>JANXHW010000001.1:301535349-310850349 GCA_026170595.1 Plestiodon gilberti rubricaudatus | reverse complement strand
ACAGTTAGGACCGGGAGAAAATGAAGGAATGGAAATACAGACACTTGCAAATAAAAAAAGCGAGGATGAGATAAGGGAACCGGAACAGAAAAAATCAAAACCAAACACGGAATGGGGAGACACGTTGTCTCCGGTAGACGATGACTTGCTCCGCGCAGCATGGCCAGAAGACAACAGCAATCACCCACAGGAACCGAGGCTGCCACGAGATCATCAAACTAGGCGGATTCCTGACAGCGACGAGCAACTGAGGGGTGCCACGCCAAGGGATGCTGCAGAGGAACACAGAACGGGAACCAGGCCTAAAGAACCGCAAGGAGGCATCACGCCTGACTTCCCCCGGTCATCCCCAAGGAAAGACTCCAGGAGAGACGGTGACGCAGAGAGGCGAGGGGACTCGGAGCAAGATAGACCCGAGGGAGCCAGCAATCCCAAAGGACCCAGCGACCCCAAGAATAGTGACGGCGGAGCAAAGGCCTCCAGGGAAAGACCGACTTACGCAAAGGCGGCAAGAGCGGAAGAGAAAGGGCAAACCGGGGGCAGAAAAAGACGCTTACCCCGTTTTGAAATGAATCTGAGGGATAAGCAGGATGAGGAGGATGCCTACTGGAGCAACACTTGGGGGGAGCCTTCGGATGAACGCAACCCCAAGAAAAGGTATGTGGTACGGTTCATTTATAAAGGGATGGATGTAACCAAAGGGACCAGAAGGTATTTAATCAGAACTATTCTGAAAGAACAGCTAGCCTTTCCAGAGGAAGACATAGTAGCTGTTATTCAGTTAGAGGGTTCTAAAGAAATAGACATTTGTTTAGCGACAGAAAGGGTGTATCAAAGATTTTGGTTAGCATGCAAAGAACTCATGGCATGGAATCCGACCTTATTGGAGGATTTTGAAGTCCTTCCTCTCTTTCGAGGGGACACTAAAGTCCTCACGATTATCCTGAGGACGACCACCATTCCAGCAGAGGACATTGAAAGATGGATCACAAAATATGCCAATGTCCTCATGGGTCCTGATAAAAAGCTAGATGAGGATGGCTATTGGACTGGCGAGTACAGAGCTGTTGTTAAAATCAGGCACGGTAACCTATCTATGCCAAAGTATTTTTTTCTAGGCCACGACAGGGGGATTACGCGTTTTAGCGGACAGCCCCCGGCTTGCTACCACTGCGGAGCGTACGATCACATCCGCCGTTTCTGCTCAGAAGACCTCTGTTCCAAATGTGGACAAAGGGGACATGACTCTCAAAGTTGCTACAAGGGGATTGTTTGTAATTTGTGCGACGAAGAAGGACATGTGTACTACAGGTGCCCTGAGGCTTATTACAACAGACAGGAGCGGCAACGAGGAAACAAGGAGAAAGAGCAAGCACAGCAAGAAAGCGGACAGGAACAAAATGGAAGGAGTGAAGATCAGACGAGGAAAGGAACGCCTGCGACAGGGGCACGTCAAAGCGGAGGAGAAGGCGGAGACCATGTCAGGATCGGGGCCCAGCAGTCTGGAAACAGGACGGAGAAAGCCACGGAATGGACACAGGTCAAACAGGGGAGAGGGGGAAAGAGCAAACAGAAGACTCGCCATGTACAAAGTGACGCATCCCTCAGAGATATGGCACGACAGAATAGATTCGGTCTTTTACAACTCGACCAAGAGGGCGAGCAAGAAGAGGAGGAACGGCTGATGGACAAAATGATGTCAGATATAGATGAGACCAGCCTCCAGCCAGAAGGAGACCGATCTGTGCAAGAGGAGACTAGCGAGACGGAGAAGGAAATTATGAGAAGAAAAAGGACCCAGATACAGCAACGACTGGCACACGAGTCGCCGGCGTGGAAAGAATACAAGAGGCTGGAGTCGCAGAAAATAGAGAACTATATAGAGATGGACAACCTCCGGATTCAACTGTCCCGACTTTCCCAGACTCAGGATGGGGAAAAAAGAATGAAGCTCCTGGACCATATAGAGGACATCAATGAGAAAACCAAACAGATTGATGAAAAAATGCAGAAGGTGTCGAGGGACATCGATAAAACAGCGGGGGATGAGTCGGACGAAGAGGAGCAACGCCAGCGGCTTGTTACACCAGAGAGGAAACAAAGACGCAGCAAAGGCCAACGCAGACCAAGAGAGGGGAAACCCAAAGAGGATGGCGTGCAAGGAAAGGAGGGGAAAACAGGAAACTTACCAGAAGCAGGAAACGTGCCTGAACCAATGGAGCACAACTGTCCAAACTTCCTTGATCCTAATGACTTTCCGGCTCTTATAAAAACTAAGGAACCTCCTGACCGTCAGGGGGAGATGCTGAGTAAGGCTACACCTTCAACTAGATTGGAGGGGGTAGAAATAGAAACTGGGAAGGGAGAGGGAAAAGAAAACCTCCCAACCGAAGTGGCAGCACAACCAGGTCCACAGGCGGCTGTGGGCGCCGGCCAGGACGGTGACGAGGAGGAGCGGAACGCCTCTGGCTCTGCCTCCGGCTCTGATATGGAGACAGCAGATGAACACTTGGAAGAAGAGGGAGCCCAATCTGTAGGGGTGTGAGTATTTGTCTTCAGTGAATGGTACAACTAACTGCTCATTGTGGCATGTAAAAACTGTCAAATTGGGTCCACAGAGCACAACCTCTTTAGATTTCTAGGTTTAACTTGTTGCTGATTTAATCATGCTTTCTTTTTTCTTTTTCTTTTTTGGTTTATGTTAACAATTCTGCCTAATTTATTACCATTATAACATTAACTGCACTTTACCATAATAATTTAACTTTAATGGCTGACACACATAATATCAATATCAAAATCCTGACATGGAACACCAGGGGATTATCCATGAGGGAAAGGAGGGAGGAAATACTATCTTATTTACCAAAGTTGAACTTTGATTTCTACCTGCTTCAAGAGACCCATTTCAAAAGTGAGCAACAGCGTAGCCACGCACAGAAGTTTTGGACCTGGGGACAATCCTTTTGGTCCTATAACCCCTTAGAGAAATCTGCAGGCATAGGGCTCCTCGTTGTGAGGAAACAAGGTATGCAGATCGATAGTTATGTAGAAATTGAACTGGGAAGGCTAATTTTGCTGGATTTCACCATGAAGGGAACGCTTCCTGATGGGAGCGCTTTCAGCAGGGTTTTTAGAATTCTGGGAATCTATGCACCCACTAATGGACAAGATAGACAAAAGCTATGGACCAAAGTGAAGGACTTTTCGAACACTACCAGGAAACTGATAATCCTTGGTGACTTCAACAATAGATCCAGGGAAGACGATTATTATAACATTAATAGGGCACAGAAAAACAAACCACTCACAAAAGAGGAAAAAAGTTTACACGCTTTATTATCAGAACAACTTAGTTTGGAAGATAAGGGTTTGTTAACCAAAAACAAAATACAATTTTTTCCAACCGGAGCGTGGACAACTTTCAATAAAAGCAACTATTCTGACGTGGGAGACGGTAGGTATACCTACTACCACCCATGTCACGCAAGCAGGATTGACAGAATTTGGGCCCCCGCAGAACTAAAGGTGTCCAACTGCAGTATCTTCATTACGCCCTGGTCGGATCACGGCATGCTGGCCATGCACTGCGACTCGGGGGAATGTTTCCCTAGGGGTTCGGCCCTGTGGAGACTGAGGGTAGCCGACCACGATAAAGAAGGGATCCGGGGCGTCATCCACTCGGTCCTGGCGGAGATGAAAACGATCCTTCAGTCGGGGGCCCTGGACGTCATAACCTGGTGGGAAAAGCAAAAAAGACTATTAGCGACCAGATGTAAAAACTTTGACATATACACGGTGCGCAGGGACATTCAAAAATACCACAGGGCAATTTTTCAGTTTCTTAGGTGCCACCAGAGGATCAACCAAGGCCTCCCCTATAAAGGGAAGCTATTGAAACAGAGTGCAGAGACCATCATGGACTTTCATCTCAGGCAACGGCAAAAAAGGGTGAACGCCCAAAAGTGCAGATCCAAAGGGCCGGTGGTAGACTATAATGAATGGCAAAAAACAAAGCTTCCCAGGTCACCCATTGATTTCAAAGGACTTAGGGGCAGCCCTGAGGAGGACATTATCAAATCCCCAAAGGGAATGCTGGACTTAATGACATCTTATTACGACCAGTTGTATGCCCTGAAAGATATAGAACAAGAGAAGATTAAAACGTTCCTCCAAGAAGCGTCAGCACGAAACATCCTTCACGCCAAGAGCGGCCTATGTTCAGAAGACATAGAAGACTTAGGGAAAGAAATCACTGAGGAAGAAGTAGAGGCGGCAATTAAAAGCGGAAGGAATAAGTCAGCGCCGGGACCCGACGGGCTAAACCCAGCCTTTTACAAAACGTACAAAGAATGGTTGGTGGGCCCGATGACGCTTTTATTTAATCAGATGTGGGACAGACAAAGAGGAGGGGAATCTTTCTACAAGGGAACCTTGATTTTTTTCCCCAAAGAAGGAGACACCACTCTTGTAAAAAACTGGAGGCCCATAGTTCTTACAAACTGTGACTACAGGATACTAATGAAGATACTGAACAATAGGTTGAAAAGAGTGGCGCACAAACTTATAACCTCCTCCCAGACGAGCGCAGTGCCGGGACGAACGATCACGGAATCCTTGGCGTTGATAAGGGAAGTTTTTCAGTCAGTCACCAAAAGGAGATGGGAGGGGATGATCTTGCAATTAGACCAAAGCAAGGCTTTCGACAAGGTTCTCCATCGGTATTTGTGGGCTGTGTTAGAGGCAAAGGGAATCCCAAAGAAGTTGGTGTCCTTTCTGGAAACCTTGTATACAGGGGCCAACGTGACGCCCCAAATAAATGGGTGGAGGGGGAGGAGAATCTATTTAAAATCAGGTGTGCGACAAGGTTGCCCTTTAAGTCCACTGCTTTACGTGCTAGCTTTGGACGTGGTGCTGTCCTACATAGAAAAAGACACCAGACTAGGAGGCATACGTACCCTGGGGCCCGCAAGCGAGGAGGAGGAGGAGGGAGTAAAGTTGATTGCGCATGCCGACGACGTCTCTCTCTTCCTGACCGGGGAGGAGGAGTTAAGCAGAGTCAAACAATGGTTTGATCTTTACAGTCAGGTATCAGGAGCTGAAATAAACGAGAGCAAAAGTGTTCTAATTCGGTTGAATAAAAGCACCCAAAGCATCAAGGTTCAATCTTTGCAAAGGGAACAAAGAGTAGGGGAGGAGGTTATGGAGAAGGAGGAAGAGACAGAACACGTAAAGGTCTTGGGGATTCTGTTTGCGGTAAAAAACGAAGGCTGGAAAAAAAACTGGGAGATTTGGCTGGAGGGATTCAAGGGAAAATTGGCGCTGTGGAAAAACTGGAGGCTGTCGATGTTCCAAAAGGTCATTTATGTGAGAACATACCTCATCCCCAAAGCTAATAACCTGTCTGCTATATACCCTCCCCCTAACTGGGTAGTCAAGGAGGCTCAGAGAAAGATCTTTGAATTTGTATGGGGCACGAACCATTTCCCAATGTCAAGGGCCACAGCATACCAGCCGCTGGAAAACGGAGGGCTGGGTTTGTTGGAGGTGGAATCCTGGTTCATGGTAAACTTTATGTGTAATAACTTTTGTAGATGGGCAAAGCTGGAACGGGAGCAAGGGGAGAGGGCAAGTTCGGAGGGCTCCGGCTCTTGTTTCGAGTGGGGATGGACCAACTTTGGCCAAAGCTGGCACCGTGGCCCCTGGGGAAAGCAATGGTGGGAGCAGGGAAGTCTCAGGTATGTGATCACCCCACAGATGAAATGCACAGGGCCAGATTATTTAAGGGAAGCCTACGCTTATGTCAAAAAAGGAAAACTGGAGGCGGCCCACTTTAAAAGGGGGGACCTGTCCATAAGACAAAGTAAGAAGGAGCTCTATGCGAAGGTGATGGAGACTATCTTCTTTGAACAGGATAGGCAAAAGAAAAGGGCCAAGACCACATTGCCCGAGTACCTGAGAAACCCCCGGTACCCGGTAGACACTTTTGTCGACACTAGGATCCCCTATAGCTTATGGGAGACGCGATGGCGATCTTATCACAGGGTGTTGAATGTGGGGCAAACCAACCCTTGGTTGCCGGAACGGGAAAAAAGATGTAAACGTTTAAAATGTGTAGAATTGTCAGAACTTACCGGTGTGTTGCCTGTTGAAACTCTTGAGCATGCTGTATCCGAATGTATATCTGTAAGGGAAATACGGGGAAAGTTAGCGGTGAGACTGCAGTGGCCAGACCTGAAACGGCAGAACCCGACGACGGTGCTTTCCGGACTGCAACCGACGGAGGCGACGCGGGGTCCCATCAGACGGCGTATTGCATCGAGGAGCGGAACCTTCCTAACCTTTTGGGAGGTACCGTGGTCAACGGTTCGTCTCATAAACTGTATTATCGTGATGGCGATCATGTTTGAAAGGGCGAGAGAGTTGAAAACTCGGATACAGGGTGACCCAGAAAAAACCGTTTTCTTTATCCTGGGCAGAATGGACATGGTTTGTAAATATGAGAAAGAGCGAATGAGTGCTGAGAAATGGAAGAAATTTTGGCCGTGGAAGGAGAATGGGACCCCAGGTATCACGTAGAGTTAGAAGTTAACTGTATTAGCATAGGGTAGTTAGAAACCCATGTATTAGTTAGAATCACTGAAACTGACGTTGTCACGGCTTTTCGCGACCGGGTGTAACTGAACCAAAGTAGTATGTTTTTATTCTAATAAAAAAATCTTCCTAAAAAAAAAAAAAAAAATCTTCCTAACCCTAACCCTAACCCTAACCCTAACCCTAACCCTAACCCTAACCCTAACCCTAACATCGGGGAGGAAGGAAGCTGTTGGTTAGAGCTCCTGAGATTCCTAATAAAAAAACGTCTCAAAAAGCTGTTCCGAGTGGAAATGCCCAGGATCTGAGTGAAGGATCCGCTGGGGGAATATCTAAGGAAGAGAATGTGAGGTGGCACGAGGAGATATCTCTTACAGGGACTTCAGGAGAAGCGAAAGAAGAAATGGCTCTGCAGGAAAAGGTAGGCCAGGAGGGCCGGGAAGCTATTTTGTCCAGGGACATCATTGATGTGGAAGAGTTCTCCCTTTTAATGGAGGGATTGGAGCAAGCAGACCCTAAAAACCAAGAGGGATCTCATGTGGCAGTAGGAGGAACCCAGGGGCTAGCAACAGCACCAGAATCCCCAAAGAGGAAAGGGGAAAGTGGAAAGGCAGAAGGGGATCTCTCCTGCCAGGGAGAGGTGAAAATTGAGGCCCAGGCTTCAAAAGTTACAATAGGCCAAAGTGGCCAGGAAATTACAATAAATCTGGAAGGAGAACAAATACAAGTCAGTGAACCCAGGACTGAAGGACAACACCCAGACCCACTTTTTAAATTGCCTACCCTCTTGTTGTCCAGTGATGGAGGGAAAACACAACAAGGAGGGAAAAAAGATTCTTGGCAAAAAAAGAAGGCAAAAAAACTTAATCCTTTTCTGGAGGAAGAGGAATCTCTTCAAGTAGGTGACAGGGACCGGTCACCTCTTAAACCGATTGAAAAGGACAGGGAAACCATAAAAAGGAAACAGGGAAAATGGAAGGGAGCCCTATCCGGCAGGGAAGGTTTTCTCCTAGAGAAAGAAATCACTGAGGAAGGAGAACTGCCATTGGCTTCCCAGTCTGATATGGAGGCCTCCTCCATACAAGACAGTGAGGAGGCTGCTTCTGACAGTGATGAGACCCGGCAAGACATCCAAAACAGGGACATCACTCATAGGAAATACAAACCATCTAAAGAGACAGAACTTAAGCAGATGTGGGACAACACTTTGAATATGGACTTTGCTGAAGGGGTGCAAGAAATTGTACACTCTCAACAGTATAAGTTTACTGATATGGCCAAATTATGGGGTTTCCTATGTAGTTATACCAAGGTGCCCCTCGCGGACAAAGTGGGAAAATTGTCTAAATTAGGTCAGAGCGGCCTGTGGTCCCTCCTGGAAAAACAAAAAGACCTTATGGTGGCCCTGTTGCAGGGAGTCCAGGCAGAGGATGATGATTTGGACTTGAGTAAAGCGAAAACACTTACCCTGGAGATTGTCAAAAAGGTGCTGGTGTTCAGAAAACCCAGGACCTCCATGAGACCACCACCAGAATGGTTAGAAGAGGGAGCTATGATAAAATTCCTCCAGTCTGTTCTCAGGGTCTGGGAGCAGCCGGAGAAAGGGAGGAAAGTGTGGTGGAAGGAGAGGGCGGCTGCGGACTCCCCAACAATACAACCTGAGGAATTCAAAGAAAGACTGGTTTTTCTAATTAACAGTCTAAAACAAAGGACCAAGATACTGAAGCAACAGGGAGCGGAGCCTTCCATTCCCTCTCCGGTTTCTGTTTCCATTCCAAGTTCCAACCCCATTCCGATTACTAACCTCAAGCCTAAGACGGACTCTGACCTCATGGCCAAGTCCGAATCTGTTTGCAGACCGGAGGAGGAAATCGTTCTTCCTGCACCCATCTTGGCCCCTTCGAGCGATCCTTTGCCGGATGACAATTCTGACGAATCGCCGGTGGCTGACGAGAAGGAACCGGAGAGGAAGAAATTGAGGGTGAGTGTGGAGTGGGGTGATTCGGCTCCCCCAGAGGAGATCGGAGACAAGGAGCTGGGTCAAATGGAATGGGCGGTTGGGAAGGACAACGTGCAGGCTGAAATGCCAAAAGACCTGGGGAAAACAACAAATGAAGGGATTGGGGAAGAGCAGAGGAGTGAAGCCGGGTCTCTTGGCGCCAGGCCAAAGGAAAAACGATCAGGGACTAAATCGAGGTTGGCACAGCAAGCTGTGACCCAGTTACAAACCAGGAAGTCGACACCAGCTTCAGATCCAGACCCAACCCCACTTCTAACCCCAACCCCAGGCCCGACCCAAACTCCGGCTCCAACCCCATCCCCAGAACTAATCTCAACCCCACGCGTATCTTCAAACAAGGCGACGGGAGAAACAGAGGACGGTGCAAAAGATGGAACGGGGACAAAGACTGGGAGGTCCTATGCAGGAGCGGCAAAAGGAGCGGGGGGAGCTGGAAGGAGAACGCGTCCGGGACGCTATGTACCGTCTCAACGGGATAGGGAGGAGGAGGAACTGGCTTATTGGGCCAACGCCTGGGGGCAGCGAGCCTCTGAGGACAGGAATCCCAAGAAGCGATACGTAGTTCGTTTTATTTACAAAGGTAATGACCCAGAGAAAGGATCTAGAGACTATATTATTAAAATGATTCTGGAGGAACAGCTGGCTTTTCCCAGGCAGGACACGATCGCCGTCATCCAGCTTGTCGGGTCTAAAGAGATCGATGTGTGTTTAGCCTCAGAAAGGACCTACCAAAATTTTTGGTTGACGTGCAGGGAACTTATGGAGTGGAACCCATCTTTGCTTGAGGACTTTGATGTTGTCCCCCTCTTTCGGGGTGACACCAAGGTTCTGACTATAATTCTGAGGACGACCACGATCCCGGCTGAGGACATCGCCAGATGGATTTCAAAGTATGCGGACGTTCTGATGGGCCCTGATAAGACACTGGATCAATGGGGGTACTGGACTGGGGAATTCAGAGCCGTGGTAAAAATGAGACACGGGAATTTGGCTATGCCAAAATATTTCTTCCTAGGATCGGATAGAGGCATTACGCGGTTTAGCGGGCAACCCCCGGCGTGCTACCACTGTGGGGCCTATGATCATATTCGTCGGTTTTGCTCGATGGATTTCTGTTCCAGATGCAGCGAAAGGGGGCACGCCGCTCAAGCGTGCCAAAAAGGACTGTGCTGCAACTTGTGTGATGAAACCGGACATGTGTATTACCGGTGCCCGGAGGCCTTTTACAATCGACAAGAGAAAAGACGGGAGAACAGACGGGAGAACGCACAACGACCGGCACAAGGTGAGGATGGACAAAATGAGGAAAGGAGAAGAGAGAGTGGACAGCAAGGACAAAAAGAACAAAAGGGAGAGACGAGCGGAGGAAGCCAGACCCTCTCGAGCGGCGGTGGGCAGAGAGAAACGCAGACCAAGGAGACTGAACCGGCTAAGGGACCGTCCGCGGGACCTCAGAACCGAGAGACACGGTTCAGGCAAGATCAAGAGTGGAGGGAAGTTCGCCCCCAAAACAAGGGGAAAAGCAAACAGAAATTACACCACACTCAAAAGGAAGAAACCTTCAGAAGCAGGACAAGTCAAAACAGGTTTGCTCCGCTGGAGAGCGGGTCGGACAGTGAACCGGGCAACGAAACGGACACCAGGCCGGAAGGGAGTGAGGGAAGCTATTCTGGCTCGGAGGACGAGACGAAGAGGAGAAAGTGGGAGAAGAGGGGAGAACAAATAAGAAGAATAATGAGAGACTCACCCGCCTGGTCGGAATATAAAAAGCTGGAAAATGAGAAGATCGACCTTTACATCAAGATGGATTCTCTACGAATCAAACATTCTCAGACACTTAATAAAGGAAAAAGAGAAAATTTGGTGGACCAAATAGAAAATCTTAAGAGGGCAGCACAGCTAGTGGACGAAAAAATGAGGGAGGCCGCTCAAGCCTTGGACAGAACCGGAGGTAGCTCAGAGGACGAAGAGGACGAAGGGGAATCAACGCAGATCCCCTCCAAAGAGGTAGCAGAGGAGGCGATAAGGAAGGAACTGCTAATAAAGAGATTACAGGAGAGTAAGAGGCTGCATGAAATCCAGCAACAGCAACTGCGATGTGAGAAGGAGGGCTTGGGGGCCGCTGAGGCAGACTTCTCAAGTCCGATACCTGTCCCTTCCCCTAAAAAGCCCCCGGATGGGCCTGGGGAACTGTCTGGTAAGGCTACACCTCCGATCAAATCGGTGGGGGTAGAAATGGAACAAGGAGAGCGGGCGGTGACTAACCAGGGGACTGGCTGCCCCCAGGACCTGGATGACATCGCCGATGACGTCGCCGATGACAACGCCGATGACAACGCCGATGACAGCGCCGATGTCACCGACGACGACAGCTCGGAAAGGGCCGGCTTTTCCTCCAATTCGGGGATGGTGACGGCTGAGGAACGGTCTGAAGGAGAAGGAGATCGGGCTGACGCACCAGGAGTACAGATGGGCTAAGACAGTTATACTGTCAATTTTGGAGTTTAATCTTACAGGTAACACTTTTGCTCTATGTGCTCTAAAGTGAGGTTCTCAAATTGGTTTTATTTTCTTATTTTGGTTTATTTATATTTGGCCCTTTTAATTTGGCCTTTTTTCCTTTCACCTTTAATGGCGATCACACAAAGAATTAAAATTATTACTTGGAACACTAGAGGATTATTGCAGCAGGAGAGGAGGGAGGAAATCCTCACACATTTGGCTAAATTGGATTTTGATTTATGTTTGCTGCAGGAGACTCACTTTAGAGACGAGCGGCAAAGGTGCCAAGCCCAAAGGTTCTGGACATGGGGACCTTCCCTATGGTCATACGATCCTAATGACAAGGCTGCAGGTATAGGCCTTTTAATTAAAACCAGGCAAGACATGCAAATAGATTCTTATGTGGAATTGGAACTTGGAAGATTGGTGCTCCTGGACTTCTCTGTCGGTACCAAGCGGTCCGGGGGGGGCTCCTCTCGAAGGGCTTTTCGCATGTTGGGGGTTTACGCCCCGATCGGCGGGGGCGAAAAATACAAATTATGGGTAAAATTAAACGATTCGGCAAACACCACAAGAAAATTGTTCGTGTTAGGGGATTTTAACAATCGGGCCAGATTGGAAGATTATTCGACGACGGGAAAGGGAAAGAAAGGAAAACCGCTGACCAAAGAAGAAAAATATTTGCAAAATTTATTAGGGGAACAGTTACAATTGGAAGATAAGGGGTTACAAATTCAAAACACGATTAGGTTCTTTCCGGTGGGGGCGAGGAATACTTTTGAGAGGAGTCGCTTCGCTAACCAGGGGCAAGGGCAGGGTCACGGGAGGTACACTTATTACCACCCGTGCCATGCCAGCAGAATTGATCGCATTTGGGCACCGAAGGAGGTCCGGGTCACAGACTGCAGCATCTCCATCACGCCGTGGTCCGATCACGGCGTGCTGGCGATGACCTGCGGTCTGGGGGAGGTTTATCCCAGAGGCTCGGCCCTCTGGAGACTCAGAGTAGCGGACCTGGAAAGGGACGGGGTCAAGGGGGTCGTCCTCTCTGTCCTCACGGAGGGGGGGACGATCCTCTCCTCGGGCCCTTGCATGATTCCGACCTGGTGGGAGAGATTGAAACAGAAGTTAGCACGCAGGTGCAAAAGTTTTAATCTCTACACTGTTAGGAAAGACCTTCAGGAATACCACAGAGCTGTCTACAGTTTTATAAAGTGTCATTTACAAGTGAACAGAGGCCTCCCGTATCACGGGCAGATCCTAAAACGCAGCGCCGATACCATCGCGCAATATCACAAAACACAGAGGAAGAAGAGGCTTGATGCCCAAAAATGCAGATCTAGGGGAGCCCTTGTCAATTTTGATGAGTGGCAGAAGGCCAGGACGTCTCGTGGCCCCATAGGGTTCACTGGATTGAGGAAGGACGAAGGGAAGGAGGAGGTGGAATCGTCCCCCAGGGGCATGCTCGAAATCATGACAAGCTTTTACGAACAGCTTTACGCTCCGAAAGACATTGACAGTAGGGAAATTGAGAGCTTCCTCGAGGAAGCGGCAGGCAAAAATATTTTGTATAAGGGGAAAGGTCTGAGCTTGGAGGAGCGGAGGGATCTGGAGAGGGACATCACTGAGGAGGAGGTAGCTGAAGCCATTAAGTCAGGCAGGAGAAAATCGGCCCCGGGCCCTGACGGCCTCAACCCGGCCTTTTACAAAGTTTATAAAGAGTGGTTGGTGGGTCCCCTGACCAAACTATTTAATGAGATGTGGAAAGGGAAGAAGGTGGGGAGATCCTTTTACGAGGGGACCCTCATCTTCTTTCCAAAGGAGGGAGACATCAGTCTACCCAAAAATTGGAGACCCATTGTCTTGACGAACTGTGATTATAGGATCCTCATGAAAGTCTTGAACAACAGACTGAAAAAGGTGGCTCCCAAGCTTGTCACCTCTTCACAGACCAGTGCGGTCCCGGGGCGTTCCATTCTGGAATCCCTGGGACTGATTAGGGAAATATTTCAATTAGTGTCCAGGGGAAGGTGGGGGGGAGCCATCCTGCAGGTCGACCAGAGCAAGGCCTTCGATAACGTCCACCATCCTTACTTGTGGGCGTTGTTGAAGGCCAAGGGCGTACCGTGCCGGATGGTTCGTTTCCTGGAGATCCTTTATGAGGGCGCTACCGTGACCCCGCAGGTTAATGGATGGAGAGGCAGGAGAGTGCCAATACGATCCGGGGTCAGGCAGGGGTGCCCCCTGAGCCCGCTGCTGTATGTGCTGGCGCTGGACGTAGTCCTGGCCTTCATCGAAAAGGACACGGCGGTGACGGGCATCAGCATCATTGGAGATCCTGCGGGAAAGGTGGAAACAGCCAAAGTGGTAGCCCACGCAGACGATGTGTCTGTTTTTGTGTCAGGAAGAGAGGAGTTGGTGGTGGTTAAGAATTGGTTTGAAAGGTATGGCCGGGTCTCGGGGGCGAAAATTAACGAAACCAAAAGCGTCCTGCTACATCTGGACAAATATAGCCAGAAGATTAGATCGAGCCCTCTGAGGGAGTCAGAAAGCAGGGAGGATGAGGAGGACGAGGAAACCGATAGGGTGAAAATTTTGGGAATTCAATTTGCTATTAAAAGGGATGGGTGGGTTCCAAATTGGGTAAATTGGCTTGACGCGATCAAAGAGAGAATCGGGATGTGGAAAAATTGGAGACTAAACTTTTTTCAAAAGAGCATTTATGTAAGGACTTACCTGATCTCAAAGGCCAACGGCCTATCGGCAATCTACCCTCCTCCCCAGTGGGTACTTAAGGAGGCGGAAAAAGCCATTTTTGCTTTTGTGTGGGGAACGAACAACTTCCCGCTGGCTAGAGCTGTAGCGTATCAGAAAATTGAAAACGGGGGCTTAGATATGATTGCTCTGGAGCCATGGTTCTTAGTCAACTTTATCGGCAACAACTTTGTCAGATGGGCAGCGTGGGAACGAGAGAATGCAGAAACCCGCAGTGGGGCAGAGGAACTGTCGAGAGCTCTTTGTAAATTAGGACTTATTAGTTTTGGGAAAGGATGGAGAGACACCAAATGGGGCGAGAAGTGGTGGGGAAAAGAAGAGTTTGGGTACGTGGTAACGCCGCAATTGCGAGCCGCGGGGCCAGACTATTTGGATGATGTTTACACTTGGGTAAAGAAATGGGGAATTGAAGCCAGCCTGTTAAAAAGAGTGGACCTGACTGTGTCCCAGATTAAAAAAGAAATGTATAACAGGGCCTTAAGAGGAGTTTTTTGTGCATACAGGGAAAAGAGGCGTGCGAAACACGATCTGCCGCACTACCTCAGGGATCCAAGTTTTCCAATAGAAACGTTTAAGGATCGTAGGGTGCCCTATAGTTTATGGGAAACGAGGTGGAGGGCGTACCATAGAGTACTGAACGTGGGGGAGGCTAACCCGTGGCTATCTGGTCGGGATGGAAGGTGCAGACGATGGGCTTGCATTGAGAAACAGACGCTGACCGGGGCTTCGGCTCCGGTGGAGACTTTACAACACGCGCTGTTTGACTGCGATCCTGTCGCGGAAACGTGGACTCTCGTATCGAATAAGCTACAGTGGCCGGCGCTAAAAAGACAATCTTTGGACACCGTCCTTTCGGGACTGCAGCCGAAAGACAAGTTCGATGGACCTGTCAAGAGAAAAAGACGTAGGGGTGCGGAATCGATTTGTGGCTTTTGGGATATACCGTGGTCCACTGTTAGACTGTTAAATTGTATCATAGTTATGGCTTTAATGTATCAGAGACGACACGAGCTGCAGACGGGAGTGCGTGCCAAACCAGAGAACACGGCGAACTTCATCCTAGACAGGATGGAAACCATCTGTCACTTCGAAAGAGAACGTACCCCGACTGACCGGTGGCGCAGGTTTTGGCCTTGGAAGAGCGGAGGCACTCCGGGCATTACTTAGCGTAGTCTGTCTCTGTACTAGCTTAAGTTAGTTAGTGTTCTCACTGTGTTAAGTAGTTGTAAACATGAAACTGGCGTAATGTGATGGTTTTTCACGTTCGGTTTGTAAAGAAAAGACACTGCAAGTAGTAAGAACATTTTAAATAAAAAATCTATATTCCTAAAAAAAAAAAATCTATATTCCTAACCCTAACCCTAACCCTAACCCTAACCCTAACCCTAACCCTAACCCTAACCCTAACCCTAACCCCCACCCCCACCCCCACCCCCACCCCCACCCCCACCCTAACCCTAACCCTAACTCAGGCTCCCTCCGATTCCACTGATCAGCTCGTCTCTTTTTTTGCCCCATTCCCCCTATACAGACTCTCTCTCTCTCTCTCTCTCTCTCTCTCTCTCTCTCTCTCTCTCTCTCTCTCTCTCCCCCTCTCTCCAGGGCCACTTTGACTAGACTCAGAGTTCGGAGCCCAGAAGTGTTGGCCGCTTCTCACCCCCAGAGTCGGACCTTCTCTTGGAGCCCCTGCAGCCTTACCTTCCTCTTCTCTCTCCTGTTTGTTTTCTGGCCCTCTTCTAAGGGTGCGCACGGTTGATTTTGTTCAATTTGCTGACTGTTTTCCTGCAAACCAGCCAAGAAACAGGGGTTTAGCTGTGGCCTGAAAGGAGTTGGGGGCAGTGGGGGAGAAAGGAGTGTGAAGGGTTCCCCGAGGTTTGGGTTGCGGCATGAAGCTGCGGAACGGTGGTGGTTCTCTGTCTCCTGAGCTCAGGGCTACAGGCAGGAAGAGAGCCCCTCCGTGGGCCCTGAAATCCCTCCGCTCACGAGGGGGTCGGAGCAGAGCAGGTCGACACATTACACTCACACCAAGGACCAAAACGATAGAGGCTCTTGGAGCATCCACCCCAGCCATACCTCTGCTTTCTTTCCCACCACTTTTAAGCTGGCCTTGTGGTTGGGCTGTCGCTTAGGGTGTTTTTTCTCCTGGGCTTGCAAGTCCCTTGAAGCCTGCGTATAACAGAGGAAACGGAGGACGTCTGGGAGGTGATCTCGCTGGAGCGTGCGGTCGCTTTGACTGCCATTGCTTGGGAAGCCTCTCTCTTGGCCTTCCCTTTGGCCAACAAGGGCGTGTTCCGTGAAACGGACTGGAATGTGAACCTGATCGGAGCATCCTGGTCGTACCTTCTCCTTTTCCTCCTGCTCTCTCCATGCTGGGAATGTAAAAAGCCTCCTCTTCTGCTGCTTTTGAAGCCGTCTCCTTTCACGAGCCTGGGTTCAAGAGAAGACAGGAAAGGCACCTGTGAGGTGATTCCCTTCATTTTGCCACCAGTTTCCTCCCAGGCGTGGGTGCCTATCCTTCCTTGGTGCAAAGACACGGGTTTTGAAACTGAGGCTGTGAGCCTGACGGCCTTCAACGCCCTCCTCTAAACAACGCCCTCCGGGTTCCTCTCTGACCCTGCTGAACTGTGGCGGGCAACCAAGCCAGCAGGGACTTTTTGGTCGTGGCACAATCACTGTGAGTTGCTCTCCCAAGGGAGATCCGCAAGTCCCAGTCACTCCTCTGCTACAGAAAGAGATTTTAAGGTTGTGTTTTTCTGTTCTACAGCAACTGCTCTCTGCTGGTTGTACATGTTATGATTACTGAAAATGGTTTTCTGTCTTTCCCAGAATCAAGAAGGACCAGAGGGAGGGGGGGAGAGAGGTCCTTTGGGGTAGAAAGAAAGATATGGGAGTGCATTGGCTGACAGAGATCATCAAAGATTAGAGTGAGGAAAAGCCTGAAGGTGGCTAAAATGTCCCTGGTTCAAAATGACGATGGTCACCTCGCGGTGGCATGCAGGTAATACCAACAGGACCCCCCACCCTCCCATTGGCCTTGTTTCTGACAGCCGTGTGGAGTTGAGAAAACACAACAGAGCTAATCCGGATTGCAGAGAACCTTTGCCAACATCCAGGCATCAGGAGAGGTGACGAGACGCCCCTCTCGATGCCAGGTTGCCTGGCAGAGTTGCACCCAGACCAGATCAGGATTTGGATTCTCCAGCAGATGTCAGGAAACAAGGGGAAAAAAGATGGTGAAATTCTCTCCGCCCAACTACAGGGAAGAGTTTTGAGGGCACTAAAATCTGTGATGAAAGGGGCTCCGAATCTAAAAGGTGACACCTGCAACAGCCTCTAGAAAAGACACTGTGCTGGGCTGAAGAGGGACAGGGACTCTTCTTCCCCTGCTCAATCGAAGAGGAGCAGCCTTGAAGAAGGGCCTCTTGACCCTGCTAACTGCAGGGTCCTCTAGCATAGGGGGGCAGCCAGCAGTCCCTCTTTTCTGGAACCTGCCTCCAGGGAAATCACCATCCCGCTCATCTCCCTCCCATCCCAGTTGGTGTCAATGCCAAGCAGTGCTTGTTTCCAGGCTGCGCTTCCTCCAGAGGGAAGTCCAGCCTCTGACTGGCTGGGTGAGTGCAGCTGTCCTGGGCCCCTCCCCGCAAACGCATGCACATGAACAGGAAGGCGCCATGCAGTGGACAGGCTCCTACAGCTGAAGTCCAGTGTGGCTGCTGGAAAGAGATGGAAAGGAACGTGTGTTCTTCCTTCATCTCTTCATGCCTCCCTTCCTCCTAGTCAGGTGCCAAACTCCCTCTCTCACACCAGCCTCCTTCCTCCATCATCACCACTAGCTTCCACTTCCAAACACGTGACTTTTCTTGCCTGGATCACTGGGTACTGCCCAACCTTCAGCTTCTCCATCTTCCTGTTGGTTAGCAGGATGCGGAGCGCTCTGAAGCCAACAGTCTCCTGAAGCATCCTTTGGAATTCTTGTCGCCATGGGTGCCGGAACCCTGCCGGAAGAACCCTGGGACTGTGCTGGACCCAGGCTGAGTAGAAGACGGGTCTGGCAGCCCTGCCCAGCCATCGCTTTGGGAAGCAAGATGGTTTTCAGTCTGGCTGCACAATCAATCACCCACCGTGGCCCTCATCTCCATCCAGTTCAGTGACCCCTGTGTTTATGCGGGGGGGATATACAGTACCTGGTCAATGTACAATGTAAAGCCGCCTTGAGTGCCCTCGGGAGAAAGGCGGGCTACAAATTCTTTAAATAAATACTTCTTTTGCATGAATGCCTGTACGCGTGTTCATTTCAGGAATGAAGTCAGGGACTGGATGTCTCACACATGTAGAGATCACATGTGCTGCTGTGCTCGTGTGCAACATAATGTGAGCACCTGTGCATGCATATTGACAGTAACCGCAGAGATGGCACATAAGGGGAACATGACTTGCGCACAGGCTTATCATCGAGTGCTTCTGATTGGAGGCAATCGCTTTCGGCAGGGGATTCGCAGGGGTGCCTCCTGTGTCGCTCTTCCTCCTCCCAAGAGGGGCACGGAAAGAAGAGGAAGTGTGAAGGAGAGGAGAGAGTTGGGCTAGCTAGAGCACCTGTCATGCCCTTTTGAGGAGTCGGAGAAGCGGTGAAGGCCGCTGCTGGTGCCAGGTGGTATCAGGGAGTGGTATTTGGTTCCCCACCTGACACACTCGGAGGTTTCCAGCCATCTGTGGGTGCAGAAACCATGTGCACCTCACTCCATTCGCCACCGGGTGGCAGCAGCACTGGGTACCCCCAAGGCTGTCCACACCCTGAGTCCTCACAAGCTGTCTGGATTTCTCCGGCTTCCTTGCTATATAGCCATGTTCACCAGACACTCCCCACATGTGTCTGTACACAGGGCCTGTGGGCAAGTTAGGTCTATCAAGGGCTACCACTCGTGACTTCCCTGCAGCACCTCCATGATCAGTGGCAGTATACCTCTACATATTTATTTATTTTTCACATTTTTTTATACCGCCCCTCCTCCAAGGAGCTCAGAGTGGTGTACATATTTCCTCCCCTCCTTTTTTTTTGTCCTCACAACAACCCTGTGAGGTAGGTGGGGCTGAGAGATAGTGACTGGCCCAAGGTCACCCAGGAAGCTTCGTGGCTGAGCGGGGATTTGAACCTGGATCTTCCAGGTCTAAGTCCGACTCCCAAACCACTACACCATCCTGGCTCCAATACTATATGATGACTCCTCCTCCTCTTACGCAGGTTTGGTGCTGCAGGTGCTCTTTGCCCGTCATTTATTGATTTTTAAGAGAATGTTTTCAGGTTCTATTTTCTCTGTTTCAGATCATGTTTAAGGGGAAGGAACGGAAGCTTTGGGTTGTACTAGTACAATGTAATGGTGAAGCTATCCATTAAAAAGGGAAGTCCACTACTGGTGGAATGCTGTGGTATGTGGCCTTCTGATTATTGACGCCGCTGGATTTTGTCGCGGTTTTGCTTGTTGGGTCTTCAGCAGGAGGACAGCATGGACATGGAGTTGGGGATAAACAGCGAGGGGGCCAAGTTCGCGGATGACACTAAGCCAGGGGTTCCCAACCCTTTCCTGGCCGACTACCACCTCCGGCACCACTCTCCTTCTGAGTACCACCGAAGTGACTGGCGATGACATCATCGCCAGTTACTTCCGGGTTTTCAGAGGCCAGAATACACAGGGAGGAGGCTCTGGGCAGGTGGGAGGGCCGTTCTCAGTGTTCCCGAGAGGCTCAACCGAAGGCAGGAGCCTCTCGGGAGCAACAATGCGCCAACAAAAGCTCTGCATCGAAGTGGGATCCCACCGGTTCGAGTACCACCAGCAGTCGGCCGAAGTACCCCTGATGGTACTAGTACCACAGGTTGGGAACCCCTACACTAAGCTTTTCCGGGTGGTGAAGACCAGCAGGGATTGTGAAGAGCTCCAGAAGGATCTCTCCAAACTGGGAGAATGGGCAGCAAAATGGCAGATGCGCTTCAATGTCAGTAAGTGTCAAGTGATGCATATTGGGGCAAGAAATCAAAACTTCACATACATGCTCATGGGTTCTGAGCTGTCTGTGACAGATCAGGAGAGACATCTTGTAGGCCTGCAGGGCCTTTTAAACAGCGCCTCTAGAGTGCAGCCCCCAGCTGTGATCCATGATGGACTAATGAAGGCTTTGAGTAGAAAAAGAGCAAGATTGCTGAGGACTCTCTCTCTCTCTCTCTCTCTCGCTGCGGTCCCATCTCTTTGCTGAGGGACGATGGAACGCTGCTAGCTGAAGGACTTCGCCAGAGGACAGGACGCCGCTGCCACGCCGAGGAGCTGCTGGACACCCTGTGAAGCTGAAGGACTGCTGAGCTGGGGTGACCTTGGACCGGAGATCGCTGACAGAGAAAGGAGAAAACTCTGCTGCCAAAAGAGACTGGTTTGGGGGATTTTTGGGAGAGAGGCTGTTGTTTCTGTTCTGCAGAAGGGTTTCTGCTTTGGGAGATTTATGGTGTTAGGGATGCTGTAAAGCAATAAATTTTGTGAATTGCTTGTCCGGAGTTTAAGTTCCTTTTTTTCCACACAGCGTTATAACTATTTGAGGAGGGAGAGGTGTCGATCAGTCGAAGCGGCACATTGGGAAAACATTTTCGGAGGGACCTCTTCAGAAAATCTATGAGCAACTGATCTGAGAAACCAAAGTCCAGCTGTACAATGAAGGATCCTTGGGAAAAAAAAAGGGAAGACCCACTTGACTTGACCCACATCCTGTGGCAAGGAGTTCCACAAACCAATTACACACTGGGTAAAGAAACTTGACCCACTGGATTGGACTGGGCCTGGGTCCCAGGCAGGGTCTGAGGGCGGGAAACAGGCACATCTGCCCAGGGTGCTGCTGAGGACCTCAAGTCAAAAACCCAACGGGCCAAGATGAGATGCAGGGAGAGAATGCAAGAGAAAGAGCTCAGGGGAGGCGGCAGAAGCAGCTTGAGATTGGGGAGCAGCGGGTGGTTGGCCACCACGAATCCATTGCTTCCCAAATCAGAGGTGGGCAAAGTTAGGCTCTGGATCACAGGCAGGGCCGGCCCACCCATGAGGCCAACTGAGGCAGTCGCCTCACATCGCAGCTTGGCAGAGGGCTGTCTGTCCATCATCTCCACTGCTCCTCCTCCCACTTTCCGGAGTGGGGCATGGAGCGGAAGAGGGAGTGTGGAGGAGACTGGCAGGCTAGAGCCCTGCCTCTTTCTCCAACTCACTAGCCTGCTGTTTCCCAAACTATTTCGACCTGTGGTTCCCTTGACCATTGGCAACCATTGGCCCTGGCTCCCATGACGTGATGCTGACGCCTTCCAATTGGCATTGCACTGTTTTCCGAGAGGATTCCGTGGCACTCTGTGGCTCCCCTGGCTGGTATCCGCGGCTCCCCTGGCTGGTATCCGCGGCTCCTAATTTGGGAAGCACTGCCCTAGCCTGCCACTCTCCTCTCCTCCATCCCTTTCTTCCTTTTCCAATCCCAGGAGTGGAGTAGAGGCTGGAACATCAGCAGGTAAGGGGAGGGGTCAGCATTCATCATGCCGCCTGAGGTTCCCAGAGGTCTTGGACTGGCGCTGCCTGTCAGGTCCTCCAGACCTGGAAGATCCAGGTTTAAATCCCCGCTCAGCCACGAAGCTTCCTGGGTGACCTTGGGCCAGTCACTATCTCTCAGCCCCACCTACCTCACAGGGTTGTTGTGAAGACAAAAAGGAGGGGAGGAAACATGTACACCACTCTGAGCTCCTTGGAGGAAGGGTGGTATAAAAATGTGAAAATAAATAAATAAATTGGCCATTCCATCCATGGACAACAATCCAAATCTTGCTGGCTCTGCCCAAGCAAAATGGAGCAGCCTCGCTCCCTGCCTGGCACAGCGTCAGTCAGTGTGTCCACCGAAGAAGGGCTCAGGCACACGCTACCCCGACCCTGCCGCCAAGGCTGAGTCTGAGCAAGCAGGCATCCCGTCTGGGAGGAGCAGCAGCGCAGATCTGGAAGAACTGGTCCGAAACAAGAGACCGGCAAGAAAGGAAAAAGTTTTCCTTTTGCCTGTTTTCCTCCCCAGAGTTCCTCCCATTCAAAAATGGGTACTGAAAAGAAACAGTGGCAGTGAACGTTACATATTTGAAAAAGAAGGGGCTACAGAATGTCGTCGTCGTCATCATCACAGGTGTGCATTATGGCTAGGCTTACCGGATCTCCAACCGGGACAGAGTGCTAGACCTTTAGGAGAAGGAATGTGGGCAGGTGTAGCTTGTTAGAGCACAATCCTAGGCATCCATGGGGCTTGCTTCTGAGTAGACATGCCTAGGATTGTGCTCTAAGGTTTAACAAGCGACACCTGCCCACCTTCCTTCTCCTAGGATTGTGCTCTAAGGTTTAACAAGCTACACCTGCCCACATTCCTTCTCCTAAAGGTCTAGCACTCTGTCCCGGTTGGAGATCTGGTAAGCCTGATTATGGCCATCCAGACACTTGCTACACTGTAATGTGGCCCTTGCGGGGCCGGCTCATTAAAGAGGCCAACTGAGGAAGTTGCCACCTCTGGCCCACTTGCCTTCACTGCTGCTGCTCCTCCCACTCCCCGGATTAAAAAAGGAAGGGGGGGCAGAACTAAAGAGGAAGGGTCTGCCTCCCATATTCTCGCCCACCACTCCATGCTTCCACTTCTGCTCCATCATCCTTCTGGTTTTTCAAGCCAGAGAGTTGGGGAAGCAGCAACTGACCCATCGCCAGGTAAAAGAGGCACCATTTGGCCCTCAGCTGCCAGGAGGTTTAGGGTGTTACAACAATTCCCCCCCCCCCATTGACTTGGCACGTCCCATTGTAATATTGGCTCAGTATGCCCAGAGACACCACAAAAACGATTTTAAGTTTTCATGCCCCGCAATAATTTACTGGAGCAAACAGGTATAGAGCCATGGCAAAAAAGGTTTTGAAAATGGTACTAATAACAATGAGGAAAACTTAAGTGCAACTTGAAAGTAGTAGTTTAAAATATAAAATATTAAACACACACACACACACACACACACACACACACACACACACACACACCTAAAACAACACGTTAAAAATTAAAGCCATCAAATAAACATTGCAATGTTTCGCTCGTCTGCCACGAGCTCATCATCAAGCACGAGACATCTCCCTACTACATGAGGGCTATCGCTTGATAATGCTCATGACGGACGAGCGAAACTTTGCAATGTTTATTTGATGGCTTTAATTTTTAAATTAAAAAATGTGCCACCAAAAGCTCTGCATCGAAGTGGGATTCCAGTGGTCCAGCGGTCCGAGTACCACCAGCAGTCGGCCGAAGTACCCCTGGTGGTACTAGTAGCACAGGTTGGGAACCCCTACACTAAACTTTTCCGGGTGGTGAAGACCAGCAGGGATTGTGAAGAGCTCCAGAAGGATCTCTCCAAACTGGGAGAATGGGCAGCAAAATGGCAGGTGCGCTTCAATGTCAGTAAGTGTCAAGTGATGCATATTGGGGCAAGAAATCAAAACTTCACATACACGCTCATGGGTTCTGAGCTGTCTGTGACAGATCAGGAGAGACATCTTGTAGGCCTGCAGGGCCTTTTAAACAGCGCCTCTAGAGTGACCTTTGACATTATTATCAGTTTGAGTCATTATCAACTTGACCTTAAATTTTGTGAAACCAAAGATTCTGGTCTTCTCTAAGTCCTGGAGACCAATGGCATGGAGGCTAGGAGAAGAATCATCAAACAATTTAAGATCAGAGTACCTTGGGGTCAATTTTCATTGCAAACATTCGTGGGCTCTCCACCGGAGAACGGCACTCAACCTTGCCACTCATAATACCACCCAGGCCATTTTCCGTTTTTTCACGAAGCAAGGTCATCGTTTTACTCCGCCTGCGCCAAAGGTTTTCAATGCGAAGGTGATCCCTCAGCTTCTCTATGGTTCCCCAGTCTGGATGGATTCAGTCGATCCTGTTTAGGATCGGCTGCAGGCCAGCTTCCTCAGGAAGCTGATGGGTCTCCCAAGGTGTGCCCCCAAGGTGTGCCCCCAAGGTTGCGATTTGCCTGGAATTAGGCCGGTCCCCCCCGGGTAGAGTCCCGAATTTGGAGAGCGCACTTCAAAGACTGGCTGCATGTTTGCTTCCAGGCTCATCAGGATAGCTTTATCTTTCTTAAGTTGTCAGACCCCAGGACCCCATGGTGGTTCATTGGAATATGGGAGAAGGTTAGATCTCTGGGTTTTTCCCTGGATGCCTTAACCGTGCTCTCGGACATTTCCGTGGCCACAAACAAGGCATCTTGCTTTGAAAACCTTTAAAGAACTCAAAACCCCTTGCAGAATTGCTGAACACTCCCCCCTTCTCCCCCCCACATTAAATAGTCTTCATGGTCTTCAGTGGAGAGAACCAGTTTTGGAACTTGGTCAAGTCAGTGACAGAACTGGAGCAGACCCGGTCTCTCAAAAGACCCAGCTCAGCCAGCACCAGAACCCAATCCAAATGTGACAAGGGCTGGAGGGGATTTGGAGCAAGGCGCTTCAGAAGAGGCAGGAGCGACCTAGGACCGTGTTTGGGGAGTGGTTGTGCACCGACAGAGGCCGCAGCCTGAGCAATGAGCCTGCAGCAGCTCCAATGGTTCCTCGCTGCCAGGACCAATTCTTGAGTGAAGTGATGGGGAGGGGTGGCCACCTAGCACATCCACCCGCCTCTTGTGGTTAGGGGGTAGGACCTTTCCCACAGAAGCCCTGCTGGCCTTTCCACCTTCCAGGGGAATCTCCCAAGAAGGAAGTGACGGTGGCCTGGCAAGGAACATGCACTCCTTGGTCACAGAAGGGATGCTATCACAGCTATCAGCCTGCATCAATTCCAGAGATGGAGGCATCAAGAATTAGGAGGGATGCGGGAAGGGACTCAGTAGACACCGTGGTGGAGGGGGAGGGTCATCCGGTTTATTCAAGAAGGAGGAAGATCGAGATTTGACAGGTGAGGAGCGGCCCTCCAGACAGCAGGACCTTGAAGACCCCAAGGGAGCCCTGGCCACAGTCAGTTGGCTGGGGACATCACCTGTCAACCACCCTTGTGGCATCACCCTTGTGACATCACCTGTCAATCGCTGGGGGCTGAATAAATAGCAGGGACCTGGAGAGGCTCCGTGTGGGAGATTAGTGGAGTGGGAGGAGCGAGGAGCGAGGAGAGAGGAGGTTAGAAGATATTGGTTTTGATTTCATCGATTTCTGAGTGTGCGTGAAAGGAGGGTGAAAGGAAGAGAGAAAGGCAGAGTGAAAGGTAGAGTGTATTGAGTCGTGTGGTGTGAAAGCTGTGTGCCGAGTGAGTGAATTGTCTTTTTATTTTTGTTGACTTGTTTTTTTAAATTTCTTTTTCTTTTCTTTTATTTGTTTGTGTGTGTGAATTCATTTGGCTTTTATTTTAGTTTTTTATTTTATTTTATTTTGATATTTATTTTTGATACTTTTATTTTGTTTTTTCCCCTTTCATTTTGTTTTTTTTTCACTTTTAGTTTGTTTTTTTCTCTTTTCATTTCTTTTGCAAGTACCTTTCTTTGGGGCTTTCGGGGAGGGTCTTTTTTTTCTTAGTGCTAAGTTTAGAAAGGGGCATAGTTAGACAGGGCTTTAGGGAGGGATCTTCTTTTTTCTTTTCTCAGTTTCCTCTTTCTTTTATTTTGGGGCTTTGGGGGGAGGGATACTTTCCTGGGTTAGGTAGTTAGGGAATTAGGCAGACATGGAAGAGAGGGAGGAAGGTAGGGATCAAAAAAAGAACTGGAAAGCGCTGCTCACGTAAGTTGGGCTTTGCGGAGGGGGGTAGCATAAGACCTCAGGACAGACCCCCGGGAGCTCCCTTCCGCAGCCAGGGCTGAGCGCTCTTTGCTCCTGGTCCAGGAGAAGTCCAGGCACTGACCTCCACCCCGAGCCCCCCCGCTACACCCCCAGAGAAGCTGCACCTCTTCCAATCAATGACAACTAATGGGGGGGTACATGAGTGGTCACCTGGCATATGGGATGGAGACCCTCTAGAAACTGAGCCAACCCAGAGTCACCTTGTTCACGAGGAAATCAGAGGAACCCGGCTGCCGGATCAGGCCCAGGGCCCCTCTAGCCCAGCTTCCTGTATCTCACAGTGGCCCCCCAGATACCTCGGGGAGCACTCAAGGCAACAAGAGACCTGCATCCTCACCTTCCTCACCTTCTCTCCACTCTCTTGCAGGCTTTTCTGCTGCCACTGCCCAAGCACGCAGAGGCAGAACGTTGTTGCGGCCGCCCCCCAAGCCATCGGGGGATGGCGGCAAATACTGCACAGGCTGCGGAGGAACCGGGTGGGCACCGCCGTGCCACCTCCAAGCCTCCATGAAGATTCCAAGACTTTGGAATCGACAAGTTGGGAGTCCTGGGGATCCCAAGGTAAAGAAGTGTCCCAGGCTTACGGGGAACTCCAAGGCGATGCAGGCTGGCCGGCCTGCCAGCTTGCCTCTCTGCAGGGTCGCAATGGAGGGCCAAGACAAGCTGCGTTAGGACAAAAGGAAGGAGGATGCTGGGCAAAAAGAAGTGGTTGAATGTGGGTTCTTGGGTGCCTGTTTTCTGCACTAGAGTGCCCCCTAGTGCACTAGAGTGCACTAGACTGACTCAGAGGTGCCCCCTTGAAGCCTAGCAGGTAGCCTGCCACCATGGGCTCAGGGATCTGCCCTAGCCCCAGAAAGGTGGTGGTGGTTGCATGAAGGGCTCCAGCCTTCAGTGGCCTCGGCATTCGGTCCGCCCCGGCAGCCAGCCTGGCTTTGCCCCTTGAGAGCAAGCAGACTTCCCAACCAATGCCACGTGGCACCATCTCTGGGAAGCTGAAACCAAGCGGGCTGTGGCCTCTGGGGTCCATGCAATGGCCTACTGTACATGCCTTCCTTCCTTCTCTCCTTCCAGCCGAACTCGGATCTGCAGCAGGGGAAGAGAGCCAGGGATCCGCAGCCGGGGAAGACAGCCAGGTAAAGTCTGGTCGAACCTCCCCCTTTGCCCTCCTGTGGCAGAGAGGCCTGCTGGGACCGGGCCCCCGATTCCTTCTTAATTGGGACACGCTTGATTGTCTTGGCTGGCGAGGGAGGGGAGCCAGCCGGGGCTCGCAGGGCTGCCGTTCCAGCCGTCAGAAGGGACACCGCCGCAGCCAGCAGCTGTGTCCAGGAGCACGTCGACTTTCTCACCGCTGAGTCTCAAAGAGGGTCCCTCCTCCTCCTTTCTTCTTCTCCATTTCTCTTAGGAATTAGCTTGTAGCCTGGAAGATCTCTGGTGCAGCCGACTAAAGGAGGTGCCCACAACAGGCAAGCTCATCCAGATCATGGACGTGAGTGTCTTCTGGACATATTGGTCTGCTGTGGAAAGCAATGCTGGCGGGAGAGGTGCCCACCTGGGGGTCAACCCTTAATTGGGGGATTCTTCTACAGGTCCCGGCATTCTGCTGGCTGACTGGCTGACTTCTGTGCCCCAGCTAGGGGCCGGGTTCTGAGATGGTTCCGTCCAGTGGAATAAGTCCCAGGTGTTGTTCTGTCTCACAGGAGCTGAGTGGGCACCTCCTATCCCAGAAAAGTGAGGAACGAGCCATGGCCATGCGTAGCTGCAAAAGCCTGTGCCAGCTGGCCACCACCCTGCCACATGTCAACGTAAGTACCCCGCCTGCTGCGACGGCTTAGATCTGCCCCCTCCTGTCCCCATCACCAGGCTTCTGGGGTGAAATGACGGCAAGCTGGGCCGGGGCTGCTGGCAGCTCAGAGCCTGGAAGGGGACATTTCCAGGCAGGCGCGCTGGAGGCCCTGAAGGACAGAACGACGAGGGGTGAAGGCCGTTGAAATAACTGAAATGTGTTTTTTTTACAGCTTGAAGCAGTCAGAGAGCAGATACCACCAGAGATCTGGACCATCTTTGTCAGGGAGGAAGGCAACTCCTCCTCCTCCACTGAAGGTAAGGTCCTTTTCCGAGGAAAGGGGTTGGGCAGGGCCACCTGCCAGAAGAGGCTTAGCGGCCGGGGGCGTGTCTCAAATCCTGCCGCCACAGGGTTAGTTGACATGGGAACAGGGTCTTTTGGAGCCTGGTCCTTGCATCCAAATTGGAAGCTTGGAAGCAGCCATTGCTGCCAACAAGAACCCCCCCACGCCAAACCCAGCCCCTGGAGACCTTCTCCATGGGGCTTCTCAATATGGGCAGTGTCTCCCCACTCCCCGGACCTCCCTACCCCTTTCAGAAGACAAATAGAATGGTAAGATTAAGTCTCTGTCTTCCTCTTTTCATCCAGATGACCTCCTCTATGAAGACGTGGAGGAGGAGGAGGAAGAGGAGGATTAAGAACAGGAGGAGGAGGAGCAAAGAAGAATCAAGACTGTCGCCGAAAGCCATCCTTGCAGCACCCCCCCCCCCCAGTTGGAGCCATGGCCACAAGCAGCAAGTGACACAAAACTGTGGGGATGATCTTTTAGTGGGAGGAATCGGCAGGACCCTCAGGCCCGGCTATGGCAGGATTGGGTGCCCGCCTTCCGCAAGACCTGATCAGGTGAACCGGCTGGCGAAAAACCCGAAGGCGGGCAGGCCCATGAAGCCGTTGAAGGAAGAGAGACGAGAGAGGAAGAAATGCTGACCTCAAATCAAGCCAGGTGGCAAGAGAGACAGACAGACAGACAGCCGCTGCTGGGAGGAGAGGCAGAGGTTGAATGAAAGAAGACAAGAAGACAAGAAGACGGTCACAGGAAGAGGCGGCCCGAAGAATTTGGGGGCAGCCCCCTCCCATCTCCTTTCCTGGCTGCAGGTGAACAAGCCCCGAGAACTCCACCCCGACCCCTCGACAAGGTCCTCTGCCCGGGTCCTCCTGATGGTTCGCTCCTCACAGGTCACACATCCCCCGTGCAGAGTGTCACTTGCTGGTGGGCCATCATCACTGCTCCAGCTGGGGGTCTCGAGGATGGCAAGAAGGTGGCGACTCCAGGCTTGGCTCCTCCTCCGTCCTCCTTCCCAACTTCCTCCCTGAGCGCTGGTGGTTCTCGCCCTGGCTGCTTCGGCTGGTGGCCTCCTGCCTGGCGCCTGGCTGCACTCCCGGTCCGGACTCCTGGCTGGCTCGCCTCCTGGCTTCTTCCGTGCTGACTCCTGGCTCGCCTCCTGGTCCTGGCTGGACTCCTCACCGGCTTCTTCCTTCCTGTATTTCCTTCCTGCTTCCTGGTCCTGGCTGGACTCCTGGCTTCGTTCCTGGCTTCTGCTTCTCCTACTGTGGCTGCCCCAGTCGAGCTCGGACTCCGCCTTGATCTCTCCGAGTGGGATCCTTCTGCACAACTGTTCCTGAGGCACTTCGCCATCCACAATCAGGGGCAACCGGACTCCCCCTGGGTGGCCATTCTTTGACTCCGCAAGGGATGTTTCACGGACCTCTTTTGCACTCCTCTTGTCCTCCACCCGAAATGGAGGCAGACCTGAGGCCAGACCTCTGTGATGCGGGGGCTGATGCAACACAAGCTCCGATAGAGATCCAACCACATGTCGGTTGAAGCGTAATAAAGCTTTCCATCCTAATGGATCTTGTTTGGGTGTCTTTTCCTGTCTAAAAGATTTGCTTAAGGGTCCGGTGTCTGGAATTGCTTAAGGTTTTGGTGCATCTTCTCCCCCCCACACACACACTCCTGCCCATTGATAGAGCACTCAGCATGTCTGCTTGGAGCAACCCTGAAGAGTGCCAAAATGTGGACATGGAACTGGGGATCCGAGGGTCAGTGTGCTTTTCCCTTGAATGCAGGAGCTGCTGTAGTGGGTAGAGCTTCCAAATAAGACTGGGGGGAACCTGGATTCAAATCCTTCCTCGGCCATTGCTGGGTGACCTGAGGGTTAGCTTAAACTACTTCACAGAGATAAAATGGGTTTGGGAGAAGCCTGAACTCCTTGGGGAAAAATGGGATAACAATGTAGTAGATCAATGACAACTATTACCATGTTGCCTTACAGAGAGTGAGAGACAGGTCCTTGCCCCAGGAAGCCTACAATCAAAGTGTACAACCTAGGCAGTTAATGACAATAACAATAAGCATTTGTTTAGCGCTTTCATTTCATATATGTGGATCGTCTTGCTGTTTTTTTCACAACCACCCTAGAAGGGAGTGAGTATTCTTATTCCCATATTGCAGTTGAAGAAGACTGAGGCTGTAAGGGAATGGGTTACTGGCTAGTAGGGTTGCTGGCTAGTATGCTCATGTATTACTAGTATCACAGGCTGATCTGAACAGGGCCCGTTCTGAGGTCGGCTTTCTTAGCACATGTCCTTGTGCGCTGGTACACAGAACTGTGTTGGGCTCTCACACGTGCTCTTTTATGTCGCATGTGAATGCTGTGATGGGGGGGGGGTGTAGTGGAAGTAGATCCAGCAGACTGGCAGGAGCCAAGTGTGGGGTCAGCAGTGGACCCTTGTTGACAGATCCGGGCAGCAAGGAGTTAACAGATGAAGACTTGGACTTTTCTCAGGACTTTGACAGGACTGGGCAGCAAGGGGTTAACACCCAGGCCTGCATGGGTGGAGGTGCACCTATCCCCACACAGGGTGTGCCCCCCACAGGTGTTACCAATAATTAGGGCTTTGGATTGCAGCCCCCAGCTGTGATCCATGATGGACTAATGAAGGCTTTGAGTAGAAAAAGAGCAAGATTGCTGACTCTCTCTCTCTCTCTCTCTCTCTCTGCGGTCCCACCTCTTTGCTGAGGGACGATGGAATGCTGCTAGCTGAAGGACTTCACTGACTTCGCCAGAGGACGGGATGCCGCTGCCATGCCGAGGAGCTGCTGGACACCCTGTGAAGCTGAAGGACTGCTGAGCTGGGGTGACCTTGGACCGGAGATCGCTGACAGAGAAAGGAGAAAACTCTGCTGCCAAAAGAGACTGGTTTGGGGGATTTTTGGGAGAGAGACTCTTGTTTCTGTTCTGCAGAAGGGTTTCTGCTTTGGGAGATTTATGGTGTTAGGGATGCTGTAAAGCAATAAATTTTGTGAATTGCTTGTCCGGAGTTTAAGTTCCTTTTTTTCCACACAGCGTTATAACTATTTGAGGAGGGAGAGGTGTCGATCAGTCGAAGCGGCACATTGGGAAAACATTTTCAGATAGAAATTGTAATAAAAGGGAGTGGGGTAACTAAGTCTAATTATTTAAAGGGAACAGACTTGCTCCTAGAAGGAGAAGTTGGGTCAAGACAGGGGGGAGGTGCAGAAGACTCTGACCTGTTAGTTACACCATCGCCGTATCTCAAAAAGGATATAGTGGAACTGGAAAAGGTGCAGAAGAGAGCGACCAAAATGGTTAGTGGGTTGGGGCATCTCCCTTATGAGGAAAGGCTACAGTGTTTGGGGCTCTTCAGTCTAGAAAAAGGCGCCTGAGGGGGGGCATGATTGAGACGTATAAAATTATGCATGGGACGGAGAGAGAGGACATCTCAGATACAGGTGTCTTGTTGTCTTGTGTGCTCCCTGATGCATCTGGTGGGGCCACTGTGAGATACAGGAAGCTGGACTAGATGGGCCTTGGACTAGATGGGCCTTTGGCCTGATCCAGCAGGCTGTTCTTATGTTTTTATTTTCATGTGGCGTTTGCAAACTACTGTTTGAACACGGGATTTCAGGCTCATTGCACAGACACGTTCAGATGTCATCACCAGTCACTTCCGGTGGTACGCAGCAGGAGAGTGGCGCCGGAGGTGGTACTTGGCCGGGAAGGGGTTGAGAACCTCTGGTGTAGTGTTTAGAGCATTGAGCTCAGATTGGGATGATCTGGGTTCAAATCCTCCCCTCAGTCACTCGGATCTGTCTCCAGCACTACGTGGAACATACGGGTCCCTTTCAAGGCGGATCGCAGAAGTAGAAAGAAACATGGGTTTTCTTTATATTAACAGAGCGAGTGATTAATTTTAAGCCCAGCACTAGATAAAGGTAAATAGAAACCAAATGGGGTAGTATTACTCCTGGTCCTGGCTGGACTCCTCACCGGCTTCTTCCTTCCTGCATTTCCTTCCTGCTTCCTGGTCCTGGCTGGACTCCTGGCTTCGTTCCTGGCTTCTGCTTCTCCTACTGTGGCTGCCCGTCCCAGCAGCGAGCAGCAGATGAAACAGCGGAAGTGGGGCTGCAGGCCCCGAAATATTGCTTTGACGTTTCCCATTTAGACTGATCTATTGAAGACGAGGAGGAGGAAAATGGATGGTCCTCGGAAGCTGGGGGAGCCCTCAAGGATGGCGAAGAGGAGTTCCGCTTCCTGGCTCGGCTCCTCCCTCCACACTCCCTCCCTGACTCCTGGCTCATGTTTGCGCCCTCGTCTCGGACTGTTTCGGCTGGTTTCCTCTTCCCGGACTCCTGGCTCACATCCTGGTCCTGGCTTTTCTCCCCGGCTTCGGATTTTGTCCCTGGCTCCTGCATGGTGTCCTGGTCCCGGCTTGAGTGCGGAGTGTGCTGGCTCCATTCCTGGCTCCTGCCTCAACATGTCGGCCGATGCAACGCAAGCATAATAAAGCTTAAGCTTTCCATCGCAATGGATCTTGTTTGGGTGTCTTTTCCTGCCTGTGCCTTCCACTGCTGGGATGTTACTTACCGGCGGCCCTTGATCCTTTCTAGTTGAACCTTTCTATTTCTTTTCTATTCGCCTTTCTTGCCTGTTTTGTTTATCCCTTTCTGGTTAGATGTTGGCTGCACTGTTCATCATTATCTTTACTTAAGATGTTGTGTCTTTGTATCAATTGGATTTACTGGGGACAGGATTGCAGCCTTACTTATTGATGTGGTCCAGGAGGGTTGTGTTAGGTGATAATTGTTGAAGTGCTTCATGCCCGTTTTCTTGTAATCCATCTTTGTCTTATCCCCATTTTGTAGCTAGTGAAGACTGAGGCCTAGTGAGTTCATGGCAGAGGCAACACATGATTTGGGAACTCATGGCTTCTGTCCAAGGCAGAAAGTTAAGCAAGGCCTGAACAGAACAGTGTGTTCTGTAAGCTTCTGAGGGTGCCTGAAGTGGCTGAGACGAAACGTAAAGTTTTAACATCATTCTAATTTATAATAATAACATCGTATCATACGACAGAGTTTTCCGGGAGGATGTTTGTTTTTAATTCTAAAATCCTTATTTACTCTTTGATTGTGATGCAAAACGTTCAGCCAACGTATTTCCAAGAGCCGTACATTATGCGTCACACAGCCGCACGCCGTGACTCTGGAACTGCAGCTTGGCCACACCTGCGTGAGCAGAGCTATAGCTTAAACGCCACCATCTCTTTTAATTATTGTTCCATTTAAGCTGCTGGAGGGGAGCTTGCACCCTGGAAGATCATGAAACATCTTCAGAGGCTGGTCAGGCAGTTTTGTCATTTTTTTTAATGCTCCAGGGACGATTTTCCTGCTTCTAGCAGAGGGGTGGACTAGATGACCTCGATGCCATTTCTTGCCCTGGAGGTGAAACACGGGGCCCAAAGCAGCTCTATCTCACCTCTCCGCAAAGCCCCGCATCATTCATCACAGGTTTCGTCAGTGAGCATCAGCTCCAACATATCCATCCCAGCAAGCACTTGAGAAATATTTCAGTTACACAGAAGCGCTTCCTTGTAGAAAAAGTTAAACGGGCAGCCTAGTTCTAACTATCTGGCGGGTGGCCCAGGGCCGCCCGCCGGATCCTATCCCCGTTCAGGGCTGCTCTGGAGCAGCCCAGAGGTCTACTCGGGGAAAGGGGACGCATGTTCCCTTCCCCCGGTGTAAAACGGGGAAGCCCTAATGGGCCTCTCCTCGGGTCCCTTCGGGGAGAAAGGCGGGATAAAAATACTGTAAATAAATTTCTGCCAGTTATTTAACTGGTGGAAGTAAGAGGAGGCCGTGTAAGGGCCGCGCCGGCCTTGGAGGGAGGCGGGGATATGGCAGCCGCCATCCCCGCCCCCTCGGGCCGGATCCACCAACCACCGGCCTCCCTCACCACCTGGACCGCCCCCGCCGGAGTTGTACTTACCTTCTCCAGCGGCCGTAGGGGCGATCTGGCAGCGGAATGAGGGCGGGTGGCCTCCACGCCGGCCACCCTTACTCCCGAGTCATCGCAAACGTGCTTTCCGGCATGTTTGCGACGGCTTACGGCGGCGGAGCGCTTGCACCGCCGCTGGCGATTTGCGCAGGATTACGCAGTCTGTATACTTGAAATATAATGTAATATCACAGGCTTCACATGAAGGGATTTGCTCTCTGGTAAAAGCTAAAAACTACATCCTGTTACTCTACACTAGGAACACAAGAAAAGGCTTTAACAGTGCAGCTCGAATGTACTCTTCATATGTCATGCACACATCCTTTCAGGGGAATTCACCCTCCCTCGGATAAATTAGCAGACTGTCTCTTATACAACCTCATGCAGCTGACCTCAGGGTGGGACTCTGGGGAGGGAGGGGCATCTCTGCTCTCAGGGCCTGCAGCAAAGGCTGGGGGGGGAGCGCTCCTCAGTGATCAGGCACCCCCTGTTCTCTGCCGCCGTGGTACAGCGGACCCTTTCTATCCGCGGGTTTGGGATCCACAGATTTGACTCAGTGTGGATCCCAGACCCACGAGGTCCACTGCTGACTCTGCCATATTAGCCCTCCTAATCTAACATTATTGCCCCTTTGTTCTTAATATACCTCTCAATTTTGATTGGCTGCAGTCATTTGCCTTCCTGCCCCCTTTTTGGGTACTCACATATACCTAATTTTGTGCCTCCGCTCTGAAGGTAGCAGTTCTGAGAGTGCAGTGGAGGGTTTTACCACTTAGACGACACCACTGGTGTTAAGGCACACAACCATTTCTGCTGACTTACGTTCTTTATTTTTCTGTTGTGTAAAAAAATATTGCCACAAATATAACACACAAATAAGGACGACTTGTTGAAGATGTGTATGTAGTAAGCAAGCTACCCCTCCCCAAATATTTTTATTACATTCTCTGCCCTTCCCCAAGACCCCCACCTTTTTATCCCATCAAAATCCATCCAAGATTCACGGAGATACAGTAATTTTTGAACCCCTAGAGAAGCGGCAGCAGCAAAAGTTCACTCTGTACCTATTTAATCCCCATAACCTTCTCTCTCTTTGGAAGTTTCTAAAAAATGGTATTCTTCTACATTTAAGCAGTACATTGTCCTAGGAAAATACTGTTTTCTTGAATTCCCTCTAAGGTTATGGCACCGGATCTCTACCAGGGATCAACGGGGTGCCCCTGGGGAGGGGTCCCGCCACAGAAGGGTCCCCATCCTGACACTTTGATGGAGTTCGTCTTCAGCAAAAGTCAGAGACTCCTGGTACTGTGCACATATTCTTGCAGCGTGTAAAAGGCGTGGGGGTCTTCCCCACGTGCCCTTGCTGGGGTCCAGGAGGGGGTTGGTAAGTGTGTGGTTTTAGCCCCTTTGCTACCCTCGGCCTGGGCACAGAAGGTTGACTGAAGACCAGGCGCTAGAAATGCAGAAGGCATTAGAAGCGAGGTCTCCTGCCAAGAGTCCTGCACTGCCAGGAGTCCAGGGAAAACTACTTTCAAAAACCATAACCTATAATTGGCCAACTTCCACTCTGTGATGCTCTTGCGTGACTTCCTTCTACCTGGGAGGCCATTCTGGAGCAGGGAGAGGGGGGTTTCCAGGAATATGGGAAATCTTGGGCCGGTGTCACTGCTCCCTAGGAAGCCACTGCTCCTTCTCTGTGTGCCTCTTTTCCCCCACCCTACAAGTCTCGACTACCCCCCCAACCATCTCCTGAAGCCTAGCCTACTTCTCTATGTATGTCCTATCACCATCCCTCCACCCATTGTTCTCTAGCAGCCTGGTCTATCATTCAAATGTCTTTGAACTATTCACATTGCTCCTTCCCTGGCTGGCTACAATTGATTCAAATGTTAATCTAATCACTTGCTTCCCTCCTTCCTGACTGACAGCATTCACCTGAATGTCCCTCTTTGTATACCTAGTGCTAGTGGGGCAGAGACTCATTGAATTGGCACTATTGCCCATCAATTTGGAAATCTTTGTCTTTTGTGGCTACATGCCAAACAAAAGACCCCATTCATAAAACCCCGGAACTCCACACCTCACCTAAGGTGGGGGCCAAATCCAATCATCCCAACCACCCAGCACCCTCAACCTCTCACCCATTGGCTACCAGCTCTCACCCTCATTGGTCCCAGAGTATACAAAACACAACACTCCTTATTGGTCCTTTTAATAAAGTTATCTTTTTATTGGTTAACCACTTCACATCTGCTGCTGCTGCTCTCATTGGTGCAAAACTTCAATCCGACCTCCCATTGGCTGTATCAACGTGCACACTTCTTGGATCCATCCCCTCATTGGTTTATCTTCCTGTCTCCATGTATTCCAATGTATGTTCAAAAATAATGAAATGTATAAAACCTTTTGTAAATGATTTATGTGTTACGCATTCTGCAAAGAATTGCGTCCTTGGCTGGCTGAGTAAAAGATCTTCTCTTTTTTGCCCAACGTTGGTCTATCTGAGCTCTTTTTGGCGCCTCTGCATACTGCAGACCTTTTTCTTTCTCTCACTCTCTCTTATTTTTGGGTACCTTCTCCATCTTTGGAGCCTTGGTGTTAGCTCACCGAATCCCTTGAACTTAGGGCACCTGTACCCTTGGGGTGCTCACTACATGTACACGGTTGCACAAATGCACACAGACCAGAGAGTCACGCTTTAGGAAGGTTGCTCTGAGGCTGAGCTGTAGAGATCTATTAGTTCAGACAACGCCAAAGATGCCATTTCTTCCCAAAGCTTTGGGAAAAACCATGGAAGGGTTTCAGAGAAGGTTGGTATTGCAGCTTGGGTAACACATGATTCATAGCCTTTGGCAAGACACTAAAATCAAGATACACAATCCCTTTTTTAATCCATGGCAGAACTCATTATTCTCCCTTCAGCCCGGTGGTTTCTGTCCTGCATTAGACTTGGTAGCCAGCCCCCCCCCACTCCAGTGAAACCCCAACGTGCATTTGTGTTTCCGCTCCCCGTCATCTGTCAGGTACAGCTTTCCCGCTAGTCTTCCCCAGGCGCTTGCAAGAAAACTCTTGAGAAACGGTCTGGACCTGGTCAAAGCCTAGGAGTCAGACCTCCTTGATTCTCCATCAAGTCACATTTTCCATTCCACTGGATAGCAAAGTCTACTGGAAGTTGGGCTACTATTGTTTCCCAAACCACATCATGATGAATAGGTGACACATAACTGCAGTTGGTTCTTCCAAACAAGTTTCCCACTTCGGACGGGGGGGGGGGGCGAGAAAAATGGGCTAAAACAGCCATGCAAACTGCCCTCTGCTCCACTCCCGTTGCAGCAGTGAAGGGGGAAAAGCCAACAGCAGTCGTTTTGAGTAGCGCAGCCCAGGCTGGTTTAAGCCCCCAGATCGTGGGGGAAGCAGAGCATCTTCAGCCAGTGCCAACGGGAGATTCTTCTAAAAACGGATACTGGCAGCCAACCCTCTTTCCAGACGTCACAACCCACCCAAGGTTGCAGTGAGGGTCGCAACAAAGTCACAAGGACCAGCCACACTTGGTTTTCGTTTGGAGCTGGGAAGAGGCAATGGTCTGTAAATCCAGAAAATGAAGTGGGGAGAACGACAGAACGTGGGTGAGACAGGAATGGGAACGATGGATGCCTTTTCAGAGATGCAAGCTTGGGTCCCGTGCCCGCCGCCTTCCAGCAAAGCTGGCGTGGAAGGGGCGATGCGCTGAGAGCAGCCCGTGGCAGACGGTCATTGCCACTTGTAGATCTTCACCATCTTCTCCGTCAAGATCGCGAGGAAGCTGCTGCGGTTCACCTCGTAAGGACACACGTCCAGCACTGGAAGGTCGGCGGGGAGTTTCTGCAGCAAGGAGCCAGTCCCTGCATCCCAGAGCTGCAGGAGAAGCAGAAAAAGGGTCACCACTCGGCATCCACCTTGCTGCACAGCGCAGGGCTCGGTGGCTCCTGCAGGGCAAGGTCGGGAAGAGCGCCCCACCCACCCAGACAAGCCAGAGGAGAAGCCACGACCCTGCAAGGGCTGCAGCAAAGGACCTTTCCTGCCACCTCGTGAGAAGCAGCCTAACACCATCGTGGATTCCTGGATGAATTCAGAGCAAGCGGACACTAGTGGGGAGAGGGCTGGGGACCTGCCTGACCGATGCTGCACAGAGAAGGAGCAGTCCCAGCACCAGAAGACAGGAAAACGAGTAGGGGAGACAGGAGAGCCTCAGTCTTACGTGCGATGGAAGGAGCACAGGGAGCCCTGAGAAATTCCCTAGAGAGAGACCCTGGGGAGTGCTGAATCTTCTTCCCCCCAGAACAAGGGCTGAAGCTCCATGGCCAGCTGAGAGCCACACTGCCTTGGAGGCAGGGAAAAAAACAACAGCCCAAGGACTCCTCCACCAGCTAAACCGGGGTGGCCAACCTTTCCACCTGAGTGCTCCTTGGACCTTTCACGGTTGCCTAGGTGAGGGCATTTGAGCAGTAGGTGCAGCTGCTTGAGCAGCACCATCAGCACTGGCAGCGGCCCAGATTCTGTCTCCTACGCAACTCTGAGGTCCTCACGGTGGAAGGTTGGCCACCCCTGAGCGGAACCTCCTGCATTTCAGCCAAACAGAGAAAGGCAGCTTCCCACTTCGACCCCAGGCGCAGGGTGGTAGGTGCCATGGCAGAGTTGGACGCTTCATCCCCAGCACAGACCAGGATGCTGCCGTCGTCTTTGGGGCTCTGGAAAATGGCGTTCTCGGTCAGGAGCTTGCACGCTGGGCCTGCGGTCAGAGTCTGAACTGGGCGGCAGGAACAGACGACGTCATCCACCGCGTCCATCAGCTGCGTCGAGGTCAGCTCCATCACCACGCATCGCAAACAGTTGTGGTGCCTATCTGTGGGATCGAGGAGAAGAGAGCTTCCTAGGAGATGGGAAAACAGCAACCAGCCACGTCGTATTTAGGGTGGGGTACTGGCCCCACCCTGTCCCGTTCGTTCGCTCTCACAGCGGTGGCCCCATTTCCACACCTGTGCACAGGCGCACTTTGCAAGCAGCCAGTCTACGGTGGTTCTTGGTTCTCGCACTGTAGGGCACCCACCCACCCACACACACACACACACACACGTTGGAAGGTGCGATACGTCAGGGAAGGAAAGGCTCCCGAGAGAGGCGATACCTTGCTACCCCTCGACTTTGCTAGTCTGAATGCCAGTCCAGGTGGGGATTGCTGTACCCTCACTGCCCCATCATCTTTGTGTGGCTGGGGAGAAAGGAGCTCAGAAAGAGCTGCTGCTTTGTGTGAGTGTGTGTGTGTTGTGTGTCTGTTGTGTGTCTTGTAGGAATGGGCCAGAGATACTGTGTTCTGTTCCTCTTGGAATATTAGCCTTGGGTTTAGGGCCCCAGCCTACGGTTCCTCCTCGCCCTCAAGAGTGCTGGGCTTGACGACACAGCTGAAAACAAGAACCGCTGTTCTTCGGCGGAAGGAGAGAGATGACTGGTACTGGCTTGGCAGGGAGCAGAAATACCTGTGTGATGCGCATGAAATGATCAGGACAGCAAGGGGGCTGGGAGGGAGACAAGGCGGCGACGGATGGACGGACGGTCAGAAACACACTCCCACCTCCTGTTCAAAGAGTGGGAACTTTTTCTTTTATGGAACCATGGCAGTCAGGGCCCCCCATCATCAGCAGCAGGACACAGACTGGAGGAAGAGCTTATGAGGGGGCAGGGAAGGGAGAAGAGATCAGTAGCCCATAGGGAGCCTCCTCCTCAGCAGCAGCAGCAGCAACAGCTCCCTACTCTCCACCTGCCCGCTGCAGCATTAGGCCAGGCACTTAACACAGAGGTGGCCGTCAGGGACATATACTAAAAGGAGGAGGAGGAGGAGTTCACACAGACTTCACTGCTGCGCTGAAACAAGCTGTTGGCAGCTTGGCAGAGGAGTTGCTCTTCAGTATCCACCCCCCACCCCCCACCCCCACCCCTCCTTGGGCCTCTGCCTGCCCCAAACCAATTTGTCAGAAGTGTGTCACTAGCAATTTGGTTTCACAAGAACTCCGGGTGTTGTTGTTGTTGTTGTTGTGCTGCTGCTCCCTGCCGCTCCTCTCTTCGTTCCTTGCACAAGACTCAGCTGGAGTCCTCAAGATCAAGCCAAGAACAGTGTGCGACACTCGTCTACACCGTTGTCCAAAGCAGCCTCCTTTCCTCAGCAAGGCCAGATCCAGAACAGAGCAGCTCTCTCACAGAGACATAGATACTGTGGCAGGCCCTGACCCCCTCGTTCGAGGTCTCTGCCCCGACAAGGAGAAGAGGAGGCCCATGTCTAAGCGGCCTGCAGCCCAGCACGGAAGAGGCACCTGAGCTCAGGCGTTGTTGCGACAAGGGCAAACGGCCACCCACGACAACAACTTACTGGGCCTGAACGTGGCCAGGCAGTGCCATGTGCTGGCCTCCGTCTGAAGGTCGATGCAGCCACCAGGCTCCAGCAGGAGGTGATGAGGTCGGTAGGAGTTGCTGGCCTTCTGCTCCCAGAAGCAGGCTCCTTCCAGCGTCCCGGACACCAGCCCACCGTAGGGCAGCGAGGCAGAGGCCATCCGAGGCAGGTACGACAAGGAGACCACAGGGCATCTGGGGAGGGAGGACTGAGCGGCAGCCCCATGGAACGGGTCGGCTGTCCGCGTTTGGCCGGTGCGGCATGTGCAAGCGGGGAGGGATTTCAATGACGGTCTTCAACGGTTTTAAAACCCTCTCCCTTCGTCATTTGCTTGCCCAACATGGAAAATAGCCTAGGCTGCAATCCTAGACATGCTTTCCACCACCCTTGAACAGAATAGGACTGGCTTCTGCGGAGACGTGCATAGGATCGCACTGCTAATGATCCCAGACTAGAGCTGTACCTGGACTTCTGCGGTGCCAACTCCTGGACGTGAGAGCTGGTGTCCCGCAGGTTGTAGACCAAGATGGAGCCATTGACCAACCCGGCATAGACGTAGTTGGTGTCATCGAGGCACCAGCAACAGCTCCAGATGGGGCGGCCTGCATTGTACGTCTGCACAACGGTGTTGGTCGTCAAGCTGCAGGAAGAGCATGACAGCCTTCTAAGGGTCGGAAGCCACCCAGGCCCTCAACGCAGAGCAGCTAGCAGCCCCCCCACTTGTGGCAGCAGGGGCACTTGCTGAACTGGTGAGAAGACTCCGAACACAACTCCCCTCCCCCCCGGATCTCCCTTTCCTGCTAGCACCGGTTGGAGGGTCGGGATGGAAGGTGCAGACGATGGGCTTGCTTTGAGAAACAGACGCTGACCGGGGCTTCGGCTCCGGTGGAGACTTTACAACACGCGCTGTTTGACTGCGATCCTGTCGCGGAAACGTGGACTCTTGTATCGAATAAGCTACAGTGGCCGGCGTTAAAAAGACAATCTTCGGACACCGTCCTTTCGGGACTGCAGCTGAAAGACAAGTTCGATGGACCTGTCAAGAGAAAAAGACGTAGGGGTGCGGAATCGATTTGTGGCTTTTGGGATGTACCGTGGTCCACTGTTAGACTGTTAAATTGTATCATAGTTATGGCTTTAATGTATCAGAGACGACACGAGCTGCAGACGGGAGTGCGTGCCAAACCAGAGAACACGGCGAACTTCATCCTGGACAGGATGGAAACCATCTGTCACTTCGAAAGAGAACGTACCCCGACTGACCGGTGGCGCAGGTTTTGGCCTTGGAAGAGTGGAGGCACTCCGGGCATTACTTAGCGTAGTCTGTCTCTGTACTAGCTTAAGTTAGTTAGTGTTATCACTGTATTAAGTAGTTGTAAACATGAAACTGGCGTAATGTGACGGTTTTTTACGTTCGGTTTGTAAAGAAAAGAAACTGCAAGTAGTAAGAACCTTTTTAATAAAAAATCTATATTCCTAACCCTAACCCTGACCCTAACCCTAACCCTAATCCCTATTTGTAGGAGAAGGGTGTCTTTTGCTGGTGCTCCCAACTTTTGCAGACTAAAACGTCCAAAGAAGGGGCTTCCGTCGATAATGCCCAGATTCCGAATAGGAATAGCTGGGGAAATGTCTTCCGCATCTAACGAGGTATGGCATGAGGGGGTACCTTTACCGGATTCCCCGATGGATGAGGGGAAAGGAGATGCCCCCAGGATACAAGAAGAAAGAGACAAAATGGCTACTAGAGGCCTGGGTGAGTCAGCACCTATACAGCAGGCCGGGGATGGAGAGGGAATGCTTCAACCCCTGAATCCCCAGGAGCTGTTGAGCCAGGAGACCCAAAGAACAGGAAGCCCTTTGAGGGAAGAAAAGGAATTCACTGGTTTAAAAGCAATTAAGAATACAAGCAGTGTGCATCCCTTGAGGGGAGGGACAATACTTGAGGCCCAGGCTTCTCAGACCACAGTAGGCCAAGCCAGCCTGGATCCCTTCCTGGTGATAGATTCACTGCAGGCCCTGGATTCATCCAAAACAGTAGGCCGCACCACTGTGGAACCCTCTGTGGGGATTCAAACACTACAAGCCCAGGCTTTACAAGGCCCAGTAGGCCCAGTCCTTTTGGATCCTCTGCAGAAGAGTGCAGAAGGCCAAAAACAAAGTGCAACTGAGAGGAAAAAATTCCTGAAGCAACCCAGAGCGGCAAAAAACTTAAGGAGACTCTTTAGTGACGATGAAGAGATCCTATCCCCACTAGACAGGGATCGTTGTCCTCTGAAACCACCCCAAGGCCCCACTCTGCAAGCCTTGCAAAGAGGGGGGGGGGAAACTGAGGAGCTACTAGGGAAAGAATCCTCCCTCCTGGGGTTTTTCTCAGGCCAAGGAGGGGAAGAGCACAAAGAGTCAGACCTCATTAGCCTGGGCTCTGATCTTGAACCTGAATATGACAGCCCTGTCCTCTTCTCAGACAAGGAGTCAGCCTCTAAAAAAGGGGGTGACGATGAGGAGGAACACAGTAGAGAAGAAGGGCAGAGAACAAAAATAAAAGTTAAAGCAAAGAAACTTAGCCATATGCAATCCAAAGAGATAGAGATCAGAGAAGCCTGGGAAAATCTACTGAAAAAGAACTTTGGACATGGGGTGAGAGAGATTATCCACCCTAAAGAATACAGTATGGTCGACATGGCTAAGCTGTGGGGATTTATGGTCTCTTACATCAAGCTCTCGACAGACAAAACGTATAGGTTACAAAAAGTAGGACATGATGCTATGTCGTCTTTGCTAGACAAACAAAAGGACTTGATGCTGCTTCTGCTGCAAGGCACACAGGCTGCAGAGACTGAGTCAGAGCTGATTCGAGCCAAAACTCTGGAAATTGTCAAAAAAACTTTGGTCTTCAGGAAACCCGGAACATCCTCGAAACCACCACCAGACTGGCTACAAGAAGGTAATATGATAAAAATTATACAATTAATCCTGAGGGCTTGGGAAGAAGAGGAGGGCGGGCAGAACGTCATGTGGATGAAAGAAACGTCTGCAGATGACTCTCCTTTGGTGGGAAGAGAAGACTTCAAGGAGAGAATGATATATATCATTAATAATTTGAAACAAAGAAGCAAAATAAAGAAACAGCAACACCCACCTCAAGGCAACGCAAACCAACAACGGCAAACTGCGTGGGCTCCGCCAATGCCACCGCCGCTGCCACTGCCGTCGACATCATTACAGCCAGTGCTTCCAGAGTCACCTGTTTCAACAAGTACGCAGTCTACCCCAGCAGAGTGCCCTGACAAGACGCAGGGAAGAGGAAAGGAGAAAAGGACAGGAACGGAAATAAATGAAGGACAGCAACCAATGATGCCAGCAGCAGAACAGCTAGGACCACGAGAAAACAAAGGAATGGAAATAGAGACACTTGCAAATAAAAAAAGCGAGGATGAGATAAGGGAACCGGAACAGAAAAAATCAAAACCAAACACGGAATGGGGAGACACGTTGTCTCCGGCAGACGATGACTTGCTCCGCACAGCATGGCCAGAAGACAACAGTAATCAGCCAAAGGAACCGAGGCTGCCACGAGATCATCAAACTAGGCGGATTCCTGATAGCGACGAGCAACTGAGGGGTGCCACACCAAGGGATGCTGCTGAGGAACACAGAACGGGAACCAGGCCTAAAGAACCGCAAGGAGGCATCACGCCCGACTCCCCCCGGTCATCCCCAAGGAAAGACTCCGGGAGAGACGCGAGGGGACTCGGAGCAAGATAGACCCGAGGGAGCCAGCAATCCCGAAGGACCCAGCAACCCCAAGAATAGTGACAGCGGAGCAAAGGCCTCCGGGGAAAGACTGACTTACGCAAAGGCGGCAAGAGCGGAAGATAAAGGGCAAACCAGGGACAGGAAAAGACGCTTACCCCGTTTTGAAATGAATCTGAGGGATAAGCAGGATGAGGAGGATGCCTACTGGAGCAACACTTGGGGGGAGCCTTCGGATGAACTCAACCCCAAGAAAAGGTATGTGGTACGGTTCATTTATAAAGGGACCGATGTAACCAAAGGGACCAGAAGGTATTTAATCAGAACTATTCTGAAAGAACAGCTAGCTTTTCCAGAGGAAGACATAGTAGCTGTTATTTAGTTAGAGGGCTCTAAAGAAATAGACATTTGCTTAGCAATGGAAAGGGCGTATCAAAAATTTTGGTTAGCGTGCAAAGAACTCATGACATGGAATCCGGCTTTATTGGAGGCTTTTGAAGTCCTTCCTCTTTTTTGAGGGGACACTAAAGTCCTCACGATTATCTTGAGGACGACCACTATTCCAGCAGAGGACATTGAAAGATGGATCACAAAATATGCAAATGTCATTATGGAGAATTTGGAATAGATATAAAATGAGATTTTATGAGAAAGTACCATTATGGGTTGCACCATATGAAGCACACTTTGGTGGAAGTAGCGTGCCAAAAGAGAAAGGACTACTGTACAGAAATTTATTATTTTTTTCACAAGGAGACTGTATAATGAAGTCAAGAGAAAAACTAATGGAAGAAGACTTTAATTGTCAATGGTTTGTATATGCTCAAATTTTGGAGAGATTTAAAGTGGACAAGAAGGCATATGGATTTGTAGAAGAAGAATCAATATTGGAGGCACAATTAAAATTTCAAAAATGTATAAATTGCTTTTGAAGTTTGAAACAGAAGAAGAACAGGTTAAAGAATGTACGATTCATTGGGCGAAAAATGTAGGTCATGTTATTTTAATGGACCAATGGGAACAACTATGGTTAAAACAGTTGAAATTTACGTTAAATGTTAATATTAAAGAAAATATGTATAAAATGATATATAGATGGTATATAACCCCAAGCAAATTAGCAAAAATGTATGAGAAGGTGACGAATAGATGTTGGAAATGTAAAATGCAAGAAGGAACTTTTTACCATATGTGGTGGACATGCCCTCAAGCAAAGAAGTATTGGACTCAGATTCACAAACAGATTGAGTTGATTTTAAAGATTAAGATCCAAATGAAACCGGAAACATTTTTGTTGGGTATGTGGGAGGATCATGTAGGCGAAAAATTTCAAACTTTGTTTTTATATATGATAGCTGCGGCAAGAATTTTATATGCACAATATTGGAAGAATTCGGAGATACCTTCGCTGGAAGATTGGTGGCTGAAAGTTTTGGACTATGCTGAAATGGATAAACTTACAATTTTAATTAAGGAAAAGTCAGTTAACGTTTTCGTGAATAATTGGAAACCATTTATTGACTTTTTAAGAGAGAGAGAGAGAGGAATGATGTGATGATATGCGGATTTAATGAATAGAATATGGGTGTTGTTTTGGCTTAGTTGGAAATTGTATGTAGAAAATAGTGAATAGTATGCTAGTAGGATGTATTGCTTCGCGCTTGCTATAACTTTATGAAATATGTATTGTTTTTATGTTTTAATATATCAATAAAATATAAATATAGAAAAAAAAAAAAAAAGAAAATATGCAAATGTCTTAATGGGTCCTGATAAAAAGCTAGATGAGGATGGCTATTGGACTGGTGAGAACAGAGCTGTTGTTAAAATCAGGCACGGTAACCTCTCTATGCCAAAGTATTTTTTTCTAGGCCACGACAGGGGGATCACGCGTTTCAGCGGACAGCCCCCGGCCTGCTACCACTGCGGAGCGTACAATCACATCCGCCGTTTCTGCACAGAAGACCTTTGCTCCAAATGTGGACAAAGGGGACATGATTCTCAAAGTTGCTACAAGGGGATAGTTTGTAATTTGTGCGACGAAGAAGGACATGTGTACTACAGGTGCCCTGAGGCTTATTACAACAGACAGGAGCGGCAACGAGCAAACAAGGAGAAAGAGCAAGCGCAGCAAGAAAGCGGACAGGACCAAAATGGAAGGAGTGAAGATCAGACGAGGAAAGGAACGCCTGCGACAGGGGCACGTCAAAGCGGAGGAGAAGGTGGAGACCATGTCAGGATCGGGGCCCAGCAGTCTGGAAACAGGACAGAGAAAGCCACGGAATGGACACAGGTCAAACAGGGGAGAGGGGGAAAGAGCAAACAGAAGACTCGGCAAGTACAAACCGATGCATCCCTTAGAGATATGGCAGGACAGAATAGATTTGGTCTTTTACAACTCGACCAAGAGGGCGAGCAAGAAGAGGAGGAACGGCTGATGGACAAAATGATGTCAGACATAGATGAGGCCAACCTCCAGCCAGAAGGAGACCGATCTGCACAAGAGGAGACTAGCGAGACGGAGAAGGAAATTATGAGAAGGAGCCAGATACAGCAACGACTGGCACACGAGTCGCCGGCGTGGAAAGAATACAAGAGGCTGGAGTCGCAGAAAATAGAGAACTATATAGAGATGGACAACCTCCGGATTCAACTGTCCCGACTTTCCCAGACTCAGACTCATAGGGAAAAAAGAATGAAGCTCCTGGACCATATAGAGGACATCAATGAGAAAACCAAACAGATTGATGAAAAAATGCAGAAGGTGTCGAGGGACATCGATAAAACGGCGGGGGATGAGTCAGACGAAGAGGAGCAACGCCAGCGGCTTGTTACACCAGAGAGGAAACAAAGACGCAGCAAAGGCCAACGCAGACCATGTGAGGGGAAACCCAAAGAGGATGACGTGCAAGGAAAGGAGGGGAAAACAGGAAACTTACCAGAAGCAGGAAACGTGCCAGAACCAATGGAGCACAACTGTCCAAACTTCCTTGATCCTAATGACTTTCCGGCTCTTATAAAAACTAAGGAACCTCCTGACCGTCAGGGGGAGATGCTGAGTAAGGCTACACCTTCAACTAGATTGGAGGGGGTAGAAATAGAAACTGGAAAAGGAGAGGGAAAAGAAAACCTCCCAACCGAAGTGGCAGCACAACCAGGTCCACAGGCGGCTGTAGGCGCCGGCCAGGAGGGTGACGAGGAGGAGAAGAACGCCTCTGGTTCTGCCTCCGGCTCCGATATGGAGACAGCAGATGAACACTTGGAAGAAGAGGGAGCCCAATCTGTAGGGGTGTGAGTATTTGTCTTCAGTGAATGATACAACTAACTGCTCATTGTGGCATGTAAAAATTGTCAAATTGGGTCCACAGAGCACAACCTCTTTAGATTTCTAGGTTTAACTTGTTGCTGATTTAATCATGCTTTCTTTTTTCTTTTTCTTTTTTCGGTTTATGTTAACAATTCTGCCTAATTTATTACCATTATAACGTTAACTGCACTTTACCATAATAATCTACTTTCAATGGCTGACACACGTAATATCAATATCAAAATCCTGACATGGAACACCAGGGGACTATTCATGAGGGAAAGGAGGGAGGAAATACTATCTTATTTACCAAAGTTGAACTTTGATTTCTACCTGCTTCAAGAGACCCATTTCAAAAGTGAGCAACAGCGTAGCCACGCACAGAAGTTTTGGACCTGGGGACAATCCTTTTGGTCCTATAACCCCTTGGAGAAATCTGCAGGCATAGGGCTCCTCGTTGTGAGGAAACAAGGTATGCAGATCGATAGTTATGTAGAAATTGAACTGGGAAGGCTAATTTTGCTGGATTTTACCATGAAGGGAACGCTTCCTGACGGGAGAGCTACCAGCAGGGTTTTTAGAATTCTGGGAATCTATGCACCCACTAATGGACAAGATAGACAAAAGCTATGGACCAAAGTGAAGGACTTTTCTAACACTACCAGGAAATTGATAATCCTTGGTGACTTCAACAATAGATCCAGGGAAGACGATTATTATAACATTAATAGGGCACAGAAAAACAAACCACTCTCAAAGGAGGAAAAAAGTTTACACGCTTTATTATCAGAACAACTTAATTTGGAAGATAAGGGTTTGTTAACCAAAAATAAAATGCAGTTTTTTCCAACCGGAGCGTGGACAACTTTCAATAAAAGCAACTATTCTGACGTGGGAGATGGTAGGTATACCTACTACCACCCATGTCACGCAAGCAGGATCGACAGAATTTGGGCCCCCGCAGAACTAAAGGTGTCCAACTGCAGCATCTTCATTACGCCCTGGTCGGATCACGGCATGCTGGCCATGCACTGCGACTCGGGGGAATGTTTCCCTAGGGGTTCGGCCCTGTGGAGACTGAGGGTAGCCGACCACGATAAAGAAGGGATCCGGGGCGTCATCCACTCGGTCCTGGCGGAGATGAAAACGATCCTTCAGTCGGGACCCCTGGACGTCACAACCTGGTGGGAAAAGCAAAAAAGACTGTTAGTGACCAGATGTAAAAACTTTGACATATACACAGTGCGCAGGGACATTCAAAAATACCACAGGGCAATTTTTCAGTTTCTTAGGTGCCACCAGAGGATCAACCAAGGCCTCCCCTATAAAGGGAAGCTATTGAAACAGAGCGCAGAGACCATCATGGACTTTCATCTCAGGCAACGGCAAAAAAGGGTGAACGCCCAAAAGTGCAGATCCAAAGGGCCGGTGGTAGACTATAATGAATGGCCAAAAACAAAGCTTCCCAGATCACCCATTGATTTCAAAGGACTTAGGGGCAGCCCTGAGGAGGACATCATCAAATCCCCAAAGGGAATGCTGGACTTAATGACATCTTATTACGACCAGTTGTATGCCCTGAAAGACATAGAACAAGAGAAGATTAAAACGTTCCTCCAAGAAGCGTCAGCGCGAAACATCCTTCACGCCAAGAGCGGCCTATGTTCAGAAGACATAGAAGACTTAGGGAAAGAAATCACAGAGGAAGAAGTAGAGGCGGCAATTAAAAGCGGAAGGAATAAGTCAGCGCCGGGACCCGACGGGCTAAACCCAGCCTTTTACAAAACATACAAAGAATGGTTGGTGGGCCCGATGACGCTTTTATTTAATCAGATGTGGGACAGACAAAGAGGAGGGGAATCTTTCTACAAGGGAACCTTGATTTTTTTTCCCCAAAGAAGGAGACACCACTCTTGTAAAAAACTGGAGGCCCATAGTTCTTACAAACTGTGACTACAGGATACTAATGAAGGTACTGAACAACAGGTTGAAAAGAGTGGCGCACAAACTTATAACCTCCTCCCAGACGAGCGCAGTGCCGGGGACGAACAGTCACGGAATCCTTGGCGTTGATAAGGGAAGTTTGACGGTGCTATCCGGGCTGCAACCAACGGAGGCGACGCGGGGTCCCATCAGACGGCGTATTGCGTCGAGGACCGGAATCATCCTCACCTTTTGGGAGGTACCGTGGTCTACTGTTCCGTGGTCTACGTGGTTGCCTTTAAGCATTTCTGGTTTCAGTTCCATTACCAAGTGGCAGTTTCCCTCGCATTCTATAGTCTTTTTAAACTGGTGATCTCACTCTACCTGCCTTACCATCTTCAGTCTTCGTGATTGCACCTAGAAAAAGCTCCGAGCTACGGAGCGAAACGTCAGTATCTTTAACATCCACAGCCTCCGATTTTTAATGTATTTTATGCCTGTCTGGAGCTCTGTTTATATTGGTTCTCCACACAGTGTTTTGAAGTTATTTTAAATCGTTGGTCTGTTTGAAATAAACTACATGGCATCTTTACCCGTAATTCTAAAGTCTTGGAAGAATCCTTACGCATTGAAATTCAGTCATCACGTTTGTCGGTCCTACGTTTGTCGGTCCTACGTTATGGCTAATCATAGTTCCTTTGATGTACCTCTACCCAGTTGGGCGCCCGCAGGACACATGGGTGATGTAAAAATGGTGGAGATGCCGGGGACGGGCGCCTTACCGGGGGCCTCGACGGGACCAGCCCCTGACTGGTGGGATTGGTGGCTTCGTATGCAACATGAACAAGGACAAGAACACCAACACCTGCTGACGGCATTAGCGACCCAACAAGCAAACATTTTGGGACACCTGGCTAATACGACCACACAAGTTCCCCGAGGAAATGCCATCGCTCCGGTACACTTCAAAATACCTAAGGTGACAGTTGACGATGATCCGGAGGCGTACTTGCATACTTTTGAGCGGGTTGCCGTGGCTGCCGGATGGGACCCACGTCAGTGGGCTACAATTCTAACCCCCTGTTTAGTGGGAGCCGCCCAAGAGGCGGTAGATACCTTAACCCCTCAGGCCGCTTAAACATTTCAGAAGAAACGTATCGGCAGAGACTCCGAGACGTGACTTTCGCGAAAGGTACAAGTCCTAGAATTCTCGATAACAAGATCCGAGCAAATGGGCTGAGATGGCTTAAACCGGCTATCTGATCAGCAGAAGCCGTAGCGGAGATGGTAATGGTTGAACAATTTGTGGCCATGGTACCAGCGGCGGCCAAAAACTGGATATTATGTAATGAACCTGATTCGTTGGATGAAGTGATCAGGTTAATGGAAGACTTTGAAATAGCAGGACGCTCCGCCTTCCCTGCTGGCCAATTATTGACGCACTGCCGGATGGAGGGTAGAACCGCCTACAGAGAACATAAGAACATAAGAAGAGCCCTGCTGGATCAGGCCAAAGGCCCATCTAGTCCAGCTTCCTGTATCACACAGTGGCCCCACCAGATGCCTCAGGGAGCACAAGACAACAAGATAACCTGTCTCCCGTTGACACTCCCTTGCACCTGGCACAGAGAAAACCCACTTCTAAAACCAGGAGGTTGCTTATGGCTTGTAACCTGTGATGGTCTTTTCCTCCATGAATCCGTCCAAACCCCTTTTAAAGGCATCTAGGCCAGGTGCCATCACCACATCCTGTGGCAAGGAGTTCCACAGATGAATTACACGCTGGGTAAAGAAATATTTTCTTTTGTCTGTTCTAACTCTCCCTCCACTCAATTTTAGTGCATGTCCCCTGGTTCTGGTGTTGTGCGAGAGGGAGAAGAATTTCCCTCTATCCACTCTCTCCATCCAATGCATAATTTTATATGTCTCAATCATGTCCCCTCTCAGGCGCCTTTTTTCTAGGCTGAAAAGCCCCAGACGCTGTAGCCTTTCCTCATAAGGGAGGTGCTCCAGCCCACAAATCATTCTGGTCGCTCTTTTCTGCACCTTTTCCAATTCAACCACAGAACCTCGGGAAAAGGGAAGTGAAACCATTTGAACTTCGTCGCCCAACCAAGACTTACGTGGGGATTCTGGACCACCGCCTCTTGTAGCTAGGCCCACGCTGAGCACAGTAACCTGTTATCAGTGCGGAAAACAGGGCCATCTAAAAAGAGACTGCCCCATAATGGATTGCGCGGCCGCCGATGCGTGGAAGGCTGCTCAGGTAAAGAGGCGTAGGGCGACAGCCGGTATAGTGGTATAGACCCAGGTAGAAGGACGAGCGTTAGAGGCCCTAGTAGACTCAGGTGTTCCCACTCATTGTTGCAGGAACCGCTGGGACGGCCGACAGGAACTTTCTTAAGGTTACGGTGCATTCACGGAGACACTCGACGGTACCCCTTACATCAAGTGATGGTAGAAGTCCGAGGACAAAAGAAACAACTATGGGTAGGGATAGTACCACAATTGTTATACCGAGGCGTATTGGGAAGAGATTGGCCTGGCTTAATCTCTCTTCTAAGTCACGCCCAGTCCGGTCCAAACCCACAGGGAATGGCCGCGGCCGCTTCAGCTCCCGAACTCTTACCTCCCCCAGAAGATCTGAGGCTGATGCAGAGAGAAGACCCCTCTCTGCAAACGGCCCTCAGTTCCGTGAGTGAGGAGGAAAGAAGGGACCCGAGGACGCTACAGTTTATACTTAAACAAGATTTGTTGTATAGAGTAGGGCCTGACCCGTTAAGCGGCCTTATGGTTGACCAGTTACTGGTCCCTGAACCTTTAAGGAAGAGTTCCTTACCTTGGCACATTCTGCCCCCATGGCAGGCCATCGGGCACTGAAAGCCACGTTGGACAGGATCTTACCTCGGTTCTACTGGCCAGGCATATTTGGGCAAGTCAAACGGTTCTGTTTCTCCTGCCCGGAATGCCAACATACCCAACCTAAGGGACCTCCGGGAGGACCCTTAATACCCCTCCACATCAATCGCACTCCGTTTCAACGGATAGCTCTAGATATTATTGGCCCTCTACCGCAAGCCTCGGGAGGATATACTCATGTGTTAGTCTTGGTAGATTATGCCACGCGTTATCCCGAGGCAATACCCCTTCGGTCCACCTCCGCCAAAACACTAGCTACAGAATTAAGGTATTTTCTAGGTTAGGATTCCAGGACGAAGTTCTTACAGACCACGGGACTAATTTCATGAGTAACACCTTTGTTCACATGTGGGAACTCCTGAAGGTCCGACCGTTGCGGACTAGTGTTTACCATCCCCAATGCAACAGGCTGGTGGAACGATTTAACAGGACATTAAAATCCATGTAACGCCGGCTTGCCACCGAAGAACCCCAAAAGTGGGCTATGTTATTAGAACCCCTACTTTTTGCAGTCCGGGAAATACCACAAGCGTCTACAGGGTTTTCACCCTTTGAGTTATTGTTTGGAAGACAACCAAGAGGCCTGTTAGACATACTAAGGCAACAGTGGGAAGAACCTCAACAACCCCTGAAGTCCTCAGTGCAGTACGTAACCGAGCTGCGGGACAGGTTAAAGTAGTTGGCAAATTGGGCTGCCTTGAGACTTAGAGAAGCACAACTAATACAAAAAGGACAATTCGATAGGAAGGTCCGACCCTGGAGGTTCCAAGCCGGAGACAGGGTGCTGTTGTTGCTACCCTCCTCTATGACTAAGTTAACGGCCCATTGGCAAGGACCATATGAAATAACAAGAGTTATGGGCCCTGTAGATTATGAGGTTAACCTGGCAGATAAAGGAGGCTGTAAGCAGACCTTCCATGTAAATCTTTTAAAGGCTTGGCGTGAACAGGAATTAAGGAAACAAGGGAAACTTCCAAAGACTTTTTTTTTTAATTGCAAGATAATCTGGGTTTGATTGATATGTTGAGACAGAAAAATGGCTATATTCAAGGAGATCGGGTATATGGGTTCAAAAGCCATGTAAAATTTATTGATGAAGAAATAAAAGCTTTAAAAACGCACAGAGTAGTTTAAAATTCTTTAAAAGTATATACTGTAAAGGTTTCAAACTGCTGGGCACGAAAACTTTTAATCCATTGCTGATGTTTCCTCCCTCACATGGGACATTTTCAAAGCAAAAGGCAGCACGACAGAAAAATGCTACAGAAAAATGGCTCTTCGAAAGAATTTTTTTTCCAGAACAGCACAAGTCGTTCTCCAGAATTGACACATATTGGATTACAAAAGATACTGCACTGAAGGTGAATAAAGCAGACACATTACCTAGGAGTTTTTCAGATCATAATCCAATTACTTTAACGATTTGAAAAAAGGAATTCCTTACCTGGGAATATCCTGTTCTAGGAAGAGGAAAGGGTCATTCTGACTCTTGGGTTATGCCCCTCCTCCAAAGAGGCAGAGCTGGACTCCTCCCTGTGGGAGGACATTCAGCTTCCCAGTCTGGATTAGAAGAGCTGAGACAAAGTACCCTCCATTCTTCGCACCTGGTGTCCAGCATGCTCGTGAATGCATTGCAGAAAAACACAAGGAGGTAGTAGAAACACATAACATAAGAACAGAAAATGAGAGGGACTGTAAAAAACTGAACAAATGCGGTACTAACCCTAAGAAACTCATAACGTAAGGGAAGTCCTCCTATGACCAACTGTCCCTGAGCCGCCCACTTGATTCAGCGGTGGGCCAAATGACTGTTTACCCCTTAATAAACGGTAAACAAATCCATATTTTCTCCTCCATTGTAGTTTTATTAATTTCGTTGTCTTTATTAACTATTCCATCCCTGTTAGCTTTGATTTTACCGCTTTGCTGTGTCCAACATTTGCTGATCTGAGCAGTAGAATATCCGTTTGCCTGTAGTGAATTGTACAGCACTATTTTTTCTGCCTCCAAAGAATCTTTATCGCAGACCTTAATAGCGCTGTAAATCAGGGAATTTATTAACGAATTTTTCTGTGAGTGATGATGGTTGGAGCTTTGATTTAAGTACCTGCCAGTGTGTGTAGGTTTTCTATATACCTTGTGCCAGATAAAATCTTGTAACAGATAAAATCGCACGTATATGTAATTGTGCAAGATAAAATCTTGAACATATAAAATCGCACGTATTTTACAGCAGGGAAAGTCAAAACAATTTTTAAACCAACACGTAAATTACAGCAAGTCCTGAGCAATCCTAAGGACAGGAGACCGGCATTGTCCAATGTGGGAATTTATTGTGTCCCGTGTGAATGTGGAAAATGTTACATTGGAATGACGTCCAGATCGATAAAAACCAGACTATCTGAACATGAAAGATCTTTGAGACTTGGCCATCCGGAACAGTCCTCGATCGCGGAGCACGCTCTTAGCGAAGGGCATTCAATTTTGTTCAGCGAAACCAGATGTCTGCAAAAGGAAAATAATTTTAAAACCTTGCGCCACTTGGAATCTCTCGAGATCAGTAAAAGACCCGTGGGGGGGCTTCTGAACCGGCAACAGGACCTAACCTTCACGAATAAAATTTGGCTGCCAATCCTGCATAGGCTACACTATCGAGGAACAAAAGAGAAAACGGAAACAACTTAATTGGATAATTGATGCACATTGATAATTGATGTCAACCGGCGAGATCATTTCCGCTGCTGATTGACTGTTCTTTCCCGCGCTTTTGCGGTTTTAAACAAGAAAGGGCAAACCAAAGACAATTTCATCTGCAATCTTTTGTTCCTATGAAGAGGTTCCAAGTCTGCGGAACGAAACGTTGGGCTGCTTGCCTTGTTGGGGGTTAGGGTTAGGGTTTTGCCATGTTGGGGGGGGGGAGAGTGCCGAGCAAATCTGACACAAAAACCCTTGACTTCCGAAGGGCAGACTTCCCCAAAATGAGGAGAATAGTTAAAAAAAAAAGCTGAACGGGAAGGTAAAAAGAGTCCAATCGCTCCAGAGTGCATGGAGGCTGTTTAAAACAACAGTCATAGAGGCCCAGCGGGAGTGTATCCCACAAAGGAGGAAGGGCTCGACTAAGTCCAGGAGGGTGCCAGCATGGCTAACAAGCACAATTAAAGAGGCTATAAAAGGCAAGAAAGCTTCCTTCCGTAAATGGAAGTCTTGCCCTAATGAGGAAAATAAACAGGAGCACAAACTGTGGCAAAAGAAATGTAAAAAGATGATACAGGAGGCCAAGAAAGACTTTGTGGAACGTATGGAAGGCAACATAAAAGGGAATAATAAAAGCTTCTTCAAATATGTTAGAAGCAGGAAACCTGCTAGGGAAACTGTTGGTCCGCTGGATGGTGAGGGAGAGAAAGGGGTGATAAAAGGGGACTTGGAGACGGCAGAGAAATTAAATGAGTTATTTGCATCTGTCTTCACGGCAGAAAACCTTGGGCAAATACCGCTGCCGGAACGGTCTCCCCTGACTAAAGTATTAAGTCAAATAGAGGTTAAAAGAGAAAACATCTCAGACTTAATTGACAAAATTAAGATCAATAAATCACCAGGCCCGGATGGCATCCACCCAAGAGTTCTGAAGAAACTCAAGAATGAAGTTGCTGACCTCTTGACCAAAATATGCATTTGTCCCTTAAAACGGCCACTGTGCCAGAGGATAGCTAATGTCACGCCAATCTTTAGAAAAGGAAGGAGGGGGGACCCGGGAAACTACAGGCCGGTCAGCCTAACATCTGTTCCAGGGAAGATGGTGGAAAGTCTCATTAAAGATAAAATCTTAAAATACATAGAAAAGAATCAGCTCTGCTGAGGGAGAGTAAGCATGGCTTCTGCAAGGGGAAGTCTTGCCTCACAAACCTTTTAGAAAAAGGTTTTTTTGAAAAGGTCAACAGGCATGTGGATGCGAGCGAACCCGTGGATATTATATATCTGGATTTTCAGAAGGCGTTTGACACGGTCCCTCATGAAAGGCTCCTGAGAAAACTCCACAGTCAGGGAATAAGAGGGCAGGTCCTCTTGTGGATTAGGAACTGGTTGAAGACCAGGAAACAGCGAGTGGGAGTCAATGGGCAATTTTCACAATGGCGAGAAGTGAAAAGCGGTGTGCTACAAGGATCGGTCTTGGGAACGGTGCTTTTCAACTTATTCATAAATGACCTGGAGTTGGGGATAGGCAGCGAGGTGGCCAAGTTTGCAGATGACACTAAACCTTTCCGGGTGATGAAGATGAGCAGCTCCAGAAGGCAGCTCCAGAAGGATCTCTCCAAACTGGGAGAATGGGCAGCAAAATGGCAGATGCGCTTCAATGTAAGTAAGTGATGCACACTGGGGCAAGAAATCAAAACTTCACATACACGCTCATGGGTTCTGAGCTGTCTGTGATGGATGAAGAGAGAGATCTTGAGGTACTGGTGGACAGGTCGATGAAACTGTCGACCCAGTGTGCGGTGGCTGTGAAGAAGGCCAATTCCATGCTCGGGATCATTAAAAAAGGGATTGAGAATAAAATGGCCCAATATCATTATGCCTTTGTACAAAATCGATGATAAGGCCACATCTGGAGTATTGTGTCCAGTTCTGGTCACCACACCTCAAAAAGGATATAGCTGAATTGGAAAAGGTGCAGAAAAGAGCGACCAGAATGATTCGTGGGCTGGAGCACCTGAGGAAAGGCTACAGCGTCTGGGGCTTTTCAGCCTAGAAAAAAGGCGCCTGAGGGGGGACATGATTGAGATGTATAAAGTTATGCGTGGGATGGAGAGAGTGGATAGAGGGAAATTCTTCTCCCTCTCACATAACACCAGAACCAGGGGACATGCAGTAAAATTGAGTGGAGGACAAATTGAGTTAGAACGGACAAAAGAAATTTGTCAATTTCAAATAAAATTGAGTTAGAACGGATAAATAAAATATTTCTTTACCCAGCGCGTAATTCATCTGTGGAACTCCTTGCCACAGGATGTGGTGATGGCACCTGGCCTAGATGCCTTTAAAAGGGGTTTGGACAGATTCATGGAGGAGGAGACCATCACAGGTTACAAGCCATAAGCAACCTCCTGGTTTTAGAAGTAGGTTTTCTCTGTGCCAGGTGCAAGGGAGTGACAACAGGAAATCTTGTTGTCTTGTGCTCCCTGAGGTCTTGTGCTCCCTGAGAGCTCACAAAAACTCTGACTGTGCTCTTAGAGAGGCAGAGCCGAACTGGGAAGCTGAAGGGAGGAGTCCAGATCTGCAATCCGGCTCTGCCTCTTTGGAGGAGGGGCATAACCCAAGAGTCAGAATGACCCTTTCCTCCTTCCAGAGAAAAAGTCCAAGTTTTTTAGATGGAGACTGAATGAGATTTGATTGCAAAAAGAAAGTATAGTAGAGGAAGCAAAACAGAAATTGAAAGAATTTTTTGAACTGAATTTGCAGAAGGGTACGGATTTAAGTATTGTATGGGATGCTAGTAAAAAGTTTATTCAAGGATATTTCATTCAAAAAAATTCAGAACTGGTTAAAATGAGACAAGATAAGTTTCAGAAGGAGATTAAAAATAGAGAGATTTGATAGCTTCACCGAACAATGCTCAAATCTTACAACAGAAAAAGGTTTTAACAGTTATCTATGATGACTACAAGTTAAATGGAAGTGAAATTGAGTTTCTTAAAACAGATATTTTGAACATGCAAACAAACCAGGTAAATGGTTGGCTTATAAGTTGAGGAAGGAAAGAGAAAAAAAGGACTATACCAAAGCTTAAGAAATTAACTCAGATATTATTCAAAGCTATATAAAGATCAAACACAGGATCTACAAAAGTTGGAAGAATATTTTAGAAAACAAAATTTACTGAAGTTGATGGAAAAGTTTTGCTAAATGAAGTGATAACAATAAAGTTGTTTGAAGCTATAAGCCAAAACTGGTAAAACTCCAGGGCCTGATGGATTGCCAGCAGGTTATTATAAACAAGTTGAACAAGAATTGTGTTCACCACTGTTAGAGACAATTAACTATTTTAGAGACAGGAAAAATGCCAGACTCATGGAGATATGCTAATTCGTTGATTCCTAAGAGACAATTAACTATTTTAGAGACAGGAAAAATGCCAGACTCATGGAGATATGCTAATTCGTTGATTCCTAAAGAGGGTCAAGACTTGCAGATGGTAAAAAATTATAGACCTGTATCTTTATCGAACAATGTTTATAAAATATTCACAATGATTTTGGTTGAAATGATTAAAAAAGTTACAGAACTACTGTATATTCATGAAGACAAACGTGGGTTTTTACCAAAAAGACAGTTAAGAGACAATGTTAGAACTGTGTTAGATATTCTGGATTATTATGAAATGTACAACGAACGAACAACCACCAGCGTAATTTTTTTTGGATGCAGAAAAAGCTTTTGACAACTTGAACTGGAATTTTAAAAAAATCTTGGAAGAGGAACTTTGGGGATAACTTTGAGGTCAATATATACGTCTCAGACCGCGCGAGTTATTGTTAATGGAGAATTAACAGATTCGGTGGAGATACAAAAAGGAACTAGTCAAGGATGTCGATTGTCACCACTGCTCTTTATTTTAGCATTAGAAGTACTTAGAGATATTAGCCATTATGTACCTGCTCTCCAGCGCCGCAGCCAACAAAAAGGCGGGAAGCTCGTGTGCAGCGCACCAACAACGAACACCGGGCCTCTGCTCGCGGATCAGAAGAGGCCGGGGAGATCAATACGCTCCCCTTCCCTGTGTTGCCACCTGATGCGGCACAGCCAAACCGATTAGCTCCAGGCCAAGCGGCCGCTCGGAGCAAATGGACGCTTGACGCGTGTGGCGACAGCCTCTGGGAGGACCGCTCCTCCGCCGCTGACAATGCCGACACCTAGCCTCCCGGTTCAGCGAGGCCACGCTGAAGAGAGCATCGAGCACTGCCCCACGCCTCCTCGACAGTAGGAGAGGGGGGGGGCTGACAGAAGGAGGATAAAGGCAGCAATAAAAAGGAGAAAGACATGGAGGAAATAAAGAATTTAAACAAAAAAACAGGTAGATTTAGCTGGAAAAAAAAGGCTGAGGTAAAGACGAAGCCGAAGTGCGACCTCACTGTGAGAAGGCAGGGCTGGTCTGGGGGAGAGCGGGGAGCCCCTCCCACATGGAGGAGTGTCTTCAGCTGAAGCCGACCCTGCCTTCAAAGTGGGAGGGACTACTCACAAGTACGGAATGCCCTCTTCCTCACTCCAGAGAATCCAAGGAGTTAAGATTTAAAAAGAGGTTTTTAAGCTGAGAGCTTTTGCTGATGATTTTGTATTAACACTTGATAATTCTAAAATAGGCTTAGAAATATTGATGAGCAAGTTGAGAGAATACGGTCAACTAGCTGGATTTAAGATAAATAAACAGAAGACTAAGATGTTAACTAAAAATATGACTTTGGGAGATCAATCAGAATTAATGGCCAAGACTGGATTTAAGGTGGAAAAAAAGTGAAATATTTGAATATTACTTTGACAAATATGAATTGCATGTTATATAGAAATAATTATGAGAAGATATGGAAAGATATTAAGCAGGATTTTATAAACGTGGGACAGATTACAACTTTCACTTTGGGGAAGAATTTCAGTAATTAAGATGAATTTTTTTACCGAAGATGTTGTTTTTATTTCAGACAATACCAGCAATGTTTTCAAATATTCCCTTTGATCCATGGCAAAAAGATATATCCAGGTTTGTGTGGCAGGGTAAAAAACCAAGAGTTAGATATAGCATTTTACAAGATGCAAGAGAGGTGGATTGGGTCTAACTTACTATTGTAGTTTGAAGCAAGTTTGATGTGAATAAAAGAATGGTTAATGTTAAGAAATGACAAATTACTGGAATTAGAGGGTCATGATATAAGATTTGGATGGCATGAATATTTATGGTATGAGAAGTTTAAAGTAAATGTTGAGTTTAAGAATAATTCTATTAGAATAGCATTATGAAGAGTTTGGCCCAAATACAAACAGATTTCATTTGAGAATACCTTTATGGATTTCTTCACAAGAAGCGTTTTTTCGACGAGAGACAGTGAAAAAAGAAAAATGGTTATTATACCGAGATTTAATTATAGCGTACCAGGGGGAAGTGAAGATGAAATTAAGAAATGACCTTATAAAAGAAGGTTATAATTACCAACAGTCTGCATATGCGCAACTTGTGGAAAGATTTAAGATGGTTAAACAAAATGTATGGAGTTGAAGAAAAGATGTCTGAATTTGAATATCAACTGAATTTGAATATCAATTGTGTCCAGATGATGAACATGTCATTGCTAAAATGTATGGATTGTTATTGAAGTTTGATACTGAGGAGGAACAGGTTCAAGACTGTATGGTAAAATGGGCCAAAAGTATGTTTCACGATATACCGTATTGTCCCGAGTATAAGACGCACCTGATTATAAGACGCACCCTTAAAGTTTGGTACTATTAAAAAAATGTAATTAAATCACTGGCATTAAATTGCAACAGCCTGATTATAAGATGCACCCCTAGTTTAAAAACTTAAATTAGGAGAAAAAAGTGAGTCTTATACTCAGACCAATACGGTATTTATGGAACAATGGGAAAGATTATGGTCAAGAGGAATGAAATTTACATCAAGTGTTAATCTGATTGAAAATGTTTATAAGATGTTCTTTAGATGGCAAATGGCTCCAGATAGAATTGCTAAGAATGTATAAATCTCTCAACGAATACATGCTGGAAATGCGGAAAGAAAGAAGGGGGTTTCTACCATATGTGGTGGACTTGTGAGAAAAAAAAGAAAATATTGGACTCAAATATATCTCCAGATTCAGAAGATTTTGAAGGTGAATTTACAAATGAAGCCAGAGATTGTTTTTTGTTGTTGTTGGGTTTGTTGGATGGGCAATTATAAAAATAAAATTCCATAAGTATTTTCTATCTAACTACTGTTGCAAGGTTATTGTATGCACAAAACTGGAAATCTACGGAGGTAGATTTGGTGGAGGACTGGTGATAGAAAGTTTTGGAATTTGCAGAAATTGATAAATTGACTATGTTAGTTAAAGAGAAAGCTGTAGATTATTTTGTAAAGAATTGGAAACCGTTTATAGATTTTTTACATGGAAGGGAAAATAAGAATGACTGGAAGGGAAAATAAGAATGACTATGTGGCTTCGTTGAGTAGAATGATTTGTTTTTAGACTTAAATGGTAAGAAATGGAGGTCGTTTTTAGCTGATAGTATTAGTTTAGTTGATGTAGAGTATAAGATGATTATTACTCTGCACGAAGGGTCGGACACGACTTAACGACTGAACAACAACAACATTACTCTGCAGTTATGCAGAGTATAAGTAATTATAAGAATTAATTTAAGTATAAATGTTAGTGGCTAATCTGGATCTTTTCTATTATTCTGTACTTTTCTTCTGCAGCCGCTTCTGTATTGTCTGGTTTTTTAATGTATAGAATAATAATAATAATAATAAAAAGACAAGTGGAGAATAGAACCCTTAATTCTAGAAAGTGGACACTTTGGCACACGTTGCCTATGTTTGCATGATAAGGTAAAATGTGGTCCTTAAAGAGCTACAACTTTCTGGTTGCTGATTCCGAAACAAAACACTTTCTAGAATTAAGGGTTCTGTTCTCTCCCTTCCCACCATCTCCATGCAAAAGCCTTCGCTGTGGTCAAACGGGCCAGGTGCCGACTCTGTGGGAAGGCACAGCCTCGGCTTGCTTGCTGGCTCTCTCTCGGCAGAGATCCTTGGCCTCCCCAATTACAACTTCAGAGGTCATCTTGTCACAAGGATTGTATTTCCATGTGGAAAAGGTTCAAGTTCTGGTTAATGCTTCACCTAAAAGAGTTTTTGCTACAAAATGCCTTTTTATTTACATTCATGCTGGCCTACAAGATACAAGACCCTTCCCTCCCTCCCAGTGCTTGGCACTGAAGCTTCCTTTCTCAAGAGACTCCCCCCCCCCCCCCAGCAGCAGAGCCGACCGTAAGGCCTGGCAGAAGGGACGGGTCGCTTCTCGTCCTTCTGCTGGCTTCTCCAGAGTCCGTAAGGCGCCCTCCCCACTTGTCCCTGGCCTGCCTGCCGGGGCCCCAAGGCCTGCTGCTCCCTGCTTTTCCGTGCAAGGGCTCCTTTCCGACTCTGCCACACGTGTGCACACAGACGCTCCCCGGTGCTTGCAAAAGCGGATCCAGTTCCTTCAGCTGACTCCCTCACCAATCGTGACGCCATTTTGTTCTGGGTCTGGAAAACGCCCCTGGATAGTTGGAGCCACTCTCTGGGCCCTGCAGGGTCTGTTTCTCACGCTGGCCGCCTCATTCCGTTTCCTCTCCCTCTCCTCATGCTGCTGTCCTCTCCCCAGTCAGGGCTTTACACAGGTCGACCCAGAGAGTCCCACCGTCAGCAAGTCCTTGCCCACTAGGCATTGCAGTCCTTTGCTCTTCATGCAGGTGCGGCGGGCCTGCAGGGACGCGGTAGAGCGTGCACAGCAAGAGGCCACCAGTCAAGCCCTCTACCTCCCGAGGCATTCCCCCCCCCCCAGCAGTGGGCAATGAGGCCTGGCGGCTCCAAAGAGCACCACGGGAGCGTGGAGCAGAGGGGGGGCATGTTGGAAGCCACAGGTCCACGGAATGGGGCAGAACACACCCAGTGCACAGCAGGGAGGGGATGGGCTAGCTTGGAAGCGACTCACTGAAGGCAGGTGGTTTCTCTCCCTGGCCTCCATGAGGTGGCCCCCAGGGAGGGAGGACCCTTCTGTGCAGTGCTCACAGCCACAGGGCTCGAGTGCCACAAGCCAGGCTTCCGGCATGGCCGGTGTTCTCAATCAATCCATCTGGGCAAGGTCAAAGGGTGCAAAGGCTTGGCGGAACTCTTGGGCTGCAACCGCTTCCTCTTCTTTCCCTGTCTGGCAGCTTCGCCAGTCCGCCCGGCCGGGCATGCCCAGGACAGCCTCACTGGCCAGCACCTCCCTGCGGAGGAAGAAGATGACAAGGAAAGACCCAGGCTTGGCCGAGGACCACCTGTTCATCCACCCGCTGCCATCCTGTCCCATGCCTCCGAGGGACTGACTGATTGCCCACCCTCCCTGGAAGGCAGATGCCTGGGAACCTGCACCGCTGCCCAGACACAAAGAGGCTGCCAGGACCAGTGTCACAGGCCTTGGCGTCGTCTGCCACTATTGCGCCAACCCCTGCTTTCAACGGGCATCTCTTTGCACATGGCGGGGAGTGGCATCCTAGCGGCTGCTGCCAGGAAGGTGCCACCGCTTATCCCCTCCTTCCTCGGCCACAGGTCTGGACTCTAGCTGAACAGGCCCAGAGCGGGAGAAGCAGCAGACAGCCCAGGGCAAGCAAACGAAGGGAGCAAACTGACATTCCTGCTGTGCGGTGGCCGTTTGGCAAGCCAGGGTGGACCGTTCAAAAGAAACATACCTTCCGAACTGCAGGGGAAAGTGCTTCCCAATTCGATGAAAAAGCTTCTCTCCGGTATCAAGTTCAACATAGAAATAAGGGATTCCTGGCTGAACTATCTGAAAGAGGAAAGCGCGACGCACGTCATACAGGGAAGGGCTTCGCCCACACTGCCACAAGTGGGTCGCCACAACCAAGCAGCCTCTCCCCACCAACACCAGACTGAGCTAGGAAGGTCCGACGCTGCTGCCTCTGGGAAAGGATCAGACAACCCCCCTCCCACCCCTGCCCCGGAAAGGAGAGTTCCAGAGCGGAGGGGACCCAGAGGTACCACTGAAAGCCTCTGCTGCTGCTCAAGCACAATTCAAGGGCAGAATCTGCAGTCCAGCTAAGCTGAGTGGTTGTTGCAGATGTAAGGCTGGTCAGGGTGTGCCACAGGGGGAGAGAAGCATTTCCTTGGCAGATCCACACCCCATGGCAGCTGCCAAGCAAATGGACCCTGGGCCAGAAGCCTCTCTGCAGCTGCTCCCCCCAAAACCAGCACCGCTACAGCTGGCTCCTGAGCCCAGGATCAACAGCTGAGCTGTGGAGACAGCAGGCAGACAGGCAGGCAGGCAGCAGCCCCAGCCTCCTCCAGGAGCTGGAAGGCTGGAAGGGCACTGGCTGGCAGCCTGCTTTCCCTCAAGACTGCTGGAGCCAATCCCGTTTGAGCCTGTTTCAGGGAGACAGCCAACCTTGGCCGCCTTGGGCATTTGGGCAAATGTCGCCTTGGGACAAATGTCGGCTTGGCATAGGAAAAGGCGGGACATAAAATTTTAAAATAAATAAATAAAACCTTCAGATCAATGGTGGCGAGACCACTGATCTGGAGTAGTGTGTCCAGTTCTAGTCGCCGCATCTCAAAAAGGATACAGTGGAACTGGAAAAGGTGCAGAAGAGAGCAACCAAAATGATTTGTGGGCTGGGGCATCTCCCTTATGAGGAAAGGCTACAGCCTTTGGGGCTTTTCAGTCTAGAAAAAAGGTGGCTGAGGGGGGGACATGACTGAGACGTATAAAATTATGCATGGGATGGAGAGAGTGGACAGAGGGAAGTTCTTCTCCCTCTCGCACAACACCAGAACCAGGGGACATGCACTAAAATTGCCAGGTGGTAGATTTAGAACAGACAAAAGGAAATATTCCTTTACTCAGTGAGCACTTAACCTGTGGAATTAATCTGTGGAATTTTGCATCTCTTTGGGCTAGACGAAATGGGCCTCACTGTGGTGGCTGAACCAGCCCCTATCCCCCCCCTTTCTTTGTTTCTCCTGTGGGCCCCCTTGTTCTTAGAGTCCGCTTTGTTTCTCTCCGTCTGGCCACTCTCTCATATTCACGCTCCTCCTCACTAGCAGCATTCTAGGGGATGGGGGTGTACAGGAAGGACTAACGAGAAGTCTTTCCCAGCGATCAATAACCAACAGGCATTAGTTGCAGCATAATAAAAAGGTCTGCCTCATAGCATACTATCCTGACAAGCCCACATTCCTTCCTGGCGTTGTAACAGGCTGGCAAAAGTCTCTTAGCAAGCGACCAGACTCGAAAGAGCAGTTTTGAAAATGACACTTAACAGAAGAGCCTAAGAGCCTTGGGTCCCTTCGGGGAGAAAGGCGGGATAGAAATACTGTAAATAAATAAATAAAAATAAATAAGAGGAGCCCTGCTAGATCAGGCCAAGGGCTCATCGTGCCCAGCTCTGAGAGCACACAAGACCCCCATGTCCTGCTACCGCTCCCTTGGATGCGCCTGGCATTCAGAGAGAGAGCCCAGCAGTCGCATCACCGTTCTTCTCCCCAGCCGGGACAGGGAACAACTACTGGGGCTTGGCAGCTTCCTGCAGCAATCGGAGTTAGCCACCTGCCTGCTGACATATATACCCACGGGGCAGGGGGAGGTGGGCAGGAGGGCGAGGCCTGGCTCCCAGCCTGCTGCTGCCGCCGCTGCCCTACCTGCTTGAGAGCCGAGTGTTCTGGGATCTCCAGTAACTCGATCCGCTGTTCCTCTGCCTGAAGGACGAAGGCCTCTTTAATCTCTTTGGTCGTACAGAGGTTCTGGGGAACAGGAACCACCTGGAATGGCATTTCCCAGCAGCCTGGATTCAATACCTTCTAGTCACGGCGGGAGAGAGATTGAGAGAGGGGACCGCCAAGGAGGCCATCACTGGGGCCCAGAAGGTGCCCCTCAGCACGGCTTGTCATCACTGCAGAGAGGCCAAGGCCTCTGTACCTTGCAGACTGAAACTTATGAACTTTGGAAAACTCAAGAGACGCTTCCTGTAGGAGTGAGCAAGCAAGCACTCGGTGCCCCTCTCAGCGAGTCCTCGGTTGCCTCGTCTCCTGTATGCTCTCGGTGGTAGCTCGATGCCGCTCAGATACTGTATTCTGGTCGGCCAGGTAGAAACTACCACCACACATGGGGCAGGGGGTGGGGATGGAGAGGGCGGCTGCCAGGAAACGACGGGAGGGGCTTCAAGGGCAACCCAGTTTGCAAAGGAGAGAAGCAAAACCAGCCCTCAGTTCCTGTGCCTGGCAGGATCCCTGGAGATCTACACAGACGAGGGCTGGAACCCTGGAGGCAAGTGCGCCTCGTGGCTCTGCCCTCGGAGAAAACGGGAAGAGTAGCCCTCCTCAGCATCTCCTCGGAAGAAGGGCCATTCCGCAAGTCAGCTCCTAACCCAGGGCGGCATGTTGCCCGTCTCACCTGTAGCTGTAGGTGCTGACTCCTGTAATTCCTTTCGAACGCCACGCATCTCTTCCCCTTGGTTCTGAAAAACCTTTGCAAAGCAGCCTTGTACTGCTCCACTTCTTCCACCACCTCGGAAGCAAGTTCAACCACTGACTGACAGTGCCCGATTGGCAAGATGAGAACGTGGTCAGGGGACAAGCCACCCTTGGCTAGGGCAAGGTAGCACTGCAACCAAGAACCAGAGAACCAGTTAGTAGGCTCAGCCCTACCCCCCCCCCCCAAGATCTCCAACACCACAAAACAGCAATCAAGTCATGGGATGGTGGTGGTGTGAGCAGTCTTTCCTGCAAGCCACACAGAGCCCCGCACAGCCCCAGCCGGGTTTTCCTATTCAGCTTCCAGTGGATGCCTCTCTCGATACAACCTGCAGATGGCGTCAGAACGTCACAAATTGGTCAGTGCCCTAGGGCAACGGTCGCCAACTGGTGGTCCCCGAGAAAATTTTGGTGTTCCGTAGTGATCCGATCCCCCTCCAGGCTCTTACTTTTTTCCCCCACCAAGCTTCGTTTCTTCCTTAAACAGGAGAAGCAGACTCCAGCTGCTTATTGCAGGCAAGTAGAATGAGACTAAGCCCTAGAGAGGCTCTGCAAGGTTAACAGAAGCCTTGCAGAGTCTCTCTAGGACTTAGTCTCATTCTACTTGAAGAAACAAAGCTTGTTTAAAGAAAAGTAAGAGCCTAGGGCATTATTTATTGTTGTTTTCATCTAGGGGTGCTTTTGTTGTCGGGTTCTCGTCCAATTGCTTTGTTTTGTTGAAGCAAATTGTAGTATAGATGTTTTTACCTTTTAAAAAAAGATTATGTGAGTGGTCTGCGAGATTCAAAACTGTACGTTTAGTTGTCCATGAGGTCCGAATGGTTGGCAACCGCTGCCCTAGGGAACATTGGGTGAAAGGGCTAAACGCACACCTGCCAAGCTGCACGGAGTGCTTCACCTTGGCCAGTTCAGGAGCAGTGCATAAGACTTGGAAGGCTTAGAACCCCTTCCTAGAAGCAGGAAGCTGGCCAGAGAACAGGCGGGGGGGGGCAGGCACTCTCGCACAAACCCCCTTCTGTAAGTTGGCCGCACAAGCGACCCAGAGCCTCCTGGCCAAAAGACACAGGAATTCTCGGCACCTCCTGGCCACAAAGACAAGATCCACTTCCGAGCTGAAGAGCCGCTGTCCCAGGGTCTTGCCCTCCACAGCTTCCAAACTGCGGCCAGTCAACAGAAAACCTGTGGCTGACAGAGGGGGTGTGCATGTGCGCATTGCCCCCTTCAGTCCCCAAAGCTCTCTTCCCCACCTCTCTGCCTCGTCCATCTTAACCAATTCTGAATTTTTTTGAATGAAATATCCTCGAATAAACGCTTGACTAGCATCCCTTACAATACTTAAATCCGTACCCTTCTGCAAACTCAGTTCAAAAAATTCTTTAAATTTCTTTCAGACTATGGGAAGCCTGGTGCAAGGTGAGCATTCGGGGGGGGGGGGGGGTTGCTGACCTGGGCTAGGGGCAGAGACTGAAGCACTGCCAAGGGGGCTCTTCCTCCCCCCCCCGTGCTCTTTGACTAGCCGTGATCTATCGCTGCTTCCACCACTCCAATGGCTTCACACCACAGCAGCAGCACCTGTGGGTGCAAAGCGACCAGTGGTGTCCCCCCCCCCTTAAAGGCCAAGGGGCCTTCCGTGAGCCTCAGGACACCTACGCAAAGGCATTCTGATCACAAGCATGCGGACAAGTCACGGCGGCACAGAGAGACTTACGTGGGTCCCGACGCTCACCACCAAATGCTTCTCGACCTCCGGGCTGGCCAGGCAAAACCAACAAGCAGCTGCTGGCAGGGCTTGGAGAGGAAAGACGAAGAAGACACAGAGTGAACAGACGTCCGCCACAGAACGCTGCTTCCAGCCCCCCACATCAGGCCGAGACATTGATGGCTGGAGGCTGCCCTGGGTGATCTAGCACACCTGGCAGAGAAGCCCTGAGGAGGGAGGGAGGGAGGGAGGGAGGGCGGGCTGCCAGCCTGGCTGGACCATGCTGAGCTGGAGGGACCCCCCAGCCGCTCCCGGCCACAACCCAGGCCAGAGGATCCCTCCCTCCGTCCACAGGCAGGCCTGCTGCGGGCGCCTTCCGAGGACTCCAGCCAAGCCGCCTGGCTCCCCCCCCCCCCACTGAGGGCCCTGGAAAGCAAGGCCAGCCAGGAACCACTCTGCCCTTTCCCTGCCAGCGGTCTGCTCATGTCCTGAGGCGACAGACAGAGGAGAGCAAGGGGAAGACGCCACAGCGGAGCTCAGCAGGACTCTGGAGGGCCCAGGAAGGCCTGGATCTTTCTTAACCCACAACAATGGTCATAGTGAACACTTGCGCAGTTTTTAACCTAAACTGGGGGTTCAGCTGCACCCCCTCCTCCCATTTGCAGCCACACACTCTTCAGCTGGGTGCTCGGCAGCGAAGGGAGACGGGGACTCACGGGGTCTGCATGGGGGCCGCTTGGGGGGCGGCTGCTGCTGCTGCTGCTGCTGCCACCTTTCTCCTCCTCCTCCTCCTGCAGCCCGCTTCTTTCCTCTCTGTTTGCTGCTCAGGTCAAAGAAAAACTGGCTGGCAGGTTCCTCCTGTGAAGAGAGGGGAAGGGGCAGCATTCCTGAGTGCAAAGAAAAAACCAGCAAGGGGACAGGACGACACTAACTGATGACACACACACACACACACACACACACACACACACACACACACACACGTGCGCGCTCCCAATGAAACCCATTTCCAAGGCAGTTGGAATTTGGCATTAAGGAACAGACAGCAAAACTCGGTGAGAATTCATCATGCAAAGAGGCAAGAGGCGTTTGGTCGTGGTTTGGATCTTCTCATCAGACTGCAACTTTCGTGGACTGCGAGTGTCCTGTGAGGAAAACGCCACTCCCTCTAGCCAAGGATCCCCCCCCCCACATCCTACATTTCGAAGCGTTGACCAGAAACCGAACACATATTTGCCTGACCTGCAATGGCAGCTGGAAAGTTGCTGGTGCTGCTTCTTCCAACTGAATGCCGCTGCTCCAGATGTTACAGCAGCTCTTGCTTTGCCTACTGGCGCCCCCCTCCGAGGCATCGCGGTGCCCTTGCAGGAGCACGAGGGCAAGATGCCGTGTCATTTCCCCTGGGGGGGCATCTTCTGAGGAAGTCGTTCCTGGGTGTGCGTTTCAGGCACACATCAACATACGCATGCGCGGGAAAGCTATCCGATGTGCTGAGACCCTGTAGTGGCCAGCAGCGAGGAAGTCAGGGCAAAGAACACACTTCAATTCTGGGGATACGTTTACGATGAGAGGGAAGGCAAACCAAAACCGAAAGCAATTCAACGTGTCTTAGCCACTCATGCAGCTGGGTCCTAAATGTAAACCGTTTTTACGTACAGAAGAAAAAGAGACAGCGAGAGGAAAGCCTTCCAAGGGAACAGAGGCACCTGATGGCGCAAGCACGAAGGGAGGGGAAAGAAGGGGGAGAGCAGGACATAGGGAAACTAGGAGGGGCTGAAAAACGGGGAGGGCAGTGGGAGCCCAGCCCACCACAACCAGAGGTGCTGCTCACAACAGAGCCAAGAGCGGGAGCAAGACACACGCGCGCACACACTCTTCCTGAGGTTTGGAAAAACGGTCCCTTTGTGAACCGAGCTAGGGAAAGAAAAAACGGCTGGATGGAAGGAAGCCCCATGCAGGCGCACGCAAGCACCGCACAGGCTCATGGCATTGCAAAGAACTCCGGCTGCCCCTGCGGCGAGGAGAAACCTCCGGCAGCTGCGCAGCATCGCAATGACATCATCACATCACCCCAAACCTCTGGGCTGCCGAGCTCCGCGCTGCATGGAGCTTGGCAGGGATGGCGTGGCTGCTTGGCCATGCCGCGTAGAGGGAACAATGGCTGCAATCCTGCACTCACTTCCCTGGGAGTAAGCCCCACTGAACTCAATGGGGCTTGCTTCTGAGTAGGCATGCATGGACTAATACAAACAGATGGTGCCCCCTCCCCGACGACGAGACCAAGGCGATGGGGGGGATGGCTGCCCTTTAAAGCTGAAAACAAGGCGAGGAGGAGCTGTGGCAAAGAAGGGCTCCCCACGAGGACAGTCTGGGAGGCCGTCCCACCGACCACACTCACAGACAGCAGAAACCTCATGGGTTTGGCAACCATACGTTCAAAAACCCACACATGGAGTACGAGGTGAAGAAGTGGGGAAGAGGTACTTGGATATTCCATGGCAAAACACTCATGGATGTCTCATAGCTAAGGAAACCCACATGGGTTTAGCATCCAAACGTGCACATTTCCAAGTGTATTTTGGCACGTTTGGGCCCCCGAGTGGCACACCCACACCGATCAAAAGGACAGAAGTACTAAGCATGTCTTCAATATGTCAGCACAAGAGACAAGACGGAGGCAGGTGTGTGTGTGTGTGTTTCTGGGGTGATGGTGAGGCTGCACCAAGGGTCATGGGGGGGGAGGCTGTCCTCCACTGACTCACGGGTGATGCGCTGCAGGGGTCACGGGGCCAGCGCGCCAAGACCAAGCAGTCTCCTGAGCTGAAAGCGGGGCACAGAAGATGGAGCCACTTTGAAGCAGGCCCTGGCTATGCTGTGGTTGTGGCTGTTCAAGGAGGGCCGCAGGGCCAGGGAGCTGGGGTTCCTTGCCCAGGGGGGGCATGTTGTCAGGCGGGCTGTCCAGCTGGCACGGCGGCCATAGGCTGTGATCCAGGAGGGCAGCCAGCGGGGAAGAAGGCTGGCCAGGAAAAGGGAGCGGGTCGTTGCCTATCTATCCGGGGCGCTGGCCTGGCACGGTGGCTCTCGGGTAGCGGCTGGCATGGGGGCGGCTTAACTCAGCACCAGCAGATCAAACCAGCAATGAATGCAAAACAGCAAAGCAGATGGGCGGAGGAGGGACAAAGACACGGGGGCTCTGGGGACCCAGCCTCCTCCTCCTCCTCGCGTTTTCCTTCCCAGATGTTTCAGGGCCAGATCGGGAAAAGAGGAATTTGTTGTGCAAGAAACCTCTTCAATCCAGATCAGAGGCCAGTGTGGAGAGGGATCTGGGCCACTCTGCAGAAGACACCACAGCTCGTCCACAGCTCCCCCCCCCCCCAGGTGGATCCAGAAGAGCAGGCAACCTGTTACCTTTGTCCCCGGCAGCAGCTGAGCACAGCCCTCCCCTCCGGGCCTTCGGTACGGGTTCTCAGTGACGTCTTGCGACTGTCTGACCAGCTCCACAGGGTCCATGGAACTCATTGGGAGGATGCTGAACGCATAGAGGTACTGAGGAAGAAAGAAAACAAACCACCGCAGGAAGGGAGAGAGTTATTAGCAAAGCAGAAGACGTCACCTGCTGCGCTGCGCATGTGATCTGCTCGTGCGTGCGTGGCATTTACCTTCCTCTTGTCAGCATTGCCCAAATTGGCCAGGGCGATGAATCTGCTCACATGCTGTGCAGTTCCCTGGAGAACAACATGGTTTCTGCATGGAAGACCAACAGAGAGAGGATTGGGAAGAAGCGTGGGACTCCTAGGAGCGCCACACAAGACAGGACTCTGCACGCTCACTTGGCCAAGCCCCCGAGCGCAGCTTGCTGTTCACAGAAGGGAATGCGAGGCGGGGGACGGGCAAGCGGAAGGGTCAGTGCAGTCAACACTTGCTTCAACGGCACATCTGGGCAACTGGCATCTCTGCCCCGCCAAAGTGCCAGTCAGCCGAGGTGCCTCCTTGACGAAACGTCAGTTAACCAGCCGCCTGCCATCTCCCGGCCCCCAGATGTTGGATGGGGCAACCTCTTTGCTAAATGGCATATTTGGGTAACCACCCTGTTACCCAAACCGGTTCCTCCTGGGTTCCTCCTGGGTGCCAAATAACCACGCTTCTTCGATACCACGTAAATGTGGGCATTTTGGAAAATGAAAAAAAGCAAAGCATCCTCTAGAGCAGGGGTGGCCAACCTTCCACCATTAGGGCTACTGTGTTCTTAAGAGTTGTGTAGAAGACAGAATCTTGGCAGCTGCAAGTGCTGATGGTGCTGCTAAAGCAGCCGCACCTGCTGAAATGCCTTCCCCTATGCAACCATTTAAAGGGCCAGCATTCATGTTGAAAGGTTGGCCACCACTGCTCTAGAGGCAGCGGAAACCTAATACTGCCACAAGCATTTCTCATTCTTACGATGCAGGAGTGAGAGGGGAGTGGTTTTTGCTGACATTTGTATTTAGTTTGTTCTCAGGAAAGTTAACATGTGTGACTTTTAAAACTTCTTAGTAAATCTGAAGAACTTGGCAGTGCTTTTTAGAAGCCGTACTCTTGGATGATTAAGAACATCACCCGGCAAACTTCTGCCTACCTGTAAGGAAGTCTTTCATAATACACCTTTTGCAGAGCAGCAAAATGGTATCTGGGCTTTATGCTTGCGGCCAGGAGAGAGACCAGTCCAGAGCCACATTTCTGAGTGTCCACGCCTCCCTGTTTAGAAACAACACAACACACACACACACTTCTTGCTCCTGTGGATTCTTTACCAGGATGGGCTGGAGGAAGCCACTCGCAGTACTGTGTGTCTAAGCGAACGCCCTGCCCCGGGGGGAAGCTCAGCTCTGGGAAGGGGCTGCCAAGCTGCTACCCCTTTGACGCAGAATTGGATTCTGGTTCTCCGCAGGTCACAAACCAGAAAGCACCACACTTAAGTCTGTATCGGCGGCAATTGGCCACGTGTCTGGGTGGGAGGCAACGTCCGACTTCACAGCCCAACTCCATTCACAGCTCCCTCCCAACTCAGCCTGGTCTCTTAACAGGAAATGCGATCCTGTTCATCGACTGAGAGCGGGCAACGGTGGGAGGCCCAAGAGAGTGCCGGGATGGCATTCAGAACAAGCCAGAGGCGTGTTGGGTTGCTTTCCCCACCCTTCCCCACCGCAGCTGGAGGAAGTGGCTCTGCAGGAAAGAGCACACACCAGCCACCCAAAAGAGCAGCCTTCCACTCCCCACGGAATACTTACAGGGCTGTTTGCAAACGTCTCTACACCTTTGGGCCAAGAAGAAGTCAGCAAAATGTCCACACCTCTGAATTTGGGAAGGGACAGCAGGGAGCCCTGTAGGTCAGCCACATCCTTGGAGCTAAAACAGTGCCCTGGAACCAGCTCCCCGGTGGGCTCTGTCCCACTGAGGTAGGCAATCTGTAGGCCGGAGGCTCCGCTGAAGACCCCTTTGCGCCCTACACACACACACACACACAAAAAAAAAACAGACCGTGAGGCTCGAGCCTGAGCCTTTGCAGGAAACACACCTCTGGGATGTCCCATACCGTCCCCGTACTGCACACTCTGCCCCACCAGCACTGGAAAATAGGGTGATGGAGCTCCAATTTACACAAGGGATGATAAAAACTTCCTCACCCCATGCCAAAAGAACCCGATTCCCTCCCCAAGCACCACCTTGCTCAGCCTTGCCCTCAGCCCTTGTGAGAGCCTGACAGACGCCTGTGCAACAATGTCCCCCCCCCCCCCCGCTGTGCCAGAGGCAGCCTGGAGTGGAGGCAGGGGGAGAAGACACAGGGGAGAACGGGGAAGAGCCACAAGGCCCCCTTCTCAGGGAGTCACTGCTTCCTCCCCCCCCCCCCACAGGAGGGCCCGGAGCAGCAACCCTTCTCCTCTGCCATAGCCAAGGTACTGCAAGTGTCGAGCAACCCCCCCCTTCCCTATCATGGGTTGAAATAAGCAGATGAACCAAGGGCACAAACTCCTCATTCCGAAAGAGCCATTTTGCCTCCCTGCTCTGCATCAGCACACCAAAGTTTGGGGATATCAGATAAGAACAAATCCCAAAAAACCTGCTTTAACCTAGCCAGGGAATGTCTCTATCCCTCTCGCTTGCCCGTGAACCTTCATTTTCTTAAAGGCCCCTTTACCCCGGCACACAACTTCACTTTCCCAGAACGAAAATCTCTCTCCTCTCCTCCTGCTTCCTGTCTCACTGCTCAGGAGCCAAGTAAGTCCCTCACTACCCCAAGGATTGGCGCCTGTTGGGCCTCATATCACTTTTAGGCACCGAGAACAGAAACACTCAAATCATTACTAGACTAACTGTAGTCTTACTCTCCCTCCAACTGCAAGCTCATCTCCCCAGTAAATTCTGTGTTTGCACCTGCACCCGATGGTTTCTCGTCTTTCACAAATGCCAATCTCCTCTGGGGCGTGTCATAAGAACATAAGAAGAGCCCGGCTGCTGGATCAGGCCAAAAGCCCATCTAGTCCAGCTTCCTGTATCACACAGTGGCCCCACCAGATGCCTCAGGGAGCACAAGACAACAAGATAACCTGTTTCCCGTTGACACTCCCTTGCACCTGGCACAGAGAAAACCCACTTCTAAAACTAGGAGGTTGCTTATGGCTTGTAACCTGTGATGCTCTTTTCCTCCATGAATCTGTCCAAACCCCTTTTAAAGGCATCTAGGCCAGCTGCCATCACCACATCCTGTGGCAAGGAGTTCCACAGATGAATTACACGCTGGGTAAAGAAATATTTTCTTTTGTCTGTTCTAACTCTCCCTCCACTCAATTTTAGTGCATGTCCCCTGGTTCTGGTGTTGTGCAAGAGGGAGAAGAATTTCCCTCTATCCACTCTCTCCACCCCATGCATAATTTTATACATCTCAATCATGTCCCCCCTTCAGGCACGTTTTTTCTAGGCTGAAAAGCCCCAGACGCTGTAGCCTTTCCTCGTAAGGGAGGTGCTCCAGCCCATGAATCATTCTGGTCGCTCTTTTCTGCACCTTTTCCAATTTAACTATACCCTTTTTCGAGGTGTGGTGACCATGTCATTTTTTGAGGTGTGGTGATCATCATGAGCCAATGGCCCAAAGACCTGAAGAAACGCACAGGTTTGGTACTGACTGCCACTTCCCCACTATTTTGGAGGACAACACAAAACAGACACCAGAATCTGGGTCACCAAACCACAATCTTTAACATTCTTATCACACTCTCAAGATTACCCAAATAAGTGATGTTCTCAGCTAATTCGCAGCCTCCGCCGTCGTCTGGAAAATGACACAGAGTTTCTTCATTATTGGCACCCAAGACGTACGTCTGAATAGAAGCTGAGGAAGATAAAATCCGCAGACTGTGTGACCTCACTGTGTTTAGTGAGAAGGGTTTGTGCCTGCTCTTAGCGAGGATGAGAGTGTTCCCGGGGCACAATCGCAAGGAACACAATGAAACCACCTCACGGACACTCAGCAGGTCGCTCCCTGTCTGGTCAGCACCTGGATGGGTACCCACGTCGGAACCCCATAGGAGTCACCTTGGCTTTCATGACAGAAGGCAGGAGGTATCTGCCACAAAAACAATAAAATCAAACCATGGGAAGGGCCCTTTGCAGAAAGGCAGCCGCCGCCACAGCCGCCGCCTCACATAAGAACCTCAGAAGAGTCCAGCTGCGGGATCAGGCCAAAGGGGGCCCCTCTAGTCCAGCTTCCTGTATCTCACAGTGGCCCCACCAGATGATGCCTCAAGGAGCACACAAGACAACAAGAGACCTGGATCCTGTCGCCACTCCCTTGCATCTGGCACTCAGACAGAGCCTCTCTCTAAAATCAAGAGGTTGCATATACCCATCATGGCTTATAACCCGCATTGGACTTTTCCTCCATAAATCTGTCCAATTCCCTTTTAAAGGCACCTAGGCCAGGTGCCATCACCACATCATGTGGCAAGGAGTTCCAAGGGGTTCCACCGATTAATTACACGCTGGGTGAAGAAATACTTTCTTTTGTCTGTTCTAACTCTCCTGCCAGTCAATTTTAGTGGATGTCCCCTGGTTCAGGTGTTGTGCAAAAGGGAAAAGAACTTCCCTCTATACACCCCCTGCATAATTTTAAACGTCTCAATCATGTCCCCCCTCGAGCGCCTTTTTTCTAGACTGAAGAGCCCCAAACGCTATAACCTTTATTTATTTTTCACATTTTTATACCGCCCTTCCTCCAAGGAGCTCAAGGTGGTGTACATGTTTCCTTCCCTCCATTTTTTCCTCACAACAACCCTGTGAAGTAGTACGTGAGGCTGAGAGATAGTGACTGGCCTCATGTCCGAAACTCATGTCCCCAATGCCCCTTCACCAGTCACACAGATGGGGCCCTACGCCACTGAGAGCAGGAAGGCCTTTCTTGCGAAGGGCTCTTTCCATACCTTTCTTTAATCCTCTCTGGTAATCTTCCCATTCTGTGTCTTGAGCAGAGCCAAAGAAGTTCCCCACACACAAAAGCATCTAAGAACAGGCCAAAGAAGAGGCACAGGGTTAAGGAGGCCACGAAAGGGTGGCTGGCTGGTGAGAACAGAGGAACTGCTCCCACCCTTCCACCAAGGAGCGGGGGGGGGGGGCTTTTACTCTGAACACCGTCCTCGCAACAGCTTTGTGCAACAGCCAGCCTGGAGGCGACAGCGAGGCCATAATGTTGGGGGGGGGGGTACAGAAGGGCCCTCCTCCACGGTGGAGGCTCCACCTGGCCCTGCATCTCTGGCTGTCTGCCTGGAGGATGCGCCGCCGTGTTCCAGGCTGCACTGCCCCCCTTGCAGCCTGTCCTTATCCGTCTGCCTTCAGGCTGCCTCCAGGAGACCCGGCTCTTCCTTCCTTCCTCCCGCCGTTCGCGCTCCTGACTCCTGCAGCCGTCGGGCTGGCTGCCTGCACAGGTCGCGTCCCTCCCGCCCCAGCTTTGCCCTCCCAGGCTCGCCGCCCCGGCTCTCCGAGGCCACCTGGCCAAGAGGCGCCCCCTAGCGCACGCGCCAGGGAGCCTGCCGGCTCGCAATCCCCTCGGGGCAGGGAGCTGCCTGGCAGCGCGACGCACGGGGGGGGGCGCTTCTTACGTCGAAGCGGCCGCTCTTCCTCTGGGCCGCCTGGACCCTGCCGTACAAGGCGTCCAGCCGCCCCTCCACGTCTCCGCAGACCAGCCTGACGGGGGGGGGGGAGGGAAAGAGACAAGAGGCGGTTACTGGGAGGTGGACCCGACCCTCGCGCCCCCCCCCCCCCCGACCACCAACCCTCCTCACAGGCGCAGCGGCCTCCCTGCTGCTGCTGCTGGCGGCGGCGGCGACATCTTCTCCCTCTCCGGAAAGCGCGCCGCCGGAAGGGGCGGGCGGAGACGAGGCCCCGCCCACCCGCTCGTTTCCGGAAGAAGCCCGGCGGGGCCCCCAGGCAGCAGCAGCAGCAGCCCAGCCGGAGCATGGCGCGGGAGGGGGCGGCGCTGGCGGCTGCGGCCGCGGCGGGGCTGCTGAGCCTCCTGCTCTACGCCGCGGTCCACAGAGTGGAGGAGGGGCACCTGGCCGTCTACTACCGGTGAGCCCCCCCCCGGCGCGGGCCCCGCCCACCCTCTGGCCCCGACCGGCCAGGCAGGCAGGCGCGCTCCCCCCCTGCCCACCCCCCAGCGCGCAGTCCAGCCTTGCCCTGGTCAGTCCGCGTTGAACGTCCTATATTCTTCCGGATACGTCCTCCTGGATCAGGCCAAAGGGGGCCCAGATCTAGTCCAGCCTCCTGCATCTCACAGTGGCCCCACCAGATGCCTCAGGGAGCACACAAGACAACAAGATAAATCCTGTTTCCCGTTGACACTCCCCTGCACCTGGCACAGAGAAAACCTACTTCTAAAACCAGGAGGTTACTTATCCCCATCATGGCTTGTAACCTGTGATGGTCTTTTCCTCCATGAATCTGTCCAAACCCCTTTTAAAGGCATCTAGGCCAGGTGCCATCACCACATCCTGTGGCAAGGAGTTCCACAGATGAATTACACGCTGGGTAAAAATTACACGCTGTAGCTTATCCAGTGACCCAGCTTATCAAGTTTTATCAAGTTTTAATAAAACTTATCAAGTAGTAAGCTTATCAAGTTTTAGGCTTGGCTTTCAGGCCTTCTGAGCGAGTGCAGACGGTAGCCTGGCTGGTGGCGGGCGAGGGGCTGTGGCTCAGCATGCTGCAGGGCCCCCAGGTTTGGTCCCTGGTAGGACAGAGAACAATCCCTGCCTGTGGTCCCAGAGTGTTGCCACTCCCTGCCAGCCAGGGTCGGCAGACCCGAGCCCAACCCGGAGGGGCATCTGCCTCCTCCTCCTCCGCTCCCCTGCCTGTGCCGCTGCTGCCGCCATCTGCCCATCCGGGGAACGGGGGTCGGCTTGATGATGATAATATCATATACAGTGTTTATATGCCACCTTTCTTTCTTGGCCATTGGCTTTCTCCTCTGCCTTTCATCCAAGGCGGTGAAGCCGGCGCTTTCGCACCCCCCCCCCCAATGCTGGATGCTGCCAGTGGTCTCTGTGTGTCTGCATGTCTTGCGGCTGCTGCTTCTTTGGGGAGTCATCGCTTTCTTTTGGCTCTTGTGTTCCCTGGCAGGGGAGGGGCGTTGCTCACCACCCTGAGCGGCCCAGGCTACCACATCATGCTCCCGTTCGTCACGATGTACAGATCGGTGCAGGTGTGTTTCTCCTGGGGGATGGAGTGCTGGGAGGGGGTGGCCGTGGTGACGGAGGGCAGGGGTGAGCCCCAACGTCTCAAGGCCCAGCTGAGCTGCCGGTTTGGCTCAGGGTTAAACCAGGGGGCCTGGCAGCTCCTGGGCACGACGCGGCTGATGACCGTTGTGGGCCCCCTTGACCGTTGTGGGCCCCTTGTTGTCGCCACAGGCGCCGCGTGAGGGCATGTGGTGGCGGCTGTCTTCGCCTGTCTTGGACTTCCACAGGCATAACGGTGTCTCTGCCTGGGTCCCACTGAGCGAAGGAGGGAGGCTGGCTGAGCCCGCCAATTCCTGGCTTCCTGCAGCGCCCCCGGCAGCTGGCTCTCCTGCTCCGGCTGCTGGTTGTGGGCAGAGGCAGCCATAGTGGTTCTGTGGTGCTGCTCCAAGGGTCAGGAATGGACCCACGACCAGGATGCCAGGCCTGCCGGCCCTCTGGCAGTGCAGCAACCTTGGCACTTCTGAGGCTACTAGAAGCTTCTCTGTCTGGGCCACTCGGACTCTCTCTCTCTCTCTCTCTCTCTCTCTCTCTCTCTCTCTCTCTCTCTCTCTCTCTCTCTCTCTTTGTCTTCTTTGTTTCAGACAACGCTGCAAACAGATGAAGTGAAAAATGTGCCTTGTGGGACGAGGTATGTGTCCCTTTGGTGCTTCTGTGGCAAGAGGGACCCACGGGTTTACTGCAGTGCACATCCCACGCTGGCCTGGGGCTGTGTTCTGGAGGCCAGTGTGCCAAGGGAGCGCCAAGGCAACTGCTCCTCTGTGGCTGAGGGGGAGCCGCCTTCTTCAGCACCAGAGCCTGGACGATCCAGCTGCTGGACAGCCCCCCCCCCCGGCCCCTCCTCGGCCGGCGGGGATGAGAGGGAGGAGGACAGGCACGGCACGCGTAGGCAACGCATGCTGGCGCGTCTTCCTCTTCTCCTGGTTGTCTCAGCTGCCCGTTCACCTGGACTGGTAAGTGGGGGGGAGGGGTCCCAAGGTACGTTGACGAAGTGAGTGAGTGAGTGCAGGAATGGGAGCAGAGCCTGGCTGCTGGATCAGGCCAAGTGGTGCCCATCTCCTCCAGCCCCCTGCTGCCCACAGAGGGGAGAGGAGGGCACCCGCCGCCCTCCGCACGCTCCCCTAGCTGCCTTCCTGCAACTGGGATTCAGGCCAAGGCGCCACTGACAGACCCCCGGGCCGCACTCACCCCCCTTCAGCCTGTGACCAAACTCCTCCTCCTTTCAGTGGTGGCGTCATGATCTACATCGACCGGATAGAGGTGGTGAACATGCTGGCACCACACGCAGGTGGGTCTTCCCCCCCCCCCCCGTGGCTGAAAGCAGAGAAGAGCCTGGGGGGAGAGGGAGGGCAGGCAGGCGGGTGCATGAGAGAAGTGGAGGCTTCCAGAGGGGCGACGGGTAACAGCGTCCAGTTGCACGAAGCTGAGCTTGACCCGCAGAATAGCTGACGTGCAGCAGCTGGCCAGGCTGGCCTGGCCCTGCGGGGGAAACGGCCCCGGGTCACTTTCTCGCCTGTCTGGCAGTTTTCCCTGCGCTTTCCTGACCTCCGCGCAGGGCAGAAGGGGGGGCTGCTGTGCGCAGCAGGGCCTGTGTGCTGGGCAGAGAGGGAATTGGCGTGGGCAGGCTGGGGGAGTGAAGAGACTGGTCAAAGGGGTGGACAAAGGATCATGGAGGAAGTCTGGGGGGCAGAATGAAAAACTCCTGGTTGGGAGGATTTTTTTTTGGGGGGGGGGGGCGCAGGCTACCGTCACAGGACAACTGGGGCAGGTGTCTCCAATGCCCTGGGCTGTGTGCGTTCCCATGGGAGTAAGGGGCAAGACAGCGGTGGGTGGTCTGTGGCCCGTATGAGCCGAGGTCTCAGGCACCTGCTGCACGAGCGCCTTTTTGTGCAGCTGGAGAGGACGGAAGCAGGGACCACCACCACCACCACCCCCCTGTGCTCTGTGCCCCGCCACTGGGACTTGTTTGTTAAGGTGACGGGCGCCTCCTCCTTGGCCCTGTTGCTGTGTGAGGAGGAGGAGGAGGAGGAGGAGGAGGAAGAGAGCACCTCCTGCCCTGTGTGGGTCTGCTTGCCTTTCATTCTGTGCAAGAGAGCCAACCCAGCTCGCCAGGAAGCAGCGGCTCCTGATGCAGCAACAGCGTCTCTTTCTCTCCGCAGCGCTGGCTGTGGGCTTCCTGTGTGCCAGCTGGGAGGGCCGAGCAGAGCGGCAAAGGCACAGAGGCGTCCCACAAGGGGCAGGGAGGCAAACCTGAGCTAGGCGAGAGGCTTCAAGTGGCATGGGGGTCACTGGGGTGGGGGCGACCAAAGCCCCTGACAGGTAAGAAGTCTGTGTCTGTCAGGATGGCTCTCCCGCCCCCCTCAAGTCTGGTTCACAAGACTCCTTCTGTGACGGCGCCAGAACACTGCAGCGAAGCGCCTGAGAAGAGCCTGGCTGCTGGATCCGGCCCAGGGCCTACCTAGCGTCTTGGCTCCTCAGCTGCATGGCCACCCCTGATCTTGAAACAAGCCCATTCTTCTCCAGGACAGCTTACGTTGCTCACCTTCCTTCTTCCTGACTCCCCAGCGTGGCTCTGTTCCTCCCACTAAGACCTTCGAAGGGGAACAAAGGAGCCTCTTTGCTCGCGTGTGCTGTGGACATTGGTTTGCCCCCGCAGGGAGAGAGCGTGGTGAAGCTGAGCCACAAGAATCGCAGGCGGGAATTGCAGACCTTGCTTTCTTCCGCGCCCAAGCCAGGTCCTCCCCATCTCCTCCGTGCACGAGAGGAGGTCGGGCTCTGCTGCGAGTGGCTTTTGTGTGACATTGCTGCCGTTGGCTTTTCCCTGGCTTAGTTTACAACGTTGTGCGGAACTACACGGCGGACTATGACAAGGCCCTCATCTTCAACAAGATCCACCACGAGCTCAACCAGTTCTGCAGTGCCCACACCCTCCAGGAAGTACACATTGAGCTTTTTGGTAAGGGCGGGGGGCTGGGCAGGGGAGGAGGGTTCCCTTAATGTGTTGCTTCCTTAGCGGATGGTGGGTCGATGTTCAGAACTGACAGGCTGATGAGGGTTCTATCCCTCCACACCCACCCACCCACCCCTTCGGGGTTCACAAACTCTGTCCAAGCGTGATAGCCCAAGTTTGTTTCCATTAGCCAGTGGGAATATACAAAGAGTGTCTCTGAGCACGTGCAGACTGCCTTTTCCCTTCCATCCACCCAACGAGTGCAGCCTGCCATGCTCTGGAGAGGTGGCCTGACCTTGCTTCCCCACAAGCAGTTCAACACTGTCCTGCTCTGCCTAGCAAGTGGATGATACATAATTACGATGTGTCCTCAATCTGACGGACTCGTAGGGGGAAAGGGGCGTCCATTCATGAAGCCTGAACGTGGTGATGACCATGTGCACGCCGCACGCCGTCAGCGCAGGGGCAAAACGTATGACTGGCATCTAAAGAAGCTTGTTGCGTGGGAGGGTTTGCTGTACTGACACAGATTCATGTTTCCCAGGCGTCAGTTTCTCTTGGCTCTTACCTGTGGGTTCTTCACAGGTCAAATATGCCCTCCCCCTCCATGGACACAATTCTGGGTAGCCTCTGTGTTCTTTGTCAAGGAGGAATCTGTCTCGGACACTGACTGCAAGGGGAGCAGAATCCAGATTCTGGATTGCCCCTCGTCTCCAGCTGCTCTGAGGCCAGTGCAGAGGCAGGGAGAATAGATGCCAGTGTGGGACGGGGGTGGGTGGGGGTGCTCAGCTGCAGGGAGCCCTTGCCGGGAGGAGGGGGGCTGAGGACGCCAGAGGGAGGGCATTGCAGCAGGTGCTGGAAGACCGAGGGGGCCTGGCGGAAACCGGAGGGGTTGCAGGTGGCACCGTGCGAGGGGGGGGGCTGCAGACCACTTCAGGGTCACCAGGTTGGCCCTGTTTGTGGACAGCTGAGTCACCTGACAGGGCCATTGCGAGGGGTCCCTGCAGGTAAGGCAGGTGACCCTCCGGCGGTGTGTGTGTCCTGGCCAGGACCACACAGGCTTCTGGCTACCTGCTGACACCAGCTGCTCCTTGTGGGTTGCGGAGAGCCTTGGAGACGACGCCCGCATGACGTTGCTGACTGGCGCTTGCTCCTTGGCTGCCGGCAGGGCAGATGGGTGGGACGGCGTGCTTGGGAGCCTCGCTGGCCCCGCCTCCTGCTAACCCTCACCCCTTTCCCCTTTTGCCCAGATCAAATCGATGAGTTCCTGAAGCTGGCGCTGCAGCAGGACCTAAACGCCATGGCCCCAGGACTCACCATCCAGGTCGGCCCCCGCTCTCTGGGGGGGGGGTGGAAGCAGCTCCCTCCTCTCCAAGCAGAACAAGAAAGCGGTGGCAGCCAAGCGTGCGGGTCCTGACCCAGAGGGCAGCGGCGGCGGCTGCTGCTGCTGCTGTGCGTGTCGCCTTGGGGCAGAGCCGCCTCTCCCTCTGGTACCATGTTGACCCCGGGCGAGAGGCCTTTTCGGCCACAGCTGCTCCTCCGCTGCGTTTTGCACACGTGCTCCGTCACTCCTGGCGGTTTCTTTTCTCTCTCAAGCTGGAAGGAGCTGTGGGCCTTTCTTCCCTCTCTCCTCTATGCTGCCATTTGGAGAGGTTTCTCTCGTGTCAGACTATCGCGGCAGCGCTACGCCCCAGCATGGAGCTGTCGGGAGCTGCCGCCTGCCTGCCATGGAGTCGACCGTCTGAGCCTGCTTCGGGCTGGCAGCAGCTCGCCAGGCTTTTGAGCAGGGAGGAGTCTGTCCTGACGCAGGCGTCCAGGAGTCGGTGCCCCTCCCCACCATCGGTTTCCCTCCATTGCTCTAGAAGACCAGAGCAGCCCAGAAAAGTCCCATACCGGAGCAGGGGGAAGCTGGCTAGCCATTGACCCTCAGTTGGGGGAAGCCACGCAGGCGCTAGGAGGTGTCGACTGGAGGGAAACCGCCTGGGCCGTGTTGGCGAGGGGACAGTTGCCTTTCTCCTTTTCCTCTGCAGGCGGTGCGTGTGACAAAGCCAAAAATCCCCGAAGCCATCCGGAGAAATTTTGAGCTTGTGTGAGTATCTGCTGCGTGCGCGGTGTGTGTTGGAGCGCTGCGCAGCTGGCGGAGTCGGCAGCCTCTCCTCTCCCTGGGGCTTCCGCTCTGGGGTCGTTCTGAGCCAGAGGCTCATGGCCACGGTGGGGTCGGGCCAGGAGCACCAGTGACTGGCCAAGGTGCATCACTTTGCATTTACTTACATTGAAGCGCATCTGCCATTTTGCTGCCCATTCTCCTAGGATCTCTCCAAACTGGGAGAATGGGCAGCAAAATAGCAGATGCGCTTCAGTGTAAGTAAGTGCAAAGTAATGCACATTGGGGCAAGAAATCAAAATTTCACATATACTCTAATGGGTTCTGAGCTGTCTGTGACGGATCAGGAGAGAGATCTTGGAGTGCTGGTGGACAGGTTCCCCCCGCCCCCCCCCCCCGGCAGCCTGGCTGCTTTGACTGCTGTGCCGAGCAGTACCGAGTAAGGTCGGAGCTTGAAAGGCGAAGAACAACCCGCGGCTCCTGGTAGGCTGCCCTTGCGTTGCTGTCTAGCTCCAGGCCGAGGGCTGGGTGCCCAGCCAGCCTCTGTCCCTTTCGGCCACCTTCTCCCAGTAGCGCTGCTTGGACCTGCACGCTGGAGAGCTGCTGCAGCGATAGCAGCTTCTGCTTTGCTGTGCAGGGAAGCGGAGAAGACCAAACTCTTGATCGCCACTCAGAAGCAGAGGGTTGTGGAGAAGGAGGCGGAGACGGAAAGGAGGAAAGCAGTCATAGGTAACGGACTCGTCCATCTGGTCCAGCTCGACGCCGTCCTCCCTCCGGTTCGAAGGGCAGCTTTTCTGTGGAGGGAACCTGGCCTGAGCGGGTCCAGGCTTTGGCATGGCGCAAGCAGAGAGCGACAGTGAGAGACGCAGGCTGGCGTGCCTAATGGCTGCCTCGGAGGGAGGCCGGCCGAGGGGAGCACTCAGTCCGGGGTGGGGGTGGTCCTGCTGCGTTGCAGCTGGGGGGGGGCAGGGCTTCCCCTGCTGTGCTTCCCTCTGTCTGGCAGCAGCTCCTTTGAAATGCCCAGGCGGGGCACAGACAGAATGCAGGAGTCCTCCCCAGGGGAAGGAAAAGGACGCAAGCTGCTGCCGCTGCCCAGAAAGGGGCACTGTCCAGAAAGCCTCCCTGGGCCTCGGGAGGGAGGGGGCTAAAGCATCCTCTGGAAGCCCCTCTGGGGAGCCCAGCCACGTAGGATGGTGCCTGGAGCAGCAGGAGGTGCTTACCTGGAGGTTCTCTCTTAGAAGCGGAGAAGGCGGCTCAGGTGGCCAAGATCTGGTATCGGCAGAAGATCATGGAGACGCTGTCGGAGAAGAGGATTTCGGAGCTGGAAGGTAGCTGCAACCCAGGCTGGGTACAGAATGACCCCCCCCCCCAGGGCGTGTGCAGACCTTCTCTCGCCTGCAGTCTGCAAGCAGGCATGCTGGGGCCCGGCAGCCCGAGACCCCCCCCCCACTTGTGCCTCCTAAGCCGCTCGTGGGGGGCAGAGGCAGCTCATCGGCTGTGACGCTGCGAGCCCCAAACGGGGATGATGGTGCAGAGCTTAGATCTCTGCTGACGGTTCATGACGACTCCTCTCGGAGGTCAGTGGCAGGGTGACCCAGCGGCCTTCTGCTTGTGGGTGTCCTTGTAGGGTTGTCTTCCTTCTGAATGACTGGCGTGTTGGTCTTGCATCAGCCTGCTGGTTGGGCCTCCTGGGGACCAAAGCATCAGTTCTCCGTCCCTTTGCCAGAGCGAGGGAGAACGGAGGGCTTGGAAGTCTGACAGGACTGGTTGGGAAGTGGCTTGGACTGTGGCGTCAGAGGCAGCCTCTTCTCCCCATTGAGCACGTGTTTGTGTGCCCCCAGGTGGCCCTCCCCTTCCACAGCCTCTCTACAGTTGCAGCTGAGGGCCTCCCCACTCTCGCCGTGGGGGCCAAACCTTCGCTTGGCAGCAACGCTGGAGGCAGCTCTGGCCTCCTAGGGCAAGTGTTCCCTGGCTGTGGGCTCCAGGGACGATGGCAGCCTCCGTTGCCCTTCTGCAGACTGAGCCCTGGGGAGGGAGGCAGGGAGGCGCTTCTGCGGTGCACCTCCCTGAACCTTGAGCTGTCGGGGGACGGAGGGAGAAGTGCCCAGGTGGCGGCAGCGGCAGCGGCAGCGGCAGCCTTTTAGACCAGACTCAGCCTGCCGCACTCCATAGACGCCTGTGACTGACCAATAGTCCATCACCTCACCCTTCTTTCCCCATGTCTGGCCTGACTGAACTGAGCTGCGACCTCAGACGCGGAGGAATGGGGGGTGGGCGGTCCTCCCCCAGGCAGCACGCGGGGTGTGTGCACAAGCTGCCGCAGTGGCAGCAAAAAGGCCTTTTGTGGCATGGTGGGGGGGGGAGTTGCCTGCCCGTGCCCCTAGTAGCCTGCTTCTGACAAAAAAAACACCAGGGGGGGTGTTTCCGCCGCTATGCCATGGGGTGGGGCTTGTAGCGTTATGTGGGGGTGGGCGGGGCTAGTGACGTCATGGGAGGTATGCAGCAGCGGCTAGCTACGCAGGCGGGGCCGTTCTGCTCCACCTGGTCACCAGAATAACGCCTTTCAGTGGCGCTGTGGACTGTGCTTCGGCAAGCGGGCTAGGGCAGTGCCCACCTGCACGGATGACCATTTGGGCCCCCGACGAGCTTGTCCTTGCTGAGGGGCGGGTGGGCCTGCCTGATGAGGCCTCCTCGCTCGCTGTCTTTCCAGATGCTGCTTTCTTAGCAAGGGCAAAGGCAAGAGCTGATGCAGAGTACTACACGGCTCAAAAAGCAGCCACCTCAAACAAGGTCAGTGGCTCTCTTGCCAGCCCCGGCCCGGGCGGGGGGGGGGGGAAGAGGGCAGGGGCCCCAGTCCTCTTGGGAAGATCAGGGTGCTTGACCCCGCTGTGTGGACGGCGTCTGTCTTTGGAGCATCTCTGGTGGGTCATAAGAATCTGTATCCTGCCTTTCAAAGACAAGTTCCACCAGGCAGCAGCAAAGTGGGTGACGACTGATGATGATGATGATGATGATGATAGGTGTTTTGTTTTAATCTCCACATCCTCTCTTCGTACAGTTAAAACTAACCCCGGCCTACCTAGAGCTGATGAAGTTTCAGGCCATCGCTACCAACAGCAAGCTTTACTTTGGCAGCAGCATCCCGCCCAGCCTGTTCCTGGGCTCCTGGGCCTTCCAGGAGGTGGCGGCGGCAGCAGCAAGAGCTGCTCAAGAAGCTCCTCTCCTCTCCAAAGCAGGGAAGCCCCCCCTGGGGCACGGAGCGAGCGCTGCTTGACGCTTGCCTGGAGCAGGAGAAGCAAAGAGGCGCTGGGAGCTGAACCTGCCGGGACTCCCCCCCCCCCCGGGCAGCAGCCTTGCTCCTCACATCGGCCTTCTTCAGGAAGGAGTCCCGTGTGATCCTTGAGGTTGTGCTCTCCTCCGTAGGCAGCCGCTCAAGGCTTCCAGGGGAGGCCACAACCTGCCCAACCAGCTGTGCTGCTCTGCTCGCTCGCACAAGCAGCTGTTCCTGCTCAACTGCCACCGGGAGGGAGGCGGTTGCTGCTGTATCTGCCTGGGGATGGTGCCTGGCTGTGGCCATACAAGTGCTGCTCCCATCTCAAAGTCTGCCTGGAGGGAGGTGGTACATTTAAGCTTCTAAGGGGTCCTTTCAAACGGGTGGTTCTGCCTTTTGAATTCTGAGTTGGCATCTTGCTCTCCAGGGTTGAAAAATGCATGTTTGAACCAGCTCTCCAGGGGGTATGGAGGTAAACTCTTATGGGGAAAGGAAACGGATGCCATGAGTATGACTTCTAACCTTAAATATTTTTTAACAAAAGTTATCATCATGTAAAGGCCACGTGCCCAAACATGGGATACCAATATGCAACAAATGGCTGCCATTTCTCAAAGAAAAACCCCTTTAAATGGGTGAGAGCTTCTCTCGGTGAGCTGCCTCCTGGGCTCCTATTAGACCTTCTTCTCTGAAAGAGGAGGTAGCCTGGTTCCAATTATGCACCCAAACAGTTCTAGCTGCCAGGAATGGATTTGTTATTAAGTGAACGGGCGGCTCAGCTTTGGAAGTTCTGTGTCGTTTGAGAGCCATTCAGTCCCTTGGTCCTGCAGCTGGACCCAATCCAGACTGGCAACGAAGGCTGGTAGAGAAGCGGTGGCTGCTTCTGCCTCAGTGCGTTGCTTTCCTGGTGACTCTGTACACTTTGGGGGGCTGCTGCTGCTCCTCTGTAGATGCCCCTGTAGCAGCAGGGCACGTTTGAGAGTGGTGCCCAACCTCTCCTGTGTGGCCGTGAGAGCCTGCCCGCTTTGGGCTTCTTGGCTGACTCCACGACCACAAGACTTGTGGGCATGTCCACACAGAAGTGGCTGTTGACCCACTTGTGTGCAAGAGTTGCTGAGCCTTTGGGTGCTAAACTAAATCATGCTCTTACTACAAGATTGTAGAGGATTAACGTGATGCCTGGAAATGCTTCATCGGTAATGGTTTTTTAAAGAATAAAGCTCATCTTTCAAATCAACCATTTCAGTGCTTCCATTCCCTGCAGTTAGAGCCACCATAGTGACACCATAGTCCAAAACTATCCTAGTAAATTTTAATCGTATCCCTTCATGGAAAAAGAACTGAGCTGGGTTAGTAAAATTTAGCCAAAGAGCTGGTAACTGGCAGACCCAGGTCCAAGGAAGTTCACCAGTTAGCCCACCAAATGCTGAGCCCTCCCCATTCATACATCCCTCACTAGACTGCTGTCACTAGATTCACAGCCACCTTCACTGGCCTGGGGAACATAGTTTTTTTGGGCTAGGCAGGGATTACATGGGTAGCTGCTAAGCAATCACTTCCTACTGTACTCCCCCTTACTTGAATAGGCTTTAAACCAGCACAGAACCAACTGAAAAACAAATATAATGCCTTTGCAAGTAACTCAAGAGTTGGTGATGGTAGATGGCGCAAGACATACAAGGAATATTTGGTTGTAGGACATGATCTGGGTGGGTGGACCATCATACCTGTGTTCAGTTCTGGCTTGTAATCTATTAGCCAATCTAATTGCCAGCCACTGGGACAAGTTAAAGTTTAGATGATTCTCAGATTTTTCAAGATGGGCGTAACGGTAGTCTAAAGAGGGCTGACCAACCTTGTGCCTATAAAAAAGGGTCTTTCCTCCTCTTGGTACCCCTTATAGAAAAAATCTTCATGTAACAATCAACACATTTAAAACACTGATTTAGGATTCTAACAGTTCTCATGGTCACAATAATGTTTGGACAGATTCATGGAGGAAAAGACCATCACAGGTTACAAGCCTGGTTTTAGAAGTAGGTTTTCTCTGTGCCAGGTGCAAGGGAGTGGCAGCAGGAAACAGGTTATCTTGTTGTCTTGTGCTCCCTGAGGCATCTGGTGGGGCCACTGCCTTTGGCCTGATCCAGAAGGGCTCTTCTTATGTTCTTATGTTAAATACAGACACAAGAGGGAAACTAAAGCTCTTTACTTAGTTACCGACCTGTTGCCACCTGGTCTTGGTACAGTACTGCTTCCTGGGGAAAAGGATCAACTAAAATGGGTCTCGGTGGAGGAATTCTAGTGCCCGTGTGCCGCCTCTCTTCCCCCGCCCCTTTCTTAAACTGGTGCTGGCCCAGCTGCATCTGCTCCTTTTCTTGTCTTGACTGGCAATTGGGGTAAGATGGGCTATTCCCTTTTAAGAATGGTCTAGAACCTATGACACACAAGGTCATTTTGGGTGACACGCCAGTGTTTCCCCCAGGGCCCTGACACACCTTCAGGCTGGTCTTGAACATTTAGGGCAGAGATTTTTGGCAGACCGCTTTTATTATCTAGTAAAACTCAGCAACCCAAGTCACTAATTGATGATAAATAAAATGCAATGTGTCCTATAGTTTTCAGTTCAGTTCAATTCAAAATTACTATTAAAAGTAGCAATAGTCAAAGTACTATTAAAAGTTGGGGGGGGGGGGCACACCAGCAGAGTCAAGTTAGGCATTTTCAAAACTTTTGACACACCAAGCTCAAATGGTTTGCCATCGCTAGTCACATAACTGCTCTGTAGTGGAGAAATGTCTGAAGTCAGGGTGGAGCTCAGCTGTCCCTTGGCCAGGGAGGGGGCCCATGCACCCTCCCTCTCCGAGAAAGGCAAGCACCAAGAATGCATCCAAGGGTGCAGTGCTTCGGCTCGCTCATGAATCTATCTGCCCACAACCCTCCGCTGCGACTTATGTTCTTATGACCTTCCCATAGGTGGCAAAAGTGTTCCAACAGCTCTCCTCCTAGGTGGCCCCGTGCAGAGGCCCCAGGTTGGCACATGGCTCTTGCCGTTCTCGTCAGCGTTTTATGCATTTCAGAGCTACAAGTCGAGGCAGTGGCTGGCTCTACCCCCATGGCTTCTTTGCACAGGTAGGGTTGGTCACCATGATAATGCAGCCCAACACCTATTTTGGTGCCTTAAAAGTTAGACCAATTCTTTAGTGCCCCAAATATACCCAAGAATCGGTCTAACTTTTAAGGCACCAAAATAGCCACATATGCCAATTCACACCTAAGAAGAGCCCTGCTGGATCAGGCCAAAGGCCCATCTAGGCCAGCTTCCTGTATCACACAGTGGCCCCACCAGATGCCTCAGGGAGCACACAGTGAACCAACAAGATAACCTGTTTCCTGCTGCCACTCCCCTGCACCTGGCACAGAGAAAACCTACTTCTAAAACCAGGAGGTTGCTTATGGCTTGTAACCTGTGGTGGTCTTTTCCTCCAAGAATCTGTCCAACCCCCTTTTAAAGGCATCTAGGCCAGGTGCCATCACATCCTGTGGCAAGGAGTTCCACAGATGAATTACACAGTGGGTAAAGAAAAAATTTCTTTTGTCCGTTCTAACTCTCCCTCCACTCAATTTTAGTGCATGTCCCCTGGTGCTTCACACAGCTTCATCATGAGGAAGTCATTGCTTCTCTAGAGCCAATAGGGCAAAACTGATGCCATTTCTGGAATCCGTGCCCCAGGTATACCGAAAAATAGATCCAACTTCCAAAGCAGCAGAATTTTTTTTTTGTCATGCTGTGTACCTCAAAAGCTTCTGAGCTGTACAGAAATGTTCTGTCTCTGCTTCATGCACACTGTGGGCAGATCGCTTGCACCAGGGGTGTGTGCGCACCAGAGAAAGCCGATAGGTACGGGGGAGGCTGCAAGAGTCTTTTTTTCCTCCTGGAAATTTCATGCAGGTACAGGGGAGAACGACTCAAAGGAGCTGGTGGAGGGGGTCATGCAGGTGGAACTTGCTTTTGGGGGCAGAAGGCAAGACGACTAAAGGGGAAGCGAGAGGTTTATAACGTGACGCCTCTGTTGTGAGGAAAGTGGACACAAGAGGTGGAAGTTGCTTGAGAACAGGAAGAGAAAAGGACTCTCTGCCCAGAACAGACGTGACGAAATGTGATGGCTGCAACTGCAGTTCACGGATCAGACAAAACTCATGGCACCCAACTGCCTGGGAGGAAAACCAGGTCTACAACTTCCACAGGAGGCAAACAGTAGTACTAAAGGTTCTAGGAGTGCCATTAATTCACACACACTTTTGTCTGTGATCGTCTGTCATTATAATAGCCACCCATTATATGCAACAGCTGACAGTGTTTGCAGTACAGTGAAACGGGAGTCACAGGGCTTCCCCAGCAGAGAGGACAGAAGCATCCAGACAAGTCCTTCTTGCTTCTCATGCAATGAACACCCAACATTCCTGGCCAATCATCAGAGGGGGAGGGGGGCACTCTTCAGAGAGGCTCTGCCTCGGATGCTCAGGTGAGATCTACTTCTGGGCATGATTTTGGTAAGAATCTCAACATCAGCACCTTGGACAGGTCTATCCCAATAGACCTGCACCATCTCTGTCCAAATGGTTCTTGCTTAGGGCTACAGAAGCCCCTTACTGGTGCTTTTTATTGCAAGCTAAAGTACACAGAATTGCACAATTTAGTTTTGTACTTAAAATATTAGAAACACAGACAGACAGACACACACACACGATGTACAAACAGCAGTGGCTGCAACAGATACGGCTTCAACTGCAGCTGGCCAACATCTGTGCAACACAAGTGTCGACCAACGCCAGCAGTCCTTGAGAACATGTCGCCCGTGCCGGAGGGAAGGAGACTCAGTGAGCAGCCAAGACGGCCCCGGGAGGAGCCGCCGCCGCCACAGCAGCAGCAGCAGGAAGAGCCCTCTGGCTCCGCTCTGCAGACATGTGTTCCAGGCGGTCTGTGTAGAAGCCATTGAAGTCCAACCTGGAAGAGAGAGCAGGGGAGGGTCACGGAGACCTTGCAAAGGATGCCGGCTCTCCAGCCATCTCCCGCTCAGGTGCCCAACAGCGACACGGAGCAAGGGAGGCTCCGCTCACCTGTAGATGATGTTGATCATGCTATGCTCACAGTCGTTGGTGCTGTAGAGGCTCAGCTTGTCCAGGAGGTCCAGGAGATGCGCTGAGAAATTGTTGTCAAACTTGTTGATCGTCGCCTCAAACCCAGAGGTGACCTGCAAGGAATCTGCATGCTCTGCTAAGAGCTACAGAACAAAAGCTCTGGTCAGGGGGCTGCGGCCACATTCCCGTGGGGTGACTGAAACGACCTTCCCCAGGTGCCTCGGCGGCTGCGAAGGGGCTTCCCAAGGAGCACCAGAGCTGTGGGGACGATGCCTAGAACTCACACTCTTTGGCCAGGAAAGCCCCACGGGGCTGCTCAGAAAAGGGTGCTCTGCACACTCCTGGCAGCCCCCGGTTCCTGAAAGGAGGCCTCATGGCCACGGAGAGCTCTCTGGAGGCCGTACGACCTACCCTGTTAGCAAGCTGCTTCCTGGAGGATTCCTGCACACGCTCCTGCTCGGAAGGGGGGCCCCTCATGGTCCCGTGCTCCACCGTCAGGCGCCCCAGTTCATTGTCCAGCGTCATGCTGTGGGAGAATCTCTGTCAGGTGGGAGGAAAAGCAGGAGTGAGCAGTGGGTGGGCACTGATCCCCCCTCCCCTCAAGGCCAGCCTCAGCGCTGGCAGGGGAGGAAGAGCCAGATACAGTTATTGAAACCAAATACGACTGAAACGCACATCACACGTTGACAGTTTCCTGAACATACTGTACACAAGGGCCCCCCCCCCCCCCCCGGCCATTCGCCCTTCGGTGAAACAGGTGGAAAGAACAGAACTGAGGAGAGCAGGCTTGCAGGTCTAGCCGCTGGTGCCATTCACAAAACGAGAAGGCCAAGCAACTCACACGGCCTCAAGTTTCGGGTGCTCCCTCCCTCTCTCAAGGTCTCCTGCTTGCAACCACCCCTTGTTCCCCGCAGCACGCATGCACACATGTGTGGGCCAGCTGGGCCTTCCTGAGCGTCACAGCAAGACACTGGAGTTCCCATTAGACTCTGGAGGTCGGTTCATCAAGGAGACTTCCCGCCTGGTGGGGTGGGGTGGGGAGATCAAACCCCTTCCGCCCCGAAAAAGCACGCTGCAGCTGGAACTCATTCATAGAAAGAAAGAGACAGACAGACCGGGTGCAGCTACCCAGATAGAATTAAAACCAACAGGAGAGGGAGGGGCTTGAGGGAGAAGAGCCAAAGGACGACTGGTCCACAGCCCCCTTGCAGGAAACCCACAGAATCAACCAGGCCAGTCAAGTCCAACGCTCCATTGGCCTTGGGGATAAAGAGGACGACTCCTGTCTCACATTCCAGACATGCCCCATCCATGCCCAAAGGCGGCGGCAGCGGCTGCCCCCACGGGCACAGAACTCCCCCTCCTCCGCATGATCAAGACGTGGGGGTGGGGGGCGACTGGTGCTCTGAAGCATTTTTGGAAAGACATTATTTCCATATCAAAGGGTGAGCGGCTCAATGGTTTAGAATTTTTTTTAAAAATCTACTATGGATTTTATTTGTGTAACACTAGACTAGTCTCTCAGCATTGCTGGGTTTTTGTCCTGTTTATCTACCCAGCACCATCGATGTATTCAAAAGGACAGGCTCCGACCTAAAGGGCTTGCAATCTAGAGGGGGGGGGCGAGGGGAGCACGAGTGAGTCTTTCAGCCAATGGCTTCACAGTGTTAGGGAGTGGACGGAAGCAGCAGCCCGCTTCTGTGCCAGGGGCACTTCCAGGCAGACGGGGCAGGAGAAAGGACAGAGTCATCTCAGGGAGCAGAAGGCGGCTTCTGAACTAGGGGGGAGGGCGAGGGGCCTGGGAAGAGCGGAGCAAGCAGGGTCAGAAAGCCAAGAGAGAGGAGGGCCGAGGGCCCTGGAAGGCGCTGGAGCTGGGAGCAGGAGGGGGGGGGCCCTGCTTGGTGCACGGCCATGAGCGAGATGAAGGACCTTAGAGGAGGCAGAGTGCTGGACGGAGCCGAGGGGCCTCCACTGAGCCAACAGAAGACCGGTGAGGGACCTTGGCTATGGCAAAGCAAGAGCAGAGCGGAGGGTCACATTCTTGCAAAATGGTGAAGGGAGAAACTATCGGACGGGGACGAAGGAGAGAGGGGAGTCCGAAGACAGAGTCAAGACACTTCATACCTCTTCGACAGGGGGGTCAGGCAGAAAAAATGAGCATTCTGCTCTTGGACATGCTGAGCTTCAGCTGGTGACAAAGGTTCCGGGGCAGAGCTGGGCATCGTTTCAAAAAGCGTGGAATTTGAGGAGCCCCCCCCCCCCAGGGCAGTGCACAGAGGGACAAGAGCAAGGGAGCCCCCAGGGATGCCGACAGTGGGCCACTGAACGAGCGAGGAGCCGGGTGGAAAGAGAACGGCTGGAGGACAGAATCACAGGGCAGGGCGCTGAGCAAGGGGCATCCACTGCATCGCACCACAAGCTGGCAGATCCTCACCCTGACTTCCTTTGCTTAGTCCCGCCCTCCTCGCTCCCCAAGGCGGCGGCAGCAGCAGCACCAGCAGCAGCAATTCAGTCCCTTATGACAGTGTAGAGAGACGTCCCATAGTTAATGAAGCAGCAGCAGCAGCAGCAGCAGCTCCATCTGGGACAACTCTGAGCTCCTCATCTTCCCCTCCCTTTTCTCCCAAAATGGCCAAATTAGTCCAGGCACTTAATTTAGCTCAGCCTATAAAAGTGCAGTTCTCCCCCAGGAAAATACACATAGCACCATTTTTTTAACAAAAAAAAAATGTATTCGAGGCAAAATGTCCCATCAGGAGGGCAATCGCCCTCTGAGGAATGTTGCCTCTCTCTCTCTCCATCCTCAGTGATTGCACACAACTGGGCTTCCTTCAGCCAGAGCATCGGAAAGAGAGACTCCTACCTGCATGCAGTTGGTGAACATGACACAGACAGACATCATCTTGGAGAAGATCTTCAGCAGCTCCGGGTTGGTGAGCATGCAGTCCTTCAAGCAGTTGTCCAAGAAGCTGGTATGGTGGCTCAGGACATCGTCTATATTGGAGGCCTGTGGAACCGAGACAAATGTCAGCCAAAGGGCAGCCATGGCGCAGGCGCAAGTCCCTTGCAAAGCAGGCGGCGCTGCTCGTGCCCACCGAGGAAGCGGAGGAGCCAAACCTGCCAGGAGGAGGAGGGAGGGAGGGAGGGAGGGAGGCCTGTGTTCCAGCAAAAGGAGACAAGACCGCTCCCCTCCTCCCGTCTCTGTGCTGAGAACTGGGGCCCAGATGCTGCTGCTCGTGCCAAAGGGGGGGAGGGAGGGAGGGAGGGAGCGTGGGAAGAGAAGCAGCCCAAGCCGGTCTCCACGGCCAACTCAGCAGACACCAGCCTGGGCCACAACATGAATGGGGATCATCAGGACATCATCTATTCCATGTATAGTCATCCGGAATCTTCCAAGGGAATGGGGGGGGCAGTTGTGAGAATGGGGGGCAGGGTCTTCTTGGTGGTGGCGCTGGCCTTGTGGAATGCCCTCCCCATGGAGGCACAGCTAGCCTCTGCTATGCACTGCTTCAGGGGATATCTTAAGGGGGGGAACACACGGATGACGAGTTGTTTAAGCATTGCTTTTTCAGGTGCAGTGTTTGGGATTTTGTTATGCCATCTCTTTGATCTGTCTGTTGCATCTTAAGAACACAAAAAAGCCGCGCTGGATCAGGCCCCTCTAGTCCTGCAGTGGCGCATCAGCCGAGGAAGTAGGGCCCTCCTTGCACACCCACAGGACAGGAAGGCAAACCTCTCTCTGGCCACCGATCCCGGCAACTGTGCTGCCGGGTCGGGAGGTGGCCTGCAGCCAGCGACAGACCCTGCCCTCCATGACTTGGTCCAATCCTCTCCTAATGCCATCTCCACATCCTTCGCAAAAGACTGCGCAGCCCGGCGACGTGCTGCGCAAAGGAGTCTGAACCTCCTGCCAATCAGTTTTATACACACACACACCCACACACACACACACACACACCCAGTTCTAGTGTTGTAAGAGGGAGAAAAGCTTCTTGCTTTCCTCGCTCCCCACGTTCTGGTCTCCATCACATCCCCACTCAAGCAATTTCCCCCCAAGCTGGACGCCAGGGCCTCCCTGGAGGACGGGGCTCCAGCCCTCTGACCATTTCGGCGGTCGTCGTCTTTTGCACCTTTGCCAGCTCTACCACCTCCAGCACATTCCAAGCGCCGGGACAAGAGCAGCAGTCTTCTGGGCCCCTTTCCTAACAACCCCAGCATGGAACTGGCCTCCTCTGGGCAGCCAGCAGAAAACTCTCCAGGCAGAGAGGGCAGAAGCAGCCGGACAACCTCTCATGCCACGAACAGCCAACACTCCTAGCCATCCATCCGAGGGGGAGGGGGAGCACCCTTCAGGGATGAGGTGCCCCCCCCCCCGGTTCTGCCTCTTCGAGCCGCCTGCCTGGGGCTCGCGGGATCCACAGCCTCCCCCTGCTTCGCTTCAGGCGCCTGGGAGGGAGCATCGTCCTTCCCCTTGGAGCCGCCTGCCCCAGACCTACCAACTTGAGATTCTTCTCCAGGACGTGCCAGGTGGGCTCCATCACTTCAAACATCATGTAGTACTGGATGTTCTGCACAAAGTTGAGCATTCGCTGGCGCAGAGTGAAAGCACCAGCAAACCTGCGGGAGCGACAAGGGGGGAGGAAGGGAAGCTGCCCAAGGGCAAGCACCAGGTCTCGCCAGTAGGGGCGGCAGCAGCAGCCCGGGGGGGGGAGAACGGGGCGCCCCTCCTGCGTCAGCACAGGCGGCAGACGAGGCAACGCGTCCCCCCCGCTCCGCCAGCAGAAACGCAACAGCACTGTGGGGCAGTTCTGGGAGCACTGGGACACAACCTGCCCCCTCCTCCCACCAGGGAGGACGGAGGCACCCCCAGCCCCCCCTTACCATTTGGAGGAGTGCAGGGAGTACCGCTTGGCTGCTTTGCTGCTGATCCAGACGTTGCACAGCTGCCGCTCCACATGCTTGCAGTAAAACAGGTGCCGGAAGAGCATCTGGTAGCGCGTCAAGGCTTTCCTGCAAGCGGGGGGGGGGGGGGCGGGCGGCACAAGGACCCATGGGCGGAGGGGCCAGTTCCCACAGGGCCACGCTTCAGAGCCCCAGCGCCACACCAAGCACCTGCATTTCCGGCGGCCCAGCCGGCCTGGCGCCCTTCACCCCAGCCTGGATCAGAAGGCCTCCTCTGTTTTCTCAGAGCAGCCGGGCCCCCCCCACCGCCCTGGGGGCCCAGCCAGGAGGGCTTACCTGTTGATGATCAGAGACAGGGGCCATTTCACAATGTAGTCAAAAGAAAAGGCTTCCAGCCCGCTGAGGGAGAGCTCTGTCGGGTCTGCGCTGATGATCGCCTTTTCCTGCTTCGTTTCAATGGCCAGGACCCGCAAGAGCTGAGTGATCAGGTCGTGGGGCATCAGGTCGATCTGCCAGGAGAGGAAGGAGGGAGGGAGGGAGGCTGCCAGCCAGCGCGCGCTGCTCCACCACAGTCGCCATCCCTCCCCCTTCACTTGCCAAGATGCGGCGAGTGGGCGGCTGCGAGGAGCTCTCTCCCACAACCAGACCTTTGGGGCTAAACGCCGGGCAGAGGAGAGGCCCCCCACCCCGAGAGTCCTGTCCCCTCACCCAATCGTACTCCTTGGAGGTCTTCTTCAGGAAGGGCCCAGCAGCACAGACCCTCCTCCGCCATTAGAAGAGTAGCGGGCCACAGAGTGGCAGGCGGGCCACGGCTCCTCTCTCATTCTCAGCCTTGGCAGCTGTGGCTCCGGGGGTCCAGCGGCGGATGCAGGAGCCTCTCAGGCCCCCTTGGGAGCTTCGGCTGCTGCTGCTTCCGCCGCCTTACAGCACAGGGTTGACTGTTTCTCGTCAGCCCAAAGGGGGGAGCGGCTCGGAGGGGGGCACTTCCACCACTGCAGCCGGGGGGGGGGGCACCGAGGACCTGCATGGGAGGCTGCAACGTCTCCCAAATGGTCCCTCTGGTCTGTATAAAGCTGGAACTCAAACACACACACACACACACACACACACACCCCGCCACGACCACCCGCTTGTCAACAGCTGCGGAGCAGACAGAGACGGGCACCGGCAGCCTCTAGCCCTGATCCGGCATAGGGTCTGGCTGGGTTTCTCGCGCACCTGGCTCCCAGGTCTTACCTTTAAGTCGTCCTTAAAGGGGTCAGTGTTAGCTGTGCTCATTCGCAGCGCTAATTCAAGCAGCGCTTCCAGTCGGGTGGGAATAATGTCGTCCACTGGCTTCTTCAGCTCCTCTTCCGTCAGGTCCATGAAGTGAACGTAGAAGTCGCCCTGGTCCATGAAGAAGTAATGCTTGATCGACCTGCCGGCCAAAACGGCACTGGTGAGGAGGAGGCTCCGCTCAGGCAGCTCACTTTTGCCAGCACTGACTGGGGGGCCCTCTCGGGGGGGGGGCTCTGCCACTGAGATACACCCCCCCCCCAATGCAAGGTGGAAAAGAGCCAGAGCTCCACAGTGGCGAGGGCCTCCTTGCTGCTGCAGCCTGCAGAGTAAGACGTGCTGCAAAACATTGGCCAGGCTCAGCCTGAGGTGTATCTGAAAGGAAGAGTCACCTTGCAGCCTCTGGAACATTCAGGCCGGAAGGCGCTTAGTGTGCACCAAGAGCTTCATGGGCCTCCGTGTCATTCTTGCAACAACCCTCTCAGGTCAAGGAAGTATTTTCCCCATATTGCAGCTGGGGAAAACGGAGGCTGAGGGCCCACCACATGAGAATTCATGGCAGCAGTGACACTAGAACTGGGAAGTCCCCACTCCCCAGCTCAGTCCCCTTTGCCATTCTGCTTCACCTGCCCGCAGGTGGCAAGCAGGGAAGTGGGGGGGCGCAGTTGCCTCCCTTCCAGCCCCTCCTCTGTCAAAACCTCCAGCCCTTTGGACAACGACAGAGCTCCTGACTTGCTGCCTGGGTTCTGCCTCCTGCAGCTGCAATGCAGATGACCCGGCTGAAGGCACCAGCAGCGTCTCATGTGCCCAGCTGCCCCCCACCCCTGGCCAGAATTCCCTGGAATGAAGCCAACCTCAAGCGGGCCACAAGTTCTTTTTCTTCCATGAGAAAATCAAGCAACACTTTGCTGGCGTAGTTATAGGCCTTTTCGATTTGCTCCACGTATTCACGCTCCTTCAAGGTATAGATGACCTCTTTCGCCACAGGACAGGTGACATCGCGGCCACACTCCCGGACGACGTTTAAATACTTCCCTAAAAGGAAGGGAACAGAACAGCAGCAAGGTCGGGACAGGCCTAAGAAGGACTCGGCCTTTGTACATGGGTGCAAGAATGCAAGGAGTCCCCATCACCACCGGGTCCTTCCTGCTTCTCTCTCTCTCTCTCTCTCTCTCTAGCATTCAGGCTGCCTGCCTGCCTCTCTAGGCTTGCCTGCTTAGAGCGTTCTGTAAAAGGAAGAATCGTGCTTGCCTGGCGCCACAGTAAAGGTCAAAAATGAAGGCAAATGGGCGTGGGGGCAAGGAGATAGGGTTCCCCCTCTTATCCGCGGTTTCCGTCACCACAGGGAGGGGCTGGAACATATCCCCGTGCAGGGACGCCTGTATTTCACAAAGCTGGAATCCAAATTCTGATATTAATCAGAACAAGTCGCCTGCATTCTGACCCTCAGGCCACAGGGGCTGCCCCCCCCGCCCCCGCCCCACATCAAATACAGTCACAGTCTAAAGGCAACCGTGAGCATCACTAGGCTTCAGATGCTGGACAGTTTTTAGCTCACAGCTCTTACCCGTGCTCAGTATTTTGTCGGCGATCTTCTGGAGGAAGGAGGGAATCTGTTGTTGAACGATGGTGTACCTTTGATCCCAGTATTTATCGTTATAATCCTCCTGGATCTTTTCTTTCTGCAGTTCATGTTCTTCCACCATGAATTCACTGTAGAATTAAAAACGGTGAGTTCCAGGGGGAGACGGAGAGAGGCGGGGGAAAGGGAAGGCTGCCAGGCAGCGGAGAGAGGCTCCCCGGATGCTCCGGCACCCCAGCCAGGTCAGGATCAGCACGGGCAGCAATTCCGCAAGGCCACAGAAACAAGTCTCCCCAGAGGGATTTTCCTCCTGGCAAACTAGCAGCCAACATGCAGAGATACCTGTATGGATCCGTGATGATTCCTCTGTAGATCCACCTCTCCAGGATTTCAAAGTACGGGACACTGGCTGCCTTGGTCAGGTACAGGCTCAGCTCCTGGGCTTGGCTGTCCCCCGTGTAGTTGAATGTCTTGTCGTGGAGCAGGCTGAGCGTGGAGCCTCCCAGGCACTCGCCTTTGTCGACCGAAGACGCTGGAGCAGCCAAAGGCAACGTGTGAGAACCGCAGGGTGACAGAGCCCGTCTCTCCCTCCCCCCTGCTGCTGCTGAAGTCTCCTGCACCCGCCCCGCAAGAGTCCCACTCCTTCAAACAGAAGTCTGTCTGTCCGTCCGTCCGTCCAGCAAGGGACGGGCTTCCTGGGTTGTACCTGGTACACCCAGCTGGCTAAACAAGGTTCCCTTGGCTCCTGCAGTCCAGAGTGGGGAGGCTCTCTTTTGAATGGGGACCCCTTCAAAGGTGAATCAACCATCTTTGGAGACAGGACCACTGCGAATCCACCCAGCTTCACGGGGGCAGGTGTGGCTATTGGCCAGCTCCAACTAATCTGAACTGTGAACCTAGTCTCACCCCCCAGCGAAACGGATGATCTGGCTGACAAGGAGTTTTTTAGTGTTTTAGTGGAGCAGGCGGTGAGGAAAGGGGCAGGCAGAGAAGACTGGCGCCCTCACAACGGAGAGAGAGAGAACACAAACACACTCCTCCCTCCTCCTCCGGCTCCCGCTCACCCAGAGAGGCCAGGATCTCCATGGTCCGCATGGTGGGCTGGATGTAAAACCACAGCTTCTGCAGGGACAAGAGGCCTTGGCGCTGGAGGTGCTCCAGCTGGGTGATCAGGATCATGTATTCCTTCACAAGGGTCCGCATGGCGGCAGCTAAGGCATGATTCACCTGCCCATACTCAAAGGAAGACTTCTCCTCAATGAACCTGTGAAGAAGCACATTCAGACACGGGGCTAGAGAGCTAGTGCCAGCCCCAGAAACACAGGAGGAGGAGGAGGAGGAGGGAGAGGAGGCTACAGGCCACGGGGAACACCCAGACCATTCAGGAAGGAAGGGGGAGGTCACCACCACCTACGGGAGCGACTGAGAAATCCCACCACAGGAGCGACAGCTGTGCTTGTGTGCCACCCAACACCAGGGGCAAGGAAAGGCCTGCTGCCAACCCACACAAATGGATGGCAAGGCTTTGGAAAGGCTTCTCTAGAGATCCTGACCGCTACAGCAATGTGCAGCCCCCAGGTGGGGAAAGCATCAGCCCACACAGCGCCTCCCTGCCTCCCTCCCGGAAATCACAGTGATGGCTGGGACCTGGTGACTACGGAGTAACTCGCAGCAACAGGAAGAATCCGGGTGACCAGCTCTTTGACCGACATGTCCAAATTTGGATCCACCAAGAAGGTGCGGTTCTCTCTGCCAACCAGCGGCTGGGCAGCAATGTATCTGCCATCCACCCCAATCAGAGCATAGAGCAAATCCTCCACAACAGCAGACTCCTGAGACGCCAGCGGTAATGATCCTGGGGGGGGGGGGGGGGGAGAGACAAGGAAAAAAGAAGATGCACGTTACCTTGAGGGCATCCACACACAAGTCCCTGCACAAGAAGCTGCCCTGGGGCCTAGTTTGAGAACCCGAGAGCAGGCCGCCGGTAGCGGCAGTGTGAAAAGGAAGGACACTAGCCCCTTGCTGCTGCTGCTGCCGCCGCCGCCGCCTCACTCTATGGCCTGCAAGACCCTCCGAGGAGGAATGCTGGCGGAGCCACCAAGCGGCCAGCTCACTGCCCAGAAAGGGCCCCAAGTCCAGGACGGAGGCACCGTCAGTCAGCCCAGGGCTCTCTCCTCCTCCTCCTCCTCGCAACACCCACCTATGGGCACAGTGGAGTCTGTGCTGAAGCTGGAGCTGGCGAGGAAATCCCCAATCAGGGCAGGTCTCTCGTACACCCAGGCAGGAAATGAGGGGATCGGCTGGCCCAAGTTCTTCTTGTTCTGCTTCTCCCGGAGCAGCTTTCGCACCAATTCAAGAGGCTGCCCAAAGAACAGAGGGGCAGAAGCTGCAGTGAGCGAGAGAGAGAGGTGCAAGCATGCTCCCCGCCGCGTCCCACAGATAGCACATTCACATAAAAACCTCAGAAGAGCCCGACTGCTGGATCAGGCCAAAGACCCTGAATCTAGTCCAGCTTCCTGTATCTCACAGTGGCCCCCACCAGATGCCTCAGGGAGCACACAGCCAACAAGATACACACAACAGGACCGTTAAAAAAGAGAACGAGAATAAAACAGCCCACGTGATGCCTTTGTACAAATCGATGGTAAGGCCACATCTAGAGTAAGGCGAACAGTTCTGGTCGCCACATCTCAAAAAAGACACAGTAGAACTGGAAAAGGTGCAGAAGAGCACGACCAAAACGATTCGTGGACTGGGGCATCTCCCTTACAAGGGAAGGCGACAGGGGCTCTTCAGTCTAGAAAGGGTTAGGAGGGGGGGTGAGACTACACATCTGGAGTATTGTGTCCAGTTCTGGTCACCACACCTCAAAAAGGATATAGTTGAGTTGGAAAAGGTGCAGAAAAGAGCGACCAAACTGATTCGTGGGATGGAGCACCTCCCTTATGAGGAAAGGCTACAGCGTTTGGGGCTTTCACTCTAGAAAAAAGGCGCCTGAGGGGGGACATGATTGAGACGTATAAAATTATGCACGGGATGGAGAGAGTGGACAGAGGGAAATTCTTCTCCCTCTCGAACAACACCAGAACCAGGGGACATGCATTAAAATTGAGTGGAGGGAGAGTTAGAACAGACAAAAGAAAATATTTCTTCACCCAGTGTGTAATTAATCTGTGGAACTCTTTGCAACAGGATATGGTGATGGCACCTGGCCTAGGTAAAGGTGACCCCTGACAATTAAGTCCAGTCGTGTCCGACTCTAGGGTGTGGTGCTCATCCCCATTTCAAAGCTGAAGAGCCAGCGTTGTCCGAAGACGCCTCCGTGGTCATGTGGCCGGCATGACTCTCCTTGCCACAGCGCGTAGCATGCAGCTGGAACACGGAGCGCTGTTTACCTTCCCGCAAGCGGTACCTATTTATCTACTCGCATTAACATGCTTTGGAACTGCTAGGTTGGCAGGAGCTGGCCAAGCAACGAGAGCTCACCCCGTCGCGGAATCGAGCTGCCGACCTTTCGATCGACAGCTCATGGTTCAGCGGTTTAACCCACTGCGACACCCGCTGGCCTTGGCACCTGGCCTAGATACCTTTAAAAGGGGATTAGATAGATTCACGGAAGAAAAGTCCATCATAATTTACAAGCCATAAGCAAACTCCTGGTTCTAGAAGTAGGTTTTCTCTGTATGCCAGGTGCAAGGGAGTGACAACAGGAAACAGGTTATCTTGTTGACTGTGTCCTCTCGGAAGCATCTGGTGGGGCCACTGTGAGATACAGGAAGCTGGACTAGATGGGCCTTTGGCCTGATCCAGCAGGGCTCTTCTGATGTTCTTAGGTAGGTTCACATGTGTATAAAAATATAAATGGGATGGATAGAGGCAAGGTTTTTTTTTCCCTCTCACACAACACCAAAACCAGGGAACATCTTCTAAAATGGACTGGCAGGAGAGTCAGAACAGACAAAAGGAAATATTTCATTCATGTAACTAATCCGTGGGACTCCTTGCCATAGGATGTGGTGATGGCACCTGAAGGCCTACATGCCTTTTCAAAGGGATCGGACAGATTTATGGAGGAAAGGTCCATCACAGGTTACAAGTGACCCAATGCAATCTCCAGGTTTTAGAAGTGGCCAGATGCAAAGAAGTGGCAACAGGACACAGGCACCTTGTTGTCCTGAGGCACCTGGCTGGTGGGCCACTGTGAGATACAGGAAGCTCACCTAGATCATGGGCTCTTGCATATCCAGCAGCCAGGCAAGCAGCCTTCTTTCAAAACATAAGAAAAGTTTCATCGAGACAAAATAAGACAACAGAGGAGAGAAGAGGCTTCTAATCGCAAAGAAGTGCAAAAAGTCAAAAGCAGTTTCTAAGGACCCATCCCCTGCCTGCCCACCGGCACGGGACAAAAAAGCAGAACCACCTTCCTCACCAAACCCTTGGGAGGGGGTCTGGGCTCCCATGGAAGGGGTGTGTTTTTCCCCAGACCCCCCCCCCCCGCCTCGCTTGGTCTGGTTAGTTTGTGATGGTGGCATGAAACGTCCGGTCCAGGCCCCCCCCCCCCACTACTCCAGTCAGGGTGCAGCCTGCCTTCTCTGGCGGGTCCTTCCGACAGGCACTGTGTAAAAAAATTACTTCCCTGCATTTGCCTCATCATCATCATCCACTGCAAACGTGGCTCTCTGCAGCTACCCACACCTGGCTCCAGACTGCTCACAACCAGACAGACGATTTTGCAAGCTTCTGATTGCAAACCACCCAGCTTCGAACCCACCCACCCACTTCGGAGGAGAACGACGTTTACTGGCCTCCCGTTTCTTCAGTCATCAATCCTGAAGGTCGGGCCGGACCGGCCTGGGAACGAGCCAGCAGATACCACCAGCTGCCCTCCAATTCAGAGCCCACGAACTCTCTGAAAACTCCAAAGCTGGCCAGCCCTAGACAGCAGCTGCCTGCCGCAGAGCTTCTGCAATTAAGCAGCACACCAGGAGAGGAGGCCGAGTTACCGGCACTCAGGGGCGGGCAGCTGCCGACTGGGGTTGTGTGCGACACATGCTGCCAGGAGGAGGAGGAGCAGTTTGCAGGTGAGAGTCAGCCTGCCAGGCAGTGTTCATGTGTTCTTCCCAGGAGAGAGGAGCCGACCCTGCCAAGAGCGAGGAGATGTGTACCTGCTGCCTGCCTGAGCTGGTGGTCACCGTGCCCAGCTGCTTCCGGAGCTCCTCCAGCTCCTGCACAGTCATTTTGGGAGCCGTGGAGGGGCTGGAGAAAGCCAGGTTGCCGCCGCCGCCGCCACTGGCTGCCAGTTCTGCCCTCTCCTTGGCATTCTGCTGCAAGCACTGGAGGGTCTGGAAGAGGAGCCGGGACAGGAGGAGTCAGGCCAGCCCAGCGTGCAATCAGGGGGCCAGGACCCCCCCCCCGCGCGCCTTGCTCAGGAAGGGGCTTCCGGAGCCGGCCACCCCTCATGCCCGGCGGGGACGGGACGACGGCAGCGGCACCTCTCGGTCCTCGGCGAGCTTGGCCAGCAGGTAGACCAGGGCGTCCAGGTGCCGGGTGTTCTTGGCGCGCAGCTCCTCGTACTTGCGCAGAAACTCCTCCGGCGTCCGCGACAGCCCCGTCAGCTTGACCTGCGGGGGAGAGGAGGCGGTTGGGGGCGCTGCTGCTGCTGCTGCTGCTGCTGACGGGGGGGTCCCTCGCCTCCCTCGCCCCCCCCCCCGGCCGCGGACCTTGGCGCCCAGGGCGGCGGCGGCGCTGGTGACGTGGGCGGCGCGGTGCCGCTGCAGCAGCTCCAGGTAGGACTCCGCGCCCTCCGCGCCGCCCCGCAGCAGGAGCAGCAGCTCGCTCACGTCGTGGTGCAGCCGGAACTCGCTCATCCCGCCGCCGCCGCCTCGCCCGCTCGGCCGCCCTGCTCACCCGGCAACCCCCGCGGCGGCGCCCGGAAGCGGAAGCCCCTCTAGCTCCCCGCCTGCCCGCTGCGAGGAGGAGGAGGATGGCGGCGGCGGCGGCGGCGACCCCCTTCCGCTTCCGCCCCGCGCGGCTGCGCTTCCCGGCCCAGCACCCCTTCTTCGAGGTGAGGCTTCCCGGGCCCCCCCTCCGCGCGCCCCCCCCGGGCCGGCCCCCAGCCAGCCAGCCAGCCTCCCTCCCCCCTCTCTCTCTCCCGCAGGAGGGCGACGTCCAGAGGCACCTCCAGCTGCAGGAACTGCTCCGCGGCGGCGCAGAGGGACCCCGCAGGAGGAGCCCCCCGCCCAGGTCAGCCGCACGGCTGGGGGCAGCTCGGGCAGCTCTCCCCCTCCCCTTCCCGCGGGGCTCGGCGGCCCCCCCCCCCCTGACCGGCTCCCCTTGGCTTCCCTCCCGCAGCGGCGCCTCCCCCCCCGAGCTCTGCTGCGGCGTCCCCGGCTGCCGGCAGCCCTGCGGCAGCAGCCTGCGGAGCTACGAGCACCACTACGACGCGCTGCACCGGGACGTCTGCGCGGCCTGCGGGCGCGCCTTCCCCTCGGCGCACCTGCTCAGCCTCCACCTGCTGGAGCGGCACGACGCCCTCTTCCTCCTGGCGGCGCGGCGGCGGCGGCAGGACGCGGTGAGTCCCCCAGGAGCGCCCGAGCAGGCAGCAGCAGCAGCAGCAGGCGGCGCCTTCCTCCCCGCGCGGCGCAGGCGGGTGTCCGCGCTCCAAGATCCCGTCCCGGTTTTCCCCACCAGCGGGCAGAGAGAGACGCCCCAAGACTCTGGTTCGTTACACAGCGCCTGATTCGCCTGTGAAATGTGTTGCCAAGAAGTGCAGGTTCACGGCGAAGGAGGGCAGGTCTCTCCACCATGGCCCACGGCGAGAGCTGCCCTTGATGAAGTGGGCTGCTGCTGGGTTAACTTCATCATAGCTCATGCGGAAGAAGACCCTCTGCCTTCCTGTGAGGATGCCCAGGCCATAGCACCCGCTCCTTAGAGCACCTTGTAGCTCTCCTCTTGTGCCACGGTGGACCCTTGGCAGTGAAAGGTCTTTCCCGCCACCACCACCAGCAGCTCCCTGAGGTCCTTTGGAGCGGCAGGAATTGAGCCCAGGACCTCGACTGCACTGCTGTGCGATGGTCCCTTCTCGTTAGGGGCCAAAATGCTGACCAGCCACCCCCTGCCCAAGCTCCTGCCAGGCAACAGTGCAGTTGTTGGGGGGAGGAAGAGGAGGAAAGCCAGCTGGTGGCTCTTGGCCGCTCGCTGGTTGGCAGTGCCCGTGGCTGGACTGACCTTTGCCTGTTCTCGTTCCTTGCCTAGTACCAGTGCCTGGTAGAGAGCTGTACCGAGAAGTTCAAGAACTGCAAAGACCGGGAGGATCACTTGGTCCAAGTTCACCGATACCCGTCTGATTTTTGGTTTGATAATAAACCCCTGGAAGCTCAAAGGTAACTGAGGTGCCGCAGCCCCTGTGCACACGCGTGAGGGACCCTGCTTGCTCTTTGTCGTTGCATCGAAAAGGGGCGTTTCGGAGAGGATCAGGATGCGGAGAGAGGCAGACCCTCTACTTTGGTCAGAAGAAGCATTGATGATGATCATGATGACGACGACAGCTACATTTTTCAGTGACCCTTCAGGATCACATGATTCCTGTCTGTCCAGCCCCACTTATCCTCACAACCACCCTGTGAGGTGGGTCAGACCGAGAGTTTGATCCAAGGCCACCCAGTGAGGTTTGGGGCTACTTTGGAATCTGAACCCAGGTCAAAGCCAGACACTCTAGTTGCTGGCTCCTCTCTGGGCCTTGCCGAAAGGAAGAGAGCGGCTGGAAAGGCAGCCTGCCAAGTGGGGGAAGGAAGGGCAGAGGCTGGGCTGGGGCGGGTGGCTTTTCACAACATCCCTGTCAGGCCCGAGCATAACGCTGATGTTTCTGCAGCTGTACAGAGCCACAAAGGCCTCGGGCCAGGGAGGGCACTGCGCCGATGGACGTGAGCATGGAGGCTGCCTCTGAGCCCCTGCATGGGGATGCCATGGAAACCGGCTGCTGCACGGAGAATACGTGGATGGAAGGCACCTGCCAGCCTGCTGCGAGGGACAGTTCCGTGGTCTTGCCCACGGGCCAGAGACGGCTCTACAGAGCCAGGTTGGGGCCCTTTCCCTTCCTAGATGAGCTAAGTCTCCAAGCCCCCCTCTTTGACTTTCGTGCGGACGACAAGCATGCATTCCCTCTTTGCCTTTCGTCTGGCTTTCTGAGTGCGCAAGGTGCTTCACACGTCTTAGCACAATGCTGTCTGTCCAGCTATCCTGCAGCGTGGGTCAACGTGATGCCCCTCTTGGAGCTGGGGGAGCAGTCACTGCAGGGGCTGGATTTGCAGGGAAGTCCTGATCCACAGCTCAGGTATTGCTGCACCCTCACGCTGGTCCACAGGCATGCTTCAGCATGCGCTCTCACTCCGCACCCCTACATTTTTGTTTTCCAGAATTCCACCCACCATTTGTTTTGGGCAAGGGGCCCCCCGTGGTTTCAGAGACTGGAACGAGAACCCCTGAGCCTTTCGTGGCACTCCGTGTCTCGTGCAGAATTCCCAAAGCCTCACAGAGGAGGAGAGTGAACTGAGGCTGGCTGCCATTCCCAGGAGGGGCGGCTTGGTCTTCCTGCAAGGGCCGTTGCGTGTGGAGGGGTGTTGTTCCTGCTCTGGAGGAGGAGGAGGAGGAGGAGGTGGCTCACAAAGTGGGGCTTCCTGGGTTGTCCAGCGCCTTTTAGTGCTTCTGGCTGTCGCAGCAGAGGCTGGAATGGGAGGTGGAAAGCGTTCAAGCTACCTGGCAGACCATAGAATAGCAAGCCTGTATAGAACGCTGCAGAACGTCCCTTGCTCAGCGTGTCCCGTACAGACGTGGCCCTCGTGAGAACAGTCCTTCAGGCAAGTAGTCAGCTCCCTTGTGAATCTGAGCTGTGTCTGCGGACGCTTGATCTGTAGTCCTTCCACCCCAATGACAAGCCCAGGAGACGGGCCTACAGGCAGGGGGGAGGGGCCCTCTTCCCCTGTGAACATCCTGGGGAGAGCGTTGCTGTCACCCAGGACGTCGTCATTATGACCGATGGGTGGCTCTTGACAGCGTAAGCCCAAAGAAGACAGGTCTCCCTGAAGGAGGAGCCGGCAGAAGAAGAGCCCTGCTGCTGGGTCAGGCCCAAGGAGGCCCAGCCCGTTTCACACAGTGGCCCACCAGCCCCTGCAAGCAAGCAAGCCAGCCCCCTGCCTGGGTGGAAGCCCACAAGCAGGAGCGGAAGGCGTATTCTTCATCCTCCCCTGCAGCTGGGGCAGAGGCTGACTAGCCCTGAGCCGAGAGGTGGCCGCTAACCAGCATGGCTCAGAGCTAGATGTGTGTGTGTGTGTGTGTGGGTGGTGGTGGTGGTGTTTTCAAAATCTCTTGATTAAAAACACAAATGGTGGTGTTACATGTTTTTATTTTCTTTTTTAATAATTATATTTGCTTTTAAAGTGTTCAGATAGACTTTATGTGCACTAGTTAGGTGATGGTGTCAGCAAATGCAGCAATTAAGCCACTGTTGTTGTTGTTTTCCAATCAGTAGTATTTACAGATCTGCTTCCTGTTTGGGGAGCTTCTCCAAAAGAACAGATAATATTGGCTTCACTTCAGGAGTCGAATATCATACATAAATAAGAAAGAAAAGAAACAGGAAACCCTGCTCCACCTAGTGGTTCAATGCTGTATATACAGCAAGGAGTACAACCCTGACTGTTCCCTGGAAGGACAAGTACTGAGGCTGAAGCTCAAATATTTTGGCCACCTAATGCGAAGAGAGGACTCTCTGGAGAAGACTCTGATGCTGGGAAAGATTGAAGGCAAAAGGGGAAGGGGAAGGCAAAGGATGAGATGGTTAGACAGCATCACCGATGCAACGAACATGAAAATGAGCGAACTCAGGAAGATAGTGGAGGACAGGAAGGCCTGGCGGGATATGGTTCATGGGATCACGAAGGGTCGGACACGACTTAACGACTGAACAACAACAACAGATTGGAGATAAGGAGCTGAAGCAAAGCAATGGGCATGCCTTCAGAGCTGTTGAAGAGGCTCCGCAGCTGTTCCAAGCAAGATCCCTTCCTGAAAAGTACCGGCGGATTACTCAAAAGTAAGAAAAAGTGTTGATGTTTCGTGAAATGAAGGGTTTTTCGCTAAAAATAGTTTCATTTAGCATTTTGAATCAAAGTTTGCTTGTGACACATCGCCTGCGTTCCGGTGCATTGCAAGAGTAGCGGACGTGTTGCAACACACCCTGTCTACAGATCTGTGGATTTGAGAAGAATAAGACGTCCTGTCCTGCATCTCACTCTGTTAGCCAATCAGAATCTAGTCTTTTCAGACTCGATTTTTTTTAATTTTAATTTTATTGGTATAATATTAAAACAATACATTATATTTTGAAAGATTACAGCAAGTGCAAAGCAGTATATCCTACTTGCATACTATTCTATATTTTCTACTTACCGGTATATCTAACTAAGCCGATATATCTCCAACATACTTTAAATCCGCATATAATCACTTTGTTCTTCTCTCTCTTAAAAATCAGTGTTTTCTAATTATTCACAAAAAGGTTAATTGACTTTTCGTTATCTGAAAATCTTAATCCCAGCTTCAAATATTTTTTAAATATTAAAACCACCCCTTTTTTTTCTTCAAATTTGTTGGGGGTGGGAACTGTTTGTCCAAATTTTTCTAAGCCAAAACGTTTGTATCCCCATTTATATACATTTTGTATCTCTGGCTGGTCTCTTAATTATTAGCTGCCTTTGGCCTCAGATCGATATCACCCTCCCATGTTCTGATGGGGGTGTGTGTGTCAGACAGTGCGGTGAGACAAGGAGCACCTTGGAAAAGCAGCTCACACCTGTTAAACTTCCTATAACCACACTTCTGCCTCTGTCACGGTGGGTGCGTGTATGTGCGCGCGCACGCCTTTTATCATGTCATGGACTAATTTAAATGGCAGAAGAGAGGAGACCAAGATGCTGGGAAGGGGTGGATCTGAGTGTGTTGACCAGGTTCTCCTTTGATTTAAATCAGGGATATATTTTTAAACCTTTTTTTGGTGTAGCATATCCAGACTGTGCCAGTATTTTCTGGGCTGTGGGCATTTCCGCAGACTAGCCTAACCCCTTGGGCTTGAAAGTGACCTTAAACGTTTTTTGCATCGGCCCACTTCCCTGTCACCCTTTTGTACAATACATCTGGTGTGGGTGCTCTGCTCCTACTGCAGGATTGCCAGTGTGAGTAAAAAAATGGCTATGGTGGCTGGCCTACCACAAGCCACCTAGTAGGTGGCCAGAGATGGGCTGATGCGTGAGTTTGAATGGAGTGCCACATTCACAAGTTAGCGTGAGTGATGCTTTGGGATGCCAGAACTCCAATAATGAAACAAAAAAGGAAGACCTTGTTAGAATTCCTTGCATCACGTTGTGCTTGGAGGCCATTTGGGTTTGCAAAAGGCATTTTAGGACCAAATGAATAACTCAGTAATTGGTACACCTTTTCTGCAAGGTTACTATTGCAGAATAAGAAGCCAGACTGCAGCAAATAACATTTCCTTTTCAATAAAAAAGCACTTTTATTAAGTAATCTGAAATCAAATAAATATTTCTCATGGTTATACATTATAAAACAGTTACCATCGTATACTGTGTGATAAAGAATATGGTAGAAATGATTTTTTTAAGCTACAGTAAATTGTGTCCGCTCTGAAGCGAAATCACTGCCCAGGCTTGAGAGGCTGTCCGAGTGCCACATCATGCACTGTCTTGTGGTGTGGTGTGTCTTTATGGACGGTGAGAGTGACTTCCAGACTCAGGCTAGAGGGGACACGAGAAGGCTGCAAGCTGGGCTGCGGGTTACATAAGAACATAAGAACATAAGAAGAGCCCTGCTGGATCAGGCCAAAAGCCCATCTAGTCCAGCTTCCTGTGTCACACAGTGGCCCCACCAGATGCCTCAGGGAGCACACGAGACAACAAGATACCTGTGTCCAGTCGCCACTCCCTTGCACCTGGCACAGAGAAAACCCACTTCTAAAAACCAGGAGGTTGCTTATGGCTTGTAACCTGTGATGGTCTTTTCCTCCATGAATTTGTCCAAACCCCTTTTAAAGGCATCTAGGCCAGGTGCCATCACCACATCCTGTGGCAAGGAGTTCCACAGATGAATCACACGCTGGGTAAAGAAATATTTTCTTTTGTCTGTTCTAACTCTCCCTCCACTCAATTTTAGTGTGTGTCCCCTGGTTCTGGTGTTGTGCGAGAGGGAAAAGAATTTCCCTCTATCCACTCTCTCCATCCCATGCATAATTTTATAAGTCTCAATCATGTCCCCCCTCAGGCGCCTTTTTTCTAGGCTGAAAAGCCCCAGACGCTGTAGCCTTTCCTCGTAAGGGAGGTGCTCCAGCCCACGAATCATTCTGGTCGCTCTTTTCTGCACCTTTTCCAATTCAATTATATCCTTTTTGAGGTATGGTGACCAGAACTGGACACAATACTCCAGATGTGGCCTTACCATTGATTTGTACAAAGGCATAATGATATTGGCCGTTTTATTCTCAATCCCCTTTTTAATGATCCCGAGCATGGAATTGGCCATCTTCACAGCCGCCGCACACTGGGTCGACACTTTCATCGACCTGTCCACCAGGACCCCAAGATCTCTCTCTTGATCCGTCACAGACAACTCAGAACCCATCAGCGTATATGTGAAATTTTGGTTTCTTGCCCCAATGTGCATCACTTTGCACTTACTTACATTGAAGCGCATCTGCCATTTTGCTGCCCATTCTCCCAGTTTGGAGAGATCCTTCTGGAGCTCTTCACAATCCCTGCTGGTCTTTACCACCCGGAAAAGTTTAGTGTCATCCGCAAACTTGGCCACCTCACTGCCTATCCCCAACTCCAGGTCATTTATGAATAAGTTGAAAAGCACCGGTCCCAAGACCGATCCTTGGGGCACACCGCTTTTCACCTCTCGCCATTGTGAAAATTGCCCATTGACTCCCACTCGCTGTTTCCTGGTCTTCAACCAGTTCCTAATCCACAAGAGGACCTGCCCTCTTATTCCCTGACTGTGGAGTTTTCGCAGGAGCCTTTCATGAGGGACCGTGTCAAACGCCTTCTGAAAATCCAGATATATAATATCCACGGGTTCGCTCGCATCCACATGCCTGTTGACCTTTTCAAAAAATTCTAACAGGTTTGTGAGGCAAGACTTCCCCTTGCAGAAGCCATGCTGACTCTCCCTCAGCAGAGCTTGTTCTTCTATGTATTTTAAGATTTTATCCTTAATGAGACTTTCCACCATCTTCCCTGGAACAGATGTTAGGCTGACCGGCCTGTAGTTTCCCGGGTCCCCCCTCCTTCCTTTTTTAAAGATTGGTGTGACGTTAGCTATCCTCCAATCCTCTGGCACATTGGCCGTTTTAAGGGACAAGTTGCATATTTGGGTTGGGCAGACGGTGGTGACTGGGTCAAGCCCAGTTTTGTTGGGGTAGTCCAGGTGTGTTGCACAGCTCGGCCAAGGCCGCTTTCCTCATCGAAGATATTCTGGTTGCCCCAGGAGCAGCACCTGCAGGCTCCGCCCCCAGGATGTATGCCACAGAGTTGGGCCATGGAGCACTTCTGAGCCCTGCAAGAAGCAGACAAGAAACCTGACCGACTTAGGGCTGCTTGGCATGGAAAGCCACAACTTCCGATTGCTGTTCCTGCTGCTGGCAAGGGGCATAGAAGCAGCGGCCCACTGGCTAGCGTGTTGCAGTGTGCCCAACTGTCGTTCCACCAACAACGAATGTAGTTTCCAACACACACCAGTAAACGGCCACTGAAGCAGTGGGAGAGCTGGTGGGGAAGGGGAGCAAGAGGGAGGGAAGCTGTTCAGAGGAAGACACTCGATGCTGTTACCGTAACTGGTGACGGCCAGTTTGAGCTAGTTTAACCAAGGCAGTTTCCCTCTCGAACAACTGGTGCTATGTACTAGAGGAAAAGGATTGGATAAATGGTGTGTGGTAAGAAGGAGATTGGCAACGTCTGTGCTGCCAGGTTCAGTTATAACATCATTGATGGGAGCATGCGTGTCTCGTCAGATTCATGTGTTTATCACAGGACTCTCGCCTGATGCATCATTTAAAACCTCTTTCTAACTATTTGCATATACCTCTGCTGACTGGACCTTAATGAGGGGTAACTGTTCCCCATGCTATCTTGCCACTACCCCCAACAACTGTGTGTGGAAACACTGAAAGCCCCACTAGAAGAAATAGATTTGCACAGATAAGACAGAAACGAGAACTTTACCCACCAGGTTCAATGTGCCGAAGAGTCTCGATGCTCCAATTTGATGCAGTATCTGCTCTTGCGATTAAAACCACCACCACGATCTATTGCCTGGGTGGCTGACACCACTGGAGTGGGGAATTCATTCATGTGCCCTTGTGAGCTGCTTCGCCTCCTCTCTCATGAAATTCCAAATGCACAATCGTGCTGCCATTATGGCGGAGGGAGACTTATCGGAGCCTCCTCTGCCTCAGAGCCACGGCAAACCCTTGCTGCTGCGTTGATTTTTCAGGACTTTCTCACTGACAGCCTACAAGTCAGTCCCAGTGTAAAGTTTTGCCTCCACAAAACATTTAGAAAGATTCCAAGATGCGGAACTATTTCATCAGAATAGATCACATGCATAACTTGCTTGAGCACGAAGCCATGAGCCAGATCGGTCCACCAATCTCACTTTGTTCTTTTCAGCAAACTTTGTAAACGTCTACTTCCAAACAACAGAAAATGCTCGTACCCATAAGAATCATTTCGAGAGCTATTTGTGGACCAAAAAAATTACACTGAAAATGGTTCTGTTGGATAACTCCCAACAGGCTGGACCTGCAAGAGGAAGAAGAAACAACAACAAGGCGGGACGGCTCCTTTCAGAGGGCCTTTCAAAGGCACGAGGAGCAGGAAGAGGCTTGAGCTTCTCTCGGCCCTGTTCACGAGCAGTTTCCCTGCCTGCCTGCCTGCCCGCCTGCGAGTCCATTTGTGTCCTGCAAGCAGTATTAGTGCACTAGCCAGAATGCATCTCAAGAGTGGGGCTGCCCCACCAGGGAGGGCCTTGTTCAGGAGATACTCCACAGTCGTCATGGTGTCACCAGTGGTTTCCCCATGGGAAAGCATCCTCTGACAGGACCATGTGGGTGGTCTCTCCCGTGTTTTTCGGACGCTTGATGAGCCTGGAAAACCAATTATATTTGTGGTATCGCAGGGAACGAAGCATCTCTCTGTGCATGCTCATCCTCTCCAAAGTGCCCAGGTGTGAGACTTTCGGAGTCGTCTTCACTTGGGTGGTTCAAATACAGTCATTTAAACAGCTTCGTCAGCCAAGTTCCTTATAAGATGCCAACCCCCTCCCTAAGAGCAGCGGCAGCGGACACCGAAATGACTATCCCCATGCTTGCAGTCACTCCTGCATTGCCATGGCTGGAGGGTGGGGGTCCACTGTCAACGCTGCCCCCGTAGCCTTCCTCTAGGCAGTACGGAGGGGCCCAGCCATAGTCGCAGTGGCAGTTTCTATGAGAGTTGCACACTCCTCTGTTGTGGCACTTGGTTTTATTGCAGTCATAGTTCAGGAGAGAGACCTTGATGCAATCCCTGTTAACGCAGATCATGCCATTGCCGCATTGTGTGCCATCTCTCACCTCTCCGAGATCGGCGAGGTCTGTTCCGCCGTGCTGGTTAGTACCCCAGCACAAGCTGTTGCTCAGAGAGGTTTGGATGACGGTGCTTTGCGCGTTCAGATCAGGCACTTCGTCGACGTTTGTGCACTGGATTCTGCCACACAAGACATTGCTGCCTTCACACTTCTTGTAAACATTGCCACGAATCATGCCGCAATTGCCAAAGCGGTCTCCTCGAGAATTTATCTCTTTGAAGCAACGTAGTGGGGCAACTGCTGCCTGCTTGCCAAAGATGGTTTTGCACTGTTCGTGGTGAGTAGAGCACTTCCCACGATAACAGTAGGCTCCCTCGTGGCACGGTGCTCCGTCCTGCACATACAGGTCTTCCGGACACCACTCAGAAATCCCAGTGCAGTATTCAGGGAGGTCACAGATGCCAGTCCGCTCTCTGCAGACTGTTCCAGCAGGAAGAAACTGACAGTTGGCACAGCACTTCCCAAAAGCACAAGTGGCTCCTGACCGCAACATACAATTGGATTGGCAACACGCATCCGATTCACAATGAAACTTTGACCCACAGTCACATTGCTCTCCACTCTCCACTACCTGGTTGCCACAATTTTTGAGTTCATACAGTTTCTCGTATTCTGGCGGAATGAGTAAACACTGCTTCCTACCACTATTGATCAGGCTAGAATAACTGTAATAGCTGCAGTTGCTGAACTTACTCGTGTTGCTCTGTAAGGTAGCCATAATGCACGAATGCTGATGACAAGTACAGTATTTCTTATCGTGCTGCATGCCAAGGTTATGGCCCAGCTGATGAGCAAACGTTACACTGAATGTCAACAAGCTAGATGTGATGAACACTTCGACAGCAGAGGCCCAAATGGGGTCGCACACTGTCCCTACAAAGGACAGTCCAAGCTGGGCTCCAAAGTACTGGTAGACCAATAAGTGGCCGACGTCATGCCTTAGCCGCTGCACTAGAGCCACTTTCCTCCAAGTATTGAAAATGTCCAGCAGTTCCTCAATGCTTTTAGCAATTGCAATGAGGTTCCTTTGAGACCATATCTCCAGCCCAACCACAGCCACGCGAATCCCAAGTGGCTGGTACAGGGAATCGGCAATGTGGATGGCATCCAGCACTTGTATTGTAACAAGCGTTTCGTTTTTGCCGAACTGAACGTAGCGTTCGTGGTCCACCACAACTGCAACCTTTGCGTACCTGGTGTGAGTCTGCCAGAGTCCTCCTGGGTCACTTTCCCCGGCTACGGTCGCAATGTTCTGGACCAAGGCCCCTTGGCGATGGCGCTCTTTGTCTGTCAACCCACACCGCATGTGGACAGCACCCTCCTTTTCTTCAAACGGATACACCACATGCTGGAAGGTGGCGGACGCTTGGACAGGTTCGATTTCGAAGGTCTTGCTTTCCACCTGCAAGAGGCCCCTGAGGCCCCCCGAGCAAGTGCTGAGGGCCACCAGAGAGGAGGGCTGACCTTGTACAAAGCCGTGGTAGAAGCAGTCGTCCCTGATGAAGGGATAGTCCACCTGGAGGTCCCCCTCCTTGCTGTAGGTGAAGACGGGGAAGTGTTTCGGGACAAACCCCCTCTTCTGCCTGAGGTGCACCACATGGCTTTTGCCTTCAATCTGCAGCAGGTAGTTCACAGCCTGGGGTTTGCGCTGTCCATATCTCGGGATCAGTTTCCTTGGGGTGGTCACCTCGTAAGAGGCATCCCTAAACCTCCGAGGTGGCGTCTGGGCAGGCCCCTCACTCAGGCTGCTTTTCACAACCAGCAGCAAGAGCCAAGCAAGGTTGCTCATCATTTTCCCAGGCAAGGACAGAATCCTCCAGCGCCCCCTGCTCCCACTTCCCATCCAGCAGAGGGACACTCCCTGGAACTGCCGGGGGGCCACAAGCAAGGAGGGAGAGGGGCTCCACATGAGGCAGAAAAGGAGGATTCTGACCATAGCAACAGTCAGTGTGGGGGCGGAGCTTGCTGAGTCACGGATGGAACGGAATGGAGGGAGAAGAGCAATGGAGGAAGGCTGGGAACATGATGGCGCAAGGCACAGGGAGGGCGGGAGGGCCTCTGCTTTCCAAAACCTGGTGCAGTTATGGGTCCAGGCTGGAGACTTTTCATTTCTGTTCTTTCACAAGTACAGTAAGTATTCCTCCAAGCGGAAGTTGTTTTCCAAAAGTATGGGTCCATTTTCATTGGAGGCAAGTAGAAGACCTTGCCTTGCCAAATCATGATTTCAGCTAAGAGAAGCCCAACATGTCTGTCTTCGGTTCACCCCACAAGGCCATGTTAATATAGGCAGAGAAAAAGGATCACCCACCAAGGGGGGAGGAGGAGGAAAAGGCACCCCAGAACAATATGCAGCAATGTGTTGTAGATTTATAAAAAGTAAAGTTTTAAGGGAGAACCTGTGTCCTGAGATGCACTACTCCAAACATTTACAAAAATAAAATCACCTAGAATTCTTCATTGAACAAATACTTTACACCTGGATATGTTATGTTATCTTCAGTAACTGGTGTGTGTCAGTCTCTCCAGTAACTGATTTGTACTGGCAAGAGAAAATGGTGATAAGGAAATAAAAACACATTTACATAATGTTCACCCCCATGGGGGAAAAAAGCGGGGTATAAATTTAATAAATAACATCGCTTTCTGCTCTAAAAAATACGTGAAAAAATACAAAAACAAAACAAGACCATGTACATAAGAACATGTCCTGTCCCCTTTTCCCTGACTATGGAGATTTTTCCGGAGCCTTTGATGAGGGTTTTTGCAGGAGCCTTTGATGTACTTTTGCATCATTCTTCACCTGCTGACACTGTACAACCTATACCACCTACCTAGTACACTTTTAAAGTGGTTACAATGGATAAAAATGGGAAAAATTGAATAAAAACTCATAACACCGCTTTCTTCTATTTCATTTGGTTTAAACACCAAAATCTGCAAAAAAATAAAACCATTTTCTCCCATCTCTGTTCTAATTAGGCTCCAATTGCTGCCTGCAAGCAGAGAGGTTCCCCGACCATCGATTGGCAGGTCAGCCTATGGCTGGCTTCTCAACCCAGCATGACCTACCGTGGCTGGACCAGCCCATCTCCTGGCTCCAGCGGTTGAGTGTGTGAGGCTTTTTTCTAGGTCTCAGGCCTCCTTTCACAAACAAACTCCCTTGACCGACAATCCCCCAAGTCCACAGACAGCAGACACCACAAGTTGGCACTTTCAACAACTCCATGATGCTTAAGCCTGGTCAAGAGCAGCACTTGTTCAGTAGGGGAAACTCATTTCCCCAGTAGAAGTGGGTTTAGTGCATTCACAGCTCTCCTCTCACCTGCAACCTTTGGTTCCAGTACAGTGAGCCACTACAGGCTGTGCCAGGGTTGGCAAAGCCCAAACTTCTCCCTCTTCCATCTCCCATTATCCCACTTTGGCCCCCTTTCCAGAACCCTCAAACCCTGGAATGCCCAACTAATCTGCCTGTGTCTCTCCTGCCTCTAGGTGTTCCCCCAATTCTCTTGACCCATCCTTCCAGAGTACGTCTGCTCTCTCCTCTTCTAACACCTTCCCCACAGCTGCTGGATATATGCACTTCCTGTTGACTCCCCTCCCCCCCCCCAAGCATGGGAAATTTGCAGGAACTTCTGTGATTATTGCCTAGCAGAGTTCTGGCACCAGATTGCCCTGTCCAACCATGCAATGCTTTGCACATTCTTGGCTCAAATTGGGGGGAAATTTGCAGGCACGATGACTGTGGTGGAGAGTGAAAGCACAGAGCAGAAGCCGCCCTTGTCCTGCCTCCTCACCACGTGGCGGTGCATTGATGCCCTCCTTGCTCGTCGGTTGAAGGTGGTGTTGACAATGAGGACCATTGCTGAGGCAAGGGGCCAAAAAGGAAATCGGCCGATGAGCGCAAGCCCAAGAACTGTTTGGGCAACCTCTGGGGAGATGCCAACATGCTGGGGTGACCAGTGGAGAGGCTACTACCACACGTGCCATTCCACCTGTGTGGAACTTGCAGACGAGGTGTGGGTGCAACTCATTCGGGAGTCTACTCTGATTCAGGAGCTGATCACCACTGAAAAAGTGGCCATGACCATTTCTAGCCTGGCATCAGAGGCCAACTGCAGGACACCTTTGAGGCTGTACAGTTGGCATTCTCCCCCTTTGTGGAGGTTTGTGAGGCTGCCCTGGTTGTTCATCAGGCTTGGAGACACATGACCGGTCAACAAGAGGTTTCACACCAAAGGCTTTGTCCGGAGAGACTGCACCGTCTCTCAGGGCGCTGCTTTTCCAAACGCGTTCCCAGGTGGAAAACATGCGCACATCAGCCAGCACCCAGGAGAAAGGCTGCTGCAGGCTCCCCTATGTCTGACTCGCAGGAAGGAGGGGGCTACCGTTCACTTGCTTTTGGGGCACAGGCAGGCTGTCCCCCACCCAGCTACAGCTTCCAGTGCATCCCATAATAGCTCTTCCGCTCTCAAAACAAGCCAAACGTGCCCCAGCACATAAGCCGCTCTCAGCAGAGCAGGCCTCTCTCTCTCTCTCTCTCCCTCCCTACAACGGCAACAGCAAGGACCGTGGACCAGAGACTGCTGCCGGGTTGCACCAGACGAGTGCCAGCAGCCCAGGACTCCCTGTCCTCAGAGACACCAGGCAAGACCACTGCAAAGCCTCAACAGGCAGCGCTCCTTCAAACCAAACCAGGCTCCAGTCAGTCCCTGCCTGCGCTCAAGATGGGCGTTCATGTTTGGGAAAATGTCCAGACCTCGTCCCTCAGGCCGATACAATGACAACAGCAGGTGGTTGTTTCATGTGTTACTATTATTAGCAGCAATGAGATGTCACATTTTTGATTGCCATAGCCATGATTCACCACAAAAGTTCATTTGGTCTGCACACCAGCAAATGGGTGATGCAGTTGTGTAAGAGTTCCCATGGGTGAGGCTGCACTCCTTTGCACGCTTAGCGGTTGGGACCAAGTCCCATTGAATTTACTGGCACTTACTTCTGAGTAAACATGCACAGGCTTGCACTGCAAGGCTATGAGGCCTGTTAGAAAAAAACATCTCAAGTCTGACAGACTTTGCCAGAGTAGCTACCAGCCCAGTTGATCCCAGTCTTCAACAAGGGGTCAAAAATCAGATGGTGCTCTATAGCAGTAGCAATTCAGTCTTTTCTAGGACATCTCTGAAGGGGCCAAGAGAAGTCAGGCAACGCTGGTGCAGGTATAAAGGAATGGCTGAGAGTCGGACGACTACGCTCCACCCTTCAAAGGAACCCAAACTGAAGGCTGAGAAGAGCCCTGCAGATCTGATCGCCCTCGAACCGCTGCACGTCAGGAGGAGGACGGGAGCCTTTGCAACTTAGGCGAGACTTGGTCAGGGACGCACTGCCGGCTGTGCTGTTTGGCCTTAGCGTTGCAGAGGCAGATCGCACCACTGGAGGTTTCATTTCATGCATGGGCAAAAGCAGGACAGCAGAATGGCACATGTGACGTAAACAAACCTCTTGAACAAAACGTTTGATTACTGCGAGAAAGTGCGGAGAGGCGACACGTGCCGGTAAGACAAAAACAGACAGCCAGTCGACACATTAATGTAATGTAACACCGGATCTGGCCCAGCAGTGTTTATTGACCAGCTCCTAAGGGAGGGTGCAGCAAGGGGGCCACGCAGTTAATGCCCGCTCAGCTTCTTCATAATGGGGCTGTCGGGCGCAGCGTTGGTGAAAACGCTGCCCACCACCACGTGCGTCCCCCAGAGATGATGGCGGATCACTTTACAGCAGCCGAGGTCTTCCACAGAGAATCCTAAATGGCGATAGCGCTCGTCAGTTTCAAAAAGGGTGTTGTTCGTGTAAGGGCCAAAGAACTGAAAAGGAAACCACATTGAGAGCTTTTTAGGACACTGCATTTCAAAAGATGAGCTATCCTGCTCTGAAGTCCAAGCTCACGTTGCAATCGGGTCCTTGTACATTGTGCTGTCATCATGACCGCTGCTTTTGTATGCAGGAGTCACGATGCAATCTTCATGGAGCCTGCAGAGCCATCCCTTGACGTGCAACTATTTTGAGCGATGCCCACCTTCCTAATTCCCAAGGGATCCTAGTCCAAGAAGCAAGTTTTCAGCAACATCTATCTGCATGCCACGACTGCAACCATCTTGCAGCAACGCAAACACACGCAACACCCTTCCATAAACACCACAGGAGAAAAACACAACAGGGGCACGTGATGTACCCTACGACCTGGGAAAAGGGAGAGTCACTGTCCCGCCGTCTTCACAGCATCTGTTTGCTGGACTTTCTTCGGCATCCTGTGACTTTCAGATGACTAGGCTTTGAAAAGCCAATTTAAATCTGAGGCTTTAGCAAGCACCAAGCTTCGTTTTAATTAATACATCTGAAAGGATGTTGATAAGCACTGTGCAGATCCAACTTGTTTAGGTGATTATTTATTTATTACATTTTTGACATGATTAAACGTCAGGGAATTTCAGTGTTTTGTAGGTAACCTTGTAGTGAATAAATCTAAAATATTTGGTTCTAACTCCATTTTGATTTGCAGCTTCTTTGGATTGTTAGATCTGCCTGCTTGCAGCAGAGATTGGCAGGTGCCCAAAGGCCCTGGGAGCAGAGTTTTGCCTTGTTGGTCTTATCTAAAATGGGAACGGAGGTCACCCTATTTCCCTCATTATTGCAGACACCTGTGTTTGACCATCACGAGATTTCTCCAGTGGGAGGGGGTGAGGAGTTTGACATCATCTTCTAGAAGCTACACCATGTGTCGGCATCTGATTGGCTCATGTGCTCATGTCAATCACCTGACCCCCAAAAGTGTATTTAATCTATTCCCTGGGAACCATTTTCTCTCTCTCCTCTTGCACTTCATCTTTTGCCTTATTGGAGTTCATCTCCTGGTCCGAGTTGCCCTGATGTCTCCCAGCCTGGACACCGGCTGGGTAGGGCCCAACAGCATCCCTGCTGGGATAGCTGGAAACCTTTTACATCTTTGGTGAGTTCGTTAGGGAAATGTTACGCTTAGCAGTTATCTCTTTATTATGTTATATTCTGTTACATTTTGTATGTATGCCATATATGTGTGCAGTTTTACTGCCTTGTAACTACTGTGTCTCTCTCTATGCTTTTGCACAGTCTAATTCAATAAACATCTCTATTTTTATCCAATGTGTTTTCCTTGGAACCAAACTAGCTAAATCCTAAAGCCTGCGCTGGGCCATACGCTACTCTTTGTTCTCTCACGTTGTGTCACTGGCTGTCCTTGTTCAGGCTCACGCTGTAGCCCCCCCCCCCCCGAAGCTGGGATCTGGGGGAGTTAGGAGGTTTTCCCGGCTGGTGGCAGACTACCTTTACCATCTCCTTGTTCAGGAGTGGTTGTTCGTTCTCCTTGTTTAGGAGTGCCTTCCTTGGTCAGGAGGGAAACAAGATAGAGGGGTTCACCGCAGAGGTGCTGGCCTTGTACTGTGCCGGACCTGGCTGGGTGACTACCCTATCTATCACTACAAACCTGCTTTGACTTTATACTTTAGACAGAAGCCATTCCTTACTCTGAACAGATGTCACGAGCAATTGCTTCCCGAAAGGTCTGTGGCCCCCCCGAGTTCAACAGGACTTACTCCCCAGGAAGCAGACAGAGGACTTTTGCCTTCAGCATTATTATTATTATTATTATTATTATTATTGCTGCTACTGCTGCTGCACCCACCCCAAGGTGGTTTCCCTAAGAAAACAAACACTGCAACACCAGCAGACTGGCAGCTGCAGCGTTTCAGGAGTGGCAAAGAGGTGCGTGAAAAAATCCTCAGGCGATCGGCTCTGTCGCCTACCACAGCCAACGCACCTCCAGCCTGCTTGGAGAGACCTGTCTGCTTTCAGCCTCGCATCCACACACTTAATGGCTCCTTAATAAGCTAGGATGGTGGGTTTCGTGACACTGATCTTCAAATATCACAGAAACCCCACAGAAGGCATTCCAAGAACCAAGTTAGGTGACCCCCCCCCCCAAGGGGCTACAGGGGAACCAACAGGATCCTTCTTATTCCACTGCCAGTTTGAACACCATCCGTGCTGAGCAATCGCTTCACTGTGGATAGAAATACTTACTGCCAGTCCTGAAGTTGGGTCAATGAAATCAGCCCAATAGCCTTCAGCACCCAAAGCATAGCAAATTTCCTTGGCACCACTGATAAACTAAGGAGAGAAGGAAAGATACCGAACACTAGATTGTGTCATGCTAAAAACACAGTTAAAACAAGTGGACCTTTCCCTGCACCAAATCCATGCAAAACTGAACATCTGGTTGTAAAAGCTGAATGATATATAGTACAAAGAGAATTAAGAACATAAGAATTAACATTAAATAACCTGTACTGAGATACTACAACCACGAGACTGAGAAGACATTACTTTGGCAGGATACAAATAGGATAATGTGCTTGCTGACTTGCCGGTGTGGATCGCAGCCCTGAGCCGCTTCCCCCTCTCTCAATCAAGAGAAAAGAGCCTCTAGTCTACGCCTTTTCTAGTTGACCTGCTGTGACCCCCTTTCAGACTGCCCAATCAGAGAGTTCCTTTTCCAGTCTCAAGCTTCCTATGGAACAGGTCCCCACTGGAAGTCTCCCCACATTTAAGTCCTCCATTTTCTGAGGAATGTGGCATAAAGATGAAGGCTCATTGTTTTTAAATGAAATTATCCTGAGCCCATTTTGTGCATATACAGAATACATTTTGTGGATTAGGATGGAAACTTAACCATTTTTATTTTTGTTATTAGTACGACATCATTGCTGGGTTAAATCAATAGCTGTTCTGTATCTAATCAAAGTTCTTGAGCAGAGTGTGTTTTGTTTGTTATATTGATTGCATTACAGCAAGTCCTCACTTAAAGTTGTTTTGTTTAAAGTCGTTTTGTTTTAAAGTTGACAGGAAAATGCCATAGGAACATTTACATTTATCAACTGGCCTATGGTAAAATTGGTTTCATCGTAAAGTTGTTTCGCTTAAAGTCGCAGTTTCCAAGAAGAACCTATCGACAACTTGAAGTGAGAACTTGCTGTAATTACGTTTTACTGGGACCATAAGATGCCCTGGTTCCTTTTCAGTAAGGAGAATGACCGGATATAAATCTTTTAAAATAAACACATAGATACTTGATTACAAGGTTTAGTTTATACAACTATAATAATTCTAGCCAAGATACAGTAGCATATTTCTATTGATCAACCATGAGCAGAAAAATCTGTGTCATGTTGTAATCCTAGCTAACTGAATCAATGATACTTGGTTTTTGTAGTTTCTCTAGTGTTTTTTCTTTATTACTATGTATATTCACTTAATTAAAAGAGAGTGCATTTATTTAATTCGTTCCCCTTCTGACACCAAGGCAGGTTTCAAATGTGGAGCTAAATGTTTGGAGCTTACATTGCCAGATTCTCGCCAAGGGAGCTATCGGGGATAGCAATCTGGGGTAGTCCACCATTTTTGGAGCAAACCACGGAATGTCGGAGCTCACACCAAGTTAACTACATACATCTACACCTGTGGTTCCCAAACCCAAATCAGGGGTGCAGGGATGTTCTCTAGGGTTGTGGGAAGCAGGGGCGTTGGGGCCGCGTGGCTCGCCTGGAGACTCCAGAGCGCATGTGCAGCCCGTGTGCTGGTCTTCTGGCTCCCCCCCTTTCACTTTCACGTCCTTTCCCCCCTCCCCCCTTTTGAGCTCTCCTCCGCCATCTTTTCCTCCCTGCCCCAGTAAGGCTCAGCGACCCGCCCTCTCCTGCGCACGCACTTCAGGAGCAACGTTCCATTTACCTTCCGCCCTCCCTCTTCCCTGCCAACGTGCCACAGGGCGACTCTACTTTCAACAAGTGCACAGAAGTGGGAATACAAAGAACAGCACAAACCTACATGGCTACCCAGGACTTGGGTATGGGGGTGGAAATATGGGGGGTTGGAAATTTGGGGCTGGAGGGAGAGAAATAATGGGGGGAAATTGGGAGGAGCAACTTTGGGGGTATTAAGGTAATTACCTGTGTGGGACTTAGGGCTGATATGACCCCAGAACCTGGTGGGGGGTGGAATCATGGAGAGGGGGACATGTGGGGTGCTAAGATTGGGGGAATGGAAAGTTTCTTATGTGGGAAGGAAGGAAATAAATATGAGAGTAATGGGTGGAAGGGTTAATATTCGGGTTATTAAGTGAATTGTGGTGACAATGGGGACTTGAAATAAGAGGAGGAGGTAGCAGTTAAGGTGGGGTGGTATAAAATTTGGGTGTTGGTGGGAGAGGAATAAGTGGGGGGTTGTGGGGGTTAATGTTGGGGAGCTATTATGGTAATAATGGGGTGAGGGAAGTGGAATATGGGGAAAATCTGGGGGTCAATATTGGGGCTATTATGGGATGAAGGGAAGAGTTGGGGTGGTAGAAATGTGGGGGTGGGAGCAGTGGCGTCACTAGACGCGCGTCACCCTGGTGCGGGGACGCGCGTCACCCCCCCTAGGGGCGCGACGATATAGGCGCGGGGGGAGGGGGCCACCCGGCTCCCCCCCGCATCGCGTCGCCCCCCTCCGGACGCTCCGAGGCCGGCCCGGGAGCCGGCCTCGGAGCGTCCGACCCCGTCGGCGCTCCAGGGCCTTCTGAAAGAAGGCCCAAGCAGCGCGTCAATCCGGGTATTTTCCGGATTTTCGCGCATGCGCAGACCCTTTTTGAGGGCTTTTTGCCCTCAAAACGGGTCTGGGCATGCGCGAAAATCCGGGAAATACCCGGATTGACGCGCTGCCTGGGCCTTTGTTCAGAAGGCCCTGGAGCGCCGACGGGGTTGGATGCTCCGAGGCCGGCTCCCGGGCCGGCCTCGGAGCGTCCGGAGGGTGACGCGCGAGGGGGTGCGCGCGTCACCCCATGACGCGCGTCAGCCCCTGGCGGCCCGCCCGCCACGCCCCAGTGACGCCCGTGGGTGGGAGGGAGGTAAGTTGTGGGGAACTCAGGTGGAGGGGTTGATATTGGCGGGTTGTCAAGCGACTGTGTGGAAAGGGGAGGACTTTGGGCCATCAGACGTGCCAGGATGAACATAACATAAGAACATATGAAGAGCCCAGTTGCTGGATCAGGCCAAAAGCCCCGGATCTAGTCCAGCTTCCTGTATCACACAGTGGCCCCCCCACCAGATGCCTGCCTGCCTGCCTCTCTCTGCATGTGCGTCCGCTTGCCCTCCTGCCCCCCTGTACACTTGTCCTGGCTGCCCCCAGGGCCTGCAAGCAGCCCACGCCTAGGCTTCTCCTGCTGGGTTGTGTGCACACATCGTTTCTTTCGTGTGAGCACTGAGCACCTGCCTCAGAACGTCCCTTTCTGAACAGGCTGGTCCTGCGAGAGGAGCAAGGCAAGGCAACAGCAGGGAAAGAAAGAGAGAAGGGCCACTAACATTTTAATTTAAGTTTTATTTTATTTAATTAATTACCCAAGTTATTTTTTGATTATTATCATCAACATGTACACCATGGGACAGAAAAATTGTATTTCAGGTCACGGTCAAAAACGCGTGGGGACCACTGATCTACACAAACAAAAAGGTCTCGCCCCCAGCGGAAAGTATATTCGGTCATCTTAAACAGATGAGACTTACATTTTCTATCAGAATTTCCCGCTCATTTTCTACCTCTTGACTCCACGCAGTCGTATCATTTACGGTTTTCTGTGTTACCGTTAGCACGGTTAGATTATTGGAAGTAACTTCTGGAAACATTGATTCAAAATCTACAAAAAGACAGCGATGAAACAAAATGGATCTCTCTTCCAATTGTCTGGTTCCTCGCTCGCTCCCATCCCCACGAGAAAAGAAGGGAAGTCTAAAGAAAACGCCCTGTGTGTGTGTGTGCGCACACACACACACACACACACACACACACACACACCAGCTGACAGACAGAACAGAAGAGGCACATGTCTCCCTGAACGGACAACTGCCACTTGGTGGAGCTGCATTCAAATGCTCTCACAACCCAGCCTCCAATGGTCTTCCTAGAGACCGTATGGAAGTCTGCTAAGAACGACAACAACGGGGGGGGGGGGGAGCCCGTACCTTTCCGCAGCAGTTCTGGGCACGCTTGGATTGCACATTCCACTTTGGCAGTTTCAAAGTATGCTTTGGCAGGACTAACTTCTTGTTGCTTATAAGGAGCGCCAGTGCTCTGAAGAAATAAAAGGTGGTCAGTTTTCAATATGCACAATGTACAACAACAATACCAACACAGAACTTGGCCAGGCATTTTGTGCTGGTTCCTGGAACCGTATCATTCAGCAAACTGATGCAACCTCTGACACCCAGGCAACTGGAGGTCAGGATGATCCCGAACTAATGGCCGGAATGAATCTACCAAGGAGCCTGCTCACCAGAAGCCAGCAGGGGTTTAGGGGTGCCAATGCCAAGATTCCCAGGGAGGAGTGTGTGCAGAATCTCACCGTTTTTAAATATAAAGGGATCCCTGCCTTTGACGCGAACCCTGGGAAAGGAGCACACTGCATTGTTTCATGCTGGTTTTCAACCTGCATTCCTGGGAATCTTTTCTTAGGTTGTCTCTGTGCCAGGGCAGTGGCGTCGCCAGGCGCCCCCGCATCTGGGGCGGACCCCGCAAAGCCCCCCAATAAAACTGTCAAAAACCGAAACCTATTTTTGACAGTTTTATTGCCTTTTTTTCTTTTTCACCATTTTAAGTCTAAAAACGGGTATTTTAAAAAGTATGTATGATTTGCCGGCACTTAACATGTATAGGACGTTCCCTCGACGATGTTCTTCCTGCTCCCGGGCGCAGCTCCTCCGTGCGCCCGGGCGCGGGACTCTACCGCCCCCAGCAGCACTTTCCGTAGTGTGCGCATGCGCAGACCCACGGCATCTCCAGGGACGTTCTGGGCATGCGCAAACTCCCTGGAGCGCCCCTGGAGACGCCGTGGGTCTGCGCATGCGCAAACTACGGAAAGTGCTGCTGGGGGCGGTACAGAGTCCCGCGCCCGGGCGCACGGAGGAGCTGCGCCCGGGAGCAGGAAGAACATCGTCGAGGGAACGTCCTATACAAGTTAAGTGCCGGCAAATCATACATACTTTTTAAAATACCCGTTTTTTAGACTTAAAATCGGTGAAAAATCGCCAAAAAAAGAAAAAAATGCAAAAAAGCCACGGAACTTGGGGAGGCTCCCGCCCCCCCAGAGCCTCTCCGCCCCTACGCCCTGGGGCCCACCGCCCCAGATCAGCCTACGCCCCTGTGCCAGGGGCAAGGGAGTGACAACAGGAAACAGGTTATCTTGTTGGCTGTGTGCTCCCTGAGGCACCTGGTGGGGCCACTGTGTGATACAGGAAGCTGGACTAGGTGGGCCTTTGCCCTGATCCAGCAAGGGTCTTATGTTCTTATTAATCTGGGCTTCTCTGTGAGAAGGGGGGAAGGCAGCTGCAGGACAGGGTCTTCCTTCCTTCCTTCCTTCCTTCCTTCCTTCCTTCCTTCCTTCCTTCCTTCCGCTTTCACTCAATCCCTGCCTGCAGCTTGTAGGAAAGCCCAGCAGGCCAGCCAGTACACAAACAGGAGTACACACGCAGCAGGAGAATCAATGGGCAGCACACGTCTTGATGGGAGAAAACGCGAGAAGCAGCGATTTAACGGAGTCAGCCTGTGTGTGGAACCCGAAATGGGCTGGGGAAGAGGGAACGGCCAGCACTTACAACACTCCTAGCAGCCAGCAGCTGGTCAGGTGCTGAAGAGAGTCTCCTCCCTTTGGAGTGGCATTTAGACAAAGGGCTTCGAGAGCTAACCAGACACAAGACTGGCTCTCACCAGCACCTGAAAGCAGAGGGCAGCCAGACGCCCGGCGCTCCAGGAAGCCAGAGGAAATTGAAGCGGGTGGCCTGCGAGCTGACTGGCCTGCTGCGTCTGCCATACGTGGATTTATACAGATTTTAAAAAATGTCTGCCCTGCGTGGAGTTAGGAGACGCCATTTTCTTTCTCCGTTTCCATCTTGAACAGGAAGTGCAGAAACTGTCGCTGCCTGCTGCTGCTGCTGCTGCACATTCTCAGCTGTGCCGCCCTATTTCTCAGAGGCCCACGTGGCGTATGGGGAGGGACTGCACATCGCTCTGGTGCGGGCCACACACTCTGTGCATGAGCAACGCATGCTCTCAGTCTGCCTGGGAACAGATAAACTCAAGGACGACGATACTATTGAACAACCACAGACACCTGTGAATCTCCAGTTGGGACCGGGGGGGGGGGGGGGTGTTGAGCAAGTGGTTACGTAACTCTTCCGGAAGGAGCTGTTTGGTTCCACCTTTCATTGGGTGACTGATCTGCCAATCATAACATCTCCCCGAAAAGTATTTAAGTTCCAGGGGTGGCCGCTCACTTCCTGGGACGGATCCTGCTTACTCGCCACGCTTCGGCATCCTGGACACTTACCCTCCCCAGCACTGGGTTGATAAGCCACCCAGCCTCTCCTTGGGTTGGGGTGGAGACTAATGGGGAGTATTAGGAAAGGCTTAGCTTTTAGGAGTTATTTTATTCCCATCGGTCTGTTCATATTTATGTCTAGCCCTATCTTACGTGCCTTCTTAAATCTATGGATGCATGATATCTAAATAAATTCATTATATTTCAGCAACGCGTTCTGAAATATTTCAGCAACTCGGCCAACCGACCCAGAAAGAGAGCCCGGTCCATGGTGTCAAAAGCTGCTGAGAGATCCCACAAGACCAGCAGGGACCTGCTCCCCCTGCCCAGTCCTTGGCGTAGATCACCCAGCAGGGCGACCAAGGCTCTCCGTTCCAGAGCCCAGCCTGAAGCCGCACTGGAAGGGGTCCAGATAATCTGCTTCGTCCAGGATCCCCTGGAGCTGAGACGCCCCCGCACACTCGACGCCCTTGCTCCCAAAAGGGAGATTAGAAATTGGTGGAATCCAAAGATTTTTTTGGTAGGAGGGACGGCACAATTGCGATATTCAGGATGCCAGGTATAGGCATCCCTCCCTCCCTTAGAGATGACTTCACAATCTCTTCCATCCATTCAGACAGACCCCCCCCCTCCCCGGCCTTTCGGTAAGGATCAAGCAGGCATGGAGACGATCTCAAATGCCAGAGAATCCTGTCCACGTCCTCAGGCCGTATAAAGTTAAAAGATTCCATAAGAATAGAGCCGACAGATGCTGCAGCAGGGATAGCTTCTGGAGCTATTAACACAGAGTCTGAATCGTAGCAGATTCCAGCAACTTTATTATCCGCAAAGTGCCTTGCAAATTTGCCCAGCGGCCAGCCACACATTCCAACTCGGTCCCCGGAGGGGCAGGGCAGAGCAGGCCTAAAACGACTGGGAAAAGCTCTGCGGGATGGCTGGCTCGGTGCAGTCACCACGGTGGCCGAGAGCAAAAGGCTTCGTGGCTGCCACCGCCACCACAGATGGGCCCTAAAATGAGCTCTAACTCCTGTCTCAGTCGGCCCCATCCCACCCCGGGTTTTCCTCCATCCTCATCATCAGCCAAGCCATTTCATTGCCTGCAGCTCGCTGCCCACAGTCGACGAGGGTTAGGCAGAGGCCACTCAGGCGCAATCGGATCCAACACACCCGCTAGCCATCTTCCACACCACCAGATATCAGCCACAGCACCAGCTGGAAAGGAGCCCAGAGCCTTCAGGAAACCCATCTGGACCCATCAGGCTCTGGGGGAGGGCCGTGCCACTTGCCCCCCCCCCCCGCCTCCTCAGGGGCGAGCAGTCGCTGCCAGTCCAAACCTCACCAGGCAATGATTGATCTGTCCAGGACAAAGGAGGGACCGTAACTTTCTCCACCCCCAGATCACCGCCAACACGCTCAGCAAGTCCAATCTATGCTCCAGGACACGTGCAGGGGCTGTACTCCACTGGGACAGGCAACCAGGGTTGCCATGGCGGCCATGAAATCCTGAGTAGCTCCCATCTCAGGAGCCCTCCGCATGGACACCGGAGTCTTCCGACACCACCAGGCAGGGAGACTCCAACGCTACCGCAGAGATCGTCATGGTCGGCGCAGGCAGGGAGGCTGTTGGGCAGCAGGCAGACGGGACGCCAATAGCATCCCAAACCTCCCCCACAACATGGCACGAAGGCGCGAGGCAGGTCATCCGGCAAGGGAGAGGTTTCTGGATAGACCACTGCAACACCATCACCTCCTCTGCAACCGTGGCTGCTGCATAACCCAGTAGTCTGGCAGACACACCCGAGGCTGGGAGACTCACTCCGCCAGCCCCATCCGGCCAGGTCAGCTCTCTCATGCAGGATCAAGTCACAGATGCGGCGGCGGCACATCTGATTTTGAACTGACCTGGCATTGAACAGCAGCAGTTTTAGACGACTGGGGACAGCAAAGGTTCTGGGGTTGCAGGGAGGCCCAGAAAGAGGGGTGGTCTGCCTATGACCACCCCTCCTCCTCCTAAACTGGCCAGTCCAAACCCCACCAGCGCCATATCGCAATGACGACAAGTTATAGTCACCCAGCCCTCTCCCCAGCTAAGAACCAGGCCAGGCCACTACCGTGCTGCCCGCCTTAAAGCTCTTCAAGGACTGTGAAGGAGCCCATTCTGAAGACAACGTTGAGTGCATCTCACAAGGACTGTCGGACAAGGCACGGAGGCTTGGGCAGGGCGCTGGCAGTTACTTCACTGAATGCTTTCGCGTCAAATCCTTAAGAAACTCCAAAGAGCCCAGCAGCTGGATCAGGCCCAGGGCCCCTCTCGTCCAGCTTCCTGCATCTCACAGTGGCCCCACCAGAGGCCTCAGGGAGCACTCCAGACAACAAGAGACCGGTATCCTTACGCCACTCCCCTGCATCTGGCATTCAGAGAGAGGCTACTTCTAAACCCGGAGGAGACTGCATGTAATCAGGTTATACGAGTTCAAGAAAGGAGTGGTGCCTTTTCTGTGTAAACGGCAGGCTGCACAGCGGCCTCACTTTCTGGACTGGATTTCGTCCATGGAGCGACTAGAACTGTGCGCACTCAGACCAACCAGATGGGCCTCCTCTTCCGACACAGAGGAAAAGAGGAGCGCGCAACGACGGCTCGTGCCTGCCAGGAAGCCAGCCAGCAGATGCTCTCCACCCAGCCAGAAGGAGGGTAGGAAGTTGTCCAGGTCCACTGAGCCATCTGTGCGAGGACGGCTCACACACCAACCGGTCAGAAACCGCAGGAATGAATGCATGCATGCAGCCCCCCCGGAGATTCCACCAGGAACTGCAACGGCCACCTTCTTCATGCAAAGACAACAAGATACTTCTAGGTTCTCGGAAGGGGCTGCTGGGATGGGTGCCCAAGACTCCCCATCCATCACCCGGACACTGGAGGGCTTACCTGGAACTCACTGACATACTGAGCCATCACAAATTCATGCCTTTCGCTGGCCAAGGGCTCCACCAGCAGGTCGGGCAATCTGCGATGACCCTGCATAGTCTTCCCAGGGGCTGCACCGCTCAGGTGACACTCGAAGCCCATGTGACCGGGCAGCTGAAATCTCTGGTCCTGGGGACCGAAAGGCCCCATCGCTTCGTCAGGCCAGACGGTTCTTGGACCTGTCAAAATACCAGCCGCTGGTTTAGAAACAAGAGCAGCCGAAGAACACGCAGCAGGTCTGCAAGCTGCCGGCCGCCTGAAGAGGGGGGGGGGCAGGAGGCCTGGCGCTCGAGCCCACGCGGGCGCCCAACCCTCGCGGTGGGAAGCGCGCCCGGGGGGGGGAGGGAAGGAGCCCCCCCTGCGCCTCCAGGCACCGGGGGGGGGGGGGCGGCGGCCTGCTTGCTCCTGCTTACAGAGGTCGGGAGGCGCCGCGGCGACGGAGGGCTCGTCTGAGCCGGAGGACGAGCCGGCCGTGGAGAAGGCGGCAGCCGCCTGGGGGGCGACGATCCTCCGCAGCAGCAGGGCGTGGAATCCGGGCAGGTAGCAGGTCACCAGCCGGGGGGCTCTGCTGCGCAGCACCTGCGGGCAGAGGGGGGACAGAGGCTGAGCCCGGGGCGGGGGCGCCGGCTGTCCAGCGGGGCGCGTCCCCCGGCCCCCAGGAGCGCGCCGCCCTACTTACGCCGGCCATGTCCGCCGCTCCGAGGAAGGCCGCGCCGCGCGCTCACCTGCCGCCGGTTGCTGCCGCCCCGACCGAGCGGCTCCGCTCTTCGCCCCGCCCCGCAAAATGGCGGCCAGGCGGAGCCAGCCCCGCCCCCGCCCCCCGGCGACGGCCCTGCGGAAGGAGGCGTGCCGCCGTGGCCGGGCGCGGCTGCCAGCGTGGCTGAGCTCGCGGGGACAAGCGCCCGTGCCCGGCTGCTGCTGCTGCTGCTGCATCTGGGGGCTGGAGACCGGGAAAGCAGCGGGGCGCCCCGAACTAGAAGCAAGCAGCATCCCCACCCCCGCCCGCTAGAGCAAGGCGCAGGCAGGGCCCCCGTTCGTCAGGGCTCTTCTTCCGCCTGGTAAGCGGCTCGCTGGCTGCAGCAACTGCGAGGGGGGGGGGGGCGCAGATCGGTAGGCGGCTCCCTTTGCGGGGACCTTCGACAGCAGCCTCCCTCCCGGCACCGGGCAGCACCCGTCTTCGCAGGGCGCTTCGTCCGCGCGGCGCCGCGCTTGCAGGGGTGCCGCCAGGGGGAGGGACAGGACGGGGGGTCCTCCGGCTCGGCCCCGTGGGAGGCACCGCCGCCCGCCCGCCCGCCCGCGAGAGGCCAGGAAAGGTGAGTCATCAGGTGGGGCTGGCTGGGATCGAGCTGCCGCGCTCCCTGTAGCTCCTCGGCTGTCCCGCCTCGCGCAGATAGGAGTCCCCGCCCGGGGCGGCGCGCCGAGACGGGACGGGAGGGGTGTGTGCGCCAGCTTGGAAGGGAGTAGATTAGAAGGACCCCCACGGGAGGGGTTAACTGCGGTGCCACTGCCCGCCTTTGCCTAGTGAGACGCCGGGGCTCTTGCCGCCGCCGCCCGTTCGAGTCTGCTTTGGGACGCGCCCCTTCCAGCGGCAGCAGGTGAGTCTCTGGGCTTCTTTCTCTCTTCCTGCAGACGCGCTCGATCTGCCCGCTTCCTTGACCCGAGTGGGGGGGGGGGAAGCTCCCCGAGGCCGAGCGGACCCTTGCGGACCCTTGCGGGCCGTGATTGGCACCGGGCCGGGCGGGCGGTAGTGAGACGGGAACGCGGGAATTAGAAGGGACATTGCGGCGGGGAGGGGGGGTCCACTCGGTAGGCACCCCCCAACGCCGGTCCGGTCCCTGTAGCTGCTCCAGGGATGATGCTGCAGCTGCCCCCTGCCCTGCCCGGCTCCTGTTTTTCCGGGCAGGCGGCGTGGCAGGGGGGCGCACAGCACTCCAGGGTGGTGGCCCGAATGAAAGACGTGCCCGCAGTCTCCTGGTCAAGAGCAGCAGCCAGCAGTCCACACGGCTCCTTTCCAAATGGGTGAGCGAGCGGGAGGGAGGGAGGGAGGGCAGGCAGTGCCGACATTCCCCCTCCAATGGCACTTTGGGTGTGACCACCACTGCTGCCCCCACAGCAGCAGGTCCTGAGGCTCAGGGGTCCGTGGCCTGGGCAGACCAGCCCTTGGTTGGGCCTGACCTGGCCAAACGCGGTGGGTGGCCATCCTGGCTGGCAGGCAGGCGGATGCAGACACACACACACACACACACACACCCCCCAGCCCAAAGTGCTGGAGAGTGTTGTTGTTGGGGGGGGTCTGGAGGGGGGGTCTGGTCCCAGATGTGCCCTTGCTCTTTGTGCCTGACAGAGCAGCGGGGGGGGGGGAGCTTTGCAGCCCCCTTTCGGTATCTGTCTCGGGCGCGCGCAGACGCTTCCTTGGTCCACCCGCCCACAAGGGCTGCCCCTCTAAAAGGGAGGGAGGAAGAGCTGAAGGGTGGGGTGGGTGCCCCACATGGGTGTAGGCAAGTTCTCTGCCCAGCATTGGTTGCTGTTTGCTGCAAAGGGTGTCCTGGGGGCGGAGGGGGGCGGGCGGCCTCCGCACAACCTGGCTTCCCTCTTCTGCCTGTCCCTTTGCCAGGGACGCCTTTGCCCCGGAGGGTTTTGCACTACACTGGGCAGCCGCATCTGCAGGGGCTGCAAGAGAGGAAGTCGATTGTCTTAATGTCTTAATCCCGTTAGCTGCTATAATCTAATAAAATCTGTAGCTCTGGCTAGGAACCAAACCTGTTGACGGTTCCCCGCGGGCATTTGTGAGCAAGCAGGGGGGGGGCTCCTGTTGCCGCCGCTGCCCAGCTCTAGCTGGAACCTCTTGGGCTGAGCAGCCTGCCCTGGTTCCTGGTTGGGCTTCCATTGAGGGGACGGTTGGCGAAGAAGGCTCTTCTCGTGGCCCAGTGCCAGCCCTGCCCACCCCCAAGCAGCCCCCACTTTTCAGACAGAGGATGTGGTTGGCTAGCAGAAGCCTGTTAGCTGATGCAGAAAGCTCAGTCACCCGGGGCCAGAGAACTTGGCCCATTGCTCTTCCTGCAGGAGGAGATGGGGGGAGGAAGACCCCTCCTGCTGCGATGCCAGGACGTAGGAGCCCAGCCCTGCTGCTGAACCATCTAGCCTAGCCTCCTGTTTCCCACAGGGGCCCACGGCAGGAGAGGAAGCCACACCTCTCTCCCACCATTGCCCCCCCATTCCTGGGGGCACACAGGAGAAGGGAGATGGAACAGAAGGCCCCCATGGCAGCAGGTTCTTGCATTCTGACTGGCACCGAGGGCCTGGGAGGGATTCGTGAATGGGAGCCAGACGACCCGCAGGCCTGGCTGCAGCATCCTCACGGTTCTCTCTTTTGCCCCGTTTGTCCGGGTGAATTTGGCTTAAGAAGGAGGCCGTGTACTGAGCACTTCTGATTTTGTAGCTGCGTGTGCGTGCGTGCGTGCGTGGCCACCTTTCCGTGTGGCTTCCAGATGTTTCTTCTGCCCAAGCTATTGTCTTTGCGACCCCGAAGGTTGGAAGCAGGGCTGCCAGTCGGAACATTGGAGCAAGAAGCCCTGTGGGTTGTGACCTACCAACGCACGCCGCATCCTCTGTCGAAGCTTATCGTAGCAGCTGATACTCAGCATTCAAGAAGACTGCAAAAAGTATGGATATAGTTGCAACACTGTTTAAGAAATCTTATTTTTTTTTTAAGTGGTAATATCTGACCCACCCTTTAAACGGCATTCTTTTGCCACTGAAATTGTAAGGGCTTGGCCGTGCTTGGGGTGAGCTGTGAAATAATCCCTGAGCATTGGGGAAAGTGCAGCTCCCCTGGAAAGTGCAGCTCCCAGCTGGCCAGCGAGCGAGGAGGGCGGGGCAGGTCTCCCTTTCCCCTTCTGGGGCCACCCAACTCGACACCCTCCCCACACCCCTGACCGCTTTTCTCCTGTCCTTGGGCAGAGGCGGCTGCTGCCACATGATGGAGGACTCGCCTGCCAGAAGCCCCAGTCCAGTGGGGCTCACCTTCATGGTGGGAACGTCGCAGATCTTGGGCCTTGCTGTGCTCACTGTAACCGGGGTCTGGATGGGCCAGTATCGGGGTGGCATTGCTTGGGAGAGCATGACGTTGCAGCTCAATGTCCACCCGCTGTGCATGGTCATTGGGATGGTGTTTCTCCAAGGAGACGGTAAGTGCGGAGGGAGGGGTGGGCTCAGTGATTGGCCGGGGGGGGGCACGTGGACCTCAGCCAGTGCTGCTTCCCATTATTGGAGAATGCATAAAACTTAGGGGGTTTAAGTAGCAGAGTAGCAGCACAAGAAAGCCTTACTCCTATAACCAGCAGAGTTATCCCAAACACCCAGGCTAGCAAGCTATCAATAAAAGAGACATGGAGGCGGAAGCTTGTATAGTTGAAGAAAAAAAACAGTTTACTTGCAGTTCAGTTTCATATCGTACAGCTTCTGGTTATGACCAGAGTTAGACTAACTTAAAAAGGACGGCATACCCCGTCATGCTTGGAAAGCATGCTTGGAAGATGGCCGCTAGGCTGGAGAGCCCAGCCTGGATACAACCTTCCTCTTTGGAGTCTGGAGACAGACAGAGAGAGAGAGAGAGAGAGAGAGAGCAAGCCCACATGGCAACAGAAAGGGTCCGGGGAACGGCCCTTCCAGGGCACAGAGAGGGACCAGGTGAGAGGTCTTTCCAGGTGACCAAGAACACACTCTGCCCCCAGTGTCGTAGCAGACAAAATGCTGCCCAAATCCCAACACCCATTGGCAGAGGGCAGCCTTGCACTCCCCAAAAGGATTTGGTTGAGAGCACCTCAGTCTTTCTCAAAATGCTCAAGCATTTTTAAAGCAGTAACTTTAGTTTAAAAACAACAACAACCAAAAAACCAGTTTCCATCAGTGGGGGGCTTGATCTTTAACGCTCATTATGAATAATAACGAATTAATTGTTGTGTAGCAATGAAACAAAGTTGCAAATGTGTAGCTTAAAAATGAGGTGCTGGTGGGCAAACACAAGAGCTCTTGTCACACCTCCAAGATGAACACATTTGTTTTGGCGCAGGGCTTTTTTCATGGGCTGAAGTCTGTTAGTTAAGGTCTCTATTAAGATGATTAATATTTATGTGCTGCTTTTCATCAAAAGTCCACAAAGCGGTTAACGTCCCTGTCCCAAAAGGACTCACAAGGGCTTAAAAAGACGCCAGAAAGAGTCTCTGGCACTAGAGATGCCCGCGAATGGGTGAAAGGGGAACCTTGTTTTGCGCAGTCTCCTGCCGAATTTGAGAGGGCTGCCGCCAGGGTTCCCTCTACACTGCGCCCCCACCCACCCCCACTGGAACTCGAGCCCCGCAAGGTGTCCCTCCTGTTGGAGCTCCGGAGCTTGGCGATGACGTCACTGCTGAGTGCTCTGGAGCCGCCACCGTACAGCTCCATGCACTCCCCTCGACGATCGGAGGAGGGAACATTGACCGCCACCTCTGCCACAGGTGCCTCTCCTAGCCTATAGTGAGCAAGCAGCTAGCTGGATAATCCACTGCACCGCTTTTCTGCTCTTGGTCCGGAGCCCCAGGGACAGTCCGCAGCTAGATTTTTGTTTTGTTTTTTTAAAATGGCATCACATACAAGAGCATAGGCAGCGGACCGGTAGTACTGGTCTCCGTGGGAGGGAAAAGAGCTGGGCGGAAGTAGGCCCTGGTATAGCCCAGTCAGGGGCTGCCACATGGTGTCTGTGGGACCGAACCCCTGAAAGGAGGCCGCTGTCGTGCCTGAGACCCTCCAGAGCTTTGGGAGCAGAAGAAGAAAATCGGCTTCCACAGTGTGGGTGTTTTTCCCCGCAGCCCTTTTGGTTTACCGCGTCTTCAGGAATGAGAGCAAGCCGTTTGCCAAGCTACTTCACGGCCTTCTTCATGCCTTTGCACTGGTCATTTCACTGGTTGGTGAGTAAAAAGGAGTCCAGTTCACACCTGTCGTTCCCCTCGTGGTCGTGCCACAGGCACAGGCCCTTGATACTCCGGGGGGGGGGCTTGAGAGGAAGGCCAGGTTGGGTGCTGGGGACAGTAGCTGCCAGAAAGCCCCGCCGAGGGGAGTGGTGCCTGGTGGTTAGTGCACTGCCTGCCACCCTCTCAAATTCGGGTGACCACCAGGCTGAGGGGGGCTGTCAGGGAAACCACCTGTCCCAAGGTGAGCCTTTAAAACCAAATTGCAGTAGCTCCCGCAAGTAAGCCGGTGTGTGACAGCCCACTGCAGGTCCTGCGGCTATAGACCAGGCAGAGTATCGCCTGTTCACTTAAAAGCCACAGCGAAAAAAGGAATTCAGCAAGATGGGGGAAAGGGGGTAGAAAAAAAACAGCAAGCCAGCTGATGGAAGATGCCTGAGCTCGGCTGAATGGGCACGGAGAAATCGCTTGACCCAATGGGAGACGATAACTAGTGAACCCCAGCAAAGGGAGCCGGGAAGCTACTCAAGAATAAGCGTGCAGCCCCCCCACAGCATCATCACTGAAGCAGCAAGGTTTGCAAGCTGGCTTGGGATGCAAAGCGCAGACGAAATGGAATTATTTCCCTACATGCGGCTAGCTAGCAATACGGCCTCTGTTGCTTATAGGCTGCCGAACCTGCACAGGAGCTTCTGGGTAATTAGAATAGGACAAATGGGGCGTTTGTCGCGGTGGACTTTGCTGGTGCTTGGAGAGCTCCTCACTCAGTGGCAGCCCCCCCCCCCCCAGAAGCTGAAGAAAGGAGAATGTGCTAGCTGCTTCCCAGGGTGGTCAGGCCACAGGCTTGGGAACCTGACCTACCGTGTCAGTTGCACACAAGGTCACCAGAGGTTGGGGATTCTTCTAATGCACGCGCACACACACACACACACACAGCTGTGTCTATTGCTTCTTTCCCAGATGAATTGCTGGCAAGTGGACCTGCCCCCCACCCCAAGGGGGCTGGCCTGTCTCGGGGGAGGTGCCTTTGCCACAGCTGAATAGTTAAGTGGGGGTTGGGCACAGTTGAGTGAAGAAGCGGGGGGGGGGCATCCTTGAGGACCTCGTGGCCCTTTCTCCTTGCAGGTCTGATTGCCGTATTCAAATACCACAAGAACAACCACTTTCCGGATATGTATACCCTGCACAGCTGGTGTGGCATGGTGGCTTTTGGCTGCTACTTCATACAGGTGAGGCATGGGAGTTGCAGGGGGGGGCAGAGTTGGGGTGCATCTGGCCTAGAGAACGGGATTCTGAGGGTCCTGTCCTCGGGTGCCCAACACAGGTAATGGCAGTTGTCTAGACATATTACTGTCCGGTTTTGAATGCCACAGCAACAGAGAAATATTTCCTGTAGGTGACACATTTATCTTGATCTGATCGTAGGCCAGTTGGGTGGTTCACCGGCTCCTTTTGCCGGCCGGCCCGTTTTCTTTCTGGCCATCGAGTGGCGCTGAGAACGGAGCAGCCACAGCCCCTCTCCTGGGAGGGCGAAGGAGAAGGGTGTCCGCAGAGTCATCCCTCCCTCCGTGCCCCTCTTCGGGGGGGGGGGAGAGGCCTCCTCCAGGGCAGCTGCTGGCAAGTATTGTGTTCAGGCCGCTCTGTGGTTGGCAGGCAGTCCTGTCCTCAGTGGCTCCTCGTATGAAAGTGTCGTGCAGGGCAGCCAAAGATGGGTGGCAAAGGCCTGTTGCAGCTTGCACCCAGCGGAGAGCGACAAAAAGGCTGGGGAGCTCTCTTGCCCCCCCCCCAATCTGCCACTTCCTCCCTGAAGGCCTCTGCGGACAGAGAGCCACTGTGATTTGTGGCAAGCGGATCGCAAGGCAGCACACACCTCTCCAGGCCAAAGCAGCTGGGGGGGGGAGCGGGGGGGGGAGCGGGTCCTCCTTGGCCTAGCACAGGGGTGCACAACATGCGGCCCGGGGGCCGCATGCGGCCCTCCAAAGGTTTTCTGGTGGCCCCCAAAGGTTTTCTGGCTAGAGCGGCAACATCACTTCTTTGTTGGGCCGCTCTAGCCAAGCACTTCCCATAACTCCGGCGCTTCTGTAACGCGGCTGGAAGCTTCGGAATCGTCCGAGGAGTGGACGATTCCGAAGCTTCCAGCTGCATTACAGAAGTGCCGGAGTTGGTGTTGGCACAGCGGTTATGACGTAGATCCCCGGGGAAGTTGGGCTGCTATGATGATGGCGACTTCCTTAGGAAGCAACGTGACTGTGAATTGCTAAAGAAGAAATCCCGGGATTTCTTCTTAAGCATGAGCTCTGGCTGAAAGCCTTGCAGAGGCTCTGGGAGGAGTGAATGAACATCTAAGCTTGCCGAGGTAACCGGCGGCCGATTCTGTGATGCTTCAGCTCTTCTTCAGGCCGTTGGACCCTCACTTCGGGGTGGCCACGTTTTTCCTCTGCTGGTCGGTTATGCATTTGAGAGCTGCAGAATGTGCAAGACAGAGTTTGTTAGGAAATACTTTTCCCAACACGGAACCTCCGTGCCATGTGAGGTTTCAGAGGGGAAGGCCCTGATGATGATGATGATTGATGGGTATATATACGGTATATACCGGGGTGGCCAAACTTGCTTCATGTAAGAGCCACATACGATAAACTTCAGATGTTTGAGAGCCACAATATTTAAGAAGCATTAAGAAGCCAACATATTTCCGAGAGCTGCACTTTATATGTTAAAGAGCCACAGGTGGCTCATTACATATTTATTAATATGTTGCATTTCCGGAGATTTTCTGGCTCATGGACACGCCCCCCTGTGACATCACTTCCTGAGGAAGTGACATCATGGTTCCTTGCCACGCCCCCCGCGACACCTATCTGCGGCCCCGAAGAAGTTTAGTCTATTCATTTCGGCCCCTACCCACTGCCAAGTTGTGCACCCCTGGCCTAGCATATCAAAGGGGATCCTTCTCCTCAAATCCTTGGGCCGCATTGCCCACACAGTGTTTGTGTTAAACCCTTTCTGTGCCACTCCTTCGAGGGACAGCTGGCAGCACAGAAAGGACCCCGAAGACCGGGCTGGCTCCAGCGGGGTGTGTGTGTGTGTGTGTGTGTGTGTGTGAGCCCCCCCCCCCCCCGCTTTCCTGCCCTGTCCTCTTCCTTTTGGAAGCCACGGAGTGGGAGGAGTAGGAGGGGCGGCGGCGGCCATGGTGGGGCCTGGAGGTCTTGGCCCAGCCCAGCGACCAGAGGACCCCCCCCCGAGCAAGCGGGCTTAGTGGGCCTGGTTGGGGGGGGGAGGCAGCAGCAGCAGCAGCTGCTGGCCCAGAGCAGAGCAACCTGGCCTCTTCAAAAGTGGGGTGGGGCAGCAGCCAGCCCTGGGAGGCGGCCAGGACCCCACTCTTGAGGAGCTTCCTGGGGCTCAGCGTGGGGTGGGGGGAGACGCTTGCTCCTTGCGCCTGACTGTTTTGTCTGCCTTCCCTCCCTCCCTCCCTCCCTCCCTCCCTCCCTAGTGGCTGCTTGGCTTGGGCTTCTTCCTCTTTCCTGGCGCTTCTCTCTCGCTCCGCAGCAGATACAAGCCACACCATGTCTTCTTTGGCGGCTTCCTCCTCCTCCTCTCTGTTGCCACTGGCCTACTGGGAATCCTGGAGCTGCTCCTCTTCAAGATTCGGCAAGTGATTGGGCTGGAGTCGTGTAGCAAATTCATGTTGAAGTCGGTGTCGATGGCTTGAAAGCTCCCCCTCTCCCCCCCCCGTCCTGTGGCTCCTCCCTGGCGAGGCCAAAAGACCTCTGGGCTGAGTGTACTGGCGAAGTGGCCCTCCGGGCCCGTGGGCCCCCCCTCGCTCAGGGCTGCCTTGGCATTTTTGCTCCTGGGAGACTCCTGCCTTTGGCCTGCCCAGAGCCGCCTCCTACCTGCGTCTTCTGGCCTCCGAAAACCTGGAAGTAACTGGCGATGATGTCAAAGCAGGAGAGGTACTCGGCACCAGAGGCGGTACTCGGCCGGGAAGGGGTTGAGAGCCCCCGATCTAAAGAAAATAAATGAACGGTGTGGTATCAGGCAAGCATCGAGGCCTGTGTCATGGTGTTGCCTTAGTAGATATTTATTTGAAGATGAATATCCTGCCGGTTCATGAAAACCCAGGGCAGCTTACAACAATATTAAAACCATGATACAATAATCAAAGGAGCAGCCAGATAATAAGAACATTGTGGTGGAGAGAAAACCACGTACTTTAAAAAGATCCATGGAAGCAAATGCCTTTTCCGATGAGGGGCTGCCTGTAAGCCAGGTCTGGCCGACCCCCCCCCCCCCTTGGCACGTGAGAGGTGCCTCGTCTCACAATCTGGGATCCAACTTGCTGCCCGAGGAGTGAGGCAGCCCCTGGCCTCTGCTGTCGGGCCTCCCCCAGGGAGGTTGCGCCCCCTGCCTCCCAGGAGGAGCCCCACGCTCAGCGGAAGGTCGGCTGGGGAGCGGAGCAGCTGCAGGGGCCTTGCGGCTCCCCCCCCTCCGTTCTGGCAAAGGTCTCTGCTGCGCTCAGGGCCTCTGAGAGGGGGGTTAAGAGTGACGGGGGTACAATTGTACCCAGGGTCAAGAAGAGGGCCCAGGAGCCAAATATACATGAAGGGAAGGGGCCCAAAAGAAACTTTGTACCCCCTGATAAAATTCCTCTGAGTGGCCCTGGCTGTGCCTGCCAGTTCTGCCCAGGGACTGGAGAAGCGAATGGCGGCTTCAGCCAGAGGATTCAGGGGCTCCTGGGGTGTGTGAGTGCGTGCAAACCACCCTCCAGGAGGGAGAAACTATAAAGATCGTGAGCCAGCTTGAGTGCCTCCCTTGTCGGAAGGGGGAGGCGGAATACAAATATTTTAAAGCATGTGTAGCAACCAGCAGCTGACTGGTGCAGGGAGTGCTTAGGATCCATTGTGTCTTGGAGAGAGGGGGCACCTGTGCACCCCCAGAGCGAGCTCCTGGCTCAGGAAGCAGGGCAGCCAACTGCGGCAGGAGAACCTGCGGTCCTGCATTTGTTCGGCCCTGTACCTCTGAGCGTGTGTGAACTCTACATCTGGGCAACGACTCGCAAGAACCCCAAGCCTGGCAATTGCACGTAACTTGAACTGGTGGCCTGACTCGGGGGCGGGGGGCTCATTGTAAGGTCAACAGAGATGAGCACTTTTCCAGGGAGAGCGAGAGAGTTTGTTAATAACCCGGGTACATACGCCCCAAGTGGGCAGCCTGGTCTGCTCCCAGTTCTCTGGACTCTTAATTAAAAGTCCACGAATAATAGCCGGGACAAGAGGCGCAGAACAGCAAAGGCCTGGGGAGGAGAATCCAGAGACTTGCCTGTCCTCCACCCGAGAGGGATGACTCTTGACTGGGAAAGTCGGCGTGGGCCAAATCCCATCCTTGAGGGGCTCAGCAGGGAGGTCATAGCCTGGGTCCCAGGAGAGGGGGAAGCACCTGGGAGCCGGCCACCCTGGGCTTGGGTCTTCGAGGGGGAATGGCCTTGCTCCAGCACCCAGATGCTCACGAGTTGGGGGCTGCCTGGTCTATTGGCTTCCTGAACGCCTCCTCCAGTCACCGGCTCCCATGCTGAGGAAACCCTGAAATCTGGGCCTATTCAAACGGGAGGTGGGGTGAGAAAGGGTGCCCCAGGATAGGGGGCACTCTCCCTGGAAATGAATCTCCCAAACACTTTTGTGTCGAGTCAGCCCCGTCCAGTGGGCCACGAGTCGGGACTGGGCCTCCCCCCCCCAAGTCTTGACTGCTGCTTTCCCGTCGGCCCCAACCGCGTTTGCCGCTTTGCTGGTGGCCCGGACGAATGCAGCCAAGAGCCCTCTGGGTCTGATGCCCCCGGCCGGCCGGCCCGCTAACTCTTCTCTTTCTGCTCCTGCAGGGACACGTACAGCTCCTTTGCCCCGGAAGGCGTTCTTGCCAATGTCTTGGGCCTCCTGCTGGTGGCTTTTGGGGGCGTGGTGGGCTACATCCTGACCCGGGATGAGTGGCGGAGGCCCCCTTTGGCGGAGGAGCTGGCCCTCTCCATGGACTTCAAAAAGCTCACCGAAGAGGAGAGCCCAGCCAGCCCCAACTGAGGTCTCCTGCCCACATTTGGGGGCGAGAGGAGAGAGTCCCGTCTCTCCCTGTGGTTGTGCCTCGCTTGTCTCGTCGCGGTTTGTGAGATGCCACCTTTCCTGCTGCTTGTGTGTAAGCAACCGCCCCCCCTCTTTCACCGTTGTTCCCCCTTCCTGTAGGCCGACTTCTGTTTCCTTAGGCAGCCTCTGACAGCAGCAGCACCACCACATCCCCAGCAGGATTTCCCCAGCTATGTCGTCGCCCTGATGTGTGTGTGTGTGTGTGTGTGGGGGGGGGGGGCTGCACAAATCGGGTGGGTGGTGAGAAAGTTTGACAGAGGATGCCAGTTTTCGCTCTCCAGCTGTGAAATCCTCCTTTCGCAGGATGATGGGGTTCTGTGCTGCTTCCTCAAGGGGTTCAGGGGCTGCTGTCCAACTCGAGACCTTGCTGACAAAGAGGAGTCGGTAGAAAAGAGATGCTTCCTGGCCGTGGCTGGGGAGGGTACGTGCTTCCGTCGGTCAAATGGCTTGACGTGAGCGTGGAGGAGGCTGGTAGTTTTGCCGCCTTATTTTCACAGCCTTGACCAGAATCGGGGGGGGGGGGTTGTTGTGTTGCTTTTGCAGGTCAACACTTCCTCTACCCCAAGCAGCGACATCCTGCTCTCATGGCAGCATCTTTCTGGGTTTGCTCCTTGGGGCTCAGGCCACAGCTGTAGGCCCAGAGGAATTCCAGGCCCCCCTCCTTACGGCCCTTTTCCACGTTTTGGGCTTCTGGTTAGAGGAGTACGCAGCAGACGTGCTGTTGCAGGAGCATTTTGTGGGGCGGAGAGCCCAGGCGCCTCTGCTCACCGGCCCCACAGCATACAAGGCAGAAGTACAGCTGTGCTCCATGTGTCGGGGGAAGCCGCCCTAGACCCAGGCAGGCGGCACAGTGGCTGCTGTCTAGCTGACTCGCCAGGGGTTCACGCTGAGCCGTCTCTGGGAGACTGTGCCAGGGATTGAAGCGGGGGGGCGGCGGCTCTGTCCCTGAGCAATGGCCCTTTCCTGCAGGAGCGAGCGTGCCACACGACAGGGTTTTGCAGGGTTTTATAAATGACTCTTCCCCCCACCCCCATTGAGAAAGCTGGGAACGCTGCTTGTTACTTCTGGGCTCCAAGTCTTTGCGGTGCCAAGGGCAGCTTAGTGAACGGAGTCTGGAGTCGGGAGTCAGTGGGAAGGGCAATCTCGCCCCACTGCAATGGCCTACCTGCTCAGGGCTGTCGTCAGGGCCGGAGCCCAAGGGTAGGGAGAGAGAGAGAAGGCTGGGAGGAGACCTCGACTGAAGGAGGCGATACGAATGCTGAGCTTTCGAGGAGTGAAAAGATATATTTTCTGGGGAACACCTTCAGTTTAGGACTTGGGGGGGGGCAACGGCACAGGTTGGAGATAATAGAAATGCACACAGAGGTAGGGTTTACAGATTTAAAAGCCATGTAAAAATCGAATGTATTCTTTGTTTAAAAACTTGAGACAAAGAATACACTAGATTTTTACATGGCTTTTAAACCTGTAAACCCTACCTCTGTGTACGTTGTAGCAGGCCATGAGAGTTTTCGACTGTTTTTATAATAGAAATGATTAGCACAATCAAAGGGGGAACTAATCCTGTTCCACTGATCTAAATGTTGCCTTTACACAGAAATCAGCTCTTTCTTTTGCTGGCTGGTATGAGTTGTTTGGTGGATTAGCTGGATTTCAATAAATATTTGCAGCAAACCCTGAACATGTGAGTTGTCTGCAGCGTGCTGTACCTCTGCAGGAGCCCTATCTGGAGAAACCTCCCTCTGCCCCCTCCAGGCAGGGAGAGGGGGTCGCCCTGCGTGCCAGACTGCCTTGTGCAATTCGCCTGTGCGTAGTGATCCTAGGCCACAAAGGTGAGGGCTGGGGGTTGTGTTTGCACAAGAAGTGTTCTCTAGAAAGCCTCACCCTCTGCAGAGAAACCTCCCATCCCCTCCCTTGCTTTGTGCCCCTGCTTTTACACTACTGGGCCACAGAAGCCTGCTGAGCCCATCAGCTATCTGGAAATGAAAGGAGGCTCCTGGGAGCAGAAAGCAGACTTTGTGGGAGATGCTTGAGAACAATATTTTAGACTAAGACGGTTCTGGTATCATGCTTTTATTACCCCTTCCCAGCCAAAACCCATCCAAAGCTGGACAGAGCAAGCCAGAATGGACATTTTATAGCTAATTATTGTGCAAAAAACAGTGACATATATTAGGCACATGAGAACAATATTTCGGAAATTGCATCCATGCAGTATTCATTTATTTGAATAATTTCTACCCCACCTTTCTGGAGTAGGGCACGGTAAGGGCACTTAAGACGGCTTACAAGATTTAAAAACATCTAACAATTAAAAAACATTAAAAACCAAGACAAAAACCCTGTGGATCGCATAAAAACAATTAAAAGTTACATTTAATTAAAACTCCACTCCATTATGTCAGCTGTCGAAAGCCGTCCTGCTGGAAGGTCTCCAAGGAGGGGGCAGTTCTTAGGTCCACTATCAGGTCACCACCACTCAGAAGGCCCTGTTCCTTGCCGCCGCCACCCTCTCACCTCCATCGTTGGTGGCATGCTTAAAAGGGCCCCTTCCGATGACCTCAGAGGACGGGCTGAAATTGATGGAAGGATATGGTCCCTCAAATACCCTGCTCCTGAGCTGTAAAGGGCCTTAAAATCAAAATTAGCACCTTGAATTGTGCCCAGAAATGAACCAGCAGCCAGTGTAGCCACCAAAGCAGCAACCCAACTAAGCCGAACCAGCGGGGCCCCACAACCGCATGGGCAGCTGCATTGTGCACTAATTAAAGTTGTATTACTTCTCAGCCACAACTTGTGCTTCATAGAATCCTTGAGTTGGAATGAACCTAGGAGGTCATCGAGTCCAAGCTTGCAGGCTGTCCTACAGCTGCAAGTGCTCTCTCCGTGCCGTCTGTCTGTCATGGATCCTCCCAACAAGTGTATCATCCAGCCCTGTCCCACCAAGACGTGATGCTGATGGGTGCTGAGACCTTGCGGTGCTGGTGGACAGGTCGATGAAAGTGTCGACCCAGTGTGCGGCGGCCGTGAAGAGGGCCAATTCCATGCTCGGGATCATTAAAAAAAAAAGGGTTTGAGAATAAAACTGCCAATATCATTATGCCATTGTACAAATCGATGGTAAGGCCACATCTGGAACAGTGGCATCACTGTGGCCGGGCGGGGCGCACGGGGTGACGCACCGGGAGGTGCCCGGAGGGGTGATGCACCAGGGGGGTGACGCGCCAGGAGTCCTGGTGCATCACCCCCAGTACACTCCCCCCCCCATCCCAGCATGTCACCCCCGGAGCCAGCAGGCCAAGCCGTGTCTTCCTCGGCGACTCGGCTGCTTCTGAATAGGCCGGGCAAGGCTTTGAGCAGCGCATGCGCACAACTCCGCTCGAAGCCTTGCCCTTAGAAGGGCTGAATGAAGACCCAATTGGGTCTTTGTTTGGCCCTTCTGAGGGCAAGGCTTTGAGCGGAGTTGTGCACATGCGCTGCTCAAAGCCTTGCCCGGCCTATTCAGAAGTGGTTGAGCCGCCGAGGAAGACGTGGCTCGGCCTGCTGGCTCCAAGGGTGACATGCTGGGATGGGGGGGTGAGCACCGTGTGTGTGTGTGTGTGTGTGTGTGTGTGTGTGTGTGTGTGTGTGTGTGAGAGAGAGAGAGAGAGAGAGAGAGAGAGAGATATGCCGGTGGGGGGTTGATGTGCCAGTGGGGGTGACGCACCGAGCCGACCAACCCTGCACGGGGTGACGCGCCAGCTCATGATGCCACTGATCTGGAGTATTGTGTTCAGTACTGGTCGCCACATCTCAAAAAGGATATACATAGTAGAACTAGAAAAGTTGCAGAAGAGAGCGACCAAAATGATGAGTGGGCTGGGACATCTCCCTTATGAGGAAAGGCTACAACGTTTGGGGCTCTTTAGTCTAGAAAGAAGGCGCCTGAGGGAGGGGGGACATGATTGAGACGTATAAAATTATGCATGGGATGGAGAGAGTGGATAGAGAGAAGTTCTAGTTGGGAGTTGAAAGGAAAGGTAAAGATAATAAAGATTGGAGGACACAAAAAATACCTGAGGGAAAAAATTACTGAAACACAAAATAGTCCTAAGAACAAATACTTATTCACAGAAAACGTCCTCTATTGAATAAAAAACAGCCCTTTTACCCTCTTTAGGGGTGAAATAGTAAAAACCCATCAACAGTTTTTAAAGATTTTAAAAAGACATGTGCCAAAAAAGAATATTAGAACTCCACAAACTCAAGAGATACGAAGGGTTCTATAAAATAATTCACCCCAAAATCTAGGTTTGCTCCTTTAGGTTGAATCTAGTAGATTCACCCCTTTAGAGGTTGATTAGGGCAAAATCCTGTATTGTGTTTTTAAGCATTTGTATGGGTAACCTTTGTAAGCAAAAACCAAGTCGAGATCTCATCGGGCCTAAGAGATATTGAGGAAAACGCATTGTACCCTTAGGGGTGGAATTTCTAAAAATTTCTTCTTAGTGGGTGCTTACGTCACGGAAGGAATATACTCCCCAAATTTCATGTTTCTAGGTTCAGGGGTTTGGCCTGGGTACAGACAGACAGACAGACAGACACGTTTTTGTTCTCAACTACAGTTATGTCTGGTTTATTATATGATAAATGTTTATCTGTTTGTAGTTGGAAGTCCCATAATATTTTTGCATCTTCATTTTTGACAACTTTTTCAATTTTATAGTCTGTAGCCGAAATTATTTATTAGAAATGGACCACATAGGCTGTAAGTAAGAAGAGAATAGTCCAGTTTACTTTAGCGCTGCGCGTGGACCATCCCAGAAGGCCAAGAACAGACCCCAAAGCAAAAGCAAAAGCACTTCTTATACCATTCAGACAAGATACGTGTTAATCAATTTCCATCAACATGCAACTAGTTCTCCAAAACAGAGTTCCTGGCTCCAGCGAGAGAGTAGCCAAGGGCTCACCACCACCGTTGTCAAAACATGAAGGTTTAACCCAACAGCCTCCTTGGAGCGAGGAAGGCACTTTTTTGCATAATAGAGGAAAGAGTGCATTGCTAAAGGGAAGCGTTTCTCGTCCAACCACGCTGGGGCAAGGTAAGAAGGAGACAGCAACGAGGGCCAAGGGGGCTCATGGGAGAATTTCAACATGGTTGACAAAGATCCTAAGAATGGCATTCTAACTTATGGGCAAGTAACTTAGCCCAAATCAGGAAATTCTGTGTCGGGTCATCCCACCCGTTTCTGGCTGCAGGTAGCTTGTGTTTTTGCAGATGTTCCAGTGTATCATTGTTGCTACCTTGTCATGCCTTTGTTTGTAGTCAGTCTGTGCAATCTATTTACAGCAGCTAATTAGGTGGTCTGCTTCTTTACAGAGGCGGCCGGCACTTGCTGTTGTTTTTTCTACTTTTGCTTTTTATTGCATTTGTTCTCAATGCCTGTTCTTGTGCAGCTATTATTAGACCCTCTGCTTCTTTCTTCAAGTTGCCTTTTTGGAGCCACTGTCAGGTCTTGGTGATGTTTGTTTTTCCAGTTATAGTGTGCAAATATTTATTTATTTATTTTTATTTTAAAAAATTATATTCCACCTTTTCCTATGCCTAAAGGCAAATGTCCAAGGCGGCTTACAACAAAGGTTAAAATACATAATTTAAAATAATACATAAAATAAATTTAAACAATACATAACCAATAATATTGACCATGCAGTGGCTTATTTTCTAATTTTTCTGCTCAATTCTTTCTTGTAAGCTTGCCTTGTTTTGTTGGTATTTAATAATTTCTCATTGTAAACCATTTTAAGTGCATCCTGTCCTTTATATTATATAGGCTTACCATTCGTCCCGGTTTGCCCGGGACAGTCCCAGTATTACTGGGTCCATCCCGGGCAGGTCCCGGGAGGCCTCCAGTAGCCAAAACAAAAATAAAATAATAAAACAAGTTTCAAAAAAACCCTGGCGGCCGCCATGTAAAAAACATGGCTGACGCCATTTCTTCCCGGAAGCCCTTCGTTCTGAAGGACTCCTGGACCGCTTGTGCGCATGCGTGCGGCTTTTGCAAGCCGCACGCATCCGCAAAAGCAGGTGAGGCTTGAGTGGCGGCGAGCGGGAGCGGAGAGGCAGCGATGACGTTGAGGCTGCGGCTGCGAGCCAGCCGGCCCCGCTCTCCAAGCCGGCTCGCCTGCTTTCGCCACTCCAAGCTCAGAGCAACGAGAGCGGGCGAACCGGCTTGGAGAGCGGGGCCGGCCGGCTCGCAGCCGCAGCCTCGCCGTCGTCGCTGCGTCTCTGCTCCCGCTCACCGCCGCCGCCCTCAAGCCTCCGCTCCCGCTCGCCGCTGTTCAAAGAGTGGCGAGAGCGGACTAGCCAGGTGAGCGTGGCCCGGCCAGCGGAGGAGCAGCAGCACGGCGGCAATGATGGTGGCGACGGGATAAGGTAAGTCAATTTTATTTATTATTTATTTTAATGTAAACGTAAATAAATAATTAAAAATTTCAGGCATGGGGTGCTTTGCGTCCCCTTTGTTTTTTACAATTTATTTATTTAGTAAATAAACGCGCTTCGTGTGGCAATGGGGGCACTTTGCGCCCCCTTCGGCTTTTTACAATGTAATTGATTTTTAATTTTTTGATTGATTGATGGTGTGGGGTGTCCCGGTTTAAGGGGGGAATATGGTAAGCCTATTTATATATATTCTTCAAGGCTTCTTTTCTCATCCTCTACTGTTTGATGGAGTCTTACAGCATTCCTCTTCCACCTGATCTGCAAAGGAGATATAGCCTATCTAAAGGGCCCATGAGGGGGGGGGAAGGGGTAATTTGTACCTGTGCCTGAGGTCCAAAAGTGGGCCCTGGGAGGCAAAGGAGGGGCCCGTAAATTTTTCTATATGCAAGAGGCGCCCCCTGTGCGCACACTCTGTAGCAAAAAAGTTGGATCCCTGCTGCAGGCAGCCCTTGCTGGCTCCGATGACCTGGCCCTGGCCTCCAAGTCCCACAAGCCAAAGCAGTGCAGTATTACTAGGGGGGCCTGCGTGCTGTGAGGGAGGGGCATGAGCTCTGTCCCTGGCCTGCTGGGGTTTCTGGCATTCTGGTGGCAAGATGGGCCCTAAAACATTTGAAAAAATATTTGTGTAGCAAGTTGCAATGCACAGCTGGGCTAACAAAGGCTAGGCAGGCCACCTGAGTAGTAAGTTTATCTGTATTGTGAATTCTTAGCATAAGAATTTCACCTCTCATTTATCACCTCTCGTCATTGGGAAAATTGCCCATTGACACCCACTCACTGTTTCCTGGTCTTCAACCAGTTCCTCATCCACAAGAGGACCTGCCCTCTTATTCCCTGACTGTGGAGTTTTCTCAGGAGCCTTTCATGAGGGACTGTGTCAAACGCCTTCTGAAAATCCAGATATATAATATCCACGGGTTCGCCCGCATCCACATGCCTGTTGACTTTTTCAAAGAATTCTAAAAGGTTTGTGAGGCAAGACTTCCCCTTGCAGAAGCCATGCTGACTCTTCCTCAGCAAAGTTTGTTCTTCTATTTGTTTTACGATTTTATCTTTGTTGAGGCTTTCCACCATCTTACCTGGAACAGATGTTAGGCTGACCGACCTGTAGTTTCCCGGGTCCCCTTCCTTTTTTTAAAGATTGGCGTGACATTAGTTATCCTCCAATCCTCTGGCACAGTGGCCGTTTTAAGGGACAAGTTGCATATTTTGGTCAAGAGGTCAGCAACGGGCCTGGTGCCATCCGGGTCTGGTGATTTATTGGTCTTTATTTTGTCAATTAAGTCTGAGACCTCTATTTGACTTAATTCATTAGTCAGGGGAGGCCGTTCAGGCAGCGGTATTTGCCCGAGGTCTTCTGCCGTGAAGACAGATGCAAAGAACTCATTTAATTTCTCTGCAATCTCCAAGTCCCCTTTTATCACCCCTTTCCCTTCCTCAGTGTCCAGTGGGCCAACCACTTCTCTGGCAGGTTTCCTTCTTCTCAGATATTTGAAGAAGCTTTTATTATTCCCTTTAATGTTGCTGCCTATACGCTCTTCAAAATCTTTTTTTGCCTCCCACATCAACTTTTTACATTTCTTTTGCCACAGTTTGTGCTCCTTTTTATTTTCCTCATTAGGGCAAGACTTCCATTTACGGAAAGAAGCTTCCTTGCCTTTTATAGCCTCTCTAACTGTGCTTGTTAGCCACGCTGGTACCCTCCTGGACTTAGTCGAGCCCTTCCTCCTTTGTGGGATACAGTCCCGTTGGGCTTCTATGACTGTTGTTTTAAACAGCCTCCCTGCACTCTGGAGAGATGGGACTCTTTTTCACCTTCCCTTTCAGCCTTTCTCGAACAAGTCTCTGCTGTAAGGCAACTGCTGCTCTGCTTTCATAAAGCCCAGTTGGGATTGGGCTGCAAATCATCTATGGTGGACTTGTTGATATGCTGGGCCATGCTGGACTGAGGTTAAAAATAGGATGTATAAGACTGCAGGCTTTAATATGGCATTAAATCTGGAAATGTTCTTACTGAAATTCTACAAGAAGTATAGATCAGAGACACGATTTCTTATAGGACTGTTTTAGCAAGCATGACATGTGCAAAATGTTGGGGGATTAATATGGTAAATTAACGCAGGAGAATGGGAACAAAACTGCCTGAGTTTGCAGTACTGGTTAAATCAAGTATTGGTTAAATCAAGAGTGTCACATGTATGACTATCTGCCTCTTGGGCACAAGTCATGGGTGTGTGCTCGGTGCAAAGAGCTCCAGGCTCTCAGGGAACGGGTTCGCTCCCTTGAAGTCATGGTTGCTGACCTGGAGAAGCAGAGACAGGTAGAGAGGAACCAGGGTGAGACTTCTAGGGACGTGGAGGCGTCGTCCCACCCTCAGTTGGCCAGCTCCTCAGCTGCCAGGAAAGGGAGTCTCAGGGCTGGAGGACGTAGCTCTGGAAAAGAGGGAAACAATCCCACAGTGGGGACCCCTTCTTCAGGTGATAGGCCCGTATCCAGTCGCACTATGGATACTCCTCTGGGGAGGGGGCGAAGGGGGCTTCTTGTCGTGGGTGACTCTATAGTCAGGAACATAGAGAGGGGGGTCTGTGACGGATGTGAGGACCGCATGGTGACTTGCCTACCTGGTGCAAAGGTTGCGGACATCACCTCTCATCTAGATAGGCTGGTAGAGAGTGCTGGGGAGGAGGTAGCGGTTGTGGTGCATGTTGGCACCAACAACGTGGGGAAATGTAGCCGGGCGGTCCTGGAGGCCAAATTTAGGTTGCTAGGTAGGAAGCTCAAATCCAGGACCCCAAAGGTAGCGTTCTCAGAAGTGCTACCTGTTCCACGCGCAGGGCCAGCTAGGCAGGCGGAGCTCAGGAGTCTCAATGCGTGGATGAGACACTGGTGTCAGGAGGAGGGGTTTAGGTTTGTTAGGCACTGGGGAACGTTTTGGGACAAGCCGGGCCTGTACAAGAGGGACGGGCTTCACTTGAACCAAAACGGAACCAGACTGCTGGCGCGTAACATTAAGAAGGTGGCAGAGCAGCTTTTAAACTGACTCCTGGGGGAAAGCCGACAGGAGCCGAGGGGTATCCGGTTCGGGACTCCTCATCCCTACGGAATGAGAGTGCAGAGGATGGGGAACAGTCAAGTAATAACAGAGTAAGAATTGGGAGTGGTAGCGTGATGGGACATGACAGCCAGTCTAGCAGGACAGAAGGCTGCAGGAATAAAGGTGCAAACATGCAGCCCTTCTTGGGGGACCAGGTATATAAGTGCTTTTATGCAAATGCCCGAAGTCTACGGGCAAAGATGGGAGAACTGGAATGTTTGGTGGCTAGGGAAAACATTGACATAGTAGGTATAACAGAAACCTGGTGGAATGTGGAGAACCAGTGGGATACTGCAATTCAAGGATATAAACTCTATAGGAGGGACAGAGAGGGGCGTGTTGGAGGTGGGGTGGCCATCTATGTCAAAGAGGGGGTAGAATCCACCAGAGTAGAGCTGGAGGGGGGCTCTGACTCCTCTGTAGAATCACTGTGGGTTAGATTACCAGGCTCAAAGAGTGATGTAATAGTAGGGGCATGCTACCGTCCTCCAGATCAAAAACCTGAAGGCGATCTTGAAATGAGGAAGCAAATCAGGGAGGTGTCAACGAGAGACAGGGTTGTAGTCATGGGGGACTTCAATTATCCTCACATCGACTGGGTCAATTCATGCTCAGGTCATGAAGGAGAGACTGGATTTCTGGATATGTTAAATGACTGTGCCTTAGAGCAGCTTGTCACGGAACCGACCAGAGGACAGGTGACTCTGGACTTGATATTGTGTGGCACTCATGATCTGGTCAGGGAGGTAAATGTTACCGAACCATTGGGGAACAGTGACCATGCTGCGATCTGTTTCGCCATGCATGTCGGAGTGAGAGTGCCGAGCAAATCTGACACAAAAAACCTTGACTTCCGAAGGGCAGACTTCCTCAAAATGAGGAGACTAGTTAAAAAAAAAGCTGAAAGGGAAGGTAAAAAGAGTCCAATCGCTCCAGAGTGCATGGAGGCTGTTTAAAACAACAGTCATAGAGGCCCAGCGGGAGTGTATCCCACAAAGGAGGAAGGGCTCGACCAAGTCCAGGAGGGTGCCGGCATGGCTAACAAGCACAGTTAAGGAGGCTATAAAAGGCAAGGAAGCTTCCTTCCGTAAATGGAAGTCTTGCCCTAATGAGGAAAATAAACAGGAGCACAAACTGTGGGAAAAGAAATGTAAAAAGATGATACGGGAGGCCAAGAAAGACTTTGAGGAACGTATGGCAGGCAATATAAAAGAGAATAATAAAAACTTCTTCAAATATGTTAGAAGCAGGAAACCTGCCAGGGAAACGGTTGGTCCGCTGGATGGTGAGGGAGAGAAAGGGGTGATAAAAGGGGACTTGGAGACTGCAGAGAAATTTAATGAGTTCTTTGCATCTGTTTTCACGGCAGAAGACCTCGGGCAAATACCGCTGCCTGAACGGTCTCTCCTGACTAAAGAATTAAGTCAAATAGAGGTTAAAAGAGAAGACGTCTCAGACTTAATTGACAAAATAAAGATCAATAAATCACCAGGCCCGGATGGCACCCACCCAAGAGTTCTGAAGGAACTCAAGAATGAAGTTGCTGACCTCTTGACCAAAATATGCAACTTGTCCCTTAAAACGGCCACTGTGCCAGAGGATTGGAGGATAGCTAATGTCACGCCAATCTTTAAAAAAGGAAGGAGGGGGGACCCGGGAAACTACAGGCCGGTCAGCCTAACCTCTGTTCCAGGGAAGATGGTGGAAAGTCTCATTAAGGATAAAATCTTAAAATACATAGAAGAACAAGCTCTGCTGAGGGAGAGTCAGCATGGCTTCTGCAAGGGGAAGTCTTGCCTCACAAACCTGTTAGAATTTTTTGAAAAGGTCAACAGGCATGTGGATGCGAGCGAACCTGTGGATATTATATATCTGGATTTTCAGAAGGCGTTTGACACGGTCCCTCATGAAAGGCTCCTGAGAAAACTCCACAGTCAGGGAATAAGAGGGCAGGTCCTCTTGTGGATTAGGAACTGGTTGAAGACCAGGAAACAGCGAGTGGGAGTCAATGGGCAATTTTCACAATGGCGAGAGGTGAAAAGCGGTGTGCCCCAAGGATCGGTCTTGGGACCGGTGCTTTTCAAATTATTCATAAATGACCTGGAGTTGGTGATAGGCAGTGAGGTGGCCAAGTTTGCAGATGACACTAAACTTTTCTGGGTGGTGAAGACCAGCAGGGATTGTGAAGAGCTCCAGAAGGATCTCTCCAAACTGGGAGAATGGGCAGCAAAATGGCAGATGCGCTTCAATGTAAGTAAGTGCAAAGTGATGCACATTGGGGCAAGAAACCAAAATTTCACATATACGCTAATGGGTTCTGAGTTGTCTGTGACGGATGAAGAGAGAGCTCTTGGGGTGCTGGTGGACAGGTCGATGAAAGTGTCGACCCAGTGTGCGGTGGCTGTGAAGAAGGCCAATTCCATGCTCGGGATCATTAGAAAAGGGATTGAGAATAAAACGGCCAATATCATTCTGCCTTTGTACAAATCGATGGTAAGGCCACATCTGGAGTATTGTGTCCAGTTCTGGTCACCGCACCTCAAAAAGGATATAGTGGAATTGGAAAAGGTGCAGAAAAGAGCGACAAGAATGATTCATGGGCTGGAGCACCTCCCTTATGAGGAAAGGCTACAGCGTCTGGAGCTTTTCAGCCTAGAAAAAAGGCGCCTGAGGGGGGACATGATTGAGACGTATAAAATTATGCATGGGATGGAGAGAGTGGATAGAGGGAAATTCTTCTCCCTCTCGCACAACACCAGAACCAGGGGACATGCACTAAAGCTGAGTGGAGGGAGAGTTAGAACAGACAAAAAAATTTTTTCTTTACCCAGCGTGTAGTTCATCTGTGGAACTCCTTGCCACAGGATGTGGTGATGGCACCTGGCCTTGATGCCTTTAAAAGGGGTTTGGACAGATTCATGGAGGAAAAGACCATCACAGGTTACAAGCCATAAGCAACCTCCTGGTTTTAGAAGTAGGTTTTCTCTGTGCCAGGTGCAAGGGAGTGTCAACAGGAAACAGGTTATCTTGTTGTCTTGTGCTCCCTGAGGCATCTGGTGGGGCCACTGTGTGATACAGGAAGCTGGACTAGGTGGGCTTTTGGCCTGATCCAGCAGGGCTCTTCTTATGTTCTTATGTTCAAGCTCATATATTTGAACAAGAGCTAGAAGACAAGACAAAAAAAGAAACTGTTTTTGTAGATATAACAATTATTTGTCACTTCCTGGGAAAACAAAACCGATGTTAACAAAGAGAGAGACCTAGAATGGTGTCATGGATATCACCGTTCAGAGTCACCTGGCCGTCTGCGCACCTGGTGAAGAGCTGCTTTTCTGGCACTTTTGTGATGTGGCGTTCATGAATCTGCCAGTGAATCTCTCTCAAGTGGCTCAGCTGGTCTTACACAGTCAGTGATGCAAGCTGGGGAAAGAGGCATAGCAGAGGGTTTGCTGGGCAAGATCCAAGGTTGCCCATCAGACAACCCTCTGGCACAGTTGTTGTCTGCAGTAGCCAGTCACTTGCCACCCTGAAAGGGTCTCCCCCCCACCTCCTTCCACATGTCCTTGGCACCTCCAGCCTGACTGGAACATAAGAAGAGCCCTGCTGGATCAGGTGAAAGGCCCACCTAATCCAGTTTCCTGTATCTCACAGTGGCCCCACCAGATGCCTCAGGGGGCACACAAGACAACAAGATACCTGCGTCCAGTCGCCACTACCTTGCACCTGGCACAGAGAAAACCTACTCCTACAACCAGGAGGTTGCTTTTCCCCATCATGGCTTGTAAGCTGTGATGGACTTTTCCTCCATAAATCTGTCCAATCCCCTTTTAAAAGGCATCCAGGCCAGGTGCCATCACCACCTCCTGTGGCAAGGAGTTCCACAAACCAATTACACGCTGGGTAAAGAAATATTTTCTTTTGTCTGTTTTAATACTCCCTCCACTCAATTTGAGTGGATGTCCCCTAGTTCTAGTGTTGTGTGAGAAGGAAAAGAACTTCTCTCTATCCATTCTCTCCATCCCATGCATAATTTTATATGTCTCAATCATGTCCCCCCTCAACTGCCTTTTTTCTAGACTGAAGAGCCCCAAACGCTGTAGCCTTTCCTCATAAGGTAGATGCCCCAGCCCACTAATCATTTTGGTCACTCTCTTCTGCACCTTTTCCAGTTCCACAATACCCTTTTTGAGATGCGGAGAACAGAACTGGACGCAATACTCCAGATGCGGCCTTACCATCGATTTGTACAACGGCATAATAATATTGGCCGTTTTATTCTCAATCACTTTACACTTACTTACATTGAAGCGCATCTGCCATTTTGCTGCTCATTCTCCCAGTTTGGAGAGATCCTTCTGGAGCTCTTCACAATCCCTGCTGGTCTTCACCACCCGGAAGATGGGTGGTGAACAAGATAACCTGTTTCCTGCTGCCACTCCCCTGCACCTGGCACAGAGAAAACCTACTTCTAAACCCAGGAGGTTGCTTATGGCTTGTAACCTGTGATGGTCATTTCCTCCATGAATCTATCCAAACCCCTTTTAAAGGCATCTAGGCCAGGTGCCATCACCACATCCTGTGGCAAGGAGTTCCACAGATGAATCACACGCTGGGTAAAGAAATATTTTCTTTTATCTGTTCTAATTCTCCCGCCACTCAATTTTATAAGCACTTATGCTTTATAAGAAATTACAGCAAGGAAGATTTTGATTCATCATTAGGAAGAACTTCTTGATGGCACAAACTGTCTGGTGGTGGAACAGTCTGCCTGGTAAGGTGGGAGACTCCACCATTGGATGTCTTTACGCAGAGGCTGGATAACCATCTATCAGGAGGTGTGGGCAGGTGTCACCACTCTGGGCAGGAGTTGTGGTCCTGGGGTTGAACTGCCTGAAGACGGCCGGAAGCTAAGCAGGAGCAGCTCGTTTTGTGCTGGAAGGGAGACAGACCAGAAGTCACTGATAAGCTGTCATGACCCTCAGTGGCAGAGAGGAGTTGCTGTGGTGAGAGAACAGACTGGAAGGTTGAGAATGTCAGTGACAGAGCAATAACGACTGGAGGATCCCCTCGCTAGCAAGGCTCCACTGTATCCTGTGGACAGCCAGAGACCATGCGGGGGAGGGGGGGAACCGTCATGGGCTTCAAAGCTCAATACTAGCACCTGGAATTGGGCCCGGAACTGCATGTGCAGTCGCCGAAGCAGCAGTTCAGCAGGGGTTTAGCTGTGTTGTTCTTTGACCTTTTTTTTGTTCAGTGTACTGCTTTAAAGAAGGGCAGTGCCAAAGAGTGTTCAAACTATCGCACAATTGCACTCATTTCACATGCTAGCAAGGTTATGCTCAAAATCCTACAAGCTAGGCTTCAGCAGTACGTGGACCGAGAACTACCGGACGTACAAGCTGGGTTTCCAAGAGGCAGAGGAACTAGAGATCAAATTGCCAACATGCGCTGGATCATGGAGAAAGCCCGAGAGTTCCAAAAAACCACCTACTTCTGCTTCATTGACTACGCAAAAGCCTTTGATTGTGTGGATCACAACAAACTGTGGCAAATTCTTCAAGAGATGGGGGTACCAGACCACCTTACCTGTCTCCTGAGAAACCTGTATGCGGGTCAAGAAGCAACAGTTCGGACCGGCCATGGAACAACCGACTGGTTCAAAATTGGGAAGGGAATACGGCAAGGCTGTATATTGTCACCCTGCTTATTTAACTTATATGCAGAGTACGTTATGAGAAATGCAGGGCTGAATGAATCGCAAGCCGGAATCAAGATTGCCGGGAGAAATATCAACAACCTCAGATATGCAGATGATACCACCCTAATGGCAGAAAGTGAAGAACTAAAGAGCCTCTTGAAAGAGGAGAATGCAAAAGTTGGCTTGAAACTCAACATTAATAAAACTAAGATCATGGCATCTGGGCCCATCAATTCCTGGCAAATAGAAGGGGCAGAAATGGAAGTAGTAACAGATTTTACTTTTCTGGGCTCCAAGATAACTGCAGATGGAGACAGCAGCCATGAAATTAAAAGACGCTTACTCCTTGGAAGGAAAGCTATGGCAAAATTAGATACCATAATAAAAAGCAGAGATATCACCATGCCAACAAAAGTTCGCATAGTCAGGGCGATGGTGTTCCCAGGAGCAATGTATGGTTGCGAGAGTTGGACCATAAGGAAGGCTGAGTGCCGAAGAATAGATGCTTTTGAACTGTGGTGCTGGAGAAGACTCCTGAGAGTCCCTTGGACTGCTAGGACAGTGGTGGCCAACCTTTCAACATGAATGCTGGCCCTTTAAATGGTTGCATAGACGAGGGCATTTCAGCAGGTGCAGCTGCTTTAGCAGCACCATCAGCACTTGCAGCTGCCAAGATTCTGCCTTCTACCCAACTCTTAAGAACACAGAAGCCCTGATGGTGGAAGGTTGGCCACCTCTGTGCTAGGAGATCAAATCAGTCAATCCTAAATGAAATCAACCCTAACTGTTCCCTGGAAGGACAGGTACTAAGGCTGAAACTCAAATATTTTGGCCACCTAATGCGAAGAGAGGACTCTCTGGAGAAGACTCTGATGCTGGGAAAGATTGAAGGCAAAAGGAGAAGGGGAAGGCAAAGGATGAGATGGTTAGACAGCATCACCGATGCAACGAACATGAAAATGAGCGAACTCAGGAAGATAGTGGAGGCCTGGCGGGATATGGTCCATGGGATCACGAAGGGTCGGACACGACTTAACGACTGAACAACAACAACTGCTTTAACTAGGCTTACCAGATCTCCAACTGGGACAGAGTGCTATACCTTTAGGAGAAGGAATGTGGGCAGGTGTAGCTTGTTAAACTATTAGAGCACAATCCTGGGCATGTCTACTCAGAAGCAAGCCCCATTGTGTTCAGTGGTAGACATGCCCAGGATTCCCATTGCTTCTGAGTAGACATGCCCAGGATTCTCCTAAAGGTCTAGCACTCTGTCCCGGTTGGAGATCTGGTAAGCCTAGCTTTAACCATGTTTTAATTGTAAGTCGCCTTGATTGCCCCGTTGGGAGAAAGGCGGGATATAAATGCCTTAAACAAACAAACAGTTCATCAGAGTCACACCGCCTCGCTCCAGTGACCACCCCTGCTGCTGCATTCTGCACTAGTAATTGCAGCTTCCAAACCATCTTCAAGGGCAGCCCCACGTAGAGTAAACCAGTCTTGAAGTCACTAAGGCATGTTCCACCATGGTCACGTCTGATTGTCTCAAGTACGGCTGCAGCTGGCGCACCAGCCAAAGCTGGGCAAACACACCCCTAGCCACCACTGCCACCAGGGTTTCCAGGGAGAGCTGTGAATCCAGAAGTACTCCCAAGCTGCGAACCCGTTCCTGCAGGGGGAGGGAGTGCAACCCCATTCAGAGAGGGCAGGTACCTGTGTCGAGGCTTTTCTGACCAGGAGGATTCCATCTCAGCCTATTAGCCCTCATCCAGACCCCAACCGCCTCCAGACAGTACTCCAGGACTTCCACAGCCTTCTTGGATTGAGATGGTAAGGAGAGATAAAGTTGGGGGGGTCATCAGCATATTGGTGACACCCCACTCCCAATCCCTGGATGATTCCCCCAGCGATTTCATGTAGATGTTAAAAAGCATGGGGGACAGAATAGAACCCTGTGGCACCCCACATTGTAAAGACCAGGGCACCGAGCAGGTGTCCCCCAACATCACCATCTGGGAGCTGTCAGCCAAGAAGGAGCAGAACCACCACAATGCAGTGCCCCCAAGTCCCAACTCGGCCAGCCGAACCTGAGAGGTCATAAGAACGTAAGAAGAGCCCTGCTGGATCAGGCCAAAGGCCCATCTAGTCCAGCTTCCTGTATCGCACAGTGGCCCCACCAGATGCCTCAGGGAGCACACAGCCAACAAGATAAACTGTATCCTGTCGCCACTCCCTTGCACCTGACAATGAGAAAACGTACTCCTACAACCAGGAGGTTGCTTATCCCCTTCATGGCTTTTCCTCCATAAATCTGTCCAATCCCTTTATAAGGCATCCAGGCCAGGTGCCATCACCACATCCTGTGGCAAGGAGTTCCACAAACCAATTACACGCTGGGTAAAGAAATATTTTTCTTTAAACTTCAAGGTCCAAGAGGGCCTTCCCGGTGAAGGTCATCCAACAGGGCGATCAAAGCCATCTCCGTCCCAAAGGGCTCCAGGTAATCTGTCTCATCTCTGCTCCCCTGGAGCTGCCACTGCCCGCTCAGTCACCTTCCCCAAGAAAGGAAGTTTGGGAACCAGTTGGTAATCATTTAAATTGGTGGGATCCAGGGACATTTTTTTCCAGGAGGGGACGCACAATCGGGGTCTCCAAGATGCTAGGCATCTCTCCCTCCCGCAAAGATGAATAATTCACAATGGATTCCACCCAATTTGCCAGACCGGCCCGTGCAGGTCGTATTAGCCAAGCTGGGCAAGGGTCAAGCGGGCATGAAGATGGTCTCAAACTCCAGAGGACCCTATCCACATCCTCAGGCCACCTATGGTGAAAAGAACCCATAATGGTGGATGCTGCAGGGACAGCGTCTTCTACGGATCTCTTTACACAATAGTACGAAACATTCCTTAAGGTTTCCTACAAACGCTGCAATCTATTTCCCCTACCAACGCACCATCACTTTCCCAAAATCCAAAGATTTTAAAAGAGCCACTGTTTAACATAACCTAATCTGGGCACTAGATGGTGCTCTCAGACCACAAGTGAAGGTCAGAACAGACATTGGGAAAGGCCCTGTGGATGTGACAGTGGGGAGCTGGGTGTGCTGTACCCCCAGGCTGCTTCAGGCTGCTGCCTGCGGGGGCCCTGCTGTTGTGTCTTCAGCCTGCCCCCTTTCCAGCCTTCCCATGTGGGCTGCCGCCTGCCCGGTCAGGCCAAGCCTGCCTCTCTGCAGGGGAGAGTGCTGCTGTCTCACGGCTTGGCAGACCCCCCCCCCCGACCACTTTCACTCCACACAGCTCCTGCTTCCCAGCCCAGCTGCTCCTGGGGGCCAGTTTTGTCTGCTGCTTTGCGAGACCCACCAAGAACAGGATCTTCTCAGGTCCCCGAGTGGCCCCTTCCTTGCCATGGAATGCAGATGCCTCCTCCTCATTCTGCCTCCAAGAAGGGATTTGGTTTGGGGCCAGCTGCTAAAGTCCCCAGTTGGAGGAGGAGTGGAGCCCTTTCTTTCCTCCCAAAGTCTGAACTGGTTTCAAGCTTTGCTGTGGATACACTACTAGTTTCCTTGTTGCCCCTCAGGATCCAGGCGGCCTATCCCACAATGCTAAATTTTGCCCATGACGTTGTGCAACGTGGCGTAATTAGAAACCTCCGGAAGGTGATCCGCCATGCTTAATTTAAAATGGCTCACGGTGAAGGAAAGGGTGTTTTTTTTAAGAGTGGCGCCTGCCTGCCTGCCTGCCTGCCTGCCTCTTTTTGTTTAGTCTGTCCATGTCTGACAAGTGAGATGGGCTGCTCAGATTGCTTGATGGGGAGATTCCAAAGGTCTGGTCCCATCCAAGGTGCTTTTATTGCCACTTGTGGCTCCTGGCCACCGTGTGAGCACCCAAGCCGGCCTTAGCTGCTCATCAGCTTGGTGACGACTCGCCTTCTCTCTTCCTGTTTGCTGGAGCCTCTGCTGCTGCTTTGGAACAGTGGGGGCTGCATGATCCGCCCTGCATGATTCGCCCAGCTCCTTTTCCCGCTTGCTTGGGAGATGGCTCTGAGCTCTTGGGCTTCTTTCTTGCAAACGGACATTTCCTGTGCAGCTGGCAGCTGTGAGCAGCAGGGCAATTAACTCCCGGGGGCTCAGCGGGTGACTCCCATGTGTCCCCCCCCTATGTGTGTGGGGGAAAGCAGGATATAAATTCAATTAATAATAATTAATCAACAATCTTCAAGTCAAGATCCACAAGGCTCAGGAGATGTCCAGCCTTCCCCCTGTCTTGTTCCGCACAGCTCCAGAGGTCACTCGGTGCTCAGGTGGTGGTGATGGTGGTGGTGTTGGGGAGGGCAAGAACTGCATCACCACCCTTGGCTGCTGCTTAATAATTCTGCGTTTACTGCTGCTTCACCCAATTCACCCAGAAGAGACTCGCAGGGTGTTTCACTTGTAATTTTCTAGATTCCCCCCCCCCCCAACATACAGAATCAGATGAAGCTGCAGCTTCTTGAGTCAGGCTATCAGTCAGTTCTTTGTGTTGTCTTCTACTCCTCCAAGGGACCGGCAGTGGTCCTCCAGGGTTTCTGGCAGAGGAAGGGGCTTTATTCCAAGCCTCACCAGAAGATGCTGCCCACCGGGGGCTGCAACTGACAGGCCCCTCTGTATGCAATTGCAAGGCAGGGGCTGTTCCACCACTGAGTGGTGGCCCCGTCCTCTGGATCCATTAAAAAACCCAGCTTGATGCGCCTGATGGCTCCTTCCCACGAGGGGCACTTCTGGTGATCATGAGCACATCAGCTGCATCCTTGCAATATATGACAGGCCTATGCTCCGTGTGGGGTGGGGCTGGTGGTAGAGGCCGTACAGGGTAGCGTGTGAGAGATTGTGCTGTGAATCAGCCCCCCTCAGTATGGCTGTCCCCATGGGATGCTGGCACAGAGAGAAGATCTCCCAGTCTGTCCGTCCCCCATTCACCTGCTAAGCGCAAAGATAAGAACCACTATGCGCTACCCACCTTGGTCCGCCTCTGGTTTCCCTAACACAAAGATTATAGGAAGGATGTCCAGTCTTCAGAGAGGCACAGAGAACCCTCCTCCTCCTCCTCCTCCTCCTCCTCCTCCTCCTCCCTGCCTCTGCCTTCCGTGCAAGTGGTCAGAGGCTGTTTGCGGCATAGCCTTGGATGGCTGCTCCCCCTCGCCTGCCCTCCAGGGGGCAGAAGACTCGGCCTTTTCAGCTGCTGGCTTCAGCTTTGGTCAGGGAGGCTGTTTGTTGCCTGCTGTTCCCCTCTCTTCTTTCTCCCTGGCATTTCCTCTTTAATCAAAAATATTATGTGTAGAGAGGCCAGGTAATGCCTCGAATCAACCCCTTCATTCTGGCGGAGGAACATTAAAAGTCAATTTTGGCCTTGTGATCGGAACAGGCAAGGATCAATACTTAATGATTGGAAGAAACCAAGGTGTGTACTTTTTAATATTCTCTGCTGGCAAAGATTAATTTTGTGGAGGTTAATGCATCCAAACAGACTCGCTACAGACTGCTTTCTCTATTCTAAGTAATGATTCTAAGTTTTATTAACTTCTTTTGGGTTAGGGATGGTCTTCTCAAGGGCCAATTTATGTTCCTCAGTTGACTCTCGCTTAGTAATAAATATATAACATCTATTCCTTTTAATAGGTTGACATTTCAAGCTGCTGAAAAGTATATTTGAATGCCTTTGTGTGCTCCAAGGGCACCACCGAGGTTCAGCGCACACATGCTGTCACCCTCTGCGTGCTCCAAGGCCCTGAGATGTTCCTCAGCCATCATTGGCAGGTGGCTGGAGAATTCCCCGCCCCTCTTTGGAAGACAAGCTCAGTAGCATCTCAGAAGACAAAGGAAGCATCTGGCAGAACATCCTGAAGGCCAGGAGGACGTTTGCCTGCCCAGCCGGGATGCTCCTGGACAGGCGCATCACTGTAGCGTAGCGGCCAGGGTGGGCTGCCGGGGGGGGGGGGCGATGTGCGCAAAGGGTGACACGTGCGCACCTGCGCGCGTCGCCACTGCTCCGCACAGAGGCTCCGAGGCCGGAAGAAGGCCTCTGAGCATCCACCCCGTCCGGCAGTCCGGGGCCTTCTGAGAAGGCCCAATGCGTCAACGCATCATTTATTAGCTTTTTCGCGCATGCGCAGACAGTTTCTGAGGGCAAAAGGGCAGTCCTTGCCCTCAGAAATGGTCTGCGCATGCACGTAAAAGTTAATAAATGACGCGTCGACGCATTGGGCCTTCTCAGAAGGCCCCAGATCGCCGAACAGGGCGAACGCTCTACAGCAGCGGGGGTAAGGGTGACGCGTGCACCGCTCCAGGGTGACACGCCCCCTAGTGACAATAGTGCCTGGAGATGCAGTCAGGGAATCCCCTGGAGCTCATCTTCAGGGTAGGGGTCTCTCTGTCTGTAATGGCAGGTCAGGCAGCGACTGTGCGGCTTGCTTTGGGCTGCGTCACTGCTGTGGATGCTGTGGGTGGAGACGGCATGGTCAACACCTTCACCCGCCACCTCCTTTGCGTGGGCGTCGTCACTGCAGGCCAAATCCAAGTCTAGGCTCTCAAAAGGTCCTGGAACAAAACTGTACTCCTCTCTCTCTCTCTCTCACGTTTCTAAAGCGGGGGGGGGGGGGGAGATGGATCCCACAACCTTCCCACCAAAACCTTCCTACCAACTGAACCCCCCACCCCCCGGATGTCCTCTTCCCCTGCATCTTCCCCCCTTAGTTTCCACTTAGATTTAGATTCATTAGGCACTGGGGAACCTTTTGGGACAAGCCGGGCCTGTACAAAAGGGACGGGCTTCACTTAAACGGAACCAGACTGCTGGCAGGAAACATTAAGAAGGTGGCAGAGCAGCTTTTAAACAGACCCCTGGGGGAAAGCCGACTGGAGCTGAGGGGCATCCAGTTCAGGTCTTCGTATCCCTATGGAATGAGGGTGATTCAAGGAACAGCGAGGTAATGACAGAGTAGGAATTGGGAGTGGAAGCGTGATGGGACATGACTGCCGGTTCATCAGAATGAGAGGCTGTGGGGGAAAAGGCACAAACAAGCAGCCCTTCTCGAGGGACCTGACATACAAGTACTTTTATGCAAATGCCTGAAGTCTCCGAGCAAAGATGGGAGAACTGGAATGCTTAGTGGACAGGGAAAACATTGACATACTGGGTATAACTGAAACATGGTAGAATGCAGAGAACCAGTGGGATACCACAACCCCAGGCTATAAACTCTATAGGAAAGACAGAGAGGGATGTGTTGGAGGTGGAGTTGCCATCTGTGCCAAAGAAGGGGTAGAATCTAAGCAATCCAGAGATTGAAGGGGGTCCAAATTGTTGGAGGATGGGCAGCGTTTAGCTGCTGGATACTGGGGTGTGTGGTGTACTGCCTGGTCACATGTAAAGACCTCCTACTCTAATCCCTCTGTGTTCCAGGAAGGGGTGTGGCCCCTGACCTTTATTTCCTCCTTCTTGCCCCTCACTCAGTCTCTTCTTCTCTTGATGCCCACCGAGCAAGATGATGCCATCGCTGCTCCTGCAGCCCAGCGGCCATCTTGCAGCCTAACCCCATGCAGGGAGCCCCAGCTCTAGGGGGGTTCTATCTTAAGTCTAGGATGTACCTCTGATTGATGGTCAGACGCTATGTATATATGCAAACTGAACTGTGAGTAAACTCTTCTTTTTACAACTACAAAGCAATGCCTCGTGTGTATTCATTTAGCTAAGCAAAGCAGTCTGCCTGGGTGGAGGAGGGAACTCTGCTAATAAGTGGGAACGCACCTCCCAATATATGCCACAGAGCATCTAATTACCCGATCACAAATCACTGTGGGTTAGATTGCCAGGCTCGAGGAGCAATGTAACAGTAGGGGAATGCTATCGTCCTCCAGATCAAAAAACCTGAAGGGGATCTTGAGATGAGGAAACAAATTGGGGAAGTGTCAATGAGAGAGAGGGTTATAGTCATTGTTGTTGTTGTTCAGTCGTTAAGTCGTGTCCGACCCTTCGTGATCCCATGAACCATATCCCGCCAGGCCTTCCTGTCCTCCACTATCTTCCTGAGTTCGCTCATTTTCATGTTCGTTGCATCGGTGATGCTGTCTAACCATCTCATCCTTGGCCTTCCCCTTCTCCTTTTGCCTTCAATCTTTCCCAGCATCAGAGTCTTCTCCAGAGACTCCTCTCTTCGCATTAGGTGGCCAAAATATTTGAGCTTCAGCCTCAGTACCTGTCCTTCCAGGGAACAGTCAGGGTTGATTTCATTTAGGATTGACTGATTTGATCTCCTAGCAGTCCAAGGGACTCTCAGGAGTCTTCTCCAGCACCACAGTTCGAAAGCATCTATTCTTCGGAGCTCAGCCTTCCTTATGGTCCAACTCTCGCAACCATACATTGCTACTGGGAACACTATCGCCCTGACTATGCGAACTTTTGTTGGCATGGTGATATCTCTGCTTTTTATTATGCTGTCTAAGTTTGCCATAGCTTTCCTTCCAAGGAGTAAGCGTCTTTTAATTTCATGGCTGCTGTCTCCGTCTGCAGTGATCTTGGAGCCCAGAAAAGTAAAATCTGTTACTGCTTCCATTTCTGCCCCTTCTATTTGCCAGGAATTGATGGGCCCAGATGCCATGATCTTGGTTTTATTAATGTTGAGTTTCAAGCCAACTTTTGCACTCTCCTCTTTCAAGAGGCTCTTTAGTTCTTCTTCACTTTCTGCCATTAGGGTGGTATCGTCTGCATATCTGAGGTTGTTGATGTTTTTCCCGGCAATCTTGATTCCGGCTTGCGATTCATTCAGCCCTGCATTTCTCATAATGTACTCTGCATATAAGTTAAATAAGCAGGGTGACAATATACAGCCTTGCCGTACTCCCTTCCCCATTTTGAACCAATCGGTTGTTCCATGGCCGGTTCGAACGGTTGCTTCTTGACCCGCATACAGGTTTCTCAGGAGACAGGTAAGGTGGTCTGGTACCCCCATCTCTTGAAGAATTTGCCACAGTTTGTTGTGATCCACACAATCAAAGGCTTTTGCGTAGTCAATGAAGCAGAAGTAGGTGTTTTTTTTGGAACTCTCGTGCTTTCTCCATGATCCAGCGCATGTTGGCAATTTGATCTCTAGTTCCTCTGCCTCTTAGAAACCCAGCTTGTACGTCTGGTAGTTCTCGGTCCACATACTGCTGAAGCCTAGCTTGTAGGATTATAGTCATGGGAGACATCAATTATCCTCATACTGACTGGGTCAATTCAAGCTCTGGTCATGAAAGAGAGACTGGATTTCTGGATATGCTAAATGGCTGTGCCTTAGAGCAGCTAGTTGTGGAGCCGACCAGAGGACACTCAACTCTGGATTTGATATTGTAGTGTGGCACTCAGGAACTGGTCAGGGATTTAAATGTTACTGAACCGTTGGAGAACAGTGACCATGCTGCGATCTGTTTTGCCATGCATGTGGGGGGGGCAGTGGCGTCGCTCCGGTAGGGGTGGGGCCGTAGGTATTGCTCCGTCATAGTCCCTTTACCGAGCAAGCAGGAGGCGGCCCCGCCCCCTCACTGTCGGAGCCATTCCCCTGCGAAGAAATTAGCAGGTAAGAGACCCTGCCTGCTGCTTTCTCCGCAGGGGAAAGGCTCCGACAGTGAGGGGGCGGGGCCACCTCCTGCTCGCTTGGTAAAGGGATTACGACGGAGTGATACTTACGGCCCCGCCCCTACCGGAGCGACGCCACTGTGTGGGGGGGAGAGTGCCGAGCAAATCTGAAACAAAAACTTCTGAAGGACAGAGTCCCCCAAAATGAGGAGACTAGTTAAAAAAAAAAGCTGAAAGGGAAGAAGGAGACTGTTCAATCTCTCCAGAGTGCATTGGAGCTGTAGTAATAGAGGCCCAGCAGGAGAGTATCCCTCCTTATCCCAAAGGAGGAAGGGCTCGACTAAGTCCAGGAGGGTGCCGGCATGGCTAACAAGCACAGTTTATTTATTTATTTACTTATTTACTTATTTACTTATTTATAGAATTTATACCCCGCCTTTCTCTCACAAGGGCAACCAAGGCGGCTTACAATAAAAACATTAAAATACATATATACATTTAAAATCAAGAATTAAAACAATTAAAACATTTAAAACAAACAGCCCCAGTGTGTCATCCACATTTACATCTGTTAAAAGCCATCTATCAAAAAGCCAGCACACCATCAGACATCAAATGCTGATCTAAATAAAAATGTCTTAAGGACCCGCTGAAAGCTCTCTAACGAGGCTATAAAAGGCAAGGAAGCTTCCTTCCATAAATGGAAGTCTTGCCCTAATGAGGAAAATGAAAAGGAGCACAAACTCTGAGAAAAGAAATGTAAAAAGATGATATGGGAGGCCAAGCAAGACTTTGAGGAGTGTATGGCCAGAAACATTAAGGGGAATAATAAAAGCTTCATCAAATATGTTAGAAGCAGGAAACCTGCCAGATAAGCAGATGGCCTACTCGACATTGAGGAAGGGAGAGGGGTGATAAAAGGGGACTTGGAGATTGCAGAGAAATTAAATGAGTTCTTTGCATCTGTCTTCACGGCAGAAGACCTTGGGCAGATACCACTGCCCAAACAGCCACTCCTGACTAAAGAATTAAATGAACATAAGAACATAATTCTTATCGCACAATTGCACTCATTTCACATGCTAGCAAGGTTATGCTCAAAATCCTACAAGCTAGGCTTCAGCAGTACGTGGACCGAGAACTACCGGACGTACAAGCTGGGTTTCCAAGAGGCAGAGGAACTAGAGATCAAATTGCCAACATGCGCTGGATCATGGAGAAAGCCCGAGAGTTCCAAAAAAACACCTACTTCTGCTTCATTGACTACGCAAAAGCCTTTGATTGTGTGGATCACAACAAACTGTGGCAAATTCTTCAAGAGATGGGGGTACCAGACCACCTTACCTGTCTCCTGAGAAACCTGTATGCGGGTCAAGAAGCAACAGTTCGGACCGGCCATGGAACAACCGACTGGTTCAAAATTGAGAAGAGAGTACGGCAAGGCTGTATATTGTCACCCTGCCTATTTAACTTATATGCAGAGTACATTATGAGAAATGCAGGGCTGAATGAATCGCAAGCCGGAATCAAGATTGCCGGGAGAAATATCAACAACCTCAGATATGCAGACGATACCACCCTAATGGCAGAAAGTGAAGAAGAACTAAAGAGCCTCTTGATGAGGGTGAAAGAGAAGAGTGCAAAAGTCGGCTTGAAACTCAACATTAATAAAACTAAGATCATGGCATCTGGGTCCATCAATTCCTGGCAAATAGAAGGGGCAGAAATGGAAGCAGTAACAGATTTTACTTTTCTGGGCTCCAAGATCACTGCAGACGGAGACAGCAGCCATGAAATTAAAAGACGCTTACTCCTTGGAAGGAAAGCTATGGCAAACTTAGACAGCATAATAAACAGCAGAGATATCACCATGCCAACAAAAGTTCGCATAGTCAGGGCGATGGTGTTCCCAGTAGCAATGTATGGTTGCGAGAGTTGGACCATAAGGAAGGCTGAGCGCCGAAGAATAGATGCTTTTGAACTGTCGTGCTGGAGAAGACTCCTGAGAGTCCCTTGGACTGCTAGGAGATCAAATCAGTCAATCCTAAATGAAATCAACCCTGACTGTTCCCTGGAAGGACAGATACTAAGGCTGAAACTCAAATATTTTGGCCACCTAATGCGAAGAGAGGAGTCTCTGGAGAAGACTCTGATGCTGGGAAAGATTGAAGGCAAAAGGAGAAGGGGAAGACAAAGGATGAGATGGTTAGACAGCATCACCGATGCAACGAACATGAAAATGAGCGAACTCAGGAAGATAGTGGAGGACAGGAAGGCCTGGCGGGATATGGTTCATGGGATCACGAAGGGTCGGACACGACTTAACGACTGAACAACAACAACAAAGAACATAAGAAGAGCCCTGCTGGATCAGGCCAAAGGCCCGTCTAGTCCAGCTTCCTGTATCACACAGTGGCCCCACCAGATGCCTCAGGGAGCACAAGACAACAAGATAACCTGTTTCCTGCTGCCACTCCCCTGCACCTGGCACAGAGAAAACCTACTTCTAAAACCAGGAGGTTGCTTATGGCTTGTAACCTGTGATGGTCATTTCCTCCATGAATCTGTCCAACCCCCTTTTAAAGGCATCTAGGCCAGGTGCCATCACCACATCCTGTGGCAAGGAGTTCCACAGATGAATTACACGCTGGGTAAAGAAATATTTTCTTTTATCCGTTCTAACTCTCCCTCCACTCAATTTTACTGCATGTCCCCTGGTTCTGGTGTTGTGCGAGAGGGAGAAGAATTTCCAGTCTATCCACTCTCTCCATCCCATGCATAATTTTATACGTCTCAATCATGTCCCCCCTCAGGCGCCTTTTTTCTAGACTGAAGAGCCCCAAACGCTGTAGCCTTTCCTCATAAGGGAGGTGCTCCAGCCCACGAATCATTCTGGTCGCTCTTTTCTGCACCTTTTCCAATTCCACTATATCCTTTTTGAGGTGCGGTGACCAGAACTGGACACAATACTCCAGATGTGGTCTTACCATCGATTTGTACAAAGGCATAATGATATAAGTTACTGTTGGCTGGAGACCAAACACTGAAGACCCAAGGATGGCCGGAGGAGGAAAAGTTTTACTAACAGCTTTATTGTTCCCGGGCACGCGTCTCACAGCCCAAAACAACGGAGGCTGAGAGCCCAGAAGCAAGCATGGTCATTAACCTTTATACCTTCAGTACGCATGGCATACACTCGAAAAGATTTGGTTCTCCTAATTGGCTCAGCTACCCCTATGCCCTCATGCCCTTATTTGGGCACATGCCCACTTTTCTACATTTCATTCTCGAACAAAGAAAACTCTACTGCGCAAGAATCAAAAGATATCTTATATTGTGATTCTTCCTTATCCATAGCCGTCCCGTAAGAGGTGACCTCGCTATTTTCCTCTTCTATTTTCTCATATAGTGCTAACATTGCTAGGTTAGTCTGCTGCTGTACAATTCTAGTTACACAGCCAGTTACAAATTTCAGAATGCAAGGAATCATACAAGGCAGGATGGCAAGCAATAACAGCATTAAGAAAGCGAATATCACTAGTCCCTTGAGCCACCCGAAATTAGGTAGCCATGACGTTAGCCATGACATATCCCACCCATTCCACTTCTGATCTGGAACATAGGCCACCTTATTGATCTCCACAGCCAGAGTTCGGATGGCCTCCCCTTATGTGTTTATCCTGGGGTTGAACCCACATGGGTGGTAGCAGGTACGCCAAGTAGCACGCACCTTCCCAAACTGGAGGCAGTTTTCTATATGCGGTTCTCCCACAAACCCACCAAATTGGCTTTAACATAGTGGATTGTGGGCTGGTACCACTTAAAAACAATTATAGTGTGGTGGAGAACACACTACAATGGCTATGGGTGACGTTTACTTCTGTAAGGGTAATATTCCACAACTGTTTCCATATGGCCCAGAAACAAGGAAGACAGGGAATTTTTAGGGGGTTGATGAAGGTGAGGTTTCCATATAAGTAATGTGACCCGTTATACCTTACATGATAGGAGCACCGGGAGCGTCCCACCCATGTTCCTCGACCTGTGTTTCGTTCATAACAGACACCCCCTTTCCTGCTCCAAACGGAGAAAGTATCGTTCCACTGCTCTTGACTTAAAGGCTCATGAAAGTTATCCTGTGCATGTTCCGTTGCGTTAAGTGGGAGTGGTATGAGGGGCATCCCGGATTCGGAGCTTTCGGGGCCCAGAGTACAAATCCAACAGCCCTGGGCACCTATGCTATTGGTAATGTTTGCTACTGTCTCAGCCAAGAGGGCCCATTGGTTATTGAATGTGTGTCCACCCCATCCCTTCAAGAGTTCATCTGTGACCATATTGACCCCTTTAATCGATATCCCACTCACTCCGTGGCCCGGCAATGCCCCAATCTGCGAGGAAACCCCCAGTAACAGAGTCCAAAGGGACATTATACGTGTGTGTTTCATTTTGAACCTGTGAGTCTTGCCGTTGGTCCTCAATCTTCTCCCGTGCGTCGAGTGTCAGCTTCCGGTGTGACACAGCAGGGGGTTGACTTCTATGTTCGCCTGGCGTTGCCTGTCCACTCCCGGTGGGACAGTTGCCTAGGATCTGCTGTTTTTTCTCAGAGTCAGTTTCGTTGGCCCCACCTGGGTGCTGGTCCATCGATCGGGTGGTGGATCTGCCTTTTAGGTCCTGCTGTAATGGGTCCAAGACTTAAAACCAAAACATTTAATAGAAGAGGGCGTGGTTAACATGACCTGGTGCGGCCCGCTCCACTGAGGCTTGAGTGGATCTGACTTCCACTTCTGACACCAAATTAGACCTGTAGATTTTCCATATTGTTATATTTTCTTCGCCAGTTCTCTTTTAGTTAATTGGCAATGCTGGCGGTATCTTCACTATAGGGCAAAGTTTTAATTGCTGACAGTTCATATGTGCTCTGTCCTGATTCAGAGACTTTCTTCACTAGTGGAGCATTGGTAGCTGACACTGTTGTTCCACTGTTAATCATGAATGCCAAAATTTTGTTTTTGCATCTTTACGAATGGGCCCTGGGGCAATCATGAACTCGGGGGCCTTTTCCTGGGGAAATGATGATACTTTCCCTTTGGTGGCCAATTTAACAATTGCCACGTTGATCCGACCTCAGCAGTAGCCTGTTACCTTGCACCTTTCCCTCGTTCTGGTTAGGGCTTCTGTGGGTTTCTGGCTACTGGCCTCTCTTCCATCTTGTCGGACATTCTCATAAGGGGCATATTCCCATTGTTATACTGTTCTTCAAAAAACTCCAATTGATTCCATGTCTGTAAGTCTTTCAAATAGGGATTCTTCTTATAATGGGCTCCTTTAAACTGCCCTTTTTCTTGTCTCTAGCCCAGACTTATAAATACTTTGCTCCTGATGTTACTTCATCTTGGTGACTCTTTATAAAACTTTTCTTTCTCTGCTTGTGTATTGATTTCCCATCCTTATGCTGTAGTTTTCTCTTTCCCATTACATACGCTGTTCTATTAATTCTTCCTTTTCTACATGTCATTACTTTAAGCTAAACGGTTTTTCCCTTCCCTCGTGGCTCTTAAACTGGTCTTTAAAGGGGGCTGTGCTAGCCCTGCTCTGTCCAGTGTTCTGGTATTCGCTGACATCCATAAATCTTGTGAGGCAGCTTGCTTATGACATCTCCTTTGGTTAACCCTTTCCTCTTCCTTTGCTCTTCTTCCTTTCTTAACTTGCTCAACCTCTCGTCTTTCTCTTCACTTTCCTTGTTGCCTCCTGGGTTCCCAGTACCCCATCTTTCTTTCCTTTTCCATCTCTGCCTTCATACTCTGCCCTGCTTCATTCTCCACATTGTTCCCTCTTTCTGGTTCATGCGGCATTCATGCGGCATTTTCTGTGCCTCCCCCTCTCTGAGGCTTCATTCTCTGCCATTTCTCATCTCCAATTTCTAACACCTCCTCTTTCCTTCTTTCCTTTTCCCCGGTGTCTGGGCCTTGTGGTCCCCCTCCTGCTGCCTCATCCCCCCCTTCGTCGGCTGGTGGGGCCTGAAGAGCTGGATAGATCGGCCTGTAATAAGGTGGCGGCAGTGGTAGCTCCTCCTCTACATGTGGCTGAGGTGGGGCTGTGGCTGTGTTAGCTATCGGAGCACTAGCCGTAGTAGATTGGCGGTTCCGCATCTCGGCCATCTTGGCTTTTCGCTTTTCCGCCTGATCTGCCAGTTTCGCCTGCATCCCTTTCTTAGTCTTTTTCCCCAACACCTTAACGGGCAATTGCAACGCGCCCTTCTTATTTATACACTCTTGCTTACAGCAGTCCCGCAACCATGAGGGGGGGTCCTGGCAGTTCAAGTACCACTGGTCTATGAAGGGCCATTGATCCGGGTGCGGAACAGACGTAACGGATACGTGGACCTTACGAATTTCCTCTAAGTCACATGTGCCTGTCGAGGGCCAAGTAGGGCTCTGGGCGGGCCAATCCAGCTCGCAATACCGAACTAAAGTTGCAGGGTCTAGTTCCTCCCCATAGTCCCTACTAAAGCCCTTACTAAAATTATCCACCATACACTGGAGTACCGTTTTGGAAGTTTTTCCGCCCATTATCCACCACAGACGTCACACGTTCCAGACAAACAAGACAACAGAGGGGTAGGGTACGTGCCGGCCAGTAGGGGGTCTGGCTTAGGCTGAGAACAGCAGGGTACGGACAGACAATTCAAACGCTCGCTCCGTTCGTGGCTTCCCCAGTCGCCCAGGAGAAGAACCGCACTATAGGAGCTCCCTTTCGCTTTAGGTTTGCTGCTAATCAGCGCCCCATTCACAGGCACCCAATGCTCAAGCACACTCTTTCATACACCAACCCAACCTGGACCACGAGGTACACGGGACGTAGCCGCGTCCCACCTCTGGTCTCAGCGACAGATGGCAAGTCTGTGCTATACCTTGAGACGTCTCCCACCTTGTGCACACACCTATACTGTACCTGCCGGCAGGATGTTCCCTTTGCTGTAAACCTCGTCCGTCAGGTCCGGTATCAGCGGGCTCCCAGGGCGTCTCCTGCGACCGAAACTCCTAACCTGTCTCCAGAAAAGCGGAGTGGCGCCACAGGGAGGGGTCTCCGCCGCCGGAGAGTCCCGGCTGGGGGCTTCGCTGAAGGACAGGTAAAGTACCACTGTAACCATCCGCAGTCACGGCACCAAGAAATGTTGGCTGGAGACCAAACACTGAAGACCCAAGGATGGCCGGAGGAGGAAAAGTTTTACTAACAGCTTTATTGTTCCCGGGCCCGCGTCTCACAGCCCAAAACAACGGAGGCTGAGAGCCCAGAAGCAAGCATGGTCATTAACCTTTATACCTTCAGTACGCATGGCATACACTCGAAAAGATTTGGTTCTCCTAATTGGCTCAGCTACCCCTATGCCCTCATGCCCTTATTTGGGCACATGCCCACTTTTCTACATTCCATTCTCGAACAAAGAAAACTCTACTGCGCAAGCGTGATTACAAAAGCGGAGACTCAGCATGTTTAAAAAACTTTTCACCTACTACTTTCCATTCTCCAGCCTGTGCCTCAAAACTGTCCATGACTTTCAGCCTACATTCTACATTACTAGACCCAGATGGCATTCACCTAAGAGTTCTGAAGGAACTCAAGAATGAAGTTGCTGATCTTTTGATTAAATATGCAACATGTCCCTTAAAACGGCCACTGTGCCAGAGGATTGGAGGATAGCTAATGTCACGCCAATCTTTAAAAAAGGAAGGAGGGGGGACCCGGGAAACTACAGGCTCGTCAGCCTAACATCTGTTCCAGGGAAGATGGTGGAAAGCCTCATCAAAGATAAAATCTCCTTTGCTGCGGGAGAATCAGCATGGCTTCTGCAAGGGGATGTCTTGCCACACAAACCTTTTAGAATTCTGTGAAAATGTCAACAGCCATGTGGATTCGTGCGAACCCGTGGATATTATATATCTGAATTTTCAGAAAGCATTTGACACAGTCCCTCATCAAAGGCTCCTGAAAAAAAAACTTCATAGTCAGGGAATAAGGGGGCAGGTCCTCCTATGGATAAGGAACTGGTTGAAGACTAGGAAACAGAGAGAGGGTGTCAATGGGCAATTTTCACAATGGCGGGCAATGGCGTCGCCAGGCGCCCCCGTTACTGGTGCCGCCCCCCCTGACGCCCCCCAATAAAACTGTCAAATTTTTAGGTTTCGTTTTCGAAACCTATTTTTGACAGTTTTTTGGGGTTTTTTTCTTTTTTTCGGGCTATTTTAAGTGTAAAAAACGGGATTTTTAACATGTACAACATTCCCGCGACGATCTTCTTCCTGCGCCCGGGCACAGCTTCTCCCTGCTCCCGGGCGCGGACTCTGTAACGCCCCCAGCAGCGGTTTCCGGAGTTTGCGCATGCACAGACCCACGGAGTTTCCAGGGACGTTCTGGGCATGCGCAAACTCCGGAAAGCGCTGTTGGGGGCGGTACAGAGTCCGCGCCCGGGAGCAGGGAGAAGCTGTGCCCGGGCGCAGGAAGAAGATCGTCGCGGGAATGTTGTGCCCCATATGCAAGATAAGTGCCCTCAAAGCATACATAGACGTTAAAAATCCCGTTTTTTACACTTTAAATAGCCCGAAAAAGAAAAAAAACGGGGGAAAAATTGAAATCTAAGGAGGCCCGCGCCCCCCCCAGAGCCTCAGCGTCCCTACACCCTGGGGCCCACCGCACCACCGCCCCATATCTGGCGATGCTACTGATGGCGGGAGATGAAAATGGTGTGCTCCAAGGATCGGTCTTGGGACCGGTGCTTTTCAACTTGTTTATAAATGACCTGGAGTTGGGGATAAGCAGCGAGGTGGCCAAGTTTGCGGACAACACTAAACTTTTCCAGGTGGTGAAGACCAGCACGGATTGTGAAGAGCTCCAGAAGGATCTCTCCAAACTGGGAGAATGGGCAGCAAAATGGCAGATGCACTTCAATGTAAGTAAGTGCAAAGTGATGCACATTGGGGCAAGAAACCAAAATTTCACATATACGCTCATGGGTTCTGAGTTGTCTGTGATGGATCAGGAGAGAGATCTTGGGGTACTGGTAGGCAGGTCGATGAAAGTGTTGATCCAGTGTGCTGCAGCTGTGAAGAAGGCCAATTACATGCTCAGGGTCTTTAAAAAAGGGATTGAGAATAAAACCGCCAATATTATTATTGTTGTTGTTGTTGTTGTTCAGTTGTTAAGTCGTGTCCGACCCTTCGTGATCCCATGAACCATATCCTGCCAGGCCTTCCTGTCCTCCACTATCTTCCTGAGTTCGCTCATTTTCATGTTTGTTGCATCGGGAAGCCCCTTCGCCACGACAAGGCAATGATCCATTAAAGCATATTATTATGCTGTAGTACAAATCGATGGTAAGGCCACATCTGGAGTATTGCGTCCAGTTCTGGTCGCCACAACTCAAAAAGGATACAGTGGAACTGGAAAAAGTGCAGAAGAGAGCGACCAAAATTATTAGTGGGCTGTGGCATCTCCCTTACGAGGAAAGGCTAAAGCGTTTGGGGCTCTTCACTCTAGAAAAAAGATGCCTGAGGGGGGGACATGATTGAGATGTATAAAATGATACATGGGATGGAGAGAGCGGATAGAAAGAAGTTCTTTTCCCTTTCGCACAACACTGGAACTAGGGGACATCCAGTAAAATTAAGAGAGTTAGAACAGACAAAATAAAACATTTATTTACCCAGCATGTAATTAATCTGTGGAACTCCTTGCCACAAGATGTGGTGATGGCACCTGGCCTGGATGCCTTTAAAAGGCGACTGGACAGATTTATGGAGGAAACGTCCATCACAGGTTACAAGCCATGATGGGGATAAGCAACCTCTGGTTTTAGTAATGGGCTCTCTCTTAATGCCAGGTGCAAGGGAGTGACAACAGGATACAGGTTATCTTGTTGGCTGTGTGCTCCCTGAGGCATTTGGTGGGACCACTGTGAGATACTGGATGCTGGACTAGATAGGCCTTTGGCCTGATCCAGCAGCTGGGCTCTTCTTATGTTCTCCATGACACTGTACCAGACAGATTTAACACGATTAAACACGATTCCTCTTTGAACACGATTCCTGTTTAGATTCTGGTTGTGCAGATTAATTTGCCATTTCCTTTGTGATAATCAGAGTCTTCCCAATTATCAGGTTCCAGATTGCTGTGGAAAGTACTCAAAATGATGTACACAAAGTTTATTCCGAATGGTGGCTGACACATTCAGACCCGAGACAATTATCGCCTTCTTAAGGAGCTGAAACCACGAATCGCAGACTTCAAGCGCAAGGGGAGACCAAGGGAAGTGGTGGACGCCCTGCTTCCTGTTGCTTCCAGCCTTGTAACATAGACAAGGCCTTATCGATTGTCTACGTTTCCTGTCCAGCGGAACGTTCATCCTAAAAACCGTGTTTTTTATGTAGGAGGTTAGAGCTCCCCCTGCTGCCTGTGGCAAGGAACTGGCTGTACTGCCTCTGTGAACAGGTTGCAGCTGCTTGACTTGTGGTCTCTTGGGTGCCACAAGCCACAGAAAGATAGCCAGGTGCGCAGACAGGACGGAGGCCAGATAATTGCTCTTGTTCAGAGAAGAATCATTGGTAGGTGCTTGATTGGATAAGCCACACAGTCAGTTTGTGAACGGACGGACAGCTCACCCCATCTCTCCTGCCTGCGCAAATCTTCCACCTGCTCAGGGGAAGTGTGAATCGTCTCAATGCCAGGGTTCAGGATCTGGCCCTGCGTCCATTGTTTCCACTCTGCCAATTCCTTTCCGCAATCAGTTCTGCTTTTTACAAATGTGATTAGTGTTTCTGAATTGAATAGGTTTTTCCATAACTGCGGCTGCATGAAAATGTCACAAGGAATTTCTCACAAGGAGAAATGGCTGCACATGGAATAGAAGGTGAATGAGAGGAAATTGCTTCTGGGCTCCCACCAGCCAGCGCTCGACAGTCCCAGAGGCACCCATGTCACGACTGCGGTGTCCAGAGGTTAATGCCCGGGAGGTGTGGCTCGGTCTGCAGCGCAGCAGCAGCTCCTAAAGGGATGATGCTGCTGAGATTATTCTTGCCTGCTGGAGGCTGTCATGGTTCTGGCTGCAGAGATGAGGGGCACAAGAGGGAGGGAGGGAGCCTGCCCGCCCGCCCCTGGCTGGTCTCTGGCTGTTTTGCTGAGGAGTGTGCCTGCAGCCTGCTGCGTGAGTGTCTGGGAAGCCAAAGCCAACGGGGGGGGGGGCAGCCCTGCGGGGCTTCAGAAGGCCGGGAGCTGCCAGTCCACACAGTGAACTGACTTCGCTGTTTGGTTTAAGGGTCTCAAAACAGGGACGGATCCCTTTGCAAAGCTTCTGAACTGTCGGACCCCAATCCCTCTGGCTCCAGCCTCCTGAGCTGGTACTGGCAGCGAGAAAAGACCCCAGCTCGAGTTTGCAAGCTTTGAGCAGGAGATGCCACCAAGGACCCAACCAGCTGCTGGGACATTCTCAGCATTTGGGGAGGTGCTCTGGAGTTAGAGAAAGCTCCCTAATGTGAAAGGGAGAAGGGGAAGGAAGGAAGGAAGGAAGGAAGGAAGGAAGGAAGGAAGGAAGGAAGGAAGCCCACTGGCCATCTATCCTCTGCAGCGCTCCCAGAGCTCATGACTGTTGGGGGTTATTATATTATTTCATAAACCTTAGGGGGGTCAAATATGCAGAGTTTGCAAATGGAAGAAGTCCTTATATTTATTTAACCAGTAGAGTTATCCCAGCACCCAGGCTAGCTAGCTATCATTACCATTGAAATGAGACACGGAGTCTGAGGCTTGTATAGTAAAAAGAAAAAATAGTTTTACTTACAGTCCAGTATTCATAGTTTACATTCATCTAGTTATGACTAGAGGTACACTATTACATTGAGCGGTCAGTATGCCCCTATAGCTGGCACACCCATGTGGGGAAAATGGCTTCCAGGCAAGGAGCCCAGGAAAGCACGTCTGTCCCCATGTAGAGTCAGATGCGAAGAGAGAGAACCCATGTGGTCAGAGAGAGGATGTTGGGAAAGGTCAGGGTCACGCCCCTTCCAGGTCAGACAGGAGGGGCCAGGTGAAGGTCCTTGCAGGTGACTGGAAAAACACACCCACTGCCCTCCAAGGTCCTAGCAGCCAAATACTGCTCATATCCAACACCCCTTCTCAGTGTTTGGGTGCTCACTTAGTCTACGAGGCCTGTTTGCTTTCGTAGGCTCTGAAACCGGTCTCTTGGTAAAGGCTTTGTTAACATGTCTGCTAGCATGTTCTGTGTTGGACAGTAGTCCACCCTGATGAGACCATTTTTGTGTTCATCACGCACAAAATGATACTTCAAGTCAATGTGCTTTGTGCGTGCATTGTGGCCCTCTGATTTTATCATTTTTATACAACCTTGGTTATCTTCCATAACCTGTATGGGCCTTGGTACTTCTATACCCATGTCCTGCATCAATTGGCACAGCCATTTTACCTTTCTGCATGCCTCAGATGCAGCCACGTATTCAGCTTCTGTGGTAGATAAAGCAACAGTGATTTGTTTCCTGCTTGCCCAGCTAATAGCCCCACCACCATACATAAACAAATGTCCACTTGTTGATTTGCGGTCTATGGGATCTTCGCCCCAGTCAGAGTCTGTAAAACAAATCAGTCTTGGGTCATCACAAACTGGCAGTTTTAGTTTGTGGTCTGCAGTCCCTTTCAGGTATTTGATCACTCTCAGTACTGCAACCCAGTCTCCATTTTTCGGAGCGCTGGTTCTTCTGCTTAAGATGCCAGTTGCAGCTGCGATATCGGGTCTCGTGGTTGTTGAAAGATACAAAAGTTTACCGATTAATTCTCTATACCTGTTACCTGGCGGCAACGGTTCACCTCCTCCTTGTTTGAAGTAGTCAGTTTCCATTGGTGTGGCAACCGCATACCCGTTCTTCAGGCCAGCAGATTCAACTATTTCCAAAGTCTTTGTCCTCTGGCTTAGAAGATAGCTCCCATCTGCATCCTTCTGGATCTTAATTCCCAAGTAGAATTTTGCATCTCCCAGCTCCTTAAGTTCCACTTCTCTGCTGAGATGCTTCACTACATTTTTATAATCCTGCTCATTACAATAACAGAGAATTAAGTCATCCACATATATTAATACATACATCCATTCACCATTCTTTTGTTTTGTATACAAACACTGGTCAGCACCGCCCTGCTTAAAACCTTGCTGTTTAAGCATTTGGTCCAGCTTTTCGTTCCAAGCCCTTGCGGCCTGTTTGAGCCCATACAAACCTTTCTGAAGTTTGCATACATGGTGTGGGTGTTTGCTGTCTATGAAACCCTGTGGTTGTTCCATGTAAATTTCTTCTCTTATCTGTCCATACAAAAATGCAGTCTTCACATCAAGATGCTTGACTTTCATTTGTTTGGAAGCTGCAATGCTTAAGAGCAGTCTTAAAGTAGTATGTTCTACAACAGGTGCAAAAGTCTCGTCATAATCTTCCCCATATTTCTGAGAATAGCCTTTGGCAACGAGTCTTGCTTTATAACGTTCAATATCCCCTTCTGAATCTTGCTTTGCCTTGAATACCCACTTGAACCCTATAGCCTTTTTTCCAGGGGGCAATGTGGTTAATGTCCATGTCGTATTGGTGTGTAGTGTGTGCATTTCCTCTTTTGCAGCATCTATCCACTTACGTGCTTCGTCTGTGGGCATCCTTTGAAGGTCTTTCCACGACTCTGGTTCACGCTGTGGCGATGACCTTGCGAGGCAGGACACTCCAAAGCGAGCAGGCAGTACACCTTTGTTGTCACGGGTTGAGCGTCTGGGTTCTGGCATCGGAACCTGGTCTGCTGTACCTGTTGTATCAGCGACGTCTGGCTCCTCTGCGTCAGTTCCTTCGGCTGTCTCCCCTTCTGTTGGTGTGCTGCTCATGTCCTCCTCTGGTATAGATTCTGTTGGTTCACTGTAGTGATAGATTGGCACATACACAACCTCTGCACTTTCATCTGGTAAATCATTAGTAGGGATTTGACATTCATTAGTCTTTACACTTTCATCAAAGTACAATGCATGACGTATGCTTACTTTCCCAGTATGTGGATCCAAAATTCTGTACCCTTTAGTCCCTAGTGCGTATCCCACAAAAACACCTTCTTCTGCTCTCAGGTCTAGTTTAGATCTCTTCTCTCTGGGAATATATGTATAAACTTTGCTCCCAAATACTTTGATGTGGTTCATGCTTGGTGCTCTCCCATGCCACAGTTCAAAGGGAGTTTTTGATGCCCCTTTTGTGGGAAGCCTATTCTGTAGATAGTTTGCAGTCAGTGCTGCTTCTCCCCAAAGGCGATTGGGCAACTTTGCATCAGATAGCATACATCTGATCATCTCTAGGAGTGTGCGATTCTTTCTCTCAGCCACACCATTCTGCTCTGGAGTGTAGGGCACAGTGCATATCTGTTGTATCCCTTCCTCTTGCAGGAATGCTTGTGTGAGATGAGAAACGTACTCACCGCCGTTATCCGTCATCAGTCTTTTCGGTCTCTTATTAAAGAAGTTCTTTACTGCAGCTACATAGCTCCTGACCATGTCATGAGCTTCACTCTTGTCCTTCAGCAAGTATATCACCGAATACCTGGAATAGTCATCTACAAGAGTCATTATGTACCTGTTACCTTCTGTGCAAGCCACTGGGAGTGCGCACAGGTCACTGTGAATCAGGTCCAGTACTTCAGTTGTTCTGCCTTCAGTTCTCTGTGGAAAACTGGGTCTTACTCTTTTAGCTTTAATGCAGTGTATGCATTTTTCATGATTGGTGTAAGGTGTTACCTTTAAATCCTTTGTGAGATTCTTCTTCTCCAGATCCATGATTGCATTCTGATCGCGGTGCCCTAGCCTGCGATGCCATAGATTGAGACACTGTCCTCTACAGCCCTCCTTTGCAGACATGGCTTGTTCACCTGCAACATCTAAACAATATACATCTGCACGCTCAGTTCCCTGAGCCACCAATACATCATCTTTAGTGATTATGCACTTTCCTTCAAAGAATATGATTTGGTGTCCCTTTTTCTCCAAGGCGGAGATACTTATCATGTTTGTATCCAATCCTGGAACATACAAGACATTGGTTAGTAAATTATTATTACATTTATCATTGGAAAGACAGTTTAGCTTTCCTTGCCCTTTTCCTTGGATCTCCAAACTCTGTCCATTGGCTACAGTCATTTTCCCATTGATGTTCTGGTCCAATTGCTGGAAAAGACTTGGTTCTGACGTACAGTGAGCCGTACAGCCCGAGTCCAATATCCAACACTTTTGATCATAGGTTGTCAGACTGTATGATTTTTCCTCTCTAGTGAGCATGCTGAAAGAATTTTGTTGATCCTCTTTCTTGCTTCCGTCTGGCAGCTTTGGGCAAAAATGGCCCCCCTTCTTATCTCCTATCTTTTCCTGCTGCTTTCCTCTCCCAGCAGGATTCCGAGCTAGGTGTGAATTCTTGGCTGGGCTGGAACAATATTTTGCATAATGTTCCTTCCCCCACAATTGAAACAGATTTTTCCATTTGCTTGGCCTTCTTGGGCTCTGCCCTTTGTTATGTAAATAGAGCCATTTTGAGTTGTATCAGGTTTAGCATTCAGAAATGGCTTACATTCTGTGCGTAGTTGAGCAAGCGCTTTTCTAAAATCTATTTGTGTACTGGATATCCCAGTAATAAAACTTCCAAAAACTTTATCATCAAGAGAAGCCAGTAAAAATCCCACTCTTTGATTATTATTCAGGCGGAAATCTGTTAGTTCTAAATCCTGGAGAATTTGAACTAATTTGTTGCAATGCTCTTGGCACTGATCTTTGCTGGTCAGTTTAAGCCAGCAGAGGCTCCTAATCAGGTTTGTCTCATCTTTAGTGCCTGTTTTAGCAAATACTTCAGACAAATTTTCAAGCATTTTCTTAGCTGTATTTGCATCTGCTACATGACACTTTTGATCTGGCTTTAATCCTCTGTAAATTATGGATTTTGCTCTAGCATCAGCTCTGCTCCATACTACAAATTCATCCACCTCATCAGGAGCATCTTCATTCAGCATGTGTGAGATTCCAAGCGCATCTAAAGCAATCTCAAGTTCACGCTTCCATTGCTGAAACATCCTTGGATCTAATTTATCCACAGCCTCATAAAACATTCCTCCTTCTCTGCCTGCCATTGTTATTTAATTTCTTGTGTGGTCAGGCAAACAAACAAAAAAAGATAGCATGTAAGTCTAGCCTTTAAAACTTGGGTGAGGGTAAAACAAAACTTAAAATTCATAATTCCAAAACGTGCAAAAACTCTCAGGTTAATTTAAGGCTTCTTATTGTGTAATACCTGGGCCCATAACCTCTGTTGGGGGTTATTATATTATTTCATAAACCTTAGGGGGTTCAAATATGCAGAGTTTGCAAACGGAAGAAGTCCTTATATTTATTTAACCAGTAGAGTTATCCCAGCACCCAGGCTAGCTAGCTATCATTACCATTGAAATGAGACACGGAGTCTGAGGCTTGTATAGTAAAAAGAAAAAATAGTTTTACTTACAGTCCAGTATTCATAGTTTACATTCATCTAGTTATGACTAGAGGTACACTATTACATTGAGCGGTCAGTATGCCCCTATAGCTGGCACACCCATGTGGGGAAAATGGCTTCCAGGCAAGGAGCCTAGAAGAGCACGTCCGTCCCCATGTAGAGTCAGATGCGAAGAGAGAGAACCCATGTGGTCAGAGAGAGGATGTTGGGAAAGGTCAGGGTCACGCCCCTTCCAGGTCAGACAGGAGGGGCCAGGTGAAGGTCCTTGCAGGTGACTGGAAAAACACACCCACTGCCCTCCAAGGTCCTAGCAGCCAAATACTGCTCATATCCAACAATGACGAGAAGGGCCTCTCTTCTTCGACCTGGAGACTCTGGCCGGCCTCAGCCTGCTGGAACCGTCCACAAAGCGGAGCCCCCCCCTCCATGATCTGTGCACACATTGCTGCCAAACCATGGGCCCATCCAGCCCAGCACTGCTTCTCCCAGCTCTGCTATCTGAGATCCAACCTGGAACCTTCTGCATGCAACCTCTACTCCCCCACCCCGCCATGGGGGACTGTAGCTCTGTATCGTCTACAATTCTCCAGGACTGCAGACTGAAATGCACGCAAAGCAGTTTTTCTCCTGCTGATCACGGCTTCTCCCTAGATGTCCTGAGATAGTTCCAGCCATGCAAATTGCGCACAGGTGTCAGGATCTTGTCCAAGACTCTGCTGTTGCCTGAAAGTGACAAGTGCCCTGTGGCCTGGCACATCCACAGTGCTTCGTACTGCCACTGATGCAAGGAGAGGTCAACCCGGCCACAGTGATGGCAAAAGGGTTGCAGGAGTGAGCCGCAAGGCACTGGCGTCGTTCGAGGTGGGGCGGAACGGTAAGTTCCGCACTGTGCTAACCTCCGTTTACTCCCTGGCATGAGGTGGCCCCGCCCCCTCGCCATTGGAGCCATTCAGTGCGGTGAAGACAACGCGCAGGGAGTCTACTGCGCGTTTCCTTCGCCGCACTGAATGACTCCAATGGCGAGGGGGCAGGGCCGCCTCGTGCTGGGAAGTAAACGGAGGTTAGCACAGTGCGGTACTTACCGTTCCGCCCCACCTCGAACGACGCCAGTGCCGCAAAGCATTGCTGCTCTTAGTGAAATCACTGAACAAGGAACTTTCTAGTCCATCCTACACACACACACACACACCCATTGGGTCCAGCTGGAAGGGGGTGGATGAGTTGCCTCCTGCTCCCCTCCCCCAGCATTGCCAGGTCAACAGGTCGGACAGGAGTCGTGCGACTCGTTGCGCAGGCAGAAATTTACATCGACCATCCACGATCTGCCATTTATGCCTTGCACTGAATCGCTGACATGTCTGGAGTCTTTAATTGTGTGTTACAATTATGTTTGCCAAACCACAAATGACAATTAGGAGATTTTGAAAGGCACAGAAGGGGAGGTAATTTGATGGTACAATCAGATACATCCCTTTAAATGAAGATCGTCTTTCCTCCTTTCACAGACAGGAAATTGCTTTGCAGTTTCATCCCTTTGAATGGACTTATGGAGGAATGTCGGAACACCCTGTGCTTGCCAGACTGAGGGGCTTGCGAGGGCCGCAGCACGGCCAGGAAGGGGCCCTGTGCTCTCCCTCCTCTGTGCAGCCTCTTTGGGGAAGAAGGCAGAGAATTCCCAAGCCCAGCATGCATTTCCACACTTCCGGAGCATGATGCAGCCGACGTTCCGACTGAGAGCTGCTCTGCTCTGGCCTGCTGCTGCAGGCCCGTCCAGCTCTGCTGTCTGTCTTTCTTGGTTGTCTGGACAGTGTGACGGTGCTGTTGGGGCTTCTGGCTAATGGGGGGCACTTTATGCCAATACAGGTTTCATTCATTCATTCATTCATAATGGGGGGCAGAGGAGCTGCAGCAGGAAGAAGCGTTGAGGTCAGTCTTATTAGTTAGTTAGTTAGTTATTTAAAAGATTTTTATGCCACTTTTCCTATGCTCAAAGCACTGTACAGCATAAGAATTAAAAGATAATACGATTGATAAAAACATTAAAAACCATTAAAAACCATTAAAAATGATACAGGACCTAGACCAGGGGTTCTCAACCTGTGGTACGGGTACCCCTAGGGGTGCACAGACCTCTTGCTGGGGGTACGCCAAGACCTGCCCCTTATCTGTCTCATCAGCAGCTAATTAAGTGTTAATTAACATGGATTTTAAATTGTAATTATTTTCGGAGCCCTTCTGTCTCTCTGATTTTGGTTTTGGGCTTATTTTTGTACTTTGGAAACTGTATTTTGGTGGGTTGGGGGAGGGAGGAGCTGATTTTGGGAAGTGTGACTTGGAGAAAAAAAAAGAGATCCTTGCAAGTCTCTCTCTCTCTCTCTCTCTCTCTCTCTCTCTCTCTCTCTCTCACACACACACACACACACACACACACACACACACACACACACAGAGTTAAATAAGATTAATTAATTAATTAATCAATTAATCCAATTAATTAGGAGTTAATTAGCAGGGGGTACTTCAGAAAATTGGACCGTGATAGGGGGTACCCGGGCCTCCAAAGGTTGAGAACCCCTGACCTAGATGACCAAAATGGAGCAAGGCCTGGTGAGGTGTCGATTTGTTGTTGTTCAGTCGTTAAGTCGTGTCCGACCCTTCGTGATCCCATGAACCATATCCCGCCAGGCCTTCCTGTCCTCCACTATCTTCCTGAGTTCGCTCATTTTCATGTTTGCTGCATCGGTGATGCTGTCTAACCATCTCATCCTTGGCCTTCCCCTTCTCCTTTTGCCTTCAATCTTTCCCAGCATCAGAGTCTTCTCCAGAGAGTCCTCTCTTCACATTAGGTGGCCAAAATATTTGAGTTTCAGCCTTAGTACCTGTCCTTCCAGGGAACAGTCAGGGTTGATTTCATTTAGAATTGACTGATTTGATCTCCTAGCAGTCCAAGGGACTCTCAGGAGTCTTCTCCAGCACCACAGTTCAAAAGCATCTATTCTTCGGCGCTCAGCCTTCCTTATGGTCCAACTCTCGCAACCATACATTGCTACTGGGAACACCATCACACTAACTATACGAACTTTTGTTGGCATGGTGATATCTCTGCTGTTTATTATGCTGTCTAAGTTTGCCATAGCTTTCCTTCCAAGGAGTAAGCGTCTTTTAATTTCATGGCTGCTGTCTCCGTCTGCAGTGATCTTGGAACCCAGAAAAGTAAAATCTATTACTGCTTCCATTTCTGCCCCTTCTATTTGCCAGGAATTGATGGGACCTTAGTTTTATTAATGTTGAGTTTCAAGCCAACTTTTGCACTCTCCTCTTTCACTCTCATCAAGAGGCTCTTTAGTTCTTCTTCACTTTCTGCCATTAGGGTGGTATCGTCTGCATATCTGAGGTTGTTGATATTTCTCCCGGCAATCTTGATTCCGGCTTGTGATTCATTCAGCCCTGCATTTCTCATAATGTACTCTGCATATAAGTTAAATAAGCAGGGTGACAATATACAGCCTTGCCATACTCCCTTCCCAATTTTGAACCAATCAGTTGTTCCATGGCCGGTCCGAACTGTTGCTTCTTGACCCGCATACAGGTTTCTCAGGAGACAGGTAAGGTGGTCTGGTACCCCCATCTCTTTAAGAATTTGCCACAGTTTGTTGTGATCCACACAATCAAAGGCTTTTGCGTAGTCAATGAAGCAGAAGTAGGTGGTTTTTTGGAACTCTCGGGCTTTCTCCATGATCCAGCGCATGTTGGCAATTTGATCTCTAGTTCCTCTGCCTCTTGGAAACCCAGCTTGTACGTCCGGTAGTTCTCGGTCCACGTACTGCTGAAGCCTAGCTTGTAGGAATTGTAGGTGTCGATTACCCCCTCTGCAATAATAAACCTGAGTGCATCACCTACCTCATGCAAGTTCATCTGAAGGGGACCCTGGGGAAGGGCCAGGGGAGGAGGCCACCCCATGTCTCAGGGGAGTCCGTCCGAAGTGGCAGTGCTGCCACTCAGCCTGCAGGCATAACAGGCAGTCACGCTCAGGGTGTCACTGGGGTTGGTGACACCCGGGGCAAGATCACATGGTGTCACCCGCATGGACCTCCTCCTGTACCAGACCACACGACATGATGTGGAGGCCTCCTGGGAAATGCGATCCTTGTGCAAGTCGCAGCAGGGATTGGGAAAAATCCATGTTCTACCAGTGGTGCATTTTCACACCACCAGTAACAAATAGAAGTCATTTTGGTGTCATCCCTCCTCGGGTGGCACCTGGGGCAGTCCACCCCCTAGCCCGCCTAGTGACGCCCCTGATGTACAGATAGGCATGACAGCATTTTATAACCAAATGACATGTAACGTAGAGCCCCCCCCCACTCCCAACTCCTACACAGGCTAGAATGCGATGACTGTGGCCTTGAAGTGCCGCTGGCTGCCACCTGGCACAGAGGCCATCGCACTCCTTCTTGTGTCAAACGTGTCTGGATGGAAAAGGCACCCCCCCCCCCACCAACACAAGGCAGCAGCAGCAGCAGCAGCAGGAATGTTGACCCTTGCTTCCTACAGGAGAACATCTTCATCTGGCGCAGCTCGGCACACAACGCCTCTGGCACCAAGGTGTTTGCGTTTCACGTGGGCTTGCGGTAACGACAAAAGAGGACTTTGAAACCGCTGCATGTGGGGACTGAGCAGCAGCGAAAAGAGCCATTTAATGAATATCAGGTTTGCGCTAATCATGCTGAGAATTGTGAGCTGGGAGGCATTTGCCTTGAAGTCGCGGCCCATTTTTGTTGCAAGAAGATGCATTGAGATTCATATCACAGATTCAATTTTCAACATTAATGTGACTGAATTTGTCAAATTCCTTTTTATGTGCTGCGGTAGACGAAGCAAGAATTAATGTTCATGGCTCTGGAACGGCTCTTCTTAGACACGTCCCACAAACTGTTTGGACTCCAGAGAGGACTGATGAGCCTGCTCAGTGTGTGTGTGTGTGTGTGTGTGTGTGTGTGTGTGTGTGTGTGTGTGTGTGAGAGAGAGAGAGAATCAGCCCATTTCAAAGCTTGGCGTGGTCACATACATTCACTGTTCTGCAAGTGTGGTAGAGCATGCCAGGCTGCCTTACAAAACTCCAGACAGTAGCATCCCTGCCATAGGGTGTGGGGCTACTGCCTTGTGCGGCATCATGCATGGTTTCCTTGTGAGGAGCAGCTGCAGCAGTGTCTCCCGGCAGAAGCCAGGCCCTCCGCCCACCCTTGCTTCCGTTAGGCTCCAAATGGAGCCTTTCCGGAAATGAGGGGGTGGAGCAACATGGGGGAGGCGCAACTGCAGGGGTGCTTTACTGTGAGGGTGGTGTGATGTCACCCAGCCCTGGGAAGCAGGGGGGGGGGCTAGTGACGCCACTGACTCCAGATGTGGCCCATGGTGAGATTTGGAAAACAACTGCATATAGATCCAGATCTCTCTCTCTCTCTCTCTCTCTCTCTCTCTCTCTCTCTCTCTCTCTCTCTCTCTCCATTGAACATCGTGAGGTAGTTTATCTCAGGTTGGAGACAGGTGGTAGTTTTTGAATCTGGAAGGAAGAGAGCGCCTCTGCAGTGCATCCCACCCCCATCTTGGGCCGTGGGTTTGGCAGACCAAGGGCCAGATCACAACCTACTCGACCAGAGACAACACAGAAATGAAAGAAATGTGCCTGGCAGCCCTGGCAGCCCTTCTTTAAGGGTACCACCTTCCGGGAGGATGACTGACTGTTTCCAGCTGGACTCGGTCTCCTTCCTCTCAGCAAGAGTCAGCCAGGTGACTCAGGAGAGGAGGGTGGTTTCTGTCCCCAGTCACTAGTCTTCAGCATCAGGCAATTAGTGGCCTCTTGGGTCTGCCCCTGGGAAGTTCTTTATTTATTTGGATATTTATAACCCTCACAGGTAACAAAAAGCAGCCTACAAAAGTACACATAGTATATAAAATGCACACACTCACACATGAGTCAGTTCTCTTCACACGCAAATTCATTACCTGCGGATTTGTGTATCCGTGAGGGGCAGAATTGTGACCTACCTTATGTTTTCCGTGCCTCTGTCTTGCCCTTCTGTGATATGATGAGCTCCCCAGCATTCGCAGGTGACATTTTGAAGGTCTCTGCTGCATCAAGAGACCTTCAGAATACAGTGAAAAGCTTAAAGATGGTGTCTGCGAGTAGCGCTGAGCCCTTTAGATGGACGTAGGAAGCGCCAAAATGGGCGGACAGCTTCTCCATCCCAGGGTCCGATTGCTGTCCATGGCTTCCAGGACTCTTCTGAGCCTGGCCAGCTGCCGGCCAGACTCCTTGCGCGCCTGCGAGGCTTGTGCATGCGTACAACTCTTTTAAAGCTTTTTAAAAAGCTTTTAGAGAGTTGTGTGCCTGCGCAAGCCTTGCACAAGCATACGAGGAGTCTGGCCGGTGGCCTGCCAGGCTCAGAAGAGTGGCCGCAAAGAGCAGTTGGTCGCTGGGAAAGCGGGGGATTTTCCGGGACATTTCCCAGTTTCAGGGGCTGGTCAGGATGCCAGGCATGGCCAGGACAGGACCCGGGATGGACCCCTGAAACCGGAACTGTCCTGGAAAAATCCGGAATGAATGATAAGCCTAATTGTAGTCCTTGTGAAGGCTACTTCAATGGACGTAGCTGTCACAAAGATTTCAACTCCCATAAACACCTTCACTCTTCTATCCTGTTTGGGAGGGGAAAAAATGCCCCGCACAGCCCAGGCACAACAGTTTAAAGAGGAGTCTCTTTAACAAGGTGGGGGTGGGTGGGGTGGAGAGCAACAACTGGGGGGGGGCTACAATTCCCCAGAAAACCTCTGGTGCTGGAGACCCATGGTGGCAGCAAGAAAGGTAGGTGCGAGCAGCCTCGTCACCCCCTCCCTCACCAGCTTTCTTGCCACCGCCACCGCCATGGGTCTGCAGCACCAGCGGCTTTCCAGGGTTTTTTTGTAGCCATCCCTCCCCCCCATTTGTTGCTCAGCACCCCCACTTTTTTACCTCCCAAACAGGATAAAAGAGTGAAGGGGTTTATGGGAGTTGAAGTCTTTGTGACGACTACTTCCATTGAAGTAGCCCTCACAAAGACTAAAATTCTATGAGTCTCTTCACCATCTCTAAAGGCTACTATAGGTAGTTGCACCTAGAACCTAATGAGGATTGTAAAAAGATGATCGAAATGTTGTTCAAACTAACATCTGTTCTATGCTTCTAAACATCTTTTAGTTTAATAAAAGCTTTTAAGTCATGGCTTCTAATCTCAATATAAACATTTTATCATCCTTAATTATCGCTGGCCATGAAAATCTTACTTCTTATCTTAAGTCTCTTTACCAGTTGAACACCGCCAGCCTTGTTGCCCCCTCCACTCAAGCAGTCACTGGGTCTCTGTCTCTTGTAAACTAACACGGCAGCCCGCAGGAAACAACAGGTGAAAAAGTGAAGGGGGAGGAGTTTTTAAAAGTCTCCAGCTCAGCTGCGACCTTGTTACCTCCTGCGCATGCGGCGTCGGGAGGAAACTGTTCCGAGACACACTGGGGGGAATATGCTGGGACAGGGCTCGAAAACTGGGACAATCCCGCTGAATTCGGAACATTTAGTCAACCTACAAATGCTGCTCAGACTAGAGTGCAATTATGCTCACCAGCAGCATGAAGATGGTCACAGGGATAGGAAAACAAACCTCAAGATGCGCTGAAGCAATCAATTCAGACTGACCAAGACTACGCTTGGTTGGCTGCCGGTCAGTATTTTATTTCTGCTCGTTGTGTTCCCGAAAGGCGAGCAGGAGACAGACATCTAAGCACAGGTACTTGGGGATAAGTCATGGCTTGGAGACCAAATCAGTAACAGGTCTGTTGAAGGAACTGATGGCAAGAGAACACCGATCCACAGGTCAGGAAGGCCACACCCTTCATTGAACCATGTCATTCAGTGGCATAAGAACCTAAGAACATAAGAAGAGCCCTGCTGGATCAGGCCAAAGGCCCATCTAGTCCAGCTTCCTGTATCACACAGTGGCCCCACCAGATGCCTCAGGGAGCACAAGACAACAAGATAACCTGTTTCCCGTTGTCACTCCCTTGCACCTGGCACAGAGAAAACCCACTTCTAAAACCTCTAAAACCAGGAGGTTGCTTATGGCTTGTAACCTGTGACGGTCTTTTCCTCCATGAATCTGTCCAAACCCCTTTTAAAGGCATCTAGGCCAGGTGCCATCACCACATCCTGTGGCAAGGAGTTCCACAGATGAATTACGCGCTGGGTAAAGAAATATTTTCTTTTGTCTGTTCTAACTCTCCCTCCACTCAATTTTACTGCATGTCCCCTGGTTCTGGTGTTGTGCGAGAGGGAGAAGAATTTTCCTCTATCCACTCTCTCCATCCCATGCATAATTTTATAAGTCTCAATCATGTCCCCCCTCAGGCGCCTTTTTTCTAGGCTGAAAAGCCCCAGACGCTGTAGCCTTTCCTCATAAGGGAGGTGCTCCAGCCCACGAATCAATCTGGTTGCTCTTTTCTGCACCTTTTCCAATTCAACTATGAAAAAAAATGTTTTCGTCATGCATGCCCCCCCGTTTGCTGCCTGGGGTGGGGGCCTCCGCTCCCACCCCACCCCCATTTCTATGCCACTGATGTAATTTGTTGTTGTTCAGTCGTTAAGTCGTGTCCGCCCCTTCATGATCCCATGAACCATATCCCGCCAGGCCTTCCTGTCCTCCATTATCTTCCTGAGCGCTCATTTTCATGTTCGTTGCATCGGTGATGCTCTAAGGCGTAACTTGCTCAGTTGGCGCCCGGTTCAGGGGGGAATTGGCGCCCCTAGACACTCCGGGGGTGGGGGCGCCGCGCTCCGGGGGGCGACCCAGCGGGAACCTGCACGGGCCCCCCCCCGCCAGGTTGGACCCGGCCGGCTTACCTCCATTCTCGTTCAGTTCAAGCGCCGGCAGCAGCTGGCAGCGCGGCAAGCGCATCGGAAGTGACGTGAAGACTGTGTGTGCTCCTTCAATTCCCCGCCTCTCGGACTCCTTTTCCCTGCGCAGCCAGAAAACTCAGTGAAAACTCTGCCGGAAAACTCCAGTCAGCCGGAGTGACTCAGTCACAGTGAGTGTGTGTGTGTGCCGTGTGCCCACTGCCCCCTCCTTCAATTTCCCCGCCTCGAGTTGGACTCGAGTGTCTCGGACTCGAGTCGGACTCAAGTCTCTCGAGTCGAACTCGGACTCAGTTCAGCAGTGGGCGCCTGGTTCGGCTGAACCACGCGCTCCACCGTCGTTACGCCTCTCTAACCATCTCACCCTTTGCCTTCCCCTTCTCCTTTTGCCTTCAATCTTTCCCAGAATCAGAGTACTCTGCATATAAGTTAAATAAGCAGGGTGACAAGATACAGCCTTGCCGCACTCCCTTCCCAATTTTGAACCAGTCGGTTGTTCCATGGCCGGTCCGAACTGTTGCTTCTTGACCCGCATACAGGTTTCTCAGGAAACAGGTAAGGTGGTCTGGTACCCCCATCTCTTTAAGAATTTGCCACAGTTTGTTGTGATCCACACAATCAAAGGCTTTTGCGTAGTCAATGAAGCAGAAGTAGGTGTTTTTTGGAACTCTCGGGCTTTCTCCATGATCCAGCGCATGTTGGCAATTTGATCTCTAGTTCCTCTGCCTCTTGGAAACCCAGCTTGTACGTCCGGTAGTTCTCGGTCCACGTACTGCTGAAGCCTAGCTTGTAGGATTTTGAGCATAACCTTGCTAGCATGTGAAATGAGTGCAATTGTGCGATAGTTTGAGCACTCTTTGGCACTGCCCTTCTTTGGAATTGGAACGTGGTCTGGTATCCCCATCTCTTTAAGAATTTGCCACAGTTTGTTGTGATCCACACACAATCAAAGGTTTTGCCGCCTTTCTGTTAACAGCGGCTCCTCCACAGTCACTTAATCGGATTTTTTGCCTTCTGGTTACAGAAGGATTAATGCTCAGAACTCCCATTAAGGGGAGTTACAGATGTAAATCCCCAGATATCAAACAGACCTCCTGTTCAAGCGGCCCTCCTGCCTGAGCTTCCCAAGGACTGGGACTAAGAGTGCCTTATTGCGCAATCGTGTGCATGTCTACTCAGGAGTAAGGGCTCAATGAGTTCAATGGGCTTTAGTCCCCAAGCTTGATGGCCCACTCCTGTGGGCCACTGGTGACAGTGGGAGGGGTGTCACCCAAGGCCTGCTGTGCCAGCAGAAGCGTCATGCTGCTGTTGTGCGCAATGGAGCCCCTGGCAGGGAGGGAGGCCTAGAGGCTGCCCGGCCACACCAGGCTCGGCCGGTTCGCTTTCTGCAGCAGGGGTGGACTGTGGGCAGGGAAGGAGAGTACCAGGCATTTCGGAGGAGAAACCAGGGGCGTGGGGGGGAGGGGTGGACCCAACAGCAGTCGTGCACCCCAGACCCTATTCCTGTAAACCTCTCCGGAAGGACCGGAACCCCCCCCCCGGCTCCTCTTGGACTTATGCCAGCAAAATGACTGTTTGCAGACCCATAGGCCCCCCCCAAAGTAAATATGTCTATGTACTTACCTCTGGCAGGCCTCCTGATACCCCCCTCCCCAAGCCGGATGCAATGCTCGCTCTGTCAGTGTGGCTGCATAGGTGCTAGTGGCGGGGGATGAGATTGGGCCCTCTCCTATTGTGTGCAACAAGCATTCAGTGGTAGACTGCTGCTAAATATGGAGGTTCCATACAGCCACTGATAGACTTCTGTGCTCCTCTGCGATTTTGTCCACTCCTCTTTTGAACCCATCTAAGCTACTGACTGTGCCGTGGCAGGAAAATTTTAAAAAAAAAATTAAAAAGAAAAAAAAAGAAAAAAGGAATTGGCGTACTGGTGGACAGGTCGATGAAAGTGTCAACCCAGTGTGCGACGGCTGTGAAGAAGGCCAATTCCATGCTTGGGATAATTAAAAAAGGGATTGAGAATAAAACGGCCAATATTATTATGCTGTTGTACAAATCGATGGTAAGGCCGCATCTGGAGTATTGCGTCCAGTTCTGGTCTCCGCATCTCAAAAAGGATATAGTGGAACTGGAAAAGGTGCGGAAGAGAGCGACCAAAATGGTGAGTGGGCTGGGGCATCTCCCTTATGAGGAAAGGCTACAGCGTTTGGGGCTCTTCAGTCTAGAAAAAAGGCGGTTGAAGGGGGACATGATTGAGACGTATAAAATTATGCATGGGATGGAGAGAGTGGATAGAGAGAAGGACTGGTTCTCTGTGGCTCTTGCGCAAGGACGAGTTTCAACAGCTTGAAAGTACAAGGAAGAAGTAGAGTTAGGCCAGGCATGAGGAAGACTTTCCTAACTGGAACAGGCTCCCCCGGGCAGTAGCAGGCTCTTGCTTGTTGGAGGGTGGCAGGCAGAGGCTGGACACCCACCTGTCAGGGATGATGTAGCCGTAGCCTGCATTGAGCAGGGGGTCAGACTACATAGCCTCCGAGGTACCTTCCAACTCTACCATTCTATGAATCCAGTGGGATATTATCAAGTGCTTTTGCTGCCACTGCGGAAATGCCCAGCTGCAACGTGGTTTCCCTACCCTGGAGAGCCCAGTGAAGTCACCTGACGTGACTGGCAGCCTTCCAAGCCACTGGGAAGCGGAGAGCAAATTAGCAGCTCTCGGGGGTTTGGCAGCTGCACCAAAGCTGCTGGAGTTTTCCGCTATTGCTCTGCAGCAGGCAGGCCAGCGGAGGCAACTTTGCCAACCTCATTAAAAGCCCACTGGAAACCAATCTCTCTCTCCACCTCACCCCACGTTTCCAGGAGTTCAGCTTGAAATCATTGCACTGAAACAAAATGTTTCATCCCAGGCCCAGTTCCTCCCTGCCTTGCACACTCAGCCAGCTCTGCGCCAAAAGCGCTTCAAAACCTTGAGCAAACTGGTCCTTCTTGTTTAGTATGGAGGTTCCTGACATGCTGTGATTCAGGCATCATGTGGAAGGGAATTTCTATGGGAACAAAACACACATAGGCCATTCCAAATCCATAGGGATCTTCTCACCTGCTCCCAGACTCATACATGTCCCACCTCCCATGCAAATGGAGGCCTAAGCAGACCGGGGTGTGTGTGTGTGTGTGTGTGTGAACTGCTCGTCCAACGCTGCCATCAACTTCTGAAGCAACCCCATGAGCCGGAAGACGGCAGAGGCGCACGTCCTACTCATGATCTGCTTCGAAGCAGCTTCATTCTCCAGTCTCAGGCCCACTCCGGCGGGACATGTACAGTAGTATTTTTAGGGCGTGGAATCACCTTCACTGTTTCAACGGTTGCTTTTCTCTGTGTGCATGGCGGGTGTGCATTGGTGTGTGTGTGTGTGCGTTGCCAAGCGTGTATTGTTGAATCCGTGCTGCAAGTCAATTGTGCCCCAGGCATTCAAATAACTAGGCAAGGGGGCCATCATGAATCCCCAAAGCAGCCGGGGCTCCTTCCCTTCCAAGTCTGCCGACGATGAGAACTTACTCGATGGAGGTCCAGCGACCGGGCAGGCCGGGGCTCCCCTGCAGTCAAGAGGCGTCACTTGACCTTGGAACTCACCTCCCTCCCAGCACACAGTACCGGGGGGGGGGCTTTTATAGGGGCACGTCAGACTCTGCAGACCCATAAAAAGAAAGGCTTGTTACAATTCCTGGTTTTGTTATTTGCATTGTGCGTGTTTGACTGAGGCAATTGAAACCGCTGAAAAGTTGGCTAAAAGTACACTCACTCACTCACTCACTCACTCACTCACTCACTCACTCACTCACTCACTCCTTGCAACACAGAGAGAAGGAAGGTAGTCACTGACACCCCCCCCCCCATGAATCTGGTGGTGAGGGAGGGCCTGTTTCTCCGTATTTCTCTTGATGCTTGTTTGTTCATCTGTGCCCCGAGGGATAACTCCGCCTCTTCCATGTTGCAATGGCTCAGTCTTCCCTCCCTGCGTCAGTCTTGCTGCAAGGAACGAGCACTTTGCAACAACCACATGGAGCCCGAAGCATGACGGACTTAATTCAAGTGATGACCAGACGCCCATCACAGTGGCCAGCATGCAGGAGCTGAGCCTGTTGTCTGTCTGTCTTCTCAAGCTGTGTGGGACTTTGGCGTCTCTTCTCTGGTCCTCTCCTGGAAGCGGTGTGGGACCAAACCTGATAAGGAAGCAAACGTGTGTGTGTGTGTGTGTGTGTGTGTGTGTGTGTGTGCGTGTGTGTGTTTTTAGTGAAGCAAAGCGAAGGCAAAGATGAGCAGCACCTCAGCAGACACAGTGGAATTCCACCACAGTCGCCTGGAAGATGCAGCTGCTGTTGCAGTATCCTGTTCACTCAGCAATCCAGATCACGGGGAGAAATGCTCTGTGGTGCCGACAAATGGTGCTGACACGTGGGCAGCGGGGGGGGGGGGGGGAAGAACGTCAGTGGTGTGTGGGTGTGAGGGCAGGCTTGCCAACACGTTCTCATCCACTCTCCCACTCCCATTGTGTGGTCTTTTCAGGTGAACACCTGAACAGGCCTAGTGGAGGTCTTGCAGCAATGTCTGGGTGCAGCGATGGATTGGATGTCGCTGAACAAGTGGAGGCTTAATCCAGACCAGACAGAGGTGCGTGCTGCTGGGCCAGTAGGAGAGCGGACCTGCTTCGGGTGTACAACCTGGTCTCGATGGGGCAGCACGGCTCTTGAAGTCTCCGGCTCCTAGTTTGTGGGTGCTGCTTCTGGATGGTCAGGTACTGGCGAGGACCAGGAGCACCTTTAGGTTGGTGCACCAAACACACCGCGTCCTGCTGGTGAAAGCAGATCTGGCCAGAGCAGGGTATGTCCCAGTTGCATTGGGACCGCCGGCACTTTGGACTCGGCTCAACTGCCCTGTCGTCGCCTTGAGAAGCACTCAGACGACACTTCAGCTGATCCAGAAGCTGGCAGCCTGGGTTCTGACAGCATGTCAGTCCACTGGGTTCCATCTACACTGGCTACCTACCCGGGCATTGCCCATCTCGGTTCAATCCATTTCGATCTCAGTTCAAGCTCCAAATGGCTTGGGGCCAGGTTACCTAAGGGCCCTTCTCCTCCCATAAGGACCTGCTCACGGCCTTCCCCTATCACCCCAGACTCTACACCTGTAGGAGAATTTAAACAACAGGCTTGCAGAAAGAAAATGGATCCGTTTATTAAGAGCGCTCTTGGACAAAGTTCCCTTGTGAGTGGGAAGTCTGACAACTATGTGCACTGCTGCACACGAGACTTTTACAGGGTCTGAGGGCAAGATTCATTAGGAGCATACGGTCTCTTCTCATATACAAAATCGACATATAGAATGGTTACCAGGAACCTACTCGCACCCAAATCAAATTAGCATAACCTGCGTTCAAAAGGCACACGAAGAGGTAATAGATAGCAAGAGTGGGCTATGAAGGAGGGCAGGAAGGTAATGAAAGTTACTGGTAATGGCAACAAGATGGGGAAGAAACAGGCTAAATGACATCTTCTGGATAGATAGATAAATAGACAGCGAAAGAGCATCGAAAGGAGAGCAGGATGATGTTTCAGGGAATACTAAAAGGGTACTGAGTCCCTTGTTCCAGGCCGACCCCAACAGCAGGTCTTGATGAGGTGAAGCGCATCACTCACTCTCCACATGGCAGGCTGAGCTTGTGACACACAGAGAAAGAAGCAATCAAGCCTTTTTCTTCCACACGCCGCCGCAGTCTCCTACCCTCAGCGTTTCAATTGGCAGTGGTGGGGAACGGAGCCTTTACTGCCACAGCCCCCAGGTTATGGAACTCCCTGCCCTAGGACTGGAGGCCCATTTGTCCTCCTCATGATTAGATTTTTGGCAAAGGATTTTTGGCCTTTGCGTTGCAGCATCAGCCACTGCTGAGTTTATTTCCCCGCTTGCTGCTCTTTGTCCTTTGGATTTGTCATTTTTGGTCATTTGAGCAATTATTGTATTTGCTCTGTTTTAGTTTATATTTAACATTTCAAACATTTTATCTCTGTGTTCTGAGCCACCTTGGGGGCCCTTTAGAGCGGGGCCAAAAGGTGGGATGTAAATCACTAAATAAATAAAAAAAGACAACGACATCTGAACAGCAGACAGTTTGCACTGGGCAGCGTTCTCAATGGGGGTCTCCCTGCTTCCACCACCTGCCACCCTCAGCCGTCCAGTGGCATTTTCCTCCCTTAGTTGGGCAGTCTCTGGAATGCTCCACCGGGCATTGGAGTTCCTGAAGCTGGCACTTACGGGGTCGATTCTGCCCACCTCCAGCTGCTGCAGAAGCCATTGTGAGTCGGCTGGCCTCTCTGGACCACTGTGATCTGTGTCATCCACAACACACGCTGCAGCTCAGGAAAACGAAAAGAGCCCACGTGTCCCACTTGGTAAAAAGAAAGGGTGTGGGAGGGAGCTGGGGTGGGAGGGAGCTGGGGTGGGTGGGGAAGAGGGCCGGTTCGGCGGCAGCAGCAGCAGCAGCAGCAGCGCCCACCAAATCAAAAACCCCTCCCCAGTCTCAATCCGCCTTCCTGGGTCCACGTGGTCTTGCTCCAGGTGTGGAGCTGGTGCAGGTCCAAGTAGACCCAGTGGCTCGGCACGAGCTTACCCCAGGGCAAGGGAACAAATGTCCCCTTGCCTCAAGGAGGCCTCCAGAGGCCGAAACTCCCCTGTGGGATTCAGCAGGCGGCGAGTTGGTGCCGCTGCTTTGCCACAAGGGGAGTTAGGACTGGGCTGTGTCTCGCTCACATGGCTCCTCTTGTTTCACAATCATGGCTCCGCACTTGCTCCCCTTCAGCTGACTGCAATTTCTAAGGCAGGGGTGTCAAACTCACTTCATACAGTGGGACAGATAGAATTAATAACAATAACAATAACAATAACAATAACAATAACAATAACAATAACAATAATTGTTGTTGTTCAGTCGTTAAGTCGTGTCCGACCCTTCGTGATCCCATGAACCATATCCCGCCAGGCCTTCCTGTCCTCCACTATCTTCCTGAGTTCGCTCATTTTCATGTTTGTTGCATCGGTGATGCTGTCTAACCATCTCATCCTTGGCCTTCCCCTTCTCCTTTTGCCTTCAGTCTTTCCCAGCATCAGAGTCTTCTCCAGAGAGTCCTCTCTTCGCATTAGGTGGCCAAAATATTTGAGTTTCAGCCTTAGTATCTGTCCTTCCAGGGAACAGTCAGGGTTGATTTCATTTAGGATTGACTGATTTGATCTCCTAGCAGTCCAAGGGACTCTCAGGAGTCTTCTCCAGCACCACAGTTCAAAAGCATCTATTCTTCGGCGCTCAGCCTTCCTTATGGTCCAACTCTCGCAACCATACATTGCTACTGGGAACACCATCGCCCTGACTATGCGAACTTTTGTTGGCATGGTGATATCTCTGCTTTTTATTATGCTGTCTAAGTTTGCCATAGCTTTCCTTCCAAGGAGTAAGCGTCTTTTAATTTCATGGCTGCTGTCTCCGTCTGCAGTGATCTTGGAGCCCAGAAAAGTAAAATCTGTTACTGCTTCCATTTCTGCCCCTTCTATTTGCCAGGAATTGATGGGACCAGATGCCATGATCTTAGTTTTATTAATGTTGAGTTTCAAGCCAACTTTTGCACTCTCCTCTTTCACCCTCATCAAGAGGCTCTTTAGTTCTTCTTCACTTTCTGCTATTAGGGTGGTATCGTCTGCATATCTGAGGTTGTTGATATTTCTCCCGGCAATCTTGATTCCGGCTTGCGATTCATTCAGCCCTGCATTTCTCATAATGTACTCTGCATATAAGTTAAATAGGCAGGGTGACAATATACAGCCTTGCCGTACTCCCTTCCCAATTTTGAACCAGTCGGTTGTTCCATGGCCGGTCCGAACTGTTGCTTCTTGACCCGCATACAGGTTTCTCAGGAGACAGGTAAGGTGGTCTGGTACCCCCATCTCTTTAAGAATTTGCCACAGTTTGTTGTGATCCACACAATCAAAGGCTTTTGCGTAGTCAATGAAGCAGAAGTAGGTGGTTTTTTGGAACTCTCGGGCTTTCTCCATGATCCAGCGCATGTTGGCAATTTGATCTCTAGTTCCTCTGCCTCTTGGAAACCCAGCTTGTACGTCCGGTAGTTCTCGGTCCACATACTGCTGAAGCCTAGCTTGTAGGATTTTGAGCATAACCTTGCTAGCATGTGATATGAGTGCAATTGTGCGATAGTTTGAGCACTCTTTGGCACTGCCCTTCTTTGGAATTGGAACGTAAACTGACCTTTTCCAATCCTTTGGCCACTGCTGAGTTTTCCAAATTTGTTGGCATATTGAGTGCAGCACTTTCACAGCATCATCATTTAGGATTTTAAGTAGCTCAGCTGGGATATTATTATCTCCACTAGCTTTGTTGTTAGTGATGCTACCTAAGGCCCACTTGACTTCACTCTCTAGGATGTCCGGCTCTGGGTCAGTGACCACACCAGCGTGGTCATCAGGAACATTAAGATCTTTCTTGTATAGTTCTTCTGTGTATTCTTGCCATCTCTTCTTAATCTCTTCTGCTTCTGTTAGGTCTCTGCCTTTTTTGTCCTTTATCATGCCCATCTTTGCACAAAACGTTCCCTTGATATCTCCAATTTTCTTGAAGAGATCTCTAGTCCTCCCCATTCTGTTGTTTTCCTCGATTTCCTTGCATTGTTCATTTAAGAAGGCCTTCTTATCTCTCCTTGCTATTCCCTGGAACTCTGCATTCAGTTGTTTATATCTTTCCCTTTCACCTTTGCTTTTTGCATTCCTTCTTTCCACAGCTATTTGTAAAGCCTCATCTGACAGCCACTTTGCTTTCTTGCATTTCTTTTTCTTTGGGATGGTTTTCGTCGCTGCCTCCTGTACAATGTTACGAACTTCCGTCCATAGTTCTTCAGGCACTCTGTCTACCAGGTCTAATGCCCTAAATCTATTCTTCACCTCCACTGTATATTATTATTATTATTATTATTATTATTATTATTATTATTATTATTAAACTTTATTTCTAAAGCGCTGTAAGTATACACAAGGGATATGTAAGGGATATGTAAGGGATATGGTTTAGGTCATATCTGACTGGTCTAGTGGTGTTCCCTACATTCTTCAGTTTAAGCCTGAATTTTGCAAGAAGAAGCTCATGATCTGAGCCACAGTCAGCTCCAGGTCTTGTTTTTACTGATTGTATAGAGCTTCTCCATCTTTGGCTGCAAAGCACATAATCTATCTGGTTTCGGTATTGACCATCTGGTGATGTCCATGTGTAGAGTCGCCTCTTGTGTTGTTGGAAAAGAGTGTTTGCTATGACCAGTGTGTTCTCTTGACAGAACTCCGTTAGCCTTTGCCCTGCTTCATTTTGCGCTCCAAGGCCAAACTTGCCTGTTGTTCCATTTATTTCTTGATTTCCTACTTTAGCATTCCAGTCTCCTATGATGTAAAGGACATCTTTTTTGGATGCTAGTTCTAGAAGGTGTTGTAGGTCTTCATAGAACCGGTCAACTTCATCTTCTTCGGCATCAGTGGTTGGGGCATACACTTGGATTACTGTAATGTTGAATGGTTTGCCTTGGATTCGAACTGAAATCATTCTGTCGTTTTTGAGGTTGCACCCCAGTACTGCCTTTCCCACTCTTTTATTGACTATGAGGGCTACTCCATTTCTTCTAAGGGATTCATGCCCACAGTAGTAGATATGATGGTCACCTGACTTAAATTCGCCCATGCCCGTCCATTTTAGTTCGCTGATTCCCAAGATGTCAATGTTCAATCTTATCATCTCATTTTTGACCACATCCAGCTTGCCTTGATTCACAGACCTCACATTCCATGTTCCTAAGCAGTATTGCTCCTTGCAGCATTGGATTTTCCTTTCAACCTCAGACACATCCACAGTTGGACGTCCTATTGGCTTTGGCCCAACCGCTTCACTCTTTCTGGGTCTACTTGGAATAGTCCTCCGCTCTTCCTCAGTATAATAATAATAATAATAATAATAATAATAATAATAATAATAATAATAATAATAATAATAATATACAGTATTTATATACCGCCTTTCTTGGTCATTAGATTTCTCCTTTGACTTTAATCCAAGGCGGTGTACATGGGCAGGCTGTCCTAACTCCCCGTTGTTGTTTTTTACAATATATATAAATGTCCAGTCTTTCATGAACAACTACATTCCAGATGGTATCCTCTTGCAGTCTGGCCTCTCCGCTGGCCATCATCTCCCACGCTCTGCCAACGCAGCTGGCAGCTTTTTCTCTCTCCTCATAGAGGTTTTCACAGCTTTTTGTTGGCGCCGTGTCTCAAACTTGCCTTTCACCGATCTTCAGGCTTGCAAGGCGGCGGCTCTACCGACTGGGCCAGACCCCTCTGCCCTGGGCAAGACCCCTCTGCCCTGCCTTGGTGGGCCAGAAGTGATGTCATTAAGCAGGCAACTGGATCTTGAGAAAATAAGTAAAATACTGATCGCATGGGTAAGGTATCCTTGGGCATTTGACGATATGGCTGTATGCACAGTATAATAGACGGATTTACTTACTATATAGGTTTGCATAAGAAAATAAGCAAGAAATGCAAAAATAAGTAAGTACTGTACTCTACACCAAACAAGTCACCAAGCAGACCAGCAAATGGAAATCAATCCAAAGGCAAGCACCACCCATTCTCAGCAGGACAAAAAAGCTTGTACCGTAATTAAAGCTCAGCAGCCTGGTCTGGTTTTTTGAAGAATACTTTCAATCAGGTCTCCCATTCAAACACTGACCAGAGCTAACCCTGCTTAACAAACTTTAATAGCAAAGAAGCCTGCATTCAGGGCCAATAGCTTTTCTAGTTTAAGAGCTACATTCTGCGCAGCAGACAGCATCTCCCTATTTATTATTTATTTTCTGTTACCCCCAAGATTTTAATTTTTACCCCACTTGCGGTAATTTACCCCGGTTTTCTATTGAAATCACTCTTTCACTGAAAGCAGCCTCTTCAGCAATGATTGTGATCCCCAAGCCTCCAACCTCTCGAGCACCAATCAGCAGGCTTACCAGATTTTCCCGGTCTTAAACTGGGACACCCCCCCACAACTAATTAATTAAATAATTAAAGAAAGAAATAACATAAATTTAAAAATACAAGGGGGCGCGAAGTGCCCCTTTGCCATGCGAAGCACGCCCAAATTTTATTTATTTAAGCAAATAATTAAATAAATAAATAATTAAAGAAACAACAAATTTAAAAATACAAGGGGTCGAAATTTTTAATTATTTATTCATTTTTAGATTAAAATAAATAATAAATTACATTGACTTACCCGTCGCCGCCGTGCTGCTGCTCCTTCTTCCTCTTCGGCCGGATCCTTGTGAGCCTCAGCCGGGCGGTCCGCACTCACGCATCTTGCTGTCTTGGAGCGGCTCTGAGCTTGGAGTGGCGAGAGGTGAGCGGGCATCGAGCTCGGAGGGCGATCCGCAGCCTCTCGTCCACTCTCAGCTGGCTCACCCGGTCTCTCCGCTCCGAACTCGGAGCGGCAAGAGCAGGCGATCTGGTAAGAGGCTCTCGTCCACTCTCAGCTGGCTCACCCGGTCTCGCTTCTCCGGGCTTGGGGCAGTGAGAGCGGGCGATCCAGCGACAGGCTTTCATCCGCTCTCAGCTGGCTCACCCGGTCTCGATGCTCTGAGCGGCGAGACTGGGTGATCCAGCTGAGAGTGGGCGTAAGCCTCTCGCCGCTCCAGCCGGCTCACTCACCTGCTCCTCCTCGTCGCCACCGCCGCCATTTAGTAAGGAACTACCAGGGCGCCAACATCTTGACTTGCGAAATCTCACGAGATCCAAGATGTCGGCGTCCAAATCTCGTGAGGGCATCATCTCGCAAGATTTCGTGAGTCAAGATGCCGGTGCCTGGTAAGTTCCTTTTTTTAAATGGCGGAGGCAGCGGCACAGAGACTTGCCAACCGGCCCGGAATTGTTCCGGGACAATTCCAGGAACCGAGGCCGGTTTCCGGGACTGTCCCGGAAATTCTGGGAAGAATTGTAAGCCTACCAATCAATCAGGTGCTTCCACCAACCCCAGGTCTCAAACAGGGGGTGGGACCAGGCAAGTCCCACAGCTGACTGTGGATGATGACGGGCATAACTGCAATTTAAAAGGGGTTTGGACAGATTCATGGAGGAAAAGACCATCACAGGTTACAAGCCATAAGCAACCTCCTGGTTTTAGAAGTAGGTTTTCTCTGTGCCAGGTGCAGGGGAGTGGCAGCAGGAAACAGGTTATCTCGTTGGCTGTGTGCTCCCTGGGCATCTGGTGGGGCCACTGTGTGATACAGGAAGCTGGACTAGAGGGGCCTTGGGCCTGATCCAGCAGCTGGGCTTTTCTTATGTTCTTAGTTACAGCCCAAACCCCACCACTTCACAGGGGCTGGAGAAATCGCTTCTGCAGGCAGGATCCAGCCCGTAGGCCGTATAAGACATGGCTTTTCAAGGAATCAGCCTAGGAGTTGCTTACATCGCAGAGATGAAGGAAACAACTGAGTCCATCAACAAAACATGTGCCCATAATGCGGGGGGGGGAGGGGGAGCTCAGTGTCAGAGCACCTGCCTTGCACGCTGGAAGTCCCAAGTTCACTCCTCCCCAGCAGTGGCCCCAGGCAGGACTGGGGAAAAAAACCCTCCACCTGCAGAGAGCTGCTGGCGGTCCGTGTTGGCAACGCTACCCTGTCTGTCCCAGATGGACCGATGGCCGGAGGCTGCAGAAGGCAAGGCGGCTTCCTCATGTGTCATCCAAGGAGCTCTCACTCTGGGGAAGGCAGGCCAGAGGTGGTGTTTCATTATCAGCAGCTAACCCTCCTACGGGCCCTCCTTAGGCTGTCAGGTTCACAGGGCTAGGCCAGAACTTTACAAGGCCCAAGAGACAGAACTGGCTGGGCAGGACTGTCCGCTGGCTGGCCAGCAAAATGCCTGGCCTGGCAGTCTGCATTTGAAACAAGACTTCCGTGGAACTCAGATCTCTGCAAGTGACTCTCGTTCAGGAATTGAGAGAAACCGAACTGCTGCTGGCTCACACAACTGCGAAATAAGTGCCCAGCTCCAGAGGTCAATTCAAAGGCTGTGACCTCAATGGGTCAGGGTGGCAACAAAGACTGAAAGCAGTCAGAACAAATCAGGACCAAGTGCTGCACTGGATCAGTTTGCAAAACGTGCAAACTTGCAGGGCATTTCCCCAGCTATGGAAGCTCAGCAGATGGAATCTGGAAAGATTACACTTTCAAAATGTGAAAAAAGTCACCTATTTTTTTTTTGGCATTGGAAAAAATAAATTAATTAATTAAAAAAAATTCTGGGGGTGGTGGTGTCCCGGTTTCAAACCGGGAAAATATGGTAAGCCTACACATAGCAAGTACATGCATCTGATCCCCCAGCTAGCAGCAATCAAGTCTTTATATAAAATATCAAGGAATTGTAAACTTACCCAATCACATTCATTCCTAACTCAAGCACCCAATCACCATCTTCCAACACATAACCCAACCACCCAATCAGTTTGTCAGCAGAGGGAAACAGCAGAGGGTGGTTTCTGCTACACCAACTACCTCTACTATACCAGCTCAAACTAGCTAAAACTGGCTGAGTCCAGTTCAGAATGTGGCAAGGAAAGGAGAGTTCATGGCAAGGTCGCCCTGGTGTAACGGCTCCCCTCCTTTTTCCCTTCAAAACCACTGGGGGAGTTCAGCAGGGGATTTGGAGTGTGGTGCCACCAATATGTGGATGACACCCAACTCTATCTCTCTTTTCCACTAGTTTTCAAGGGGGCTGTCGAAGTTCTGGGATGCTGTCTGGAAGTGGTCAGGGCCTTGTACAAATCGATGGTAAGACCACATCTGGAGTATTGTGTCCAGTTCTGGTCACCACACCTCAAAAAGGATATAGTTGAATTAGAAAAGGTGCAGAAAAGAGCGACCAGAATGATTCGTGGGCTGGAGCACCTCCCTTATGAGGAAAGGCTACAGCGTCTGGGGCTTTTCAGCCTAGAAAAAAGGCGCCTGAGGGGGGATATGATTGAGACGTATAAAATTCTGCGTGGGATGGAGAAAGTGGATAGAGGGAAATTCTTCTCCCTCTCGCACAACACCAGAACCAGGGGACATGCACTAAAATTGAGTGGAGGGAGTGTTAGAACGGACAAAAGAAAATATTTCTTTACCCAGCGTGTAATTCATCTGTGGAACTCCTTGCCACAGGATGTGGTGATGGCACCTGGCCTGGATGCCTTTAAAAGGGGTTTGGACAGATTCATGGAGGAAAAGACCATCACAGGGTTACAAGCCATAAGCAACCTCCTGGTTTTAGAGGTTTTAGAAGTGGGTTTTCTCTGTGCCAGGTGCAAGGGAATGACAACGGGAAACAGGTTATCTTGTTGTCTTGTGCTCCCTGAGGCATCTGGTGGGGCCACTGTGTGATACAGGAAGCTGGACTAGATGGGCTTTTGGCCTGATCCAGCAGGGCTTTTCTTATGTTCTTATGGATAAGGTCTAATAAACTATAATTAAATCTGGACAAGACGGAGGTCCTCCTGATCCGGAAGGCTGCTATGCAGGTACTAGATCCACAACTTGTTCTGGAAGGTAGCTCTCCCTCTGAAAGAGCAGGTTTGCAGTCTGGGAGTCCTCCTGGATCCTCAGCTGTGCCTGGAGGCTCAGGTGGCATCTGTAGCCAGGGGGCCTTGCCCAGCTTTGGCTGGTGCGCCGGCTGCGGCCATACCTGGATCGGTCGGATCTGGCAACAGTGGTCCATGCCCTTGCGACATCTTGTTTAGACTACTGTAACACACTCTACGTGGGGCTACCCTTGAAAATGGTTCAGAAGTTGCAGCTGGTGCAGAATGTGGCGGCCTGTATGGTCACCGGGGCTCGGCGTGCAGAATCTGCTGCGCTGTTCCTCTGGTGGCTACACTGACTGCCCATTCCTTTCTGAGCCCAATTCAAGGTGTTGGTGATGACCTTTAAAGCTCTATACGGCATAGGACCAGGATACCTCAAGAACTGGCTTCTCCCATACAATCCTGTTCATCCCCTAAGATCATCAGGGAGGGCCCTTCTTAGGATAACACCGCCATCTGAAGCCAGAGGGATGGCGGTAAGGTGTAGGGCCTTCTCTGTTGTGGCACCGTGCCTCTGGAAGCGGTTGCCAGAGGAATTGAGGACAGTCCCCTCGCTACATGGCTTTCGGCGGGAGTTAAAGACCTATTTGTTTCGTCTGGCATTTGAGGAGGGAAGAACTGCCTAGGAGCTACCTTGGGACCCTTTTAGTTTCTGTTGCTGCTACATGTTTTTTTAACTTTTAATCTGCTCCGTACAATTTTTAATTGTACATCTATTTTAACTTTTAATTTCAATTGTGAATTGTTTTAATTGGTTTTAATGATGTATTCGTTGTTTTGTTTTTATATGTTCATTTTTGTTGGACACCGCTTTGAATTTTAGAAAGCAGTATAGAACTCTTTCAAACAAACAAACAAAAATGCACAGATCGTTAGACAGGGCACCCCGATGAGGAGCATGGCACATGCTTTAGCATGTTTGCCCAACATTTGTGCTCCATGGCCTCATACAAGGGTTCTCACAGCCCCATTTGGAGGCAGGATGTCTGGCTCAGTTGGTAGAGTGGCCATCTCATATGCCTGAAGATCTGAAGGACAGCAGTTCAGGACGCCCGGAAGTATCCGTGTGCTGTCTGAGTTGTGGGCACGCCACTGACAAGCTGCAGAGCCTCTGAGAGGGAGAGAAGCTGCAGCTGCACTTTGAGTGGGAGTCAAGGTCGCCTGTCAGTCAAGGCGTGGCGAGGCAAATGCCACCGAGAGGCTGGACTGTGAAGAAAACCACCGGGAATGAAGGGTTCTATGCAAGACTAGGAAATATTGTATTGTAAAAACCCCTTGGGGTTTAGAAACCTGACTGTGTAAACCACCTTTGAGTTAAAGTCAGAGGAGAAATCCGATGACCAAAGAAGAGGCGGTATATAAATACTGGTGGTTGTTATTATTATTAATATTTATATAATATTTATATATTAATATTTTATAGTATTTATTATTAGTATTTATATACCACCTTTCTTGGTCATTGGATTTCTCCTCCAACTTTAATCCAAGGGTACATGGGCAGGCTGTTCCAACCCCCCTTGGTTTTTTTTTTTACAATATATAAAAGTCCAATCTTTCTGTAGGCGGGCTCTTGTGGGGGACCCCGGTAAGGGTGTGGTCAGAGCTGCGTCTGCCCCAAAGGGCTCCCCGGGGGAGGGGTCAACCTCCAGACCGGCAGTCCTCCCCAAATAGTTCCCCAGGGGATAGGTCAACCCACCTGTCGCAGTCCTTGGAGCGGTCTCTGGGGTGTACAGGTCCACCACCGCGTGACGGAGTCAAAGTCTTTGAGGAGGGTCAGGTCTACCCGGAGTCGGCTGTAGAGTGGTTCCTGGCGGGCAGGTCTACCCAGGGTTGCTTGGTCCTAGCAAGGCCTCAGGAGGGACTGGGGTAAAGGGGTTTAGCTGCACCCTGTTCCTTACCCCAGACGGCTGGTTCGGGGAAGGCGGACTGTCGCTCCGGAGTACCAGTCCGATAGCCAGCCTCTTCATCACTGGCCTCTTTAGGTTTTATAGCCCTGGGTAGGCCTTGGTCCCGCCTCCCTTGTTCCTTCCCCCACCCCTGGATCCACCCCCACCACGACGCCTTGTGTGTTGACAGGCCAGTCGGCCTGTCAGCTGGCCGGTTGTTCACTGCTCTCCCCATGCAGTCACGTGGGGGCTCTTTGACCGGCTCCCCGGCTCTGAGATCACCGTCTGTCAGGGGCGGGTCTTGGAGCCTCGCTGCAGGGAGCTCGCGAAGCTGGCCAGCCCCTCTCCCACCTCCAGAGCCGGCGTTGTAGCCCGCTGGGTCGGACGCTGGCTGATCGGCCTTCTCCGACGTCGGGCCCTGGCCCGCAACGCCGGCGACCTCCAGCGGCGTCTCCATGGCAACGGGTGAGTTTGCCGGCTGGGACGCGGCCTGCAGTTGCTCCTTCGGGGGTTCGCCGGAGAGTCCGGAGGTAGGCTTCTGGCCCGCTGTTCGGGGCGCAGAGTCGCTGGCCCCTGGGGCGGTCCCTAGCCCATCAAAAAGGGGGCTACCTCCGGACACTTTCATGAACGGCTACTTTCCAGGTGGTATCCTTTTTACAGTCTGACAATTCTGCTGACTGGCGCCTCCCACACTCGACCGACGCAGCTGGGAGCTCTCTCCTCCTGGAGGCTTTCACAGCTTTTTGTCGGGCGGCCTGTCTCGAACTTATCAAGTTCACCGGTCTTCGGGCTTACAAGACGGCAGCTCTCCCGACTGAGCCAGACCCTTCTGCCATTACTGGCTATTATTTACAGGAGCCCTCCTCTGTGCTTGTGCTGTATAAACCCAGAATCCAGTTCTTGCCATTTGCAGGAATGACAATGTATGGAGACTTCAAAGAACAGCTTGGCTTGGCTCTATGTGTGACTCTGAAATACACAAAATACCATTTTTACTTCCAGAATACATCAGCTTTCAGTTAAGACAAAATCAGTACCTATGGGTGCATGGAAGAAGAGGCTCCCAGAATACTTTGAGCCTAAATGACAACTGAGAACATTATTCCTGATTTTTGTTCTGTTTCTTCATCAGCTGCTGTCTAATAGATGACAGGATCAACTCTTCCTTCTAATGAAATAACAGACTGAGATAAATCATTAAAAAAAAAACACTCCACTTGTTGGCAAGTGTGTTTTTGTACTTCTGACCTGGAAGGAAACACAAAATCCAAGGTTGTTCTTGTTTTGTTTGTTTGAAACAAACAACAATAGCTGGCTGTTATGGTACTGTATTGACTATGACGGGGGGGGGGGGGGTTACCATCACGCCCGTTGGCTCAGGCAGCAGAATAATGTCTGGGGCTGATGTGAGCATGGAACCCCCCCCCCAATATTTTTATTTCATCGGCCACTCTCCCCTGAACCCCCTGCCTTTTACCCCATCCAAATCCACCCAAGAATCACTGAGATACAGCCTTTTAAAGCAAAGCGCATTTTAAATTCGGCTTATTTCCGCTTTGCACACCATTTGACAACTGGCGCGTGCCCGCCGAGGGCAAAAGTTCACCGGCACGTGCCTCACACGAGCCCTCCAGAGCCCCAAGAGAAGCGGCAGTAGCAAAAGTTCACCCTGTACCTTTTTAATCCTTTAAACCTCTTAACCCACTAAGTCTATAATCCTCTTTCTGGGCGTTCAGCCAACACTCCCAGATGGCGTTTGCCGCTTATTAACTAACCCAACTCTGACCTCTCGCCTTTCCGCACTGACAGCCGGCTTTCGCTAACTCGGCTCCATTTGACAGCTTTAAAGCGGCAGTGCCCTATTTCGGTGGAATAAGGATCCTGAAGTTTTCTCGGTTATTTGGGGGTTCCCTTGGGGGTTATGTGTCCGGACCTTCTCGAAGGTCATTGGGGTCTCTCTAGGGATGGGGTCCCACACAGAATGGTCCTGATCCTCTCGCTTAGCTGGGGTAAGCTTCATGCTGAGTGGAGAGGCTCCTGGAAGCAGCACAATAGATTTACGGCCGTAAAAGCTGGGTTCCAGTCCCAGCCTCCTCACTGGGATTGCCTGGGAAGCCTGGGGGTGGCCTCCCCTCTTCGCCAGGACTCAGGGGGGTTTAACGAAGGTTGGCACTAAGGGTGTACCTCCCGTCAGAATCTGTACTGCAGGGAGTAGGAGAGACCATTTTAAAACACATAACCTAAGTTCATACTCATTGTTCCTATTCTGTGTTGCTCCCAAATGGCTTCCTTCTACCTGGGAGGCTAGCTGGGGGCAGGGAATCCAGGGAACTCCTGATGCACCGTGAGAACTCAGACTGCCACCATTTCCTGGACTTCAAGACTAACTCTTTGTGTGTCTCTCCTCTGTCAATCACCGCCATCCCCCACATCCTGGCTCTGCCTTCCTTTGTCACTATTATTCAAATGCCTATCTCCTGCTGCCATTTCCCTGATTGCAACTTGTCCCTCTGTGCATGCTACCACTATCTCACCTCCCATTGCTCCTGTTTTGCCTTGCTACAATTATTTCAAATGCTAATCCAGTTACCTGCCTTGCTCTTGCCTGATTGACAGGAACAATTCAAATGTCCTCAACTGTATGCCTGGTGCCATGGGGCAGGGACCTATTGTGTGGCACTTTTGGCTATCTAATTGGAAATACTGCCTTTTTTTGTTAAGCAGGCTTCTCAAAAGGACCCATTCATAAAACTCCGGAAAACCTCGCTTCACCTGAAGTGGGGGTCTAATCCTATTACCTCCTGCCACCTAGTACCCCCACCCGTCATACCATTGGTTCCCAGTTGCACAAAGCACCACACTTGTCATTGGTTCTTTTAATAAAGTTTATCTTTTATTGGTTCAAAGTTTCACACACGCTGCTGCTGTTCTCATTGGTGTAAAGTTTCAATCCAACTTCCTATTGGCTGTATTGACTTGCAACTTCTTGGATCCTTTCCCTCATTGGCTCTCCTTTATTATGTATTCTTGTAACAATGAACTCCATGATTCTGTATGAAATAATGTATGTATATAAACTTTTGTATTGATTGTATTTGTTACACTTTCTGCCTTGCTGATTGTGTCCTTTGCTAGCAAAGTAAAGATCTCCTTTTTCCCAGTACTGGTCTATTTTGAGCTCCTTTTTGGCGCCCTGCACTTCGCGGATCCTTGTTCTTTCTCTCCCTCTCTCCCTCTCTCTCTCTCTCTGGTGCTCCCGCCCGCAGCAGAGTTGGTGTCCGCTCACCGAATCCCACGAGCTGAAATCACTAGCACCCTTGGGTGCTCACAACAGGGCCAGCCCCCCTGGTCACCAGGGAGCTTGGTCGCACTTTGGGCCTGCTCCCTCCCTGGGGGCTTTTCTTGGGGGGGGGGAGATCTGGGATCAGAGTAACAGGATGGGCAAGAGCCTGTCGGGAAGTTCTCCAGCAGAAGCCTCGTGCCAGTGAAGTCTGCACAGGAGAACGTTTGGGGGTCGTGTGGATATTCAGCCTCACCTTTTTTAAAAAGCACCTTTTAGTGCACATCGATATATTTTTTTAAAGAAAACTTTACCAGGAAAACAAAAGGTGTTGTGCTTCCTTCCGCTTCCTGCTTCAAAGTAGAAACAGCTTTACAAATTCTCATGTTCCTTTGCTGCTCTCAAAGCAAGTGACATGACAGAAAACATTTTGCACATCAAAGCAAGTATTTAATTAGCCGATCCCTCCTCCTGCTGCTGCTGCTGCTGGCTGCTGCTGCTGCTGCTGAAGGCAAAATTCAGGTGAACCTACCTTCATCCCTGCACTGCTCTTTGTCTCCAGGATGCTTCTCTGGCCGCCCCAGATTACTTGTGGAGCAATTAAATTATGCAAAAGTGACACTTATCAAGGTGGCACTAAAATGGGAGTGGGAAAGAGGCAGTGTCTTTCTTCAGACTTATCCAGCAATACAGGGAGGACGTGTTTAAATGCCCCTTGTTATTAATGTTCTATGACAGCGTAGTCCAAGTATGATGGGAAGAGCCAACACAGCCCACTGACAAGGGTATGAGGACGAGGAGACAATGAGAGGGGAGGGGGGCTGGGAGACATAAGAACAGCCTTGCTGGATCAGGCCAAAGGCCCATGTAGTCCAGCTTCCTGAGTCTCACAGTGGCCCCGCCATATCCCTCAGGGAGCACACAAGACAACAAGAGACCTGTATCCTGTCGTTACTCCCTTGCATCTGGCATTGATAGCCTATTACTAAAACCAGGAGGTTGCTTATCTCATTCCCATCATGGTTTGTAACCTGTGATGGACTTGTCCTCCATAAATCTGCCCAATCCCCTTTTAAAGGCATCCAGGCCAGGTGCCATCACCACATCCGGTGGCAAGGAGTTCCTCAGATTAATAACACACTGGGGAAAGAAATATGTAGTAAATGTCCCCAGGTTCTAGTGTTGGCCTTACTCATACTCGACTCGCACTCGTGCAAAAATGACTCGCACTTGACTCGTACTTGCCCAAAAAGTTTGACATTGACTCGCACTCGGACTCGCACTCTTGCAAAAATGACTCGTACTCGCACTCGCACTCGTGACCTAGTTACTTAGATACATCCCTGCTCTTAATGCCAGATGCAAGAGAGTGGCAACAGGATTCAGGTATCTTGTTGTCTTGTGTGTTCCCTGAGGCATCTAGTGGGGCCACTTTGTGATACAGGAAGCTGGACTAGATGGGCTTTTGGCCTGATCCAGCAGCTGGGCTCTTCTTATGTTCAAGAAGGTCAAAAACCTTCTGAAAGTCCAGATTTATAATATCAATGGGTTTGCCCACATCCAAATGGCCTGTTGACATTTTCAAAGAATTCTAGAGGCAAGACTTCCCCTTACAGAGGCCATGCGGATTCTCCCTCAGCAACTCTTATTCTTCCATATGTTTTACGATTTTATCCTAGATGAGGCTTTCCACCATCTTACCTCGAACCGATGTCAGGCTAACCGACCTATAGTTTCCCGGGTCCCCCCTCCTTCCTTTTTTAAAGATTGGCATGACATTAGCTATCCTCCAATCCTCTAGTACAGTGGCCGTTTTAAGGGACAAGTTAAAACATGTGTGTGCACGCAAGGATCGGTCTTGGGACCGGTGCTTTTCAACTTATTCATAAATGACCTGGAGTTGGGGATAGGCAGTGAGATGGCCAAGTTTGCAGATGACACTAAACGTTTCCAGGTGGTGAAGACCAGCATGGATTGTGAAGAGCTCCAGAAGGATCTCTCCAAACTGGGAGAATGGGCAGCAAAATGGCAGATGCTCTTCAATGCAAGTAAGTGTAAAGTGATAAAAAATTTCACATATATGCTAATGGGTTCTGAGCTGTCTGTGATGGATCAGGAGAGAGATATCGTGGTGCTGGTGGACAGGTCGATGAAAGTATCGACCCAGTGTGCAGCGGCTGTGAAGAAGGCCAATTCCATGCTTCGGATAATTAGAAAAGGGATTGAGAATAAAACGGCTAATATTATGTCATTTTACAAATCGATGATAAGGCCACATCTGGAGTATTGCATCCAGTTCTGGTCACTGTCGTCGCTGGAGGTGGGGCGGAAAGCTAAGTTCTGCAGCTTTCCGCCCCACCGTTCCTCTCCGGTACGAGGCGCCCCACCCCCTCGTTGTAGGAGACCATCAGCGGAGAGAAAGCAACGCGCAGGGACTCTCCTGCGCGTTGCTTTCTCTCCGCTAACGGGCTCCTATGAAGAGGGGGCGGGGCGCCTCGTACCGGAGAGGAACGGTGGGGCGGAAAGCTGCAGAACTTAGCTTTCCGCCCCACCTCCAGCGACACCAGTGGTTCTGGTTGCCACATTTCAAAAAGGATATAGTTAGGCTTACCATTCGTCCCGGAAACCTGGGACTGTCCCGGTTTCCGGAGCCCAATCCCGGCCGGCTGGGCCTGAAACTGGGTCAGTCCTAGTTTTTAAGGGTCTTGTGCCGCTCCGCCGCTGCTTCCAAAATGTATTTGGGGGCGCTGCATCTTACATAAGAAGAGCCCTGATGGATCAGGCCAAAGGCCCATCTAGTCCAGCTTCCTGTATCACACAGTGGCCCCACCAGATGCCTCAGGGAGCACACAGCCAACCGGATACTTGTATCCTGTCGCCACTCCCCTTGCACCTGGCACAGAGAAAACCTACTCCTACAACCAGGAGGTTGCTTATCCCCATCATGGCTTATAAGCTGTGATGGAATTTTCCTCCATAAATCTGTCCAATCCCCTTTTAAAGGCATCCAGGCCAGGTGCCATCACCATCTCCTGTGGCAAGGAGTTCCACAAACCAATTACATGCTGGGTAAAGAAATATTTTGGATCGTGTAAGATTTTGTGAGATGCAAGATGGTGCCGCCAGAAAAAATTACATTTTGGAAGTGGCAGCGGCGGCTTGAGGGGGCTGTTGTTGGAGCCCTGGCCGGCCTGGATGCAGACGGCCAAGCTCCAGAGCGGCACCGGCAGCGATGTCGACCACAGCAGTGGCAACAGCAGCAGGTGGCAAGTGATAAGTGACAGTAAGGCAAGTGGCAGCGGCTGCAAAAATAAAGCGCCAGCTGCGACCGTACTTGGATCGTGCAGACCTGGCCACAGTGACCCATGCCCTAGTGACATCTAGACTAGATTACTACAATGCGCTCTACGTGGGGCTGCCTTTGAAGACTGTTCGGAAACTGCAGCTAGTGCAGAATGCGGCGGCCCGGGTGGTTGCCGAGGCCTGTCGGTTCGACTCAGTCGGACCGTTGCTTCAGCGGCTACACTGGCTGCCGGTTCGTTTCCGGGCACAATTCAAAGTGCTAGTTTTGACTTTTAAAGCCCTTAACGGCTCGGGTCCAGGGTATTTGAGGGACCGCCTCCTTCCTTATAATCCAACCCGTACTCTGAGGTCATCAGGGGGGCCCTGTTAACCGTGCCGCCACTGATGGAGGTGAGGGGGATGGCGGCGCGGAACAGGGCCTTCTCGGCAGTGGCGCCCCAACTGTGGAATTCCCTCCCCCTGGAATTGAGAACAGCTCCCTCCTTAGAGACCTTTCGGCGGGGCCTTAAGACATTTTTATTTAGATCAGCTTTTGATGTCTGACATGGCAGGCTGGCTTTTTAACAGATGGCTTTTAACATGTAAATGTGGATGACCCACTGGGGTTGTTTGTTTTAATTGTTTTAACTGTTTTAATTCTTGATTTTAAATGTATATATGTATTTTAATGTTTTTATTGTAAGCCGCCTTGGTTGCCCTTGTGGGAGAAAGGCGGGGTAGAAATTCAATAAACAAACAAACAAACAAACAAACTTTTTGGTTGCCCTTTGGGCAGTGAGTGGGCGCTTTGCGGCCACAAAGAACCCTCAGGATAATTAATTAATTTAATTAATTAATTGTTCTTAATTAATTACTAATTAAAATTAATTAAAAGTAATTTAAATTATTAATTAAAATTAATTATACATTATTTAAATTAATTAATTATTCCGGGGGGGGGTGTCCTGGTTTGGAACCGGGAAAATATGGTAACCCTAGACATAGTGGAACTGGAAAAGATGCAGAAGACAGCAACCAAATTGATGTGTTGCCCCATGACCTTTGGAAATGGGAATGTTGCCGAGAGACTTTGATGCCAATGACTTGTGAGCAAGAATCGAACATGTGCCAGACCAGAGTGTATTATGATGCAACGCGAGGGCCACGCCGCGTTTGTGTTCCTGCATAGGTCCGAGTTGACCCATTGTGCCGGCTGGGGCTTACCCTTACCTTACCCTAAATGTCCCCATACCTCTAGGAGCCATCCAGCCTACAAAGTTCCCCCACAGCATGCAGCGTTTAGATAGGATTGGGCTGTTTGCTTTGACTGTCCTTCCAAACAAGTGCAACCCTTCGGTCTTCGTGGATTAGTAGCAAACAGAACTTGGCCTGTGAGCTCTTTGGGGTGTGTGACTTTATGGCTGCCAGGTACTGAACAGCATCTTAGATTGTTTGTTCCAACCCGGGGGGGGGGGGGGGATACACAAGATCCAGCCAATGGAATTCAAAGGATGCTCGTAAATGTCTCCTTTGTGCCTGAAGAGTAACCCATCTTGTGTTTTCCCATTAAATGACCACATTTTATTCACTGTGCTTGAGGTGGTCTTAAACAAACGTGGACATGTTAGAGGCCTTTTTGTTGTCTCGGCTGTATATCTCCATCTGGGGGAATCAGATGCATGAACGGTGCGCTTGTCTTTGCTTGACCAAGCTCTGTCTCCAGTGGGATGCTGGCTTGGGGGGGGGGCGGGGGCTGCTTCCAGCATTCATTAGCCTGGCAAAGGGAGGGAGCAAGACCTGCCCTGGGAAAACGAGGGAGAATATTGACCAGGCACAAGTTGCCCTGGGAGGGAGCTACAGGCAAATATCTGCAGCACTCACTGCTGCCATTCCTGTTAGGGTGGCACCCAACTCTGACACCAGCTGAGCAAGCAGCAGGGAGAGGAAAGCCGTCACCTGCTCCCCAGTTCAGGGAGGTGAGAACCAGCCTGGTGCAGGGGCCAGACAGAGTGTGGGGCTTGGGCAATCTGGGAAGCCCGGGTTGAAACCACCCAGCGCAGCCATGAAGCTCCCCTGCCAGGGGGCCTTGCAAGGAGGAACTAGGAGTGCTGCTCTGGGCTATTCCAAGGAAGCTGATGATGAGCCAAGACTAGTGAGACTGGATTACTGGGAAGATGACCCACTGGTTTATCTTTGATTTAATCAGTTAATAGATGCAAACAAGAGCTGGGACAAAGGCCAGAGATGCGTCTCTGGATGACGTATCCTATGTGGATCTGGAAATGGTCCTGAGCTGTATCAGCAAGTTGTATCACCATTTGCCTGCTGCGGCATCCCCCCCCCCCCGAGAAAGCCCATGTGCCTTCTGGGCCACACCTTTCAAGGTCCCGTTTTGCCCAAGGACCCTGGAGGTGGTCCTGTTGGTGAGATCCCATGATAGACCTTTGCTTCACACCTGCTCCAACGAGGGCGAAAGAAAGGCACACGGTCATCTCCAAACCAGGCTGGCAGAAGACCAGCAAGTCCTGGGGTCTCCTACTTTGTCTCCCCCCCCCCCAGGTTTTGCCTCTGCTTTCTCTTGCAGGCTGTGCCTGCCCCAGGCTGAGAGGCCTTTCCAGTAGAGCTCCCCAGCCCCAGTGGCTCCTCCTCAACCTAGCAGTTCGAAAGCAAGAAATTGCAAGTAGATTAATAGGTACCGCGTCATCGGGACGGTAACAGCGTTCCATGCACCTTGGTGTGGAGTCATGCCGGTCACATGACCATGGAAATGTCTTCGGACAGCGCTGGCTCTTCGGCTTTGAAATGGAGATGAGCACCGCTCCCTAGAGTCGGACACAACTGGACTTAATGGTCAAGGGATACCTTTACCTATCCAGGGCCTACTGCAGTGGACCTCACGGTCCTCTGCACCACCATCGTGCGTGACAAAGCCACTGGTGGAAACGGCCAGCGGTGCCACGCTCATGCCAGACTCACCTGGACTCTCCGCCAGTCCAGGTAAGTTGGTGGTGGGGGCAGACCATGAGCAGTTTGGGAGGGGTAGGGAGCAGGCTGGAGGGGGGAGATCTCTGCGGCAAAAGTGCACACCAAATCTATCCCCATTTTCCAGCACAGCACAGCCCCTTCCTCTCCTCAGACATACGCTAGCTACCTAGCAGGCTCATAGTAAGATTTTTTACTTTGCTCTCTTTGACAACACCCCCCCCCCACCAGAGCCTGCAGCGTGCAGGCCATTGGGGCGTGGTGGGGGTAAGATTAGACTGTAAGACGGTGAAGCACCTGTTGGAAATGGGCAGCTTTTGGCTGTTTAGACACGGGGGGGGGGGAGTGTATAGCCTGGTCACCTGAGAGACCTTCTTTACTTTGACCTCTCTGTGTCTAAAGGAAGGGGTATGGCCCCTGACCTATTTCCTCCTTCTTCATGCTCTTTCTCACTCGCTTACTATCTTGACTCCAAGCAGGAAGGACGTGGCCTGCCTGAGCTCTGATGAATGGCGGCCATGATCCAAGCAGACCTCATGTAGGAGGCTCCCAGCTGTAGGGGGAGCTTCATCCTTTAAGTTAGAATAACCTCTGATCTTATTCAGATGCTGTATAAGCACATAAGAACATAAGAAGAGCCCTGATGGATCAGGCCAAAGGCCCATCTAGTCCAGCTTCCTGTATCACTCAGTGGCCCCACCAGATGCCTCAGGGAGCACAAGACAACAAGATACCTGTGTCCAATCACCACTACCTTGCACCTAGCACAGAGAAAACGTACTCCTACAACCAGGAGGTTGCTTTTCCCCATCATGGCTTGTAAGCTGTAATGGACTTTTCCTCCATAAATCTGTCCAATCCCCTTTTAAAAGGGAACCAGGCCAGGTGCCATCACCACCTCCTGTGGCAAGGAGTTCCACAAACCAATTACACGCCGGGTAAAGAAATATTTTCTTTTGTCTGTTTTAATACTCCCTCCACTCAATTTGAATGGATGTCCCCTAGTTCTAGTGTTGTGTGAGAGGGAAAATAACTTCTTTCTATCCGCTCTCTCCATCCCATGCATAATTTTATACGTCTCAATCATGTCCCCCCTCAACCACCTTTTTTCTAGACTGAAGAGCCCCAAACGCTGTAGCCTTTCCTCATAAGGAAGATGCCCCAGCCCACTCATCATTTTGGTCGCTCTCTTCTGCACCTTTTCCAGTTCCACTATATCCTTTTTGAGATGCGGAGACCAGAACTGGACGCAATACTCCAGATGCGGCCTTACCATCGATTTATACAACAGCATAATAATATTGGCCGTTTTATTCTCAATCCCTTTTTTAATGATCCCAAGCATGGAATTGGCCTTCTTCACAGCCGCCGCACACTGGGTTGACACTTTCATCGACCTGTCCACCAGCACCCCAAGATCTCTCTCTTGATCTGTCACAGACAACTCAGAACCCATTAGCGTATATGTGAAATTTGGGTTTCTTGCCCCAATGTGCATCACTTTGCACTTATTTACATTGAAGCGCATCTGCCATTTTGCTGCCCATTCTCCCAGTTTGGAGAGATCCTTCTGGAGCTCTTCACAATCCCTGCTGGTGTTGACTACTCGGAAAAGTTTAGTGTCATCTGCAAACTTGGCCACCTCACTGCCTATCCCTGACTCCAGGTCATTTATGAATAAGTTGAAAAGCACCGGTCCCAAGACCGTTCCTTGGGGCACACCGCTTTTCACCTCTCGCCATTGTGAAAATTGCCCATTGACTCCCACTCGCTGTTTCCTGGTCTTCAACCAGTTCCTAATCCACAAGAGGACCTGCCCTCTTATTCCCTGACTGTGGAGTTTTCTCAGGAGCCTTTCATGAGGGACCGTGTCAAACGCCTTCTGAAAATCCAGATATATAATATCCACGGGTTCGCTCGCATCCACATGCCTGTTGACCTTTTCAAAAAATTCTAACAGGTTTGTGAGGCAAGACTTCCCCTTGCAGAAGCCATGCTGACTCTCCCTCAGCAAAGCTTGTTCTTCTATGTGTTTTCAGATTTTATCCTTGATGAGGCTTTCCACTATTTTCCCTGGAACAGATGTTAGGCTGACCGGCCTGTAGTTTCTCGGGTCCCCTCTCCTTCCTTGTATATGTGAACTGAAACCGTGAGTAAACGTCTTCTTTTTGCAACTTAACTCGGTCTATGCCTCGTGTGTTTATTTAGCCAATAGCAGTCTGCCTGGGTGTAAGAGGGAACAAACTCTGCTAAGAATCTCCTAGATAACCTCCCAAATAGAGGCTTCTCCCAATAGCACCAACAGGAGCACACAGGCCAGCAAGACAACACCCTGTTGGCTTGCAGAGTGGAGCCTTTCAGCCAGAGCTGCGCCTCTCCCGCTTTGAGTCTCATTCTTCAGCTATGTTTTTAATTACATGGCATTATTAATTGCATTTGTCCGCCAGCTGCTCCGGGCCGATGACTCACTTGGCACTGATCTGATGAATTGTTCACGGCATTCGGCAAGAGCATTTGTGGCTTATTATAGCAACTGGATGAGACCGCTGTAGAGCTTGATACACCGTATCAATCCTGTCGTATGGCCATTGTGAATGGCCTGGTAAATCGCAGAAGCATTTGCAATGGACAGCCCAGTCTCCGTTCCTCAAGCAGCAGCAGCGGCAGCAGAAGCTGCTGGAGCTGCAGCCATGCTCATAAAATGGGGGGGGGGGGGGAGAGAAAGAGAGTTCTTCCAAATACAGTATTTAGCACTTTCCAGCTACAAAGTAAATAATAATTACTTATTATTATAGGGAAGAAAAGGGAGCATCTCTTTCTGAGCTGCCGCGACAACTTTGTGACAGCACAAGTGAACTCCCCTGAGTTGCCGCATCTTTGGCAGAGTTGTGCATTTCTTGTGGAGCGAATGACAAACACAGAGCCAAAGGGGCTGATGTGACTCTGCAATGATGAAGGTCTTTGTTTGCTGCTGTCGCCACCGCCGCCGCCACCTCCTCCTCCTCCTCCTCTTCTTCATCATCCAAATATACTCCTCTTTGGTTAAGAAATCCCCAAAGAGGTTAGCCTCTAAGGGATCCCCAAATGGAACGTATGAGAGGAATGTTCTTTGTTCCCTTTGGGACCCCATTTGAGTTACAGTTCAGAGGCTCGAGAGAGCCCGGCTGCTGCTGAATGGGACCAAAAGGGGTCTCTCTCTAGTCCGGCATCTTCCCACAGTGACTGAGTAAATGACCCAGTGGGAAGCCCACAAGCAGGGCCCAAACAGCTGTTTCTTGCAGTGGCTCCCCTTGCAACTACTGTATTATTCAGAGATAGACTGCCTCTGTACATGGAGGACCCACACAGCTATCGTGGCCAATACACACTGATAGACCTCTCCTCCTCTGTGTCTGATTCCTTTTTTAAAGCCAGGTAAGGCTAGTGGCCATCGCCATGTCTTGTGGTAGCGAATTCTATAAGTGGATTTTGTGTTGTGTGAAGAAATCCCTTTGCTTGTCTCTCCTGAATCAACTGCCATTCCATTTTGGTGGATCGTTATTATCACTGAATTAAATGATGAGTGTTTATTACTCTGAACGCCATTGTGATTGTGACCCGGCTCTCAGGGCACTGCAGCAGCACGTGGCTCTTCTTCCCATGCAGGCGGCAGGCAGGCATCCCTAGCTGAAAGGAAGGGGCCCGATCCTCCTCAGACAGGCCCCCATCAGCCTACCTGCCTGCCCTGGTGCTGCTGTCTGGGTTCTGCAGCGGTGAGGAGGATCTGCTGCTGCTGCAGCTTCCTTCCTTCCTTCCTTCCTTCCTTCCTTCCTTCCTTCCTTCCTTCCAGCAGTGACCTCACGTGGTCTGGCAGCGACACGCTCTTTGCGTGGTAGCAGGGCCTTTTACACCAGCCGGACGCTAGTCCCGCCACTGTCATAAAAGGCCCAAGGGATTGGGTCGTTAATGTCTTTCCCAGGCTACTCCAACCTCAGAACACTTGACCATGCAGGGGGGCACTCTTCTGTATGCTTTAGGGCTGCTTAGCTACTCCCCCTTTCTGCTAGCCCTGGGGGGGGGGATTCAAACAAAACTGCCCTCCCCACCTTTTCTGGTTTAAATGGTTTTGGAAGGAAACGTGACGATTGATGCTGCCTTACTGCCTTGTATGAGGCACTTCCTGTCCCACAGGATGGTCTCTGGTCATGACAATCCCACAGCTTCCTGTCTTGCCGAGACCTCCCCTCCACAGAAACTGTTCTCTGTTTCCTCAAGCTGTCCTTGTTAGGCAGGCTTACCAGATTTTAAAGTTTCTTAACCGGGACCCCGCCCCAACAATTAAATAAAAAATTAATTAAATAAAACAAATAATTAAAATAAACTAAAATAATATTTGGGGGGGCGTGAAGCACCCTTTTGCTGCATGAAGCGCGCCCGAAAATTTTAATTAATTTATTTGTTACCCAAAATTAATTAATTAAATAGGGTTACTTGCCTGTCCCTTGTCGTGCCCTTCCTCCGCCGCCGCCATTGCCGCCTCGCCGCCATTGTTGCCCGCCGTGCCTTGCCTTAACGCCATGCCTTGCCCACTTGCCCCCCACCGCCGTGCCTTGCCATGTCCCGCCTTGCCGCTGCCGTGTCCCTGCAGCCTCCGCCACGGCTATTTGTAAGATGTAGAAACTTACCCAGGTGCGGGCATCTTGGATTGCGAGATCCAACGTGTCAGCGCCCAAATCTCTTGAGGGCATGAGGCAGCCTCATGCCCTCACGAGATTTGGGCGCCGACATGTTAGATCTCGCAATCCAAGATGCCGGCGCTTGGGTAAGTTTCTACATTTTAAAAATGGCGGCAGCGGCGGAGCTTGCCAACTGGCTCCGAACTTTCTCGGAACGACGGATAGTAAGCCTAGTCCTTGTGGAATTCACCCTCACAACAATATCTCTCTCTCTCTCTCTCTCTCTCTCTCTCTCTCTCTCTCTCTCTCTGAAGCAGACAACATGTGGATCTGGATTTCCAAAGAGAACAAATGTCCATTGAAGACGCACACACACACCCCTTGAAAAATGTTTCTGTACGTGGTCATAAACTTCCCGGCTAGTAGTCTTCCCCCTCCCCTCATGCAAGCTTTGATATCCCCCTCCCCATCAAATTTTCTGAGACTGGGATGTTGGAGTAAATTCCTCCCAAGAGAGAGATTAATGGTCACTCTGGGGCATTGCAGTACCAACAAGGGATGGAGATTAAATGAAATTTATGGCAGCGATATTGCTACCAGAACTATTACATATTGACATTGAAGAGCACTCCTGTTTATAAATATCTATGGCGGTGCTTAAACTCTTAAATTCAATTATTCTATGCATATTAGCCATTCCAAGCAATAAAGAAAAGAAGACTCTATCCAGGCAGGGTGATTTACGCAGCTGGCCGGCTGAGGCCAAAATGCACACAAGGCGCCACTGCGGCATCAATCTCCTTCTGCAAGACTTCGCTGCAAGCTTCTCATGGGTACTTATTATTTCATCTGCATATAAAGTGTGTGGCTCACAACAATATCTGGGCAATAAAGAAAACAAAAAGGGAGCCCAGTGCTCAGAGAGAGACCAAAGGGGAGTCAGAGAGACCGGAGGGGGGTGGGGGCTGTAGAGAAATGACCCCCCTCACCACCTGACCCAAGGGAGGGAAGCACTGCTCCCTGGATCCAGGCTGGCTTTCCGAGAGCTCGTTGTTGCCCCAAGCCCTGCAAAATGCACACAATTCTCACAATGCGAGTTGTTTTGATTCAGGCCAGCTGGGGCTCCTCCACGTCCCTCCCACTTCTGAACAACAGGGTTGTCACAAAATCCCCATTTCATGTACAGTATGTTCTACTGTTCCTAGTCTATTTTTTCTTATGTGCTAAACTCAACAGCCCAGTTTGTGTTCCCAGAGCTGAAATGCAAATTCCTGCCTCTTGCTAGCCAGCGTTGAGAGATCCTTTGTCTTTCCAAAAATTCACTAGCACAGCATTTCGTGCTGGAATGCCGGCATGGGGGAGCAGGATGAAGGTAGGGACCTCTTTACAGGCAAGACTCAGAGGCTAGCTCTTGCCCAGTCAGAAACAGCTGACGACTTCAGCTGAGAGGGTAAGCTCCAAAGGAAACAAAACTTCCTCCTTCTTCTGCTCCCCGGCATCTGAAGAAGGAGCCCACTCCTGTGACTGTGAGCGGAAGGGACTAGCCATCCCCCAGGTACTAAGATAGGGTCCAATAATAGCCAGAAGTCGTTAGTCTTTTATATTACAGTTGGTCCTTGGCATCTGCAGGGGTTCCGTTCCCGGAAACCCCGCGGATACCAAAAACCGCGGATGCTCAAATCTGCGGTCGGGTGGGGGTGGAGGGTCGAGGGGGGACCATTTTACCTTATTGAAGAGCTGCATGGGCCTGCCGCCCGCTCCTTCCCTCTGGTGCCAAGATGTGCTGTTTGAAGGAGAAAAAAAAAGTGACCCAACTCGATTTCCAGTTGTGCATGCAACCAGAAGTCACTTCCAGTTGCATTTTTTTTCCTTCTAATGGGCATTTTAGATTAGTACAATGCGGTGCCGGAGGGAAGGAGTGAGTGGTGGGCCTGCGCAACTCTTAACATAAGAACATAAGAAGAGCCCTGCTGGATCAGGCCAAAAGCCCATCTAGTCCAGCTTCCTGTATCACACAGTGGCCCCACCAGATGCCTCAGGGAGCACAAGACAACAAGATAACCTGTTTCCCGTTGACACTCCCTTGCACCTGGCACAGAGAAAACCCACTTCTAAAACCAGGAGGTTGCTTATGGCTTGTAACCTGTGATGGTCTTTTCCTCCATGAATCTGTCCAAACCCCTTTTAAAAGCATCCAGGCCAGGTGCCATCACCACATCCTGTGGCAAGGAGTTCCACAGATGAATTACGCGCTGGGTAAAGAAATATTTTCTTTTGTCTGTTCTAACTCTCCCCCCACTCAATTTTAGTGTATGTCCCCTGGTTCTGGTGTTATGCGAGAGGGAGAAGAATTTCCCTCTATCCACTCTCTCCATCCCATGCATAATTTTATAAGTCTCAATCATGTCCCCCCTCAGGCGCCTTTTTTCTAGACTGAAAAGCCCCAGACGCTGTAGCCTTTCCTCATAAGGGAGGTGCTCCAGCCCACGAATCATTCTGGTCGCTCTTTTCTGCACCTTTTCCAATTCAACTATATCCTTTTTGAGGTGGGGTGACCAGAACTGGACATAATACTCCAGATGTGGCCTTACCATCGATTTGTACAAAGGCATAACGATATTGGCCGTTTTTATTCTCAATCCCTTTTTTAATGATCCCGAGCATGGAATTGGCCTTCTTCACAGCCGCCGCACACTGGGTCGACACTTTCATCGACCTGTCCACCAGTACCCCAAGATCTCTCTCTTGATCCGTCACAGACAACTCAGAACCCATTAGCGTATATGTGAAACTTTGGTTTCTTGCCCCAATGTGCATCACTTTGCACTTACTTACATTGAAGCGCATCTGCCTTCAATAAGGTAAAATGGCACCCCCACCCCCCATCAGCAGATATACAAATTCACGGCTGGCCAATCTGTGGATAAGGAGGGCCCACTGTACTTTGGGATTTGTCTTCTGCCTGTCATGTTCTAGCCTTTTAAAGTGCATTGTAAAGTAAATTGAATTCCTGTAGCAAGAGCTTGGAATTCACGCACGCATGAGCTCTGCAATGTTGCAGTACCACCTGCTGGCTAAAATAATTCATTGCAAGTCCAATTAATCTTTACCATTGTTTTTTTCTTGTTCTGTTGGTCCTGTGATCCTTTTGACCCGCTTCTGCCATGTCACCCTCTCATCAGCCAGCCAGGAATCTCTGCCCAGTCAACCCAGGCAGCTCTTCAGCTGCTGTGCCCCTCTTTTGGCTCCCCCGCCTTCTCCTTTCCACCTGTGCCTCTCCCTTGGAAGAGATGCAGGATGTTTGGCCAGCAGTAGAATTTTTCCCTGGTGTTCATTAAATGGGAGCCGAGCAGACAACACCCCCTGCTTTTAGCTACTGCAAAAGGAAGGGATGGTTAGGCAATGCAGCTGAGAGCAGATAGCTGATAATCCTGGTGGGTCGGTATTGGGGGTGGGGGAGAGAGACAGGAGACAGAGATGCAGCATCAATGCATGGCAGAGTGGGATTGCCCCCTCCCTTGCTTCTCCAGTTGGGGTGGTGGGGTAGAAGTGGCACTTGGGTGTCTGACTGTCTGCGGAGCCCCTCCCCCCCGAGCAGAATTCCTGCAATAAGATTCTTGAGAAGAAACGTGTTAACAAAATATCTTGCCATACACGTTCGTGAGGGACAAGAGGCTGTTTGTGCAGAGTGCTCCCTTTGTGTGCCAAGTGCCCTTCCCACAGGGTACCCATCACTTCTCTTCCCACAGGGTACCCATCCCAACACTCATCACAGGGTACCCTGTCCTCTTTCGTAGGCCAAGGAGGCATAGCCCCATGCCATGTGTCTTCTCATCTGAACATAAGAAGAGCCCAGCTGCTGGATCAGGCCAAAGGCCCATCTAGTCCAGCTTCCTGTATCGCACAGTGGCCACACCAGATGTCTCAGGGAGCACACAGTGAGCCAACAAGATAACCTGCGTCCAGTCGCCACTCCCCTGCACCTGGCACAGAGAAAACCTACTTCTAAAACCAGGAGGTTGCTTATGGCTTGTACCCTGTGATGGTCTTTTCCTCCATGAATCTGTCCAAACCCCTTTTAAAAGCATCCAGGCCAGGTGCCATCACCACATCCTGTGGCAAGGAGTTCCACAGATGAATTACGCGCTGGGTAAAGAAATATTTTCTTTTGTCTGTTCTAACTCTCCCCCCACTCAATTTTAGTGTATGTCCCCTGGTTCTGGTGTTATGCGAGAGGGAGAAGAATTTCCCTCTATCCACTCTCTCCATCCCATGCATAATTTTATAAGTCTCAATCATGTCCCCCCTCAGGCGCCTTTTTTCTAGACTGAAAAGCCCCAGACGCTGTAGCCTTTCCTCATAAGGGAGGTGCTCCAGCCCACGAATCATTCTGGTCGCTCTTTTCTGCACCTTTTCCAATTCAACTATATCCTTTTTTAGGTGTGGTGACCAGAACTGGACACAATACTCCAGATGTGGCCTTACCATCGATTTGTACAAAGGCAGAATGATATTAGCCATTTTATTCTCAATCCCTTTTTTAATGGGATTAAATTAATCCCATTAAAAAACATGTCTCTCCATCCATCTCTCCATCCAACCCACTCTCTCCATCCTGTGCATAATTTTATATGTCGCAATCATATCCCCCCTCAGGTGCCTTTTTTCCAGACTGAAAAGCCCCAGACGCTGTAGCCTTTCCTCATAAGGGAGGTGCTCCATCCCACGAATCAGTTTGGTCGCTCTTTTCTGCACCTTTTCCAACTCAACTATATACTTTTTGAGGTGTAGTGACCAGAACTGGACACAATGTTCCAGATGTGACCTTACCATTGATTTGTACAAGGGCATAATGATATTGGCTGTGTTATTCTCAATCCCTTTTATTTAATGATCCCGAGCATGGAATTGGCCTTATTCACAGCCGCCGCACACTGGGTCGACACTTTCATCGACCTGTCCACCCAAGCTCTCTCTCCTGATCCGTCACAGACAGCCCATTAGTGTGTATGTGAAGTTTTGATTTCTTGCACCAATGTGCATCACTTTACTCTTACTTACATTGAAGCGCATTTGCCATTTTGCTGCCCATTCTCCCAGCTTGGAGAGATCCTTCTGGAGCTCTTCACACCACCCGAAAAGTTTAGTGTCATCCGCAAACTTGGCCACCTCACTGCTTATCCCCAACTCCAGGTCATTTATGAACAAGTTGAAAAACACCGGTCCCAAGACCGATCCTTGGGGCATACTGCTTTTCACCTCTCGCCATTGTGAAAATTGCCCATTGACTCCCACTCGCTGTTTCCTAGTCTTCAACCAGTTCCTCATCCACAAGAGGACCTGCCCTCTTATTCCCCGACTGTGGAGTTTTCTCAGGAGCCTTTCATGAGGGACTGTGTCAAACGCCTTCTGAAAATCCAGATATGTAATATCCACGGGTTCGCTCGCATCCACATGCCAGTTGACCTTTTCAAAAAATTCTAAAAGTTTTGTGAGGCAAGACGTCCCCTTGCAGAAGCCATACTGACTCTCCCTCAGCAAAGTCTGTTCTTCTATGTGTTTTAAGATTTTATCCTTAATGAGACTTTCCACCATCTTCCCTGGAACAGATGTTAGGCTGACCGGCCTATATTTTCCCAGGTCCCCCCTCCTTCCTTTTTTTAAAGATTGGCGTGACATTAGCTATCCTCCAATCCTCTGGCACAGTGGCCGTTTTAAGGGACAAGTTGCATATTTTGGTCAAGAGGTCAGCAACTTCATTCTTGAGTTCCTTCAGAACTCTTGGGTGGATGCCATCCGGGCCCGGTGATTTATTGATCTTTAATTTGTCAATTAAGTCTGAAACGTCTTCTCTTTTAACCTCTATTTGACTTAATTATTTAGTCAGGGGAGGCCGTTCAGGCAGCGGTATTTGTTCGAGGTCTTCTGCCGTGAAGAGAGATGCAAAGAACTCATTTAATTTCTCTGCAGTCTCCAAGTCCCCTTTTATTGCCCCTTTCTCTCCCTCACCGTCCAGTGGACCAACCATTTCCCTGGCAGGTTTTCTGCTTCTAACATATTTAAAGAAGCTTTTATTATTCCCTTTTATGTTGCCTGCCATACGTTCCTCAAAGTCTTGCTTGGCCTCTCGTATCATCTTATTACATTTCTTTTGCCACAGTTTGTGCTCCTGTTTATTTTCCTCATTTGGGCAAGACTTCCATTTAGGGAAGGAAGCTTCCCTGCCTTTTATAGCCTCTTTAACTGTGCTTGTTAGCCATGCCGGCACCCTCCTGGACTTAGTCGAGCCCTTCCTCCTTTGTGGGATACACTCCCGCTGGGCCTCTATGACTGTTGTTTTAAACAGCCTCCATGCACTCTGGAGCGATTGGACTCTTTTTACCTTCCCTTTCAGCTTTTTTTTTAACTAGTCTCCTCATTTTGGGGAAGTCTGCCCTTCGGAAGTCAAGGGTTTTGTGTCAGATTTGCTCAGCACTCTCCCCCCGGCATGCATGGGGAAACAGATCGCCGCGTGGTCACTGTTCCTGAATGGTTTGGTAACATTTACATCCCTGACCAGACCTTGAGTGCCACACAATATCAAATCCAGAATCACCTGTCCTCTGGTCGGCTCCATGACTAGCTGCTCTAAGGCACAGTCATTCAGCATATCCAGAAATCCAGTCTCTCTTTCATGACCAGAGCATGAGTTGACCCAGTCGATGTGAGGATAATTGATGTCCCCCATGACTACAACCCTGTCTCGCGTTGACACCTCCCTGATTTGCTTCCTCATTTCAAGATCCCCTTCAGGTTTTTAATCTAGAGGACAGTAGGAAACCCCTACTATTACATCGCTCCTCGAGCCTGGTAATCTAACCCACAGTGATTCTATGGAGGGGTCAGAGCCCCCCTCAAACTCTACTCTGGTGTATTCTACCCCTCCGTTGACATAGATGGCCACCCCACCTCCAAAATGCCCCTCTCTGTCCCTCCTATAGAATTTATATCCTGGGATTGCAGTATCCCACTGGTTCTCCGCATTCCACCAGGTTTATGTTATACCTACTATGTCAATGTTTTCCCTAGCCACCAAACATTCCAGTTCTCCCATCTTTGCTCGGAGACTTCAGGCATTTGCATAAAAGCACTTATATATTAGGTCCCCCAAGAAGGGCTGCATGTTTGCACCTTTATCCCTGCGATCTTCTGTCCTGGCTGTCATGTCCCATCACGCTATCACTCCCAATTCCTACTCTGTTAAAACGTTGCTGTTCCCAAACCTCTCCACCCTCATTCCCTAGGGATGAGGAGTCCCGAACCGGATGCCCCTCGGCTGCAGTCCCCCAGGCAGAGGCTGATCTACTGGGGCGGGAGCACTGTGATTGGCTACCAAATGCAGTCTGTATCCTACGCTCTGTCGTGGGGAGGTGGGCGGGGTGAGTGGGTGCAGGAGATGTGATTTCCTCATGTTTCCCCTTCCCATTGTTCCCTCTGGGCTGTTCCCATTGTCCTAAGGGGGTTGGGAGACAGCAAGTGCGAGCTCTCCCACATCCCGCCCACATCACTCCCATGCCCCGCCTCCATCTCCTCCCCATTTTGTCAGTGGAGTTGCACCAGCCTTCAAGCTACATCTGAGCTATGTCGACAGGGTGTTTTTCCAGCATTTCAGCGACATCTGTCGCATATCCATTGGCAGGCGGGCGTCTATGCTTGTGGGGCTGCCATTGTGCCAGTGTACATGGAGGTAACACTGATGTATCTTTCTTGAAGACAGACCTGGGCTGTAAGAGTGGGAACCCCTGTACAAACTGCCATCATCTAATACCTTCTGTGCCCGTCAGCATTCCCCATATTGCATCAGATTCAGAAGCTTGTACCCAGGGGGATGGCAGCTCGTCATTCCCGGAAGGACCTTTTTTCCCCAGCTCCTCGCAGCTGACACAGAGAGGTCAGGGGCCCAAAAGACATCCTGGAGGGAGCTAACTCAGCACCGCTCCCTATCCTGGAGAAGGAACCTTGAGCAGGGGCCACTCCAGCAAGTCGGCCACAGGAAGGACAGCAGCCTCTCTTGGCGGGCAGATCACAGCACTCCGTCCCAACTTCCATCACAGGAAGGGGATTCCAAATGTTCTCACAAGTTTCCATGTGGGTGACCTACATTGGGCCGAATCAAACATTGTCTTCTTAGACAAAAGGCGACATTAATTTTGGAAAGATGCTTGCTAGATCAACCTCAATGGCGCCTTACAATTAAATCCCCTAATCCTAATTCAGGGGATGCAACAATCATTTCACTTGATGGTGTATTAGGAGATAAAAGCCAGGCCCATTTTGTGCAGATGGGACAGTTGCTGCTTAGCAGGGTTTTTGTGGTTTTTGTAAATGGATAATTGCTTGATATTTTGCATTTTGGAGATAAAGGCCCCATTCCTCCTGCCCACAAAAGGATTTCAGCAGATTAATTAGTGCCTTGTTAATAAATAATTAAACATTTTATCTGCTCATTGCCCAAAAGCAAATGAAAATTTGATATTACTAATTTGATGTCCTGCAAACAGTCTTGCTTGGAGGCATCTTGGTGGCTGGCGTGCAGAATCTATTGGCAGCGTTGCCTTGTCTCTCCTTGCCTCTTAATTGTTGCTAACTGTAATCCAGTTACGTGGACGATCACATGCCTGATCGGGCAGAGCAGTGTGCTCTGCAGTGGCAGCCGGAAGTGCCAGCAGCCCCCCCCCTCCCAAGTCAGCCAGTTACTTCCCCAGTGAGTCGCTCCTGCTGAAGTAGAACCAGGTCTTCCAGGACAGGCCCCCGGTTGCCCCCAGTCTAGGGTTGGCTCTGTGGCATAGCAAGGAGGGCGAGGCAGGCATAAGAACATAAGAAGAGCCCAGCTGCTGGATCAGGCCAAAGGCCCATCTAGTCCAGCTTCCTGTATCACATAGTGGCCCCACCAGATGCCTCAGGGAGCACAAGACAACAAGATACTTGTATCCTGTCGCCACTCCCTTGCACCTGGCACAAAGAAAACCTACTCCTCCAACCAGGAGGTTGCTTATTATCCCCATCATGGCTTGTAAGCTGTGATGGACTTTTCCTCCTGTCCAATCCCCTTTTGAAGGCATCCAGGCCAGGTGCCATCACCACCTCCTGTGGCAAGGAGTTCCACAGATGAATTACACGCTGGGTAAAGAAATATTTTCTTTTGTCTGTTTTAATCCTCCCTCCACTCAATTTGAGTGGATGTCCCCTAGTTCTAGTGTTGTGTGAGTGGGAAAAGAACTTCTCTCTATCCACTCTCTCCATCCCATGCATAATTTTATACGTCTCAATCATGTCCCCCTCAACCGGCAGGCTGTGCTTCCTTCCCAAGCTGTCTCCTGAATGGAACTCATGCAGCAGCAGCAGCAGCAGGAAGTGGGCAAGAGAGGCCCCCTCCCTCCCACTGGCCCTATTGTATGTGACCACTGGCTCCACCCATTCATGCCTAGGCAGGGCCCCCCCCATCAGTGCGGCTCCCTTGGATGGGTCATGGCCTCCCAGCAGGTGTTCTGCTGCTGCAGGAGCCTTCTGGAGGGAGGGGGGAAGATGCCTACCTGTTTGAGAACATCAAACAAACACCCTACTCAGCAAAAGAGGTTTGCAGAGGGTCAATTTCATTGAATGACTCTCTCTCTTCCCCCCCCCCAAGCACGTGTCCCCTGAGTGTCTGTCCTCATCCAGAGGATGCGAAGGGGGCACTCTGTGGCAATCCACATTTTGTGTGGCCTCATTCTGTGCAGACTCTGCTAACGGTTGCAGAACCCTGAGAACTGCCGTCGGTTCTCCTGGCCTTCTTGTCTTTTCTTTTTAAAGCCGGCTTCTAGGACTCAGGGTCCCAGTGCTGCAGTCTCTTTCACCATTTGCAACTCCCTCAGCCGCGGCTTCTTCTCCACCTCCGTTGGCCTTTTGGCTCCTGGCACTCTGTGAATCTGGACTCTTGACGGCGGAGCGGGCGGGTGGGCGGGGCCACCTCCAGCCCTGAAGGACTGCAGCCCTTCTGCTCGGGAGGGAGGCCCTTCCGGAAGGAAGGCAGGCTGCTGGCTGGGGCTTCCTTCCATGCCACTCAGCCGTGCCCTTGCCTGCCAGGCCTCCTCTCGGGCTCCTGCTTTCAGGCCACAGTCTGTCAGAGGCACCAGGCATCCTGCAGGCGGCACGGTCCTTCCTGGGGGGCATTTCCACTCCAGCGCCGCCACGGTGGGCACGGCCTGTTCTCCTCCTCCTCCTCCTCCTCACCTGCTGGCTCTCGATGGCCTTGCTAGTCTGTTCACACTGAGAGGAGGAGGAGGAGGAGGAGGAGAGCAGCACTTGTCCCTCCGGATGGGCTTCGGGTGGCGGCAGCACTCTCCCGCAGGAACAAGGTGTCCGGCCTCCAGAGAGAACTGCCGGGGCTTACCCTGAATACCAAAGTCAGTCCGGCATTTTCACAAAGAAACCCAGAATGAATTCCCAAGCTGTTCGTTTGACAAGCAGGGCCACTTTGCAGCTGGGGAGTCCCCCCCCCACAAACACCCCTGCAAGCAGGAGACAAGGAAGTCACGAGTGGAGGGTGGGGAGGAGTCCTTTGCAAGCCACGTTTCTCCCAGGAAGAAGCACAACTGCTCCCTCGCCACGTGCCAGCAGCGAGAGACCCCAGCACACAAGCCCCCTCATGTGGCGGCCCCTCACTCGATCGGGTCGTGGAGTCGCATGGAGACTTCAAGCACATCGCCAAGCACCTGGGCTGTCATGATGACCCATTCATTCATTCTACGAGAATCGTTCCCATCTCACGTGACGACCTGCATGTGTGAACCTGCCATCATAATATCTGGACTGTAGACTTGAGAGTTTATTTTGCCTTGTAAGCCACTTTGACTGAAGGCAGCTACTGGCCCCGGCTCCCTCCATCCGTCACCAAGAGATATAGAGCTTGCTTGTCTCCTGTTGTTGGCTCGATATGAAGCCATGGCTCAAAACTGGCCACGCTGCATCATCTTTTTTCCCCGAGAAGTCATGGTCCCCGGGCAGGCGCATCAATCCAGCCGTGTCCACGTGGCGCAAGCCTCCTTCTCTTGCTCTCTCCTCCAGAAGTCTGTCTTCTGTCAGCCCCCTTGGCAGCCTGGGAGAGATTAACACCTTCAGACAGGAACCTGCTTTGTCTTGTTTCTGCTTCTGTTCCTGTTAAGAACTCTGTCACGTAGCTGATAAAAGTTTTCACCACTGCTCTTGGCAATGTTTAGACTGCGGTGCCTTGAAATTGACGACCGCCTCCTTCGCTTTGTTGGGTTATGACAAAAAGCTCTGACAGTGGGTGATCGCGGGCGAGAGAGGCCTGTAATTTGCTGCCTAATGCCTGCCGCTCTCTCACACGCCCTGTTTGTATGCTCAAATGTATTCTAATAAGTAGATGCATCCGATGAAGCCAGGACGCAGCAACCAGATGAATCCTCCTGCAGTAATGAGGGCAGAACGAACTACCTCTGGATTTCTCCCCAGGAAAATGATAGGGGTGTGAGCCATAATGAGAGCTGTTCTCCTTGGAGAGTTTGCAAACGTCGCTTTCCATTCTATTTGCTGAGGAGAGCAGAAGGCAATTAACTTCTAGTTGTCCTTGGGTTTCTTCTTCAGAAGTTACTTTCCACTTCCACGACCAGATTCAGTGTTTCTAGATGAGACACACACACCCGCTGAACGTGATTTGAGTTCCCTTCAGATGGGCTGTTTCTTCCTGGAGCTTCTTGTGTCTCCGGCCTACTTGCAATTAAGCTCTGGACAGTCTAGGAAAAGCCATGTCCTCCAAACCACCCAGTTGCACCCTAAATCTCGACTTTCGCACCACGATGCCTCTATTTTAACTGACTAGATCTGGCACCTGCTCAACTTCAGCCTGCTGGCTCCCTCCCCTCCCCTACTGGCTGGGCTGCTGTGATGTCATGAACACTCTCTAGTTCTTGCTCTCTAGTTTCTATGGCAACAGCTGTGAGGCAGCAGCTTGCCTCTGTCTTCCCAGGTCCTGTTTTTAGCCTGCTTATTATTTTGGTCACTAACAAGCAGCCATCATAGCTGTGTCAGGTCGTGTGATTGGAAAGCAGGCAAATTTGCAAGAGGATCTTCTGCCCCAGGAGAGGGGCTGGATTGACCCAAGAGCAGGTGAGAGAGGTTTGACCTTCTTCTAGGCAGACAGTGAGGTAGGCTTACCAGATTTTCCTGGTTCTAAACCGGGACACCCCTGCAACAATTAATTAATTTTAATTTATTTATTTATTTTTAGTTAGCTTAATTAATTAATTGCCCATTTTAACTAGGAACCCTCTCTATTATACGTTAGCTTGGCACAGAACGCATGCTGGCAAACAGCCAGAGTCTGGCTAAATGTAAATAATAAAATACACCCCCTAAAAATGAAATAAATAAGAAAGCAAAAATTTTAAAAGGGAGGAAAATAAAAGAAATGATGGTCACGGTCACCTCTCTCCTTTACTTATAATATTAAGTATGATAATAATTACTGATTTAAATGACTGAATTAAATGACTACAGTTTCTTCTTTCTAGCCTTCATTTCTGCAATACACCCCTTAATAAAAAAATAGTACTGCGCAGGAAAGCCAGTCACATACTAAGGGGGGGGGGGGGGAAGGAAAGCAAAATAAAACCCTGGAAAAGCCACTTTAGAAAACACATGCAGACAAATTTGAAGTGCAACAAAACACCCTTAGCAGCTGAAGTCACCCCCTAAGAAAGCAAAACTGAAGGAAAGCCAGTCACAGATATGGATAAAAATCTTGTAAATGCTCAAAAAGTTGTGGAGGGGGGGGGGGAGAATTATTTGCGGCCACACTCTACAGGGATGTTTAAAAAGACACTGCACAGATGGGAGAGAACACCATTCCTATCTCATGGTACTGAAAAACACACATGCCAGGAATTTTTCTCCAAGCCCTATGTAGAAACTACACCCTAACAAAGAGCTGGATCTCATGGTAGTGCAAACAGACATGCCTGGATCTCAGACCAAGTCAGACACACAAATCAGCTCCTCTCTCCCCCCACCCCATTTTCCACAGAAGTACAAATAATAAGCAAACAAACGAACCCCATCATGTCATGTTGCAAAGAACCCTCGACTCTCCTTCTGCTGGGAGGGGGAAAGAACTGCAGCTGCAGGCTTGCAAAAAGCTGTGCGGTCAGGCTGCTGAGGCGGAGCTGACGCTTCTCCTAATCACATGATCACAGCCAGTGACGCCTCCTAGGCTAGGCAGCGGCCATGTTTTCCAGGGGAAACGTTCCGGCGGCCATTTTGTTTTAAAAAATCAAAACTATTTTTAACGGGACCAGGGGGGCAATGGGACCCCGGGGGGGCCCTGGGACAAATCTGAGACAGGCCCCCCAAATCCCTTATGGTCCCGGAAATTCCAGGACGAATGGCAAGCCTGCAGTGCAGGAGCTCTCCCTGAGTGTCTCAAAGGACCGAAGGACTATTTGTGTGGGTCCTGTTTGGGTGGATAGGAGCTGCAGGGACGGCAGGCACGGGAGGCCGGGCCTGGCCAAAGCCAACAAGTAAGAGGAAAGTACCTTGCCTTTCTGCAGGGCTCCTTTCCCCTCCAACACAGTCAAGGAATTAAGCAGCACACAGACACACACATTACAAGACACGGGCGCTGCTTCGCAGCACAATCCTGCGCAATGTTAAGCTGGCAGCGCAAGCGCTCCGCTGGCACAGGGTGTTGCAAACATGCCGCCGTAAGGCACGTTTGCAGCACCTGCGGAGTAAGCGGCACTGGCGCTGCTCACGCTGGCGACAGCCATGGACCGCACCACTGGACGCAGGTAAGCCCTGTGCCAGGCGGGGGGAGGGCGGGCCGGGGTGGCGAAGGGAGGGGTGATTGGGCCGCTGGTCCCAGGAGAGGGGCGGAGATATTGGCGGTGGACTCCGCTGAGATCCACAGCCCCTTCCTGGGCCAGGGCAGCCTTACACAGCCTCTCTGGAGTTGCGCAAGCCATTTTGCTGGCACACATCCGAGGAGACCCATTGGGGCGCTGGGGCTGACACCGGGGGAAGGGGACAAAGTCCCTTTACCCCGAGGTGTGCCCCAGCTCCGCCCTGCTTAGGATCCGCCGCAGCGCACTTTGCGCGCTGTGGCAGATGTTACACAGGATTGGGCTGCCTGTCAGTTAGGCTGCAATCATGGCTGCCTTCCAATGAAAAAAGGCTGGGCACCTGCATCATCACGCTCTGGAGAGGCAGCAGCAGCAGCAGCGTAGCCAGCCTCTGGGGGGGGGGGAACAGCCCATGCCGCTGGGGGCGGCAGCCTGTGACGCACCCCCATGATGCTCCCGTGAAGTCACTAGTCTCGCCTCCTCCGGGGGCAACGTCACTTTCCAGCCTTTTCCAGCCACCGCCCCCCCTCACGTTTTTTCACCCGAAAAAGGGCTATTTCGATCCCGGGCGGCCGCAGGGTGACTCCTTTTCCTCCGCGGCGCCGAGAAAATCTGCCACCGCTGCTGTTTTTGCAGCAGCCCCCATTTGCCGCCTGGTGCAGGTCCTCCAGATGCCCCCCACCCCTGCTCCTACGCCATTGGGCAGCAGGCAGAATTGCCTCGGTTATGTTTTTAAAAAAGCCATGAAAAAAGGAAGGAAGTCTTTGCGTAGGGACACACGCTCTTTGGCGCTGCAGGAGAGGCAGCTATCGAGCTGCCTCAGGGGGCGTGTCTCTGAGCTGTCCCTAGCTCTAAATCAGTGGGGGAGGAAGAGGTGAGGTTTTTAAAAACGGATATTTCTGGGGAAGGGAGGGGGAACACACACAGAGAGAGAGAGAGAGAGAGAGAGAGAGAGAGAGAGATATTCAAGGAAGGTAAGGTAAGTGTGTGTGTGTGGGGGGGGCTGTGTGGGGCTGGTCCTCCCTGGGCCTGAACCTGGAAACTGGTCCGTCATTCTGGCTTGAGAGAGAATCTTTGGTTGACATCGGAAGCATCGCCTAAACATCTTCAGAAGTCCCGGTGTCGGGTCCAGCAGCCGCCCCTCCAAAGTGAGCAGCCAGGTCTGCTTTGCCACCTGAGGACGAGGAGGACCCCAGCTCCACGAGGGTTCTGCTTCTTTCGAGGCTCTGGCTGCAAGAAGCAGTGGGGGCACCTTTGCTTTGCAGAGGAGGTCGCGGGTTCAGGCCAGGCTGGCCTCTGAAGGCATGTTGTGCGATGCCGTTGTGTAGGCTTACCATATTTTCCTGGATCCAAACCGGGACACCCCCCGGTTTGATCAATCAATCAATCAATCATCACTTTACCCCTGATTTTTTGTGTGTGTCCTCCGCCGCCACCGCTGTTGCCGTTCCGCCGCCATTCTTCTGGAGCCGGCTGCATCCAGATCAGCCAGGACTCCAACCAATTGCCCCCGCTGCTTCACCGCCGCTCCGCCATCGCCACTCTTTGGGGGCTGGGACGGATGGTAAGCCTACCTATGGGCCTCCTCGGATGTAGGCCAGGTCCAGACCTGTTGCTGGACCAGACCGGCCTCCTCTCCCTGTGATCTGCAGTCCCTTCTCTCCCAACTCCACGACTTCTTCAAAACAAGTAAATCCTGCCTCCGACTCACTGGCATCTTGGAACTTAATTATGGCCCTAATATGCTCAGTAATGAATGTGAGCATAATTATGCCATGGAGTGATTTCAGAGGTATTTCAAGCTAATGCTAATCGCTTCCATTTCGTGAGTGTGCTCTGGGTAATGGCAATACTGTTGACTCCAGGCAGATGGCTCGGACATCACAGAAGCAGCCCAGGGAAGGGCTGCCAGGGTTTGGGGTGGCCGTCTTGTGACCGGCAGGCAGGCAGCCAGCCAGCCAGCCATAAGAACATAAGAACATAAGGAGTCCTGCTGCAGGCGGCGGCAGTGAGTTTCAAGTCAGGAATTGTGGACAACAAGGTAATGCAGACAGGGCACGTCTGTGGGGGGTCCACACATCTGGTGACCTCTTCCAGGTGCCACTTCCGGGCTTCTAGGAAGAGCACCAATCAGCAGGCAATGCCAATTCCATACCAAATGCATTGAAGCCTCTTCGTTGGACTCACAGCCCTGCCGACAGTTCTGCCAATCCGTCAGTGTAAGTTCCAGACCGATGGTGGGAAGGAATGCTGCTCCGACAGTAAGTTGGTGGTGGTTTGGGGGAGGATCATGGGTGGATTGGGTTGGGGAGCAGGCCGGGCTGGGGGAGGTCAAGATCCTATCCCCCCTTCAGGGCCTGGACTCTCCCCCAGGAGTCTCCTCAGACCTACGCCAGCTAAAGATTGTAAGCTCCATTGGAGACCAGGCGTCCTACAGGGAGGGAGAGTGGTGAGCAGAAAGGTTTTGTTACTTACCTCTCCTAGGTCATCTGGTTCTGGCCTCCGCCCCCAGCATGCAACGTGCGCTCCATTGGTGGTGGTGGTGCTGCTGCTGCATGGTCTGGGCTGATGGGGGAGAGAAGAACAAAAGAAGGACTTGCAGGATGAGCAAGAGAGTCCAGCTGCTGAGAGTTCAGCACTCTCAGGGCACTGGAAACTAGGAATCTTTGGGCCCCCAGAAGAGAAGCGTGGAGCAAAGTCTGAACGTTCTGGAGAAATTGGTTTCACAAACCTCCACAAATAAAGACAGCAACTTCTTTTCAAGAAGAATAAAAGAAGAGATGAAACTTTACACACTGGCCTTCTACCTGCATAGGGACGTAAGGTGGCTAAGGGCAAAAATGGCACATCACCCTCCAAGAACATCTTCCTCCTCCTATCCATAAAAGCAAGCAAGCATAAAACTCAGCTGCAGCCAAACAGGAACAGCCACGAAACCAGCCGCCGCCTTGGGATATCCAAAGCAGGAAGCATGCGGTGCCTTGTCAGCTACTGCGCTGCTTTGAATGGTCCACGGAAGACAGAGCGTTGCTGGAGGGAGGGCTTTGGCAGGACAGGCCTCCCATTCCGCTGGGGCTCTCCCACCTCCTCTTCCAGCCATCCAAGCGGGGGACCACCAGCTCAGCGTACAGCAGGGAGTTCTGCAGCTTCATGGCAAGCGGTGCTGTCAAGCAGGACTGTCCTTCTGCTGGTGTGGATATTTCCACATCCTTCAGAGCGGGGACATCAAGCCAAATGAGGATGACGCGAGGAGCCACTGCTGCCTTCACCCTCACTCCCCCCTGCGTCCAAATTTAGATTGTAAGCTCCTAGTGGCAGGGACCTGCCTTGTAAAGTGCTATGAACATCAGATGTCCCACTGCGAGCAAAAAGCAAGCAACACACATTGTGCCTTGGATCTGCTTTGGTGTGGCTGCTGTTGGAGATGGGCAGCGTTCATCTGCTGGAAAAGGGGGGGACTCTGGGGGGGCGGTGTGTCGTCTGGTCACCTGAAAGACCTTTTGCCTTGACCTCTCCGTGTTCCAAGGAAGGGGCGTGGCTCCCTGACTATTTCCTCCTTCTAGCCTTTCTTCTCTCTCTTCTTCTCCTGACTTCAACGAGGGAGGACGTGCCATGCTTGGGCTGAAGCCCAAGCGGCCATCTTCCAAGCATACCTCATGCAGGGAGCGCCAGCTATAGGGGTGTTTCATCCTAAGTTTAGAGTAACCTCTGGTCTTAACCAGATGCTGTATATATGAACTGAAACCGTGAATAAACTTTCTCTTTTTGCAACTTAACTCAGCCTATGCCTCGTGTGTTTATTTAGCTAATAGCAGTCTGCCTGGGTGTAAGAGAGGGAACAAAATCTCCAAATAACCTCCCAATAGGTTATCCCAATAGCTGCACCCAGAGTATCTCTCCCCCCCCCCATTTTGAACATGTCCAGCAACATGTCTAGAAGCTCCTTCGGCCACACTGTTCTTCCTACACAGCAGGGTCTCTGAGAGGAATCTTATCAGGGGTATGAAGTTTGTCTTGGGCCCCTTCCCAAAGGGGGAGGGGGCAAAATGGGGCAGGGAAGGGCAGCAACGGATGGAAAAGTCTCCAGAGCCCAGGTCTACTAGGCTTCCCAATGCAGCGCCCAGGTCTACCCGCCTGGTAGATCTGGCCTCCCAGTTGGCCCACCCTCCATCTTTCATTCTCCATGAGGCCAGCTGAGCTCCCAGGAAATTTCTGAGCCCCCTCCTTTGGGTCCTGGGCCCCCTTTGTGATCCTGGGCCCAGATACAGTTTACCCCCTTTATTTACCCCCCTCTCATGGTCCCTGCTACACAGGCAGTGTGGACAAATCCTGCCCCAGTGGGTGGATTCCTACTTGGGCACAGAGCTCCCCAGTCAGTCAGGAAGAAACCATCGAATCTAGAAGCCCACACGTAGCCGTGGTTGCAGAGCCCTAGTGCCACAAGACCAGCGCTGGCGGCAGCGTCACAGGCTGGCCAGTTGCCCTGGCAGCAGCGCTCTTGTGTGCTGCTGCTCTACACAGGGCAACTGCTGAAGAGGAGCCACAGCCACACAGCCTGTGCTGCAGACTAGAGACCTGGCAAGAGGCTTGAAAAGAAGGACATCGCGTGCGATCGACCACAAGGAGATGTGCCCTGAGAAAAGTCCTTTCAGCAGGAGGAATGACGTTTGGCCAGAAGAAAGGGTTAAGCAGATGAGCCAGGCAAAAATTCTCGTCAGGATCCCAGCAGGAGCTGGACTAATAGGAGGCAGCAGAATTTGCTACCTCCAGGCAAGAATAGCAGGCTGCCTTTTGGTCTCGTTTTCATGTCCTGTTTTGTGCTTGCACACCGCTCCTGTAGCCAGAAACATGACATTTCTCTTCATGCTGAATCTGTCTCAAGGCAAGATCTCACTGCTGGAAGGGAATATTGATTAGGGAAGTTTTGCAGAGTTCAATACAAACCGCCACTGTTCTTATGAAAACACGGGCTTCTTGGCAGTGCTGCAGCAAACTGCCGAAAGAGCTGCGTGGCGACGTGCGGCTGCTGTCGCCCTCCCAGATTCTTTGGTGAAGTCCAACTCTCCACTGAGAGAACGTCATGAACGGAGCCAAGTGTTGATTCATTCAGCCTGATTTGTCGGTGCAGCAGTTCTCCTAGTGCCGCCATGACACCGAAGAAAAGACCAGGACCTAACATGGCAACAACTGTGGGAAGAAGAGATGCAAGGGGTGGAAATTGTGCTCGAGTTCCGAAGGTTTGTGCTGCTCGCCGGCATGGCTCGTTGGCTGTCTGGCCAAAATAACCCCGTGACAGGTTGTGACTGAAACTGTGTCCTCAGCCTTGAAGGGTTTTTCACCCAAAGGGAGTCAGCCAGGGAACCTGTCTGGTCACTCACTGCCTCTCCCGCTGACTGGGGCAAAGGAAGCAGCGAAGTGCCCGCCAAGCAAACGCGCCTTCAGTGCTCCAGCCAGGCCTGGGGCTGACAGACAGACAGACAGCTGCTCAGCCTCTGCACTAAGGCGTGGGTGAAACACTCTACTCAGCAGAGGAACAGGAGAGAGAGAGTGCTCCTCCTTGGGAGCAAGTCTCCATCACAAAGCGCGGATTCACAGGGTCATCCGCTTCTTGCGCAGTGGCCACCAGCCACTGCTTCTTTCCCTTCCAGTTCAAAAGCACATTTCAACTGGATGCACAGAATACCCTGGCAGTGACAGATCTCTCCGTGTCAGTCCTCCACCTGTAATAGCATGAAAACCAGAGAAATGACTCTGCTGTTTTAAGAAAGCATCTCATTGGTGGCGGTGAGAAAAGGACCAGGTGGTGGGGAGTCCCGGGGCAAACTCCTGCCCTGTTGTTGTCCCCTGTTTATAGGTGGTGGTGGTGGCGGTGGTGGTGGCAGCAGCAGCAGCAACTGGGCACTTCTTCCAGCCTCCCCATCAGCACACCCGGGCAGAGTCTATGCTGGCACTGGGGAGTCCAGGGGGTCAGCGCACCCTCTTATGGGCATGTGCCAACCTCTGCCACTCCTGAGGCTCATCACTGAGGTGTCATCTATCTGCTCGTGTTGCTTTAGTAGGAGCCTCCAGGGATGGGGACTCGAGTCAAATGACTCGACTCGCAAGTGTGACTTAGCCACTTTTTCCCTGACTCGTACTTGTACTCGTACTCGTGACCCACTGACTCGCACTCGCACTCGTACTCTTGAACCACGGGACTCGCACTCGTGGGGGTAACGACTTGCCATTTCCAAGTCATTTTCCTTTAATGGCCGGCATCAACACAGGCAGGCAGGCACAGTAGAGACCTCGGAGGAGGAGGGCAGTAGGGAGGAAGGGTTTTCAAGGGGGTGGGAAAGCAAGCCTGGCTCTGAGTCCCCACCCTTTTGTTGCCGTCTGTTTGCCATTGGCCACAACTCCGAGCGCGAGGGGTGGGGAGGAGTGAGGGAAGGCGAAGCTGCCGCAGCAGTTCCTCCTCATTGACCAAAACTCCGAGCCCAAGGGATGCTCGGCTCAGCAAGGGGCAGGGGCAGGGAGGGAATAATAAATGGTTTGAATGTAGACACGCTTGTTTTTCCCAAACCAGATGGGTGGTGACAAGACTGAGAGGTGAGGGAAAGAGCATAGGGGGATCCAAGTGGGTGCTTTAAAAGTCTCAGAGGTCCCCACACACACCCCACACACAGACACCCACCCACCCCATTTTCAGGGGAAAAAGCCATTTTCCCCAAAGTGACTCGACTCGTGACTTGTGACTCGTGGTTTTTGGCCTTACTCATACTCGACTCGCACTCGTGCAAAAATGACTCGCACTTGACTCGTACTTGCCCCAAAATTTTGACACTGACTCACACTTGGACTCGCACTCGTGCAAAAATGACTCGCACTCGCACTCGTGACCTAGTTACTTAGATACATCCCTGCTTAGGAGCCTCTAGGGATCCTCCAAGTGGCAGAAACATTGAAGATGGAAAAGGAAATATGCGGGGGCGGGGGACGGGACGGGACACAGGGAGAGGTGACGGGGGATGGCAGAGAGACTGTGCTTTGCAAGAAACGTCCTGCTGGATCGCCCCAAAGAGGGTCAGATCACCTCTTTGCGCCTCCCATAGTGACCCACCAGTTCCCCTGGGAAGCCCACAAGCAGGAGAGGAAGGCACCCCCCTTTCCCGCTCCTGCTGCTCCCCTGCAGCTGGTAGTCAGAAGCAGACTGTTGCTGAACATGAGCCGTTGGTCGCCCTGTCCTTCCGGAATGTGTGCAGTCGTGAAAGCCAGCCAAATGAGGTGTTATGATTGGGCTTGACCTGTTTTTTACTGCTTCGTTATTGTAAACTAGCTTGAGTGCATCCATCCGGAAGGATAAAAACAAATGAACAGATTACATTCCAGTGCTGCTACTGTTTAAGAAGAGCCCTGCTGGATCGGATCAGGCCAAAGGACCCTCTCGTCCAGCTTCCTGTATCTCACAGTGGCCCAACAGATGCCTCTTGGAGCACTAAAGACAGCAAGATACCTGTATCCTGTCACCACTCTTTTGCACCTGGCATTCAGTAACAGGCTACCTCTAAGACCTGGAGGTTGCATACAGTCACCATGACTTGTCACCTGGGATGGACTTTTCCTCCATCACTCTGACCAATCCCCCTTTAAAGGCCCATGGCAAGGACTTTCACAGATTAATTACTGACTGGGTAAAGAAATATTTCCTTTTGTCTGTTCTGACTCTCCCACCAGTCAATTTTAGTGGTTGTTCCCTGGTTCTAGTTTTGTGTGAGAGGAAAAAGAACTTTGCTCTATTCACTCTATGCATCCATGTACAATTTTATATGTCTCAGAGCCCAATCTCATTCAAAGCAGTTTGGAGGACTCAGCCAGTGAGACTAAGGGTGCTAGAGAGGCTGCTGCAGCAAGTTTGCGCAGGCGCAGCCTCTCCAGCAGCGCCTTTGAAACTGCCGGCCAGTCAGGAAGTACGTGTCTGGCCGCCCGCTGCCCGGGTGTGTGTGTGCATGAACTCCAATAAGAAGAACATACACCCCCGGCATGCACCCCCCCTCCTGTGCACCCTCCCGGGACCTAGTGGTTAGCAAACTCACTCCCTTCTGCTCCCTCTCTCCCTTATTTGGACGCACAGCTGAATGGGGAAAAGCCTTGGTAGAACCTCTCCACTGCCACCAGCCCAGGCGATCAGGCCAGACGGGGGGGGGGGGCATCTGGACAACTCCCCCTCCTGCCAGGAAAATACTGACGCTCAGGGGTTCCTATCAAAATCTCACAGTATCACCTGCAGAATGAAGAGATGTGACAATCCACTGTACTTCCCGTACCAGGAACCAGGCAGACCCAAGGTTAAAATGCATACAGTTTATTGAAAGTCTCTAACCAGAGGCCTCACTTCAGAGCTGTCCATTGTCCTGACTTTTAGTACCCACAGAATGCAGGAGGTGTGGTCCTGAGGTTGAACTGCCTGAAGACTGCCGGAAGCTAAGCAGGAGCAGCTCGTTTTGTGCTGGAAGGGAGACAGACCGGAAGTCACTGATAAGCTGTCATGACCCTCGGTGACAGAGAGGAGTCGCTGTGGTGAGAGAACAGACTGGAAGGCTGAGAATGTCAGTGACAGAGCAGTAATGACTGGAGGATCCCCTGTTCGGCATGACTTGTGGTTGCCTGCGGAAAGCTCGAGGCTTGTGTTTTGCAGCTAAGTGAAGATGACTACACCATGGAAGGAAACCATCTGGAGTTGAAGGGTCCTATATAGAACAAAAATCGTAAAGACTCTTATCGGATCTAAACAAGCCTGCCTATATAAACCACCTTGAGTAATATCTGAAGAGCAATCTGGGGATAAGAAAGGTGGTATATAAATACAGAAAATTAAAATTAAAAAATAAACTCTTGAATCACTTGGGGCCTGTTCATCTGAACATCGTGTCCTTGGTCCTCTTATTCTGCCCTATCACTTGTAGCTGTGATCAGAGCAGGATACTAACAGTCCGACAGCACAATCCTGTCTAACAATACACAGGTGGAGCAGCTGCTCCACCAGTCTAGGGGGGGTCACAAATGTGCCACAAGGCACATTTGCGTCACCCAACGAGTAAGTGGTGCCAGTGGTGAGGCTTGTGCCACTCCCTGGCAACATGAGATGATCACCACAGCGGCAGAGAGATGAGTCTCCACCAGGGGGCAGGGGAGGGCAGAACAGGGGTGGGATTGTTTGGCTAGGCCCGGGAAGGGGGAGGGATTGGCGGTGGCCTCCTCTGCCAAATCCTGTCCCCCTTCCAAGGCCTGGCTGGCGTTACACAGCCAGCTCGAATGTGCACCAGCAAAATAGCTGGCACACATTCGAGTAGTAGACCCTTTGGGGCAGCTGGGGCTCTACTCATGGTAAAGAGACGAATGTCCCTTTACCCTGAGAAGGCCTCCAGCTGCGCCAGGGCAAAATACCCTCTCCAGGCTAGGATGCAATGGGCGCTTATTTGCGCCGCCCTGTCCTGCTAGACGGGATTGGGCTGTCCACCTCTGATCTGACCTGTCGAAATTTAGCAAGGGCTTTCCTAGCTTATTACCATACTGTACTTGAATAAGCTAAGTTGGTATAACAAACAGATCTTGCTGTCTTAAAGTACTGCTTACTTATAAGACCTTACTTCTCACTGCATCTAAACTTTGCTTAATTTCAATTTTGCCTCAGGGTCTGATTTTGTTTTTTTAAAAAGTCTCAATACCCTGCTTAAGCTCGCCTTGAATTTCCCTTTTAGTTAACAAAAGAGGGTTTATTCTCGGGCTTTTTCTTTCTTTAAGCTCCTTGGTCCTTCTAACTCTTACAATAACTGGTGCATGATCTGCATAAATCCTGCTCCCCGCAGTAACATCCTGCACCTTTAATTGTCTAGCTAGAGATGCAAAGACACCATCAATCCTTGAACATGTTTCATGCCTTCTTGACAGGTACGTATAATTCTTTCTTACGTAGTCACCATAGATCCTCCATTAATTCCAGCCTCATCCATTCCTCAAATCTCTGCGCTCTCGTGGCATGTATAGTGTGCAGGTTCGAAGAGTCTGGTGATAATGGATCGTTAACGCAGAGCCACCCAAGGTCAACTTCCCAAAGTGTCTACCTGCTTCAAAGGCTGCAAGAAAGGCTCTCTCGGCCGGTCCTTGCTGGAAGGCCGAAGCCCTTTTGGCAAGAAGCTTCATGCGCTCCTGCTCTGCGAGCGCTGAACTGGCTCCCTCTGATGCTCCAGACCCTCCTCTCTCCCCCCACAAGGAAGCTGGAAAGGCCCACGCTGGGGAGCCCCTCGGTTGGGGCAGCAGCAACAGCTCTTGCTGGTTGTTTGCTCCTTGGTCCATCCCACACCTGGCATCTCCCATCACCAAACCATAAAGACCAGTAAGCCAGGGCATTTGGGCTGTCGTCTACATAATGCTATTGGAAAGTTTTTAATTCATGTGTTAATTTTTCTTTTCTTAAATACGTTCTTAAAAGGGGATTGTGTGTTAATTAAATGTGGGCCCTGCAGCTCTGCTCCAGTTACTCAGCAATGGGAATTTCTGTCATGTGTGAACCCTCCATGCAGGCCTGACTGGTACACCCCCCCACACACAACACACGCATGCATGCATGTGAGCATGTGCGTGCTCAGCCACCTGCACCCTCCCCCCCCCGGCTGTCTAAGGAGAAGGGAGGAAGATGAGCTGAAGGCCCCCCTTCCCTTCCGCTGCCGCCGCTCTTGGTGCAGCAGCCTCTGTCCTTCGTGTGGGTCCCGTTTAAAATGGACAGCAGAGCTTGCTGGGAGGGAGCAGTCCAAGGGATGGGACACGACATGGCAGCTTTCCGGGTCCACTTCCTGGCTCCCTTGGCTGCTTTCCTAGGCAGCCAGGTGGGCAGGGAGAGGGTGAGGAAGAGCTGCTGGTCATTGCAGGGTTTCCCCCCTCCCTCCCCTTCTTCCTCCAGGAGTGCGGGAAGAAGATGGGGGCTGCCACATTCGGGGTCCTCTTCCCGACCCATGTGGGAAGTGTGTTGGAGTCAGTGCCGGCTGGAGCGCCTCCACGGCGGTGGGCCGGAAGAGGCGGTGGGCACGTGTGGGAGGGACAGCCCTCATTCATGCGCTATCCCCCAGCTCACCCCTTGATGTGAGCATAGGGGGCTGGCCCTGCCTCTGTGCTTTGCCCTGTGTTGAGAGAAAATGGCACTTGGGATTGCTTTAGCTGGTCTCCAAGTCAGGGCTCCACCCCACAGCAAAGCCTTTCAGTCCCTCCCGTGCAACCACAGGGCACCTCAAAGGCATGGGGAGGCATGGGAGAGATCCTCAGGGGAGGGATGGTGTCCACCCTCCTCCCTCCCCTTTGCCGTGCTGGGCTACGGTTCCTTGCTCTCTTTCTCTTTTGCTGGAGCTCTGCATCCCTGAGGTGTAGAGAGGTGCAGACAAGGGCATTTGGAATGCTGAATTCTGGCTTTCAGTTAAAATTGTTGCTACACATTCTTTGAATGTGCATAACAGCCCGATGCATCTCTCTCTCTCTCTCTCTCTCAATGTTCATGCTCAGGACAGTGTGGCTGAGCTGCCAGAACTCAACCATGAGAATGAAACGTTCAGCTTCTGGCCAAAAAAGACCCTTTCCCCTTCAAGCCGGCTGAGAATCTAACCTTGGATTAGAGCCGTCTATAGCAGCAGCAGCAGCAGCAGCAGCAGCAGCGGGGGGGGGGGGGTTTCCTGTGAGCCAACTTGCTTCCCAGCCTGCTTTCAAACGCTTGCTTTGAACAGGGTTTGGGCGGGGGGCTGATGACGACGAGGGGATCTGACCCCTCAGGCCAGCCCAGGACCAGAGCAGGGTGGGTCCTTCTCCTCTGCCTTCTCCTCTGGCTCCTCAAATGCTTCTCAGACCTGACCAGTCAGGACCTGATGATGAGAGGTGGGTGGGATCAGAGGCGTCGCTGGAGCGTGGCAGGGGGCGGGTCGCCCCCAGGTGACGCGCGCCAGGGGGTGACGCGCACACCCCCGCACCTCCGTGACGCGCGCCACCCTTCAGACGCCTTTTGCCCTTAAAACGGTCTGCGCATGCGCGAAAATTTGAAAAATACCAGGATGAACGCACTGTATGGGCCTTCTTTCAGAAGGCCCTGGAGCGCCGACGGGGTCGGACGCTCCGAGGCCGGCCTCGGAGCGTCCGGAGGGCGACACGGGGGGGGGGAGCCGGGTCGCCCCCCGTGCCGTGATGTCAGAGCATCACTAGGGTGACGCGCGCCCCCTGCCCCAGGGTGACGCGCGTCCTAGTGACGCTACTGGGTGGGATTCATCACAAGTGGCAGCAAATGCTTCTTCCAGCACTAGTAGCCTGTACATGTTTACTCAGAAGTAAGTCCCACTGTGTTCAATGAGACTTGCTCTCAGGTAAGAGTGCATAGGATCCCAGATTGACTGCCCAATCCTGTCCCTCGCCACGCCATAGCATGCAGCTGGACCAACAGAGTGCGTGCTGCATTTGATGCGGGGGGGGGGGCATATGGACAGCCTGCAAGAGGCAAGGAAACATTTTTTTCTTACCTGCTGGTAGACTGCCTGATTGCCTATTGGTCTCCTCAGATCTATGCCGGCCATTTTGCTGGTGCAAGTCTGAGGAGAGCCATGGGATGACGCAGACAGAAAAATGAGGGATGCACAACAACTGCCAAATGACCGACCCCTTCCCTCCCCTGACACGCCCCCCAATTCCACCTCCGAAACATTCCATTACTCCCCCTCCCCACCCACGGACCTCCCCTGCTGCCAACTTGCTGGTGCCTGCGGAGCGGCCTCTGGCAGCTTAGAGCAGTGGCCCAGCCGCATGCAGCAGCGACCCGGCTGTCGCACCACCGTCAAGGACCGTGCTGCCAGGATGCGAGTTCCAGCAGTGCAAGGCCTGACTTGGGTGGGTGGCTGCAGGTCTTCCCTGTTATTAGCCTTCTCTTGGCTCCTAGTTAACAAAGTGTGCCTTGATGATGCAGCAAGAAGCGTTGGGTTACTTTCCTTGGAAAAAGCAATGTTGGGTGTCAGTCTTGAGATTTGATCACATAAAATCCACCACACTTGGCCCCTCAAGGGATCATCCTATTGTGAGAATTAATTTTGTCATTGCGAGTCAGAAAAGTGGGCTGTGCCTTCTCAGTCAATTGCAAGATATCCTGGACCCAAGAAGCACTCCCTCCAAAGACACCATCCAAGCTCCCTCCCTCTGAAGAGGTCCAAGCCTCTTTGGAAACCCTCTTCTTCTTCCCACACTGAAAAGCATTTTCAGTTAGGAAAATCTGTCTGGGGAGCAGTGAAGAGGATCCCTGGAGTCAGAGCGTCTCCACCTGACCAGCATCTCTCTGAGCCCCCAGAATCAGATGCACAGTTAGAGAATGTCCAGGGATGGTGAACTTCCCTCTGTTGGAGCAAAAAGCAGCCCGTCCGTCCGGGTTCTGGGTGGAAGCAAGACAGATAACGGGGGGGGGGGGGAGGAAAGTCTGGATCACTAACTAGGCTGGTCCTCACTTCAAGTTGTTTGTTTATAACTAGTTGTTTTGTTTTAAAGTTGTTAAGAAAAAATACCCCGATTCCCGGCCAGGGCCACTGTCTGTGTGGAGTTTGACTGTTCTCCCCATGTCTGCGTGGGTTTTCTCTGGCCCAGGAAGCTCACATTTATTTCAGTGTTTAATATTAGAAATGTTCTGGGTCTTTTTTTTTTTTTTTTAGACGTTTGGTGATGTTTCTGTGGCCAGAAATATGCCATAAACTCTTGTCTATGTATATCAATTAGCCTACAGTAAAACTGGTTTCATTATAAGTCGTTTCATTTAAAGTTGCAGTTTCCAAGAACCTAGTGACAACTTGAAGTGAGGAGTTGCTGTGTTTATTTTAAAACATGTCTCTCCCATCTTTCTTCCCATAACTGGAACAGCCAAGGAGATTCACACACACACCCCAAAAAACACTCACCATATACAGGTGGACCTGCATTATTTGTGGGTCCAGGATCTGCAGCGGCCGTGGATATGGGAACCCTTTTAAAAATGTCTTAAATAGTAAAAATAAGTCAGATTTTTTTCCCCTCTCGCACAACACCAGAACTAGGGGACATCCACTAAAATCGAATGGAGGGAGTATTAAAACAGACAAAAGAAAATATTTCTTTACCCAGCGTGTAATTAATCTGTGGAACTCCTTGCCAAAGGATGTGGTGCAGCCTGGATGCCTTTAAAAGGAGATTGGACAGATTCATGGAGGAAAAGTCCATCCCTGGTGACAAGCCATGATGAGGATAAGGAGCCTCCTGGTCTTACTAATAGGCGATCTCTGAATGCCAGGTGCAGGGGAGTGGTGACAGGAAACAGGTTATCTTGCTGTCTTGTGTGCTCCCCGAGGCATCCGGTGGGGCCACTGTGAGATGCAGGGGGGTGGACTAGCAGCCAGCCGGGCTCTTCTGATGTTCTTATGATAGTCAAATGGAGCTTCATGTTCAGGGCCAGTGGCCCTCTGAATGCCAGTGGTTGGGGACTAGTGGTGGGGGGCCTTGTGGACTCCAGGCTGCTCACTGGTGGAAGCAGGTGTTTGACGTGTTGTTGGACCCACCTTTCTTGGATCCATAGGGGCTGCTCTCTCTTCTCCCCTCCACGTGGGAAGGAGAAGAATCAGCAGAACCAGAGGGAGAGGCATCCTGCATCCCGAAGATTCTCTTTCTCTCGCTCTGCCACATTTCCAGCAGCAGAGAGCCTGTAAATTACTCCCTCTGCTAAATGCCTGAGTGGAAAGTGCTGTTCCCTGCCTGCTCCTCCTCCTGCAGGAGTCTTTCTCTGACATTCTGTGTTTGCTGTGCAGTAGGCCCAGGAGACGCTCACTTAAGTCTCAGAAAGTCCACATTATTTTTAGCTGTGTGCAAATTCGTTAGCACTGGAAATCTTTCAAAAGTTTCCACTGAAAGCCAGGGATGGAAGCAAAAGCCGGACTTGCACAAATGTTCTTGAGCATCATTTGCTGGCGGCCTTCACTCGCTTTCCTTTCAGCCATCCCACCCACTGCACACAACTGCACCTGTGGAATAGCCTGGGATGGTGCCACTGACAGCTGGAGGGCACAGAGTTTGCCTTTTGGCCTGGAACTCAGCCATCAAATGGCCCTCAGAGGCCGGCAGGATGTTAGCTTGTTGGCTTTGCAGGCATAATGCCACTGGAGGGGCCCTGGTTCCTGTAGCCCAAGGTCCGCACTCGCCTCTGTCTCCCACGCTCTGGAAGCTCGCAAGCGGGAAATGACAGGCAGGTGGCTTGCTCTTCTCCCCCCCCCTTACGTATCCCCCATGTCTGGTAGCCAGAGGTATGAGATGTGGCTCCTGGATTACAACACATTGGCCTGTTGGTCTGCAGCTCAAACGGAGCTTTTCAGGAAAGTCTTTGTGCCAAGTTACAAAGGCCTCCTCTTTTGGCTGCTTTGGGTTAAGAACATAAGAAGAGCCCTGCTGGATCAGGCCAAAGGCCCATCTAGTCCAGCTTCCAGTATCACACAGCAGCCCCACCAGATGCCTCAGGGAGCACACAGCCAACAAGATAACTTGTTTCCTGCTGCCACTCCCCTGCACCTGGCACAGAGAAAACCTACTTCTAAAACCAGGAGGTTGCTTATGGCTTGTAACCTGTGATGGTCTTTTCCTCCATGAATCTGTCCAAACCCCTTTTAAAGGCATCTAGGCCTGGTGCCATCACCACATCCTGTGGCAAGGAGTTCCACAGATGAATTACACGCTGGGTAAAGAAATATTTTTTTTGTCTCTTCTAACTCTCCCCCCACTCAATTTTAGTGCATGTCCCCTGGTTCTGGTGTTGTGCGAGAGGGAGAAGAATTTCCCTCTATCCACTCTCTCCATCCCATGCATAATTTTATACGTCTCAATCATGTCCCCCCTCAGGCGCCTTTTTTCTAGGCTGAAAAGCCCCAGACGCTGTAGCCTTTCCTCATAAGGGAGGTGCTCCAGCCCATGAATCATTCTGGTCGCTCTTTTCTGCACCTTTTCCAATTCAACTATATCCTTTTTGAGGTGTGGTGACCAGAACTGGACGCAATACTCCAGATGTGGCCTTACCATCGATTTGTACAAAGGCATAATGATATTGGCCGTTTTTATTCTCAATCCCTTTTTTAATGATCCCGAGCATGGAATTGGCCTTCTTCACAGCCGCCGCACACTGGGTCGACACTTTCATCGACCTGTCCACCCAAGCTCTCTCTCCTGATCCGTCACAGACAGCCCATTAGCGTGTATGTGAAGTTTTGATTTCTTGCCCCAATGTGCATCACTTTGCACTTACTTACATTGAAGCACATCTGCCATTTTGCTGCCCATTCTCCCAGTTTGGAGAGATCCTTCTGGAGCTCTTCACAATCCCTGCTGGTCTTCACCACCCGGAAAAGTTTAGTGTCGTCCGCAAACTTGGCCACCTCGCTACATATCCCTCTTTTTTGTTCCATTTCGTTATTATTCACCTGCAATTCCTGCTTTTCCTTTCTGCTTTGGGTGATGGATCCAGTCTATGGATTGCAATCATGCTGCTGTTGTTGGAAAGGAGGACACTGAGGGCAGTGTGTGGTCCAGGAGGCAGGTGACACAGAGGCTGCCTGTCCAACACCTCTTGGCCCTGTGGGTTCTGTCCCCACCCGGCTGCCTTTCTTTCTCCCCCGTCTTAATTGGGCTTCATCACCCCACTCCTGGAGCCAATTTGTTCCGCTAACTCAATTTGTTCTGACCCAACCTCCACTCCTAGGAGCTAGTTTGTTCCCTTTTATTATTGCCTCAAATTTTCCTTATCTTTGCCACTTGGGCTGATTAGCACCTCTCCCTTCCTTAAATAGTTATAATGCTGCATGCCAAAAAAGCTACTTTACTCCAGACAAGCAGTTAACAAAATTTATTGCTTTACAAGCAACCCTTATCTCTAACACCCATAAATTCTCCCCAAAGCAGAATCCCTTCTGCAAAGCAATTCACACAACAGAAATAGCCTCCCTCCTAAACCAGTCTTTTTCAGCAAGTGTCCAGCTGAGTTTTCTCCATGGCTGGTGGTAGAATTCCTCTGGCTCCTTTCTCCAGTCCAAGGTCCTTGGCTCTGTAGATGTTCCCCATCTGACCAGAGTCGTCACTCAGCAATCCGGCAGCATGTCCCTGTGGTGAGCTGGCGGAGTGCTTTACTGCTTCTACTGGTGCTGCTTTTATACTCTTAGTCCTTATCAACTCTTTATTGATGGCAGCTGTGGACTTGCTATCACTGCCCTCATTATTGCCCACAGCTGTGAAAGGCCTAATTAGTGCTAATTGAGTGCAGCTGTGAGCCACACCCACCACACTCAAAGTCCCAGCTTCTTCTTAATTATCAGTAACACCTGTGGGGCCATGCCCAATTGCTTCCAAGTGTGCCTCCACCCACATAGTCCTGGGTATTAACCCCTTGCTGTCCAGTCCTGTCAAAGTCCAAGTCTTCAGCTGTTAACTCCTTGCTGCCCGGATCTGTCAACAAGGGTCCACTGCTGACATCATACTTGGCTCCTGCCAGTCTTCTAGATCTTCCTCCACTGCACCCCCCCCCCTCCTAGCTTGCACTGTGCAAGTAGCTCTCTCCCTGAGCTCTGACCAGCCACACAGTATCGGCCATGCCAGGAGGGCTCATGCTTCCATGCAAAAGGAATAGCCACTGGCGTCGCTCGAGGTGGGGCAGAACTGTAAGTTCCGCACTGTGCTAACCTCCGATGGCGAGGGGGCGGTACACGGTACACTAGTGGCACATGGACCACCGGCTGGTGGCACACGGCAGGCTCGTGCAGTCAGGGGAGGCAGAGCCTCACCAAACCCCAACAAGTAAAAGAAAAAAGTACCTTGCCTTCTGTCCATGCTGCTCCTTCCCTCTCCAGCACAGCCAATGAGTTAAGCAGCACACGGACACGCCCCCCCCCCCCCCAATACAAGAGAGGTTGCAATCCTGGCTGCCTTCCATTGGAAAAAAAGGCTGGGCGCCTGCATCACCCAGCACTGGAGCGGCCGCAGGCAGAATGGCCTCAGTTCTGTTTTGGAAAAAGCCATGAAAAAGCCGCCTGCTGCACAGGGACCTGCTCTTGAGAGCAACTGGAGCTGCCTGGGCGGGGGGGGGGGAGCGTGTTGCTGAGCTCTCCCTCGCTCTGAGTGGGGAAAGAAGAAGGGGTGAGGGTTTTTTTAAAAAATTATTTCCAGAGGGAGGGGGGAGTGAGTGAGTGTGGCTGTGCCCCGGACCTGGACCTCACCTCACCAGCATGTGGGTCCCTGGTGACCGCCAGGGAGCCTGTACTGCCCTGCGCTGGAGCCCTGGAACCAGCACCTTGAGCTCTGCAGAGCTCGAGCACCTGGGTTTCCAGGCTCAGGAAAGACCCTCCCTCCCGCCTGAGCCCCTAAATTTGCAGGGGCTCCGGTGGGCTCCAGCGCGAAAACTCGGAAGTATGCCGATGACGTCATTGGCCCTTAATTCCGGAGGTTTGCAGCAGGCGGCTGGAGGCGGTACGTGGAAGGGAAGGTCAGAGGTGGAGAACTCCTGAGTTAGACCCCCTTCCGTTGTCAGCTACTGCAGCTTTGAGCACTGGGCTGTCCTGGCCACCAGTCACGAGGCTGTTAAAGGAACAGATAAGTGGCCAGCTCCAAACAAGCCTCGCCTGACTGAGCCACTGAACACGGGGGGGGGGGGGGGAATCTGTGTTCTTGCTCCCAGGCAGCCAACCCATGTACAAGACCGAGGGCGCTGTTGGAGATGGGCAGCTTTCGTCTGCAGGACACTGGGGGGCGGTGTGTCGTCTGGTCACCTGAAAAGACCTTTTGCCTTGACCTCTCTGTGTTCCAAGGAAGGGGCTTGGCTCCCTGACCTATTTCCTCCTTCTTCTTACCCTTTCTCACCCTCTTCCTCTCCTGATGCCAACGAGGTAAGATGTGCCATGCTGCTCTGCAGATCAGCGGCCATCTTACAGCACACCTCATGCAGTGGGCTCCAGCTATAGAGGGGCTCCGTCCTAAGTTAGAAGTGATCCTCTGGTCTTAATCAGATGCTGTATATATGAACTGAAACCGTGAGTAAACTTTCTCTTTTGCAACTTCACTCAGCCTATACCTCGTGTGCTTATTTAGCTAAGTATAGCAGTCTGCCTTGGATGCAAGGGGAAAACTCCAAATAACATCCCAATAGGTTATTCCAATAGGCACGGCCGCGTAGTGCAGCACTTGGGGAGGGGAGGGAGGAGTCCCTCCCCTGCAATGCTGTGCAGCAGCACAATCCCGCCTCCTCCTCTCCCAGGCAAAGAGAGGAGGGGGAGGGCCAGGGGGCAGCCCAAGACCTACTACTGGCACCTGAAGGCAGGCAGGGGGGTGTCAAACCAGCCACCCCTTTGCCCGCAGCAAGCCCCCTCCTCGCCACTCCTTTCACTCTCTCCCTGGATTGCAGCGGCGGGAAGGGACCCACCCGAGCAAGAGAGGAGGACAGGAGAGGGGGCGGCCCGAGAGTTGGAGACCACTTCACAGTTCCTCTTTCACGTGCCCCCCCTCGTCCGTGGCTTGACTCCAGGGAGCAAGAGGATGAGTGGGGGTGGCGAGTGGTGGTGGTGGTGGTGGTGGTGGTGGTGGAGGCAGCTGCTCTCCCCAGCAACCCACTGCCCGAAACCAGTGCCTTTTGCAGCAGCCGGCCCCTTAGCCAGGCCACGAGGAGTCACTCTGCAGCAGTGCCAGCCCTGCCACTCTCTTGGCAACGTAGGTGCTGCAGCAGACAGAGGAGCGAGCAAGGTGGGCGGGATGGCGCCCTGCACACGTCCTGCTCACTCCTTTTTGCCCCCCTTTGGGGCTCAGCCATGAGACTGTCTTCCTAGCAGCAGCAAAGATGACGGCTCTGGCTGGGCTTCTTCTCGTCAGCTCTCTAGAGTTACAGGTGCCGTTGAAGGGCACTCAGGCAGGCAACGCTCCCCTTGCTTGTGCCCGGCCGGCCTCCCCTGCAGTGACCTGATCCCTGCATACAGGTACCGCCGGCCTCTGGAGCCTCGTCCCAGTCGATCTTGGCTGCACAGCGGGAGGGAGACTGTGCTGATGAGCGGGCGGGGAGGGTGCCGGCGGATTCTTGCCCATCTCCAGCCTCCTCCAACAGCTTGTTGCTTTGCTGGGCAGGCCGAGTAAAAATGAAAGGACATGAGTTGAATATTTCATGCTGGTCTGGAATGTATAATTCATGATGAGCCTCTTCAGAGAGGAAAAGATAAGAAGGTGCCGTGAAGGGTTCCAATGAAGCCTATAGTTAGGCGGGAGGCAGGGAGGGAGGCGCCCCTCGACTGCTGGGGCTGCTGCTCCCCTTTTCTCTCCGCAGTCCAGGAAGCTGCTACAGGAACTTTCAGAGTGGAGTCGACAGATTCTGTGTTCACACACTGCACTGGGGGGGGGGAGGGGGGCTCCTCCAGAGGTTTCCATCCCTTGGCAACCTGACATCTTAGCTGGGAGTTTTTTGCTGCTACCTGTCAAGCATGAGAACAGGCACTCTGGAGGCCTCGGCCCCTCTTGGGTCGGCTTTCTATGCCTGACGTGGGGGGGGGGAGGGGGGCAAGTGCTCTCTTGCTGCTTGCCCAACAACCTGGATTGTGACAGAACGCCTGCAAGACCACGGCCCCCAACTATTAGGCCAGAGAATGTCCCGAGAGGGTGAGGTCGGTCTGTTGGTAGAGATAACTGGGTCTCAGGCCCTGGAGCCCCACCTAAGTCTCACTGGGTTTCCTGAAGGGAGAGTGGCTATCACACACACACACACACACACACACACACACACACACACACACACACCATTCAGCTCAATGGAGCTCCCAGAGCGGCTCGGAGTAGTCAGTGCTGGAGAGGGCCAGGCCAGCTCCCAGGCCCTCAGTGACTTGAGCTCAGCTGACTTGCAGAGCCGTCTCCTTCCTCCTCTCTGTGGCAAAGGACACAAATGGGCCAGAGAACTGGGGAGGCCAGGGCCAGCCCAAGGCATCGCAGAAGAGTCCTGTGGCCACTCATGGAAGGGAAGCCAGCTTTGAACGGCTGCTTAGGATGGTGGAGACCGAGGGCTGTTTCCAGGGCAGCCGCTGCAGCAGCCAGGCTGTGCCGCTCGATCCCACCCAGCTGCCCGCCCGTCGCGAGAGCTCCACTTGGAGCAGCACCTCCTGGGTGGGGCTGCTGCTGCTGCTGCCTGTGACCTGGCAGGTCTTTGGCTCCGCCTGCCAGTGGATGATGCTGCGATGCCCCCGGCCGGAGATGTTCCCTCTCTCGGCCCCATTGCATCTCCTACTGTGTTCGTGGCGTGTGTGTTGCAACTGCTTTGGAGCTAAAACAGAAAGACAGGATACATGTATGCAGCTTAAACAGACAAACAATCGTTTAAAATGAAAAAGACATAAAAATGGCAATATGAACCTTAAATATCTTTTATAAGGGAGTCGGCAGCCATTTCCACTAAAAGCAAACAGAAGAAAACCTCTGGATGACTTTTGCCTGGTGCGGCTGCTAAGACCAAAGGCTTCGCACTCCCCCCCCCCCCGCTGCCTCCGCCACCTTCCAGGCATCAAGACCTGCCAGTGACAGAGAGGATTTGTCTAGTGCGTTCCCAGTGTGCAGCAGAGCACTCCCCCCCCCCCCCGCTGTATCTTATATTATCTTGCTCTTGTTCTTACTACAGCAGCCCTGTAAGGTCTTATTACATACTGTCTCTTAAGTTGCAGCTGAGGCTGAGAAGAATCCGTGTCTTGCCCAAGGCCACCGAGGGTGATCGAGGAGAGGCGAATCACAATCAGGGAAGTCCGGGATCACAGCTCCGCCTCCTACCCACCATGCTGCTCTGGGTTGCATCAGTTGTGGCTATCCACAAGCCAAGGCTTTTTTGTTGGTGGCCCCTGAGCATCCTCTCCCCCCCCCTGGACTTTTGGCAGCAGGCAGAGTCTCACCTCTCTTTGCAGAGGAGATGGGGGTGATGATCCCCATGTTCCCATCGAGCAAGGCTGTTTCCTGGAATCTCAGGCAGATTTGGGCCTCCAGGGCACTCCCTGGCATCCTGCAGTCCACCAGCCAGTGGACCAGTTCTTTCTGGAGCTGCGGCTCTGGATCCCAGGCACGGGCGGCCTCTGCCTACAGGGAGGGAGACGGCCTCGTCACTGGTGTCCACGTCCTTCCAGAGTGGGTCTGCTGCTGCTGCTGCTGCTGCTGCTGCTGCTGCTGCTGCTGCTGCTGCTGCTGCTGCTGCTGCTGCTGCTGCTGCTGCTGCTCTTTGGAAAGTCCTCCCACTCCTCCCAAGCCTCCCTCCACCTCTTCAGCCTCATCCCACAGCAGCCAGTTCAAAGCATGTCCAGAGGTGCTCTGCTCACACGTCTTCTGCTGGAATAATTTCTCTGTGGAGAGACTGGTGCCAAGAAAGCACCCGCAGAAATGTCCTCTCTCTTTAATCTTTCCTAGAGAACATGATCAAAGGTTTCGAAACGGAGGTGTTTTCGATGGCCTAGTCGAGTCCTGGTTATGCTGCCATAGCAACCAGTGCTTGTGGCCGACTGGGGTGCCAAGTGACAAAGGAGCAGCTCTTGAAGGCCTGGCTGGGCCAGCAGAGCATTTGCTGCGTCAACTGCGCTTGTGACGACCCGGTTAGCCAGCACTGCAGCCGACGAGCGCGAGGCACGAAAGAGGGAAGTGTTTGGACTACACAGGGTGGTGGTAGCAGCAGCAGCAGCCCCGCCCCTCCAGGCACAGGGTTTGCAGCAGGCCTCAGACTTCGCGAAAGCGTTTCACCCGTGTTCTAGGGTAGTGATAGGACTCCTCTGCCCTTGCCAGGCAGGCTGCTCTCTTTGCAACATGCAAGGAAAGGGAGATTGGAAACAGCATCACCATGCTAAGGACGCAAAACCAAGCTTGAAATGCAGGAAACACACACACTCAAAATGCGAAATAAGAAAGTACCCACCCACCCACCCACCCACCTGCATTCACCAAGCACTTGCCAAAGGGAAGCCAAGTCTTGGAGGGTCTCCAGGAGATGCTTGGACAGGTGTCCGGAGTCAGAGGGACAAGAGAGGGAGGGAGGGAGGGTGCCATGCTGCTGCTGTTGGCATCTGGAAAAGGCCCGCTTCGCTTCGGAGCATCATTTGTATGCACTGATTAGGGTTTTTAAATCAGGGTGCCTACCAATAAAAACAGATAACGCCGCCATCTGCAATAACAGCAGATTTTGAAGCAGAGACCGTTTCAATGAATGTTAAAAACCATTGTTTATGGGGCAAGACCCTGTTTATGGGGCCCAGAGAGCAGATTGCAGCAGCCACAGAAGCGGGGGGGGGGCATTTGGGTCCAGCCTGTAGCAATTGCAGTGGAGCAGAGGAGTGGAAGCCGCCTCTTTCTGAGGCAGAGCCCAGTAAGCCACTTTGGTGCAGTTGAAACAACAGCCCACAAAACTGGATGAATGGTCACATTTGGATTCTGCTGTCAATATTGATCATGGAATGTTATGTTCACATTCTGGAACTGACGTTTGATGCACCCATTCAAGAGGGCGTGTTTTGATTGCCTGACTGAGCTTTACGACAGTGGAACACCGGTTCCGCTGTCGTAAACAATGATCCAGAAGTGTGCTCGGTCGCCTCGGTGCGCCTCCGGCAACCATTCCGGAACTTTTGCTGCAAACACAGAGGTGCTGCTGCTGCTGCCCCTGCTGGCTACTGGCGGGAACAGCAGCAGCAGCAGCAGCAGCAGCAGCAGCAGCAGCAGCAGCAGCAGCAGGGACTGAGATTCTCTGCTGGAGAAGCTGCAGCCAGTCCATGGACAGTTCTGTCGATGGGTAGACCAGAGGACTCCGTCTAAGGTGGCTTCTTATTTCTGCATCGGGGTGATGCCTCCTCCATGTCCCACGTCAAGTCTTTGCCACCCAAACTTGTCCAATACTAACATTGGACTTCCCAAATCATCAGACGTCACGTCAAAAGCTGGTGTTGAATAGCTACTCCTGAAGAACTCCACCTCTATTTTTGTAGGCCCAAACCAGGGTTGAGATGAAACAGAGATGGGAGACCGTTGACAAGGCAGTGTCATCCCTCCCTGGAAAGTGCCACCTCCTCCTGCGGGCGTGTCCTGCCAAGGGCCTCTACGTGGCTCCAGACAGGGTGCTGCTTTCCCAAAGACTGCCGAGTGCCCTCTTGGATTAATGGCCCCTTCTCATTTGGATGCCAGCCAGCGCAATGTTCTTTATACCTTGAACCTACTGGCACACTGATGGCGCAGTGATGCCAGATCAACAAGGCCAAATGCCAGGCCTGTCCGGGCAAAGCAACACTGGCGCAGCCCCTCCCTGTAACACCCCCAGCACCCATGGAAACACCGACACAGCCCGTTCTCCATGGAGTGGCATCATTGCCATGGCATTGGCGCGTCATTCCTGTGACATCCATGCGACGTCCAAGGGGCCAGTCACTGCATCCAATCAGCCCCAACCACTGGCAGCTGGAGAACGGAGCAGGGGGCACTGCAGGGGCCAATGCGGGGGGGGGAACAACCCCTGCCAACCAAGAGGGATGATGAGCACCACTGCAGAAGGAAAATGCCCCAAGGATGCCACACACAAACACACACACATAACACAGGATACAAGGGTGCCACTGCCCCCCCCCCACCTCTGGCATCAGCAGGAAAGGGGCAAAGAATTGCTAGGAGCCCTTGAACCCAGGGTTCGGATTCCCTCACTCTCCACTCCCTTTTTGAGCAGAACAAGGGGAGAAAGAGAGCTCCCTTGGAAGAGGGCAGCCATGTGAAACAAACACACAAACCTTTCCATGGCATGATGAGGGTGGGTCCTCGTCACGTGGGGTCACTCACCAGCTGGTAGGAGCCCTGGGAGACTGGACCAAGTCACCAAGGGAGCCTCCGCAGCACTCGGGCAAACCAGCAGGGCAGTGGCATCGCTCCGGTAGGGGCGGGGCCGTAAGTTTTGCTCGGTCGGAGTCCCGTTTACCGAACGAGCAGGAGGCGGCCCCGCCCCCTCACTGTCGGAGCCTTTCCCCTGCGGAGAAAGCAGCAGGCAAGAGACCCTGCCTGCTGCTTTCTCCACAGGGGAAAGGCTCCAAAAGGGTCTACGACGGAGCGATACTTATGGCCCCACCCCTACCGGAGCGACGCCACTGCAGCAGGGTGCTGGTGCAAAAAGGCAGGGGCTGGGAGCCAGGCAAGAGGAGTTCGAGCCCAGCCAAGGGACCTGCCCTAACCAGCATGGAACTCCCCTTTTGCATGAAACCAACACCCATGGCAGAGACAAAAAGAAGAGGGGGAGGCAGGCAGGTCTTTAACAAGGCAACTCAGTGTAATTTGAAAGGGTTTATTAAAATGCTAATACTAATTAAAAAAAGGATCACAGGACCAATTGAACAAGAAAAAGCAATGGTAAAGATTCATTGGACTCGCAATGAATTATTTTAGCCAGTAGGTGGTGCTGCAGCATTGCACATGCGTAGATTTCAAGCTCTTGGGATGATGTAGCAGCTTAACAATGCAATTTTAAAAAAACTAGAACATGACAGGAAGAAGACAAAACCCAAAGCAATATAAAAGGCTAACAATTCTGGCTATTGTTGACCTTACCTTTAGTACCTGGGGTGCGGGGGTGGCTGGTCTGTTTCCACTCATAGCCACGGAGTGTGGGGAAGAAAGAGAAGGGACTCTTCCCCAGAGTTTTGTTCCTCCGCTGAGGGTTGTCAGCTGTTTCTGATTGGTCAAGATTGTCAGCTGTTTCTGATTGGTCAAGAGCTGCTTCTTGAGTTACCGGGGCCAGTCCATTGGTAACTTCATCCACCTTCTCCCCCAGCCAGGAAGGGCTATGATGTTAAGGAAGGGCTTCTTTAGCAAGACCAAAGGACCTGGCTGGCAAGATGCAGGAATGTGCCCCCCCCCCAGCTCTGAGAACCCAGACAGGGCTGTGGAGTTCAAGCACATAAGAACACAGACCAGGGAACACACAGGAAATGAGGATTTCAGGACATCACACTGATGATACCCAACAAAGCAGCCAACCTCCCTGGTCTCCTAAGGGGCAGTTTCTACTGCCCCCCCCCATCTTCCATCAGTGACCCTTCTTTGCGGTGCGGCTGCCTGTGAACATTAGTGAGAGACTGCCAGCAGAGGGTGGCTGGCTGGCTGGCTGACTGCAGCGAAGGGTGCTGGAGAGAGCCGGCTCACTCAGGGCTGCAGACGGGGCTCCATGCCGGCTTCAGCTTCACTTCGTTCACAGCCTGGGGGGCTGAGTTTTAATCCAACTAGTCACAAAGCCGCCCCCCCCACTAATGAGGGCCAACGCCCAGTCGGACGCAAGCAAGGAAGACCTCAGGTGTGAGTTGCAAACCAGAAAAACCCAGTCCTAGTTCTGGTAGGAACACAGTTCATGGGAAACAACCATGTGCTTCTTTCGAAGGAACGAGCAGGCGGTGGGCTGATGGTCTCCTGGCGTTTCTCCCAGCAGCACAGGCAGGCAGGCAACGTGCCGGACGGAGACCAGCCACCATCACTTCCCTCCCAGTGGCCAGGAAAGGAAAAGCCTGCTGCTGCAGTCAGTGCTCTGGTGGTCATGACAAGGAGAGAAAGAAGAAGCTTCGGCCAGCAAGCAGGAAGCCCGCCCAGTGCCCACTCACTGCCTGGCGTCATGTGGCTGGCTGGCTGGCTGGTGAATCAGTCAAGGAAGAGGCCTGGTCTCTGAGCCTGGGGTGCAGCCTGGAGCAACGTCTGCTGCAGCACCGTAGTAGTGGTAGCACCCTCACTCTCCCTGAGGCGGCAAGGTGCTGGCTGGGCTCTGCCACTTGGGGCTGTGGGCAGAAGTTCACCTGGCCAGGCCAACCGCTCCTCCCGAGCTCCATGAAAGCCTCGCCATCAGGCGGGTTTTCAGGGTGGTTGGAAGTTGGAGGGCAGAGTCGTCCCCTCCCTGCAGGCCAAGGTGGTTCAGCCCAGAGTCAGGGTTACCGCCTCCAGCAGATAAGCTGGGTCACAAAATGGGAGGGGCTTGATCACTTCTTTCTCAAAAACGCAGGGCAAAGGGCAAAGCTATGAGCCTAGGTCTGACCTTGAGATGAAAATCACTAACCCCCCCCCCCATTTTTAGATACTTAAGGACATCAGAAGAGCCCTGCTGGATCAGGCCCAAAGGCCCCACTAGCCCAGCTTCCTGCATCTCACAGTAGCCGACCAGATGCCTCAGGGAGCACACAAGACAACAAGATACCTATAGCCTGTTGCCACTCCCTTGCATCTGGCATTCAGAGACTGCCTATTACTAAGACCAGGGGGTTGCTTACCCCCACCGTGGCTTGTAACCTGTGATGGATGTTTCCTCCATCAATCTGTCCAATCTCCCTTTAAAGGCATCTAGGCCAGGTGCCATCACCACATCATGTGGCAAGGAGTTCCACAGATGAATTACACACTGGGGAAAAATATTTTATTTTGTCTGTTCTAACTCCCTCCACTGAATTTTAATGGATGTCGCCTAGTTCTAATGTTGTGCGAGAGGGAAAAGAACTTCTCTCTATCTACCCTCTCCGTCCCATGCATAATTTTATACGTCTCAGTCATGTCCCGCTCAGGTGCCTTTTTTCTACACTGAATAGCCTCAAATGCTGTAGCCTTTCCTCATAAGGGAGTAGCCCTAGCCCACCAATCATTTTGGTCGCTCTCTTCTGCACTTCTAACTCTTCAGAACAGGGGTTCTAAACCGGTGGTATGTGTACCACCAGTGGTACTTTGGGGTACATTGGGTGGTACACGGTCAGTATGAACCCTGAAACCCCCCCCCCCGATGGAGCTCAGGAGCAGATATTTCAGACACCGCGGAGCTTGGGAAAGTGCCGGCAAGAGGTTCGGCCGGTGAGCAGAGGTGAGGCGTGTGAGTTTCACATGCTGAAAAAGGCCCTTCCACTCACCCCAAGCCTCCTCTTACTGGCACTTTCTCAAGCTCCATGGGGTAGGAAAATTCCACTCCTGAGCTCCGTCGGTGTCCGATACCCGGAAGTGACGGGCGATGACATCATTGCTCTTCACTTCTGGTGGTATGCCGAGGGATCCCGCTGGCGGCAGTGGTACACCGCTGACGAGGGGTTGAGAACCGAGAGGATCCTCTTAGGGCCCAATCCTACCCGACCTTGCATGGCTGATTCAGCCATGCCAATGAGATGTGCGCTGCATCCTGGGAGAGAGGGCGCTCACGGAGGCCTCCTCAAGGTAAGGGACCATTTGTTCTCTTACTTCGGGGCTGCATTCCAGGTACTGGAAATAGGATTGGGTCCTCAGCATCCTAAAACCTGCTGAGCCCTCCTCCTGCAGCGTCCCTCCCTTGTCTTCCTGAATTCGGAGCCTTTCCAGAGGGGGCCCCGTGGCGTCCCAGGCAGTCCTTCTTCCCTGTCTTCCTGCCTGGCATTCCCCAGAGACAAAGGATTCTGGCAAGTCGCCTGCTGCTGGGATTGGCATGTGTCCACTGATTGGGCAGCAGCCCCGCCCATTGGGTGGGCAAAGGGCAAAGGCAAATGCCCTAACTCACCCAGTCAGATGACTGCCTGACACCGGCAAACCTCAGGTTGTTGTCTTGTCACAGGAACAGCAGCTGCTGCTGGCGGTTGATGCCTCTGGTCCATTGCTTACTGGGGTGTCTTCTTGTCTCTGCAGTCAGGAAGGGCTGACGCTGACCCCCCCCCACTCACGGCAGGTGTGCAGGAACTGGGGCCCTTCCCTCTTTCTCCTGGACAGCAGGAGCAGTGAAAGGTAGGGAAAAGTCTCCTAGACTTGGTGTTCAGGACCTTTTGGGACTTGTCCCGTGGCTCTTATTAAGCTCTGTGTCCACTTTTTGCCAGCCACTCCCCTTGGTCAGTCCTGTTTTCCTTTTGCTATACGAGTCTCGCCTTTTGATACTCCACATCCCTCCTCCCCGTTCCATTTCTTTTGCCTGGCTTAGTCAGTTCTTTCCATGAACTCCTTTTCGCTGTCCTTATTTATCTGCCTGGTCTCCGTTCAGAAGGGAGCAGGTTGGCCACCCTTCCCAGGCTGAGTTCAGCTTTTGTGTCAGTGGGGACCAAGAACAAGGGGACCCTCCCTTGAAGACACCCTCCTTTCTTCTCGGAAGGACCGTGCTCTGAGGCCGACTTAAGAACCCAATGCCTGTCGTCGCATTCTCCATCAGCTCAGAGCTGTGGGTCATCATCACGTCTCGCTCGCAGCCTTTACCCCACCCTCCAATGTGTGTTGGAGTCTCATGACTGTCTGCCGCTGCCAGGAACACAACAGGCTGAGCCCAGCCTTGTGGAGCCCCACTAGGTTTCTCTGACACATTGGTTCAGTCAACCTAACTGACTCATGAGTGTGGAAGTTGGACATCCAAGCCAGCCTATGAGAGTTTGGGGGGCTAGTCCCCCCAAAATGGGATACGAGAAGAACATGCATGATTTAAGAGTGCCTTGCAAGGTGCCTGCCACTGCCAAGCCAGGATGATGTGTGGTGTCTGTGATGCTGTCCATGCGGGACAGGGTTCACTCGGGAGCAGCTCTTCCTCTAACCTGCCTGTGGTTGAATTCCACTCACACTCGTTCTGCTGCTGCTGCTGCTGCTGCTGCTGCTGCTGCTGCCTCTGAGGAGCCCTGGACCTGCCTGGCGCTGGCGGGTCCAGCTCCTCCGAAACGTCTGAACTTGGGATTGTGCTGTGACCCTCTGGGCCCGTTGGGTCTCTGGATCGTTGCCAAACTCTCGGCAAGAAGCCAGGCTTCTGCTCCTTATTCTCGAGCTGAGCTCCGTTCTCCACCATCTGAGGAGCCTCTTCCAGTGGCCGGGATCTGAAGGCACTTTCTCCAAGGAAGCTCCCAGGCAGGCAAACCAGGCTGCAGAGATGGGCGACGAGGAGGAATATGGGCAGCGGCAGCAGGGGGGCAGGCAGAGCCCAGAGCCATCAGCACAGACGGCAGCAGCAGCAGCAGGACATACAGGACTCAGTGGTGCGCTACCAGGAGGTGGGCGTGGGGGGGCACCGTGGCTTGCCCCCGAACTCCCAGCAACACTGGTGCCTGTGTGTATGTGAAATTGGAGGTAACAGGTGCTAGGGAAAGACAGTGTGGTTCCTCAGTCGTGTGTGTGTGTGTGTGTGTGTGTGTGTGTGTGTGTGTGTGTGTGTGTACAGGCGCATTTAGCCGGGAGCGAGGTGCCTGAATTCCTCTCAGGCAACACTTTTGTTAGGATGTTGCTGCAGTCAGTGCCTTGCCCCCCCCACCCCCAGTCACAGGAAAAAGCCTTGTTGCCCACCAGATCAAACTGCTGCAAGGAAGAGCAGACGCTGGAAATTTGGAACCGTTTGATTTCTTGTCTGTTTTGGTCTTTTGCTCATGACAAACAACCTTTACAAAACCCCAAAACCCAAATAACACATGAGATGAGACCCTACATAGGTGCGAAGGTCAATGAGGCAGGGAATGTTGTTCTCCTGGCCCAATAAACTCTTGCAAATCTCTCTCCACTTTTTGTCCTTGACAAGATGTGATCTCTTGTTTGCAATGCCACTAGTTTACCTTGCTGTGCATTTGGGCTAAATTGCATAAAGGCATTTGTATTCCCCGCCCCCCTCATTTGCTTCTCTATTCAGTTAATCCCTGCTTATAACTTCCTTTTGTTAAGTACAACTCTGTAATCCTCTCAAATGCAAACAAAGGAAAGCCCTGAAATGGTCTCCCATGCCATTCAGAATTTGGTACTGAAGTTACCCACTATCTGGATTAAAAATGTATTTAAAGTAGCAGCTTGATCAGTGTGACTAATTGTTTTCATCTCCTCGCCCTTTATCCATGATCTAGAATGATGTAACCACAGCCAACCTCCCCAGCTCTGCCTACGTCCCTGAGGGGCGCGGGGGGGGGGATGGGGGACGGGACAGGTGTGTTTCCTTTGTCAACGCGGAGGATTGGTGCTGGTGCTCCTGGTGCGCCTTCGCTCACTGCTGCTGCAGAGTCCGGCTGGTGGTGCTTCAGCTTACGGGCCTCCAGGCTCCTTCGTGTGGACCTCCTCTTCAGCCCCTGAGCTGCTGTCTGAGAGGCTTGGTGACACTTCAGCTCCAGTTTCCTTGGGCGCCGAGAACGAGGGGACACAGCAGGCAGCAGCGCCAGTGGGATGTGGGGGCGGCAAGTCTTCCTGCTGCGTCCAGAGCTGTGGGTGGAGGAGGGTGCTCCCTGGTTGAGAAAGGGCTGCTGGAGGGCTGTGGGCCCAGATCAGCTGCCTGGCTGTGGAAGGGCTGGGACCACGTGATGATATGGAGGCGGAGTCCCCCCTCTGAGCCAGGTGAGGGTGCGATGATGAGATCTGGCTCTTCTCTCAGGATTCAGACTACAGTCCCCAGCAGAGGACTCTGGACTTGAGAAGACGACTCCAGTGCAAAGTTGGAGGACAACAGACCGATCACCAGGGATAGCTCTCATTCTGCTGGACCGGCTGTCATGCTTCACTCTTAAGTCCTAGTTTGTCACTACCATGCTGTTCCCAAACCTCTCCACCCTCATCCCAAAAAGATGAGGAGTCCTGAACCAGATGCCCCTCGGCTCCTGTCGGCTTTTCCCCAGGGCCGGGGTCAGTTTAAAAGCTGCTCTGCCACCTTCTTAACATTAGGTGCCAACAGTCTGGTTCCATCTTGGTTCAAGTGAAGCCCACCCCTCTTGTACAGGCCCGGCTCGTCCCATAAGGTTCCCCAGTGTCTAAGAAATCTATCCATCCCATGCATAATTTTATACGTCTCAATCATGTCCCCCTCAGGCACCTTTTTTCTAGACTGAAGAGCCCCAAACACTGTAGTAGCCTTTCCTCGTAAGGAAGATGCCCCAGCCCACTAATCATTTTGGTCGCTCTTTTCTGCCCCTTTTCCAATTCAACTATATCCTTTTTGAGGTGTGGTGACCAGAACTTATTATTATTATTATTAAACTTTATTTCTAAAGCGCTGTAAGTATACACAGCGCTGTACAAAATTACAAAAGAAACTCAGAAAGAATATAAAAGCCTGCCCAAGGCGTACACTCTAAAATAGTTACAAATAAAAGGGGAAAGAATTAAATTACCATATAAAAGGAAAATAGAAATTAAAACATCGAATATAAAACAAATCAGATCGCATCAGTCAGTTAACTTACATCATAACCAACACTGTCAAGCAGCGGGAAAACAATCACAAATTCCCTGGGAACGCTTCCCTAAACAGTATGGTTTTCAGCTCAACTTTGAAGCTGGTTAGGGAAGTAAGGAGCCGTACATGGAGAGGAAGAAGATTCCAGGCATGAGGGGCAGCGAGAGAGAAAGGACGGATGCGGGACAGAGCAGAGGAGATCCTGGGTTGAAAAAGAAGGCTTTGACTAGCAGAGCGAAGAGTACGAGTAGGAGTATATGGAGAAAGGAGATCAGTTAAATAAGGAGGGGCTAGCCCGTGCAGGGCTTTAAAAGTGAGTAACAAAAGTTTATACCTGATACGGAAAGGAAAAGGAAGCCAGTGAAGGGAGGACAACAGAGGGGAAACATGATCATAACGGCGAGCAAGTGAAATAATGCGTGCAGCTGAATGCTGAACAGAAATTAATGGATAGAGATGAGAAAGAGGAAGCCCTGCCAAGAGGAGGTTACAGTAATCTAGTCGTGAGACTACTAGAGCATGAACCAATGTTTTTGCAGTAGAAACGGAGAGATATGGACGGATTTTAGCAATATTATAGAGAAAAAATCTACAGACTTTAACTGTAGTCTGAATCTGAGAACTGAATGATAGAGAGGAATCAAAGATAAAACCAAGACTGCGGGCTTCCTGAGCCGGCTGGATAGAAACATTATTAACAGAGATAGAAAAGGAATAATGAAGAGTGGACTTAGGAGGGAAAATGAGAAGCTCAGTTTTAGACATATTGAGCTTCAAACGTCGATGGTACATCCAATGAGAGACAGCTGTTAAACAGGATGACACTTGCAGCTCTAACTCTGACGAAAGATTAGGGGTGGAAAGATATAGCTGGGTATCATCGGCGTACAGATGATAGGAAAAACCAAAAGAACTAATGAGTTTACCGAGGGATAGTGTGTATAGAGAGAACAGAAGGGGACCCAAGACAGAGCCCTGAGGAACTCCGACAGATAAGGGAACAGAGGACGAAGTCTGTCCACCCGAAACTACTGAGAAAGATCTATCTGACAGGTAAGATGAAAACCAATCAAGAACAACGCCCGAGAAACCAAGGTCAGAAAGTATATCTATTAAGAGACGATGGTCTACAGTATCAAAAGCCGCAGATAGATCAAGAAGGACAAGAATAGAATAAAGGCCATTCGCCTTGGCTCGCAAAAGATCGTTCGAGATCTTAGTAAGGGCCGTCTCCGAGGAGTGCCGTGGGCGAAAGCCAGACTGGGAGGAATCCAGAATGGAGTTAGTTTCAAGAAACTCAAGACAGCGTGAATAAATAGCTCGTTCCAACACCTTAGAGAGAAAAGGAAGCAGAGAGATTGGGCGATAACTAGCCAAAGAAGAAGGGTCAAGAGAGGGTTTTTTCAGAATAGGAGAAACTAAAGCATGTTTAAAGGCTGAGGGAAAAGAACCCGAAGAAAGAGAAAGATTAAAGATATAGAGAAGAAAGGGTAATAAAGAGGGGGCTATAGAAATTAGAAGACGAGAAGGGAGTGGGTCGAGAAAACAGGTAGTGGGTTTGGATGAGTTCAGCAACGAAGTGAGTTCATCCAGAGTAATAGGAGAAAACAAACTAAATTTGTTGGTAGAGGGAGTAGGAAAATTAATAGTGGGAGCCGAGTCGTGAGAAGTTAGTGCATCTCTGGTGCCACCTGCTGGGCAATGCTGTCCTTGCCATCGGCTTGCTCCCCCATGATCCACTGCACAAAGCCCCCAAACATACTCCTGCAGGCACTCCCGGAGCCTTGCCGGGCCACCTCAGAGAGCTCGCCGTCCACGTCGTACAGCTTGGCTAGCGTGTAGACAAGGCAGGCATACCCAGCCGCAGAGGAGGCCAGCCCCGCTGCCGTGGGGAAGTTGTTCTCCGAGGCAATGTGGACCTTGTAGGCGAGGTTGAGAGGAGGGGCGTCGCTGCTGCCGCTGCCGCCACCATTGCCAGCGCTACGGCGCTTCCGAGCCAGACGGCGTATCTCCCGCAGGCAGGACTGGAGACGCGGGTGCCGAATATCATCCTCCTTCCCGTTGAGCCACAGGCGGTCCTCTTTGAAGTCCCGGCTGATGGCAACTGTAGTGGTGGTTTTGAGCTGATCTTGGTGCAAAGTGACACTGAGGGAAGAATTAATAGGCAAGATCAGCTCTTCATCGCGTTTTCCCCAGTATTTGATCACAGCAATGTTGACAGGGGCTGTGCAGGTCACCATCGTCAAGGGTCTTTCTTCAGCCATGATGACGGAGAAGAGGACGAGAGCGCTGCAAAAGCCAGAGGTCCAGACCAAGTCAGCAAGGGAGCGCAGCGCACAGCCCAGATCCTACAGAATGAGCAGCAGCGGCGGCGGCGGCGGCGGCCCTGCTTCTGGCTGCTTCTAGCCTTGCCTGCTTCTCCGGTGCCCTCTGCCCCAGACGCCCCACTTGCAATAAGCGTGGGAGGAGAACACAGAGGAGAACTGGACGCAATAGTACTCCAGATGCGGCCTTACCATCGATTTGTACAAAGGCAGAATGATATTGGCCGTTTTATTCTCAATCCCTTTTTTAATGATCCCGAGCATGGAATTGGCCTTCTTCACAGCCGCCGCACACTGGGTCGACACTTTCATCGACCGGTCCACCAGCACCCCAAGATCTCTCTCCTGATCCGTTACAGACAGCTCAGAACCCACTACAGCAAAATGGTTCTCAAACATTTTAGCACTGCAACTCACTTTTTAAAACGACAGTCTGTCAGGACCCACCTAACACCTAATGCCGGAAGTGATGTCATTAAGCAGGAAGTGACGTCATTAAGCTGGTGATGACAAGAAATAAGCACTTTGCTCTCATTGTTCTCATTCAGATATGCATTCATTTTGGTCCAAATAAAAAAAATTAAACTGAATTGAGGCCATTCAGTTCAATTTTTGTTTTTTTCTTTTCTTTTAAGAGTTTTTAAAACTGAGAAGGAGCAGCCAAATTCCTCCTGGTGGCAACTTCCATGTCCCCCCACAATACTCTGCATGTTCCATTGATCCTTGTGTGCGCATGCGTGTCTGAATGTGCCCACGCATCAAACTGGATCTCCTGGCAGCCAGTCCCCAGTGCCTGACCTCCTGAGTCCTGCAGAGTCCACACCCTGACCCCTCAGCAAGCTATACTACTACCAGATAAATATCCTGGAGGGAGAGGGGAAGGGAATCCCATGCTGCAATGCACTAGGGCCAGAGGCCCATCCCATAGCCCCTCAGCAAAGACTCCATCCCAAGCATTGCCCAAGGGGTCCCGTCCCATCCTGTTCCCCCAGAAGTGTTGGAATTTGGGCAGCGTTTTTTCTGCTGAGCACTGGGGGGGCGATGTGTGATCCGGTCACCTGGGAGACCCTTCACCTGGTCGTCTCTATGCCCTGGAAGGGGTGTGGCTCCTGACCTTTTCCTACTTCCTCTTCTGCCATGCGTTCGCTCTCTCTCCTGTTCCAGACTCTAAGGCAGGGGTGCACAACTTGGCAATGGGTAGGGGCCAAAATGAATAGACTAAACTTCTTCGGGGCCACAGATAGGTGTCGCGGGGGGGCGTGGCAAGGAACCATGATGTCACTTCCTCAGGAAGTGACATCACAGGGGGCGTGTCCATGAGCCAGAAAATCTCCGGAAATGCGACATATTAATAAATAAATAATGAGCCACCTGTGGCTCTTTAACATATAAAGTGCAGCTCTCGGAAATATGTTGGCTTCTTAATGCTTCTTAAATATTGTGGCTCTCAAACATCTGAAGTTTATCGTATGTGGCTCTTACATGAAGCAAGTTTGGCCACCCCTGGTATATACCATATATATACCCATCAATCATCATCATCATCAGGGCCTTCCCTTCTGAAACCTTACATGGCGCGGAGGTTCCGTGTTGGGAAAAGTATTTCCTAACAAACTCTGTCTTGCACGTTCTGCAGCTCTCAAATGCATAACCGACCAGCAGAGGAAAAACGTGGCCACCCCGAAGTCAGGGTCCAACAGCCTGAAGAATAGCTGAAGCATCACAGAATCGGCCGCCGGTCACCTCGGCGAGCTTAGATGTTCATTCACTCCTCCCAGAGCCTCTGCAGGGCTTTCAGCCAGAGCCCATGCTTACCTCAAAATCCCGGGATTCCTTCTTCAGCAATTCACAGTCACGTTGCTTCCTAAGGAAGTCGCCATCATCATAGCAGCCCAACTTCCCCAGGGCTCTACGTCATAACCGCTGTGCCAACACCAACTCCGGCACTTCTGTAATGCAGCTGGAAGCTTCGGAATCGTCCGCTCCTCGGACGATTCCGAAGCTTCCAGCCGTGTTACAGAAGTGACAGAGTTATGAGAGGTGCTTGGCTAGAGCGGCCCGACAAAGAAGCGATGTTGCCGCTCTAGCCAGAAAACCTTTGGGGACCACCAGAAAACCTTGGGGGGCCGCATGCGGCCCCTGGGCCGCATGTTGTGCACCCCTGCTCTAAGGCAAGGTGTGTTTTGCCTAGGCTCTCCATAGCCTGGCAGCCATCTTGCCAGCAAACTACCATGCAATGGAGCTCCAGCTACATAGGGGGGCTTCATCCTAAGTTAGTGTAACCCTGGTCATAACCAGGAGCTGTACAAATGAACTGAACCATGAGTAAACTTGTTTTTCTATAACTATATAAGGCTCTGCCTTCGTGTGTTTCTTTTACTGATAGCAAGCTAGCCTGGGTGTTAGGGATAATTCCGTTTTTACCACAGGAAAGGGTTCTTCCGTTTTTTACTCTGCTAATTGGTTAAATTCCTCCATGCTCCAAGAAGAAGCACTGTGACATTGGCAGGCTGGCTTGGAGGAAGGAGAGCAGACGACGCAACATGCAAATTCCCTGCTTGCCTCCAGCTAGAAATGGTCCCTCACACTAGCGACTTACATGGCTAAATAATCCTGTTCCTCTGCCCCTATGGAAGAGTAAGTGGGTGACCTGCTGCTTCCATGAACCAGCACGAGGTCTCCATGGCAGAACCAGGCAGACACACACGTTTCCTGTGTGCTTGGACCTAAATGATTTTGGTGGATGATGATGTCATCCAGTTACCTGATTGGAGGCCTAGTTACTCCATCCCACCCCTTGGACAGACAGGTTTGCTACCCAATGGTGCAGGCTATCTGTAGGCAGAACAGTTACTCTAGACCAGCCATTCTCAAACATTTTGAGAGTTTTTCTGGAGCCCTTTACACTCCTAAACGGAGTCTCTGGGAGCCCCACAGCACTGGCGCATGTGTGGAGTGGCACAGTACCAAGCAGATGGTGGCCACTTAGGCTGTGCTCGTGGAGCCCCTGAAGGGTTAGGGTTAGGGAAGGGGTTTCAGGGAGCTCCAGGGCTTTTAGGAACAAGTTTTGAGAAATGCTGCAGTTAGGAATGTTCTTGAATCCATGTGAATAGCCATGTGTTCGCTGGGAATGGAGTTCCAAAGGACAAAGGCTGCTTGTGGAGGGAGGGAGGTCCCAGCAGCCTTTACCTGCTGAAGTTGCACAGGAGTTTCTGGGAAGTTGAAAGTGTCCAAAAATATAGAAAAATTGTGCGGGGGGGGGGAGGGCATTCATCACAAGACGGAACTTGTTCCCGGACTGTCAGGAGCTCATTCTGCTGAGGACACACACCCACAACTTCTGCTTCTGTGATCTGTTGTTGCAACCACGGGCAGAGCAGCACAGTGCTGGCCAGACCCAGCCACATCCGGACAGCAAGGAGCCGTCTTGGGTCTTTCAGGTTTGCTTGAAAGCCTCCGGATGCTGCACAATGAATTCATCTCAACTTCAGAAAGAACGAACGTAAAATTCTGAGTGCCGACACTTCCAGCCAGATTGCCAGTGGGCTGTGCTGTGGGCTGTGGACGGTGCTGTGGGCTGTGGACGTTGCGCCTTCAGCAGCCTAGCTTGCGCTCGGCTGCTCTTTGCTTCTCCATCTCTAGAACAATTCTGTGTCATCCTATGTGATGGATGGACAGGCAGCGGACACTCTGTGAGTGTGTTTGTGTGCATGCAATATACGTTGTAGCAATGATGTCTTCGATGGGGCTTACGCCCAGGACACAGCAGCTGGAGCTGCTGGCTGAAAGGCCCCTCTGAGGTTCGTGGCTGAAGTGAGAGGTAAACAGAAAGTGGAAAGTTGCCAGACCCCTCCTGAAGCGATAGCACTGCAATATCCGTTCAATTTTCCCTCCTCGTGTGTGTGTGTGTGTGTGTGTGTGTGTGTGCGTGTGCACGCATGCACGTGGAATGGTGACAGACGTACTTCAGTGAAACTCTGACTCAGAGTGAACATAAGTGTGATCGGAGGCCCTGGGAGGCCTACAGGAGCCCTTGAGCAGAACTGCAGGTGTTTGTGACTATTGGGGACTCGCACGCTGCTGTTCCGAGCCAAGCATTTTGGCAGCACACACGTTCAGTGCGAGGGACAAGAGTCATCAGCATAAAGCATTATGCAAATCGTCTCCATTTTTATTCCATCATCAGTCTGTAATGGCTGGAATCAGAAAACACAATGTTGAAAGCTCTGTACCACAAGCCAAGCCAAGACTCCATTGACCAGAATATGCAAACGCCTCCAATAAGCCATCTTCCAACAGCACCGAGGGCTCCCTCACCCAGGGCTCATGCTATTTTGTGTCCAGTCAGCCAGCTGTGTGTATCGTGCTGCTTGGCAAGCGCTCCTGGGGGCGGTACGGAGTCTGCGCCCAGGCACACAGAGAAGCTGTGTGCCCGGGTGCAGGAAGAAGATCGTCGCTGGAACGTCGCTGGAACGCCCCATAGTCAAGATAAGTGCCGCAAAGCAAACATTCACTTTAAACATCCCGGTTTTACACTTTAAATCACCCGAAAAACGGAAAAAAACCCCGAAAAAAACCGAAACCGGAGGAGACCCACCCCACCCCCTGAGCCCTCCGCCCTGGGGCCCACCGCCCCACCGCCCCATATCAGACGATGCCCCTGCTGCTTGCGGTGATTGCCAAAGACATAAGATTTTCTCTCTAGCCTTGCCGCCCTCTTTTCTGCAACCCCAGATATGGCAACGGGGCCGTTTCAGCTTAAAATGATACTTTACATCATCAAGCAGCCAGAAGAGAAAAGTCCCAGAAATCCTTGAGAAGCCGTATTCACCCTGTATGCAAATATCCTTTGCTTTCTGATTTCTGCTCCCTTCCACAGCCCAAAGCACTGATCCACATTCATTCAGACGAAGAGTCTCTCTGCAGTTTTCTTTCAGATGGAAGGGTATGTGGAGCTATGCAAGCAGCAAGATCACACTGGAAACAGGGAGCAGGGAGCTCATCCTGGCAATGCCGGCAGGCAGGCAGGCAGTCCCATTGGTATGACACCCTTCCAGGCCAGCGGATGCCCTGGTTGCTGGGCTCAGGCATTCTCCTGTCAAGGTAGCACCATGCACAGCGGCTCTTCTGTTGCCATTTCAATCTGCTTTGAAAGGTAGCCGGGGGGGGGGGGGGGGTTATGAATGGGCCTCCATTCCAGGCAAGAGCAGCATCTGCTGGAGCTTGTGGCTCTCGCAGGCGGTTGGAGCTGTCCGCCTGCCTGGTGCTGAAGTCACAGTTGACTGCTCAAGAGTCATAGAATTGCATTCCTACAGCTCAGTGCAGCAGCCCATTCTAATGAGCAGCGAATCTCCCCACCTGTTCCCTGCATCTGCATTTGCGAGTTTAGCAAGTTTTCAAAATAGGGCCTAATATTGCCTTATTAAAGCCCAGAACAACAACAAGAAAAAACTCTCTTTAATCCATCTCACCATAGCCCTTTCCTGAGGAGTCTTTCCCACCACTCCCCCAGACTGTTCATAGCCACACAGTCAAACAGCCAAATGCTATCCTGCAAGAAATGCTGGCACAAATAGAGCCTCGTCGCCGCCGCCGCCTAACATCTGTTCCAGGGAAGATGGTGGAAAGTCTCATTAAGGATAAATCTTAAAATACATAGAAGAACAAGCTCTGCTGAGGGAGAGTCAGCATGGCTTCTGCAAGGGGAAGTCTTGCCTCACAAACCTTTTAGAATTTTTTGAGAAGGTCAACAGGCATGTGAATGCGAGCGAAGCCGTGGATATTATATATCTGGATTTTCAGAAGGCGTTTGACACGGTCCCTCATGAAAGGCTCCTGAGAAAACTCCACAGTCAGGGAACAAGAGGGCAGGTCACCCCTTTCTCTCCCTCACCATCCAGCGGACCCACCGTTTCCCTGGCAGGTTTCCTGCTTCTAACATATTTGAAGAAGCTTTTATTATTCCCTTTTATGTTGCCTGCCATACGTTCCTCAAAGTCTTGCTTGGCCTCCCGTATCATCTTTTTACATTTCTTTTGCCACAGTTTGTGCTCCTGTTTATTTTCCTCATTAGGGCAAGACTTCCATTTACGGAAGGAAGCTTCCTTGCCTTTTATAGCCTCCTTAACTGTGCTTGTTAGCCATGCCGGCACCCTCCTGGACTTGGTCGAGCCCTTCCTCCTTTGTGGGATACACTCCCGCTGGGCCTCTATGACTGTAGTTTTAAACAGCCTCCATGCACTCTGGAGCGATTGGACTCTTTTTACCTTCCCTTTCAGCTTTTTTTTAACTAGTCTCCTCATTTTGAGGAAGTCTGCCCTTCGGAAGTCAAAGGTTTTTGTGTCAGATTTGCTCGGCACTCTCCCTCCGACATGCATGGCGAAACAGATCGCAGCATGGTCACTGTTCCCCAACGGTTCGGTAACATTTACCTCCCTGACCAGATCCTGAGTGCCACACAATATCAAATCCAGAGTCACCTGTCCTCTGGTCAGTTCCGTGACAAGCTGCTCTAAGGCACAGTCATTTAACATATCCAGAAATCCAGTCTCTCTTTCATGACCTGAGCAGGAATTGACCCAGTCGATGTGAGGATAATTGAAGTCCCCCATGACTACAACCCTGTCTCTCGTTGACACCTCCCTGATTTGCTTCCTCATTTCAGGATCCCCTTCAGGTTTTTGATCTGGAGGACGGTAGCATGCCCCTACTATTACATCGCTCCTCGAGCCTGGTAATCTAACCCACAGTGATTCTACGGAGGAGTCAGAGCCCCCCTCCAGCTCTACTCTGGTGGATTCTACCCCCTCTTTGACATAGATGGCCACCCCACCTCCAACATTCCCCTCTCTGTCTCTCCTATAGAGTTTATATCCTGGAATTGCAAAGAGGATGCACAGGAACCCCTGTGGATGCCAAGGGCCAACTGCATATCACATACCTCCCATTTGCCCTTGCCCCCCCCTAGGATGCAGCACACACATTTTTGGCGCATCTGCATCAGTGCTGGTGGTGCGGACAAGATTGGGCTATTAGTTCTTCAGCTACTCAGTGGGGACCACGTGGCCCTGCTGAAGTCTTAAGGAGCTGGAAAATGGCATTTATTGGGCCCTTCAGCAAACATTGTCCTTAAAGGACGTTCCGCAAGGACACTGACATTTCAAAAGCAAAATGCAAACCTCAAATGATCTCAAAATTATGTAAGAGTCATATAAAAACAGGTACAGTTCATGGTTTATCACTGGGGTTAGCAAACATGGAATTCTGAAAACACCTGCAAAAGAATTTGCAACGTTGTTATGATGGTGATGATTTTGACTGTCTGCAAATGTCTGCACATGATTGCCATCATCTTCCTCCTGCATTTCACAGCTGTAAGCTAGGGGTTGTTCCAGGGATGGAAACACGCAAGGGTGTTAGGGACGCAAATCTCGAAATGTAGAACTCAATCTGGGAATTCTGCTCATCTGAACGCACAGGCGTAGCCTAGCCCCACCTTCCTGCCTGGAAAAAAGGGGGGGCAAAGCTCTCTCATGTCTGTCCTCGGTCTCCTCGCGTTTAAGTTGTTCCCAGCAGCAGCTCATAATCCTCTAATAAAGCTGGAAGTTCTGAGTATTAAATGCAGCAGAGATTGTGCTGAGCAGCCTGACAGGTTCCCAGGGGCAGCTAATCTTGACTCGGCCCCAAAGACCTTGTATATAATTGAAAATCTTTAATTAAAATCCACTTCTTAAATTTAGTCTTTTTCTGCAAGAAGTCCTCAATTCACCAGACTAGAACTCTTGCTGGAGAAACCTCATCAAAGAAGGAGAGAGACCCTGCTGGGCCTTGCCATGCATCTGCCCAGCTGTTTGGAGTCTAATTGCATGTCTCCGGTGCCCTCTGTCCTAGGGAACATTTAATGTACATGGTCTGTGTGCATTATTCTTGCCAAGGAAAAGATGCTCGTTTGAGCAGAAGGCTGAAGGGTTCCTGGAGATGTTCACAGATCAGCTGCTAAGTCCCAGCCAACACCCTGGGATCTCTTTGTGCAGCTGTAAAGAACAGTCCTAGGAATTGGTGACCTCCTGGCGTGAGACTCGGGAAGCGGACCTTCCTTCCATTGACGTGTCCACATCCATCTTCTTGGCTACACTAGAAAGGGACTCCCCGGATTGGTCCATGCAGAACACATACGGGGTGTGTGTGTGTTGCACTGATGAGAGGAGGGAAACAAGGGCTTCTAAGGGCTCGACCAAGTCCAGGAGGGTGCCGGCATGGCTAACAAGCACAGTTAAGGAGGCTATAAAAGGCAAGGAAGCTTCCTTCCGTAAATGGAAGTCTTGCCCTAGTGAGGAAAATAAACAGGAGCACAAACTGTGGCAAAAGAAATGTAAAAAGATGATACGGGAGGCCAAGCAAATCTTTGAGGAACGTATGGCAGGCAACATAAAAGGGAATAATAAAAGCTTCTTCAAATATGTTAGAAGCAGGAAACCTGCCAGGGAAACGGTTGGTCCGCTGGATGGTGAGGGAGAGAAAGGGGTGATAAAAGGGGCCTTGGAGACTGCAGAGAAATTAAATGAGTTCTTTGCATCTGTCTTCATGGCAGAAGACCTCGGGCAAATACCACTGCCGGAACGGTCTCCCCTGACTAAAGAATTAAGTCAAATAGAGGTTAAAAGAGAAGACGTCTCAGACTTAATTGACAAAATAAAGATCAATAAATCACCAGGCCCGGATGGCATCCACCCAAGAGTTCTGAAGGAACTCAAGAATGAAGTTGCTGACCTCTTGACCCAAATATGCAACTTGTCCCTTAAAACGGCCACTGTGCCAGAGGATTGGAGGATAGCTAATGTCACGCCAATCTTTAAAAAAGGAAGGAGGGGGGACCCGGGAAACTACAGGCCGGTCAGCCTAACCTCTGTTCCACGGAAGATGGTGGAAAGTCTCATTAAGGATAAAATCTTAAAATACATAGAAGAACAAGCTCTGCTGAGGGAGAGTCAGCATGGCTTCTGCAAGGGGAAGTCTTGCCTCACAAACCTGTTAGAATTTTTTGAAAAGGTCAACAGGCATGTGGATGTGAGCGAACCCGTGGATATTATATATCTGGATTTTCAGAAGGCGTTTGACACGGTCCCTCATGAAAGGCTCCTGAGAAAACTCCACAGTCAGGGAATAAGAGGGCAGGTCCTCTTGTGGATTAGGAACTGGTTGAAGACCAGGAAACAGCGAGTGGGAGTCAATGGGCAATTTTCACAGTGGCGAGAGGTGAAAAGCGGTGTGCCCCAAGGATCGGTCTTGGGACCGGTGCTTTTCAACTTATTCATAAATGACCTGGAGTTGGGGATAGGCAGTGAGGTGGCCAAGTTTGCAGATGACACTAAACTTTTCCGGGTGGTGAAGACCAGCAGGGATTGTGAAGAGCTCCAGAAGGATCTCTCCAAACTGGGAGAATGGGCAGCAAAATGGCAGATGCGCTTCAATGTAAGTAAGTGCAAAGTGATGCACATTGGGGCAAGAAACCAAAATTTCACATATACGCTAATGGGTTCTGAGTTGTCTGTGACGGATCAAGAGAGAGATCTTGGGGTGCTGGTGGATAGGTCGATGAAAGTGTCGACCCAGTGTGCGGCGGCTGTGAAGAAGGCCAATTCCATGCTCGGGATCATTAAAAAAGGGATTGAGAATAAAACGGCCAATATCATTATGCCTTTGTACAAATCGATGGTAAGGCCACATCTGGAGTATTGTGTCCAGTTCTGGTCACCACACCTCAAAAAGGATATAGTTGAATTGGAAAAGGTGCAGAAAAGAGCGACCAGAATGATTCGTGGGCTGGAGCACCTCCCTTATGAGGAAAGGCTACAGCGTCTGGGGCTTTTCAGCCTAGAAAAAAGGCACCTGAGGGGGGACATGATCGAGACGTATAAAATTATGCATGGGATGGAGAGAGTGGATAGAGGGAAATTCTTCTCCCTCTCGCACAACCCCAGAACCAGGGGACATGCACTAAAATTGAGTGGAGGGAGAGTTAGAACAGACAAAAGAAAATATTTCTTTACCCAGCGTGTAATTCATCTGTGGAACTCCTTGCCACAGGATGTGGTGATGGCACCTGGCCTAGATGCCTTTAAAAGGGGGTTGGACAGATTCATGGAGGAAAAGACCATCACAGGTTACAAGCCATAAGCAACCTCCTGGTTTTAGAAGTAGCTTTTCTCTGTGCCAGGTGCAGGGGAGTGGCAGCAGGAAAAGGTTATCTTGTTGTCTTGTGCTCCCTGAGGCATCTGGTGGGGCCACTGTGTGACACAGGAAGCTGGACTAGATGGGCTTTTGGCCTGATCCAGCAGGGCTCTTCTTATGTTCTTAAGGAAGATGAGCCGCCGGGAAGGCAGGCCAGATCACACCCACGTTGGCTGGAAGGCAGGAAGGCCCAAACAGCAGCAGGGCTATGAGAGAGAGAGAGAGAGAGAGAGAGAGAGAGAGAGAGAGAGAGAGAGAGAGAGAGAGAGAGAGAGAGAGAGAGAGAGAGAGAGTTTCCATAAAGGAATAGGTGGAGGTGTTTTCAATTTTGTGGCCAGAGACAGCCTGCTGGGGCTTTAGCCACAAAGCACCATCTGCAGACATCCTCATCTGAGGAAAGAAAATGTTGCTGGCCTGAAGCCTCCTGACTCTGGAGGAGTCTCATCTCCTCCCAAGCAGCTCTGCTGGTGCTGCAGGGGACTGCAAGGCAGGCCAGACCAAGATGAGGCTGAAAGCAGGGTCGGGGGGGGGGGGACACGAGTGACGGGGACAGGACGGCATCCCTGGAAATAGCATCATCATCTTGCTGGAATTCTGCGTCCTGTTTGTACAAGTTTCAGCCAAAGTCTCTTTTCACTTTTCTGTGGGCAAAACCACCCAACGTTCACATGAAGGCACTTTCTGGTTGTCAGGCGCTGGCAATTCATATCATTAAGAAAGGCAATAATCATTATTGTAAAGTGATAAACCACGTTTTAGGTCAAAGAAACCTCCCAAAGCGAGCGGCATCCGGCATTTATAAACTTTTGGAACGACAGGAGCATCGAACCTGAAGGCGGCACATGGTGCACCAAGAGCAGCAGCAGCAGCAGCAGCAGCAGCAGCAGCAGCAGCAGCAGCAGCAGCAGCAGCGTCAAAGGACAGCAGCCTCTCAGCAGGGAGCAGGTTGCACCGTGCGGCAAGCAAGCCCCCTCTTCAAGCAGCAGTGCCGCCCCCCCCCATGTGCTCAGAGTGGTCAGGGAACCTAAGAACCTCAGAAGAGCCCAGCTGCTGGGTCAGGCCAAAGGCCCTGGATCTAGTCCAGCTTCCTGCATCTCACAGTGGCCCCACCAGATGCCACCAGAAGGGTCTGGATGAGTTGCGGAGTCTGGGAACCACAGCCAAGAAGGCTCTGCTATCCCGCCCGCGCATCAGACCTACATGGGGCGAAGTCTCCCCGGCCGGCTGATCACCAGGGCATTTGGTCCTTTAATGCAGTCAAAGGATCCCTTCCTGCTTCAGACCCACGGGACGATGGCCCCATCCTTCCCCCACGCCATGGACTGCCACACTCCGGGCCTTCGAGGAGCCCTTTCCTTGCCAGATCAGCTCCTGAGCAACCTCCACACCTCAGCCAGGCTGCCTGGAGTCCCCATGTGCTGCACAGGACTCTGTGGCTCTGTGTTCCCAGTGCCCAAGACCGGAGGAGCCTGTGCCCTATGCTGCCTGCCCATTGCAAGCGAGTAGGGGGGTGAGGGCAGGCAGGGGCTCCTTCAGGTCATGGTGCAGAGCTTGAAATGCCCTGCTAGAACTGCGGTTCTCGCATGAGTCTGACCCAGAAATTGGTGATCTAAGCAGGGTTCCTACCTTCTTTCTGACTCCTAAAGGGCCCACAAGGCAGCTTACAAACACCACCATAATAGATACAAATACAATGAGGAAGTGCCCTGTGGCTTGTCTCCAGCATCTAGTACTTAGAAGTGAACTGCTTCTAAACATGGAGGTTCTGCTGAGCTCATAGCCTTTGAGAGAACCTGTCCTCTGCGAATTTGGTGTGTTCCTTAAATCATGATATTCCTTTCCTTTCCATTGTCACTACATTGTCTGTTGCTCCAACTTCCTCGTTTGTCTCTAGGAAAACCCAGGTGTGAAAACTGTGAATTCACAAGTCCTTGTCTGGGATGCCAGGTCAGAGGCGTCGTCAGGGATGGGGCATTGGAGCGGGATCGGGCCCCAGGCGGCAGGCGGGGGGTGTCACGGCGGCGGCGCAAATCGTCCCATTCGTCGGGGTGAGCGTGGAGCGTCAGTGGCGGTTTGGCCCTCCCGCCTGCCCTGCGCCTCGGTATGCTCAATAACTTCTGGCACAGTGGGGGCGGTTGGGGAATCGCCACTGTGCCAGGTGCCCCTCTATAATTGGATTCAAAACATCTTCCTGCAGGAAGATGTCTCAGCTGCTTGGAGGATGCTGAGGTTAGAAACGTACAAAAGTAAGGGGGAACCGAACGCAGGCAGGAAAGAAGGAAAGGACGGAGGGGGGGGGCTTTTATCCCAGGGCTCTTGGAAACCCCCCTCCTGCTCCATCTGTCCTTGACTCACACAAGCAGATTGGCCAGATAGTGCAAGTCTTACAAAACAGTGAGAGAGGACTTCAGGACTGACAAACTGAATAGGTCTGAAAATGATGCTGACCAAACAGGAACTTCAGATTTCGTTAAAATTCACACTGTTTGGCAGGCTGATCTTCAAGTCCTTGGGCAAAGAACACCCTAAACTGATGCCTGTAGTTTGAAGAAGGCAGTATCTATTAAGGAAGGCAGAGAATAATGAGAGATACAGCAAGTCCTCCCTTAAAAAGTTGTTTCACTATAAATTGTTCGTTTTAAAGTTGTTGAGAAAAAAATTAATTCCGGGCTGGGGCCACTGTCTGTGTGGAGTTTGAACGTTCTCCTCATGTCTGCATGGGTTTTCTCTGGCCCGGAAAGCTCATATTTATTTCAGTATTTAATATTAGAAGTGTTTTGGGTATTTTAAAGAAGCTTGGTGATGCTTTTGTGACCAGAAATATGCCGTAAACTCTAGTTTATGTATATCAATTAGCCTATGGTAAAACTAGTTTTGTTATAAGTCGTTTCACTTAAAGTTGCCGTTTCCAAGAACCTAGCGACAACTTGAAGTGAGGCTGTCTTTCATAAGGGAAACCAAGCCCCCCCCCCCGCCTTGGTTTGTTGCTGAACCAGTTCCATGAATATGTCACAGAAATGGCCTCCCTGCAGCTGAATTCCATTTGCTGTCTGCCTGGTTCTCCTCACTGCAAGTCCAGTTCCCCCTGCAGCTGTCCTCAGCGGGGGGGGGGGGGAGAGGGGGTCTCCTAGGCTCTTGTTGCAGCAGCTGCCCTCCTCTGACTCCTCTCCAAGGTAGAGCTGTAGAGAGGCACAGCCCTGGTGGCTGCTGGGGAAGGAGAGCGAGGCGACACAAGCTGGGCTGGGCCTGTTGCACCTGACGTGGTGCCAACTCCTAACAGACACCCAGCAGCACAATGTACAAGGATTGTACAAGGAATGTACAAGGGTTGCTCTCTTGTGCATTCTCAGGAAAAGCCGGGGCCCTGGTGGGCTGGGTCTCCATCGGGAGGGAGCCTTCCACCCATCCCTACTGCTCTGTGAGTCCCAGCGGGGTCCACATGGCCAAGAATGGAAGAAAGGAGCTCTCTCATTACTCAGCAGCAAAGCAGGTCCACAGACACCCAAAGCTGCAAGTCGGGAGGGGGGGGCACAATCCACTGGGAAGGAAGGAACCTCTCCTCTGAAACGAAAGGGAGCTGGATCTTGCTCTGGATTGGGACCAGCTAATCCAAGGCTGGAGGAGGTGTGTTTGGGAATACATGCCAAAGCGGCCGGTGTTGGGATTTGAAAAGACTTAAGATTCCTAATCAAGGTGCCACCAGCCAGGACCGCACAGAGCCGCCTCCCAGGCAGCTGCGGGTCCAAACAGTCTTCCAGGAATCTGACGGACGGCTCCGGAGGCTGGACCAGCCGTCCCCGTGATTAACTCTCAGCCGCTTGTTCTCCTTTGCTAGGCGGGGAGGGGCGGTGTTGCCACCAGGAGCTGCCTGGCCTCGGCAGCGCAGGCAGCCCCCTAAGGAACAGCCCCTCTGACGGCATCACTCCAGACGACACGTCTGTGCTGGCTGTCAGGCCCCCTTGCGGGCTGAATGAGCGCTGTGCGCAAGGGCCCTTGTCAGCCTCTTGCTGAACAAATCACACAGCCCAAGGAAGGAGAGCTTTTGACAGCTCTTTGGAAGTGCAGAGCAGGGAGGTGAGGCAGAGCTGAGCTGAGCTGCTGTGCAGAGGAGCAGGTGGTTTGCTGGGTTCCTGCAAGGGAGCCAACGTTTCTGGCACTTTTCCGCTTCGTCGTTCGTTTTGCCTGCACCGGCTTCGTCCTGCAGACTCCAGCCCCAAACATACGTGTCACGCACATGTGCACATGCCTCTCCAGCCCTGGCACCCAAAAGCCAGCTGAAAGAGAGTGCCTCGGACAATGGTCCCATTCAGGGGAAGGATGAGAAGACGCCCCTCATGCCCTGGGCCTTAGCAGGCTGCTGCCCCCTTTCCCCCCCACCTGGCACCTGGGAGCGCTTCAGTCTTCGCACTGGGATGAGTGGTGGTGCGGCCAAGCCTCTCAAGCAGCCCTGGGGGGGGGGGATTCCTGACGGGAGACACCCAAGGGAAGAGGCTCTGTCTGTCGGGGGGGGGAGGGTTCTGTGGACATGGAAGCTCCTATGTCTGGAAGGACTTCAGAGGATGTGGGGGGGGGGTGAGAAGCAAGCTTCGGACTGCAGCCTGATGATTGACCTATGGGACCTGAGGACCAGGTGTGGGGTGGTGGTCCAGATTCTGATTTCTGGTGTGGGAGGAAACAGGTTTTCATCAACTCCAACGTCAGGAGCCGGAGGTGGGCTTTGCTCCTCCTCCTCCTCACAGCCCGAGATCTCCTAAGCAGTTATTCTGTATCTTCCCCCGGCTGGATCAGATCCCTTTACAGTTTAAGACCTCATGTTGTGAGGCTGTGGAGGGAACCGGGGGAGCCCTGTTGGCTTCGACTCTCCACTCCCCAGAGTTTTGGCAGAATACAATGATGTAATTCTGCTGCCTGCCAAACCTCGGTGGCGCGATTCCATGCGTGAGTGGCTTCAGAGGCTGGCCAGGTGTGGCACGCACTGGCCAAGGCCCACACCGGCGGTCAGAGGGCCGGCCACCACGACCAGCGGCAGTGGCCAGTGTTTCCTGGCTCATCCGGTTTGGCCTTTAAAACGCTTCAGGCTTCACCAGAAACTCCAGCTCACTAGATATCCTGAGGGCACTTTTTCTTGTCCATTTAGAATATTGAAGGACTATTAAGAGTTAATGTTTAGGGCTCATATATTGTGGTGTACTTTAATGTTGATGTTGATCATTTATTTTTCTCATGCGACGGCATAATTGCAGGCATAGAAATCAACAATTTCCATGCAGTCATTCAAGTGGAATTTATGGGAAATTGTAAATGTTTGCTTCTTGGCAAACAAAACTGATTCAATCTAAATTACAGGAACTGTGATTTATTTAAAAGGGAGGGGGAGAGTCGGATTTGAGACTGTTGGAAGGAAATCCCTTCCTCTTTTTTCCTGGGTTCTGCCTTGGGAAACCTTGAGAAGGTGTGATTTGGAGCAGGGGCAGAGCCGGGGGAGCCGGAGCCCACCACAGCTTGGCCATTGGGCGCCCAGGCGGCATCATGACGTCACATGACATCGTGATGTCATAACGTCACTTCCGGGTCCTGTGCACTCCTCTTGGTGTTTCTGGCGGCTTCGCTCCGATCGGAGGCATGCGGCGGCCCCCCCTTCGTCTTTTGGCCAACCGATCAAGTGGCCAGAAGGCTTGGGGAGCTGCCGCCATGTGCGTCTCTTCGTGTTTACAACAGCTTCGCTCCGATCGGAACAAAGCCACCAGAAACACCAAGAGGAACGCCAGGTTCCCGGTGAGACCCCCCCCCCATGTTACTGCTGCCCAGGGCAGCCCGCAATAGCCACCTCACAAAAACGACACCCCTGATTTGGAGAATACTGCAATTGGACCCCAGAATAGTGGGTGATCTGATCTTCAACTGCTAGATGAGGCGACTCTGCTGGGTGTGTGTGAAATTCCTTTCAGCCGCAATAGGCCACAAACCCCATTTGGCTTCGACTGGCTTTCAGCCACTCAGATGACTCTCTTGTCTTCAGACCACGACGCCCAGCAGCCTTGTTTTTCTGCCTTTCCCTGACCTCTACCTTGGAAGGAAGCTGGGCCTGTCGAATACTGGAAACTGGACGGAGTTAACTCCCGGACTTGATATTTCCAAGCTATGGAGGGCACCGCTGCCCGTTTCGTTGTGTCCTTGGTCTAAGGGGCCCTGGGTTCGTATTAAACCATCTCACACGTTTCAGAGGATGTTTCACGTCTGCAAGACAATGGCGTCTTTGGATTCCACAGACTACAGACTGTGAGGGCTCAACGTGCTGCTCTTTCCTCCCCGTCTTTTTGCTTGCCATTTCTTGAGGAAGAATTCTGTACAACTCAAAAGCTTGCTGCTTGCTGTTTGCTTTTGGGAGGTGTCTGTCAGGGTCCAAAGAGGGGCTCCAGTGTCCACACGCTGCTCCAGGGCAGTAGTGCCTAGGGGTCAGCGCTCACTCCCTTCCTCTCCTTTGGTTTGAACATGCGGCTTCCTGGGTAGTTCAGTCACCCCTTGGTAGTTCAAATCCACTGCCACCAGCTCAGGATACCAGGATAGCCAGGGAGCTCCCTGTTGGCAGAGCCTGCCCGGGAGGGGGAGGGGATGCTCAAGAGCCGGCGGACATCTGAGGAGGCCCATCGGGGCCTTCCGGCTCTACACCGGGGAAGGGGACGAACGGGCCACACCAGAGCACCCCGGGAAGAGCACAGGATACTATGGGACGGCCGCGGATCTTTACGCAGGATTGCGCTGTCAGCCCACAACCCCTAAACCTGGGGCAGTTTGCATGTAGGTTGGAGCCACTTAGCAGATAAAGCAACAAAATGTCACTGACTGCACTCTAGCTGCTAGACAGTGCCTAGCTGAAGGTACTTATCTTGCTCAAGGAACCCCCAGTCCTTGCCCTTGTGGGTGAGCCAGTGGGGGCTCTTCTCTTCCTTTGGCTTGACGGTCTGCAGCAAGCACCTCGCCAAGGGATCGCCAGATCATAGCTGGCCTCAGGGGCGGCAGCAAGTGGCCAGATTTGAGAACACAACGTTCTGCAGCTGGAGCCTCAGTATCCATAAGAACATAAGAAGAGCCCTGCTGGATCAGGCCAAAGGCCCATCTAGTCCAGCTTCCTGTATCACACAGTGGCCCCACCAGATGCCTCAGGGAGCACAAGACAACAAGATAACCTGTTTCCCGTTGTCATTCCCTTGCACCTGGCACAGAGAAAACCTACTCCTACAACCAGGAGGTTGCTTATCCCCATCATGGCTTGTAAGCTGTAATGGACTTTTCCTCCATAAATCTGTCCAATCCCGTTTTAAAGGCATCCAGGCCAGGTGCCATCACCAGGAATAGTGCAGTGGCCACTTGCTGGTTGAAACAAGATGGAGTGTGCAGTATGAAAAATGTCCTCCTAAATCCTTGCTTTCCACGTCATGTCTTTGGTGCCGTATCCTTTCTCCCAGGGTAGTCTGGACCCGTCTGAAGCCCTGATGAGCTATAAACCTTGCAAAAAAGCAAACCATGCGGAGGGCAGCCTGTGCTTAACTCTCTTGTTCATAAACTCGACGCCGACGATAGCCTGACCTTCCTGACATTTTCCTCACCAGCCCTGGGTGTCTCCGTCCACCACCTCCCCAAATTGGGCCCCATTCCACAGAGACACGAGCGAGATACAGCAGCACTTTCAAGGATAACTGCTGCACTTGTTGAAAACACGAAAACTGGGAGACTCTCCCAGTCTTCCTGAAATTTGGTTCAGAGCAGGTGGGGGTGAGGTGGGGGGCATTCCACTGAGTGACGGAATGCAGGCCTGCTTACTCGGAAGGCAGCCAGAGTGGTTTTAATGGATTGCAACACACTTCCTTGAGAGTAAGCCCCTTGGAGCTCAGGAGGGAAGCTGCCCGAGGAGGGGGCCACTGGTCCGTCCATCTAGCAGAGTCTTCTCACTGCTGGCTGACCCCCCAGGCAGCAGGAAGATGTTCTCTGCCTGCCCTGCCTTGGAGGTGTTGCCTGGGCCTCAGCCCGGGCCCCAGCCCTGCAGCGTTGCACGGGTGCTCTTGCACTCAGCTGCAGCAGCCGGCCCCCGTTCCTTTGGAGTCAACACACATAACAAGAAGGGGGGGCGGCGGCAGCAATGTGTCCTGCAGAGGAACAGGACCTTTGGCTCTTTGGCACTTGGAACCCCAGAAAGGCAGACAAACTGACTACTGCCTGCCTGCTGTTTCACTTTTCTGTTCTACCCCCCCTTCCTCAAAGGGGGGAAGGGGGCAAAAATCTTGATGATTGTGTGGGGGGGGGGGAGGGCAGGGTGACCAGATACAATGGAGGATACCTTTCTTTAACCATTGTATAGAAGAGGGAATTTTGGCAAGTGCAGCTTTTTGCAGCCTTTCACGATAAGCTGCGCCTGCCAAAATCCCCTCTTCTATACAGTGGTGAAAGCCAGTATCGGCACACTGCCCTCCCCCCCACACACACAATCATCAAGATCGGCTGTTTTTCCATAGCGCTTTCCAAGGAGCTTACCCCCAGGTAAGAGTGTGCATTTGTTCGCAGCATTTGACCTTACCGGCGAGAATAAGTCCCCTTGGACTCAATGCATAAGAACGCGATTCGTTTTCCTGGAAGGGCCTCGTCCTTGACACACGTGCACCACGGGCGCTTTCCCCAGCAGCATGACAGAGGAAAGCGCCTCCTGTTGAATTTCTGCCTGACGCAGAGAAAGCGCAGTGGTGCTGAGTAACGCCGCCCCGATGCCAGCCTGCCAGCTCCGGAGGTGTGAAAAGGCGACTGCAGGGCGCGTGCGTGGACTCCGATGGCAAAAGGTTAAACCGTTCTCCTTAAGGACTTGGAATACAGATAATTATGCGAGTCATTTACATGAAATTAACTCAAAAGATGTGTCACCATTCCCATTAATTGCTGAATATCTCCATTTGCCTTAATTAATGACTGTTGCTCCTAGAACATCACAACTTAATCTGGCAAGAGAGATCTCTGTTTTTACAACAAACGCGATTCAGGGGAGGGCCGATGGCGCGGGAAGGCGGCGGGCATTGCTCTCAGGAGGGGGCCTGGGCCTCGGGGGCCGTGACCCACGCCCCGCGACGGCCGGGCACGGCAGCTTCGGCCCGGGGCCTGGCCGCTGCTGGCAAGCCTCTTGCCAGCCCGCCGACGGCACCTCGGGGAGAGGCTGCGGCAGGGGCACGGACGGGGCGCGCACTTTGCGAGCGAGAGGCCTCCGCCGGGGAGTCGGCTCAATGCCACGCGCGGTCTGGGGTTGCGCAACGCCCCCCCCCCCACGTCTGCCTCCTCCGCGCCAGAGGACCCTCCGCCCCTGCCCCAGGGCTACGCATGTTCCTGCCCGTCGCCTGCCTGCCTCGCTCGCCCCCACTGACTCAGCACTGCGAGGGCCCACGGGATCGCCAACATCGGAGCAGCAGGAGGGGCCGCCGCCCCCTGCATCTCCGCTTGCGGGGGGGGGGGGAAGGCCACCGCAGGGCCACCGTTTTCCCAGCCCTCTCCCGGGTCTTTCACAGCAGCGGGGGGGGGGGGAGCGAGCTAAGATGGCGGGACAGCTCCGGCCCGCCGACGGCCGCGGCGAAAGCCACACGAGATCGACGGCTTCGCGGAGCTCTCACGAAAGGCCACCGAGCGCAGTGCCTCCTCCCGTCCAGAAAAGGCCCCACTCTCTCGGCAAACCTGAAAAGGGCTCACCGGGCGCAGGACCCTCCAGCGGGGGCCACGCTCAGCCGAGCCTCTCCCTTGCGGAAGGCCGGCTCTGCCCTCTGTAGTGTTCGACCCCGCCGGAGGGCCCGTTCGCTGCGAGGGAGGGAGGACCGAGGCCGAGAGGTTGCGGCACGGAGCGAACTGCAGGGTCCGGGGGGCAGACAGGTTGGGATCCCCAGGAGATCCCTCGTTCGTCTCGAGGCCCTGCTGCAGACAGCGGAGGCGGGAGAGGTGTGCGTTTTCTGCGCCGCCCCTCGACGGGAGGGGTCCGCGCCGCCAGGACCGGGGGCTGCAGCTGGGAGCCGCCGCCGCCCTCTGAAGTTGGGGAGCTCCCCCACCTCCAGGCAGAAGGCCTTAAAATAGAGCCAGCCCCAAGAAGCCAGGGGCGCAGCCCCCCCGCCCCTTAGCTGGACCGGGGCTCCTATCAGAGGAGACGCCGGGAGATGCTGCACGCCCGGTTTTCACTGCCCCGCTTCCTATGAGAGGAGAGAGAGAGAGAGAGAGAGGGGGGGGGGGGCCCAGGCTGCTTCGGAGAATCGTCTGGAGCGGAATAGGAAAGGACTCTTCTGCCTCAACCCTCGGCCGGGGCCCCCTTCTTTGTTTGTTTGATTCTCTCTCTCTCTCTCTCTCTCTCTCTCTCTCTCTCTCTCTCACTCACTCACTCACTCACACACACACACACACACACACACACACACACACACACACGCTTGCCAAAAGCACAATCGATTGATACACACAGCTACAGAAGATATATCAAGGAAAAATCTTGCCTACAATGTCTTAAATACGTTAACATAATTACAGTCCGAGATAATGCAGTCTTGGGAGTTTTGCTCGATCTAAGAATAAGCTCTAAAATTAAATAGTAAAGACTAAATATGCATTGAAACTAAGCAACAGGACAACAGCCCTGCTCTGTAACCCACAGTTATCAGTTCCTTATTGCCACACTTCCCTTCAAACACAGGGCGTCTCAAAGCAACGCACACATTTCAACGAGCTCAAATTCATGTACACTGTACTGAAACACCCCAACATCTCAGGAAAGCGATTGCAGCCATTCTGTGGACATCTGCAGACCCTTCAGCAGCGCTGCCAAAGGTGTTTAGGCGTCAACGGGCACATTTTGAGCATGTGATCTGATTCACTAACAGTCCAATCCTGACTAACTTTCCAGCTCTGACACAGCCATGCTAATGGGGTGCATGTTGTATTCTGTGGGGAGGGGGGAAGTCACAGAGGCCTCCTCCAAGTAAGGGAATATTTGTTCCCTTACCTTGAGGCTGCATTGCAGCTGCACCAGTGCTGGAAAGTTGGTTCGGAATGGGCTGCAATTAATTAATTACCCGGGAAAGCAACTGCTTCTGTGTGCATACACCATATGCAGCGTATGTGTGAATTACAGTGTAATAAATTGGACACTATAAAGTGGGTGTACATTTGCTTGAGGCACCCTGTCAATATGACCTCCCATCCTGGAGGCTGATGCTGCCTCAGCGACCTTCTTTGCTGCATCTGGTGCAAACTCAGCTCCCCCTCAGTGGTGGGGCAGATGCGCCTCTTCGTTGCTTAACCCCCAGACATGCTGCAGACCGGCTATCCTCGACTGCAGAGCAGGAGCAGGTGTCCTCCTTTCCACTCTGGGGCTTGGCCTACCCCAGCACCTTACCTGGGGAGAAACCGCAACAGCACCTCCAGACTGCTGAGCTACCTCTGGCTGGCAGAGAAAAGGGGATCCTTTGTGACTTGCGAGACGTAGCCAGTGCCTAAAATGAACGGAAGTGCTTGACTGCCACGCGTCCTGGTTGCAAAGTGGGTTCCTGCTCTAGGCCCCCGGGCACCCAAATATCAGTGCCTGGGATTTGGTAGAAGGGCCAACTCTCCTCCCTGGCCTCCCACTGAGTTTTGGAGGAACCCAGACACAGCTGAGTTCAGTAGTATTTTTTTTTGGGGGGGGGGACGACTCAGGTGGTGAGGATCCCAGCCAGGATATGGACTCCAGACCTTCCTGCTTCTTCCACAGCAGCTTTTGTAGAAAATCTGAGCAGTGATCAGCATTCCACCCCCACTCCGGCAAGTTCTTCTCATCCATTTGGTAGTGTGATGAATGCCCTGTTTGTTCCCCCACTTCTTGCCCATTTTTCCTTCTGGTCAGCAGTGTAAAGCGCTGCCGGAAAACCCAGCCATGTGCCTTTGCCAAGTTGAGTCACTCCTCCGTCGAGAGCAGCTGAGCCTCACCGATTGGGCAGCCAGACCTGACTGTTCAAATTAGCTAGAGGGACGGTTCCCTCTCATCCACTCAGGTGACCCTACGATGTCATCAAACCTGGGATGCTTAAGCGCAAGCACATGGGACGCTTGTGTGTGTGTCTTTCTGCCAGGTCTGCTGTGAAATCTAATGTCAGGGAGCAGAAGGTGCACTCACTTCCTCTCCAGCAAGTGCAGGAACCAGGATTCCTTGGACAGAGTGAGTAGCTAGTAGCTAGCGCGAGGGGCTGTTAGACATGTCAGGGCATTCTTTTATTTTGCTATGTTGCTCTTTGCCCTCTAAGCCAATTTACACCAGTTTAGCCAAATGCATTGGGGTGTGTGTATGTGTGTGCGCGTGCACACACGTATGCATTCATGCACACATGCTCTTGAGTAGCATCCCAGCTCCCTCTGTTGGGCATTACTTTGTAAGCCATCTGGAGAACAAAAGAGTCTTCCTTTATTACAGAAGGGCACCCCACCTTTCGTGGAGTAGCTGCTGGCGGCTTACAGTAATAAGACCAAAAGTAAAACTCCAAGCAAAGCCTCCAGAAGGGAGGAGAGGATGAAATAAATCTCAGCGGGGGGGGGGGGGCACTACACCTGGCTGACCTGAAGGCCTGTAGAAACAAGGTGTTCTTCAGGTGGTACTGAAAGATGGGCCAGACAGGAAGGTGCTCACCCCCGCCACCCCCTCATTCGCTTTTTGAAAACATTGCAGCTTGAGCCCTTCTTCCTGCTTCTATTCAGAAAGAGGACCTGTGGAAGGCCCCCCCCTGCCACTGCCTCCCCCTCCACAGACAGGCAGTGATGACCCGAGCAGCACGGGGAGGGGGTGGCGGATGGTGGGGGGGGGAGTGTGCCTGTCACAGACACCAAGAGAAGGGGCAGCGGCTGCTGAACAGCTCCGCCGTGGGCATCTCTTTGTTCCGATCCACCTTTTGGGTTTCTCCCCGAGACATATTTGCTCCCTTGTATCCTACTGGGAGGAGACCATATTTTGGAGTCAGGGAGCAAGGTAGTCTGCTATTGGAAATATTCCGGAGAAGAAAACTTTTGTTAAAGAGAATGGATTCAATATATGTGATCCAAGAGGTTGAGAGTAAACCTGAATTTGGACCCTTGGTACTAAAACGTAGGGACATTTTTTGTTGTGTTTTTGAGAAATATGTGAATCTTATCATGTCATGAGGAATAGTGTATAAGGCTGCAATCCTATACACACTTCCCAGGGAGTTAGCCCCATTGGATACAGTGGGACTTACTTCCAAGTAGACAGGCCTAGGATTGCACTGTAAAAATAAGATTTGTGACCGCTCAGTGGGTAGGCTGGAGTCAGCCTCCCTTGTCCTCCTCACCCCACGCAGACCCCCCTGGGCTGCCTTCCTAGAGCTGGGGTGGCCAACCTCCCCCCATGAGGGCCTCTGTCTGCATTCTTAAGAAGACCGAATCTTGGCAGCTGCACCTGCCAAAGCAGCTGCATCTGCTGAAACGCCCTTCCTCACCTGTACAACCATTCCAGGGCCAGGAGGCACATGTGTGTGGAAAGGGTGGCCACCCCTGGTCTAGACGGTGCTCCCTGACCTGCATCACCAAGTTCCTACGCGAAGCTCCCTGGCGTGACCCCACCCCGTCCACTGGGTGGTGCGAGTCCTGCTCTGTGTCACACGCGCCCCAGTTCTTTACACAGAGAGAAAGTCCACAAGTTGCCCCATCTCGGGAGTTGAATTCATTGTCATCATGCTGGCTCTGAACGCAAGTCCTCTAGCCCCCTCTGGCCGTTTTCCTTCTGGCATCTTGGCAGGGCGGCAACTGGCTGGTGATTTTGCACATTCAAACTCTGTGCGCGGGGTGGGGGTGGGCTGGATTTCCCGGCTCACTCCCCAGCCTGTCTTTGGCGCTCACTCCAGCTCACCCTCTTCCCTGGAAGAACTTCCTTGAACGCCCAGAAAAGAACTCTCTTGCCGGGGAGCGGGAAGCTTTAACCCAGGTATAAAAAGAGGCCACCTAAAAACCCGCGGCTTTGGGAACTACTTGTTTTTTTTTTTTTTAAAGCAAGCGCTGTACAGCTGTACTTCATCATGGTCGCAATAAAGAGCTGCTGCTGGCCTTTGAAGCTCAGCATCGCCGGCCCGCCTAGCGCCTTTCTTGTTGTCCCAAGGGGCGCGCACAGGAGAACGCGGGAGGGAAAAGCACCACCGAGGCCTTTGCTCGGGGACAACTGCCGAGCAGCCTCCTTGGGGGTTAACCAATCTGGCAAGGGAAGGCGCCTGTACCGACAAGAGGGGGACGCAACCGCTTCCGCCCAGGCGGCGCACAGAAGCGCTCGTCCCAGGTTCTCCCGAGTCAGCGGCTGCGGCCCACCGCCACGGCCCTCGTGTAGTCCTCCTGCCTGGCCCTGGCTCCGGCTCTCCTCTGTCCTGGGCGGCGCAGCGCCACGGAAGCCTTGCCCGCCCGCGGTTTTGAGAGCGGCAACTTCGACCTGTGTCCCGCCGCGTCGCCAGGCTGGCCTCGAGCGCTCGCCTCGCTTTTCAGAGCCCGGCGCTGGGGGCGGTATGAGAGCAGAAATGCCGCGGGCGCGAGTTCCCCCTCCCCCCGCGCTGCAGCAGTCCGAGGGGACGGGGAGCGCAAACGCCTCCTGGGGGAGAAGGGCATCCCTCCCACCGACACAACGCTCCCTTCTCGGCCTGCCTGGCTCCGACCCTGCGGCAAGAAGCCGATCCTGCATGCCCGCGGGTGCCGCCCGGCGGGTTTCCCCAACGGGGCGTCCGGCAGAGCTTCCCTTCACTGCCTGAGAGCACGCCGAAACCGGTGCCTTCGAAGACAGCACTTCGCAGCCAGGGTCTGAGCAAAATTGTCCCTCCGGGCCGCCGCCAAAATCTTCGTTTTGCCGCCTCCGAAACGCCGGGCCAGGCGAGGATCCCTCTTGAACTGCCGAGGCAGGCACCGCCCGTGGTGGGAGGGGCCCAGGTTCCCCCTCCCCAGCAGGCCTGTGCAGGCACCCCTTCAGTGCGTCTCTCCGCGGCAGCTGCCGAGTGCAGCCGCGTCTCATCGGTGGGCGCCTTTATGGGAGGCGAGCCGGAGAGAGGGAGTGCCCAAGCGGGGGTGCGTTCGCCGCCCCGCCCTCCATTCGCTCCCCCCCACCCCCGCGGGCGGTGCTGGACGCTTCCAGTCTCCGCCACTCGGGCGCGCTTCTGACTGCGGAGGAGACGTTGTTGCCGCCGCAAAAAGGCTTCATGCGGCAGCGAGGCGAGCGGCTTTCGGCCGGGCGGCAGCCGCCTCTTCTTCGTCCTCCTCCTGCTGCAGCGGTGGTGGCGGCGGCGGTGCCGGGAATGGAGCTGGCCGCGGTGGGCTGCGAGGCTTGGCGGAGGATCATCGTCGGAGCCCAGGGACGGGCGGGGAGCGCCGACGCTTGGCTGCGTCGCTGCTACCGGCACTGAAGCGGCGCACCGCCACAGCTCCATCGCTCCGGTTCCGTCGCTCCTGGCGGGGATGTGAACTGGCGGCGCCGAGCTCAGGACGGCGGTCCGGAAGGAGACGGAGGACTTGGATGCAGCCGAGGGAAGGACCTGCGGACGGTGGGAGCCTGCAGGCGGAGGCGGCTTAAGGCAGCAGGTGCCGGGCAAGGTCATTCCCGGCCGGCTTCGCCTCCCGCCGTTCCCTCGCTTTCCATGGGGCGAGCGGCGCGGCTTGAGCGCGCCCGCAGAGCCGGGCGCTCCGGCCCCGACCCACGCCGCGCCGGCCACCCTTCGTCTCTAGGATGCGGCTGCTGAGCGGCGCAGCGGGCCAGGGACGAGGAGGGCGGCCGCGGGCGAAGGAGCGCTCCGGGCGGTCGGATTCCCCGGGAGGCAGCAGGTAAGCGCCGGCTCGCTCGCTTCGCCTCGGCTTTCTGCATTGCATCCCCCCCCCCCGGTAGGGCAGGGCGATGGGCAGGGGGCACGACGACGGGCTCCCGAGAGCAGCCAGCCCCTCCCAGAACGAGTCTTTCCTTGGCAGGGGGAGAATGAAGCCCGGCGCCCTCCCGCCTGATGCCCGTCGGGGAGGGGTTCCGCAGGTGCGGCTGGGGAAAAAAACGGGAATCCCGCCGGGGGGGCGGTTGGGGAAGCCCCCCCTCAGCTCGGTGAAGACTCCCGGCCGAGCTCTCCGCATCTGTCCTCTCGCCGCCTCGTTCAGGAGGGGCTCCAGCCCTCCCCCTCCCCCCACCGCTCTCAGGGCACCGGAGCTGTCTCCTCCTTGCCGCCTGTCGCTGTCGCCTTGGCAGGTTGGGGGAGCTCCAGGGCTGGTTCTGGAGGCGCTGCTGCTGCTGCTGGGGGATGGCGCCGCCGGACGAGACCCTCCTCGGAAGAATTTCCGTCCCCGCCACTCCTTGGTGCAGGGGGGGGGGGCGACGTAGCGGTCGCTCCCAGCACAGGGCGGAAGGGGGCCCTGCGGGCAGAGGGGAGGGGGCCGCCTTGCTGCCATGTAAACGCGCCGCTCGAGAGTGACCAGCTCATTGCTCGGCGGAGTCGCTCGTCTTTTTGGCTGCGCAGTTTTTTCCTCGCGGGGGGGGGGCGATGGTGGTCCCTGCCGGCTCTTGTGCTTCAGCGAGCCTGAGCGAGGAGGGACCCTGGGCGGCCTCTCCGTGGCGCCTTCCTTCCCCCACGCCATGGGCGGCCGGGCGGGGGGGGAGGTGGGAGGGACTCCCAAGCGGCTGCCGCTCATCGATGCCTGTGAAGGAGTAGAGTCTCTTGCATGGGGCGGGGGCGGCATCATGATGAGGCCACAGGGGTGTGTGGAGGGGGGTTTCTCCCCAGTCATCTCCTTGGGATGGGTGATGCCTGAGCAGCGAGGAGACCCCTGGGAGGCGATCCATGTGCTATACCCCCGTGGTCCTGCAGGGTTCTGAAGGGATAAATGGGGGGGGGGACCAGAGGGGCTCTTGGGCCCAAGAAGATCACCCCACAAGGTAGGGCGTCCAGGAGCAGGAGGTACTCATGAAGGCCGTCTCATATGATGGGGAGGGCCTGAGAGAGCGATGGCCATGGAGGCCAGGTCAAAACAGGCTGGGCCTGCCTGCCTTTTGCACATTGGGTCAACCTGGGCTTTCCTTGGAGCGCCCCCCCCCCAGCTGCCTCTGGAGAACCTGAGAAGGGCTGTTGTTGTTGGCAGTATGTATGTCGGGGCCTGTCTGCTCTCAGGGCCCTTCCAGTGTGTGTAGCTGGGAAGCAGAGGGGGGTGGTGGGGCAGGGCGGGCAGCTGGGGCCTGCTGCTGCTGCTGCTGCTGCTGCATTGGTTGGGCTCTCCCCGCTTCCTGCCTTGCGTTTCAGGCCCAGGGGGGCAGCAGCCCTGACCCTTCTAGGAGAACTCCGGCCCCGGCTGTGAGAGAGTCCACTGGTTTCCCTGGGGAACGGTCAGGCCTGGCGAGTCCATCCGGGCTTGGTGGGGTTTCGCTAGGCGTGCTGGCCTACTTCTGGGGGGGGGGCAGGGCCTGTTTTCCCTGGAGGGAGGTGGTCGGCCTAGCTGAGCCCTTGACTCATTCCAGCTTCTCCCCCAGAGAGGAAATGGCACACGGTCTCGGGTGGTTCTGCTCCAAATTCTCTGCCAGGCCCCCTCTCCTGTGTAGAATGTCTGCCTTGTGTTCCTCCACCACGGTGGTGGTGTGGCAGACCGGCGAGCCCCCCCCCCCCATGCAAATTGCTGCCTGCCTCTTCTGCCGTGTGGTGGTGGTGGCCTCCTGCAGGCCTCCTTGGTTGCCTTGGTTCCCATCTGCAGCCTCTGTGTAGATTGAAGTCCAGCCGCCTTGCAGGATGACGCCGTCTGTCTGTCTGTCTGTCTGTCTGTGTCTGTGTGACTGGTGGGGCAAGAGGAGCCCCGAGACTTGGGACCCACATGTTCCTATGCTGCCTTGCCCTGAAGGCGCCTGTGGGGAAGGAAACTCCGGAGGACTCCTGCAGGCCAGCAGGGCTGGCTTAGCGGGAGGGAGGGGTAGCCAGAGCGGCGGCTTCTCTGTCTGTCTGTCTGTCTGTCTGTCTGTCTGTCTGTCTGTCTGTCTGTCAGTGATGAGGAGGGAAAACGGAGGAGCCTGTGGAGGCCTTTGTGGGCACAGCCGCTCTCAGTCCCCAGGGAATCAATACTTCTTCTGCTTGAGGGCCTGATAACAGGCCTGGCTTTATAGGAAAATCTTTGGGATACTATCAGAGCAGAGATTCTGCTCCGAAAATCGTTAGCGTCGCTTTGTCATTAGCGGCTGACCGAGCTGAGCCTGAGCTGAGTGGGCGTTTGGGGGCCTGCCGTGCCGCCGTGTTCTGAGCAGGCGTGTCACTCTGATTGGGCGCGACGGGGCTCTGCTGCGCGGCTGGGGCTTATCCAGGCAAAGCCGCCCCAGGGGACAGAAGGCCAGGCAGGCAGGGACCCACCCAGCCCATCCGAGCCAGTCCAGGAGGCTTGGGGGGGGGGCTGAAGTGGCAGGCAGGGGCTGTGCTGGGCGGGCTACAGCCCCACTTTGGGGGGCTGCTGACTAGACAAAGGTCTCGTTGACCAGCAGGGAGGGCTGCGCTTGGCTCGAGTGCCGGCGTGCCCCCCCTCGCTTCCAAAGCTGCGTGGTTCAGCCCAGCCTTCTGCACACCGGGAAGCGGCTGTCTGTCTTGGTAGCTGCTGGTCTCTCTTCTCTGTGTCTCCAGTGCCCTTGAGCCCGAAATAGACGCGGCTTTAAAGCAAAACAACAAGCCCAGCGCTGGCCTCGGATCTGCGCTTGTGCCCTTGCAGCCAGAGCAGGTCCTGGAGAAGCTCCCGGTGCAGTGAAGTGGGGGCAGGGAGGGGAGTGGAAGGGGGCACTGCTTTCGGCCGCAAAGGCCGCTGCCCCTGAGTGGCACACTCCCCCCCCCCTTCGACCATGTGGCAAGGAGGATTGCATGAAGTCAGGCTGACTGGCAGAGACCCTTCCCAGGGGAGAACTGGGGCAAGGCCAGTTTCCAGGGCGAGCGCCACGTGTGAAGTGCCCTCTGGAGGGGTCCCTCCCGGGCCTCTCGCTCGACACTCTTCCTCGGCTGAGCTGGTGGTGGCCGGGCCCAGCAGCAGCGAGCCTTTCCTCCAGGGATCCGGGCTGCTGCCACTGCAGCGCTTGGATCTGGAGAATGATGCCAGTCGAAATGCCTGCTCAGTGAGGAGTTCTGGGGTGACTGAGCCTGAGTGCCCAGTCGCCTGAGCAGTGTGGAGGCTCCAAGGAGGGCCAGATGGATAGCTGCCTTTGGAGCCCCTCCCCCAGCTTCATGGTGCCCCGTGGATCCGCTTCTGGAGACGTCTGGGGCACGCAGGGGTGGGTGGCTTTCTCCCCCTGCAAGGCAGTTCAGTGCTCTGACGGCCTGGGGCGGACAGCGCCGATTCCAGGCCGCTCTCCCAGGCTTGGTGGCGAGAGCACAGGGAGCCACCACACCTGCCAAAGCCACAGAATGTCCTGGGAATCGGCACGGTAGGGGGAGGAGCGCCAAGAGTTAAGGGGGTGGAGCCACCTGGCCTGGGAAAGAGTGAGGCCCCTCCCAAAGCCGCCCCTTGCCCTTCCCGCAGCCTCAAGTGGCTCAGCCCTGGCATCGCAGGCGGGGGGGGGGGCATCCTAGCACCCAGCTAAGAGGCCCCTGTTGTGCTGTTGGGCAACAGGAAAGCAGCACCCAAAGGGCTACCTGGGAAGACTCCATGCTGGGCTGTGTTGTGCAGGGGGAGGAGGAGATCTTGGAGCACCTGTGAGAAGGACCCTTGTGGGCCAGAGCAGGGTGACCTTGGTGTCACCTTGGCAGGTTAACTCCATGTCCTAGAAGTTGGTGGCCCCTGAATGCTACAAGGGCCACAGCGATGGCAGCTGTTTGCGTTTCTAGGCTCAAAGGCCCTTTCCTGTTGGAGAAGTGACGTCTCTTACGAATCCACTGATGCACATCCAGAAAGGCATCATCGAAATGGCAAGTTAAGGCTCCTGCCTCACCTTCTGCACTGGTCTAAAGTTGTCAAGCTGTGTGGGCTGTTCCATCCCACGTTTGCAAAGGTGGTCTTAAGCTGCAGAGGGCACAGCTTTGCTTGAATGGTGGGGTATCAATTGGTTGAACATACATGCAACCAAAAGTGGCAGTGGCGGCGGCAGCAGTAGCAGCAGCAGCAGGGCTGCGACTGAGACGTCGTCAGGACATCTGACTCGCTCTGCTGATACATTCAGGACCTTGAATTCATTTTAAGCGGACCCAGACCCACAAACAGCCGAGGTCCATGCATGCGGGAAGCTGGACTAGATGGGCCTTTAGCCTGATCCAGTAGGGCTCTTTTGATGTTCTTACGCTAGTTCATCAACTGGGTTCTCCAAAAAGAGAACGGAATTGGACGCATGTGCTGCTGCACATGGACGTCCGTGGCTCACAGCTGTTGACACGGTGTGGCTTCCCACGTCCTGCTGCGCCCGTCTAGGCAAGTGGGCCGCCAACTTCTTCAGGCTTTGAGGCGGCTTTGATGAGCCCCCAAACAAGCCCCAAATGCTTGGTCTCGGATCAGAATCTGACTTGGGCTAGAATTCCCAACTTCCTTCCCTGTTCCTCTGTACATAAAATACATGCTCTGCTTTGAGTTGACACAGTTTGGATGCAATACCAAACTCTGGTTTGAGCAAATCCAGAAGTGGGAGGTGGAATTGGAGCGCGTGAGGACTCCAGGCCGCAAGTGGCCACACTCTCGTTCCTAGGCACTGTATTCATGGTCAAAATAAGTGGGAATGCAAACAAATATACCGCAATATTCATTGTGCTTTGAAAAGGCAAGAGAAATGGACAACCAATAGGAGTCAATTTGATTTCAGGGGAGTCCTCCACACCATTTTCTGTTGCTTCTTTCTCACTTGGGCATTTTCCACCCAGACGGCTCCCTTAGGGAAACATCTGTGCAAAGTTGATGGAATAAAAGGAACCTATTTAACAAGCCACTAAAAACACGGCCGTGGTGATGAGATGGGAGTGTTCTGCTCTTCGTTTTCTGCTGAATTCCTAGGAGACGTGCCCTGCCTTCTCTTGCTTGTCACCTCGCTGCTTTCCACCCAAGCTGCATGCAATGTTTGGGGACTGCAGTGCTCCTTTAAGGGCCTGATCCTATCCTATTTCCCAGCACTGATGCAGCCACAATGCAGCTGCTCCGAGGTAAGGGAGCAAATGTTCCCTTACCTTGATGGTCTCCATGACTGCCCCTCCCCTTACAGGATGCAGTACATGCTGCATCAGGGCTGGAAAGTGGGCTAGAATTGGGCCCCAAGGCAGTGGTCCTGAAAAATGCCCTGGGGGTTGGAGCAGCCCAGCTGGAAGGCGGAGTCCTGGACTCCCAGCAGTGGCAGGTCCAGAGCGGTCTTTTCCCCAAGGCCCCAGCTGCCGGCGAGGAACAATCCAGTTTTAAGGCTGCTGAAAGGCACAGTCGTTGAAGATCTCCGTAGATTTCAGTGACAGAAATCAGCCACAAAGGCATACCTCCCCCCCCCCACACACACTTGCATGCTCTTTTCTATCGTGATGATCCCCCCCCCCCCATTGAGATTTTCTGGGAGCAATGTTGGCTGAAAGGTGGTGTGCAAAAGCTTTAAAAGGAACAAAAGCTTTAAAAGGAACATCAGAAGAGCCCTGCAGGCTGCTGGATTAGGCCAAAGGCCCATCCAGTTCAGCTTCCTGTATCACACAGTGGCCCCACCAGGTGCCTCAGGGAGCACACAGCCAACAAGATAACCTGTATCCTGTCTCCACTCCCTTGCATCTGGCATTAAGAGAGAGCCTATTACTAAGACCAGGAGGTTGCTTATCCCCATCATGGCTTGTAACTTGTGTTGGACGTTTCCTCCATAAATCTGTCCAATCCCCTTGTAAAGGCATCTAGGTTGCCAGGTGCCATCACCACACACAAATAAAACACCCCACCCCCCATGTATGTAGTTTGAAGCCTGATTCACATATGACAGCGTTGTCCCTGCTGTGCGCTTAACGGACCCGCTCTGCCCTGTATTTACATATTCATGATGTAAAAGGACACCATTACGGGGCACCAACGCTAGAATCGCTGGAGATGGCTCGGTTCAACTTTGGCAAAGCATGTCTCGTGGAGCTTGTGGGCGGGTTCAAAGCGCAACAACAGCCACCAATCGCGCGAGAGGGTTGCATGCCAATCACAAGTTGCTCCAATCACCGCGAATGTTACAAGTCCACTGCTCTTCAGAGAGGGAAACCCCTTGCAAGCAACAAGCAAAGCGGCGCTCCCCCTGCTCAAAAGCGCCAGATCAGCGCGTACGGCGGACGGGGACATCCGCAGTCATATGTGAATCCGGCCTGAGAAGGGCCACCTTGCAAACGAAGCTAGAGGAAAAGTCAGTTTCATTATGAAAGTGTAGACTTGCAGCGCAACCCTCCCTAACTCCGCAGGTGGGGGGGCCGTAAACGTGCTGTAAAGTGCGTTTTTGGCACCCTTGGAGTAAGGCCCACCGGTGCAGAGGCCTGCAGGCCTCTCTCCACCGCACACCTGACCCTGCAGCCACCAGAGCAGGTAAGGGTTGCACCGTTAGGGATGGGCGGGCCAGGGAGCGAGGGAGGGCGGCCGTTGGACGAGCTGGTCGGGAGGGGGTGGGAATATTAGCAGCGAGTGCCACTAATATCCTGCTTCCATTCCCAGGCTCGGTGGCCCTTTCCCTGCCCCCCCCCCGAATGTACGGCTTGAGAGCTGACGTACATCTGAGGAGGCCCATTGGGGCCGGGCAGCCCTACACTGGGGGAAGGAGATGAACATCCCCTCCTCCCGAGGAGTCCCTATGGACCGGCTGCGGATCCTTACACTTAGATCTCAGTTTAGTGTAGAAGGTCATCTTAAAATTAAAGTGTAGGTTTAGACAAACTGACCATGTCCAACTTTTTAACAGAAGCCTGGGTTTTGCATTCCCTGGGGTTTGAAACTGTCCTAATCCTATAATCGGATCCCAGCCTCACTGTAGTCATTGCTCTTCCACCCTTTGATGTCATTTGAATTCACCTTCTTGAACCCGGAAGACTAGACCTGCAGCTGGACACATCTGGCTGAGGCCTTGGTAGTGCCCTTTGGGTAGCCGCCAGCAAAGACTCTTACTGCCTACGTTCCCTATCGGCCAGCTGGCAGGCTGGACAGGCCCGGCCGGGAATGGTTTGAAGGTCAGACAGCCTCACAAAGGACCTGCTAGGTTAAAGATGCAGTGACTGGTGATGATGACTGCCCCCAACAGTTCCCCTGAGCCTATTTCCTGAACGTTCCTCCTGAGAAATTGCACTGTTTGTGAACTTAGTAAATTTAAATTTACTTATTGAAATTTGTGAACTTGGGAGAATCTGATGTCTTAGCTGGAAATACTGTATTGTATCAACTGTCAGGTTTAAGAAACTGCAGATTTTTCTACAGTTAGAATAGTATATTAGTGCTTTCTGAATTGCTTTTCTAGGGCATATTTCAGTAATAAACTCTAAACAGTAAAAATTCAATTTTCTTTTCAGCTTATTTTTGTTCCCCACGTTTATTTCAAGCTGTCATTCCTGGTTTTGATGTTTCAGTGTCTTTTCCTTGCATGTTCTTGGAATGAAGCAGAGCCAGAGGTGAGTCTGCTAAGGAAGGAAGGAAGGAAGGAAGGAAGGAAGGAAGGATGGATGGATGGATGGATGGATGGATGGATGGATGGATGGATGGATGGATGAGGGTTTTGTCCATCCAAATAAGGCCGGAGCTGCTGCTGTTGGCGACCGTCACGTTGTTGTTGTTCAGTCGTTAAGTCGTGTCCGACCCTTTGTGAAATCAAGACTCAAGGAGTTCGCTCATTTTCATGTTCGTTGCATCGGTGATGCTGTCTAACCATCTCATCCTTTGCTTTCCCCTTCTCCTTTTGCCTTCAGTCTTTCCCAGCATCAGAGTTTTCTCCAGAGAGTCCTCTCTTCGCATTAGGTGGCCAAAATATTTGAGCTTCAGCCTCAGTACCTGTCCTTCCAGGGAACAGTCAGGGTTGATTTCATTTAGGATTGACTGATTTGATCTCCTAGCAGTCCAAGGGACTCAGGAGTCTTCTCCAGCACCACAGTTCGAAACCATCTATTCTTCGGTGCTCAGCCTTCCTTATGGTCCAACTCTCGCAACCATACATTGCTACTGGGAACACCATCGCCCTGACTTTACGAACTTTTGTTGGCATGGTGATATCTCTGCTTTTTATTATGCTGTCTAAGTTTGCCATAGCTTTCCTTCCAAGGAGTAAAGGTAAAGGTGACCCCTGACAATTAAGTCCAGTCGTGTCCGACTCTAGGGTGTGGTGCTCATCCCCATTTCAAAGCCGAAGAGCCAGCGTTGTCCGAAGACGCCTCCATGGTCATGTGGCCGGCATGACTCTCCTTGCCGCAGCGCGTAGCATGCGGCTGGAACATGGAGCGCTGTTTACCTTCCCGCAAGCGGTACCTATTTATCTACTCACATGCTTTGGAACTGCTAGGTTGGCAGGAGCTGGCCAAGCGAGAGCTCACCCCGTCACGGATTCGAACTGCAACCTGCAACCTTTCGATCGACAGCTCATGGTTCAGCGGTTTAACCCACTGCGCCACCCGCTGGCCTGCTTCCAAGGAGTAAGCGTCTTTTAATTTCATGGCTGCTATATCCGTCTGCAGTGATCTTGGAGCCCCAAAAAGTAAAATCTGTTACTGCTTCCGTTTCTGCCCCTTCTATTTGCCAGGAATTGATGGGACCAGATGCCATGATCTTAGTTTTATTAATGTTGAGTTTCAAGCCAACTTTTGCACTCTCCTCTTTCACTCTCATCAAGAGGCTCTTTAGTTCTTCTTCACTTTCTGCCATTAGGGTTGTATTGTCTGCATATCTGAGGTTGTTGATGTTTCTCCCGGCAATCTTGATTCCGGCTTGCGATTCATTCAGCCCTGCATTTCTCATAATGTACTCTGCATATAAGTTAAATAAGCAGGGTGACAATATACAGCCTTGCCGTACTCCCTTCCCAATTTTGAACCAATCGGTTGTTCCATGGCCGGTTCGAACTGTTGCTTCTTGACCCGCATACAGGTTTCTCAGGAGACAGGTAAGGTGGTCTGGTACCCCCATCTCTTTAAGAATTTGCCACAGTTTGTTGTGATCCACACAATCAAAGGCTTTTGCGTAGTCAATGAAGCAGAAGTAGGTGGTGTTTTGGAACTCTCGGGCTTTCTCCATGATCTAGCGCATGTTGGCAATTTGATCTCTAGTTCCTCTGCCTCTTCGAAACCCAGCTTGTACTTCTGGTAGTTCTCGGTTCACGTACAGCTGAAGCCTAGCTTGTAGGATTTTGAGCATAACCTTGCTAGCGTGTGAAATGAGTGCAATTGTGCGGTAGTTAGAACACTCTTTGGCACTGCCCTTCTTTGGAATTGGAACGTAAACTGACCTTTTCCAATCTTTTGGCCACTGCTGAGTTTTCCAAATTTGTTGCATATTGCGTGCAGCACTTTAACCTGTCCGTCTTGGTTGGCCCTGCACGGCATAGCTCATGGCTTCCTCGAGTTGCGCAAGCCCCTTCGCCACGACAAGGCAATGATCCCTGAAGGAAGACCGCCGCATTATCTGCAAGGATTTCATGGCTGTGGGAGACCCTGGGCGCCGTTTTTCCGCTGAAGTGCTAGTGTGAAGGGTTGAGGATCCAGGGTGAGGAAGGTGTCCTGGCCCCCTCCTTGCTGTCTCTTTTGAGGTGAGCAGCGATGATGGCAATCTGATTGAGGTGGGCTTTCCCGGAAGAAATTGTACCAAATAAGGGTGTGTTTTTTTGGGGGTGGTGGTGGTGGTGAATATAGCCCGAGCTACATTGTCCACGGCTGCGTCGCGGCTGCGTTCCGTGTGCGTCTGGTGTCCCGCCCCCAGGTCAAACAAAGGCTCTGATTGGCCGGATGTAGCGCGGACGCAGCAAAAGTTGAGCTCGACTTTTGCTGCGTCCGTGCTACGTCCGGCCAATCGGACCCTGCTGTTTGACCTGGGGGCGGGACACCAGACGCACACGGAACGCAGCCGCGACGCAGCCGTGGACAATGTAGCTCGGGCTTATGGTTCTAGCTTGTGCCTGTTAAGAGTTTTATATAAGATGTGTTTATATATCATTTCATCCATGTTGTAAGTTGCCTTGTATGTTTTGGTAACATGGTGGGAGAAAAATTGCTAGGTGCCGATGACGATCTCCCGAGAGCGAATCCTGGGGTTAGGGTTTTAGGTGGCCTCTCATGCAGGTACTGACTGGACCTGCTTGACCAGGCGGTCACATCCTGTGCAAGTTCTGACTCTGCTCTTTCTGGGTTTCTCTAGGTCTGTGCTTGTACACTAAAGGCTGGATCTGTTGCAGATCAGTTCTGGGAAATGTAGCGCAGCGAATAATAAACCTTGTTGTCATCAGTCCCTCTTCACCTTGGTGTGTGATATTTTAATTTGGGTTCCTTAAGAACATAAGAACATAAGAAGAGCCCTGCTGGATCAGGCCAAAAGCCCATCTAGTCCAGCTTCCTGTATCACACAGTGGCCCCACCAGATGCCTCAGGGAGCACACAAGACAACAAGATACCTGTGTCCAGTCGCCACTCCCTTGCACCTGGCACAGAGAAAACCCACTTCTAAAACCAGGAGGTTGCTTATGGCTTGTAACCTGTGATGGTCTTTTCCTCCATGAATCTGTCCAAGCCCCTTTTAAAGGCATCTAGGCCAGATGCCATCACCACATCCTGTGGCAAGGAGTTCCACAGATGAATTACACGCTGGGTAAAGAAATATTTTCTTTTGTCTGTTCTAACTCTCCCTCCACTCAATTTTAGTGCATGTCCCCTGGTTCTGGTGTTGTGCGAGAGGGAGAAGAATTTCCCTCTATCCACTCTCTCCATCCCATGCATAATTTTATAAGTCTCAATCATGTCCCCCCTCAGGCGCCTTTTTTCTAGGCTGAAAAGCCCCAGACGCTGTAGCCTTTCCTCATAAGGGAGGTGCTCCAGCCCACGAATCATTCTGGTCGCTCTTTTCTGCACCTTTTCCAATTCAACTATATCCTTTTTGAGGTGTGGTGACCAGAACTGGACACAATACTCCAGATGTGGCCTTATCATTGATTTGTACAAAGGCAGAATGATATTGGCCGTTTTATTCTCAATCCCTTTTTTAATGATCCCGAGCATGGAATTGGCCTTCTCCACAGCCGCCGCACACTGGGTCGACACTTTCATCGACCTGTCCACCAGCACCCCAAGATCTCTCTCTTGATCCGTCACAGACAACTCAGAACCCATGAGCGTATATGTGAAATTTTGGTTTCTTGCCCCAATGTGCATCACTTTGCACTTACTTACATTGAAGCGCATCTGCCATTTTGCTGCCCATTGTCCCAGTTTGGAGAGGTCCTTCTGGAGCTCTTCACAATCCCTGCTGGTCTTCACCACCCGGAAAAGTTTAGTGTCATCTGCAAACTTGGCCACCTCACTGCCTATCCCCGACTCCAGGTCATTTATGAATAAGTTGAAAAGCACCGGTCCCAAGACCGATCCTTGGGGCACACCGCTTTTCACCTCTCGCCATTGTGAAAATTGCCCATTGACTCCCACTTGCTGTTTCCTGGTCTTCAACCAGTTCCTAATCCACAAGAGGACCTGCCCTCTTATTCCCTGACTGTGGAGTTTTCTCAGGAGCCTTTCATGAGGGACCGTGTCAAATGCCTTCTGAAAATCCAGATATGTAATATCCACGGGTTCGCTCGCATCCACGAGCATCCTTGCAAAGGATCCCAAAGACTGGGCCCTACAGACTACCATGGTGGCCAAAGGGAGATTGTTCTCCGATGCGGGGGTGGGGGGCACAGATCTGTAGCGTCGCTGGAGGTGGGGCGGAACGCTAAGTTCCGCACCGCACTGACCCTCTGGCATGAGGCGGCCCCGCCCCCTCGCTTTCAGAGCCATTCAGTGGGGCAAAGGCAACGCATAGGAGACTCAATGTGCGTTGCCTTCGCCCCACTGAATGGCTCTGAAGGCAAGGGGGCGGGGCCACCTCATGCTGGTGAGTAACGGAAGGTCAGCGTGGGGCGGAACGTAGCGTTCCGCCCCACCTCCAGCAACTCTACTGGCACAGATTCTCTCTTTGTGGAATTATGGATAGAAAGTATTTCAAACTGAGTAAATAAAAGGGGGGGGGAGCCCTATCTGCATCCCACCAGTGATCAGAGAGAGAGAGAGAGAGAGAGAGAGAGAGAGACATATGGTACTGCTGTGGTCCTCTCTTCTTCTCCCCCCCCCCCCCCGCCCCGGCACAGTTTTAAGGCTGCTTTTCCTCACCTTTGTGAACCTGCCTGAGCTCTCGAGCTTCAGCACTGAAATTCCTGCTCTCTGGTCTGTCCTTCCTGGATAGAAAAATAAGTTGACTTCCATGGAAAGGGACACATTTGTGGTGGAATTCCCTTCCGGATGAGATCTGACCAGCTCCTTCTCTTCCAGTTTATTTCAACTGGTTTTTGCGTTTGGACCTCTGAGACCTTGGAAGGCTATCTATGGTTTTATGCCAGTTTCTGTTGCTGTGATGCCTTTGTGGTGGTGTGTTTTGACCGTGTTGTTTTCCTGTCAGCTACTAATGTCATTTAAACACCCACCACCTTGATATTGGATCTTCTGCCCTTCTTCAGGTTCTCCTTCCTAGTAATTCTGCATGTGAGGATGCAACCAACCAAGGTAAACCTCTGGAAGCAGCAAAGAGCAAAGCTCACTGAAGCAATGCATTTTGGGATACAGCTCGGCTCCTCTGCTAAGCCTCCATGAGTTGATAGGTGTTCTTCAAGGAAACCAGCCAACCTGAAGTGTAGCGGTAGGGAGCTGCTGGTGTGTTCGGAGCAGTGTGTGTGTGGGGGGGGGGCCCTGCTGTAACCCTAACCCTTCCCCTCCCAGATGCTTGCTGAATTCTTGGCTGAGCCAACAGCAGCTGGGGGCCAGAGTTTGATGGCTGAAATGGGACCAGCAAGTGGGAAGGACCCTTTTACTGCCCCCCTGAACAAATGGGGAGCCCTTCCCTGCAGCGGGGAGCCCAGCTGTGGATTTCCTGCCTGCCCCCCTGGTTTGGTCCTTCAGGCATGGGATGCATTTGCTCGGAGCCCAGCACTCCTCCAGACGCATCTGCAATAATATCTGTCATAGACGTGTCTCATGCGTCAGGGAGAAGGAAATGTCAAGGGATGGGGGAGATGCCCTGTCCTTAATCTTCTCCGGAGGCTTGAAAACATGCCCCCCCCCCCCGAGTCTGTGTGTACAATGTTGCATCCAGAATGTTTGGCATTGACTGGAGTTCAGCTCCTGCAAGAACTGTTTTGCTATGATAAAAATCAGATTACAGAGTGATGGTATCGGAGTACTGACAAAATGCCAATTCTCGCTGGGGCCTCCAGCGTGAAATTAAGGGCCAGGACGCCCGAGACTCTCTTGGCAATGATTGGTTCACTCTTGCGCTGCGGAGATAAGGGGAGCTTAGCAGAGCCTCTGCTGGTTGGGCTTGAAGAGGTTGGGGAGCCTCTGAGCAGGTTGGTGAGCGGCTGAGCAGGGCCCGGAGCAATGCCCCCCCCCAGTGCCCCTCCCCCGTGCAAAACAGCCCAGTTCCCAGTCTGAGGCTCCCGAAGATGCTCCTTGCCGTGGATTGTCCAGTCGGAAGAAGGGGGGGGGAGGAAAGACCAAGGTGGGGGTTTCCTTCTGCTTTGCTTGGCCCATCAGAAGCAGGCCCATGGAGAGGATCTCCCCTGGCGGCTTCTGACTCCCCTTTAAAGGGGCTGCACTCCCTGAAATGGGAGGGAGAGTTGGGGGGTTCCCCACAGGGGTGGTCTCAGCCCCTCCAGTGGTTAAACAGAACCCCGGAAGCAGCCAGCAGAGAAATTCTTCTTTGGCTAAAGGCTGGATCCCCTGAAATGAGGGAGAAGACCACTCCCCATGGGGGTGCTCTCACCTAGGGGCCTCCCGTGGGGATGATCTGTTCTCTGCCTCTCCTACTCTCTAAACAGGTCCTTCAAAAATCCTCCACGCAGTTCCTATGTAACATAATGGAGTCACAGAGCACCGTTTCATAAAATGAGGAGTAGGGACCCGGCAATTCATTCACGCTCAGCTTGTAATCAGAACTGAAAAGACTTCAGTGGGCTTTTTGAAGTGCTTTCCTCTCCTTGGAGGCAAGCTTTAACAGCCCCCTGAAGTTTGCTTCTGAGCTTGGCTTGGGAGAGTTTCACCGCCATCTTGACTCCATCAGAAATTGGGTGTTGGTGGCCATGCTTCAGGTGCGGCCTTCCTTCATTCCTCTGCTGGCGGCCGGAGGACTGGTTGGGTGGGGCAGGGGGTCACTGGCAGCTGTGCGTTGGAGAGCCCTGTCTCTTCCTACCTGGGAGAACTCCTCCCTCAGTCCAAATGTGTGAGGACAGGCTGCAGTGGCTCAGGAATGCAGAAAAGACACTCTGCATGTGCTCAAAGGAATCGTTGTCGTTATTACCTCGGCATTCTGCAGCGGTTGGCAAATGTGTGTCTTCCATCAACTGGGCTCTCACTGCCTGGCCTGGCGGCGGGGGGGTGGGGTGGTTTGAAATAGTCTGTCAGTTGTAGGTTTTACTTTGGAAAGAAGTTGGTGGAGCCCTGTGATTTTGTGTGAGGTGGAATTGCTGCCATCTCTAATCTTAGTCTGGAATGCTGCAGAGGTTTCATGCGCCCCTCGGCTCCTTTCCTCTGAATGCGCAACATGGCATTGAAACTGGGCCTACCAGAGAGGAGACGTGATGTGCATTGAATGCTTACTGCCAGTGTGCTGAGCATTGGTGATAGTTGCCTATTTCTCCCTCCTTTTGAATGCGTCTGACTCCCCAGAAGCTTCTGTGCAGGTTCAGCAGCCCACCAGCTGCCGGGACATCCCCTGCCTTTGTTGGAAACGCCACGTGCTGGATGTGGTTCTGGTCCTTCCGTATGTCTAGATTAGTCACGCCTCCTCCTGAGACTGGCATGCGCCGACCGATTGGGCAGTCAGAGTTGCCTGTCTAGATACAGGGTGGGGTGGAAAGGCTGGATGGGTTCCCCTCCTCCAGTCAGGTGACCTGATGGCATCACCAGCACTACGTACAAGCACAGGGTGCTCGTGGGTGTCTCTGCCAGGCTTGCGGAAGGCACACTTACCTCCTCTCCAGTAAGCGCAGGGACCGGGACTCCTGGGACAACGGAAGCCACTAGCAGTCCTGAGTCTGTGTTTCTAGCTAGATGCAGTTAGAGAATTGATTTTGTTTGTTTGCTCCTTTTTACTCCTAGGCAGCCTGCAACCTTCATCGCTTTAGCTGCTGTGGGTGTTTTGCTCTAGAGTAGCTTCCTGGCTCCTTCTGCTGGACATTACTAGTTGTTGCAGCCAATTTGGTCAAGCTATTTCTTTGTGCCCATCCAGCTGAGTTCAGGCATTTCCATCAGCCTGCTTGTTGTACTTTTTCTACCTCCCCCTTCCCATTTTTTAAATTTCTTTTTCTTTGGATGTTTTTAATAAACAGGTTATATTTTGACTCTTTGCCTGCCTAGTCCATGTTCACTGGCAACGCAGTGGCTTGTCATGTCTGCTTGCTCACACTTGGTACTGCATTCTTGATTTTAAATATGAACCTCTGGGGTTCTGTGTGTGCACTAACCACCAGTCACTACCCCCTTGGCCTGCTGGCTCTCTGGCTGGCTGCCCTGGCAGCAATGTTTTGCGTTACTGAAGTGCTGTAGGGAAAGTGGCAGTGCCGAGGTCGAGCACACCTCCTCCCTCCTTGTGCCGTTTACTACATATGTTGGGAGGGAGAACCCCTGCAGGCGGAGTGCTCCCCCCTGCCGCTGGATCCCATGAAAGTGCCAGAATGCACAGGCAGCCGCGGAAGAATCCCGGAAGGTCCCCCTCTTCTGCCACAGAAGGGGTTCGTCCCCCTTCCACCGCATGGGGTTCCACAGGTCCCCCTTCCTTCTTGGGGTTCCACAGGTGGGGGAATTCTCTTTTCCAACAGTCTTGAAGCTCCCAGCTTGGCACGGTGACTGTGGGTGCCTTAACGTCCTCCAGGTGATGATTTCACACCCTGCTGAGAAGTTGCAACTGACTGTGGTTTCCCAAGGGGTCTGTCTACCTTGTGTCTTGTTCTGCACCAGGTGAAACGTGCCTGTGGGAGAATTTTATCTATTGTTCACATTTCCAGAATGACCTGTGAGGCAGGAAAGACTGAGAGAGCGACTGCCCAGTGGGGTGGGGGTGGTCCATTTTATATTTATGAACCACTTTTCCAAAGCTCAAAGTACTATAACATTAATATAATAAAATATAAAAGAAAACATAACAGTAACATCAGTAAATTAAAGGCAATTATCAGCCATACAAGAAGCAGATAAAAAAAAACTCAAAAAAAAACCAAAACCATAAAAGCAGCACAAAGTAACTCAATCTATAAACAATAGTTAGGAAAGGGGTCACCAGGGGAATCACCCCTCCTCGAAAGCGACGCGAAATACTTGTGTTTTTAAACTGTGCTGCCAAACTGTATAGGGAGGGGGGCTGTCCTGGGTCTTCTGAATGTTGGTTCTATAGACATGGTGCCACAACAGAAAAGGCCCTGCACCTTGCCACCTTTCCCTGGGCTTCAGATGGTGACGGTATCCTAAGCAGGACCCTATCTGATGATCATAGGGGACATTCAGGATGATATGGAGGAAGGCGGTCCTGGAGGTATCCCGGTCTCATGCCGTATCTATAGACCGGTATATATAAAAGCAAATGTCCTGTCTGACTGACTCATCAATGCCCAGCCTAAACCCATTTTCTAGACCTAGAAAAATGAAATTCAGGGAGTATATTCATTCCATGACATAAGCACCCCCTAAGAAGGATTTTTAGAAGTTCATCACCTAAGGGGGGGGGGTGAAAAGGGGTCCAATATGTTTTCACAGATTACTTAGGCTTGATGAGATATCAACTTGGTTTTTGCTTACAAAGGTTACCCATACATATGCTTAAAAACGTATTTCAGGATTTTGCCCTAATCAACCCCTAAAGGGGTGAATCTAGATTTGGGGGATAATTATAGAACCCTTTGTATCTCCTGTTCGTTGAGTTAGCATTCTTTTTGGGCATATAGGTGTCTTAAAAATCTTTAGAACGTGTTCTAACTTTTTTTAAAATTTCACCCTCTAAAAGGGGTAAAAAGGGGGTAAAAGTAAAAAGGGGTATTTTTTATCTGAGAGATGACATTTCTCCGTTTGGTCCTCTAACAGTTTTTTGTAGACTTATCCATCTGATAGGTGACGAGTAGACATGTAGCAGTGTGTTAGCAGCATAGGTGACAGAAGCTTCTCCTCACCGGGGGGGGGGGCTCCAGTGATGTTGCTGCAGAACCTCAACCCCCCCAACTCTGCAATGCCCCCAGGCTGCGAGTGAAGGCCCTCCCTCCTCAGGAATGCCATCGAGGCCACAGTGTTCCCCAGCTGTGCTTGGGGGGAGTCGGGGTTCGTACCACGCATACCATCAGAGCAGTACCCCTTTGAGTACAAGAGGCTGCAGCCCCCCTTCAAGGTCTGCTTTGCTTTGACCATCAACAAGTCCTGGGGGCAGTTGCTGAAGGTGGCAGGGATGGGCTTGAGGGAGCGAGGGAGGACTGCTTCTCACACAGTGGCCAGTTCTCGGTGGCCTGCGCCAGAGTGCGCTCGCCTAGCAGCCTGGTGGTCCTAGGGCCTGAGGGGAGAACCACCAATGTGGTCTACAAAGAGGCCCTTAAGTAGAGGGGAAAAGGTCGTCGGTATTTTTCATGTTAATTTTCCCCCCACTACAATCGTCTGTTTTATTTCTTCACCAAATGTTTTATTTTGAATTGCACTTCATCGTTTCTCTGCATCAACCTGCTTCGCTTTATTCAAGCTACGTATACATTTCAAATTCTACTTACAAAGGTCTAAAGGTATCAACTTAAAGGGAATTTCAACCTGAACATGACTGTGGTGTGGATCAAGTCATTCGATGGAACCGTGACTTTTAATCATTGCAGGGTGTTGCCTGACATGGGGTAGTTGTGCTACATTTAAATGGTTCATTGCAATCACAGGAACGTTTATAGGCGTCAAAATGGATTTAAAGTACTTGCATCCTGTAGCGAAGCGCGGGTATCATGCTAGTAGGTCTATAAAGATCATTGCCAACACCTTGAATTGGGCTCAGAATGGATGGGGAGCCATTGTAGCTGCTGGAGCAACGCCATCGCCGATCCATGTGGCCGAGGGCCAGTGACCACTGCTTTCCGCACTCACTGCAGCTTCCAGACCATCTACAAGGGTAGCCCCATGTAGAGTGTGTTGCAGTAGTCTAAACAAGATGTCACTAGGGCATGGACCAGGTCTGATTGACTTGGATACGGTCTCAGCTGATGGACCAGCTGAAGTTGGGCAAAGGCCCCCCTGGCTGCAGATGCCACCTGACCACCCAGGGCGCTGCCAGCACTGCTCATTCACAGGCAGACATCTGTTTCTACACGTGTGCCTGTGAAGAAAAGGGCTGTTGGGCACTGGTCGGAAGTGATCCACGATCCTCTTGGGAGGGCTTCTTCAGCAGAGGGCCAACACTGCCACCTTCAAGGCTTTTGGCAACACCCCTCCCTAAGAGATGGATTCACTGTCCTCCCCATCCATTCAGCCAATCCCCCCCCCCATCTGATTTTAATAGCCATGCTGGGCAAGGATCGAGCAGCAAGCCTCGCACTCCAGCGAATCCTGGCCACACCCTCAGGCTCTATAAATGGGACGAGTCCTAAATAGCTGGACAGGCAGTTACACACGGGTCATCTGCTGACCTTGTCCAAGTCATGTTGGATCTGAGCAATTTTCTCTGCAGAGGGCTTCACAGAAGCAACAAGAATTTCCCTGGCTCTCCTGAGAGGTTGGATGTAACTGGGCGGCAGTCTGCGGGCACAACGGTGGCAGAGAAGAAGGCCTTCTTTGCTGCCACAGAGTAGGCACTAAGTTGTGCTCTGGCCCATGTTCGGTCAGGTTTGTTACACGTTTTCCTCCACCGTCGCACTAGATGTCTGCTGAGCCGTTTCATCGTCCAAAATGGATTCTGCGACCTGGCTGAGATCGCAGAGGAGCAGTTCGATCCTCCGCTTGAGACATCTCCCCATTCCAGAAGTCAAGCAAAGCAGTGGGTAGCAGGACACCCCCCCCCCCCCCGGCCCTCAAGAAGCCCTCTGGATCCATCAGCCTAGTTCACTTTAGGTAGTCCTAGTTCACTACCCAGAATGGCCTTTCTGGAGGTCATGCCAAACAGGACAGCAAGGCGACCATCTCCCTGCAGGTGAGCTCCTGCTGGGCTGGCGGATTGCCTCTGCCTGTGTGAGGCCAGGAATGCTGCTGCTGCTGCTGCTGCCGCCGCCAGGGGTTCCTTCAAGTGCCAGCCATCCTCGCTGGGGGCGGGGCAGCCCAGGTCTCCATCATCCAGTCAGCACCTTCTTCCGGGATGTATGTCGCAATTTGTCAGTAAATGTCTCTCTTTATTGCTTTGGCTGGAAGAATAACGGCTCTTCCTTCGCAGTAGAAGTTGCACACATGACCTCAGCCTAGCGAGGGAGCTGACAGGTGGGCTGTGGGCTGCCGGCAGGGCTGGCCTTCCCGCAGTCCGGGCAGAGAGATCTTGAGCTGGGTTCCTCCGGTTCACTTCTTGGGGGCCTGAAGTGGTGTGAGGTCTGTGGCCCTCTTCTTTCCACGGTGAGATGGGATGTGGGAGTGTGGACATGGGCGCGGGGGGGGGGGCATGCTGAGTGCCAAAATTGTGCCCATTGCAGAAGCCTTGGAGTGTCGGCAGCGGGATGGTCCGGGAAAACTCTGTGAGAGGCCCCAAATCTTTGCAGGGATGGACGAGGAGTGGTTTGGAGACGACCTGTGGGGCAAACAGAAGCCTCGGGTGGTGGCCTTCTTTAGAAGCGGGGGCCACTGTTTGTATTGGGGGGCAATGAAACGGGGCTCGGCCATCTGGCTTCATGTGCCTCCTGGCGTTGAGTGCGCCTGTATTTTTTCCCAGTGAGGTTTCCAGCCCTCAAGGTTCAGGAGAGAGTTTGAAAATCTGGTGTGGGGGTGTTTAAAGTGGGGCTTGAAAGGACCCTTTGGGAAGAGTTCTCCCTTGCAGACGTCAGCCCATTCTTACAGTTCTGCAGTGGTCCATATGTCTGTGAGTTGTGTGTCCAAGCAAGGGTGCAAGTCTTGTGTTACCTACCTCGCTGATGGTTCTTTAGGATGGCAGCGGCGTTGGTGCGGCAGGAAACCCTGGGTGCCACCGCTGGACGCGTTGCAGGACCGCGGCTGCTCCTGTGCGAACCTTCGGCAAGGGGCAGAGCGAGAGATTTCCCTGGTCTGTCTGGCGATTCGTGGTGCTCCCCGAGGCAGAGTCTGGTGGGCCACTGTCAGATACAGGAAGCTGGACTCGAGGGGCCCTGGGCCTGATCCAGCTGCAGGGCCCGTCTTCTGAGGTTCTTCTGACTGACCCTCCCTCCCTCCCATGAAGTGAGAGGGAAGCAGCAGCCCCCTCGAATGCACGCCCCACACCATAGGGACTCCGGCAGGGTTAGGCTCCTGCTGCCCCGGGGCAGGAGTTGGGAGGGCGGCTTGGTGGGAGCCCTGAGGAGCTGGAGGGGCTTCTGGGCAGCTGTGGAGGAGGACAGAGGTGCCAAAGCAGCCTGGCCCTCCCGGGCCTCAGTGTGTGGTGTCTTCTCCAAGGGAAGGGCTTGAGGCTCTGGCGGAAGTGCCTTTTTGGCCCAAGGTTTGGCCTGTTCAGAGGGTGACTGGGCAATGGCGGGGGGAGGGAGGCATGGGCTGGTTGCGCTGAGCTGGGTGACTCGCTACAGCAAAGGCCCTGCAGTTTGAGGCAGCCACTCATAGCGAGGGGGGACAACCTGGCTTTCCCCACCTGCACAGTGCCCCCCCTTCCTGGGTGCTGCGCTAGGATGGTGAGAGACCCGCTCCCTCCCTCGCAGAGCTTCGCCCATAGCCAGCTGCCGCCTCCATTGCAGTTGGGGGGAGGGCCCAAGCAGAGCCCTGCTCGGTCAGCCCAAGGGGGCCCGCTGGGCCCAGCAACCTGCTTCCCAGCCAGCTGGCGGCGGCTGGTTTCGAACAAGGCTTTGCTGCTCGGCTGCTGCCGAAGTCTCGGGTCTCCCTGCTGTCATGAGAATGCTCCTTGCCTTCCTTGGCGAGCTGCCTGGACGCTCCTCAGAATGGTCCAGTGGGAAGGAATGAAAGCGGCACTCAACGGTGTGCAGACGAAGGCCAGGGGCCAGCGCAGCGATGCATATGGAAGCCGAGCCTGCATGGTGACGGCGCCGCTGTTGGTACATGGCACAACCAACTTGGCTCTAAGAACCACAGGCATGAAAGAGATTTTAGTTGATTTTTCCGTGATGCTTTTTATTGTCTTGTACACCACCCTGGTAACATTGGGGGGGGGGCAACGACAGAAATCATCAGAAAAGGTTCTGCCAGAATAATGCTTGGCCTCCCCTCCTTGCGCCTTGGTTGCTCCATAATTGGAGGGTTCCTCCCCCCGCTGTTTGGCTCCAGCGTGCAGGTGTGGCCACTCTTCTGGAATGCCCACGGGGCACCAAGCTGCAGCCTTGGCAGGAGGCACGTTGTCCCTCGGGGAAGCAAGGCTCCACCTTGGTGCGCCTCGTAACCCTGGCAAGTCCTCCAAACGATGTTGACAACCATGCAGGCCACAACGTTCCTTTTCTAAATAGTTAACGAGCGTCTGGGATTCTGCCTCGTTTTGCCCCAGCGAGCAAATTCTGCCCAGCCTTCTGTGCCTCCCTGGCCTTGCTGGGGATGCCTCGACCCAGAGGACAACGGTCTTCCTTCAAGAACAGCAACCTCTTCCTTGCGGTGACCACCTCGCTTGGACCAGGTGCTCCTTTTGCTCTTTGTGTCTGTGAGGAAGTTCAGCTGGGGTTTAGGGGTCCTTCCGTTCTAGATCTGGTTTCTGGCATTCCTTTGGAACCATTTGGGAACCGGGGGGCCCAGAGGGCCAGTCTTCCCCTGTGCCCCTTCCCACCTAGTTCCTGCTTTAGCTGACTCCTGGTCAACAAGCCTCTTGCGGTGCAGGAGGCCAGGGTTCAACTTTGGACCCACAAGGTCTTGTTTCTGAGGGCAGTTCGGCTGCTGAGTGGCCCTGAGTCGCTCCGGTTGTCCTCTGCTGAGAGCAAGAATCCGCGGTTCAAGTCTGATGGTGACGATGGGGTAGCAGCAAGTGTGGGGTTCTGGTGTCTGCTGGAATGAAAATGGGCCTTGCATAGTGTTCTTCCTCTGCCTTGAGCCCCAGGCTGAGATTAGGGCTGTGTTCCTTGCCTAGAGCAATACAAGGAACTGAGCCACTCCCCCCCTCCCGCTACGCCTTGTGGCACCATTTGCCTAAGGACTGGAACCAGCAGGAGGGGGCAATCAGGACAGTGGAGCTCAAGCAGATGTTTTGGCCCCGGCAAAGCAGCTGGTTTCCCCAAGAAACGGCCCTTTGGCAGCCAGAGACTGACAGGCCTGGGGCAGTCCCTGGGCTCCTGAAGGCCGAGAGATTGCCTGCTGCTGGGCCCTGCGGGTGTCAAGCCACGGATGCTGCAGTGCTGCAGAGGACCACCGGGGCCTGGCATTGGGTGGTGGGCTCCTGGCATTGGGTGGTGGCCTGGCATTGGGTGGAGGGATCCCCTCCTAGGACTGCCAAAGTTCTAGTCAGGCAGCCTTTGGACCCTTGGCCTCCTGTCTCATTCAGGGGCCCAGGAAAGAGGAGTCTTGGCAGCAGCGTTTGGGGGTAGGGAGTGCCATTGGCGTCGCTGGACGCACGTCACCCCTGGGCAGGGGACGTGCGTCACCCCCCCTGCCCTGGGGTGGCTCTAGGGAGCCCCCCAAAACACCCCCCGAAAAAAATTGTGGCACGGACTTCGGCCGTGCCGCGGACTTGCCGGCTCCGTCGTCGTCCTTTGCTGCAGCCCCACCGGCGCTCCAGGGCCTTCTGAAGGCCCAATGGCTCAAAATGTGAAGTTTTATGTTTTTCGTGCATGCGCAGTACATTTTCTGAGGGTAAAGGGCTGCCCATTTGTCCTCAGAAAAGTACTGCGCATGCTCGAAAAATGTAAAACTTCACGTTTTGAGCCATTGGGCCTTCAGAAGGCCCTGGAGCGCCGGCGGGGCCAGATGCTCCGAGGCCAGCTCCCCGGCCTCGGAGCCTCCAGAGGGTGACGCGCGTCACCCCTTTGCGCGCACATGACGCGCGTCACCCCCTGGTGGTCCACCCCCCTGCCACGCTCCAGCGACGTCCGTGGGGAGTGCTGCTACCCTTAGACATCACTCGTGATCCATGTTTATGGAGCAGTTCAAATAGAGAGTGACTTTTCTGTGCCAAAGCTGTAAGCTTCTCATCTGGAAGGCTCAAACCGGCAGGCTGCTGAGTGACCCATGACGGCTGCCTTTCAGGAAGGAAAAGGTCTGGGGACACACACACACACACCCGGGCCCATCAAGCGGCTTGGCCCGTCATAGGCTGCAAGCTCCAGCGTGGCTCATTCGTAACCGAGCAAGTGGTGGAGGGGGAGCCTTGCCAAAGGGTTCAGGGGCACACAGCAGAGAGCCCCGGGTCCAGTCCTCGGCCTCTCCACTGAACGGAGACCTCCGGGAGCAGACTGGATGAGGCCGTTTCATCCACGTAGCCCTCTGGTCCTGAAAGGGGCCCGTGGAAAAAGTACGTGGCCGGACAGGAGCCCCCCTTCCCTTCCCTTCCCGGGTTCTGCCTAGTTCAAAAGGAAGCGCCTCTTGGAAGAGCCAGTTTGGTTTCACAGCTGAGGTATTTGATCCACCTCTTTGAAAAAGAGAGGAATTCCTTCAGGGCTCTGGGATTAATTAAAATGAATCTAATAATGAGATTCAATCAAAATTGTTTAAAAACCTAATTCAAAATGAGATTAGAGTGTTGTCACAGTCGTTGCTCCCGCGAGTCGTCCCCCCCCCCCCCCCCGCACAGGGCCGAGACCTGTGCTCTGGTGGACCGGAGTCGAGTCTTGTAACCCAGAACTCTGGTCAGTGGAAGCTTCCGCCATCAGGAGCTCACCTGGTGCACCCCCCCCCCGAAGCCCCATCCCCAGAGTCACACCCCAGCAAGGTGACAGCAGCAACACTTGCATTTAAGAACATAAGAAGAGCCCTGCTGGATCAGGCCAAAGGTCCATCTAGTCCACCTTCCTGTGTCACACAGTGGCCCCACCAGATGCCTCAGGGAGCACACAAGACAACAAGATACCTGTGTCCAGTCGCCACTCCCCTGCACCTGGCACAGAGAAAACCCACTTCTAAAGCCAGGAGGTTGCTTATGGCTTGTAACCTGTGATGGTCTTTTCCTCCATGAATCTGTCCAAACCCCTTTTAAAGGCATCTAGGCCAGGTGCCATCACCACATCCTGTGGCAAGGAGTTCCACAGATGAATTACACGCTGGGTAAATAAATATTTTCTTTTGTCTGTTCTAACTCTCCCTCCACTCAATTTTAGTACATGTCCCCTGGTTCTGGTGTTGTGCGAGAGGGAGAAGAATTTCCCTCTATCCACTCTCTCCATCCCATGCATAATTGTATAAGTCTCCCCCTCAGGCGCCTTTTTTCTAGACTGAAAATCCCCAAACGCTGTAGCCTTTCCTCATAAGGGAGGTGCCCCAGCCCACTAATCATTTTGGTCGCTCTTTTCTGCACCTTTTCCAATTCAACTATATCCTTCAGCTATCATTAGCTATCCTCCATTAGCTATCCTCATAGACATTAGACATTAGCTAATGATAGACATTAGCTATCCTCCAATCCTCTGGCACAGTGGCTGTTTTAAGTAGGCTTACCAGATTTTCCCGATTCTAAACCGGGACCCCCCAAATAATTAATCAATTATTTAATTAAAATAATTAATTATTTAATTAAAATAAAATAAAATCTTTTTTTCTGGGCTCAAAGCGCCCAGTTGCTGGCCAAAGGGTGCCCAATTATTTATTTATTTATTTATTTCTAATTAATTAATTAATTAATTAATTAGTTAATTAACTTGCCTGTCCTGCCACCACCGCCCTTGTCGTCTTTGCCACCAGCCGTTGCTGCGGCTGCCATAATCGTCGTCGTCTTCTCCTTCTTAATCGCTGCCGCCGCTGCCACCATCTTCGTCGTCTTCGTCCGTCGCCTCCTCCTCCTCCTCTGGAGCCTGGCCGGCTGCATCCGAGCCGGCCAGGACTCCTACCCCCACTAAGTCGCCGCCGTGCACTCTTCCAAAGTGCAAAAAGGCGCTGCCGGAAAAAAAAAGCCTTTTTGCACTTTGGAAGCGGCAATGGCTTCACCGGGCCCAGGTCTGACCCAGGACGGGAGTTTGGAACCCGGGACAGTCCCTGGTTTTCCAGGATGGATGGTAAGCCTAGTTTTAAGGGACAAGTTGCATATTTTAGTCAAAAGACCAGCAACTTCATTCTTGAGTTCCTTGAGAACTCTTGGGTGGATGCCATCTGGGCCAAGTGACTTATTGATCTTTATTTTGTCAATTAAGTCAAGATGTCTTTTGTTTTTTCTTCATTAGTACTCCCTTCTGCCACTGATTTCAGCCTTGAACATTTTGATCTTTTATTGAAAGATGTAGCTAATTTCACCCCAAACTCTAGTAGTTTAACACACACACGCACACGTCTGTGTCTATTGAATTTTAAAAACCCGCAGATAAACTTGAAAGGGACATTAGAGTGCTAGCCTATGTATGTTATATATGCTGGAGCATGCTAGAGCATGCATGCTATGCTCCAGCATCCTTCTGGAGCTCTTCACAATCCCTGCTGGTCATCACCACCCGGAAAAGTTTAGTGTCGTCCGCAAACTTGGCCACCTCGCTGCTAATCCCCAACTCCAGGTCATTGATGAACAGGTTGAAAAGCACCGGTCCCAAGACTGATCCTTGGGGCACCCCGCTTCTCACTTTGCTCCTGTCGTCTCCCCAACTTCTACACTGCAGGCAACCACATGTGACGTCATGGTGTCCTGTCTCTGCACCAGTGGGGAGAGGACATTCAGGAATGACCGTGGCACTAGCCGGGCATTTTCCCGCTCCAGAGAACAACCAGGACCTCAGCAGAAAAACCTCCCCAGTTTTGTGTCATCTGCAAATGTGATTTGCAACCCCCCCCCCACTCCATCATCTCAGTCACTTATAAAAATGTTGAAGAGCAGAGGGCCCGAGACAGAGCCCCGTGGCAGGTCACTTGTGACCTTCTTCCTCCAGGCTGACCTAGAGCCATTTCATAATGTTTTGCTTTGTGTGCTGCCAGAGGCATCTGGTGGGCCACTGTGATACAGGAAGCTGGACTAGAGGGGCCCTGGGCCTGATCCAGCAGCTGGGCGCTTCTGAGGTTCTTAATAGCACTCGCTGGGAATGGCTGTTCAGCCAGTTTTGAGCTCACCTAGCAGTAGTTCCATCTAGCTCAGATGTTTCCATTGCGTCCACACAGACGTCATGGGAGACCTTGTCCAATGCTGCTCTGCTGATGTCTGGGCGCACGATGCCCACTGCATCCCCACGCTCTACCAGACAAGTCACTATCAAAGGAGATGATTTTTCATCTAGCACAGGGGTTCTCAACCTGTGGTACACGTACCACTAGGGGGTACGCGAGAAGATATTTGCCCCGCCCCCAAGCTCCCAGCTCGGCCTCCCACTGGCGGGGGTATGCGAGAGGCTGCTCTTTATCTCCCTGGATCATCTGAGAGCCAAGTATTTTTAAATTTCTTATCAAGCCATGATGGGGATAAGCAACCTCCTGGTTGTAGGAGTAGGTTTTCTTTGTGCCAGGTGCAAGGGAGTGGCGGCAGGATAGAGGTATCTTGTTGTCTTGTGCTACCTGAGGCGTCTGGTGGGGCCACTGTGTGATACAGGAAGCTGAACTGGATGGGCCTTTGGCCTGATCCAGCAGCCAGGCTCTTCTTATGTTCTTAAATTCAAACTGCTCTTTAGTTTCACTTTCACTTCAGAGCAGCAGAACACAAGCTTGCAACATGATGAGGATTGCCTGCTTCTGGAGTGTCTGCTTCTTAACAGATAAGAGACTGAATGGGGTGGGGACGGGTGGGGTGGGGGAGGAAGGAGCTGGTTTGGGGAAGTGGGAGAGGGAAAAGATGGCTTGGAGAAAAATCCTGGCCTGTGTCTTTTTGCATGAACATGAAATCAAGCTCTCTGTAGCGTGTGCCCAATCAGGGGTGACACCACCAGAGCCTTTGCTGATGCGGGGGAGGGGGAGCTGGCATCACCTCAGAATTGTCTCCTTCTGCCAGATGAAGGTTTGAGGCACAGGCCCAAGACAAGCAGGCCAGACCGATGACACTGGCGGAGCCTAATTCGATCTCTGAGCCTTGGCTAAGCTGCAGGCCAATAGAACATGACCAGAGGCACTGGGTCCCTGTGGACAGAGCTAACGGAACGGCCGGAGCACCTGCAGAGTTAAGCCAGCCACGCTGAGCCACGAGCCGCACAGTGTAAGTCATGCAGTGAGGTCCACGTGGGGCTGTTCATGGCAGGTGGGCTCAGGAACAGCATGGCTGCGTGTTGGCGGGAGGGGAGGGGAGGGGTGTTCTCCTCCTTGCTGGGAGTCCAGAGAGCTCAACGCAGACGTCTTGGCTCGGCAGAAGAGTGAGGCCAACACTACTCAACTCAGGAGTGGTTCAAGGACCAGAGGCGCTCGTTCCCCACCTGCACAACCTTTCCTTCCCCCCCCCCATGTCCACACCATCTCTCCTCCTCCCTCTTCATCTAGCACGTGATTAACCTGTGGCACTCCTTGCCACAGGATGTTGGGATGGCACCTGAAGGCCTAGATGCCTTTCAAAGGGGAGTAGGCAGATTGATGGCGGGGAAGTCCATCACAGCACCTCCGGGTTTTAGAGGTAGCCTCTCTCTCTCTCTCTGAAAGCCAGATGAAGGGGAGTGGCAGCAGGATACGGGTCTGGAGTGCTCCCTGAGGCATCTGGTGGGCACACTGTGAGATCCAGGAAGCTGGACTAGATTCAGGGCCCTGGGCCTGATCCAGCAGGGCTGCTCCTATGCGCTTACGTAAGATCCAGGTTCAAATCACTGCCGCTGTCTCTCAGCCTCAGCTTCCTCACGGTGTGGGTGTAACTGGGAGAGAAGGATGCAGGGGCAGCATCGGGAACGCCTGGGAGGGAGGGAGGGAAATGGGAAGAACGGCTGGAATCACCTCAGTGGGGGGTTAAACGGTCAGGTTTTAGCCACTCTGGTTTAAAATCCAATTAATGCGTTGTGCTTTCAATTTGTCTCATTTGAATTCAGATAAGATATTAGCAGATCAGTGTTAATTCCAGATGCCGGCACACTCTGCTGCTTGGATATCAATTTGCTGTGGCCTATGAATTTTTCATGTATTTTCGGCTGTATTTTTTTTCTGCTTAATTGCTGCAATGCAGAACAGCATTGGGGGCAGGTTGCTGGAAACCGGCATGGCGACAGGCTGGCTTGAAAAGTGGTCCCAGTAGGCGGACCGAGCCGGCTTGAGAGGAGCGCTGTGGCAGAGGAACGCTGATCCGGGGGGGGGGGCTCTCCTTCCCTGAAGCAGGGCCTAGGGGAAGGGGCTGGTTGATATCACAGCCCCTCGTGTGCTGGGAGTCTGTGCAGCGGCCAACGGTAGGGCTCAGTGATTCGGCCGGGGGGGGGGGGAGAAAGGTGAGGGTCAAAGGTGCAACCAAGAAACACTTCTCGCAGGGAGAATGCAGCCGTACCAGGGAGGGGGCATCGAGACCAGAAAGCAGCCCTGATGTTCCTTAGCCATCCCCTCACAGCTAGGCCTAATGGCAAGCAGTTGCTATGTACCGAGAACGGAGTGAGAGGTAGGGCAGGGGAAAGGGGCGTGGCAGGCCACAAGTCTGAGGCGTGGCAAAGGGCCCCAGCTGAGTGACGCCTCTCTGCAGCCTCAGCCGGGGGCAAGCCCCTCGGCGGGCCGGAAGTCACTTCACACAGGGTTTTTTTTTGGGGGGGTTAGTCTCTCCCACAGCTGACCGAAGGGAGTCGTTTGAGGAGCTGGTGTGCTGGTTAAGGGCGTCCGTCTCACCGGAGGCCTGGAGCTGTTTTCAGGGTTCCACAGCTGCTTTTCACATTGCAAGGGGCGCCACCCAGGGGCCAGTGCAGGCTGGCACAGCAGCTTTAGGTGGCGCTTGAGGAAGGAAAGCGGGAGGACGCTTGGGAAGGAAAGGGGAGCAGGGGGTGGGTTGCCTGTCCTGGGCACTGGCTTGGCAGGGTGGCTCTTGGGTGGCAGCCGGCCTGGGCGTGACAGCAGAGGAGTGAATGCAGCTGACAGAGGACAGGAGGAGGAGGAGGAAAAAGACGGGGGTCTGGAGACCCAGCTTTGGATACGTTTCCTTCCCATCTGGCCTGCCCCGTCCTACCTGTGGAACGACGACAGCGAACAGAGCTCTGCTGTTATCACAGGCCATGTATGGCGGCAGCAGGTGCAGCATCCTGCCAGTGGCCATTTTGGAGTCGCTGCCGCAAATGGCGGCCCGCTACCACAGCCGGAAACCTGCTCTAGAGCGGGTAAGCCAGCCAGGGGGGCAGGACATGGGCAGGGAGGTGGAAGAGCTGGACGTTCTGAGGGAGGAACCGGGGCAGAGAGGAGGCAAGAGGGGGTGGATTCAGTGGCAATGGCGCAGGCCAGACCTTATTCCCTCTTTTGGAAACTTCCCTACCCTTTTCCCTCCTTGGACATATACCTCACCAAACTAAGTGGCCTCAGGGCTTACATGGAAGTAAAAAATAGTTTTACTTACCTCTCGTTTTCCTTCGGGTCAACCCTCACCATAGGATACAGCACTTGCCTTTTGGGAGTAACAGCATCGGCGCTGGTGGGGGGGGGGGGGGTAGGATTGGAGATGTGGACTGCAATCCTATGCACACATTCCTGAGAGTAAGCCCCACTGAAGACAGTGGGATTTACTTTTGAGTAGGCAAGCATGGGCGATCTCATCGGGACCGTCGGGATTTGCGGCTGGATGGCCCTTGGTTGTTCCTGGTCCTGAATGGGCCCAGCCAGTGTTTTGCGGGGGCAACAAAGAACTTGTGACCAGCTTTGGAGGCCAGCGGCTCCCTCAGCGTGGCTCCTGGACTGAGTCTGGCCGTGGGATTGGCCAGGTCGGAGGCCCTCCTTTAGTGTTGCGAACTTTGTTTACCGCGAGGGTCACAGGGTCAAATGTGCTGTGCAAGCAGGTGCAGCTGCTGCTCCTGGACTTTCCCAACATTTTAGTCCGGTACATGTCTGGACGGGCGCATTGCAGGACCTGGGTGGGTTCTGTGCAGAAACGTTAATTGTAGAGAAGGGGGGGGGGTTATGGCCACCCTGAGTCCAGCACAGAACAAGGCCAGCAAACCGGCGTGCACCACTCCCCCCCTTGCTCCTTTTCCCCCCCTACCTGGACAAGGAGGGGGGCACTCCGGACAAGGAGAACGAACAACGGTAGACTGCCATCAGCTGGGGCCTCCTAACTGCCCCCAGACCCAGCTTCCAGGAGGGCTACAGAGTACAGTACCATGGGTCAAGTGAACTCCCTAGACAAGGGCAGTCAAAATGACCCCACGTGAAAGAGAACAGGGTAGCGTGTGGCCAGCGTAGGCTTTTGGATTTAGACGGTTTGGCTCAATGGAATACACAATGAGTAAAATAGAGATATTTATTCTGGTTTAGACTTTGCAAAGCGTAGAAGAGCTTAAAGTTACAGGCAGCATTTGCTGCTACAGAAAAGGCATAACATTCAAATACAGAGATACAGGATACAGAAAACAACAAAGCTCCTACAGCTAGATACATTTTCCCTATAGAACTCACCAAAGATGAAATACTATTCCAGACATCCCTGCAGGGATGCTGTAAGGCCTTTCTTCAGCCTGGCACAGGCTGAGAGGCATTCTAGGTTACATGACCCTGCAGGTGGGCTCCAGCAGAAGCCATAGCGATGTTCACGCAGACAGCCCAACAGGCCAAAGACGAGAGAAGAGGTGTGTGCCCGAACCAGGAACCTTCCCGGTCAAAACTCCCGCCCCTTTGGGCAGACAAGTGTTGCTGGGATACTGCAGAGCCAGGAAGTCTGCAGAGAGACGACTGGGGCGGCCTGCACCACAAAGGAAGTCCTGGGTTGCACTGAGCATATGGCTGCAAATCCCACATGACCCGGAACCCACGGATGCGGCTCACGGATGTCTTTTCCCATGGAACAGCGACGCGCTTGGTCTGGGCCTGAGGGAGGGGAGCTGCTCTCAGGGGAACCATTGCCTGCTGTGAGCTGGGGGCGCTTCCACTGCCCACGCCGGCACCGCATCCCAGGGCATGGCCTCTCTTCCCTTTCTACTCTTGCGACAAGAGATGGCTCAGTTCTGGAGGTCTCTCTGCCGCACGGCTGCTCGGACATGACACACCTCTCTTCTGTGGCGCAGTCCGTCGACGGCCACTGTCAGGCAGGATGAAAGCGACAAGCTGTCTTGTCGGCAAGAGATTCTAGAAGGGCCGGCCAGCAACCCACAGGGGAGTTCATGGGCAGGTCACACAGAAGTGGCGAACACCGCAACACTTCACTCCCCACAACCGGCTGTCGGAAGGACCCCCTGTCACAAGCTGGACACGGGGGTTGCGCAGAGGCACTTCTGCCATCAACCGACTCTGGGAGCCTGGAGAGCCTGTCAAGCCAGCCAAGCCGGCGGTGCCCAGTGTCAGATGCGCCACCACTGTGTTCCTCACAAGGGCATTTGGACAGCAGGAGTCTGCAGCCATGCGGAGTTGGCAGCTTGCTGCTTCCGGTGGTAGCCAGCCCATGCATGTCACGGACAGCCAGCCCAGTCACCTTTTGCGACAGCTGGAAAGCACATAGCACTGCTGGAAAGCTTGTTCTGGCTGCGCCATGCGCTGCTAGGATTGGACCCTGGATCACAGAAAATTCTAATGAGGAATGACTGAATTTCAGCAGTTTATCTACGACCTTTTCTCTCCCTCTCCTCCCCAGCCTATTTTAAATTTCTCCCTTTGGTGGGGAAAGCTCAAGGACATTGCAGAGCTGTGCCAGTAGATGTCTTGGTGAAAATCTGTTGTTGTTGTTGTTCAGTCTTTAAGTCGTGTCCGACCCTTCGTGATCCCATGAACCATATCCCGCCAGGCCTTCCTGTCCTCCACTATCTTCCTGAGTTCGCTCATTTTCATGTTCGTTGCATCGGTGATGCTGTCTAACCATCTCATCCTTGGCCTTCCCCTTCTCCTTTTGCCTTCAGTCTTTCCCAGCATCAGAGTCTTCTCCAGAGAGTCCTCTCTTCGCATTAGGTGGCCAAAATATTTGAGTTTCAGCCTCAGTACTTGTCCTTCCAGGGAACAGTCAGGGTTGATTTCATTTAGGATTGACTGATTTGATCTCCTAGCAGTCCAAGGGACTCAGGAGTCTTCTCCAGCACCACAGTTCAAAAGCATCTATTCTTCGGCGCTCAGCCTTCCTTATGGTCCAACTCTCGCAACCATACATTGCTACTGGGAACACCATCGCCCTGACTATACAAACTTTTGTTGGCATGGTGATATCTCTGCTTTTTATTATGCTGTCTAAGTTTGCCATAGCTTTCCTTCCAAGGAGTAAGCGTCTTTTAATTTCATGGCTGCTGTCTCTTGGAACCCAAAAAAGTAAAATCTGTTACTGCTTCCATTTCTGCCCCTTCTGTTTCTGCCAGGAATTGATGGGACCAGATGCCATGATCTTAGTTTTATTAATGTTGAGTTTCAAGCCAACTAAAGTTAGAGGATGCCAAGGATTCCCTCTTTTCATGAAGGGGGCAATGGCGCAAGCTGCGTCTGATTGCCGGACTGAGCCTCAAGCACAAGTTTCATGTGTGCCGTAATGGGTGTGTTGGGGGCTGTCTACGCCATTGTGCATCATCATGTTGCTATGTGTGTTTGTGTATGATACACTGTGCCTACCTACCATATGTGTGTCTGCACACACGCGTTATGTGCGTATGATTCTGCACCAGAATCGCGTGTTGTGTGGCCTGCACGTGGCACATATACCGGGTGTCTTGCAGCAGATCGGTGTGCTCTGCTCACTGTGGCATGCTGTGTGACATGTGTTGGCATGTGGGGATGTGTCTGCATGTGTTCTGTCGCAATGACCATTTGCTTGTTGCGGCTCTGGTTTGTGTTGTCGTGATGTGTTGCATCACGCACTGACCAGTGAAGTGTTCCTGTGATGTTTATGTGTGGCTTCATGTGCTGTGTTGCAGCGTGTGGGGCCTCAACCCCCAGGGTCAGGGTTGCCCCCAGGCTGTGGAGGAAGGCCAAGTGCCTGGCGGCTCCGGTACAAGCCAGCATCTTCGTATTCAGTCAACAGGTATCCAAGTGCTTTACACCACACACGAGGCGGCACCGGGCCCCTGAACGTACTATATCCCTGCTTTGGGGGGGGGGTGAAATGTGTGTGTGGGGGGTGCTTTGGATGTTGGAATTTTTCTCTTGAACGGAAGGCTTTGGATCCCACACTCTAAAGTCTGTGCAACACTCTGAGTCACCGGATCCTGTAAGTGCGATGGAAACGAGGTGGGATGGGAGAGCCCCTTTCACACGGAAAGCCAGAAACACAGCTAAGGAGAACGTGGACAAAACACACTATTTCTGTACTACGGTATTATAGCCTGTTCAAACGACAGAAAATGTAGCCACCCTCTGCTGCTCCTTGCTGGAACAGATGTTAGATTTCTCTTTTGAGAGACTTCATGGGAGGCCGAAAGGGAAGTAGCAGCTGCCAGGTGCCCGTGGGTCTTTTGTGGCGCACATCGAGTGACGGCGCCACCAGGAAACAGAGGCAAAAGAGCGGAAAGGAGTGGCGAAGGACCGCGTGGGGAAGGGCACCAGATAGGGACCAGTCCAATTGCAAGGTGGTTGGGAGGGGCAGATGAGCCACGAGAGAGCTGGCCGTGGAGGTCTGCAGGCATCGTTCCTAAAGGACAGCTGAAAGAGGGGCGTCGTGTTTGTTCTGCCCCCAAGACCTCTGCGTTCCAACTCTTTGGTGCCCCCCAGAGCAGCCCCGTGGCCCCCGAGGGAATCACTGTTCATACCAGGCCACCTTGGCAGAAAATCTGAAGGGAAGCTGGGGGTCCCTTCCTCACTCCAGCCTCTGTCTAAGGTGAGCCCAGGGACCAGGCTTCCCTCAGCACAGAAGCCGTTGTCTAGGAGCGGTCTGAGAAGCCAACTGATCAGGCTGGCCCAAGCTCCTTTGCTCCGGAGAGGGGACGTCCTAAATACACGTCTGACGCAGAGGCCAATCTGGACATGACGGGGTGGCCGTGTTTGGTCTTTACACGCGCCGGCCTTGTTCACCTCTACCAAAGGAGGGGGGCTTCCAGGCAAATGGATGAGTGAATGGCAATGCAGCTGCCCCGCCACGTGCCTGTCGTGGCGCTTGGAGCGCCACCTATTGGGAGGGCGGCAGCACGGCTGGATGACGCACTGGACGACGCGCAGCAGGCGTGGCTGTCAACGTGGGCCTCCACCAGCAGGGGGCGTTTGCTGGCCTCTGCAGTGGGTTAAACCGCTGAACCATGAGCTGTTGATCGAATGGTCGGCAGTTCGAATCCGCGACGGGGTGAGCGCTCGTTGCTTGGCCAGCTCCTGCCAACCTAGCAGTTCCAAAGCATGTTAATGTGAGTAGATAAATGTCACATGTCACATGTTAATCACATGTTAATGTGAGTAGATACCGCTTGCGGGAAGGTAAACTGTGCTCCATGTTCCAGCCGCATGCTACGCGCTGCGGCAAGGAGAGTCACGCCGGCCACATGACCATGGAGGCGTCTTCGGACAACGCTGGCTCTTCGGCTTTGAAATGGGGGGGGGATGAGCACCACACCCTAGAGTCGGACACGACTGGACTTCATTGTCAGGGGTCACCTTGACCTTTACCTGCTGCTTCTGTTCCAGTCTTGCTGTTTTCCACCTGTGTGGCAGTGGCTGCAGTTCTCTCTCTGGCCCAGTAAGGCTCGTGGCTAAAGTCAAGCCTGCCGCGGGTGGGGCTGCTTGATCCCTCAGCTCTGCTAAGAAACCCTCTTGAGAGGTTCAAGGCAGAACCCCCCGTCCTGACCCAAGGTGGTCATGCTGTAGGGGAAACCCATGGGAGGGAGGGAGGGAGGGAGGGGGGCTGAAGCTCAGGAGCACTGCATGGGCCCTGCATGCTGAAGGCCCTGAATCCACTCCCTGGCGCCGCCGCCTCCGGTCCGGCTTCCAGAAGAGCCTTCTCTGTCTGAAACCCTGCAGAGCTGCTGCTGCTGGTCAGTGCTGGTCAGCGATGCCAAGGGAGGGGGGCCTCTGGCCTGACTCGGTGTCAGGCAGTGGTGTCCCCAGCTGCTAACTGGCGAGCTCATTTGATTGGACCTGCGTTCCCCCCCCCCATCCCTGGAGCCGCTGGGAGCAGGAAGGCCTGCAACTCAGGCACCAGAAAGAGTCACCAGGATTCCTTCCACTCTCAGGAAGTGGGGAGGAAAGCCGATTCTCCGCGTGCCGAGCCGCGAGGAGGCCACCGCTTCTCAGCTGGCATCAGCCCAGAGCAGACCTTCCAGGGCACAGCACACAGAGTGCCTCCTGGCGCTGCTGCACTTGAGAGGGAGGAGAGCCGTGGAGACACGCAGAGGACAAGGCCGAGTGCTGCAGCGAGTGGCTGGGTTCCCAGGGGTCCCTTCCGCACTTCCTCCTAGCCAACAAGCTGGGTGCAAACTTTTACAACAGTGACCTAGAACACACTCCGCCAAAAGGACGAGGCGGCACTGGCGCCACGCACGTTCAGGCGCACTGCCTGGGGAGCGCGCATGCTCCCCCGAGCACAGTGGCCCCTCCTCCCAAAGAAACCAGTGCAGGCCTGGGCTGTGGAGCACTGGAAGGCCAGCGAGGAATCTGGAGGGAGGGGGGCGACCCCCTCGGAACCAGCCCGATGCAGCTGCACCTCCATTCCCAAGACCCAGAGGTGAGGGCACAGGTGGGAACGAGTGGCTGCTGCTGCAGCGCTGCTCGTGGAAGGAACACCCAGCCAGAAGCCCACCGAGCGGGCTCCCACGCAGGGAGTGTGCAAGCGCCAGCAGGAGCCGACCAAGGGCTTCTCCTCATTCCTGGCCTCGGCTGCTGACAGCAAAGTCAACCCTGATTCACACACCCATCTGGTCTCCAGCTGGCCCTGGAAATCAGCGCAGGAGTTGGTGCTCTGCCCACAGCAAGACACTCATGGGCAGGCACCACCTCTAGGCATGAAACAGGCCTTGCAGCAAAATGCTGCGCGCACACGTCCGCAGTTGTGTGATCGTGCTCACACGTGACTCTCTTGTCACACGCAGGGAACAAAGACACGCAGTGGTCTCCAGTAAGGCCAGTCCACGGGCCACATGATGACCCCCCCCTGCTGTGCTCAACCCTGGCTTAGCTTCCTTTCATATGTCAGTGACGATCTAACAACTGCTGTGCAAAACAGGATGCCAGTTCCCTGGACACAGGCAGGAGCGTCCACTTGGGGCCTGCTGCCTGCGAGGATCATCTTGCAAGGCTGCAGCTGCATGCCAGGCATACTAGCTGAGGAGACGGCCAAGTCTTCACGTCCAGCCAGCCCCCTGACGCAAGCCGCACGGAGCCTCAAGCACCTCCAAGAGATGCCCAGGACGTGGAAGCCATGGGAGAGCGGTGGGTCCGCCACGAAGGAGGCGTGGGTTTTCTAGTGGACAGAACAGCGTGGCAAGCACCTCAGTCTGCATCAGAAACTGCAAGCTGACCCTGGCAACAGACAATGGGTCACCCGCAGGCTCTGCTGCTGCCTCTGGTCAAACCGGTTGAGCGGGGATTTCAAGTAAGAAGATGCCGCAGGCTGCAGACCTCCTTCAACTCCCTTGAAAGACCATTGCTGGATTCCAGCCAGCGTCAGACTGTGGGTGCGGCGAGTTCCACGGATTCCGTCATGCACTGTGTGCAAAACCACTTCCGCTTGTTCGACACCTTCCGCCAGCCAGTCCGTTTCCCTGGACGCCTGCTGCTGCTGTTGTCACAGGCCATAGGGCAGCAGTGTGGGCGGGCAGCATCCCGCCAGTGGCGCTTCTGGAGTCGCCGCTGCAAATGGCGGCCCGCTACCACAGCCGCTGCTCCTTAGAAAAACTTCCCTCCCTCCACACCATGCAAGACTGTATAGGCCTCAGTCGCGCCCCGTCTTGTTCTTCAGCGACAGCCCCCAAGCACTCTAGCTCAGGGTACCCTAGGGGTACGCGGACCTCTTGCTGGGGGTACGCCAAGCCCTGCCCCTTATCTTCCCCATCAGCAGCTAATTAAGTGTCAATTAACATGGATTTTAAATATTAATTATTTTCGTAGCCCTTCTGTGTTTCTGATTTTGGTTTTGGGCTTATTTTTGTACTTTGGAAACTGTATTTTGGTGGGTTGGGGGAGGGAGGAGCTGATTTTGGGAAGTGTGACTTGGGGAGAAAAAGAGAGATCCTTGCATGTGTGTCTCAATCTCACTCACACAGAGTTAAATAAGACATTTTTTCTCATTTAAAACTGTTTCAGTACTTTTTATTTAATGATTAATTACCTAATTAGTTAATTGATTAATCCAATTAATTAGCAGGTAATTAGTAGGGGGTACTTCAGAAAATTGGGCCGTGATAGGGGGTACCCAGGCCTCCAAAGGTTGAGAACCCCTGCTCTAGCTTGACCTCCTAAGGAAGGCGTTTCAGCCCTCTGATCAGTCCTCTTCGCTGTGGCCCCCAGAGCTGGGCCCAGAGTGGTTGCACCACAGACCTGCACTGGGCCCCTGAGGAGATTCCAGCCTCCTTCCGAATGAGCCCTGCCAGGGGACCTGCCTCCTTCAGGAGTGCTGCGCTCTGGGCCGGTGTTTTCCCTGCGCCTGGGGGTCGGGGTCTCCACCTGGCCTGTCGCCGACAGCTCAGCCCCCATCAGTCAGTGTATATGGGAACCTGAGATGTTTTTGTCCCAAATGTCACCTGTCCGTTCCTTGGGCTTTTGCCCGGTTAAAAAGATCCTTGAGGAGTTCTTGGCGCTCCACGGCAGGCCCAGGACACATCCGCTGTTAACCCCCACCTTGCCAGTTTCCTCCCAACCCGACTCAGGTGGGAGTGGAGCCAGCAAGGGGGTCCTGCCCACAACTGTCCAATCACACAGCTGGACCTTTTCAGCAGTGGCCATGATGGAGTCTGGCGAAGGCAGCAGGCGTGACGGGGCAACGAGGAAAGGCCACCCGCCCGCACCTTGTCTCCTTGCTCTAGGCCCCCACCGCCCCCACTGCTGCTGCTGCTGCCGCCGCCACCACCACCACCACCCTCGGTGGAGAGAGGCTGGCACTAGACAGCTGTTTCCTCGGCCGTCTACCTGTTTCGACATCCTTTCCTCTCCTTTTCACTGCACCTGTCTAGGCTGAATGCCCGTTTCATTCCCCGTTACACGCCTTCGTCCAAAAAGCCACATCAGAAATCGAGTGATGCAAGAACAGGGGAGAATATGGATGCGCTGCTTCTACGCCTGCCTGTGACACCATTTGGGAGCTGCCAGCTGGGGGTGTCACTAAGGGTGTGTGTGTGTGTGTGGCTGGCACCAGAACACCCAAGCCCCCTTCAGCGCCGGCTACTGCTTGGCAGTCGCAAAAAGCTCTCAGCGCTCTTTGGCCCACTCTGGGGGGGGCCCTCGTCATCGCTTCATGTTCTCCTTGAGACCCCCCAGATTAGACCGAGGAGCGCCGAGAGCTTTTCACGACCCCTGAGCAGCAGCTGGCTACAACTCCATGCCCTCGTTGTAACGCGCTGAAGGAGGAGCGCCGATAGCGCAGCAGCAGCAGCAGCAGCAGCAGCAGCAGCAGCAGCAGTAGAAGTGCCTGCTGCTCATTGTGCTCCGCCCACCACGCACGCCAGGCAAGGGAGGCGAGGCAGGGCTGGTCCGCCCAGCAGCCGCCCAGCGCCACCACGGAGAGGTTGCGGCAAGGCAGTGTAGTGAGTAGGGAAGTCGTAGACAGTGCTGCTGCCACACCTCTGGACCACGTTGCCCTTAGCGTGGTTTATGGCTATTGTGTCATCTCCCCCCCCCCATCATGAGCAGCGGCTTTGATTTGGGCCGAGAGCGCGAGCCTCCTAAGCAGGCTATGACAGCTCTCCCCCGCAGGGATTTCGTTTCGCTTCCCCTTTGCTTTGGTAACAGTTTGTAATTCCGATCTTTTTCGTGTGCAAAGGAAGCTGACACCACCCCCACCCCTGGGCTACGGTTTGGTGGGGCCGCCGGCTCCCAGCAACGTGTGCAGTGGGAGCATCATCACAGCAGCAGCCCGAAACAAATCCAAGGAAGGGAATGACGGCTTGGCCAAGCCTAGTGGGGAGCCTAGCAGCAACCGCTACGTGAGAGGCAACCAGTAAGGAAGCCTGTTTTCTGGGTCACGTGGCGGAAGTGGTTTGTTTGTATGTCGACCGGCGGTTTGGCTGTTATTGTCTTACGTGACAAGACACAGATGAAAGACATGGAAGGGGTGAAGCCACCATTTGCGTTAAGTGAACCAGTCGCAAAGTAAAGCAGCGCTCCAAACCGTAGCCCTGAGCTTGTCTCTGAAGATTTGAAGGCTTGACGCTTTTATAACCCCAGGGCCAGTTCAGACATGCCAAGTCTTACCTACATGCTGTGACCACCCCAGCTGGTCCTGTGGTGTATTTGCATACATCACGGAACATGTGGCCTTGACCGCCTCTGGATTCAGATAGAGCTTCCCAGTGGAAACTTGCACAATTGTGGTGGCCTGTTTTTCAACTGCTGGAATCACATCCAGATAGGCCTGGTTCACACATCATTTGATGTCTTTTTGTGATTAAATGAATGCACAAGGAAATACATTGAAGCTGTGTGTATGATATTGTACTTGAAAGGTGTCGTTTGAGTTTTGCTCGTGGTTTATGTCACTCCTACGTATTGCCGCCATTGCAGCCAGTGGCCGCATACGGGAATGACGGTTTACAAGTAACATTCGTACAAAAGCATTCCTAGGGATTCTGGGTGGTCTGGTATGGGAAGAGGTCCAGGGGGGGGCCGCCAGGAGTTCTCGCCCCGGGAGACGCCACAGAAACAGAAGCCAAAAACTGTCTCTTGTTCTTTTACCGCACTGTAATGTTGAAGACTGTGCCAGAGTCACGTTTGTCCCTTTGGGTTCTGAAAGAGTCACGGTGGATCCATCTGCAACATTTTTCATCCCAAAAACCTGGGAGCGAGAGAAGGCAGATCCAACAAGGCCCTGGATGCTGCTGGGGGGGGGGGGGCGCAGAGGGTTGCTGCAGACCCTCCCCAAGAAAAAGCATCGGGGGCGCTTGGAGACACGATGTCCTCGTCAGCGTCAGGAATGGTCCCAGTAGAAGATGGTGACTAATCCTGCCTGGCCAAAGGGCTCCGCAAGGGGCCGAGAATGGCAAGTGACTTCTGTGCACTTTCCTTAATTTATTTGTTGGGCTGCATCCAATTCGTCTTGAAGGCATGAAAAATTTATCAAGCAAACAGAGAAGAGTTTTACGAAATGCATCTCCAGGCTGCTTCCGGCCCACTAGCAGCGGTATCAGCGGGGTGCCAGCGAGGTGCCTCATCTCCCAGCACAGCCACGGCTGCTGGATTGAGAGCAGCCCCTGCCGGGTCGGTCTGCTACCCTACGTCTAGCCAGGTGCAGCTGGGTAGCCAGCAAGCAGGGCACGGCCACCTCCCCCTCTTGGTCACTGACAGCTGGCCCGCAGAGGTAGACTGCCTCCCAACATGGAGGTTCCACCCAACCGACTGCCATGTGAAGCCTCCTCCCGCTCCCCTTTGAAAGCCAGCTACGCTAGTTGTGGGTGCTGGGCAGCCCCTTCCCTGGCTGCCTCTCCTGCCCATCTGTTGCATAGGATGACAAGCTCCAGTAGCACGAGAGAAAGAGAGCCCCCCCCCCTCTCCACACCAGGGCACAACTTCATAAGCCTCCGGCATGTCTCTCCCTAGCTTTGTTCTGAAACTGCCCCAACCAGCAGAGCCTTGCCTCGCGAGGAAGCTGTTCCGTCCCGTGAGCATCTTTGGTGCCCTTCCCTGCAGCTGCTCTAGCTCGCCAAGCGCCTTCTTGTGGTGCGGCAAGCCGCATGTGGCCCTACAGAAGGAGCCTGGGAGTCAGGCCAGGCACAGTGCCGCCAGGCTCAGCCCGGTCTCTCTCTGTGCACAGAGAGAAAATAGTGATGCGCACCTCCCAGCTTTCTTCCTGGCCTGCCTCTCTGCTCCACAGAAACGGTGGAACCTTTGCTACATTGTAGTGAGAAGAAGCACCTGAATTAGTGTCCGTGAAAGTCTCTGGATGGGGCGAAGGAAGAAGCAAGCCTCCCCCAGTGCGCACTGCTCCATGCCGAGCCAACAAGTGGCCAGGTCTGCGGGGAGTGTGTGTGTGCGTGTGTGCGTGCGCGCACACACGCTTGCACGATCGGTGCATGATAACCAATTTATTCTGCATGGATTTATTCGCCATGCTGCAAGAGTATGATCAGAGAACATTCTGGGTCAGGAGAATGAACCTGTGGGGGCACCTACTGCTTCCGCAGCCATTTGCCTGCCCTCTATGATCTTGTTACAAGGCCATTCGCTGCCGGGGGGGGGGGGATTGATGAGATGCGGCGACCAGAACTGGACGCAATACTCCAGATGCGGCCTTACCATCGATTTGTACAAAGGCATAATGATATTGGCCGTTTTATTCTCAATCCCTTTTTTAATGATCCTGAGCATGGAATTGGCCTTCTTCACAGCCGCCGCTGCACACTGGGTCGACACCTTCATCGACCTGTCCACCAGCACCCCAAGATCTTTCTCTTGATCCATCACAGACAGCTCAGAACCCATGAGCGTGTATGTGAAGTTTTGATTTCTTGCCCCAATGTACATCACTTTACACTTACTTACATTGAAGCGCATCTGCCATTTTGCTGCTCATTCTCCCAGCTTGGAGAGATCCTTCTGGAGCTCTTCACAATCCCTGCTGGTCTTCACCACCCGGAAAAGTTTAGTGTCATCTGCAAACTTGGCCACCTCACTGCCTATCCCCGACTCCAGGTCATTTATGAATAAGTTGAAAAGCACCGGTCCCAAGACCGATCCTTGGGGCACACCGCTTTTCACCTCTCGCCATTGTGAAAATTGCCCATTGACTCCCACTCGCTGTTTCCTGGTCTTCAACCAGTTCCTAATCCACAAGAGGACCTGCCCTCTTATTCCCTGACTGTGGAGTTTTCTCAGGAGCCTTTCATGAGGGACTGTGTCAAACGCCTTCTGGAATTCCAGATATATAATATCCACAGGTTCGCTCACATCCACATGCCTGTCGACCTTTTCAAAAAATTCTAACAGGTTTGTGAGGCAAGACTTCCCCTTGCAGAAGCCATGCTGACTCTCCCTCAGCAGAGCTTGTTCTTCTATGTATTTTAAGATTTTATCCTTAATGAGACTTTCCACCATCTTCCCTGGAACAGATGTTAGGCTGCCCGTCCTGTAGTTTCCCGGGTTCCCCCTCCTTCCTTTTTTAAAGATTGGCGTGACATTAGCTATCCTCCAACCCTCTGGCACAGTGGCCGTTTTAAGGGACTTCCCCTTGCAGAAGCCATGCTGAGTCTCCCTCAGCAAAGCTTGTTCTTCTATATGTTTTCCAATTTTATCCTGATCCAGCAGGGCTCTTCTTATGTTCTTATGTTACCAGGCTCGAAGTGTGATGTAATATTGGGGACATGCTATCGTCCTCCAGATCAAAAACCTGAAGGGAACCTTGAAATGAGGAAGCAAATCAGGGAGGTGTCAACGAAAGACAGGGTTGTAGTCATGGGGGACTTCAATTATCCTCACATCGACTGGGTCAATTCATGCTCTGGTCATGAAAGAGAGACTGGATTTCTGGATATGCTAAATGACTGTGCCTTAGAGCAACTAGTCACGGAGCCGACCAGAGGACAGGTGACTCTGGACTTGATATTGTGTGGCACTCAAGATCTGGTCAGGGAGGTAAATGTTACCGAACCGTTGGGGAACAGTGACCATGCTGCGATCTGTTTCGCCATGCATGTCGGAGGGAGAGGGCTGAGCAAATCTGACACGAAAACCCTTGACTTCCGAAGGGCAGACTTCCTCAAAATGAGGAGACTAGTTAAAAAAAAAGCTGAAAGGGAAGGTAAAAAGAGTCCAATCGCTCCAGAGTGCATGGAGGCTGTTTAAAACAACAGTCATAGAGGCCCAGCGGGAGTGTATCCCACAAAGGAGGAAGGGCTCGACCAAGTCCAGGAGGGTGCCGGCATGGCTAACAAGCACAGTTAAGGAGGCTATAAAAGGCAAGGAAGCTTCCTTCTGTAAATGGAAGTCTTGCCCTAGTGAGGAAAATAAACAGGAGCACAAACTGTGGCAAAAGAAATGTAAAAAGATGATACGGAAGGCCAAGAAAGTAAACTCTAGTCCTACTTGTGTTAGATCTGTGTTGTCTGGAGCTGTACTTGTCTTCAGAATCCGCTCCCAGGCTTCTCTTGTCCAGTTTCTGCCTTGCTGCCCATGTCTTTTAGGTTTGTTGATTTGTTCTGTTTCCCCACCCAGCTTCTGTGCCCTGTGTCTTGGCTACTAGGCCTCCAAAGTCCCCTCCTCAGCTTAGATTTAGTTCTAACTTAAAATTAAATTAAATTTTAGTAAAATTTAAAGATTAGACAAATGAGAGAGTTCCCTTACCTTCTCCTCGCACAGCTGCTCAACTCGCTGTGTCCTCTCTTACCTTGGCACTGGGTCCCAGGAGGCCACTCGCTCCTCGTGTTGTTCGGGAGGGGGGGGCTGCCAGCTCCGCTGCTGCCGTACAGGGAATGGCTATGAAACCAGGCGAGCCGGGAAGAGGGGGCGTTTCTCCCACTCCCATTTGAGCTACACGTTCTCCATGGAAAACGATCCACCAGAGCAGGGGAGGGGGGGCACGTTGCCCTTTCCCCAAATGTTTCCTACGAGGTTTAAGGTTTCCTTCCAAGTTTGCATTAAAACTGCATATTTATTTACACTTAGATTCTGCCATATAATCCAAAGAGTTCTCTCTAGACTTCTTAGGGCAAATAATGAAACATTCATAAAAATAGCTATAAAATCTTAATACCAAATACCAGAGAAAAGTCAGTTATTGCAGCAATATGCGAACGGGAAAATAACCATCTTCTGGTTGGTGGAAGGAGCAGTGTGTGTGTGTGTGGGGGGGGGGGGGGAAATGCCTTGACTGCCTTGCTTGAGGCAGTGGGGGGGTTGACCTGGGAAGGGTGTTCCAGGTGGGCCCCATTTCTGAAACAGCCCCACTCCTCTTCCCCACCAAAGGAGATAGTTGGATGGCGCATGGACGGCGGCCTCTTCGGATCTGACAGTGACCCTCAAGGAGGAATAGCAGAGTCCCGGAATAGCGGCGAAAGGCCACCGCGAGGGTCCCGCCGTGCCAGCAGGGCCCCCCCCTGTGTACGAGGGAGGGGGCAGCACAGTTCTGTCTGTGCCGCTGGCTCCTGGAGGAGGCAAAAGATGTCCAGGACCTCAGACCTTTGAACGGAAAAGGGCAGGCAGGCAGGCAGGCAGGCAGGGTCAGTTTGAGGGAAGACCCTTTGGACAAGAGATCTTGATGGGGAGGCCAGGAAGTGGAAATGTCGGGGCCATGTTTGCACTACTACCCAAGTCACCCAGAAACCTTTGGCAGAAAAGCCCCCGCTGCTCGTGAAAAGATTTCCTGTACAGCCCCCAGTGATCTGCGCACACATCTTCTCACTGCTCAGGGTCTGGGTGGCACCTTCCTCGGAGTGGCACGGCTCAGGCGGGGGCAAGAGGGGCCGCTTCCTACATGCTGGAAATCTCCACTTCCTGCTTTCCTGTCACGCGGTGAAGGCTCTTGAGCAGGGTGACCGGATACCATGGAGGACAGTGTGCCGAAACTGGCTTTCACCATTGTAGAGAAGAGGGAATTTGGGCAGGTGCAGCTCCTCATGGAAGGCTGCAAAAAGCTGCCCCTGCCCGTATTCCCTCTTCTCTACAATGGTGAAAGACACAGGCCTTTTGTCCTCATGGTATCTGGTCACCCTGCTCTTGAGGATGGGTGCCGGTCCCTCGAAACCAGGTCAAAAGACAGAACAGGCAGCGGTGCTCAAAATGACAGCCGGCCAGTGGCCCTGTGTTGCTTTGTCGCCGGCCAGGATGACCTTTTTCACACTCCCTTTCTCCGAGGGGCTCAGGGTCTGCGTGTGGATGGGCAGGGACCCCACTTCTCTCCCCATGACAGCCTGTGGGGCAGGTGCCTGAGGGCCAGGGAGAGAAGGAGTTCCGGCCCAGGGCAGCCCAGCCCAAGGCCGGCATCCTCACTCCTCTCGGCCACGCAAGGACGAGCTCCTGCTCCCCCCCCCTCCCCGGAGGAGGCCAAGTGCAGCCTTCCAGGGACTGGGCCCCGGATGTGCGGAGTGTGTGCGGACTTGCTGCAGGAGTGCTACCCACAGGAGACCTTCCTTGGCCATCCTTTCTTTCTTTCTTTCTTTCTTTCTTTCTTTCTTTCTTTCTTTCTTTCTTTCTTTCTTTCTTTCTTTCTTTCTTTCTTTGGGATATGGCTATCCCACTCTTTGCTCCGAAAGGTGTCTCAAAAACACTGACAGAACATTTGAAAGAATGAAGGAGGACACGTCGTAGGGCAGTAGAGAAGCTCATCAGGTTTCCAAATGAAGACCAAAGGTCTCAGCTGAAAGACCTCCAAATCTGTCCAAACGCACAGGCACCCCGCAACCCCAGGACCTCAGACCTTTGTACCACCCCCTCATTCTGCTGGTTCCTCTCTGTGAAGCCTTTGGATTGAGAGGCAGGGGCCTCCTTCTGGCCTGCGAAGCTGCCGAACACCTGGCTCCTCTTCCGAGAGGGCCTCCTTTGGGTGCAGCCACCACCTGAGCCGAGGAGGGCGCCTTCTCGCTGGTAGCACCCCAGCTCTGACATGCTGCAGTCCCAAGGGACGCTCGTCTGGTGCTCACCACCTTGCCGTTTGGGGGCTAGGTAAAGGCGCTCTTCTTCATCCAAGCATTTCTGAATGCAAACGAAGCTGGTTTTCATCTCGGTGGTTTGTTTCAAGAGTTGCTGCTGTTTTATTCTGTTCTGTACATTGTATTTGTTTTCATTTTGATGGTACACTGCTGTGACGAGTGAGTTCCCCTTGCGCCTTTCTTCTTGTGTGCTTCCCTTCGGGAAAGCCTCCGCATCAGGGTCAATTGGAAAGAGGCCGTTCCTTCCACACGTGGCAATCAGCACCGTTGCAGAGAGTCGGCCTGGCCGGGCAAAGGAGTGTTGCTCCAAAAGAAAATATTTCTTTACCCAGCGCGTAATTCATCTGTGGAACTCCTTGCCACAGGATGTGGTGATGGCACCTGGCCTAGATGCCTTTAAAAGGGGTTTGGACAGATTCATGGAGGAAAAGACCATCCCAGGTTACAAGCCATAAGCAACCTCCTGGTTTGAGAAGTGGGTTTTCTCTGTGCCAGGTGCAAGGGAGTGGCGACTGGACACAGGTCTCTTGTTGTCTTGTGTGCTCCCTGAGGCATCTGGTGGGGCCACTGTGTGATACAGGAAGCTGGACTAGATGGGCTTTTGGCCTGATCCAGCAGGGCTCTTCTTATGTTCTTATGTTCCTCCCTGGCTGGATCTTGGGGAAGCCCAGGAACACTCTCCCGCAGCCAGCATGCTTCTGGGACTGGCCTGCTCTGAGTGGCCGGTTGAGCGTCCAGGTCCACCTGACCAGGGCGTCAGGAAAGGATCAGGAGAGAGATCTTGGGGTGCTGGTGGACAGGTCGATGAAAGTGTCGACCCAGTGTGCGGCAGCTGTGAAGAAGGCCAATTCCATGCTCGGGATCATTAAAAAAGAGATTGAGAATAAAACGGCCAATATCATTCTGCCTTTGTACAAATCGATGGTAAGGCCACATCTGGAGTATTGCGTCCAGTTCTGGTCGCCGCATCTCAAAAAGAATATAGTGGAACTGGAAAAGGTGCAGAGGAGAGCGACCAGAATGATTTGTGGGCTGGAGCACCTCCCTTATGAGGAAAGGCTACAGCGTCTGGGGCTCTTCAGTCTAGAAAAAAGGCGGTTGGGGGGGGGTCATGATTGAGACGTACAAAATTATGCATAGGATGGAGAAAGTGGATAGAGAGAAGTTCTTTTCCCTCTTGCACAACACAAGAACAAGGGACATGCACTAAAATTGAGTGGAGGGAGGATTAAAACAGACAAAAGAAAATATTTCTTTAACCAGCATGTAATTCATCTGTGGAACTCCTTGCCACAGGAGGTGGTGATGGCACCTGGCCTAGATGCCTTTAAAAGGGGTTTGGACAGATTCATGGAGGAAAAGACCATCCCAGGTTACAAGCCATAAGCAACCTCCTGGTTTTAGAAGTGGGTTTTCTCTGTGCCAGGTGCAAGGGAGTGGCGACTGGACACAGGTCTCTTGTTGTCTTGTGTGCTCCCTGAGGCATCTGGTGGGGCCACTGTGTGACACAGGAAGCTGGACTAGATGGGCTTTTGGCCTGATCCAGCAGGGCTCTTCTTATGTTCTTATGTTCCTCCCTGGCTGGATCTTGGGGAAGCCCAGGAACACTCTCCCGCAGCCAGCATGCTTCTGGGACTGGCCTGCTCTGAGTGGCCGGTTGAGCGTCCAGGTCCACCTGACCAGGGCGTCAGGAAAGGATCAGGAGAGAGATCTTGGGGTGCTGGTGGACAGGTCGATGAAAGTGTCGACCCAGTGTGCGGCAGCTGTGAAGAAGGCCAATTCCATGCTCGGGATCATTAAAAAAGAGATTGAGAATAAAACGGCCAATATCATTCTGCCTTTGTACAAATCGATGGTAAGGCCACATCTGGAGTATTGCGTCCAGTTCTGGTCGCCGCATCTCAAAAAGAATATAGTGGAACTGGAAAAGGTGCAGAGGAGAGCGACCAGAATGATTTGTGGGCTGGAGCACCTCCCTTATGAGGAAAGGCTACAGCGTCTGGGGCTCTTCAGTCTAGAAAAAAGGCGGTTGGGGGGGGGGTCATGATTGAGACGTACAAAATTATGCATAGGATGGAGAAAGTGGATAGAGAGAAGTTCTTTTCCCTCTTGCACAACACAAGAACAAGGGACATGCACTAAAATTGAGTGGAGGGAGGATTAAAACAGACAAAAGAAAATATTTCTTTAACCAGCATGTAATTCATCTGTGGAACTCCTTGCCACAGGAGGTGGTGATGGCACCTGGCCTAGATGCCTTTAAAAGGGGTTTGGACAGATTCATGGAGGAAAAGACCATCCCAGGTTACAAGCCATAAGCAACCTCCTGGTTTTAGAAGTGGGTTTTCTCTGTGCCAGGTGCAAGGGAGTGGCGACTGGACACAGGTCTCTTGTTGTCTTGTGTGCTCCCTGAGGCATCTGGTGGGGCCACTGTGTGACACAGGAAGCTGGACTAGATGGGCTTTTGGCCTGATCCAGCAGGGCTCTTCTTATGTTCTTATGTTCCTCCCTGGCTGGATCTTGGGGAAGCCCAGGAACACTCTCCCGCAGCCAGCATGCTTCTGGGACTGGCCTGCTCTGAGTGGCCGGTTGAGCGTCCAGGTCCACCTGACCAGGGCGTCAGGAAAGGATCAGGAGAGAGATCTTGGGGTGCTGGTGGACAGGTCGATGAAAGTGTCGACCCAGTGTGCGGCAGCTGTGAAGAAGGCCAATTCCATGCTCGGGATCATTAAAAAAGAGATTGAGAATAAAACGGCCAATATCATTCTGCCTTTGTACAAATCGATGGTAAGGCCACATCTGGAGTATTGCGTCCAGTTCTGGTCGCCGCATCTCAAAAAGAATATAGTGGAACTGGAAAAGGTGCAGAGGAGAGCGACCAGAATGATTTGTGGGCTGGAGCACCTCCCTTATGAGGAAAGGCTACAGCGTCTGGGGCTCTTCAGTCTAGAAAAAAGGCGGTTGGGGGGGGTCATGATTGAGACGTACAAAATTATGCATAGGATGGAGAAAGTGGATAGAGAGAAGTTCTTTTCCCTCTTGCACAACACAAGAACAAGGGACATGCACTAAAATTGAGTGGAGGGAGGATTAAAACAGACAAAAGAAAATATTTCTTTAGCCAGCGTGTAATTGGTTTGTGGAACTCCTTGCCACAGGAGGTGGTGATGGCACCTGGCCTGGATGCCTTTAAAAGGGGATTGGACAGGAGGAAAAGTCCATCACAGCTTACAAGCCATGATGGGGATAAGCAGTGATGTATCTAAGTAACTAGGTCGCGAGTGCGAGTGCGAGTACGAGTCATTTTTGCACGAGTGCAAGTACGAGTGCGAGTCAGTGTCAAAATTTTTGGGCAAGTGCGAGTCATTTTTGCACGCGTGCGAGTCGAGTACGAGTAAGTCCAAAAACCATGAGTCACAAGTTACGAGTCAAGTCATTTTGGGGAAAATGGTTTTTTTCCCTGAAAATGGGGTGGGTGAGTGTCTGTTTCGGGTGTGTGTGGGGACCACTGAGGCTTTTAAGGCACCCACTTGGCTTCCCCTATGACTTGGAAAATGACTTGGAAATGGCAAGTCGTTACCCCACATGGCAAGTCGAAGGCCACATCTGGAGTATTGTGTCCAGTTCTGGTCACCACACCTCAAAAAGGATATAGTTGAATTGGAAAAGGTGCAGAAAAGAGCGACCGGAATGATTCGTGGGCTGGAGCACCTCCCTTATGAGGAAAGGCTACAGCGTCTGGGGCTTTTCAGTCTAGAAAAAAGGCACCTGAGGGGGGACATGATTGAGACGTATAAAATTATGCATGGGATGGAGAGAGTGGATAGAGGGAAATTCTTCTCCCTCTCGCACAACACCAGAACCAGGGGACATGCACTAAAATTGAGTGGAGGGAGAGTTAGAACAGACAAAAGAAAATATTTCTTTAACCAGCATGTAATTCATCTGTGGAACTCCTTGCCACAGGAGGTGGTGATGGCACCTGGCCTAGATGCCTTTAAAAGGGGTTTGGACAGATTCATGGAGGAAAAGAGCATCACAGGTTACAAGCCATAAGCAACCTCCTGGTTTTAGAAGTGGGTTTTCTCTGTGCCAGGTGCAAGGGAGTGTCAACGGGAAACAGGTTATCTTGTTGTCTTGTGCTCCCTGAGGCATCTGGTGGGGCCACTGTGTGATACAGGAAGCTGGACTAGATGAGCTTTTGGCCTGATCCAGCAGGGCTCTTCTTATGTTCTTATGTACCCGCACGAGTGCGAGTCAAGTGCGAGTCCCGTGGGTCACGAGTATGAGTGCGAGTGCGAGTCAGTGGGTCACGAGTATGAGTACGAGTACGAGTCAGGGAAAAAGTGACTGAGTCGCACTTGTGAGTCGAGTCATTTGACTCGAGTCCCCATCCCTGGGGATAAGCAACCTCCTGGTTGTAGGAGTAGGTTTTCTCTGTGCCAGGTGCAAGGGAGTGGCGATTGGACACAGGTCTCTTGTTGTCTTGTGTGCTCCCTGAGGCATCTGGTGGGGCCACTGTGAGATACAGGAAGCTGGACTAGGTGGGCCTTTGGCCTGATCCAGCAGCTGGGCTCTTCTGATGTTCTTATGTTCGGCTTCATCAAACCCGGGTTCCCAAGGTCCGGCTCAAGGATACAACTGTGTGGGCTGGCTTGGCTCCCTCCGAGAGAGCCTCTGTGTGGAGGCAGGTTCTCACCTGCCTTCCTGGGGGTCAGATCGGCATGGTGGGCTCCTGGAGCTGCCTTGAGGAGGGGTGGAAGGGGCAGCAGAGACAGGAAGCTGAGGGAAGGGGGGCAGAGAGAAGCCAAAAGTCCAGGAAGGCCGTGTGCCACGGAAAGCCGTGAGCGGGTGGCCCAGGGAGTGTTGCACCTTCCGCGAAGGGTGGGGACTTCCCTCTGTTCATGGAGCAAGTCCTTGGCCACAGCAGTATTCTCTGGCGCAGCAGCCACACGCTGACTCCAAGGCAGCCTGGCCTCTAGGAGAGGGTTCTCAAGACTCGCGCCCCACATCTGCCAAGAAGCGGAGGGTTCTCCGAGGACCACTGCATGGAAAGGGGCCTCCTGATGCATCCGGCATAAGGGCCAACCAAGGAGAGTCGGTGTGCCTGACTTTCCTCTGTGCAATGGGGGCCATGAAGGGTGATGGTCTGAACTGGGGAGATGGTGGGGGGAGGGGGCATTCCCCTGCCACCTTTGTCCCTGGTGCCGATGGGAACTTCCTTGCTGGGACAAATAGCAACTGCAGAGAGGCCCAGCCCGGATTGAGGCCATGGGAGGGGCAGCGGTTTCAAGCCCCTTCCCCCCCCCCCGCTGTGGTCCTCAGCCCCACGGCTCCTCTTCGGAGAAGACGCAGACGCCCGGTGCCAGATGTCTGGTCATGACCCCTGTTCCCGGGGAGGTTTGTCTGGCTACAGGCTTTCCGCTGAGCTGTCAGGTCTCTTGGGCAGGGCCCCTTGGCTTGGAGGGAGGGCGGCTGCTTTGCTTGGTGAGTGCTGCGCTTCTGTAGTCTTCCTGCTGTGTTTGTATGTAGGATGTTTTATTTTGTGATGGATTTTATTTGTGTTTAACCTGTAAGCTGCCTTGAGAGTCAAAACGGCTTGGAAAGAGAAAGCAGTCCCTCAAGTCTGACTGGCCCTGGGGTGGGGGTGGTTGGGGGGGCTTTTCCCCAGCGGGGGGCCAAGGAGGTTTTGCCGGCATCCACCCCCCACCCCCCATTTCCAGCTGACTTGCACGCTCCCTCCCGGCAGCAGCACCTCATCCTCCAAACGGTCTTAAACGTCACGCTTGACGGTTGCTTACTGGCAGAACTAATGCCAACCCGTATTCCCAGTGGAGAGGTACAAATAGCTTGATCCTAAATGTTTACAATTTCTTGCAAGAACATTCAGCATTCAGAGCTAAGCAGGAAAGGGAAGAAGTTTAATTGGTACATTTATAGTCCTGAACTGTCTGGCTCCTGGCAAAGGAGCCCCATAGCCTCCTGAACGTCTAAATTGAAGCAATATTGGGTTCTGCAGAGAAGAGATGACCCTCTCTGCTACCTGTGAGAAATGAATTTGTTTTAAGAAGCTTGTCCCCCCCCCGCCATCCCTCGCGCAACCAACAGGCAGTCTCTCCAGCCTCTGTGATGGAGCTGGCAAGAGGCGGGGGGGGGGGACTGAGTGGGGCGAGGACCAGTGCAGAGGCAGGAAGGGTCTCTCTGGCTAGGATGGGAGTTGGTGTCAGATGACGGACGGCTTAGGTTTGGGGTTCAAGGGGAGCCCGGCCACCCAGCATTCGCAGGCAGTTCGGAAACCCTGCCTTGCTTATGAGGATGTGGTTGTTTCTATGTTTCTATGCCACTTTTCAACACAAAAGGTCTCAAAGTGGTTTGAGGAGCCAGAGGAATGAGAGGGTGGCCCCCTGCCCCCAAAGGGTCTCCAGTCTAAAATGACACACCAGCAACAGCCCTTGGAAAAGATGCTCTGCTGGGATCCTAGAGTTGGAAGAGGCCTTCAGGGCTGCCTGGTCCAGCCCCAATGAATCGGGGCCGTTGATTGACAGCCCCAGTGACAGTTGCTGCTCAGTACCGGAGAGGCTCCTGTAAGAGCTTCAGAGTGGAAACGCCCCACATGGGAACCCGGGGCTTTGACACGACTCCCCTGCCGCAGTTGGACCGGTGCTGTGGAACATTTCCATATGAATGTGCCACAGGTGAGCAAATGGTTCTGTTACCGGCCCAATCGTATGTGTCTTCCCAATGCCAGTCTCTGTGGGAGTGGTAACTGGTGAGGGAGAATTGCGGACCTCAGCTAAACAAGATGTGGGCCATAGTTGCAGCCTCGCTGTTGGGGGCGCCAGCGGCCCAATCCTCTCCACGTGTTGTGCTGACGGACCACGAGGTCCACTAGTGCACCACATAGGCTGTTGGCGCAGCAGCCTCTCCGCCGTTCTGCGGATGGTTTCCGCTGCCGCGCGGCTCAGAAATCCACATGTGTGCCGCCAATGGCGGCCCACAGATCAGCAGTGGATGGATCTTGGCCAGGAGAGAGGTCTGTCTGGGGCAGATCAGGGACAGGACAGGGAGGATCTCAGAGGCATTGGCGCATGCCGAATCCTGTAACACCCCTCCCCCCCCAGCCCAGGCATGCCCCCAGAAGGCTCCTCAGAGCTACACCAGCAGAAGAGCTGGCGTCGCTTTGAGGAGTCCCATAGGGGACCAGGGAGTGGCGGAGGAGGTAAGTAAACATTTTCATTGCTTACCTCTCCCTGTTGGCCTGGCCCACAGCTGGCACTGCACCGTGCGGCTGAGCAAGGACAGGATTGGGCCCCCAGGCGATGGTCTGTGCCTGTGCTGCTGCTGCTGCTGCTGATGAACTCAAACAGAGTTTTGCTTTTTCAAAAAAACTGAAACTAAGGAGCCTTTGTAAGTCATGTCTCCGTGAGTGTCAAGGAAAGTGTTGAGTTTTGGATCTGAGGCCCGTTGGAGCCCATGCGTAGACACAGCTTCTGTTTTCTCGTTGGAGCAAATGCACAGAAGCCTTTCTCTCCCTTGTCCTGGACCAAATAACCTCTTTGGTTCTGTCCCACAGACAGGATTGGAGACGGAGGTCTCTGAAATCCCAGCTGACACCCCCCCGCCCCCCCCAGTGCAGTCAGGGTTCTCTGGAGGCCCCCCCACCCCACCCGCGTAACCCTCTGCTGTCTGCTCTTTTCCAGGATCCAGACCCTGCTCTACAATGGAAAAACTGCTTTTGTGTCTGCTGCTCATTGGCTCCATGGTGAAGGCCCAGATCTGCCCCAAACGCTGCGTGTGCCAGATCTTATCGCCCAACCTCGCGACACTTTGTGCAAAGAAAGGGCTGCTCTTTGTCCCCCCCAATATTGACAGGAGGACAGTGGAGCTGCGGCTGGCGGACAACTTTGTGACCAGCATCAAGCGGAAGGATTTTGCCAACATGACCAGCCTGGTGGACCTGACCCTCTCTCGGAACACCATCAGCTTTATCACCCCCCACGCCTTTGCTGACCTGCGCAACCTGCGGGCTCTGCACCTGAACAGCAACCGGTTGACCAAAATCACGCACGACATGCTGAGTGGGCTTTCCAACCTGCACCACCTGATCCTGAACAACAACCAGCTGACTCTCATCTCCTCCACGGCCTTCAACGACGTCTTGGCTCTGGAGGAGCTGGACCTGTCCTACAACAACCTGGAAGCCATTCCCTGGGACGCCGTGGAGAAGATGGTCAGCCTGCACACCCTCAGCCTGGACCACAACATGATTGACAGCATCCCCAAGGGCACCTTCTCCCACCTGCACAAGATGACCCGCCTGGACGTCACCTCCAACAAGTTGCAGAAGCTGCCACCGGACCCCCTCTTTCAGCGCGCCCAGGTCTTGGCCACCTCAGGAATCATCAGCCCCTCCACCTTTGCGCTGAGCTTTGGGGGCAACCCTCTGCATTGCAACTGTGAGCTCCTGTGGCTGAGGCGCCTTTCCAGGGAGGATGACCTGGAGACGTGTGCTTCTCCCGCTCTCTTGTCTGGCCGCTATTTTTGGTCGGTTCCCGAGGAGGAGTTCTTGTGTGAGCCGCCCCTCATTACGAGGCACACCCATGAGCTGAGGGTGCTGGAGGGCCAGAGGGCCATTCTGCGGTGCAAGGCCCGCGGCGACCCGGAGCCTGCCATTCACTGGATTTCCCCGGAAGGCAAGCTGATCTCCAACGCCACGCGGTCCCTGGTGTACGACAATGGGACGCTCGACATCCACATCACCACCGTGAAGGACACGGGCTCTTTCACCTGTATTGCTTCCAACCCGGCAGGGGAAGCCACTCAGTCTGTAGATCTCCACATCATCAAGCTGCCTCATATAGTGAACAGTACAAATCATATCCATGAACCAGACCCAGGTTCCTCGGACATCTCAACTTCCACCAAGTCCGGCTCAAATGCAAGCAGTAGCAATGGGGATACAAAAATGAGCCCGGACAAGAAGGTGCTGGTGGCAGAGGCCACGGCCTCCACTGCCCTGCTGAAGTTCAATTTCCAAAGGAATATACCTGGGATACGTATGTTCCAAATTCAGTACAACGGGACTTACGACGACTCGCTTGTTTACAGGTCAGTGGTGTCTCCTCCTTCTTCTCTTTGGCAGCCTGCTTCCACCCAGGGCCCATTTTCCTGTGGCCTCCTGTTGACGTGGCCTCCTGGTCTGATGTCAGGACTGGGCCCTCCAGTCCCCAAACGGTGAAGCGCTCAGGTGGGAGAGCTGGCCATGGCGAGCACAGGGGGGCGGGGGGGTCAGCCAGGCAGGTGGCCAGGAGAGGTGCCGGTATGCGGAGAGCGGTCGGAAAAGGGTTTTATTATTTTCACAGATTTCGGTGTTTAAAAAAAACGAAAATGGCAGAAAGCGGAATTATGTGTTTTTATTCCAATTTCTCATTCTTATTAATTTTATTATTAACTTTTATTAATTATATTTCCAAACACGATTTGAGGTATACGGGTGAAGATGCCATGTATTATTTCCTCTCTGAGCCCGTAAGAATTAAAAACAATATCCAATCACTGACAAACGGGTCCCAGATTAGTGGTAGCTGAAGGGGGGGGGAGCAATGAAATTTAACTGTCCAGGGGAAAAGAGAGGCCAAAAAACAGAGAGACTGAAAACTGAAGATGCCAAATACATGCATGATATTCTTACTCCTGAAGCCTAAATAGTTGCTCTTATATTTGGATAGCTTCCAAAGCAGGAAGTGGATCTGTGAATGCTACTGTTTGGGAAAAACAAACAAAAAACAGTCGCATAGAATTTTGTAGGTTTTCGCAGTCAGTACATATCCTATAGTTTAAAATTACAAAGTCCGAGTTTTTGGGCGGTTGATTAAAATGAAAACAGGGCAAGTCCTGGGTTGACGTTTCGCCCTGACGCATGTCGGCACCCTCTGAAGTTGGACGTTTCAGGTGTTTTGCAGGTGTCAAACTTCAGAGGGTGCCCGACATGCGTCAGTGCGAAACGTCAACCCAGGACTTGCCCTGTTTTCATTTTAATCAACCGCCCCAAAACTCGGACTTTGTAATTTTAAACTATAGGATATGTACTGACTGCGAAAACCTACAAAATTCTATGTGACTGGTTTTTTTTTTTTTTTCAAACAGTAGCGTTCACAGATCCACTTCCTGCTTTGGAAGCTATCCAAATATAAGAGCAACTATTTAGGCTTCAGGAATAAGACTATCATGCATGTATTCGGCATCTTCAGTTTTCAGCCTCTGTTTTTTGGCCTCTCTTTTCCCCTTGACAGTTAAGTTTCATTGCTCCCCCCCCCCTTCAGTAGTGGAATAGGAACAAATGAGACTGAGTTCAGAGGATGAGCGGCATCGTAAGAGGGGAAGCCTTGGTGCCCAGGGCACGGACCCCTGAAGGGGGGGCGGAGTCACGGGCTCAGGAGGATGCAAACTCACCTTCCGGAGCGCTTTCTTGGGCCGGCCGCATTTCGGCCCTCCCGCCCTCCCTTGCCTTCATACGTCGCTAAAATCAAGTAAAAACGGCGGGGGGGGGGCCTGTGTGTTTGGAGGCGGGGCGTGATGTCATGCGCCCGCTTCACATGGGGGCGTCGCCGCGGGCACCCCCCCCCCGTGGGGGCGTAGCGACACTACTGACAGCAGCTTGCTAAAATATGCTGTGCTACAGAAATAAAAGGCTTGCCTGCTCATTTTTACCTACACCACCTAGTGGTTGAATGCTGTATAGCATCTATACAAGCAAGCAATACGGAAGAGTAGATATCGGAGAGAAGGAGGTTAGTAGAGTTCGGAGATAACGGAAGCAGAAGCAATGGAAGCAACATGACGACCTTTGGGCCTGTTGGAGAGGCTCTGCAATGTGTTTTGGTTGGGGGGGGGAAACGAGGCAGCGCTGAGAGGAGTAAAATTGGGGTTATTTTGCTGTATTCCTAAAAATCGTTTTATATCGTTTTTTTCAAGCCAAATTCGCGTTATATTTCGCATTTACCATTTTCAACCCCCCCTATAGTTATGGGGGGAGGGCAGAGCAAGTGATTGCTGAGTGGCCTCCCTGGGGAGCAGGTTGCCCACCCCGAGGGAGAACCGGAGGGATTGGGCCCTCCTCAGCAGTCCTCAAGTACTGCCAAGTATTGTTAAGCACTTGACTACCTTAGAACACCCGGAAGGGAGGGTCCATCTGGTGGTCAGCAGGCCTGGTGCTTGTGCTGACTACAAATCCAAGCGACTAGGGCCCAATCCGAGCAGGTGGTTCTGCCGCCAAGACTAGCGTTCCAGCAGCGAGCATGCTTTACAGTGCCGCAAGTGCAGGAGCGCACATAGCCACATGCTTCTGGGCTGCCACTGCAGGTGGCAAGGAGGGGCCCCACCCGTGGCGGCAGCCAAGAGAGGCCCTGCCAATGCCGTTAAGTCGGAAGGGGATGGGCAGAATGGAGCGGATTGGGGGAAGGGAAGGGGGCGTGGAGGGGGTTATCTCGGCACGAGTGACGTGCGCCAGATGCGATCCCCTCTGGAGCCTCCTGACACCCCCCCCCCTTTGTCTCCTCGGACTTGTGCCGGCTAAAGAGCTGGCACAGGTGCCAGTTGAGAGTCTTATGGTCGAGAGTCCCTTTGCCAAGCCTCCCGATTGCCCCCCCCCCCGCGTAGCATGCAGTGCAGCCTGTTTGGCGTGGCTGCGTGCTATGGGGGGGGAGGGTAGGATTGAGCTGTTGGGTTAACGGTTATCGAGAAACCTTGAACTTCACTAGATAAAACTGCAGGGAATTGTTCTAACTTAGCAATGTTTGGTGGGGGGGGTCTTCTAGATGCACGGATGAGTCCCTGTTTCCTTCCTCTCTTTGCCGTCTCCCGGGGAACACCAAGGCAGCAGGCCTCTGGTTGCAAAACGCCTTTGAGAATCCACACAGACATTCAGCAAAGCCACAGCCAGCACTTAGAGGCCAGAGGCAGCTCCCCCCCCCCCACTCCCTTCGGTGTGGCCCTAGCCCTGGCCGGGGTGGCAACAATCTCTCGCCTGCCCATGGTAACGTCTTTGAGCAGCAGGTGATTATGTAGTATTATTTGTATTTTTTTATGGAGCAAGAGAACCAGTGCTGGAAAGCATTCTGAAAGAAGTCTGTTTAGGCAGCCAGTAAGTCTTTAATGTAATTGTCTTTAATGGGACAGCTTTAGGAACTGCGTGTTATTAATACTAGTTATTCACAAGAAGTAAACAGTAAGAATACTACTGGACCTTTTTAAGGAGAACGGAGGAGGCTTGTTCTTTCTTGACATGTATTCGTTGTCCGACTCGTGACAAAAGTATCGCAGAGAGTGCCTAACGTCAGTGTAAGCCATGGCTGGCAAGCCCCTCATTTGTGGAAGGGACGCCAGCCAGCGTGGCGGCATCCGGTGCTCTTCAGAGCATCGCTTGAGTCCTTTCGGGACCCTGGGGCGCACGGAGAAGGACCCAGCGGCTCCCTCTGGCCTGCCCAGCTCCGTCCGCACCCCCCTTTTCCATCCGAAGAAGAGGGCACTCCCGATTGTTGCGTGGCGCAAGGTGAGAGCAGCAAGCCCAACACAGGAGCAGTCTCCCAAAACTTCCCTCTTTGCAGCAGTGCAAAGAGGCGACTCAGCCCCAAAGTGTCCCTGGATGTGGGGAAGGGCTCCCTGGGTCGCTCCACTGCCTGTCCAGTGCCAGCCGGAAGGGGGAGGGGGAGCAGGAGGAAGTAGGCCAAGCCCGTCGCAGGCGGGAGAGGGGCTGCGTCCCTCCTGTTGCCAACACTGCTCATTCACACGCACACGTGTGTTCCGTCATGTCATGCACATGCACAATAACTCAAATTGAACCAAACTGGGGGAATTAGCAATACTTCTAGAGCGAGGGGTCATGTTCAACCGTGGCTGGCAGGCTGGGGGTCGTGGACGTGGGTGAGCAGTGCAAACCACCTCAAAGTGCCTCCAAATAAGGCTACCAGTAACCACGTGATGGTTTTTATTAAAGAAATATAGATAACAAGTAAAAGTCGCATTTACTTTCCGTTAGTTTGCTGAGGAGATCAATTACAGAGCTTTAAATGGTTACAAGTGAAAGAAAAAAATGTAGTGTTGCGAGAAGGGGGGAGGGAGGAACTGTTATGAGGATCAAAGGGGGGGGGAGATTAGAATTTAGGCAGGTTTTGAGTGCGAAGTCTGCCTAAGCAGCAAGGGCAGAGCTGCACGATTCCGGGTTCTAGGGGAGAAAAATGTGTGTGGGGGGAGTGTCTCTGTGGGGAAGTGACCCTCCAAATGCATCACTGGATGGATGTCTTGGCAAATGGCAAATGGTGAAGGGAACGCTCAGCTGCATGGACTCTTCGGGAGGGTTTGGAAGTGGCCTCGGATGGAGGAAACCTCACAGCACAGTGTGGACGTCTCCGCTGGGGAAAGGGGGGGGGGCAACATTCTGCTTCCAGAGCAGGAACAGGAAGCAAAAGCCTTTCTAGGTGGACGAAGGAGTTGGGAGCTTCTCTTGGGGAACGCGGCGGCCGCGGCGGCATAAGTTTCCTGTCCTACTTCCAGGAGCACACAAAAGCCTTGACTGCTCCCCAGTTGGAGAAGCAGCACCCAGGCTCCGGACGTCGGTGGGAGAGACTTTGTGGCATAGGAATCTGGCCTCTGGGCAATTTGAAACTTCTTGTATTCGGCAGCAGGACTTGTGCTTGCAGCAAAGACCTATCAAGATGAAGCCCCCAAATCTGCAAGTCCCTGGGAGACGTCCAGATGCCCCTCAGCCCCACAGGCTTCCTTCCTTCCTTCCTTCCTTCCTTCCTTCCTTCCTTCCTTCCTCTTAATGGCCTTTAATTCACATGACTTCAGGCACCTGGGAGCCCAGAGCATGACCTGCCCCCCCTTGCAGAGCAAAGTCCTGCTTGGCTCTCAGAAATGCCAGCCAGAAACCAAGGTGGAGGAGTTCAGTTTGGCTGCAGACGTGTGGGGGAAAAGTAGGTGAGCGGACAAGCAGTGGGGTGTGCCAGCAAACGTGTTTTGCGTGCCAGCTTTGGGCACGCGTGCCATAGATTCGTTCGCCACCTCTGCCCTAGCCTGTGGCGTATGCCCCAGTGACTGTCCCTGCCTGGAGGTGCCTGTCATCCTAGCAAGTGGCCAGCAGGGGGCTCCTTGCTGTGCTGTGCTGCCTCCTGCAGGGCTAAGGGCAAGCAAGCAGTCCTCCCTCGGGCCCTTGCTAGCAAGCAACACCATCCAAAACGGAAAGGGGAAGCTGCCCCCAGGCCAGGAACCCACGGTCTTGGCTTCTTGAGGCCTTTGGCCATAGCTGACTGTGGTCCAAGGAGAGGTGGACAATGGGCGCCAGCTGGCCTTGGGCATGCAGGAGGTCTGGGGCCTGCATGCACACACTGGCACAGGCCTGGCTGAGCCCTCTGGTCTCCTGGTTTCTAGGCCCGGGAGGACCTCTGGCGCCGCCACGAGCGTCTCAGCTTGGACTGCAGCTGCTTCTTCCAAAGAGATGCCCCCAGGGGGCAGGGAGGGGCTCCTGCCCCACCTGCCCCCACTCTGTCCAGTCCTTTCTGCCAGTGGGAGGGCGCTCAGCCAGGTCTTGCTGTCGGCACTGGAAGCGAGCATCGCCCAGCAGGACTCATCACGGCTCTGTTCTTTGAACAGTGCGCGAGCGAGGGGATCTCTTACTTTGGGGAATGGGCAGTGGGGTACAGTGGGTAGCAGCCTGAGTGCGGCTGCTGGCCTGCCCGGTCCCTGCCAGCTCACTAGCCTCAGCTTCGCAGCCGTGAGAAGCAAAGTCGGCAGGAGCCAAAGCCCCCTCAGTTGGGAGCCCCCCCTCCCCAGTTGCAGCAGGCGAGTCTCAGCACCGGGCCGTTCTGCTTGGGTGCCCTGCCGAGCCCCCACGAGAGGCCGGCTGGTTCTTGAAGTCCTGACCGCTGGCCAGTTCAGCCCAGTGGCAGACCAGGGGGCACAGGCAAGTGCAGGGTTCAGCCATGAAGGACGGAGGGAAAACGCTTTGAGTTGTGTTTTATTTTTGGATAATCCTGGTTGACCTTTAATCCCTCAAGGTAATCTGATTAGCGCAGGGATTGGAAAATTAGCCCAGCTAAGAGGACATTAACACCCTCCATTGGCCGGGGGGGGGGGGGGGAGAGCACAATAGGAAAAAGGGTGCCGGTGAAGGGAAAGTCTGGCCTTTCAGGCAACACCAGCCAGTCTGGTGAGGGAGGGAGGGAGGGAAGGAAGGAAGGAAGAGGGGGGTGAGCTGGATTTGCAAAGTGGATTTGCTCGGACGCCTGGGAACTTGGGAGCCGGCGCAGCACTCTCCGTCGTGGCCTGTTCTTAGTTGGGAGGGAGACGCCCTCGTCCCCCTGCTCAAGCCCTTCGTGTGTGTCGTCCCCACTGCAGCAGAGCGTGTCTGGGTCCTTGGGTTTGAGCGGTGTGTGCAGGAAGCAGCCCTCGGACTGAGGCCCAGCTGGCCCCCTTCCTCCCTGCACCTGTGTGCCTGCAGAGAACGGGGCGAGGACAGGAGGCGTCCCTGGGCCTGAGGAGAGGCCCGCAGCAGAGAGCAGTCTGAGGAGCCTGACCCACAGGGGGGCCTCAGGCAAAGCCGGGGGGGGGGGTGTCTCCGTTCCCTGGCCCTTTGGTCTTGCCCGAGAAGGCCGGTTGTGAGCGAGTGGAGAGGAGGGTGTTGGATTTGGGGCTCCTCCTCTCCCAGAAGGAGGGCTGAGCTGCCGGCGCCCCCCTGTGGGCAAGCCCACCGCCTCCTCCCTGCTTCGCTGGGTTGGCGGCCAGAACAGGACAACATCCTGCTGCTTGGCGGCCGCCATGGCGACAGGGAGGCTGGGTTGTCGAATGGAGGAAGTGGCACATGTGACCAGGAGCAGGGAACGGAGGAGTCCGGAGGACGGGCTGCTGGTTTTCCTGCCGCTCAGACGGACCCGTCCCGTTCTTGGGCCTTCTCCTGCAGGAGGGCACGTGGCTAGTCTGCAAGGGGGGAAATCAGCTGAGCTTGAGGGCCTTCGGGGAACAGCTGCTCTCGGGTCTCTGGCGAAGCGGGACGTGTGGTTGCTAGGCAGCCATCCCTGCCACCAGGGAGGGTTTCTCCAGCTTTTCCTCCTCCCTCTGCTGTAGGAGAATCCTGCTGCTCGATCGGGGGGGGGGGGACGACACACGACCTCTCGCCACCTGGCTCAGTGCTGCCCTCGGGCTGGTTTACTACTTAAACATCAATATTTAAAATAGTTATTTTCGGCCCCAGGCAGACAACGCAACAGATTTTGCAAGAGCCCGTAGGCAAAACCCTTCTTATTTGAGAAGAGAGAAAACCTGCAGGGAGGGAGACAAGCCGACAAAAGCCGGAGCTGCAGATGACCCTGACCTTTGGCCGAGGTCTGCTGGCACCTGGATTTGGGGGAGCCCCTCTTGGCGGAGGACCTGTTCCATGCTGCCTGGCGCGTCTCAGTGTGGAAGCAGCGTGGGTCGCCGCTTTGGGGGAGTCTCTGGCCTGCATGCCCTGGTCCAACATGCATCGTTCTTTTGGCCCATCAACTGGAGAGGACTCCAGTGCCTGCCAGGACCTTCTGCAGCCTGAAGCAGAGCACCGCAGAGTGCCCCCCCCCGGCCTCTGTTTTTCCATTGACCCCCTCTTTCCTTCAAAGCTCTGCCTGGTAGGAGGGGAAGAGGAAGAGCAGAATGTGCTCCCATCAGAGGGGTCAGCCTGAGCCCCACACAGCCTGCTGTGATGCCCCGAGGGTTCGCCTCGGTCTGCCTCTTGCAGCAGCCCTCCTCGTCCTGCCTGGCCCGGAGAGCCCCGTGCCGTGAGGGGGACCACCAGCAGGAGGTGCCAGGGGGAAGAGCTGTGAGGGGGGGGGGAGAGCCCTGGAGGGTCCAGCTCACAGACCTAGCAGTCAACCATTGGTGCATTAGTGCTGGGCGACTCTTGTTCCGGGCGGGTGGAGACCCCGGGGCTCGCCCCCTTCCCAGCCCAGTCCACTCATGCTCTTTCTGTCGTCCTCCAGAATGATCCCTCCCACGAGCAAGACCTTTCTGGTCAACAACCTGGCGGCGGGGACCACCTACGACCTGTGCGTCTTGGCCATCTACGACGACGGCATCACCTCCCTGACCGCCACCCGCGTGGTGGGCTGCCTGCAATTCACGACCGAGCAGGACTACGTGCGCTGCCACTTCATGCAATCCCAGTTCCTGGGCGGGACCATGATCATCATCATCGGGGGGATCATCGTGGCCTCGGTGCTGGTCTTCATCATCATCCTCATGATCCGCTACAAGGTGTGCCAGAATGGCGAGCACCACAAGGCGACCAAGGTCAGCAACGTTTACTCCCAGACCAACGGGGCGCAGGCGCAGGGCTGTGGCGGAGCTGCCCTGTCCCAGTCTGGGTCCAAGCAGGCCGTGGGGCACGAGGAGGGCCTGCAGTGCTGCAAGGTCAGCAGTGAGGGCGCAGCGCAGTCCTCGGGCGCCTGCTCCAGCCAGGACTCCTCCACCGCTACCTCCGCTCTGCCTCACGCCTGGACTCCGGGCCCTCCGGCCTCCCAAAAGCTGAAGCGCAAGTCCGTGCCAAAGCCCAGCAGCGAGCCGGCCCCCGCCAGCGAAGGTGCGGCCACCAGCCTGGAGTCCCAGAACACGAACCGCAACAACTCCACTGCCCTGCAGACCCTGGACTGCTGTCCCCCGGGCCCCCCCCTGTACAAAAGAGCACAAGCCCAGCCAAGTAAGTTCCTCACGTTACCAGCCAACCCCCCCCAAAGGGCCAAGCGCAGGTACTCCCTGAGCGGAGAGTTGGTGGAATATCGTGGTTCTGTTCACTCCTCCCCGAACGCAGGTGGATTTGGGTCTAAGCGGAGCTTGTCTATGAACGGGATGCTCCTGCAGACAGACGCTTCGGCGGCCGATCGTGGGAAAGCGACGTTCTCGAGCTCTGAGTGGATATTGGAGAGCACAGTGTGATCCACTGCTGCGGGCTCGCTGGTGTGGTTGAAGGGAGCGAGTGTGGAGAATCCCGCCCACCAACATTGTCTGCAAACTCACTTGGGGGGCAGTCTGGCGGATCGCCTCCCCCCGCGGCCCTCTCGCCAGGCTCTGCGCAGAGCTGCGTGCGCGGCACGGACAGCGCTGCCGCCTTTCCTGTCCGGGGGTTTGATTTGATTTAATGTAACAACTGAAGGCAAACCCGTTCACAAGAAAGTGCTTAAGGGGACAAGCGTGAGACCACAGCAGTGCCTTCCCCTCCTCTAGGCGTGGCACCCTGGCTCCATAGTAGGCGAAGGAGGACCACGGAGCCTTTGGGAAAGGGGCTGGCTCTTTCCTTCAGGCTCACGAAAGACCACTTCACGGAGCAAGCAGTGCGCACACACACACACACAAAGTCTTTTTCAAACAATCCGACCATCTCTCCCTCCCTCCCAAGGACAGTGGTGTTGCCTTCGTTTGCCTTCGTTTTCAGGCAGATGCTGTACAGAACCAACAACTCTGTGTTGTTATGTTGTGTAAAATAAAATATTCCATAAACACCCTCTCGGCCAGTGTGACGGAGGGCCCCCTGTGCATCGACCTGGGGAGCTCTGTGGTTGCCCTGTCCACATGGGGAGGGGGGAAGAGGGAGGTGTCCCCCCCCCCCATGGCTGGGCCTGCTTTCCACGACAGCTGGGTGGCTTCCGCTCCGGGGTGTGTGTGTGGAAGCCGGGGGTGGAATGGTTTTCCTTGGCTCCTTTGGTCCGAGTCCGCAGATAGGGGGCTTCTGTGCCTTGTGGGGGGAGGGGGCTCTCCTGTCCAGCCCCTTTTCTGTCCTCTGGATGTTGGGGTTAGAGTCATGGACCGTTGGAGTTGGACAGGACCCTGGGGGCCAGCCAGGCCAGCCCCCCCTCGCCCCGCTCAGTGCAGGCCACTGCGACAGCACCCCTGCAGGCAGCCGCCAGCCAGGCTCTGCGTACCCCCAGTTGCCAGCCGGCCGTCTTCATCTGCCTGTCTTTTTTCTTCTAGGTTGCTGATGCTCACCAGTGAACGCACACACTGATTGGTGGCGATGTGACCTCGCAGTGGCATCAGGCTGCCTTTTTCGTTCTGTAATAGAGTCACGGTGCATCTTTCATGCACACCTGTGCTGGTAACCTAGATGAAAGAAAACCCCACCCGGAATGGAGAACTGTGTCAAACGCCCCTGTCAAAAATGCTCCCGGACCAAGGGGGAAGGCAGGAGTGGGGACGTCTGGGGCAGAGCAGACCTGTGGAACGATCATGGAATGGGGTAATTCTGCCCCTCCCGAGAGGTCTACTTGCCTGCAAATTACATAAGAACCTCAGAAGAAGAGCCCGGCTGCTGGATCAGGCCAAAGGCCCCTCTAGTCCAGCTTCCTGCATCTCACAGTGGCCCACCAGATGCCTCAGGGAGCACACAAGACAACAAGATACCCGTATCCTGTCGCCGCTCCCTTGCGTCTGACATTCAGATAGCCTACTCCTACAACCAGGAGGTTGCTGGTGATGTAACCTGTGATGGTCTTTTCCTCCATCAATCTGCCCACCCCCTTTTTAAAGGCACCCAGGCCAGGTGCCATCACCACATCCTGTGGCAAGGAGTTCCACAGATGAATTACACGCTGGGTAAAGAAATATTTTCTTTTGACCTTTCTAATTCTCCCGCCACTCCATTTTAGTGGGTGTCCCCTGGTTCTGGTGTTGTACGAGAGGGAAAAGATGGAGCAGCCCTCTCTCCACCCCCTGCATCCGTTTATACGTTTATACATTTGCACCTCTTTCTTGGGCCCTCAGAAGGGGAGTCCAGTGACCACAAGTGGTGTCTCTCCCTTCCTCCTTGCCCGGAGGCTTAAGCCAAGCTTGGCTGCTTTTGAGCCCAGGGGAGCTTTCTTGCAAGGAATCCCCCCTCCCCATTTCTCAAGTGCTTCCCTCCAACTCCACCCCAAATCAGCCCCCCCCCATCTCTGTAGGTGACTGGGCTGTGTGAGGCTCCGCCCTTCCTGTCCGTGCAGAAGATGAGCAGGCGCCAGGCTTGCAGGGCAAACTCTTCTCTTGCTGATCTGCATGCCGGCGTTTGCTGCCAACGCCACGGATGCTACCTCTGTGCTGGTGCCGTGGAGAAGGGGGGAAAGATCCTGGCCTTGTTTCTCTCCTCCCCTCAGACCAGGAAGTGCGAGTCTGCCGGTCATCCTTCAAGGGATGGCGTGGGCAAAGGATCTCTTCATGCACGACGTCCCTGTATAGTCCAGCACTTCCAGCGGGAAGGAAACTGCGCGGGGAGCAAGAGGGAGGAGGGGGGTGGTCCACTGCTCAGTTCAGGGAGCGGGTTCTTGCGGCTCATGTCTGCAGCGGGCTGGACGGAGGCGGTGGTGGCGCCCCGACTCCGCAGCCCCCCAGGACCCCTGGCAACCCGCTGCGGATGCAGCCCTCCTCTCCAGCCCGCCTCCTGGTTGCGCTGGCAGCACTGGGAGCCGAGCAGGTGGGCCCTCCTCCCTCTGCCTGAGCCCTTGAAGAGCGCCAAGCACTCGGTATTGCCGGTCTCGCTGTCAAGCCACTTCCGGTGCTCAGCCCAGCCTCCTCCTGAGCAGGTGACCCTGGCCAGGCCTCCCCACAGAGCACCCTAAGCCACAGAGGCCACTCGTGTGAAAGATGACGGTTGTGCGAGGAGCAGCAGCACCCCTTGAGCAGAGAGCTGTGGGAGGCAGGTCTTTCAGGTGGACTAGAGAGGGGATAGAGAGGGCCACGGCCGACCCCCAGGCCCGCTGTCACAATGGCAGATGCCAGGAAAGCAAACACCCCCCCCCCCCGAAAGCCTTGGCCGGCTGTGGGAGCTGGCCGGAGAGAGACCCGGTCCTGGAGGTGGCTGGTGTTGCTGGAGCCAGGCGGAGCGGTTGCTTGAAAGAGGAGGTCTCGGAGGAGCCAGCACCACGGTCCTTGTTCCAATCTCCATCGTCCAGGGAAGGCTGGGTGGGCGGCCCCTGGTGGTGCCAAGCGCCGGGCCCCCTCCTGCTGGTGCCAGCGGCGGCTATGAAGAAGAGGATCCCTGGAACGGCAACAGAACCGTCTCTGTGGGTGGGATCCGCCAGGCTCTTGGGTAGCTGTGCAAAGGGGGGAGGGGCTGGCTCTCCATTCCCAGCCCTCCCCATGTCTGCCTGCTGACGACAGATTTCTTGCCTTCCCCTGTGTTTGGACGGCGGGATCCAGCCCATCTCTGCCACACCAGCCAACTCCACCGGTGGCTCTCGGGCCTTCAGAGATGCACCTGCCGGCCAGAGATACAGCGGTGGCCAGCGGGGGGGGGGGGTGTTGCTGTGTGATGCTGCTGGTGCCAGTGGAGTCCGGTCCCCTGCTTGGGGCGGCCAGAGAGAGCCGAAGTGGTCCTTGCACGGCTGTGTCGAAGCCCAGGTTCAGCAGCCGGTGAGCAGAGAGAGGCTGCAGGGGGGGCTTGCCTGCCCACGACATGCCCTCTTCCATCCACCCAGCTGGCACTGCTGTGTGTGTCGGTTCACCCTCCCTGGGACGGGGGACGTAGGCAGGGGGAGGAGCCCGCATGGCCTCGGCTTGAGGGCTGCCTGCAAGGAGGCGCACCCTTGCCCCACCAAGCCACAGGGCCGGCCAAGGGGCAGCCAGAGGGTCTGGGCTGAGGGGGAGGGGCTTCCTCTGCTTCCCCCGCTGCCTGCTTGAGGGTGACTGTACGTCCTGCTTAGGAAACGTACCTGGCAGGACGGGGGGGAGGGGCCAAGCTCTGCTGTGTGACGGAGGACTTGCCTTGCGTTGCAGTTTGCTAAGTTCGGATAGGCTTACCATCTTCCTGGAAATGCCCCTTCGTCCCCCCGTCCCCCCCAAACTGTCTCTTTGTCCCGGCCCCGGCCCGCCGGCTGCATTGCGGCGGGCCGGAGCTCTTCCGAGACTGTGCTGCCAGCTGCAGCGCATCTCTGTTTTGATCTCTGTAGTCTTGCGCGCCTGCGCGAGACTGGAAGCGCTCGGAAGATGTCCGAGTTCACTTCGGATGTCTTCCAAGACGTTCCAGCCTCGCGCGCATGCGCGCGAGGCTGGAATGCCTCCGAATTTGTTAGCGCGATGAGGTAGAAACACTTCGGAAACGTCCGATTGAAGTCCAGGATTGGTCCGGACGAAGAAGTGGCGGACGAATATGAATTTTTCTTCCATCGCCACCATTAACAGACTCACTGTTTTGGATGGACCAGTGCAGATTTTTGTGCAAAAACAAATCCAGGAAGTTTCTACGGAGCCTAGTTTCTTTCTAATTGATTTATAGTGGCAGATAGGAGCAAGATTTCTCTTTCACTGGCACAGACACACAGCATTGCAGCTCTCTGCCTGCTTGCTTTTCTTAGTTTTTACCCCCGTTTTGGTAACAGGTGCAGTGGATAACTCTGCACACGCTCAGAGGCATGGGGGGAAAGGTAAAATAATTATTTAAATTTATTTTATTATTTATTTAATGTTGAGAATTAATTATTTAATGTTGAGCTGTCTGGACACGCTCCCGTGGACACTTCCGGTGGACACACCCATGGACACGCCCACTTCCGGCAGACACGCCCACTTCCGGCGGAAGTAACATCACGGTTCATTGACCCGCCTCTCATGATGTCACTTCCGCCCCCCTCGGGGTGCCAGAAAATCTGGTAAGGCTAAGTTTGGAGGGCAGCAACTGTGCTGGCTCAGGGTGAGATGAGGCTCTCTTGTGCTTGGCACTTTCTCCAGAGCCCCCTGGTGACCCCCTGGCAGTTCTTTCTCCATGGTGGGTGACTCAAGGGATCTGCTCCTCTCTGCTGCCAAACGCGGCTTAGCAGAGCACCTGCAGCTGCTGCTACCCGCTGCCGCCGTCCCATTTTGCCTTCTCCGCTTTCAGCTTCCTGACTTGCCTCTCCTTTGAAGAGGGAGCTGCTGCTCCTGCTGCTGCCGGCGCCGGCATTTGCAGCGTGCTCTGGGGAGGAGCCAGGAAGCATGAGTCTGTGGAGGAAGGCCCTCTGTGGAGTGGGAGCATCGCCCCCTTTCCTGGCCCTGTCAGAGAGTCCAGGGGACCTCCAGCCATTCGGAGGCTTTCGTGATCCTTCCTGGATCGTTCTCAAGCCCAGGCAGCAGATGCTGTGAATGAATTCTGCACTGTGCCAACTATTCTGTCGCTTCTCTGTTGGGGCCTCGGGGTTCCTTGAGTCCTCCCTGCTTCGCTGGTGCAGAATTTAGACTTCTGGCGCCTTTTCTTGTGTTTCTCAGTGTATCCTGGTGAGATGAATAGCGACGTTTAACTGGGAATTTTAATTTCGTCCTTCCCTGAGGGGAGCACGCACACCCTGTAGGCCAGCTGGCCCCTTCCTTTCTGCTGTCCAGACCGCTCAGCCACAGAGGCTCAGGGATACGTTGGGGGCTCCAGTCTCTGTCCTGAAGTTGTGGCCTTCTCAGCTAGAGTGACATGCTGTGCAAAGGTTGTAGAGCAAAGAGGAGTCATGACGTGGGCTTCTTAGAGAACGTCTTTGCGGTGGCAGGAAGTGCCTTGGGAACAGCCACCAACTTCTGAAACATCACCATCAGACCCCACAGAACGTGCGTCATCCCCCCAGCTGTGTCCCTTCAAAGGCGAGAGGCCATTTGTGCAGCAGTGGCCCAGGGCAGAGAACGCTTGATGTAGATGTGAGTTCTTGGTCCATTAAAGAGTGTCACAGCCCAATCCTGCCTAACGCCCCTGCCAATGCAGAAGCACCCATAGGGCACACGCTGCCCCCCAGAGGCTCCTCAAGGTAATAAGTGGGTATTTGTTCCCTTGTCCCAGGGCAAACCTCTGCTGCCCCAAGGGGTCTACTTGGATCTGTGCCAGCTATTTGGTGGACTCAAGTCTGAGAGAACCTGGGTTGAGGGATTGAGGACGGGGAGGGGGATAGGATATCGGCAGAGCCAGTGGCGTAGCTAGCCCCAATCCCTCCAGCTGCCGAGTTGCGATTGCACCGTTCCGGCCGAAACACACACACACACACACACACACACACACACACACACACACACACACACACACACACACACACACACAGCATTTTTCGGCTGGAAAAGACCTCTAACAGGGCAGGCGGGTGGGCCACGCATGGCACCGGAAAAAAGCCAGTGCGGCCGCCTTTTTCACCGCGCACCCCGTTTGCTGTCCTGCCTGCCACCTGGGGGCATACCGCCCCCTCCCTTCCTACGCCTCTGGGCAGAGCTGCTGTTGCTAATAATGCCCCTTCCCCTCCTCGGCACCCACGCTCCAGTCAGTAGTGGTCCTACACCCCCTGTGGGGGGCTGTCGCCATGACATACGCCATACGCCCCCACGGCATGCCACACGACCCGCCCCTGGGGGCATGATGTTATCTTTGTGCGCCACCACAGCGCAGAAACACACACACCCCAATACTTTTCGGCCCCTTTTTGGAGCCAAACAGCGCCCGGGAGGGCAGGAGGACCAAACTTGCAGCTGAGAACAGTTGCATGAAGAGGAGCCAGCGATGGAGGGGGCAACGGATCCACTGGCAAGTACACCCGCCACTTGGGTCCCACTGCCCCCACTGTAATAACGCCTCTGGCAGTGGCGTTCCTAGAGGGGGGGCGGTACTGCAAGTTGCGCAAGGTCTACTCAGCGTTACACGGTGGCCCCGCCCACTCGCTGTTGGAGCCATTCCGAGCAGTGAAGGCGCAGGGAATCTCCTTTGCATTGCCTTGGTGCTCGGAATGGCTCCGACGGCGAGTGGGCGGGGCCACCGTGCAATGCTGAATAGACCTTGGGCCACTTGCAGTACCACCACCACCCCTGGAACGCCACTGGCCTCAAGGACGTTGGCAGCAATCACACGCAATTGGCAGTACTCTAATTCTTCCACATGTGGAAGGAAGTTCCTGCATGAGAGCCCTCCCCCCTCCCCCCCCCCTCCGACAGCACCACTTCTGAGGCTCAGGGGACCCTGTGGAGCAAGATGGGAAATCTGCAAAAATCCCCCCTCCCTCCCCTGTACAGATGGAAGCACCTTCCTTCTCCATGCAAAGGCTGTAGGGTAGGATGAATGGGGCTCCCCGTGAGCCCTGCGGATGCAACAGAAGCCGGCAAAGAGCTCAGGCAAAGGGCCAGGAGAAGCTCTCCTCCCCCAGTCTGCGGCATTCAGAGCTTGTTGGCGACGGGGTGGGAGACACTCTGCAAAGGAACTCCGACCTGGACAATGACATGCTGAGTCAGCAGGTTGCCCTCGCTCGCTCGCTCGCTCGCCTGCCTGTGGCTGCGGGTAAGAAAAGGGGGTCTTGCTGAAGCTGCCGAGGGAGGAAGGAGCCCCATCTTTTCAGCACCGCCACAGGCGAGGGTCACTGCCAAAGGGACTCCGGAAGATCGAGGGGCAACCAGAGAGGGACCCCTGATGGTGCCGGCCGTTGCTGGGCTGCTCTGCCTGGGAGAGGAGCAGCCCTGCGTCCCCCTGGCCCACCGCCAGCCAGTTAGGGCTTCAAAGGCAGCCCAGTTCCTGCCTCCTTCACACAGAGAAGCCGTCTTGCATTGGGGGCCTTTGATGGAGAGCCGTAGGTACCAGTAAGCCTGGACAAGGGGGGGGGGCTTCTCTTGCCATAACATTAGCAACCCACACAAGTCCCCCCTCCCGGTGGTTTCTCAAGCAGGGGTCTGAGCCTTTGCATAGGCAGCGCTGTCCCCGGAGGGACGTGGCAATGATTCTGGCGCGGCTCCACGGCACCCTTGCAAGAGCCACTTCTGATGGGCTGTGTGGGGCCCTCCGGGGACCCCCCCCTGGCAGTCGTCACTCTTCCCTGCTGCTCGTGTTGTTCGGGGCCCATTGGAAAACAAGCAGCTGCAGAAATGGAACAAGAGGGTGGCGGCGGGGGGGGGGGGATGACCTTTCAGACTAACTCAAAGCCTCCCTTTTGCTTCCCTAGATTTCAGGAGTGAAAATTTGGTACTATTAAATGTTTAATATGTTAGTTTTCTAAAGTCAGGTTTCATTTTCAACCAAGTTCCTGTCTTTAAACAAGACACTTCGTTAATTGCAATTAAAAATAATAACAACCCCCGCTCCACTTCAGATGTGTGTTTTTAATGACTTGCACCTGTCCCGGACAAGGGTTCCTCCAGGCCTCAGCCGCTTCATTGCAGTAATTCAGAGGAGGAATCACCCTTTATGTAGGCAAGGTGAGGAGAGGGAGACTGACGAGTTTGACCCAACCATCCCCTTGCGTTCTTGGAGATGATCTCATCCTCTTTGGCTCGCGGAGCCCTGGCCTTGCACTTCCCTGCCTGTCCTGCTGTCGGCGTGTGTGTCGGGGGCGAGCAGTTGTGTGTCCCGGTGCAGCTCTCATGGCTTTTCCGTGTTCACTGAGGCCCTTTGAGACATCCGGCGGCGCAACCTGCATTTGCAGTCTGTTTCTTGTGTGTTCTCCATGAAACGTCCCCCCCTTCATCAGAATCATGAATTGCAAGGTGCTGTACCATCGGAATGCTGTGTTTGCCCCCTCGGCACGCTTTGGGGGCGTCATTCCGATTCCTGTTGCACTAGTGATAGCGGAGGGCCTTTCGCAAGGCCCGCCTGGGGAGTTCATGGCAGAGGCTGTGCTGAAGGGAGGCCAGGTCTGGCGCCTGCTTAGGGACCACCAGAGCGGAACCTCCGGCCCAGCGCATCCTTTTTCTGGCTTGCAACGAAGCGCCGGGTCAGTTTTCTGCACATGACAAACAGCAATTCCAAAACTCTCGGAATCCAAAGGACCCACCTCTCCCAGTGGTGCCAGAATAGTTTTTTTCCATGTCTTCTCCAAGCCATCTCTGGTGAGCCGCAATGCTGACGGTGCAGAAATGGGCAGAACAGAGCCTGCGGTGAAAGTCAGCATAGCTCTTGGCCGGCCACAGTGTTGCCCCCCTCAGTGTTGCCCCTGCAACTCCACCTCGAAGGGCAGAGGGAGGAAAACAAAGCTGCGAGCCCCTGGGTTTGGGGGCCCCTCTTAGTGAGCTGACGCATTGCCTGAGCGACGTGCTCAGTTTGGGGCGCCAATGTCTGCAGCCCCCCCCCCAAAGCCCCCTTGTCTTTGTGGCACTGACCTCCGGAGGGCCTGCAAGAGCCTGGCTGCTGCTGCTGCTGCTGCTGCTGCTGCTGCTGCTGCTGCTGCTGCTGCAGTCCAGTGAAGGTCCCTCCAGGCCAGCACCCTGCTCCCCATGGAGGTCAACCAGATGCCCCCCATGTAACCCCCCAAAGTAGAGCCTGGAGGCCATCCCAGTTACCCCTCCCCCCTCTTGGCCCATGTTGCTTCTGACAACGGCACTACCAGCTGCTGGCAGCCCATGTCCTCCATGGGTTTGCCTTATCCCCATTTAAAGCCAGCAGCCAACAAGCCCCATCTTGTGGCAGTGAATTCCACCGGTGAATTGTGCATGGTGTGAAGAAGAATCATGTTCTTGTGCTTTTCTGCTGACAGGGAGCGGCTGGGAGGTCTGCCCCCTTCCTTCCTTCCTTCCTTCCTTCCTTCCTTCCTTCCTTCCTTCCTTCCTCCACAGGGCCCAGAGTGGGGCAGGCCTGGTGGAAAGACCTGAGGGGCTTCTCCTCCTCCCCCAGGCTTGTGGAGCTGCTGCTTTGGGTGGCGGAGCCGAGACCGCTGCTTAGTCTCCTTATAGTTCTCTTCTGTTTCTGTTTCTACCACACAGAGGCTGGCAGTGGCCTGAAGAGCGTTGGCCCTCCTCTGCCTCCCGAAAGCAGTGCCAGTCTTGCTTGTCCGCGACCAAAATCCACGCGGTTTCAACTCACTGACGGCTGATGGGGCCAAACTCTGCTCCGCCGGCAGACAGAATCGTCACACCTGGTGCCTCAGGCCCCCACCGAGACCCAGAGACCAGACGCTGGAGGAAACGCTTCCCCACTTCCCTTGTGGTGTCCGCCCGCCACAGCCGCCACCTCCCCGTCACTGCCCAATCAGTGCCAGCACCTCTTGCTGGCCTTGGAGACTCTTTTTTGTACAGCAAACGACACCGGGGGGGGGGGGCTGGGCAACGCTTGGGCCTCTGTTCATATCTGCTGTTGCTGGTGGTGCCGGCTGAGTTCACAGAGAGTGAAATGCTCCATGATGTCAACCCCCCCCCAATAAATGTTTTACCTTGACAGTTTGCACCTTGATTCATTTGTTTTGCCTTTGACCAGCAGTCGCTCGCTGGCACAGGCAGGCAGCAGGGGTCTCCCTCTGGCCCACAGGGCTGGATCACGGAGATGCAGCCAGCAGCCACAAGAGGGCTCCACTAAGGAATGTGGCTTCCACCTGGCTGGCTGGCTGGGAGAAGGTCGCCTGCCTGCCTGCCTGCCTTCTAGTCGCAGAGGTGGCCAGGACAGAGCAGGAGTCTCATCTTGTGAGTCCAGCCCCATTCCGGCCGCCACCGCTGCCGCCCCCAGAAGTGTCCTTCTCCTAGAACCCTAGAAGCAGCTCCCCCTCCCCCGCTCAGTGCAGGCAGCCACTCCAGCATCATGACAGGGGGCCGCCCCGCCTCTGCTTGAAGATCCCCCCCCCACTGCTGGGCCTGGGCCAGGCAGGCTGTTCCACTGCCGGCCGCTCTTCAGCCTGGAAAGTCCTCCCCCTCCTCCTCAGCCATGCCTGAAGCTGCTTCCCTGTGGCTTGGACCCCTTGGCTCGAGTCCTGCCCTCGTGAGCCGCCAAAAGGCAGCAAGCCCCCCCCTTCAGTGCAACAGACCGTCAGAAATGTAAGACGTGGCGGCCTAAACTGGAGGCAGTATTATTCCAAGAGAGGCCTGACTAGGGTGGGGTGGAGCGGAACCAGTCCTTCTGGCGATCTGGACTCAGCCCAGCAACGCATTGGCTTTTTCTGCAGCCGCATCACACTGGTGGCACAAATAGCAGCCTGGTCCTAACTAGGGCTACATAACTCTTTACGACAGCAGGGCAATCTTCCGCTGTTGTAAAATGGCTTCAAGTGGCGAGCTACGTGCAGCCAGTTTGGAGCCCCACTGCAAATGGTGGCAGGACCAGAGGCCCACTCCTGCAGCTGGCTACCTCTGGCAGGGCAAGTAAACTGGCGGAAGAGGCAAAGAGTGGGCAGGACGGATACTGGCGGCAGCGACTTGTGCTGGTATCCTCATCCCGTTCCCATCCCCCGCTCCCTCTCACTCACCCCGGACCCAAGGTGACCTGGGGTAACGAAGGTTTATCCCTGGCTAAGGGAACAAGATTCCTCTCTTACCTGGGGGGGGGCTTCCGTGACTGCCCCCTCCCCTCCCTGCAGGATACAGTGCCCTCCTCCCCATTGATGTGGCTGCATGGTTGGGGAGGGTTAGTTAGGCTTGGGCAGTAGGACACCCAGATCTCTTTCACACATGCTGTTGCCAAGCTGGGTCATCCCCCCCCCGTGTTTGTGCCTCCGCTGTGTGACTCCGCTGTGGTCACTGCGCGTCATTCTTGAGTCAGGCCAAGACCTGAGTCTTCCAGGCAGGGCCTGCTCCAGAAACCAGCAGAGGCCTGTGGGATAGGGAGGTCGCTCTGGTGATGAAGAAGATGTGTGATTGTCACCCCCTCTCTGACGAGCTTGGCAGCATTGAGCATTTCTGGAAGGTGGATGGATGCAGCATACTGTGCCCCAAAGGGCTTTGCTAGACCTGCCCCACATCTGGATGATGGCTCTGTGGTGTCACAAGGATGTGATATTAGCATCCTAGAACCACAGAGGTGGGAGTCCAGCCCCCTGCTAGAAGCTGGAAATGCACCCCCAGAAGGGGCCTGTGCAGCCCTGCTTGAAGGCCTCCAGCGAGGGAAGGCCCCGCCGCCACTTCCCTCAGTAGTACCCAGCTCCGTTGTCAAACTACTGCTCAGAATGTCTTCTGGATCTCCCCTCTTGCAGCTTAAACCCCTTTCGACCCGAGGCCATATTTCCCCAGAACTTCCAAATGCCAGTTTTTGTCACATGTTTAAGGTACCCCCAAATAGAGAAAACCACCTGCAAAAAAATTCCCAGGTGTGCCATGGTGCCTGTAGCATGGGTGTTGCAAACAACACTCATTGGGGTTTAAGGCATAACAAATGTGTCCATTCATTCCTATGTAAAGCATAGACCTGACAACACAAGATCTCAAACACACACATAGTTGTGTTGTGCACACAGCTTCTGTGCTTTAGGATTGTGTAGGGGGATGTCCCAGCACAGTGTACCCCAAGTTACAAGTCACTACCTCCCAGGGTTTTTTTTTTCATGGCACCTGGCCTAGATGCCTTTAAAAGGGGTTTGGACAGATTCATGGAGGAAAAGACCATCACAGGTTACAAGCCATAAGCAACCTCCTGGTTTTAGAAGTAGGTTTTCTCCGTGCCAGGTGCAGGGGAGTGGCAGCAGGAAACAGGTTGTATTGTTGGCTGTGTGCTCCCTGAGGCATCTGGTGGGGCCACTGTGTGATACAGGAAGCTGGACTAGATGGGCCTTTGGCCTGATCCAGCAGGGCTCTTCTTATGTTCTTATGAACCCTTTAATTGCTGCAGCTGAAGTTGTGAGTTCATGACTATAACGCTAAAAAAAAAACATAGTTGTGTTCTGCACACAACTTCTGTGCTTTAGGGGTCTGCAGGGGTATGTCTCAGCACAGTGTACCCCAAGTTACAAGTCACTACCTGCCAGGTTTTTTTTTATGACCCTTCAAATCCTTGAAATGCTGCAGCTTTAGTTGTGAGTTCAGCACAAAAATGATAAAAAAGTAGTTATGTTGTACACACAACTTCTGTGCTTCAGGGTTCTTTAGGGGCATGTTTCAGCACAGTGTGTACGAAGTTACAAGTCCATGCCTGCAAGAGTTTTGTTGTTATAGCTCTTAAGAGTTCGTTTTTGCAGGATGTCTTGCAAAGATAGTTTTTGATGGGTATTTAAAAATTAAATGCCCGGCTCAGCAAAACAGACGCCTTTTGTTATACAGCCAGCCTTATAACAAAGGCTGTTATTCCACCCACCCCCACATAGCTGGAGGCTAGTTCCTGACCCTTGTATGCACTTGTTACTGGAAAAATACCATGTCACCAGGCTGGGCTCAGCCTGGGGGGGGGGAGAACCCCCCCCCCAGAAATAAGCAGCTAAACTGAGCTCCCTGCAACAATCCAGCTAAAAATCAGTATATAATGACAGCTGCCTGCAAGGTACTTGCAATCACTCAGTTGAGGCTGGAGACATAATTCTGAGTAGCCCAGCCTTCAACCCTGTTGTGATAGGCTCAGCCTGATGAGGGGGGAAAGAAAAAAAACCCTAGAAATAAACATCTACATTGAGCTGCCTGCAAAAATTCTGCTGAAAATCAGTATAACACTGTCACAGCAACCTGGCAGATCCCTGCAAACAGTCAGTTTGAGGCTGGAGACAGAATTCTTAGTGCCCCAACCTTCACCCCCTCCTAGGGGGGAATAGAAAAAACCCCCAGAAACAAACAGCCAACTTACAGGACTAGCATTAGATTACCCTCTAAGGACCAATGAGTTGTTTGCGCAACACCGTGTGTTTCTCCTTCTTACAGCTCTGTAAAACTGATCACCTGCACCTGAGTTGTTGGAAACAAAGTGGATTCAAAAGCCAGGCCATGAAAACAAAGCCAAAGTTTCATTTCTAATTTCAGTGGGGAGGGGGTACCCTTCAACCAATTCCTGCACCTCATTTTCCCTAAAAACAGTGATCTTTGCTCTTCTGGGGGGTTCAGTAGGGTGACCCTAGAACTCTGAAAATTGTTTTAAAAAATAGTTTCGCCTGTCTAATTTCCACAAAAAAAATCCAGAAAAATTGAGGAAAGCCCTTTTTTTTAAACTATTTTCTTTCAGGCGTTGCTCAAAGCACTCATTGTTAACCAGCCCAGCCCAGCCCTTGTCCTGCAGACGCTTGGATGGGCTGCCTGCAGCCTTTCCCTCCCTCCCCGCCTCCTCTCTCTCCGCTGTCCTGCAGCCAGTGACAGTCAAGCTGGGGCCTCCAATTAGAGGAAATGGATTGAAACGCATCTAATTGGCTTTGATGACTTGAAGGTCAGGCAATTGTTTCAGGATGAGTACTCCTGGATAATAAGGATGAGTATCGGAGCACATCAGTGGGGAGGTGCATTTAATGAGGAAGGATGGACATGAATGGTGGGAGGCAAAGAGCCCCCCCCCCATGGCTGACCTCTCTGTGCAATCTTGATCCCCCTGGTACAGGGAAGAGGGGGGGACAGAAGTTGGGGGGGGGCTGGACTGGGTGGCTTTGAAGGCCCTTCCATGAGTCTATCATCCCAAACTGGGGCCACCTGAGCATCCCAGGGCAAGGGGTTCCAGCCCGTGGGCACTGCAGCAGAGAAAGCGCCCTCCGCCCCAGGTGCCCAGCAACCCAGTGATGGGGGGTGGGGCACTGGTAGGGTCTCCCTGGAAGGTCTGAGGAGAAGAGGAGAGTCGTGTGGGAGACCGTGGCCACCTCAGCCTCCTGCTCCCGAGGCATTTCTCTGGAGGCCGTGAGAGAAGCAAGCAAGCACCTTCATTTCACTGCCCTGGGTTCAAGAGTGAAATCTGGATACCTAGAGGGGGTTCCGGGAGAACGTCCTCTTCCCTCGACTATGGCTGCTCCCACTGAAGCTCTGCTCATGGGTCCCAAGCCCCTAAAATGACTGACTGCTGCCCAATCCTATCCCCCCCCCCACTGGCACTGATGCAGCCATGCTGATGGGGGGCGGGAATCAGACAGCCAGCAGGAGGTAAGTAAAAATATTTGTTAAATCCTGGAAAAACGGGTTTATCAGCCACGTAAAAATCTTTCTGTTATGTTTTACATGGCTGATAAACCCGTATTTCCAGTATCTTTGTACATTGTACATTAAGAACATAAGAACATAAGAAGAGCCCTGCTGGATCAGGCCAAAAGCCCATCTAGTCCAGCTTCCTGTGTCACACAGTGGCCCCACCAGATGCCTCAGGGAGCACACGAGACAACAAGATACCTGTGTCCAGTCGCCACTCCCTTGCACCTGGCACAGAGAAAACCCACTTCTAAAAAAACCAGGAGGTTGCTTATGGCTTGTAACCTGTGATGGTCTTTTCCTCCATGAATTTGTCCAAACCCCTTTTAAAGGCATCTAGGCCAGGTGCCATCACCACATCCTGTGGCAAGGAGTTCCACAGATGAAATTGTAGCGGGCCATGGTAACTTTCGATTTTTATATTTGTTAAATCGCCTACGGGTCTCCTCAGACCGAAACCTTTGTTTTAGTTAAGACCAAACTCTCTCTGTCTGACCTTGGGAGCCACCGAGCAGCCGTCTCACTCAGAGAAGGGACTGACTGCAAAGGCCAGCAGAACAGGCACAAGGGAGGAGGGCAGAATGGAGGGCATCTGAGCAGCCGCCCCAAACGCCTGGCCCTTGTGTGAAACATGTCACTGGCTGTGCGTGTGCACGCACACACACACATGCACACACACACACACACACACACACACACACACACACAAACAAACAAACAAACAAACAAACAAACAAACACACCCGCCGTCGCCCCTGGAAACCAGCGGCCTCTCTCTGCTGCTGGGGCCGGAAACTCCCTGCGCTGGTTGCTGAAGGTGCTGGCTGGGCAGAGGCTCTGCAGGGAGCTGTTCATGGTGCTGAACTGGTCGCCCTCCTGAAAGAGACGGCAGTCCTGCCTGTGGCGCATAAAACAAGGCGAGAGGAGTCTAATTCAAAGTGCCACCAACTGGCTTCTTGTTTCTCTGAAGAGGTTCAGCAACAAGGTTGTCACCTTCCTCTGTCTCTCCAAGAGGTTGGTTTCATCCACTGCCAGTAAATATTCCGGATCTGTTTCGTAAAGACATCACCAAGACCAGATTGCTGTGATAGACAAACAAGCTGACCATCAATTCATTTCACATTTGGCTCCCCCAGGTGTCAGGACGTATGAGGCTCAGGCCATTCCGCTCCCCACAGCCAGGGAGCAATCTGTCCTCCATCACCATGTGCGAAAGGCAGGCGTCTGGTGGTCCTGATGTTAGTCCTTGCTAAATTGCAGCTTCTGTTATTTGCATGACATTATCTCAGGCACTATAAATATCGCAAAGTGTGTTCTTGGAAGACTTTGCCAGTTAGCAGGGGAATGGTGAGAAAATGGATACGGGGCTCAGCATTACTCTCTTCTTCTCCCCCCCCCCCCCATATGCACCGTGTGAAAGGAAGAAATGAAATGCAAGGCAAAAGGGTCGGTTTCAGAGCAAGATGACCGAGTGGCGTGTCTGCAGGCCACGGAAGATGCTGAGAAAGCACTTCTCCTGTGCAAGGGGAGGCAGCAGCAGCCGTGGCCCACCCAATGCAGGGGTCACTGCTCCCAGAGGGGGATGGGCAGGACAGAAACAGGGAGCTCACGTGCACATGAGTTGCACACATATTGTTAATTGACGAGCGCAGAGGCAGCAACTACGTTGCAAAAATGTGTTGAGACGAGGCATTGCTCAGCATGACAAAGCCATGGTGTGTGAGGAGCCTCTCAGCACTGTGTGAGCTGCTCCTTGGGCAGTCAAGTCCTTCTTTGAATGGGCCCTGCCCACCTTGCCTGGCCACTCTCCCAGGCGGGGAGACCCCTCTTGCTGGCCTGGCAGCAGCAGACAGATACAGCCGGACAGGAGACTTGGAATGTCTCAACGTCCGCTCTCCGCCTGTCCCAAGGGCGAGAGGTGAAAAGGAAGCATGCATGTGTGTCGTCGCCCCCCCTCCCTGACTAAGAGGCCTCAAGCAGTTGAGACTGAGAAGAGCTGCCTGACAGCGCCAAGCGGTTGCTCCCCTTTATTTCAAAGCACGCAGGAGACACACACCTCCAAGTGTCCTTGGGGCCGACCGAGGGCCTGCCTGGGAGCAAGGGCCAGACTAGTAGTAGCACTGCTATTTACGGGACAGATGGCAAGAGGCCGCAGCAGCTCCACAGGCCAGGAAGGCCACACTTGGGAGCCGGAAACCCTCTAATCCAGCCGCTCCTGAATTGAGCGATGGAATCCAGTGTTCCAAATGGGAATGGCGACTTGTGGACTCCTCAAAGACAAACGCGGAGTGTGCATGCTGCATCCAGACCTCCGAGGAAGCCTACCAGCCCTAAATCCGGCTGGGACAGCGTACCGTGATATGTGGGACCTTGTGGCGCCCATAAGCACCTCCTAGGGACTCCTGAGTGTGGGAGGCATTCTGGTCCCCCTTGTTCTGTCTTGGAGACCCCTCTTAGCCCAGCGAGGGAGATTTGCTTGGTCAGCCCATGCCACCACGACCTGGCAAGGCCACGCTCTCCAGCCTGGCAGCGTCTCGCAGGGTGGCAGCCCTCCCCCCCCCGTCCATGGCACAGCCTGGCCACCTCCCCTTTCTCTTTCCTGGTCTTTGTCTCAGGTTGGGCACTTTGACTGCATGCTTGGTGGTTGTTGCTTCCTTCTCAGTATGGATCAAAGGACATGACCCTGACAGTTGCTGCCAGGAGCGGCCCTGGGAACAAGGCCAGGCGCTGCAGCTCCCAGATGTCCCAGAGGACAAGAGAGGTGAGTCCAAAGCTCCGGGGCCACGACTGCCGCAGAAGGTCCCAGACTCAGCCCTCGGCAGCGTCGCCAGCTAGGGCCAGGACAGCCCTGAGCTAGAAGGACTCCTGGCCTGACTCGGGGGGGTGGGGGTGGTGGCAGTCAGAGCCGACCCCCTCCACTTGCCTGGGCCCCTGAACTCCCAATGCCCCTGGCAGACTGGTCTATTCGTGCCACTTGCCACCTGGCTCTAATTCTGCCCCTTCTCCGAAAAGCAGCCCATTTTTCTCTATCTCTAGTCATAACTCGGTTTCCCCATGTCCTAACAATGCCAAATCACTTTAGAAGCCAGCTAAAGAGATTCAGCCAGATGGAAAAATCCGATCTCCTGTCCTTTTGTGTTTCTGTCTTCCCTGCGAATCAGAGGCTTGTTCATTTGGTTGCCTCCCGTCTTCTGAGTGATGCCTCATCCATGCAAAAAACTGGGGAAACAGTTTGCGGGGGGGGGGGAGAAGCCACCTCAGCTTTACATGCAGTCAAGAAAGCCGGGAGGCCAGGAGGGCGAGTTGCCCACAGCAGGCTGTGCCCGGCGGGTGCTCTGTGCGGAGTGGGTGCCTGCAGCACAGGAACGGCCCGGAGCAGCCATTGCTCTCCGCTCAGAGCCTGCTGCGCCTCCAGGTGAAGAAGGGCCAGGGCGGTGGGGAGGAGAATGATTTCGACGGGAGACCTGCTAGACAACCACTTCCAGCCAGAGCAGCCCACGCAGCCCACGGGGAGGTCGATGGATGGGTGGCCTCACTTGACAGAAGACACCTTCCTATTGGACTACTACTCCTTGCACACAGAAAACCAGCCCTTCTCCCTCCCTGGCATGGAGGCCCTCTCTGAGCAGGCTCCGACCTGGCTCCGATGGCCGAGGAGGAGGCATCCCTGCCACTCCTTTGCGAGCTGGATGTCCAGTTGCAACTGGGGGTGGGGGGTTACACAAAGCCATGGTGCTTTGAGTCGCCACCTCTCCTCCAGAGGAGACAAACGCGCAGTGAGCATCTTCTGAAATGTGGTGCATTGGCTAACAAAGTAGCGAGCCACGAAACCAACCCAAAGGGCTCCTTGCTAACTTGCCCAGAATATGAGCACGTTGCTTGAAGAAAAAAGTGTCCAAGGCAAGGAGACATTCATTACCCCACAAGCGAGAGCAGATTGAAAAGAAGCAGAAGAACAGCATGAAATGTTGGCATTTGTGAGCCTTCTGACTTCCTGTTTCCTCATCACCCACCTGGCCGATTATTCTCAATCGTCCTCTCACATTAATTAGGAGGAAACCTTTGCAGGCCAAACAGGCGTCTCTGGCTGGCAGAACTCCGTGCACTGAAAATCTGGAGTTTCTGTGCATCAGGCTGGATTGTGCAGAGAGGCGTCCTTGGGCCGAGCCTGGGGTGTCTCTTGCCACGTGAATCATTCAGAGCAGCTTTGCAGTCCAGGGCAGGTAACTGGGCAGTTCAGTGCACATGTGTGAATCTGCCTTATAGCAGCTCAGACTCTTGGGGCCCGACCCCATCCATCTTTTCAGCGCTGATGCAGTCGTGTCAAGGCTGCATGCACTGCATTGGCGGGGGGCAGTCACAGAGGTCTCCTCGAGGTAAGGGAACGTTTCCCCCCTTCCCTCGGGGCTGCATTGCGGCTGCATCGGCGCTGGAAGTTGGCGAGGACCGGGCCCTTGGGCCCTCTAGAGGTTCCTCTGGCTGAACCTGGAGCCAGTGGCACACAAAGCGTCAGCTCCAACGTTTCCATGGCAGCTGTCAATGGCAAGGCTTCAAACCATCCAAACCACAAGCCCAGAAACAGCCTCCAGACCATGTGATGTGAGCCCCCTCGGACACGTGCTGCCCACGCCCAGTGAGCTTGGGGAGGGCTTCCCCCCACCTCAGCACTGCAGATGATGAGACGGTCCTCTCTTTGATTGCCACCCAACAGCTCCTGGTCCTCCTCCTCCAGGTCCTGGCTGGGTTCACCTGCTCCAGGAGCCAACGGGAAGACACTGCCGGCCTGGGAGAGAAGGTGACCGCCGGGTTCTCCTCCCACTGTATACCCCTGAGAGAAACTAGAGGGAGGGGCCCGAGGCAACGCGGGCGTGAGGCAGGCTGCCCCCCCCATCCCTGACTGGTGCTTCGATGTCTCCCGTGGCCCGTGATGGGTGGCCCTCTTGAACGCCGGCAGAGGCTTGGGGGGGGGGGGCTTGGGGGGTTCTTTGTTCTCATTTCTTTCTAAGAACTAGATTCTGTTTTGAAATGAGGTGTGACTGACATGTGCTGATCTTGGCGTCTTGCTGCCACTGCGTCTTTTGAGCTGCCTTCCTTGACACCAACTCTTTTTTTTTGGGGGGGGGGAAACGGCACTCAGATCAAAGTCTCACCACATCGCATCACTTCCCACCCTCTGCACACAAGACCATGGCCTGAATGAAGAGACCTTTCTCTGTGATGCTGACCCAGTCCCAGGGCACTCCAGGGAGGGGAAGATCCCTTCACAGCTGGCAAGAACCTCCAGTCTTCCTGCGCGGCACTGCAGGCCGGCTCCTGGTACTCCACTGTCGGAGAATTAGCAGAGACTCATGCAGAGACAAGACGCTCAGAGGAGAGGAACGAAGTCGACATCATCAAAGAAAGTGGGCAAGATGGCTCAGACGACCTCTTCTGGATCTGGCAGCGGGGGGACCCAGGGAGCATCAGCGCTCGGTGCTGCAGCAGGCAGGGGGCCTGGGGTGATGGCTGGGCCAGAACACAACGGTTCTCTGAGCAGAAGTGAACTCCGGCTGCTGCCGTCCTCTACTGGATGTTGGGGTTATTTGAGTTTTGTTCCCCCTTGCACCCAGGCAGACTGCTATACTTAGCTCAATAAACACACGAGGCATAGGCTGAGTGACGTTGCAAAAGAAAAGTAGTTTACTCACGGTTCAGTTCATATATACACCATCTGGTTAAGACCAGAGGTTACTCTAACTTAGGATGGAACGCCCCTGCAGCTGGCACGCCCTGCATGAGGTGTGCTGGAAGATGGCCGCTGGGCTCCAAAGCTCAGCCTGGCACATCTTCCTTCATTGGCAGTCAGAAGAAGAAGAGAAGCTAGACTGGGTAGGAGAAGGAGGAAATAGGGTCAGGGAGCCACGCCCCTTCCTTGGAACACAGAGATAAGGTCAAGGTAAAAGGTCTTTCAGGTGACCAGACGACACACTGCCCCCCCCCCCAGTGTCCAGCAGCTGAACGCTGCCCATCTCCAACACTGGACACACTTTCCTGGGAGTAAGCCCCAAGAGCACAGGCACACACGTGCACTTAGAAGAGGAGGACTTGCAGGTTGCTCGTTGCAAGAGAGAGCCCTGGAAGCATGAGCACCTCATGTGCTTAAAAAGAAGCAAGATTATTTACAAAAACATGGCAAGGGAGGGAGGGAGGAGCTGCAGTCAGGATCTCCTCTCCCCCTTAAATAAGCAGCAGGACATCGAAACGGCTCCTCCCCTCCTGACCATCACAAGGGTGCTTTCAGCGTCGGGATGCTGCAGTCACCACATCACTGAGGACATGCCAATCAAAAGCATCTGCATGATGATAAATGCCCACATCCTTCCCCCCCTCCCCAAAGAAAGGGAAAGACCCCCCAGGCCTCGGATGGCCAGTTGCCAAGAATGGTACCCAAGTGTGTGCTGGTGGAGAACAGAAATGCCAAGGAAGGGAGAGGGGATCGTCCCAGGGGCAGAGCTGGGGGAGGTCGTGTCGTGGCACATTCCCAGGGCCTCCACCACAGTGTCGGCAGGACAGCCCCTCACCATCTCTCAAGCAGCAGCCAGGGGCCGCTCCAAAATGGCTCTCTGGAACCCCAGAGGGGCCCAGAGAGTAGCCAGAGGAACCTCACCCAAAGTCCAGCAAATGCTAGTGCTGCCAGGGGGTGGGGGGGAGGGGCCCTCTCTGGGCCATGTGTGTGAAAAGACTCCCTCAGTCAGCTTCAAGGAAGTGCCCTCCAGTGGCCTCACCAGGGGCCCCGGAACTCAAGGCGGTGATGTCATGACGTCGCATGACGTTGTGACATCCCTTCTGGGTTCTCCCGGAAGAGAAGGCGATGGCGGCATTGCGGTCTCGGTGCTGCCTTGTTCCTTCTCCTTTGAAGGCTGAGCCTTCAGGGGGAGGAGTTAGTGCCAGGAGAAACTCAACATCTCAAAGGACCCCGGAGGAGGAGTTTTCCTGTGAGCAACAAAGCGGCTTTTTGTTGAAAAGCGGTATATAAATACTGTTAATCATCATCATCATCATCATCATCATCATCATCATCATCATCATCATCATCATCATCATCATCATCATCTCCCCGCTCCTGATTTGTTCCAACCAACAGCACAACTCAGACTCGTTTCTCCTTCCTTGGAAATAGTCAAGCTTGCAAAGCATTTCTCTAGTCCTCATTGAGCAGGCGTGTGTGTGTGTCGGGGTCCTGTGACTAGCAAGCAGTCACCAGTCACCGGTAGCCAGGGAAATTCTTCTCAACATCGGTGCCCCTTAAAGGAAGCATCTGCTCTGTTAGAAGCCTGAAGAAGACAAGAATCCTCCTCCTGACTGCGTGCAGGCAGCCATCATCGCCGCACTTTACCGGCAGCATCCCACCCACCCAGACGGAGCAGAGAATGACCAGCTCAGCCTCCCCTGAGAATGTCGGCTGCAGTCAACAGGAACAGAGGAAGCTGCCTCATGCTGAGCTCAGCGTTGCCCACCCTGACTGGCAGCGGCTGGTCAGGACTTCAGGGAGGAACCCTTCTCTGCCCTGTCTGGCGACGACAGGACAGGGGGTCTCCTGCATGCAAAGCACGCTCTTCCATGGAGTTATAGCCCCCCGTGTTCATTCTCTGCCAGTGGAAAAGGGTGCGTGTGGTTTGTACTTGGGGTGGGGTGGGGGTGGAGAGGAAGGCTGCAAAAGATGAGCCAACATCTGCGCTGAGCCTAGTGCCTTGTCAGCTAAACTAGGGCAGTTCCAAAGGGAGCGCAAATCTGCACAAAATGAACGCCAGTGAGCACGAGACAGTGAGCCACTGACACAGAAAAGGAGTGCAGCGCATCTCTCTGCTGGGAATGGAGACAGCTTTGCTTGACGAGTGCCAAGTGCTCAGTGGCTGGGCTGATGGGCTCAGAGCCCCTCGCCAGCCAGTCGCTGCCCAAGCAAACGCATTTCCTCTTTGACTGGGAGCTTGCCATTGACGGAGAGGAAGGCACTTGCTCCAAGCACCGGCCACTGCGTGGGTGTGTGTGTGCATGTGCACATGCGCGCATGGGGGGGCATTGCTGCATGTCCTTGTCTGGTGCCATAAGTGGCCATTTCTGTACCCGAGGCAGAATCATAAGTACGTGAGAAGAGCCCGGCTGCTGCTGGATCAGGCCAAGGGAGCACCTAGTCCAGCTTCCTCCCATATCTCACACTGGCCCACCAGAGGCCTCAGGGATCACTCAAGAAAACAAGAGACCTGCATTCGGCTGCCCCTCCCTTGCATCCAGCATTCAGACAGTCCCACCTTGACACTCTCCCAGCCACCCCCCCAAAAAAAACCCTCACCAGGGTAAGATAAGGAGGTGATCCCAGGCCTGGGGCTGATCCGTGCCCCACTGCCAACTGACAGCAACAGCTGCTCCACGACAATCGCTCTGTGCCTCCATCCAGCTTGTGCTCTGGGCAGGAGCTACTTTTGCCTCATCTCACGTACACAATTATGCCTGGAGATTTGGGAAACAAGATTCCCGAATTATACATATGTCACAGAAGAGAGGAGGAGACTCTCAGTGTCTGCACGCTGACTTCAGGCAGTAGTGCTTAGTGGTTAGCATGCTCACCCCCTTCCTGCTCCCCTCACTTCCCTGTTTGCAGCTGAATGGGGAAAAGCCTTGGTAGAATGTATGTGCTGCCATCAGACCAGGGAGGGGGCAACCCCCCCTCCTAGGAAAATATTGAGCCTCAGGGGTTCCTATCAAAATCACTCTCACAGTAGTGTCTGCAGAGTGAGGAGTCGTGACAATCCACTGTACTTCCCATACCGGGGACCAGGCAGACCAAGAGTTAAAATATAACCAGTTTTATTGAAAAGATTAAACAAAATAGCAAAAGAATAAGGCAGGCTGAAAAAATGTGGGATACGAAGTGTTAATGGATAAGCTGCTATGGGGTGAAATTGCTACTAATGGCCAGCAGATGGAGCTCCAGCTACCAATATGCTGCGCTTTGGGAAGCATATGAAATGGCTGAAGAATTTTCAATAATAATAATAATAATACCAGCGTTTGTATACCGCCTTTTCTTGGTCATCAGATTTATCCTCTAATTCCAAGGTGGTTCACATAGGCAGGCTATCTAACCCCCCGAAGGGTTTTTTACAAATACAATACAAGTTCCAATCTTGCATAGAACAGTACATTCCAGATGGTTTCCTTTGCAGTCTGGCTTCTCTCTGACATTCGCCTCCCACGCTCGACTGACGGCACTCTGTCTCCCACTCAGACTGCTCTGCATTTTTTCCTCTCTCTCACCAAGGGCTTCTGCAGATCATCAGTGGTATGTCGACAGCTCTCAACAGCTGACGGATACTTCGGGTGTCTCAAAGTGATGTGCTCAGCTCTTCAGGCATAGGAGACGGCAGCTCTACCACTGAGCCAGCCAGACCTCCTGAAATGAACGTAATTACTGAAGTGTCTCAGGACTAGACTGTCCCCGTCTTATTTGCCTGACAGCACAATCCGACTTAACTTTGTGCTGGTTTAACCTGCGGCGTAGCAAGAACGGGAGGCCCCAGAACAGAAAAGGGATTCAAATCCCCTTTGAATTCCTCTTTTGGAGGGGATTTGAATCTCTTTTCCGTTCTGGGGCCTCCTCGCTGCGCCGCTGGTTAAACCAGCACAAAAGTTAAGTTGAATTGCACCACATGTCACCCGCAAAGCAGCATCTTCAGCTCTTTTCCCTCACAACCTATGAGTGGGAGCGTCTCTCTGAGGCTCCTAGTGTGGACTCTCGGGCAGCTGAAATATGGTCCACTCTCTTCCAGTGGGCTGTAGGGTTTTAACATTTGGCTATAATGACATCACTTGTTTACCTATCCGTCTCCTCCCTCCTGGAGGACAACTGGCAGGAACATGAGCCAATCAGCAGGCTCATTCCGGTCTGTGGCGGGAAGAGAAGGGGCTTCCCCTTCAACAGAGAGGGACGTGTTGGAGGTGGGGTGGCCATCTATGTCAAAGAGGGGGTAGAATCCAGCAGATTAGAGATTGAAGGGGGATCCAACTCCACCACAGAATCACTGTGGGTTAGATTACCAGGCTCGAGGAGCGATGTAATAGTGGGGGCATGCTATCGTCCTCCAGATCAAAAACCTGAAGGGGATCTTGAAATGAGGAAGCAAATCAGGGAGGTGTCAATGAGAGACAGGGTTGTAGTCATGGGGGACTTCAATTATCCTCACATCGACTGGGTCAACTCATGCTCTGGTCATGAAAGAGAGACCCGATTTCTGGATATGCTAAATGACTGTGCCTTAGAGCAGCTAGTCACAGAGCCGACCAGAGGACAGGTGACTCTGGATTTGATATTGTGTGGCACTCAAGATCTGGTCAGGGATGTAAATGTTACCAAACTGTTGGGGAACAGTGACCATGCTGCGATCTGTTTCGCCATGCATGTCGGGGGAAGAATGCCGAGCAAATCTGACACAAAAACCTGAAGGGCGGATTTCCCTAAAATGAGGAGACTAGTTGGAAGGTAGCTGAAAGGGAAAGGGAAAAGAGTCCAATCTCTCCAGAGCACATGGAGGTTGTTTAAAACCACAGTCCTAGAGACTCAGCTGGAGTGTGTACCCCTGATCCAGCAGGGCTGATGTTCTGAGGTTCTTGAGAAGTAACTGCCTTGTGCTGTCCGGGACTCACTACTGGTCCATCAGTCGTCACCTCTACCTGAGGCGCAATTGTACCTGAGAGGGCATCCCGGGAGGCTGACTGTTCCTGACCAAGTGGCAGACTCAGTAGCAAGGGGTACATTTGCACAAGAGGAGCCCCTTGAATCCACCCGCCTTGTGCTCAGCTCCCTGTCAACTTTTATGTGAACATAACCAGAAAAATACTTCACTAAGAAAGCAGCAGGAAGTTGCATTCTGATTTCGTAAGAATGTAAGAAGACCCTGCAGGATCAGGCCAAGGGCCCATCTAGTCCACCAGATTCCTCAGGGAGCACACAAGGCAACAAGATACCCGTATTCTGCTGCCACTCTCTTGCATTCAGAGATAGCCTACTTCCAAAATTGACAGGCTGCTGGTATATTTCTTGTTTCAGCTCCACCTTCATCTTTTGAAATTCTTCTTGCAAAGTTCCCAATTTTGCATCGAATTTATTTTCCCATCTTTTAAAGCATTCTGTGGTGTTATATTCTGTGGTGTTATATTTTACAGCTCCATCCTGGGAGTTATCCTGAGAGGATAAGAAGGACCCTGCTGGATCAAAGCAAGGGGGGGGCAGCCCAACCGCCTGCTTCCCACCTGGCCGACCAGGTGCCTCCTGGAAGCACAAAAGAATCAGGGAATGGAGGAGGCCTTGCAGGTCTTCCACAAATGTGAAGGACTTCCTGCTCGCTGTCCTGACCCTCCTTCAGCGTCACAGGATGAACCCCGCTGCACCCCAGGGCCACGTGTTACGGAGAGGCCTCCCGCTGGCCTGGGACCTGTCTGAGGACGCCCGATGTGGAGCCCAGCCTTCTTGCTCGGAAGGCTGCAGATCTTCCAAAGGACCCCGACGCTGAAAGCCGTTTGGGAGGGGAGCCAGGAGTGCCAGGAGCGTCCTGCAGAACGGGGGTTTAGAGCTGAGCTTCCAGTTAGAGGACCTTGCAGAGTCTGCAGTGTCAGGACCGATATCCCTGGAGCATCTGCTCAAGGAACTGACCCTCCCAGTGTCCAGCACTTCAGACCCCAGGCTACTGCAAGACCAAAGCCAAGACCCTGAGGGACATCCTTTGCTGGGTGACAAGGTGATGATGACTGAATCAATGAGCTTCAGGTGTCAATCAGGCCGTGGCGGTTGCCTTGCATCTTTGCCTTTGGATGTGGATCAAAGTGCTCAGGCCACAGGCTCTCCGAACTTAGGGCGGACTTCCTCTCAGCACCCGCGTCCACACTGTCCTGCAGGACCCTTGTTCTGATGCTCCTCTGCCCTCGAATGCGGCCGGTCGCCTGTCTTTAGCCATCTTGGCCTGACTTCTCATTACGCCTTCAGGTTTGCTTTGCCTTCCTTCCTTTCCCTCTATCTCTGGTCATCTCCTGAAGCCTGCGGTTCACAAAATGATGTGAGAGGAGGAGCCTGTCGTGGACTCAACCCCAAGAGTCCCCTGGCCGGCCCAACATCCAGCTGCCCCCAGGAGGCAATGCGCCAAGAAGACAGGCCACTTCTTTGCACCAGGGCGGGGGCTTGTGGACTTGCTCGTCCTGCGGTGCTGGGCTGTCAGTCAGTGTGCGCAAGGCATCGTTTCAGACTTGATGCTTGCCTGCTGCTGGATCATTTCTGTGCTTCCACAGACGTCAACGCACATAAGTCCCCGCCGGACACTCAAACATGGTTCCCCCAGAGCAGCACCATTTTGCAGTACTGTGGTGGCTCCATGGGAAACACATTTTCCTGGGAAGATTTCATCCACAAAGTAAAATCCTGAGCAGGCAACTAAAAAGGGCTCAACCTTCGGGGCAGTATTGCAGCCGACACACACGTACACGTGCAGTTAAGAGATGGGTAGACACCCCTTGAGAAATATAGCCGTTGTCTTACATACATTTCTGAAAAGTATCCACTTTGGAAGGAACCCTAAAATTCACTTCACACTTTATTACGTTGTGGTGCCCAACCCAGTGTGCAGGCAGTGTGCAAACACACACACGCAAACATGTGACTCTTCCAACTGTTCAGGTTCCTGGTGCTCACGGTCTGTGCTGAGGGCTTAAAGCAGGTGGTTCTGTACCAGCGTCTGAGCTCTGAACTGTGAACCCCTGGACTTCTCCAGTTCAACAACCACCTCTGTCAAAAGCTCACCAGGTGGCCTTAGGCAAGCCATTCCCTCCTAGCCTCAGTCTTCTCCATCTGCAACATGGGGATAATAATCCTTACTCACCTTGCATTACAGGGTGGTTGTAAGGCTTCCATCGCTACATGTGGAATGCTTTGCACACCCGGGAAGCACTAAACACGTGTTGCGTCTTCTTAGTTGTTAGCCCCATGGGGGGCTCCGTGGTGGTGGAGGAGGTTGGCTCTGGAGCACAGGACTAGGCTGCTCCTTGCAGCCTGGAGTCACCCAAGGTCCTGGCTTTGAGCCCTGGGCACAGAACTCCACAGTCAGGGAATAAGGGGGCAGGTCCTCCTCTGGATTAGGAACTGGTTGAAGACCAGGAAACAGCGAGTGGGAGTCAATGGGCAATTTTCACAATGGCGAGAGGTGAAAAGCGGTGTGCCCCAAGGATCGGTCTTGGGACCGGTGCTTTTCAACTTGTTCATAAATGACCTGGAGTTGGGGATAAGCAGCGAGGTGGCCAAGTTTGCAGATGACACTAAACTTTTCCAGGTGGTGGAGACCAGCAGGGATTGTGTAGAGCTCCAGAAGGATCTCTCCAAGCTGGGAGAATGGGCAGCAAAATGGCAGATGCGCTTCAATGTAAGTAAGTGTAAAGTGATGCGCGTTGGGGCAAGAAATCAAAACTTCACATACATGCTCATGGGTTCTGAGCTGTGTGTGACAGATCAGGAGAGAGATCTTGGGGTACTGGTGGACAGGTCAATGAAAGTGTCGACCCAGTGTGCGGCGGCTGTGAAAAAGGCCAATTCCATGCTTGGGATCATTAAAAAAGGGATTGAGAATAAAACGGCCAATATTATTATGCCATTGTACAAATCAATGGTAAGGCCGCATCTGGAGTATTGCGTCCAGTTCTGGTCTCCGCATCTCAAAAAGGATATAGTGGAACTGGAAAAGGTGCAGAAGAGAGCGACCAAAATGATTAGTGGGCTGGGGCATCTACCTTATGAGGAAAGGCTACAGCGTTTGGGGCTCTTCAGTCTAGAAAAAAGGCGGTTGAGGGGGGACATGATTGAGACGTATAAAATTATGCATGGGATGGAGAGAGTGGATAGAGAGAAGTTCTTTTCCCTCTCACAGAACACTAGAACTAGGGGACATCCACTCAAATTGAGTGGAGGGAGGATTAAAACAGACAAAAGAAAATATTTTTTTACCCGGCGTGTAATTGGTTTGTGGAACTCCTTGCCACAGGAGGTGGTGATGGCACCTGGTCTGGATGCCTTTAAAAGGCGATTGGACAGATTTATGGAGGAAAAGTCCATCACAGCTTACAAGCCATGATGGGGATAAGCAACCTCCTGGTTTTAGAAGTGGGTTTTCTCTGTGCCAGGTGCAGGGGAGTGGCAGCAGGAAACAGGTTATCTTGTTGGCTGTGTGCTCCCTGAGGCATCTGGTGGGGCCACTGTGAGATACAGGAAGCTGGACTAGAGGGGCCCCCTTTGGCCTGATCCAGCAGTCAGGCTCTTCTGAGGTTCTTATGTAACCTTTTCATAGTACAGAAGCCGTTTCTGCTTGCTGAAGAGCTGGTGCCACGAGCCAGATGTTGCCCGGCCTTCCCTGCCAGCTGACACACTGCTGCTGACACGGCGCCATATTTCAAAAGCAGACTGGCGCAGGTGGGGGTGGGGTGGGGGCTCTGCTCTTGGGTTTCATGTGCCCACTGGGTGCAGGGAGCTCGTTCTGCAGTTCTCTGGATTGTGGCCTTAGTCTGGACAATGCTGAGCGTCCTGGGTGCTGTTGTTGCTCCCAGAAAGGTTTGCAGCAAAACCCTTTGTTCTCCTTACGAAGAATCAGTTGCTAAACAGCAAGAAATCGCCAGAGCCCGGATTACACCCTGGCATTGTCACAGCCCAAGTCTTTATTGCTCTCTTGGGTGCATTAAGAAATAAATACCTTTAAATGAGGCTGTCACCACTGCAATCATTTTCCGCCTTGCAGTGCCTGAAATAGCAAGATTGCCCTTTCAGTGCCTGCTACGCTCGAGCACGACTAGTTGTGATGCTTTTCAAACCGCAGGGTAAAAACTACGGAGATAGTAAAATGACCCCAAATAGCTTGGCAAGTTTCACATAGGAAAAGAGTGAGACTTTGGAACCTTTCTAGGGGGAGAGAGAGAACGTGTGTGTGTGTGTGTGTGTGTGTGTGTGTGTGTGTGTGTGTGTGTGTGTGTGTGTGTGTGTGTGTGTGCGCAAGCACATTTGCAAAGGGCACTGGGTGACCATCCTACTCGTTGGGTGGCTTCAGCTTTGCCTGTTTGGTACACTGAGGGTGACTTTGTGCCAAACCAAGTGGGAAACGTCAGGCTGAAGCTAGGAGGGCCCCTTTGGGTGCTTCCCAAACAGCTGTCCTGCTGCTGCTCCTCCCCAACCCTACCAGGACATGTTGGTTGAGCGCCACCATTTTTCACACCAGAGTAGGTGGAGGGTAACCGGCTCAAACAACCACTGGGGTTTCTCCCAGACCGGGGACACATCCATGGATTCTGACAGTCTTCCGCCCCAACGGAGTGTTCCGGGTCTTCAGCAGTCAGAGGAAGACAGGCCTATAGCAGCCCCACCAGCGAATGCACAAACAAGACCCCCCCCCCCGTCCAGAGATCCCACCAGCCTCCAGGAATCGAAGGGGTCCCCTCTCTCCCCACCTCCAGCCGCACCAGGCTTTCCCGCTTCAGCCGCCCGCCATGATCGGAGCAGTTTAGGCAGCCCGCTGCTCCCTTCCTCCGCCACCAGCTCCTTCAGAATGATCGTCTCGGATGGCGGAGGAAGCCAGGAGGCGGGAGAGGAAGGGGCGGGGGGCGGCCAGGAAGGCTGGGGGGTGACGACATGGAAGAAGGGGGTGGCAGGCGGCAGTGCACCCCCTCCAGTAGTGGAGCCTGGGGCAGCCCGCACTGGCCGCGTCGCAGTAGTTATGGCACTGGTTCCGATGAGCGCACTGCTGCTTGGCTGGGCACAAGGCTGGACGGCTTGGGCCCAGGAGGGGGGGCTGGGCGGTGCGCCTCCTCCTGCCTGAACCTGCCCAGGTGAGTAGGGGAGGGGGGAGGCATGTCCTGCCACTCTCCCACATGTATTGGGTTGGGGGATGAGACGGAGAGCGCGCGAGCCCAGGCTGTGGCCTTCCTCCCTAGTTAGAGAGGTGCGCTTGGCCAGGTGCACGGAGGGAGGGCCTTTCTCCTGGGCCAGGTGCTGTTCATCTTCTGCAGACGCTGCAGTTGTCTTGCTGCACAGAAGCCTGTGGGAGGCCCCCTCTGACAGCGGTGGCAGCGCCTTTTAACACTTTTTTTCTATGACAGTGGTGCAATCCCCCCCCCCGCACTCGAGGGCCCCTGGGCAACTGTCCAGCGTGCCCAATGGAAAAGACGGCCCTGAATGAAGAGTCTTCCTGGGTTGCCCAAGAAACCTGGCATCACGCTGTCTGCATTACTCACTGCAGACCTGTGAATATATTATTCCATAGTTGGCAAATTTGCTCCAGGACTAAATTCTTCCCATCCAGCACAGTCACACTGTCACAGGCTCACAACAGCAACTTGGGTTATATGCCCCCTCCCTCTCCCTCCCCCCCCCCCTCTCTCTCTCTCTCACACACACCCCTCTTGTTCCCAGTCAGAAAAACCGGAGGAGAGGTTGGTTGAGGCCCAGCCGTTCCTGGCATGACCCCATTTGCAGGCCCAGAATCCCTCTGGCCCTCTTTGAATATGGATAGCAAACGCCTGGGATTCCTGAGGACTCTGCCATCGAAGACGTGAGCCAACCACTTCAGTGTAATGTGGGAATAAATTTAAATTGGAATCAGCAGAGACCCGTGTTAATTATGCAGGCATCGCAAAGTTAATCATCTTTGGCGGGTGTTGCACTTGCTGTGTTAACACTTTCAAACATCCTTTCAGCTCTTGTTTTAAGTAAATGCATTAAGGAATCCATAAATATTTTGCATTTCAGAACCTGCCATTTCCCCCCAAGCCTTCTGGAAAGAAAGAGGGGCACCATGTAAAACATCCCTGTTCTCCTTTCACAGAATCACAGGCTCCTGTTTAAATTATCTACTCTAGTTCTAATATGAATTTTTCCATTAATAAGAATTTGCATTTCATGATATGAATTCTACATTCGCTGCCTGTCTTCTGCATTCTAGAGCCCTTAAAGGGAAAACATCCTGCTTGGGTGTGAACGCTGCCCCCTCCCTCCCAGCAGCTTTCCCCTTCTTTGCCCCACGGATACAGAGACTCCCTGGGGTCAAGCACTGTGCTCAGGCTGTGGGGAGCAAAGTTCCCTGGAGCAAGGAAATGCGAGGTTTAGCAGGCCGGCCGGCCAGCCAGGGAAATGGCTGCGCTGGTGGTACAGTTTGCAAGGGGAGCCCCAACAACAGTGTCAGAGTCAGCGATCCAAAGGCAAGGGGGGGCAGGACAGAGGGGGCTGAAATGAATCTGCTTCCCAAAGCAGCCATTCTGACTGAGGTTGAGCATGTAGTTACTGTGGTAGGTCAGCAAATGCTCTTTTCCCTTCAGCAGAGCAGCCAGGGTGATGAGGCAGTACAAAAGCAAAGCAGAGATCATTTGGTGACAAAGCCATTCTATCATCATCATTTATTAATACGGTCAAAGACCAACAAGAACAGAATACAACAAGATTAAAAACAGAAACAAACATTGTCAGAGCTAAAATTTAACAAATGAGGACAAATAAAGCAAGAAATAAAGAAGCAGAGAATAATATTAATACTTGTCCTCAGTGTCGACAATACCTGTGCAAATTTTGCAAGCAGCTGCCAAGAAGCTTGCGCTCCAAATTGTGAACCGAGAATTAGTTCCCAAAAGAAGTTTATTAGACATCATAACATCAGGCAAGTCCGGGAATTCCCTAGTCAGGGGAGAAATAAATTTGGAGCGGATACCCTGATAGAATGGACAGTGGAACAAGACATGTTCAGTTGTTTCTACATCTCCTGAGCCACAAGGGCATACCCTTTCAGAAATAGGGATCCTCCTATAGCGACCCTCGACAATTGCCGAAGGGAGCGCTCTCCACCTAGCTAGGAAAAAAGCCCTCCTATGCCTCGGGAACTCCAGTATTGTAAGATAGGTGGCTGGCGCAACTATATATCTGACATCCTCTGCAGCAAGAAAAGTTGGGGTTCTACTGATGTCCCCCTGCCGCTCATTATCTGATAGCCTCTGCCTTATAGTCGTTCTTGCATGAACATGATCCATTGCCAAAATGGCTTCGGGAGAAAACCCCAAGTGCCTCAGCTTTGTGTACACAGCTTTAAGCCAGGACGATTGAAAGTTGTCATGCAAAATCAGAGATGTAAAGCTCTGGACATTGGAGTTTAGATTAAGCCCGATGTTAATGGAGGCAAGGGAAACCCTAGCCTCAACTTTTATCAGACCAGCGTCCAGACGCAAGCTTGCATTCGAAACATAGCTGGACACTTGAAATATGGATCTAAGGAACTTAGATTGAACACGTTCCAGAGAGGCAAAACTGGAGGAAGGAGGTCCCAAAGTTGTTCCATATAACAGTTGGGACAAGATTTTGGCTTGATATAATTTAATAGCTGCTGGAATATAAAGGCCACCTTTGGTGTAGAAAAACTTGGTTACTGCTCGGGCAGATCTCTGCCCTGCCTCGGCCACAGATTCATGATGGGCAATTCTGGCACCAGATGCTTGCAGCACTACCCCCAGATATTTGTATGTGGGCACCTGTTCTAGCCTATGGCTGTTAATAATCCAAGCCCTAATCGTGGGTCTCTTACCAAAGGATAGAACTTTAGTTTTCTGGTAGTTAATTACCAACTGGTTCTCTTCACAGAAAAGACTGAATTTCTTTAAAGCCCTTCTCAATCCCACAGGGGTTCTCGATAGAATAACGGTATCGTCGGCATATAATAGCACAGGTATCTTACGATTGGCTAATGTCGGAGGATGAAAATCAGAATTGTTCAGATACTCTGGTAGGCTATTTATGTAGATGTTAAATAAAAGGGGTGCCAAAACACAACCCTGTTTTACCCCCTTGCATGTTGGAACTAAATTTGAGAGATGCCCATTTTTAGAGCATCTCACCTTAAGGGAAGTATTGGAATACAGAGTGCTTATCAAAAACAACAATCTGTGGTCTATAGAAGTGCCCTCTAGCTTCTCCCAGAGTTTAGTTCTGGAGATTGAGTCAAAGGCAGATTTTAGATTGATAAATGCCACATGCAGAGAGCCAGATTTAACAGCAGCATATTTTTCGATAAGATGTTGCATAATCAGAATATGGCCTATTGTAGACCTACCTTCTCTAAAACCACCTTGTTCCTCAGCAAGTAGATTTTCCTGTTCAACCCAGCATTTGAGTTTATCTAACAAATGGCCTGCATACAGTTTTCTAATTATACTTAGCAAACTTATCGGCCTATAATTAGCTGGCTCTTCCCTATCATACAACAGAAAACATGGGGAGGGAGAGAGAGAGAGAGAGAGAGAGAGAGAGAGAGAGAGAGAGAGAGAGAGAGGCCTTTGCTTTGCCAGGCCCAGATGCCTGCCTCTGCCTGCCTCCTCTGGGAGCGTGTTCCACAAACAGGGAGGGCACCACAGCAGAGCGGCCAGCCTCTCTGCTGCCCAGGCTGTGCCTCACCTGCAGGAGATGAGCTCAGGGCACCTGCTGGGAGTCGTCCGGGTCTTCCTCGGACTGCTGCAAGACCCTGGTCGTCTTGATTACTTTTGCGTTTCTTTGGCCTGTTAGACTGTTAGACTTTGTCTCGTCTAGGAAAACTGGAGGGGAGACTGATGATATATTATCTCCATTGCGTTTTAGCCTCTGATAAAATGTCACTCTAAACCCCACTCTGGGAAACTGCTGGTCAACATGGCCGAGGAGGAGGACAGCACAGGACCGGCGAGCTGCTCTGCCTCCGGGAACGGGGGGGGGAGGGGGCGGGGAGGGAGCCATTTGGCTTCCACATGTAGAACTTGGACTACTCGGGGGTCGTCACAAAGTTCTTGCTTGAGGACTTGCAACACTAGAATAATGTGCCCCTTCTGGTCCCCCCCCTTCTGAGAAGGCCCAAGAATCAATGCGGTCGCCTCTCGTTCTACTTGCACCCTGTCAGTGTACATCAGTTTGTTCTTCTTTCTGAAAATCAAAATGTTTCTTTCTCCGTACGTGATGTGTGGCTGGCTGGCTTGTATTTTTTTTTCCTTTTTGCCCCACATCTCTCGGCTTTAAAATACTGCTGGCCACACGGTCCAGATGCCCGCGTTTCAGGCTGCGCTCTCTTCTTGGCGAAATTTGGAAGCTTCCATCTTGCGGCAGCCCTGCTACGGAGGCGGGAGGAGGCCTGGACGCCTCCACGGCACTTGCAGCCTCTGGCGCTGAGACGGAGGAGGATGGGTGGGTGGGTGGGTGGGTGGGGGAGAGGGTCACAGCGTCAGCCCCCCCCCTCTCTCTCCTGACACGCAGAGCTGAGCCCTGGACACTGGTTCCCACTCACCCCCCCCCCCTAGGGAGCAGCAGGGGACACATGATCTGTTGGCTCCGTCCTCTGCTCTGCTGCTGCCCGCAACATCCCTGCTGCAGCCGCGGCTGCCCCGCTGGCCAGGCTCCCAGTGTCCCGGCGTTCCCTGTTCCTCAGGCGGCCGAGGAACTGGCGGTGCTTCTATGAGCGTAGTGCCTGGCGGAGCAGAAAAAGAGGGCGGCCGGCCCTACGACTCGCTCCTCCACTTGGACATTTGCTGCTGCGGTTGGTGTCAGTCAGTCCCACAATACTTTGCTAGGGAAGGAACCAACCAAGGCGGCCCATCCTCAAAGCCTGAGGAAGCCGGGAAGCCGCCTGCGAACGAAACCAGCTGCGGCCACGTGCCTGCCCGCCTCCGACCTGGGGGGGGGGGGGAACTGACAGCTCCCCACCAGGAGTCACAAGAAGACCTGCTGCTGCTCTGGAGTGGGTGCTGCCTGCAGGCGCCTAACTAGCCTAGGTGGGAACGGAGACCTCACTCCGTTTTCCTTGCTCCGTTTTCACTTGAGGAGAGACCGAGGAGGAACGAGGCAGCTGTCGCTGGGGGCACGCGGACACCAGTGTCGCCCTTTTCGTCGAGGAGGCGTGTGTAGCAGCAGCAGCGTGGCCAATGTGTTGGGGGGGGGCCAAGTCACCCTTCTTCTTCCCTTGTGTTGTGTGACCCAGAAGAACACAAACACATCATGTTCCGCCGGCGCACCAGCAGGCCGCCCAAAAGATGGCCTGCTCGTTACAAAAGCGCCTCCTCCTGGCGGATCTGCTGCCTGCACCGGCTTCCTTCGTGGCCAGGGAGCAGCTGAGGGAGCGGGGCTGGGATGATGACCGTGCTGCGGCTGCTGCTGCTTCGCTAGAGGCTCGCTCCGGACCTCGGGAGCAGCAACGCCGGAGGGAAACCGAAGGAGGGTCCCCAGTCCCTGCTTTCTGGCTTTCTTGCACCCTGGCTGCTCTCTTCCTTCTCCCTCCCTCCTGCTGCGCCCCGACGTGTGCCTGCCTGCCTGCCTGCCTGCCGCAAGGGGAGGGGGGGAAGGGGCCCAGTCAGTCCCACGGGAAGCTGGCCCGCGGCACTGCTGCTGCTGCTGCTGCTCCGGCTGGTTGCCTCGCAGCGGGGACGGCGGCGGGAGAATCCTCTTAGCAGCAGCCGCGTGTTGTTTAAGCCTGTTCTTCTTGCATGGATTGCTTTTATTATTGTGTTTAATAAATGTTCACATTTTACATTGTTCAAACGGCCCACTGGAGACTCACCAGCGCCTCTGTGCAGAACAACAAAAAACTGGATTAGTAAGTAAAACCTCAAGTGCGATTCAGCATCTCGGTCTCCTGTAACTGCAAGCAAGGAAACCAGGACAAAATGGAGCAGGCAGCAGCTCCTGTTCTGCTGGGAGGGAGGAGGGCGAGAACAAGGCGGCAGCAGGCAGGCCGGCCGGCCCCCCCAGCTCTGCAGCAGCGGCGGCGGGCGGCGCCTGCCTGACGAGGAGACCCGAGCTCAGCCCTGCCGCGGAAAAAGGCCCGGGCCGGATGGATGGATGGATGGATGGATGGATGGCTCTCCTCCCCCTGCAGCTAGAGAGACCTTGGGCGGCGGCCTGAGGCTCCGCGGAAGGAAGGCCGGCCGCTTCTTTGAACTGGGCCCACGCTGGCCCGCCCGCTGCTGCCGCTGCCGCCTCCAGATGGCCGCCCTTTCATGCTCCCACCGACCTTCGTGGCCCAGCAGCAGCCCAGCTGTGCTTGCTTGTGCTGCCCTCTCACTTGGCCCAGGGCGGCGGCGGCGGCGGCGGCGGCAGCCAGTGCGGTGAAGTTCTCAGACCCCCGGCTGGCTGGGACTGGGAGGGACCCTCTGCTCTGGAGGTCGCTGGCTGCTGAGAGCAGCCTTGGGCCAGCCGCCCCTCTCTCAGCCTAGCCTCCCGCACCGACCAGTGGGGACAACAAAATGCTGCCGGCCAGTGCCGGTGCCGTGCCCCCCCCCCCCCGCCAGCCAGCCTGAAGAGGAGCCGCTGTGCTCGGGGCTTTGTGTTTGCGACCCGCAGGGGAGGCAGGTTTCAGGAGGACATGATGTGAATGAAAAGGGGGGAGGGATTCCCCCCTCGCTCTTCCCCCAGCAAGCGTGTGCCCTATATTCCGGGTGTCTCTCAGTCCCAAACCTGAGAGCTTTGTTGTGTTGCTTGTCGGTTCCTGCATAGCTCAGATAATGACAAGGCCCAAGCGGGGAAGCTGTCTGTGCAGGAAAAGGAGCTGATGCAAGGAATAGCAGCAGGGGCAAAAGAGGCTAGCCAGTCTTCTAGAATCTGCTTCGCGAATCGCTCTGTAACCCCCCTCCGAAGGCCAGCGCCTTTGGGTATCGCCAGCGGATGAGGAACAGATCAGCTGTGCCCCAGACCTGCCCCACTGCGTCCATCCGTCCGCTGCTGGCCGGAATCCCCGGCGCACTGCAGGGGCGTTGTTTGGGAGCTGACTTGCCAGTGCACCACCACCGGCACCTATCCCTGTGCTTTTGTCTGGTGCTTCCCTGAACCCTCGTCTTCTGCGCAAGACACGTTGCAGTCTGGCTCGCGTTGGCTTGAGCCCTTGAACCGGAAGGACGCGTCAGGACACCCTGGAGAGCAGGGCAGCCTCGTCTCGATGGTCCCCATCGTCATGGCCTGTGTAGCCGAAATAAGCAGCTGACCATTAATAATGGTGGACCACGCAGTCCGGAGTGCAAGGAAAAAGCATCGGGTTTATTGTTACGCAGCGCAGTGGACAGCAGCAGCAGCCCCCCAGAATCAGAGTGCTGACCCCTTGCCCAAAGCAAGCACACGTTGTATCCATGGCAAGAGCAAAGCTTCACATGGGAGAGATACACGTGTACAATCCAGAGTGAAGACTGAAGCACACTGGCCGTGTTCTGCGTGCGGCGTGTGATGCGCGAAAAACGCAGCCAACGTTGAGAATTCTCCAGGGGACGCGTCAAACGCAAACGGACCTTTCTGCGGCTCCCGGCGGCTCTTGGCGTTCAGTGGGACTTGCCTCCGGCTGGAAAGAACGCCGACGCAGCTGGCCGCAACTGGCCGCAGAACACGGCCGGTGTGCTTCATCCTTAAATACGGGCTCCAGCCTGTCTAGAGATTGACAGTTCCTAAAGACCTGATGACCACGCTGGTGTGGTCACTGACCCAGAGCCAGACATCCTAGAGAGTGAAGTCAAGTGGGCCTTAGGTAGCATTACTAACAACAAAGATTAAAGGCAGAAGGGGAAGGGGAAGGCAAAGGATGAGATGGTTAGACAGCATCACCGATGCAACGAACATGAAAATGAGCAAACTCAGGAAGATAGTGGAGGACAGGAAGGCCTGGCGGGATGTGGTTCATGGGATCACGAAGGGTCGGACACGACTTAACGACTGAAAAACAACAACAACAAAAGATGATCCAAGGAGGTGGTATTATTCCCACAGTAGAACCAACTGAACGACCCTTGACTGTCTCAATACTCCTCTGACAGTATTGATGTGTGGAGCCAGCAGCTGGCATCGTCGGTGATGTTCCTGAGAGGAGGGAGTGGGGGAGGCCTTTGTACAACAGATAGACCAGGGGGCTAATGGGAGAGCAGCGATGATTAAGGAGGCTAATCTAAAAATTCTGCATCCCCTGACTGAGTAGGCTCAATGCTCTGGACGTATTCAACGTGTAGGAGGTAGAACTTAACCAGTAGATATTATTTGCTTGCTGACTTAGTTTTATGCATTTTACTTTCCCTCTTCGAAGTCTTTCCTTCGAAGGCCCCTTGAGGGGTGGGCCGGACTTCTGGACTGACTAACCAACTTGTTATTCTTCATCCAATATATATTATGTGAATGTGCTGGAGTGTGCATGTTGTGTTTGGCCATGTGTGTTGGACCACCCTGGTAGAATTGGGCGAGATCCCTCAAACCCAGTGATCTTTACTCCCCCCCCCTTCTCCTTTCTCTGCTGCTGAGCCAGGTGAAGAGGGAGGTGGGGGTGAAGCAGGCGGAGTGTGCTGTGCGTGGGGCAGGGTGTGAGCCGGTTTAATCTAGGGGGTTGCCTGATTGGAGCAGCAGCCTTGTCTCCCAGGAGGAGAGATCACAGGGGTCTGAGAGCAAAGGGGGGGGGGGCGATGGCCAGGCTGAGATCCTTGCAAGGGTCTTATCCCCCCCCCAAACCAGGCGGAGCCCAGGGCCTTAACGGGTTTAACACCCAATCAGCCAAAAGTGAAGCTATCATTGCGACTGTGGGACAGAGGATAATAAGGACTATATCAATGGGGGGGGGGGAGGGAACGGCACGGGCTGTTGCCTCCCTGGAAGCCACTGAGGGCAGGAGACTGCGGTAGGACTGCAGGGCCACTTTGGCTTGGCCCAGCAGGGCTCTCTGACCTCTGCCCTGTGTGGCCAGCTGCAGGGCTGTGAGCGGAGCTGGGCCCCACTGGTCAGGGTCAGGCCAGTGGGGCCCATCAAGCCTCTTTTGCCAGGGTGCCTGACAAAGGGAGGCTTGCCAGGAGGAGCCTCCCCCCCCCCCCCCGACCTGCTGCCACTGCTGCTCTTGGATTCAGAGGCAGGATGAGGAGGAGGGGTCTTTATTTGCTCTCTGAATCCAAGTGCACTTTTGCCCCTTGGGTGTTTTTCCATTCCCTTTTGTCGTCTTCCTGTTTTTCTCTCCTGCCCCCCCCTTCTCCTCACTCCCTGGTGGATTGCTTGGAGCTAGTGCTGCCTGGGCCCAGTGTGGGTGCTGCTGGGGAGTGGGGCGTGGCCAGCTCTGGTCACTCCTCCAGCAATCAGCTTCTGGCCTGAGGGACCCCAGCAATTGGGCTTCTCCCCAGATGGGAGGGAGGAGGAGGAGGAGGAAGGGCACTCCTCTCTGGGGCTTTTCCTTCCTGGCAACAGCAACTATCTTTTGGGTGCACAGGAAAGCCAGTGAGAGGCTGCCTGCCTGCCTTGCTTCCTCCCCACATCACCACAAGGCTGGCTGTGTATCGCCCCAGGAGACTAAGAAGGCAGCTGTAGGGCGAGCAGATCTCTGGCCTGCTGCATTCTCCCCCCCCCCCCACCTCCCAAAGGTTCTGAGCTCTCCCTCCAGACCAGCCACCAAGGGTTTGAGGAAGTCTCTTGCTTTGCGCCAGCTCTGCCTCCAAAGACCCTCAACAGCTGCTTCCAGTTTTATTTGGCATTGCAACAGATCGGCCCCCCCAAACTCAGGATTGTCAGAGACCCGGCAGTGCGAATGGAATTGTTCTTTTCTGGGGGCGGCTGGGTAGCGCCGTCTTTTCATTGCCAGCCACTCTTTAAGCACAAAAAGCAGAAGCGGCAGGCGTGAAGAAGAGGAAACTAACGGGAAAAGGGGTCAAGGAGCCCCTTTATGTCCCATGGACTTCAGTGGGGAGGGTAAAGGCACGCAGAAATCTCTCCCGCTGAAATGTGAATGGGATGTAAGGGTAGCTGGATCGTGTCCAAACAATGATGCAGAGCTTTTATTTGCATGGCATTTCTGGAATGTAAGCGTTATCCAGATTAAGCCCAGATGTTCAGGTGATGGAGAGTCTTCCATTCTGCAGACTTGCTGAAAATGCTCATCAGTCAGTATCAGACAACAAAAAGCTAGACCAGAATGAAAAAGTCTGCAGCCACAGAGAAAAATAATATGATTTCTCTCTCTCTCTCTCTCTCTCTCTCTCTCTCTCTCTCTCTCTCTCTCTCTCTCTCTCTCTCTCTCTCTCTCTCTCTCACACACACACACACACACACACACACACACACACACACACACACACACCCCTACCTTTTGGCCCAAGAGGTCTAAGCCCCGATTTACCCATTAAGCCATGATGGAGATAAGCAACCTTCTGGTTTTAGTAATAGGCTATCTCTGGATGCCAGGTGCAAGGGAGTGGTGACAGGATACAGGTGTCTTCAGGGTTTCGACCTCTTGGGCCAAAAAGGGCGCGAGGGAAAGAGGCATCATATTAATGAGGCATACATATCACACAGGAAGCGATGACCGAAAAGCCTGTTCTGCGGCCCCTGCTCTGTGCAGCTGCTGTCAGGGAGCCGCCGCCCAAAGTCTTCTTCCGAATGGAGAGGGGAACGTAATATGCAGACGGGCAGAGGAGGCAGCAGGGGACTGGCTGGACTCCTCTTCAGGGTGCTGGAAAATTGGCCAGATTCACACCTCCACTCTCAGCACCTGAATGCTTCCTCCTCTTCCTCTTGGACTTCCCAGCAACGGAGCTGCCTCCACATCCAAGACTCGGGGCCTCTGAAGACGGAGGCTTTGTCTCGCACTCCTGTTTAACCGCCCTGACTGATGGATTCTGTTTTCATTTGACCAGGCACTGAAGCCCCTGGCCCCCTGTGAGGGAAGGCGGGGGGGGGGCAGAGTGGGCACAACACCTAGCAGTTAGCAATGCACCAGCCTCCTTGCTCCACCCTTTTGCACTGGGCAAACTGGGATTAGTCTGGTGAAAGGCAGCTTTTGCTGCCACTCTCCTCAAAAGCCCCAACAGAAGGAGGCCAAACGCCTTGGGGAACCGCCCTTTCCTGGTCCCAGGGAGCCATGGGGAAGCCTGGAACGGGAGGCAAGGGCACGTCCTGTCAGTCCCCGCCCACTCCACCATGATGGAGCATCTGGCAGCCAATCACAGCACATTCACCCCAGCACAGGAGCCTCTGTCAGGGAGAGCCCCAAATAAGAGGCACCAGGCCAGGCTACCCCCCCCATTTGTATTATAGGGTTTTGTTAGTATTTTAGTCGATGTGTAAAAGAGGTGTTTCAGTTGAAGTGTATATTGTATGTACTTCTAATTTTAATTAGTAGGTAGACTGTTTTTCTGGTTTTTTGTATTTTTGTGTTGTAGTATGTATGACTGATTTTAATAAATATATATATATATATTTCCTGCAAAAAAAAAATCTATATTTCCCCTCAGGTCTCTCAAAGGGGAACTTTGGTGTTGGGAACGTGGCAAAAGGGCAGTTGTTGGCACACGCAGCACAGGGGGCACTGTGCACAACAGGTGTGTCAAGACACGGTATTAAAACCCTTTTCCTCTCAGAATTCTCCTTGCAGGTATTCCGCCTCAGTCGGTCTCCATGATGCACCCCACACACAGGAAAGCAAAGGGGGGGGTATCCCATGAGGCAATGCACCAAGGCTAGAGCCCCACCCCACCGCCCTGGAAAAGCTCCCCCAGCTTGGCCCAAGAGGAGCCCTGCCACAGACACAGGGGCCCACCCCCCACCCTCACAGCCAAGAGCAGGGAATGCTCAGCTCCACACACACGGGGCAGCGTGCGCCTTTTTGGTGTGGCTGCTTGGGGGGGGGGAATAGGATTGGGCTGTAAGTGACTGCGATGGAGCAGAGGGGGCAGCAGGTCTTGCCCTCTCCGTGTGCCCCCCGGCCGGACTGCAGCCTGGGGGAGAAGGCGGCAGCAGCAGCAGCAGCTCCCCCCAGGGCAGCTGCGTCCTGAGCTGGGCCGGCCGGCACTTGCCTTCCTCCTAAGGCCAAGCGAGGCAGCCTCTTCTGCCTTCTTCTATTATCTGGTGTCATTGGGAGGGGAGTCTGGGCCCCACTCTGTTTGGCTAAGTGACTAATTACCATCTCCCTATTTAAGCCTCATCAGTAAACCGCTCAAAAAGCCACTGCAGACAAGCTACGCTATGTGCCTGTGTGATGTTTGATGTTCTTGATATCAGTATGCAGCTCACCCTCCCCTGGAAACATGCGCTCTTACAGAACAACAACTACTCCCCCCCCCACCACACACACAGGATTGATGGTGCTTCCGTGGCCTGGCTTGATAATGTGCAAACGCCGTAAGTAACCGTCCCAGAGTCAGCGCAACAGGCGGCAGCAGCAGCAGCAGCAGGAGGAGCCAGGCTTCCCTGCGCCTGGAATGAGCCCCGCAGGCAGAGCTGCCTTGCACAACACCGGCGCACAGTCAGGTGGCCTCAGGCGTATGCAGCACCTGTGCGCCACAGAGGCCAAGGCGAAGACTGCACTCGCCGCGGGGTTTGGCTTATGTTGCCCAGGTCTGCACCACACCATCACGCGGCGGCGGCGGCGGCCAGCCCCCAGAACGCAGGCGGCGGTGCTGGAGCTGGCCGCTCTTTGCTGCCGGTCTTCCCAGGGGCGCCTTTGAGCAGAGACCAGACTTGCTCATTCTGGGGGGTGAAACTACCAATCCAGGTGGGCCCACAAAGGCCCACGTCCTTGCTCCACTTTGAGGACTCTGCAGCCCTTGGGGGGGTGCCAAAGAGTGTGCCTACACACACACACATGTGGCGGTGCTAAGCATGTGCGCGCTCATCCTCCGAGAGGCTTCAACTTGCCCTTTCGTGTCAACGAGGCCACGTGTGGCTTTGGAGCAAGCCTAAGGCGAGGGGCAAGGGAGGCCACAGGCCACATGGTCTGCCACGAGCCACGCCTGTGGGCAGAGCTGGGTTCCCAGTCTGTGTGGCTTGTCTGCTGAGAGAGGCGGGCACAGTCGGTCCTGCCTGTGGGTGAGGCCCAGGCTCACTGGGCTCTGTATGGGTGTGCTTAATTTGCATGCAGTTCTGCCAACGTGCAAATGGGCTCTGCTCTGCCGCCCTGTTTTGTGCTGTCCCAGGAGAATCCGTCCTTCAGTACTACTCAGGAGGAGCCGCTGAGAGCAGTCTTCCTGCTCCCACCTGCCTGTGTGGCGATGATGATGCCTCTTTGCTGTCCTGTCACATCTCTGCTGCTCTCTGACGACCAGCCGCTCTCGGATGCCAGACCAGTGCTGGGCGGTGATGAGGTCACATCAGCTCCCTTTCTTTGCGAGGCAAACAGACCAAAACAGGCAGAATGGTTCTTCCCCCCCCCCCCCCGGCGCTGAGCTCTAAGCCACTCCCAGGGCATCATGGCAGTTGCTTCATGGGGAATAAACCCAAGGTGGCGGACGGACCTTGGAGAAGCGTCAGCAGCTGGCTCTTGGGAGGGGAGCAGCGAGGAGGGGGAGGAGGTGGAAGCAGCGCTGCCCTTTGGGTGCCGGAGGAGCCAGCTGGTTCGTTCTCCCCTCCAACCAGTGGGGCTTTCCTGCAGCAGGTGCCAGTGGGGCTTGCGCCTGGAGGCCAGGCTGGGGGGCTCTGTTGGCCTGGTCTGGCACTTCACGACACCGGGGATGGTCGCATTGCGACTCCTGTGGCAAAGATCGCCTTGACATCATGCTCGGCTTTTCGGTGGGGTTGACGCTGCGCGGAATGGTCATCAGGCCTTTCTGACGGCTACCATGTTTCGTGCTTAAGGCCAGAGAAGCACTTTCAAGGCCGGGTTTGGGAAGGGGCCACGTCCTGGCTTCGCTGAAGACGGAGAAGGGGTGGTGGTGGGAAATCCATAAGAGGAACTACTTTCCTATTCCCTGACTGTGGAGGTTTCTCAGGAGCCTTTGGTGAGGGACTGTGTCAAACACTTTCTGAAATTTCAGATATATAATATCAACTTATTATATTTTTAATAAGGGTATGCTCACATTAATATGCCTGTTGATCTTTTCAGAGAATACCTTACAGAAGCCATGCTGATTCTCCCTCAGCAAAGCTTGTTCTTCTCTATATTTTAAGATTTTTATCTGCGATTAGGCTTTCCATCATCTTACCTGGAACTGATGTAAGGCTGACTGGCCTGTAGTTTCCCGGGTCCTTTCCCCCTCCTTTTAAAAAGATTGGCATAATATTAGCCATTTTCCAGTCCTGTGGCATAATGGCTGTTTTAAGGGACAAGGTGCATATTTTAGTCAGAAGATCAGCAACTTCATTCTTGAGTTCCTTCAGAATTCTTGGGTGGATACCATCTGAGCCACCTGATGCATTATTCTTTAATTTGTCAATAAATTCCAAAATACCTTCTCTTTTAATTTCTATTTGACTTAATTCTTTAGTCAGAAGGGGCCGTTCAGGCAGTGGTATCTGCTCAAGCTCTTCTGCAGTGAAGACAGATGCAAAGAACTCATTTTAAGTTCTCTGCAATCTCCAAGTCCCCTTTTATCACCCTTTCTCTCCCTCACTGTCCAGTGGACCAACAGTTTCCCTGGCAGGTTTCCTGCTTCTAACATATTTGTTTTTATTATTCCTTTTAATGTTGCCTGCCATACGTTCCTCAAAGTCTTGCTTGGCCTCCCGTATCATCTTTTTACATTTCTTTTGCCACAGTTTGTGCTCCTGTTTGTTTTTCTCATTAGGGCAAGACTTCCATTTACGGAGGGAAGCTTCCTTGCCTTGTATAGCCTCTTTAACTGTGCTTGTTAGCCATGCCGGCACCCTCCTGGACTTAGTCGAGCCCTTCCTCCTTTGTGGGATACACTCCCGCTGGGCCTCTATGACTTTGGTTTAAACAGCCTCCTTGAGCTTTGGAGAGATTGGATTCTTTTTACCTTCCCTTTCAGCCTTTTTGCAACTAGTCTCCTCATTTGAGGGAAATCCACCCTTTGGAAGTCAAGGGTGTTCATGTCCGATTTGCTTGGCACTCTCCCCCCGACATGCCTGTCGAATATATATGTCATGCATTATATATGCATTCCCATTCCTATACTGTCCTGGGCCTGACACGCCTCCTTCTGCATCACAGATCGGCACCAGCCAAGGAGCTCACATTGATCTCAGCAGGCCCATAGTGGACCAGGCTGAAGCTGGAGAGGTTAGGGCTTTTCTTCTTCTTCTAAACTTGCCTTCCCTAGCCAGCCCGGTCCTTACCTGGCCTGCAGGATGTAGCGGAGGCTGCTTCAGAGGCCCTGCACCCTGTGCATCGGTGCAGGATTGGGTTGGGCCCTTACTCATGTCCCCCTTCATTGAAAAGTCCCAAATGCTGTCGACTTTTCTTGCAAGAAAGGGGCTTCAGCGGCCTCCAGATCATTGGGGTCGCTCTCTTTGCAGGGTTTCCAGTTCTACTTGAGATATCCTTCTTGAGATGTGGTGGCCAGAGCTGTATCAAGCATTCCAGAAATGCAGCCACCCCATAGATCTACATAAGAGCCTTACAATACAGGCAGCCCAATCATGTATAAGATATGGCAGCTGGCCTAAAGGGCCGGCCACCGTATCCTATGCAGGTTCTGGGCTGCCCCAGGGCAGCCCTTGTGCACCTCGAGGGAAGGGGACGATTGTCCCCTTCCCTGGGTGTAAGCGGCAGGTGGGCCAATGGGCCTCCTCGAACGTACGTGAGCTCCAGAGTTCGCGTACATTTGCACCGGCCATGTAAGGCTGCGCCAGGCCTGGAGAGGACATTGGATATTAGCGTATCTTGCCGCCGATATCCCCGCCCTCTCTAGGCCCAGCACGGCCTATGGCCGCCCTCCCTCACCACCCGGTCTGCCCCCCGCCCCTGCCCCAGGACTTACCTGCCAGGCACGAGCCCGGGTAAGAAGGGCCACCAGCTGCTGTGCTGGCGGTGCTTACTTGCCGGGTGCCATAAATGCACTTTACTCCATCTGAACACACACACACACACACACACACACACACACACACACACACACACACACACACCCCACAGTGTATCAATGTCTTTCCTAAAATGTGGTGCAACTTTTCAAAGTCCACCTAAATATTGATGATTCTGAATGATTTGCATTTGCATTTGCATACATGACTATTTCAAAACTCATGGCTAACATTGAAGAACAAGACTTGCTAAAGAATAACCAGCAGGGCTTCTGCAAAGGACACCAACCTTTTAGAGTTCTTTGAGAATGTTTTAAGGCAAGTGGATAGAGGTGATCTGGTGGATATTGTCTACTTGGGCTTTCAAAAAACCGTTGACACCAAAGGCTCTTCAGTAAACTTAGCAGTCATGAAATGGCTGGTCACTGAATAAAGAACAGGAAGCAAAGAGGAGGAATAAAAGGAATAAAACCGCTTTATGAACTTTTTGTTGAAAAGCGGTATATAAATACCGTTGTTATTTATTTATTTGTTAACAACAACAATTCATTTATTTGTTAACAACAACAAATGCTGTTGTTGTTAACAAATAAATAAATAAATAATTGGTGCCCCTGCAAGGGAATTGATGTGCTCCCCAAGGGTCTGTTTCTGGACTAGTGTCATTTAACTTGTTCTTCATATAATGATCTGGAGAAGGAGATGGAGAAGACATTTCCTGAGAGATCCTTTTGGTACAGCCCCCCATGCTTGACTCAGCACTAGGGCTCAACTGAGTGACCCCCCGGACAGCTCCGAATTAACTTCCAGGCGGAGGACGGACGACTGCAGCTCGGGCCGGTGCTGCTGCTGGAATCAATGTTTGGTGTGCAGAATGGACATGCCTTACCTGAGGACTGCAGTGCTCGCTTTGCAGTGTGAACTTTTCATTTCAGCTCCCTGTTGCCCAGAAGAAACATTTCTCCTGCCTTCTCTCTGTCCTTTTGCACTGCCAATTCCAGCTTTGCAATAGCACACAGCCTGCCAATTTCTGGGTTATTTTGCCTCGAACAAATATTACATCTAATTTTCCACTGTAATCCGTTTAATTGCTGGAAGAATTGAAACAGCTGGCTTGCAAGACTTTTAAATGCAAAGCAGGCCGTATCTTGCTGTCAATAATAGCTTCTTGCTCTGTGAGGAGTGGGAGTTTGAGACTGTTGATGTGTCGGCTGACAAGGAAGCTGCCGGATTCTCAGGTGACGCGCCGTTCCTGCTGCTGCTGCTGCTGCTGCTGCTGCTGCTGCTGCTGCTGCTGCTGCTGCTGTGAAGCTGAAGCCTGGGAGATAGGGAGAGCAGCCCTGATCCGAGGAGTGACTGGAATCATTTGCTGGACCCAATTTGTATCTGCCTCTGTTGAGAAGGACCAGGACAGAGAGGAGAATTGCTACTCAGGCCGCAGGGGCTGCAGGAAGGCCCTGCAACCGCTCTGGCGGAGGCGGCAGCCCACCTCTCACAGTCTCAGAGGCATGGAGGAGTCAGAGACCCTGCCATCTGCGGCTTTCAGAAACCCCCACGTTGAAGGACAGGATGCCAGAAAGCAGCCCTGGAGGAGCCATTGTCTTCAGCTCGTGCTCTTGGCCGCAGGGGGAAGCGGGAGCCTCGCAGGCAGTGGCCCCCTCTGCTGCGTCAGCCTGTGGTCAGCCTGGCTTCTTCGTGCCTAGGCTGACGGGCCATGTAGGTGCTTCGACCTTAGTAGCCCAAGGACCGAACCACCCTTTGAACCACGCTAAACTGAAGGGCCTCCTCCGTTCTCACCGCCTTCATGGTCCACGCTCCTAAGGGACGTAAGCTAGCAAAGTGCTCCTGTAGGGCCGGGTTCTTGAATCCTTAGAGCAAAGCACAGGTTTATTCAGGGGGGGGGGGAGAGAACCAACAACCATGAAACACAAGAATCGTAAAAGGAGCCATATTGGAGCTAATTCTGGCTTGCCAAGATGGCCCCAGGGTGGGCTTTGGGTGTGATCCTTCAGACATTTTGAGGCACTGCAAGCTGGCATTCAGACTCCCCACTGAAATAGCGGGCAAGTTTCCCAGACTCTGGATACGTTCCCATTCAGAGAGTACATGTGGGCTCCCCGTCCCAGAGATGGAGGGTGCCTTGACCATCCGCTAGCTGGCATGCATGGCTAATGGCCAAGCCGTGCCAAAGGCGGCACCTGGAGGTCTGTTTCGGAAGACCCTTTTACTTCTGAGTCGCGTGAACCACCTCTCTGTGAGACGGTTGCTGTTACCACAGCGCACATCTGTTTATCGCGCAACAGAGCCGGGGGCAGCTCCATGCAGTTCGCAATTGCAAGTAGATGAATAGGTACCGCCTTGGCGGGAAGGTAACAGTGTTCTGTGCGCCTCGGCGTTGAGTCGTGCCGGCCACATGACCACGGAAGTGTCTTCGGACAGTGCTGGCTCTTCGACTTTGAAACGAAGATGAGCACCGCACCCTAGAGTCGGTAACGACTATCTTTTGAGCGAGGGGAACCGACCTTTACTTTTTCTCCTACCATTGGTCGCTCAAGGTGGCTTCTGACATTACAATAGAATAATAGAGTATAAATTCTACACAAAAAAATGTAATATTATAAAAGCAGCAAACATAAAACCATAATAAAAAGCAAGAAAGTCAGCAGCACAAATAACAATAATACAATTCCAACGGAAAACCAGAAGTGAATGCCCACATCAAAGCTCCAAAGGAACCAAAAGAGCCGTAACGAAGCGACACCTAACAGAGGCTAAAAGAGAACGTTCTTCACCTCCGCCAGAAGGTGGGCAGGGAGGGCCTGGGTCCTAACTGAGGTGAGAGGGAATTCCATAACTCTGGGGCCACCACAGAGGAAGCCCTACTTCTTGTAACCACCACCAGTCTGGCTTCAGACAGAGGCGGTACATGCAGCAGGACCTTAGGGGATAAGCCAGCTCATACGGAAGGAAGCTGTTCCTCAAATAATCCCTGACAGATGGACCCCCAGCCTCTGCTTGAAAGCGTCCAGTGAGGGTGAGCCCCCAACTATATGAGGCAGACTGTTCCAGTGTTGGGCAGCTCTGACAGTTAGGAAATTCTTCCTCATGTCCAGTCTAAACCGACTTCCCTGTAGTTTCAACCCACGGGTTCCAGTCCTCCTTTCAGGAGCCACAGAGAACCAGTCCTCCTCCCCTCCGCCTTCACGAGAGCCGTTCATATACTTGCAGATGGCACCGCTCATATCTCTCCTCAGTCTCTTCTTCTTGAGACTCAGCACATCAAGCCCTTCGTTGCTCATACGACTTGGTTTCCAGACCCTTCACAAGCAACAGGGACACGTGGAATCCTGCTGGCTGCCTCTGACATCCTTTTTTGGGGGGGTGGGCTACCCCACAGGAGTCTCTGGGCTGCCTTGCTTCGCATAAGGACCGTGGCCATGCCTGGTTTTGCCCTCGGAGACACCCAGCAGGGCCACCACTTAGGAGCTTCTGAAGCCTCCTTGAGAAATAACTCTGCACATCTCATTTCCCTCAAAATTCTCCAGACAACACAGGGAATGGGGTGGGGGTGGGGAGGGTGTTTCCTCCCTGCCCAACCACAGAACTTAGAAGAACCAAGTCAGCTAACAGAGTTGCCTCCAAAGGGGAAAAGTATTGTTGATGCAGGTGGTGCTTAAAGTGCAGGGACAGCACATCTCCGCTGCAGGGTTGACTCTGGGTTGGCCAGACGTTCGGGGGGGGGGGGGGTCTTGCTTGGAGTCTGCCTGTCTGGCATTTTCAGACATTTTCTTCTCAAGGTGGAGCGAAGATGGTGGTCCAGGCACACAGTTTGATTACAAGCAGACCATGCTGATAAGAGTTCAGGGGATGCAAAGCTCCTAACCCCTTTGTTTTATGCATATCAGTCAGTGGATAATACATGGTTATAAAATGGAATTGCCCTGTTTTCGCAAAGCTGTAGTAGGAAGGCCCCCAGCTTGGGAACTTTGGGGTCTACAAAATGGTAGAGAACAATGAAGATGTAATGAATCTTTGGAACATCAATGTATAAAGATTCAGTCATAGGAAGGAAGGAAGGAAGGAAGGAAGGAAGGAAGGAAGGAAGGAAGGAAGGAAGGAAGGAAGGAAGGAAGGAAACGCCTAAGCAGGCAACCCAGTCCCCCAGCGTATCCTCTCAGAGCAGTGGGCCCAGTCCTGAGAGTCTTGCTTGGCCCCCTCCAGCAATCCTCTCTCCATGCTGTCAGACTCTTTGCCCCTTCATATGCAAGATGCTTCACTCCCCCGTCCCTGCCCCAGACTCCTCGGATGAGTGGGTGTGGCGTTAGAAAGGCGGGAGAAGCTCTCCCCTTTTGGTGTTGTGTGAGAGGGAGAAGAATTTCCCTCTATCCACTCTCTCCATCCCATGCATAATTTTATAAGTCTCAATCATGTCCCCCCTCAGGCGCCTTTTTTCTAGGCTGAAAAGCCCCAGACGCTGTAGCCTTTCCTCATAAGGTAGGTGCTCCAGCCCACGAATCATTCTGGTTGCTCTTTTCTGCACCTTTTCCAATTCAACTATATCCTTTTTGAGGTGACCAGAACTGGACCAGAACTAGACACAATACTCCAGATTTGGCCTTACCATTGATTTGTACAAAGGCAGAATGATATTGGCCGTTTTATTCTCAATCCCTTTTTTAATGATCCCGAGCATGGAATTGGCCTTCTTCACAGCCGCTGCACACTGGGTCGACACTTTCATCGACCTGTCCACCAGCACCCCAAGATCTCTCTCTTGATCCGTCACAGACAACTCAGCAGAGGCGTGGAAAGAGTGGAGCTGGTGGAGCAGCGGCTCTGGGCGGCTCCGCGGCTCGGGTGGCATCGGGCCCCCTTCCTCATTATCTTTAATGAGACTTTCCACCATCTTCCCTGGAACAGATGTTAAGCTGACCGGCCTGCAGTTTCCCGGGTCCCCCCACCTTCCTTTTTTTAAAGATTGGCGTGACATTAGCTATCCTCCAATCCTCTGGCACAGTGGCCGTTTTAAGGGACAAGTTGCATATTTTGGTCAAGAGTGTTGGACATGAGCAGTATTTGGCTGCAAGGACCTGGGAGGGCAGTGGGTGTTTCCGGTCACCTGCAAGGACCTTCACCTGGCCCCTCCTGTCTGACCTGGAAGGGGCGTGACCCTGACCTTTCCCAACATCCTCTCTCTGACCACATGGGTTCTCTCTCTTCTCATCTGACTGCACATGGGAACGGACGTGCTGTTCTGGGCTCCTTGCCTGGAAGCCATTTTCCCCACATGGGTGTGCCAGCTATATAGGGGCATACTGACCGCTTAAGTTGTAGAGTACCTCTAGTCACAACTAGATGAATGTAAACTCAGAATGCTGATCTGTAAGTAAAACTATTTTTCTTTTTACTATACAAGCCTCAGACTCCGTGTCTCATTTCAATGGTAATGATAGCTAGCTAGCCTGGGTGCTGGGATAACTCTACTGGTTAAATAAATATAAGGTCTTCTTCCGTTTGCAAACTCTGCATATTTGAACCCCCTAAGGTTTATGAAATAATATAATAACCCCCAACAAAGAGGTCAGCAACTTCATTCTTGAGTTCCTTCGGAACTCTTGGGTGGATGCCATCCGCGCCTGGTGATTTATTGATCTTTATTTTGTCAATTAAGTCTGAGACGTCTTCTCTTTTAACATATCTATCTATCTATCTATCTATCTATCTATCTATCTATCTATCTATCTATCATCTATCTATCTATCTATCTATCTATCTATAGGCCAGCGGGTGGCGCAGCGGGTTAAACCGCTGAACCATAAGCTGTCGATCGAAAGGTCGGCAGTTCGAATCCGCGACGGGGTGAGCTCTCGTTGCTTGGCCAGCTCCTGCCAACCTAGCAGTTCCAAAGCATGTCAATGCGAGTAGATAAATAGGTACCGCTTGCGGGAAGGTAACAGCGCTCCGTGTTCCAGCCGCATGCTACGCGCTGCGGCAAGGAGAGTCATGCCGGCCACATGACCATGGAGGCGTCTTCGGACAACGCTGGCTCTTCGGCCTTGAAATGGAGATGAGCACCACACCCTAGAGTCGGACACGACTGGACTTAATTGTCAGGGGATACCTTTACCTTTATATATATTCTCTCTCTCTTAAAAAAATCGATAAATGGTTTCCAGTTATTCACGAAGAGGTTAACTGACTTTTCCTTAATTAAAATTGTAAGTTTATCCATTTCAGCATGGTCCAAAACGTTCAGCCACCAATCTTCCAGCGAAGGTATCTCCGAATTCTTCCAATATTGTGCATATAAAATTCTTGCCGCAGCTATCATATATAAAAACAAAGTTTGAAATTTTTCGCCTACATGATCATCCCACATACCCAACAAAAATGTTTCCGGTTTCATTTGAACCTTAATCTTTAAAATCAACTCCATCTGTTTATGAATCTGAGTCCAATACTTATTTGATTGGGGGCATGTCCACCACATATGGTAAAAAGATCCTTCTTGCTTTTTACATTTCCAACAGCTATTTGTCACCTTCTCATACATTTTTGCTAATTTGCTTGGGGTTATATACCATCCTATACATCATTTTATACATATTTTCTTTAATATTAACATTTAATGTAAATTTCAACTGTTTTAACCATAGTTGTTCCCATTGGTCCATTAAAATAACATGACTCTTTTAACCTCTATTTAACTTAATTCTTTAGTCAGGGGAGGCCGTTCAGGCAGCGGTATTTGCCCGATGTCTTCTGCCATGAAGACAGATGCAAAGAACTCGTTTAATTTCTCTGCAGTCTCCAAGTCCCCTTTTATCACCCCTTTCTCTCCCTCACCATCCAGCGGACCAACCGTTTCCCTGGCAGGTTTCCTGCTTCTAACATATTTGAAGAAGCTTTTGCTATTCCCTTTTATGTTGCCTGCCATACGTTCCTCAAAGTCTTGCTTGGCCTTCCGTATCATCTTTTTACATTTCTTTTGCCACAGTTTGTGCTCCTGTTTATTTTCCTCATTAGGGCAAGACTTCCATTTACGGAAGGAAGCTTCCTTGCCTTTTATAGCCTCCTTAACTGTGCTTGTTAGCCATGCCGGCACCCTCCTGGACTTGGTCGAGCCCTTCCTCCTTTGTGGGATACACTCCCGCTGGGCCTCTATTATTGTAGTTTTAAACAGCCTCCAGGCACTCTGGAGCGATTGGACTCTTTTTACCTTCCCTTTCAGCTTTTTGTGTGTGTGTCTACTAGCGGGTGCCAGGTTGTGCCAAAAGCCATCGGAGTCAAGGCTGCTGCTGCTGCTGCTGCTGCTTCTCATTATCATTACTATTGTTGTTGTTGTATACCTTTCTCATATTTTTTCAGCATTTTTCAGAAGGTCAGTAATATGACCTTCCCGGCCCCTCATGGCTTGGGCCCAGAGTCCTCGAAGGGCCACCTCCCCCGTGGTCAGCTGGATTCCTTGGATCACCCCTCTAGGCACTGAATCCCTGGTCTTTGGGGCTCACAGAGAAGGGGCGAGGATGACGGGCACACTGTCTTCAGCCCAGCTTTGGGGCACCTCCCCTCCTTGTGGCAGCCAATCCACCTGGTATGTTGTTGAGAGGTCCCGAGCGGACAGCAGAAGGTCAGCATTGCTGTCTGTGTGCCTCGCTTCCTCCCATCATCACTGCATGGAGGGCCACAAGCCACACACACACACACACCGGATCTCCACACCTGGTAAGAAGGGTGGGGGAAGCGGGGCTTGGCTTCTCACCTTTGGTGCAGACTGTCTAGGAAGGTGTCTGGTTTGGCATTGGGATTCCAAAGTAAACATTTCAGATCACCCTGCAGATGTCGGTGAGATCTAGAGGCATGTGCAGGTGCAAAGAGGCTGACATGCGCAATGCTTGGGGCCTGCCACAAGGACAGTGCCATAGATGCTAATCGTGTTTGAAAGTGGCCCACCCATGAGGAGGAGAAGCAGCCTCTCCCCCCAGCCTGGGAGGGTTCCCTGGGCTGCAGTGGGTGACCAGGCAGAACATCAGACTAGGAAGCAACTAGCCTTTGTGGACCTAGGCCCAATACCTTGGTGCCCCAGGGCACTTGCCCTCCCTTCTTGTCCAAAATGGGCTGCATCTCACTGCCCCATTGTGTGACTGAGCCTGAAAAGGGGGGGGGCTGTGCCTGGGTGCCACCTGGTCAAGGGCATTCTTGGTCAGGGGCATTTCTGACCAGATCAGTTGTTAGTTACTCACCCCAGACATTCGCGGTTGGCTTCCTCCTGAGGCTAAAGAAATCTCTGCAGGCCTTTGGCCTTCTTTTCTCCCCAAGAGCCCAGATCTTCCGACATCTCTGTGGCTTTCCAGTGAGTCTTTCCCATTTCCCCCCAGCATGCTGTGGTGGTTGATGAAACGTGGTCCATTTGCATGCGAATTCTTGATTGTTCCTGGCCCCCTCCCCATGCTGCCCACTTCAGGAAGGAGCTCATCAGAAGCCCTCTGTCCACGAGCTGTCAGTCCCCTGAGATGAAGAGGGCCGGCCAACCCTGCCGGCTCCATGTGGCAACTCCTGCCTCTGGCGCCGTCACATTGAACTCACGGCCCCCACTCAGGTGGGGTGGGTGGGTTGCTCCATCGCTGTGACAGCTGGAGGGTGGTGCTCCCGCTGAGAGAAAGAGAGAGAGAGCGGCATCAGCCTGGCCAGCTCACTGCGGCCTCTTGTCGCATCTGATTCCATCCCCAGGTGAATTGAACAGATGAGCGAACAGATTCATTTGCATTTGGGCCTCTCCCTCCGAGCAGCTCCAGGGTCCCTGCCAAATCTCCCTGCAAGAGGCGCGATTTGGGGCGACAGCCTGTGAGTTTGAGAGCGAGGTGGCCTTGTTGGGTCGCTGCCTTCTTGGCCTCGCTATTCCTCCTCCTCTAGGCCTCTCTGCGTCTTCCTGCCACCTCTCCGTGGCCCTTGGGACCTCCTCCTTCTCCTAACAGGTTCTTGGGAAGCAACGCTCCACGCCGGGCCCCTGGAATCGCCTGCCAGCCCAGACCGAGCGGGCAATGCCCCAGTCCTCAGGGCAAGAAAGGGCTGATCACGAGGCCGGCACTTCCTTCCAGCCCTCGGAGCCGATGAGCAAAAATGCAGCCTGGATGGATCCTTGGTCTTCGGCCAGACAGGAAACCCGGTCAGCAGCAGAGTGTGAGGACACACATTGGTCGGTCGGGTCGGGGCTTCTGCCGAGTCTTCCAATCCAGTTTCTGTGCCAGCAGCACTCAGCCCAGGCAACTAACACTAGCCAAACAAACAAACCAAGGAATGCCTCTGAGCACATGCAGAGTGCACTCTAGTATTTCTCAAGGCCGTATGAGGAGAGTGTGGTAGAGGCAGAACTAGAACCTGGGGAGGCTCTCAGACTCAAGTCCAAATCTTAAACCACGGGGGGGGCAGGCTGGTGCGAGGGCACTTCTGGCACACAGCTGCCTCAGGGAACAGAAGTCTCTCAGGAACAGGTGTAGTAAGCAAGCTACCCCTCCCCAAATATTTTTATTACATTCTCTGCCCTTCCCCAAGACCCCCACCTTTTTATCCCATCAAAATCCATCCAAGATTCACGGAGATACAGTAATTTTTGAACCCCTAGAGAAGCGGCAGCAGCAAAAGTTCACTCTGTACCTATTTAATCCTCATAACCTTCTCTCTCTTTGGAAGTTTCTAAAAAGTGGTATTCCTTTAATTCAAAGCAGTGCATTATCCTGTAGAAAATACTGTTTTCCTGAATTCCCTCCATGGTTATGGCACCGGATCCTTACCAGGGATCAACAGGGTCTCCCTGGGGAGGGGCCCCTCCACAGAAGGGTCCCCATCCTGACACTTTGGTGGAGTTCTTCTTCAGCAGAGTTCAGAGACTCCTGGTATAGTGCTCATATTCTTGCAGCTGGTAAAAGGCGTGGGGGACTTCCCCACGTGCCCTCTCTGGGGCCCAGGAGGGGGATGGGTAAGTGTGTGGTTTAGCCCCTTTGCCACCCCCGGCCTGGGCACAGGAGGTTGACTGAAGGCCAGGCGCTGGGAATGCAAAACGGGCATTGGGAGCGGGAGGCCTCCTGTCGAGAATCTGCACACCCAGGAGTCCAGGGAAACCATTTTAAAAACCATAACCTCTAGCTAATAACAACAAGCTTCCATTCTGTGATGCTCTTGAAGTATCTTCCTTCTACCTGGGAGGCCATTCAGGGGCAGGGAAGAAGGGGGGCCTCCAAGAATATGGGAAATCTTGGGTTAGTGTCACTGCTCCCTGGAAGCTATTACTCCTTCTCTGTGTGACTCATCCCCACTATCAAATCAATCCTTTGTCTTTCACCCTGCAGTCCTGACTCTGGTGTCTCTCATGCAAATGTCCATCTCCTCAACCATTGTTCTATTCAAACACCTTTTTCCATTTACATAGTTCCTGACCTAGCCTGCTACATTTAATCTAATCACTCGCTTCCCTCCTTCCTGACTGACAGCATTCACCTGAATGTTCTTCATTGTATACCTGGAGCCAGTGGGGCAGAGACTCAGTGAATTGGCACTTTTACCCATCAATCTGGAAATCCTTGTCTTTTGTGTCAACATGCTACACAAAAGACCCCATTCATAACCCCGGAACACCACACCCCACCTGAGGTGGGGGCCTGATCCTGTCACCCCAGTCATCCAGCCTCCAGGCACCTCTTCCCATTGGCTACCAGTTCCCATCCCCATTGGTCCCAGCTTACACAAAACACAACACTTCTTATTGGTTCTTTTAATAAAGTTATCTTTCTATTGGCTAAACATTTCAAACACGCTGCTGCTGCTCTCATTGGTGCAAAACTTCAATCCGACCTCCCATTGGCTGTATCAACGTGCACACTTCTTGGATCCATCCCCTCATTGGTTTATCTTCCTATCTCCATGTATTCCAATGTATATTCTGAAATAATGAAATGTATAAAACTGATTGTAAATGATTTATGTGGCGCGCATTCTGCATAGGATCGCGTCCTTGGCTGGCTGAGTAAAAGATCTTCTCTTTTTACCCAACGTTGGTCTATCTGAGCTCTTTTTGGCGCCTCTGCAAACTGCAGAACTTTTTCTTTCTCTCACTCTCTCTTATTTTTGGGTACCTACTCCATCTTTGGAGCCTTGGTGTCAGCTCACCGAATCCCTTGAACTTAGATCACCTGTACCCTTGGGGGTGCTCACTACACAGGAAGCAGCAACTGCTTGACAGAAAATCCAGCCGGATTATGCTAGCGTGAAGGGGGGGAGGGCTTTGGGAAAAGACCTGCCTTCGAATGGACGTTGGGCAGCTGGTTCCTGCTCCTGGGCACCTCCATGCAGATCAAAAGAGAGACTGAGTTAGTTTCCATGGACCTGCCTGTTGCTCCTGATGCTGCTCGCAGAGGGCCCTAGGTGGCAGCCGCCGCCGCTGCCAAGAGAGCTTTAGTGTGTTCATTTGCTGAACATTTACCAATAACTCATCTTGTTCTGATATATCGATTTATTTTGAAAGATAGCTGGCTTCATGCAGGCCCTCTGGATCCTAAATAAGAACATAAGAAGAGACCTGCTAGATCAGGCCAACGGCCCATCTAGTCCAGCTTCCTTTATTTCTTCACCCAGCGTGTAATTCATCTGTGGAACTCCTTGCCACAGGATGTGGTGATGGCACCTGGCCTGGATGCCTTTAAAAGGGGGTTGGATAGATTCATGGAGGAAAAGACCATCACAGGTTACAAGCCATAAGCAACCTCCTGGTTTTTAGAAGTGGGTTTTCTCTGTGCCAGGTGCAGGGGAGTGACAACAGGAAACACTTTTTAACTTAAGTGTTTTAATTAATTATTTTAATGTGTTTATAAATTGTTAATGTTTATATGTATTTTAATATGTTGTAAGCCGCCTTGAGTGCCCTCGGGAGAAAGGCGGGCTACAAATTCCTTAAATAAATAAATAAATAAATAAATAAATAAATAAAACGGGTTATCTTGTTGACTGTGTCCTCTCGGAAGCATCTGGTGGGGCCACCGTGAGATACAGGAAGCTGGACTAGATACGGGGGGCCCTTTGGCCTGATCCCGCAGCTGGGCTCTTCGGAGGTTCTTAGCTTTCTTAGAGACATGGAGAAGGAACTAGGCTGGAAGAGGGGCTCCTTGGTGAGCAATGGGACTGGTGAGGAAGAGCCAGGGCTAGAACGGCTCTCTTCTTCTGACCGTTTTGTGCCCTTTCCGTTTGCCACAAGGACCGGCGGCTGCAACGGTTATGGCATCGTCTTGCAAGCACAGATAGGAACATAAGAACATAAGAACATAAGAAGAGCCCTGCTGGATCAGGCCAAAAGCCCATCTAGTCCAGCTTCCTGTGTCACACAGTGGCCCCACCAGATGCCTCAGGGAGCACACGAGACAACAAGATACCTGTGTCCAGTCACCACTCCCTTGCACCTGGCACAGAGAAAACCCACTTCTAGAAAAACCAGGAGGTTGCTTATGGCTTGTAACCTGTGATGGTCTTTTCCTCCATGAATTTGTCCAAACCCCTTTTAAAGGCGTCTAGACCAGGTGCCATCACCACATCCTGTGGCAAGGAGTTCCACAGATGAATCACACGCTGGGTAAAGAAATATTTTCTTTTGTCTGTTCTAACTCTCCCTCCACTCAATTTTAGTGCGTGTCCCCTGGTTCTGGTGTTGTGCGAGAGGGAGAAGAATTTCCCTCTATCCACTCTCTCCATCCCATGCATAATTTTATAAGTCTCAATCATGTCCCCCCTCAGGCGCCTTTTTTCTAGGCTGAAAAGCCCCAGACGCTGTAGCCTTTCCTCGTAAGGGAGGTGCTCCAGCCCACAAATCATTCTGGTCGCTCTTTTCTGCACCTTTTCCAATTCCACTATATCCTTTTTGAGGTATGGTGACCAGAACTGGACACAATACTCCAGATGTGGCCTTACCATCGATTTGTACAAAGGCAGAATGATATTGGCCGTTTTATTCTCAATCCCCTTTTTAATGATCCCGAGCATGGAATTGGCCTTCTTCACAGCCGCCGCACACTGGGTCGACACTTTCATCGACCTGTCCACCAGCACCCCAAGATCTCTCTCTTCATCCGTCACAGACAACTCAGAACCCATTAGCGTATATGTGAAATTTTGGTTTCTTGCCCCAATGTGCATCACTTTGCACTTACTTACATTGAAGCGCATCTGCCATTTTGCTGCCCATTCTCCCAGTTTGGAGAGATCCTTCTGGAGCTCTTCACAATCCCTGCTGGTCTTTACCACCCGGAAAAGTTTAGTGTCATCCGCAAACTTGGCCACCTCACTGCCTATCCCCAACTCCAGGTCATTTATGAATAAGTTGAAAAGCACCGGTCCCAAGACCGATCCTTGGGGCACACCGCTTTTCACCTCTCGCCATTGTGAAAATTGCCCATTGACTCCCACTCGCTGTTTCCTGGTCTTCAACCAGTTCCTAATCCACAAGAGGACCTGCCCTCTTATTCCCTGACTGTGGAGTTTTCTCAGGAGCCTTTCATGAGGGACCGTGTCAAACGCCTTCTGAAAATCCAGATATATAATATCCACGGGTTCGCTCGCATCCACATGCCTGTTGACCTTTTCAAAAAATTCTAACAGGTTTGTGAGGCAAGACTTCCCCTTGCAGAAGCCATGCTGACTCTCCCTCAGCAGAGCTTGTTCTTCTATGTATTTTAAGATTTTATCCTTAATGAGACTTTCCACCATCTTCCCTGGAACAGATGTTAGGCTGACCGGCCTGTAGTTTCCCGGGTCCCCCCTCCTTCCTTTTTTAAAGATTGGCGTGACATTAGCTATCCTCCAATCCTCTGGCACAGTGGCCGTTTTAAGGGACAAGTTGCATATTTGGGTCAAGAGGTCAGCAACTTCATTCTTGAGTTCCTTCAGAACTCTTGGGTGGATGCCATCCGGGCCTGGTGATTTATTGATCTTTATTTTGTCAATTAAGTCTGAGACATCTTCTCTTTTAACCTCTATTTGACTTAATTCTTTAGTCAGGGGAGACCGTTCCGGCAGCGGTATTTGCCCGAGGTCTTCTGCCGTGAAGACAGATGCAAAGAACTCATTTAATTTCTCTGCAGTCTCCAAGTCCCCTTTTATCACCCCTTTCTCTCCCTCACCATCCATCGGACCCACCGTTTCCCTGGCAGGTTTCCTGCTTCTAACATATTTGAAGAAGCTTTTATTATTCCCTTTTATGTTGCCTGCCATACGTTCCTCAAAGTCTTTCTTGGCCTCCCATATCATCTTTTTACATTTCTTTTGCCACAGTTTGTGCTCCTGTTTATTTTCCTCATTAGGGCAAGACTTCCATTTACGGAAGGAAGCTTCCTTGCCTTTTATAGCCTCCTTAACTGTGCTTGTTAGCCATGCCGGCACCCTCCTGGACTTGGTCGAGCCCTTCCTCCTTTGTGGGATACACTCCCGCTGGGCCTCTATGACTGTTGTTTTAAACAGCCTCCCTGCACTCTGGAGCGATTGGACTCTTTTTACCTTCCCTTTCAGCTTTTTCTTAACTAGTCTTCTCATTTTGGGGAAGTCTGCCCTTCGGAAGTCAAGGGTTTTCGTGTCAGATTTGCTCGGCACTCTCCCTCCGACATGCATGGCGAAACAGATCGCAGCATGGTCACTGTTCCCCAACGGTTCGGTAACATTTACCTCCCTGACCAGATCTTGAGTGCCACACAATATCAAGTCCAGAGTCACCTGTCCTCTGGTTGGTTCCGTGACAAGCTGCTCTAAGGCACAGTCATTTAACATATCCAGAAATCCAGTCTCTCTTTCATGACCTGAGCATGAATTGACCCAGTCGATGTGAGGATAATTGAAGTCCCCCATGACTACAACCCTGTCTCTCGTTGACACCTCCCTGATTTGCTTCCTTATTTCAAGATCCCCTTCAGGTTTTTGATCTGGAGGACGGTAGCATGCCCCTACTATTACATCACTCTTTGAGCCTGGTAATCTAACCCACAGTGATTCTACGGAGGAGTCAGAGCCCCCCTCCAGCTCTACTCTGGTGGATTCTACCCCCTCTTTGACATAGATGGCCACCCCACCTCCAACACGCCCCTCTCTGTCCCTCCTATAGAGTTTATATCCTGGAATTGCAGTATCCCACTGGTTCTCCGCATTCCACCAGGTTTCTGTTATACCTACTATGTCAATGTTTTCCCTAGCCACCAAACATTCCAGTTCTCCCATCTTTGCCCGAAGACTTCGGGCATTTGCATAAAAGCACTTATATACCTGGTCCCCCAAGAAGGGCTGCATGTTTGCCCCTTTATTCCTGCAGCCTTCTGTCTTGCTAGACTGGCTGTCATGTCCCATCACGCTACCACTCCCAATTCTTACTCTGTTATTACTTGACTGTTCCCCATCCTCTGCACCCTCATTCCCGAGGGATGAGGAGTCCCGAACCGGATGCCCCTCGGCTCCTGTCGGCTTTCCCCCAGGAGTCAGTTTAAAAGCTGCTCTGCCACCTTCTTAATGTTACGCGCCAGCAGTCTGGTTCCGTTTTGGTTCAAGTGAAGCCCGTCCCTCTTGTACAGGCAGAAGAGGGTTGTACAGATTTAAACTGTTGTGTAGCTCCAAGGAAGTGTAGGAAGGCAAGGTGCAACCGCTCTGGCATTTTCCCACAGCCAAACGGGGGCGGGTTCCATCAGGTCCTAGCGAACCTTACTTCTGGGACCAATATTCCCTTTGCGCCTGGTCAGTGGGAACACGTGTTCTGATCTGGGTGACGGGCCTTCCCTCCCACTTACATTCACTCTTCACCACTTACATGCCATGTGCCTACACAGACTACATAGATTACAGTCCCAGATCCTGGATATGCTGCTTCCTGCTCAAGAGAAGCTGCTGCCACAGCAAGCAGCTCTTTTACCGCCAGCCAAGATCTCCGCTCCCTTCACACTGAGGCAACTTGTTGCATTCGCACATTCATTAATCTAGCAGCAATGGCTTCCGAGCGCCAACAGCCAGTGGAAGGAAACAGAAAAATTCAAATGGTAAATAAGACCCAGCTTGTTAACAATAAGAGTAATTAACCAGAGAAAGAGCTTTGCCCAAGGGAAGTGGCAGATTTGTCTGCTTGGAATGGAGCTTGGATGTCTTGCAGAGGATATAGTGGGCACAACAATGGAATGCATCCTAAAACATTTGAAAAGCCGGACTTCCACTGCTGGTTTTCCAGAGGCGAATCAGCCATTTTATAGCTTGGTGATAAAAATGTAAGAAGAGCCCTGCTGGCTCAGGCCAAAGGGGGTCTATCTAGCTCAGCATCCCATTTCTTCACAGTGCCCCCCCCCCCGCTTCCTCTGGGAAGCCCACAAGCAGGCGGAGACAGAGCCGTCTCCTGCCATCGATCCCCTGCAACAAGTCTTGTTCAGGGGCAGGTGGTCTCTGAGCCCAGAGGCAGCACATGGCCAGCATGACCAGTAGCCATTGGTAGACCTCTAGTCCCCCATGAATTTGTCCCAGCTCCTTTTAAAAGCATCCACATTAGTAGCCATCACTACATCTTGTGGCAAGGAATTCTACGGACGAATATGGGCTATGTGAAGATGGGCTATCTTGCCCATCCTGCCAAGGGGCAGGATCTCGGCAGCAGCAGTGCACACCCAGATCCTATCCCACTTTACATAGCCTGAAATGCCCCCCGAGTCCCTTCGGAATTACACTGCAAAAATAGGCCAGGGAAGTAAGTAAGAACAAGTTTTACTTACCTCTTTGGGGCTGTCTGGTTCCCCCCCCCCCGCCCCCCAGCATGAAGCGCACACTCCGGCAGAGGTGCTGCGTGCTCTGGGCTGGGCTGGCGAGGAGTCGGATTGGGCTGTTTGGCATGGCCACCGAGGTGACATCTGTGAGACAGAAGGGGTGCAGCTGGCAAAGGCACTCTGGGCCACAGGTGTCACCTCGACATGCAGGAACACAGCCGGGTCCGGAAGCCCCCCAGCAGCAGACCCGGCATCAAGCACTGGCCAAGACACCATCTCCCTCTCAGCAGATCTCCTCACCAGGAAAGCCTCCATCATGGTGTCTGGCTGGGGGTCATGCCGGCCTTTTGGGATCTGCCTGGCGCCAAACCCTGGCCCATGACATCTTCCAGCCAGCAGCCTTGTGCAGACTGTGCAGGGAGGAGAACGTGGCTGTGGGTGAGGAGGCCATGGAGAAAGAGCCCCGGACCACCTTCTGGAGAGTGCTAGCTCCAGAAAGGGGTCCGGAAGAAGGATCCCTCGACTGATGGTACGCTGGAAAGCCACTTAAAGGTCCGGCAGAACCAACAAGGATGATGATGGCCGTTCCCTGCCTGGTTCCTGACGTAGGTCATTCGGTAGAGGAGCCAAAACTGTGTTCAGTCCCAACACAGGGGACTGCACTGGAAAGGGCCAAGACAACCGGTCTCATCCAGGAATCCCCAGAGCTGAGTTGCCACCACAACACACTCAAGCCCCCCCCCCCTCCGTGCATTGCCAAGGAAGCATGAATCACTCCCTGCTCACCCGGCCAGTCCCTCCCCAACAGCTGTGAGTACCCAGGCTAGGCAAGGCTTGAGGCCACACGCGGACAATTCCATACGACCAGAAACAAGGCCACATTCTCAGGCTGGAAAGAATCCCTAAGTGCAGGTGGGCAAGTGGGGGCCAAAGACCCCTCCTCCTCAGAGACTGCCAACGTGGAGCCCCGGCCGAGGCAGATGAGAGCGATCCTACCTGTGACCTCCAAGGAAGGGTAATGAAGCAGCCCTTCAAGGTCCATCTCCACTGCAATCACTAGAGGCAACAAGCCCAGGCTCTGTGATGGCTCTGTGTGTGTGTGTGTGTGTGTGTGTGTGTGTGTGTGTGTGTGCTTGGAACGCTGGCGCGCCCGCATCGAGCTCTCCTGCCAACTGAGCGGTGGGAATAGGACGGAGTATTTCAGACAGGCAGCCACACTCTCTCTGGACTGCCCTCCCCGAGGAAGCCCACTTGGCCCCATCCCCAGGCTCATCCAGTTGCCTAGCCAGGACTTGCCTTTGGAGGGACGCTGACAGAGCTGTGTTTATAACATTGGGGTGGGAGTCTTAGACCCCATTCTAGATGAATTGTTTTTAGGCGGCCTCTATATTTGTTTGGATTTTACTGATTTTGATTGTATTTCATTAACATGTAGCCCCCCTGTAAAGTGTGTTCTTTTACAACAGCTCAATCCAACCTCCAACCTCCCCCAGTGATGCAGCTGTGCCAAGGGAGCAAGTGCTGCACCCAGTGGGGTGGGTGGAGGCAGTCCCAGAGGCCTCCTCAAGGTAGGGGAACTTTCGTTCCCTGACCCTGGGACAAGCCTCCGCTGCTCCAATGGTTCTCAGCGTGTAATTGGTTTGTGGAACTCCTTGCCACAGGAGGTGGTGATGGCACCTGGCCTGGATGCCTTTAAAAGGGGATTGGACAGATTTATGGAGGAAAAGTCCATCACAGCTTACAAGCCATGATGGGGATAAGCAACCTCCTGGTTGTAGGAGTAGGTTTTCTCTGTGCCAGGTGCAAGGGAGTGGTGACAGGATACAGGTATCTTGTGGTCTTGTGCTCCCTGAGGCATCTGGTGGGGCCACTGTGTGATACAGGAAGCTGGACTAGATGGGCCTTTGGCCTGATCCAGCAGGGCTCTTCTTATGTTCTTATGTTCTCCTTGGATCTGCGCCAGTCATTTTGCTGGTGCAGAACCGAGGAGAGTAAGGGAGAGGGAAACGGAGAGGAATGGGGAGGAGATCCACTCACATGCCAGTGTCGCTGGGCTCCACCCTCTCCCTCCCCCATTCTGCCTTCCTGTCCAGACACTCCCCTGATCAACCCCTCCTTGCCCCGTTCCTCCGTCCACCCGCCCCCACCCGGCTTACCTGCAGTCCCACATGTCCCATTTGTAGCGACAGTTCTGCAATGGCCGCCGGCGGTCTGCTGCGCTACATGATGCATATGACCATTTACCGTAGCAGAACCGCAGTTCCACTGCCACGAAGCCTGTTAGGATTGGGTGGTCAGATTCTGCCCATTTATCCCCTGATCCATGTTTTCCTTTGCGGCTAATGGAAACGGTGGCTGGTTCCTTCACTCTCCACATTGTAGGTTGCAAGTTCTGCATTTCTGATGTTGAGTAAATCATATGTGAGTGGTGTTTACATAATTTATGACACTTTCTTGGTGTTTCAAATTCAGTGTTTTTCTCTTGCATGGAAAAAGGATTGCTTGATTGTCAGATACAATGGAAAGAAAAGATCATCTATATTCTAGAAGATTCTCATGAAAATCATTTGCCTTCCTGGAAAATATGTAAAAGTGTGTGTGTGGGGGGGGCATAGGAGAGAACACAATTAACAATTGCGATTAATCTGGAAGGACTTGCCAGGAGAGCATTGTCATTGATTAATTTAGCAAAACGCATTAGAGCGAAGAGGGGCATAAAACATGCACAGAGTTTCAGCTCCAAGTCACTTGAGGCAGGTTGGTTCTGCGGCGCTTTAGGGCCTAACTGGGTCAGATGCCGACGATGTAATGGAGGCTTCAGCGCATCATTTCTCTAATGTAAACAGAACGTGCGGGGCTCTGATCCAAACTGGGATGGTGGTGGAGGCAAAGGGTTAAAGCGCCCCTCCCTCTGCTGTGTCCCCAGGTGACCCCCTCGGCCATGCATAACTGACAGCCCAATCCTGCCTAAGATGCAGTGGCTGGCCGAAATGGCCGGCTGCTGCATCCTAGGCAGGATGCGGTCCATGTCGGTGCGGCCGGCATTCACCTTGGGGGAAGGGGACATTCATCTCTTTCCCCCGGAAGCCGCAATGGGCCTCCTTGGATGTGCAACAGCTCTTTAGCTGGCGCGTGTCCGGGGAGGCCGTGTAAACCCGGCCCGGGAAGGGGACAGGAATATGGTGAAGTGCACCACCGATATCTCCGCCCCCTCCCGGGCCGGGCCAGCCAATCGCCCCCTCCCCTGCCACCTGGCCCTCCCTCCCCAGACCCTCCTGCCGACTGGCACAGGACTTACCTGGCACAGGACTGGCACAGGACTGGAACTAGGGGCCCCGGACCATGTCAGCGAGTGCAGGAGAGGCAGCTGGCAAGAGCGAGGCCTCCTCTTGTAGCAGAGGGGGGGCGTCAGTCAGAGGAGGGGCTCCTGACCGCGGCAGCTCACGCCAAGGGCAGGGCGGCACAGCTGGCTCCACCAGCTCCTTGTTGGAAATTGGGCAGTGTTTGTCTGCTGAGCACTGGGGGGCGGTGTGATGATCCGGTCACCTGGGAGTCCCGTCGCCTGGTCCTCTCTATGCCCTGGAGGGGGCGTGGCTCCTGACCTTTTCCTACTTCCTCTTCTTGGTCATGTGTTTGCTCTCTCTGTTTGTTCCAGACTCCAAGGGGGTAAGGTGTGTTTTTCCCAGGGCTCTCCATAGCCCGGGGGCCATCTTGCCAGCAAACTACCATGCACAGCGTGCCAGCTTCAGGGGTATGCTGTGTTCCTAAGTTAGAATAACTCTTGGTCATAACCAGATGCTGTACAAATGAAACTGAACCGTGAGTAAACTTGTGTTTTCTATAACTATGCAAGCCTCTGCCAGCCTTCGTGTGTTTCTTTTACTGATAGCAAGCGAGCCTGGGTGTTTGGGATAATTCCGTCTTTACCCTGGGACAAGGTTTCTTCCGCTTTTTCCTCTGCTCTTAAACATCCTCCCTGCTCCAAGCCTCCTGTCGTCGTCCTCGTTTCACTCTGGCCTCGGGGCCGGGCAGCGAGGGGAGCAGCAGTGCAGCAGCCCGGCAATTCTCCCACTGCTTCCGGCCTCTTTCTCCGCACCCCGAATCGATACAAATGAGCTGCAATTTGTCAGAGGCTGAGAACTGCCTTTGTGCTGCTGCCGCCGCTGCCCACCTTGTGCCGTCCTTGTCCGGTGGGTCAGCCCAATTACTTGTCTTCCTGATACTCAGGTGTCAGGATTTTCTGCAGCAAATAATCTATTGGCTTCTTAAAGGATTAAGCAGCTGGGGCAGTAAAGCACATTGCGGGGGGGGGGAGAGGGATGATGGGACAGCAATTACTGGCGCAAGGTCCTCACCACTCGCTATAAGCCTGGCAGCGATGGAGACGCTGCTGGACACACACACACACACACACACACACACACACACGGTCAGGGCGAGACCAGCCCTGGCTCCTTCCTAGACGTCTTCCTCGAGGTCTTGCCGAGTGCCGCGGTCCAGGCAGCGAAGGAAGGTCTGCTCAAGGTGAAGCTGACGCTGGCCAGGGGCAGGAGCGTCAGGTCTGGGGGGCCCATCTCAGCAGGGGCTCCTGGCTCTGTAGTTTAGCCAGCTCTGGACCCACTGAAGAGCTTCGCTGTGGGGCGGAACACAGGAAGCAGCCCAAGGAGTGACTGTGGTCTGCACACTTGCGCTGCTGCGCAAGGACTCTGCTCGTAAAGGAGCGGAGCCCCTGGACGGACACGAGGCTCCTGCTTTCCTCCGCAAGCCCAGCCAGTGGCTCCTGGGTCTCTTCTCCCTTCCCTTCCAAGGCAGGTTCCAACCAGACAAGCAAAGAAGGACGAGGGAGGCAAAAAGGCCAAGTGCCGCCCGGGAAAGCAGCAGGGACGTCAGGCAGATCATCTGACTGGACACTTTACAACCACCCTGCAAGGTGAGTAGCTAGTATTAGCCCATGATGCAGAAGGGGAAGACCGAGCCTGAGAGAGAGTGGCCTGTCGAAGGTCACCGGGGGGGGGGGGGGGGTTGTGGCAGAGGTGGGATTCGACCCGCTGAGCCTCTCACCCTCTGCACCACACCTGGTCCAAGCCAAGGGAGGGAGGCCCGTGTGCAGTGCGACCGTGCCGGGGCAGTGAGTGCCGTAGCAACGGCCAGGCTGTCGCCGGGCACCGGAGTAAGGACGGTGGGCCACAGGTCCTGCTTCAGACCCTGAGCCGCTACGCACAGCAACACACCTGGGAGGCTGGTGCCCTGCTGCCTCGCTGTGAGCTCAGCTGGGGAGGCCCTTCTTCAGGGACCCCTCTTGGGGGCAGCCAGGAACACCTGGTGCTTGAAACAGACAGGAGGAAAAGCTGCCCCCCCCGCCCTGGCCCCCCCTCCTCTGTGGCACTGGGACCGGCAGGCAGGCAGGCAAGTCCCACCACATCAGAAAAGGAGGGGGAGGGAGTAGAAGGCGGATGGAGGGGAGCATCCCCCTCCTCTTCCGTCACAGTGGTGGTGGCAGCGGCCCCAGGGGCTGGTGAGTGGGGGGAGTGGCACTGCCTGTGCCACCAAACCAAATGGTGGCGGCAGCTGGGTGGGGTGGCCCGGCCCAGCCCCCATTACGGGTTGCTCACTGCAGAAGCAAATCCCTGCTGGGGTGGCCAGCTCTGCCCCTGCTGCGGGTGAGATATATAGCTTATAGCTTACAAGCCATGATGGGGATAAGCAACCTCCTGGTTGTAGGAGTACGTTTTCTCTGTGCCAGGTGCAAGGGAGTGGCGACTGGACACAGGTCTCTTGTTGTCTTGTGTGCTCCCTGAAGCATCTGGTGGGGCCACTGTGTGATACAGGAAGCTGGACTAGACGGGCTTTTGGCCTGATCCAGCAGCTGGGCTCTTCTGAGGTTCTTATGAGATCCGGTGGCTGCTGAGCCCCAGAGGCTGGACCTCTCTGCGCTGGCCCCCCCTCTGGACCCCTCTGCAGGCCCAGTCACCCAGCACCTCCTCCAACGGAGCAGAGCCCTTTGTGGCCCTTTCGTCAGGGAACTGCCATCCATTGGCTCAGGCTCTTCTCCATGTCTTGGAGAGCAGAGTTCGCAATGGGACCTCAGCGAGTGCCCCCCCCCCGAAAACGCCTACCTGTGCTAAGGGCAGCAGCTTTCCCCCAGAATAATCAGCAGATTGATCCCCTCTCTGCAAACTGGGACCACGGGAGGAGGACTTCGGAAACCAGGCCCTCTGCCTCCCCACCACGGCCCCAATCCAGAGGGCCTTGCAGCTCTGCTTCTGCTGTCGAAAGCAGCGCCAAGCCAGGCAGGATTACTGGGAGGAGCTTAGCGCAAAGGGGGTTGGACAAATCCAGGCAGCAGGAGGAGCAAAGGTTTGACTAGGGCTGTCAGCCACGAGAGCATCGAAGCAGAGCCTCCCTGGTCAGAGGCACTGTGGCTGCGAAGGGGGAGCAAGAGGAGGGCAGGGCTGCTGCCCCCGGTTGGCAACTGGGGAAGCAGGCGGCTCGGCTCAGCTCGGCTCGGTGGGGCGGCTTGAGTCAAGTTGCAGCTTACAGTCTTTAGCCCTGCAGAGACCACCGACATGCAGGCCGCCAGTGTGTCACGCTTGCTGGGAAAAGCGTAAGCCGGGGACACCTTAGACTAAGGGGACAGTCCCAAGTACTCAGTATGTCCGGCGGAAGCGCCACTGTCGCCTCCCCACGATGCTCAAAGAGGAGGGGCCAGAGTTTTCAAAGCATTAAGCAGACTGAGCACCCAACCCTAGCAGAACTGGCATTCTGGTGGCTCAGCGCCTTTCCGGCATCGCAAATCGCGATGTGTTGCCGTGTGCATGCAGGCCACCACCAGAAACACCGAGCGGCGGCGGTGGCCACATGACAGCAGCGACCTCGGATGCCCTGGCACCAGGAAATTGGTGTGGGGGATGGGCAGTACGGGGCAGAGAGGAGGAAGAATGGGCCGTGGACTAGGACGGAGGGGGGGGTGTCGAGGTCGGGAAGTGAGCGGCTCTGCTGATATCCTATCCCCCTTCCCGGCCTTGATCCACCTCCCTGGCTCCACTCAGAGTTGCACCAGCCAAAGAGCTGGCGCAGGTCTGAGTAGACCTATCGGGGAAGTGGAGGCTGGCCTTGAGGAGGCCTCTGGAACTGACCCCTTCAGGATGCAGCACACGCTCTGTTGGCGCGGTTGCTTCGGTGGGGGTGGCTAGTTGGGATTGGGCTGTGAATTTGGAGGTGTCCTCAGCAGGTTGATGTGATCCTGCCATGGCAAACCTCCTGGACACTGGTTCCGCAGGCTCCTGTGAGTGGGCCTTGGGCATGGTGCTCAAGACGCTTCCCCAGGCCTGGGGCAATAACCACCTGCTCACCCAAGTTGTCTTTGCCTCCCCATCAGCAGGATAAAAAGGTTTCAAATCGTGGAACAGTCTTTCCACTTACGAGGAGCTTTTGCCCATCACAGCGCAGCAAGCTTTGCTGGACCCAAACTCGATGGCAACACAGCGGCACAGCAGTCCCCGGGCTCTGTGCCTGGCCCTGCCGTGCGTGAGGTTTGGGGTCTCCACCGGAGCGTTGAGGATGTGGCCGCGCACTGCAGCGTCCCGGCTTCCCCCCCCCCGTGTGGCTCGCGCTTCCCTCAAACGCAAACGTCTCGGGCAGCCAGTGTCCTTATGATGATTCATTTAGCAGTGGGAGAAGAAAGCACCAACATGCCTCCAAATGGGATGATGATGATGTGTTTCCCGCAAGCAAATCCTTCCAGAAGGCATCCCGTCCTCAGGACATTTAATCTTCTGAACAACCCAAACTCAAATGGCTGCTTAGGAGGATTCTTCAAATCTCCGATGGAGCAATTGCTTCCCATTTGCATTACAGCACCATCATCTAAGCCACCAAACCATTTGTCAGCAGCAGGCAGGAAGATAGTGGAGGACAGGAAGGCCTGGTGGCGGGAGATGGTTCATGGGGTCACGAAGGGTCGGACGCGACTTAACGACTGAACAACAACAACAAGGCAGGCAGGGTCTGAATGCTGATGGGGGGCGGCTCCGGGGACTCTTCCGTCCGCTTGATTTGCCTCGTGGCTGGGAGGGGGGGGGAGCCTGCTGTCTTGGAAGGCAGCCTGCAGAGGGGTGGGGAGCTGGGAGGCAACCCGGCCACTGAGCCGCCCCTGGGGGAAGCCAGTGCCAGGCGCTCCAGGGCACAGCAAATGCTGGCACGGTGGGTCTGAGGCCCCTTTCGTTCAGCATCCACCTTACAAAGCGCCCCAGCAAGCAGGATTCTTTCCTCCGTCTGTGGCGGTGGGTCTTGTGGAGAAGGCCCCAAAAGAGGCCCCTTCCTTCCCTCTTCTCTGCCTGCGGTTTGCCAGCTCAGGAGGCACCACTTCTCCCTCCCACCTAGGGGGGGGGAGATCTCAGGACCGGAGGAGGCCGCCGTCGTCTTGCTCTTGCGCGGTTTCACCCAGGCATCCATTTCAGCCCTATCCTGAGCTGCCGCTCCTTGCCTCACCTTTGCCAGGATGCACAGAAGGGGAGGCTGGCTGGCTGGCTGGCTGGCTGGGTGGGCCTCACGCAGGGGGGGCCCCTCAGACCTGGGGAGATCCCAGGGGTGGGAGGGAGCACTGCTCTAGCAGGGCCTCCTTCCTCCACAGCCCTTGCAAGCTCCCAGGGCCCTTTGCCCCCTGAAGCGCTCACGGCGAGCTTTTCAGGGCCAGTGAAGGCCCGAGGCGCAGCCAGTAGCCCTCACCTCCCTGCCCTCAACTGCTGCTGCAGCATTCGTGGAAATGGGCGGCAGGGGCTAGTCTGCCCCTCAAGGGGCTTCGCCAGGCCCACCGCTGCCATTGGTGCGCTTTGGCCAAGCCAGCCCTTGGGTCCCTCCACGCCGACTGACCTGCTGTTCCAGCGCATGCCCAGCAGTGCGCCCTGGAGATGCTGCCAGGCCTGAGGGCCACTGCCGCCCCCTGCTGGTTCTGCCCAGCCCCAGGTCTGTGGCTGGACTAGATGGGCCTTTGGCCTGGTCCAGCAGCTGGGCTCTTCTGATGTTCTTATGGCTCTTGCCTGCTATGGAAACACTTATGACTCGCTACACGTCGTCGCCAGACAAAGGTTTCGACTCATCCAAGTCCTCTTGCCTGCTACTGATGAAGTCAGGTTGGGGGGCTCCCCCCATTTCGCCAGCGTGGACGTGGTCAAGGCGAAGCGGAGGCGGGAGAGGGTGGGCTGTGCCCTGGCTGGCCAGGGAAGACAAGAGCAGCAGAAGCAGGAGGCCAAGCGAGATGGTCCGGCAAGGGGCTCCTCTTCCTCCTTCATCCAGCCCCCCCCCACACACACACACTAGTCTCACACCAGGCTGGTGAACCGGGCCTCAGCTCCGCCCCCTGCCTCCCTTTCCCACACACTTCCTCTCCCTGGGCGCCGCAGGGCCCTCCTCTGTCCATCTGTCAGTTGTGTGGCTCTCTGCTAACTTTGAAATCCTTGGATTAGTCCCACGCTGTGCAAATTCCCCGGTAACATTCGGCAGAAAATAGTGATTTTCTTGTGTCGATGTTGTTCTTAAGACGTGTTTAAATATTCATGGCCAGAACATCTTTCAGTTTAAGCCTCAGATGTTGAAATGGGTGGGGGGGGATACACCTTTCACTTTGAATCAGCTGGCGAAATCTAATTAAAAAAAATCCAGCGGTAAAATGACAGGAAAAAAATGAAGATTTATGTTGGAGCTTTGCTTCAGAAAAAGGCTTGTTTCTTCTGGAAAGCTTTTCCTATTTGTTTTCAAAAGTAATTAACATTCACATGCCGGAAAGATTGCAATGAGATGAATCAGTTCCCCACGTGAGATTAATGGCAGCAGGCAGCTCTTGAATCTCTGATGATCTCTCCAAAGGCCGATCCAGAGTTGCCGGCGGTGGTGCTGAAGGACGTCTCAGGCAGCCAGGCAGGCAGAGGAGCTCGCTCCAGGCACCCAGCCGCCGGCCAGACCCAGCCAGGCCGCCACCCAAGAATTCCGCCTCCTCCAGGCGGCAGGCAGGCAGCTCCTTGGCGCTAAGGGCGCCGCCCGCCAGACGGCTCATCTGAAGCAGGCAGCGGGCCCCTTGCTTGTGCGCCCGCCGCCTGAGGCACACGTTGGTGGGGAGCGCAGTGGTGGCAGCAGAGCCATCTGTCTTGTTGGAGATGAGCAGCTTTTGTCTGCTGAACCCTGGGGTGGACACTGGGGGGCGCTGGATCGTCTGGTCACCTGAAAGACCCTTTCCCTTGACCTCCCTGTGTCTAAAGGAAGGGGCGTGGCCCCTTGACCATATTTCCTCCTTCTTCATGCTTTCTCACTCTCTTCCTATCCTGACTCCAAGGTGGATGGACGTGTGCCATGTGGGCTCTGACCCAGGCGGCCATCTTCCAGCACACTACCATGCAGGAAGCCCCAGCTGTAGGGGGGCTTCGTCTTAAGTTAGAACTGAACCTCTGATCTTAATCAGATGCTGTATATGTTAACTGAAACCGTGAGTAAACTTCTTGTTTTTGCAACTTAACTCGGTCTATGCCTCGTGTGTTTATTTAGCTAATAGCAGTCTGCCTGGGTGTAAGAGGGAACAAACTCTGCTAAGAATCTCCTAGATAACCTCCCAAATAGAGGTTCTCCCAACATGTGGTGGGACCAGCGAGGGGAACAGAAGGCGGCGGCGGTGGCGGCAGCTCAAGGGCGCTGCTCTTCTGGGCAGCAGCAGAGAGTGCAGAGGCCGGCGGCCGGCTGGGAGCTCTCGGCTGCCGCCCCGCCGAAGAGAGGCAGCCTGTCCTCAGGGCCAGGCCGGGCGGGAGGCACTCGCCGCCGCCTCCTTCTCTACTCCAGGTGGCACAGGAGGGTGGGTGTGCCTGCCCAGACCTGGGAGGGATCGGAGACCAGGGCAGCCCCCCCCCCCGCGCCCGCCACAGCTAGCCAGAGAAGAAACGACTTCCTTCCGCTCTCTACAGAGTCCTGTGTCTTGGTGAGCAACTCTGTGGGTGTCGGAGGGACGGACCCCTGCTGCTGCCTGCTGAGCTCTGAGGCAGAGAAGCCGTCGGGCTTCTCGGCCTGCTGCTTTGGCCGCTGTGTGTCCCGCCGGGGAAGGAACACGCCGCGAAGGGTTTCCTCACCTCAGCAGAAGCAGCTGCCAAAGAGCTCCAAAAGCAGCGCTCCAGAGTGAACGGGGGTTGTCTCCTGCAGGGGCCTGGATGCCAGGCACAGTGGCAGTGTCCAGGCGTTGGCCGAGGGGGCCCACCTGGCCAACGCCACCATGGGGCCCCTGAACAGGCCTTTACCCCAGGGCGGGGGCCCCAGCTGTTCAGCAGAGGCAGGCTGGCTGGCAGAAGGTGCTGGAAGACGTGAAAGAAAGTTCTTGCCTGTAAGCGAAGCTTTGTTCCTTGCAGGATATTCTATCTCACATGCCAGCGATGGGGAAACCTTCTTCCCCCTCCCTCCCTGCTCTTCCTCGTTGAACTCCTCCAGGTCGCTCCAGTTCAGCCATTCCTTCTCAGCTCCAAACTGGTGAGCAGAGAGCAGATCGGAGACCGATGGCTGCGGGACGGACCTCCCTCCCTCCCTCCCTCCCTCCCTCCCTCCCTCTAGAGACCCAGCAAGGCCTAAGAGCTTTGCGTTAAGGCCAAATGCCCAGAGAATGTAGCGAATGCATTCTTCCCTGCCCTGCTGCAACTATGAGGAGTCTTCCTTCTCTGCGTATTCAGGGTCGCCAAGCAGCCCCCTCCTCCTTGACATGCGTCTCACTTCAGGAAGAAACAGTACAGGCAGGGCAGGATCCAACGGGCTTTTGAACAGGCGCCTCAAGCAAAGCTTCCCATCCGGACGCCCCTGCACTGCACAATGTGCCTCTTCCTTGCTGCCACACCAGGGAGAGGCGCCTTGTCCTCCATGAACCTGCCCAGTCCTCGTAAGCCACCTCTGCTCATGGGCAGCATCTCCACATCTGGCCACAGCTGCTGGCCATGATTCAGCCCCAATCTGGTAAGCAAACAGATTTGCCAGTCAGATACTCGCAGCAGCAGCAGAAAAATCATTCTGGGGCCTCCCTGGGAGCAGGAACATGATGATGATGTGCACCAAATAATATGTTCTTGCACTCCACTCTGCGCCTTCCCAAGAACCACTCGCTCATCTTCCCAAAGGGAACGAACCCAGTGACCCTGCTGCCCCCCGCCCCGTGGGGGGGGCAATGTTGCCCCGGGCCTTCCAGGTCAGAGAGCAGTGTGTGTGCTGGTGATCCACGTGACCCAGACTGAGAGGCATGCAGGACTGTTTGGACTGGATTCTGTTACGGTGCTTCGGTGAGTCGGCCGCTCTGAGATCCCTCCTAGGCTGCGAATTTCAGAGCAAAAAAAAGCAAATTAGGCATTTGCCTCGGCATAGGATAAGGCGGGATATAAATTTTTTAATTAAATAAATAAAAGTGAGGGGTGGACTGTGCCACAGCCGCTGCTGCTGCCATCATCGCCAGGGCAAGCTCTGGAGCTCCTCCGCCCCACTGCGCGGCTGGAGGGCATCCTTTGGGCAAGGCCGGGGGTGCGATGACCCCTCACTGCAATCACACCACCTTCTGTCCGTGGAGGAGGGCAGGTTGCGACAGGCAGTGGCAGAGAACACAGGGGCTCGGCTCAAGGCTTCAGCCAGGCAAGGTGCTGCCCTTGTCTCCCCAAGCCAAGGACGCCATTGCCAACACCTCCTCCGAAGCCAAGGGGCCCCCTGGCTCTGCGATTAGAAAAGGAGCGCTCGGGAGCCTTCGGGGCAGCTGCCCTGGTCGTTTCCCCCCTCCAGAGGTCAACCAATGCAAAGTATGAAACCCAGGAATTGCGGAGTTGCGAAAACACACTGTGGGGAAGGGGTGAAGCATTGCTGGTGGCCCCTTCCCACGGCTGCTCCAAAAAAGGTCACAGCCCCTCCCCCCCTTGGCAGCTATGGTGGAGGAATAATTTGCCTCGCTTGGGCTGGGGGGAGAGAGAGAGAGAGAGAGAGACTCCTGAACACTAACCCATATCTCATCGGCAGTGGTATTCTGTAGGTATCTCAACGCATCAAAGGGCCGGTGCAGAAAGCAGCAGCCTGAATCGATGACCGAATGAAGGAGGAGATGCCTGCAGGGCAGGGGGCTTCTGTGCTGCACAGCCACGACCGGAGCGGTGTGAGGGCTGTGGCACGTTTACAAGGGTTCAACTCTAATAAACGGTGGTTTGTGTTTGTGATCAGAATATTTGGTATCATTTCACAGTAGCCAGGTCCTGGTTTATGCCAAAATCCATATAGAACCTTTATTGGGATTTATACTAAAAGATTAGTTCATTTTCAGGAGCGATGGCAGCTTCAAGATCAGAATACGGGGGGTGATAAAATGAGAAATGGAAACGGAGAGAAGCATCTCCTGTTAAGATCCCATCTTCCCACTTTCCTTTTTTTATCAGCAGCAGCAGCTCTGGGTGTTCAGCAGAGCTGAGAGGGGTCTGTGTGGCGTGAAGATGTCAAGGACGAACTGTGCAGGAGGTGAAAGGGAGGCGCCCCCCCCCCCACAACTTCCTTGCTACTTGCTTACATTTGTGTGCTCTATAGAGAAGGGGACCAGGGTTGGCTGCCCAGCCTGTGCTGGCACAGCAGCTTCAGTTGTGCACATGGAGAAAGGTTGGAAAGGAGGAGGAGAGGGGAGGTTATGATCCTGGGTGCCAGCTGACCATGGTTGTCCTTGGATTGCAGCTGGAATTGAAGGGTGAGGTGGACAGACAGCAAGGCAGGATGGAGGAGACACAAGGGTCCAGTGACCATGGTTTGCATGGTCCCCCCCCATCTGGACTTTCTGTGGGATCCTTTGTGGGGCGAGCTCCCCAAGGGACCTTTCCTTGTTCTGCAGTGGTCCTTGCTGGCTCTCCCCTGGCCGTTGACCGGTGTGGCCGTTGTCCTTCACCTGGCTGAGCTCAGGAGCCTCCCTGGCTCATTCATGGGCCTCCTTGCCTGTGCTGGTGAGGACGGGGTGCGGGTGGGGGGACCCTCCTCCTTTGGGGTTGCTATCTAACAACTTGCTTTTCCCAAGCCAGGAGGCTCCCAGGAGGCAGCTTTTGCAACCCAGCACAGTGCAAATGTTCATTACAACTGCGGAGCAGGCCAGGCTCCATTCAAACCAGCCAGACTTTCTTTTTTGGGGGGGGGGGGGAGATTGCTCTGACCATTAAGAGTGAGGTGTTCTTCTTGGCCTGTGAATCGGAGGCCTCTGGCCATCTGCCCTGGAGCCAGCATCACATTTCTGGCCTGCGCCATGCTCTCCGAGCAGGCACCCAGCGCCACATGTGCGCAGCTGTGTTCCCTGCATGCACTGACATAGGGAGAAAACCAAGAGGGACATGACACACAATAGGTGGTACCACCAAAAGAGAGCTCAGGAGGCAAAATCCTGCCACGGGAGCGGAGTCTGCAATATTCTGCTTCCGGAGGAGAGGAAGGCACCTCGTAGCCCCCCCCCCCCTGGTGAGAGCTCTTTCTAGGCTATCGGGCAGAAGGGGGCCTTTTGCAGCCTCCAGCACAGAGACAGTCCGAGGGGGGGGGCTGGGGTGGTTGTTCTCCAGTTTGACTTAGAGTCGTGTGCATCTAACTTGTAGCTCAGCTACGCTGAAGAGTGGCAATCTGCTAAAATGTTACCGCAGGAGACTCATTCCGGAAAGACAAACTCGCCTGGCACCTGATTTCATGACAGCATCCGTCAAACTCGCATGCCGGCCGGCTTCGTCTTGACTGGGCTTTGGGAAAATGCTGAGTAACCTTAATTAGGGCTATGCAAACACCAGAGCAGAAAATAGATATAAATATTTAAATGTAAGCAGATCAATACTCCCGAGTGCATGAATCTGCTTCGGTTTCTGGGGGGCCCTTGGAAACGTCACTGAATCCTTTCACTGCTTATACTATCAGGGAGAGAAGTGTGGGGGGGGGGGAGGAAAAGGGCCCCCGCCTACCTTGTGCAAAGTGGTGCTGTGGGCTCAAGGGGATCCTCAAACTTGTGGGGGTGCAGGTTGCTGGGGGCCCTGGGCAAGGCCCTGCCCTGGACTCCCGCCCCACGGTGCCCACACCGACCCCCTGCCAGCCCCAGCTGGTACTGTGATGGCCACTGGGCTGGGGGTGCAGGGGGTGCCTCTGATGGGCCCCGGTGGTCCAAAGGCAGCCTGACTGATCCTTGCCTAGAATGGTGGTGGGGGTAGAGTTAGGGTCTAATGTCCCCGCTTGACCTCCATGGCCCTGTGGAACTCCCTGCCCTGGGATGTGTGTCTGGCAGGTGAGCCAGGGGAGTCTTTCTTTGGGAAGGGGTGCCGTCACAATGCAGGCACTGCCCCTGGAAAGCATCGGTCTCATTTGGCCAGCAAGTAGGGGGCAGACCGCCACCCGCCCCCAGCATTGGAGGAGTCTTTAGCTTGGGTTCTGCAGCAGTTAACAAAATATGAGTTCTGTAAAACTCTCCACAGATGGAGCCCATTTTTGTTGGAAAGTGTCTGCCTGCAGGACGCTGGCGCGGGGGGGGGGGGGGGGAGTCTTGTCCAGGAGGCAGATGACTCAGAGGCTGCCTGGCTCAGACTCTTCTGCTCTGTGACCTGATGGGACCTGCCCCCTCCCTGGCTTCCGTCCTCCTTCCTGGCTCTCCTGGCTCACAACTTTGTGAGCTCTGGCCAGCTTAAGAACATAAGAACATGAGAAGAGCCCGGCTGGCTGCTGGATCAGGCCAAAGGGGGCCCATCTAGTCCAGCCTCCTGTATCACACAGCGGCCCCACCAGATGCCTCAGGGAGCACACAGTGAGCCAACAAGATAGAGTCTGCTTCACGGAGTCCGCAGCCATGCCAGGATGATCTCCCCCACACCCATGCCAAGGGAGCAGCTCTAGGGGTCCCGCTCTTCCACTCTCAGCCCTGTCCAGCCCCCCTAGGTGGACCCACCTGCTTCTGAACTGGAAGCAAAGTGCTGCTTTCCTCTGAAGCCTCAGCTCCTGTGTTATGGTTAGCAGCAAGCAAGCGAGTGGTGTTGGTGGGGAGCAGTCGTAAGGGAGAAGGGTCTCCTGCTGGAGGGTGCCTCTGCTGGATTCAGACCCCTCCCCTTCCCACGCCTTCTCCTGGGGGCGCTTCCCGCCTGGCCTGGGTGCTCAAGCTGCCATGAACTCCTCGTGATCATTCTGACAAAGGAAATAAACGTAAAGTTATTCAAAACAGGTTTAGAAGCCATGTTACACAAACAAAATATAATCATGCTTAAAGCTTCTAAACCCGTTGTTAATATTAAATTGGTAGGCATGATAGCTGGCCATGAGAGCTTCAGATCTTATCGAAACGGAAAGTTCTAAGCTCACTTGTTTCTTGAGCAGAGAGTCATTTTGGGCATTGCCACAACTGAACCCTTGCACAGTGGCTGACGAGCTGCGGCTGACCAACATTCTAGATCAGGGGGGGTCCTCAACCAGTGGGATTCATACCACCAGTGGCACTTCGGCCCACTGCTGTTGGTACTTGGACTGCCGGCCCACTGGAACCCTGTTCTGATGTGGTGCTTTTGGTGCCTTGTTTTCACGCCGCAGAGGCTCCTTGCCTTTGGCCGAGCCTCTCGGGAATGCTGAGAAAGACCTTCCCACCTGCCCAGAGTCCCCTACCTGCATTTTTGGACCTCCGAAAACCCGCCAGTAATTGGCAATGATGTCATCGCCAGTCACTTCTAGTGGTACACAGCAGGAGAGTTGCTCCGGAGGTGGTACCCAGCTGGAAAGGGGTTTGAGAACCCATTCTAGGAGATGGAGGTACTCAGGCTTTCATGGTTGGTATATTTCTATACACAATTAAAACTATTTGGGTTCTCAGACCATGTTCTAATCTAGTGAGTTCTTGCTTCCCTAACGTTTCACTCAATCTTGTGTTGGGCATTCTCAAAGGCAGTGAGGACCCACGTCATAGCGTTAAAATCCAAACTTGAAAAGATTAAAACCACCAGGAAAGCTAAAAGCCTTGAGATGCTCATCTGGGTGGGAGATGCTCATCTGGGCCAGATCCTTGGACCCTCGTCTCACCCAGTATGTCTACTGCAATCAGTGTGTGTGTGTGTGTGGGGGGGGTTGACAGGCAGAGGCGTGTCTTTCCCATCCGCTGCGGATTCTTTGAGGCCGAGAGATGCAACCGGTGGCCTCCTCCCGCGTGGATGGCAGCTGCTCTGCCACCACAGCCCCAGCTGCTCTTCAGAGGCACTGAAAGGCAATCCAAACTGCTGCCAATCCAAGCTCCCCTTTCCCCAATTTTCTCCTTCCAGGTGCAGGTGGCAAAAAGGGGGGCACTCTGCAACTTGGGGGGTGGGGTGCAAAGCCCTCTGAGTACGTGGAGGAGCCGCTTGCTGCTGGCCAGTCCCGGCGGCAGCTGCGTCTTCTTCTTGGGCTGAATTTGGCTGCAGGCAGAGTGGCGGCCGCAGGAGCAGCAGTGTGGCGGGGGCTCTTTTTCCCTGGCTGCCACCAACCCTCTCCTCCCCCCCCCCCAGCCAGGACAGGAGGCGCCAGGAGTGAGGCTTTGCCAGGCTCCAGGCTCCGCAGCTTCTGGGGAAATGGCTGCAGGGCAGAGATCCAGCAGCGCTGCTGGCGAGCTGCCTCCCAAGCGGAAGGATTCTGCCTGCCTGCCTGCCTGCTGCCTCCCCCAGGGTGGATCAGTCCTGGGTGGGCTGTTGGTCCTCCCCACCGAATCCCCCCCCCATCAAATCAAATCGAGCTGAAAAGTCTTGGAGCAGAGTTAGTGGTTCCACTCTGCTTTCTTTTGAGACAGCAGCAGAACAGGAGCCAGCAAACATCCCCCAAAGGGGAGGTGCCTGAGAGAGCCAAGACGGGGGGGGGGGGCAGAGGGGGAGTGCCAGCAAGGTCAGGGCCGGCCGGGTTGTGCGCTCTGCTGCCTGCTGTTTTGCCTTCGCCCGGAAGGATTTGGCACGTCTCCCACTCGCCAAAGGGTGTCTCATGTCCCAAAGAGCCAGCCGGGGTCTCCACAGATGTGGTTGTGCAGGCGAGGAGGTCTCAGAAGAACATGGACTCAGCAGGTCACCTCACTCCAGTGACTGTGAGATGAAGAAGAAGAAGAAGATGGCCTCTTGGGGCCCAATCCTCCTCTCCCTGCGCCAGCCTGCAGCAGCGTCGGCGGAGTGAGCAGGTCATGCTATGGTGGGGGCAGCTACCAGGCGGCCCGGGAGAGGCAAGTAAGAATATGTTTTACTTACCTCCCTGTAGGCTGCCTGGCCTCCAATAGGTCTCCTCGGACTTACGCCAGCTATTTTGCTAGCGTCAATCCAAGGAGACTCCTGGTCTTGGCCAGGAAGGGGGCTCGGATCCTGGTTTGCGCCACGGCCACAGAGATCCTCCCACTCCCATCCCCAAATAGTCCCTGGCTTGGCCCGTCCAATCTATTACAGGCAGCGCGGGATGGAGGGCCCCTGGCCGTTTGCCTTGGCAGCTGCCGTTCGCCGAACAGTGGATCATTACGAGATCCGTTCGCGTCAGCTTTGGACAGGAGTGGGCTGCCGGTCGGTCGGTCTCATGGGTTCGGGTTCAAAGGGTGCTGCTGGTTCCAGGTGGCCGGGGGTCCTGCTCTGGGGCCCCCAGGGGTGCATTGGGTCGGTGCTGCAGCTGCCACAGGAACACTCCTGCCAGGGGCCAGGTGGGCCCCCGATGATGAGGCTGGGCCCCCAGGCAGTGCCCAAGCAGGCCGCCTAGCCAGGGGCTGCCCTGCTGCTAGCAAGCATGGAGGGATGGTGTCTTCCGAGTTCCACCTGGACGGGAACAGGGCCCTTGTGAGGCTCCTGCGATGCCAGGTGGGTGCAGCGCATGGCGCGGCTGGCCTGTCCCCTGGGCAGGAAGAAGAACGACTCTCTCTCGGTGCTGCGCGGCGGTGTGAAGGCCGGCTATCCTCCCGCCTCCTGCTGCGCAAGAAGCCAGCGAGGGTCCTTCCCAAATCTGAGGGTGGGGGAAGAAAGACATCTGTACACCGAGCACAGTGTGTCTTGTTTGACCAGATCAATGGATTGCAGCGCCAGGCAGAAGCAGGGCCAGTGTGTCAAAGAAGCGCCCATTGATCGCGGGGGCGGCACTGGCTTCCAGAGGAATTTCAAGCAGCCTCCGGTTCCTAAGCAGGAGCCTGGATCACGTCGGGCAGCAGCGACTCGGGGCCGGGAAGGGGAGCCGAGCAGCAGCAGCAGCAGCAGCAGCAGCAGCAGGCACACAAGCTCATCATCCTTGCAGGGAGGACGTTGCGGCGGGAGGGGACACTACTTGGCGGCTCGCTGCTGGCCTTTCCCAATGGCTGGATCGTGCTGTGACCCCCCCCCCCGCCTGGAAAGGGGGGCTTGCGGGCTGGACAGAGGAGGGAGGCAACCGGAAGGCCTGCAGAGGCCGAACGAGGCCAAAGGAGGAGGGGCTGCAGCAGCTCTGGGGCTCTGGGCACTGCACAGGCCCGGCGGCGGCGGCGGCGGCAAGGGAGGGCTGTCGGTTCCGCCGACGGACCGGGCGGCAGCCGTGGCAGCCTTCGCCTGCTGCCCCCTTGGGAAGTGGAGGCCTCCTCTTGTCTCCCGCCCCAGGTGACTGCCAGCTTCCCTGCTGCTTGAAAGGGTCTCTGGGTGGGGTGAACCACCAGTGCGCATGGTCCCCCCCACCCCCCCCAGAGGGGCTGTGAATACGGGCCGGTCTTCAGCACTCGCCTCCAGGCCCTGCACAGGCCAGCAGCAGCCACCACCTGGAGCAGCAGGGAGGGGAGGGCCTGAAGTAGGAGGAAGACGCCCAGCCGTCGGAGATCTGCCGCGTCGGAGACGGAGCGGGCAGAAGGAAGCGGCTCCCTCCCCCCCCCCCCCGTGTTCGTGAGGAGCCTCTGACTCCTGAGCGTCACTGCTGTTGTGCAGCATTCGTGCCTCTCCCAGGGAGGGAAGGTGGGAACCCAAGAGGAGGGACTGGAGGGAGGGAGGGAGGGAGGAGGTCCAGGGGGGTCAAGAAATCATCACCCATGGATTAAGGAAGGCTACTACAATCCTGTCTATAGTTCCTTGGGAGGAAGTCCCATTCAGCTCAACAGGGCTTACTTTTGAGTAGACGTGCACGGGAGTGCACTGCCAGTCAGTTAAATCTACGTGAAGTTGCACATGTGTCAATTGATAATTCTAAAAGGGGGGAAAACTTACTGTCCTTGGGATCGTGCCTCATGCTGTTCATTGATTTTATCTTGTCATATTGTAAATATGCCCCCCCCACCTTCACGACTGGGAAGGCCTTCTCTGCCCCTGCCCTGAGACAGAACTGGGGGGCTCTGGTCCCGTAGATAGGGGACCAGCTTCCAGTGGCAGAAACACACACCCAACGACAGTGGCAATGGAAGCTCAGCAAGTGGGTCGAGGACGAGGGTTTCTGGCAAGGATAATCGCAGCGCAGAGATCGCGGGCTGGAACGCAACCTGTTGGATCCGTTGATGTCACCAATTCCTTTTAGACAGGCTTCATTTTGATGGAATGGCTTTGTGATAGGATGTGATATTGTTACAGATTATTGTTAACATAAACAGCATTGAGAACAGCATTGAGAAACTGCCTTGAGAACAACAAGGTGACAAACTGCTTAAAAATGACGTGAAGTCAGAGCAGCAGCAGCAGCGGCGGCGGCACCATCTTAGAAGAGGCCTTTTCTCTTAGCAAGGGTGTTGTGGGCAGCGGTCCCGAGGGGGACCCTGCAGGGTTCGGGACCTGGGTCCTCCAGCTGGTAAACACAGAGACTGAGTCCGAAATACATTCAAATTGCAAGGTTTTATTGCTAAGTAGCAATGCGCATTGGGATGCAAAGCATAAAGCTTATGCAGAAATGACAGTAGTAGATATAGGTTTTCACAGATATCTCCCATTCCTCACAATTCCACTTCCCTCCTCCCACACAGTCCCTCCCCCTATTACCCACTCCTCTGATTGTGGTTTTGGCGTGACGGCGGCAACGGTTGGGGACTTTCCACTTAAAACTCCCATACAAATGCATTATGATTACACATATTGCTGTCATATTTGCCAAGCACGTTTGCCTTATTTGGTTCCCTGCCCTTCACCCTCCTTTCCTCTTAGGGACCCTTTGTACTGCTTGCGGTTTCTAGCTTAAGCCAGCTCGAGCTAGGGGCAGTGAAATCTTGCTGTGCTGAGATGAACTTCCCCTTTGCACATTGGTTCAATGGCCTTGTTCATCTCTGGCTCAGAGGCCTAGACATATCCTTGGTTCAGGCCTGGGTCTCGCTTTTAGATGAGAGAGGCCCAGGCCCGGGCCCCAGGTGTTGAATGTATGACCTTACAGCTGCTTGGGGTAGTTCCCCATGTTCCAGGGGGGCAATTATTTGCCTTCCAGTACTACAAGGCGGAGTGTGTGTGTGGGGGTGGAGGGGCAGGCTCTTCCTGCAACGGTACCTTCCACTCCCAGTTTTTATAGGCACTTAACTAAAAATAGTTAATGTCTGTTACAAATAAAGGTCTGCCCTATTAATGGAGGGATCTTAGGGTGTGATCCTACCAGGGCTTTTGGCTGGCAGATCTCATGATCCACAACCACAAGTCCTGGAACGATGATGCAAACGTTGCTCCATCATTCTGTGAGCCAGGTGTGCCAGTGCGGATGGCCTGAGGGCAGGTGCTACCAGCCCGCATAACCTCCCCTGTCTGTCCTCTGTTGGAGCATGTAGTTCAGTGGTGGGGCAGTTGGGGGGGGGGGAGGATCAGAGAGAGGTGGAACAGGGTAGGAAGCAGCCTGGGCTAGGGTGGGAGAGAGAGGGGATCTCAGCTGCAGCTGCACATCCTGCCTGTCCTTCCTGGCCTGGACCCACCCTAGGACTCCTCAGTCTTATGCCAGCTAACTAACTGGTGTAGGTCTGAGGAGACCCACTGGAGGCCAGGCAGCCTGCAGGCAGGTCAGTAAAAATTACTTTTACTTACCTCTCCTGGGTCATCTGGTTGCAGCTCCATAGTATGCAGCACGTGATCCACCAGTGGTGTTGTGTGCTGTGTCAGTGGCGTCGCTGGAGGGGGTGCGCAGGGTAGTAAGTGGCGGAAGGGGGTTAAGTGGCCTTAATGAGGATAAGCGACTCCGCCCCCTCACTGGTTGGAGCCATTCCCGGCAGTGATGGCAGCGTGTTGCCGCTCACAGAACCACGCGGAGCCTCCTGCATAGTGGCCTCACAGATGCGTGGCGGGGGGGGCGGGCCGCCGGGGAGGTGACGCGCCGGATGGGGTGACGCGCCGGATGGGGTGACGCGCCCGACATTGCGGGCTGCGTTACCCCCGGCCCCCCTCACCCGTCTCGCTGTCACCTCCACTGCCGCCGCGTCAACCCCTGCGGCCACCCAGTACGAACCGGGAGAGGGTGACGCCGCGTCTTCTTCGGCCGGCAGCTCGGCCACTTCTGACTAGGCCAAACGCGGTGTTTTCGCACATGCGCACAATGCCGCTGCGGGTAAGAGGCTCACGCGGCGGCAGTAGGGGGGTGAAACACCGACCTCCCACCGGGGGTGACGCACGACCCAGTGATGCTGCTGCGTCCTGCCCGTTTGCTGTCGCTGCCCGGAATGGCTCCGACCGGTGAGGGGGCGGGGCTTGACCTCAAGGGCTCCAGTTTGAGGCATCTAAAGACAAAATAACGGTTTGCAAAAGGTTCTCTTGAAACACCGCACAGTGCCTGGTGCAGAAATAGTAATCACAATGCCAAATCTTGGCCTCTGCCAGCCGAGCCTCAAGCTGTGGTGCTCAACGGCAGGCGGGCTGGACTCGGCCATGGTCTCTCCTCTGCTAGAGAAGCGCTGTGTGTGCCGACCTGGGAAAGCCTGACCCTCCAGCAAGGCAACAGGAGGAAGCGAGGGAACCCGCCAGAGGGGTGCAAGGGGGCACGTCCAGCATGGCAGTGGTAGAAATGTGTGTGTGGGGGGCAGAACTGCTTCTTCACCTTTGGATAAGCAGGGGGAGCTCCCAGCCAGCCAGGCCCACGGCAAGACATGGGAATTGTGTGAGAGCAGATCCCACACATTCCAATGGGGCTTCCTGGTGGATTTTGCCCCGAGGACCCCAAGGTGCAGCTGAGTTTCCAGACCCTGCATGGTCACCTCCTTCCTTGCAAACTGTCCTGCCAGGCCGCTACTGCCTCATTCCGATTCGACTGCACAGCGGAGAAGTCAGCATGATCAATGGCCCAACAGTGGCGCTTTCATGGCTCAGTGGCCCGGACATGTCACTGTCCACCTCTGGAATCTGCTTTTGCAGTGTGCCGGTGCTGGTGCAGGATTCGCGACGGCTGGAGCTGGTTGCCGACAAGATCAGTCCCTGCTCAGAACTGTGGGCCTTTCCCAGCGCACGTCAGAGAGCAGGCACGGCAGATAGGACTAGGGTGTCTTCCCCTTTATGCGCGCGCACGCACGCACTTACACACACATACACACACACACACACACACACACACACACTTACACACACACACACGGGCCCCAGAGCACAGCTCAACTCCCAGGGCTCTTTCGTGCCGGTCCTCCTCCTCCTCCTCGGAATAAAGAGGGGTTTGGCAATGGGGATTTTGTTTTAAAACTTCTCAACTTCCCAGAGGGGGAAAAAAAAAATCTATTAGCTATAAGTCACCAGCAAGAATCAAAGGAAAAAAGATTGGGGACGGGGTGGCGGGGGCATTTTTCCTCTCATGCTGAGGCCTGGGCACTCAGAATATTTTCAGAAGTATCAAATCTTTCTGATCCAGAATGTTTGCGATGTGAAGGCTAATGATGGCTCTGCCTGGTGATTGGCCCCCTGTGACCTCCTCCTTGCCACCCCTTTTCTCCTCTGCTGCAGAGGTCCGAGAAATACTTCTAACTGAAGGAGCGCTGCTGCGTTTCCATTGCCGCTCTGCAACTGGCTGCAACCAACATTCTCTGGGGACTGAAAACCAGGTTAACCAAACCTAAAGTTATTGGTCGATCAATGGGAGCATGTGACTGTGGGGCAGGGGGGGTTTTTGAGTTAGGACGGAAGGGTCTGAACTTGATTCAAAATGGGTCCAGGTGTTTTGAGTGGAGTTGGGGCTTAAGCTTTGAGATCTCACACCATCCTTGGGGATTTGCACGACAATGAGCAGCAGAGATATCAGAGGAGGAGGAGGAGGACTCTCCAACTCCCCTTCTTGTTCTCCCTGGAAACAGCTGACAAGAACAAACCATCAGGCCTTCTCAACTGAATGTCTTTTATTTTTGCACTTGGTTCACTGCATTTCAGCCCGGGACCTTTTCTGCTGTGCTTTGCTTCAACGCCACTTGTTTGATGGTGGGAATGATGGCTCTGTAGTAGCCTTTAGGTAGTTGCTGCTACCTGTCCAGGGTTGAGGGAGGCAGTGGCGTTCCTACGCCCCCATGAGGTTGGTGCGGCCCCCCTGTGCCCCCCAATAAAACAATAAAACTTTAGGTTTCGGTTGCGTTTTCCCTGTTTTTTTTTTAACTTTTTTTTGGGGGGGGTTTACAGTTTTCAGGGTGTTTTTTTAGTGGTATCTGGATGTGTGTGTGCTGTGTGTATGCTTTTCCCCCACTTATCTTCTATCTCTGAGCCAATCGGAAGCTGCTGCGACCGGCGTGAAAGCGCCCTGCGACTCCGGAAAGCGCCCAGAACTTCGTTGTTCTGCGCTTGCACAAGTCTTCTACAGTTTTCCGGAGTCGCAGGGCGCTTTCACGCCGGTCGCAGCAGCTTCCGATCGGCTCAGAGATACAAGATAAGTGGGGGAAAAGCACACACGCAGCCAGATACCACTAAAAAAACCCAGAAAACAGGAAAAAAAACCCAAAAAAGGGAAAAATGAAAACAAAACTTAGGGAGCCCCACCCCCCCGCCTCAGCGCCCTGAACCCAGGGGCCCTGGCCCCCCCACCCCCATCAGCCGATGCCTCTGGAGGGAGGGATGGAGAGAATGAGACCGGCGCTAGAAAGAGCTTGAGCAGTTCGAGCCTGCAGTGAAGTGGAGAGCTGGAAGCTGGCGGAAGTGGAGGGATCCCTGGAGGAGGAGGAGGAGAAGGAGGAGGGATCCACTGCTCTCTTCCAGGACCTGATGCAAGAGGACAGGAACAAAGCCCGCCATTCAAAGGCACACGTGTCGAAGCAGTCCTGGCCCCCTCCAAACACTTTGGCAAACAGAAAATGCTCCCATGGACTCTGGAGGGTGCCCCAGCTGGGGCTTGTTGTGGGAAACCCCGAGAGGAGCAGAGCCACGGCCCAGAAGCCCAACTGGAGCCCAGGACGGAGGGGCCTTTGCCAGTGGCGCAGCTGCCCGTGGTCTTGGCATGAGGATGACTCTGGCGCGCTGTCATTTCACAAGGGGAGGCAGATCTCCCCGGCAACGATGCTCTCTTTGGCCAAGGGAACACACACCGCCTGCTTGCTCGCTCCTCAGCTCTGACCTGACAGGGCTCCTGGAGTCAGGTGTTAGCGGGCAGCAGTGCTTTCTTCAAACAACCAGAACAACATGCCCACACGAGGGTGGTAGCAATTGGGTGCAACAGGGACGAAGAAACCAAGGGTACGAGGTCTCCATAATTCTGTGGTGCAAATGACTGTTGCCAACCAAATTAAGGTGCACTGAAAGTTTTACTGAAGTGCTCAGAGAACCAAACTGGAGGCACCCTAAATAGCCACACTCACTCTTAGGCTGTATGGAGGATTTGAATGCTAACAAGCACAAAACCCGGAGTCCTAAAGCAAGTGAGTTAGTGGGAGGGACACTCCTGAGAGGGGAGGGGGGCAGAGCAAAGAGGGAGAAAAGGGGAGGGTTAAAAGAAAAGGGGCTCCCAGCAGAACCTGGGGCAAAGAAGGGAAGAGAAGGAAAAGCGGAGAAGCAGCCGCAGAAATGAGTGGAAAGGCAAGAAGGGCGGTTCAGCTGGTTGCTAAGGGCTGCAGCTGGAAATGGCTCTTCTCGGTTACTGGAGGTGAGGACTGCAGGCAGGGGGTGAGCCCAGGATCAGGCCGCAAAAGTGCTTTGCCCACTCGCGGCGCTGGGGGGGGAGCTGCTCTCTCCCACTGGACAACTACCCCTGCCTCAAGTCCTTCGGCCAATGGAAGCCTATCTAAGGCTTTCAACACCAGGTTAAAGGATAAGCCTGGAGAAAAGTCTGTCTGTCTGTCTGTCTGTCTGTCTCTCTCTCTCTCTCTCTCTCTCTCTCTCTCTCTCACACACACACACACACACACACACACAACTTAGTGAGTGAGGAAAAGAGACAGAGACAATCACTAGGTGGACCGCCCAAGATGTGACTGCCCGAGACACGACACCAAACGATGGAGTGGTGTTGGGGTCCTTGGTGTTCAGGCTGCACCATGGACCAAGGTGACCCGTCCATGATTCTGCGGAGCTTGAGATTGTAGCATTGCAGAGGTGGCAGCTGCAAAGGGTTGGCCAAGTGAGTCTCCCTGGGCAAGAGGGCAACAGGGCCACGAAGCAAGCCCTTTGCATGCGAGGGAGGCAGTGGCCTGGAAGGGAGCCGGGCTGCCTTTTGTCCCGAGAGGAGGCAGGGAGAGAGGAGGCAGGGAAGGGCGCTTGCGGGAGCAGCGACCGGGGGAAGTTGACTGACCAGCCCTCAATGGCTTCAGCAAGTTGGTGAGAGAAGGGAGAAGGGGGGGGGAGCTGGAAAGGAAAGGGGGTGGCGTGGTGGTTCTGGGAGGGAGGCTGTAGTGGGGGTGCGCATCGCAGCACCAAGGACATGTATTTGAATGTGTATTCCCTGCAAGCCTTGAATTCAACAGAAAGTAACAGAAATAAGATATGGACCACCTAACACCAGGATGGATGAGAAGAGCCCTGTGGCATTCAAAACATGACAAACAGACTTGATTTCACCATTTGCTCTAGCATGAAATTATAAGGATGCTTTCAGGAAGCCGCCTGCTGCTGCTGCTGCTGCTGCTGCTGCTGCTGCTGCTGCTGCTGCTGCTGCTGCTGTGCGATCTTTCAGCCAGATATTGTCGTCAGGAAATGTCAGCATAACCTCCGCAAAAGCTGAAAGTTCACAAAGAAGCCCTTAGATTGAAGCTGATTTCCTTGGAACGTTTGCCCAGCACAGTTACTTTGCCACAGGGATGTATCTAAGTCACTAGCTCACGAGTGCGAGTGCAAGTGTGAGTCATTTTTGCATGAGTGCGAGTCCGAGTGCGAGTCAGTGCCAAAATGTTTTGGGCAAGTACGAGTCACGTGCGAGTACTTTTGTGCACAAGTACGAGTCTAGTGCGAGTCATTTTTGCACGAGTGCAAATTGAGTGCGAGAAAGGCCACCCCCCGAGTCACGAGTCGAGTCAATTTGGGGAAAATGGCTTTTCTCCACTGAAAATGGGGTGGGTGGGTGTCTGTGTGGGGTGTGGGGACCTCTGAGGCTTCTAAAGCACCCACTTGGTTTCTCCTATGACCTTCCCCTCACCTCTCGGTCTTGTCACCACCCATCTGGCTTGGGAAAAACAAGCATGTCTACATTCAAACCATTTATTATATCCTCCCTGCCCCCTCCCCTTGCTGAGCCGAGCATCCTTGGACTTTTGGCCAATGAGGAGGAACCGCTGCGGCAGCTTTCACTTCCCTCACCCCTCCCCTCGCGTTCGAAGTTGTGGTCAATGGCAAACAGACGGTGAGAAAAAAGGGAAAAAACTCCAAGCCAGGCTTGATTTCCCACCCAATCGATAACCCTCCCTCCCTGTTGCCCTCCTCCTCCGAGGTCTCCATTTTGCCTGCCTGTGTTGATGCCGGTCATGAAAGGAAAACGACTCGGAAATGGCAAGTCATTACGCCGAGTGCGCGTCAAGTGCGAGTCCCATGGGTCACGAGTCTGAGTCATGAAAAAAGTGACTCAATCGCACTTGCGAGTCGAGTCATTTAACTCAAGTCCCCATCGCTGCTTTGCCATGTGTCTGACAGCAAGATCCCCCTCATGCCCAGGGAAGTCCGAGGACAAAACCACTGATAGCAATTGAGGTCAGAGGGATCAACATTGAAAGGCTCCTTACAGTTCTGATTTCCTGAAACCTTGAGAGAAAACGGACTCATGTGTCCCCAGCTTGCCTGGAGGATGTGGAACTGGCCCCAGTCAGACGGAGCAAGCAGGAATCTGAAGACGGGAGCGTGGAAGGGAGCATCAGAACATCAGAAGAAGAGCCCTGCTGGATCAGGCCAAAGGCCCATCTAGTCCAGCTTCCTGTATCACACAGTGGCTCCACCAGATGCCCCAAGGAGCACAAGACAACAAGATAACCTGTTTCCCGTTGACACTCCCCTGCACCTGGCACAGAGAAAACCCGCTTCTAAAGCCAGGAGGTTGTTTATGGCTTGTAACCTGTGATGGTCTTTTCCTCCATGAATCTGTCCAAACCCCTTTTAAAGGCATCTAGGCCAGGTGCCATCACCACATCCTGTGGCAAGGAGTTCCACAGATGAATTACACGTTGGGTAAAGAAATATTTTCTTTTGTCCGTTCTAACTCTCCCTCCACTCAATTTTAGTGCATGTCTCCTGGTTCTGGTGTTGTGCGAGAGGGAGAAGAATTTCCCTCTATCCACTCTCTCCATCCCATGCATAATTTTATACGTCTCAGTCATGTCCCCCCTCAACCGCCTTTTTTCTAGACTGAAGAGCCCCAAACGCTGTAGTCATTCCTCATAAGGGAGGTGCTCCAGCCCTGTGATGGACGTTTCCTCCATAAATCTGTCCAATCCCCTTTTAAAGGCATCCAGGCCAGGTGCCATCACCACCTCCTGTGGCAAGGAGTTCCACAAACCAATTACACGCTGGGTAAAGAAATACCGTATTTGCCCGAGTATAAGACTCACTTTTATCCCCTAAGGCAAGTCTTTAAAGTAGGGGGTGCGCCCTACAATCAAAGCCTAGCATTTCTGCCTAGTGTTTTATGCAAAGCACTTTCAAACCAAGCCTCTCCGAGTCTCTTTTCAAAGGTAAAACAGGGCTTTTTTCTCTCTCTTTTTTTAAACTGCAAAGCACTGTGTTTTCAAGCCTTTCCTTGCAGTTCTTAATCACTTGCTAAATGGCTAAATACCATGAGCGATCATTATCTCTCAGCAGCCTCTGGAAGCATTTGAAAAAAATTAACCCTTAAGTTTCAACACCAGGACTCTGTGGAAACTAAGATATTTATTGATCTTGCAGTTTAAAAGTTGAGAGTACAGTTTGAAAGTTGAGAGCAAGAGCTCCTGCATAGGCTTACCATATCCAAAGGGAGACAGAGTGCCTACCTTTAGGCTGCAATCCTATGCACACTTTCCTGGGAGTAAGCCCCATTGAATGCAATGGGACTTACTTCTGAGTAGATATGCATAGGATTGTGCTGTTCATTGAAATTTGGGCAGGTGCAGCTCATCATTATGGAAGGGTGCAACAAGCTACACCTGCCCAAATTCCAAAGGTTAAAAGGTAGGCACTCTGTCCCCCTTTGGATCTGGGAAGGCTACTAATACTAGAGTGCCCAGATTCAATAAGGGATAGGGTGCCTATGCCTTTAACTGTACTAAAGCTGTACTGTTCTACTAATGTGTATATTTAAGTTAAAAAAAAGTTAAAACTGTATTCTTTAAAAAATAGCACCAAACTTTAAGGGTGCGACTTATAATCAGGAGCGTCCTATACTCGGGACAATACGGTATTTTTTTTTGTCTGTTTTAATCCTCCCTCCACTCAATCAGAGGCGTCGCTCCGGTAGGGGCGGGGCTATAAGTTTTGCTCGGTCGGAGTCCCGTTTACCGAACGAGCAGGAGGCGGCCCCGCCCCCTCACTGTCAGAGCCATTCCCCTGCGGAGAAAGCAGCAGGCAAGAGACCCTGCCTGCTGCTTTCTCCGCAGGGGAATGGCTCTGACAGTGAGGGGGCGGGGCCGCCTCCTGCTCGTTCGGTAAACGGGACTCCGACCGAGCAAAACTTACAGCCCTGCCCCTACCGGAGCGACGCCTCTGCACTCAATTTGAGTGATGTCCCCTAGTTCTAGTGTTCTGTGAGAGGGAAAAGAAATTCTCTCTATCCACTCTCTCCATCCCATGCATAATTTTATACGTCTCAATCATGTCCCCCCTCAACCGCCTTTTTTCTAGACTGAAGAGCCCCAAACGCTGTAGCCTTTCCTCATAAGGGAGATGCCCCAGCCCACTAATCATTTTGGTTGCTCTCTTCTGCACCTTATCCAGTTCCACTATATTCTTTTTGAGATGCGGAGACCAGAACTGGACGCAATACTCCAGATGCGGCCTTACCATTGATTTGTACAACGGTATAATAATATTGGCCGTTTTATTCTCAATCCCTTTTTATTGATCCCAAGCATGGAATTGGCCTTCTTCACATCCGCCGCACACTGGGTTGACACTTTCATCGACCTGTCCACCAGTACCCCAAGATCTCTCTCCTGATCCGTCACAGACAGCTCAGAACCCATGAGCGTGTATGTGAAGTTTTGATTTTTTGCCCCAATGTGCATCACTTTACACTTACTTACATTGAAGCGCATCTGCCATTTTGCTGCCCATTCTCCCAGTTTGGAGAGATCCTTCTGGAGCTCTTCACAATCCCTGCTGGTCTCCACCACCCGGAAAAGTTTAGTGTCGTCTGCAAACTTGGCCACCTCGCTGCTTATCCCCAACTCCGGGTCATTTATGAACAAGTTGAAAAGCACCGGTCCCAAGACTGATCCTTGGGGCACACTGCTTTTCACCTCTCGCCATTGTGAAAATTGCCTATTGACATCCACTCTCTGTTTCCTAGTCTTCAACCAGTTCCTTATCCATAGGAGGACCTGCCTCCTTATTCCCTGACTGTGGAGTTTTTCAGGAGCTTTTGATGAGGGACTGTGTCAAACGCCTTCTGAAAATCCAGATATATAATATCCACGGGTTCTCCTGCATCCACATGCCTGTTGACTTTTTCAAAGAATTCTAAAAGGTTTAGGAGGTGAGACTTACCCTTGCAGAAGCCATGCTGACTCTCCCTCAGCAGAGCTTGTTCTTCTATATGTTTTCCGATGTTATCCTTGATGAGGCTTTCCACCATCTTCCCTGGAACAGATGTTAGGCTGACCGAACTGTAGTTTCCCAGGTCAACCTCTCCTTCCATTTGTAAAGATTGGCGTGACATTAGCTATCCTCCAATCCTCTGGCACAGTGGCCGTTTTAAGGGACAAGTTGCATATTTTTGTCAAGATATCAGCAACTTCATTTTTGAGTTCCTTAAGCTTTCTTGGGTGAATGCCATCTGGGCCCGGTGACTTATTGATCTTTAATTTGTCAATTAAGTCTAAGATGTCTTCTCTTTTAACCTCTATTTGACTTAATTCTTTAATCAGGAGTGGCCGTTCGGGCAGCGGTATCTGCCCGAGGTCTTCTGCCGTGAAGACAGATGCAAAGAACTCATTTAATTTCTCTGCAACCTCCAAGTCCCCTTTTATCACCCGTTTCCCTCCCTCACTGTTCAGCGGGCCAACCGCTTCTCTGTCAGGTTTCCTGCTTCTAACATATTTGAAGAAGCTTTTAGTATTCCCCTTAATGTTTCTGGCCATACGCTCCTCAAAGTCTTTCATGGCCTCCCGTATCATCTTTTTACATTTCTTTTGCCACAGTTTGTGCTCTTGTTTATTTTCCTCATTAGGGCAAGACTTCCATTTACGGAAGGAAGCTTCTTTGCCTTTTATAGCCTCTTTAACTGTTCTTGTTAGCCATGCCGGCACCCTCCTGGACTTGGTCGAGCCCTTCCTCCTTTATGAGATACACTCCCTCTGGGCCTCTATTACTGTTGTTTTAAACAGCCTCCATGCACTCTGGAGCGATTGGACTCTTTTTACCTTCCCTTTCAGCTTCTTTCTAACTAGTCTCCTCATATTAGGGAAATCTGCCTTTCGGAAGTCAAGGGTTTTTGTGTCAGGTTTGCTTGGCACTCTCCCCCCGACATGCATGGCGAAACAGATCACAGCATGGTCACTGTTCCCCAATGGCTCTGTAACATTTACCTCCTTGACCAGGTCCTGAGTACCACACAATATCAAGTTCGCCGCTTGAAGCGCTGAGCCAGAGGAGACCAGTTGCCCAAGCCAGGCTCGGCTCTGGCAGGCGAAATGGATCTCAACCGCCAGCCTGCTGCAAGTGGCAGTCTGTGTGTTTTCACAGGCCCAAGTGCCTACAGCTCCTCGGGCGCTTTGACACAGGCTCAGTCGTGGCAGTAAAGAGTCTGACTGGGCGCGAAGGGGCTGCAGGCCTCTGGAGACCCAGGGAGGTCACTCTGGAGAGGAGGAAAAGAAGAGCCCAGGAGACAGAGGAACAACATGCTCTCTCTCTCTCTCTCTCTCTCTCTCTCTCTCTCTCTGTGTGTGTGTGTGTGTGTGTGTGTGTGTGTGTGTGTGTGTGTGTGTGTGTGTGTGTGTGTGTGTGTGTGTCTGGTATCTGACTTTGGGTTCTCACCAGCAAATGCTGCTAATTTCCTCTTTGTCCTTGAAAAGCTGGAGGCTGACAAATCAGTACCTTTAGAGCAAATGGAAGATGGAGCTTGTCATAAGAACATAAGAACATAAGAAGAGCCCTGCTGGATCAGGCCAAAAGCCCATCTAGTCCAGCTTCCTGTGTCACACAGTGGCCCCACCAGATGCCTCAGTGGCCCCACCAGATGCCCCACCAGATGCCACCAGATGCCTCATTGTCCAGACAGCACTGTTTCCCATAAAAAAACTAACGTGTGCACTGGGAAAGAACCCAAAGGAGGTGGCCTCCCTTGAGCTGTTGAAACATTTGATCCACAGAGATATTGTCATCTCGAGGGGGAAACAGTGGCTCATTGGTCAGTTTGAGCAGCAATTGACGCAGTCATCATGCAAGGATGGGAAGGTGAGAGCAACACCCCATTCACACCCTGGGTGAAGATAAAAGAATATCTTCTAGAATCAAGATTTCTTCCAAGGGCTTGTTGAAAACAAATAGCAGAGGCTGTGCTTGTCCCCCTAAGAAGGAGCAGGACGCCAATCGCTTTGGTCCCCAACAATGCATGGCGAAGGACTCAGGGACTTTGCTTTGGGTTGATGAAAGAGGTTCTCACTCTAGAAAACACACCACCGCAGCAGAGCCCCTTGTGTGGCTGAGGAGGACTCTCAAATCTGTGATGGGGTCAAGCAGCTCTCCCATCTTCCTTGAGTGTCACAGAGAAGCCGTCCTTACAAGCAAAGCTTCCAGGAGTGTGTGGAGCGCGATGCAGCTGTCTCAACAGCACTGGCTTCTATCAAAATAGCCGTCCAAAGTTTATAGGGCAGCCTGACCTCACAGGTGTCTGCGATAAACATTCGGATCCAGAACACATGGAAATGGAGATAAGCCCTGCAGAGCAAGGGCAGGAGCCATAAGGCCCGATTCTGTGTAACTTCTGCGCCAGGGCAGCACATGCCGGGACAGCCATAAGGCACTAATGCAACACCTGGCGAGCTAGCAGCGCCAGCGCTGCTGCTGGTGCTGCTCGCGCCACCGTCTCCCCGGCAGGTAAGACCTACGCCGGTTGGGGCAGGGGTGGGCAGACCGGGCGGTGAGGGAGGTCCACCATTGGCTGCCTGGGGCCTGGAGGGGCGGGGATACCGCCCCCCCCCCCGAGATCCCTGGTATCCAACACTCCCTCTAGAGCTCGCGCACTTGCGAGTAGGCCCATTGGACCTACCGCCACTGACACCGGGGGAAGGGGACTCCGAGTTGTTCCCAGGCTGCCCTGGGGCAGCTCAGGAACTCATTAGGATACGGCGCCGGCCGCCGTATCCTACGCAGGATTGGGCTGTAAGTTGGGTGGGTGTTCCTGAAGAAGGAGTTGCTTGACGTGCGATCACAAACAATTCCGGTGAGCCGGAAAAGTGGGAGACGTCTAACAAGCAATGTGACCCCCTACAAAGCATTGTGAGGAGCTGCTCCAGGTCGATCCGGCGTTGATCAGAGTGGGAACACCGATCTGCCTCCAGTTCGTTCCCAAGGCCAAAGGAATGGCCTTCCAATGGCGAAGCTGGTAGCCCCACTAAAGGAGAACTCAGGCAGGATTGCAGTGCGCAGAGGCAGACCGCTTGACCCAAACCCCTGGCACTGACCAGCTGCCACACACGGCTGCAGAAGGTTGGGCAGCAGGAGGAGGGAGGGAAGTCAGCAGTGCCTGCCTGATGCTGGGCATCCGGAGCTCAGCCCAGCCCTGCCCGTGTCTACAGCTCCGCTTGGCTGTGCCAAATGTTACAAGGCCCGGCTTGGGGGGGGGGGGCGGGGGGGGATGGGACACAGTTCTCTCAGTGGGCACAAACCACACTATTATCTCCCCCGCCCCCCGTCTGATGACCTGCACTTGCCAACAGACGGCTGCAGCTGCCACATCGACACATTCTGGCCAGATGAGGAGTGGGGCTTTTGACTCTCCACCAGTTGTGATTTTAGTGTCCTACTTTCCTCCAGGACAGGAATTACATGTTCTAAGCAGCATAAGACCAAGGCAATTAGTCACTTTTATCGTGGCCACAGAGACCCTGGGCTGTGTGCGTCTCTTCCTGCATGATGTACTTAGAGCAGCACAATGTAAACCGCAACCAGCATGCCAGAAATCTAGAAACATGTTCTGTGGGGGAGCTGCCATCTTGGCAACTGGCAATGCAATCGTGCGCTGGGCTTCCACTAAAGCTTGGATGAATTTGCTGCCCCTCCCAAAGAGTCATCAAACATTGGCTCCTCGACATTATGCTGTTGTAACTAATGATCTGTTGTTCAAGGGAAAATCGGGGGATGGAATCAAGGACAAGGGGAGTTGCTGCCCTGTCATGTCTCTCTTTTTTTTTTTACATTTGTGAACAGGGTGCGGAGTGCGTGCAGGGGAGCAGGACCCAGACTAGCCACAGGCGAAGGGCTCTGTCCCTTCGCCATCCCTCCCCCCGGCTTTGCTGCCTCCATTGCCGTCACTCACAGTTCTGCTGGTGCCACATCAAGCCCCCCCCCCCATTCCCTCCACTAGTGTTTCTGTGTTTCCCAAGGGGATTCCACAGCCCAGTCCTACTTAACTTTCTGTGTACTGATGCAGTGAGGCCAGACCAGGCTATGCTGCACCACCCTGTGCAGAAATTGGAAGGCTGGAGGTCACCTCGAAGTAAGGGAACTTTTGTTCCCTTAATCTGGGTAAAACCCCAGACCCCGCAATGGGTCTGATTGGATCTGTGCCTGCCATAAGGCTGGTGCAATCCGAGAGGCTACGTGTAGGGAAAACAGGCCAAGGATAGGATAGGATTTGGCGTGCGCTGCTTCCGCCAATTCCGCCCCCCCCCTGGGCTCAATCTGACCACTCCCACCCCTGTGACGTCACCCTCCCCCCACCCCATTATGCCCTTGCACTGCCCAGGGGGAGATGACCTTCCCCGGCATGTGGCCCCTCTTGCACTGGTGCTGGCAGGATGGTGCTGGGCCTCCCTGCTGGTGCTGCTACCTGGAAGGCTGTTGCAACGAGCTTTATGGCACATTTGCTGCAGCTTCCGCCTCTGCCGGCATGAGGGCTCATAAGACATGAACCGTAAGGCCACAGAGCCCTTGTGTTGGCCCTTGGCTTTCGTTGGCTTCCTGCTGTTGCCTGTTGCTCCTGACAAGCTCAGCTACTGCTGGTGCTGTGTCAAGCAGCCCCCACTCGCTCCCTCTGCTACCAAGAACCACTGGGCCAACTGGCTCCCAGGACCGCCGTCTTCCTTTCCAAGCCCTCCCGCTTCTTCCCCACACCCCTTCCCCAGAGCGCTCCTGCAAACTGCAGACTTGTTGTCACACCCACAGTAGCGTAGCCGGGGCGGCGGCGGCACGGTAAGTGCTGCATGGTGTTCCACGGAGGTGCAAAGTGGCCCCTGCCGCTCGCCGTCGGATCCGGTCTGGCAGCAAAAGAAAGAAGAACTGCGGCAGGATTATTCCTGACACATCCCTGCTCCCCTCCACTGATCACTGCACTGTGATCTCGGTGCTTCGGGACGGCCTGCTTTCTCATCTGCTCAAGAGTCTTCCTGGCCATCAAAGTCAGACAGAATGGTCCACAGTTGCCCGGAACCTGCTTGCTTGCCCTCCTTTCTGAAGATGTCTGGGACAGCATCCACCAGTACCCAGTCTCCTGGCACCTCCCTTGACCTCTGGGAGGATAGAGGGAGGTTCCGACACTACACCAGCAAGCCTGTTAGCACCCTAAAAGGCCATTCCTTTGGCCTTTGAACAAATTGGAGGCAGATCGATGTCCCCACTCTGATCACTCTCTACTCAGCTACTCCACGTTTCATTCTGCACATGCGCGAAAAAAGGATAAATAGTGCGGCGACGTAGTGGGCCTTCAGAAGGCCCTGGCCGCCGGTCGTGGTGGACGCTCCGGGGCTTTCTCCGGCTCCGAGGCTGGGGAAGAAGGCCTCGGAGCGCCCGCCCGCGTCACCAGGCGGGTGCGCGCTCCGGAGGAAGGGGGCCCGATGCCGCCCGAGCCGCGGAGCCGCCCAGAGCCGCTGCTCCACCAGCTCCACTCTTTCCACGCCTCTGCTGAGTTGTCTGTGACGGATCAAGAGAGAGATCTTGGGGTGCTGGTGGACAGGTCAATGAAAGTGTCGACCCAGTGTGCAGCGGCGGCTGTGAAGAAGGCCAATTCCATGCTCGGGATCATTAAAAAAGGGATTGAGAATAAAAACGGCCAATATCATTATGCCTTTTTACAAATCGATGGTAAGGCCACATCTGGAGTATTGTGTCCAGTTCTGGTCACCACATCTCAAAAAGGATATAGTTGAATTGGAAAAGGTGCAGAAAAGAGCGACCAGAATGATTCGTGGGCTGGAGCACCTCCCTTATGAGGAAAGGCTACAGCGTTTGGGGCTCTTCAGTCTAGAAAAAAAGGCGCCTGAGGGGGGACATGATTGAGACGTATAAAATTATGCATGGGATGGAGAGAGTGGATAGAGAGAAGTTCTTTTCCCTGTCACTCAACACTAGAACTAGGGGACATCCACTCAAAATGGGTGGAGGGTGGATTAAAACAGACAAAAGAAAATATTTCTTTACCCAGCGTGTAATTGGTTTGTGGAACTCCTTGCCACAGGAGGTGGTGATAGCACCTGGCCTGGATGCCTTTAAAAGGGGATTGGACAGATTTATGGAGGAAAAGTCCATCACAGCTTACAAGCCATGATGGGGAAAAGCAACCTCCTGGTTGTAGGAGTAGGTTTTCTCTGTGCCAGGTGCAAGGGAGTGGCGACTGGACACAGGTCTCTTGTTGTCTTGTATGCTCCCTGAGGCACCTGATGGGGCCACTGTGTGATACAGGAAGCTGGACTAGATGGGCTTTTGGCCTGATCCAGCAGCTGGGCTCTTCTTACGTTCTTATGTGGGGCGCCCGCTGGGCAGCAGGGGAGCAGGGGAGGTGTAACTGCACATGTTGGGAGGGTGGATTGGTTGGCCGGGCCCAGGAGGGATTGGTGGCGGCGGCTCCGCCAAAATCTTATCCCCAGGCCTGGCCATGATTACATGGCCTGCTCAAATGTGCACCAGCAAAATAGCTGACACACATTCGAGTAGTCCCATCGGGCAGCTGGGCCTCTCCTCGAGGTATGGGGACAAAGTCCAGCCACTCCAGTGCTGGTTCATATCTAGATAGGATGCAGCCCGGGCCCTATGCCTGCACTGCAGCCGAGCGAGACAGGATTGGGCTAGCTGGCCCCTGCCCTTGCGCTGCAGGAACACATTTCCATGTGTTCAGGATCAGAATGCTTGTAGCAGACACCTGTGAGGTCAGGCTGCCCTATAAGCTTCGGATGGCATCTCAACGTGCGGCTATTTTGATGCAAGCCAGTGCTGTTGAGACAGCTGCACACACTCCTGGAAGCTTTGCTTGTAGTCAAGGACGACTTCTCTGCAATACTCAAGGAAGGACAAGGGCAAGCCTCCCCTGGGAAGCTCCAAGGCAGAGCCAGAAAACTTGACCGTTTGGTAATTGACATTTCAGGGAAAGATGGATTTAGTGCTTGAGAGAGGTCCGAGGTGGTTTGTTCCGGCACCTGAACACTGTTTCTTATGCACATGCCTGCTAGAAGCAGAGTATGGGCAGAAGCACCAGTGGACTTGAAACGTTCTGATGGTCTCTCTTAATAATATATCCTGAATGGGCTCTTGAGACAGTAATTCAGACAGAATCTCATTTTGTCTTGAACTTTTGGGGAACGCTGGATGACAATCATTGTACATTTTGCTGAGCTGGGAAACTCTTCAGGGATGCGAAAGCAAGAGAGAGATTTGCAAAAATGCTGAAGACATCACATTTGCCATTCCGTGATCTGGGGACTGCAGAAGGGAACGAACGTCCCGCAGCCAAGGAGGAGGTGCCGCCGCCCCCGTTGCTCACCCAGAGTGTCCAGAGAAGCATTGGAGAGGTGCAAAGGAAGGTGACTGACAGTTGAGAAGGGGAGGGACTTCAGGCCAGCCTGTTGACCTGCATGAAGGAATCCCATATCCTTCTACCTGCAATTCTTCTGTGATTGTTTTTTCCCTTGAGAAGGTTCTAAGGCATTTTAGAACAAAACGTTGGGCTGTTTGTAACCTGGATTTTATTGTATTTTTGTTCCGTGCGCGGCTGCCTCATCAGGAAACCCACTACGGTTTTTGGAAATCAGTAAATCTTTACAAATATTTTTACATGGCATTGTTTCCCGTAACTGTCAAGCACTGTTGTCTAATAGTGGGCCATGAAAGCTACCGATCCAAATAGAATCCCATATCCACTGTAGTTGACCTGAAAGACCAGGGTGACTTTCAGCCGAGAGATTGACCAGCACCCAGGATCGATCGGGAACACTGGCGTCACTGCAGGGGGGGCGGAGCTCTAAGTTCCTCCGTGATCCGAGCCTCCGTTACACGGAGGAACTAAGCGCCCCGCCCCCGCGCCTTCCAAACCAGTCAAAACAGTGAAAACAACACGCAGGGAGTCTCCTGCGTGTTGTTTTCACCGCTTTGACTGGTTCGGAAGGCGCGGGGGCGGGGCGCTTAGTTCCTCCGTGTAACGGAGGCTCGGATCACGGAGGAACTTAGAGCTCCGCCCCCCCTGCAGTGACGCCAGTGATCGGGAAACATGGTTTTGGCTGACATGAGGTTGAAAGAGGCAATGATCTGGCCCAGAGGTCTGCGTAGCCTTGAATGGTGCCTTTTGGCTTCTCCAACAGGACTTCAAGGAGACCAGAGACACTTGGGGGTTTGTTGGGCTGATTCAAACCACTCTCCGTAAAGTTCTGAGCTGCCATTGCCAGCTTTGGATTGTGATAACTCCTCCTCCTCCTCCTCCTCCTCCTCCTCCTCCTCCTCCTCCTCCTCCTCCTCCTCCTCCTCCAAGGAAGGAGAGATTTCTTACACCTGATCTTTCTGGGTAGGAGTCAAAGGGTGTGGAATCTCCTGAGTTAATATGTGTTCAGAGTCATTCTCCGAAGGGCTACTCTTGAACAGGACTGTGACCCAAAAACAAATGAAAGATTCTTCATTCTGGGCCAGTGTTTGGTTTCAGCAGCAGCCATTTGTTCCCATTCTGCTAAAAGGAATGTTGCATACTAGTTGCCACAACCACAGGGAACTGCAGTCATTGTCCGTTAGAGCACTTTCACAGGTCCATTCGCCAGTGAGTCTCTTCCTAGACTCTTTTCTGAGTTTGCCGGGAAACATTCACTCTATGCAGAGGCTATCCAGATTAGAGCATCTCCGTAGAAATATGTGTAAAATATGTTTGGGAAAGCAGATAATCATACCTATCAATGTTCACAGCACGAATGTGCTGTCATAAAAATGCACATCTAGTTAGCAAATGGTGGGGGTTTTCTTATTCTTGTGAAAAGCAATAACCTGAGTGTTTCCATGAATTGAATTACCCATGCCTCATTGCTTCAGTTTCATGCGAAAAAGATCCAAACGTCACTGTTCCTTTTGTGAAGCTGCCTAGATGCTCGGCAGCGACTTCTGATCCTCTTTCATCAAGGCATCCCAACTTCTCCTGCTACCCTCCAGTTTTGCAGTGAAAACTCAAGCAGAAGAAAAGTATTTAAGACCAGTGTGAAGGAGGCCTGAGAGACGACCAGGACAGCCCTGTGACATCTAGCAAGGGAAGGTGAACAACTGGCTGGACATGTCTCATTCTGAAGAAGTGCCTGCCAAAGACCTTCTGCCCAATAACCTGTCTGCCAACAACTTTCAACCTATTGACAGGAATGATTGCTGATTCAATTCAAGAACATTTGCATCTCAATGCCATCCTATCACCTGAACAAACAGGAGAGGAACAAAAGATCAGCTCCTAAATGACGCTAAGGCTGCAATGAGCTGCAGTTGGAACACCAGACTGATAGTGAATGGAGGAGAAATAGGAAAGTCCGGATCAGGGAGATGCAGGATCACTGCCTGCCCACCTGGCTCGGCCTCTTCCCTCCTCCAACCCAGCCACCTCCAAGTGTTCGGCTCACTACAGCTCTCAATTCTTCCTCATCCACCACCCTTCTTTGGACTGGGGTTTGTGGAAGCCTTGAGCTTCCATTGTACACTCATGTCATTGTTCAGCTCTCAAAGGCTGGGAAAGCCAATGGAGGAATCCATCTTTTACAACCGTACACAAGGTGGTTTTTGTAAATCAGAATAGGACAACCTACAATACAGTCTACAACAGAATCAGCCACCGCTAAAAACAGCCGCAGGCGGCAGAGAACAGACCAGAATCCCCTCACTGTCGGCTGAAACAAAATGGTGTGCATGCCAAATAATGAAAAATAAAATCATTCCAGAGACCCGCATTTGTTTTCGGGGTTCCTCTTGTGGTTTGTTTTGGACCCACACTGCACTGGTATTGCTTCGGGGCCCAGTTGGGAGGTTCTGATTTAACATCCCCCCCCCCGTTTATTTTTAAGCACAACACCAATTCTCCATTCACTGGCTTCCCCTGCCAGTCTTGGCAGTGGCAGAAGCTACAACAAGCCGCTTTCTCCGACCTGTGGCGCCATCTTGGATACCTATCAACTGAGCGATGTGGGTTAAAAGGCACAGAAAGTATCAAAAACAAGCTAGAGAAATAATTTATTTCAGAATTTGAAAAATGCAACCAAGCAGGTGCTGCAAATTCAGTTCCAAAAATGAACCCTATTTGTACCCATTATTAACGCTCCGTTAGGTTCGTTTGGGAATTCATGGAACCCAAACCAAGCTGGCCCCATTCAGTCCATCTCCCATTTGTATCAAAAATATGTAAACAGCTGCAGCCCCGTTGCCTCCACCCCTCGTAAAAGCAGGCTGAGGCGGGGGCTGAGCCCCCCCGCTTCTCACGGGAGGGGACTCCACAAGCCAGAGAAACCAGCCAGATGTGGAGAGAGGTCTTGATTCAGATCAGCAACATCATCACATGTACCCATGTGGCTCCCTGTGGGTGGACGCACATCCTCATCCAGAGCAATCCCACCCTGACCCTGACCCTGTTTAGTCTTCTGGAAGTTGGTTCAAATAAATCCGACTCATTTTGCTTCATGTGCCAGTATTTGAGCATTGTTGTGTCTGAAAAAGGACTTATCCTTTCCCTGCAACGGCCACCTTTTCACTTACGTTGCATGCTACAGAAACAACCCTGGCTGGCAGGAAGCCTGGCTCCCCTGAATGCAGGTGTCCTTGGCAGGCTTTGGTCTCTGCATGGCCTTTCTTTTTCCCTGCTCATCTCTTATCTGGCCCATCTCTAGTGCACCAGCCTCTTTCCTCAAGAACATCCCGATGGAAGAGATACATGTAGTAAAGCTAATTGAGACAAGAAAATGAATGAAACAGTAATTAAATGCTTGTAGTTGGCCATGTTTACATTCCATCAGAGATTATCTCGGAGGTTTCATTTGTGCACAGTAACAGGGGATGCGGATAGATAGACATCTTTGTCGGATTTGCTCTTGATAACGACTGGGCTCAGCCTTCCAAAGACAACCTAATTGGCCCTGTTGACGACGCTTCAGTCCAGCACCGCTGGTTAGAGCAGCAGCAGTCCTTGGTTGGGGGGAGAGCTCCGAAGGCAACCAGCGGCAACATGGCATCCATGGAGCAGCATCTGGCCTACAAGGAGCCGCCTCTGGGCCCCACCTGCCATGGCCCCCCCCAGTCAACCTCCTCACCCCTGGCTTCAGAAGGCCAAGGAAGATGCCCCCTCACAACACAGGGGTCTTCTGCCTCCGCCCCTCTGGTTGCAGCAGGTGAATGGGGGTGTGTGTGGCAGCTCGGGAAGACTCATCCACTGGTATTCAAAATGTTCTCCAAGTCAGGTGTGGGGAACATCCGGCCCGCGGGCCGGATTCGACCCGCGGGACGATCCGGTCTGGCCCGCACGGGACCGGATCAATCCGGCCCGTGCGGGACCGGACCGGAGGCTCCGCCGCCGCCCGCCGCTGTGTGTCTCCTCCTTTTAAAAGCGGCCTTCCTGGACCTGCGCACAGCGCCGCTGAAGCCAAGATTGCCCTCTCGGTGGCGGCGGTGGCCCCGGCCTGGAGCCGAGGTAAGGAGAGCAGTGGGTGGGTGGGTGGGAGGGGGAGGGAGCGAGCAAGTGGTGGGTCGGTGGGTGGGTGGGAGAGTGAGCGAGCGAGCGGTGGGAGGTAAATTCGTGGGGGGTCAAATTTGCGGGGGAGGGGCCCAAAAAAATTCAGACAGCCTGACGGTCGGCCCGCAACAAATTTTCCCTACAGAAAAATGGCCCCCCACTGCAAATAGGTTCCCCACTCCTGCTTCAAGTGTACAGAATGGCCACCAGCAGAGGCAAACTCATGAGAGAGAGTCGAGCAAAGCGACAACAGTGTCACCGGAAAACTCGCAGCCCCCAAAGACACGCAAGAAGTAAACGTCTAGGCACAAATGAGTCTGGAGGCCTGGAAGCACGACGACAGTGGCAGGCAGTTCCCCAGGTGGCTCCAGCTCGGGTTCAGTGCAGGGCGGGGCATGCGTGTGGCAGGCAGCCGACGGGGCCTCCGGCTAGGGGCTCCGCCTGCCGCCCTGGATCCCTGCTCTCCACTCCCCGGGGCTCTGTGCCCCGGGCCCCATTTGTTCCCTGGAGCAAAGCCGGTCTTCCAGCCCACTTAGGACTGGCAGGGAGAGCCTCCATGTCCGCCTCAGCAGGAAGTGACGGAGGGCCTTTCCTGTGCCAGGAAACCGGCTTCCTCAGTCCCTGCAGCAGCAAGACCAGTCTGGCTCTAGCCTGCCTGGCTGCCTCGCACATTGTGCGCGCGGGGGGGGGGGTTAACCTGAAGGGCGGCGGCCCATGCCAGGTGGGAGCAGGCTGAGCTCCGGTCTCCCAGAAGGCTGCAATGAGAAGTCTTTTGGCTAGACAGAGTACCGTGGGGGGGGGGGGGGCTGCAGGCAGAGTTTTCCACTATCGAAAGCGGAGCGGCTGCCTGCCTGCCTGCCTGCCCTTCTGCTGCCCTGCTTAGTTTAATCCTACCGAAGGTCTCAGACTGACACCATCCATCAGTTCAGTTAATGATTCGTAAGAAAATAGCTGAGGTCAAAGATTCTCTCTCTCCCTGTTCCCAAAGGAAAGACAGCAGGAGGTAATTCAAGCCATTGCTCTTTAAGAAGCAGATTTACAGGGTCAGAAATCTCTCTCCTCTAGGCAGACCAGGCCCCCAAGGCGCAGCTGGGAACGGGGGGGGGGGGAGGCATTCCTAGCCAACTGAGAGGGTCTTTGTGACCTGCTGCCTGGGTCAGCAAATATCGCCGTGCGGGCGGGGTGGTGTCCCACCCTGAGTGGCCTTCTTCATCGAAGGCGGCGGCGGCGGCGGCGGCATCACTGAAGCGCTCAGGTCCAGCTGTCAGGAGGCCACCTGCCTTGCAGAGCGGCCAGCAGGGCCTCCACCCCCAGGCTGTGGAGACCCACGAAGCTCGAAGGGCTCCGGGTTTCTGTGCCTTGGAGGGTGAGGGTTAGGGCGGCTCTCCTGCCGAACTGCCTTCCAGAGCAACTGGGAGGAAAGGTGGGACCAAGAAAGCCAAATAAATGCAGCCTTTACACAGGTACTCCGCTGCCCCAGGAGGGCTCCACACCCAAACACCCAACTGAAACCTCAGCTCCACCATCCCAAGGGGGGGGCAAGGACAATGCACCCCATACAGCTGAGCAATGGAAGGGGGGGAGATCCCAGGAGGGAATCCCCTGCCTGCTGCTGCAATGTATTGATGCTCCTGCCTGCCTGTCTGCTCCATGTCTCACTAACCCACCCCGTTCTTTGGCCACAGCCAATAGCAGTGCATGTCTGCTCTGCTCTGCTCTGCTCTCTCTCTCTCTCTCTCTCTCTCCCCAGGGACTCCAACCACTGCCGCTGCTGCTGACCAAACACTGATCTGGAGCCCTGTTGCTTTTTAGGCCTGCACCGTTGCCGGGGGGGGGGGGCACTCGTGTCTCATGGGGTTTTGTGCAGCCTCCCTGCCACAGGGGAGGGAAAGGGAATGCTGCTGCCACGCATCATGCACTCATTCCCCCCCCCCAGCAGGGCACTGTTGCATGTGCACTCAGGTAGCGCCCCCTCTCTCATGAACACTGCGCCTGTCTCCTGCTCATGTGCTGCTACTGCCGCTGCCGCCTGTCTTCCCCCCCCCCCGTGTTTTTCTTTGCTCTCTGAGGCAACTTGCAGTGGGGCAGAGGACACCCCCCCCCTCCACGGGGACAGGCCTGAAGTCCAGGAAGGGAGCCAACTGCATGCCTGGCTGGCAGCAGGGAGTGTGGTGACCCGTGACGTTCCTCTCTGGAGGTGCTGACCATGAACCATGGACTGCTTGCCAGCTCCATGGCTGACAGTGAACCCGGCAATGCAGCCAGACCGCACTGGAAATGGTGACTTGGCTGCCTGTCAAATAACCTGCAAAGGCACAGCAGCCCTGCTGGGAGTAGACGGTTGGCAACCCAACCTGTCTGTTTCTCGTTCAGAGGCTGCTCTGGCTTTGTCACTGTGCAATGGAAATGTTGGCCTGAGCACACGTTGCTCTTTGGTAGTAGACGCCGGGGATCACTTCTCCCTCTCGTTCTGCTCCCCATTCATTCCACCTCTGTGTCCCACCTGTCCCGTCCCCCTCCCTGCCTCTCTCCCACCCCCGACGCTGACTTACCAGCACCGGGGGCCAGGGTGGGTCTGCTGGTGGGCCTCCACCACTGACTGCAAGTTCCAGGTGTTTGCTTAGGATTGGGCTACCCATCATGTCCCCCCTCAGGCGCCTTTTTTCTAGACTGAAGAGCCCCAAACGCTGTAGCCTTTCCTCATAAGGGAGGTGCTCCAGCCCACAAATCATTCTGGTCGCTCTTTTCTGCACCTTTTCCAGTTCCACTATATTCTTTTTGAGATGCGGCGACCAGAACTGGACACAATACTCCAGATGTGGCCTTACCATCGATTTGTACAAGGGCATAATGATAATAATTGAGCGCCGAAGAATAGATGCTTTTGAACTGTGGTGCTGGAGAAGACTCCTGAGTCCCTTGGACTGCTAGGAGATCAAATCAGTCAATCCTAAATGAAATCAACCCTGACTGTTCCCTGGAAGGACAAGTACTGAGGCTGAAACTCAAATATTTTGGCCACCTAATGCGAAGAGAGGACTCTCTGGAGAAGACTCTGATGCTGGGAAAGACGGAAGGCAAAAGGAGAAGGGGAAGGCAAAGGATGAGATGGTTAGACAGCATCACCGATGCAACGAACATGAAAATGAGCGAACTCAGGAAGATAGTGGAGGACAGGAAGCCCTGGCGGGATATGGTTCATGGGATCACGAAGGGTCGGACACGACTTAACGACTGAACAACAACAACAACAACAACATAATGATATTGGCCGTTTTATTCTCAATCCCTTTTTTAATGATCCCGAGAATGGAATTGGCCTTCTTCACAGCCGCCGCACACTGGGTTGACACTTTCATCGACTTGTCCACCAGCACCTCAAGATCTCTCTCTTGATCCGTCACAGACAGCTCAGAACCCAGCAGCAGCAGCGTGTATTGTGAAGTTTGGATTTCGTGCCCCCCCAATGTGCATCACTTCTGTCAGGGCTGGGTAGACGTGGTGCCTGGCTCCGTGCATGGCCGCCTGACGTCACCCTGGCCCCCAGCCCCTCATCAGTGGGCTGTGTCAGGGTTTCCACAGATGCTGGCGGAGCCAGCCTGGAGCTGTCTTTGGGCCTCTGGCTTCCCTCTCCCCCTCTGTGCAGATCATGTGGTCGCTGCACAGCAGTGACGACATGGGTGCAAGTTGGGCACGGGATTGCATGGTTGTTTTCTTAGTCATGATGATGACTGTAACACCGAGACAAACAACGTGATCTCTGGAAGCTCAGGCGGCAGCTGCTTTGTGCCAGATGGCGAGAGGCTCCCCTGGCGTCCAAGTCCCCCTCAGGTCGAGAGAACCGAACATCAAGCCCCCGTGAATCCTGTGCCAGTTGCAAACCACAGAGAGACTCCCGCTGCAGGCCACCGAGGCGGCACTGCTGCTGCGCCTCTCGAGAGCCACGGGCCTCTTCCTCAGGGCTAAAGAGGCTCCACCAGGAGAGTAGCTGCGACTGTGCCTTCGGAAGGCCTCCGTCTGTGGGTAAGGCACGCCAACTGAATAGGCCCTGTCACTGGTTTGCCCCCCCGCCCCGGTCTCAGGTCAAACGGTGCTCACACACAGACCGAGCAGGGCTTCCAAGGGCCACCTGAACAAGTGGGCAGGTCTGGGAAAGGTTCCTTCCTTCCTTCCTTCCTTCCTTCCTTCCTTCCTTCCTTCCTTCCTTCCTTCCTTCAGGTACCCCAGTAGTCCCAAGCCATGGAAGGCGGGGTCTGTAGCCCTGCTGGGAGGGAGGAGTCTTCTGGGCCAGACCACAGCAACCGGGTTCCTGGGGCTGCTCTTCTGTGGCTTGAGGCAGAGATCCGAAGGGTGGCGGAACGGCCCTTCTATCTCTGGGAAGCTTGAGGAAGGGGAAATCTGAGGGGCAGCGTCTTTGTGTCGGAGGCGGGCCAGGACCCCCAGTGGTGCCCCTTGGCTTGGTACCTTGCCTGTTGGTCACATCATTCCTGCCCAGGGGCCCAGGTTCCAATTTCACACTGTGCCATCGTCCTTCCTTGAAGGAACCTCCGTCATGCTTCTTGCAACAATTTCTCACGTGCTGCTCGTCCACTGGGGTCCACACCCCCCCACCCTCCCTCTGTGTTGGTCTCAGTGTTGCAAATGGTCTTTTTAAGGAGAGCTTTTTTGTTTTGCTTTTCTTTTCTTGCTCAAATAGTTGGAAATAATTGGGAAGCGGGAGGATAAAACCCATCACCAGGGGAAAGGAGAAGCATCTTTCTCATCCAGGTGCAGAACCAAGAGTAGCTCAGTGAGTTATGGAGCTTTGCAACACAAGAGCAAACCTGGCAGTTACAGGCTGGGCCAATAAATACCAGTGACAATGCGCTTCTTCCTTTGCTCCAACTTCGGAAGCCAGAAGCACGGAGGTGCTGGAAGAAGATCCATCTCCAGCTGCACCCACCTTGTTCGCGCAGGGAGCTTCCCTCCCCCTCTCACAACGCCGCCACCTCCATTTCTAAACGAGACCATCGCTCAGACCCTCCTCAACTAGAGGCGGAAAGTGCTCTGCAGGCAAGCCAGGATCACCTTCAGAGGAGCCAGGGGAGAGAGAGAGAGAGTCTTTGGTTTCTTCCTGACCGGGTCTGAAAAGGAGGCCCACCCACTCTCTAGTCTGGTGGAACCACCAACCTGCTTCCTCCTCGGTCCTCTCGAGCTCTCAGGGCCAACCACTGCCAGCTCTTCTAATAGGCCGAGGTGGACCTGAGTGAGGAGGGGGGTCAGGTGCAGCAGGGTGGGTCCCGTCCAGACCGAGCGGGTGATGACTGTGCACTGCGATGATGGGGTGAGGAGGAGGTGGACTCCCCAATCTCCTTGGGGCATTTTGAGGAGGACATCCCAAGGCAGCAGGCAGACGCATCTGGAGAAGAGCCAGAGCCCTGAGCTGACGACGGGACACAGAGACTGCGCCCTACATTCCAGCATGGTCCAGACCCACCACCCGACAGTCCACTGCATGGCGCTTCCTAGAGGGGTGGTGGGGAGATGGGGGGGCGCCTGTGCTGCGCATGTGAGTAGTAAGAGCCTTCCTCGTTTTGCCGAGCAACCCCAAATGGCACCCAGCTGGGAAGTGGCCTTCCTTCCGGGTGTTTTTCGAAAGCAGTTCAAGGAATATCAACAATGTTTACTGGACTATGAAACATCTCTTTACAAAGTGAGCAAAGGAGGAAGGCCAGGCAGCCGACCCAATGTGTTTTCTTTATTGGATAAACAACTTGGGAGGAGGACAGGAGCATCTATAAAAGCAGGAGCTGAACGGCCAATAAAAGCCAGCAGCCGCCTGGGCGCCAGAGACGGGGATGTAGCTTGGATGGGGGGGGAAGGCAAACCTTCCGCTTGGAAAGCAAGAGGAGGGTCTCAGGGTGGGAGGGGGGGTCTAGTTTCCTTTTCCTTGAAAAGGATGAAGACCGAACCAAAAGGACTTGGATGTCACATCATCACAAGGGGGGGGGGAGGGCTGAGACAGGTTTTGCCCCCACACTTGGGATGCAGAGGCTGCATACCTGCCTCTGAGCACAGGGCTTCGTTCAGATGCCACGAGAACCTAAGAAGAGCCTGTTTCCACTCCCTTGCATCTGGCATTGTTCAGAGACAGCCTATTACTAAAACCAGGAGGCTGCTTATCCCCATCATGGCTTGTCACCTGGGATGGACTTTTCCTCCATCAATCTGTCCAAACCCCTTTTAAAGGCATCCAGGCCAGGTGCCATCACCACATCCTGCGGCAAGGAGTTCCACAGATGAATTACACACTGGGGAAGAAGTATTTTCTTTTGTCCGTTCTAACTCTCCCTCCACACAGTTTTAGTGGATGTCCCCTGGTTCTGGTGTTGTGCGAGAGGGAGAAGAACACCCCTCTCTCCACTCCCTCCCAGGCATCATTGTATACGTCTCCATCATGTCCCCCCTCAGCTCAGGTGCCTTTTCACAGTTCCCTGGGTGCGTGTGTGCTAGGCGCGCATGGCATTAGGCCAGAGAGAGAGGCACCATGCCCCTGCCCCGCGCCCAGTCGTTTGGGTTCTGGTCTGCCTGGCAGGAGCTTCCGTAGTGGGTGACCGGGCTCCGAGGAGCCGCAGCGGACAGGCTGCACCCTGTATTCTCTGCCTGGGGAAGTGGGCAGGGCAGAGAGGCTGCTAGGGGTGGAGATGATGCACCCAGGGGGGCCACCCGCAGGAGAAAATGTTTGGGAAGGAGGGCGGAGTCGCGGGGTGCTACTGATCCCGGGTGCCGAGTGGGCCCTGACTTGGTGCAGCACCAGTGAGTCAGTGCTCTGCCGTCGGACAGCAGGCAGGACCCAGGTGGGTCCAGAAGGACAGGCAGCCCCAGTGCCCAGGGCGCGAGAGACCGACGGCTTCCCCACCGACTGCTACGGGGGGGGGGATCCTGCCTGGGCTGAGCTAATCGAGGGATCCGCCTTCCCACGTTGGGACCGCTGTGGGATACAGGAAGCTGGACTAGATGGGCCTTTGGCCTGATCCAGCAGCCGGGCTCTTCTGATGCTCTTATGGCTCCCCAAAAAGGGAGCCCTTGGCACAAACAGCCTCTGCCCTCCCAACATCCGTATCAAGGGACTTTGCTCACATTCGTCTCAAGGGCTGCTCCAAACAGATGTCCAGGCCCCCCCCCAAGTAAGGGCTTGTGCTTTCTTTTGTGAAAACTAGCATCCCTCTCAGATGTGGAGAGGTGAGGGGTCTCCTGCAAGGAAGGGGTTGCCAAGGCTGCCACAGAAAAGTGAGCGAAGGGTCCTCCTTGCCATGATGAGACAGTCGTCCTGCTGGTCTTCGTGTGCTGTAGCAGGGAGCGAGCAGAGTAAGGACATCTTCAAGGGCAAAAGCACTGGAGGGAGCTCTGATTTGGCCAGGGGAAAGACAATCACACATGAATTGCACAAGGCGCTTGTGCGGGAGCTGAAGTTTGAAGCATGTTGCAAGTGAGATGAGTCGTCCCGGGCAAAGTAGCCCAGAGCCCTCCTGGGAGCAGAGAGAACACAGATAGCCCATTAGCCACTTAAGCATGATGGAATGGGGTGGGATTATTGCCAGCGCGCACAGAACCTACGGAGGAGGAGGCGGCGGCACACAGCTGCTAAGAAGCTGGGCCGATGGACCATTTCTCTGCGGAGTGACCTCAGGGCCATCAGACCAGGAGCACCCAGGGCAGCAGCACATGAGAGGGCGAGAAAGCGCAGACAGGCAGACAGCGTCCGTGCGGCATTTTGCGCCTGGCAGGAGCAGGGAGCAAAAGACCTCAGCCCCTGCTGGAGCAGACCGCTTTGGGCCTCAGAGCCCTCCTTTCAAGACCCATCAGCTGAGGGCGTGAACCTCTAGGACACTGAGTGGAGGACCCAGGTGCCTGGAGAGCTGACTGTCCAACATGGCGGCGGGGTGTGTGCGTGCGCGCTGTGTGTTTGTATGTGTGCTGGGTGCCAAGCATGATCCAGGTCAGTCTTGTGGCACTTCAGAGTTGGCCTGATGGCAGCGAAGCCTCCGGTCCCACAGGCAAAAGGCCAGAAACCCCCCCCCCCATTCACTATCCAAGAACCCCTGTGCTAGTGAGCACCCAGGGTAGGTGTCAGACTATTGCCCTGGCTGAGGCCCCTATTCTTCCGGGCTACGGAAGGCCAGCAGTTGTGGAGGGGGAAATGCCCCCCTGCCTTCCGTGTTTGGCTTTTGCCTGCCTTCCAGCTGCCTCAGCACCCTTGGTTGCAAGGAGCCTCGAGGGAGGCCCCTGGGTCAGCAGTACTCCGGGACGTCCGGGGAACTGCGATCTTCTCATAGGCTCAGGAAGGGAAAGGGTGCAGCAACAGGCAAAAGAGGGTGGGGAACTGCTTGGGGGGGGGGAGTGGAAAGCATGGAAATTTCCATAAGCGACTGCACTGCCTGCCTATCGAAATGGAAGCGTTGTCAGTAGGTCTACACTAAGCCAGCTGTGCCTGCTTGCACTCTGCACATGACATGAGGAGTCCGTACCTTGCCTGGCGTCTTGCAATAAAGCAGTTTCTGCTATTCCGTCCACTTGGTGAGTTCATTCAACTCGTTCACACCAGGCCACGTACCCACACGTTGCCCTAGGGCACTGGCGGCAACAAGACTTTCCATCCTTGCTCCCTCCTTCCCCTCACTGGCCCACTGGCCAAGTTTGCAGATGACAGTAAACGTTTCCGGGTGGTGAAGACCAGAAGGGATTGTGAAGAGCTGCAGACAGAAGGATCCCTCCAAACTGGGGAAGGGGTGCTGGAAAAGGTACCGAAGAGAGTGACCAAAGTGATGAGCGAGGGCTGAGGCACCTACGGTCCTTTTTATTGATTTATTTTACTATGTAAACAGCTTTGTGAAGTACAGTTGAAAAGTGGTGTATAAATATTCATCATCATCATCATCATCATCATCATCATCCCTTACAAGGAAAGGGGCCACTGGGAGATGCAGGAAGCTGCTGGATTAGATGCCCGGCCTTTGGCCTGATCCAGCAGGGCTCTTCTGATGTTCTTATCCACGTGTTGTGACATCAGGCCTGGACTACTGCAGTGTGTTCTGTGTAGGGCTGCCCTTGATTGCTACCCAACAACTGCAGTTGGTATAGAATGCAGCTGTGTATGAGGTGAGTGGAGCCAGGAGGTTTGACTCAGTCATACCCCCCCCCCCGTATCAATTGCACGAGCTGCTGGTCTGTTTCGGGGGGCAATTGAAGATACCTGAGGGGGCTCCCTCCCCGGGCAAGGTGTCCCGTCCCTTAGGCTCAAGCGAACAAGCCCTTCTGCAGCTGTGCCCGTCACCTGGGGCTCAAGGGGGCCACATGGGGTGGAATTCCTCCTCCCCCAGTTGTGATGAGTCCCTTCTGGTGCAGCAGGTGTCCCAGCGGTTCTCCTCCATGCTGACTGTCTTTGATTTCTTCTTCCTCCTCTTTGGTGCCTTTGCTTGAATGTCATGTATCCTGTTTCAAGCATTGTTAGCCACCTTGAATGCCTCTTTTAGAGGGCAAAGGCGGGATAGAACTATTTAAATACATAAATCAGAAATCTCTGATGTGAAATCCATCTCTGCTGCCAACTTTTTCCAGGGGTGGGTGGGGGCAACAGGTTTCATGTGAGCCTGCATGAGGATGGGTGTGTGTGTGTGTGGGTGTGTTAAAGATGGCGTGGTTGATGCCCTTGCACGGCTCATGTTTGCAGACTGACACATGATCCATTTCTGGATGCAAAGAGGTGTTTGACACGGGCAAGAAGGAATTGGTGGTTGTCCCTCTTCTGGCCTGGCTCCTCCTCTTGCTGCAGGGAGGGAGTTCCCTGGCTGATCGCTGTGTGTTCCAGCCCTTTCCCCAGGCACTGGTTTCCCACAGGCTCCCTTCCAAACCATTCCATCTCTTCCCATTCCCTTTCCTGGCCACCATATGTCTTTGTGTTGTATTTATGTTTCTTCATAAAGCTGTCAGCATAACTTCAAAAACAGAGAGCAAAAATAGAAATCCCACACGCTGTTCATCTCCACACTGAAATGTCAACACTGCTCCTCTGCTAAAACAGGAGGGATGAATATTCTGAGGTGCCTCTCAACCCCTCTCCCCTGGCTTTGCACCTGCAGGCTTTGCGCGCACACACGCACGCACGCACGCACGCACACACACACACACCCCGGCTTTGCACGTGCTTTAGCATTTCCCAAGTAAGATAGGTGTGACTTGCAAAAGCTCTGTTTCTGTTTCTCCTCCACAATTTGAATGGATCTCACTGAAAGAGTTCGTCGCCTGCAGGAACTCTGCGTCTGTCCTGGATTTCTGCAGACATTTCCACCACCCCCTCGTTGCACATTTTGTTCTGCATACTTGAGCTGCCATTCCACAAAAGTGGATCACATGTGATTTGTATCACTGTCGCACATCACTCACGTGTTACTATCTGCAAGGTGGCTTTCCGGCGCAGCATGTGTTCCACTCAAAAACACGGTCTCCTGGAAGCCGACCTGAAATCACTGGTGCCATTTATCCACAAACGTATTCCTGGCACATGGGGAGCTGCCCTAGGCCGGCCCAGCGTTGCCTCTTTGAAATCCTCTTGGGCGGAGAGAGCTGGCCTTTGCTGCCTGCCTGCCTGGCCTGGGATCCCCTTCGCTCCCCCTTGTGTCTGTTGCCTGAGCCAGAAGTCCAGCCCAGAATCTATGCTTCCTCGCAGCAGGTTGCCTGCTCACTCTGGGAGCACCACTGGGCAGGCAGGCAGGCTGCCTTCTCTACCGCACGGAGTAGACCAAGGCTGACCCACCCAGGATGCCGACAGACAGAACAGCTAGCGCCGGCCGAGCAGCCAGCGTGGCGGGGAGCATGAGCTCCGAAGGGGATGGGGGGGGGGGGTGCCGCCCTCTGGCCCAGCGCTGCCACTGAGCTGCTGCCGTCAGCTCTCAAGGCTCCTCCTCTCCTGGCCCCCACAGCAGGCAAGGCGGAGGAGGGGGCAGTGGTGGTGCAGGGAGGGGCAGCAGACTTGGGCTGCCTCCGATGGCGCCCAAGCTTCGAAGGGGCCCCGAGAAGGCCAGCCAGCCTCCCTCCCTCCACGCATCTGAGGCTAGAGGCGAAGAAGCAGCCTTGTTCTGAAGACCAGCCTCAGCAGCTCTGCTCAGGTAGAACACTGCTTGGCTGCCTCTCCAAAAATGCTCCGAGAAGTGGCTCCAGGCAGCAGCTGCTGCCACCGTCCCACTCGCATTGGCACACTCGACTCGGCCGCCAGAAGCACCTTTGGCCAAGAGGCCCCCTTGAGCTCCTGCGGCTGCCTGGAGAGGCCCCTGCCTGCCTGCCTGCCCGCTGGCTCCTTGCCTGGAGTGGCTCTTTGCCTCCGGAGGGGACCAGATGCTGATGCTCTGGACCTGCCCGGACTCTTCTGCGGCAGCCTCCGATGAGAGGAGGACAGCGAGGCCGAGCCAGCAAACGGGCTGCCTTCCGCCGCGCGCTCTCTTCATCCCGCAGCAGCTCCTGGGAGCCGGCAAATTCCAGCAGCCTGCATCACAATCACGGAGCAGCTCATTTCTGGAGAACAGGGATTTGGGGAGCGGTGCTGGCAGCGTTCACTGTGATTAGTTGGCACTGCTGAGCTGCAAATACAATAATCTTGAAAAGGTTTTGGATTATTTCTGCATAAAATATTTATTTCTTCCTGGAATGTAGATGTTAAATCAATACGTCAATATGTGTATCCTAATAAGCGGCATTAGAAAAACACACAAATACGCCTCTCACCCGAGGCAGTTCCCTTTCTCTCCTCGAGCGGAGCCGGCAGCCCCCCTCCCGGGACGTGGGTTCCTCCTGAGCACGCCACTCAAGCCTCACTTGGGGGGGGGGGCTGGTTCCTGTCCCTTGCAATGGGGCACAAGTCCCTCCCCTATGGCTTAGGCCAGGAGGCGCTTCTGGGGGGAACTGCGGGAGGCGCCTCCTCAGCAGCAGTGGCGTTTCCAAGCGGTTGCGTGCCTTCTTCGTCGCACTTGTAGACCGCCCCCCCCCCCAATCCAAGGCCCTTTGGGCAGCTTTACATCGCGGGCTTGATCCCGTTTTTCGCCTCACCGTGATCTGGGCAGGCAGGGTTGGGGCTGCGTCACTCCACGAGCTCCGTGGCGTTTGGCCCGAAGTTCCCTTCTCTGCCTCACTGGACAGTGGAGGACGCTTGTCTTGGGGGTTATTCAGAATGTGCTCAATTTGGGTAGTTGATTTAAAAATGGTTTTAACCTTCCCCTGTGACAGAATACGGGCAATTCTGTCTGTAATCCCTTTTATGAAAGGCAGGCAAGTCCAAATTATTTATTTATTTATTTATTTATTGAATTTCTACCCCGCCTTTCTCCCACAAGGGCAACCAAGGCGGCTTACAATAAAACATTAAAATACATATTTACATTTAAAAAGAATTAAAACAGTTAAAACAATTAAAACAAACAACCCCAGTGGGTCATCCACATTTACATGTTAAAAGCCATCTGTTAAAAAGCCAACTGTTTAAAAGCCAGCCCGCCATGTCAGACATCAAAAGCTGGTCTAAATAAAAATGTCTTAAGGCCCTGCCGAAAGGTCTCTAAGGAGGGAGCTGTTCTCAATTCCAGGGGGAGGGAATTCCACAGTTGGGGCGCCACTGCCGAGAAGGCCCTATTCCGCGCTGCCATCCCCCTCACCTCTGTCAGTGGCGGCACGGTTAACAGGGCCCCCCCTGATGACCTCAGAGTACGGGTCGGATTATAAGGAAGGAGGTGGTCCCTCAAATACCCTGGACCCGAGCCGTTAAGGGCTTTAAAAGTCAAAACTAGCACTTTGAATTGTGCCCGGAAACGAAGCGGCAGCCAGTGTAGCCGCTGAAGCAACGGTCCGACTGAGTCGAACCGACAGGCCCCAGCAACCACCCGGGCTGCCGCATTCTGCACTAGTTGCAGTTTCCGAACAGTCTTCAAAGGCAGCCCCACGTAGAGCGCATTGCAGTAATCTAGTCTAGATGTCACTAGGGCATGGGTCACTGTGGCCAGGTCTGCATGATCCAAATACGGTCGCAGCTGGCGCACCAGCCGAAGCTGGGCAAAAGCCCCCCTGGCCACTGCTGCCACCTGGGAATCCAGGAGCAGCTGCGCATCCAGGAGAACCCCCAAGCTGCGGACCTGCTCCTTCAGAGGGAGTACAACCCCATTCAGAGCAAGACGATGATCCAATACCTGAGTCGTAGACTTCTGGACCAGAAGAACCTCTGTCTTATCAGGATTTAATTTCAGCTTGTTTGCCCCCATCCAGCTCCCAACTGCCTCCAGACAACGATTCAGGACATCGACCGCCCCCTTGGAGTCAGGTGGAAAGGAGAGAAAGAGCTGGGTGTCATCCGCATACTGATGACTCCCTACCCCAAATCCCCGGATGACCTCTCCCAGCGGCTTCATATAGATATTAAACAGCATGGGGGATAGAATTGACCCTTGTGGCACCCCACACCTCAAGGGCAAGGGTGCCGAACAAGCATCCCCCAGCACCACCTTCTGGGATCTATCAGCCAGGAAGGAGCGGAACCACCTCAGAACGGTGCCTCCAAGCCCCAACCCAGCCAACCGACCCAGAAGGACACCATGGTCAAATTACCTCTTCCTTAACTCCTGTTAAGGATATAGTTGAATTGGAAAAGGTGCAGAAAAGAGCGACCAGAATGATTCGTGGGCTGGAGCACCTCCCTTATGAGGAAAGGCTACAGCGTCTGGGGCTTTTCAGCCTAGAAAAAAGGCGCCTGAGGGGGGACATGATTGAGACTTATAAAATTATGCATGGGATGGAGAGAGTGGATAGAGGGAAATTCTTCTCCCTCTCGCACAACACCAGAACCAGGGGACATGCACTAAAATTGAGTGGAGGGAGAGTTAGAACAGACAAAAGAAAATATTTCTTTACCCAGCGTGTAATTCATCTGTGGAACTCCTTGCCACAGGATGTGGTGATGGCATCTGGCCTAGATGCCTTTAAAAGGGGTTTGGACAGATTCATGGAGGAAAAGACCATCACAGGTTACAAGCCATAAGCAACCTCCTGGTTTTAGAATTGGGTTTTCTCTGTGCCAGGTGCAAGTGAGTGGCGACTGGACACAGGTATCTTGTTGTCTCGTGTGCTCCCTGAGGCATCTGGTGGGGCCACTGTGTGACACAGGAAGCTGGACTAGATGGGCTTTTGGCCTGAACCAGCAGGGCTCTTCTTATGTTCTTATGTTCTTATGTCCTCTAATGCCCTGTCCTTGGGGATGTCCATCCTTGACCTGCCCTGCTATGATGCCTTAAGGAACCTAACGATAAACATAGCCTATATGCTGTATGCAGCTTGTATAAACATGTTATCAAGAAAACAGGTAGGTTGTTGTTACTGAACACGGGTACAGTCACACAGCTGCTTATCAAGGATAACCTCATGTTGTTGATGTGTATGACTGTCTGCATGATGAAGGTATAATATAAACCTGGGTCTTACCTCATATCGGGGTGTGAAATTATCTTGTACCCCTTGTACACAACTTGTCGTCCTTGTGTAAAAGGAGTGAGAAATATAGATTCCTTGTTTTGAGTTACTGTGTTGTTTCCTGTTATTTACCACAATCTGATCCAAGAACATACTTGAGAGATTTTAACACCTAAAAATATATATCTCTAACAAGGTGAACTTAAAATGTATTACGTACCGTTAACATTTCATCTTAATTATGACGGCTCGTACTCATTGTCTTGCGGGTCCTGCCATGCTCAATACCGAGTAGATTAAATGAATTACTTCAATTAAATCGGCATTTGGTACATCACTTGGGTTAGTCTATTTGCATCTTATGATGTGCAGAGTAATTTATTTTGCAATTTAAGGGTAACAGAGTAAACATGCTGAAAATGGATATAGGATCACTTTGGAGATATTTTAGCTATTCTGGATATTATGACAGAAGGCAGATCAAGAAACACCACACAACTCAGTGAAGTATTGGCATGACTTTTGGATGAATCTGAAAAATAGTTCTAGCAAACTCGGGGACGGGGCGGGGAGGGTTGACACGCTGGCCTGAAATGATGCCTTGGACAATTTGCGCCATGCAGAGAGTTCCTTGACTTGGCATTATTCCCTCGTAGCCATGTAAACGATGAGCCCTGTATCTATTTTCTGATCCACGTTCCGAAGTCTCTGCACTGCTTCTTCGGGAACGTTGGTAAAGTGATCAAAACTCTTGACCTCCGGTGCCATGAGGCCGACTCATGAAAGTCTCGTACCCTGGAAAAGGAGTTGAGACCGCAAACGGCTGGTGTCTCACTGTCCCCCTCTGCACTATAATAACTGCTGTCCTGTTTGCCTGACCGGCGGCTGTCTCAGCAACAGGAACTGTATCCCTGGACCAGTTTGGCGGCCAGGGAACGGGTGCTGATCAGAAGCGAGGAGGGGTCCTCCTCCCAATGACCACACTGGCGCCCTGACCAAGCGACTCTGTGTGACCCAGAGGTCAGGCAAAGAGCACCCCTGTCTTTGCACCACTTGGGGGGGGGGTCTCCACAACGCTGCCTGGAACCCGGCATCCCAAGGCTTGGGAGAGGCCGTCCCCAGGAAAGGCCATGATAAAAGCCCTTTCTTTCAGCCCTTCACCCTCCCTCCCTCCCCTCTGTCTCTCCCCCCTCCCCTGTCTTAAGCTCAGGGCCTGCAGTCCACACAGTAAGGTTCCCTTGAAATCCTCCCCTGAAGGTTGTCCCTTCTCCTTCTCTCTCAAAAGGTGTGCAAGGTACACAGGATTGCTGACACAAGGCAAGTCCTGACATTTGTTGGGGTTCATGGGTGCCTCTTTTTATGGCACAGTCGGGGAAAGAGTATCTTTGGCATACTTTGTTTTTGATGTCTGTTTTTCCCCAACGAGTCTTTCATCTTTTGGGTGGGAGGGATGCTCTCCTCCTCGCCCAGTCCGCTGATCTGCAGCTGGGCCAGAGTCCTTCATCCACAGGAGATGTTTCAGACGCTCTCCTTGGCAGGGCCGGGCTGGCCGCCCTGTGTTTTTCTCCAGGGAATGATGTGCTGAGGGTCGCACAGATGGTGGGGGGACGGGACGGACGGACAAGCACTCTTTCTGTCAGGACGTCCCCAAAGTGTCCCAGACAGAGGCCTGGGCAGCCCTTTCACGAGCGTCTTCCTTCCAGGAAGGCGATTCTCCTGCCTGGCCTCTGTTCAGTGCCGCATGAAGGGCCTTTGCAGCAATGGGGCTTCCAGCCGTTTCCGCAGAAGCTGCCCCCACGGTCGGTCGCCGCATGTGCTGTCCCTGCAGAAGGTTCTTCCTGAGAGTGGGCACCTTGAAAGCTGGGGGGCTGAGCAGAGCGCTGGGTCCTGTTTTCCCACCTCCCTGGGCTTCCAGCTCTGTTTGCAGTGCCACAGTGAGTCTCTCCGGACAGTAGAATTGCGGATCCGCACCGCAGCAGCAGCAGCAGCAGCAGCAGCAGCAGCAGCAGCAGCAGCAGCAGCAGCAGCAGCAGCACTCGCCCTGGCAGCAAAGCTGCAGATCGGGACGGTTTCAAAGGACGCTCGTTGTGCTCATTCTGCTGCTGTGCCTGACGACAGGTGGGGACTCTTGTCAATGCCTCCCGCTTTCTTCTCTCAGGTGAAACACTCAGATTTCCGTGCATAAGCTAAAATGACACCCACAGAGGGTGTGTGTGTGTGTGTCCATCCCCGTGTGTGTGTCCCCGTGTGTGTGTGTGTGCCCTTTCTCAGGCGAGGAGATTCATCCGAGATCCTGCTGATGTGTTCAGTGTCTATCAGGCAGAAGCGTCCTCCAGTCTCGCCTTCCCGTTAATGACATGGATCGCCTCTTTCAGCATATTGCAAATTAGGCAGAAAATGCCCAGTTTCTGTCCAAGGCAGAAAGTGAGCAGCGGCGGCGGTGGCGGCAACGGCGGCGGCGGCGGCAACAGTGGCAGCAGCATCATGCAGTCAGGCGGAGGCGATGCAAAACGGTGCTGCGGAGAGACAGGCCAGGATGTGCAGGAAGAGCTGCAGGTCATCCATTCCACATCCCAGATGTTTTCCGAAGCATCTGCCTTGGCCTTCCTAGGATCACCCCATGGCAAAGGATGCCTTGTGCTCAGACGGGACGTGTCCCCCCTGCCCCAGCCCCGTTATCCCCCCACCTCAGAAATGTTTCCTGCCTGATAGGCCCTCTTGGCTTGAAGAGAGATGTGCGGAGACCACTGAGAAATGCTGCTTCTCTCTCCAAAGCTGTCTGGCTTCATGAGAGCTGGGGGAGGGTCTGGCTGCTGCCGAATCGGCCCAAGGCGGCCCACCGGGTCCAGCATCCTGATCCCCCCCCCATGGCCAGCTGGGGGCCCCAAGGGGAGGTGCTCCCCACCGCCGCGGGCACCTGGTGTTGATGCGCTGAGCTATCGCGAAGGACCTGTGTCGCCCGTCCTCTCACCCTGCCAAAAGCCAGTCAGGCGGTGTGAAGACGGTCTGGGCACATCCAAGAAGAAAGGTTTCCGCTGGGCTTCCCACCGCCGCTCTTATGCAATAGCCGTTGCCAGAATGGCAGCCATGTCCAATACGATAGCGCTACATCCCACAGGTGTGTGCGCATGTCCACTGCCTCTAGTTTGGCCCCCCACTTTTTGATGTGTTGATGCTGATTGTGTAATGTTATACTTGTTAGCTGTTGTGAGTTGTTTAATAAGTGAACGCAGGATATAAATTGTAAAAAAAATACACAGGGATAAGAAAACTGTTCTCCTTCCTCTTAAGAACATAAGAACATAAGAAGAGCCCAACTGCTGGATCAGGCCAAAAGCCCATCTAGTCCAGCTTCCTGTATCACACAGTGGCCCCACAAGATGCCTCAGGGAGCACACAGACAACAAGATAACCTGTTTCCTGCTGCCACTCCCTTGCACCTGGCACAGAGAAAACCTACTTCAATCTAAAACCTACTTCTAAAACCGGGAAGTTACTTATGGCTTGTAACCTGTGATGGTCTTTTAAGAACATAAGAACATAAGAACATAAGAAGAGCCCTGCTGGATCAGGCCAAAAGCCCATCTAGTCCAGCTTCCTGTGTCACACAGTGGCCCCACCAGATGCCTCAGGGAGCACACAAGACAAGACTTTTCCTCCATGAATCTGTCCAAACCCCTTTTAAAGGCATCTAGGCCAGGTGCCATCACCACATCCTGTGGCAAGGAGTTCCACAGATGAATTACACGCTGGGTAAAGAAATATTTTCTTTTGTCTGTTCTAACTCTCCCTCCACTCAATTTTAGTGCATGTCCCCTGGTTCTGGTGTTGTGCGAGAGGGAGAAGAATTTCCCTCTATCCACTCTCTCCATCCCATGCATAATTTTATAAGTCTCAATCATGTCCCCCCTTAGGCGCCTTTTTCTAGGCTGAAAAGCCCCAGACGCTGTAGCCTTTCCTCATAAGGGAGGTGCTCCAGCCCAGAAATCAATCTGGTCGCTCTTTTCTGCACCTTTTCCAATTCAACTATATCCTTTTTGAGGTGTGGTGACCAGAACTGGACACAATACTCCAGATGCGGCCTTACCATCGATTTGTACAAAGGCATAATGATCTTCCCTCCCTCTGGGGAGCGGAGCAGGCCTTCCTCAGCCAATGGCCGCGTTGACACGCCAAAGAGCTCGGGAGCAGCAGGGGCACCTACCCCCCCGAAAGTGGAGTCCTTCCTCCAGTGCCGCATTGAGAACCAATTCAAGTGTCCCCCCGTCTGTGGGATGTGGCGCCATTGCGTTGGACATGGCTGCCATTTCTGGCAACAGCTACTGCCCCAGAGCAGCAGTGGGAAGCCCAGCTGGCTGCCTGGATTCCTCCCATGTTCGGTCAGTGACATTGGTGTCAGGTCAGGTTGCTGGTCACCGTGGTTGACTGTGTTGGGCCAGTGAAGAAGAGGAGGAGGACAGAGCGATGCTGGCTGGCTGGCTGGGGAGGGGAGAGAGGAGGAGGTGGCGCTAGCAGCAGAAGGAAGCCGCCTACGCAGCCCAGAAGAGCAGCTGCCAGCAGCAACTGGGCCCCCCATCAACCCCCTGGACACTGCTGTCCCCTCTTTGCAGGGGTGATGGTGCCGGTGTGTGTGTGTGTGTGTGTGTGCGCGTGTGTGTGTGCGCGCGTGCGTGCGCATTTATTTATTTATTTATTTATTTATTTATTTAAAAATTATATCCCGCCTTTTCCTATGCCGAAAGGCAAATGCCCAAGGCGGCTTACAACAAAGATTAAAAATACATAATTTAAAATAATACATAAAATAAATTTAAACAATACATAACCATACATAACAAATTTAAAAACAATAAAATCCACTGGGGGGGGGGACAGTATGGAGCAGAGAAGCAGCATGGCAGAGCATCTTGAGACACAGGAGGCAGACCACGACCCAACACCCAAACGCTAGACGAAATGTGCCTGTGTGTGCATGCAGGAGAGGGAGAGACGATCTCTGTGTGTCTGTGCTGGCTTCATCTCTTTCTCATACGCTCACTGTGTATTGTGGTGTGATCCATCTGCAGCCTGTGGCTTGGCTCGCTGGGGAGTCTGATCTGTTCTGCATCTTGTCTTTTGAAGTCCCACCACCGGCAGGACCTCACAGGTCCCTGGGCCTCATTTCAAAGGTCTCCCTCCATCTCTAGCAGCCCAGTCCTATCGTGAGCTTCCAGCAGCAGATCTCACAACCTGTCTGCCACCATAAAGCCCAGGACACCATCGCAAAAGGCGCACCACCGTTCGTTCTGTTCGTGCGGCAGAGGCGTGCTGCAGAAGGCCCGCTGGAGGTGGTGGCAGGGGCAGTTCGAGGGAGGCTGGAAGGGGGTGGGGACAGGGTCAAGCAGGGAGGCAGTTCAGGGATGGGAGGCGAGGCTCTTGCTGGAAGGAAGGAATGCCAAGTTCCTATCGTCCATTTCCCGGCCCAACTCGCCCCTTGAGGCTCCTGGGACTTATTAAGCAGCTAAGTAGCCGGCAGAGGTCTGAGGAGACCTGACCCATAGCGGTCAGGCAGCTTATGGAGAGGTAAGGAAAAAACATTTTGACTTACCACTCCCAGGCCATCTGGTCGCCTCCCCCACGATAGGAGGCAGCACATGCTCCGGCAGCCCAGCTGCAGAGCGTAAACTGGTGGGGGACAGGATTGGCCGGGGCACAAAATTGATCGCATGTTGTCTTTGACAAGGGTGATTCCTTAATGATACGGTACGTGCAGAAGGCGCTTCGCCCTGGTGACCGGTTGCGCAGCCCAGAGCTGAGCTGCTGATGTGCTCCGTGCCGCTCTCTGCTCTACTGCCGAGGAGGAGGAGGCCGTTGCTTCTGTGACTGACCTGCTCGGAGGCTGACTGGTGACTGAGGATCTCAAGGGTGAACGGGATCATGCTTATCGCCTGAGGACTTGCAAGCACAGGCGGTCTCTTTCTCTTTTGACAGGATTATTCACTATGTAGGGGTTGGCACATGGTCGGGGGCGGGGGGGGGCACACACCAGGCGTCAGCAGCTCTCGGTCCAGCCCTGCTTCCTGCTGCTTCTGGTTTGCTAGCGCCGTTGCTATATCTCTCGTTAACAACCTGTCCGGTGCCTTTGCTCTTAGACATACCCTCTGAGTATATGATGGATGCAATTCAGGGTGTGTACAATGCATCGTTTGCCAGCTGCCACTGGAGGTGCTGGTGAGCAAGTTTGTCTCTTGGAAAGCGACCACTGCGGAGACGGCCGGGGGCCAAGAGGAGTCTTTGGCCCAGCCTTTGGTGTGCCTGGCCATCTGCTGGCCCTTTAATGCCTGGGGTCTCGCCATGGGTCGGGCAGCGTGGCTGTGGATACGGACGCCTCCTAGGAGCAGATGCAGCTCCCTAGCATCATCTTGGCTGGTCAGGTAGAGCTGCGTGCAGCAGAAAATGATAGATGCTGCACCTGGAAAGCTCCCAGATTTCAAGCAGGTCTTTGCACTTAGCAAGTCAAAAGCTGCGTCTTGAGTCTCTGAGTCTGCAGCAGCCTAGTCTCCTCCTTCTGGCATTGATGTGGCCGACTGATTGTTTAGGCCTCAGGTGATCCAGCAAAATTGGCTGTTTACTGGCAAAGCAACTCTGAGCTCTTTCCGGGAACGAACTCTCATCTCCTTGCAGCTTGTTACGACCCCGGAGTTTTTCAAAGGGGAGAACTGACCAAATCGGAGGAGCCCTGCCAGATCAGGCCAAGATGGCTCCCTCTAGCCCAAACCGACTGCCCCCCTGGGAAGCCTGCAAGCCCAGGGCTGGATGGCAACAGCCCCCTGCCCCGCTGCTGTTGCTCCGGGGGGGGGGGGGTCCAGGATCTTTCTAGCCAGAAGGACCAGGAGGCCTTTGCAGAGCTTTTCTGATCCCCTCTTAATGTAAAGCCACCTCGACGTCGCCACTTCTGGTGGCATCAGGAACTCCAGGACACTGATGCATTGTGGGAAGCCGTCCTTTCCTCTATCTGCCTCTATCTGAATTTCCTGCCAATCCGCTTTGTTGGATGTGCCTCAAATTCCAGTATCGCCAGCGAGGGATGAAAAACCTCCCCTAGGCCATGAGCCTTCTCCACACCAGGCAACGTTTGGGCGAACTCTCTTCCTGCTGCCCCCACCCTGTCCCCTGTTGTCGGGGCGCCCCATGGGCAGAGGGGCCTCTCCTTGCCCCCCTCCTGGTAGCTGGTCCCCGAGAGGGGAGGCGCCCATCGCAAGGGGGTGGGGGGCCAAGTGGTGGGGGTGTACTTGTCTCCGGATCTGTTGCTTGCTGTCTTCGTTCCATCGACTTCGGACGCAAGATGGGCCCGCTCACCCGCCCTGGCTCCAAAATGCAGCCGAAAAGCGGTGTGTGTGTGTGTGTGTTTTCGCGCCGCTGCCGGGGCTTGTGGCATTACGTGGGGGGGGGTGTTGCGTCAGTGGCCCCCCACAGGGGGAGTGTAGAAACGCCACTGGGGCAACCCAGGTTCTTTGGGGCCTCAGAAGGTTAGGTGGGGAGAGAGTCCCCCGCCCTGGGGTCTCCGTCAATGGGGGGCGCGGTGCAGCTGCGGAGACTCGCTGGGGTGTGTGTGTGTGTCCTCCCTGCGACTGCCTCCCTTGGAGGCAAACTGGCAGGCTCCTCATCACAAGCCTGGCTGGGGGGCCAATATCTGGGTCCCCTGGCCCCACCCCAGGCGACCGCAAAGGTTCCCCAGCTGCGTGCTGAGGCTGCTCTTCCGCCTCCTCCCGCTGGCGGTCTTGCTGAGGCCAGAAAGGAAGCGCCCTCGCGGGACTGCGAAGCGCTTCCATCCCCATTCCCTCAGAGGCCCGTCGTGGCGCCATGTGATCTCAGCGGGGAGCACTCGCCCGCCGGCCGGTTCAGCGGCTGGAGTCCCCGCCGGGCCCTCGAGGTGAGCGCCTCCCCTGGGGCTGCTCGACACCTGCCTTCTTCGAAACGCGATCTCCCACCCTGACGCCTTCCTTGCAGAAAGACGCGCCAATCCCCAGCTGGGGCCGCCTGCTGCTGCCCTTTTCCACGCAGGGATGTCGGCTCAGTCAGTGCACCAGTCACGTGACATGAGGACCCCCCTCCTCCCTGACAGGCTCAGAAGGGCTGTCTCAGGAAAAGAACCCAGGCAGGGGGAGGGATCTCACCTGCAGCCCAGACCTGTGGGGCAATATCAGTGAGAGCACGTCATGGGCCGGTCTCCCCTGCTCCACACTCTTACTCTTGCTCCTCTTGTATCCACCTGCCTGCTGCTCTTTCTCCCTCCAAACCCTCCTTCCTCTCCATTATTGAGGCTCCAGCAGCAGCAGGAGAATGGGGGGGCGGCCCTCGATAACGGACCCCACAGCATTCCTTCCCTGCTCATGTTCTCCTGTCGGCCAGGGGAGGGGGCAGGAAGAGCCTGCAGCTGCTGCAGTGTCAACCCCCCCCCCGGGTGTTTTATTATACCCTGCTGCTGAACACCTGCATACTGTACAGCTCGGATCCTGGCGCCATCCCTTCCTGGACATTCAACTCTCCTTCTGGAACTGACAACCTTTTCCCTCTGGGAAGGGGAAGCCAGCTCCTTCTTCTGGCAAGTGCAAAGAAAGACACATGTCCATCATGGCACGGAGCAAACCAAGGATGCTGGAGGATTGAGATGGTCTGCTTCCCAAACCACAGCAGTTCAGGCTGCAAACAGACCCTTTGCCTTCCAGTCTCTCCCACTGGGCGGTATTGGTGGCAGCAGCTCTGCCAATATCCTATCCCCCTTCCTGGCCTTGATCCACCTACCCGAGTCCACTTGGACTTGCACCAGCAAAGTAGCTGGCACAAGTCCAAGCAGACCCCTCGGGGCAGCAGATGCACAACTCTCCCCTCGGCGGGGGAGAGTTTGGTTGGATCGGGCTGCGTGTCTGTCCGCCTTTCCACAAGGCTTTCTTTGGGCTCTTTGCAGATCTCACCCTCCTGAGCAGGCAGCCCACATCTTGGAGGGTTGAGAGCCAGACTTCCGTTAGGCCATGGCACCAACACCTAGTTTTGCTCCTCGGGAGCCTGGCAGCCTCCACACTGGTTTCCGCTGAAGCAGCGAAGAGAGAGTTTCAGCAAGTGCCATAGAAGAAAGTCCTTTTTTAAAGTTTGCCAGAGAGGAAGTGGGAAAGAGGGAATCTCTCAGGCACACAGTAGAAATGGAGAGAAATATGCCTTTCTTGGTTTGCTAAAGCACGGAGTCCGTTCCTCCTTCCCTCCTCTCTCCGTGTAGGAGCAGACAGGCGGGATGAATGCTGAGCGAACACCAGGAGAGCGCCAGCATGAGCAGGAGAACCTGCCTTCTTTCCTGGGGAAGGAGCAGATGCTGGGGGGATATCAAAGCCCCTTCCTTCGGCATTCCCTGTCAGGGTTGATATATGGTGTGCTTGTGAACGCCACTGAACAAGGTCCCTGCCTTGGGTGATTCATCAGGCAAATGTTGTCGATGTTGCAGCTGGAGGAGAGATGCAGAGAGACACACCTGGCGTTGTGGGGGCCTCCTGGGCCAGAGACCAGGCTGTGGCAAACCAACGTCTCGAAGGGTGAGGTCCCTGCCAGCTACAGTCCTTGCACAGAGAACTTACCGTGACCCATTCTTCCCATTTGCTGCGACGAAGCGGGTTGAGGGAACCCCGTGCTGGCCGTGGAAGTGCCGCATAGGGAGCCAAACGTCCACCAGGATGCTCGCTGCACTGCGCAGGCCTGCCGGGGCCTGTTGGGAGTGCAGAAGGTGGGGGGGGTTGGCCCGCCCGGGCTGTTTGCGCTGTAATGTTTTTTCACACCAACAACACCGTAAGCGGCCTGATTGGGCCGAAGGGGGCAGGGCTTGGGAGGCCATGTGGGGGTGTAACGTGACCGCCCCCGAGGCGGTCTTGCTACGCCACTGACCCAAGCCACCCCCTGCCCTCCTCCCAGCCCTCCATCCAGCTCCTTTTTCCCCTGTTCCCTTTAAACCACACTTACCACACTGGCCACAGCACTCCAGCCATATGAAAAGGGAAGGAGGCTCTCTGGCTCCCCCCTCCCCCCGCAACACATGCTAGGACAAAACAAGGGCTGCAGAGAGGGATTAGGAGACTCAGGGCCTGGGACTGCTCTGTCCTGGATTTGAAGCACCACCACCTGCATCTTAAGTCTAACCCAATGAAGCACATCTAGCCACGGAGCACAGTGTGACAGGCTAGTTTGACAAAGGGACCATGGTTTGGTGTGGACCAAGAGGGCATTCTCATTCCCATGCACTTCCTGGGTTCTAAAACAGGGGTGGCCCACCTTTCCACAGGAATGCTCCTGGCCCTTTCATGGTTGTATAGGTGAGGAGGGCATTTCAGCAGGTGCAGCTGCTTTAGCAACACCATCAGCACTTGCAGCTGCCAAGGTTCTGTCTTCTACACAACTCTTAAGAAGAACGCAGAGGCCCTAATGGTGGAAGGTTGGCCACCACTGACATAGAACATTCTGACCCATCATTCAAAAGCCAGAGTTAGAACGGACAAAAGAAAATATTTCTTTACCCAGCGTGTAATTCATCTGTGGAACTCCTTGCCACAGGATGTGGTGATGGCACCTGGCCTAGATGCCTTTAAAAGGGGTTTGGACAGATTCATGGAGGAAAAGACCATCACAGGTTACAAGCCATAAGCAACCTCCTGGTTTTAGAAGTGGGTTTTCTCTGTGCCAGGTGCAAGGGAGTGTCAACGGGAAACAGGTTATCTTGTTGTCTTGTGTGCTCCCTGAGGCATCTGGTGGGGCCACTGTGTGATACAGGAAGCTGGACTAGATGGGCTTTTGGCCTGATCCAGCAGGGCTCTTCTTATGTTCTTATGTTCTTATGACTGTTCTCAGTTCAGCTTCCCAACACCTGCATCCTTGTTTGTATTGCTCTCCGCAAATGTCAGCCTCTCCTAATTTTTGTGCCCATATTTAATTATCAATGTGTTTTATTAAAACCACTTGTGATAAATCCCTGCATTTTCTTATGTTCCCTGTTTCTTTCTGTGTATTTTCTTCCTGATTCTTTCTGTGTTTTGGCCAGTTAACCTCCCAGCAGCAGGGATGCACGTTATGTCGTGTCCGACCCTTCGTGATCCCATGAACCATATCCCGCCAGGCCTTCCTGTCCTCCACTATCTTCCTGAGTTCGCTCATTTTCATGTTCGTTGCATCGGTGATGCTGTCTAACCATCTCATCCTTGGCCTTCCCCTTCTCCTTTTGCCTTCAATCTTTCCCAGCATCAGAGTCTTCTCCAGAGACTCCTATCTTCGCATTAGGTGGCCAAAATATTTGAGTTTCAGCCTCAGTACCTGTCCTTCCAGGGAACAGTCAGGGTTGATTTTGTTGTTTTTGTAAATTCTGGCCCCTTCTCTGTCTGGGACAGCTATGCTGCTCAGCAACAAAAATGTGCCTAGCGACCGCCGGATGTAGTAAGCACCCCAGGGGTACAAGTGATTTCAGCTCGTTTTGATTCGGTGACAGACACCTGACTCCAAAGATGGAGAAGGTACCCAAAAAAGGAGAGAGAGAGAGAGAGGGAGAGAAAGAGAGATCCGCGTTTGCGGAGGCGCCAAAAATAGAGCTCTGACAGACCAGAGTCTTGCCTGATAGGCATCTTGTGTAGAACCCAGCTCAGCCCAACCTTGTTTCTCCCTATTCACCTCTGGGGTCCATCATGGGGGTGAGGCGCTGAGCTCTCGCACCATGTGACACAAACCTAACAGGCGTTTCATAGCAAAACAAGCTCTTTCTTTCCAGGCCAATGTCTGCATAGCCTCTGCAGGCCAATGTTCTGCATAGCCTCTTTCACGACATAATTTGTTACCAAACCATCTCACTTTGTCTCACTCACAAATCCAGTCACCAGAGAGACTCTGGAGTTTTCTCCTCAGAATGGGCACATTCTTGTTCTCAGCAAATTGGACCAGAAGCTCCTTGGCATATTGGCAAAGGAGTCAACGCTGATGTCACAGTTGGGGAATGAGATACACATATGTCTCTCTGCCAGCTCATTTCAACATTTCCTCCCTGTGCTGGTCCCGAAATGGATGCGTTACGAACACTTCTAACTCCCAGGAATAGAAAGCAAGAAGTTTGCGAATTAATTACCAATCCGAAATCGATGAAAACAGCATTGCTGGAAGCTACTTCCAATTCATTAATGAATCAAAACTGGAAGGAATACAATCTACTTGCCCAAGGGGGACCGCAGGCTGCCGAAGAACAAAGAGGCAGAAGACCGAGTGTCGCTTTTGGGGGCGAAAGCTGGTATGTCTGCGAGCGTTGCATTTTGATTGCCTTGATGTTCTGTTCCAAAGTGTAATTAAGTGGAAGAGGATTACGAGATCCTTCAAAGCCTTGAAATCAACAGAGTTGGCATGGCAAAATGTGGCAGAGGCTGAGAGACGCAAGTTCTGCAAAGCTGAGCCTTGTTTATTAAGAAAATGGCTGTTCTGATCAGGAAGTAAAGAGCGTGCAATTGGGAAACAGGACATAGTACATCTTCACAACTCCACCTTCCTATCCCTGGAGGTGGCACTGAGGACAAAAAAAAGACTCAACACCAATCCTTGGGGCACACCGCTTTTCTCCTCTCTCCACTGTGAAAATTGGCCATCTCAACCCATTCCCTGTTTCCCGGTCGTCAACCAGTTCCTGATCCATAAGAGGACCTGTCCTTTTTCCCCCTGGCTATGAAGTTTTCTCAGGAGACATTGGTGCGGGACTGTGTCAAATGCCTTCTGAACGAGCATATGTATAAGAACATAAGATGAGCCCTGCTGGATCAAGTCAAAGGCCCATCTAGTCCAGTTTCCTGGATCTCACTGTGGCCCACCAGATGCCTCAGGGAGCACAAAAGACAACATGATATACTTTTATCCTGTTGCCACTCCTATAGGCTTACCATCTGTCCTGGAAAAACCGGGATGTGTGTCCCGGTTTCTGGGATCCAAACAAACCAGGACAGTCTCGGTTTCCAGGGTCCATCCTGGCCGACACTGGGCAACCGGGGTGTCCTGGCCGTCTGCTAAACTGGATCGCACGCTTGCTTAAGCCTTTGCGCAGGCGCACAACGCCTGGGAGCTCTCTCCCTGCACGAAGGACTGCAATTGCACTCAGCGCCTGCATGAAGGGTGAAGAGGAGGACTCACCATGGAAGATGAAGGTGGCGGCAGCATTTCAGCTGGCTGCTGTAAGACCGAAAAATAAATAAATAATTCAAAAAATGTATTTGCTAGTTTTAAGAATCAGTGTAATTTAAGCTTCATATATTACCTTGTTTTTCGATTTTTATTGCATTTGTATTTTTTTAATATGTTTTAATTGTTAGCCACTTTGATTGCCCTGTCAGGACAAAGGCAAGGTAAACATTCTTTAATCAATCAATCAATCAATCAATCAATCAATCAATCAATCAATCAATCAATCAATCAATCAATCAATCAATCAATCAATCAATCAATTATATTGAAAGTGGCAGACAGCCTGTTCAAAAAAATCTCATTATAAAGCTGATATACTTTAGGAGCTAAAAGATACAAAAATGTTTTATCCTATTTAACAGAATCCATCAGGGCCTGGAGATTTACCATTCTTTACCTTTAAGATAGCAGCTTTTATTTCTTCACTAGTTATTGGCACTCCCAAAATCTGTTGCTGATCAAAATCCAACATAGGAAAGTCCAAATATGAGAGAGAGAGAGAGAGAGAGAAAGAGAGAGAGAGAGAGAGAGAGAGAGAGAGAGAGAGAGAGAGAGAGAGAGAGCTTTCCACATCCTCTTCCAAAGGATCCTTTCCTTTAATAATAATTCAGAATAAAATGTATGAAATGGCATATTTATTTCACTGGGATGAGTATATATTACGTTTTCCTCCTCTATCGCCATTGAAACGTAGCTCAGCTTAGCTTTGCTGCCGTAAGAGATGTGCTGAAACCCTGCCAGGTCTTTCTTCCGTCCTCCCAATACTTTACGTGTCCAAGCGCACTCCACCGTCAGTGACGACGACGACACGTCCTCTAATTCACGCTTGGTCTTCTTCAACGCAGCATACAACTCTTGTGAAGGAGAGAGAGCTAACTGCCTTAATCAATATTTCAATCTATTTTTCAAGGCTTCCTCTTTCCTTTCCCGAAGCTTTCCCTTAGAAGAAGCAGAAGAAATAACTTTCCCTCTTTGGAGGAGATCTCCCATTCCAGTGCGTGAGACTCAATAGCCTGTTCCTTGTGTTCAAAGTACTCCTTTGACTCCTTCACCATCTCAGCTTTAAAAATGTCATCATTTAAAAGAGAGACATCAAAGCAATCATAACCGGTGTGGTTTGACCCCATCCAAACGTTGAAAAGTCCGTATAATAGGAGTAGGATTGGATTTAGCAAGAACATCTATTTCACATGTGTTACTCTGAAATCGGAGACAAGTTGATGCAAGACCCGAGCCTGATACTCCCTACTGTCTGCCTGTCTGTCTGTCTGTCAGCGCAGGAGCAAGAGCTGACGGCTGAGCCCTTCCCAGCCTTTGCTCCCTGCAGCCGCGGCAGGATGGAGGCAGCACCTGGCCGCCATGGCAGGCAGCCATGGATAGGCCCCTCCCTCCTCTTCCTGGAGAGGGCATGCTGTGCAGAGTCCCCGAAGAGAGAGCGTCTCCCCCCCCCCCCGAGTGGTGGGGAGCTGTGGTGTGGTGGACTCTGGGGGTGGGCAAAATCTGCTGGTCTCAGTTCTGGTTTTGCTGCAGGGGGGCACACCCTGGCGCCAGTGCTGGCTGGCGGCGGTGGGGGGTGAGGTCTGCACCAGGCAGGTGCCCAGTGCCTTACAGCATCCCGCCAGTCTGGTGTGGCCCTCGCTGCTGCTCGGCCTCCGACAGCGCCACGTGACGAGCCCAGGAAGGGCCCGGGGTAGCACTCACCCCTCCTTTGGCAGGGAAATGTCTGGGCCGTGACCTGCAGTGCTGAAACGCTGGCAGGGTGAGTTCCCTGCAGTGCGGCGGCTGGCTGGGGGCAGCAGCCTTCTCTTGCTTCCCCTGAGCGGGCCGAACATCAGGCAGTGGGGCGACAGCAGCCAACCTGACTGGGGAAGGAGGCGACAGTACTGTCGAGAAAAGCAACTGTGCTTGACAAACAGCTGCTGCCCCTGCCATAGAACGGGCTCTGGGATGGAGATGGCCTTGGTGGATGAGCTGTGCCAAGGACTGGACAGAGGGAGTGTGTCCCTGTTGGTCCTGCTGGACCTCTCACTGGCCTTCGACACCATTGACCATAGTGTCCTTCTGCACTAGCTGACCAGGTTGGGGGCAGCAGCGCTCTGCAGTGGTTCCGCTCCTTCCTGGCGGACCAGACCCAGATGGCGAGGCTGGGAGGTTCCTGTTCAGAACCCTGGCCGTTGACCTGCGGAGTGCCAGAGGGATCTATTCTGTCCCCCGTGCTGTTTAATTTCTACATGAAGCCACTGGGGGAGGTCATTCGGGGATTTGGTGTTGGGTGTCACCAACAGGCGGGGGACACCCAGCTCTCTTTTCCACCAGTTTCCAAAGGGACTGTCAAAGTTCTGGGGCGCTGCCTGGAAGTGGTGGGGCCCCGGAATTGGGGCTAATAAACAGACATCCTGATGTCTTGTCCAGATTGCTATGGACAAGACATAGGGAAGGCTATGATGCACACTCTAGATCTACCACTTGCTCTAGATGGAGTAGCGCTCCCTCTGAAAGAGCAGGTTCACAGCCTGGGAGTCCTCTTGGATCCACAGAGATCCCTGGATGGCTAGGTGGCATCTGTTGTCGGGGCCTTCGCCCAGCTTCGAGTCGGCTGAGACCATACCTGAGTCAGTCAGATCTGGCTAATGTGGTCCATGCCTTAGTGACATCTTGCTTAGACTACTGTAATGCACTCTACATGGGGCTACCTTTGAAAACAGTTCGGAAGCTGCAGTTAGAGCAGAATGCGGTGGCATGTTTGGACACTGGGGGGCTCGGGACCTGCCATGCTGTTACTCTGGCGGCTACACTGGCTGCCCATTCCGTTCTGAACCCAATTCAAGGTGTTGATGATGACCATTTGAACATCATAAGACCAGGTTACTTCAAGGTCCACCTTCCCCCATTTAATCCTGCACAACTCCTGCAATCATCAGATAGGGTCCTGCTTAGGATACCACTGCCATCTGAAGCCAAAGGAATGGCAGCAAGGTGCAGGGCCTTTTCTGTTGTGGCACCACATCTCTGGAACCAACTACCAGAACATGTGAGGACAGCCCCTTTTTATATGGTTTCCAGAGGGTTTAAAAAACTTGTTTGTTTTGCTTGGCTTTTGAGGAGGAGGAACCTTCTAGGGAACCTATTTATCTTCTGTTGATGTCATCGTTTTTATGTTATTGCTGTTTTTATATTTTTTTTTTAACTGGATCCTGTATAGTTTTAAATTATTTTTAATGGTTTTATTCAAATGTTTTTATCTATTGTATTTTTTATTTTTTATGTTGTAACACCACTTTGAGCATAGGAAAAGTGGTATAAAAATCTTGTAAATAAATAACTAAATAGTGCTGCGAGGAGGACTAAATAGTACCAGAAGGACATCACCCACTCCCCATGCCAATTGCCCCCATGTGCCTTTCCCCCTAAGCCCCCAGCCCCCCCCCATTGTGGCGAATGTGCATCACCAAATGTGTTTGCACCAGTTGGCACTCAGCCAGGAAGAGTCGCACGGCCCTAATGCTGCTGCTGCTGCTGCTGCTGCTGCTGCTGGGGCCGAAGGGGAGGGTCTTGTGTCAACTGCGAGGCCCACACCTGTGGCGCCAGCTCTGCCTTGCTGCTTTTTGCTCTCTGGCTGGGACACATAGTGGGCAGAGTGGGGGGGGGGGCTGCTGCACTCTGCGATTAGTCAGGGTCACCACCACCCAGAAGCTGCCAGAGCCAGACCACCGCCATTTTGAGGGGGGGCACCCTCCAGGGTCCTCCCTCCTTAAGGTGCCCTTCAGGGCCTGGCAACCTATGGGTCTCCTCGGACCCACCAGCCCAGCTATATAGCTGGCATAAGTCTGAGAGCCAGGGGCCGGGGGGGGGGATGGGGGATGACCCAGCCTGTGAGACTGCCACCAGATCCCCCCCCCCCCCGCTGCCAACATACCGAATCCTGGGGCAGCGGCTGGCTGGGCACTCTGCTCACCCCAACCGCGTTGTGAGGCAGCTTCTCGTTCTTTCCACAGGTCCCTGGCAGCAAGGGGGGGGCAGCCGCTCCCTGGTCCCGTAGGCGGGATTAGGGAGAGCCGCGTCCCCTCTGGCCACCACCACGATTGCTGAAAATGTCGGCTCCGTCCCAGATACTTACTCCGGACCCAGAAGCAGCCCTGGGAAGTGGCACCGCCCTGTAGTCGCCAGAAGCCCTGATGAAGGTGGCGAGAGCAGCATGTGGGGGCCAGGTTTGTTTGGGGGCTCGGCATGGTCTGGACCTTGTGGGGGGAGCGAGGCCAGATACCACCCCCCTTTGCCTGGCTTCAGAGAGGGTGTGGGCAGGGGACTGAGGAGGCCACACCCTGACCCCCCCTCCACCCTTCCTTGCTGGTGTCCCCCCTGGGCCGGCCTGCAAGAGGGCTTCGCTGCTGGAGGGAGGGCCCATTGCATGGCACCCCCCCCCCACTCTGGGCCATGATCAACCTCCTCGGCATGAGCCCACGGGGGGCCTTTGAAGCCCAGCCTCTCCCCCTGCCTGCTCTCTTCCCTGTCCTCTGGCCCTGCCCCGCCCAGCCCCAGCTGGGGCGCCTCCATCGCCCTGGCAACAACGGCAACGCTAGCTGCGGTCGCCCGAAGTTGTCGTGCAGCCAGCTCCGGCATGGAGGGTTCCTCTCCCTTCCAGTGGCCCTGGAGTCCGACCGTGCAGCGCTGACCCGGAAGCAGGCAGCAGGGGTGAGGGTGGGCCATCCTGGTGTGTCAGGCGAGTCTGCCCCTGGGCTCAGCAGCAAGTGCGCGCGGCAGGCAGCCCTTTCCATCGCCATCACCACCCCCAGTGCCCAAGACCCAGAGGAAAACAACGCACTGAGAACTCAGTGGGAATGAGTCCTGGCCCAGCTGGCGGCGGTGCAGGCCTGTGCCGCCGCCGCCGCCGCCGGCCTCTGGGCCCTTGTCCTGTGAGCCAGGCAGGGTGGCGGTGCTGGCTCTTTGTCGGGAGACCCCCATCTGGCACCACCAGCCACACCGCCCAGCCAGGCTGGAAATAGCTTCGGTGGGAACTAGAGCACATCCGGAGACCTTCTTCCAGGGGAGGAAGCAGCCCACAGGCTGAGGAGCGGCTGGTCTCCATCGAGGTCAAACGTCAGGGCCAAAACTGGAGCTGCTGCTGCATGGAACTACGCCGCAGATCGCGAACGCCGCCTCGACCGGCCTGGCCGGCTGGCTGGCTGCTGTCCAGGTTATTCCCTCTTGTTGGCTGCTCTCCTCCGCGCTTCATTCACAACGGGCATCTTCACTGAGTCTGAGAAAAAGAGAACCAAGTCTCTCCTTTCCTTCTTGAGGAGGAATTTAAAAGCAATACCTCCGAGGGTATAGAACTGTCTTGATTTCTTTGCAAGGAGAATGTAAGATGAAGAGAAGAATTGCTGGAAGAGGAGTTGCATGCGGTCAATGGTTTGTATATGCTCAAATTGTGGAGAGATTTAAAGTGGATAAGAGGGTGTATGGATTTGCAGAAGGTGAGTCGATATTGGAGGTCCAATTAAAAGCAGAGGAGCAGGCAATTTCAGAAATGTATAAATTGCTGTTGAAGTTCGAGACAGAAGAAGAAGAACTGAATGTATGATTCAGTGGGCGAAAAACGTAGGTCATGAAATCTTAATGGAACAGTGGGAACAATTATGGTTAAAACATTTGAAATGTATGTTAAATGTTAATATCAAGGAAACTATATATAAAATGATGAACAGATGGTATATGACCCCAAGCAAATTAGTGAAAATGTATGGAAAGGTGTCAAATAGCTGTTGGAAATGTAAAAAAGCAGGAAGGGTCTTTCTATCATATGTGATGGACACACACGCACACATATATTGACACAGGTTATATATATATATATATATATATATATATATATATATATATATATATATATATATATATGTTTCATTCCCCCCCCCCAAAAAAATCATATATATAGGGTTCAGATTCATAAACATCTGCAGTTGATTTTAAAGATTAATTTGCAAATGAAACTTGAAGGTTTTTTTTGTTGTTGTTGGGTATAAAAGATTTTTTTTGGGGGGGGGATGAAACTATGCTTTTATATATGACAAGTGCTGTGAGAATTTTGTATGCACAATATTGGAAGAATCCAGAAATACTTTCTCTGGAAGATTGGTGGAAAAAGGTTTTGGATTTTGCAGAAATGGACAAACTCCCAATTTTAATTAAAGAGAAGACAGCAAATCTTTTTGTGAACAACAGGAAACCACTTATTGACTTTTTACGTGAAAGAGAGAGGAATGACGTGATGGTATGTGGATTTAATGAATGGAGATATATTTGGCTTAGCTGGATAGTATAAGCAGAAAATAGAGAATTGTATGTTAGTAGGATATACTGCTTTGCGATTGCTGTAAACTTCTGAAATATTATGTAGTGTATTTTTAATATTATATTAATAAAATTAAAAAATATAACGGAAAAAGAAAGTAATACCTGTAAGCAATACCCTTATGAGGAAAGGCTACAGCGTCTGGGGCTTTTCAGTCTAAAAAAAAGGCGCCTGAGGGGGGACATGATTGAGACGTATAAAATTATGCATGGGATGGAGAGAGTGGATAGAGGGAAATTCTTCTCCCTCTCGCACAACACCAGAACCAGGGGACATGCACTAAAATTGAGTGGAGGGAGAGTTAGAACGGACAAAAGAAAATATTTCTTCACCCAGCGTGTAATTCATCTGTGGAACTCCTTGCCACAGGATGTGGTGATGGCACCTGGCCTAGATGCCTTTAAAAGGGGTTTGGACAGATTCATGGAGGAAAAGACCATCACAGGTTACAAGCCATAAGCAACCTCCTGGTTTTAGAAGTAGGTTTTCTCTGTGCCAGGTGCAGGGGAGTGGCAGCAGGAAACAGGATTTATCTTGTTGCCTGTGTGCTCCCTGAGGCATCTGGTGGGGCCACTGTGTGATACAGGAAGCTGGACTAGATGGGCCTTTGGCCTGATCCAGCAGGGCTGGCTCTTCTGATGTTCTTATGTTAAGCCCCTCAGCCAAGTGAGGAAAAACTCTCTCGACTGGGCTGGCTTTGCTGCAGTGAAGTTGCCTCCTTCCTTCCGTCTCTCGCAGGGCCAAAGAAGACCTGACATGGATCGAATCGGTGGCCCCGCTGAACTCCTGTTCTAACTGTAATAGTCATACTCGTGGTCACTGACAGGATCAGGACTGTGAAATGGTTAAGAGACTGAGCTGTGAGCCAGGACTTTTACAGTTCATGTTTTGCCCTGTCACGACTTCTCACCTCCAGCCAGGTAGCCTCAGGTTAGCCTCTCTCTCTCTCTCTCTCTCTCTCTCTCTCTCTCTCTCTCTCTCTCTCTCTCTCTCTCTCTCTCTCAGCCTCAACTTCCAGGTGTGACGTGGAGATCAGAGCATTTATTTGCCTTGAGGGGTTGCTCTCAGGACAACAAGAACACGTGCCCGTCACACTCAGAAACGCTTCCTATAATAACTGCAAAGTGAAGTGATGCCATTCCACCCCCAGCCAGACCCCCAGGCCCTAGAGCAAGACGCATTGCCTTCCCCCTGCCTGGGTCCCCATGTAGCATCTTCGTGAAGCCGCGTAGGGGGAGGGCAAGGGGTGGATAGTTGCTGCCCGCTGCCAGGACCCCCCCTGGGAGCACCTTTGCTGCTGCCAAGTCCACAAAGCATGCAAGGGCAGTTGAAAGCCTGAGCCGGGGAGCCGCGTCAGGCAACTGTTGCTCTCCCGCATCAGGCAGCGCGGTGCTCTCCCTCCCGGCATTCACAAAGATGGCCCTCCCAAGAACGTCTGGGTCAGAGGTACTGGCTGTGAGGTCCGGGGCTTCCAGGACCAACCTCGGAATCCCAGGCAAGCCTGAGCTCGGCTCCACAACACATTTGCAACCCCTTTGCAACCAGCTCTGTGAAAGAAGACTTGGGTACAGGCAGCAGGCAGGAGTTTGCCTGTACGCATTTGCATTTCAGTCAGGCAGCAATATCCACTTGGAAAGAGGATGGGGTGCGACAGGCTCCTTGAGGCCCGGATGTCTTCTGGCTGCGAGGCAGCATGTCAGTGGTGGCAGAGCTTCCCCTTGCTCTCGATAGCCTGTGATTTCATTCCAAGAATAGTAGGTCAAGATATAGGTAAAAAGCCGTTTACAGGACATGTGATATAAAGCAGCAGCAGTTAAACAGAAAATCTGTGCTCTTGCTCCAGGGGATGGTTGAGCACCAGAGAGGCAGGCGGCCAGAACAAGAAGAGAGACAGAGGCCTTTCGTGAAAATCTTGCACTGAAAAAAAGAAATGCTTCACACGGCCCCCTTTGAAAAATGGATGCTGAAATAAGCCGTAAGATGAAATGTGCTTTTTGCAGACACAGGGTCACATCCGTCAAAATGGCCTGGTGGGTTGTGTGGAAGTTGCAGTACCAACCATGGCTCTCGCCGTCTGTCTCCCTTTTTGTGTGCATGTGTCTTGCCCCCCCTTTCCACCCTTGCTCAGAATTTGTGTCTCACTCAATGTATTCAGTGTCAACAAAGAAGCCGCACTGGCCCCAATCCGTGGCCAGCTCTCCAAGGCATCTCTTGGTGCTCCGCACAACAGCCCAGCGGGGTAGGGCCCTCTTCCAACCCGACTCCCCATGCAGCGATGCAACGATGCCAGCATGGTGCCTGCTGGATCTCACAGGGGAGTTTTGGCCTCTGGAGACCTCCTTGCAGTAAGGAAACATTTGCTCCTTTGCCCTGGGGTAAGACCATGCTGGGCGGCTGCCAGCTCTTCTTGGATGTGGGCCAGCTCTGTCGCTGGAGCAAGTCAGCATGGACCCCAGTGGGGGGATTGAGGCTGGAAAGAGGTGGAGGATCTTGGTGTGCACCGTTGCCACTGACACCACCCCCTTCCCAGTCCCGATCCGCCCTTCTTCTAGCCCCATCTCCTCCCCCTACCCGCCCCTTTCTGCCCCCTCCACACCTCTCTCTACCCCCCTGTGCGAACTTACTGGTGCCAGCGGACATCCTCTGGCCACTGGTGAATGGAGCCGGCTGCTCACTGCTTGTGGCTGTGCCACACAGATTGGCATGTCGCGTTTTGCGACAATTGGAACGTAACTTGTGCCGCTGGAGCGCTTGTCCTGGCAGCATAAGGCTTGAGTAGGATCGGGCCATGAGTCTGACTGATCAGTGGGTTGGAGTCTGTGCAGCTGAGTTCCCAGCTGGACTGGAATTTAACCATATGCGTGCCACAGGGGGCAGCTGCATAGATACGTTTGGGCTGAGCAGGCTGCAAAGACCCCTAGCAGTGAGGGTCTCCTACGGCAGCCCTGCTCTTCCAGGGCGTTCCTCCCTCCGAGGCAAGGCTGGCGGTTCCTGAGGAGCAGGGGATTTCTGCAGTGGCAGCAGCCCCCACTCCCCAGAGAGATGGCCCACCAGCAATGGTGTAGGAATGGGGGGCGGGGGTGGTCCACCCCCGGGCAGCAGGGCCGGGAGGGGCAGCAGAGGGCATCACTCTCCCCCAGTTGCGGCAACGGCGTCAGTGGCTCCGTTCGGACAGCTTTTTTCCCTTCTTTTGGGGCCTTAGCAGCAGCGGCGAGCCTCGTTGCACCGCTGCCGGGGCTTCAGGAGGCTGGGGGAGGTGTTTTCGACCCTCCCGCCTGCCCCTGGGGTCGTTGGCGGCCTGTTGCAGGCCGTGTGACATCACCGCGGGGCGTGGCTTCCGCCACGATGTCACGCGGCATGGGCACATGGCCTCACGGGGGCATCATCCCGGCCTGCCGTCCCCGGTGGGGGGGGGGCGACTTGCTACACCCCTGCCCACCAGCTTGGCCATCTCAACCATTTTGTAAATGTATGCAGAAATGTAGAAAATGCATAGAAACACATTTATTTTGCCATGTCATCTTATCTATATTGCTCAAGCATAGCTGATGGTTTTATTTTAAAAATGAATGGGCTGTTTTTATTGATGATTTGATACTGTACTGTGGATCTCTTGTGCCGAGATTTGCGATTCAAAGGAAAGAGTGCACGGTGCACTGTCGCTTCTCTAAGTGCAGAGGCAAGTCTGATGGAGCAGGGAAAGGAGAAGGGCCCCTCCTCCCTTCGGCCCAGCCCCCGCCTGCGGGCTCTTGAGGGCTCCGTCCTCCTCCTGCTGTCCGTCTGCTACCCAGCGGAACGGAAGACGTTACCTGCGGCGGGGTCTGGTGATATGATCAAGTTATTCCTTACAAGAGGCCGGTCTCTCACTGTCTTCAGCAGGGATTCCTTATTGATGCGACTTGACAAGAAACCCAAGATTAATTGAATAATCACACAAAGCTGCAAAAAAGAAAGGAAAAGAAGGTTAATCATGGTGGAGCTGAAATGAACATTTTAACTATCGTTTGCATCCAATTTGCATAGCTGACTGACATGGCTGGCGGGAATCCGGATACAGCCGTGTCCTCTCCTCTTTGGCACATGATCTTCCCCAGTGCAGAAGGGGGTCGCCCTCTGGCTGCCGATGGAGCAGGATCCCTGCTGTGGCCCGTAGCCGAAGGACCTTGCAAGGAGGAGAAGCCGCCGGACGGAGTCAGCCTCGGGGCCTCAGCTGTGTGGGCCCCTCTGCTTGGGGCAGCAGCAGGGGCAGGGAAGGCTGCAGCACCTGCACATCGCCAGGCCTAGAGGTCCAATAGGAAGCGAGCCTCCCCCCCCGGGACGGGCACCCCACTGGCTCCCCTCCCTGGTGGTTGTGGGGGTCTCGAGGATCAAACACCTCGGCTCACTTCTGCAAGGAGGAACCTGTTGGGAAACGACCCTCTTGCCTGGAGCAGCCCCCGATCCGTCACCCTAAAGCCAGGAGACCCCCAGTCCAGGGCTCTGTGGCACATCCAGAGCCAAAGCAAGCCGAACCCCACTGCCTGCCAGCCAGCCAGCCAGCCAGCCAGCCAGCCAGCCAGAAGAGGGGGCTTCTGACCCAGCCCGTCAGCAAGGACCCCTCCCACCTCTTCTTCTGCAGACCTCCTGGCTCCCGCCTGGCTCCACTGCCTGAGCTGCCTGGTCCCTTCGCAACGACAAGAGAGCTGACCCCAGGCTCCCGGTCAGTCAGGCAAGGAGGTCTGGCAGTGCCACCATCCCACTGCTGAGCCTGTGGTGTGCATCGCAGCGGTGGAAGATGACGCTCTGTGGCCGGGACCCTGGGTGACGGCGGCTCCTCTTTGAGCGCACTGTCCTGCCACTGATTGTGGACTGTGCGGCGACAGCCTCTGCGGAGCCAACAGCCTCGGATGACCCCAGGGTCAGGAGGGGGGGCCACCTTTGGTCGAATTAACCAGGGGCTACTGTGCCAGTGTCATGGCCCCCACAAGCACATCATGCACAGAGGCGCTGGCATTCCTCTTGCGATAGGATGAGAAGACGCCAATCACTCTGCTGAGAATCCTCCCTGTAGTCGTTCCTGCTGTGTTTGCAGCTCCCCAGGCCCACGGCGCTCTCACTGCAAGCAGCCCCCCCCCTGCTTTCTCCTCTCTCTCCCCCTCCCAGTGGCAACTAGTCCAATGGTGATTTTCTTCACCCTGCTACACCTGTGGGACCAAGTCACATCCCCTCTCACCATGCCCTCTTCTCCTCAGCATTACCCGGGGAGGTGGAGATGTGGGGCTGCCAGTTTGGTTGGCAGCCATGCCTTTCCTGCAGCAGCCTCTCGTTCCAGGGCCAATTTGACGCTTGGCCACACAGTCAGTGCCTTCAGTCAGTGCCTGCAGCTTTGCAGCTCAGCGCAGATGTTGCCTTTGCCTGCTGCCCCGGACTTCCCAACCCTGAGCTGCCCTGTCTTGCATTCTGCGTCTTGCCGGCAAGGCCAGGCAGCTGTGCAAAGGGCGGCTGAAGCAGCGACGGTGCTGTCCTGCCGAGAAATCCGCCTCTGGGCAGAAGGAGGCCTTTCAGCCACAGACCATCCGAGGTCGTCTTCCGCTGCTGCCCCTGCTGTCCTGCCCCTCCCTGGAGTTCCTGTGCGTCCTGAAAGAGGAGCACCCTTTCATCCAGAATCCTTCCGCCTGAGTCAGGCTGGAGAGGACAGAAACCCTCCTGCTGCCCCCCCTCCGAGGGGGAAGCTGCCTTCTGGCCTGGGCGCCATCACACTGGTCCTCCTCCCCTTTGCTTCTGGGCTTGGGCCCTGGACAGGATTGCAGAGGGTTTGAGGCTGGAGTCATTGGACAGACACTCAGGTCTCCGGTCCGTCGCCTTCTGCACCTTTCCAGGTGGTGGTATCGGGGCGCTCCTGGGGGGAGGGACACGGACTCCCTTTGCTCCTGGCCCATATTCTGGGTCATTGAGTGGGGTCCTCCTCCTCCTCCTCCTCCTCCTCCTCCTCCTCCTCCTTGGTGGACTTGTCTGGTTCCAGTTCAGGGTACTGGCTGCTCTGGCAATACCCTAGATGAGCATGGGATCCTTTACTGATTTACTCAAGAACAGGCAGCTCCCATTTTTCTCTGTCCTGAGGACACCCTGGACGACTGGGAACAGAGTCTCCCTATCAATCATATCTTCCCAGTTGTGGGGAGAGAAGAGCCATTCTATTCATCTGTTCAAAATGTCCAGAACCTTCTCTGGGAAAGAAGAAGAATTGCAGGAGAAAAGGTCATAGAGGCCGTTTTGAAGCTGAATGTTGGAGAGCAGCTCAGGGGAGCTCAAGACAAGATGCCCTGAGATGCTGGGAATCGTGAACACGATGCAATAAATCCATCCCACAAAAGAGAAGAGCTTGTGCAAAAGGCTGCCTCAAACTGAAAGCAGGATTCCTCTGAGATGATGAAATGGGAATGACTGGGCTGAAAGGAATGAAGAAGGAAGCGTGAAAATGAAGGACCGGAAACGGGCACCATCCAAAGCTCCCTGGCGGCACCATCCTGACAACGGCTTGTTTAGTTTCTAAATGGTGCCTTTCAAGACCAAGTTCCCAAACAGGGGTAGGAAGATCATAAGAGCCTCCGAAGAGCCCTGCAGGCTGCGGGATCAGGCCAAAGGGGGCCCCTCTAGTCCAGCTTCCTGCATCTCACAGAGGCCCCACCAGGTGATGCCTCAGGGAGCACGCAAGACAACCAGAGGCCCGTCAAAAGACGCTCACACCTCTTGACCCTCAAGTCTTCTTCTCCACAACGTGTCTTCTTCTCGCCACTCGCTTTGAACAAGGTGCTCCTGCAGTCACGTAGGCCTCGCTGGCTGGGTAGGGGGTCGCCCTGGCACCTGGCTGTGGTGGGATCTGAGCAAGTGTCTACCAAGCCCAGCATCCCCTTTCACACGGTGGACCACCAGGGGCCAGAGTGGGAAGCCTGCAGAGCGCCTGGGATGCTCAGTCCCTGCTGGGGCCACGGCGGGCGGAGAAGACAGTGCTGTGCAAAGGCCTCTCTCAGCTCCCCAAAGTGTGCTGCTGCGGCAAGCGGGGAGCAGCCACTCCCTGCGTGGCTGAAGGCAGCTTCCAGCACCAGCCCCGGAACGCAAGAGGAAGGGCAGAAGGATCCGAGGGACCAGGAGGAGGAGAGTCCCTGGCTGCGCTGGAGCAAGGTGGCTGCACCTGGCACCCTGCTCCCCACAGGGCCCCCAATTCCAACCTGGACCATTCCGCAGTCTGGCCACCTTTGAAGACGCCGCTACTCCCGAGTCCCGGACACTCTGAGCGTTGGCACCTGCTGCCTGTGAAGGCACCGGAAGAAGCAGCGACTGGAGAAGAGACACCCAAGCGGCAGCAGGCAGAAGCCTGGGACCAGGGCCTCTGGGGGGGGGGGGTAATTTGTACCCGGGCCCAGGGTGAAAAATGGATCAAAAAGGGGGCCCTGGAGCAAAAAAAGGGGGCCCAGGAGCCAAATTCCTATGTAAGGAAGGGGCCCAAAAGAAACTTTGTACCCCCTGATAAAATTCCTCTGAATGGCCCTGCCTGGGACACTGCTGCTCCTGCGGAGTCCCAGTTTGTCACCGGCTGCTGGGGAGCAAGAAAATGCTGATGGGGGACTGGAACCCAGATCGGCCTCCAATGTGACGGCATCATCTACTGGTGCAGAAATAACCTCGCCATGCTCTCTGACGGAGAGGAATGCTGTACGATGAACTCCAACCAACGCACATTGCAAGGCTCTGGGGAGTATTTCCTGCTGCTCCTCCTTTGCTTCTCAGCTCCCTGGCAAGAGTTCCTTCCCGAGCTCCTCGACATTGCTGCTAATGTTCACAAACCGCTTTGTGAACTTTTTGTTGAAAAGCGGTATATAAATACAGTTTAATAATAATAATAATAATAATAATAATAATAATAATAATAATAATGCCCCTTAAGAGCTACTGCTGCACAGGGGCTGCGAGGGGGGGGGCAGTGATATCTCAGAGGCCACAGGCGGTGACAGGGTGAGGAGGGTGTCCTTTTAGCTAGAGTGCTCAGGCTCAGGCAGGTGTCCGTTGTGTCCACAGCTCCCACTTCAAAGCAGCCTCCAACTCACTAGGCAGTAGGAAGCCCACTCCCTCTTTGCCTCAGACAACCCTCCCATCTCCAAATCGGGACTGGACCAGGGAGACAGAATGCTTGCACCCCTGAAAAGGTGTGCGATCCGCCCCAAGGGTTGGGTTGTTACACCTGCCACCCCAGCTCTGTTCCGTTCATCGTTCTCCTGGTGCACGTGAGGGCCAAGCGGCACATTATGACAAACGCATGACTGTGCTTCTTCTTGGTGCTTTGGGCTCAGTCTCGGATAAGGGGTGGGTTGATTCATGGGAATAGCCAGTCCTGGATTGCAACCTTGGCGATCTCTGTCTCAGAGATAGTTCAAGGGAGTTCTCCCTCTGACTTTAGTTCCAGCAGATCTGGGGGTTGCTCTTGAGTCTTCACGGTGGCCTGACTCCTTGGCCCCCTTCACATGTTCATGGAGCGCATGGGGCAGGGAGTGTGCCCACGCACAAGCACACACAGACACACTCTTCCTCAACCCGCATCCTCGCATCCCTGACTCGTACTCGTGACCCACTGACTTGCACTTGCACTCAGACTTGTGACCCACGGGACTCGCACTTGACTTGCACTCGTGGAGGTAATGACTTGCCATTTCCGAGTCATTTTCCTTTAATGGCCAGTATCAACACAGGGAGGCGACGGGGAGGGAGGTTTTTCGAGGGGGTGGGAAAGCAAGCCTGGCTTGGAGTTTTTTCCCTTTCTTTCTCGCCGTCTGTTCGCCATTGACCACGACTCCAAACACAAGGGGAGGGGTGAGGGAAGGCAAGGCTGCCTCAATGGTTTCTCCTCATTGGCCAAAACTCCGAGGCTAAGGGATGCTCGGCTTGGCAAGGGGAGGGGGCAGGAAGGGAATAATGAATGGTTTGAATGTAGACATGAGTACGCTTGCTTTTCCCAAGCCAGATGGGCAGTGACAAGACTGAGAGGTGAGGGGAAGGGCATAGGGGAAATCAAGTGGGTGCTTTAGAAGCCTCAGAGATTCACACCCACACACCCACAAACCTACCCCATTTTCAGGGGGAAAAAGCAATTTCCCCCAAATTGAATTGACTTGTGACTCGGGGTTTTTGGCCTTACTCGCACTCACACTCGCGCAAAAATGACTCGCAGTTGACTCGTACATGTGCACAAAGGGACTCGCACTTGCTCCCCCAAAAATTGGCAGTGGCTTGCACTCGGACTCGCACTTGTGCAAAAATGGTTTGCACTTGTGCCCTAATGACTTAGATACATCCCTGCCGCTATGGGAGGAGCCGCCACAGCGCAGGGCAGGGCACATGCCTGGCATGCAGCAGGGCTGAGCTCAGTCCCCAAGACCGAGTCCAGTGGAAAGGGTCTCAGGGAGTCAAGCAGGGTCTCTTCCTGGGGACGTCCCTCACATCCTGGAGAGGTGGTGCCATACTGGCCTTGTCGGACTGATGTTCTGATCCAGCATGGGGGAATCAGCCGAATCAGAGGCACGCTCACTGCAGGGCCACACTCCAGTGGCAGAGCAGGGGCCGAGGCTCAAGCCGAGGAGCATCGCTCGGCCTGAGTCCAGTCAGGGCAGGGCCCCGCCAGGATGGCCCCCTGGGCTGGCCAGTATGAGGCAGCGAACTTCAAACAGTGCCTGCTGGCTTCCATCCCGCCTTCAATCTCAGTGCCCTGTCCTTCGGAACGGCCAGCACGGACCCCTTCGGCAGCTGCATGGCATTGCAGCGCCTCCTCCGGATGCTCCGGGATGACGTCACCACATCATTGCTGAACTCGTGCTGCACGGAGCTCGGCTGGGAGGCGCAGGGCCGTGTCACCGCGCACCTTAGAGGAGCACAGGAGCCTGTCTCAGAATGCCAGGTGCCAGGGAGTAGCAACTAGATCAAGGCGGTCTGGAGGGCTCCCAGAGGGAGGCGTCTGCTGGGTCACTGTGGGATGCAGGACACTGGAGTAGATGGGCCTGGTCCGGCAGCCGGGCTCTTTGGAGGTTCTGATGTGGCAGGGGAGTCTTCCCATGGCAGAACGTGATGCAGGTCAACTGTGACTGCAGGAAGCTGAGGGAAGCTGGGAGCAGCAGGGGCATCGGGCAACGGCAGGCATGCCAGGCGGGGGGAAGAGCTGCACAATGGGAACGGCATGCAATAGGGAACGGCATGCACTTGCCCACGGGCTGCAGCCCAGCTGTGCTGGCGTCTGAGCAGGCAAGGCTGCCTAGTCGGTGGCCTCTGCTCTGCAGCCTTGCAAGGCCCCTCCTCGCCACAGACTCTGGGGAGCAGACCTGGCTGGCTTTGGCATTGAGTCCCCCCAGCAAACGCAGACACACCCCTGGGGTGAATCTTTCAGGACCGAACCTGACACTCGTCGAAGACCCACCTGGAAGTGTGTCCTGAGGCAGCAGCCTGCTCTCCACGTGACTGTGAACCACGTGACTGTGCATGGAGCCCGTGGAAGTGCTGCTCTCGCTGCGAGGCCCTTCATCACGCCAGAGCAGGAGCAGAACGTAGGGTCCCTTCACCTGCGGGTGCCGAGGGGATCCCCCTCCTTCAAGGCCACTGCTCCAGCCTGGCGGCCCCTTGCCCCCTTGGGCCCTCTCTCCAGGCGGGCCAGGTGTGTGCCGAGGTCTCGTCACTGTCAAGCAGCAGCAGGGCAGGTGCTCAGCGTGCGGAAAGGTTCACCCTGGCAGCGTCTCCGGGAAAAGGATCTGGTCTCAGATGCAGGGGGCAAGGCATCTTCGAGCCCACCTTCCGTGGTGGCCCTCCCTCCAACTCCATGAGTAGGAATACTCCTGAGTGCATTAGAGAGGGACGTAGCCGTGAGGCAAAGAGAGTCAGCTGAGTTGTTCACTTGCTTTTATGTACACTTTCCAAAGATCTGTGGCAATTCTAAAAATAAGTGTGACGACGAACATGGCTGCAGCAAAGATGTACAGTATGGTTTTGGAATTTCATGAATGCCCTTCCACCAGGAAAGCTTCTTCCTTGTCAGAAGGAGCACAGCAGCAGCAGCAGCCCACCCGTTTCCTGTCATTCGCTCCCCAATGCTAAAAAAAGGGATGAGTTCTCCTTGTCAATAATCATTACTTCCATAAGCCTCTTCAGTATATACAGTTCTTGACAACCCAATCCTTTGGGCCTGCTGCATCACCGAAACTCAACTTTCTGGCAGTGCAGCGTGCTTTATGGCTGTCACAAAACATGACACGCCATAGAGCGACGCTTGGCCACTGCTGCAAATGGTGAGTGGGGGTGGCCAGGTGAGAGCTGCCTCCGCAGCAGGAGCCCCAGTGCCGCTAAGTTGGTGCAGGGGCAGATCAAGGCCGGGAAGGGGGTGGCATCGCAGCAGCTCTGCCAATATGCTATCCCCCTCCCCGGCCTAAATCCCCTGACCCAGGTCCATTTGGACTTACACCAGCAAAATCTCTGGCCGTGTCGACCCATTGGGGCAGCGAGGGTTTACCCCCGGGCAAGGGAAAAAATGTTCCCATACCACGAGGAGACCTCTGTGATTTCCTACCTCCTGCAGGATGCAGTGTGCGCTACGGTGGCATGGCTGCATTGACATGGGGGGGGGGGTTAGGTAGGATTGGGCCATTAGAATCCTTCTCATGTTTTGCTGCAAGGTCCTGGAGTTGGGGATAGGCAGTGAGGTGGCCAAGTTTGCAGATGACACTAAACTTTTCCGGGTGGTGAAGACCAGCAGGGATTGTGAAGAGCTCCAGAAGGATCTCTCCAAACTGGGAGAATGGGCAGCAAAATGGCAGATGCGCTTCAATGTAAGTAAGTGCAAAGTGATGCACATTGGGGCAAGAAACCAAAATTTCACATATACGCTGATGGGTTCTGAGTTGTCTGTGATGGATCAAGAGAGAGATCTTGGGGTCCTGGTGGACAGGTCGATGAAAGTGTCGACCCAGTGTGCGGCGGCTGTGAAGAAGGCCAATTCCATGCTCGGGATCATTAAAAAGGGGATTGAGAATAAAACGGCCAATATCATTATGCCTTTGTACAAATCGATGGTAAGGCCACATCTGGAGTATTGTGTCCAGTTCTGGTCACCGCACCTCAAAAAGGATATAATTGAATTGGAAAAGGTGCATAAAAGAGCGACCAGAATGATTCGTGGGCTGGAGCACCTCCCTTACGAGGAAAGGCTACAGCGTCTGGGGCTTTTCAGCCTAGAAAAAAGGCGCCTGAGGGGGGACATGATTGAGACTTATAAAATTATGCATGGGATGGAGAGAGTGGATAGAGGGAAATTCTTCTCCCTCTCGCACAACACCAGAACCAGGGGACACACACTAAAATTGAGTGGAGGGAGAGTTAGAACAGACAAAAGAAAATATTTCTTTACCCAGCGTGTGATTCATCTGTGGAACTCCTTGCCACAGGATGTGGTGATGGCATCTGGCCTAGATGCCTTTAAAAGGGGTTTGGACAGATTCATGGAGGAAAAGACCATCACAGGTTACAAGCCATAAGCAACCTCCTGGTTTTAGAATTGGGTTTTCTCTGTGCCAGGTGCAAGTGAGTGGCGACAGGATACAGGTATCTTGTTGTCTCGTGTGCTCCCTGAGGCATCTGGTGGGGCCACTGTGTGACACAGGAAGCTGGACTAGATGGGCTTTTGGCCTGATCCAGCAGGGCTCTTCTTATGTTCTTATGTTCTTAAGGTCAGCTGTGCAGGAGCTCCAGGCCAAAGGGGGGGGGGTCCAAAGCTGGAGAGCTGGCATTCCAGCTTTGCTTAGTCAAGAGCATGTTAGCAATAATGCACTACCTATTGCCTCCCCCACAGACTCCCAGGCTGCAGCCTCGACTGACAGGCCTGCTCCGGCTCCGGCTGGGAAGTTGGCGGTAGGACTGCCATCCCCCACTCAAGCACTGGGCCGTATGCATAACTCTGGGTCAGAGATCAGCCCGTCATTTCCTGGGCCAGCTGGATCCAAGGACAGCCTCTGAAGCAGTGGTCTCACCACCACTGGCTTCCACGCTGGTGGGACTGGGCTCCCCTTTTGCCATCCACTGAAACCAGGGGCTGCCTCATCCACCAGCCAGCCAGCCCTTCCCTGGCCTCTTTGAGCAGCCAGGAGGGCAAGGGTTGAGAGAGCAAGTAATCGATCGGTGCAACTCCCCAAGCAAGCTGTCCACATGTCTGGGCAAAACAAGCTGACAGCTGGCACAATGTCAGGTATCGCTCCCAAGGTGGCATCCAAGTTGAGCAGATGTGAGCCACCTGATCTAGAAAGCGCCCGGCAAGGATGTCACAGCTGGCCACTGATGCTCTGCGCTGGTGCAATGCTGGGAAAGGAAGGAAGGAAGGAAGGAAGGAAGGAAGGAAGGAAGGAAGGAAGGAAGGAAGGAAGGAAGGGGGCACTTCCTCCACTGCTCTCGCTGCCACTGAATGGGCTCTAAGGCGAGCTTTGCCCACGCTGCTCCAGGAAGGGTCTTAGCTGAGTTATTTCGTCTGTAGCAGAACACTTAACCCAATGACGTTGGACTCAGAACTGCCTGCAGCAAAAACTGGAGGCTGTGGCCATTGGAGGGGAGCAAAGAGAGCACCTTGGGGTGGTCCCTCCCAGCACATGAGTCAGAGCGACATGGTGCCTTTCTCCTGCCCTCCTTCTCCCTATCTCTCTCTGTGTGCAGGTGCCGTTTCCTGGCACCATTTTCCACAGCAAAAGATGCAATATTTCAGAACAATTTGTCTGAGTTTCCAATCACGAGCTCCCTGCTTGCCAAAGATGCTGCTTTCTGCCTTGATTGATGATCCGTTGGTGCTGCTGAAATTCTATGTGCCATTTAAATCCAACCATCCTGTCTTCCCATCTTGTTTTTCACTGTAAATAATCTCTGACAGAGGAGCTAGTGGCCTGTGGAAAATATGACATGGGCCACAGATATTTCCACAGGCTGAAGCATCTCTTAAAGAAAAGCCAGCCCACTTACTTGCCCAACAGCCTGGACCAATGGAGGTCTCCCACAGTTGCCATTTGCTGGGAGCGTTTTCCTCAGGGTGCCAGACAGCAGGATGCCCTCTAGTCAGAAGGGCTGCCATGAAACCTCGACAGGTCTGGTCATCCTGGCAATCAGGTCGCAAGTGGAAGGGGGAAGATGGCTGCCTCCATAACTCAAGCCATCTGTCAGGGAAGGGGCTACAAAGAGCTACCCTGAGGGGAGTAGTGCCTAGTGGTTGAAGTGCATGTACCAGGTCCATTCTTCACTTTCCCTTTCTACTGAATGAGGGGGAAACTGGTAGATCTATCCACTGCCTTCATCCCAAGCTAAGGAGAATAGGAAGAGGGTGGCTGTCTGGGAAAAACCATCCCTCCCAGGAGAGCACAGAACCCCAGGGTGGTTCTTTAAAATCAAATCACAGTGCCATGTGTGAGCAAGCAGATGTGACAAGCCACTGTGTTGCCAGTGAACATGGACTAGGCAGACAAAGAGTCAAAATATAACCTGTTTGTTAAAAACATCCAAAGAAAAAGAAATTAAACAAAATGGGAAGGGGGAGGTAGAAAAAGTACAACAAGCAGGCTGATGGAAATGCCTGAACTCAACTGGATGGACACAAAGAAATAAGTTGACCAAATTGGCTGCAACAACTAATAATGTCCAGTAGAGGGAGCTGGGAAACTACTTAAGAGCAAAGCAGGGGTGAAGGTTGCAGGCTGCCTAGGAGTAAAAAGGAGCAAACAAACAAAATCAATTATCTAACTGCATCTAGCTAGAAACACAGACTCAGGACTGCTAGTGGCTTTCATTGTCCCAGGAGTCCCGGTCCCTGCGCTTACTGGAGAGGAGGTAAGTGTGCCTTCCGCAAGCCTGGCAGAGACACCCACGAGCACCCCGTGCTTGCATTTAGGGCTGGTGATGTCATCAGGTCACCTGACTGGAGGAGGGCAACCCACCCAGCCTCTCCACCCCACCCTTCTTCACAGCCGCCACACACTGGGTTGACACTTTCATCGACCTGTCCACCAGCACCCCGAGATCTCTCTCCTGATCCATCACAGACAACTCAGAACCCATTAGCGTGTATGTGAAGTTTTGATTTCTTGGCCCAACGTACGTCACTTTACACTTACTTACACTGAAGCACATCTGCCATTTTCCTGCACATTCTCCCATTTTGGAGAGATCCTTCTGGAGCTCTTCACAATCCCTTCGATCCACCACCCGGAAGCCTCATTACTCCGTGTCATGAGAACGTTACACTGCTGGGTCAGGCCAAAGAGGTGCCCTTAGTCCAGCTCCCCATCCCCACAGAGGAAACCCAGAAGCAGGAGATGGAGGCAGACGTCTCTCCCACCATGGATCCCCTGCAGCTGGAATTCAGGGGGGGGCTGCCGCTGAACCCAGAGGTTGCGCCTAGCCAGCACGAAAGGCCCCTGGTTGCCCAACCGCCCCCCCCGAAAGCCATCCACGCTCTGGTAGCCTTACCATCGTCCTTGATTTGACCAGGACAGTCCTGGAATAGCGCCACCGTCCCGGGCAGAACCGGGCAGCACCCCAATTTGTCCCGGAATTCCCAGCACTTCAAAGGGCGCCAAAACTTAGATTCAGTTTCGCATTGTAACCAGAAGTCTGTGAATCGGATTTTAACTCTATAGAGCCGTTTGTTTGAAGCATCCTCCAGCTACGCATTCCAATGCAAATCGAGGCATTTAGCAACACAGAAGGTGTCTGGCAGTGGCTTTTGTTTTTTTTTAACTACAGCACTTGAAGCTAAACTTGCTTGGCAGGAGCAAATTCTTACTTGGGGGAAGGGAAGGAATGTATGTATGAGTCTGTGGAGTGGTTCAATCAGAGTGGGAGAAGGTTGTAAAGTCGAGAAAGCAGGATGTTTAAATGGTTTGAATTTAGTTGCTGAAAGATAAAGGGCTGTGGTTGGGTTAGGGTTACGGGCCGGGAAAGGTCCAGCCAGCTCAACATTGTTAAAATACAGTATTTTGCCTTTTCCCTGTGCCTCTGAGCACGTGCAGAGTGCCACCACTGTTTTCGTCCCAGCCAGCTGGCTGTGTTGTGGCGGCCAGCACTGGCCGCCACACGCCCCTTGTGATGTCACAGAAGGGGCGTGGCTGGCTGACATGCCCCCTTGTGATGTCACAAAGGGGCATGGCTGGCTGACACGCCCCCCATGATGTCACTTCCGTTATCCTTTGGGTTCCAGAAAAAGATGGTAAGGCTACACTGTGGCCACATCTTGCAGCCGCTATTTCCACAGATTGATGATGTGGGGAGTGAAGTATCACCCACAGTTGTCTTTCCTAACTCAAACAACTCTCCCGTTCGTCTTTCCTGACTCTCCCACCCATCAGTTTCCTGCCTGGTTCTAGTATTGTGGGCACGGGAAAAGAGAGAAAAGATTCTCGCGATGCATTCTCTCCAGGCCGTGCATCGTTCTAGAAGTCTTGCAGCCCAATCAAACGCTGGGCTTGTGCTGACAGACCTCACAAGCTATATTCTGGCCTGTGAAAGCCACGCTGCCGTCGTGAGCTTTGGTGCTGCCGGCACAAATGGCTGAACGCCCTGTCTGGGCGCCAGTGGTGCCTGGATGCCCCGTGGCCAGAGCGGGTAAGGTGGCAGCGGGGGCGGATCAGGGGCAGTTTGCAGGTGGGGACACACACCAAGATCCTCTCCCCCCCCCCCCCGGCCTCCTCCGACTTGCGCAAGCTCAAGGTCTGAGGTCTGTTCTGTCATCACTGTTGTGAATATAAGGCTGTTATATATGGGCCTTTGGCCTGATCCAGCGGGGCTCTTCTTACGTTCTTATGTTCCTGCTTATGTATTGCTTATTATACATATCCTGGGTGTTTTGTGTTATTTCAGGAAAAGCTAAAGAAAAGAACCTCAGAGACTAGTCTCAGGGACTTGGGGCAGGATCCTGTTCAGTTCTGCCTCCTCTCCGGTATTCAAGCAGGGAGCCCAGGAGCGCTCTGGCCCCTGCACTGCGCAAGGGCCCCCTGGGCTGCTCCTCCACCGGCTTGTTCCACGTGCTGCGTGGCTGCGGCGAATTCTCAGCCAGCTTTTGCCAAGTGTGGTGCAAGGCGGCCATTGGCGCAGCTCAGGGTTTGCATGTGCAAGAAGATGGCTGAGGATGGGAGGCAAAGGGTTGGCATCAGGTTGGCTCTGGGTCCCCCTGGCAACAGATTTGTCAGGCTGGCTTGGATCATGGTCCTGTGTGCCAATGAGTGGGTTGCCTTGGCAATCTCTGGCAGAGGCAGCAGAGACATGACTTGAACAGGCAGCTCCTCTCCTGAATATAAAATACTCTGTGTGTGTGTGTGTGTGTGTGTGTGGGGGGGGTCAGTTCTCGCTAACTCGCTTTCCTGCCATTTGAAGCCAGAGCAGACGTGAAGGGGGGGGGTGCTTGCGCCCTGCGGGGGAAAGTGATCTCCTGGCCCCGTTTCAAGGGGAAACTCCTTCCATCCACATCTCCCACTGCTTCCATGGAAGACACTGACACAGCCTGAGCCTCTCCATCTCCCACCACACCCCACAACCACCTTCTCGCGTTCAATCGTGCTGCTGTGCCCCCGCAGGCTCGAGACAAGCCTGTCCCCACACGGTCCCCCTAACACAGCAGCAGGGCTGCAGGCTTGGAGCATTTCAGGCAAGAATCGCATGGACCCCCCCTCACCCCCCTTTGCGCGGAGGACAGCTTCCCTCCAGAGTCTCGGCAGCCTCATTCAGGTGGAGGTGCCGGGGGTGGAGTGGGGGTTGAGCCTGGACCACCTAAACATCTAGATGGTTGTCGGCTGGCCAGCTGCAGCGTTGGGATAGCTGACTAGATCCGTGATTGTTCAACCCAAAGACATCCTGGGTCAGTGCACTGAGTAATGTTATTCTTTCCGGCTCAGCACAGATGCCCAGAGGGGAGGCATCCATCCATTCATCGTGCACTGAAACACGTGCAGCACGGCGCGGGGGGGGGGATCTACTTATGTGTGCAAGGATCGAGTGTGGTGGCCAATGGCACAGCTCAGTGGAGGGGGGTACAAGCAAGAAGAGAAGAAAAAGAGAGAACTTGGATGGTGGGCACTAGAGTACAATGAGGAAGAGGGAGGAGGAGGGGGGGAACCAACCATCAAGGGCACTGGCCTCACTTGTCACTCTCACAACTAGGCCTTAAATGTAGGTAGAAGGGGGGGGCATAATGACGCAAGCGAGGAGGGGGAAAGGACAGGGGGATTGTCCAGGAGATCTGGGGCAGAAAAGCAGCAGGGGTGTGGTGGGAGCGAGCGGGGGAGGAGAGGGATAGGGGCGAGAAGAGGAAGCAGCAGGAAATCCTCAGGTCCCAGCGTGGTGAGTGACCGGGCAGCGCTGCAGCTCTCGGTTGCCTGACCCAGGGCTCCAGGCAAGGAGTGAGTGAGGCCCTCGCTGGCCGTGACGTCAACCGTCCTGATTTGCCGCGGAGGACAGAAACAGGCTTGATGAGCCGGAAGAAGAGCCCTCCAGACTCAAGGCTGAAGCACACCGGCCGCGTTCTGCGTGTGTGCAGCCCGTTGCGGCCGGCTGTGGCCGTGTCCTTTCTGGCCGGAGGCAAGTCCCACTGAACGCTGGGAGCCGCAGAGAGGTCCGTTTGCGTTTGACGCTTCCCCTGGAGAATTCTGAACTTTGGCTGTGTTTCTCACGCAGCACGCGCCGCCCGCAGAACACGGCCGGTGTGCTTCCGCCTTTAAGGCTGATTCACATTACACGAATCCCGGCGCGTCACGGAGATGCGCAGAGCTCTGACAGCATTTCGGAAGCAAGCGGAGCAGCTGCGAGCTCCGCAATGCAGAAGCTGGAAAAATGGTTTCCCCTCATCTTTTGAGGGGGTGGGCTTCGCGGAGCTGGGGCAGCCTACCAATCGGATGAGAGGGGGGGAGAGTGGCTGCATGCCAATCAGAACTACCTCCAATCACCTTCATAAGAAGGCGGGACAGCAGGAGGGACAACAGGCGGGAAGACACTCCTTCCGGCCAGCTCTGCGCGCAGGGGGCAGGGGCAGGGGCATCCGCGCCTGGATTCGTGTAGTGTGAATCAGCCTTTACAGGCACTCTGCACGCACGCAAAGGAGTACAAGGCAGAGACCCTGAGGGGGCTTTCAGTTAGAGAGGGGGGAGTTGGGGGCCCCAGCCAGGGGCCAGGCTCCCGATCTGCACCTGCTCTTTTGAGTCGCAGGCCAAGCGATCACCTGGTTCAAAGCATGCTATTTTTATGTACCATATTTATCAGCGTATAAGACGCACTGGCATATAAGACGCACCTCCCTTTTGGCCCTGGGTTTCAAGAAAAAAAAGATTTAAAGCATTTTTGGGCCACTTGGCCACTTACCGCTTGGCTGCTTAATTAGCTAATTTACATAAATTGCACAAAAATCTTTTAAAACACACAGCAATAAGACACATGAACAAAATGCACCAGAACATAAATCCCAAGTACAAAAAAAACCCAGACTCAACTTTTCCCCCCAACCCACCCATGCACAGTTTACAAAGTAAAGAACATTTACCCCAAGTACAAACCCCCCAGACTCAACTCTTTTACCCCCCCACCCCTGCACAGTTTCCAAAGTAAACAACATAAAAGTACCCCCCCCAAAAAAACCAGACTCAACTCTTACCCCACCCCACCCCACCTATTCCCAGTTTCCAAAGCCTCCCCAACTAGGCCCAGTGCAGAAGCTTACCCAAGCTGCATTCATTCACCATTGAGCAGAGCTGGAAAGACCACACCCTCTGCAGCTCAGCTGAACTGAACTGAGGAGCACAGCACCCTCTGCTGGCTGCTGAGAAGCTCAACTCATGCACATGCATAAATTAAACCCGACAAACAGCTGTAGATCGGATAGATTAGTCAGGGAAGAAAGCACAAGGGAGCTCTCTGGCTCCGAAAAAACGCGGTAAGCCCAAAAAAGCTTTAAAACGGGCGCGGGGGAGGGATTTTTTTAGTATTGGCGTATAAGACTTACCCTACTATTTTGGGTCACAAATTTAGACAAAAAAGTGCATCTCATAAGCCAATAAATACGGTACTTGTTTTAATTGTAATCTTTTAAAACTATTTTTAGATACTGTTTTTATTTACTGTTTTAAAATGTAACTATTAGATGGAGTTGGCAAGGAGAGCTAGGATTGGGGCCCATCCTTTTCTGTTGCTAACAATTGTGTTTATTCTAAGTCAGGAGGCCTTAGGAGGTGGCTTCTGTTCAGAGGGTCACCTGAGCTGTGCCCAGGACCAACAGCCCAAGGACCAACGTAGCCCAAGGACCAACAGCCAGGCTAGGCTTCTCCCAAACCAACCTGCTGGGGGGGGGGGCGTTGTGACACAGGTGACCTTCCTCGAAGTCTGTGGATTGGAGGCCGGCCTCTTGCCGTCCATCCAGCTTCAAGTCACCCTGCTGGCCTGGGCCCTGCTCTCCTGGCAGGCAGGCAGCTGGAACCGTGCATCTGGAGCACAAAAGCCAGCCAGCAATGGGGGGCATTGTCCAGGGACACCCCCAGTCCCTCGAGCAAAGATCTTCTCCCTCCCCAACAGACATACCCATTGTGGACCTCATCAAACATAAGAACATCAGAAGAGCCCTGCAGCTGGATCAGGCCAAAGGCCCATCTAGTCCAGCTTCCTGTATCACACAGTGGCCCCACCAGATGCCTCAGGGAGCACAAGACAACAAGATAACCTGTTTCCTGTTGTCACTCCCTTGCACCTGGCACACAGAAAATCTACTTCTAAAACCAGGAGGTTGCTTATGGCTTGTAACCTGTGATGGTCTTTTCCTCCATGAATCTGTCCAAACCCCTTTTAAAGGCATCCAGGCCAGGTGCCATCACCACATCCTGTGGCAAGGAGTTCCACAGATGAATTACACGCTGGGTAAAGAAATATTTTCTTTCGTCCGTTCTAACTCTCCCTCCACTCAATTTTAGTGCATGTCTCCTGGTTCTGGTGTTGTGCGAGAGGGAAAAGAATTTACCTCTATCCACTCTCTCTATCCCATGTATAATTTTATACGTCTCAATCATGTCCCCCCCTCAGGCGCCTTTTTTCTAGACTGAAAAGCCCCAAATGCTGTAGCCTTTCCTCATACGTCTGGCTCAGTTAGTTAGCGTGTTCATCTCACAAATGCCTGAAGATCTGCAGGACAGCAGTTCAAGACAGCCGGACGTCTGTCGGAGAGCTGCTGGCACGCCGAGCTGATAAGCTGCAGAGCCCTGTGAGAGAGTGGAGCAGCTGAAGCTGAAGCGTGCTGAGGCGAACGCCAGATAGAGAGAGAGAGAGCTGGACTGTGAAAGTATCATCTCGAATGAAGGGTTCTATGAAAGATCAGAATGTTATTATATTGTAAAAACCCTTTGGGGGCCCATGTACACCGCCTTGAATAAAGTCGGAGGAGAAATCCAATGACCAGAAAAGCGGTATATAAATACTTTATTATTATTATTATTATTATTATTATTATTATTATTATTATTATTATTATTATTATAAGGGAGGTGCTCCAGCCCACGAATCATTCTGGTCGCTCTTTTCTGCACCTTTTCCAATTCAACTATATCCTTTTTGAGGTGTGGTGACCAGAACTGGACACAATACTCCAGATGTGGCCTTACCATTGATTTGTACAAAGGCAGAATGATATTGGCCGTTTTATTCTCAATCCCCTTTTTAATGATCCCGAGCATGGAATTGGCCTTCTTCACAGCCGCCGCACACTGGGTCGACACTTTCATCGACCTGTCCACCAGTACCCCAAGATCTCTCTCTTGATCCGTCACAGACAACTCAGAACCCATTAGCGTATATGTGAAACTTTGGTTTCTTGCCCCAATGTGCATCACTTTGCATTTACTTACATTGAAGTGCATCTGCCATTTTGTTGTCCATTCTTCCAGTTTGGAGAGATCCTTCTGGAGCTCTTCACAATCCCTGCTGGTCTTCACCACCTGGAAAAGTTTAGTGTCATCCGCAAACTTGGCCACCTCGCTGCTTATCCCCAACTCCAGGTCATTTATGAATAAGTTGAAAAGCACCGGTCCCAAGACCGATCCTTGGGGCACACCGCTTTTCACCTCTCGCCATTGTGAAAATTGCCCATTGACTCCCACTCGCTGTTTCCTGGTCTTTAACCAGTTCCTAATCCACAAGAGGACCTGCCCTCTTATTCCCTGACTGTGGAGTTTTCTCAGGAGCCTTTCATGAGGGACTGTGTCAAACGCCTTCTGAAAATCCAGATATATAATATCCACGGGTTCGCTCGCATCCACAAGCCTGTTGACCTTTTCAAAAAATTCTAACAGGTTTGTGAGGCAAGACTTCCCCTTGCAGAAGCCATGCTGACTCTCCCTCAGCAGAGCTTGTTCTTCTATGTGTTTTAAGATATTATCCTTAATGAGACTTTCCACCATCTTTCCTGGAACAGATGTTAGGCTGACCGGCCTGTAGTTTCCCGGGTCCCCCCTCCTTCCTTTTTTAAAGATTGGCGTGACATTAGCTATCCTCCAATCCTCTGGCACAGTGGCCGTTTTAAGGGACAAGTTGCATATTTGGGTCAAGAGGTCAGCAACTTCATTCTTGAGTTCCTTCAGAACTCTTGGGTGGATGCCATCCGGGCCTGGTGATTTATTGATCTTTATTTTGTCAATTAAGTCTGAGATGTCTTCTCTTTTAACCTCTATTTGACTTAATTCTTTATTCAGGGGAGACCGTTCCGGCAGCGGTATTTGCCCGAGGTCTTCTGCCGTGAAGACAGATGCAAACAACCCATTTAATTTCTCTGCAGTCTCCAAGTCCCCTTTTATCACGCCTTTCTCTCCCTCACCATCCAGCGGACCAACCGTTTCCCTGGCAGGTTTCCTGCTTCTAACATATCAAGCACGAGGATCCGGTGGGGTGATCTGTTGGAAGCCAACGTCTTCCTGAGGGTGTGTGTGTGGGGGTTACTCTCTGAGCAGGATGCGCTTCAGAGAAAGCTCTGTTTCCTGGGACTCTGAGCACCTGCCCTTTCTGAAGGCATGATGGGAAATGTCATGTGCTGAGGAGGAGGAGGAGAAGGGACTTCACGTTTCGCTTCCTCTTTAATTAAAAAAAGAGAAAATAATCCAACTTGTCTCTGATCCTGGCCTTTTATCCGTCTTCTTAGGTGTGATTATCCAGTCCCATAAAACAGCATCTTCTCGGGTAATTATGGTCGAAAGACAATTAGCCTTCCTGTCTCTTGGCACATGCTCAATTACTGCTTTTCATGCACATTTACCTGGAATCACCTCCAATCCATGAACTTTGCCAAGGAAGCAAAGTTGTCGTCAGTTTGCAGGATTGAAGGGCCGTTCAAAGCGGCTTGAACAGTGCAGGTCAAACTGCCTGCACAGCACGGGGGGGGGGGGGGGGTTCAGTCTCCAGCTCCCCTCGGCCAGTGCTTGGAAGGGGATCTCATGGTGGCATCTCAAAGGCTGAATCCGAGGATGTGGCAAATGCCTCTGATTGGCAGGCCACAGGCTGGCATCTGCCAGGTGCAGTTTTCAAATGATGATGCACATATGAGCCAAGATCCTCTAGCCTTCTTTTGACTGACAGGGGCTCCCCAAGCTATTTCCCAGCTGGGTACTTGACCTCCCTGAACTGGGGCAGCCAGGGATTCATGGGGGGGGCTGCTGTCCCACTGAGATAGGAGCTCTCTGCAGGCCGTTTGTGAACCAGTTCCTTGGATTTCGCCACACAATCCTAGAGCAATTCAGAATTGTGGCAGCATCAAGTGATGATCTGCATGTCTGAATGAGCTGCCATAGATCTGGCACGGCAGACAGGACATCTCAAGCCCAACACTTTCCAATGGAGACCCTTCCTGCAATGAGCGGAAGCTTCTCGCCTGTAGGGGAAGTAAGCCAAGTGACAGACAGACATGCAGATATGAACCAGCAGCAGCAGCAGCAGCAGCAGCAGCAGCAGCAGCCGCCGCCGCGTGTACAGTGTGTGCGCACGCCAGGCACAGCCGACTGTCTGAATGGTCACCCGCAGTTCCCGCTCTGCACAGAGCTTCTTCAGGCCCCTGTGGACACGGATTGGAACAGACACACCACCGTGCGGCTGCCGCCACCGCTCCATTCCGCCTTCTCTGTGCTGTCCAGGAGCAGAGGCTTGATGCGCGGCGAGTGCAGTGGACCCAAGTTCATTTGCATCCTGGGAAGCATTTCTGGCACTCGGCCATTTTGAGCACAACTGCCTTGAGCGTCAAAGAACCGGGCAGGAAGCAGGCAGCCAGGCAGCGGGTTGTGGGTCGCTGGGCAGAGCACAGCTGCTGTAGCTGAGCAGCCTCTGTGGCAGGACCCTCCCTGGCTTCATAAGAACATCAGAAGAGCCCTGCTGGATCAGGCCAAAGGCCCATCTAGTCCAGCTTCCTGTGTCACACAGTGGCCCCACCAGATGCCTCCGAGAGCACACAAGACAACAAGATACCTGTGTCCAGTCGCCACTCCCTTGCACCTGGCACAGAGAAAACCCACTTCTAAAAACCAGGAGGTTGCTTATGGCTTGTAACCTGTGATGGTCTTTTCCTCCATGAATCTGTCCAAACCCCTTTTAAAGGCATCTAGGCCAGATGCCATCACCACATCCTGTGGCAAGGAGTTCCACAGATGAATTACACGCTGGGTAAAGAAATATTTTCTTTTGTCTGTTCTAACTCTCCCTCCACTCAATTTTAGTGCATGTCCCCTGGTTCTGGTGTTGTGCGAGAGGGAGAAGAATTTCCCTCTATCCACTCTCTCCATCCCATGCATAATTTTATAAGTCTCAATCATGTCCCCCCTCAGGCGCCTTTTTTCTAGGCTGAAAAGCCCCAGACGCTGTAGCCTTTCCTCGTAAGGGAGGTGCTTCAGCCCACGAATCATTCTGGTCGCTCTTTTCTGCACCTTTTCCAATTCAACTATATCCTTTTTGAGGTGTGGTGACCAGAACTGGACACAATACTCCAGATGTGGCCTTACCATCGATTTGTACAAAGGCAGAATGATATTGGCCGTTTTATTCTCAATCCCTTTTTTAATGATCCCGAGCATGGAATTGGCCTTCTTCACAGCCGCCGCACACTGGGTCGACACTTTCATCGACCTGTCCACCAGCACCCCAAGATCTCTCTCTTGATCCGTTACAGACAACTCAGAACCCATTAGCTTATATGTGAAATTTTGGTTTCTTGCCCCAATGTACATCACTTTGCACTTACTTACATTGAAGCGCATCTGCCATTTTGCTGCCCATTCTCCCAGTTTGGAGAGATCCTTCTGGAGCTCTTCACAATCCCTGCTGGTCTTCACCACTCGGAAAAGTTTAGTGTCATCTGCAAACTTGGCCACCTCACTGCCTATCCCCGACTCCAGGTCATTTATGAATAAGTTGAAAAGCACCGGTCCCAGGACCGATCCTTGGGGCACACCGCTTTTCACCTCTCGCCATTATGAAAATTGCCCATTGACTCCCACTCGCTGTTTCCTGGTCTTCAACCAGTTCCTAATCCACAAGAGGACCTGCCCTCTTATTCCCTGACTGTGGAGTTTTCTCAGGAGCCTTTCATGAGGGACCGTGTCAAACGCCTTCTGAAAATCCAGATATATAATATCCACGGGTTCGCTCGCATCCACATGCCTGTTGACCTTTTCAAAAAATTCTAACAGGTTTGTGAGGCAAGACTTCCCCTTGCAGAAGCCATGCTGACTCTCCCTCAGCAGAGCTTGTTCTTCTATGTATTTTAAGATTTTATCCTTAATGAGACTTTCCACCATCTTCCCTGGAACAGATGTTAGGCTGACCGGCCTGTAGTTTCCCGGGACCCCCTTCTTCCTTTTTTAAAGATTGGCGTGACATTAGCTATCCTCCAATCCTCTGGCACAGTGGCCGTTTTAAGGGACAAGTTGCATATTTGGGTCAAGAAGTCAGCAACTTCATTCTTGAGTTCCTTCAGAACTCTTGGGTGGATGCCATCCGGGCCTGGTGATTTATTGATCTTTATTTTGTCAATTAAGTCTGAGATGTCTTCTCTTTTAACCTCTATTTGACTTAATTCTTTATTCAGGGGAGACCGTTCCGGCAGCGGTATTTGCCCGAGGTCTTCTGCCGTGAAGACAGATGCAAAGAACTCATTTAATTTCTCTGCAGTCTCCAAGTCCCCTTTTATCACCTCTTTCTCTCCCTCACCATCCAGCGGACCAACCGTTTCCCTGGCAGGTTTCCTGCTTCTAACATATTTGAAGAAGCTTTTGCTATTCCCTTTTACGTTGCCTGCCATACGTTCCTCAAAGTCTTGCTTGGCCTCCCGTATCATCTTTTTACATTTCTTTTGCCACAGTTTGTGCTCCTGTTTATTTTCCTCACTAGGGCAAGACTTCCATTTACGGAAGGAAGCTTCCTTGCCTTTTATAGCCTCCTTAACTGTGCTTGTTAGCCATGCCGGCACCCTCCTGGACTTGGTCGAGCCCTTCCTCCTTTGTGGGATACACTCCTGCTGCGCCTCTATGACTGTTGTTTTAAACAGCCTCCATGCACTCTGGAGCGATTGGACTCTTTTTACCTTCCCTTTCAGCTTTTTTTAACTAGTCTCCTCATTTTGGGGAAGTCTGCCCTTTGGAAGTCAAGGGTTTTCGTGTCCGATTTGCTCGGCACTCTCCCTCCGACATGCATGGCGAAACAGATCGCAGCATGGTCACTATTCCCCAACGGTTCGGTAACATTTACCTCCCTGACCAGATCTTGAGTGCCACACAATATCAAGTCCAGAGTCACCTGTCCTCTGGTCGGTTCTGTGACAAGCTGCTCTAAGGCACAGTCATTTAACATATCCAGAAATCCAGTCTCTCTTTCATGACCTGAGCATGAATTGACCCAGTCGATGTGAGGATAATTGAAGTCCCCCATGACTACAACCCTGTCTCTCATTGACACCTCCCTGATTTGCTTCCTCATTTCAAGATCCCCTTCAGGTTTTTGATCTGGAGGACGGTAGCATGCCCCTACTATTACATCACTCTTTGAGCCTGGTAATCTAACCCGCAGTGATTCTATGGAGGAGTCAGAGCCCCCCTCCAGCTCTACTCTGGTGGATTCTACCCCCTCTTTGACATAGATGGCCACCCCACCTCCAACACGCCCCTCTCTGTCCCTCCTATAGAGTTTATATCCTGGAATTGCAGTATCCCACTGGTTCTCCGCATTCCACCAGGTTTCTGTTATACCTACTATGTCAATGTTTTCCCTAGCCACCCTAGAACATTCCAGTTCTCCCATCTTTGCCCGTAGACTTCGGGCATTTGCATAAAAGCACTTATATACCTGGTCCCCCAAGAAGGGCTGCATGTTTGCACCTTTATTCCTGCAGCCTTCTGTCCTGCTAGACTGGCTGTCATGTCCCATCACGCTACCACTCCCAATTTTTTCTCTGCTATTACTTGACTGTTCCCCATCCTCTGCACCCTCATTCCCGAGGGATGAGGAGTCCCGAACCGGATGCCCCTCGGCTCCTGTCGGCTTTCCCCCAGGAGTCAGTTTAAAAGCTGCTCTGCCACCTTCTTAATGTTACGCGCCAGCAGTCTGGTTCCGTTTTGTTTCAAGTGAAGCCCGTCCCTCTTGTACAGGCCCAGCTTGTCCCAAAACGTTCCCCAGTGCCTAACAAACTTAAACCCCTCCTCCTGACACCAGTGTCTCATCCACGCATTGAGACCCCTGAGCTCCGCCTGCCTAGCTGGCCCTGCGCGTGGAACAGGTAGCACTTCTGAGAACGCTACCTTTGGGGTCCTGGATTTGAGCTTCCTACCTAGCAACCTAAATTTGGCCTCCAGGACCGCCCGGCTACATTTCCCCACGTCGTTGGTGCCAACATGCACCACAACCACTACCTCCTCCCCAGCACTCTCTACCAGCCTATCTAGACGAGAGGTGATGTCTGCAACCTTCCAGGTAGGCAAGTCACCGTGCGGTCCTCACATCCGTCACAGACCCCCCTCTCTATGTTCCTGACTATAGAGTCACCCACAACAAGAAGCCCCCTTCCCCCCCTCCCCAGAGGAGTATCCATAGTGCGACTGGATACGGGCCCATCACCTGAAGAAGGGGTCCCCACTGTGGGATTGTTTCCCTCTTTTCCAGAGCGACGTCCTCCAGCCTGAGACTCCCTTCCCTGGCAGCTGAAGTGCTGGCCAACTGAGGGTAGGAAGATGCCTCCACGTCCCTAGAAGTCTCACCCTGGTTCCTCTCTACCTGTCTCTGCTTCTCCAGGTCAGCAACCGTGGCTTCAAGGGAGCGAACCCGTTCCCTGAGAGCCTGGAGCTCTTTGCACCGAGCACACACCCATGACTTGTGCCCAAGAGGCAGATAGTCATACATGAGACACTCAGTGCAAAACACTGGATAGCCCCCACCCTTCTGCTGGCTGTCTGACTGCATAGCTTTTGAGTGTAAGTTATGGATTTATCAAAGTTTGGGTACCTTAATGTTGCTGGAGCTCTCCTCTCTTCAAGGGAAGTGCCGGGCAGTGTGTGGGGCCTGGCTTCCTCGCCCCGCTGCTGAACTCGCCCAGCTGCTTAACTCGCTGTGTCTTTTTGATCTTGCCACTTTGTCCCCGTGAGCCACTTGGTCCCCGTGAGGCCACTCGCTGCTCCTGAAAAGGGCTCACTCGCAAGCCAGCCCCAGATTTAAACTGTTGTGTAGCTCCTCCCCCTGCCTACCTGAAAGTTTGAAAAGATTGGCCTCTAAGGGGGGTGGGGCCTGATGGGGTTCCTTCCAGCTCTCAGCGCAGGCCCAGCAAAACAGAGAGACCCACCCACCCCGTGCGTGTGGCCTGCTACCAGGGCAGCTGCGGCCTTACCTCTCCCCCAGCCCCACCTTCCTGCTGCTGCACCTCAGTGGCGGGGTGGAGAGGGTCTGAAGTGCCAGCAGCAGCAGCAGGCATGGCAGCCAGCCACGGAGCAGTCCTCTTCCCAGGACCAAGGCTAGCAGCCATCGGCCCCACTGGGAGGACCTTCTGGGCGGCTGGGAGAGTTGCCCGGGCTTGGTCTGGACGGGGCATGGCAATGAGGAGCCAAAGTGGGGAGTCCTCGGGAAACGCCTTCCTCCCGCCCCGAGTTCAAACGTGGCTTGCAGTGGCCCTCCCTCCTTTTGCGCGAGTCCTGCGAAAGGAGCTGACACCAGCAAAGTCTCCGACCCCAGAACCCCTGGAGCCTGGAATGCGGTGGCTGCGCTCGGAGGCTGGCGCTCTGCCTGAGCCCAGTTGCTGACCGGTTTTGGCACCAGCCTGGCTCTCAGAACCTGCTGCCCGGCCCCCTCAGCCTTTTGGGCCTGGGTGAAAAGAGCAAGAAAGCCAGCGCCAGGAAGCCTAAGTGAGTGGGGAAGGGGGCTCCCTCTGTGGGTCAACCAAACCAACCAACCCCCCCCCCCCGTAAATGGCATGAGGGATGAAATGGGCCACATGTGTTAATTTTGACATTCCATTCAAACAAGGTCCTGCAGCAGTATTTATCTAGCTGGAATGCCACTCACTCCCCCTACACTGGAGGAGACTGATGCAGCGTTAGCCCAGGCCTGGCACCAACCAGAGATTGTCTCTCGCTATAGACACCAACCCCTGGACAGCCAGGGGGTTGAGGCAGTCGAATTGCTGCAACCCCCCCCCCCCCAAAAAAAAAAAAACCTGACAGTCTTGGAGGTGGACTTTGCGGCCCCAGCCCGAGAGGTCACGACCAGCCTGAATTCCTGAGCCAGGCAGCCTCTTGGGAGCAGTTCTGGTTCTCCATCGGACTCCTGCTTTCCACAGGGTGCGCTCCAAATCCATAAACCTACTCCCTGTCCTGCACGGTACCTGCCACATGGGTCAAAAAGCCAACCAGGGAGGCAGCCCTCAAGGAGGCCCTCTCCCTCCCTGGGGGAGTCGCAAAGCGCCCCAGAATCAGCCTACCTCAGAACATGGGAAGAGCAGCCTGGTTGGCGGGATCCGGCCAAGGCATCTAGCCCAGCTTCCCGTATCTCACAGAGGCCAGGTATTTCAATAAATTCTGGTATTCCTTCCCTTTTCTCTGTTGTTCTTCGCGCGCGCGCGCGCGCGCACACACACACACACACACACACACACACACAGAGGCCTCTTTGCTGTCCCTGCTGAGCACATGGCGGTACCTTCCCACGTGAGATGGTGAGGATGGCGTTGTCCTCACCAGGCGGTGAGTGTCCCAAGGTGAGGCGCCTGCCTGCCAATCACATCATTGCAGGCAGGGGAGGGTCCTTGCCACACCTGGCCTGGCTTTTCGCAGCAGGGAGGAGAGCGGAGCGGCTCCCTCTTGCCAGCCCCTCCTTTCCTTTGGCAGCTTGACAGAGGAGGAGGAGGAGGCATTTCACCTGTCTCGATGTCTTCCCTCCTTGGATCGGTTTCAGAGTGTGCCAGAAAAAGTGCTTGTGTCAGCATCTCCTGCTCAGAAGTAGGTTAGACAAACATGAGCTGGATCCAGCAGGCTCCTCCTGCGCCCCCTTCAGTGTTCGGAGAGCAGCTCCCTGCTCTGGAAGCAGCCAGTGCCCTTCTCTTGCAGGTCGTTTCCCGGGGGGGGGGGGAGCGGCTCTTCTCTGCCCCCCTCAGGCTATGACAGCAGCTCCCACCCTGGGCCGAGAGTCTCCTTGTCTGAGGGATGGTTCCGTTCCGTCGGGCAGGGCGACTGACAGCAACTGTCCAGCTCCTCCAGGGACTGTCCCTTGGGGTTCTCTTCTGAGGGTCTGAGCCCTGTGGGGACAGGGAACCATCTTCGATCTTGTTCCTTTGGCTGAGTAAACTGGACTTTGGGGTGAAAACGGTTAGTAGGACCAGAAGTGGCATTTCAGGAGAGGCCCTCCATTGGGTGCCAGCCCTCCTGGAGCCGGCTGTGATCGTCGGGCGAAGAGGTGATCGCCAGACAGGTGACTCGGCCCCGCAGGTGGCCATTACTGCAGGCATTGCACAGGCCTTGGCTGCGCCCCCCGCCTCAGCCAAGGACACGGAGCGAAGCATGGCCCGAAACGATGGCCCTTGAACCGCTCTCCCATGTGGACAGGGGAAGGCTGAGTCCCCTCCGAGGCTGCACCCTGACAGGGCTTCCTGAGGCTGGGGGCCCAGAGGAAGAGCAAAAGGGGTCCGTGCTGTCGTGAACACGCAGGCTGGAGTGGCTCCAACAGGCATCCGAGTTGTGCTACCTGCCCCCTTGCACAGAGGAAGGCACAAGAGGCCCCGAGATCATCACCATCCAGGCCCCCATTTTGCCAGACCCAACCCTGATGCTGACAAGGCTGTTGCCATGGCAACATGTTCGTGGCACCTCAGTCGGCCTTCCTTGATTAACCCGGGGGGGGGACGACAGAACTAGGCCCCCGCAGCTTTACACGCATCGCTTCCAGCACACCCTCCAGCCCCACGCTGGGGCCTCTCCTGTCTCTGGTGCCGCTGAGGCGCCCCCAGCCTGCCCCACGGCTGCACCGCCAGTGGGCCTGCTGTTGCGCCAGGGCCTCCCATCTGGCCTCTGCCCAAGAGCGGGATGCAAGGACAGCTGGTCAGGCAGGCCCTGGTAGACCCTCAGCCCTTGCACAGCACGAGGCCCGCCGCCAGACAGGGGCTTCTTTCAGGCCCATGGCAGGAAGCAAAGCTGCCCTCTGCCATGCTTTCCTCCCTCTCCCCTTGCCACAGTGGTACGGTCTGCCCAGCTGCCCAGCTGCGCCTGCACACAAGCTTCCCTATGCAGAGAGCCTGCAGGTCTCACGGTCTCTCCTTCACGGCAGGCATTGGACCTCGTCGTGTGTCATGGCAGAGGCTGCGTGTCCTGGGCGATATGTGTGCTACATGCACCAGTTGCTCCAGAGGGCAGGACCTTGTCTGACGGGTTCAAATTACAGCGAGGGAGATTTTGACGCAACGTTGGGAAGAACTTCCTGATGGTAGGAACTGTTTGGCAGTGGAACAGCTTGCCTGGGAAGTGGTGGACTCTCCATGGTTGGAGCTCGTAGGCAGAGGCTGGAGAGCACCTGCCGGGGGTGCTGTGGTTGTTGGCTGCCTGCGTGCATTGGCAGGGGGTTGGGCTCGATCGTCTTGCAGGGCCCTCCCAACTCCATGGCCCTATGGTCCTACTATGTTGCCACCTAGTAGCCAGAAGGAGGACAATTTGTCTAAGTTAGTTAGGACTGAGCATTCTCAGTCTTCCTGTGCGCATTTGTAACAGAAGTGTGGAGGGCACCGTTGCAACCATGATAAGGAGGGGAGGGAGCCCCCCACTCCCGCCTTCCACACGGCAGCCCCTCGTATAGTTGCAGCTGGTCATCAAGCCCCCTCTTTACAGTCCCTTCTCCAAATGAAACATGCCCAACGCCTTCAGCCGCCCCGTCCTCCTGAGATGTGGCCTCCAGGCCCCTCGCCTGCCTAGTCGCCCTACTGAGATCAGGATGCCAGGCAGGCGCCATGAATGCTCAGACAAGGGCTGTGTGCCAGGAAGACTGAGCCCTGTCTCTCTTCCCAGCCTGATGGTGTGCCTGGATGTGAGCCTGTCTTTGCCATCATTGCCACCGCTCCAGGGATGGCGGAAGAATTCCTGGTTTGCTTCTGCTTCAGGGAGAGAGAGGCCTCCGCCATATTATTCCATCATCAGCCACAGGAACTGGGCTCCTGCTTTGGTGGGAACTTCCAGTTGGTGCTATTTTGAGTTCCTTTTCCTTTCATTGTTCTTAGTATGCTGTTAACTGCTTTGAGCACCTCTCTATTGGGAGAAGAAAGGCGGGATGTAAATATTTTATTGTGAAGAGTAATAAATAATTGCATATGACGTTTTTGCATGCCTCCGTCCTTGGCAGATTCTTGGGGGAGGGTCTTGTTTTGCATATGCAGTAGTGTGCTGGGTCTACAGAGGAAAAATCTTGTGCCTGTTTGGCAACAACAATAAATTCATACCAAACGGAGAAATGTTGGTCACCGGAGCTGCAGGAAAGCTGGGTCAACTTTGCTTTGATGGTGGTAGAGGTTTGCTGGGGTGGGGAGTCGTTTGTTTTAAAGTGATCATTGCCTGGAATGTGATGGGTAGAATTCTGTGGGTGGTTCTGTATTTGTAGTGTTGTAATGGCTGATGTGCTACACGCAACCAATGTGTTCACAGGGTGCCCTGAGTCCAGACGCTCTGTGCCACTGTCCTGGGCAAGAAGAGGCTTCATTTCTCAGCAACTGAGAGGTTGCTGGGGGTGGCCGAGGCACCCTCTGCCACCTGACCCCCGCTCCTGAGCAAGTGCTCTGCCATCCAGCACATTGGCCCCTCCTCCACATTGGCCATAAAAATGCCATGCGTGAATTGGCTTCCGCTACGAGAATCCTCTCAGGTTTGTTAGGACTGGCAAGGGCTGTTTCGCTGCAGTGATTTCAGAAGAGCTGCCTTGGACTAGAGAACGCAGCTCCTGAGCCACAAACTGGGCTGGCTCATCCACGAGGCCAACTGAAGCGGTTGCCTCAGGCAGCAGATGGGTGGGGGCCGCTCTCTCCGTGCAGCAACCTGCCTCTACTGGCCCTCCTTCCACTCCCTGGACTGGAAAAGGAGGAGGGGAGGGCTGAGCGGGAACCCTGGGAGGAGCAGAGGCTGGCACGTGGTCGGGGAGGGGGCAGCGTTGGGCATGGCGCCTGAAGAGTCAGGAGGTCTTGAGCTGTCCATGGCCACAAAATGAGTTTCAGGAGATGGTGTCAGTGAAGGGTCGACCTGAGAAGGCAGGAAGGTGAGGCCAGGGGAGCCAACGTCAAAGCACGAGGGGACGAGTTCCTCCGCGTGGTCCTCGGAATCTGGCTCTTTCTGCCTCCACTGCCTCTTCCTCCTCCCCCCTCCTGAGCCCCTTTTCCGCCACGACCAGAGCCTCTGCTTCCACCGGTCGCACTTCCTTTCCCAAGGACAACGTCATCCACATTTGGAGGCTGATTGCCATTCTCTCCCCTCAATTTTAAAGACAAATTGTCTTCCCCTCGCCTGCCTGTCAGAAAGATGTTTTCAAGAAGCACATTATCGCGGCGCACTGGGTCTCCATGTGGGCAGCTGAACTCCAGGAGAGACATTTCTCTTTATTATCCGCCTTCCATCTTGACGGGGCTCTTCATTCTCCTGCTCTTCATTAACATACAAATATCTTCATGTTCCAAGGATAGATGGTGTCATTTCTGGTGAGGCTTCATATTAATTTTATCCTTGGCCTCTTCCCAGGCTCCTTCCACCCTGGAGCGGCCCAGTGGCGTCACTAGTGGGGTGCGGGGAGGTGCGGACCACCCCGGCTGACACCCTTGGTGTGTGTGTGAGACACCACTAGTGGCTAAAATTGTGAAAACTTTATATTTATGAATAATACCATCATGTTATAGAGCATTCAATGCGTACTTTCATGCATAATGATTATTTTGAATTTTCTGTATTCTATCAAACGTTATGGCCAAATAACCAGAACCATAAAACAAAACTCCCTTATATAACGTAAGAACATCAGAAGAGCCCTGCTGGATCAGGCCAAAGGCCCATCTAGTCCAGCTTCCTGTATCTCACAGTGGGAGGGAGAAGAATTTCCCTCTATCCACTCTCTCCATCCCATGCATAATTTTATACGTCTCCATCACGTCCCCCCTCAGGTGCCTTTTTCTAGACTGAAGAGCCTCAAACGTTGTAGCCTTTCCTCATAAAGGAGGCGCTCCAGCCCATGAATCATTTGGGTCGCTCTTTTTTGCACCTTTTCCAATTCAACTATATCCTTTTTGAGGTGTGGTGACCAGAACTGTACATATTACTCCTCTGCTTAAAGATCTCCAGTGTGGGAGAACCCATCACTTCCCTTGGAAATTGGGCCTGGTTATACTAGTAACCCCAGACTGGAAAGCACTGGAAGCAGCCTCAGAGCCTGCCTGCCTGTTAGGCTGAAGAGCTTGCAAGTCTGACTCTTCTTGGCCCTGTCCTGAAATGCCTGTCTGAGAATAAACGAAGAATAGCGTGAACGTAATATTAGCGGTAGTAACCCCTCCCCCAAACCAACTAGAATGAGCCTGCCTCTTAGGATAAAGAATTTGCTTGCTGACTGGGGGGAGAGTAGTACCACTACTCTGCCTACCCAGTGCCCTGAATGCTGGAGTAAAACACAACACTAGTACTGGAAATGGTGATGGACGATGGCGCCTGGCCTGGATGCCTGTAAAGTGGGATTGGATAGATTCATGGAGGAAACGTCCATCACAGGTTACAGCCATAAGCAGCCTCCTGGCTTGAGAAGTAAGTTTCTCTGTCTGCCGGGTGCAGGGGAGCAGCGATAGGATACAGGGCTCGTGTTGTCTCGTGTGCATCTGGTGGGCCACGGTGATGAGATGCAGGAAGCTGGACTAGATGGGCCTCCTAGTTCTTATGATGGACTTCTGATGTTCTTATGAAAGACAAATGAAGCAGCCTTCTCTGTAGCCCCTAACCACTCCAGCCAATGAGAGAAAAGTGCAAACACACACACACACACACACACACACACACACACACACTGAAGCCTTCCCTCTATATTTAGCCTGCCCCCACTGCCACAAAGGGGGCACATAATCACCAATTGTGACCAACCCCCCTATATAGTTATTAACAGATCTCTGGGGCGGAACCCCTTTTGAATTGATAGTACTGCCACCACCACCCTGAACTAAAGCCAGACAAACTCTGCTCCAGCGTACAGAGAGTCTTACTTTAGGCAGGTTCTCCCCCTAAGCAAGAGCCCCCCCCCGGCCCTCAAACTCTAATGCTTCCACTTTGGTAGTAGGCGAGCAGTCAAGCTGGATTTAGATGAACCCCAAAGCCTCCATACTCCATAAAGCACACACAGTATAGACATGCAATTGGTTTATTTTCAAATAAGCTAGTTGGTTACTAAAATACTAGAAGGCACTCCAAGGTAGACAGACATACAAACAGAATAAAACAATAACCTCTAAGCTCCTAAAACGCTAAATACAATCAATATCTCTCCCCCTGGCCAGGAGACCTCTAAAGTCCTCTAGGCCTTTCTCCTCCACGCCTGAAGCCAACCAAAGCTCAAGGAGATAAGTCACCCATCAGCTTGATAGTTTGAAACAATCAAACAACCAATGAGAAAGCCATACCAATTAAAGCTTCTCAAAGGCGGATACAAATAATATTCCAGCAGCAAACCACTCCTGCCCCAGCCAGCCAGAACACACAGATGTTTTAAATCCTCAATTAGGCTGCCCTTGGCTTAGTCCTGCAGAACAACAGAAAGGGACAGGATGCCCAAAATGGAATTAGACAAGCCTGAAATTTACCATTCCTTGACACCCGCCCCCTTGTCCAGCCCTCCCTCGTGCTCGTTCCTAAAATGGTAATTGCTGAAGCCAGTGAGGAGGAGGGTCACGCAAAGGGACTCGGAGCCCTGAGAACCCAGGGACCTGTCTGCAGGCAGGCGTGTGGTCAGGACTGCAGCAGGATCCTGACCTTGTGACTGGGATTCAGCTTGGGCAGAGGCTGAGCCCCAGATGCGTCTGCAACGCGCCCCCCTCTCATCTTTGCTTTCTGGGCCTTGTGACCAGGACCAGCTCACTGCCCTGTCTCATGCTGCTGGGCCTTAGGCAGAGCGGCTGGGACGCTTTCTTCACTCGCTGTAGCCTGCAGCAAGAAGAGGCCTTGGAGCCGTTTCCCCAAAGAGGCTCCCTGCAGCAGCTGTCACTTTCAGAGAAATGGAGACACCGGCAATCTGTGAGTCGCAGCCTCTCTTTGAAGTGCTGCCCTGGTGCTCCGAAACAGGCAGCACACTTCATCAAGACGGGGACATTAACGCAAAGGCCCCCCCCCCCAGGAGGCCTTTCCTGCATCCGTCGATGGTGAAGCCTGCACGGCACTGCAGCAGCCACATCTGCCACCCACCCTTCCAGGATCCTGGATCTCTGAACATTTCAGGATGTTTTGGCAGTGGGGGTGGGAGGGATTCCTCCACGAAACAGGACAGCTGAGAGAATGGGGGTGGGGTGGAGTGGCTGGACTAGGCGTGTCTTGATGTTTTCCACACAGTTACAAAATACGTTTGGGGGGATTGTAGAGAAACATTTGGCAAATCTGGCAAAGGAAGCCCCAAAGTCCCTCGCCAGAATGCTTGGCCTGCCTGCGCCCTCAGACGGCGAGACAGACAGCAGTCCGGAGGTGTGCCCCACATAGGGTTCCCATATTTTGAGGGACCCAAACCAGGACCAACCCACCCCCTATTTTTAATTTTTTTTTATTTTCTGGCCATGTCGCTGCTGTCTTTTTTCTTTTTGTATTTTTGCACCATTTTTCTTGCCTTTTTTTGCTGCTCCTCCCGCAGCGCTGCTGCCACTGTCATCCTCAACTGCTGTGCCCTCCACCCGCCGCCGCCAGGGCTCCTCATGGGGTGGACGCTTCAGCTGGGAACCGCACAAGTCTGAAACCTCCAGCCTGAAACCTTCAGCCTGAGTCTGAAACCTGTGCGCATGGGCAGCTAGACGCTTTGGCCTTGCCCGATTCCCAGAGCGTCCAGATGGGAACCGGGCAAGGCCGAAGCATCCAGCAGCGCCATGCGCATGCGTGGCTGGGTGCTTTGGACTCGCCCGGTTCTCCAGCACGAACAGGCCTCTTCGCGGCGTGCAAAGAGGCCTGGTCATGGCTGCAAGACTCCAGGACGGCTGCCATATACCCCGGGACAGGACCCCCAAATCCGGGTCTGTCCCAGCCATTCTGGGATGTATGGTAAGCCTAGCCCCAGAGACGTCACTAGGGCACGCACTGCCCCAGGGCGCACTCCCCCCGGATTTGGGGGGGCACCCGACGGGCCGCCCGATGGGCACCTGGGTGAGAGAGGGCCAAGCGCGGCGCCGGAGGCACCGATCCGTCCGGGCGCGGCCCCACGATCTCGGCCGGCAGCTCGGCCTGCTCTCCCAGGCGAGTGAGAACCGGAGGAGCAGCAGGCAGCAGCAGCAGAGTGGCGGCGAAGACGGCGACGGGGTAAGTCAATTTAATTTATTATTTATTTACTGTTAAATAAATAAATAAATAAATTTGCGGGCGCACTTCGCGCGGCAAAAGGGGGCACTTTGCGCCCCCTCTTCACTTATTAATATTAAATTGATATTGTTTATTATTTTTGAATTAATTTTAATAAAAAAAATTTTTTTAAAAATTAATTAATTGTGTGTGTGGGGGGGGTGTCCCGGTTTAAGGGCTCAAAAATCTGGCAAGCCCTTAAGGGGGAGCAGGTGGGGTGCAGTATTTTTTAACAGTGCTGGATTGGCTTGGAATTAATTTTCGTGGAGAGTTTCCTCTTATCACCATCTGATTTTTTGTGGGTCTGCCAGACCACAAGGTGAAGGGTATATTTAAGCAGCCAAGACCCCCTTCTTGGCTGTGGCCCATCATCATCAGCCTCTCACTTAGTCGCTCGCTCACTTGCTCGCTCAGTGGTGGCAAGTAGTGGGGTGGGGTGCTGTCATTGCCATGACGCTGTTGACTCTCTCTCTCTCTCTCTGCTCATTTTCAGGAAAGAGCCTCCAAGAGTCTCCAGGGCCCACATCAAGGGCTCTGAAGCAACGCAGAGGAAAATCACCTGTTTCATGTCAAAGTGGTTTCCATGAGATAAATACTTTGGGGAGAGCAGGAGCGATAATGTCTTTTGTATTCAAAAGTGCTCCAGCAGAAATCCTTCAAATTGAGGTCATTAATGCACTTCCCTCTATTTAAACACATTTATTTTACACGCAGTGACTCACTGAAGAACAGGCCGCTGATTGTCATCCAAGAGATCCTTGAAACTCTTGTTTCTGTATTCAGAGTGGCAGCCGGGACTGGCAGGGGAAACATGCGGACCGAGAGCAGAGACTATGACAACAGGAGAACCGGCATTGGTGGTGGTGGTGGTGGTGGGGGGGGGGTTCCCCTAGCTTGAATTCTCATGGAAACAAAATGGATTTTATTTTACTATTTGCATACATAGTAAAATAGGTCTTCAATTACGAAAATGGGTCTTCAATTAAATAATTTAATAGGATTTAGAAAGAAATCCAACTGAATCTAGTATACTGTAATTATCTTAGCAATATTGCTGTAAAATTAATCCAAAAGAATTGGGTCTAAATTTCTTTAAGTGAGTTATATCCTGCCTTTCCCTCTGAATAACTGGAACACTCCAAATTAAGTGTCAGGAATCAAATATACGACGACAGCTCCAAGACCTGCACTTTGCCTGAGTTTGGTGCGACAGCTTGTTCAGCCTAGAGAATAACCCCCATGTCCTCGTATACTGTGCACAGAAGGGGAATATTTGCAAAGCAATCCAAGGTGCAATGGGGAACCAAGAAGAGCCCTTCCCCCCCACACACACAAATGTGGAGGGGGGGGAGTCGGTGCGCAGGATTGCAAGCCGTCGGCCCAGTGGGAGCCTCAACAGCAGCCCCCCCCCCAAGCTGATATGCAGAATGGCAATTATTGTATTTCTTTATTCAAAACATGTCTTTGCCACCTTTTAACTGCTCAGTGATATTCAAAGCAGCTCATCATCGGGGGATTAAAAAAACGCGTTGAAACAAAAACCAAGTCCTGTTTCTTTTAAGCAGCGGCAAATCAGATCAAGACCTCAATGCAGTAATAGCAAGAAGCAGACCCCCCCCCCATCTCCAGATCATGACAACCAATTGCGATGAATGCTCCGTTTGTGTCATGTCCCGTCCCCCCCCCCCCGTTTTGCCTTTTTCCCCCTTAGATTTGGACACTCCTCACTCCCAGAAGCTCTGTGCTGGCTCAGCAGTCTGAACGCAACTGGGGCACCTCCTGCAGCAGCCTTTTGGCTCCTGTTTGAAACACCATTTCCCCCCCCCCCCCCCGCCATGTGCATTTGCAGACTGAGCTGTGTTCTATTGGCCACTGCCCTTGCCCCTTGCACATGCAATAGACGGAGCCCAGGCAAACGCGTTGCACATGTCCTTAAAGCACCTTCCTGGGGTCACCTGAGCCCTTGATCAACCCTCAGAAGGTTGAGCTGCAGGAGTAAGAGAAGAGCCGGACACTGAGTGGCCTCTGCCTCTATTTCTCACCACAGGGCTTAACATAAGAACATAAGAACCTCAGAAGAGCCCTGCAGGCTGTGGGATCAGGCCAAAGGCTCCTCTAGTCCAGCTTCCTGTATCACACAGTGGCCCCACCAGATGCCTCAGGGAGCACACAAGACAACAAGATAACCTGTTTCCTGCTGCCACTCCCCTGCACCTGGCACAGAGAAAACCTACTTCTAAAACCAGGAGGTTGCTTATATCCCCATCATGGCTTGAAAGCTGTGATGGACTTTGCCTCCATAAATCTGTCCAATCCCCTTTTAAAGGCATCCAGGCCAGGTGCCATCACCACCTCCTGTGGCAAGGAGTTCCACAAACCAATTACACGCTGGGTAGAGAAATATTTTCTTTTGTCCGTTTTCTGGTTATTTGGCCACAGCGTTTGATAGAATAAAGATAATTCAAAACATTTTTCATTACATTCTGCATTAAATTACCATTCAAATGATATACACGTAATTTTATGGTCTTATTCATAAATACACATTTTCCAAAATATTTCCACAGTTTTGGCCCCTAGTGGTGTCACCCCCCCCCTTGAGGGTGTCGCCCAATGCAGTTCGCCCCCCGCTCCCCCCCAGTGATGCCACTGACTCTGTTTATATCTGGCCAGACCAGGGAAGATGCAGAGACTCCGAAGGACACATGGCAGCCTTGGAACATGGGCCCCCTCCCACCCCAGTAAAAGTGACGTCAGAATTTGAATTGGCAAAGGGTTAGTCGCAAGAAATATTTCTTGTGCTTGAATTTCAATGCGTGGGCTTCTTAATTTTTTTTTTCCTTTTAACCCCAGTGAGATATTTGTTCCAGCTCTAGTTAAGAAGGAAATTTACACTTTTTAGATAATCTGTTAAATATTGAAATAGTGTAATAAGAACCTTAGAAACAAGCCCTCATTTTCATCATTTTCAGAATAAGAAAGAGAGTGAGTTAGTTCTTTATTACCGTCACCGGTGAAGCTGGCAGGTGTGGGAAATTCATGATACAAAGTCTGCCTGACTTCAGAAGCGGAACAAGCAGTGCTGGAGGTGGGACGTTGGGCTGACGGCACCCAAGAAGAGTGTCGCCCAGTTCCGGACCGGAGACCTCGCGCTGCTGTTGGAACAAAACCGGCGACGGACGAGGAGGAAACCAGGTGTGCTCCAGCCCAAGGGAGCCTCCGCAAGGCACTGGCGCCACAGTCCAGGGGGAAACCACACAGGGAGTGGTGGACGTAGAATCAGCAAGCACGACTCTCCTGCCTGTGCCAGGAGGGAGAGGGTTCACCTCCCTTCACCTGTGTCCGCTAATGCCACTGAGGAAATCAAGGTACATAAGAACATAACATAAGAACATCTGTCCAGCTTCCTGTATCACACAGTGGCCCCATATGAGATGCCTCAGGGAGCACACAAGACAACAAGATACCTGTGTCCAGTCGCCACTCCCTTGCACCTGGCACAGAGAAAACCCACTTCTAAAACCAGGAGGTTGCTTATGGCTTGTAACCTGTGATGGTCTTTTCCTCCATGAATCTGTCCAAACCCCTTTTAAAGGCATCTAGGCCAGGTGCCATCACCACATCCTGTGGCAAGGAGTTCCACAGATGAATTACACGCTGGGTAAAGAAATATTTTCTTTTGTCCGTTCTAACTCTCCCTCCACTCAATTTTAGTGCATGTCCCCTGGTTCTGGTGTTGTGCGAGAGGGAGAAGAATTTCCCTCTATCCACTCTCTCCATCCCATGCATAATTTTATACATCTCAATCATGTCCCCCCTCAGGCGCCTTTTTTCTAGACTGAAAAGCCCCAGACACTGTAGCCTTTCCTCATAAGGGAGGTGCTCCAGCCCACGAATCATTCTGGTCGCTCTTTTCTGCACCTTTTCCAGTTCCACTATATCCTTTTTGAGATGCGGCGACCAGAACTGGACACAATACTCCAGATGTGGCCTTACCATCGATTTGTACAAGGGCAGAATGATATTGGCCGTTTTATTCTCAATCCCTTTTTTAATGATCCCAAGCATGGAATTGGCCTTCTTCACAGCCGTCGCACACTGGGTCGACACTTTCATCGACCTGTCCACCAGTACCCCAAGATCTCTCTCCTGATCCGTTACAGACAGCTCAGAACCCATGAGCGTGTATGTGAAGTTTTGATTTCTTGCCCCAATGTGCATCACTTTACACTTACTTGCATTGAAGCGCATCTGCCATTTTGCTGCCCATTCTCCCAGTTTGGAGAGATCTTTCTGGAGCTCTTCACAATCCCTGCTAGTCTTCACCACCCGGAAAAGTTTAGTGTCATCTGCAAACTTGGCCACATAAGAACATAAGAAGAGCCCTGCTGGATCAGGCCAAAAGCCCATCTAGTCCAGCTTCCTGTGTCACACAGTGGCCCCACCAGATGCCTCAGGGAGCACACGAGACAACAAGATACCTGTGTCCAGTCGCCACTCCCTTGCACCTGGCACAGAGAAAACCCACTTCTAAAAAAAAACAAAAACCAGGAGGTTGCTTATGGCTTGTAACCTGTGATGGTCTTTTCCTCCATGAATCTGTCCAAACCCCTTTTAAAGGCATCTAGGCCAGATGCCATCACCACATCCTGCGGCAAGGAGTTCCACAGATGAATCACACGCTGGGTAAAGAAATATTTTCTTTTGTCCATTCTAACTCTCCCTCCACTCAACTTTAATGCGTGTCCCCTGGTTCTGGTGTTGTGCGAGAGGGAGAAGAATTTCCCTCTATCCACTCTCTCCATCCCATGCATAATTTTATAAGTCTCAATCATGTCCCCCCTCAGGCGCCTTTTTTCTAGGCTGAAAAGCCCCAGACGCTGTAGCCTTTCCTCGTAAGGGAGGTGCTCCAGCCCAGAAATCATTCTGGTCGCTCTTTTCTGCACCTTTTCCAATTCAACTATATCCTTTTTGAGGTATGGTGACCAGAACTGGACACAATACTCCAGATGTGGCCTTACCATCGATTTGTACAAAGGCAGAATGATATTGGCCGTTTTATTCTCAATCCCCTTTTTAATGATCCCGAGCATGGAATTGGCCTTCTTCACAGCCGCCGCACACTGGGTCGACACTTTCATCGACCTGTCCACCAGGACCCCAAGATCTCTCTCTTGATCCGTCACAGACAACTCAGAACCCATCAGCGTATATGTGAAATTTTGGTTTCTTGCCCCAATGTGCATCACTTTGCACTTACTTACATTGAAGCGCATCTGCCATTTTGCTGCCCATTCTCCCAGTTTGGAGAGATCCATCTGGAGCTCTTCACAATCCCTGCTGGTCTTTACCACCCGGAAAAGTTTAGTGTCATCCGCAAACTTGGCCACCTCACTGCCTATCACCAACTCCAGGTCATTTATGAATAAGTTGAAAAGCACCGGTCCCAAGACCGATCCTTGGGGCACACCGCTTTTCACCTCTCGCCATTGTGAAAATTGCCCATTGACTCCCACTCGCTGTTTCCTGGTCTTCAACCAGTTCCTAATCCACAAGAGGACCTGCCCTCTTATTCCCTGACTGTGGAGTTTTCTCAGGAGCCTTTCATGAGGGACCGTGTCAAACGCCTTCTGAAAATCCAGATATATAATATCCACGGGTTCGCTCGCATCCACATGCCTGTTGACCTTTTCAAAAAATTCTAACAGGTTTGTGAGGCAAGACTTCCCCTTGCAGAAGCCATGCTGACTCTCCCTCAGCAGAGCTTGTTCTTCTATGTATTTTAAGATTTTATCCTTAATGAGACTTTCTCGCTGGGCCTCTATGACTGTTGTTTTAAACAGCCTCCATGCACTCTGGAGCGATTGGACTCTTTTTACCTTCCCTTTCAGCTTTTTCTTAACTAGTCTTCTCATTTTGGGGAAGTCTGCCCTTCGGAAGTCAAGGGTTTTCGTGTCAGATTTGCTCGGCACTCTCCCTCCGACATGCATGGCGAAACAGATCGCAGCATGGTCACTGTTCCCCAATGGTTCGGTAACATTTACCTCCCTGACCAGATCTTGAGTGCCACACAATATCAAGTCCAGAGTCACCTGTCCTCTGGTTGGTTCCGTGACAAGCTGCTCTAAGGCACAGTCATTTAACATATCCAGAAATCCAGTCTCTCTTTCATGACCTGAGCATGAATTGACCAGGTCAATTCCTGCCAGGTCATTTATGAATAAGTTGAAAAGCACTGGTCCCAAGACCGATCCTTGGGGCACACCGCTTTTCACCTCTCGCCATTGTGAAAATTGCCCATTGACTCCCACTCGCTGTTTCCTGGTCTTCAACCAGTTCCTAATCCACAAGAGGACCTGCCCTCTTATTCCCTGACTGTGGAGTTTTCGCAGGAGCCTTTCGTGAGGTAAATATCAGAGGATAGGATTTCCCTGGTTATCAAGCTGGGATTGAGTTTAACCATGGAACATTAGTAGTACTGGTACCCCCAAATACTAAGAGTACAGTATATAAAAAAAGTGAATTGTTATTCTGGACCATGAAAGCTGGAGTTAAGAGGCCCCGTCCTTTTGCAAAGTAGGCCAGTTGTGTTAACAGCATGAGGTCTGTAGCTTTGCATTTTGCCTCCATGTTCCTGTCTCTATTTTAAGGTGCCAGAGGGAGGGGTAGGGTCTGCAGTCAGAGCAGCCACATCACACCTTTCGACAGACCTCAGGACTGACTCTTGCAGTCTCGTTCAGAGCACACCACAGTCAAACAACAAACACGAAAAGGCATCAACCCTTGAGTGTGGTTGTTTCTTTCCACGTCATCACTGGGAGGGGGGTGAGGAGAGTGGGGGAAGGAGGGGGAAAAGGGTAGGAACAAACCTCCACAAGTCAAGGGGGACAAAAAGAAGTCTGAGCCACGTAGCCTCTGAGTCATCTGCCCCCTGGACAATACACTGCCCCCCCAGCCCATTTCCCAACAGTAACAACAGAAAAGAACGTAAGAGGCTCCTCGGGGGGGGGGACCAGAGGGGGGAGCAGGCTCTGGAGCACTTTCTGGCTGACTGGCCTGAACGAGGCCTCTCTCTCCCTCTCTCTCTCTTGGCACCTAGTAGAGTTGCAGAGTGCGGAGCGCCAGAGTCACTGCCACCCACTGGCCAGGCAGGCAGGGTCCCCCAAGCATTGCTCAGGCCCTGGAGAGGCAATCATGGCTGCCTTCCTGCAGGCTGGCAGCAGTGGATCCCCAGGGGAGGGCCAGGTGCTGGTCGCCAGGTGGGCAGCAGCAGCAGCAGCTCAGTTTGCCCAACCAAGAAGCAGATGATCTTCTCCTGGCAGTGCGGTCCACTCCCAAGGTGATCACAGGCTGTTTCGGCGGGCTCACTGAGGAGGGCGTCATTCCCGGGATGCAGCTGCTGCAAAGCCTGGTTTCGGCTCCCCATAAGAACATAAGAACATAAGAAGAGCCCTGCTGGATCAGGCCAAAAGCCCATCTAGTCCAGCTTCCTGTGTCACACAGTGGCCCCACCAGATGCCTCAGGGAGCACACGAGACAACAAGATACCTGTGTCCAGTCGCCACTCCCTTGCACCTGGCACAGAGAAAACCCACTTCTAAAACCAGGAGGTTGCTTATGGCTTGTAACCTGTGATGGTCTTTTCCTCCATGAATTTGTCCAAACCCCTTTTAAAGGCATCTAGGCCAGGTGCCATCACCACATCCTGTGGCAAGGAGTTCCACAGATGAATCACACGCTGGGTAAAGAAATATTTCCCCCTCCCGTACATTCAGCAAACAGGCGAAGGAGGGGCGGGGTTCTGCCGCACTCCCCAGGCCCTTGCTGGGCCAGCACTGACCTCTCCTCTTTCCCCTGCCGCACATCTGTCGATAGCTTCTGAAGAGCGCTAAAATCTCCAAGGAAACGGGGAGCAGAAGTGAGCAAGTATCAAGCTTGATTCTTTCCCACCTTGATCCACTCACACTCTACATTCGAAATGGCCTCTCGGGCCTGGGCTGCGGGCAGTGCCAGCAGTCATGGAAGAGTCAGGCCAGGCGGGGGTGTGTGGAGCCAGGAGTCATGGCCTGGTTGTTCAGGCAATGCCTTGTCTTTCTGCAGAGAGCCAACTGCTGCCAGCCAGGGTAGGCAATGCCACTGGGGACTGAGAGCCTCTTCCTCTTGGAATAGCCCCAGGGTGCAATCCTGGCAGCAGCTCCCAGCACAAGGCCGCCACCCACAGACCCTGCAGGCTCTCAGGGCCAGCTGGGCAGCTCCCTGGGGAGAGAACGTCAAGGCCGACCTTGTGGCAGCAGCCCTGGCAGAAAAGCTCTGGCAGGAGGGAGGGGGGGAGGCTGCCTGCAAGGAGGGCGGCTCTCCAGAAGAAGCGAATCAAAGGGAGACGTGCCGGCCCTCTGCACAACCGGATGCCATCACTCCCAGACTACGGAGTCGCCTTCAGGGTGCGTCATTCTAATGTGTCATTCGAATGCTAATGAGAAAGGACTGCGGTGAGCTTCGTGTCGCTTTCATAACTCTGCCCTTATCAAGAGACTCGCCGTTGCAGCTGGGGAGCTGCGCAGAGGTCTTGGCGCATCAGCTGGCAGCGCCATGCCTGGCCTTCAGGACCAGCTGAATCCATTGGTGCCGACGTCCCATCATCACCCATCACCTGGGCTCTGGGTCCCTCCCCTGGCGAAGCCTCTCCCGTGCCCCACCTTCTCTCCCTCGCTCATGGGATGGGGCTGGAGCTCTATAGGTAGAGGTGGGGCTGGCCTCGGAGGTCAGCAGTCCCCATCAGAGGCCCACTTGGCCAGGCTGATGCTGGTCCTCAGTACTGGGGGGGGCAGTGGGAGCACCCAATGCACCCCGTCAAGGAGTGGGTAGGGTGGGGGATGTCACAGAGAGCCCAGGGCAGCAGGACTGCCTTACCATCGGTTTGTACAAGGGCAGAATGATATTGGCCGTCTTATTCTCAATCCCTTTTTTAATGATCCCGAGCATGGAATTGGCCTTCTTCACAGCCGCCGCTGCACACTGGGTCGACACTTTCATCGACCTGTCCATTTGACCCCAATGAACATTGGCCACAGCTCCCTTTTTAAAAAAAAACCATATGTCACCCCACCTCAATTACCCCAATAATTGGGATGAAGGTATTACAGTTATAGGCTGTAACAAAATAAATAAATAACACATACGCCCCTTCCCCCCAAATACTCAGGAATAAAAGTGATGAACCTCTTTAGGGGGAGAGGCCTCAAGCAAGAGAATGAGGTTGCAGCCCTATAGACATGGTTAGCTAACCTTGTTTTCACCTCTGCCAAGCTATACTATCACCTCTGCCATTCTATACTGCAGTGTTTCCCAAAGCTTTCGACCTGCGGCTCCCTTGACCATTGGCAACCATTGGTTGCAGCTCCCCATTACATTATGTTGATGCCTGCCAATTGGCATTGTGCTGTTTTCCAAGAGGATTCTGTGGTGCTTCGCGGCTCCCCTGGCGCTCCCCTGGGAGCTGCGCCTCCCAGTTTGGGAACCACTGCTATACAGTACAGAAACACACACACACACACACACACACACACACACACACACACACACACACACTCCAAACTGCCTTGCAAAAGCCTTCCACGCAGCCTCAAACATCCATCCCCCACTGATATACTCCAAGCTTGCACCATGTTGTCTCAAAAACACACTCCTAACCCAAACCTCCCCACAGTCCAGTAATATGTGATTCCTCATTCATGCCAGTGCCTCTGAGCCCATGATGAGTGCCATTCCCTTTCCACTGGACAAATGCAGCCCACCCCTCCACACTCCTCAGAGTTTAAACTTTTCCGGGTGGTGAAGGCCAGCAGGGATTGTGAAGAGCTCCAGAAGGATCTCTCCAAATTGGGAGAATGGGCAGCAAAATGGCAGATGCGCTTCAATGTAAGTAAGTGTCAAGTTGTAGTGAGCACCCCAAGGGTACAGATGACCTAAGTTCAAGGGATTCGGTGAGCTGACACCAAGGCTCCAAAGATGGAGAAGGTACCCAAAAATAAAAGAGAGAGAGAGAGAGAGAAAAAAAAGGTCTGCAGTTTGCAGAGGCGCCAAAAGGAGCTCAGATAGACCAACGTTGGGTAAAGAAAAGATCTTTTACTCAGCTTGCCAAGGACGCGATTCTATGCAGAATGCGTAACCCATAAATCATTTACAATAGGTTTTATACATTTCATTATTTCAGAATATACATTGGAATACATGGAGACAGGAAGATAAACCAATGAGGGGACGGATCCAAGAAGTTGCACGTTGATACAGCCAATGGAAGGTCGGATTGAAGTTTGGCCCAATGAGAGCAGCAGCAGCGTGTGTGAAATGTTTAGCCAATAAAAAGATAACTTTATTAAAAGAACCAATAAGAAGTGTTGTGTTTTGTGTTAGCTGGGGCCAATGGGGATGGGAACTGGTAGCCAATGGGAAGAGGGGTCTGAAGGCTGGATGCCTGGGTGATGGGATCAGGCACCCACCTTAGGTGAGGTGTGGTGTTCCGGGGTTTTATGAATGGGGTCTTTTGTGTAGCCTGTAGGCACAAAAGACAAGGATTTCCAAATTGGTGGGTACAAGTGTCAATTCAATGAGTCTCTGCCTCACTGGCTCCAGGTATACAAAGCAAGACATCCAGGTGAATGCTGTCAGTCAGGAAGAAGGGAAGCGAGTGATTAGATTAAATGTAGCAAACCAGATCAGGAACTATGCAAATGGGAGAAGGTGCTTGAATTAGTATCTAGGCAGCTAGAGAACAATGGTTGAGGAGATAGGCATTTGCATGAGAGAAGCAAAGGATACCAGAGTCAGGATGGCAGGGTGAAAGACAAATGGTTGACTTGATAGTGGGAGATGAAACACACAGAGAAGGAGTAATGGTTTCCCAGGGAGCAGTGACACCAACCCAGGATTTCCCATGTTCCTGGAGACCCCCCTTTCCCTGCTCCTGAATGGCCTCCCAGGTAGAAGGAAGACATTTCAAGAGCATCACAGAATGGAAGCTTGTTGTTGTCAGCTAGAGGTTATGGTTTTAAAATGGTTTCCCTGGACTCCTGGTTGTGCAGACTCTTGGCAGGAGGCCTCCCGCTCCCAATGCCCTCAGCATTCCCAGCGCCTGGCCTTCAGTCAACCTCCTGTGCCCAGGCCGAGGGTGGCAAAGGGGCTAAACCACACACTTACCAATCCCCCTCCTGGGCCCCAGAAAGGGCGCGTGGGGAAGACCCCCACGCCTTTTACCAGCTGCAAGAATATGTGCACTGTACCAGGAGTCTCTGAACTCCGCTGAAGAATAACTCCACCAAAGTGTCAGGATGGGGACCCTTCTGTGGAGGGACCCCCTCCCCAGGGACACCCTGTTGATCCCTGGTAAGGATCCGGTGCCATAACCATGGAGGGAATTCAAGAAAACAGTATTTTCCTAGGATAATGCACTGCTCTGAATCAAAGGAATACCACTTTTTAGAAACTTCCAAAGAGAGAGAAGGTTACGAGGATTAAATAGGTACAGAGTTAACTTTTGCTGCTGCCGCTTCTCTAGGGGTCCAAAAATTACTGTATCCTCGCGATTTCTGGACCGATTTTGATGGGACAAAAAGTGGGGGTCTTGGGGGAAGGCGAGGAATGAAATAAGAATATTTGGGGAGGGGTAGCTTGCTCACTACAAAGTGATGCACACTGGGGCAAGAAATCCATATGCACTTCTCAGTTGTCCTCGGAGGATCAGGAGAGAGATCATGCGGTGCTGGTGGAAGCTCCTTGGGGCCTGGCTGTCTTTAAAAGGGGGTTGGGCAGACTTATATGCAGCCTCCGCATCTTAGAGGTGGCCGAATGCCAGGGGCAAGGGAGTGGCAACCGAATACATGGATCTTGTTGTCTGGAGTGCTCCCTGAGGCATCTGCTGGGCCACTGTGAGATACAGGAAGCTGCTGGGCTAGAGGGGCCCTGGGCCTGATCCAGCAGCCAGGCTAGTGAGTCAGCTCAAAGAACAGCGGAGAGTTGTCACTAGGTTTCATCGACAGTGAAACACGTGAATTCTCTGCTTGGTCAAAGCATCTGAGGAGTTTCAAGGGACGCCAAAATAGGGTCTAGGTAAGCCTAGGGAGCCAGCGGGTGGAGCAGTAGGTTAAACCGCTGAACCATGAGCTGTCGATCGAAAGGTCGGCAGCTCGATTCCGCGACGGGGTGAGCTCTCGTTGCTTGGCCAGCTCCTGCCAACCTAGCAGTTCCAAAGCATGTTAATGTGAGTAGATAAATAGGTACCGCTTGTGGGAAGGTAAACAGCGCTCCGTGTTCCAGCCGCATGCTACGCGCTGCGGCAAGGAGAGTCATGCCGGCCACATGACTACGGAGGCGTCTTCGGACAACGCTGGCTCTTTGGCTTTGAAATGGGGATGAGCACCACACCCTAGAGTCGGACACGACTGGACTTCATTGTCAGGGGTCACCTTTACCTTTTTCAGTGTAGGGAAATTCCCGAGGGCTTCCTGCCCACCTCAGAGCACTCATAGGACAGTGGCGCCAGTCACGAGTCCAGCTGTGCTGGCGCCAGTCGCGAGTCCAGCTGTGCTGCCCATCACCCATTTGGGATGTCTTCCTCAGGGAGTCCATGAAGGGCTGTCCTGGGACCGTGGTGCTGCAGCCACTGGGTTTCCTCAAAAGCAGCAGCTGTTGCAAGGCTAAAGTGGAACGTCCAACGAATGTTCTTTGGAGGACAGCAAAAAGCACCCAGGGAAGCCTCCTAACATCTCTCTGGAGGATTCTTCGAGGGTGGCCAGAGCACAAGTTTGCCCCCTGCTGCTCGTCTCAGTACTGCAGCCGCAGCAGGGAGTACTCAGTGCCCTGTTGCTGTACAGGCCCAGCCGCCTCGGTCTCTGCGGGACTCCGGCACCCAGGACCCGGCGGCAACCACTTGGACTTCTATGCTGCCCAGCCTGCAGATGTCTGATCCATTGCAATTGAAAAAGGTTTGCAGTCTGCCATAAGATCTCCCTCACCTGCTAGATCCCTCCAGTCAGGTGGCCTCCGATCACTCTGTGGAGCGACTGGCCCTGCGGGGTATGGACAGCGCTGGGGTGGAACGTAGCCCAGCACCATCCACCCTGGGATGTAGGCAACCCAACACTATTCCTTCCAGGAGCTATGGAGAGGGGGCGGAGCCAGGTGATAGGCAAACCCCAGGGATGGGTGTGACGAAGAGGCTTGCCCCCCGAGCTTCGATGCTGGCACAATCCAAGGCCACGCCACCTTAGCAAGAGGGGCTTTGCCTCTTCTTTGTATGTTTTAGGGTGTCCACTCCTGACCAAGGAGGGGAAAGAAGGCACTCCTGAGCCACAGGAGAATAACACAACTACCCCTGACCAAGGGAATAGTATTTGCCACCAGCCAGGGTACCTCTTAGCCCCTCCAGTCCCAGGCTACTGGGAAGGGGTGCAGAGTGAACCGTTGGTCCCACTAGGCTGCCTGACCAAGCCAGCCAGGGATACAACGTGCAGGCACAGGTAGTACGTAACCAAGCCCCCAAGGCTTCAGGACTTAGACTCCATGGTTTCAAAGGAAACACTCCCAGGTAAAATAGAGACATAAGAACATAAGAAGAGCCCTGCTGGATCAGGCCAAAAGCCCATCTAGTCCAGCTTCCTGCGTCACACAGTGGCCCCACCAGATGCCTCAGGGAGCACACAAGACAACAAGATACCTGTGTCCAGTCGCCACTCCCTTGCACCTGGCACAGAGAAAACCCACTTCTAAAAACCAGGAGGTTGCTTACGGCTTGTAACCTGTGATGGTCTTTTCCTCCATGAATCTGTCCAAACCCCTTTTAAAGGCATCTAGGCCAGATGCCATCACCACATCCTGTGGCAAGGAGTTCCACAGATGAATTACACGCTGGGTAAAGAAATATTTTCTTTTGTCTGTTCTAACTCTCCCTCCACTCAATTTTAGTGCATGTCCCCTGGTTCTGGTGTTGTGCGAGAGGGAGAAGAATTTCTATGAATCCTCTATGTTTATTATCCTCTATGTTTATTAAGTTTAGGCTACGCAAACCAAGCATAGTAATACAGGTAAAAGATAAGAGCAACTGTAGTTGCAACAGTAAAGGCATAACATCCAAATACTAAAATACAGCACAAAATAATAAAGGGATAACTCCTCAGCTAAATACATCTCCCTACACACTCACCAAGATGAGAAAGGATAGTCAGCCATCCCAGGCAGGATGGTGCAGGGCTGGCTCGCCCAAGGCAAGGGCTGAAGTCAGGCCATAGGAGTAGCATAGACAGGGAAAACTGTCTCCAACACAGGTCAGTTAGAGAATGAAAAGAAGAACCCAAGATGGATGCCACAGAGTAGCTTAAGTAGACTTTTGGGGGTAAGATGAGTGACAGGGGGGAGCAGACCAATCAGAGGGTAACACGTAAGGGAAAGTTCTCGAAGATGAGCTCACTCCTCGCTCCCCCTCCCAGATCTAAGGAGCGCGTGATGTCCAGCGCAGGTGTGGGAAGTTAATTGGGAGAAATTGTTATATCACTGTTCCCATGCAGATAAGGAATAAACAGGGCAGCTCCAAGCAAGGCTCCCAAGGCCTCTAGCCCTGCGCCAATCACCAGGGCTCTGTAGCAGGCAGGCAGGCAGGCAGAAAAACCAAGACAGGAAATCCAAAATGGAGACAGACCAAAGATTTTAGAGAGCTTTTCACCACAACGGGGCATCCCCCAACGCCGCCCAGCAGGTCCATCTCAGGCTCAGGGCTGAGACTCTTCCAGCCGTGGTGTCTCATGAAGGCCCGGTGAAGAGGCGAGTCCTTCCCTCCCACCTGGCAGCCTGGGAAGTAGCTCCAGGGCCCTCTCAGATGACCCCCCAGTCATAGTCTCTGGCACCCCCAGCACCAAATGGAGGGTCGCGCGGCCGGGCAGGCTGTCATTCAGCTGCTCTCTCGTTGGTGAACGGCCTACTCACCCGCTCGCCGCGGCCATCTTCATTGAAGAAGCTTACCCGGGCACCGGCATCTTGACTCACAAAATCTTGAGAGATCCAAGATGTCGGCACCCAAATCTTGGATCTCACGAGATTTTGTGAGCCAAGATGCCGGATCCCGGAAAAAAAGTAAGTTTTAAAAATTAAAATGGCGGCGGTGGTGCGGTAGATTTACCAATCGGCCCGGAAGCCTTCCGGGACAATTCCAGTAATGGAGGCCCGTTTCCGGGACTGCCCCGGTTTTTCCGGGACGAATGGTAAGTCTAGCCAGAGACCATCCCGGATCCCACATCAGGAGGTCCCTGGGTCAAGCGATCCCCTGGGCCCCTTTGCCTGGATTCTCCTGCAGAGTCTTTCGAAGAACCCCAGGGTGCCTGTTGTCTCCTGCTGCTTTGCGATGTCTGCTGAAGCCTTCTTTAAAGAGCTGAATATATCTCCTCATTGAACCTTCGAAACACAAAATGGAGTGCAAAATAAAACTCAATAGGAGTCTTCCCCTTGGGTGGAAGTCAATGTTTTCTCTGCCAACATTTGGATTTACTGCTTGTTTACATTTAGAAAACTTTTTAAAAATCACCTCCTTTGGATTCCACTTCAACATTTTCCTGCAGCTGCAGCTGCCGAGCTGCAGTCCCTACCCAGCCAACCAAGAAGAGATTGAATCAGAATGATCTGAGGGGAAAATCAATCGCCACTCGTCAAGGCGTCCTGACAGCTGTTCCTTCCTCCGGGGCAGCCGGGGTGGGGAGGAGAAGAATTCCGACGCCCATCGCTCTCTTGCCCACCATTGTTCTAGCCAAATGTCTCCCAGGAGAAAAGACATAAACATCACAATTGGGCATTGCTTTGGTTGTCCATATTGCTTCCCTCGAGGCAATGAGTTTTATTTCCTAATTTATTTCATCCTCCTCATCTTTCTCTCCTCCTCCTCTCCCTGTTTCTTCGGTCTCATGCTGCCCGCGTTCTCTCCGCTATCTGCCTGGCAGCCGTGGGTAACATGCGGCTTGTTGAATGTGAGGTCTCCAAGGAGCGACCTGGAACCACTGAGTGAGAGGGCGAAAGAGCCCCCACCTGGTACGCAGAGCCAGCCAGGCCTCCTCCTGGGAGGAATAGGGAGAGGATTTGAGGGGGGGGGGAATAAAGCCTATGAGAGGACGTGCCGATTCTGTGGGTTGGATGGGGACATGTAAAAGGACATGAAGATAGAACAAGGAGGCAGGCTTGGGGGAGGGGAGATGAGGATGAGGATGAGGATGAAGTATATTTATATACTGCTTTTCAACAAAAAAGTTCATAAAGTGGTTTACGGGGGGGGGGGGGGGAATCAAATAACTAAATGGCTCCCAAAGGGCTCCCAGTCTAATAAGAAGTTCAGCATCAGGCATATTGAACTGGCTTCAATCAGGCATCAGGCATATTGAACTTCACCCAGGCTGAAATGTGAGCCAGGCAGTTGGAGATACAGAAGTGTGTGTGTGTGTGTGTGTGTGTGTGTGTGTGTGTGTGTGTGTGTGTGTGTGTGTGTGTGTGTGTGTGAGAACCTGTGAGGCGGGGGAGGGGGAGTGCTGGCTGACCGTCACCCTCCTGCCGGTGGTCCTGACAGTCCTCCTGGGATTTCATTCACAGCCCAATCCCAACATGGGCTGATGGTGCGATCCGCTGCCGTAAGTGTGCCAATACGGCAAAATGCCTGCGGTCTGTGGGACCACCAGGCAAACGGCCAGGGCCCCCGCGCATCTGCCAGCAGTTCACCCAGACCATGCTGGAGCAGGTAAGGGGGCAGCAGGGGCGGGTTGTGAACCATTTGGGGGAGGATTGGGGCGGGCAGCAGGGAGGGCAGGGGCAGTTCGAGGGCAGGAGGGGATGGATCTTGGCGGCAGTCAGTCACACATGCTGGGATCTCATTCCCCCTTTCCCTGACCTGAGGTGCCCCCTGAGGCTCCTCGGATTTATGCCAGCTAAATAGCTGGTGTAGGTCCAAGGAGACCCATTGACGGCCAGGTAGATAAGTAAAAAAAGATGTTCACTTACTTGACTACTTAGACCTTTCGTGGCCAGTATATTCTGCACAGAGTCTTTCGAGTCTTACCTCTCCCCGGCCACCTGGGGTCATCCCCACCCCACAGGATGTAGCACACACTCCAATGGCACAGCTGCATCGCGTAGGCTGGTGGGAGGATATGATTGGGTAGGCTTACCATCCGTCCCGGAAAAACCGGGACTGCCCTAGTTTCCAGAGCCTGGTCCTGGCCACCGGGTCCGGAACCAGGGCAATCCCGGTTTTCTGGGTCCACCACAATTTTAAAAATGTAAAAATTTTTCTGTGCGACCACCTTGGATCTTGTAAAATCTCGCGAGATCCAAGATGACGGCGCCCAAATCTTGTGAGGGCACATGAGGCAGTAGCAGCAGGAAGGAAGAAGCAAGCCAGCAAAAATGCAAGGACAAAGCAGTGAAAATGGCAGTAAAATGGCAGGGAAAATAATTAAATAATTAAAAATTTGGCTGCCCTAGCAACCCAGAAAGTGGGCGCTTTGTGCCTGCAAAAAAAGAAAAAAAGAAAAAAAGAAAAAAAGGAGAAGCAAAGTGACATGAAAATTAAAAAAAACATTCAAAAATCTGGAGGGGGGAAAAAGTAGGGGGGGGCGTCCCTGTTTGGGCAACTCAAAATGTGGTAAGCCTATGATTGGGGCGTAAGTTACTGGGGGACAATGTGTGAAGAATGGGAATCTGCAAGGGGCCAAGGACAGAGCCCCAAGGAGGAGCCCCGCAGACACAGCGAGGGAACGAGGAGGAGGACGGAGCTGGTGAACATGGCGAAGGAGTGAGCAGGCAGGAGGCCGGTCTCTGATATGTTCTGCTGCTGCCTTTGCTACTGCAGCTTGATCATCAGACAGAAATACCCCCCCCCCCCCACACACACACACATACACAACTTGGCCTGAGGGATTGGGGAGGGGAGGGGAGAAAATAGCAGGCACTGCGTGGAGCTCTTTGCAGCCTGTTCAAAACTCCTCTCCAGGAAAAGATGCCATTTGCTGCGTTCACGAGACCCCCCCCCTTGCTCTGGGTGCGCCCCCCCCTTATTCCCTCCACACACTGCAACCAAAATAACTGCGATGAGCTCGTTTACTTGCAGTGTGAGAGAAGCCTCCGTATGAATATTTATCATCGTGCCCGGTATTAATTAATCGTTGGAAAGTTCCGGCCTCGCAGAGCGCAAAGGCAGCCGGAGGGAAAAGAGCATTTCTCTTTGTGGAGTTTTTTGCCTGGGTCCTCTTTCACGTCAGTTCAACAAGCCCCAGAGGTCCTGGCGAGGCGGCTGGTGCTGCCTTTTAATCAGGTAAAGCATTTCTGAAAGGCAGGGAGGGGGCCGCCGAACGAAGCCCGCAGGAGGAATCAACTTGCGCCCTGTGTTTTGCGAGGAGGAGTTCCCCACGAATCGACAGGAGCGGCGCATTTCCCAGCGCGGGTTCCCCAGCGCGTCGACATTGCCACACCAGTCCGCTGTGCTCAATGCTGCCGTCGGCCCCGGACTTGGACTTGTGTCCCACCAGCTCCCTCTGACATTTTCTGCAGCCAGACGCACAGGATGACGGGGGGGGGGGAGCGCTGGGCGCAGAAGGCGGTAGTCAAGCATCGGCCGAGCTGGGACGCGTGAAGGAGAGCGAGAGGCGCTCGCTGCCTCTGTGGCTTCCCACTGTCTGCTGCCTGATGCCTGATTCACACCACACTTTTCCAGGCGCGGATGCCCCTGCCCCTTTCCCTGCCCCAGCGCGCAGAGCTGTCCCGCCTTCTTATGAAGGTGATTGGAGGTAGTTCTGATTGGCATGCAGCCACTCTCCCCCCTCTCATCTGATTGGTAGGCTGCAGTAGCTCCGTGAACCTGCCCAGCTCCGGATGAGATGAGGGGAGACCATTTTTCCAGCCTCTGCCTTGCGGAGCTCGCAGCTGCTCCGCAAGCTTCCAAAATGCTGTCAAAGAGCTCCGCGCTACGCTACGCAGATCCGTAACGTAGCTGGATTCCTGTAGTGTGAATCAGGCTTGCGGGTCAGGAGTGCAGAGAGGGATGGGGGGGGAGGGATAACAAGCCCTGTGCTGGGTGGGCCCCTTCTGAGACCTTGGCCTGACCACCCCCCTCCAACTTACTGGTGGGGGGCAGTATCTTCTCCTGCCCTTCGCACCAGCAAAGGGAGCCCCCCTTGATGCCTTGTAGTGATGTGGGGGGGTGTCTTCACTGGGGAAGCCAGGTGCTTCAATGCTCGTCAGGTCAGGTGCCCTCCTTTCATTGGCCAAGCCCCACAAACCAGGTGTGGCCAGCCATTTCTGCTCGACCCCCCCCCTCCATAGCTGCCCCCCAGCAACCTCCACCTTTGCGTCCTTTGCTTCTGTTTTGAGCAGAGTGGAGTCTGTCTGGGCCCAAGTTCACCCATTTGGGGGAGGCGCAAAGGAACAGCCATGACATCCGTTGTGGGGGGAGGTCACAACAGAGAGGGTTCTCCTGACAACACAACAAAATGATATGGGTTTTGATACAGCTGTATGTGGTGGTTAGGGTTAGGGTTTCCCCCAAAGAATCCTGGGAGTTGTAGTCTGATGAGGTGCTCAAATACTCCTGTATCCTGTTAGTGGTCCAGGGGTTTGCGATTCCCAGGCTGCCTTGGAGAGGGACCGGGGTGCAGAACGTCCTCCTTGTCAGAGCAGTTCTGCCCTGGAAGAGGCGACCCGCTGGGAAGGCTGGGCTGAGAGGCAGCTGCCTCTGGGCTCCTGGAGGCTCCGTGGCTTGGGGGCTGGATATCGTGTCCTCCCCGTTTGCAGCTGAAAGGAACGGAAGTCTTGCGACTTCTCCGAGCTCCTCATACCTCTGAGGTGTGCAGGGCCAGTGCCACAGGCAGCCATTACACCAGTAGCTTTTGTTGTGGGGATGACAACCATACAAGACCATACAAGAAATAAAATATGTCTTTACCCAGCGTGTAATTCATCTGTGGAACTCCTTGCCACAGGAGGTGGTGATGGCACCTGGCCTGGATGCCTTTAAAAGGGGATTGGACAGATTCATGGAAGAAACGTCCATCACAGCTTACAAGCCATGATGGGGATATAAGCAACCTCCTGGTTGTAGGAGTAGGTTTTCTTTGTGCCAGGTGCAAGGGAGTGGCGACAGGATACAAGTATCTTGTTGGTTGTGTGCTCGCTGAGGCATCTGGTGGGACCACTGTGTGATACAGGAAGCTGGACTAGATGGGCCTTTGGCCTGATCCAGCAGGCAGCTGGGCTCTTCTGAGGTTCTTATGACCTGGGAAGGGGAGTCAAAGGCGAAAGTCAAGGCAAGACAACCATCGCACACTCAAGCAGGCGCTAAGCTGGGCACCCTAAGTGCTTTAGAAAAATGGGGCCCCAACAGAGGAGGGGAAGAAGGATGTAGGCAGACTGGGAGGAGGACTGGAGGGGTTGAAGAACTGGGGGTTTCACAGTAACAGGAGGGGAGAGGGAGAGGAGGAGGACTGGAGGGGAGGTGGAGCAAGGACTGGGGGTCCAGCTGGGGCGTGTTCCTCCGCAGCCTAAAACAGGTGTTGTGAGGGAAAAGACCCCCCTCATATATTTTTATGTCGTCCGCCCCGACCCCCTGAACCTATTGCTTTTTACCCCATCCAAATCGGTCCAGGAATCACGAAGATACAGCCCTTTTTGTCAAACCGCACTTTAAATTCGGCTTTTCTCCGCTTTTCGACATGTTTGACAGCGGACACGCGTCTCTCAGGGCAAAAGTTCACTGACACGCGTCCGCCACGAGCCTCCGAGACCCCCAGAGAAGCGGCAGCAGCAAAAGTTCACTCTGTGTCTGTCTAATCCTATTACAACCCTCTTAACCCACTGAACCGTTAAATCCTATTTCACGCTTCACCGAGTTCTGGGCGTTCAGCCAACTCCGGGAGACCGGCGTGTGCTGCTCGTTGCGAGCCCGGGGAAAGCCCTTTTACCTTATTTAACCCCTGCATTTGACAGCTCTCTCTCTCTTAAAGCTACAGCGTTTTATTTCAGCGAAAGTGGGTTTTTCAGGACATTTATGGCTGTTTCCTCCTGTTTCCTCCTGTTATGGCTGTTTCCTCCTTCATGGATCATTGCCTTGTCGTGGCGAAGGGGCTTGCGTAACTCAATGAAGCCATGAGCTATGCCGTGCAGGGACACCCAAGACGGACAGGTCGTAGCAGAGAGTTCTGACTAAAAGTGATCCACTGGAGAAGGAAATGGCAACCCACTCCAGTAACCTTGCCAAGAAAATCCCATGAACAGTACCAAAAGGCTAAAAGATATGACGTCGGAAGATGAGCCCCTCAGGTCGGAAGGTGTCCAATATGCTACTGAGGAAGAGCGGAGGACTATTCCAAGTAGACCCAGAAAGAGTGAAGCGGCTGGGCCAAAGCCGAAAGGACGTCCAGCTGTGGATGTGTCTGAGGTTGAAAGGAAAATCCAATGCTGCAAGGAGCAATACTGCTTAGGAACATGGAATGTGAGGTCTATGAATCAAGGCAAGCTGGATGTGGTCAAAAATGAGATGATAAGATTGAACATTGACATCTTGGGAATCAGCGAACTAAAATGGACGGGCATGGGCGAATTTAAGTCAGGTGACCATCATATCTACTACTGTGGGCATGAATCCCTTAGAAGAAATGGAGTAGCCCTCATAGTCAATAAAAGAGTGGGAAAGGCAGTACTGGGGTGCAACCTCAAAAACGACAGAATGATTTCAGTTCGAATCCAAGGCAAACCATTCAACATTACAGTAATCCAAGTGTATGCCCCAACCACTGATGCCAAAGAAGATGAAGTTGACCGGTTCTATGAAGACCTACAACACCTTCTAGAACTAGCACCCAAAAAAGATGTCCTTTACATCATAGGAGACTGGAATGCTAAAGTAGGAAATCAAGAAATAAACGGAACAACAGGCAAGTTTGGCCTTGGAGCACAAAATGAAGCAGGGCAAAGGCTAACGGAGTTCTGTCAAGAGAACACGCTGGTCATAGCAAACACTCTTTTCCAACAACACAAGAGGCGACTCTACACATGGACATCACCAGATGGTCAATACCGAAACCAGATAGATTATGTGCTTTGCAACCAAAGATGGAGAAGCTCTATACAATCAGTAAAAACAAGACCTGGAGCTGACTGTGGCTCAGATCATGAGCTTCTTATTGCAAAATTCAGACTTAAACTGAAGAATGTAGGGAACACCACTAGACCAGTCAGATATGACCTAAACCATATCCCTTATGAGTATACAGTGGAGGTGAAGAATAGATTTAGGGCATTAGACCTGGTAGACAGAGTGCCTGAAGAACTATGGACGGAAGTTCGTAACATTGTACAGGAGGCAGCAACGAAAACCATCCCAAAGAAAAAGAAATGCAAGAAAGCAAAGTGGCTATCAGATGAGGCTTTACAAATAGCTGTGGAAAGAAGGAATGCGAAAAGCAAGGGTGAAAGGGAAAGATATAAACAACTGAATGCAGAGTTCCAGAGAATAGCAAGGAGAGATAAGAAGGCCTTCTTAAATGAACAATGCAAGGAAATCGAGGAAAACAACAGAATGGGGAGGACTAGAGATCTCTTCAAGAAAATTGGAGATATCAAGGGAACGTTTTGTGCCAAGATGGGCATGATAAAGGACAAAAAAGGCAAGGACCTAACAGAAGCAGAAGAGATTAAGAAGAGATGGCAAGAATACACAGAAGAACTATACAAGAAAGATCTTAATGTTCCTGATGACCACGCTGGTGTGGTCACTGACCCAGAGCCAGACATCCTAGAGAGTGAAGTCAAGTGGGCCTTAGGTAGCATTACTAACAACAAAGCTAGTGGAGATGATAATATCCCAGCTGAGCTACTTAAAATCCTAAATGATGATGCTGTGAAAGTGCTGCACTCAATATGCCAACAAATTTGGAAAACTCAGCAGTGGCCAAAGGATTGGAAAAGGTCAGTTTACGTTCCAATTCCAAAGAAGGGCAGTGCCAAAGAGTGTTCAAACTACCGTACAATTGCACTCATTTCACATGCTAGCAAGGTTATGCTCAAAATCCTACAAGCTAGGCTTCAGCAGTACGTGGACCGAGAACTACCGGACGTACAAGCTGGGTTTCGAAGAGGCAGAGGAACTAGAGATCAAATTGCCAACATGCGCTGGATCATGGAGAAAGCACGAGAGTTCCAAAAAAACACCTACTTCTGCTTCATTGACTACGCAAAAGCCTTTGATTGTGTGGATCACAACAAACTGTGGCAAATTCTTAAAGAGATGGGGGTACCAGACCACCTTACCTGTCTCCTGAGAAACCTGTATGCGGGTCAAGAAGCAACAGTTCGAACCGGCCATGGAACAACCAATTGGTTCAAAATTGGGAAGGGAGTACGACAAGGCTGTATATTGTCACCCTGCTTATTTAACTTATATGCAGAGTACATTATGAGAAATGCAGGGCTGAATGAATCGCAAGCCGGAATCAAGATTGCCGGGAGAAATATCAACAACCTCAGATATGCAGACGATACCACCCTAATGGCAGAAAGTGAAGAAGAACTAAAGAGCCTCTTGATGAGAGTGAAAGAGGAGAGTGCAAAAGTTGGCTTGAAACTCAACATTAATAAAACTAAGATCCTGGCATCGGGTCCCATCAATTCCTGGGAAATAGAAGGGGCAGAAATGGAAGCAGTAACAGATTTTACTTTTCTGGGTTCCAAGATCACTGCAGACGGAGACAGCAGCCATGAAATTAAAAGACGCTTACTCCTCGGAAGGAAAGCTATGGCAAACATAGACAGCATAATAAAAAGCAGAGATATCACCATGCCAACAAAAGTTCGTATAGTCAGGGCAATGGTGTTCCCAGTAGCAATGTATGGTTGCGAGAGTTGGACCATAAGGAAGGCTGAGCGCCGAAGAATAGATGCTTTTGAACTGTGGTGCTGGAGAAGACTCTTGAGAGTCCCTTGGACTGCTAGGAGATCAAATCAGTCAATTCTAAATGAAATCAAGCCTGACTGTTCCCTGGAAGGACAGATACTAAGGCTGAAACTCAAATATTTTGGCCACCTAATGCGAAGAGAGGACTCTCTGGAGAAGACTCTGATGCTGGGAAAGATTGAAGGCAAAAGGAGAAGGGGAAGGCCAAGGATGAGATGGTTAGACAGCATCACCGATGCAACAAACATGAAAATGAGCGAACTCAGGAAGATAGTGGAGGACAGGAAGGCCTGGCGGGATATGGTTCATGGGATCACGAAGGGTCGGACACGACTTAACGACTGAACAACAAATGGCTGTTTCAGGGGTCCCTTGGGAGGTTATGTGTCCGGAACCTTACTAAGGTCCACGGGGCTTCTTCTAGGAAGGGGACCCACGCAGAATGGTCCCGATTCTGACACCTGGCAAGGGTCTGCCCAGGCTTGGTGAGCAAGCTCCTGGGAGCAGTACAATGGATTTGCAGCTAGTAAAACCCTCCGTTCGAGTCGGAGGACCCTCATTGGGCAATCGGGAAGGCTCCGGGAATGACGGGGGTTCAAGTTCCTCTACCCACCTTCGGCGAGATGACAAGAGGTTGAACGTAGTGAGCCCCGGGGGGGCTCCTCCTGCCATAGATCCGTACTGCAGGGAGTGGGGAGAAGCCATTTTACAAACACATAACCTATGCAAACCACCATTGCTCCCATTCTGTGTTGCTCTCAGATGGCTTCCTTCTACCTGGGAGGCTAGCTGGGGGGGAAGAGAACCCATGGGAACTCTCGATCAGCCAGGAAGGCTTGGATTGCCCCATTTCCTGATCTCAAAACGTATCACTTGAATGACTTATCTCTCTCCAGCAGTCCTCACGCCCCTCTTCCTGCTGCCTATCAATCACATGTATGCCTCCCATTACCATTTCTTTGAGCCCAGCCTGTCTCTCTGTGCATGCTATGATTCCATCTCCCCACCCATTGCCCCTCCAGCTGCCTGGTCTGTCATGCAAATTCCTTGGAACTCTTCACACTGCTCCTTCCCTGGCTTGCTACAATTGATTCACATGCTAATCTGATCACTTACCCTGCTCTTCCTGACTGACAGCAGGGACCCAGACATCCCCAATTGTATACCTGGAGCCAGGGGAGACAGGGACCTACTGTATTGGCACTTTTGCCTATCAATTTGGAAATTTAGTCTTTTGTGTTACCAAGCCTCACAAAAGACCCCATTCATCTGATTCCGGAACACCTCACTCACCTGGGAGGGGGAATTTAATCCCATTACCCCAGCCACCTGGCACCCCCTAACCTTCCTCCCATTGGCTACCTGGTCTCATCCCCATTGGCCCCAGTCGCACAAAGCACTACACTTTCATTGGTTCTTTTAATAAAGTTTGTCTTTTATTTGTTTAACATTTCACATCTGCTGCTGCTGTTCTCATTGGAGCAAAGTTTCAATTCTTCATCTGATTGACTGTATCAACGTGCAACTTCTTGGATCCTTCCTCCTGTTGGTCCACCTTTATTATGTATTCTCCAAAAACAATGTATTCCATGATTCTGGGTGAAAACACTGAAATGTATATAAGCTTTTGTATCAATCATATGTGTTACACTTTCTGTCTTACGATTGTGTCCTCGCTAGCTGAGTAAAAGATCTTTCTTTTTACAACGTTGGTTTTTGAGCTCTTTTGGCGCCTCTGCACATTGCAGATCCTTTCTTTCCCTTTTGTTTTCTTTTCCTCTTTTTGGGTACCCGCTCCTGCCTCTGGGTCAGCTGCCTGCTCACCGAATCTCCCGAGCTGAAATCACTAGCACCCTTGGGTGCTCACAACACAGGGCTATAGCCGGCAAGGAGTCAGCCCCTCAGCTGGCTGTGAAATGGCTTCATTTGTGGGAGGAGGGCTACCAGACAGACCCTCCTAATCGGCACCACTGCGCATGCTCAAAGGCCATGCGCTCTGAGGGCCCGAGTTGCTTGAGCAGCTGCAGTGATGGTTATGGAATATGCCCCCCAAGGAGGCCAGGTATGAACCATTGCAACCAGTACACCTCCCACCCACCCCCTTTTTGTCTTTATTGTCCATTCTTTATACTAAGCATCATGATATTTCATATGCCAACATCAAGGAATGTTAGTGTGCAAAATGAACTGTTTTCCCAGCACCTCTCTGTGCACCAAATGGACAGAACTCTTTGGCATATTACAGGCCATGTTTTTCTCAAAGAACTTTGGTTCAGGCCTCAAAACGAACGCTCTCTCCCATCCCACAGACACACATTCTGAAGAAGAAAAGATAATCCCATCTTGTGTCTCTAGGTTGACTGCAACCTTTTAATCCTTTACTCATCTTTTGTTTGTATTTACAGCTACAGTATGTTTGCCTTTCTGAATGCAATTTCAGTAACTTGTAACTTTGTAACAAAACATCTGCATTGATTGTATTATGCCTGCATGTTTGCATTAACTTAGGTAAACTTCATTTTAGGGTGCTGCTGGACATCTCTCTGGCACCAGTGTTTGGAGACCACGGTTGACTACATTTGCATTTTAGCTGACACAGTGGAAGCAACAGGAGATGATGACCCTGTAGTTTACCTACATCCTGCTGGATTAGGAAACATTCCTTTTCCCTTCTCATCCCAAGTTACCTATTGATACATCAAACATAGCATCCCAAGTTACACATTTATCCCCAGAGCTGCACGTAGCAGCAACTCTAAAAATCCTTAAAAAGGAAAGCTTTTTCCCTTACCAATTGTCACTCTACTGATACAACTCCACGTGTGTCAGTATAGAGTTTCCACACCACCTCCAGCAAGAAGACTCTTCTGGACAGGTAGCTATGAGATAACGCTGAAACTCTCTCTCTCTCTCTCTCTCTCTCTCTCTCTCTCTCTCTCTCTCTCTCTCTCTCTCTCTCTCTCTGTTCCTTAGCTGTTAGAAACTGGGTTGGAAGAAGCAGGGACATAAGAACATAAGAACATAAGAACAGCCCTGCTGGATCAGGCCAAAGGACCACCTAGTCCAGCTTCCTGTATCACACAGTGGCCCCACCAGATGCCTCAGGGAGCACACAGCCAACAAGATAACCTGTTTCCTGCTGCCACTCCCCTGCACCTGACACAGAGAAAACCCACTTCTAAAACCAGGAGGTTGCTTATGGCTTGTAACCTGTGATGGTCTTTTCCTCCATGAATCTGTCCAAACCCCTTTTAAAGGCATCTAGGCCAGGTGCCATCACCACATCCTGTGGCAAGGAGTTCCACAGATGAATTACACGCTGGGTAAAGAAATATTTTCTTTTGTCTGTTCTAACTCTCCCTCCACTCAATTTTAGTGCATGTCCCCTGGTTCTGGTGTTGTGCGAGAGGGAGAAGAATTTCCCTCTATCCACTCTCTCCATCCCATGCATAATTTTATACGTCTCAATCATGTCCCCCCTCAGGCGCCTTTTTTCTAGACACCTGGAATTCTCTCCCAACACCCCCTTTTTCGTTCAGATGCACCAGATACACTCTGCATTACATGCAACCATCATAAGACAGGAACACCTACACTATTGTTAGGGCAAAAGAAACGTATGTTTCTATTATTTATCTCTCTGTATGTAATATTTCTACCTTTGTCCTTCGTTAATAAACCTATAAACGTTTACTGGAAGTTATTTCTCTCAGTCTCTTTGCAAAGTTAAAGGGGATGCTCTGCATTACGCTGGTCTGTTATCCAATCTAAGATCCCATCTTCCATAGAGTTGGGTGAATCCCCCCCAAGAACCAGCTCTTTTGGTAACACCATAGGGGTGCCAAGGCAGTGACCTTCTGGTTCCAAGGTGGGGAGCAAGGAAGGCAGAACAGGGCTTGGGAAGCAAACCCGGGGGGGGGGGGGAGGCAGTAGCCGGAGCTGGTTCCAGGGAGGGGAGCAAAGCAAGGGAGCCGAGGCCGCTTTTTGGGAAGAAGGGCTCCTTGCTCAGTGGGCGACACCCCCCCGCCCCATGCCGTGCTTCGAAAAGGAAAATGGAGCCACTGCTGAAGGTGTGTGTGTGTGTGTGTGTGTGTGTGTGTGTGTGTGTGTGTGTACCGGCTCCTTTTCTCACTGGTTATTAGGAATATAATTTTGGGGGGGGGGGGAATATAATTTTTTTATTTAAAAAAACATACTACTTCAATTGTACATACCCGCACGTAAAAGTCCGTTACATAAAACCAAATAATATCATTTCTCTACCTATTACTTTGTTTCTTTGCCTAACTTATCCTAATACAGTTTTTTTCTTCAAGTTATCGGCGGAGTGGTCCCCTCCATCCACGGCCAAAACTTTATCCATTTAGCTCTTGGCATTCTTTTCCTTTCATACTCGCTCAGAGTCCTCATTTTACATACTATAAAATTAACAGATACCTCTGGTAATTTTGGTTTATTTGTTTTTACCTCCCTGTGTCTGGCATAAATTAAAGCTGTAAGGACTAACAGATTTAGAAGTCTTACCGTGGACCAGGGGACCATCCAAAACTGAGCAATCAGTCTTCCTTGTTCGTTAACTGTTTTTCTTTTCAGATTCTTCTTCGGGCCTCTAAAGATTTCATCTTTCTGTGTTCCCGATATAATGGTCTCCCAATTTTGAGTTGCCAAATCAGGCCAAGCAAGTTCTTTTGCAAGTCTTTTCCAGACCTCCTTTGCCGCAGGACAGTCAGACACAAAGTGTTGTATTGTCTCTCTTCGGCCCCTTTGCCGACAAGTTAGTCTGGGGCAAACTTGTTCATCTTCAGGTAACCATGGCCTTGTCGCTCTTACATCACAAACTTGGTGGAAAAATCTCCACCTTGTCTCCCATAAAAAATATGGTACTCTTTTGTCTTTGAAAAACATTATTGGATATATCGGTTCTCTCAAATATATAGACAAGTTTAACTTTTTACATTTCTTTTCTAAGTCAGGACGGAAATAACAATATTCCAAATATCACTGGTTATTGGGGTAAGCAAGAACCATCCGCTGAGCCTCTGCCGGGGTCTGGCCACAGGATTTCCTGCCCAGCCTTTTTGGAAACTGGCATGATGTCCGTCATGTGCTAAGCCGTCCCGGCGCAACCCTTCCCAGTAATAGCAGCAGCAGCAGCAGCAGCAGCAGCAGCAGCATCCATGGAAGACCCACCCCCTGGAAACCCATGGAGTGGTGTCCTGACACTGGCACGCCATCAGCACATCACTGGTGCGTCATCAGCATGACATCCAAGCCGGTCTCCTCCACACCCGCCACCCAGCCCCAATGTCGGCGGCCAGAGAAGCACTGCCAGGTGGAACCAAGCAGGCTCAGGGCCAATGAGTGGCCACTGCTGGGGGGCGCCCCCTGCCTGCCAGCCAGGAATGGGCAACACAGCAACGGGCACCACCGACAACCAAGGCACCACACCCACTGCACACCCACACGCAACACGACACAAGGGCACCCCCACCCCCTACAGGAGCTACAGTGGCATCAGCAGCAAAGGGGCCAACGCAAAGAAGTGCTGTGAACCCGGCACCCAGGGCCCAGGGCCCCTCATCATCCCAAGCACAGCCCCCAAGGAAGCCCTTTTTGAGCAGGGCAGACCAAGGGTGGAAAGAAAGTGCCTTGGAAGGGGGCAGGCCCCTGAGACAAACAAAGGCACGAGCCCCTCCATGCCCAGGCTGTGGGCCCCAGTGGAATCGCCCCGCAGCTGGAAGGAGCCCTTTTGCAGGGGAGGGGTCTGGGGCGACACACCAGGGGAGCCGCAGCAGCAGGCAGGCAAAGCAGCAGGGGGCTGGGAGCTCCCACGGAGAGCCAGGCAAGAGGGCTTGAGGCCAGCCAAGGTCAAGGACAGGCTCAGAGCCAATGAGCGGCCACTGCTGGGGGGCGCCCCCTGCCTGCCAGCCAGGAATGGGACAGGCCCTCCCCAGCAAGGCACTTGCCTTTTGCATGGCTGGCCAGCACAAAAGGGGGTGTGTGGTCTAGAACTCCACCCAGCTGTACTCTGACCCCCCAGCCGCAGCAGGAGGCAGGCAAAGAGCCCCATGGCCTGCATTTCACAGCACCTGGCAGCCCCACAACCAGGCACACTGGCTGGCTGGGGGCTGCAGCATGAGGACCTGCCGGAGGAGGGAGCACTGCGGGGGCCAGTCACTGGGCTGCCATGTGACCCGGGGAGCCGCCTCCTGCAGCGGTCTGCCCTGCCAGTCACCCCCACCCACACTCACCGCTCTGTGCGGCTGCCAGTAGGCTGCCCTTCCTCTCCCCCCCCCCGTCACGGGCCGTCATACACCATGACAGAAGAGAACAGGGGGTCAAGAACACTGAGGAATGTCCCCCCACGAGAGCATCCTGAGAGCCCCCCTGCATAGCTCCCCCCTGAGGCAAGGAACAGCCAGGGTGGGAAGGAGAGATCCCTCTCGTCTGCTGACGAAGGGGCCAAGAGGTCTGAAGAGGGAGGCGTCTGCCACCGGGTCACGGCCCCCCACAGAGCCCGATCCACAGCAGCGCCAGTGCCCGACCCGGAGAGCAAAGGCAATGGCCTGGACAGAGGAAACCGGCCCCCCCGGAAGAGAGCAGAGCTGCGCTGCCTCCCATCACCAGCGTTCCGCTCGCCTGCCTGCCTGCTCTGCTCTTCGCGACGCCTAATTGCCCAATCTATAGTGCCAAGTAAGAATCAATAGGAAAATATTACCACAAATTATTTTTAATTCTTTCTTCTAAAAGGATCAGAAAGTGCTATTGAATATGACACTTCTAATTAGAAGACGCAGATTCACTTTTTCTCGGATGCCGAGATCCCCCAGAGGCACCGTTTTGCATCCCGCCCCCTGGAAGGCTTTTCCGATGGCCCCTGGTGGGTTGGAAAGGGCCCTTTGAGTGGCTTTCGACGTTCTGCTCCCCCATCGCCTTGTGCTCCACACACCCTTCTGGGGCGGCAGCCTTTTGCAGGGGAGGCTCCACCCTGGGGGAGAGACAAGAGACTCCTGGGGGTTGGGGCGCATCCCCTGGGTTTCAAGCGGGTTTGAAGGGGAGGGAGAAAAATGCCTCTCCAAGGACAACCCAGAGCCTCACCCGAAAAACTGGGTGTAACTGGCGATGATGCCATCACCAGTCACATCTGGTGGTGCACAGCAGGAGAGTGGCGCCGGAGGTGGGATCCCCTGCCTGCCTGCCTGCTGCACTATATTCATGGAACTTGCACTCACCATCGAATGACCTGTGGCATTTTGTGCTGCTGCCAGTCAGAGCAGACTGCCCTGTGCTAGGTGGCTTGACTCTGTCTCCGGCAGCTTCTGCTCAGGCTGCAGACCTCAGCGGCAGAGTCATCCCTGCTTGCACACAGAGCGTCCCAGGGTCAATCCCTGGCGGCATCTCTGGGTAGGGCAGGAAGGACACCCCCCCCCTGGAAAGACGCTGCCAGGCAGGGTAGGAGACCCACAGGGGCCAGTGGTTTGGCTCAGCTCCGAGAGGAGAATCGACCCCTGTCTGCCAGATCTGGGATTGACGCACCAGGCACCGAGGCGGCCGGCCATGTCCTCTGCCGCCTCGGCCACCTCTGGTTCTCCTCCAGTGCTCTTGGTTGCCTCTCCCGCTGCAGGCTCCTCCAGGCAGAGGCCTGTCCTTCTTGGCTGACGTCACTTGGCAAAACACCATCGCATTCAAATCCTAGGATGCCAACTTTGCAGCCTTGCCACCCCGACTGCTTTGGCGTTGGCTGCGTTGCTTCTGTGCAGTCTGCAGGCCTTCTGCTGCCGGCTGTACTGCAGGATTTCACGGGAGCAGTTCCGAGTTGCCTTCAAGGCAGGCAGCACAACAGAGACGTGCAGGTCTTCGCCCCCCGCCCCCCCCCCCCACTTGGCTGGTGCCTCTTTCTCTTTCTGCATTGCAGGAAACATAAATGTCAGGAGTTCAGCCGGTTGTGACCCGCTGGCAGGCCAGCAGGTCCCCTTTCCACTGTGTGGGGACTCAGCTCAGATTAATTCCTGACAGCGGAGATGCTTGGCTTGCACTTTCCAACCAGCTGGATGCAGCAGCCAATTTGATCGGAGCTGCTTTCTCCAGGACTTCCAAGTCGTTGCCTTTAATCAGTCCAGCAGGATTGATGGCAGAAGCGGAGCCAATTCAGATGTTTTCTTGCCTGGCGGTACTTCGTCCTTGAAATACTGTAGATCGAGGGCTTTAGTTTCATGTTCCCAGCTTTATGGGCAGAAGAACTCTCCCCCCCTTCATGTCATGAATGTTTCATTGGGACCGTATGCAGCTTACATACAAAACCGAATGGCTGTGGGCGGAGCGGATTCAGTTCAAAGCCCAGCCCTGCCCCCTACCAGGCAGCCGTGCCAACGCCGGAGCACGCACTGCATGCTGGGGGACGGGCGATGACCGGACAGCCTGCAGGAGGTCACCGTTTTTGACTTACTTCCTGGCAGGCAGGGTGGCCACAGTCACTTATGGGTCTCCTCGCCAGCCATTTTCCTGGCACAAGTCCAAGGAGAGAAAGGGGCTGACGTCACGTTGCAAAACGGGGATGGGATCTGGTGAAAGTCGCTGCCACTGGGTCCACCCTGTCCTGTCCACGACATGCCCCCTGGCTCCTCCCCTCCCTGCCCCGTTACTCCCCCTGCCCTCCTACTCCCTGCCCCCTCTTGGCCCCCACGCCAGCCTACCTGCCCTGGTGCCATCCGAGGTCCAAGGTAGGGGGCTCTAACAGCCTGGCAGTGGCATGGTCTCTCCCCCCCCCCCCCCCAGCACTGGTTCTCTGCATTGGGTAAGCAGCAGTCGTAACTGTTTCTTATCAGGATTTTACTCCATGTTTCCATGAGAAAGAGCTCCTCGGGGCAAGGAGTCCCACATTCATTCTGGGTGGAACTCATCTGTGTTCAAGGAGTTCATCTGTGGAACTCCTTGCCACAGGATGTGGTGATGGCACCTGGCCTAGATGCCTTTAAAAGGGGGTTGGACAGATTCATGGAGGAAAAGACCATCACAGGTTACAAGCCATAAGCAACCTCCTGGTTTTAGAAGTGGGTTTTCTCTGTACCAGGTGCAAGGGAGTGGCGACTGGACACAGGTATCTTGTTGTCTTGTGTGCTCCCTGAGGCATCTGGTGGGGCCACTGTGTGACACAGGAAGCTGGACTAGATGGGCTTTTGGCCTGATCCAGCAGCCAGGCTCTTCTTATGTTCTTATGGGTGCTGGCTCAAGGAAGGCCCCTTACCTTTCCCCACCAACTGGGTCCCTCGAAAGGCCTGCTCAGCCCACTGTAGAGGGCTGACAAGTCCACATGGCCTGTTAAGGTCTAGCAGTGGGCGGCAATTCAACCTCACGAAAATTAAGCGTTACTTGCATCCGAACCTTGCTACTTTGCCCGGGATTCTGGAGGGAACAGAGGCTCAGTCTTCAGCTGGTGGCTGTGATCGAAGGCTCCTAGTGGGGCTCCTACCCTGTTTCATTGCTGTTAGAAGGGAGAGGAAGAAAAGGAGGAGACAACAGGCAGCTGAATGAGCTCCCGGAAGGTGATAGCAACATATATATCTAAATTATATGTATCTGGTTTCTTATATTTGTTTTATAATTTTTATCAGAGGTTCCCAACCTGTGGTACATGTACCACCGGTGGTACTTTGAGCAACTGCCGGCGGTGAGTACGCAGCAGGCTGGCCCTTATCTCGTTTTCTGATCTCCCCTGTCTTGCAATTCAGCAGCGTTGCTAATTGTTGCTGCAATCTTGCCTGTGGTGGAACCTGAACCCTGGAGGCCTCTTATCTGCAAGAGCAGCAAGCAGCTGCTAGGAGGAGGTCTCTTCTTATCTGCCCTTCCGATCTCTCTCTCTCTTCCTTATCTCCAATCTGTACTGCTCCGTATTGCTTCCTGTATATACAGCATTGAACCACTAGGTGGCAGAGGCAAGAAGGAGCAGGCAAGAACAAAGCAGGCAAGCCTTTTATTTCCTGTTTCTTTCCTTTTCTTTCTATTGTATTGCTGTTTTTGAGCAAGCTGCTCAAATTGCTGTATTTGAGCTGTAGCTGAGCAAGTAAGATGTTTACTTGCCTCCCCTGGGCTGCCTCCTTCATGCACCCCAGAGCATGCATAGCAGGGCCTGCTCCATCAATGGCACCGCATGCTACAGGCAGGCAGGGGACAGGATTGGGCCCTTCATCCGTGACTGTCCCAAGAGGCGAAGGTGGCCACTCACTTGGATGGTCTCAAGGGCAAGGGCGCGCCTGTCCCTGGCTACTAGTCATGCTGGCGGTGGGCTCCCTCCAGGTCCGAGCCTGTGCGTGCCTCCGAACACCTGCTGCAGGGAAAGGGCTTGCGGGCTTCCAAGAGGCAGTGGGGCGGGCGGCCACTGGGGAGCTGGGGGCTGGACAAGACGGGCTCCTTTGGCCTGCGCCAGCAGAGACCTTCTTTTGGCAAGGGGCGACCTGGGTTGCAGGTGAGCTGCAGACCCACTCTGGCATGGGGTGCACGACAGAGCTGCTGGTTTCCGTGGTTTCCGTTACGTTGATGGCATTCTGTTGTCATTGGACTCTACGCTGCCTTTAAAATGGAACGGATAACAGTGTAGCGAACAGTCAGAGAGCCCATCCGTTTTCATCATTCAGTGTTAGGGTGATGGCCGTTTCCCCCCAGAATGCCTGCAACAGCGCAAACCCTGAGTATTTGGGCAGACAAATGGGTGTCTGTTGTGAGACAGCCACCAACAACGGACTCATAAAGAAACAAATGCATTTCTCACCCCTTTACATTCAATCAATCAATCAATCCAACAATGTTGCACAGATACGGGTTCAAACGCCATGTAGTTAAAAACTTTGTCCTTTAATTATTCTTACCACCGCAGCGGGTTTCCTAACCCTAACCCTAACCCTAAGAATAATTAAAGGACAAAGTTTTTAACTACATGGCGTTTGAACCCGTATCTGTGCAACATTGTTGGATTATCGCGGGCCATGAAAGCTACAGAATGAGAATCAATCAATCAATCAATCAATCAATCAATCAATCAATCAATCAATCAATCAATCAATCAATTGCTGCTCTTCATTTTTTTAAATGATGGTAAATATCTGCTTTTCCTAGAATAGTCACTGCATAGGTCCGCCATAGACTTTTTACGTCCTGCGCCCCAGTTGATCTTCCTAGCAGTAGATCTGAGGTACTCAGGAATTGTGTCACATTAAATTGAACATGCTAAAAGAACAAGCGAAAGAAGGCAAAGCTGAAGATAGTGATGGAATTGGAGGTGGGGAGGAGAAGCGGCTGGCAGCCCTCACCTCCTGACCTTGAAATCTGTTCCTCTCAGGATTGACAAGATGTATTTTTCTCACCTCCTAATTATTTTCTCCCCTTGCTCTGAATTGTCCTCAAAAATAGTGGTGATTCTCTCTCTCTCTCTCTCTCTCTCTCTCTCTCTCTCTCTCTCTCTCTCTCTCTCTCTCTCTCTCTCTGCTCAGCAAGTTTCCCTTCTTGATCAGCAGCTACTGAGACAACGTGTGACGGAGGAATCTCAGGCCGCCGCTGGCATAGCTGTCTGTGGCGCCTCCACACCAAGTCTGACGCAACCCCCCCCCCCCCCAGCTAGCAGGAGGATGCTGGGGGATCCGTGTCAAGTGTTGCTCTGAGGGAAAAGTTAAACTGAGTCGAGATCAACCAAATTATCGGCCTGTCTGGCTGAGAAAGTGCTGACTTGGGGCTAAGCCTGCAGAATGGATGCTGGAATTGCGGGGGCAGAACTCTGACAGGCTTTGAAAGGATGGCGGGCCGGTGACTGAGGCCTCATTTCCCCAGAAGCCAGGACTTTTTTTTTTTTTGCATATGCTCCTGAATGACAGAAAACGCAGTCCGGCCTTGTTTTGAGCCCCCTCCCCTTCACAAGAGCGTAGGCTGCCATGCTGGTTCAAGCCAGATCCCGTTGTGTCTTCCGGAAGCCTGGAAGGTTCATGAGCAGAGCAAAAGAAACAATTCAACAGTTCTGGAGAGCTCTGCAGGCCTCTGATGAAGCCAGTGTCTGGGCTGTGCTTGTCAGTGGTGTTGCTAATAATCTGGTCCCCCCCCCCCCATGCATTACCCTAAATATGTCAAATGCCTCTTTCTCATCTCCTGGCTTTGTTTAAGATATGGATAGTGAGCACAATAAACCCCTTCGCAGGACTCTTCCAGCTCAGGATGGAATAAATGCTTCCCTTGCAGGATCTGTCAGTCTTTTGAGGAGAGCTGAGACAGCTTCATGTGGAAGCATCTTCTAGAAAGGGAGGAGGAAGAGGAAATGACAGCGAAGCGGCCACCATGAGGCAGCAGAGGGACTTTGCCAGCAGAGACGCTTTGCTCTTCTCCACCTCAGGGGGGCAGGCAAGTGTCCCAATCCAGGACAAAGCACACCGCACAACCACAACCTGGAGCACCGTATGAGAGACGTTTATGAGCCAAACAGCAGGCAGGAGCATCGGCGTTTATGCGCAGAAAATGCCACCAATGTGTCCAAGGAGACTGCAGAATGTGGCGCACATTCCGGCACATGTCTGAAGCCCAGCTGTGGCAGACTCTGACTTGTTGGCAGGAGAAGCCACGCTGACCTCTAGGCAGAGGCGTCATGAAGGTTTGCGCCACCTGGTATGAGAGCTCAGCGCGTCACCCCCATGATGGATCCCAGAGGTGAATGGAGAGAAACAAGGTTGGGCTGAGCTGGACTGAGCTGGGTTCTACACAAGATGCCCATCAGGCAAGACACTGGATTTCGGCAGATGACTCCTGGTCAGTGGTGTCACTAGGGTTGGTGTCACCCGGTGTGGTAACTCATGGTGTCGCCACCATTTATTTTAATATAGAACAGTACAGGTCACCCCCAACAAATCAGTAACCAACAAAAAAACCAATGGCCAACTTGATGACACTCACACAACTGAACAAGACTTCTTGAATGAGCTCTGATACATAGAAATAAGAGCTGACTCATACTAACACCTGATTGGTTCCATGCTGTGTCATAACAACACCTCATTGGCTCTTATTAGTCAGTTTTGAGTTAAGGAAATCCTTGTTACGTAAGGCAGTTGTGTTTTTGTTTTCTGTTTATTTGGCCATAGCCTTTGATAGAATACAGATAATTCAACACCATTTGTTTCATTACATTCTGCATTAAGTTACCTTTCCAGTGATATATAACGTCATGGTATTATTCACAAATAAAATAATTCCACAATTTTGGCCACTAGTGTGTCACCCAGTGTGGTCCGCACCCCTCACACCCCCCTAGTTACACCCTCTTGCTCAACCATCTCATCGTCTTATCCAAGTACAGGGCTTGGGGCTGGAGGTCCATGGTAGATGTTTGCAGCCTGAAGGTCCCAGCATTTCCAGAGAGGGATGGCAAGGGCCCTTCCCTTGAAGGCAACAGGATGCTAGTCACTGTAAGACAGTCTGACCCAGCTGGACCAATGGTCCAATTTACCGCAAGGCAGCAGCGTCAGCCTCCAAGGACACTCAGACGCTCTACAGCCCCCCAACCAGCAATCAGCCTGTGCTCCACCACCCAGCTCTGGTCCCTCCCCAAAGGGCAGGTACCTCCAAGGCAGCTGGAAGTGGCTAGAATGGGCAGGGGATCAACTTGTGGCCTTCGCCGTATGTTCACCTGTCATGGAAGTATACCCGCCGCAGGTACACCAAGAGGGGGCTGAATGTGTCCTTCTGTTCCACTGAGACATTTCCCCACTTACTTTCAGTGACTCTGATAATGAGCTTGGTTTCTCAAATGACCACAGGCTGCTGGGGCTCACGCCTGACTCTGGCACTTGAAACCCACCTCCTCATCCTCCCGACAGCTCAAAAATAGGGGCTCAATTTCAGGCTGTGAGTCTTTGGAGTGGAAAACAGCTGAGCCCCGGGGGTTGAAAACGGTGCTTAATTTCATACATCATTTGGAAATACGCTGAAACTATCTGGGTGAGTGAAGTTAATGGGACAGGAGAGCATTGGCAGGCAAGTTTTAAACAAGGTGCAGAGAGAGTGTGATTAACGTGAGGCATTTTGGCAAGGAACGAAATGCCACTGATTTTTAATCTCTCCCCCACGAAATCCTCCCAGGGCTAAAGCTCAGAGTTTCTAAAGAGGCGATGAAATGAGTAGAGGGCTCACTTCTTTGGGTCCCTATAATAACAGTGTTTATTATTTTCTGCTATTATTCTGTTTTCGACTGGCTTGCCACATGGCCCTCTTCTTCTTCGAGAACCATGTGGCAAGGCAGCCGAGCTCTCCTGCAGTGACTGCCTCAGGAGAACAGGTGTGAAACTCAGAAACCCCCCCTTCTCTTCATGCAATGTTTTACAGTTACGGGTATAGACACCATGCAAAAAATATTTACTTGAAATTAAAAATCTCTTGCACTCCGTTCGCGGGTCTCCTTATCCAGGCAGCCACCAACGGACAGAAATTGTTTAAGTCCAAGCTCTGCAGTGTCCCAACGTTTCGTTCCGTACCCTGGAACTTGTTCACAGAAAAATCCTGATGGATAAGATGGAATTGTTTGGAGTTTGCCCGTTCTCAATTTTAAACTAGCCTTAGCGCGGGAAATCGCCGATCAAAAGCGGAAGCAGTCATTCACCAATCAACGCGCTGTCAATTAACTTATGCAGCTGCCGCTGCTTTCTCTTTTGCTATGCTTTGATGTAACTCATTCTCAGTGAAAGTAGTCTGCGCTGTCAGTTGTCAGTGTTCATTGTAGGCAGCTGGTGCGATGATCCACAGTGCAGAGGACTCGGCTGCGCTGTCTGTTGTTTGAATCTGCTGCTGTTATTTTTCCTTTGTGAACATAAGAACATAAGAACATAAGAAGAGCCCTGCTGGATCAGGCCAAAAGCCCATCTAGTCCAGCTTCCTGTATCACACAGTGGCCCCACCAGATGGCTCAGGGAGCACACAAGACAACAAGATACCTGTGTCCAGTCGCCACTCCCCCGCACCTGGCACAGAGAAAACCCACTTCCAAAACCAGGAGGTTGCTTATGGCTTGTAACCTGTGATGGTCTTTTCCTCCATGAATCTATCCAAACCCCTTTTAAAGGCATCTAGGCCAGATGCCATCACCACATCCTGTGGCAAGGAGTTCCACAGATGAATTACACGCTGGGTAAGGAAATATTTTCTTTTGTCTGTTCTAACTCTCCCTCCACACAATTTTAGTACATGTCCCCTGGTTCTGGTGTTGTGCGAGAGGGAGAAGAATTTCCCTCTATCCACTCTCTCCATCCCATGCATAATTTTATAAGTCTCAATCATGTCCCCCCCTCAGGCGCCTTTTTTCTAGGCTGAAAAGCCCCAGACGCTGTAGCCTTTCCTCATAAGGGAGGTGCTCCAGCCCACGAATCATTCTGGTCGCTCTTTTCTGCACCTTTTCCAATTCAACTATATCCTTTTTGAGGTGTGGTGACCAGAACTGGACACAATACTCCAGATGTGGCCTTACCATTGATTTGTACAAAGGCAGAATGATATTGGCCGTTTTATTCTCAATCCCTTTTTTAATGATCCCGAGCATGGAATTGGCCTTCTTCACAGCCGCCGCACACTGGGTCGACACTTTCATCGACCTGTCCACCAGCACCCCAAGATCTCTCTCTTGATCCGTCACAGATAACTCAGAACCCATTAGCGTATATGTGAAATTTTGGTTTCTTGCCCCAATGTGCATCACTTTGCACTTACTTACATTGAAGCGCATCTGCCATTTTGCTGCCCATTCTCCCAGTTTGGAGAGATCCTTCTGGAGCTCTTCACAATCCCTGCTGGTCTTCACCACCCGGAAAAGTTTAGTGTCATCTGCAAACTTGGCCACCTCACTGCCTATCGCCAACTCCAGGTCATTTATGAATAAGTTGAAAAGCACCGGTCCCACGACTGATCCTTGGGGCACACCGCTTTTCACCTCTCGCCATTGTGAAAATTGCCCATTGACTCCCACTCGCTGTTTCCTGGTCTTCAACCAGTTCCTAATCCACAAGAGGACCTGCCCTCTTATTCCCTGACTGTGGAGTTTTCTCAGGAGCCTTTCATGAGGGACCGTGTCAAACGCCTTTTGAAAATCCAGATATATAATATCCACGGGTTCGCTCGCATCCACATGCCTGTTGACCTTTTCAAAAAATTCTAACAGGTTTGTGAGGCAAGACTTCCCCTTGCAGAAGCCATGCTGACTCTCCCTCAGCAGAGCTTGTTCTTCTATGTATTTTAAGATTTTATCCTTAATGAGACTTTCCACCATCTTCCCTGGAACAGAGGTTAGGCTGACCGGCCTGTAGTTTCCCGGGTCCCCCCTCCTTCCTTTTTTAAAGATTGGCGTGACATTAGCTATCCTCCAATCCTCTGGCACATTGGCCGTTTTAAGGGACATGTTGCATATTTTGGTCAAGAGGTCAGCAACTTCATTCTTGAGTTCCTTCAGAACTCTTGGGTGGATGCCATCCGGGCCTGGTGATTTATTGATCTTTATTTTGTCAATTAAGTCTGAGACATCTTCTCTTTTAACCTCTATTTGACTTAATTCTTTAGTCAGGGAAGACCGTTCCGGCAGCGGTATTTGCCCGAGGTCTTCTGCTGTGAAGACAGACGCAAAGAACTCATTTAATTTCTCTGCAGTCTCCAAGTCCCCTTTTATCACCCCTTTCTCTCCCTCACCATCCAGCGGACCAACCGTTTCCCTGGCAGGTTTCCTGCTTCTAACATATTTGAAGAAGCTTTTATTATTCCCTTTTATGTTGCCTGCCATACGTTCCTCAAAGTCTTGCTTGGCCTCCCGTATCATCTTTTTACATTTCTTTTGCCACAGTTTGTGCTCCTGTTTATTTTCCTCACTAGGGCAAGACTTCCATTTACGGAAGGAAGCTTCCTTGCCTTTTATAGCCTCCTTAACTGTGCTTGTTGGCCATGCCGGCACCCTCCTGGACTTGGTCGAGCCCTTCCTCCTTTGTGGGATACACTCCCGCTGGGCCTCTATGACTGTTGTTTTAAACAGCCTCCATGCACTCTGGAGCGATTGGACTCTTTACCTTCCCTTTCAGCTTTTTTTTAACTAGTCTCCTCATTTTGTGGAAGTCAGCCCTTCGGAAGTCAAGGGTTTTCGTGTACGATTTGCTCGGCACTCTCCCTCCGACATGCATGGCGAAACAGATCGCAGCATGGTCACTATTCCCCAACGGTTCGGTAACGTTTACCTCCCTGACCAGATCTTGAGTGCCACACAATATCAAGTCCAGAGTCACCTGTCTTCTGGTCGGTTCCGTGACAAGCTGCTCTAAGGCACAGTCATTTAACATATCCAGAAATCCAGTCTCTCTTTCATGACCTGAGCATGAATTGACCCAGTCGATGTGAGGATAATTGAAGTCCCCCATTACTACAACCCTGTCTCTCATTGACACCTCCCTGATTTGCTTCCTCATTTCAAGATCCCCTTCAGGTTTTTGATCTGGAGGACGGTAGCATGCCCCTACTATTACATCACTCTTTGAGCCTGGTAATCTAACCCACAGTGATTCTACGGAGGAGTCAGAGCCCCCCTCCAGCTCTACTCTGGTGGATTCTACCCCCTCTTTGACATAGATGGCCACCCCACCTCCAACACGCCCCTCTCTGTCCCTCCTATAGAGTTTATATCCTGGAATTGCAGTATCCCACTGGTTCTCCGCATTCCACCAGGTTTCTGTTATACCTACTATGTCAATGTTTTCCCTAGCCACCAAACATTCCAGTTCTCCCATCTTTGCCCGTAGACTTCGGGCATTTGCATAAAAGCACTTATATACCTGGTCCCCCAAGAAGGGCTGCATGTTTGCACCTTTATTCCTGCAGCCTTCTGTCCTGCTAGACTGGCTGTCATGTCCCATCACGCTACCACTCCCAATTTTTACTCTGCTATTACTTGACTGTTCCCCATCCTCTGCACCCTCATTCCCTAGGGATGAGGAGTCCCGAACCGGATGCCCCTCGGCTCCTGTCGGCTTTCCCCCAGGAGTCAGTTTAAAAGCTGCTCTGCCACCTTCTTAATGTTACGCGCCAGCAGTCTGGTTCCGTTTTGGTTCAAGTGAAGCCTGTCCCTCTTGTACAGGCCTGGCTTGTCCCAAAACGTTCCCCAGTGCCTAACAAACCTATACCCCTCCTCCTGACACCAGTGTCTCATCCACGCATTGAGACCCCTGAGCTCCGCCTGCCTAGCTGGCCCTGCACGTGGAACAGGTAGCACTTCTGAGAACGCTACCTTTGGGGTCCTGGATTTGAGCTTCCTACCTAGCAACCTAAATTTGGCCTCCAGGACCGCCCGGCTACATTTCCCCACGTCGTTGGTGCCAACATGCACCACAACCGCTACCTCCTCCCCAGCACTCTCTACCAGCCTATCTAGACGAGAGGTGATGTCCGCAACCTTCGCACCAGGTAGGCAAGTCACCGTGCGGTCCTCACATCCGTCACAGACCCCCCTCTCTATGTTCCTGACTATAGAGTCACCCACGACAAGAAGCCCCCTTCGCTCCCTCCCCAGAGGAATATCCATAGTGCGACTGGATACGGGCCCATCACCTGAAGAAGGGGTCCCCACTGTGGGATTGTTTCCCTCTTTTCCAGAGCGATGTCCTTCAGCCCTGAGACTCCCTTTCCTGGCAGCTGAGGAGGAAAGGGAGTGTTTGTGTTCTTTCATGTTGTTGTTTATGTATTATCGGAAGCCATATTTTGTTCGTAAATACCAGGTCCTGTTGCCTGTTAAGCAGCCCCCCTGTATGTCTTTTACTTATTTCCAATGATTCCAGGTGGCGTAAGATATTAAAATTACTTTCATTCTGCAGGCATCTGGTTTTTTCAAAAAGGATCCTGTGTCCAGTGTTCAGGGAATGTTCTGCAACCAAGGATTGCTCTGGATGTTTGAGCCTCAATGATCTTTCATGCTCCCCCAGCCTAGTTTTTATAGATCTACAAGTCATCCTCAGATAACATTTGCCACATTCGCAGGGAATGGAATAAATTCCAGCATTTGACAATGCTGGTCTTTTTTCTTTGGGATTACCCAGGGCTTGCTGTAACTTCATTGTGGGTTTAAAAATTGTTTTGATGTTTCCCTGTCTTAATACCCTTGCAATTTTGTCCGTGGTCCCCTTAATAAATGGTAAACAAACGCACAGCTTTTCATCTGTAGTTGTTTCCTTATTTTCGTCATTGTTGTTATTTAAACCTTCCCTTTTTGCCTTAATTTTTTGGCTCTGTTGTACCCAACATTTATTAATCGGGGCTAAGCTATAGCCATTGGCTTGCAATGATTGAAATATTATCTTTTTCTCTGATCGCTGGCCATGGAAGCTTCCGCAACCCCCTCTCTTCCCCCGCCCCATTCTCTGTGCCTGTTTTGAGATTCATGCCTCTTGAGATCAATCTCGAGGTGGCGTCTCTTTCAACATGGAGGAACGGTGCAAAGAGATTGTCCCACCTGGCAGTCATGACCACCCAGTGCGGCTGCGGTTCTTGGCTGCGCAGACATTTCCATGTGTCTCTCTGCTGTCAGCCTAGGTAGAAAAGGACGATGCTGCTAACAAGCCATGTGGCGGCGGAGGGCTCCGCCTGCTAGGAGGCTCTCTCCAGAGGGGCCTGTGCACTTAGTCAACGTAGGAGGGGATGCTGCGAACGCACCACTTGAGTCAAAGTCTGCAGTTGTTTGAGCCTGAACAGAGGTCTGAATCCTGGATGCAACACTGCTTCCGGCGTGTCAAGGGACAGGAAACAAGTCTCCAGCGGCCCTGGGCACCTCCTCCACGGTCCTCCGTCCTCGGCTCGCGTTCACCCCACAGAAGACAAGGGCAGCCTTTGGCACTGGCACACCTTTCGCTGAGAAGAGGGACCCACCTGACCAGCCTTTGGCCGTCTTTCCCCTGTACCTTCACCAACAGGCTACCATCAGAGGGGGTCTTTCTCTAGCAGAGTGTCCAGGAAAGCCAGAAGGGCTGCAGTGACCCCAGGGACGCTTCTCAGGGGCTCACTGCTGGTGGCCTGACCAGACAAGCCCCGCCTGTCACCCACCGGAGAGTTGTGCTGCTGCTGCTGCGGACTCTGCCGGAAAAGGGAGCCTTGCCTCGGTGTGTTCTTGTCAAAGAGCTCCGGCAGGCAGCTCCCCCGTGACTTGGCACCCCTCCTGCCCCCCACCTAGCTCCTTGCACACCCACTCGTATTCGTACTCTTGCCCGTAGCCACACCCAACATTTCCAAGGGTGGCAGATGTAAGAAGCATCTGCTCCAACAACGGCAGTCCTGTGCTGCCATTTTTGCTGGGGCTGTTTAAAGCGAGTTCATCACGGCATTAAGAAAACCAGCTGCAGGTCAAGGAGGATCCTCCCCCCCAGAGGTTTCTGGGCAAGAGGGACTTTTGGGGTGGCCCAGTGGGTGATGTGGGGCTTCTGAGTGAAAGACAGTGAGCGAGGTGCCAGTCCCTCCGGTCCAGCCCTGCAGGCCCAAGTGCCCAGGACCTTCCTGAAGTGCCTCCACGGTCCTCCGTCCTCGGCTTGCGTTCACCCCACAGAAGACGAGGGCCGCCTTTGGCACACCTTTCGCTGAGAAGAGGGACCCACCTGACCAGCCTTTGGCCATCTTTCCCCTGTACCTTCACTCTTCCAGGCCTCTGGCTGTGGAAAGCACAGAACGATACCCAATATATTTAGACACAGACATCACAGACAGCTGCTGTGGGCAGGTGTTGCCTGGCATAGTAATCAAGGCCTGCCGGGAAGCTGGGGGAAAAACCCGTCCCTGCTGCTGGAGGAGAGTCATCTTCTGCTGCAGCAGTTAATGAAGCCTCCGAGCACAGAACACCTACTAATGGAAGGGGAAATGTCACACGTCCTGGGGGGGCCGTTGTGACAGACACGTGAGCTTGACATTCACGGAGCAGCAGTGCTGAGGAGGGGAGCGCACTCAGCGTTCTGCAGGAAGAGCTGACGCCGTTCTCAGCAGGAAGAGAGAGATCGCCAGGAAGCCTGTGGCGGCCAAGAGCTTTTCCCTTTGCCCAGGCAGCGGGTTGCAGACCAGTGGGGGATCCGGGCCAGGGGGGAGGCAAGGCGGCTCCAGGGGCTGGAGCTGCTGCTGGGCCTTCCGTCCGGAGGCAGCAGGCAAAGAGACTCCACTGCCCAGATCATGCCAGGCTGTGAGCTTCACCTGATCATCATCATCATCGTCAACAACAACATCAAACAACAAAAAGAAACAAACTTGGCAGTGGTGTCATTACGGTGGTGTGGGGGCTGCAGACCGTACCAGATGACCCCTCGGGCAGGGCAGACACCACTAACGGCCAAAATTGCAGAAACCTTTGGGAACATTTGTATTTATGAACAATAATAATAATACCAGTATTCCGCACCAAAATGTTATATATGATTGGAAAGATAATTTAATACAGAAGGTATGAAATAAACCAGTGGTTCCCAAACATTTTAGTACCGGGACCCACTTTTTAAAAAGAACACTCTATTAGGACCCACCTAGCTATGTTTTTATTTATTGATTTATTTACAAGTAATATTTTATTTATTTATTTGCAAAAAACTCAATCCATTTCATGTAATGAGGCAGACCTAAGGAATAGCCTTAAGGCTTGAGAGGCTTTGTTACTAGCCTTCACTTGCCCCCACTACCTGTCATTGACAGACTGGGGGGGGGACACACACCCAAAAAAAGATGCTCAAACATTTATCTCCCTATATTTGCAAAAGCTTGCAAACTGCAGCTTTTGAAGGGCAATTAGCTTTTTGAAGGGCAATTAGCAGCTATCTGATTTTTGAATAGCCTCAGGGCTTGAAGCAATTACTTATCTGATCTTTCCATCCCCTTTGTTTTCATTGAAGGTTCTGCGGAACCCACCAGAAATCGGGTCGTGACCCACCAAGTGGATCCCAACCCACAGTTTGAGAAACACTGAAATAAACCATGCTGAATTATCTGTATTCTATGAAATGCTGTGGCCAAATAACTGGAAAAAGAAAACACAACTGCCTTATGGAACAAAAAGTGGATTTCCTTAACTCAAAACTGACCAATGAGACTGATTGTTCTGAGAGCCAATGAGGTGTTATGATGACACAGCATGGAATCAATAGGGTGTTACTATGAGTCAGCTCTCATTTCCATGTGTCAGAGCAAACACTAGAAGAAGTCTTCTTCAGTTGTGTGAGTGTCACCTAGTTGGCCACTGATTTTTTGTTGGTTACTGATTTGTAGGGTGACTTGTACTGTTTTTAAAATAAATAAAGTTAAGGGGGTGGTGGCTCCATGAGTTACGGCACCAGGTGACACCAACTCTAGAGTCACCACTGGGGTGACGCGATGAGCTCTCACACTGGGTGACACAAACCCTAGTGACATCCTACAACTTGAAGAGCTCCACTGATGTTGAGAAGCACTTTGCATTCTGGACACACAAAACTAAGTGTTAAGAACATCAGAAGAGCCCTGCCTGCAGGCTGCAGGATCAGGCCAAAGAGGGCCCCTCTAGTCCAGCTTCCTGGATCTCCTCACAGCGGCCCCACCAGATGCCCACTCAGGGAGCAGCACACAAGACAACATCACGATACCTGTATCCTGTCATCGCCACTCCCTTGCACCTGGCGTCCAGATGAACCCATTCCCCAGAAGCAGCAGATCTGCACGGCCGCTGGCTGCTGCCTCTCCCACTCTGTGGGACTCTCAGCCCAGCCCAGCAGGCGCCTCACCAGAAGGAGCAAGAAGGCACCTGCTGGCCGGGCGGGGTATGTGTGAGCCACTGAGTTCAGCGGCTGGTAGAAAAGGGTGCTGGTGGGCCAGATGCGCTCCGGGGGACGTGGCTGGGGAGCCCCCACCAAAGTGGCGCACGTTGTGCTATGAAGGGAGTGGAAGGAACAGCAGAACCCTTAGGAGCCCGGGTGGGGTGGGGGGCTGTCCCAGTTCAGGTGTGAGATCCCGATCCCTGAATGACCCCCCCCCTCCAGCATTTCCCTGGACAACCAGGATCCTCTCCGTGCTCCACGTTTGTCTCGTGCTCTCGGCAGCAGCGTGTGCCACCACGCCCTTCCCATGCCGCGTCTGGAGGGGACCCTGACAACAACCCCCCCTGCCCCCCCCCAGGCTGAGAGTGAGTGGCTTGCCAAAGGCAAGCAGCTTGTGAGCTTGTGGCAAAGGCAGGTCCGGACCTGTCGCTCACTCTCTTCTTAGCCGCTGTGCGACAGAGACCGTTTCTAGACCTGCCCCTTTTCTGCTGTGGGTCGGGGTGAGTTTTGAATTTGCTGGGAGTGTTTTCATTAAGGAAGAAGAAGAACATCCTTCATATTGTACACAGCGGCCTTTTCTGTCACCACTCATTCTGCTGCTGCTGCTGCTGCCCAAGTCCACCCTTGGGCAGGGCAGGTGTCAGTCTGAGTCTTTTCAACCCACAGGGTTTCTGGATGGCTGATGTGCTCTGGAGTGAGCGAGCCCCTTGGCTACAGACAGGACCTGGAACGCGCTGGAAGAGGAGGACGGGCAACTTTGTTTCCAGGACCATCTTGCTCTCCTCACACGTGTTAGAAAATGTTGAGGCAGCTGTGAGTGAGGGAGGGACTCTTGATGAATCGGCGGCTTGTCCGCAGCAGCTCACAGCAGGGATGGGAAGGTACATGGTTGTCCTCAAGGCAGGGAGGAGAAAATCTGCTTGTTGAGATTAACCTGGGGCTTGTTGTGGCCCCTGGAAAATGCGGCTGGCTGAAAAAAATGCCAGGGCTCCAGTCTAGGAACACAATTAACTCAGGCAACAACAAGACGCACCACAAACAGCATTATGATGGATTACAGTGAGATTAGCGCCTGGACGCTTGCAGCTTTCAAGGAAATAAGATTTTTGTTGTATAGAAAAAACAGACCCAAGCCCCAAACTTAACTTGCTTTCCCCTGGAAGTGGATTTGTTCAGCTCTGCTGTCGTCGGCCACCTGTTTATAGCTGGGAAAGGCAAAGCCAGAATACCAAGTGCCGTCCTGATCAGCAAGCCGCCTGCAGGATGTTAGCATTCAGGGCCCCTCCCTCGGTGGCCAAAGGACTGGTGGGTCTTATTGCTTCATCTTTGGCTCCACAAACAGCCCTTGCACAAGAAATGAGATTGGCTTCCCGTTCAGCTTTCGAAAGGGCACAGGGGGTGGCACTAACAATGCAAAGGAGTCCACCATCACTCAGGAAAATATTATTAGCCTTGGAGATGATTCTTGGGAGGGGGTGGCGGAGGCTTCTTCACAGAGATTGCATGAGATGGAAAGGACCAGCTGGCCAGGGGTGCTCTGCAGTGAAATTGCATGGCGGTTTCTCCGATGCCTTCTTAAAAAGGAGGAGAGAAAGGAATTTGGCGCAAGTCACCTCCTGGCCTCTCCCCCTCTCCCCCATTGTTTCTTGGACCCACACTGTCATAATATGTCAAGAGGCACCCTCCCCCCACATGCCCCTGCCTGTTCACGGAGGTCACCAGCAAAGGCCCCCTCTAGGTCACCCCCACAGTGTCAGTGATGGGGGGTGCAGGAGAGGACCCTTGTGATCTCTGCATCCAGACGGGGGGGGGGATTCCTTGCCCCAGCAGGCAGCCTACTTGATGAAGATGTTGGGGTTGAGGAACGTTTATTCGCTGCCACAGGTCTCCGTCGCAGTCTTCTTGCTTCTGTGTGGTCTGGGATTGGATGGCTGCACTGCTCTTTTACGCCTGATTGCTCTAAGCGGCCTCGGGGATCCCATTTGGGACAAAAACTGCTTTGATCAATAGATGAAGGGGCAGGTTTGGCCTCCTGGATCCTGTTTGCCCTGAAGCTCATCAGTGGCTGCAGAAGGGAAGAAGAATATATCGCACCGAGAAGAAGGGCTCCAGCAATTGTTCCAATGACGGCTCTGTGCGACGAGAGCGCTTGTCCTTCTGCAGCTCACTTTTTTCCATGCAGCTTGTGCAGGAGATATTCCCAGTGGTTGCTGTCCACGGAGGCCAGGTGACTGGGGGTCATTTGAGGACAGAACACACTTGTTGCCATGTTCAGCTCCCAGCTAAAACATGCACCAGCCTACAACCAGTCTCGGAAACAATTCCGAGTTGGACGTGATCATTTCACTCACAGTTTGAAATGTGGGCATCAGGATTGCTTTGGTTTTGGCCATTGGGCCCAATACAGAAGCAGGGCCACATACCTACGGCCCAATTCTATGGGCCCGCTGCACTGCCGGAACCCACATTCCACCAGTGCAGCATGCATTAGGCCAGCATTTCTCAAAGTTCTCCCTGCAAGACAGGGAAAACCCTGAGTGTTTGTGGGGCCACAGCCAGCAGTGGTGACGATCCCGGGGATGGCCGCCGTTGCTGCCGAAAAAGCCCCTGAAACAGCTGCTTCTGCACTTACTAGGACTTGGCGGGGCTTCAGCTTTGGGGTGGCCTGCGCGACCTTCTGCAGGCCTCCTCGATCTTCGGCTTGCCGTAAAACGGCGATTTTCGGGCGCTTCCAGTTTTTGCGAATTTATTTATTTTCAGGCACTTCCGGATTTATTTATTTCCCCTTTTTATTATAAAAACTGCCGCCCTTGCTGTGGTTGTGGCCACCGCCATTTTTTGTCCAGCCACCACCAGCGGAGCCTTTCCCACCATCCAGGGAAATCTGGGGGTGCCACCACCGCCGCCATTATTTGCCCAGCCGCCTACCATCATTTTTTGTCCACAACGCAGCCAGCCTGGAACGAGCCTCGCGCATGCACCTCTTTGGAACGAGCCTTGCGTTGGGTTGCGTGCTCGCGCACACATGGCCTGGAAGCAGACCATGTGTGCGCATGTGTGTGTTCCGACGAAAGGCTCGTTCCAAAGAGGCGCATGCGTGAGGCTCGTTCCAGGCAGGTTGCGTTGTGGACGAAAAATGGCACCAGGCGGTTGGGCAAAAAATAGCAGCTGGACGAAAAATGATGGCAGTGGCACACCTGGATTTCCTGGGATGGCTACCCTACGTTCCAGGATGCCAGGACAGGACCCCGAAATCCAGGATTGTCCCGGCCGTTCCGGGACATATGGTAAGCCTAGGGCCCATTTATGAGGGCCAAACAGGTCAGTCTGAGCCTCTCAGCCCCACCTCTTCAAAACATTTTGATGGACGGCAGTTCCCCAAACCCTTGCTGTGATCTGTGCTTCCGATCCGGAAATGGAGGGAGCAGCGGGGACTCCTGTTGCTGCTGCAGGGAGCAGGTCTGGGCGTGTGGCTGAGAAGCTCCAGGGTGGAGTCGGCACAGAAGATCCTCGGCAGCAGCAGCAGCAGCAGCAGCAGCAGCAGATGGGCCTGTTGTTGTGGCCCCACCTGTCTGTTCTGGGGGAGCAGGCCGGCTGAGGACACTGCTGGCAGCCCCAGAAGCCGGCTCCAGGCTCCAGCGTGTCCCCCAAGCCTCGCTGCACAAGCCCCCTCCTCCCTCTGCACTCACGTTCTGTACTGTGCTTCAGAAAGAACAGGCGATGGACACGCTCTCCTGTTCCCGCAGGTGTCAAAGTCCCTCTTCGATGGGGGGGGGGTGACTTTCCTTCCAACAGCTGCTTGCCTTCCCCGCCCCCCCCCCCACTCCTGATGCCTCTCAGTGTGTGATTCAATTTCTCTAAATGAAACACAATTACCCAGGCCCTTCAGGGAAGCGGAATCGCCTAACGTAGCCATAGCGTGGACATCTGCTGTGCTCAAATTCGAGGCAAGCGTTTGCTTTCTTGGGTGCATCAGAGCACAAGCCCGACACGGTGGTAGGCGAGGTGGATTCTTCAGGGTGGCCACTGTTTGCATTGCAGAAGAAGAGGAGGAGGAGGAGGAAGCCAGTGGGATTTCTCCCCACTGTGGGCCCACGGCTGGGTGGAGAGTTGTCCCCCCCCCCCCCCAGGACCGTCTCCTTGCTTTCTTCACACACTTGGCAGGTCAGCTCCCGGCACAGCGGCCGGCTGCTTCACAGGCAGAAGTAGGTTCCACTGACGGCCTCCATTTTGGGGCAGCAGCAGCAGCAGCCATTTTCTCCCCAGAATGCCCTGGGGCAATGATGCTACATCCAGGGCCTTCTGAGAAATGCAGATGGCAACTGCTGACCTGTAGCCAGCAAGAGCAGTAAAAAAAAAAAGTGGAAAAGAGAAATGAACAGTGGCTGTGTCCACTACCAGTGGCAGCCCCCCCCCGACCTTTCAAAGAAGGTCCTGTCCCCTGATATCACTCCCCCATTTCACAGACTCTGGCACACACTTCCTGTCCAAACCTTCCAAAGCCACAGAAAGGTCCCCCCCCCACAGACAGGTGGCGTGAAAGGGGAAAGGGTCTCCCATCCCCCCATAGTTCAGTCCTGGACCTTCCATCCTACCCTTTGTCTCCAAGTCTGTCTGGCGTGGAGGGATCCCACCGATGTTTCCAGATATTGGTCCTGAACACGTGGCCAGCCATGATTTCGAGGCTCTGCGTCAGAGTTTGATGCCTTGAACAACGGAGTCCTTTGAGCTTTGGGACCAAAAGACAGTCATCACGGCTTCTGGAGGCTGGTGTGTAAGCAAGCACAACACGTGAGACGGCAGAACCACTGGTCGGAGGGGAAGCACTCTGTTCATGCTCAAGAGCACTATTGTTATTTCTCAGGTCTCAGCCCTAATGATGGAAATGAGTTCTGGGTTTTAGTGGCACTGAACTTTGGCTCTGCTTAAGCTCTAGGCAGTTTTTCTGTGGATTCCGAGATATGAGATTCCTGCGTCGCTGGACCGGAGTCCTGGTTGGAATGAGCGTTTTTCCACACGGTGGCCAGAAGTGGCTTGGTCAATCTGTGCCAACTGCTGAGGTCAGTCGTGTGCTCCAGTTGTTAACATGATACCCGGCGTTTGCAGTTCTAGGTGGGTTGTTCTTGAATCAGAGCCCCACCTACAGTCCTCTGCAAATGGCTTTCAGAACCGACTGGCCTCGCAGTGACGTTGCTAAAGAGTGCTCCGAGAACTCCCCCCTCTCCCCCCCGAAAGGACCACCTGCTCCTCCTCTCCTGGCATTGGGGCTCAGATGGTCCTGAGGAGAGAAAACAGCTTTTAATTAGAAAGCCCCAGCTTGGTGCTGTTGCGAAGTGCCTGTTAGAGGAGCTTCGCAGTCTTCCAATGGACAATTTGGGATCAAGGGTGCCGGTCTTGTGAGAAGTCTCATTGCTGTCTTGAAGCATCCTCATTCCCAAGAACATTAAAGGGGAATCAACATGCAAATGAGTTGCCAGAGGAACTTCGAGGAGCTTTAGGGTTTGTTTAGGTTTCGGTCACAATCCAACAACCACATGACCGGAAATGGCACCCTGTGGGTGTCACAGAGCAGCGGCCCGGCCAGCCACTCTGAGAACCGCAAACTGCTCCAGTGCAGTAAACATCTCCAAGTGGATGACAGGACAAGAAGTCATTTGCGTGTCACAAGACGTTGATGACCTGGTGCCACAGCACTCAAGGGCGTCACTCAGACCCAGGACAGCCGGCTTGAACGGGGGACGGGACGTGTTGCTGATGTGCCTTTCTGAAAGGAAATCCAGACTTCTGATTCACTGGTGGTGACAAAAACACATTTACCCTGCAAGTTCAGGGGGGAGAGATTTCGGGCAGAGCTTCTGTGGCTGACTCTGTTGATATGGCAACTGGACGTGCTGCCAAAGCCGAAAATTGGCCACAGCAGGAGACGACTATCGGCGCAGCTTGGAGGGGGGAGAATCAGGTGGCCAGTCAGCTGGGTAAAGGCGAATCTGCCGTTAAACTGCCGCCGCCACCATGAAACTGACAACTCACACCTGACTTTTTCATGCCCTCTCTCATTGCATGGCTCACACAAGGTTCTCGCCAGGTAATGATTACGGCAAACAGGCCCCAGTCAGTCTAGGAGAGCTGTGGAGATGCCGTCGCGCCTGGTTTCCTTGGTCACCTCTGAAGAAGTCATGGGGGGCTCAGCGGGGAAACGCTGCTCTTGCCCTGTTGCGCCCCCCCCCGATCCAGGGAAGAGTCATCCTGGAGGCTGGTGCGGCACTGGTGGAGCCTGGTGGCCTGTCAGGTGGCAACAGAACTCAGGCTGCGATTCTGTTTTCTCAAAATCATGTGACTCTTTCTGTTAATGGAAAGCTACTAGAGAGTGACCTATCTTGATAGTAGACTTGGGCTTTTTATGAGTATGTATTGAGGGGGTATGTAAAGACCCTCTGGACTCTTGAACATATCTGCATGGCCGACTTGCGAGATGGTTCAGAGATGAAGATGTCCACCACTGCAATTGCTCTTATAGAAAAAGAAAGGGTGAGTGGGAGGGGCCGCGTTCCACCGGTTTGCAGGGTGCGGTGCAGCGCCTTGCGCCTGACTGATGGTGCTGCACCCCCTCCAGGAACACCACGGTGTCCAGTCCCCAGATCAGAACCTTGGGGTCCAGCTGAGCTGGCCTGTCTGACAGTGGCATACTAACTTCTACCCCCTCCGCCTTCAGGATGTTTGCTATACGCTGCTAGGGACTCGAGCAGGCCTTTTCAGGGGGACAGCTTTTTTGGGGGGGGGGCAGCTCATTCCAGAAATAAAAATGTGTGCTGTGAGTGAAATGTCCCTAGTGGATGTTTCCTGGTGACCTGGACCCTCAGCATTTAAGATAATGGCCCAACGTCTAATGCTGGCCAGGAGGACCCTGCGGAGTGCGACCCCCAGAGGCAGACCGTGGCAGCTCTCATGCCTCTCTGCCCCTGGGGCTTTGCCGAGATGGGGGAGGATGCTGCTGGGGAAGTGCCGACGACACACCCATGCTGGTGCCCTCCATGCAGCTGCCGGCGGATCCTGCCCCGAGGCTTTCCCAGCTTCTTATATTGGGATCCTTCCTGGGTTGGTTTACTTTGCTAGAAACAAGAAGCATCTCATGATCCGCTTGCTGGCACAAGGAAGGCGTTTGCCTGTCGTTCGAGCCGCCAGGGCAGTTTTACGGGATGACGGCTGGGGGCAAAGGTGGGGGAGGGGAGCCAGGACGATTCCCCCGTTGCGCTGCGCTGCGCAAACAAGATCAAAAGGAGAACCGGAAGAGCTCCCTGACCGGAAACCAGGAAGCAGCAAAAACAAGGCCCTTGGTCAGTGGCTGCCTCTGCTCACAAAACCCCTGAAACCAGGTGACCCAAGAGAGGGGGCAGCAACGTGGCGCATCAGACATGCCATCGTGGGGGGTCTCGGGTTGGGCGCCCACCAGTTCTGACGGGGCCATTGCTTAAGACGTGTGGTTGACTTTTCTTCCTTCCTGTCATGATTTCAATGGCTTTGATCACCTTCGTGTATGTTTAACGTGATGCATGTAGAAAGCTGCACAACCTCCTTCTCGGAGGGGCTGTTTTCTTGACAGGCTGACAGGCGCTGGACCTCCCCCCAGTTCAGCAAAGGGGGCAGCAGCAGAGGCCCCCCCCCAGCTCAAGACATTATTTCCCCCTCTCATACATACTACAATGTGCGCAAACGCGACAGAAGACCCCGCGAAGTGGCCTGCTGGCCACAGGTGCAGGACCGGCCAGCCAGAAGAAGGCTTCTTTCCAAATGCAAGAAAGATGCCAGTATGACCTTCATCATTGCCACGAACTGTTGTGCCCAGTAATGCAGCAGGCATAGAGGAAGGTGGTGCGGGTTAGGGTTGAGAGTTGAGAGTTATTGAAGGAACACTGCCAACCCGGAACTGTGAAGCTTGCTCAGGTCTTGACAATCTGAGCGACAGGCAGTCTGGTGTCGTCGTGTGGCAATCCGAATTAACTGGACGATTCTGAGCTGTTGTCCTTTGATGTAGCAAGCTTGACTTTTTGCGAGAAGAAACTGCACTGAGCCAAAAGCCTCAGCTCAGTCTCTCTCTCTCTCTCTCTCTCTCTCTCTCTCTCTCTCTCTCTCTCTCTCTCTCACTCACTCACTCACTCACTCACTCACTCACTCTCTCAGCTTAACCTACAACACAGGGTTGGTGTAGGAATCAAATCGGTAAATGCAATATGATTTACTGAGTTAAAAACTTTAGTCATGCTGGGAAAATATGATTTGTTTATTTATTTATTTTAAAAGATTTCTATTCTACCTTTCTCTCTTAGAAAAGAGATCCAAGGCAGCTAACACAGAAAAAATAGGGGGGGGGGAAGGAAAAATACAATGATCAGAACAAAAATCTAAAATACGATCTAAGATACAAACAACAACGTTAAAGGCAGCAACCACACCATGATTCTCAAGAAAAAGCCATGTGGACGGATCTCCTGGGAGGAAGGACGGACGGGGCTGCTCTGAAGGGCCCTGTCTGAATGCAGCCGCTGCAGTGCTGATGTCATCACTGCACAGCACTGTGCAGTGATGACATCACTACGAATCAGAGGGCCGGAGAGGGTGCTGTTGCTTGGTGACCAAGAGTCCTCCTCGGTCAAAAGAGGCTGCGGTTGGTGAGTAAACAAGATCAGGCAACCATTGGGTACAGGGCCCTCGGTGCCATCCCTCTGGTGCCAACCCAAGATGGTGGCCGGCATGCACCCTGCAGCGCTCTACAGCAAAGTGCTAATCTAGCGCCAAATAGCTGATCGGCGCTAGAATAGTGCTTTGCTGTAGAGCACTAGAGTAGATTGAGTAGAGTAGAGATTGAACATTGACATCTTGGGTGTTAAGAGTACAAGAACACCAGAGAGCGGTAAAATTGTCACAAGGAGAAAAATCTGCTGTGGCAGCGCACGCCCTGGAATCTGGCCACCAAATTGCTTTTGAGCAGGTCCGTTCGTTGTTTTCGGAAGCCAGTCTAAAACGAAGACTAAATCTGGAGGCTATTTCAATCTCCCAAAGGAAACCTGCAAGTCTTCTGAATAGACAGCAAGAGCTGTCATTTGCCAATAAAATCTGGCTACCTATCCTGAAAAGAGCATATTTGCAGCCTAGGAGGAATAGAGCAGAGGTTGATGATTCCGTTGTCAGTTAACGGTTGCCATGGCTTTTACTGGTATATGCTAGCAAGAGCTCCATGTTCTCAGTGTCATCCAGCAGTGTTATGCTGAATTACCTTGACAAGGTCCCTCGTGTGGGATGAAACGTTGGTAGGAGAAATAAAGACTCATCTTCGCCTCTACGCACATCTCCAGAGTGTGTGTGTGAGAGAAATCTCTTAAGAAGACAGTACGATTTTAGTTTTATTTCTCAAATAATAAACATGGCTAGAAAACCCATAATGCCTGCTTCATTACATCTTGGGAATCAGTGAACTAAAATGGACGGGCATGGGCGAATTTAAGTCAGGTGACCATCATATCTACTACTGTGGGCATGAATCCCTTAGAAGAAATGGAGTAGCCCTCATAGTCAATAAAAGAGTGGGAAAGGCAGTACTGGGGTGCAACCTCAAAAACGACAGAATGATTTCAGTTCGAATCCAAGGCAAACCATTCAACATTACAGTAATCCAAGTGTATGCCCCAACCACTGATGCCGAAGAAGATGAAGTTGACCGGTTCTATGAAGACCTACAACACCTTCTAGAACTAGCACCCAAAAAAGATGTCCTTTACATCATAGGAGACTGGAATGCTAAAGTCGGAAATCAAGAAATAAACGGAACAACAGGCAAGTTTGGCCTTGGAGCGCAAAATGAAGCAGGGCAAAGGCTAACGGAGTTCTGTCAAGAGAACACACTGGTCATAGCAAACACTCTTTTCCAACAACACAAGAGGCGACTCTACACATGGACATCACCAGATGGTCAATACCGAAACCAGATAGGTTATGTGCTTTGCAACCAAAGATGGAGAAGCTCTATACAATCAGTAAAAACAAGACCTGGAGCTGACTGTGGTTCAGATCATGAGCTTCTTCTTGCAAAATTCAGGCTTAAACTGAAGAATGTAGGGAACACCACTAGACCAGTCAGATATGACCTAAACCATATCCCTTATGAGTATACAGTGGAGGTGAAGAATAGATTTAGGGCATTAGACCTGGTAGACAGAGTGCCTGAAGAACTATGGACGGAAGTTCGTAACATTGTACAGGAAGCAGCAACGAAAACCATCCCAAAGAAAAAGAAATGCAAGAAAGCAAAGTGGCTGTCAGATGAGGCTTTACAAATAGCTGTGGAAAGAAGGAATGCAAAAAGCAAAGGTGAAAGGGAAAGATATAAACAACTGAATGCAGAGTTCCAGAGAATAGCAAGGAGAGATAAGAAGGCCTTCTTAAATGAACAATGCAAGGAAATCGAGGAAAACAACAGAATGGGGAGGACTAGAGATCTCTTCAAGAAAATTGGAGATATCAAGGGAACGTTTTGTGCAAAGATGGGCATGATAAAGGACAAAAAAGGCAGAGACCTAACAGAAGCAGAAGCGATTAAGAAGAGATGGCAAGAATACACAGAAGAACTATACAAGAAAGATCTTAATGTTCCTGATGACCACGCTGGTGTGGTCACTGACCCAGAGCCGGACATTCTAGAGAGTGAAGTCAAGTGGGCCTTAGGTAGCATCACTAACAACAAAGCTAGTGGAGATGATAATATCCCAGCTGAGCTACTTAAAATCCTAAATGATGATGCTGTGAAAGTGCTGCACTCAATATGCCAACAAATTTGGAAAACTCAGCAGTGGCCAAAGGATTGGAAAAGGTCAGTTTACGTTCCAATTCCAAAGAAGGGCAGTGCCAAAGAGTGCTCAAACTATCGCACAATTGCACTCATTTCACATGCTAGCAAGGTTATGCTCAAAATCCTACAAGCTAGGCTTCAGCAGTACGTGGACCGAGAACTACCGGACGTACAAGCTGGGTTTCCAAGAGGCAGAGGAACTAGAGATCAAATTGCCAACATGCGCTGGATCATGGAGAAAGCCCGAGAGTTCCAAAAAACCACCTACTTCTGCTTCATTGACTACGCAAAAGCCTTTGATTGTGTGGATCACAACAAACTGTGGCAAATTCTTAAAGAGATGGGGGTACCAGACCACCTTACCTGTCTCCTGAGAAACCTGTATGCGGGTCAAGAAGCAACAGTTCGGACCGGCCATGGAACAACCGACTGGTTCAAAATTGGGAAGGGAGTACGGCAAGGCTGTATATTGTCACCCTGCCATTTAACTTATATGCAGAGTACATTATGAGAAATGCAGGGCTGAATGAATCGCAAGCCGGAATCAAGATTGCCGGGAGAAATATCAACAACCTCAGATATGCAGACGATACCACCCTAATGGCAGAAAGTGAAGAAGAACTAAAGAGCCTCTTGATGAGGGTGAAAGAGGAGAGTGCAAAAGTTGGCTTGAAACTCAACATTAATAAAACTAAGATCATGGCATCTGGGCCCATCAATTCCTGGCAAATAGAAGGGGCAGAAATGGAAGCAGTAACAGATTTTACTTTTCTGGACTCCAAGATCACTGCAGACGGAGACAGCAGCCATGAAATTAAAAGACGCTTACTCCTTGGAAGGAAAGCTATGGCAAACTTAGACAGCATTATAAAAAGCAGAGATATCACCATGCCAACAAAAGTTCGCATAGTCAGGGCGATGGTGTTCCCAGTATCAATGTATGGTTGCGAGAGTTGGACCATAAGAAAGGCTGAGCGCCGAAGAATAGATGCTTTTGAACTGTGGTGCTGGAGAAGACTCCTGAGAGTCCCTTGGACTGCTAGGAGATCAAATCAGTCAATCCTAAATGAAATCAAGCCTGACTGTTCCCTGGAAGGACAGATACTAAGGCTGAAACTCAAATATTTTGGCCACCTAATGCGAAGAGAGGACTCCCTGGAGAAGACTCTGATGCTGGGAAAAATTGAAGGCAAAAGGAGAAGGGGAAGGCAAAGGATGAGATGGTTAGACAGCATCACCGATGCAACAAACATGAAAATGAGCGAACTCAGGAAGATAGTGGAGGACAGGAAGGCCTGGCGGGATATGGTTCATGGGATCACGAAGGGTCGGACACGACTTAACGACTGAACAACAACAACAACTAGAGTAGAGGGGGGCGGCTGGAGCTTTTGTCACCTCCCCTGGCTTGGCACCCCTGTGGCTCCTGTCAACCCCCGTCGGCAGCCAGAGGGTGCCGAGCCAGGGGGGTGACAGAAGCTCCAGCCGCCCCCCTCTACTCTAGAGCTCTACAGCAAAGCGCTAATCTAAAAAAAAGCCTCCAGTCTTTCACCCCCAGGTGAGATGTCACTTCTGGGTGTGACATCACCAGGAAGAGGGCCCCAGGTACCACAGTGGCTAGCTATGCCACTGCTTGGTTCCTCAGGCCGGGCAACCTGCCTCTAGAGTACAGTCGTCTCCTGGGGCCCACCTGGCGGAACTGGAGCCGCTACATCTGCCCTCTAGCTGGATTTGAGACCCCCAGGGGCGGTTCCCTTTCTCAGCTGCTAAGCGACCCCCCTGCAGGTCAGCACTCTTGTCTGCGGTGCAGCCTCACCCAATCTCACCCGCTGTCCTTTCCTTGTCGTCGTCGTCGTCTTACATGAAGTTACATTGACTGCCTGCTTCGTCCTTTCTCTTTATGTCCATGTGAATGTGCATGTGCGTGAAAGCCTTTTCTGCTGCGGTCTCCTTCCGAGTGTTCGTTTGGTGGGTGAGACGAGCTCCTCCACTGCAAGTGAGTGAAATGCATTCACCGTCCATTTCTCGGCTCACCCTGTAGTTCAGGCCACAGAGAGCTGCCTCCCAGTGAAGGCTTCCGCCACTGCCAGAACCACCGCAACCTTCTCCTCTCTCCCTCCTACTAACTTCCCCCGTTTTCCTGCTCCCCTCTTTCTCCCTTCTGTCCCCCAAAATTTCCCTTCCTTCACCTGGGTTTCTCTGGGAAGTCCACCTATCCTCTCTCCATCCCTTGTCTCCGCCCACACATGTTCCCCTTCTTTTCTCTGTCCCATTCTGCATCTACGGAGTTCCTCTCTTCTCCCCTCTCGTCCTTCTAACTGTTTTATGTTATGTATAGACAGAGGGCGCTCTTCATCTCTTCCCCCAGCCCCCCAAGCTTTCTCAGATAAGTTAAAAAAGACCCATGTGCCTGTTTCCCCCCCATTGTTGTTGTTGTTGTTGTTGTTTGGAACGCTTGAGAAAAGCGCCTGGATTCCAAAGCAGACAGGGGGAGATCAGCAATCGCTAACGGAGACAGGCGGCATTCACCTTTCCAATATTTCCCGCTGACACCACACAGGGGGCTGTACGGCGACATCAGGAAGCCAAACGAGATGAAGAGGACGGTTTTTCTCCTGAACATTTCATCCATCAAAAATTGCTTGCATGGGGAGGGAGCATTGCATGGGCAGAGGTGTGTGTGTGTGTGTGTGTGTGTGTGTGTGTGTGTGTGTGTGTGTGTGTGTGTGTGTGTGTGTGTGTGTGTGTGTGTGTTTTCACAAAATGCTCCTTCCCATTTTGCCTCTCTGCATAGCTCTCTGCTGGAGAGTCCTCTCTTTTTCTTCCACAGTATCTTTGTGGTCTGGCAGATTTTCTCACCGCTCTCTCGAAAGGCATCTTTCGAGGTTTATATTTCTAGACTATTCCTGTAGGGCAGTACCTTGATTTGTCCTCTTGGGTTTGGGGCATCTTCCCACCTAAGGGTGTCGGTCGCCAGCAGCACCCTGGGTTGGGCTCCATGTGTCGCCGCCTGCAGCGTGTGTCTCCCCCCTGTCTTCTGCTGCTCTGCAAACTGCAGGTTTGGGGTCCTTTAGGGCTGCTTTTACGCATTCCTCCTCGTAAAGCTTAATCACTGGCATAAATAGCACTTCCCTAAATAGATCTTTGTTTATGCTCTCTGATAACAAATTAGAGTGTGTTGCGTTGTTCTTGATGTGAAATCGCTCCCAGAAGCAGGAGGGAGGCAGCGCTGCCACTCGCTCTGGCAGGAGAGTAGGCGCTGGGCAAGTAGCCCCCCCCCCCCGGGCTCCCTGCCTTCCCACAAAGGCTGCCACATATGCGAGCCAAGGGCCTGGCTGACTTTGCCGATGTCCCAGCTGGTGAGACTGGGTGGGTGACAGGGGAGCCAGGCCCTTCCACAGAGCATTGCCGGCTGAGTGGCCAGCCTCCGTCATAGGCAGGCCTACGTTGAGGGCTGTGGCTGTGCACGTTCGTGCAGGTGCGTTTCTTTTGTTGCACCACCTCTTTTGTCTGTTGTAAAAATATGTTTGTAGTAGTAGCAGCAGCAGCAGCAGTAGTATTGTACACTTTCTTGACCGTAAGCTGCCTCAAGTTGACCATAGCCAAGAAAGGCGGGATGCAGATGTTTTCATGAAATGAGTGTCCCCACCACTCCCCATGGGGCAAAGAGACAGACTCCCAGGAGGGGCTATGCAAACAGGGCTCGGCTGGACTCCTAATGCTGCCCACTGGCTTCCGGGGTGCAGCTGGTGGGGGAAACATCCCCCCCCCAGTCAGACACTGGCCAGCAGGGGCGTTTTTCATGAGTTTTGGCCCTGAGGGCACTTCTTCACTTCCTCCACAAAAGTGACTGACTGCTGTTCTGACACCTGGGGAAAGGAAAATGCACCCTCTTCTCAGTGGGATCAACCAGCTGGCTGACCTGCTGCCCCCTACAGCCCACAGGAGGCAAAGCCAGACCAACGACCTTTTGCCATGCCGAGTTACACCTGCAGCTGAATCTCGACTGCTGCTGCTTCTCAAGGCTGTGACCTGCCATTTTTGCTCTTGGAGTGTAATAATCATAGCTGTGGAGTGTGCTTGTGTTGTTCTGTCTGTCATAGCCAGCTTTTATTGCAAACGGAGGGTAAGAAGATGTATGTTCAACCAGCAAATAAATGAATGTGGTGTTCAAAACTCGTATTTAATTGTATATGTAATCATTTTTGGCAACTGAAACATTATAATAGCATCAAACAATTGTTTCCCTACAGAAAGGAGAGGTGGAGCTGGGTGTCGTCCATCTATTGGTGGCGCCCAACTCACCACATCCCTGGATGACCTTTCCCAGCAGTGTTGTGTGGATGTTGAACAGCATGGGGGGCAGACCTGAACCCTGGGCACTCCACCACCCAAGGGCCCAGGCGCCCAACTGGCACCCCCCGCATCACCTTCTGGGATCGGTAAGCCAAGAAGGACTGGGACACCTGGAGACTGGTGCCCACAAGCCCCAACTCAGCCAGCTGACCCAGAAGGACCCCATGGTTGAGGCTCCCGAAGCCGGACCCCATGGTTGAGGGTCCTCGCTGAAGGACTCGGCCGTTCTTTGTTGTAGGCTACTTGTTGTGAACCAGTCTGAGGATCCATCCTATCCCCCCCCCCCGCTGATGCAACCATGCCAAAAAGGCTTACGCTGCATCTTGCGCGGGGGGGGGGGGGAGAGATTGGGAGGCTTGGGGAAGGTAAGGGCACATATTTCTCCTCCTTACCTCCTCATAAGCCTCCCGCTCGCCAGTGGGTCTCCTTGGACCTGCTCTTTAGCTGGCACAAGTCCGAGAAGAGAAAGGGGGCATGTCAGGAGGCGAAGAAGGGAATCGCATCTGGCGCAAGTCGTCTGTGCTGGGTGCCACCCGCCTCCCAAGACGCCTCCTGTCCTCCCCCTGTTCTGCCCCGTTTCTCCCCCACCCCATTCTGTCCCCATCATCAGGGGCTCCTTCATCCTCCAGCGTGCAGTGGGCCTCTGCGGCCTGCCCACCGGTGCTCCACCATCGCGTGGCTTCACGCACTGCTGGAGCAGCTTTTACGACTGCCGTAAAGCAGTCTCCACTGGGGGAGCGCTAGCTCTGCCAGTGGGGAAGCCCAATAAAATTGGGCTGTGGGTGTTCTATTGGAGTGGAAGATGCAGCTATAAATGATTTCATAAATTTAATAATAATAATAATAATAATAATAATAATAATAATAATAATAATAATAATGTGTCTATCACATGGCCAATACAGGTCAAGCCTTCTCATCCGTGGATTAGTTATCCGCAGATTTGGCTCGCTGCGGATGGCACTGTGGAAGAGGAAGGCCCACTGGAGGCAGGGGTGGTACTAAAATACCTTGTTTTAAAGCTGTTGGGGACCCGTTGGCCGCTTCCCACCTCCTGTGCATCATCAAAAGGCTCTAAACTGCAGCAAAAAGAAAAAAATGCAACCAGAAGCCACTTCCAGTTGCACACGCCCTAAAAATGCATTCAACTCCCTATAATGTCTTTATGGCTAACTCCTGAACCCCGGCACCTTCCAAGCAAGCGTAGTAGGGATATCACTGAGGGCGGTGTGTGTGCACGTGCGTGTGTGCGTGTGTGTGTGTGTGCGCGCGCACATGTGTGAGCGCCTTGCAAAGTTCATGCAAATTGGCCACAAGAAGATGTGTCCTCAGGAGCAGTAGAACCCTCCCTCAGGTGAGCTGGCAGTAAGAGCCTCTGACTTTAGTCAGTTTTGTTGTGCTCTCTGGGGTTTGGAGCTGCTGGAGCTGGGGACCAGGCCCCTTTAAGTTGAAACACCTGGGCCTGTGGGTGCCGGAGCTCACCAATCTCTCTCTCCCTCCCTCATGTGAGCTGGCAGTAAGAGCCTCTGGCTTGCCAGAGGAGGCTCGAGCCGAAGGGCTCTTTGCCCGTGGCTCTTCGCCCAGTGGATCGAAGACCAATCAGGCCAGAAGACTGCACCCAAGCTGTCGTTACCCAGTGGGTCACCATTTGTCATCAATTGTCAGCCCCCCTCCCTTCTCCTTGCACACTGCTTATCTGTGCATAGGACATCTTAAGGAGATTGGAGGAGCCATGTCAGCATCGAGAGAAAGGTAGTTGTTGTTGTTCAGTCGTTAAGTCGTGTCCGACCCTTCGTGATCCCATGAACCATATCCCGCCAGGCCTTCCTGTCCTCCACTATCTTCCTGAGTTCGCTCATTTTCATGTTTGTTGCATCGGTGATGCTGTCTAACCATCTCATCCTTAGACCTCACATTCCATGTTCCTAAGCAGTATTGCTCCTTGCAGCATTGGATTTTCCTTTCAACCTCAGACACATCCACAGCTGGACGTCCTATTGGCTTTGGCCCAGCCGCTTCACTCTTTCTGGGTCTACTTGGAATAGTCCTCCGCTCTTCCTCAGTAGCATATTGGACACCTTCCGACCTGAGGGGCTCATCTTCCGGCGTCATATCTTTTAGTCTTTTGGTACTGTTCATGGGATTTTCTTGGCAAGGTTACTGGAGTGGGTTGCCATTTCCTTCTCCAGTGGATCACTTTTAGTCAGAACTCTCTGCTACGACCTGTCCGTCTTGGGTGTCCCTGCACGGCATAGCTCATGGCTTCATTGAGTTACGCAAGCCCCTTCGCCATGACAAGGCAATGATCCATGAGGGGGGAGAAAGGTAGAGTGAATGATATATGTATGTTGGGGAGGGTTGAGTGTGTAAGATTGGGGTGGTTTGGTAAGTATGGGTTTCTGTGAATGGGCTAGGGGAGTGGTTAACCTTGGTCTCGGTGAGAGGGAGGCCTAGGGGGGACGAGTGGGACTTCTACCCCAGTTAGAGGGGGGCAAGGGGTGTGGGGTGCAGTGACCCAAGCCTCGGTGAGAGGAAGGCGGGGGTTCCTGGACAGGAGTGGTTGGGGTTTGGAGAGAATGTTTTTTAGATAGCGGATTGACTGGGGAGCAAGGTGGTGATTGAGAGTGTGTGGTGAGTGTGTGACTTTTAGGCTGTGTGGTCAGGAAGTAGGCTTTGCTGAAGGGCTATGTGTTTGACACCTCGAGGGAGTCTAGGGGAGGGGCGGGCGGCCACCATTAGCAGAGTGACGGGTCACGGAAGATATGGCGGTGGGGGCTGGGCAGGCCGTTTCAGGAGAACGAGGGTCAGTCACAGGCAGACTGTCCCTCTTTCTGGCCCTTCTCCCATCCCTTTGACCCTTGGTGGTCTGGGAAACAGTCCCCTGAGTCTGAAACTGCTGCTCTTGAACGCCAGGTTAGTTAACAATAAAATCTGCCTAGTCCAGGATTTAATCCTGGATGAAGGTGCTGACCTGGTGTGTATTACAGAGACCTGGCTGGATAAGTTGGGAGGGGTACGTCTCTCCCAGATGTGTCCGCCGGGTTTCCGGGTATTGCAGCAACCACGACTACAGGGGCAGGGAGGTGGAGTTGCGATAGTCTATCGTGGTACCATCCATCTCTAGACGCTAGACGAAACAATCCACCATTGTTTCGTCTACCGTTTGGGTGATGGGTTGTGGTCTGCCTCCTGTGTCTCAAGATGCTCTGCCATGCTGCTTCTCTGCTCCATTCTGTCCCCCCCCAGTGGATTTTATTGTTTTTAAATTATGTATTGTTTAAACTTATTTTCTGTATTTTAAACTATGTATTCTAATTTTTGTTGTAAGCCGCCTTGGGCATTTGCCTTCGGCATAGGATAAGGCGGGATATATTTTTTAAATAAATAAATCTCACTGGGTACCCTGTCCACTGGGTTTGACTGCCTCCATGTCGTGTTGGAAGGGCGAGACAGAATAGGGATTCTGTTGGTGTACCGCCCACCATGCTGCCCAACAGTCTCCCTGCCTGAGCTGACCGGGGTATTCTCGGCAGTGGTGTTGGAGTGCCCTCGCCTATTGGTGTTGGGGGACTTTAATGTCCATGCTGAGGCCCCGAGGACAGCTGCGGCTCGCTCCTGAGCGTCCTCGACCGAGTCAGAGTGGCCCCTTGGTTTACTGAGGAGCTGCGGACGATGAAGCGGCAGGGCAGAGGCTTAGAGCGACGGTGGTGGAAACCTTGTGCTGACTCCGACCAGGCATGGGCTAGAGCTCACTTCAGAGCCTATTCCGTAGCCGTGGAGGCACCTAAGAGGGCTTTCTTTTCTGCCGGCATCGTGTCCGTGGAGAACCGTCCAGCTGAGCTTTTCCATGTAGTCCAGGGCCTGCTCCATCTGCCCCCCCCCCAGTAGATGGGGCGGAACCTACGGTGGCTCGCTGTGATGAGTTTGCAAAGCACTTCATGGACAAAGTTGATCGGATTCGGCATGACTTGGACGCTGCGTTAGCAGTATCTAATGATGTCTCTGAGGCACCTGTCTGTTCTTCTTCCTGGGATTCTTTTCAGCTTGTAGAACCTGAGGATGTGGACAGGATTCTTTGGAGAGTGAGACCGTCTGCTTGCCCGCTTGACCCTTGTCCGGCATGGCTGATTAGATCTGCCCAGGCTGGGCTGGCTGAATGGACAGGGAGGGTGGTAAATTCATCTCTAAGGGAGAGGGTGGTGCCGCCGTCTTTGAAGCAGGCAGTGGTGCGCCCCCTCCTGAAGAAACCCTTCTTGGATCCCACTATTTTGAACAACTTCCGGCCAGTCTCGAATATCCCGTTTCTGGGCAAGGTGATCGAGCGGGTAGTGGCGTCTCAGCTCCAGAGGGTCTTGGAAGAAGCTGATTATCTGGATCCATTCCAGTCTGGCTTCAGGCCGGGGTTCGGGACAGAGACGGCCTTGGTTGCCTTGGTGGATGACCTGCGCCAGGGACTGGACAGGGGGAGTGCGTCCCTGTTGGTCCTGCTGGACCTCTCGGCGGCTTTTGACACCATTGACCATGGTGTCCTTCTGGGTCAGTTGGCTGGGTTGGGGCTTGGAGGCACCGTTCTGAGGTGGTTCCACTCCTTCCTGGCTGATAGATCCCAGAAGGTGGTGCTGGGGGATGCTTGTTCGGCACCCTTGCCCTTGAGGTGTGGGGTGCTACAAAGGTCAATTCTATCCCCCATGCTGTTTAATATCTATATGAAGCCACTGGGAGAGGTCATCCGGGGGTTTGGGGTAGGGACAGAGAGGGGCGTGTTGAAGGTGGGGTGGCCATCTATGTCAAAGAGGGGGTATAATCCACCAGAGTAGAGCTGGAGGGGGGCTCTGACTCCTCCGTAGAATCACTGTGGGTTAGATTACCAGGCTCAAAGAGTGATGTAATAGTAGGGGCATGCTACCGTCCTCCAGATCAAAAACCTGAAGGGGATCTTGAAATGAGGAAGCAAATCAGGGAGGTGTCAACGAGAGACAGGGTTGTAGTCATGGGGGACTTCAATTATCCTCACATCGACTGGGTCAATTCATGCTCAGGTCATGAAAGAGAGACTGGATTTCTGGATATGTTAAATGACTGTGCCTTAGAGCAGCTTGTCACGGAACCGACCAGAGGACAGGTGACTCTGGACTTGATATTGTGTGGCACTCAAGACCTGGTCAGGGAGGTAAACGTTACCGAACCGTTGGGAAATAGTGACCATGCTGCGATCTGTTTCGCCATGCATGTCGGAGGGAGAGTGCCGAGCAAATCGGACACGAAAACCCTTGACTTCCGAAGGGCTGACTTCCCCAAAATGAAGAGACTAGTTAAAAAAAAGCTGAAAGGGAAGGTAAAAAGAGTCCAATCGCTCCAGAGTGCATGGAGGCTGTTTAAAACAACAGTCATAGAGGCCCAGCGGGAGTGTATCCCACAAAGGAGGAAGGGCTCGACCAAGTCCAGGAGGGTGCCGGCATGGCTAACAAGCACAGTTAAGGAGGCTATAAAAGGCAAGGAAGCTTCCTTCCGTAAATGGAAGTCTTGCCCTAGTGAGGAAAATAAACAGGAGCACAAACTGTGGCAAAAGAAATGTAAAAAGATGATACGGGAGGCCAAGCAAGACTTTGAGGAACGTATGGCAGGCAACATAAAAGGGAATAATAAAAGCTTCTTCAAATATGTTAGAAGCAGGAAACCTGCCAGAGAAACGGTTGGTCCGCTGGATGGTGAGGGAGAGAAAGGGGTGATAAAAGGGGACTTGGAGACTGCAGAGAAATTAAATGAGATCTTTGCATCTGTCTTCACGGCAGAAGACCTCGGGCAAATACCGCTGCCGGAACGGTCTCCCCTGACTAAAGAATTAAGTCAAATAGAGGTTAAAAGAGAAGACGTCTCAGACTTAATTGACAAAATAAAGATCAATAAATCACCAGGCCCGGATGGCATCCACCAAAGAGTTCTGAAGGAACACAAGAATGAAGTTGCTGACCTCTTGACCAAAATATGCAACTTGTCCCTTAAAACGGCCACTGTGCCAGAGGATTGAAGGATAGCTAATGTCACGCCAATCTTTAAAAAAGGAAGGAGGGGGGACCCGGGAAACTACAGGCCAGTCAGCCTAACCTCTGTTCCAGGGAAGATGGTGGAAAGTCTCATTAAGGATAAATCTTAAAATACATAGAAGAACAAGCTCTGCTGAGGGAGAGTCAGCATGGCTTCTGCAAGGGGAAGTCTTGCCTCACAAACCTGTTAGAATTTTTTGAAAAGGTCAACAGGCATGTGGATGCGAGCGAACCCGTGGATATTACATATCTGGATTTTCAGAAGGCGTTTGACACGGTCCCTCATGAAAGGCTCCTGAGAAAACTCCACAGTCAGGGAATAAGAGGGCAGGTCCTCTTGTGGATTAGGAACTGGTTGAAGACCAGGAAACAGCGAGTGGGAGTCAATGGGCAATTTTCACAATGGCGAGAGGTGAAAAGCGGTGTGCCCCAAGGATCGGTCTTGGGACCGGTGCTTTTCAACTTATTCATAAATGACCTGGAGTCGGGGATAGGCAGTGAGGTGGCCAAGTTTGCAGATGACACTAAACTTTTCCGGGTGGTGAAGACCAGCAGGGATTGTGAAGAGCTCCAGAAGGACCTCTCCAAACTGGGAGAATGGGCAGCAAAATGGCAGATGCGCTTCAATGTAAGTAAGTGCAAAGTGATGTACATTGGGGCAAGAAATCAAAACTTCACATACACGCTCATGGGTTCTGAGCTGTCTGTGATGGATCAAGAGAAAGATCTTGGGGTGTTGGTGGACAGGTCGATGAAGGTGTCGACCCAGTGTGCAGCGGCGGCTGTGAAGAAGGCCAATTCCATGCTCGGGATCATTAATAAAGGGATTGAGAATAAAATGGCCAATATCATTCTGCCCTTGTACAAATCGATGGTAAGGCCACATCTGGAGTATTGTGTCCAGTTCTGGTCACCACACCTCAAAAAGGATATAGTTGAATTGGAAAAGGTGCAGAAAAGAGCGACCAGAATGATTCGTGGGCTGGAGCACCTCCCTTACGAGGAAAGGCTACAGCGTCTGGGGCTTTTCAGCCTAGAAAAAAGGCGCCTGAGGGGGGACATGATTGAGACTTATAAAATTATGCATGGGATGGAGAGAGTGGATAGAGGGAAATTCTTCTCCCTCTCGCACAACACCAGAACCAGGGGACATGTACTAAAATTGAGTGGAGGGAGAGTTAGAACAGACAAAAGAAAATATTTCTTTACCCAGCGTGTAATTCATCTGTGGAACTCCTTGCCACAGGATGTGGTGATGGCATCTGGCCTAGATGCCTTTAAAAGGGGTTTGGACAAATTCATGGAGGAAAAGACCATCACAGGTTACAAGCCATAAGCAACCTCCTGGTTTTTTAGAAGTGGGTTTTCTCTGTGCCAGGTGCAAGGGAGTGGCGACTCGACACAGGTATCTTGTTGTCTCGTGTGCTCCCTGAGGCATCTGGTGGGGCCACTGTGTGACACAGGAAGCTGGACTAGATGGGCTTTTGGCCTGATCCAGCAGGGCTCTTCTTATGTTCTTATGTTCTTATGAGTCATCAGTATGCGGATGACACCCAGCTCTTTCTCTCCTTTCCACCTGACTCCAAGGGGGCGGTCGATGTCCTGAATCGTTGTCTGGAGGCAGTTGGGAGCTGGATGGGGGCGAACAAGCTGAAATTAAATCCTGATAAGACAGAGGTTCTTCTGGTCCAGAAGTCTACGACTCAGGTACTGGATCATCGTCCTGCTCTGAATGGGGTTGTACTTCCTCTGAAGGAGCATGTCTGCAGCTTGGGGGTTCTCCTGGATGTGCAGCTGCTCCTGGATTCCCAGATGGCAGCTATGGCCAGGGGGGCTTTTCCACAGCTTCGGCTGGTGCGCCAGCTGCGACCGTACTTGGATCGTGCAGACCTGGCCACAGTGACCCATGCCCTAGTGACATCCAGACTAGATTACTGCAATGCGCTCTATGTGGGGCTGCCTTTGAAGACTGTTCAGAAACTGCAACTGGTGCATAACACGGCGGCCCGGGTGGTTGCTGGGGCCTGTCGGTTCGACTCAGTTGGACTGTTGCTTCAGCGGCTACACTGGCTGCCGGTTCGTTTCCGGGTACAATTCAAAGTGCTAGTTTTGACTTTTAAAGCCCTATACGGCTCGGGTCCAGGGTATTTTGAGGGACCGCCTCCTTCCCTACAATCCGACCCGCACTCTGAGGTCATCAGGGGGGGCCCTGTTAACCATGCCGCCATTGACGGAGGTGAGGGGGATGGCGGCACGGAATAGGGCCTTCTTGGTAGTGATGCCCCAATTATGGAATTCCCTCCCCCTGGAATTAAGAACGGCTCCCTCTTTAGAGACCTTTCGGCGGGGACTTAAGATGTATTTATTCAGGTTAGCATTTGATGTCTGACATGATGGGCTGGCTTTTTAACAAATGGCTTTTAACAAATGTAAATATAGGTGACCCACTGGGGTTGTTTGTTTTAATTGTTTTAATTATTTGCTTTTAATTATTTTAATGTATATATGTATTTTAATGTTTTATTGTAAGCCACCTTGAGTGCCCTTGCTGGGAGAAAGGCGGGGTATAAATTCTTTAAATAAATAAATAAATAACCCTTTTACGAATATCCCCGCTCCAGTCACCCCAGGAGGAAGGTAAACCCAGCATCTCTCTGGATGAACTTTAGCCGTCTCTGTTGCTTAGGATAGGGGCTTCCCATCCCTTCACATTTCAGCCAGTTCTGAAAAGAAATTAAAATGTTGCTGTGAATTTAATTTTGCCCATCAAATCAATGGGAAAAGTGACGCAACCATCCAAATTGGACACAGGACAAAACAGATTGCTGAACTCACAGTCCAGTCCTAGAGTGGTTTGGATGATGCGCGAAGCGACTTCTGCTGCTGGCAGACCATCCATGCCGCGCTCCATCGGCGGACTGCAGCGCTGCAGTCTCGCTGCCAGACCAGGTAAGGCAGTGCTGGGGGCGGGGGTGGGAGGGGAGGGCAGGAGAGCTCCTGATTGGGCCCCAAAAAACATTTGCAGTTAGAAAACAATACAGACACTTCAAATACAATGCAACGGTCCCCACCAAAGGGTCAGGCCTTAGAAAAATGCATTCATTGTGGAATGTCTTATAGTTACCTCCTGATTGCCCTCAGGTCACCCCCCTTTTGGCATAGCTGCATTGGTGTGTGTGTGGGGGGTAGAGGGTAGGAGGGTTGGCCCTTAGGCCAATGAAACAAATCAGGCCACCAAAGCAACGAAGAGAGCAAAAACAGCCGTACATATGTATAGGCTTACCAGATTTTCTGGGACCTGAAGGGGTCGGAAGTGACATCACGGGGGCGTGTCAAGGAACCGTAATGTTACTTCCACTGGACGTGATGTCACAGGGGCGTGTCCGGCCAGACGTGACATCACAGGGGGAAGAAAATCTCCAGAAAAGCAACATATTTAAATAAATAAATATTTTAACTTACATTTTTATTGATGTTTATGTTCACTGGGTACATCTGAGCATGTGCAGAGTGCCTCCCTTGCTGAAAAGGGTGTAGTCCTTAAGGTGCAGTTGGTGGAGGTTGCTGGAGTGGGAGGGGAGAAGATTTCACATGCCTGTAAACATGTGTATTATGCACACACACGCACACAAAAAATTAGGGAGCCAGAAATGGCTATGGTGTCCTGTAGGGTGTCATTTCTGTTGCAAGCCTGGGTAACGTGTGAAAAGGAAAAAAACGACGGTGAAAGATGGAAAAAGAAAGTGAGGGCACAAAACGTACAGGCTTGTGCAAGAGACGGCAAAGGAGAGGAGTTGGAACAGGGAGTGTGCAGCACATGGTGCCAAGATGTGGGCACCTTTCCTTTTCTCACCCGGTGGCAGCAGTGTGGGGGGAGAGAACCGGACGATGAGAGAAGGAAGAAAGTGGAGCAGGAGGAAGACCGAAGGGAAACCTGACAGGAAGCGAGGTCTTGGCAGTAGGGCGAGGTGGGAGGAAGAGAAGTGGGCAGCCATGTAGTCAGGACTCGGGACCAGTGGAGGGCAGAGAAAAGAGGAGCGCATGAAAGGCGGAGGGCAGCGAGAGCCAAGGGGGGGGCAAAGAAGGAAGAGGAGTCGATTGGACAACGCAGCGGAGCCATCTGGGGCGCAGTTCTGTGCCTTGGCTGGGGAGTGTTTGTGAGGGGCTGGAGGTGTTATGCCCCTTTTGATATCTTAGGGCAGTTCTTTTGATATCTGGAAGCGCACAGTGAAGCTCACCCTCCCTCCCTGCAGAGCCCCTGCACAAAGAGTTCGTACACAGACACTCAGGACACCAAATTTGGATTTAAATCACCATGCATGTAACATTTATTTTAGACAAAACATACAGAAACCAAGAACCAAGAGGGAGCTCTCATTCTCTCACACAGTCACACAGACACAAACATACTCACACAGTGATGGAGCTCCAGTTGCCGCGGGCAGGAACACACCTAGTAAAGTTTCTTGCTTCTGCTTTTAAAGATTTTCTCCTTCTTCTGTGGTTCGTATCCGCCCTCTCATCTTTCAAGCAGGCATCTTCCGTCAATGTCTGATGAAGGTTTTCTTCGCTGTCACTATGATGCATCCCAGACCCTTCCCTTATCAGTTGCCCGCTACAGATCCGGCTCGGGTGATAGCTCGTACCATAACATTCCTTCTCTTTGGAAGAGAGTGTTCTTTAAACCATCATGTAGGCACTGGCAGTCAGGGTCTTGGAATTTCTTGCTTTCAATGCAAATTAAACAGTTCTCATCATGCATTGCGAGTTCTCCATCTTCTTATGTTCTTCTTTGGCTCCATTCTACATTCACCCAACATTCACGCATTACAGAGGGCAGAGAGGTTCCAGCTTGGTCACCCCCCCCCCCCGATCGATTGGGGAGGAAATAAGCCAGAGTTAAGTCTTTTGGCAGCGGCAGCAGCAGCAGCAGCAGCAGCCACCGTGGCGGGAAAAGGAAAGGTGCCCAGGTCTTTGTCGTTCCCCTTCCCATCGATCGGGGGCGGGGAAGAAGCTGGAGGGGGCACGACAAAGATGTGGGCACCTTTCCTTTTCTCACCGCAGCTTCTGCCAATGCGGCCACCGCTTCCAAAAGAGACCCGTTGTCACCCCCCCCCCCCCAGCCTGGATCGCATGGGCCTTCTCCTCTGCCTGGCGTTCTCTTAATCATCTTAATGCATCGCCTGCCTGACCATCATGCTGGCACACAACTCCTCCTCATCTACGATCCCGAAGCAGCTCTCAGCCACATTGTGCTTCAGACGATTAGGAGGCATTGTGCACCTGCACGAGGGTTGCGCAGATGTTGCAGCTGATGAAGAGAGCGGCCAGGCGGAGGTGAAGATCTGGGAGAGTTCCGGTTTCCAGAACTGCCCTGGGCGCCTGGACCGACCCAAAACAACGGGGACAGTGCCCGGAATGACCCTCGGAAACCAGGAGTGTCCCAGTTTTTCCGGGACTGATGGTAAGCCTACATATGTACAGTGTGGGGAAAACATATTTGATCCCCTGCTGATTTTGTACGTTTGCCCACTTGACAAAGAAATGATCAGTCTATAATTGTAATGGTAGGTTTATTGTAACAGTGAGAGACAGAATAACAACAAAAAAACCCTGAAAAAAGCATTTCAAAAAAGCAATATAAATGGATGTGCATTTTAACAAGTGAAATAAAGTATTTGACCCCTTCACAAAACATGACTTAGTACTTAGTGGCAAAACCCTTGTTGGCAATCGCAGAGGTGAGACGTTTCTTGTAGCTGGCCACCAGGTTTGCACACATCTCGGGAGGGATTTTGTCCCACTCCTCGTTGCATATCCTCTCCACGTCATTAAGGTTTTGAGGCTGACGTTTGGCAACTCGAACCTTCAGCTCCCTCCACAGATTTTTTATGGGATTAAGGTATGGAGACTGGCTAGGCCACTCCAGGACCTTAATGTGCTTCTTCTTGAGCCACTCCTTTGTTGCCTTGGCTGTGTGTTTTGGGTCATTGTCGTGCTGGAATACCCATCCATGACCCATTTTCAATGCCCTGGCTGAGGGAAGGAGGTTCTCACACAAGATTTGATGGTACGCGCTCCCGTCCATCGTCCCTTTGATGCGGTGAAGTTGTCCTGTCCCCTTAGCAGAAAAACACCCCCAAAGTTTCCACCTGCATGTTTGACGGTGGGGATGGTGTTCTTGGGGTCTTAGGCAGCATTCCTCCTTCTCCTCCAAACACGGTGAGTTGAGTTGATGCCAACAAGCTCGATTTTGGTCTCATCTGACCACAACACTTTCACCCCGTTCTCCTCTGAATCATTCAGATGTTCATTGGCAAACTTCAGATGAGCCTGTGCATGTGCTTTCTTGAGCAAGGGGACCTCGCGGGCGCTGCAGGATTTCAGTCCTTCACGGCGTAGTGTGTTACCAATTGTTTCCTTGGTGACTATGGTCCCAGCTGCCTTGAGATCGTTGACAAGATCCTCCCATGTAGTTCTGGGCTGATTCCTCACCATTCTCATGATCATTGAAACTCCACGAGGTGAGATCTTGCATGGAGCCCCAGACCGAGGGAGATTGGCAGTTACGTTGTGTTTCTTCCATTTGCGAATAATCGCACCGTTGTCACCTTCTCACCAAGCTGCCTGGTGATAGTCTTGTAGCCCATTCCAGCCTTGTGTAGGTCTACAATCTTGTCCCTGACATCCTTGGATGGCTCTTTGGTCTTGGCCATGGTGGAGAGTTTGGAATCTGCTTGATTGATTGCTTCTGTGGACAGGTGTCTTTTATACAGGTACTGTAACAAGCTGGGATTAGGAGCACTCCCTTGAAGAGAGTGCTCCTAATCTCAGCTCGTTACCTGTATACAGTAAAAGACACCTGGGAGCCAGACATCTTGTTGATTGATAGGGGATCAAATACTTATTTCACTCATTAAAATGCACATCCATTTATATTGCTTTTTTGAAATGCTTTTTTCAGGTGTTTTTTTGTTGTTCTGTCTCTCACTGTTACAATAAACCTACCATTACAATAATAGACGGATCATTTCTTTGTCAGTGGGCAAACGTACAAAATCAGCAGGGGATCAAATACCTTTCCCCCACACTGTATATCTCACATTGCTTTGAAAACAGTTTAGCAAGAGAGTCTTGATGCTCCGGCAGCAATTTGGAAGAAGTGAGGAGAAAGTGATCGTAGAGGAAGCTTGTCCATCTAGACACCACCGAGAGAGTGGCGTTCATCACACCCCCTTTCTCAGCCTGCCTTTGTTGAGAGAAGTCTACAGCTGTAAAGACAGCACTCACAATGTTTCTCCTCCAGCAGTCACAAAATGTGCTGCCTCTGTTTGCACAGGATGTCAAAGGAGCTGTAATTGTTGACCACACGAGGTGCTAATGACTAATTCCCTGAATGCCTAGCTAACAAAGGTTATTATGGAGACGTCATTACCAAATCAGACTGAAGAGCAAAGGGATAGTTGCCCAAAGCTGGTCTGGAGGCATTTCACAGCTCTTGGCTCTGTTGGGCAGGTCTTGTGGCCAACGTCAATATTTGACTTTTCGCTGTGAAGCGAAGGTGGACATACCAGGGAAGTTGGGCAAGGCTCGGGTGGGACAGGAGGACAGTAGCATTGCACCAAGGCAGGTAGGCAGGCAGGCAGGCAGGCAGTATCGTGGCTGCTGGGACCAACTTCTGGGCCAAGCCTTTCCCTTGTGGTCTCTTGGGCTGCTGCTTCTCCCTCCGTGCACTTCTTCCTCAAAAACAAAGCAATGCAAGCAAGCAAGTAAGTAAGTGCCAAAGGGAAGTCTCTCTTGCTGTGGATTTGTGACGAGATTTGTGAAACGGTTCCCTCTCGCCTTCTTGCAGTGCCCCCGGCGGCCTCTAGGGGAAGCAGGGGCTTCCTTAGGCAGGCCCACGTTTGTGTGTGAGCCCCTGGAGCCTGCTGGGACTCGATGGCCACAAAGTCCTTCGGGCATTGCCTTTCCCTGGAATATTAGCTAGCGGGGAGGGACGAGGCACGCTTTGGGGCCAGCTCGCCTGCCTCCTCTTCCTCGGAGGCAGGGAGAGAGGGAGGGCTGACATTGGCGCCTCCAGGCTACCAGCACTGCTTGGCCCAATGCTAGTGCTGCCTTGCATGGGACTTCTCGGCCGAATCTCCAGGCTGCTCTTTGCGTCTCTCTCTCCGGCACTGGGGAAGGCCTGGGTTTGCTACCCGTGATAGCGTACCACCTTGCCTGGAGGGTTTGCACGCTGCCTCGCCTCCTCCTCGCATTGGCCTTCTGGGGGTGGCAGCTTGCCAGTGCCCACCCTCCTGCCCCTTGGGAGTGAGGCACGAGAGGAGCCTCTTTGGGGAGTGAGCCCTTCACCTCACACAAATGCCAGGCTTGGGGGAGCCTCTCTGCTCTGCCTCCGCAGTTGCTTTGGTTGCTCCCCCAGCCCAGCTGTGGCCAAAGGGAGGGGAGAGAAGGAGAAGACAGAGACTATGCAAGGAACGTGGGCGGAGGTCAGGCCTGGACATGCCACTCTCGCAGAACGAGGCAGCACCGTACCTGGGAACTCAGCTCCCTCCCAAGGAGCCATGGGAAGTTTTTGTTCCTTTGACACATGGAAGACATGTGGAGTATCTCGCCTTTCTTGCCTAAAAGTCAGTTCAACAACCACAATCCCCTGCCAAGTCACATCACCGCGTGTGCAGCAGACGCATCCCTGCAGCCTGTAATGTCTGCCTGCAAAGGCTTAATCACCCTTTCCCCTCCCCCCTCTTTCTCTCGGGTTACCATATGTTGAGGGACCCAAACCAGGACCAAACAACCCCCTATTTTTTTTTTAATTTTCTGGCCATGTCGCTGTTTTGTTGTTGTTGTTGTTGTTGTATTTTTGCACCATTTTTGCTTTGCTTTCTTGCTGCTTCTCCCACGGTGATGCTGCCGCTGTCGTTCTGGACTTCCGTCACCCCCACCGCCAGCCAGGGCTCCTCGTGGGCTGGACACTTCAGCCAGGAACCGTGTGAGTCTGAAGCCTCCAGCCATGCTGTGCGCATGCGCCAGTTGGGAAGTGCCAGCTGGGAAGCGGGCAAGGCCGAAGCGTCCAGCCGCGCCAAGTGTCTGCGTGGCTGGGTGCTTCAGACTTGCCTTGTTCCTCCCAGTCATGACCGGCCTCTTCGCAACGCTCGTGCTGTGCGCCTGCATGACTCCAACTGCGCAGGTGCACAGCACGAGCGTCGCAAAGAGGCCCAGTCGCGGCAGCAAGACTCCGGGATGGCTGCCATACGCCCCGGGACAGGACCCCAAAATCTGGGTCTGTCCCAGCCATTCCGGGACATATGATAAGCCTCTCTCTCTCTCTCTCTCTCTCTCTCTCTCTCTCTCTCTCTCTCTCTCTCTCTCTCTCTCTCTCTCTCTCTCAAGTGCCTTTGTATCTTGATCTGACACTGGCTATTTGTATTGCCAAGGGAAAATGAGCCCGGTGTTTCCTGGAAAGCACATTGCCATTCAAAGATTAAAAACATGGATCTGTATAAAAAATGCTTTTGGGCTGGCAGTAAACATCCTGAGAAACAAATGGCGATGGGAAGTCGCCTATGAATAAATAACTCTATCACAGTGATAGAAATCATGTTTTCATTTCCACTCAGAATAAAAGGACGATTCCTTTGTAGATCGCAGTGCTGAAAGATACTCTCTTTTAGACATCCCTTCATGGACAAGCAGGCAGGCAGGCCTGCAATCGAGCACACTGCTGAGCATCTGTGTGTCTCATTGGAACGAGTGGGATGCAGGGAGGCTTGACCGGGGAGGGGCAGACTGGCTGAGCCCCCAATTCGGGGGCTTGTTCCTGGGTCAAGGGCTTCATGCCCTCCCTTCCCGTGGAGAAGCATGAACAAGGACAAGTGGGTTGTGACAGCAAGTCCTCCCTTCATGTTGTCGAGAGGTTCTTCTTAGAAATGGCGACTTTAGCGAAACGACATAACGAAACCAATTTTACCATAGGCTAACGGATCGATATTGCTATGGCATTTTCCCATCAAGTGAGGACTTGCTGGACATGCATGGCTGTGCCTTCTACCAACGTCCAATGGCAGCGCTGAGTGTTTGCAAGCATCACATATGCGCACATCTGAGCCCACACAAGGCTCTGAGTCAGGGCAAAATGCCCACTGCCTCTGTGCTGCGTCTCAAACCTGGCCCAGTCTCTCATTGGAGGGCAGCCACCATCCTTCCTTCCGTCCCTCCATCGCCCCCTGCTCCAGCTCCACTTCGGGGACCCTTCTGGGGCTGGAAGAGGTGAATAGGCAGGGCTGGCGGACTAAAAAAACCTCCATCTAGCGAATGCTAAAATGGGAAGAGGCCCTCTGGAAACACAGCTTTGTACAGCACAAATCCTTGAACCTCCCCTGGTGTTCAGTGAGACTCGCTCTGAGGAACGTGTGTCGGGGATTGCAGCCATTCTGTTACCAGCCATTCCAGCCCTCCCTGGGCCTGCGAAGAAGGACCGAAGCTGGGACCTGATCCTCCTTACGCTTCCGGAAGATGTTGTTGTGTCTTTCGGGGTGGGGGAGGTTCCCTTCTTTCTGCTTCCCAGGCCAGACCACGTCTAATTTTACAAGCGTCTATCTTCTTCCTCATCCTTAGTTCCCCACCCCACCTTTTTTTGTTTTTCCAAACAAGGCCCTTCTTTGTCCCTTCGTTCTTGGTGCCTCTTTCCCCACAATATTTGCCTTTCTCAGAACCACACCCTGCACTACTGTCACTGCTTTCTGCACAGCAGGCATGCGCTCCGGGCTCCCCTCCCTACCGCGGCTGATGCAGCGTGGAGGGAGGGAGGGAAGGGGTGGGAGAGAGACTGAGAGAAGCAACATTTCTGCCCGTGAGCTCCACACCATCCAGGGTGGAGATCACAGAGGACAAAGAGGAGAGAGCGGTGTGCAGCAAGCTTAGTGCTGCACGGCCGCCTGGCAGCACCGCTGAGCACAGGGGAACAGTGGCTGTGACCAATGGAGCCAGAGTGGGGAGGAGTGGTGAATGTCAAGGCTATTTCCCAGAAAAACCCTACCCACTGAGCCTGCTTGCCTTTCCACACTTGTTCTCTTTGCTGATGAAGCTGCTCATGAACCCACCCCCTTTTTGCTCAGTCCTAGCTCCACACACACACACACACACACACACACACACACACACACACACACACACACACACACACACCTTTGGGAAGGGGCTTATTGGGAACCCAATAACTCAGCAGAGAGACAAATCAAACGGGGAAAATCTGTGCAGCTTGCCAGAAATCCTGTAAGGCGGAATGAAATAAACGGCGGAAAGAAGCAGCTTTTCCAGACCGACGGTGCTGCAGGCAGGAGAGGACAGGGTCTGTGGCTCCACTGGGCTGGCAACTGGACCATGCCCTGGATTTGCTGCCGAGGACCCCAACCCTTGGACCCCCCCCAACCTTGTGCCAGGGGCAAGGGAGTGGCCACAGGGTACGGGTCTCTTGCTGTCTTGTGTGCTCCCTGAGGCATCTGGCGGGGCCACTGGGAGATACAGGAAGCTGGACTAGATCTGGGCCCCCTTTGGCCAGATCCAGCAGCCTGCAGGGCTCTTCTGAGGTTCTTATGAGCAGTGGAGATAAGCAGGAGGAGAGAGAAACACCCCCCCCCCCCCCGGCAATCTGATGCCTTAGGAAACTGCTGCAGTTGGCCTCATGGATGTCCAGACATTTTCTTTCCTGGCTGCCACTGACACCCCACCCCCCCATCCAAGCCTGACTTGGAACTCCCATAGCCCCAAGTTCTGTGGCTTGCAACCAGCAGAAAGAAGCAGCATTGAAATATTGACTGTATCGCAAAGGTGATTGAGCGGGTAGAGTGTGGCATCTCAGCGCCAGAGGGCCCTGTGCAAATGTCTGGTATATATCTAGACTGCTCTCTCTCTCTCTCTCTCTCTCTCTCTCTCTCTCTCTCTCTCTCTCTCTCTCTCTCTCTCTCTCTCTCTCTCTCTCTCTCTGGCTCTTCTTTATGTTAAGAATGTTCTCTTTCACTGTGCTTCCCGCCAGTTTACATACAGCAGATGTTAGGATGACTGGCCTGTAATTTCTGGATTCTCCAGACCTCTTTTCAAATATTAGCGTTACACTGGCTACCATCCAGTAGTTTGGCATGGAGGCTGATGTAAAGGACAAATTAAATGCTTTCTTTTTGTTCGAAGATCAGCAGTTTCCCATTTGAGTTCCTTATGAACTCTTGACTGGATGCTGTCTGGACCCAGTGATCTGTCATTGTTGTGCGTCTCAATCTGCTCCTGTTTGGCCTATTTGGCAGCCTGTGGATGTCAATGTTCTGCGCTTGAAGGCCTTTCCTCATCCCTGCTCTTTGAGCCCCATTTGCTGCCAGCCTGAAGGAAGCCTTCTTGCCTCTTCTGGCTTCCTGGACTCCACTGCTGAGCCACGCTGGCCTCCTCCTGGACCAGGTGGTGCCTTTCCTACTTCCCATTACTGTGGCTTTGAATAATCTCCATGCACTCTGGAGAGACGTGGCCCTCTTCACTCTCTTTCAGCTGCCTTTTTACTAGTCCCCTCCTTTTGAGACCCCCCCCCTTTTGAATTCAAACGTGTCTGTGCTGTACTTTATTGGAAACTTTCCAGTTACACCTACAGCAATGTCTGGTTAGGGACCAGAGCATGGACGGAAGTCAAAAATGGACAAGGACAAATGTCAAAGTACAGTACAGTATAAATGCATGCATAAACACAGATTGCCACAAAGGCTCATCCATTGCAAATTTAAGCTGTCTTTTACAGTACGGTGGCTTTTAAGCTGGCAATCGGATGGTTCATTCAGTTGCGCAATTAACTGAAAGCTGCTTTGGCTTCCACGTGAATAAACATGCCCTGGTGCAAACTTACCTGGCCAGCAAAGCAGTGGGCAGAAAATGGGGGCTGTCCCGCCATCCGGGGGAGCCGCTCATGCACCCAAGCAGACACGGTGGTGCAGGCCAGTCTGGGGCGTCATGCGACCCTAGTGGCAGATGCAGCTGTCGGGTCTGAGCACCTCCCAGGGCCGGTGAGGGGGCCTGGCCAGATGGGGAGGTCAGGCAGCGGTAAGTGGAAGCAGGGATGAGGGGAAACGCGGCGAAAAGGGGTGGGGTCCCTTTAAGCCGACAGGATCCACCCCATTCATCCCCATCCAGGATCCATCCATAGGACCTCGTGGAAGGTTGGATGGAAGAGCAAAGGTGAAAGTCAAGGTATTGCTGTCTGTTGGACGGCAGTTTGACCACATGTCCCCACTGGGCCCCACAGCAGTCGCCTCCTGCTCTCGGCCTCATCCAAGGCGCCCTCCATTCTGGCGGATTCTCAGATCCGCTCTCCTGGGTCACAGTCATTTAGCATCTATGGAGATTTCCATTCCCTGCCACGGCCTGAGCGTCCATTCGTATGTCGATATGAGGGTCACTGAGGTCACCCAAGACTACAATGCTTCTGCTTGGGGGGTCGCCTTGTTTTCTTTCTCTCCTCCCCCCCCCCCAGCACTTTGGTCAGCAGGCTGAGAGCTGGTTCCCAGCAGCAGGTAGTATTTGGGCCTGGAGATGTTCCCACCCTCACAGGTTCTGTCCCCCCAAGTGGCCTCATGTGTTGGACACGAAGCCCTCTGGGAGAAAGAGTGCGACACACCTGCCCGAGATGCCCCTCCCCTTCCTTTCGAGAGGGTCAGCATCCTGAAAGGACTGGATCCTGAGGGCTCTCTGCGTCCCTCCAGGTTCTGACGTCTATGTGCTCCTCTGGGGTCAGACTCTCCAGTCCCCCCCCTCTGCCCTGAGGCTCCCGGCATTGTGTCCTCGAGTCCCAGATGCTCTTGGCTTGGCAGCCCCTACTCTGCCACCTCTTTGCTACAAAGTGCCGACCATCGGGTCCTACTTCTGTGCAAGTGGTGCGCACTCGTTGGGACATTCTGCGTGGCACCCACAAGCGCACACCCAGCAGGGACGTCACCATGTGGGAAGCCACATGCCCACCACAGATCCACCTCTCTAGGGTCCTCCTGACTGAAACCCCCCCCCCCACGATGACTATCATCCAAGGAGCATTTTTCTCTGCCTTGGACTGAGGTTCCCCTTCTCCAAAACTCTCCGTGTGAGCAGTGGGGCTGCCAGCCTGGGCGTGGTGGGATGCCTCTGTCTCCTCCTCCTCACCCAAACACCTCTCCTTCTCCTGGACAGCCACTCTGGCTTCCCTGAGGAGGGCCAGGAGTTCATGGGACAGGCAGAGAGCCATATGTTTGTCATGCTCGGTACAACGCACTGGAAAGCCCCCCCCCTCCGCCACCGGGCTGGCTTTGTGCTGGCAAAACTAGTCCTGTTGGTTTGTTTTGGTTTTCTTGGGGGGCTTTTACAACTTGTCTCCTTGGAAGCTGACTTTGTTTTTTATTTCTATCTCGTGGGTCAGGAAGCCAGGTTTTGAGGAGGGGGATGTTTGTGTCCTGGCCCCTCCCTGGCCCTACTGCTCAGTCCACATAGATGTACGTATCGACCACATAGGGTTGCCAGAACGGTTTACGTGCGGCAGACCTTTCCCTGGCGAAGTGTGCACTGTGACCCTTCTCAGTTTATATCTACCTACTAGCCTCCTCCTCAAGTTCGGGGTTAGTCCGGGTTTCTGGGCGAGTTTTACTGCAGCCAGATGAGTTTTAACTGCTAACTGCCTTCCGTCTTTTTCTGTGGTGCGAGGAATTTTGCACTAATTCACTGGCTGATTCACAATGAACTTCTTGCACACCTCGTGTTCGAAAAGCCTGGCAGCAGGTAACTGCGCATGTGCATCTGCCTGCCTGCTGCACATTGCCCTGAATGCAGAGAGGAAGGGACTGCAGCAAGCCAAGGGACGGAAGAGCAGCGGCGGGGGGGGGGGAGTGGACCGGCCCCAGCCACCCTCCTGTCTTTCCAGAGAGACGAAGCCTTTGGGGAGGGGGGGAGGGGGCTTCTTGGCTAGCAGTCTGTCCCTGGCCTGGAGAGGAAGCGCCTTTCCCCGAACGAACCGTTGCGCCAGGCGCACGGAGAATAAAGAGCTCGGGCTGAGGTGGCGTTTCCTTCCGCTGCTCGGCTTGACCTGATTGTGTTCCATTCCCTTCGCATCCCGGCTCCGAAGCCCTTTGCTTTCAAGACCATTTACTGCTGAACAAAATAAGTGTAATTAAATGATTCATCATCTTGTTTTTGCTGCCATGTATTTTTCCCTGGTGAAGCTCAGCAACTGGAGACATGAGATCGGTTTGCTTCCTTTTAACGGAGGCCATTATTTTAATCCCTGCTCCTGCCTCCCTCTCCGCCCGTCCCCATTAGTAGTCCTACTGCACATTCAAAACAGCATTTTGCCATTAAAGAGAAAGCCCCAATGCAAATCTTTGCATCCCAGCAACAAGACACGCACCACTTTTAATGACGCCTCTTGGCTGGCTATTTTTTTCTTTTTTCCCACATAGCTCCCATGCAGAGCTGTGTGTTTGAATCGTGAGGCTTTAAGACTTTGTCGCTTCTAGTCTTGGTCATGCGCCGCCGCTCCCTCCATGCACTGTTTAAATCAGAAAAAGCACTTCACTTAGCTTCCCCCTTATTTAAATAGCATGTCAGGAAGCAGGCAATCAGAACCTGGTCTTCAAGCAGCCCCCTGTGCCACAAGGGAACCCCCTCCTGTGCTGTTTTTTCCCAGAGAAAGAAAAACGGCCACCAAATCACACATGAAAAGCCACAGGTGATTTGACCCTCCAGCCTCTGCACTGACAAGTGCCATGAAGTGGCTTCTTGGGGACTGGAGCCAGTTGTGGGGCAGAAATCCCTGCTGGCACTCGGCCCCTGCAGGAGTCGTTCTCCTCTGGTGGCCTCAGCTCCCCCCCGCCGGCTCCCTGTCGCACAGCCAAAGGGATGTCAGGCTCCCCATTAGGCTTACCAGAGTCCTGGATCTGGCCGGGACAATCCCAGATTGGGAGGACTCATTATCCCGGACTCCCGGCCAGTCTCATCTTCGTACCGGCCGTCCTGGACTGCTCCCGCTGCAGCACTGATACGCTGCGTCTTCGTTTTGGTCTTCTTCCTTTTTGTTCCAGCCTTGCGCAGCCGCCGGTCCGTGTTGACAGTCCTGAGCAAGGTGGACCAAGTCGGACTTGATACGGCAGCTTCCTCCATTACGGATTATAATCAAACCATAAACCAAAGTCAGAGCAAGAGAATGTCATCAGCACAGAAACACGCCAGGTCCCTCTACTGCCTGCCTTTCCGCATGGTAGTCTCGCCAGGCTGGCTGTGTGGCGGTCAGTGGACTGGATTCACTGGCATCTTGGCTCATCCTGGAGGAGACTCGGAGGAGAGTCGCGAGAGCCAGGCAAAAGCAGGGGAGGGCGAGAGCCGCGAGAGCCAGGCAAAAGCAGGAGAGGGCCTGCTGCTCTCTCTGGCTCCTGAGGGCAGGCCTAGCACCGGCAGGAGGAAGAATGTCCTGGCAGTGGAAGCTCTCCGGCTCTGCAACAGCCATCCTCCTACAGCGGTGGGCTCTCTCCGATGGGGTGGCCAGTGTCCCACACATGCAGCACTATTTCCAAGCCCCTTTCTGCCGATCCCAGCAACAGGAGGTGGCTTTTTCACAGCTGCCACACACTGAGGCAATGTTTCCATTGACCACCCGGCACACCCCGGCCCGAGTGAGATCCTGGTTGGTGCTGGTGCACCTGCCATTTTGTTGCCAATTCACTCAGTTTGGAGAGGTGCTTTGGAGTTCTTCACATGATGGTGTAATAATGTGATAGTGAAAGCAGAGAAGGGGTTTGATGATCAGATGCTTGAAAGCATAAAAACCAACATCAGGCACAGACAACCAGCCAACGAGATGGTCGGAGAATTCGATGACGTAGGATCACGGGAGGGAAGAGGGAGAAGCAGAACTAACAGCCCAACCCTACCCCACCTTCCAGCACCGATGCAGCTGTGCCAACGAGGTGCAGACTTGTGAGGGGTTTGAGGAGGGCTGGAGATCACTGGTAGGAAGTTCTTGGCACCCCCAGCACCTCGGATGGAAACGGTGACAGGTTGGCCTTGCATTGGCTTCTCTTTGGCCATTTTTAATGTATCACCAACCTGTCTACACAGACTCATAGTCTGGAAGTGGTGTAGAAAGAGGGGCCACTCTTGTGAGGAGTTTGAGGCTGCAATTCTGTACACAGGTACCTGGGAGTAAGTCCTGTTGAGCTCAGCAGGACTTACTTCTGGGTAGACACGCTTATAGGATTGTGCTGCGAGACAATTCAAAGAAGCACAACCCTCTCCATGGCTACCAGCCATGGTACCTAAGTGGAGCTTCCTGGTGCCAAGGCAGTATACACCAGATTCTGCAGGGGGAGGGGGGGGCGTCCACATCAAGCTCTGCTTGACAGCTTCCCAAATAGAGCAATCAAGAAAACCTTATAATAAAGGGCATTATGCAGAGTGTGGCTTTCAGTGCTTCCAAAAATAGAAAAAGACTTGGAAAATAAGACGATGTCAATTACCAAGATGCCGAAAGGGGAGCATATTCTCCGCGAAGGATTCAGGCAGCCTTCCTGCGTGCACATTAGCACCATTTGGATGAGTGCTCCGAGGACAAATAGCACTGATTACTGAATAACACCTATAAAATAGATATTATTCATTAACACTTTTGCCATGACAGAAAATAAGAAGTGGGTAATTTTAAGAGCACAGATGCTACGGAAAAGCACAAACTATATTCAGAGCAGGATTCAACTTTTTTTCTGATGAGAAAAATGCGTTTAGGATTTCCTCCTCTGACATTTTGAAATAATAAATTATTTAAGGTGTCAGTCTAAAGAGAGACACAGAAAAAATACCGGTGTGTGTGTGTGTGTGCGTGTGCGTGTGTGCGCGCGCGTGTGTGTGTGTGTGTGCGTGTGTGTGTGTGTGTGTGTGTGTGTGTGTGTGTGTGTGTGCGTGTGTGCGTGCGCTTCCGTGTGGTTTCTGCAAGGGTGAGTCGTGCCTCACAAACCTACAGTCTGAGAGCATCAATGCTGTCATTGACAGAGGGGATCTAAAATTTAAATGACGTCTCAAAAATGAGGGAACTAGTAAAACAGGAGTTGAAAGAGAACCTCAAGAGGGTCACAGATCTCCAACTGCATGGAGATTATTCAAAGCCACAGCAATGGAAGCTCAAGCAGAAGGTAGAAGAGCAGAAAGTAGGAGAAGCCCACAGCCAGGTCCAGGAGGCGGCCGGCACGGCTCAGCGGTGGAGTCCAGGAAGCCGGCAGCAGCGGCAAGAAGGGCGTCCTTCGGAAAATGGAAGAGTCGTGCCCAACTACGGAAGACAAACTCTGGCAAAAGAAACATAGGGCCCAATCCTAAATAACAAAGCACTACTCACAAGGCACAGCAGCGCCAACGCAGGCTCCGCTGTATCCTGTGGGCAGTTGAAGACCATGCGGGAGAAGAGAGGTAAATGATTTAAATGGTAAAAGAGAAGTACAAGATTCTTTACTTACCCTACTCCATGTCTGCATAACCTCCAATGGGTCTACTCAGAACTGCGTCAGCTATTTTGCTTGGGAGAGACGTTGTGCACTGCACGACTCTCAAGGTGCTTGAGGAGCCTTGGCCGGGTGGAATGCTCCGGCCAGGCTCAGAAGAGTCCTGGCTTGCCGCGATGCAGCCGGCGGGCCAGGAGAGGCAGGGTCCGGCTGGGTTGGCGGCTGCCAAACCGGAAATGTCCCGGCTAGTACCAGGACTCTGGTAAGCCTATCTATAAGCTTCCTGATCACCAGCAGGTCTCCTCAGACCTGCGCCAGCTGTTTAGCTGGCACAAGTCCGAGGAGACGAAGGGGGCATGTCAGGAGGCTAGGAAGGGGATAGTATCCAGGACAAGTCACCTGTGCTGGGTGGGTGCTACCCCTCCCGCCTCCAACACGCCTCCTACGCACCCCCCAAACTGGAGCCAGACAGAAGCAACTGGAGGCGGCACCCCAGAGCTGCGCCCGGCCTTCATGGCCTCCACCGGAGGCCTCAGAATGCCTTCGGAAGCGACTCCCAGTTTCACCAATGCCACTTCTGGGTGTGTTGGGAGCCCTCTCTGTGGAGGCCGTCCAGGGCTGGGAGCAAACCGATGTGCAAAGAGCTCCCAAAAGGAGAACGTTTCACAGACACTGACCTCATGGAAAGCAAGAGATATGAACAATCCCTGGGGCCCATTTGTCAACTCAGTCACAAAGAACTGGTAAAGGGTTTTGGGGTTTATTATTGTAGAGGACTGAAACGGTTACATGAAGATTCAAAGCTACTTGACTCTGAAGAGATATACCAAACACCAACAGTAGAAAAGAACAAACACTGGACTAGCTTTCCTGGAATGCGCTGACGCTAAACTGAGCCACCATCTCAGACTCGAGGTCTCGCTCAGAGCAGCCAGCCCAGTCTGCAACACTGCAGCGCCTGGCAAGGCAATTCGACCTTCCAATTCCGTGTGGCCGCCCTGTCACACCAGCCTCGCTCTCCAAGCAGACCGAGAGCCCTTTGATACCTTAAGTACCAAACTCTCCACCCCCCTCCCAACCAAAAGCACAGCAGCAGTTCTCACTTCCCAGGTATGCTGCTCCAGGCCCAAGCCAAATGCCTTCACTTGTTCTTCACAACCCCCTCCTCAGCTTGCGGAGAGACTTTTATAGAGCTGACGAGTCCCGGGTCGAATGCCCCGCTCCATTTCTTCACCCTGTTTGAAAGTCATGAATTGGGGGGGGGGCATGCACCTCAGCACCAGTCCGAACCCTCCACCAATGGGCAGTGGAAGCTGTGGTAAAGCTGAGGGAGCAGCAGCACAGTTTTGTGAAGCACCCAGGATTGAACCCAAACGTTTTCAGGACAGCACCTTCCACCAAGTGCAGGACACATCGCTTCATCTCCTGCAGCCTAGAGAAAGGGGACATATTTTTCATTGAGAGAGAAGTTGCATCTCTCTCCTGATGGTGTCAGATAACCCTGGCCCAGTACCTTTCCGTGATTGATATTCTCCTTCCAAATCTTCAAGAGCAAGCTAGTTACAATCTATTTCCTGACACAGCATTCCAGGCACACGAGGAAGCGCTTCTGGTTGGCTGTTCCTCACTCCTGTTGCTGCACAGTGCACAGTAGGAGAGGAAGCTGGCTGAGGTTTGCATCCCAAAGGAGAACATGCGCCAATCATTGCAGAGGCGAGCCTGTCTCTATCGCCATCGTTCTGGGACAGGGCTCTTTCCCACCAGCAGACAGCTTTTCCAAGCTTTGGACAACTTCATGGGGGGCCGTTCAGTCTATAGCTAGTGGGCAGGAGGTTACTGCGTGGGCCCTCAACGTTCAACCTGCTGGGCTGGCCTGTCTCTGCCCCTTCTGCTGGTGAGCTTCTCTGAGGCACCTGGCTGGCCACTCTTGGAAACAGATGGACATTGCTCCAAAGTGCCACAGGAAGTTTTGGTGGCACCTGAAGGCCAAGATGTCTTCCAAAGTGGACTGGAGAGGTTTATGGAGGAAAAGTTCATCAAAGGTTGCAAGTCATGATGACTGTATGCAAACTCTGGGTTTTAGGGGTAGGCTATCTCTAAATGCCCGCTGCAAGGAAGTCACAACAGGATATAGGTTTCTTGTGTTCCATGTGCTCCCTGAGGCATCTGGTGGGGCCACTGTGAGCTACAGGAAGCTGGACTAGATGGGCCCTTGGCCTGATCCTGCAGGGCTCTTCTTAGGTTCTTATAATATGTTCAGAGTGGGAATGAGCTCCTCCTCCTCCACCTCCCCACTTGGCCTGACTCTTGCATGAGGTGTGTGTGTGTGTGTGTGTGTGTGTGTGTGTGTGAGAGAGAGAGAGAGAGAGAGAGAGAGAGAGAGACTCCCCCGTGATGCAATTGGCATGTTAACTTACATGGACAGGATTTTCATTTTACCCCAGGGAAGACAGACATTCCTCCCTCTTCCCACAAGACCTGGATGCAGCAACAGAGGAAATGGGAGAAGTGTCTCCCCCGCAAGTAAATGTGTGAAGCCACCTGCAATGAACCTTTGATCCCCTGCAGCAAAACAGGGTCCTCCCACACCCAGCTAAGTACCAGACTCCCAGCATAGCTACTGAAATCTGCCTCCTTGAGTGACAGGCAGAGCTCTGCATTGGTCGCCTCAAAGTTTTGGGTGAAGAGCATACACAGAAGAAAAAAAAAAGCAAAAAGCATGCCACTTAGATTCTTGAATACGTCTCCCATAAAGCAAGCTGTTCATGTGGAGCCTGTCCCAGAGTGTTAAACCACAGAGCTGAGCAACAAACGGTGTCACTTTTTTTTTTTTGCCTCTGCATTTAGTTGAATTTAGTGGGTTATTTTGGGGAGAGTCTTCTGGCTCCCGCAAATCACTATGCGGTTGGTCTCCCGGTAACTACAGCAACAAGCTGCACTGAAAGAGAGTTTGGTGCTGGCTAATTCTGGGAGAGTTTTTAAGTGCTCCTTTGAAAGGCTCCAAACGTTTCTTTCAAGCAGCATCAGTTGGCTACCTGGTGGCTCAACTAAGAGCCAAGACTTGAATGCTCATTTAGATGAAAGCCATGCGCTCTGCATAATCCTCGCAAGCTGGACAGAGCAGCTTTGGGGGCGGGGAGAAGGCCGCCTGCTGCCCGGCATGTGCTTCCCAAGGACTGGCTCCCGTCCGGATCCATCAGCAAAACCTCAGCCTCCGTTCCAGCCAAGCTGTGCTGAGAGCTGCCCCGAGCGCAGAAGCAGGGGGAGGTGGCTGCCTGCCCTCTTTCTCTGGGGCACCAGCTCAGCCCCAGCTCCTGCCAAAAGCATTAACGCTCCCTCAACACATTGCAGAATGTAGCTTTGTTTATCTCAAAGTTCAATAGAGCTGTTTGCTCAGTGACTCCTTTTGGATTCTTCTTTTTCCTGAAGTATTGTAGGCCATCCATTTCCCTCTCCAGAATAGTTCCCATTCAGTGCCGTCTGATTAGAGCAGTCACAGTGTCAGGATGACTTTTTGAGTCTTTTCACAAATTAAACACCCAAACGCTGGCATGCACAAAACAGTGTGTGAAATGGAGTTTGTTAAATTCATTTCGAGGAAGAGGCATTTGGCATCCTGGCGTTATTTGGGCTGGTGGCAACGGCCGTGGCAACTCATTTGGAGTCAGACGTGAGAACAAACAAATGAGATGCTGCCGATATTGCAGAGTTTGTGCTGCTCCCCTGAAACGACCAGACAGGCACAGCCTGGAAGGCGGCTCGGCCCGTGTGCTGTGCTGCAAGCCTCAGCCTCCAGGAAGCCTGCATTGGATCAGGACTGGCCAACTCCCGGACTCCCAGGGACCACCTAAAGGCCCGATCCTGTCCTTGAGATATGTCGGCATAATGTCACGGACACCCACACAATGACAGCCCCGCTGGCGGGAGAAACACGTCTGCAGGCGGATGGAAACTGTATGCTGACATCGCCATGCCGTCATAGACTGGACATAGCCCAGACACCAGCACAACCCTGTGGGTGGAGACGGCAAGAGCGGGGTGGAATGTGGGCGTTTTGTGGGTGGGATGTGGGTGTGTTGAGGTCGGGATGTCACGGAGACTGCAGGTGACACATTCTAATCCCCCAGCATCCGAAAATTACAATGCCAATGAAAGACCTGGTACAGATTGGACGAGGATAAAATCTTAAAATACATAGAAGAACAAGCTCTGCTGAGGGAGAGTCAGCATGGCTTCTGCAAGGGGAAGTCTTGCCTCACAAACCTGTTAGAATTTTTTGAAAAGGTCAACAGGCATGTGGATGCGAGCGAACCCGTGGATATTATATATCTGGATTTTCAGAAGGCGTTTGACACGGTCCCTCATGAAAGGCTCCTGAGAAAACTCCACAGTCAGGGAATAAGAGGGCAGGTCCTCTTGTGGATTAGGAACTGGTTGAAGACCAGGAAACAGCGAGTGGGAGTCAATGGGCAATTTTCACAATGGCGAGAGGTGAAAAGCGGTGTGCCCCAAGGATCGGTCTTGGGACCGGTGCTTTTCAACTTATTCATAAATGACCTGGAGTCAGGGATAGGCAGTGAGGTGGCCAAGTTTGCAGATGACACTAAACTTTTCCGGGTGGTGAAGACCAGCAGGGATTGTGAAGAGCTCCTGAAGAACCTCTCCAAACTGGGACAATGGGCAGCAAAATGGCAGATGCGCTTCAATGTAAGTAAGTGCAAAGTGATGCACATTGGGGCAAGAAACCAAAATTTCACATATACGCTAATGGGTTCTGAGTTGTCTGTGACGGATCAAGAGAGAGATCTTGGGGTGCTGGTGGACAGGTCGATGAAAGTGTCGACCCAGTGTGCGGCGGCTGTGAAGAAGGCCAATTCCATGCTCGGGATCATTAAAAAAGGGATTGAGAATAAAACGGCCAATATCATTATGCCTTTGTACAAATCAATGGTAAGGCCACATCTGGAGTATTGTGTCCAGTTCTGGTCACCACACCTCAAAAAGGATATAGTTGAATTGGAAAAGGTGCAGAAAAGAGCGACCAGAATGATTCGTGGGCTGGAGCACCTCCCTTATGAGGAAAGGCTACAGCGTCTGGGGCTTTTCAGCCTAGAAAAAAGGCGCCTGAGGGGGGACATGATTGAGACTTATAAAATTATGCATGGGATGGAGAGAGTGGATAGAGGGAAATTCTTCTCCCTCTTGCACAACACCAGAACCAGGGGACATGCACTAAAATTGAGTGGAGGGAGAGTTAGAACAGACAAAAGAAAATATTTCTTTACCCAGTGTGTAATTCATCTGTGGAACTCCTTGCCACAGAATGTGGTGATGGCATCTGGCCTAGATGCCTTTAAAAGGGGTTTGGGCAGATTCATGGAGGAAAAGACCATCACAGGTTACAAGCCATAAGCAACCTCCTGGTTTTAGAAGTAGGTTTTCTCTGTGCCAGGTGCAAGGGAGTGGCGACTGGACACAGGTATCTTGTTTGCTGTGTGCTCCCTGAGGCATCTGGTGGGGCCACTGTGTGACACAGGAAGCTGGACTAGATGGGCTTTTGGCCTGATCCAGCAGGGCTCTTCTTATGTTCTTATGAGGAACCCCCCAGAGAGCCATGAACAAGCCACCCACAGCAAGAGACCACAACACCTCTCAGCTCTCTCAGACCAGCTCACCGACCATACAGAGCAGAGGATACAGACGGCCTCTGGCAGCCAGTCAGTGACACACACAACCCAGCCCACCAGAGGTGTTCAGATGAGCCCTGCCTGTCAGATCACAGGGCGGGCAGCACGGGGCTGCATCCCTCTCCTCTCTCCAAGGGGGATTTTGCTGAAGGGAAGCATGGAGAGGGCACATTGTGCACCAAGGGAGCACGTTGCACAAACCACCTCACCCTCAGCACAGGGATGGCCACAGGGACCATTAACACTGGTCTCCTCAAAACTCTCTTTGCAGGCAGGTTGCCCCAGCCGGCAGCTCTCCACAGGTAGACACCCAACTGGTGCAATCACCCCACCACCCCAACAGGGGACGCCAGCACCAGGCACCCCCCACAAGTACGCGAAGGAGCTAGGCAAGTCCACCCCAAGAATCACTCATCCCTACCCAAGGCTCACCTGAACGCCTCTCACCTTGAAGAACCGATGCATCTACGCAGGGGGCTGGACAGGGGTCCTCCACCCAGGTCCACTGAAGCCCCCAACACCCCTGTATGCACTCCCTGGTGACACCCCCTCCGTCACAGACACTGAGTATGCAGCTCTCAAGCCAGGAGGCAGGTGAGACTGACGCCCCATGATGCTCTGTGTGCCTCTCCTCGCTCCCCACAGGCAGCTGCCCCATGGGTGTGGACTTTGCACAGACCCCAAGGGAAGTCCCTAGCCTGCCAGCTTGCCTGCTGTGACCTGGGGAAATACACCACCGCCTGGTGCCTCCCCACTCCCTGCAGTCAGGCCCTTGTGGCTTGGCAGCCCCCACAGCAGAGAGCAAACTCCCTGCTGCAGCCAGACCTCACTGGGACCTGCTCCTTTGCTGTCTGTTGGACAACCTGCCATGGCAGAGCAGCCCTGCTAGGAGGAGAAAGTTGGCAACCCCCACTTGTGCATCTTCCCTGTCAGATGCTGCCCGCCATGGTTCCCGCGCAACAACAACTGGGACCCGGTCATGTGTGTGTTGGAAGGGAGAGGGCGGAATAGCAGAGCAATCAGCAAACAGACCCCCTTTCTACGGTCAGGTACCCTACCACCGGACTAGTTGCTCTCGATAAAACATACACAGCAGCGGAGGCTGGTTAAGGTTAAGGTGCTGGTAAATTGGCAGCGGGGTGTATTAAGGGAGGGGGTGGGGAGGGAGTGGATTCCGGTGGCACCAGCATGCATCAGGATCTTATCCCCCTCTTTTGAATGCTCCCCACCCATGTTCTCTCCTTGGACATATGCCAGCTATATTGCTGGGCCAGCAGGAGGCCTACACAGAGGTAGGTAGAACTTATTTTTACTTACCTCTGGCAGGCCTGCTGATCGCCCCCCCCCCTCACCATTGGATGCAGCATGCGCTCCATCAGCCAATGGGGGACAGGATTGGGCAATTGGTATCTCAGGCCTTCATTTCAGGCCAGGTCTCATGAGGAGAACAAAAGATGTGTCTTCTCCTTTTCAGTCTGATGTGCGGCTCCAACTGCAGAGCTCTGGGTCTCCGCACATGGGGCTGGGAGTCAAGGCCTGGGGGGAAGCAGGGCCACCAGCGAAAGCACCCCGGCCCCTTCTTCCCTATGGTCAACTAAACCACCCGGCGGCCAGTTGCTCTCAATAAAACCTGCACAGCAGCCCAGGCTGGTCAAGGAAGGTTTCCTAAGAAATACTTGACTCACGGCTCAGATTTGCTTACACACACCTTCTGATTATGATCAGAGGCCCCAATACTTTGGGACCGAGAACCCTGGAAGCTGTTCCCTTTGTGTGGAAGTCTGGTGAGGAATACCAGACATCCTGGATTTTCCGGACCGTCCCGGTATCCTGGGTGCATCCAGGCCGGTACCCAGGATATCAGGATTGTCCCCGGCAAACTCGGGAGTACTGACGCCGCAACCGGGCCTCAGTGCGCCGCTCGCACAGGAGCATGGCGTGGCTGGAAGCTTCGGAGTAGCTTGATTCTGTTGTGCCCACCCCCAAAAAAGGGTAGTGGTCGAGGTCCGTGACCTGGGTTCGACAGCCGAAAAACACTGAGACCAAAATTGACCAAATTGATAATTTATTAAGGATACTATGTGCATAGGATGCAGTGCCCTTAAGGGGCAAAGCACAAAGCAATACAGGACAACAGCAATATTTATACCTTTTACAGATGTCTCCCATTCCTCACAATTAGCTTCCTCCACCCACAAATCCAACCGCAAACTGCGTCAATCCAACCGCAAGTCACTCCCAGAAGTTATTTCTAGGAGTCTCCCACTCCTCTTGTTCTTTTTCCCGCAGGTGCACCTGGTGTTTTTCCACTCCAACTTCCCCTTTTTGCATAGGGCTTACAAATATTTCTGCTAGGCTGTATCTGGTCCTGGAAACCCCCCCCCCCCCGTTTCCTGTGGGTGATGTTCCTAGTGACCATCTGTACATCTTGCGGTTTCTGCCCAAGTGCACTAGGTATGTGTAATTTCTCTGCTGGGGGTGTAACTTAGCAAGCGCAGGCTGTACTTCCCTTTTTCCACTTTGGTTCAGAGGCCTGAGTTTATCTTTGGTTCACTCGAGGCCTTGCTACGTGGCCTGGGGAGAGGAGGTGGCCCTGCACCCGGGCAGCATTTCAATCACGGCCAGCCCCAAGATGCAGCCAGACGGCTGGCAGGCAGCAGCGGGATAGGGTGGCAATCAGAAAACCAGAGGTGGCGGCAAGCAGACGACTTTAAAAAAGTAAGAAAATAGCACTGAAAGTAAACAAATTAAAAAATTGGCAGGGAAAAAAAAATAGAACGTGTGTGTGTGTCCCAGTTAGGGTACCTCAAAATATGGTAACCCTAGTGAGGAGGATGGCCTGGTGGGCAGGGTGAGCCCCGGCAAACTACCTCCTCCTTCTCCTGTGATGGTATGGAGAGAAAGAGAGCGAGAGTGAGAAGGAGGGGAGGAAGGAAACAGAGTTCAGGAGGGCCACAAGAACCACGGAGCGGGCAGGTCGATGGTCTCAGGTGTCTGGACAGAACACTGCCCTCCAGTGTCCTGCAGGTGGCGTTGCATCCAAATTCCAACACGCCACTTTTGGCTGATGGGGAGAGGACCAATATTAGTGCAGCTGTTTGCATCATGGCCTGAAAATTGAGTCCTCCCTGTGTCTCTGTTACGACTGGATCCCTCCCTTGTTTCATGCTTCATTATTCTGTTTTATGAACTCTGATATCAAGGAAGACTATGTCAGATGACAACACCAAGGAATGCTAAGGTGCAAAATGAACTGTTTTACTGGCACCTTTTGCTCCACATGAAATGGACATTGACAGGTCATGCTTTGCTGAAGAACTCTGTGGAAGCTCAGAGTTTACATGAACTCTCTCTCACCTCTCAGACACATCCTGGAAGAAGATTTAATCTGCCTGGCATCTCTAGTTGAATGTAAATGTATAATCCTCTATTCATGTTTTACAGTTTCTGTAAGGTTGTAACAAAGCCTACCTGCATTCTTGCATTTCTCTTCCCCCCATGGAATGTCTCATACTGTAAACATCTGCATATTCTTATTACAATGTAATGTACCTGTTTTGTTACAATTGTAAGCTCACATTCTCCTAGGATGCATGAGAATTTGCATTTTAGCTGTTTGCCTGGGGAACATCCCCTGTCATTTCACAGTGATTTCCTTTTAATGGTGGATCAGGAACACATATTTGATAACAATGGTATAGCCATTCACCAAACAAAAGGATATGCCACTTCCAAACTTCCCTCCCATCTCCCCTGGATTATTTTCCAAAGTTGTTTACCTCCAAAGTTGCATGTAACAAGCAACCCAACAACTCCTTAAAATCAGGAGTTTTAGAACAGTATTTGGTCACTCTTTCTGAGTTTCCAAGCCACCAACACGGATCAGGCTCTCCTCTTCAGGACTGGTAGCTATGAGAAGCTGATAACTTCTTCGTTCCCCCCTCCCCCTCTCTATTACTTAGCTGTTTAGAAATGGGATTGGAGAAGTAGGGACTTCCAAACTTCACTCCCGAACTCCCCTTTTCCTTTCTTTTGCACCAAATACACTTTGCAACACACACAACCACCATAAATCAGGAACATACCACACTGTTAGGGTAAAAGGAAATGTATTTTCTATCAATCCTATGTATGAACAATTTTATCCTTTTGTTCTGTTGTTAATAAATCCATACTTCTTTATTTGAAGTTATTTCTCTCAGTCTCTTTGCTAAGTTAAAAGGGAAGCTCTGCATGACGCTGATCTGTATCTAGTCTAAAGATCCCTTGTTCCAAATTGGGCTGTGCTAATTTCCCCTAAGAACCAGCTCTTTTGGTAACAGTTATTGGTGGAGAATGCGGGCAGACACGTGTTACTTGTTTCATACGTGACACATGTTAACATCTCTTCCTGATCACCCGTTCTGCTCCTTGTGAAGGGGAGTGAAGCTCCTGAACTAACAGCAGTGTCTCTGGGCCTGGAGCAGAAGAGTCCCCCAGCAGCAGCTGCTGAATGTTCAAGTCAGCTGCCAGAAATGCAAAACAAGCCACGTCTGTGTGTAGGAAAGACCTTCAGGCTTTGAGGTTTACAATCTCTGGGAAAGAAGAAGGAGAACAGTTGATAGCTCTGGCCGGCACTTGTCTTCCCACCTCCCTCAAAAATTTGGATTGATTATCTGGCAGGAGAAAGACAGCAAAGAAATCCTTTGCTCGAGAAACTTCTCCTCCTCCTGCAGAGTTCTTGCTCAGCAGAGGAGGGCTGTATTTCAGATCCTGCCAACCCTTCAGCGTTAAAAGTGGGGTTGAGTCAAGCAGCCTTTCAGCAGTTCTTCAGACAAGAGGAGGAGGTAGCTGTTCAGTGCGCACTGCAAAGACGTCGCTGCCAAGAGCCCAAAGGAAGGAAGACACTCCCATCGGGCGGCTCTCCCGGCTCCTCTCTCCCCCACCGAGCAGCCCAATCTGGTCTAGTAGGACGCAGCGGTGCACGTAAGGCACCTGCCACATCCTATGCAGGATTGGGCCTGCCCCGGCACAGCTGGCGGCCTCCTCATGGCTGAGGGATGTTTGTTCTTTTACCCCGAGTAACACGCCTAATGGGCTTCCTCAAATGCACGCCAGCAATTTTGCTGGTGTACATTTGAGAGTGATCTTGGAACCCAAAAAAGGACCCAAGCTTTCCTTGGAAGGAAAGCTATGGCAAATTTAGACAGCATAATAAAAAGCAGAGATATCACCATGCCAACAAAAGTTCGTTGGGTGGTAACAGGGGAGAGGAGGGAGGCCTTCTTGGTGGGGGTGCCCTGTTCATGGAATGCTCTCTCTCTCTCTCTCTCTCTCTCTCTCTCTCTCTCTCTCTCTCTCTCTCTCTCTCTCTCTCTCTCTCTCCTGGGAGACTCACCTGGCACCTATACTGATGTCATTCCAGCTTCAGGCAAAAACCTTACTATTTTTGCAGGCTTTGCAATTATTTCCTGAGTTGTTTTTCTGGTGCTTTTTTCTGCTCTTCTTTCTTTGCGCTGTATTCTTGCTATTTTTGTGTTGTGTTTTATTCTTTTAACTTCTAAACCACCTTGGAAGCTAGTTTTGTTAATGGGCAGCATATAAATCCCTACAATAAATGAAAATAAACTGCTGCAGGTCCTCAGGCAGGTGTAGATTTATTTCAAAAGCCCTTGGAGTATAAAAAATAATTGTGTTTCCTGGATGTAAGCAGGTGGGGGCAAACAGAGGGGCCCCAGACTCCCTAATTGATTATCATCTGACCTTTTCCAGATTACACTTACACAACGTCCTTCTAATTACAGCTGGGTTTAAGAGGCTTTCTCATATAGCTCTTCCAAAGATATGATTCATTGCAAGCGAGATTAGACTAATCTTAAATTATCACAAAAAAAATGTTCACAGTTCCATGTGCCAGAAATGGTTTCTTGGCAACTTGGCAATGTAAGAATAGGTTCCAATGTAAAAATACTTGACCGAAGTATTTTGGCTGCACTGTAGAGCTGGTGCGAGTGTGTGTGTGTGTGTGTGTGCGCGCGCGCGTGCTTGTAGGTGCAGGGTGATAAGAACGGCAAAAGAGCCTTCCTGGGTCACACCAAGGCAAGCCCATCTAGTCCAGCTTCTTGATTGATTTCCACAGTGGCCAACCAGATGGCTCTGGCCGCCAGAGCACCAGCAGGGCACCAGCACCAGCACAACTCTCCCCGACTGCTGCCTCTCCACTCCCCCCCTCCCCGCCCTGTAACAAGCACACAGACTTGAACGTGAGGATGGTTCCCTCCCTGTAGCTGTTACAACTAGCAGCCATGGACAGAGCTGTGAATGAATTTGTGTAATCCCCTTTTCAAGTCAAAGTGGTATTTGCACTCCAGAAACAAGGCTGCATAGGTTTTAAGCCGAGAAGCAAGCACACACGTTCTGGAAGAAAGAAGCGCTCCGTGCCCTGCTGTTCGTCTCCCCACCGGGTTTTCTTGGGAAAGCCTTTCCTGCTGTGAAACCGACTAGACCCTGAGCGGATAGGATTCCACAGCTGCCAGTCTGCTTCTTGCTTCCTGCAGCAGAATGACTCTCTCTGCCTCCTGGCTCCACAAAGAACGCCAGACGTCATCATCATCATCCCTTCTTTGCAAGGCGTCCTGACCTTTGAAAGTCTGGATTTGAGCCATCAAAGGCTGCAGTTTGGAAATGGATAAAAGATAAAGGGAAAAAAGGACAGGACTATAATTCAAAGATACATAAACTTCTGATACGAGGGTGCAAGAACTCAACAGCCCGATCCTGCCCAACTTTAGGCCGGCGGAGCTCTTAGGCCGGTGTGGGGAGGGAGGGGGCCATTGGTCAGCCCAGCCTGGGAGGGGGCAGGGATATTGGCGCTGGGGTGCACCGATATCCAGCACCCTGTCCCAGGCCAGGCCGGACTTACATGGCCTTCCCGGACTCACACCAGCTAAAGCTGGTGCGCATCCAAGGAGGCACATTGGGGCCTCCGGTGCTTACACGGGGGGAAGAGGATGAATTTCCCAATCTCCCAAGGTGTACCCGGGCTGCGGCAGCGCAACCCACATTTTGCACAGGGTGCAGCGGCCAGCCGTTTAGGCTGGCCGCTGCAACTTGCACAGGATTGCACTGTAAATGGGGAAAATATTCAGGTAGGGCATTAACAGCACAACATTAGAGTCAGATATTCGAAAATATGATACACTTGTCCCAAGTTGTTGGATCTAGAGAAAATCAAATGAAAATTGTACACAGAGAGTGTTACACATCAATGAGGTGAGGGAAGAGACACCAAGGAACGGACCATTCCCGCCTTGACACATTGATACACATTGGCTGATCATGCAGACAAGCGCATAGATTTGGACAAAGCTGGTGGCTCCTATTACGGATAAGCTGGGAGGCTACAGCGGCGGTGCTCCGGGCTGCGGGACCTCTAGCTACGCCACTAGCGGGAGCACCTCCCTTATGAGGAAAGGCTACAGCATTTGGGGTTGTTCAGTCTAGAAAAAAGGCACCTGAGGGGGGGACATGATGGAGACGTCTAAAATTATGCATGGGATGGAGAGAGTGGATAGAGGGAAGTTCTTCTCCATCTCGCACAACACCAGAACCAGGGGACATGTACTAAAGTTATGGGAGTACAGACAAAAGAAAATATTTCTTCACCCAGTGTGTAATTCATCTGTGGAACTCCTTGCCACAGGATGTGGTGATGGCACCTGGCCTAGATGCCTTTAAAAGGGGTTTGGACAGATTCATGGAGGAAAAGACCATCACAGGTTACAAGCCATAAGCAACCTCCTGGTTTTAGAAGTGGGTTTTCTCTGTGCCAGGTGCAAGGGAGTGTCAATGGGAAACAGGTTATCTTGTTGTCTTGTGTGCTCCCTGAGGCATCTGGTGGGGCCACTGTGTGATACAGGAAGGTGGACTAGATGGGCCTTTGGCCTGATCCAGCAGGGCTCTTCTTATGTTCTTATGTTCTTAATTTCAAGGGAACTGGGCTCCTTTCATGCATTTTTGGAGCATCTGAATACCTGGGGAGGCAGCAACACAGGGTGGAACCAGGTGTGTTGGATGCCAGGCCCTTGCCTGCCATGGCCGGCTCAGTGGCCGCTGTATCTTAAGCATGCCCAACGGGAGGGGGGGGGGGGTCACAAGAACCCAAACCACACTATGCTGGTGCAGCCCTCCAAGCCAGCCCACCAGCATCTTTCTCAACTGCAATGCTGAGGAATCCCATTGCAGACAGAGAGGAACCCACGGCTGAGGATATCAGGAAGATGCTCAGCTGGAAAGCACCAACTAGTGGGCAGAACAGGACCCACACACACCACCGCCCAGTGGACAAGGCATCCTGTACATCGGCTGGCAGCCAAGATTGCCAACACACAGCACTGGCACCCCAACAGCTGCCATGGCCAGGCCACTGCCAGGTCACCTGCTGCAGGCATTGCCTTGGTGAGGCTGCACATGGGATTCCTGGGGAAGGGAGGGGGTGGCCAGGGCCTGGAAGAGAGGCAGGAAAGGATACAGGGGGCAGCCCAGCTGCCTGTGGCCAAGGGCACAGGTGGTGGACAGCATCCCCCTTGGGAGGACAGCCAGAGCCGTGCCCACAGCCAACACCTCAGGCGGTGCTCCAAACCTGGACCCCCACCGGCCAGGATACCAACGAAGGGGACCAGCGATTGCAAGGCTGGCAGTTCTGGGCCACTGCTGCAGCTCCACAGCCTCCTGGGCTCGGGACGTCTTTACCCCAAAATTTATTTATTTATTTATTTATTTATTTATTTATTTATTTAACCTAGCCTAATTAACGACTTGCCTGTGCCCTGCTGCCATTGCCGTCGCCATTTGCCCGCCGCCGCCACCATCATGCCGACATTGTGCCCATCATGCCGCCGCTGCCATTGTTGTTCCCGTCACTGCTGCTGCTGCAGCCGCCAATGTTCCTCTTCGGAGCCTGGCCGGCTGTATCCGAGCTGGCCAGGACTCCAACTGGTGCTCCCAGTCAGCTGCCGCCACTTGTAATTTTAAAAAGCTCACTTTTTTCCTCTCAGCATCCATGGAACTTGCAAAATCTTGCGAGATCCCAGATGGAGGCACCCAAATCTTGTGAGGGCACGAGGCAGCCTCGTGCCCTCACGAGATTTGGGTGCCTCCATCTTGGGTCTCATGAGATTTCGCGAGATCCAAGATGGACCCTGAGAGAAGAAAAGTGAGATTTTTTAAATTATAAGCGGCGGTGGCAGTGGAGGCTTGCACTGGCCCCGGAACAGTTCGGGACAGATCCGGGACCGAGCTCGGATTCTGGGACTGTCCCGGAAATTCCGAGATGAATGGTAAGCCTAATAATCAGCAATCACGTTCCCACACCCATGTGGCGCCTGAGAGGTATCCCCATCCTGGACTCCGCCTGTCGACGTCCTGGCAGGCGCTGATTTCAGGAACAGTCCACTGAAATTCTTAGGATTAGGAGGCCTTCAGATGTATGTCTCCCATCTGTATTGAGAAATCTAGGAACCAATGCAAGGCCAGAGAGACCTTCCAGGAATCAGCAAAACTGCTCCAGCCACCAGGGCCATTTTCTCTTGACAGGTCACGTCGGGGGGCTGCCGATTCCTCCTGGAGAATTTCTTCAGGCCTTGCAATTGTGTTTCATTCATTGTCTCCAGTTCTGTCATGTTCTTTCAGAAACGCAGCAGGCAATCGCCCAGTAAGTAGCATTTAGGAAATTAGCAAAATGCTGGTGTGTCGGCATGACAGATACACTGGCACTGAAGCCCTCATTTTTCAGGCACCAAGCAGGCACCGGGCTCCTTCCGGCCCTGCTGTCCTGCCGATCAGCTTTGTGAATTAGATGCACCCTCCCTGGGTTCTCTGAGTCCCTCTAAACAGGCTTTCAAAGCTTATTACGTACAGGAGGGAAGGTGACTTTGAGCAGGTTATAATACATAACAAATGTGGGAGGAGACGGACCTAGGAACTGGGGGAGGGACAGGGAGCCCTGCCAGCCCTCCCCTCTCAAACAGGCGGGGCTGGTGGCGGAGGCTGCAAGGGGCTCTTGGGAGCAGAGGCAGGACAGGGAAGGAGGGACAGGCTGCAGCTTGAGCATCGTCACTTCAGCCACTCTCCTCGTGATCAAAAGCCCCCCCCCCGGAGCATCCTCCCCCTTTCCCTTTCCTTACTTTTGATGATGTGGTCCCTGAGATATCAGCCCAGAAAGTACTGTATTTTAGAAAGTGTTAGGCCACTGGTCAAGGTGGCTCAGAGTCAAAACAAAGGAGCATCCCCACACCATTAATGGTGAGCCGAAAGAAACATAATAATTAAAAATGAGTAAAAGCACATCATTCTGGAGAAGAAAACCCTAAGACAGGAGCAATAAGAAGAACATAAAGGAGGGAGGGAATTCCCCCCCCCCCCAAAAAAAATCAAGTGCCTCCACCCGCCTCCGCCAACAGCTTCTCAGAGAAGGCTGCATTCTGCACTGGGAGGTTATAGTGTTGGTGCCATCACTGAAAAGATCTTGCCCCCCCCCCCCCGGCACTCTACCAAGCTTCAATCAGTAGGGGAACCTGGAGCAAGACCTCGGTTGCTGATGGGTATCAAGAGGACGTATTCCATTGTTCAAGTGTTCAATTTCTCATTCATTTTTATTTGATTCATTCCATTATTGTTTTAATTCATTTTCTTTTTCCATGCAGATCTCCACCGTGGTGGGTTCTGGGAACTACAATTTCCAGAGGGCTGCCACCAAAGGCTCCAGGAACCATCAGCCCAAATGCACCAATATTATAAGCCAGAAGAGCTCTCTCAAAGAGACACACATTCTCCAGATATGCACAGAGAAAGCTCATAAATAGTAAGTCAGTTCTGAATTGAGCTGAGAGGAGTTTGATGCTTTTTAATAAATTCTCCATTCAGCAGGAGCTTGAGATTTGCCTCTTTCTCAGCTTTCTGTGCCATTTTTGGTGTTACCCTCATTGGTGTTGATTAGAGGCATCAGAGTCAGACATGAGAACTCACTTTGGTTAAGCCGACAGAATCATCATAGCAAGAAGGGGCATCGAAGACAAGGGGAGAAGCTTCAGATGGTCAAGAAACGGAGAAGAAATCCTCACTGGCTGGCTGTCTAAGAGCAAGGGGTGATCTGCAACAGGAAAGGTTATACTGTGTACATCTCTCAACCAGCTGGAGAGCTCAGGCTGGAATGGGAGCCAATTGGGGAATGAAAACCACTGGAAAGGTACCGTTAGATCGACTGCCAACGTAGCCAATAGTACATTTATTGATGAATTAATGTGCTTTGCCTGATCTGTAGTAGTTGGGTTGAAATACTTGGAGAAAAGGATCACTTGTGCTCATCTCACCAGGTAATACGAAGCTCTGTGAAATCTCAAAATCCTTTAAACAGGGAAAATATGTATTTGAGGAGCTAAAAGTACCATTGGCCTGATGTCTCTAGCTGGAAGAGTTCCTGCTGAGGACTCTCTTCAGAGCACAGGCGTAGCTTGCTTGGCAAATCAAGGAGAGGAGAGAGAGAGATCCATTCGTGTTGGCTTAGGAAGTGCCCACATATGGGAATGAGGGAAATGGTCTCTCCTCTCACAGAGGCTTCCTGCCCCTGGTCTGATGAGTTAGAATAGGCTGTTTGGTGTTTGCTGCCTTCAGTATTTCTGAGTGTGTCTTCTATATTGCACCAACAGCAAACGATAAAGGTCATAAGAAGATGAGAACATAAGAAGAGCCCAGCTGCTGGATCAGGCCAAAGCTTCCTGTGTCTCACAGTGGTCCCACCAGATGCCTCAGGGAGCACATGAGACAACAAGATACCTGTATCCTGTTGCAACTCCCTTGCATCTGGCATTAAGAGAGCCTATTACTAAAACCAGGAGGTTGCTTATTATCCCCATCATGGCTTGTAACCTATGATGGACATTTCCTCCATATACTGAATCTGTCTAATCCCCTTTTAAAGGCATCTAGGCCCGGTGACATCACCACATCATGTGGCAAGGAGTTCCACAGCTCAATTACACACTGGATAAAGAAATATTTTCTTTTGTCTGTTCTAGTTCTCCCTCCACTCAATTTTAGTGGATATTCCCTAGTTCTAATGTTGTGTGAGAGGGAAAAGAACTTCTCTCTATCCACTCTCTCCATCCCATGCATAATTTTATACGTCTCAATCATGTCCCCCCTCAACAGCCTTTTTTCTAGACTGAAGAGCCCCAAATGCTGTAGCCTTTCCTCATAAGGGAGATGCCCCAGCCCACTAATCATTTTGGTCGCTCTCTTCTGCACCTTTTCCAGTTCCACTATATCCTTTTTGAGATGCGGCAACCAGAGCTGGACACAATACTCCAGATGTGGCCTTACCATCGATTTGTACAAGAGCATAATAATATTGGCCATTTTATTCTCAATCCCTTTTCTAATGATCCCAAGCATGGAATTGGCCTTCTTCACAGCCGTTGCACACTGGGTCGACACTTTCATCGACTTGTCCACCAGTACCCCAAGATCTCTCTCCTGATCCGTCACGGACAGCTCAGAACCCATCAGCGTGTATGTGAAGTTTTGATTTCTTGCCCCAATGTGCATCACTTTACACTTACTTACATTGAAGCGCATCTGCCATTTTGCTGCCCATTCTCCCAGTTTGGAGAGATCCTTCTGGATCTCTTCACAATCCCTGCTGGTCTTCACTACCCGGAAAAGTTTTGTGTCGTCCGCAGACTTGGCCACCTCGCTGCTTATCCCCAACTCCAGGTCATTTATGAACAAGTTGAAAAGCACCGGTCCCAAGACTGATCCTTGGGGCACACCGCTTTTCACCTCTCGCCATTGTGAAAATTGCCCATTAACTCCCACTCGCTGTTTCCTGGTCTTCAACCAGTTCCTAATCCACAAGAGGACCTGCCCTCTTATTCCCTGACTGTGGAGTTTTCTCAGGAGCCTTTCATGAGGGACCGTGTCAAACGTCTTCTGAAAATCCAGATATATAATATCCACGGGTTCTCCCACATCCACATGCCTGTTGACCTTTTCAAAATATTCTAAAAGATTCGTGAGGCAACTTGGCAAGACTTCCCCTTGCAGAAGCCATGCTGACTCTCCCTCAGCAGCACTTGTTCTTCTATGTGTTTTAAGATTTTATCCTTAATGAGACTTTCCACCATCTTCCCGGGAACAGAGGTTAGGCTGTAGTTTCCCGGGTCCCCCCCCCTTCCTTTTTTAAAAATTGGCGTGACATTAGCTATCCTCAAATCCTCTGGCACAGTGGCCGTTTTAAGGGACAAGTTGCTTATTTTTGTCAAGATATCAGCAACTTCATTCTTGAGTTCCTTAAGCACTCTTGGGTGAATGCCATCTGGGCCCGGTGACTTATTGATCTTTAATTTGTCAATTAAGTCTAAGATGTCTTCTCTTTTAACCTCTATTTGACTTAATACTTTAGTCAGGGGAGGCCGTTCCGGCAGCGGCATCTGCCCAAGGTCTTCTGCCATGAAGACAGATGCAAAAAACTCATTTCATTTCTCTGCGACCTCCAAGTCCCGTTTTATCACCCCTTTCCCTCCGTCACTGTCCAGCGGGCCAACCGCTTCTCTGGCAGGTTTCCTGCTTCTAACATATTTGAAGAAGCTTTTAGTATTCCCCTTAATGTTTATGGCCATACGCTCCTCAAAGTTTTGCTTGGCCTCCCGTACCATCTTTTTACATTTCTTTTGCCACAGTTTGTGCTCCTGTTTATTTTCCTCATTAGGGCAAGACTTCCATTTACGGAAGGAAGCTTATTTGCCTTTTATAGCCTCTTTAACTGTGCTTGTTAGCCATGCCGGCACCCTCCTGGACTTAGTTGAGCCCTTCCTCCTTTGTGGGATACACTCCCGCTGGGCCTCACTGTTGTTTTAAACAGCCTCCATGCACTCTGGAGCGATTGGACTCTTTCTACCTTCCCTTTCAGCTTTTTTTAAACTAGTCTCCTCATTTTGGGGAAGTCTGCCCTTCAGAAGTCAAGGGTTTTTGTGTCAGATTTGCTCGTTTTTTTTAGCGTTTTTGTGCTGAACTCACAACTAAAGCTACAGGGTTTGAAGGATCATAAAAAAACCCCTGGAAGGCAGGGACTTGTATCTTGGGGTACACTGTGCTGAGACATACCCCTACAGACCCCTAAAGCACAGACGTTGTGTGCAGAACACAACTATGTTTTTTCTAGCATTGTATTGGTGAACTCACAACTTCAGCTGCAGCAATTAAATGGTTCAAATTGCAATTAAAAAAAAACCTGGCAGGTAGTGACTTGTAACTTGGGGTACACTGTGCTGGGGAGGGGAGAGGCCGGGAAAGTAGAGTAGCAGGTTCAAAAAGACCCACTGGAGGCCATGCGGGACCAGAGTAGGGTCAGTAAAGCATTCTTTTACTCCCCTCTCCACCCATTCATGGTCTTCTTTCTGGCTGTCTGCAGGATGCCGTGGAGCCCAAGCTGGCGCCGCTGTGCCCCCCTGTGGGCACCCAATCCGTTAGGATTGGGCCGTTAGTCTCATTTTGCGTCCCTTATTGTCAGCTCAGGTTTCTTTTGCCAGAGTTTGTGTTCCATCACATTGGCCTTATTTGGGCACGGCGTCCATTTCCTGAAGGAAGCCTTCTTACCTTTCGTAGCTTCCTGGACTCCATTGTTGAGCCACGCTGGCCTCCTCCTGGACCTGGTGGTGTCTCTCCGACTGAGCTTCCATTATTGTGGTTTTGAATAAGCCCCCTGCACTCTGGAGAGAATTGATCCTTTTGGCTTTCAATTTCAGCTTCTGTTTTTTTACACCCCTCATTTTTGTGAAGTTCCCTTTTTTGAAGTCATTTTTTGGTGAGTGTTGGACTTCTTTAGAAACCGTCTAGTAGTAACACATCTGTTGAGTTGGATGGCACGCTGGCTGCTGTGCCCTGTCAATGCCCAACACTGACAGCTTCTTGGAGGCAGCCAGAACCAGGGATCTTCTGACCGGAGCTTGAAAACAGGGGAGCTTCACACGGGAGTTGAGCAGGGGAGTGTAAGCAGAAGCACCTTGCAGCGACACCAGAGACTCTGCCGGCTCCAAGAAAAGCAGCCCCCGAGAAAGCGGCAGAGCCATGTCTTGCCCTGAGGGGGGCCTGGCCCTGTTCCTGCCGCCCGGCAGATGTAGAGAGCCATGCATGCAGTCAGTGTCAGCTGGAGGCACTTCTGGAGGAGAAGGAAGGTGCCTGGCCTGGAGGAGGCACGGCTAGCCTTCCTTCCGCTGATCAGGGAGGAGGAGGAGGAGGAGTGTCTTGGTAGAGCCAGGAAGCTCCTTTGGAAGTGCTACAGAATTCACAGGATTCTACCGAGGGGCAAGACAGCCACATGTCAGAGGGCAGCCTCTGCAGGAATGTCACCCACAGGACCCAGCCTAGAGTGAAGATGTCTGTCCTCCTGGACCGGAGAAATCGCTTCCAGGACCTTCCTGTGGAGGAGGATTCAGAGCCACTGGAGGGAGGGAGTGTCACTCCCCTGGTCCCCAGAAACACTGCAGCAGAGGACGCTGAGCAGAAGACTGAAGACATGAAGAGGAAGAGGTGCATAGTGGTGGCTGGAGACGTCCTGCTGAGGGGGACAGAAGCTGCCACATGCTGACTGCTGGACAGTTAGTTCGAGAGGGGTGCTGCTGCTGTCTCCCCAGGGCAAAATTTCCACTGGGTCCCCAGTCCCTTCTCTGGTTCTGAGCAGCTGCATGGCATTCCCAGGCTCAGCAGGAGGTGCTGAGGGCAGGCTGCAGACTGCAAAGCCCCACATATCCTCCTGCTCAACCCGGCCCAGATCTAGTTATCACCTGAAACGGAAATGTATAATTTGTCATCGTTTCCCCCCCCCCCCGCACATATCTCTCTGCAGAAGCTCCCAGTGGACCGGCCAGTGATGATGCCGGACTAATCCAGATGCTTCTGCTCTTTATCAGGAAGCTGATAAAGGGCCAAACATCCAGCCCAGGACATCCAGCCAGCTGCGTCACATCGCACAGGTGGCCACTATTTACCAACTGCCAGCGGAAGTCAGTGCTAGCCTCTCTGGGCCAACGGCATGATAGGTCTGGCAATGAGCTTGACAGGTGCTTAAAAAATCAACACAGGACCAGAGAGTGATGATGGAAATGGCAACCGGTGTGGCTGGAGTCCAGGCCGCTCCATGCAGATTAGAAGGGCTTCAGTACACAGCTGGGGACCAGCTCCAGAACCAGAGCTCAGCGCTTGCTCTCTCTCTCTCTCTCTCTCTCTCTCTCTCTCTCTCTCTCTCTCTCTCTCTCTCTCTCTCTCTCTCACACACACACACACACACACACACACAGCTGGCCAGAGGAGGCCATTTCCCAGGGGACCTTTGGGCACCAAAGCCTTTGAAATGGTCTTTGATAGCCTGGCGATGCCGCCTTCTCTTTCAGCAAAGACCAACGAATGCTGCTAAGTCAATTCATGAAACGTTGGGCACTTGTTCCTCACCCCAGCCAAGTGAATCAATTCAGTGATGTCAAGGCATGGCGGCCCTGGAAAGTCTTTGCAAGGTCTGGTGCATTTTATTCCTTCTTCAGACAAGCAATTTCCCTCCTGCTCTACAACAGCAATGCATAAAACAGATCTGCTTGAGCCACAGTGTTGCGCTCGGTCCCGCAACACGCTCACACCCAGAAGCGTCGTGAAGGGGGCGGGCCCCCTGGGCAGCAGGGGTGTCAAGCAGCGGGGGGCACTTTCGCCACACCACCATGAAAATTCGGCAGCGGTGCGAAAGCACCCTCCCCTGCGTTTTTTCGGCCATTTGCGGTGGGAGGATTGGCCACCCTCCCTCCTGGGTTGCAAATGGCCTAAAAATGACCCAAAAAATGCTGAACAAGCCTTTCAGCAGAACGCGCACATACGCATGCACGGCCTGCCGCGTGTGCGCAAGTGCGCGTTCTGATGAAAGGCTCATTCCAAAGAGGCGCATGTGCGAGGCTTGTTCCAGGTAGGCCACGTGGTGGATGAAAAATGGTGGTGGCTGGGCAAAAATGGGCAAGAAATGGTGGCTGGACGAAAAATGGCAGCGGCGGCACCTCTGGATGCCAGGACAGGGCCCCGAAATCTGGGAAGGTCCCGGCCGTTCTGGGACATATGGCAAGCCTATCCATGAGCTGTTTTTGCTACACAATATCTAACACTCTCTTTCCGACTTTTCCACCTCTTAATCCATGAGTTTGGGGTTAGGGTTAGGTTCCACGTAGGTTTGTGAATGTACGGTTCTTGATATCCATGCCTTCAGTAGATGAGACGGCCGGGCCTCCTGTAGTCCTGGGGAGTCCTTCTTTGCCACAGCTGATTTGTGGGCTGGAGCACCTCCCTTATGAGGAAAGGCTACAGCGTCTGGGGCTTTTCAGCCTAGAAAAAAGGCGCATGAGGGGGGACATGATGGAGACGTATAAAATTATGCATGGGATGGAGAGAGTGGATAGAGAGAAATTCTTCTCCCTCTCGCACAACACCAGAACCAGGGGACATGCACTAAAATTGAGTGGAGGGAGAGTTAGAACAGACAAAAGAAAATATACATGCAGGTTTTCGTGGCCAGTTGTTATGCTCAAGGATACAATATTTATGGGTTTTTCAGCCATGTGAATTCAGCTCTTAGAATTGAAGAAATAAAGATCGATCTTACAGGAGAGTTCACCTCAGGACACAGAGGAAATGACAGCTTCCGTATCTAGTTAACCACAACGTGGCTTACACGTTGGTTGCCCGTACCTCACAAAGTATTACTGCCTTACTGTATAAGTCCTTGCAGAAGCGTTACGAAGTGGGAGAGCGGAACACGTTTACCTCAGGTCACGAAGATTTTGACAGCTTCCGCATTCAATTAACAATCAGCGACTTGCGCGCTGGTTCTCGTGCTTCCAATAACTGACTTTATATTCACAGAGACCTCCAGGGCAAAGTCATGGACACCTTCCAGCTTGTGGCTGGGTTCTCTTTTTGCTTCCGAAGAAGCCCCTAATGACTGGGGAGAAACGTTAAGCGCAGAAGACTCTAAAGATTTTCATCATTGTCAGCCTTGGATAATCCGTCTCGTTGCCCGCTCTACATCGCGGTAGAACCAGGAAGTGGAATTTCAACTGACAATTGTAAGATCGATCTTTATTTCTTCAATTCTAAGAGCTGAATTCACATGGCTGAAAAACCCATAAATATTGTATCCTTGAGCAAAAGAAAATATTTCTTTACCCAGCGTGTAATTCATCTGTGGAACTCCTTGCCACAGGATGCGGTGATGGCACCTGGCCTAGATGCCTTTAAAAGGGGTTTGCTTATAAATTCTGCTTATAAATTTGCTTATTAATTCTGTGGGAGGAGACAGAAAAGTCCATCACAGGTTACAAGCCATAATGGGCATAAGCAACCTCCTGGTTTTAGAACCTGGGCCTTCCCAGTCCAAGGCCAACTCCCGAAACTCTACACTGTGCTGACTTTTGGCAGAGAGGCAGACGATAAATAAAGAGGGAAAGGGGGGCTGTCCCAGCACTGTGCAATGAGGGATATGGTGGGCTGAGGAGCCCAACCGTGGGTGAGAAAACCAGCCTTTCTGGCACCGTCTCTCTCCTGCTTCCTCCTCTTCTTATGGGATTGATGGAAGATGTACTGAGGCTTGTAAGTGAGATTGTGGATAACGGCTTTTTATTGGATCAGAGCAGGAGATGGACTGTAATCTAAATCGAAATCTGCAGTGGGACAGCACTTGAATGAGTGGGGGACGGGGAGAGCACGTATTGTGGAAAAGCCTCCACTTTCAGGCGCCAGACAAAAGGAGACAATTTGTCCATCTATCATTCATACAATGAAATCCGCAAACAAGTTCAAAACATTTGCTTTCCAGATGCACTGATAAGACCGCACGGCACCTTGGGGTTGGACCAAGGAACTGGAGAAGGAGCCACTGGAGGGAAATTTATTCTCCAGGATTGAGCAGCTTTTCGGCACATAGTGTCAATCCTTCCCAATGTGAGGCTGCTGGGTCATTCCATGTGAAATCAACCAATGCATGAAACCTTGATGTCACGGATTTTGCTCATTTTTGGTACATTTACATAAGAACATAAGAACATAAGAAGAGCCCTGCTGGATCAGGCCAAAAGCCCATCTAGTCCAGCTTCCTGTATCACACAGTGGCCCCACCAGATGCCTCAGGGAGCACACAAGACAACAAGATAACCTGTTTCCCGTTGACACTCCCTTGCACCTGGCACAGAGAAAACCCACTTCTAAAACCAGGAGGTTGCTTATGGCTTGTAACCTGGGATGGTCTTTTCCTCCATGAATCTGTCCAAACCCCTTTTAAAGGCATCTAGGCCAGCTGCCATCACCACATCCTGTGGCAAGGAGTTCCACAGGTGAATTACACGCTGGGTAAAGAAATATTTTCTTTTGTCTGTTCTAACTCTCCCTCCACTCAATTTTAGTGCATGTCCCCTGGTTCTGGTGTTGTGCGAGAGGGAGAAGAATTTCCCTCTATCCACTCTCTCCATCCCATGCATAATTTTATAAGTCTCAATCATGTCCCCCCTCGGGCGCCTTTTTTCTAGGCTGAAAAGCCCCAGACGCTGTAGCCTTTCCTCGTATGGGAGGTGCTCCAGCCCACAAATCATTCTGGTCGCTCTTTTCTGCACCTTTTCCAATTCAACTATATCCTTTTTGAGGTGTGGTGACCAGAACTGGACACAATACTCCAGATGTGGCCTTACCATCGATTTGTACAAAGGCATAATGATATTGGCCGTTTTATTCTCAATCCCTTTTTTAATGATCCCGAGCATGGAATTGGCCTTCTTCACAGCCGCCGCACACTGGGTCGACACTTTCATCGACCTGTCCACCAGCACCCCAAGATCTCTCTCTTCATCCGTCACAGACAGCTCAGAAGGGGGAGGCTGGCTGGCTGGCTGGCTGGCTGGCTGGCTGGCTGGGAGAGCTCCCTCCCGGGCAGGGCTGGGGGTAAGGAGGCCAGAAGCCCTGCTGCTGCTGCCGCCTGGTAGAGCCCCGGCCTGAGGAGGCCCAGAGCAGCTGCTCCCCCCCCAGGAACAACTGGGGGGGGAGGTCTTCGGACCCTGCCCTGGGAGGCTGGCCAGCCCGGGGGAACAGGCCCCAAAGTCAACCCCAGGCCAAGGAAGGCCTCCGACTGACCCAGACTCGGGTCCCGGCCTCTGCACCCAGCTCTGCCCACCAGCTGGGGGCGCCTGTGGGAGTGGGGGAAGGCCCACCTGGGGATGACCGGCCAGGTCTCCCCAAAGACCTCGTCTGCCCTGCCGTCCGCCCCATACCGCCAGAGGGCGCCCGCTCACCCGCAGCCGGACTGGCAGAATCACCAGCTGGCAGCTCCCGACGTGAGAACTCCTCCTCGAACCTAGCCAAAGATATAGGAGAAGTGGACGAAATGTTGTGTGTTTTGTGTTCTGTTAAATACATTTTCTAACATGGCATCTAAACCCGTGTTCCCTATTTCTTACAAAATTGTTGCTGGCCATGAAAGCTATCGCTCTTTATTTCCATTTTTGTTCCCATTTCATTCTTTAAACATCAAGCAACCCACAGAAGGTTGAACTGCGCAAGATATTTTTTCCTTGGAATGCTACCCAATGGCTAGCATGCATCTTGCTTTTCCAGGTCCAAACGGACTTTCCGCTCAATTCTCTCCTAGCATCTATGGCGGCAGCAGCAGGACACTGTGCCGCTGTTACAAATCATCGTCTGCCAATGACACACGGAGCGCTGCCATTTTTGAGCTGCTGCTGCTGCTGCAAAGCAGCATCAGCCTCAGAGGCCTGCTGCTGCCAGTGGGGGGGGGCAGCCGTGGGCAGGGGGGAGTAATGGGGAATTTGGGGGAGGAACAGGGAGGGGTGGATCTGGTGGCAGTTGAGCATGCTGGACCTTATCCCCTCTTTTCAAAACCTCCCTGCCCCTTTTCTCTCCTCGGACATAACCCCCCCCCCACCAAAGTGGCTGGCATTTGTCCGAAGAGACCCTTAGGCAGCTTGTAGACTTACATGGAGGTGAGTAAAGACGTTTTTTATTGACCTCTGGTTTGCCTTCAGGTTGCCCCCACCACCACCATCATGCAGCGTGCAATTTTTGGGCACAGTTGCATGCTATAGCATGGCGGCGGCGGGGAGGGGGGGGGAATTGGCCAGTTAAAAAATATGCAGGTCTGAAAGCCCTGAGTTTTCCCTACTTTTCCTTATTTTTGAACACTTGCAAGTCCCAGAAGGCCTGTGCTGGTTCAACCTAGAAAGCTGCTGGGACCCTCCTCCTCCTGCAGCAGCCATTGTCCTCTGTCTGAAATGCCACTGCAGCATGTGCCAGATGTGGATCTGGGCCCTTCTTCATGCCTGGCATAGCCAAGCCTCCTCCTGAGACTGGCATGTGCCGACCGATTGGGCAGCCAAACCCGTCGGTCGAGGTTAAGGGGTGGGATGGACCAGGTGTGTTTCACTCCTCCAGCCAGGTAACTTGGTGACATCATTGAACAGAGGTTCAAGCACAGAGATGCTCGTGTGCGATTCTGCCATGAAATCTAGTGTTGGTTTGCGGAAGGCTCACCCACTTGCTCTCCAGTAAGTGCAGGAACCGGGATTCCTGGGACAATGGAAGCAGCTAGCAATATGGACTGTATTTCTAGCTAGATGCATTTAGGAATTCATTTTCTTTGATTTGCCCTTTTTCACCAGTCTGCAAACTTCACCAGTTTCACTACACAGCAAGGGTTTCCTGTGCTTTGCTCTTGAGTAACATCTCAGATCCATCTACTGGGCAATATTGGTAATCCACTGAGACAGGCCCATGGTCGCCATGGCGGCCATGAAGTCCTGAGCCGCCGCTGTCTCAGAGGCCTCGGCATGAACATTGAAGTCTCCTAGCACTAACAGGCGTGGGGACTCCAGTGCCACCGCCAAGATCACCCTGGTCAGCTCAGGTAGGGAAGCCGACGGGCAACCAGGTGGACGGTACACCAGCAGCATCCCCATCCTGTCTCGCCCCTGTAGCACGAGGCGGAGACACTCAAACCTGGTACACTGTGGGACAGGGTATCCGGTGAGGGAGATGTAATCCCGATAGACCACAGCAACAACACCCCCTCGCCCCTGTAGCCGTGGCTGCTGCATTACCCGGTACCCTGGTGGACACAGCTGGGAAAGGTTCACAGCACCAGCCGCATCCAACCAGGTCTCCGTAACACAGGCACCTGCACCCATGTCCAATGGCAGGGACGAGCATTGTTTCCGGACGGCTGTGGTTCAGCTCCGAGGTCTGAAAGGAATTCTTTTCAAAAGATGATCGCAGAATTCACCCTCTCCTTCAGAAAGTCAGTTTCTATAGCAATTTATTTTTGAAAGCTGAGAGGTGCAAGGCATTAAAAAAACCTGGCAAGAGCACTTACTGTGGAAGTGTATTTACTCTCCCCTTGGGTGAAGGATCACATTCAGCCATGGTGCAAAGGGAAGTGTTCTGTATACCTTCCACGTATTCTGTACATTGTCTTTCTAATGATTCCTCCTTGCTTCCACATGCTTCATTCGGTGGGGGGGGGGGGGAGCCTTATTGGCTGGCCGGCAATTCCCAGAGTGTCTCTGTTCATTACTGCAATGTGTTCCATGGCAAAAACGATCAGAAAGGGATCCGTCCCCCTCTTGTAAATGGATGAGACACTCAGTGTGACAGAGGTAATTAGGCTCTGGGGAAAATGTATGCACAGCTAATAGGAGGCAGAGCTAAACGTTGTCTTAATTTACCCTCAAGCTCGCTTGCTCACACACACACACACACACACACACACACACACAAGTTGTTCATTCAAGTTTCACTAATTGAGTCACCAGCCATTAACCCCTTCCTTCCTTTTGCAAATGAGTTCGGTGTGTGGTGGGGCCCCCACCTCCCACCTCTTGGTTTGAATTCTCCTTTCAACGCAACTGGGAGTGCATCCAGCCCACCAAACTGATCTGGGCTTTCCAGCAGCCTCCCTGGCCGGCCGGCCCTGCTCACCCTCTTCCTGCTTTCCTTGGGGAAGGGAATGCTGAGTCACCCCACTGGGGAGCACCACGGTAACCAACGAACCCCATCTCTTGGTCAAGGATCTCAGCAGGTAGGAATGGGAAAGACCCTTCTCTGCAGGAGAAGGCCTGGGCTAGCTGCTGCCAACGGAGTAGGTAACGCTGGGCTCGTTGGACCCATGGGCTGACTCCGCAGGCAGCTGCTGCTGCTGCTGCTGCAAGTGTTCCTCAGCTCAGCCAAAGAGACCCAGGCAGCAGGATGCCACCACTTCCGCCAGCCGGTCCCGCCATTTCATCCAGAAGCCAAGGCAGCCTCTGATGGGCGGGCGCCCCATTGCCCAAGGACACCTGTGTGGCTGCGTCATGCGTAGGGAACAGCCTTGCTTCAAAATGTGGGCTCAGAGGAAAGGGAAGAGTGGGATCTCCAGGTTTCCCTCTCTCAGCAAAGCCTGTTCTTCTAGGTGTTTTAAGATTTTATCCTTAATGAGACTTTCCACCATCTTCCCTGGAACAGAGGTTAGGCTGACCGGCCTGACAATCCCAGCACCTGGGGAACTGCTGTCAGCTGACGTAGACGGTGCTGCTCGACAGATCCCAGGGCTCACACATTGTCTTCCCTACATGTGAACTGCGGGAGTTTGGGGTGCAATGAGCCTTCCCCTTGGCTGAGCAAGTGGATGGAAGTCCCATGGTCTGCTGGGCTTCACAATATTGTGACCTTGCAGATGATTCCCACTGGGGTGTGGATGAAAATAACACCCTAGAATGGGCGAGGCCTGACACAGGCACAAGCAGGGCTTTCTGCAAGCTCTTCCGGTGGTTCCCCCCCTTTCATCCCCCTTCACCCCTCTCCTGTCATCCGGGTATGACTCCCTGGTCTTTAAAGTTGTCTCAAATGGCGTTATGGGGGATTTCTGATGATGCCACGAGTGTACGTGTGCGAAACGTCAAGATATGTTTTAACATCTGTAAAAGTTTATTTATTGAAATAAATTGTTTTGAATACGACAGAGTTTCCCGGCAATATGCGAATTTTTAATTCGATAATCTGGTCACGTCGTGACAATCTACGAAAATATTTAATATTTTATTTATTTGCAAAAAACCACAATCCAGTACTCAAAATGAGGCAGCTCTAATGATTAGCCTCAAGGCTTGAGGGGTTTAGTTATGTGACCCAGCCTTCACCTGCCCCCACTACCTGTCATTGACAGACTTGGGGAAAAAAACACCAGAAAAAAGACGCTCAAACATTTAGCTCCATATATTACACAAGCTTGCAAACTGCAGGAGCTCAGCTCTTTGAAGGGTAATTAGCAGCTATCTCATTTTTGAATAGCCTCAGGGCTTGAGGCAATTAGGGACCCACCAGAAATCAGGTCGTGACCCACCTAGTGGGTCCCAACCCACAGTTTGAGAAACACTGCAATATGGCAACCAGCTTGATTGATAACTGGCAAATAGAGGGAGTAAACATGGAGGCCCTTTCTCGGCTCTCCCACCTGGGTCAATTGTCTCCCCCCCAGTACGCCACCGCCCCATGGAACGGAATTTAGTTTGACACGGGATCGCGCTGCTTGTCTCGTGTCACCTTTCTCACTTCCACACCTGGTCAAGGAGGTTTTGCAGTGTGTTGTGTTGTTCAAAGCCTGCAAGTCCAGTTTCGCCAAAGGCAACCGTAGAACAAAAGATGGAGGAGGTGATGCCTCTCTTACTTCGCGCTCAGCTCTCTCACAAGGTGGCGACCCCCCCCCTCTCGCTCCCCCAGTCAGGACTTCAAGAACCGCCAGACATGATGCTGCTTAAGACACTTCAAGCAAGCATGGTCCTTAGGAATGTTCTCTCCCTCGGTCACCAGTTCCAGCAGGCCTCCCTCGCAGGGCTGACAAGAGGAAGACGTCCTCTGCCTGCCTTTCAGGCTCCCAGCAGTCCACACAGCTGATGTGTTACGTTGCTGAAATGATCCCTGTATGGAAAACTCATGAAGATTTAAAGATTGCAATAAAGAGGACAGTTTGCCCAATAAATGACGCGATAACAACCAAGCTGCTGGCTATAAAAAAAGGAAGAGACGGCTTTGGGAGAACGAAGTGGCTCTCATCAGCCTGAAGAGATTCCACTTCTTCCTCCCCCCCCCCCACTCCCTACCATTCCCCAGGATGCTGCCAGGCAGGAGGTACAGAGCCAGCCCGGCAAAGAGGGTTGCTCTGTGTGAGCAAGGGAGTACAGTGGAGGCGCGAGCCCCCAGGCGTGAGCCCCCTTGACGGATCTCAGGAGGCGAGAGCGGGAAAAGGGTGCTGGGGTCCAGGAGACCCACCCTGCACTGTCTAGATGTGGTGGTGAAAGGAAGGCGGGCGGGCAGGCAGACAGGCAGGCTGGTGCCAGGTGAGGCTGCTAGATTAGAAATTGGGTATGGCCACGGCCCGTGAGTGCGCCACTCTCGGGCGCAAAGCTCATCACTAGCTCCTCTCTTTCTGGGCACCGCTCCCAGCCCTGCTTTTGGACCTTTATCCACCTCTGCCACACTGGGGAGGTGAAAGGGTTCGCAGGAAGTTCGGGATGGAGGGTATGGCCTGGGGGTCCGGGATGGAAGCCGCCTTGGGCGTCCTGAGTGTGGGAGAAAGGCGGGTGTAAATTCTTTAAATATATGAATGAATGAATGAATGAATGAATGAATGCAGTAAGTAGAGCAGTCGGGGGCAGAGCTGGAACTGTTGGAACTCCCAGTGTGGAGCTGTTGAGCCCCTGGTGATACACAGACTGACTGAGGGGTCTCGGGCAGCTGGAGGCTCCGCCCTTCTTGGGGCACACTTGCCGCCACCATCCTCCTCCTCCCAGGGAGACCTATGGGAAGGCAGCCTCCCTCGGGTGGCCAGATGGGCACCTCATTGCCAGTTCTGGATTTCAGCCCTCACTGCTGCTCGGTTGGGGGTCCCAGAGGGAACACTGGGACAATCCAGATGTCCGACCCCCCAAGATCTTGGCTCCTGTGTGTGGTGGGATGAACTCCTTCCCCCTGCCTCTCAGTGGCTGTGGCCTCTGTGGGATCCCTGCTTGTGCTGGAGGCCCCTGCGCTTCTTCTCCCTCTCTCTTCTTCCCTGGGGGAGACCACATGGGGCCAGAAGTGTGGCTGGGTCCTGACCCTTTCAGGCTGAGTTTCAAACCTCATCTGATCTGAACCTGCCTGTCCAGCTGCAGGACCACCTTCAGTGTTTTTTTCTTTGGAAGCTGCTTTGACCATCTTCAAACAAAAGGCAGGATAGACACACATGTCATCAATGAAGAACCCCCTGCCTGCCTGCCTGCCTGCCTGCCTGCCTGACCCCTTTCTTCTCCTCTTTGGCCAGGCTTTCCTGCCAGCCAGTTTTGAGGGGGCTCTTTCCATCGGTCCTCCACAGCCTCACGAACCAGCTGCAGGAGCTGGCTTTACTGATGGAATTCAGATTTCTCTGATCCTTTCATAGCCTTAAAATAGGACACCACCACCACCACCCCCAGGGACTGTTGCTGCTGTGTGTGAAGGAGGGAGAGTTGTCATGCAGGGCATGTTTGCACACACTTCCTCTGGCTTGCGGCTTCCCGGAGGCCTGGATTTGTAGGCACACCGTCCATGCTAAACCGAGAGTCAACAAGCTGCAGCCTGAATCCTTGCCAGTATTTGCAGGGCGACTCAAGGAATCAGGAGCCTCCACTTCTCCCCAGGCGCCAGGCGGCCTGCTGCTTATGTTGACTGACATCCAATGATCAGCAGAACAGGCCTTGCACAGGTCAAGAAGCCTGGATGATGGGGGAGGCCCCCAACATCTGGAGAGTCCCCAACATCTGGAGAGCCCGGCTTCATTGTTAGCCACAACTATGGTTTTGGGAGGGGATGTGAAAGCACAGCAGGCAGCAACGAAGCGCTTGCAGAAACGTCGGGAACAGTCCCAAGGAAGATGGGACTGCAGAGCTGGGCTCAGAGCGAGCTGCCTTCACACCAGCCAGAAGCAGCCAGTCCTTCTCCCTCCCCAGATCCCTTGCCTGAATTGAGCTTCTTTTTATCACGGAGGGAAGTGTAAACATCTTGCTGACAGGAAACAATGTTGTGCCCCCCCCCTTCTGACTGCAACCGCTTTTGAGAAATACGGTGCAACCCTATCTAGACGAAGGCCGGCGGGGTCCAGGGTGTTGCAAACATGCCGTAAGGCACATTTGTGTCTCCTGGTAAGGAAGCGGTGCTGGCGCCAAAGCTGGCGCCGCTCCCCCTGCACCAGATCCAAAGGAGTGCCCGCAGGGGAAGGTGAGTTCCCCGCTGGGCAATGGAGAGGCGTGGGGAGGGCAGAACGGGGTGTTCCGGGGCGTGAAATTGGTCGGCCAGGCCTGGGAAGGGGGAGGGATTGGCGGAGACCTCCTCACCCAAATCCTACCCCCCCCTTTCTGGGCCTGGCCACCTGGTGCACATTCGAGTAGACCCATCGAGGAGGTTGGGGCTCTACTCGGCGTAAGGAGATGAACGTCCCCTTCCCCTGAGGAGAACTCCAACCGCGCCGGTGCTGGGTCCTATCTGGATAGGATGTAGTGCAGGCTCGACACCCGCGCTGCAGCCTAGCTAGACAGGGTTGGGCTGCTAGAATGTCAGCACCCAGGACATGCAAGAACGATATGAGCAAAAGCTCCCTGGCCTGCCTGGCGGAAACCATCACCTCCCTTGCCTGGGTTTCAGGCAGCAACGTCTGGTCTACTGAGGCATCAGCTCAGCTCGGTCAGCCGCAGGCAGGCAGCACAGGGCTCTCCGTGGCGCCATTAGACGTGGCAAGCGCGAGAGACGTCCACTTCTGCCCTGCATCTTGTGGGCTTTGGGAGTTACACTCACCTTTGTGCAGAGCGAAAGATGCACCTGAACAGTAATGAAAGTTTGTGGACGGGAAAAGCAATTGCTTTGTGTTGATGCCGGCGACGTTTAATCTCCAGAGATTTCGAGGTCATAAATTCACTGGCCCAGAAAAGCTATTGCAGGACTTGTGGTAAAATCATTTCGGGAGGCAGCAGAGACTGGAAGAGGCCACACCAGACACCTCGGATTCAGTCTTGCTCTTAGACTGCCAGGCATCTTCATGGCAGAGGCAGAAACGTTTTCTGCTCCAGGAGGAGAATCTGGGGGCTCGCAGAGGGGGGGACATAGCAGAGGGGCTTCAGGAAGTGGCCTTGGTCAGTCTGAGGGCAGAGGCGATCCTATACCCCTCGCGGGGTGCCGCCGATGCGACTCCCCACGTGACATCACAAGCCCCACCCCTTGGGGCGTGACGTCACTTTTGCGCCGCTGAAATTTGGCAGCAAATGCGGAGGCGTGAAACTACCCCCACGGGGTTTTTAGCTGGCTCTTTAGCTGCCATCTCGTGCACCCCCGGCACGTGTCACCATGCGTTCTGGGGCGTCCATGAGGCGGGGGTGCACGATTCCGCCGAATTGCCGCAGAAGCAGCGACTCATGCACCCCCCTCTGCGTGTTGCCCCCACCGCCCGGGGTCCACAGCCCCCCCCGCCCCCAACGACGCCACTGCCTGAGGGTAATGAAAATGTGGGGTGGGGTGGGTGGCGCCACCCCTTGTGTTCCTCACACCCTCTGACGGGAGCCCTCAGTCATGCCCCCCCTCCAAGGATCCACCTGGAACCAGACCTGGGTGGTTCCACCTGCTTTGAGGGGAGACCCCCCTTGGCCCCCGTATGCACAGGGACCACGGGGAGTCAGAAGGCCCTGGCAACCCCACGGGGGTGGGGGAGAGTGACTGTGCTCAAGAGGTCTAGTTCAGGCTCGGGGGGGGGGGTGAAGGACAGAGGCAGGAGGCCAGGCTGGGATTGAGCACCAAGAGTCAGCCAAGCAGAGGCGAGGTCAGGTGAAGGGAGGGAGGCAAGGCTGCTGCTTTACCACCAGAGGCAAGCGATTGTTGGAGCCCAGCGGTCGGGTCACCCCAACCAGTGGTCAGCTGAGTGCGCTCAGCTCTGCAAGCAGAGCAGACCCTTGTCTGCTTGTTCTTTCTCTTCTGAGCCTGGAGGCTCCATAAAGAGCGGCGATGATGATGATGATGGCTAATAGCCCCTGGTAGACGGACCTCTCCACCTCCTTCTCCATGCAGAGAGAAATGCAATGAGTTCTTTGCCTCGGTCTTCACGCCAGAAGACCTTGGGCAGAGACCGCTGCTGCCTGAACGGCCTTCTTTGATCCACCTGCCCAACGTCAGCCTCTCTGGCAGCCACAGCTTTGGGGCAGAGAGAGGTCTTCCCAGCTCGCGACCAGAGATGCTGGTGGTACAAAAGGCCAAGCGGGGGCCCATAGCTTCAGCTCCGCTCCGACTCCATCCCTTCTCTTTCCCAGTCCTTGGTTTCTTCATTCCATCTCCACGGAAACGGATTTGGGGCCCTGCACCAGATTTCTGGGTTCTTCACGGCATCTGCACACTGCCATCGCCCTGGTGGTGGCAAGAGCACTCTCATCATCACCGCTACCGCATCCGCTAACTTCTCTCTTGAATAAGGAAACCGCCTGTGATTGTCGCGAGTTCTCTGATCTTGTACTTGAATGCCAAGAAGTGTCACAGTTCAATAACAAAATCCAGTTTCCTGCAAATCAAACTACTTCTGGGCCATTCAGTTTTTTTTTGGGGGGGGGATGCTATAGACTGGAGCTTGGCCCCCTCCTCGGCATGCAGGAAGGCGCACTTAACAGGGAGGGTGCCAATATTGAAGCTTGCCTTGTGCCAGATGGAGAGATATTTAATTGTGTTTACACAGCCCACCCTGCTGAGAAGACGACTGCACAAAGACACCTACCCAGCCAATATAATTGCAAATATTTCCACTGGAGGAAAAATAGATCCTATCAGCTACGAAATAGACTTTCAAAATGATGCAACAGACTGTCACTGCCAATTCTCTGGCTCAGTACCAGTACCTGCTGCAGGAGGAATTGTATGTTCTGGGTTTTTGCCAAGAAAGTCCATTGATTCCTCTTCAGCATATTTACACACACAAAAGACTTTCTGTTGCATATAAATTGCATTTTCAAAGACTTCGGCTGAACGCAAATACCATTGATTTCGTGTTTTTTTTTTTTTTAAATGATAGCACCAGGGAATGGTTCAGAGGCTCTGGAGCACTACTCAAGAGTACAGCAAGTCCTCACCTAAAGTTGTCGATAGGTTCTCCTTGGAAACTATGACTTTAAGCGAAACGACTTCTAATGAAGCCAATTTTACAACAGGCTAATAGATAATACACGTAAACCTTTCCTGTGGCAGTTTCCCATCAACCTCCATACAAAACGGCTTTAAGTGAGGACTTGCTGTACTTCACGGTTCCTGTTTATCAAGCATACATGATTCACACACCTGTGCGGTATTCATTCACCTTCTCTTTAGACTCCAGCTTGCATGGGAAGCATTTTGGGGACTCGCTGCCCCTGTTTGGGATCGACATCAGCTGTGGTGCTGAGCGCAGTCAGGATTGCAGAAGTGCTGCTGCATTCATTCAGACCTCAGGCTTCGGAAAGGGGGGGCAGTCTGTGAGTGTGGGAGGGAAGAGCTGGAAAGGGGAGGGTGTTTTCCACACATACGGCAGGGACAGCAGTAAGGATAGGAGAAGTTCTGAACTACGTAAACCCAAAGCGTTGAAACGTCGGGGAGAGCTGGAGGTGGGGAGATGCTTCTCCTGCCCTCGGCACTGACCACAGCAATGATTGGACAAATATTGGACTAGTTAAAATCAGGCTCCCCTTTGCAGAAATCGAGCCACAGAGACCCCAGATGAGGGGCCGAGAGGATGCTGCACCTGGGCAACAGGCAGAAGTGGCAGCGTCCCAAGTGCTCTCTGGAGCTGTTGCAGGTGACCCAAGAAGTGAGCAACAAGCTCTCGGAGACCCTCAACTGCTTCCAGGATAGAGAGAATCATAGAGTTGGAAGGGACTCACAAGGTCATCTAGTCCAACCCCCTGCCTGAAGCAGGAAATCCTCCTAGAGTATCCCCAGTAGGTGCCTGTTGAGCCTCTGCTTGAAGATCTCCAGTCAGGGAGAATCCACCACCGCCCTCGGCAATCTGTTCCACTGTCGAACCACCCTTGCCGTCGAGAATTCCTTCTTGATATCCAACCGGAATCTCCTCTCTTGCAGTTTGTACCCATTGGATCTAGTTCTACTCTCAGAGGCAGCTGAGAACAAATGTGTTCCTTCTTCCATATGACAGCCCTTCAGGTCTTTGAAGACCGCTATCATATCCCCTCTCAGCCTTCCCTTCTCCAGGCTAAAGATACTGAGTTCTCTCAACCTTTCCTCGTAGGTCTTGTTCTCCAGACCTCTGATCATCCCCGTCACTCTTCTCTGAACCTGCTCCAGTTTGGCTGCATCTTTCCTAAAGGGAGGTGCCCACAATTGGACACAGTACTCCAGGTGAGACCTGACCAACGCGGAGTAAAGCGGAACCACGACTTGGAAGCGACTTGGAAGCGAGGGTTCTACTAATGCAGGCTAAGATTGTGTTAGCCTTCTTTGCAGCTGCATCACACTGCTGACTCATGTTCATCCTGTGATTCACTGCAACTCCAAGATCCTGCTCACCTGGTGTGCTGCCAAGCCAGGTATACTGTACCTGCATCTTGGCTATTTTTGCCTATGTGCAGAGCCTTGCATTTGTCCCTGTTGAACTTCATCATATTCATTCCAGCCCAGTACTGTATTCCATTCTATCAAGGTCTTCCTGAATGCTTCCACTGTCTTCTATTGTGTTTGCTACTCCTCCCAGCTTGGTGTCATCCCCCAATTTGATGAGACCTCCTCGTATCCCTTCATCCAAGTCATTGATATAGATGTTAAAGAGAACTGGGCCCAAGACGAAGCCCTGGGGCACTCCACTTGAAACCGTCCTCCAGGTTGGAGCGAAGTAATTGACGAGCACCCTTTGTGTATGGTCATCCAACCAGTTGCAAATCCAACTAACCGTCGTGTCATCTAGTCATATTTTATCAACTTGCAGAAGTGGGGAAACTTGTTGAATGCCTTACTAAAGTCGAGATAAATTACATCCACAGCATTCCCACTGGTAAGCTAGTAACCCGATCAAATACGGAGATGAGATTTGTCTGGCAAGATTTATTTTTGACAAATCCATGTTGAATCCTACTAATCACCGAGTTGTTATCCAGATGTGTGCAGACTACATGTTTTATAATTTGTTCTAATACCTTCCTTGGTATTGAAGTCAGACTGATGGGTCTGTAAATTCCTGAGTCATCCTTTCCCCCTCTTTTAAAGTTTGGGACTACATTCGCCTGCTCCCAGTCTAGTGGCACCTAGTCCACCGCCTTCCAGGATTTCTTAAAGATAATTGACAGAGGCTCTGCGAGGACATCCGCAAGTTCCTTTAGCGCTCTAGGATGCAGTTCATCAGGTCCAAATGACATGAATTCCTTTAGGCCAGCTAGGTGGTTCTTAACTCGTTCTCTGTCAATCTTAATCTGCAGACCTGGGCCGTTCATGTTTTCATTACCTCTGTGGGGATGGATGTATCCCCCCCCCCCCCGGCCAATGATCCAGCATCCACGTTTGCACAATCCTCCTTCTGAGAAAAAAAAATGCAAGGTAGGAGTTGAGCAGTTCCACCTTCTCTTTGTCACCAGATGCCAATCGGCCATCCTTATCGAGCAGGAATGCCACCCTCTCATTTGGGGGCATATCTAAGAAAAGCCCTTTTTGTTGCTCTGACATCCCTGGCCAGCCTCAACTCATATTGAGTGTCAGCATTATTCCCTGACACTCACTCTACAGGTCTGGGCTACTTAGCTGTACTCCTCCCTGGTGCTCAGTCCCACCTTCCATTTCCTAGACATGTCTTTTTTTAACCTTCCCCTTGCCACTAAGATCCTTGTTCAGCCAGACTGGCTTTCCCCTTTTTCTTGCTCATAGGGATAGTTTTTGACTGTGCCAGTAGTAGCTGCTTCTTTAGGAGCTCCTGTCCATCTTGGGCCCTTTCCCCTTCAGTCCTGGGGCAGCACAGCAGAGCCGGTCGGCCAGGAGCGAGCCTTGACCCTATGGCCACCAGCTCCCTTTTTCTAGCCCGGGTGATACACAGCCAACGGGCTTGGGGGGAAACGCTGCATTCTGGGCCAAGGAACAGGACATGGGGAAAGCAATTCCCGGCTAATCCTGGACCAATGACATGCAAGTTAGTTACTGGGGAGAACATCACCCCCTGGGAGTGAACTCGACACTCACCAAGATGCCTTTGTCAATTTATTGTGTGAGTGTTTGTGCTGGAGCACTTCAGGGGAGAGCTTCTCCTTGGAACATTCACCGTTTACAAATCACAATCATGTAGACTGTGTGGTTAACAGCCCATTCCTATCAAGGGTCTGTGCCAGTGGAACGCGTGTTCTGCTGGCATATGCTGCTACAAAAGCGCTGTAAAATGCTTTGCGGCAGTGCAGGGAGCCCACTGGAGCAGGTACGTCCAGTGTAGGGGCGGGGAGAGGGTGGGAACGGAGCAGAACGGGGAAGAGATGGGGCAGGGGTTGGCGGATCGGGCCGGGGAGGGATTGGTTGCCCTGACGCGCATGGGTGACCTTGGGCCAGTCACTATCTCTCAGCCCCACCTACCTCACAGGGTTGTTGTGAGGACAAAAAGGAGGGGAGGAAATATGTACACCACTCTGAGCCCCTTGGAGGAAGGGCGGTATAAAAATGTGAAAAATAAATAAATAAAAATAAATATGGGTTACATCCCCCTTTTCACATGCCAGTTACTTTCAGTATAGAAAGAGCCTCAGCACCATCTCCCTTTAAACGAGCTAATTTTATGAGAGAATGTAATTACTGCTGTTTCTCACATCGAGGGGTTTGTGTTTTTTTTCCACTTGGCCTCGTTACCCAATATTTAATTAGAGTGACCCATTTTGCACACAGACCAGCTTGTCACTTTCTAATGAAGATGATCTTCAGCACAATCGAATGGCACGATGCGCTCGCAGACGGTGCTCTGGGACCCATCAGGGTGATGTTATCGTCTTGGAATGGGCGTTCTTCATCACACAGACGAGAACCGAGCTGGAAAATCGCCGAACGGGCTGCAAAGGCTGGTTGGCTCTCCTTTGTATTTTGTTGAGAATTACATGTGACAATTCAATCATTTTAGAATACGACAGTTGATCTGGCTGCCAACACTGACCTAGCATGGTAGAGGGGTTATATGAGGCAGTGCTTGAATTATCGGGGGGGGGGGGAAGGGCCTCTGCCCCCTATCTTTTGTGTTGCCTCCTCAGCAAGGCTTGGTCCAGGTGGTCAGTTCAGCCGGAGGAGCGTCTCACTGCAAGGTAGGTGGGCAAGATTGTGGGCAGGTGGCTGCCCAGCTCACAGGAGGAAGGCTAGGAGGGACACAAAACCAGGTGTGGTGTGGTGTGGAGTTCTGCCAGCCTCATAAGCCTCCTCCGTTCCCTTCCTCGGCTTGCCCAGCAAATGGGGCAGGTCCCTCCCTGTTCACCGAAGGAGCAGAAGCTGCAAGGTGGGGCTTCCCACCCCTTGGACCAGGGGCCTCTCCTGTTCCCTCCCAGTTCTTGGTTCCTCAGATTCCCAACTTGGCAGGAGCGGGTTGAGGAAGCAGCCTCGTGGCCATCCTCCTGCTGCAAGGCAGCTTCACTAAGCCTTTGCCCCACCACCATGCTAGGCTTGTCCTTCTATCTCGCGCTCCCTCCCAGGTGTGCTCATTTCCTGTCCCTGCCAGTCTCCTGGCTCTCCCAGCGCCTGGGGAGGAGCGAGCGGAAACAGGGAACCTTGATCTTCAAGGGCAGGGCAGGATTTGCTCCTGGCGAGTAGGCCTGGGTCACTCATTGGAGCCTGCTGCGGGCGACTCCCGCCACTCCAGGCCACATTGGGCCACCGTGCCACAGTTCTAAAGGGAGGTTCTCTGGTGAAGCCCCTGAAGGATGTTGAAGGAACTAACAGGGAGGGGGGGGCATTGGCTTTGGGAATGGCCTGCTGCTGAGGAGACAGCGGACGGACCAGCTTTTCAGCTTTGCTCCCAAGTCCTCCAGCACTCAAGAGCCCCCAGTGAACTGGTGGGCAGGGAAGACCAGGCAGGCAAAGGAAGGGCTTCTTTGCGCCTCCATAAGACATGGCGCTGGTCCCTCGCTCGGAAGGGCCTCGAACGGACGATGAAGCCAGCCAAAGCCACCTCTGGCTCTGCTGGGCATTCGGACCTGGCAGGGTTGGCAAACAGAAGGTTCTCCTCTTGGAAGAGCACGAAATGAAAACGTGTGCAAACTCCCCCCCCCCCAGAACAGTTCTTGATTGGTCGTTTGGGATGTCGCTTCTGCGGTAAAGTTGATGATTGACGTCAGAGTGCAAGACAGACAGATAATCTCTTGGTTAGAAAAACTGAGTTCCTGTCATATGGTTCAAAATGCCAAATGTCAAGATAACACGCAACCTGGATTTTATTTATTTAGGCACCATTTCCTTACTTTTTTAGGTACTTGTAAGTATTTGTTTAAAGCCGTCCTCCTTCCTGCTGCCGCTGCTGCTTGCCGCCACCACCACCTCCTCCAGTTTTCTCCCAGCCGCTTCCTTGCCGCTCGCCCCCCAGGCCATGATTTTGCGGCCTGCTGCGTTGCGGCCAGCCAAGACTGCCACCATCGCTTGCCGCCGCTCACGCCCCACATCATGATTCCACAGCCGCTTGCTGCTGCTCGCCCCCCCAGACCCCCCCCCCAGCCTGCTGCGTCCTCCAAGGCCAGACTGAATAGAACTGGCTTGCGCACTTGCGCGAGCCTCACAGACGCACAACCCCTGGGAGCTCTTGTGCTCCTGTGTGAGGCTTGCGCAAGCGCGTGAACCAGTTCTATTCTGTCCAGCTGGGGAGGACATAGCAGGCTGGCAAAAGGATTCTCCAGGACAGTCTCGGTTTCTGGGACATCAGGCCCAACTGGCCAGGATGGGCCCCAGAAACCGCGACTGTCCCAGAAAATCCGGGATAGATGATAAGCCTACAGAGGGGGTGGGGGTTAACGTAGGATTGGGATGAAAGGCCGCTTCGTAAGTTAGTGAGGTTTAAAAACGGGATTAAAAGCCGCGTGTAAAACGCACTTCATTCACTACCATGAACATCATTAGGTAAAAAAAAAGAGCACTACCGGCTACCAAGGTGTTGAACAATACACGCCTCGGAGTCGTCTTATCCAGAGAACCTGCAGCTGCTGCGACTGACACAGCAAGCAATTTTTTTTTTCACCTGATGACGTTCATGGTAGTGAATGAAACTGTAGTGATTTTATTTTGTTTTTAAAATCAAGTTTATTGTTTTTTAAACATTGGTTTTTAACATAAATTTGGCGCATTGTACACATGGCTTTTAATCCCGTTTTTAAACCTTGATCTTTGTATGTAACTGCTGGCCATGAAAGGTTTAGATCAATTTTTTAGTGAAGTTCATTAAATTTTAGGAAGATATTCTAAGGAATCCTAAGAAAGCTGAATTTGCATTGAGAAGATTGTAATTCAAGATGGTTAAAGAATCATTCTGGCATTTGAGTTGGAGCGGATATGTAGGGTGCACTGGACTTCATTTTTCAAAAGTCTTCTAATGGGATCAGCACAATTTGAAGAACTTAGATTAAGGCAGCTCAGTATATCACCACGTGGTAGAATATATTGGGCTGTTTTATGGTTTGCTGCACGTTAAATCATTGTGACGAGATGGAATGATTGGCATAATTTCTTCCATACTGGATTTGCTGCAGCAAAGTGAGCAAATTGGCTCTGAACCAAGTGGGTGATTAAATTCTGCTTCTGTCAATAGAGCAGTGAGATTTTCCTGCTTTGATGGGGTCGTCGTCTCGGTGCAAACCGGCCATGAGGAGCCACCCGGAAAGACAACAGCAGCTCCCCCTCTTTCGTACCACCACTAAGGCTCGGCTACGCCTGCAACAGAATGAGGGGAGAAGCCTGCCTTACACCCTGGATCCAGTCAACTTGGTATGGTCCACAGCTCCCCTGGGTCTCAGAGAAGGGGCTTTCCGAGCTCTGCATGGAGGTGCCACCGGTTAAACCTGAGACTTTCTGCATGGTACACACAAGCACTGAGCTCCAGCCCCTCTGCAGAGGGGTGAGGGTGGACTGCAGCACCTCCAACTGCAGGGAGGAGTGTGCACGAAACCCCCCCCCCCATTTCTTTGCTCTCCTCTGTGTCCAGGCATACGCACACAATTGATTTATTACAATTTTTTTTTTAAAAAAAAAACGCTTTAGCTTGTGCTGAGAGTTAAGCTACTTACAATTATTCCTTGCGCTCCAGAAGCATGGGGAGGGTCTAGTCCATGCTGCTCCCCGCTGTGCTCCAAAGAGGCGATTCCCCAACCACGTTTTGATGGCATGTCTGAACCAGCCTCTTCTGCCATCGCAGGACTCTCCCACGCCCACCTCTGCACCAGGCTGGTGGTGTCTGTGTTGTCCGTAAGAGAGCCTGAAAAAAGATTTTTAAATGGCAGTCATAAATACGGAGGGGGGGGAGGCAGAGACGTAGGAAAGGATGGGGTGCGGGTGGACCGCTCCTGGGCAGCAGGCGGGGGGTATCATACCGGCGGTGGGGGTGACAAAATGGCAGCAAAATAGCGGCAGAGAATGTGGCGGCGACGGCAATCCAGCTGGGAATGGCAGCAAAACGGCTGGGAGGAGCCTGCAGAAGCCTCCTGCTGCAGTCAGAGAAGAGGTGCTTGGACCTCTCTGGCTGTCAGGGGATCGAGCTGTGCTAGCCAGATTGCCGAGCCTCCCTCTGCCCCGCCGACCCAGCCCAGGAGGAGGCAGGACAAGGGGCTGCCCTGTCCCTGGCCCAGAAAGGGCCTGCAGGAGGAGGCAGCAGTGGCCAAGGCTCATCAACAAGTGCCTGCTGCTGCCCTGCAGACTTCTCTCTGGAGCAGGTCCGTAAGATGACCTGCCAAGGATCTTTGGAGGTGGATTATCATCCTCCTGGTCCTTGGGAAGTGTGGCCTGCATGCGTGGCGCCTGGCAAACGCAGAAGTGCCTGCTGCTGCTGCCCCAAAGCTGCCTCTGCTCTCTGGCCTTCAGGAACTCCCAGTCCAGGATCTCTCCCTTGGCATATGTCTGAGTGAAAGCCCCTCGCGGCCTCACGTCGTGCCCAATTAAGCCACTGGCAACATCAATACTGGTGTTTGGAATCCACAGAGCGACCTGGGGGTGCTTGGGAGCTGAGCAGCAGAGCCCTCCCTCAGGCTGCTTACAGAGTGTCAACAGCAGTTTGCTGCTTGGCGTGGGGGGGAGGGTGCCATGAACCCCCCCCCCCCAGCCTGCTTGGACATATGGCACGAATGGCCACTGGTCCTTGGATTCCAGCCATGATCTCTGGAGGAACAAAACACTGCTTGGCGAGCTGAGAGCAGCTGAACTCCGTATGGCTGGCACAGGTCCCTGATCCAGGGTGAAGTTAACTCGGGGATGGGACAGAAGCCACAGCAGGCAGGGGGGGCACTCTTGACTTCCAGCATGGGGCACTTGGTGGTGGGCTTAGCAAAAGTGCTCTGCCCAGGGGGAAGCACTTTACCCAGGGGGTAGCAGATCTCAAAGGCACACTGTAGAGCTGGGAATGGTGCAGGGAATGGCAGAAGAAAGGACTTCTCCATACAGCTCCGCATTCACTTGCAGAACTCCCTGCCACAACAGGGAGTGGTGGTGGCCTTTGGTTTCCTTGAGATGGCTTTCAAGGGAATTAGAGTATGTGAGGTGGCCTCTCAAGGGCTATTCGCCATGACGTCTTGTGGAACCTCCCTATTCAGAGGAGGCACACTGCCTCTGGATACAGTATCAATGTCTAGGGGCCACACAGCAGAAGTCATTGTCTTAAAGCTGTGCTGCTGGGCTTCTTGGAGGCATCTGGCCAGCCACCATCAGAAACAGGACACTGGGTTACTGTAGATGGACCCACTTTGGTCGGATTCATCAGGGATCTTTTTACGTATGATGTCAGTGTCCAGAGAGGGGGCACCAGCTACTGCATGCTGATCCAGGGCAGTAGTGCCCAGTGCTTAGCGCTCACTCCCTTCCTGTTCCCCTCTCTTCCCCTTGTTTGGGCATGCACCCTTGGTAGTTTGAATCCACTGCCACCAGCCCCGGAGATCAGGCCAGCCAGTGGGGCTCCCTGGGCTTCTGCCCCCCCTCCTAGTACCATACTGAGCCTCAGGGGTTTCTATCAATATCACTCTCACAGTAGTGCCTGCAGAGCAAAGAGACGTGACAATCCACTGATTTCTCTTAATAAGACAGACTCAGAACGATGCAAAGAGTTTATTAAAATGCTGATAAAAGAGAAAAAAGTGAAAACAGACCCAATTAAACAAGAACAGGAATTTGGGAAAAGTAAAAGGTTACTGAAATTATTTCAACGTGTAATATCTCTCATCAGCAGATGGTGCTGAAGCGCTGCCGAATCTCAGGCATGCACTGTTAACTCAGAACGAGCTTCCCAGGAGTTTTAAAGAGATTTGGAACAACTGAGGTCTGTAATCGGCTGAAAGTTTTATACAGTTTAAAATAACCAGCACTACAACATACACAATCCCTATCTGATCATACCTGGATGATAGACCCACTAATATCTTTCCACTCGCAGTCACAGGATGAGGCTTTCCAATGTCGATGGTTGGAGAGAGTTTCCATTTGGTTGGGGATTTCCCCCCCCCCAGCTGAAGTGACGTCATCTGTTCCTGATTGGAACAGGACTAGTCTCTTGAAACCTGATCTCTACCTTTTCCCTGCTGAGAAACCCTGAAACATTCCTGAATTTTCAGTAGGAAGTGAGATGCAAATGAAGTTTCAGCTGACAAAGAATCTTTGAAACGCTTTGCTAGCAAGATGCAGGCGGGAGGGGAAAAGATCCGAACTCATGAGACACACACAGGATTTCACAGAAAAACAGGCAGAACCCCACAGAAAGGGAAATACTGTAGCACACTTGAAATATAACAATTTCATGACATACAGTAAGACTGGAGCAACGAAAACCCATTGGTGCAGAAATTGTGGACCACATCTGTTATTATGACATAGGTGACCCTGAGGTTGGCTTTTGACTCATTCTGTCTATAAATGACCCGAGCTTTTCCATTGTATTATAATATCTATGGGGGCCTCTCTCACTCTCGTTACAAGCTGAAAGAAGAGGTAGGAGCCCCTAAAAATGTTTTTCCTTTCCTGCAGGAAGCCAAGAAGGAATGCATCTTTAGATCACCAAAGGTCATATGATGCCAAGGAAAGTGAAACTTATAAAATGCTCTTTATATGGTTGTGTCATCTAAATATTTATTAGGTATTTACATAGTAAAGGTATCCCCTGGTCAAAAGCCAGTTGTGTCCGACTCTAGGGTGCGGTGCTCTTCTCCGTTTCTAAGGCCGAAGAGCCAGCGCTGTCTGAAGACGCTTCCGTGGCCATGTGGCCGGCATGACAAATGGAATGCTGTGACCTTCCCACCGCAGCAGTGCCTATTTTATCTACTTGCAATTTCTTGCTTTTGAACTGCTAGGTTGGCAGGAGCTGGGACAGGAGCTCACTCCATCACACGGCACTCAGGTCTCAAACTGCTGTCCTACTGACCCCCTAGGTATTTACATAATACTGACCCCCTAGGTCAGTGTTTCCCAAACTTTTTCAACCTGTGGCTCCCTTGACCATTGGCTGCGGCTTCCCATCACAATATGTTGATGCCTGCCAATTGGCATTGTACTGTTTTCCGAGAGGATTCCGTGGCACTCTGTGGCTCCCCTGGTTGGTTTCCGCAGCTCCCCTGGGAGCCACGCCTCCCAGTTTGGGAACCACTGCCCTAGGTATTTGCATAAGGATATAAAGGATACTGTGAGTTCTTTGTTAGGGTGTGCACAACTTACATCTGAACTGTGTAACAGAATAGCTGCTCTTGGAATTAAAATAAAAGAAAGAGATGCCCATACTGAGAGCTGCTTATACAGGGTTATTGAAAAAGCATGGTGCAAAAGCAAAGCTGATTTATTCTTAAATGAATTGACAGACCACAACCGTCATGTCATGAAAAGACAGAAAAACTGTCCAAGTTTCACATGCTCGACGTGGGTACAAATGTTCGACGTGGGCACTTGTGTAGCTACAACGGGCCGGGGGGGGGGAAACCATGGTATCCTTGTGAGGAGACCGCTGCTGTTACCCAGGGTGGGGAGGAGGGCAGATCAAACCTGGGAGGGGGCGGTCCCGGCGGAGGAGGTCTCTGCCGAATCCTATCCCCCTTCCTGGGCCTAAAAGACCAACATGGAGCTGCCTGGATTTGCACCAGCCATTTAGCTGGCGCTCGTCTGAGTAGCCCCATAGAGGTTGCTGGGGCTCAACATGGGGTAAGGGGACAGACATCCCCTTACCTCGAGGACAACTCCAGCAAGCTCCAGCTGGATACAGTGGAGCCTGCCCCGGTGCTACTGCATCCCCGCACGGGGTCTTTGGTTAAACCTACAGCCCAACCCTACGACCATTGTGGCTGTGGCAGACAGCAACTGGGCTGTAGCCGTGAGCCAGTGGCCTGCCCTGACCCCAATTCCAGGAGAGTGCGCTACCTGGAGCAGTGCAGAGTGGGCACTGCTCCAGGTAAGGAGCAAATGTTCACTTACCTGGAGGAGACCTCCAAGACTCTCCCCCCCCCCCCCCAGAATGCCAGGGCACACTCCGGTGGCACAGCTGCAGCAATGGAGAGGGATTGGACTGCCCATGACTCAAGGAAACAGACTAAGATATGATGCCTGGCAGGTTCCTGGACAAGGTGGGTTTTCAGATGGGATCTGAAAGGTGGTGAGCGAAGGAGCTTCCTGCAGAAGTCCAGGGACGTTGTCACCCCGAACCGCCTGCAAGAGGGATCAGGGGTTGTGTTGTGGCCCCATCCTCTGGGATGGTGGCATCTGGTGGGGCCACTGTGTGATACAGGAGGCTGGACTAGATGGGATTTTGGCCTGATCCAGCTGCAGGGCTCTTCTGATGTTCTTATGGTGCGTAAAGGTAAGCAGCAAGGGCCCAAGCACAGCACCCCGAGGGACCCCGTCAGAAGGTGGAGGAGCTTCCCCCAGGGAAACACTGAATGAGCAATTAGGCAGGGAGGCAGAGACCCACCTGGGGGTCACAGAGGCCTAAGCCATGAAGGCAGCCAAGCCGCAGGGAATGACGGATGAGCTGAAGCCTACAGAGCTGCGAGGCCCAGGAGTAGGAGAACAGTACACAGACCTTTCCGTCGTTGGGTAGCAAGACCTCACTGAGTGAGGAGGGGTGGGGGAAGGAAAGGGGTGAGGGGTGAGGGGTCTGAGGGAGGCGGGAGAAGCCTGGACAGGTTCACATCAGGCATTCCCATCAGGTTGGAATACCTGATGCAAACTTGTCAACCTGCAGCTGTAGGATTCAGTGACCTGTGTCACTGAAAAGCAGTTGACAGTATGATGCAGCATCCCTCAGGGCAGGGGCCTCTGATTGCAGCCAGAGGTTTTTGGTGCCACAGAGACGACATGCGTATCGACAAGTGGCGCATCATGGCACGTGCTTCCCTGACTCAGGCACCCACATCTAGAGGTGATGCCTGGAGTGGGCATCAAAGATGCTGGAGAGGCATACAGAGGTTGTTCAGCACAAGTGTTGCACGGTGAGAGTGAACAAGGAGCGACATCTGTCGGAGGTGCCAGACCTGCGTCCAGACTCTGGGGTCAGCGGGCTTAGGAGCCCCGCCCTTGTTGCGGGCTGATGCAACCACTGGGGACCCAGCTCCCCAACGGCGAGGACAGGTGTGGCCATCCGCTGGGTCCCGTCCAGCCCACCCCCATTCCAAGGCAGCCAACTGTGTGTGCGTTGCACTGCTTTTCTTAAATAATCATTCCGTGTTTTGATGAAACCGGAGGGCTTCAGTGGCCAATTTATTTTGCTGTGGGAGCCTCAGGATCTCTTTGTGGAAACGTGTTGTGGAAGCAAATATTAATTGTAATTTCTTTCATCTCTCACCCAGCCTCCTATGTTTAGCCGTCGTGTGGAAAGCATCTTTTTAATAAGGCCATTATTTATCTCTGTTTAATTCTAATCATTTAATTTGGGAAGGCTTTTACCCTTGCAACTTCCTGGGAAGGCTCCTTGGGAGGCTGCGTAGGCAATTAAAATACATCCCTGGCAGCGGAACAAATTAAGCTCTTGCAAAATCACACAACTGTACAATGAAAGGGTGGAAGGAAAGGCATCCACAACGGCACAGCCCAAACCAGGCCGGCCGGCTGGTCGGCTGGCTGTAAACCCGGACGCTGGGAGCACAGGGGGGGGGGGCGCCTGCACTGCCGCTCTTTTGCCAGCCCGCTTCTGCTGCTCAGGCAAGCCCCTCTCCGGGGCTTCCTCTTTGCTTTTCTGCAAAGCAGCGGGGGAGACCCTTGCCCGAGAAGGGCCACCGCAGAGCCTCCTCCGGATGGCAGCCGGCGTGTAGACTTGAGCGCTGCTCAACTCCCACACCTCGCTCGCAGCCAGGACGGGGTGCGTCCTTCCTTCTTCCAGCTGCTGAGCAACGGGAAGGAGGGAGGGGGGGGAGGAGGCTTCAGGACTGGAGGAGACGGAGGCCCTTCCTGGGGGGCTTCTCCCAGGGTCTCCAGGGTGCAGCCAGCTGAGCGGCAGTGCGTGCGTGTGGCTTTTCTAGGCTTTTGCCTTTGTCAGGGTACAGGTCAGGATCCTGCCCACCTTCACTTGAAGCTGCCTTCTGAGTTTGGCTCTTCTCTTGCATAAGAACCTCAGAAGAGCCCTGCAGCTGGATCAGGCCCAAGGCCCTGCATCTAGTCCAGCTTCCTGTATCACACAGTGGCCCCACCAGGTGTCTCCGAGAGCACACAGACAACAAGAGACCTGTTTCCTGCTGTCACTCCCTGGCATCTGGCATTAAGAAGTCTTTGAGGAGAGGCAAATGTTACCTCTGCCAGCTCAGTAGACGGAACTGTGTGCTCACAAAACGCCTTCCTTGTTGACTTCATCTGATGCGACAGGATAGAGGCTTTCTGGAGAGGAAGTGAGGTGACGGCTGTTTCCAGGCGAGGAGCCAAGCGCTTCGCCACCACTTCTGATGCATTTTGTGGACTAGAAACCGCCTGCCTGCCGCTCGGTTTCTCTGGGTGTTCTGACGCCAAAGTAATGATTTCTAAGGAGCGTAACCCAGAATCCAACCCAAGGACAACAGCAGCTCTGCCCTGTGCTGCCTGTAAACGTTGCCTAATTTGGTTTTGGAGCATGCTCACATGCCAATAAAACCTGCGTCCTGCAAGAGGCCGGTACGGAACTCTAGCGGACCGGAGAAGCGGCTGTGCTGGCAGGCCGGCTTCATGCGCAGGAGTTTCTCCGCTATGCACGAGCAAGGGAAGCGCGGAAGAAGGGAGCGAGGCTGGGAAGAGAAGGGAGGGTCGCTTCCCAAGCCTGGGGGCCAGTTTGGCACAGTTGTTCCTGGGCAGCAGCTAGAGTGGGGGTGCTTCATGCAGCCAAGCGGGTCAATGAAGGACAAAACCCACACGAAGACAGGGGGGCTCCTGTGTCCCGGCTTTTTGCACTTCCATCTCCCACAGCAAGGAGGGGCCCTTGGCCGCTCCTGTCCAGCCCCAGGCGGGTGCTGCCATTGTGTTGCACCTTGCTAAGGAGATCAGCCGCTTAGCTAGCGTGGACTTTGATCTGGTCATGGAGATGGTGAGGACCCTCCAGGGGGACCCTCTTTTCTGGCATTAACAGTTCATCTGCTCCAAGCCAGAAAGATCTCAGGCAGCGCCTTTTGCTCGCAAGGCAAATGTGCTGTGCAAACAAGGTACGGCGGCTGCCCGTGGAACTGGACGAGAGTCGGGAGCCACTTCCCCCAAGCCAGTGAGCTCGGGTGGCAGTGCCAGCAGGGGCGATTTCTCTGATCTTCAACAGTGGGGGCTCTCTCTCTCTGCCTGTGGGTCTGAGACCTCTTGCACTAGTCCTGCTTCTCAAGCGATGGCACTGGCCTGAGTTGTGCTCTCCTGGCGGGCCACAGAACCACGTCCATGTGTGACCACGTCTGCCACACATCATGCATTCAAACAGGGAGGTGACAACACCTGCCAGTTTGCCAGTTTCCTCACTGACAGCCCTGGACATGCACAAACTCTCCTACCTGCAGCGCATCGCATGCCGCCAAGTCATTCTTGAGGCTCATATTTTGTTCGCAGTCACAATGCATGATGGGCTTCATGGTATTCCGGCTACAGGAAGGACAAAACACCTCTTGAACTGAAGCAGAGCAGACCCAATGGCCACAATGATCCCAGCCCGCCCTGCTTCTGCTTTGGAGGAATCTCAGATTTAATCCTGACTTCTTCTTTGGTGGATTTGGGCTGCCAGCCGGCTGCTCACACATGAACCGGAGGCAAAACGCGAGCGACAAGCGCTGCCTGGATGAGAACCAGGGATGCCCCGACTGGTCCGTTCACAGCTGGAGCCACCAGCGCCACGGGCGGCAGTGTCCCTCTGGGCAGGGAAGGGTGCCTGCCTGGGCCCTGCAGCCACTGTCCAGGCTGGCCAGTCATTGGCTCTCCTCAGCAGGAAGGGCAGTGGAAGCATCCTGCCCTGGCTGGCTGGCTGCCGTCTTCCCAGCTTCTGATCTGGTTGTGACCCCTCCGCCTGGTCGCAGCTCCCCCTTGCCACAGCTCTGGAAGCAGAGCTCTAGCCATTGTACTACACTGCCTCTCTGAGCAACATCTGTTCCCAATGTCCTTCCAAAGGTCAGCCAGTCAATGGAATTCAGTTGGGTCTTGCACAGAGATTGCAACCTGGAAAGAAAACCCACCGCCCCGGTTCCTGTGCTTGCGGCCTCACAGTGCCTCTCAGACCAGCCTCCAGAGGATGCCAGGCTGCCTGCCCACCTGGTTCAAATCCTTGCTTCGGCACCTGTTGCTGCCTGTGGAAGTAGCATCTTCAGCTACAAGCCAGAAGCCTCCGCTCCCTGGAAGGGCAGCCGGGATCACCCAAGGCAGACGTGCCGCAGCGCAGAAAGCTCTCCTCTTCTCCGACACAGTGACGCCAGTAATCGTCATTGATGCTGTCAGAAAACAGCACCCAAAGATAATGGATCACTTGGCCAAGAGAGTTCCCGGTTGCCTCACCAGCTTCCCATTTTTCCCCATTATGTGAACTATCGTTTTTCTAGGACGTCTCCGAGTTGCATTTGGCCTCTGATTTATTCTCTGTTCATTTTGGGAAAGTGATTATGTGTCTCCTACCTGTGATTTATAACCATAAGTCATCTTTGCCCTGAACACAATTGCTTGGTATCTCCCTCTCTCCACATTGATAAATCTGAAATGTTATTGTGCCACTTGGCAGGCGAACAGCAAACGGAGAATGCCTTGCAAGGCCGCTCAGGACAGGAGGAGTTAGGGTGGCGGATGGGCCCTGGATAACAGGCAGTGGGAGCCATCAAAAAGGGCGGGTGATGCAGCCGGGGGGGCACTGAACCCTTCAGTGGGTGGCGAGACCCCGCTTGGGCTCCAACGCCAGCAGCTAATCGTGCGTCTGAATCCTATGCAAGAGAAGCAGTGCCATGCAGTGAGGCCCTGTGTCGGTAAGGCATAGCACCGCAGATCTTGGTGACCCGGAAGTGACCTGATGATGTCACCGCCAAAACGTCTGGGTCACGAATTTCCCTTTTTTTTTTTTTTAACCAAGGTGAGAAGTGGAGGGAAGAGGGCGCCGGTCGGAGCATCAAGGAAATGCGGCAGGTCAGTGTGAGAGGCTCTCTCTGAATGCCGGATGCAAAGGAGGGGCAACAGGATCCAGGTCTCTTCTTGCCTTAAGTCCTCCCTGAGTCATCTGGTGGCCGACTGTGAGACACAGGAAGTTGGAGTAGATGGGCCCTGGGCACTGGCGTCACTAGGACGCGCGTCACCCCAAGGTGGGGTGGCGCGCGTCACCCTAGTGACGTCCCCGAGCGTCCAGAGAGCGACAGAGGTGGCATGCGTCACAGAGGCGCGTCACCCTGTAGCGGCCCGCTCCCGTCGCCTCATGGGAGCGACGCCACTTGCCCTGGGCCTGATCCAGCAGGGCTCTTCTCATGTTCGTAACAAGCTCAAATTGCTCTGTGGCCAGTCTGCTAACTGGGCAAGAGACACTTTTTCAATTGGTGCTCCTCTTATGTATTTAGCAGGGGGAGAGTAACTGCCCCCCTTTCACCCTAGCACAGTGTCTTTTCTGGTGGCTGTTGCTAGTGGTGTTCTGCATCTTTTTTAGATTGTGAGCCCTTTTGGGACAGGGAGCTATTTAATCATTTGATTTTGTCTGTAAACCGCTTTGTGAACTTTTTGTTGAAAAGCGGTATATAAATACTGTTATTATTATTGTTATCAATAATATGGGAAAAACCCCTCTCCCAAGGGAACGCTGAACGCCTGGGGTTCCTATGAAAAATTAGTCCCCCTGTAGGAGACATGACAATCCACCGAGTTACCCATGAGCATGGGCCAGACAGACCAAGGGTCAAAATATACCAACTATTTTATTAAAGAGATGGGGGTACCAGACCACCTTACCTGTCTCCTGAGAAACCTGTATGCGGGTCAAGAAGCAACAGTTCGAACCGGCCATGGAACAACTGATTGGTTCAAAATTGGGAAGGGAGTACGACAAGGCTGTATATTGTCACCCTGCTTATTTAACTTATATGCAGAGTACATTATGAGGAATGCAGGGCTGAATGAATCACAAGCCGGAATCAAGATTGCCGGGAGAAATATCAACAACCTCAGATATGCAGACGATACCACCCTAATGGCAGAAAGTGAAGAAGAACTAAAGAGCCTCTTGATGAGAGTGAAAGAGGAGAGTGCAAAAGTTGGCTTGAAACTCAACATTAATAAAAACTAAGATCATGGCATCGGGTCCCATCAATTCCTGGCAAATAGAAGGGGCAGAAATGGAAGCAGTAACAGATTTTACTTTTCTGGGTTCCAAGATCACTGCAGACGGAGACAGCAGCCATGAAATTAAAAGACGCTTACTCCTTGGAAGGAAAGCTATGGCAAACTTAGACAGCATAATAAAAAGCAGAGATATCACCATGCCAACAAAAGTTCGTATAGTCAGGGCGATGGTGTTCCCAGTAGCAATGTATGGTTGTGAGAGTTGGACCATAAGGAAGGCTGAGCGCCGAAGAATAGATGCTTTCGAACTGTGGTGCTGGAGAAGACTCCTGAGAGTCCCTTGGACTGCTAGGAGATCAAATCAGTCAATTCTAAATGAAATCAACCCTGACTGTTCCCTGGAAGGACAGGTACTGAGGCTGAAACTCAAATATTTTGGCCACCTAATGCGAAGAGAGGACTCTCTGGAGAAGACTCTGATGCTGGGAAAGATTGAAGGCAAAAGGAGAAGGAGAAGGCCAAGGATGAGATGGTTAGACAGCATCACCGATGCAACAAACATGAAAATGAGCGAACTCAGGAAGATAGTGGAGGACAGGAAGGCCTGGCGGGATATGGTTCATGGGATCACGAAGGGTCGGACACGACTTAACGACTGAACAACAACAACAACAATTTTATTAAATGTCTAAACAAAAAGCATTAAATAGGAGAAGAAAAATTAATAAAGCAAAGATAAACTTGGGTGAAAGCATCAAGAAAATGTTTCACCAGAAGGGTGCAATAGTAATTAAAAGAGATAAAATGTTCTGTTTTATTGAGTTTTTCAAAAACTACGAACCAGGAAATAAAAGCATATCGGTCTCCTACCACCCCCGTTGCTCATTCATTAAAGGATCCAGTTTCTGGGTTGGTGGGTACACATAACAAGTTCATTTATGACCCTTAATAAGCACACACAGTTTTCTCATTGTTCGGCCCATCCCAGTTCACAGGTTTCAGTCTCAGGTGTGTAGTCATTGGCCAACCGTCTTCCAGGTGCTTTTCATTTGCTTTTCTGCCCCCCCCCCCCGCTGCTGGTTCGGAAGAGGCAGAAGCTTTTGGAGGATGGCCAGGGCTGCCTGGCGACTCCAAGACTGAGCCAGACCTTGAGAGCGGCTTCCCAGTTCCAAACTCAAACGACTGGCTTTGGGTTTCCGCCAGCCTGCCAGGCTCACTTCCCAGACACAGGAGCTGCGTTTTCGCAGCAGAGCCCGGAGGAAACTGCACAGTAAGTAGAATCCTTCTGCGACTTGCACGGATGTCTAAACAGCTGGGAGTTGGTTAATTACCAGTGTGGGCCATTAATTAGCTCTCTACGTTGCATTTTATTTGGGGTGTGATTCAACAGAATTGGCGCAGTTAAGACCATGAATCTTTTAAATGGCGAAGCATCAGGACTGCTTTCCTGCCGGTGCCTCACTTTCGGGAAACTCTCCATCCACTCTGACTATGTGGATCTCCTCACCACAAGCCCAGCTCAGCTGCCGCTTGCCACCACAGCAGCAGTTCTGGACATGCTCATCACCAGCATGTGTAGCCAAAGAGGTGCAGAGGTGCAGTTTTACAAGCTGTGTGCAACCATGAATGGTCACCCCTCAGCTACACTTTGGAGGTCAAACTCAGAAGCCCATGGTGGTGGGTAAGAACCTCAGAAGAGCCCTGCTGGATCAGGCCAAAGGGGGCCCATCTAGTCCAGCTTCCTGTATCTCACAGTGGCCCCACCAGATGCCTCAGGGAGCACATAAGACAACAAGAGACCTGTATCCTGTTGCCACTCCCTTGCATCTGGCACAGAGAAAACCTACTCCTACAACCAGGAGGTTGCTTATCCCCATCACTGCTTATCCCCAACTCCAGGTCATTTATGAATATGTTTAAAAGCACCGGTCCCAAGACCGATCCTTGGGGCACACCGCTTTTCACCTCTCGCCATTGTGAAAATTGCCCATTGACTCCCACTCGCTGTTTCCTGGTCTTCAACCAGTTCCTAATCCACAAGAGGACCTGCCCTCTTATTCCCTGACTGTGGAGTTTTCTCAGGAGCCTTTCATGAGGGACTGTGTGAAACACATTGCATTGCATTGGGTACACATTGAGTCCTCTCGCCTATTTAGTGTGATTGAATGGCATTCTACACATGCTCAGAGGCACTCAGCTACACCATTCTTTCAACTGGGAGAAGACTTCCCATTGGATCCCATTGGAGCAAGAGGTAAGTAAAAATACTTAGTTTTACATTCTGCCCAGTTGGCTGCCTGATCACCAACGGGTCTCCTCGGACCCACGCACAAGTCCAAGGAGGGGAAGGGGGCAGGTCTGGGCTGGGGAAGGGGGACAGGATCTGACTTGTGTGACTGCCGCCAAGGCCCTCTCTTCCTTCCCCCTCCCACCCCCTGTCCAAACTTCCTCTTAACTGCCCACCCCCACCTTACCTGCTCTGGGCGCACAGAGCTGCTGGCAATTTGCACCGGTGCGCTGGCCTGCTCAGCAGCAGCAGCAGCAGCCCGTTTGTGGCGCTGCTGCAGCCTTGGTAACAGCAGCCCACAAGATTGGGCCACAGGGTTAGCCCTTTAGGCTCATCTAAGCTGATTCACTGACCCACCAGCCCTCAAGAAGGAACTGGAGGCGTTAAACAACATTAGCATGTTACAAACACACTAAGGCTTTCTGGCTAGGCAAATCTAAAACATAATTAAAAACACTGATTGAGTTTTCAAGCCATGGACTCATGTATGCCATAGGATTTGATCCCAAAGTTTCCCTTTCAGCAGTGGAAAGCAACTTCAGGGGTTACAACAAGTTTGTATCCTCTACTTCAGTCTTCTAGGCAGCCTTCTTTTGAAGATAGCTCAGGTGAGTATCTAATTAGCATCACCTGCTAGTTAGTCACATTCTCAATCGCCAGTTTTGCTTGGATTGTTAAAGACACACACTTTCCTTTGCCTGTCCATCATTGCCACAGTTTTTTTAACGCAATTTTCACTTCCAAAGTTTTGTATTCTGGTGTTTTTAAGCACTGGAAGCCTGGCATTGCTTATACTGAGAGTCTCTTCTTTTCTGTTTATATTTTTTTATGTTTTTGAATTTCTATTGCCTCCCGATAGATTCTGGTGTGGTATTGTTGCACTGTGGAAAGGACCTGCGTTTGATTAAAGTGCACTTGCCATATCCATACTGGGACACAGTGCAGCTAGACCTTTAGGAGAAGGAACGTTGGGTCCGTGATCCACTGAGACAGGCCCATGGTCGTCATAGCGGGGCTATATGGGGCTTGGGGGCAATGGGGCTTGCTTCTGAGTAGACATGCCTAGGATTGTGCTCTAAGACAGGGGTTCCCAATCTTCGTAGGCCCGCATACCCCCTTATGCGGGCCGCTGGCTGCCCTGCATACCCCCAGACCTTCGGATGTCCACATAGCCCCCCATATACCATTGTGTACCCCTACGTACCCTTTCCCTCTGGGTTGTGGCACGAGCAGGAGGACCCGCCCACGCTGCAACGCGGAAAAATGTCCCTGAGATATCCCGGATGGCTCCTCCTACCTGTTCTCCTGGGCACCACCATCTTGGATCTGACAAAATCTCACGAGATCCAAGATGGCGGTGCCCAGGAGAACAGGTAGGAGGAGCCACTGGGGACATTTTTGGGGGTTGCAGCGCGGGCAGACACCCACGCCACAACCCGGAAAAATCCCTTTTAGCAGCTGTCCCTTATCAGCTGCTGATCGCAGCCGCAGAGAAACATTAGTGTGGTTTAATGTTCATGCCTGACAACTTTCTACATTTACTGAAACCACCCTGTCTGGAAAAAGGTGAGGTGGGGGGGGGGCGCCTTGAGTTTGGGCAGTGGTACCCTTCCTGGCAGCTCTGGCCATGAAAGTGCCAGGGCAAAGGGTGAATGGGAACAAGTAAGGAGGTCAGGTGGGAGGTCAGGGGTGGGGGGGGGGAGAGAGAGAGGCAGCGTGCAGGAGAAGAACCCCAGGGGGGCAGCCCCATTCTCCTCCTCTACTGGTGCAGTTAGAAAACAGCCGTCAAGCTGTTCTGCGTTGGAGTTTGGCTTGTTTGCTTCCGATATGGGGATGCAGCAATTTGCTGTTCATCATAAAGGTTAAGGATTATTTATGAGTTTCCCCAGGGCTTTGGAGTCGACAATCTGATTGGCTCTAATCATCTCTCTCTTCATTTCCTGATGCAATTAGAGTTGTTATTTGCTTTATTATGTTTACCTTAGGATGGCAAAACAAAACATTAATAGTGATTTGCTGGAGATGCTGAAGAAAGGGAGAAACAAACAGCCAGATGATGCGATGAGCAGCTTCTTCTTCTTCAGAGCATCTCATCTCTTCTGACGCAGGGGCAAGGGACTCAGCAGCTGGAGGGATTAACCCTCACTCTGCCGCTTCGAGCCGGGCTCCTTCCTTTCACTGGTGTTGTTGCATTCAGACAGACTGGGCAACAAGTGCTCTGAGTCTCAAACTCAAGAAGGTTAGGAGGGACATGTCTCCAGCGTCCGGCAGGCATTTGTAGTAGGAGGTGAAATGGAGATACTGCAGTTGAGTGGAGGGGAAAACATTCTTGAGGAATTGGGATGAATTCGTTGGATTTAATTTATTAGAATCAGTTTAAATATAAAACAGAGCATCCCTGATTAATTGGCCCACATCTTTTAAAAATGTCCATCATTCTTAATAAGGCCTTATTCCAATGAGAGGCTCTCCCTCTGCCTTAACTGTCCCAGAAGGGAATTGCCTCTTCTCAGGTGGTACCATCGAAACAGCAAAGGATGTTCTTTGTTCAAAACTATTGCTTCAGTTGCAGAGTAATAGGTCACGTTATGGAATGTCAGGCTGCAATCCCTATTTAACACAGATGGGCTTACTTCCAAGTAAACATATATAACAGCCCAATCCAGTGTAAGGATCCACTGGGCGGACAAGGCTGCCCGCTGGATCCCATGCACCGCCGCGGGCAGGCAGCTCGGGGCAGTAAGTCTACTCGGGGAAGGGGCTGCTAGTCCCCTTCCCCAAGTGTAATTGGGGCTGGGGCCGATCGGCCTCCTCGAAATTCCGCCAGCTATTTTGCTGGTGGAAGTCGGGGAGGCCGTGTAACGGTTCGGCTGCCCAGTGGGGGCCTGGATATGGCGACTGGACCTATGGCCGCCCTCCCGGCTACGCCGACCCTTCCCCCGTCCACCGACCCACCCACCCCCATCCGCTGGATCCTACCTTTCCTGGGTCCGTCGGCTGGGCGAGGGCTCCATCGGCGGAGCAGGGAAGGCCAGCTTTGCGCTGGCCATCCTTGCTTGAAAGTAGTCACAAACGTGCTTTATGGCACGCTTGCGACTAATTCGGGCGGTGGAACTCTCATTCTGCCACCCGTATTTAGATCAGGATTGCGCTCTAAGACTATGCTGCTTATCAATGGCAGTTCGAGACCCCCGGAAGTATCCGTGAGCAGTAAAAGAGCAGTCTAAATTTAGTCAAAGAGCTGTCGACATGCTGCTGACAAACTGCACAAGCCTCTGCAACTGGCACGTCAAGGCAACGTGTGGGAGGCAAATGCCAGAAAGAGGCCGGACAGGGAAGGAAACCACCTGGAATGAGCATCCTATGAAATATTAGGACGTTGAAATAGGTAAAAGCTGCTTCGGTTTAGATTCCCTACCCATGTAAACCACTTTGAATTTAAGTCAGAGGAGAGATCCGATGACTAGAGAAAGTCGGTATATAAATACTGTATTATTATTATTATTATTATTATTATTACTCGAGTTCCTATCACTAATCATGTGGATGTTGTACACAGGTTGCCCAACTTTTTCACCTCTTAATCCTTGAGTTTTGAATCTTCCACGTGGGTTTTTGAATGTATGGTTGCAAATCCCACACGGTTCTCAATATTCGTCAGTTTGATAGGTGAGTCCTGTCTCTCCCGGGGAGCCCTTCTTTGCCACAGCTCCGCCTCTCCTCGTTTTTGGCTTTAAAGGGCAGCAGTCTCCTCCGCCTCACTTGTGGCAAGCACAAGTAAATGCTGAGAACCATTTAAAAAAATGCAGAGAACCATTTTATTTTTTAAAAATGCAGAGAACCTTTTAAAAAAACCTCAAAGAACCATTAAAAAATCTACTTCACATTTTGTGCCTCAGATTAATGGGGGTGGTGGTGTTGATGCTAACATAGCAACCCATATCTTGGATGAGGCACATTAGCCATAAAAGCAAACAAGCCCCAACAGAGCATATCAACACAGGCTAGAATCCAAACACATCCAAGTAAATGCAGAGAACCATTTTTTAAAAATCCACTGTACATGCCTCATCAGATTAATGGGGTGGGGGGGTTGATGCTAACATTGCAGCCTCCTCATATTGGGGGGGGGATGCTAACATATGCAACCCATATCTGGGATGAGGCATGCTAGAATCCAAAGACATCCAAACCACACACATAACCCAGTCAGTGTTAAAAGCATTTGGGGGGCGAGCAGAACATAACACAGGGTGAGGAAAGAAGCCCAAAGAGAGCATCAGATAATGATGCCTTGGAATGGGGTGGGACGTGGGAGTGGAGTGACTGCATAATACCCAGAAGCAGCAGCTTCCCCAGCAGGGGTTCCCTGCCCTGTGTGCCTGCTGGCCACCCTCCTTCCTGCAGTTGCCAGAGCTCCTCCAGGCTCCTCTGCAGAGACTGCAGCCTTGTCAGGGGAGCTCACGGGCAGGGCTGCTTGGGAGGAGCTGCTTCCCAGCAGTGCTTGGGGCCGAGCTTCCTAGCCCTGCTGCTAAACTTGCATCTTGGCACTTCTTCTTCCCAATGAGGCACTGACTCCTAGTGAGGCACTTGCTGCTCCTGGAAAGGAGGCACTTGCAAGCAGGCCTGAGCTTTATAGCCTGACTTAGCTCCTCCCCCTGCTCCGCTGTATCCTGATTTAGCTCCTCCCCCTGCTCTGCTGACTGAGACTGGGGTGACTTGTTAGGATTAGCAGGACAATAGCTGGCTGATTATAGCTGTCTGGGTATGTGCCCTTCCTAGATTCCTATCTCTATTACTTTACAACTGACTTTTGGACTCTATTTTAAACCCAAAGTTTGTCTTTAAGTTTAAACTGAACTCTGCTAAACTACACTTTTAAGTTCAAACCAAACCTAAGCATAACCCACACTGGCTTTGGTTTAACTGAGCTGAACTGGCTTTGGAGTCTTAACTTACAGTTTAAGGCAGGATTTAAACACTTTAAATTCTGTGTAAAGTCTAAACCGTAATGTTTGCTTTCCCCCTTTCTTTTATCCTCCTCAGTTTTGTTTTCCAAGTGCCTCTGCCTTGGGCTCTTACTCTCAAGTAGACTCTGGTCCTACTCATGAGTAGACCACTTTAGACTGAGCTGCAATTTTCTTCAGACTCCGCTCCCAGGCTTCACCTGGCCTTGCTACCTTTATTTATGTATGTGCTTGTTTATTTGTTTATATCTATTTCCTTCGGCTAGCTCCTATGCCCTGTGTGCCAAGTACTAGTCCTTCAAAATTCCCTCCTCAGGTTAGCTTAAGTTCTAACTTTTAAGGTTAGATTTAAGTAGGTGTGAGTTCAATTAAAGTGAGGAAAAAAAGAGAAAGTGCACTTACCTTCTCCTTGCACAGCTGCTAAACTCGTGTCTTGGCACTTCTTCCCAATCAGGCACTTACTCCCAGTGAGGCACTCGCTGCTCGTGGAAAAGTAGCATAGCTGTGGTATTGTGCATCGCTTCCAGGACGGCAGTTGCGCATCCCATAAAAGGGCCACCCTCCTCGTGGGAGCGGCTATCTCCACAATAGCAACAGTATTTTTAGATATGGACACAGACATTTTAGATCTGCTCCTGTTTCTGCAACATGACCACTGACTGAGCAGAGCGATGTGTTGCCAGAAGCCACAGCTCCTCTGGGACTTGGTTGCTGATATGAGAGAGATGTCAGGAAAAGGGAGGGCTCAAGGTTCCACTTGGGAGTTTGGTTTTTCCTGACCAGATTTCAGGACTGGAGGCCGTGAGAGAGGGTGTCTCCCTTGAGTATTGGCCCTCTGAGATGTGACTTGGTGCCCCTGTGTGGATGACCCCCCCCCCCCGCTGTCTAAGATGCCACTGATTTCCTTCTGTCCCAGTGTGGTCATGAGATCAAGAAGAGCCCTGCAGTCATAGACAAAGGCTTTCTTGGGGGCTACCCCCAAACAATGGCAACCCTTTCCACGGTAGACTCCCTATAGCCTGAGATTGCAGGACCTCCTCTCTGTGTCTTACAGTGCAATCCTATTCCTAACCAACTTTCCAGTGCCGGTGTAGCCGGGCCAACAGGGTGCACACTGCATTTTGCAGTGCAGTCATGGAGGTCTCTTCAAGGTGAGGGAAACATTTGTTCCCTTACCTCGGGGCTGCATTGTGGCTGCACCGGTGCTGGAAAGTTGGTTAGGATTGCACTATTAGTCTAAGGGGTTTAACTTCCTGGCCACAATCCTGAGAGCTTTTTTCGGCATTTTCTTCAACAATTTTTCCTCTGCTTTCTTAACAGCAACTTCCCATTCCCAGGACCATTCAGCATCTTGGGTTATCCACATTTCAATCTGAGGTGCCATGGAGGGACCCTGGAGGAGGATCCCCTACGAAGGAGGCTGGCTGGGCGGGGGACAACTGTCCGATTGCACTGCCCCAAAGTGGCCTGCTCATCACGCCTCAGATGCAGGGCAGCCCTGGGCAGCTGCGAAAGGCAGGCGTGAGGCCAGCTCTGCTCATGTTGCACCTGGGGGCTGCTGCTGCAGCATGTGCCTGGAAATGTCCCCAAAGGCTCGGAACTGGCTCAGCAGGTGGGGTGAGGCGGCAGGGAGCTGCCTTGAGGACGTGCAAAGCCAAAAGCCTGGCTGTGTGGGTGGGAAGCTGCCCTCTCCAGGACGACGGGGCCACTGGCGGCCGGCCGCTTCTCCGCCTTGATAGCTGCTTATCTGCTTTGCGACAGATTAGCTGCCTGGCGTCCTGAGGAAGGGGCACAATAAATAGCTCTGAATGGCTCTGTTGGATTCCAGACATAATATGCATGTCACACTGTCCCTGTCTTGGGCGGCCTTGCTTTCTGCTAGATTTGGAATATAAAGAAGGGGCAAGCAGAAAAGGGGAGTTGTCTTTGATGCACACACAACATCTCTGAATCTTGGAGTCGCAAAGTATTGATCAAGTTCCCTTTTCTTTCTCAGCAAGAAGAAAAATACCTGCCATGAGGTACTAAGTACTCCCTCCGCCAGACAAGTCAGACAGCCTTAAATGCCTCCCCAGATCAAGCATGTTGCTTCATTTATGACATTCGCCTTCAGGAGCTGTGGCAGAACTGCTGGAGACACGACACAGAGAGCAGGATATGATCATAGCAGGAACGGTCTGGCCGGCCCTGCAAACGGTTTTGGGCACTGACGACGCCCAGAGGAAGAGCCAGGCGGGATCAGACCAAAGTGGCCCAAGATGCCGTTTCCCACAGCACCAGCCTGGTGCCTCTGGGAAATTCACTCCCCTGCCCGCTGGTGCCTCTGCGCAAGTTGTGCACAGAGCGGTGCTGCCTCGGAGCCTGACTCGGTGGCTTCCATGTCGCCGTCCTGCCGCACAGCCATTGGCCTCCTCCTCCTCCTCCTCCGTGGATTTCCCTCTCAAGGCCAACGAAGCGAGTGGCCACCCACAAAGTCCATGGCAGTGAACTCAGCACCTGAATTCTGCATCTAGGGGGATTCCAGGGGAACAGTCCACCACTCCAGCCTTCGGGGCAAGATAGGAGCTGCTCGTAGTTGGGTGGACATGAGGGTGACGTCTGTCAGCCAAACCTGCACTCCGGCTGCCTCCAAAGGCGCAGCGCTGCACCCACCACCTTTCTGCTTGGCCTGTCTAGAGAAGGGATCTTGGCCTTCACCCTCCATCCCGACAGGGGTGGGTCTCAACGGTTTCGTGCTTTAAGCCCAGCACTGGGGCCGGAGATGCTGCCCGTCTCTTGACCTCCCCGGTGTTGCCTCCCAGTCGCAAGCGGCCTCTCCACTCGACTGTTCATCGGCGGGAGTCTTGCCCGCTGTTCCTGCCACATCAACCAAGGAGGCGATGAGTTCTTCCCCTGGGAGAGGAGGCCACAGGCTCAGGCTGTTTGTCTTCCGTTCGCTCCTAGCAACAGAATATTTTCTGCACTGTCGTCTCCATGGGGGTGTCCATGATCCCCAAGGGGGTGTGGCGAGGTCCCCCCGCCTTCTGTCCTCCGCCCCACTCCCGTCCCGCCACAACTCGATGAGAAAAACTTACTTGCTGAACAACTGATGCGGTTTAATTGGGTAAGTGTTTTGACATTCATGGGCCCCCTGTTATGTCACGGGGTCCTCCAGTTTACTCCAGGCTATGAATAGGAACTCTGTCTCTGTTTCTCTGCAGGTTGGGCCACGTATCCTGCTGGCTCATTGGATGGTGTCGCTCGAGGTCCAAGGACTTGGCCACCTGAGGTCTGGCCCGGTAAGTAGTTGCGGGGCCTCGTCTCGAGAGTCCACGTGGCCCCATGTGGCATCAGGAGGGGAGTCTGTCCGACAGATCCCCCAGGGGGCCTATCCCCAGCACCACAGGCTATGCCAGCACGAGGTGGGGCAACGGGTTCCCCTGATGGCCTGGGGTCTCAGGTGGTGCTAACCTGGGTGCAGCTGCTCCCTGGGGTGGTTGGCTTAGGGCTCTGCCCGGGGTCTCCAGGGCGGCTGTCCAACCAGCCTCCCAGCAGTCAGGTCACCTCACTGCCAAAGCTGGGGGGTTGCTCTCCCCCCCTCCAGATGAGGGACAGGCTGGGTACTGGTAGCCGGCAGCTGGATTGCCCAAGTTTTTCCGCCATTGTCAGAGCCTCCCAACCAGCCGCCCCCCTCATCGGCTGCCAGCCTCCCTTTAAACCCTCCCGGCCTGCCTGCTAAACCCCACCCCTTCTGTCCAGGTTCCCGACACTGGGTCTTGCGAGAGTGAGGCCCAGCGTGGGCTGGTGATCTTTCTCCCGGCCAACCTCCCTCCCTCGCCGCCCCGAGGCTTCCCTCTCCCTTGGACTGCTGCCCCAGTAAGTCTGGGCACCGAGGGGCGGAGTGAGAAGCACCTAAGGAGCTGTTGATGTGATTGAGGAAAACTGTGAGCGAGCCCAAAGCCACCGTAGCATCTGCAGAGGGGAGAGACACGTGACAATCCAGTGGGTGACCTATGAAGAGGGACCCGGCAGACCAAGGGTCCAAATATCACTAGTGTATGGCCCTGCCTTTCGGCAGCATTCCAGATGTGCTGGCTGGGTGAAGGCTCTGTTCCGGAGGGCTGAGGACGAGAAGCTGCTTTCCAGAAGACCTTGGGGGGGGTGGCATTTCCCGAGATGCCGTGGACCATTTAGAGCAGGAGTGGCCAACGTTCCACCATTAGGGCCTCTGTGTTCTTAAGAGTTGTGTAGAAGACAGAATCTTGGCAGCTGCAAGTGCTGATGGTGCTGCTAAAGCAGCTGCACCTGCTGAAAGGCCCTCACCAAGACAACCATTTAAAGGGCCAGGAGCATTCATGCTGAAAGGTTGGCCACCACTGATTTAGAGCATCGGTTCTCAAAGTAGTGGGTCGCGACCCACCACGAGAACCAGATGCTGCCCCCTGCCCCCTTCAGTGTGGGGAGGGAACCAGCGGGTCCTGCAGGCCGCCTCCTGTCTGGAAGCATTGCCGACAGCCTGGGACCTGCTGTCCGCTCTTCCCTTTGCAGCCTTCAAAGCCTGGAGGATGCGCACATCTAGCCGGCGCAGTGCGTGCGCATGGCTGCTGCCGAGGGAAACAGCAGCAAGAAGTGCACCTCCTCCTGTGGCCAGCCGGCTTCCTCTTGCAAGGGGACAGGGAGGGCTGCCCTCCTCCCCGGGGATGTGAGCTGCTTGCCGTGCTGCCACCTCCCAGTGTGGTCGTCGTCTTGGCACACAGTGATCAGCCTGGCTGCCATCCCTTTAATTACCTCTCTTGGTCTCGGTTTTCCGTGCGGTGCTTTCATGGCTGCTGCCTAATTGTCTCCAGAGGAAGACAGCTGCGGCTTTGATTGCGCTTCTGCTTCCTCGGGGACGACTTTGCATCCCACTGCTGTGCGATTCCTTCCTTTGCCTTCCGAGACCCGCCAGAGTCCTGTGTGGTTTTGGGAGGGGAAGGGGAAAGGGAAGGGGAAGGGGAAGCCTCTTTTCCCACCGACACTTTTCTTCTCAGAACAGACAGAGCTGCTGCTGCCCAGCCAGTCTGACAAAGACTCGGATGACCGGAGCTGAAGGTGCTGCCCTCACCTGCTCCCCAGGCAAATGTGGAATGGATTGCACTGCTTGCAGGTGAGGAGCAGCAGCAGGGGCCCGAGCCCCCCCCCCCCCGGGAGAGTCAGGGTGACACCAGGACTCCACGTGTCTTCCAGCCTGGCCACTTGGAGACCAGAGCCAGCCAATGGCAATGAAGGACAGCTGGCTGCGGCACGTGGCGGGCGGGCGCTGTTCAGGCCCTGCTGTGTCTTTGGAGCCCAGGACTAGCAAGATAGGCTGCCTGCTCAGTCTTCAGGGGATGCCTCTCATGATGGGGAGTCGTTAGCAGGGCAGCCCAGATGGTTTTCTTGAAGAACCCACCCTGCCCTCTCCCTGCGTTCATCATGTGGAGGGGACCAGTATCCACAACTCTGCCCCACGGCTACTTCTTAATACAGATGCAGAACATCCAAACATGTGTATCTTGCCTGTCAGCAACTTGAGACCACAAAACGATCCCTACAGCACAGCAGCTGCCCCTGTGGTTCATGCCAAGGTGGGCCCACCTGGCCAGGTGTCCTGCTTCCCACCTAGCCAGCCAGATGCCTCCTGGAGGCCCACGGTGCAGGCATGGCGGCAGTGGCTGGCAGTCTTCTCCTGCCCGATGTCCCAGAGACTGGCAGCATTTAGAGGCATACAGTGAATTACCTGGCCCCAAGCCTGTCCCCCGCCATTGGCACCGATGCAGCCATGCCACGGAGGTGCGCACCGCATCCACTGTGGGGGGTGGGTGATGAGGAGACCTCCAGCTAGGCTCCCTGACAGCCTATAGATCTCCTTGGACCAACGCCAGCTATAGAACTCGCATAAGTCCAAGGACAGTAAGGAGGCAGCGTGGGCCAAAGTGCGGGTGATGGGACCTGGCGTGTGCATTTGCCGCCGCCAAGATCCACCCCTCTGCCCCGCTCCCTGCATCCTGCCCTCCCCCAATCCATCCAGAAACTCCCCCTCCCTGCCCACAAAGCACCTCCCTTGGCAGCTTACCAGGCAGGCAGAGCCTCTTGGAGCTGCTGCCAGTACCGCCTCGCTACTCGCCCTTGGCGGCGGCGGCAGCAGCCCAGCAGCGCACGACCGCGGCTCGGCTTCACACTGCCGAAAAGCACCCTGCACTGTGGGACCACGAGTTCCTTCCAGCAGCACAAGGCGCTCGTGGGGCGGGGCAGTTTGTCTCATCCCCTTTTTAAGCCGCCTCAGCCAGTGGCCATCACTGAATCCAAGGGCAGCAAATTCCACACATGGTTTTTTCTGTTGTGTGAAGGACTCTCTTTCGTCCTTCAGTTTACTTGCATGACCCCAAGTTATAGTATTATGGGAGAGGGAGAAAGAGTTCTCTCTCTCTCTCTCTCTCTCTCTCTCTCTCTCTCTCTCTCCCCACCTTCTTCACCTCGCCAAGCATCATGTTATGAACTTCCATAACATGTCGACTCTGAAGGCCCAACTCTGCCCTCGAGATACGCCAGGCTGTCTCCACAAGAACAGCCCCACTGGAGGAGGAGGAGAGGCAGTAGCGTCACTAGGACGTGCGTCACCCTGGGGCGGGAGACGCGCATCACCCTAGTGACGCTCTGTCATCGCGGCGCGGGGGGTGGGGGCGACCCGGCTCCCCCCCGCGTCGCATCGCCCTCCCGGTCGCCCTCCGGACGCTCCCAGGCCGGCCCGGGAGCCGGCCTCGGAGCGTCCGACCCCGTCGACGCTCCAGGGCCTTCTGAAAGAAGGCCCACGCAGCGCGTTCATCTGGGTATTTCCCGGATTTTCACGCATGCGCAGACCGTTTTGAGGGCGCCGACGGGGTTGGGACTCTCCGAGGCCGGCTCCCGGGCCGGCCTCGGAGCGTCCGGAGGGTGTCACGCGCGTCACCCCATGGCGCGCGTCACCCCCAGGCGGCCCGCCCCCTCGCCACGCTCCAGTGACGCCCCTGAGGAGAGGTCTGTGTGCCGAGGGATGCACCGTGGAGGACAGCGCAATGCAGGAAAGGTTCCATTCTGATGTTGCTCCGATGCCACTGAGCTCCGCCAGCAAAGAGACCCAAGCAGGAAGGAGACTGGGGCAAGACGCGGGAGGGAGGCGAGAGGGACGAGGACTTGTCACTTGACGAACGCCACATCCTAACCCCCCTCAGACAATGGACACAACCCCAATGCCGGAAAAACACTAGGCTCACAACAGAGCCGGGGGAGATAGGAATAACCCCACTGGGAACAATGGGGCAGGGAAAAACAGCAGACCGTGGCACCTCCTGCCACCCCCCCCCCGCCCTGCCCTGGCCACTTTCCTGCAACAGAGCATAGGCTACAGGCCACACTTGGCAGCCACTCACAGTTCACTAAGCCCAGTACTAAGGCCCCTGCCAGGGAGGGATGAGAAGATGCGACAGCTGGGGCGACCCCTCTCTGGCCCCTCAAAGGGGCACTTTGGCGACGGCGTTGGCACAGCTGGGCACAGCCTCCCTTCCGGCTCCATGCATTCGAGTGCTGCCTGCCTCTGCCACTGCTTGGAGAGTCTTCCTCGTGCGCATCCTCCTCCTAGTAACAGTGTGACTTTGTCTGCAATACAGCAAAATGGGCTCCCTCCCTTATGGAGCAAGACAGGCCGCCGCCTAAACTGTATTCAGAGCAAACCCCCCTCCACACCACAGAGCCTCCCAGTCAGCTCATTAAGTCTGAATAAACGTATGAAAATTAATATTCAACTTTCATTCTCATATAGCCAAATTAGAAAGCTGCAAAGAGGGAAAGGATGTAATCTAATTAAACTAATGAGAATTGTGCTAATAAATTGCCTGCCATTAATTCTTTATTGCAGCAGCAGCAGCAGCTCCTGGAGACCCCGGAAACCCCCCCCCCCGCCCTCCCTCCCCGCTGCTGGCGCTTGTGGATTAGTGGATGCTGCCCCCCTCCCTGGTTTGGCTTCCTGCTCAAGGGAGGGCTGCTGGCTGCAGAACTGCAGGTGACGGAAGCGAAGGCATGGTGGCTGCATGGTTGCTGCGCAAGGCTCCGACACCCACTCCAGAAGAGCTCCTTCGCCTTTCTGGTGAGCGCCTTTCGTCTCTAGCAAGGGATGCAGCACTCATGGCACACAGACCCCAATCAGGCACAGGCCAAGAATTGGGGGTTATCAAGGGGGGGCACAACTTTACTGAGTGTTCACAGAACTGAAGCAGTCCAAACTCTTGCCTTGCAGCGCAGCTTCCTGCCTTGGGGCCGACAGGTCTGTCCTGCTACCTGCCCCTCCACCTCTTCCGGGAGATGCTCCAGTCTGCAGATCATCTCAGGACATGCCCAGCTCGTCACCAGCAGCCCCCCTACTAAAGAGGCCAGGCGGCAGCTCAGGGTTGCAACCAGCCTCCAAGGTTGAGGTTGCTGCCCTTGCTCAGTTGGGTCCCAGCCAGAACCCCAACAGCCTATGGAGACCAGCCTCGTGGTCCCAATCCGCTTTCCTTGGTGCTCTCCAAATTCCCTGCTCTTAACTCCCCACAAAGTTCTTCTACAGCCCCACACCCGCTTGAGCAGCCAAAACAAATACCCTCCACCCCAGGCTAGCCAGGTGAGGAGCAAAGCATCCCGCCTTGGCCCGGAAGCAGGTGAGCAGCTGGTCTCCAGCTGCTTTCCTTGGTTGGTGAGCCATGCAGCCTCACCTTCAATTGAGGAGGAGCCCGTGCCCTGTGGTGCGAGGGAAGCCACGAGGAATGGCTGCTGGGCAGGGCGCCTTCCTTCTCTGGTCGGTGATGACGGCATTGCCGGGTGATGAAAGGCCGGCAAGGAGTGGGAGGGTTCAAAAGGAGGAGGGAGGGAGGGAGGGAAGGACTCTGCTTACACCAGGGGAAGGGGATGAATGTCCCCTTCACCCAAGGTGAGCCTGGGCCCACATTCTGTCAGCAGGGCCCGCATTCTGCCTAGGAAGCGGCGGCTGGCCTTTGGCCGGCCACTGCATCTTAGGCAGGATCAGGCTGTTATCCGTACGCTTCTTTCGATAGACAATGTGGTTTTGAAGCACCTGAATCTCCACCAGAGCTAGAAGAAGAAACCACATCTTCCGAAGGCTACGGTTGGGAAGCACAAAATGTTCTGAGATTTGGGGCTGCTCTAACTGATCCATTGAGCTCTTTTGGGAGCCAGTTTGGTTGGAATCTGAGCCGCCATGTTTTGATCATCATGCTTGTTCTCTGATTTTGCTAATTATTTGGCCTGCAAAATCCCCTCAAACCGCCTTTGTGGTGTGGCGGCACCATGTTTGTGATGCTCAAGTGGTCACTGTGGGAAACGTCCCTCTTTCTTTCTGCAGGGTCCGTGCAAGGCTCAAGGCGTTTGTGCAGCTGTTAGCATCTCGCTTCGAATCGACGGTGCTGCCGGCCGGACGGCAGGGAGGAGGAAGGAAGACCGCCTCTTTGCAAGGGCCCAGCCCCAACACAGGCCGACATGTGTTCCTCGGTCAGAGGCTGGGGTGGCAATGAGAGAGCTTGGGGTGCAACCAACCGACGTGGTTTGCGCAGGCTGCCCTGCCAGGAGGCACGCGCCAAGTGCTGTCATTGCCACGAGGCCTGTGGAGGAGTCCAGGCAGCAGGTGTCTCTGGAACTGGCCCGGCTCTCGCCAAGTGGGGCAAGGAGCTCTGCCCAGAGAACAGAGCGCTCCACTACCTGATGGTTCTGAGCCTGACTCTCTGCCCAGCAGTCGAGGCTCGGTGGACTTTTCTGGCGGCATGGCAGATGCGATCCTCTGAAACTGCTTTATGTGGAGCAGGACTTGGTGAGACGGCGCAAGGTCTGCAGTGGGGGTCTCTCTCCTTTTGAAGGGGCTTCATAGAGCAGCACCTGAACTGCTGTTTCCTCAACGCCAAATCAGTTCCCACTTGTCCCTGCTCTGTGAGCCCCAGCCTTGCTACCAGGGATCCTTTTAGTGGGAAGTGCTGCCAGGAATTGAACTCGGGACCTGCGCACAGCAGGTGCGCTCGACCTACAGAGCTCTGGCCCCTTATCAAAGACAGAGGGACATGTTGTTTCCAGCCATTGGCAGGTGGGCGCCTCTCACTCGCTTCCAAGCCACTCCAGCTGGAAGCGAAGCTGGGCTGCCTCTTTCTTCCCCCTTTTCTCTCCTGGACCCCCAAGGAGGAGGAAGTCAGCGACTCACTCCTACTGGCAAAGGGGAGGGGAGTGCTTGCCTAGCCATTGGTGACATGATGCAGGAAGCCCTGGGGCTCAGCCCGAGCCCTTTTATGCTCCCCCCCCCCCAGCTCTTCAGAAACTACTCTGGAGAACCCTTCCTTCGAAACCCCGCTGCTTTCGCACTCGCTGTCGCGTCCAGCCCCAGATCTGCCATCCTTCTCGGTGGCCAGAGCAGCTCCCTGCCTGCTGTTGTCTCCCTGCTGCTGCTGCTGCTGCTCGTCACTTTCTTCTGCCACAGGCTTGGCCAGCAAGCAGTAGAACAGGATGCTCTGGAGCAGAGCTGGATTCTCCTCGGAAGCAAAGCATCACGTGATGCCCCAAAGCGTCAGGGGAAGAAGGGAGGAGGTCCTGTCCTCTCTCCATCCCAAGAGCCCCTTCCCAAGGAAGGGCAAAAACCTGGAACATGGCCACACCTGTGCATTCAGCACCAAGGAGAAGTAGCTCCTCCTGGGTGGCCAGGAGAAGGGGGGGGGGCAGGAGCAGCTCCCTCTCAGGAGCCAACTCCTGATGGCTACATTTGCACCCTCTTCACGCCTAAGTGCTCTTTGGTTTTCCTGGTCTTGGCACTGCGATATATGAGGAATTACCTTGCAATTGATCTTCGGTAAATGGTGACAGTCTCTTCTAAATGGACTCAATCAATTGGGATGAAAGCCCCAGGACTTTCTTGCAGGCCTATCAATAACTGATTAAAAGGCTCTCCTTTTTCTGCTAATTAAGGGCTGAGGCAGATGTGCACTTATTCACACAGCTAGGCTGAACGGGGGGGGGGAGCAGTTGCTTTAGTGCTAAATAGCAAGTAGGGGTCATGAAATGGAGGGAAACCATGGCGGGGGGGTCTCAACAGTTTGCTCCCCCCTGCAGTTTTGCGCTGGATCACACATGTGCCTCTTGCACTGTTTGTAAGCGAAGGAGGGATGATGAAAGGCAAGTGCTAAAGGACGGAGCACAGTGGGGAGAGAGTCCCTAGAAGAGAACCTGGCGACAATGGGGGGGGGGCTCCTTGCCTCCCCACAGTGTTTTTGCTCCACTGCCAGCTCCGAGTGTGAAAGCCGACTCGGTGGCTTAACCGGCTCCCTTGGGGAAAGCCCTCCTGGGCCAGAGACTTCGGGCCTGTGTTTGCCTTCCACGGTCCGCCTCCTCCCCCTTTGCTGTCAGGAATGGGTGCCGCCCCCCCCCCCGGCATTTGGCGCCATCTCTGCTGCTGCTGGTGGAGTGACAGAAAGGCCCGGGGAAGGACATTTATTCCGATTAGTCTGCCTCATTACACAAACATAAATGTTATTTAGGCAAATGAAATCAAGCTGCTCTTCACCGTTCCAAGGCGGCCCACCATGGCCCTGCCGACAGAACGCGCCAACACAACCAGATCTGCCGGCCGTTTGTTCTTCTTTGTTTCCAGCGAGAATCCGTCGAATAAAAGATTCGTCACGGCCTGGACACCAAGGCTCACAAACGGGGGGGGGGGGGAACCCCAGGGAAACCAGGGCGTCTGCCTGCTTCCCGCTCGGGAGAGAAGGAATGGGACTCACTGCTCCTCAGTCAACGGGCTCTGACTGGGCATTTAGCAGAAAGCCAATGAGATCCTGCCTTCCCCGAGTGGCCAGCGGTGGACTGAAAAGAGCTGCTTTCCTGGGTGAAGAAGGGGCACGTGGACGGCGGCCCATTCAGGTTGGCTGCCTAGCTGCCTGTGGGTCAGGAAGCCCCCAAGCAGGAGCAGAGGTGGTCTCCCTCCGTCGCCCCCTTCCCTGCAACGGGCAGGAGGGAGAGAACTGCAGATCCCGCGGCAGGCAGCACAGCGCAGGGTGACGAGGGCCCCCGGCAGCCCCCCACTCATTCCCCCCCCCGCCTGCCCCTTTGCAAGCCATCCAGTAGAGCCCCAGGAAGGGCAGCACTTCTGTGACGCTTTCCTTGTACAGAATCCACTCAGAATTTCAGTCACAGAATATTTGATCCTTTGGTTCAAAAGGGGGGGGGGGTGAAGGTTAGAACAGGACGCCATTCCTCCTCTTACAAGATCTAGGGTGCATAGAGCGACTCTGTCCTTTGTAATTAGGTCTACGATTCAGGTACTAGACCATCGCCCTGCTCTGAATGGGGTTGTACTCCCTCTGAAGGAGCAGGTCCGCAGCTTGGGGGTTCTCCTGGATGCGCAGCTGCTCCTGGATTCCCAGGTGGCGGCTGTGGCCAGGGGGGCTTTTCCACAGCTTCAGCTGGTGCGCCAGCTGTGACCGTACTTGGATCGTGCAGACCTGGCCACAGTGACCCATGCCCTAGTGACATCTAGACTAGATTACTGCAATGCGCTCTACGTGGGGCTGCCTTTGAAGACTGTTCGGAAACTGCAACTAGTGCAGAATGCGGCTGCCCATGTGGTTGCTGGGGCTTGTCGGTTCGACTCAGTCAGACCGTTGCTTCAGCGGCTACACTGGCTGCCGGTTCATTTATGGGTACAATTCAAAGTGGTGATTTTGACTTTTAAAGCCCTTTACGGCTTGGGCCAGGGGCCTTCCTTATTGATCCGACCTGTACTTTGATCCGATTGAGGGGCCTTCCTTATAATCCGACCTGTACTTTGAGGTCATCAGGGGGGGGGCCTGTTAACCGTGCCACCATTGATGGAGGTGAGGGGGATGGCGGTGAGAAATAGGGCCTTCTCTGCGGTGGCACCCCGAATTCCCTCCCACTGGAATTAAGAACGGCTCCGATGGTTGGCGTTTGATGATTGACATGGTGGGCTGGCTTTTTAATAAATTTAATCATAAGGTGACCCACTAGGGTTTGTTTGTTTTAATTACTTTAATTACCTGTTTTAATTATTTTTATTGTATTGTAAATTATTACGTATTGTAACATGTTTTAATTGTAAGCCGCCTTGATTGCCCTTATCAGGAGAAAGGCAGGGTAAAAATTATTTAAATAAAATCAATAAATATATAAATAAAAATGTTCCTCTCGTATCAAAAATGCAAATTTATTCATAATTTGGGTAACGTGATGTATGAGTGGAACTTTGCGTTATAAACATTGTCACGCTCTTCCTGGAAATGTTAAATTGGTACTTAACTGAAGAAGTTGGAGCAAAACTTTTAAAATTGTGTAGTTTGAATACAAGCGATGCCTCAGTCAAATATTCATTCCGTTATATCCTGGAAGGTCAAACAAAAGGGAACAAATATGCTCAGCCATGCAAGAGCTGCAGACCAGTTGGCAACATCCCTTGTTATGAAAACAGTGCTAATCTGCTCCCCACGAGCTCTGCAGCATCTTGTTTGTCAAGCTGCTGCTTCTTTGTTTACAGGTGAAATCCCAGCCGTCTCATCCTGTTAATGATCTCTAAATTAAAGCTGACCTTCCAATGTGGCTCCTTTCAGGAATCTGTAGATGATTTTGGGTGTAAGGGCTCCTTGAGAGGGCCAAACGTGATGGGTGGTGGTGGTGGAGTGAAGCAGGGACCTGCCCCAAGCATGCGCAAAGAGGCTTTGTGTGTCCATCTGCCACAGTGACAGCAGCACCCAGGAGGTCTGGAATGCTGCAGACCCTCCCACTGCCGGCTTCGTGCCCCTCCCCGCAGCCCCTCCAAGCAGAGGTTCCTTCCTGTACTGGTGTTCAGCAGAAGAGGAAAAGACCTGGTCGGGAGACAGACTGCAAGGAAGTTGGAGAGGTCTACAGCCTGGTCCCCACCATTGAGAAGGTCCGCCCCCTCCCCCCCCCATGCCATGCCTGGCACAGCAGGGGACACTGTGTTGCTGCAAGAGGCAATGGCGCTGCATCCTGGCCACCAGAGCCTGCAGTCCCCGCAGGAGCCGGAAAGCCAGCGGTGGGGGCAGAACGGGGCTAATAGCAGCGGCAGTGATGACTTCCACCGATATCCTCATCCCATCCGCCCCTTCCCTCTCCTGTACTCCCTGCACCAGCAAAGTAGATGGCGCAGATTCGAGGTGACCCATTGGGCTAACAGCGACTTACCCCCAGGTAAGGGAATGAATGTTCCTAGTGTAATGTTAAGAGCAAATCCTGGTCTCCTGCAAACTCCATTTTGAACAGGATGTGCAGAAACTGTCTGCAGCCAGGTGACTGGCCGTCGTCCAAGTTCTCAGAGGCCCGATAGCGCTCTCAGCACTGGCCCTGCAGGCAGTGCAGGTCGGGAAGAACTCGTCATCTGCCTGGGAACGAGATTAGAACAAGACCGTTTTCAATTAACTAGAGACACCTGGACTTCTCCCGATTGGGAGTGGTCCCGTCGGGGGGGGGGGGCTCCCTCGCATCCGGGATCGTGAGCCTTTTCCACGCTTCTCCTTCATGAGGCACCATGAAGACTGCCGACCCCAACATCGGGTGGGTCAGGCCCCAGAGCCTCCGGGGGCTGCGGTGGGACACTTTTGGTGAGAGTTAGGAAATGTTTAGGTTTTAGGAAGTTAGTTTTATTGTTTTAGTTCTGTTACCCTGTCCTATCTATGTCAAGCCTTATTCTTAAATGCCTTCTGAATCTATGCTTGCATAGTCCTAAAACTAGATTTCTTAGATAAACTTCATTATCTTGCACCCAAGTGTGCTTATAGAGTACTGATTGAGTGGGCTAAATCCAGCCTGAGACTGCTGTGCCTTTGCTAGCCCAGTGTAAGCTGACCTGCTGCTGCAACCTTGTGGCCTGGCTGGCTCCCTTGTTCAGGGAGGCCAGTCCCCACAAAGTCTCTGCGTTATTTACTATTTATTGTTATTTATGTATTAGATTTTTATCCCACTTTCTCCTCCCATAGACTCCTGGGGGCTGAGTGATCTGGTGTAACCCCAGGTGGTGGCAGGCAGCTCCCCAATCCTTGTTCAGGAGTGAAGTAAACAGGGAAGCAAGGTGCCCTTGTCCAGAGAAGGGGTCTTGACCCTTACAACACCGAGGTCCACTTAAACCTGCTGGTGAAAGTCCAAGTAGACCCATTTGGGCAGCAGAGGCTTATCCCCGGGCAAGCAAACAAATGTTCCCTTACCCTTTGGAGATCTCTGGGACTTCCTCCCCTGCAGCGCATGCTCCGGTGGCGCAGCTGCAATGGTGGGGGGGGAGGGTTAGTTAAGACTGGGCTGCGCAATACTGTTTTCCAATTTAAAAAGTTGCCAGATCAGTTTAGATTGCAAAAAAATCAATAATGGTTCCCTGTCCCAAAAGGACTCGCAGTCTACAAAAGAAGAAACATTGGAAAAGACACTTTGCTGAGTGGGTGAAGAGGGACATTTGCTTTCCCCCTGCTAGTGATGAAACCACCCCCTGGAAAGGTGCCCCTTTGCCCAGGGGGGCGCAGCAGTGTTTGGACAGGTGTGGCTTCTCACCCAGGGAGAGGAGAGGCTGCAGCAGCTGCCCAACCCCCACCCCCCCCCACCCCCCGCATCAAAGCCCTGCAAGCCTGTCTCAGAGCATCTCTTCCCAGGCCGGCAGGCCGGTCCCTTCGGGCTGCAGCTTCAGTCCTGTGTTGAGCCCTGGGAAAGACAAGCGAAACGAATCTCTTCAATTCCCGCAGGTGGGTCCCTGGCGTTTGTTTACTACTATTGCCAGAACAGAAATGGAGGGGAAGAAAAAGGAGAAAAAAAAGTATTGAAGGACTAGGATTTGAAATATGACGGTCTCTCTGCTAAATATTTATGGAAGTGTTGTGTTATCAAAAAGGTTAAAAAATGGAGGTTATTTAAATTAATTTGCATTTAGGTTTTCAAGTCAGGTTATTATATGGCAGCAACATGCTAAAATTAAATCTATAATGTGCATTACAGCAACTCGAGCAAATTGTACCTTGCTTGGAGCACTTTCCATTTGGAATGCAGGCAGCCTGCCTCTTCCCTTCCCCGTCAGGAGCGAGAGCATTTGCAGCGCAATTCCCCAGCAATTCCCTGGGGAGTCAGGAGCAGGAATGCACCTCGCTGGGGGGCACACTCCACGCCAGAGCCCTGGAGCCTGGTCCAGGCAGGCCCCTTCCTTCCTTCCTTCCTTCCTTCCTTCCTTCCTTCCTTCCTTCCTGGGGTGGGGGCAGTCAGTGGGACACCCCGCCCTGGAGGGACCAGCCACTGTGCCCCATCTGTGTTCGTTCTGCGCACTGGAAGGAAGGCTTGCACAGCGCTGGTGCTGAACTCCAAGGCAGAGCTCAGGCGGGAGGCGAGAAGAACACACCTCCTCCTCCTCCTTGGCCCAACTGACAAGTTTTTCTTTTCCAACATGAAAGAAAGAAGTCACTGTGGGGGGGCACTTGGTCTCTCCCCCCCCCTTGTCTTCTTCAAGTATCCCCTGCTAATGAGGCTAATATTTATCTTCCTGACACGGAAAATGATAACATGCACATGTTTTATGGAGCAGCAAAGTAACTATTAAAGAGGTACAGTAAGGAGTCACAGCTGGAGACCATCGTGAAGGAGGGGACGGCCCATCTAGCCCAGCTTCCTGCATCTCACAGTGGTCCACCAGATGCCTCAGGGTGGGAGCACACAGGACAACAAGAGACCCGTATCCTGTTCTGTGCCCTGGTGCAAGCTTGCATGCATATTTATTTATTATAAATACACAGTATGTATAGCGACATGCACAGAGCACTTCAACATCCAGAAAGGAGCATAATAATTAGCAAAGCCAAACACAGTCACGACAGAACAAAGTCGGAGAATAAGAAGAGCTCATCCGCCACACAAATGCGTGCGCAGGAGCCTGGGCTAGCAGAAGGCCTTCCGCTGGTGCCAAAAGGAAAACAGCCCGGTGGGGGGGGCGCATTCCACACCTGGGGTGCCACAACAGAGAATGCCCTCTCACAGGTCGTCATGTCTGGCTTGATCCTCATTGACGGGGAACAGCGAGGTGGTCTGGAACTGCTCCGTGTGGGTTTTCCCGCAGTGCCCAGGGTGCCATTTCTTTCTCCTGCCCCCAGTGTAGAGGGTATTCCTGTGCCTCTTCTATGGGGAAAGAACTAGGAAGCTCCTCCCCCTCTTCTTGCATGGCCATTCCGCAGAGCGGCGCCCTTGAAGGGGCTGCGGGCGGAGGAGCCCCCGCCCTGCCTGCCTGTCAGTCCGCCATGCTCTCCAGCCCCACCGGGTGCTGCTAATGAAGCCCCAAGGAGATGGGGACAGGCCCTGGGGAGCCCCCCTTCCCTGTGCTTACCAAGCCCCCTGTGTCCTGCAGCCCTCGCTTGCAATGAGCTGCCCCCGGCACCCTCTGCTCCCACCCAGTTCGGACAGAAGGGGTGCAGAGCAGGCAGTCTGCAGTGCGCGCTCTTGGTAGGTGAAGGGAACGGGCAACAGGGGCACACCGCTCATTCATCCGACCCCCAGCCCCCATGGGAGGGCTGTGTGCATGTCCAGAGCCATCAGTGGGAGGAGGGTTCTTCAGGGGGCACAGGGCGGCCGCCCCAGATTCCGCCTCTCGAAGTCACTGCAAGGGGTCATCCGCTATGAGGAGGACGCGGAGTTCTGGACTCCCTTTGCCGAGTGTCTTCAGAAATCCCGTCAGAGTGAAGAGAGGACACCGATGCTCCCCGCCATCTCGCTTCTGTAGGCTTTGTACCAAAATAACAACAGGATTCTTTTCCTTCAATGCCGAAAGTGCAAGCCAGAGAAAATCCCCCAGAAAGACCTTGCTAAGGCAAACAAGTTTGCTGGCTTCGCTCCTTCCGAGCTCCAGTAAGCTCCCTGGCAACTGCCTGGCACAGCTGAGGAGCACCTGGACTTTGTGGCTTTCCATCCAGATTTGAGCGGTGAATCCGTTTCTAAACTAAACAACAGCAAATGAACTCAGAAGTTAATCCCAGACCGGCAGGGAGAGTGACGGCCTGTGAACTCCTCCTCGCTCTCTCGCCACTCAGCCAGAAAAAGGGTTTGAAATTCAGAGACCGTTTTGTTTTATTCTGTGGTTAAAAGCAAGGAAAGAGAAGGAGTCTTGCGGAGTCCATGGCCCAATGGCCCTCTCTAGGCCCTGCGCAGTGAGGACTCATCATGTTTCTCTGCAGTGGCATGAAAGCCAGGCTGCCATCACACACTTCCGGGCTGCGACCACCAACGGACAGAGGGAGGCGCGTGCAGCTCCCAGGCAGCTCCCAGAGGCTCCCAGAGCAGCAGCTCCCAGAGACTCCCAGTGACTTTGGGGAGGTCCCGCCCCTGGAAGGGGTGGGGCAGAGGAGACAGGCTGGGAGGCTCATAAGGGGCATGCCAGCCGCCGAGGAAGGAGGCAGTCAGGGAGAGCTCCAGAGTCGGGGTGGACTGCTGCCTCCCCCTTCTGGGCTACTCCGTGGAAGAACCCTTCTGGCCTTGGCTGACACTACTGAAGGGAGCCCTACGCAACGGGGAAGGGGAGGGGAACCCTTCCCAGTGGCCCCAGCCAGGAGCAATGACCCTTCCCGGCCGGGACAATTCTGGGAGTGGGGGAAGGCCTGGGTGTGGTCCAGCACAGATTCCCCAGGCAGAACCTCCCAGCTTCCCCCTCTCCCTGCGGCCCAGGATCCACGCCAGCCTGCTGACCCCAATCCACTTTCCTGGAGGAGGTGGGAACTCAAGCCGGCACGTCGGAACTGTAAGGAGAAAGAGGCATCATTCAGTGTACGACTCGGAACATCGCTCGGGGGCCTGCGATGGTCCCCATGAGCGTCAAGACCTTCTCTAGATTACACCGCATTCAACAGGCAGCACGTAGGTCTACGCCGTTATTATTTCAGGGCCAGGGGAAGGCAGCAAATCCCTACTACCTGTATCGACCGTTTTAGTCTCTGGAGGCCCCTCTTGAACCAGCCCGGGGGCAACGTGGACATGACACCCACACAACAGAGAGAGGAAGGAAGCCGCTACAAAACCCAAGTACAACTAGTGTCCCAAAATAAGGGCTGAGCTCACACCTTTCTCTTTTACCTTTGTTCCTTCCCCAAAGCGCCATCAAAGACGTCTCGCTGGGATGCAATATGTCCCTTTATTCCTGCAGACGATGCTCTGCTGCCCTGGGAGACTCATGGACCTCCGTTCCCCAGCTGCTCTTATCCCAGCTGCTGCACAGACCGAAGCCCAATTCTCTCTGCATGGTGCGCTGTCACAGCACTGCCTCTGGTGCAAGGGCCGCCAACAGTGCCCTGCAGATCGGCCACCAGCGTGGCTTTGCTGGTGGGGGGGGCAGATTGGGGCGGGGATTGGACTGGGACAGGGCAGATCGGGGGTGGGACAGGGGCAGATTTTGGCAGCAGTGGTGCCCTCCATATCTGAACCCCCCGGCCCAGCCCGGACATGCCCCCAGAAGGCTCCTCTTGGCTACGTCAGCAAAAGAGTTGGCCTACCTTTGAGGAGTCCCATAGGGGACCAGGCCCCAGCTGAGGAGGTGAGTACCATTTTTCGTTGCTTACCTTTCCGGGCCAGCCTGGCTCCCAGCAGGTCTGCAGGATGCAGCGTTGCCCACCATGGGTGGAGCGGCACCCTGTGGGCCGGTCAAGGACAGGGCCAGGAAGGGCCTTTGTCATGTCACCTGTCAACAGACCCCAGTGACCCACAGTGGCCCTACTGGAGCTCTATACAGGATAACCAGATCATGGCAGGGAGGTTGAATTTTCGCAGCACAGAGCCAGCAAAGGTGCAAACAAACGGGAGGTTCCTGGAGTGCACGCTCCAGGGAGTGGCAGGCTGCTTGTCTCTGTGGCCGGCAGATAATCATATCCCTGGTGCAGGACTCCTGGAAAGCTCCACCTTAAATTCTTCACCCAAGTCTAACTTCCCAAGAGAGACCAATCGTTTGTTCCAAGGAATATTTTTGAGTCTCTTCTCTGCTATCGAATTCCTGCGTTATCGCCTGCTGTGTCCAAACTGATGAGGGTCTTATATACCTGAGATAGATACAGCTCCTTTGACCTTCATGGGCCCTCTCAGGAATTTCCCTGCTGCAATTGCCAACATGTACACACAACGGGCAACTTCAACTGTAAATACTGCAGCGAAACAGAGCCGCTTTCTTCCGCCCTGCTTATTGCATCTTGAAATGAGATCATACGTCTGGGTCGCAAATCATATCACCTGAAACAATGTTTGTTCCAAAAGGGGGGGGGGGAGAGAAACTGCACCTCTTCTTTTTCTATCAACTTGATGCAAAGCAAAATTAACGGAAGCTGCTTGCAAGATCTGTCTTGATCTGTCCCAGTAAAGTGAAAAGGTGCAATTTGCTTTTGATTTGGGAGGGCCGCCTACATGTTGCTGGAAGATCACAGGGAGACTTGTGCACGGACGGTTGTCCGAATGTGAGTTGTGAGAGTGCCAGGAAGAAGCTGGAGCGGAGCTCGCGATGGCGCTTCCTGTGAGGGAGCCGAGACGGCCGGGGGGGGGGCGAGGTTGCCGTTCTTCATTTGAGCCTTTACATGCCTAGGGTTGACACACAATCAAAGCCAACTTCTTTCATCATCATTTCATCCTAATTCATCACAATAATACCATCGTCATACAAACACAGTTCAGCAAAGTTGCGTATATCGTGTTATTGATACTTAATACAGCAATGGCTGAAAGGCATTTTCCAGGACATGTTTAACCCCCCCCCCCCCGGTGTGATTTTTCAGGAGCAGATTCTTCAATGATAAGAACATAAGAAGAGCCCAGCTGCTGGATCAGGCCAAAAGCCCATCTAGTCCAGCTTCCTGTGTCACACAGTGGCCCCACCAGATGCCTCAGGTTTTGATGTTTTGGAGGGTGTGGGGTGCTGCAGAGAGAAGGCACCAAAATGCAACCCCCCTCCGAACTCTGTTGCCTCTCAGGGGGCCTTCAGTCCTCCACACCCTCCCCCTTGCCACTGGAGGTGTGTGTATGAGCTTTGGGTGAAATGGAACAGCCGCCAAGGGGTCGCTGCCTGCCTGAGATGGGGGTTGGTGGCAAAAAGAATCTTAGACGTCAGTCATTGATGGTTGAGTGAGAATGAGATCTCTGGCTCAGGTGCTTGTTTACCGCACAGGGCCTTAAAGACGGAGTGTTATTATTATCCACCAATGAGATCAGACCAAAAGGACAAGGATCTCTGTTCCTTTGACAATGCTTCCCACAGAGGGAGGCGGAAGGTCCGGAGAAAACTCTCTTGGACCATGGCATGTTTACCCTAATGATGCTTTTAACTCTGTTTTAGACATCTCTAACCACAAAAGCCTAAGTATATATGCACAGGCAATCCTATTTTGGCAGCCGTAACTTTCAGACGTTTTCGTCCTTATGCTGTTGGGCAGAAATTATGCTGCTTTTCCGCCCAACCCCATGTAGGACTTGGCTGTTGTGCATAAGTGGTTAAGACAGCGGAACAGAGACCCATTGGATTGCGGAGAGAGAGGCTTTTGGAGGGGTAAGGGGAAATAATTCCACTTTCCCCTCTGAAACTTCCCGATCCACCCTCCCCCCCCCCGCTGCATACAGCGCACACCTTTTTGGCACGGCTGCATCGGTGTTTGTGGGGGAACGAGAGGATTGGGCTCTTAATCGGTGGCTTCCCCCGGGTTGAGTGTTGTCCTGCTTTCCAGCTGTGGCGTTGGTCTTTCTGTTTCCATCGCCGCCAAGAGGGTTGATCTCCTGCTCCTTTCCTGCCGCTTGCCTTTCTCTTTGCCTTGGCGCTTCCAGTTGACATCCATCCAAAGAGAAGGGCCGCCTCCTTCAAAGAGCTTTGCTTTCCGCCAAGTACAGGACGTTTGCTGATGTCCCTTTCCCTGCACAGCAACAGGGCTCAGCTTCCCCATTGATATTCACAGGATGTTGTGTTGTTTCCTCTCTTTAATGGTGTCTTTGGTGAACTATTATGGGTATATTGCTTAAGAGCCCGGAAATATAATTGGTTAATTCACACCTGCAGATAATTATTGTGCAGCCAAAGCTTCCTTTCTGGAAGAATGCAATCATGTGGCAGAGGAGTAGTAAACAAAATTAAGGATAATAAGCCAATTATTCCCTAACTCTGGGCTATTTACTTCTGATGCCAGTCCTGAGGACACACAGTTGCCAGTGGTTCCGAGAAGACTCAGACCTCTGCTGAACGGATCCCTCTCTCATACCCCCGGCGGCGGTGGCACTGAGGGGCAGCAGATGCAGGACAGAGAGAGAAACGTCCTTCTTCTTGCCATGACTCAAGACATGGGCAAGGGATGGACCTCACGGGCGGCCACCAGCTGTGGCAGCTGCTGACCTTGAAGGTGTGAAAAGGGGATTCGACAAATCCATGACTGGTCAACCAGGAAGCCCGGGCAGCTGCCTGCGCCTCGCGGCTCCTTCCAAGGCAACGAGTGAGTCACTGGTCAGCAGCTGCCTGCCTGTGTTCCTTGCTCCTGGGCTTCACAGCAGAGCACCTTCTGGGCCTCTGGGGGAAACGGGGTCTGGGACGGACTCAACCGGGGCGGATCCAGCAGCCAGGCTCTTCAGACGCTCCTGTGATCTGACGGCTGAGCTCAGGGTAGGGAGGCCTGGGGACCCTGATTGGAAGACGCCAGGCGCCCAGAGCCCCGGCCGGGAGGAAGCCCTGCTGAGCAGGGTGCCAAGCAGGCTGGCCATCCCAAGAGACCTGGCTCAACCCCAGCTGGGCATCAACAGCGCAGCTTTGGTTGGGTTCCAGTGGGGCTCCAGTGGGCCAAATTGCGTGCTTGACGCTTCCTCACCACTGGTCTCTGAGATGCGGGAAGAGGCAGGCTTTCGATTTTCAGTCTGTCTTAGAAACCACAGCTGTATGTGGGGCTTTCAGTTTTGTTTTAAGACAGGCTGAAGAGCGAGTGGCATGCGGCTCCCTCTTGTCAGTGTGTGAGTTAATTAATTTCCATCACAGGAGAAGGTGAAGAGAGAGCTGGAGCCCCACTGAGCCAAAGGGCTTGCAGGGGCCAGAGACCTTCATCCTGTGCTCATCCACAGTGGCTGGCTGGCTGGCTGGCTGGCTGGGGAGGGTGGAAATATCCTTCCTGGGAAGGTGGAGAACTGACACGAGTTGTTCGTAGCATCTTTCCCCTCGTCCAGCAAAGCTGAAAGCAATTCCAGTCCCAGTCCAGCAAATGTCGGGCCAGCCAGGCATGCCAGGCTCTGGGTTCTGCCAAACGGCTTCGACAAACAGAGAACAACTGCAGGCGCATCTTTAGTCAATGGAGGGTTGAACACCCCCCCCCCCCCGGACCAGGCCAACAGCCCTTTTCTTGAGAGCATCTGGCAAGACTCCTCCTCTGGTCACACGTTGGGGCGTTAAGTGGGTGCCAGCAAAGTCTTCTCTGTGACGGTGCCCCCACTAGGGAGCAACACCCCCCCCGATGCACTCACCAGGCACCTCCAGAGTCATCTTCTAGGGGGGCCCTTGATGAAAGCTGTACTCTTCACTGGGGGTTGGGCCAGATTTTGATGGGAAAATTGTAGTGATGCTTTCATTGCATGGATTTGTGCTCAGTTGGATGGAATTATTAGAGTTGATGTTGTATTGTTTTTATTCTGTTATGGAAGCTGCTTTGAAGCTTGTCAGATGGAAAGGTTGGATAACAGAAGGTTTTAAAAATAAATAACAAACACTCAAGTGTTGGATTTTGACATGAGATTTCAGCATCAAGGTCTGAACTTTGCAATCAATCCAGTACATTTTCCTGTTTCTCCAACTTTCTTTCCCACCGTCATCACCTGAGGTCGCTGGGCAGTGACAGACGCTCCTGCTGTGGCTGTGCTGGGAGGCCCAGGTTTAAGCCCTGGAAGCATCGCCAGGAAGTCTGGCCAAGGCCTGGGACATGAGCCAGGCCACAGGTTGCGTACGTTTTAGAAGAATATAAATCTCTTCAGCTTGTGTGTACAGTGTGTGTGTGAACCAAAGATAATGGCTGAAGTAGCTGGAGGTCTGATGTGCGTGAAGACAACTCGAGATTCTCCAGCTTCAGGCCAAAGTGACGCTTTGGGAAAGATCTCCCCCCCCCTCGGGTGCAAAAGTGAGGCCTTGGGAAAGATCTCCCGCAAGAAGGGAGGGTCAGTAGACTGGGCCAGTGATAACAACACTGGGGTGGCAGCTGGATGATGCTTGGGGGGGGGGGGAAGCAGGAGCCGACCGAAAGGCAGCCCCAAGAAGAGCGCCTCGGGGTGGCCGACGACCTAAACGACTGAGGCAGCAAGTGCCCCCAGGCCTCCCGGGGTGGAGGCGCCTGATGCGCTGCAGCTGGCTGCTCTGACTGCCTGGCAATGTGAGGCCGCCGGGGCCATGGAGCAAAGCCAATGCAAGCAGCCACTGCTATGCTTCTGTAAGCCAAGAAAAAACTTCTGCCAGCTCAGCCTCGGTGTCCCGGGACTTTTGTTCTTAAACAGTGGCTGAGACCCTTTCAATGAGGTCTCCAGTCTGAGCTGGGCTGGAGCGCAATTGCCCCTGCCACCAGCCAAGGGGGGCACACTCTGCCTGACACCCCTGGAGGGCCCTGGCCAATCAATGGAGCCCAAGCCGAGCCAGGTGGAGAAGGCAGCTTGGAGGCAGCCGGATAGGCGACTCGGACACCCACCGTCTGCCTGAGGCGGGCCCATCACGTGGTGGAAGGCCCCACACGTCCGCCTATAGGGGGCTGCCTGGACCTGAGCTGGCAGAAACGGCGGTTGGTGGCACGCTCGCCCAATGGGGGAAGAGGGAGCCGCTGAGGCACCGCCAAGGGCTGTAGGGCCGCCTCTGATGACACCACCTGTGTCCCTGTGGCCAGCGAGCAGCAGCCACGCTGAGCGACATCGGTGAGGGAGGTGCATGGCCCCAGACAGGGACATGAAAACATATCAGGTGGACTCCAGGGAGGACCTTTGCTTCAGGAATTGGAGACACCCATCCTGCACCCTCTTGCAGGTTTTGGCCCACATTGTGGCACCAAGGGGGGGGGGTCAACAGTAGCACCAGAACAAACTCCGGCCCAGAAAACCTGCTCTGTAGGTGCCGTCTTGTCAACGTTCTGGTGGCAGCAACAATTCCACTTCCAATGCAAGGAGTGCGGAGTGAAGTCACACATTTCTTGTGCACCCTTCTTCACAAAGGTCTACATCACTGCTTGGAGGGACAACCTGCAGCACGCAGGGCTGCGTCGGCATCTCCAAATGGCACGGAGCATGTTCTTGTTACACAGAGAAGAGAAAAGTGTGCCGTAGAAAGTCTGAATTTGGTGTGTGTGTGTGTGTGTGTGTGTGTGTGTGTGTGTGTGTGTTTAATTTCTACCCAAAGCAGGTAAGACTCAGTTTAGTTAACTTAGCTCGGAGTTAATTATCCTCCTCAACCTCTCTACTAGCACTTAGAACCTGTGGAGTGATGCAGAAGAACCTTCGCTTGGGTTGGCCCTCCAGTAGCGTAGCTAGAGGGGGGGCATGCTAAGAGGCGCAAGACTCTGCAACTCACCGTGTAAGCAGCCCCTCCCACTCGCCGTCAGAGCCAAGTGCATCCCTACGGCCAGTGAGCAGACTGTGATCTGTGGGGAGGGGACTGGCGGATAAACAGGCTTCCCAAGACCCAACAGAGAGTCCTGAGATATTGCCAGAGCAAACATTTGCTTGGCTCCCTTTGCTGGCAGAAACGAGGACTTCAGGGCCCTGGATGTTGCTGTGTGAGACCAGCACTGCAAGGCTGGTGTGCCTGCTGCTGCTACACTGAAAGAAGAACTCCTCTATGCAGTCATAAAGAAACAGATCTTCCCAAAGATGTCCAGGTTGAAGACCGCTCTGAGCAGATCGATCGCCCCTAAGGGACAGACAGGGAGCGCGAATGTCTTTCCTTAGCTGGGGGTTTAGAATCTGCTTTTCAACTCAAAAAAGAGCTCTCTCTCTCTCTCTCTCTCTCTCTCTCTCTCTCTCTCTCTCTCTCTCTCTCTCTCTCTCTCTCTCTCTGGAAAATACAAAACAAATCAGCAGCATTTTCTTAACAGCAGGGATAATAATACAAACCCAACCAAAAATAACTTCAGCGCTCTTGGAGGTTAAAAGCCTGCTTAAGAAGAAAAGCTCCAACAGGCCCTTCTCAGTGGTCCAGCATCTTGAATCCAGCAATTTTCAAATGCTAATGAATTCCCCGAACACAGGAGGCAGCCACAGAGAACGCTCCATTACTCGCCGAGGCAATCTGTCCTCTGAAGGAGGTGGAACCCACAGCAGAGTTTCATGGCTGGACCACGCAGAAGGTACAAGGGGCCACCTTCTTCTCCTGAGACAGGCCCTTGGGCCATCTGGGCCAGGACCGCCTCCACGGAACAAGGGCCTCCACAGGCCGACCACCTGGGCAGCATGCCACGCTTGCGTGGCCCTTCTCTGGCTTGCAAAGTGGGTGCTCTGCTAGGGAGCCCCGTCTCGGTGCATGATGTGGAAGGAGGGAGGATTTCTGGCCCTAGAGTACAGTATTCCGGTAGTTAGGATTCCTAGTGCACCTTTCCACTTCAGTCTTCAAAGTGGCTTACAGGTTCAACGAGACAACATCCAACTGCAAAGCGAAAATATACCTCAGCAGCAGCAGCAGCCGCCTTACTGGGCTTGAAAGGTAAGAACTCACCTGTAGTAAGCAAGCTACCCCTCCCCAAATATTTTTGTGTCATCCCCCACGCTCCACAGAACCCCCACCTCTCCACCCCATCAAAATCGGTCCAGAAATCACGAAGATACAGTAATTTTTGAACCCCTAGAGAAGAGGCAGCAGCAAAAGTTCACTCTGTACCTATTTAATCCTCATAACCTTCTCTCTCTTTGGAAGTTTCTAAAAAGTGGTATTCCTTTAATTCAAAGCAGTGCATTATCCTGTAGAAAATACTGTTTTCCTGAATTCCCTCCATGGTTATGGCACCGGATCCTTACCAGGGATCAACGGGGTGTCCCTGGGGAGGGGTCCCTCCACAGAAGGGTCCCCATCCTGACACTTTGGTGGAGTTTTTCTTCAGCAGAGTTCAGAGACTCCTGGTACAGTGCACATATTCTTGCAGCTGGTAAAAGGCGTGGGGGTCTTCCCCACGTGCCCTCTCTGGGGCCCAGGAGGGGGATTGGTAAGTGCGTGGTTTAGCCCCTTTGCCACCCTCGGCCTGGGCACAGGAGGTTGACTGAAGGCCAGGCGCTGGGAATGCTGAGGGCATTGGGAGCGGGAGGCCTCCTGCCAAGAGTCTGCACAACCAGGAGTCCAGGGAAACCATTTTAAACCCATAACCTCTAGCTGACAACAACAAGCTTCCATTCTGTGATGCTCTTGAAATGTCTTCCTTCTACCTGGGAGGCCATTCGGGAGCAGGGAAAGGGGGGTCTCCAGGAACATGGGAAATCTTGGGTTAGTGTCACTGCTCCCTGGGAAACCATTGCTCCTTCTCTGTGTGTCTCATCTCCCACTATCAAGTCAACCATCTGTCTTTCTCTCATGCAAATGCCTATCTCCTCAACCATTGTTCTCTAGCTGCCTAGATACTAATTCAAGCACCTTCTCCCATTTGCATAGTTCCTGATCTGGTTTGCTACATTTAATCTAATCACCCGCTTCCCTTCTTCCTGACTGACAGCATTCACCTGAATGTCTATCATTGTATACCTGGTGCCAGTGGGGCAGAGACTCATTGAATTGGCACTTTTACCTATCAATTTGGAAATCCTTGTCTTTTGTGTCTACAGGCTACACAAAAGACCCCATTCATAAAACCCCAGAACACCACACCTCACCTGAGGTGGGGGCCTGATCCCATCACCCCAGGCATACAACCTTCAGACCCCTCTTCCCATTGGCTACCAGTTCCCATCCCCATTGGTCCCAGCTTACACAAAACACAACACCTCTTATTGGTTCTTTTAATAAAGTTATCTTTTTATTGGCTAAACATTTCAACTCCTTCATGGATCATTGCCTTGTCGTGGCGAAGGGGCTTGCGTAACTCAATGAAGCCATGAGCTATGCCGTGCAGGGACACCCAAGACGGACAGGTCGTAGCAGAGAGTTCTGACTAAAAGTGATCCACTGGAGAAGGAAATGGCAACCCACTCCAGTAACCTTGCCAAGAAAATCCCATGAACAGTACCAAAAGGCTAAAAGATATGACGCCGGAAGATGAGCCCCTCAGGTCGGAAGGTGTCCAATATGCTACTGAGGAAGAGCGGAGGACTATTCCAAGTAGACCCAGAAAGAGTGAAGCGGCTGGGCCAAAGCCAATAGGACGTCCAGCTGTGGATGTGTCTGAGGTTGAAAGGAAAATCCAATGCTGCAAGGAGCAATACTGCTTAGGAACATGGAATGTGAGGTCTATGAATCAAGGCAAGCTGGATGTGGTCAAAAATGAGATGATAAGATTGAACATTGACATCTTGGGAATCAGCGAACTAAAATGGACGGGCATGGGTGAATTTAAGTCAGGTGACCATCATATCTACTACTGTGGGCATGAATCCCTTAGAAGAAATAGAGTAGCCCTCATAGTCAATAAAAGAGTGGGAAAGGCAGTACTGGGGTGCAACCTCAAAAACGACAGAATGATTTCAGTTCGAATCCAAGGCAAACCATTCAACATTACAGTAATCCAAGTGTATGCCCCAACCACTGATGCCGAAGAAGATGAAGTTGACCGGTTCTATGAAGACCTACAACACCTTCTAGAACTAGCACCCAAAAAAGATGTCCTTTACATCATAGGAGACTGGAATGCTAAAGTAGGAAATCAAGAAATAAACGGAATAACAGGCAAGTTTGGCCTTGGAGCGCAAAATGAAGCAGGGCAAAGGCTAACGGAGTTCTGTCAAGAGAACACGCTGGTCATAGCAAACACTCTTTTCCAACAACACAAGAGGCAACTCTACACATGGACATCACCAGATGGTCAATACCGAAACCAGATAGATTATGTGCTTTGCAGCCAAAGATGGAGAAGCTCTATACAATCAGTAAAAACAAGACCTGGAGCTGACTGTGGCTCAGATCATGAGCTTCTTATTGCAAAATTCAGACTTAAACTGAAGAATGTAGGAAACACCACTAGACCAGTCAGATATGACCTAAACCATATCCCTTATGAGTATACAGTGGAGGTGAAGAATAGATTTAGGGCATTAGACCTGGTAGACAGAGTGCCTGAAGAACTATGGACGGAAGTTCGTAACATTGTACAGGAGGCAGCAACTAAAACCATCCCAAAGAAAAAGAAATGCAAGAAAGCAAAGTGGCTGTCAGATGAGGCTTTACAAATAGCTATGGAAAGAAGGAATGCAAAAAGCAAGGGTGAAAGGGAAAGATATAAACAACTGAATGCAGAGTTCCAGAGAATAGCAAGGAGAGATAAGAAGGCCTTCTTAAATGAACAATGCAAGGAAATCGAGGAAAACAACAGAACGGGGAGGACTAGAGATCTCTTCAAGAAAATTGGAGATATCAAGGGAACGTTTTGTGCAAAGATGGGCATGATAAAGGACAAAAAAGGCAGAGACCTAACAGAAGCAGAAGAGATTAAGAAGAGATGGCAAGAATACACAGAAGAATTATACAAGAAAGATCTTAATGTTCCTGATGACCACGCTGGTGTGGTCACTGACCCAGAGCCGGACATCCTAGAGAGTGAAGTCAAGTGGGCCTTAGGTAGCATTACTAACAACAAAGCTAGTGGAGATGATGATATCCCAGCTGAGCTACTTAAAATCCTAAATGATGATGCTGTGAAAGTGCTGCACTCAATATGCCAACAAATTTGGAAAACTCAGCAGTGGCCAAAGGATTGGAAAAGGTCAGTTTACGTTCCAATTCCAAAGAAGGGCAGTGCCAAAGAGTGTTCAAACTATCGTACAATTGCACTCATTTCACATGCTAGCAAGGTTATGCTCAAAATCCTACAAGCTAGGCTTCAGCAGTACGTGGACCGAGAACTACCGGACGTACAAGCTGGGTTTCGAAGAGGCAGAGGAACTAGAGATCAAATTGCCAACATGCGGTGGATCATGGAGAAAGCACGAGAGTTCCAAAAAAACACCTACTTCTGCTTCATTGACTACGCAAAAGCCTTTGATTGTGTGGATCACAACAAACTGTGGCAAATTCTTAAAGAGATGGGGGTACCAGACCACCTTACCTGTCTCCTGAGAAACCTGTATGCGGGTCAAGAAGCAACAGTTCGAACCGGCCATGGAACAACTGATTGGTTCAAAATTGGGAAGGGAGTACGACAAGGCTGTATATTGTCACCCTGCTTATTTAACTTATATGCAGAGTACATTATGAGAAATGCAGGGCTAAATGAATCACAAGCCGGAATCAAGATTGCCGGGAGAAATATCAACAACCTCAGATATGCAGACGATACCACCCTAATGGCAGAAAGTGAAGAAGAACTAAAGAGCCTCTTGATGAGAGTGAAAGAGGAGAGTGCAAAAGTTGGCTTGAAACTCAACATTAATAAAACTAAGATCATGGCATCTGGTCCCATCAATTCCTGGCAAATAGAAGGGGCAGAAATGGAAGCAGCAACAGATTTTACTTTTTTGGGTTCCAAGATCACTGCAGACGGAGACAGCAGCCATGAAATTAAAAGACGCTTACTCCTTGGAAGGAAAGCTATGGCAAACTTAGACAGCATAATAAAAAGCAGAGATATCACCATGCCAACAAAAGTTCGTATAGTCAGGGCGATGGTGTTCCCAGTAGCAATGTATGGTTGCGAGAGTTGGACCATAAGGAAGGCTGAGCGCCGAAGAATAGATGCTTTTGAACTGTGGTGCTGGAGAAGACTCCTGAGAGTCCCTTGGACTGCTAGGAGATCAAATCAGTCAATTCTAAATGAAATCAAGCCTGACTGTTCCCTGGAAGGACAGGTACTAAGGCTGAAACTCAAATATTTTGGCCACCTAATGCGAAGAGAGGACTCTCTGGAGAAGACTCTGATGCTGGGAAAGATTGAAGGCAAAAGGAGAAGGGGAAGGCCAAGGATGAGATGGTTAGACAGCATCACCGATGCAACGAACATGAAAATGAGCCAACTCAGGAAGATAGTGGAGGACAGGAAGGCCTGGCGGGATATGGTTCATGGGATCACGAAGGGTCGGACACGACTTAACGACTGAACAACAACAAACATTTCAAACACGCTGCTGCTGCTCTCATTGGTGCAAAACTTCAATCCGACCTTCCATTGGCTGTATCAACGTGCAACTTCTTGGATCCATCCCCTCATTGGTTCATCCTCCTGCCTCCATGTATTCCAATGTATATTCTGAAATAATGAAATGTATAAAACCGATTGTAAATGATTTATGTGTTACGCATTCTGCATAGAATCGCGTCCTTGGCTAGCTGAGTAAAAGATCTTTTCTTTACCCAACGTTGGTCTATCTGAGCTCCTTTTGGCGCCTCTGCATACTGCAGACCTTTTTTTCTCTCTCTCTCTCTCTTTTATTTTTGGGTACCTTCTCCATCTTTGGAGCCTTGGTGTTAGCTCACCGAATCCCTTGAACTTAGGGCACCTGTACCCTTGGGGTGCTCACTACACACCCACCCTTTTGAAATTTATTGATAGAATTTTTGCCCTGCCCTTCAAGCCAAACTTCTCAGGACTGTCATCAATGTTCAAACATTGTAATAAATGGCAATCAAAGCACCTTGAGGTTACCCCAGGAACCAAGGGGGACCCATTTGTGGAGCTGCTGCCGTATCCGTGTGGTGTGCGCCTGGTCGACCCCTCTCCCCTCTGCCTGCTGCCCTCTCTGGACCCAGAGAAGGGTCACATCGTCTTGCAGCAGTCCAGCTGACGGGTCACTAAGGCAGCACAGCAGCAGCATAGCAGCAGCAGCAGGCATCTCCCCTTTCCTGGGCGGGATGCGACTGTTGAACTAGCAGAGGCTGATGCACTGTAACCCAGGAGCAGGAGGAGGCCCCGATCCAGCCAGGGATCCCAAGTAACACATCTCTCCATTAGCTCTTATTTTTAAGACAACTGATCTCAGGCACTGAAACTAACCTGATGCTAACTTTCTGATGAGGACCTTCGGTCTTTTTTTTTTTTTACTAAATATTTTTATTTTACCAATATAATAAAAGGTAAAGGTAACGGTATCCCCTGACAATTAAGTCCAGTCGTGTCCGACTCTAGGGTGTGGTGCTCATCCCCATTTCAAAGCCGAAGAGCCAGCGTTGTCCGAAGACGCCTCCGTGGTCATGTGGCCAGCATGACTCTCCTTGCCGCAGCGCGTAGCATGCGGCTGGAACACGGAGCGCTATTTACCTTCCCGCAAGCGGTACCTATTTATCTACTCGCATTGACATGCTTTGGAACTGCTAGGTTGGCAGGAGCTGGCCAAGCAACGAGCGCTCACCCCGTCGTGGGAATCGAACTGTCGACCTTTTGATCGACAGCTTATGGTTCAGCAGTTTAACCCGCTGCGCCACCCACTGGCACAAAAACAATACATATTTCCTAAGGGTATAGCAAGCATGAAGCAACATATCCTACTAGCATACTATTCACTATTTTCTACATATAATATCCAACTAAGCCAAAATATCACCAACATTATTCATTAAATCCGCATATCATGATATAATTCTTCTCTCTCTCTCTCTCTCTCTCTCTCTCTCTCTCTCTCTCTCTCTCTCTCTCTCTCTCTCTCTCTCTCTCTCCCTCTCTGTCTCTATCTATCTATCTATCTATCTATCTATCCATCTATCTCTTAAAAATCAATAAATGGTTTCCAATTATTCCCTAAAAGGTTAGCTGACTTTTCCTTAATCAAAATTGTAAGTTTATCCATTTCAGTGTAATCCAAAACTTTCAACCACCAATCTTCCAGCAAAGGGATCTCTGAATTCTTCCAATACTGTGATAATTTATCCTCACTTATGGAGTCTCTGAAATCCAGTGGAACCCCCGACCGACCTTCGGTCTTAAATTTGGAAGTGCAGAAATGTCTGGGACTGGCAGACATTCTCTTCCTGCATCTTGAAAAGTCGTCCTGTCTTTTCTCTTTTGGAGCCAGAGATGCAAAGGCTGGTCTTTGTCTGCCGGGTCAAGGCAGATCCTGCTCTTTAAAATAAGAACCTCTGATCTCTCCACATAGATCTGGCTTGCTGGAAATGCTGCCTTTACAGTGGAACAAATGGAACTAACTTTTAAAGCGACAGTGTTGCTAATGCCGTCGGCACATCACACGAATGCAGAGGTGAGCTTTAGCAAGGCTGCTCAGACCTCCTCCCTGGAGGACCTTCTGCTTCATTCCCACACTGGTTTCCTCCCTCTTTTCGTACAGGCGCAATGAAGGTGTAAGGGGGTCCGGGCTGGGGACCCCGGTAACGGGGTGTCAAGGGGTGACCCCGAGTCCTGGGGTGCGCTGGGTTCTGGGGAGACCTCCAGTCCGAGCCCGCAGGGGCGTATCGGGATGCCTTAGAAGAGGCCTCGGAGGGACCCGAGGGAAGGGGGTTGCGGCACCCGGTTCCTCCAGCGAGCCGGCCCACAACTGACTCATCCTTGGCCCTTTTCCCCCCAGAGCCAGCTGCCTGTCTTCTCAACAAGGTGCCAACTCGGCTCAGAATGTTCTGCCAAGCCCAGTCCTGAGCTTGGTTCTGGGGAGAGCACTGAGCCCTTGCCTCTCGCTTCCTGAGTGCATCAGGTGCTTCCCGTCCCGTGTATTCCTTGGCGCTGTCCTGGCCACAGGCTTGTCAGCAAGGAAGGGTGGCGATTACCCTCCTCACGTGGCAGCAGTGGCTTGTCCAAGACCACCTTGTGAGCGGAGTCCTCCAGCCAGCGAGACTAAGGGAGCTAGAGAGGCTGCAGCAAGTTTGCGCAGCAGGCACAGCCTCCCAGCATCATCTTTGATACTGCCGACCAACCAGGAAGGACACGCCTGGCCGCCCACCAGCCGGGGGGGGGGGGGTTTGCACGAACGTGGTAAGAAGAAAAAAACCCGGAGTGCTGCTTTTGCTCCCGGCTTGTGTCGAGCTCCGGAGGGGGTGTACTGCCGCTGCGGCAGAGCGGTGGCACTGCACCCCCTCCGGAGCCGACACCCCTGCGCCCGGGGGCCCACGGCCCCTCGCTTCCCGAACGACGCCACTGGACAAATGTCCCCTTCCCCCGAGGAAAGCACAGGCTGCGCCAGTGCAGGCCGCAGTGGGCCTAGGATACAGCAGGCAACTGTCCCTTTAGGCCACCCGCTTAAATTTCCACCGGACTGGGCTGTTTGTCAGGATAGAAATCTTTTAACAATCCAGTCCAATCCTAAATCCTTTATTGGCATGTAAAACAAATTACAAAACAAACAAACAAACACAATAACCACACTTTTAACATAATCAAAACCATCTAGAAATTAGACTAATTAGGCTAATTTCCTGCTACGCAGCTCCATCGCCTGTTGCAAAAAAATTACCACCCGTTCAACCATCACCACCGAAGAATCGTTCACAAATAGGCGATCTTAGCAGTATCAGACCATCCGCTACTAATTTCCCAGGGCCCGCCTGGCAGAGCAGGAAAGAGCCCCCTCCCTCCAGCAGCCAGGGACAACAGAAACCCATTGGGAGAGATCTCCCTCCCTCCCTCCCTCCCTCCCAGCAAAGGATGGCCTGAAATGAACCCATCCCACAAAACACCGTCTGTCTGTCAGCCTATGGCCAAACGCACTACCCAGAGCCCGGCCATAGACCCATAAGGGGGGGGGGCATTTCTCCTCCCACTGACTGCCGTGTGTCTGAGATTGGACCTACTGGCACTACTACCCTCTCATCAAGTTGTCCCAGAATGCGATCTCAACCACAGCACCTCGGAAGGGTGATCTTTTCCTGTACTCTTGTTTCCCTTCTCTGCCCCACACCTCCCTCCCAGACACACCACAGCTCAGGGGGCCTGGTGAGCAGCTTTGCAAGCCCTCCCTGTCTCCCCCCCCCCCCCGTAAAGCACCTTGGCTCTCTCTTTTCTCTCTCTTTTTCCTCACCCTTCCTGAGTTTTTCCCGGGAGCTCACAGACCTCGGCTCTCGAGCCCCGCAGTGGCTGCCGCCACACTGTGTGCAGAGGGTGTCGATGGCTTTCAGATCAACACAGCAGGTACCGGAGAGCTAGGCGTGGCTGGAAAAGGCCTTTGTGAGCTCCCTTCAACCCACTGGTGGCCCACTGGCGAGGTGGTCCAGCATTGATTTCCCCCTGGTGTTTGCCTAGCTGCTGAAACCCCTCCCTCCACTCAATTTTAGTGTGTGTCCCCTGGTTCTGGTGTTGTGCGAGAGGGAGAAGAATTTCCCTCTATTCACTCTCTCCAATCCCATGCATAATTTTATACGTCTCAATCATGTCCCCCCCCCCTCAGGCGCCTTTTTTCTAGACTGAAAAGCCCCAGACGCTGTAGCCTTTCCTCGTAAGGGAGGTGCTCCAGCCCACGAATCATTCTGGTCGCTCTTTTCTGCACCTTTTCCAATTCAACTATATCCTTTTTGAGGTATGGTGACCATCATGGCTTGTAACCTGTGATGGTCTTTTCCTCCATGAATCTGTCCAAACCCCTTTTAAAGGCATCCAGGCCAGGTGCCATCACCACATCCTGTGGCAAGGAGTTCCACAGATGAATTACACGCTGGGTAAAGAAATATTTTCTTTTGTCTGTTCTAACTCTCCCCCCACTCAATTTTAGTGCATGTCCCCTGGTTCTGGTGTTGTGCGAGAGGGAGAAGAATTTCCCTCTATCCACTCTCTCCATCCCATGCATAATTTTATATGTCTCCATCATGTCCCCCCTCAGGGGGGATAAGTTATTTAATTAAAAATAACTTGTTTTATCGCATTTCATGTCTCCTCCTCCTTACCGCATATTTATCCCCACACTAAATATTGCTACGTGGCCCTTGTCTTCCATTCTTTCTCATGCTTCTTGCGGGCCAGTCTTCACTGTGCTGTGTCAGTGCACGAGGTCCCTGCGCACACGTTTGGTCCCCCGTGTATGCAGCACGTTATAACATGTGCCGCCGCCTTGGAGCACATCAAGTAACATGCGCCAATAAGAGCAGACTTTGGTCCTCTCCCTAAAGGGTTCTTCTGCTCTTCCAACTTTCCATATGTGATGAGGCCTTTTGTCTTCCTGAATGAGAAGCGCGTAACTCAGTTGGCGCTCAGCACTCCCCTTTGATGGAATGCTCCAATGCGCTGATCCCAACAGATGCAACGCAGGTGAACCAACATTTGCGGATATTTCCGTCTCTTAGAGAATTCACCTGGAGTGATGTTTATCGGAGTCTCTTGAATTGGGTACTACTGAAGAGGGGTGTGTGTGTGTGTGTGTGTGTGTGTGTGTGTGTGTGTGTGTGTGTGTGTGTGTGTGTGTGTGTGTGTAGGGGGTCATTAGCCTCACACAGAAATGAGTCCCAGCCAGAAACAATGGTTCCTCTGGTAAGCGAAGGGAGTTGGTCTGGAGTTCAGTACTGCGTCTGTGTCAGTCCAGGTTGTGCCCAGCTCTTCAAACAGGGCTGCTGCTGATTCTGGTGTCTTGATAAAAGAGGCCTCAGTAGATCAAAGCGGCCTCTGGGGAAACCCTCCCCGCCCGCCTCCTTCCTTGCTCAGCAGTGTGCTTGCGAGGCAATGCCTCTTCCTCCAAAGGAGCCCTGAAGACGTTGCCGGGCGGGACCAAAGCTTTTGCGAACCTTTTCAGGAGCTCCAGCTTCATGCAATGCACAGTGAGTAACACACCTCCGTGGTGCTGCTAACAGTCTCTCTGTGCCTTGATCGGAGGTGAATTCCAGGTGAGCTGCATGGACAAGAGCAGGACCTGCTTTCTGGAAGGGGGGGCGCTTTGTGCACGAGGGCCCCAGGGCCCCAGCTACGTGCCTCTCACCCACCCACTGCCGCCTCCCTGAATGCTGCTTCCAGCAACTGGAATTAGGGCAGCACCATTTCTTCTTAGTTATTTGCTTATTCATAATAATTTTATCCCCTCTTTCCCCCACCTCTTCCTTTAATGAGGAATTAATTAGCCCCCATGCCCACTGAGCCAAATCCCCCCCCACCAGCAGATCTAGTCAGCCATGCTGGGCAAGGGTCAGGTGGACAACCAGTCAGCCTTGTGCTCCGACCAGAGGCCCCCCCCCCCGGCCCACCTCCTCAGGCTGCACAAGCCGAAAAGAACCCATCGTCACGGGACGAACCGGTGCAGAGGGGGCGTCTACTGGGGCCGGTAATGTGGAGTCCAACTTGTGACGGACGAGAGCAACTTGATCTGCAGCACGTCAGCGTCCCGGTCTCAGCAGGCCACGGAGTGGCTTCAACTCCTGTCCGGTCGGATTCATCCCAAGTCTCCCCCCCCCATCTCTCGATATCTGCTGACTTGTTCCATTGCCTGCAGTTCCCCAGAAAAGCACGCAGGGAGCCGTTATGGCTTGATGACGAGGCAGAGGCACCCTCCTCCTCCTCCTCCACCCTTCCAAGTACTTGAAACGGCAGTAAAGAATAACGCCCCCCAACCCCAACCCCCAATTCACAGAGACTTCTGGACACGACGCGAAACTGGAAATTGCTGTGAATCAGGTTTACAGCCATTTCAAGTATTTGGAAGCTGGCGTGGGAGTCCAGGAGCAGTCCGTGACGGCGCACTATGGCACTGCGCCCGACCCCCAGTCAGGCCTTTTTTCCCCGGGGTAGCCATCCTCCACATTGAGACAAGTCCGCGGCTGACTATTCCGCAGGAAAAAAAAGGATAAACCTGCGATTGTGCCCATTGAACATCATCTTGTTGGTCTGGGCCCAATGATCATGCCTGTCAAGGTCTGAGGCATCCGGTGGGCCACTGTGAGATACAGGAAGCTGGACTCGAGGGGCCCCCTTTGGCCTGATCCAGCAGCCCCCGGGCTCTTCTTTCTGAGGTTCCCATGCTGAATCCTGATCAGGTCTTCCACGGTGTCATCCCCCTTCTCCCTTCATCCAGCTCGTTTCTAAGAACATGGAAGAGCAGCACAGGGCCGAAGACCCTAACCCTGCAGCATCCACTGGCTGCTTCCTTCCCTCCCTCCCTCCCTCCCTCCCTCCGGTCTGAACCTCTCGCCGGCTTCTGATTCCGGATCCTCCTTCACTTTTGCATGTGTCCCCTGATGCTCAGTTCCAGTCATGGAGTCCACCCTTTCCCCAGCCAGTGCTGGAGCTCCTTGCTCTCCACAGCGAAAAGCCTGCCTTTCTTGCACCAACTCTGTCGTGTGGGAAGAGCGCTTGCCCAATTAGTCAGAAGCGAAAGCCGACTTCTGTGGTCTGAGCACAGCAGCCAGTCCTGCAAGACGCATTAATAGCTGCACAGAACAACCGACCCCACGGAATCTTAGAGTCAAGCTGAGCTAATGCATTATTACACCCTGTATTATAATGAAATGAAAAGGCGCATTCCCAAGGAGAACCTTTCAGAAAGGAAAGGTCTTTTTTGCCAGATATTCTTTCTGGAAGCAGCACACGCTCGTTGCCTTCACATTCCAGCAGGTAGTAGCAGGTTGACGGAGGAGATGCGGGTTCAGGCCCCCTGCCTCCAGCTATTGGGCTGCCTCTGAGGGTGGATTAAGAGCATAAGGAAAAAACAAAAACAACATTTGCGCAGGTGCAGCCTCTCCAGCATTGTCTTTCCTACTGCCGGCCAGCCAGGAAGGACGCGCCTGGCCGGCCTCCACCCGGGGAGTGTGTGTGTGTGTGTGTGTGTGTGTGTGTGTGTGTGTGTGTGTGTGTGTGTGTGTGTGTGCATGAACAAACGCGGTATTCTTTCTTCCCCCCCCGGCTGTTTTCACCAGAGTGCACCCCCCCCCGGCTGTTTTTGAACTCCGGAGGGGGTGCACTGTCACCGCAGCGCCGCTGAAATTCGGCGCTGCGGCAGCAGTACACCCCCTCCGAGCTCGGCACCCCTGCACCCGGGGACCGATGCCTCCCCGCCCGGCCTAATGACGCCTCTGCCTCCCCTTCCCCTTCGGTGTCCCTTCTGCTGCCCCCCCCCCCCGGTGTCCAAGGTCTCCACTGCTGTCATCCAGACACTGCTCAGGACGTGAGGGGGCGCCGTCTCCTGAAGGTTGGGCCCCAGCTCTTCTGCTTCTGAGAAGGCCATGTCCTGGAGCCGCCCTGCCCTGCCCTGCCCTGGGCCCCCTCCTCCCTTTCTTCTGCTGGTGTCTCTGCTGCTTCCTCCAGCCACCAGCAAAACAGCTCAGGCAGGAACTGTCTTGATTTGTTTATTGCCCTGCTATCCATCATCAGGATCTTCAGGCCCCGCGTTTCAGGGCGATGGAACAAGCCTTGGATGCACCAGGAGGGGTTGAACCGCTGGCTGAGTAATAGGCGCGATAAATATCCCCATTGTTATCCTTGCACAAAGGTGTTTTGGCTGATGTATACGATGGTGCCATGTTCCGATTAGCTCTGTTGCTGCTGCTGCTGCCAGGAAGAGGGAGTTTGAATCATTTCCAGATCTTCCCTGACTGAAGTGGGCCAGAGCCTCATAAAACACCCTTATTGCTCTCTGTCTGTCCTTCCTCAAACGAGAGACGAGGCTCTATTTCATGGCGAGAGCCTCCCTCTCCGTGCCGGCCGGGGGCGCCTGGCGGCAGCTTCTAGCTTCTCACACTGGAACGTGAACACATTTGCAAGCATAATTGGGGGAAATTCATTGTAGCCCAATCCTATGCCGGCCTCCGCCAGGCTAACTGCAACTAGTGCAGTTGCAAACATGCCGTAAAGCACGTTGCACCAGTGTGGAGGCCAGCGCCAGCAGGCCTCTGCCGGTGCAGGAGCAGTGCCTGCCAGAGGCAGGTGAGGCCCGCACCGGGCGGCAGGGAGGCGGGCGGAGGGTGAAGCAGGGGTGGGGAAGGGGCATTCCAGAGCGAGGGGAGGGTGGGGGGGAGGGCGGAACAGGCCTGGGGGGCGGGCTCAGCGTAGGCCTCCACCGAATCCCATCCCCCTTCCCAGGCTTGGAAGCCCAACACGGAGCTGCTTGGATTTGCTCTGGCCAGTTCGCTGGCGCACATCCAAGGAGCCCCATAGAGGCTGCTGGGGCTTGACATTGGGTAAGGGGACAAAGAAAGACCCCTTACCTCGAGGAGGCCTCCAACAGCCTCCAGCCCCGCGCTGGATACAGCGGAGCCTGGCTCGGCGTCACGGCATCCCAGCGCAAAGGGGCTTTGGATAGGATTGTGCTGTTAGCGTTCCAGCTCCTTCCCCTCACCCCCCCACCCACCCCAGTAGTCAGGCCTTCCTCTGCTATTTTTGTTCTTTTCTAGCTCACTCCCACCCACAGGATTAAAAATTAAGTGCTTCAGCAAGCCCTAATTAGCCACAGTGGTGATGATCTATGCATATACGACAACTTGGAAAAGGCTAATTAATATTAACAAAATATCAACTTTTCTAATACCTCCATGCCAAGTTTGTGTGAAGTTCAGTTTTTGCAGGCTTACCAGAGTCTTGGTATTTGTCCTGGTTTGGCCCCCGGCATCCCCCGAATCTGAGACAGTCCCGGCTTTTCCTGGCCCGCCGGCTGCATCGCAGTGGGCCACAACCCTTCTGAGCCTGGCTGGGTATGTTCCACCCGGCCAGGGCTCCTTGTGTGCCTGTGCAAGCATCACACCGCCTGGCACGCGAGGAGCCCTGGCTGGGCGGAACACACCTGGCCAGACTCCGAAGAGTCCTGGCCTGCAGCGATGCAGCCGGCAGGCCGGGAAAGGCCCGGACCGCCCGGTGGCAAGTGAAATGAAGACGTTGCTGCAGCAGTGGCAGCAGGAAGGACGTGAAAGTGCAGCATAGAAAAAGGCAAGTGGCTGGTGGCGGCGGCGGCGGCGGCAGCAGCAAATTGGCCAATTTCGGGGGCAAAAAATAAATGAATAATTTAAATTTTCTGGCCGCCCTTCCAGCTCTACACTATCCCTCTTGAGTGTGGCAACCAGAACTGGACATAGTAGCCCAAATGTGGCCACACTGGAGCAACCTATTATCAGGCGCCTCCTTCTCAGCCCCTGTCTGTGGGCTCCGCCTTCTTTCCTCTCAGCTGCCACCCACTCTCTGCCAGGACCCCAAGAGCTCTTCACTGGCTGCCCAGAGCCTGTCGATGCGTATAGGCGATGTAGGGATCTTTTGCCCCAGTCCGCATTGCTTTACACTTGCTGTTTGGTTGCTCCTTCACCCAGACTGGAGAGGTCATCTCCGACTGGTTTAGCCCTAACTCCGGATCAGGACAGTCCCCCATCCCAGGTTGGGGAGCCACTTCTCCCTCCAGCCCAGCAGGAGGAGGCGAGTGCTGCTGGCTGCACACAGGCAGACTTTGCTCCTCCTTCTCGAGCTGCAGCAGCCTAGAGTCAAAAGCAGCAGCAGCAGCCCCTGAGCCCGGAACAAAGGACGCCGACGCCGCTGCCTCGTCTTCCCCCTGCTGCCAGACCACCGGAAGGAAGCTTCTCTGTCCGCACTGAAGCTCAGTGAGTGGCAGGCAGAGGGTGGCAGGAGGGGGGCCTTCCATTCTTGGGCAGCAAACTCCCCCCCCCCCCGTTGACCACAAATTGCATTGAACAGTGTTCTCTTTCCCAGGAAAGGCCTTTGGGAGTGTACCTTTGCCAGTCATTTTAAACTTTGCTTTCCCTTTAGTCCCCAGGAACAAAGCGAGCCATGGCCACCTGGGGACGAGCAACGTCTGCCTGTGTGCCGTGAGCAGCACTCGCCTCCTCGTGGTGGAACGGAAGGAGAAGTGGCTCCCCGAGGGTCGGACTTGGGACGGGGACTTTTCTGGCACGATCCGGAGTTAGGACAGCGGGAGCAACAAGGATGCAGATAAAATGACACTTTTGACAAGCTTGCAGCGTATGAAGAACTAACACTTCACTTGCAAAGTGAGAGGAAATTGGTGTGAAGGGCGGCGTCTGTATGGAGACCTTGTGACTTCTGTTCTCAGTGAAACACAAATGTGGTTCTTGGAAAAGGAATGAGATTTCGGCTCATTGGTTCTAGTCCTGCCCTCGGGAGCCACCAGAGCATGTCCTCCCCTCCTTCTGTGTGACAGCCCTTCAGACACTTGAAGATGGCGCTCAAATCTCCCCTTGGTCCTCTTCTCCAGGCTAAACATATCAAGCTCTTGGATATGATTGAGGCAGCCAGACAGAGCTTCAGAGGAAAACTCCTCCGTCCTTTTGGAGGCCTGGGACATCATCGGCCAAGAGTATTATTTAGTCAGTGGGAGAGAGAGACGAGTCCCCACATTGCAAATGGGTGAAGCCCACCAAACCCTTGGCCCATCAAAGGTCTCGTCGCTACTTGCCTATAGCTGGTGGCCCAGGCTAAAGAGAGCTGCTGTCCAACCCCAGCCTTCGCTGCGGCACAAGCCCCAGGAAACCTTTCTTTCTTTCTTTCTTTCTTTCTTTCTTTCTTTCTTTCTTTCTTTCTTTCTTTCTTTCTTTCTTTCTTTCTTTCTTTCTTTCTTCCTTCCTTCCTTCCTTCCTTCCTTCCTTCCTTCCTTCCTTCCTTCCTTCCTTCCTTCCTTCCTCCCTCACCAATTTCCCTGTTTTCCTCCCTCTCCTTCCTTCTCTGCACTCTGAAATGCCCACTTTCTGAGCCCCACTCTGGGAAGCCCACATCATGTCCCTACATCTGTCTCCCCCTTCCATTCCCCTCCATGCTTATACCACTACCCCCTTTTTCCAACTAAGGACTTAGTCTGCAAATGTGTCTACTCAAATGTGCGCCAGTTATTTTGCTGGCACACATTTGAGCCGGCTGCGTAACGCCAGCCAGGCCCGGGAAGGGAAATAGGATATGGCAGAGGAGGTTGCTGCCGACCCCTCCCCCTTCCCAGGCCCGGCTGACGAATCTGAGTGACCCCGAAATGCCTCGTTCTGCACACCCCTCTGCTGCGCCACAGGGACTCAACCTCTGCTGTGGCGGCGATCCATCCTGCGGCAACAGAGGAATGGCACAAGCCTCTCCACCAACGCCGTTTACTCGTCGGGTGCAGCAAACGTGCTTTATGGCACATTTGTGACACACTAGACTGGTTGATATAGACAGGATTGCGCTGTCAAGGAGTCAGAAAGCCGGAAGACACCATGCAAGGATTGCAAGGTGATGCACATAGGGAGCCACACCAACGCTAAGGCTCTGCAGGTACCCTTGGAGAAGCCACACACACACACACACACACACACACACACAGCTCTCCTTTTGAAGTGGACAGCAGTGGGATCGCAAAGATTTCTTGGACTGGATTGAGGCAACCAGACAGAGCTTCAGAGCCCTGTCAAAAGAAGGCCAACTTTTCGTTAGTTGGGTTTCGCAAGACCACCAGAGCTTCTGTAGCGAGAGAGAACGAGATCCCATAGTTACATTTTGGGTGCTGTGATAGTTGTTTTAGAATTGCTAATGTCCTCATTGCTTGGTTCAATCAATTAAACTAGAACGCACAGCAGGAAATATAATTGTTTTAATTTTTTCTGAATTTGACACTGTGCAGAATTCAAAGGTATTTTGTTATTCCTTTCAGGCACTGGTGAGTAAATAGTTTTGGATTGGGAAGAAAATGAAGAACCAAACATGCCTGCCTGGCAGGCGACTGAAAGCCGCAGTCATTCAGTGCAGCGATTGTTCACACACCAAAAAGAGGGGGGGGGGCTATTAGCCTGTTCTTGGCTCCCGGTTTAGAGAAAGCATCTGGCAAGTAGAAAATCGCTCCCATCACAGACATCCAGAAATGTGATTATTTCAGGCCATCACTTCTTCCACCCTTTGTCTTTGCAGCTCTGGAATTCATCAGACAGACCCTTATCTGGGCTTCCAGAAAACCCGTGGAACAAAAGGAAACAAGCAAAGAATGACTAAGCAGATGGCGGCAGGAGATGACTGATGGTTACCCTGTCTAGAATTCAGCAGATTTCCTCCCTGGACATCTGGTCCCAAACTCTGAAGCAGAGCGTTGTTCACAGTGCTGGAAACAATATGGAGGTAGCTGCTGCTCCTAAGAGCCTCCAGTGGCGTTGGTTCCACTACTTTGCCATGCAGGGTGTTCTGTGGCTCAACTCTCCCAGGCCAGATGGCTCAACCCTCTGTCTTATAACCCCCCTGTGCACCTGCCAGGAGCAAGGGTGCATCCGAGAGCATGACCCTAGAACCTTCCTGACAGTCAGGAATGGAGCCCCCGCCCCATCCCTTCCAGACAATCCAGAAGACAAATGCTCGTTTAGCCCATTCTGGGCATGGTTTGAAGGGGCTGCTGGGGTGCAACTTATTCTGAGCATTCTGGGGAGAACTCTTTTTCCTTACTCCCCCTCTCTCTGTGTGTTGTTTGAACTGAGGCTGCTGTCATTTTTAGGGCTTGCAGGAACTTTTAGGAGCCAGTGCAAAAAACTGGAGCACCTCTGCGTAACCAAGATGAGTCCCACAGAAGAAAGACAGAGCAGTTGGCTTTCGGGGTGTGTCATTTATATGGGGGTTATGATTCAGGTTCTGCATACTAAGGCACTGGTGCTCGTTAAATATTTAGATATGGACCACACAGGCCCAGCCTTAATGGCGTATGATGAGCAATTCAGAATTAGGGTCGCCCTTAGCCCTGCACTGGACAGGCAGGTGAAGCAGGAGTTCCAGGTGCAAATCATGGTGCCTGCCACTGGTGTCACTGTAGCGTGGCGGGCAGGGCGGGCCGCCGGGGGGTGACGCGCGCCAAGGGGTGACGCGCGTCACCTCCGCGACGGCCACCCTCTGGAGGCTGGACGCTCCGAGGCCGGGGAGCGCCCAGCCCGGCCGGCGCTCCAGGGCCTTCTGAAAAGAAGAGGCCCAAAGCGCTTGTGTTAAAACGCGAACATTTAAGTTTTTCGCACATGCGGAAACCCTTTTGTGAGGGCAAGGGCCTGCCCTCTTGCCCTCAGGAGGGTCTGCGCATGCGCGAAAATCTTAAAAGTTCGCGTTTTAACGCAAGCGCATTGGGCCTCTTCTTTTCAGAAGGCCCTGGAGTGCTTGTGTTAAAACGCGAACTTTTAAGTTTTTCACGCATGCACAAACCCCTGGAGCGCTTCCCGGCCGGCTCCCGGAGGGTGACGAGCGCCGGAAAAGGTAAGTTTCTGTAGGGGGGGTGAGTCGGGGGGGGGTGACGCGCGTCCCCCGTTCTGGGGTGACGCGCGTCACAGTGACGCCACTGGTGCCTGCCAGGCTCACTGGAGGTGATAGGTCTGACAGCGGGCAGCAGGGCAGTGGGTTCACCCCACCTAGTTTGATGGGAAATTCAATGACAAGGCCAGGTGCCTCCACAAGGGGTGCCGTTTCATGCACACCTGTTCTGTCTGTGGTCTTGGATACCCAGCAATCGGTTGTCCTAGGATCTGCCTTGGCCAGCATGTTCCCAGGCAACAGAATGGTGCCCCCCCCCCCCAGGGAAATCATCCAGCGGCTGGGAAAGGGACCCAGCACAGTAAGCTGCAGATTGTTGAAGGGGTGGTTGGAGCTTCACCACAATGTGAAGGCTCTCAACTATTTATGGGCAGTGTTTTCAGAGGGTTTTGGAATCTAATGTTTTGCTCCAAGGGTTATAATCATGCCCAAAAACTGTCCTGGGGATGGAAGAGGTGGGGCATAAAATGATTAGCAAGGAGGTGGCAATAGGTCAGGCGGCCATCCTCCAGATCTCTTCCCAGGTGCACCAGGTGAGCTTCATCTGATTCACCACCTCTCCTTTCCTAAGGGGTCTTTAGCCAACGATGGCATTCCTCAACACCTTTGTTCAGTTCATTATGCGACCTTTGACAAGGCTGCGGTGAATCTGTAGGGCTGCAGGAAGAGTGCCTGGATGGCTAAATAAGAACATAAGAACATCAGAAGAGCCCTGCTGCTGGATCAGGCCAAAAGCCCATCTAGTCCAGCTTCCTGTATCACACAGTGGTCCCACCAGATGCCTCAGGGAGCACACAGCCAACAAGAAAATGCAAAATTATGTCTGTATTCAAACTGTTGCCCTTGCACCCGGGCAATTTCACCTCCTGGGCTTCTCTGCCAAAAGCAAGTTTTATGTGGATTGAGCACTACCAACAGGATGCTCTGTTCCATGTGCACATTCAAGTTTTTCAGTCCAATGTTGGGCTGGGCTTTGTGTGAGAAGGCCGGGCTGCGATCCACAGCCCTATACTCTTCCTTCTTTATGGGTACTTTCGCTATCCAGATTTTCACTTATACTTACTGCATATGTTAAGACCATCCCCTCTTTATCCATACCAAGATTATTGATGTCAGGCCTGGGAAAGGAGGGGCGGGGACCAAGTTTCTCACAGAGGCTAGACCTACCTCCCATTTTACCCAATGGGTCCACCTCCCCTACAATTTGAGCTCTGGAGACATAGAAGAGGAAAAATTTCCCTCACATGCCCAAGAAGGAGTTCCAGGACATCAAATCGAACTTGAATTTTTCTCCCTGGTAGGACAGAGGTCCAGAAGGGCCCCTTTCTTCGGTGTGCTCCCTCGACCGAGTGCAGCTGGGGAAGAGGCACCCTCTTTGTGTGAGATGCACTATCTGAGGCCTTATTCCGCCTTCCCAGGTCCACTTGAACTTGCTCCAGCAAAACCAAGTAGACCCAAGTAGAACCATTCTGTGCAAGAAGCTAACCCCCGGGCATCTCTGAGAGAGGAAGGTCACTACTTTCCCAATTTTCACTGGAGCCTTCCTTGAAGCAGGACCCGGAAGTCTGAAAAAACATCTCAGCATTCTTGGCCTTGAGCAAATTGCACCAACTCAGCTCCAGAAAACAACGTTGCTTGGAACAACAAGAATCCTACAACAATATATCTGTGATTCTCAGGATCTTGGCTAGATCCTGAATTGCAGTATATAACCAATCCAGAATATTTGCATAGATTGTGATGAAGAACAACAACAACAGCAGCAACAACAACAGAACATCAGAAGAGCCATGCTGGATCAGGCCAAAGGCCCATCTAGTCCAGTTTCCTGTATCACCAGATGCCTCAGGGAGCATGCAAGACAACTTGTATCCTGTTGCCACTGCCTTGCATCTGGCATTCAGAGATCGCCTACTTCTAAAACCAAGAGACTGCTTATACCCATCATGGCTTGTAACCTGTGATGGACTTTTCCTCCATAAATCTGTCCAATCTCTCTTTAAAGGCATCTAGGCCATCAGGTGCCATCACCGCATCCTGTGGCAAGGAGTACCACAGATTAATTACATGTTGGGTAAAGAAATATTTTCTTTTGTCTCTTTAACTCTCTCGCCACTCAATTTTAGTGGATGTCCCCTGGTTCTGGTGATGAGCAATGAGAAAAGAAATCCCTCTATCCACCCCATGCATCATTTTTAACGTCTTAATCATGTCCCCCCCCCCCCTCAGGTACCTTTTTTCTAGAGTAGACTGAAGAGCTGAGAGGGGTTTAGAGGGAACAGCGCTGCCCAGATCACCAGAGCAGCCAGTTTCCATTCTGTCCAAATGTCTCAGGGCTCCTTTTCAATTCCTTTCTGATCTTCTGCTCAATTCCCTTCTGCTAAAAATCACTTTTTGTCACTGAATAACAAATCAGTATTTAAATACATAAATACATGTTCAATTATTTCCCCATATTTCCTACGTTCAGCCCAATCCTACCCAAATCCCCCCACCAAAGCAACTGTGCACTGTATCCACGGGGGGGGGGGGGAGTTGAAAAAGTCTCCTCCGGGTAAGTGACGTTTTGAGTGCTTACTCTGGGGAAAGCCTCTACCACCGCCATGGGGCTTCTTGGATCTATGCTTGTTGTTTAGCAGGCATAAGAACATAACATAAGAACATAAGAAGAGCCCTGCTGGATCAGGCCAAAAGCCCATCTAGTCCAGCTTCCTGTGTCACACAGTGGCCCCACCAGATGCCTCAGGGAGCACACAAGACAACAAGATACCTGTGTCCAGTCGCCACTCCCTTGCACCTGGCACAGAGAAAACCCACTTCTAAAACCAGGAGGTTGCTTATGGCTTGTAACCTGTGATGGTCTTTTCCTCCATGAATCTGTCCAAACCCCTTTTAAAGGCATCTAGGCCAGATGCCATCACCACATCCTGAGGCAAGGAGTTCCACAGATGAATTGCACGCTGGGTAAAGAAATATTTTCTTTTGTCTGTTCTAACTCTCCCTCCACTCAATTTTAGTGCATGTCCCCTGGTTCTGGTGTTGTGCGAGAGGGAGAAGAATTTCCCTCTATCCACTCTCTCCATCCCATGCATAATTTTATAAGTCTCAATCATGTCCCCCCTCAGGTGCCTTTTTTCTAGGCTGAAAAGCCCCAGACGCTGTAGCCTTTCCTCGTAAGGCAGATGCTCCAGCCCACGAATCATTCTGGTCGCTCTTTTCTGCACCTTTTCCAATTCAACTATATCCTTTTTGAGGTGTGGTGACCAGAACTGGACACAATACTCCAGATGTGGCCTTACCATCGATTTGTACAAAGGCAGAATGATATTGGCCGTTTTATTCTCAATCCCTTTTTTAATGATCCCGAGCATGGAATTGGCCTTCTTCACAGCCGCCACACACTGGGTCGACACTTTCATCGACCTGTCCACCAGCACCCCAAGATCTCTCTCTTGATCCGTAATAGACAACTCAGAACCCATTAGCGTATATGTGAAATTTTGGTTTCTTGCCCCAATGTGCATCACTTTGCACTTACTTACATTGAAGCGCATCTGCCATAAACCCGGAAAAGTTTAGTGTCATCTGCAAACTTGGCCACCTCACTGCCTATCCCCGACTCCAGGTCATTTATGAATAAGTTGAAAAGCACCGGTCCCAAGACCGGCATATGTCCGAGGTGTGTAACAGCAGTGGTAAAGGACACGGAACGGGTTAGGATATCGACGCACGCAAGTGCCACCAATCCTGCCCCCAATCTGTCACCCTCCCCGCCCTCTGCCCCACCCAGGAACACCTTCATTCCTCTCCCTGGCTGCCCCCCACCACTGTCACACCTTCCTTGTCAGGCCTGTTGGTGAGCGTTCTGCGCTGCCACCATTTGTGGCAGTGCATACAAAAATGGCTGCCAGCAGCATGCTGTGCACACAACCAAAAACCATTTTATAACAGCAGCACTCTGTCCCGCTGTCGTAAACACTTGTGTGTACCAGCCACAAAAGTAGGCAAACAGCTGGTGCAAAAATACATTGCAAAGTACTCATTGATCTCCCGCAAATGTACAAACTGCAGGTATCTCCCTTCTGTGATGAACTACTTCTTTGGTGTCTGGAGCCTGGGGAGAAGAAGACGGCCTTCTTTCTTAGGAGCCTCAGTTTGCGCAAGGCTCTCCGCAAGGAGGTCACCGACACCTATCATGCCTGATGCCATTCTAGGGTCAGGCAAACACCTTTCTATCCCTTCAGGCTTTCAGAAATCAGCTCAGTGGGGCTGCGGTTGGCTCTTTTCTGTGGCTGTGTAGCACTTGTTTCATTGAATTAACTGTTATCCGTTGTGTTGCCAGCTGCCTGGAAACTTATGTTGACACAATGGGCAGTGGCAGTTTTCGATATACAAATGGGAGGTACAGCGCCCTGCGCAGCACTGCTGCATAAAAATGAAAGACTAGATGTGTCTTGTCTGGATTGGCATACCTCAGAAAGCTTGAATGTTGGTGGCCCCAGGGGCCCCTGTCCTTGTGGCCCCCCCCTTGCGCACTCTCCACTGTCTGGAAGCAGAAGCATTGCCGCGAGGGTGGCCAGCAGTGGAGGGCCTCGTCCGCTTCTTCTCTGCTCCTCTCTGTCTTCTTTGGCTCTCGTTTTATTCCCGTCTTTCTCTTGCACCTTCTGGAACTCTGCATTTCTTCTCTTCGATGCACAGGAATAATGATATGCTAAATCTTTCTTTAGGCAATGTTTAATCCACATTTTAAGAAGCACGCAGACCAAAACTCTTTTCCTAGCCAAGTGGTTAAATACATATTTATATCAAAAAAAACCTCCCCCCCCAAAAAAAAAAGTTTGATTCAATGCACTAGACCAGGAAGCCTGCTCAATATTCAAATGCGTGGTATTTATAAGAAAACTGTTATGCAAATTTATTTTTAAAGAAAGCTTTTTGACTGATATGGCTTTTTCTAAATATCACAACATGTTTTCCTTTGAGAACGGATTCCATAAATAGCTGTGGAGACGGAAATCATTTTAAAAAACTAGCTTTAAATCAGTGCTGCAGCTCTCTGGATGGCAAGATTTAGGCTGGACAAGCACCGATCCTGGGACATCCTGGGAGTCTGTGGCCCACTGCAGTCTCCAGCACCAGTCCTGAGATAGAATCCGCTCCACCATGGCATCTCTGAACCAGACCTATTCACAGACTGCAAGAGGGCCAAGGGGGGTGTCAGTCTGGGGCTTTTGGCTGCAAAACGCTGGAAAAGGTGCGGGCAAAATGACTGAGGGGTTGGGGCACTTTCCCTAATGAAAAAGGGCTAAAGGGAGTGGGGTTGGAGGGGATGATAGGAGCTGCTGACGGCCTGGGCAGAGAAAAAAGGGCTCCTTTCATAACCCTAGAAAGCAGGAAGGCAGGAAAGACAAAAGAAAGTCCTCGTGAGCGCAGTGCGTGATTGACTCTGAAATTCACAGCTGCAAATAATATTGACAGACGGCTCTAACAGGATGAGACAACTCCAAGGAGAGGAGGTGGAGAGACCTATCAAGGGCGATTAGCCATGACGACAGCTCTTTACAGCCGGCCGGGCCTCCAGGCGCAGAAGAGAAAACTCAGAACGGCACCAGTTGCTGAGAGACAGACAGACCATGGGGAGGCGGCTTCCTGCCTCATAAGAACATCAGAAGAGCCTGGCTGCTGGATCAGGCCAAAGGCCCATCCCCGACTCCAGGTCATTTATGAATAAGTTGAAAAGCACCAGTCCCAAGACCGATCCTTGGGGCACACCGCTTTTCACCTCTCGCCATTGTGAAAATTGCCCATTGACTCCCACTCGCTGTTTCCTGGTCTTTAACCAGTTCCTAATCCACAAGAGGACCTGCCCTCTTATTCCCTGACTGTGGAGTTTTCGCAGGAGCCTTTCATGAGGGACCGTGTCAAACGCCTTCTGAAAATCCAGATATATAATATCCACGGGTTCGCTCGCATCCACATGCCTGTTGACCTTTTCAAAAAATTCTAACAGGTTTGTGAGGCAAGACTTCCCCTTGCAGAAGCCATGCTGACTCTCCCTCAGCAGAGCTTGTTCTTCTATGTATTTTAAGATTTAATGAGACTTTCCACCATCTTCCCTGGAACAGATGTTAGGCTGACCGGCCTGTAGTTTCCTGTGTTGCGAGATGAAAATGAAAACTGTTTATTGCCAAAGAGACTCTGAATGCTAATGACCTGTGAGCTATGACTTTGGATGAACATGTGCCAGACTGGACTCTATTATGACACAATGCCGCTTGTGTTCCTGCCATGAGCAATGCTGAAGAAAGGTCTCCCCAAGAAGCATGAGGGAAAAACCTGACCAGCTGCCTGACACCATTTTCGCCATGTGTCCAAAAAGCTCTCACAGAATTTACTCTGCATTCCCCCCCCCACTGTGATGTTCCTAGAAGAAACAATAGAGGAACACCTGAGATGACTCCACCCAGCCTTTGCTTTTGTCTCTTAAGTACCGACCATCAAGACAGCCTCCCACTGTCTCCTCTACCCTCCTCCCACTTGTTTGTTTTACCCCAGGTGCACTGAGGTGTCCTATCTAGGAATTCTTTTTCCTGTTTGTCTGTGTACCTGGGGATCCTCCTGGACATGTGCTCAGGTCCCTATAAAAGGCAGGAACAGACTGGAAACCCTCTCTTGGCTCTTCATTTTCCTCCTGGACTGGTACTGGTGAGATTCCTCTGCTCCATCTGGTTTCCCCTTCCTCCCCTCCTCTTCCCTATCTCTTGCAACCCTCCCTCCCTTCTCTCCTCAGTTAGTCACTGATTTGGTTCCTGAACCCAGCTTGTTCAGAACCTGGGAATCATTTTATTTCTCCCCCTTCTCCCAATACCCCCCACTCTTAATTTGACTTCGTTCTCAGTCATTCTGCTAGTCTGACCAGCTCAGACCCAATCTGCTAGTCCTTCTTTTCATTCACTGTTGTGCCAGAACTACAACATTTGCAACAGCCAAGGTGAATTCTCCAGGATTGTTAAGGTGATTATAACCCAAGTAAAACCAGAACCTGATATCTCTCTGCTCTATCTAAGTTTCCTAGTTCTCTGTATGATTGTATTTCTGTATGATTTTCGCCTGAATTATTTAGTAAACTTTTGGAAAGCAACCACGTGTGTCTTCAATATTATTTAAAAACGGAATTCTGCAAAAGCTGGACTCTGGTATACATAGGTCTAAAGGTCCCAAAACATGCCAAATTGCTATATTTAAAGCTATTCCCCAAATTAAAAGCATTTTGGCTAACAGATTAATGGTGGAGAATAAAGCGGGCAGACCCTGTTCATCTGAATACATGCTAAGTACACGTGTGTTTTCGGAGAAACAGACGTAGGAGAAAGGCTTTTCAGAATTCCAGTCAGATAGAAGCAAGAACTGGTTTGTGTGTGATCTGTGCATTTGGCTCTAGGAAGCATCCTATCTTGTGGGTGGCTTTTTCCCCCTTTTCCAAATCCTTCAACAAAGCTCCTCAGCCGCCCTGAGCTCTGTGCGAGGAGAAATCCAATGACCGCAGTTTTGTCTCAAACGCAAGGGAGGAGCTGAGTGAAGTCCTGGTCATTTTTTTTGACTTTCTATCTTCTTTTGTGGGTGGGAATCAGTGTTAGGGCATTCCCCACTCCTCTCCTTCTTATATCCCACACTACGTACATGAACATAGAGCTTGCCAGCAAAGTAGAGTCAAAGCTCGGCAACGCCAACCCCTTACACTAGAAGGGAAGTTTGCTCTGTACTTGGTAGAGCCAAGGCTTTGCTTTTGTCCTTTTCCAGAGAAGAGACAAGTTCTCCCCATTTTGCCAGAGAGAACGCTGGGGGCGACTCTCTGAGCGCATTTAATTCACTAGGGATTGCTGGGGGCAACTCCCTCTCAATAACTCCAAAAGCGGGATAGCTACCCCAGGAGTTAAATCACAGGATCACTGGGGGTGACCCTGATATATTAAATATTCCACAGAGGAATATCCAGGCAGACGTGCCTCGTGACTGAGAGAGTGGGTCCTCTCCAGCTTACACAGAGTTCCACAGAGGAATAGTAGCACAGAGTTCCGCAGAGGAAACGTGCTCAAACAGGAGATAATAGAGCATTCCAAAACAAGGAAACATGGCATTCTCCAGTAACAGGAGACCAAACAGTGTTCTACAGAAATCCTTTTGAAAGATCAGGAAAAGTTAGGACAAAGCCTCACAGTGAAGGAAAAGCATAGGAAAATGCACTAGGAACATAGACTTGTGAAAGGCTAGACTCAGATTTTGTTGTTGTTGTTGGTCACTTTGTCTTGAGCTAGATATTCTCAATAAGGGCCTTGTGTATGTGTTGTAATTGAAGTGGATGTAAGTGAACAGCAAGATGGGGCTAAGTAGAGAAAGTACATGGATGGAGAAATTGTTTGTGAAGAAAGGACAGTCTCAGCGTACACAGTTGTTAGAGGAAAACCACCTTTTGAAAGAGCAGGTGAAGAGGCTGACAAGAGAGTATCAGGAATCCAAAGTTCAGTGGGATAAGTTAAAGGAGAGGAGAGACCAGAAGATAGAGAGATTAGAAGGTATACTTGAAGATCTTAGAAGAGAACAAGATGCAAAGTTAGAAAGTTATAAAAGAGATCAGGAAAAACAATGGGAGAAAAATCTAGAACAGCTTGCACAGGAAAAAGATAGGCAAATCATAGAGAAAGAAGACAGAATAAGGGAGTTACAGGATCAGTTAAATGACTTACAAATAGCATTTGCAGGCCTTGAATCCTATGAAGAAGTGGGAAGCAAGATAGCTGCAGAGGCACAAGCAGAACTAGCATGTGCTAGAACCACAATAGAGAACCAGGTGAACGAAATGCTTCAGAAGGAGCTAGACATAAGGGATCTCGCTAGTCAATTGCAGGACATTACACAAGAAAAGGAAGAGAGCCATAATTCTTACATTCACCAAATAGAAACTCTAAGGCAACAGATTGATCAGTTAGAACAAGAACTTGATGCAGCCAAAACAAGAGAAACTGCTCCTCTGGATGCTTTGCCTAGCTCTCCTGTTAACTCACAGGATCACAGAGGTGTAGTGGCTGTAGCAAGGCTTGTGGACTCTGAGTATGAGGGGGACAACTCCTCTGCCTTGAGCCCTGAATCCTCTGCTTCCCCACAAAAGCAGGAGGAAACTTTAGAGGACCACCAACGTGTCCTACCCTCAGCCCCTGTAACCACAAGGTCCCACACCACAGATCCAAGAGCTTTGAATTTGGGAAACAAATACATTAGAGGAACAGAGGCCCCCCCCTTCGCAGGCTAAAGCACTGTTCCAAGAGACAGGAGGATATTGCTCCCCTCCTGCTCCTTGCACACGCAAACGCCAGCAGCCTGTAAGGTGCTTCCGTTGCCATGAACTGGGTCATAAAAAAAGTCACTGTCCCAGGAACAGCCAAAATAGAATAGAGGCTCCAGTAGGCAGAAATCCACCTGGGCAAGCCATTCCTAGAGCAACAGGGGAAAGAGAGCTGTCTTCAGGTCTCTCTCCCATCAATCATGGAGTCAAAGCAGAAGAAATAACTTTCCGGCCAAGGTCCAGGAGAGGGACGGTGAGTGGGAGATTTCCAACCAGAAGGAGGAAAACCTCTCTCTCATTTCCCCCTCTTCCATCTGCCCAGTAAAACTCCTGAAGAATGTGTAATGTGTTCAAACCTAAGAAAAGGACTTAACACTTTTTGTTTCAGTGAACTTGTGAAAAGACTCTTATTTTGTGCCTCTGTCTATGCATGAGCAAACATTCTTATAATTTAGGAGGACTTTCTAAATGTAGAGCCTCCAGCTTAGCAATAGTCTATCTGGATCATGATCTAAATTTTGAATTAGTGAAGCTGCACTTTAGAGCCTCCAGCTACAGTGGTAATCTACCTAAATTTTGAATCTGCAGAATTGCACTCTGTACATGGCCCATCTTCTAGCCTGGCCATGCAGCTGAGATAAAGAATATTGTGGGTGATTTAAAACCATCTCTCTCTAGTTTCACATGCCTTTTGCCTTCCTGTCTCTCACTTCTAAACAGAGGGGGTGAGAGACTAGAGATGCTTTTGAATTGCTAATTTGAAACTTGCCCACTCCAACCTTATCAAGGGGGGGGGTGAGAATGATGTCATCTCTAATCAATTTTGCTGATGCCAGGTCAGCCAAGCATCTCTCCAGAACCACAAACTTAGATTTTTACTTTTATGCCTTCCCTTGCCTGGGAGCCAAAGGAAAAACAAAATCCTGTTTCTATCTTGTGTCCAAGCAAGGACAACCATTTCTTTTATGTATGGAAAATTACTTCCTTTAGACTTTAAACAGTCTTAACAGTATTGTGCATATTAACTGTCTTTTATTTCCAGGAAAATGGAGTTACCAACTGCCACTGGAACTCCCTGCCACTGGCAGACAACATGAGTGTGAATAACAACTTTAAGTTTTTTCTTAACAACTTTTGAATTTCACAGGTACACAATGGAATAAGCCTGTGCATCTCCTCTAAGCAAATAGGAGGAACCCTTCTAATTTGGTATCTCTGGAAAAACAGAGCATACACAGAGTGCAAAGACACTTTCAAACAAATAAAAGCTTCACAGAACTGAATGCTAGCTTATGCCTATGTCTATGATCTTGGTTTTGTTTTAACCCTTTTTGTTCCAGCTACAATTAATGGAAAAGCAGTTGCCCTCAGGAGGAGGAAATACTTAACTTTGTTCCTTTTTGCAAGATCTAGACAATGAAACAACATCTTTGTGGGGATATGTTATATGTTGTTTGTCCTGTGTGGTATGAATGATAAGCGCTTGTCTGTCTGTCCTGTCTATTTTATTTTCACCTACCGATATTTTTATTTTCATTTTATTATGATATGGCCAACCACTGAAGGGCCTGAAGCCCACATGATGTTAAATTTTCTTTTGCTTTTGCTTTCAACAGGCCTGATATTTTTGTAATTTTGAGCTCATTGATTTCATTTTTGTTTTGGTACCATGGTCAATGAAACTTACTTTAAACATATCAGAGTACTCTATGAGATAAATTTGCTTGTATGTACATTATTCTTTGAATAGCTATTCTGCTATATTACTTTACAGCTGAATCTCTCTCTGGAAACTGCCAGTATATTTTAAGAAGAAGATGCACCTGCATTTGTTCCTAGAAAAAGGGTGTGCCTGCATTAGAACGCCTTGTGATTTTATTGTTATTAACTCTTTCCAAATCCAACCCATGCTTCCTCAAATGAATAGATGTTTTTGTGATTTGGAATATTCCACCTATTTTTCTGAGTATGGGTTGGATACATCAGCTTCTTACACACCCACACTGCAGAACTCCTAACCAGTCCCTATTGATTTCATTTCTTCACATGCCAAGGCAGCATCTTTAAAATGTATTTGGATTGTTTTTCTTCTTTGAAGTATTCCTGGGCTCCCTCCAACCTTGAGGACAAGGGGGGGGGGGGAGACACCAGCAGATATTCCCTTGCTTCATGTTTGTAAGATAAAAGTTAACTTGTTTACTTGTGAGTAAGAAACCTGGATCAATGTCTTACTCACTGACCAAGCCATCTGAGAACTGTACTTGTATCTGTGCTGAATTTTCCACTATTGCTTATAACCTTTCATTACCTCATGTGAGTTTTAGTTATTGTGTATTGAAATTTTGCATTATTGCCTATAACCTTGCATTACCTCATTTGAATTTTTGATTGCTTGTATTGTACCCACATTTGAGTAAGTATTCAAGTATTCCTGGAGAGGAAACCAAGGCACAGTCTTCTTCTCCTACTTCCTATTTTCATACTTGCTCTCTGGTCATGCAATCTCTACCCTATACTCCTACTTGCTCTGGTCACTCTTTTAGCTACCCAGTGCACCTACCCTTTTGTGTGCTCCCCTGTACTGTCTCCCTTCCCACAACGGAACAAGACTCCAGAAGAAGAAGTTTTGAGACTACAAACATTCCTGACGTAATATTTTCGTCTCAAAGGGGGGGAATTGTTGCGAGATGAAAATGAAAACTGTTTATTGCCAAAGAGACTCTGAATGCTAATGACCTGTGAGCTATGACTTTGGATGAACATGTGCCAGACTGGACTCTATTATGACACAATGCCGCTTGTGTTCCTGCCATGAGCAATGCTGAAGAAAGGTCTCCCCAAGAAGCATGAGGGAAAAACCTGACCAGCTGCCTGACACCATTTTCGCCATGTGTCCAAAAAGCTCTCACAGAATTTACTCTGCATTCCCCCCCCCCACTGTGATGTTCCTAGAAGAAACAATAGAGGAACACCTGAGATTCCACCCAGCCTTTGCTTTTGTCTCTTAAGTACCGACCATCAAGACAGCCTCCCACTGTCTCCTCTACCCTCCTCCCACTTGTTTGTTTTACCCCAGGTGCACTGAGGTGTCCTATCTAGGAATTCTTTTTCCTGTTTGTCTGTGTACCTGGGGATCCTCCTGGACATGTGCTCAGGTCCCTATAAAAGGCAGGAACAGACTGGAAACCCTCTCTTGGCTCTTCATTTTCCTCCTGGACTGGTACTGGTGAGATTCCTCTGCTCCATCTGGTTTTCCCTTCCCCCCCCCTCCTCTTCCCTATCTCTTGCAACCCTCCCTCCCTTCTCTCCTCAGTTAGTCACTGATTTGGTTCCTGAACCCAGCTTGTTCAGAACCTGGGAATCATTTTATTTCTCCCCCTTCTCCCAATACCCCCCACTCTTAATTTGACTTCGTTCTCAGTCATTCTGCTAGTCTGACCAGCTCAGACCCAATCTGCTAGTCCTTCTTTTCATTCACTGTTGTGCCAGAACTACAACATTTGCAACAGCCAAGGTGAATTCTCCAGGATTGTTAAGGTGATTATAACCCAAGTAAAACCAGAACCTGATATCTCTCTGCTCTATCTAAGTTTCCTAGTTCTCTGTATGATTGTATTTCTGTATGATTTTCGCCTGAATTATTTAGTAAACTTTTGGAAAGCAACCACGTGTGTCTTCAATATTATTTAAAAACGGAATTCTGCAAAAGCTGGACTCTGGTATACATAGGTCTAAAGGTCCCAAAACATGCCAAATTGCTATATTTAAAGCTATTCCCCAAATTAAAAGCATTTTGGCTAACACCCGGGTCCCCCCCCCTTCCTTTTTTAAAGATTGGCGTGACATTAGCTATCCTACAATCCTCTGGCACAGTGGCCGTTTTAAGGGACAAGTTGCATATTTGGGTCAAGAGGTCAGCAACTTCATTCTTGAGTTCCTTCAGGACTCTTGGGTGGATGCCATCTGGGTCTGGTGATTTATTGATCTTTATTTTGTCAATTAAGTCTGAGACGACTTCTCTTTTAACCTCTATTTGACTTAATTCTTTAGTCAGGGGAGACCGTTCCGGCAGCGGTATTTGCCCGGGTCTTCTGCCGTGAAGACAGATGAAAAGAACTCGTTTAATTTCTCTGCAGTCTCCAAGTCCCCTTTTATCACCCCTTTCTCTCCCTCACCATCCAGCGGACCAACCGTTTCTCTGGCAGGTTTCCTGCTTCTAACATATTTGAAGAAGCTTTTATTATTCCCTTTTATGTTGCCTGCCATACATTCCTCAAAGTCTTGCTTGGCCTCCCGTATCATCTTTTTACATTTCTTTTGCCACAGTTTGTGCTCCTGTTTATTTTCCTCATTAGGGCAAGACTTCCATTTACGGAAGGAAGCTTCCTTGCCTTTTATAGCCTCCTTAACTGTGCTTGTTAGCCATGCCGGCACCCTCCTGGACTTGGTCGAGCCCTTCCTCCTTTGTGGGATACACTCCCGCTGGGCCTCTATGACTGTTGTTTTAAACAGCCTCCATGCACTCTGGAGCGATTAGACTCTTTTTACCTTCCTTTTCAGCTTTTTTTAAACTAGTCTCCTCAATTTGGGGAAGTCTGCTCTTCGGAAGTCAAGGGTTTTCGTGTCAGATTTGCTCGGCACTCTCCCTCCGACATGCATGGCGAAACAGATCGCAGCATGGTCACTGTTCCCCAACGGTTCGGTAACATTTACCTCCCTGACCAGATCTTGAGTGCCACACAATATCAAATCTAGAGTCACCTGTCCTCTGGTCGGTTCCGTGACAAGCTGCTCTAAGGCACAGTCATTTAACGTATCCAGAAATCCAGTCTCTCTTTCATGACCTGAGCATGAATTGACCCAGTCGATGTGAGGATAATTGAAGTCCCCCATGACTACAATCCTGTCTCGTTGACACCTCCCTGATTTGCTTCCTGATTTCAAGATCCCCTTCAGGTTTTTGATCTGGAGGACGGTAGCATGCCCCTACTATTACATCACTTACATCACTCTTTCCAGTTGAATTGGAAAAGGTGCAGAAAAGAGCAACCAGAATGATTCGTGGGCTGGAGCACCTCCCTTACGAGGAAAGGCTACAGCGTCTGGGGCTTTTCAGCCTAGAAAAAAGGCGCCTGAGGGGGGACATGATTGAGACTTATAAAATTATGCATGGGATGGAGAGAGTGGATAGAGGGAAATTCTTTTCCCTCTCGCACAACACCAGAACCAGGGGACACACACTAAAATTGAGTGGAGGGAGAGTTAGAACAGACAAAAGAAAATATTTCTTTACCCAGCGTGTGATTCATCTGTGGAACTCCTTGCCACAGGATGTGGTGATGGCACCTGGCCTAGATGCCTTTAAAAGGGGTTTGGACAAATTCATGGAGGAAAAGACCATCACAGGTTACAAGCCATAAGCAACTTCCTGGTTTTTAGAAGTGGGTTTTCTCTGTGCCAGGTGCAAGGGAGTGGCGACTGGACACAGGTATCTTGTTGTCTCGTGTGCTCCCTGAGGCATCTGGTGGGGCCACTGTGTGACACAGGAAGCTGGACTAGATGGGCTTTTGGCCTGATCCAGCAGGGCTCTTCTTATGTTATGTTCTCTTTGAGCCTGGTAATCTAACCCACAGTGATTCTACGGAGGAGTCAGAGCCCCCCTCCAGCTCTACTCTGGGGGATTCTACCCCCTCTTTGACATAGATGGCCACCCCACCTCCAACACGCCCCTCTCTGTCCCTCCTATAGAGTTTATATCCTGGAATTGCAGTATCCCACTGGTTCTCCGCATTCCACCAGGTTTCTGTTATACCTACTATGTCAATGTTTTCCCTAGCCACCAAACATTCCAGTTCTCCCATCTTTGCCCGTAGACTTCGGGCATTTGCATAAAAGCACTTATATACCTGGTCCCCCAAGAAGGGCTGCGTGTTTGCACCCTTATTCCTGCAGCCTTCTGTCTTGCTAGACTGGCTGTCATGTCCCATCACGCTACCACTCCCAATTCTTACTCTGTTATTACTTGACTGTTTCCAATCCTCTGCACCCTCATTCCCTAGGGATGAGGAGTCCCGAACCGGATGCCCCTCGGCTCCTGTCGGCTTTCCCCCAGGGGTCAGTTTAAAAGCTGCTCTGCCACCTTCTTAATGTTACGCGCCAGCAGTCTGGTTCCGTTTTGGTTCAAGTGAAGCCCGTCCCTCTTGTACAGGCCCGGCTTGTCCCAAAACGTTCCCCAGTGCCTAACAAACCTAAACCCCTCCTCCTGACACCAGTGTCTCATCCACGCATTGAGACCCCTGAGCTCCGCCTGCCTAGCTGGCCCTGCGCGTGGAACAGGTAGCATTTCTGAGAACGCTACCTTTGGGGTCCTGGATTTGAGCTTCCTACCTAGCAACCTAAATTTGGCCTCCAGGACCGCCCGGCTACATTTCCCCACGTCGTTGGTGCCAACATGCACCACAACCGCTACCTCCTCCCCAGCACTCTCTACCAGCCTATCTAGACGAGAGGTGATGTCCGCAACCTTCGCACCAGGTAGGCAAGTCACCGTGCGGTCCTCACATCCGTCACAGACCCCCCTCTCTATGTTCCTGACTATAGAGTCACCCACGACAAGAAGCCCCCTTCCCCCCCTCCCCAGAGGAGTATCCATAGTGCGACTGGATACGGGCCCATCACCTGTAGAAGGGGTCCCCACTGTGGGATTGTTTCCCTCTTTTCCAGAGCGACGTCCTCCAGCCCTGAGACTCCCTTTCCTGACAGCTGAGGAGCTGGCCAACTGAGGGTGGGACGATGCCTCCACGTCCCTAGAAGTCTCACCCTGGTTCCTCTCTACCTGTCTCTGCTTCTCCAGGTCAGCAACCGTGGCTTCAAGGGAGCGAACCCGTTCCCTGAGAGCCTGGAGCTCTTTGCTCTGAGCCCTCCAGGGAGCGCCTGAGCAGGGCACGAAGGCGGCTCCTGGCCCTTCCTTCTTGGAGGCAGCTGGATGCGGGACTAGACATGCAGTCAATGCTGCCTTCCTCAGGAGCCCATGCTGGAAAGTGCTGCAGTCACCTCCCCCTCTTCATACTTACCTAAGACAGTCCTAAAAAACAGCTATTACAGTGAAAATCTGGATAGCGAGTACAATCATTACATTAATGTCAATGGGAAAAGCTCTAAGTCGTGTCAAAGTCGTTCCAAATTCACACCATAGTTACCCTAAATGCCTAATCATGGCATGAGGAAAGGGCTTCTGCAGGATGGGCAGCCCAATCCTGTCCATCTCCCCACGTGGCGATGCAGCTTCGCCAACTGGGTGGTGCCCACTGTGTCCCGTGGGGGAGTTTCGAGCCGCAAAGCCCTCCTCGAGGTAAGAGAACATTTGTTCCCTTGCCCTGGCGTAAGCCATCACAACCCTGCTGGGTCTACTGGGAGCTGCCCCATGTAAATAGCTGGCATGAGTCTGAGTGAACCTGGCTCAGGGGATCAGGTCCGCCGGGACGGGGAAAAGGATATCGTCGGCGTTGCTGCTGCTGCTGCTGCCGATACCACCCCTTCCAGGCAAACCACCCCACACCTTGATTCCCACTCTCAGCCTCAGTCTCCTCCCTGCTCCTCCCCCTCCCTGCCCTGTGATTGTACTACTGACCATTGAAAGTGTGCTCTTCCTCCCGGCCTGTGGAGCAGAGGCCTCCTCTTGCCATCAGTCCTGGAACTCGCATCGCGTTACTAGCACCCAGCAGCAGGTATGTGTGTTCTCGCTCTGCCTGTCTGCCCACCTCAAAATAAAAATAAATAAAAAGGCTACTCAGGCAGCACCAGGTAGGGGCTGTCTTCATCCTCAGGGACAAATCCTGACCATAGGAGAAGACCTGGGGCATTCATCTGGCGACTCTGTTGTGAAGTCTTCAATTCTGCTTCTCCCGTCTTTGTGTAAATGTTGGTTTGGGGGTGGGGAACTTCTTTTCTCCCCAGCAATTCTCTAATTTGTCACTTTGTTGCATCAGTGACTCCAGGGTATAAAGGAAACAATTTGTAGCATTGATTCCACAAACAAGGAGAGCACTTGGGTTGTCTGTCTGGGAGCTGCTACTGTGGGAAAGAAAAGAAATGCAATTCATTGGACTGGCTTTCAAAGTGGCGATGGTGCCTTTGTCAAAAACCTATCCTTAAGTGTCATTTCAAGAGGCCTGTTGCTGGGCTCTAATCCCACTTTACTTCCCTGCTGCCTCATCGCGTTGAAACCACCTCCCTCCCATCATTTCCAGCAGGTTAGTACGTGGAGAGTCATTGAGTGCCCAATAACACCTTGACCTCAAAAGCGCCAAGAGATTTTTTTTTCTCCTCATTTAGGCAGAGCTGATGAAACACAGAAGCACAAAAGGGGCACCTTTTCCCCCCTGGCCCAGAGCCTGTCCAGAGAGTCCACTTGATGACGCATAAATGTTGCAGGGTTGTTACTCGGAGTTGGGGGGTCTGAACAGCATTTTCCCAGCAAATGTCTCTGTTGCAGGTACTGGGGTGAGGGTCCTTGTTAGTGACTCCTCCATTATAGGGACTGTGTCTGTGGCAGCCAATCTTGGCCTGCTGCCTGAGTTGATTCGATGGATTGGTCGCTGGCGACCCAATGCCTATAAGGCGTACGTTCGTAAGTATTGAACCCAAGGCCACTGTGGCTATCTCGGTTGGCCACTGTGGCCGTATATTCGCCCACTGTGGGCACCTTGTTTATTATCGCCCGCTGTGGGCTTGTTATTGGCCACTGTGGCCTGTTACTAGCTATGGGCATGTTATGAGTATGTGCAGGAAGTTTCTTACCTGTGTCATTTTTCTTTTTGTTGGCATTTTCCATGGAGGGTCTTTATTTGGGGCCATCGCATTGCCTTCTGAATCCGAATGAGAGTAGCATCCTCCAGCTTTGTTACCCAGCTCGGCCTGGGAGATGTGGCAAGACTGTGGTGGGCGGCCAGGAGAGGAATGCTCTGTGGCCAACTGCTTCCATTGCTACAGGAGTTTTTGGATGACAGGCCTCCACCTCAGCGACTCGTTTTGTACCTTGGAGAGAATGACTTGGGTCAGAGGACTTCCATGTCCTTGAGAATCCAGATCCATCGGTATTTATCCGTCATTAAGTGTTGGTTACCCAGGACTGTGATCCTGTGGTCCAACATGCTTCCCCACAGGGTGTGGCGTGCGGCTTCCAATCCCCACCTGGTTGACACCGCCAGACGTACAGTTAATACTTACCTGAGGCAGGTCATCTCTGGGCAGGGAAGGGCGGCTGTTGCCCACCCAGGCATTCAGTTTCATTTGCCGGCCCTGTCTAGAGGCGATGCCATGCATCTCTCTCCTAAGGGGACTGATGTTCTTCTTCCTGACCTGCAGCAGGGGCTGAGGAGCTGGTTTGGTGTCAGTGGGTTAAGCGCTAGGCTACCCTCCCCCATGTGGCAGGTTGTGTGCAGGCTGGGTAGCCAGGGACCTTACACTGGCATACATTCTGAGGTCAGCAAGGTCAAGGGGTCAGCCAGAACTGCTCAGACGGCACAGGACCGGATCAGATGATAGACAGATACACATCTAGAATGCAATACGGCAGATATAACAGTGGTTGACAAATAGAAAAACCCAGTTTGGATCATAGACGTTGCAATCCCAGGTGACAGTACAGGCATCCCCCGCTAATTCAATGGATTAGGGACCAGATCACTGACAGAAAAGGGAAATCGTCGAAAAGCGGAACCCAGTCTATTTTTAGCATGCAAATGCAAAATGGCTGCCGAAAAATGTAAATTTCACGTGTGAAGGTGTGCAGAAGCTAAATACACTATATATAGTACAATCGGAGCTGTGCAAAGGAAAGTGACAGAGAGAGAGAGCGCAGACGAAGTGAGGGAGTTAGTTGAGCGGAGAGGCTGTGCAGCATGTCTCCCTTTCGGGTGCTCGCCACTTTACGTGGCGCACCAGCTCACCTGCCACTGCCATTGCTGGCCACCTGCCCGCTGTTTGGCTCTCCCCCTTGGATCCAGAGACCCCATCCGGCCAGCAGCACTCAGCTATGCCAACTCCAGTCCCTTGACCCCTTTCCTCAACGGCTTCCATTCTGGTGGCAGGGAGGGGGGGATCTATACACAAAAGTGCAAATGAAAAGACGGCGCCACGAAGATCGAAAGAGTGGCGCCTGTGTCAAATGTATGGCTTCCGGTTATAATTGAAATGTGTTGAAAGAGCGGACTGTGGAAAAGCGGAGGACACAGTAGAGTTGAAGATAAAGAACATGAGAAGATCACAAGATATCAAGACCTGCAAGTCTGTTGGGAGTCAATATTGTGCCATTTGTCATTGGAGCCCTCGGAGCAGTGCCTAGAAGTCGGAAGAAACACCTCGACATTCTTGACCTTGAGCAAATGACACCAGCTCAGCTCCAGAAAACAACATTGCTTGGAACAGCAAGAAACCAACACTGATCTCTCTGTGAGTCTCAGGATCTTGGCTAGATCCCAAGTTGCAGCATAGAACCAGTCCAGCATAGGCTGTGTGGAAGTATAATAATCGCTCGGCGCCTCCAGTGTTGGTGGCAGGCAGTCTGCCTCTGAATCCCACTTGAAGGGGAACGACAGGGGGGGGGAGAGAATTTGCCTTCGTCTCCCGCTTGCGGACTTCCTGGAGGCAGCAGCTGAGCCGCGGTGGGAAACAGGATGCTGGAGTAGCTGGGCCCCCTTGGGCCTGTTCCAGCAGACGGGCTCTTCCGATGGGGCATGATGTCAGTCCACCTGTGAATCTTACAGGACAATCCTGTCTACAAATAGACTAGCGGTGCGACCGCTCCGCTGGTCTAGGGTGTCGCAAACGTGCCGTAAGGTCAAGTGGCGCTGGCCGAGAGGCTAGCGCCATTCCTCTGTCACCACAGAACCGAGCAGTTCTGCAGCGGAGAGGTAAGGCCCCTGTGGGGCAGTGGAGGAGTGTGTGTGTGGGGGGAGCAACAGAGTGTTCTGGGGGGGGGAATGGGAGGATCAAGCCCAGGAAGGGGATCAGCAGAGACCTCCTCTGCCCAGTGCATGTTGAATTGGCGGGGCGGGGTGGGCCCCAAGCGGCAGGTCACAGGGGGTGTACCTGCCACCGGATCCGTTGCCCCCTTCGCAGCTGGCTCGTCCTCATGCAGCCGTTGTCAGCTGCAAGTTTGGCCTTCCTGCCCTCCCAGGCACTGTTTGGCTCAAAAAAGGGGCCGAAAAGCGCCAGGGGAGTTTCCACACTGCAGCGGCATGCAATGGTGATGTCACCCCCCCAGGGGCGGGGCATGGGACATCCCGTGGGGGGTGTCACGGTGGTGCCCCCCCGGGGGGAGTAGGACTGCTACTGCCTCCGCCATATCCTATCCCTCTTCCCAGGCCTGTTGGGATTTACTTGGGTCTCTCAAATGATCGGCAGGAAAATTACTGGAGTGCATTTGAAGAGGTCCACTGGGACCCGCACAGGCCCAATCCTGCACAGGATGTGGTGGGCACCTTATGTGCCCCACTGCGCCCTGCTAGACAGGGTTGGGCTGTAAATTGTGGAGTTCCGTGAATAGACTCTTCACAGGACTGGCTAACGGCCCCAGCACCAAGGGCAGAGTTAAGGGGACCACTGGGGGCTATTAAAGCAGCCAAGGCAGGCATTGCTGCAGGTTACTTCCATTTCTTCAATGCAATAAGGCTTTTGCATTAACTGGACTCTTGGGTTGGGTTGGGACTTGCTTTTTCCTGCTGCTGAATCGGACAATATTGCACACACATGGAGAGGTTAGTGAGCCTGAATTGGGACTCTCGCACGGTGACTGGCACGTCTGCGGTAAGGTTTTTGGTATAATCTGCCTGTCAGGTTTATGTAAAACCAGATGAGATCACTGCTGCCAAGCCTCCCTTTGTCTGACAGAAATCGATGACCTATTTAAAGGCAAGCCAGAGCACAAAAAGCTCAGCGCACCGAGGATGGCGGGGCTCACCTTGTTGCAGAAGTGACATGGCTTTGACAGCTGCGCTTTCCAGCTGAACGGGGTCTGTGAAATGGGGATTACGTGGCTGGGAACGCTGCCGAGTGGGGAGAGAGGGTCACTGGTGCCTTTGCTCCAGAGGGGGGGGGATAATGGGGTCTGAGTGGGTCTCAGCATGGGCAGGATGGGCTGCTCTTTTCCTGGCAGGGATCAGTTTCTCCTCAGGGCCGTCTGTCCAGTCGGGAGAAAACAGACTCACATGAAGACCCGGTCTGCCAAGCTGGCATTTCTGGAGGCTGCTTATTGCTTCTTTGCAGGAAGAAAAGAAAGCTCTGGGCCTAAAAGGGGCCCTGCTGGCTGGCCACCCACCCTGTCCAGGGGTCTAATTTGTGCCCTTCTGGTGAGCGGCTCCTGGCCATTCATGCGGAGTTCATCGGTGTGCAACGTGGATTCAGGAGTCAGGCCCCAAACCGCTCATCTGTCCCAGCTGTCTCTATTCAATCACTGCCCCTAGTATTTAGCCCCAATGTTTGCCTTTCAGGGATTCTGGTTTAGCACTGCATGACAAAAGCCATACAGGATTGAGCCAAAGGGGGCCCGTCTAGTCCCACATTCCGGGATAGGCCCCCTTGAACCCTAACCCTAGAGGTTGCATATACTGGAGTTTGCTGTTGACCCCAGGTTGCTGTTGTCCATAAATGACCCAGATCATTTATGGACAAGTTAAAAAGCATTGGTTCCAAGACAGATCCTAAAGGGACCCCACTACTTACTTACTTCCGTTGTGAAAATGACCCATGTAGGGCCGGGCCCCCATGAGGCCAACTGAAGCACTTGCCTCAGGCCGCAGGTTGGTGGGGGGGTCACCCAACTCTGACTACCGACTCGCCTCCACTGCTCTTCCTTCTCCTTCCACTCCATGGACGGGAAAAGGAAGAGGGAGACAGAGAGGGAGAGGAAAAGGGTTAGGGGAGGAGACTGTTGAACATTGGAGATGGTCATGTGACCCAGAATGCCTTTGGGACTTGCTGCTCAGAGGACATGATGCCCACCAGCTGCACTATGTTTCTCAGCACAACTCAAGGTGCAAATGTTCCCTATCAAGGTGGACACGGCTTGGCATCTAGGGACCCCCAAGGGGCCTCCTTCGCCCACATCAGCCTGCCCACCCACTGTGTTCATCGTCAGAGGCTCTGTGCCACGTCTCACCTGTTACCAGGTGTGCTTTTCAGACAGGTGTTAACTGTGCACACAGGGAAAATCGACTGCGTGTGCTGCTGGGACCCAGCGCTGTGGCCAACGGCACAGCTCAGTGGTTTGGTGGAAAAGGTGAGGGAGGTGAGGGAGGTCACCGAGCAACAAACAACCCTTTAATGTGGTAAACCTTTAATTTACCAATGCAGAGAAGGGGAACAAAATGCAATTGACTGTCTCTTGCAAACAAACATGCACACCCAGCACTCGCCCAAAGGGAGAACAGTCAGAGGCACCAGCTGCCCAGTCCTATCCCGTCACGCTCAAACATGCTGGGGGGGGGGGATCAGGAGGCCGCCTGCTCAAGGGAAGGGAAAACATCTAGCTGGCGAATGTCCGGGGAGAGAAAGGGGGTGGAGCAGGCTGAAAAATGCGGGATAGAATCCGGTGTGTGTGTTTGCGAGAACACAGCAAAATGCAGCCATGATCAAAGAACGATATCTCCACCACCACGGGGAAAAAAAACCAAAATCCCCAGAACAGAGAACTAGTCCTTATGAGGTTGCATGTGTTGTTGGACCAAATAACCTGCCAGACCAAGACTCGCCCCATCTGAAGTGTCCTGCATGTGAGTGAGGTCTTCATTTGGTTCCTGAGAGTGAGGAGGAGGAGGAGCCCTTCCGTGAACACTTCCGCTGATGTGGGAGAAGGTGGCACCTCCCAAGCCAAGCAGGAACCCGCCAGCAGGCACTGTGCTACTGAGAGATGTGGTCCCAACACCCAAACCTAATGAGCAGCTTAGCGGATATATTTTGAATTAGCTGCAGCTTCCAAACAGTCTTCAAAGGCAGCCCCATGTATAATGCATTGCAGTAGCCTAATCTAGAGGTTGACAGAGCATGGCTTCTTCTGGTCAGGTAAACCCTGCCCAAGGTTGCAGTTGGCACACCAGCTGAAGGTGGCTAAGTGGACTGACATGCCACACAGGCCACTGACTCGAAAGCTGGTTCTTGGAGTATGCCCAGACTGGCAACCCGATCCCTCAGTGGTGTTACCAAAATTGCCCTTGAAATTAGGGGAATAGCTTAAATATGGCAATTTGGTATTAGACAGGGACCTTTAGACCAGCTATACCAGAGTCCAGCTTCACAGAATTCCGTTTTTAAATAATATTGAGAACACACGTGGTTACTTTCCAATATTTACTAAATAGTTCAGGCAAAAATCATACAGAAATACAATCATACACATCATACAGTTCTAGGAACTTAGGTAGAAGTAGAGATTTAGAAGGGATCTTGATTCACTTGGGTTATAGTCACCTAAATCCTGGAGAATTCACCTCTGATGCTGTAATTCTGGCACAACAGTGAGCATTGGATGAAAAGAGGATGAAGCAATTGGGTTTGAACTGATCAGACTAGCAGTCTAGAATGACTGAGCTGTAGAATGACTGAGAAGTCAAATTAAGAGTGGGGGGTATTGGGAGAAGGGGGAGAAATAAAATGATTCCCAGGTTCTGAACAAGCTGGGTTCAGGAACCAAATCAGTGACTAACTGAGGAGAGAAGGGAGGGAGGGTTGCAAGAGATAGGGAAGAGGAGGGGGGGGGAAGGGAAAACCAGATGGAGCAGAGGAATCTCACCAGTACCAGTCCAGGAGGAAAATGAAGAGCCAAGAGAGGGTTTCCAGTCTGTTCCTGCCTTTTATAGGGACCTGAGCACATGTCCAGGAGGATCCCCAGGTACACAGACAAACAGGAAGCAGGTCCTAGAAGGGACACCTCAGTGCATCTCTGGGTAAAACAAACAAGTGGGAGGAGGGTAGAGGAGACAGGGGGAGGCTGTCTTGATGGTCGGTACTTAAGAGACAAAAGCAAAGGCTGGGTGGAGTCATCTCAGGTGTTCCTCTATTGTTTCTTCTAGGAACATCACAGTGGGGGGGGGCGATGCAGAGTAAATTCTGTGAGAGCTTTTTGGACACATGGCGAAAATGGTGTCAGGCAGCTGGTCAGGTTTTTCCCTCATGCTTCTTGGGGAGACCTTTCTTCAGCATTGCTCATGGCAGGAACACAAGCGGCATTGTGTCATAATAGAGTCCAGTCTGGCACATGTTCATCCAAAGTCATAGCTCACAGGTCATTAGCATTCAGAGTCTCTTTGGCACATTCTCATTTTAAGCCACTGGGTAACAGTGGGGAGCACAGATCTGGTCCCTGCCTAGGGAAGGTGGAACAGCCCCTCCCTAGCCAGAGGAGTCAGGCCCCCAACAGCGCTTCCATCAGTCCTCATCTCTTTGTGTCGGGTGTGTGTGTGTGTGTGTGTGTGTGTGTGTGTGTGTGTGTGTGTGTGTGAGGGGGGGGTCAATAACGTATGACGGCTACGTTGTGTGGTGGAGGTGCAGCAGAAAGTGCTGTTCAAGTTTCCAAGTGAAAAAGGTCCCGGGATTGAAATTAAGACCATTGACATTTGTGGCTTCTTTTTTCCTCCGAAAAGTTCCACTTGAGTCCTGGATGCTGCAGAGGAACGGAGGTGGGGGGGTTGGGCCCAGGAGTCCCCTCTTCAGTCACACAGCAATCCGTGACCCTTGGTAGCCGTTCCTTAGCGGTCAGAGCTAGTTCCACTCACAGCACACATTCCTAGCACACAAAATAAAAAAGAAACACTTCCTATCAGGGGGTTTCTATTTAAATCAGGCAGAGATATACGAGTCTTTCCGTTTTGTGTTACAGACACTGAAAAATACTTTGAGGAGGCAGTTCAAATCTTTCTGAAATCACTTTCACAGTGATGAAACCCTTCACAACGGCAACAAATGTATTTATTCCTGGCAAAGATTAAACTGTCTCTTTGTCGTATTTCTACAGAGGCTGTTTCCTTCCTCTGGAATCAGGAAGGCCCCGGGACCTGCACTGGTTTGGAGCAGTGAACTCTCCCGCCGCGGCCAAGGCAAGGCCAGGGCTGCTGCTGGCGACGGTGGCGAGTCACGGCCAGGCGACCTGCGTTCACTTGGACACAAAGGACCTGGGTCCAACCTGGGCCCACCGGAGTCTTTTTTCGACCATTAAACAATGAATGGGAAACATTCCTGAATGAAATACCCCGACAGGTGATGATGACATATATAGCATTGGTTTCATTCACGAACGATCTTGCTTTCATAGTGGGGGGGGGGCTTATTTGTAGCTTGGCAGCAGCAATGGGCTCTTTCCTCCCCCCTTTTAACCATTTTAAGTCAAAGAGGGCTGGCAGGCCTTCTTTCCGCAGCTGCCTTACTTCAGTGACCTTTTGGGTCCTTGCACAGGCCACGTCGCGTGGGCTGCCTGCTCGCTCGCCCCAAGTGAAGCACAAGACAGGCAGCTGCTTGCTTTCAAACGGCCTCTGCTTTAACCTCTATGCAGAAAAAAGGGTGCAGTGCTCCCAACCCCTCTCAAGTGTGGAGGGGGTCTTCTGCGAGGGAGTCAGCCAGCTGCTGTCGATTCCCCTGGGTCCTAGCTTTCCCACCCTACGATCACTTTCAACCACCACAGCTTATCAACTCCAAAGGGATTGAGGAAGATCTGATTGCACACACCCCCTTGCTGAGCAGCCCTGAGACCGACTTTACAATCCATGGACAAGGGATTCCCAGCCAGCACCCCTGAGCCGAGCAGCCTCTTGGGACCAGTTCTCCCCCCCCCCCCGTTTGCCCACACCACTTCCTCCGTATGCACTCTGAAACCTACCTGCACCATACCTGCCAGTTGCGTCCACCTGGCTAACATAGAAGCATCTGACCTATTCAGTCAGTCTGGAGTAGGTGAACAAACACCCATGTCCTGGCCAATCAGACAAGAGACAAACAACCCGCTAGTCTCAGGCTGCCCTCCCGAGTGGGCTGCAGGGGCCCTTTGGAGTCCCAGGGCCCACGGCGGAAGATGCCCGGCTTCACCTCGACTGCTGCCATTCCGAGGCTTTTCCGAAGCGGCAATTACTGGGAGGGGCTGTGGCAAGAATTTGCTGCTATTCCTGGGGAGTTGGCGGCCCCAGTCCCGCCAAGTCACAAGATCCCCGAGTAGTGTCAGCCCCCAAGCCTTTGGCCCACCCAGTGCCACGATGGCGCCAGGGTCGTGATGATGACTTCTGGGTCTTTGCTCAGGAAGGAAGGAGCTCTGTACTCCCCAGTCAGCCCCTCCCACCAGGCAAGTGACGCCCCTTCAAGTCTGACTCAGCTTCAGGCCTGAATTACAGCAGCTCCGCCGAACTCTCTGCTTTTCTGGAAAGCCCCCCCCCGCCCCCCCACCCCCAGGCAAGCATAGACCTGCAAGAGCTCCTTGAGTCCAAGCTTAATTTAGCATCACGTATGGAGTCTCTGAAATTCAGTGGAACCCCTGACCGACCTCCCTCTCTCCTGTGGTGGGGGTGGCGGAACAGCCTCCATCTCTCCCCCCCCCCCCGGAATCACGAGAACTAGAGAAAGGATTTCAAAGCGGCTGTTGCACAGGGGCGCAAACCAACCGGTCCTTGGGCTGCACCCCATCATCTATGAATGCATCCGTAGCCTGTTTGCATCCGTTGGCCCATATGGGGCCCCTTCATGAGGCAGGAACCATGCTGGACAAACCAGTAGGCTCACTCTGGTGTTGGCGGTGGAGGGGGTCTAAAGGCTGAAGCACACCAGCCGCATTCTGCGTGCGGCACGCGCTGCGCGTGAAACGCAGCCAAAGTTGATAATTCTCCAGGGGAAGCATCAAATGCAAACGGACCTCTCTGCGGCTCTCGGCCTTCAGTGGGACTTGCCTCCAGCCGGAAAGAACACAGACACAGCTGGCCACAATGGGCTACATGCACGCAGAACGCGGCCGGTGTGCTTCAGCCTTCAGTGTCTTCGCAATAGGATCTCCATGTGTTCCTTGTGCAAGCTGGTTTGCAATCAAGTTTCTTCTGTTTCTCATTTTTTGCACAATGTTTATTGCTTTTAAAAAGAATTAGCCTTTCTCAGTCTCTGTGTCCCTCCCTCCCAAAATCTAATTAAACATTTTAAGTTCTGAAATACAGTTGAATTTTACACGTACGCTTTTATTTAAATTAAATTAAATTAATTTTAAATTTAATGTGGCCTCTTGTTTCCACTCTAGCGCAGCTCCTTTCTACCTAGGTAGAAACAGCAATTAATCCATAAAAATGAATGACTTGCAAAGCAGAACCAGCAGGCCGCGCCCCTCTCAGTAGCAGCTGGGCTATTTAATGCAGCTAATCCTAGATTTGTAAAGGGCTGATACCAGCGTTCCTCTTTTCACTGATACAGTTACAACTTGGCAGCACCCGAACCGCTATGTGGTGAGGACTGTGAATTAAAACTGAGAATGCAGCATCCTCTCCCTGTGCTGTGTTGAGAATAAATAGCTCCCCTCCGGCTTCTTCTCTCTGTATGTGGCTCGAGCAGCAGCAGCACCTGGTCCGTAGGGAAGGAGAAGAGACCTTGGGGCTCATGGAAGCAGCCCAGGACAGACGGAGAGCCTGACCCAAGCCAGGCTCCTGTTGTTTTGCTTGGACTGAGAAGGGCAAGGAAGGCTCCTGCTCCTCCTCCATGCTGGGTGAAAAGAGACAGTTGCTCTCCCTGCCTCCCTGCTCAATAGAAGAGGACGACGCCACTTGAAAAGGTGCCTTGCCTGCAGTCCTTGCCCAGTTTGCAGGGCTAAATCGTCTGCATTTCAAGCAGATGTCAGTGTTGCAAGCCCGTCAGTGTTCCAGACAAAGAGAGCCTCCTCCTTTCAGGTCAGGTCAGGGGCACCACTACAGCCCATGGAGGCTCAGCCCCTGCACATACACCACTTTGGGCCAAGAGGGGCTGCCAGTTTCTCCCCATGGAGGCAAAGGAAAGGACTGTGCTGCTGCCCACACGATGACGCACCAGGAGCTGAACCTCCGTGTTTAGGGGCCTCTCAGGATACCAAGTGCTGGGCACAAGCAGCAGCGGGGGGGGGGGGGCTCTCTGCCCAGAAGTGTCTGGTAGGCTGGTGCTGGAGCAGAGAGGTGCATTGCTGGGACAGGAACGCTGCAACCGATCCAGCAAAGCAGTTCTTGCATCCATGCGAGTCTGTGGTGCCACATCCGAAAGAGCGTTTGGTGGCATTCCTGTCTCCCCAACGGAGAGCAGCGCCCAGGACATGGGCAGCTCTTTCCTAGGAGGAGCAAGCTAGAAGGTGTCGTCGGTGCACACCCTTGTCCAACGCAGAGACAAAGGAGAATTGTCCCTCCCTCCCACCATCACAAGTGCCCCCACATTCCAGGTAGCTCCTGCCCCAGGTGGAAACCCTTCTGCCCCGCAAAGGAGAGCAGCCCCCTGGCCGGCCTCCCGTTGCACCTGCCTCACCCCCACCCACCGCTCAGTCACGTCCCAGAGCTGAGAGAGACTCCATTAACCTGGCAGCGGCAGTGGCGTTCGGTTGGCTTATTGTACCATGAAGTGTTTCTGATTAGCAGGTAATTTGATGGAGGGAGGCATTTTAATGGGACCAGCCCAGGAATGTTCATGCAAACATGATATAGAAATCGCATTTCCTGAGCATCTTGCTCCCGGCACAGGTATTTTCACCGCTCCGTCTGGAGCTGGAGCACCCATTTGACTCAAGTGCTACGAAGTAATTGAATTAGAAAAGGGGATTAGGGCTCTTTCAAGCGAGATCTTAGACAGAGGTTTTTGTATTACAATCTGTTGTGTTCTATAAACAGCTGCAAGTGCGTTAATGCACAGAACCAGTTGCCTGGTGTGGGGAGAGGTAATGGAGAAATATGAATTCTTTGCTTCTCCGTTTACACTGGCTCTCTCCACAGGCACCTCTTGAGAGAGAGGGAGGGCCGGAGGGCAGGCCGAGAAGACAGCCCAGCTTGTAGCCAGGTTTTTGTCAGTGACTCCAGAAATAGTTGTTTTTTTAAGAAATACCCCCTACCTCGTGGAGATGGTGATGGGGGGAGGGGAGCAAGCATGCCTGTGGCAGAGACCCCAGAGGTCGGGGGGGGGAGGAAGAGAGAGGTGAAGCAGGACATCACCCCCTGGGAAAGCAGCAGCTTTGCACAGGAGCTTGGAGAGGAGGGCTGGTGGGGGGGAGAAAGACCCCTCTACTGTGCCTGAGACCCTGGACAGCCTAGATAGTGGCCTGACTCAGTCGGCAGCTGAAGCAGTTCCGCCAGCCTAGCTGGTGCAATTCCGTGTACACCCAGGAAGGCAGATTGAGGCCTGGAAGGGGGTAGGTTATTGATCAGCAGCGCCACTGTCGCCAATTCCGCTCCCTTCCAGGCCTTGTCCCATTCTGTCCTGATCTCCTCCCCATTCCTCCCCCTCCCCAATCCAGGGAGGGCAGAACGGCTTGTGTGTGTGTGTGTGTGTGTGTGTGTGTGTGTGTGTGTGTGTGTGTGTGTGTGTGTGTGTGTGCGTGCGCTCAATGCCCTTTCCATGCTGCTCTCACTTGGTTTCTCACTCCAAAGGCTCATGGACTCCCCTGTGTTTTGGAGTCTGAGTTCTCGACTCTGTCGCTGTCTTGGGATCTCAAAGGCCCCCCCCCCGACTATGACAGCCTTGGTCCTGCCCCCATGCTGCCATGCTGCATGCTGCCATATGCAACCTCATGCTGCCTGTGCATAGGAAATGCCTGCAGAAATGCTGGGACTTGTAGTTCTTGAGATAGCATATGCCACATAGGGAGGTGCACACATCTCCCCCCCCCCGGGGCACGAGACCTTGCTGGGTCCTGGAAGTGACATCACGTGATATCACTTCTGGGTTCATAAGAACATAAGAAGAGCCCTGCTGGATCAGGCCAAAAGCCCATCTAGTCCAGCTGGCATGTCAGGCCAGGAAAAGGAAAGGAGTATCTTGGCGTGTGCCGCTGCCACCGAGATCGTCCCCCTCGAGCCCCCAGTTCAGCCTGCTCTCCACCCCAATCCTTCCCTGAACAGCATTGACATCGGAAGCCCACGTTCACCCACTTACTCCAGAGTCAAAGGGGCACTCTGCACACGTTCTGCACACCCACGTCGGACCTGCAGCAGCTTCTCTGCAAGGGATGGCCAAGGAGGGTTTTGCTCAGTCGCTTGGGAAAAATTCTCCCCCTGTAGTGTGTAAACTCCCTCCCAGTGTCTGTGGATGTTTTGCAACATCTGTGCTTCTTCTGGAAGGAGGATCTTCTTCACCTCAGGAAGGAACAAACATATATAGATATTATTGATTTTCCAGTACATGTCAGTGATGAAGCTCAACAGGGCTGGAAGTCAGTTCTGTGGAACACAGAAAGCAGATGGAAAGGGAAGCAGGATTGGAGCGGAGGGAGGGGGAAACTTGTGAAATTCTGCGTCCAGTTTTGGGCACCATGTATTAAGAAGGACGAGGATAAGCTGGAGTGGGCTCAGAGGACGGAGGGCAACTAGGATGATCTGGAAAGCGAGTCCGGGGGGGGGGGGGCGGACCGCCCCAGGTCTCACTCCAGGGACACCAACATGACTTCCTACTCTATTTGTTACTGGTGGTGCGAAAACACACCACTGGTGGAAAATGGGGTTTTCCCAATCCCCACCACAATGCATGCAGGGATTGCCTTTCCCAGGAGGCCTCCACATCATGTGGTCTGGTATGGGAGGAGGTCCAGGGGGGTGACGCCCGGAGATCTCGCCTCAGGTGTCACCAACCCTAGTGATGCCCCTGATTAAAACCACTCGATATGTTTCGCCTGGAGACGAGGAGGTGGAGAGGAGACAGGGGAGCTGTCTGACTTCAGGTACCTGAAGGACTTGCTTGGTGGCTCCTGAGGGCAGGGCCAGAACCAAGGCGTCGAAACTACAGGTGAGTAGATTGAGGCTGGACCTGAGGAAGACTCTCCTGGCTGGAGGAGCTGCCTGGCCCTGGAGCAGCCTGCTGCCTCCTGCACCTGTGGGCTCTCCCTCACTGGGTGTGTGTGTGCGTGCGTGCGGGCGTGCGTGCGTCTCCAGCAGAGTCTAGGCAGCCACCTGTCAGGGAAGCTGTAGCAGTTGCCTGCACTGAGCAGGGGCTGGACTGGATGACCTCCAATGCACTTCCCAACTCTGACACTCTGTGACACTAAATCCATTTTGTTTCCTTTGTGGGACAGGCTTTGGCCCGAGAAAGCCCAGGTCAAGCAGGCACCAGGAGGCACGTTAAATCCTTCTCCCCCCGCCACCAGTGCGAGTCCCCCAACATTGTGCAAGCCCCCCTTCCTTCCTTCCGTCCGTCCTTCCCCTCCTCTCCCTTTGCGCAAAGCACGCAACCTCTTTCTTCCCACCCTTTTTCTACTTCCTTCTTCAGGCTCCTCCTCTTCCTCCTCGTGCCCCCCTTCCTGATTTGAAAAGCCCACCAAATGGGTCCAAAAGGAAGCCCATGGAGGGGAGGGGTGCACTGTCTTGGAGCATCGCGACCACCTCTCCTCTCCTCCAAGCACTTCCTGGAAAAGCAGGAGCGGGCCTTGCTGGCGGGCATGGGTGGGACTGGGCACCAGGGGGGCTCGGAGTGGCGGCGGCGGAGCAGAGCTGGAGCAGTGTCAGCAGCAGACCCTGCCTTTGCCTTCGCACACACACACAGACACACACACACACACACCCCGAGTGATGCTCGCTTGCTCGCAACGGGGTGCTGCAGAATGAGGCGAGTCACCAGTGCTGCTCTGACCCTTGCGGTCGCAACACCGGGGGGGGGGGCAGTGGCTGAGCGAGTGGTGTGCAGGAGCAGGACACCCTCCCCCCTCTCTGCCTCCCCAGCCTGCCTGCGCCTTGAAGCAGCCGGTTCCCTCAGCCTCGTGCCCCATGGGCTCAGGGAGGGATCTCCTGCAGGCCTGCGGGATGAGATCCTCGAGAAGACGGGGCCTTCTGGGCGCCAGAAGACGTGGTCAATGATGTGACGGCTCACCACAAAGAGGCAACGCTGCCTTGATGCTGAGTCAGACCCTGGCTTCCTGCAGCACTGCCTGCCCTGACTGGCAGCAGCAGCAGCCCTAGTGGCGATGCCAGCAATGGCGGCATCAGGGGGGCCCTTCTGCCTGCAAAGCAAAGCAGCCCCTCCCTGTGACTCACCTCCCCCCCCCCATGGAGCCGACTCTTGCAGCTGCTGTCATTCTCTAAGCAGGCCGGCGCCTGTATGGTGAGTGGGCAAAGATGTCCCTCCTTGTGGGAGTCGCGTTTTGTGGGAGTGGCCTCTGGCCTCAGCCACCCTGGGCACCGGGTGCCCCACTGGTGTGGTCCTGACCCCTCCAGTCCGCAGGCATTGCTTCCCAAGTGTCTCTTCTCTCTCCATCACACGCGGAGGTGATGCCTTGCCGACAATTTGTCTCTCCACAAACAAAATCACTCCGATTTGCAAAGTGACAGGCGCTTTGCATATGTGGAGCAAGAGCTGCACACTGTGACTCTTCGAAAGGGAAAGATTAATTGGTTCGTGGGGAGAGCTAATATTACAAATTGATGGGGCTTAAGTAATGCCGATCCGTTATGTGCTGCTGCCTGTTTGACATCCTCTAATGCATTTCCTCCCCCCCCTGCCCCCTCCGCACGCTGCCCCCGATATCTCACCAAACCATGTGGCAGATAAATAAAAGCCAGCTGTTGCTGAAGGAGCCGCCACCCTGCCGGATTGATTAGATTCTCGGATGGCCATTAGGCCGCCGCTGCGACACTCAGCAGAGCACTAAGTGTGGGACTTCACAGGCGTTGCGATGAAAGATCAATGGCGGGAATGGAATGGCAGCACCAGAGAGACCTGTCACAACAGCCAGCCGCTGAGAGCAGCTCAGGGCTAGAAAATGGGCACTGGCGAGACGTCCGTGGCGACCGGACTTGGCGCCTGGAGGAGCTTCCTCGACGGGTGCTTCCCCTGGGCATCCCTGGTCAGCCACGTGGGCTGCCTGGCCGGGCTGGAAGGAAGGAGCCCAGGGGACTGGGGGCTGAGCTCCTCTCTCTGGCAAAACTCTTCCTGGGGTTACACAGACACAGACACAGACACAGACACAGACACACACACACACACACACACACACACACACACACACACGCAAGTGGAGAATTGGGCATGTTTGAGTCTGTGTGCTCCTTCTGGAAGGCAGCCAAATGCTTCTCTTTCAGGAGAGATTTGCGGATTCGTTGCTGCCAGTTATTGTGTTCTGGATGCTCCTATTACTAGATATTGCTGCTGTTTTACTGCTGATTGGTTTTTGTTTGTTCATTTGTTTTGTTTTGTGGGGGGAGGGATGGGTCATATATCTGGTTTTTAAACTTGAAAATCACTATGGCATTTTCATTGTGTTTTAGGTGGTTGGGTTAGATGACCTTGAGGGCCCCTTCCCATTCCGGCATCCTATGAGCAGATGTGGCTTTTAAATGATGAAATAAGCATCCAGCCCAGCAAGGTATGAGGAAGACAGAAAGGCACATGACTCTGCACACTTGCACCATCGTCACCCAGGCCGCGTGGAGAAGGCCAGGGCCGGGGGGCTGAGACAGCATGGGGCTGACGGAAGGAGCGCGGCGGTGGGGCTGAGGCAGAGGCCGAAGGGGACAGTCTCTGTGCTCTTGGTTGAGGGAGACAAGGCGACTGGGGGGCAATGGACCGAAGAGGGAGGGCTTGGGGGGCCACGCAGGATGAGGGAGGAGTGGCACGTTTTGGCTGAAAGAACTGACTCAGTGCTGAGGCCAATGAAAGGATGTATGTTTTATACAACACATGTGAAACGTAGGACCTTCCTTGCTTGGCCTCCGCAGCCATTCCAGAGCCACTTGGCTTCCAAGGGGTCTCCTCGGACCAAAGACAGTTCTTTTGCTGCCATACGCCCGACAAAACAGCTGGGGGTGGAGAGAGAGGATTTCAGCATGCGCCACTGCTGCCAAAACCATGCCCTTCCTGCCCCCTCCTGCCTCTAACACAGCCTGCTCCCCACCTCATAAGAACATAAGAAGAGCCCAGCTGCTGGATCAGGCCAAAGGCCCATCTAGTCCAGCTTCCTGTATCTCACAGTGGCCCCTCCAGATGCCTCAGGGAGCACACAGCAAACAAGATAACCTGTTTCCTGCTGCCACTCCCCTGCACCTGGCATACAGAGATAACCTACTTCTAAAACCAGGAGGTTGCTTATGGCTTGTAACCTGTGATGGTCTTTTCCTCCATGAATCTGTCCAAACCCCTTTTAAAGGCATCTAGGCCAGGTGCCCTCACCACATCCGAAAATTTTAGTGCATGTCCCCTGGTTCTGGTGTTGTGCGAGAGGAAGAACTTCCCTTTATCCACTCTCTCCATTACATGCATATTTAAAAAGTCTCAATCATGTCCCCCCTCAGGCACCTTTTCAAAAAGAATTCTAACAGGTTTGTGAGGCAAGACTTCCCCTTGCAGAAGCCATGCTGACTCTCCCTCAGCAGAGCTTGTTCTTCTATGTATTTTAAGATTTTATCCTTAATGAGACTTTCCACCATCTTCCCTGGAACAGATGTTAGGCTGACCGGCCTGTAGTTTCCCGGGTCCCCCCTCCTTCCTTTTTTAAAGATTGGCGTGACATTAGCTATCCTCCAATCCTCTGGCACAGTGGCTGTTTTAAGGGACAAGGTGCTTAACAAAGTACATACAGGTTGACCCACTGGGGTTGTTGTTTTTAGTTGTTTGTTTTAACTGTTTTTAATTACTTGTTTTTAATTTTTAATGTAATGTATTTTAATGTTGTAAGCCGCCTTGAGTGCCCTCGCTGGGAGAAAGGCGGGATATAAATTATTTAAATTAATATATATATATATATATATATATATATATATATATATATATATATATATATATATATATATATATATATATATATATATATATATATATATGTCAAGAGGTCAATATTATATATTGGTCAAGAGGTCAGCAACTTCATTCTTGAGTTCCTTCAGAACTCTTGGGTGGATGCCATCTGGGTCTGGTGATTTATTGATCTTTAATTTGTCAATTAAGTCTAAGATGTCTTCTCTTTTAACCTCTATTTGACTTAATTCTTTAGTCAGGAGTGGCCGTTTGGGCAGCAGTATCTGCCCGAGGACTTCTGCCGTGAAGACAGATGCAAAGAACTCATTTAATTTCTCTGCAGTCTCCAAGTCCCCTTTTATCACCCCTTTCTCTCCCTCACCATCCAGCGGACCAACCGTTTCCCTGGCAGGTTTCCTGCTTCTAACATATTTGAAGAAGCTTTTATTATTCCCTTTTATGTTGCCTGCCATACGTTCCTCAAAGTCTTGCTTGGCCTCCCGTATCATCTTTTTACATTTCTTTTGCCACAGTTTGTGCTCTTGTTTATTTTCCTCATTAGGGCAAGACTTCCATTTACGGAAGGAAGCTTCCTTGCCTTTTATAGCCTCCTTAACTGTGCTTGTTAGCCATGCCGGCACCCTCCTGGACTTAGTCGAGCCCTTCCTCCTTTGTGGGATACACTCCAGCTGGGCCTCCATTACTGTTGTACCACCTCAAACCGCCCACGATCTTCTCTGAATCGCCCCCACCGCCAACCTACCTGCTCTGGCAGTAGTTTGGCTCCCATTGCTGCCAGCACAAGATTTCCTGACTACTGATCTGTCTGTAGCGAGCAGTCCGCTGTCGGAGCGACTTGCGCAATGGCGGGCCCAGCCTTACGCTGACAGCTTGCATGATCCATCCGCATAATGCCCTGATAGGATTGGGCCATATGAAATGGACTTGCAGCGCAGTGAAGAGGCCAGGGCTGTATAGGCTTATCCAAATGACCAATGCATATGTCTGTGGCACAGAATATTTGAGCCTGGAGATGCCATAAATGAGACCAAGGAGACCGAGAAAGGAGACTTGGCCAACGGCATAGAAGAAAAGCATTGCAGTAGTGGAAGCCGCCTCTCCAGACTTCCCTGAGTAATGTGCTCTTGGTTGGTGCTTTATCTCTGCCAACAATGGTGGTTGGGAGGAACGAGGCTTGAAAATAGTTCTGTTCGGACAGGCACAGGTTAAATGAAAGGAGGGGAGGCTGAGAGAGAGAGAGAGAGAGGGAGGGAGGGAGGGAGGGAGAGAGAGGCTGCCAGCTGTAGGGGGGAGGAGAGTTGTGAGGGAGGTGGAGGAAGGAGAGAGAAGGGAAATTACCTCTCCTTAGTCTGCTGGGTAGACTGGAGTTCACTGTCCTTCTGCGAAGCGTGGCCAGGCCGCACAGCTTCAGGTCCCAAGGACCATTGGCAGAATGCAGCCAAAACCAGGAGCCCAACTTTGCAAGGCCTTAGCGGAGGTTGACACACAGCTGTTGTCCCACAGTTCTGCAGCCCTCTGTTCCTCTCAATGGCCCTTATTTAGCACTGCCTGCCTTGGACGGAGCTGTGACCTCACCTCCCTCCTGGGAGAAGCCCTGGCTGGAATGCCTGCTAAGGAGCCAAGATGGAGTCAGGAGAGACTGAGCATGTTTTGGAAGGGAGGACACTGGCGACAGAGGAGGTGGGGGCACGGAGAGAGGTGGTTCCGAGGGTTTGTGTGCTCTGATGGAGATAGGAGAGGAGAAAGGAAAGGGGGAGCACTGAAGCAGCAGGGTGTTCCCGATCCTGGGTGCTGACTGACATGGTGGCCCTTGGACCACGGTGGCTGGACTGGGGGTGCCGTATTGCAGCAGCTGCAGGTTAAGGCCTCACGGACTGTTAGCAGGATGGAAGTGGAGAATGGAAAAGGAACGGGCAATACAGAAGGGGGGGGTCCTTTGTGGGGTGAACTCATCAAGGGAGCTTTGTTGGTTAATGGCCCTTGATGGCTGCTGCCCTTTGGAGCAGGTGAGGCTCCATTGAGAAGGGGGTCACTCAAGCATGTGGCCTTCCTCATCTGGGGACTGACTGGAGGCCTTTGGCCATCAGTCCAGCAAGCAGCAACATCAGTGGTCTGGGTCATGCCCCCTAGCGGACATCCAGTGCCAAGCATGTGTGCCTGAGCAGGGGCACCTCCGGATCTGCCCCCCCCAAAATAAAAGATTAATTGGGCCATAAGCAACAACTTCGGGATTCACCTGAGCACGACAAACAGCCCAGAGGATGTCCAGCCCATTAGATGGACCCTTTGGAGACAAATAGCCCCATCCCAAATCGTCCCCCCCCGCCGATGCAACTGTGCCACTTGAGCATGCGCTGCACCCTGCGGGGGGGGGGCAGTTCCGGAGGTCTCATCTGGGTAAGGGAACATTATTAACAGTTATTATTATTATTAACAGTATTTTTATACCGCTTTTCAACAAAACGTTCACAAAGTGGTTTACAGACAAAATCAAATGATTAAATGGCCCCCTGCCCCCAAAGGGCTCACAATCTAAAAAAGATGCAGAAGAACACCAGCAAACAGCCACCAGAAAGACACTGTGCTGGGGTGAAAGGGGGGGCAGTTACTCTCCCCCTGCTAAATATAAGAGGAGCACCCATTGAAAAAGTGCCTCTTGCCCAGTTAGCAGGGGGGGAGCAGTTGTTCCCAGTGCTGGAATGAAGGGGAATCGAGGCCTGGAAGGGGGGGTAGGATATCAGCAGTGCTGCTGTCGCTGGCTCTGCCCCCTTCCAGGCTGCAATCTAACACACCCACACACCCGGTTCTGCCCCAGTCGTTCCTCCCCACCCCATTCTGCCTCTTCCCCTCTCCCACCCTCTGCACTGACTTACGGGCGCCAGGGGATGTCCCACTGGGAGGCCACCATCGCTGCTCGGCCTGCCGGCTATGAACAGCGTGTTGCCTTTTGTGACAGTCGCAAAGGGCCTTACGCTGCCGCCACCGCGCGACCTCCAGCAGCGTCATAGGATGGGGCTGTGAGGGAGCAAACTTCAAGGACAGCCTCCTGTTGCCTCCCAGTCTCTGCCACACAGACAGAGGCAGAGCGTTAAAGGTCGTCTGTATCTTCCACTTCTCTGAAGTTTAATGGCCCACACCCAGGGCCTAGAAAGCAGGCCATTAAATAAAGGAGGATGACCACAAAAAGACATTAGTGCACCATTGATGATGGGAGGCTGACCTTTGCAAAGGACTCCGAAGGAAGGAGAGCCATAAACCAGCAGGTTTGCTCCCAGCAGCACTCACAGGTGCAGCAGGCAGGCACACAGCCAGGTCATCTGGCCACTTTGCCCAAGTCAGGTGGGTGGAGTTGGGCTGAGAAAAGGAGAGCAGCACGACATCATGATCACAGAACGACAACAGAGCGTGTTGGGCTGAGGCTGTTTCGCGGCCTCATCACGGTGTGTGTGTGTGTGTGTGTGTGTGTGTGTGTGTGTGTGTGTGTGTGTGTGTGTGTATCTCCCCTGGGTGGTGGTGGGGACACCTGCTGCCCACTTGCCCACAGACTGACAGCCACTTGCAGAGCCCTCCTGGCCCGCTTCGCCCCCCCTTACATTGGTTGCACTCCCCTCATCACTGTCAACCAAGAGAACTGTATCCCAGAGATCAGCCTGCTAGGAATGAGCAGCGAAGCCCTTTTAATGCACCATCACAGGTCCCCTGCAAAGTCTGCAAGCAGACAGCATCTCGATAGTTCTCCTAGAAGGCCTTGCAACCTTCCAGTAGGGTGGGTTCCAGATTGGGGGGTCTCTAGAAGTGGCCCTCATCAGACTGTGGCCAAGTGACCCCCTGATTGGCTTTGGGGAGGAGCCACAGTCCGCAGGTGGGAACAGGTTGCTCTAGCAGCTCTTAGGAGTGGTGGTGGGATGAGACCCACGAGTGGGACACAGGACCGGCACGGGACCACGTGCTCAAAAGGAGCAGGGAGGCAGGCGGGAGCGGAGAGTGACTGCCTGGCTGCCACAGAGCACATGGCAGTCGGCCTCAGTTGGAATGGTGCTTCTTTAGTTTAGGCATATATGAGTGAAATGAATGCAAATATTGTTTTGAATGAATGCAAGTACCAGTTTTTACTCCTTTTACTCTTATTTTATATTTTGTTATATTTTGTGCTGTGTTTTTAGATTATATTAATATTTTAAAAGTTTTATATTATATTTATATGATTTTTTTTGTAAGCCACTTTGAGTCCCCCCAATGGGGGGAGAAAGCGGGATAGAAATCAAATAAATAAATAAATAAATAAATATTTCAGCATATTCTTTGTTTAGTCTTTACTTCCATAGTGGGGGAAGCAGTGGGGAGCTGACATTTGGGGACACACACCCCTCCTTCCTTTCAGCTTGCAAAAGCGGGCACCTTTGCACTTGCTGCACAAGCAGCCTGCTCCCTCCCTCCCTCCCTCCCTCCCTCCGCAAATGTCAGTGGGCTGCCGGCCTGTTGCTGGTCGAGCTCCAGCAACAACTCTGCTCAGCAGCCACATTTGGGATGCAGGTGACAAGCCATGATGGGGATCGGCAGCCTCCAGGCTGTAGAGGGAGCCCCTCTCTGAATGCCAGGCGCAAGGGAGTGGCGACAGGAAACAGCAGTGGTTCCCAAACTGTGAGGCGCAGCTCCCCCCAGGAGAGCCACATAAACCAGCCAGGGGAGCCGCGGAGTGCGGCAGAATCTCCCCAGTCGCGACCAACTGTCAGTGTGCCTGCCTGCTGCTGGCCTGTCTGTCCCGGAGGTGAGAATTCATGCTTTGTGCATAAGCATGTCTTGTGGATGACATTCCTCAAAATGGACCATCGCTTGTACGGCTCTCCCTCCCCAGCCCCGGGGAGAGGCAACCGATAATCCAGCTGGCCGCAATGCATCAGGGAATCGCCTGAGCAGCTCTTTCAATCATCTCTCCGCTGCAGGAAGAGAGATTGTGATGATAAGACTCCTCGGATGACCTGCTGTCTTGGCGGTTCATTTTCAAGCCTGTGCTCTTGTTGAGAAAACAACAGCAAAGAGGAACACCTTCCGTAATGGACGCACAGGAGATGAACAGTCGCCGGAAAGAAGTTTGCTCCAATTTGAGCCGCTGGAGTCCGGTCCCTCTCCTCTGCCCCAGGGGAGGGCTTGGCTTTGGGGGGCTCCACTCCTGCCGTTCGGACAAGAGCAGCAGCTACGCGGAAGGAAGGGCCCTCACCTGGGGAGCCTCTCCTGGCTTGACTGTGGCTCACCTGTGCAGCGATGGCTGTCCTGGAAGGGAGGGCTGCAGTTTAGACAGCGACGTCAGGGGCAGCAGGGGGGCGACGTGATGACAGCATCACCCCATGTCACCCCCTGCTTCACGACAGAGCATCGAGGGTGAGGCAGACCCACCAGTTACACCCCCACAACGACCCCTCCTCTGCGTTTAGATGAACTCTGGGTCAGCCCTGAACATAGCAAGCAATGTGGCTGGCTGGCAGCGTATCAGCAAGCTTTCAGATTTGGATAGGGAGTTTCCAAAGCTTCCCTTGCAATGGAATGTCTACATTATTTTATCTTTTTAAGCTTCAAAAATGTGAAAAGTCAGCATGATATCAGAAGCCTTTCCTCATAAGGAAGGTGCCCCAGCCCACAAATAATGTTGGTTGCTCTTTTCTGCAACTTTTCCAGTTCCACTATATCCTTTTTGGGATGTGGCAACCAGAACCGGCCCGCCTTGCCATCCGTGGTAGGGGGGCCCCTGAAGCTTGAACTGTTATGGGGCCTATTTGCAACCAGTAACGAGGTCTGGGTCACAGATGTTATCTTCTTCAACGGAGTTACATTATTAATATACCTATATATTTTAAAACCCTCCTCATACAGTAGACCCCCCCCCATTTTTTAAATAATGTGGACTGAAGTTGCTTCTGCTTCTGGGGCCCCTCCGGGATTCAGGGCTCTGAGGCTTCAGTTTCATTCGTTTTATAGCCAATCCCCCCCCCCCCCGGCTTGGTCATTCACTTAGCCCCTGTTTGGTTGGCACCAGAAATCCTGGTGGAGAAACCTGCTCTTGGGGGTGGGAAACAAGGGAAGAGCCAAGATGAGTCCCCCCCCCACACCCCCTGTGCATGCACACGTCTCCTCTGTGAATGCGATGCTGACTGTTCTGACATGTTCAGCAAGACCCTGGTTCTCAGCATCCGCCTTTGGGGTGGAGAGAGTTGGGGGCCTTTGCTTCTCTCTCCACAGCAGCGTGGGCTATTCCTGGTCTTAAAATTCAGGATGGACTGCAGTTTGGGGCCTCTCCCTCTCCCCATCCGATTGGTCATGACACGGAGATATCTGCCGCTTCTCGCATTCTATACGTTTGCATAGAAACATGTCTTTAAATGTGTACTTTGCAATGTGTTTTCACACCAGCTGAGTAGGAAATATTTATTTGTTGGATACACCTTTCTCGCCTTTCCTGAACCAACTTAACGCGCAAGTCAGCTAACAACATTCATAAAACAATGAAGTACACATAATCACATAAAATAAACATTGCACAATAAAACCCACAGCGTAATACCCCCACATACGTCAGCAATAAAACAGTAAAGAAAAAATACATAATAGAAAACTCAGCGTCATAAAACACCATAAAATCATGCAATAAAAAAAATCCATAGGCAGCAACCATGAAATAATATAATGCAAATTAAGAGGCGTCATAAAGTGCAGACCAGTAGGATGAAATATGTAACCATACTGATAACACCGGCATTTACAGACAGACATCTCAGGGATGGAAAAGGACCCAGGGCCTTTTAGCAGAAGGCCACAGAATGGAACTCGAGGGGAGCCAAGCCAAGCGAGCTTTGGATGGACTGGAACCAGAGACGTCCGTCCATGGCGAGACCCCTGCACTGGACAGAAGCTTCCCTTGATTGATGGCACCATCGTCTGCGCACACTGCACGAGTGCAGCCCGTCCAGGGAACACCACACCAGCACAGCATCCATGGAAACCCCGACACAGCCAGGCAGCGCTGTCCTGATGTCAGTACGTCTTCGGTGTGACGGTGCATCCATGTGCTATTGGGATCGTGTCGGTGCGATGCCAAAGGAACCAGCCACTGCATCCACCTGGCCCCAAGGCTGGTGGAAGAGAAGGTGCCTCCAGAGTGAACTGAGCAGGGTTGGGGGCCAAAGAGCAGCCAGTGCTGAGGGGCTGCCCCCTGCCAGTCATTAGCAATGAGCAGCACAGCAACAGGCACCATCCCAAACCATGGGGAGATGCCCCAATCCAGAGTAGAAACAGACCAGCGGAGCAAGCGCCCTACCGGCCCAAGGAGTTGCAAACGCGTCGTAAAGCACATTTGTGGCTCCTTGTGAGTAAGTGGTGCTGGCGTGGAGGCTGGCCCGGCTCATTCATCCACCAGATCAACTCCAAGCCAGCTGCCACAGGTAACTCCTGCACCGATTGGTGCAGGGGTGGAGGGAGGGCGGGCAGGGGCGGTGAGGGAAGGGGCCATTGGCCGGCCCAGACTGGGAGGGGCGGGGATATTGGCACTGAGTTGCACGGATATCCTATGCCCAGTCGCAGCCTGAGCCAGCCGTACACGGCTTCCCCGGACATGCACCAGCTAAAGAGTTGGCATAGATCCGAAGGGGCCCGTTGAGGCCAGTGCCACCTACAGTGGGGGGGAGAGTCCCCTTCCCCTGATGTGAGCTGGGCCCATGCCGGCGCAGCCGCTATCCACGCAGGATGCAGTGGCACCGCAAACGTACGCAGGATTGCGCCATCCATCAGTGGTGGCCTTTCAGCAGAGGCTGTATATAGCCATCTCCAAGGAGTTCTGGTTGTTGTAGCTATGAGGATGTTGTAGCTGTGTTTGCAGGGGTTGGGCGGGGGGATCTTGTAGGTCCCTTCCATCTGTAGGATTCGATGATTCTCCCCGTTCTGCTCATCACGGAGAGTTTTCTCCACCTTGAACTGTGGCCCCACAACCAGGCTCCAGGCCCCAAGGAATGTGCTGCCCTGACTGCACAAACATTCTGCTCCTCCCTCCAGTGCGGTGCCAGGGACTTGGCGCATCTGCTCTGCCGAGCTGCCTGTCCGCCAGTCCAAGAAATGGTGGCCTTTCTTTGTTTGGCAGAGTTGCATGGCTTCCCTCCCCAGCATGCCCTTCAAATGACCAGGAGCGTCACCCAAAGCCATCTTGGTGAATTATTGACTGCATTGACTTGACTCAATTAAAACAGAACCTGAACATTTTGGACCAGGAAGAGGAAACTATTTCAGCTGCTGCTGCTGCTGCTCTTGCTGGCAGTGTCTCTGTCCGTGAAGAGATGCCCTCCTCCTCCTCCTCCTCCTCCTCCTCCTCCTCCTCCGAGCCAATGGCTCTGGTTCGCTATGGCAGAGCAAGGAGGACGACAGCTGCCAGGGCAAGAAGTCTTTGAAAGATGCTTCCTTCCTTCTGCTGGGCTGGACTCCCTTCACACCAAGTCTTCCTTTAGCTTCACCCCCAGGTCGAAAGAGGAGGGAGCCCGTCCCCATGCTGGGGGTAGCGCTGGGCCAAACGTTTCCCAAGGAAAGTCCCCCAAAGGACTTTGGGGAGGTTGGGGCAAAGGGGGGAAATGCTGCCCCCCCTGCATACCCAACTTTGCCAGCAGCACATCTCCTGCCGGCTGGCAGTTGCCCTGTTTCTCCCACCCTCTTCCCCTCAGAGTGGCATCACATAGCATCGTTCTGGGAGGGGGGGTATGGGGAAAGGAGCAGCCACCATCCTAAGAGCAGTGCCACTGGGGGGGGGGAGTTTGGCACCACCCCCATTGGAAGCTCCACCCACTTCCGAAAAGAATCACATCTGCAGTGCAGGCTTAAGCTGGAATGTTTGGAACTGTTTCTGTGTGGGGAGACTCTCGCCCCCCCCTGCCTCAAAACCCCCAACATCCTTTGCAGGAAGTGAGGACAGTGAACTGGCATCAGACCAACTGTACATTTGTCAAGTAGCTCTGACTACCCTACCTAATTGCCCGATTAGGGGAGTTGCAGCCCAAACACGGCCGGTGGCAGTGGACCTTGTGAGCCCGTTGTGGCTGCGCAAGAGCTGCACCGCAGTGTCACTTGCGATGGCCAGCAGTGCCGCAGGCACACTAGACTTGTCCAGACATCACACCAGACATTCCACGGGAAGGACCACCATGCATTGAAGTCGTACCCCTTAAAGCCCCTTGTGGCTTGGGGTTTGGGAATCCAGAGTCGTCGTTGTCCCCCTGCTCCTGCCACAACCTGCCCACCCACATTCTGCTGTCATCTTTTTCTCTGGGTGCTGTTGGTGCTGCCTGAGGTGAGGTGGGAGAGGCCTTCCCAGTGGTGGCACCACAGTGAAGTAGTTCTCTCCCCATAACGAAGATGTGTGTCCTCCGGCACCAGCAGAAGGCCTTTTTATTGTCCCAGGCTTTTACACTTTTTAACTCTTGTAGAGTATGATGTAGAGCTCCTTCATGGATCATTGCCTTGTCGTGGCGAAGGGGCTTGCGTAACTCAATGAAGCCATGAGCTATGCCGTGCAGGGACACCCAAGACGGACAGGTCGTAGCAGAGAGTTCTGACTAAAAGTGATCCACTGGAGAAGGAAATGGCAACCCACTCCAGTAACCTTGCCAAGAAAATCCCATGAACAGTACCAAAAGGCTAAAAGATATGACGCCGGAAGATGAGCCCCTCAGGTCGGAAGGTGTCCAATATGCTACTGAGGAAGAGCGGAGGACTATTCCAAGTAGACCCAGAAAGAGTGAAGCGGTTGGGCCAAAGCCAATAGGACGTCCAACTGTGGATGTGTCTGAGGTTGAAAGGAAAATCCAATGCTGCAAGGAGCAATACTGCTTAGGAACATGGAATGTGAGGTCTATGAATCAAGGCAAGCTGGATGTGGTCAAAAATGAGATGATAAGATTGAACATTGACATCTTGGGAATCAGCGAACTAAAATGGACGGGCATGGGCGAATTTAATTCAGGTGACCATCATATCTACTACTGTGGGCATGAATCCCTTAGAAGAAATGGAGTAGCCCTCATAGTCAATAAAAGAGTGGGAAAGGCAGTACTGGGGTGCAACCTCAAAAACGACAGAATGATTTCAGTTCGAATCCAAGGCAATCCATTCAACATTACAGTAATCCAAGTGTATGCCCCAACCACTGATGCCGAAGAAGATGAAGTTGACCGGTTCTATGAAGACCTACAACACCTTCTAGAACTAGCACCCAAAAAAGATGTCCTTTACATCATAGGAGACTGGAATGCTAAAGTAGGAAATCAAGAAATAAACGGAACAACAGGCAAGTTTGGCCTTGGAGCGCAAAATGAAGCAGGGCAAAGGCTAACGGAGTTCTGTCAAGAGAACACGCTGGTCATAGCAAACACTCTTTTCCAACAACACAAGAGGCGACTCTACACATGGACATCACCAGATGGTCAATACCGAAACCAGATAGATTATGTGCTTTGCAACCAAAGATGGAGAAGCTCTATACAGTCAGTAAAAACAAGACCTGGAGCTGACTGTGGCTCAGATCATGAGCTTCTTATTGCAAAATTCAGGCTGAAACTGAAGAATGCAGGGAACACCACTAGACCAGTCAGATATGACCTAAACCATATCCCTTATGAGTATACAGTGGAGGTGAAGAATAGATTTAGGGCATTAGACCTGGTAGACAGAGTGCCTGAAGAACTATGGACGGAAGTTCGTAACATTGTACAGGAGGCAGCAACGAAAACCATCCCAAAGAAAAAGAAATGCAAGAAAGCAAAGTGGCTGTCAGATGAGGCTTTACAAATAGCTGTGGAAAGAAGGAATGCAAAAAGCAAAGGTGAAAGGGAAAGATATAAACAACTGAATGCAGAGTTCCAGAGAATAGCAAGGAGAGATAAGAAGGCCTTCTTAAATGAACAATGCAAGGAAATCGAGGAAAACAACAGAATGGGGAGGACTAGAGATCTCTTCAAGAACATTGGAGATATCAAGGGAACGTTTTGTGCAAAGATGGGCATGATAAAGGACAAAAAAGGCAGAGACCTAACAGAAGCAGAAGAGATTAAGAAGAGATGGCAAGAATACACAGAAGAACTATACAAGAAAGATCTTAATGTTCCTGATGACCACGCTGGTGTGGTCACTGACCCAGAGCCGGACATCCTAGAGAGTGAAGTCAAGTGGGCCTTAGGTAGCATCACTAACAACAAAGCTAGTGGAGATGATAATATCCCAGCTGAGCTACTTAAAATCCTAAATGATGATGCTGTGAAAGTGCTGCACTCAATATGCCAACAAATTTGGAAAACTCAGCAGTGGCCAAAGGATTGGAAAAGGTCAGTTTACGTTCCAATTCCAAAGAAGGGCAGTGCCAAAGAGTGCTCAAACTATCGCACAATTGCACTCATTTCACATGCTAGCAAGGTTATGCTCAAAATCCTACAAGCTAGGCTTCAGCAGTACGTGGACCGAGAACTACCGGACGTACAAGCTGGGTTTCGAAGAGGCAGAGGAACTAGAGATCAAATTGCCAACATGCGCTGGATCATGGAGAAAGCACGAGAGTTCCAAAAAAACACCTACTTCTGTTTTATTGACTACGCAAAAGCCTTTGATTGTGTGGATCACAACAAACTGTGGCAAATTCTTAAAGAGATGGGGGTACCAGACCACCTTACCTGTCTCCTGAGAAACCTGTATGCGGGTCAAGAAGCAACAGTTCGGACCGGCCATGGAACAACCGACTGGTTCAAAATTGGGAAGGGAGTACGGCAAGGCTGTATATTGTCACCCTGCCTATTTAACTTATATGCAGAGTACATTATGAGAAATGCAGGGCTGAATGAATCGCAAGCCGGAATCAAGATTGCCGGGAGAAATATCAACAACCTCAGATATGCAGACGATACCACCCTAATGGCAGAAAGTGAAGAAGAACTAAAGAGCCTCTTGATGAGGGTGAAAGAGGAGAGTGCAAAAGTTGGCTTGAAACTCAACATTAATAAAACTAAGATCATGGCATCTGGGCCCATCAGTTCCTGGCAAATAGAAGGGGCAGAAATGGAAGCAGTAACAGATTTTACTTTTCTGGGCTCCAAGATCACTGCAGACGGAGACAGCAGCCATGAAATTAAAAGACGCTTACTCCTTGGAAGGAAAGCTATGGCAAACTTAGACAGCATAATAAAAAGCAGAGATATCACCATGCCAACAAAAGTTCGCATAGTCAGGGCAATGGTGTTCCCAGTAGCAATGTATGGTTGCGAGAGTTGGACCATAAGGAAGGCTGAGCGCCGAAGAATAGATGCTTTTGAACTGTGGTGCTGGAGAAGACTCCTGAGAGTCCCTTGGACTGCTAGGAGATCAAATCAGTCAATCCTAAATGAAATCAACCCTGACTGTTCCCTGGAAGGACAGATACTAAGGCTGAAACTCAAATATTTTGGCCACCTAATGCGAAGAGAGGACTCTCTGGAGAAGACTCTGATGCTGGGAAAAATTGAAGGCAAAAGGAGAAGGCCAAGGATGAGATGGTTAGACAGCATCACCGATGCAACGAACATGAAAATGAGCGAACTCAGGAAAATAGTGGAGGACAGGAAGGCCTGGCGGGATATGGTTCATGGGATCACGAAGGGTCGGACACGACTTAACGACTGAACAACAAGAGTATGATACTAAGAACATAAGAAGAGCCCTGCTGGCCTGATCCAGCAGGGCTCTTCTTATGTTCGTATCTTCTTAGTATCTTTCAGTGTTGCTTGTTACCTTTGGTTTTACCAACTGTTTTGTTTTATTGATGCCTTGATACTTACAATTTTATGTTTGCTGTTTTGTTTACTGACCTGGAAATACTTATGCTGAAGGGTGATATGCACATCTTGAAGACATACAAATACATTTTCCTGTTTTGGTGCACCTGCATTGGAGGGTGTGTGTGTATATAGGATTGGGCTGTTTGTCAAAGACAGCTTTCCAAACTGGCACCTCACAGGTTGTGTTCACAAGTGAGGGTGGACCTTCCCAGCTGATCACAACAGGCTGCTGGAATTCTCCTGTTCCTCCAAGACAGTCATTCTCCATCCCAGGCGGAGTGACCGTTTTGCAGTGCAAGAGACTATTGGGCATCATCCTTCCCCATGCTGTGCATAACGTCACTATGTTTTGCTTTTGCGTGTGTGTCTCCACAATTATAATATATCCACAGACTATATTCTACGGATGGGGCCAGGATGGTGTAGTGGTTTGGGAGTCGGACTTGGACCTGGAAGATCCAGGTTCAAATCCCCGCTCAGCCATGAAGCTTCCTGGGTGACCTTGGGCCAGTCACTATCTCTCAGCCCCACCTACCTCACAGGGTTGTTGTGAGGACAAAAAAAAGGTGGGGAGGAAATATGTACACCACTCTAAGCTCCTTGGAGGAAGGGCGGTATAAAAATGTGAAAAATAAATAAATAAAAATAAAGACAAAATCACTATAGACTATATCAAATCACACTATAGACTATAGACTAAATCACAGTGTTCCTTACATTGTTAATGTTGAACCTAGAAACAATGATTAATATAATCACCCACAACAGAAATACTAACGTGATATCAATGCTACTGACAGCATGACAAATCCAAAGTCCACATCATGCTCTGGGTACAGAAAAGAGTGAACAACTTGCAGCACAAGGGGACTAAAGACTGAGCTCACTCAGGCAATCTGGGCCTCCAAGGACCCAGCAGCACACAAAGTCAGGACCACAGACAGCTCCAAAGGGCCTGCAGAACAGAACAGACCAGGCCAGACTCAGGGGAGACTCAGACGTTGTTCCTGCACTGGGTTGATACTGATAAAGGTCTGGCAGAGCTCATGGTGCCTGGATCCACCCTTCTCCCCTGCCACAATTTATTGTTGTTGTTGTTGTTGTTGTTGTTGTTGTTGTTGTTGTTGTTGTTGTTATTATTATTATTATTATTATTATTATTATTATTATTATATACCGCTTTTCAACAAAAAGTTCACAAAGCAGTTTACAGACAAAATCAAATGATTAAGTGACTCCCTGTCCCCAAAGGGCTCACAATCTAAAAATGATGCAGAACAGCCACCAGCAACAGCCACCAGAAAGACACTGTGCTGGGGTGAAAGGGGGACAGTTACCCTCCCCCTGCTAAATATAAGAGGAGCACCCATTGAAAAAGTGCCTCTCGCCCAGTTAGCAGGGGATATTTAAAGGGCCCCTGCCTAAGCTTACCATTGGTCCTGGAAAACCTGAGACTGTCCTGGTTTGCGGGCTGCAGTCCCGGGTCAGTCTGGGCTTTCTGGGCTCCACCGCCGTTTGCCAAACTTACCTTTTTTCAGCGGTACCATCTTGGATCTTGCGAGATTTCGCAAGATCCAAGATGGCGCCGCCGAAAAAAGGTAAGTTTTGCAAGCGGTGGCGGCGGCGGCTCTGGAGGGACAGGAGTCCTGGCCAGCCCAAATGCAGCCGGCCAGGCTCCAGGCGGTGGCGGCGGCAATATGGCAATGAGAACGATGGTGACAGCAATATGGTGGTGGTGAGGACGTTGGTGGCGGCAATATGGTGGCGAGGACGACAGCGAAGTCGCTGGAGCGCGGCGGGGGGACGGACCGCACGGAGGGTGACGCGCGCAGAAGGGTGACGCGCGCACCTGCGTGCATCGCCCTCCGCTGCACGCGTCGCCCTCCGGAGGCTCCGAGGCCAGGAGAAGGCCTCGGAGCGTCCTCCCGGGCCAGTGCTCGTGGGCCTTCTGACGAGGCCCACTATGTCACAACGTTGTTTATAACGTTTTTCGCGCATGCGCAGACCGTTCCTGAGGGAAAAGGGCAGCCCTTTCCCCTCAGGAACGGTCTGCGCATGCGCGAAAAACGTTATAAATAACGTTGTGACACAGTGGGCCACGTCAGAAGGCCCAGGACAGCCGGCCGGGAAAGACTTCCCCTGAGCTGGCTGCAACGGAGGCGTGCACACACAGGAAAGGTGCATGGGGGGCAGAGTCGGGGGGCACCTGGGGCAGCGTCCCGTCGGGTCGCTCCCTCAAAAAATGCGGCACAGCCTAGCTGCCACGCCGTACACACATATAAGGGGTAGGTGTGGGAGGGGTTCATTAGGGTGACGCCCTGCGGCCTCGCGCGCCCTAGTGATGCTCCTGACGACGACAGAGGCAAAATGGCAGCGGCGAGGGCGGCAATGGCGGTGGGATAGACAAATTGCAGTGGTGGCAAAATGGCCATTTTCATGGCCACAAATAAATAAATAAAAATTGCGTCAATCTTAGGAAAGGTTCATCTGTGTTTGTCTGATTCTGCTTGCAAATATTTCAAGCAACAAGTTCAACATTCCAAGCTCAGGGTGGAATCTTTGCAACATCTCAAGCCCCCCCCCCACAGCATGCTTTGGGATCCCCTCAACCCCTGTGGATCTTTCCCACGAAGGCAACATCCAGCTCCCTGAGAGACTGTGGATGTCTTAGCCATGTGCCACTGTGCGTGCTGCGCCGTGGAACGCTGGATGTGTTTCAAAGCCGTTTCCCCCTTTCCTTTCAGGTAGGTATTCAAATGCAAGCTGCCTGCAGACGTTTGCACCAGTGGGGGGGGGTTCAGCTATGAAAAGGCCCCTTTCGTGGAGGTGAAGCACGAAAGGCAATTGAAACATATTATCGGCAGTTGTCTTCCATTTCTTCAGCCTCATTTATCAGGTCCCCTACACAAAGCAACGCCACTGTCAATTCACAGCTATTTTGGGTAAGTGGGGAGCCATTTGTAGCACTTACGTGGCAATTATCTGCAGTGGCACTTCCCCAAAAGAGAAGCCTGTGCTGTTTAATGAGCCACAGAGTCCTCCTCGCAAAGCTGCTCCAGGCGCTCCAGTCGGTAGCCAGGAGTGCCTTTTGCCAGTGCCAGCTGGTTCTCCAACTACAACCCTCCCTGAAAGGAGCAGAGCCAGCACCGGTTGCAGTCAAGCTGGATGGCAGCAGCGCTCCATGCGTGGGGGGGGGGGCTACCCGTACAGCCCAGGAAGAACTCTGGCTGGCAGGCACGTTGCTGCTGGCAGGCAGGTTGCTGCTGGTGGGGGGAGCAGATGGGCAGCACCACCTCCTCACATCCATCTGAGAGGAGTTGCAATGACCACGGATGGCTGCAGGCAGCCTGGGCACAGAGTGCTCTGTGGACCATGTTTTGTGCCTTCCTGAGGGCCCAACCTGACCATGGGATACACTGCCGCATCTCACAATCTGCCAGCACATCTTGTGGACCACTGGCGTGGCAGCGACTGTGCCGTTCTGTGGAGAGCTGCCGCTAGTTGCAAGGCCCACAGCAACCTGCAGATCGGCCACCAAGCCAGGTACGTTGATGGCAGGAGCAGATTGGGCCAGATTGGGCCGGGTTTGGGGTGGGAAGGGGCAGATCTCAGTGGCAGGGACCTCTGCCAAATCTGATGCGCCTGTCCTGGGCCCGGCATGCCTCCTTGGGCCTAGCAGATTTATGTCAGCAAAAGAGCGGCTATAGATCTGAGTAGGCCCATGGGGGCCCAGGCAGTGGCAGAAGAGGTAAGTAAAAGTTTTCTTTACTGCCTGGTCCCCCGCCAGCTTGTGGGAGGCCGCCGTGGAGGCAGTGTCGACACCGTTGTATCCCACAGGCTGTCCGAGGATCGGGCTGGGCTGTCCTGAACACAAGTGCCTTGCAGGATCAGTCCACCATCCGTCAAAGTGCAACATTCTGCTCCCAACCCTGGACAGCAGGTGCCCTTGAAGCAACGCCCCCCCTCCTGTCATTTTTTGTAAGGGACACCCCTGCCTGTGACCAGGGAGACTTCATGTAGCTGTCAGGGCTCACCCTGACAGACCACCCTGTCCTTCCCCGCGCCAGGGCCAGCCGCCTCCCCATGACGCTGGGAACCTGAAGCCTCTCCTGCTGCTGCCCTCTCCAGCTGGCCCCTCCAGGGGGCGCCCCAGTCCCCTTCCAACTAGCCAAGAGCAAGTCAGGAGAGGAGGAGCATAGCAGTGGCAGCCCCGGTGCTCCTGGAGGATGAAGGGGAGAGAAGGGAGCAGCTGCCATGGCTCCGCACGGCTTCTCCCCACCCCACCCCACCCAGTGCTTACCAAGCAGACCCAGAGAAAGCAGACAAAGCAGTACCAAGCAGACTTGGAGAAAGAAGGCGGAGCCTCCTGCTGACCCTGACCTGGAGCACGAGGCACAGCCGCCCTCCATCTTGCCTCTTCCGTTCCCAACAAGCAGGAATGCTGCTCACCTTCATCCAGAACAGGGATGGCCTGGAGGGGGCAGCTGCAGCCTCTGGCCAGGCAAGAACAGGGAAGGGGGCTCTCTCCCCCCATCCACAGGGGGTGCGCAGGGGGTGCTCATGCAGGGTGGCAAAATTGTGGAGTGGTCCAGTGCTACCACTGCTCCATGAAGCAACTCGGAGGCTGAGCTCAGTCCCAGCTAGGTAGATGATATTGGGCCAAGTGCTGCTTTGACTCGTATTTCTGGGACCCTGATGCTTTGGGCGGGTGGGTATGAAATACACTTTGCGGGATTTGTCAACCTCCCGTTTTGTGTGCTGTGATAGTGACCCAGAGTTGACCCCCAGCCAGCTCGCAGCTGGGGGGCGCTCTGCCTGGGGGGTGCTGGTGGCTTTGCCTTTTCAAGCATCTTCCCTAGGAAGGCAGGTGCCTCTGACGGGGAAACTGGGTTTCATCTTAGCCATTCCTTCCGAATGATGATTTCTTCATTGCTGTTTGCCTGCCGTTTTCATCTGACAGACCCATTAATTATCTGGATGTGCATTTCATATTTCCCCAGATTACATTTTATCTCTTAAGTGTGGAATTCCACATTTTGTGGCACCACTAAAACCCATTCATATTTACCCGGAATAATGGCTTGCTATTACAGCTGCCTGTGAACGGAGGAGAATTGCTTTCCAAAGGAGGTCAGGGGGGGCAGCCTCTCCGCGTAGCAGCCCCCAGTGTGCAAATGCGGTTCCCAGGCAGAAGAGAAGTGGGGAGGGGGGGGGCTGAGACTCCTTGGAAGCAGCAGACTCTGCAGGAGCAGCTTGCAGAGCTCTGTCTTCCCAGCCGTTGTCTCCAACAATAAGGAGCATTATGTTTGTGAAGGAACTGGGTCCCCGTGTGCCAGCCCAGGGGACCCTGCAGGCGAGTGGTTCCGGGGGTCTTGTGCACCCACAGAGCGTTACAGACCATGTGTCTGCAACAGACATGAATTGGAGCAACACAGAGCCTGGGGAATGTTCTCATGCCTCAAAGCAGGGCCTTCTCATCCAGCATGAGGCTCGGACCCTGCTAGCTTGAAAAGGGACTGACTCCTCTCTTACAGCCAAGGGCAACACTTGAGCCAGAAGCAGCCCAGATGCAATAATGCCGCCTGTGTGCAAGGTTGTTGTTGATGTGTAGTGAAGCATCAACAATGTGCAGAGCGACGGGCTCTCTAGTTGCCCTCCCTCTCAGCCCCATAAAATGCCTGCACCAGACGTCCCGCTTGAGGATCTTTTGGGCATGCCACACGGTCTCTCTCTTTGTATTGTCTCAAGCGAAAAGGCCCTGAGTGCTAACGCCTCCTCACCCCCTAAGGAAGGTGCTCCAGCTCCTGGTCCTTAATTGGGTTGCCCCCCTTTGCCCCGTTTCTGGCTCTGCACCATCCTTCTTGCAGTGTGGCACCCTGAACTGGACACAGGGTTCCGAATGTGGCTGCTGCACCACAGATGTCTAGAGGAGCAATATGGGTCATTCCGTGTCAAATCAACCAATAAAATATACATTTTGGAACTTGATGTCACGGATTTTGCTCATTTTCGGTACATTTGTAGCTTACCATGAGATGTTTAAAAAAAAAATCAGATTTTTTTGTCCATCCGTTTTTGAGATATTGAATGTTCAAAATTGCCAAAAAAAAGGCCAAAATCCACTTGTCACCATACATTCAAACGCCAGTTACAGGATAATGATGAACGCTACAGACATGGGACAGGTGTCATTTTAAAGCTTATGAATAGGGCTTTCATTTGATATACAATATGACAAAATTGTAAATTTTCAAGAAATTCAAAAATATTCAAATAATATTAATTTTGAAATTTTGAAAAATTGAACTTTTTTAAAATTTTCAAAAAAATCACACTTAAAAGTATATGTCTTGTAGTCAATCAGTCAAAATTTCAAGATGGTATCTCAATGGTATCATACAAAAATTAAATTTTCTTGTTGGCAGTGACCAGAATTAAACCCCTCAAGTCCATTTTTCTACAGTTTACATTGATAAAATTAGGTGGTAAACTGAAATGAATCCAAAAATTTATAACAGGACTTATAGAGATAGATTTATAGAGCATGAATTCACTTTCTATTCTTTTACAGGATCAGCTTTTTGGTAAAACTATCAAAATCATGAGCTTTTTACTTCTGTTCGTAGTTTTAAAATTTTCCTTTAGTTGCTGAATAATTTCTGAATCAGCACAGTGATATTTTTCCTCATCTAAATCATCTTCAGAAGTAAAAAATAATAATTCTTTGTAGGTCCTTTTAATCTTCCCCATCTTTTCTTTGCACTTTAGATAATTTTTAAACATCTCATGGTAACTACAAATGTACCGAAAATGAACAAAATCCATGACGTCAAGGATTTTTCATTGGTTGATTTGACACGGAATGACCCCTATCATACTGGCAGCGCACTCGTTCTCGAGCGAGCCCTTCCCTAACAACTCCTAGCATGGGATGGGCTTCCTGCACAGCTGTCGCACACGCTGGCAGTGGCATGGAGCTCCCTCCCCCACCAGCTCTTTCCCTGCTGGCCAGCAGCGCATACTGGAAGCTGGGCATTCGTCTTGCCCCCTGTGCTGCACTTTGTACTTATGGGTTGTACATTTACCTTCAGCTGCCGCTCACCCAGTCTGGAAAGCTCCTTTTGGAGGCCCTCCGGAGCCTGCTTTGGGTTTTGCCTCTCTGAATAGTTGGGTGTCATCTGCGAACGTGGCCACCCAGCTCTGAAGGGAGGGCCTGGCTTGATGCAAGGAAGGAGCTTCGTTGTCTTCGATGGACGGGGGGAGTTTTGGAAGACAGAGTCTGACAAGCAGAAGGACAATGAGAGGACTCTGGAGACCCAGGGAGACCGGAGCAGCTGGCGCCCCAGCCATTCCTGGCCAAGCAGCACTTGGAGGGGGACCCACAGGGCTGCTCCGCTGTCCCATAGTATCCCCGGAAAGCACACGCCTGCCCAACTTCTAAGAGCACCTCGTCAAATTCACATTGAGTAGCAAAGAGAGACCTGATTGTGTTGAGAAGTGAACATGATTGGTTTTTATTGCTGACGTTCACATCAGAGATGGGAATTCATTGTCTCTGGATACTTGATTGCAATAAGAGAAAGGCTCTGATAAGTGTGTGTGAATATGCATAGATTGCCTGATTGGCTGAGTGCGGTGAGCACTTTTGCCTTTGAAAGAAACCTGAATGGGAGCTGGTCTCTGAGTAGGAGGAGAGAATCCTTGCTGCCGATTGTCCCTGGCAGGAGAGGGGCTGCGGCTGCCCTCCAGATCTCTCAGCAGAATGAACTTGCACCGAATGGCCCCTGCTGCGTTGTCCACAGGCTGTGAGTCCTTCCACTCAGGGCCAAACTATATGAGCCAACAGGAGACTGGAAGGTGTAGTGGGTTTACTTCCTGTGGCTCCTGAGGGCAGGACTAGAACCAGTGGGTTGAAACTACAGGGCAGCATTTTCCTGACCCGAAGAGCTGCCCAACACTGGAACAGTCTGCTGCCTATACAGGAGCTGAGTTGGGGGTGGGGGCTCTCCCACCCTCAGACCCTGGAGGTTTCCAGCACAGGCTGGAGGGACGGCCACCTGCCAGGGATGCCGTGGGAGTCCTCTGCACTGAACAGGGAGAAGGACTCGAAGGGTCCTTCCGGCTCTCAATGCTTCTAGGAACATTCAGAGCTGAGTTTTGTTGGTATGTATGTATGTATGTATGTATGTATGTATGTATGTATGTATGTAGGCTTACCATTCGTCCCGGTTTCGCCGGGACAGTCCCGGAAATCGGACCCGATTGCCGGTCGTGTCCCGGGGGACGAATGGGCGCCGCCATCTTTTTTTTTAATTTTAAACTTACCGGGCAGCATCTTGGGTCATGATGCCCTCACGAGATTTGGGCGCCGACATCTTGGATCACGCGAGATTTCGTGACCCAAGATGCCGGGAAGTTTGAAATTTAAAAAAAAAAAAAGAAGATGGCGGCGCGGCAAGCGGGTGCTTCTCCCGGTCATCAGCGGCACCGGGAGAAGCACAGTGCTTGCCCGTGTTGCGCGAGCCTGCTGGAGGCTCGCGCTGGCCGGGCAAGCAGGCTGTGCTTCTCCGGTCTCCCAGCGGCTCCATGCGGTGCCGCTGGGAGACCGGAGAAGCACAGCCTGCTTGCCCGGCCAGCGCGAGCCTCTAGCAGGCTCGCACAACGCGGGCAAGCAGGCTGTGCTTCTCTCCGTGCCGCTGGTCTCGCAGCGGCACCGGGAGAAGCACAGCCTGCTTCTTGCCCGTGTTGCGCGAACCTCCTGGAGGCTCGCGCAACGCGGGCGAGCAGGCTGTGCTTCTCCCGGTGCCGCTGGTCTCGCAGCGGCACCGGGAGAAGCACAGCCTGCTTCTTGCCCATGTTGCGCGAGCTCCAGGGCTCGCACAACGCAGGCGAGCAGGCTGTGCTTCTCCCGGTGCGGCTGCAAGACCAGCGGCACCGGGAGAAGCACAGCCTGCTTCTTGCCCATGTTGCGCGAGCTCCAGGGCTCGCGCAACGCAGGCGAGCAGGCTGTGCTTCTCCCGGTGTGGCTGCGAGACCAGCGGCACCGGGAGAAGCACAGCCTGCTTCTTGCCCGTGTTGCATGGAGCCGCTGGGAGGCACAGCCTGCTTCTCAACCTCGGGCCGACCAGCGACCACCGACCAGCGACCACCGACCAGTGACCAGCGACCAGGTAAGAGTATTTTTTAAATATATATTTTTAATAGAAATATTAATTATTTATTTAAAAATTTCGGACGCGCTTCGCGCGGCAAAAGGGGGCGCTATGCGCCCCCTTTCTTCGATAATTTATTCATTAAAAGGATTTCTTATGTGGATTTCTGCTTTATTGTGACATTTATGCTTGTTTTTTTCTGCTTTTCGTTTTGGTTTAGAATTGCTTTTTCGTTGTGGAGGGTAGTTTGCGGTTGGTTTGGGCTGTTTCTGATTGCTTTTTCGTTGTGGTTTACGATTGGTTGTGGTTCTTTGGCCTTGCTTTTTCATTGCTTTGACATTAATTAATTATTTGCCTCGGGGGGGGGTATGGGGGTGTGTGTCCCGGTTTGAAGTTTGAAAAATATGGTAAGCCTATATGTATGTATGTATGTATGTATGTATGTATGTATGTATGTATGTATGTATGTATGTATGTATGGCCTTGCTCTGGTTTGAGGCTGCTTTTAACTTTGAAACCATGTAAGGAAATCTGCTCATGGATCCCCTCATACATGCATCACATCTCATTGGATCCTGTGGTGGGTGGGTGGGGGGAAACATCCTTCCCCCTCCTCTGTCTCAAAATGGGCTGGTGAATACCTTAGAATCATGGCCATTAGGCTTACCAGATTCTCCGGAAGTGTCTTCACGGGAGGCGGGTCAAGGACACGTGATGTCACTTCCGCCGGAAGTGTCCTGTCGTCAATCCTTGGCAGCTCGGGGGGGGGGGGGGTTCTGCTCTGCTCTGCTCCGCTCCGTGTGGAAATCAGGGGAGGCAAAAGAGGGCCTCGGACAGGGGAGGGAGACTCTGTCTCTCCTCCTTTGCAGAGCTGCCCACCAAGGAGGCCTCGGGCTGCCCACTCCGCTTGCTCCCTCTCCGTCCTCTGGGCCATCTTTGAGGCAGCCAGTTGGCATTTTCTGTGGGTTTGGAACCAGCAGCTGAGCTTGAGGTGCCAGGCTGGCTGCTGCCGTCTGCCTTGGGACCTGGCAGCAGGGGTTGTCCTGCAGTGCTGCTCCCCTCCACCAGGGGGCTGTTTCACGGCTTCCCCCCAGTGCCAGTAGGAGCATCTGCCGTTCCCTCCCCCACAGGGAGAGCAGGAGGCTCCGCTCAAAGGCTGTGGGAGACCAAGCCAGGGCGTGGCCACAGCCGGGTTGTGCCTGTCACTGAGGGCTGTGCCTGTACACACAGGGTGACTCCCTAAGCCTCTTTAGCGCAGCCAAGGCAGGCAGCCTGCGCCCTGGGTTCGAGCACTCCCAACGGCCGTCTGGCCAGTCAGGACGAAGGAAGGAGGTCGCTTTGCCTTTGTCTGCCTGAGAGGGGGGGTCAGTGGGGCTGTAGGTCTGGAGCCCTGGGCTCCATCAGCAGTGAGATGTCGTCCTTCCTCCAGTCTCTTCCTCGCTCACAACATGCCCACCCAAGGTGGCAGGGAAAGAGGCACCAGGTGAACCAGCAGATGGGCTGCAGTTGGGACCCAGAAGGTCGCTGAGTGGGACCGATGGCCAGGACTGCCAGTCCCATTCCGGCAGGGCATTCTCTCTGACCCATGGAGTGCTGGGGCCTGGCTAGTTCAGAGCCCAATGTGGGGCTCCCCGGAGAAGAAGCATCCCTGGGACCCTGGTGGGGAGGAACGAGGCGAGGGAGGGTGCCAAGGCCTGCGACTTCCGGCCTCCTCCAGGCGAAGAAGCGGCCGGTGGAGGAGCGCAGCAGAGTCTGCAGCGCTGCTGGCAAGGTGGCCTTTGCTGGCCTCTGGCGCCTTCCGTGCTGCAGCGAGTATGAGCGCATTCCTGTTTCCTGCCTGTCTCCACAAGGATCGTTCCCGCCGCGATCGGTCTCATCTTGGAACAGCATTTCTGTTCATTCCTCATCCACTCCCGGTGGTTCTTTGTGCTCTCTGCTGTCTTCTTTTCTTTCTGCACAGGTTAATTAGTTTCTCTCCAGATGTGTCCTTTCTGTGCCTTAGCAAACCACTTTGCTTCTCTCTGGCACTGTGTTCTTTCCTCTCTTGATTACTGTATCCTAGCGATAATTAACTTGTTAGGTTGTCAGGTTTTCATGGAGAACATTAATTTCTGTTGGACTCCCTTAATGTACCAGTTCTTTTAGTGAGTTCACGTCCACCAGCACAGCTGTTCTTGCTTACAGATGGCAGATACAGCCCTCCCTCCCGTACAGTCAGTTCTCTTTATATGCAAAGTCGCTTGGTTGCAATGGGCAGAATTGCCACCTCTCTCTCCATATCTGCAGTCTGCTCTCAATGTCTGCGATCTCTCCATTTTTTCTCCTGGGTGTGTACTTAATTTTTTTTTTTGCGGGTCTCCATGTTGCTCTTGGAGCAAATTTCCCTGCCTTGCTTCATTTACTGTAAAATGTAATCTCTCTCTTCTGGAGTTGCTGTGTGTGTGCACTTTCTATTGAATGGGAAATGTTTGTGCTCTCTCTGGGCTTCCAGGATACTTTTATATTTGCATTATGTTGTTAGGAGGGAATAATAATATTGTTAGGAAGGAATAATTCAAAGTGTTAGTTTTGACTTTTAAAGCCCTTTACGGCTCAGGACCAGGGTATTTGAGGGACTGCCGCCTTCCTTATAATCCGACCCGTACTCTGAGGTCATGGGGGGTGTTAACCATGCCGCCATTGATGCAGGTGAGGGGGATGGCGGCGAGGAATAGGGCCTTCTCGGCAGTGGCACCCCAAATTCCCTCCCCCTGGAATTAAGAACGCCTCCCTTTTTAGAGACCTTTTGGCAGGGTCTCAAGATGTTTTTATTCAGGTTGGCGTTCAATGGCTGACATGGTGGACTGGCTTTTTAAACAATGTAACCATATCACTGGGGTTTGTTTGTTTTAATTACCTGTTTTAATTATTTTTATTGTATTATATTTTTTATTATGGATTTTTAACACGTTTTAATTGTAAGCCTCCTTGATTGTCCTTATCAGGAGAAAGGCAGGGTAAAAACCGTTTAAATAAATAAATAAATAAATAAATAAATAAATAAATAAATAACTTTGCTAGAGTTAGGAATTGTTCCACAACAAAGAGCCAATGTGGTATACTGGATGGTGCCCCCCCCCCCCCCGCTATCACCCAGCCCATAGACTTCAAGGTAAGATTCAATTTCACAAAGTTCATATAGTGCAGTGGTTCTCAACCTGTGGTACGAGTAACCCTAGGGGTACATGGACCAATGGCAGGGGGTACGCCAGAGCCTGCCCCTTATCAGCATCAATCAGTAGTTAATTACTTGGTAGAACTTAAATGCAATCCCCCCGTCTGTCTGTCTGTCTGTCTGTCTGACTCTCTCTCACTCTCTCTCTCTCTCTTTCTCTCTCTCTCTCTCTCACACACACACACACAGTTAAGTAAGACATTTTTTCACATTTAAAATTGTCTTAGTACTTTTTATTTAATGATTAATTAGCTAATTAATTAATTAATTGATCCAATTAATTAGCAATTAATTAGCAGGGGATACTTCAGAAAATTGGACCGTGATAGGGGGTATCCGGGCCTCCAAAGGTTGAGAACCCTTGATATAGTGTATAGGAAGAGTCCCTTGGAACCTAACCCCATTTTCCCCATAGGCTCAATGATTCAGTATCTGCTAATTCGGTATCCACTAGGTTTTCCAGGAACCTAACCTTAGCAGATAATGAGAACTGACTGTATTTTGAAAACACCAAGATAACATATGCACTTTAGATTGGAGGACGTGTGTAGAAATGCTGGAAAAATGCAGTTACGACTGTATTTGACTCTTGATTAGAACCCTTGGGGTCTAGAATATATGGGCCCATGCCATATCAAAGTGTTTGTTTCCCAGAAGAAAGCCCGTGGAAGAACATGGCTATCCATCTTCTCCCTCTCCCCCCCCCACGCACACCAGAATATAAATTGCACATGGTATTCACAGGTCTGTGCAGTCTGCGAGTGAGTTGATTGCGCATTGCAACAATGCACAAAGAAACAATTGAATACAGCAGAGTGAACCAGTGAGATGAAATGAAAAAGGCTGAACCACAACAAGCTTAAAATTATGCAAGATAAGCACAGTGACAACTCCCAATGGGTGAGTTGTCGTCTCCCAATCCTATCCAGGGCTTCTGCTGATGGAGCTCATGGTCTGTCCGCGTAAGTCCTGGCTGATGGCAGTCAAGCTCCTCCACAGTCCAGCAGGCCACAGCCACAAAGGCAAATGGCCAGAGGCCCCACATGGGAGACAGCAGCGCGGTGAACCTCCTCGGTGGTGAGTGTGGCTCGGGGGAGGATCATGGGCGGATCAAGGCGGGGAGCCAGCCGGGCTGGGGGCAGGAGGGGGATGATCTTAGCTGCACATGCTCAGATCCTGTCCCCTCTTCCCAGCCCAGCCCAGCCCCCAGGAGTCTCTTCGGAGTTACACCAGATAAAGTGCTGGCGTAGGTCCCAGGAGACCCATTGGAGACCAGGTGGCTTACAGAGAGGTAAATAAAAAGGATATTGACTTCTGTCTCCTGGGTTGTCTGGTGTGTCTCCCCCATGCAGTGTGCACTTCATCAACAGTGCTGCATGGCCTGGGCTGGCAGGGGATATCAGGGCCAAAGACGACGACAGCCCAGTCCTATTCAGACGCTGCTGCACTGAGAAGCAATGACCACCATGCCCTATTCCGAACTAGGCAATGCAGCCCAGCTCCCAGTTACACCTCCAGTGTCTATGGAAACCCTGACACAGAGCATTGTCCATGTCCATGGAGCGGCATCCTGATGTCGGCTGTGCAACATCGGTCCAACATCCAGGGAGCCAATCACTGTGTCCACCAGCCCCAACATCGGTGGCCAGAGAAGCAGCAGCAGCAGCAGCAGTGTGAAATAGAGCAGGGGATGGGCGGGCATACAGAGACCAGGCAGAGGAGCCATCTGGAAGAAGAAAAAAGAAGAACATCCCAGGAGAGCCCTGAACCCCAGGGGTTTGTATTAAAAGTCAAACCCACAGTAGTGTCTGCAGGGTGAAGAGATGTGACAATCCACTGAATTTCCCATAACATAAGAACATAAGAACATAAGAAGAGCCCTGCTGGATCAGGCCAAAAGCCCATCTAGTCCAGCTTCCTGTGTCACACAGTGGCCCCACCAGATGCCTCAGGGAGCACACGAGACAACAAGATACCTGTGTCCAGTCGCCACTCCCTTGCACCTGGCACAGAGAAAACCCACTTCTAAAACCAGGAGGTTGCTTATGGCTTGTAACCTGTGATGGTCTTTTCCTCCATGAATTTGTCCAAACCCCTTTTAAAGGCATCTAGGCCAGGTGCCATCACCACATCCTGTGGCAAGGAGTTCCACAGATGAATCACACGCTGGGTAAAGAAATATTTTCTTTTGTCTGTTCTAACTCTCCCTCCACTCAATTTTAGTGCGTGTCCCCTGGTTCTGGTGTTGTGCGAGAGGGAGAAGAATTTCCCTCTATCCACTCTCTCCATCCCATGCATAATTTTATAAGTCTCAATCATGTCCCCCCTCAGGCGCCTTTTTTCTAGGCTGAAAAGCCCCAGACGCTGTAGCCTTTCCTCGTAAGGGAGGTGCTCCAGCCCACTAATCATTCTGGTCGCTCTTTTCTGCACCTTTTCCAATTCAGCTATATCCTTTTTGAGGTATGGTGACCAGAACTGGACACAATACTCCAGATGTGGCCTTACCATCGATTTGTACAAAGGCATAATGATATTGGCCGTTTTATTCTCAATCCCCTTTTTAATGATCCCGAGCATGGAATTGGCCTTCTTCACAGCCGCCGCACACTGGGTCGACACTTTCATCGACCTGTCCACCAGGACCCCAAGATCTCTCTCTTGATCCGTCACAGACAACTCAGAACCCATTAGCGTATATGTGAAATTTTGGTTTCTTGCCCCAATGTGCATCACTTTGCACTTACTTACATTGAAGCGCATCTGCCATTTTGCTGCCCATTCTCCCAGTTTGGAGAGATCCTTCTGGAGCTCTTCACAATCCCTGCTGGTCTTTACCACCCGGAAAAGTTTAGTGTCATCCGCAAACTTGGCCACCTCACTGCCTATCCCCAAGTCCAGGTCATTTATGAATAAGTTGAAAAGCACCGGTCCCAAGACCGATCCTTGGGGCACACCGCTTTTCACCTCTCGCCATTGTGAAAATTGCCCATTGACTCCCACTCGCTGTTTCCTGGTCTTCAACCAGTTCCTAATCCACAAGAGGACCTGCCCTCTTATTCCCTGACTGTGGAGTTTTCTCAGGAGCCTTTCATGAGGGACCGTGTCAAACGCCTTCTGAAAATCCAGATATATAATATCCACGGGTTCGCTCGCATCCACATGCCTGTTGACCTTTTCAAAAAATTCTAACAGGTTTGTGAGGCAAGACTTCCCCTTGCAGAAGCCATGCTGACTCTCCCTCAGCAGAGCTTGTTCTTCTATGTATTTTAAGATTTTATCCTTAATGAGACTTTCCACCATCTTCCCTGGAACAGATGTTAGGCTGACCGGCCTGTAGTTCCCCGGGTCCCCCCTCCTTCCTTTTTTAAAGATTGGCGTGACATTAGCTATCCTCCAATCCTCTGGCACAGTGGCCGTTTTAAGGGACAAGTTGCATATTTTGGTCAAGAGGTCAGCAACTTCATTCTTGAGTTCCTTCAGAACTCTTGGGTGGATGCCATCCGGGCCTGGTGATTTATTGATCTTTATTTTGTCAATTAAGTCTGAGACGTCTTCTCTTTTAACCTCTATTTGACTTAATTCTTTAGTCAGGGGAGACCGTTCCGGCAGCGGTATTTGCCCGAGGTCTTCTGCCGTGAAGACAGATGCAAAGAACTCATTTAATTTCTCTGCAGTCTCCAAGTCCCCTTTTATCACCCCTTTCTCTCCCTCACCATCCAGCGGACCCACCGTTTCCCTGGCAGGTTTCCTGCTTCTAACATATTTGAAGAAGCTTTTATTATTCCCTTTTATGTTGCCTGCCATACGTTCCTCAAAGTCTTTCTTGGCCTCCCGTATCATCTTTTTACATTTCTTTTGCCACAGTTTGTGCTCCTGTTTATTTTCCTCATTAGGGCAAGACTTCCATTTACGGAAGGAAGCTTCCTTGCCTTTTATAGCCTCCTTAACTGTGCTTGTTAGCCATGCCGGCATCCTCCTGGACTTGGTCGAGCCCTTCCTCCTTTGTGGGATACACTCCCGCTGGGCCTCTACGACTGTTGTTTTAAACAGCCTCCATGCACTCTGGAGCGATTGGACTCCTTTTACCTTCCCTTTCAGCTTTTTCTTAACTAGTCTTCTCATTTTGGGGAAGTCTGCCCTTCGGAAGTCAAGGGTTTTCGTGTCAGATTTGCTCGGCACTCTCCCTCCGACATGCATGGCGAAACAGATCGCAGCATGGTCACTGTTCCCCAACGGTTCGGTAACATTTACCTCCCTGACCAGATCTTGAGTGCCACACAATATCAAGTCCAGAGTCACCTGTCCTCTGGTCGGTTCCGTGACAAGCTGCTCTAAGGCACAGTCATTTAACATATCCAGAAATCCAGTCTCTCTTTCATGACCTGAGCATGAATTGACCCAGTCGATGTGAGGATAATTGAAGTCCCCCATGACTACAACCCTGTCTCTCGTTGACACCTCCCTGATTTGCTTCCTTATTTCAAGGTCCCCTTCAGGTTTTTGATCTGGAGGACGGTAGCATGCCCCTACTATTACATCACTCTTGGAGCCTGGTAATCTAACCCACAGTGATTCTACGGAGGAGTCAGAGCCCCCCTCCAGCTCTACTCTGGGGGATTCTACCCCCTCTTTGACATAGATGGCCACCCCACCTCCAACACGCCCCTCTCTGTCCCTCCTATAGAGTTTATATCCTGGAATTGCAGTATCCCACTGGTTCTCCGCATTCCACCAGGTTTCTGTTATACCTACTATGTCAATGTTTTCCCTAGCCACCAAACATTCCAGTTCTCCCATCTTTGCCCGTAGACTTCGGGCATTTGCATAAAAGCACTTATATACCTGGTCCCCCAAGAAGGGCTGCATGTTTGCCCCTTTATTCCTGCAGCCTTCTGTTTTGCTAGACTGGCTGTCATGTCCCATCACGCTACCACTCCCAATTCTTATTCTGTTATTACTTGATTGTTCCCCATCCTCTGCACCCTCATTCCCGAGGAATGAGGAGTCCCGAACCGGATGCCCCTCGGCTCCTGTCGGCTTTCCCCCAGGAGTCAGTTTAAAAGCTGCTCTGCCACCTTCTTAATGTTACGCGCCAGCAGTCTGGTTCCGTTTTGGTTCAAGTGAAGCCCGTCCCTCTTGTACAGGCCCGGCTTGTCCCAAAACGTTCCCCAGTGCCTAACAAACTTAAACCCCTCCTCCTCACACCAGTGTCTCATCCACGCATTGAGACCCCTGAGCTCCGCCTGCCTAGCTGTCCCTGCGCGTGGAACAGGTAGCACTTCTGAGAACGCCACCTTTGGGGTCCTGGATTTGAGCTTCCTACCTAGCAACCTAAATTTGGCCTCCAGGACCGCCCGGCTACATTTCCCCACGTCGTTGGTGCCAACATGCACCACAACCGCTACCTCCTCCCCAGCACTCTCTACCAGCCTATCTAGACGAGAGGTGATGTCCGCAACCTTCGCACCAGGTAGGCAAGTCACCGTGCGGTCCTCACATCCGTCACAGACCCCCCTTTCTATGTTCCTGACTATAGAGTCACCCACAACAAGAAGCCCCCTTCCCCCTCTCCCCAGAGGAGTATCCATAGTGCGACTGGATACGGGCCCATCACCTGAAGAAGGGGTCCCCACTGTGGGATTGTTTCCCTCTTTTCCAGAGCAATGTCCTCCAGCCCTGAGACTCCCTTCCCTGGCAGCTGAAGTGCTGGCCAACTGAGGGTAGGACGATGCCTCCACGTCCCTAGAAGTCTCACCCTGGTTCCTCTCTACCTGTCTCTGCTTCTCCAGGTCAGCAACCGTGGCTTCAAGGGAGCGAACCCGTTCCCTGAGAGCCTGGAGCTCTTTGCACCGAGCACACACCCATGACATGTGCCCAAGAGGCAGATAGTCATACATGTGACACTCAGTGCAAAACACTGGATAGCCCCCACCCTTCTGCTGGCTTTCTGACTGCATAGCTTTTTTTGTAAGTTATGGGTTTAAAACAGTTTGGGTACCTTAATGTTGCTGGAGCTCTCCTCTCTTCAAGGGACGTGCCGGGCAGTGTGTGGGGCCTGGCTTCCTCGCCCCGCTGCTGAACTCGCTGTGTCTTTTTTTATCTTGCCACTTTGTCCCCGTGAGCCACTTCGTTCCCGTGAGGCCACTCGCTGCTCCTGAAAGGGCTCACTCGCAAACCAGCCCCAGATTTAAACTGTTGTGTAGCTCCTCCCCCTGCCTACCTGAAAGTTTGAAAAGAAAGTTTGAAAATAAACATGGACTAGGCAGACAAAGGGTTAAAATGTAACAAGTTCATTAAAAGTGTAACAAAAAGGGAATTAAACAATATGGGGAAAGAAAGGAGGGCAGTAAAAGTACATGTAGGCTGGTGGAAACTGCCTGAGCTTGTCTAGAAAGCACAGAGAAACACTTTCATCAAATGGATGCAGAACCATCAATGCCCAGCAGATGGAGCTGGGATGCTACTCTAAACTCTCAGCTCACAGACCCCACCCCAGGTTTGCAGGATGGCTGGAGTCACTTAACAAATGAAAAAGAAAAACCGCCTGAACGTAATCTAGCTTGAAATGTAGTCCCTATTTGCTAACAACCTACCTTTGTGCAAGGAAGCCCCAGTCCTTGCACTTGCAGGTGAGCAAGTGGGTGCTCCTCTCTGCACTCCCAATGCATGGGACTCTCAGGCGACTGGCAGAGAACAAGCCCCACTTCCTGTTGCCTGGGGAATATATAACTTGGCTTTGATTATGTCATCAAGTTGCCTGACTGGGGGAGTGGAACCCAACTGGGTCATTTTGTCCCACATACAGGGTGGCCACAAAGTTTTTGTATCTACTTAATAGCCTACTTAATAGGAGCATGAACTTTGCCAGTGTTGGGTGCCGTAAAGCATGGCACCAGGAGAGCCATGGAGATTAAGCGACCAGGAGATTAAGAACCCGGAGACTAAGCGACGCTGGCGCGAAGACCAGCACTACTCACTCCCCTGGTGGACACGACTGGTGCCAGACGACCCAGGTAAGTGCATGGCCAGGGAAGGGCCCAGATGGTGCAGATTGAAGATGGCCCAGATGGTGCAGGAGCAGGGAAGGGCAGGCCGAGGCAGTGAGGGAGGCGGGCCATTGGCCAGTCTGGGTTGGGAGGGGGTGGATATATCAGCGGTGTGCTCCGTTGATATCCTATGCCCCCATTCAAGGAGGCCCATTGCGGCCCACGCAGCTGACACTGGGGAAAAGAGACAAAAAAGAGATGCAGCTGACGAAGAGACGAAAAGTCCCCTACCCCGAGGAGAGCCCAGGCCGGGGCAGTGCAGGGCTGCAATGGCCTTAGGATACAGCGATGACAAGCCCTTTAGTGGTGTAGTTACTTCAGTACATTGTAGCTGCTTAAAATAATTCCCAACATTTTTCGAGATTGTTCCAAGCGCCCAGATGACAATGGGGCCACCTTCGCATGTTTTGTCCATAGCCGTGTGATTTCAATAGCCAGGTCTCGATATTTTATCTTTTTTTTTTTCTAGTTCTTTCCCGTCGACTCTGGCATCTCCAGGAATATCATCAATTCTCCAAACCTTTCTGTTCTCTACTATTACTATATCAGGCGTGTTATGTTCCAGGTGTCTATCTGTTTCAGGATTCTAAAATCCCACAAGTTCTTAACGTGCTCATTTTCTACCACCTTCTCGACCTGATGTTCCCAAGAGGTTTTTGAGGCGGGCAAATTCTACTTTTTACATAATGACCAATGGAGTAGTTTTCCAACTCTGTCCAGTCTAACTTTGTAATCTGTCTGCACAGTCTTACTACACTCACTTATTTGTCACAGTCTGCACTTAGGATTTTCACTGACTTTCTGGGTTTTAGTCTTTATGGCATTTGTTTGCAGTGCCTGTTCTGGTGTGGCGAAAACCAGCCCTTCAGTTTCTTTCCTAATAGTACCCAGTTTTAGCCATGCCCGTTTCCACATTTTTCTTCAATATTTTTCAGATGTTGTCCATGAAGTGGTTGTTTACTACTACTACTACTACTACTACTACTACTACTACTACTACTACTACTAATAATAATAATAATAATAATAATAATAATAATAATAATAAAATCCCGCCTTTCCCGCCAAAGCGGCACAAGGTTTAACAAATGGCTTCCAGAAAGATTTGTGCTCATCTGTTTTTTAAAAAAATCAAATTAGACTGAAAGCCAACTGGTAGCGGAATATATGATCCAACCCAAATAATCTTGGGTAATGATACAAGCGGTTCCCAGATTCCTCGGCATTATTTTCACTGGCTAAGCTTTCTGCTAGCCAGGGATGTCAGGACAGACATCATTTTCATGCTGATGTACACACAGATGTCATCAACCATCCCTGAAGTCCCTGTCCTGGACACGAGTCGCTTCAGGGCGTGCAGTTCAGCGGAATGGCGGCAGCAGCACTGCGACGGCAGCCAGGGGAGCAGAGCTCGCTCCCGCTGCATCAGCCCAGAGCTCCTTCGTAGGGCTTGCAAACTGCGCTGCTGCTGCTGCTGCTGGGTATAACAAGGCCATGTCTGTGTCCGGAGACCTGAAGCACCTCCCGAGATTCCTGGCCACTGGCACCTTTTCAGTCCACCTGTGGGTGGCACCTGCTTGGAGCCAACGGCGGCCTCCCGTCCCTCCTGTGCACCCATCATACTGTTGTGCCTTCGAAGAAGAGGGGAACCCACCCACCCACCTCCCAGCTGGGAGGACCAAGGAGGCGAGTCCAGCATCCTCTTGCCAAAAGTGGGGAGCGAGAGAGGAGGAAGAGGGAAACCCCCCAAGGACTTCGGTGTTAGGTGTCCAAGCCCAGCACACTCCCTTTCTCTTGGGGGCACAAAAGGCATGGTTCAGAAGAGCAAGACTCCCACCCAACTGTGGGATCCTGGAGGTAGTCCAGTAGCATTTCGTGCTTTGACAACAAGTAATTCCTGGCAGAAATCTTTCCCTAAGCAATCCCGCTTCATCACTTGCCTCCTGGGCTATTGTGGTGCTGCCCTTGTTTCCCCCCTGCTCCAGACGTGGCCAAGCCAGGTTCCCATGTGGCCACCCCATAAGCAAGGGCACAGCGGCAAGGCAGCTCCTGTCACCTGCTGCCCTCCCCCAGCCCTGCGTCTGAACACAGCAGTCTTTCCACCATCCACCAAGAGCCCCAGCCTCTCTCTGCCATTCTGCTCATGCTGTCTTTCTCCAGCCCAAGGACGCTGTTGGTCACCATCCCTTGGCAACGGATGGATCATGACCTCTTCTGAGAAGAGATACTAGTTTGCCCTGAGCTGACTCCCCACTGGTTGCCGGTGTGCCCTGCATTAAAGTGCAGCTCAGGGAAACAAAGAAATCTCACTTGCTGCAGCAAAGGTTTTTTTTTTTTTTGGGGGGGGGGGTGTCTTCCTGAATGCCAACTCTAGATGCACCCAAGCCAAAAATCTGATTTCACAGCATCTCGGCTTCCAAGCATCGGATCAGCTGCAATTTGTTTCTAATATAGCTGCTTGATTGCAGCCTTCAAAACATGTCTTGAAATATTGAAAGCCTAACATTAAACATTTCCCGATGAATATACTAATTATTGTTCTCTTGAGCAAAGACTTGGAGGAGAATAGAGACATTGTCGTACTTGAATTAGAGAGACTTTTGTGACTTAATTACATCTCGGCTGACCCTCTCTGGAGCAGGCGCTCCTGGTCAGCACCAGACATGGGGGGGGAGGGGATGTCTAAAGAGAAAGGAAAAGACCTTCTGCACACAGTCCATCAGTCTCCACCACAATCTGGCGGTGGGTATAAAAGCAGCTGGTGGTGAAATGCTTCTATCAAGCTGCAGCATGAGCCATCACAGGTCTGTTTTCACGCCCTTCTTACCTTGCGGGTTTCCTGCAACAGACATTGGAGCAGAAGATGTGGGCTTGTGGTGTGCTGATTTCTTTTAAAAATAAACCCACAGGAATGTTAATTTTTCATTAATTATTTCGTTTCCTGCACATCTCACAACATTCAAAAGTGCTCGAAAGATCTTTCAGCTAATGAAGCCTGCCCATCTGCAGAGCCTGTCTCACTATAGACAATATAACCATAAATCGCAACAGCAGCATGCTGTAGTGGTTAGAGGCTCAGATGAAGTCTCAGGAGACCTGGGTTCAAATTCCTACTCAGCCACTTGGTGATCTCTCTCTCTCTCTCTCTCTCTCTCTCTCTCTCTCTCTCTCTCTCTCTCTCTCTCTCTCTCGTGAGGTTAACATGAGAGAGGAGGGAAGAGCCATATGTGCTGCCATAAACCGGAGGTTGGGGAGGTAGGAGAGAAATGCAGTCCACATAGGTGAGGGTGCGCAGAAGGGCTGGCTGAGGGCTGAAGGTGGGCTGCAAGAGAGACTCCAGAACCCTGGGAAGCTGGAGAAGCCCCTGAGGCCGAGGAAGAGTCGGGTGCTGCAACCCCCCCCACCCGGCCTCTGTTCTGGGGCCCAGGGGAGGAAGAGGGGGACAGCCTGGAGGAGACAAGCCAGGAAGGTGTGTGGCCCTGGAAGCCCTGTTTAGGCTACTGCCCCTATACCGATGGGACCCCAGTGACAGGCAGGAGCCTAAGACCCCCTTTCCTGCACCCCTGAATAACAACAACAACAACAACAACAACAACAATATCTGAAGCTCTCATGGCCAGCTATAACGTATACCGATTTAATATTAACAACAGGTTTAGAAGCCATGTTACATAAAACACATTATAATAATGTTTAAAGATGTTAGACCACTACGTTTCGTCCATTCACCATGGACCTCATCAGGTGGAATACAGTAACTGATGCTGCAGAGGGCTAGCACGAGCCGTGCAGCCGTTCTATTGAAGGAGAAATCGTAACCGCAAGTATAAATAGTCATTTAGCACCAGGAGTATCAGCACGCGTCAATGACCAAAGAGGACCTCAGTGGAGCGACTTTTCCGGATGTCATCCTGCAAGCTCCCAGCGGCAAAAAGAAACACAAAACAAAACAAAATCAAAGCCACCCCCACCCCCCAATTAAACATTTTGGCACCCCCTCAAAAAGCGGGGTGTGTGTCCCGGATTGGGTCACCAAAAATATGGTAACCCCACCCATGGAGCCCCCTCAGGAGCAGGCCAGGCTTCCTCCAAGCCAGCCTGCTAGGGTTGCGGGAGGGGCGTGGCCCTGCCCCCCCCCTGCAATGTGTGGCCATCAGGTCTGGTGCAGATCACAGCACTGGTCTCCTGGAGGCACTCAGCACATGGGTGCACATGCGTGTCATGCAGCCTGCGTGCCAAATAAAAAGCAATGCAAATACTTGTCAGACAACACCTGGGTTGGGTGGGTCCATGGGCTGGGGGCTGGACTGACTTATGTCTGAGCAGTGAAGAACAGACATGGTCTTCCCCAAATTAATGGCTTAAAGTGCTTTATAGAGACAGATTCATGGAGGAAAACGAGAGGAAATGGCTTCTGGAGTGTACATTAAGCTCTAATTTAGACTATTAAATGCAGAGTCTTATTCTGATCAGTTCTACTGAGAAATTAGAAAATTAAAAATATGATGGAGCCCTTTTGGGGCTGGATAATCTATCTTTCTGGCAGCTTCCATCAACTTTATTTTATCGTTGCCTTTTAACAACTGAGAGATAACGAGCCATGAATGTACTTTCTTCGACTCTTTTAATTACTTCTATCTGTCTGTATCTCTTAAGGAGATGGCGGCTGATCTAATTGAAAACGTTTATTTATTGTAAAGAAAGACACATGGATGAAGTACAAATGTATTGAAATGGAACTTTTGTAGGCTACAAGCACTCCAGATGTTGTCCAGAATGTTGGTTGTGGGAGAGATTAGAACCAGGCAGCTGAAGGGACCTTGGAGGCCATCTAGTCCAACCTTCTGCTCTGTGCAGGAAACTACAGCAGGCCATCCAGCCTCTGCTTGGAAACCTCCAAGAGCAGTTCAAGGCAGACTGTTCCAGTGTGGGACATCTCTTCTTACACCTCTGGAATTCTTCCCCATGTGTAGCCTTAATCAACGTCCCTATCATAAGAACCTCAGAAGAGCCCAGCTGCTGGATCAGGCCAAAAGCCCCTCTAGTCCAGCTTCCTGTATCTCACAGTGGCCCCGCCAGATGCCTCAGGGAGCACACAGCCAACAAGATAACCTGTCGCCACTTCCTTGCGTCTGACATTAAGAGAGAGCCGAATCTCTGGCCCATGAGGAGGCAGGGGAGGCAGGCTGAGGGCAAGGGCAGACATGGCCTCTCTCTCTCTCAAGCGGGCCCAGTCAGTCGGCCAGCCCAAGGAGGAGGAGGAGCCAGGTGCAGCCACCTCCTCTCCCCCCCCCTGATTTCTGAGGCCTCGGCTGGGAGGGACTTAAGCAGCACTTTGGGGGCCAAAGTGAGAAGGCCTCTCGCCTTTCAGCCCTGCGCGCCGCCCGCCTTTCACTCATGGGTCTCCTCTTAAGCTGTTGCAAGGACAAGGAGACAAAGAGGGTGTGTGGACCTCTCCCAGAGGGGAGAGCACCCAGCGCGAGTCGTCCACACCCCCAGCATGCCTCCCCCTCCCCGTTCCACCCCGCCCCATTCCACCGCCCGCCCCCCACGGAATCACCGCCGCCAGTGGGCATGCCTTTCCCAGCTGCATCGCGCAGGGCTTCTTTGGTCTCCCCACTGGCGGCGTTCCAGAAGAGTGCCGTTGCGCATGCTGCCAGAGTGCCATTGGCAACAGCTGTAAAGCAACTTCTGCTGCCGGAACCCCAGCAGAGCCCAAGAGGATCGGGCCGGAAGTGCTCACAAACATGCTGCTGTGAGGTGTAAGAGAGAATTTTGCAATATACCTGCATCAATATACCTGTTTTTCTTATAATAGCACGATGTATAATGTCTATTTAGAATTTACCTTTGGCTTTTAAGCAAGAATATTAACTGGCTATTTTAGCTTCTGTAAAACAGCTGACACTGCAAAAGGAATGTAGCATGATCAAGGTCAAGGGATGAGGCAAAACAGACAGACATCCTTTGTATGTAGTATCACTTCGTAACAAGCAAAATGCTTGTAAGAGAAGCAGACAACCTTGGGAGTAGGGATACAGAAGTCTGCATTCCAAAGGATACCAAGATTGGGAGGAACAGACCCAAGGTCTCGGCTGCCCAGACAGGGCAGAGATATGCAAGAACAATTAGTTGTCTGAGCAGGGCAGTGCCGGGAAACGAAAGTTAAGGACAGAGGCCTATAGTTGGGTGGACGAAACTGATCCAGGAAACGAAAGCTAACTAGTTGGGATGGTCAGGGGGGGAATGAATGTACTCCAAACGCAGTGACGTGTTTTTCATGTTTTTTGTAAGAACTGGAAGGTATAAAAGCTCATGCTCAGGCTATGTTCAGGGCCGTAGCCTTCCCTTTCGTCTCGGAGCTACGCAGCCAGTGATTAATCACTTACCAATAAAGCTGTATCGTAATCCCTCCTCCTGCCATCCAGAGTCTGATTTAATTAGCTTCAGGTTACACTGCTGCTGCTACTGCGTGATCTTTTCACACTGACCTTTTGGGAGCTTCCCGGATTGTACACCTCCCCCCCCCTTTTTTAAAGGGGACGCCTGCTCATCTCAAGGACTTGGGCATCCCACCCATTCTCAACAATTACCAACAGTGGCTCCAAGGTCATATTTGGCAGCTCCTTCAGTATCCCAAGGTGTTGTTCCTCTGATCCTGGGAACTTATGCTGCTCATTTAAAGGACGACTTGCTGTAACAGGGGTGTTTCCTTACCTAGGGTTTTTTTTCCCTCTCCTGAGTCGTGAAGCCCCCAGTTGTTCATTAGTGCAACTGTTGTGAGGTTGGGCACCTTCCCCTCGTGGGAGAAGGCAGAGAGCTGGGGGCCAAGTGCTCTCTGCCCGCTCTCTGTGGCCACTTCCCCTTCTTTTCTACACAACAGGCCTCCTACCGCTTCCTTGGCCACCCTTTTCTTTTGCCCCAACCCTATCCAGGGCTTATGGCGGCAGATCTGACAACCCACCACCATAAGTCCAGGTCCAGCAGCACAAAACCCTTGTTCCAATATATAGTGTGCTTTGGGGCCACCGGCTCCAATGGCTGGAGGCCCTGCACAGACAGCAGCGGCTCCTGGAGGCACCACCGGAGCAAATAAGGTGGTGGCAGGGGCAGCTAGCTAGTGAGAGGATTATGGGAAGGGAACGGTCATTGGATTCGCCACCTCCTGGATACACGCACGGGATGACAGCTCACGTTCTGAGATGACTTGTTCAGTCTGCATACTGCTGCCTCAGGCCCCTACCCACCGCTGCACATCTCAGCCTCCTTGGCTGGCCAAGCTCAGAAGGTGGTGCTACTGGGGGACGCTTCTTTGGCACCATGGCCATTGGCTTGTGGGGATTTATTCCCCCCCCCCATGCTTTTTTAGCATTGTCATGGTGTCTGCGTTTGAGCCTGGTCCTTTAAATCAATAGTCAGACCCACCGGCTCTTCACTTAACTGCTCATTCGCCCATCTGTGGCCCGCTTGCTCTCTACCACAAGTGCATTTGCTTCCTTCTCCCTCCGGCTACCTTTGATCCACCGCTACCTGCTGCGGTTGCCAAACCAAGAGCTCCATAGTAATTTCACAGCATCAGCCCTTCTCCAGGACCAAGAGACTTTTCAATATCCTTTTCGGTTCTTTGAGGCAATTCTCCCCCACAGCCACAGAATCAACCAATACAGTTCATAAACTTAAAGGAGTTTATTATTAAAACAACAAAATAAATTCATATCTGACAGAAGTCCCTCTAACTTCAAAGAAGGCAGTCACAACAAGAGGGCTTTCAGAAAAGGGTACAGAATGACAAAGGCAGCAGAGAAAACAACAAACTTCCAAATACCTAAAGTCACACGCCTGCTTACTGGTGTGCCAACGACCAGCCTGGCTCCTGGCTGCTGAAGACCCCATGCAAAAGCTTCCTCAGACTTAAATACCAGTACAGCCACAAGGTCAGGCAGCAGAATGTGAAGGAAGGAAGGACACCTGCTGACTGTCACCAGCTCCACTCTCGGGCACACGTGCCATCAGGTAAGAAGTGTCAACGTAGCCCTTCCAACCTCTCCCTACTCTCCCAAGGGCACGGATTGCTCACATCACTTACTGTCATTAACATTACCTACACCTTACACAGAAATCTTCTTCCACTACCCAACATATTCAGTCTCTTTCAGCATCTCCCTCCCCCTTTCCAGATATTACACAGAAAATAAGGGGAATGGAATACACAACCTCTGTGACAAGCATCGATTGTACAGGAAGCCCCTGAGAGAGAGGTCACCTAGTGCTGTGGAGTTGGGGGGGGGGGTTATCGATGTGCTGATGGCCCCCAACTCTCTCCTCTTCGCCAAACACCAAGGGGGCAGTTGAAGTCCTGCAGTGCTGTCTGGAGGCAGTTGGGACCTGGATGGGCTGAAACTAAACCCAGGCAAGACAGAGGTGCTCCTGGCCCAGAAAGCCAAGACACAGGTATGAGACCGTTGCCCTGCACTGGATGGGGTGGCCCTCCCCCACCGAGGGAGCAGGTGTGCAGGTTGGGGGCCCGACTGGATTCACAGCTCCTCCTGGATTGCCAGAGGAGGCAGCTATGGCCGGTGGTGGTGGGGGCTTTCCCCAGCTGGTGCGTCAGCTGCAACCATACCTGAGTCAGTCAGATCTGGCTACAGTGGTCCACACCAGAGTGGATTACTGCAACATGATCTATCTGGGGCTGCCCTTGAAGACAGTTCAGAAATTGCACTTGGTTCAGGATGCCGGAGCTTGTGCGATTACTGGGGTTCAGCGGTTTGATTCTAACAGGCCACTGGTCTGGTAACTACACTGGCTGCCCGTTTGTTTCCGGGCCCAATTCAAGGTGCTGGTTTTGACCTATAAAGCCTAGATGGCCTGGGACTGCCAACTCCTGTATCGTCTGGCTTGTCACCTTAGGGCATCTGGTAGAGGTCTGCTAAGAGTCCCACCACCATCTGAAGTAAGAGGGATGGTGAGGAGAGACAGACCCTTCTTCTCTGCTACAACACTGCACCTGTGGAACATGCTGCTTCCAGAGGATCTTTGATTAGCCCCCACCTCTGTGCAACAGTTCCGACGAGGCATAAAAGCATGTTTATTTCAACTAGCTTTTGAGGAGGGGAGGGCCGGACTCATTGTCGTCTTATAACTATTGAACTGTTTTCAGCCATTGCTCCTCCCTGTATTTTGTTAGGAATGTTTTATTTATTTATTGCTGCTATTTTATTCCCTGCTGTATTGCTTGTTGTTTTATCACTGCCCTGCTTGTTGTGTTTTAATTTTAATTATTTCTGTCTGACTTTATTGGAAGCACCTGGCGCAGATTTTACCTGGAATGGAGGTGTACAAATTCTTAACGCAAACAAGATCGAGGGTTTGTGAGATGAACGAGGAAGAGCTCAGAGAAGCTGCTCCTTCATCTTCGCTGGAGCCCAGCTGAGACCTGCCTCAACTCCTGCAAGGCCCTCCGGCAAGGCCCAACAGCAGCAGTGGTCCTCGCTGGGCCTCCAAGCCTGCCAAGTACTAGCAGCAAGGTTTGGCTAAGTCGTGATGCAGATGAAGTCCTGGGTGCAAATTCCCTGAGGTTGCAGCCCTCCGCACACACACACCAGTGAGTGAGGCCAGTTGAAGACATCGGACCGACTCTGCAGAGCCCTCGTGGGGTAGAGGAGAGTCCTGGCTTTGACTTCCTGCCTGGCCAGGAAGGTCAGTGCTTGGACTCGGCCCAACATCTATCTCTTCAATGCAGCTAAATGCACCGCTCCCTTCTCCAAGTCCCCACCGTATGTACCGCTGCTGGATATAAACTTCTAAGGAGGCTCGTGGATCTCTGTCATCTCTTCTACGTGTAGCCCTTACTGTGCAGAAGACGACAGGAAGAGACGGCGGAGAGGTCATAAATCCCACTCTGCCCAGTCCAGACTCTGACTGTGGCTAGCCGTGACCTCAAGTGCAGGGTCCAGCCATCTCTGGTTCCTCAGTCACGCTCTGAACAACGGGAGGCCGGGACCCTTGGCAGGCAGGCAGGCGGCTGCAACGCGTTCCGTCCGAGAGCTGCCTGCTCCGTCTGATCCGCACTCGGAATTCCTCTCCTGCGTAGGGCCGGCCTCAACCAGGCCACAACTGGTTCAGGTGACGGCCCGAATGGGGCTGGGAAAGGGGCAGCTCAAAAGGACAGAGGCTCTGAGGGCCACATACAGGCCAAATCCAAAGGCCCGTCGCCCCCACCCCCCGCCCACCCCCCACCCCGACGTCCCTCCTTTGTATAGAGATTAAAATCAAGAGTAGTCAGAAGCCGGAAGTGACAAGTTTAGCTAATGAATAGAGAGCCCTTGAAACAGTCGATTTCATGATTAATACATATTGGGGGGAAGATTAGCCAGACAAAAGATTGCTTTCTGGAAACTATCAGTAGGGACAAAGATGGCATAGAAATAGCCCATTAGAGTCAAACTGCATCTTGAGAAGAATGAATGTGTGTGGAGGGATTTTTTTATGTCACCGCTTTTACACGTCCCTTGGAAAAAGTGATCAGTGGGGGCAAAACATGCCGCCGCCTCGGAGATATGGGTCCAAATGCAGTGCAGGTTCTGACTCAGAAGTCCACCTTGCTTTATTCACCGCCCAATCCTATTCTAATCCTATTCGTGTGTACAACAGTGGAACTGAGCTCTGCGGTCATAAAATGGCGCAGCGCTCCACCGGCGGCCATTTTGTGAGCACTGCTGCTAGAGGCAGCGGTGCTGCAACCGCACCAACAGACCCCGCCATACCAGGTAAGGTAGCAGAGGGGACAGGGGGAGGGCAGAAGGGGGAGGGCAAGGGGCATTGTGGAAGTGGGAGAAGCTTGGACTGGAATACGCAACCTATGCTAGTCTCCTATCGCCTCCTCGCCTCCCAACACCCCCCCCTTTCCCTCCTTGGACTTGCGTCAGCTCAAGAGCAGGCACAGGTCCGAGGAGACCCATTGGCAATTGAGTGGCTTCCCAGGTGTACCTCCCAAGCCTCCTGATCCGTCTCCTCCCCATGCACGGTACGGTGCATGCCTTTTTGGTGCGGCTGCATCGGCGGGGGGAGGGGGACTAGGATTGGGATCTTAGTGGAGCTTCCTTCTGAGTACGTGGGCATATGATTGCAGTCTTGGGTTTACTCTGCTGGCAAAACTGAGTCACTTTTTCAGATTATTTTTTTAGATTCATTGAAGTAGAGGGTGCCTCTGAGCATACAGTATGCAGTGTGTCCTTCCATCACTGTTGAGTAACTACAGTAGACAGTCCATGCCTGAGCTTAGCAGGCACAGCATTGGGCAGCTCCGTCGGCCTAAGGAGTTGCAAACATGCCGTAAAGCACATTTGCGACTCCTTGCAAGTAAGTGGTGCCAGCATGGAGGTTGGCGCTGCTCATGCAGCCGCTGATCCGGAACTGCGCCGGCTGCCGCAGGTAGGTCCCGAGCTGATCAGTGCAGGGGCGAGGGGAGGGCAGGGGCAGCGAGGGAGGGGGCCATTGGCTGGCCTGGGCTGGGAGGGGGCAGGGATATCGGTGCTGAGTTGTGCCAATATTCTATGCCCCTTCCTAGTCCGGGTCGGCCTTACACGGCCTCCCCGGATGTGCACCAGCTAAAGAACTGGTGTGCATCTGAGAAGGCCCATTGGGGCCCACATCGCTTACACCGGTGCTGGCATGGGCCGCAATCCGTGAAGGATGCAACAGCCGGCCATTTAGGCCATCTGCAGCAACTTGTGCAGGATTGCGCCCTAACGAGGATGAATCCCTAGGATGTTTTCATTGCTCTGTCCCCGTACCATTTCCCAGAGTCCGGCGAACCCCTGCCCTTCAGGGCCTCCTGTCAGAGTTGGGGTTGCCAGTGAGCATCAAGATGTGCCCAAGAGGGAAGACTCCACGAAACGTCATCTGTCACTGAAGACAGACCTCATCGAAGAAGGCTGAGCGTCCCCCCTTCTCTTTCCCGCAGTGGCCGGCCGGCCAGTCAGCAGCCTCCCAGGCAGGCCAAGCGCTTCCCCTCCTGCTGCTGCTGCTGCCTCTGCCCCTCTGGATTTGGAGAGAGGCTGCCTCCCTCCCTCCCTCCCTCCCTCCCTCGCTGTGTCCAGGGCCGTTCCAAAGCCACTGACAAGCCTCTCGTCCTCCGGAACGGCTCCAGTTTGTCGAGAGACCGTGAGCTGGTTGTGCAGGCAGCTGGGCCAGGCAGGAGGCTGGTCTGAAAAATGGAAATGTGCCCAGGCAACGGTTGAGCAGCCTGTGAGCCAGGAATGCTGCTGGTTCACCGGACATTCCCCCCTCCCTTTTCCACACCCCAAAGTACAGTATTCACTTCTGAATATTCTGCGAGGGCCTGTTTCGCCCAGCGGTCCGCTTGCTGATGAAGCCATCACCCGTCCTTGCAGGATCCGGGCTTGTCAATTAGAGAGACCTGCGGGACGTTGTCCATTGCGCAGACCTTCGGGCTCCATCCCATCCCTGCTTCCCAAGAGACACTCCGACATGCATTGCTCCAACAAGTGCCGTGACCTGAGCCATCTGGTCCTGGACAGCCAGGTGGGATCTGGATTAGACCAGACCCTTGGAGAGCAATTCCGCCACGAGAACAAAGGCAGAGCACCTCCCTCCAGCTCCACCGGTGTAATAGCTGCCTTCCCACCTGGCGGTGAGCCCAGCCTCCCTGGTGATTCCTCAGTCATGAGGACGATGCCACAAATGCCTGTCAGGACAGCCTCCAAAGCTTGGACTTGCTTTGTCTGAATTACACTTGGAGGAGTGCCACATCCACCTCTCCCCAAAACAACAAAAGACATGTCACAAATCAGGGGGGCGGGCGGGATTTTGGCCTGAAAGCCTGCCGTGTTCACTGCTCCTCAAGCCATTGTCCGCTGGGACCTTTTTTGAACTCCAGAGCTCAGCCCTGAGATATGTGTATTAACAATGAAACCCTTTCCCTTTGAGCAGATACAGAGTTGTCCTCACCAAGTCAGAGGCGGTCAAAGGAATGAGTGATGATGACCCAGAAAACCCTCCTCCTCCTCCTCCTCCTCCTCCTCCTCCACATCAGGACGGAGGAGGAACAAGTCACCAGGACAAGGAACTGTCCCCTTCCACTCCTCCCACATGCCTGCTGCCCTCTTCCTCTGGGCAGGGGCCCGGTCTGCATCACAAGCGTGGGCGGTGGCTGCTCTACAGAGGCCACGGGTTGGTGCGAAGGGGCCCCCCTGAGGCCTGACAGAGCCAACCCGGTGGCTGACCGTGAGCCTCCTAGAAGTCTCCAGCAAACGCAGCCGACAAGCCTCCCCATACGGCCTTTGGCAAGGCCCTGTTCTCTGCCTCTCCTACTAACCCTCCTCCCCAAAGGCAAACCTGCACTTGCTTTCGGATCAAATGAAATGGACACAAATGGGCATCGTTTCTTTGGGGGACTCCCATTTGATGCCATTTGTAAATAAAACAAAATCAAGTGTGAACTTGGCTTGTACCAGGAGCTCCTCCGTGCAGCCGTCTCCTGGCAGCAGCTACTAGGGGAGCCCTTTGCGCTGAGCGGTTTGGAACTGTTGAGGTTTGGAAAGGGACCTGATGAATTTACAAGCCAGAGCCGAGCAGACCACCTGAGTCATGCCGTTAGACTAGAAAGTGAAACTGCTGTGTCATGACGTGATCCACAGGTGGATGAAGGAGGCAAGACATAAGCTGATTGGAGGACAGAAGTCTAGAGGTCCTCCCTTGCCTTACCAGATCTTGCATTGGATTGCCTTCCCTTGCCGTTTGATACCGTGCCGAAACTCTGCTGCTCAACTCTGTGATTTGGACCTGGAACGACTGACTCCTCTGTGTTGTATGCGGGCTTCAGCAAGGACTGCTGTAAGGAACTGAACATACATACTTGTAAAGGGACTCTTATCAATTAAGTACTGTGTCTGACTGAGGACTGGATGAACATAGCTCTGCGGACCGTGATGAAAGGCAGCTGTGCAAACTCCGTCAGCCTTGTCCCCGGGCAGTGGGGGGTCAAGACAGGGTGACCACCATGGAGACTTGGCTTCAAGAAGCCAAAGTGGGCAAGCATTTTTTTTCAATAACTCTGTTTTTTAAAACACACAAACACGCACAGAGACAAATAAGTTGTCTTACAGAACTGTAAGACAGAATATTAATTTTGTTTGCCCTATGCTCATTCTGCAACCTAAAATTATTGTGCAGGATAATGACAGGCTACACACACTAGCATTAGCCATTAGCATTAGCTAGCATTAGCCACCCCAGGCATTAGCACCCTACATCCCATCTCCTTATTTAATAGCTAATAGCATTAAAACAATATGCCTAGCTAGGATGATACCACAGTCACAACAAGCCTCAGGATGTCTAGCGGACTCTACTCCTCCACCGATGTGGCAAATGGCTGGCAGGCCTACAGCCTGCCAGCTTCAAGGCAGTGAGACTGGGCACATGCTGCCACCAGGCTGCCCAGGAGAGGTGAGTCAGTATCCTTTCACGTATCTCCCATACGCCTCCTGGCCCCCAGTGGGTTTCGTCAGGCCCACGCTGGCTATTTAGCTGGTGTAAGTCTAAGAAGAACCAGGGAGCGTGTTGGCTGGAAAGGGGGGGGGGGATAAGATCTGCTGCCACTGAGATCCTCCCCCTCCCGGCCCAAACCACCTCCGGCTCGGCCCACTCTCCACCCCGAACTGCCCATGATCCTCCCCTGTTCCACCCCCTGCTGACTTGCCAGTGGCAGTGCAGGATGGAGGCGTTTCCATGGGCCGCTGCCTCCCTCGTACAGCCTCCAGCCATTTGCCCTGGAAGCCACGGCCCACAGAGCCACGGAGCGACTTTGCACCATCATTCCAGGACCGCGAGATCCATCAGCAAATGCCCTGGATAGGATCAGGCTGCCTGTCAATCAATCTTCTCCTTATGTGAAGAGCTCCTTTCTTTTGTCTGTCCAGAACCTCCTGCATATTAGTTGCATCCACCACCACCACCACCACCCCGTCTCACATGATGAAAGAGGGGGTAGAATAAATGCCAGTGGGAAACAACCTACTATGGCCTGGCCGCACCTGGAGCTTCCTTTGAAACCCTGCTAACTCGTTTTTGTCCAGCAGAGAATATAGACAGAGAGCAGCAGCGCTAGTGAGGAGAGGAAAGAAGAGGATGCAGCATGGCGGGGGGGGGGGAGAACCTTTTGCCTCCAAGCACATCTCAGTGTCTGTCACCGTTACTCTTCCGCTAACCTAAGGCTGACCTATGAAGACCCTGAGTTGTCACCAAAGCAGGATTTTTCGTGACCCTGACGTCTGTCTGGCTGCAGCATCTTTTACAAAAGAAAGACAAGCCCAGCCCTGCTTCCTCATTTCCCGTGGGGTCGGTCTTCTCCTCTCAATTCTTTTTCGGCTGCCTGCTTTGGAATTTGGAGGTGGCGGTGATGAGACCGTCAGGAGCTTGTAGGTCCCTATTTAGCGTGCCTGAAACCGCCCCTGGCCCAGCTCTCCCTTCCATCATGGATTCCCCCTCCCGGCTCCGCCACTGACCTCTCCTCCAGGGACAGGTCAGCTGGAGCAGAGGAGGTCTTTGATCTTCAGAGAGCCGAGGAGTATCATTGCAAGGTCACAGGGGCCATTTGTCATCTTGGCCTAAATAACAGTGCCTGGATTCTCCCGACAGAAGCAATTCTGCCTTCTCCACCCCCTCCTGCTATCTGGGCGCTGCAGAAGGCTCGCCGAGGAGCGGCCTGTCAATCACTGCGGCTCGCTCTCTCTCTCTCTCTCTCCAGCAAGGCTGACACGCACACCGCTCTCTCGGCCACAGCAGGCAGCGAGCAAAAGACCTCTGGCAGCCACTGTGCTCCCTTCCGCCTCACCTGGAGAGGACTCCTGGCTGGCTGCTAAGTGGGGGGGAGCTCTTTCATGGCCTCCCCCTCAGACTAGAGAGAAGGGCACCAGCAGCACAGAGAAGGGGCAGGGAAAGGAGCGGGCCAAGCTCAGACCACTGCTCCCGCTCTCCCCCCCCCGCCCCCCCCGGCCATAAATCCGTGGACAGGCAGGGCTCCCTTTCTAGCCCTCACCGACAGGAGCAAAAAGCGGGCAGAGCTCAGAACCGGAAGAATGGCCTCGTTGCCGATGGGCCCTGGCGTCGGGTGACAGCAGGCCCTTTCTCGGCCAGTCGCAGTAACTGCTGCTGCCAGTGGCATGCCATGCATGGAGTGGCATTGGGTGACGCTGCAGCTTGGTGACGACGAGGGAGCAGGCCGGGAAGCAAGCTGGGGAGGGAGGGCCGTGGGGCCGGGATGGGGTGGGAACAGCAGCCCAAACCTCTGTGGAGCCCCAAACACTCGCTGGGACTGTCCCCAGCGCCCCTCTGTCTGCCCAGCTGGGTCTCCGGTTCTGTAGAAACAAATCCTGGCTGTGACCTGACTCATCATGGCAATAATAAAACTGCACACGCTCGGAGATGGAGGGAAAGACTGCAGCCCGCAGCTCCAATGAGGAGGTCTTTGAAAGGTCAGGAGAATAGGGCAGCCTTCGCCCAGCACCTCAAGGGCAGCAGCAGCCCTGAGGACACCAGGCCCAGCGACCTGCATTGGCGGGGCCTCTCCTCACCATCCGCACCTGTGGGATCCGACCTTCTGGAACGGCGCTTGCGAGCTCCACCGCCAGAATGCTTGTTCCGCCGCCGGCAGCGGAGCATGCGAGTAAGATGGGGCCGTTCATCATGTGTGTGTCCCTTAGACTGAAGAGCCCCAAACGCTGTAGCTTTTCTGTGAAGAACAGGCGAAGGCATTGGGCTTGGGCCTGGAGCAGCGTACCTGGGAAGTGAGAACTGCTGCTGTGCTTTTGGTTGGGAGGGGGGTGGAGAGTTTGGTACTTAAGGTATCAAAGGGCTCTCGGTCTGCTTGGAGAGCGAGGCTGGTGTGACAGGGCGGCCACACGGAATTGGAAGGTCGAATTGCCTTGCCAGGCGCTGCAGTGTTGCAGACTGGGCTGGCTGCTCTGAGCGAGACCTCGAGTCTGAGATGGTGGCTCAGTTTAGCGTCAGCGCATTCCAGGACAGCTAGTCCAGTGTTTGTTCTTTTCTACTGTTGGTGTTTGGTATATCTCTTCAGAGTCAAGTGGCTTTGAATCTTCATGTAACCGTTTCAGTCCTCTACAATAATAAACCTTAAAACCCTTTACCAGTTTTTTGTGACTGAGTTGAAAAGGGGGGGCCACCTTGACACTTTCCTCGCAAGGGAGGTGTCCCAGCCCACTCATCATTTTGGCCGCTCGCTTCTGCGCCTTTTCCAGTTCCACTATATCCTTTTCGAGATGTGGCGACCAGAACTGGACGCAACCAGCTTTCCTTAGGGCTCTGTTGCTGCGTGCTGGTTAGTGTGAGATTCTCCCTGTACATCACAAGAGTGAGTGTGGCCATTTAGCGAGCCTCAGCTTCAACCCCGTTTGGTTTCCTGAGCATTCAGTAAAGGTTTCAGTGCCTTGCATTTGTCCTCAGTCATCTCTTCACCACCAAATCACACAGACGTGCCATTAGCTTCGACACAAGATCGCTTCTCCCCTGGTGTGCACATGTTATGTGCACTTTCAAGGGCACTGCTGGTACGAATATCCGAAGGGCCGTCAGTCACACAGAAGAAGGGAAGGGGCGGGCTTGCTTTGGTGGCTCCTGGGGGCAGGACAAGAACCAGTGGGTTGGGGCTACCGGAAGACTCTCCTGGCTGTAAGAGCAGCCTGGCCCTGGAACAGCCTGCTGCCTCTTCCAGCTGTGGGCTCTCCCTCACTGGGGGGCCTCCAGCAGAGTCTAGGCAGCCACCTGTCAGGGAAGCTGTAGCAGTTGCCTGCGCTGAGCAGGGGGTTAGACTGGATGACCTCCAAGGTCCCTTCCAATTCTAGTATCCTATAATTATGTGGTTCCTCAACTTCTGCCGAAAGCCCTAACAACTTCTTCCCATTGATACAGGCTTCAGGAAGTTTTGGAGCCTGTGATCCCATCATGAACAGTCATAGCATGCTGTTCCCAGGGGAAAAAAGATTGTGAACTCGGCTTCTACCCAGGTAGGTGTGAGCATTGCTTCCGGGGTCTTCATGTTGTTCACGGCGGATTCGGGGGGGGGGCATCATCACAGAGACTTGCTTCTGGCTGCCTGGGCAGCTCTATGCCATCAGCCGATGTGTCCATCTGCCAAACCCGAGGGAGCCGCCGGGCAAGCCTGGTCTGGCCCCTGAGTGCGAGACTCCGGCTGAAGCCTGCCGCCTCCCCCTTCCCTGCACAGGCTCCAGCTCTGAGCCACCTTCTTTGGCTCTGTGAACTGCTCTGGTGGTCGGGGGGGGGGGGGGAAGGGATCCGGCTGGTACCGGGCAGGGTTAAAGGGAGCCTCCCCAGTCCAGTCCACCTTGTCCTTGCAGCAGCACATGGCTGCGGGGGGCTGACGGCGTATCCACGCCTGCCTGCCCAGGACTGGGGGTTTTGCACCCTAAACCACAGCTTGCTACGTAGAGGGTTTCTTCCCCCCCCCCCGTATTTCTCTGACAAGAAGTGGAGCGCAAGATTAACCCCTTTCCACTAGTCTGAATTATATCCTCAAGGAGCTGCTCCTGTAACACACTTGCCCATTTTGTAGGATTATAACAAATCATCTCTAACTGTGTGGGGATTAATCCCCGAGCACTTCAAGGAGATGGTCTTGACTGGCCGAGGGCTGCGGTACACAGGACGCTCGGAAATGCCTTGAGATGAAGACGCTGCTGCCTGTGACTCAGCTCGTCCTTTGCAGTCAGCTTGTGCAGAATGCAGTGGTGCACCTCCCAGTGTGGGGGGAGCACCAAGAAGGCGATGCGCCGCCCCCCGTGCTGCCCCCCCTCTCCCCTGCTCCCTTCCAGGCACCTCCAGAGGGGATTTCTCAAGTAGAAAGGCCTGAAGAGGGAGAGGGGGCTGCTGAGGTTGGGGGGGAGCAGCCTCCTCCTTCAGCGGATTCGCACTGGGAGGTGGGGCCCCCACGCACCCTGCGCCTGCCCACTGCTGCCGTCGGCCACCCCAGCCAGCCTTGAGCCCACTAACCCCCCCCCCCATCACTGCAGCAACATGGCAGGTGGTCACTCCTCCTGCCTGCCTCTCCGTTTCTGCTTTGGGAAATGAGCCTTGAGGGAAGCGGCAGCCGCCGCCGAGAGGGAGGTGGCAGTGGAAGGGGGGAGGAAGTGTGCAGGCAGGACAGCAAGTGGGGGGGGCGTATGGTAGGGACCATTTGGGGCCCTTCCCCTTGCGGTGCAGCCAGTAGCTGAGCCCCTGAGGGCTGGCCAGGTCAGCTGGAGAGACGGCAGGTAGCCAGAAGCAGAGGAGGGAAGCAGGGGTGGAGTTTGGGTCCTTCCAAGAAACGAATGCATTGGGACCCTGCTTTTCCCCCTGTCTGCAAGTGCTCAAGGCCAGGCCTCATTCCTAAGGTTGAGGGGCACAGGGTCAGGACAGTGGCGGAGGGGACACGAGACGCAACAGGAAGCAGAGCAGGAGGCAAGAGTGGGAGGGGGGAAAGAGGCATGCAGGGCAGGGCAGCACGAAGGGGCAGCCTGGTGGGTTTCCTGCGCAGTGAGCTGAGTGACCCAGTTTGGCCTGGGATTGCTGGGCTCTGGACACCAGGAGGATTCTGGCCTTCCTGGGGTGGCAGCAAATTCCACAAATGAATGATGAATTGTGGGAAGAAGAAGGTGCTTCTTTTCCTGTCCTGAATCGACTGCTCATCAATGTCATCCGACAACTCTGAGGAGAGGAAAATGTCCGTCTTCCCCCTTTCTCCACCCCAGGCCTAAGTTTATACACCTGACCTCTCTTACGCCTCTCCAGTCGTCAGCCAACTTTTGTCCAAGTGAAAATGTCCCCAATAATTTAGCTTTTTCTTGTAGGTGAAACTCCACTTTCCCCACAGCAACTTCTGGTGGTGAGAGACAGATCCCTTGCAGAAGAGTGGTCTAAAAGCTTTTAAAAATAAGAATAAGAATAAATAAGAGAATGTGGGGTCTAGGTTTCTTCAGTTAGATGGCGGGGTGTCCCTGGCCCTCCCTGTTCACACTCCTCCAAAGCAGCATGTCAAAGGACGCACTGCAGGAGACCCGTCACAGTCCGAGCCGATCCTCAGCCGGCCCATGCAGTGCCACGGCCCCGGTGCATCCTCTGCGGCATGCAGAGGCCGGCGGTAGGATATCATGATGTGGCAGAGAGGTCATAGTTTACTTTCCTACTCTGCCACACCATGATCCCCAATGGGCCTACTCAGAACTGCACGAGCCCTTTGGCTGCCGTACGTCCAGGTGGGCCCGGGGGGGGGGGTTTGTTGAGGCCTGGAAGGGAGCATTGGGTGCCCTCCCTGTTCTGTGCAGCTTGGGAGCATTGTGGTTCAAGGGTCATGGCGGCAAGGGGCCAAAGGCGCAGGTCACCCTGGACACAAAAGGGGAGTCCAAAGCAAGCCCTTCACCTGCAAGGGAGGCAGCACCTGGGCTGCCTTTCTTCCTGGGAGGCAGATAAGGGCCAGGCTTAGCATATGTTCCGGAATGGCCGGGACAGTCCCAGAATCTGAGGTCCTGTCCCAGGGTGAATGGCAGCCGCCCCGGGTCCTGGGAAAGCCACGGCGCAGCTGGAAGCTTCGAACCCGCTCAATTCCCGGATGAGAACTGGGCGAGTCCAAAGCTTCCAGGTGCGCAAGCGCATGGCAAGCGTGCAAGGAGCCCTGGCCGGCCGATGAAGACGCGGTGCCAGTGGTGTGGGGGCACAAAACCGGCAGCAGCAGCAGCAGCGCCACGGGTCGCAGCAGGACATGAGAACAACGTGACCGGGAGAGCAGCAGAAAAGGCAAGTGCTGAAAATGGTGGCAAAATGAGGGAGAAATAAATAACTAAAAAAATGCGGATGATCTAATGGGCGGCAAGCAACTGCTCTGCGCCCAGGGGGAAAAGGGGGGGGCAGTCAACAACAATGTGGCCAGAAAAAATAAATAATAATAATAATAATAATAATAATAATAATAATAATAATAATAGTAAATTGGCGGGGGGGAATAAAGGGGATGTCCCAGTTTGGTCCCTCAAAATATGGTAACCCTAATAAGAGTTGAGAGAGAGAGAGAGACAGAGAGAGAGAGGAGGAGGAGGAGGAGGAGGAGGAGAAGGAGGAGGAGGAGGCTCTGAAGGTTCCTTGACCAGCCCACACTGGCCTCTTGAGCAATTCGGTTTCACTTAGGGGAGAAAGGAAGGAGAAGGCAGAACAGGAGGAGGGCTGTGGTCCTGGGTGCTGGCTGAAATGGTGGTTTTCGCATGAAGGCTGGAATGGGGGTCACAGCACTAGTGGGCTAATAATCCACACTCAGCAGGGCAGGGTGCAAATGTGAACCAAAGAACAAAGGGTGGGCTGAAGAACATAAGAACATCAGAAGAGCCCAGCTGCTGGATCAGGCCAAAGAGGGCCCCTCTAGTCCAGCTTCCTGTATCTCACAGTGGCCCCACCAGATGCCTCAGGGAGCACTCAACCCACAAGATGCTTGTATCCTGATACGCTAACTGCCCAATCCTATCCTTTCCCCTGCCATAGCATGCAGCTGCGCCAAAACAGACTGCACTGCACGCTACATGGACGTGCAGTGCGGGACTGAGAGGTAAGGCAACCCCACACCTCCTACTCTACCGAAAATTGCTGCGTCAGACCTTTGAAGTGCGCTCACGCACTGTCCGCAAGCCACCCTGCACCTCGGATCGCGATCACAACCCACTTCCGGTTTTGAAAACCGGATAGAAAGAAACAGAAACAAAATGCTGACCATGTAACACGACGGAGTAGCGGCAGGAGACGATGCCTTTGCTCTTCCAACGGTGCTACTTGAGCACGACATGCTACGCCTGGGACTTGTGTAAACCCACATCTAACACAGGCAAATTGCCTTCAGCTCTCCATGGAATTATCAGCTTGGGGAATCGCCTTGTACTGAAGGGGATGAGCCTGGGATGGGAGAAATCGCAGGTATTCGCACACTGCCTGGTTCTTGGGACTTGCTGGAAGATTAATCTGTCAGTTGAAATAACACGTTGTCGGGAGGAACAGATGAGAAGCAGCTGCCCCTTTGCAAAGAGTTCCTTTCTGATGTGTTATCACAAGCAAAGGGTTTGTGGGGGAGACGTAAAAAACGGGCCAGTGGGTGATGCCAGGTGCCACAACTCAAACACAGGGTGAGTCGGCGTTTCTGCCAAGAGCAGGGGTGTCAGAAGACTGGCATTAAGCTCCGCTGATTTCACTGTATGGCTCTGAGATCTGAAGTCCAGCTCTGAAGCGCCCTGGTGGGCTGACTCTCAAGACGGAATTTGCTCTCTCAAGACCTTTGTCCTCAAGTCGTCCTCCAAAATGTAGTGGGGTTGAGACAAATCAACGGAAGAGAAGTCTGTCAATGAATGACTGGCTTTAGCCACGATAACTCATCATCATTTGGAAAATGGAGCCTCCGCGCGTCAGTCTGAATCTGTCTGCAGCTGGAGGGGCAAACAGAAAGTGGAAGACTTGCTAGCCCAAATGGAGAGAACACACTTAAACAAACAAACAAACATTTATACTCCACCTTTCCCTTTCAAAATAAAGAACCAAAGTGGCTAACATCAAGAGCTTAAAGCAAGAAAGTACAACAGCAAAACCAATATAACATTCAGCGACAAACTAGCAAGCCACAGAAGCAGCAAAAACAATGTTTTGAAGAGTGAAAGCAGTCGAAACAGAAAGCTCTTCATCCCCTGCTGCCTGTGTTCCGTTCTGAATTCACTGCAACACTTTGGGCCCCCAATCCCAATCCCGCCAGTTGCCCCAGGAGGCCACTTTGGTCCATGGTGTCAAAAGCTGCCGAGAGGTCCAGTAGGACCCACAAGGAAGGACACACACACACACACACACACACACACACACACACACACACACACACACACAGTCCAGTCCCCGGCACAGGTCATCCACCAGGGCAAACAAAGCTGTTTCTGTCCCAAAACTGGGCTTGAAGCCAGACTGAAAGGGGTCCAGATAATGAAGAAGGAATACAAACTCTTGTGGAAAAAGTAATCCAATGGCCCAACCCTAACCCTCTGGCTCTCTGACGGCCTGTTGAAACAGCAGCACACCCCGCGGGGGCTCCCAACATTCTCTGACCACCTTTTTTTATTTCAACAGTCTGAGTGGAGAGCAAGGAACAGGCGCCGGGGTAAGAAACCCCAGTTGAAGGAAGGAGGAAGGAGTTGAAGGAAGAAACAGTTGAAGGAAGGAGGCGTTGAGAGAGCTCTGCCTCCTCCTTCTCCTTCTGTGGAGCTATTGCTCAGCAATTTCTCTCTCTCCTCCCCTCAGGTGAGCTGCTAGAAAGAGCCACTGGCTTGCCAGTCAGTTTGTTGGGCTCTCTGGGGCTGGAAGTATTGGAGCTGAGGACTGGCCCCTTAACTGGAACACCTGGGCCTGTGGAGCTATTGCTCAGCAATTTCTCTCTCTCCTCCCCTCAGGTGAGCTGCTAGAAAGAGCCACTGGCTTGCCAGTCAGTTTGTTGGGCTCTCTGGGGCTGGAAGTATTGGAGCTGAGGACTGGCCCCTTAACTGGAACACCTGGGCCTGTGGAGCTATTGCTCAGCAATTTCTCTCTCTCCTCCCCTCAGGTGAGCTGCTAGAAAGAGCCACTGGCTTGCCAGAGGCTCGAGCCTTTGGCTCGAGCCGAAGGGCGAGAGCCTAAGGGCTCTTTGCCCGGTGGATCGGAGACCACGCAGGCCAGAAGACTTCACCTTGCGGCTGAGCTCACCCAAGCTGTTGTTACCCAGTGGGTCACCATTTGCTTTTAATTGTCAGCCCTGCCATGTCAGCATCGAGAGAAAGGTAGAGTGAGTGGTATATGTATGTGGGTGATTGAGTGTGTATGATTGTGGTAGATGGTAAGCGTAGGGGTTCTGTGAATGGTTAACCTTGGCCTCGGTGAGAGGGAGGCATAAGGGGCACGAGTGGGACCTCTACCCCGGTGAGAGGGGGGCAAGGGGTGTGGGGTGCCGTGACCCTCGCCTCAGTGAGAGGGAGGCGGGGGTTGCTGGACAGGAGTAATTGTGGGTTGGAGGGAATGCTTTCATATACGGATTGACTGGAGAGTGAGGGGTGATTGAGAGTGTGTGGTGAGTGTGTGAGTTTTAGGTTGTCTGGTCTCCTGTAGGCTCCGTTGAAGGGCTATGTGTTTGACACCTCGAGGGAGCCTAGGGGAGGGGAGGGCAGCCACCATTAGCAGAGTGACGGGTCACGGAAGATATGGCGGTGGGGGCTGGGCAGGCCGTTTCAGGAGAACGAGGGTCAGTCACAGGCAGACTGTCCCTCTTTCTGGCCCTTCTCCCATCCCTCTGACCCTTGGCGGTCTGGGCAACAGTCCCCTGAGTCTGAAACTGCTGCTTTTGAACGCCAGGTCAGTTAATAATAAAATCTGCCTAGTCCAGGATTTAATCCTGGATGAAGGTGCTGACCTGGTGTGTATTACGGAGACCTGGCTGGATGAGTCGGGAGGGGTAAGTCTCTCCCAGATGTGCCCGCCGGGTTTCCGGGTATTGCAGCAGCCACGACTACAGGGGCGGGGAGGCGGTGTTGCGATAGTCTATCGTGATACCATCAGTCTCACTGGGTACCCTGTCCCGCGGTCCACTGGGTTTGAGTGCCTCCATGTCGTGTTGGAAGGGCGAGACAGAATAGGGATTCTGTTGGTGTACCGCCCACCATGCTGCCCAACAGTCTCCCTGCCTGAGCTGACCGGGGTGATCTCGGCGCTGGCGTTGGAGTGCCCTCGCCTATTGGTGCTGGGGGACTTTAATGTCCACGCTGAGGCCCCGAGGACAGTTGCGGCTCAGGACTTCATGGCCGCCATGGCAACCATGGGTCTGTCTCAGAGAATATCTGCCCCGACGCACGATGCGGGACACATGCTGGACCTGGTGTTTACTGCTGGGCAGGTGGATGGTGATCTGGATGTGGAGGAAATTAACATCACTCCTTTGTCATGGACAGATCACTTCCTGGTGGGATTTAGGCTTATCGCGGCCTGTCGCCTCCGCAGTGGTGGGGGACCTCATTCTATGGTCCGCCCCCGGAGGATGATGGATCCGGATGGATTCCTGAGGGCTCTGGGGGATTTTCCTGTTGACAGAGTCGGCGACTCACCCAGCGCCCTGGTTGACCTCTGGAATGGGGAAATGACCAGGGCCCTGGATCTGATCGCTCCTGAGCGTCCTCGACCAAGCCGCAGAGTCAAAGCGGCCCCTTGGTTTACTGAGGAGCTACGGACAATGAAGCGGCAGGGCAGAGGCCTAGAGCGACGGTGGCGGAAAACTTGTGCTGACTCCGACCGGGCACGGGCTAGAGCTCACTTCAGAGCCTATTCCGTGGCGGTGGCGGCAGCTAAGAGGGCTTTCTTTTCTGCCGGCATCGCGTCCGCGGAGAACCGTCCAGCTGAGCTTTTCCGTGTAGTCCGGGGCCTGCTCCATCTGCCCCCCCCCCAGTAGATGGGGCGGAACCTACGGTGGCTCGCTGTGACGAGTTTGCAAAGCACTTCGTGGACAAAGTCGATCGGATTCGGCATGACTTGGATGCTGCATTAGTAGTATCTAATGATGTCCCTGAGGCACCTGTCTGTTGTTCTTCCTGGGATTCTTTTCAGCTTGTAGAACCTGAGGATGTGGACAAGATTCTTTGGAGCGTGAGACCATCTGCTTGCCCGCTTGACCCTTGTCCGGCATGGCTGATTAGAGCTGCCCGGGTGGGGCTGGCTGAGTGGACGGGGAGGGTGGTAAATTCATCTCTGAGGGAGGGGGTGGTGCCGCTGTCTTTGAAGCAGGCGGTGGTGCGCCCCCTCCTGAAGAAACCCTCCTTGGATCCTACGATTTTGAACAACTTCCGGCCAGTCTCAAATATCCCGTTTCTGGGCAAGGTGATCGAGCGGGTAGTGGCGTCTCAGCTTCAGAGGGTCTTGGAGGAAGCTGATTATCTGGATCCATTCCAGTCTGGCTTCAGACCGGGGTTCGGGACAGAGACGGCCTTGGTCGCCTTGGTGGATGACCTGCGCCGGGGACTGGACAGGGGGAGTGCGTCCCTGTTGGTCCTGCTGGACCTCTCGGCGGCTTTTGACACCATTGACCATGGTGTCCTTCTGGGTCGGTTGGCTGGGTTGGGGCTTGGAGGCACCGTTCTGAGGTGGTTCCGCTCCTTCCTGGCTGATAGATCCCAGAAGGTGGTGCTGGGGGATGCTTGTTCGGCACCCTTGCCCTTGAGGTGTGGGGTGCCACAAGGGTCAATTCTATCCCCCATGCTGTTTAATATCTATATGAAGCCGCTGGGAGAGGTCATCCGGGGATTTGGGGTAGGGAGTCATCAGTATGCGGATGACACCCAGCTCTTTCTCTCCTTTCCACCTGACTCCAAGGGGGCGGTCGATGTCCTGAATCGTTGTCTGGAGGCAGTTGGGAGCTGGATGGGGGCTAACAAGCTGAAATTAAATCCTGATAAGACAGAGGTTCTGTTGGTCCAGAAGTCTACGACTCAGGTACTGGATCATTGTCCTGCTCTGAATGGGGTTGTACTCCCTCTGAAGGAGCAGGTCCGCAGCTTGGGGGTCCTCCTGGATGCGCAGCTGCTCCTGGATTCCCAGGTGGCGGCTGTGGCCAGGGGGGCTTTTGCCCAGCTTCGGCTGGTGCGCCAGCTGCGACCGTACCTGGATCGTGCAGACCTGGCCACGGTGACCCATGCTCTAGTGACATCTAGACTAGATTACTGCAATGCGCTCTACGTGGGGCTGCCTTTGAAGACTGTTCGGAAACTGCAACTAGTGCAGAATGCGGCGGCCCGGGTGGTTGCTGGGGCCTGTCGGTTCGACTCAGTCGGACCGTTGCTTCAGCGGCTACACTGGCTGCCGGTTCGTTTCCGGGCACAATTCAAAGTGCTAGTTTTGACTTTTAAAGCCCTTTACGGCTCGGGTCCAGGGTATTTGAGGGACCGCCTCCTTCCTTATAATCTGACCCGTACTCTGAGGTCATCAGGGGGGGCCCTGTTGACCGTGCCGCCACTGACGGAGGTGAGGGGGATGGCGGCGCGGAATAGGGCCTTCTCGGCAGTGGCGCCCCAATTATGGAATTCCCTCCCCCTGGAATTAAGAACGGCTTCCTCCTTAGAGACCTTTCGGCGGGGCCTCAAGACATTTTTATTTAGATCAGCATTTGATGTCTGACATGGTGGGCTGGCTTTTTTACAAATTGCTTTTAACAAATGTGGATGACCCACTGGGGCTGTTTGTTTTAATTGTTTTTAATTATTTTAATTCTTGATTTTAAATGTACTTATGTATTTTAATATTTTTGTTGTAAGCCGCCTTGGTTGCCCTGGTGGGAGAAAGGCGGGGTAAAAATTCTATAAATAAAATAAATAAATAAATTCTCTCCTACCAGGCCGTTCTGCTGGGCAAATGAAGAGAAGACAGTCGACGACGGTGTTGTCCTGCAGCTGCTTCCTACAGCTCTGCTGCCCCCCCCCCGACTATTTGCAAGGTTGGCGCTGTGGGAAGAGGGGGGCTGCAAGCAAGAAGGCTAAGTGAAGCAGTTTGATGGGGGCAGGCTGGGGGTGGTGGGCAGCAGGCAGATTCAGGGAGCCCCCCGGCACCCCTCCTCAGCTCACCATCCCCCAACGTGTCGCTCAGCCTCCTGACCGGGCCAGCCCTGCAGGGACCGTTTGGGATTCGTCTCCAGATGTGCAACCACAGTCCAGACCAGTTTCTGCTCTGCTGGCCCCAGAACACTGACTGGAAAGATGGGCGTCCGAAGGAGGACATGGTGAATTATGGCAGCCGGCTCATTTGCAAGCCCTCGCTGCAGAGAGATGAAAGGCGGGCCGCGAACGGTGCTAGCCTGGCCCCAGGCAGCAGGGCCCGGCAGATGATACAGAATTCATCGCGGTACAAAAGACCTGCCAGTACGGGTACGTTCAAAGGCATTTTATATGAAAAATAAGATCTGGGGCTGAGCCAAAAAAGCCAGCTAGCCAAAGGCCATCAGGTTGCACAACAAACACTCTGTCTTGCTGAGGGCATGAGCCGTGGAAGCGCATTCTGAAAACAACTCGCTTCCCCAGAATACAGACACTGCGTTGGCAACGGGTGGGCAGAGGGATGGCGTGGGAAGGAAGCCTGTGAAGTCAGGAACTGTGTGGGCCAGAAGAAGGGCGAAGATCCGGCTCTCCAGTGACACAGAACGGCGGGCGGCGGGAGGTAACGGGTGCCTGGCGAGAAGCAATTGGTCATGTGATCCCGTGTGAAAGTCAGGTTGGGACTGGCGGGGTGGGGTGGGGGTGAAAACAGGAAAGCTAATTTCAGGGAGCAGAATTGTAATCTATTTCTTTACGAATGTGGGTGAGTGTGAATAAACATTAACATTTAGGAGGACAGGCAGGAGCACCAGTCTGAAAAATGCAACATGCACTGACGTAGTTTTGACATTTAAGAATCGCTGCTGTAAAACGGCTCAAAGCCATTTTCAAGACACATAATCAAGGTACAAGGAGACCAATAATAATAATAATGATGATGATGATGATGATAATAATAATAATAATAATAATAATAATGCATTAGCAGCATAAGAACATAAGAAGAGCCCAGCTGCTGGATCAGGCCAAAGGCCCATCTAGTCCAGCTTCCTGTATCACACAGTGGCCCCTTTCCATGTCAAAGAACCAGGACGTGGCAGGCAATCCTTGTGTTTTCAACATTTCTGCATCAGTTGTGACTCATTTAGGCAAATCTCTCCCATGTGACTTCTGTGAGACACCAGATTTCCCCTGGAAATTTGAGCGATGGTGTGTGACGCCACCTTGCAGTTGATTGGGATGTGCAGCTAGCGGGACCCTGTCCCTCAAATAAATCTCACGAAGACTTTGAGAAAACAGCCAAATACGAGAACACTTGTAACAACACTATGTGAATTAGAAATCAGGGGGTTGTGGTGAATTGCACCCTCTGCCTAATGTCTCCCAGCTTGGGGGGAAGAACAGGCGAAGAGACGGCTCCCAAGCAATTTGAGCACTGGCTTAACAAGCCCCTTCAGAATGAAGCAGCGCTACTGGCAGAACTGTTACAGTTTACAGCTCGGCCGGCAATAAAGGACCGTCACTTCTGCCATCGATCACCCAAACACTCCCATCAATCCCAGGGTCGAGGCACCTTGCGCGGCTCTAGCGGGCCATAGCAGAGAGGGCCGCTTTTCCCTTCCAAGCTCAGAGAGCGACCCAGGGAGGAAAGGCCCAAATCACGCCTGCGGTTTTGCTCTGAAGAGAAGCATGGCGATGCTCCGATGGAACAGCTGCAGAGTCTTCCCTGTGCCTGGCCCGAGGACCCGGGACCGTGTACCTGGGCGGACTGCAAGGCATAGGCAAGCTCCCCCCTTGGGCAGGGGAAAGGCAGGTAGAAATGTCTTTTTAACAAACTATGCGCTCCCATAGTCCCAGCCCCAGCATAAGGCCAGCTGTCCAGCTAAACGAGCAGTCTGGGGAAGGAGCCAGGGGGAAGAGGGGGTGGAGCAGGTCACAGCGAGCGAGCGAGCGAGCGACTGCCCCCCTCGGCTCTTGGCTCTCCCTCCTGCTGGGGGGCCTGGGATTGACCGGATCCATGGTAGCCTCCTTGCTGCCGCCACCCCAGCCCAGCCTAGGAAGCCCAGGCAGCAGGGCCCCCTCCTTGGTCAGCAAAGGTGAGGGGTTCCCTTTAGAACGACCCAGTGGTGGGACTGGAGAGTTTGCGTGGAGTTGGCCTGGCCAACGTCCTCCCTTCCGAGTGGCCAGTAAAACCACGGCTGAAAAAAGCTCCAGAAGTAAAAGGGCTGAAAGTCAGGCACTGATCACTAGGCAAAGGGAGAAAGGGGGGGCAAGGCAAGGAGGGAAAAGAGAAGCCGGACATCAACCAGGCCCCTCCCCGGCACGGCTGGCGGAGCGGAGCCCTTTCCCTCCCTAGAGGCTCATGCTGCTGCTGCTTCAGGGCTCCGGTCCCCACACGCTGAATGGGAGCACCTTCCCACAGGAGCAGCTGCTTTCAACAACGGCCTGGGGGCTGGTGATGTCGCAGTCCATCCAATGGGATGCTTTGCGATTGTCTGGGCACCTTTCCTATCCTTTGACCTGGTCAGGTGGCCTTGGGTGCCCAATCAACTGCCACGTGGGCTGGCTAGGGGACACGCCCCTTTGCGACGTCACTTCCAGTTGTGCCGGCCGGACACACCCCTGTGACAGGACTTCTGTCGGAAGTGACATCACGGTTCCTTGACCCGCCCCCCCCGTGATGTCACTTCCGCCCCCCTCAGGGTCCCGGGAAATCTGGTAAGCCTACAGTTCCAGGCCTGTAGGCGTTAGGGCTCGCTGGGGGTCCACTTCTCACTGATCTCTCCCTTACACAGAGAGGGAAATTGACTGAAACTGGAAGAATACATGGCAAAAGTGGGATAGTTCCAAAAGTAACGTTTTGACTGGGAGGGCCCTGGAGGAAATGGCTTTGCTTGCCCCTCCCTCACTTCTGGCTTCTCATTCTGAGAGTCTACTACTTTCTCCAGAGATACTGAGATGGAGCCTAAACTTCTGGAGCTTTAGGTCAGATCCTGGAACTGTATTTGCCCTACCATGGGGATTTTTCCAGTTTCCTGCATTTATTTATGTGTTTGTTTCTTTAAAAGATGGATATGCTGCCTCTCCCCTTGTGAAGAAGGTATCTGAGGTGGAGTACAATGCAAAATGCAAAGTATAAAAGCAGCAAAATAAAAGCATGACAACCACTTGGCATTGCAGAGCCTGGAAGAAGGAAGGGCCTGGCTGAATCTGAGGACGAGGCACCCGCCTCGTCTAGAGAGGAGGAGAGCAGCCTCCTCTCAGTCTCCTTTGGGATCTGCTCCATCGGAATTCTAGCAGGAACTGCAGAGTTCAGGAAGAAAATATCTTCCCTGAGGACTGCAAATAGATTATGCCGCGTGCAGATAATTATACTGAAAGAAAAAAGAAAAGACCCCATCCATTTGTGCTCCGATGGGAAGGGGAAAATGTTTGGGGGGTGGGGAATAATATTTCTTGAAAGAAATTAACAGCCCAAATTGGGCCGGTTGCGACGGTGTAATGCTAGTAATGATGTCACAAAGGCCTGACAGCATTGCAGAGAGCAGGCCGCTGGTGGCTGTTTCGGATCCGCCACCCACGACGGCTGCAGTGGTGGTGGGCGGCTCCAGCTCCTGGCTCTGCAGGTAAGCTGGAGGGGTGGGTGGAATGAATGGGACAGAGACTAGGGAGGGGAGGAGGCAGGTCAGGGCGGGAGGGGGCGTGACCTGGTGCAGGCGACCTGTGCCACGATGCTATCGCCTTCCTCACCTTCCGACACACACACACACCCCCCGCCAAAAAAAGCTGGTGCAGGTCTGAAGAGACCCATTGGCTATTGGAAGGCTTATGGGGCAATAAGGGAAAATATGTTCCTACCTCTCCGAAGTCTCCCGATCAGCCCCCCCCCCCCCAGCATGCAGCACAGACCGTTTTGGCGCAGCTGCATAATATGGCGGGGAAATGGATAGGACTGGGCTGTAAATCCTGGTTTTTAAGTTTGGACACAAACAAGAAAACACACACATTTGTGCATGATTTTTTTTTTAATGTGCAATTGTTGAATTGTTCAATTCCCAAAACAGAATGAAAAGAGACCATTTTTATTTTTTTTGTTAGTTTTGAAGTGCTGGAAAGATCCTGGAACTCTCCTGCAGGAAAGACTCTGGACTACAACAAATATTGTTCAGAAGAGCAGCAGAAAAGCCTCCCCAGCTGGGGGCCCAAGGAGAGAAGCGCCCGGTCCAGCTAGCCCGGCAGGCCTCAGGCAAAGCAGCCAAGGTGAGGGTTGTATCAATCAGCTCAAACCGCTAGGCAACGTACCCTGTTTCGGAGGAAAGGTGGGACGGCTGCCAGGGGGAGCTGCAGTGGCTAGCCCCCAGCACCTCTGCTCCAGAGTCGTCCGTACTCAGGCCTTGTGGCCAGACAACAACCTGAACCGGTTACCACGTGTGGTGATTCAGGGTCCATGTTCTGGCTCCGCTGGACTCCCGCCTGCAGAATGCAGCCACTGAACATGGGAATAGTCATGGAGAACTGTGGGCCATCTCTGCAGACTGTGTGTGTGTGTGTGTGTGTGTGTGTGTGTGTGTGTGTGTGTGTGTGTGTGTGCGCGGGGGGGTCATATTTGGGGGCCTTACAGGGAGTGCTGCTGGGTGACATCCCCGTTAGCCCTGTCCACACATGGGGTCTCTGAGGAGGGCCAGCACCTGAGCAGGGCTCTTATGGCCGTGAACCCCGCCAGCTGATTGTGCGTCAGATGAAGGTGTCCATCCACCTGGCCAGGTGTAATAGCAGAAGGCAGAACCCTCACTCACCTTTTTGGCATAGAGACCGTTGCGGATACAAACCAATACTTACATGTTCAGACTAGAAGCAGGCTGCTATTCATAAGAGGTGCAAAACCAGGTTTGCAGCCCTAGAACTGTAATAGAAGCAAAAAATACAGCTGCTGCAGTTGGGTTCCAGAATGTACGAAGGGTGTCAGGAGTTGTAGACGACTACTGGGATTGGGAGACATTGGACCAATGGGGTTCCCCATAGGAAGGGTCGGTGCCAGATGCTGCATAGATCAGTACCTGCTCTCCCACATGACCCAAGGCACGTCTCATGCGCACACTGTGAATCTCCCTGTCTTTTTGTACATCCTCACTGACAAGGGGCCAGGTTGGGGTATCAACTGAAAATGGCTTCGCCGGTCTTAGAGAACAGCAAAGGGAACGAGGATGCGACCTCTGGCTCACATGCAACCCTGGGTCTGCTTTTCACGCCCAGGTACATCTGCCTTGAAGTGCGCCTGGGTTCTTCTCCTTTCTTCCTGGGTTTCAGCAAACAGAGCTGGATGTCACTGGGTCTGCGAACATCCATCCCTTGCATGTCAGTGAAGCCGCTTCTCTGAGTCTCGAACTTTCTGCGGTGCTGACGAGATTCAAAGGGGTTAACCCGCTGTAAAGCTATTCAGTTAAGAGCTAATTCAGCTCCTTCCTCACACACAAGGCAAAGGAAACAGTTAACAGACAGAAGTAAACGATCTCTTTGCAAGCTTCAGGGAAAGCGAAAAGGAAGGAGAGTTGGCATTTCTAGGCCAGGTTGTCATAGAAACAAGACCTGATCTTTCCATACAGCAGTCTGGAGAAGGCGGCAAACACCATCCGCTTGGGCTAGGGAGGGATCCAGCTCTGCCGCAACGGGGGCTTTGCAGCCCAGCACTTGAGCATCAAAGCTGAAATGCAGAAGATCGTTCCCAGGAGAGAAGGCACAAGGTCACTGGGGACAAACCTGTGCTCCTGTCGTAACAGGCGGAGTGCAGCGGAGCGGGCAGCCCCTCCCACACAAAGCATGCCAGGCTTTTTTTCCAAAGGTAATTTTTCTCACCCTGTTTTTCAATTGGAATTTTCCAAAGCAGCTTAGAAAACGGTGTGAAACCCTGAGATGAGATGCCTCCTCCTGGGCTAGAAACGTGCTGCCATCAGCCAGGGCATTTCTTTCTTTCCTAGTGTGACTGCAGGTGCCGTCTGGGGGCTTCTCCTTGTGAAGGCCCAACAGCAGGAGTCTAACAGACGGGAGCTGGCTGCGCCCCGGAAGTGACGTCATGTCACGTGACATCACTTTGGGCGCTATCGGTAGCTACCTCGCGTTCCGCTTGGAGCGAGCGGAACGCGAGGGCTGCCGATCGATGGCTGCCTCCAAGTGCCGCCCCTTCTCTTCACAGTCAAGAGGAGAAGGGGCACCGCGAGAAGGCAGCAGGCGAATGGCTGCCCTTGCGTTTGGCTCGGCGTTATGAGCCGAACGCTAGGGCAGCCGTTAAGTGGTGGAGTCTGAGGGTTGCAACCCCGCCTGGCGTTGCACCTGGGGCAGCTGCCCCTCAGGCTCCACCCTTGTTACACCCCTGTGTCAGGGTTTGCCTTTTGCCAGCTGTGAGCATTTGCAGAAAACTCAGACCTGGATTTCAGATTTGGGATCTGAGTCCCCGATGTGCAACCTCTGAGGCTCTGCTTCGGGGGTTCACTTTCTCAGAAGTTTGAGAGGTATCCAGAGGAAGCAGGGCCTTTACAGGGATGGTGCCAGCTCTCTGACACACCCTCCCCTTGGAGACCAGACAGGCAGCCACTGGTACTGTACTGAGCTGGTACTGTTTGGCTGGACAGTCTTAGTTCTTCCTAATTGGACGGTCCTTGTAATTTTGTTTGAATGTTTTATTTGCTTGCTATTATGACTACTTAACATGATACATTATTATTTGTTGTTTCTTTTGTTGTGTAGTGCCCTGAGTCCTTTGGGAGAAGGATGGGATATAAGCTTTTATAGTAAAATAAAGTAAAAAAATATATCCCACCTTGTTACAAAAAAGTGGCTAACAAAGTGGTGGTGGCTAACAAAGTTAACTTAAAACATACTGTATTAAACACTGAAAACGAGTAAAAACATTAATGAAAATGCCAAGGTAGAGGGAGGGGACTATCAGCAACTGCACGCTGATACAGGGCAGTAGAGCCTAGTGGTTAGCACTCAGTCTCTGCCTGTTCCTCTCTCTCTCCCGTTTCAACATGCAGCAGAATGGGGAAAAGCCTTTGTAGAATGAATCTGCTGCCACCAGCCCAGGTGATCAGGCAAGACAGAAGGGGGGCATCTGGGCAAAACCCCTTCCCAGGAAAATAATGACGCTCAGGGGTTCCTATCAAAATCACTCTCACAGTAGCGTCAGCAGAGCGAGGAGACATGACAATCCACTGTACTTCCTGCACAGGCAGACTCAGGGTTAAAATATAACCAGTCTACTAAAAGCCAAACCAAAAAAAGGATTTTAAAAAATGGGGAAAAAGCCGAATAAGGAAGAGATAAGCTTGGTAGAAAAACATAGAGCGTTTCCAAAAGGTGCAATAATAATTGGAGCCAGCAGATGGAGCTGGATCTCCCACATCACACGTTAAACTAGAAATACTGCAAGTTAAACCAGAGTCTTTGGCCGCATGTTAGAATGACTGCAAACAGTAAAAAATAACATAAACCCTTACGATTGCTAGCTAGACCTACTCTCTGTCTTATTAATTACCTGAAGGACAGGGCCAGCCTTTTTCACTTGCTTCCCCGCAAATGGGTCTCTTCTACCTGGAGCTCACTATCTAGAGTTCACTGCAAGAGCTTTCGGCAGCTGGGATGAATAGCCACTCCTTCTTTCCGGCTTGGAAGTTTTATCACTTGGCTGTAATGACATCATCTGTCTACCCAGTTGGACAAGGGAGCCCAGCTGGGTAACCACCTCCCTCCTCCCAGGAGTAGGACTGGTAGGAACATGAGCTCATTCCTGATTCGCATGGAAGAGAAAGGCTTTTCTCCCCCTCCTGGCTTATAACGTTTTGCAAGACAAAGGGACAAGGGCTGCAAAGCGGCTGCTCCCAGCAGCTGAATCCACATAAGCTGCTGGGGAGTCAAAACTGCCCCAAACGTAGGAAAATAGACATAAAATACATAGAAACAGGGAACTATCACAGAAACCAAAGCAGGTAAGAAAACGACACATTCCTAATCGCAATTAGGAACACAACTAGCCACCATTTGGTGATCTTTGGAAGGGGCAAAATGGGTCGAAAGGATGAGGGGGCCTTCCCACTGGTGGCAGAAATGGCTGGTGGTTGCCATTCCGCTCCAAATGCCCCCTGAGAATGATGCTGCATTGAGAACAACGCCCCTGAGAACACGTGGCTGTTCTTCAGTGCTCACTGGCCACAGAGAGGAGCGCCATCACTTGAGACTTGATGCCAGTGACAAAAGTGGTGGTGGTGAAATAAGTTGTCTGGCTTCCTCCACTCCCACAATTGAGCTTTACCTTGAAAACGTTCAACAAAACACAACAATTTCAGAACGAGTGGAAGAAGCAGAAAAAAAGTAAAAGGGACACCACAAACACGCTTTAAGACTATAGCGCTAAAATCGACCAGTTGGAGCCTGGATAAATAAAAAAAGTCTCTGCCTGGTATCTTCAGCTAAGCAGAAGAGGTGTCGGGTAAGCCACCCAGGAAAGAGCTTGCCATCATCGGGGACCCAGCAATGAAAAAGCCCTTCCAGTGGTTGCCACCCACCTAACCGTGTATCCAGGAGGTGGTGAATCCAAATTGGATTATCCAGTTACCGTTACCCTGACAACAAACTGCACGAGAGAGGCTAGAAGGAGGCATTACCCCTGGTCAGGACAGGACAGGCTTTAAATCCTTAGTCGGGAAGGCAAATGGGCAACGGGGAGCAGTGGTGGGATGAGACCCACGAGTGGGACACAGGACCGGCACGGGACCATGTGCTCAAAAGGAGCAGGGAGGCAGGCGGAGTTGCTCGACATGCAAAGAACGCAGACACCTGCACAGAAGTCCGGAATCCGAGCATGGAAGACCAACAGAAAGCGCTTGGCAAGATCAAGAGAGCAAGTCCATCGTGGGCAATTTTCACAATGGCGAGAGGTGAGGGGCGGTGTGCCCCAAGGTTCGGTCTTGGGACCGGTGCTTTTCAACTTATTCATAAATGACCTGGAGTTGGGGATGGGCGGCGAGGTGGCCAAGTTTGCAGATGACACTAAACGTTTCCGGGTGGTGAAGACCAGCAGGGATTGTGAGGAGCTCCAGGGGGATATCTCCAAACTGGGAGAGTGGGCGGCAAGATGGCAGATGCGCTGTCGGCGTTCGCGTTGCCCAAACATCTCTCTCCTGGTTTGTTACCAACTGCTCAGACCACATTAGTGTATATAATCTGAAGCTGGGAGTGTTTGCCCTCCTCCATCACTTAGGGGACATGCACTAAAATTGAGTGGCGGGAGAATTAGAACAGACAAAAGAAAATATTTCTTTACCCATCATGTAATTGGTTTGTGGAACTCCTTGCCACAGGAGGTGGTGATGGCACCTGGCCTGGATGCCTTTAAAAGGGGATTGGAGGAAACGTCCATCACAGCTTACAAGCCATGATGGGGATAAGCAACCTGGTTGTAGGAGTAGGTTTTCTTTGTGCCAGGTGCAAGGGAGTGGTGACAGGATACAGGTATCTTGTCTTGAGTGCTCCCTGAGGCATCTGGTGTGGCCACTGTGAGATACAGGAAGCTGGACTAGATGGGCCTTTGGCCTGATCCAGCAAGGCTCTTCTGAGGTTCTTGGAGGTAGGGCAGGGGTAAACACCAAAGACGTTTCTACGGTAGGGGCGGTACTGTAAATTGCGCCCCGTCCTAGTCCCCATTTACAACCAGGAACGAGGAGCCCACGCCCCCTCACCGTCGGAGCCATTCCGTACGGTGAAGGTGATGGGCAGGAGCTGCCCGTACCCTTCAACGCACGGAATGGCTCCGACGGCAAGGGGGCGGGGCCTCCTCGTTCCTGGTTGTAAACGGGGACTAGGATGGGGCGCAACTTACAGTACCGCCCCTACCGTAGAAACGCCTCTGCAGTAAAGGCCACATTTTCCTGGTTCTCAGCTGATGCTGCAAACCAAACCTGTGATGCCAGATGCAAGAGAGTGGCAACAGGATACAGGTATCTTGTTGTCTTGTGTGCTCCCTGAGGCATCTGGCGGGGCCACTGTGTGACACAGGAAGCTGGACTAGATGGGCCTTTGACCTGATCCAGCAGGGCTCTTCTGATGTTCTTATTATAACCAAAGGGACGGTGTCTCTTTTTTTTCAAAACTTTTAGTTTTTTGTTCTACTTTCAGTTAATTTCTCTCCTTCATTTCTACGTTCATTGTTATCATTCTAGATAATGGAAACACGGAATAAATTACTGATTTAAAATTGCCCCCCCCCCCCGGCTCAAGGTCTTGAAATCTCCAGAGCCGGGACTGCACTCTAAAGCCCTGAGTCCCCTGAAGTCAGCAAACCTCCGTCTGCAGCCCCCCTTTCAGTCGTCCACAGACCAGCCAACAGCACAAGCTTCAGACTGAGCTTCAGCCGCGTCAGGACTCTCGTCTGCACGGGAGCCCAAGAAAGCACGGAAGGCAGGCGGAGGAGAGACGCTCCTTGTCTGCGCAGTGGCGGCCAGCCGCTCCTCTGCCAGAACGTCTCCTTCTTCGCGGCCTCATGTTTAATTCAGCACTGGCGCTGCAGAGGAATAACATCAAGTCAAGCTTTTATTAAGATTTCCTCACTTGAAGTCTCAAAGCAACTGGTGTCATTAGAGTTTAAGCATGGAGGTGAATCAAAAATGGGAGAACTCTTCAAAAGAACAAGGAAATTTCAAGATAAATTCAGGTGAATGTGGGATTCAATTAACTTGTGTTAACCTTCCCATTGAAGAATGGCACCGGCTGCTCCACCGGCAGTCGCTTCTTTACTCCTCTTCCAGCAAGCAAGTGGCTTCCTCGAGAGCAGCAGGCGGATCCTGAGTTTCTCCGCAGGAGAGAAGCTACAGGGAGAAGCTGCACCTGCACTTCTAACGTAGACGAAGAACGTCATAGAGAGCTCAGAAGCAGAGCTAGAGAGGCCAGATTTTGACTTGCAAACCAATGAGAGCGGAGGAGTCCAGGCTCCCTGGACGCTTCCCAGCATTCTGATGGATTGAAGAAACTGGTCTTCTCCCACCCTAGTCACCATCTGAGAAGCTTCACTGTGCTTTTCCCCCACTCACCGCAAATTAATATTCCCATCAGACAGCAGAATCTCTTGGGCAGAGCAAGATGGGAAGGAAGGGCTGCTTTGTCCTCCTTGACGTGTGCCTGGCAGTCTCCCCAGAAACCAGCCTGCCAAGCAAATGTCTGGAATTTTTGTCTAACCCGATGCAGATCTGGAAATGTGACAGTTACTCAGGGGCACATCCTTCAGCTCTTTCGTGCATCCAAAGAATCTGAATGGGCCAAGGAAACTGGGGGGCAGGAGGGTTCAGGGCCCCTTCTCTGTCTGTAGTTCCCGGCCTGGTGGTCTCTCTCAGGGGCCCAGTCTCGGCCTGTGTGTAGTAGGGAGTTCTGCCAAAGGCCAAGGAAGGCCAGTGTGTTTGTCTTGGGTTGGCCCGGGAGTCTTATGCTCCAGGAGCCATCAAGGGGGGCTTGCAGGTCAACCCAACCCTGGAGGTGGCAACCAATTCCCCTCCCCCCTGTTGCAGGTCAGGTCAGTCCCAGGGACTAGAGGAGACCCTGAGATGCAGAGGAAGCTGGTCATCTCTGGCCTGGAGCAAGACCGCTGAACAGGGGTGTGTGTATGTGTGTGCTCGGGCTGACATGGAAAGGAGCTCTCTTCTGCACCTTTTCCAGTTCCATTATATCCTTTTTGAGATGCGGCGACCAGAACTGGACGCAATACTCCAGATGCGGCCTTACCATCGATTTGTACAAAGGCAGAATGATATTGGCCGTTTTATTCTCAATCCCTTTTTTAATGATCCTGAGCATGGAATTGGCCTTCTTCACAGCCGCCGCACACTGGGTCGACACTTTCATCGACCTGTCCACCAGCACCCCAAGATCTTTCTCTTGATCCATCACAGACAGCTCAGAACCCATGAGTGTGTATGTGAAGTTTTGATTTCTTGCCCCAATGTACATCACTTTACACTTACTTACATTGAAGCGCATCTACCATTTTGCTGCCCATTCTCCCAGCTTGGAGAGATCCTTCTGGAGCTCTTCACAATCCCTGCTGGTCTTCACCACCCGGAAAAGTTTAGTGTCATCTGCAAACTTGGCCACCTCACTGCCTATCCCCGACTCCAGGTCATTTATGAATAAGTTGAAAAGCACCGGTCCCAAGACCGATCCTTGGGGCACACCGCTTTTCACCTCTCGCCATTGTGAAAATTGCCCATTGACTCCCACTTGCTGTTTCCTGGTCTTCAACCAGTTCCTAATCCACAAGAGGACCTGCCCTCTTATTCCCTGACTGTGGAGTTTTCTCAGGAGCCTTTCATGAGGGACTGTGTCAAACGCCTTCTGAAAATCCAGATATATAATATCCACGGGTTCGCTCGCATCCACATGCCTGTTGACCCTTTCAAAGAATTCTAAAAGTTTTGTGAGGCAAGACTTCCCCTTGCAGAAGCCATGCTGACTCTCCCTCAGCAGAGCTTGTTCTGCTATGTATTTTAAGATTTTATCCTTAATGAGACTTTCCACCATCTTCCCTGGAACAGATGTTAGGCTGTAGTTTCCCGGGTTCCCCCTCCTTCCTTTTTTAAAGATTGGCGTGACATTAGCTATCCTCCAATCCTCTGGCACAGTGGCCGTTTTAAGGGACAAGTTGCATATTTGGGTCAAGAGGTCAGCAACTTCATTCTTGAGTTCCTTCAGAACTCTTGGGTTCGAATTGCCAGTGTGCAGCCTTTGGCTTCTTGCGAAGGCTCTGGCCTCCTGGTTCCGGGGGGGGGGGCTCTTCCTCCTTTGAAGGCCCGGCGGTGGCTTGTCCTGCTTCTTGCCTTCCCTGACGGGACAGGAGACACTTTCTCGGAGCGCCTCCTTGGCCGGAGCTGCTGCTGTCCCCCCCCCATTTGTCCTGGGTGGAGGCTGCAAGACCAGCCTAGCTGCCCCTGGCTTCAGACCTTGGGGGGCCTCCTCTCCAAGCGGCACCAGCTGCCCCTGCTTGAGAGTCACAGCTTGGGGTGGGGGGCTTTACATCAGGAAACGTTTTGATGGCTCTGCTCTTTCATTTTTAATGAAAACATTTCAACTGCTCAAAAGAAAGGTCACTGTGGTGCATTTAGAGCACAAATCATTGCCCCCAAGATGCAAAAGAGCCGGTGATGGAGGATATCTGGGGGGGGGAGCACTGGGGGAGGGGAAACAGCATGCCTGGCCCTGGAGCACGCCTGACAGGAGCACCTGCCCCCAGCGGTTCACTTGTATGGCTGGGGCGGCACCGAGCCCGGCCACTACTTGCAAACACAGGGCAAGAAGCACAGAGCTCTGCTCCTCAGGGATGTCAGCTCCCCCCCCCCCCCAGTGTCGAAAGAGACAACCAGGGCTGCTTCTGGCAGGGCCCGGCAGGCTGAACGAAGGACGCGACTTGCTAGAACAATCACGGACTCGGACTCGGACTCAGAAATATCAGCACACAATCCAGACCCCACCACCACCACGCACACGCACACTATTGTTAATGGATGAGCTCTGCTGAGTCTTGGAGCACATTCTCCGACTATGCTGGTGCCAGCATGCAGCTGAAGGACACTAGAGGCGCAGCAGCAGCAGCAGCAGCAAGTGCCTGGCCCCAGACTGCCCAGCTCAGCCACGCCAGCGAGTGCTGAAGCACAGGCAACGGCCGCCGCTCCATCTAGCGCTCTGCATCCCCATTCCCCAAACACAGGACACGCATGGTGGGCACGGAACCAAGAGGCGTAGGCAGCTCAGCTGTTTCATGCTGCTGCAGGTGGCGACCGTGCGGATCCAAGGTCAGCCGAGGAGAATGTGCCGAGGAGGCCGAGGAACTCTGAACCAGCAAGAGAGATTACTCCTGGTGCAGCAGCGTTGCAATGGCTCTCGTCCTGTGGTGGGCGGAGGAAGGTCACTGAAGGTAGGGGGTTTGCAGCAGGGATCGTACCGCAGTGGCAGGAGCCCTGCTTGACATGCAGGCGCTTCTGAGCTCCAGCCCTGGCAGCAGCAGCTCTCGTGAGAGGGGGGCTTCGGTCCGCAGGCAGGCGGTGGGAAGGGCCCTTCTCTGCCTGAGAGCCAGAAGAGCTGCTCCCAATCCGAGCAGCAGCCCAGGCGGCGACTTTGGCACCAGCCACACGTCCTGGTGCTGCAGGTGGGTTCCAGGGTGCTGCTCACAAGCAGGGCCACAGCTTCTCAACACCCCAGGGGCCCCCACTAAGAACATAAGAACATAAGAAGAGCCCAGCTGCTGGATCAGGCCAAAGTGGGCCCATCTAGTCCAGCTTCCTGTATCACAAAGTGGTCCCACCAGATGCCTCAGGGAGCACACAGCCAACAAGATACTTGTATCCTAGCTGGTGGGCCTTGAGCAAGCATCTCCCACTCGGGGGGGGGGGTCTGAATGGGCCTCACCTTGGGGCACTGTGTCACCCCCAACCCGTGGGGTTCTACGCTTGCCAGGAGGGCCTCACTCCCAAAGGAAGGAGCCTGCAGTGCCGCTCTTGGAGGCAGCCTCAGTAGTGGGAGGCCCCTGTGTGGAGAGGGGCCCCTGAGAGCCCCGCTCGGTAGGGCTGTGCCAAGAGCGCTCCAAGGCAGGGGCCCTACGCCTGCTTGAGGTGGCCTCTCTGTCGCTGCAGGGAGTGGCCACAGGATACAAGAATCTTGCAGTCTGGACTTGGGTGTTCCCTGAGGCCTCTGGTGGGCCACTGTGAGACATAGGAAGCTGGACTAGGTGGGCCCTGGGCCTGATCCAGCAGCAGCCAGGCTCTTCTCACGTTCTTATGAGAAAGGGGAGGGATAAACAAGCAGAGGACGCACCCCTTCAACACAGGAGGGGGCAGCAGAGTGTCATTTCCTGCCAGGGATCCTGGAGCTTGTAAGAAGGGGGGGGGAGTAGCAAGGAGGGAAGGGGGTGGCTGCAGGTGGGGAAGGGGGTGGCTGCAAGGAGGTGGGCCGCTGCAAGTCCTATTTCAAGTGAAGCCCAGCCCAGCTGAAGCCATCTCTAACTAGGACCAGTGGAGGGAGTTCACTTTCCACGTCCTCCCTCAGAGTTTTGCCCCATCCCTGGATCCGACTCCGGTGAAAGCCCGTTCAGATGTCCTCCTCGGGCTGCTCTTTATTCTTGCCCTGATCAGGTCTTTGGCCACCGTCTGCCCTCCTTGTCTTGAGACCATTCGTGTCTTCTAGCCATGGCAGTTGTCTGTCTCCCATCACAAGGAAACCTGCCACTCCTCCTGGGCAGGGTGTGGGGCCACCTCCGGTGCCAGGACAGCCAACGTGCTGGGCAGGAGGGGGCCCCTTTGGTTCGCAGAACCTGCTGCTGGGTCCAACCCTGCTCCCTGCCCCCCAGTCCGGCACCAGGAGACGGTGTGAGGGTCCACAGGCATCCCTGGCACACACACCAGAATAGCAATGGTGCTGTTTCTTCTTGGGGCTGTGCTAACCCCCCAGGGAGTGTGCGGGGGCCGTATATTTCCACATCAACAGCTAAGGGAGCTGCACAGCAAGGCTCCCAGGGGATTTCGACATCCTAATGAGACTTCTGCAAGACGGTCGAATCTGAGCCTGGTTTTCTGCAGCATCTCCTCACTTGCACGCTCGCTTTCATGGATCGTTGCCTCTTGCCGTTTCTGGCTATTATCCTACATGGGGGGGGCTGGAAGTGAGGGGGGGAGAACCCGTGGAGGAGGGGACAGAGGACCCTGCTGCTTTCCGGAGATGCTCCCCTCCAGGACGTGTTGCTCCCCCCCCCACCCCGCGACTCCTGGTATAAAGGGGAGGGCAGAGTATGAAAGAGCATCTCTCCTGGGCAGTGAATAATTCACACCCCTCTTCAAGAAAGGAGTCATGACCCTGACATTTCCAATTCCAACTGATGAGCTCTTCAGAGAACCACATCCCTTAGCAGCACTCCCCTCCTCGCCCCCCCAGCAGTTGGTGCCCCCAGCAGCGCCAGCACCTCACAGCCCCCCCAGTAACAGACAGGGCTGTCTCTGGCCTGAGGAGTGCCGCCGCCCCTCCTTCCTCCCTGGTCTGGACAGCAGCAGTGTCGAAAGAGGCAGCGGCTTCAGCACACACAGAGCCCTGCAGGCTGAGGGATGCTGCCGGTCCTGTGCCTAGCAGGCTTCAAGGAAGGCGCCCATTTCAAACACGTCCTCTTTGACTGCGTGCATCTATTCTGGAGTAAAATGCTTCACAAGATACTGCCGCATGCAGTAACAACTAATGAGGAATGAGCGCGTCTCTCTCGTGCCACATCACGGTCACACAGGTGTGCTCTCCGGCTTCCAGCCCTGCTGGGAAAGCTGAAAGTGCATTAAGATGGTGTGATGTACCTTCCACCGTACAGAACCTGGCCTCAGACGCTGACACCCAGTCTGGGACTGATCAGAGACTGACATTATAATGGGTGCCCAATGCTGACATGGGAGCTGCTGGCTTTTAAGCAGTTCTGCATTCATATTTGACTTGACTATTATTACAAGTTCACTATTGTTGTTGTTGTGGCTGACCTGAAATGTACATGGGGAGGGGGGGGCAACTGCCACAAATGCCCCCCCCTGAGAAATCCTTCTGTAGGGTGGAATGTTCTGGAGACCTGGGAAGTGGGGTGACCAAGGCGAGTCCGCCCCCCTCGGTGGACAGGTTGGCCCCTACTCCGCTCAGCCTTTGGGGCAGCTACTGCCAGGAACTCAAGGGGTCGTCTGCCAGTCAAGGGTGGCCTCAGAGCTGGCCAGAGGGAGGAGGGTAGAGCCACCTTCTTTCTCCTCTCTGGCCGGTCAGTGGCAGGTCACGGACTTCTGGTCTCCTTCTCTACCAGAGCCTCTCTGCCGATCTCTCATCACGGCCCAAGGGGTCCTTTTTATAGCCCCTGTCCTGTGCCTGTCCTGCCCTCCCTGTCTCCACCCTCTTCTGCTCCACCCCCATCGCAGCCCCTACAGGGATTGTTAGCTCTCCGCTTCTTGCCCCGTTGTCCAGGCTGCGCCCCGTGGCTTGCTGTACTCTGTTCTCTGTGGTGAGGGCTTGGGTTTGTGAGGGGGTACCTCCCAGGCTCTGGTGGTGGCAGGCTCGTCGTGGGCTGGGACATGCCCCTCTCCTGTTTGCTGCCGCGATCCTCGCCCGCCCCAGGCTCGCGTCCCCCCGCCCCTGGGGCTGAGGTTCCGCCGTGGAGTGTGTCGCCGCCCAGATCTTCGGGGCCTTGATGGCGAGACGTGTGCCTCGCCAGCGAAGACAAGTGCGGCAAGGGGAGTGGTGGCGTTTCATCTGCTGGCGTTTCGTGGCGGGTGCGGAGTTCCTGTGTTGATGGAGAGTCTCTCCCCGGCAGACTCATGGTTGGAGGAGGTGGACACCTGGTACCCTCTGGGGCCAGGTTGGGCACCTCTTCTGCTGTGACCCGTTGAGAGGAAGCCTCCGCTGTCTCATCATTGAAGTCTCCTGAGAAGTTCTTAAAGCTTGAGGATGCTGCCCTAGTTGGACCGGGTTGTCGGGTAAGTACGGGCTGGCCCGGACACCTTCCATTCCAGAAATCTTTTGCAGTGGGCCTTTTCCTCACGTTTTGTGGTGAAGATGCAAAGAAAAGACACACACACACACACACACACACACACACACACACACACACACACACACACACACCAACACATGTTCAGATGCAGCACACTTTGCGACTGACTGTTGTAGCAGGGGTCTGTTGCGAATGAGGAACTTTGCAGGTCCAACTGTCTGCAACCTTGGTGTCATTCTTGTTTTACAATTGCTCTACTTCATACAAACACTGATGCCATCTGAATGTCGCCAAAGGCAAACAAAGTCAATTCTGAGTGAGGGCACTCCTCTTTGTCCTTACTCTGCATTCGATTTGTTTGCTTCCATGTAGACAAATCTGACTACAAAGCTCAACAGCACAAGGAGAGGGATGGAAGGCATCTTTCAGGAAATGTCCTGGCACCTCTGAAAGCCCCTCTTTTTCATCCAAGCTGGAGAACTTTCAGCTCAGCCCTAATTATTATTATTATTATTATTATTATTATTATTATTATTATTATTATCCATTCCTTTCCTCTCAAGTCTGTAGGAGTTGACAAACAACCTGTCAGACTCCACAACAGTCTGGAACAGTTGGCAGTCTCCAACAGCTTGAAAGTGTTTAACAACAGCAGCTTGCAACTATTTCATAAAACATTGCCTCTAGATAATTGATATGCAGACTTTTAAGAAGCTAATTATAATTGGATCCTTGACTTGAAGTGACTCAGTAGATCTACACTTTGCAAGTCATGTTTCAGTGGCTGAGTTAGCCGACAGAACCCAACAGATTGTTCCCTGGTCCTCAAATGAGAATACAGCTGCATGGCAAAGAGGAGCAATGGTGGGAGGAGGGTTGCAAACTGTGGATGGCAGAACATTATTTTTATATTTGCATTTTAGATGTGCATTTTCCCTTCCCGCACCCCTGGACCTACTGACATGTATTCATGTCAGGTGTGATTTCCTTCTTACAGCAGGAAGACCAATAAAGGTTTACCTAGTATCAAATTCAGTTTGGAGTCAAGAAACGGACGACTCCGAAGTCCGGCCACACCGAAAAGGACACTCTCTGGGCTTCTGCTGCTGCTGTCCAGCTCCAGCCTCGCTTGATAATTAATTGGCTGTCAGTTTTGCTGAAGCTCCATTGACGACGGCAGGCAAATGGGTCCCGAAATGAAGAAGACTCCCACTCCGGAGAATCTTCCTCCTGACCGTTCAATTCTCATTATTGATTTTCATTTCTGAAAGTTAGGTGACGAAGAGAGATGAGCTGCTGCAGTGTGTAAAATAAAGACAATTAAATCATCTCCTCCAGATCCTCCCTGCTCCTTTGTCGACGGCCCCTTTTCCTTTGAAGGACAACAGCCTGGAGGATTCCCCACAACCCCCTGTGCAGCATTCCAGGCATGTCTGGGGCGAGCCAGAAACACAAGGACTTCTTGCTTGACTGTTGCAGAGTGACAAAAACGCCCATTGACTGATTGCTTTTACAAGGGTTCGTAACAGCGCAAAGTGACTGCAGCAGCGAAAATACCACGTCCAGGCGAGACCCAAAAGTGCTGGAGATGGGAAGAGGCTTGCTGGGGAGTGAAAGATCTCTCTCTTTCACGCGCGCTTTGAAAGGAAAAGCAGGCTTTGCTATTTTAGTTCTGCAGCATTTTGGAGTCTGAGACCTCCAAGAAGATTGACGTCGTTTGTAGTTCAATTAACGGAAATCTGATATGAAATTTATTTCTTTTACATGCATCTTGATTGTTACATACTCAGTCTGAGCAAATAATATTCATATTGAAAGTAAAGCTGCCCCCACCCCACCTCCACAATGAAAGATAAACTTGTAATAATGTAGAAGTCTATAAAGGGCTGCAATCAGGTACTCCAGTTTTCATGGCCGCAGGTGGTAGAGTACGAAGTATTTAAGGGGTTTAAAGCCATGGTAAAAGAGAAAAGAAGAAATGGCTCCATTCCCTCTATCAAAAAGCCCCTCTCCCTCTCTCTTCAGTCCCCTCTGCTTTTTGAGAGAGGGAATTGCGCAAGCGCATGGCACGGCTAGAAGCCTTAGACCCGCCCGGTTCTCTGAACCTGCTCCAGGTGAGGAGGAAGAGGATGACATGAGGTTCCTGAGGTTTATGGGATCAGTCCCCCCCCCCGGGCAGAGTCCACCTGGGAGTTCAGGTGACCTCCTGGCACAAGAGCTGCATCTGGTTTGCTCTGGCTTGAGATCTGGGAAACATCAGCTCCTGACTGATCAGCAGAGGCCTTCAAGGAGCCAGGAACAGGTAAGGCCCCCAGGATGAAGGCCCAGCAACTGATGAAAAATGAGTACCAAAGTGAAGAGGAAGGCCACAGGAGATCCTCCTGGCTGCTGGAGCTCTAAAGTGAGACCACGCGGGATGCAATTCACTTTCGGTAGCAGAAGACCCTGGCCTAAGCTGGAGAAATACTATCAGACTGCTTGATGGATTCTAACGCCACAGGCTCTGGCTGGAATGATGATCTTAAGCCATTCAGGAGAAGTATCAGCACCCTGAAGTCCCAGCTGGACCGCTCGGGGAGGTTCAAATGCTGCTCTCTCGCTGGGTTTTGAACATCTCAGCTTTGGATATTCAATTTGGGTCCATTCTCTCTCTCTCTCTCTCTCTCTCTCTCTCTCTCTCTCTCTCTCTCTCTCTCTCAGGGACTGACCTGTTGGACCTTCATATAAGGCAGTAGTAATAAGATCTTCTATTCTGCTTCATTGGATTTGTCCAGAAGGGCGATTTCTAAAGAGGCTTTCAATCTTCTGCCTGAAATTATTATTTTTTTCTTTATTTGATTAGAAAACTCACAGGCAAGCAAATATTTACCCAGCCACTGGAAGTGGTGTTGGAAAATGCAGACAAAACCACCTTCTCGTCTTCTAATTTTCTTGGCTGTGCGTCTGCAATTGAGTAAGATAACACAACAGAGCAGAGGCACAGAAGAGGCACCAAGTAAAAACATAGTCTGGACTGCAGTTGTGGGAATTGGCAAGTGGAGAGGAGAAAGGGAACTGGCAGCCCAACCCGGCACAGGGCTTAAGGTATCAGTTTTCATGATCCACCACCAGCCACGCCACCGCCATGAGTTTTGGGGCCACTGGAGGCCCTGCCGCGGGCTCGACAGTGACTCCCAGACAGACGCCTCACTGGAGCAGCTAGTTTGGCAGTGGGAGAATTGTGGGTGTTTGGGGCAGGGACCAAGCAGTGGGTGGGTTCGATGGCAGGAGGGGGAGGATCTCAGCAGCAACAGCACATGCTGAGATCCTATCCTCCTTTCCCTGTGCCAAACTGCCCCCCTGAGTCGTGTCAGACTTACGTCTGCCTGTTGAGGAGACCCATGGGAGGCCAGGTGGCCTATGGGAAGGTAAGTACGAAAACGTTTTACTTCCCTCTCCTGGGCTTCCTGGTCCCCCCCCCCCTCCATAGCATGCAGCATGTGCTCTGGCAACGGTGCTGCACGCTATGAGCTGGGGGTGGGGTAGGATTGGGACTGAGGTCTCGGCAGAGGACTGGAACGACAGAAGAAAGGCCGAAAGGCTGTGTGATGCAATGCACGGCTTTCTCTTGAATCACTGTAGCCCCAAAATGTCCCAATTGCTGAGAAGGCCCTTCTGGAGGCAGGTGGGAGACAAGAAGGGGAAATGGATTGTTTCCGTTGATGAGATGTTCCTTGAGGAGCTTTGGACAGGGGGAGAATTGCAAGGGGGACATGAATGACTGTGAGCAGAAGCCATCGTTTCGGGTTTCTTACAGGTGGGGTTGAGGATCGGGAAACCCAAAGAATCAGCTGATCCCTTCCAGATCCTCTGCTGAAATTGTCGTTGGAGGTCCTCCCGCAGACACCCTCCTCTGTGGAGTTTAGGGGGCGCCTACAAGAGAGGAAGCCTTGGCACTGAGCTTTGGAATTCCCTTCCAAGGCAAGTCTACCTGCTGCATCGAGGGGCCAGGCAAGTCTGTTTGAGCTTTTGCTAACAGCTGGCATTTATTTCATGGACTGTCGCGTTTCGCTTTGCACCACCTGCTTTGCTTGGTCCATAGCTGCTGGGTGACTCAGATGCTGCTTTTATTTATCATCATGGTATTGCGGTGTGTGTGTGTGTGTGTGTGTGTGTGTGTGTGTGTGTGTGTGTGTGTGTTTCAGTTTTATGGAACTGTGTTAATTGGCATTAGTGCTATTTGGCAGCAAGCAACCCAGCAAGAGCGAAGCATCTCTATCAACCTCTGGAGTTAAGTTGTACCAGTCCACTAGGCTGCTGTCAGACGGCCTGTGTGTCAGGGGAAAGGTAGAGAGAGGCCAGGAAGCAATAAGGTGCTGTCAGTTAACATATAAATGGCCCAAATGGAAAAGTTCATTCCAGTGGGGATCTGTAAGAAATCTGTCATCCAGTGGGACTCTTCCATACCTGAGCAAGCCCTGGGAATTGGGGAACCAGCCAGGCATCCTGAATGAGGATCAGGTTAAACAATTGTCTGTGCATGAGCAGCATGCCGGAAGGGGGCCAAGGAGGAGAGGATAAGAGCCCTACGTTTGCAACAAGAACGTCTAAAAGTCGGGTTAAAAGCCATGTAAAAATACTTTATCATAAAAACATGTTTGTGTAAGATTTGCGTTGACCTGTCATGGTGGAGATAAAAGTGTAAGAACTGTTTTGGCCTTGTTTGACATTTGCCGTGGGCATCTGGCCTGGCAGAGGCTACAGTATAACTATCATCATCATGGGCTGCAAACGTTTCTGTGTTTGATGGAGAGAATGTGCATCAGATCCTCGTGAACAAGGATTTTGATTCCTTCTAGCGATTGCTTTGCTGATGACCCCCCACCCCCCCACCCCGTCCTCCTTAAGGTTGTGAACACTGACCCTGAAAATTCTGGTCATTTCAAGAGGTGGGTGTCTTTTGTTCCCTGTGATTCCTGAGCCCACGTTTTGGTGAGCATGAGAAGGCTCGCTGAGGTTTCTTACGGCTTCCAACCCACGGTGACAGTGGCAACACACAACACACACACACACGGGCCCGTTTTTGGCACTCCAGCAGCCAGGCCGGCCAGGCATCAGCAGCCGCACCTGTCACTGCAAAGCCTCTCGATGCTGAAGGCAGCTTGATGGATGACCCGGGCTGCAGTTCCAGTCAGAGGAGTGAGAGGAACATGGACGGAATTATGAAGGAGAGAGAGGATGAGATGCAATGGATGAGACGCCGTGACAAAGTGATTTGCTTAAACTCAGCACTCAGCCAGCTGTGAACAGGAGTTGAGGAGGAAAAGTCTTGTCAATATTGAAATAGCTGATCACGTCCTTCACTTGACAGGCCATTCATATGCTGTAGCGATTAGATCAGTGTTTTCCAAAAGCTGAGCTCTGTTCTGGTGTCGCTTCTCCTGCCTTCGACAACTCCTCCTGGCTCAGGAGGAAACCAAGCAGGGAGTCAGCGAGGCGGCAGCCAGGAGGATGGTTTGCAGTTTCGCAGAAGACGACGAGCCCATCAGGGTGGCACCTTCTTTAACCTGGGGCATAATGGAGGGCCTCTTTGGATACCAAATAATGATGGTGATCATCAGAAATGTTTCATGCAAAATGGATAAGGAGGCCCCGCATATCGCATTAGCTGCTGCCAACTCAGAAGATAATGCAAGAGGGAAGAAATCACTTGGGAGGGTGTTGGGTCCATGCCAGATCCAAAGAAAGAGCCCACAGAAGGCAAGAGGCAGGGAAGCCTGGCGTGGAGGCCGAGTAGTCTCTGCAGCGCAGTGCACTGGGGCGCCCCTCTCCTGCACATCCCATGATGAGGCAAGTTCCACATCAAACGGTGGGGGGGGGAATGAATGACATGTCGGGGGCTCCAATACAAAAGGCGCCTGGCTGCTACTTGGGGTTTTCTTTACAGATACATCAGTACATTTATTTGCCAGGTCTCCGCCACATCGATGTGGTCACTGCCATGCCGGAGGTTCACGCAAAATGGATAAGGAAGCCCCGCATATCTGTGTTGTCTGTTGCATATCTGATGTGCAGCCTGGGACCTGAGGCCTCGGTGGGCAGGCGCTTCGTTGGCCGCTGCTGTGCACTGTTCGAGCAGTGGGGAGGGGGACAGGATGGGACCATTTCTTGTGTTGCAGAAAGACCATTGCCTTCCTGTGTCCCCCTTTTCATTCTGGGGCTTGTCCAGGGGCTCTTTCCACCAATTTCCTGCTTGCGCTGAGCGTCCCTCTCCTTGGCGATGGCTCCTGACCCACTGAAGACCTTCTCCATCTGGTCTGGACCTTTGGCCTGGCTGATGGTGGCATCTTTTCATGCCTGCTTCTCTAGTCTGTGATGACTGTTTAGCTGACTGTTTTTGGTGTGTGTGTGTGTGTGTGTGTGTGTGTGTGTGTGTGTGTGTGTGTGTGTGTGTGTGTGTGTGTGTGTGTGGTGATGCTATCTACTTTGAGTAATTTCAAAAAAATGGAAAAATGGAAAATACTAAACATGTCAGTAGATAAACAAAAGGGTTGTCAGCATAAGACCATCAAACTTGACTTGGTGCTTCCAGCTGCTGCGCCACAAAGCCCGTGTGTCTCGGTCAACTTTCCAGGTTTGCCGATGGGAGCAAGACGTGGAAACCCTCAAGCTCCCACCACCAGGAGCCACAAGCCCAGAAATGCTCTTCCTTCTCAGAGGAGAATGGTAAGAGGGAACCAAAATGCAACACCCCAGTTCTGTATTTCAATTGCAGGTGATGGGGGGGGGGGGGGAGAGAGAGAGAGAGAGAGAGAGAGAGAGAGAGAGAGAGAGAGAGAGAGAGAGAGAGAGCATGAGTAATGGTCACCTTCTGTGCCTGCCGGCCACCACGGCATTGGTGGAGGCCTCGGTTTAATGAAAAGTTAACTTTGATGCTTCCAGAGCAGACAGGCATTTACCCAAGGCAGTCCTTTAGTTCCTTTAACTTGAATGGCCTCTGGAAATCATAAATTACAGGTCATTCAGTAAGACCTCTGTGGAAAATCAAGTTACCAGGCTGGTTGCTTTTTAAAAGCAGTCCATTATTATTACCATAGAAATGGTCGATTCTGGTATAGTTGGACCAAAGAAATCCCAACTTCCTCCAGCCAGCTACACATGGCCAGGCCGCCTCCTCCTCATGATGGACTGAGGGGAGCTGTCCACTGGGGCTGCAAGAGAATGGGGGCCCGGGGGGGTGCATGAACCTGGGACAAGATTCACTGGTTGGGATTGAACAGTCACCTCCCCCCCCCCATTCTGAGAATTGGCTTGACCCTTAGGCCAAGTTACTAACGCGTAGGCTTACCATCCGTCCTGGAAATCCGGGACGGTCTCAGGTTCCAGGCTCCGGTCCAGAGTCGGTCCCAGACTTTCCGAGCCCAGTGAAGCCTCCTCTGCCGCTTGCAAAGTGCAAAAAGGCACTTTTTTCCCAGCGGCGCCATCTTGGATCTCGCGAAATCTCCAGCGCTGGGGAAAAAAGTGCCTTTTTGCACTTTGCAAGTGGCAGCGGCATCAGCAAGGAAGGAGTCCTGGCCGGATCGGATGCAGTCGGCCAGGCTCCGAAAACGGCAAAGAAGACGCGGTGGTGGTGGCGGCGGCAGCAGAATGGCAGCAATGGTGGCACATGACGATGAGAAGACAAAGGAAGAGGCTAAGAAAACGAAGACGGTGGTGGCGGCAATGGCGGCTGCAGAATGGTGGCAGTGGGACAGGCAAGTTAATGAATGAATGAATGAATGAATTAAAACTAAATAACTAAAATTTTGGGCAATTTTTAAGACATTTTATTTTACTTTTATTTATTTATTTATTTATTTATTTATTTATTTATTTATTTATTAGGCTGGGTGTCCCAGAAAATCTGGTAAGCCTACTAACGCGGCCTACTCCGCAGGATTCCTGTGAGGCTAAAATCGTGCTTATTCAACCATTATTGACTTGCCTTTGCTCATCATAAGGTAAAGGTATCCCCTGACAATTAAGTCCAGTTGTGTCCGACTCTAGGGTGTGGTGCTCATCCCCATTTCAAAGCCAAAGAGCCAGCGTCGTCCAAAGACGCCTCCGTGGTCATGTGGCCGGCATGACTCTCCTTGCCGCAGCGCGTAGCATGCGGCTGGAACACGGAGCGCTGTTTATCTTCCCGCAAGCGGTACCTATTTATCTACTCGCATTGACATGCTTTGGAACTGCTAGGTTGGCAGGAGCTGGCCAAGCAACGAGCGCGTCATCATATCCATCTCCAAATCATATCCATTTTAATTGTTTTAATTGTTTTGTTTTTAATTACTTTATTGTGTTTTGAACTGTTTTAACATTCGAGTGTGGAGGTTAGGGTTTTAACATTGTTTTAATGCTACCTTGGCTTCCCTGTCAGGAGAAAGGTAGGATATAAATTCTTTAATGCGCAATCCTATCCAACTTACACCACCGGTGCAGCGAGAACGGGAGGCCCCAGAACAGAAAGGGGATTCAAATCTCCTTTGAATCCCCCTTTGGAGGGGATTTTAATCCCCTTTCCGTTCTGGGGCCTCCCGTTCTCACTGCACCGCTGGTTACACCGGTGGTGTAAGTTGGATAGGATTGCGCTGTTCGATAGATAGATAGATAGATAGATAGATAGATAGATAGATAGATAGATAGATAGATAGATAGATAGATAGATAGATAGATAGATAGATAGGTTCACACAACCTTTTCCTCTCCCTCCTTCCCTGACTCTCTTTCCAGCCCTTTGCAAGGCAGCTTCCGGCCCCAAAGAGCATCCGGCCATCTAAATGAAGGTGCTCTGAAATCCAGACTCAGAAATTCACACTGCGCCTTCAGAGCAGGGAAGCTGCTCTGAGCCCCCATTTGGCACACAGGTGCTGCTGGGGGGAGGGTGATAGGCAGGAAGCTGGCTGTGCAGTCAGGTAGATCGTGATGACAGGTTCCTAGCTGCTGCTGCTGCTGCTCCTCCGCCTCTCTCTGTGAGCGAGGGAAGTCGTTCTATTATTTGAAACCGTTTGAGTGGAGAGTGTAGAACAGCTCCCCTCCCCACCACTTCCATGGCTCTCGCTACTGGGAGGCCCTGCTGGGCCCCCTTGAAGCAGGGCAGGGGCAGGCTGGTTTGGAGTGTTTATCTGCTGGGGGCGGCCAGTTCCGCCACTGCAACTGGGCAAAGTGATTCCAGGGCCGCTGAGGGGCTCAGCCCTTGCCGGGAGCCCTGGGTCAGGCGACCGAGGACGAGAACTGCTCTCCGGCCAGCCAGGGCCCTTTGCTGAGGAGGCACAAACTGCTGCAGGAAGGTGCCTTGCTGGCTTCCCTTCCAGCACCCCACTTTCCTCCCCTTTCCTTCCTTCCTTCCTTCCTTCCTTCCTTCCTTCCTTCCTTCCTTCCTTCCTTCCTTCTCCGAACCTAAGGCCCGCACTTTCTTGGCCCCAGATCTCCTTGGAAAATACATTTCACCTAATTTCTCTCTGTCCTTTCCTCCCCCTCTTTCTCCCTAGATGTTTGTGCTGTTTTGCGCTCACGCGCGTGCGCGCACACACGCACGCCCTCCTTCTACGGACTTCTATTCTTCTCCCCTGTTCTCTCTTCGGCTTTCTCTACTGTATAGCAGCAACAGCTGCGGTGAGTGAGTGGCTAAGACACAACATGGCGCTCGCTGCTAGACAAGACGGCGTTGCTTTGTTCTGCTTCCAACTCGGTTTCTTGGTTGCACCTCCCTCCCCCCCCCGCTTCCCTCTTCCTTCCCTCCTGCGCCAGGAGTGCTGCCATTGACCACGACTCAGCATCCCCACACGTGACTTGGTTGTGCGGACATTAAATGCACAGCCAGCGGTAACACACCCGTGTGACTGGGTCACAGTTGCACAGGGAAGGGGGCGAAGGCAGCGCACTGTTGGGAAACAAAATGGCAGCCGGCCCCCAAGGTCAAGGAACACTCTGGGCCACGGCTGCTCCGCCTCCCAGGTGAGCCCCCTAGGGGCTTGGGGGAGGGTGGCCAACAGCACCTCTTGGCGGGGCTCCCAGCACACCCCTCTTTCTGCCTGGAAAGAGCAAAGCAAGCGGCTGGCTCCCCCCCCCCCTCCTCACACTGTCCGAGTCATTCACCTGAAGGGTTGTCCGGTTTGCAGGGGCTCCAGCTGATGGATGCGGCTCCATCGACAGCGGGCAGCGGGCGCCTGGGGAGGAGGGGCCGGAGTCCGCCAGTGGCCCCACCTTCCGCTCGCTGCTCAGCTCCTTCATGTCATGGACGGGCAGCCCTGGGGGGGGGGCTGAGGGCTTCGCAGTGAGCTTGTGGCACACATCATGCTTCCACTAGGGGCTCGCAGGTGCACAGTGCAAGCTCTCAGCCATCGTACCCCAACAGCTCTTTGACTTCAGGACGGACTTATGGCACAATTCTGTTGACAACATGCGCCAGCAGAGGAAAAGTGCTGTCAAGCGCTTTGTGACCGCAGCACTACTACTTCCAGGCTGGAGCCTTCCGCATGTGCCGGAGAGCGCAGGGATGCCCGCTGGAGCAGGTAAGCCCAAGTGGGGGGATGGGGCAGGGGAAGTGGCATCGCTACGCGGTCCCCATGACGTCACTACCGGAAGTGACGTCACCACCACTACTGCTGCACATCCTGACGGAGACGCAGGGCAGGCCAAACCCATCGTCGCATGGTCCCGCCGGCAAAATGGAGCAGTAGTTGCCACTGCCGCCTGCTTTGTCACCCCATGTGTCGCCTGGGGGGGATCACTCCCCGCCCCCCCTGGCGATGATGCCTCTGGAAGGGGAAAGTGAGGGGAGAGGACTGAACAGGGCAGGGGGAGGGCAGCGACGGGAGCACAAGGGGTGGGCGGACCAGGCACAGGAGGGGGGCAGGATATGCCCATGCAGCACCCCATATTCTAACCCCCTTCCTGGGCCTGATCCACCAACATAGATCAATATAGACTTCTGCCAGTAATATTGCTGGCACAGGTCCAAGTTGACCCATTGCTGCTGATGGAGCTTATTCCGGAGCAAGGAGACAAATGTCACCTTATCCCAAGGAGATCTCCAGTATACAAAACTCCCCCGCGACCGGGATGCAGCATAACCCGCACCAGCACCACTGCATCGCCACGGGGGAGTTTAGTTAGGGTTGGGATGCGCGTTAATTGAGAGGGACGTGGCCAGTTGATCAGCAAGGGCAAAGTTGATTATGGGGGAAGTATCGCCTGTGTATTACAGAGTCTATCATTAGTAATTTTATTCAATGTTTTGAAAGTTTCCTTGATTTTTTAAAAAAAATTAAAAGGTGGGCATGTTATCAATGCAGTATAGATGCTGCGTGTGTGTGTGTGTGTGTGTGTGTGTGTGTGTGTGTGTGTGTGTGTGTGTGTGTGTGTGTGTAGGAGAGGAACTTGTGAATGATGCCAGTTGATCAGGAACGGGCCTTTATGAAGCAACAAGGGGGGAATTTTCCAATATGAGAAACAAACAGGGAGACATTTTATACATGTAGAAAAGTCCACTACAGAATGATCTTAATGAATTTAGTTCACTGGCAGGATTAATTTGCCTGATAAGGCAATAAATTCTCCACAACAGTCACTAAATGGATCCTTACGGTAAAATATTCCTATTGTCTGTGGAAATTACTGCTGCAGTGGAGGGCTGATTGGACGAGTGAAGGGCACATGTACATGCATGCACACGTACACGCACGCGCACGCGCACACACACACACACACACACAGAGGAGTCTCTGCTGGGCTTTAATTTAGCATCACAATAGCCAAGGGCTGAACCTCTAATAGTTTCCAGCACTGACCTTTCAGAGTTTGATTTATTTGTGACCCAGTAAAAGGTTCAGTGTGAGCATAATTGCATTGCAATGTGTTTCCTGCAAGAGAGATACTGCCCGAGATATTGACAAAATCAAATTTAGCAGCTATTCTCCCAGCGGGAGGCATTCCATTAGCGCAGAGAAAGCTCTGGAAGGAATGGGGGGGGGGAGAGGCAGCAGGACCCAGCAGCACCTGGCGAAATGGCGCCTCGGAGGCGGGGGGGGGGTGTCGGACTGGGAAGCTGGAAGTGCTGCCCCCCTCCCTCCCTGTGTGGTCCTCTAGCAATCCTGTACTCAGTGCAAACAGCAGCCAGACGGCGTACCCGCCGCTCCCCAACTGATACAGGAAGGTCGAACAGGTTCCAACCCGCTTTGGATCGACGTCCCGCTTGATTGCTGCCCTGGAGTTCCACCGGGGCCCCCAGCTGTACTCCCGAAACGGGCCTGGGGCTGGTATCAGAGCCTTCATGCTGCGGTGAGTGAGCCTCTGCTGCACATTTGCCATGAGAGATCCCGGATCCCCAGGGTTCAGTCTGAACCAGTCCAGGACTCCGTCCCAGAAGCCCGCGCAGCAATGTTTTGCCTCAATTGCTCTGCCTCCTGGGGCCTGTGACTCCCCTTGGCTGGCTTGTCTTTTGCAGGTACTCTGTGTGTGTGTGTGTGTGTGTGTGTGTGTGTGTGTGTGTGTGTGTGTGTGTGTGTGTGTGTGTTTCTGCTGCTGACCTTTCCAGGCCTCCCTGGCCCGGCACCAGCACACCTGCATGGGACTGCACTTTAGCCATTGGGATCCACCCTTCCAACCGGCTCCTAGCCCCGTGCCTCCCCACCCTGAACCTCGCATGGAACTCCATCTCCCCACCCATGACCCTCCCCCCTCGGCTGCCTCACCTGCTCTGAGTGGGCTGTTGGCACACACAGGGAGGCCTGAAACACTGGTGTAGCTAAAGGGGGATGGGGGCACAGGGCCTTGGGTACCATGCCTCATAAGAACCTCAGAAGAGCCCGGGGGCTGCTGGATCAGGCCAAAGGCCCATCTAGTCCAGCTTCCAGTATCACACAGCAGCCCCACCAGATGCCTCAGGGAGCACACAGCCAACAAGATAAATCCTGTTTCCTGCTGCAACTCCCCTGCACCTGGCACAGAGAAAACCTACTTCTAAAACCAGGAGGTTGCTTATGGCTTGTAACCTGTGATGGTCTTTTCCTCCAGGAATCTATCCAAACCCCTTATAAGAACATAAGACGAGCCTTGCTGCATAGGAGCACCATGGAGAAGCTTCCATGGGACGCCAGGAATCCCTGCATCCCTCCCTGTGGTCATCCTCAGTCCCTTTCCTGTGAACGTCTGATTTTCACAGATCAGCCCCACTCTCTTCTTTCCGCCCTGGAGCCTCAGCCCAGGCATTCGGATGGGCTTTGCTTTCATTCAGCTCAGATACAGACCTCCTAATTGAACACGAACATTCATTTCTGTGGCAACTGCAGCCTGAAGTCTCGTTTGCAATTTTTAAACAGATCATTTATTTTCTTGCTTCCTCTTCCAATTCAGAAAGAAAGAAGTGGAGGGAGATTTCCTTCAGCAGCTGAGTTCTTCGAATGAAGTTAAGTCTACCTGGAGACAGATGCAAATGCATAATTTAAGGAATCCGCCTGCCTGTGGTTGTGCGTTGCTCTCCCAGGCAGACCTTCCATTAAAGCGTTTGTTTTCAGTTTTACTCAGTGTTTGATGAGACCCTCCTAGCACATGCCACAGATGGGTTCTTTAATAAAGAAGGAAGCTGGGGGGGGCTCTCTTTGAAGAAACCTCTCTCTCTCTCTCTCTCTCTCTCTCTCTCTCTCTCTCTCTCTCTCTCTCTCTCTCTCTCTCTCTCTCTCTCTCTGTATGAACCTGCCCACATCTCACATGTGGGGAGATGCATGGCCAGGCCCATTTTGTGGTAACTACCAGACTACCAGGCATTTAATCCCCCTCCTTGAGTACCACTCAGACCCCTTGATCATTCTCCATCATCTCATCAAAACGTTCCTGTCTCAATGAGAGTTTCAATTTATTTGATGTGCTTCTCACAATGGATCCAGCATGTCAAAGAACATGGAGGTGGATGATGATGAGGATGATGAGGATGATGAGGATGAGGATAAATCTGTATTTATTGTCCTTGGACTTTCTTCAAGGCGGTCTACACAGGCAGGCTTTCCTAAACCCCCGTAGTGATTTTTACAATAAATGTTCTATTTGCATAGAACTCGTCTCCTCCGGCTGTTTCCTTTCAATGGTGTGGCATCTTCACTGGCTGCACATGGCTTCCGAACCTCGGAGATTGTCCAACAGTGACTCCTCTCTCCCACGGAGGGTCAGCGCAGGCTACCTCAGCTTGTCAGCAGGAGATCCGAAAGGACCTCTCTAGTCTGGATCGTTAAATAAAAACGTCCAGCCAATGTGTGGCAGCCAGGAAGAAGGTCTTGTGCTCCCTGGGGCATCTGGTGGGGCCACTGTGTGATACAGGAAGCTGGACTACATGGGCTTTTGGCCTGATCCAGCAGGGCTGTTCTTATGTTCTTATGTTCTTAAGGTAAATGTCGCACGAGGGGGCATTAGAAAAGGGGGTGAGAATAAGACTGCTAACGTTATAATGGCAATAATTCTTGTTCCCAGGAACCCCAAATTGTCTCAGGAAGAAGACCTGCATATTACCCACAAAGGCATTGAGATATGCTAATAAGTTCTGATGTGATTTGCTCAACACTTCTGTCTTCCAACCGAAACTGAATGAATTCTATGTGCCAATTTTTTCACTCAAATTGCAGACTTGCCTGTCAAAAATCTACATTGCAAAAACCAAACTCTGAACTCCGAAAACTTCATGTGGACTAAATTCTGTTTTAGTTCTATTTCGACAATTCCCTGCCTGCAGCCAGAAAAAACATTTGCCAGCCACTGAAGCAGAAGCCCTTGTTAGTGCTGGAGATGGGATGCGGAGGAGGGAGGGGTCCAGTTCGATGAGTCTCGTGTTCCTCAGATGCCAGGCAGCTCCAGCCTTCCCTGCTTGTCTTCCATGACATGTCGAAAAGAGCGCTAGTCGGAAGGAACGGGGGACTCTCCTTGCTTCACAAATGGTTTCCATCTGACTCCAAAAGGATTGATACGAAAGCCAGAAAACAGTTGTTCCTTTGGCAATTTGCAGTCAACATCTCCTCGTGATCGTTCCCACAGGGAGCAAACCGATTTCTCCCATTTCAAGCCTTTGTTACTGTCTTGTTCAGTTGGCAGGAGACGGACGAGGGGTGACCGCGGAGCAAGGCAGCCTTCCCCTCACCTGCTTCAGCTGGCCTTCCAGTTACCAGCCAGCACAAACACCCATGCTTCTTGCATTTGCGGCACAATGCGCAAGTGAAGGGTGGGGTCCACCCTCAAAGTAGGGGGGAGAACTCCTGCCTCTCTCTTTGGGGCAGGAGACGCACACATGGCCTCCCAATGAGTTGAACACACAAAGCAGCGGCCTTCTATTGAACCCCCTCGCTCGCTCCCCTAACGTGGGGCTGCCCTCCCGAAGCAACAGCCGAGCCGTTTGCAATGCTTGCGGCTCTGGGAGAAAAAGCCCTGGAATATTGGCAGTGCGTGGCTGAGGTGGCTTCTGGTGGATGCATGCCAGTGGTGGGTTTCCGGTTGCCGCCGCAAGCGCTTTGATGGATCAAGGGCAGCTTCTGGGACCCTCCTGCTCTTTCCGCCACCCCCGAGGCCACATCCTGGTCTTAGTAATAGGCTCTCTCTTAATGCCAGGTGCAAGGGAGCGGTCACAGGAGTGTTGTCTTGTGTGCTCCCTGAGGCAGCTGGTGGGGCCACTGTGAGATGCAGGAAGCTGGACTGGAGGGGCCCCCTTTGGCCTGATCTAGCAGCCCCCGGGCTCTTCTGAGGTTCTTATGAGGCATGGTACCCAAGGCCCTGTGCCCCCATCCCCCCTTAGCTACACCAGTGCTTCGGGCCTCCCTGTGTGGGCCAACAGCCCACCCAGAGCAGGTGAGGCAGCCGAGGGGGGAGGGTCATGGGTGGGGAGACGGAGTTCCATGCGAGGTTCAGGGTGGGGAGGCATGGGGCTAGGAGCCGGTTGGAAGGGTGGATCCCAATGGCTAAAGTGCAGGCTAGATCCTATCCCTGATTTTACAACCGCCCTACCCATTCGTCCCCTCAGACTTGCGCCAGCAAAATACTTACAGGGAGGTAAGTGAAAAAGTCGTGTTTTACTTTGTACGTCTCACTGGCCATCTGGTCACCCCTCCCCCCGCTACATGCTCCATTGGTGTAGCTACATGCTATAGAGTTGGGGACACACACACAGGATTGGATAGGAGTGGGCTGCTAAGTCCTTACATAATGGACTTTTGGGCCTTCCTCTCTCCTCCCTCCCAGCCACTCACCATGACCTCTGCAGCACTGTGAGGCCTTGCACTCCACTTCCGGTCTGCCTCGCAAAGGCACAAATACAATATGTTGCCAAACCTGTTGCGAGGGACAAGAGGTTGTGTGTGCTGCAAAGTACTCCCTTTGTGGGCCATGTGCCCCTCACCAAAGCTCCCCTTTGAGGGGCCAGAGAGCCCCACTGGTCATCTGAGAGGACCCTGTCTCACCCGAGTCTCACCTCCCTGTCTCCCTGGCAGGGGCCTTAGTACTGGGCGTGGCTGCCAAAGCTCTGTTGCAGGAAAGTGGGCGGGGCAGGGTGGCAGGGGGAGGAGCCCTTGTCTGCTGTTTTTCCCGTCCCCATTTTCCCTTTCGGAGCTAGTCCGACCTACGACAGCTCTGTGTAGTCTTGCAAGTACCAGGTAGTACGGGTAATGATGCCATGTAGAAAAGAGAAGCCAGGATAAAAATAGATTTCCTACGCCGATCAAGGGTCTCCAGACACTGGCAGCCACGAACGGGAAAAAATTTGGTTTGCAAGTCCTTACATTTCGTTCTCAAAGGAAACAAGTGTAGCTCTGGAAAGCTCTGTGTAGCATTTTTTCTGGCATCAGGGGCACATCTGTCATCTGACAGGGGTCAGGATATCACAAACATCAACTCCTCCTCGTCCCCCCCCCACGTTACGCCCTGATCTCCCCTCCATTCTGGCAACGCTGCCAGTAGAGTTGCGCTGGCGTCTGAGCGACACCAGTGCAACATTTTTCCGGCACTGCGCCGGCATCTGTGAGGCGGGTGACTTTTGTGCCAGCAGGGGCCACAATCCACTCTGGCATGCGTGGACATGCGCTGCTGGCAGACAAGGATTGGGCTCTTTGTGGTGTTTTGTATTTGTTGTTCTGATGGATGTTCAATGCCTTTAAAATTCCCTGAATCAAAAGGAGGAGGTATCTTTTTTTTTTTAAAGAAAGCAAACAAAAGAGTCTCAGGAGTGATAACACAAATTTCAGCAAGGAAGTCGGAAGTCGGCAGAGTCCAAAAGGACCAGTCATCACACACACACACACACACACACACACACACACACACACACACACACACACACACACACACACACACACATATGCCCCACTTTCCTAATTGAATCTGGCAAATCACCTGGAATGCTTTCAGGATCTAATGGCAAAACTGGATCCAGCGGCGGCAACGGCTCTCCGGCAGCCGCGATATCAGATGTGGCTTCTTCGCTCTTTTGTCTCCTACACGTTCACCCTTCAGGGGTTAAATAATATCTTCAATTATCTGGTCATAAATAGCAGCATATCTTCCTCTCTTCCTATAGACGAAGAATGTTCCATTTCCTTCTGGAACTTGATCTTCACATTATTGCCCTCTTGCGGTTGTCAGAGCTACACATCTCTCTTCGCTAAGACTTCCGACGGCCCTTCTTTCAACAGGCAGCTTTTTCTTTCCCGTGCCCTGGAAAAAGCCTTCTATCATGTAGTGGCAGTGGTGGGGCTTGTTGGTGTATCAGCATGATCCTATGCAGGTCTACTCAGAAGTAAGTCTCCCAGGATTGCAGCCGAAGGGAACGATTCTGGCTCTGTGTGCAAAAGATCCCAGGGCTGTGACCCTACAAATCCATGCAACAGCACGCGGAGGCCAGGGAGCGGGGCCGCTCCTCCTTGCCCCACCGCCAAGGTTGTGCCCTGGGCAGGATTCCGGGACTGGCTTGGTGACTTCGTTCCCAGCGATTCCTTCTGCACTTTCCCGGGGGGGGGGGCAGCAGCTGTGTCAGTCTTGAGCCCCTTAAGGATGAACCAGCTCGTGGTTTCAACTCAAGTTTCCTTGGACTGCAGTCCCTCTGCATCAGGTGGCAGATCCAGTCGGCACCCACTCAGTTGTGTGTATCTGTGTCTAAACAAACACACGCCCGAGTGGGGGCAGAGAGGAAGCCAAAAGAATCGAGGGGGGTGAAAGGGTTTGAAGAGAGACAGTCCGTGACCTCGTTGCTCCAAGGGCGAGTGCCGGACCAGGAGAGCCGTCCCCAGCAGCCTCGGCCAGGCGATGCTGAGCAAAGTTCCAGTCCCAAGGTGGCCGGGGCCGTCGCTCCCTGCTGGGGCCCAGACAGGCGAACAAGGAGACCAGATGGCTGTCAAAGCAGGTCCTTGGTTGAAGGACCCGCCAGGAGAGCAGCAACTGTCCGCATCTGCCCGGAGAGGGGACCGTCCCGTCTCCCTGGCTGCTGCTTTGCTTGTGTGCAGGAAAGCCCACCCGTCCCTCCAAAGAAACACACACACACACACATACTGGGAGGAGGCCCCATGGGACTCAATGGGCCTTACTTCTGAGTAGACATACACAGGCCTGCTATTTCTTCACCATGTAAGAGTGAAATAAGAAAAAAAAAACTTTGCTGAAGCCGAAACAAAGGGTGTCAAACAGTGGAGTCCATTCTAGCTTGTTTTGCTCCTGTCTTCTCCTTTCGAGTGTCTTCCTTGTAAAAGGGGGACTTCCGAGCCTCCAGGAGACTGGGAGGTTCTTCGGCCGGTTCCTGGACATGGCCCTTGTTCATGGCAGGTTTGTGCCCATTGATGCTCTTGCACAGGGCGGTTTGTCTCCTGCAGAGAGCAGAGGGGCGTTTCTGACCGGTGACAGCCTGTCTCCGGCTGGAGGAGGAAGACGGCTTCGCCCTCACTTCTCAGCTCACTGCGAGGCAGTGATGTCGTCAGATAGCCAGCTCTGACGGATGACGCGGCATCACAAAGTCGTTCTATCTGCCACACGGTGACAGTCCTTGCTTGGCTGGAGTCACTCGCGAGCCAATCTAGACAGAAAGGCGTCATGCAAAGGTGCCACAGTACAGCAGCAAAACCCAAAGCAGGGAACAGGGCCCAAAAGGGGAGCAGTCTCCTTTTGAGGGGCTTTAGGGGGAACATTCCTCACCCCTCACCCACCCACCCTGCAATCACTGCATTCAATTTATCTTCCTGAGTTCGCTCATTTTCATGTTTGTTGCATCGGTGATGCTGTCTAACCATCTCATCCTTGGCCTTCCCCTTCTCCTTTTGCCTTCAATCTTTCCCAGCATCAGAGTCTTCTCCAGAGACTCCTCTCTTCGCATTAGGTGGCCAGAATATCTGAGCTTCAGCTTCAGTACCTGTCCTTGCAGGGAACAGTCAGGGTTGATTTCATTTAGGATTCCTACCTTTGAAGAACCCAGAAAGGTCTGGCCTGGGAGGGAAGGGCATTGCTTGGTTTGCACAGCCAGCTCAACATCCCTTAGGCCGCCGCCAGTGTCTTGCTAGTCTGGTCTCGCTCATAGTTGGGGATCCAGTTGATGACCAAATAATTGCCCCACTTGCCTGCAGGCCAAATGTGTGTGTTTGAACTTCCACTGCAGGGCATGGTTCTGCCTCCTCTGTTCTGCAGCTTACCTACTCCTTGGTTGGCACCTTTTTGTAGCAAAATCTTAGCCAAAAGGCAGGTGAACAGCCCAGTCCCAGCCATCAGGGCCTTACAGTGGTGGGCCATGTGATCTCCCACTGCATGTTGGTCCCACTGTCACTCTGCAGGCCAGGCACGCCAGCAAAAATGGCCGGAGGCCGCACGCAGGTGCCACCAATCAGCAGAACCTCCCCCATCCTTTGCTAGGGCAGGTAGGTTGGCGGTGGGGGCAGTTTGCGGGAGGATCGGGGCAGAATGGGGTGGGGAGTGGGTGGTTTGGGGGTGGGAGGGGGATTGTCTTGGCAGCAACCATGCATGCTGAACTCCTATCCCCCCCTTCCCGGCCCAGATCCGCCCCCTGAGTCTCCTCACACTTACCCATTGGAGGCCAGGAGGCCTACAGGGAGGTAAGTAAGGAAAATCTTTATTGACCTGACCCAGCCCCTCCCCCCAGCTTGCAGCTCATGCTCTGTCAGCTGCACTGTGTGCCAGGGACTGGCAGAGCTAGGATTGGGCCCTGCACCACCAGGTGACCTGGCCACAGGAAGTTGCCTTCCAGTGAGTCAAACCACTGGTCCACCTAGCCTGGCACTGCCTGTTTCTCACGGGCAGGAGCATCCGAGGGTCTCACGCAGAGAAGCGTTTTCCCCCTGACCTGCTCCCTGAGCCCTTAGGCCAGGGATGGGCACTGAGGCCTTCTGCCTGCCTGCTTCTCTTCCACCACAGACCACGCAGAGCCTCACCCTTCAGCACTTCTCTCCTCACTTCAGGGTCCGGCGGAGTGACAGCCTTGATCACCCCACTGGTGGGTGGGTTCCGCTCTTCCTTGAGAGCCACTGTGTTCTCGTCACATTGTAGCTGCAGCTATCATGCCGTCGTTCATCATATAGGGCATGTGGAGTGTTTTATGGGGGAAGATGTCAAAAGGAGAGAGAATCATGAGCAAACCCAACACAGCCCCCTTGCCAGCAATGAAGCCGGAAGAAACTCAAAGTGTTATAAATTCCAACTTACAAGATTTAATTTGCTCTTCTAGGTCTCACCCATTTTTTCTGAGCAAATAATGGAAGTGGAAAGAAATGAAACCCTTTTGTTCTTTTGCTTTTCAGCCCAACAAATGACTGTGGCTTTCTTTTCCAAAGTGCTTGTGCAATTCTGGTTCCAGGAAGATAAACGCACAGACAGGCGAAGACGACGCAGGGCACACAAATGCCGTTTCTGAGGAACACTCAGCAATAATCCAATTAATTCTCCTCTGTTTTTATTGCACATAAAACCTTGCATGTCTGTCTGTGAGGGAGTTTTGTAAGGCTGCGCTGAATGTTCAGCAGCAAAAGACTTCAGGTCAAAAGAGAGGCTTTGGGGGAGGTGAACAGTGCTGTGTTTGAAGCTGCATCTTTCACCTAAGCAGCAGGTTTGGGGCTGTTTCGGAAACAGAGGAGCCCCAGCCAGCCCCAGCCAGCCAATCCTGGTCCCTTTAGCAAGGTCGCATCCCGCCAGCACCAGCAGCACACATCCAGTATGATTCAGCTGCCTGAGAACAGGACAAAGCCAAACCGGCTTCAAGCCGTTATCTGACCTGTAGCCAATCAGAGTGGGCTGCATCTGGGCTGGCATTACAACTTAGGCAGCCTCGCTGGGCACATGCCAAGGGCACTTATTTCTGAGAGGGATCACGCCCGTGCCCAGCCCCCCCCCCCAGTCTGCTGCAGCAGCTGCTCCCCCTCCCATCACCGAGCAAGTGCCTTGTGGCTTACCAAGCAGTGGGCAAATGTGCAGCAGCCTCAGCAGTGTGTCCTGCTCCTGGAGCTGGCCCTTTAAAAATCCCCCCCCCCGTGTCTCCCTGGGGGGGTGGAGCATCTGGGGTTTCTAAAGCAGCCCACGTACCCCAGGAGTGCCGCTCCTGCCAGTTGTGCCAAAAAGAGGCCCCTTTCCATGCCTCATCATGCAGTTTCCACAAACCACACAGTGTAGGACTTCTGGTTTTATATAAAGGGACCGTACACACAAAGGAGCTAAAACTGAAAGTCCAAAACGTCCCGGTTTGGGAAAACCAAATGCTGGAGCACAGCGAGGAAGCGAATCCATGCAGCTGGCATCCACAGCAGGCTGGAAGGAGGTGGCGGTGGCGCAGACAACTCAAGTGAGAGAAGCGCACCCCGAACCTGCCGCCCCTCACAGCCCCTTCATGGCTGGCCCAGCCCTGGCCTGGATGCCCCAGGGGGGCACTTAGCAGGCGGGGGGGGAGCTTCTGCAGAGGAGCGAAGCTCTCCTTCAGCCTCCTGTGGAGCACCCAGGCAGAAGCTGGCTCTCCTTGGTGCGCGGCTGCTGCTGTGCTCCTGACACAACAGGGGGCTCTGCTCCCTCTCTTGACCAGCTTCTGAGCAGGCAAAGGGGGAGGGCGCTAGCATGTGCATCCAGGAGCCTCCAGCCTGCACAAGGAAAGGGGGCACAGGCTGCCCAACACTGGGCTACTGGGTGGCCCGGTGCAATGCTTCCTTCCCTCACTCTGAATGGGTGAACGTTTCCAGCCCCTTTGGAAGCAGAGGCAAAGGGCAGCAGAATGACCCGCGGATTCTGGGCACCTGGGAATCCACGCCGGAGAAGGCTTGGCCCCAGCCCAGCTCCAGGACAGGGTGCCTTTTCCCAGCCGGCACGCAGTCACAGTGAATGCACAAGTGCTGAGGGGGGCTGGCTCTGCTTCCCACCACAGACATGTTCGAATGCACATGAGCATGCTTTCTCAGGGTTCCTGCTGTCATGTGCACACGTGCACAGACACGGGACTTACTCCTTCCTGCTGTAAATGCATTCTGGTCACACTTGGAGGAGGAGCCCTGATGCCTGTGGACAGGGACCATTTCGAAAGAGGATAACCAGAGGATCAGGCAGAGGATGCTCTGCCTGATCATGGCATAACAAAGTGTGATTCAGGACCATGGACAGAGGCAGCAGAATGCCAGTGGGCTGGCTCCTCCTTTGCGAAAGCAAGAACCAAAGGATGGGGGTCCTTATTCTCCCAAAAGAAAGGCAAAGAGACCCAGGGCAAAAGGGAAGGTGGCTGCTTTTCTTAATAATGCCAGTGGAGGCAACTCAAAACACCAGGACACGTGTGCAGAGAATTCAGTGTCTCAGAGGGGTTCTGTGAGCCTCCTACAGGGTGGAGCCGAGGCGGTCTGGAGAGAGGAGCCGGCCGCAGGCCGAAGGAACCAGAGACATCCGCTGGGCAAAGAGCAGGCGCCCGCAGAAGGGGGAGAAGGGACAGGGTCGGGGCTGCTGCCTTGCAGACTAAGGCCAGTGGAACATAAGAACATAAGAAGATCCTGGCTGCTGGATCAGGCCAAAGGGGGCCCACCTAGTCCAGCTTCCTGTATCACACAGTGGCCCCACCAAATGCCCCAGGGAGCACAAGACAACAAGATAACCTGCTTCCCGTTGTCTATAAAAGGAGACTGGAGACAGGCTGAGAAGTGATAGCAGGACAGGGAGGGGCAGGACCAATCGTTGTGGGAAAGGAGGCCAGGAGCCAGCACTGCTCCTGGGCCCCTGGGGCCCCGAGGCCATCCAGAGAGTTGCACTGACTCAAGAAGCAGGGCTTCAGGTGGGGAGGGCTCTTTCTGACCCTCGAGAACTGCCCCCATTGCTGCGGCAGTGAGAACCCTACAGTTGGGGACCAGGGGTGGGAGGGTGTAGGGCGTGGGGGAGCAGTGGCATGTTGCACGGCTGGTCTCAAAAGCCCCTTACTGGGTCCCCCCTGCCCTCCACCCCCCGCATGGGTTTACAATGAGGAAAGGGAGCCAGGGTGGCATGAAGGGGAGGCAGAGGCGGAGGGCAGCCAAGAGGCAGAGAGACCTGGAATGCCCCACAGCCTAGAGAAGGGCCCAGTGCAGACCCACCCCCTGCCTGTGCAGCCACAGTGGGGCCAGTGATTCCGAGGTCTTGGCCCGTTTATCCTCTCACCTCTTCTTCTGGGCCTCTGCTTCAGGAGGGTGGGGGATCCAGGCCCCCCAAAGAGGAAACACAGAACTCCTACCCTCTGGGTGAGTTTGCAGTGGGACGTGTCTCTCTGGCCAGCTGCTCTTGAACCTCCCCAGGACCCCATTCCCACAGGGCACACTGACTCTCTCAATCCCATGGGTAGCATTTTCCTCTCTCTCTCCTGCATGCTTTTTGCCACTCAGTACTGACAGCAAAATACAAATATATTCTAACTGTCTCTGCTCATATTGACGAAAACTTCAAGCTGACATTTCGAAGCTGGGAGCAGTCCAGGGAGCAGGTCAAATCCACCCATATGCAGCAGCAGCAGCAGCAGCGTTTGCAGAAAGAGGAGGTGCCGGGTCTGCCAAAGGTGAAGACGACGTCCTTGTGGCTCCCTCCGCACATTTCTTGCTGCCTCTCCTCCTCTCCCTTCCTCTCGCGGAGAGCAGGCCAGAGGAGGACCGCAGCACCGGCAGGGACATGGGCTCCTTTCCAGCCTGGCCCAGGAGGAGGCCGGGAGGCCGGGAGGGAGGGGGTCACCCAACCAGTAGCGTAGCTACCGACGCAAAGTGGCAGGGGCGGCCTGCCCCGAGTACAAGGGCCAGAGGGGTGTGCCCCCTGCCACTCCACGACTCACTGCCCCACTACTCACTGCTGCCGCTCCACAACTCAGCCCCACCTCCTCCTCCTCCTCTGTGATCGGGCTTGCTTTGCGATCTCACTGCAGCCCTGTTCTGGCTTCTCCTTCGGAAAGGGGAAACCAAAACAGGGCCACAGCGAGATCGCTCAACCCCACACCCCCTCCTGCTTCTGACTGCAAGCTGGAAGTAATTGGCGGTGACTGTGGTGACCATCATGTCACCACCAATTACATTTGTGTCTGCACACTCGGGGGGGGGGGAGGGTAGCCACGAGTCTGTCTGCCTGTCTGTCTGCCTGTCTGTCTGCCTCTCTCTCTCTCTCTCTCTCTCTCTCTCTCTCTCTCTCTCTCTCTCTCTCTCACACACACACACACACACACACACACACACACACACACACACCCCTGAGGCACCAGACGGGCTAGCAATGTAACTGCACCCAAGCACCTCCCCAAGAAGGTTCGGACAAGCGCCAACAGTCCTGGTGGCTGTGTGCTCCCTTCCAGATCAGAGGCCATGTGCCTCTGAAGACCAGTTCCAGGGGAACGGTGGTGGGAGAGAGTGGTGGCCTTCATCTCCTGCTTCTGGGCTCTAGAGGCAGCAAAAAAAAGGATCGCTGACTTACAGCGCAATCCTGTCGAACTTTGGAATGGTGGAACAATCGTTTGCTCCATAGTGTCAGAAACGTGCCATAGGGCACATTTTCGACACCCGGAGAGTAAGCTGGCACCCTCACTCTCTGCCGACCACAGGACACCGCCGGCAAATGGAGGTAAGTCCTATGCAGGGTGGTGGTGGGGCATGGGGAGGGTAGAACGGGGTGGAACAGGAGGGGGTGTTTGGCTCGCCAGGCCCAGGAGGGGGGATCTTTGGCAGCACACTCTGGCGAATCCTATCCCCCATCCCAGGCATGTTGAGCCCTACATGGGCTCCTCAGATTTGCGCTGGCCATTTTGCTGGCACACATTCAAGGAGACCCACAGGTACAGCTGGGGCATTGCCCAGGGGAAAGGGAGGAACGTCCCTCTCCCCCGAGGTATGCTCCAGCTGAATCGGCGCTGACCTGTTCCTGCATAGGGTCCGGTGCAGCATGTTTGTGCACACTGAGGTGGTCCGTCCCAGACAGGAATGGGCAGCTGCCCTTTACTTACTTATATACCACTTTCCATCAAAACAGTTCATTTGGCAAAAGCAATGGATAAATGGTTTCCTGTTCCAAAAGGGCTCACACACTAACAAACGATGTCAAGGAAATGCAGCAAAGAGCTCCTAGTCAATGCAAGGCGGCGGTTTCTTTTTATAGCCCAGTGGGCTAAAGTGGAATCCATGGAAAATTTCACAGCAGACCACAGTTCTAACTGAAACACATCAATGGTTTCTTCATCTGTAGGAGAGACAGCAGGCTGCATGCGATTAGGGAGCAAATGAAGACACCGAATAGAAATGAAATTGGCAAAGCAACCAGCAAAAAACCATTGCCTATCAAAACAATCCCTGTAAGTCAACGCTCAGAGCACAGCAGAAGCAACTACAGCAAGTCCTCACTCCATGTTGTTGATAGGTTCTTGGAAACTGAAATGACTTCTAACAAAACCAGTTTTACGGTAGGGTAATTGATATACATAAACAAGGATTTACGGCATATTTCTGGTCCCTAAAACATCACCACACTTCAAGCAGAGGTGTCGTTGGGGGGGGCAGGGGGCGGGGAGCCACGCGGCAGGAGGGTGTATGTGCTTCCGGCTTCGCCCCCTCCACCACTCTTTCTGTCATCTTTGCCGTCGCTCTGCAAGTCTGCTGGCTGCGAGTTTGGCCCTCCTGCCCACCCTGGAGCTGTTTGGCTCCAAAAAGGCCAGGAAAAACGTCGGGGTGTGTGTTTTCATGGTGCACCACCGCCGCAATTCGGCAGCGGTGTGTGAAAATGATGTCACCCCCCCAGGGTCGGAGCTTGTGGCATCACATGGGGGGTGTCACCGTATCGGCGCCCCCCCAAGGGGGGTGTAGGAATGCCACTGACTTCAAGACCCAAAACACTTCTAATATGAAACACTGAAATATATGTGAGCTTTCCGGGCCAGAGAAATCCCACGCAGACATGGGGAGAACGTTCAAGCTTCACACAGATAGTGGCCCTGGCTGGGTATCGATTTTTTTTCTCAACAATTTTAAAACGAAACGACTTATAATGAAATGACTTTAAGTGAGGACTTGCTGTAATACCATTTTGCAGAAGCCCACCTGACACACACACACGCACACACCACCTTGGGGTAAAAGGCAAAAGCCTCCCGTTTGAGTTTTAATTGGGCTCTCCCAGCCAGCATTGCCCTTTCAGCAGCACCACTTCTGCTGAGGCTCTAGTGGGAGAGATGGAAGGAGGCCTCAGAAGGCAAGGAACTCTACAGGGGAAGGCACAGAGGGTGCCAAGAGGGTGAGAGAAGGAGACGCTGCTGGGGCGCTGGGAGAGCCGTGTTATCATGCAGGCTGCCCTTTCAGCTGCATCGCATATGCTGAGGTGTCACTTCACAGAGCACCTCTCAGCTGCTGAGCTGCAAAGTGATGCCTCGACAGAAGCAGCGCTGCTGAAAGGACAGCCCATGTTATAATTGCGCTCTCCCATATCTTGAAAATATGATCAAGATTTGCACATTTTCTCTTCTGTCATTTGCAGCTAATGAGTTCCTACATGAGAAGAAAGCGATTATTTCTGGCCATCATCTGCTTACTGACATCACTTCCTGTTTAATGATGTCACTTCCAGGCCTCAGCAGGTGCCAATGATTGCTATTCCACCCACTGTATGAAATGAGTTTGACACACACACACACACACACACACACACACACACACACACACACACACACACACACACACACCCTGTTCTAGGTTATTCAGCCTGGGAAAGCCACTCTCATCCACACTTCTCCTCAGGAGACCAGCTCACCGTTAAGCCATGAAGTGACACATTCCAGGTCGTTCCAGAACCAGGCTGACAGTCAAGACATTATGCAGGCCAAAGAGGGGCACATGCTGTCCTCCTGCTTAGTGGAAAAGCACCTCTTTGAAAGGTGCCTCTCTGACCAGTGAGCAGCAGGGGATCTTTTCCCCTTCCAAGTGGGAGACTCCCAAGGCTGCTAAGAAGATAAAGTTAACTCAAAATATGGGGCAGGGATGGGGGGGGTGCCGAGGGTGGGAAGGGGTGGATATCAGCGGGAGCAGCTCTGCCAATATCCGACCCCCCTTCCTGCCCTTGAGCCACCTATCCGGATCCACTTGGACTTGTGCTCGCAAAAGAGCAGGCGAGCAGACGCAGGTCTCCACTGAGGCCCCGCCGGGAAAACGGAATACTTGTTCTCTTACCTTGAGGCGGCCTCCGGGACTCGGAACTCTCCCACGGGATGTAATGTACACCCCGTTGGCACAGCTGCATTGGCACCAGGGAAGATACGTTGGGTTGGGTAAACGTTTCCTTACCTTGAGGAGGAGGCCTCCGTGACTGCCCCCCCCCACAGGATGCAGTGCACACCCCATTGGCATGGCTGCATCAGTGCTGGAGAGTTGGGTCGGACTGGGCCCACAGGGCTTCAGTTGTCACCAGAACAGTGGTGAAGGTGGAGGCAAGTTCATGTCCTGGGACAGGGAGCGGCCAGAACCCTGTCGCCTGCATTACCACCGGACAAGTCTCTGCCAGGGGTCCCGGAGGGGCAACTGCTGCAGCTCAATGCTGAGAGACTGCCGTGCATGACGGAGGTGCCAGGGGCAGCCCTGGCAACGTCTCCAGCTGGGGCTGGGAAGTGCCCCCTCCTCAGCTGCTGCTCCACCGTGGAGCTACAACCCCCCATTGCAACCTGCAGGCCCCCCCTCACAATCTCTCCTCTCCCTGATCTAGGGTTTTTCCTCAAATTTAGCAGGAGGACAGCAACTATCCCTCTTCACTCCAGCAGAGACTCTTTCCCAGTGGCCCTTTGTTGGGTCCCCAGACTGTGAGGCCTTCAGGGACAGGGAAACCAATGTTCACTCCTTGCCACTTCGTTGTTTGGACAATGTGGAAAACAAGATATTCTGGGCTGCGTCTGCTCCAGCAGACCAACGTCTGGGGCCCAGGGAGCAGTCAGACCATACGATGCCGTTTGACACCAGCGTAGCCTGGCGTGGCCAGACAGGCTGCCTGTGGCTCTCTCTGCAGGGGTCTGCCTGGAGATGCTGCCCTAGCTGTGACTCCCTGCAGCCGAAGCTCCTTCCCTAGCGCTGAGCAACAGCCCCCCCCCTGTCCCTGGCTCCCCCCTTCCCCAAACCCTTTGTTGTAGCATCCGCTTGAGACAGTGTTCTGTAGGGGCCTTTCGAAAGCCGGCCCAGCAACCTTTCCTGTGGAGACGTCCCGCGTTCCCTTGCAGAGCCTGGACAGACGTTGGCAGAGACTGCTGTGAGGTGGAGGCATGTCCTTGATGCTTGCTTGCTGTCGGGGGGGGGGCTATCATGGGCATGGTCCAAGCAGACGGCACACTTTCCCACACTTGGTTCACATCTTCGCACAAGTGGCACAGTGGTAGCAGCAGCTGGCACTTAGCCGCCCCCTCCCTTGGCGCATTTCCTGCATGATTTCTGCCAGCTGTCCAAGCCATGGGCTGGGGGGGGGGGGCACTGCCCTTCATCCATAACTCAGGCTGTGCTCTGAAGGGGACTCAGCAGCCCAGGAGAAGGAGACTCGACCCGGCTGCTTCTGCTGCAGCTCCTCCCAAAAACTCCTCTGCCTGAGCTGGGATGGCTTTTGCTTTTCTTCTCAGTCAAGCCGGCAAGTGCCCTTCTCGACTTGTGACATTTGTGTGACTCGCTGTGCTGCTATCTCAGCTCCAAGGAGTGAAGGTGAGGAGGGGGGCCCTCCCCTCCCCTGGATCTCTTGCCATTTCCAAAGCCCCACTGGATTGTGCTCTTCCTAGCTGTTACAGACTCGAAGGCCTCTCCTGAGCGTTTGCAGTTTCTGAATATGTCCTTCCAGAGGGCTGAAGGACACCCTGTCTCCAGTCCACAGGACTCCGTCGGCCTCCTATTAGCCCTTGGAGGAGAGGAACATAATTGCCCAAGGTCTGGGCACAGCGATGGCATCATTCCACTCCAGAAGAAGGAGGTCATTCTGAAAGGGGATCAATTGCTTCTCATTGCAGAGGAAGAAAAGTGCCAAAACATCCTGCACAATCTCGGGGAGAAATGACAGAATTTCCCTGCTGTTCCAGCATTTCAGGGTTGCCAGCTTGCTGTAGAAGGGGCACCCTGGTGTTTCCAGATTAATCTGCCTTCCCTTTACTTTCTATCCTTACATTCCTAATGTGTCTTGCTTTTAACTCTAGATTGTAAGCCTGTGGATAAGGCCTGTTTTCATTTTTTTAAATTATTTTTGAACGTCATCAAGTGGTTTCAGGCAGAAGAAAAACCAGAAGCAGAAGTGGCATCAAAGGGTTTGTGTCACCCGGTGCGAGAGGTGAAAGTCTCGCACAACTCTGGTGTTGTGCGAGAGGGAAAAGAACTTCCCTCTATCCATACCATGCATAATTTTATATGTCTCAATCATGCCCCCCCCCCCAGGCACCTTTTTTCTAGACTGAAGAGCCCCAGACGCTGTAGCCTTTCCTCATAAGGGAGGTGCTCCAGCCCACAAATAATTCTGGTCACTCTTTTCTGCACCGTTTCCAATTCAACTATATCCTTTTTGAGGTGTGGTGACCAGAACTGGACACAATACTCCAGATGTGGCCTTACCATCGATTTGTACAAAGGCATAATAATATTGGCCGTTTTATTCTCAATCCTTTTTTAAATGATCCCGAGCATGGAATTGGCCTTCTTCACAGCCGCCGCACACTGGGTAGACGCTTTCATCGACCTGTCCACCAGCACCCCAAGATCTCTCTCTTGATCCGTCACAGACAACTCAGAACCCATTAGCGTATATGTGAAATTTTGGTTTCTTGCCCCAATGTGCATCACTTTGCACTTACTTACATTGAAGCGCATCTGCCATTTTGCTGCCCATTGTCCCAGTTTGGAGAGGTCCTTCTGGAGCTCTTCACAATCCCTGCTGGTCTTCACCACCCGGAAAAGTTTCGTGTCGTCTGCAAACTTGGCCACCTCGCTGGTTATCCCCCTCATGATGCTGACTTGGTAGAGCGGGCAATGAGGTGCCTGTTGTCTGGCCTGGTACAGCCTGGCAGGTACTATGAACTAGAGCAGGGGTTCTCAACCTGTGGTACGAGTACCCCTAGGGGTACGCGGACCAACGGCAGGGGGTACGCCAGAGCCTGCCCCCTTATCAGCATCAATCAGTAGTTAATTACTTGTTAATTATAACTTAAACGCAGTCCCCCCTGTTTGTCTGTCTGTCTGTCTGTCTGTCTCACACACAGAATTAAGTAAGACATTTTTTCTCATTTAAAATTGTTTTAGTACTTTTTATTTAATGATTAATTAGCTGATTGATCCAATTAATTAGCAGGGGGTACTTCAGAAACGTTGACCATGACAGGGGGTACCCGGGCCTCCAAAGGTTGAGAACCCCTGAACTAGAGCCATCCTTCCCTTTGCTGCTTCTGCCAGTCCTGAGAGCTCGAATGCAAAACTGTTCATTGTAGACCATCCAGGTGGTGCCCACTGACCCCTACCTGAAGGCCCAATGAATGATGTCCAGGTATTTGAACAATGCAGGCACTGTGGGTGCCTGCAGAAATGCAGTAAAACTCTGCAGGCCAGTTACAGTCCATCTCCCCCTCTTGACTGTCTCCTGGTCTCTTGCTGACTCTCCTACCTTGGGTTCCAGCTCTGGCTCATGCTGCAGTAAACACATCCATCTACTTACCTCAGCAGATCCTTTATTGTATTGCAAAGGCAAAGCAACCTTCCCATCTGATGGTTGCTGTGCCCAGACCCTGCTGGCCCGCCTGGGGCAAGGGCACCTGCCTCCAAAACCCACTCTGAAGGTGAATCTGGCTCCACACTGACTACCCCAATGGGGGCTGAGCTCCCCTCTGCCATGCCTGGCTGCATGCCAGAGCTGTCTGGCACCAAGGCGGAGCAGCTCCTCGGGGTTCTTCCCCAGGCAGGCTGCACCGTGTCCGAAGAAGGTGGGCTCTGGCGGGGTGGGTGGGTCGCTCGCACAGCTCTGCTCATCACCCACCGCTCTTCGCTAGGGCCTCCATCAGCCCCAAACTCACCTGAAGCCGCTCCTGTCTCATGAGTAGCACTCAGCAGCACTGCTGGGAGGGGTCTGGTACTGCTCTGCACTGCATTCGTGGGGCCCCAAACCCGCTAAGACCCCAAGGCAAAGGGCCCTTTGGCTCCTGCTGCCCTTTTGGCTTGCACCCCTGGCCAGCAGAGGCTCAAGGACCTGGGAACAGAGGGTCAGGGGGGCAAAAGCTCATTAGCCCTGCTGTTCACACTGATGCAGAAAAATATTTTCCTGGTTTTTATTCATATCTGCCTCCCCAAGTTACAAGGGAGGATCTCGCATTTTGCAACCACACTCTCTCTCCTTTCAGGAGGGCACACACATTAGGCTGACTCTGGCAGCTAGGGGCTCCATTTGCTTAAACTCAATTAAGTCTCCCAGGACTCAATGATTGGACCATCAAGGACCCTCAAGAAGTCCCCTGCCCAGCTCAGTCCACTATTGTTCCCATTGTCTTCTGTAAAATGTAAATCCAAAGTCCCATTGTGTTTCTGTATGACTCTGTAACTATGCACATTCTCAGCAACCCTGTGATGTTCTGCTTGGAAATGTATAAAAACTGTTCTCACATGGAGCAAAGGGTCAGTGCCCCTCTTGGGGTGCTGTCCACTGCGCTGCGTAACAATAAACCCATACTTTCCCCTTGTTCACCAGTCTTCCTGGTCCTCCATTATTAACTATCCTCTGCTTAAAAATTCCGCTACCACACACACACACACACACACACACACACACACACACACACACACACACACACACACACACACACACACACACCACCTTCTCTTCTGGGAGCAGTATATGGAATTGCAGGCCATATCCTGCTAGGAGGTGGGCCCCACTTTTCCAGATGGTTTCCTGTCTCCTGCCTTGCTCTCGACCTCTGTTGCACCCACCCCACCCCACCCCCTGCCAGGTATGGTGCCACCTGTTCTCCTGCACTTCCCGAAGCCCCAGGGTGGGAGGCTCATCTGACAGGATCTGCCAACCCCGCGCGCGCGCTTCCACCAACAAAAACACTCACTTCGCATTGACTTCACCTTGGAAGAAACACAGCCCAGAGCAGGAGCCTCGGCCCAGTCGGGTTCCAGGGCTGCTTTCCTGTTCCGTTTTCACACGCGGTGTTGTGTTTTCGCCCAGGCAGCCGGCACAATCGCGTGCTCGGAAAAGGAGAGTCAGTGGAGCTGCTGCCCGTCTCCAGCAAGGTGGGTCCAGCGATGGTAGTTTTCTGTTTCGGCTGCCTCCTCCTCCTCCTCATGGTGTGCTTCCTCCCTTCCTCGCCCGCACTCGGGTTCCTTGACTGGATTAAATCTGGCCCAACTGAAACTAGGTGGAAATCAAAGCTTGTGCGCTGGCATTTCTTGGTTCTGCCCTTAAGAGCTGACTAGCAAAAAGCTCTTTAAGCTCTGATTTATCAGCACTCGGAGCCAGGAAGCCGGCTGTAAATCAAGCTATTAGCATTATTGATAGAAGGAGCTCTCGTAAATAAAGGTGGCAAATTTATGCGGCTTTGTAGCTTCAGGGACCTTCCGCTCTTTCTCCCCCACTTTTCTTGTTTGGCTGACATGCCTAATTTGCAGTGGAGTTATTGAGCCTTTGGAATTATCGGGAGCTATTGGCACCCCTCAAGGTGGGTGAACAGGCACCTTTCTCTCTGACAGACCCTCCCCCCACCGAGTGCATGGCACAGAGGTCTCCCCGTCGTCACCCACACAGCCTTACTTGAGCGGGTTGGTCAAGACATGCAGTGCCCCAATCTACTGCGGCCTGGTCCTTGTTGAGTCACCTGGAGTACCAGGTATCCCCACTGGGAGGGTGTGACGCGAGGAGTCCGATACCTGGAAAGACGTTGTGCTGCTGTATCCCTTTCGAGGAAGCTGTCTTGAAGAAGCACTTTGGACCCCACTGCCCTGGACAACTATTGGCCAATCACAAACGCCTCATTTCTGGGCAAGGTGAGTGAGCAGGTGGCGGCGTCTCCACTCCGGGCTTTCCTGGCCCGACCCTGTTCAGGTGGGGTTTAGGCTGGGTTTGCAGATGGAACGGCCTTGGTTGGTTGCCCCAGTCGCATGCACCCAGTGCCGGGAACGAGCATGGGGAGTGCAGCCCTCCTGGTTCTGCTGGACCTCCCATCCGCTTTTGAGGTCATCCACCCTCCAGTCCTTTGCAACTGCCTCACAGGGGTGAGCTTAGAAGACCTTGCCTTGCAAAGGTTCCTCACTTCCCTGTCAGGCAGGGGCAGCCAGCGAGGGAATGCTCGGTCGGTGTTACACACCTCTGCACTGAGGGAATGCCTGGAGGGAAGGAACCCCACGGTGTTTGGCCTACCTGGGGACCCACAAGACTCTGTCTTGCCTCCCATACTATTTAACATCTATGTGAAGCTGCTGCTGGAAAGACCAGGGGGGCAGAGAGGCACCGTAGCAGCAAGTGGTGCTCCTCGTATAGCAACTGCCCTTCCCCCCAGCAGAGCATCTTTTCAGGGAACCATGCATTTATTTTGCTTTGCAAACTGTTTAGGAACTTTTTTGTTGAAAAGTAGCACAGTCGCCCCTTGTCTTTTGTGAGGATTATGTTCCAAGGTCGGAGCGTAAAGCCAAAATCAATTATACTCGAAATTTCCTTGAAATTCCCTTTCATTTGAAAAATATGGACTGCCTCTTTAAAAAACATGAGAGGCCAGTGGAAACAGAGACTTACTGAGGGAACAGCAGCTTCATTCTCCGATGTCAGGCTCACTCCAGGGTATGGATTTAGTAAGTGGATTGGCAAGCAGAATTGCCTGCCCTATTTAAATGGTTTCTCTTCTCTTCTCTGGTTGGTTGTTCACCGAGCGCGCGTAGTTGAATTCATGCAACTCAACTGTGCATAAGACGAAGGGTGGCTATATATACAACATTAACATAAGAACATAAGAAGAGCCCTGCTGGATCAGGCCAAAAGCCCATCTAGTCCAGCTTCCTGTGTCACACAGTGGCCCCACCAGATGCCTCAGGGAGCACACGAGACAACAAGATACCTGTGTCCAGTCGCCACTCCATTGCACCTGGCACAGAGAAAACCCACTTCTAAAAAACCAGGAGGTTGCTTATGGCTTGTAACCTGTGATGGTCTTTTCCTCCATGAATTTGTCCAAACCCCTTTTAAAGGCATCTAGGCCAGGTGCCATCACCACATTGATATATTTACCACATTGATTAAATATTCACCACATTGAATAGATATTTTTCACAAAAACAGCTTGGAGTGCTGTGTCACCAATCCCTCTCTTTCTCGTCTTGAGGAGGTGGCAGATGTCCCAGACCAGCGGCTGGTTGTGCTAAAGGACTGGATGGGGCTTAATACATTGAAACTTAATCCAGGCTAGAAAGAGGTGCTCTTGGTCAGCAGCAGAGGAACGGGCTGGTGCTACTCCTGGGAAGGGCAGGCTTGCAGCTGGAGTGAGCGCCTCCTGGACTCTGCTTTGACCCTGGAGAACCAGGCGAGGGGGGGGGGGTTGAGTACTAGCAGGAGGGTGTTTGCCCAGCTCCGGCTGGTATGCCAGCTGCACCCTTCTGAGGAGGGGCCATGCCTGAGTCACACCACCTCTGGACTGCTGTAACATGTTGGACCTGGAGCTACTCTTGAAGACCGGAATGGGTATGCGGCAGCCTGGCTCCTTCCTGCTGGGGGGGGGGGGGGCTGGCCTCCTGGCCACGTCACGCTGGGCCGTTAGCAGCTTCCCTGGCTAGCGATGCCCCTCTGTGGTTCGGGGCAGAACGTGGCTTCCCAGGCAGGCGCTCTGGTCTCTCTTCCCCTCAGGATCTATATCCGCCAACAGCCAGAGCAGGACAAAAGCCAGCACCGCTTCTGTTGTTGTGGCTGTGCACTTGTATTTGGGCTGCCTGAGATTTTAATTGCAGTGGGGAATCTCTGTGAAGCCCCCCCCCTCCATTTTCTTCTGCCAGAGCCTTCCCCTCAGCTTTAATCAGGAAAGCTGCACCTGCAAGTGAAGGGCTGCCAGTTTCCATCAGCACAAAAGACGCCTGTGCTATAAACATTCAATCAAGAGGCAAAGTGCAGGAATCCAGCAAATTACACAGGCCGGCCGGCTCTGGAGCAGATGCCCAGGTGATGCCCAGGCTCCGTGAAATAGCTCTGCCAAGCCAAATGCTCTGCAGGATTCAGACCCACTTGGCAGGATCAGCCTCCCAGCCTTTTTTTGGGGGGGGGAGGGTGGTGGTGGTGGTGGTGGTGGTGGTGGTGGTGGTGGTGGTGGTGAAAGCACAGCCAGGGTGGGGAGAGCAGGTGCTGAGGAGCTACTCTGGACTGAGTGGACCCCCTTGGCCCCACCCCAATCTCCTTGTGGCCATGTGACAACTGCATGGCCAGATGTCATGATGCCTCAGCAGCACCTCTGTCTTTCCAGGATGGAGGCTAGATGTGGGAACTCTGACGTCTAGGGATGGGGCACCGCGCCGGAAACTGAGGAGGAGGAGGAGGAGGCGGCTCTTGGACCACAGCCAGCATTACCAGACTGTAATCCGAAGCCCTTTTCACGTGACCAAACAGAGGATACGGAACACAGCAGTCATGGGCTCTCGGGCACTACGCCCCCCACATATCCCATGGCTCTTCGGCAAGAGCCTATTAACGTATGGTGGGCAGCCACAGAGGCTCTTCCCAGATGGCAGTGGAGCCCTTTGAGGGTTCCCATGCCCCGCCAACAGGGTGGTTGGTCCAGCAACCGCATGGAGAGTTATAAGCACAAACACAATTTCAATCATAAAGAAGGACTTAGGACTGTGAATAGCAGTTGGATTCCAACATTGGCTAAAGCTAAAATCAAGGAAACATCATGGAACAACTGTACTACAGATGTGGCCCCTTCCCCTTTAAATTGAAAGGAATGGTTGCACCAATTAATAACATCAGATGTGCTCAATTGCTGGATATAAAGATCAGGGGCCCTTGCAGCTCGGTTATTATCGCTGCTTTCAGGGTTAGGGTTAGGACACTCTGGAACTCCCCCCCCCCCCGAGGATGCCAGCCAGGAGTTGCTGGTGAAGCGTTGGGGTAATAAGAACTTCCTATGTTTTAACTCCCCGCGTGGCGATGCAACGACGCTAACGCGGCACCTGCTGTATCCTGCATGGTGAGGCCTCCTCGGGATAAGGGAACATTTGTTTCCTTGCTCTGGAGTAAGCCCCAGCTGCCGCCATGGGTCAACGTGGACCTGCACCAGCGGTATCACTGACGCAAGTCTGCGTTGACCTGTGAAGGTGAATCAGGCCCAGGAAGGGGGTTAGGATGTGGCAGGTGCCACTGGGGGCAAACCTGCTCCCTTCCTGGGCCTGATTCATCCACCCCGCCCCATCTCCTCCCCATTCTGTCCACCCCCGCCCTGTTCCACCCCTTCCCCACCTCCCACCGACCCCCTGCCACAGCCTTACCTGCACCAGCGGGCGCCCTTGATACGTCTCCACAAAGACTCAGCCACACGCTGCTTGCGGTGGCAGCCAAGCCGCGCACTCCACCAGTGTCGCATTTGTGAAGCTGCAAAGCATGCCAGGCCAGTCGAATGCACGTTGTGCCGGCATCACACGCTCATAGGGTTGGGCCATTCCTCTCTGGTCCCCTCTGTCTTTTTCAAATGGTGGAGCAGGAGCAAGTGGGGGGGGGGAGGAGAGGATGGCAGCAGTGATGAGACGGCAGAGGAAGTGAGTGATTAAGGCAGCAGTGGTCGGGGAGGGGCATGAGGGGCCAAGAGCCGTGGGGTAGTGGCAACACCTGCCAGTGATTCAGGAAAGACACACACACACACACACACACTCCTATAATTTGAACTGGGGGAAGGAAGGCAACACAGCTCTGCAAGGAGAACGTGCTGTGATTGTGGGGTTCCATCCTGGCCTTGGAGGATTTCAAGAAAAGGTCTGACTGACAGCTGTCAGCTGGAGAACGAGGAGGCGGGGGAGGGGGTTGGACTCGTTTTCCCACTGGGTCTCTCCCATATCACGGCTGTGACAATTGAAGATTGCTGGCAGACTGTTGCTCCTGGGAACCAGCCTTGCCTGGGCTTTCTCTGGTGTTGGTTTGTTTTACAGGAAAAAGAAACCAGCTGAGGCTCCCTCTGGGCTGCATCAATAGCTCAGCTCAGCCAACCCGCCCTTTCCCCCAAGCGGCAGAAACCCACTAGGGACTGAGGCAAAGGAGCCAATCTGAGCCTCCAGCGTCTTCTCAGGGGAAGGCCGCTGCACACGTGTCTCATTATTTCCGCTCCGCTTTCTTGGCTCAGAGGGTCAAGAGGCGCCTGCAGGATGGAGCTGCACCTGCACATAAGAACATAAGAACATAAGAAGAGCCCTGCTGGATCAGGCCAAAAGCCCATCTAGTCCAGCTTCCTGTGTCACACAGTGGCCCCACCAGATGCCTCAGGGAGCACACGAGACAACAAGATACCTGTGTCCAGTCGCCACTCCCTTGCACCTGGCACAGAGAAAACCCACTTCTAAAACCAGGAGGTTGCTTATGGCTTGTAACCTGTGATGGTCTTTTCCTCCATGAATCTGTCCAAACCCCTTTTAAAGGCATCTAGGCCAGGTGCCATCACCACATCCTGTGGCAAGGAGTTCCACAGATGAATCACACGCTGAGTAAAGAAATATTTTCTTTTGTCTGTTCTAACTCTCCCTCCACTCAATTTTAGTGCGTGTCCCCTGGTTCTGGTGTTGTGCGAGAGGGAGGAGAATTTCCCTCTATCCACTCTCTCCATCCCATGCATAATTTTATACGTCTCAATCATGTCCCCCCTCAGGCGCCTTTTTTCTAGGCTGAAAAGCCCCAGACGCTGTAGCCTTTCCTCGTAAGGGAGGTGCTCCAGCCCACAAATCATTCTGGTCGCTCTTTTCTGCACCTTTTCCAATTCAACTATATCCTTTTTGAGGTATGGTGACCAGAACTGGACACAATACTCCAGATTTGGCCTTACCATCGATTTGTACAAAGGCATAATGATATTGGCCGTTTTATTCTCAATCCCCTTTTTAATGATCCCGAGCATGGAATTGGCCTTCTTCACAGCCGCCGCACACTGGGTCGACACTTTAATCGACCTGTCCACCAGCACCCCAAGATCTCTCTCTTGATCCGTCACAGACAACTCAGAACCCATTAGCGTATATGTGAAATTTTGGTTTCTTGCCCCAATGTGCATCACTTTGCACTTACTTACATTGAAGCGCATCTGCCATTTTGCTGCCCATTCTCCCAGTTTGGAGAGATCCTTCTGGAGCTCTTCACAATCCCTGCTGGTCTTTACCACCCGGAAAAGTTTAGTGTCATCCGCAAACTTGGCCACCTCACTGCCTATCCCCAACTCCAGGTCATTTATGAATAAGTTGAAAAGCACCGGTCCCAAGACCGATCCTTGGGGCACACCGCTTTTCACCTCTCGCCATTGTGAAAATTGCCCATTGACTCCCAATCGCTGTTTCCTGGTCTTCAACCAGTTCCTAATCCACAAGAGGACCTGCCCTCTTATTCCCTGACTGTGGAGTTTTCGCAGGAGACTTTCATGAGGGACCGTGTCAAACGCCTTCTGAAAATCCAGATATATAATATCCACGGGTTCGCTCGCATCCACATGCCTGTTGACCTTTTCAAAAAATTCTAACAGGTTTGTGAGGCAAGACTCTATGACTGTTGTTTTAAACAGCCTCCATGCACTCTGGAGCGATTGGACTCTTTTTACCTTCCCTTTCAGCTTTTTCTTAACTAGTCTTCTCATTTTGGGGAAGTCTGCCCTTCGGAAGTCAAGGGTTTTCGTGTCAGATTTGCGCGGCACTCTCCCTCCGACATGCATGGCGAAACAGATCGCAGCATGGTCACTGTTCCCCAACGGTTCGGTAACATTTACCTCCCTGACCAGATCTTGAGTGCCACACAATATCAAGTCCAGAGTCACCTGTCCTCTGGTCGGTTCCGTGACAAGCTGCTCTAAGGCACAGTCATTTAACATATCCAGAAATCTAGTCTCTCTTTCATGACCTGAGCATGAATTGACCCAGTCGATGTGAGGATAATTGAAATCCCCCATGACTACAACCCTGTCTCTCGTTGACACCTCCCTGATTTGCTTCCTTATTTCAAGATCCCCTTCAGGTTTTTGATCTGGAGGACGGTAGCATGCCCCTACTATTACCTCACTCTTTGAGCCTGCTAATCTAACCCACAGTGATTCTACGGAGGAGTCAGAGCCCCCCTCCAGCTCTACTCTGGTGGATTCTACCCCCTCTTTGACATAGATGGCCACCCCACCTCCAACACGCCCCTCTCTGTCCCTCCTATAGAGTTTATATCCTGGAATTGCAGTATCCCACTGGTTCTCCGCATTCCACCAGGTTTCTGTTATACCTACTATGTCAATGTTTTCCCTAGCCACCAAACATTCCAGTTCTCCCATCTTTGCCCGAAGACTTCGGGCATTTGCATAAAAGCACTTATATACCTGGTCCCCCAAGAAGGGCTGCATGTTTGCCCCTTTATTCCTGCAGCCTTCTGTCTTGCTAGACTGGCTGTCATGTCCCGTCACGCTACCACTCCCAATTCTTACTCTGTTATTACTTGACTGTTCCCCATCCTCTGCACCCTCATTCCCGAGGGATGAGGAGTCCCGAACCGGATGCCCCTCGGCTCCTGTCGACTTTCCCCCAGGAGTCAGTTTAAAAGCTGCTCTGCCACCTTCTTAATGTTACGCGCCAGCAGTCTGGTTCCGTTTTGGTTCAAGTGAAGCCCGTCCCTCTTGAAACCCTAACCCTAACCCTCTTGTACAGGCCTGGCTTGTCCCAAAGCCCCCTTCCCCCCCTCCCCAGAGGAGTATCCATAGTGCGACTGGATACGGGCCCATCACCTGAAGAAGGGGTCCCCACTGTGGGATTGTTTCCCTCTTTTCCAGAGCAATGTCCTCCAGCCCTGAGACTCTCTTTCCTGGCAGCTGAGGCGCTGGCCAACTGAGGGTAGGACGATGCCTCCATGTCCCTAGAAGTCTCACCCTGGTTCCTCTCTACCTGTCTCTGCTTCTCCAGGTCAGCAACCGTGGCTTCAAGGGAGCGAACCCGTTCCCTGAGAGCCTGGAGCTCTTTGCACCGAGCACACACCCATGACTTGTGCCCAAGAGGCAGATAGTCATACATGAGACACTCAGTGCAAAACACTGGATAGCCCCCACCCTTCTGCTGGCTGTCTGACTGCATAGCTTTTGAGTGTAAGTTATGGATTTATCAAAGTTTGGGTACCTTAATGTTGCTGGAGCTCTCCTCTCTTCAAGGGACGTGCCGGGCAGTGTGTGGGGCCTGGCTTCCTCGCCCCGCTGCTGAACTCGCCCAGCTGCTTAACTCGCTGTGTCTTTTTGATCTTGCCACTTTGTCCCCGTGAGCCACTTGGTCCCCGTGAGGCCACTCGCTGCTCCTGAAAGGGCTCACTCGCAAACCAGCCCCAGATTTAAACTGTTGTGTAGCTCCTCCCCCTGCCTACCTGAAAGTTTGAAAAGACTGGCCTCTAAGGGGGGCAGGGCCTGATGTGGTTTACTGGCAGGAAATTCCTGTTGCTATTGTTCCTGCTGCAGCCTCAATTTACATCTGACCTACTCAGCTGGCAGGAATGTGTGTTGCTATGGTTTCTGAGTCACCCTAATATACCATGTGGCCTTCTATACCATGCGGTCTGTATGTTTTAAACTGTATGTTTTAAATTCTGCTTAAGTTTAACTCTGCTTAAGTTTAACTCTGCACCGGACCTGGCTGGCTGCTTTAACTCTGCTTAAATTCTGCTTAAGTTTAACTCTGCACCGGACCTGGCTGGCTGCTGCGGACTCCTCTGGAGTAGAGGCATCGACCGCATGTGCCAGCCCAACAACTGGCTTGGAGCCATGGCGGACGCCCCCCACACTGGGTCTCCGCCAGGGTCACTGGAGGATGCAGAAGGGCACAGTCGCCGTATGGAGAGACAGGATCAGGCTCTAGTCAGAGGGTAGAAGGAAGGAAGCTTCACACGTGTCCACGCACTGTTGTCCACCTGTAAGGTGAGTGGCCTCATTATCTCCATATTGCAGATGGGGTGGCTGAGGCCGAGAGGAAGTCAGGCTTCCCTGAGGTCACCTCATGAGAGTTCAGGGCAGAGGAGAGGCAAGACCCCGGCCTGTAGCGCAGCTGGGGGGAACAACAAGAGTCATTCCGGAAGTGGCGTTGCTGGAGGGGGGCGGAGCTGTCAGTGGCACACAAGGCTGCAACGCACCATGTCAGCGGCTCCTCCCACCTGCTGCCGTCGGAGCCATTCAGGGCAGACGGCGGCAACACAAAGGAGCGCAACAGAGTCTCAAAGTCTCAACGGAGTCTTGCTTCGCTTGCGAGAGCACAAAAAAGGAATTCCAAAATGGTGGCGGGACAGTCGTGGTGACTACCCTACAATTGGTGTCACCCAGTGCGCCCCGCACCTACCAGACCACTCTGTCGATGCCAGGGCCTCCTCCTCGCATGTTCATTGTTGCAGGAGGGTTGGCAGGGCGGAGGGGAGAAGGGCTCCAAGCCATCTCAGATGGGCTGGCTCAGTTCTCAGATTTCTTTCTGGTTTGGGGGAAAAGAACTTGGATAGTTCACAAGCAGATCCAGTTTGAGCTCAAGAAGCCTGCGTGCCCATCTTGCAAGATTCCTGTGACAGACCTGTGTTTTTTGTTTTATCAAAGCACACAACAACAAGAAATGGTCTACATTGTCCTGTGTACAGCTGGTCTTTTCTAGTTTTGCCACAGATTTGTTCCAAGAAGCATGGCCAGGATATTTGCCTGCCAGGAAAAAGCAAAAATTTATTCAGGAAAAAAGACTTCAAGCTTGGAGGAAACATATCAAAACAGAAGAAAATTAATTTTGAATTCACATGAGGCTGACAGAATATGAGAGATTGCATAACTGAGATTTTTCTTTTAAAGAATGCCTTTACATGTAAATAAAATTTCCGTTTCCAGCAATCCCAGTCCCAGTGTCTTATTTAATTAATCAGGGAACTTTGCATCGGTGACGAGCTCCGGATCGAATTGCTTTAAAGGGGCTGCTGGTTCTATTGACTGCGGCTCCATGAAGGACTTAATAAATAGCTGCAATATCGTCATCTGATAAAAGCACAAAGCACTGGGCCCGAGAGGATCAGGTTTCTCGGAAAGGAACGCCATTTTATAATCAGAGGATGCAAATGCCTCCCAGCCGTCACCTGCACAAACAATGGATCTGGTGCCCTGCAGAATACCTAGGGAGGGGGCCGGGTCTCCCCCCCCCACTTTCCCTGCAGAGCTGGCTTGCTACATCTGATCAATCCGAGCTCCTCTGCAGGGTTTTGCCTGCTCCAAGTCCTGGGGGAACTTCTCCAAACCAAAGAGGCCCAGCAGAGCCCCCTGCACACGGATCACGCCTGACCGAATGTTGCCTTGATGAGCATCATTTGCGTATGAACAGCGGTGGCAGCAGCGGGCGGCGGCAGCCATGTGCTGATATTAGTAATCCAGACTTGATCTGAAACCTCATCTAATCCTTGTCCTGCTTTGGCAGTAGCAAGGCTGCTTCTTTGTGCCCGCCACGGCCCGCAATTAGCCGAAGCTGCTTCTTCAGTCTCTGACTTTTGTAAACCCCCAAATGGGGCAGAGATATGGGCGGGTCACAGGACATGGGAGGGGGGAGAACTTAAGGTATGCCATACGCTAAGCCCCCTCCAGATATGACAGACACGCCCCAAACATCAACATAAGGCTACACCAACATCAGAGCAAACTAGCAGGGAGGTGGAAAACTCCCAACACCCCCCCCCCCGCTCAGGTGCCTATCTTGGGAGCACAGCAGACAGACTGCACACTCTGCAACGACAGGGTGCGTCTCTCTGGCCACAAGTCATTCACATGCACGGGAACTGTGGTGACGGGGACTTTGCGCACAAAGGGAGCACTTTGCCAACAGTGTTTCGGAGTTACGGGAGCAGATGCCATGTAAAACAAAAGCTTGAACTTTAATATATTCTCACAACCGCACGAGGGTTTCCCGATCGGGGCAGCCTCATGCGGACTAAAATACCACTAAAATCCAAGGATGCAGTCCTGACGTTTCGTTCCGCCAACCGGAACCTATTCATAGGAATCAACCCAAAAGGTTGCAGATGAAATTGCCTCTGGTGTGCCCGTTCTTGCTTAAAACTGAAAAAGCGTGGGAAAGTTTTAAGCAAGAACGGGCACACCAGAGGCAATCTGCAACCTTTTGGGTTGATTCCTATGAATAGGTTCCGGTTGGCGGAACGAAACTTCAGGACTGCATCCTTGGATTTTAGTGGTATTTTAGTCCGCACGAGGCTGCCCCGATCGGGAAACCCTCGTGCGGTTGTGAGAATATATTAAAGTTCAAGCTTTTGTTTTACATGGCATCTGCTCCCGCAACTCCGAAACACTGTTGGCTAATTGCGGGCCATGAAAGCTTCCGAACAAGATTGGAGCACTTTGCCTCAACAATCTGACCAGATCCTTTCTTAACACATCTTAGAATTCTTGTAGGTAGGCTTACCATCTGTCCCGGAAAAACCGAGACAGTCCCAGTTTCCAACCAGCTGGACCCGGAAACGGGTCTGTCCCAGTTTTCCTGGTTGCCCCTGGGCCTTCCTGGCCAGCCGGCTGCATCGCTGCAGACCAGGAGTCTTCTGAGTCTGGCCATCTGCATTCGGGCCGGCCAGGGCTCCTTACACACCTGCGCGAGACTCATGCAGGCGAACAACGCCTGGAAGAGCTCTCCCCCCCAAAAAAGCGTTGTGCACCTGTGCGAGCCTCACACAGGTGTGCAAGGAGCCTGCCCGTCCTGAAAGCAGCCAGCCAGGCTCAGAAGAGTCATGGCCTGCCGTGATGAAGACACTGCAGTGACAGTGGCGGCGGGAGGGAGGCAGTCCCCGCAGGCATAGGAGGAGTCCTGACCGGCCCAAACGCAGCTGGCCAGGAAAGAACGCAGCATTGTGGCGTGGAGGCGAGGAGGCGCCCAAAGGAGAGAACACAGCCAGCCAGTCAGCTGCGCAGCGGCGGCGGCGGCAGCAGCACAACAGGAGGGAGGACAGCAAAAATGGCGGGGAAATGCGGCGAGAATGGCAGCGAATATGGTGAGGAAAAGTGACGAAAATGGTGGGGGGAAACCCTAACCCCCCAAAATGAGAGAGAAAAGAATAAAAGGGCCAAAAGCTGAGCAGCCTGAAAAAAAATGGAGGGGAAAACTGAGGGGAGGGTGCCCCGGTTTGGGTACCTCAAAATCTGGTCAGCCTACTTGCAGGTTCTCTGCCCAGAGGGGGGGGGCTCCCGCACAAACACCCAAGTGGAACCTCCACAACAGGAGGAGCAAGGACAGGGCACCCCACACAAGTGGGCTACAGGGGAGGGGATCCCAGGATGCCATCGTGTATTGATGCTGCAGACGTTTCATGTCTCTACCCCCCCCCCCCCCACACACAGGATCATCAAATGTTCCTTTGCTATAGACTGTGTTGCCGAACCACCCCTTCCTTTTGCAACCGAGTGGCTGCTCTCTCTTGGGGAACGCCAGGGGCTGCAACCATTGCCTCTGCTGGCCAAGCAACACCCGCCTGAAGAAGCCCTTTTGTTTCCAGCGCTGCAGCCTTGCCCCTTGGGGCAGAACAGACCCTTCTCACGGCACCCCGCCTCAAGGGAGTGATCGGTGCTGCTGCTGCTCTCCGGCCCCTGGCTCGGAGCCCAGCTGGGTCACGGCTGCGGCTGCTGCTGCTGCTGCTGCTGCTGCTGCCCGACGCCTCGCGGCCCTCTCTGTGCTTCTCTTTGCGCTGCCTCAACAGCAGCACTCCTCGCGAGTCGCCCTAGGGCAGCAGGCCCAGGTGTTGGACACAGACATCCGGCGTTCAGTCTCTCCCCTCACACACCCTCCTGCTTCCACTTGCAAACTCTCTGCCTGACAAAGGAATCGAAAAACCGAATCGCTCCTGCTTGGCGTTGCATAAATAAGAATGTGCAATTAGCATGTTCTGCTGCACATTTTGACAAAGTGGAGGAGGAGGAGAGAGGTGAAGCGCTGGAGGTCAGAGAGTCCCCCAGGCGAGCGCCAGCCGGGCTCCTCCTGCGGCTGCCGCTCCGCAAGGTCAGCCACTTTCAGCCCCGGGAGCCTCGAAGGGCGGGTGGGCTGGCTGGCGCTGCTCCTGCTGGAGACGGGGACAAAGCTTCTCCTCAGCCGAGTTTGCCACCACCAGTCCCAGAGACGCCAGCTCTGAAGGCTCACACAGGCAATATCAGCGGTGCAGTCAAGCATCGGCTTGGCCTTTGGGCAGGGAACAGAGTATTACACCGAAAGGTCAGAGGGGCGGCTGTTCCACAATCGACGCCGTCTGGAGCATCCCCCCCCCCCCGCCTCCCTGAGTTCATAACAAAGGAAGGAAGAGAACTCCGCTTACGAGGAGGAGCAGAGAGAGACTCTTCCCTGGGAAATACACTGCATAGGCAGACCGGGATAAGCCCAATCCTGTCCCCATCATTGGCGCTGATGCAGCTGGGCTGCATCCAATAGTGTGTGTGTGTGTGTGGGGGGGGTGATTGGACAGCCAGCAGGAAGTACTTTTTACTTACCCCCAGTAGGCTGCCTGATCGCCTATGCTATGGGTCTCCTCAGACCTATGCCAGCTTTTTTGCTGGCATAAGTGGTGGGTCAGCCTGGTAAGGAGGAGGGGATTCGATCCAGTGCATGCTGGCCACCCCTCCCTCTCCCTCCCCACTGCCTGCCCTCCCCCTGCCCTCCTGCCATGACGCCCCTCTGCCGCCAGCTTATTGGCACCAATGGAGACCTAGTCTGGGAGTCTCTGCTGTGTGCCCCGTGCCCTGGTCCGTGTGTGGCAGGGGCGCAGAAGCCACCCAGGACTCCGCGCTGCTGGAACCCCAGGGCCTTGGTTTGGTTCTCCCTCTGAGCTGAGTCCTTTCACGGGAAGCAGACCTTGTTGGCCCCAAGCGGGCTGCGCGGATTCCCTGCGCACCTCAAGAGCGAAAGGAGACAGACTGGCCACGGAGTTCCGACCCCTTTCCCTCCCTCGCTTGAGGAAGCCCCCAGCCTGAGCCTGACGTGACGCCACTGCATGCTGGCCAGGTGTGGGGTGCCATCATGTCATGGCCTGCTGCTGCCTCTGTGGACGTTGCTTTTTTAATGGGCCCATTGGTTTGCATCCACGTGCTCCGCTTCCTGTTCTTTCTCCTTCCTCAGCAAAGCAGAATGGCTTTAAATATTCTTGCGTGTCATCAAATATTCATGTCTTGGAGAGCGCGAGGCAGAGAGGCCAGCTGAATATTTTATCCCCACAAATCCATGAACTTTGAAAATACCCACGTCACGGTGCTTGAGCCACGCACGGCGATGCCAATTGTCCGTGTCCAGTCACAGCAGGCAGGGGCGTTTCTATGGTGGGGGGGGGCGGTACTGTAAGTTGTGCCCCGTCCTAGTCCTCATTTACAAGCGTCACAGGGCGGACCTGCCCCCTCGCCGTCAGAGCCATTCTGTGCGCGGAAGGCAATGAGCAGGAGACGCCTTCCGCGCACAGAATGGCTCTGACAGCGAGCAAGCGGGGCCGCCTCGTGCCGGCTTGTAAACGGCGACTAGGATGTGGTGCAACTTACAGTACCGCCCCCACCGTAGAAATGCCTCTGAGTCACAGTGGCATCACTTACCTTGGTGTCACCTGGTATGAGAAAGGCTCGCTGCAGAGCCGGGAACCGGAAGTAATTTGCACTGATGTGATGACATCATCACGTCACCACCAGTTACTTCTGGCTTGCCAAGCTCTGCTCAATCCAGAAGTAATTGCTTCTCTGAGCAAGACGGCTCAGAGCGGCCACTGGAGCCTTTTGGAAAGTCGGTCACCCTTGCTTGGGTGTCCTCGGCAGGCCCACCTCTGAGCCAAAGCCTGGTGGCGTCTTCGACTGGGAGGTGGAGCTGCTGAAGACGAGGAGCGAGCCAGGGGGGTGTCGCCGAAGGTAGGAGTGACAGGTTTACTCTGCTGTCCTCCGTGGCTTTGCCTCCGAGCTGAGTTGCGTCTTTGCGAAAACTTTGTGACTCTGCTGCTTCAGTGGGCTTGGAGACAAAGTAGCCAAAGACGGGTGAGCCAAGGGGGTGTCACCCCCCTCCCCGCCGATTGCTGGACTGTTTCTGGCCATTCCAAATGGCTTCTTCATGCTTTTGCGAGCAAAGAACACAACGAAGCGACTCAGAATGGCTGAAGAAGACCACTGAGCCTGGGTGGTGCGGCGGCCGTGATGTCACCTGCCCCAAAATTAGTGTCACCGTTCCAGCCACACCCCCTAGCAACCCCACTGTCCAGTCATGTGAAGACGGTTCTTGCAGGGTAGCTCATCCAGATTGATGGCACCCAACCTGTGTAAGGGGCTGCACCACATGTAGATCCTATTCCAGAGGACTCAACAGCAGATCCCACCCCTGGGAGAGCATCTGTCTCTCAGGGGCAGGGGGTCTGGCTCAGGTGGTAGAGCGGCCGCCTCATATGCCTGAAGATCTGAGGACGGCAGTTCGAGACCCGTTGAGAGCTGTTGACACACCGCTGACGAGCTGCAGAAGCCTCGGTGGGAGAGATAATTCTGCAGCTAGCACACTGAGTGGGAGGCAGTGTTGCCATCAAGTTGGATGCGTGGGAGGCGAATGCCAGAGAGAGGCCAGACCGTGAAGGAAAACACCTGGAATGAGCATTCAATCTATGCACGATTAGAACATTCGTAATATGTAAAAACCGCTTTGGTATAGATAGCCTGCCTATGTAAACCGCCTTGAATGAAAGTCGGAGGAGAAATCCGATGACCAGAGGATATCTGTCCACATGCCCAAGGCCCAGGCTCAGTCCTTGGCAAGAACCGGCGGCTGCAGACTGGGAGAGATTGCCTGAGCCCTTGGAAGGCCAAAGGCCGACTCCAGGGAGGGGAGCTGGGGGCATTTGGCAGCTGCAGCCACCAGGAGAACAACGGGAGGCTTGTTGCTGCGCCTGGATTCAGTTATAAAACGTCCTCTTGAGGAAAGCTTCATACAAGTCCATTTTAAGTTTTGTTCATGAATGTTTGCAGTAAGAATTTAAGCACCCAGCCATTCTCCCGTTCAGAACGAGGCAGAGCCCAAATATCTGGGCAATGATTAATGCACTTATTAAGCAAAAGAACAATTTTCACTTGACTTGTTTCTCATTGAGAATATTCTGCAACTGAGAATTTGAAGGAAGATCATTTCCTTGACACTTCATTTCCCCCAACTCCCATCAGCCCCCCTCGCTGGGAAACATACAAGCCAGGATCTCAAGACGCAGATGTCGGGCGCTGGGGACCAGCCACTGGGGGGCAGGCTAGACGGGCTGCAGGAAGGGCCTGCCTGCTTTCCCCCTCCCCAGCTAGGAGCAGTTTGCACCGGGCAGTCCTCCTGCCTCTACACCACACTGCCTGACTGCGTTTAACGTGGCTGCGTTTAGCACAGGAAGGACAGACGTCAGAGCTGCAACCCTGCCGGGCCGTCGTGGCAAATTTGGCCCTGAATCCTTGAAGAAAGGGTTGCATCCTGCCAGGCTGTGCTTTTGAAGGAAATACGGAAAGAATCCAGCCCCGACTCTCCTCAGCAGCTGGACGATGAGGGTTGAACCCTTTGGAAAGGGCTCTGTTGGTGCAGCACAAGCTGCTGGGCTGGAGCTGGGAATGCTGGCCCAGCACACATCCAGTGGGGAAGGGGGGCGCACGGGGCGGGCGCTTTCTCCAGTGTGCGTCGTGCCCATTGCTGTTTCATAGGGCAGGAGAAGCAGCCCAGCACCAGTCCAAACCACAATGCAGAAGAATGAGGCCCCGAGGCTGTTCCCACAGAAAGGAAGAGGGGTGGGGCGGGGCGGGTGCGGGGCGGGGCAGACAAGAGCCTGGTGGCTGCCCCAGGCCACAAGTGCTGCTCCACAGCCACAACCTGTCCTGCCACCGCCTCCCAGGCTATGCAGCTGGCTTCACCCGCTCAGGCAGCCAAAGGCCACGGTTTGGACTCTTTCTCGGGCTGCAGGATTCACAGCGGCGGCTGTGGGCGCTTCTTCCTGCTGGAGAGGAGAAGCTGCAGTCAGCGTCATGCTGTGACGCTAACCCTAACCCCCTCCACCTCCCCAGGGGCTTCATTTCCCGCCAAGGAAAAGCCTCAGCAGGCTCATCTCACTCCCTGGACCTGGGCAGTGAAGCAGACTGGCACCAGCTGCCCAGCCAGAAGTTGCAGCTCCTATGGCAGCAGCCAATTGTGCACTCTGTGTGTGTGTGTGTGTGTGTGTGTGTGTGTGTGTGTGTGAGGCGAGGCACTTGGAGAAAGAGCCTGGCAGTCTCTGTGGGCGTTGTGGGGGTGTCAGAGTGAGCTGTGGCCGGGGGACAAGTGTGGTCTGTGGGGCCCACCTCTGGCAGTGGGGACTTCAGGCCTCCCTCACTGGAGCCAGGACTTTCCTTGGTCCTGAACGATGAAGGGCTGTCAAGGTCCAAAGCAGCCCCTTGAATGGTCTCCAGCCAGTGCAGCAGCCGACGGAGCAGCACCGGTCTGGCACCGGAGCTCCGGTCACAACACGGGCTGCTGCTGCAGCCGGCACTCACGGCAGTTTTCAGACAGTCTTCAAGGGCAGCCCCACATACAGCATGCTACAGTACTTGAGTCTTGAGGTCCCCAGAGCATGGACCACTGTGGTGAAGTCCGATTGACTCATATATGGCCGCAGCTGGCAAACCAGCCTTAGCTGGGCAAAGGCCTCCCTGGCCACTGCTACCACCTGGTGATCTCAAAGGAGCTAAGAGGAGAACCCTGCAGCTGCCCAGCTGCTCCTGCAGAAGGAACGCCACCCGGCTCGGAACAGGATGACAATCCAGTACCTGCACTGTAGCTGTCAGAGCCAAGAAGACCTCACCATTTCCCAGTGGTCTCCAGGCAGCGCTCCAGAAATTCAGCAACCTCCCTGGATTAAATGACGGGCAGTCCAATCCTATTGGGCTGCCCCACCAGTGGAACTAGTGTTCCGCCAGCACTGGCTGCCAGAAGGCAGAAATAAAGCGCGCTCTGGTAGCACACACTGCCGGAGTGCTGGCGGGAAGGCCGGAGACTTCCCCCGCGCAGAGCAGGTAAGCAGAGCTGCCCACCAGAGCAGGTAAGCAAGCGCAGGAGGTGGAGGGGTGGGGGTGGGAGGCGGGACAGGGAGGGACAGGGCAGGGAGGCTGCAGGAGGGGGTGGATCTGGCAGTGATGAAACGTGCTGGATCCTACCCTTCGTATCTGCAGCCTCCCCACCCCCTTTGTCTCCTTGGACTTGATATGTCAATAAAGGATTTTGGATTGATTGATCTTTGGACTTGCACCAGTGAAATTGCTGGCACAGGTCTGAGGAGACCCAATGAGAGGAGGGGGCTTACAGAAAGGGGGAAAGGGGATTTAAATACTTTCTGAAGGGTTTAAATTTCCTTTCTGAAGCTTCCTGCTCCTGTCCCTCGGTTGGGGGGGGGGGAGGGAAGGATAGGATTGGGCCAATAGAGAGATAGACCTGGGTGTTATCTGCATACTGGTGACACCCAACCCCCAAACTCTGGAAGATTTTCCCCAGCAGTTTCATGGCTGCATTAAACAAGGTTAAACAAAGTAGGAGACAAACTAGAACCCTGTGGCATCCCACATGCCAGAGGCCAGGGTGCTGAACATAAGTAGAACCTCCAAAGAGCCCAGCTGCTGGATCAGACCAAAGGGGCCCACCTAGTCCAGCTTCCTGCATGTGGCCCCACCAGGTGCCTCAGGGAGCACATAAGACAACAAGCGACCTGGATCCTGTTGCCTGGAACCAGTGCAAAGAAGGGTGACCAAGGCCGTTTCCACCCTGAAGCCTGGTCTGAAGCCAGATTGAAAGGGGTCCAGATAATCCATTTCATCCGGGACCCTCTGGAGCTGAGACGCCCGCCGCCACCATCCACTCAAACGCCTTGCCCAGAGCGGGAGGGTTGAGCCTGGCCAGTAATCCAGGGGAGGGGTGTACCACAGCCAGCTTCAATACCACTGGCAGGCAGCACCTCCTGACCATCAGAGATGAATCTACCCCCTCCCTGCCCACTCGGCCATACCCCCCCCCACAGATCTAACAAGCCCAGTCGGGCAACGGTCAAGCGAGCCTGTGGACGGGTGCGACACAGGCAGAAGGGTCACAGGTTCTGTGTGATACAGGAAGCTGGACTAGATGGGCCTTTGACCTGATCCAGCAGACAGGCTCTTCTGATGTTTATGCTCTTACATCCAGGATCCTGGCCGCCTCTTCAGTCTGGTCACGTTCAGAGCTTTTTCGGAGCCCAACAGGCCCCCTTCCTGCCCTTCGACCGAGACCCCTCGCCCTGCTTCCTGCTCTGGCTCTGTTTTCGCCTTGCTATCGAGACCCAGCTCACCAGTCCCTCTCCTTCTCTCCCCCTCCTTTGCACAACTGTTTGTTTCTGCAGGTATTGATTGCCTCTTTCCTCCGGTGCTTTTCCGCTGCTCCATTGGGCTCCCTCGGCTCTGCCTCATCGTAGCTTCATTTCTCTGCTTTTCGCTCCCCAGTCTTCAAAGTATCCCTCCCTGCTCCAGTGTCTGGCTTGATCGCTTCCCCTTGGGGGGCTTTGCCCTAATAATGGGGGGCACTTTTCAGGGGCACTGGAGCTCTGCCTGCAGAGAGGTTAAAAGGCCCTGGAGGCAGAGTGGAAGCGCAGTACGAGCCTGGCTGAGGAAAGGGAAACTCCCTGATGGGTCAAGACAGGGCCTCTGGGGGGGGGGGGTTAAGGAGGTAATTTGTACCTGGGCCCAGGGTGAAAAATGGGTCAAAGAGGGGGCCCTGGAGCAAAAAAGGGGGGCCCAGGAAGGTAAAGGTGACCCCTGAGTGACAATTAAGTCCAGTCGTGTCCAACTCTAGGGTGTGGTGCTCATCCCCATTTCAAAGCCGAAGAGCCAGCATTGTCCGAAGACGCCTCCATGGTCATGTGGCCGGCATGACTCTCCTTGCCGCAGCGCGTAGCATGCAGCTGGAACACGGAGCGCTGTTTGCCTTCCCGCAAGCGGTACCTATTTATCTACTCGCATTGACATGCTTTGGAACTGCTAGGTTGGCAGGACCTGGCCAAGCAACGAGAGCTCACCCCATCATCGCGGATTCGAACTGCCGACCTTTTGATCGGCAGCTCATGGTTCAGCGGTTTAACCCACTGTGCCACCCGCTGGCCTACCAGGCTACCAGGAGCCAAATTCATATGTAGGGAAGGGCCCCCCAAGAAACTTTGTACCCCCTGATAAAATTCCTCTGAATGGCCCTGGGTCAAGAAGGTTGGACACAGGGAAGCCAGCTGTGCAAAATGCCAAATGCCACCCAGCTGAGCACAGCCCATCATCAGTCACGCGCAGCGGCCCAGGCGCGTCGCTAGAGCGAGGCGCGGGGGCAGACCACCAGAGGGTGATGCGCGTAGAGGGTGAGGCGCGCACCCACGCGCGCTTCGCCCTCCGGGAGGCTCCAAGGCCAGGAGAACGCCTCGGAGCTACTTCCCCGGCCGACGCTCCAGGGCCTTCAGAACGTTTCTCGTTGTACACATGCGCGAAAAACGTTATAAATTACGTATCGCGCATTGGGCCTTCGTCATTAGGCCTCAGACAGCTTTGGGGTGGCGTGCGCCTAGTGATGCCACAGCAGCATCGGACCCACCCACCCACCCACCCTGTCAGCATCAGCAGCCCCTGGACTGTGCAGTGGTCCAGCCAGTCCCAAGGGGGGGGGCTCTGTAGGCCAAGTCTCTGTCTCGCACAACACCAGAACCAGGGGGCATGCACTAAAATTGAGTGGAGGGAGAGTTAGAACGGACAAAAGGAAATATTTCTTTACCCAGCATGTAATTCATCTGTGGAACTCCTTGCCACAGGATGTGGTGATGGCACCTGGCCTAGATGCCTTTAAAAGGGGGTTGGACAGATTCATGGAGGAAAAGACCATCACAGGTTACAAGCCATAAGCAACCTCCTGGTTTTAGAAGTGGGTTTTCTCTGTGCCAGGTGCAGGGGAGTGGCAGCAGGAAACAGGTTATCTTGTGGGCTGTGTGCTCCCTGAGGCATCTGGTGGGGCCACTGTGTGATACAGGAAGCTGGACTAGAGGAGCCTTTGGCCTGATCCCGCAGCCTGCAGGGCTCTTCTGATGTTCTTATGTTCTAAGGTCACCTTGGGTTCTCCACCTTGCACCACACCCAGGACCTCTGGGGACTCACCCAGGACCTTTTTGTCTGTGTCAAGACAAAAATATTTATTTATTTATTTATTTATTTATTTATTTATTTATTTAAAGAATGTATATCCCGCCTTTCTCCCAGCGAGGGCACTCAAGGCGGCTTACAACATTAAAATACATATACATTAAAAATTAAAAACAAGTAATTAAAAACAATTAAAACAAACAACTAAAAACAACCCCAGTGGGTCAACCTGTATTTACTTTGTTAAGAAGCCATTTGTTAAAATGCCAGCCCACCATGTCAGACATCGAATGCTTCCCTAAATAAAAATGTCTTAAGGCCCCACCAAAAGGTCTCTAAAGAGGGAGCCGTTCTTAATTCCAGGGGAAGGGAATTCCATAATTGGGGCGCCACTGCCGAGAAGGCCCTATTCCGCGCCGCCATCCCTCTCACCTCCGTCAATGGTGGCACGGTTATCAGGGCCCCCCCTGATGACCTCAGAGTATGGGTCGGATTATAAGGAAGGAGGCGGTCCCTCAAATACCCTGGACCCGAGACGTTAATACCGAGAGATCCACTGTATCTCTCCATCCCGTGAACTGCCAGGCTGACTGAACCTGGGGAAGCCTTGCAGCCAATGCTCCGTGCAAGAGATGCAAGGCGCAACAAGACGCAAATGCGCTCCCACTTTTGATGGGCATCCAATGCTCCTTGTTGGTCCCCCTGGCAACCACTTAGTCCTGCATTGCCCAAATTTAGGTGGGAGTGAGTGGGATGCTACCTGCAGGTGCGATGCTCCATCTGAATTAAGAGATGTGGCCCTGCCATTACCTGATCGGCTCAGCTGCCAAAGTCAGGCAATTGGCCAAATTGTGCCCCATCCTTCCGGGAGAAGGGAACTCTGACTCCTATGGATGGCCTCCTGTGACGTTAGTCCCCAACAGAAGTTTCGCTAGCAATGGCCAGTGGTTGCACTTGCCGTTATTCTAAGCTACAAGCTGGGCTGGGCTGTTTTGTGGAGACGGATCCTGCTTGCCTGCATGGCACCAGGCACTAATGTTCCTATCCTCAAATGCCACCAGGCTTGAGGTGATCAGCAGTGTGGATGGTTCTTTTCAGTTTGCCGTGAATGGACTTTCCTCAAAGTTCCATCGGTGCCTGAGCACTCGTTTTAATTGCACTTCGGTCTCACACTGGTCCCTTCAATGGAAGGTAGCATTTCAAAACCAAAAGGAGTGACTACAGATGCAAATAACCAGGGCAGGAATTCATTTTTCTTAAATCAAATTATGTGGGCAGTCAAAGGCTGCCGGGCTCTTTCCCTGAAATTGAGAAATTAAGGCCCAAGAAGCTCTTCCAAGAACATTTTCCTCTATTGGAGAAACAGAGGAGAGAATGAAACGCCTCCACAAGCCAATGTCAGCATAACTGTGTGATTTTTAGAACAAAAATTCTGTGATTATATTGAGTTACGATAGCGGTATTTGCATTTGGACTCCATTAGGAAGATTTCTAGGGACATTAAAAAGAAAAGAACAGATCTGGGACATTATGCATTTCTAAAACGCTTTCAGAGCATTACCGCATGAAGAGCAATGTTAGATGAGTGGGCTGCTGACTCCTAGTACTCCTGAAATGGAGAGCTTGTGGAAGTCTGCTGCTGCTCGACTGACACCTGGAGACTCCCTGCAGCCACCTTGGCTAGTGATCAGGGCAGCCTCTAGCCCTGGTTCATCGTGGGGAGGCCAGATGGGGCTGCTGCTCCTGCTTTTGCTGTTGCTGCTGCTGCTGCTGCTGGAAATGTGGCAACACCACATCTGCAAAGGAAGACCTGTGCTGAGCCATCCCTGCCAGAAACAATGTGAGGAGGTCAGCCTGGCCATGCGTTGGACGGAACAAGAGGGTTCTGCAACCGTGTTTTGTTTTGTTTTTCCCAGAAGAGGAGCTTTATTACAGGATCACCGAGTCACAGGAGTGCAAAGGGACTGAAGTTTGAACTTCCATACGCTTGCTGCTTAAAGATCAGCATCCTCAGAAATATACCCTACTGCAGCCTCCCTGGCCTGCTGAGGACCATTGTAGATGTGAAACCTTTCCTTTGTTTTACAGTTGTTTTTCCCCAAATTCGAGTCCAGGGGGTGGCTTTGGCCACAAGTCATCAAGCATGCTGTTTCAGCTGGATTTGGGAGGTGTGAAACTCCATTTACATTTGAGGAGGAAGCAAGGCTCTGTTCAGATTTGGAGAGTTGAACTCCATGGATCAGTTAAGCCAGGGGTTCTCAACCTTTGTGGCAATTTGGAACCCCTGTCACGGTCCAAGTACCCCCTATAAATCTAGATATAGATATAGATATAGATATAGGCAGGATTGGGCCCTAAGACTAGACTGGCCTGATCCAGGGAGCCTGTGGGAAGCAGGGGGCTCCGGTCTTCTCCGTTCTCCATAAGGCAAAGACACTCAAGGCCTAATAACTGCTGGATAGGACACCTGGATAGGGGCTCACGATAGACTCCTGCAACCTGACCTCTCTGCCCCTGAAGCCTTGACGACTGCATTGCCTTGAGGACAAAGTGAAGAAAGACCAACCCTTCCCACTGTATCCAACCAGGCCAGGCCTGTGCTGCAGCTGGGCTCAAATCCTGAAGTCGGCTGATCGTATTGTTGACTCAGCAGCAGCTTCAGGCTGGGGGGGGGGGGAATAGTGGGGGAAGGATTTATATGAAGTGCCTCCTGTCTCCATTAGGGTGAGGGGGGATGATACAGCTGGCTACACAGTTTTATTTTATTTGTTGGTCTTGGGATTTTGAGGCAACCAAGATGGGTGTGTTTCTCACACTCACTGGGACAGATGATGAGTGAATCTACACACACACACCCGTCCACCCTTCATTCCTCAATGGGTTTGGCCCACGTAGAATTCTGCTCCAAGGCACCAATGAACAAAAGCAACCAGAAGCTGTGGCAAGCTGTGTGTGTGTCCAGCACTCCATATGAGCACAAAATTAGGAAATAAACACTGGAGGCGGGCTTCCTAGTGACTGAGTTCCACTTTGGAAAGGCAGGCAGGCAAGTCGAAACTCCAGTAAGCAGGAAAACAGGAGGAGGAGGAGGAGGAGCAGAGCTGCTGAAGCATCCCCCCTTACCCACCATGAGGTCCTGGGGCTTCTACAGGTGCCCGACACATTTCCCACAGTCCGCCCCTGCCCATCACAGGATCCTGCACCGCCCCTTTCCCTTTGGGGTGTGGGAGGAGAGAAAGCCAAATAACACCCCCCCCCCATGCAAAGGGAACAGCTCTGGGATTCCCTGTTCCAAGTCTAGGACCTGTGACATACATGACATCCATGCTAGTGAGTTTCTTTGCGGCCTTTTTGCTGCCTCTGCTCTTATTTTCTTGTTCGCAGCAAACGGGCGGGGCTTGGGGGAGCAGCAGTCAGGAGCAGGGTCTTCTCTCGATGACTCTGCTGGACTTCTCCTGGTGGACCCTTTGCCCTTGAAGACCTTCTGCCAAAACCTTCCATGACGAATTGCCAGCCCAGTGCCCGGGACGGCCAAGGCGTGCGCACATCCAGCAACCCTGGATTGGGTGGGATGCTTGTCTGAGCTGTTGAGCCGGGGAGCGAGCAAGCAGGGCATCATCCCTCTCAGTTGTGCAAAAGGCACATGTGCATCATGCACATGACCTCAGCTGGCAGCAGAACAGTTTGCCTGGGAGTTCTGTGAGATGGCATGGAAAGTGACGAAGGACTATTTTTAGCCAAAGAAAGAAGTGACAAAAAGGTGCACGATCAGAACTGATGCAAACTGTCCTGAAACACATCGAGGTCATGCAGATATAATGCACTTGCCCTGTGGTGGGAAAGTCTAATGCTAGAACATCACATTGTCTGCAGAAGAAAGGAAAGGGGACATGTTTCCCCAAACAATGAGGCCATCTTGAAAAACTGCTGCATTGTAAAAGAAATTCCTGTTCAGGCCAGAGAGGAAACATTTATTATGGCTATCTTTCCATAATGCATGGTTAACTCAGAGTGTGCTGAATTTGGCAACAGCTGCCCATCGACCTGGAGAGAAGTGAGGAGTGGGGTGCCTTAGGGTTCCGTTTCGGGCCTGGGGTTGTTCAAGGTCTTTATAAATGACTTGGGTGAGGGAGTCAAAATTTGCATGACAACACCAAACTAGGAGGAGTAGCTGGAGGACAGGAACAGGATCCAAGATGACCCTGACAGGATGAAAAATGGGGCAGATACAAACAAAATGAATTTCAGCAGGAATAAATGTCAAGTTCTGCATTTGGGTAGGAAAAATGATGCAGGAAAGTCCAGATAGGCAGCTTTGCAGGAGGCTTTTGTTTGAAACAGTTGGTCCGCTGGATGGTGAGGGAGAGAAAGGGGTGATAAAAGGGGACTTGGAGACTGCAGAGAAATTAAAGGAGTTCTTTGCATCTGTCTTCATGGCAGAAGACCTCGGGCAAATACCGCTGCCGGAACGGCCTCCCCTGACTAAAGAATTAAGTCAAATAGAGGTTAAAAGAGAAGACGTCTCAGACTTAATTGACAAAATAAAGATCAATAAATCACCAGGCCCGGATGGCATCCACCCAAGAGTTCTGAAGGAAGAATGAAGTTGCTGACCTCTTGACCAAAATATGCAACTTGTCCCTTAAAACGGCCACTGTGCCAGAGGATTGGAGGATAGCTAATGTCACGCCAATCTTTAAAAAAGGAAGGAGGGGGGACCCGGGAAACTACAGGCCGGTCAGCCTAACATCTGTTCCAGGGAAGATGGTGGAAAGTCTCATTAAGGATAAAATCTTAAAATACATAGAAGAACAAGCTCTGCTGAGGGAGAGTCAGCATGGCTTCTGCAAGGGGAAGTCTTGCCTCACAAACCTGTTAGAATTTTTTGAAAAGATCAACAGGCATGTGGATGCGAGCGAACCCGTGGATATTATATATCTGGATTTTCAGAAGGCGTTTGACACGATGCCTCATGAAAGGCTCCTGAGAAAACTCCACAGTCATGGAATAAGAGGGCAGGTCCTCTTGTGGATTAGGAACTGGTTGAAGACCAGGAAACAGCGAGTGGGAGTCAATGGGCAATTTTCACAATGGCGAGAGGTGAAAAGCGGTGTGCCCCAAGGATCGGTCTTGGGACCGGTGCTTTTCAACTTATTCATAAATGACCTGGAGTCGGGGATAGGCAGTGAGGTGGCTAAGTTTGCAGATGACACTAAACTTTTCTGGGTGGTGAAGACCAGCAGGGATTGTGAAGAGCTCCAGAAGGACCTCTCCAAACTGGGAGAATGGGCAGCAAAATGGCAGATGCGCTTCAATGTAAGTAAGTGCAAAGTGATGCACATTGGGGCAAGAAACCAAAATTTTACATATACGCTAATGGGTTCTGAGTTGTCTGTGACGGATCAAGAGAGAGATCTTGGGGTGCTGGTGGACAGGTCGATGAAAGTGTCGACCCAGTGTGCGGCGGCTGTGAAGAAGGCCAATTCCATGCTCGGGATCATTAAAAAAGGGATTGAGAATAAAACGGCCAATATCATTCTGCCTTTGTACAAATCGATGGTAAGGCCACATCTGGAGTATTGTGTCCAGTTCTGGTCACCACACCTCAAAAAGGATATAGTTGAATTGGAAAAGGTGCAGAAAAGAGCGACCAGAATGATCCGTGGGCTGGAGCACCTCCCTTATGAGGAAAGGCTACAGCATTTGGGGCTCTTCAGTCTAGAAAAAAGGCGCCTGAGGGGGGACATGATTGAGACGTATAAAATTATGCATGGGATGGAGAGAGTGGATAGAGGGAAATTCTTCTCCCTCTCGCACAACACCAGAACCAGGGGACATGCACTCAAATTGAGTGGAGGGAGGATTAAAACAGACAAAAGAAAATATTTCTTTACCCAGCGTGTAATTGGTTTGTGGAACTCCTTGCCACAGGATGTGGTGATGGCATCTGGCCTAGATGCCTTTAAAAGGGGTTTGGACAGATTCATGGAGGAAAAGACCATCACAGGTTACAAGCCATAAGCAACCTCCTGGTTTTAGAAGTGGGTTTTCTCTGTGCCAGGTGCAAGGGAGTGACAACGGGAAACAGGTTATCTTGTTGTCTTGTGCTCCCTGAGGCATCTGGTGGGGCCACTGTGTGACACAGGAAGCTGGACTAGATGGGCTTTTGGCCTGATCCAGCAGGGCTCTTCTTATGTTCTTATGTTCTTATGTCCAAAGGAAAAAAAATCCTTGCAGGAAAGGATGGATTTGGATCCGACAGCTTGTCCGCCTGGCTCCGTCTTCTCTTCAGAGGAAGCAAGGCCTGAGCATTGCACTCTGGGTAACCAAAGAGCCTGCCTTACCTGAGGATAGACAGAGAGAGAACTCCTTGGCCTCCTGCTGCGCTCTGCCTAGCCTTACTCCCCCCTGCTGGTCCAGGTGCAATGGTACCTGGTATTGCAATGGTACCGCATTGCTCCAGACGACGTCGACAACCTCAAGCTGAGCACCACATGGCAGGGAACAGGGTCTCCTCCTCTTCCCCCACTCCACTCCCCAGCCAGGTTGGAGAGGACTCAGTATCCCCACATGGTAGATGGAGGACTGAGGCTGACACTCCACGGATGGCCCAATCCTGTCCCCTGCCTGCCCAGCACATGCAGGCAGCAGAGGCGTTCCTACGGTGGGGGCGGTACTGTAAGTTGCGCCCCGTCCTAATCCCCGTTTACAAGCCGGCACGAGGCGGCTCCACCCCCTCGCCGTCGGAGCTATTCCGTGTGGCGAAGGCAACGGGCAGGGTGTCTCCGACAAATGGCTCTGACGGCGAGGGGGCGGGGCCGCCTCGTGCCGGCTTGTAAACGGGGACTAGGACGGGGCGCAACTTACAATACCACCCCCACCATAGGAACGCCTCTGACATGCAGCACCACTGATGATGGAGTGCGAGCTGCTTGCTCTTGACGGGCAGGAGACCAGGCAGCCCGGAGAGGCAAGTGAACATTTTTACTTACCTCTCTGTAGGCCGCCTACGAAGCATCTCCTCAGTCCTAGCCAGCAATAATATTTTTATTTATTTATTTATTTGCAAAAACCACGAGCCATTTCTCATAATGAGGCTCCACTCCCTTTCCCTTTTCTCCCCAGAAAAATGCCTCAGGGCTTGAGGCAATTACTTATCTGATCTTTCCATCACAGTGCTTTCATTGGAGGCTCTGCAGGACCCACCAGAAATCGGGTCGCGACCCACAGTTTGGGAAACTCTGTTTAGAAGCATTAAGGAGGAGCTCGGCAGAATGGAATACTGGGATCATGAAACTAACAAAATGAAGTTCCATAGAGACAAAGGTAAGATCCTGCACTTAGACCAGTGGTTCTCAAACGTTTTAGCACCAGGACTCACTTTTTAAAATGACACTAGTCTATCGGGACCCACCTAGCTTTTTGAAACTTAAAAAAAGGTGATCTAGAAATAAATAAATAAATAAATTTATTTAAAGAGCTCAGCTGCTTGCAGGGTAATTAGCAGCTATCTTGCAAACTGCAAGAGCTCAGCTCTTTGAAAGGCAATTAGTAGCTATCTGATTTTTGAATAGGCTCTGAGTTTGTGGCAATTACTTATCTGATCTTTCCATCACCTGGGACCCACCAGAAATCAGGTTGTGACCCACCAAGAGGGTCCCGACCCACAATTTGAGAAACACTGACTTAGACAAAAGAAATCAATAGACTGGGCAGTAGCTTGCTTGGCAGTACAATGTGGGAAAGGCATCACGCTGTCGCAGTGGATTGCAAGCCGAACATGACCCAGCAGTGTGATGTAGCTGCAAAGAAGGTGGATGCTGTTTCAGTGGCATTAGTAGAACCATGACTTTCAAACCATGAGAAGTCGTGGTTCCACTTTACTCCATGCTGATCAGATCTCAGCTGGAGAACTATGTCCAGTTCTGGGTGCCACCCTTTAATAAAGAAGGACGCATTCCAACTGGAGCAGCTTCAGAGAAGGGCAACAAGAATGACCAAGAGTCTGGACAACAACTCCTGTGAGGAAGGGTTGGGGGAACTCGGTGTGCTTCACCTGGAGAAGAGAAGGCTGGGGGGGGGGGCTGACCGGGCTCTTCCAGGCTGTCAAATGGAGGGGAGGTTAAAGATTTCTTCTCTGCTGCCCCAGAGAGCAGCAGAGCACGAATCAGAGAACAGACCTCCTGGGCTTCAGCTGCAGAAGGGGAGAGTCCAGTTGGAGAGCAGGAAGAGCGAATGACTGCTGGCAGGAGTGGTTTGCCAAGGCAGGGCGAGGGAGGGCGGCAGGAGTGGGGTCAGAGGCTCGGCAGGCAGGCAGGCAGGCAGGCAGGCAGGCGCCTTTTGTGGATGCTGCTGCTGCTCCAGGGAGGCTGTTCCTGCTTCGAGCAGCAGTTGGCCTTGCAGTCCCCCTCTCTGCTTCTGCTCTCTGCCTGATGACGGTGCCGCTGCCACCTGTTTGTCCCACAGCCTATTTTTAGTGCCATCCTGGTTGTCTGGCTGAAAGCAAAGGTGACGTGACGACTGCCTGATGGGGAAGAGTCTGGGCTTGAATTTCCAGCGCACATTAGCCCGTTATCCCTGCCTGTCTTGCCCCAGGACCCGGCAGCAGAGGCGGCAGAGGCTGCTTTCCTTGTTTGGGGTGGAAGAGAGATTAATGCGAGGTGGCAGCATGTCACAAGCAATGACTGCCATGTGGGGAGTGCCAGAAAGGGACGCACACCAGGGCCCCGGTGGGGGGGGGGGGAGAGAGAGAGAGAGAGAGAGAGAGAGAGAGAGAGAGAGAGAGAGAGAGAGAGAGAGCGCCCTGCCTGCCAGGCTACAGAGGACGACAGAGGCTGCAGGGGGCAGGTAGGCGACTGCTTCTCCGGGAGACAGGGAGAGCGGAGCGCTCCTCCTCCTTGGGCACCACGGCTCCCACACTGGCCCATCGGGCCCACAGCTGTCTGTGGCTCTTCCGGTGCGCAGGCAGGCAGAGGCCTGTTGCAGCCCAGGCTGCTGAGCTCTTTCACCAGGGTGGGTCTGGATGCGCTCGACCTCTGAGCGAGAGAGACAGACCAGTGGCCCAGCCAGCCTGCTGATGTGGCCGGCTCTGACCAGGGACTCCAGCAGAGGAGCTTCCAGCCCTGCTGCTTCCCTGAGGTCTCCTTTGGACTGGAGAGCAGCAGGAGGGGGACGAAACCAGTAACACCTGCACAGCCTCTGCTGGGGTTGGGGTTGGGGTTGGGGGGAGGCTGCTGTTCCCACTAGGGATAGGATCATCAGCCTACCCCTGAGGTGGGGTGAAACAGCTGATTCAGGCAGTGGGTTGGGGGAGACAGCAGAGAGGGGGGAGTGCCCCCTCACCGGTGGCAGCAATACAAGCAGAGATTGGTCTGGAAGGGGGGGGCAGCACCTAGGGCTGCATGTGGGACTTGGGTCTGGTAGCATCAATGGGTCCCACACAAACCAAGCTGAGTCTTGCGAAGACTTGACTGCAGCAAGCCAGAGGAAGGAGCCCCTCTCTCCTTCCCTTCCCTGGTGCCTCTTCCTTCCAAGCCCTTTCCCAGGCTTCTATCCTGTGTGACTTGTCTTCTTCGCTATAGGAAAGTGAATTCCCCTGGTCTAGATGAGGCCTGAGTGAGTTGTTTCAGAGACCACCAATTCTGGTTTTTGAACAGTAAATTCTTGTTGCTGCATCTTCTTCACCATGTCTCCGTTTTCCTTTCCCTGCCGAATCCCAGAATTGTCTGTGCCTCTGGCACTACGCAGGATCCCTGCACGCAGTTGTGTGTGTGTCCCCTGCCCGCCATACACAACCTGTTGCATGTGATTTACAAAGCACTGCTGCCAGTAACAGGAGAGGAGGAGGAGGAGGAGGAGGAGGAGAGTAGCAAACTGATTGTGCATGAAGCGCATTGCAGGGGTGACCCAAAGTCTCTCTGAAGCTTTCTGGGAAAATAAAGACAAGCAGGAGTCCTGTGACACCTTCAAACCTGACCCATTTCTTTTCGCAGAAGCTTTCACGGACTACAGGACCACCCCCAGCATCGTGCAACATCTGAGAAAGTCGGCCATCCATCGTCCATGAACGCAGCTGCTGGAATAAATGGATTGGCCTTGACAACGCCACAGGACTCTTTGCAGCTTGTGCTGCAACAGACGAACAGGCCTTTCCCCAGGGCTCGAAGTGGAGCAATCAGGCCAGGCAGGCAGGCCTCCATCCTACTAGGCTCTAAACATTCCTCCTCGTTCTGCTCCAGTTACTTTCCGCGCATTTCTCCGAGGAAGGGGCTAATCCACTCCCCTGCTCCGCCTTAATGACGGGGGCGCCTGTTAGCAACCGCCTCCAGTTAGCAGGAATCAACTCCAAAGCGAAGTGCCTGGGAAGATCAAGTCACTCTTGACGCGCTGCTATGAGTCAGGATTGGAATCGCAAGGCCTGCTCTGCTCTCTGAAGACAGCCAGGTAGCCCCAGGCTGGGATCCTCCAAAAGGGTTTCTATCCACAGGTAATCTTTGAAAAACAAACAGTAGTACAGGGTTTGTGAAGAGGATTTACTGGGCCACGGAAAGAGTGGAGAATTAATGAGCAGGCAGCAGCCTTGTGATGGCCAGCCAGGCACACGCCTGGACGGGAGGAGAAGATGCCGCCGCCGCCGCCGCCGCCCCCCTCCCTGCGCTTCCGCTCCCCAGCCCGGTGCTGTGGGCTGCAGACAGGCTGCCTGGGAGAACTGCCTGCCTGCCACACAAATAGGCTCAGGTGCTCTGGGGGTCCAAGGCTTCCTTGGCAGCGGGGGGGGGGGAGGGGAGAGGATGCTCTTTCGTAAGACTCCAGCCCATAACCCCATCATCTCCCATCAGGATCCAAGCAAGGGGGTGTCCGTGTCCACCTTCCCCCACCAGCAGCCAGCCAGATGCTAGCAGGAAGCACATGAGCTGGACTGAGAGGGAGGGACTGATCCTCCCCTTCTGCTGCTGCTCGTCCCAGACCTGGGGGGGCTTCATGCTGGTTTTGGCAAGAAGCTGCTCCTGGACGTGGGGAAATGCGGTGCTCAAAGAGCACTTGTTGCCATGATTGTCTTCTTCCAATACCCATACCGTGAACGAGAGCAGAACTACCTGAAGACTGCCAGAAGCTAAGCAGGAACAGCCCATTTTCATGCTAGGCAACGACGGCCACTTCATGCCAAGGCCGCCTCCGTTTTGCTGAGCCCAGATTGGAGTCCCAGGGTCACGAGCAGCAGAACTGAAGCGCCAGCAAGGCCCCCCCCGGCTCCTTCCGCCAAACTGCAGCCAGCTGGCAAAGGCCCTGGGACCACCATGCAAAGCACAGGACTCGCCTTGGCAGGGCGCCAGCTTCTCCAGAGCCATGCGGCTGCACCCGAGCATCCCCGCCAGCCTGGCAGCTAGTCCTTTATCACAGCCACTTATGCAACGTTCCTTTGTGTGCACTTATTTGTAGGGCACAGAGGCGGATTTCCGCAGCTGGGGCTCGCAGGGCACCATTTATGTGTTTCGCATTCTCTTCGGCCAGCCGAGCAGCAGACCGTGAATTACACAAGGACAAGAGGCGAAGGACAAGAACGTTTCTGCTGAATTACATGCGGTCGGCTCTGCATCCCACAAGGGAGCCGTTGCAGCAGAAATGTACAACTTTTCCGCCTGTGCTCCCTGCTGACTTGGCCCTGAGTGAAGAAATGCTGGTGGCTCCATCAAATGGGAGCATATTCTGGTCACTGAAAATGGAACCAGCTACTTGTCACAAGCAGCCTTCGAGGACTGATAATAATAGCCATGGCTCTCCACGAAGCGAGCCCTTCACATGGCTTCATAAATCCAGACCCCCTCCGTGCTGCTCGGGGAGACTGTAAATGCTGCTGAGAGCTGCCTGGCCTTTGCAACCCAGAGCTGAAGAGCTGCACTGAGATGATTGTTATTGTGATGATCACGGGCGCTTCCTGGAGCTAAAAAGAGGCCCCGGCCACAGGTATCCCATCGCCTAAACCTTCAGCAAGACGAGCTATAAAGGCCGAGCAACAGCGTGGCAACAGTGAGGCCAGGAGCTCTCCCCATTATGGCCCTGAGTCCAGGTCTGACTCACTGCAGACAGTGCCGCAGTCTTCCTTGAGGGTCACCACCTACTGTTGAAGAAGGGGAACACAGCTTCCGAAGGCGCCACGAATGCTCTGGGGAGAGTCGGCTGTTGGGGGAGGCCGCCTGGGAGCGTTCTGTAGCACTACCCCACCCTGTCTGCTTCCTTCAGGCCCCCCGTGTTGCTTGCTTGACTGAGACGTTTCACACTGTGAGTCCCCTCTGCTCTGCGGGAAAGTGGCCCTGTCAACGCTACCCTACCAAGGCTGCCTCTCCTCCAAGCCGCCTGCATCCAAGCAAAGCAAGCAGGCCGCTGGGCCTGAGCTTCATTCATTCATTCATTCATTCATTCTGCCATGTGGCTTTGGAGACACACCAATTAGTTTCCAATTGATCCTGCGTGTGCCCAGGCTGACTCATAGAAAGGTTGGCAGCACCTCACTTTGCAAAGGAGAGTGATGGGATGGAAGCGATGCTGTCATTCTGCCAAAGCCCCAGCGCTCGTTTTGCTTTGACAGAAGGCTTGCTGACGATGACGTTACCTTGGCACAGTTCTCGATCAGGGACAGTGAATGCCGGGGAGGCTGAGACGAGGGTCCCTTGTTGCAGGGTGACAGCGGATGATGAGCCCTGGGAGAACAATGGGGTTCTCTGTGTCTATTTTTGTGTCTCGATGTACTTACTTAGGTCCTGCCACCCGACTGATGCAAGGAAGCAAACTCTGCGTGTAGCCCTGGAGTTGGACAGCCATGAGGATCCAAAGGTGCACAGGCAGAAACTGGTGGGCAGACACCATTCGGGGTGTGCGAGAAGTAAACCCTTGTGCTGCTCCATTTATTTCCATGATTAAACATTGCCTGGGTTTGGCTCTTTATTTGCTAATATCACATTTGGCGTATTACTCATTCATCCGGAGAGCTGCATGTTAATGTCTTAGAGCTTGCCATAAAATGGGCCCGTCCCTGTACTTCCTCCTGCAAAGGGACGAGGGACCCCCCCCCCCAAAAAAAGTACTCACCGACTTTCAACTTTCCCTAATATAACAGACAGACTGACCAATTAAACCTGTCCTTTAGATTCATTTGATTAGGCTTCGGCTAATTAATTCTGAACGTGTTTCCATGAATGTCTTGTTTGGGGAGGGTAATGAACAATGCGTGGCATTCCTTTCCTTCGACTGACGCCTTGTTCTCATCTCACTCTCTTTTTCTCTGTCTTTTCTTTAAAAAACAAAACAAAATTCCTGTACTTTTTTCAATTTGCTTTTAATTCTCTCTTGCCTCTAACCCCCCCCCCCCCGAACACACACAAGCACGCACAAACATCTCGGTCTCATTTCATACTGACAGGGCATTGATTTTTCCCCCAGTTCCTAATTGCACTGAAGTCAACACATAATGCTTCCTTGTTTCATGTACTTCCTTGCTTGTGTGTCAATTGTGTGACTACACACAGCCGGGGACTGTGGCTGCTCTCACTGGATTGGACGGGAACATTCAGGTGGGTGGGAGCCGATGCAGTCTTCTGGCATTGGCCAAACCCAGCCCCTCACAGCCCTTCTGGGCACGACTGGCACCTCCTTATCCCGCCCCAGGCCTCACACACTCTCCAGCTGCGTACATAACAAGGCAACTACTGTACCCCAGGGCAGGGCGGCACTAGGGTTGGTGACACCCGGGGCGAGATCTCGGGGTGTCACTTCATGGACTTCCTCCTATACCAGACCGCACAATGTGGAAGCCTCCTGGGAAAGGTGATTCCCAGCCGCGCGAGTCGCAGCAGGGATCAGGAAAACCCCATTTTCTACCAGTGGTGCGTTTTTGCACCACTGGTAACAAATGGAATACGGAAGTCCTTTTGGTGTCCCCCTTCCCTGAGGTGACACTCAGGGTGGTCCACCCCCGCCCCCCAGTGGCCCCTCTGCTGTCTCCGAAGTCCCTTCCGTTCCCTCTGCCCACCTCAGGAGAAGGAGTGTAGTGGTGGCTGGGGAGGAGGAGGGGGAGGAGAGAGGGCCGCCGCCAAGGGACTCTCCCTGCCTCACTGACTCTCCTTTTGGAAATGGGATCTCATGGGAAGAGGGCTGCCCCATACAGGCAGCCCCACCTCCTCCTTCCCAGCCCCCCCCCCCAGTCTTCTTCCTACTCCTTCCCCTTCGAGAGGAGCAGCTGCCACTGGAGCCAGCAGAGGAGGGCAGGCCGGTGGTGGTGTGGGGGGGGGCTGCTGCTGCAGGGTGTGCTTGAAGCACTGCCTGCCTGTTTGCCCTCCCCAGCAGCCGCTCCTCTTCCCTGTCGGAGCGTTTCCAGAAGCTCATCCCGGCCGGGTTCCGGCTCCGGCACAATCAGGACACTTTCAGCCACTGGCCCTCACCCAGCCTTGAGTCCCAGTCCTTGCTTGTTCCAGTCATCGCCAGCCTTACATAAGAACATCAGAAGAGCCCGGCTGCTGGATCAGGCCAAAGGCCCCTCTAGTCCAGCTTCCTGTATCACACAGTGGCCCCACCAGATGCCTCAGGGAGCACACAGTGAGCCAACAAGATAACCTGTTTCCTGCTGCCACTCTTTCATCCTTCCTCCGTCCTCCTTGCTCCTTAGATGGCAAAGTGTCAGGGAGGTGCCGTCCTTTCTCCAGAACGGTGACTGGACGTCATAAATTAATAGACCCGCCACAAAGAGAGACGTTGCGCCATCCAGGACCCAGACGATTCCCAGTGTGTGTGTGTGTTGGGGGGGGGAGCTGCCTTCTACAATCGCACACCCTCCAGAGCTCCGCATCTGAAAATAGTGACCTCACACAAATTCACACACCGCTAGCAGCTCTTCTCCACCTGCTCACTGCTGTGTCCTTTGACTCTGCTGCCATCACCTGACTTCGTGTTTGTGCCTTTGACAGGTGCAATACTAGGAAAAGGTCATTGTTCTAGAACGTGGTTGTCAACAGTTCAAAATGAACATCACTAGCTGCAGGCTAGACAATAATGGTGCGTTCTTGTGTATGTTGCCTTAACAATAAGCACCTCTAAGTTCAATGAGACTTACTCCCAAGTAAATGTGCCTGGGATCACCACCTTGGCATTCATCTGCATGCATGTGGTGCTGTCTCCACTCCAGAGGATCCTGGAAGAAGCAGATTATCTCCTAGACCCTTTTCTGACCTGTGCTGGGGACTGGACAGGGCGAGAGCATCCCCCTCGGTCCTGCTGGACCTCTCAGTAGGTGTTAGCACCTTTGGCCATGGTGTCCTCCTGGGCTGATGGGCTGGATGGGGCCTTGGGGGCCTCTGCTGTGGTTCCGCTACCTCTTGGCCTGTATGGAGTTGGATCTTCCTAACGGTTCGCCCTCAGTTGGGACTAAAAACAGGACACCTGAAATACTAACAAAAGCTTAAAAGCAGAGTATAAAACGCTACGATAAAATTTGTTGTTCAGTCGTTAAGTCGTGTCCGACCCTTCGTGATCCCATGAACCATATCCCGCCAGGCCTTCCTGTCCTCCACTATCTTCCTGAGTTCGCTCATTTTCATGTTCGTTGCATCGGTGATGCTGTCTAACCATCTCATCCTTTGCCTTCCCCTTCTCCTTTTGCCTTCAATCTTTCCCAGCATCAGAGTCTTCTCCAGAGAGTCCTCTCTTCGCATTAGGTGGCCAAAATATTTGAGTTTCAGCCTCAGTACCTGTCCTTCCAGGGAACAGTCAGGGTTGATTTCATTTAAGATTGACTGATTTGATCTCCTAGCAGTCCAAGGGACTCTCAGGAGTCTTCTCCAGCACCACAGTTCAAAAGCATCTATTCTTCGGCGCTCAGCCTTCCTTATGGTCCAACTCTCGCAACCATACATTGCTACTGGGAACACCATCGCCCTGACTATACGAACTTTTGTTGGTATGGTGACATCTCTGCTTTTTATTATGCTATCTAAATTTGCCATAGCTTTCCTTCCAAGGAGTAAGCGTCTTTTAATTTCATGGCTGCTGTCTGCGTCTGCAGTGATCCTGGAACCCAAAAAAGTAAAATCTGTTACTGCTTCCGTTTCTGCCCCTTCTATTTGCCAGGAATTGATGGGACCAGATGCCATGATCTTAGTTTTATTAATGTTGAGTTTCAAGCCAACTTTTGCACTCTCCTCTTTCACTCTCATTAAGAGGCTCTTGAGTTCTTCTTCACTTTCTGCCATTAGGGTGGTATTGTCTGCATATCTGAGGTTGTTGATATTTCTCCCGGCAATCTTGATTCCGGCTTGCGATTCATTCAGCCCTGCATTTCTCATAATGTACTCTGCATATAAGTTAAATAGGCAGGGTGACAATATACAGCCTTGCCGTACTCCCTTCCCAATTTTGAACCAATTGGTTGTTCCATGGCCGGTTCGAACTGTTGCTTCTTGACCCGCATACAGGTTTCTCAGGAAACAGGTAAGGTGGTCTGGTACCCCCATCTCTTTAAGAATTTGCCACAGTTTGTTGTGATCCACACAATCAAAGGCTTTTGCGTAGTCAATGAAGCAGAAGTAGGTGGTTTTTTGGAACTCTCGTGCTTTCTCCATGATCCAGTGCATGTTGGCAATTTGATCTCTAGTTCCTCTGCCTCTTCGAAACCCAGCTTGTACTTTCGGTAGTTCTCGGTCCACGTACTGCTGAAGCCTAGCTTGTAGGATTTTGAGCATAACCTTGCTAGCATGTGAAATGAGTGCAATTGTGCGATAGTTTGAGCACTCTTTGGCACTGCCCTTCTTTGGAATTGGAACGTAAACTGACCTTTTCCAATCCTTTGGCCACTGCTGAGTTTTCCAAATTTGTTGGCATATTGAGTGCAGCACTTTCACAGCATCATCATTTAGGATTTTAAGTAGCTCAGCTGGGATATCATCATCTCCACTAGCTTTGTTGTTAGTGATGCTACCTAAGGCCCACTTGACTTCACTCTCTAGGATGTCCGGCTCTGGGTCAGTGACCACACCAGCGTGGTCATCAGGAACATTAAGATCTTTCTTGTATAGTTGTTCTGTGTATTCTTGCCATCTCTTCTTAATCTCTTCTGCTTCTGTTAGGTCTCTGCCTTTTTTGTCCTTTATCATGCCCATCTTTGCACAAAACGTTCCCGTGATATCTCCAATTTTCTTGAAGAGATCTCTAGTCCTCCCCATTCTGTTGTTTTCCTCGATTTCCTTGCATTGTTCATTTAAGTAGGCCTTCTTATCTCTCCTTGCTATTCTCTGGAAATCTGCATTCAGTTGGTTATATCTTTCCCTTTCACCTTTGCTTTTCGCATTCCTTCTTTCCACAACTTACGATAAAATACTAGACTGGTAAAAGGCTTAAAACTTAAAACAAACTGCAGCTATAAGTCGGCTAAGACACTGAAGCCTAAGCAGTTCAAAGTTAAAGGCCTGGCATCTAAAACTCACAGCGCAATCCTGTGTACCTTTGAGTGGCGGAGCGCATGCTCCACTGCTCTAAAGCGGTGCAAATGTGCCGGAAAGCACGTCTGTGATGACTCGGGAGTAAGGAGTAAGCAGCCCTCACTCCACCGCCCTCCAGACCCTGCACCCGCTGCCAACGGTAAGTCCAGCACCGGTGGGCGCAGGGGGAGGGGGAGGGAGGGCATGGGTAGCCAGGGGATGGCCATTGGACGGCCAAGGCTGGAAGAGGGTGGGGAAAGGTGGTGTGCTCCGCTGATATCCTAGGCCCTATCCCAGCCCGGGCCGGCCTTACTCTGACACCTCGGCTACACCACGAGGAGGTGTACATCCGAGGAGGCCCATAGGCCCCGGGCAATTCTACAAACGTCCCCTTCTCCCGAGGTGTTCTCGGGCTGCGCCAGCACGGCCTGAGAACGGGCTCAGGATACGGCGGGCGGCTCTTTAGGCCCGCCGCGTATAGTTAGGCCTTTGAAAACCTGGTGCCTGCACTATTTCCGCAGCATTTGTCACCTGGAAGACTGAAGTCATTTTGATGCACACAAGAAATTGCTGGGAGGGACCCCAAGCCAGGAGTTTCCCAAACCATTTACATTCCCATCATTAACAAAATGTCCACTCAATCATAAGAGCCTTGGGTGAACCTGAAAGGTTGGTTGTCCTTATACAGCAGCTCCAGTTGCTGGGAGGGAGGAAGCTTCATAGATTATGAGGTCCGTTTGTCGTGAGATGGAAAAGGCAGAAAACGGCAGTCTTCCTGGAGGCCCCGACCCTAGACAGCGGCCCTCACCTTGGCTTAATCTGATTGGTGTTCAGCTGGCACTTGATGATAAGTGGCCTCTGCCCTGATGGGTGCCTTTCGTTTACATTCCAGTGGAAAGCTTTCTCCTGCTGCCCTCCCAGGCATCCCAAGTAAGTCCAAACAGTCTGCGGATCTGAGGAGCACCAGCTGCTGCCTATGCTGAGTGGGAGCCTTGGTGCTGTGGAGGGGGGGGAGGGGGGGTCCTCAGGCAGGAGCGCAGGCAGGATCCTTCCCCGGCCCCTGGAGAGGCTGCCCTGCTGCTGGGCCCTGCTGCACCAACAGCAGGCAGGCCGAGGCTGCGCATCCACCAGGCAGAAGAGAGACCTGACCCAGCTGGGCACTTACTTGGGGAGCCTCAGTCTGAGGCCCTCTTCCCTCCACCTGCGTCTGTCAGACAAGCCACCAGGCTGCCTGCCGGCACCCCGCCCCGGAATCTGTGGCAGCCACCAGCCTGTCAGGCTGCCCTGCTCCGAGGGCACTAGTTGGGCTGCAGTGCCTGTGCCCTGCCACCGCCAGGTGACCAAGGGCCTGGCCTACCCCACCAGTAAGAGTACTTGGGGCCAATTCAGACTGGGAAAAGGGTGCGGGAGAAAAGGACTGAGCGACTTCCCCAGCATCCGTCTGAATTTCCTCTCCCTGCAGCTGCTATTTATAACGTTAGAGATCCCGTCCTGAACACAAGATCTCCATGTCACAGTTGGTTTGGTCCTCCTGGTAAGAAGATACAGGTGAGATACAGGAAGCTGGACTCGATGGGCCCTGGGCCTGATCCAACAGGGCTCTTCTTAAGGACCCAGGGACTCCTCCCTCAGAAGAGGCCGCTTGCCTCATGTTTCTGGGACTAACTTTTCTGAGCATGCCTAGTCCTGATTGAAAGGAGGCCAACTCAGGGAGGGGTGGTGCAACAGGTAGTCTCTGCGGAAAGTGGGTCACTCTCTGGCATCTTTGTATTGGCGTGATTGGCAGAGATGGGGAGAATGAGCTGCCCCCACCAGTGGAGGTTGAGTGGAATGAAGGAAGGAAGCGCAGAACCCTGAGCGCCTCTGCAGGGCAGGATTCATCCCTGGGAAGAACTGGATGACCCACCCCGTCATCCTATCCAGCACAGAAGTCCCATCCGTTCCCGGGGAGGCTGTCTGGAGGCAGGCAAGGCCAAAGCGGCACACCAGGCAGGCGGAAGGGAGGGCGGGAGAGAGGGTTCTCCGCCGGCCCGCCAGAGAGAAGCCCTGCTGATGCCAGGCTGAGCTGAGCTCCCATTGCAGGGGCTGCTGGGGGGGGGGCTCCATCATGCTGCAGATTGGAGGGGGGGAGGCCTGCCTGCAGACACCGTCCAGCCCCAGGGGGCTGCTGCACTTGGAGTCTTCCAGGCCCTGGGGATGGAAACGGCCCTCCCTCGTCGCTCCTCTCTCTGGCTCCTTTGATTTGAGCAGCAGCTAACGAAGCAGGAAGAGACACGTCATTATCCAGAGCTATTTGTTTCACTCCTTGCTTGCTTTCTTCTTTTCCTTTTTTTTTTCCAAAACAATTACCGATTACCAAGAGTGAAAAGAGTCCCAAGGAGAGGGAATTGGCATCTTCTCGAAGCTCCGGTGGGAGCAATTACTCATATTTAAGAGAGAGGCAGCCTCAGGCTACAGTATGTTGCAAGTGCAATTCCAAGTGAGAAGTATCTCTGGTAATTCGGAGGGTGATGGGTTTGGAAAATGCACAGCTTGCCGTACCACATATTTATATGCGCGGTGCACAAGGCCTACTTCATGTCAAAGAGCTGCGGGAAGGATTTGTCTGAAGCCGCTTGGCTCCTTTGGAGTGTTCGGGGAGGCTTGCCGTTGTCACGCAGCCCAGCAATCAATCAAGCCAGGCAGCCGACGGGTCTCTCTTCTTCCTAACTGTCACTGGCCCCATTTGAATTCCTCCTACTGTGAGGATTGCCGGAGATTTGGTGTCAGCAACTTTTGACAATCAAACACGAACCTTCTGCTCGAAAGTGCAGGGAACAGAGAAAGGCTGTGTCTGCTGCAGAGCAGAAGGGCAGTGGAAGATTTCCGTTCCGCAACCTCCGTTTCTGGGCTCAGGAGGAGTCTGGGTGTCACCTCATCAAAGGCTCAATTTCACTGAGTAGCATCACTGACTTCGAGTGCTTGAGGAAAGAGGAGAAGACATTTCTCTTCATACCATTCCTAATGCTATTAGGCTATGCTAATGAATGTCCTTTTCCATTTCCAGGTGAAAACATAGTGCTTTTGGGGGGAGGGGGGCAGAACTGTTTTCCAAAGCTCACTACAAACGTTTCCTGGCCATGTTAGAGATCCTTTCTTCTTCTTGGAACGAGTTCAGCCAATCAGTGCTCATGTACTGAACATGAAGATGCATGTCGCAACCCTGCAAAGCCTTACAGAGAGCAAAGTAAGACCATTTTGGGTGACAGCAGAGCCTTCTGGGCTGGTGATCCGACCTGGATCATGTAGCAACTGTGATGACATCATTCCACTACGCTTACCAGATTTCTTGCCGGGACAGAGTGTAGCCCTTTAGGAGAAGAAATGTGGGGGCAGGTGTAGTTTGTTAAACCTTAGAGCACAATCCTAGCACAATGGGGCTTGCTTCTGAGTATACATGCCTAGGATTGTGCATCTCCTCCGGTGGCTGCTGTGGCTCCCAAACTGTAGGCCCTGCAGTAGCTTCATCTCCTTTGCACGTTTTGGCCGATGGGGGGCAGATTGTGCCCAAATCTATTGCCGTGGGCAGGAAGAAGACTCCAGCGCAACTCTTGCGGACGTACGAATCCCACTCTTGCGTGCTGCCTTTCTTGATGACGGCAGCTCAGGCCTTGGTGACAGAGAGAGGAGAGGCCCTCAATCCCTTTTTTAATGATCCAGAGCATGGAATTGGCCGCCTTCACAGCCACCGCACACTTGGGTCGACACTTTCATCGACCTGTCCACCAGCACCCCAAGATCTCTCTCTTGATCCGTCACAGACAGCTCAGAACCCATCAGCAGCGTGTATTGTGAAGTTTTGATTTCTTGCCCCAATGTGCACCACCCCGCACTCACCTACATTGAAGCGCATCTGCTGTTGCTTCTTTTCAGCACCATTTTCCTTGTTCCTCTTTCCCATCAGGGTCTCATTTGCTCCCACTAATATTCACAGTGCATCCGATGCATGTCTCACAACCTGCCCCATCCTCCCCCCCCATTGGCGCCGGTGCAGCTTCACCACTGGAGCGCATGCTGCATCCAGTGGTACAAGGGGGGGGCAATCAAACAGCAGCCAGCAGGAGGTACTTTTCACTTACCCCCTGGTAGGCTACTAGATCACCTATGGGCCTCCTCGGACATATGCCAGTCTTTTTGCTGGTGCATGTCTGAGGAGAGAAAAGGAGTGGGTGGGGTAGCTCGGAAAAGAGGGGATAAGACCTGGTGCATGCCTGTGTAGTAGAGATAGGCTTACCATCCGTCCCGGATTATCCAGGACAGCCCCGGAACCTGGGCTCGGGTCCTAGATCTGTCCCGGACCGTTCTGGCCTGGTGTAAGCCTCCGCCGCTGCCACCGCCACATTTAAACTGGATAAACTTACCTTTTTTTCAGGCGCCGCCATCTTGGATTTCGCGAAATCTCTCAAGATCGAAGATGCTGGAGCACAAATATCGTGAGGGCAGGAGCAGTGGCGTGCGTAGACCCCCGTGGAGTGGGGGCCGCTGCGACATGCCCCCACGGCCACCACACGCCCTGTCTCTGGGGCGTGTGATGTCAGCGTAGCATGCCGTGGTGGCACGGAAACACCACGCCCCAGCGCTTTATGGCACCAGGAAGGGTGGGAGGGCTGAACTCTTAGCCGTTCTCGACTGCGAGGAGGAAGCGCCGCTTGGGGCCCCCGCCCCTACCGCACCAACCATGACGATGCCTCTGGGCATGAGGCCCTCATGAGATTTGGGCGCCTGCATCTTGGATCTCACGGGATTTCGTGAGATCCAAGATTTCAGCACCGGAAAAAAGGTACGTTTATTCAGTTTAAATGCGGCAGCAGCAGATTCGGCTTGTTTTAATTTGGCTTGGTGGCATGGGGCCTGAGAGTGGCACTAGGGATCAGAGCAGCATGGCAGCGACGGGCAACATCAGCGGCATGGCAGCATGATGAGCAGTGGACGGGAAATGCCGGTGGCACGACGAGCAATGGACGGGCAATGCTGGATGCGGCACAACAGGCAATGGCGGCGGCACGACGGGACGATGGGCACAGTGGTGACGACAGGCATGGATGGCGGCATGGCAGCGACAATGGGCAATGGTGGCGGGCAACGGCGATGACGGACAAAATGGACAGGCACAGGCAAGTCAACTTAATTTTTGTTGTTCAGTCGTTAAGTCGTGTCCGACCCTTCGTGATCCCATGAACCATATCCCGCCAGGCCTTCCTGTCCTCCACTATCTTCCTGAGTTCACTCATTTTCATGTTTGTTGCATCGGTGATGCTGTCTAACCATCTCATCCTTGGCCTTCCCCTTCTCCTTTTGCCTTCAATCTTTCCCAGCATCAGAGTCTTCTCCAGAGAGTCCTCTCTTCGCATTAGGTGGCCAAAATATTTGAGTTTCAGCCTTAGTACCTGTCCTTCCAGGGAACAGTCAGGCTTGATTTCATTTAGGATTGACTGATTTGATCTCCTAGCAGTCCAAGGGACTCTCAGGAGTCTTCTCCAGCACCACAGTTCAAAAGCATCTATTCTTCGGCGCTCAGCCTTCCTTATGGTCCAACTCTCGCAACCATACATTGCTACTGGGAACACCATCGCCCAGTTTAATTAATTTAATTAATTTAATTTAATTATTAATTATTTTAGGATATAAATAAATAAATAAATAAAAATTCCGGGCGCACTTCATGTGGGAAAAAGAGCACTTTTAATATAATTTAATTAAATTATTAATTAATTGTTTTAGGGTAAAATAAATAAATAATTAAATTGACTAAAGGCACCCCCCAATAAAATTATTGAGTTGTTTAATTAATTGTTTACTTAATTGTTTAATTAATTGTGGGGGGGGGTCCAGGTTTGAAACCAGGAAAATCTGGTAAGCCTATGTAGAGATCCACTCCCCCCCACCCCTTGCACTCCCCCAAACTCCCCGAAACTTCCCCTTCCCTCCCCCTCTCTGCCCATGACATGCCTTTGCCACCAACGTACTGACGGCAGCCCAGCTGTCACACTGTCGTAAAGCACCTTGCATTGCCAGGACGGCAGTTCTGGCAGCACAAAGGCCTAGAATGGGCACACCTGTAGGATTGGGGCCTTAGACAAGTAGGCTCCACAAGGAAGGTTGAAAGGAGTGTATTCCAGGCACAGGGTTGCAGCTCTGGTCCCACCGGCTGATGTGGCAGAGACCACGCGCTTTTGCTGACAGGCTTCTATGCACTCAGCACCTCAGATGATGTGGCCCCGTCCAGTAGACAGCGTGTGGGCGAAGAGGAGGGAAATGGTGCCCACAAGAACAACACTGAGACACCCTGGCTGTGCCTGAAGCAAGACCCCAAAGTTGTGGGAAACAGGAGCTGCTTGTCAGCTGTCCTGAAAGCGAGCAGGATGCCCAGGAAGTCGCCGTGGCTCAGTTCCGCTCCCAGCATCTGTTCCTCCTGGGCAAAATCCCTGCCTGGCTTGTGGAAATGCCCTTTGCAGCAGAGCCGCCACGGTGAGCAAGAGCATCCTTGCCTTGCTGAGCCCGGCCGTTCCAACCCCCTGTGAGAAGAAGCGGGTCGATATTCTCCTTTACAAACCTTCTGCCTCTACCCTCACCGATTTCCTCTTCCTCAAGACTCCCTTTGCACCTTCTCTGGGTCAATGCCAGACAGGGGTGCATTAAAAATGTATGGCTTGAGGTATTCTGCTGTAAGCTGATAGCTATAATGACATTTTACTGGGAAACAGGCAAATTCCCTGGGTGCCGAGGGATGGAGAAAGCTGGGATGGAGAAAGATAAGCTGCTGATGGTCGTGGCTTGAAGCATTCGATGCTGGCCGAGCAAGGATGAATCCCGGCCTGATTGCCTGCGGAAACACACGGAGTGGGCTGCTTTCTCGCGGACCACCACTCCCCTCCTTTCCCCGCGATTGTACGGGGGGAGAAAAGGGTGCCCCTCAACCTCCCCTCCTGTGTGGGGCTTCCCTGAGGCAGCTGCCGGGCCACTGTGGGAAGAAACAGGCTGCCAGTCTAGAGAGGCTCTCTTGGGTCCGATCCGACAGCTAGGCTTTTCTTGTGTTCTTCTATGCCGCAGATAATGTGTTTTCATCGATGCGCCATCTGCAATTCAAAGAGTTTTATCTGTACCTCGATTTCTGTCCTGTACCTGTAGTCCGTGGAATACAACTCAGGACGTGAAGCGGGGGGGGGATGCCAGCAATACGGGGAGCCTGTCATGTGATGGCGAACATCTGGGGAGAACGGGGAAGGACAGTTTTCTGCCATTTTCCAAATTCTGGGGAACTGGAATATGCCCATACATGCCACATTCTGGTGGTTCATACTGAAAAAAGACTCAGCGCTTCCGGAGGCGATCTGTGCAGAAGGGACCTGTAGCCACAATCTCAGCCCCCCCCCACACACACACCTTCTGTATACCCTCTTTGGTGGGAGTGCAACTCTGTCTTGTCGCTTGCGTCACTGACCCTCAGAAAGGAAAGAAGGGCTTCCCGAAACGCTTGGGGTGTGCGCAACTGAATGGACGGAGCGTCCCCTGACTTCAGAGGGAGCCACTAAAATCCCACTGAAGAAAGGAACCACAGTCAAGGCCCAGTAGCAAGGGGAAACCCCCCCCCAGGTTGGTTTCTAAGCAACAGGGTATAACCGGCCACCGCTTGCTCGTCCCATTAATATTCAGCTGCGATCATATTAAGCCTGCTGTTCTTTTCTGCCCTCATCAGAAGCGCGGCTGCCAGTTTGTGGGAACTGCAGAATGATCCAAACTCCCCCAAAATGGCATTTTAATACGATTTGAGATGTGCTGTGACATTGTTCAATTTCAGGTTCCATTGTAGGAAGTTTGCCCCATGTGGGCAGGCTGGTGCTTCACACAAATGACTGGCTCACTGCTCGGAACTCCTCCCAGAACCAGGGGACATGTACTAAAATTGAGTGGAGGGAGAGTTAGAACAGACAAAAGAAAATATTTCTTTTCCCAGCGTGCAATTCATCTGTGGAACTCCTTGCCACAGGATGTGGTGATGGCACCTGGCCTAGATGCCTTTAAAAGGGGTTTGGACAGATTCATGGAGGAAAAGACCATCACAGGTTACAAGCCATAAGCAACCTCCTGGTTTTAGAAGTGGGTTTTCTCTGTGCCAGGTGCAAGGGAGTGTCAACGGGAAACAGGTTATCTTGTTGTCTTGTGCTCCCTGAGGCATCTGGTGGGGCCACTGTGTGACACAGGAAGCTGGACTAGATGGGCTTTTGGCCTGATCCAGCAGCTGGGCTCTTCTTCTTATGTTCTTATGTTCTCCCATGTGCCTGTGAGAGCATCATTGTGCATTTGGCTGCAAGTTGGGGGGGGGGGGCTTTGAGAAATGTTTCCAGCCCCTTTTTTCTATATACACTGGATACACTGTTTGTGACCCCCCCCCCCCATCTGTAGATCTGCAGCCCTGGCAATTGTGAGTTGATAGGAGTGTTCTTTGGGGCAAATAAACTGCACATGGCTCAAGGCTCGTGTCCCTGATGCGACACGTGGTCCACTGCCCACCTGGGGTCTCCTGTGGCAGTGTCCACGTGCCCCAGGCATTGTTTCTAAAGAGCCAGTCTCATGATGCAGCATCACGCACACCTGAGAGCGCATGTTTGTGCCTTTCCTTCTCAGAGAGGATTTTAGAGCCAGCTGACGATCCCAGTGGCGCTGGCTTCTTCCATGGCTCCAGTCAGTCCTGTAGCCAGGACTGAAACAATGTTCCCCGACTGATCCAGGCTGTCTTGGGGCAATGTCTTAGTGTACTTTTTGTATTTGTGTATATTTGTTTGGCATACAGACCAAATGTGATGTGCGCACACATGTAGAGATTGCTATATTTCCCTTCAAAAAGACATATCAACTGAGAACCTGGTCCCTCCCACCCCCATGTGCTTCCTGTGAACATCTTGAAACTGAAGCCTGTTGATTTTTGCACCTGTCTGTGCTTTTCCTATCAACACCCATCCAAAGCTGCCTCCCAGTAACCAGCCAATTGGTCCATCTCGCCCAGCAGGGTCTACTCTATGCTGATGGGCGGCAGCTCTCCAGGGTCCTGGGCAGAAGGGGGCCTTTCCACGTCCTGTTGCTACCTGCAGCCTTTCGACTGGAGGTGCCACTGGGGGTTCACGCTGTCTGGGTGCGAAGCAAGCGCCTGCCTGGCCACTGACAGCCACATCGTGCAGTGGCTAGTCTGGAAGACGTGACCCTGGCCACACACAGCCTGGGAAGGGGGTTGTCTGCTTGCGCACTCCTAGACATACTGAACTGGGGGTAAGGCCCACTGAACTCCATGAGACTTACTTCTGAGCGGACACACATAGAATTGCTCTGTAAGATCATATTTAAGGATCTGTTCTGAAAAAAACAGCAACAATTAAAAAGTCACGGAATCCTAATCCTATGCACTCCGTGGACTGACTCCCTAGTAAGTGTGCTTAAAGCTGGCAGCCTCCATGGCTTTGTGGGAGAGAGCCTGTCTGTCGCCTGCAATATGCTCCTGCTCGAGCAAAGGACAGGGAGCTCAGACAAAGCAAACTTGGCGTGTGTGTGTCCCCCACCTTGTGGAAAGATGCTCAGTCATGAGTGAACAAGCCCCCCACCACCAGATGCTCAGGGCTGGGTGTTTAAATCTTCTGAGCACCACAATCTCCTCTTCAGTTGTCTCGGGAATCACCAGTTAAATTCATAAACTGCAAAGGTCAGAACCGTATGTGCTTCACAAATTTGATGAAAATGATAAAGATTGATTTCCTTTCTCCAAACAGTGCGTGATGATGGAGCCGCGTTCTCTCTGCTTCTGGTAAAGCCGACATGACACTTAAGCTGTCGACTTCATCCATCCATGCTCTAGCAAACAGCACCTTGAAGGAGGGGCTGCAGGAAGTGGTGGAAAGGAAACTGCAAGAAGTAGTCAGGGACAGGCCAGGGAGGCCCCATCAGACTCCAGGCAGCCCACAAATAATGCAGCCCCACCAACCCCTTTGCAAAGAGCGCTTGCTTGTGACCTCACTCGCTCTGGAAGGGCACCAGCCTCTGTCGGGACTCAACACCACTGCAGGCCCTGAGCCAGAGGGAGGCCAAGCAAGGTCTGTCCTGGGTACCAATGTCTGGGGGGAGGGGATATCACACACACACACACACACACACACACACACACACACACACACACACACACACACACATGAGTTGGGGGCTTGCCGCTTGCTGTGAGGAGCCACAAGGGCCGCGGCTGCTGCTTCTCCCAAGAGCCAGCCAGGCTTTGCATGGAGGGGTTGTTGCTCAGGGGTTGTCGCACAGGCAAGGGGGCCTGGGTGGTTCCTTTCCCCACATCTCAGCCTAAAAGGATCTCAGCTGGCACAGCAGAAGCCCCCCCCCCCTGTGAATGCAGGGAGAGATGGCGCTGCCTCTGCCGCTCCTCAGAGAAGTCGCGTAGCCAGGCGGGGGCCAGGGGGGGTTACTGTGCTGCAGTCTTCTTGCAAGGAGGAGCCACAGCAGCAGCTGTTTGCACTGTGGCTGCTTTTTTGCAGCCAGAGTGTTTTTGCGTCGTTTTTGGCACTTTTGCTGGGCCATCCCGCCACCCCCAGGTCCTAGAAGGCTTCAAACTGAGCCTTCCGGGAGTGCAGGGGGTGGGACAATGATTGCCCCACCCCCGGGGCACGCTAGCAACGCCACTGTGTCAGAGATGAGGTGGACCCATGGATGACCCAGCAGAAGGCAACGTTGCTGCGTCCGTAGAACCTTGGCCTCCGAGAGAGAGTCCGAGAGAGCCCAAGGGGAGGCTGGCAGCAATTCGGGACGAATTCTATCCCACTTCTCTTCCACTTTCTAGGCAGATCAAGGACTTTATAGACTTTACCCAGCGTGTAATTCATCTGTGGAACTCCTTGCCACAGGATGTGGTAATGGCACCTGGCCTAGATGCCTTTAAAAGGGGTTTGGACAGATTCATGGAGGAAAAGACCATCACAGGTTACAAGCCATAAGCAACCTCCTGGTTTTAGAAGTGGGTTTTCTCTGTGCCAGGTGCAAGGGAGTGTCAACGGGAAACAGGTTATCTTGTTGTCTTGTGCTCCCTGAGGCATCTGGTGGGGCCACTGTGTGATACAGGAAGCTGGACTAGATGGGCTTTTGGCTTGATCCAGCAGGGCTCTTCTTATGTTCTTATAGACCACTGGAATCAACCATTCGGCAAAGTCCTTTTTAAGGAGCCAGATAGTGGAGAGGTTCGGGGGCCTCCCTGTGCGTTGCGGTTAACTATGAACCGCCGGCCCCACCAAAGACCCCACTCCTCAGGTCCACCCACCAAAATATTCTGCCCCCCATGGGGCCACCACTCTGCAGACACCCTAGGCGCCCACAAGCTAGTTATCCACACATTTTGTGTCACATTTCAAACTCAAATTATTTGTGCCTCTCGACTGTTCAATATGGTGACAATTGCCACATATATAACTCGGGCTGTACAGCCTTTACTTGCTCTTCTGTTTCCAGGTGCCACAAGCTCAGGGTCACAGTAACAGGAATCAGAATTAATGTGCAGTGCAGATTAAAAACTTGTGGGGAACTTCCGTCGTTTAGTCATACTCTAGAACAGGGGTTCCCAACCCCTTCCCAGCCAAGTACCACCTTTGGCGTCACTCTCCTTCTCAGTACCACTGGAAGAGACTGGTGATGACATCCAGGTTGTCAGAGGCCAGAAAACGCAGGGAGGAGGAGGCTCTGGGCAGGTGGGGGGGGGGCTTCTCAGCATTCCTGAGAGACTTGACTAAAGGCAGGAGCTTCTTGGGAGTAAAAACGTGCCACCAAAAGCACAGTGTTGGAGTGGGGTTCCAGTGGTCTGAGTACCATCAGTTGGCCGAAGCAGTTGGCCGAAGTTGGCTGAAGTACCACTGGTGGTATTAGTACCACTGGTTGGGAACCCCTGCTCTAGAATTTAAGCAGCTTTCCTTCCAGTTTTGGAGGGGGGGGGGGCTGCTGCCAGCCAGCCACCACTCAGCTGTACCTGGATCACTTTGCTTCCTCGCTCTCTGCTTGATTGACAAGACCTTAATGGGCGGGGCTTGGCTGGTTCTGCTCCTGTCCAGCTGCTGCCAGACTCAGTAATGTCTCCTCCTAGGGTGTTCATGATAAGATACAAGTTTTGGAACCAAGTCCAGGGCATGATTTACTTGATGGCTTCTGGCACAGTCTGTTGTTTTATAATTGCTGGTTGCAAATTGCTGACAGCAAATACACTCTTTTTAAGTAGCAATTTATGAAAGTGGCATTTCAATTAATCAGACAATGAAACACTCTGACTTTTTTTCCCCTCTTCTAGGATCTAATGAAAATTCCCCCTTCCTCCTCCCCAACACCCTTCCCCAAACAGATTGTGCAATTTGGCAACGTGTTTTCAGGTTTCCATTCACTGTATATTGTTTACAACACACCACGAGAAATTAAGAAGATGTAAAGAGCACCACAAATCACTCATCAGCCCAGTGCTTCATGCTCAGAGAAAGTACCAAGAGCCTTGCTGTGGTTGCTGCCGCCGCCGCCGCCATTGTGCCGGGTTATTAACTGGCAAGTGTGAGCTTGTCCTCCGTAACTCCATTCTGACCGTGAACAGGACTGTTTCCAAACCAGAAGTAAAACAGGTGGGATCTTAGAGCTCACTCACCCCAGCAGAAAGAGCTGGCTGGAGGAGTGCTCATTTACTCAGCCCACATGGCAGTCCTGGCAGGTTCTCAAAGCAACATACAATTAAAAGATGTTAACAATGCAAATAAAATTACAAGCAGAGAAACAAAACAAATCAGCAGCTAGTGGTGCACATAAAGAACACTCTGTGGTGAATGTCAGGCATGAATCTGGCGACCACATTTTGGCGAAGTATCCGTTTCCAGGGCTGTCCCGTGTAGAACAGACTACAGTAGTCCAGACAGAAGGGTCCCCAAGGCATACAGCGGGTTGTGTTCAGGTCCTTCTTTTGTTTCCAGGAAGGGAGATGGCCGGTACTCAAAGCTGATCCGTCCTCCTAGCCCCAGAGCCCACTTGGCACTCAGGAAGAGGCCAGGCTCCAGGAGACTCTCTAACCTACAGCACGGACTGTGGGGGGGGGAGGGAGGGGAGCGTGCCCCCCTCGGAAACAGACATTCCCATGATGGCTCCATGGCACGGTGCAATCAACAGCTTAGTTTTATATCCATGGAATGTCACACACTGTTTTGTGCTTCTTCTTGATTACCAGCACCCATCCTTCACAGGGCTCAAGGAAGGGCGTTTCTGTTTTGTTGTCCTCCACAGAGGTCTCACCACTGCCTCCTTCAGACCAGATGGAGTCACTACATCATCCCTCACCAGCAGGTCTTGCTTATCATAACAAGCCAAGCCCCCACCTTTCCTGGCTTACTAGAACTAGCTGGGAAGGGGCCATACTGGATGCATTTCTGAAGTTGTAGAACTGCAGCAAGTCCCTGGGATTTAGTTGCACATAGCAACTCCTGTACCATCATCCGCAAGGCCTCAGGCCGAAGAGGCGGCCAGCCGCTTCAGGGGGCCATTCCACTCCCACATGGTCCAAATACGGCATGCTCAGATCAACCTTTCCTTCCGATGGGGTTCTCCGCATCACTCTGTGGAGGGGGGGGTTCTTGGAGAGCTCTGCCAGCAGCAGCATTCGTTACCAGTGAAGGGGGATCCAGAGTGAGTCTAGATCCACCCCTGGGATTTGGATTGGTCCCCATTTTGGGGCAGGTTCAGATGTCCAGACTCTGAAATGTGACTCTCTGGCTCCGACATGATTAGAAGTGTGCTGGGAGCCGCTGGAGCTCACCGTGGCCCCTCGCTTGCCCCATCAGATGATTCTGAGGCAGGCAGCAGGTGGGGCCCAATCCAGGTCAGGAGAGCGGCAGCAAGCTCAGCTCCTCCAGTCTAGACTGGTGCTACTCAAAGTGGAGGTGTATGATTCCAGTCTGCAAGCCATCAGCTGCCGCTCCGCAGGAAAGAAACAAAGTACCAATATTGCACAGGTTTTTTTTGGGGGGGGGGAATTGGGGACATTGGGGGGGGAATGCTGGTCTGCCACATTTATTCATGTATTTATTTATGACGGACGGTATTTCTATCCCGCCTTTCTCATAGACTCCAGGCAGTTTTCATAGGCAGGCCGACCTTCAATGAGGTTTTTACAGGTATTGTTCCGTGAGAAATTCTCACCGAACCTCCATTTCTGCAGGTCTTTCCCTTCACAATGAAGTCGTCATCCTGGCTGCAGACTCTTCTGCCCTCCTCCAAGCTCTCGCAGGCAGCTGCCAACCAAACTTCAGACCAGTTCTCAAGAAGTTATCCGTTTTTGCCCGCTGGCTCCTCCACACTCCTCTGCAGAGATACGCCCAGTGTCTTCTCACAGTCTCTCGGTCTTCCTTTCATAAGAACATAAGAAGAGCCCTGCTGGATCAGGCCAAAAGCCCATCTAGTCCAGCTTCCTGTATCACACAGTGGCCCCACCAGATGCCTCAGGGAGCACACAGCCAACAAGATAACCTGTTTCCTGTTGTCACTTCCTTGCACCTGGCACAGAGAAAACCTACTTCTAAAGCCAGGAGGTTGCTTATGGCTTGTAACCTGTGATGGTCTGTTCCTCCATGAATCTGTCCAAACCCCCTTTAAAGGCATCTAGGCCAGGTGCCATCACCACATCCTGTGGCAAGGAGTTCCTTTTGTCTGTTCTAATTCTCCCTCCACTCAATTTTAGTGCATGTCCCCTGGTTCTGGTGTTATGCGAGAGGGAGAAGAATTTCCCTCTATCCACTCTCTCCATCCCATGCATAATTTTATAAGTCTCAATCATGTCCCCCCTCAGGCACCTTTTTTCTAGGCTGAAAAGCCCCAGACGCTGTAGCCTTTCCTCACCCCTTTCTCTCCCTCACCATCCAGCGGACCAACCGTTACCCTGGCAGGTTTCCTGCTTCTAACATATTTGTAGAAGCTTTATTATTCCCTTTTATGTTGCCTGCCATACGTTCCTCAAAGTCTTTCTTGGCCTCCCGTATCATCTTTTTACATTTCTTTTGCCACAGTTTGTGCTCCTGTTTATTTTCCTCACTAGGGCAAGACTTCCATTTACGGAAGGAAGCTTCCTTGCCTTTTATAGCCTCCTAACTGTGCTTGTTAGCCATGCCGGCACCCTCCTGGACTTGGTTGAGCCCTTCCTCCTTTGTGGGATACACTCCCGCTGGGCCTCTATGACTGTTGTTTTAAACAGCCTCCATGCACTCTGGAGCGATTGGACTCTTTTTACCTTCCCTTTCAGCTTTTTCTTAACTAGTCTTCTCATTTTGGGGAAGTCTGCCCTTCGGAAGTCAAGGGTTTTCGTGTCAGATTTGCTCGGCCCTCTCCCTCCGACATGCATGGCGAAACAGATCGCAGCATGGTCACTGTTCCCCAACGGTTCGGTAACATTTACCTCCCTGTCCAGATCTTGAGTGCCACACAATATCAAATCCAGAGTCACCTGTCCTCTGGTCGGTTCCGTGACAAGCTGCTCTAAGGCACAGACATTTAACATATCCAGAAATCCAGTCTCTCTTTCATGACCTGAGCATGAATTGACCCAGTCGATGTGAGGATAATTGAAGTCCCCCATGACTACAACCCTGTCTCTCGTTGACACCTCCCTGATTTGCTTCCTCATTTCAAGATCCCCTTCAGGTTTTTGATCTGGAGGACGGTAGCATGCCCCTACTATTACATCACTCTTTGAGCCTGGTAATCTAACCCACAGTGATTCTACGGAGGAGTCAGAGCCCCCCTCTAGCTCTACTCTACTCTAATTCTAGCCCCCCTCTAGCTCTACTTTCAAGCTACCGACCCTGCTTAGCTTTTTCAGGCAAGGAGACAGCTTAACCTCCAGACCACACCTCCTAACCATCAACTAACATTAGCTAGTTGAAGACGTTTGGGAAGATCCTTTGCTCTTTACTCACCAGAATGTGTATGCCTCAAAAGACCAGGCCCTGGGTCTCTCATGGTGCCTCCTGCCTATCCCCTGATGGTGAACTGGGCACGCTCACTGGCAGCAGGACCGCAGGTTCAAGGGTTGACCTGACTAGGTGGCCCCTTGGCTTGATCAACACCTGACACCACTCTTACAAGGGGAGCTGAGCTGCATGGTGGAATTATTTAATAATAAATAACCCGGTTTTCTCTGTGCCAGGTGCGAGGGAGTGACAACAGGAAACAGGTTATCCTGTTGCCTCCTGCCTATCCCCTGATGGTGAACTGGGCACGCTCACTGGCAGCAGGACCGCAGGTTCAAGGGTTGACCTGACTAGGTGGCCCCTTGGCTTGATCAACACCTGACACCACTCTTACAAGGGGAGCTGAGCTGCATGGTGGAATTATTTAATAATAAATAACCCGGTTTTCTCTGTGCCAGGTGCGAGGGAGTGACAACAGGAAACAGGTTATCCTGTTGGCTGTGTACTCCCTGAGGCATCTGGTGGGGCCACTGTGTGACACAGGAAGCTGGACTAGATGGGCCTTTGGCCTGATCCAGCAGGGCTCTTCTTATGTTCTTATAACTGTCTCCCTCAGAGAGAGAGGGTGAACACAAAACAAAGCAGTTCCATTGATAAGGGAGCAGACTAGATGCAAATTAGCATCCAGCAGGCAACCTTACCCACGCTCAAAGACACATCTAATGATACACACACCAAACATGTGTGCCAAACATGCGTGCAGCAGGGACACTGGCCACCACAGTAGAGACAGGCATGCAATAAGGATGAGACAGGCAGAAAGACAGATGTGACACTGATAAATAGACAAGAAGAGGGAGAGGAGATCAAGCATAAAATGCGGTACAATGACTCGGTTGCTAGGCAGGTTAAGGGAGAAGCCTGAAAGAGGAAGGAAGATGGACCTGCAAAATGGAAGGGTGGAAGAGATGGGAGAACAGGACGCGGATAGAGGGACGTCGGCATCTGTGTACATGGAGAGAATACGCAGAGGACAGGGGACTGGAGGGGAAATAGATAGTTTGGGGTACACCAAGGAGGCGGGACTAGGGACTCATCCATCCCCACCCCTTCTCCCATTGGGCAACTTCATTTCAAGTCTCGCCCCAAAGGGTGGCTTGGGCAGCTGCCTGTCCTGACGGTACTGACGCAACCTGAACCCTGTCAGTCAGGTGAACAACCAACAGATGACTTCCCTCCTCTCTGTTTTCCGCCAGCGTCATTTGCTGCCCATTCACTAGACATGCTTGTTTTCTGCAAGTTCTCTGAGGGATCCCGTCTGGGTCCCCACTTACCGTGCCCTGAGGCAGTCCGCAAATCCCCGTTGGAATCCGGGAGCAGATGGCCCGCAGGGTCATCCGCCCATGGCGCGGACCACCCAATATGCCCAGCTGGAATCCCGCCGCTGGCTGCCACCCGCCTGAGTCCCGAAGAGGAGGCGGCTGCTTTCGGCTCTATCGCGCTGGTTGTGACGGATGCTTCACCCCCAGCTGGCAGTTCCTTCTGGGCCGGCCTTAGCACCGACGTCACTCCCTCCTTCCCGGGCACCGCCAACATCCACCCGGACTTGACGCTGGACCTCACCGACAGCAGCGCACACACCGCCACTGCCGTCCTCGCCCGCCTCCCAGGTAACACTGGCAGTGCAACAGTTCCTGCAGGGTCAGTGTCCTACGGTTGCCCCCGCCCTACTCCCGGGTTATGTTGGCAGTGCAGCAGGGACTCGGGTGTATCTGCAGGGTCAGTGTCCTACGGTTGCCCCCGCCCTACTCCCGGGTTATGTTGGCAGTGCAGCAGGGACTCGGGTGTATCTGCAGGGTCAGTGTCCTACGGTTGCCCCCGCCCTACTCCCGGGTTATGTTGGCAGTGCAGCAGGGACTCGGGTGTATCTGCAGGGTCAGTGTCCTACGGTTGCCCCCGCCCTACTCCCGGGTTATGTTGGCAGTGCAGCAGGGACTCGGGTGTATCTGCAGGGTCAGTGTCCTACGGTTGCCCCCGCCCTACTCCCGGGTTATGTTGGCAGTGCAGCAGGGACTCGGGTGTATCTGCAGGGTCAGTGTCCTACGGTTGCCCCCGCCCTACTCCCGGGTTATGTTGGCAGTGCAGCAGGGACTCGGGTGTATCTGCAGGGTCAGTGTCCTACGGTTGCCCCCGCCCTACTCCCGGGTTATGTTGGCAGTGCAGCAGGGACTCGGGTGTATCTGCAGGGTCAGTGTCCTACGGTTGCCCCCGCCCTACTCCCGGGTTATGTTGGCAGTGCAGCAGGGACTCGGATGTATCTGCAGGGTCAGTGTCCTACGGTTGCCCCCGCCCTACTCCCGGGTTATGTTGGCAGTGCAGCAGGGACTCGGGTGTATCTGCAGGGTCAGTGTCCTACGGTTGCCCCCGCCCTACTCCCGGGTTATGTTGGCAGTGCAGCAGGGACTCGGATGTATCTGCAGGGTCAGTGTCCTACGGTTGCCCCCGCCCTACTCCCGGGTTATGTTGGCAGTGCAGCAGGGACTCGGGTGTATCTGCAGGGTCAGTGTCCTACGGTTGCCCCCGCCCTACTCCCGGGTTATGTTGGCAGTGCAGCAGGGACTCGGGTGTATCTGCAGGGTCAGTGTCCTACGGTTGCCCCCGCCCTACTCCCGGGTTATGTTGGCAGTGCAGCAGGGACTCGGGTGTATCTGCAGGGTCAGTGTCCTACGGTTGCCCCCGCCCTACTCCCGGGTTATGTTGGCAGTGCAGCAGGGACTCGGGTGTATCTGCAGGGTCAGTGTCCTACGGTTGCCCCCGCCCTACTCCCGGGTTATGTTGGCAGTGCAGCAGGGACTCGGGTGTATCTGCAGGGTCAGTGTCCTACGGTTGCCCCCGCCCTACTCCCGGGTTATGTTGGCAGTGCAGCAGGGACTCGGGTGTATCTGCAGGGTCAGTGTCCTACGGTTGCCCCCGCCCTACTCCCGGGTTATGTTGGCAGTGCAGCAGGGACTCGGGTGTATCTGCAGGGTCAGTGTCCTACGGTTGCCCCCGCCCTACTCCCGGGTTATGTTGGCAGTGCAGCAGGGACTCGGGAGGCAGGCAGCTCTGGGCACCCCCAGCAATGGACCCAACCTGCACCAGAGCAGGTAAGATGGCAGCGGGGGCAGGTCATGGGTGGGTTGAGGCAGGGAAGGAGGGCAGGGGGTGGTTTGGAGCCTGGAGGGGGTGGATCTTGGTGGCAACAGTGTGCACCAGGATGCTATCCCTGTTTTTCCAACCCAGCCTGTCCCGTTTCTCTCCTTGGACGTATGCCACCAAAATAGCGGGGGTTTGAGAAGACCCATTGGTGACTAGGTGGCTTACTTACCGGGGGGGGGGTAAGTAAATCATATTTTTACTTGCCTCTTACTGGCCGTCTGACATCCCCACTAGCGTCGCTGCAGGGGGGCGGAGCTCTAAGTTCCGCTGCGATCCGACCGTCCGTTACACGGGTGAACGAAGCGGCCCCGCCCCCTCACCTTTGGAGCCTTTCAGGGCAGAGAAAGCAACGCGTAAGGAGTCTCCTGCACGTTGCTTTTACCGACTTGAATGGTTCCGAAGGCGAGGGGGCGGGGCCGCTTCATCCACCCGTGTAACGGAGGGTCGGATCACAGCGGAACTTAGAGCTCCGCCCCCCTGCAGCGACACCGCTGAACATCCCTCCACCACCATTGCATGCCACATGCGTTCCGTCAGCATGGCTGCATGGCAGAAGATGGTGGGGGTAAGATTAGGCTGCAAATGAACATGCACATCTCATCCACGTGGCACTTCCTGCACTTCCTGCACAAATGCACTAACCCAATACAATTGCACGGAAGAACTGCGGTGGTGCCATTGCACAAGTCCACAGTCCACGGCTGCACCAGTGGTCAGTGACAGTTCTCACCTGCTTCAACTGGACTGGATTGGCACAGCCAGACTGAAACTTCCTGGATTGTCTGCCACTTGTACTGCCCTACTAATTCCTCCAATGACTCTGTTGCTTGTGCTGATGAGCAGGGGCAGGAGGGGAAACAATCGAGGAGGAAGCTATGGGTGCACGTCCACCACTGTTGAAATAGCCTCAAGGCTTGACTACTGCAATGCACCCTCTGTGAGATTGGCCTTGATGACTGTTCAGACAATAACAACATCTCATCCCGCTGCGTGGTGGTGGTGGTGAGACACTGGGAGGCCTTTATACAGTGATGAAAACTCTGTTACGATGGAAGCCAAAAAGATGCTGACTTGTGAACACGTTTAGAACTCAAACTATGCCTATCTGAGGTGAGCTCCCCTCTAGTGTCCTAGAACCATAGAAAGATAGGCACCTTGGAGGTCACCTAGCCCAACCCCCTGCTTAGTGCTAGCAACTGCTGCAGCAGCCAGCCTCTGCTTGAAACCCTGCTCCAGTCAGGGAGAGCCCACTACTACTACCCACGAGGCAGGCAGGCAGACTGCTCCAGAGCCAGACAGTTCTGAGGAAGTTCTTCCTTCCTGTGTCCAGGCTAACCCGACTGACTTCGTTCTAGTTTGAACCTCTTGGCTCTCCTCCTGCCCTCAGGAGCCACTGAAAGCAAGCCCGCCCTCGCGCCCGCCCTCCCTCCCTCCCCTCCTTCTGTGTGACTGACAGCCTTTCAGAGACTCGAGGACGGCTCTCCTCTCGCGTCTCTCCCCTTCATCTCCTCTTCTCCAGCCTAAGCACACCAAGTTGTTTTCATTGTTCCTCACAAGACTTGGCTCCAGACCCTCATCACCTTTGGCTCAGAACAAAAGGGCCCAACCCCAGGTGGTGATGGGCATTTTTTCACGGAACAAGCGCACATTAGGAAGAAATGCCCCCCCCCTGTGTTTCCTTCCCCCGTGGGTTTCATGCCACAGAATACCCAAGCGCCTCTTTCCCACTCACTTCCCTTTTAAGCCATGAGTTGGATTCTTCACTGGGTGCTTCCCCTGCTTACGCTAGGAGAGGATCTTGGCCCTTGTGGGCACACGAGCAATCCCGAGGAAGCGTCAGATCTGCCAGCCGATGAACCAGGCTAAATGCCCAGAGGGGGGGCAGGTCCCTGCCTTTTATAAGGTGTGGGCATTAACCTGTGGGATGGGACGCTTGGGGGGGGTCACCAGAGCCACCTGCATTTCCTGCACTTGGGGTCAAGTGAGTTTCAGGGTCCAAGGAGTCAAGTCCTTGGTTTATAGGTCCAAGGAAGAAGAAGGTCCATGACAGCAAAGGGCCGCAGCATCGGGACGTCGACTCCACGTTTCCTGGAGGATCTTCAGGTGCTTCCTAGGTGACAGGAAGCACCAAACCGGCTGAAAAATAGAGGGAGGGGGTTTTCACCACAATGGCCGCCAAGCAAGACCGCCATTTCATGTCAGAAATCAAGTCGTAACTTGTCGTCTTCTCTTATTTACAAAGGAAAAAAACACAGAAGATCATTTTAGCTGCCCAGGCAGAATTCCTCCTCATTTTGTCCACTGTCAGGGCAGAGAAATGATGTGTCTGCAATGCACAAGCGGCAATCCTTCCTCTTAGCAATGCTGGCTTTCCCCTCCCCAGGCTGTGGCGTTATCACTCCTCCGATCCCCCTTTCATCACTCTCTAGACTTTCTTTCTCAAAGCTGCGTTTCAAGCGAAGCAAGAGCTCCTTCCAGGACGCGCATTCATTACCTTTCATTTCAGAAATTACAATGGCTCCGTCTCTCCTGCTGCCAGCAGCGTGTGTGTCTGTCTGTCTGTGTGTGCCGGTGTTATCATTACAAAGTCCCTCATCTCCCCAGGCTGTAGAGCCGAGCGGTGCGCATCCATCCTGGCCTGGAACTTGATAATACGTCTGAGGGACCCTGGGGGTTTGCTCGGCCGTGATGTATCCTTTCTCTGCAAGGAAGAAAGTTCAAGTTTGCCTTTTCCCCCTTTCTTTGCACAAAACCAAAGAGAGATGAAACACAAACCTCGCTCTTTCCATTTGCGATGAACATTTATTGTCAACAGCCTGTCTGTACGTTTGCATTTTGTTCCATTGAAAGCCCCTGCGTTGGTGTGATATGTCTGCTTCCTTTGCCAGGGAACAATGCCTCCCGCCTCAGTCGGTGCCAGAGCCAGCGCCAGGTTGCTGAGCGGCGACCACACCCCACGTGGCGCCTCCTCCCGTGAGGGCCTGTTGAGCAGGATCCCTCCCTCCCTGCCACCAAGAGGACTGAAGTCGGCCTGGCCAGGTAGGCCCTCATGCACAGGGTGGAGCCTCCGGCCATGGCCTGACCTGGCCAACCTTGGGCCGTGGTTCACAGGCAGCCCAAACCTAGCTAGCATTCTGGTGGCGTCAGGTCCTGGATGGCTGTCGCAAAATGTGATACGCCATCCAGAGCAGCCAGGTGCTGACTGAGAGAGAGGTGGCGCCGACCTGCCAAAGGATCCTCCATGTCGCCCAGCACCAGTAAGTCAGTGCAGGGGGTGGGCAGGAGCCGGGGAAGGGGCGGAAGGGGCAGGGAGTGGGTGGAGCAGGGAGGAGTAGGGATGGAATGGGGAGGAACGAGGGCTGGAAGGGGGCTGTATCAGTGATATCCTATCCCCTCCCAGGCCTCGATCTGCCTTCCCAGTCCACTCGGACTTTCACCAGCGAAATCCCTTCTGGTGATAGAGGCTAACCTTACAATAAACAAATGTTCCCCTACCCAGAGGAGACCTCTGCAGGCAGAGGTGAAACAAGGGTGGAGCGGAGGCAAGTAGTTCAGCAAGACTCCGTTACACTGGAGTCAGCGGCCCCTCCCCCTTGCTGTTGGAGCCATTCCGGCAGTGACAGGGGAGTGTCCTGCGTGTTGCCTTTGCTGCCAGAATGGCTCCAACAGCAAGGGGGAGGGGCTGCTGACTCCAGTGTAACGGAGTCTTGCAGAACTACTTGCCTCCGCTCCACCCTTGTTACGCTTCTGTCTGCAGGATGCAGCCTGCGCTCCAGTGGCACAGCTGCATTGGCAGGGGAGGGAAAGGGTGGAATTGAGGCCGAGTCTTGGGAGCCGGTGGACAGTGGACTGGAGGGAGGGAGGGTTGGGAGGCTGGTGCGATGCCCCCACGGTCTCTGAAATGCCAGAGGCAGGGGCAGGAGGTGCTGGGGAAACACCTTGGGGCTCATCACACCCACTCCCTGCACCGCAAGCTCCTAAATTCTTCTCCAGCTCACATGACAACCGGAAGGGGCGGGGGCCCGACAGCCCCAGTGCTATAAGGGAGACTGGGAAGAGCTGGTGCTTGACTGGGCCCAAGAAGGGAAGTGGCGAAGCAGAAGGATCAGTCCGGACGCCAAAGACCCCGACCCCGAGCCAAGGACCAGGAGGAGGACCACAGGTGAAATAACCCCCCCCCCCAGAGTCCAGCCGTGGAGGCCAAAGCCCCAGGGCCCTCGGCAGGGCCGGCGAGCCAACAGGTGGGGTCTGGTAACACCCCCACAGCCCCCTCCTCGACAGATGCCAGGGCAGCAGCAAGCATCTGCCAGGAGCGTTTTGTCCTCGTGCCGGAGCCACACAAGCCACAGAAGCGACCTGGTATATAAGTGCTTTGATGCAAATGCCCGAAGTCTACGGGCAAAGATGGGAGAACTGGAATGTTTGGTGGCTAGGGAAAACATTGACATAGTAGGTATAACAGAAACCTGGTGGAATGCGGAGAACCAGTGGGATACTGCAATTCCAGGATATAAACTCTATAGGAGGGACAGAGAGGGGCGTGTTGGAGGTGGGGTGGCCATCTATGTCAAAGAGGGGGTAGAATCCACCAGAGTAGAGCTGGAGGGGGGCTCTGACTCCTCCGTAGAATCACTGTGGGTTAGATTACCAGGCTCGAGGAGCGATGTAATAGTAGGGGTTTGCTACTGTCCTCCAGATCAAAAACCTGAAGGCGATCTTGAAATGAGGAAGCAAATCAGGGAGGTGTCAATGAGAGACAGGGTTGTAGTCATGGGGGACTTCAATTATCCTCACATCGACTGGGTCAATTCATGCTCAGGTCATGAAAGAGAGACTGGATTTCTAGATATGTTAAATGACTGTGCCTTAGAGCAGCTTGTCACGGAACCGACCAGAGGACAGGTGACTCTGGACTTGATATTGTGTGGCACTCAAGATCTGGTCAGGGAGGTAAATGTTACCGAACCGTTGGGGAACAGTGACCATGCTGCGATCTGTTTCGCCATGCATGTCGGAGGGAGAGTGCCGAGCAAATCTGACACGAAAACCCTTGACTTCCGAAGGGCTGACTTCCCTAAAATGAGGAGACTAGTTAAAAAAAAAGCTGAAAGGGAAGGTAAAAAGAGTCCAATCGCTCCAGAGTGCATGGAGGCTGTTTAAAACAACAGTCATAGAGGCCCAGCGGGAGTGTATTCATCTGTGGAACTCTTTGCCACAGGATGTGGTGATGGCACCTGGCCTAGATGCCTTTAAAAGGGGATTGGACAGATTTATGGAGGAAAAGTCCATCACAGCTTACAAGCCATGATGGGGATAAGCAACCTCCTGGTTGTAGGAGTAGGTTTTCTTTGTGCCAGGTGCAAGGGAGTGGTGACAGGATACAAGTATCTTGTTGTCTTGTGCACTGGCGTCGACAGGGGGAAGCGGGGGGGCGGGCCGCCGGGTGGCGTCGCGCGTATAGGGGTGACGCGCGATCACCCCCCACTTACAGTTTAGAGCTTGAGCTGGGCCCGCCCTCCCTCCCTTGTGTCCGTTTGGCTCCAAAATGAGCCGAAAATGGAGCGGGGAGGGCGCTCTGCTCCTGCGCGTGACGTCACGCGCGGGGGCGGAGCCTCCCCCTTAAGGGCGACGCACGCCCCCGCTCTGGGGTGACGCGCGTCGTCGCGACGCGACTGGTCTTGTGATCCCTTAGGCATCTGGTGGGGCCACTGTGTGATACAGGAAGCTGGACTAGATGGGCCTTTGGCCTGATCCAGCAGCAGGGCTCTTCTTATGTTCTTATGTTCTAAGCGCTTTGCCCCTTTCTCCCTCTGCTGCCTTTTGAATTCCCCGTCTGCTGTTTGAAGCTGCTTCAGTCCCATTCATAGCTCATTTGATTCCCAGATTACAGTCTCAGCAAAGACTTCTCCAATTAATAATGCTTTATCGCTGCACCATGATGGGCCTACACGTTTTCATTGCTTAAAGAGTGTCTTTCATCACTGCAGCTAGCAAAAGGAATTCTTCTCACATTCAAAGGTCCTTTTGCAAAGGTAATGCTCTTATCGGCCAGTCACTCACTCACTAGAACTCAGAATCATGCCTGTTAAGAATACTCATTAAGTCATCAATTATGGGTGAGAATTCCTAAGCGTGAGGGTGGACACTCGGCAAATCTCCCAGTGGGATGAAGGAAGGACTTTCTTCTTGGCAGGAAAAATGATCCATGCTGATCTCTGGGTACAGTTAATTTATGGAAATGAGGGGTGTGCAAACCCACCTCCGCCCTGAGACAACTCCCCTTCTAGGATCAACTCCGTTTGGCTTTCCTTGAAAATTCTCAGGGGTTCCTCCTTGGGAGAAATCAGCTTCACATTTCACGTTCTCAGACTTTCAGTGCCATCCCGATGCCACACTTAACTCTCTGTACTCAGAATTCAAGGAAACGGTCTACCATGGGCCACAACGGATTCTCATCAAAATCCTTATGGCTTCCCCTAAACACAGCTAACAACACCCTTAAATGCGTGACCTAAGCGTGTGTACACAATAAAACTCTGCTTCCTGAATTCCAAGCATTTTGCAGGATCAAAAATGTGCATAACTCCAAATTTTGTTTCAAATTCACAACACAGTTCATCATTCCTTGGGCATTGCTGTTTGTGAATTCAAAAGTTCCTTCTCTCGCTCCCTGTTTGTGTAATTGGAGGTGAAGAACAAGTTGAGTAATGTGTTCTTCACTATAAGAGTTGGTAGAAGGGAATTTCCATAGGCAAGTATCCCATTTCATTTTTGGAAGCTCTATTCAAACAGTAAAGGACGGAATAGTACAGAGGTTCTCAACCTGTGGTACGCGTACCCCTGGGGGTACACGGGCCACTGGCTGGGGTACACGATATGCTTTTTCGCGTACCCCTGCGTACCCCCTAAGGGTGCGCGAACCAGAGAAAAAGCCTTTTTTCGGCCATGCGGCGCAGTCGAGCAGGTCCTCCAGCTCGCGCCACAAGCCGAAGAGAGAGGCTTCAGCTCTGCCGGCTTGTGGCATGAGCCGGAGGACCCGCTCGGCCGCGCCACAACCCGAAATCTCCCTGAGATTTGGGAGCCGCAATCTTGGATCTCACGAGACTTGCCAGCGATCCAACATGGCTGCTGCTGCAAACTAAGGTAAGGGAGACATACCGGGGGCAATTTCGGGCTGCGTCGTGGCCGAGCGGTCCTCCGGCTCGCGCTGCAAGCCGGAGGACCCGCTGAGAAGCGCCGCATGGCCAGAAAAAGGTAAGGGACAGCAACGGGGGACGATTCCAGTCATGTGGCGCTTCTGAGCGGGTTTGGAAGCGCCGCATGGCCGAAAAGCACCTTTTTTCCACTTTTGGGGGGTGCACTTTTGGGGAGGGGGTCGTGGGGGTACGCGAGGCTTGGTGGGAATCGGGGGGTGCTTGGGGGGCTAGGGGAGGGGGTACACGGGTGGGAAAAGTTGAGAGATGCTGGAATAGTATTTCTGAAAATCTCCCAGGACTTCTTTTCACTGGAATGAAGAGGGCAAAAACAGCCCCTTGCACTGGCGTCGCTTCGGTTGGGGCAGGGCTGTAAGTATCGCTCCGGTCGTAATCTCTTTACCGAGGGAGCAGGAGGCAGCCCCGCCCCCTCACTGTCGGAGCCAGTCCCCTGCAGAGAAAGCAGCAGGCAGGGTCTCTTGCCTGCTGCTTTCTCCGCAGGGGACTGGCTCCGACAGTGAGGGGGCGGGGCTGCCTCCTGCTCCCTCGGTAAAGAGACTACGACCGGAGCGATACTTACAGCCCCGCCCCAACCGAAGCGACGCCACTGGCCCCTTGCTCTTGTCTGCTGTCTACCAGGTTCAGCCACCTCTCAAAGCCTCCCTCAAGCAGCACCCTCTACCTGAGTAGCTTCCCAGAGTTCTAAGATTGTCTTTGCTGCCGTTGAGTTGACTTTTGATTCCATTGCTGACTTTTTATTTTCCCACAGTTTCTCCAGTTGCTCTATTTCCCTGAGAATGAGTTCACTTTTATGGATTCTAGCTTGAAGGGATTTTTTAAAGCTCCAAATATGTTCATACAAGATTGTACAGGTTTGCTGAAATGATTGATATGGAAGGTTATAGACTCAAATCATTCTTCAGGGGATTGTAACAGGAGGAATTAAGTATGTTGAGCAGGAAAGGGCCCAGAAAGTAACACCATTGCATTGTTTGCTTTACAGGCTTTTACCATTAAAAATGTTGCATTTGTTTCAGAGTCTACAAAATATGCTGCAACCATTCCAATTTAGTAGGAGCCATCCCTATTTTCTGATCTCCATCCTTGGAAACTCACTATCCTTATTTTTGCCTGCACCTTGTCATGTACAGAGATGGGGGGGGGGGAGAGAGACTTTATAAAACTGTGCTCCTGTGAGCTGTTAGAATTAATTGCCATTCTTAAGGTTTCAGCCTCTCCCTGGCCTCTGGACGGGGTGGGGGTGGGGTGGGGGTGGATGATGTATTTTGACTGCGGATAGTTCTCTCTTGCGTCTTGATCAAGAGAGCTGAGGTGTATCATTTGAAATGGGGTGATGCTATTTAAGTAACAGCTTTCATGAGAAGATCTTTGAAGCATCATTAAACCTCTAGGCAAAGTCTTGAGTTTGGAATACACCCAACTTGTATCAGCAGCAGAAGCTGGAAATAAAATCTATGACAAACTCTGGAGTGTGACCAATTCATGTCAGTGCCGCCTCCTCCTCCTCCTTTCAAAATAAATACAGTGCCACTTTGGGTCTTTGATGCAAGTTGTTTTCAGCCTTATTAAAAACAGATCGATATTTGCCGAATGAAGATCCTGCTAACCCTCAAGGAGAAAGATAGTTGTATGGAGGATTCTCGCCAGCAGAGAGGAAATCGCCATGGACCAGCCGCAGAAATGTGCATTGCTGTGGATTTGGAGGTGATTCACAAGTCACGAGCAGCAAGGCTTCTAGGAGTCAACAGAACAGGAATGGCTGCAACACAGTCTCAGGTTTAGGACGTGAACAGCCCGATCCTATCCCCACCACTGGCCACCACAACGCAGCCTCCCCAATGGGGGCTCACGCTGCATCCAGTGGTGGGGAGGGCGAGCAGGAGGACTGAGAGAAGTGAGGAAAAATATTTTTGTAGGCCTCATGGTGGCCTATAGGGCTCCTTGGACCTAGGCCAGCGATAGAGCTGGCGTACGTTCGAGGAGCGAAAAGGGACAGGGCAATTTCAAAAAAAGGGGCAAGTCGCTGCTGCTGGGATTCACCCCCTCCCTCCCCTCCCCCTCCCCTCCCACAACACGCCCGGGCCCACCACCAACTTACACGAGGGTCAGAGCCTTCGGAAGCTACTGCCAGACACGCACACCTTTCACTGTTTGCAGCAGCGACCCCGAAGCAAGTGACCTGCTCTTGTGCTGCCGTAAAGGGACTTCTACTGCCAGAACATGAGTTCCGGCAACACAAGGCCCAGATAGCAGTGGGCCCTAGCATACGTATATATCCGTTTCGACTCAAAGCAGCCTTGAGTCTTATTGCTGTGCTGTTTTCATTCTGAGCTTTTTGTCCACATGCTGTAAATACATTTCTAGTCAGGAGATCAATATGTATCAATTGTAATTAGCCTGAAAACTCAGACATGCAGAGAAGAAACTGGAAATTTAAAAAGTAGCAGAGACATCATGATGTTCATTTATGCCAGGGGGTTGGAAAATCCAGAGTGTGAATGAAGGACTTGGGGAAATGTTAAGAAAAAAACATTTGATGAAGCGTTGACGGCCCCCAATTTGCTGGGATTCGCATTCATGGCCTGCATGTGCTTTGGTCCTGCACCTCTTGGCTGTCTGTGGGTTCTGCAGTGCAGCGCTGTTCTTCTTGGGGGGGGGGGGGTTTGCAAAGCCAGCTCACCATCGCCCTGGTGCTGTATTTTCTGCGATTCTTTGTGCCTGGCTTCTCCCAGGGGAGAGTCCTCATAAGAACCTAAGAACATAAGAAGAGCCCTGCTGGATCAGGCCAAAGGCCCATCTAGTCCAGCTTCCTGTGTCACACAGTGGCCCCACCAGATGCCTCAGGTAGCACACAGACAACAAGATAACCTGTTTCCTGCTGCCACTCCCTTGCACCTGGCACAGAGAAAACCCACTTCTAAAACCAGGAGGTTGCTTATGGCTTGTAACCTGTGATGGTCTTTTCCTCCATGAATCTGTCCAAACCCCTTTTAAAGGCATCCAGGCCAGGTGCCATCACCACATCCTGTGGCAAGGAGTTCCACTGATGAATTACACGCTGGGTAAAGAAATATTTTCTTTTGTCTGTTCTAACTCTCCCTCCACTCAATGTTAGTGCATGTCCCCTGGTTCTGGTGTTGTGCGAGAGGGAGAAGAATTTCCCTCTATCCACTCTCTCCAGCCCATGCATAATTTTATACGTCTCAATCATGTCCCCCCTCAGGCGCCTTTTTTCTAGACTGAAAAGCCCCAAACGCTGTAGCCTTTCCTCATAAGGGAGGTGCTCCAGCCCACGAATCAATCTGGTCGCTCTTTTCTGCACCTTTTCCAATTCAACTCACCATGGAGTCGTCTTTCTCCAGGGATGTTTCTGCATCCCAAGGCCCAATTCTAACAAGCTTTAAGGCAGCAGGACAGATGTTCTACTGTCGTAAATGGCTATACCGTGGCACCATTTTGGAACTGGTTGGCGGCCCACTGCTGCAGCCGACTGTGTGCAGGAAGGCAGGGAAGCTGGTGCGGAGGGCGGCATTTGGAGGAACAGGGCAGGGAGGGGGAGGAATGGGGGAGTGTCTGGGTGAGGAGGGGGTGGATGGGTGGCGGAAAGGGGGAGGGAGGGGGTACCGGAAGCGGCAACTTGTGCCCGTTCCTTCTCCCTTGCTCTTCTTGGACCTACGCCAGCGAAATGGATGGCATAGATCCGAGGACAGCCATTGAGGCAGCAGAGGCTTGCCCCAGGGTAATGGAGCAAATCCTGTCCCCTTCCCTTAAGGAGACCTCCATGACTGCTCCCCTCCAGGATACATCCTATGGGGTGGGGGTAGTTAGGATTGGGCTGCCTGCCAGTTTGTTTCTTTCATTTTAGGCTCTTTGTTTCAGTTTGTGCAGGTGTGTATTTAATGTGGCAGACAACACAGCCAAACGTTGTCGAAACTTGCAAGATGCCAACATCCTTTCAAACAACCGCTTAGCAAACCAAAGAGGAACAGGCTGTAGCAGCAGCAACAGCAAGCAAGAGTCCACACCAGAAGCGGCTTAGAAGTGTGGAGACAGAGGGCACCTCTCCATGCTCGCCAGCAAGAGCGCTGCAGAGCTGCAGTGCCGCCCAAAGAAGGCCGTGTCTCTGGGAGCCGGGGGGGCGGCCCGGTTCCAGCGATGATGGGCCGGAGAACAAAGCCCCCCAAAACAGACACTACCTGTGTTGGCAGCAAAATGTTTGCTGCTTTCAAACGCTGGGCTGGCTACCAAAGAGAGCAAAGGGCTAGTCCACAGGTGGACAGAAGGTGCCTCCAGGTTGTCTGACAGGCTTTGACGCTGAAGCTGAGCTGGAATGTCGAAAAGGAGGCCAGCATGGTGGCTCAGGTGTGGGGGCGAGGAAGCTGCTACTGGCAAGAAGGCTTCCTTTGGAAAACGGAGGTCTTGCCCGTGTGCGGAGAACAAAAAGGGGCACAAACTCTGGCAAAGGAAATGTCAGCAGGCAACAAAAAGCCGGCAAAGGCAGGACCTGAGGAGCCGGTGGCTGAAAACAGCACCACAAACAAAGCAAACGTCTCCATCCAACCACCCCCAAACAAGGAAACCTGCCATTAGATGACAAGGGAATGAAAGGGAAGCTTAGGCTGCAGTCCGAGACACAGGGGCAGTGCAATCCGCTGTATCCTAAGGCCTTTCCGGGCTGCGCCAGTACTGCTGGCGCACACATCAGGAGAAGGGGACGTTCGCCTAGGGGCCTCCTCGGATACCCACCAGCTCCAGAGCTGGCATACATCCGGGGAGGCCATGGAAGGCCAGAGCGGGCTACGACGGGGCTTAGGATATCGGCACCAATATCCTCGCCCCCTCCCAGCCTGGACTGGTCACTGGCCCCCTCCCTCGCCACCCCCTCCCGTCTGTCCCCGCCCCTGCACTGTCCGGCGCAGCACTTACCTGTGGCAGCAGGTGCAGGTTCGGGACGCTGGGGGAGTGAGTGGTGCCGGCCTCTGCGCTGGCACCGCTTACTCCCGAGTCTCTGCACAAGTGCTTTACGGCACTTTTGTGATGCTTTAGTTACACAGGATTGCACCATTACCTGAGAGTAAGTTTATCTTCCTTTTGCCTTTTAAATTCAAGTCTCTTGCGAACCTTCCAGACCAGACTTCCTGCACTTTTGGTGAGCCTTTTGGTGTTTTCGCTCTTTCCACACCTCCCTTCCTTGGTCGCTCTCTGTGGGACCAAATGATGCTCAGAGAACGAGAGCGAAGCAGGACAGAAATGTGCTGGCTACACTAAGTGCCTCTTTGAGTCTCTTCCTACAAAAGGTTTTGTGCAGCCCCTGGTCTGCTAAACGACGTTTTATGACCTTAATCTCAAAATCTAATTGAAAAAAGAGAGAAAATTGCAAGTACGCTGAGATGACTTAATAAGCCGACTCCTCCGAGGGTCACAGCAGCGACTCTGTTCTGACTGACCTTGAGCGGCGTCTGAAGCGAGACTGAGACGGACGGAACCGGCACCCTTTGCAGCTCCTGGTGTCGCGAGCGAGTCAAGGAGCTCAGCCGCCAACCAAGGGTGACTGGCTGCAACAGCCCCGGGAAAAGGCTCTCGGCGTTCGCACCTTGACTTCCCAGTGCAGCCTTTGAGATACGATGATGATGGTGCAGCAGCAGGAGAGGGGTTTAGAAGGAGCAGCTTCCTTTCATTCAGATGCTCCAAAAGCGCCCAGAGAAGTTTGCTTAGAAGACACTTTTTCTTTTTTTGGGTCAAGGCAGCAGTTCCCCCAGTCCAGGCAGCAAATCCCACAGCAGTCAGTGTGCAGCACACAGCGACTCAGCAGCATGGAGGAGAGCATGGAGGGCAACGGGGTGGGGGTGGGGTGGGGTGGGAATCTCCTCCTCCAGAAACTACTCTGCATGCAAGAGGGGACTGCGAAGGGGGGGAGGGATGGGGCCATTGGACCCTGAACTGCTAAGGGCCCAAGCTAGTCTTCTGGCTTGCGCAAAGCCCGTTACAGCGGCGTGAAAGACAGGCTGCTGTTGCGCATTTCCGGGCTGCTGCCACAAATAGGCAGTGCGCAGCACGCACAGCAGCAGCTCCCGAAGCCCCGTGGCTGGGGAGGGGGGTTGGGGGCAGTTTGAGGGAGGGGCGGGGAGGGGGAGGGAGAGAGATCTCAGTGGCACCAGCATGCTGTGCCTTAAATGACTGTGCCTTAGAGCAGCTTGTCACGGAACCGACCAGAGGACAGGTGACTCTGGACTTGATATTGTGTGGCACTCAAGATCTGGTCAGGGAGGTAAATGTTACCGAACCGTTGGGGAACAGTGACCATGCTGCGATCTGTTTCGCCATGCATGTCGGAGGGAGAGTGCCGAGCAAATCTGACACGAAAACCCTTGACTTCCGAAGGGCAGACTTCCCCAAAATGAGAAGACTAGTTAAGAAAAAGCTGAAAGGGAAGGTAAAAAGAGTCCAATCGCTCCAGAGTGCATGGAGGCTGTTTAAAACAACAGTCATAGAGGCCCAGCGGGAGTGTATCCCACAAAGGAGGAAGGGCTCGACCAAGTCCAGGAGGATGCCGGCATGGCTAACAAGCACAGTTAAGGAGGCTATAAAAGGCAAGGAAGCTTCCTTCCGTAAATGGAAGTCTAGCCCTAATGAGGAAAATAAACAGGAGCACAAACTGTGGCAAAAGAAATGTAAAAAGATGATACGGGAGGCCAAGAAAGACTTTGAGGAACGTATGGCAGGCAACATAAAAGGGAATAATAAAAGCTTCTTCAAATATGTTAGAAGCAGGAAACCTGCCAGGGAAACGGTGGGTCCGCTGGATGGTGAGGGAGAGAAAGGGGTGATAAAAGGGGACTTGGAGACTGCAGAGAAATTAAATGAGTTCTTTGCATCTGTCTTCACGGCAGAAGACCTCGGGCAAATACCGCTGCCGGAACGGTCTTCCCTGACTAAAGAATTAAGTCAAATAGAGGTTAAAAGAGAAGACGTCTCAGACTTAATTGACAAAATAAAGATCAATAAATCACCAGGCCCGGATGGCACCCACCCAAGAGTTCTGAAGGAACTCAAGAATGAAGTTGCTGACCTCTTGACCCAAATATGCAACTTGTCCCTTAAAACGGCCACTGTGCCAGAGGATTGGAGGATAGCTAATGTCACGCCAATCTTTAAAAAAGGAAGGAGGGGAGACCCGGGAAACTACAGGCCGGTCAGCTTAACATCTGTTCCAGGGAAGATGGTGGAAAGTCTCATTAAGGATAAAATCTTAAAATACATAGAAGAACAAGCTCTGCTGAGGGAGAGTCAGCATGGCTTCTGCAAGGGAAAGTCTTGCCTCACAAACCTGTTAGAATTTTTTGAAAAGGTCAACAGGCATGTGGATGCGAGCGAACCCGTGGATATTATATATCTAGATTTTCAGAAGGCGTTTGACACGGTCCCTCATGAAAGGCTCCTGAGAAAACTCCACAGTCAGGGAATAAGAGGGCAGGTCCTCTTGTGGATTAGGAACTGGTTGAAGACCAGGAAACAGCGAGTGGGAGTCAATGGGCAATTTTCACAATGGCGAGAGGTGAAAAGCGGTGTGCCCCAAGGATCGGTCTTGGGACCGGTGCTTTTCAACTTATTCATAAATGACCTGGAGTTGGGGATAGGCAGTGAGGTGGCCAAGTTTGCGGATGACACTAAACTTTTCCGGGTGGTAAAGACCAGCAGGGATTGTGAAGAGCTCCAGAAGGATCTCTCCAAACTGGGAGAATGGGCAGCAAAATGGCAGATGCGCTTCAATGTAAGTAAGTGCAAAGTGATGCACATTGGGGCAAGAAACCAAAATTTCACATATACGCTAATGGGTTCTGAGTTGTCTGTGACGGATGAAGAGAGAGATCTTGGGGTGCTGGTGGACAGGTCGATGAAAGTGTCGACCCAGTGTGCGGCGGCTGTGAAGAAGGCCAATTCCATGCTCGGGATCATTAAAAAGGGGATTGAGAATAAAACGGCCAATATCATTATGCCTTTGTACAAATCAATGGTAAGGCCACATCTGGAGTATTGTGTCCAGTTCTGGTCACCATACCTCAAAAAGGATATAGTTGAATTGGAAAAGGTGCAGAAAAGAGCGACCAGAATGATTTGTGGGCTGGAGCACCTCCCTTACGAGGAAAGGCTACAGCGTCTGGGGCTTTTCAGCCTAGAAAAAAGGCGCCTGAGGGGGGACATGATTGAGACTTATAAAATTATGCATGGGATGGAGAGAGTGGATAGAGGGAAATGCTTCTCCCTCTCGCACAACACCAGAACTAGGGGACACGCACTAAAATTGAGTGGAGGGAGAGTTAGAACAGACAAAAGAAAATATTTCTTTACCCAGCGTGTAATTCATCTGTGGAACTCCTTGCCACAGGATGTGGTGATGGCACCTGGCCTAGATGCCTTTAAAAGGGGTTTGGACAAATTCATGGAGGAAAAGACCATCACAGGTTACAAGCCATAAGCAACCTCCTGGTTTTTTTAGAAGTGGGTTTTCTCTGTGCCAGGTGCAAGGGAGTGGCGACTGGACACAGGTATCTTGTTGTCTCGTGTGCTCCCTGAGGCATCTGGTGGGGCCACTGTGTGACACAGGAAGCTGGACTAGATGGGCTTTTGGCCTGATCCAGCAGGGCTCTTCTTATGTTCTTATGTTCTTATGCTCCAGATCCTAACCCCTCTTTCCCAGGCTGCCCCTTTTCTGCCCTTTCAGCAAAATGGCTGGCGTAGTTCTGAGGGAACCCACAGGTGATTGGATAGCCTATCAGGGGTAAGTAAAACATAGTTGTACTTCCTGCTGGCTGTCTGATTTCCCCCCCACACACACACACACACACACACCCCTCTCATTGGATGCAGCGTGGCTGGGAACGGCAGCGGCCGGCCTGCCTTGGGCGTCCTGATCCACGCCTGTGTTTTCTCTGACTGGTTCCATCCAGCTTTTCCTGGCTTCTGTGTATCCATGCATCTTGTGCTCAGGGCCTCCTTGGCTGCCCTCTGAGCCTGGAATGGCTGGATCAGCCCCTTGCAGCCGCCCAGCCGCCCACCTCAAGGCCCAGGGAAGGGAAGCCACACGCCGTGCAGCTCGGAGATGGACCGTCCATCGTGGAAGTCCGGGGATGACGTCATCACCGCGCACCCAGAAACGCCACTGGGCTGCTGCATAGCAGCCAAAGGACGGGATATTGGAAGACACCCCTTTCTCTCTGTGGGATAATAATAATAATAATAAATATACAGTGTTTATATACCGTCGTTCTTGGTCATTGGATGTCTCCTCTGACTTTAATCCAAGGCGGTTTACATGGGCAGGCTTTCTCAACCCCCCTACTGGGTGGTTTTTTTTTTTACAGTCATATATAAATGGTCCATCTTTCATGAACAACTATATGTCCATGAATCTATATGTCCTCCTGCCGCCTCCTCCCCTTTCCGGACCCCCCACGCCCATTCCTGAGTCTTCAAATCCCCTCGGCTGCTCCAGCTTCCCCTGGCCACCTCCTGGGGGGGGGGGAGCCGGGTCCGCCTCTCCCTCCCGGCCTCCTCTGTCCATCCCCTGGCTGGGATCTCATTCCTCCGCTGCCTCAGTGGGGAGATGCGTCGTCTCAGTGGCACATGCGGCTGCTGTGTCGGGGGAGAGGGAGGTGCTTCCTCCACGACAGGCCTTCTCAGCAGACCCTCCTGGATCCGGGAAGGGGAGGCCTCCCCATGCCAGCGTGGGCTGAGTTGCCTCCAGGATGTCCGATGCTGGACAGCCCGTAGCTCCCCCCCCCCCGGACCATCCACTGTGCCATGTGCCTTTGATGACCTTTTCTCCTCTCTCCCCTCTTATTTAGCTCTTATTTTTAACTACTCCGGGTGATTTGCCTCCAGCGTCTTGGTCCTCTTCTTGATAAACCCAGGAATCAGAGGTGTCATGGCACTGGGGGCGGTGGGGGCGGTGGGCCCCAGGGCACGGGTCGCAGGGGGTGGCGCTTACCGGTGGATCTGCCGCCCCGTCACTTCCTCTTCACAGCCAAGAACGGCTGCGTTTCGGCCCTCCCGCCCTCCCTGGCGGCGTTGCACTCCAAAAAGGAGCCAAAAAGCTACGCTGCCCAGGGGCGCGGCATGTGGCGGCCATTGGGTGTGGGGGTGGCGGCAGTAGCCCCCACCCACGGGGGGGTATGGAGCCACTACTGCCAGGAACAACAAGCAACAAGGAAACTCAGCTCCTCCTCTGAGGTGCTGCTGGCTCATCATCAAGGACGAGGACGAGAGACGCCAAAGTGATGGTGAGGAGGACGCAGAGGGACTGTGGGAAGGAGGTAGCCAAGCAGGTGACCTCTCAGCAGCATAGGTGTGCCTGTGGGTGGCAGGTGTGGGGCCACTTTGTACTCACAAGATCCAACTAGCAGTCGTCACCACTTCCCAGCTAAGAGTCGCAAACGGGAGGCTTCGCCCTATTAAACATGATGAATTGGAATCCAGCCAAGTCAGGTGCTCTGAACAGGCAGCCATAAAAGCAATGAAGGGTGCTAACGGCAAACTCCTGAAGGCGGGAGGGGAAGGCCGGGCCTGTCTCTACACCAAAGGACGTTCTCCTCATGTCAAGAGATCTGCTTTCAACTCCCAGTTATTTAAAATGCATTATGCGAGTAACAATATTGCAATAATTTGTTAATGCTCCAAGATCTTTAAAAGGCTATGAGGTTGGTGGACTTGGTGAATGCTAATGAATCCATGAGCAAATGTCTCAGCAGAGGAAGAGATAAGGTGCTGCCACTTGGGTCCGGCCACTTGGGTGGCTCGTGGCTGTGCTTGTGAGACTGGCATCCGTGCCAGCGTGGACTGGCTGCCTCCTCTCCTCTAGTCTGGAAAGCGGAGGGAGCAGCCTGGCCTGCAGGGGTCTGAGCCCTCCAGACTGGGAGACCTGGAAAGGCAGGAGTGGGGCTCCCTTGGCAACGTGCCAAGCGACGCTCCAGAGAGCCTAATGAAGCAGAGTTTTTCAGTATTGTTTTATTCACATCCGGTTGCCCATTTGCCTGGGGAGAATCTCTCGCATAACAGCTTCACCACTCCCTCCTCTCTGGGATATCACGCTCATTAGGCTGGCTCCTGGAGTCAGAAACTCCCTTGGGCTAACTCAATTAAGCCCCACAAGACTGGCTGGGACCATCCTGGGTCGTCAGAATCTATTGTACACCCACCTTGCCCCATTGTCCCTAAGAACTGTAAATCTGTAATCACACATGCCCTCCCAAACCTGCAGGTATCTTGTAAGGATGTGATGGTCAGTTCTGTAATGTATAAGTGTGCTCACTGGTAGCAAAGGAGCAGTGCCCCCTCCTGGGGGCTGTCCACTGCGCTGCGTAACAATAAACCCAGACTTTTTCCTTGTTCGCCAGTCTTCCTGGTCCTCCATTATTAATTATCATCTACTTAAAATTCCTCTACGCTGGGCACCTTCCTCCCTGTGCTAGGTGGGCAGCTCTCAGGCAGAGGGCCAGTGGGGCGCCGGGGGGGGGAGCAGATTGTCAGCCCAGCCAAGACATTGGAGCTACTACGGGAGCAGGATCTATCCACGTTGCTTCCGTTCCAGTGTGATCCTTTACTCTGAGCAACTCCTTGGCCAGAGTAGTCAGACCTCATCCTGTGCTTCACCTCATTGCCCTTCCCGGAGTCGTAATGCAAGTTACACAGAGCAGTCCGAAATGGCTGCAGTGGCCTGCTCCAGCACCTGGCTCCAGCACCTGGCTCCACATGGGTGTGCAAGGAAGCTGGCAGGGCGAGTGGAATGCGGTGGAGACTGTGGGGGAGGAGGCAAATGTTGCACCAAATATGTTCCCTTACCTCTCCCAAGCATCCCGATCACCTCCCCCCTCCCCAGCATGCAGGGCAGCCTCTTTTGGCGTAGCTGCATGCTATGGCGTGCAAGGATAGGATAGAACTGGGCTGCAAGTGGCTCATGTCTAAATGACCCGTCTCCATGGACGCTTGCTGCAAGCTGCTGCCGTTTCCCTGCTTTGGCCCTTAGGTGGTCTCGTTTTCTCCTTCGCCTGTCCTGCTCGTCTTTTAACCCCCAGCTAATCCTCTCCCTGACTCTTTAAAGGCAAGAAGGGACCCTCACAAGTTGTGCCGCTTGCCAGACAGGTGTTAAGCATTTAGTCCAGATGGATGGCTGTGTGATCATCTTTCATATTTAAAGTATAATCTTCTGCTCCAATTTAGAAGAGAGGAGGGTGCCATGGAGACCACAGCACTCAGGCAGAAAGTCTGGGCAGTTTTGTTCCAGAAAGCTCTTCCCTTCTTTTAAATAACCCAGTAATGCAAAACGAGGTGGATTTTGCTCTCTACTCTGTGGACACTTCCATTAATTCCTAATGCAACGGGACGATCAAGCTACGTGTGACAGAAATAAAGGGGGGGGGCTGCTCATCATGTATAGGCTTACCATATTTTTCCAGACCCAGTCCAGGACCCCCTCCCCCGATTTTTGGGGGGCGCCAAAATTTTTTTTGATTTTGTTTTGTGGTTTTGCTTTCTTTCAATGGATTTTTTGATTATTTTTAAAAAGTATTTACCCCCTTACTGTGGCCGTGGCTGTGGCTGCCGCCGCCACAGCTGCTGCTGCTGTCGCTGCCACCATTTTAGCCAAGGATTGCCGCGCACAAGCGGCCTGGGTTTAATAGCACGTGAGCGGCTCGCAAAGCCACATGCATGCAAACAAGCGGCCCGGCCAGCAGTCCTTTTGACAAAGGGCTTCCAGGCTGAGCTGCGTGCATGTGTGCGGTTTTGCGAGCCGCTGGCATGAGCACAAGCAGCTCCGGAGCCCTACCGAATGAAGGACTTTCAGGCCGAACTGCGCGCCTGGAAGCCCTTTGTCGGAAGGACTGCCGGGCCGCGTGGCAATAATACTTAGCTAAAATGACGGCGGCGGCAATCCGGGATGGCGCCATACCTCCCGGGATGCCAGGCCCCGAGCCTGAGATCCGGGAGGGTCCCGGCCATTCCGGGACGTATGGTAAGTCTAATCATGAACCACGTGGCATCCCCACTCTCGAAAAACGAAACCACTGCTACATACACTCTGTCTTTAGTCTTTCAGAGTCAAGACACAGTGGCAAAGACATAATGAGATCGAAGGGACAGATGCTGAAGTGAGAGTCAGACGACGAAGACAAGGAGGGACGAACGGAGCGGGCCAGATAATTTAATCACAGACCTGCTTTCTAAGAGGACTGGCAACTTCCCAGCCTTTGAACTGCCATCATCACCAAAGGATTTCCACCCAAGAGACACAAGAAGAGGCAACTGGAAACCCAGTTCTAACCACCACTTGATGCTGGGATCGATGTCCACTGGCTGGTTTGGGGCGGATCCCTGTCCCGCAGCCGAACCTCCATGAAGGAGTTCTTGTGAGGTTAAAATGAGGTTGGACTACAGTCATACAGTATTCTGGCCGGAGAGCCTTGGAGGGAGTGTGGAAGAAATCGTAGTAAAGAAAGCAGGCGCTCTTTTCATTAGAGCTCTTACGACTTGGTCAATGGATCAGGGCAAACCTTTATGGAGCCTTTGAGGCACGGTTCCTGCTTTGGGGTAGCTGAGCTCTTGTCCGTTGCACCAGTAAAATCTGCCACGGGAGGCCACGTGTGAGTCGAACAGGCAGATGAGCTTGTCCAGCCCAGCCCCCCCCCCCCCCATATCACGGAGCTGCATTTTGAATACTGTATGGGAAGCAACCGCATCACCAGCCCAGCTCTTTTACAGAAACAGTCTTATTTTATTAATATAGTATTAATAAAATAATCTTTTGAAAGATTACTGCAAGTACAAAGCAGTATATCCTACTAGCCTACTATTCCCTATTTTCTACTTATAATATCCATCTAAGTCAAAATATCTCCAACATTGTAACACAAACGAATCATCTTCATGGGATTAAAGGTCATAAGTAAAAGTGTATTTAATTAGAAACAAACCAGCATGCTGTTTCAGTCATTTATCCATGAATATTTATTTATTTAAATATTTGTTTGTATCTGTCCTCCTGTACTAACAGTTTTGTTTCTTGAAATATTATGGCATGACCTGTGTCTTGCGGCATACTCCGCCAGGGCAGAATGTTCCCGTTGCCCTAAACCGCAAGCTCTTTCATGTTCCTTGACACGAGTGGAAATGGCACATTTAGTTGTGCCCACATATACAGCATTGACGCGGTCTCCTATAAACTCCGGAATTAGACAAACCAGGTCTAGGATCGTTTGGATTGCGCAATAGTTGTTCCAATCTTGTCTGTGACTCCCTTAATAAAAGGCAAACATACAAAGCTACTTTTGTCTTCTTCCATATTGGTTGTCTCCTTATCCCTTCCCAATTTTTTTACATTTAAATAATTTTAAATAAATAAATATTTAAATAAATACTTCACTCTTGGTTTCTTCCCTTGCCAGATAAATTTAGAAATGTCTTTCTGCCATTCTTTAACGGCACATTCGATATAATCACTGGTATTGCTTGAAATAAGAACACCATTTTTGGTAATACATTCATCTTAATCACAGAGACAGTTTCAATCTTTCCCATCTTAATAAATCTTTCTTAATTTAATTCCAAACTTTAACATAATTATTTTTAAATAGTGTACAATTCATATTCGTTATTACAATTCTAATAGTGGAAGAATTTCAGAAACAGATAATGCTGCTAGACCGAACTTGAACTCTAACAAATGTCGTCGTTGTAAATATTGCCAGTCAGTCCATAATGGCAATTCATATTTGGCATTTGGCCTTGAAAACAACAACAACAACAACAACAATAACAACAACAACAACAACAACAACAAACCCTGATCTTGGCTGATTAATGCAGCCCATTTAGGGAGAAGACCAACTGCAATCTATTAAAATTTAAACCAATCATTTGCATTGTATCTCTAGGAATTAAAATATTTAATGACATCAGAACACCACTGAAATTGCCAAACATTAAATACACACTGTGGAATATTATTTCCCAGTGGCATCAATTCAGATTTACAGCCCAATCCTATTGGGCTTTAACACTGGTGGAACGAGCGTTCCTCCAGCTTTAACCGCCTTTTGACAGTCACACAACACTCTCTCTCCGACAGCGTGGAAAGGTGTGCACTACCAGTGGGAAGGCCAGAGCTGGAGGGTCACCATGGACCCACTGTTGCAAGTAAGGTGGCAGGGGAGACAGGGCGGAACGGGGTGGCAATGGGGTGGGGGAAGCAGCTTGGCTCTGAGAAGGGGTGGGTTCAGCGGCAGTGGCGGCCATTCCCATGGCCCAGATCCACGCAGACCTGCGCCAGCAGTTTCTGTACCACAGGTCCGAGTAGACCCGTCCACACTGTGAGAACCTTGCACTACCGTAAAGGACCTTGCACTACCAGAATTCTAGTTGGATAGGTAATGTTCTCATTACCCAACCTTCTCTCAGAAGCCATGAGTGTTATTTACGTTTCTGTATTTTCAAAATGAAACCCGGAATCCTCAAAATCCTGTACGTTGTGCCCAGCCAATGGAGAACTGACCACACACTTATAGTGGCCCTGAACCCCCTTCCAATCGCTTCTCTTCCCCACTTCTCTACATAGTGGTGACAGTGCAAATCCACACAATTTCTGTGTCCTGAACTGTTGGAATATGCAGCAATGCGGTACCATTGTTGCACCTCTCTTAGCAGGAGGCAACAAGGCTAGATGGATAGTGGTAGGGGGACAAGGTGCTCTCTCTCTCTCTCTCTCTCTCTCCCCCCCCCCAGGCCATGCAGGCTCTTTGGTTACCCAGAGTGCAATGCTCCGGCCTTGTTTCTTCTCTCTCTCTCTCTCTCTCTCTCTCTCTCTCTCTCTCTCTCTCTCTCTCTCTCTCTCTCTCTCTGAAGAGGAGGAGACTTACAGCCCGGTCCAGCCCAAGGCAACTGCGGTACAATTCAGGCACAATTGCAGCCCAAGTGCTTTAGGCCCGAGTTGTGCCTGAATTGTGCCTGAGTTGGGCTGCAATTGTGACTGAATTGCAGCCCGGTCCAGCCCAAGGCAACTGCGGTACAATTCAGGCACAATTGCACAATTCAGGCACAATTGCAGCCTAAAAGTGGGTGTGTTGGGGGCGTGTCGGGGGTGTGACGGGGGCGGTTACGAATTTTGGTCCGGTTCCAGACACTGGAGAGCCACTGACACGCCCCCTCGAGCCCAACTCAGGCCCAAAATTTGGGCCAGCAAAAAGGGTGGACCCAAATGTGAGGAGACCCATAGGAGCCATTTTACCTTACCCACACCAGCCCTCTCCTGAAAAGTTCTAACACCCTGGGCCCGAGTTGGGCCTGAGTTAGGACCGAACAGGTGTGGCCTAACTCTGGACATGGACCCAAATAGTTACCCTATCAGCACCCAGCCCCACCCAGCCTCTTTCCCACAAAAGCCCAGCCCCAGCCCTCCACTCTCTCTCTCTCTCTCTCTCTGAGCACGTGGCGTGGGGTTCTGTCCCCCAGCAGCCACAAAGTGGGACTTTGAAAACTTTTCTAACACCCCACTTCTCTCTTCTCTTCTCCTCTCTCCTCTCTGCCCCCCTCTAGGGCAGAGAGGGCTGTTCTGCCTGTGGCCAAACTGTTTACTGCTGTGCCTGGGCAGCTGTCTCCATGCAAGTGTTTGCTAACCCATGTCTTTCTCCCAACCCCTCTCTCCCCCCCCCATACAGGCAACAACACCAGCAGGTAAGTGCAGGGTTTGTGCTGACATGTGGTCTGACGTCTGCCTCTTTGCATAGAGAAATATAGGTAGGATACATGCTTCTATACCAATGTCTTGTCTCATAGCTGCCTGCATAGCCTGCCATGATATGCCTCTATACCAATGTCTTGTCTCATAGCTGCCTGCATAGCCTGCCATGATATGCCTCTATACCAATGTCTTGTCTCATAGCTGCCTGCATAGCCTGCCATGATATGCCTCTATACCAATGTCTTGTCTCATAGCTGCCTGTATTAATGTGAGCACACAATGCCATGAGTGTGGAACTGTAACCCATATGTAGACACCAGCTGTCCCCCCCCCTCTTTTCTCCACAGGGTCTACCGACAGGTCAGTATTACTAGGATTGCCATGGTTGTGACCCCCAAGTTGTGTTGTTGTCTCTCTCTTTGACCCCTTTCCCTTACAGGATCATGCTCACCGTACACCCAGGGAAGGAGCGCAGACCAGGCTATGTGTCTCACACCACTCAGCTGTGTTTGATTTCTCTCCCTGCAGACCTTTGCAACTGGCACACTGGCTCCTCTTCAATGGCGATTGCTACCACGCAGCAGCTGCCATGGAACACCCCCATGTTGTTCGTCCCCCCAGGAATGCCCACTACCACAAACCGTCCGGGGAGCACCCCTGGGCCTGCAGTCTGGTTGCCCCACGGTCACCTGCCTTGATGCTGCCAGAGAGGTCTGGGAGCCTGCCCTGCAACCCACCTCAGCTGCTGCTGCTGCCCCACCGCCCTGGCTGCCTACTTGCTGTCCCTCCCCTTTCTATGGAGCAGGCCATGGTTCCACAGGGGAAGAGCCCGCATCTCCAGGTCCATGGGGCTCGCCTGATGCTGCTGCTGTGGTCCTAGAGGCTGCTGTGCCTACCCCTGGCAGCCACGCCCGGCCATCTCTGCCACTGTTCCAGAACAATAAAGATGCCCCTGGAAACACATGTCCCCAATGTTGCACAAGCACTGCCCCACACACCCAAACAGGCAGGCCCCAGCACACAAGCCTCTGCATGAATCCCAGCCAGGGTCCGCCACAGCCATCCCTGGGAGAACACAGCAGGGGGGCTGCCGGACCCTCTGGGACCAGAGGGGAGGGGGGAGTTGGGGGGCCTGTCAGGCAGGCAAACACTGACGGGCACTGTGGCGCACGTCCGCCACGTCCGTGAAGAGCCCTTTCAGCAACCGGGGCTCTCACCCACCCTCGGTCCGCCCATCACCGGCGTCTGTGTCCGCCCGTCACCGGCGTCCGTTTCCGCCCTCTGTCCGCCCGTCACCGGCGTCCGTTTCCGCCCATCAACGGCGTCCATGTCCGCCCTCGGTCTGTCTGCATGAGAGGCGCCCGTTCCTGCATTGCCTCCATCTGCGAAGTGCCCCCTGTGCCCCTATCGGTCTCTGCAGACCCCTCTCCCTGTATCCCTCTCCCACCAGCCGTGTTGTCTGTCTGTTTCTGACCCACCCGTGCCCCTCCCCAGCACCCCCTGTCAGTGTGCCTGCCTCCCCTCCCACTCCCTGATGATGGACGCTGGCACCCCCCATGCCGCCAGAGCGCCTGCCGCAAGGTGCCGACGTTGCCCCATCTGGGGGTGTGATGAACGAGCCCTTCCCACTCGCAGCAGACAAGCCCACGGCATCTCTCGGTCTTGGCCGGGGCACGGAGCAGAAGGCATGCTGGGATGCCTTCTTTGTGGGCATTGCCACGGCCCATGAGGCCCAGGGCTTCAGGCAGCGCACGGGCATGTCCTGGCGGAGGCAGTTCCAGACCTCATGAGACCCCCCCCCTTGTGCGTGCCGTTCCCACCCCCTCCTTCCCTTCTCTCCCCCGCTCACCCCCCATGACTCCCACGTGCAGCCTCACTGTGGCTTGGGGGTGGCATCGCAGTCTGCAGGAGGGAGGGCAGTCGCACTCCCCCCTGCGGCAGGTGGCTGATGCCCAGGGTGCCCTGGGGCAGCTGGCACTGGCACAACCTCTGCCCTTCAGCTGACTGTCAAACGCGCAGTGCCTGCAGGCCCACCTGTGGCTGCCCATCTGCTGCGACCGCTGCAGCAGCTGTGGTAGGTGCACGCAGACGGGCTGAGGAGGGGGCTCTTCGCTTCCACAAGACTGACAGCTCCCCACAGGAGCCTGCCTGCCTCTGCGGTAAGTTTTGCCGCGATCCTGGCCCAATGCTGTTGCCTCCAGCCTAACTCAGGCACAGTTGCAGCCTAACTTGGTCCTAGTTTGGGCCACAATTGGGCCACAATTGGGCCTCAACTGTGCCTGAGTTAGGCTGGACTGAGCCCTTAGAGCCAAGCGGACTAGCTGCAGGATGTATTTTCCTCACCTAAACTTAGATTTGACTTTTGAACACAAGCCTCACATAAGAACATAAGAACATAAGAAGAGCCCTGCTGGATCAGGCCAAAAGCCCATCTAGTCCAGCTTCCTGTATCACACAGTGGCCCCACCAGATGCCTCAGGGAGCACACAAGACAACAAGATAACCTGTTTCCCGTTGACACTCCCTTGCACCTGGCACAGAGAAAACCCACTTCTAAAACCAGGAGGTTGCTTATGGCTTGTAACCTGTGATGGTCTTTTCCTCCATGAATCTAGGCCAGGTGCCATCACCACATCCTGTGGCAAGGAGTTCCACAGATGAATTACAAGCTGGGTAAAGAAATATTTTCTTTTGTCTGTTCTAACTCTCCCTCCACTCAATTTTAGTGCATGTCCCCTGGTTCTGGTGTTGTGCGAGAGGGAGAAGAATTTCCCTCTATCCACTCTCTCCATCCCATGCATAATTTTATACGTCTCAATCATGTCCCCCTCAGCCGCCTTTTTTCTAGACTGAAAAGCCCCAGATGCTGTAGCCTTTCCTCATAAGGGAGGTGCTCCAGCCCACGAATCATTCTGGTCGCTCTTTTCTGCACCTTTTCCAATTCAACTATATCCTTTTTGAGGTGACCAGAACTGGACCAGAACTGGACACAATACTCCAGATGTGGCCTTACCATCGATTTGTACAAAGGCATAATGATATTGGCCGTTTTATTCTCAATCCCTTTTTTAATGATCCCGAGCATGGAATTTGCCTTCTTCACAGCTGCCACACACTGGGTCGACACTTTCATCGACCTGTCCACCAGCACCCCAAGATCTCTCTCTTGATCCGTCACAGACAACTCAGAACCCATTAGCTTATATGTGAAATTTTGGTTTCTTGCCCCAATGTGCATCACTTTGCACTTACTTTCATTGAAGCGCATCTGCCATTTTGCTGCCCATTCTCCCAGTTTGGAGAGATCCTTCTGGAGCTCTTCACAATCCCTGCTGGTCTTCACCACCCGGAAAAGTTTAGTGTCATCTGCAAACTTGGCCACCTCACTGCCTATCCCCGACTCCAGGTCATTTATGAATAAGTTGAAAAGCACCGGTCCCAAGACCGATCCTTGGGGCACACCGCTTTTCACCTCTCGCCATTGTGAAAATTGCCCATTGACTCCCACTCGCTGTTTCCTGGTTTTCAACCAGTTCCTAATCCACAAGAGGACCTGCCCTCTTGTTCCCTGACTGTGGAGTTTTCTCAGGAGCCTTTCATGAGGGACCGTGTCAAACGCCTTCTGAAAATCCAGATATATAATATCCGCGGGTTCGCTCGCATCCACATGCCTGTTGACCTTTTCAAAAAATTCTAACAGGTTTGTGAGGCAAGACTTCCCCTTGCAGAAGCCATGCTGACTCTCCCTCAGCAGAGCTTGTTCTTCTATGTGTTTTAAGATTTTATCCTTAATGAGACTTTCCACCATCTTCCCTGGAACAGATGTTAGGCTGACCGGCCTGTAGTTTCCCGGGTCCCCCCTCCTTCCTTTTTTAAAGATTGGCATGACATTAGCTATCCTCCAATCCTCTGGCACAGTGGCCGTTTTAAGGGACAAGTTGCATATTTTGGTCAAGAGGTCAGCAACTTCATTCTTCCTTCAGAACTCTTGGGTGGATGCCATCCGGGCCTGGTGATTTATTGATCTTTATTTTGTCAATTAAGTCTGAGACGTCTTCTCTTTTAACCTCTATTTGACTTAATTCTTTAGTCAGGGGAGACCGTTCCGGCAGCGGTATTTGCCCGAGGTCTTCTGCCGTGAAGACAGATGCAAAGAACTCCTTTAATTTCTCTGCAGTCTCCAAGTCCCCTTTTATCACCCCTTTCTCTCCCTCACTATCCAGCGGACCAACCGTTTCCCTGGCAGGTTTCCTGCTTCTAACATATTTGAAGAAGCTTTTATTATTCCCTTTTATGTTGCCTGCCATACGTTCCTCAAAGTCTTTCTTGGCCTCCCGTATCATCTTTTTACATTTCTTTTGCCACAGTTTGTGCTCCTGTTTATTTTCCTCATTAGGGCAAGACTTCCATTTACGGAAGGAAGCTTCCTTGCCTTTTATAGCCTCCTTAACTGTGCTTGTTAGCCATGCGGGCACCCTCCTGGACTTGGTCGAGCCCTTCCTCCTTTGTGGGATACACTCCCGCTGGGCCTCTATGACTGTTGTTTTAAACAGCCTCCATGCACTCTGGAGCGATTGGACTCTTTTTACCTTCCCTTTCAGCTTTTTTTTAACTAGTCTCCTCATTTTGGGGAAGTCAGCCCTTCGGAAGTCAAGGGTTTTCGTGTCAGATTTGCTCGGCACTCTCCCTCCAACATGCATGGCGAAACAGATTGCAGCATGGTCACTGTTCCCCATGCAAAGCTTCCTATCCGGAGTTTCCTTCACGATGACGTGTCTTTTGGTGCTTTCTCCCTACCAACCCGATCATCTCTCACTCGTCTGCAAAGCCATCTCAGATCACAAAGACAGGAAATGATCAGCATCCAATCACTGGAACAGTCACACTGGCAAACGGTCTCTTTGTGCAGCTTCTGCAGCCCCCCCCCCCTTCAATTACTCAATGGCTGCTTTGATCTCACAGAGGGCTCCTTTCACAGCCTGGCAGGGCAACACAGAGGCTTTGAACACAGAAATGCAGATTATCAAAACCCAACGAATGATCGTTGGACACACACCAGACACCTGCGGAAGGAAGATCACTGAGAATGCCAGCCTGACAACTCAACCCTTTGAGCAAGCGACACTCATGTGTGATGTCGGTGCTGATCCCTGTTCCTCCTGCTTTAAGATCTCATTGTTCAACTTTGCCTTTGTTCTGATCAGGTTTGCATCCCCCGTCACTTAAAGAACATCAGAAAAGTCCTGCTGGATTCAACCAAAGGGCCAGCGCCAGCCAGTCCAGCAAGCGTCCTCATTTCTGCCAGAGAAACATTTCGGGCAGGGCCAGCCCATGCATGAGGCCAATTGAGGCTATTGCCTCAGGCAAAAGATTGGCAGGGGTGCCCACTTCCCTTCGCCAACTCACCTGCACTGCTGCTGCCCCTTCCTTGTCCAACCTAGGGACTGGGAGGCGCAGAGCCAGGCGCATCCCTAGCAGGTAACAGCATGCGGCACATCGATCTCATCAGGGACCAGGACATCTTGGGACTGTCCTGCTTTTAAGGCCAAACAATATGTTCTTTGCAGTACACTACTGGCCCTCACCTGCCAGCCTCTCAGTGGAACGCAATTTGGATTAGGGCCATGTGGGGACAAAGGAACCCCCCCCCCCAACCATGGCACAAGACCAGGTCCTTGTGGCTGCCAGAAGAAGCATGATGGGTAAAATTAGCCCACTTGGAATAATGTCGCTTGCCTCTGAAGGGTCCATAGCTTGGAGGCAGGCTAACCTCTGTTCCAGGGAAGAATCGTAGAAAGTCTCATTAAGGATAACATCTTAAAACACATAGAAGAACAAGCTCTGCTGAGGGAGAGTCAGCATGGCTTCTGCAAGGGGAAGTCTTGCCTCACAAACCTGTTAGAATTCTTTGAAAAAGTCAACAGGCGTGTGGATGCGAGCGAACCCGTGGATATTATATATCTGGATTTTCAGAAGGCGTTTGACACGGTCCCTCATGAAAGGCTCCTGAGAAAACTCCACAGTCAAGGAAAAAGAGGGCAGGTCCTCTTGTGGATTATGGGTTATGCATGGGATGGAGAGAGTGGATAGAGGGAAATTCTTCTCCCTCTCGCTCAACACCAGAACCAGGGGACATGCACTAAAATTGAGTGGAGGGAGAGTTAGAACGGACATTAAAAAAATATTTCTTTACCCAGCGTGTAATTCATCTGTGGAACTCCTTGTCACAGGATGTGGTGATGGCACCTGGCCTGGATGCCTTTAAAAGGGGTTTGGACAGATTCATGGAGGAAAAGACCATCACAGTTTACAAGCCATAAGCAACCTCCTGGTTTTAGAAGTAGGTTTTAGAAGTAGGTTTTCTCTGTGCCAGGTGCAGGTGAGTGGCGACAGGATACAAGTATCTTGTTGTCTTGTGCTCCCTGGGGCATCTGGTGGGGCCACTGTGTGATACAGGAAGCTGGACTAGATCCGGGGCCTTTGGCCTGATCCAGCAGGGCTCTTCTTGTGTTCTTATGTTCTGTTGTCTGAACACATGACTCTACAGTCCCACGACTGGTATGTCTTGCTTATAGAACACTGGATCATTTGCCTCAGAGGTTTCTTGGCCACTCATCCCTAACATTTCCCTAGCAGTGTCGAAGGAAGAGATGATGACCTGGGTCCACACGTTCCCTGAAGGGTGGAAATCACATTCCAAGCTGGAGTGTAGCATTCCGTAGGGTGGAGCTTTGGCTGAGACTCAGCGGCTCATTCTTCGTGACGGTTTGCTCAGAAAACAGCGGCTGAGTGAGTTTTGAGCCAGGGGCTTCTAGCTCACATTCGGAGCCACTGAACAACAACAACATCAGCAGCTCCTCATGAGTAGGTGGAAGAGTCGGGGATAGGCAGTGAGGTGGCCAAGTTTGCAGATGACACTAAACTTTTCCGGGTGGTGAAGACCAGCAGGGATTGTGAAGAGCTCCAGAAGGATCTCTCCAAACTGGGAGAATGGGCAGCAAAATGGCAGATGCGCTTCAATGAAAGTAAGTGCAAAGTGATGCACATTGGGGCAAGAAACCAAAATTTCACATATAAGCTAATGGGTTCTGAGTTGTCTGTGACGGATCAAGAGAGAGATCTTGGGGTGCTGGTGGACAGGTCGATGAAAGTGTCGACCCAGTGTGCGGCGGCTGTGAAGAAGGCCAATTCCATGCTCGGGATCATTAAAAAAGGGATTGAGAATAAAACGGCCAATATCATTATGCCTTTGTACAAATCGATGGTAAGGCCACATCTGGAGTATTGTGTCCAGTTCTGGTCACCACACCTCAAAAAGGATATAGTTGAATTGGAAAAGGTGCAGAAAAGAGCGACCAGAATGATTTGTGGGCTGGAGCACCTCCCTTACGAGGAAAGGCTACAGCGTCTGGGGCTTTTCAGCCTAGAAAAAAGGCGCCTGAGGGGGGACATGATTGAGACTTATAAAATTATGCATGGGATGGAGAGAGTGGATAGAGGGAAATTCTTCTCCCTCTCGCACAACACCAGAACCAGGGGACATGTACTAAAATTGAGTGGAGGGAGAGTTAGAACAGACAAAAGAAAATATTTCTTTACCCAGTGTGTAATTCATCTGTGGAACTCCTTGCCACAGGATGTGGTGATGGCATCTGGCCTAGATGCCTTTAAAAGGGGTTTGGACAGATTCATGGAGGAAAAGACCATCACAGGTTACAAGCCATAAGCAACCTCCTGGTTTTTAGAAGTGGGTTTTCTCTGTGCCAGGTGCAAGGGAGTGTCAACGAGAAACAGGTTATCTTGTTGTCTTGTGCTCCCTGAGGCATCTGGTGGGGCCTCTGTGTGACACTAGATGGGCTTTTGGCCTGATCCAGCAGGGCTCTTCTTATGTTCTTATGTTCTTATGTTCTTATGTTCTTAAGAGCTTTCAGACTTCTACAACAGCTAAGCAAAGGCTCTGGCTTCCTGAGCAGAGAATGATTTTACTGGTTGTTTGAAAAGGGTGTTTGAGGACAAAACGCGCTTCCCACAGAACACATCCTCAAAAGGGAGCCATTGTTGTTTGTGCTTCGCATAAGAGGCCTTACCATGAGGCAAGCAAGAGCAGACCTCCTTTGGAGGCATTCTTGAAAGTGCGGAGAAGTAAAAGTCCCAGAAATCCCTGCTGAGTGGTGCACAGGAAACACAAAAGACCGTGACATTTTGAAAATCTAATGGAATACCTTTCTACAAAGAGCCAATTACCCTCACAACATTCTGGGTAAGAGCTGAGGCCAGAGGAACACTCAAACTGGTCCTGAAATGGACCTTCTTCAGACATCTTTGTCTATTGTGACGTTCCTTCAGGCTCCGAGCTGTCTTGTACGCCCATTCTCAACTCCAGACACAAGCCGATGGATGACTGTTCGAAAAACACTTAATTTGGGCTCTTAACCTATTTGAATGTTTGATTTGCAAAATCTGTACTGCAGAGAAAAGCACTCCCTCATCTCAAACTCCTTCATGCAGAGAAGTGACTCTGGTCTTGGTCAGCGCAACGGCGTCGCTGCAGGGGGGCGGAGCTCTAGGTTCCGCTACGGTCCGACCCTCCATTACACGGGTAGATGAAGCGGCCCCGCCCCCTCGCCTTCGGAACCATTCAAGTCAGTGAAAGCAACGCGCAGGAGACTCCCTACATGTTGCTTTCACCGACTGGAATGGTTCCGAAGACGAGGGGGCGGGGCCGCTTCATCTACCCGTGTAACGGAGGGTCGGACTGTGGCGGAACCTAGAGCTCCGCCCCCCTGCAGCGACACTAGTGGGTCAGCGATTGTGAGAAGAAGAAGAAGAAGAAGAAGAAGAAGAAGAAGAAGAAGAAGAAGAAGAAGAAGAAGAAGAAGAAGAAGAAGAAGAAGAAGAAGAAGCATGTAGTCTGTAGATTAAAACTCAGAATAAACTGTGGACTCTTCAGGGGAAGGAAGAACAGAGTACAGTGGACCACTCCCGCCATTGCTTCTGCATACAATCACTTCACGACAGACACTCCGCAAGAAAAGACGCTTCACTGCACTTGACGATGGGCCTCCAATTGGCAGCAACAAGAATACGGCCACCGGATGCAGGTAAGTGCTGCACCAGGCTGCAGGAGGGCGTGGGGAGGGCGGGCCGGGGTGGCAGAGGAGAGGGTGATTGCCTGGCAAGGCCAGGGAGGGAGGAGGGATTATTGGCAACGAGCTCCGCCAGATCCCACCCCCCTTCTCGGGCCTGGCCAGCCTTACACGGCCTCCCCGGACATGCACCAGCTAAATACCTGGTGCGCATCCGAGGAGGCACATTGGGGCCAACACCGGGGGAAAGGGACAAATGTACCTTTCCCCTGAGTTGTGCCCCGGCCCCACTGGCACGGTCCACATCCTGCGTAGGATGCAGCGGCCGGCTGTTTAGGCCGGCCGGTGCATCTTACACAGGATTGGGCTGCCCGAGAGGGAAATGGCTTCATTCTGAGGTAGAAACTTCAACTTCTGGGGTCTTGGAACAAATTTCCCCAAAACAATGTGTTATTGGGTTCACATTACGATATTTTCATGACACGATGGGGTCTCCAGAACAGATTACCCTCGTAAAGGTAACGATTTGGGTCCAGGATATCTGAGGGACCGCCTTCTCCCATACATTCCGGCCCGCTCTCTTAGGTCATCTGAGGGGGCTCTCCTGCGTGTACCACCTCTATCGCAAGTTAGGGGAGTGGCAACATGTGGGCGAGCTTTCTCCGCTGTGGCGCCACAACTGTGGAACTCCCTTCCAGGGGATCTGAGAACCACCCCCTCCCTCATGACTTTTCGGCGAGGGCTCAAAACATTTTTGTTTCGTCTCGCGTTTGGGTGATGGGTTGTAGCCTGCCTCCTGTGTCTCAAGGTGCTCTGCCATGCTGCTTTTGTGCTCCATATTGTCGCCCCCTCCCCCGTGGATTTTATTGTTTTTAAATTAAGAATGTATTGTTTTAAATTTATTTTCTGTATTTTAAACTATGTTTTTTAATTTTTGTTGTAAGCCGCCTTGGGCATTTGCCTCGGCATAGGATAAGGCGGGATATACATTTTTTAAATAAATAAATAATAAATAAAGCAGGATACACTGTAGTTGGAACCCCGTGTAGGTGAAGTCTGTCACAACACTTTTCAGACCAGCAAAATAGGGTTGAAATGGACGATAGTCTGGGAAGTCAGCAGGTGTCCATAATCCTACAGAGGTCATCCTTTTTTTAAATATATTTAATTTTTTATTAATAAACTACAAAACAAAAACAAAGCAAAACAATACAACATACTACGAAAGATTACAGCAAGCGCGAAGCAGTAAATCCTACTTGTATACTATTATCTATTTTCTACTTCTAATATCTAACTAAGCCTATATCTCTAATATACTATTCATTAAATTCACACTTCATCACTCCTTCTCTCTCTCTCTCTCTCTCTCTGTCTTAAAGAATCTATAAGTGGTATCCAAATATTCATAAAAAGATTAACTAACTTTTCTTTTATCATCCAAAAATCTTAATTCCCACTTCAAATATTTTAATATATAAAGCCACCCCATTTTTCTCCAAATGTATTAAAATAAAAACCTTCTAAATGTTTCTTTAAAAAAAAAATCTATATCCCCTTTTTATATAAAATTCTTAAAAACAAATCACATCTTACTTAAGTCTTTTCAAATAATAAAACATTATTTTTTTATTCACAAAAGGGTTAACTAACCTTTCCTTTATCATCTAAAAGTCTTAACTTCCACTTCAAATTTCTAAATTTATTAAGTCACCCCATTTTTGTCTTCAAATTTGTTAATTCATCATCAAAAATTTTCCATCACGCTTAATATAAGTTTCTTAAAAACAAGTCATATCTATTTGTTTCTTAATAATAAAACATTTTTGACAGTTTGCCATTACCCCTTCCATCCCTCCCCTTCCTCCTTCCTCTTCTTCCTCTTCTTCTTCCTCTTCCTCTTCCTCTTCTTCTTCTTCCTCTCCTTCCTCTTCTTCATCTTTGAATCTTTCCCAAAAATCCCTTGTTTTTTAAATTGTATCCACTTTGCAATCTTTTCCACAGGATCATTCACGTCTTCTATATTCCTCTCCCGAAAGACAATCTTTAACACCATTTTTAGTAAAGAACTCTGCTTCTCTATCTCAAGTCTTGATTTAACTCTTGGTACTTCCTCTGGTACAGTGTCTTCCAATAAATCTTTCTCTTTATTGGGAGCAAGGGAGGCCGACGCAGAGTCTTTTAATTCATCCTTTTCATCCTTTTCCTTCCCTGCTTGTTTCAGTTCTGCAATCATATTCTGAAGATTTTCCTCCAAAATTGTCATCTTTCCATCGAATCTCTGTTCCCATTTCTTAAAGCAAGACAATATTGTAGTCATGTTGCAATTTTTTCACCAGATGCCAATCTCTCTTCTCTTAAAAAAAAGAAGAGGTAATATAAAAAACTTCTGCGGTCGACGACGTGAAACAGAAGGATTAATTGCCAGGATCCATGAACTCTAACACGGAAGGGCTCATATTCTTGCAGCAAAAATGTCAGGAATGTCAACAAAGTCCCGGACAATTTTCTCTTGCCGAAATAATCTATTAAAAAAAACCTTTTTACTGTTTTAATCTTCCATAAGTACAAAACAAAAAAATAATTCAATAAAACTCACCACTATTGTAACTTTAACTTCGTCTTTCCAACTTTCAGTTTCGAATGTTCAGTTCGCCTTATTGCAACCTATTATTTTTAGCGTTAACTCTTATCTCGGCTAATTTCTCCAACTCATAAATCATTTCTACGCCTCTTGCTTAAGCAAAGCAAAGCATGTCGGAGGTGGCTTGACTTGTTTTTCATCTGGGCTCTAGCTCGATGGTATCCAGCCTTCTCGCGGAGAATCCAAAACTTCAAAGCCTTTGCCTTGAAGTGTCAGAAAGGGGGCGATTGAAAGCCTTGTGGTTTATCTCTTCGTACTCCCTTTTAATCCAGGGGTAGAGTAATTAAGTCCATCAGATGTACTCCGTCAATACAGAGCGATCGGCGGAGTTGTCAGCCAGCCATGTCCTCCTAGCCGGAAGTCCCTACAGAGGTCATCCTAACATGGCCAGCTGGCCACAGGGCAGGACCTTTGGCTACCACACCAGGGATGGCTCTGCTGACCAGCTTCCAAATTGAGGTGGCATCATGCGCACATACCATGCGGGTACACCATGTGCACCCCGAACCTAATCAGGGTTTTCTTTTCTTTTGGGAAAAGCTTAGACTGGCTGAGCTTGTGGACTGGCTTAGGTGACACAAACAAGCATGACTGATTTTGTCACGTGCCCAGTTTGAAACCTGTTCCAATGAACCCTGGATGCATCCGGAGAGGAGGGGCTGTAGCTCTGTGGAAGAGCAGGAACGGCCTCAGTTGGGTCCTCTGCAGGTGGGGCTGGGCAGTCTCCTCCCCATTCGCTGCCAGCCAGCACAGCCAGGACCGAGCAGGCTGCACCCCGTTGTCTGATCAGTCCATCTTCAAATGTCTAGCTATACATTCCTCCCATCTCCATTCTTTCCACCAACTCTCCTGACTTCTATTATCCCATCATCCAAGGACTGTCTTCTTCCATACCATCCAGCTCACCCTTGAATGTCCTGCTGGGTGTGCTGTCCCCAGTTGAGACCAGAGTGATGGTCTCAAGGCAGTGGCATCACTAGCCACTGTGGTACCCGGGGGGCCCTCCGTGTGATGCCCCTGGAAGCGCCGTCACCACCGGAAGTGGCATCACGCCCCACCCATGTACTTTTTAAAAACTGGATGCTTTTTTAAATGGAGCTGGAGACTAAAGGCCGCTCGCTGCCCCTTCCTCCACTGCCTCCTAGTCACCCCCCTGCCTCAGCCCCCCTCCTGGTTGCCCCCAGCCTCCACCAGTCAACCCCTGGCCCCTTTAAAGCCCAGCTTTAAAGCCCAGCTGGGTTTTAAAGATTTAAAGAGATACTAATCTAGTGCCGAACAGCTGATAGACGCTATATTAGTGTATATTTAAAACCAGTCTGGCTTAAAAGTTTCCCACCACTGCGTCCTTTTTTTGCTGCTGCCCCTGGCTGGGTAGCCTGCCGCCCTGGGGTGGTCCGCCCCCCACCACCACCCCAGCTACTCCACTGTTTCAAAGGGTAGGGCCTTCTCTGTGGTGGTGCCTCAACTTTGGAAATTTGGAACTCCCTTTTGAATTAAGATCAGCACACTCTCTGTTAGCCTTCCGATGGGCTAAAGATGTTTCTTTTCCATTTCGCACATCCCCTCCCCAGGCCTTTTTGCTGTTTCATCATTGTTAATTGGCTGCTATGATTTTATCTTTTACTGCTATGCTGTTGTTTGCTGCTTTTAGTATTATTTACTGTTCTGTTGCTTTTAGTTTTTGTGATTATCTCCTGTTTTACTGTATTTATTCTATTGTAATGCTTGACTTTAATTCTGGTTGTTAGCCAGCTTGGGAGTCCTATGTAATGGGAGGAAAGGCGGGATTCCAACATTGGGCAGCCCAGTCCTAACAGAATCCCTGTGCGGCGGTGATGCAGCAGAGCCAGCAAGGCCTCTGTTGGAGGTCTCTTCGGAGTAAGGGGACATTTGCCCCCTTGCCCTGTGGTAAGCCCCAGCAGACACTATAGGTCAACCCGGACCTACACCAGCTCAATTGCTGGTGCAAGTCCGCGTTGACCCGTAAAGATGGATCAGGTCCAGGAAAGGGGTCAGGATTCGGCATGCGCCACTGCAGAACCTACCCCCCCCTCTGCAGGTGGAGGGTCACTTGTAGGGTCATAGAAAAACATCAGAGCTTGGCCCAGCATCCTCCTTCTTCCCCCAGCCCCCCCCCCACCTCTCTCTCAAATAAAAACGACAATAACAGTGTATATAGCCTTTGGTAAATTAGCCTTATGGAATATTCCCTCCTGTCCTGCACAACTTCATTTTTTTTTAAGGTCTGCAACTTGGCCCACCTTTCCTTCTCTTCCTAACTGGGTTGAATAATTGCTTGGACTTTCAGGGGCACAAGTGCGCCTATTGTTAAGAAAATTGCACATACAAACAGAAGCATCCCCCAGGCGAAAATCCTGATAAAATGTCTTTCCCCCCCATGCTGGGGAATTCTATTCTGGGCCATTCTAGTCTCTGTCCAAATCAATGCACAGCCCCTTAATCCCTTACGTTTAATTTTAAGTGGGGCTAATAAAGTGTTTCAGGAGATCTTCTTGCTATGGTCGTTCGTTTTTATTGGGTCGCTAAAAGGTTCGAAATGCTCCTAATAGCTTTGCTCCCTTTTTGGGTTTTTTGATTTGGCAGAGGAGGGAGGGGACAGATTTTGCAAGGCCATTTCTGTGCCAACTTCTTAAAGACAAGTGGGGAGGTGCTGAGGGGACTTTCAGCTCCCGGTTCAGAGAAGTTGGGGCCAAGGAGCAGCATGGGTGGCGTGGCCCCAGCCCCTTTCCCCACTCAAAGTGGAGGGTCAAGGTTGATCTAAGTCCTTCCCGCAAGACACAGAGAAGGTCGCATGGGGAGAACGGAGGAGGAGGAGGAGGAGGAGGAGGAGGAGGAGGGCCTCCGTGGTCACAGACAGCGGACCTGGGAGTAGTACAAGTTGCCACAGGGGGAGGTGGCGGCTGCCCTTGTGTCCGGCTCGAGGGTGTCCTCCTGGGCGCTGTTCACGTGACTCCCCTGGAATCAGGGGACTCAGTGAGATGGATCTCTGGTCCAAATACAGCCACCTGTCCCACCGAGGGTGGACAGCCTCAAACAGCCCAGGGATGAGTTGAATCACCAGCACTGAGAATGTGCAGGGGCTAGAAATGGAGCCCCCCCCCCAACGGGGCTTGCTCCCAGGTCCGTGTCCAGAGGACTGCAGCCCTGACATGCAAGGGCTGATCACGTTCAGGGTCTCCACAAGGGGCTGCAGCCAGCCTTCCTCGCAGGGTGGGCAGTCACATTCCCAGGTACAGGAAATCAGTGACTTCTTCAGAATTAAGGTCAAGCTGCATAATGAGCTCGATTGGGACCGACAATTCGCTGCAAACACCTGGAATGAAACGACTGGCATATTTTTGTTTCATAAGAAATGAGGACGCTACAGATACAGGGACCTGGAGTTGGGGATAAGCAGCGAGGCAGGCAAATTCAGACCGGCCCTGTTGCCTGACAACCTGTGCACCTGCGGGGCAGGACGTGCAGGTCTACCTGTGTGCGGGTGCTGGGTGCCTGCCAGGACAGCACAGGCCGGGCAAGTACTGTGACTTTGAAGAGGCCTCAGGCCCGGAGCCCACAGGCCACACTTGGCATCGGCAGAGCAATCGCTGTCCGTCCGCCGTTCCCCCCACTCTAGCTGGCTGGCTTGGAGGAAGGCCCTGCCTGGCTGTCAGTTCTGGGGACGATCCACGGCCCGTGGCCACGCCTCACCTGCACAACACATCCGACGACCCTGTGAACAGAAGCCACCTCCTGGGAGCCTCCTGACTTGGAGGACGCAAAGTTGTGAAAAACAGAAAAGGGGGGTCTCCCACCCGCCCCCGGCTGTCTGTCTCACCAACTCCACGGACGGCCAAATTCCATCCAGCAGTTCCTGCCAAGGGAGCAACTGGCCTCCTGAGTGGCTACGGCACCCTCCACTGTCAAAGAGAAAAATGTGAAGCGAGCCCTGACATGCTAGCTTTCTACCTACAGGGAATTGTTTAGTATGGAGAGGAGCATCCCGTCACATGAGCTCCCACCTCCAGCCCAGACACAGTTTGTAACCTCAACGAGAATCAAATCTGCGACGCTACGGGAACTTCTCTTCCAGCCAAGGAGCAAGAGCAATTTCCAGACCAGGGCACGTTTCTCTTGAGCTCTCTCCGAAAAACTCTTCCTAGCAATTAAATGGCATTTTTTTTTACATAGAACCCAAAGGGAAAAAAATGTGAACCTGATTATGTTTGAAGTCTGTGATGTCAGCTACAAGCAGAGCAGCAAAGTGGTTGAATTAGAGTCAGACAAGTTCAGGGTTCTCTCCCCCCCCCCCCCAGTTCCATAAATTAAAGTTTTAGAAAAAGCCTTTGATGCTAAATTCAGTCTCAGAAATAAATCATGCAGTAGCTCACATGAAAGAATTTTCAAGCTCCTTGTGAGGGAGGGGTAGGATGGAGGAGCGACTTCAAGGGGCTTCCTCCTTCCACCTCTTTTCTCCCAGGACCCAGGTGTGTTCGTGTCTACCAGGCCCTGGGCTCCTTCTTCCCCACCAATCAGTTGGCAGCAAGCTTTGGCATCCCGGCCTCGTCAGGAGAGCGGCGTGGCTCGCACACACTTGTTCCGGGGCAGTGGTAGGAAGTGGTTGGGCAGGGAAGCTGCTCGGGGGCAGAGCCAGGAGAGGATCGGGGCCTTCCAAGAGGCAGCAGGGAAGCAAACGGAGGCGAGAGCAGGAGGCTGGAGGAGGAGGAGGAGGAGGAGGAAGCAGGAGTATCAAGGGAAGGGGGAGCCAGCAAAGAGCGGGGAACGGAGGGGCCACACTGGGGAAGGCCAGGAAGAGGAGCCAGGGAAGAGGAGCCCAAGCCTGGGGCCAGAAGAGGAGGGCAGCTGGGCATCGGGATAAGGAGGAGGGGAGGTGGGGGAGGGGGCCAGGCGAGAGGAAGAGCCAGCAGAGGGGAGGACTGACTCCACCCAAGCGCCAGGGTTGGAGGGCTACTTCGGCACCCCCTACCTAGCCCCACAGGACCTGTCCTGTCCACCCTCAGTGGACACACCCATTTCTCCCCAGCAACCCGGGTCTCAGGGTAAGAAGCGGGGGTGGAGCGAGGCAACTGGGGGAGAGGCTTGAATGCAGAGTCATGGGACTTGTTGAGAAGGCTGTTCTGTATCTCTTGCTCAGACCAAACCCCTTGTCAGTGCCGTCACTAGGAGGAGGAGCGAGGGGGGGGGACCCTCGGGGGGGGTTTGACACCACTACTTGTAGTGGTGGCCAAAATTGTGAAAACTTTGTATGTAGGAATAATACCATCATGTTATATATCATTCGGTGTGTAGTTTCATGACGAATGCAATGAAATGTTATATGTCGTTCAATGCATAATTTCATGCAGAATGCAATGAAACAAACTCTTTTGAATTATCTCAAATTAATTATTTGAATTCATCATTTGATTTTGTCTGTAAACCGCTTTGTGAGCTTTTTGTTGAGCAGAACATCCCATCTCATGCCACTCCACCACCCTACTCACACTCCTGCAGAAGAGCCCAGGATACGGACCCAGTTCACACCAACCCCAGGACTCAGGTGGCTCCTGCCAGCGAGACCAGAACTGAGAGGGCAGCAGGATGCTCAGCAGGGAGCTCGAGTGCTCTGGCCTCAAGTCCTGCACACTTACAGCCCAGTCCAGACTAAGGCCTAAGCGGCACAATTCAGGCACAACTGCAGCCTAAGCGCCTTAGGCTCGAGTTCTGCCTGAATTGTGCCGCAGAGGCCGAATTTGTGCTGCAATTGTGACTGACATAGGACGTGTTAAGGAAAGTTGACCAATTCAGTCCTAAGTTCGGCATAAGAGCTATTCCGTCCTAAGTTTGGCCTAAAAGTGGGTGTGTTGGGGGCGTGTTGGGGGAGTGACGGGGGCGGTTACGAAATTTGTTCCGGTTCCAGACACTGGTGACCCCCTGACATGCCTCCTCGAGCACAACTCAGGCACAAAATTTGGGTCAACAAAAAGGGTGGACCCAAATGTGAGGAGACCCATAGGAGCCATTTTACCTTACCCACACCAGCCCTCTCCTGAAAAGTTCTAACACCCTGGTCCCGAGTTGTGCCTGAGTTAGGACGGAACAGTTGTGGCCTAACTCTGGACACGGACCCAAATAGTTACCCTATCAGCACCCAGCCCCACCCAGCCTCTTTCCCACAAAAGCCCAGCTCCAGCCCTCCACTCTCTCTCTCTCTCTTTCTCTTAGCACGTGGCGTGGGGTCCTGTCCCCCAGCAGCCACAAAGTGGGACTTTGAAAAATTTCAAACACCCCACTTCTCTCTTCCCTTCTCCTCTCTGCCCCCCTCTAGGGCAGAGAGGGCTGTGCCGCCTGTGGCCAAACTGTTTACTGCTGTCCCTGGGCAGCTGTCTCCATGCAAGTGTTTGCTAACCCATGTCTTTCTCCCAGCCCCTCTCCCCCCCCCACAGGCAACAACACCAGCAGGTAAATGCAGGTAAGAGCAGGGTTCGTGCTGACATGTGGTCTGACTTCTGCCTCTTTGCATACAGAAATATAGGTAGGATACATGCCTCTTTACCAATGTCTTGTCTCATAGCTGCCTGCAATGCCTGCCATGATATGCCTCTACCAATGTTGTGTCTCATAGCTGCCTGCAATGCCTGCCATGATATGCCTGTTTACCAATGTTGTGTCTCATAGCTGCCTGCAATGCCTGCTATGATATGCCTCTTTACCAATGTTGTGTCTGATTGCTGCCTGTAGTACTGTGAGCACACAATGCCACAAGTGTGGAACTGTTAGCCTTATGTAGACACCAGCTGTTTCCCCCCCCCCTTTTCTCCACAGGGTCTACTCACAGGTCAGTATTGGTAGGTTTGCCATGGTTGTGACCCACACGTTGTGTTGTTGTCTTCTCTCTCTTTGACCCTTTTCCCTTACAGGATCATGTGCTCCTGACACCCAGGGAAGGAGCGCAGACCATGCTATGTGTCTCACACCTCTCAGCTGTGTTTAATTTCTCTCCCTGCAGGCCTTTGCAACGGGCACACTGGCATTTCTTCAATGGCGATTGCTACCACACAGCAGCTGCCATGGAACACCCCCGTGTTTTTTGCCTCCCCAGGAACGTCCACTACCACATACCTTCCTGGGAGCACCCCTGGGCCTGCAGTCTGGTTGCCCCATGGTCGTCTGCCTCGATGCTGCCAGAGGTCCTGGAGCCTGCCCTGCAACCCTCCTCAGCTGCTGGCGCTGCTGCTGCTCCACCTCCCTGGCTGCCTACTTGCTGTCCCTCCCCTTTCCATGGTGCAGGCTGTTGTTCCACAGGGGAAGGGCCTGCATCCCCTGGTCCATGGGGCACGCCTGCTGCTGCTGCTGCTGCTGCTGCTGCTGCTGTGGTCCGAGTGGCCGCTGTGACTACCCCAGGCAGCCTCGCCTGGCCATCTCTGCCACTGTTCCAGAACAATAAAGATGCCCCTGGAAACACATGTCCCCAATGTTACACAAGCACTGCCCCCACACACAGAGACAGTCCCCAGCACACAAGCCCCTGCATGAATCTCAGCCAGGGCCTGCCACAGCCAGCCCAGGGAGACCACGGCAGGGGGGCTGCCAGACCCTCAGAGCTCAGAGGGGAGTGGGGAGTTGGGGGGGCCTCTCAGGCAGGCAAACACTGACAGGCGACATGGTGCACATCCACCACGTCCGTGAAGAGCCCTTTCGGCAACCGGGGCTCTCACCTGCCCTCGGTCCACCCGTCAACGGCGTCCATTTCCGCCCTTGGTCCGCCCGTCACCGGCGTCCGTTTCCGCCCGTCACCGGCGTCCGTTCTGCCCAAGGTCCGTCTGCATAAGAGGCACCCGTTCCTGCATTGCCTCCATCTGCGAAGTGACCCCTGTGTCCATATTGGTCTCTGCAGACCCCTCTCCCTGTATCCCTCTCCCACCAGCCTTGTTGTCTGTCTGTTTCTGACCCACCCGTGCCCCTCCCCAGCACCCACTGTCTGCCTGTCTGTCTGCCTCCCCTCCCACTCCCTGATGATGGAAGCTGGCCACCCCCCACCCCGCCAGAGCGCCTGCCGCGACGTGCTGACATTGCCCCATCTGGGGGCGTGATGAGCTGCGTGAGCCCTTCCCGCTCGCAGCAGACAAGCCCAAGGCATCTCTCGGTCTTGGCTGGGGCACGGAGCAGAAGGCATGCCGGGATACCTTCTTTGTGGGCATTGCCATGGCCCTGGAGGCCCAGGGCTTCAGGCAGCGCACGGGCATGTCCTGGTAGAGGCGGTTCCAGACCTCATGAGACCCCCCTTGTGTGTGACGTTCCCCCCCTCCCCCCATGACTCCCACGTGCAGCCTCAACGTGGCTTGGGGGTGGCATCGCCTTCTGCAGGAGGGAGGGCAGTGGCACTCCCCCCTGCGGCAGGTGGCTAATGCCCAGGGTGCCCTGGGGCAGCTGGCACTGGCACAACCTCTGCCCTTCCGCTGACTGTTGCACGCCCAGTGCCTGCAGGCCCACCTGTGGCTGCCCATCTGCTGCGAACGCTGCAGCAGCTGTGGTAGGTGCACACAGACGAGCTGAGGAGGGGGCTCTTCACTTCCATAAGACGGACAGCTCCCCACAGGTGCCTGCCTGCCTCTGCGGTAAGTGTTGCCTCGATCCTGGCCCACTGCTCTTGCCTCCTGCCTAACTCAGGCACAGTTGCAGCCTAACTCGGCCCTATTTTGGGCCTCAACTGTGCCTCAACTGTGCCTCATTTGTGCCTGTGTTGGGCTGGACTGAGGCCTTAGAGCACCTGGCGGTGATGGGAACGGTGGAGAAGCCGGGGCACCTGGCACAAAGCGCTAGCGGCACGCTCACCATGCAGGGCCCCTTGGCTGCCTCCCACTGCTCTTCTGGAGCAGCAGGTTCTCTGCCCCAGGAGGCCTCTGCTGGGCCACTGTGAGCTATAGGAAGCTGGACTCGCTGAGCTGCTGCTGCCCCTTTAATTGACGGGGTGCTGGGGGCGGGGCTTGCGTGGACACTGGTGGAGCTCCTGGGAGGGCTGTGCCTCTTGCTCCCCCCTCCCCCTTTGTGCTGAGATCTACTGAGGGGGGTGACGTTGGGTGAGCCAGCACCCCCACACACACATGCACCCTTGTTGTCCTTTGGCACTCACCATTCACTGGTGCCCCAGAGCCACAGATAGACTTATTTTCCACAAACATCAATCATATTTTTGAACACTATCTACGCAGGTGGCCATCTCCACTTCTCCTGTCAGTGAATGCCAGAACTTAGTTACAGGTGGCATAAAGAAGCTTCTCCTTTGTCTGTCCAGACCCTGCTACCCATTGCTGTGGCCACGGGGGCGGGGGCGGGGGGGGGCGGGGGGGCGGGGGGGCATTCCTGCAGTTGAGGTGAGAGCTGGCAGTCAATGTGCTGCCCTGTAGCCAGACAGGAGCCATCTGCCCAGTGGCCTCATCGAAGGGGAGAAGGAGGGCATTGCCATCTTCTTCTTCTTCTTTTCAGCAGAATGGTGACACGCTCCTTGTCCTCCTGCAAGGGATCGTTTTTGAACTCAGAAGTGGCTCTGAATTCCTCTCTCTGGGCATCTTCTTGCCTGCTGCTTCCCACAAGGTTCAGCTGGACTGCGCCAGTGTGGACTGCCCAGTCCTATCCTGCCACGTTCAAGCAACAGCTCTGCCAGTGGAGGGGGGGGGGGGCGCTGGCTGCTATGGCGGGAGGCAACCAGACAGCCAGCAGGAGGAAAGAAAAAGGACCAATATATCTTACTGACCCCCACACACACACACACACACAAACACACTAGACTACACACAGCAGCCCACTTTGCTGGTGTCTGTCTGAGGAGAGAAACAGGGCAGGGAGGTTTCCCAAAAGAGGGGATCAGCTCAGGCGCACACCGGTGCCACCAAGATCCACCCCTCCCCACCCCTTGCCCTTCCCTGATCTTCCCTGAAACACCCCCTCCCGCCCACAACATGCCACAATGCCAACTGACCAGCATTAACGGAGGCCTCTGGAGCCACTGCTGCCGTGCGTATTGTGCAGCTGCCCGTTTGCAGCTGTCCCTCTCTCGGAGGCACGACACAATGCTGGCCCGGCTTTCGAGCAGCCGTACTGTAAAGGACCTGGGGCCCCAATCTTTCAGCGACCAGAAAGTTGACCATTTATATCCAATGTTCAACTCACAGAATAAAATATGTCAAACAGACATTTTATTGTTTCCTTTTTTTTCCAAGACAAGAAGCAGGGAATTTCAGACCAAAAGCACACCTTCGTCCGGCCCCCACACAGAGCTGTTTCCTCAAGCCCATTAACAGAATTCCGCACACCTTGTCTAGCAGCTACAGTACATAAAGGAAACAAGAATAAACAAACTTGAGATTTTAACTGCACTTTCTTGGCAGAGCCATCAGAATTGCTTCCAACTGTTTCACCTTCAAGTATTCTGAATATTAAAACTCTATTTCCTGAGCCAATGTTATTCAGTAAAATCAAAACAGATTTTAAGCTCACGTTAAGCTCAAACAGAAGAAAAAGGAGAAGAAGAGCTGATCATGGTTCTAATGGAGTGGAAAACTGAAATTGTTCTTCAGCAGTGCAACCCTCGGGACGATTTCTCGCTGGAGTCCAAAAGTGAAACAGGAAGCACAGGAAAAGGGTCGTTGTGGGGCTTCAATCTGGACTGACGGGTGAGCAGAAGGGAAGGGATGCAGCCGTCCAGGGGCTTCCAGGCATTTCCTGCTATCATGAGAGCGAGCCGGTGTGGGGCACTAGTTGAGCAGGGCTGTGTTCAAACCCCCTCTCAACTCTCTCAGAGCCCAATCCTATCATATCCTAATCTCACCAACACACACACACACACACACACACACACACACACACACACACACACACACACACACACACACACACACACGTCTGCACTGGGGCAGGTAAGGTGGGGAGCAAGTCATGGGAGTTTTGGGGAAGATCGGGGCAGTTTGGGGATTGGAGGGGTTGGATCAGTGCATGCCAGATCCTATCCCCCTTTCCCAGCCCAGACCCAATCCCCGATTCCACAGACTTACACAAGCAAAAGAGCTGGCATGGGTCCAAGGAGACCCATTGTTGGCTAGACAGCTACAGAGAGGTAATTATTTTATACAGTATTTACCTCTCCCTGGCTGCTTGGTCGCTCCCGCGCCATAGCATGCAGCATGCGTTCCACTGGCAGCATTGCATGCTCTGGGCTGCCCGTGGTGCTGCTTGATGTCCTAAGGTTATGATGAAAATGCCAGCATGGGTTTGTTTTTTTTTAAGACGTCTTGCCTGACAATCCTTATCTCCTGTGACAGAGAATAGATGGATAGATCAGGGGATGATGTGGACTTAATATATCTGGATTCCAGTAAGGTTTTTTCAAGGTTCCCCACAGCATCCTGGTGGATGAGCTGGTGGGAAGTGGACTAACGGCCCAATCCGACATCATTCCCCATGCGGCGATGCAGAGGCATCCACCTGGCATCCACCGCACCCTACGGGGAAGTGTTGGCCTCCGGAGGCCTCTGTTCCCTTGGCCCAGAGAAGGCCCCTGCTGGACTGCTGGGTCTACTCGGACCTGTGCCACCAATATAACTGGCACAAGTCTGCATGGTCCCGTGAAGGTAGATCGAGCCCAGGAAGGGGGCGTGGATTCAGCAGGTGCCACTGTCGCCGAACCTGTCCCCTTCCCGGTCCTGATCCACCTTCCTCCCCAATTTTGCCCCCTGCTCCCTCTTGCCCCCCCCTGCACGATCATACCTGGGGCAGCGGGCATCCTGAGTCTGCTGCCACATGGAGCCATCCACTTGCCACTTCCCGTGGTGGGCAGCCCGCCCGCCCGCCCGCCCGCCCGCATGGTCCTGTGTGTCACCTGTTGTGACTGCCGGAAAGTGCCTCGTCCCGCTGGAGTGCTCGTTCCGGTGGTACCAGCGCTTTAGGATTGCAGGACTCTAGGGAAGCATTTCTCAAGGTCTTACAGGGGAGTCTTTGTGGGGGCAGGGCGATGTCGGAGATGGTGCTCGAGGATCGCGCCCACCCCCAACCACAAAACACTTTTTAAAATGTAGCATGGATATTTTCATGATCAGACATATTGTAAAAAAGTAGAGATTTTTATGGGTTAAAAAATCATGTACAAATTTTAAAATATCAACAAATAAGAGGAAATCCAGTTTAAAATATATTGTTGTTGTTCAGTCGTTAAGTCGTGTCCGACCCTTCGTGATCCCATGAACCATATCCCGCCAGGCCTTCCTGTCCTCCACTATCTTCCTGAGTTCGCTCATTTTCAGGTTCGTTGCATCGGTGATGCTGTCTAACCATCTCATCCTCTGCCTTCCCCTTCTCCTTTTGCCTTCAATTTTTCCCAGCATCAGAGTCTTCTCCAGAGAGTCCTCTCTTCGCATTAGGTGGCCAAAATATTTGAGTTTCAGCCTTAGTATCTGTCCTTCCAGGGAACAGTCAGGGTTGATTTCATTTAGGATTGACTGATTTGATCTCCTAGCAGTCCAAGGGACTCTCAGGAGTCTTCTCCAGCACCACAGTTCAAAAGCATCTATTCTTCGGCGCTCAGCCTTCCTTATGGTCCAACTCTCACAACCATACATTGCTACTGGGAACACCATCGCCCTGACTATGCGAACTTTTGTTGGCATGGTGATATCTCTGCTTTTTATTATGCTGTCTAAGTTTGCCATAGCTTTCCTTCCAAGGAGTAAGCGTCTTTTAATTTCATGGCTGCTGTCTGCGTCTGCAGTGATCCTGGAACCCAAAAAAGTAAAATCTGTTACTGCTTCCATTTCTGCCCCTTCTATTTGCCAGGAATTGATGGACCCAGATGCCATGATCTTAGTTTTATTAATGTTGAGTTTCAAGCCAACTTTTGCACTCTCCTCTTTCACCCTCATCAAGAGGCTCTTTAGTTCTTCTTCACTTTCTGCCATCAGGGTGGTATCGTCTGCATATCTGAGGTTGTTGATATTTCTCCCGGCAATCTTGATTCCGGCTTGTGATTCATTCAGCCCTGCATTTCTCATAATGTACTCTGCATATAAGTTAAATAGGCAGGGTGACAATATACAGCCTTGCCGTACTCCCTTCCCAATTTTGAACCAGTCGGTTGTTCCATGGCCGGTCCGAACTTGCTTCTTGACCCGTATACAGGTTTCTCAGGAGACAGGTAAGGTGGTCTGGTACCCCCATCTCTTTAAGAATTTGCCACAGTTTGTTGTGATCCACACAATCAAAGGCTTTTGCGTAGTCAATGAAGCAGAAGTAGGTGGTTTTTTGGAACTCTCGGGCTTTCTCCATGATCCAGCGCATGTTGGCAATTTGATCTCTAGTTCCTCTGCCTCTTCGAAACCCAGCTTGTACGTCCGGTAGTTCTCGGTCCACGTACTGCTGAAGCCTAGCTTGTAGGATTTTGAGCATAACCTTGCTAGCATGTGAAATGAGTGCAATTGTGCGATAGTTTGAACACTCTTTGGCACTGCCCTTCTTTGGAATTGGAACGTAAACTGACCTTTTCCAATCCTTTGGCCACTGCTGAGTTTTCCAAATTTGTTGGCATATTGAGTGCAGCACTTTCACAGCAGCATCATTTAGGATTTTAAGTAGCTCAGCTGGGATATTATCATCTCCACTAGCTTTGTTGTTAGTGATGCTACCTAAGGCCCACTTGACTTCACTCTCTAGGATGTCCGGCTCTGGGTCAGTGACCACACTAGCGTGGTCATCAGGAACATTCAGATCTTTCTTGTATAGTTCTTCTGTGTATTCTTGCCATCTCTTCTTAATCTCTTCTGCTTCTGTTAGGTCTCTGCCTTTTTTGTCCTTTATCATGCCCATCTTTGCACAAAACGTTCCCTTGATATCTCCAATTTTCTTGAAGAGATCTCTAGTCCTCCCCATTCTGTTGTTTTCCTCGATTTCCTTGCATTGTTCATTTAAGAAGGCCTTCTTATCTCTCCTTGCTATTCTCTGGAAATCTGCATTCAGTTGTTTATATCTTTCCCTTTCACCTTTGCTTTTCGCATTCCTTCTTTCCACAGCTATTTGTAAAGCCTCATCTGACAGCCACTTTGCTTTCTTGCATTTCTTTTTCTTTGGGATGGTTTTAGTTGCTGCCTCCTGTACAATGTTACGAACTTCCGTCCATAGTTCTTCAGGCACTCTGTCTACCAGGTCTAATGCCCTAAATCTATTCTTCACCTCCACTGTATACTCATAAGGGATATGGTTTAGGTCATATCTGACTGGGCTAGTGGTGTTCCCTACATTCTTCAGTTTAAGCCTGAATTTTGCAATAAGAAGCTCATGATCTGAGCCACAGTCAGCTCCAGGTCTTGTTTTTACTGACTGTATAGAGCTTCTCCATCTTTGGCTGCAAAGCACATAATCTATCTGGTTTCGGTATTGACCATCTGGTGATGTCCATGTGTAGAGTCGCCTCTTGTGTTGTTGGAAAAGAGTGTTTGCTATGACCAGCGTGTTCTCTTGACAGAACTCCGTTAGCCTTTGCCCTGCTTCATTTTGCGCTCCAAGGCCAAACTTGCCTGTTGTTCCGTTTATTTCTTGATTTCCTACTTTAGCATTCCAGTCTCCTATGATGTAAAGGACATCTTTTTTGGGGGCTAGTTCTAGAAGGTGTTGTAGGTCTTCATAGAACCGGTCAACTTCATCTTCTTCGGCATCAGTGGTTGGGGCATACACTTGGATTACTGTAATGTTGAATGGTTTGCCTTGGATTCAAACTGAAATCATTCTGTCGTTTTTGAGGTTGCACCCCAGTACTGCCTTTCCCACTCTTTTATTGACTATGAGGGCTACTCCATTTCTTCTAAGGGATTCATGCCCACAGTAGTAGATATGATGGTCACCTGAATTAAATTCGCCCATGCCCGTCCATTTTAGTTCGCTGATTCCCAAGATGTCAATGTTCAATCTTATCATCTCATTTTTGACCACATCCAGCTTGCCTTGATTCATAGACCTCACATTCCATGTTCCTAAGCAGTATTGCTCCTTGCAGCATTGGATTTTCCTTTCAACCTCAGACACATCCACAGCTGGATGTCCTATTGGCTTTGGCCCAGCCGCTTCACTCTTTCTGGGTCTACTTGGAATAGTCCTCCGCTCTTCCTCAGTAGCATATTGGACACCTTCCGACCTGAGGGGCTCATCTTCCGGCGTCATATCTTTTAGCCTTTTGGTACTGTTCATGGGATTTTCTTGGCAAGGTTACTGGAGTGGGTTGCCATTTCCTTCTCCAGTGGATCACTTTTAGTCAGAACTCTCTGCTACGACCTGTCCGTCTTGGGTGTCCCTGCACGGCATAGCTCATGGCTTCATTGAGTTACGCAAGCCCTTTCGCCACGACAAGGCAATGATCCATGAAGGAGTTAAAATATATAAAAATATATAAAAACACAAAAAATCCACATAAACATACCTGGTTGTCCTGCCAGCTCCTCAAAGGGTCTGGGGGGGGGGGCTTGCTGCCGTCTCTGATATCCAGGAATGGGTCTGCGCCGGCGTCCCTTTACCCTGAGTAGACTCAAATGTGCATCAGCTATTTTGCTGGCACACATTCAAACTGGCTGTGTAATGCCAGCCAGGCCCCGAAAAGGAGATAGGATATGGTGCAGGAGGCCACCGCTGATCCTTCCCCCTTCCTGGGCGTTGCTAACCAATCCCACCTCCCCCCAAAAGGCCCCTTTCCACTCTCCCCCCACCCCTCTGCCGCTCAGCAGGGACTCACCTGTCCACCGCAGCGGTGATCCATCCCACAGCGCCGGAGAAGCGGCACAAGCCTCTCCACTGGTTGGCAAAACATGCTCTATGGCATGTTTGTGACACTCTGACACTTTGCTCACTGGTCTAAATTTAGACAGGACTGTGAGGAATTACTTTTGTTTTACTAGCTCTCTTTCATTCCAAACCTACCTGCAAACTTCACCGGTTTTGCTACATGGTGGGGGTTTGTGTCCTTTGCTCTTGAGTAGCATCCTAGTTTCATATGCTGCTTAGAGTTATTCTATCTATTTGGTCAAGCTTTTCTTTGTGTGCATTTGGCTGAATTCAGGCATTTTCCACCAGCCTGCTTGTACGTTTTTCTACCCTCTTTTGTTTAATTCTTTTTCTTTTTGAATGTTTAATAAATGAAGTATATTTGGACTGAGATAAGATCTAAAACTTTCATTGCCAGCAATTATGTAAATAGAATAAGTCATATTAACGGGATTAAAAGGCATGTACCTGAAAACCAAAAATTTTACCATAAAAAACTGTAAAAACAATTAAAACAATAAAAACTTTAAAAACAACTACTATAACGTTTCGTTCATTGCCCATGAACCTCCTCAGATGGAATAAAAAGAGCCAAACTGGCTGCAAGATGTTGAAAAAAGCCTGTAGCCAGCACTTATATATAAGCTGGAGAGTTGAGTCAAACACGACAGGTGGAGACCATTATCCCCAGAAGCTCAGGCACAGGCCTGCACATTTAAAGTAACCTCAGCCCCAGCCTACAACAGACTGACAATAACATTGTTAAAGGTTTAAAGGAGTCACTGCTTGCTTTTTTAAAATTGGTGCCCAGATCTTATCAATTAAGGCTAACTCCTGTTTGTGAGCTGTCAGGTTTGACTCATCTCTCCAGTTTATGTATAAGTGCTGGCTGCAGGCTTTTTTCAACATCTTGCAGCCAGTTTGGCTCTTTTTATTCCATCTGAGGAGGTTCATGGGCAATGAACGAAACGTTATAGTAGTTGTTTTTAAAGCTTTTTATGAAAAAAATGTTTTATGTACATGGCTTTTAATATCTGTTAATATGACTCATTCTACACATACATTTGGACTCTTTCTCTGCACAGTCCATGTTCCCTGGTGATGCAGTTGATTGTCACGTCTGATTGTTCGCAGGAAATACTGTGTTTTTTATTTTAGAGAAGAAGCCCTGGGGGTTCTGTGCTCTCCTGAGAAGGGTGGTTTGTCTCTTTAGCCTGGGATGGAGGCAACAAACTACCAATTTATCTTCACTCATTCAGCTGCAGACCAAGAGTCAGGGAAAGTGAACTCCCAGGAGAAGGCAGGCTGGCCAAGAGGAGTCCAGTAGTCTAGTCCCGGTAAGCATACTGACATCCCTTCCTGATTTCCCTTTATTGGACCAGCAGCTGAATGGGTTAAAGAAAACCAACCTTGGTAGATTGTATCTGCTGCCACCATCCCAGGCTACAGAGACCAGGCAAAGGAAGATACTGGGCAGAGAAGGAGAGGAACGGGGGGAGGGGAGGCAGCGGGAGGGAATGGATCAGGTGGCAATGGCACGCGTCGGATCCTATCCTCCTCTTTGTTGAGAAGCTCCCTGCCCCTTTCCTCTCTGTGGACATCACCAAAAGTGGTGGTGGACGTCTGAGGAGACCCATAGGTGGCCTCAAGGCTAAATGTTTACACTTACTGAATGCAGTGCATGCCTTTTGAATGCAGCTACATTGGGGGAGGGAAGAGGCTAGGAGTGGGCCCCAAATTATGTCTTTAAAGTATTCATTAATTTGGGGCTTTATAGAAAAAGAATCTCAGAATTAATTACAGTCAGCAGTCAGGGCTCTCTCTCATTAGAGATTTTCAAGAAGAGGCTGGATGGCCACCTGTCACGGATACTGAGGAGGGAGGGAGTTGGACTAGATGACCTCCAAGGTGCCTTCCAACTCTAATATTGTATGATCCTGTAAACTAATTGGACAGAGGGAGTATGTGGGGGGCATTTCTTTTCAAAGGACATTGAGCTGCCTACTAGGCTGGCTTCTGCAAGGGATAAACATGCAAGTAACTCAAATGCCATTTGGAAGTCAGCAGGGGTCCTAGCCTGCAATTAGTGTACAATCCAAAAGTCAGATAGATGGATGGATGGTTGGTTGGCTGGATGGACAGACAGGTAGATAATTATGCCCTAATCCATAGGGCCCAGTTTACAAAGCATTTGGCCTTAGATTGGTTTAATTAGGCTTCAAGAACTGCAGGAAAACCCTTTTTGAATTAATTAACTATGAACTCCGAGGGGTCCGCCAGACAACAGACCGTACAAGAGCCTGCAGCTTGGAATGTGCTGCGTCTTTTGACTGTAATGCATCATGTAATTAGAGCATCCACTAAAGCTTTTATTGGATTAAAAAAACACCCAGATGCACAGTTGAAACCTCATGAAGAAACAGACCTTAGAGTTTATCTAATCCATCTTTTTATGCATTTGATTTTTATCCTGCCCTGCTCCTACTTCACTGTGGGCCCAATCCTATTCAACTTTCCAACGCTGATGCAGCTGCCATGCAGCCCCAAGGTAAGGGAACAAATGTTCCCTTGCCTTGAGGAGGAGGCCTCTGTGACTGCCCTCCCACCACAGAATGCAGCATGCCCACTGACATCACTAGGGAGGTAAGGGGTGTGTGACCCACACCGGGTGACTCACCAGGGAGGGTGACGTGCAATTGGAAGCCGAAATCAGAAGTGCCCCCCCAATTATGTCAGCGTGGGGAGGACGACCCACTCTACGGGCCTCCCTGCGCCTCAGAACAGGTCTGAGACATGATGTGACTTCTGGTTTTCGACGAAACCGGAAGTGGCTTTTAATCATGGCTCCTCAATTAGCCTGCATCTGAAGGCTAATTGAGAAAATATCAAAAGAAAATATTTCTTTACCCAGTGTGTAATTGGTTTGTGGAACTCCTTGCCACAGGAGGTGGTGATGACACCTGGCCTGGATGCCTTTAAAAAGGGGATTGGACAGATTTATGGAGGAAAAGTCCATCACAGCTTACAAGCTATGATGGGGATAAGCAACCTCCTGGTTGTACGAGTAGGTTTTCTCTGTGCCAGGTGCAAGGGAGTGGCGACTGGACACAGGTATCTTGTTGTCTTGTGTGCTCCCTGAGGCGTCTGGTGGGGCCACTGTGTGATACAGGAAGCTGGACTAGATGGACCTTTGGCCTGATCCAGCAGCTGGGCTCTTCTGATGTTCTTATTTTCTTAATTCAGAAGAGGTCTGAGACGCGATTAGATAACCTCCTGCATCGAGTGACGCCTCTGAGCACGCCCCCCCACACACTGGCACGGCTACATTGGCGCAGGTAGGATTGGGCCCTCAGTTAGCTAACTCTCTGCATGGCATGTTTTCATCCAGACCCTTTGTTCTGGCCTGGACCTGTGGATCATCAGTTATGGCTTTGCAATCTCCAGGCTAAGTGTCCCTGAAGTGGAGCTGAAGCAAATTCTTTCGGACAATCCACCCTGAGACACATGCTCCAGATTCCCAATTTCAGATTATGAAACCAGTTCCCTGGTTCTCCTGGAGAGAGCTGGAAGACTTCCTCCTGGTGGAGGTGGATCACTAGGGCCTGGGGATGCCAGCACAGCAGGGCCTTCAATGGTCTCCTACAGTCTTCTCTGCACATATTGAGGTACCGGTAAGTATCGCTAGCAGGGCTGGCCCATCCATGAGGCCAACTGAAGCAGTTGCCTCAGGCAGCAGATTGGTAGTGGTGGTGGTGGTGGGGGGGTGCCCTTCTCTCTCTGCTTACTTGTCTCCACTGCTCCTCCTCCTTCCTTGGAAAAGGAAGAAGGGGCCACAGCGGAAGAGGAAATGCAGAGGGGAGGAGAGTGCTGAGCTATAACAGTGGAGAGTGGGAGGAGCAGAGGCTGGCATGTCATCGGGCGAGAGGGCAGCATTTGGCAGGGCACCTCAGGAGGTCTCGGGCCAGCCCTGATCGCTAACATGACATCCTTGCCTCTTCCCTACAGTTTATTAAGCGAGAGCCCATTGGAACTGCTGGCAATGGTGAACAGCGGATCTCGCTTGCCAGACTGCCAACCCGCAAAGACGCCCAGTGCCAACGGAAGAGATCCAGGGAACAAGATTTCTCCTCTTTCCTCCCTTCCCTATGTGAAGACATCTGGAGTTTCTTCGTATGGAATCAGACCATTGGTTCATCTCCCCCAGCCCTGTCCCGTCCCACCAGCAGGGCTTCTTTCCCTGCCTCGTGTCCAGAGATCACTACAGCTGGAGGTTCGTTTCTTCATTTGAGCCTTGGCATGCTGCTTCCCCTGCACTCAGATTACCACCACAGCTAGGCAAGAAACCAACCAACCAGACTCACCAAACAGGGACATCCACTAAAACTGAGTGGTGGGATGGCAAAAGAAACAGGCAAAAGAAAATATTTCTTCTCCCAGCATGTAATTCATCTGTAGAACTCCTTGCCACAGGATGTGGTGATGGCAACTGGCCTGGATGCCTTTAAAAGGGGTTTAGACAGATTGATGGAGGAAAAATCCATCACAGGCTGCAAGCCATGATGGGGATAAGCAACCTCCTGATTTTAGTAACAGGCTATCTCTTAATGCCAGGTGAAAGGGAGTGGCGACAGGATACAGGTCTCGTGTTGTCTTGTGTGCTCCCAGAGGCATCTGTTGGGCTACTGTGAGATGCAGGAAGGTGGACTAGATGGGCCTTTGGCCTGATTCAGCAAGGCTCCTCTTATGTTCTTATGAACATTAGCTTGGAGGAATACAATCTTGTGGTCTTTCCAAAATGCAGGTAGACAGAAGCACTTCCTGACCTCAAGAGGGAGTCATTCATTAAACTTGGGGTCACCTCAGTGAAGGCCATGCTGCCAGCAACAGAGTGTGGATGAGCAGAAGGGCAGTGGCGTAGCTACGGGGCAGGGGGGCAGACCGCCCCAGGTGACAAGCAGGGGGTGACAAAACGGCTGCATCGACGGCAAATCAGCGGCGAAAAAGACAAAAGAAAATAGAACTGCGGCGCTCAGCCGCTCCTGCGGGTGGGTGGCAGTGTGAAATTACGCTCCCGCCCACCCACCCCCAGGTACATTTTCACGCTGCTGGGCGCCTTTTCCGGGGGTGGGCGGGTGACATCAGTTCCAGGTGTGATGTCACTGGGGGTGTCATTGCGTGCTACGGCCCCTAGCTACGCCACTGCAGGAGGGGGGCCTGATCTGCCAAGCCGAAACGGTGCAGGACGTGATAATGAACGAGACAGCCCCCAATGGGTTGGGGTCCCAGGCAAAGAAGTCTTTACACATGGAACCCTGAAACTGCAACCTTGTATGTGGAAGGCAGGCGCGGTATGATCAACGAGCTGTGTGGCGGCCACACACACAGTGTGCACGCTTGCCATCTGACTTGCAAGGGCTCTTGAAAAGGCGCCTCGCCTCAACTATCGGACTCCCCAACCCCTGGAGGTCCAGGGCACTGAGGGTGTGTACATTCGGAGCTGCCCTTGGAAGGCCGGCTTGTGTGCTTGCTGACTGAAGAACATTTGTACCCCTGACTTTCACTTTTACAGTAAAACGCCCCCATGGTGGCTAACAATGCAATACAAACAAAAACATTTAAACAACAAATAAAGTAACAGCAGCAATATAAAATCACTGATCAAGAGGGCATAAAAGGTAAGTGATATAAAGTTCAGGTCACGCTGGAAGGAGAACAGGGGGGGTTTGGGTTCATCACTCCACCGTGCCACTGCTGCAGAGAAGACTGAAGCCCTTGTTGCCACTAGCTGAGCATCAGATTGCAAGGCGCATCTGCCCCAGACCAGATGGCCTTGGGGACAGCCGGTGTGCTCATCTGGAAGGAGGAAGAGGTCCCTAAGGGATAGGCTTACCAGATCTCCAACCGGGACAGAATGCTAGACCTTTAGGAGAAGGAATGTGGGCAGGTGTAGCTTGTTAAGTCCTAGAACACAATCCTAGGCTTGTCTACTCAGAAGTAAGCCCCATTGTGTTCAGTGGAGCTTGCTTCTGAGTAGACAAGCCTAGGAGTGTGCTCTAGGACTTAACAAGCTACACCTGCCCACATTCCTTCTCCTAAAGGTCTAGCTGCACTCTGTCCCGGTTGGAGATCTGGTCAGCCTACTAAGGGACCCCAGTCCCAAGCCAAGAAGGGCCTTCAAAGCCAAGACCAGCACTGGCTACTGCCAGAAACAAACTTGGCAGCCAGTGCAGCCAAGGGAGAGCGACCCAGCTGGACAGCCCCCCCCCCTTCGCCCTGACTGCCCTTTCCAGACAGTCTTCCTGGGCAGCAGCCCCACCAAGCCTGCATGTCAGTCACCGCGTTGTGATGGCAGCACCAGTGCAGCAGGAGCCACGGAGATGTTCAGGTCTGGCTGCAGCTGCACAGTCCTTGGCATGTCTACTCAGAAATGAACCCCATTGTGTTCACTGCTGCTTACTCCCAGGAAACTGTGCATCGGATTGCAGCTGAAGCCGAGCAACGCCCCCACTTCTGGCCCCCACCGTCTCCTGGGCACCCAGAGCAGGGCAGGCACCAGGAGAGCCCCCAGCTGCCTGCAGACCTCCTGCTCCTGTAGCTCCCCGCAGCACAGGGGGCTGATCAGGTGTCCTGGGCCAGAGGCCCTCTGTTTGGTCCCCATCCAGTCCCTCACTGACCTCAGACCTCAGTCCAGAGCTTCCACAGCCCCCCAGTATTAAAGGGGACAGAGAGAGAGACCAACTCCTGGATGCGCAGCTGCTCCTGGATTCCCAGGTAGCGGCTGTGGCCAGGGGGGCTTTTGCCCAGCTTCGGCTGGTGCGCCAGCTGCGACCGTACTTGGATCGTGCAGACCTGGCCACAGTGACCCATGCCCTAGTGACATCTAGACTAGATTACTGCAATGCGCTCTATGTGGGGCTGCCTTTGAAGACTGTTCGGAAACTGCAACTAGTGGAGAATGCGGCGGCCCGGGTGGTTGTCGGGGCCTGTCGGTTCGACTCAGTCGGACCGTTGCTTTGGCGGCTACACTGGCTGCCGGTTCGTTTCCGGGCACAATTCAAAGTGCTAGTTTTGACTTTTAAAGCCCTTAACGGCTCGGGTCCAGGGTATTTGAGGGACCACCTCCTTCCTTATAATCCGACCCGTACTCTGAGGTCATCAGGGGGGGCCCTGTTAACCGTGCCGCCACTGACGGAGGTGAGGGGGATGGCGGCGCGGAACAGGGCCTTCTTGGCAGTGGCGCCCCAATTGTGGAATTCCCTCCCCTTGGAATTAAGAACGACTCCCTCTTTAGAGGCCTTTCGGCGGGGCCTTAAGACGTTTTTATTCAGGACTGCTTTTAATGTCTGACATGGTGGGCTGACCTTTTAACAAATGGTTTTAATATATGTAAATGCTGGTGACCCACTGGGGTTGTTTATTTTTAACTTAAGTGTTTTAATTATTTTAATGTGTTTTTAAATTGTTTTAATGTGTTTATGTATTTTAAAATGCTGTAAGCCGCCTTGAGTGCCCTCGGGAGAAAGGCGGGCTACAAATTCCTAAAATAAATAAATAAATAAACTCCAAGTCCTCGTCGGTCACACCAGAAAGGCACACAGAACTGCAGGGCACTTGCGGCCCGTTGGCAGGGGCCCTCGATCCGGGGGGGTGGGGCCCTTGCTGCGCTTGGCGTGCCGAAGGTCCTCCCAGCTTCAATCCCTGCTGGCATCTTCAGGGAGGGCTGGCAAAGACCCCTGGCTGAAGCCCCGGGACCCCCTGCTACTCAGTGCAGACAGTGCTGAGTTCGTTCAAGAGACCTGTCGTCGCAGCTCAGGAAGAGGCAGCCTCATCTGTGCCTGGAGTCGATTTCCGGTGCCCAGACTTCTGCCAATGCTGCCAATGCTGTCAGAATCAGGAAGGAGGACTGACAGAGCTTCCCTGGGGAAGGAGAAGGCTATGCATGAAAACTCACGGCCTCTAAGTTCAGTGGGGTCGTCTAAGCTGCAGCACAAGGGTACATCGTTGCCCCCTGAAGCCTTCGCAGCCCAGGGGAGCAGCCAGGCCTCTCCCCAAGGAACGAAAGGTCTTCCTGCAGAACAAGCCAAGCTCAAAATGAGCTCACTGCTTCGCAAACACAGGGCAATTAGCACGCAGGCACTGGCTCCTCTCCTGCTCAGTCGAGTACAAAATGTGTGGGCAGGAACCATTTCAGTGCCCTGTGATTGATTTTTGTTTTTCTGCACTGCTGGGGAGCGAGTGATCCAAGCCTTTCCTTCGAGGAACTTGTCCTTCCGCTGCAGGCCTAACGGAGCAACGGGAACAACGCGCCGAGAGGGAAAGCGACGCCCTGCGACAGCCCAGCCCCTCCCCAGTCCCGGCTCTTGGGGCAAAGGCCGGTCGATTCCAAGCTCCACTCGCCGGCCAGGCAGTCCGTGCTTCCAGGCGGATGGAGCCGCGCTGTCTGCTCGCTTTGGCCAACGGGAGGAACCTGATGGTCAAGCCGGGGGGGGGGGAGAGAAGAATCAAACGATTAATATCTGTACTTTTCCTATTCGTTATTGCACAGACTTTTGATATTCCTCTGTTGGTAGCAATTCTCCCCCTTCCCAGGAGATCACAGTCCATTTCGAGTCGCTGTGCGTCCTCCAGGCTTCGTCTCATAAGAACATAAGAACATCAGAAGTACCCGGCTGCTGGATCAGGCCAAAGGCCCCGGATCTAGTCCAGCTTCCTGTATCACACAGTGGCCCCACCAGATGCCTCTGAGAGCACACAGACAACAAGATAATATCCTGTTTCCCGTTGTCACTCCCTTGCACCTGGCACAGAGAAAACCCACTTCTAAAACCAGGAGGTTGCTTATGGCTTGGAACCTGTGATGGTCTTTTCCTCCATGAATCTGTCCAGGCCAGGTGCCATCACCACATCCTGTGGCAAGGAGTTCCACAGATGAATTACACGCTGGGTAAAGAAATATTTTCTTTTGTCTGTTCTAACTCTCCCTCCACTCAATTTTAGTGCATGTCCCCTGGTTCTGGTGTTGTGCGAGAGGGAGAAGAATTTCCCTCTATCCACTCTCTCCCTCCCATGCATAATTTTATAAGTCTCAATCATGTCCCGCCTCAGGCGCCTTTTTTCTAGGCTGAAAAGCCCCAGACGCTGTAGCCTTTCCTCATAAGGGAGGTGCTCCAGCCCACGAATCATTCTGGTCGCTCTTTTCTGCACCTGTCTCTGAGCCTGCTTCTTCTTCTTACATCAGTGGTGTCATCTCTGGTGGGCAGGTCTAGGTCTGCCTGCCAAGACAGGCCCCCTCCAGTTGTTTGGCCACCTGCTGTTCCTCCCCGCCCCCAGGTCCCCACCAGAGCCCAAGTAGACCCTCCATGGTCGGGACGACCAGAACGTTCTTCCTCACAGAGCACGGCCCCAACACGTGGCCTGGCAGACCTGCTCCCAACTGAGCGGGGGCAGGCAGACGACAGGGCCTGGGGGCCTGGGCCTGCTCTCCCGGAAAAGGCTCCATCCTGGCCTGCCGTGAGCGAGAGGAGGGAAGGACGCAAGCCTGAGAGGGCCCTGGGGGAGGAGGAGGGCGAGGAACTGGGTTCCCATGAGCCCCTCCCCTCACTGCAAAGTCTGAGGCTACTACCCTGATGGCCCACCAGTGGGTCCGTGGACTCCCTTGAAAGGCAGGCTTGTGGGTTCACCCGTGCTGACAGCGTGAGTGATGCTGCAGGACCCCTGAAACCCGGTGGGGGGGGTTCGAAAAGAGGGGAGAGGCGGGCACACGTCCACAGACAAAGGGAATCAACAGGCGCTTGAAGGTGGGATTCCAGTCACGCTTCTCCAAATCGGGCCTCCTCTGCTGTGCTCTAGCTGCGCCTCCGTAGCTGCAGGCATGAATATCTTCGCGCAGCGATGTAAAACAATGATCACTGTGGTTCCCATGGATTCCCAGAGAGAGCCTTGCAGCACCAGATTCCAGGTAACCCATCTGTTTCAGCGGACGCTTGGGTGGGCTGCAATCCGCAGGGTTAGCACCACCTCCAGGCCCCGCTGTGCCTGAGTGCGTGTGGTGGGACAGGGCCGGCCCCGCTGATGCCAGCCGTTGCTCCTCCCACTCTCCAGCGTCCTGGCTCAGCACTCCCCTCCCCTCCACAGTTCCTTTTCCTCTCTTCCTTTTCAATCCAGGAAGGGGGGGGCAGTGAAGGCACGTTGGGTGGCAGAGGGGGTCACCTCCCACCCACCTGCTGCCTGAGGCGGACACTGCAGCTCTATCCTGGGGCATAATCCACCAAAATAACAACAACAACAACAACAACCAGTACTTATATACCGCCTTTCTTGGTCATTGGATTTCTCCTCCTTGACTTTAATTCAAGGCAGTTTACACAGGCAGGCAATTCTAAACCAAACGGTATTTATTAATGTCCTAATGTTTTGTAGGGCACTTCTTTCCAGGTGTTTCCTTTCACGGTCTGGCATCTCTCTGGCATTCGACTCCCACGTTTCGACTGACAGGCAACTTACACACACACACACACACACACACACACACACACACACACACACACACACACACACACACACGAGGGCTTCTGCAGCTTCGTCAGCGGCGACAGCTCTTCGACTGTACATGGATTCTTCTGGGCTTCTTGAACTGCCGACTTTGATCTTCAGGCATATGAGGCTGCAGCTCTCCCGACTGAGCCAGACCTCCTGCCCAAGGTGGGGAAGTCAGAGCGGCACCCAGAATGAGGATGCTTCAGAAGCTGGAGCCAGCGCAGAACGCCGCTGCCTGGCCTCGTCTCGTCGGGCACAGGGAGGCAGGTGTGCAGCAGCAGCAGCAGGTCACCCTCTTTGTGCCACTGCACTGCTTCCCCGTTTGCTTCAAGCCTTGATTCAAGCAGCTGGCTCTGGTTTCGAAAGCATCGCAGGGCTTGGAAGGAGCCTCAGACTTGAAGGAGCACCAGGCCCAGTCTGTATGACCCCAGTGTCCAGTTGGGGCCTCGTCCGCAAGCCCGGCTCCTGCCCCCCACGCCGCCTCTGCAGCCAGGTTGGACAGTGAGCACCAGGCGTTGGGCCTTTCCAGCAAATGCATCGCTTCTGTGGAGCCCCCTCCCAGAAGAAGAGAGGAACGCTACCACTGAGAGGGGTGGGGGGAAGCGGTGGCCCACCTCTGCCCTAATAACTAGGCTTTTGGCTGGTCCCTGTGGATGTTTGATCTCGTTAATACCATTCTGTCTGTCTGCTTTTAAATGGTACATTTTGTTGTAAGCCAACTTGATTTTTTTTTTCTGACAGCAGCATATAAATATTTGAATACATACAGTATATCAATAAATGTTTGGACTGTGGCTGCACCATCATCGATTTGTGCAGTGACATTACAATGCTGTCAGTTTTCTTTGGAGTCTCTTTCTACAGATCGCTAGCAGCACGGAATTTGCTTTTCTCACAGCTGCCACCAGGAAGCCCCACGGCAGGCAGCCTGAGGCCACAAGAATGGGCTGCACACAAGAGGCATCGGAAGAGCCCAGCTGCTGGGTCAGGCCCAAGGGGCCCAGCTAGTCCAGCCTCCTGCTTCCCACAGCGGCCCACCACGTTCCTGTGGGAGGCCCACAAGCAGGAGAGCAAGGCACCCCCCTCCCGCCATGGCTCCCCTGCCACCGGGATTCGGAGGCAGCTTGGAGGGGGCCCACAGCCGTGGCGACCGACTAGTAGGACCTCTGGTCTTTCTGCAGTCCCTTTCAAGCCACCCCAACCAAACTAGTGGCCAGCACCACATCTTGTGGCAAGCAGTTCTGCAGATGAATGATGTGCTGGGTGGGTCCCTTCTTCATTTGCCTGTCCAGGGCACCACTTCCGTTCCCCAAAACGTATTACTTGAGCATGGGTTCGAGACAGGCAGAGTCCACCCCAAGCTCTGTGGCTTTTCATCTCTATTCAACATGCTCCGCTTCTGGTGACACTTTGTCTGCGACTTCTACAATGGACTGAGATCACCAGTTGCTTCTCCCAGGGATGGAACGGTCAGCCAAGGAGACTCACCTCCTCATGGTGCTGGGATGGCTCATTCAGTGGAGTTCTGTTCATGGCGTGGCGCCACACTCCCCTCTCCCAGAGCACCCAGCTGCTGTTCCCTGCACTTTGCGTATTGCGTTCGAATCCTGTCCTGGGGCCACAAGGTCGGTCCTTCTGGGCAGCTCACACCACTCACAACAATGACAACAAAAGAACCACATTTTGAACCACGAAAAGAACCACGGCCCAAAGGGCCTCCTGCAAGGAAGGAGGGTTCTTGCCAGCCTTCTGATGTGTGAGGAGACCTGACTCGCTCAAGGCCAGGGAGCTCCTCAGCACAGCTGCCACGTCATCACCACCACGACCACTTATCCCCCCTCCCACCCCACCCCATCCGCTTCACATCTGCAGGGCTAGGCCTCGTTGTGTCAGACCTTCGGGAAGGGGAGAGAGAGGGGGCCCTTCAAGAGCCCACATCCCAAGCCAGGGAGGACTTGCTCGGAGAGCATCAGCACCTTGAACGGAGCCCAGAAAATGGCCACGCTAACTGCTAGCTAGCCAGTGGCGCTCCTGCAGTACTGATGCCAGCCACGTGGTTGCAGCACTCGGAAGCAGCCCACGTTTCTGAAGGCAGGAAGATCATTGGGACCTGTGCAGCTATAGCCAGGTCACCACTGCAGAGGAGAGGAAGCAGCTGGTAAGCCCAGGGCCGGTCCATCCATGAGGCCGACTGAAGTGGTTGCCTCAGGCAGCAAATGGGTGGGGCGCCCATTTCTGTCTGCATACTTGACTTCACTGCCCTGCCTCCTCTTTCCATTCCCTGAATCGGAAAAGGAAGAGGGGGACAGAGAGGAAGGGGAAACATGGGGTGAGGGGAGAGCTGAGCTAGAACATGGGCGAGTGGGAGGAGCAGAGACTGGCGCATCATTGGGGAAGGGCGGGGCCTGTTTGGCATGTCTTGGGCTCCCTGGGTAAACCAAGATTTCTCGGCGGCAGCAGCAATGCAAATCTGAGACAAAAACCTTTGACTTCCGAAGGGCAGACTTCCCCAAAATGAGGAGACTAGTTTAAAAAAAGCTGAAAGGGAAGGTAAAAAGAGTCCAATCGCTCCAGTGTGCATGGAGGCTGTTTAAAACAACAGTCATAGAGGCCCAGCGGGAGTGTATCCCACAAAGGAGGAAGGGCTCGACTAAGTCCAGGAGGGTGCCGGCATGGCTAACAAGCACAGTTAAAGAGGCTATAAAAGGCAAGGAAGCTTCCTTCCGTAAATGGAATTCTTGCCCTAATGAGGAAAATAAACAGGAGCACAAACTGTGGCAAAAGAAATGTAAAAAGATGATACGGGAGGCCAAGAAAGACTGAGGAACGTATGGCAGGCAACATAAAAGGGAATCACAAAAGCTTCTTCAAATATGTTAGAAATAGGAAACCTGCCAGGGAAACGGTTGGTCCGCTGGATGGTGAGGGAGAGAACGGGGTGATAAAAGGGGACTTGGAGACTGCAGAGAAATTAAAGGAGTTCTTTGCATCTGTCTTCACGGCAGAAGACCTCGGGCAGATACCGCTGCCGGAACGGTCTCCCCTGACTAAAGAATTAAGTCAAATAGAGGTTAAAAGAGAAGACGTCTCAGACTTAATTGACAAAATAAAGATCAATAAATCACAAGGCCCGGATGGCATCCACCCAAGAGTCCTGAAGGAACTCAAGAATGAAGTTGCTGACCTCTTGACCCAAATATGCAACTTGTCCCTTAAAACGGCCACTGTGCCAGAGGATTGGAGGATAGCTAATGTCACGCCAATCTTTTAAAAAGGAAGGAGTGGGGACCCGGGAAACTACAAGCCGGTCAGCCTAACATCTGTTCCAGGAAAGATGGTGGAAAGTCTCATTAAGGATAATATCTTAAAACACATAGAAGAACAAGCTCTGCTGAGGGAGAGTCAGCATGGCTTCTGCAAGGGGAAGTCTTGCCTCACAAACCTGTTAGAATTTTTTGAAAAGGTCAACAGGCTTGTGGATGCGAGCGAACCCGTGGATATTATATATCTGGATTTTCAGAAGGTGTTTGACACAGTCCCTCATGAAAGGCTCCTGAGAAAACTCCACAGTCAGGGAATAAGAGGGCAGGTCCTCTTGTGGATTAGGAACTGGTTGAAGACCAGGAAACAGCGAGTGGGAGTCAATGGGCAATTTTCACAATGGCGAGAGGTGAAAAGCGGTGTGCCCCAAGGATCGGTCTTGGGACCGGTGCTTTTCAACTTATTCATAAATGACCTGGAGTTGGGGATAGGCAGTGAGGTGGCCAAGTTTGCAGATGACACTAAACTTTTCCGGGTGGTGAAGACCAGCAGGGATTGTGAAGAGCTTCAGAAGGATCTCTCCAAACTGGGAGAATGGGCAGCAAAATGGCAGATGCGCTTCAATGTAAGTAAGTGCAAAGTGATGCACATTGGGGCAAGAAACCAAAATTTCACATATACGCTAATGGGTTCCGAGTTGTCTGTGATGGATCAAGAGAGAGTTCCTGGGGTGCTGGTGGACAGGTCGATGAAAGTGTCGACCCAGTGTGTGGCGGCTGTGAAGAAGGCCAATTCCATGCTCGGGATCATTAAAAAAGGGATTGAGAATAAAACGGCCAATATCATTATGCTCTTGTACAAATCGATGATAAGGCCACATCTGGAGTATTGTGTCCAGTTCTGATCACCACACCCCCAAAAGGATATAGTTGAATTGGAAAAGGTGCAGAAAAGAGCGACCAGAATGATTCGTGGGCTGGAGCACCTCCCTTATGAGGAAAGGCTATGTCGGAATTTGGATTCAACGCTACCTGCAGGACTTTGAAGGGCAGTGTAATAAGAACATACGAAGAGCCCTGCTGGATCAGGCCAAATGCCCATCTAGTCCAGCTTCCTGTATCTCACAGTAGCCCCACCAGCTGCCTCAGGGAGCACACAAGACAACAAGAGACCTGTTTCCTGTTGCCACTTCGTTGCATCTGGCATTAAGAGTTAGCCTATTACTAAGACCAGGAGGTTACTTATCCCCCATCTTGACTTGTAACCTGTGATGGACTTTTCCTCCATAAATCTGTCCAATCCCCTTTTAAAGGCATCCAGGCCAGGTGCTATCACCACATCCTGTGGCAAGGAGTTCCATAAACTAATTACACGCTGGGTAAAGAAATATTTTCTTTTGTCTGTTTTAATACTCCCTCCACTCAATGTCCAGTCACCTCAGACCTCTTCACCTGCCCCTCTATAGTCCTTGTGGGAGGTGTGGTCCTCAACACTATTCCCTTCCTTCCCTGCAGTAGTGTAGCTGGGCAGGGGGGGCGGCCTGGTAAGTGCTGCAAGGCGGCCCCTCCCACTCGCTGTCGGAGCCATTCCGGGCAGCGAAGGCAACGTGCAGGAGACTCCGTTTGGTTCGGTGAGTGCCTGCGCATTGCCTTCGCCGGCCTGAATGGCTCCGACGGCGAGGGGGCAGGGCCGCCTCGTGCCTGAGAGAAAGGAAGGGTTCAGAGCGGGGCGGAGCACCTAGAGCGACACCACTGCTCGGATCACTGGAACCCTGCTCCAGCCCTTCTTTCAGCAGCCTGTTTTCGCTCCCGAGAAGTTCCTGGTTTGGGCCAAGCCTCCCAGGAACGTTGAGAAGGGCCCTCCCACCCACTCAGAGCCTCCTACCTGCGTTTTCTGGCCTCCAAAACCCTGAAAACCCGGAAGTAACTGGTCATCGCCAGTCACTTCCAGTGGTACACAGCAGGAGAGTGGTGCCAGTGGTGGTACTCAGCCAGGAAGGGGTTGTGAACCCCTGCTCTACATCCCTTTCCATCTCCTTCCCCCCTTCTTTGCTCATGAGATCAGGCAGCCCTTTTCCCTTCTAACGATTTCCTTTCTCTTTCTCCTTTCTCTGTACACAGTAATTGCTTCTCTGGAGGGCCTCGCTGTATGAATGGCAAAGGAATATTGCGTGGATTTTGATTGTCGATTCCCCTTCCCCGCAAATGTGGGGTTATCCACACAATGAAGTTCTTGTTGCTTCACCTGCACCCTGCCTCCCTCTCCCTTCCCCACCAAACCGTGGAGTTGCTCCACTGGCCACTGCAGAGTCCCAGCACACAAAACAGGTGTGTGTGTCCCCCCCACACTTGTGCATGTTAATAACGCATGTCTGAAAGTGTACCTGGTAACAGCAGGGGGGGGAATGTGCCTACTGAAGTCCACCTGCGAGGGCCCCCCTCCATTTCTGTCAACTTGCCTTAAATGCGCTGGAGCAGAAAAACTCATCACTTCTACAGGCAGAAGACCATTTTTCTTCCTGAATAGCTTTGCAAATTTGAGGCTGAGATGGGCAGGTGTGGTGGTGAGAGCACAACTGCTTTGATTTGTGGAGACGGAGAAGGAGGATGGAAAAGACCTTCCTCCCCGCCGCCTGGCAGGCAGCCAAGCACATTCCATCCTGTAGCACGGTTCCCCTGTTGGAAACCCCGCTGCTCGGCAGCCCAATCCTGCATAGGACTGGGCTGTTAGATGCATATGCTTTCCACACCACCTAAGGAAGCAGGACCGGCACAGGATCTACAGTATGCCCATCCCCTGGTGCCCGTGGCTGACAACAGGCCACATGTGGGGCTCGTGGCTTCAGCACCACCCACTTGACAGTCCGCCACAAGAGCAGTCCCCTCTTCCGGAGCCCATTCCCTGGATTTTGAATGTTGAACCCCAGGAATTGCCCATTTTAATGCCTGGCATTGGAAACCCAGGTCTGGGTTTGCCGGATCGGCAGACAGCTTCCCTTCTTCCCATCCCTTTGTAGCTGCTTGCAAGAGAGATCTTGGGAAAATGCCGTTTGCAGTGACGCACTTGAAGTGGCTGCACCTGTTCCAATAACACAGGAGGAAACAACTCCATGACTTTTGTGCAGGGAAAATTATAATCAAATCAATGGGGACGACCACAAGCCCCTCTTAGACTCCTTGGGACCTAGTTCTTCTCATGCTGATAAGAATTTTAAAAAACCAAGTTGGTGTTGTTGTTTTAATTTGCAGAGAGCTGGTGTTAGGCAGTGGTTTAAGGGACTAGGGGCCCCACCCTACCCCCACCAGTCCACAGCATGCAGCATTGCTGAAAGAACAATAGATGCATGCTATGGGGGGGGGGCAGAAGGCCTTGGAGAGGTAACGTTTTCCTTACTGACCTCCCAGTCAGTTGCCTGGCTGCCAACAGGCGTCCGAGGAGACCCAGGGGGTGTTTGGGGGTGGGGAAAAGAGGATAGGATCTCGGCATGTGCAGCTGCCGGCAGGATCGTCCCCCTCCCACCCCCTGCTTGGCCAGCTCCCTGCCGTGAAGACCCACCTGCTCCAGCGGGGTGCAGAAGAGCTGCCGTGGCTTCTGTGCCGCCAGTCCAGGACTTTCAGTGGCGGATCACAAGATTCGCCACATGAGCCCTGGATAGGTTTGGGCAGTAAGGCTGCAACCCTAAGCACCCTTCCTAAGGAGTAAAGCCCATTGAGCTCAGTGGGGCTCCCTTTGGAGTAGGCAGGCTTACGATTGCCCTGCAAGCATGAATCACGGCACGCCCAGCTTGGCATTTGTCTGTCCCATGAACCCACCAGAATCAGGTAATCAGAGAAGCTTACCTGAGGAGGTCGGCCCATCCAGCCCAGCCAATGCGATGCCACCAGGTGAGCAGAGCGACGGTTCTCTCTCTCTCTCTCGGCCAAAGCTGCTCACAGCCACATGATGGGGAGAATAAGAAATGCTGCTGACCCTTTGGAGAAGGGAGGGGCCTGCAAGAGAACCGGCGCAAAAAGTCAGCACTCGGCACACTCCGTCTCACTCACATGGTCCCCAAGTCCCTGTTCTTGTAAACAGGAGAGACCTGCTTGAACCAACAATGGGGGGGGGGGGGTTTGGCGACTTTGGATGAGACAGGGGGCCCTGACATGCCTGAGTGGTCATCGAGATGGGCAGCCCAATCCTGTGTCAGATCCACTGCAGCGCACTAAGCGCACTGCGCCAGATCCTACACGGGATCGGGCCTGTGCCGGGGGAAAGGGACATTTGTCCTAGATTGGACGACCTCCTCATTTGCCCCTTTCCCCTGGGGAGAGCCCCAGAGGCCCCCTATGAGCCTCCACGGATGTGCGCCAGCCAGCTATTTTGCTGGCGCACATCCAGGGAGGCCATGTGAGGCCAGCGAGGCCCGGGACGGGGATTAGGGTATCAGTGGAGTGCGCTGCCAATATCCTCGCCCCCATCCCTGACCTGGTCAGCCAGTCACCCCCTCCCCCAGGCCCCACCACCCTGGCCCTCCCTCCCCACACCCTCCCGCTGTCTGGCGTAGGTCTTACCTGCGTCCAGTGGCACAGTCTGTGGCCATTGGCGGAGGGAGCGGCGCCGGCTCAGCACCAGCGCCGCTTACTCCACAGGTGCCGCAAACGTGCCTGTACCGGCAAGTGTTCAGCTGAAGTCCCTGCAAACAGCACTTCATGGGGAGAAGAATACAGAAAAGCAAGTGGATGGGTTTTTAAGAAACAACAGCTATCATTTCAGCCCTGCACAAATGAAGCATTTGCTTTACAAATCCGGTATGGGGGTTGAATGGCTGACCCCAAAGGAAGCCAGAGAAACGAGCACCTGGCTGCATTAGCTTAGCCATTGGCTCTTCGGGAACAGACGGAGTTAAAAGCAAAGCTAGAAGCTGAAGCAAGGGCCAAAAGCTAAAAGTAAAACCTAAAACAAAAGTTAACTGCTAACAGCTACAACTAAAAGCCACAGCAACGCTACAAACAAGCTAAAACAAAGCTGAAAGCCTAAAATCAAGCTAAAACCAGCTACAAGCACAAGCAAAAACTAAAATAGGCTAAAAGCAGCGCTAAACAAAGCTGTCCGGGGCCTGGCGAGAGCCCTGTACTTACCCGGAAGGAGGACCGCCAACCAGCTGGTAACGGAGGCTGCGGCGTCTTGCCATGGACACCCGGAGAGGCTCCGGCCGACGCAGCAGCAGAGGCCGGGACGGATGAGCGGCCGTCGGCCCTGCCCGCAGCTAAGGTCCACGGGCACTCAGCAGGGCAGGGCAACCCAAACCCCCCCCCCCAAGTACCCACCGGCCCCCGAAGCCAGCCCAGGACCCCGGTTCGATCCACAGACGGCATCAGCCTCCGTGGCAGAGACCCAAGCGGCAGGAAGTCCCGCCCACCTCCAGCTGGACACCACGGCTTCGGATAGGCTCCCACCTCTGCCTGTCAGGCAGACATGGTGGGATTGGCTCAGGGCCTGGGGAGGCGGGACTAGGGAGCCGGGAGGGGTATATAAGGGATGCCTGGCCAAGAATGAGTCAGTTTTGGGCCGGCTGGCTGGAGGACAGGAGCAAGCCTCCTGCAACAGACCTGCAAGCCTCCTGCAACAGACCTGAGGAGGAGGAACCGGGTGCCGCAACCCCCTTCCCTCGGGTCCCTCCGAGGCCTCTTTCTAAAGGCATTCCGATACGCCCCTGCGGGCTCGGACTGGAGGTCTCCCCAGAATCCAGCGCACCCCAGGACTCGGGGTCACCCCTTGACACCCCGTTACTGGGGTCCCCACCCCGGACCCCCTTACAAAAACTAAAAGAACTCAAGAACTCTTGCTCTAACTTTTGCTTCTAGCTTTACTCTCAGCCTTGGTTAAGTTTTAGCGCTGCTTTTAGTTTAATGATAATGAGAATGAGAAAAATAAACGTAGAGCCTGATTATCATCAATCTTTTGAGATCTTTCAGACCCTAAAATATTGCTTGTGGGGGAAACCCGACATCACCACACTTTTTGCCTTTTTTTTTCCCTGATCATAGTTCAGTCATCAAATGTTTTCCCCTCAATTTCATTCATCCCAGCCAAACAGAGATAATGTAGTAAGCATTGTGATGTCGTGATGCCAGGTAGGCTCTCTGACTTGGCAGGGTGACCTCACTGAAGGCAGACCCGCCGGTTCAGAGAAGTGTGAAGCTTCCTGCCTTGACGCGACTGACTCTGAATGGAAACAGTGGGGTCTGAGCCATCGCAGACATTGCTGCATCACAATGCGGGGGGGGGGGGGGCGGCGGCATCCTTGAGCATCCATACGTTTGAAGAAGTCCAGTCTGTTTCTCTAGTCTGCTGCTGTGAGTCTCTTGCCATTCAACGGGGCCAGTAAGAGTCCAGGCCGATGTGGCAGGATGGATCTCAGGCGTTACAAGAACTGCACCTCTTGCCTTTGGTCTTATAGGCAACACACTGCCATCCAATTGCAAAAGAGCTTCCAGCAGCAAAGCAGTAAATGCCATCATCACGTTTGTCAAAGAGCCACAGGAGGAAACCACTGAAGCTTCTCCCAAGAACGTATCCAAACTGTACTAGAACGAACATGTCAGTTCCGCCCTGCTCTGCAACACCTCTCTCTCTCTCTCTCTCTCTCTCTCTCTCTCTCTCTCTCTCTGATGCTCTCTCAGCAGGTTCCAATAACAAATGCTGCCTTGCTAGGTTCGCCATCTATTTAGCCCGTCCTTCCGTATTGTTTAGAATGCACGCTAATGGGTGAAATCAGTGAATATTTCTTTTCTGCGACCGCGTTTCTTTTTCCACCACGAAATATACTTGCTAGACTCTCATTAGGCAGAGATTTGTATATCCGTAAATTAAATTTAGACACGCATCCTGAGCCGTTTCCTCCTGATTACCCATTTGTGTACAACAATAACCATTAATCTTTCTCCCTTTCATCACGGTTTTTGCTATTTTTAGGATGAGCCTTGCTGAGGCAGGGCCTGTCGAGAAGACACACGGTCGGCCGCTCCCTGGTCGGGGAGAACCCCTGAGCATGGCAATCTCCCGCTTTCTTTTTACCGGGCCCTCCTCATACAGGACTCCGTCTTGCCTGCAGCCTGTTTCTTTTGCAAGGCCCAGCCATTTCCTCCGCATCTGCAGCAGCGATTGCCTCGGGTTTGGCTGCAGCCAAGTGCTCAAAATGGATGCACTGTAGTCTGTGCAGCAGTTCCACGTTTTGAATGAAGCCTCTGACTAGATGACTGTCTGTAAATTGCTCATTCTCCTCAAACTTGACAACAGCATCATTTTGTTTACTCAGTGAGACCTGGGTGACCTCAGATTACCTTCTCTCTTTCATATCCATCTCAAAGACTTCAGCTGGTTGAACATAGGGGTGCTCCACCTCCTTTGTTCCAGAATGAATGAAACTGCGCCCCAAATCAGGCCCATGTGATTCATGTATTTTGATGCTGCAGGAAATGAAGCCTACAGCCAAGTGACATGAAGGGCCCCCGCCATTGCCATCATTCTGAACTCCCTTGACCGGCTTTTCAGGTGGGGGCTGGAGGGCGCTGACTTGCAGCGTGCAGCAGGGGAGGACTTGGTCTCTTTTAAGACGATTGTTATGCTACACGCAGGGCAGGAGACCCTTTCCCGAAGGCTGCCACTTTTTTCCCAGAATGCCTTGGATGCAGTGGCATTGCAGGGCGTAATAGGAAAAGAAATGGCACCTGCCCTGCCGTGATGTCCTTAATGCCGGTGCCTTGGAATGGCACGACGACCTCCAAGGCATTGTGGGGGAAACATGGTGGCCCCTGAGACAGGAGCTCCCTCAAAGCTCAGGGCCTCTGCTGCCCTGCCCCAAGCAAGACCCCCCTCTTCAGTGAAAAACAAAGCTGGGTACCAATGAATTGTGGTTTTTTCAATCATGACTAGCCTATTTATTATAGCTGCACACCATCTATGTGCATGGTGAGAGGAGAGGACAAGTCCCTACCCTTAAGAGCTTACAATCTAGCTAGACAACAGATACGAAGGGGAGGGATATGGAAGCAGGCAGTGACTTTGCTAGACCCCCCCTCGCCGCCTGGGGCAGGTGACATCGCGCCACCCCTGCGTGGCACTGCCCCCCCTCCTCACTTCTGGGAAGGTTCTGGGATTTGGAACCTAACAAAAGCGAGGGCAGGCGGGAGGGTCTACTTCATGCCGAAATCCAGCGCTGTGGTCACTCCTCATGAGTAGACCATGTGTGCCACCCGGTGTGGTCCCCACCCACCCAATGGCAGCTATGCTGCTGGAGGCAGGAACAAGCAAGGGAAAACGCTTTGATAGTCCCAGTTACACATAAACGATGGCTGCAATCCGATACATGCTTATGCTATACACGCTTATGACGAATTTGTCCCTTTCCCCTGAGGTGTGTCCCAGCTCCATCAGCGTGGCCCTGATCCTGCGGCAGACGTTACGCAGAGGGAGGGGAACTGTTCAAACGCAAGTGTTAGCAGGTGATTCTGGCCTTGTCTTAGCAGTGGGCACAGCTGGGGGGGCGCATGGCTATGGGACATTGCGACGAGCTCCTGCCCTCCCACATTTATCACTACACCGAGGGTTCCATGTGCCTGGGCGCCGCCATCATCCTTGCGACATTTGTGGGTTCATTGCGCACTCTCACCCAGACACCCTCACACACCAGTCTGGTCTCCGAGACGAAAGGCACAAGGGATTTCTTTCATTGCTTGCAGTTTATGGGAAGCCATTTGTAACAGTGAGAAGAGCGGCCCTAGAGAACCTTTCTGCTATTTTAATTAAGCAGAGATTATAATTGGAAGATTAATTAAGAACACTCTCATCTGACAGAGGAAGAATATTGGGAGCGGTCCGACTCCTTGTGATGATTCAGGATCCTCACGAGTTTTCCAGACAGCCTGGTGGCCCGGTGGCAAACTAATGACCCATTCTCTCTCTCTCTCTCTCTCTCTCTCTCTCTCTCTCTCTCTCTCTCTCTCTCTCTCTCTCTCTCTCTCTCTGCCTGATTCCTTCCTCGCTCTGCGAGTTTGCTCTGACCTGCGCTACGCACGTTCACCTGCATTCGGCGTTAACACGAGCAGATGTCTTTGGCTGCAGTCCAGGCTGCGCAAGCGTCGTTCCCCACAGCGTTCAGCCACTTTGGCTCCTTTGCCTCTTTCCTCCCTGGCATTGCCAGTCTGCAGTGGGCTCACTGAGGAGGCATTGCAAAAACCACGAGAGAGCCCCAGCCTTGAGGTGGCCATTGGCTCTACTGCAGCATCGAGACTCTTCTGGCGCAGTGGCTTCTTCTTCCTGCTGCTCCGGGCAGTGCTTGTCTCGCTCTCCTCCTGCCAGACCCTGCCGACTCCTCTGGTCTGTCCAGCAGAGGACTGTCCCCAGGAACCGAGGGTGCCTGTTGCTGCTCTGAGGGAGAGTGCCTCACGCAGAGAAGCCACAGACACCCGCCTCTCTGGCCTGGCCTTCCTGACACAAACTCTCTCCCCCTGGGGAGGTGGCTTATCCCCATCATGACTTGTAAGCTGTGATGGACTTTTCCTCCATAAATCTGTCCAATCCGCTTTTAAAGGCATCTAGGCCTGGTGCCATCACCACATCCTGTGGCAAGGGGTTCCACAGATTAATTACATGCTGAAAGGAGATCCAATGAGTTGCCCGGGTTATTCTAACAACAGCCCTGGGAAGTAGGTTAGGCCAAGAGACCCCAATGGTTGGCCGCCCTAAGGTCATGCAGTGAGTCGCCTGATTTTTTTGGCTGAGCAGAGGTTTGCCCCAGTCAGCTGCACTGTCCTAGACTCCGGCTTGCTCCAGTGCAGTCGTCGTCGTTCTTGGCAGTTGCAGGAGAATCAGGAGCAGCCGTAGCAAAAGGCTATTCCCTCCTGCTGAGGGACCCCGTTGAGCCCAACACTGTTCAGGGTGTGCCGTCCTTACGACACCATCCTTGCACTGGCAGTTCTTCCGTGCTTTCCTGCTGGCATGAACGGGAGCCACACCAGAGCATGGCCGGAAGGCGGGGTGTGCTGCTGATGGAAGCACACACTGTGCCTGGGGGACAAACCCCATTAGCAGCAGCAGCAGCAGCAGCAGCAGCAGCAGCAGCAGCAGCAGCAGCAAGGAACTGGGGCCAAAGCGGGTGGGGCAGCAGGAGGGGTTTCTCCAGTGGTTTCTGCCAACATGACTGATGTTCCCCTTTTTCCTTGGTGACACAGGAGGCCATAAAGAGAGATGCGCTTTAGAGCTCTGTGCATTATGCTGGGGTGTATTTCACTGGGCTGCTCAGTTGTGTCATCCAATAGTGTAAATTAAATCTCCATAAACCCACTAAGCAGATCTGTGCATCATTGAAAGCCGACAGAAAGAATGACGGATCATATACAGCAGGCCATCGCTCTCCCACTTTATGCCATTATGACATCCCCCTGATGGAATTACAGCAGCACAGCTGTCTCTTTGTCCTGGGTTCTCCTCTCTTTCATGCACGAGGCACATCTGCTCCAGCGCAACCTGCAAACCTTCCCTAGACAGGCCCTTGAACTGTCCGTGACAACGCAGCCCTTCCTCACTGTAAGGCTGGCTGGCCGGTTGCATGCATGCCTAGTGGTTAGTGACTGGCATCCACCACCCTGATTCACCCTTCCGCCTGGGAATGGACTGGGGGGGAGGCCAGTCTCCCTATCCAAAGCTAGAGCGGAGCCATCAGTTGGCCAGGGGGGGGAGCGTTTCTGGTGACCGTTGGCAAAGCCAGAGAGAGAGCAGATGCTTTCCACATGTGGAAGATCCCAGGCTGCTGGACTGCTGCCAGTCAGAGCCCCCCAAAATAGCCGGGGAGCTGGGAAATCCGGCCCCCTCCAACCAAGAGCAGGGAGGTGTGGGATTGTACTTCACGGGGTTGATTTCTTTGTGCTGCTTGAGGCTTACCATCCGTCCTGGAAAAACCGGGACAGGCCGCCGTCCCAGCCGGGCCCGGTAACTGGGACTGTCCCTGTTTTTCCGGGAAGGATGGCGCCGCTGCCACCGTCTTCATCCCGGCCCGCTGGCTGCATTGCGGCGGGGCGGGACTCTTCTGAGCCTGGCCGGCTGTGTTCCAGGGCTCGTGCAGGCCAGCGCACAACACCTGTTGCCCCAGAAAAAAGGTGTTGTGTGCCTGTGCAAGCCTTGCTCAGGTGCACAAGGAGCCTTGGCCAGAAGAGTCCTGGCTTGCTGCGATGCAGCCGGCAGGCCGGGACGAAGACGCCGCAGGAGCGGTGGAGGCGAAAAACGGCGGTGGCGGCAACAACAGTAAGTGCTTTATTTTTTTAAAAATGAGAAAAATGGGGGCAAAAATAATTAAATAATTTTTAAAAATACGCAGTGGACGCCCATCATCCAGCAGTGGGTGCCCAGCAGCAGCAGCAGCAGCAGCAGCCTGATGCAAAGCACTGCCGTGGCAGGGAAGAGTCAGAAGCCAGCAGCCCGGCGCTTCTAGCAAGCCAGGGCCCATCGCAGTGAATCGTCCGGTCTGCTGCTGTGGTGCGAAATCCACATCGCCATTGTGCGCTTCAGACCCTTCGGCACAAGCGGCCGGCAGTTCTACATCATATGCCTGGTGCTCCGCCAGTGCAGGTAAGATGCACTTGGGGGGGGGGGTTTGTGGGAGGATCACGGGGGATCAGGCCAGGGGTGTTTCGGGGGTGGGCCAGGGGCAGATCTCCGTGGCAGCAGTGGCGGCACTAATATCCTGCGCCACCAGCGAGAGCCTGACACCACCTTGGACCTACTTGGATTTATGCCAGCAAAAGAGCTGGTTTGGCTCCAAGTAGGCTCATTGGGGACCCAGGAGCGGCAGAGTACATCGTCGATAGAATAAGAGTGCTGCTGTACTGACTTCTCTGCCACTGCCCGGTCCCTGGCTGGCACCTTTGCATGCCATGGACTGGCCTAGGATAGGATTGAGTCGTATGTCAGCTGTCCATCCACTCAACCTCCCAAGACAGGTGTGTCTGGACGAGGGAAGATTTAGTTGTTGGGCAGGTTTGCATGGCAGGAGGCAGCAGCCCTTCAGGTCAGCCAGCCCCAGGGGTTGGAAGGATCGCATGTCATCGCAACTCCTGGGGGGGGGAGGAGTCATTGTGCCCTCTTCCCAAACTGCCTTCTCAAACCCTGGATGTGGCCATTGCCTGCACATCGAGGAAGGTTCTGGGCCACTTCGCTTTGCAACAGAACTCTTTCCAAAGTAGCCATCTCTGGCCGCCTTTGTGTATGTGTGTTGCTGCTCCAGGTTAGCAACAATTCGCTCAGTCCCAACTACTAATTGTTATTTTATTGGTAAGAATAATTGTTTCATTAAAACCTCCCCACTGAGAACTCTTGTTAGAATAAAGCTACGGTACCATTTTGCATGTGCCAATTAGCACAAATTTACTTTCAGGTTCTACCAAGGAATCTTCATCCTTGGACGGGGGCAGGACTTCCTTCCTGCCAGCCGCTCCCCCCCCCCCGTTTTCTTCCCCTCATTGCTGAACAGCATCCCCGACCAGAAGCGTTGTCGGGGTTGTGGCATGGGGGCCGGGGGCCCAGGGCGGGGGCTGGACGTGGTGGCGAAGGGGCATCACGTTGCGGAGCTGTAATGGAGGTTCAGAGTGGGGCGGCACTTAGCGTTCCGCCCCACCTAGAGCGACGCCAGTGATGTGGGAGGAGGCGAGAGGGGATGGCGGGAGGGCAGAATGGGATGAGGGATGGGTGAAATGGGGCGAGGGAGGCAGCAACAGGGACAGGGGATGGATGGACGGATCAGACCTGGGAGGGGCAGGAACGGCGGCACCAGTGCCATCAATACCCTATCCCCTTTCCCGGACCCACCAGCTATTTAGCTGTGGCAGGTCTGAGTAGACCCATCTGCACCACAGAGGCTTACCTCTGGGTAAGGGAACAAATTACTAGAGGAGACCTTCCAGACTGCCCTACACCACAGAATGCAGTGGTCACCATTTTGGCTCTGCTGTGTCAATAGGGAGGGTAGTGGATAGGAGGATTGGGCTGTTATTTATTTAAAATAATGATACCTCTATTTTATGTTATCCCTCTGTTTTCTATTGGAGCCATGGTGGCTTTGTGGTTAAGACGCTGAACTGCAGACCGGGAGTTAGGCAGGACAGCAGTTTGAGCCCCAAGTGCTGTGTGACGGTGTGAGCTACCGTCTTCAGCCCAAGCTCCTGCCAACCTAGCAGTTCGAAAGCAAGAAATTGCAAGTAGATGAATAGGTACCACCTCGGTGGGAAGGTAACAGTGTTCTGGGCGCCTCGGCGTTGAGTCGTGCCGGCCACATGACCACGGAAGTGTCTTCGGACAGTGCTGGCTCTTCGACTTTGAAACGGAGATGAGCACCACACCCTAGAGTCAGTAACGACTATCTTTTGAGCGAGGGGAACCGACCTTTACTTTTTCTCCTACCATTAGTCGCTCAAGGTGGCTTCTGACATTACAATAGAATAATAGAGTATAAATTCTACACAATAAAATGTAATATTATAAAAGCAGCAAACATAAAACCATAATAAAAAGCAAGAAAGTCAGCAGCACAAATAACAATAATACAATTCCAACGGAAAACCAGAAGCGAATGCCCACATCAAAGCTCCAAAGGAACCAAAAGAGCCGTAATGAAGCGACACCTAACAGAGGCTAAAAGAGAACGTTCTTCACCTCCACCAGAAGGTGGGCAGGGAGGGCCTGGGTCCTAACTGAGGTGAGAGGGAATTCCATAACTGTGGGGCCACCACAGAGGAAGCCCTACTTCTTGTAACCACCACCACTCTGGCTTCAGACAGAGGCGGTACATGCAGCAGGACCTTAGGGGATAAGCCAGCTCATACGGAAGGAAGCTGTTCCTCAAATACTCCCTGACAGATGGACCCCCAGCCTCTGCTTGAAAGCGTCCAGTGAGGGCGAGCCCCCAACTATATGAGGCAGACTGTTCCAGTGTTGGGCAGCTCTGACAGTTAGGAAATTCTTCCTCATGTCCAGTCTAAACCGACTTCCCTGTAGTTTCAACCCACGGGTTCCAGTCCTCCTTTCAGGAGCCACAGAGAACCAGTCCTCCTCCCCTCTGCCTTCACGAGAGCCGTTCATATACTTGCAGATGGCACCGCTCATATCTCTCCTCAGTCTCCTCTTCTTGAGACTAAGCATATCAAGCCCTTCGTTGCTCATAGGACTTGGTTTCCAGACCCTTTACAATCTTAGCTGCCCTTCTCTGAACCCACTCCAGCTTATCAATGTCCTTCTTAAAACGTAGCGCCCCCAAAAGTGGCACTACGTTTTAAGTAGCCAGACCTCACAAAGTGGCTGCAGTTTTCCAAGCGAGGTCTGGCTACTGCAGCACAGCGTGGAATTATTGCTTCTCATTATCTAGCCGCCATACCTCTGGACTCCATGACTGAACAGCCCAACAGAGCACGTCAGGCCATTGATATGGGAATGTAAGAATATAAGAACATAAGAAGAGGTGAACGTCAAGAGGTCAGCAACTTCATTCTTGAGTTCCTTCAGAACTCTTGGGTGGATGCCATCCGGGCCTGGTGATTTATTGATCTTTATTTTGTCAATTAAGTCTGAGACGTCTTCTCTTTTAACCTCTATCTGATTTAATTCTTTAGTCAGGGGAGGCCGTTCAGGCAGCGGTATTTGCCCGAGGTCTTCTGCCGTGAAGACAGATGCAAAGAACTCATTTAATTTCTCTGCAGTCTCCAAGTCCCCTTTTATCACCCCTTTCTCTCCCTCACCATCCAGCGGACCCACCGTTTCCCTGGCAGATTTCCTGCTTCTAACATATTTGAAGAAGCTTTTATTATTCCCTTTTATGTTGCCTGCCATACGTTCCTCAAAGTCTTGCTTGGCCTCCCGTATCATCTTTTTACATTTCTTTTGCCACAGTTTGTGCTCCTGTTTATTTTCCTCACTAGGGCAAGACTTCCATTTACGGAAGGAAGCTTCCTTGCCTTTTATAGCCTCTTTAACTGTGCTTGTTAGCCATGCCGGCACCCTCCTGGACTTAATCGAGCCCTTCCTCCTTTGTGGGATACACTCCTGCTGAGCCTCTATGACTGTTGTTTTAAACACCCTCCATGCACTCTGGAGTGATTGGACTCTTTTTACCTTCCCTTTCAGCTTTTTTTTAACTAGTCTCCTCATTTTGCGGAAGTCTGCCCTTCGGAAGTCAAGGGTTTTCGTGTCAGATTTGCTCGGCATTCTCCCCCCGACATGCATGGCGAAACAGATCGCAGCATGGTCACTATTCCCCAACGGTTCGGTAACATTTACCTCCCTGACCAGGTCTTGAGTGCCACACAATATCAAGTCCAGAGTCACCTGTCCTCTGGTCGGTTCCGTGACAAGCTGCTCTAAGGCACAGTCATTTAACATATCCAGAAATCCAGTCTCTCTTTCATGACCTGAGCATGAATTGACCCAGTCGATGTGAGGATAATTGAAGTCCCCCATTACTACAACCCTGTCTCTCGTTGACACCTCCCTGATCTGCTTCCTCATTTCAAGATCCCCTTCAGGTTTTTGATCTGGAGGACGGTAGCATGCCCCTACTATTACATCACTCTTTGAGCCCTCTCCACGTCGCCTGCCTTTTCCTTCAGGCCTGTCCTCTCCTGGATGTCTCTTTCCCTTGGTCTGAGCCAGTCTCATCCATCTCCCTTCCTTTGCTTACCTCTTCCTTGTTTGTTCCTTCATCTCGGTTTTTCTCCTCCCTGCTTTATGGCCCAATAAAATGGGGTCCTGCAGCCCGCGGAATCTGGCATTCCAGCGGCAGTTGATGCTTGACGGCCATCACAAATGGCCATCCAGAAGCGCACCGAGCCGTGTGCTTCTGGGTTGCCGCTGTGGGTGGCGAGGAGGACCCTGCACATGATGGTGAAGAGGAGGAGAACAGGGCGGGGTGGTGGTGGACCGGGGCAGAATGGGAGGAGAGCCGGGGACGTGTCGAAGGCAGGAGGGGGTGGCACCCGGCGTGAGCAACTTGTCCTGGATGCTATCTCCTCTGGAGCAAGCAGACATGCCCTCAAGGGAGGGGTGATCCGGCAGCAGTTGTGCGTGCCGGATCTTATCCCCACTTTTAAAAACCTCCCTGCCCCTTTTCTCTCCTCTGACATATGCCACCAAAATGGCTGGCGTATGTCTGGGCAGACCCATAGGCAGCCTGTAGGCTTATGTGGAGGTAAGTAAAAATGGTTTTCACAATTTCACTTACCTCCCGAGGTAGGTTCAGCTCAGCAGCAGCGCCTGGGGCTGCCCGCCAGATCCCCTACGATGTGGCCTGGTGTGTATGCTGCTGTGAGACCTCCTGCCTGTTCTGCTTCCTCGCCCTCCCAGCCCATGTTTGGGTGCACTGCTGGGACGACCCCCACCTTCAGTCATCCTGGGCCGATGTTTTGTTCTTCGCCCATAACGCCACCTGAAAGGGCCACTTCCTTCCTTCCTTCCTTCCTTCCTTCCTTCCTTCCTTCCTTCCTTCCTTCCTTCCTTCCTTCCAGCCTGCCTGGAAAAGGAGCTGCGGGCAGCATTCATACGCATAGAGCCGGGGGGGGGGGGGTACAAAGTTTACTCTCATTAATTAGTCTTGCTTGCCATGTTATCTGTACTAAGGGGAGCTTAATTACTTCACTAATGGAGCACACTCGGTATATGCAATCGACAGCTGAGCCCAGCCATTTCTGAGAATGCCGTTCGACTCAGCATAAATTTCTCCGAGGCTGGCAAGAGGGGCAGCTGGGAACACGGCAACCCATCCCCGCCCCCCAAAATAGCCTACGCTGGCATTTTCTGTGCATTTTCAGCAATGGCATCTTGGACACAGCGGTTGTGGCTGCCATTTTTGTGAAGCGAGTGACGCATTCCCTCTCAGCTTCTCAAGAGGGCTTTGTGGTGGAAACAAGCGCCATCTTCTCGAGGACGCCAACCCGGGCGCAAGCCCCACTGATTTCAGGTGTGCCTCGGCTTGCAGCCAAATGTTGCCAGAGATGACCAGGGAGGCTTCCCTCGTTGCTCTTTCGAGGTGCTGTAGGGGGTTCCGTCTTTCTCTGGAATGCAGCCCGACTGTTCCTCCCAGCTCTGGAAAAGAGTTGGACCGGGCACCACGCCACGCCTTTCCAGTATCCAAAGCTTGGCTGCAGGTACCTTCTCCTCATGGTCTTGCCAACAGCCTCCTCAAGTGGGTCAGTATGTGTGTGGTGGGGGGGGGGGTTCAGCTCTTTAGACCACAGGTTCTCTAAGGCTTCACACTGGGGGGGGGGGCTGCCTGAAGCTGGGCTGGAACTGCGGACATGCCAGTCTGCACTCTTCTTGGTGACTGTGCCGCAAAAGGGCTCTAGGAATGTGGGGTGAGCCGCCAGGGCTTCTCCCATTCCTGGAGGAGTTCAACCAAAAGAGGCATGTCGTACACAGTTAAAATATCTGGGTTTAAAGACCATGGTCGTACGTTAAAAACATCCATCTTCCAACGTTTCGTCCAGTATACTCTGAACTTCCTCAGGGAATGTGAGTGAGGTCTCTCCCACATTCTCTATCTGAGGTCTCTCACACATTCCCTGAGGAAGTCCAGAGTTTACTGGACGAAACGTTGGAAGATGGATGTTTTTAACGTACGACCATGGTCTTTAAACCCAGATATTTTAACTGGGTATCTTTCGTCCAGCCATGAAAATTTGAGAGGCATATTGGCTCGAGAGACCCTCACTTTAGAATTCCTCAATGGGTGAAGGAAAAAGATAGGATCCTGTCCTAGGCCTCAGGCTTTGTCCGTCACTCTCAAGGAGTCCTGGACCCTGGACAAGAGTCCTCTCTAGGTCAGACCCTCCAGCTCAGCAGCAGTGAAAAGACTCTTATCCAAACATAGAGGCTGACTGTGCTGGGTAGATTGATGCGCCCAGTGCAGACATGCTACATGTGAATTTCCACCACAAATTCCTGTGGCAAAGAGTTCCGTAGGCTGATTACGCTTGATCGGAAGGTGTCCTCCCTTTCCTGGTTTAACGTTTCAGTGGGTGGCCCTGATTTTTATATTGGGTCAATGTGAGTGCCTCTCTTCCCCAAATCACTCATGATTTTATAATCATGTGTCCCCCACACACAAATACCCCAAAGGCATGATAGGAGGAAAATGTAGCTAAACTACACCTTAAGCAGAGTTAAACTTAAGCGGAATTTAAATTACACCTTAAGTAGAGTTAACCTTAAAAGGGGTTTGGACAGATTCATGGAGGAAAAGACCATCACAGGTTACAAGCCATAATAAGCAACCTCCTGGTTTTAGAAGTAGGTTTTCTCTGTGCCAGGTGCAGGGGAGTGGCAGCAGGAAACAGGTTATCTTGTTGTCTGTGTGCTCCCTGAGGCATCTGGTGGGGCCACTGTGTGACACAGGAAACTGGACTAGACGGGCTGTTAACCCTCCTTTTGTCCCGCCTTCTTGGAAGAAACCTCCACGGTGATTGGCTAACACACCCGATTGGCAGATAGCCACTCTCCTCCCCCTTGGTGGCTGCAGTAGCTCCGCTGTGCAGCCCCCTCAAACATGGCCCAGGAGGGTTTTCGATCGTGCCGGAAATCGGGAGACCGCTCGCTTCCGCTGTGGTAACCAGACACCCCAGCACGCCTCGACTAAGCTCCTCAGGCGTCCGGGACGAGCCGAGATTTGTGCGGTCTGCAGCGGCCTTCACCTTCACACAGGAGACGCCTGTCTCTGGTGCCGACACAAGGGCTGTAGGGAGCGGCTCCTGCTGGGACCACCCAGAGAGGCCGCCCCCCCCAGTCCAAGCGAGGCTCCCTCTCTGCCTGCTGCGCTGCCCCCTGCTGCAGTTCTCCAGGAGGCCAGGGTGGGTCCCTTTCCTTTGGGCTAGAGAGCTGCCCCCCCCAAGGCCCTGCTGCACGCCAAGCAGCTGCCTAGTCTGCCCCACCCTGCCCTGGGCTCAGCACGCAGCTCCTGGAGGAACCAGGCGCTGGAGATCCCCGGACGCCACCGCTGCCTTCCGCCGCGTCAGGCCATTGGCCCAGCTCTGGCTTCTCCTGCTAGCAGCAGCTCTCCGGGGCCCAGTGCAGCCGGGGAGAAGAACGAAGCCCCTTTCCCAGCCCAGCTCTTCCAGATCCCTGAGCTGGAGCTGCTGGAGAGGGAGCTGGGGGGGGGGCTCCTGCTCCGCTGCAGGTCTCCCCCCCCCCTTGTCTTGAACCAGGCTAGTGGCCCTTTGCCGCCTCTGCCCTCTCTCAGGCGGGGCCCTGCTGCCAATGGCCAATGGCACCTCCCTCCGCCAGACCTCCCGGCTTATCAGCGGGGGGGGGGGCAGCAGCACTTCCAGGGGCAGCAGCAGCTCCTCCAGCCCCCCACCGGTGCAGCGCACATCGTCACAGGGAATTGGGAGCATTCTTCGTCATGGACTGTCCTTCGAGGAAGCTGTGATCAAGGGAGGTGGGGGGACTTGAGCCTCCTAGTTCAGACTCCTCTTGGCTGAGGCCGTTCCCCCCTTAAGGAGTTTCTAAATGGGGGGGGGAATCCCATCACGGAAAAGGAACGAGAGAAGCCAAAGGCCGGCAACTGCAGGCAATTGCACAAATTGCCTTTTTGCAGAGCTCATTGGAAGTGACAAGGCTTCCTCTGCCTTCATGTTAAAGCTGCGCATTTTGTACATTGTACGGATGTTGTGTCTCATAAATATCCGCAGACTAGAGGGGGCTCATAAATAACTCACGCGCCACGCAGAGGCACGGCCCCTTGCGAACAACGGTGGCTGGCTCCGGAGCCCATCAGGGTTGCCACACGTCCTGCCTTTGCTTGACATTCCTCTAGCGCTGCTGCGAGAGAGAGCCAAAGGCCTGGACCAGGGAGAGGTGGATTCCGCACTGCTCCTCCCTCCCCCCCCCCGGGCTGGATTACTGCAAAGATCCCTGTGCATGTCCTGGTCGCAACACTAAGCTCACACTGCAAACTAACACCTGCAGGGGAAGGGAAACAAGCCAGCTGTTAATTTCATGGGAAAGACCTGCTGGGGCTCAGATCCACCAGGAAGCCTCTCCCTCCCTGGGGAAGGAAAAGGCCCTCTGCATGTACTCAGAGTATATCATATCTACTACTGTGGGCATGAATCCCTTAGAAGAAATGGAGTAGCCCTCATAGTCAATAAAAGAGTGGGAAAGGCAGTACTGGGGTGCAACCTCAAAAACGACAGAATGATTTCAGTTCGAATCCAAGGCAATCCATTCAACATTACAGTAATCCAAGTGTATGCCCCAACCACTGATGCCGAAGAAGATGAAGTTGACCGGTTCTATGAAGACCTACAACACCTTCTAGAACTAGCCCCCAAAAAAGATGTCCTTTACATCATAGGAGACTGGAATGCTAAAGTAGGAAATCAAGAAATAAACGGAACAACAGGCAAGTTTGGCCTTGGAGCGCAAAATGAAGCAGGGCAAAGGCTAACGGAGTTCTGTCAAGAGAACACGCTGGTCATAGCAAACACTCTTTTCCAACAACACAAGAGGCGACTCTACACATGGACATCACCAGATGGTCAATACCGAAACCAGATAGATTATGTGCTTTGCAGCCAAAGATGGAGAAGCTCTATACAGTCAGTAAAAACAAGACCTGCAGCTGACTGTGGCTCAGATCATGAGCTTCTTATTGCAAAATTCAGGCTTAAACTGAAGAATGCAGGGAACACCACTAGACCAGTCAGATATGACCTAAACCATATCCCTTATGAGTATACAGTGGAGGTGAAGAATAGATTTTGGGCATTAGACCTGGTAGACAGAGTGCCTGAAGAACTATGGACGGAAGTTCGTAACATTGTACAGGAGGCAGCAACGAAAACCATCCCAAAGAAAAAGAAATGCAAGAAAGCAAAGTGGCTGTCAGATGAGGCTTTACAAATAGCTGTGGAAAGAAGGAATGCAAAAAGCAAAGGTGAAAGGGAAAGATATAAACAACTGAATGCAGATTTCCAGAGAATAGCAAGGAGAGATAAGAAGGCCTTCTTAAATGAACAATGCAAGGAAATCGAGGAAAACAACAGAATGGGGAGGACTAGAGATCTCTTCAAGAACATTGGAGATATCAAGGGAACGTTTTGTGCAAAGATGGGCATGATAAAGGACAAAAAAGGCAGAGACCTAACAGAAGCAGAAGAGATTAAGAAGAGATGGCAAGAATACACAGAAGAACTATACAAGAAAGATCTTAATGTTCCTGATGACCACGCTGGTGTGGTCACTGACCCAGAGCCGGACATCCTAGAGAGTGAAGTCAAGTGGGCCTTAGGTAGCATCACTAACAACAAAGCTAGTGGAGATGATAATATCCCAGCTGAGCTACTTAAAATCCTAAATGATGATGCTGTGAAAGTGCTGCACTCAATATGCCAACAAATTTGGAAAACTCAGCAGTGGCCAAAGGATTGGAAAAGGTCAGTTTACATTCCAATTCCAAAGAAGGGCAGTGCCAAAGAGTGCTCAAACTATCGCACAATTGCACTCATTTCACATGCTAGCAAGGTTATGCTCAAAATCCTACAAGCTAGGCTTCAGCAGTACGTGGACCGAGAACTACCGGACGTACAAGCTGGGTTTCGAAGAGGCAGAGGAACTAGAGATCAAATTGCCAACATGCGCTGGATCATGGAGAAATAATATAATATTATTTGTATTATATATTATAATAATATAATATCATAATATTTGTAGATCTGCAAAATAGGCAGCAACTGCCAGCTTAGAAGAGGCATCCCTCCACCCCTCTCCCACACTGGAGGGGATGCCTCTTCTTCGGAGCTGGTTGATGGGTCCCCCCGTTCAAGACAGACAGACAGACAGGCGCATGTGTGCACAGAGGGAGAGTCCCCCAGGGGCGCCCAACTCTTGCTGCTCATCTGAACCCAGTTTTTGTTTAACTAGCTTCAAAACAACAGAAGACTGAGCATTTCATTTCAATCATGTACATTTCTCATCCCTAATGTTTTCCCTAACACTGGAACTTGTTTGTTCATTCACGGATGTTTCAATTTATATCCCACTTTTCATCCCAAGTCCTCAAGGCAGTTAGCAAATGTTTTTCAACAACAGTAATCACTAAAAGGCAACTCCTGACCCCAACAAAATGGCAGCCCAAAATCTGCAGCGAGATCAAAGGGGGCCCCTTCACGGCCAGCAGGAGAATCGGTTCTCCACAGGTGCCGGGAGGCCAGGAGGGAGGGAGGGGCAACATGAACCAGCTCCCAAAGCCTGGGAGCCGCCCCTGAGGGGACTCGTCTGTCCCCTGTGCACGACAGCTGAGCTCAGCAGGTACCGGCGGCACGCGGAGCACAGCCTCTCCAAATGGTGGTCTTTGGCAGGGAGAATCGTACGGGAAGATCGTACTGGCGCCACAAACAGAAGGAGCAGGTCCAAATGCAGGGCAAGGAGGAGGCTGTTTGTCGGCCCTGAGCCTTCCACGGTGGCGCAAAGCAGGTGAGGCCAGCCAAGCGCCCGTCGGTGAACGGGGGGACCAGGCCTCGCAGTTCCTGGACTGGTCTGATCTGTATTGATGTTTCCAACTGTGCTTCGGTCAGAGCTTCATGGAAACAGGCAGTGGAGCACCGAGCTCCCGTTTCACTGCGGGGCGATTTCTCCAAGTACTTTCTTCTGTCGGGGTTGCTGCCGAAACATGATTGACAAGGTCGACGTTCTACTGGCGCTCGCCTCACTTTTCGTTCTCTCTTTTAACGCGGCACATGCCAGAGAGAAAGAATCTGCTGGCGCCTTGGATTCCTTTAATGCTGCTCCTTTTCCGGACCTGACAAGTAAGCTGCCTGCTGCTCTTCGACCTCAGTGTCTTGTGATTTCTCAATTGTTGTAAGAAAAAAAAAACTATTTGAACGTCTTGTGACTGATTTGTATGGAGGAAGGGGTAGAATTGTAGAACTGCAAAAAATATCCTAGACTTAAGTTTGGCTGTACTGTATTTTCAAACAAGGGTTCACTGAAGGAAAAATTATGGATACAACTACAACTCATATTGATGTATAAAGAGCACAAGAATTGGAGCCCTCCCAGTCTGTCACTTTCAAACCTTGATATCAGATATCCAAATTACAAAACACATGAAAGGCAGAAATGTAATACACAAGTAATCCAACTCCGCCTTGTTCACTATAAAATGGAAACTTTTACCTGTCCTGCAAAACCCAGGAGATCAAATCTGCCTCATCTCCGCTGCCAGTAGCTCTCTGGTACCGAGGGAGCACAACTGTTTGGGAGCACAAAATGTTCAGACTGAACATGGGACAAGCCACACACGTGGCGCATGGGAGTCTTTCCTTCACTTGTCTTCTGACAAGTGTTCCACAGATTGGTTCCCCAGATTGGTACTGAAGGGAGCTTCCAGGGGGGCACCCAGAAAACATCTTTATTTTGTATACCTCATCTTTGCATAAGAAAATGCTCCAGACAACTTACAACAACGAGGCCAATATCATTATGCCTTTGTACAAATCGATGGTAAGGCCACATCTGGAGTATTGTGTCCAATTCTGGTCACCACACCTCAAAAAGGATATAGTTGAATTGGAAAAGGTGCAGAAAAGAGCGACCAGAATGATTCGTGGGCTGGAGCACCTCCCTTATGAGGAAAGGCTACAGCGTCTGGGGCTTTTCAGCCTAGAAAAAAGGCGCCTGAGGGGGGACATGATTGAGACGTATAAAATTATGCATGGGATGGAGAGAGTGGATAGAGGGAATTTCTTCTCCCTCTCGCACAACACCAGAACCAGGGGACATGCACTAAAATTGAGTGGAGGGAGAGTTAGAACAGACAAAAGAAAATATTTCTTTACCCAGCGTGTCATTCATCATTTCTTTACCCAGTGTGTCATTCATCTGTGGAACTCCTTGCCACAGGATGTGGTGATGGCACCTGGCCTAGATGCCTTTAAAAGGGGTTTGGACAGATTCATGGAGGAAAAGACCATCACAGGTTGCAAGCCATAAGCAACCTCCTGGTTTTAGAAGTGGGTTTTCTCTGTGCCAGGTGCAAGGGAGTGTCAACGGGAAACAGGTTATCTTGTTGTCTTGTGTGCTCCCTGAGGCATCTGGTGGGGCCACTGTGTGATACAGGAAGCTGGACTAGAAAAGAACTTTTCTCTATCCACTCTCTCCATCCCATGCATAATTTTATACGTCTCAATCATGTCCCCCCTCAACAGCCTTTTTTCTAGACTGAAGGGCCCCAAACACTGTAGCCTTTCCTCATAAGGGAGGTGCTCCAGCCCACTAATCATTTGGATGAGACCAGCCATGCAAAACAAACACACAAGCCTCTCCATGGCGAGGGCTTGAGTCCCCATTGGGGGGGGCACCTGCCAGCTGTCAAGAGCCCTTTTGCAAGGGGAGGGGCTGGGCCAAGTCACGGGGGGAGCCTGAGCAGCACTTGGGCCAAGCAGCAGGGGGCTGGGGGCTCACTGCACAAAGGCGCAGGCTGGGTTCAGCAAAGCACCCGCCAGCAAAGCACCCGCCTTTGGTCTGACTGGCCAGGAACACAAGGAGACTGACCGGCAGGGACAAAAGGAGAGAGAGAGAAGCCACACTGGCGATTCCACACGGCTGCTCTCGAACCCCCCAGCCCGAGCGGGAGACAGGCAACGAGCATCCCGCGCCTTGCACGACCTCCAGCAGGTGCGCCTGTCCGGGGGAGCCCTTCATGGGCCCAGCTCCCCTTGCCTTATGGCAGGGATCTGCCTCTTCCTCCTACCCGTCGCCTGGAGCAGGTGGCCATGGGGCCAAGCAGATGGCGAGGAGAGGCAGTGGCTGTTTCCCGAGATGCGGTGGCTGCTGCTGGCTGCCTGAGCATATTTTATGGAGCTCAACAGCTTCCGAAGAACCATTCGTCAAACGCAACTAGCACCAGCCTGGAGCGCACAGCTTGAGACGGGCGCCAGGAACAGACTTCTGATGGATCAGCGCTTCTTTATATTTGCAAGCCTTAAACAAGGACACCAAGCAAGGAGTCTCTTCCCAGAGGCCAGTTGGGCCCTCCGTAGGCTGACCAGAGCCCCAAAGGGACAGCAGGGTGCCTCTCCCTTTAACCGCTGGCATTTGGGCAGGTGCAGCTCATCATGGAAGGGTGCAACAAGCTGCACCTGCCCAAATTCCCGCTTCTTACACTGGTTAAAGGCAGAGGCACCCTGCTGTCCCTTTTGGGATATCGTCAGTCAGTCCCAAACGTTTCCCAACCTTTTTCAAACTGCGGCTCCCTTGACCACTGGCAACCATTGGCCGTGGCTCCCCATGACATGACGTGGATGCCTGCCAATTGGCATGACACTGTTTTCCGAGAGGATTCCGTGGCATTTGGCGGCTCCCCTGGCTGGTTTCCGCTGCTCCCCTCCCAGTTTGGGGACCACTGGACACAGAGTATTGTTTGCAAAGCAATAAAACCCATCTATCACCTTCACCCTCCTCTTAGAGTTCATGAGTGTTTGTGCACACCACTACGGCTATTTTCGGGATAAAGGGAGCTAACTGGTCTTAAGGGAATTGGAGGGGGAACAGCCTCCCTCCCAGCTCAGCTCCCCTCAGCTCCACACTACGATGCCAAAAATGCACACAGAGAGCCCATTCAGAACTTCGGGGGGGGGGGAGCCTAGTTTTTTCCAGGCCTCAGTTATGGCACTGACAGTTTGCAACCCAGTCTCAGTTCCAGCCAAGCAGAGTTTGCACATCCTCCATAGCGACAACCAGACCCTACGAGTGAGCAAAATGCATCATCATCATCCATGCGTTTCACACGGGGGGCAACAAAGTCTACCCCCCCCCCCGACTGGACCTGCTTCCCAGCCTCCTGGCAGGTGACATTCCGTTCTCAGCGCCCGGAAGGAGGTCTGAGGAGAGACACTCCTTGGCGTGTGGGGGGAGGAGGAGGAGGAAGGAGCTCGTAGAGAAGGCCTCTGCTGAAGACAGGACGATCCGGCGCGGCCATGCTGGCAGCTTCGCCAGGCCTCCCCCCCTCCGCTTCAAGCGAGCCCCTCAACAGCACATGGAACGATGATGTCACGCTGGACCTGAGCCACAGCTTGACACTGTGGCTCTGGCAAAGGCGGTGCAAGCCAGCCAATGAAGGGCTGCCGGCCGCTCTCTGCTGTGAACGCATCAGGTGGGGGAGACCATCTCACTCCTGGCTTTGGAGCTGCTCCCCCTTCGACTCACATCTGGATGCCAGGAGTTCTCCATCTGCCATCATCCTCTCCTGGCAATCAGCCCCTCCATTGGCAAGCTGGTGGGTCTTGATGTGTCCCTGCGATGGCTTAGCTCAGTGATTCCCAAACTGGGAGGCACGGCTCCCAGGGGAGCTGCAGAAACCAGACTGGGGAGCTGCAAAGTGCCACAAAATCCTCTTGGAAAATAGTGCAATGCCAATCGGCAGGCATCAACATCATGTAATAGGGAGCTGCAGGTCGAAAACGTTTGGGAAACATTGGCTTAGCTGGATGTCCATTCTGTGCGAAATGGCTGGCTGTTGGGGGGGGGGGTCTCTCGCCTCTCTCCAGCTCCCCAATTTCCCTGGTGCCTTTGCTTCTGTAGTAAGCAGTGGCAGCCTGGCACCTTCTTCTCGCCATAGGCACCTCCTCTGAGCCAGCTCCTCTGTGGGCCTCCACCAACAGGAATGCTGGTGTCTTCTTTGCTGCTGCTGCTGCATAGTCCAATCGAACGTTGCTCCTCACCAAGCAAAGCGCGGCCTCCTTTCCTGTTGACAGCCCCTTCAGGAGCCATCACTGGGTAGCCGCCGGTCTCTTCCGCCGGTCTCTTCCCTTTTCAACTGATGGTAGTCTGTCAATACCAGACTACTATTTCAAGCTGCCCTCTGATGTTTGTTTATCTGCAATGCTCCATCCTTCAGGCTGGCTGAAGGAGTTTCCTTGAATATGACTTTTTTGTTCGATAATGTCATTTCCCTCTAAGCTGTTTGTTGCAAAGCTTTCTGCAAAGATATAATCGTCAAGACTGTACAGAGTTATCTGGCATCTTCACAATGAATCGGAGAAATTCTCACCCAGGCTTTATTCCTCTTAAGTGCAATACCCCCCACAAAGAGGAGGATTTTGAAATCATCTTGTTAAAAGTAACAAGAGAATACAGCAGAACTGGACTTTGGGAATTTGTGTTGGGAGGGGGGGACAACCAGAATCGGTCTCCAGAGGCTTCCTGGCAAAGGGATGCAAGCTGGTACACCCTCAGGCTTGAACTGGGATGCTTGCCCTAGAGCAGGGGTGTCAAACCCATTTCATACAGTGGGCCAAATAGCATTTATGGCACCTGCTGAGGGCCGGAAGTGACATCATTAAACAGAAAGTGATGCCATTAAGCAAATGATGGCCAGAAATAAGCACTTCCTTCTCAAATAGGAACTCATTAGCTGCAAAAGACAGAAGAGAAAATACATATGCAAATCTTGATCATATTTTCAAGGTATGGAAAAGCCCAATTATCATGCTGGGAGAGCCCAATTAGCACGCACGCCGCCCTTTCAGCAGCACTGATTCTGCCAAGGAGTCACTTTGCAGCTCGGCAGCTGAGAGGTGCTCTGCAAAGTGACATCTCGGCAGAAGCGGCGCTGCTGAAAGGGCGGCCCGTGTGATAACTGGGCTCTCCCAGTGCCTCGGCAGCGTCTCCCTCTCTCACTGCCCTTGGTCTCTCTCCCTTCCCCATAGCGTCCTTGCCTTCTGAGGCCTCCTTCCGTCTCACCCTCCCAGAGCCTCAGCAGAAGCAGCACTGCTGAAAGGGCAGCACTGGGAGGGAGGCCAATTATCACATGGGCCGAATAAAGAGCTTCTGCTGGCCATATCTGGCCCCCGGGTGGGCCTTCTGTTTGACACCCTTGCTTGCCATAGAGCCTTCCTGGCTTCGGGTAAGCAGAGCACTGCAGCTTCCTTGGCTGTGACGAGCCACAAGGTGATCCTGGGTTTGGAGCCAGGCCTGCTTCGGCAGGGTAGCAGCCTCCTCCAAGTGAGGTGCCTGCACTGAGGGGTTGTTATCCTCAGCAGGACCCGCCACATTTTGTGATTGCTAAACAATCAAACACGGCCCTACGATGTTCCACCAAACGTCTGTTTCACATGCATTTGTTTGGAAATTTGTGTTAGCCAAGACCCCAGGCCCAGTCTCGTCACCTGGTCTCCAGATGAGATTCAAGATCTGTTATGACATCAGAGATGATTTGCATGCAGGCTAGAGAACAAGCTGGAGTCGGGGAAAGGGGGGAAAGCCTGGAAACACTGAACCAACTGCTAACGACAGAACATGCTGACACATTCAGTTGCCTGGTGTCTTGCTACAGCACACTCCAGCACCCTCCCTCTGAGAGTCTCAAATGCCCACAAGAGAAGCAAACCCAGAGTGCAATGCAGGGCTGGCCCAACCCTGAGACCCACTGAAGCAATTGCAATGGGCGGGGGGGGGCACTTCTGTCCTCCCAACTGCTTCTACTGATCCCCCTCCTCCTCCCATTCCCTGGACTGGACAGAGCAAAAGCATGGAGAGTACATAGAGGTTCCAGGTTCAGAAGCCGGCCTGGGAAAAGCCTCAGGGGCTGCTGCCAGTCAGCACAGACAGAACCAATCTGGGTGAGCAGCCGAACAGACGGAGCCTCTCAGGCAGCAGCTCTGGAGGTGGAGCAGCAGTGTGCTTCCCCCCCCCAAGGAGGAGAAGCAGAAGCCCCCTTGTTCAGGAACTGGAGAGGTTCCTGAAGAGCAACAGGGACAACAGGGTGTGGGCTGCACCCGTGCTTAGGAGATGCCTTTAACACTGGATACGTTTATGGGGGGAAGGTCCACCACAGGTTACAAGCCATGAGGTCTATGTGCAACCTCTAGGTTTTAGAGGTAGCCTCTCTCTGAATGCCAGGTGCAAGGGAGTGGCGACAGGACACAGGTCTCTGGTTGTCTTGCTCCCTGAGGCCACTGTGAGAGACAGGAAGCTGGACTAGGTGGGCCTTTGACCTGAGCCAGCTGGGCTCTTCTTACATTCTTATGAGCAGCTTCCTGGAGCAGGAGGCTGAGAAGACTGTCCAGGTGGCCATTGATGACTCAGGCAGATGTGGGCTGGCAAGTGCGATTATGCCAAGGTGGAGAGCCCGAATTTGCCAGACCTTAGAGGAAGGTGCCACAGAGATGCCCCGTGGAGGGACTGCTCTCCGCTCCAATCAACAGCCCTTCTTCAGCATGATCTTGATTAGAGGGAGCCGTGCCTCTCGCCGTGCCTCACCCTCTCCAGGGAAAGGTCCTGGCTGACTCCTGGGAAATGCAGCTAAGGAAACCAGGCGGCGTTAGTTAGGAGAGACTGTGTGTGCTCATTTTGGAAAGTGAGGACCCTGACAACAAGGTGCAACGCTGGGGCCAAGAGGGATCTTGCAGTTCCTCTGCTAAACGTCAGGAGAGAGGAGCTACTTGCAAAAGTCCCTTCTCGCTCCCCAGGGCGGCAGGGCTTAGCTGCTGGACAGGCCAGTCCTCCTCTGGGAGAAAATGTGGGGACACTTCCAGGAACAAAAGGCACCGAGCCATATGGGGTCTGCGCACAGTCTTCCCTTCAGAACATGTTGGCCAGTGATAGCTTCGTCCCCTTCTGCATCACACACACACACACACACACACACACACACACACACACACACACACACACACACACACACACACACACACACACACCAGGCTCTGCAGGTGACCGTCTCTTTCTGAAGCCCTCATGGCAGAAATGACTGTTGGGAAATAACAAGAGCAGGCCCAGTTACAGACTCACATCTCAGTTTTCACAATGGGCTGATATTAGCCAAGCAGATGTGGCCTTTATTCATTGCAATCTTTTCATTCTGACATATAATCAGTTTTGGTTCCTGAGGGAGCCCCATTTTAATTTTGCAGTAATTTAATGGCAGTATTACCCTTTTTAGCGGTGTGCATCCCTTCGTCTCACAAGCTGAAAGTGAGCCCTGCAATAATCATCCTCTTTAATAGGCCCGTCTCTGTAAATATTAAAGTATTCATAATGGTTTATTGGCATTATTCTTGCAGGAATGAAGGCCCGGCTGCTTCTTCTCACAAGCCATGACGTTGGCCAGGCTTGTGAGAAGCCCCTGCTAGGACTTTAAGGCGATGGTTGAAGTCCGCTCAGGCCATCAGATTCCATGGGGAAGGGTTGGACATCCCTCCTGCCCGCAACCTCCCTCCATTCACTGGAGCCTCTGGAGCTTCCCTAGCTGTGCAGAGAGGGGAGGCAGCACCTGGGAAGGGGGGGGGGAGTCAGGCAGTAACTCTGACAGTCAGACCAGTGAGCTCAGCCTCCTCGTCTCCTGGGACTGGCAAAGCTTGGCCACTGAGCCCCAGCCCCAGGGTTAACGCGGCTTTGGAGTGTGGGTCGCGAGGCTCGTCATTCGTAGGGGTCCAGCCCCCTCCCCGGCGTCTCTGAATGCTGCAATTCTGAGCAGACAGCTGTGGGAGACGCATCTTGTCCCTGTGTGAAGTTAGGAAAGAATCCATTTTCTTTCTCCGTTTCCATCTTGAACAGGAAGTGCAGAAACCGCCGCCTGCTGGTGGTGGTGGTGCTGCTGCAGCACATTCTCAGCTGTGCCGGCCTGTTTCCCACGTGAACTGCGCATCGCTTCTGGTGTGGGCCACACGAGGATAAAGGAGCATGAGAGACATTGCCAGCCTTACAACAGACAGAGAAATCGGCCATTGCGGAACACGTACTGGAAACGGGGTGCAAGATGGAATCTGCGCAAACACAGGCGTGATCCAACATCAGTCGTTACCATACCCGGATATACAGAGAGGCGACGGAGATTCATAAACTCCAGAATTAGATGAATCACTGAGTGTCAGCAGTCTCTGGCTCAAGAATCGAAGGATCTGGGAGTTCAAGAACAACACGGAGTTGAGTCAGGAAGCAGCACCTGGGATTGCAATGTCCACCGGGATGCTTCAGAAGCCAACGCATATGGCACCTGCTGCAAGAGATCGGAGCGCCGTGCTGCTGTTCCTCATCCTTGGATCATCACACCTAACACAGATGTCGGTGAATCCTTAGGGGGGAACTGTTTTTTTTACAACCACGGCCTATCAACCTGGACTATCTCATTTTTAATTCACCTGTCCAGTCTCAGCCCTGCTCCCTCTACTTATTTGTTGGATCTGTTTCCCCACCTAGTTGCTATGCCTTGTGTCTCAATAACGAGATCCTCAAATTCCCCCCTCAAGTTAGATTAAGTAGATTTAAAACGAGAGATTTCACATACAGTACCTTCTCCTCGCTCGCACAGCTGCTTAACTCACTGCGTCTTCTTCTCTTACCTGGCGCTTGGTCCCAGGAGGCTCATTCACTGCTCGCAGACCTCATCACCACGTGCGTCAGTCACTGCTGTGTGGTGGTGGTGGTGGTGGTGTCTGTAGAGGCTGCTTGACTCCAACCACAGGCCAGTGTGCCAATCAGAGCTCAGGGGTGTGGCCACCACATAGCACTGACTATCAGAAACAGAGAAGGCTCCTACCCTGCTGCTGCGGGTCATCAATGCTTTAGAGGACATTGAAGAATTGGATGCCATTCATAAACGGAGATGCAGGAGGCTTGTTGGGGAACCCCTAAGGCAGGCTCACAGTGTCTTCTTACCTGTGCTTCCAAAAGAGGACCTGCTCTCCTTTTAGGAGGTCGCCATCTGCTGGGCAGAGCTTGAGATGCACCAGCCAGCAGCTGGGCCAGGCTGTGCTTTCCTGATGGAACCAAGAGCTAGACACCCAAAAGGTCCAGAGGAAGGAGGGGCATTTCCATGAAGGCAGCTTTTTCCCAGAAACATCTTCTGTTCATCTCTCTCTCTCTCTCTCTCTCTCTCTCTCTCTCTCTCTCTCTCTCTCTCTCTCTCTCTCTCTCTCTCTCTCTCTCTGAAATGGACATAATGGTGACCCTTCTTTCAGACTTCTTGCAGTCTTGTAAAGGAGAGTAATAAAGGCCTCTCCCAGAACGTTTCTCAACCTTTCTGTACCAGCCTAGCTGAAACAGAGGCCAGACCCCCGGTGTTTGAATGGGGCAGAGCCAGTTGTCTAGAACAGACGCAGGTGAACCCACTATCTGGCAGAAGATCCCCCCCTTTTCCTTCAGCTGGTCCCCCAGTGAGGCGTCTTTCTCTTCCTGGCACCTTCATGTCTTCAGCATTTCTCAGGGTTTGGGAAATTAGATCTTCAGTGAGCACGTTTGCTCTTTTAAGTTGTTTCCCTGCTTCGGTAAGCGAGGATAAAAGGCAGGATCCGCGGCGCCTGTTGCCTTCCGTCACGCTCGCCAGCATCCCCTTGGTCCCTCTCTTATCATCTCTGTGTTGTGGGGGAAGAGAGCCCCCAGTTCATGAAAGCCCTGCCATTGCCCCTGAGCAAGCGAGGTTTTCAAACGACCAGGCAGCCTGCAAAAAATTACCCGCTGAAAGCAGCAGAGTTTTTCAAAATCTCTCTCAAACCAGCAGAGATATAACAGGTGTTGGATACTCAGTAATCCAAAGATGTCTGGTTCACAGCGTAGAGTGACACTCACCGGGCACATTTTTCCTTGAGACTCGGCAGCGTTTAAAAGGCCTTTGGCTGTTCTCCTGTTGAGAATTAGGAAACGTTTGGCGGGCTCAGACTTTGTGTACACACAGCAAAGCCTCCTTTATGCCAGAACCTGCCAGCACTCATTGCAATTCAGAAACCACCACCACCACCAGCAGCAGCAGGTTTCACCGGGAGGCCTGGAACGGTTTAGGAACTGAATTCAGCTATGAGGACAGACAGGCGGTCCCTTCCTGCTCAGTCCAGTGGGAGAGCGTCCATCCTCGGACCCTGTCCCAGAGATTGGGCAGCTGCTAGTGATGGTTATGGTTATGGATGCTGCAGTCATCATCATCATCATCATCATCATCATCATCATCATCATTTACAAGAGTCCTGTGAGGGAGATGGTCTCATCCTCATTCTACTAATCATGGTGGGGGAGGCCAAGAGACAGCCACCTGCCTTCGGCCAGACTGTGCCAGTAACGTCTGAGGTGAGGCCTGAACTGGTTTTCCCTCACACATCACACTTTAACACTTTAACTCATTCCAGGGCACAATGTAAGTTCTGCATTTCAAGCTCTTAAAAAAAATGTTAGTTAAAACTGAATTAAACATTCATTTCAAGAATGCTTTGGCCCAGTGGTCTTCAACCTTTTTTGTGTTGCGACCCCAGAAAACAAACAAACAAACAAACAAACAAACAAACAAACAAACAAGACTGGGGACCCACGGTTGATCCTGCCCCCCTCCAGGAACCCCCACCCCCGTAGGGCGATCGGAAAAAGGTCCTGCTGATAAAAAAAAAAAAATCGTGCCCACAGTTTCCACTGGGCAAGGTGCTGGGCTCCCTTTGTAAGGCCAGGCCCCACCTCCACCACCCCTGCCACCAACGAGATTGCCTGCAAAGTCGGGAATGGGGAGACTTTTTGACCAGCAGGTTTCGGATTCACTTCTGCAGGCATGGAAGTCTGCTGGCCATTTTGGTTCCTGGACTCCACAAATGAGGCTTCGCGACCCCATTGGGGTCACAACCCCAAGGTTGAAGAACACTGCTTTAGCCTGCTTTCCTGGGAATAGCTTTTAGGTTTCATTTACTGTCCACACATGCACAGACAACCTACCCCACGCCCTGAGGATGAAGCGGGCTAGAGCTCGGGATCAGTCATTCCTACTATGGCTGTTCCGCCTGGGAAGAGCACGTTCTGGAATGGGCCGTTTTTCCTCAGGCAGTTGCAAGCCAGACAGGCAGGCCGGTGGATGCTGCTCACCGGACAGAATCACCCCCCCCCTCCCTGGACTGGACTGGCTTGACGTAGTGCTGAGCAGCAGGGACCACCTTGGGCTGTAGTAGACAGACCTCACACAACACAGCGCTTTATTCCCACTTGCATCATGATTTTGCAGCAATCAACAAAGAGTTGTGGGACTTGTGGCACTACCGTAGCAAAAGCTTTCACGAACTTCTTCAACCAAAGCAGCTTCCAGACCACTGAAGCTTCTGCAGCAATAAATATGTTGCCTTAAAGGCACCACAAGACTCTGACAGTCCAATGCTGTGCAAGTTCTGCTGTGAGTTCTGCATTCTGGGCAGTCCCGGACCGTGCCGGAGCAGCCCGGGATCACCTCGGGGGAAGGGGACGTTCCTCCCTTTCCCCTGGTGTAAGCAGGGTAGGGCCCAATGAACCTCTGGAGCTGCCGTGCATCTGGGGAGACCATGTAAAGGCCAGCCCAGGCTGCAACGGAACTCAGGATATCGGTGCAACTCAGCACCAATATCCCTGTCCCCTCCCAGCCCAGGCTGGCCAATGGCCCCCTCCCTCACCGTCCCTGCCCACCCTCCCCCGGCCCTGTGCCAGCCCTGCACCGGCGCAGGGTCCGGAGGACGGTCGAGTGAGCGGAGCCGGCGTCCATGCCAGTACCACTTGCTCTCAAGGCAGCACAAACGTGCCTTAGGCCGGCGCCAGCCTAAATCTGCGCAGGATTGCGCAGTTAGTTCTGTTTACTTTTCTGTGGCATTTGCTTTACATTTCTTGCAAATTCTCTCCCATTTATTCCCCGTTTGAATCTTTCCCCCCCCCCATAGAGTTTCCTTTAATTATATATCCGGCAGGCTCCTGATATGATGGGTTTAATTTTCTCCATCTAGGGCTTCGGAGTCTCTCCAATTAAAGATGGCAAAAGGAAATCTGAAGACAGCCACTTCTTGTCTCATCTTGTCAGCCCTTCGGTTTTGTGCCTGTGGAGGGAGGGGGGGCACCTGGAGGCCTGCCAGTCATCATCCCAAAGGAAGGAAGGATGGCTGGGAGCCTTTGTCTTGGCCCCACTCGGTCCATTCAGTCCCACTTCTCTCTTTCCAGAATCTTCGGAAAATGGCTGCAATAAGAAGCTAAACTTTCTCCAATGGATTTGGACTGACATGAATCAGCAAAAGTGAGCGGAGTTCACAATGCTGAGAAGCTGAAGAGTCTCTGGCTTTGTTCATTTTGCAATGGCAGGAGAGCAAGTCGTGTTTCCAGTCCAAAGCCACTGACCAAATGCAAAATACATCTGTGCTTTTTAAAAAAGAACAACTTTCCACCCAACTCTGCCCCCTTATTATTCCATCTTGAAAGGTCAGATTCCTGTCAGATTCCAGGTGAAACAGGTAGCATCTGTAATCAGGCCTCAGAAAGGACACAGCTATGGTCACCGGGGGTGCGGAGTAAAGATTATAACTTCAGTGTGGAGTTGAAACCTTTGCATGACAATAGAAATACATATTTCTATCCTGCGCAACGGTCACTGAGGGATGCTATGACCAAACAGGGTTGCTGCAGGTTTAGAAAGCAACAACAACAACAACAACAACAACAACAACAACGTGAGGCTTCTGCACTGATGGACTTGGGAGTGGAGCTCCGGGGGAACTAACAGTCCAGCAACTCTGGCAGGGGGGGCTCCCCCCCTCCCGCACATGAGAATGACGGTTCCCGTGACGCAGGGCAGGCGTGAGTGCAATACACGCGTGTGCTGCATGAGCACACTCAGCTTCTGTCCTTGCAAGCTGTAAGAGAGAGGGCCAAATCCAGCCCATTCAGGCCACCGCCGGCACCGAGGCCTCTGACCACCAGCTCATGCTGCCAGGCCAATGTTCACTCGGACGTTTTCCGAGACCTTCCAGCCTCGCCACGCACCTGCGCGAGGCTAGAAGCACTCCGAAAACGTCCAAGTTCACTCGGACATTTTTGGAGTGCTTCTAGCCGTGCGCGACAAGGCTGGAAGGTCTCGGAAAATGTCCAAGTGAACTCGGACGTTTTTGGAGTGCTTCCAGTCTCGTCATGCACCCGTGCAAGGCTGGAACAAAGAAGACCAAGGCGAAGACGCAGCGTATTAGCGGGGGCAGTTCTGGACGGCCGGGATGAAGAGGAGACTGGCCGGGAGCCCGGAATTTGGGCTTCCTCTTTGGGATTGTCCCAGCCAGATGCGGGACTATATATATATATATATACTCCGCTCGTCCTAGGGGACGTTGGATCAGTGGGTTCCAGGCACAGAACCTTCTCAGTGGTGTGATGCCCGCCGTTCAGATCTGCTTGCTCTCTCTCTCTCTCTCTCTCTCTCTCTCACTCTCTCTCTCTCTCTCTCTCTCTCTCTCTCTCTCTCTCTCTCTCTCTCTCTCTCTCTCTCTTTCTCACACACACACACACACACACACTTTTAGGGAAATGCTTTTATTTTTAGACAGGCCTTTGGTGAATGACTTTTCTCTGCTCTTTCAGCTTGCATTTTAGATTGAGTTTTAATATTTGAAGGTATTACAATTCTTCTGTGTGTCACTTTGGTTGCCTTTGCAGAAAAGCAGGGTAAAAATAAACCCATAAATAACCCTCTGTATGTCTTCACTGCAGTGAAGACATAGAAAGAAAACTCAGCAGTAGTCGTGAACATTGCAGATGGGATACTACCTGAGGCAGGGCGCCCTCCTCCTCCTGGAAAGTTTGCCCAAACAATATTGCCCCCCAGCCACACATTGGGGGGTGGGGAAGGAGGGAGGGGGGACCTAGTCTGCAGCACCCAAGTCCAACCATCATTAGGGTAATAATAATAATAATAATAATAATAATAATAATAATAATAATAATAATAATAATAATAATTAGGGTCAGCTTATTTTTGCCTCTCCAAGTTTGCTGCTAGATGCTCCTTATAAAAGGATTGATTGGTCGATTTTAAAAGATGTGTATCCCACCTTGCCCCCGATATTTGGGGCGCTCAAGGTATCTTTCGATGGTTCAGGAAATACATTAAAACAGTGGTACAATATACCCACAATAATCAAATCAAATAAAACACAAATAAAAATATAATAGCAATAACAATAAAATGTTTGCCAAACCCTGAAAAGCAAAAACGACAACAGCCGCATCAACCCAAAACGTGAGCAGAATAAAAACCGACACACAGCAAAGCCCAACAACAGGACTCAGATGCATGGAAAAGCGACACGAAGAAGGCGAAGAAGGCGGAGGCGAGTCTTCAGCCTTCACCAGAAGCTGAACAGAGGGGCCCTTGTTCTTCGCCCAGCTGGGAGGGCAGCCAAACACACTCCGCACGACGACACCCTTGGTGGTTGCACCATAAGCCATTCCAGGTCCCCACAGAGTTGCTTCCAGTAGAGGACCTTGCAGCGCCCCCCCCCTTGCCCGTTCCAGGCTCCCCCTTGCCCCAAGGGCCGTCTCACACTCTGACCCCTGAGCCAAGCATGTGCAGCGTCCTGCTCCCAGCTCAAGACCCCATCCATGGACAGACAGTATATGTGGTTAGGATTTCTTGCCCCACTTTCACGGATCTCATTTGCCATTTTGCTGCAAATACAGCAAGTCCTCACTTCACGTCGGATTAAGTCACTTGGGGACGGGCCAAGTGACATCACATCTGGGTGTGACATCATGGGGGTGTCACCTTGCGCTGCGCCCCCCCCCCCACATGGCATAGCTATGCCACTGCCGAAACTGATTCTAACCCCGGAAGCAGCTGCAGCCACAGAGGACGACGATGATGCGAAACAACAGATATCGAAATGACGGTAAGCGAGGATTTACTATATTGCGAAGAAGAGATCCTTTTGGAGCTCTTTGGTTTTCAACATCCTGAGTCATTTGGTGCCATCTGCAAACTTGGCCACTTCAGTTCTTCTCACTCCAGATCATTTATGAACAGCTTCAAAAGCACCCGTCCTTGAGGGACTCCACGACTTATTTCCCTCCACTGCGTAAGAAATGTCCATTGATTCCTATGCTCTGCTGCTGCTGCTACCTGCTCTTTTACTTGGTTACCGATCCACGGAAGGGCCTGTCAGTCCTCCTCTTCCACGCTTGGAAAGTTTACCAACAACAAGCCTTGGTGAAGGACTTTGTGGAAAGCTCTTTTTTGTACCTAGTCCTCATTCCAGGTTTGTCTCCATCCCCCAAATTTGGAAAATTAGTGTTCCTGCTAACTTACATTTGTTTTGCAGTTCCATTCTGCCAAGTATGAATTTGCACAAATATTTGGGATTTCCCCCTAATGAAGAAGGGTATTTTCCACTTGAAAATTGCAGATGATGTCTGAAAATTGCTTCTCCGAGAGCAGGGAAGCCAGTTGGACGTATGATTCCTGAGACATGAAATCTGTCAGCATTTGTCCACTGCTGTCCAGGGCCGTCCCGGTTCCTTTCCGCTCCATTACTTCCATTTCCGCTGAGTGCATCAGAGTCGCGGCATCCGCCATTCTCCATGTCAACAGCAGCCGCCTCCCTGTCAGGCACAAATTTGAAGAAGGGGAACAGCAAGGAGTTGGCGAGGGAAAGTCGTTCGGCTTGAGGAGGCGCAGGGAGGCCTGCCAGGAGCCTTCCGCCTCCCACACTAATGGAAAGAGTGCAACAGATCTTAAATCTTAATAAAAATGGACAGAGTTGCCAGGTCTTTATGAGCCAGTCAAAAGGGTCGATTTGGCAACCTGGAGCAGTGAACTTGCCTCATTACTGCACATGTCTGAGAAAGGAAGATAAATGGGAATATTTGCACAAAGGACCTGCCTTGTGCTCCTCTAAGTAAATAGGAAGATGAATTATTGCCACACAATGACATGCCTGACTGGTGCGTAGTCACAAATCCCATCTCCAGACGCCTCAAGTGTTCCTAGGGTTTCTCCAGTTGGCAAGACCCTTCCACGTCGTCACAAAAGTGAGCCTCCCTCGTCAGCAGTCAGAGCCCCATTGGCATGGAGGAAGAAGCAACCGCGACCTCAGGGGAGACTTCCAACGAAAACAGCTCTCTTGGCATGGGGTGACCCAGGTGCTGAAAACCTTCGATTCTGGACCTGGTGGTGAATTCAAGGGTCTGATTTGTGCAGATCCATTTGGACTTGGGGAATCTCATCTGATCTACAGCAGCATATCCCCACCACCACCACCACCACCACCGAGCAACACTTGGCCTGGCTGGCGGCGGCCACGCACCCTGGAGCAGCTCAGATGTCATCGCCAGGCTGCCAGTGCCAAGCTGTCTGCCCCCACCTGCCCCCCCCCCAAAAATGACCCATTGGCCTGGCAGCATTTCATCTGAACAAGCTTGAAGTGACTTTCTTTGCTGCATATTTATAACCCCCCGAGCAGCACGCGCTTTCAAATCAGACAAGTACAATCGAATATGTCAAGTACGGAAGAATGGTAACATCACAAAAGCAACAACAAGGCCAGTAAAATACATCACAGCCATGAAAAGAACGTTGAACCCTGCGATAAAATGTGCCAGAGGGGCTGTGCACATCAGAAAGACTTCTCCTGGCACTGAAAAACAGCAGAGTCGGTGCCAGGTATTCCATCTCTGGGCTCCCCCTTTTGGCACCAAACCATGCCACCTCTAGTTTCATACACGTGCAAGAAGGGGTGCCCTCTCTTTCCCATCCATGCTCTCACACCTCAGCTGGAATGCCCGATCCTGCAGGTCTCTCCCCCCCCCCTTCATCTCCTCTCTCTCCTTGCCTGATGCCCCAACTCCTGTTTCCTGACCCCTTGGTTCCTCTGAGAAATATCTCTCATTTCCATTCACACCCTCCTCTCCCATTTCCTCCCCCCCCCCAGCCTTCCATTTGCATCCCCACATCATGCCCTCCTTCTGGTTCCCCTCCCCCCACTCTCTCTTGCTTGCTTCTATTCTTCCTAGCAACAAATGCTGATTAGGGTTTGGCTGTATTTGTCTATCTGCTGGCTAGATATTCTGCTGCGTTCCCTGACCCTTGTCTTACTGCAAATGTTTCCGCACAATAAATAGACTGTGTTACACCTGCAGACCTTGACCTTCTCCCATCTTTGTGACATCGTAAGCAGCACACAGCCAGTTGCACAATAGTCTTTGCACACGTATGTTTATTTCCTTTCTGGGAACCCGTGTCTCAAAGCAACTCTCAAGAAAGAGGAAAAGGTCAACCGAGGTAACGGAGGTGGGAGAGCCAGAAGAGGGCGGAGAGGAAGAGACACTGGAGCAGAGTCTGACCTTGGGGTGAAGATTGTATTTCGGATCAGTTCTGTGAAGCAAGGCGTGCAGGAGACCTGCATTTCAGCACCTGGACTCGGTGCTGCTGAGCGCCTGCCAGCAGAGCAAAGGGCCAGAGCTGTAACGTGGCTTTGGGTTGGAACTGTTGGTTGGTCCACGGGGCCACGGATCCTCTGGCCAGGAAGCAGAGGCGTCACAAGGGATTGCGTCACATGGTGCGAGAGCTCAGCGCCTCACCCCCATGATGGATCTCAGAGGTGAATGGGGAGAAACAAGGTTGGGCTGAGCTGGACTGAGCTGGGTTCTGCAAAAGATGCCCATCAGGCAGGACTCTGGATTTCAGCAGATGACTCCGGATCAGTGATGTCACTAGGGTTGGTGTCACCCAGTCCGGTAACTCACAGAGTCACACCCGTTAACTTTATTTATTGGAATATAGAACAGTGCAGGTCACCCAACAATCAGTCTCATTGGTCTTAAGGAAATCCACATTTTTGTTACATAAAGCAGTTGTGTTTTCTGTTTCTGGTTATTTGGCTATACTGTTTGATAGTATATACACATAATGCAAACGGGTTTTGTTTCATTGCATTTTTCATGAACGTACACATCACATGATATATAACATGATGGTACTATTCATAAATAGAAAGTTTTCACAATTTTGGCCACTAGTGGTGTCACTCACACACACACCCCGAGGGTGTCACCCGGGGCAGTCCCCCCCCCGCACCCCCTAGTGACGCCACTGCCAGGAAGGGTCTGACCTTGTGCCACGTAACCAAGGCCTCCCCCGCCCCTTCTCAACTGTGCCTTCTTGTCCGTGGCTTCCTGGCACGACTGTTTAGGGCTCCGCAGCTGCCCTTCGCATGCCGCTGTGCCTGCAGGAGCCGTCACGGCAAACTTCCCCTGCCACGTGTGTCAGAAGTGAACCAATGTGCAGAACCTGCTGCTGCCTCTTCCCTGCAGAGCGTTCGGTTCAGATGTTGAGCCTCGTCATGGAATCAGAACCTTGGTGTCCTGCTGCCTGATGAGAAGGAAATAATTGTTTCGCCATTTAAAATTCAGATTTCGTAAGACAGCAGCATCTGAAGGCCCCTCGACAATTCGACTCTGAGCTCTGTAGATGGGAAATTGGAGGAGGGATGTCCCCCACCTCCCCAGCCTGCTTGCACTGGAGCAAAGTCTCCGAGGAGGGAGCAATGGGCTTCCTTTCATCCAAAGGGGAGATGGACACGTCCCTGGGTACCATGTGGCTGGGAGAGGCTCTCGCTGGAGCTGCTGATCCCGTGACCAGCGAGGGGGTGGACTGGGGTGGTGCTCCTGACCGGAACTGACAGCACCTCTAAATCCACCCCATAATCAACCGTTGGTCAGAGATTCCACCTTCAATATTTTACAGCCAGTGTTTGACACTGAGAATTCAATTGGCGATGTCCTTTTGTCCAGCGATATTTCTCATTTACTGTGCAGCAGCAACCATGAATATGACTGACCCCATGGCTCCCTTTGTCAGGCAGATTGCTGGCCGGTACTGCTGGCTGGTGGGTCTTGATGCAGTGACCGTTCTGGAGTGCTTGGAATGGTAACATCAGCAGAGCGGTGGGGGAGGAAGGAGATACACCCCACACCCAGGTGACTGATGTGAAGGGTGTGTGCGTGCGTGCGTGCGTGCGTTTGTGTGTGTGTGTGTGTAGCAGAGATCAATTCAAAGAGGGAACTGAAGGCACCCTGAAGGGCAGAGCTCTCTCTCTCTCTCTCTCTCTCTCTCTCTCTCTCTCTCTCTCTCTCTCTCTCTCATGCTCTATGTATACATTTGTAAACAAAGCAAATGTTTGGAAGAAACCAAGAAATCTCCAGGAAAGCAAACCCTGACCAGCTTTTCACCACTTGTGGCATTCAGTATGGTTTGGATTTAGCACCTGAGAGCACCTGATTCCTGAGGTCCTCAAAGGGGTCCCCAGACAGACACTCTCAGCACACACTCCCTCCATCATCATCACCACCTCCTTTACTAAATGTGCAGCGAGGGTGTCTTAGGCATAACAAGGGTGGAGCGAAGGCAAGTAGTTCTGCAAGACTCTGTTACATTGGAGTCAGCGGCCCCTCCCCCTTGCTGTTGGAGCCATTCTGGCAGCAAAGGCAACACGCAGGACACTCCCTTGTTGCTGCTGGAATGGCTCCAACAGCAAGGGGGAGGGGCCGCTGACTCCAGTGTAACGGAGTCTTGCAGAACTACTTGCCTCCGCTCCACCCTTGTTTCACTCCTGGTCCTAGAACCTGCATCCAGATGCACATCTGCCTCGACATCTGCTCACTGTGCTTCCCCCCAGGTCCCCTTGCAGGACTGGAGCACAGTCGTCCCTGGCTGCTGGTGTCTGATGAGGACCACTAGTTGGGGGGGGGGGTTTGCTAGCCAGGACAGGTGACTTCCTGTCCCTCTTTCCTTGCCTACAACTGCAGCTTCCACCTGCTGCAGCCTTCTTTCCAAACAGAAACACAGGCAGGCAGAGTGACTGCATCCCAGTGGGCCTGTCCCCAGGAGACAGCACACTTCAAAGAAACTTCCCTGGAGCAAGAGACGTTTCCATGCGAAGGAGAGAGACGCACAAGAAAGGAAGAGTGTCAGAGCCCAGCAGGGTCCGAGCTGACCTGCAAGGAGACAACTGCAGGGAGGGAGGGAGGGAGGGAGGGAGGGAGGGGGACGTGCTCCAGGTGTTATCCAAATTGCCAGTTATTCTTAAGGGGAATAGCGTAAATATGGCAATTGGGTATATGCAGGGACCTTGAGACTGGTTTATACCAGAGTTGGACTTCCAGAATTCCGTTTAAATAATATTGAGGACACACATGGGTTGCTTTCCAATATTTACTAGATATCTTACACGATTTGGGATATACAGGTGAAGATGCAAAGCAAGTTGTTTAAGAGAACCTATGTCTCTTGAGTTCTTGGCATCATTTCCTTCTCCTGCTATACTGTTGCCTGGTAGCTTTTACTTCTTTTATTTGAATGCATGCAGGGAACACACAGTACGTGATGCATGCATGCTGGGTGTCTGTTAGGAGCGCTTGGCCCAGGCCAGTAACGTGATGCCAGTCAGCCAGGGCTGATGGCGAGAGGCTGCAGCTCCACAGAGCATCCGGCTGGCCTGACCGGGTGGACCTTGGTCAGCTCCAGCAGGCAAATGATGCAACCACATCTTGTGAAAACAGCTGCCTCTTGGGAGCCTCCTGAAAGAAGGATCCCCAGCTCTAGATGTCCTCACCAACTCCATGGAAAGCTCAAGGAAGTCCTGTATGGTAGTGAGCCAACTTAAGAACCTCAGAAGAGCCCTGCTGGATCAGGCCAAAAGCCCATCTAGTCCAGCTTCCTGTGTCACACAGTGGCCCCACCAGATGCCTCAGGGAGCACACAAGACAACAAGATAACCTGTTTCCCGTTGACACTCCCTTGCACCTGGCACAGAGAAAACCCACTTCTAAAAACCAGGAGGTTGCTTATGGCTTGTAACCTGTGATGGTCGTTTCCTCCATGAATCTGTCCAAACCCCTCTTCAAGGCATCCAGGCCATGTAGGGCTTCACAAGCGAGTGCCAGGAAGTGTGACTGTCGTCTTGCTCCTGCCAGCACCTTGGCACTTTGATCCCGCTGCTGAAATTTGCAAGCGGGCTTTAAAAACAGCCTCACATACAGACTGTTAGAATGATGTCACCTGGGCATAACGTGGTGCATGATCCACCACGGCCCCAAGTCTGCTCTCCCCAGTTGGGTGCAGGTGGCGAACCAGCCGACGCTGGTCACAGCTCTTCTGGTGACTGACCTCGCCTGAGTTACCGGGTGTGTGTGTGTTGCTGGATCCAGGAAAGCCCCCAAACGGTGCACTTGGTTCGTCAGGTGGCCCCACAGTGGCCCCACTAGATGCCTCAGGGAGCACAAGACAACAAGATACTTGTATCCTGTCGCCACTCCCCTGCACCTGGCACAAAGAAAACCTACTCCTACAACCAGGAGGTTGCTTATCCCCATCATGGCTTATAAGAACATAAGAAGAGCCCTGCTGGATCAGGCCAAAGGCCCATCTAGATCATCTTGAGACCTCTGGGCTGCAAAGACAAAGGCAGCAGCAGCAGCAGAACCCAGCAAGGGCCATCAACTAGCCAAGAAAGGTCTGTTGCCGGGTCCACCCCACAAAGGACCCCATAGGATTATCTGGATGGACAACGTGTAGAAACTGCCTGACTAGACTCTGATGTTCCGGAAGGTCCTCGCCTTCGTTCTGTCTTGCTGCTGGGCCGCTGTTGGTTGACCCACCGGTGCTGCAGGAACCCACCCCCCTTCCAGCCGCAACCCAAAGACCACCATGCCAGGATCCTGCTCCAAAACAGAACTTCTCATTGGGACACAACAAGCATGAAAACAAAAGTTGGCTTATCTTTAGTCATTGGTAAAGACACTAAATTAGCCTGAGCAGAGGAGGTTGTTAAAATTTATGCAGCTTAAAATGCAAACCCATATAATGAGTCACTTTGAGTCCATAAACGTTTATGACGACTTGGGTTCACTTATACAAGAGGCTGTTTCGGTGGAGGGAGCAAAGCTGGGCTAGTTCGTCATTTGCAAAACATCGTTTGGCACCCAGTAAAGGGGATCATGATTCATCTAGCGCAGGAATCTCATCCCATGGCTTAGCTAGTGTGCACAGCGCACTTCACAGGCGACACCTTTACTCTTGTCATTCATTCAGCTCTCCAAGAGTCTTACCAAGTGGGTCACGGTGAGTCCCACTTTACGGAGTCTGAGCCTGGAAGAAGAAGGCAGGGCAGGGAAGAGGGAGCAGCCGGCGAAAGCCACAGTCCTGCGCCTCCCGTTTCTCTCTCCTCTGGTAGTGCAGCGTAACAGAATGCCAAAGTATGCGCTGCAAGAGGTGCCTCTTCCCACAAGAAGCCCTTAGCATCTTCCTCTGCTAAGGCCTTCCATATGGAACACACAATCTTATAAACGGATGAATGAATGGCTTAGGGTAAGTAAAACTGATAAGTAAAACTGCCATCAAGGAAAACCAGGATGGTTAATGCCTGAGATTTCTGAGGTGGTGGTGGCTCGATGTCTTGAGGATCCAGTGGATGGAAAGGCGGGGTACGAAATAGCTTCATGCACACACACACACACACACACACACACACACAGAGAGAGAGAGAGAGAGAGAGAGAGAGAGAGAGAGAGAGAGAGAGAGAGAGAGAGAGAGAGAGAGAGAGAGTTGCTTTGTTTTTAGGCATTGTCACCATAGTGACACCGAAAAGAAGAGCAGATCCCCAGGAGGCTCCAGGTTCACCACTTGGGGTTCCACGAGAGCTGCCTTGGAGCAGCCCACCAGGGTCTGGTTCCACATCATTCCTGCTCAGGGCTGGGCCCAAGACCTTCTGCTGGGGCCGGAGGAGGCAGCCTGCCAAATACCCCCCCTTCCCTGGCGCTGTGCCAGCCGCTGCTCCTCCCACTCCCTGAAACGGGAAAGGAAGAGGGGACCCAAGCGGAAGAGGAAGTGTGGGGGAGACGAGAGCCCCGCTCCTCTCTTCTCCTCCACTTTCTCTTCTGCTCCGCCCCCCCTCCCCTGGTCTTCTTCTAAGTCAGGGAGCAGCAGCAGCAGCAGCAGCATTGGAGGAGAGTGGCCGGATGGGGGGTGCTGCTCCCCACCCTTTCAGTCGGCTTCATGGAAGGGCCGGCCCTGTTCTTGCTTGGTACAGCCAGATTTTTCCTTGCTGCCTTCTTGTATTATCGCTCCTGACTGTATTGATGGATGGATTTGTATTTTTAGCCCACACACTCCCAGGGGCTCTGCACAGCTTAGCATAAGAATTCACGCACACAGAACCAAAAGCAACATTGAAAAAGAGGCAGGCACCGTTTCTGAGTGTTCAGCCCCCTTCCCTCCCCCATCTCCGGCAGCCTCTGCCTCCGGGTCCAAACACAGGTGTCCTACGTTCCATGCTTGGGGTGGGCCTCGGCTCGGTGGATCGTGGTGGCTCTGCTGCGCTGCTGCTGGCTGCATTCGGCACAGGAGAACTGCACGGCTGTCCTTTGCATCACAGTGAAAGCAGCTCTTGTGCGCCCCCCCCCCCAGGGTGCCTTTCGATGCCAGCAGCCCATTGTTTGCAAAGACACTCAGTGATCCCCAGAAAAAGGAATGCCATGCTGGCGCAGCCGTCACCTTCCCAGCACTGCTCTCCCATGTCCCTATTATCCACTCCTCCAAAGCCCCCCCCTGCTTGATATTCCGAAGGGGGGAGCTGGGAACACCTTCAGCAGCCATAAGAACACGGACCAGCTCCGGGGGGGGGGCTGCTTCCAAGGCATTCTGCACTCACTGTCGCTTAGGGGTACAGAGCTGCTTATTATCCAGGACATCCTGTCTGTGCCGACAGAGCTTCCCTGCTTCTCCTGAGCAGTCCCTCCCAGGAAAGACTCCAGCCCCGTGTTGGACCCCTGGTCATTCTCAGGCTCTGCCTACTGGCACGGCTCTTTCCTGGAGTGGTCTTCTTCTCAAAGCTGCAGCTGCCATTCATCTCCCAGAACGCTGGGCTAGTTGCATCATGTGCCCCCCCCCTTTCCAAGCTCATTAGTCAAGGGCTTGAGTCTTGCAAAAGGACAAGGGAAGCGAGAAGCTGAGAAAGGAATCCAACATGCCCGGCTCAGCTGCCCAACTTTGAACCTGCTTTTCACTCCAGCACCTCTGGGAAGAGGTTAGTGATAAATTGCCAAAAGACACCGAAAGATTAAAAACCAAGAGAAAAGGGTTTGAATGAAGCAATGCTCCCCATTTCCAAAAGGAGCAGATTGGCTCTTTCGGCTCTCCAAGGAAGGATTTGCAGGCCAGATTGTCTGTGTGTTTTGTTTTTACCTTATTACCCTGCATGCTTGAATTGCAGACGGGATTCCAATTTCCTCCAAGATGGATTAATGCGAGGGGGCACAATCACAGGTATTGTCTCCTTGCGCAGAAGGAGAGGAAGGGCTGCAGCAGAGCAATCTGAAGGCAGAGGCATTTTCTTCACCATGAACCGGGATGAAAGCCAAGGATAATCTCATCACACCTAAGAGGATCAGCAGGGTTTGGGGAAAGAAGCGGGCCCTGAAGAGAGCAGCCTCCAAAGGCACCTCCTCTTCCTCCCTCTCCGGCGGGGGGGGGGAATAGGATGACCCCAGCAGCTCCACCAGCAGCTCCACCTCCACTGGCTATTCTGCCCGGAGCCTAGACATGTTACTGGGGAGGGGGATGAGTGTCAGGAAGGGGCTGTGTCAGTGGAGACGGGATGGCTCCTTCCCCTACCTGCCATCTTGCCTTGACATTCTTCCCTCTTTCCAGTCCCCCTTATGGAGTTTCAGATGTGTGTTTCCCCCTGGAGAGCAGCAATGTGTGTGTGTGTGTGGGGGGGTGAGAGCGGAAAAGTGGCAGGTGGACTAAGGTTCAGTGCATGCTTGCGCGTGCGCGCGCACACACACACACTCACACATGCACCCACCTTATCCTGCAAGTTATTCCCTCCTGTGTTTCCGTGTAATGGGTCGTTTGGCCCTTATGCCTTCCATCATCTGGATACTAAGCAGGTTCAAGAGAGGACATGATGTCAGGCTGGCTGACCTCCGGGAGTGGCAATGGGGAATGTCTGACTATTTTCAGGACTCTGGTTTCCTTTGAATCTTGCTGCAAAAGTACCAGGACTGGGGGCTTTGCAATCATAGCAACTCCAGTGCGCAGCAAAGCATTTGAATATGTCTCCCGCTTTGAAGTGCCTATCTATCACCAACTCCCAGTGGCACCTCTCATTCCATGAAGAATATTCACTCATTCGGCCAATTGGACACAGAAGAGGCTCATTTCCCTCCAGCCTCTGTGCGACTCTCTCTGCAGCCGTCCTCTTTCAGCGGAAGCAGGGTGAGGTTCATTGCCGTTTGCTCTTTGGCATTTCATTTTCCAGTCTTCTCCAGGCTGTAGTCTTCGGTGGAATGTTGACGTTCTTCATTCTTCTCCTCTCTCCATTCCTCCATTTCCGCTGCGTTGTCCTCCTACTGCAACTCTACCAGTTCCTGCGTAGCTAGAGGACTCCGGAAAGGGAGGGCATCTGCTGCGATCCCCACTGCCCCCCCCCGGTAAAGGCCTATATGTGAGCCATGTGCTTGGTGCTGTCAGTGTCGGGCACTTGTGGAGTCCTTTCAGACCAACCGAGGGGGACAACCTGGCCCAGGGTGGGGCCTCACCTGTCCTAGATGACTTCCCTCATCATGCCACCCCCACCCCCCACCCCAGGCTTCCTTTCATCAGCAGTGCAGAATGTGGAGAGCAGGCTGTGTGGGAAACATGGAAATAACCCTGGCTGAACTCACTGGCGAAATCTTTTATCTGACATTTTCAGAAGAAGCAAAGATGCCTGACGCTTCTAACCATGGCTGTATTTGCCGATTTTCCAGGGGGCACCTACAGTGACTTCCAGCCTATAGGGACTTACACTTTCAAACACAACACGTGGCCTGAAAGTTGCAGTACAAACAGCCCCATCCTTCTTAAACGCCCGTTCCACCAGCGGAGCCCTCAGGATCCAGGCAGAAGTTACGCAAGGATGTCACATGCTCCAGCACCACCAGCCGGTGCAGAAAGGTGGCCATGCGCATGGGCCAGTGGCCAGGCCACCATCCGCCAGCAAAAGGTAAGGTGGCTGACCGTGGAGTCAGGCGGTTGGTGGAATGGGACAGGGAGGGGAGGAACAGGGAGTTTCTGGGCAGGGAAGGGGCGGGAAGGGAGGCGGAACGAGAGAGGGAGATGGCTCTCTTCACTGGTTCACCTACCCCGAGGAGACATCTCCAACTGCCCCACACACACACACCATAGGATGCAGCGTAAGTCTACTTGGCCCACCTGCATCAGCCAGGGGGAGATTTAGGGCAGTTGGGGCTGTAACTCAACACCCAGAAAGAACCATCACACTTTTGAGGGCCTCTTCTCAGAGCAGAGGCCTCTTCCCAGAGGGCGCCATTTCAGGGAAGAATCCCTTGATCTGACTGTGCTAGTAAATTGCCAGGGTGAGGCCCCCCCCTCCCTCCAAGCTCTCCCCCCAGCAAGCTGTGAATGACAGGCAGGACTTGTTAGCGGCTGCCCAATGCGGAACATCGAGCCAGACCCCAGCTGAGCAGAACTGCCTGTCAGAGGAACATCGGGGGGGGGGTCTCTCCGGCTGAGCTTCCAACGCAGGGCCATTTCCCGCAGGTGATAGTTTAAAAGTAAACCAAGGGATGGATTGGAACACATTTACAGCCCAATCCAGCGTAAGATCCGCTGGGCGGCCGAGGCCGTCCGCCAGATCCTGATCTCCACCGCAGGCAGCCTGCAGCAGGCAGCCCGCAAAGGAAAGTCTACTAGGGGAAGGGGACGTTTGTCCCCTTCCCCAAGTGTAATGGCGGCTGGGGCCGATAGGCCTCCTCAGATTTCCACCAGCTATTTTGCTGGCGGAAGTCGGAGGAGGCCGTGTAAAGGCCCAGCCGCCCAGTAGGGACCTGGATATGGCGAACGCCATGCCCCCGCCTCTGCCCGGGGCAGCTGGGCCTATGGGTGCCCGCCAGCTCCGCCGACCTCGCCTGCCAAATCCTACCGTGCTTGGGTCTGGCGGTGGGCCGAGTCTTCGGGCGGCGGAGCTGTGAAGGCCGGCCTTGTGCCAGCCTTCCCAGCTCTAAAGTAGTCTGCAAATGTGCTTTACGGCACGTTTGCGACTATTACGAACGGCAGAACGCTAGGTCTGCCGCCTGTAACTTGAGTTGGATTGCGCCGTTAACTGGGAAACAGGAGACTGCCGAAGCAACAGGAAGGCGCAGGTTCCAATAAAGTACCCAAATATAGATTCACTTATAAGGGATAATACAGAAATATGTGTGCCATGTTAAAGCTATCAAGAAAAAGGGTGGAAAAGAGAGAACATGATAAGCCTAAATGAAGATTAACATTAGAATAGCAGAACTAAGAAATCCCTTGCATGGGAATTGAAAAGCAAGCCCAACAGCACAATCCTGTCTAAAAATAGACTGGTGGAGCAACTGCTCCGCCAGTCTAAGGTGTCGCAAATGTGCCATAAAGCACGTCTGTGGCACCTGGAGAGTAAGCGGTGCCAGTGCACATGGCGTCACATGGCAGAGCAGCGTCCTCCAGCGTCACATGGCAGAGCAGCGTCACGGCGGAAAGGCAAGTCCCTGCTGGGTGGCGGAGAGACGGGGGCCGTTCCGGGGGAGGTGGGATTGGTGGGCCAGGCCCAGGATGGGGGAGGGAGCAGTAGCAGCCTCCTCCACCATATCCTATCCCCCTTCCTGGTCCTGGTCGTCATTACACGGGGCTCCAGCAAAATAGCTGGCGCACATCCGAGTAGCCCCATCCGGGAAGCTAGCGTATTACTCAAGGTAAAGGGACCTTTACCCCAAGGAGGCCTCCGGCTGTGCCGGGTCAGGCCCAATCCTGCTCAGGATGCTTCAGTGCCCTATGTGCGCCGCTGCGTTCTGGTAGACAGGATCGGGCTGCAAAACTCACTGAGAAGACTAGCAAAGGGTCACACACTCACAGCGTGCGATGGCAGGACAGCTGCATGCAGACCACCTCCTGACTCTGTGAATGGGCCATCGTCACAGATGAGGAATTAAGCCAGCAGGTCTCCTCCTCTCCTCTCCCACTTGTCTTCTGCAGGCCTGGCCCTCCCTCCCTCCTGGGCATGTGCGGGGGGGGGGCTCTGCTCTGAAGCTTCCTTGGCACACTGTGTGCTCCTGTTTTGCAGATGCGCTAATGAGCAGCCTTTTGTGCCACAGGTTCTCCAAATGAGAACTCACAGGGGTCGTTTGGGCTGGTAATTTATATCACTAAACAAAACACAAGATAACTCTGGGTGGGAATCAAACTCCCCAGCTAAGGAGGTTATTAATAAATAACTGCTAAACTGAATAAATCATTTCAAGAGAGGCAGCTGGATTTAGAGTGCCTTGGGTGGGGGGTGGGGGAGACAGAGACAGAGGCTGAGCAAACATTTGGTAAAACACTTGTGGGCAGCATCGGGGAACGTTCTTCTCCTTCCTGCACCGGCAGTGTGGTGGCGAACGCCAGAGTCCATGGCAGGGGACGCGCAGTGCCTCAGTGGCAGAGCCAGCCCCAATTGGGAGGTAGCGCCAATACTTTTTGAAGGGGTGTGTCTGGGAGGGGGGTCACTTGGGTGACGCGCGGCCCCACCCTGGGGCCGCGCGCGCCCTAGTGACGCCACTGGAGATGCCTCAGGGAGCACACAAGACAACAAGAGACCTGTATCCTGTCGCCACTCCCTTGCACCTGGCAGCATTCAGAGAGAGCCTACTCCTACAACCAGTCTTCCTGAAGAGGCCGTCCCATGGCTGGAACGCAACAGCCAAGAAGGCCCTGTTCCCTCCCAGTCACCTCTGAAAGTGGGGGACACGCAGAGGGGGCCTCCAAAGACAACCCCAGTGCCTAGACAAGAGTGTGCAGGAGCCCGGGGTCAGCAACAGCACTTCCAAACCCTGCCCCCTTTTTTGTACAGAACGGTGTTCAAAGTCAGCCCCGTGCAGAGGGGCACAAAGGTGGCCATTGTCAGGGCCAGGAATGGCCACAGCCGGCCTCAACCGAAGCAGAGCGAACGTGCTCCTGGCTGCCACAGCTGCAACTGCTGGCTGGCGCACTCCCAAGCTGCCCACCTCGTCTCTCAAGCAGTGTGCAGCCCCCTCCAGAATAGCTGAGAAGGGCAACTGCAGAGGGGGGGGGGGTCTGTGATTCTGCCCAGCAGGAAACCCTTTGCTCTCGTCCAGAATTCATTTTCATACCTGCTGAGTATACAGTGATCTTGTTTTCTAATCACGCTGCTCAGCCGGGGATGAAGGTGCAGCCGAAACGGTAATTATGCGAGAAAACCTGCTTGATAATGGAAGACTGTGAATTCTGAATAGTTTTGTGACGTGGCCTGGGGAATAATTCCGAGGACTGTCGAAAGACGAGAAGAACCTCTTCTGTGTCACAAGCAGGATTAACGCAGCAAGGAGAGATCTCCGGGAGGGTGATGGGGCCTCCCCCCCCCCCCACACCATTTGGATTAGCAAAATGCCACACAGAATCAAAGCCACATTCCATGGACCAGGCCGGCTTGAGAGCATCTCCCATCGCAGGCAGGCAGGTGGCTTCTCTTGCTGGAAGTAGCTGTTCATTTTACCGGGGGGGGGAGGGGAGGGGGGCAACAACCACTCAATTTGATGATCACAAGCAAGCTGACGAGGAGGAAGGCGCTATTTATTTATTTATTTATTTAAAAAAATTATATCCCGCCTTATCCTATGCCGAAGGCAAATGCCCAAGGCGACTTACAACAAAAATTAAAATACATAGTTTAAAATAATACAGAAAATAAGTTTAAACGATAAATAACTTAATTTAAAAACAATAAAATCCACTGGGGGGGGGGCAGAATGAAGCAGAGCAGCAGCATGGCAGAGCATCTTGAGACACAGGAGGCAGACCACAACCCATCACCCAAACGCTAGACGAAACAAAAACGTTGAGCCCTCACCGAAAAGTCATGAGGGAGAGGGTGGTTCTCAGATCCCCTGGCAGGGAGTTCCACAGTTGTGGCGCCACAGCAGAGAAGGCTCGCCCACGTGTTGCCACTCCCCTAACTTGCGATAGGGGTGGCACTTGCAGGAGAGCCCCCTCAGATGACCTAAGAGAGCGGGCTGGAATGTATGGGAGAAGGCGGTCCCTCAGATATCCTGGACCCAAACCGTGAAGGGCTTTAAAGGTCATTACCAGCACCTTGAATTGGGCTCGGAAACGAATGGGCAGCCAGTGCAGCCGCTGAAGCAGCGGTTCAACAGAGTCAAACCGCCTAGCTCCAGCGACCACCCGGGCCGCCGCATTCTGCACTAACTGCAGCTTCTGAACCGTCTTCAAGGGCAGCCCCATGTAGAGCGCATTACAGTAATCCAGTCTTGAAGTCACTAAGGCGTGGACCACCGTGGTCAGGTCTGATCAACTCAAGTACGGCCGCAGCTGGCGCACCAGCCGAAGCTGGGCAAATGCACCCCTGGCCACAGCCGCCACCTGGCTTTCCAGGGAGAGCTGTGAATCCAGAAGTACTCCCAAGCTGCGCACCCGTTCCTGCAGGGGGAGTGCAACCCCATTCAGAATGGGCAGGTGACTCAGTACCTGCATCAAAGCTTTCCTGACCAGTAGGACCTCTGTCTTTTCTGGATTCAATCTCAACCTATTAGCCCTCATCCAGACCCCAACCGCCTCCAGGCAGCGCTCCAGGACTTCCACAGCCTCCCTGGAGCGAGATGGCAAGGAGAGGTAGAGTTGGGTGTCGTCAGCATATTGGTGACACCCAGCACCAAATCCCCGGATGATCTCTCCCAACGGTTTCATGTAGATGTTGAAAAGCATGGGAGACAGAATTGAACCCTGTGACACCCCACACTGTAAAGGGCAGGGCGCCGAACAGGCATCTCCCAGCATCACCATCTGGGACCTGTCAACCAAGTAGGAACGGAACCACTGCAACGCAGTGCCCCCTAGTCCCAACTCAGCCAGCCGGCCCAGAAGGATACCATGGTCGATGGTGTCAAAAGCCACCGAGAGGTCCGAAAGGACCAGCAGGGATGCACTCCCCCTGTCCAGTCCTCGGCGAAGATCATCCAGCAGGGTGACCAAGGCTGTCTCCATCCCAAAGCCCTGCCTGAAGCCAGACTGAAAAGGGTCCAGATACTCCGTTTCATCTAGTATCCCCTGGAGCTGAGATGCCACCACCCGCTCAATCACCTTACCCAAGAAGGGCAGATTGGAAACTGGCCGATAGTTATTTAAATTGGAGGAATCCAGAGATGTTTTTTTCAGGAGGGGGCGCACAATTGCATTCTTCAAGATGCTAGGCATCACTCCCTCCCACAGAGATGAATTCACAATAGGTTCCACCCAATCGGCCAGCCCAACCCGCGCAGATCGTATTAGCCAAGCTGGGCAAGGGTCAAGCGGGCAGGAAGACGATCTCAAACTACAGAGGACCCTATCCACATCCTCAGGCTGTATAAGGTGAAAAGAATCCATAACGATGGAATTGACAGATGCCGTAGGGACAACTTCCGGAACTGTTAAACCAGAGTCCAAGTCATGGCGAATCTGAGCAATTTTATCTGCGAAGTGCCGTGCCATCTCATTGCAGCGGTCCGTCGAACACTCCAGCTCACTCGCTACAGGAGCCGAGTGGAGCAGATCCTGGACAACTCGAAAGAGCTCCGCTGGTCGGCTACTCGCAGACGCAATGGTGGCAGAGAAAAACGCCTTCTTCGCTGCCATCACCGCCACGGGAGTATAATATAAGGGTTATAATATAAGGGCCGCACTTCTTTCTTTCCCATTCACCACATCCACTGTACGTGGACACAATGCCCAGATGCCCAGATCCTCCTCCTCATCCACCAGCCCATCACGAGATCCGCAGGGGCAGCTCTGGCAGCCAACACTAGAGGGCCACAGCTCTGGAGTCATCTTCTCCCCAGAGATAAGAGCAGGACGGTGAATAGGTAAAAGAGGGGGAAACAGACAAAAAGCAGGTAATGACATGAGACCGAAACTGATCTTACAACCCAACCCTATACTCCCCCCCCCCGGCCGATGCAGTGGTGCCAAAATGGCTACTGCTGCATCCTGAAGGGGTGCAGTTGCGGAAACCTCCTCTTGGTATGGGAACATAAGCCTCAATGGCATGGAGGGGTCTACTCAGACCTGCACTAGTGAAATTGCTAGTTCAGGTCCATGTGGACCTGTGCCGCAAGATTGGGTCCGGGAGGGGGCTAGCATTTGGCGGCCTCTGCTGCACCGCTTCTCAGAGCCAATCGACCCTTCTCCGCCCCCATTGCCCCCTCTTCCACCCTCCCCCACCCCCATCGGTGCCCTGTTCCACCCTCCCCCACCCCGCCTCCCCTGCCAGCCTACCATTGTCAGCAGACCCACGATGACCTGCCAGCGCACGAGAAGCCGCTCCGGTCTCTCCACTGGTGCTCTTGCCGCACGCAACTTAGCACACTGCCAGAGCGCCTTTTACGGCTGCTGCCATACGGCAGTCTATGCTGGCGGTAAGTGCGTCCCGCCAGCGTACAGCCCCAGTAGGATTGGGCTGTTAATGCTTGAGACAACTGGAAACAATACATCCTGACATGAACCGGTTCCCTATCTACCATGAGAGGCTCTCCAAGAATTATGTTTGGTGGTTCACCTGCAGCCAGGAAGGGACGGGCACTCCCAAGGTCCAGGCGAACCCCACAAGTGCTGGAACATACTGTGCCTGGCTCAAAGCTGGCCAGCAGCACATTATTTGGCCTTCGGGGGACTCAGAGTCCGACTATCCTGACTGGTAGTCCAAGGGCGAGGCATGCCAGGTCAACCTCCTGGCCCTCCCTTTGCCCAAGGTCAGGTGACTGGACAGGTGGATGCCACACGCCGCAAGGAGCCATTGTCCCCAGTTAACAGGGTAGCACATGCACTGGGCTCTCCCAGCGCCTCAGCAGCTTCTCTCTTTCTCACTCCTCTTGGTCTGCCTCTTCCTCCCATACCACTCCTTGCCTTCTGAGGCCTCCTTCCATTTATTTATTTACAATATTCTCCCTCCCAGTGCCTCAGAAGAAGTGGCGCTGCTGAAAGGGCAATGCTGGGAGAGCCCAATTATCCCATGGGCCGCCCTTTCAAAGCAATTACACCTCAGCAGAAGTGGTGCTGCTGAAAGGGTGGCCTGCATGATGATTGGGCTCTCCCAGCGCCTCCTTTTCAGTAATACCACTTCTGCCGATGCACCACTTTGCAGCTCAGCAGTTGAGAGCAGCTGATGGTGGTGCTGGGAGAGCCCAATTATCACGGGGGAGGGGCAGATAAACAGCTTCCGCAGGCTGTATCCAGCCCACAGGCCTTACATTTGACATCCCTGCCTTAGATAGTTCCAAGGAAAGTCTGTCCGACAAAGACCTACTGTTCGGGGTACATGGTGTCCTGCTGCCCCAGAACATGGTAGGACCTGTTTTTCCCATGCTGTGATCCCAAGGAATGAATAATCCCTGCTTTGAGAAGGCAGAGTGGGAAATCAGTCTGGTGCTGATTCCTTGCCCAAGCCTTGTCAACGCCGCAAAGGGGTTGTATGTATCCGCTCAGCTTGAACAAAAGCGGATCTGCAGCTGATCTGGCCAAGAGCCAATTCCTGTCAATCCATGTCACTAAACCGCTGCTCTGACAACATCTCTGGTGTGCCTTGCAAGGGTGTGTTGCTGTTTCTTAATTATTCGTTGTTGTTGTTGTTGTCTTTAAATCCTGCTTGCAAAGTTCTTCAAAGCACTGCGCACATTATAATGATTCCATCTGGGCGTCTGAAAATGATGCCATTTTCAAACATGCATTTAGACAGGTTGGAAGAAGATGTTATTTGTCTGCAAATACAGTTATACCTTTGGATAAATAATAGATGAGGGCTGATGTTGATTTTTTACGAACACATGTTATTATTTTCTTGCAGCGGAAAAGAATTACACCCTGAAAGCTGTTTCCATCACTTCACTAAGTACCTGTTTTGGAGAGTTTCCCACATGGAAGTCTGGTAAATTCAGAGCCAAGACTCATTGAGGGAGGTGCAAAACCTGTCCCTTGATTTCATCGGAAAGTTCTGCCTCCCACATCCTAGCATTCATTGTCTTTTTCTGGACACGTTCTCTGCAAAGTCAGGCTGGCCATTTTCAGTGCACAGACCCCAATCAGGGGTTTGTGCATCTCCTGTGATCTGCCACAGGTCTCTCTCCAGGCAGTGAAATGCATCAGGCACCCATCTCTCAGGAGCACACCTGAAGTCACTGCAAGGGAAACATCTGGAAGGTTGCCCCCTATAGGCGGACGGATTCTCTACAGCAGTGTTTCTCAAACTGTGGGTTGGGACCCACTAGGTGGGTCGTGACCTGATTTCTGGTGGGTCCCATAGAGCTTCCAATGGAAACACAGGCGATGGAAAGATCAGATAACTAACTGCCTCAAGCCCTGAGGCTATTCAAAAATCAGATAACTGCTAATTGCCCTGCAAAGAGCTGAGCTCCTGCAGTTTGCAAGCTTGTGTAAATACAGGGAGATAAATGTTTGAGCATCTTTTTTTCTGGTTTGTTTTTTTCCAAGTCTGTCAATGACAGGTAGTGGGGGCAGGTAAAGGCTGGGGTCACATAACTAAGGCCCTCAAGCCTTGGGCTATTCATTAGGGCTGCCTCATTACGAGAAATGGATTGAGGTTTTTGCAAATAAATAAATAAAATATTTATAAATAAATAAATACAAATATTTCTTTCTAGATCACCTTTTTTAAGTCTCGTAAAGCTAGGTGGGTCCCGATAGAGTGTCATTTTAAAAAGTGCGTCCCGGTGCTAAAAGGTTTGGGAACCACTGCTCTACAGAGAAGGATGTACCCCCAGAACCCCCCTGTATGGTATGGCCAAGATCTGTCTTCCCTGCCCACAGCCGGATGCTGTGTCCCTCCAGCCTTGGCCCAGGAGTTGGCTCACCTGGACCCCACCCGCCCCTGACCTGTACCGTGTGTGGCTCATTCACTTGGCCTCAGGCTGCTCTCTCCGCAAATGAGCCCTGCCGGTACAGGGGCTGCCCCTGCTCTGTGGCAGCTCACAGGCCCATGGGCAGCACGTCGAGCTGCTGCTCAGCTGTGCCAAGTGGCCCCCTAAGTAGAAAGGGGGAACTGAGCAGGTCACAGCGACAACCCAGGTTTGAATGCAGACAAAAGAACTTCTGACTTTGGAAGAGCAGCTCCAACTTGAGTGGGAATGGCGGAGAAGAGAGAGGCTGAAGCCCCCTTTTGGTGCCACCAAGCGCTCCGGCTCCAGGCACTGAACTTCTTCCCCTTCTTTCCCTCCCCTGGCTTCACTTCCACAGCAACTGCTGGCACCGCACTGATGCCAGGTCATCAAACTGCTTAGTGCAGGAAATACAGAAGCGCCAGAAGATACATTTCCCATCCGGACGAGTGTTTGGAGGGCGGGAGGGCAATTGCCAAGCAGGAGGGCAATGGAGATGAGCATTTCCAGGCAGCCGCCACAGGCAGCTCAGAGCTGCTCTGCCAAGACAGAGGAAGGAGCTGGCGCTTGTCTCAGCAGTGCCGAAAGAGACGGGAGCGAGCCAGGGCTGCGCAGAGGGCTGCGGCTGCTGCGGCTGCTGTGCAGAATCCTGGCTGTGTCACTGATCTGTTGAGCCACTGCTCTGGTGCAGGTATCTTTGGAGCAGTGGTGTCACGAGGGGTGCGGCTGGTGCGGACTGCACCGGGTGTCACCCTCAGGGTGTGTGTGTGACACCAGAACACCTGAGCCTCCACTTGGCGGCCCCTGGCCCACTCCAGGCCCAGTCGCCGCACACTCTCGCCAATGAGCATGTTTCCGTTGCTTGTCGGTGGGAACAGTAAGCAACAATCCAGAGCGGGCGAAAGACCGCTGAGTGGAGACAGGCTTTTCACATAAAAGGAAATGCAAAAGCCCAGAAGGTTGGGGGCGACGACGTGTGATTACGTCACCACACCCCCCAAACTTCCAGGTCAGCTCCGCACTAGGTGACACCCACCTCCGTGATGCAGCTGCTTTGGAAGAGAAGTACAGAGACTGCACCAAAAGCTTACAGCCCAATCCTAAGAGGACCTCACACTGTGAGAAGGTCCTTTATGGCTGTTGCAAAAGGCAACATGCAGTTTTGCGCAGCCGGGCTGCCACTGCATGCGGCGAGCGGCTGCAGCGGCCGCGCCAGCAGTCTGTCCACGTCTTCCAGCACCGTTAAGTCAGTGCGGGAGGGAGGCAGGGGGTGGGCAGAATAGGAAGGAATGGGGAGGAGACTGCGGCAGGGAGGGGGTGGATCAAGGGAGTGGATCAAGGATCATGGCGCTGCTGATATCCTATCCCCCTTCCTGGCCTCAATCTCCCAACCCGGGTCCACACAGACTTGCGCCAGCTATATAGCTGGTGCAGGTCCAAGTAGACCCAGCAGGACAGTGAGGGCTTACCCCAGGGCAAGGGAACATTGCATGCATCATTGCTTTATCTGCATATGCTCCAACAAGACTTTGTGGAGGTCAGGTGGTTGCGGAGCAGCAGAAAGAGCAGCGCTGCTGGCAGAGCAGGGGGGGGAGAGGAGTCAGCTCTGGGCAGTGATCCACCGTCTGAGCAAGGAGCAGCTGTTACTTACAAGCAGGTCCCTGTTTTCATTTGTGGAATGTGAGAGAGGCTCCAAAAGCACCAAACCTTGTGTGGAAAATGCCAAACCCTCCACTTCGTTCTCCCGGGTCCCTCTGGAGGCTCATCTAGTCTCCCTCCCTTTTTAGATTGTGAGCCCTTTTGGGACAGGGAGACATTTCATCATTTGATTTTGTCTGTAAACCGCTTTGTGAACATTTTGTTGAAAAGCGGTATATAAATACTGTTGTTAATAATAATAATAATAATAATAATAATAATAATAATAATAATAATACATCCCTCCCCCACGTTCCCCCCTTGCACTGCTCCTGCTCTTTCTAAGGCGTCCCTCTCCCCTGCCCTCCTTTCTTCTCCTTCTGACCACTTCCCCCAGCCAGGACACTCGAAGGTGTGCATGGGAGCTGTCGAATTCCTCCTGCTAGCTTAGAGTGGCAAGGCCAGTGAGGCCCCAGTTTTGACTAGATTCACTAAATAAATCCTTTTCTTGCACCTTTCACCCTCACCTGACAGGTACCACTACATAGGTATCTCTTGTCGGTCATCGTCATCGCCCCCCCCCCCCGTGTGTACACATTGCACATGTAGTAAAAAGCACTGCTGTTAACAAGGGGATGATACTAGAACGAGCAACAAAACTGATCAGTGGGAAATTTAGGACAGACAAAAGGTGGTCCTTCTTCACACAGTGCAAAGTTAGCCTATGGAATTCCTTGCCGCAAAACGATGTGAACAAAGTGACAGGCTGCGAGGGGAAATGATGGCCACCAGCTTGGCTGGCTTTGAAAGGGGGGTGGAGAAAGTCACGGAGGGCGGAGTCACCGAGGGCGGACCAGAGGTCTCAATGGCTACTGGTCCTGCTGGCTACGTGCTGCCTCTGAATCCCCGTTGCAGGGGACTAGTGGTGGGAGAAGGGGGCGCCCAGCCTTCCTCTCCTGCCTGGGAGAGCTCCTCCCATTGGGCAGCTGGTGGGCCCCTGTGGGAAACCGAACGCGGGACTAGATGGGCCCCTTGGGACTGCCTGATCCGGCAGTCGGGGTCTGCCTGCGATGACTATTCCTGAGCAAAACCGGACGTCTCGTGAAGTGGGGAGATTCCCTGAGCCACCCAAACCTCCTTCAGCTGGAGCAGCCTGCAGGCGGGCGAGGGCTGCTGGATGCTACTCCTGGGGCTCTGCTCCTGGGCGTTTTGGCCCCTCGGCTGGCGGCCCTGCAGTTCAAAGGGCCGGGCAAGAGCGCTTTCCCTTCTGCAGCAGCCGTGGCGCAGGGGGCGGCTCGCTTCAGCACGGCCTCTCCACTCGAGGCTGCTGTGCTCACCTGCAAAGCCTTTCCAGAAGTGATTGCAATTAAAAATGTGATTAACGTCGAGGCTCCCAGGCACTCCAGCGCTCTCGAGGACTCCACAAGCAGCTCTCAGCGCGGAGCTGCTCTTTCAACGGGTTGCTGCTGCTGGCAAAGACGAGGGCTTTCACCTGTGTTCCCCCCACCCGCTCCGAGGCCGAGCAAAAGCAGCAGGAGACATTTGGCTCACCCTGGGCCTCAACGGCGGCATTTGTTGGCCGCTGCAGTGCTTGAAATGAAATGTGCTGGTGGTCAGGCCCTTTTGGGTGGCACCGTCTGGTCCTGATGCGCCGAAACCTCACCCTGCATGCGTGTCCTGCTCCCACACCCTGGACTGAAGACGTGGAAGAAGAGCCAGGATGACTCGTTCAGCCATCAAAGGCTCTACAATGTCCCGTCTCATGAGGACACCTGTGAAGGCAGCTAAGGTGTTCATCATGTACGCCATGCTCCACAACATGGCCCTGCAAAGGAACACACCGGTCCTGGGCAATGAGGAGGGGGCCCGGGGCCCATGGAAAGCCCAGCCACCGACAAGGAGCCAGCCCAGAGGCCCGGGCAAAATCCCAGGGCCATCGCCATCGCCTTACTTTAACCAGTAAGAGAGGGTGAGTGCAAGGTGGGCCTAGGGCTGGCGAGTGGCTACAGGGTTCCGGGCCGGGATTCTGCCACCCCAGAGACTGACCCCCTCCCTGCCCACAGGCCCAATGGAGAACACCATGAGGAAGGAGCCTCCACCGGACAGGGAATGGTAGAGCCCAGACAGGCTGGTACAGCTGCTGATATTGCCACCTTCGAGCCCTCGTTCCCCCATTCCACCATGTCTCCTCCCCATTCTTCCCCCTTCCTGCCCCGTTCTGCCCCTCCCAACCTCCCCCCACCCCCTGCACTGACTTACTGGTGCCGGGTGACATGGAGGATCCACTGGTGGGCCACCTGCTTCCAACGGCAAATCACCTTTGCAGCAGCCATAAGGGAAGCTACGTCAGTGGAATGCAGGTTCTGGTGGCATAAGGCCTGCTTAGGGTTGGGCCACCCGCTGGGGAACCGTAAGGGTTGCAAGCTGGGCACATGAGCTCCTCTCTGCACGCTGTGCTCTGCCTGCATTCTTACGATGCCACGTTGCAGCTCCAGACCGACTGCAAGTCTGACACAGGGCTGAGACCAGCAGGGACCCTTCTGCACTCCTCCGAGAGGCTCTTCCAATCTGGCCCTGTTGGCAATGTCTAAGAATGAAGTGGCTTCTTAAACTGTACTGCTAATATGGATTAGCCTAAAGACGTTTTCCAGTTGATGATAGATTCAAACAGATGAGATAGATGTAAAGGTTAAGAGGGATTTTGTTTCCCCATGGAAATGAAGGCAGAACACATTCTCTACATGCACCAAAGCAGCAGTAGGAAGACTTTAAAAAATGCCGTCATGGCGATGACGATGACGAAGAAGAAGAAGAAGAAGAAGAAGAAGAAGAAGAAGAAGAAGAAGAAGAAGAAGAGATAATTGGTTTACAAGGCAGTTTACTTTGCCCTGGAGTCTTTGCCCCAAGGAACTTACAGTCTAAATTTTGACAGTGGCTGAAACAACAGAAGGAGGGGAAGGAGGGACAGGGAAGGGGAAGCAAACCCCCGGTGAAGGATTGACCCTATTGTAACTGTGTCTCAGCATGTTCGCAGGGATTGAGAGGTGGGGCCAAAGTCTTCAGGGAAAGGATGGATTGAAGAGGGATTTAAAGGAAGAGAGACAAGAGTTCTGGGGGGGGGGGTTCAGCCATGAGGACAACATGGGAGAAAGGGCAGGAGATTTTCAGATGACTGAAGATGGGAGAGACAGAGGAATTAAAGTCACGTACCAGGATATTTCAGGAACGAAGGGTCTGCCAAAGCCACGGAGAGCACGAATGCTGCTAAGGACAAGGGTGCTGTGGCTGTGCAGAAGCCCAGTGGACTCCCTTTTTCCAGCCACAGGTGCCCACTCCATAGGGGGTCTTCTTTGTTGCCCAGTGCATGTGCTACCTGCATGTGTTCAGCAGTAGTGTGCCCCCAAATACCAGCTGCAGGGCACCATTCTCGTGGGGGGGGAGGTCTGCCTCCATCTCCTGCTTCCAGGCTTCCCAGTAGCAGCTGGTGGGCCACTGTGCGAAGCAGGAAGTTGGACAAGGCCGACCCCACCAGGCGTATCTTACGTGCTTCTGCCTCTTCTCTGCAGGTGACTCCTGAGGGTTGTTGTGAAGTTACAGTGACGAGCAAACGAAGGATGCAGTCAACGTCCCTTCAAATAGCCTGTGGGCCTACAGATGGGACCACTCAAGACAAGTCCAATGTTGCATCCTCCTGTGAATTTCTCCAGGAAACCTGTACACAAGCCCTATGGTGGGGCAAATGACGACACTTTACGTGCCACCCTATGCAATGGCCGCTTTTTTTTTTCTTATAGAAACCTGACCGGGGGGGGGGGGGTAGGCTGGTTATTGAGAGTGAGCAATGGCAGGGAGGAAAGTGCACCACGTTTCCCCCACTACTCTCCAAATGCTCCCAAATATGGTCCCAAACCTTTGCAGGCACATTTGGGACCCCATGGAGGAGCTCTCAAGGAGGGTGATTCAGAGGGGAGAGTCAGGGGGCAGGGAAAGGGTTAAGCACACAGACGCGCCAGTTCTCTGCTCTCTGTCGCAAAGACCAAAGGTGGCTGTTCACAAAGAGGCCACAAACCGCTCTGGGCTCCCATTGCAGCCACATGGGCCGCCTGATGTCTAACATGGTGGGCGGGCTTTTTAACAGATGGCTTTTAACAAATGTAAATGTGGATGACCCACTGGGGTTGTTTGTTTTTAATTGTTTTAACAGTTTTAATTCTTGATTTTAAATGTATATATGTATTTTAATGTTTTTATTGTAAGCCGCCTTGGTTGCCCTTGTGGGAGAAAGGCGGGGTACAAATTCTATAAATAAATAAATAAATAAATAAAGCAGAGGTGGCAAAACGCGACACGCGCCCTTTTCCACCCACGTGTGAGGAAGCAGGCGCAACGCTTCCGGGGCATGGGAAACCGCCCGGCACCCAAGCGAGACCCTCCTCGGCGTCTTCAGACACCCCTGCCACCTCTTTCTGCCTGTGCGGTCAGGGGAAGCTGCCCAATTAAGCCAGGGGCGGGTGGCGAGCGAGCGAGCGAGCGAGCAGTCTGTCCCTGTTCAGCTCTTCTTGCTTGCCTGCTTTATTGGTCCCAGAGGGACTCGCTCGCCCAGGGTGTAGCGAATCAAAGAGAAAGGGATCCTTTTTTTAGCCACTGGCAGGTGAGGCTCTTCCAGAGGTTTCCCAATTCATCTTTACCACGGACATCAGCTGTGTGCATGTGTGTGAGTCTAATTTATCAAGCCACATTGCCAGGAGCGCAGACAAGAAGGTCACATTGACGAGTGCAACAAAGCATCTCCGTTCACACAAAGGGAAAACAGAAAGGGGGGCGAGTTGTAAGCCTCTCGCAACCCAACAGGCCTACATGTTGTCACCTGGACTCTGCCCAAACCGCTGAGCTTCCAGGGATGAGTTGATGAGCACCCTGGGGCAGAAAGCGGGGGGTGGGGGAGGGTCAGAAGGGCTCACACACAAGGATGGCTTCAGGCAATCTGGTGCTACAAGGCCAAACGAGGCGGCGGGGTGGAGGGACAAGCACCCTGGCCGGTTTGCATGATCTACTCTGGGTGTGAGAGAGGTGTGCTTTCTCTCCCCCACCCCATGCTGTCAGAGGGGAGCCCCTCTGCATGCAAAACTAGAGGCCCAGAGACCCCATGGGACAATTAGCACAAAATCTGCATGACTACGACCTGCGGCGCACCTGCCATGTGCTACTTTCCAAACCCACCTGGGATGCGATGCTTGCAGGGAAGGGACTTCAGCTTAGATCCTGTTCTCACTCACTAGGGTGGTCGACCTGGATTTGGACTGTACCAAGACTTTGGGGGGGGGGGTTCACACAACTCAAAGTTCCTCTTTAGGAGAGAAAAAATCCCTTTGTGCAGAAATGTTGGGGTGAAGGGTGATCTGGAAGACTTCTCTTTGCTATGTTGGTGCCGGCAGGGGTGTTGTCAGGGAGGTGCGTTAAGTGTGGGCCGCACTGGGTGTCACCCATTGAGGGGGTGACACCATGGGAGAAGCCCACTGTGCCACCGCCAAGGCTCAGCAGTCTTTGCCCACTCCAAGCCACTTCTTCGTATTCTTGCGACCGCAGCTCGGGAGAACGGGAAGCGGCTCAGAGCAGCAGCAGAGAGCCGAGCAAGGCGGGTGACAGCCGAGAACAGGGGAAGGGACTCGGAGTGAAGCCCCTCCCTTCAGCCGCTCCTTCCTGAAGGGTTAGGGTCCTAGGCCTTCCTGAAGGGTTAGGGTCCAAGAAGCCTTCATGAAGAAGCAGCTCAGAGTGGCCAAGGAAAGGCCAGAGCCTTTCTTCGGCTGCTCCAAGCTCAGCAGAGGCGGTGACGGGATGACGGCATCATGTCACCGCCAATTACTTCCGTGTCTGCACCGCACCTGGGGATACCACAGGCAGCGACACGCCTGGGTGCCAGGCATGCAGTTGGTAAGGATGCCCAGCAAGACTGGCCTTCCTTGCCACAATTGGCCTGTAGCGGACATCAGAGGCGTCACTATGCTTTGCGTCACCCAGTGCAAGGGCTCAGAGCATCACCCCCATGGTGGACCCCAGAGGTGAATGGGGAGAAACAAGGTTGGGCGGAGCTGGGTTCTACACAAGATGCCCATCAGACAAGACACTGGATTTCGGCAGATGACTCCTAGTCCGTGGTGTCACTAGGGTTGGTGTCACCCGGTCCAGTAACTCATGGTGTCATCCTCATTAAATTTAACAATACAGGTCGCCCAATGAATCAGTAACCAACTCAGTTCTCAGAACAATCAGTCTCATTGGTCTGTTTTGAGTTAAGGAAATCCACTTTTTGTTACATAAGGAAATTGCGTTTTATTTTTCATGTTATTTGGCCATAACATTTGATAGAACACAGTTAATTCAAAATGGTTTGTTCCATTGCATTCTTCATGAAAGTATGCATCAAATGATATATAACATGACGGTATTATTCATAAAAGGTTTTCACAATTTTGGCCACTAGTGTTGTCTGTCACACACACACACACACACACACACACACATACACACACACACACACACACGAGGGTGTCTCCCAGGGCGATCTACCCCACACACCCCTAATGAAGCCACTGGTAGAGGTGTTTGAAAATGGTGTTATTTTTTTGAATTAAAATACAAAATGTGGTGTTTTGTGTTTTTATTCACAGGTGCGAATTCTTAAGCATCGATATCAGGTTTAATATCATTATTACACTGCAGTCTTCAATGTAAAAACAACAAATGATTCAATTATTTCTAACTGGAAAAGTAATCTGTTTCAACCAGGTGCATTCCACAACCAGTAGAGAGTTGGTAATGTGGTTCCAATTCTGTTTGAAAAGGTGGTGTTTTGTGTTTTGATGTGGTAACAAACACAAACCCCTCTAACTGGGCTCCAACATTTGACCTAAGGACGTTTTTGTCCCTCCCAGCAACATCCACTCAGACCAGCCCCCCCCCTCCTGCTTTGGTACCTGCAATGGCAGCTGCTGCCCCCTGCTGGATCCTTGCTGCGCCCCTGGGTGCCTTCTAGTAAGGACTGTTCACACGGACTCTCCTCCTCCTCTGGGGTCCGGGAGAGCAAAGGCTGTCCCCAGTCCTGCCTGCAGATGCTGCAAAGGCTTGAGCTGCCTGAGACTTTCTGCTGGAGAACAGCTGGAGACCCTCCTGGGAAGGGCAACCCCCCACCCCCTCCCTTGTGCTGCCTCGCAGCCCCCCTCCTTCCATGTGGCTGCTGGTTTTCAAATACTTCTGCTGCCCCCAACTCTCTTGCCTCCCTCCGGTGGCCCAGGGGGCTCACAGTCCAAGGAACAGGCTGGTCCATAACTTGACATTCTCTAGAGTAGCAAACACAGTATTTGTGAAACTAGCAGCCCAATCCTATTGGAGCCGCCTGCCGCTGGAACAAGCATTCCGGCGGTGTACGGCGCTTTCTGGCGATCCGCCTTCGCTTGTCCGCGCAGACTAGCACCAGTGATGTCACTGGCCCAGCTGGCAGGAGCTTACCCTGGGGCAAGGAAACGAGTGTTCCTTGCCTTGAGGAGGCCTCCAGAGGCTGGAACACTCCCCCATGGGATGCAGCAGACGTCCCGCTGGCGCCACTGCATCGCTGTGCTGCGAGTTCGGATTGGGCTGTGATAGAACAGCAGATTCAGCACACAATGGTGCCAGGGCCATGGTACGTTCTGGGGCAGCCCAGGCTAGAACTGGGCAGTTGGGCACATCATGCAATATACAGAACATGAGGAGGGGCTTGGCGGGAGACAGAAAGGTGGCAACAAGAAGATGTCGGGGGGGGGAGCTCCTGGCCAAGGGGGTGGCTAGGCAGGAAGGGCGACGTTGTTTGTGAGGCAGGGAGGGAGGTGGCCGGGGGGGGGGGAAACTAGAGGAAAAAGGCCACAGGCAGAGATGTTCTGGAAGCCAAGCCCCCGAACCCCAGCAGCGCTGCAAGGAACGGGCTTTGGATTCCGCAGTGCCCTGCCGAAAACATTGCACTAGGCGGACCTGCAGCACACCTCCCACCACCAAGCAGTGCGCCACTGAGCTCCTCATTATGCATGCTGCAAGCTGCATCGCACAGGGGCTGTTACGAAAACATAGAAACTTGTTTCCTTGGAAAACGTCCAGATGGGATAATTGCTCGAACCATCCTTGATCTGCATGATCAAGGCAACACAAATATCAGGAGGAATCGAGAATCTAAATAAAACAATGGTAAATGTGCAAAAAGGAGGTGTCAGCATTGATTTCCATTTTTCTGGGCTGGCATTTGGGACAGAGTGGTTTCAGAAGCAGGCCAGTTAGCAAGGGTTATTCTGAAACCGTATTAACTGGCAGCCCTTTGGCAGGGAAAAGTGCTCTGCAGAAACACTTTTCTGAGTATACCCCAGGAAATGGCCACGTCCTAACTGTCCGTTTGCCAGCGGAGGAGGGGAGGCGGTCACTCGGGGTGGGACAAAGGCTTCTGCCCCGATGACAACAGCTGCCAGCCTTTCCTGGGCAAATCCACAGCCCCTCCCGCAAAGCAGCTTCTGACTCGTTCCCAACACATTCGCAGGCCACCGGCCAGTTTTACATCAACCCACTTTTAGAAGTCTCTCAAATCCCTGCCAGGACCAGTGCCATTGTGAGGCAGGCACTTGGGGGGAGGGGTGGCAGCCTCTGTCCCCTGCCCACCACCCTGCCTGTCAGCTGGCTCACCACCCTCACTCTTGCCCCACCACTCTCCTCCTCTTCCTCCTCCCTGTCCCCCTTGCCCCTCTCCCTTCTCTCCTCTCCTCTGCACTGTGGTGGGACAAGGCACTCCAGACAGAGTGGAAGAAGACATGGGGTAGCCTGGAGCACCTCTCCTCCGCACTTCCTCTTCTGCTCTGGCCTTCCTCTCCTTAACATGGGGTGCCTGCACACTGGCACGCACACCAGGGAGGCTCATTCTGCCTCACTCTGGAGGTGGCAGCAGCAAAGAGGAGGGGAGGAAGAGGAGGGCTGCAGGTGAGATGGGAGAACATCAGAAGAGCCCTGCTGGATCAGGTCAAAAGCCCATCTAGTCCAGCTTCCTGTATCTCACAGCGGCCCCACCAGATGCCTCAGGGAGCAGACAAGACAACGAGATAACCTGTTTCCTGCTGCCACTCCCCTGCACCTGGCACAGAGAAAATCTACTTCTAAAGCCAAGAGGTTGCTTATGGCTTGTAACCTGTGATGGTCTTTTCCTCCAAGAATCTGTCCAAACCCCTTTTAAAGGCATCTAGGCCAGGTGCCATCACCACATCCTGTGGCAAGGAGTTCCACAGATGAATTACACACTGTAATTCATAAAAAGTTGTAATTCATAAAAAGGCCATAAAAAGTTGGGTCACAGACCCTCGTCATGTTCACTGCTTGCGGTTCAACTGCTTGCTGTCGCTCACGGATTATTGCTCAGGGACCTGCTGGGGCTGCGTCAAGCCCCCCCCATCCATTCCCTCCACTATGCCATGCCAGTCAGCCCCCAGGAGCCAGGCAGCTCCCTTCCATTGCACCTGCTGAGCTGCCTTGGCATGAACGCTTCCCCTGCCGGGAACGCAGCCCCGCCATGCCTCCCTCCCTGGAACCAGCGCAGGCCACCCCACAGCCTCCCCACCCCACCCCCCACCCCGAGTTTGCCTTCAAGCTCTTTCTGGTGCTGGAGACAGAGGCGTCGCTCCGGTAGGGGCGGGGCTGTAAGTTTTGCTCGGTCGGAGTCCCGTTTACCGAACGAGCAGGAGGCGGCCCCGCCCCCTCACTGTCAGAGCCATTCCCCTGCGGAGAAAGCAGCAGGCAAGAGACCCTGCCTGCTGCTTTCTCCGCAGGGGAATGGCTCTGACAGTGAGGGGGCGGGGCCGCCTCCTGCTCGTTCGGTAAACGGGACTCCGACCGAGCAAAACTTACAGCCCCGCCCCTACCGGAGCGACGCCTCTGGCTGGAGAGTTGGTTAGGATTGGCTGCTAGTGTTAGCTCTGATACATAGGAATGAGAGTTGACTCCTACTAACACCTTATTGGTTCCATGCTGTGTTATAATAACACCTCATTGGCTCTCTGAGCAATCAGTCTCATTGGTCAGTTTTGAGTTAAGGAAATCCACCTTTTGTTACTTAAGGCAGTTGTGTCCCTCCCCCCCCCCCCCGTTATTTGGCCATAATCTTTCATAGAATATGCCGGTGGATACTGCAACATAGTTTGTTTCATTATATTCTGCATTAAATTACCTTTCCAATTATATATAATGTTACGGTATTATTCCATAAGTTTCCACAATTTTGGCCAGTAGTGGCATCACCCCCCCTAATGGTGTCACCCAGTGTGGTCCGCACCCCTGCACCCTACTAGTGGCACCACTGGCACTATAGTATTATTCTTAGATACAAATTTTCCAAACGTTTTCCACAATTTCAGCCACTAGTAGTGAGTGTCACCCTCCCTCCCCCCCCCGAGGGTGTCACCCGGTGCGGTCCGCACCCCCTAGTAACGCCACTGCCATTGCCTCCCTCAACTTCGCATGCCACTCCACTGAGCCGTCCCATAAGCCGCTGCACTCAGTCCGCGAACACACAGCAGGTTTCCCCTGTGCGCACGTGTGACATGCCTAGGAGGACGTGTCCTCAAAAAGGCAGCTGGTTAACACCCTCAGGTGTCCAAAGGTCACTGTTGAGCCCTGAGTTTCTAACGAAGAAAAAAAGTGTGTGACGGAAAATAGATTTCAAATGTTTGCAGTAATTCCTACCACCTTCCTACACGCAGGCATAACGTAGGAGGACAACGATGAATCCTGCTGCATTCCGTGCAGAATGAGGCCTGAGCCCCCCCCCCCCCCCACACACACACACAGCAGCCTGAAGTGGGAGGACACTCCGACTGAGGATGGATTTGTGTTTTTAATGTCCTGCTATCTTACTGTGGTTTTATTAGGACCCTGAGCTGCCTGGAGTCCCTCCTGACGGACAACGGAGGAGACAGAGAACTCTTGGTGTAACGGGCAGCCTGATCCTGCCGAAGAAGAAGCAGCAGCCGGCGGAAATGGCACCGGCGCGGCCAGCGCTCAGGTTCATGTTCGTCCCCTTCCCCCAGTGTAAGCCTTGGAGGCCCCAATGGGCCTCCTCGGATGTGCGCCAGCTGTTTAGGCTCTTTAGCTGGCGCACAACCGGGAAGGCTGTGTAAGGCCTGCCTGGCCCAGGAAGGGGCGGGGATACTGGTGCAGCCTGGCGGCGAGGCGAGGTAGCACTGGTAGCGCATGGAATGATACGTAGGAGAACTTCCCACACCCACAATTTTCTGCCCTCACTATTTTGCACGCAAATCCAAAACTAGTGCATTTCTCTGGACGCCTTAAAACCCAGTGCCACCATATTTACTCCAAAGTAGTGCCCCGTGATTTCCACGTGTTTCCAAGATATTTCCCACCAATGCATACCTCAGGTAATAATATTCTGTTGTCATGGCAGTGAAGGATGGCCAAATATTTGAAAAAGACAAGGCTTCCATTTTCTTTTTTAAATAAAGTAACAATAATTATATTTTCAGCAGGTGGTGCTTCATTTTTTCCCCCGCAATAAAGAAAATGAAATATACCTTTCTGGCACATTAATAGGACACCGGCTCCTTGTTACAGCCTGCCTAACTGGCTCAGCTTGTAATTCCAGGCCTAATAACATGAAAGATTAATTACAGCTCAAAATAGTAATAGCAAGAAATATTACAGCTTTGCAATAAAGTGGAACATTTATATACGGATTTACCTAAATGGAATTTAAAATTAAATTAGCCTTTAGATCATGCCACACAAGCGCAGTTGGAACAAAGGCTTTCTTTCTCTCTGACTGGCGCCATCCAGCAGGAACTTCTCTAGCGCAAGAAGGGGCAAAGGAGGAGCATGGTGGTCGCACATGCCAGTCTGTGCCCAGCATGTCAGTGATGGTTTGCACAGGAGGTATGTGTGCCTCAGATGCCCCGGCTCTCTGCATTCTGCCTCCGTTAAAATGTTGTTTATTAAACCCGCCAAATTCTTGTTATGATGTTGGGTGGAGTATGTATGGGGGGGGGGCTTGTTTTTGCATGGACCAGATGGGGGGGGATGCAACCCCTGGGGGAATCCCCAGCACTGAGGGTCTCCTCACCCATGGCCAGGATTTGTCCTCACTGCAGCGCTGCCCCAAGAGAAGAGCTCCACCTTCCTTTACTAGTGGCGCCAGTCACTTCTGGGAGAGAAAGGGAGGAGATGCGTTGGGCTAAGCCCCGCCCCGCAGTGTCCTCAGCTATTCAGACTGACACCTGCTGCTCCTGTGTGCACAGCGCCGGCCCATCCCAAACTCTGGCTCCTTCATCTGGAGCCAGGCTGATGGGCTGCACTGAAAAGGATGATGCTTGGGCACAAAAGGGGGCTTTTGAGCAGGCTGAAGCATTCATCCACGGAAGGGGGGGGAACAGAGGACAAGCTGCTCCCCTCCCCAGCCTTGCTGGCCATTCTGACAGCTGTTTTGGCATCACTTCTGTGTTGAAGTTGTTCTCTCATGTTACCAGCAGTACTTTCTTAAAAAGCACCTGGAACATGCACACACATGGGGGGGGGGGGCATCGTGTGCAGGGACCCAGAGTAATTGGCCAATGGCAGGACAGTATAAGAAAGGAAAACTGAGACGAGAGTGGAGGTGCACAAAAAATTCCAAATTGCTCCAAAAAGGGGGTTCAAGCTAGCTCATTCACACTTACTCCAGACAGGGGCAATCTACCGTGTGTATTCACACAACAATGGAGCCTTGTTAGAAGGAGGAGATAGAAAGAGAAGGGAGGGGAGTCGAGAGGAACTCCTTAGACAGAGGTTCCCAAACTGGGAGGCACGACTCCCAAGTGCGTCATGGAAAGCAGCCAGGGGCTTTGCATTAGTCTTTTAATTACCACATATTCTTGCTTGCAAGAGAGAGAGAGAGAGAGAGAGAGAGAGAGAGAGAGAGAGTACTGCGTCCAGTTCTGGCCACCGCATCTCAAAAAGGTTATAGTGGAACTGGAAAAGGTGCAGAAGAGAGTGACCAAAATGATTAGTGGGCTGGGGCATCTCCCTTATGAGGAAAGGCTACAGCGTTTAGGGCTCTTCAGTCTAGAAAAAAGGCGGTTGAGGGGGGACAAGATTGAGACGTATAAAATTATGCATGGGATGGAGAGAGTGGATAGAAAAAAGTTCTTTTCCCTCTCACACAACACTAGAACTAGGGGACATCCACTCAAATTGAGTGGAGGGAGGATTAAAACAGACAAAAGAAAATATTTCTTTACCCATCGTGTAATTGGTTTGTGGAACTCCTTGCCACAGGAGGTGGTGATGGCACCTGGCCTGGATGCCTTTAAAAGGGGATTGGACAGATTTATGGAGGAAAAGACCATCACAGCTTACAAGCCATGATGGGGATAAGCAACCTCCTGGTTGTAGGAGTAGGTTTTCTTTGTGCCAGGTGCAAGGGAGTGGCGGCAGGATACAGGTATCTTGTTGTCTTGTGCTCCCTGAGGCATCTGGTGGGGCCACTGTGTGATACAGGAAGCTGGACTAGATGGGCCTTTGGCCTGATCCAGCAGCTGGGCTCTTCTGATGTTCTTATGCTTATCTTATGTCAAAGAACAATTAACAACTAAATGGAAAAGCTAAGTACTTTGGAAAAGCTAAGTACTTTGTCTTAGCTGGAGACAGCAAATCCTGAGACATTGCAGGTTTGCAAATAAAGTATTTTCCTTCTGTTGAATGTTTTTAAGAAAGCAAACACAAAACAAATGCAAGACCTGCAATTGAAAATGGTGCAGAGTAGGTTCTGCTTTACAGTCTTTGATTTCTCACTCTTTGATTAAGAGAGGTGGAAAACGTTGCTTTCATTATGTCTCCCTTGTTTAAGCCAGAGGAAGAGGAGGCAGCCGCTATGTTTGGTTGGTTGATTAATTATTAGGATTTCTCTCCTTCCTTTTTTTGACCCACCTCTAAGTTAGTTCCCCACTCTATTTGCTGGGACAACCCCCCCCCCATTGGAGACTGCCAGGCAGTATCTGTTTTTCATCTTGCAAAGATGCTACCTAAAGGAGCTTTCTCTCTCCTGCAACTGGGGTGGGGCATGCATGACCAATGAAAAGAAATGACCTACCTCCCATGCTTTGATGTTTTTCTTGCCATGAATAGGACTAACGCAGACTACATCAGTGCCCTCTACCAGGTAAGCGCCCCAGGCCTGCCAATGGAGGGAGGGCAGCATCCCAACCCCACCGTGCGCACTCCTGGCTTAGCTGCTGCTCAGCATAAGCATGGAAAATCCACTTTAGGGCTCATTTTGGGAATATAGTACACATACATATAAGAAAGGGTGCCTCTGAGCATGTAAGGAGTGCCTGTCTCTTCAGTGCACTGTAATAGGGAGTCACAGCTAATGGCGAGGGATGTCAAGGAAGCCGAGAGTCAAAAAGGTTTGGGAACCACTGCCTTAGAAGGACAAGGGGCAGAGCAAAGGGGAGAAATGGGGGGGGGGGAGCAGGCAGTGGCATTACTAGCCTGTTTGGAGGGGGGGCGACGACTTTCCACTCAAGCTTTCTAAATTTCAGTTGTTTAGAACAGATAAACAATACATTTAAAAGCCCAAGCAATTTAAAAATAATAATAGTAATAAGAACATCAGAAGAGCCCTGCAGCTGGATCAGGCCAAAGGCCCACCTAGTCCAGCTTCCTGTCTCTCACAGTGGCCCCACCAGATGCCTCAGGGAGCACACAGCAAACAAGATACCTGTGTCCAGTCGCCACTCCCTTGCACCTGGCACAGAGAAAACCCACTTCTAAAACCAGGAGGTTGCTTATGGCTTGTAACCTGTGATGCTCTTTTCCTCCATGAATCTGTCCAAACCCCTTTTAAAGGCATCTAGGCCAGATGCCATCACCACATCCTGTGGCAAGGAGTTCCACAGATGAATTACACGCTGGGTAAAGAAATATTTTCTTTTGTCCATTCTAACTCTCCCTCCACTCAATTTTAGTGGATGTCCCCTGGTTCTGGTGTTGTGCAAGAGGGAAAAGAACTTCCCTCTATCCACTCTAGTCTCTACTTTATTCTGTCCACTCTCTCCATCCTATGCATAATTTGATACGTCTGAATCATGTCTATTTTTTTCCCATGTCAGCTGCATCTCCAAAACATGCAGGAGGAAACGGCATCAGAGCCTTGAGCCTTTTCTTCCTCCAGTATCTTCAATACCAGGGGTGGAATCAGAAGAACCTCAGAAGAGCCCGGCTGGCTGCTGGAACAAGCCCAAGGCCCACCTAGTCCAGCTTCCTGCATCTCACCAGATGCGGCCCACCAGATGCGTCAGGGAGCACTCAGGGCACCCAGAGATCCATATCCTGTCACCACTCCCCTGCATCCGGCAGTCAGAGAGAGCCTACCACTATTTTGAAATTTTTTAAAAATTCCCTGGCACCAGGAAAACATCAGATGCACCAGCAGCAGCAGCAGCAGCAGCAGCAGCAGCAGCAGCAGCAGCAGCAGCGTCTCCTTGGGGAACAAATACCCCAGAGCAGAGGGGGTGCTGCTCATCACAGCTTGCCTCCCACTTCCAGATCTCCTCTCCAAGTCTGCACAGTGCCCTCTGTGGGCCCTCCCCCTCTTACACTGCCTCCTCCTCTCCATCACCCCCCCCCCCAACAGATGGGAGATTCTCCCCAGAGGCCTCTGCAATATACGCCTCAGTCTAGGAGAAAGCTCCCGTTTGTGGGAGCAGGCAGCAAATCCGAAGGCTCCGTTGCTCTGTGGGTCCATGAAGGGGGGGTGTGGGGGCTTCAGGAATGGGCAGCAGGGGGCCATCAGCACCTTTCATGGCGTGGCACCCTGAGAAGAGTCCTGGAAGATTCTCTCAACCTACAGGGCAAGAGGCTCACGTGGGATCTGGCTGCCCTTCAGAGCCCTGGCCGGAGGCACTGCAGCCCTCGTGCCTTTCCAGCCCTCTGGCCACCAGCATGGGAGCTCCCGTGTGTTCGAAGCTGGTCTGCAAGTCCTCAGCACGCATTCGGGGGGCTCTATTTTTTCTGCTCTTGTTTTAATTGTAATTGGATCTGTTTTGATTAATTTTTAGATGCTGTTATTTTTACTAGTTTTCGTGAATTGTTTTTATTGTTTTAAATGTGATTATTTTTTGTATTGTATTGTATTGTATTCCTTTCTCATGTTGTAAGCCGCCTTGGGTCCCTTCGAGGAGAAAGGAAGGGTAAAAATACTGTAAATAAAATAAATTTAAAAAATGTTCTTTTTTCACATGATATATTTCTTTTTCAAAGTATTTTGCCCACCTCAAACCTTGGGGAAGAATAAACATCAAGCTGAATTTAAAAACACCACAGATCCGATTATTGCTGGAAAGAAGAGCAACATGCTATCCTCACACACACACACACACACACACACACACCGTGGCACACTGCACATGAACATGTGGATGTTGTGAAACAGTTGGCTTGGAAGGCCACTGGAGAACTGCGAAGGATTGTCTGCATTTGCTTACCAGCTGCCCACTTGCACAGTCTCTGCTTCGGAATTCCCTACCTGGAAAGTTGGCACATATTGTTTCGGAGGGGACGTGTTTGCTGAGTTGTTGACTGTGCAAGAATTAATAGGAACATATTGAGACAGAAAAGACCTTGAAAGGCTGCTGAGCTGAGTCAATCCCATTGGGGGGAAAGCCAAGCAATGTGGCTCTCTCTCTCTCTCTCTCTCTCTCTCTCTCTCTCTCTCTCTCTCTCTCTCTCTCTCTCTCTGGTTCTAGCCTGGCGTTGACATGACTGGTTTGCTCCCCTCCTTCTGTCTTCCATGCTAATCCTCTACTCAGAACAACTTGCCAGCTTGTGAATGTGGATTTCCTCCTCCTGAAGGCTAAGATTCTCTGCACCAGCTAGTCAGCTCGATTGAGCCCAGGTTTCCCAGTCAATGTGCGCAGGAGTGGGCAGGTCCCTGTGCCCTGGCAGAGCAGGAATCCTTCTGTGCCTGTGGAAAGGAGGAGACCTGGGAGCTGCCTGCAGAGCTGGCAACAAATGGTCGTCTCTATAGAGCCTCCTTTGAACGGAATCGCAGCAGGTGAGCATCTGGGGGACACGCCCTGTCTGGAGACGCATAAGAGCATCAGAAGAGCCCAGCTGCGGGATCAGGCCAAAGGCCCAGATCTAGTCCAGCTTCCTGTCTCACACAGTGGCCCCACCAGATGCCTCAGGGAGCACACAGCCAACAAGATAACCTGTTTCCTGCTGCCACTCCCCTGCACCTGGCACAGAGAAAACCTACGCAGGACCTGCATGCAGAGCCCAGACTCTCATGGTCCCTCAGGGTCTGGAGAGGGCAGCGGAAAACATGCAGTGCCCAGCAGCCCTGTGCTTGGGCTGTCCACGGCATTTTCAGGCGGCTTGTGCAGGAGAACCTCCCCCAGTCGCTTTTGTTCTCTGGTAACTGTAGTTATGTCAGGTTATTGTAACCTGGGAATTCACAAGCATGAACAGAAAAAACCATGCAGGGCAAAAAATGCTGTGTCATAGTGATTAAACAAAAGATGAGACCATGCTTATACTAAATGGTTAACAAGGTGGTAGAAAAAAAGTGCTGTGTCATGCTGACTAGGATGCAATGTTTGAATCTGATTGGTTAGCAACTATATAAAGGTAAAGCACCCAGGACCAGTATCTGAGGCTTCAATTCTCTATGCAGTTGCTCTGTTACTCTGTACAACATTGCTGATGAAAGACTGCCTTGCTTATCTGCTTGTATACTTGTGAGCCATGTAAATAGACTTTGGTGGTGGAAACTACCGTGTCTGTGTCATTCTTCGCTGCGGACAAGGACTGGGGAGGCTGCACGCCACAAATTTTCTGCATACTCTGACAAGTTACGTCAGGAAATAGGGGAGGATTGGCAGTTGCTGGAGAACCCCAGGTTGCCAGACCGTCGCATAAACGGCTTAAGCGGCAGCACGGCCTGCAAGCCCTTCTTTGCTTCCCGTGCTACTTAGTGAGTGGCAGCTTCAGCCGCATCGTGGAAACGTGCCACATGGGCCGCCGGTTTTTCAGTTCAGCCCCAGTGCACCATTTCACAGGCAACTGAACCAGCACAGGCTGCTGCAGGTCCTTGCATGTGGGTCTGATTCTGCCAGCACATAGAGGCTGAGCAGGCAGCAGCAGCAGCGGCAGAGTCCCGGTTCCCCCAGTGCCCCCAGTGCCACAGCAGTCTGGAGACTGAGAGGTGGCCGCTGGCTTCCAGCCTTTACAGGGGGTGAGACCAAGAGAGGTCTGTCAAGGAAGGGGAGGGCAGGGGGCGGGAAAGAGGAGGGAAGGGGTGGATCTCAGCAGCGCCAGCGGGTGCCTGGATCCTATCCACTTTTTTCCAACACACCGGCCCCTTTTCTCTTCTCAGACTTACGCCAGCTACATAGCTGGGGTGGGTCCAAGGAGACCCATAGGCCACCAGGAGGCCTACACAAAGGTAAGTAGAAAATACTTACCTCTGGCAGGCTTCCTGATCGCCCCCAGGCACACATGGGGGGGTAAGATGGGGCCGTTGGCGTTGCAGTGGATCACAAGCTGAACCTGAGTCAGGAGTGTGATGCAGCCTCCAAGACAGCAGGTGCAGCCTTAGAACAGAACCTCCAAGTCTCAAGAAGAAGGGGCTCCACTTGACTCCACACTGGACAGACCCCATCGAAGTTCTGTGTCCAGTTCTGGACTCCACATCTTAAGAAGGATGCAGCCAAGCTGGAGCAGGTTCAGGGGAGGCCGACGAAGCTGTTCAGGGGCCTGGAAAACAACTCCTGTGAGGAAAGGTTGAGGGAACTGGGTATGTGTAGCCTGGAGAAGAGAAGGCTGAGGGGGGGCCATGATGCTGCTCTTCAAAGGTCTGCAGGGCTGTCACATGGAGGAGGGCAAAGATTGGTTCTCTGCTGCCCCAGAAAGTAGGACTAGATCTAAGGGGCTGAAGCTGAGATGCGGTGGAATTTCAGGAAACATTTCTTGACACTAAGAGCAATTTGACAATGGAGCCAATTATTGAGGACAGGGTGGGTTCTCCCGCCCCCACCCCCACCCCGCTGCCCCGGAAGTCTTCAAGCAGAGGACCGACAGGCACCTTTTGGAGATGCTCTAGAGAGGGTTTTCCTGCTTCAAGCCAGGGATTGGAATGGATGGTCTTGAAGACCCCCCCCCCAACTCGAGGATTCTATCCCGTTTGTTTTCCAGAAACTTTAAACTGGCCATCTGTCGTCTTATCTGACCTTCCTTTTTTCTATTTTTGTATTTTATACATGCTACAGTCAATTCTCGCTACCTGCGGGGGTTAGGTTCCTAGAAAACAAATCACAGTCACGAATTTGCAGATACGGAACCATTGATCCTATAGGATCAATGGGGTTCCATGCAGGGGGGTTGGGGGTGCCTTATCTGCAGGACCGGAGGATCCCGCACTGATCGCGGGCGCCATTTTGAATGTCCCTGAACATAGGGACCTTCCCTGAACATAGGGACCTTCAAAATGGCGCACATGATCAGCACGGGGCCCTTTGAAGTGGCTGGGGGGTGGGAGCCTCAGACGCTTTCCCCTGCCATTTCAAAGCGCTTCGCATTGATCGCGGGTGCCATTTTATTTTATTTTATTTTATTTACAGTATTTATATCCCGCCTTTCTCCCCAAAGGGACCCAAGGCGGCTTGGGTGATTTTGATGATCCCTGCTGCCTAAGGAAAGTCTCTGCAGGCTTCCGTAGGCAGCAGGGATTGCGAATGGCGCAAGGTGGTCTCACTTCTGCAGTGCACAGATACATGAATTCGTGTGTGTCGCGAATTCGCAAATGGCGAGAATTGACTGTATGTAGATATTGCTTTTTTAGTTTCTCAGTTTTGTGAGGAGGTGCCTTAGAAATACTTCTATGCTGAAGGGCAGGATACGTACACAAATCTATTCATGGACTTTTAAGAAAACATTTCTATCCTGCCTTACTTGCTTCTCAAGATGTCTCAACACAGCTCACAATAAGATAAAACAAAACAGCTATCAAAATACAATCAGAATAAAAGAAACTAGTTAAAAGGTGACACAAGATAAAGCCAAACATCATGACTGAAAAGCCACAGCTAAACATTCCTGCCGCCACCGCCAAGGCTTACCCTGTCCTCCAATATCTGAATGAAGAAACCAGTTCTTTACATATCTCTTGAACTAGGAGGGTAGGATAGAGGAGAACCAGGCCTCCACAGGGAGGGCATTCCATAAGATCAGTCCCACCACCAAGAAAGCCCTGCTCCTAATGGATGCCCACCACGCAAGGGCACCCCGAGCGAGTGTTTTTTATCAAATAAATAACATGTCAGGCCTGGGGGCAAACAGTGGGGAAGGGTGGTGTGGTGGGCGGTTTCCTTCTTCACTCCTAGTTGTGGCCTTTCAGTGGCCTCTGCTGGACAATGTGAGGAACAGCAGGCTGGGCCTGATCCAGCAGCCAGGCTGCTCTCATGAGCATGTGTGGCCACAGTGGTTGTGGGGATGGAATGCTCTCCGACGTCTCCTCCTGGGTGGCTCACCATCCGTCTGGCAATCTTCGGGTGAGAGATCCCTGCTGGAGTATTTCCAGCCCTGCAGAAAAAGACGACTGTTCCCAAGCTTCTTTGTTAAACTCTGCTTCTTTGCGTTACTCATCCAAAACAAATCCATTTAATTCGGCAGTGTGGACGACATCTCCATGAAAGCCCTGCTGAACTGCACAGTGCAAATGCAACCAGCTTGCCGAGTTTTCCTTGGGTTTCAATATTCCTGACAGAAAGTCTCTTTCTTATGACATCAATGACGGAAAACAAATAGGAGCCAAATGCTGCCGGTGCTGGTGCAGTGCAAAAGGGATGGTTGCCATGGCAATAATAAGAAGATAGGAATCTGTGTGTGTCTGCTGCTGAGTGGAGCAGAGGGGAAGACAGTCCAGGTTTGTTCCCCCCCCCCAGCTATTATCCCACCTCCTGGCCCCAAGCACCTCAGCTCCCACCTCCATCACGATAGAAACTCCGAAGTCAGAAGGAGCAGCGACCATTCTTAAGAAGCAGAAGGCTGCGTTTGTGGAAAACAGCTGAGAACTGAGCAGAGAGCTACAAACCAGTTCTCCTTCTCCTTTTTCTTCCTCCCCAGGGAAAGGTTTCAACCCTAGAAAATTTGGGCCCCTTTTGATCTGGCTTCAAACAAGGCTCAGTTGCCCTGGTGATGAACTGCACCGAGGGCGTGGCAGGGAGAGGGTGTCCCTGTTGTTCCTCGGCAGCTTTCAATACCATCAACTAAAGTGTCCTTCTGGGACGGTTGCCGGAGCTGGGCTCGGGGGCGCCGTTTGGCAGCGGTTCTGATCCTGGATGACTGATCCTACTGGGAGACACCTGTTCAGTGCCCAGACTTTGGACCTGTGGGGTGCCACAGGGTTCTCTCCTGTCCCCTGCGTTGTTTAACATCTACATGAAAACGCGGGAAGAGAGAGATCATCTGGAGTTTTGGAGGGGTATGTCATCATCAATATGCAGCCATCATCTCTCTCTCTCTCTCTCTCTCTCTCTCTCTCTCTCTCTCTCTCTCTCTCTCTCTCTCTCTCTCTCTCTCTCTCTCTCACTCACTCACTCACTCACTCACTCTCTCTGCCAGCTAATCCCAGGGTGGCTGTAGGAACCCTGGCAGCAGCTGGGGATTGGATGAGGGTAGACAAACTGAACTTAAATCCCACAAAACAGAGGTCCACTTGATTCGGAAACTGACGATGCAGATATTGAACTTTCAACCAGCTCCGAATGGGGCTGCCCTCCTTCTGCAGGAGCACTGGAGCAGGTCAGCAGCTTATAGTCCTCTGGGATCCATTCCTCCTCCGGGATCGCCTCTGCCCAGCCTAGGATGGTGAGGCAGCTGCGGCCAGACCCCAGTCGAACAGACCCAAGCAAGCAAGGGCAGGGGTCTAGGCCTTGCGGACCTCTAGGCTCGACTACCGGAACTCGCTCTACTGCCCCGGACACAGTTCAGAAGCCGCAGTTGGTGCAGACTGCAGTGGCCAGGCCAGGGCTGGGTGGGTTCTGTCGAGCCACCGCTCCGGCAGCTGCTCTGGCTGCCTGTTTGTTTCCAGGCAAAATTCAAGGGCTGGAGTTGACCTTTATGGTTTGGGGCAAGGAATCTACAGGACCAACTTCTTCCATACTAGATGCTAAATGGCTCGCCCCCTAAAGTCATCGGGGGGGGGGGACGACGACTGCTGCATGTACTGTCCCTGGATGAGGCCAGAGTGATGCCTCAGGGGGTAGGGCCTTCTCTGTGGTGGCGCCTCAACTTTGGAACTCCCTCCCTTTTAAGTTAAGATCAGCACCCTCTCTGTTAGCCTTCCAGTGGGGGCTAAAGATGCTTCTCTTCCATTTGACATATCCCCTCCCCAAGCCTTTTTGCTATTTCATTATTGTTAATTGGTCGCTATGTTTTTATCTTTGCTCTGCTGTTTTTCACCATTTTAGTATTATTTACTGTTCTATTGCTTTTAGTTTTTGTGATTCCCTCTTGTTTTACTATATTTATTGTATTATATCATTTTACTCTAATTTTTGAATTTAAATTCTTGCTAGCCAACCTGGGCATCCTATGTTAGGAAGGAAAGGTAGGATATAAATATGATCTAAATATGTAATAAAATATATTACATGATGTCTGGAAACATCATGTAAATAATGAAAGGCCCAATCCTATGCAGGGCCTACGGTAGCGGGTGACGTGGTCTGCTGCCGTAAGCCCCATTCTGGCAGTGCCAAAACTGTGCCGCTATCACACGCTTCAGAGCCGCTGGCGCAAACAGCTGGAGGCTCCACATGTGTGTCAGCTGGAGCAGGTAAGGTGGCAGGGCGGTGGGGGAGGTTTGGGAGAGAATCGGGACAGGGAGTGGGCGGAACCAGGGGCTGCAGCGCACACCAAGAACCCCCTTTTCCCAGCCCGGCAGGCCCCCTGCACTCCTTAGACGTATGTGGCCAGCTGAATAGTGGCAGAGGTTCAAGGAGACCCATTGGCAACCAGGCGACTTACAGAGTCTGGGGAGGTCTGTCTGGAAACATCATCAACCAACAGTATTTTCCAAGGAAGGCGCTTGGGGGAAAAATGGATCTGGGCGAAGAAGGACGACTCCTAAGCACGGCTTCATTTTCTCTATACAGTACAAATGAAAGACGGATTATTCTTTTTGTTTTTCGCGTTGAGTGGCGTCCCTGCTGCGGGGCTCTGCTTCTGGCCGCAGTCGTTCTGAAGACGACTTCCAGGAGCTTCCAGGAGCCAGTTTCCTCCACTCCTGTGTGACAGGCGCCGCGCCCGTGCCCCTCCCTCCGTGCATGCGTGTGTGTGTGTGTGTGTGTGTGTGTGTGTGTGTGTGTGTGTGAGAGAGAGAGAGAGAGAGAGAGAGAGAGAGAGCACGTGTGAGTCTTTGGCATGAAAGAGGGTTTGTGTAGCCAACTTAATTAGGTAAAGGTTAGCTGGAGAAAATGCAATATTGCGCCTAATGACTCTAACCTTTAAATGCTGCCTACAAACGTGAAGGCATTCCCCCCCCCCCAGTGAAACACTTTAGTCTGGCACTTCAGAAGCACAGGCCAAAATCTCCTGGGGCCCACAAGTGATGACTGAACCCTCGTCATTATTCCACACTGTCCCTTTACAAAGCCCCTGGATGTTCTTCCTTGAGCCACATTTCGTGCAGATACCTTTATAGCCCCATCATTTGAAATCTCACTTCAGAATAACCGAAGGAGACAGAGCTGATGAGAGGCACCCTCAGGAGCCAGCAGCTTTCAGGTCAAGGATGCAGGCCAGTATTTACGCCTGGAGTCGCGTTGGGGTGGAAACGGGTTCATACCTTTGGCTCATGGAAATCTGGCACCGCAAAACCTTCTTCATACTGTATGTCATGGCCTCATGGAGAGCTAATGGGCGAGGGAGGGTTGTGTTGGAAGAGCAACAGCACCTAAGCTGGAGTTGTGCAGGATCAGTGGGTGGGTGTATGTGTTAATGCCCACCAGTAGGGGGAGCTGTCTCCTGTTTTCAATTTTCAGTGCTTATGGATTGCTCTCTCCTGCTCTGACCAGACTTCTCATGAGCTTCTTTTCCTGTCTTCTTGTCTGATGTCTCCCGTGAGCAGTTACTTCTCTTGCTCTTTTACTTAGCAGCGTGTACATAGCACACATTGTGTCACTCGGGTCCCCTGTGAACGTGCTGTTCTTTCCACAATTGTGCTAACAGGGTACTAGCAGCAGGCCAGCTAGCCAAGCCCCTACACCAACACACTCCATGGTCATGCCCCAAGCACTGAAGGTGGGAAGAGGTTCTCCACACATTCTAGAACCCTGGCCAGCCAACGTTCTGGAACACAAACGCTCCCCCTGCAGGCGAGCACCTGATGAGCCAGGAGGTTAGAAAAGGAAGTTTAAGGGGGTTAGGAGGCTGGGGGGCCTGGCCATGCCCCAGACGCGTGTCTAGCCAGCATGCTCCTGTGTTGGCCCTCCATGGGGTCATAACATATGAAGAGGCCCCTGTCCAGAGTCATAGCTCTGTGGTAGATCCATCCCTACTCTTCATGCAGGAGAGCCCAGCAGGCTCAGCCCCCCTCAGCACCTCCACGTAGGGCTGGAAAGAGAGACCCCCCTGCTGAAAGCCCTGGAGAGTCACTGCCAGTCAGGGCAGGTGATGCACCTCATTGGAGCCAGGGTCTGGTTCGGGGTCAGGGCGCATTTCCAGAGCAGGCCACGCACAGGCAGTCACTGTGGGCGAGCGTCGTTCTCCCAAGCACAACAAACATATTGCCGCTGCTGCTGCTGCTACAATGTTGCTGAGCCTCCCCCCCCCCCCCGGCTGAGGGATGGAGATGTGGCACAGCAGCCAGAGGGGGGTAACGGAGAGAGCGTTGGATCTGGTGAAGGAGACCCAGAGTCAAAACTCCTACTAAGCAGGGAGCTCCCTCCCGGCCATCATGTTCGCTTTGGACCTGTCACGGTGTCTCAGCCTTGTGGTTGGTGTTGTGACAAGATTTTAAGAACCAAGATATATCCCCCAGAACCCTCTTGGGGGAAGAGAGCTAGAGGACATGAAATGGATGGTTGGAGGCTTCGCCCTTCCCCCCCCCCACACACACACACATAAAGAGCAAGAGTAAGGCAGCCTCAATCCTACGACTGGCAGAAGAGGGGGAGAATCCTTGCATACCACTGCGAAGACTCCGGCCGTTGCTAAACGTGGGGCTCTCGAGATCGGCATCCATGATTGGAGGCATGTTTTCCCCCAACAAACACCCTTTGCAGGCTTAGACCCCAATCCAAAATAGACAAGGACTTTGGCCGTGCACACTGCGTGTCCTCACTAGATTGGCCACAGCACTTGAGTGGCAGTCAAGGTTGCCTGTCAGCTGAAGCGTGGTGAGGTGAATGCCAGAGAGAGAGAGAGAGAGAGAGAGAGAGAGAGAGAGAGAGAGAGAGAGAGAGAGAGAGAGTGCTGGACTGTGAAAGCAACATCTCGAATGAAGGGTTCTACGAAAGATTAGAACGTTATTATATTGTAAAAAAACCCTTGAAGTTTAGAAAGCCTGCCCATGTACGCCGCCTTGAATTAAAGTCGGAGGAGAAATCCAGTGACCAAGAAATATACTGTATATATTATATACGCTATTATTCGGGCAAATCAAGCCTGACTGTTCCCTGGAAGGACAGGTACTAAGGCTGAAACTCAAATATTTTGGCCACCTAATGCGAAGAGAGGACTCTCTGGAGAAGACTCTGATGCTGGGAAAGACTGAAGGCAAAAGGAGAAGGGGAAGGCCAAGGATGAGATGGTTAGACAGCATCACCGATGCAACGAACATGACAATGAGCGAACTCAGGAAGATAGTGGAGGACAGGAAGGCCTGGCGGGATATGGTTCATGGGATCACGAAGGGTCGGACACGACTTAACGACTGAACAACAACAAAATTATTCGGGCACTGAGTGGAAAGCTCCACCCCTCAAGGAAAGGCCCTGCCCCAAGCTGGAGACGGCCTCTCCGACACTCTGCCAGAAACACTAGAGGTGCTTCAGCAATGAAGTGATGTGCAGCCCAAGAGACGGTTCTCCTCTGGGCTCATGAGGGGCTTTTGCCGATGGTTCCCTCAGCATCCTGGCAGGTACCTTCCTTTTCCCCAAAGAAGGTTTGAGGACTGTAGGCTCCTCCAAAGAAGAGGAGGACATGAAGCACAACATACTCCCTACTTTTGAGCGCCTCAAAACCCTCATTACCTCCTCCGACTACATCCCTTCAGGCCAGAACCGGGGCAGGAGACCCACAGAAAACTCACACGGGCAGACCCAGGTGTGAGCTGCCTGACATTGCAACCCGTCTTCCATCGATACGAGCCAAGAGGAGCCTCCTGTATCAGGATGGCTGCCCACCTTTCGGACAATGTTTCAAGAGGTGCACATGTGTTGATTCAGCGATGCATTCATCCTTTACCTTTCTGAAGCTTACAAATGTTGTCAAACAGTTGCAAGCCAAACCCCCCTTAGAGGGGAGGTGTGTTGGTGTCTACTGGCCAGTAGACCATCACCATCGTCGCCAACCTTTCCAGCCTCAGATCACCAATGTCCAAATCTTGCACAACCATTTTTCTAGAGCTCACCCCAGGACAGAAAAACGTGCACATCATCATGTTTTCAGCAATGGCACTTGCAAACCACCAGCCGTTCCTCTTAACGTGTGATATTTCCCTTTGTACTAGAAGCAGTCACAAGTCCTGAAGTCAAAGAATTCCAGACTGAGCAGGAGAAAGAGAGGCAGGTGGGAGTCAACTACCTAGTAGCAAGGTAGGTCATCCTCCTCAGCCCCACATGTGGGTGGCTGTCTGGCTCTGGGAGCCCATAAGGCCACGTGGGGAGAGTAGGTTCTGGCTCCTGGCGAGGACAGGAACTTGGCTTGGGGAGGGCAGAGGAAAAGGGATGTATGGCTGGTCAGGGTCTTTGAAAAACAGCCTGTAAAGCCAGGCAGAGGTGGCCTTGCAAGCCCCCCAGGGCTCTTTCATCGCTTTGAAATAAAGCACCTCGCTTTGGAAAACAAGGTATGCAGAAGAATATTTAGGGGTAGTTATCGTGCAATCGATGGGCTTGATGGACCGTAGCGTCTTCCTCTCCACCACCGAGGCCTGTCTGACAGATATATAGTTCAAGGCATACTAAGCAGTTGATGGTTTGCTTTATGGCCCACTGGCTGCGGCAATGTTTTATGCAAATCGGCATTTTGAGACACTCGTGGTGGCGAGGTGGCAGCGCCAGCTCGGACACAGCTTTGCTGAAAGAAGTCAGCGCACACGACTGGCTGGGAGGGACGTCTCCTCCACGCCCTGCAGTCGCTCCTCGTAACGAGGCCTGTTTATGAAAGCTTTTAGCGGATGGATTTCTGACACGTAAGATGCTAATGCCACCAGAGGAGCTGTTTATGGCCCGGCCTATGATGATGGCAGATGTGCAAGAGCATCAGGCAGCTCGTGCTGGAAGTCCTTATGTGCTCTTTATTGCAGGGGAATGGTTTATGCATGCACACAGGCAGAGCTTCCAAAAAGCAGTTGCTGCTCCTGCTATTAGACCGGCTGTCCCGAAAGGCCCGCAGGACGCTAGGCTGCTGCGTGCAAAGCACTTTCCATCAAACTTCAATGGAGGGTGGTGAAAGGAAACTTTGAGACACTTGGAGCAACAATCACTAAATGCTACTGGGGGAAAAGCTGCTGCTAAAACCAGGGCCTCTGTCTGTGGGCCTCACTCCTCTTTTTGCAGGGAACTGCCACCTGGTGGAGCATAATCGGGGACTCCAAGGGCCCTCGGTTCCCAGGGACCACTCCCGACTCTGCTCGGTCCCCCCCCCCAACTGTGTCCCCATGCTTGCCTCCCGTTTGGAGGAAGTCTTGTTCCACTTTGATGAGTGTGAGTTGCCAAAGTTGTGCTTCATCAGGGGTCAGGCCTGCACCCCCTCCAAACATCTGGATATTAACTCTCCCGTGGGGCGGGGCGGGGCACTCTGTCTCTTGCGCACACGCATGCAAATTTGCATGACATGCAGGAACACTACAGTCGGGGGGGATCCATCAACGGGGCCTCATCAGGCGCGTGTTCTGGGTTCATGCCCTGAAGGGGCGTGTGCCGATGCCCAAGCACGCCCCACCGATTCCCCTGCTGCACCCCCATGGCTTGCCAGGCGGTAGAGGGGAGAGCAGCAGTAGTGGTCTCTCTTCAACCTTGCTAGGCGCCATTTTCAAATGACTGCCAGCGTGTCACGGGCCGAAGCCTGGAGCTGGAGGATGGAGCGCACAGCGGCTGCTCTCCGCCACTGAGCCATGGGGACATTCACAGGACACATACGGGGTGGTGAGAGCCGGTGAAGTAGCACCCACAGCAGATCACGGCCTCCCCCTTTCCACCATGGCTATAGCAGCTGCATTCTTCTCTGTGGGGAAGAGGGAAGGGTTCATATAAAAGGGAGCCCACAGCACTCTCCTCCTCCACATTTCCTCTTCCTCTCTGTCCCCCTCTTTCTCTTTCCAGGGCAGGGAATGGAAGGAGGATGGAGCAGTGGAGGCAAGGAGGCGGACAGACATGGGCGCTGCTGCCCCCACCAATCTGCTGCCTGAGGCAACCGCTTCAGCTGGCCTCACGGATGGGCCGGCCCTGGTTCCCAGCTTATCAATAATGGGCTGTAACCCAGGCTGTCTCTGAGGTTCTCCTGAGGTGAGTCTTCGGCTGCCTCCCCTTCTTTCCCCCCTGTCCTGGTAGCACCCCATGCCCAGCTTTCCAGCCCCCACCTGAGCAAGAGGGAAAGTTCTGAGATTTCCAGCCCTTAGAGAGGTGAGGGTGACACCTGTGCTTTGGTACTTCAGAATGCACCGCTGCCCCCCCCCACACACACGACACGAATCTGCTGTCATCACATGCCGTTTGGGCCCAAGTGAAACCAGGAGGCCTGGCAGAGGGAGACCTTGACGACGGGTCCCCCACAGACCAGTGCCTGCTGCTGCAGTAAGCACACGTCTGTCTGTCTGTCCGCTGAGGAGAGGATCCCTTTGGAAGTGGGGGGACAGAGGAGTTTCAGCACTGCCCCATTGCGACAATTTGGCCCTGTACCTAGGACGCGCGACACCCCAGAGCGGGGGCGTGCGTCGCCTTTAAGGGAGAGGCTCCGCCCCCGCGCGTGACGTCACGCCCAGGAGCAGAGCACCCTCCCCGCTCCGTTTTAGGCTCATTTTGGAGCCAAACGGACACAGGGGAGGGCGCGCGGGCCCAGCTCCACCGCTAAACTGTAAGTGGGGGGGTCGCGCGTCACCCCTATGCGCGCGACACCCCCCGGCGGCCCCCCCCGCGCTTCCCCCTGTCGACGCCCATGCTCCCGCCTCAGCCTTGGTCTCTTCCTTGTCAGGCCATCTGAGGAGAGAAACCTGCCTGTTATAGGAAAATTGGTCTTTTCAAAAACTGGTTTGAATTGCATTGGATGAAGAACGCGAGGCCCGCCTTCGATCACACACACCTAAACAGGCCTCACAGTCCCTGCATCACAGTCCTCCTTCTTTTCCCCTCCCCGAAACAGGAAGACTGTGCATTCTATTTGCACTTGCCGCTGGCGTGGAACGTCCATTTTTCATTTCTCCATCAGCAGAACGTATCGAGGGTGAGAAGCGCTGGCCATTGACTTGTTTTAGCGACACTCCTCCAGCCAGAAATTTAACTTGTTAAAAACAACCTGTCTTCTTAACAAAGCGACTTTGGTGACCTGAACATCAAAGTTTGGCAGTCCAGTCCTTTTTGTCGTGAGAAATGGCGCCTCCGGCCCCCACGACTCATACGCTCCTGCAATTAACATCTCTTCGCTGCGGTTTCCTAAGCACATCCTGCTTTGTCACGTCAAGTTCCAGTTTCTCAGGAATGTCCCTCATGGGTGGCGGCTTCAGAGCCCTTCGACTCCATGTGCGGTGCGAGTGGAAAAGCAAAATTCGACAGTGGATACTATTAGGACAAGGTTGGGAAATAAAATGGCTGGAATCAGAGTGCCTTTCTATAAAACTGTGGGGCAACCACCACCCTGGCAAGATCGCGTACAGTTCTGGGGCCTCATCTGGGAAAGGACCATGCCATCGGCACTGGGCCGGCCCAGCCATGAAGCAAAGAGTGCAGCTCGCATCAGGGAGGGGCAGGAGTGCTGCCCTGTCCTTCATCCAGGCTGCTGCCGTCCCCCCCCCTCCAGCTCACCGCAGACGCAATCGCTTCCTTCCCTTCCTCCGTGTGCAGTTCTTTTTGCAGTGTGGGACTTCCTGATTGATGTCCACGGACTGCATGTCTTCATTCCAGGGTCCAAGCCTGCCCCATGCCATCGCAGACCGCCCCCAGCTACAACGTCCCCGATGATAGGCGGCTATCCAGCCTCAGCTTAATTCTCCAACAACGGAGGGGTCCACTGTTGACCGTGCCACCGCCGAACAGTTCAGACCGTCAGGAAGTTCTTCCCAAAATGTAACTGGAATCTTCCTTGTTGTGACTGACACATAGAAACTTGTTTCCGGGATTTTTAAAATCCCATCTTTAAAGCAAGAAGCCTCACAAAGCAGCAAACAGCATTTAAAAAAGGACTCCCAGCCAGCATGCCCAGGGGGCTCCTGCTTGACAGACAGACTGACTTTTTGAGGGGAAGACGTTTGTTTGTTTGTTTGTTTGTTTGTTTGTTTGTTTGTTTGTTTGTTTGTTTGTTTGTTTGTTTGTTTGTTTGTTCCCATGAAGGAGCATTCATACATGCTAAAAGACCAACACAAAACAGAGCCCGGCAGCCTGCAGCACCAGCGCTACAGTCCTTTTCTGGTTCGCGCAGACGTGACATGAGGAGGCGGCTGCCTGTGTATGTTTCTGCTCCTTTTCCTTCTGGCCCAAGTCTGAGGGAGACAGTAGCGTTGCTAGCGCTAACTCTATAGGGGCACCATCCTCGAATTGGCGCCCCCTCCCTTTTGCCCCCTTTTAACTCCCCGGTTTCTAAGGGGGGTTCTAAGGGGGCGCCCTGCGTCACTAGGGGCGCGCACCACCCTGTGGCAGGGGGGCGTCACCCCCCCCGCCCTAGGGCAACATCGCGCGTCACTCTAGTGACCCCCCCGGGCACCCCCTCCTCCTCCGCGTCAACCTTCGGAGGAGAGGCCGGGCCCAGGAGAAGGCCTCGGAACATCCGCCCCGTCTGGTGGTCTGAGGCCTTCTGAAGGCCCAATGCTCCAACATGTCTTTTATAGGTTTTTCGCGCATGCGCAGAACGTTTCTGAGGGCAAGGGCTGCCCGTTTGTCCTCAGAAACTTTCTGCGCATGCACGAAAAAACCTATAAAAGATGCTCGGCACATTGGGCTTTCTCAGAAGGCCCCAGACCGCTGGACAGGGCGGTCGGAGCCCTGGATGGAAGAGGAGGACGAGGAAGTGTGTCTCTCTAGGAACCTCCCCAGTCTCGCTGGTGAATCACCAGCGAGACTGTCTGGGAGGCGCCTCCTAGAGAGGCACACTTCCTCTTCCTCCTTTTCCATCGGAGACGAGTCGTCCGAGGCTCCGAGCTCCGCAGCGACTCTGACTCGGGCCGGACTCCGGCCCAAGTCGGAGTCGCTGCTTTTCGCCCCATGCCCGGCCCCGCACCCCCCAGAAGCTGGCGCCTGGGGGCCCAGGGCCCCATTTGTAATGACGCCACTGGACTCTCTGGAACTTACACCCCCCTCCAGCACCCTCTGACGGCCCTTCCAGTACCAGGCCATTTTACCCACGTCACCCTCCTCAGCTACAGGTTTGGGGGGCCCATGAAGGCAGCCCCAACCCCATCCCTGGCCTTCCTTGCAGCCCTCTGAGACTGGCTTGCTGTTTGTTTGAGCCCCAGTTCTGGCTTCATGGAGTGCACGGTGGTTCAGTCGCTGGGTGAGGCTCCAGAAAAGCTCCTTCTTTTAGCAACGCATTTGGTCTGTGGCATTTGGCTTTGCCTGCACAGGCGGGTCTGCACCAGAGGCGGCTGGCCAGCGCTCCGCTCAGCCGTGGAAGCGGCGGACTCTAGATCCTCCGAAGTGAGCGCTGAGGCTGCTGGCGCAATGGCGGAAACAGTCAATGGGATAAGCACGGGGGGGGGGGGTCAGGCCAGGGAGCAAACATGAACTAATAGAGGGATACAACTGTGCACTGGAGCCCAACAATTCTTCAGGGACAAGACCCTGCAGAAACCGCTATGACTGGGCCCAGGGCCAGCTGAAGCAAGGGCCACAGCCACCACACACACACACACACACACACACACACACACACACACACACCTGCCCCAAAGCACCTCCTGCTTCGCGGAGGAAGTTGTGACAGGATACGGGTCACTTCAACTATATCCTTTTTGAGGTGTGGTGACCAGAACTGGACACAATACTCCAGATGTGGCCTTACCATTGATTTGTACAAAGGCAGAATGATATTGGCCGTTTTATTCTCAATCCCTTTTTTAATGATCCCGAGCATGGAATTGGCCTTCTTTACAGACGCCGCACACTGGGTCGACACTTTCATCGACCTGTCCACCAGCACCCCAAGATCTCTCTCTTGATCCGTCACAGACAGCTCAGAACCCATGAGCTTATATGTGAAATTTGGGTTTCTTGCCCCAATGTGCATCACTTTGCACTTACTTACATTGAAGCGCATCTGCCATTTTGCTGCCTGTTCTCCCAGCTTGGTGAGATTCTTCTGGAGCTCTTCACAATCCCTGCTGGTCTTCACCACCCGGAAACGTTTAGTGTCATCAGCAAACTTGGCCTCCTCGCTGCTTATCCCCAACTCCAGGTCATTTATGAACAAGTTGACCGATCCTTGGGGCACACCGCTTTTCTTTCACCTCTCGCCATTGTGAAAATTGCCCATTGACTGCCACTCGCTGTTTCCTGGTCTTCAACCAGTTCCTAATCCATAGGAGGACCTGCCCTCTTATTCCCTGACTGTGGAGTTTTTTCAGGAGCTTTTGATGAGGGACCGTGTCAAACGCCTTCTGAAAATCCAGATATATATACCGTATTTTACGCTCCATAGGACGCATCGGTCCATTGGACGCATGCATCCTATGGAGCATAAAATAGAGGAAAAAAGTTTGTACTTACCTGGGCTTGGGGGCGCTTCGGGGAGGCCTGTGGGGGCTTCGAGGAGGCCTGCTCGAGCCTCTGCAGGCCTCCCCGATGTTCAGTTCGGGAGAAAACAGCGATTTTCAGCCATTTCCGGAAATGGCCGAAAATCACTGTTTTCTCCCAAACTGAACATCGGGGAGGCCTGTGGGGGCTTCGGGGAGGCCTGCGCAAGCCTCTGCAGGCCTCCCCGAAGCGCCCCCAAGCCCAGGCTTTGCACCATAGGACGCACGCTTTTTCCCCCTATGTTTGTGGGGGGGAAAAGTGTGTCTTATAGTGCGAAAAATACGGTATATAATATCAACAGATTCGCCTGCATCAACTTGCAGACACTATTGAGGGTGTGATTTTTAATAAGAACCCTTGGGGTTCAGTGCTGTCCTGGGAGGAGGGTATTTCCCAGATGGCCGTCCTCTGCCTGTTGCCTGAGATGTTGGCAGTGGATACAAACTTCCAAGGTTTTTCCCTATTCAGCTGCTGGTCCAGTAAAGAGAAAGAGGGGAGCAGGAAAGGCTGTGTGCATGCTAACCACTAGGTGCTACTCTCCTCGCTGAGTCTGCCTTCTTCTAGGATAGTCTCTCTCACTCACACACACACACACACACACACACACACACACACACACACACACACACACACTTTTCCCTGATAATATTTATTTTTTTAATCTCCCTTTTCAATTTGTATACATTTGCTTTAGAGCTATTGCAACCCTTCCCAAGGGTGTGGGATGGAAGGAGGGAGATCTTTAAATGCAGATCTTTATTCATGTCCCAAGAGGAATAAGGGGCAGGAGAAGGAAGCGCTGAAGTTGGTTTTTTGCCGTGTTAATGGGGCCATCAGAGGTAACGGCCAGCTCTGCGCTGTCAAATGTACCACTGAGCCACTGATGAATATTCATAGAAGCCAAACTGCCACGTCTAGCTGTAAATGCAGATCAGGCAGCCCAAAATGCTTACGCAAAAGGATCTGAAAGAAACAAAAGAAAGCAGTCACTCCTCCAGTTTTTTCAAAACAGACAAGTATTAGGGGGGGTGGAGTCTTACAGTTTGTAATGCCTGGGTATTGTCAATCGCCCTTATTTCTCTCTGTTGAAATACTGGCAACAAGGGGCAAACATTTGAACTCATAGAAGCTCATAGGGGCAGGAGGTGTGGTCTAGTGGTTGAGCTGCCGCCTTGCCTAAAGAAAAACTAAGACTATACCAGCTCGAGACAACTGGAAGCTGCCAACAAGCTGAAATAACCTGAGTTAACACTCTGTGGAAAGAAGGAATGCAAAAAGCAAGGAATGCAAAAAGCAAAGGTGAAAGGGAAAGATATAAACAACTGAATGCAGAGTTCCAGAGAATAGCAAGGAGAGATAAGAAGGCCTTCTTAAATGAACAATGCAAGGAAATCGAGGAAAACAACAGAACGGGGAGGACTAGAGATCTCTTCAAGAAAATTGGAGATATCAAGGGAACGTTTTGTGCAAAGATGGGCATGATAAAGGACAAAAAAGGCAAGGACCTAACAGAAGCAGAAGAGATTAAGAAGAGATGGCAAGAATACACAGAAGAACTATACAAGAAAGATCTTAATGTTCCTGATGACCACGCTGGTGTGGTCACTGACCCAGAGCCGGACATCCTAGAGAGTGAAGTCAAGTGGGCCTTAGGTAGCATTACTAACAACAAAGCTAGTGGAGATGATAATATCCCAGCTGAGCTACTTAAAATCCTAAATGATGATGCTGTGAAAGTGCTGCACTCAATATGCCAACAAATTTGGAAAACTCAGCAGTGGCCAAAGGATTGGAAAAGGTCAGTTTACGTTCCAATTCCAAAGAAGGGCAGTGCCAAAGAGTGTTCAAACTACCGTACAATTGCACTCATTTCACATGCTAGCAAGGTTATGCTCAAAATCCTACAAGCTAGGCTTCAGCAGTACGTGGACCGAGAACTACCGGACGTACAAGCTGGGTTTCGAAGAGGCAGAGGAACTAGAGATCAAATTGCCAACATGCGGTGGATCATGGAGAAAGCACGAGAGTTCCAAAAAAACACCTACTTCTGCTTCATTGACTACGCAAAAGCCTTTGATTGTGTGGATCACAACAAACTGTGGCAAAGTCTTAAAGAGATGGGGGTACCAGACCACCTTACCTGTCTCCTGAGAAACCTGTATGCGGGTCAAGAAGCAACAGTTCGAACCGGCCATGGAACAACCGATTGGTTCAAAATTGGGAAGGGAGTACGGCAAGGCTGTATATTGTCACCCTGCTTATTTAACTTATATGCAGAGTACATTATGAGAAATGCAGGGCTGAATGAATCACAAGCCGGAATCAAGATTGCCGGGAGAAATATCAACAACCTCAGATATGCAGACGATACCACCCTAATGGCAGAAAGTGAAGAAGAACTAAAGAGCCTCTTGATGAGGGTGAAAGAGGAGAGTGCAAAAGTTGGCTTGAAACTCAACATTAATAAAACTAAGATCATGGCATCGGGTCCCATCAATTCCTGGCAAATAGAAGGGGCAGAAATGGAAGCAGTAACAGATTTTACTTTTCTGGGCTCCAAGATCACTGCAGACGGAGACAGCAGCCAGGAAATTAAAAGACGCTTACTCCTTGGAAGGAAAGCTATGGCAAGCTTAGACAGCATAATAAAAAGCAGAGATATCACCATGCCAACAAAAGTTCGTATAGTCAGGGCGATGGTGTTCCCAGTAGCAATGTATGGTTGTGAGAGTTGGACCATAAGGAAGGCTGAGCGCCGAAGAATAGATGCTTTTGAACTGTGGTGCTGGAGAAGACTCCTGAGAGTCCCTTGGACTGCTAGGAGATCAAATCAGTCAATCCTAAATGAAATCAACCCTGACTGTTCCCTGGAAGGACAGGTACTAAGGCTGAAACTCAAATATTTTGGCCACCTAATGCGAAGAGAGGACTCTCTGGAGAAGACTCTGATGCTGGGAAAGATTGAAGGCAAAAGGAGAAGGGGAAGGCCAAGGATGAGATGGTTAGACAGCATCACCGATGCAACGAACATGACAATGAGCGAACTCAGGAAGATAGTGGAGGACAGGAAGGCCTGGCGGGATATGGTTCATGGGATCACGAAGGGTCGGACACGACTTAACGACTGAACAACAACAACAAACACTCTGTGAGAGAGAAGAGTCGCTGTCGGGCAAGTTCAGAAGGCACGTGTTGTGCAGTCCGAGAGATACCACACCGCTGAAGGGAAACATCTGGAGAATGAAAAGGGTTCTATGCAAATAGAGCATTATTGTAAAAGAGCCTGTCTTTGTCTCCGCCTTGAGGAGAAATCCGATGACAAGAAAGGCGGTATATAAATACAGATGATGATGATGATGATGATGATGATGATGATGATGATGATGATGATGATGATGATTGTGCATGATCAGGACAAACCTGAGGAGGACTGCTCCGCTCGACAGCTGAGCCTGTTGTGCTTGCACCAAATGTGTTTGTCGTAACAGGCTGTTGCCCTGCTCATTTCCGTGCTGTCTGCAACAGGAGAAGGGAATTATCTTCATGGGAGATGCAAATCCAGATTTCAAAGTACTAATTTCACGACCTCTTTCTCTTCCTCCACAAACGCCACAATTCCAGCTTGTGCAGGGAATGTCTTTGTGGCTGTTCAGCGGGAGAAAACACCTCCAGTCCTTTCCCAGACCTTGAAACCAATATTTTTATTGACTGGACATGGCAAATTTACATTCTTGTTTAGTCTCACTAGTTTATACGCCAGAAGACAGAGATAAATGTTCCCCTGTTACACCTAAAAGTGGCTGAATGAGGCATCGCATCTGCAAAGCTTCCTTCTTCCTTGGCCAAGCACATTAAGGCCCTAATAGGAGCGCACGAGCCCTGCAGGATCAGGCCCAAGCAGGCCCACCTGGTCTAGCTTCCTGCTTCCCACAGTGGCCCACCAGTTGCCACTGGGAAGCCGACAAGCAGGAGACGAAGGCCTCCAAGGGGTGCAAGGGAGTGGCGACAGGATAATCCAATAGGTGCTTTTGACAGTCACCTGGACGTGCTAACTGAAGGTAAGGTATCTTGTTGGCTGTGTGCTCCCTGAGGCATCTGGTGGGGCCACTGTGTGATACAGGAAGCAGCTGGACTAGATGGGCCCCCTTTGGCCTGATCCAGCAGCAGGGCTCTTCTGAGGTTCTTATGACAGGGTGGGTACCCCCTGCCCCCACCAAAACGGTCTTTTGGATCACTGTGCCCAGCTTTGGGAACTCTCTTCCTCAGGGACTCCGTTTGGCTCCCTAACTCCTAGACTGCCAACGTGCCAAGATTTGCATGTTCCAGAGAGAGGCTTGTGGGGGGTCACGGCTGGCTCTGACTCTGCCACACTTGTGATTGTAGCCCCTCTGCAGTTTGCTGGATCCTTGGGGCACACCGCTTTTCACCTCTCGCCATTGTGAAAATTGCCCATGGACACCCACGCTCTGTTTCCTAGTCTTCAACCAGTTCCTTATCCATAGGAGGACCTGCCCCCTTATTCCCTGACTATGGAGTTTTTTCAGGAGCCTTTCATGAGGGACCGTGTCAAACGCCTTCTGAAAATCCAGATATATAATATCCACGGGTTCTCCCGCATCCACATGCCTGTTGACTTTTTCAAAGAATTCTAACAGGTTTGTGAGGCAAGACTTACCCTAGCAGAAACCATGCTGAGTCTTCCTCAGCAAAACATGTTCTTCTATATGTTTTCCGATTGTATCTTTGATGAGGCTTTCCACCAACTTCCCTGGAACGGATGTTAGGCTGACCGGCCTGTAGTTTCCCGGGTCCCCTCTCCTTCCTTTTTTTAAAGATTGGTGTGACATTAGCTATCCTCCAATCCTCTGGCACAGTGGCCGTTTTAAGGGACAAGTTGCATATTTGGGTCAAGAGGTCAGCAACTTCATTCTTGAGTTCCTTCAGAACTCTTGGGTGGATGCCATCTGGACCCGGTGATTTATTGATCTTTATTTTGTCAATTAAGTCTGAGACGTCTTCTCTTTTAACCTCTATTTTACTTAATTCTTTAGTCAGGAGTGGCCGTTCGGGCAGCGGTATCTGCTCGAGGTCTTCTGCTGTGAAGACAGATGCAAAGAACTCATTTAATTTCTCTGCAGTCTCCAAGTCCCCTTTTATCACCCCTTTCTCTCCCTCACCATCCAGCGGACCAACCGTTTCTCTGGCAGGTTTCCTGCTTCTAACATATTTGAAGAAGCTTTTATTATTCCCTTTAATGTTTCTGGCCATATGCTCCTCAAAATCTTTCTGGGCCTCCCGTATCATCTTTTTACATTTCTTTTGCCATTGTTTGTGTTCCTGTTTATTTTTCTCATTAGGTTTATTAAGATGTTTATCTTAATAAACATCATTATATTATTACCAAAGCGTGCATGGGGAACTGAGTGGGCTAAGTCCAGCCTGAGACTGCTGTGCCTTTGCTACCCCAGCATAAGCTGACCTGCAACCGTGTGGCCTGGCTGGCTCCCTTGTTCAGTGAGGCCAGTCCCCACAACGTCTGCTTTCCTATAGATACTCAGAGCCTGAGGGCTGAGTGATCTGGTGTAATAACCCCAGGTGGTGGCAGTTACCCTGTCCTTGCAATTAGGTGGGAACCAGGGTGCCTTGTTCTTGTTCAGACAAGGGTTCTGGGCCCCATCTTCTACACATACCTCTAACTTTCTTTAGAAGTGAACCGGTTTGAATCTCCTCAGAGGGCCAGAGCGTACGCACAACACAGGAACACATATGAGACCTTAATTGAGAACAGAGGAGGAGAAATGGAGGGAGGGCTGTGAAACTGGGGGTGGTTTAATGGGAAGGAATCGCAATCAATGGTTCTCTTTCTCCGGGAATGAACTGTCAGGGTCAGAGCGGATGCTGGAGTGGCTGCACTTGCTTTCGTTGTCATTGGGTATAAGGAAGCGTCTCTTTTTATCAAGCAAATGTGATGCGCATGTAATGGTTTCCCAAATCGTCTTTTGCTAGAACTGTGACGGGTGCCCTGCCCACCCCTCGCCCCAAGGGGGCAGCTCTGCAACTTCTGGTCAGGGGAAGGACTTGGCTGGCCAAACCAAGGGAGCAGTCAAGGGTTCTCCAAGCACTCTGTCTTTTCATGCCAGTGTAAAGGCAACCCAACCCTCCGGAGAAACACAAGCCAGGGCTCCCCTCGTGCTGGAGCCCGTCCTGTGATCCTCGCAGCAGCCACAGTCTTTATGCCCTGGAGAGGCAGCGCTGCCCAGGGAGGAGCTCATCAACAGGAGACGTGGGGGGGCACACTTCAGGATGGCCGGTTGCTTGGCGCGACTTCTAGCCCAGCCTTGGATCCAAGCAGACCCCCGCAATGGCCTCCTCCTTCATCATATGCTAACAACATGCAACGTCACTGGGATCATCTGACACATATCGCTGCTCTGGGGTACCGTATCCTCCTCCCCTCCCCGGGTTGACGGCTCTGACGGAAACTGTTCCTTTGTTTACCATGATGCACTGCTGGAAGTCGCTCGCTCATCCCCACAGTGGCCAGCAGAGGGCCTCTGGGATCTGCACCCAACTCCCACCCTACCCTCAGCGCCTCCTCGCCAGTCTCGACAAAGTTGATGCTGTTCTTCTCCTCTCTAAAGGGTTAACTGGAGGCAGGCACACCGTTGGCCATTTCTGCACCTTTCCCAGACTGCGCAGTGGTGATAGCGCAGCAGCTTGCTGCACAATGTGCCTCCAGTCCCAGGACGCCCTTTTTCATCAGTGGGTGGGTGGGCACCAGTACTCCAGTGTCCGTGCGAGGGATGGGGAGGGCCCATAAGGCGTCAGGCTGGGCTAGGGGCTCAAGAGCTCTCCTCCCCACACCCACAGGCCCTAACTGGCTTTAAACCCACACTCCTCAGTGGGACCGGGTGCGGAGGCTTTTTGCTCCTGCAGGTATCTTTCCCCCGTTCATTTCCACCTCTTTAAGACACCTGACGGGGGGGGGGGGATTTGATGTGCTCTTATTAATGGGAGCGATATAGAGTTGTGCCCAAGGCAGCACACAGGCCATCTGTCAAAACAAAAAGCTAAACTCTGAGTAATAAAATCCACTGAATGATTGATCTCTTGCATTAAAGGGGGAACTGAAAAAAAAGCAATTTTGTGTGTGGGAAAACCTGTCGTTGGTGTATTTTTCATGTCACATAAAGATGGAAATCTCCTCTCTTCTGGCTGTGGATTACGGATATATTTCAGCTTCTGTAATTGTGGCGAGACACACGTGTGCTTATAACAAACGGATCATTCTCCACCTCTTGGTGAACGCAATCAGCTTGTTTGGACACGATTCCTCTTGGTATCTCCCACAGGCCGGCACTTTCCCACTTGGTTTGACTCGCTGGGAATCGTATATTTTCCCCTTAATTGGATGCATATAAAGTACTTTCCACACATTTCAGGTCCTATTTCAAAGCAGTTACTTGAAAGGGAAAAGCGGCAGAGCCGAGATAACGGCAGTAAAGTGTTGGAAGATACGGAGAACATTAACAGGCAATGGGGGGGGTTGTTGTTGTCGTGGGGGGTGACTGACTGCCGCCACCCTGTTCCACTGGGGGTTCATTCCAGCTACACGGAGTGGCTGCCTTTGAGACCTCAGCTTGGAGCCTGTCTGCAGTCTGAGGGGTGATTCACACTACACTTTTCCAGGCGCGGATGCCCCTGCCCCTGCCCCAGCGCGCAGAGCTGGCCGGAAGCCCTCCTGCTGTCCCGCCTTCTTATGAAGGTGATTGGAGGTAGTTCTGATTGGCATGCAGCCACTCTCCCCCCTCTCATCCGATTGGTAGGCTGCAGTAGCTCCGCGAACCCGCCCAGCTTCATGAAGCCCACCCCCTCAAAAGATGAGGGGAGGCCATTTTTCCAGCTTCTGCATTGCGGAGCTCGCAGCTGCTCCGCTTGTATCCGAAATGCTGTCAAAGAGCTCCGCGCATCTCCGTAACGCGCCTGGATTTATGTAGTGTGAATCAGCCTTGAGTTGACAAAGTGGGCGAGCTGCAAACTGGACCTTCATCCAGACAGGACGCAAATGCTGACCTGGACGGAGACAGGCAGGCAGCCTGTTTGGGACGAGGGCGAGCTCGAATCTCTCCCTGGTGAACCAAGTGCACCGTTTGGGGGCTTTCCTGGATCCAGCAACACACACACCCCCGGTAACTCAGGCGAGGTCAGTCACCAGAAGAGCTGTGACCAGCGTCGGCTGGTTCGCCACCTGCACCCAACTGGGGAGAGCAGACTTGGGGCCGTGGTGGATCATGCACCACGTTATGCCCAGGTGACATCATTCTAACAGTCTGTATGTGAGGTTGTTTTTAAAGCCCGCTTGGAAATTTCAGCAGCGGGATCAAAGTGCCAAGGTGCTGGCAGGAGCAAGACGACAGTCACACTTCCTGGCACTCGCTTGTGAAGCCCTACATGGCCTGGATGCCTTGAAGAGGGGTTTGGACAGATTCATGGAGGTAACGACCATCACAGGTTACAAGCCATAATCAACCTCCTGGCTTTAAAAGTAGGTTTTCTCTGTGCCAGGTGCAAGGGAGTGTCAACGGGAAACAGGTTGTCTTGTTGTCTTGTGTGCTCCCTGAGGCATCTGGTGGGGCCACTGTGTGACACAGGAAGCTGGACTAGATGGGCTTTTGGCCTGATCCAGCAGGGCTCTTCTTATGTTCTTATGTTCTTATGTCTGGCACCAGGTTGTCGGAAGGACTGAAGGACTGTCTTAGTGGAAGATACCTCTGTCGGCCCAGCCCGCCAGACCCCCAGGAGGCCCCGATCCTGCCACGTTCCACCCACTCTCTCCTACCCCCACCACTGGCTTACCTTGGGTGGCGGAGAGCCTCCGGCACCACCACCATTTGCAGCAGCAGTCCTGAGATGGCCGGCGGCAGCATGTGCAGTGCGCCACCATGTGTCCATTTAAGGCAGCAGAACTGTCTCCCACTGTTGTCATGGGCAGCCTATTCCTTGTTAGGATTGGGCTGCCCGCCACCTGGAAAATTATATATCTAAAGGTGAGATATAATATATCAAATAAAAAACGTTCCTGGGGACCAGCTACAAGGCAAAGGGTGCTGACCAGGCTACAGGTCTCACCATATACCTGGCCATACAAAGGCTACGAGGCCACTATCGCCCCCCCACCCCATGAGCATGGTGGGCATCCTGATTCTGACCTACCTTACAGGGCTGTTGTAATGATTGCTGGATTAATGCCCGTGAGGGGCATTGACAGTATGAATACTGTTTTAATAGCTCTGTGTCGCTGCCAGGCAAAAGTACCCTCTGGAGAGGAAGTCCCAGATGAAAACCTTGATGCATCTCAGGCTGAAAGTGTCTGATCTAGCAAAAGCTGAGAAAGTTCGTTTTCTGCCCGAGACGGCGCTGGGCTAGATGGCCCAGTGGTCTGATTCAGGAGAGAGAAGGCATCTCCTTCATTCGGAACCAAGGGCGATAGCACAGCTCTTTGACTTGCGAGCGAAGGGCCAGCAAGGATCCAGGTTCGGTGACTGGCAGCCTCGCCAGTCAGGACAGGGAACGAGCCCTGCTTGCAACCTGGACAGCTGCAGCCAGTCACTCAGGGATGGCCGAACCGAAGGCGCAACCTGATGATGTCACTGCAGCCCCGCTCTATGCAAGGAGCCGGTTCGTTGTTTGGTGTTAAAGGAAGAGATGTGCTGGCTTCGTGCTAGCGCTGGACACTTAATTACTGGGCACGGGAACACAGAGGGGCCACGGGGCACAGGGGGGCTGCGGGGATAGCGTTTCCCCATGTCTGAGGATTCCAATATCCGCGGAGGGGGCAGGAACCTATCCCCCGTGGATACGGGAGCCCCCCTGTATATAAATATTTGTAATAAGAATAGGAACATAAACAGAATGGGGCCCTGAGACCTATTCCCTCCAATCCCCTGCCCCCAACATTGGGGAACATGATGAAGAATTGAACCCAATACCCTCAGGTGCCTCCGAGCCCTTCGTCTGTCACGAAACACACCTTAGGTAGTGAGAGGGGCTGCAGGCACTGTTAGCCAAATTGCCTTTGTTGTTCTGGGGAATAGCTTTGAATACGGTAATTTAGTATATGTTCAGGGATCTTTACCTGTGTATACCAGAGTTGGGCTTCAGAATTCCATTTTAAATAATATTGAGGACACACATGGGTTGTTTTCCAATATTTACTAGATAGTTAGTCAGATTCATACAAAAAATACAATCATACACATCATACAGAGAACTGGGAAACTTAGATAGAACAACAGAGAATTAGCAGGTTTCCTTGATTTTGTACATGGGTGATATTTACCTGTCCTGGAGAGTTGGCCTTGGCGGCGATGCTGTAAAGGAGTGATGGCACAGCAGTGAATGAAAGGAGGAAGAAACCAATTGGCTCTGAACTGGTCAAGCTCAGCAGACTGTAGAGACTGACTGAGAGGTACAGTTAAGAGTGGGGGGGGAAGGGGGGGAAGAGGGAGGGGTTGGTGCCAGAGGGCACGCAGAGAAGAAGAAACGTTCAGGAGGCAAGGGGGCCCAGAGAGAGAGAGCAGGCTGGCAACCTGCCTTCTTATGCCTACCCACAGAGGAGGAGTGTGTGGCTCTTGCGCTGCAAAAAGGAAATACCTTATTTGGGCTAGAGGTACACCTGGGGGTGGAGACCCACATACACACACAGGGGAGGCAGGGGAGGAGGGCAGATGGCTTCCATTGTTGCAAGAGATGTGAATTCGGCCTTCTCTGGGCCAGACATTGGTACTGTTAGCATATCTTTTGTGGATTTTCTCCTTCCTGGCAGACTGGCCACTTCACAAGTCTTTAGAGCTGTGCCGTGGAGAGGGGGAAGAGAAAGGAATGTGCCTACCTGCTGTGAGCCTTTTGGGTTCATGGCGTGCTGAAATGCTGAATGCTGATCAGATCCTTCCCTCATGCCCTGGCTGGGGAAAATCTTTTGCAGCATGGCTTACACATCCAGGTTTGAGAGAGAGACGCGGCATGGCCATCGCGTTCTTATACAGTCCTGGTCATGCACATGTTCCATTCTAGCTCACAAGTCACTGGCATCCCAAAGTCTCTTGGCAACATTCTCATTTTAAAAAGATCATGTGGCAACAGCACACACCTCTGATTAGTCCCTCACATCCTTCAGGAATCATGTCCTGGGCTCCAGGATTGATCATAATTTCCCAAGGCTTCTGGGTGCACTGTAAGGACACGAGATCCCTGAGAAAAACAAAACTCCCAGCCATTCGCAACAGCAGCACTTCTGATCCTTACGGCTTCTAAGCACATGATGTCACTGGGAAAGGGAATGGAACTCATTACGAGCTGAACTTCCAAGACGTTGATGATCAACTCATAATTAGCCTAAAAGTTCTGACTTGGAGAAGTCTGTACACCTTTCCCCCTTTATACATATCTAAACTGTTCCTGAAAACAGCCCTTATAGTAAAGATCTAGATGAGTGTGATTATTACATTAATTTCAATGGAAAAAATTCTAACTTGTTCCACAGTCGTTCCACGTTCACCCCAAAGTCACCCTAAATACCTAATACCACAAAGAAAGCATTGTGTGACACAGTAAAGTAGCATGAATAACATTTAATGACAACATTATACAGCATCAATAAAGTGTTAGTCGCCGATGAAAATGTTTCAGAAGTTCTATCATCACGTTGAGGTTTAGCACCTCAAGCTTTAGTTGCAAACTCTCTCACTTTTCACCTGTTTTTCCATTTCCCCCGTGATTTCTTTCATCTTCTTCTGTTCTTTAGAACTCATATTCACAGTAATTTGTAGAAACACAGCACAAAAACAGACGCACTGTAAAGGGGAGCACGTAAAGCACACCTCTGTCCTACCAGAGGGAGAAATCCCAAATTTGATCCGACCTCCTGGAGCTCCTTCTTGCACAAGCAAGGCAAATTCATCCCCTTCTCTGTCTCTGGAGCTCAAAGCAGAGTGGAGGTAAAATGGGAGGTAGACCTGGCCTCTCCCCACCATTTAGGACTTTCTATCAAAAATTTTGGTATGGATAAAGAGGGATGTTCTTAATATGAGCATTATGGAAAAGTGAAAATCAGTATTGTGAACGTTCTTATAAAGAGGGAAGAGAGTGCTCAGAACTACTCCCCACTTTTGAACTCAGGGTGCATCACTGGATGCAAGAGGAACATCTCAAAGCCGCCTGAGCACCGTTCAGGGACTTCCTCAAAAACCCCAGGCTGCGTATTGACAGCATCAACAGGAGCAGCAGCAGCAGCATCTGGGGGAAGCCAAGGTTTCCGCGAACGAGGCTGAGCCTGGCCGGGGGGGGGGGGCTTTCCAGTTTCGACACTTGGCATTTCCTTGAGCTCATGTTGCTGTTTGGCTTTTGGGCAACTCTCTTTTCCTCAACCTCAGTTGCTTACTCACTAGCGTAGCTAGTGGGGGAGGACCACCCCAGGTACCACCCTGGAGCACCGTGGGGGGGGGGAGTGCCAAATGAGGCTCAGGCCAAGATGGTGGCCTTAGTGCTTCTTTGCGCCGCCCCCTTCTGGTGCCCCTTTCTGGCTGAGCGGCTCTGAGCTCAGGCAGAGGGGGGGGTACCAGAAGAGGCCAGAAGGGGTGCGCGAAGAAGCGGACGCTCTGAACTGGATCGCCAGTCTGCCTCCACCGCCCGCCCCGCCCCCCGGTCAAGATTGAACAGCTGCTTTTTGGGAGGCTCCAAGCCAAAGGCAAAGGGCAGCCAATGGCTGGCCCACCTCCGTTCGCCACCCCCTCAATGTTGCAATGGGCTGCCCTTTCCTTCGGTGCAGAACGCAGTGAAAAAGCGGCCATTAAACACTCTTTCACTGCGTTCCAAGCCAAAGGCGAGGGCAGCCCATCGCGACAATGAGAGGGTGGTGAAAAACCCAGAAGTAATTGGCAGTGATTTGGTGACGCCATCACATCCCCGCCAATTAGCTCCGCTTCGGCGTGCTCGTTGGGGTTGACGCCAGGAGGAGCCACCGCCCTGGGTGGCAGAAGACTTAGCAACACCTCTGTGCGTACAGTAGGTGTAAGCTGCGAAGGAGAGGTGCCAGGTCACACAGGGTCGAGATGGGGGTCAGCCAGGCATTGCCCCTGAAGCTCTGGAACATAAATGGAGCCAGTCGCGGCGCTAGGACGCGCGACACCTTTAAGGGAGAGGCTCCGCCCCCCGCGCGTGACGTCACGCGCAGGAGCAGAGCACCCTCCCCGCTCCGTTTTCGGCTCATTTTGGAGCCAAACGGACACAGGTGAGGGAGGGCAGGCCCAGCTCCACCTCCAAACTGTAAGTGGGGGGTCACGCGACACCCCCTGGCGGCCCGCCCCCCTGCGCTTCCCCCTGTCGACGCCCATGAATGGAGCTCCTGAAGACATCAGCCACAAAAGACGTCACAAGACAGAGAAAATGCCCTTCCGCCGGCCTTCCCTCTTCAATAGTCACGGACCCTCGGCCTGAGGGTCAGTGGCTTGTATTTCAGAACATTCTCAGCACTGTTATTCCCCAACAGAACGTCCCGTCCCCCCGTTCGCCACTGGAGGTCAATCCAAGCCAGCAGGGCGGCAGGCTGCTCACTCCCTCACCGCCCTGGACGGCTTTGGCCAGCCTGAAAGAACAGCTTGAGCTTGGGAGGTCCCAGTCAGTGTGGAGGGAAGGACCTGTTCTTTGCCTTCAAAGACGAGTTCTGGTGGAAGCTTCAGAGTGCTTTGACTGTTCCTCGGCTGCTTTCTGGGTGCTATATAGACCTTCCTGGGTGCCCCAAGGGGCAGCAGCAGGTTCGCTTGGTCACACGAAAAGGGCCCAAAGCAAGGAGAGCAGGATCCTGGCCACAGAGACGCTTCTCTGGAGAAGAGGCAGGTCATGAGTGAGTGAGTGAGTGAGTGAGTGAGTGGGAAATCAACACGCAGCTTGTTCATCCGGGGGGGGGCACTGAGGAGGCTTCCCCCTTTTTCTTTGTCAAGAGTGGAGGTGTGACCTCAATTCCCGCCCCTCCCTCATGGCCAAATACACCACCCCCCGGTCAAGATTTTCACAGCCAAGACCCTGACAGGTCACTACCTGCCTCTTTTATTGAGGGTGATAAAATTTATCACTTTATTGATAAAATATATCTTTTATCTTTTATATATTGCAATATATATTGCAATGCAGATATATTTTGTTACATTGAATGCAGATACATTGAATTTTATATACAGTGATGCCTCACAAGACAAATGCCTCGCACAACAAAAAACTCGCAAGACAAAAGCATTTTGCAAGTTTTTTGGTGACTCGCAAGACAAATTTTCTTGCAAAAACAATTTCGTCTTGTGGAACACTCAGCTCCTAAAGCCACAATCTATTCAAATGTTAAAGTATTCAAGAGGGTTAGCAGACTGCAAACAGTACAGCCCGAGGCCACACCGATTATCACCCGACAAATAGCTAACACCAGCAGAGATAAAGGCAAAGCAGAGATAAAACTACCATCCTGAAAAACTTCCCATCCTAGTAGGTGTACTGATTAAGACCCTACCTATTCTTCGTTTTGGCCCGGAAGCGGCAGCAGCAACTCGGCACAGGCTGTCTGCCTGCCTGCTTCGAGTCTCTTACTGACTCACACAGGAGCCGCCCTCACGCCGAGGAAAGCCTCTTCAGCTGTTGCACGGCTGAGAGGTAATGGTGCATTTAGTGGTGCCTGCTCCACCCCTTAGCCTGGCCGGCACCGCGGCAGGAGGATACTGTAGGCGACAGCTACACTTGCCATTTGAATAAAGTATTCAAGAGGGTTAGCAGACTGCAAACAGTACAGCCCGAGGCCACACCGATTATCACCTGACAAATAGCTAACACCAGCAGAGATAAAGGCAAAGCAGAGATAAAACTTCCCTTCCCTTCCAGAAACGGTGTGCATTACTAGAGCAGAGCTCTGGGAACTGTGAGTACTGTAAATACTTAAAAGTAAATAGCACGGCAGGGGAGGTGACTCGCAAGACAAAATTATTCGCAAGACAACATGACTCACGGAACGAATTAATTTTGTCTTGCGAGGCACCACTGTGTGTGTATATATATATATATATATATATATATATATATATATATATATATATATATTGCAATGCAGATCAGATCATCAGAAGACGTAAGTATTAGTAAAAAAAAAAAAGTAAACTTACTATTTACTTTTAAAAACGAGCCCTCCTGGTCTTTTTTTGTGTGTGAAAAAATTCAAATCACAGCATGAAAATCAATTGTTCTGGCAACGTTTGATTCAATACTTAGCCTGGCTAAATCCACAAGACGTTCCTGAGACACCGTAGAAGACCTTAACTAATTCTTAATTAGCGGGCAGCCAATCCTGCCTAACTTGATGCCCTGCGATGCAGCAAGGTCGGTGCAGCCAACACTGCTTCCAGGGCGCAAAGAGACGGGCTGGAGGTCGCCTCGGGGGGAGGAACGTTCATTCCCTTATCCCGAGTAAAGACCCAGCCACCACCCAAACAGGTTTCCTAGGATCTGCGCCAGCTATTTTGTTGGTGCAAATGCAGGAGCCCCCGTGTAGGACAAATCACCAACGTATGTATCACCTTATGGCTAGGGAAGGGGGACCGGATTCAGCATGCACCACTGCTGCCGATCCTGCCCCCTCCTTGGTCCAGTCCCCCCCCTGTTTCGCCACCCTTCTCCGCCCTGGACCATCCCCTCCCCGGCTCTCTCCACCCTTTCCCCTACCCCAGAACGCTTCTGCACCAAGCAGCACTTGGTGCTTGCCACATGGATCCAGTGCTCTAGGGCAGGGGTTCTCAACCCCTTCCCAGCCAAGAACCACCTCTGGTGCTACTCTCCTTCTGCGTACTACCAGAAGTGACTGGTGATTTTCTTCCGGACTGGTGATTTACTTTCAGGTTTTCAGAGGCCAGAAAATGCAGGTAGGAGGCTCTGGACAGGTGGGAGGGCCCTTCTCAGCATTCCCGAGAGGCTCGGCCAAAAGCAGGAGACTCTCAGGAACGAAAACTGTCGGAGCGGGGTTCTGGCAGTCAGCCAGTCCGAGTACCACCAGCAGCCGGCTGCTGATGTACCACTGGTGGTACTAGTTGGTTGAGAACCCCTGCTCTAGGACCAGCGTAGGCCTCTGTGGCAACGGCCTGGAACCGGATGCGCTATACCCAGCCCAGCGCTGGATAGGATAGCACCCTCAAATGGCTTTATGGCAGCCAGCGCCAGCAGAGACCTTGTTGCAACATCATGGAGTGAGGATAGGATTGGGCTCGCAATAACTAAAAAGTACCAAAGGTACCGAATAAAACACAAACTGTTCCACGTCACCTGGTAGCTCTGTATGTGCTATGTATGCACATATATGTATCAAATTACAAATGAAACTTTGAGCAAATAGATTAGAATTATATATTTTTCAGCAGAGTTTGAACCCCAGATTTGGTACTATTACCATTGTATTATGACTATTTCCATACTTTAGTAGTCAAAATTTCTACAAATCACGATATATTGACTGATGTTAAAAATGAAGGCCAGGACGCCAGGTGTCAGAGCCCCCCCCCCCCAGCAGCACCAGCAGCAGGATTCTGGGGCAGAAGGGGACGGAGCAGCTATGACCCATCGAAAGCAGCAACACGTCCCACTCACTTCAAAGGGGCTCGTGGTGGATAAGGCCCACTGTGGTGCTGCTAAGAACTCTGTGGTGGTCTTCCAGCAGTTTTGCTCACACACACACACACACACACACACACACACACACACACACACACACGGCCTTTGCTTCTTATTAGCAGGAAAATCACATCTCCTTTGGCTCCCCAGCATTCCGCCTCCCGTCTGTCACGGAGCCCACTCAGTGCTAGTTAACGGAACGAGCAGTGACATTTCATACATTTTAAATGTAATTTGTGGGAAATGTTTGCAAATTGGAACCGCTGTGAAAGTAGAAAGAGTGAAGATGATTCCCCCCTGGGCCCTGTTCATTTAAGTTGCAGATACAAGGGAATGTGACACGTAGCAGCCGCTGCTGCTGGAGGGGGCTGGAGGCTCCAAGAGGAGGGTCCTGCGGCCCCCAGGGGTCAGGAATTCCGCCGTGCCTCCATGGGTGGGAGGCCATTTCTAGGCAACCTCTCTGCTTGCATTGTGGGTGGGACAGCTTGGGATGAGCAAAAGGTGCCCTTGCTCCCCTCTTCCCACCGCTACCTGTCTCGGGGAAGAGCTCTCCCCAGAAGCTGGGGGCTGCCATTCCCGCCCCCCAAGTCTTTTCAGAACAAAGCACTGCTGAGGGGATTTATGGGTAAAAGAAATGGTGGTGCCCCGCTGCCAGGAGGACCACTGCCATCACTGCCCCGGCAAGCTTGGGCCCCCCATGCTGCCCCCCCCACAATCACTTAATGCTCCAACTTTGCTACACCTGTGAATGCAGCCGTGAAAGGGGGGGGGTATTTTGGCTCACACAGCGAAGTGTCGCTCTGAAGGCATAGCGGTGAGTGGACTAGGGCACCTCACTGTTTCGTACACATGTTGCTGCCAAGCCAGGTCTCCCCCACCCTGTACTTGTGCTTCAGATTCTTTGTGATCCTTTGTGTAGGAATTTACATTTGCCTCCACTGAACTTCATTCAATGATCGAATCTGTCAAGATCATTTTGAATCCTGAATCATCTGCCAGGGTGTTGGCTGTCCTCTCCCCAGCTTTCTGTCATCTGCAGACTTGATAAGCGTTCTGTCTCCCCCCTCATCCAGGTCATTTATAAAACTGTGGAACAGCACAGAGCCTGAAATAGAGCCCTCCGTGGCACTCCACTCAAAACAGAGCTTTTGCTAGGCTTTTAATCCAGGTTGACATAGAGCCATTTGAAATCATTTGCTGAGCAGGGGTGTTTGGTCAGCTTTGAATTTTCCCTAACAGTAGTATTGTCAAGCCCACATTATTATTACTGTTGTGGTTGTTGTGGTTGTTGCTGTTGTTGAGGATAATAAGGATAATTAGTAATACTTATACAGTATACCACTTTTCAACAAAACGTAGTTCACAAAGCAGTTTACATAGCTAACAGCCCGATCCTGCCCAACCTTAGGCTGGCGAAGCTCTTGCTCTGCCGGCCTAGGGCATCATAAACATGCCATAAGGCACATTTTCGACACCCTCAGAGTAAGCAGCTCTGGCGCAGAGGCCAGCACCACTCACTCCAACAGCCTCCACTTGCCGCAGTGGCCAACACAGGTAAGGTCTACACCCGCCGGCAGTGGGAGGGTGGGCCGGGTTGGCAGGGGAGGGGGTCATTGGTCGGCTGCGTCTGGGAGGGGGGCAGGGATATCGGCGGTGCACTCTGGCATATTCCCACCCCCTTCCTGGGCGGGGCTAGCCTTACATGCCTTCCCCAGTTGTGTGCCAGCTAAAGAGTTACCGTGCATCCATGGTGACCCATTCGGGCCTCTGGGGCTTACACCGGGGGAAGGGGACAAACGTCCCCTTCCCCTGAGGTGAGGTCTGGCTGAGCCAGTGTGGGCCGCATGCTGACTAGGCCGGCTGCTGCATCTTAGTCAGGATTGTGCTGTGAATGAAGAAAGAATTGGTTCCTGGCGGCTGTTAGCCATGCAAACTGTGTGCTCTCAGAGGCATCTGGTGGGGCTACAGTGAGATGCAGGAGGCTGGACTAGATGGGCCCCCTTTGGCCTGATCCAGCAGACAGGCTCTTCTGATGTTCTTATGTCCCCGAAGGGCTCGCACAAGGGAAGCACCATCAACAGCCACCCAGAAGACTGTTTTCAGACTGGCAACTGCTCTCCCCCTGCTAAATAGAAGAGGACATAATTTCAAAAGGTGCCTCTTAGCTCAGCTAGCAGGAGTTCATGTTAGCATTTCATCCACAAGGGGATCGTGTCGAATGCTTTGCTAACATCTAGGTACCCCATGTGTGCCCCTGGTAGCGTTCCCACGGAGGAGATGAGATTCATCTGGCATGACTTGTTCTGGACAAACCTCTGCTGCTCCTAGAAACCAGCCCATTCTTTCCGAAGTGCTCGCAGTCCACATTCCGCTTCATAATCTGTTGCGGGGAAAGCGGACGGATCTGCCGCTTCCCGCCCGATCTTCCTTTTTTCCCTTTTCAAAGAGAGTCTCCTGCAGTTCCAGCCTGGATTAGGAGCAGCTGGCTGGACCCAAACAGGACTCCTCCGCCCTTCCTCAAGGGCAACAGAAGAAGAAAGGAGATAAGATCTGGTATGGGGCCAACGCCAGCCAGTCTTCAAACTGCCAGCAACAAAGCTTTTGAGTTCCAATGCATCCAGGTTTAGCAGCTGAGAGCAAAAATAAAAAATCGCTGCTGCTGAGAGCTGCTCGGATGTTTTCTCAGCAGCAGCAGCTGCTGCTGCTGCTGGAGCAGATGAAAGACGGGGCGAAGAGATGGTGTTAATTGCCTGACAAATAGTGAGGCCTTGCGGAGGAGGGAATGCCCCTTGCACAGGCCCTCAGAGACCAGGCATGTACACCAGGCATGTACAACAGTGAAGTTGCCAATGGGCACATCGCCAGGAACTGGAAACCCCCATGTCATTTGGGGCAGGAAACAGGGAAAGGAAAATCCATTTCATATCAGCATGAGAAATGGCTTTTGAAAATGATCGGCTGGCGATACGCACGCGAAGGCCCCGATCCAGCTCTGACCACTTGTCGTCGGCTTGTCGTCGTGCCAGCAGGTGGGTGGGAAGAGGGGGCACTGTGGGAGGATCTCTTTTGCCTGGCCTGTTTGAAATGCTGGGTGCCACTGGCAGCTCTGCAGGGCACCTCGGAGTGTGGAGTCGTTTCCAAGGGCAAGGGGGGCTCAGAGAGCGCCGTTGGTTTTCTTCGTCATGAAACAAAGGCTGGCAAACCGAAAGGGAGATCTGAAGGAAACCATCCCATCCCCTGAGTCAGGACTCCTTCCGCTTTCGTGGGAATGAGGGTCAGCTTGAAGACTGGTGGCCTTCAAGCTTTCCGTACACTTGAAATAAGGGCAGAAGAGTGCTGTCCTTTCCTACCTTGTCCCAAATGTCGCGTTATTCCGAACAACACCAGAACCAGGGGACATGCACTAAAATTGAATGGAGGAAGAGTTAGAACAGACAAAAGAAAAAATTTATTTACCCAGCATGTAGTTCATCTGTGGAACTCCTTGCCACAGGATGTGGTGATGGCACCTGGCCTAGATGCCTTTAAAAGGGGTTTGGACAGATTCATGGAGGAAAAGACCATCACAGGTTACAAGCCATAAGCAACCTCCTGGTTTTAGAAGTAGGTTTCCTCTGTGCCAGGTGCAAGGGAGTGGCAACAGGATACAAGTATCTTGTTGTCTTGTGTGCTCCCTGAGGCATCTGGTGGGGCCACTGTGTGATACAGGAAGCTGGACTAGATGGGCCTTTGGCCTGATCCAGCAAGGCTGTTTTTATGTTCTTATGTTATGTTCTTATGAGGTGCTTCAGAACGAACCAAAAAAATATACTTGCATGTCGCTAACGGTATCCACACTTGGATGCGCATCTGATTTTATTTTAATTGCTGTTTTAACTCCCAAAGTGTAAAGCAAGCAAGTAATATGTACCCAGGCATCTTTCTATGCCCTGATTTGGGAGTAGATACCAATGGATTCTGGTTTCAGTAATCCCTTGTCTCCTCTCTCTCTCTCTCTCTCTCTCTCTCTCTCTCTCTCTCTCTCTCTCTCTCTCTCTCTCTCTCTCTGTGCGCGCGCACCTGTACAGCAAGTCCTCACTTAAAGTAGTTTCGTTATAAGTCATTTCGTTTTAAAGTTGTTGAGAAAAAAAATTGATTCCCAGCTGGGGTCATAAGAACATAAGAACATAAGAAGAGCCCTGCTGGATCAGGCCAAAGGTCCATCTAGTCCAGCTTCCTGTGTCACACAGTGGCCCCACCAGACGCCTCAGGGAGCACACAAGACAACAAGATACCTGTGTCCAGTCGCCACTCCCTTGCAAAAAACATAATGGTCACACAGTACAAAACAATTTGAATCTTGAAATGCAGAAACATGTTGTGATCCAGAGGATAATCTGAGTAAACCCATTAATTACTGATTCCACCTACCTGGACCTGCGCCGGTCGACACTGGTAAGGGCTGTGCCAGTTGGCGCAGGGGCGTGGGGAGGGCGAGAATTGGGGGGCGAGGGAGGGGGCCTTTGGCCAGCCCGGCCTGGGAGGGGGCGGGGATATCGGCACTTGGTTACGCCGATATCCCGTACCAGATATCACTGTCTGGGTCACTGTCTGTGTAGAGTTTGAACGTTCTCTCCATGTCTGTGTGGGTTTTCTCTGGCCTGGAAAGCTCACATTTATTTCAGTGTTTAATATTAGAAGTGTTTGGGGTCTTTATTTAGAAGTTTAAGAACATAAACATAAGAACATAAGAAGAGCCCTGCTGGATCAGGCCAAAAGCCCATCTAGTCCAGCTTCCTGTATCACACAGTGGCCCCACCAGATCCCTCAGGGAGCACAAGACAACAAGATAACCTGTTTCCCGTTGACACTCCCTTGCACCTGGCACAGAGAAAACCCACTTCTAAAACCAGGAGGTTGCTTATGGCTTGTAACCTGTGATGGTCTTTTCCTCCATGAATCTAGGCCAGGTGCCATCACCACATCCTGTGGCAAGGAGTTCCACAGATGAATTACACGCTGGGTAAAGAAATATTTTCTTTTGTCTGTTCTAACTCTCCCTCCACTCAATTTTAGTGCATGTCCCCTGGTTCTGGTGTTGTGCGAGAGGGAGAAGAATTTCCCTCTATCCACTCTCTCCATCCCATGCATAATTGTATACGTCTCAATCATGTCCCCCCTCAGGCGCCTTTTTTCTAGGCTGAAAAGCCCCAGACGCTGTAGCCTTTCCTCATAAGGGAGGTGCTCCAGTCCACGAATCATTCTGGTCGCTCTTTTCTGCACCTTTTCCAATTCAACTATATCCTTTTTGAGGTGTGGTGACCAGAACTGGACACAATACTCCAGATGTGGCCTTACCATCGATTTGTACAAAGGCAGAATGATATTGGCCGTTTTATTCTCAATCCCTTTTTTAATGATCCCGAGCATGGAATTGGCCTTCTTCACAGCCGCCGCACACTGGGTCGACACTTTCATCGACCTGTCCACCAGCACCCCAAGATCTCTCTCTTCATCCGTCACAGACAACTCAGAACCCATTAGCGTATATGTGAAATTTTGGTTTCTTGCCCCAATGTGCATCACTTTGCACTTACTTACATTGAAGCGCATCTGCCATTTTGCTGCCCATTCTCCCAGTTTGGAGAGATCCTTCTGGAGCTCTTCACAATCCCTGCTGGTCTTCACCACCCGGAAAAGTGTAGTGTCATCTGCAAACTTGGCCACCTCACTGCCTATCCCCAACTCCAGGTCATTTATGAATAAGTTGAAAAGCACTGGTCCCAAGACCGATCCTTGGGGCACACCGCTTTTCACCTCTCGCCATTGTGAAAATTGCCCATTGACTCCCACTCGCTGTTTCCTGGTCTTCAACCAGTTCCTAATCCACAAGAGGACCTGCCCTCTTATTCCCTGACTGTGGAGTTTTCTCAGGAGCCTTTCATGAGGGACCGTGTCAAACGCCTTCTGAAAATCCAGATATATAATATCCACGAGTTCGCTCGCATCCATATGCCTGTTGACCTTTTCAAAAAATTCTAACAGGTTTGTGAGGCAAGACTTCCCCTTGCAGAAGCCATGCTGACTCTCCCTCAGCAGAGCTTGTTCTGCTATGTATTTTAAGATTTTATCCTTAATGAGACTTTCCACCATCTTCCCTGGAACAGAGGTTAGGCTGACCGGTCTGTACTTTCCCGGGTCCCCCCTCCTTCCTTTTTTAAAGATTGGCGTGACATTAGCTATCCTCCAATCCTCTGGCACAGTGGCCGTTTTAAGGGACAAGTTGCATATTTTGGTCAAGAGGTCAGCAACTTCATTCTTGAGTTCCTTCAGAACTCTTGGGTGGATGCCATCCGGGACTGGTGATTTATTGATCTTTATTTTGTCAATTAAGTCTGAGACGTCTTTTAACCTCTATTTGACTTAATACTTTAGTCAGGGGAGGCCGTTCCGGCAGCGGTATTTGCCCGAGGTCTTCTGCCGTGAAGACAGATGCAAAGAACTCATTTAATTTCTCTGCAGTCTCCAAGTCCCCTTTTATCACCCCTTTCTCTCCCTCACCATCCAGCGGACCAACCGTTTCCCTGGCAGGTTTCCTGCTTCTAACATATTTGAAGAAGCTTTTATTATTCCCTTTTATGTTGCCTGCCATACGTTCCTCAAAGTCTTTCTTGGCCTCCCGTATCATCTTTTTACATTTCTTTTGCCACAGTTTGTGCTCCTGTTTATTTTCCTCATTAGGGCAAGACTTCCATTTATGGAAGGAAGCTTCCTTGCTTTTTATAGCCTCTGTGCTTGTTAACCATGCCGGCACCCTCCTGGACTTGGTCAACCCTCCTGGACTTGGTCAAACAAAGCTCTTATTTATGTACTGTAAATCAATCGGTCTACGGTAACATTGGTTTCGTTCTGTGTCGTTTCGCTTAATGTTTCAGTTTCCAAGAACCTATCGACAACTTGAAGTGAGGACTTGCTGTGTGCGCGAATGGAGCTTGAGCTCTTCTGGATGAAAGACACAGCAAACAGTGGTCCCTGTTGAGAGAACACTGAATGTGAAGAAAGATGGCGAAAATGAGGGTGGGAAAAAGCAGTGACCAAATTAGGACAGGAAGGCTCGTTAATTCTGCGGCATCCTTTTTGGACCCGTGATCAACACATCCTGGGGGAACCAGGTCCGAAGAGGCTTATGCAAGACAAAGGAAATCCTCTTCCCATAACGCATCGTTCATTTTTATTTATTTTATTTTTCACATTTTTATACTGCCCTTCCTCCAAGGAGCTCAGAGTGGTGTACATATTTCCTCCCCTCCTTTTTGTCCTCACAACAACCCTGTGAGGTAGGTGGGGCTGTGAGATAGTGACTGGCCCAAGGTCACCCAGGAAGCTTCGTGGCTGAGTGGGGATTTGAACCTGGATTTTGGAACTGGCTGCCGCCAGATGTGGTGATGGTCACTGACTTAGACGGCTTCATTGAAAACAGAATGGAAGACTCTGCCAATGGCTACGTAAACCTCCAGGTTCAGGGGCAGGATACCATGAATATCACTTCTGGGGAGGGAGACAGACAAACGTTGTAGGAGCGTGCTATTGCCCTCCTGCCCGGCGTGTGGGCTTCCTATTGGAGCATCTGGTTGGCCCCACCCTGTGGGAATGGGCTGTGGGGCTAGATGGGCCTTTCGAGTGACCCAGAAGCCAGGCCCTTCGGAAGCTCAGGAGTTGCTATGAACTGGAAGCATAATACTATATACCAGCAGATGCAGCCTGGTAGCCGTCGTGCCATGTGATCTTCACAGGATGGAGCCTCACATTTGAGTTTCATTACCAACAATATCAGACTCATGTAGAATTGGGAGTGGAAACAGATGGGATAGTCGAAGAGAGGCATGGTCTGCTGCTCTCTAAACAAACATCCTTCTCTCACAAGTTTTTTTTTTTGGGGGGGGGAACAGTTCTGAAGCTGATATGGAGAAAAGCGAGCCATAGTGGGAACTTACTGACTGATGTCCATGACACCACTACCACCACTCTCAATCCACTGAACAGTTTTGCAACTGGTCTTTAAATGTCTGTCTGACTCATGTGTGCACTTGTAGGTGTGTGCACACACGCATGCGCGCGCACACACACACACACACACACACACACACACACACACACACACACACCTCCCTGTGCTGTGTGCCCCAGTTCTGTAAAGTTTATCCAAAGTCAATTAAATTCATACTTGATAATTGGAGGACTTGGGAAATATACTTCTAAAACAATGACATATGTTGTGGTTCGTTGGTCGTTACCTGGGTGGCCCTCTCTCCTCCCCTCCCCTCCTTCCCCTCTTGCAGAGAAACAGAAAATCAGGAAATGGTATCGCTAATAATATACATTCTCCCTTTTTCTCCTGATTCTTTTGACATGGATAATCCCTCTTCTGCAGCCTATTTGCATATATTCATGTACACAAATGCCCAGCATCCTTGAGAAAACAACCCCATTATTTCATCAGCCTGATGAAAGATATTTTTTTGATCTGTGCAGCCACACAAAGACTAACCTATTTTCAGGATTAAATAGACAGGCACAAATATCTCCAAATGTTGGCGCTCCCAGCTAGCAAAGAATAGATTATCCAGCTCATTAATCACAATCCAGGTCACTCGTCAGAAGTCCTCGCATTATTAAGGAGCTCGCTCCAGTTTTTGACTCTAAGTGGAAGCGGTTGTTGGGGGGCAGCTTGGGCTCCCCTTGGCAGGGATGAATGACCTTGGTGCATGAATTCCTAAGAAGGGACTCTTTCCACCAGCTGTGGCAAAACCTGCCTCCTTCGGAGGATGCTTGGTTCGGCATACGATGAAATCACCTGGACTCTCGGTAATAAAATAAGGTCCACTGTGTACATAAGAAGAGCCCTGCTGGATCAAGCCAAAGGCCCATCTAGTCCACCTTCCTGTATCTCACAGTGGCCCCACCAGATGCTTCCGAGAGCACACAGTCAACAGGATAACCTGTTTCCTGCTGCCACTCCCCTGCACCTGGCACAGAGAAAACTCCATGAATCTGTCCAACCCCCTTTTAAAGGCATCTAGGCCAGGTGCCATCACCACATCCTGTGGCAAGGAGTTCCACAGATGAATTACACGCTGGGTAAAGAAATATTTTCTTTTGTCTGTTCTAACTCTCCCTCCACTCAATTTTAGTGCATGTCCCCTGGTTCTGGTGTTGTTTGAGAGGGAGAAGAATTTCCCTCTGTCCACTCTCTCCACCTCATGCATAATTTTATGCGTCTCAATCATGTCCCCCCTCAGGCGCCTTTTTTCCAGGCTGAAAAGCCCCAGACGCTGTAGCCTTTCCTCATAAGGGAGGTGCTCCCCTATGGATGTTATATGTGCTTTACGATAAGCAGGCGCCTCCGGGACAGAGGAGAGAAAGGGAAGAGGGCAGAGGGCAGGGTGGCCAGTTAGTGGTGACTGGGCAGAGACGGAGGAGGAGGAGGAGGAGGAGGAGGAGGAGGAGCTCCTCGCACCCTTGCTCCTTGCCTGGCCACAGTGGAGTCAGGCTCCCTTTCTGGGCTGGCTGCGGGGGGGGGGGGGAGGGCATGGATGGTGAACACCCAGAAGAACCGAGGAGAGACGGGCTCAGGTTGCGGGTGGCTCTGCCTTCTCACTGGGACGAGGAAGGAAGGAAGGAAGGAAGGAAGGAAGGAAGGAAGGAAGGAAGGAAGGAAGGAAGGAAGGAAGGAAGGGGGGCAGCTGCTCCCCTCCCTGGTGTAGCATAGTGAGCCACCCAACAACCCACCGCATCTCTCTGGTAAAAGAGCAGCATCCGCTGGGCAAGATGGGGGTGGCTGGGTCTGTTGCGAGAGAAATGAGGAGCACTGCGCTGCGCTGGGTGGTGAGGAGGGGGCGGGCAGGGTGGGATGAATGGCCAAACCCCAGTGTATTCTTGGGTTTCACATGACGATATTTTCACCGTGCGATGGAATCTCTGGAACAGATCAGTATTGTAAGGAGGGGGGTCCACTGTATGGCCAAATTTCCTCGTCTCAAAAAGGACATTGTAACGCTGGAATAGGAGCACAAGAGGGTCGGCAAAATGACCAGGGGGCTGGAACACCCTCCTTATGCGGAAAGGCATAAGCAGTGTTTGGGGCTTTCTAGCTTAGAAAAAAGAGGAGCTGAGTTTAGGAAACGGAGGGTACTTTGTTGCCCCATGACCTTTCAAAATAAGAACTGTTGCCAAGAGACTTTGAAAATGTTTGTTGCCATGAGGCTTTTTGAAATGGGTTGTGAGCAAGAATGGAACATGTGCCAAACTGGACTGATAATAAAGGCAATTTTGGCTAACAACTTCTTTAGGAATGGATGGGTACTTTTTTTAGGAAAAGGAGGGTACTTTTGTACAGTACCTGGGCGATGTACCTGGTTGTCTTATGCAGGTGACGCAAATAAAGGGTGCCCAAGTTTGGAACTACGTCCATCTTGTGTCAATCTACGTCCATCAAGTTTGGAACTAAGTCCATCTTCTCATCTTGTGAAGAAAAGACGAATCTGGCTTCCATTTCCAACTTGACTGTCTTGTCCTCTCCAGTTTGAACTATATTGTTCATGTAAATTAACCACAATTATGCAAACACGATCTAATTAGTTTGATTGATATTGTCATATCAGCAAAACACATACCTTCCTTCAAATCCCATCAACAATTTACGTCCAAGAAGCATTATTATTTCTGTCATTTTCCCCAGGGAATTTGATTTAGCGTGCATTGCTGCTTCCTACTCATCAGACCCCCGAGTTGGGGGGGACACAATTTATTACTGTTTTAATCACAACTCTCTGTATTGATGCTAATAACACTTAAATATTTCCAGCTGGCTTCCTCATACACAGTGCCACGATGGGCTATAATTAAAACGTGCTTTCATCAAGCAAAGGAACATGATGATTGACAAACACGGCTCATCTCATCTGGAGAAAAAGTTCGGAAGTTTCATATCATCAAGTTGATGACCAGAAAGAGACACTTTATTTATTTATTTATTTATTTATTTATTTATTTATTTAGTTAGTTAGTTAGTTAGTTAGTTAGTTAGTCCCATTGACCAATCTGAAGAGCCAACATAGCATTGCATGGGTCTTTCAAACATTCCATGCAAGGCACCCTAACTTGGGAGGGAGCCAGTGGGGCACGTTGCTGAGTAAACATGCGGGGGGCTGAACGGTAAAAAGCTCAAATCCCACACAGTCTCCCCTGAGTCCAAATCTGGACAAGCAGGACTTGATATGAAGCTGGAGCTCACTCACACTTATGCCCAGAACTTATTTCCAATGCCTGGGACACAACAATAATCACAGAAAAGATTGATTGATTGATTGATTGATTGATTGATTGATTCATTCATTCATTCATTCATTCATTCATTCATTCACATTGACACCCTGTTTTTTTGTTTTCAAATTTTTTCAAAGCACAACATTCAATTATCAAAACAGTCGTATGAGCAGTGGTAGAGTAGAAAGCACACATGGAAGCCTCCTCTTTACAAATGCCGTCTGAAACAAAACCGTTCTCCGCGCCTGTCTAGAACCAGTTCTGGAGGAGCCAGGTTTCCCTCTCTTGGGAAGCACCCCAACCCAAAAGTTCCTGTGCTTTGTACCACCACCTGCCCCAGACCGACTGGCGGCAGAGGGACCTCCAGCAAAGTCCTCCTTGGGCAGAGGAAGGGGTCCCTGGGAGTTCCTTCCGCCAGTGCAGGTTCCCTGCTCCCTCTCCCAGCCATTCTTTCCCTTTCCTTGCTGGCTTCCTACATTTCGAGTTCGCCTTTCTGCCAAGAAGCCGCCGTGCACCAAGGGAGACCTCAGGGCAGAGAGGTGTGACATTGAAAACCTCCCTGCGCTGAGCCCAGCAGCTGACAGTGGCGCTCCAGGGCCTCCTCCGGCGGCAGCAGCAGCAGCAGCAGCAGCACTTCCCTCCCAGCAGCGTTTGCTCCCTCCCTGACCCCTTCACTGGAGATGCTGCCAGAAACCGACCCTGCTGGGACCTCCCTTCTTGCTGCATGCAGCATGTGCGGCTGGACCAAGTCCTACTTCAAGGGGACAGAGGGGAGTTCCCTTTGTTTGGGCTCTGACTCTGTACAGCACTGGGAAGGAGTCGTTTTATGACTTTATTGGACTCCTGTGCACAATATATCCCTCTTTCAACTAAAATGACCAAAGCAGCTAGAAAATAAGAACATAAATTCACCGTCAAAATGATATAGAACATCAGGATTAAAACAGGTAAAACCGTTTGAAACAGCAGCACGTTTTCAGCATCCGTCTACGATGGAGAGGTCCCGGAGCGAGGGATTCCAGCCTGGGGAGGCCACCGCTGAGAAGCCACTGCCGGGTTCCTGCCCATCTTGCCCGTCAGCTGTCTGTTCGGGGGGGGGGGGCAGAGAACAGGGCTTTCCAGCTCAGGGCAGGTCCGTAAGGGAGAAGGCCAGTCCGTCCCGCAGCAGACACCCTCGTCCCTCCCAGACTGCTGAGAGTTCCTCCGGTTCAGTCGGCCCCGTCATGAAGCCCAGAAGCCAGCTGGTCACCTGTGCGTTGGTGCAGGTGGTTCTCCTTCATTCTGAGCACCCTGCTGGAGGAGCAGTTTGCACCCATGGCTTTGGAACGGTCCTGAAAGGCAGAGAGCCCCACGACAGGCTAGTCGAGATGAAACGAGCACAAGGAGGGCCCAGGCCAGGCCAGGTCCTCCTTCTCCAGGCAAGGTTGCAGTCGGCAGCCCTGAGCACAGCAGTCACCTGGCACCCCGGCAGGATGGACAATGTGAGTTCAGCACACACACACACACACACACACACACACACACACACACACACACACACACACACACACACGGCCGTGTGCTGGATCTTCCTGGAGACATTCGACTGACAGTCCAAGCCTATCCAGGATTGGGCTGTTGGGAAGAGGGGTTTGCAACATAGAAGAGTCTTCCACTGTCGCAAAACTGGCTGCTGGAGGCGTGCGCAGCGCTCTGTCTGCAGCCATTCTGCAAGTGGATCCTGCTGCACCTGCCATACTTGGTAAGTCAGTGATGGGTGGCAAAGGGGAGGAAGTGGGAGGACTGCAGGTGTAACTGGGCATGGAGGGGGAGGACTGGGGGCAGGGAGGAGGCAGGAGAGGGTGGATCCGGCGGGCAATGTTGCACGCCGGATCTTATCCCCTCCATTTAATACCTCCCTGACCCTTTTCTCTCCTTGGACATATGCCGCCAAAAGAGGTGACGTATGTATGAGGAGACACATAGGTGGCCCCAGGGCTTACACGGAAGTAAGTATTATTATTTTTTACTTCTTGTTTGCCATCAGGTTGCCCCCCCCCACACCACCACTGGATGCAATGCATACCTTTTTGTCACAGCTGCGCTGGCACTGCTGGCAGAGGATAGGATTGGGGCCTGAGTCTAAGACATGCCAAACATCCCCATCTTTTCTTGAAGATAGACAAGAAAGGGAACATCTGGTCAGGCTTCCTGTCTGTGAGCCTCTTTAGACAATAGCTGGAAACAGTGTTGTTCTGGACCACAGTGAGCCCTCGACACAAGCCTAGAACTGTCCCACCAAACCCCCAGACGAGTTTTTCTCGCCTGCATTTGCGTGGACCTTGCGTACAAGAAGGGGTCTGGCAGGGGCACGATCCTCCTCCTCCGCCTCCTCCTCCGCTCAGTACAGGAGCCCCCTTCCTTGCCTCCCTCCCACGGCATCTGGCAGTCTTTGTCCACGGCCCTCCCTCCAAAACCCCAGAGCAGCATTTTGTCCCTACATTTTGCCCTGCAAGCTGCTTGGTTTGGCTGGCAAGCGACAGAGGAGCTTTCCAGGGTTCTCAGCCCAGCCGCAGCACCACATTTCCTCTTTGGTGGAGGACGTTGTTCCAGGTGCAACTCCTGCCAGCCCATCCATGTCGGCTTCACAAGGTTGCTGAAAAAAAGAAAAAGAAAAAAAGAACAGCCCTTAGTATGGGGAGGGGACATGTGAATCAGTCGATCGATGGTTCAGAAGCAGCCTGCAAAAGGACTTGACACCCGCCAGACTGCTTTGGGCTGCTGGTTCTGTCAACGTGAGCTGCTCCTCACAATTGCGTGACGGCAGACATGGTTCTCGCAACACCATGGCCCACCAGGCACACTGGGGCTTCCCTACCAGATGAGGGCTACAGACTTGGGCGGCCATGTCTCCTCCCTGCAGGGCCTGCGCCAGAGGGAGATGCTTTTCCATGGCGTGCACGCACGCACACGCACACACGATGCCCAAGCACAGAACTGCAGCAGGTAGGGGCTGTGGAGGGGGTCACTCCAGCTTACAGGCTGTTGTCATGGCAACTGAGGAGCTCCGATTTAGTTCTTTACTGGCGCTGCCTAAAATGTTACCCTCCAAGGGCCATCATCACCCTGCTGTTTGTAGAGAAAAAAGAATTAACAGAGACCACCAGCCAGAACGCAGGCATGGTACAAATGTGATTACTGTTTAGCATACCTAAAGCCAGTCGTGTGCTAGGAGCTGTACAGACTCCCTACTTATTTGTTTGTTTGTTTGTTTGTTTGCTTGCTTGCTTATTTATTTAAAAAATTATACCCCGCCTTATCCTATGCCGAAGGCAAATGCCCAAGGTGGCTTACAACAGATTGGGTACAAAGAGCTTGTGCTTAAAACAAACTGGGCTGGGTGAAGATGAAAACACACCAGGCCTTGCAACAGTGATGAAGAGGTGGGTCGGAGTTGTCATATTCCAGTTCCCCAAATCTGGGCAGCTTAATCTGCAAATTGTACACATTTTATTTTTATTTTGTGCGAAACCTGTAAGATTTTGCCTGCCTGTAATTCAAGTGGACACAAAGCTGTTGCGTGCAATTGAGTGTGGATTGGGGCCAGGAGGGATGGGGGGGGCAACTGAACAAGACTAACATTGGACGCCCAATTGGTCAGCAGGGTCTGTTGTTCCTGGAGAAGCCAGATGTGACGAAAAGGACCTGCTGGCCTGGCTCTGTGCTCTGCCTGCCATGGTGCTAATTTCAAAGGGGCTCAGGCCTGTGTCCCAAGACAATGGCTGCTGGGGGGGGGGGCAGGCGGCTGAAGGCGAGAAGGGTCCAAAGAATTGGGCCAAGTTGGGGCTGTTCACTATGCCAGCTAAGAGGGGCAACAGACCAATAAATATGAGCAGACCACCTCAGCCATCTGACTTCGCAGCAGTCACCTCCAAACGCCAGTCTGGAAAGCAAGAGCCGAACAGCGTTGACTAGACATCATCACCAGAGAAGAGAAAGGGTACTGAAGGCCTGTCTTGGAAGCTAACTGGGAGCGAAAGAGGAATGTCCCTCCTTCCTGACACCTGGCTACAGAGGTGGGGTTACAGTTGTGCCTTCGGTCATCCCCACCATGAAGAGATAGGCTTACCAGATCGTCGACCGGGACAGAGCGATCTCCCCTTAAGGGGGCGGAGCATGGGGGGCCAGAACGCAATGCGTTCTGGCCCCCCGCACTCCACCCCCTTAAGGGGAGATCGCTCCGTCCCAGTCGACGATCTGGTAAGCCTATTCCGAGATCATCAATGAGCAGGTGAGGAAACAGGGTGTAGAATTCATCTAGCAAACGTCCTGTTTGCAAAGGAATCTAAGAGGCAAGCCAAACGTGATTCCTTTCACTGCAAATGGTCTTATCTTTCCTGCTAAGAGAGGGGAAAGGCAGCTCTCCGTGCAGCCTGGAATTAATCCATGGACACATCACGCAAGAGCTGAAGGGACTTTGCACGTCAGAAGCAGCGCCGGTGGCGGCAAAGATGTCCTGGCAGCAAGCAGTTTGGGCCACCAAGGGAGAGCAGTAGCGCCCTCGCTCCGTTCGGCCTCGACTGGCCTGCAAGCCGCGCTGAGCCCACCAGTCACTCTCTTGCCCGCTGACCGGGCTCTGCTAAGCGGAGAAGGCCACAAATTGCCTGCTGCTATTATATACAGTATATTGTTTCATCATGATGTTTGGGTGGTTTGAATTATTTTTATTCTTGCTATTCACCTTGGTTTCTTTTGGAGAGAAGTGGGATAATTTCTAAAGGTTCAATGTTTTGAGCTTAACCCCACTACGACTCCACCTTTGCCATCCCTTAGATGGCTTTCAAGGGGAATTAGCTTCACTGGCGCAGCTGCATCGGCGGGGGAATTTAGTGGCGCTTGGGCTGTGAGCCAGGCCCATGGTTGCCATGACGGCCGTGGAATCCTGAGCCACTCCTGCACCAGGGGCCTCAGAATGGACCAACAGCCTGGGACTCTAGACCCGAGATCACCCCGGCCTGCTCAGGCAGGGAGACTGCTGGGCAGTAAGGCTGGCGCTGCACCAACCGAAGCCCAGTCCTGTCTCAGCTCTTCAGCGTCATGGCACAAGGGCGCTCCATGCCAGAGGACCGCTGGACAGAGCATCGCTTAGGGCAGCGTTTCTCAAAGTTCTCCCCGTGAGTAGGAGAGAACTTTGAGTGCTTGCGGGGGTAAGGTGATGGCGGCGGCAGCAATGCTACCAGGGGAAAAGGGGTATTTTTAGACTTACCTGGCTGCTGCAGGACCCAGAAATCTGGCGGGCAAAGCTGGGAGAGATCAACCCCTCTCTCCTCGTCCAACCAGGTTTCCGTGAAGCAGGTCAGCATCCTGGATCTAAGTCCTGGATCCGACCACTGCCAATCTTGTCATCTCTGCATATTGAGAGCTTATTGGCTTTCATTTGCTACTCTTGCTGGCATTGGTGTAGTGGCATATTTCAAGACGCAGGAGCTTGTCATGACATCCCTCATAGCCACCACCCATAACACTTGGGGAAGGTGACTAAAGCAGGCCCTTAGGCAGATGTCTCAGTTTGCCTCATGCAGAGCCTGATGCTTCTCCTTGGCTAAGGTCCTTTGAGAAATGTGCAGAAAGAGCATGCAGATTGAACCACCCGGACCAATCAGCGCTGGCTCTACACGCTACAACCACTGGACATAAAATCAATTTTGAAGGCACAGAAAAACGGGTACACAAAACATCATACAGACAACGTCTTCATCGAGAAGCCATAGAGATCTTTAAACAGGATAAAAAATCGTTATTGAACTGGAAAGAGGAAACTGGCTTTGTTGACAAAATCTGGGCTCCCACGTTAAGCAAAGTGCACTGACGTGGATCGTCTTCCCTGCAGAGGTTGCTTGTGGGCAGTCGCACCAGCAAGGTCACCCACAGTCAATTTCAGTAACCGGCTTTTCCGCTCGTCATTGGCTCCAACTGGCCGGCGGATGTTGCTTATAAGTGTGTGTCTGGCAATTTGAACTCATCACCTTTTTTGAAACCTGCTGCGTCCTCAGCCTGATGAGGTTCGTTGTAGCACGAATGAAACGTCGCTGTTTTTAACTTTGTTTTTGAACTCTGTTTTAACCTTGTTTTTAACGTGTTTTATCATTGTTTTTAACTCCTTGGAGTTTTTACTTTGTTTTAAAACCTGTTTTTAACGTATTAAATGTGCCACGGCTTTTAAACCTGTAATGGATATACAATCTTTATTTCAAAGGCTGCTCAACACAAGACGGTCTTTCTGCACTGAGTCTGTACAGGGAACTGCCCACAAAGCATGGGGAGAGGATCGCTACATGGATGGGGTTTGGTCAGGTCTCTGGACCCCTCTCGGGGGAGTAGTACTCAAGGGCCAAACCAGAAGCAGGCCACACTCCCAAGCAGGTGAGCCCCCCCCCCGACTCTCAGAGGGAGTGACGGCAGAGCCGCAGCTGTGCGAGTCTCTTTGTGAGCTCTGCTCCTGGCAAGCTTTTGTGCATCGATTTGAATGTCTGTACAAAATGCGGTGTTCTAAGAAGTTGCTGACACATCATTCCTTCACGAAATGCCTTGTGTATAATTAGAGCAGGCAAAAAATAGCGAGCCTGGAGAGCAGCATGGCCAAACGCCACGGATTCCTTACCTCCCCACATACATGCCGTCAAATGATCGGCAATTACGCGTAGGGGACTGGGCTGGATGTGGACGGGGCGGGAAGGAAGGGGGCTGAACGCAGCTCCTTTGAAGAGGCTCTTAAGCAGCTCTGAGCTGTGTCTGCAGCAGGACTGGATCAATGGGAGCCTCCGAGGAAGCCGTCATTAACATGCGCCCCACACTTGCATTTCAAATGCAGTGTTGAAGTTTCTGGTGTTCCCAAAGAAAAAAGTGTTTAATTGCCAGTTGCGGGGCAGGGTTTGATCTCACTGGGAATGAAAAATTAAAAGCCTAGCAAAAGCTCTGTTTTGTTTGTAATCGGCATTAATGAGATCAAAGCCAAAATTTGCATCATGAAGCAGCAGCAGCAATTCAGAGGAGCCATCCTCGCCCGGCTGCTGCTTGCTTTGTGGGGAACACGTTTCTTGCAAAGGACTGGCGGCTTCTGCTGCAGCAACGGGTCTCAGTCACTATTTCTTCAGAACGAAGTGGTTCACCAGTTCTTGGGCGGGCAGGCGGGCGGGCGGGCCGGACAGTCCTGGATTCCCAACAGGTCTTGGATTTCCAATCACCACAGACGTGAGAAGAAGAAGAAGAAGAAGAAGAAGAAGAAGAAGAAGAAGAAGAAGAAGAAGAAGAAGAAGAAGACGACGACGACGACGACGACGACGACGACGACCTTGAGCCCTGCTGCCCAGCAGCCCCCGCCGGTGCCCAGAGGCGTATCTTCGGTGGACAATTGGAACACTTCGTCCTGGCGCCCAAGTTGCCGCCCCCCGCTGTTCTGGTTAATTGTTATCTTCTTGACTGTATTTTTTTTCTAAGTACCTTACTAAGAGGGGAATGGGCTTGGAGTCCCTCCATTTGAATATGTTATCTCTTATTATCAAACCTGGTAGCCCAAGGACATAAAATTAGCATGACTGTAAGCCTAGAGAAGCTGGGAAGGGTAATTAGCATGACTGTAAGCCTATAGCTGCAGCCAGGAAAGGTTGCTTCAAGTGTGAAGGAAGAACTAGTCTGTATTAAAAGCAACAGCAATAGCAATCCAGATTCGACATCCTCAGATAGATCACTGTCACGGAGCCGGGGGGCTCCCTCCCCCCCCCGTGCTCCAGGGCGCCCAGGCGCACGTTACGCCTCTGCCGGTGCCTCAGCGCTGCCATCTCCACACAGCAGGCAGGCAGGCTGCTCTTAGAGAACAGGCGGTTTTCGTCCAAACATTCCTGGCGACAAGAGGCGGGATGGCACCCACTCTTTGGACAAAGAGACCGATGCCTGGAAAGGATGTTTCATCCCCCTTTCTCTGCAGCCTCTGCCCAGCTCCTGGTGCTCTTCTAGCAGCAACTCAAAGGTGGAGCCAATGACTGACCCAAGATATGCCAGTGCACTGCAGGGATTTTCATGTTGGCTTTTCATGTCCAAGCTCAGCATCCCATGAACCAACTCCAACAGAGATGTGGGGGTGGGGTGGGGTTCCTACCAACAAACCTTCACAGGCCAAGTGGAAGCGTCCCTGAGCCGCCCCTCTCCAGCAAGGCCAAGCTGGCTTGAGCATTTCCAGCCTTACTTGCGATAACCAGCCATGCGCTGCCCATTCCGCAGCCTTCTGCTTACAATGCAGCGACTAACCTTGGCCATCACAAAACAATCCTTCCCAATTAGAGAGAGGCCCTCGGCTATCCATTTTCATTACTTCGTAGACAGCTCTCCATTTAGGACACTCCATCTATCACCGGGCAAGGATTCTGACACACTTAACCGCCTGCGCTGATTCCCTAATAAAGCCCTGCGAGATCCGGGATTTTGCTCTCTGTGTCCAAGCGGTTCATCATGCAACTGGTTTTATGAGGTCTCCTAAAGACTTCAGAGCATTTTTCCAGGGGGCAAGCCAAGCCATGTGATTTCCAGAATATCACAATGCCTTGGGCTGCACTGGGTGGGAGGGAAGGAAGCTCATTCATCTCCTCTGGAAAAGGAACAGGAAGCGGAGAAGCAGGCCCAGGGTGGCCAAACTGCGGCTCCTGAGCCACATGCGGCTCTTTGACCTATAATGTGCGGCTCTCGGAAATATGTTGGCTGAGCTCCTTTTTGCATCACAATTAATATAACAGCTACATAAGAAAGTTTCAAACTTTATAATTATAAACTGAGAGTCCACTTAAGTTTAATGTTAATGGTGAGTAAATATATTTAAGAATTTAAATGCTTCTTAAATACTGTGGCTCTCAAGCATCAGAAGTTTAGCGTCTGTGCCTCTTACATGAAGCAAATTTGGCCACCCCCTGAACTAGAGTATTGAATGCGGCACAAAAGCGATTTGGAGGTGGCTCTGAATGCGAACAGCCAACGAGCTTCAGGACCCTGATGGGAAAGAAATCTCACACACCGACTGTTTGGTCCGGACCGAGTCTGGTGTCTGCATTCGTCTCTGTCGGCTGGTGCAACATTTCTGTTTCCTGAGATGGGATTTCATTTGACTTCATTATGCTGAGAATTGATTAGCTCTCTCTATTGTGTGGGAGTTATTGAAAAATATTTCACCTTGGCACAACAAGAAAGATGATTCCTGGGGAGACTCTTTGCCAGTGAAAAAATGTCAGAGCGAAGGGAGGAAAGTTAAATATCCGCCTTTTCCTCCAACCAGCTCTCTTAGGGACAGTGCAGAAATCAGTTATTGCTAGCAGGCAAAACCATGTTTGCAAATCTGAAGGATCAATGCACACTCCAAGTAATGAGCAGGTCCTCCTGACACACAACACTGACTTCTGTTTTGAAGGCCCTTAAGGCATCTGTTGAGATCTTCAGGAGACTGAGGCTCGGTTGGCATGCACATCGCACAGAACCATGTTGATGTGACCGCACTGTGGAGTTCCCTACTTCGGGATCGCGATGTCAGCAGAGGCACTTAAGGGGAGGGGGGTGAAGGTGGCATGGGAGTGGCTGGTTTTGCTTCTGCAGTTGTGGTTGCTTAGCTGTCTGAGCAGTTTAGTTAGTTTGTTTTTAAGTTGTTTTAACTGTTTTTTTGTGTGCTGCGATCCTGTGCAGTGGCCGGCCGCTGGCACAACGCAGCACAACAGTTGGGTAGGGAAGGAGGAGGGAGGCAAGAGTGGATGGTGCAGCAAACAAACTTTTCCTTTGAAGATAAGTTAAAGGGAATCAAGACAAAGCAATCGGATTCACACCTACACAGCACTCACACAAGAAAGAAAATGACAGGGGCACTAAGCATGTCCTCTGTTTGACAGAGGTGGAGCTATGACCCCCCCCCCCGGCGCTGGAAGTGATGTCACTGCCACCGCCAGTATTCCACAGAATAGACGTGCAGGGCAGGTGGGAGGGCCCAACCCATCGCCGCCACCCGCTCACACTAACGAAACGGCCCGCTTCTTGCACCGCTGTCGGCTGCTTTGACACACAACCCCGCCCGCCTGCCGCCCGGGGCCAATAGGAGTCCACCGCCCCCTCCCCCTCCCCACCTCCATCACTGCTGTTGGACTGCACATGAGGAAGACAGTGGGCAATTTGTGAGCTGGTGGCCAGACAGTGCCACAGACCAAGATGGGATGCGAAGCATTGCAGGAGTTGCGGGGTCAGAGTGCCAAGACTGGCAAGGCGAACCTCCTGTTTAAGAGAAAGGTGGAGAAGGCAGGAAGAGGGCTCAGAACGGAAGCAAGCCCACGAGCCAGGCGTCCGTGGCCTTAGCTGGTTCGAGGGAGGGAAGCAGGGCAGCACAGCCGGAGCCTGGTGGCCTGCCAGGATGGCTGTCCAGCCCATGCTGGCACAGCGGCTACGGTTGCACTCAGGAGGAGAAGCAGGGAGAGGCTGGCGAGGAGAGGAGACGGAGTGGTTACTGATCCTGGGTGCCGGCTTGGCACGATGGACCTTGGATTGCAGCTGGAATGGAGGCGGATCCATGCAGCACCAGCAGGTCAAAGTGCGACTGCGACAAGCCGAGGGCAAAGCAGAACAGCAGACGGAGAACAAAGTCACCTGGGGTTCTGCAGACCGGCTCTTTCTAGGTTGCTGTGGGTCCTTTTGTGAGGTGAGCTCGTCAAGAAGTCTCCTCTTGTGACCCGACAGCCTTGACGGCTCCTCCGCAGTCCGTCCATTGTTCTCGCACCTGCCTGAGGGTGCGTAGCGAGTGCAGGACGGCGATTGCTCCACTGGTAGGACTTTGGCTGAATTTGGCCATGAAGCTGGTGAGGCAGCTGGGACTGGGGTCCTTCTTTGGTTTCACTAAGGTCTTGTTTTTCCCAAGTCAGGAAGCTCCCAGGGGTGGATTTTGCTAACAGGGTCAACTGTGCTGTGCAAAGAAGGTGCTGTTGCTCGCGGAATTTCCCACGTAACAGGAAGGCTCCATCCAAACCCACCTGATAGAGTGGGCCATAGGGGTGACTGTGCTGACCAGTACAAGTGTGGCCCTCCTCACTCTGGGCTTAATAAGAACATCAGAAGAGCCCAGCTGCTGGATCAGGCCAAAGGCCCATCTAGTCCAGCTTCCTGTGTCACACAGTGGCCCCACCAGATGCCTCAGGGAGCACACAGCCAACAAGATAACCTGTTTCCTGCTGCCACTCCCCTGCACCTGGCACAGAGAAAACCTACTTCTAAAACCAGGATGTTGCTTATGGCTTGTAACCTGTGATGGTCTTTTCCCCCATGAATCTGTCCAAACCCCTTTTAAAGGTATCCAGGCCAGATGCCATCACCACATCCTGTGACAAGGAGTTCCACAGATGAATTACACGCTGGGTAAAGAAATATTTTCTTTTGTCCATTCTAACTCTCCCCCCACTCAATTTTAGTGCATGTCCCCTGGTTCTGGTGTTGTGCGAGAGGGAGAAGAATTTCCCTCTATTCACTCTCTCCATCTCATGCATAATTTTATACATCTCAATCATGTCCCCCCTCAGGCGCCTTTTTTCTAGACTGAAAAGCCCCAAACGCAGTAGCCTTTCCTCATAAGGGAGGTGCTCCAGTCCACGAATCATTCTGGTCGCTCTTTTCTGCACCTTTTCCAATTCAACTATATCCTTTTTGAGGTGTGGTGACCAGAACTGGACACAATACTCCAGATGTGGCCTTACCATTGATTTGTACAAAGGCAGAATGATATTGGCCGTTTTATTCTCAATCCCTTTTTTAATGATCCCGAGCATGGAATTGGCCTTCTTCATAGCCGCCACACACTGGGTCGACACTTTCATCGACCTGTCCACCAGCACCCCAAGATCTCTCTCTTGATCCGTCACAGACAACTCAGAACCCATTAGCGTGTATGTGAATCCAGATATATAATATCCACGGGTTCGCTCGCATCCACATGCCTGTTGACCTTTTCAAAGAATTCTGAAAGGTTAGTGAGGCAAGACTTCCCCTTGCAAAAGCCATGCTGACTCCCCCTCAGCAGAGCTTGTTCTTCTATGTGTTTTAATATTTTATCCTTAATGAGACTTTCTACGATCCTTCCCTGGAACAGAGGTTAGGCTGACCGGCCAGTAGTTTCCCGGGTCCCCACTCCTTCCTTTTTTAAAGATTGGTGCAGAAGCGTCGCTCCGGTAGGGGCGGGGCTGTAAGTATCGCTGCGGTCATAGTCTCTTTACCGAGCGAGGAGGAGGCAGCCCCGCCCCCTCACTGTCCGAGCCAGTCGCCTACGGAGAAACCGGCAGGGAAGAGACCCTGCCTGCTGCTTTCTCCGTAGGGGACTGGCTCGGACAGTGAGGGGGCGGGGCTGCCTCCTCCTCGCTCGGTAAAGAGACTATGACCGCAGCGATACTTACAGCCCCGCCCCTACCGGAGCGACGCCTCTGGATTGGTGTGACATTAGCTATCCTCCAATCCTCTGGCACAGTGGCCGTTTTAAGGGACAAGTTGCATATTTGGGTCAAGAGGTCAGCAACTTCATTCTTGAGTTCCTTCAGGACTCTTGGGTGGATGCCATCCGGGCCTGGTGATTTATTGATCTTTATTTTGTCAATTAAGTCTGAGACGTCTTCTCTTTTAACCTCTAAAAGAGGCTTGTGGCTCGGAGGCCTCCCGCCATCAGTCCTGATCCTGGATTGCGTAACTGGTCTGGGACATGCTCTCCTGGCAGGCACCCAGCAACACGTACACATGTGCACATGCTTCAAATAAAAAGGCTTATCAGCTAACAATTCTTTACTGCAGATTCAGAGCGGGCAAAGATCTCCTACGCTTCTGAAATCACAAAACCAGACCACTACTTTCTGCGAAAAGACTTTTCAGAACCTTTCGCTGATACAGAGCACAGCGACTCACCAGCATGATAGGTCTACAGTACAGAGTTTCAGCATCTGTCATCTTTCTGAGGAGAATTTAAGCTTCTGGTTTGGATCTAAAGGGTTTTGGGCCCAGCCTACCTTGGATCCCCTCCCTTCACCCCCTCCCCATCTGCGATCTATATGCAACAAGCTGACTTAGGTAGTTTTTTTCTTGGTGATGTCTCCATGCCAGACGCATTGATTTTTTTTAGATCAGAATGGCAACATCCAGCCTTAGCATCATTTTGCAGAACGGTCCCCTTAGACCTCAGACTGGGGGTTTCAAGAAGTCTTCAAGGGCATTAAAGGAGTTGAGTTTGGCTTCCTTGTTATTGAATTATTGTTTGGGGTGCTGTTGTAAACCTGAGTGTTGGAATATATGCAATACGGAAAATATGCTGCTCCTTAATTTTTTTGGTCACAAATTGGCTGAGGTCAAATATAATCTCCGGGTTATTGCATGCTAGTTAAATAACTTTTTCTCCATTATTCTGCTTGTTGGTGGGGCTGGAAATAAAGTGAAGCTGCACTCAGGGATGTGAAAAGGCTCCTTATGAGCCCTGCACAGATGAAGACGGGGGAATCCTAATGGGGGCAGGAAGCCCCGCCCTCCATGCATCTCGCCTCGTGCAAGGCCGGGAACTGTCTGATGGGTGAAGCCCTTTCTTTCCACATAACTCCTATTTATGCAGGCGAGAAGTCAGCTTCGCACTGTCCCTTGTCCGTCTGCAGAGGTGAGGGTGACTTGAAAGGGGCTGGCTGGCTGCTCCTGGCCTGCCCAGTCGCCACCCCTTCACCTCTGCTACTACGAGGCTCCGGCAGGTTTTTGAATTGCAAAACCTGTCTACGAGAGGCAACTGTGTGGCGAAGGGCCAGGGTTGTGTTTGCAGCGGGGCACTGAGGCTTCTTCCTTCAGACCACTTTTTCAACTCCTTCAAAAACTCCTGTCTGCCTCCAGCGGTGGCATTTGTGAACCTGCAGGAAGAGGCTCCCAGAGGCCCCTGTAATCCTGCCCCATTCTGGCTTTGCACTGACTGTGGGGGTTTTCCTGTCTCGGATACATCTCTCCTCCCCCACACCCCGTTTTTCTCCTCCTTTGGCAAATGTCATCATCACATCGTGCATTAATTTATTTATTTATTTATCTATAGAATGTATACCCCGCCTTTCTCCCACAAGGGCAACCAAGGCGGCTGTGATGAGGCTGTGCAGATAGAACTTGGATTTCACCGTTCGATTCCCTCTCCCTTCTGGCCATGGCTTCTCGGAAAGGGTGCGGCTGGAACCAGCTGCAGCTTCTTTGTCTCTCCTCCTCCTTGACTTATTCCACGTTTCTTGGCTGGCATCAGAGCTCTGCAACATGATCATCGGGCCATCAGGACTAGATTTTGCCTGCACCGTCCTGCATCTGACCAGGCTGTGAATGTGTCCAAGACAAGAGGAACGCACAAAAGCTTCTCTACAGGAACATGCGCAATACGCCAATCCCTCACGGGGCTGGTTGCTCTTCGGGGCGCTGAGCAACAACGACATGTGCCAAAGGCGGCGGCTGGGCAATGATGGGAAGCAGCAGCCAGATCCGCAGTGGAGGAGAGAGGTGTGGTTCCTTCCCAGGGGAAAGAGCACCCGGCTCTGCCGCCTCTTTCCAGGGATGCTGCTGCTGCTGCTGCTGCTCCTCCGCACGACAGCGGCCAGCAGCAGGGAGCCCTTTCCTTCAGTGGGAAGCGGTCACCACCACCCCCTTCTCTCCGTGCCACAATTCTGGTCCAGATTGGAGGTTTCCATGGCTACTATTATTTGGGATTTTTAAAAGATGGAAAGATGATATGCTGAACAGCCCTAAGGGGGCAGGCTAGACATGATGTGAGAGCCCCATGACTAACACTCCCAACTTCCATTTCTTCTTTAAAAATCCATTTGGGTTGGGGCTGTGGCACAGCAGGAGGAGAAGGAGGAGGAGGTGTTTAATCCCCCCCCCCAACATGCTGATTGCCCAACTCAAATAATCCCTGAAGCTACTATTAGTTATGATGATGGGGGAAACGTACAGGCACCATCGGAAAGCCCCCAAGCCTTGGTGCAGGAACTGTGAAAAGGCCCCACCCACCTTACCTCGGTTCAGTACGGCCAGGAGAACTTCCGGGCAGAGCTCTTCACCGACCCCCAGGCCTTGGATGGCCCAGTCCTCCCTGCTCCACCTGTAATCACCTGTAGAGAGACAGGAGAGTGGAGAGACAGGATGGTGTAGTGGTTTGGGAGTCGGACTTAGACCTGGAAGATCCAGGTTCAAATCCCCACTCAGCCACGAAGCTTCCTGGGTGACCTTGGGCCAGTCACTATCTCTCAGCCCCACCTACCTCACAGGGTTGTTGTGAGGACAAAAAAAGGAGGGGAGGAAATATGTACACCACTCTGAGCTCCTTGGAGGAAGGGTGGTATAAAAATGTGAAAAATAAATAAAAATAAAATAGAGAGAAGCAGTTGCATCGGGTCACGCAGTTTGGTTCCCAACTCTGGCTGCCCTACGTAAAGTATCAAGACTTGGAGATGGAAGAGCCCACTACCAAACAGGAACGTACTGGAGGAAGAAAGACAGCTCCCTCCCTCGCTCGCTCTCATGTCTCATCCACGGGCGAAGGACGGTGCAGTCAGCCAATGGCCCTTTGTCTTGGTTCATTTATCTCATGAAGCTGAAAGGTGCTTCAAATGAGCAGAGACAGTCCATTTAAAGCTTGCTGCAGAAAGAAAAGGACGCTTCTTCTCCGAAACCGGTTTTCCAATCATGGCACTTGAGAGTGAGCTGCAAGAGATAAGAATACTGCTGGGTTGGGGCCGAGGCTTAATTACTTAATAGGCCAGCATGGGTTGAGAGTGAGACGCGGCGAGAGTCACAGGTGAGGCAGCCAGGGGGATGCTGTCAGACTTTACCTGGGAGAAGGACAAAGATGCCTGTGGGCTTACGGAACAAGCAGAGCCTACAAGGAGGAGCACATATAACACAGAGACTCATAGCAGTGGTGTGTTCAAGTCTTTGGCCTCTAGTCAAGTCTCAAGTCTTTGCCCAAATTGTTGAGTCCGAGTCTTCTTTAAAGTCTCTAAAAATCAAGCCAATATTAACTGAAAAAAAGGGTGGGGGATTTGTGGGGGGGGGAGGAGGGTTGGAAAAAAACTACAGCAGCGTTTTGCGAGCCATTACATTGTTGTCTGGACTGACCTTTTACAACAGTGACTTGAAACATCACATTGTGGTCTGGACTCACCTTTCCTAATTGTTCACTGGGGGGGGGGGGGTTGTGTCTGTGATACCTGAGCCCTGGGGTGAGGGGGGTGAGGGGTCGTGGCCAGGATGCCAGAGCCCTGGTGAGAGGGGGGCTGGCTGGACTGCTGTATTTGATGGTGAGACAGGTAGGCCCGTCTCAGGGGGCAGCCCTGCTGTGACAGTATGTGCTTCTCTTTAGGAGGGAGCTCGGGGGAGGGGTGCCACTATTAAGAGAGTGACTATTAAGAGAGGGCAATGGAAGATATGGCAGAGGGGGTGGGACAGGCCGTTCCAGGAGAAGGGGGGGTCCATCACAGACAGATACCCCTCTTTCTGGTCCTACCCCAACTCTTTGATGACTGGTGCTCTTGGCAGTGATTCTCTGAATCTGAAGCTGCTGCTTTTGAATGCCAGGTCAGTGAATAATAAAACCTACATCATCCGGGATTTAATCCTGGATGAGAACGCCGACCTGGTGTGTATTACAGAAACCTGGTTGGATGACGTGGGATGGGTGGGTCTCTCCCAGCTTTGTCCACCAGGTTTCCAGGTGTTGCAGCAGCCATAGTTTGCAGGGACGGGGAGGAGTTGCAGTAGTCTATTGGGAATCCATCTCCCTTGCCAGGTGCCCTGTTCAGCAGTTCACTGGGTTCGAGCACCTGCATGTCATGTTGAGAGGGCTGGACAGGGTTGGGATTCTGTTGGGGTACCGCCCGTCTTGCTGCCCAACAGTCTCCCTTCCTGTGCTGACAGGGGTGATCTCGGCAGTGGCGATGGAGCCTATTAGTGCTGGGGGACTTCAATGTGCACGCCGAGGCCCCCGAGGCAGGTGTGGCTCAGGACTTCATGGCCGCCATGACAACCATGGGCCTCAACACACGAGGTGGGAATATGCTGGACGTGGTGTTTACTGCTGGACAAGGAGATCTGGATGTGGAGGAGATTAACAACACACCATTGTCATGGTCATGGTAAGGTTTAGGCTTGTTGCAGCTTCCTTCCTCCGCAAAGGTGGGGGGCGGTTCTCCCCCGAAGGCTAATGGATCCAGAAGGCTTCCTGAGGGCTCGGGGGGGGGGGGGTCCCACTGCCAAGACTGGTGACTCTTCTGAGGCCCTGGTTGACCTCTGGAATGGGAAAATGGCCAGGGCAGTGGGTTAGATCACTCCTGAGCAACCTCTGCCACACCGCAGTACTGCCTCATGTGCCCTCATGAGATTTGGGCACCGCCATCTTGGATTTTGTGAGATTTCACAAGATCCAAGATGGCGCCGCCGGAAAAAAAGGCACATTTAAAAAGCAGTGGTGGCTTCGGGGACAGCAGGAGTCAGGCTCCAGGACCACCACTGGCAGCGGTGTGCTACTGCCTCATGTGCCCTCACAAGATTTGGGCACCGCCATCTTGGATCTTGTGAGATTTCACGAGATCCAAGATGGTGGCACCGGAAAAAAAAGGTGAGTTTTTTTCACTTTAAAAGTGGCAGCGGTGGAGGCTTGCACTGGGCCCAGAAAGTCCGGGACCGATCCGGGACTGGAGCCTGGAACCCAGTATGGTCCCAGGTTTTCCAGGACATATGGTAAGCCTAATAATAATAATAATAATAATAATAATAATAATAATAATAATCGATGTTCCCATCTGCACTTCCCTGGAGCGCTCCTTTACATCCGATTGCCTCAACACGTTTGGCTTGAAAATTATAAAACTAGTAGCATCAAACTTCAAACCATTTATTTACTAAACAAAGCTGTGATCTTATTCAAATTTATCAAGCCTACATTTCAGAAAAATGATTCCCTCTTAGGCTGAAGAACTTCGGCTCAATGCCAGTTGCAGGCTCAGTGGCTTTGCTAGTGTGCCCCGGGGGCAGGGCAATGACGTCTTCCACACCATTCCCCCTCCCCCGCACTTCCGGAAGGCTTCAAATGAAGTCTTCTAAACACAAGGGCGGGCGGGCGGAGAGGCGGGCCCGGCGTCCACAGTGCCGAGAACAGCGCGAAAACCCTCCGTGGCTGCAGACGCAGCCACTCTGGTTGCAAAACATCAACCACGAAACGAGAAGCACAGCACCCCCCTCCCCCACTGGCCCCACTCTGGCTTACGCTACTGCGCAGGCCCCACCACATGCGCTATTTTTAGCATTCGTTGGTTTTCAATTGAATAGGCTTTTTTTCAACTAAAATAATGCATGGAGAGAAAGCAAACGGGAACATGAGAGGGGCGAAGTACTAAAGCCCCCCCCCATCCCATCACTGTTTCACACCTTTTCACAACTTGCTGTTTATAAAGGAAAGGGAGCCCTCACCGAGCTGCATTTCACCATTAGGTGCCTGTCTGCAAGCCATGGACGCTTGCAAGGGTTTGCCACTAAGCCACCCGGTGCCAGTTCGGGTCTATTAACATTTATGACAACTTGACATGGACCACGGATGTGATAGAACGTCTCAGGTTCTACACGGTGTGTTTGTTAGCTTGCAGAGGAGCTGCGCTGCCAAATCCTTGGTTTTTGCTCCATCAAGCTAAGCACTTGGGAAGTAAGGGTTAATTGCCAAGTATACTGGAAACAGGAGTGGCTCTGAAATGTGCAAGAAGAACAGCAAAACTAGACAGTGGCCCAGAAAAGCACCATTCCTCTCCCAATTCCTGGCAGACCTGCTGCCAAAGGGCCCTGAGAACCAATGAGGAGAAGGAGGAGGAGGAGGCAGCACTCGGAACAAGTGTCACTCATCCACCAGCTGTTGTTTGGCATCTGCTGGGCTTGTGGAAATCATACGCAAATTATGTTCATTACATGCAACAAAAATATGCAAATTTGATTTGTCACAGAAGCTTGCCATGGATCTTTGATGTGGCCGAGAAGACATTTGCAAACACTCGGTAGAAAAGAGAGTGGATGCATGCGAGCTTCCCGGTGTTCCTCCAGGGATTTCTTCTGACTGCAGTGGAATCCAGGAATATTCCAATAGAAAACAGTTCATTATCTTTTCTTTGTTTTCAAAAGAACGAAACTACTCCAAAACAGAACCACCCCTTGAAGTGGTGCCTGCAGACATGGAATGTGGATGTTCAGGACGAAGGTTGTTTTCATATTAATCTTCCACCTCTAGTGACAACTAAAAGTCACTGCTTGACAAGGAGCTGTCAGAAGGAATGAAGCCTGAATCTCTGGGGCCACCGTCTAGTGACGGGATGGTGCTGAGCTGGGATCTGCAGCGAATGCTAAAAGATGCTCTGCAGCCGAGGGAAGCAGCTGCTTTCCAAACATCCCTGATGCGGCGGGATTCCACAAGGCTGTTTGCTAAACCCTCTCGACTGTGCTGTGCTGCAGGAAGGTCAAGGCAGCCCCGACTTAAACTGAGATGCTGCAGAGAAAGTCGTTGCGTGGAGGGGGCAAAGGCCGAGGCTGGCGGGCGCTATAGAAGCCAAGCCAGCAATTCTCTTGGCAACAGGAGCCATATTTTGAACCGTGCTGGAGTGGGGCGGTCAGAAACGTGCCGTGTGAAGCAGAGGCCACCGCAGTGGTTCGCTCGCTCGCAGCAGTGTGACCCCAGAGTCATCACGGGCCTTGCGCATGAATACGCCAGTTAGCCGGGCACTGGTTCTCCCAAGCTACCACTACCACCGCCACTGCTTCCATGATTTAAAATGTTTTCCGGCACCGCCATCTTGGATCTTGTGAAATCTCGCGAGATCCAAGATGGCGCTGCCCAAAAAAAATTAAATCATGGAAGCGGCAGCCCAGCGGCAGACCCAGAAATCTGGGACTGACCCGGATCTGGGCCCGGCTGGCTGGACCCGGGCTCTGGAAACCGGGGCAGTCCCAGTTTTTCTGGGACGGATAGAACTGCCCAGACGCTGTGCCAATGCAGGTAAAGGGGTGGTTCATCGGCTTTTTTGAGGGAGAAACAGGGTGAGGAGTGGGCCAAACTGAGGGGTGGTTCAAGGGCAGGAGGGGGTGGATCTCAGCAGCAGTTGTACACCCCAGATCTGATCCCCCTTTCCCAGCCTGGACCCACCCTTTCCTCAGAAGTACGCCAGCAAAACAGCTAGCGTATGTCTGAGGAGACCCATTGGCAACCAGGGGGCCTACTGGCAGGTGAGTACCTCTCGCTGGCTGTCTGATCGCCCCACCACAGCATGCAGTGTGTGCTCCATTGGCAGCGCTGCATGCTATGGACTGGCAGGGGATAGGATTGCGCTGCTGCCCATCATGCAGCTTGGATGCTGTTGCCGCAACAGGGAGGGATTTAACAGCAAACACTCTCCAGACCCCCCAGGTTTGCACAGTGTGGGCTGCAGCCTGGTCAGAGGAGCTGAATCCCATTTGCAGCCCAGTCGGGCTGCTGAAATGGTCTGTAAGAGATTGATATATTTCGCTAGTCAGTGAAGCTAATTTCTTAGTGGAGATGCAGTCAGGTTTATTAGTTCAACAGCAAGCCAAGCATCCAGCAAGGCTGAGAGGCATATCAATGAGCAAAGGGCAGCGAGGCAGGCAAAGGGAGACAAGCCGCGCAGAACTCAGCAGGCCACATGCACGGGGCTCGGCTTTCATCCATTATCAGCCTGACATTCTCCCCCCCCCTCCCCAAACCGCTTGCCTTGCAGGAGTCACAGGGCTGGAAGGCCAAGGCCAAGCCATGGCCTGAGTTGGAGGCGGGCTGCAAAACAAGACCCCCAGGCCAGGCCGTAGCTGCAGCTGACCCCACGGGGAGGGGCGCTGCTGTCCTGGGGGCATTGCAAGGCAGCCCACAAAGGACAGCTGCCCACCCCGTGCTGGCAGAGCGGCTTTCGGGCACATGGAGGGGAAGCAGGGCAGGCAGGAGGTTGGAAAGGGAGCGGGAGGGGGAGGGGGTGTTGCCAGTGCTGGCTGCTGACAGCACCAGCCAGGTTGCAGCTGCAATGGGGTTGATTCACACAACGCCAGCAGGCCCAGCAAACCAACACAGGGCAGCCAGGCAGGCAGAGGAGCACAAGGCAAGAGACACAGGGGAGACACCATGAAAAGATCCTCAGGCAGCGAGCGGGTGGCAGCTGCCTCCTCTGATCCTGGAGGCCTGTCCCTTCCCTATGTGCCAAAGCACAGTGCGGCTTCTGTGCTCCAGGACTGGGACGAAGGTCCTCCTCCTCCTCCTTCTGGGCTCCAGACCCTCCGCAGCATTGGTGTCACCAGGGTGACGAGACACAGTTTCTCAGTTGCTTCTGCTGATCGGTCCATGGGTTTCATACCAGGGAGCAGTGTCAGGAGGTGGGTCGGTCCCCAGAAGTGGGTTCCGGTTGCTTCCGTTCGGCTCAAATTTGGAGCCAGAGGCAAGGGTGGGCTGGTGGGCCCAACTCATGACCAGTAGCGTCACTAGGACGCGCGTCACCCTGGGGCGGGGGACGCGCGTCACCCTAGTGACGCTCTGTCATCGCGGCGTGGGAGGGTGGGGGCGACCCGGCTCCCCCCCCCCGCGTCGCCCTCCGGGTCGCCCTCCAGACGCTCCGAGGCCAAAAAGACCTCAAAACGGTCACTGTGCATGCACGAAAATCCAGAAAATACCCGAATGAACGCGCTGCGTGGGCCTTCTTTCAGAAGGCCCTGGAGCGCCGACGGGGTCGGACGCTCCGAGGCCGGCTCCCGGGCCGGCCTTGGAACGTCCGGAGGGTGTCGCGCGTCACGGAGGTGACGCGCGAGGGGGTGCACGCGTCACCCCATGGCGCGCGTCACCCCCAGGCGGCCCGCCCCCCCCCCGCCACGCTCCAGTGACGCCCGTGCTCATGACCCACCTCTGCCTTGGGATTTGAGAACTTTGAGAGCTTTGATGACCCACCTCTGCCACACTTTGAGAAGCTCTGTTCTGGACTCACCCCTTGTCCCTAGCCCCTTCCCTGTTCTGGCTACAGAGACCCCCTTCTGTCTGCTGCAGCCCTTTGCCATGGCTTCAACCATCTAGGCCAGGTGTGGATCAGGCCCCCGGAAGCTCTTTATTTGGCCCACGTGGTAATTGGGCTCTCCCAGCACCACCATCGGCTGCTGAGCTGTGAAGTGATGCATCAGCATGTTGGGGACAAAATGAGTCCCCACAAGAGTCCGTCGTCTGACCGCAACACCAGAAAGTTCTTAATGAACAGTTCATTACTGAAGTGCACACCCACAATCCAGAGCAAGTCCATTCCCTGCAGGGACCAGCTGCTGTACCATTCATCACAGCAAATCTATGTTTTAGCTCAGGCAAAGATGATTCAGCAAAAACATTCAGTAGCATCCAGTTATTAGCAAGAAACCGTTACTTACACCCAGTATGTGCCCTTCTGCCTCTTAGGACATTGAGTAACTTGTGACTTCATTCCAGGCTTATTTGGACAGTCCTGGCTGGCTCTATTTGTAGAGACTCAATTTGTAGAGATTCAAATCAATAGGCATGGATGGGGGTGGGGGAGAGGAAGCCATGAAACATAATAAGTAACTGTCCAGGGGAAAGATAGAAAGAGAGGCCGAAAAACAGAGAGTCTGAAAAACTGAGGATGCCAAAAATATGCAGGATATTCTACTCCTGAAGTGAAGCCCTATATATCTGCTCTTTTAAATAAGCTTCCAGAGCAGGAAGAGGATCTGTGAATACTACTGCTTGGAAACCCATTGGCTTAATTGCTGCATTTGCTGATACTATCGCCTATCTAGTGCACATATAGTCTATCTGAACACTTGAAAAGCAAATACAATTATTAAAAAATAATCAAAGTTAATAAAAATGAAAAAATTGGAATAAAACAAATAACACCACTATTTCAGTTTTTTAATCAAGAAATATTGAACAAAAATAACACCCCCTCCCCCCCCCAAAAACCCACCTCTAGTTATTTGCAGCAGAGTTCCTAGGTGAGAACAAAGTGCTTATTTCTGGTAATCACTTGCTTAATTACATCACTTATGGCCCTCAGCAGGTGCCATGAATACTATTCGGCCCGTTGTATGAAACGAGTTTGACACCCCTGGTCTACACTTTTCTCCTTTCTCCTCTCCCAATCTCCCCTCTTTTCTTCCCTTCCTCCCACTTCTTTTCTGCACCTCAAAACCTCTGCTTCCTTCTCCCCTTCTCCACACCATCTCCCTACATCCCTTCTCCCCCTTGAGGAATCGCTACACCCCTCGTGGGGGGCTGACGATGCGACACCCCCATGTGACACCACAAGCCATGCCCCTGGGGGTGATGTCACTTTCACAATGCCGCCGAAATTCGGAAGCGGTGAGAAAGCATTTTTCGGCCATTTTTAGACTGTATGGAGCCCGGGAGGGTCAATCCTCTGACCGCAAGCGGCCGAAAAAAGCTGGGGGTACTTTTGTGCTGCACTGCCGCCAAAATGCGGCGGCGGCGTGGTGAAAGTGACGTCACCCCCAGGGCCACCCCCCGCCACTTAACACCCCCACCGCCCAGGGGCCCACCGCCCCCCACTCCCCCTAACGACGCCTCTGCCCCTTCTCCTTCCAGTGATGTAGACTTGTGTCTATTGACTCGAACTCAAGAGTCGGACTCAAGTCGCGTCAGTGACTTCACTCAGACTTGACTCAGTGATTGTAAAAGACTCAAAAGACTTGACTCGAGACTTGGAGCCTTTTATGCCAAGTCGAAATTTATTCAGGTTTAAACCCATTTTCCCCATTAAATACTGTAGATAGGGACTTGCAACTTGCAACCAAAGACTTGGGACTTGACTTGAGACTTGGAGTCAGAGACTTGATCCACATCCCTGTCTCCATCTAAGGAAACAGATGGGCAAGCGCAATCCTTACTACCTTTAGAACGGCGGAGTGCATGCTCCGCTGTTATAAAGTGTCACAAACGTGCCTTAAAGCATATTTGCGACTACTTTGGAGTAAGGGCCACCGGTGAGGAGGCTTGCAGCCCTTACTCTGCCACCTGATCGTCCCTACAGCCGCCGGATACAGGTAAGGGGTGCTCGGCAAGCGCAGGGGCGGTCTGGGCAGTGAGGAAGACCGGCGGTTGGCTGAGCCGGCCCAGGAGGGGGCGGGGATGGTGGCTGTCATATCCCCATCCTGTTCCGGGCCGGTGCAGTTGTTACACGGTCTCCTCGAACTTATGCCAGCAAAATAGCTGGCGGAAATCCGAGGGGGCCCATTGGGAACTCCCCGCGCTACACCGGGGGAAGGGGATGAACGTCCCCTTTCCCCCGAGGCGAGTAGACCCCCGGGCCGATCACGATCAGCCCGGACCGGGGATAGGATCCGGCGGGCGGCCCTGGACCACCCACTGGATCTTTAGTCAGCATTGCGCTCTCAAACTCTGATGGTGCAGATAAAGGTAAAGGTGACCCCTGACAATTAAGTCCAGTCGTGTCCGACTCTAGGGTGTGGTGCTCATCCCCATTTCAAAGCCGAAGAGCCAGCGTTGTCCGAAGACGCCTCCGTGGTCATGTGGCCGGCATGACTCTCCTTGCCGCAATGTGTAGCATGCAGCTGGAACACGGAGCGCTGTTTACCTTCCCGCAAGCGGTACCTATTTACCTACTCGCATTAACATGCTTTCAAATTGCTAGGTTGGCAGGAGCTGGCCAAGCAACGAGAGCTCACCCCGTCGCGGATTCGAACTGCCGACCTTTCGATCGAAATTCTTAACATGTAATGTTTATGAACAAATATTGGAAGGAAATCAGAAAGTTATGGATCAGTTCCCGGAGACATGGACACAGTTTGTAAATCATTGGAATAGAATATTGCTGGCCAAAGTGCGAAGGACTCAAGTATTGATTAACTGAGATAGTACATGTGATTCTGGAACAGATTTTGAAAAGGATAATTGAGACCAAAAACGTGGCAAAGCAGAGACCATTAAGAATACAGGAAACAGTAATGTGGTGCAAGAAGAAGTTCCGGGAATGGGGCAGGAATGAAAAAGACAATCATGGCTCTGGGGGGATTTGCGTTCAAGGTGGCGAAGGGTTGAAATGATGTGCGAAGGATTTAGAGTTGCTGTGACGACTCAGGATTTGCGGAAGGAAACGTGGAGGAGGAGGAGGAGGCTCCCCCAACAGCCAGCGATGGGGGAAGAGTGGCATGGACCCCGTGAAAGTCATGGGCTCCTCCTCGCACGTGCCGGTATGTCTGCTCCCTGGCGCCAGCTCTGGTCTGGAGCGGATTTCTGTGTGAAAGGACCATGAGCTCAGTCCTGGATGGTGTGGAAACATTTCTGGTCTGACTGAGGAGCATGCATCCTGTTTTTCATTTTTCAATCCCCAATTTCAAAGCAGCTCATGCTGACAAAAGGTTGTTAAGGAGTCATTCAAACAAGCCTTTTGGGGAGTAAAGTCAGGGTCTGGCACCGGGAAAGAATAGTGAGAGCAATGACTCCATTGGGGAAGAAACTGCTGGTGATAATGTCCTTGGAGAGGGAAAACTTTCAAGGATTTAGGAAATACGAGTAAGGAAGCCATTGTCATAGAGGAGGTCCACCCCCTCTAGCTTCGATGCCGGCACAAACCAAGGCCGGCCACCTTAGCCAGAGAAGATTTGCTCTCTAATCGGTTGATTGTCCACTCCTAGCCAAGGAGAGAAGGCACCCCTGAGCCACAGGGGGGTAAAAGCAACTAACCCCTGACCAAGGGGATAGTACAGGTAGACTGCCACCAGCACTGGGTGCCTCCTATCCCTTCCTGTCCCAGGCTACTGGGAAGGGGTCCAGAGTGAACCGTTGGTCCCAGGTCGGCTGACCAAGCCAGACAGGGGATACAACGTGCAACACAGGTAGTACGTGACTAAGCAACAAGGCTTCCAGGACTTAGTTTCCAAGGTTCCAATGAAACACTCTCTGGTGAAATAGATAGGTGTTTATTAAGTTTAGGCTACGCAAACCAAGCATAGTGATACAAGTAAAAGGTACAGGCAACTACGTTGCTGCAACAAGGCATAACTTTCAAATACTAGACTACAGCACTAAAATAATAAAGACTAACTCCTTAGCTAACACATTTGTCCCTACACACTCACCATGATAAGAAAAGAGAATAGCCATCCCAGCAGGATGGTGCAGGGCTGACCTGCCCAAGGCAGAGGGCTAAGTCAAGCCATAGGAGTAACAGCAGATAGGAGAACTGTCTCCAGCAAAGACCAGTTAGAGAGAGAATAATGAGAGACAAGATGGATCCCAGAATAATAGCTTAAATAGACTTTTTAGGGTGAGATGATTGACAGGGGGGAGCAGACCAATGAAAGGGCAACACGCAAGGGAAAGTTCCCGAAGATGAGCTCACTCCTCGCTCCCCCTCCCAAGTCTGAGAAGCTCGTGATGTCCAGCACAGGTGCAGCTAGTTAATTGGGAGAAGTTGTGATATCAGGGTTCCCATGCAGATAAGGGATAACAAGGCAGCTTGAAGCACAGCTCCCAAGGCCGCTGGAAAAGTGCCAATCACTGGGGCAGGAGAAGCAGGCAGGCAGAAAACCAAGACAGGAAACTCAAAATGGAGACAGACCAAGGATTTGAAACAGATCTGCATTACATGCCGGGGTTCCAGAGATTGGATTTGGCGGTCAACACGGCCAATCCAGGCTAAAGAAAAACCAAGAAAACAGATCAAGGTGAGGAAAATCCATACACACAACAACTAAGCATGGTATGTAAAACATAAACATGTCTAACTCTGCGAGCCTAGCTAACAATACAAAATACATAAAAGAGGTAGAAAGTGTGTACATAGCAGCAATGGCAGTGTAATACTGGTGTGCAAAAAAGCAATTCCTACATCACTACAGCAATATATATCAGAACAACACAGAAATACGGAATCAGATAGAATCAACTGAATGAAGGCACTCAGGCAGTAAGATCTTCAGGTGCCCAAACCCTAGAAAGGGCATCAGCAAGAAGGTTATGGTGGCCCTTAATATAAACGAATTCAAAGGCAAAATCTTGAAGACTCAGCTGCCAGCGTAGGAGCCTCTGGTTACCTTTGGCTCGGGCCAGAAAAGTAAGAGGGCAATGGTCTGTTTGAACCAGGAACTTAGTTCCCCACAAGTATGGACGTAACTTAGCCAAAGCCCACACAACTGCAAGACACTCCAATTCAGAGATACAATAGTTTTGTTCCCTAGGCAACAATTTACGACTCAGGTACACCACAGGATGTAAAACACCATCATGGTCCTGCAAAAGAACAGCCCCCAACCCAGTTTGAGAAGCATCGGTTTGAACAACAAACTGTTTAGTGTAGTCAGGTGCAACGAGAACAGGAGCAGATGACAAGCTCCGCTTCAGAGCATCGAAAGCAGATTGGCACTCAGGTGTCCAGGTAATCTGTGAAGGTAAATGCTTACGACAGAGATTAGGTAGGGGGGTGGCTAGGGTGCTGAAATGCCCCACGTACCGGCGATAGAAACCGGCCAACCCGAGAAAACTTTGAACCTGTTTTTTCGTTTTCGGAATAGGCCAATTACATATAGCCTCTATCTTAGCCTGCATGGGCTGAATGGTGCCACCACCCACCACATGACCCAAGTATTGAACCGAGGCCTTTGCGAACTGACACTTGTCTGCTCTTAAAGTCAGTCCAGCCTCCACAAGCGTTTGAAAGACATTTTGAATGTGTACAATGTGATCCTCCCAGGTGTTACTGTAGATACAAATGTCATCCAGATAGCCCACTGCATAAGAATTATGCGTTTTAAGTAAGGCGTTAACCAAACGCTGGAAATTTGCTGGCGCCCCCATAAGGCCAAACGCGAGCCTGCGGAACTGAAATAGGCCACGGGGAGTTGCGAAAGCCGTGAGGGGCGCACTATCTGGGTGCATCTCCATTTGCCAGTAACCCTTACACATATCCAAGGTAGTCAGGTACTTGGCTCCAGCCACTGTTTCCAACAGCTCATCCAGATTGGTAAGAGGGTACCTGTCAGGGACAGAAACAGAGTTAAGATGTCTATAGTCCACACAAAATCTATATTCACGTGGAGCAGACTCAGATAGACGTTTCTTTTCAACGATGACGATGGGGGAAGCCCAAGGGCTTGACGATGGTTGGATCACCCCCAAGTCCAGCATCATGTCTATTTCCTTGTCCACTATAGCAGCCAAGTTCCCCTTGATTCCACGAGGGGGGATGGCAACAGGGCGGGCCCCCGGCTGTAGAACGATAGAATGCTGAACCAAGTTAGTAACACCAGGTTTCCCAGTAAACAGAGCCCCAAACCGCTCAAACAGAGTCAAGAGTTCACTTTGCTGAGATGAAGTCAAGTCAGGAGACAGAACAACGCTTTGAGGGACGTCGGTGTGGTCCGAAGCTTGGTCCAGCCAGTGCTGGTCTGGGAAGTCGTCTTCCCCGGAGTCTGTCTCTGAGATGGAGAGGAAAGATTTCTTTCATGGTGACGACTCGCGTGCCAGGTAGAGCGGACGACGACCAGTCCGGGACACGCAGGCGAGGAGGAGCAGGCTCCACAGACACGGGTGGCAGCCGCTCGACTCCAGAGCCCGCAGAAACTTTAGCGATCCGACCTCCCGCAGCTTGGGAAGTCCCAGGAACAACAGCCAAGTGAATTGGAGTGGTACGGTCGTCATCTCTCTGGGCCAACGGCTGTGTGGGAGCCGAACTTGGTCTGGGTGGCAAAACATCAGGAGGCTGCAGCACAGCCCGCTCCATAACCACATAGTCCGACCCACTGTCCTCGGACTCCCAGCTCTCCGGCACATGTTCAGCCTCATCCTGGTACTGGCATGAAGCCCGGACAGACTTGAGTTGGCCCCCTTGCGACTTAGAGCCAGGCTTGAAAACGGCAAAGCCTTTCTTTTCCTTCCCACATTCTTTTCGGATATGTCCTTTCTCTCCGCAACCATGGCAACGAATCTCCCCTGCCCCCGACTGTTGGTATGTTGCTTGAGAGCGCTGAGTTGAGTCAGGAGGGGACGGACGGCTTCCTGGCTGCTGGTTTCGATTTCCCCCGGCCGGCAACGAGCCTGACCGGCGCTGTTGCTGTTGCTGCGGCTGGCCTCTCCAAGGCCGCTCCTTCCCCCTCTCCCCGTCCTTGGGCTGTTGGCCGCCCCCCTGCTTTGCAGACTTAGCAGGCTCGGCGGAGGGAGATTGGCGGCGCCGTAAAGCGACCAGAGCATCCAGCTCCCTTCCAGCTTCCAGCAAGTCCTTAGGGTGTTTGTCCATTAACACAAACAGGAATTCATTCGGGACTAAATCATAAAATTTGTCCAAAAAGAAAAGATGAAGGACATCAGCATAAGAAAGGGCATTTGCAGCCTGAACCCACTGTAATCCAAGTCGCTGCAGTTGCGACGCACACTCCGCCCAGGAATCTCCTCCTTTCTTCCGAAAGTTCTTGAACTTCTGCTGTAAGGAGGCAGGCGTCAGAGCAAGGCGACAATGGACCATTTCGCGAAAAAGCGAATAATTGTGCATCTGGTCAATCGGCAGATCATTAAGGATGCGCTGAAGGACAGAGTCCTGCACCAAAGTGCGCAGCAGCCGACACATCTGATCTTCCGGCACTTGCTCAGAGAGGCACAAAGCCTCGAAATGTTGCAAATAACACTCGATCGAAATTTTACCATCGAATTTTGCAAAAATCGAGCGATCGAAACCCCAATCCCGGCCTCTCTTCCCCAGACAGTCAGTCAGCAGCTTAGTTTGAGCCAACGCAAAGTCCAAAAAGGGGTTAGAAGCAGGATTGGATCCACCCGGGGCTTGATCCTGGTCATCAGCGGGGCGAGCGCGCCGCGGCGCGGGAACAGGGCGAGGAGGCACAGCCGAGTACGAAAGTCCATGGTAGGGCGAGCTGTCTTCCCTCGGCATAAAGGGGTTGGTATTCGGGGCTCTGACCTGGCCAAGGCTCTCTCGATAAGCACGCACAGCCGACGGGGCAGCTTGAAACTGCTGGAGCCCATGGGAAAGATAAGGGCTCGGTGGACGCAGCTGCCGCTGTGCACGCTCTTGCTGCTGCTCTCGCCTCGCAGACTCGGAAAGCCAAAAATCGCCCGTGTCTCGCACCTCCTCCTGGCGCACATAGGTGGTTCCCTGCCGTTCCAGCTCAGCCGAAGCAGGACGGTCCCAGCCAACTCGCCTCTCCTTCGCGATGGTAGTTCGCCGTCGCACCACAGGCTCAGCCGTAAACACCCCCGAGGCAGAGTCCCCAGCCGGCTCCCTTTTTTCAGGAATGTCAGACCTGGCAGCTTGCTCCTCCACCGCAGACGAACGCCGGTCCTGCCGAATCGGGTGACTGAGGATGCGGTACTCCACACGCTTAAGCGCTTCCGAGAGACGTTGGTGCTCCTTCAAATCCTCCTCCTCCCGCCGTCGCCAGTCGATCTTTGACACTCGGTCATCCCAGGAACTGAACGTCTCATTCAAAAAGCCAGTCTGGTCCACAGTCACATAACTGTGAGGGGCATCAGCACCCTCAGTGTCCCCAGAGTCACCAGTCCAAGGCTGTGTCTCATCAGCGTCCTGGTGTGATGGAGGACGTTCTTCTTCGTCTTCGGAACCGGACCCACATGACCGGGCCTGTTCCTCTGCCATGCTTACTAGCCTAACCTACGTATCCCGCAAGGAATACGAATCCCTCTCTTCACAAAACAACAAACTGCGTGCACTCAGTACTTGCAGTTATGCCAGCCAAATTATGCCCAACAATTTGACCAAAAAGGAATCAATGGAACCCAGGGTACGAAAGACCGCTGCCTCCATGTCATAGAGGAGGTCCACCCCCTCTAGCTTCGATGCCGGCACAAACCAAGGCCGGCCACCTTAGCCAGAGAAGATTTGCTCTCTAATCGGTTGATTGTCCACTCCTAGCCAAGGAGAGAAGGCACCCCTGAGCCACAGGGGGGTAAAAGCAACTAACCCCTGACCAAGGGGATAGTACAGGTAGACTGCCACCAGCACTGGGTGCCTCCTATCCCTTCCTGTCCCAGGCTACTGGGAAGGGGTCCAGAGTGAACCGTTGGTCCCAGGTCGGCTGACCAAGCCAGACAGGGGATACAACGTGCAACACAGGTAGTACGTGACTAAGCAACAAGGCTTCCAGGACTTAGTTTCCAAGGTTCCAATGAAACACTCTCTGGTGAAATAGATAGGTGTTTATTAAGTTTAGGCTACGCAAACCAAGCATAGTGATACAAGTAAAAGGTACAGGCAACTACGTTGCTGCAACAAGGCATAACTTTCAAATACTAGACTACAGCACTAAAATAATAAAGACTAACTCCTTAGCTAACACATTTGTCCCTACACACTCACCATGATAAGAAAAGAGAATAGCCATCCCAGCAGGATGGTGCAGGGCTGACCTGCCCAAGGCAGAGGGCTAAGTCAAGCCATAGGAGTAACAGCAGATAGGAGAACTGTCTCCAGCAAAGACCAGTTAGAGAGAGAATAATGAGAGACAAGATGGATCCCAGAATAATAGCTTAAATAGACTTTTTAGGGTGAGATGATTGACAGGGGGGAGCAGACCAATGAAAGGGCAACACGCAAGGGAAAGTTCCCGAAGATGAGCTCACTCCTCGCTCCCCCTCCCAAGTCTGAGAAGCTCGTGATGTCCAGCACAGGTGCAGCTAGTTAATTGGGAGAAGTTGTGATATCAGGGTTCCCATGCAGATAAGGGATAACAAGGCAGCTTGAAGCACAGCTCCCAAGGCCGCTGGAAAAGTGCCAATCACTGGGGCAGGAGAAGCAGGCAGGCAGAAAACCAAGACAGGAAACTCAAAATGGAGACAGACCAAGGATTTGAAACAGATCTGCATTACAGCCATGTAAAAAGAGTCCAGCCAGGATAAAAATGTTTTTATTCTGGCTAGACCCTCTTTTTACATGGCTTCCTTACTCGTATTTCCTAAATCCTTGAAAGTAATTGCTGGCCATGACAGCTTTCGATAGAGGGAAAACTACTACTGTCCATCCCCCCCCCCATGGGGCCCTGGGCCTCATCCACCAGCATTTCCTGCCCCTCTCCATAAAAACGACATGGAGCTGCACAGAAAGCGCTCCCCCACCCCGTGGATTCAAGCTCCCCAGACACACACTGGCAGTCAGAAATGGCACCCAGACTCTCTCCAAAGTGGCCACAATACGCTGGCCTAAGCAAAGCGCTGGCATTGGGGCTCAGGGCTGCTTCGGATTGGAGGGCCAAAGGGGGCTGAAAGTGCACCCCAGGGGTACAAATGAGTTCAAGTGATTTCAGCTCGTTTGCCCGGTGGACAGGACAGCAGGGCCATGTTGTGCTTCGGCCACGAGAAGCAAAAAGAAACGTCCGCAAGAGCCAAAACAAGAGCTCAATTTATTTTATTTATTTATTTAAAGAATTTGTAGCCCGCCTTTCTCCCGAAGGCACTCAAGGCGGCTTACAACATATTAAAATACATATAAACAACTTTAAAACAATTAAACACATTAAAATAATTAAAAACACTTGAGATTAAAAACAACCCCAATGGGTCACCAGCATTTACATATATAACCATTTGTTAAAAAGTCAGCCCACCGTGTCAGACATTAAAAGCAGTCCTGAATAAAAACGTCTTAAGGCCCCGCCGAAAAGCCTCTAAAGAGGGAGTCGTTCTTAGTTCCAAGGGGAGGGAATTCCACAATTGGGGCGCCACCGCCGAGAAGGCCCTACTCCGCGCCGCCATCCCCCTCACTTCCGCCAATGGCGGCACGGTCAACAGGGCCCCCCCTGATGACCTCAGAGTACGGGTCGGATTATAAGGAAGGAGGCGGTCCCTCAAATACCCTGGACCCGAGCCGTTAAGGGCTTTAAAAGTCAAAACTAGCACTTTGAATTGTGCCCGGAAACGAACCGGTAGCCAGTGTAGCCGCCGAAGCAACGGTCCGACTGAGTCGAACCGACAAGCCCCGGCAACCACCCGGGCCGCCGCATTCTGCACTAATTGCAGTTTCCGAACAGTCTTCAAAGGCAGCCCCACGTAGAGCGCATTACAGTAATCTAGTCTAGATGTCACTAGGGCATGGGTCACTGTGGCCAGGTCTGCACGATCCAAGTACGGTCGCAGCTGGCGCACCAGCCGAAGCTGGGCAAAAGCCCCCCTGGCCACAGCCGCTACCTGGGAATCCAGGAGCAGCTGCGCATCCAGGAGAACCCCCAAGCTGCGGACCTGCTCCTTCAGAGGGAGTAAAACCCCATTCAGAGCAGGACGATGATCCAGTACCTGAGTCGTAGACTTCTGGACCAGAAGAACCTCTGTCTTATCAGGATTTAATTTCAGCTTGTTCGCCCCCATCCAGCTCCCAACTGCCTCCAGACAACGATTCAGGACATCGACCGCCCCCTTGGAGTCAGGTGGAAAGGAGAGAAAGAGCTGGGTGTCATCCGCATACTGATGACACCCTACCCCAAACCCCCGGATGACCTCTCCCAGCGGCTTCATATAGATGTTAAACAGCATGGGGGACAGAATTGACCCTTGTGGCACCCCACACCTCAAGGGCAAGGGTGCTGAACAAGCATCCCCCAGCACCACCTTCTGGGATCTATCAGCCAGGAAGGAGCGGAACCACCTCAGAACGGTGCCTCCAAGCCCCAACCCAGCCAACCGACCCAGGAGGACACCATGGTCAATGGTGTCAAAAGCCGCCGAGAGGTCCAGCAGGACCAACAGGGACGCACTCCCCCTGTCCAGTCCCCGGCGCAGGTCATCCACCAAGGCGACCAAGGCCGTCTCTGTCCCGAACCCCCGCCTGAAGCCAGACTGGAATGGATCCAGATAATCAGCTTCCTCCAAGACTCTCTGGAGCTGAGACGCCACTACCCGCTCGATCACCTTGCCCAGAAACGGGATATTTGAGACTGGCCGGAAGTTGTTCAGAATAGTGGGATCCAGGGAGGGTTTCTTCAGGAGGGGACGCACCACCGCCTGCTTCAGAGACAGCGGCAGCACCCCCTCCCTCAGAGATGAATTTACCACCCTCCCCGTCCACTCAGCCAGCCCCGCCCGGGCAGCTCTAATCAGCCATGCTGGACAAGGGTCAAGCGGGCAAGCGGACGGTCTCACACTCCAAAGAATCCTGTCCACATCCTCAGGTTCTACAAGCTGAAAAGAATCCCAGGAAGGAGAACAGACAGGTGCCTCAGCTCAAGAGATGGTAAAAACTCAGTACTGGTGAAAAAGAAATCTCTTTACTTTGCTAGCAAAGGACACAAAATGACCGCAGCAAGTTGTGTCACAGCGCAATCCGACTTAACTTTTGTGCCGGTGTAACCAGCGGCACAGCGAGAACAGGAGGTCCCAGAACGGAAAAGGGATTCAAATCCTCTTTGAATTTCTCTTTTGGAGGGGATTTGAATCATTTTTTGACAGGCCTCTCGTTCTCGCTGCGCCGCTGGTTACACCGGCACAAATGTTAAGTCGGATTGCGCTGTGACACAACTTGCTGCGGTCATTTTGTGTCCTTTGCTAGCAAAGTAAAGTACATAGGAAACACAAGAACTTATATACATTTGAGGTTACATTTGGAACCATGGATTGTATATAGAACATGAGAATGCATTTGAAAAGGGAACCAATGTACAGAAGGGGCCAAGAAAGTACAGGTAAAACAACCAATAGAAATCTGGATTCAAACTTCCATCCAATGAAAATGTACAGTTACAGTTTGTAGAAGTGAACCAATAAATGAAAAGATCCTAATGTTACACCGATGAGTGTTGTGGTGTTGTGCTTTGTGGGGTTTGAGTTGCAAGTGTTGCAAGGGTCAGGTAACTTAATCATCATCCCCCTGGCGAATCTGACCAAGATGAGGCAAAGGCTTCCTGGTTATGAATGGGGCACATATGCACAAACAGGTTACACAACAGCCGTGATTTAGATATGCAACACACAGATGAGTGACACAAAAGAACTGGTGCCTGGGTTACAAACATGGCATGTGGAAAGACATTTGAGTTACAGTGAGGCAAAGACATCCAGATACAATGGTTTGAGCGTTGCAGTGATATGGAAGAGTCTGTAAGGGGACATTTATTTATTTATTTATTTTAAAAAATTATATCCCACCTTTTCCTATGCCGAAAGGCAAATGCCCAAGGCGAAATGCACAAGGGTTGGCATTTGAATCAAGAAGATTGCTGACAGCCGGAGGTGATGCTGGATTACTGGCGTCATCTTTTCCCTGCCTCCCAGGGGCCGCCAGGGTAGGTGGCGTCCATTCTGAGAGACAGCACAGGGGGTTGAGTATGGCAGATCTTACAAAGTTATATTCATTTTCATGGTCTCACCCCAAGCGCCCCCTGGCAACGTCCTCGTCCTAACGGGAAGGGACTCAAACCCCTCTTCTGTCCCCTCTGAACCAGAGAGGAGACGGGACTTTCACCTGTGCTTCTGCCGCCAGATGGGTTCGTTCCACCGCCTCCGGGAGCATCTCTCTGCCGAGCGGGGAGGGTTGCTGCCTTGCACCCCCGCCCTGGCAGGAGGATCAGGGTCCCCCCTGTGTGGGGACCGGTCTGTGATGAGACCCGATGATTCCTGCACAGAATCTGGGAATATAACATTAAAACGGAAGCCAGAAATCTCAAGCATCAGCTCTGCTACGATATCTATGTGTATTTTCCCTTAAACCAAGAACTAAGTCATTTTGAGACAGATTTGGACGGGTTAAAAAGTGGTGTGCTCTGGAGGATGTGCTCTTATGAAACAAAACTATTGGGGGGGGGGTTGATTACTTACAACAAAAGGGGCACGAGGCCAGCCTGACACTGGTGGTGCTTGCTGGCTGCTTGTTTGCAAAGCACTTCTCATGTTGACAGGGAAACCATTCTTTCCCAGGAGAAGAGCAAAGAAAGGCCTACAATGAGTCTGTTTGTGCAGGTTTGTTTTGCAATTGCTGGGGTATGTGTGTGTGAATATCAATGCCCACAGTCAGTTGTATAAGGCAGGCAGGCAGCAATGATGTAGACTTCAGTCTATTGACTCGGACTCGAGTCGGACTCAAGTCGCATCAATGACTCAACTCGGACTTGACTCGGCAATTGTAAAAGACTCAAAAGACTCGACTCGAGACTTGGAGCCTTTTACCACAAGTCGAATTTTATTCAGGTTAAACCAAAGACTCGGGACTTGGGGGCAAAGACTTGGGACCAGTCTTGGACCCAGAGACTTGATCCACATCCCTGGCAGGCAGACTCTGACTTAAGCAGACAGTGGAAGGCAGCTTTCCCTGCTTGATTCAGTGAGCAAATAGCGCTCTGCAGGAAGAAGGGGCCCCAGAGTTGTCAGGAATAGGTGTGGGTGCTTGAGGGGGGGGGTTCCAAGTGACCCGCCTGAAAGATTGACTTCTGCGATACATACCGGAACTGGTACAGTCCTCCTCACAGGATTTAACCTGCTTTTTTTCTCCAACAGTTAATTCCATTCTACACAGGTTGCCTGTGGTTTCCTTGAGAATGTCCAGAGTACTGGATGAAACATTGGATCAATATTTTACAATGTGTGTTTTTTTTCTGATGATTTTATATATTTTATATATTTTAAAGTTTTTGGAATTCCTCCTACTTGTTTAATATTTATAAAAAACGTTTACATGACTTTTTAAACCTATAAATCTCTACCTTTTTGCACTATGTCTGGTCATGAGAATATCCATGCTACAAATGAAGCTGCCTTCTCCAGAGTCAGACCCCCCCCCCTTGGCCCATCCAGCGCAGCAGCTCTCTGCCAGGTCTCAAGCAGAGAAGGGTCTTGCTTGCCAGGGATTCAATCTGGGGCCTTCTGCATCTGCCTGAGAACCATGCTGCCCCTCCGTCCCACCGTGTGCCAAGAAGGGGACCCAAATGTGGCCACAAAGGCCCTTCTGGTCGAACTGGCAGTGATGTCACCTGACTGGAGAGAAACAATTCTTTGCTTTCAGAGGCTGAAGGGTGTTCGAAGAGGGATCAGAACGGCCTGCAGGACAGCTACACACCCCTCTTTCTCCTCTGAAAACTTCCCACACCAGATAACCTGTGGAATTGGCTTGACACAGCAGGGACCCCTTTACACTCCATACTTGGATGTGGAGGGTGGGGGTCCCGGCACGCCCACTCTCAAGCTAGAAGGGGAATCCAGGAAGGAAGGAAGGAAGGAAGGAAGGAAGGAAGGAAGGAAGGAAGGAAGGAAGGAAGGAAGGGCCGCCTGAGACCAGCAATCTGCATACCGAGCAAAGCATTGCTGGGAAGACAACATGTCTGTAGTCGCACATCCCCCAGGCCAGCTCACTGGCTATATTGGCCCCTCCAGGTGCAGGACGCTTGTGCGGTGTTGTTGCACCTGTCTCCACTTCCACACCCCTTCTCCGCAACACCTGCACAAACCCACAGGATCCCGCTTCTCTGCTAGAGCTCGGTGATGGTCTCTGGGCAGTGGCTTGGTGAGAGCATCTGGCTGTACTTGGGTCCATGATTCTGCAAAACCAACCATTCTTCCTTTTTCAGCCTGGTGGTCAGTTTGGACTTCTCCTCCTTTGGGGCGAAGGCAGAACCCGTGGATCCAGAGACTCGGAGGTGCCCCATGCTTGGCTTTTGCCTGTGCCATATTCTGTGGTGAAATGTTGCTGGTGGCTTGGGTGGGCAGCCACTTCGGTGGGCATCTGTAGCCAGGCAGCGGTCAGGGCTGCTTCTCCGCAGTGTTTGGCGGCGGGGAGCTTTGCATCCCACAGCAGCACGCATGTCACCCTCCCCACTGAGGACCGGTTCCTCCTCTCTGCAACCCCACTCTACTCGGGAGTCAGGCACTGTCGCCTGGTGCTGGAGACCTTTGGGTGGCGCCACCGTTGCCCATGAGAAGCACCTTTGCTTTTCTCCCCAAGGTGTTACAGTGCACGTAACCAGGTTGCCTCTGAATCTGACAGTGAATCCATTTTGACTTAATCAGACACACTCAGCCAATTCCCTTTGGTTTCTACAGCTCTGCCCCCTGCTGGCGAGGCTGCAGTGTAGCGCAGTCTTCTATGTCCCCTGCTTGGCCATCAGCAGCACAGAGGCTCCCATTTTCAATCATGAATAGGATAGTTGCTTGAAAAATCTTTATTCATAGAACGAATCCTTACGAAGGAAAAATCTTTATTGTTTGTCACGTGAGCAGAAGCTCCTCAAACTATGGACTACGTGGTGTTGGGATCTGTTTCTGTTACAGTGACGTTTCTGTGCTTAGCACTGGAACTAGCATTGGAGTCATTCCTCGTTTGTTGAATGCCTTGTCTGAGTCGCTTGCTGGGTGACAAAGACCTGGCCTTGGTTTCTTCAAGTGCCCCCTCCCTTTGGCCAGGGAGCCGATCTGCATTTCGCCCCCATACTCATGGCAAACTCTTTTGCGTTTGTTCAGGGACCTTTGCGTCTCTTTGGGGAGAGATGCTATGATGACTAGAAACCATGAGCTAGAATAAGATCCAGGCTTCACAGTGCAACCCTAGGCCGGCCTGCTGTGCTGAAGGAAGCCCTATGGAGTTCAATGAGACTTACTCCCAGGTAGGTAGGTATAGGATGCAGCATCTGTCCTGCCTCACTTGTCCCTCCCTGACACTGGGGCTGCTGCCTGACTGGAGGAGGACAAGATGGCTCAACTGAGGCCATCCCAGCCATGGCCAAACCAGCCTGGAAGCCGCCTGGCAGCTCAGAGTGACCAGTCTGGCCCTAGACCAGCACGACCGGAGCCCCGGCGTTCAAGGCAGCTGCCTGGCCTCTGGAGAGCTGGCGGACTGAGCACACGACCCGGAGAAAGGCACCTGCTATTGAGCGCCTCTCACCCCGCCGTCACTGTCCCAGAAATGAAATGTTCCTGAAGCATGCCACCCAGGAGGGAATCGCAATCAAGGAACCGTTGGCGCGGAGTCGCTCGCTTAATTTGTGGGGAGGGACAAGGGCACTTTGTTTGTGAAGACGAGGCACCCCCCCCCCCCAGTTGGCTGGGGAAACAGGCAGCTTTGTTTGATTGCTGTTGGGTTGTTTTCTTGCTTTCTCCTCCTCCCTTCCTCTAATCGACGGTGAAGATCCTACCAAAAGGGCTCTGCGTTGGTCCTGATTTCTAGTTGCTTCATTAATATTTCAAGGCTTGCCATGATAAAATATTTAAAACCAGATATATTGATGTTAGCACTTTAGCAGAGTCCCAGCACAAATCAGATTAGCCAGGTTTCATATGCGCGGTTTTAATTAAACCCATAAACAATCCTCCTTGTTTTTCTTTTAAGAAACTTGCTGATTGCACTGGGGGGTGATGGTGGAAGGCAGGCTTTCTGGGTCACCCCGGGCCCACCCACCCACCCACTGAGCCAGACAGAGGGCAGTTCTGAGGTGCGGCGGCGGCATGGAAGCCGGAGGAGGCCGGCCGGCCAGCTCCTGGGCTCAGGCAGGACGGAGTCCCTCCGCCCTGCCAGGCTGCAGGATCGAGGGCGAAGAACCAAGGCCACTGGGGGGACAGATGCTCCTGCAGTGCCTTTGCAGGCAGAACACAGCTCTGGAAGGCACTGCTGCCCCCCCCCCCCACCAAGCACATCCTCCACCTCAGAGGGAAAGGGAAGTTATGGCCACAGAGGCATGTCAGGGGGGGGCAAACCCCACAATCTGCTGGTTGGCGATGGGAGGGCAGAGTGAGCTGACGCCCCTTGCTGGGTTGACCAGGGCAGAGTAGTGCCCCATTCTCCCCGTTCCTCTCCAGCACTGCCGAGGCCCCAGTGGAGGAGGAGGAGCATAGAGAGAGAGATCATTCTGCTGGGAAAGCGTGGAGGGCCGGCAGCAGCATTCTCTCTGCGCTCCTTGGTCAGTGTGCGAGTGGCAGGGAGTGTGCGGATTGCTCCAAGGAGGGGCGTGGACAGGACTTGTGTGTGTGCACAAACCCAGGCATAAAGACAGGGGGCCCAGCAAAGGGCTCTGCCCCCCCCCCCAAGACCTGGGCCAGCACTCCGGAAACTGTGCAGCCATCCCTCCTCCTGCAGACATCATAAGAACATAAGAACATAAGAAGAGCCCTGCTGGATCAGGCCAAAAGCCCATCTAGTCCAGCTTCCTGTGTCACACAGTGGCCCCACCAGATGCCTCAGGGAGCACACGAGACAACAAGATACCTGTGTCCAGTCGCCACTCCCTTGCACCTGGCACAGAGAAAACCCACTTCTAAAACCAGGAGGTTGCTTATGGCTTGTAACCTGTGATGGTCTTTTCCTCCATGAATTTGTCCAAACCCCTTTTAAAGGCATCTAGGCCAGGTGCCATCACCACATCCTGTGGCAAGGAGTTCCACAGATGAATCACACGCTGGGTAAAGAAATATTTTCTTTTGTCTGTTCTAACTCTCCCTCCACTCAATTTTAGTGCGTGTCCCCTGGTTCTGGTGTTGTGCGAGAGGGAGAAGAATTTCCCTCTATCCACTCTCTCCATCCCATGCATAATTTTATAAGTCTCAATCATGTCCCCCCTCAGGCGCCTTTTTTCTAGGCTGAAAAGCCCCAGACGCTGTAGCCTTTCCTCGTAAGGGAGGTGCTCCAGCCCACGAATCATTCTGGTCGCTCTTTTCTGCACCTTTTCCAATTCAACTATATCCTTTTTGAGGTGTGGTGACCAGAACTGGACACAATACTCCAGATGTGGCCTTACCATCGATTTGTACAAAGGCAGAATGATATTGGCCGTTTTATTCTCAATCCCTTTTTTAATGATCCCGAGCATGGAATTGGCCTTCTTCACAGCCGCCGCACACTGGGTCGACACTTTCATCGACCTGTCCACCAGCACCCCAAGATCTCTCTCTTCATCCGTCACAGACAACTCAGAACCCATTAACATCCCCATTCCTCACCCAGACCAGGACACCAAGCGCAGGCTGGCATCCCACTGGTGTAGACAGCCCAATCTGCCTCCCCTCTTGGCTGGACTCTGACTGGCAGCAGTACTCCCAGACCTTTCGACTGGGGGTGCCGGGGACCGGACCTGGCTGGGGCCTCATCGAAGAGGAGCCCTGCTGGAGCCCCTTTCTTGAGCATCCTCTTTCCACGGTGGCCCACCAGCTGCCTCTAGGCATCGCCCTCTCTCGCCCTCCTTCCCCTGCTGCTGCTGCTGCTGCTGCTGCTCCAGCTGGAGGGAGCATGTCACGCCCCGCCGAGGGAGGGAGCACTCCTCCTCCTCCGCCCTGCGTCTGTCTGTCCACCTTCACAATTTCTTGTTGCGGTGAAGCCCACGACGAATACACCTTGGGGAGAGGAGCACTTCCTTTCGCCAGCCCAGAATCACTTGCCAGTCAGTCCCACTGGAAGTCCCCCCCCCCGGCTTCTCGTGTCAGGGAGGGGGGGGCACCTCTCTCTCCCTGCAAGTGTGTGCCTGACTTGCTGTGCCTGGCGTGGTGCAGGGGTCACCCAAGGGGGCAGCAGGCGCTGCTGACTGCTGAGCCCCACAGCTTCAGAGGCAGCGGCGTCAGCTAGTCCCGATATTGACAGCTACTAACACTCCTACTCCTATAAACAGAAATAAATTGTGTTTGCAGATCTGTACATATTGCATGATTTTAGCAACAACAACAACAGCCTACAACACATTTCTTCGCAAAGAAGAACCAGACTGGGGTGCTCAGGACTGCACTTGTTCTGTCCAATAGTCATCCTGGTGGGGTAGTAGCTTGCCCCCTAGTTCTCATTACAGGTGGTTCTGACTCCTCCCAGATTAGAGAACAGGGCCCACTGCTCTGGGGCTGGGTGGGTGGGAGGAGGTCACCCTTGGCTCCTCCACTGGCCTCTAGGGGAGACTTGGTTGTTTCCGGCATCCCACCCCCCATGAGCATCCCCCCCTGGCCTTTCATGGCATTGCTAATAAACGTGAGGATCACCAGGGATGTGGATCAAGTCTCTGACTCCAAGTCTCAAGTCAAGTCCCAAGTCTTTGCCCCCAATGAGTTTAAATCTGAATAAAATTCGACTTGTCATAAAAGGCTCCGAGTCTCGAGTCGAGTCTTTCAAGTCTTTTACAATCACCGAGTCAAGTCCAAGTCAAGTCACTGACGCAACTTGAGTCCAAGTCAATAGACTCAAGTCTACATCACTCAGCATCTCTCTCTCTCTCTCTCTCTCTCTCTCTCTCTCTCTCTCTCTCACACACACACACACACACACACACACACACCAAGCAGAAATGGCTTCCTGTGGCCAGAAATGGCTCTTGTGACCAGCTGAGCCCCCCCCCCCCGCCGTCCAGGCTACTTGGAGCAGATCCCCTCTGTCTCACGTGGCTCCCATTGTTTTGAGAATGTTGTCCTCCACGGAATTGCCAGCTCCACAGCACACACGTCTACCACGGCCTCGAGCTTCTACTTCTTTTCAGGCACTGCCTCCCTCTGGCCCCTCCCTCTGCCCTAGAGCCCTTTCCATGGCCAGATCGAACCATTTCTGGGCTCAATTCAAAGGGCTGGACTGAACCCCTGCATGGCTTGGGAGGGCCAGACTGACGTTTCTCCTTCCGCTGGGCCTGCCTGCACTCTACGGTTGTCCGAGGAGTCCCAGCTCCTGTCAGTCCAGGCTGATGGAAACCCATGCCGGCCTTCTTGGAGAGCTCCAGGTGGCTTCTTGGCTACTGACATTCTGAAAAAACTACCAAACTTTGGGTGTTCCAGCCAGCAGGCCTGTGGACTCTGTTTTTTACTGGCTCCCTCTGATGTGATTTGGGGAGCCACCAGTCTTTGTTGTTGTTCAGTCGTTAAGTCGTGTCCGTTAAGCCAACAGTCTAGTAGTTGTTATTCTGGAAATGCTGCTCTTTTTTCAGTCTGCTGGGGCTCTACCGGGCGGGGGGGGGGCTCAACCATTGAGCTACAGCCCTGTCAATCAATGTCTTCTCCTCCATGAATTTCTCTAAGGTTGTTTAAAACACCAGCTATTCCATAAGTTAATTGCACGTTGTGCACCGCTTTATGTGTGTCCTGAACAACAGTCAGTTTTGTTGGGTGATCTTGAGTCTTGTAGAGAAAAAGGCAGACAGACAACGTTCTGCTCATCCCTCTCTTCATTCCACTCACAACGCAACAGGTCGGCTGCTGCGCTCCCAGCACTTAGTTGTCTTTTCTGCTTTTGAAATGAAAAGCTCCGCTGGCCAACGTTATCAGCCTTTTACTATATCCACTTTGGATAACCTCTTTGCTGTGCAAACGTTCGGCTGTGCCACTCTCGTGCGAGGCAACGTGGGAGTAGCACCGAGCGAGGAATACTCTGAAAGCAAGACGATTGGATTCCCTGACAATGTTCAGAAATGCAGGAAGGGAACAAGAAAGAAAGAGCCTCATTGTTTTGTTATCTTGAGCCAGGGCTGTGTTGCCTAGGGAGAAGGAAAGCAAGACGTTCAGCAATTAAAAGAGAGCGGGGGGTGTGCACGTTTTTCTCAATGCATTCGATAAATATCAAGGTCTTGAAAGGGATGTTCGGGGAAGAGAGGGAAAAGTTTCCATAAGAATGTATAATGGGAAATCTCTGGGCAGGAACAAGGAGCGAGCTCTTGGCTGCCAGAAGGCATTCGACTGTTGTGAACAGGATGGTGGAGCACAGGGACCGTTGACATCAGCCGCAGCATCTGGTTGTCCTAAGGATGGCAACACCCCAGGTGACATTTTGGGGATGACACAACAGCCCTGTGAGGTGGGTATAGGTATTCTTTATTACAAGTATGTCTATCCCGCCTTTTCATTTTGCATTAAAAAAACTCCCAGCCACAGTTCATCCATTTACCTTTTTTTTCTGTCAGGGTCTTGGGGGTAATTTCTGACCTGTTACCATCTGGGTTACTTTGGAGCACCCAAAGACAACTCAAGGATTGCACACCCCTTCTTTCTATCTCTAAGAACATAAGAACATAAGAAGAGCCCAGCTGCTGGATCAGGCCAAAAGCCCATCTAGTCCAGCTTCCTGTATCACACAGTGGCCCCACCAGATGCCTCAGGGAGCACAAGACAACAAGATAACCTGTTTCCTGCTGCCACTCCCTTGCACCTGGCACAGAGAAAACCCACTTCCAAAACCAGGAGGTTGCTTATGGCTTGTAACCTGTGATGGTCTTTTCCTCCATGAATCTGTCCAAACCCCTTGCATCCAAGCAGTTGACATTCACTAGAGGAGCACGAAGGTACGTGCAGAAACTCCACAGCCTTAAAGGGACAAGAAACTGGACCTCAACCCACAGGAGGAGGAGGAAGAGGCACAAAGCAGGACACACAACCAAGATGAAAGGACCAGGCACTCAGCCAGAGATGCAGCAAGCCAGGTAGTGATCCACAGAGCTGTGTCGGGGGAAGCCCAAGGAGGCAAACAGGCAAGGAAGAGGCCAAACACTGCAGGCAGGCAGCAGGCAGGCAGGCAGGGCCAGCCTTTAGGAGCTGCGGGGCCCAATTGGAAACATTTTCCCCCGGGGGCCCAGGGCGAGCCCTCCTGATTTCTCCCCCTTTCCTGGATGGGCTGAATGTGCTGCACAGACCTCTGCCTGCCTCCTCCATGTCGCTCTTGCCCTGGCCCTGCAGGGAGGGGTCAGAGCAGAGGAGCCTCCTGCGCTCGCCACTAAGGGCCGCCCCAGCCCCGCACTTCTTTCCCAGCCTCTCAGAGGCGCCTGGCGCGAGGCTCCCTCATGGCGCGAGGCCCAGTTTGGTCCCCTGGGCTTAAAGCCGGCCCTGCAGGCAGGATTCCGGAAGAGTCAACCCCTCCTTGGGTTGAGGCACAGCTGAGGATGGAGCTCTTGGCTGCTGCTGCTGCTGCTGCCCCTTCCCCCTTTCTGCTATAGGGAGCAGCACTGGGGCTCAGCTGGACTCCGAAGGACACAGGGGTCCCAGGGCACAAGGGGTCTCGGTGCACCTGTTCTTTCGTTACAGGCGCAGCCACAGGTGCAGCTGACTTCCATCAGAGATATGGCCCCAGGAGGGGGGGTCCTGATTCTCCCCCCCCCCAGCACGCAAGGAGCCTTTTCTGCAGCTTTCCCTTCTGCTTGGTCAGCTCTCCTGACCCCCCCCCTCCTGCCCTTCCCCTCCGTTTATTCCACAGCCTCCTCTTCTTCCCCTTGAGGCCCTGCGCATACAGGCCAGGCATGTTCTGTGGGGAGATGCTCCCGCAAGCGAGGGGAGGGCTGTGTCTCCGGCTTCGGGGGCCAGGAGCTTTGCCAGCAGCACAGACTGGAGTCGAGCAGCAGCCACGCCAAAGCTTCGAGGCTGCTGCTGGTGCCTGGGCGTGCGCAGAGAGGGTCACCTGGCTCGAGCTCCCAAGTCCAGCAGAATTCCCCCCTCCTCCATCACAACCTTAGACTCCTAGACAGCTGCCAAAGGTGGGGAGGGGGCTGAGGGGGCTCCCCATTGGCGCCACAAAGGCTACGTTTCCATTTGGCACCTTGCAGCTCCTTGCACTGCTGCTCCCTGGATGAGATCCTACCTTCCCACACCGTTGCGTTGTAGCTCGGTGGCGGCAGAGCCCTGGATTTGCCTACATTTTCAGGCAAGGCAAGAAGGGGAAGCACCCCCCTCTCTCAGAAACCCTGGGGAGTTTCATAAGAACCTCAGAAGAGCCCTGCAGCTGGATCAGGCCAAAGGCCCATCTAGTCCAGCTTCCTGTATCACACAGTGGCCCCACCAGATGCCACTGTCCCACCTGACCCACTTTATATATTAACCACCCTTTACCCGTGGGGTTGGATACTTGAGGGGGGGGTCACCTGGGCCACCTGCTTTGGGGAACTGGCTGGGGAGTCTTCATGGTCCAGTAAACTGGCTCAAAGCCCGGTCCCTTGTTGGTTTCCTCTGTGGGGGAAGAGGAGGATGCTCAGACAACACCACCATAGGGCAAGCCCGGCTCTGGTCTTTGAATGGCTCAGCAGCCCCTCCAGGGCATCACGGAAGCCTGAGGTGATAGAAAGATTCAACACAGGTGGAAAATAGGCCCCCCAAAATCAGAGAGTCTCACCATAACAGGAAAATGAAGGACAGATTAATCTCCGTTTCTGCCCAGAGAAGAATACCAGGTGCAAATCCCAAACCTGTGTTGACAGATCGGCCCACATCATGGATATATTTTGCACAAAGAAACGAACAACCTGTTGAAACCCACATCCCTCCATCCCCGGTAGGGACTAAGCTGCACCCTCACAATAGCACGTCCCTCGGGAGATGGGGCAGCTTGCCGGAGGGGTGTGTGGGGAAAGCAGATTAAACCTTTCAAGGAGAGGCGATGTCTTCTCCGTCCCTCGCAATGGGCTGAAGGAGATGGGCTGTTATCACTGAACGCAGGCTGGCTTTCCACCGGGGTCTTGAGAGATCTGCGCCATTTCCCGCTACGCTCCAGGCGATTGTTAATGGACATAAGTATATTTGTTATGACTATAATGATGTGCCGGGGTTTTAAATGGCTCCTCCTGGAAGGGAGGGGGGGTTGCAGGAAAAAAAAACCTGGCAGGAGAGGAAGGGAGCGGCACAGAGCCCAGGCCACGCAGCACATGCCTCTCTGCACCAATCCCGACACTGGCCTCTTTTCGGAAAAGAACCCACACAGGACGTGCCTGTCTGGGCTTGCCAGGGGCCAGTCTTCCACCTCTGCAAATTCGCCACAGGGAGCCCAATCCAGCCTGGGAGCGTGACACATGGCCTGGGGGGAGTAGACACTTCCCCTCAGAGGTGTGGCTATAGGGGGCGGGGGTGCAATGCCCCTGGGTGACAACTGTGGTCTCCTCGTGAGGAAGAGGCACGGTGGGATTTTAGCGTTCCATAGCTGCTTTTTGGCAGCCAGATGGCTGCGTTTGAAGCTGCAGAGCCAGAACCGGTGCATTTTCTGGGCCCTCCCACCTGTCCCGGATCCTAGAAGGCTTAAAATGAAGCTTCCCGGGAACAGAGGGGGTGGGGCAATGATGCAAAATTCGTCATCAGCCCCGCCCCCCATGTGGCCTGCCAGTGACACAACTGCTTTCCCTGTACACGGACTTCACATCTCAAACCTGCCCCACCTCCAGTCTGCCTCAAATCTCATGTAGTTTGGTCCTCAGTTGCTCTGTGTTAGTTTCTGCTCCTCCAGTGGAAGGTGGGAAAGGCTTAGTATTGAGCGAAAACTTTCAAGGCCAGAAACAGTATTCCAGGACACAGGATTTATAGGTAAAAAAAGCCATGTAAAAATATTTATCAAATATTTTTAATACGTTTTTGGCTTTGATAAATATTTTTACATGGCTTTTTTACCTTTAAATCCTTTGTCCTGGAATGCTCTAATTAGTGATTTTTTTCCTTCCATTATTTTTCTTTTTGATAGCAAAATAGTGTTATTTTGTTATATACACATATAACAAAGAACAAGTAATGGGAGGAGATCAGCAATTAAGGCTACCACCCCCTAGGAGCAGAAACAAACACTGGGGCAATTAAAAGGGCCTGCTCAAAGGGCAATTATCACTAATCTCCCAGCCAGAATTGCCTTGAAGCAATAAAAGCGGTTGGACCTGCAAGCAAACCTGTTTCATTAACATTGGAAAGGAGCTTTGCTGAACAAAACTGGCTTGTGAACAAATATAGCGGAAGTTTCTGGGCCATGGGGAGAGGCACTCTCTCTTGAAGCACTGTGTGGAGGGGCCCCTGTTTCAACTCTGCTCCCCGCGAATTATTGGAAAGCAACAAGGGCCTCCGCATGCTATAGGGCCATGTGATGGAGGGAGGCAACCTTGGAGGTCTTGCCTTTGGGCAGGTCTGCTGGCACTTCTAGCATCCGTGCTGAAGGGGTGTCTTCGAGGTTGCTGAGAAGAAGAAAAAGTACCCTGTGAGGCCAAGAGCCAAGGAAAGGATGGAGCGGAATGTTCTGTCTGTTCCCATGGAAATGGTTGGCCTGGCTGGTCCATGTGCCCCACCTGCATCTATCTCCATGACACCCACCAGGAAGAGCCTGCAGAGTCAGAGCATGTCATCGATTCATCAGGTAGCAGCACTGTGCAACGAAGGACCTCCTTCCCTTGGGTGACCCCGAGTTCTTGATCTCCCTGCCCTATGTTGGAAGGTCCACCTGCCTCCTCCTGCTCAGTCGTTTTGCCATGAGCTTCTCCAGCAAGATGCATCTTCCTTCTGTGGAGCAGAACGGATTTTTCTGGCAGCAGAACAAAACAGAGGATTAGAGAAAACAATGAAGTTGATTCAAACATATTCCAAAAATGACTCAGTGCAATGTACGTACACTCTCGCCATTTCGTTATCTCAGACAGAACGGTTCATTCAGTTTTCTCCTTAATAGGGTTACATTTATTCAGGAAAATATGGGAGTAACAAACTGTGAAGGGAGCCCCACGAAGCTGTAGTCTGTGGGTTTTTTTTCCAGTATGATGTGGAAATGCTTGGCGGGCGGAGGGGGGGGGGGAACAGCCCTCCTCATTTGCAAAGTTACACTGACATTGTAATTCCTGCCTACTTAACAAACCAGAGCTCCCTTAACTGAAAAGTGGTGATTGTCATGGAATGGCACCCTTTTCATTATTGCATACATCTTTGCTTTAATTTGGCATGGGACACATCAACCTTGGTTTTTGGAGGCAAGGTTAGGGAGAACATGCAAGGCATGAGAATGAGCTCCTCCTCAAAACAAGGCAGGCTGCTGGGCTGGTGTCTGGCAGTGGAGACGCAGCAACGGCTCCAGAAGCCGCAGAGAGACTGGAAAAAGGAGCCCATGAATGATGAGCCACTTTCTCTTCTTGGCTAGTGCAGCCCCCAAGTCATGGAAAGAAGCCATGTTTTGCCCTTCTTTAAGGCAGGGATGTAGGAAATGGCCTCCTACCGAGCCAGAGTGGCCCCCACCCAACCATGGCCCCCTGCTCTGCCCGGCAACCGCTTTCCAGGCTCATCCCTGGAGCTAGGAGTTTTCTCGCCCTGCTACGCCAGATCCGCACTGGCTCTCTTCTGAATGCTGGGGTCTGTCAGTCAGTAGGAAGGGGCGGCAGCGGCTGCTTTGCCAGGGACATCGCTCTGGCTGGGCTCCGTGGAAGCAAAACAGGGTGTGGGAGGAGATGGGCCCGTGCTGGTCTGCTCCCAGAAGGCCCTGCCTCAATTTAGACTGTAGGGGTGAAAAGCGTGAGCTAAGGGCCAGGCTCAAGTCTTAATGCACCATCATCTCTCTCAGAATTAGTCCTGCCACCCCACTCGCTCCCATCGGTACTATGGTGGGGATAGACAGAAGAGGTTGCTGTGCACATTAGTGAAAGAATGTGTGTGAAAAAAATTCTCTAAAACTGTTATGACCAGCAACACTCTTACAAGAACGGGATTCAAGGTCATTAGATATGTATTTTTACAATAAAAGATCTTAAAACAGCATAACGTTTCATTCATTGGCCATGAATATACTCAGATGCAGATCAAGCCAAGAGCCAGCAAGGAGAGCGACTTACAGGGTGTGAATTGCAGAGTAACACAGCACACTTCTGTAGGCTACAGGAAAATGAGAGAGAGAGAGAGAGAGAGAGAGAGAGAGAGAGAGAGAGAGAGAGAGAGAGAGAGAGAGGTGGGGGTGTCTTCTCAGAAGGGCCAAAAGAAACAGACAAAAGAACAGACAAAAGAAAATATTTCTTTACCCAGCGTGTAATTCATCTGTGGAACTCCTTGCCACAGGATGTGGTGATGGCACCTGGCCTGGATGCCTTTAAAAGGGGATTGGACAAATTCATGGAGGAAAAGTCGATCACAGGTTACAAGCCATGATGGGGATAAGCAACCTCCTGGTTGTAGGAGTAGGTTTTCTCTGTGCCAGGTGCAAGGGCAAGGGTGGGGAACCTATTTGCGATGGAGGGCCATTTTCCCATGGGGAAAATTTGTTGCGGGCCGGCCATTAGGCCGGCCGCAATTTTGGCACCCCCACCTCAAATTTGACACACACACCCCGCGAATTTAGCAATTCCTGCCCCGCCCCACCGCTCTCCGAACCCCCCACCCACCCACCCACCGACCGCTCTCCTTACCTCAGGCTCCGGGCCGCCGCCTTCCCGCGTCAGCTCCTTTTGAAAGCGGTCTTCCTGTACGTGCGCAGATCGCCGATGATGCTGAGAGGGCAATCTCTTGGCCTCAGCGGCACTCTGTGCATGTACAGGAAGACCGCTTTCAAAAGGAGCTGACGCGCGGCGGCGTCTGCGGAGCCTCCGGTCCAGTCCGGTCTCTTGCGGGCCGGACCTGATGCACTCGGGTCCGGTCTCATGTGGGCTGGCCCGGATCGCCCTAGGGGCCGGATACGGCCCGCGGGCTGGCGGTACCCCACCGCTGTGCAAGGGAGTGGCAACAGGATACAGGTTATCTTGTTGGCTGTGTGCTTTCGGAGGCATCTGGTGGGGCCACTGAGTGATACAGGAAGCTGGACTAGATGGGCCCCCTTTGGCCTGATCCAGCAGCCAGCCGGGCTCTTCTGATGTTCTTATGTAAGGGCTGTGGTCTTCTTGCCCCTTGGAAATGTTTCTCCTTTCCCAGGAAAGCTGCCTATGGCAATTTGAAGACATTCTGGAGAGGTTCTCTGGGGCAGACTGACTCACGTCTCCTGCTGTGGACATAATCCATTAAAAAGGAAACAGTGGAAAAAAGTTTCAAGCAGCCCTCATATCTGAGCACATTGAGCACAGGTCTGAGCACAGGTCAGGACTTTCGCAGAAATTAAAGACAATCTCCAGGAAGAACGTTTTTCTGTTTTGCCGAAGTCACTTTAACACAGCTTATTCCTGATTTGAAAGTGAAAGAAAAAGTCCTCTTCTTGCAAAGGGCAATGTCTGTGTGTCTTTGAAAACTTAGGGCTGTGCAGCCATCCAATCCTCTTCTATTGAATGTTCTTTGGGGAAATAAAAATCATTTGACACGGAGACATTCCTAAGGAGGTAAAATTCAGCGCCAGCTTAGAAGCACTTCTTGACTCCGGCCTGCTCTCCCTGAGGCTGAGCCGCCTCGCCTCGCCTCGCCCTGGCATCATTTGTCCTTTTTAAACTGTGTTTTGTCATTTCCTTGGGACAAAAGGCCTTTGCAAAAGATTGGTCCCTGCGCCACAAGGTCAGCTGCACAAAAACCGAGCTTCAGATCATGCAGCAAGAAGAGCCATGATCTGAGGCCTCTGTCTGGGGGGGCCACTGTGAGATACAGGAAGCTGATGGGCCCCCTTTGGCCTGATCCAGCAGTTGGGCTCTTCTGAGGTTCTGAGGAGATGTCTCTTGCACCGGGGGGGGGGGTATGGAGACACCAGCATTTGTGCACCCCCGCCTCCAAATCTGTGACGGCATTTATTTCTCTATTTAAGAAACGCCAACCCTGCTGCTGCTGCCTTTCTCCAAAGGGCACTCAAGGTGGCTCACAACATTATTAAAGTGCATCGATATACAAAGATCTGTAAAACAGCCACCCACAAGAAGTCTCACACAGCACAAAAGATCTAAAACAATTTAAAAACATCCCATAATAACCCACACCAATGTCCCATAATCGGTCCTCTAGTAGAAACATTGTTAGATTTTGACTTTAGAGTTCCTTGCTCAGTCATGAACCATGTCACTGCCTCTCAGCCTCAGTTGTCCCATCTATAAAATGGGATTGTCAGCAACCAAGTAGTGCTGGGACCCCTGCTGGCCCAAGCAACTATGAGGTGAGGTAAGCAGGTTGCATCAGTGGCAGCTTGCTTAGGGGCCTGAGGGGGTCGCAGATTTGGGGTGCACTTCTCCCCCTGAGTCTGCTGCTGCTTCCTCCAGCCAGCCGCTGACATGAGCCACATGAGCCGCTTCCTGCTTGCCTGAGTGAGAGGCAGATCACACGCACACACACACACACACACACACACACACACACACACACACACACACACACACCCCTCCTGACTTTGCTCTCTGCGCAGTTCCCCAAAGGAGCTTCTTCTGTCGCACCATCCCGGCTTTAACTACAACCGGAACAAGTCTGGCGCTTCCAGGCTTGAGAAAACTGTGCAAGAAGCACGTAAGGAGGACTGCTGCTGCTGCTGCTGCTCTAGGGCAGCTGCGGTGTTGGCACAGGGTGGCGCTCCAGGTTGCACTGCCCCTGGCTGGGACTTGCTGGTATCAAGCCCCACCCAGGAGTCTGAGCGCCATCAGTTGCAAGCCATTGTTTGTCTCTATGCATTCATTCTGCATTCCAGCAGGCAAAGAGAATGTCTCTGAGCGTGTGCAGAATGGAGCCCTGAGTTAACACTTCCCAACCTCCCTTTCACTCCAAGGAGGCTTTGCTCAGGAGAGCCTTCCCAGTGGCTACTTCGTTCTGTCTGTCTCCTGCTGTGCTCCTCGCTGTCTGTGGTGCCCAGCCTGTGCCCACCTCCGAGGGACAGCAGAAGGCAACGGGAGCGACAGCTTCCCACAGGTGATTCCACCCCCCACCCCCCAGCGGTGCTTTTCAGCACATGTAGAGGCAGACACGGGAGGGGAAAGTGTGTGTTGTCGTGGCCTGAGTGGCACACCTCTGCACTTCCGCAGCAAAAGGACTGGGGGGTGAGGGGGGAAAGGGTGCCCAGCTGAACTGGCTCATTCTGGCTGGACAGGGGGGAGCTCTGCCTGCCCCTCCCCTCCCCGCAGAGACTGCCCTCCTTGTAAGCTGCTGTTAGGGAGGGAAAGAGGGGAGGAGGCGGAGGAAGCCCTGGAAGGAGAAAGGGGCAGAGCAAGAAGGGGGGAAGGTAGGGAGAGACCCGGGTTCAGGGAGTGAGGAGGGTAGGGGAGGCGTACGATGTTGGGGAGATTACAGTAGTGGGAAAGGAAGAGAGGAGGAGTCCGGAGGCTCAGAGCCCAGCAAAAGGCCCTGGCTGGAGAGCGGAACCAGGGGGGCTACTATGGGCAAGGGGTGAGCTAGAGGCAGGCCGTGAAGTCACTTCGCCCCCTTGCGGTGGGGGAACTGGTCCCTCCCCCTGAACAAACCCTCTGTCTTGACCGATGTTGTACCCAGCCCCCGAAAGGAGTACACCCTGTCTTGGAAGAAGGAAGGCAGGGGTCTTCAGGCGAGGGGATTTAGAACTTAGACATGGTCCAGGGAAGCTTGCTTGCCCCAGGCAGGTCCAGCGAGGAACAGAGGAACAGAGGGCCAAGCATGGCGTCTCCCTCCGGGGTCATCCGGTTCCTCCCTCTCTCAAAATGCGATGAGCATTTGGTCAGCCAAAGAGACCAATTGGCAGAAGTTTCAAAACAGAGAAACGACTCCTTCACAAGGTGGAGGAAGATTTGAGTGTTGCCTCCCAACAGTGATCTCTCATGACCAGTACATACAGCTGCGAGTTGATCCCAGTGCACAGTGAGGACCAGAAGATCATGTGCAAGGTAATGAAGGACAAGGGAATCATACTTTACGGGTTCAGATCTGCAGTGTCTGTTGTGGGGTGTTGGCTGGCACCTCTTTTGTGCCTCTACCAAAGCCTCCTGAGTCCTACCAGCTGGCCTGAACAGATCTTCTGGTGGGCGTTGCTGGAGGTACTGACACAACCGTCCTTGAGCAGTGAGTGGAGGAAATCCTGACCCTAACAACCCTTCCCAACTTTGAGGAGAGTGAGAATCTCCAAAGCTGAGCCTTGTCAATGGCTAATCCGTTCCATCCCAAGACACAGGATTTGGGGCAGAGCGGGGGGGGGGGGCAAGCATAGCCCGGACTCTCATTCCAGGGCGGAGGGTGGAGCCATCCCTCCGCATGTGCCAGGGGGGCTCTTTGGGTCTGGTGAAGCCCAAGCTCTGACCCCAGCCTGTCCCCCAGAATAGTACAGGAGAGGCGGAAAGGCCACTTTGGGCATCAGATGTGCAAGCGAGCCCGGTCTTGGGGTGCTGCCTGCTGCCTCCCACACCTGCACGCCGGTGGCCTTGCAACGAACCTCTCGGTGTTCAGGAGCAGCACTGTGTCAGCAACAGGATGGTGTTGGTGCGCCCATGAGGAGCTCTGCGACCACCAGACCTTCCCTTTCCTAACTCTAAAAAGAATATGTATTCAAGGGTGTGTGTGTGTGGGGGGGGGGTTGACTTTCACATCCAAATTGCTGCTGCGGCTTTTGTGTTTGTTGTAGATGTGAATCTCTCTGATTTTGATCATCAATTTTGCAATGAGCTATTCATTTAGATGGGTTGCCATAGAAACTAGAGGAGCTCCATTCTGACTCCAAAAACCCTCATTCCTCCCCTGTTCGTTTTGACAGAAAATGGCTGCCTCGTATGTTTTGTGTTTCCCCAGAAAACCACATCTCCTCCAAGACCTTTTCTGGACTGCTACTTCTCAAAAGGCCAACAGTGATCCTCCCCAGAATAGATGTTGCAAAAATTATTTTGTGTGGATCAGTGATGTTTAAAAAAAACAAAAAAAAATAACCATCCAGGGATCCCCTGACTCCGATGCGGATGCTGTTGACAGACCATGGAAGTCGTGTCCCGCAGAGGTAGTTCTGGCAGACCGAGAGTTCATGATGGAACTGGAGATGCACCACAGCACAATGATGCCGCAACGCCACAGAGGCGTGGGCAGAGGGCCACGCTGGCGCATAGAGGAAGGAAGTGGTCTCCTGCTGGTCCCTCCCGCTCCGTGTCATCTGCACTGCTGCTGCTACCAGGGCTTCAGAGCAGACCGGGGGGGGGGGGGCTTCCAAGATGCTGCCAGGAACTTGCGAAGGATGTGGTTCTGCCCCTGGGTTACGGCCCCTCTCCATGGCAGGACTGCGCCATAGCATTACCCAGCCCAAAATTAAGAACGACGCAGAATACGTTATCAAGACTTTTAATTAATATGCTTGAAGAGTGTGAATGAGTTGGAAAGAATAAGGGTTTATGGTGCAACCCTATGCCCAACTAGTGCTGGCAGGGTTGTTCTTTCCTACACCCATCCAGCACAAAGGGGAAGGGGGAATGTATTGGTGGTATAACACACACACACACACACACACACACACACACACACACACACACACACACACCCGTGGCACCATCCAGTGGCATCACTATAGGGTGCGGGAGAAAATTTGTATTTATGGATAATACCATAAAGTGATATATCATTGGAAAAGAAATTTAATTCAGAATGTAATGAAACAAATCGTGTTGAATTATCTTTCTTCTATCAAAAGGTATGGCAGAATAACTGGAAAAAGAAAACACAACTGCCTTATGTAGCAAAAAGTGGATTTCCTTAACTCAAAACTGACCAGAGGCTGATTGTTCCGAGAGCCAATGAGGTGCTGTTATGATGACACAGCATGGAACCAATAAGGTGTTAGTATGAGGAAGGTGTTTGTATGAGCCGGTGGCGGCGCTGCACACGATGGACTGGTGGGGGATAGGACTGGGGGATTGGGCTGCTGCTGGTGTGGGAGAGAAATTCTTCTTAAAGATTTTGCTTTCAGAGTGCATAGAAATATGAACTGAATAAATGCATTTACTAGGCATATGCAAGAATTCCTTTTCATTTCATTGTTCCATTTCTTTTCATTATTAAAAACTACTGTGTTTAAGGTTATTCATTCATAAACATATTTATTTTGCTTGGTAACCTTTTGTTTTCGTTTCTTTCACATTCCTTCTTTCTGTTGCAGCAGCAGCAGCAGCAGCACTAGAACTCGCTTCCACAGCTGGGGTTCCTGGGAGCTGCCATTTGCTTCCCAGAATGCCTGGATACTACGGCACTGGTTGGTTGGTTGGTTGGTTGGTTGGTTGGTTGGTTGGTTGGTTGGTTGGTTGGTTGGTTGGTCTTTGTGTTTCTGTGCTGCTTTTCAGCAACATGACCTTCATAGTCTACAAACCGAAAATCACATACAGCAAGAGTTCAAAAAATATCACTAAAACCAGCAATTCGACACTCAGAAAAGTGTAGAAAAGCCTCCTCCAGGGTTGCCGCCTCCCTCCCTTCTTCAATGAGACAGAAGCTCTTCACCAGCTTTTCCCCCAAGCCAGAGGGATTGTTCTGGGGCATTCTGGGAAAAATGAACTGAAGCAGAGGAGAGGGTGGGTGTGTGGGCCCACACTTATACGAGGGTGGCAGCAATACTAGGGGGAAGAATTTCTGTGGGACTCCAGATGCCATTTCCCCTTGAGCCAGGTCTGAGCGTAGTCTTACTATAACATGAATGGCATATTCTTTCCCCAGTAGCATTTGGGAAAGACAATGGCCTGAACATGAATGCATGCCTGTAGGCAGATTTCTCAGTTTGCCTTCTTCTGAGCCAAGTGCCTCTCCACAGCAAGGATCCACGGAAGGCAGTAGCAGCACCTGAGTGCTCGTCTGGTCCCCCTGCTGGACCTGGAGGCGAGACAGAGAGACACGAACGTGTCCCATTCCTTTGGAAAAGCCCTCCAAGCCAGTGGCACCATCACCACCACCATGTCCCAGGCCAGTGTTGTTGTCCCATGACCAGTCGCGGGGCAGCCAGCGCTCCACCCGCCCCCCTGCATGAGGGCTGGCTGCGAACCGTCTCCGCGAGCCAGGCTCAGCCAGCCTGCCGCTCCGTCACCTTCCCTCTCCCGGGAAAGAGCTTACAGTCAGAACCTGAGAGATACTGGAGCAGGGAACAAATTGGCCGGTGTCAATAAGCGGCTCTCTTTGTTGCGAGGCCTTTGAGAGCAAGTGAGACAACAAAGGGCTGCCGGGCGGAGATAAGCCTTTGCCTGTATCTCCCATGCATGCCAAGCACAGACGGGCTTTCCCAGCGCAGCCGCCGCTGCTGCTCCTGCTTTTCTCCGCTGAGCAAACCAAATTCAGTGCACAGGTGAATCCTGTGTGGACGGAGCTGAACTGATGAGACTTCGCTCCGCAGCATTTGCAAGGGCTGCTGCTGCTGCTGCTGCGGGTCGCTGGGACGGAGGCGAGTGATGATGAGCACCCTTGGAAGACATGGTTGGTCCGGCTGCTCTCCCGTGTCAGAACAACACAGGCCACCTGGCCTGCTGCCTGTCAGGGTGCCAGGCCTCCCCCGCTCTGACTGGCAACCAACCTGCAATGGCCACTTTTGCACAAGGTGGGGGAAAACGAGGGACAAGCAGTGAGGACGGGGGCAGATTCAGGGGAAGGGGACGTGGGTGTCGAGACCTGAAGGAGCGAGAGGGCTGGTTTGGGGAACAGGCTGAGAAGGGGCCACAGTAGAGCCCCGGCCTTGAATGCAGAAGGCCTCGGATTCAAACCTCACCATCTCCAGCTCAAAATGACAAACGAAACGGGGGGCTGTCCCAAACGTTACCAGCACAGCCCGTGTGGTGGGTCACGCTCGCCCCCTCCTCAACTGGGCAGGGAAGGCCTTGCGTCAACACCCTTCCATCACGATGAGCGCATTACTTGTGGAGTTGAAACTTGCAGTAGCCTCCACAAAGGTCGAAGTTGGTCAGAGGAATGACTAGTCCAGGAAAGAGGCCAGTGATGGGCGGGCAGTAGATTAGTGACAGACGAAGAGAGACCCTTTCCGCACAGTGCAGAATGAATGCACAGAATTTCTCTGGGCTTTGCTAATTGGCCTTGCTTATATCTTCTCCCAGCCCACAGGTATTTTATTTTATTTATTTTTCACATTTTTATACCACCCTTCCTCCAAGGAGCTCAGAGTGGTGTACATATTTCCTCCCCTCCTTTTTGTCCTCACAACAACCCTGTGAGGTAGGTGGGGCTGAGAGATAGTGTCTGGCCCAAGGTCACCCAGGAAGCTTCGTGGCTGAGCGGGGATTTGAACCTGGATCTTCCAGGTCTAAGTCCGACTCCCTAACCACTACACCATCCTGGGTGGTGTATAAAGGTATACACATTTAACTCTTGTTGCATATATGCATGCACCCTTGGGTAAAAATGCCTTAATGCAGTCTTTGGAGATTTTATTTTTTAGAAAAAGGATGGCTGAGGGGGCACGATGCAACGTCGTGCAGCTATGCCTGGTGGTGGTGGTCTGGAGAACGTGGATCAAGATGCATTTTCTACCTGCCTCACAATACTAGAAGTCGGAGTCACCCAATAAGATTCCTGAGTGACTAAGACTGCAGTTATTTGCACACTTTCCTGGGAGTGAGCTCCACTGAATACAGTGGGACTTACTTCTGAGTACGCATACATGGGCTTGTGCCCTTGGATCGTGAAGTATACTGGATCGGGCAAATACCGCTGCCGGAACGGTCTCCCCTGACTAAAGAATTAAGTCAAATAGAGGTTAAAAGAGGAGACGTCTCAGACTTAATTGACAAAATAAAGATCAATAAATCACCAGGCCCGGATGGCATCCACCCAAGAGTTCTGAAGGAACTCAAGAATGAAGTTGCTGACCTCTTGACCAAAATATGCAACTTGTCCCTTAAAACGGCCACTGTGCCAGAGGATTGGAGGATAGCTAATGTCACGCCAATCTTTAAAAAAGGAAGGAGGGGGAACCCGGGAAACTACAGCCTAACATCTGTTCCAGGGAAGATGGTGGAAAGTCTCATTAAGGATAAAATCTTAAAACACATAGAAGAACAAGCTCTGCTGAGGGAGAGTAAGCATGGCTTCTGCAAGGGGAAGTCTTGCCTCACAAACCTTTCAGAATTCTTTGAAAAAGTCAACAGGCATGTGGATGCGAGCGAACCCGTGGATATTATATATCTGGATTCACATATACGCTAATGGGTTCTGAGTTGTCTGTGATGGATCAAGAGAGAGATCTTGGGGTGCTGGTGGAGATGAAAGTGTCGACCCAGTGTGCGGCGACTGTGAAGAAGGCCAATTCCATGCTCGGGATCATTAAAAAAAGGATTGAGAATAAAATGGCCAATATCATTATGCCCTTGTACAAATCGATGGTGAGGCCACATCTGGAGTATTGTGTCCAGTTCTGGTCACCACACCTCAAAAAGGATATACAGTGAAGCCTTGGATTGCGAGTAACTTGGTTTGCCAGTGCTTTGCAAGATGAGCAAAATTGTTTTCTAAATTTTGACTTGATAAACGAGCAATGTCTTGCAATACGAGTACATTGTGTTCTCCAAGATCTCTCTCTGTGTGTTTGCAGAGTAACAATAGCGTCTCCTGGGCAACAAACTGCCCTCTGTTCTCCCTCTGCTAGAGGCTCCGTTTGTGCAGAATAGCAGCTCAGACTTTGCTTTGCAACTTCTGTCTTGCAGACCTTATTAACAAGCTGTTTTTCCCCTCCCCCATCTGCCTCTAGCAAAGACTACTCTGCAGAACAAGGCTCAGGTTTTGCATATCAGACGTTGCAAAGTGAGCTACAGTTTGCAAGAGCAAAGGAGGACTCGGCAGGGCAGCTTCTTAATTAGCTGAGCCCAGGAGATAATGCAGACACACACAAAGATCTCTTGCAGAATAACGAATCATCTGAGTTTCCATAATTTCTTATGGGAAAATTTGCTTTGATATACGAGTGCTTTGGATTACAAGCACATTTCTGGAACCAATTATGCTCGCAATCCAAGGTTCCACTATAGTTGAATTGGAAAAGGTGAAGAAAAGAGCAACCCAAATGATTTGTGGGCTGGAGCACCTCCCTTATGAGGAAAGGGTACAGCATTTGGGGCTTTTCAGTCTAGAAAAAAAGGCGCCTGAGGGGGGACGTGACTGAGACGTATAAAATTATGCATGGGATGGAGAGAGTGGATAGAGGGAATTTCTTCTCCCTCTTGCACAACACCAAAACCAGGGGAATGCACTAAAATTGAGTGGAGGGAGAGTTAGAACAGACAAAAGAAAATATTTCTTTACCCAGCGTGTAATTCATCTGTGGAACTCCTTGCCACAGGATGTGTGATGGCACCTGGCCTAAATGCCTTTAAAAGGGGTTTGGACAGATTCATGGAGGAAAAGACCATCACAGGTTACAAGCCATAAGCAACCTTCTGGCTTTAGAAGTAGGTTTTCTCTGTGCCAGGTGCAAGGGAGTGACAACAGGATACAGGTTATCTTGTTGGCTGTGTGCTCCCTGAGGCATCTGGTGGGGCCACTGTGTGATACAGGAAGCTGGACTAGAGGGGCCTTTGGCCTGATCCAGCCGGGCTCTTCTTATGTTCTTATGTTAAGTGCAGCTCTCTGACAGTGCAACCCTAACCAACTTTCCAGTGCTGGTGCAATTGCAGAGTAGCCCTGAGGTAAGGGAACAAATGTTCCCTCTCCTTGAAAAGGCCTCCATAATGGCCCCTGCACTGCAAAATGAAGTGTGCGCCTGTTGGCACGGCTACACCGGCGCTAGAAAGTTAGTTAGGATTGCGCTGTGAAACAACACTGTGCATTTGGTTGGCTTTGCAGCAGCCGCCGAAACTCTCTGAAAAGCTTCAAGCCGCGGTTCTGACTTCTGCTGTGCCTCGGCCACCTCCGCCCACCACAGAGCAAAAGCCTCCTTCTTGCTAGAAAGCAGAGCAGAGCTAAGTTCCAGCCAGGATGCCCTTGCATGAGTAAATTTCACATTATCCTCCCTTTGTTGTAATGGGGGAGAGGGGAGCGCATTCTTGGACCAAAACAGCCATAGTTATTACAGGACCACCAGCCTGCCTTTTTTCATGGGAATGTAGAAATAAAATGTTTGCCTCACCTACCTGTTGCATGGAATCATCTGGGTATTGCTGGCATAGCTTTGCGGAAAGGGTTAATGCAGGATCACAGCTGTTTGTCTACCCAGCTGCATTTGGCTGTGGGTCGCTGCTGCCATCTGCTGGCCAGCCACCATAACGCCACACTTAGCCCCGCAATGAGAGGCAGGTCTCCCTGGAAGGATCATGCAGGGATTCTATGGCTGTGTCTTCCTTGGCCTCATTCTCATACTTAATCCACATCCCAGCAGAACTTCACACGGAGGCGGAGAATTAATGTCCCCCTGTGGGCACACTGGCAGGTTCACACGGTAACTCATGCCCTGTGCTCATGTCCCACTAAGCAGGTGCTGCCCTACTGGAATACGACAGGGAAGAGGAGCAAACACCTCCCTGATTTAATTGTAGAGCTTGACGTGCATTTCATAGCCATTTCCAAATGTATTAGGCTCACATCTCAACATCAACTGGGATTTTCCATTTGCTCATTTCACCCTTTGGAGGCTCTGCTTCAGGGGGCACAATAGGAGTTTCCCATAAGGAGTGTTTTTGTAAATGAAACACTGTATGCATTTGGGGGTGGGGGGGCCTTAAGCTCTGGTTAATACGCTGAACTGCAGACCGGGAGATAGGCAGAACAGCAGCAGTTCGAGAGCTGAGTGCTGCGTGACAACGTGAGCTCCCGTCTTCGGCCCCAGCTCCTACAAAAAGGGCAAAATCGCACTCCTACAGCCTCTTCCGGGTTGCTGGACCTTCCCCCCCCTTCTCCAAGGTCACCCCAGAAAGCACAGGGCAAGCCGGAGGGAGGTAGAAAGTCTAGTGACCCGGAAGAGGCTGTAGGAGCACGATTTCACTCTCTACAGCCCTGAAAACGGAGTGGCTTGCCTGCAAAAAGGTAAGAAACGCCATTTAAAACGTTTTCTTTTTAAAAGCTTTTTATAGTGGACCCTTGCTGGTCCGAGATTCACATTGAGACAAATCTGTGGGTCCCGAACCTGTGGTTAGAAAAGGTCCACTGTATTTCTACAGATAACTCCTGGTCAGTGGTGTCAGTAGGGTTGGTGTCACCCGGCCCGGTAACTCATGGTGTCACCCCCATTAAATTTATTTATTTTAATATGTAACAGTACAGATCACCCAACAAATCGGTAAACAACTCAGCTCTCGGAACAATCAGTCTCATTGGTCTGTTTTGAGTTACGGAAATCCACTTTTTGTTACATAAGGCAGTTTTTTCTGGTTATTTGGCCATAACGTTTGATAGAATACAGATAATTCAAAACGGTGTGTATTATTGCATTATGCATGAAATTACACATCAAATACTACATGATTGCAGTATTAATAAATACAAAGTATTCACAATTTGGCCACTAGTGGTGTTAGCACCTCCCCCACCACCCCAAGGGTGTCACCCAGTGTGACCCCCCCGAGGGTGTGACCCCTGCTCCCTCTAGTGATGCTACTCGGTGGAGTTGCATCACATGTCTAAATGTGCACATTTATAATATGCTAAACAACAAATTGGTGTTGGGGTTATTTGTAGCCTTGTTCAGTTTTTCTGGAAGTGGAGAACTCGACCCTCGCAGGGATTCACCTGGGAAGGGGTCCAGACATTGGGGCAGGGAAGTGTAAGAAGCTGGAAATTGTTTTTTCTACAGTTGAAAAACTCATTGGCTACCAGACGTCTTGGTGTACCTAGACTTTGGGCAAGAAGTGAGACTTTTAACTGGAGACAGGAGGAATTGGACCTGAAATGGGTTAAACTTCCTGCTTTTGCAATCTCTGCATATGAAAAAAGAATAAGGCCAAGCAGGCCCCACTTCCATGTCATCTGCAAGAGAAGCGGGGCAAATTCTTTAGTAGGGTCACCAAACATTTTTGTTCCACGGCTGTGGCAGGGCCTGAGAAACAAGTTCCCCTAGCACCCTTTACCGGAGCCCACCCGTTTCTGTGCCATGTGAAAATTGCCCATTGACTCCCACTCGCTGTTTCCTGGTCTCCAACCAGTTCCTAATCCACAAGAGGACCTGCCCTCTTATTCCCCGACTGTGGAGTTTCCCCATAGATATTATATAACTGGATTTTCAGAAGGCGCTTGACACAGTCTAGGGGTGGGCAGGCACCAGCCTCCAGCTTCAGCTAATTCCATTTTCCCAAAAATAAGACTGGGTCTTCTATTAATTTTGGCTTCCAAAAATGCAGGTCTTATTTTCAGGGGATGTCTTAATTTTTCATGTACCGGTACAACAATGTACATTTATTCAAATACAATCGTGTCATCTTCCTCTGGAACATCGTCATATAACTCTCCAAACCCCGCATTCTGGCCTGAATTTCTTGCGACTCCATTGCCTGTAGAACCATTGGCCCCAATCTCTTGTGTCCACCAATAGAGCAGGCGAGTATCTTCCAACTAACACTGACTCCAGTACCTGAGGAGAGGCTCTGGACTTGCAAAGACAGAGGGGATCGTCACGTTGAAGGAAGGCTGAAGACTCCGAAGCTGTGGCGGCAAAGGCTGAGCACTGCTCTCTGAGCCGTCTGCACTCTGATCGCTGCTGCTGCTTCTTCTTCATTCTCCTCCACTTTCCCCAGAGATCGTAGCTGGCGCAGGCGGCTCAGAGAGCAGCGATCAGCCTTCGCCGCCTCCACCTCGCAGCCGGAGCTGCATGGCTGTGGAGCCTTCAGTTTTCCTTCAGGGGCTGTTGCTACCATTTCTAATGCTCATTCAAAGCCCCCTGGGACCTTCTTTAACTGGTACGGAGCCTTTAATGGTTTCAATTAAATCAATTTAATACCGTGCTGTAATTGTTTTGCCGCTTATCACCGCTTGCAGTTGCCACCACTTTAAAAGCAATTCTCAGCACCCGCACGCCTCGCCCCTGGATGCACCCAGCAAGGTTCACTAGAGTGCCAGCGGCCTCACTGAGCAGTTGGCCGCGGCACACGGGGGCAGTTCTGGCCGGCCCCAAAGAGCAGCCGGCCAGGGCGAAGATCTGTCTGGCTCAGCCATCGAAAAGCTCCAAACTACTGGTAGGTCTTATTTTCAGGGAAACAGGGTTGAAGCACTGGCGGGGGGGGCATGCCCAAACAGCCCACCCAGCATCCCCCATGGCAGCAGCCACCAGGAGAAGCTGTCAAGAGTCACTCCGACAGCAGGGACAGGTTTCTCCAGGTCCCAGTGGTTGTCGTCGTCAGCGGAAGCAGCAGCAGCACTTCCTCCAATGCTGCCCCTGCTGGTTCCAGCAGTGCTGAGAATTCCCAGATGTCTCATCTTTCAGGAGCACTTTCAAGTCTTCAAAAGCATCCCCTTAGAGCAGTGGTTCCAAAACTAGGTGTGGCTCCCACAGGAGCCGTGGAAACCAGCAGGGGAGCCACAGAGTGCCACGGAATCCACTCGGAAAACAGTGCAGGCATCAACATAATGTAGTGGGGAGCCAATGCTCAAGGGAGCCACAGGTCAAAAACATTTGGGAAACGCTGCCTTAGATTACAACATGTGGCGGCCAGAAACAGGGCCTTCTCAGTAGTGGTACCAACCTTATGGAATTCCCTCCCCTTTGACCTACGAACTGCTCCCTCCTTGGCCACTTTCCGGCGAGGCCTAAAAACCTTCTTGTTCAAAGAAGCCTTCTGAGCCCCTGCCTTTTTTTAACTTCGCTGGTACAGGTGGGGGTCCTGCTGTTTTTATGCTCCTGCTACGATTGTAGCCATGATCTTTTTAATTGATTTTAGACACTGTTTTTATTAATTTTTATTGATTGTTTTTACTGATTTTTTATACTGTGTTTTTTGTATGTATTTTTTTCTGTTGTAAGCCGCTTTGGGTCCCTTCGAGGAGAAAGGCGGGATAAAAATACTGTAAATAAACAAATAAACATGTGCCAACACGCAGCCCATTCTGAGATGCACTGGCAGCAAGAAAACAGCGAGGGGCAGTAGGAGGGGCTCCCAGCAAAGCCACTGGTTGGAGGAGAGGCAGGCAAGCTTCTAAGTGGCACTTGGCCTCTAAAATATGGCTGAAAGGCGTAACCAGAAATCTAGCACAGGCACCAAGGCCTGCAAGGTGATCCAGCCTCTCCCCCTCCTCCCAAGAGCTTTGAAGAGGACCTGTCTCAACACTTTTTGCCACCCTTACCAATACTTATCACGTGATGAATGGTTCTTATTCTGAAGTCTGTAACGTAGAAGGCAGGAGATGAATCTCCTTTTAAGCTTCCAGTTACTGGTAGGTCAGTAAAGCCAGACACAGAGGCGATTTTATTGCTTGGAAAGTATCGCCCAGGCAGGACCGAGGCCTTTATTGAACCAAAGGTGTGAACACTGAAGAACACGGAAGTCTGCGCCCCTCACTGCTGCCGCGGAGCAGCAGGCAGCTTCTCCTCGAGAGCTTCTCGGATCACGTCCGGCACCAGGGAAGAGCTCTGCAGAGGGACACAGCCGCCAGGAGCCCCAGCCAGGCCCTGCGGAGCCACCAGGAAAACGGCCAAAGAGCTGCACACTGCTCCTCACCCCACCCCCATTGTGTGGCAGAAGGAAGCAGGCCTGAAAGGGGGGCCGCAGCTAGCTGGGGAAGCTGCTCAGAACAGACCACGCTGCTTCCACCGGCAGCCAAGGGTCCCGAGTTGAGGTCATCCCTCTTTCAAGAGACTCTCTGCAAGTAGAAGTGAACAGGCCTGTTCTCCCCGTGCTAGATGGCAATTGGAAGGGATTTTATTTATTTTTATACACAGCATTCAGAAGTGGCATCTGGTCCTGTCTCCCCCGGCAGCAGTCTAAAGCAGTACCGCCTATATTACCGCCTGCTGCTGCATGAACAGGGCAAGTCAAGCAAATACTGTAAAATGCAGGAAGTGGGACCCTACACCCCGTTCTGCATGGGCGGCCCAGAAGGGACCTTCTGTTCCCTCTGACGGAGGCCTGCAATCTCCTAGAGGGGCTGGTGGGGGCCAGCAGGTGGCAGCGTATGCAGAGCCAGCCTGTCCTCCAGAAACCAGGGGGGAGGGAGAAACGAAGGCCCCCCCCATAGCCCTCCTAGTGGTCCATCACGCTGGACAGGCCAAGGGCCCCCAGGTCTATTTCAGTGCCCCAACACATTGCAAGAGGAGGACTGGGGAGGGAGGGAGGGAAGAACTGGCACTGAAAGGGGGCCACCAGCAGCAGAGGGCTGGGAAATTCAAGGACCCTCCTTCAGGGCCATCAGCAGCCAGGGTCAGAAAGGGGGCCAGGCCGGCAGGCAGGCGACGGCAAAAAGGCACCACACGCGCCCCACTGTCAAGCCCGGCCTTTCATTTGGCCAGGGCAGGGAACACATCCGGGGAAACTGGGGGAAACTCCAGTGACAACAGGGCGACTGACTGGCCGTTGTCTGTCTTCTAAGCCTTCAACTTCTACACATGACAGAAATCCAAATGGAAAGGGGTTCAAAAGCCAGAGAGAGTGGGGGCCTCTCTCTGTGGGGGGGCCCTCCTTGCTTCTGGCGGCTCAGTGAAGCCTATGGGCTGGGCACGAAACCGCGCCCTCCTGCCCGAAGTCCGGTCCCAACACAGACGACACAAGTGTCCCAAGTCCAGTTCCGGAATGGCATTCATTGCTCCAGGCCCCGACGAGAGCCGCAGGAAGCCCCTCCTCCGCTGGCCGATGCAGGTGGGTCTTGACCCCAAGCACTGCAGACTGTGGGGTCTTCTAGAGGGGCTGAAGAGGAAGCCGTGTGTGTGTGGGGGGGGGTTGGAGAGGACACCGAGTGGAGTGGAAGCCACCCTCCCCCCCCCCCCCGAGATGTCAGAAACCCTGAAGCGGCCAAGGCAGGCTGTCCTGAAACTGATCCTCCGAACCAGTGAGGGCAGCAGCAACAAGGCTTCAGGGTCAGACAAGCAGCAGCGCCCTGCCTTGGAGCGGAGAGTGTACGGCTGAGGAGGGAAGCAGCTACACACAGAGAAACGCCCCTGGACTTCACGGGCGCTGCTTCATGGCCTGCCAAGGAATCAGGGAGCGCAACGAAGGACTGAACTCGTGGGCACCTGGACAGAGCTCAGAGTCGTGCCAGCGAGGCTAACGTCCCTCCTCCCGCCCAGAATCGCTGGCTTCTAGCCTCCATTTTCAAGCTATTCAAGAATCCAGACCAGGCACCAAGCGGCCCATTTGCCACCCTGCGCAGTCTGGGGCACCTGACGCAGCACCGGGTCAGGCCTCTCCCCTTCACAGGCTACGAAAGCAGGAGGTACAAAAGCAAGGGGGGGGGGGTGTTCCACAAAAGGGACCAATCCAGCACGCGGAATGTCAACCCTAATAAGCCACTGGCCACAGGAGGCGAGGAAAGGCTGGTCAAAAGCCCAGTGGCACTGGGCCAGGGGGATCCGGGGCTCGCTGAACATCCCCTGGTCACAGCAGACACAGCGCTGGGCACCTGCTTCGGGCAGCCGGGGTGCTGCTCGGCATGCGAGCGCCTGCCCTCCCAGAGACCGAGGCCCCCGGCCCCCACAGAGAGGGGGCGCGTCTCCGACCCTTGCTGTTCCAGAGCCTCGTCGCAGCTGTTAGTCAGAGCTCAAGGTCTTGTTTGCAGTGCTAGAGGGGAAGCCATGGACAGCAGCCTCTTGTGATACTCAGGAGGTGGGGGAGGGGAAGGCAGGCGGGTCTCTTCCACCACCAGCCTCAGAAGGAAACTTCCCACAGACACGCCTCATCCGAGGCTCTCGCCGTCCAGGCCAATCTCCTTCAGCCCTGGAGTCTCTGGCCTGCTCCCACTTCGCTCAACTCCTCCTCTACAACCCTGCAGTTCACTGCAAAACACCTTGCGGCTGAATCTCAGGCTGCACCTCAACCACTGGGTTGAGCTACCATCATGCTGGAAACAAACTGATGCCACCAAGAGACTTTTTAAAACAAAAGCATTTCTCCCCCCCCCCACCCCTGCCCCCTTCGCACACTCAGTTCTCTGGGAAGATGACTGCACCACCCGCCCCATCTTTGAACGTCACATAGCAACTTCAGAAACCCAACGTGTCGAGCTGGCGGGAGCTACGACTGCTCTGCTGCCGCAGCGGGAGCCACAGCACGCTGCCTCACTGCATTGGGCCCAGGAGCTGGGCGCGAGGCCTCTCGGGGCTCCCCGTCAGCATCAGGAAAGTCGTCCTCGTCCAGTTCTTCACCCGGATTTTTCAAGAGCTGAGCAGACACTGGCACTTCTGCAAAAGGAACATAAGAACATAAGAAGAGCCCAGCTGCTGGATCAGGCCAAAAGCCCATCTAGTCCAGCTTCCTGTGTCACACAGTGGCCCCACCAGATGCCTCAGGGAGCACACGAGACAACAAGATACCTGTGTCCAGTCGCCACTCCCTTGCACCTGGCACAGAGAAAACCCACTTAGAAAGTCGTTACCCTTGGGGGGAAAACCCACCTGATTTTTAACACATCTGATTTGACCATTACTGTCAGATTAATGTTGCGGGTGGCGCAGTGGGTTAAACCGCTGAACCATAAGCTGTCGATCGAAAGGTCGGCAGTTCGATCCCCGCAACGGGGTGAGTGCTCGTTGCTTGGCTAGCTCCTGCCAACCTAGCAGTTCCAAAGCATGTCAATGTGAGTAGATAAATAGGTACCGCTTGCGGGAAGGTAAACAGCGCTCCGCAGAGTCATGCCGGCCACATGACCACGGAGGCGTCTTCGGACAACGCTGGCTCTTCGGCTTTGAAATGGAGATGAGCACCACACCCTAGAGTCGGACACGACTGGACTTAATTGTCAGGGGATACCTTTACCTTTTTAATGTTGCGTTTACGCAACATTGGGAGGAAATAATCCCGATTATTTGGCCCTTGCTTATTCTTATCAAGTATCTGTCACAGTGAATATGCTCTACTTGGAATCTGACACCTTTCCAGACACCCGTCACTATCCTGTTGTGAAGCCAGAACACAACGGCACTGACCGGCAACGTGCCGAACTTCAAGCCTCCTTCCTGGCAGTTTGAGTCAGGTGTTCAAGATCGACCACACGCATCTCACGCAAGAGGTCAGTTTTACAACTCAAACAATGGGCTGATCACAGTCCTCTTCCTTCCACACAACCAAAGACTCAAGACATGCAAGGTGCCTTACTTGGACAAGGGTACTGAGGCGGCTTGTGCCTTTTGGAGGGGCAAATGCAGTCTGCCAGAAATACCATTAGCTGGAAAAAAAAAATGGGGGAGGGAGGGAGAACCATTTTAACACTGCATTACAAACTTCACACTGAATTTTAAACGTTTGGTTCCCAATACGTACAGAACGGTTTACTTACAAGCCCCAGCAACAGTCCTGAGAACAACGTCACCAATGCGAAGATCGTGTACGACCCCCAGACCGGCACCCCGAGGTCTTCCGTGAAGTAGTTGTGGCAGTGCTGCAAGGGAAGGGGAGGAGTCAGTGGGGTAGGCAGCCACGCGCTTCGGGCGCCAGCGCTAAGGGAGGGGTGCGGCACATACCCGGATCCACATGGACAGCTGGAAGAGGGCAGACATGCTGCTCATCCTGCAAAGGAGCAGAAGAGAGGCGCTCAGGGTTAGGGGCCCCGCAGCTGGAGCAGCCCCTGGAGCAGCAGGAGGGGAGCCGCTCCCACACAGGGCTCCGCCCCGCCTCCTTCCACTGCACGAGGAGGGTCAGGTCGTAGTACTCCCGCTGGCCGAAGGCACAAATGGGCCATCGCAGACCAAACCCTAGACAAACCCCAAAGCAGCCTTGTGCTGTGGCCCGGTGAAGCCAGTTCACGCATTCAGCTAGAATTCAGCAAGAGGAGTAACGGAGGTTCACTTTTCTGAGAACTGAAGAGTGAAGCGAGGTGCCGCCTTTGCCACCAGTGTGTGTGTGTGTGTGTGTGGTGGACACATGCTTCCAATGCATCCCTTTCCCCCCCCCCCCCTCAGAATGGCGGAAGGGATGCCTGCACTTGTGTGCTCTTACACCAGTCGCTCCCGTCCACTCTCCTCTTTCTTCAGCCCAGGGCAGAAGCTAGCCCACTGCCTGTGTGTGTGTGTGGGGGGGGGGGGGGGGGAGCAAGTGGATCCCCCCCTCCAGGGAAGCCCGAATTCAAGCGTGGGGCAGTCCGCTCCCTGGGTGCCCCTGAGCCAGCCGCGCTCTCCCGGCCTACCCTCCTACCTGAGAACAAGACCGTCCAGACGGGTCGAGTCAGGCTTCCCTTCTCCCAGAGCAGCTTCACGACTGCTTTAGTGGGCTGCCCACAGCTGGAAGAAGTAGTGGGTGGAGGTGGGGCGAAGGAGGCCGACCCACCTTCCCAATGCAACCTGGGCTGCCTCCAGCCTGCAGGCAAACGCCATCACCCCGTTTTTCTACGCACCTACTAGAAAGGAAAGACTTACAGGAAAGAAGATGGGCCAAACCATGAAGACAGAGGCTCAATGGCTTTCCATTCTTGGTCACTGATGAAATTGATGAAGTCCGTTTTAGTCCTTGGACCCTGGTATCGCCTGAACGCGCCATCTTTACAACTGTCCAGAAGAAGAGCTGTGTCAGTTCCCTGAGGTTCCAGTGCAGCCGCTTGTCATGTACAGTGTGCGACTCTGGAGACACGGGCGACTTTTGGAGCGCCACACTCAGCACGAGAAAGGCTGGATTCACCACTGCACCTGCTGGTCTAGCATTGCTATCCATCACATTCGCCAAACACAGCCTGCTTTCATCTGGATTCTTCACCACTCGGAGGCTTTTCAAAAAGCTCCAAGCAGCTTTAGGGACACGCCCGGCTCCCACTCAGCTAAGTCCCCTTGACAGCAGGAGAGGGGTGGTCAGCATCCAACTTATCCCACTGCTTTCAAGAGGGCTGACCGGTTGCCGTTACCTGCAAACACACCCTCCATTAAAACGTCCCCCGCTGGACCCTCTCTAGCATCAGCTCCTTATCTCTGACAAAGAAACAACCGTTTCCTTTGCCTGGGGGGGGGCCTGCGAGGAGGACTTGGCGACACAGTTTGGATGCTTTAAGACGGCACAGAACCAACCAAGGGTCACTTTACGACATTCATCCCCAGGGATTCTAGCATTTTTGTCAATGGTCATGTCCCAAACAACCCTCTCACCATGAAGAGCTGAAGCTCAAACCATTATCCCCCCCTGTGAAGGAGCCAGAGATCACCCATATGTGTTGTTTAACGTATTCATTTGTATCATGTAATCCATGTCTGTAACCTGTTTATGTATAGGATACCAGTAAGGATGTTAGCAAGTTTATGGCTCCCTTTGAAATGCTGATGTCTCTAGAAGTGTGAATCTTACAGACAGCTTAAATGAAGGAAACCAGGCCTACTTTGATATGCGGCCCAAGAACGGAGATAAGGGGATCCGCTGCTAGGCAATCAGTCAACATAAAACTTAGGAAAGTGAAACTAACAAACTTCACACAGGTGCTGTAAATCAAGCACGAGATCCAGAGACTGCTGTGTACGTGCAGGACCCTGGATTGGTCAGTTTAATCTACCTTGGCCTCCCCACCTTCGGGAGAAGGACCGTTACATTAAGGTATAAAAGAGCGTTCTTTTGTGCCTTGCCTTCGCCTGTCTTAAGATGCAGCGGGAAGCGCTGTCCGTTTGCATAAGAAATGTCTGAAGATTCCTCGGGTATGTAACAGCTTAGATTAGCTTGTTGTTGTTCAGTCGTTAAGTCGTGTCCGACCCTTCGTGATCCCATGAACCATATCCCGCCAGGCCTTCCTGTCCTCCACTATCTTCCTGAGTTCGCTCATTTTCATGTTCGTTGCATTGGTGATGCTGTCTAACCATCTCATCCTTGGCCTTCCCCTTCTCCTTTTGCCTTCAATCTTTCCCAGCATCAGAGTCTTCTCCAGAGAGTCCTCTCTTCGCATTAGGTGGCCAAAATATTTGAGTTTCAGCCTTAGTACCTGTCCTTCCAGGGAACAGTCAGGCTTGATTTCATTTAGAATTGACTGATTTGATCTCCTAGCAGTCCAAGGGACTCTCAGGAGTCTTCTCCAGCACCACAGTTCAAAAGCATCTATTCTTCGGCGCTCAGCCTTCTTTATGGTCCAACTCTCGCAACCATACATTGCTACTGGGAACACCATCGCCCTGACTATACGAACTTTTGTTGGCATGGTGATATCTCTGCTTTTTATTATGCTGTCTAAGTTTGCCATAGCTTTCCTTCCAAGGAGTAAGCGTCTTTTAATTTCATGGCTGCTGTCTCCGTCTGCAGTGATCTTGGAACCCAAAAAAGTAAAATCTGTTACTGCTTCCATTTCTGCCCCTTCTATTTGCCAGGAATTGATGGGACCAGATGCCATGATCTTAGTTTTATTAATGTTGAGTTTCAAGCCAACTTTTGCACTCTCCTCTTTCACTCTCATCAAGAGGCTCTTTAGTTCTTCTTCACTTTCTGCCATTAGGGTGGTATCGTCTGCATATCTGAGGTTGTTGATATTTCTCCCGGCAATCTTGATTCCGGCTTGTGATTCATTTAGCCCTGCATTTCTCATAATGTACTCTGCATATAAGTTAAATAAGCAGGGTGACAATATACAGCCTTGTCGTACTCCCTTCCCAATTTTGAACCAATCAGTTGTTCCATGGCCGGTTCGAACTGTTGCTTCTTGACCCGCATACAGGTTTCTCAGGAGACAGGTAAGGTGGTCTGGTACCCCCATCTCTTTAAGAATTTGCCACAGTTTGTTGTGATCCACACAATCAAAGGCTTTTGCGTAGTCAATGAAGCAGAAGTAGGTGTTTTTTTGGAACTCTCGTGCTTTCTCCATGATCCACCGCATGTTGGCAATTTGATCTCTAGTTCCTCTGCCTCTTCGAAACCCAGCTTGTACTTCCGGTAGTTCTCGGTCCACGTACTGCTGAAGCCTAGCTTGTAGGATTTTGAGCATAACCTTGCTAGCATGTGAAATGAGTGCAATTGTACGGTAGTTTGAACACTCTTTGGCACTGCCCTTCTTTGGAATTGGAACGTAAACTGACCTTTTCCAATCCTTTGGCCACTGCTGAGTTTTCCAAATTTGTTGGCATATTGAGTGCAGCACTTTCACAGCATCATCATTTAGGATTTTAAGTAGCTCAGCTGGGATATCATCATCTCCACTAGCTTTGTTGTTAGTAATGCTACCTAAGGCCCACTTGACTTCACTCTCTAGGATGTCCGGCTCTGGGTCAGTGACCACACCAGCGTGGTCATCAGGAACATTAAGATCTTTCTTGTATAGTTCTTCTGTGTATTCTTGCCATCTCTTCTTAATCTCTTCTGCTTCTGTTAGGTCTCTGCCTTTTTTGTCCTTTATCATGCCCATCTTTGCACAAAACGTTCCCTTGATATCTCCAATTTTCTTGAAGAGATCTCTAGTCCTCCCCATTCTGTTGTTTTCCTCGATTTCCTTGCATTGTTCATTTAAGAAGGCCTTCTTATCTCTCCTTGCTATTCTCTGGAACTCTGCATTCAGTTGTTTATATCTTTCCCTTTCACCCTTGCTTTTTGCATTCCTTCTTTCCATAGCTATTTGTAAAGCCTCATCTGACAGCCACTTTGCTTTCTTGCATTTCTTTTTCTTTGGGATGGTTTTCGTTGCTGCCTCCTGTACAATGTTACGAACTTCCGTCCATAGTTCTTCAGGCACTCTGTCTACCAGGTCTAATGCCCGAAATCTATTCTTCACCTCCACTGTATACTCATAAGGGATATGGTTTAGGTCATATCTGACTGGTCTAGTGGTGTTTCCTACATTCTTCAGTTTAAGTCTGAATTTTGCAATAAGAAGCTCATGATCTGAGCCACAGTCAGCTCCAGGTCTTGTTTTTACTGATTGTATAGAGCTTCTCCATCTTTGGCTGCAAAGCACATAATCTATCTGGTTTCGGTATTGACCATCTGGTGATGTCCATGTGTAGAGTCGCCTCTTGTGTTGTTGGAAAAGAGTGTTTGCTATGACCAGCGTGTTCTCTTGACAGAACTGTTAGCCTTTGCCCTGCTTCATTTTGCGCTCCAAGGCCAAACTTGCCTGTTATTCCGTTTATTTCTTGATTTCCTACTTTAGCATTCCAGTCTCCTATGATGTAAAGGACATCTTTTTTGGGGGCTAGTTCTAGAAGGTGTTGTAGGTCTTCATAGAACCGGTCAACTTCATCTTCTTCGGCATCAGTGGTTGGGGCATACACTTGGATTACTGTAATGTTGAATGGTTTGCCTTGGATTCGAACTGAAATCATTCTGTCGTTTTTGAGGTTGCACCCCAGTACTGCCTTTCCCACTCTTTTATTGACTATGAGGGCTACTCCATTTCTTCTAAGGGATTCATGCCCACAGTAGTAGATATGATGGTCACCTGACTTAAATTCGCCCATGCCCGTCCATTTTAGTTCGCTGATTCCCAAGATGTCAATGTTCAATCTTATCATCTCATTTTTGACCAGACTAGATTAGCTAGTCTTTGTTATTTTAATGTGCCTGTTTGTCCTTTCTCTTTCTGCAAACCTCTTGTAACCACCCCGGCTGGGGATGAGGTTTTGCACCTAAAACGAAATCTTTATATTTACAATAAATTCTCTTATATTCTAAAGAGGACCGTGTGTGTAGTGTAACGTAAGACCAACCAGGGGTAAAGCATCGTGGGTTAAGGGAAAGGGGAACGGACACTCTTGTCGGTGTGACAAGAGGAGGGAGGGAGATCCCATGGTGGCTGAGTTCCGAGGGAGGAAAAGCCGTATTGGATCTTCACGCACTGCGGGGATAAGCAGTGGACCAGGGATGGCTCGGAGGGAGTTGTAGATAAGACACAGCTATAGTGCCTGCAAGCTATGGGGGATAACGTGGCAGTCGTACATAAGACCAGGCAATCTGACCCCTTTTTGCTGTACCTCAGAGCCGCAAATCCTTGACACCCCCAATCAGGACGAGAACCTAGGATGCTCCGCACACGATCTTAAGAGGACATCAAGAAAAGCTACTACATTTTATTGCAATTCGAAGTACTCACTGGTAGATGGTGGGGAGTGCCGTGATGACAAACCGCCCGCTCAATCCTGCACAAAATCCAAAGGGAAAGTCAGAACTAGAGGTTTAGCAGAAGACCTGTCAGCAAGCATTACTGTCTTTCCATATGAGCACACGCTCTGCGCAACACTGAGCTTCTCCAGAAGGCCACCGACGGGTCGTAACTGCTCACCAAGCAGTCCAGCTCACCACCCTGCATGTTCTAGATGCCCAGACCCCAAACCGCCCAGTCTTGTTCTGCAAGACTGAGCTCCCCTCTTACACACACCCTGCCTTGAGGCATTTGACAGTCTTATGATCAGTGATGGTCCATATTCTTTGCAGGACTCCACCCAGACACACTCATCAGCTCACACAGACTCAGCAAGGCACCAGACTCAATGAGGAGCCATTTTCCAAGCCAACATTTATGAAGCACAATCTCAAACTATTCATCTTTTCAGTGGTTTATGTGCTATAAATGCAGGCAGAGACAATTGGGGAAGAGCATCTCCTCTGCGCCTCGCCTGGGAGGCTTTCCTGATGGCAGGGAACATCGAAGAGGAAGAGCTCAGGCCAAGCAACAAGGGGCTTCTAGCCACCCCTTGCGCTCTTCGCCAGTGCTGGAAGGACCAGCGCTCTTCAGAAAAAACCGCCTGCTGAGACATGAGGGGCCTCCACAAAGGGTTGAGGCCAAGTCAGGAGAGGCTTCTGCAGTGCTAACTTGCAACGCGTCTGCTGAGCTCGTTTTCTTGCCTGCAGCCTGGAATCGAGGACTAAATGCGTAGCCAGCGCAAGCTGGTCACTCTACTGAAAGATAAGAAGGTCAGAGGGCTGGAGGAGCACGTTCCCGCCCTTTGCCGCATTAAGAAAGCGGAGGAGTTTCCTCTTCAGAGGCTACAACAGGAAGAGGCTCCTAAGGAAGAAGAGGCCTGTTTGGGAGAGGAATCTACATGGAAGCAGGGAAAAGGAAGGCATTCCGAACCACTGAACCAACACAGTCATGTCTAGTATCCTTCGGACACACGTGCTCCGAGATCTGGCTGCACCAGACAGCAGGGAAGACTCAACTAGGCAGGGGGTGGAAGAGAAAAGTGGTGGTGGGGGGGATTCCCTGCCAAGGTCGTGGAACTTGCTCGCTTGCGAGATGTGTTGTCTTCCCAGTACAAGGCTCCAGGATGTGGCAGAGAAACTGCCAAAGCAGGTCCTTTCCTGCTCCTGGATGTGGGAACAAACACAGCCACGCGCGGCTACAAGCAGGTCATTTCTGACTACCAGGCTTTGGGGAGGAAAGTGAGAGGTCTTGGTACCCAGGTGGTCTTCTTGACTGTCCTCCCAGCAATAGGCAGAGGACTTCAGCAAGCAGGAAGAATACTCCGGGTGAACGACAAGCTACACCGATGGTGTCGTTGAGAGAGGGGATTGGCTTCTGGGACCACTGTCTACACTTCCAGGATTAAGAGCTGCTGGCAAGAGACAGGCTGCTGTGTGCTCACTTCTTACCTGATGATGTTCGTGGACACGAACGAAACGTTGTATTTTAGTGTTTTATAATCATGTTTTTTAAGTTCTGCCTTTTTAAACTTTGATTTTAATATAAGTTTTTCTTTACATGGCTTTTAATCCCGTAATAAGGATGGTGTAGTGGTTTGGGAGTCGGACTTAGACCTGGAAGATCCAGGTTCAAATCCCTGCTCAGCCACGAAGCTTCCTGGGTGACCTTGGGCCAGTCACTATCTCTCAGCCCCACCTACCTCACAGGGCTGTTGTGATGACAAAAAGGAGGGGAGGAAATATGTACACCACTCTGAGCTCCTTGGAGGAAGGGTGGTATAAAAATGTGGGAATAAATAAATAAATTTTGCAATCTGCGTCCATTACCACGAGCCATGAAACTTTCACAGAAACTCAGTACATTTAGCCTTGAGAAGAGAAGGCGGGGGGGGGGGGGGAACATGACAGTGCTCTTCAAAAGGGTTTAAGCTGCAGGAGGGAGGATTCGGTTGAATATCAGGAAAACATTCTTGACAGTAAGAACAATTTGACAATGGAACCAATTACTAAGGGCAGTGGTGGGTTCTCCCTCACTGAAAGTCTTCAAGCAATGGCTCAACAGGCACCTTTTGGAGATGCTCTAGAGAGGATTTTCCTGCTTCGAGCCTTGAGGGGTTGGCCTTGAAGGCCCCTCCCAACTCTATGGCAGTTGTCTTGCTAGCTTTAATTAGGGAGTCGCCTCTGACGCACATTATTCTTCACATTATCTTGACAATTCCTACCAACAGCCTTGCAAAATAGGCAGAGGTGTTGGCCGCCTTAGGACACACTGCAAGTTCACGGCCGAAGCAAGGTGAGAACAAGGGAATTTCCAGCTTACGTTACGCCTTTTATTGCAGCAACTTTCAGCCTTTCTACGTTCAGAGAATCCTTTCCAAGTCAATTGGTCTGTTAAATAACTGCTGCCACAGAAGCCCTATCCTTGCAGTGTTCCCAAATATGCACACAGTTCACATGCTATGCTGGCCAAACCTCTCAGGCCTTCCCAAAAGCACACCCCATGCTCAACCTGTGGCTGCTGCAACCTGTCACAGCAACATTGGACAAGCAGTTTTTCCCTTGCTTGCCATGACTAAGCTTCTCACGGAGAAAAGCTTCTGAAAAACCTCTGAGAGTTTCCCAGAACACATTCCAAAGCTGCTGCCTGAAGCCCGAGCTACATTGTTCACGGCCCAGCTCGACTTTTGCTGCGTCCGCGCTACGTCCGGCCAATCAGAGCCTGTTTGACCTGGGGGCGGGACACCAGACACGCACGGAACTCGGCCGTGGACAATGTAGCTCAGCCTTCATTAACTCAAGTGTGCTCAGCTATGTTTTAGGCTAGAGCAGGGGTTCTCAACCTTTGGAAGCCCAGGTAACCCCTATCACGGTCCAATTTTCTGAAGTACCCCTGCTTATTAATTGGATTAATCAATTAATTAACTAATTAATCATTAAATAAATCATTAAATAAAAAGTACTAAAACCATTTTAAATGTGAAAAATGTCTTAACTCTGTGTGTGTGTTTGAGAGGGAGAGAGAGAGAGAAAGGGGGATTGGATTGGAAGTTCTAATTAACAAGTAATTAACTACTGATTGATGCTGATAAGGGGCAGGCTCTGGCGTACCCCCTGCCATTGGTCCACGTACCCCTAGGGGTACTCGTACCACAGGTTGACAACTCCTGGGCTAGAGGACATCAACATGGGGGTGTCTATCAGAAATGCAGAATCATAACACCCAACCTAAAATACTCAGTTAAGAAGCTCCAGCTCAAAATGATTCCCCCTCCCTCAAAAACAAAAAACCTTACCTGGCTGTTCTGTCACATCCACTTTTGCAATGTTAATTTCAAGATCCTCCCCCCATTCAGCAAAGTTTTCCCACTCAGGCTGCAAGTTCTGACAAGCGGGACACCAAGGCGCATAACTGGAAAACAAAGCTGCTGTCAGCAACTGTCATAAGAACATAAGAAGAGCCTAGCTGCTGGATCAGGCCAAAAGCCCATCTAGTCCAGCTTCCTGTATCACACAGTGGCCCCACAAGATGCCTCAGGGAGCACAAGACAACAAGATAACCTGTTTCCCGTTGACACTTCCTTGCACCTGGCACAGAGAAAACCCACTTCTAAAACCAAGAGGTTGCTTATGGCTTGTAACCTGTGATGGTCTTTTCCTCCATGAATCTGTCCAAACCCCTTTTAAAGGCATCTAGGCCAGATGCCATCACCACATCCTGTGGCAAGGAGTTCCACAGATGAATTACACGCTGGGTAAAGAAATACTTTATTTTGTCCGTTCTAACTCTCCCTCCATTCAATTTTAGTGCATGTCCCCTGGTTCTGGTGTTGTGCGAGAGGGAGAAGAATTTCCCTCTATCCACTCTCTCCATCTGTCACGTGGGAACACAGAAACCTCCCAACACACCAAGGACTTGTATACACACAACAACAATTCGGCTCCCCCAGACTGGACGACTCCACGCCAGGTGCCTGTTTGCCTGGCTGCTCGTGGAGGGTCCCGGGTCCCGCTCCTCACATCTGCAGCTCAAGGGCCTCAGTAGCTGCGCTGCCAAAAGCCCCGGACAGCCGCGGCGGCTGCGCTGGACGAAGCCAGGCAGGGCCTGCGCGGCAGGCGCCGGACAGCGTCAGAACCCCGAAGGTTCAGCGACCCGATCCCTCCCTCCCTCGCAGGCTCCAGAGGTGCCCCGAGCACGTGCAGAGCGCCCGCCGGGCCCCCACTCACAACTCCACCATCCACTCGCCGCTCAGGAGCTCCCTCCAGGTATCGTCGCTCAGCGCCTTCACTTGGCTGCGGCCCGCCTGCGCCGGGACCCCGCAGGCGCCCAGCAGCAGCAGCAGGCACAGGCCCGGTGCAGGCACCGCCGCCCAGGCGGCAGAGAAGAAACAACGGGCCAGCCAGGAAGGGTCGGACAGCGGGACACGGCAGGCGCCGGAAGCCGCCATCTTGGCCCACTTCCGCCTTGGTCGGCCTCTAGTGCGCATGTCCAGAGAGAAAAGACCGCACGCCTAGCAGAATGCATGCCGGGAAAAGAGCAGAGGCCGCTCCCCCTCCTCCCCGCCCTTGGGGTAGGCGGGGCTCCCTCTATTCCCCCCCCCTCCATAAGAAGAGACCGGTGATTGGGTGACAGCTCTCGGAGAAGAGCCAATCAGTGCTCGGCTGGAATCCAACCTACTCGGGACTCCAACCAATTTTAAGGAATTTGTATCCTGCTTTCAGCTGAAGTGATCAATTTACCGTGCATAATTAAATATAAAGGCACCGACAATAAAACAAGATTAAAATGTGACAAATCAGAAATATGGTGGCCACGGCAGCACCAGAAATTAGCACAAAACTCCAGATTCAAGCAGCAGAAAAGAAAACCCTGTTTACAAACGTCTGCCGAAATAAGCGAAGCGCCGGTAACTACAGCGCGAGATTCTCTTTGGAGCTGATTTTGGAAACGACGAGAGAGCAAAGCCATGATGAGCGCCTCTGGCATGTCTGCAGCAGGCAGGGCAACAACCTGCCCTGCTGGGTGAGCAGGCAGCGCTCCACGGCCAGAGGGCTGGTTCCGCAGGCCGGCCTGAGCCCCGGCAGGTTTTGTGTTGTTCGAACACATTTCCCCCGAGCAGCTGCACGCCTCGGCCAGGGAGGGCGGCGCCGGCTGTTCGCACAGTCTCCGGCAGGGGGGGCTGGCGAGCTCCCTCCCTCCCTCCGGAAGCAGCGGCGTGTTGGCTCCAAAGTTCTGATTGGCTCCGTGGTCCTTTCCCGAATTGTGGTCCCTCTGCCTTGCCGTAGCGCCTGAGGAGTGTGCGCATGCGCATGGCCCGATCCGCCTGCTGTCAGAAGAAGGCGCCTGGAAGCGGATCGCGGCCATGAAGTCCCGCTTCAGCACCGTCGATCTCCGGGCGGCGATCGCGGAGCTGCGCGGCAGGTGCGGGCGAAGGCGGCGGGGACAGCGGGCTGGGCTGGGTCGGGGCCGGCGGAGCAGGAGGGAGGCGGCGGCGGCGGCGGCTGACCCGGCCTCTGCAGCTGCTCCTGCGGGCGGGGGGCGGTCGGTGCAGCCGCAGCCCGTCGTTCACACGCGCCTCTTCTTCTTCTTCTGTTCACACGCGCAGCCTGTTGGGAATGAGAGTATACAACGTTTATGACGTGGACCACAAGACGTACCTCATCCGCCTCCAGAAGTAAGAGTTGGATCTCCCTCCCTTCCGCGCGTCTCTTTACCGGGAGGGTTTTCGTAGGAGGCTGTTTCTGTCTCGTGTTCCCTTTGACCGTCAGCAAGATAAAACTGCTGCTGCTGCTGCTAGTTTCAAAGCGGGACAACACTGTTTATGAAAACCGCGGAAAAGGAACAGGCGCCTGCTGCTTAGCCAAGTTCGCAGTAAGCAGCCAGTCAGACGTTGAGGGTCATCATGCAGCGCTTGTTCTGGAGACAGGAAAGGGAGTTCATCTAATCATCATCTTCTTTCATCTAAGTTTCTTTCTCACTTTCTTGAAGAGTTGTGCCTGTGCCTATTTTCTCTGTCTGTGATGGTTGTGTTCACGCACACATGAACTGCACTTGAGTCAGATATTTGGTTCTGATAACCTGCTCAAAAAGATGCACAATTGTTTGTCTGTCTTTATGTAAGTACAGCTCAGACCTATGCAGGCAGCATTGGAAGCAGATGCATTCAGGTGAATGGGACTTTCTTTGAGGCCAAGGAAATGTCATCGGGATTTAGGCCATCTATGCGTTTCATTTTGCTTTCCTTCAAACATCCATTGCAACCGCTTTTCTCCCCCTGCCAGCCACTGCACATGGGGTGGGCAGCGGATTTACTGCGGTTTTCTGGTGTGCTTCTGGGTAAGGCGAGGGGATTTCTAAGGGTCTTCAGCCACCGAGCAACATCCATAGTATTGCACTTCTGCAAGACACCTCTTCTGTCTCTCCTCCCCAGCAACGCTCTTGATCCTTCCCTCGTCCCAAGCTGCTCCTGACAGTAGAGCAATGGCGTGAGATTAGTGGGGGGGGGGCTGCAGCTGCAAGGGAAGGGGCTGATTGCAAGCAGGAGTTCTGCTTGTGGCTTCCAGTAATTAGCCTCACCTCCTGAAGCTCCCCAAGCCACATGCCACTGCTGAAGGCTCCCTGACTTGAGGGGGGGGGGCTCAACACTTTTGGTAGGGGAGAGCTGAGCGGAAAGTACCTGCTGGTGATGCAGCTTGTGCCAGTTCAAACGCCCACTGAGGCAACTCGCGAGGGAGGCTGCTGCCTCTCGGCATTCCAGCCCTGAGTGTTGGTTAAAGTGTAATGTCCGGCATGGCCTGGATCGTTTCCCTGCTTTGAGGTAAGCAAAGGCGTATGTTGAAGTGTCGCATGTCCAGCAGTCCTTCATTCTGAATCTGTGTGTGTGTGGGGGGGGGGGGGTGTTGTCTGAACTGCCCCTTTCTTTCCCCCATCCAGTCTGATCCTAGTGCCAGATAGAGGCCTGGTGAGTCTTCTCTGCGTCTCTGATCAGTTGCTGTTGGTATTGGGGAGGGGGATTTCCATCCATTGACAAGGGTACACTCTTTGAGGCGAGTGGCAAAGACAGAGATTTGTTCCCAACAAGGCACAATACAGAAATGAAATGTGAACAAAGATCTGGATGCTCCTCATTATTATTATTATTATTATTATTATTATTATTATTATTATTATTATTTATTATTTTGACACTAGGCCGGACTGCAAGGCGACGCTTCTCCTGGAATCTGGCATTCGGATTCACACCACAGAGTTTGAATGGCCCAAGAACATGATGCCATCTAGCTTTGCAATGAAGGTACAGTTCACTTTCTGAACATTTCCGGGGGGGGGGGGGGGAGAAGGACATTGTGCTGAGAGTTCTTGGGGTCCTTTCATCTCTGGGGCTCTCTCTACCCAGCAGCCTTTCTTTTTAAACAGGAGTCCTTTCACATGCGTGAGGCTGCAGATCTTCTCTTCCCCCCCCCCCCCAATTATGGTTGATTGTTGATCGTTCTCTGGAAGCCAATAATAGCTAAGAGGGAGGGGGGCTCATTTCGGTCCTCCTCTCAGAGCTGACAGCACTCCGAATTCAGTGCCAGCTCTCCAGCGGAAAATGTATTTCAGTCTTTCCACGAAATAAGTAGAACTGTCAAAACCAACTTGTGAGGCAGGCTGTCCTGGTTTTGTTCTATAGCTGGGGGAACTGTGGCTGAGATACCGTTTCTGTACCCAGGGTGTGAAGAGAACCTTTGGCTAAGCTGTACTTTGGTACAAGATATTTTATTAATGATCTACCACACTCTGGCTATAGATAACCACACGTCTGGGATTGTGTACAGTCGTTAATGGGTTCCAAAGAAAAATGGTTCTCTCTCTCCCTCTCTCCTTGCTGAGACGCCCACCCAATTGGGCTCTCTTGGCCAGTCAGTTCAATATTCTAGAAAAGGGGAATTGCTAGGTCTGTGGTTATAAGTGTGGCAGTCTGCAGGTTTTCCTGTCCACAAGCAGCCTTTGCTTTTTATCTTGGTAGACAAGTTAAACTACAGAAGCTTGAGCTGCAGGTCTGCGTTCTTTTTAACGGTTTGTCCTGGAAAGGGGACACACACAGTGAATATCTCAATTTATCCAAACACGTTGTGCTGATTTTGGGATGCTTAGCTTCCATTTTCAGAGCCCGTTCCTAGACTCCAAGGGTCACGAGAGATGCCTCTGTTCCTCTGCCCTTTGCAGTCTTGCTTTTTGTGCAGAGCCAGACCCTTCTCTCTCGTATTGGGGGTGGGGGGGGAAGAGTCCACTGGTGTCTTTGTGAAATGCAGCCTGTTCAGCGGTCGCTTCAGAGCTGTCTGCGCTCTCTCTCCACTGACAGTGTCGCAAGCATTTGAAAACCCGAAGGCTGGTGAGCGTGAAGCAGCTTGGCGTGGACAGAATAATCGATTTCCAGTTTGGAAGTGACCAAGCCGCCTATCACCTGATCATAGAGCTCTATGACAGGGTAAGTGGGGGGGGGCAGAGTTGTTGCCTCCATTCCTCTCCTTTTTCTCCCCCCCCCCCCGGGATTGTTCTGGTTCTTCTGCGGTGTGAAGGGGAGAGGTTGAGGTTGAGGCGCCCTGTATCTTCGGACAGTGATGCAATTCATGCGGGTGGCCTGTGGGCTTCCGGAAGAGCCGGAACCTGAGGGCCGGTGAGCTCTGGTCTCCTTTTCCTCCCTGCTGCCCCCCCCCTCCACCCCTTTCTCTGTCTCGTCTCCCACAACCTGCCCTTCTCTCAAATGGCTGCTTTTCTATCCCAGATACTGTTTGAGCTGAATTGGGGCACTTGGGGGATTGCCTCACCTGTGCTCAGGTGGCTTCTCCTTTTCACCCGTCCAGACATGCCACTGTCCCAACCATTGCAGGGGGGGGGGGGCGGTTGGGGTTGCAGACCTGTTCTTGTTTGGGGAAAATGCGTTGGCGTCTGTGACGGAATGGTTGGGATTTGTTACAGGGGAACATTGTTCTTACTGATCATGAATACCTAATTCTGAACATCCTGAGGTTTCGTACGGACGAAGTGGACGACGTCCGGTTTGCAGTGCGGGAGCAGTACCCAGTTGATAATGCCAAAGCATCAGCACCTCTGCCCAGTTTGGAAAGGTACCTCTTTCTTTCTTGACGCCAGGTGGCAGCACCTGGGCTGTGACGGGAGGAAACCCGCCAGGGCCACACCATGGAAGCTGTGCTTTGTCCCGGAGGCAGTACTGTAGGGTCATCATTGTGCAGGTTCTTTTTGGGAATGTCCCCATTGTGTCTTGTTCAAACTGGTTTGGCGGGTTTGCATTGTGCTTTCATCTGTACCCTGGAAAGCTGCATACGGTCCTTAGAAGCATGGCCAGAACTGTTTTGCCGGAAGTCTATGTCTGTTGGAAGGAGTACTGGAGGATAATGCCTGTGGTGTTTCCTCAAACCCAGAGCAGTTTTGGACCTGTATTTAAAGCTTTTTTAAAATTGTGATTTTAAAAATGTAAAAAGATTTTTTTCAAGTTCAAGTAAGCCTTTATTGGCATCAAAAATGCTTGTTCACTAGGTACCACTTCGGCGGGAAGGTCACAGCGTTCCGTTAGTCATGCCGGCTACATGACCACGGAAGCGTCTTTGGACAGCGCTGGCTCTTCGGCCTTAGAAACAGAGATGAGCACTGTATCCTAGAGTCGGACATGACTGGCTTTCGAGCAGGCAGGGAGACCTTGACCTTTATTGTGGCCTTTAAGCAGTTGACCTGGCGAATGTGTCTCGTGAGCTTTCCTCTGAAATGCTGTTTAATAGCTGACATTTATTCTCTTGTGGTGATCTTTATAGACTGACAGAGATCCTGACCAGTGCACCGACAGGGGACCAGGTCAAGAGAGTCCTGAACCCCCACCTTCGTAAGTGTGATTGGGGTTCATTTCTTAATTAATGATTCATCTATATATTCTGTTAAAAGTTGGACAACTGCTTTGTACACTAGCAAAAAATGGGATGTAAGTATTTTGAATTAAGTCTGATTGTGGGATCACATGTTTATACCAAAAGTCGAAATGCAAGAAATTAGATTTCCAAAAACCACGTACTGTATTTTGGATACTTAAGATCTTTACTGATGTCTAGAAATTGACAGACAGTGTTTGAAGCTGGGCTTGAGCAGAGAATGAACGGCAGGCCTCTTCATCCCCTGTATAAATTCTACTTTGCAGGAACTGAAAGTCTCCGTTTTGGGAAGTCAGAACTTGAAACATGAAACCAGAAACTCTGTCTGGTTATGTTGCTTGTCTTGTAAATGGGTCCTCTCTTTTTGTGTTTGTTTCATCAGCTTATGGAGCCACACTTATTGAGCACTGCCTTATAGAAACAGGATTTTCGGGGAATGCCAAAATAGAACAGATAGAAAGCAAAGGTAGGTGTTCAAATGCTGGACTGTGAAATACACAGCCTGTGGTTGCAGAATATTCAAAGTCACCCTTCTCCTTCTCGTGAAAAGCCAAGTTCTTGATCTTAGTTGCACGTCATATAGTATTGATCTTCTGTTCTGAGCTGGCTTCATGCCAGTTCTCCTGGGCCAGCCTTGTACCAAGCCCCCCCTCCCCCCCCATATCCAGAATGCAAAGGATGTATCATCTGTGACACAGCAGGACCAAAACACCTCAACGTTATTGGCTTTCAAAAAATATTTTTGTTCTCTCCCCCTCTCCAGATGTTGAAAGGGTACTTGTTGCGTTACAGAAAGCAGAAGAATATATGGAAATAACAGACAGCTTTCATGACAAGGTAGCTCCTAATTTAGTGAAAAATGCTCCTGCTTTTCCTATACATGGCACACCTCCAGTCTGGGATTGCAGCCCAAGTGGGAGAAGTATTGTGCCAGGCTGGGGGGGGGGGGGGAGCCCGTGCCTTAGCCCCTGTGATGATCAGGCGGGGCTGCTATGACCCACCATGTGGCGTTTCCTGGAAGAAGCGAGGCAACCCCCCCCTTCCAAAACCCCGAAATGGGTAGTTGCTGTCGCTAGGAAGGGGAAAGACTCCCCAAAGGGAGGAATACCCTTCTTTCCTCGTCTCCCATCTAGGGGAAGCCCAATTATTGGGGTTCCGTAGCCCAGAAGGCGCTTATTTAGAAGTGACCAGGAAGGTCCCTTGGCCATCGCCAGCTCCCCAACACTTGCCCTGGGTAGTGCTCACCCCAAGCAATCCATCCAGGGGCTCGAAAGGCCCAGGAAAGGACTGATGAAGAGAGGAGGAATTGGACAAAAACTGGCACGAGAATAACAGAACGAAGGGGAAAGAAACTGTTCACCCTGGCTGGCTCTCTCCCCCTCTTCGCCCGTGGGGTGGGGGAGGGCTGGGCCTCGGCAGTTGTCGTCTGTTTCCTGCCAAGATGTCCTCCTGCCGAATTGGCCCCTGGCGGGTCAGTATTGTCTCCGCTGACTGGCAGTCGCTCTCTAGCATTTCAGAGAGAGGAGGGTCTTTCTCAGCCCTTCCTATGCACAGCAGGTGCTCCAGCCTGCAGCCCCCTCCCCTGGCTTGACTTTTCCCCTTGGACCCAGTCGCTGGTTGCATTGGCTTCCGGGCTTTGTGCATTTAATGACGACTTCCAACTGCTGTCCTTCGTTCCGGCTGTTCCTCGCTGTTGTCGTCTGTGCCTAAGGAGAAGACTCTGCAGCTCTGTGGGTCGAAAGTAGATGAAACACTTGTTTTTGTTTTGGTAGGGCTATATCATCCAGAAGAGGGAGAAAAGGCCAAGCCTGGAGCCAGGCAAACCCGCTGAAGAAATCCTCACGTAGGTCTTTCGGAGGGAGGAAGCTCTCTTTCCGAGCAGATCTTCTCCTGCTGGCAACATTAGCTGGCAAATATTGTCTTAGTGATTCACAGTCCATATTTATAAAATTTAAAATAGGGGTTTAATGACTGTGTCAGACAGATTTTGAAAGCACCAAACTTGCACGAAGTTTCTTCAGAAGTATGAAACAAGGCATTTGCCTCCCTTTCACGGCTTCTGGCTGGAGAGTTCTAGTTCTTCTGCCCCAGACAGGGCTCGTATCATAATTAGCCCCTATGTTCTTAAAGTCACAGCAGCATTAGGAGTTTCCAGTGTTAGCTGGCAACATTCTCCAATGTGTGTCTTGCAGATATGAGGAATTTCACCCTTTCTTGTTTTCACAACACTCAAAATGTCCATACGTGGAGTTTGAATCTTTCAACAAGGTAGGGGCTGTTTTGAATTTGAGACTGTATCAGCAAGATGTAATTTTTATTGGAATCAGGCCTGGGAAATATAAGAACATTAGAAGAGCCCTGCTGGATCAGGCCAAAGGCCCATCTAGTCCAGTTTCCTGCATCTCACAGTGGCCCCACCAGATGCCTCAGGGAGCACAAAAGACAACAAGATACCTGTATCCTGTTGCCACTCACTTGCACCTGGCAATCGGAGATACCCTACTACTTAAACCAGGAGGTTGCTTACCCCCATCATGGCTTGTAAGCTGTGATGGACTTTTCCTTCATAAATCTATCCAAACCCCTTTTAAAGTAATCTAGGCCAGGTGCCATCACCTGTGGCAAGGAGTTCCACAAATTAATTAATTAATTACGCACTGGGTAAATAAATATTTTCTTTTGTCTGTTCTAACTCCCTCCTCTCAATTTTAGTGCATGTCCCCTGGTTCTGGTGTTGTGCGAGAGGGAGAAGAATTTCCCTCTATCCACTCTCTCCATCCCATGCATAATTTTATATGGCTCAATCATGTCCCCCCTCAGGCGCCTTTTTTCTAGACTGAAAAGCCCCAAACGCTGTGGCCTTTCCTCATAAGGGAGGTGCTCCAGCCCACAAATCATTCTGGTTGCTCTTTTCTGCACCTTTTCCAATTCAACTATATCCTTTTTGAGGTGTGGTGACCAGAACTGTACACAATACTCCAGAGGTGGCCTTACCATCGATTTGTACAAAGGCAGAATGATATTGGCCGTTTTATTCTCAATCCCTTTTTTAATGATCCCGAGCATGGAATTGGCCTTCTTCACCGCTGCCGCACACTGGGTCGACACTTTCATCGACCTGTCCACCAGTACCCCAAGATCTCTCTCCTGATCCGTTACAGACAGCTCAGAACCCATCAGCGTATATGTGAAGTTTTGGTTTCTTGCCCCAACGTACATAACGTTACACTTACTTACATTGAAGCGCATCTGCCATTTTGCTGCCCATTCTCCCAGTTTGGAGAGATCCTTCTGGAGCTCTTCACAATCCCTGCTGGTCTTCACCACCCGGAAAAGTTTAGTGTCATCTGCAAACTTGGCCACCTCACTGCTTATCCCCAACTCCAGGTCATTTATGAACAAGATGAAAAGCACCCCTCCTTTGGGGCACCCCCCTTTTCTGCTCTCTCCATTGTGAACGTTGCCCATTGACACCCACTCTCTGTTTCCAACACGACAATTGGCAGTGAGCAAGATTTCTGTCTCTTGCCTGCATTTGCAGTGAGATGCCTGTGAAATATAAATTAGGATTTGGAAGTTCATTTTGAATCCCAATGGCGGAGGTTTTTCGGTGGGGCTCTGAGCCCAGAGGCTGAACTCACCAGCCTGGCTCTGAAGCTGCAGTCCCCTGCAGGGCTTTGCTGACCTCGGCGTTCTGGACTGGAATGTGGTGGGGTTTTCAGTGTCGATGTTTTGCAACTCAAGAGCCTTGTTAGATAGCATCAGTTTTGTTCCAACTTTCTAGTTTTTCAAATATATTTTACGTGATCTGATGTTTTGTTCTAATTTTTTTCCCCCTGGAAGGCAGTGGATGAATTTTATTCCAAGCTCGAAGGCCAGAAGATAGACCTGAAGGCATTGCAGCAGGTACAGGCCTCGGGGGGGGGGGGGAAGGGAAGCTTTGGGGTGCGGCTGGCGCCTGCTCCTTGGCTGTGGGGGTGGGAAAGGGGGCCCCTCTGCTCTTGCCGTGGAAGGTCATGAGAGCTGCCTCTGCGGAACCTGGAATCGTTGGCTCGAGTTGAGCAGCTCCAGGACCCACACGTGGAGAGGAGATGGCTTTTCTCCCTTTTTCTGGAGCGAAAGGAGCCACAGGCCTGGCTAGGAGGCTGGGCCTGTGAGGGCTCCAGCCTGCAGCAGTGGGCTGGGGGCTCTCGGGGCTGATGTGGTGCAGCTCCGGCCACCGGAAGAGCTGCAGGGAGAGCAGCCCTGGAAGTCGCCGCCGCCTCTGCCCAGCCGGCGGCCAGGGCGACTCGGCTGATGCTCCCTCCGGCACGTCGGTCCGGCTGGCTGGGGCCCTGTTGCTTTTGCTGGCCACAGCCGGTCTCGGCCCTTGCCCGGCTGGCTGTTGGACTTCTCCACCTCGGCCAGTGGTCGCGACTGCATCCTGTTGATATCATCTACCCTTTCTTGTCTTCCACGTGCTTTTGCTCCTGAAAGGAGAAACAAGCCTTGAAGAAGCTGGAAAATGTCCGGAAGGACCATGAGCACCGGCTGGAAGGACTTCATCAAGCTCAGGTGGGAGGAGTCCAGCAGCCTTAAGTGAAACCGGGGCCAGAGATTTGTGGCAAGACCCCAATGCTGCTGCTGCTGCTGCTGCTGCTGCTGCTGCTGCTGGAGTGGTCTGGGGCCCTTGGTCAGAGTGGTCCCTGCCTGTGGGAGGGAGTTGCAGGCTTGGACCCCTCCCCTTGGGGTTCTGGTGAGCCCTCCTTACAAGGTTCTTGGAGGAGCGTGAATGAAACCAGGGAGTCTGTGCTGATGGGTCTCGCTTCCTTCCCTGAAGGAAATGGACAAGGTGAAAGGTGAACTGGTGGAAATGAACCTGGAGGTGGTGGACCGGGCCATCCAGGTGGTCCGGAGCGCCTTAGCCAACCAGATTGACTGGACGGAGATCGGGGCCATTGTCAAGGAAGCCCAGGCCCAGGGAGACCCTGTGGCAGGGGCCATCCGAGAGCTGAAGCTGCAGACTAACCACATCACGATGCTCCTGAAGTAAGCAGGCAGGCAGGCAGGGGGCCGGAGCCTGCGCCTACACAGTTCATTGGCAGGAGCGTTAGGGTCCAGCAGAACCGGGGGCGGAAGGGGGGCCCACAGGCGGCTGGCTGTGAGGAGCTCCGTGCTCGGAGGGCAAGCTGCGAGGGGCAGGCGACAGCAGCTGAGCCAGCAGGGGCCCCCCTTCCTATGGCTGGATCCTGGCCGGCTGGCTTGAGAGTTGTAATCCAGAGGGAGGGTTGGGGGGGGCATCTATGGACTGATCTCCCCAGGGAGGCCCATTTTGCCTGGTGCCCTTTTGGTGCCAGGCAAGTGTGTGTTCTGTGCCCTGACCATTTCAGCGAGTTTTAGAACTGGTTCTAGTCTTCTGGCATAGCTCTGCGGAATATCATGGCTGTTGCTTCTGTTCTTTATCTTTTGGTTCTGAATGTATGCGTCATTCTGAATTTATGCGTCATTCATTTGTTTGACAAATTTATATCGCACAGCAAAGGGCAGCCTAGAAATGATCTAAGTCAATGAAAGATGGGGAGTGCTGGAGTACCACTGAACTCCTATTTGTATTGCTGAATTTAGCTTTTCTGGACCCAGAATTTGATATAGAATTTTTACTTGTATTTTTTAGAACGCACGCACGCACGCACGCACACACGCACACACGCACACACACACAGAGTAGATGAGTGTATGCATGCCTGTGCTTAGTAGAATTAAAGGGGACAGGACAGAGTCAGGCTCCAGGCTCAATGAAACCTCCTGACGGGAATGATTCCAACGCCCCTCCTGGTCCTGGCAGCGTACAGACACTTGGTAGGAAGAGAGGTTGCTGGCCCCAGACCACGTCTAAAGAGCTGTACTTCTGCTGGGCTAGGAACCCGTACGCGTTCTCGGAGGAGGAGGAGCAGGAAGAAGCAGAGGAGGTGGCGGCGGCGGCGGCAGCAGAAGAGCCAAAGGGGAAGAAGAAAAAGAATAAAGCAAAACAGCCCCAGAAGCCCCAGAAAAACCAGCCTTTGCTGGTGGACGTGGATCTCAGCTTGTCTGCTTACGCCAATGCCAAGCGGTAAGACGTCTGAGTGTTGGGCTGGGCTGGAGGGCAGAGGGGCTTCCAGTCTCCTGTTCGAGGCCCGTCGAGAAGGCAGCCGCCTGCTCCAAGCAGTTCCATGCTGTCTTTCATTGCAGGATCTTTCCTTCCTGGTCAAGGGATCAAGTCAGACTCTCCCTTTTCAATTCCTCACCCTTCTGGCAAAGTTTTTGACTTGCCCTCTTCGCCTCGTGCGTACTCTGGGGCACAGGTCCGGCAGCAGCACCTCTCTTGCCCACGCCGGGGGCCGGGCAGGGGCTACAGCTCCTTCCTGCTCCGGAGGGCTGAGGCTGGCATAGGGGTGGTGGCTGCATGGCCTCCTCTTCCTCCTCCTCCTGCGTGGCCTGGGCTTCTCACACAGTTCCTGTGGCCTGGGCAGAAGTGGCACCGCGGCAGCTCTGGGCAGCGCAAGTGCTGGGCCTGGACTGCCCCCCCCCCCCCCGTGATGGAGCCAAGCCTGGCTGTAGTCTCCAGCCTTTCCCCTCTTGTCAGCTAACGCTCCTCGCCCTCTTGTTTCCCTTTGTGTGGCTGAAATTGAGATGGCAAGCTCCATGGAGCAGGGGCCTGGGTTGGGGGGGGGGTTTGCATATGCTATTCTTGAATGGTCCCGTGAGTGTGGGTGGAGATTGATTGATTGATTGCTGTCCTTCATCTATTCCAAAACATTTCCTCTTTCTGCCTTTCTATATGATAATGACATCATCATTGCAACTTAAAGGAACGAATTGAAGCCACCAATCCTGACAGGCTGTTGTGCAGGAGATTGGCCTCCGTGGCCATTCAAGGGGGGGGCGCAGGGCTGGATACCAGGTTCTGCTCCTTTGGAGAGCTTGTTGCACAGCAGGAGAAGCGTCTGCTCTCTCCCCCGCGTGTGCACCGCACTTCTTGGCTGTCGTCGGGAAACACGGAGTCGTTTGCCTTGGAAGTGCAGTGGAGCCCATCGGGAAGGGAGTCCTTCAGTCAGCAGCGCAGTTTGCGGCCCAGGCTCCTTCTCTAACCAGGCCTGGCTTGGAGACATCCAACAGTCCCTTTTGAAGGCAGGACTCGGTCGCAAGCTGCCGCCCCAATCCAAGTTATCTTGGATACCAAGAGAAGCAGCAGGCAGGCTGTATACTGACTGCGAGGAACGGGCTGGAGATGTGATGTGGCTGCTGTGTCTTTCCCAGGTATTATGATCACAAGAGATATGCAGCCAGGAAAACCCAGAAAACCGTAGAAGCAGCAGAGAAGGTATTGGTGGTTTCTTTGTCCCTCTTGTCAGTGGCTACAAACTGTCTGTTGTGATTCCAGTGGAGTAGGAAGGAAGGAAGGAAGGAACCTTTATTGGCACAGGGGAGGAAGAAAAAGATAAAATAGACAGGTAACACATAACAAGAGCCTATAAATAAATAAAACAGATTTGTACATATGCACGTCACAAAATTAACAAAAACGGTCTTCGTTCCAAACCGTTAAAATGGGTTTTCCCCCACCATGTATATCCATACATAAGATCTTTCGTATCTTCCATAAATTAATTATTAAAAAATGGCAGCAGAGTTGCACGTGTCTGAGCAACCAGGCTAAGAAACGTGGCCACCTGCCTGGTACGCGACTCGTCCTCCCCAGCTAATCAATACTGAATGACAACATCGTCTGGCTGACACACGAGACCCGAGAGCAGCGGTTTAAGAAATGGGCAGCGCAGGTGGTCAGAATACCAGGGGCAGTGGAGCAAAATATGGGGAAGGGATTCCAGCCCCCCTAGATTGCAGTGGCAACAACGTTCCTCAACGGGCAGCCCTCTAACTCTACCCCATAGAACTTTAGCAGGCAGGCAGGCATTACCTCGCGCTCATGTAGATGCTTGCCTTTCTTGCGGACTGTCTAAAAGGAGCAAATATCTGGGTCTACTGCCGTAGTTGACCGACCATTGAAACTTCAGTGGGGAGCAGATTTTCTGTGCAGCTGCCAAGATCTCCTGTCTGTCTATGTCCACTAGCCTAATAATTAATAACTTGCAAACTATGGCCAGTAAACCGGCTCCCAGTAAGTCAGCTGATAGACCCAGCTTCTGATTTTTTTTTTTTTTTAAAGAGCCAGGTGATTGTCGAATCTGTACGCACACCCTTCAGTAAAGGGTCTCATCTTGGTCGGCAACAAAACCTATTCTAGGCCAGAATTTCCACGCCCTGGACCAGGCCCCCGTGCCTCTCATCTTTGTTGACCTGCTTCCAGGCAGAAGAGGCTGCATAGGAAACACAATGTGGGGCAGCAAATGTCTTGCATAAAAAGGCTGCCTGTACTTTTTCGACCAGGCTGTTGTAAGCTGATTTCTTGTCATTTAGATGGAGATGGTGCCGAGATAAACATCCGGTACAACCTATAATCTGTCGCCTCAAGCCAGTTTTGGCACCATATCATCCCACTGTACAGCAGCAGTGGGATTCCAAGAGAGCCTAACTGGGGATAGTGGGCATCCAGACTGGTTAGAAAAAGGGGGGGGCTGCTGCATCGTTAATAGGTGAAATAGTATAGGGACCAACACACAGCCCTGTTTGTTGGAACGGATTCCGAAAGATCACCTTGACCCGGCAGGAGGTGTCAGAAGACAGAGTTAGAATTCCAGTGGTGCTAAGCCCCTGATCCAGCCCGTGAAGCTGCCTCCTCGTGAGTCAGTCCATCTAGCTCAGGACCCTCTGGGCTCTCCTGGAAGGGTCTTTCCCAGCCCTGCCTGGAGGTGCTGCTGCTGCTGGAGGCGGCCCCTGGGACTCCTGGTCTGCCAAGCCTGTGTGCTGCGTGTGCTGCAGCTCTCCTCCACAAGGCTCCTTCGCGCAGTCCGACCGTCACTCCGCAGTCTCGATGGCTGGTGGTCACTGAGCCGAATGCCAGAGTCTGGGGACAACCTCTGCAGGTGGGCCGGCTGGCTGCTGCTGCAGCATGAATCCCGAGCCGCTGTTCTCACTTGGCAGCAGTGAAGAGCAAGAGAGAGGCAAACACAAGGGCGGCATAAGCCAGGCAGAGACGGGCACTGCGTGTGGCTGCTGGGTGGCATTGTGGATGGGCTCAGAGTGGTGAGCACACAGATGCCACACATCCGGAAGCATTTGGGGACTGCCTGAGGCCAAAGGAACAAGCCTTGGGTGAGCGGACTCGACTCGGAGAGACCCCTGAAGTCCTAGAATCAGAGAAGGTTAGAAGGACCTCGGAGGTCATCTAGTCCACCCCCCTGCTCAGTACAGGCAACTGCTACAACATCCCTGACAGGTGGCCATCTGGTCTCTGCTTGAAAACCTGCCCAGCTTGATCTGGTTGCCTTTCTGTATGACTTCTGTCCCCTGCAATGGCTACTGGTCGCTTTCGGGACCTCCGTGAAAGCAAAACTCCTTCTTTGTCTAAATAGGCCTTCAAATCAGCAGAAAAGAAGACCAAGCAAACTCTGAAAGATGTTCAAACAGTCACCACCATTCAGAAGGCTAGAAAGGTGTACTGGTGAGTGCTCATGCGCAAGGGGTCTAGACAAAAGAAAACGGTAGGTCGGTTAGGAAAAAGATCCCAATGCCCCAATCTGATCGCACCTTTCACAAGACCCACAAAATGAGCACAACATCTGAAGCTAGCTTTCGAGTTCTCCAGAACTCGGCATCGGACTGGGCTGACTCTGGGACTGTTTGAGCGCGTATCGACGTGCCTCCACGGAGCAGCTGCCCAGTTCTTTTAGATGTATGTATTGGCAGTTCCAGTGGGGCTTCCGGGAGTCTGTCTGCCATTGTTCCTTGGCATTTATTTATTTTCCAAAGCTCAGTCAAATGAGCGCAAGACTGAGGGGGAGGCGGGATGGTGGTGGCCGGCTTCTGCTGCAGGCCCTGAGCGGAAGGGGCACCTCGGACCCAAAGGGGCTGGGTGAGATTCCGCAGCTCAGTGACAGCTGCTGCTGCTGCTACAGAGATCTGTACGCAAATGAATGAATCCAAGTGCCTGGCCTGGGGGAGGCGGCAGCTACGAGGGTCTCTTTGCGCTTGTGTTTATGTCTGAAGGCGGTAGCTTCGCAAGCACAGGGCACCCACCACGGGGACCTGGGTGTCGAGCTGCAGGCTGGACAACCAGCCCCCCAGAAACCCTGCTGCTGCTGCTGTAGCGTCGAGAGGCCTCCTGTGCAGACATCTCGGTTCCGCAAGGGCAGAGCTGGTCGCAGATAGAGTGCCGTTTCTGAGCTGCGACAGCCTCCGTGGGCTGCAGGCCTCCCCCCCCCATCATAGGAAGTACAGATGTGATCAGAGAGCCATTGGAAAGGGGGTTGTTGGCGGGGGGGGGGCGCTACCTGTTGCTACCATCCAGGGTGCTCCTCTGACAGTAGTTTCAGCTCCCTGTCCTGTCGTGCCCATGTTTTGCTTTGTCTTGATGGATTGATGTAATCTGACAGGTTTGAGAAATTCCTGTGGTTTATTACTTCTGAAAATTACCTTGTTCTAGCTGGGAGAGACCAACAGCAAAATGAAATGATTGTCAAGAGGTACCTGAGACCAGGTGAGTGGTTTTGTTGTGCACACAACTGATGCCCTCCGCAGGTGCTCGCAGTCCCTAATGCAGATGAAACATCCCATAAACATGCTTTGAAAGCGGGGGGAGGAGCCACCGGTAGACTCTCCTGATTGCGGCGGCAGATTGTTGAAGCCTCATCAATTCTCATCCTGTCAGCTTCCATATTTGCCCTGATTTAAGTTGAATGACTGACGGATGGGAGGGCAGGAGAGCAGGTGGGGCTGTACTGGGCGCCTCCCAAAGGGAGGGGCTGCCGGGCTTCTTCTGTACCTAGGAGCGCAGGGTTCACCTTGCCTAGCCAGAGAGCAGCGAAGGCGTGCATGAACTAGCCAGCGCAGCCCTGTGTCGCACGGCTGCGTAAAGGGAGCCGATGGAGCTCTGGGCACGTCGCTGTTTCCGACGAGGGTTCAGCTGCTGGAGGAGATCTTGGTGCTGGCCCCAAAGGAGGCGCAAGAGAAGCAGTCGGGGGGAGCCAGGATGTCCGGGAGGGAGGCAGCAGTGCTTGTGCTGGCTGTGGCTGTGCTCAGGAACACCTCTGGGCGCAGCAGGCTCCTGCCCCCCCCCCGACAATTCCAGGGCCCCCAGTCCCTGCCTTCAATACTCTGGACAGGAAGCCTGGATTTCCAAACCAGGGCATTGCTAGTCTGAGGAGTTGAGGGCGGAGGAGGTCCGGGCGGTTCAAGGGGGGGGGGGCGGCTGTCCGTCCTGCTGACCTCCCTGCATGTCTTCTCTTCCGGCAAGGTGACCTCTACGTGCATGCAGATCTCCACGGAGCAACCAGCTGCGTCATCAAGAATCCAACCGGTAACTCTTCCGGGGGCAAAGGGAGCTCAGGACCAGTTGGGGGAGCAGGTGGCAGTTCAGAAGTCCGAAGCACAAACTATTCAGTAAAACGGGGGGCCCAGCGGGGGGCCTGGCACAGCAATCCTGAGTAGAGCTTGAACAGGAACAGAGGCGATGAGGGCGCTCGGGGCAAGAGGCAGCCGCCCTCCAGGAGTCCCTTGTCTGACAGACTTGCGGCACAATCCTAGTCTAGACGAAGGACCGCTCTGCCTGTCCAGGGGGTCGCAAACGTTCTGTAAGGCACGTTTTCGTCACCCGGCAAGGAGGCGGTGCCAGCGCAGAGGTCTGCGCCACTCTCCCCATACCATATCTCAAGGAACGCCAAGGGCAGAACAGGGCGCTCCGGGTTGGGGTGGGATTGGTCGGCCGGGCCTGGGAAGGGGGAGAGATCGGCGGTGGCCTCCTCCACCGAATCCCTTCCCTCGGGCCTGGCCCACCGTTACACGGCCAGCTCAAATGTGTGCCAGCAAAATAGCTGGCGCACATTTGAATTAGACCCCTTCGGGGAGGCTGGGGCTCTACGCAGGTAAGAGGGCGAACATCCCCTTCCCCCAATGCAGCCGCGGCTGGAGTGTCTCCCCTCCTGGATGGCGCTTCCATGGCGCAGAGCAACGGGCACCACTGCCTCTTGCTGAACAGTCACGATGCACCTGTGGATTGAAGGGGCTTCGCTAGACAAGACCTGGGACTAGGATTTAAAAAAGGAAAAATTAATGGAAGTTAGAGTGTGGCTTTGGATCGGGACTGTAGCACTCGGTGAGGGTGAGTTAATCCCCCCCCCCAGCTATTTTTCTGATGTTAATAATGCCCAACTATTTATTTATTAAAAACAAAAATCCTGTCCTGCTTTTTTTTAAAAAAAAAAACAATTAGATAGTTTACAGCACTGTAAAATCACAATAAAACAAAACAGAGCAGCCTAAAAGGGACACGGACACACGCATGCACAAACACATGTGCGCGTGCGCGAAAGCCAGGAGCAAGCGGGGGGGGGCACTGCAGGGCTTTGTGTGGACTCGCTAGCTGCCTCGCAACATACGGAGTGCCCAGGAGAAGAATCCGACGGCATCCGGGGGTCTGGGGCAGGTGGGGTTGGTTCATTTGAACCACACGTTGATCTGACTTGCAGGGCAGTTTAGCAGGAAGGAGCAGTGGGGGGGGGGTGTCTCCTCTGAGCAGAGCTTTCCTAGTGGCTAAACCCGGTTTCTGGTGCTGTTGTAGGGGCCCCCGTCCCTCCCCGCACGCTCACGGAGGCAGGCACGATGGCGCTGTGCTACAGTGCGGCCTGGGATGCTCGTGTCGTCACGAGTGCCTGGTGGGTGCATCATCACCAGGTAAGAAAGAGGTCTGGGAGGAGAAGCAGCGCCGTGCGACTTGGCTCCGGAACGGACCCTTGCAGCACCTGCTGCTGGCGAGCGCGTCTTTCCCTGTTCTCCTCGCTGCTGACCCCAGAGGACAGAGTGGTCCTGACGGCTGTCCTGCTGGCCCCGTGCTGCCCCCGTGCTGCCCCCGGACTCTGCCTCCGAGCGCCAGTTGCAGCGGTGGGAGAGAAGAGCCGCTGCTGGGTTGGCTTCCCAGAGGAAGCTGGTGGGCCGCTGTCGGAAACGGAGGGGCCTGATCCAGCGGGGCTTTTCCCCCTGTTCCCTCAGTTCCCTCAGTTAGGCAGGTAGGAAGCAGCTGGCCCAGCAGCAAGTGGGAGGTTTGCAGGGTCCCTTTCGGAAGGCCTAAGCCCCCCAGGAGTGGGGAGCTTGCCCACTTGCCAGCTGTGGGGCAAAGCAAGCGCCGGCCTTTGAGCTCTCTTTTTTCTTCCTTGTGGTGCTTCTCAGTGTTTGATCCACGTTTCTGGATAACTGTCCTGCAGGTGTCTAAAACGGCCCCCACTGGCGAATACCTGACCACAGGAAGCTTCATGATCAGAGGTAAAGACTTAACAGGACATGGCAACCTTTCCCACCGTTCAGGCGTGGCTGACAGGAGCGTTGCCACAGGTCCCGCTGGATGCAACGGGGGAGCACATGCCAGCGGTTCTGTTGTGGCGAGTGGCGGCCCCCATGCTTGCACGGCTGGCCTGACTGTATTCTCTCTCCCTCTCTTTTCAGGGAAAAAAAACTTTCTCCCACCTTCCTACCTGATGATGGGTTTCAGCTTCTTATTTAAGGTCCTGCGGCTTAAATGCGTGGCTGTTGTGGCTGGGATGGGTGGGCGGAAGGGTCTGCACCAGAAACTCGGGTGGATCCCCATATCTCCCACTCCCCCCGTTAGCCTGGCCAAGGCAAGAGTGGCAGCCTCCTGTGTTCTGCGTTGGTGAGCAGCTGGGGCAACGGCGGCTGTGGGCTGCAGGGGGAGCTGTTGCTGTTTGGGCCACAGTTTGCACTCCGGCACCAAACGTGTCCAGGTGGAGGTGCGGAAGGAGACCTGGCAGCATCACCTGGGCACAAACCTGGGCAGGGAGCAGAGCCACGGAGGGACCTCTGCTGGGGGGTCAGATCCAACCCACAGTCTTGTCCCCAACAGCAGTCAGCCCAGTTTAATTATCTTACTAGAGGCAGGTCTGCTTGAACAGAGCTGCTTGTCGTGATCCTCGAGGTGCCGTTTCTGGCGCTTCCCGCCACATGCGCAAGCGCCCAGTCCAGCCCCCCAGCAGGCTTCCTGTCCAGTTCCTGTTCAACTAACACTGAGGCTTTCTCTGTCCACCACCTCCAGGTGGACGAATCCTGTGTATGGAGACACCGAGGTGAGCGGAAGGTCAAAGTGCAAGATGAAGACATGGAGACGGTGACCAGCAGCACCAGTGAGCTGGCGGCAGCGGAAACGGAGCCCTTAGGTACCCGAGACCTCCGAGACCCTTCGGCTGGCTTCTGCGCTTTGTGGTTGTAGACAAGCTGCTGCCCGCTGGCGCCTGGGCCGAAAGCCGCAGGACTGCCACTCCTGCTTGGCGAGTTCCTGCGGAAGGCAGTTTGGGGAGCAGGAGGCAGGCCGTGCTGCTCTTCGGGGCAAGCGGGAGACGAGGTCTTTGAAGAGGCAGCAGGCCAGGTCTCTTCCACAATATTCACAAAATTCCCCCTCCCTCTGGCGCAACACCTACCATTGATTGCGAGTTGAGCTGGTGCCCAAGTCTGCGGCCGGTCTCTGCCGCTGGCTCGACGGGAGAAAAACTGGAGTTGTTTTGGCCAACAGAAGTGGTGACCTGCCCCTCTGTGCAGCTAGCAAGCAGCAGCCATTGCCCTGGGCCAGAAGTTCGGGTCTTCAGGCCCCCCCCCTTTGAATTCCAAGGGCTGCAAGTCACACATTCAGTGTTTTTCTTTCGACATGGTTCACATATTTTTTTTCTGTGCTGTTTCCCAAGATGCCTCTGAGGGTGACGACAGCAGCAGCGATGATGACGGCGAAAAGGAAGAGCCTGAAGCTGCCGAAGGGCCGGCTGGCGTCCATCACCACCGTGGGGAGGAGGCAGGGGGTGCCCCATCTCCAGAGGGGTCGTCTGATGAGGAGAGCGCCGACTCGGAGGAAGAGGGCGAAAGGGGTCAGGGACCGACCGGGCAGGCTGAAGAGGAGGAGGAGGAGGAGGAGATGCCTTTTCCAGACACAACCATCGATCTCTCCCACCTCCAGTTGCAAAGGTACTGGAGGAGTCAAGCCGCACTTCAGAGTGCGGAAAGGGACGTGGGCCGAGCTTTGCAAGGGGCGCAAGGCGGCCGGCGTGCGATACGGGAGCGAGTCGTCTTTGTCTCTCGCCTAGACTATATCACCCCCCCCCCCCCCGAGCTCTGTGTCCTCAAGTTTTTGTCCCATGCTAAGTTGGAGCAGGGCCCACAGAACGAACCACTGGAGGCTTGTGCTATGGAAGTGGCCTCCCAGAGAGGCTCCTGAGGGTAGCCTGGGAACGGGACACGATGTCCAGTGACTGTGTGGTGGATCCCTGGCAGGCAGGCAGCCCACCGTGTGGTCGGGTACTGGCCTCCTCCACCCTGTCTTGGAAGACCCAGCACCAGGTTGTGTGAAGTGTGTGCTGAGAGACTCGGTCTGTGCGGCTGGGTGTCACAAGGGACGGATTCTGGATTCTCAGCAAACCGGGCAGAAGGAGATTCCACTTGTTCATTGTCCTGCAAGCACGGAAATGCTGCCGGCGGGGCATTGTCCGACCAGCCCCTCAGGCTGCTCAGTCCGGCCTGGCTTGCTGTGCTTTGATCCGCCTCCTGCCCTTCAGCACGGCAGCGGCACCGTCGGCAGCGCCTTCCAGTGACGGCCTGCGACCATTGAACCCGCCTGGCCGCAGGGCAGCATCACGCATGTCTCTCTCCCTCTGCACTGTCCTGCTTGCAAGCCCCCCACATCTTGGGGAAAGAGAGCAGAGGTGCAATCCTGTTGAAGGGAGAGGGCGTTTTTGTCCCCTCAAGCCGTATGAATCTGTTTGCAGGAGCGGTGCCAGTAAAGTGGTGGAGAACAGTGGCGTAGCTGGGGGGGGGGTGTTTTGCACCCGAGGCCCATACATCTCACACACACACACACACACACACACACACACACACACTCTCTCTCCGCATAGGACTTATTTATTGAAATAATACATGTAATTGTTTATTAATAATTAATAATATTTGTTGCATTTCTAAATTCAATGCCCCAACACTCTTTCTAAGCATGATGCAGTCTTGCAGATTTCTTAAGAACCCCCCCCAAAAAAGGCCAATCAGTCTTTCACAGGCAGCCTGTTAAAATTACAGATTTAAAAACAGCTTCTGCAAAGTAAACCCAGAAATTCCCTGCAGAGAGAGATAATGTATGCTTATCTATAAATAAGATATCCTATATAGATTATAGATAAGATATAATTGTGTATAACCCACATTTATTACAAAACTTTACTCACCTGGAAAAATGCCACACCCCACACATGCAGGTAGCAAGCAACAAGAGTGGGGGGGGGGCGCTAATGGAGGCTGCTGATCCAGCACCAGGCTCTTGGGAGTTGAGGTGTGGGGGGGGGGCACTGCTCTGCTGACCGAAGCTGCCAATCAGGCTTGGCCTCTTCCGGGTCTGATCGGCAGACTCCGTTGGTCCGCATTGGCTAAACAGAGCCAGGGGCGGGGCTTAAAGGCCGAGTGCTGAGCGTGCACAGAAACATGACGCTCTCTCTGATTGCGGGGCGCCTCCCGGCCACTGCCCCCCATCTTGGGGGTCCTGTGTCTCCCTCCCCCTGGCAGCTCGGGCTGCTGGCCTCCGGGGCCGTGGGCCCCTGCCCCCCCCCCCCACCTATGTATGCCACTGGTGGAGAAAAGGGGACATCCGTGTTAGAAATGATGCCTTTGGTCTCTTCCCCCAAAGCATACTCCAAACAGCAGGAAGTGTACGATACCTAAAGTGGAAAGGAACATGTATGTGACGAATTAAGCGCATCGAGCACATGCTTCCTGTGTCCATGAAGAAACCATATGCATCTTCAGCCCCTCCCCCTGTAAATAACCACACCTCAGACTGCTATACTGCTAAACAAGAGAGTTTGAAAGGGAGACCCGGCTGCTCCAGAAAGCTCCCTCTCCTCCCAGTGCTTAGGGAGGCATTTGAAATCCCGGAGATTCTCAAGAAGGAAGGAAGGGCTGACACTGCTGTCGCTCTCCAGGCCTTGAATTGGCTACGAGGAATCCTCTGGTCCTGGTCCCTTGCGGAAATTCCCGTAGATGAAAATGCAAAGTTGTGTGGGTATGATGAAGGTGGCAGGTAGCCTGGCAAATGGCCACGCTGAATTCACAGCCTGGGTGCATGCAGCTGACCAGACTCCCCTGGGCTGGGTGGTCTGGGAGGAGAATTTCGCCCCACCCGCCAGGTACAGATGTGTGGTGAAATGGTCCTCTTTGGGCTTGATATACAGTCAGTGTGTCTGCTAAATTCACACAATGTGCTGGTTCCCCATCTTGTGTTTCCAGGCACCTGGTGAGTGGCCCCTGAGCAGATGCATTCTCCTGGAGGAGAGGAGTGGGGGGGGGGCATGGGTTGGAGTCCCCCGGGCTGGGCAGTCTTTCGGAGGGTGCAAAAGCATCCGCTTGGACGTGGACGTCATGCCGGTCTCGGTTTCTGTGTCATTGTGGAATTGCAGGAACCACGGCAACACGGTGTGGACGGAGCGCTCTGGGGAAGCCCCTCAGGTGGGCCTTTGCTCAGCACTGCCTCACGGAGATGGGCGCTTGGACCCCCTCTGGACCCCCCTCCCTCTGGCCTCTGGCTCTTGTGACAAACGGCAGCTTTTCCTTTTCTTACAGACCCCAGCTGAGCTCCCTTTCAAAGGAGGACCCCTCGAGCGTGGTAAGCTTAGGGTGGGTGTCAGCGGGGGGGGGGGAGGCTGGCCGGGCTCCCTGGAGGAAAACACACAACTGCATGTTCTTTGCCTTGGCAGGGTGAAGGCAAGTCCCAGGGGCGGAGGCATCTCTCGGCCAAGGAGAGGAGGTAAGCGAGCACTCGGCCACCCCAGAGACCCCCCCCCCTTGCGCCTCCTCAGAGCAGAGCTAGCCACAAGCCCCTCCAGGGTGCTTGGGAAGTGCAGGAGACGTGGCCGGTGGGACGTGCCGGGAGCGAAGGCCGTGTGCAGGGCGGCGGACAGCGGGCTGCTGCGACGGGCTTGTCGGGACCCCACATTGCACAGGCAGAGCAAGGGTTCCTCTCTCCAGAGCGCCCAAGCTGGTGGACGCGTCTTTGGCACAAGGAACAGCACTCCTTGCAGTCCCTGTGGGATCCTTGGGAGAATGTTTTCTGTTGGGGGCCCATCCTGACATGGTTGCTGCCTGTCCAGAGTGCTGGACCCACAGAATATGCATATTCAATTCTGCTTTTCCTCAGAGAAATGAAGAAAAAGAAGCCACAAAACGACTTGGACGATTTGGACCCTCCCCAGAGGGAGGAGGGTGCTCGGCGCTCGCCGCCTCCCAGCAACAGCAAGAACGCCGGCACCCCACAGCCTGTGAAAAGGGGGCAGAAGGTGCGCAGAAGGAGTTGGTCTGAAAGGGGGACTTGCTGCATCCTGCATCTTCTGCCCCCACAGCTGTTCACGGTCAAACCAAAAGGCATCAAATCAAAGGAGAACTGATCACCGCAACAGCGCACACCCCAAAGCGTGAAGTGTCACCCTTAAGAAATCGTGTCCGAAAAGAGGGGGGTCCAACAAAGTCATTTGACTTGTTGCTCAGGAGGGCGGGCCGTACCGCCCGTGTGCGCTGTTTGCTCTAAAAGGCCACGTCTCTCATTCCCGTCCACTGCACCTTTTCCCAAACCATGTCGGGCTTTAAAGACAAGAGCCAGCACCTTAAGTTGCACCAGAAACAAACGAGGGACCAGTAAGACAGACAGACAGACAGAGTATGGGTGGAATAAGCTCCAACGACAGGGCTCCCGGCAGCAGCAGCAGCAGCAGCAGCCCCGGTGAAAGTTTCTGGAGGCCGGCCCAGGCCCTTCCAGGGGCACCTTGGCCATCTCACCAGCCCAGCGCTGGGATTTCCTTGGCTGCCTCTGCCCAGGAAGCAGATAGTGTGTTGGCGCTGGACTCGGGCTCGTCGGTCGCATCAGCCTCTTGGTGCTCCCGCAGCAAAGGTGGCTGTTGTCTGCTGCCTTTCTCCGTGGAATCCGTGGCTGGGCTCCCACAGGCGCTTCAGGTCCTGGTGAAACACCAGGATGAAGCATGAGGCTGAGACCTGCATGTGCAGCTCAAGGGAGGGTCCGGCCTGCCTGGCTGCACGTCTGGGGTGCAGGTCCTGTGGGCCGTCTGCAGCCTCCCACGTTTGGCCCGCCTTGGCAGCTCTTCCCGCTTGGCTCTGGCTGTGCGGTTCACTCCCTCTCTCCCCTGCAGAGTAAATTGAAAAAAATCAAGGAGAAGTACAAGGACCAGGATGAGGAGGATCGTGAGCTCATCATGAAGCTGCTGGGGGTAAGTTGGAAGTCAGGCCGGCCGAGCCCGTGCAAGAAGACAACGGGCGCATGCATCCTTGCTCTGGAGCGCTAATCTGGGACTCTACTCTCTGTCCAGTCCGCCGGGTCAACCAAAGAAGAGAAGCCAAAGAAAGGCAAAAAGGGGAAGACCAAAGAGGAGTCCGTCAAGAAACCGCCCCAGAAACCGAGAGGGGGTCAGAGGGCTGGGACTGGGATTGAAGACGTCACCCCCCATTTCGAGGAGGTCGCTTTGGAGGAGCACCTGGATGAGAAGGTAGCCACCGCCACAGAGTTGAGCTCCTCGCAGCCGGCCAGTGGTTCAGGCAGGCAGGCAGGCAGCCAGGGGAGCGTTGCCAACAGGCCCTCTTCTTGGCATCCTGTGAGAGGGCAGGAGAGTTGCAGGTCGCTTCCCTGGGGGGTCCTCCTTAGCTTGGCCCCCCACCTCTTGTAATGCCCTCGCTCTTGGGCTCGCCACATGAGTGCACCGTGGGAGCACTTAGGAGGGTGGTGTTGGCAGCCCCATGAAGGCCAGGCCAAGCTGGGCAAGGGCGGCAGGCAGGGGCCTGGCGTTCAGGCACCCAGGGTGTGGAGGGAGGGAGGGCCAGAGGAGGAGAGGGATCCTTGGAGGTTTGCTGCGAGCGGGGGGTTGGCTGCTCCCCTCTGGAAGCTGCTCCTGGGAGACGGCTCTGCAGAGTCATGGGAGAGAGACGTGTCAGTGGCTGAACCTTGGGGGGGGGGGGCTTCCCAGGAACGCCCAGCTGGCCTCTGGGAAACCGGCTGCTGGAAGGGGCCCCTGCTTGGGCTGGACCCAGCAGCAGCCAGGCTCCTCCTTCTCCTCTTACAGGAGGGGAGGGGAGGGGAGGGGGGATACATTCTTCACCCAGGCATGCACACAGCTGGACCAACACTTAAATGAGGCAGTCACTTCAGTGTGGGCATTGCAGTGGGGGGGGGGTACCCAAGCCCTACTATCCCAGTCGCACCTACGGGCTGAATCTGAATGGACTGTGAGTGGTCCGTGGGGCAGGCAGACCCAGCAAGCTCACCGGGCCTTGGAGCGAGGGAGGGAGGGGTTGCCCTGTTCCAGCTTTCTGGGAATCAGGCAGAGCCCCCCACATCCTCACGGTTTTGTTCTTTTGATTGGCAGGAGGAACAGGAGCACCATGCCAGCGAGGTAACTATGACCCGCCTCGTTTCTGCGGGGGGGGGATGCTTGGGCAGAGGTCGCGGGTTAGGGAGTGGCTGGCCGGGGGACTGCCTTCCCTTTCTCCCCCTGCGCCTCCCCCAAGATGCGAATGGGCAAGGCTGGCACACGAAGGATGCAAGTGCAGCTTGGCCCAGGGACAAGGGCTTCAGGGTCACCTTCCCCGCGCTGCGGTGATCTTGACCCAGACCCTCCCCCCCTCCCCCCCACAGCCACTTTTTGAGATAGAAAATGTGGGTGGGGGGGGACGTCAGTCATGTAATTTGTGGTTTGGCCCTTTGGAATGTCCTTGGATGGGGAGAGCAAAGCATGAGGGGGGGGGCAGCGTGGGCCCAGCCAGAGCCTCGGAGGGCCGGGAGTGCGCGGAAGCGTGCTGTTCTCTCGGAAATGGAGAGCGCGTCCACGCAAGTGGAACCGTGCGGCAACGTCTTCCGGAGAGACAGGCAGAGAGGCCTCTGCGCTCGGAGAGGAGCCCAGGCGAAGGGTGCACACCGCAGCATCCCGGCACTCCCAGACACCCTCCAGGCTGCCGGGGCGCCGGGCTCTGTGCCTTCATCAGCCAGCTGACCCCCACTCACCTGTCCACAGGAAATGCCACCGTTCGTGGGATGTGTGCCTCCCCAAGCCACAGGAGGGTTTCTGCCCTCCGCAGGGTTTCTGCCCTCCGCAGGATGGAGGAGGTGGCCCCTCCCGCTTTCCAGGCTGTGGAGCTCCATGTCTGAGCTTGACTGGTTTCTTGTCTCCATGTCTGAGCTTGACTCCTCTCGTCACCAGGCCTTTTCGGACTCTGGGTCTGAACGCAGAGGCCCCCCCCCCCGCCCCTCCCTCAGCCAGAGGGATCTCACGGCAGCTAACAACCCCTTTTAAAAAGCAACCTGTACAACGCAATCCTGTAAAATAGAGAAGTGTCTGCAGGAGCAAAACCCTTCCAAGCAAGACCAGAGAGCGGGGGGGGGGGGGGCACAGATCCTTCCAGGCAGGCTTCTCTCCGCCTCCTGCTTGCGTGTCTTCTGTTCCTCTAGGAAGGGGAGACTCTCTTCGATTCGCTGACTGGGCAGCCCCACCTGGAGGACCTCCTCCTCTTTGCCATTCCGATCTGCGCCCCTTACACCACCATGACCAACTACAAGTGAGTGGCTACAACTGGGGCGCCAGCGGGTGGCTCCACCGCAGAGCTCAGCTGCCTGCTAAACTGGGTTGTTTTTCTTCTTCTGTTTAAGATATAAAGTCAAGTTGACGCCAGGCACACAAAAGAAAGGAAAAGGTACCGTACCCTGTGGGTGAGACTTGCTTCCAGCTCATTTTGCACCCTCACCTAGTGGGCCAAAAGGTCCTGCAGGGCATTTGTTAGTGGGACCGCATGCCCCACTCTATTCCTTCCCCTATTTCTCTGGGTTCCTTTGCTTTTTGCCCTGTATGCCTGCTGTTGACCCACCCCGACGCCGGCTCCCGCACCCCTCTCTGCCTGCTAAGACCAGCCTGAGCAGTGGGGCTGTTTCGAGGTTGGGGGGGGGCGCATTGTGCAGGGGCTGCAGAGCACTGGCAAACACGAGGCGGGCGCCAAAGCTGCCTTCCTGTGTGTGAAATCTGCCTTTGGGACAGCATTTGACCTCTTCTGCTAGAAAAGGGCCTGGGCGAGGGGGGTGGACAGAGACGGCCGTTTCCGTTGTGGCTAGGAAACTCCTCCGATTCCTTGGCACCAGGCCAGGACGTTTCAAAGTCTGTGTTTTTAGCTGCTTTATGTTCTTATTTGGGAAACGTGCAATCTCTCACACACCCTCACCTGGAAGTCAGTCCCATTAAACTGAGTAGACACATCAGTAGGTCAGGCTGTAAATCACTGGAAATGCAGCTAAACTCAGCTCCGTGGGGAGGTCCAAATGGCTCCGCTCCCTCTCTTGCTTTCAAAAGAAAGAACACCCGTTCTCTCGGAGCCCGCTCTCTTTCCAAACTGGGTTGCTACATAGCTCTGTTTTTGGCTTGACTACCGGCTGTATTTGTATCCGGTTCTTTGGACAGTGTTTTAAACGTTGCTCTGACATTTTATTTGTACGCCATTCTGGGATGTCCTGAAAAGCCGCAGGGTGCCGCCTCGAGCCGATGCTGTCCTCCCACTTGTCACAAGGGCAAGAACGGCAGCAGGAGCCTTGGCCCTGACTCTTGGGCAGGCGCCTGCTGCCCAACACGGCTGTTTCTCCGTGTCCAATTCAGTGTCAAGTCTTCACATCCTTTTTCTTGGTGAAAACGTATTCTTGGGAAAACACTCAACACATCATCTGCCTGAAATGTCTTCATAGTTAACGTGCAATACCATGTCTGCATGCAAGCAAGAGGGTGTTGCCGCCCTTTAGCTGTAGTCTTGCTTTGTACTTTTCCAACAGCTGCAAAAACTGCCCTGCATAACTTCATGCACTCCAGGGAGGCGACCCCCAGAGAGAAGGATCTCTTTCGCAGTGTGAAGGTAAGTAGGCAGGCAGGCAGGCAGCCCGTAGGCAGTGTCCCCTCTCGGGTCTTGCTGTTTTTCATGCAAAGCAGGCAGCTGAATGTCCCCTGCCCTGGGCACCTTCCTCCTTTTTGATGCTCCAACTCCTAACCAGGGGGAAGTGGGGGTGACTCCTCCTCGCCCCTGGGGTCTTTCTGCTGGCAGCCCCAAGAGGGGGAGTCATTCTCTGTACAGTTTCTTTGGGAGTAAGAAAGCAGGTCCAGAAACACCTTCCTAGGAAGGAAGCACCGCAGGAGCGCAGCCCCTCTTCTTCCTGCGGGTCGCTCCCTGCCTGAAGGGGGGTCCTGGGGCCGTTCCCAAAACAAGTGACTGCCAAATGGCCCCTGTGGGGGAATGAGAAGGACCTACATGTGAAGAAGGGGGGGGGGAAGGCAGCGTGCCTTCTCCACTCCCTTCACACAGGAGGGGAGCAAACCTCGCCTGGTCATCCCCCAGTCCTGCTGCACTCCTTTCTCCAGCAGCGTTGGCCGTGCGGCTTTCCACTGGCAGAACCTTCAGGAATCCCCATGGATGTTCCCCGCTTCTGCCCAGTCTTGTGGCAGTCTAGGAATCCCACTCGCTGCCGTTGCACTGGAGAAGCAAGGTGGAATCTAGCGGCCCCTCTGCTTGGAAAGGACAAGCTGTTTGCCTCCTGGGGCTGCAGGCAAACGGGGGTCTGGGTGGGTCTTTAGGAACTCGGCAACGCTTGCCAGGACTCTGTCTCCTTCTCTTTCCTCCACTGGTTATGCTGAATGCCTGAGGTCTGGTGCAAGGTTTAGAATTCTTCAAGTCCCCATTTTGCTACCGGAGCCTGCCTGCAAGTTGCCTCTTGTGTATTCTAAACAGTCGAGGACTGTACCCTGTGTGTGTACCTGATCAAGGTGGAAACGTGCGATTCTTTTGCATAGGATACAGACCTGTCCAGAAATATTCCAGGCAAAGTGAAGGTTTCGGCCCCTAATCTCCTGGCCTTGAAAAAGAAGTGATTGCCGCCTCCTGCACTTGGAGCACCTCTGCCCTGCCAACGACAACAGGGACACAGCCGCTCTGGAGCTCCTGCTGGGTTTGCTAATAAAGTTCAGAAATCTAGGAGGTTGTGGTGGTTATTTGGGGGTGGAAGTCAGACAAGCTCCAGACAGCAGGTGGGGGGGGGGAGCTCTGTCCACCCCTGACCTCCACTGTACCACCAGCTCCTTCCACTTACTGGATTGGAAGAGGAAATGGGGCAAGGAGGAGAGTGCCGAGGGGGGGGGGCGCAGCATTTGGCATGTCAGCTCAGGTGGGCCAGCCCTGAGAGGGGGCTCATAGTCACAAATTCGATCTAAGGCTGTTATGACTGGCAGTTAAAGTTATCGAACAGGGTAAAACGGGTAACAAGGTCATATTCCCGGCTAAAACTGCAATCCAGCTGACTAAAACAATGACGATTTAATCTAGGTTTGACAGCAGCCAGTCAAACCTGACAAAACAGAGATGATTAAAAGTCAGTACTGATAGAGAAAAGCCCGACGTTTCGTGTCTTAAACCAGACCCATCCTCTGGGGCAGTCCAAAGCGAATTGGCAGATGTTAGAATTCTTCGCGTCCTGCTTCTTCTTTTAACATCTGCCAATTCACTTTGGACTGCCCCAGAGGATGGGTCTGGTTTAAGACACGAAACGTCGGGCTTTTCTCTATCAGTACTGACTTTTAATAATCTCTGTTTTGTCTGGGACTGGCTGCTGTCAAACCTAGATTAAATCGTCATTGTTTTAGTCAGCTGGATCGCACTTTTAGCCGGGAATATGACCTTGTTACCCGTTTTACCCTCTTCCATATAGTCACAATTATTTACCCAGAAGGCTAGAAAACCTCTTTTATTGTCTGAAGAGTCTCTCAGAAATATAAAACTCCCATGAGATGTGTAGTCCCAGCACAGACCAGGAGTAGGAGCCCTTTGCTGTCCGGCTGTGGGAGGCCTGGGCTCCTCCCCATGGCAGTGTTTCCCCTCTCGTAAGGGTGCAGCCTTGGAATCACACACACAACACCCCCCCCACTCCAGCCTCGGTGAGCTCTGCTGGGCAGCTTGTACAAGGTGGAGCAGCCCATGGAATGGGCACAAACGCATCCAATCCTTGCGGGTAAGCGGGCCAAGGAGCACCGCCTTCCACAGCCTCCCTCTGGAGATCAGCCTGACCCGTTGTGAGGCCCACTACTGCCTCCCTCTTGCAGGCAGCACGGTTAGGACCCTGTCACACCCCTGCAGAACGTGACGTATTTGCACAGCACAGTCCTGGCCTGGAGGGCCCTTAGCAGCTGCTGCCGCCGTGGCATCGGAAAGTCTCCTTCCACCCTCTGCTCCCACGAGAGGCTTCCCAGTTGGCAAGAGGCAGCCCTGCCTGCCTGCCAGTCCCGGAGCAGCTGGTCGTGCAGGGTCTGCATACGGAAGCCACGGGGGCAGCCCCAGGGGTGCTCAAAAATGGGGGAAGCATGAAATGGGGGTACATGAAGGATCAAGTCCCTCTGCACTTGCCTTAAATACATTTATTGCAAACATCTTTTTACACAAAAATAAGTTCTCTCTCTAAGCCATTCACAAGCAACAAAACAGGTCAAAGCCAAGAAGCAGGTACCTACAACAAAGCAAAACCTGTCACCTATACAAATGTCACGCTTGCCACAAAGGGATGGTCACATTATCATTACAACTCTTTATAGAAAGGCTCATCCATCCACGCACCAGGTGGCCAGCAAAGGGGGGGGGGGCGGCTTCTTCTTCTTCCTAGGAGCCGGAGGTGTTGTTGCTTCCGAAGCGCTGGCTGAGGCTGTGCAGCAGGTGTTTGGGGAGGCAGTGCCAGGAGCCGGCCAGGAGCTCCTTAAAGCAGAGGACGGCCTCCAGGCACAGTCTGGGGAGGAGGAGAGAGGGACAGAAGGAGAGCCGTGAGTCGTGCTGCCGCAGAAGGCAGCTGCAAGGAACAGGAAACGCCCACCTGCCATTCCCCCCCCCCCAGGTGGTAGGGCACAAGACCACCTGGACCACCACCACCCCTGGTCCCGTCCGTCTTCCCAGCATGACCCTCTCTCTCAGCCCCAGTCCTGATGGGCAGCCATCCCGCCCCCACCTCCCTGGTTAACCCTTTGCATGAAACTGCTGGAAAACCACCTACTAAACCAGCCAGGATTTAGCCTGACTGACGCGTCCAATCGGTCAGTGTGGGAACTGTCTTTCTGCAGGTATTGGGGGCAGGGGGGAGAAGAAGAGGGTGCTCTGCCAAAGGTCCTCCTCTCCCATGGAAACAGTTGAGACTCTGGCTCTCTCCCGGCCCTGCATAGGGCAGCAGAGCCAGTCAGCAGGAGCAGGGCAGAGCCGGATACGAAAGCCGCTGCAGCTCTTAACAGCAGAAGAGGTCTGAGGAAGGCAGGCGGGCCACAGCTGCAGCTTCTCCACACATTTCCAGAACTGCACAGCTTATAAAAAGGACCTGCTTGTGTTCATAAACAGCAGCACTGCCCCCCCCCCGGGGGGGCAAATAAAACCTGGTCGAGGGTGTCTGCCACCTGGCTTGGAAAGTTCTAACAACTGCTTCGCCGCCTTCCGTTCTCAGATGTATCGTACTCGGGGACATTGTACTAATGTGCTACGTACAAAAGCTCACAAGGACATACAATGGTGTTCATACCTTACAAGAGATTTTGGTTGAAGAGAAAACACAAGGATCTCATTACTATGAGCCTGAAAGGGAGGGAAAAAATGCAGATGTTCATACTGAAACCCCTGTGTGAGTGAGGAGAAATACTAATGCCCAGCCAGCCAGCCATAACACGAGTGCTTTATTTAAAGTACTTCTATCCCACTTTTCTTATCCCTGATGGGTAAACCTCAGAAGCTTACAGAATAAGTTAAAAAATTAAAATACAAATAAAAAAATCATAATATATGTATATTACAATAGAATTTAAAAACCGTAAAATACCTCCATTCTATAATTAATAGCACATCTAAAAAGAAGAGTATCAACAACCAATGGTCAATCAAAAACCAGCAGACAGGCAGCAACCAATCATAGCTTAAAACCACCTGGGGGAAAGCCAGGAAGAGGCAGTTCACAATCCTTGGGAAGTGAATTCCACGGCCTGGGTGCCACCCCCAAGAAAGCCCTTCCTCTAGCCACCCCCCCACCTCTGGGGGGGGAAGTACCTGAAATAGGGCTGTCTCTGATGACGGATTGTGCGTTTACCCTTGGTCCAGGGAGACTTGTGTTCAAATTCCCATTAAATATCCATCGGTGATATTGGACCAGGCACAACCTCTCAACTTAACCTACTTCACAGGGTGGTTGTGAGGATACATGGGGGGGGGGGCACCATCAATGTTGCTCGGAGGTCAGGAACGGGCAGTGGGGAAGGAGGCAGCAACCCCGCCAGCACAGGTCCACGCCAAGCAAGTATTATTAGTCAATCCAAAGACCAACCACACGTTGGTTGAAACCGTTACCAAATTCCCCAGACTGATTCTGCAGACCCCCAACATGGTGATGGTTTTAGGAACATTTTGTAAGCTGCCTTGGGCATTTGCTTTGGCAAGGGAAAGAGGGATATACATTCTTTAAAGAAAAACCTTCCACAAGTCACCCAATGTCATGCCCAAGGGCCATCGTTGTGGACCCTGGCCGAGAACACCAGGAATCATTTTGTCCCTCCCCACAGCACTGAAGGCGTACGCCACGGGAGGGGCCTGCTCGGCAAAGAGAGAGGTGGGCCAGCAGCACAGGGCGTGTCGACGTTTTGGGACCCAGGCGGCCACAGCAGACCACTGGACCTAACCAACGCAGACCAACGTCCTGCCAGGGAGCAGGGGGTGGGGTGGGGGCAGCAGGCCCAGGCTCCTCCCTCCTGGTCCCACATTTCTTGAGCCTTTCAATCTACCCCATTTCCTGCATGCCAAGAGCTGCTTTGGGGACTCCAGTCAAGAGCCAGGAGACCACTCTATTAGCTGCTTCCCCCAGTGACCAGCCTCCCCTCACCCCGGCAGAAGCCAGAGCGGAAACACACTTACAGCTTTGTGATGGGCCAGTAAGTTGTTGGCGCAGCCACCAAAGACGATCACTTCCCCCTCCTCACTTGCGCAGGCCGTGTGCCAGAGCCTGGAACAGATCAGCCACACAGGACAAGGCATTAGGGGGGACACAAGAGGAGCCAGGGAGAGAGAGCAGGGATGGGCAGGGACAGGCTCCTCGGGGGGGGGGGGGGACAGGCCACAACGCGCCTCCACCATGGCCAGGCAGCAGCAGGAGGGTCCAGGCGGCATCCCCACAGGGGCGCGTGCTTCCAGAGCCAGGCAGCAGCCACGCCTGTGATGAGGACTGTCTCGTGTGCTCCACAGCCATCACGGCTGCTGCTCCCAATATTCTCAGGCAGAAATGGCTACTGGACAACGCAAGAAAACTGAGCTGGCTGTTGAAAAAAACATTTGCAGCCAGACCTGACAACAGAAAGAGCTAAGAAATAAGGGCCAGGATTTCAAGAGTTACAAAACTAGTTTTGGGAATCTTGAGATGGGGGAGGGTAATAGATATGTTTTCCCAAACCGTAGCCCCCACCCCCGCCAAATGGCAAACCACTTGCGGACTAGGGAAGTTTCGAAAGAGGTTTACAATATAACATGGGAAGGGGAGGCTTGCTGCTCCAAGGAAAACGGCCCCACGCCACCCTGCCCTAGACTAGGGAGTGGGGGTCTTCATGCACGGAGGCACAGCCACAACAGCTTTTTGGGTTCTGGCATGCCCCGTGCTCCAGCTGATGATCACACTCAGGAGCCGAGTGCCTTTCCGCTTGTCAGCGAGGGCGGGGGGGGGCGCTCTGGGGAGAATTCGTCAGCTGAAGTGCCAGCCCCACCCCCACTCCAGCTGACAATCATCGGAAAGGCGCTCAAGCAGCTCTGAGCGCCTTTCCAATCGTCAGCTGAAGTGGGAGTGGGGCCGGCACTTCAGCAGGCGAACTCTCCCCAGAGCGCCCCCCCCCCGCCCTCGCTGACAAGCTCGCTGATCGTCAGCTGGAGCGCGGCGCATTCTGGGGCGAGCTCTCAGGTTCAGGAAGAGAGCTCTGAGCAGAGGGGGCAAAATGGCGCGGCGGCAAAGGCACTCAGCTCCTGAGCGCTTCCGATCGTTAGCGCTGAGGGGCAAAATGGCGTGGCAGCGACGGCAAAAACGTGGTAAAAAAAACGAAACAGGACGCCCTCGATTCTAAGCCGCACCCCATTTTTAGAGATGCTTATATGGGAAAAAACGTGCATCTTAGAATCGAAGAAATATGGTACTTGCCATTCTGCTTTACAAGCAACTTCTATCATCATGAAGTCTTAAAAAAAAAAAAAAACCACCACCACCAAATTCCTCTGGTAAATTTTGGGAATCAAGAATGGTGCCTCTTGCTCTTCACTCTCTGTTGTGTGCTCGAGACCGAAGCATATTTGGCCAATGAAAGCAAAGCACACACTCGACAAGCGAGGTGTGTAAAAACAGAGCTGCAGGTCACACTTGCGTTGCAGACACCCTTAGGTGGCGCCAGGGTTCCATGCCGCCCTCCTTACCGAGGTTTCTCTGAATAATTGTGCTCAAACTGCATCCACTCATTTTTGCTGATGCAATAAATCCAGGCATCACCTGCAATATACAGAGCAGAGCATCGTTGGCAGGACAGGCGATATTCCGTTCCAGGGGGACTTTTCAAGCACGTTGACCCGAGGCACCTATGAAACACAGGGCACAACCCACCCACCCCACACACTCCCCAAACGCTGTGGGGCCAAGCAACCCAAAAGTTGAGCAATCACTTATTTTATTTTCACAGCCAATTGCTTCGCTTCCTTTAACACCTTCTCCTTAAGTAACTTGAAAGTGTCTTTTCAGTTTCTTGGCAAGTGCACAAAAACTGGGGTGACCCAGTGGGGGAAAGAGACCTGCAGACCGGGAGTCTCCAACCTCTGGACAGCCAGGGCAGTGAAGCAGCGGTCCAGACTCCTCCCACTCTGCCTGGACATTCTGCGACCCACCTTCAAGCACAAGTCCAACCAGCTCTTAAGCAGACTGTGAGCGGGGGGGGGGGGGGGGGCACAGGCAGCACAGCCATTCCACACATGCCGCCCGTGTTCTAGTAAGAGGCCACACACTCATGTCCGCGAGAGGATTTGGGCAGCACACACAGCAGCAGCAGCAGCAGCTAATCTCGGGCACATCTTTGCGCGTCCCATGGAAGGGCCCCAGCAGGCAAGACCGTGTTCACATCTGGAAGGCACTTACTGAGCGGCTGCTTCTCAGTGGTGAACCCGCCAAAGAGGAAGAGATGATCAGACGACACCGGAGTTAAAGAATGCCAAGACCGGCCAACGGGGCAAATCCCTGGAGTGATTCTACATTTGGAACAACAGGCACAGAACCAGGTCAACGGGGAAGGGGAAGAAGAAGAAGAAGAAGAAGAAGAAGAAGAAGAAGAAGAAGAAGAAGAAGAAGAAGAGGACCGTTTCCAGGCCTTCACAGTCTGAACTTTCTACAAATAGTGAGTGCATGTTCGGGGGGGGGGGACGGATGACAACTGGTGCAGTGCTCTCACGGCTCCTGACCTGGGGCACTGATGCAGACCCGTCTCCTCCGCCCCCAGCCCTTCGGTTACCAGAGCCCCGCTCTCTGCAATACCTTGAAGGAGCAGGGCCATTTCCCTGCCGGGCTCTCAACTGCGGCCAACTCGCCCTCCTGCAACCTGGTGCTCTGCCAGAACCAAAGGCAGACTCAGGGCAGCTCTTCAAACAAAACACGATGTGTCTCTCTCTCTCTCACACAAGGACAACTTCAGTGGCAAGAGATTCCTATTCCTCCCAAAGTGTTCAACAGCACGACGCAGCTCCGCTTAGTTCAGCTCCTCCACCTCCCTGCACAGAACAGCTGGGAGCTGGTCCAACAGCTCCCTCGGTCAGCCAGCCCCCCTTTGGGTGGACGATTCAAGCCGAACTGCCCTTCCCCACCTGTTTTGCCGCTGTCAGGGCTTTGGAGGAAATTCGTGGCTGGATTTCCCCCTGACAACTGGGCACTGTGGAATCAGTGGAGAGACTCCAAGTCACAGCTCAGGCCTCTGCCCTCCACGCCTGGCTTGGGAAGAAGGTTCCCCTGCTATACTGCAGCATCTATACTGGGTGGTCCGCTGAAGGCCTGCGAGGCTTCCAAGGCAAGCCAGCAGGGAAAGCAGGAGGCCCAACCCTGCCCCCAGGTGACTCCTGGAGGATGAACCCAGGACCATGCTGGTGGAGGCGGCAGGCAAGGGGCTCTCCGAGAGACCCCGACAGCCAGGCCTCCACGCCAGGAAGGGGGAAGCCTGGCAAGAGCCTGGCAAGATCTCTCCGGACCAGGCACAAGCTCCAACACAAGAGGAGGCAAGAACACCTACGTACATTTCATGCCACTCCCACTTATCCAGGTGGAGAGAATACAGATCATTCATTCTGGATTCCTGAGAAGAGAGAAAGAGGCACGTTTAGCGCCACTTGCGCTTCAAGAGGCAACGGTGCTTTTCCGCTCTGCTCCGTCACTCACTCGGTATCTGCCTCCAAAGACGTAACCTCTGTTCCCAACTGTGGCACAGGCGTGGGCCGCTCGGGGGGAAGGCGATTTACCCTGCGGGGAGAATTCCAGAAAAGGTTACTCAAAAGGCAGACGAGAAGATGGGAACTCGTTACCAGACCAGGGGAGCGGTACAGGCAGAACACTCGACTTTGCACGGAACCCCCACCCCACCTGGTTCCCTGACGAAGGGCTGTCGTCTTCCTATAAAATCCTTTTTATTTTACTCTATGGATTGTGCAAGACACCTGGCAAAGTACAAGAGGCCCGATCTCTGCTCCAGGGCTTGAAAAAGGGTCTCCCTGAAGCCCTGGGTGGCTTCGGCCAAAGTCTCTCCTCAAGGAAGGCCAGTCCTCCCAGGTCCTTTAGAGCCAGGGGAGGTGGATGGGGGAAGAACCAGTTCCATTCAGTGACGACATGGACTGAAGCTCAGGCGCAAAGACCCTCAGGGAGACGACAGCCGTCCCCACAGAAACAGCGTCGGTGCAGATGCAAAACTCACCTGGGTGTCTTTACCTGTGAAACATCCATGAGTGATTGGTGGTTGTTTTTGCCACAGAATATCTAACTACAATTGGCCCTCAGTATCTACGGGGGTTCCAGGGAACCCCGGGGCCAACCTTAAACGTTTTAAAAAATAAAAAAAAAGTTAAAAAGCGGTTTGTTTACCTTTTTGCTGCAAACTACTACGTGTTCTTTCTTATACAAGCTGAAATTGCGCTCCAGAAGCCTCTTCCGGGTCGCGCGACACTCCCACGTTCACCCCAGAATGTATTACAATGCATTCTGGAGCTATTCGGGGGGGGGAGGGAGGGGGAGTCGCGCGACCTGGAAGAGGCTTCCAGAGCACAATTTCAGCTTGTATAAAGAAGAACATGTAGTGGTTTGCAGCAAAAAGGTAAGCAAACTGCTTTTTAACTTTTCTTTCTTTTAAAAAAAAGTTGTAAGGTTGGCCCCGGTATCCACGAAGCATCGCAGATACGGAGGACTCTTTCCAACCTCTTAATCCTTTTGAATCTTCCACGTGGGTTTTTGAATGTATGGTTGCAAAGCCCACCTGGTTCTCAATATTCGTCAGTTTGATAGGTGAGTGAGACGGCCTCCTAGACTGTCCCTGCCGGGGAGCCCTTCTTTGCCACAGCTCCGCCTCTCCTCGTTTTGGGCTTTAAAGGGCAGCAGTCTCCTCCCCCTCGCATGTGGCGAGCAAGAGTGAAAGGCATGAAAGCGGCGCTTGTTTGAACTGCGCCTGTGAGGATCTGCAGACTGCAGCAGCTCACGAGGAAGGGAAGCGATATCCCCGTGGCTGAAGCTACTCCTCCCAGCTGCGGGGGGGGGGGGGGGCGGCTTCCTCACAGTCAAGGAATCCTTCACAGGGCAAGGAGGAGTTATTACTAAGAATATTTACATACCGTTTTCCAACAACAACAAAAAGTCCACAAAGCAGGTTAACAGAGAAAATCAAATAACTAAAGGGCTCCCTGTCCCCAAAGGGCTCACGATCTAAAAGACGCAGAGCCGAGAGCCTTCAGGCAGCCCTTGCCAAAACGTACAGAAATGCTGAGCAGTTCTGCTGAAGGACTTGGGCTACCGGAGGGGCCTGGAAGCGTGCCGGGGCAAAGCCAAGGGACTCGGGGGGGGGGGGAGTACAAGCTGGTCAAGGAGGGCATAGCTGCTCTGGGCTCTGCAGGAGTCCTGGACCAGTCCCTCTGTGTAGACCGTGGAGTGGTTGTATCCCACCTCCGTGGATCGGGGACTGCAGCGGAGAAGGTGTGCTGTGCAGCGAGGACTGTGGGGAAGAAGCAGCCTGGAGCCTTGCTCCCATCATCCCTTCCAGCAGCCAGGACACCTTTGGCCCCAGGTAATGCAAGCAGCTCACCGCTCTTTGTTGAGCCTGTGCAACAGGTGTCTGAAGAGACCTGAAGTAATTGCCTGTGGAAAATGGTTTTGGCAGACGGGAGGCAGTCAGTTGATGGGGGGGGGGGGGGGGAGAGACTGTTGGGCAACGGGCAAGTGCCACTTCAAAGCAGGGCCACCACTGCTGCCAGAAGCCACGGTATTCCAGGCTTACCGTAGTCACAGGCTGGCTCCAGGTAAACGTCTCGGTGTCCAGGACATGGACATGATCATTCCATCCTCGTGGAAGACCTGAATTCTGCAGGCAATAACAGAGAAGAAACCTGAAGGAAGCCCAGAATGGCAATTGCTCCACTTGGCACTAGAACAGCACCAACGGCGCTGTATAAAGAAAGTGAGAATTCTAATACGTCACTTGCAGAGAACCGTGTGCACCTTGCTGCATTTTGGCACCATGTGCTTGATCAGGGTCTTTGAAAGTGTGAGCTGCCTAGAGGGCTCTCAATTCCGGCAGCAGGAGGGACATGAATCTGAACAGGAAGACCACCAACTGGACATGTGCAGCTGCAGCAGCAGCAGCAGCACCCGTGAAGCGGCCTCCCACTGAGTCAGCGGGCCACGATTCCTCAAGGACTCTCCTGGCTGTGGCCCTGTGTGGCGAGGGACCGAGGCCTGGCGTTGCCTCTCCACGCAAAGCAGCTGCGCCGTCACAGACCTGGCACCATGAACATGGAGACCTGCCCACAAAACGGCATGGTGGGGACAGGGGCCATGAGAGAAAGGGGGTAGTCTGAAAGGGGGACCAGTAGGGCCCCCAGAATTTTTCCTATATGTGGGAGGTGCACACACTCTGTAGCAAAAAAAAAAAAAAAAGGACCCCATTGGAAAAAGAACCGGATTCCTGCTGCAGGCAGGCAGCCAGCCAGCCCTTGCTGGCAACTACGACGACGACCCGGTCCTGGCCTCCAGTTTATCTGTGTTGTGAATTTGTAGCATAAACAAAGATGCTCAAATCAAATATTTCTTTATTTATTGGATGCCAATCCCACCCCTGCCCGTCGCTGCCCTCCCCCCTTGGGAAGGGGTCCAAAAGAAACTTTGCATCCCCACCCCCAACCCCCCGATAAAATTCCTCTCAGAGGCCCTGGCTGGTGAACCACAAAATGCGACGCTCTTTCCCCAAAGTTTGTCAGACTAGGGCAACATATGACTTATAGCTGGGGCACGCACTGGCCTTATTTTTGGCAAAATACTCCGCACTGAAGTTGCAGGCAACGAATACAAGGAAACGTGAATATCCACGGCAGTGCGGGCCTGTGGCCACCCCTGGTCTGGAAGAGATGCCGGCATGAACAAGGGAGAAGACTTACCCCAAAAGAGGTTTCATCAAACTCAAACGTTCCAATTTGTTCCCCTTCAGGGTAATATCCATAGCCACCAAAAAATATAAGCCTGTTCAATAGAAAACGCAGGAAGATGAGCAAAAAGAGCACACAGTCATCTTAATGACAAGGCAACCCCCGGGAAAGATTTTTCACGTACAAGGAAGTTACGATGCCGTCTACCACTCAAAAGTGGCGCCTGGCCTCTTTCAGGGAGCAGCGGATGCTGCTGCTTCTCCCCCCCCCCCCGGTGACACGACGCAGCAGCCTTCTCCCCTCCTCCCGCAACGTCACCCCAGAGACCCTGCTGAGAACCTGGTCAGGAAAGGCAGCGAGGACCACCAGCACAGGAGCGGCAGCTTTGAGGCGGTGAAAGGAAGGGGCGGCCAGGGGAGGGCAACAGGCCGTACATATCGCTTTAGCGATCCACAGTCCATGCCTACTAGATTGAACATTAAATAAATAGGGGTTTGGTGACCATGTCAGACAGTTCTTAAGAGTACCAAACATCTTAACGTTTCACTCCGGACGCTGCACGGAGCTTCTTCAGAAGCGCAGCTGCTCCTGGATTCCCAGGTGGCGGCTGTGGCCAGGAGGGCTTTTCCACAGCTTCGGCTGGTGCGCCAGCTGCGACCGTACTTGGATCGTGCAGACCTGGCCACAGTGACCCATGCCCTAGTGACATCTAGACTAGATTACTGCAATGCGCTCTACGTGGGGCTGCCTTTGAAGACTGTTCGGAAACTGCAACTAGTGCAGAATGCGGCGGCCCGGCTGGTTGCTGGGGCCTGTCGATTTGACTCAGTCGGACCGTTGCTTCGGCGGCTATACTGGCAGCCGGTTCGTTTCCGGGCACAATTCAAAGTGCTAGTTTTGACTTTTAAAGCCCTTAACGGCTCGGGTCCAGGGTATTTGAGGGACCGCCTCCTTCCTTATAATCCGACCCGTACTCTGAGGTCATCGGGGGGGCCCTGTTAACCGTGCCACCATTGATGGAGGTGAGGGGGATGGAGGCACGGAATAGGGCCTTCTCGGCAGTGGCGCCCCAATTATGGAATTCCCTCCCCCTGGAATTAAGAATGGCTCCCTCTTTAGAGACCTTTCGGCGGGGCCTTAAGACGTATTTATTCAGGTTAGCATTCGATGTCTGACATGGTGGGCTGGCTTTTTAACAAATGTAAATATAGGTGACCCACTGGGGCTGTTTGTTTTAATTATTTTAATTGTTTTAATTCTTGATTTTAAAATGTATATATGTATTTTAATGTTTTTATTGTAAGCCACCTTGGTTGCCCTTTTGGGAGAAAGGCGGGGTATAAATTCTATAAATAAAATAAATAAATAAATAAATAAATATTCTAAGGCATTCGCCGACCTTTCACAGCTTCTGGCTGGAGAGTTCTTGTTTATATGCCCCAGCCATATAGTGATTCGCCTGTATGATCTTAAAGTTGCAGCAGCGTTCGAGGGTTCTAACGTTTTAAAGGAGAGTCAGTTGTTTGTGATGGTATTCCTCTTAGGACTGGCACCCAAATTTTATTCACACTTTTTACCTCCTCCTTTCGATTCATATGATTTCGATTTTTAGCAATTTCCACTGCTTCTCTGTGGACCCTGTTTTTATCATCCCTAACAGCAACCATGATCTTGGAGTTTGCGAAATCCACAGAGTGTCCTGTTTGGATGACATGTTCCGCCACTGCCGATTTGTCTCCATGCCCCAATCTGCAAAGCCTTAGATGTTCCATGACAACCCAACTACCCAAACTACACAGAAAATAAAATAAAAAGAATACAGTGACCTAATGAACTGTGGTGGCAAGGAAAGAAGATGCACCCGAGACGGTGCAGGGAATGAGCTATGAGCAAAGCCAAACCCTGCCCAGAGCTTCCTGTTCACAGAACTGGGCCACCACACAACCACTTCCACAGAAGGAGGGAGGAGACAGCAGGACTGTCACTTACTTGTTTCGAGACACCCAAACGCCAAGCTTGTCTTTGGAGGACGGGGGAATGCCCTGGCACTCCACCCGGACCCACTGCAACACTTTATTGTTCGACCGGGAATTCAGCATGTAGAACTGCAAGGAAAGAAAAAGCAGACAGGCAGAGTCACCGTCAGCCCCTTGGGTTGCTTCAACCCCAGGCAACATCCAGGAGCCCAACAGGCAGGTCAAGAGAGGTTTCCTGGCACATCCATTTCCTTCAGAGAACTACTGCAGAGAAGCGGCCAACTCAAAAAGCGGGCCTCTCACTCTGCCCAGGGCCCAGGCTCCATCGCAGGTACCAATGTGACTTTTAACCCCGTCCCACACTGAAGCTGCAACTGGAGCCCCAATGGTGAAGTAGAACTGGGTGGGGGCTCCTTGCAGCAGGAAGGCAACCGCTTTATTTGCAAGGCGGCTGTGTCTGTAGAGGAGCAACCAGATGGAAAGGCACACGAGACGAAAGACAACTTGCTCAGGACCAGACAGAAAGAGGCCGCCTCCTTCCTTCCTTGGGTACATAATAAGCCAGTCCCGCAGGTCATTTCGCTACCGGGACATCTGAGAGGCTTATTTCCCCCACTATCTCGCAGCCCTACAGTTCTGGGAAAGCGAGGAGTCAAAGCCAACTTGCCGCCTCCTCTCCCAAGGGCCCAGAACTCACCTTCCCTTCGCCCCGGCATGACTGAACCCCAGCTCTTCCCAGTGCTAAGCCTGCTGCGTATCGGGGAATTCTGCTGAAACACACTCCACAGCTCCCAACTGGCTCTGCCCCCTGCTTCCTCCCACTTCAATTATGCAACACACATTTTTTCTTGAAAGCTCCTGGTCCCTAAGAATACTTTTGACAGTTTTCTTGCATCACAAGATGATAGTATACAGTGTGCAGCGTGTGAATTAAAATACAAGAAGTCCTCACTTAAAAATCACTTCCTGTAAAGTTGATGGGAAAATGCCATGGGAACATTTACATTTATCAATTAGCCTATGGTAAAATATATTAAAAACATTAAAATAAAACCATTAAAACAGTTTAAAAAAATTAAAAACACAAGAGCAGATTAAAATATGAAACAGCTGTCACATAAAAACAGCAACAGAAATTAAGGGGTCCCTAGGACGTTCCTTCCACCTCAAAGGCCAAGCGAAACATAAGAACATAAGAAGAGCCCTGCTGGATCAGGCCAAAAGCTCATCTAGTCCAGCTTCCTGTGTCACACAGTGGCACCACCAGATGCCTCAGGGAGCTCACAGCCAACAAGATAACCTGTTTCCTGCTGTCACTCCCCTGCATCTGGCACAGAGAAAACCCACTAACAAATTGGTCTTTAAACCCTGCCAGAAACCATGTAACGAGGGGGCTGGTAACGGATTCCAGAGATGTGGTGCCACAACAGAAAAGGCCCTGCACCTTGCTGCCATCCACTTGGCTTCAGATGGCAGTGATATCCTAAGGAGGACTGCTCTCTGATGATCGTAGGGGACGTGCAGGATTGCATGGAGAAAGGCGGTCCTTGAGGTTTCCTGGTCCTATGTCATACAGGGCTTTGAAGGTCACCTCATCACCCACACCTTGAATTGGGCTAAGAAAAGAATGGGCAGCCAGTGTAGCCGTCAGAGCAACGGTGTGGCAGCCAGGCCCCGGTGACCAACTGAGCCGGCGCATTCTGCCCTCACTACATCTTCTGAACCATTTTCAAGGGTCAGGCTCAAGCTTATTCTGGAAAGACACGGCAAATTCTTGTTACAGCCCACAGACTCGGAGGCAGAAGACTTCCAGGCATTCATCACTGTGCTGTGAAAAGCGGATTGGACTCCAGAGGGGAGAGCATGAGGAGACAGCAGCACCTGGAGCTCTCCTATTGCGACGGAGTCTGGAAGAAACGACGGGCAACGGAGCCACGTTGTGTATGCAAGGCAGCAGGTGGCAACTGGAAGAGGATGCCTAGTGGGTAGAGGAACCACACAAAGACGAGAAGGAGGCGGCAAATAAGTGACCGCCTGATGCTTTAGCCCAACAATAGACAGGAAAGGAGGAAGAAGAGGAGCCCGGATTGGCAAGTGGCGCCACCACCTTCCCATCGACTGCTGCTGCTGCTGCTTTAGCCGAGAGGCCAGAACCTCGGGCTCACAGAAGCCAGAGCCACCAACTGCTCCACGAGGGGTGGAAGAAGCGAAATGCTGTGAACAGGTAAGTCACGCTTCTCAGAAGCAGAGCACAGCAGAAGAAAGGATGGAAGTTCTTCGAAGTGAAAAGCAACATGTCTACCGCTGGAAGACCGCTGAGCAAGAAGCCAGACGATGGGAAAAACCACAAAGACATTCCCAAGGCTGGGCAGCCAATGAGGTAGAAATGCTTCTCTCTCCACGCTCTTCTTTCCTGTTGCTCTAACCCAAAATAATCCCACGGAAGCAATGCATCAGTCCCAATATTAAGCGCCCAACAGGAATTCTGCATCTATTTTATGTCGACGTTGTATTTGTGGGAAAAGTCATACGGGATTGTAAACGGACATTCTGAGAGAGAACGTCCCGAGATGCTGCAATAGAAGAACCAAGCCAGGCCTCTGGGAGACCAGGCCCCATGACAGCCAGCAGGCTTCCAAAGCGCAGTCCAGGATCAGTCGCCGCACAGGAAGCCAGCCCCGCACCTGCACAAACGTAGGGCTCTTGAAGGGAAACTAGGAGGCTTCCCCACACATCATCCATTTGAACCTTTACAGTGTTTTATAATTTTTAGATCTCAACGTAACTTCATGGTCTAGAAATCAAGTCTCCTAGATCTGAGAGCAATTTGAATTTCCTGAGACAAAGTACAAACCATAAAAATTGAAATTGCATTCATGTTCACAAGTTCACCCTAGAAGAAAGTACACTTGTGGTTGTTTCCTCAGCAGGAAAATGGATTATATCCCTTTAGAAACTGCAATACACAGAAGGTGGGAGGAGAGACACCATTTGGCTTGTCATGAAAGATTGGAAAGGTTCAGAAATGAGCCCTGGTGGAAACCTGTGCTATGCTCGGCAACCACTGGTACAGCACCCAAGACGCGCAATACCACAACCTCCTCCTCCGCTGGCAAAAACAGAAAACCATGTTGACATTCCTTTCCAAACCCCCAGGAGGAGGAAAATAAAGTTCTAGAAGGAAACAAAGTCTTAGAGACACTGGCATCTGGGAAGATTCCGACAGACAGCAACAGAACCATCTCTTGGTCAAGGAAAGGCAGAATCAAAATTCACTCGCTAGTAGCGATCATTTCCCTTGCCCGGACGTGCCCGGGAGAAGGCAATTCCCGCTCTTCCCCTCTGAGGTAAGCTGCGGGCTGACCAGAGAGAGGGGCGTTCCCCCCACCCGCGCATGTTCAGTGCCCTCCCCAAGGACGCTTGCCTGCTGCTGAACGGGAGGCTTTTGTTGCAGCCACGAAGACGGCTTCTCCCCGCATGCAATCTCAGCTGGTCCTAATCTGGTGACTTCTATTTCTGCTCCTTGACACATGCTTGGCTTTTTTTTTTCTTTTTTTTTTACTGTTCTGTTGTGCTAATCTGCATGTTTATTTGATCTCATGATGACTCTCGGGAGCTATCCTGAGAGTTTTATTAAACCGAAAGAAATACAGGAGCAGAACTCCATGAAGGAGACACTCCTCCCCTCTTTCCCACAAGGACACAGGAGTGCTGCTGCTGCATCAAGAGCCGATCCCCTTTTGGAAGCAGATCTTCAAACGAGCTTCACCTGCAAGATGGTGACAGCAGGCAGCCTTGCCAAGGGGCTCAGCGATGGAAAGCGGACCCCCTCTGCTGCCAGACAACGCAGACCACCCTGGGTGACATGGCCATGGGTCTGACCTGGCACACCACGTCCTGCAGGGTCACCCACCTCTCTCTCCTCCAGCTGCAGCAGCAGCTGCTCACACCTCCGAAGGGAAGAGAGCCACCAGCCACCTCGCCCTGGGCGGCACATCCCTCCCTCCCTCCCCCACACCCACAAAGGCACCAGAGGAGCAAACACACCGTCCTGATCGGCCTCACCCAGTGACTGACCTTGTTGGTATTGCCACGTGCATGATGCCCTCCAAACAGGTACAAAACTCTGTCCACGCAGACGGCGCAGCTTCCCGACATGGAAGGGGGCACGTCTCCTGCCGTCCTGTGCTTCGTCCTGGCAAAGGCAGCAGCAACAGAAAGCTCAGACAAGGACACTGTCCTGCTTGGAAAATGCCATCTACCATTGGCAACGGATCTCTATGTACCCCCCAGCATTACTACTGTCATACTGGGGTCTCCAGAAGTACGTCCTCAAGGGACTGGAAGACTCACAAGCCAAGAGGGAGGTATTTTAAAAGAGGTTCTCTATTTTTGTGCGAGTGTGTGTGCGTTATCTGCTTCGAGTCATCTAGAGAGGGAGGACTGCAAAATAAAACCAAGGAAGTTTCCATAGTTTCAGAAAAGGACTTAATGTCTTACTGTATGGTTGCCATTTCCATATTGTTAAAATGGGATCCCATCAACAAAAATGCTGCCTTTTTTTCTGGGACTTGCTTGTAGGACGCTGACCCTCTGCTCCCCCCACCACATACTTTCACAGTCTGAAACTCCCCCACCAACTCCGTAGAAAGGTATCGCCCAAGTACAATGGTCACCACTGGTCCTACAAAGACCCTCCTATGAGCAACTGATTTGAATTTAAACTGCAACTTGTCAGGGGTAAACGCAGACACTGCACACATCCACGCCAAGGCCAGCAAACCCTCCAGCGACTATTCCACAGTCCTACAAAAGGGTATCTGGATTTTTGATGGTCACACAAGCATCATACCATCTCCCAATTTCCATGTTGTAGATCCAGATTTCATCTCTGGGCAGATAGAAGTCGTAGAAGCCCCTCACTTGAGCATTCTGCAGCAGGAAGAGGAGAAAAGGGGAAGGCGACACATGACTCCTCCGAAAAGCATCTTACTACTTCCATTCGCATGCCGACAGCGTAGTAGAGCTCTAGAGCACTGCCACAGTTCTTCCACCCACCCACCCACCCCACCCCACCCCAGCCTGGCCAGGTGTTTCAGCCTGCAGAGGCCTGGCCGCAGGGCTCTCTTCAGGACTGCAGCACCTGCAAAGACGACACCCCTCAGCAAGCTGCTGGCCACTCTCCCAGTGTACCCCACTGCGTCTTCACCAGCTCCCCTCGTTCTGCTGCAGTCAAACATTCCATTTCGAAAGGGCAAGAGGCTGGAAGGGCCACTCACCTTATAGCCCCCCCAGACAAACATGCAGTGCCCATCCGTGACAGCCACATGTCCGCTTCGCTCCGCAGGGCTGCCGTTCTCCAGCTGTTCCAACTTGTCTTCAGCTGGAGCCAGCAGCTCTTCATCCGGTAGCAGCTCCTCATTGTCATCTGCCATGCTGACAGGAGAATACTGTCCTTCAAAAAGGGGAAAGAGAATGACTTTACAAGTCAGTTGCAGCAGCCAAAACAAGGTAGAAAAGCCCTCTCCGAGCTTACGGCAAAATGAGCAAGGATGGATGAAGAAAGACTTTTGTCCGTTTGCCAGAAAGAACCTTTTTGTTTGCCAGCAGCTAGAGGTCCATTAGTTCTTCCCTCTCTAGGAGCTAACTCTGCAGAACATCAAGGGTTGTCTGTGCCCAAGGACAATTTATTTAACAACTTGAGCACCGCATCGCAGATATCACAGCTATGTGGTGCACTTTCAAATAACTCTACACCAGCCGTAACAGAAACACAGCTAGATGCATAGTTAGTCATAGCTTCATCACCCTGAACAGTTTGGTGTCATCTTCAAACTTGGCCACCTCACTGCTTTTACCACTTACTTCAGATCATTTTATGGACAAGTTGAAACGCACCAGTCGCAATACAGCTCCTTTGAGGAATCTACTTCTTTTTTCTCCACTGTGAAAATTGCCCATTTATTCCTCCTCTGTGCTTCCTCTTCTTTAACCAGTTACCAATCCAAGAGGACCTTAGCCCAGGATTGCCAACTTTTCTCTCAAGAGCCTTTGGCAAGGAGAATTTGTCAAAAGCTTTTTGAAAATCAAATATACAACAATTGACTAGATCACCTCTATCCACATGCCTGTTGACACTCTGAAAGAACTTTAGAATGTTAGCGAGGCAGAACGTACCTTTGCAGAAGGCATGCCGATTCTCTGTCACAGCAGCAAGGCTAGTTCTTCTATACATACTTCATAATTTTAGTTTAAAATAATTTAACCTTAAAATTATGCTTTCCATCAGTTCAGCTAGAACAGATAAGTTACCCAGCTTGTAATTTCTAGGGCCGCCCCTCCCCAAGATCCCTTTTTAAAAATTGGTATTACATTGGCTACCTTCCAATCCTCTGGCATGGAGGCTGATTTGAAGGAAGATCAGCAATTTCACATTTGAGGATTTCCCTGCTAACTATTTTCCTCCTATATTTAGCATCTGGTTCCATCAATTCCTGGCAAATAGAAGGGGCAGAAACAGAAATGCCGCAGAAATGGAAGCAGTAACAGATTTTACTTTTCTGGGCTCCAAGATCACTGCAGACGGAGACAGCAGCCATGAAATTAAAAGACGCTTACTCCTTGGAAGGAAAGCTATGGCAAACTTAGACAGCATAATAAAAAGCAGAGATATCACCATGCCAACAAAAGTTCGCATAGTCAGGGCGATGGTGTTCCCAGTAGCAATGTATGGTTGCGAGAGTTGGACCATAAGGAAGGCTGAGCGCCGAAGAATAGATGCTTTCGAACTGTGGTGCTGGAGAAGACTCCTGAGAGTCCCTTGGACTGCTAGGAGATCAAATCAGTCAATCCTAAATTAAATCAAGCCTGACTGTTCCCTGGAAGGGCAGGTACTGAGGCTGAAGCTCAAATATTTTGGCCACATAATGCGAAGAGAGGAGTCTCTGGAGAAGACTCTGACGCTGGGAAAGATTGAAGGTAAAAGGAGAAGGGGAAGGCAAAGGATGAGATGGTTAGACAGCATCACCGATGCAACGAACATGAAAATGAGCGAACTCAGGAAGATAGTGGAGGACAGGAAGGCCTGGCGGGATGTGGTTCATGGGATCACGAAGGGTCGGACACGACTTAACGACTGAACAACAACAACAACATATTTAGCAAGGGATGTGTTGTGTGGCATCATTTCCAGTGGCCACTTGCTGGTTAAGATTGTAGGCGCTCTGGGACAGGGAACCATTTCAAAATTTATTTTGCTATGTAAACCGTTTTGTGAACTTCTTTTGTTGAAAAGCAGTACAATAAAAATAAAAATAATTTGTCCTGTAATGGACAGAATTGCTCTCCCCCCCCCCCCCCGCCAAGCAGGTTTGTGCTGCTAGAATGTCACCAGGGTGCCTTTTACCAGCCGAGGCTGATGCATGAGCTAAACCCCCTCCTTGACCGAGATACAAGGATATGAACAACAGTGGTCAGGGTAACATCCAGATTAGACTACTGCATCTTGCCAGCATTCCCCTACAGCAGGCTCCACTGTCAGAGCAGAACCCAGACAGTCTCCTTGTTCCAAAACTCAGCTGATTGTGCAGCTCTTGAGCAGAGATTCAGGTATTATCAGGTATTCAATGGATAAGAAGAACTGACCATTGTGGCTCAGGCCACATACGCCAGCCACCAAGTCTGACACGGAAACATGGCTGGTATATGGCTGTCCCAGTTCAGTCCAGCCACCAGCAGGGAAAACAGATCTTCTAGCCATGACACTACACACAAGGCACGGAGACAGGAGACAAAGGAAGCCACTGGTAGAAAGGGGCAAACTAGAGGAGGCCCATGCGGAGATGGCCCAGCGCTTCTATTTTGCTTGGGAAGCAGCAAGGAGGCCTTCTGCAGTGGAGAAAACCAGGGAGCTCCCAAGAAAAGACCATCCAAACCCTGAGGGACCTGTGGGGCAGCTCCCCTCCTCAGGGGCTAATGGAAGACTTGTGTGTGCAGTGGAAGAAGACGACAAGGAAGGAGTTCTCCGGTCCAGGGGGATCCTGAAAATGCCAGTCACTGCTACCTAAACCTGTCACTTTATTTTAGTATTGCCAAGTGTCTCCGCCAAGGCGGAAAGGTGTGAAATAAATTAACAATTGGATCAGTTAACCCCTTCCTTCCCCCCCCCCCAGCAATTTCCCTACTCTAAATCAACCCTTGAAGATTGTCTGGAACCTTCACCTGGTCTAGAATGCAGTGGGGCAAAGGTTCGACTCCTCTCTTTGGTCATTTGTACTGGTGGTTATCAGTATGCTTCCAGGCTCATTCCAAGGTGGTGGCTCTCACCTTTAAATAGTTGGGATCAGGACACCCAAAGGACAATCTTTCCCCACCTGAACCTGCCTAGCCCCCCAACAATCAGAAGCCCTGCTTCATCATGTCCCCCCATTTCCTGAGGGACACAAGACGGCCTTCTTGGCAGCTGCAGCCCCCAGACTATGGAACTCCTCCTCCCTGGAGGCTTGCAGAGCCCCCTCCCTCCCGCCTGCCTGCCTGCCTGCCTGGTAAAAACAGTTTCTTTATCCACCAGGAATGTCATATAACTGACTTTTCCCCCATTGGGCATTTTGTCCCCATTGCTCTTTTTGATGGTTGTATGTATTTATTTCGTTGTTTTAACAATGCTGAATTATTTTTATGTTGGACTGCTAGGTTTTTAATGGTTGCTTAACTTGAATTTCCCTGGGAGCCAAAATGAATAAATCACCTCGCCCACATTCATCCTGCAGCTGGTATATACCCCATTAGGGAAAACTTTCAGAAGTAAACAGTTCCTCTTGCAAGCGTTGTTGCCCTGATAAAATGTGCGAGTGTGTGTGTGTGTGGGGGGGGGGGGCAGGACGGCTGGTTTTAGATTGAAAACATTGGGAATTCTGACCACCACTTTCCCTGCCTCTGTAGTTCAACTTCAGCCGAGATGAGACAGCCGAGATGACCATGAGCTTGAGTCAGAAAAAGACAACTTGTGTTTCTCCAAAGGCTCGGCTACCTCTACATTCAGTGTGTCTCATGAAAGCCCTCACTGCTCTAAGAGGAAAGAGGGAGAGAGGAAACAAAAACAGTCCTCCATCCTTGGTCCCAGAAACGAGGCGGCAGGAAAGGAAGCGCTGGCTCTTGGCTACTTATTTCAGCCCTGTTTGTGCGTGCGAGCGACGAAAGGCTCACCTGGGTGGGGTGAAGTAAAAAAGGGGTTGTGAGGCTACTGTGTACGTGGCAGGGATGGGGACTTGAGTCAAATGACTCGCAACAAGTCAACACTCAAAAGTGTGACTGAGTCACGTTTTTCCCTGACTCAGACTCGTGACCCACTGACTCGCACTTGCGACCCACAGGACTCGCACTTGACTCGCACTCGTGGGGGTAACGACTTGCCATTTCCAAGTCATTTTCCTTTAATGGCCGGTATCAAGGCAGGCAGGCAGGCGCAGTGGAGACCTCGGAGGAAGAGGGCAACTAGGAGGGAGGGTTTTCGAGGGTGTGGGAAAGCAAGCCTGGCTCAAGTTTTTTCCCTTTTTTTCTCGCCGTCTGTTCGCCAATGGTCACAACTCTGAGCGCGAGGGGTAGGGAAGGGTGAGGGAAGGCGAAGCTGATGCAGCGGTTCCTCCTCATTGGGCAAAAATCCGAGCCCAAGGGATGCTCGACTCAGCAAGGGGAGGGGGTAGGGAGGGAATAATAAAGTGGTTTGAATGTAGACACACTTGTTTGTCCCAAACCAGATGGGTGGTGACAAGACTGAGAGGTGAGGGAAAGGGCATAGGGGGAGCCAAGTGGGTGCTTTAGAAGCCTCAGAGATTCTCACACACACACCCTGTTTTCAGGGGAAAAAGTCATTTCCCCCAAAGTGACTCAACTCGTGGTTTTTGGCCTTACTCGCACAAAAATGACTCGCACTCGCACTCATGACTTAGATACATCCCTGGTACGTGGGTATCTAAGAGAGGCCAGGAGAGTGTGTCTAGCTCCAAGCAACAGTTGCTTGGGGACTGGAATGAAGGAGGGTGGCAGTTTTAAGTGGCATGAAATCAGGGAAAGGAAAACCAAACATTACGAGCATTTCTGCCATTGACAGTGCGTACTCATGGAGACAAGAATTACCCCAGAGAGAGACCTATGGTCTGGGTCTAGGAAGGCCTTAAAGATTGGTCTTCCCTAAATGCTAACTGCCAATCAATAGGTCAGAAGCAGGGGGAACAGATTAGGTCCCCAAAGTTACACCGCACCACTTGTGACTAGAATAGCCAGAAGGCAGTGGCCACTAAAGCAAGGAAGATGACCTGCAAAGAAATTCAAGCAGACACTTTTTGTTCCTGAGAACTACACTCAGCAACAGTTGATACTGAACAAAAGGGGAATATTCTATAAGGCTCCTTTGGGCTCAGAACCCCTGCTTGGGCAACATTCTGCTTCTAACAGTTGACACTACAGTGGCTGGAAAACCCAAGGACCAAGCTTGTTCCACCAGTCAAGGTAGCTGCGAGAAAAGTTAGGCTGTCAGTATGGTTTGGTCTTGAAACTATGAGGGGAGCCACCGGGCCAAGAGCAAGGACTGCATCGCCAGAGATTCAGTGTTTTCCCAAGTGCGTGGGCTGGGGGAGTAGGTGGCTTCAAAGGAACAGGACACCAAATATCCTGCCACACTGTGTCCTTGGGGGAGCATTACAATTTCAAGCCACCCAAGCCACACTCAACAAATGCATGAAACGACAAGTATAGTTTTACATTAGACTAAGCACAATACAGGGACACCCGAAAGTATCAGGGCATCATGGTATCTTTGCAAAACTTAAGTGTGTGTGTGTGGGGGGGGGGGATTAACTCTTGTCCCAGATCAAAGCAGGACTGTGGCTGCCTTGCCACAGGGATGCTCATGTCTCCCAAGGTCTCTGGGACAAGGGTAGAAGCTAGCAGATCCCACCATCGTTGCCTGGAGGCGTGAGGCCTACTTTAACAGCACAATCCTAGGCATTAAGTAAGCCCCTCTCACTTCAATGGGACTTACTCCTAGGTACAGTCGATATATAGGGTCGCCACCTACATGTACTAGTTTATTAGATTTTTTTTTTTTTTGCTAGTCAGAAAAACCAAAACAAGGACAGGCTGATTTCGTGCCCATCTGACACGAAAATGTCTGGAAACCCAGCGAGCCCCTGAAATTCAGACTTCTCTCCCCCCCTTTTCAGCCTACTGGGCGTTTCCCAGCAGAGATTTTATCTCCTCCCCCCGATTTCGGGTCGGCCCAATTATTCAGAGAACGGGACACTGGGAGGGGGTGGGGTGGGGGTGTCACCGCGCCTGCTCCTGCGCCGAGCTGCTCACCCACCCAACCCTCGAGGGGGGCGGCTTGCCGGGGGGGGGGGGCGCAGGCGCGCAGCTGCAGGGCGGACCTCCGGCGGGCCGGGCGGGGGGGGGGAAGGCGGCACCCGGGGGCCCCGAGGAAAGGGCGCCCCGGGGGCTCCAGAGCGGGGGCCGTCCTTGTCCCCGGCCTCTTAGCCTGGGCGGGCGGGCGGACTCCCTCCCCCCGGCCGGCCTGGCCCTCCGCGGGCGCCCAGCAGAGACCCCCGCCCGCCTGCTCGCTGGCTCACCTCAGCCGGACCTTCGGCCTGTCAACATCCGCCGACGCGGGCGGATATCCGCCTCTCGGCCCGCCCAGGGGCGGAAGTCCCGCCCAGAGTGTCAGGAGCCCCGGCGGGACTTTGCAGCAGCCTTGGAAGGGAGAGAAGCAGAAGAGGCGGCCGGCGGGCGGGCGGGGTCTTCGGGGGGGGGGGGACGCCCAGGGCAAAACATGATGGGTCCAAAAGGGGGCCCTGGAGCCAAATTCATATGTAGGGAAGGGGCCCAAAAGAAACTTTGTGCCCCCCCCCATAAGGTTCCCCTGATGACGCCTGGCTCCTCCTCCTGCTGCCCCCGGACGATTCACTCCAGGCCGGGCGGCTCCGTCCTAGTCTTGCCCTCCTTCATCCACCCCATCAACTGCTTCCCCGCCCGGCATCAGTGTCCCAGGCTGGGAGGGACATTCATTCGCCACCAACCAACAGCCCCCTGCCTGCCGTGGGGGGGGGGCAGGGGGCTCTAGCGCCAACGACGGCTCGCCATGCACGGAGGACTGGACCACCCGTGTGCAGATTGCAGAACCACCAGGATTTCTGGCGCGGAGTAACGTGAAAAAGTAATCCAGGGAAGCGGCGCCGACAACAAGTGCAGATTCGGCCCCACAGAGCAAGAACGTGTGAATGCATCAAGAGAACACGCAAGATAGGTGCAGGCCAAGAGACAACTAGTATGTACAGCGTTGTATGGACGAGCAGGAAGCGCTAAAAGGGCCGTGCTGCCATATTCTTCCTGCTTGTCTACCATCTACACCGACTGGGCCGCAGCTCCGCAGGCCTTGGGCAAAATAGTTTTCTTCAGCCCAGCCCACCTGGAGATGCTGCCAGCCTGGGACTGAGCTCGAGATCTTCTGCACACCAGCAGAGGCGCTGCTACGACCCCATCCCAGTTACACTGGTGATTCTGCTCCCATCACTGCCAAGTCTCAGCTGGCAGGCAAGTCTGACCACCTCAGATGTATTATTTTGAGATTAGCATCCCACTTCTATTCTGAAGGAGCCAAGGTTATTAAACAGCACTTAAATACAAATGCCAAGATTAAGAAAAAAAATTAAAAATACAAAACTTTCAGCCACAACTCAAAGACACAGCATTTAACATACCATAATCTAACAGAGATCTAACAGATCTCCTTCATGGATCATTGCCTTGTCGTGGCGAAGGGGCTTGCGTAACTCAATGAAGCCATGAGCTATGCCGTGCAGGGACACCCAAGACGGACAGGTCGTAGCAGAGAGTTCTGACTAAAAGTGATCCACTGGAGAAGGAAATGGCAACCCACTCCAGTAACCTTGCCAAGAAAATCCCATGAACAGTACCAAAAGGCTAAAAGATATGACGCCGGAAGATGAGCCCCTCAGGTCGGAAGGTGTCCAATATGCTACTGAGGAAGAGCGGAGGACTATTCCAAGTAGACCCAGAAAGAGTGAAGCGGTTGGGCCAAAGCCAATAGGACGTCCAACTGTGGATGTGTCTGAGGTTGAAAGGAAAATCCAATGCTGCAAGGAGCAATACTGCTTAGGAACATGGAATGTGAGGTCTATGAATCAAGGCAAGCTGGATGTGGTCAAAAATGAGATGATAAGATTGAACATTGACATCTTGGGAATCAGCGAACTAAAATGGACGGGCATGGGCGAATTTAAGTCAGGTGACCATCATATCTACTACTGTGGGCATGAATCCCTTAGAAGAAATGGAGTAGCCCTCATAGTCAATAAAAGAGTGGGAAAGGCAGTACTGGGGTGCAACCTCAAAAACGACAGAATGATTTCAGTTCGAATCCAAGGCAATCCATTCAACATTACAGTAATCCAAGTGTATGCCCCAACCACTGATGCCGAAGAAGATGAAGTTGACCGGTTCTATGAAGACCTACAACACCTTCTAGAACTAGCACCCAAAAAAGATGTCCTTTACATCATAGGAGACTGGAATGCTAAAGTAGGAAATCAAGAAATAAACGGAACAACAGGCAAGTTTGGCCTTGGAGCGCAAAATGAAGCAGGGCAAAGGCTAACGGAGTTCTGTCAAGAGAACACGCTGGTCATAGCAAACACTCTTTTCCAACAACACAAGAGGCGACTCTACACATGGACATCACCAGATGGTCAATACCGAAACCAGATAGATTATGTGCTTTGCAGCCAAAGATGGAGAAGCTCTATACAATCAGTAAAAACAAGACCTGGAGCTGACTGTGGCTCAGATCATGAGCTTCTTATTGCAAAATTCAGGCTTAAACTGAAGAATGCAGGGAACACCACTAGACCAGTCAGATATGACCTAAACCATATCCCTTATGAGTATACAGTGGAGGTGAAGAATAGATTTCGGGCATTAGACCTGGTAGACAGAGTGCCTGAAGAACTATGGACGGAAGTTCGTAACATTGTACAGGAGGCAGCAACGAAAACCATCCCAAAGAAAAAGAAATGCAAAAAAGCAAAGTGGCTGTCAGATGAGGCTTTACAAATAGCTGTGGAAAGAAGGAATGCAAAAAGCAAAGGTGAAAGGGAAAGATATAAACAACTGAATGCAGAGTTCCAGAGAATAGCAAGGAGAGATAAGAAGGCCTTCTTAAATGAACAATGCAAGGAAATCGAGGAAAACAACAGAATGGGGAGGACTAGAGATCTCTTCAAGAACATTGGAGATATCAAGGGAACGTTGGACCATAAGGAAGGCTGAGCGCCGAAGAATAGATGCTTTTGAACTGTGGTGCTGGAGAAGACTCCTGAGAGTCCCTTGGACTGCTAGGAGATCAAATCAGTCAATCCTAAATGAAATCAACCCTGACTGTTCCCTGGAAGGACAGATACTAAGGCTGAAACTCAAATATTTTGGCCACCTAATGCGAAGAGAGGACTCTCTGGAGAAGACTCTGATGCTGGGAAAGATTGAAGGCAAAAGGAGAAGGGGAAGGCCAAGGATGAGATGGTTAGACAGCATCACCGATGCAACGAACATGAAAATGAGCGAACTCAGGAAAATAGTGGAGGACAGGAAGGCCTGGCGGGATATGGTTCATGGGATCACGAAGGGTCGGACACGACTTAACGACTGAACAACAACAACAATCTAACAGAATCAAAGAAGGCTTCACAAAATAGTGGGTCTTTCTTTAGCTACAGGGTTATTCAAAAAGGATGGTGCAAAAGTAAAGCTGATTTATTTTTAAATGAACTGACAGACCACAACCATCATGACTTGAAAAGACAGAAAAACTGTCCAAGTTTCACATGCACATTACACATATCCGATGTGGGCACAATGGGGTGGGGGTGGGGCAAATGCCCCGGGTGACTCCTCGTGAGGAGACCGCAGGTATTTGCCCCCTCTTGCCCCATTGTAGCTACGCAAATGCCCACATCAAACATTCGTAATGTGCATGTGAAGCTTGGATAGTTTTTTCTGTTTTTTTCATGTCATGACAGTTCATTCAAGAATAAATCAGCTTTACTTTTGCACCACCCTTTTTGAATAACCCTGTATTTTCTAAAAGGGGAGGGAGCACAGCAAACCTCTTGCAGGATGTTTTGACCACCACCAAAAAGGCCCCCCAGTGCATCCCCTCTGACAGATGACAGTCATGCACAAGGGCCTCACCGGAAGATCTCAGGGCACAGATAGATTTGTTAGGAGGCAGATCTTTTCACACTCCTCATACATTACACATTTTAGCTGCTATGCGCAGTGTAGCACTAGGGGTGCGGACTGCGCCAGGTGACACCCTCAGCGGGATGACACAACTAGTGGCCCAAATTGTGGAAACGTTTTGGAAAATTTGTCTCAAGAAGACCTCCAGATCTCCCTCCCCCCGCTGGATGCAGCACACACTCTATTGGCGCGGCTGCATGAGCAGGTGGGGATTTAGGTAGGATTGGGCTGAATGTCACGAGAGTCGTTTGTAGGGGCACAGCTGAGACTGATGTGTTTAAGCGGTGCAGGCGCCTGGACACACACAGCTCAAGGAACTGAGCACTCCCATGCAGGCGGCCAGAAAAGGCACATTCGCTAACATCACATACACAGATGTCCACTCCAAAAGCTGTTTTTAGCTTGAAAAGGAAAACTTTGAAGTAACGTTAGTCAGTTTTAGGGCGCTTTTGAAAAACCTGTGCATGCACAGATGACAGACACACATTTTAGAATGCCAAATGCATAGTTGCCCCACCCAGTCATAGTACCAGGTCTGCTAATGCCTCTGTGATATTAATGCCAGGGAGGGAAGCAGTTTATGGGGATGGGTAAGAGCCACACTGGAGTGAATCTGGTGGCAGAAGGTGTTATGGCGCGGGGGGGGGGGGGGAATCACCTCCTTTACAGTGTCCCAGGAAACCATGGACTCTTCACTAAAAACTGCTGTATCTACTCAAATGCTTCCGGTATCTGAATTGTTGTAAGATAAAAAAAATTCAGTAATTTCGTCAGACAAATGTGTCAGTCAGCCCTTGTCTGATAAGGTTCATCGTTTTTAATTTTAAAAAAATCCACACCCCCAATTTTACCTTTCGTTTCAGACAAAAAAGCAAGAGGCAGAGAATGTATACAAAGAATTTGTATGGCCTCTTCCTCAACACAACTATTAAAAGTCTCCTTAAAGGGAAGAAAAAAGGAAGACATATGGCTTAGCTGTGATATTCAACAAGTGGCTGTACAGCGCAAAGCCCCTCTCTTCTAATTTCTAGGTCTTATAATAAGAAATCAATCCTGCAAAGACCATGTGTGTGTGCTCCGTTCTTGCTGCAGGCAACCTTGCTATTCAGTATAGCATCGCTTCTCAAACGGTGGGTCACGACCCGATGCAGGAATGGGTCGCAAGTTGGGCCCACCCAAATCGGAGCCAAATGGACGCAGCAGGAGGCCACTTCTGGGTCGCGGCTCACCTAATCCTGCCGGTCCGGTGACGCGCCGGGCCCGGGGATGACGTGCTCCGGTGTGACGCGGGAGTGGCAGGACAAGGTGGGTCACAGAGGTAAAAAAAGATTGAGGCCCGCTGCAATATAGCACTTCAGATTAAAACAAAATAAGCTTTTTTAGGATTTTTGCTTAGAATGGCAAGTCAGTAAACACTATTTAGGATAGGATTCTATTCAAACGCACAGCAAACGTTGATGACAGGTTCCATTATTAACTAAACACTTGAAAGAGATACGAAAATAGTACTTCTATAAAAACTTTTTACAATAAATAAACAATATTTTCAATAGTTAAATACAAATTTTACACATCGAAAGTGCATTTGAAAACTGTGATTAATTACAGCACAACAATGTTTAGTGCAAACATTCTGAGTTTGCACAGTAAAAACGTGTGTAACAGTGCAAATCTTTAAAGGGAGAGAACTTGAAAATAGGTTTACAGAGTGATGTCATAAAATTACTCATACGTTCAGCCAGGCCTTTGGCGGTGTTGCACTTGTGTTAAGGGAATTCCCCTTTTCAGGTAATGGCAAAAGTGGGCAACACACATCAACTTGGCCAATGACCCTCTGATCTTCAGATGCCTTATTCACATTTTTAGCTTTAATAATAATTTAATCAAATGGGATGTACCGTTATGAACTGGCTCAAGAAGCCTAAGAAATTCAGTATTAACTTTCAGAACTCTTTCAGAGGTTTTAGCACAAGGATAACACAACAGTAACTGCTTCTTGTGCATCAAGAAACTGGGAAAACATTCTGGGTATATCCAGGTCTGACCCGACCTTAGAAATACAGCTCATTTAACAGCTGACCAGTAAACATCTCCAATAATAGTCTGTCCTGTACATCCACATGGAATGGCTGCTAGGAGAAACTGATCTGTTCCTGCCCTTCAACTTCAGCTTTTTTCCCTTGGCGATAGTTAACTGCAGCCCAAAAGGTTATCTTATCCAAAACTTGCTCCAGAAGTTTAGAAGGCAACCAGGATATTTGGTTTTCTAAGAGGGCTGCATTCTTCCCGATGCAGTCAAGGCTCAGCCTGAAAGAAACAAACCAGATTAAAGTGTACAGGAGCAAATCATGTCAGCAACGCAAGTCTGTTGACTTGCAGCCTCCAACCATCAACTCAGCAGGTGGCTTGAGGCAAGTCATCTCCCTGCGTCATGTGCAATGTGCAAGACCGAGGCTGCTGTAAGGATGACTGAGGTCAAATATGTGACGTGCTTTGAATACTAGTCTAAGCAGCTATAAAAATGCTAAACACGCCCCTGTTAGCTGGGCTAAGAGCCACCTATTAAAGTGGTAGTTCTAATTAGCAGGAGCAGAGGAACTGTCCCATTTACCCCAGCAGAGCATCACTTCCAGAGGTTGGTTTTTCAGGTTTTTGTGGCTGGCAGGTATAAACTAGTAAAAGGTTTGTGGCTGTGCGGCCACAGTCTTAAAATAGAATTCAAATACAGTAGATACCTTGCAGAGAGCTTCTTCAAAAGGGTGACTAGCATGCGAACGCACCACACACTAAAATCTGAGGCACAAAGGGAACAAACTTGCTTAAATAAGAGCACATGCAGCTACTTGGCTTAACAGGTGATAATTGTCTGGAAGCAGACAATTATCAGCCAATTAGCTACACGTGCTGTTATTTAAGCAAGTTTGTATCTATTTGATATTTTTGATTTGATACTATTTGATTTGAAAAAGGTATCTATTTGAACTCTATTTTAAGACCATGACCACATAGCCCAGAAACTTTTAACCATTTTATACTTCCAGTGGTTGTTTGCTGGTATCTCCTTTTGTTTCTAGGACAGAGAACCATCTTTTCATTTCTTTTTCCTTTGTAAACTGCTTTATGTATTATATATATATATATATATATATATATATATATATATATATATATATATATATATATATATATATATATATGGTTGAAAAAAGGTATAAGAACATAAGAAGAGCCCTGCTGGATCAGGCCAAAAGCCCATCTAGTCCAGCTTCCTGTATCACACAGTGGCCCCACCAGATGCCTCAGGGAGCACACAGCCAACAAGATAACCTGTTTCCCGTTGACACTCCCTTGCACCTGGCACAGAGAAAACCCACTTCTAAAACCAGGAGGTTGCTTATGGCTTGTAACCTGTGATGGTCTTTTCCTCCATGAATCTGTCCAAACCCCTTTTAAAGGCATCTAGGCCAGGTGCCATCACCCCATCCTGTGGCAAGGAGTTCCACAAACCAATTACACGCTGGGTAAAGAAATATTTTCTTTTGTCTGTTTTAATCCTCCCTCCACTCAATTTTAGTGCATGTCCCCTGGTTCTGGTGTTGTGCGAGAGGGAGAAGAATTTCCCTCTATCCACTCTCTCCATCCCATGCATAATTTTATACGTCTCAATCATGTCCCCCCTCAGGGGCCTTTTTTCTAGGGTGAAAAGCCCCGGACGCTGTAGCCTTTCCTCTATAAACGTTTTAAATAAAAATAGTAAACAGAGCATGGAGCACACTACTCCAAGTTTATTTGATTTGCAGTGGCTCACACTTTCATTTCTAAAAACAGTTCCAAATACCGATCACCACCTTCACAGCGCAATCGTAACCAATGTTGCAGCGCTGGTGCAGCTGCAGTGCAGCCCCGAGGTAAGAGAACAAATGTTCCCTCTCCTTGAAGAGGCCTCCATGACTGCCCCTGCACTGCAAAATGCAGTGTGCACCCTGCTGGCCCGGCTACACCAGCGCTGGAAAGTTGGTTAGGTCTAAACAGTTTGGCTCTGGGAGAGTCTCCGATTGTTCTCTCCCACCCGTTGAGGCATCAGGTGAGGCTCTGGGGGTCTTACTGGCTGCAAAGCGGCATCCAAAGTTTAGTATAAATAAATAATAATAATAATATGCCTCTGTCCTAAGTAGCTTTAAGGTTGTGACCAATTCAAGGTACGCTCTGGTCTCTCTAGAGCTCACTGAGTTTGTGGGACACCAATGCACCCAGTCAGCATGAACTAAAGCTCTGCAAGGTCTGAGGTGCAGAGGCTGCCTCCCCATTCCCTCTTCACACTGCGGGATGCTCTGCATACAACAGGAAACCACCACAGTGCGCATGGAGCATTCCCTGATACACAGTAGAGAACAGGACAGCAGCCGCTGTGGGCACACCGGAGCTGCTGCTGCTGGGTCAGAGCAGTTGCCTCTCATCTGTGGGAACACAGGACGACTGATAACTGTGTGCTCTGTGAGACAGTGCAGATGGGGTCACAGCTCTGTCACCACGAGTGGCCTTTCTTCAACTCACCTGAGAAGCGAGTACGGTTGTGTTTGAAAAATCAATAGATCGCTGCAATGGCCCTAAGTAAGAACAAAACAAAAAAGTACACATTGACCAAGATGGCATTTGGACAGAAGAGATACAGTCCTGCAGAAATGTCGGCCCAGGGGGTTCAGGTACAAACAAAAAATGTACACTTAAAAGTACTGTTTTAAAGTACTGTTTTAAAGTACTGTGAGCCAGCCGACTTCCAACCAAGAGCACTGTGGGACTTCCCTGGGAAAGAGAATGGATAGTGGAGTACCTTCAAAACCTCTCCTGCCCCCCCCACCATCCAAAGAGAGAAACCCTAAGAAGCGGCAAAGATGCTTCGACACCTGTACACATCATGCTTTGCTTACTCAGAAAGTGCTGCCAAGGAGGAAAAGCCTGACAGCTGCACACGACATGCTGACCACGCCAAGCACATGGGCGGAATCTCTCTCTCTCTCTCTCTCTCTCTCTCTCCAGCAAGTGTCTATACAGCAAAATCCCTAAGCACCTTTTATTTATTTATTTCATAGCATTTCTGCTCCCAGGGCAGAACTCACAGAGGATGTTGACTTGTCAAAAAGAATAAAGCCAACAACAAAAGAAACACAAGAACATATATTAAAACAGTGGAAATAATAAAAGCAAAACAATAGAATAAGACCAGTTCAGACAACAAAAAAGGTCTTCACTTGGCACCAAATGGACACAAAGGCCCCAGGCAAGGGGGGGGGGGCACGTCCGAGTCATTCGTCAGTCTGACACAAAAATTAAGGCAATGTGTAAAATACAGAAACAAGATTTTGCACCCCCTGCCTTCCATGGCAGACCCCCCCCCAGGCCTGAGAATGCAGCTGCTGCAGGGAGTCTCCTCCCCCCTCCCCTCCCTCTGCCAGTTGCCTCTGGACCGGAGAAGCGAGTGCCGGACTTGGCCAGAGGACTCAGGGGCTCCTGGGCTGTTTTCTGCTGGCATTGCAAGTCCCCCCTGGAGAACATTTTCATCCAAAGGCATGTGAGTGAGCCACCTGGAGGGTCTTCCTTGCAGGAGGAGAAACGTTGGACACAAACATTTTAAATAGAGGAATTGTAACGATGATTTCTCTGAATGTTTTATGATTTGTAGACCTATTAGTATAAAAAAATTACTGGAAATGTTCTGATTTATTTACAGTTGGCCCTCGGTACGCACAGGGGTTCCATGCCTGGAACCCCCACGGATGCCAAAAACTGTGAATAGTGAAATCCGCTTAAAAAAAACCTGCATCCCTTTAAATCGTGGTTTAAAAACCGTTTTTCTTACCATTGCAGAGAGGCAGGCAATCTGCTGCAATTAGAACGCCTATTTCCGGGTCAAGCCGAGGCAAATGACCCCCTCCCTTGGCCCTGGCGAGCTGAAGAATGCAATGCGGAAGTGACGAAATGCTTCCACGCTCCATTCTGGGGCGACCAAGGGAGGGGGGCACGGCACCACCTGGAAACAGCTGTTCTAATTGCAGCAGACTGCTTGCCTGCCTGCCTGCCTGCCTCTCTACAATGGTAAGGAAAGCGGTTATTGAACCTTAGATCTGAGGCTTTCATGGCCCGCTATAATCTTATGGGATTTAGGATATACGGGTATGGAAGCCATGTAAATATAAAGTCCAGCTACTAGAATTAAAATTGTCCAATACTGTAAGTAGTCTCCTACCATTTAGGTAGGTAACGTGGTGCCTAAATGGTAGGAGACTACTTACAGTACTGGACAATTTTAATTCTAGTAGCTGGACTTTATATTTACATGGCTTCCATACCCGTATATCCTAAATCCCATAAGGTGATTAAACCGTGATTTAAAGGGACGTATGTTTTAAAAACTTTTGGCAGGGCCCTTCTTGTCCGCAGCAGCCATCCACGTGGAGTCAAATCCGCCGATGAGAAGGGGACCCCCTGTACTTCACTGTGTAGAATTTCACTGAACAGACTTGTCACTACAAGGAGTATCACCGAAAATAGATTAAATTCACTAACCGTGTCCATGAAATGCAAGTCATCTTTGCTCCCTCCAAAGACCATCACTTCGCCTTCTTGACCCAGACAGGCTGTATGCCACAACCTAAGGAAACATGACAGAGCGGATGAGTTCCCAAGCAAGAGTGGCTTGGCTCCCAACACATCAAAGCCCCACTTCCTAGCATGCAACCGGTTCCATAAGGTGGCTTCAGCGCAGAGAGATGTGGTAGGGCCACCTTCCCCTCAACAAATGCACAAATGTTCATGGCAAATGCACCACTGGAGCAGAACTGCCTCTGCACATGAACGAAGCAGCCAGGACACTCAGGCAGGCAAAGCCACCTCGAAAAGACGCTGCATCGTTAGCCGTGAACTTGACATTTTGCCAGCCTTTTACTACCACTTACCAAGAGCAGACCAACTTTTCTTTTTTGGTCCAAATCAACATTTAGTACTGGATACATTTTCCAATTCTTAACATGAGGCCTGTGATTCTGAACTGTGGGCCAGCAAGATAGATGTCAAATGTAAGGAACGCCATCAGAAATGTTCTGCCTTCAGAGAACGGGTGGAAAGGTGCACCCTCCTCGCTGAGCCCCATTCAAAATGGCTGCCGTGGCAAGCATGCGCTGGCTCTGACGGTCTCAACATTTCTCTTCTCAAAGCCCCTGGTCCGAACTAAGGGACCAGCAGTCACTCACTCACTACAGTAGGGGATTAGCTGGCATGGGTATCAAATTAGCAAACATGTTCACACCTTCAAAGACATTTAAAAACTGGGCCATCTGAAAGGAGCCACCTTGGTTTCGGAAAGGTCTGGAACTTGGTTCAAAACCACTCAAGGCAAAAGCCAGGAGCAGCTTCTAGGCATGTCTGCTTCTGTAGTGCGTAACTGAGAACAGGGGAAACTGGAGGAGCCCCCCCCCCCGCCCCCAGGGCCTTCCTGTGCTCACTGCAGAAAGGACGGCTGCGCTGGGAAATGAAATGAAATCCAAGCAATAGGAAGGAACTGGGGGACCTAATTACCTAAAACAACCTTGTGAAAGAAAACGTGAAAAAAAGAGAAGACTTTGATCGTTTTGCTTAAACACTAGCTTTCTAGAAATCCACAGCAAGCTGCCCCTTTTGCCAGCCCCCCCCCCCCCCGGACACGTGGTTGGGATAAATGAAAATGGGGCCCTCTGTGTTCTCCTTTGTATCTTCAAAGGATTGATGTTTTTGTAAACGTTAACCAAAATCTTGCTTAAGGGAAGGGTCAGGGTTTTTTTTCCTACATGTGTTAGTGCGAAATAAACAAATGGGTATAGACAGCTGGAAATACAACCAATTTATGTAGATTTGTACCAATAATTGATGTTACAGCTTCATGGCAGTGAACTGTTTTCTTTTTAGAATTAACTGACCAGGTGAATTTCACTAAGGTCAACAGGATTACACAATGTGTCCCCTTTTGTTTATTTAACTACTGCAAAAATATGCACAAGCCGACTCCGACCTGACAAGCACTTCTTTCTTTCTTCCTTCCTTCCTTCCTCCATTCATTCCAGCAATTATTCACTGTTCTCCTTACACTAAACTCTATCCCACCTGTTCTCTTCCTCCTACCTGTTGATAGCTCTGCCTCTGTCTTATCTGCATTAGGGGAACTCTGGCCTGGGCTGGATCATCGCAGAACACTGGGAAGCCTTTCCTGACTGGACTCTCTGGAGATCCTAGCTTGAAACCTGAGGCTTTTTTCTACAGACTGATAGAGCTTTTATGTCCTCTCAGAGCTGCTCTAACTTAGCACCTAGACATTCTAATAAAGCATGTTATTTGCATCATAAATCAACTAAATCAACATCATCTTTTTAAACAGACTTTCCATCTAGAACGAGAGTAACTGTTATAATTCAAACACTCTGAGTTATACATGAATCTACAATGCATTATATGCAACTCTCAGCAATGGCCGGCCACCAAAGTGGGAAGAAAGGTTAATAATTAGCGTCTCGTAGTGGGACAGCAGGAGTGGCAGCCACGACCGTGTGACGAGACACAGAGTCGCGCCATCAGCTGCGGGCCATGTAGTGATCGCGGAGATCTCCTACAGGCACAGTCCTGGCCACGGTGAAGAGACTACTGGGGGTGCTCTGCAGGCTGGAGCGCTTCTTCCTCCCCTGGCTTCTCACACATGGATTCCCTCTGCCTGGTCATTTGGCGCTAACCAAGGGGCAGCCTGACACCTGCACCACTGTTATAGCAACTAATCAGTGAAACCCACGGTTAGAAGCAGGAAGGCCAGCTCCAGTCAGCGTTTGCTTCAGTGCGTCGTGCAACAGTGTGCCACGGTTAGCTTCGCAAAGGGAGGCGAGGGGAATTTGTGTGCGACAGGAGAGGAGGCGCGCATGAGCCAGCAGAGATCTCCTATCTCCCAACCATGGCATGTTCTGTCTGCACCAAGCTAAAGAGTGACAGTTCAAGCTACAAAGCCTTTGTGAAGCAGCCCTCCCTCGCACTGATTTCAGGAGAAGTCATCCCACAGGAAAGGTGCTTCGAGTCACAGCCTGAGGTTGCAAGCTGTGCACTCAAGCCAAGTGACTTCCAACTCACCCTCTGCAGCCAACGTTTTCTAAACGAGCCTCTTCCACAAATGCACTTTTATTTCAAAAGGATGGGCCACCAAACCTGCCAATAACCTCAGGCCATTGACTAGTGATACAAGGCGGCCAAGTTGAGGGTGGGGTGCAGGGTACTGTGCCAGCGCCCCCCCTCCCTGGACTAAAACCCCAGTCCTCCCACACATCTGTCTTGCCTCTGGCAACGGCTGGTATTCCTCAGGGAGGCCAGATGTGAGGAGGAGGCCTGCAGTGGCCGAGCCTGCCCGACAGACACAGTAACGACAGGCCACCCATGGAGCCGCTGCTCACAAGGAGCTCTGCACATGTTCTGCGTTCTACTGACTGTGCCTTGTCCACATGTACAGCGCTTGAGGCAAAGGTGACTGAAGTGGAAAAGCCCACCTGGATATCAAATGACTCTAATGGTGGAAGAAGCCATACCGCAAAAGGAAGCTTGGCAGTAAACGCTGCATCTGCTTTAGAGACTTGGGGGCAGGCAGGGGGAGAGACAAAACCTTGTCCTCACTTGGGCCCAGGTTGAGGCACCCACCATGCAGTGTGAGAGTTGGGCTGCATATTCCTGGGGGCACTTCAGGCACGGTTGACACTCACGCCTTGATGTGACATTTGCAAAGGGCCCCTCGACTGAGTCCAACATGTCGGCCTTCTGCAAACACGACAGCCAAAGCTGGAGATTGCCACATTTATCCGCCCTTACACAGACACTTGTTTGAATCAGAGTTGTCTGGGAAGAGAGCCAGGAAGCCTGCCCGACTCCAGATGTTCAAAGATGCCGTCGGCCACATGGCCCCAGAGGAGGGACAATTCCCTAAGCTATCTGCTGCCCTCCTCACCTCGAGGGAAGAACAACAAGAATCTGCCCTGGGTAGGGTTAGCAAAGGGATCATCTGAACGGTCAGATAAAGGGTAACTGACTGCATGTTTTGGACAATTCAGACAAACATTATTTACATTTAAAAATCCATCATAATAACTTTACTACTGAAACCTATTGTTATCCCTTGGAAAACATTAAAAGCACACTACTGAACACAATAAACGTTAAAAACACAAGTGTAAGAAAAGTTTGCATTTCTTATTTTCTTTTTTAAAAAGAAAATGTGTCGGATCCCATCAACCACGACGAGCGTACTGTACTTCCGCTCCCATGACCAGGCCGTCCTGCCCCCTCTCTCCAGCTACAGCCCCCTGAACTCCCCCCCCAAAAGCTGCTCCTGGCAGTCAGGGGCCCCTCTGAAACCATGACATTTGATGTGGCAGGAGTGGGAACCCCGCAGCTTGGCTGGGGGATTTGGCAGAAAGCGAAGATGACCTCCTTGGCCCAAGCAGAAGAGCGTCTTTCAGCACAGGAAGAGCCTCTGCTCTAAAGCCAAACATCCCCTCACTGTCTCATCAAACTGTCCTCGATGTCAGCAACGGCTGACTAGCCTATTATACCTTGGTCTACTCTTCGGTAAGTGTGTCAGTTGCTGCCATTCGTTTGCTGCAACACCATAAATCCAACCATCACCTAAGAATGAAAAAGATGCATGGAGATTAATGCTATTTATTGTTTAAAAACTATTTGATAACAAATGACCATTTAGTATATTATGTTTTGTGTTGAACATGAAATAAGTTATATTTATTATGAAAAAAAGAGGGGTAACTGGGGTCAAGACCGAGAGAGATGCTTAGGCCCACGCAAGAGGACTTGTCTCGGCCCAGTGAGATTTTCTAGTTGTTGTTTTTTCCCCTTTGAATAGCTAACTTTGATTCCGTATCATCATAATTCTCTGCTTTTGAAATTTCTTCATGTTTTCAGAGATATTTGGTGTTTGAGAAAAGCAAATCCGAACACCCCTTGAGCTCATGGAACAAGTTTTCTAGTTCTACGCATTCAGACCACTCGGATGTTTCATACATATTCTGTTCCTTCAGAAATATTAAATATTTTTATTCCAGCTGTTCATCACAGGGATTTGCACAGTAACTGACAAATATAAAACCATAAAAGACCACCCAATCAAAAAATCAGTAAAAGAAACCAAACCCAAGGGCAGCACCATCTCGCATTAACATAACCACAACCAGGGGGGAGCCTGGCAGAGGAACAGGAGAAGATCCCGGTCGTGGCGCTGCGCAGGAAGGCAGCAAGGGGATCCTTCTCTTCTCTTTGGACCTGCGGAAACCACGACCAGACAGTCTTCTCCATCTCCTGCACACAGAGAGAAGGACCTGGTCTTGGGACGCAGGGGTCCCAGTGCTCTGTATCCCAGCCTAGGGCTAGTCACACTTTCAGCACAATCTTATCCAGCTCCCCCAATGCTGCAGCCAGTGGGGGAGGGAGGGCAGAACGGGAGGCTTTGGGCGGGGGGGATGGAAAGGGGATTTAAATCCTCTTTCCCTTTCAAAGCCTCCCGCCTTGCCTTCCCCCACTGGTGTAACCAGTGGATAGGATTGCGCTGTTTGGGACCTTCAAAACCTCTGCCTCCTACTGGCTGGAGACGGACAGAATCCAGAAGAGTGACACTGTTAGAAGGAAAGGGCCAACTTCAACATTGTAAAATGTAAATGACACGTTTCTCCTGAACATTCAGAATTAATAGTATAGGATATTCCCCATTACATCAACCACTCAGACCTTCAACAGCTTCCAAAAATAATTGTTAAGTTGCTATGTTGCACACAGTTAGGATACTTTAATTCTATTGAAGTCAATGAAATTAACCTAGCCGAATGGCCTGATCCTATGCTTGTTTATTTGGAAGCAAGCCCTACTCTTCTTGGTTGAAAAGAGGTATGTATAAATATTCTTAATAACAACAATACTGAGCTGAAAGGGTTCACACATTAGTGTGCCCACGGTTGCAAAACAGCCCTCAGCAGTGACTAGCGTGTTGTTGCTTTTCTTAAATACCACCCCTGATATTGTGGGCTCCAGCCACAAAGTGCTTTTGTGTGCTTCTTTTGAAATAGAATTGTACCACGCTGCTTTTAGTTTTATTCCCAGTGGCTCTTATTTTTAGAAAGAAAGCCACAGTAATGTCACTCTAGAAGCTGAATTATCTGCTTGTGGATTAAAACTGAAAGGAAGCGTCATCCTTTAAGTTTGCTTTTCATCAAATTAGTTTGAAGGAGGAAGGTGGTCAGGGTGATGGGCAAGTCTTTTCAGAGACCTGAATGCCAGATTTTTTCCTTTGCTGTCTTTCTATCAGCTAACAGGGGAACAAACCTTCATATGTGTTATGTTCTTATTAATCTCACCAACCCAATGGTTATACTTTGCACTCCTATCTGCACAGCAGACCCAATAATTTTAGGACAAAAACATTACTTACTTAGGGGTGCATTGTCTGAACTCAGCCCACCAAACAAGAACAGTTTGTCATCTGTAATGGGAGTCAAAGTGTGCCACGATCTGTCTCTTGGTATTTCTCCAGTCGTATGAATTCTAAGTAGAAAAGCACCCAAAAGGCCATTCAAGAAGCGAACAGAACTATATTCTGGGGTTGGGGGATAGAGCCTGGTCTTGGAAGACAACCCTTTTCTGTCAGATAATTTGCACACAAAGTGACTGCTTATCGTCACACCACTGCAATTCAGACTCTTCTGTCTCACCATTTTAAATGGCAACTTGGCTGATCCCAGAGACCAAGGCCTGGGGACGGCAGCCACCTGCTTCCAATCTATCATCCAAAACAATTGCAAGCCCTGCCCCCCCCCGGTCCGCAGCAACCCCTGACTTTTCACAGCCTTGTTGCTTCTCAGTGGAGCTTTCTGGGACTCTCCTCCTGCAATCCATGAACCCCCAAATCTGCTTCATTCTCTCCATTGTCCCAAACTCACAGAGGAAGATGGCTCATAATGGAAGCAGCACTCCCTGATACTGGAAAGAAGAAGCAGCAGCAGGATACCCTACTCTCTCTCTCTCTCAGAGCAGCAGAAGGTGTGCTTCTCCGAGCCTTTGCACGTATACCTAAAGCCACAACAAATGCAGCAGGGCACAAAGCCTAGAACAATTCGTGCTGCAAGGAGAAGGTATACTCAAGCATCACTTGTCCAGAGACAACAACTCATAGTCTTCCACTTTTATTATTTTTATGATGAAAATGTACAGAATGCGAACAAATATAAGAACTGAATAACTAATTACATTAGCCATTCAAACAAATCTAGGGCAGCAGTGAAAATTATTTATAAGACAATGTTGATCTTAAACTGTGAACTCACATAGTTAATAAATGAAGCTCAAGCTCTTTCAAACATGAGTTTTGCCATCTTGTAAATGACTGCATTCTATCAATTTACCCATCGTACTTATATAACATCTTAGCTCATATTTCTGAATTCTTAATAGTTCTTGATTGTTGGGCAACTAGTGTTTTGCCATTGAGGGCCCAATCCAGTCCAACTTTCCAGCGCCAATGCAGCTGTGCCAACGGGGGGGGGGGAGGTTGCAGTGTAGTCACGGAGGTCTACTCAAGGTAAGGGAACATTTGTTCCCTCACCTCAGGACTGCACTGCGGCTGTATTAGTGCGGGGCAACTGGATAGGTTCAGGCCCTACGTTGCTATTAACATTTTAGCAATCGTTAGTAACATCCACCCCAACTCAAAATGTTCATTACAACTGAAATCTTTCAGCCTATGCAGGTCCACGGAAGAATTTCTTCTTTCAAATCTCAACTTCCTAAATAATTCATCTCACATTTTCCACAGTCAGAGAGCACTTAACTAAACATAATGTACAAGGAAATTCAAAGAGACTTCAGAGATTTTCATGCTCTCTATATGAAAATTATTTCTCAGCTATATTGTTGCTTATGACCCTAAAAACCATTAGAGGTTGATTATCCCTTATCCGGACATCTGAAATCCAGATTATTCTGAAATCCAGATATTTCTGGGGCTATCACTTTTTAAAAAAAAACTTTTTCCAGCACTTGGCTGGCATAGTGCAAGGCATGCTGGGGCACAAAATTATTAAAAATATTGTATAAAATTGCCTTCAGGCTAAGTGTATAAGGTGTATATGAGACATAAATGAATTTCATGTTTAGACTTGGGACCTATCCCCAAGATATATTTTATGCAAATATTCCAAAATCCAGACAACTTCCCGTCCCAAGCAATCAGGATAAGAGACACTCAACCTGAATTATACCACATCACTACTCTTGTCTATGTAGCTGAGATCATTCTTAGTCACAAATCAATTTAACAGAAAGAAAAACAGCAACTGTGGAAATATTTGGTACTGAAGTACATTAAACTAGAACAGTTATAAACAACAGAAAGTGACCAGAGGGAAAACTTACTTTCCTGACCAACTCCAGGTATCCAAGTTCAGAGAATGTAAATCATTCATCCTTGTTTGCTGGTAACAGAAAAAAGTTTAATAAGTAAATATTACAATCAGTCTTCCAGGAAGATTTTAAAAGCAAGCAGTTTCCTTATTCAGCACAAAAGTATGAGAATTCTGCAGAAAACTTCTCAAGCTGTTGCAAGGGAGACTGATGGAGACTGGTGGAGATTAATGGAGAGGGAAGAGGGTGAGTTCATACAGATCTGCCTTCACGTAAATGGAGAATTTGTGGATTATCATCTGAATGTGCTACCTATTCAAGGTATACTATTCATGCACATCTTATGACCTAAGATGAAACAAGCAAAATTTAAACTAAGTCCATTCCAGAGTTAAAAATAACACGAAGAGCCCTGCTGTATCAGGCCAAAGGCCCATCTAGTCCAGCTTCCTGTATCACACAGTGGCCCCACCAGATGCCTCAGGGAGCACACAGCCAACAAGATAACCTGTATCCTGCTGTCACTCCCTTGCACCTGGCGTACAGAGATAACCTACTTCTAAAACCAGGAGGTTGCTTATGGCTTGTAACCTGTGATGGACTTTTCCTTCATAAATCTGTCCAAACCCCTTTTAAAGACATCTAGGCCTTCAAGTGCCATCACCACATCCTGTGGCAAGGAGTTCCACAGATGAATTACATGCTGGGTGAAGAAATACCGTATTGTCCCGAGTATAAGACGCATCTGATTATAAGACGCACCCTTAAAGTTTGGTGCTATTAAAAAAATTAACTAAATCACTGGCATTAAATTTATGCTAGTGATTTAACGAACAGTGCAATCCTGTGCATGTCTACTCAGAAGCAAGCCCCACTGTTCTCAATGGAGCTTACTCTCAGGAAAGTATGTACAGGATTGCAGCCTAAACCATTCATTGCCTGCTGAGTTTGGGGGAGGGGCAGCTGCAAACCCGATGCTGGCTAGGCCCAGCATCACCATTTTTGCAACAGCCCGATTATAAGACGCACCCCTAGTTTAAAAACTTAAATTAGGGGAGAAAAGTGAGTCTTATACTCAGGACAATACGGTATTTTCTTTTGTCCGTTCTAACTCTCCCTCCACTCAATTTTAGTGCATGTCCCCTGGTTCTGGTGTTGTGCGAGAGGGAGAAGAACTTCCCTCTCTCCTGACGTCTCGTTAGGTTCAAAGGACAGCAACAGCACAAGACAACCAGTCTGCTTTCAATTTCCCAGAAATAGCTACACACGAGTGCTGATAACTGATATCTTGTTCTTAAAGTAAAATCCCCATTCTCTGTCATCTGGTATGCCATATAGTGCAAGTATTCTTTATAATTGGTAGCCAACTGGTGTTCACTTTCAAAACTTTCAGAATCTCAATAGCTTCTCGATTCCGCCGTGGAAGATATTGCTTACTTTTCACTAACAGCTGAGTAGACTCACAAGTTGATCTGATGGCCCATTTCTACAGCGTGTTCCTCAATTGCTGGTTTTTCTGTTTGTTCTAAGCGCAAATATCACTGGTGTTCCTTTATATGTGTGGCAACACTTCTCTTGATGGTTCCAATGTAGCATTTCCCACAGCTACATGGGATTCTATAAACTCCTGGATGTGACCATGGATGCAACGGGTCTTTTGGGTTCCTGAAAAGGTTGCTGATCATATTTGTCAGAGCATAAATGGACCAGAGCATAAATGAACAGCAGTCGACTGTCTGTTGTGCTGTCGCTGTCCTTTGAAATTCTTGGGGATAGAACCGAACGAAACGTCAGGAAAGGAGGTGTCCTTTTCTTCTTTTAGCAACTGACCAGTCGACCCGGACAATGTTGTTTTTAACTCTGTAATCTGTGCCGGCTGTGAAAAACCTAAAAACTTACAAGTCCATTCCCTTTGGAATCATGTCTGATAAGAGTCAACAGTACTGGTTTAAATGCTTTGTGCTGAAGACGAGTCTTATCCCTCCATTGGGGGGCAAACCCAGCTGCACATCTGCAGAGAAATTGCCAACAGACCACTCCTTGGTCATTCTCTCTCTTTAGTACCCTATGCCAGTGGTTCTTAAAGTTCTCCCCGCAAGGCGGAGAAAACTGTGAGTGCTTTCAGGGGAGGGGACAGTGGTGCCGCTCCCAGGGATAGTACCACCGCTGGGGGAAAAGTGCCCTTTTTTATAACTTACCAGGGGTCCTGGCAGCCCTCCAAAGGTTGCAGGGAGGCCTGCCAAGACCCCCGGTAAGTTAAAAAAGAGCACTTTTTCTTTTAAAAAAAGACAAACCAGTTTTTCAGGATATCCGTAGTAATTACTACAACAATGGCCCACCCCAACGCACAATCCACACAACTGTGATAGGGGAGTTGTGCATATTTTTTGTGTGTGAAACTTTCACAGGCACAAAGGAAGCTTGACAATTTGTCAGATGAACAAATGGGCATCGTTTGTAAATCATTAAAATATACGGTACATATTGTCAGCAATATCTTTTTTTTATTTCATACTTCTAAATGAACCTATAAGAACTTCCACAGGGCACCCACTGCTTACTGCTGTCCACACCCTACGGAAACTGCCTGGGACGACACTGACAACGAAGCACAGCCTCTCCTCTCCACCCCACCCCACCCCACCCCATTGCAGCCCTGGAGGGTGGCTACTTCAGTCAAGGGAGAAGGCTTCCCTATTTTGAACCAAAAACGCTGCTCAAGCCACCCTTACAAAGGAATAAATCAAACCACCGTCTCCCTTTCAGCAGGGCACAACATGAACGGAAGCACTCACCAAAACCCGCCCTCCAAAGACAAAGCCTTTGTTTCCGAGGACTGCACACGAATGAGCTGCTCGAGGCTGAGGCGGAACTCCACACTGCCATGGAAAGATATTCAGAGCCATTCCAGAGAACAAGAAAAGAAGTGTGAGGTGGTTATCGCTCAAATCGATATGCTGAATGCTAGTAACTAAACCGTGGGCGCCAAAATGGGCACAAGGCTGCCAGAAGTCCTGGATCTAGAGGGAATAACACTTACTTTAACTGGAGGCTGATACCAAGTTTGCGTCCGTGTATCAAAAACGTGAACATCGTTGTGCCACCCCCAGAATATCTGTCCTTCCTAAAATGAAAAGGACATGAACTATACATGAAAAGACAGGAAGAAAGGCCTCAATCATCTTTCTTTGAACCCCAAGTTCCTCTTTGTCTGAAACCTTGACAGGTCCCTTACCCAAAAGGCATCGTGAACATCAAAAGCGTCACTCAGCTCACTTTGTTTCCGACAGCCGTAGCCACCAAAATATATTAGCCTGAAAAGAGCAGAGTAGACATTGCCAATTAATTTGCCATTAAAATTACAGCATCTTTCAGCTCTTTAATCCCTGCAATCAGCTTTTCATTCTCCTTGTATGCATCAGAGCCCAACTCACTATCCCAGGGGTGCAAAATGCTACTGCATCAATTAAAAACACCTTGTTTATTTCATCAATGCTCTGGCAAACCAGAAGAAGAAAAATATATATTTCTACCTTAACGATCTAATCTTTGTAAGGCATTTGACAATATTTTAACACCACTTACACCACAATCCTATATAGATGTTTACTCAAATGTAAGTCCCATTTTGTTCAATGGAACTTACTCCCAGGTAAGAGTGTTTAGGGTTTCAGCCCTAGAGCTATAAATCAATCCTCCTTCTGCACCACTGCCATGTTACACACACACACGTGTGTGTGTGTGTGTGTGTGTCACACACACACACACACACACACACACACACACACACACACACACACCTACCTTTAAGCAGTGTCAACATCAGCCTGACTCCCATTTTATAAGCAAGGGAACTGACATGAGGAAAATACAAAAAAACACCGCCACCAACCACTAGGGCCCTGATGGCGAACAGTTTTACAGGCTTGTCTTGAACATTTAGGGCAAAGATTTTTGGCAGACCTCTTTCATTATCTAGTAGAAACTCAGCAACAAAAAAGTCACTAATTGATGATAAATAAAATGCAATGTGTTCTATAGTTGTTTTCAGTTCAGTTCAATTAAAAATTACTATTAAAAGTAGCAATAGTCGAAGTACTATTAAAAGTTTTTTTTTTTGGGGGGGGGGTTGTGAAACACCAGCAGAGTCAAGTTAGGCATTTTCAAAAATGTTGACACACCAAGCCCAAATGGTTCGCCATCACTGCACTAGGGTCATCAAGGTCATTAAGCCACTCAGAATTAAGAGTTTATCTGTTCACCAGCAAATGCACCTCCCCATTTGTGAAATCACTCATGACAATTACCTGTCTTTATACACCCAGCAGGCAAGTTTGTCACGTGGTGTAGGAGGCTGACCTTTAAAGTCTGTAACTTTTTTCCACAAATAGGTTCCATTTCTTGTTCGCAAATTAACATAATAGAGCTTAAAAGGAAATTAGAACACTTTCAACACATAGCAATATTCTGGCAAAATGAAGCACAAATTGGCAAAAGTGGTGACTGGAAAGATAATATTCATTCCTTTACTATTTTACAAGAAAAGCACAAGCCCTCTTATCTTCATCTCATAAATGCACTTCCTTGCTCATTGCTACCTGCATGTCTGCTCTCATTGTATTCTGACACCGCCTTTCAACTGCAGTCAAGTTCTTGAGTTCTCAGTCAAAACAAGTGTGGTTTTTTTAAACAGCTTCCAAGTCTCCAGTGGAACGGAATGGAACGTAGCTGCTGCCAGGCCCAACACTCAGAGCACAGAAACAGAAGCTGGCAGGAGTATCAGGACTGGTGCAGCAGAAACCCACTGCAGGCGCCTGTGAAATCTGGTTGCCAATTGAAAACGGTCATTGTTTTTTGCAGCGAAATCGGAAATAAGGGTGATTTAGCCATGTATCGTTTTGTTGAGAAATAAAGTTTACTTGTTTTGGTTAAACATGTAAACTTTATTTCTCAACAAAACGATACATGGCTGAATCACCCTTATTTCCGATTTCGCTGCAAGTAACGACAAGCCATAAGAATTTCCACACCAGGTCATTGTTTTGTTTTTCTATGCCTTTGAACTGGTATTATGGTTTTCTCTTCCCTCTTCTAAAAACGTCCATGCTGCTTCTCAGTTTTTAACAAGGGTTAAAAACTGCTATCTGCGGATCTGCCAACTGTGGATTTGTCTCAATGTGGATATGGGGGTCACTGTAAAAACCTTTAAAAAAGAAAAAAGTTTAAAATAGTGTTCCTTACCTTTTGCCCTCCCTTCCCCAAGGTCACCCCAGAATGCACTGGGGCAAGCCTGGGGAAGGGAGGGAAAAAGTCGAACAATTCGGAAGAGGCTGTAGGAGCGCAATTTCATTCTCTACAGCCCTGCAAACAGAGCAGTTTGCCAACAAAAAGGTAAAGTGATTTTGCTTTAAGCAGGTTTCAGTATCCTGCGGGGTGGGGGTGGGGGGCGGAACAGAACCCCGCAGATACGAAGGCCTAACTGTACAGCATGTATATTATTTTAACTTTAGAGTTTTGCTAGTTTTGTTATTTTTATTATTGTTGTACTATGCTGATTTATATCCCTTTATATCCCACTTTTCCCAAACAGTGTCCAAAGCAGCTCACAACAATTCATTAAAAAATACAATAAAACCACCACCAAACTACAGGTGACAAATAAAGCCAAAAAAGCACATAAAAACTTATCAGAGATAGTTAGAAAAAAGCTAGTTGAAAAAGATGAGCCTGGAACTGACATAGAAATACAGGGGGCTATGCGAGTACTAGATCCACAACTTGTTCTGGAAGGTAGCTCTCCCTCTGAAAGAGCAGGTTCGCAGCCTGGGAGTCCTCCAGGATCCTCAGCTGTCCCTGGAGGCTCAGGTGGCATCTGTAGCCAGAGAGGGCGTTGCCTAGCTTCAGCTGGTGCGCCGGCTGCAGCCATACCTGGATCGGTCGGATCTGGCGATGGTGGTCCATGCCCTTGTGACATCTCGCTTAGATTACTGTAATGCACTCTACGTGGGTCTACCCTTGAAAATGGTTCGGAAGTTGCAGCTGGTGCAGAATGCAGCGGCCTGTGTGGTCACCGTGGCTCGGTGTGCAGAATCTGCTGCGCTGTTGCTCCGGCGGCTACACTGGCTGCCCATTCCTTTCCGAGCCCAATTCAAAGAGTTGGTGATGACCTTTAAAGCCCTATACGGCATAGGACCAGGATACCTCAAGAACTGCCTTCTCCCATACAATCCTGTTCATCCCCCTAAGATCATCAGGGAGGGCCCTTCTTAGGATAACACCGCCATCTGAAGCCAGAGGGATGGCGGTAAGGTGTAGGGCCTTCTCTGTTGTGGCACCATGCCTCTGGAAGCGGTTGCCAGAGGAATTGAAGACAGTCCCCTCGCTACATGGTTTTTGGCAGGGTTTAAAGACCTATTTGTTCCGTCTGGCATTTGAGGAAGGAGGAACTACCTAGGAGCTACCCTTTTTACTTCCGCTGCTGCTATATGTTTGTTTTTTTACTTTTAATCTGCTCTGTACCCTCTTTTAATTGTAATTTTATTTTAATATTTAATTTTAATTGTGGACGGTTTTAACAGGTTTTTAATTATGTACTAGTTATAAAACAAAACAAGTAGTACATCATTAAAAACCTGTTAAAACTGTCCACAATTAAAATTAAATATTAAAATATAATTACAATTAAAAGAGGGTACAGAGCAGAGGGTATATGTTTTGTTGTATACCGCTTTGAATTTTAGAAAAGCGGTATATAAATCTTTCAAATAAATAAATAACTTTCCTGCGGAAGGGAGTTCCACAGGGTGGGTGACACCATAGAGAAGGATCTCACACATCGCCACCACACAACACTCAAAGGTAAAGGAACAAACAAGATTTCAGGTGGAAGGCAGATTCATGCGAGATGAGCTGGTCATTCTAATATATGGTCATCCCTGTCATTCCAATATATATACCGCCATGCTCCTGCGGTCAAGCATATATTGGAATGACAGGCAAAAGCATGAACACAAGAGTCACGGAACATCTAGAGAGCCGGACCTTCCAGGAGGACTGCTGTTCCGCCAGCAGAGGCCGACACGTCATTGCTGGATCAGTCAATCTCCTGACCTGGGAAACCTGTCCTGTCAAATTCAAATGTTGCTTTAATTGATTTATCTGGGCTGAAACAAGAAGCTTAATCTTTTACTTTATCTTTTGGCCACAACTCCTACAGAAATTAATCGCTGTGCTACCTTACTATAAAAGATTACCGAATCCGGTTACGCATTTTATGGTTGTGTTGCTAGTCACTCACACGTCTAGACATTATCTAATATTAAAGGGAGCTGTGACTAACGTTAATTTTGAAGAGCAGCCTAAGATTCTGGTCACTGAAAGCGCGATCCTGTCTACTTGTAGACCGGCACAGTGATTGCTCCATGTGGTCTACGTGTTGCAAAAACGTGCCATAAAGCACGTTTGCAGCACCCAATGAGTAAGCGGCGCCCGGTGGAGAGGCTCGGACGCCGCAGCAGAGAGGTGAGTCCCCACAGCGTGGGAGAGGGGCAGGGCAGAACGGGGCATTTCTGGAGGGTGGGATTGGTTGACCAGGCCTGAAAACAGGGAGGGATCGGCAGCAGCCTCCTCCGCCATATCCTATCCCCCTTCCTGGGCCTGTTGGGCCTTACACGGCCCTCTCAAATGTGTGCCAGCAAAATAGCTGGTGCACATTCAAGTAGACCCATTGGGGTGACTGGGGCTCTACTCGGTTAAAGAGACGAACGTCCCTTTACTTGAGGAGGCCTTCAGCTCTGCCAGTGCAGGCGGGCACCTAGGCAGGATTGGGCTGCCCATTCACACTGAATGCAGCTGGTGCCTCTAAGTTGCACTCACAGGCTAGGATGCAACAGCTGTAGAATTAGTCACACCAAGTGGAGGTTCTGCTCCTTGGATCCTTGTGAGCGTCTTGTGAGACAAAAGAAGCGTCTTGTGAGACAAGGTCATTGTCCCACTGAGTGTATTCAAGCGCTTGAGCACACAGAACACAGCTCCTTGGATCCTTGTGAGCGTCTTTCAAACTCTATTTCCAAAAATTAAAGGAATTCAGTACCCGATTGCTGTAGCCTTTGTCGTCAAATCCACCAAAGATGTAGAGGTTCCCATTAATGCAGGCCCCGCAACTTCCAGACATAGAGGGAGGCAACTCCCCTTCCATTAGGTGCATTGACCTGCAGTTCAACAAATATGGACAATCTCACAATTTTGTTTGGAGAGAAAGGAAGACAGACCAAAACTAAGTCAGGCAATAATGGCTCCGGGAAAGGAAAATCAAAGCTATGCACTGGCAGTTCAGTTGCAATCTCTTGTGCAATCATGCTCTTACCTGCCTGAAGCTATGCAGCTTCCATAACACACGTTCTGCAACATGAAATTATAACTCTTCACAACAACAGAAACTGTAATCCTCTACCTGCTTTGCATACTTAAGCTCATGAATGCCAATGGAAGTAAGAACATGTAACTGGGATCTGGACCACGTCCAACATTTCAAATGAATAAAATATAAGAACATAAGAACATAAGAAGAGCCCTGCTGGACCAGGCCAAAAGTCCATCCAGTCCAGCCCCCTGCGCCTTCAATATGACCCCTTCAATATGACTGCTAAGAATGTGTTTTAGTTGCACATGACTTAAGTATTACATCGACATCTTATTCATGTAGGGCAGGTCCTCTTGTGGATTAGGAACTGGTTGAAGACCAGGAAACAGCGAGTGGGAGTCAATGGGCAATTTTCACAATGGCGAGAGGTGAAAAGCGGTGTGCCCCAAGGATCGGTCTTGGGACCGGTGCTTTTCAACTTATTCATAAATGACCTGGAGTCGGGGATAGGCAGTGAGGCGGCCAAGTTTGCAGATGACACTAAACTTTTCCGGGTGGTGAAGACCAGCAGGGATTGTGAAGAGCTCCAGAAGGATCTCTCCAAACTGGGAGAATGGGCAGCAAAATGGCAGATGCGCTTCAATATAAGTAAGTGCAAAGTGATGCACATTGGGGCAAGAAACCAAAATTTCACATATAAGCTAATGGGTTCTGAGTTGTCTGTGACGGATCAAGAAAGAGATCTTGGGGTGCTGGTGGACAGGTCGATGAAAGTGTCGACCCAGTGTGCGGCGGCTGTGAAGAAGGCCAATTCCATGCTCGGGATCATTAAAAAAGGGATTGAGAATAAAACGGCCAATATCATTATGCCTTTGTACAAATCGATGGTAAGGCCACATCTGGAGTATTGTGTCCAGTTCTGGTCACCACACCACAAAAAAGGATATAGTTGAATTGGAAAAGGTGCAGAAAAGAGCGACCAGAATGATTCGTGGGCTGGAGCACCTCCCTTATGAGGAAAGGCTACAGCGTCTGGGGCTTTTCAGCCTAGAAAAAAGGCGCCCGAGGGGGGACATGATTGAGACTTATAAAATTATGCATGGGATGGAGAGAGTGGATAGAGGGAAATTCTTCTCCCTCTCGCACAACACCAGAACCAGGGGACATGTACTAAAATTGAGTGGAGGGAGAGTTAGAACAGACAAAAGAAAATATTTCTTTACCCAGCGTGTAATTCATCTGTGGAACTCCTTGCCACAGGATGTGGTGATGGCATCTGGCCTAGATGCCTTTAAAATGGGTTTGGACAGATTCATGGAGGAAAAGACCATCACAGGTTACAAGCCATAAGCAACCTCCTGGTTTTTAGAAGTGGGTTTTCTCTGTGCCAGGTGCAAGGGAGTGTCAACGGGAAACAGGTTATCTTGTTGTCTTGTGCTCCCTGAGGCATCTGGTGGGGCCACTGTGTGACACAGGAAGCTGGACTAGATGGGCTTTTGGCCTGATCCAGCAGGGCTCTTCTTATGTTCTTATGTAAGCAAACATCTCACACTGAGATATTACACTCACAAACAACGAGTAAAATCATTACTATAATACTTCTCAACGTAAAACAAAACACTGAAGAAATATATGCATTCCATTTATTAACTAGATCAGGGGTTCTCAACCCCTTCCTGGCAAAGTACCACCTCAGGCGTCACTCTCCTGTTGCGTACCACCAGAAGTGACTAGCGATTACATCATTGCCAGTTACTTCTGGGTTTTCGGAGGCCAGAAAACGCAGGTAGGAGGCTCTGGGCAGGTGGGAGAGCCCTTCTCAGCATTCCCGAGAGGCTAGGCCAAAGGCAGGAGCCTCTCAGGAGCGAAAATGCGGCACGGAGCGAAAAGGTGCCGTGTTGGAGCAGGGTTCCGGCGGTCCAGCGGTCAGAGTACCACCAAGAGTCGGCCGAAGTACCACTGGTTGAGAACCCCTGAACTAGATCAACAAATATAACATGCATTTGGCAATAATTATGATCTTAGAAATCCGCCCTCACCAGCACCAGAAGATCCAAAGTAACTGGCGGTGATCTGATGACATCACAGCCAATTACATCCGAGTTGAGCACCGCTGGGAGCAGCCGACCCCTTTTTTTCCGCTCCAAAAAAAGCTGCCTCCTCTACACTCTAGCATTCTACAGCAATATGCTAATCTAGCACCCAACAGCCGATCAGCGCTGGGGTTTAAATCCCCAGCACCACAGCTGTTAAGCGATAGATTAGCTCTTTGCCGATCAGCTGGGGTTAGTAGAGGGGGCGGCTGGAGCTGGGGGCAATGGGGAGCCACTTTTTGTACTGTTTCCCCCGCTGGGAGGCCTGCCCCACCGCCCCCTTACTACACCACTGCTAGAAGTGCAATCCTGTGCTATCCCTGCACCAGTGCAGCATGCACCATGCCCGTGCAAGCTGTCGCAAAAGTGTCGGAAAGCACTTTGTGACGGCACAGCGATCGCCCGGGCCAGTGTGAAGCAGAACAGAGCGGCAGAAGTGCCTTTCCACTTGCACAAAGCATTTCTGGATTGAACCCATTATGCAGAACTCCTATTCAAATCAAAAGGATTTTACTTAAACAGGGAATTTTACTTTTACTTCAGAGAATTTAGAACATGCATTTTTCAGCTCATAATTCTTTTTTTTTTTCGTATCAGGAGGATGTAAATTATCAACTCTTGATATGATTTAACATATTTATCCCCAACTTATCCGCAAATACAATTTCCCAATGCAGCTAACAGAACAAAAACCATAATACAGTTATTAATAATATTTTGTTAAAAATCCAGAATTGCATAAAAATCCAGTTTAGGAGCCAGCAATAGGTAAAATCTGCCATAAAATGCCTTGCAGAGCAGAAAGGAATTCAGAGCCCATCTGAAAACAGGAATAGAGGGGACTTCACAGGGGAGAAAACAGGCGTGGTACTTGGGAATTCCCTCTCCCTGGGACAAATTTGCAAAATCAAATTGGCAAAAATGGAAGGCTAGACAGCATTGCTTGTGATGCCACTCCTGGGGCTCAGGTAGGCTCACATAAAAGAGATTCAACTGAAACAATAGTATTGACATCAGATAATATTAAAATTTCTAATGCAAACAAACTCATGTAAATAATGTACAGTAGTTTACCATAATCCACTGTCAATCTCATAGATCCAGAGTTCATCGTTAGGTAAGTAGACTTCATTTTCTTCAATTGACTAACCAAAAAAGGCACACAAATACTTCATTAATTGCACTGGACACTTTCATTTTCATAAAACATTTCCATGTAGTTTTCATTTCAAATTCACCAAGAAGTGTTTGAGGCTGCAAGCCAATACACTCCTGGGAGTAAGCCCCATTGAACACAAAGAGGCTCACTTCTGAGTAGACATGCATAGGACTGTGCCCTAAATTGTGGAAAGCCTGCAATAACAAAGCACACACAAGACATTATCTCCTTGCATCAAGGAGCATTTTTGGGCTACCTGGCTTCTGAACTGCTGCCAAATCAAATTTGATTTCCTTCCCACAAGACACCCTGGTGGAACTCACCGGGGTATCTTGGGGGAAAAGGAAATCACCTTTGGCTCAGCAGGATATCATAAGTTAGTACAGGAACTGACATCATAGAACCAAAGTATTTAAAAACACTCTTTCTGTGCAATCCTGTGAAACTGTAGACCAGCGGAGCTATCGCAGCTCTGCCAGCCTAGGGTATTGTAAACGTGCCATAAATAGCACCCGAAGAGTATGCGGCGCTGACACAGAGGCCGGCACCGCTCACTCCGCCGTCAGCCTGGACCTGCGACAGATGACCCCAGGTAAGACCTAGGCCGCGCGGTGCAGGGACGGGGCGGCGTGCCATTGGCTGGCCCAGGCTGGGAGGTGGAGGGATATTGGTGCGGAGTTGCATAGATACCCTATGCCCCTTCCCAGCCCAGATCGGCCTTACACAGCCTCCCCGGACGCACACCAGCTTCAGAGCTGGCGTGCATCCAAAGAGGCCTGTTGCAGCCTGCGTGGCTTACATCCCCTTCCCCCGAGGATAGTCCAGGCCACAATGGGCCTGGGATACAGCGGCCAGCCCTTTAGGCCGGCCGCGTATCATTGCACAGGATTGGACTGCCCAGCACAGGAATACATGACGATTTCTATCTTGAAGAGCAGTAATGATCAAAAATCAGGAACCTCAGGCACTAAAACATGGACATTATGTCACTGAAACTGGGGCATTTAATGCCCAATCTCATAGCCTGGCTGACTCAGGAGGGCGCTTAGGACTCTGGGATTTACTAGGTCCTGAAAATGGTGCCAGATTGTAACACAATTACTTTGTCCTACAATCAGCACAAGAAGCATGCACAAACTTAGACATGCTGCAACTACAGTCATAACAAGTTCCTGCCTCCCCCCCCCCCCCCCAAGCTGGCATTGCTCTTGCCACAAGGAACAGCCATTGCCCTTTCCTGATTGCTTTTCTCTTGCCTCTTTAACTGTGTAATTGGACCAAGAGGGGTCGCCATATGTGGGAAGGTGCACTTGTGCACCACTGAGGATTCAAGGGCTGCAAGGGTAAACTGGGGAATCAGCAAATTGCAACACTGTACTTCTTCCCCCTGCCATGATGAAGGTCTGCTTGTGAGATACTAGCCCAGATGAGAATCCTGCTGGGGTACAGTCAGCAAACAGGGAGAGGGTATTGATACAACTACTGTACAGTACAGGTGGGCCCCCATATCCACTGATTCGCTATCCACGGTTTCAGTTATCCACAGATCATGGGGACCCCCCCCCCCCCAGGCTTTTACTTTTTTCCCAGTAAGCTTCGTTTCTTCCTTAAAGAAACAGGAGAAGCAGCCTCTGGCTGCTTATTACAGGCAAGTAGAACAAGACTAAGTACTAGAGAGGCTCTGCAAGGTTAACAGAAACCTTGCAGAGCCTCTCTAGGACTTAGTCTCGTTCTACTTGCCTGCAATGGAGGCTGCTTCTCTGTTTTAAGGAAGAAACAAAGCTTGCTGAAAGAAAAATAAGAGCTGGGGGACAAGCATGCCTGCCTGCAGGGGAGGCAGGGTGGGGGGCCCCTCAGGAAACCATGTAGGGGGTGTTCGCTCTTATCCACGGTTTCAAGTATCCACGGAGGGGCCTGGAACATATCACCAGCGGATATGGGGGCCCACCTAATAGCATCCTTTCAACAGGCAGAACAGCTAGGGGGCAGGAAGAAGAAAAAATCAGCCTGGCAATGAATCATCCTACAAGCAAGTATGAGTTATCTTTAACAACAACACTTTCATCAAAGTGTCACTTTGTGTGTGGGAAGAGATGGTGAATGTGGCCAGTTGTCCACCATCACTTAGAAGACCATCATTCCTTATTCCAGAACACAGAAGCCTCACAGAGATGACAACTCAGGTCCCTTATTATTCCACAAGCACTACAGCTCCAATTTTATTAGTTTTTCACCTAGCAGTCTTTGATCTGGCCCCCCCACTATCGATTTCTCATGGTCCTAGAAAGGAGGAAGCGCTTCGTGTCCTCCTCCTCCTCCTCCCCCCCTGACGATGGATGGGGAATCCTGGACAGGCTTTGCGGCCAGCGAGTCTGTCTCGACGGAGAGGAGCTTGCTTGTAGGAAGCGGACAGCGTATTCCTAATAAACTAGTTACTGACTGACTGACTACAGCGATGTGATGGATGAAAACTTTTCATGGGTTTGTTTGGGATAGATAGATAGAGAGGGAACAGACTGAACCCTGCTCGTCACAGCTCCCGACTTCCTTTCTGGGGGGGTTCAGACGCTGTGCCGCGGGAGTCTGGGGAGGGGGGGAGGCGCCGCCGCCACCCCAGCAGCAGCAGCAGCAGCAGGCCGAACAACGGGACGAAAGAGGCCCAGACCCGCAGACCTGGCCGGTGGCTGGCGGGGAAGGGCTTTCCCCTCGCCCCTGGGGCTGCCCGCCGGACCCTTCCCCGGCCGGGCGGCGGCCGCACCACAGCCAGGCGGGTCCGGCCAGGCCACGTGCGCCGCCGCCGCCGCCGCCGCCGCTTTCCCGGCGGGCGGCTTCCTGGGCGGCCGCGCCGTCCGTCTGTCTGTCGTGGGGGGCGGTCGGTCGGCCGGCCGACATGGAGTTGGAGCTGCTGCTGCTGCTGCTTCTTCGCCTTCGCCGCCTCCTTACCACGTATCCCCCCCAGACGAAGAGCGAGCGCCCGTCCACCCCCGCGCAGTGCCCGCTCCGCTCCTCGGCCACGCAGAAGGCCGGCGGCGGCGGCGGCAACAGCGCGGCGGGACCCTCGGCCGCCATCTTGACGCCGGCGCTGCTGCGGGGGGCGGGGCGGGGCGGGGCTGCGCCTGCGCGCGCACCCGGGGGGCGGGGCCTTCGCTTCCCATCCCCAGCATGGCGGCCGAGGAACCGCGGCGGCGGCGCCGGCTCTGTGCCGCCTTCCGGATGCGCGGCCTGAGCCTCCGCGCGTGAGTACCGCTCCCCCCCGCCCCCTCCCGCTGCCATTTGAACATTGGGTCCCTGCCCCTCCCCGTGATAATGATGATAAGCAGCCACCGACGACCCTCCCTCCCAAACGGTGAGCAGCACAGAGCCGAAGCCCCCGGTGAAGGGCTGCAGGGCTCCCCGAGGCCGGCGCGCACGTCCAGAGACGCTGCCTGAGACATTCCCTGAAGTCTTCTTCTCCTGGGGACTGTTTGCGATGGTTTCCTCAGCATCTCCCTTGTCAGAAAACAGTCGTCGGGCCATGATCCCAGCCTCTCTCCTGCGCTCTTTTCTCCTTCGACTGTCCGAGCCAGGATCTCTGAGCCCATTCATTCACATCAGCTTCCCTGAAACCCAGAGCACGTCTGCGCTGCAGCTGCTCTGTATTTTCCTTTCTCTTCCTGCTATCAGGAACTTCAAGAGGAGGATGTGGTCTCACTTTCGCTCAGTCCCTCCCCGGCTGCCACTTTCACCTCCCCTGCAGTCAATTCTTCTCTGTTGTTGGTGAGGATGAAGTCTGGCTGCCCCCCCCCCTATTCCCTCTTTCACCTTCTGAATGATGAACTTGTCCACGAGGCAAGTCAAGAATGTATTGGAATTTATTTATTTATGCTGTTAGCTAAGCTAGACTTTTGACAGATGTCAGGATAGTTGAAGTCTCCCATTCATGACTACTATGGCTTGACCCTCAAAAAGCTGGGTAATCCATTTTGGCAAACGGATCTCTGACTTCTGCTTGTTCAGGTGATCTATAGCAGATTCCCAGGATGGTATGTTTCTTGTTCTCCACTCCTTAATTCTTATCCAGACACTTTCAGTCGGTCCTCCATTCTCGGAGTCCCGGATTTCTGTGCAGGTGTCAACATTCTTCACGTACTGTGTAGTACAGCGCCCCCCCCCCCTTTCTGTCAGGTCTTTTTCTTTTGAACAATGTATATATACCCTTCCAGTCCTATAGTCCACCCATAGATCTCATCCCACCAAGTTTCCATGATTGTTGTTGTTCAGTCGTTAAGTCGCGTCCGACCCTTCGTGATCCCATGAACCATATCCCGCCAGGCCTTCCTGTCCTCCACTATCTTCCTGAGTTCGCTCATTTTCATGTTTGTTGCATCATCGGTGATGCTGTCTAACCATCTCATCCTTGGCCTTCCCCTTCTCCTTTTGCCTTCAATCTTTCCCAGCATCAGAGTCTTCTCCATGATACCTTCCCATATTTGGATGTCAAGATTTTCCTGTTTGTTCCCACACTCTGTGCATTGGAGGCCCCACATTATACCACCTACTAGCCTTCCTGGTGCAATTTCTTGCGAGTCTGCGATCACCCCCTCTGCAAGCTTGTTTCTTTCTCGCCACCTTGTCTCTATTGTCTGTCTTTATATTGGGCTCCGTGTTTTTGTCTCGCTCTTTCCCCTTGTATTTTATATAAAGCCCAGAAACACCGACCCAAGAGGAACCTTTATGCAGCGGAGGGAGAGGAATCCCCTGCCACAGTGTGCTGATTCCGTCCTATTTCTCCTGCCCAGGCCTGCCTGCCTGCCTGAAACCTTCAGTATCATTACAGGTCTCCTTCCTTGTGGTAAAATGTGTTGCCAAACCAGCCCGTCCTTTTGCAGCAGCTATAAGGGCTGTCAGTTCTGCTTCCTGGCTGCATGTCAGATCTTCCAACCATTGCTACTGCTGCTCAAACATTCATCGGAAGCATTGCCACAAAAGTAATTTGTCACAGAATTCCACTATAACACTCCCACCCACCCACCGACCCCAGGGTAGGAAAGGTAATGCTCCACTGTCTGTAAAGTCCTCTTGGGGCAGAATCCCTGCAACAAGGATTTTGAGAAGACAGGTGTTAGTTCACACGGTATCTTACCAAGCATGGTGTGAGGGGCAGCAGGCTGTTTGGGCACAGTGCCCCCTTTGTGTGCAAAGCGCACCCTGTCATCTGAGTTCCGATCTCCCTGGCAGGGGTGTTCGTACTGGGGTTGGTGTGCTGTGATAGGCTGCCCAGTGTAGGCTGTATGCCATGCTCCACCGTAGGGATGTGGGCAGAGTGGAGGGGGGGGGAGTTGAGATGTTTCCGGTCTGTTTCCCTTCCCCATTGTTTCCTGTGGCTTTTTAAATTCCTACTCCAGCTCTGACATGGCGTTTTGCGGATGTTTGGATCATGTCTGTCATCTGGAGGGCGTTTTGGCTATGATGGTCAACATTACGTCCCATTCACGTCCCTCCCCATTTGGCGGCTTGCACTGGCGATCATTGTTCCAGTGTCAGGGGTACGTCAGTGCAGCGTTGTGCTAGCAGCTCTCCTGCCAGCAGAACCGGGACTGTGCTGCGTCTGGGGCAACGCCGTTTTCTGTGCTGCTCAGACTGATGTTTCCGCAACATGGGATTGCACCCTTAGTCGTGGTACTGAAGTGACCTCTCTGAAGGTAGATGCCTGTCTGGGGGGGGGGGGGGCTCTGTTGGACCTTGGAGGATCTGACCCAACAAGGGAGTTCTTATGTTAATCTGCCAGCATTGTGCATTACACGGAAATAATTTCTGTGACTCATCTTGCCTAACTTTTTTCTTATTACATTAATTAGTGAGGCTGCTAACTACCTCACAGAAGCTCTTCAAACGGTTACTGAAGTGGAACTTGAAGATCTGATAGAAAATCTGATTGATGCTGTTGAGAAGCAGCCCTGTAAGTGGATTCTTGACTTTCTTACATGCCTTGAAGAGAAAAACGTACTGGCATCTTATGCCTTCGGTGGCGTTCTTCTGTCGCTGGGATGACAGTGAGTGGTGGTGTCCTCACGCCCTTGACGACATGACTTTGGGTCAAACAGCGGTGCAAAATTGGACATATTTTTTTTCTCAGCTGAGTGGTCCTATTTTTCCTGTCTTCCTGCTGAGAACCAGTCTAGGGGACGGGATTGCTATTCTGTTTTATTGAATGTACTTGATTGTGTTTTATATTGATTTTATTAACTACCATTTTATTGAGGCTGTGTGCCTCCCTGGTTCCATTTCAGTAAGGAGAATGGCAGGGTATAAATCTTTTAAAAGAAATAAATTGTTTGAAAATGGGAACATCATCCAACTTGGCCAGGAAGTTGTGTTTCCAAATGGCTGCTGCAATAGCCAATCTCTTCCTGTGCTGTCTTGCAATGGGTTAGTATTACTGTTGTGTGTTTTCCATTTCTTTAAGAGATACTCCGTTCTCAAAGGTTTTGGGGGTAATGTAGAGACGATTTCTTCTGGGATCAGTGGGGCTTGCTTTTCTGTGCTTAGGATGGGGCAGGGCTACAACTCGGGGGAGCGAGCGACAAGGTCAGACCCTTCACCTGCCTTCTCAGTATTTCCGGAGTAAATAGGAGTCAACTCAGTAAAGATGGAGTACAGTATTTGGTCATTGGTTCTGGGGGACTCCAGTGTTAACGCCGAGGCCCCTGCAGTGGGAGCTGCTCAGGAGTTCATGGCTGCCAAGACAACCCTGGGGGGCCTCTCTCGGTTGATTGATGCCCCCACACACACACATGTGGCTGGCTATGTTTTTATATTTTATTTCTCTGCTGTTACTTCTTTTTCTGTTGCTTTTAGTTCTTGATTCCCTCTTGAGTTACTGTATTTATTGAATTAAATTATTTTATAGTAATTTTTGTGTGTAAATTCTCATTAGCTGCCTTGGGCGTCCCATGTTTTGGGAGGAAAGGCAAGGTATAAATATTTGAAATGAAAGGAAATACTCTACCTGGGCGCCAGACTCTCCTGCCTTGGCACATGTCGTCCTCTGTAGATCACAGAATCCCTAGAACTATCAGTGCATTTAGAGACTGTGCAAGTAACACGAATGGAGACAGGCAGACAGACAGGCGGATGCAGCCAGTCCGGCTGTGTTTGCACCACTAGGCTTCCTTTGGCTAGAAATGATGTCATGCTTCAGAGATTTTTTGGAAGTAAAGAGATTGAATATGTTTTATAAAATTCTTTGTGGCCTGTCAGTTACATAGGCGATAATTCTAATCCTGTGAAATGTTCCTTTTAGTGTCGTGCAACATGATTGAAAAGTCCGCAGTGGAGGCCGCGGTCCTGGAGTGCAGCCAGTCCTTTGATGAAACCAGGTACGTTGACAGACATTCATTGAGAGAGCAAAACAAACCACCAGGCGTTCTTCTGCATGTGATTCAGATGATGATGATGATTTATTATATACCGCTTTTCAACAAAAAGTTCACAAAACGGTTCACAGACAAAATCAAATGGTTAAATGGCTCCCTGTCCCAAAAGGGCTCATAATCTAAAAAAAAAATGTAGAACACTATCAGCAGTCACCAGAAAAAAAAAAAAAAAACGCTGTGCTGGGGTGAAAGGGGGGCAGTTACTCTCCCCCTGCTAAGTATAAGAGGAGCACCCATTGAAAAAGTGCCTTTTTCTAAGAAACCAACTAGAAAAGAGCAGCTTCTCTCACTGACAAGCCCCAACTGTACCACAGGCACATAGAAAGGATATTTCTGTGAGCAGGCAGACTTTGGAAGGGGAGGTGCTTTGCAAATGTTCCTTTGCAACCCTCTGTTGGAGAGGATTTGAAGTGGGAAAGTGCTGGCTGAAAAACTGATTCATGCCTTCCTCTGCAGCATAATCCTATGCGCGTTTATGCAGAAGTAAGCATCATGTGTTCAATAGAATTTGCTCCCAGAAACTGTGCCTTCACTCCCTGCATTGCCCCTCTGCGCATGGTCAAGAACAATTGCCTGCTCCCTTCTGATGCGCTGGGCTTCTGCTCTGCAGTCTGGACTCCAATTGTGGAGCCAGTGAGAAAGGCTGGGCTCATTTTGACCGCCGGTAGCAGCAGTGCCTGAAGGGCTGCTGCCCCCCCCCCCCCCCCCGTGTCTCGCTCTGGTCTTCCTCGCCAGTTTAGTGCAGGCATTTTCCCCATAGCTGTGCTACATGAAGACGTTCTGTACCCCCTGTTAGGACTTCTCACCCTTGCCAGAGAGTGATGGGACACTTGCCAAACCGAGGTTGACCCCGTCCTGCCCCTTCCCGCCTGCTCAAAGCCTCTCCTTTCTTATCTTGCTTGACGACACCCAGCGGGGCTTGGGAGCTTTTATTCCAGGCCTGTGTGTGCCACCGTTAGCTGGCCCCCTTGCTGAACAGAATGGCAGCCTGGCTTGCTTCATTCCGCTTCCGACCATGGAGAAAGGACTGTGTGAATTAACCCGTAATGGAAATCCTACGTACTCGCTACACAAAGACTGATTGAAAAATCACAGCTAACTGTGCTCTGACCTGTCCTAGAGAATGTAAAATAATTGCCACATGAATGTGATACGTTACGCCGATACAGGGGAGGGAATTGTTCATTTCATGTGATTTCTCCCCTACAGACAGTTTTCAAGTGTGTGTTTTTGCCCTTTTTCCTTTAGGGAACGTATTTTCAGCATCATTGGGGCTTTTGACATCCCGCGCTATATTTACAATTCCGAAAGGAAGAAATTTCTACCGTAAGTTCTTGCTATTTAATTTTTTAGCTGTTTGGATTCCCACCTATTATACTTTTCGTGGTAATTTTCAAATGCCTCCGCAAACGTTTGGCTCATGGTACAGAAATATACCTACATTCCTGCCATGGTGATAAGGAGTAGCCCAAGGACCCCTAGTTCTGTGTTTTAGTTCTGTGTTTTGAAATTCTCTGTGAAATTCCTTTCAGGCTCTCGATGACCAGCCACCCTGCACCAAATTTATTTGGCTGTGCCAGGGATAAAGCAGAATTGTTTCATGAACGTTACATCATCTTGCAGCAGGTGAGAATAGAGAGGAAGAACGTAGAACAGAAAGACTCTTGTGGTTTAAGAAAGATGTGCACAGATGACCAACTCATGATGTGAAATTATGTTGAACACCCACACCAGAGGAATGTGCAGGGGAAACCAACTGTTGGGGCAGCCCATCCATGAGGCCAACTGAAGCGGTTGTCTTGGGCAGCAGATTGGGGGGGGGGGGGCACCCATCCCTACCCACCAACTTGTCTGTACTTCTCCTTCCACTCCCTGGAGTGAAAAAGGAAGAGGGGGGCAGAGAGGAAGAGGAAATACGGAGGGGAAGGGATTGCTGAGCTAGAACATGGCTGGCCCCTCATCATCGGGTCAGGCCGGGGGGCAGCTTTGGGCTTGCCGCCTCAGGCATACAGGATGTCTAGGGCCAGCCCTGATGACTCTCCACAGTACAGCTGCATTCTTGGGAAAAATTGCAAAGATGCCTCACAAGGAACAGTGATGTCCTGGGCTGCTGTAATAACCATTTCAGATGCAGTCTATTTCCTCCTCCTAAGTTACTAGATTGAATAACTGCATAATAACTGATCCCTGCTGGATCAGATCAAAGTTCCATCTACTCTTGTGTTGCATTGTAGGCAACAGCCTTCCTTCGCCATTTGGTCCCCAATGGATGATATTCAGAGGTAGACTGCCCCTGCACATGGAGGTTCCTTGTCAGAGGCCCCCTCATCGCCACGTTTCCCAGAGGTTCCATGCGCCACTCCTTCATCATCGTGATGGGCTGCAGCTTTTTTCGCTGCGTTCCAAGCCAGAGGCGAGGGCAGCCCACCACGACCATGAGGGAGCAGCAAAACACCCGGCCGTAATTGGCGGTGACTTGGTGACGCCATCACATCACCGCGAGTGACTTCCGCTTCTGCACGCTTGGTGGGGTGACGCCAGGAAGACTCAGCGATGCCTCTGACCGCATTGTTTCGTTTTGCGGAAGCTGCTGTGGAGAGTGAGGAATGGAGAGAGAAGCAGCAGCTGCCCCCCCCCCCGACTCCCGCTCATGATTCCCAGTGTGTCTGTGGAGCACTCTTAGGTTGCCTCTGCGCAGCCACAGTTTCCAGAGCTCCGTGTTGATCAAATGTGGAGCCAAATGCCTTATCACAGTCGTTGTGTGCAACAGCCATAGTGTATGCCGAGTAAGAACTTGAGAGTGTGGCTGAAAAATGTTGCCTTCGCAATCATGAACAATGGTGATTTTCTTTTTAATCGGCTCGTGTTTACCACTGTGCAGAGAACGCGTAGGCACGAATTGTTCACACCTTCAGCTATTGGTACCTACCCGGATGAAAGCAAAAGTAAATTCCAGGTAACCTGTACGTACTCTTGTTCAATGGGCCGGGGGGGGGGGCTTAGCCCTTCAGGTGTGGGATGCTGATGTGATTTCATAGATCAGTGGCCGCCGTGGTCAGAAGTGGCCCCCTCTGATCCTGAAAGAAGGAACCAGTGCAGCTCAGCCAGCTGCTGCACCTCCACTTGTAGCCTAGATCCAGAGACACACCCCCCCCCCCCCCGCTGGTTCCGCACTCTCCGGAGGGCTCCGGGTGTCTTCTCTGCAGGCTCCCTCTCTGTCGTGGCCTTTGGAGCAGGAGGGGTGTTTTAAAGGCCACCTGTGCTGCGGCTTTTGGATCTCTGTTCAAACGGGGAGGCGTGGCCAGGAGACGTGGTCAGCAGTGCGGCATTGAACCTCGTCTTTGCCCCTGCTATTCTGTCTTGGCCCTCATTCACCTGCTCTCTGGTTCTAGCTGAAAACGATAGAAACTCTCTTGGGCAACTCGGCTAAAGTGGGCGAAGTGATTGTCCTTGGGATGCTCACCCAGCTGAAGGAGGTAGGCTGTGCTCTTCTTGAGTTGTGTTACTGCTGGGAGGGAAGGGGGGGGGCGTTTCCAAAATGTTCATCTAAGTAGATGTTGGAATAAGCATGAGTGTGGGTTTGACACAGCAGCGCTACTTCTGGAGGGTATTGAAGCTGGATAATTTGGTCTTAATTATTGGCTTTTTTATTCATATTTTCAAGGGAAAGTTTTTCTTGGAAGACCCTACAGGAGTTGTCCAGCTGGACCTTAGTAAAGCAATATCCTTTTTATGTGCCTGTGGTACAGTTGGGGCTTGTCAGTGAGAGAAGCTGCTCTTTTCTAGTTGGTTTCTTAGATTCTTTTCCTATGGGTAGGTCAGTTGTTGTACAGTTTAACTCCTTTTCTTGTTCAGTTGGTGCAAATTTTCTTCTCTCGCCCCCCCCCCCCCCGCTCTTGTCCTGTATTTTTACGATTGTAGGCAGGGACTTCAGTATTTTCAATGCTTTTATTTGTAATGCATGATGACAGCTGGTGACACTGCTGGTACGCACACCTGCCAAAGACCAGGATGCCCACACAGCTGCTTTTCGCTACCCAGTCATTAGTGGGTGGTGATCCCAAAAGAAAAGCACAGCTTGGGAATCGCTCCGTGTAGAAAGGCATGGGGTGCGCACCGCCCTGCCCAGTGTGCCTCCCTCTGTGGTTGTCCCGTCCCCCTCCCACCCCCGTTGTGGGGCTGCTTTGATTCTAGTCATTTCTTCAGTGCTGCTAATTAACAAGAGGCTCATCTTCCTTAACTGCTTTGCACCAGTTCCACAGTGGTTTATACACAGAGTCGTGTTTTGTATTAACGGAAGGTAAGGCAGACGTTTTTCTTAAGGTTGTCTTATTTCAGTCTGAGTGGATCGGTGCCCTGTGTCCTGCGCACCCTCAGGTAGCCTGGCCCTGCTCACCTGACTCCTCTGTGTATGGCAACAATTCAAAATTCAGACTCCATTTACATTAATATTAATCAATGATGTTAATGTATAATATGTCCATTCCTCTCTCCTTACTAAGAATGTGTATAAGTAATCCATTTATCAGTTGGACTGAGAACAGTTTTCTAGTTAGTACGGCTGGGATTGTGAGCGTAGGGTGTCCTCAGTGCTACTTCTCTAAAACGATAGGAACAATTTGGGGTGCTGTCGACCCAGTGTGCGGTGGCTGTGAAGGCCAATTCCATGCTCGGGATCATTAAAAAAGGGATGGAGAATAAAATGGCCAATATTATTATGCCATTGTACAAATCGATGGTAAGGCCACATCTGGAGTATTGCGTTCAGTTCTGGTCACCACACCACAAAAAGGATATAGTTGAATTGCAAAAGGTGTAGAAAAGAGCGACCAGAATGATTCGTGGGCTGGAGCACCTCCCTTATGAGGAAAGGCTACAGCGTTTGGGGCTCTTCAGTCTAGAAAAAAGGCGCCTGAGGGGGGACATGATTGAGACTTATAAAATTATGCATGGGATGGAGAGAGTGGATAGAGGGAAATTCTTCTCCTTCTCGCACAACACCAGAACCAGGGGACATCCACTAAAATTAAGTGGAGGGAGAGCTAGGACATACAGAAGAAAATATTTCTTTACCCAGTGAGTAATTAATATGTGGAACTCCTTGCCACAGAATGTGGTGATGGCACCTGGCCTTAATGTTTTTAAAAGGGGATTGAATAGATTCATAGAGGAAAAGACCATCACAGGTTACAAGCCATAAGCAACCTCCTGGTTTTAGAAGTGGGTTTTCTCTGTGCCAGGTGCAGGAAACAGGTTATCTTGTTGGCTGTGTGCTCCCTGAGGCATCTGGTGGGGCCACTGTGAGATGCAGGAAGCTGGACTAGATGGGCCTTTGGCCTGATCCAGCAGCTGGTCTCCTCTTACTTTCTTATGTTGGGCAAAAATTATGTGGTGACTGTTTTCTGCTTGCTAAGGAACAGCTAATTTTTACTTCCTAGGCTGGTACGAAGATGAAGTGTTTCATGTTGATGCTTTTGGATTTCCACCTACAGAGCCTTCTGCTATCACAAGGTATCAAAATCATAATCTGTCAATCTGTCAACCAGGAGGAGGGAGGAGCGCATGTGCCACATCTATATCTTGAGCAGCAGGCATTGAGATACGCTTTACACTATTACTCTTTTTAAAATCTGATTTTCAGAAACTTTGTGCTGTTGCGGTGCACTGTGAAGTGGGGCTGGGAGCTTGTGACAACTCGTGGGACATACAGAGCCGAGGCTGCAATGTTCTCAAACTGAGCTCTTTATGGACAATAAAGAACCATCTGAGATCATATTTGGGAGAGAAATGAGCTTCAACAGAGCCTGCTAGTCTTTGTTTTTCCTTCTGTAGGGCGTATTATGGAAACACAAACTTCTTTGGCGGACCTTCTTCAACTTCTGTTAAAGCTTCTGCCAAACTGAAACAGATGGAGGAAGAGAACGAGGCTGCCATGTTTGTCTTCCTGTCAGATGTTTGGTTGGACCAAGCAGAAGTTTTGGACAAGCTTCGCATTATGTTTTCAGGTAGCTCTGTTGATGTATATACAGCTGTAAACACTTGCAAAGCTAAAGCATTTGGGGGCTGTTTAGTATAGGGGGAAAGGTATTTTTGGGTGATGGTATATAATATTATGAACGGGCAGCAGAAGACAAATTTGTCGTCATCTCATAAAAGTAGGACTTGGGTCTTGCAATGAAATGGATTGGTAAATCCATTCAGGTCAAACATAGGAGTACTGTACTTTGTCACACAATGACTGCATCACGAACTTGTGCAATTTGCTGTCAACAAGATGTTACTTTTAAAAAGTATTAGACAAATTCATGGAGGATGGTCTAGGAAGGGACTGGCAATAACAGCCAAATGGAAGCTCTGTGTTCTGGGCCTTGTGGTTTATTTTGTGAATGCAGTGGTTCTCAAAGCAGTGGGTTGCAACCCACTACGAAAACCGGAAGTGGCCACTACCCCCTGAAGGGGGGTGGCGACGTGCCGGCGGCGGAAAAAAGGGGGTTCTTTTACTTAACAGGGGCCGTGGTGGCCCTCTGAAACCGAAAGTGGGTCTCGATTGCTTCAGGGAGCCAATATGAAGTGCAGGGAGACCCACAGAGGGGTCTGTGCCCCCCTCCGCACCCTCCGGAGTGCCGTCGCAACCCACCTTTTTCCCCGCCAGCAGTGCAATCCCGGGAACGCTGCCGCCCCTGCAAGGACTTATGACTTCCCCAACTCATGGGGAGAACTTTGAGCCTTTTAAAATGAATGTTTTCCAAGTACAGTATACCTCCTGGATGCCAGATGGTGAAGGGGGCGGACGCTTGTGAACTGCCCGTTGGATGCTGGATGACGCCAAATCTTCTGAGGAACATGTTGAAATGTCTGTCTCACTAGCCAGCCTGAAATAGCTTACAGGAGCACTCTTGTGTAGAAGAGCAAAAAGAATGTGTTTGGATGGATAAGTGTAAAGCCAAAGCCATGGCCCAGATGTTATATGGGGCACAGTGGGGGCCCTTTTCCCAGTACAGTGAAACTGGAGTGTGTTCAGTCTAAGTTCTTGGAGTTCCCAGAGGGGTCTCCAATGCCTTTTTGCGTCTGGAGACAGGACAGATCGTTAGAGTGGAGGCAAGAGTGCGATTGACTATTCTCTTCTATTGGCTAAAACGTATTCTCTGCCCATCAGGACTTACCCCACTCATTTTACAAGATGATTTTAAATCAAGGTGGCTTAAGGGGGTCGATGCAAAATTGCTCTCTTGGGGTTTTTTTTTTTGGATCAGGCGGGTGCTATCATTAAACAGCGGATTATTGACAACGAACGCCAATTAGATCTCAGTATGGTAAATGAGTTCTGCATTAAGGAAGATCTTAGATACATAGCTGCTGCCCCAGTGCCATATTTAACCCGGTTGGAATTACCTAGCCATAGACAGGTTTTCACGTTGGCCCGTTGTGGTGGGTTGCGCTCTGCTGTCCTAGAGGGTCGGTATAAGAGGACCCCATATGTAGAGCGAGTGATTATGCCCTTGTAAAGCCAATCAGATTGAAACCATCAAGCATGTCTTATTGGACTGTGACTTTTATAGGGAGATCCGGGCAGTTTATATCTTTCCAACGTTGGATGGGCTAGTGCGCATCTCAAGACATGATTGTAAAGCTCTTTTCCTGTCAGATTTGTACCCCGCAGTTACCCTTAAGGTGGCATTTTTTTTAGCGACTGCAATAAACATCAGCAGGAAGAAGGTGGAGGGTGTATTATGAGTTAGGTTTTAGTAGTACTTTAAGTTTAATACTTACGTTTTAAGATTTTATTTTAAATGGATAGATGTACCGTAATACTAAAATGTTATGGAGGATAAGCATCATTGTAATGGGCCCCTGAAATGGGATGTATGGGAGTTTTTTGTGCAAATTGCATTTATATGTACAGTATATGCAACTGGTTTAGCTTTTTCTTTTATGCTGGTCAATGATTGTAATAAAGGAGGAGGATGGTGATGGTGATGATGATGGTGAATGAATAAGTGTCACAAGGGAGGCAGCAACATGAACAACAAAGACCTTTGTGGCATTTTCAGGACTGGCGTGTACTTATTGTAGCAAGTTAAATAGCCACTTTGAGGACATGATCTTCAGCTGGAAAATGGCAGAGAGTCAAGGGTTAAGTACCCCCTGCCTCCGCACTGCTGTCCCCACCCGATGCTTTACACAGAGTGAAAACCTAGGTCCCTGCCCCAAAGGGCTTCCAGTTTAGCTATTGACACAAGGGAGACAGCAGAGGGCTGGAAGGGAATGACACAGATAAACAAAGTAGCACACGCAATTGTTTTGTTACACCTGCACTGAGTGTCACAGTAGGGAACAGGGACTGAGGCCAAAGCCTTCCTGGAAAAGGTGGGCTTGAAGATGGATTTGAAGGAAGCTCCTGCCTGTTTTTCGGGAGGCAGCTCCAAGGAGGCCTTCGGGTGGTGCAGCTGGAAGAGCAAAGGTTATGGGCAGGAGCAGGGGGAGAGAACCGAGCGGGAGGCTGGGCCGAGGCCGTGGAAGCCCAGGGCAAGGAGAGCTCAGGAGGGGCAGGAGGTGGTCAGTGTGAATGCTGTCATTTCTGATGTGGCCGGAGGATTGATGGCTGTTCTGCTGCACAGAGTCTGATCTCTTGTCCTCTGTCGTGTTGGCAGCTGATCCTGTAGCGGAGCTGCTGCTGGGGCAGACAGGATGGGGCCGTCGTCATGGCATTGGGCTTTCCAGCCGGGGCGGGAGCGCTTGCGTTGCTTTCTCTCTCTTGCGCCGCTTATTGTTGCCGGCGAGCCGCCTTGCAAGATTTGGGTGCTGCATGTTGACAAGAACAGGCCCCCCGTTGTGTTAAGTTGGACTTGGGTTCAAGTCCCAGAAATGTTTTTTTTTTTGGGGGGGGTGCCTGTTTCGTGCCTGTTTGCTTCCCTCCCTCACGTGGGTCTTCTAGAGCGCCCAGCTCTCTTCCACTCATAGCACATGTTGCTCTGGGCGGGAGGGTTTCGTTTTCTTTGTTTTGTGGATGAAAGGGGGGGGCTGGGGGAATGCACAGTTTTCATCAACTGAATGGGAGTAACAGTCCTTCTTTCTCCCCCTAGGCTACTCTGCAATGCCTCCTACTTGTTTTTTCTTCTGTGGGAACTTTTCTTCTGCTCCATATGGAAAAAATCAAATTCAGTCACTGAAAGGTATTTGGGATCATGCATTGTACCGTATTTATAAATTAACAGGTGATGAAGTTGTATGTTCTTTCACAGGGTGTGGTGATGGCATCTGGCCTAGATGCCTTTAAAAGGGGTTTGGACATTCATGAAGGAAAAGACCATCACAGGTTACAAGCCATAAGCAACCTCCTGGTTTTAGAAGTAGGTTTTCTCTGTGCCAGGTGTAAGGGAGTGACAACGGGAAACAGGTTATCTTGTTGTCTGTGTGCTCCCTGAGGCATCTGGTGGGGCCACTGTGTGACACAGGAAGCTGGACTAGATGGGCTTTTGGCCTGATCCAGCAGGGCTCTTCTTATGTTCTTAAGTGTTTTTAATATTTAGGATGTGAGATTTGTATGGAGATTCAAAATTGATGGAGCTGGGATTTTACCAGCAATAATGGAGGTCCGAGTTGACCCGTAGTGGCTGCCAGCTGGGGGTTCCCCTGGGGCAAGGGAATGAACATTCCCTTACCCCGGGGAGGCCTCCACTGGCCAATACCCCCCCCCCCCGGCGCACGAGAGATACAGCGGAAGCCATGTTGGTGCCGCTGCATCACTGCGCGGGGGTTTAGCTAGGATTGGGCTGCCGGGCTAAGAAGAAATAATCAGAAACTCTTGCTCCTCTGTACAACGGTTGCTCAGCGCTGAACGCAGGGTGTCTGTTGGCCGCCCTTGAGGTGAAGGCAGGGAAATGCAGGCGACGTTTCCAGGGCCAGTTTCAGAATAAACGCTTTACTGTTCTGCCTCTAGGTTCCTTGAAAGCCCTTGCAGACATTATCTGTGAAAATCCCAGTATCCATAAGAGGTATGCACTACATGTTTGTTATATCTGAATGATGAAACATAGTGAACAACCAGTGAAAACCGTGAAGGGGACAAATGTACAATTTTCAGTTAGAAAACCTTCCCCCCAATTGACGTCCAATTCCATTGCCCTGAACAACCCTCCCCAGGCTGCCACTGCTTGAGAGACAGAGGAGCCTGGAAGCATCCAGGGCAGTTCGTCAATTCTGGATTCCCATTTAAAAGACTGTAAGTGTACACAGAATTCCCATTTAGTCCATGGGATTGAGTTTTCTGGGGGGGGGGGGCGGCATCTAGTGCCCTCCTCACTGTGTGAGTGAAGCCTGTGACACGCAGGGTACATCTTGCGTGCATCGCGCCTGGCGCATTGCCTGAGCGGCCGATGTGCCGCTAGGAACCCCAGGCCCACCTGCGAAAGCCGCACGGAGAAAAGGAAGACATTCTGCCCTGCCCCCCTCTCTTTTTGGCCAGTCAGAATCGAGACTCTTCAGTCTCTATTCTGATTGGCTACCGCGTTTGCTCCGCGTCCCACCCCCAGATTAAAAAAAAGGGCTCCGATTGGCTCAATGAGAATGTGACGCGACAAACACTGGAAAACCTTGGCATCGGGCAAGGGAGGCGTGACCCAGAACATCCCTCCCAGCGGCAGTAGCGTCGTCTGGGGGGGGGAGCCTTGGTGCCCTGGGCTTACCTTTTCTCCGCAGCCATCCCGGCTGCGTTTCTGCCCTCCCGCCTGCCCTCAGCTCGAACGGCTCCAAAATGGAAGCCAAACTGCGGAGGGGGGGGGGTCGCAGCCGCGCGCTGACGTCACGGCCCCCGTCATGTGGGGGCGCAACGACACCACTGCCCAGCGGCTCCCAGCAGGCAGCCAGAGGAACGTCACACCGCAAGAAAACGGCCGCCGCAGGAGCGTCTCAGCCTTTAGCCTGCTGGGTCAATGGTTCTCCTTGTGGAAGATCTTTTGCCCTCTTCAGCTTCTGTGCTGGTTGCGGAATGCTCGTCTTCCCCGTGGAAGTTGGTGGGTGCCTCTTCATAGCTCAGGCCCGTTAGAATAACTGGCTACTCTGCAGTTATAATAACTGGCTACTTTTTATGCCGCCTTCCAAGTTTAAACCAAAATCCAAGGGAGAATACAAACCAGAAGTTCTAAAAGCAGGGACCGGAAGGACAGGATCAGCATCGCGGGGTCATCCTGACAGCCTGCAGCAGCGTTGTCCCCCCCCCTCCCAGGGCCTCTTCTTTCTGGGCCTTCTTTCAGGTGGTGAGTCGCCCCCCTTTTGGACAGGAGGGCCCCCCCTCCCCATGTATTTGACCGGGTCCCCGTCTTTTGTGAAGTCTTGCCTACCGTCCTCCTTGGGTTTCAGTGGTTTTGCCCCTCGCTTTGCTGCTGGCACTTGGCTTTCACCCAGCAGCTGCTAATCACCCATCTCTGCCATTCCCCCCCCCCTTTGCAGCAGCCGGTTTGTGTTTGTTCCTGGCTCTGAAGACCCCGGCCCTGGCTCCATTCTGCCAAGGTATGTTTGGGACATGACCCAGTCATGACTCAGTCGGTGTCAGTATCATCGGTCTGCTCTGAGAATATGCACGTTTCTTTTCTGATGCTTGCTCCATCCATCCATTTTAGGCCACCGCTTACTGAAAGCATTACTGAGGAATTCAGACAGCAAGTTCCATTCTCAGTGTTCACGACAAATCCTTGCAGGTAACTGTCCTGATTGGATCTGACCTCTCTTTGCTTGCTGACTCCTGAACAAATGGTGAGGTATTGGAGTGAACCTGATACTCTGACAGTGGGGGCACATGTCCCCCGCCTTTCTGTCTGGCGGACTGCTTCTCTTGCTGCCAGCAAATACAGTTCAGGCAAACCATTCGCCTCAGTGGGGGTGATCTCAGCACACGGCTCACTCTCCCATTTAAAATCAACAGGGCTAATCAGTGCTTGGCATTGGCTGGATTGTACAGAAATGTATTTGTGTACATTTTCTATTCACCTATCAAAGATGGCTGATTTGCTGCAGTGTTACTGCTGTACATTGCAGTTCACCTAGAGTGGAGACGACTGGCCCTGCCCAACAGGCTTGCAGTCCTAGATACAGTATTGACACGAGGGGAGGGGGGGGTGGAGGCAGAAGCATCTACGTTTGCTGCGTCACATGTACATAGCTTGGCTACAGTGCGGGGGGGAGGGGGGAGGCCTGCTTCCAAAGCCCCCTTGTCTCTGAAGGGATTTGGGGGGAGCGAGGCGGCACCCTGCTGGTGTGGCGGGAGGCGGTTCCCAGTGTAAGGGGCAGCAAGGGAGAAAGGACAGGCCTTTGAGGACAGGTGGCGCTGGGAGAGCAGAGGGCCAGGCAGAAACTGAGCACTGGGGAGGGGCGCGGAGGCGCTTGCTTGCGCTGGATCTAGGGAGGGGGTGGCAGGAGAGATGCGGTGTGGCTGAGGCAGTGAGCCAGCGGAAACGGGACTGGCTGTGGCATTTCCTCTTCTGCGTCCTGGAGAGGCACGATGATGACGACAACTAGCAGGGCGCCAAATCCCAGGCTCTGTTCCCTTCCTTGAAATCCTGAAGTAATACCGTTGTGCTTGTGACTTCCAGGGTTCAGTACTGCACCCAGGAAATAATCATCTTTCGAGAGGACCTGGTAAATAAGATGTGCCGGAATTGTGTCCGGTTTCCAAGCAGCAATCTGGATATTCCTAACCATGTAAGCCCAAGAAAACATTCAGCATTTGGGTTTGAGCATCTGATGGTGGAGGGATTAGTCTAACTCTAACTTATTTCCTGTAATCAGTTTAAGACTATAGAGCAGTACTGCAAAAAGATTCCATATATACAGATCATTGCCTTTGTTTAATCTCTACTTTCTTGATGTTCCTTTCAGTTTTAGTGCCTGTATGTTGCAGATAGCAACATCTTCATGGAGAACAGGCGGCCTGACACGAGTGCAAAGTGTCAGTGCCTACTATGCAAAGGGGGAGGTCTGGCTTTCCAAACGCACTGTGGTCAGAGGCCATTTCAGTGGCCCTTGTTCCATGACTCTGAGCACTCCGCAGCGCTGAGAACCCGGACCACCCCACCCCCCTTCCACCTGTTCAGGGCTGCAGGGATTCAGACCTGCTTCCAAGTCTGGCTGTATCTCCACTGGGCCCAGGAGGTGACATGTTGCATCCATCGCAGGTGAAGTTCATTTGCTGAGGTGTGCTAATTACCAGCAAAGGAGGAAACAGTCATTCAGTCGCTCAGATCAGAGTCTGGAATACAACTTGTTCCGCCTTAAATAGGGTGACCAGAGTACCTGTGTTTCCTTGTTCTTTGTTTTGCAGTTTGTCAAAACTATTTTGTCGCAAGGGCACCTGACTCCACTGCCCCTGGCGGTCAGCCCTGTTTACTGGGCCTATGACTACAGCTTGAGAACCTACCCTCTGCCAGACCTGATTGTCTTTGCTGACAAATATGACCCCTTCACTGTGACCAACACGGATTGCCTCTGCATAAACCCTGTAAGATCTCATCTAGCACTTTTTCCCTTCTTCGGAGCATGATGACAACAAGTGTTCCGGGGGTGGGGGGCGTATGGTGCATAAAATAAACCAAATTGATTATAAAGTGTCACTAGTACATTTTCTTTCCTTGCCATCTAAGTGTCTGCTGCTGCCTTGGCACTTTCAAGGAGGTCTCTCCATGCTGTACTTCATTTTTCCAGAGCAAACTCCAGTGCCGCAAACCCTCTCCCAGTGGGGGACACCAGTCCAACTAACGGTGTGCAGCTGTACACTTTGCCATTTTCTGTACGCCGGAGTGGAGCGCACAAGAAAAGCGAGCAAGTGTGCATGCGCACAGTTGTCCTTGCTGTAGGAGTTCCCTCCTCTTGTCACAGTAGTTGGGGGCCTACAGTTAGTACTAAAATGTGGTCATTGGGGTTTTTTGAGCGTGTACAAAGGGTTAACATCTTTGGAGCAGTGTTAAATTGCTCAAAGTAGTAAAAAAATTACCCAGTCGACTGTTCTTGGAAGCTGCTCGGTAAGAGGCATGTCCCACGTAATTAATGCTCAAATATATGTGCAAGTACTTGTGACGGGCTACTGCAGTGGTTCCCAAACATATCAGGCATGTGACTTCCTTCCTGCCGCTGGTGCTGATCGAGGAACCTGGAAGTGTGGCGACGTGTTTACGCGCGACGCGATTACATCATCGGCACTTACTTCTGGGTTCCACGACCAGGAAGCAATGCTAAAATGAATCCTAAGGAGGTCTGGGCAGGCCCCCAAAACACCATGTGCGTTGCACAGTCCACAGAGCAGAGCCTCTGCTCAGCGGTCTGTTGCGTCAGTTGCGCAGCTGGTGTGTCTCCCGCAACGCACAGTTTCGGAGCTACTGAATGAGGGACATTACTCAAGAAAATGATCTTTGGATTAAAGCCTAAACTTCTACCCATGTGTGTGTTTTTCCTTTTCTCACCCTAGGGATCTTTTCCAAGAAGTGACTTTTCATTCAAAGTGTACTATCCCTCTAACAAAACAGTTGAAGACAGGTATGAAACCCCCCCCCCCTTGCATTTAGTAGTGAATGTGATAGTACGCTTGAAGTTCCTGCTCTGCTTTTAAATACAGAATGGATATGGTGGTGCCATTTGTTGATCTGTAGTCAGCTGATCAAGGAGTTAGGCAAATTGCAAAAATTATATACTCTTTATTATCAGGCAGATGGGAAAGTACAAAGAATTCTCGGTGTCTGTTTCATTTGCGATCTCACTCATTAAAATTTTAAGAATTGCGACATGAATTATAGTTATTTTATCCATAGTAACTAAGTTGCAATGTCTTTATATGCTCCCTACTGGCGCGAACAACTGCCTGTCTGAATGAAAAGGTCTTACAGGGTTTTGAAAAGGAAGGTTTTGACTCAGACTTTTCAAGGGAGCCATTTCTAAAGCTTGACTCTCCTATATAAAAGGAGCTCTCCATGTTTGTTTTGTATCGCTTTCCCTCTGCACCATTCTTGCTGGTGAATGGGGGGGGGGGGGAGTAGGCACTGATTTGTGTTTTTTCGAGGATTTTCACGCACACATTTTTCTGGACTTCGCCAAAGCATCTGGAATATACCGTAGATGTGGCAACAATCCAGCCACTTGAAGGACAACTCTAAAACTATCTGTTGCTGCTTTAGCACAAGGACAGCGATGGAAAGGCAGTCAGGACCTCCTGGACAATGTGCTCTAGTGAAGCCCTGTGAAATCCATAGAAATGAATACCGTATAAAATCTGGACACCTTCTCCCCATAAATATCTTCAAGACACAGCTCTGTGTCATTCTGCAAGTGGTGGTTCATGTGCCAGCAAGATTCACTAGGGCATATTTGTAATTTCCAGATCCCTTTTAAAAGCCTTTCTTTTCTGTTACTTAGTAAACTTAGTAAACTTTGAATGACCCCAACTATTTGGCAAACAGCCAAGTTGGATTTTAAGGGAATTAAACCTGCAAGTGTTCAGACTGACTGGATGCGAGGCAGTTTCAGTGGCCTGTAAATGGTGGGTTTTTATGTTTCATTAAACAGAGCTTAACCCTCAGTGCCTGGGCAAAAGATGGGGGCCTTCTGGGCCTCGACCAAGCACCCGGATTTAACTTAACCTTAGTTAAGTGCGGCAGTTTAATTAAGTGAAATCGTAGGTGCTGGTTTGTCAGCATGGTACGCCTCTGATGTCTCTAGTGATCTCACTAACAAAAAAAAAACCACCACCCCAAACAATCGGTGATTAACCATCAAGAAACACTGATGCATTTATAGTAAATGGAAACTTGTTTTATTATTTTCAGCAAACTCCAAGGACTTTGAATCTCTGTCAAGAACAGTAGCAATTCTGCCCATTCTGGGAGGGAGCACCGCTGTCGGGATCCTGGATTTTCACGGCATGCTGCAGCTGATGTAGAATTTTGTACATAAATCTTCATACAAAAGAGAAAATAAGGCTACAGTCCTATTTGGATGCCACGCCAATGGCGCACCAACACCAGTGCAACATCCGTCATCTCTTAAGCCTGCCCAGCGGGAGGGGGGGAGGGAGAACATAAGAACATAAGAAGAGCCCTGCTGGATCAGGCCAAAGGCCCATCTAGTCCAGCTTCCTGTATCACATAGTGGCCCCACCAGATGCCTCAGGGAGCACAAGACACTTGTATCCTGTCGCCACTCCCTTGCACCTGGCACAAAGAAAAGCTACTCCTCCATCCAGGAGGTTGCTTATCCCCATCATGGCTTGTAAGCTGTGATGGACTTTTCCTCCACAAATCTGTCCAATCCCCTTTTAGAGGCATCCAGGCCAGGTGCCATCACCACCTCCTGTGGCAAGGAGTTCCACAAACCAATTACATGCTGGGTAAAGAAATATTTTCTTTTGTCTGTTTTAATCCTCCCTCCACTCAATTTGAGTGGATGTCCCCTAGTTCTAGTGTTGTGTGAGTGGGAAAAGAACATCTCTCTATCCACTCTCTCCATCCCATGCATAATTTTATACGTCTCAATCATGCCCCCCCCCTCAACCGCCTTTTTTCTAGACTGAGGCCAAGAACCCAGACAACTCCACCTTAGCGTAGCTTTCCCAGTAATACCGCCAGAATCCATCAGTCCCATCAATCACAAAGCAGCAGCAGGATGTCAGCCAAATACAGCTTACAGGGAGCCAACCACGGCACCTACCTAGAAACCCGGCCAGGGAACACCAGGCAGGAGGCAGGTGCAGGTCCAGCGACCACTCATACAAAAGAGAAAATAAGGCTACAGTCCTATTTGGATGCCACGCCAATGGCGCACCAACACCAGTGCAACATCCGTCATCTCTTAAGCCTGCCCAGCGGGAGGGGGGGAGGGAGAACATAAGAACATAAGAAGAGTGACCACGCCTCGGAACCAGAACCACAGCAGCCATGGAGGAGCCTTCCCAGCCCTGACGGGAGCTGCTGTGGCACAGGCAGCACGAAGGCAAAAGCAGAAAACTGCGAGGAAGCCCAGGGCTCCAGTTCCCTTATAAAGCAGAGCCTGGAAAACAGCACCCTTGGAAGAGGGTGGCGGCCAGGGGAGACCACCGTGCACCAGGGCAAGAGTTCAAGTCCCTGCGAGGGTAGAAGCCTGGACAGTACTTGGGCAAAGCAGGGTTCAGGTAGTCGCTCACTGTCACTGGCTGGGAGGCAGGTTGGAGCCCACCCAAGGCCAGAAGCAGGGATAAAGGGGAAGGGGAGGCAGCTCCAGAGCCCAGACCAGTCACTCCGTGGAGCTGCGCTCTCTCTCTCTCTCCCTCAGCCACAGCAGGAGACAGGTAAGGAGCACCTCACCCAACAGGGAGTACCCTGCATCACTGCAAACGGCCTGGCTAGGAGGCTGTAGCATGTGAACGACCTTTCAGAGGGGGCACTGCGTGGGCCAATCATTGGGTTGGCATGTGGCACAGGGCACCTGCTGCAACAGCCCACCCACGCCCACTCCATGCCCTTGCACCATCACTGGCACTTGCGGGCACAGCTGTTAGTTATGCTGCTCTTCCCATCCCCCGGCAACCATCTGCCTCACTGGCCACAGCAGCAGAAAACGGGGCTCATGACCACAGAGCAACATTTCTCCATCTTGGGAGTCCAAGGAATCGTGGAATGAAGATGCTGCAGACCTGAAGAGCAAAGAGGCCCCTCCCCCCTGAGGCAAGAAACCACTGGGGGGGGGGGGGAGATTGCAAGCCTGGCTGGCTGGGGCTAAATGCAGCACAGGGCCAGGGGGGAGACCTTCATGGCAGACAAAGCGGGAAATGTAGTTGCTTCCAGCCTGAACATGTCGCTTGGTCCTGAAGTTCTCCAGCAGAATCTGTCTGCATTTAGCAACTGCAGATGCGTATAACAACTCAAAGACCCAACTCCTGAGAAAGGTCTTGAGTCTTCTTGATCAGCTTGTCAGTTCAAACAGAAAGGTATTCCATCACATGGGGCCGAGAGGCAGAATGCATAAAAATGAGATGTGATCGAGCAAATCTGAGATCAGATTTGGAATCAGCACCCTGAAATTAGTCTAAAACAGCTGCAAAAGTCCAGGCCAGGGAAAAAAAAATTGTAGACCAGGGTAAATTTGCTGTTTTTCATTGATTTTATCTCAAAACCCTGATGTGATGGACAAAAACTGATGCCAGATTTGGAATCAGCACCCTGAAGTTAGTCTAAAACAGCGGCAAAAGTCCAGGCCAGATTTTTTAATTTTTGTAGACCAGCATAATTGCTTCAAGCCCTGAGGCGATTCAAAAATCAGGTAGCTGCTAACTGCCCAGCTCCTGCAGTTTGCAAGTTTGTGTGGTTTGAGTGTCTTTTTTATAGTACTTTTTCCCCCCAAGTCAGTTGATGACAGGTAGTGGGGACAGGTGAAGGCACATAAGCCGATCAAGCCTTGAGGCTGTTAGGGCTGCCTCATGACGAGAAATGGATCAAGTTCTTTGCAAATAAATAAAATATTACTTGTAAGTAAATATTTTTTTTTCTAGATCACTTCTTTTTAAAGTCTCATAAAGCTGGGTGGGCCCTGATAAAAACTAAACAGTATTATTTTAAAAAGTGGGTCACAGTACTAAAACGTGTGTGGGAACCACTGTTCTAGTGGGTCTCCCGCGCCGTAATCCTGTGCAGCACGTCTACCCAGAAGGAAGCCCGCTGAGCTCAGTGGGGCTCCCTCCCGCTTCAGCATATAAACTTTATATGCTGAAGTGTACATATCATATGTACAGTGGCTCTTACATTATTAAGCAAGCTTGGTCCCCCGTTATAGAGGCTCGCGACCTCGCCTATTCAGAAGGGGAGGGGAGAACTGCTGCCATGGTAACCGACCAAGCAGCCGCCATCTTGCTAGGCCCCGTTTCCACAGCAACGACGACGCCGGCCGCCATTTCTCTAGCCACCGCGGCGCACGGACCCCTTTTCCGCGACCGCTTCGGCTCTAGCCACCGCGGCCATGGCGCGCAGCTCGAGTCTGGAGGAGCTGGAGCTGTCGGGCGAAGAAGTGGCGCGCCTGGCCGAGGCCTTCCGCGACGAGCGCTTCCGCAGCCTCTTCGCCGAGTACGTGGCCGAGCTGAACGACCCGGAGCAGCGGGCCGTCTACGAGGCCGAGGTGGCGGCCCTGGAGCGCCAGCGCGGCGTCGAGGCCCGCTTCCTGCACCCGGCGCCGGGCTGGGTGCTGCGCACGAGCCAGGCCGGCAGCCGCCGCTGCTACGTCAACATCTGCAGCCACCCGCTGGTGGGGCGGCCCCAGGCCCAGCCCGGCCCCAGGGGAAGCACCTGGAGCCTGCCGCACTGCCTGGCGCCGGGCCGCGAGGAGCTGCGCCGCCGTGGCCGCCGCCTGCTGCTCTACGACGTGCTCTTCCACCCGGACACCCTCCGCCTGGCGGCCCGCTCGGCCCGCTTCCGCCAGCTGGTCGACGACACGGCCCTGGAGGCGCTGGAGGAGCACTTCCAGGCGGGCCTGGACCGCGCCAACGCCGTCCAGCTGCGCGGCACCAAGTACAAGGGCGCACCGCAGGCCACGCTGCTCCGCACACCGCTGCCCGGGGGGCCGCCGCCGCCGCCGCCGGAGGACGGGGAAGGGGCCTCCCCGCTGCCGCCCTTCCCCACGCCCTACGCCTACCCGCCGCCCGAGCCCGAGGTGCGGCCGCCGCCTCCACCCGCGCCCCCAGCAGCAGCAGCAGCAGCAGCAGCCGCCACCGCCACCACGCCGCGCTGGACCCTCCGGCAGCGCTGCTACGTGGACCTGCAGGACTACCGCTGCAGCCGCGACTCGGCGCCGAGCCCGGTGCCCCGCGAGCTGGTGGTGAGCGTCGAGCTCCCCTTGCTGAGCTCCGCCGCCCAGGCCCAGCTGGAGATCCGCGGGCAGGAGCTGCAGCTGGACTCGCAGCGCCCCGCCGCCTACCGCCTGCGCCTGCCCTTGCCTTACCCGGTGGACGAGGGCCGCGGCCGGGCCACCTTCAACAAGGCCACGCGGCAGCTGGTGGTCACTTTGCCGGTCCTGCCCAAGCCCGGCCCGGCGCTGGAGCCCCAGCAGCAAAGCCGCGTAGCAGACGCGGCTGCTGCCGCCACCCCAGCGGGAGACCACGCGGAGCCGCCGGCGATGCCTTCCCAAGAATCCTTCCCGCCTGACTCGGTGGTCGAGGCCCCGGATCGCGACGGCCACTCGCTTCCGCTGGAACGCGACCCGACTAGCCTGCTTCCCTCTGAGGCCCACGTGCGGCGGTCAAGCGGGGACAGCCCGGGGCTTCCGCTAGGTGCTCTGCCGGCTGAGGCGACGGTTCCTTGCGCAGCGGGCTGCGGGCTCTCGCCTCCCACGTGCCACGATGACGCTCCCGGCCTAGAAGCCCCGACGGGTCCCAGCAACCGCGAGGACGAGGAGGATCTTGCTGTGCGTCGTCGTGAAGACAGCGGCCTGGGCTCTGCGGGGTCCGTAGGCAGCCGCGCGGAGCTTCCTCCGCTCCCCAGCGCCAGCCACTCCGCTCCTCCCGCGGCTCGGGCGCCTCTCGGGCCCAGCGTGGATCTTGCTCAATGCTGCCGCCGCCGCCGCAGCAGCAGCAGCAGCAGCAGCGCCACCGGCTCTGTGTCCCCAGAACGCCCCAGTGACGCCTCCTCGACTGCCGCTGCAGCAGCACAGCTTGGTCACGGCGACGTGGATCGTGGTGCTGCTGGACCAACCCTGACACGCCGCCAGGACTCCTCCTCCAGCACGGATCCTGATGATCAGTTTCTGCCGTGCCCTGGCGGTGGCGGCAGCAGCAGCTGTAGCCGTTTGGATCTTCTGGTGCCGCCACCAGGCCCCAACACCAGCAGCCACGTGGAGCTTTGTGTGCCTGCTGCTGTGTGTCCCGAAAACCAGACCCCAGACCCGCTTCCGCTCTCCGAGACGGGCCTCAGCAGTGACGCTGGTGGCCCCGTCGTTTCTGCCAGCAGCAGCAGCAGCAGCAGCTGCCCTTGCTCTGTACTCATGCCCGCCGCCAGCCCGACTCCGCTCCTCTGCCCCCCTTTTCGCTGCACGCAAGACGAGGAGTCCCTGACGCTGCTGCTGCAGGTGCCAGGCATTGTCCCGCAAAGCCTCAAGGGGGAGGTCGGCACCCATCACTACAGGGTTGGTTTTTCCAGCAAGGACTCTGCTGCTTCCTACTCCCTTCTTTTGCAGTTCCCTCCTGAAAACAAATTGACGCCTCCAGAGACTGAAATCAACGTCTCTCTCAATAATGCTGTCATTGGCCTTGCTAAGTCTCTTGAGACCACCAGACTTTGGTCAAAGTTGTATTTTGGCTTAAATGGTGAAGACTTGAAGGTACGTTAATTACTTTAAAATTACTTACCTCTGGTATTATGGTAGAAACCTGCTAATTTGGATATTGCCATATTGTCCCGCGTATAAGACGCACCTGATTATAAGACGCACCCTTAAAGTCTGGTGCTATCAAAAAATAATTAATTAAATCACTGGCATTAAATTGCAACAGCCTGATTATAAGACGCACCCCTAGTTTAAAAACTTAAATTAGGAGAAAAAAGTGAGTCTTATACTCAGACCAATACGGTATTATTACTACTACTACTACTACTACTACTACTACTACTACTATACTACTACCACCACCACCATTACTACTACTTCAAATATTTATATACCGCTTTTCAACAAAAAAAGTTCACAAAGTAGTTTACATAGCAAAACTATTATTATGAAGAATATTTGCATTTTCCTCGTATGTTGCCTTTTCTTGAACAAGCATGGGGTAGTGTAGTCTCATTTTCCCATCCCTGTTTTATTTTCATGGAGGGGGGAGAGAGAGGTGCACATTTGCTTGTTGAACGTCAGAGCCAAGTGGGGATTTGAACCTGGATCTCCTTGGTTTCCACCTAGCACTTACCACATATTAAATGAGGGAAAAAAAGTCTCCGGATGTGCTGAGACGGGTGGAACACAAGCAAAGCCCCAGTTCTGTTTCAGTTAAGTGGGCTCAGGAAGCAGGACTGACAAGTCTTCTTGCCTAAGATCTAGATCAGCAACTATCCAACTTGAACCTGACAGTTGTGCCTAAGTCGGTGGGTGCTCCCCGAATGTAAGGCCAAGTGGTGTTGTCACGTGCCTTGTTCTGTCTCTGGAGAAAGTGGCTTAATGGGGTCTTAGTAGAATCCTTTTTCCCTAACATGGTTTATGATGACAGAGCGTGAGATTTGGGAAGAAAATAGTGGTTGCCCCATTGGTTCTTCACAGTTACAATCACCAGATGGGTTGACACTCTGATTTGTCTGATCTGGGAGGAATAGAACCTCCCACCCACCTCAATCTCTGGCATCTACCTGCACCAGGGCTCCAACGCCCAGGCCCTCCCACATGTCAAATTAAAGCCAATGAGGCTTCAGCAAGCCTCAGTCTGAAAGCGGCAGGGCGGGGCAGGGCGAAAATGGCCAGCGCGCTAGATCACGCCACCATCATTGCACCTGTACTATTGTACTGGTACAAAAGCACCAGCGCAGCTGTCCGTATGTTGCGAAGTTCGTAACTCAGGCTCCCAGTGTACTAGAACTACCCTAGATTATTTAGAAGTTTTGACTGGGTGGAGTTAATTAAATGGGTGCAGTGATGGGTACGTCGTGCAACTCGCCCACGAGAAAAGTGTGGTCAGAACACACTTTTACAGAAGTGAATTCTTTTGAATTTATCCCCTACCTACAGGGAAGCGCAGCCAATCCTGGCTCGCTGATTCGTGTCCCTGCAAGATCCTGTGTCCGCGCTTGCTTGCTTCTGGTGTGGGTCAGTCAGGGTGACTGTTGTTAACCCTCTGCACAGTACCTGTAGGAGACACAAGAAGAGTTTGTATGTAAGCAGACTGGCACTCATCAAATGTAGGACAAGCCCCGACTTGATTGGCATTCTGCCTTGCTTCTGTCGGCAGTCCTCCTCATTCTGTTCCGGCTGTGGCCTGGACGGATCGTGTCCTCGTTCCCCTGCCTGCCTGTGCTGTCGTTTTGCCTACCATCTGTGAAGGGTCTTGCTCTGTGGAGGAGGAGGGCTGGAGCTGGTGGCCCTTCCCTTCTCACGCTATGGTTAGAGGCGCCTCCTTGGTTGGGGAAATGGTGACTGAAGGTTTCGAAGAAGAGCAAGTTGGGGATAAGGGCAGGGTCTGTATAGCTGGTATCTTAAAGATCACCAGTTTCTTAAATAGGATTTCAACAAATCCAATGCCCTTTCAAGTTAGCATCTTAAGTTTTATCGTCTCATTCGGTATGGATCATTGATGACAGGGAGGTAAAACATCACTGTGGCATTTCCATCCGAGGCTGCTGAAAGGTCGTTGATCTAATCATGGTTTAAGAGACCATTACCACCACCTTATGTCAGGCATGACTGTTTGGTGTGAGGATTCCAGACCGGAAATGGTAAAATCACAGCTGACTGGTTTTACTTCATCAGGTTTCCCAACCAAGGCTTGCAAGGAAGCCCAATAGATTTCCCAGCCACGTTCACGGCCACTTCAGCCTCTGATCCGGGAAGTGGGGTCCCTGTCCTGCAGCTCAGCTGCGCCCCTGGACTCCTGCCTTCCGTAGCCAGTGATGGATCTGGATTGAGGCTGTGGGTAACGATCCCGATGTCCCGCCTTGTTTTGCCTATTTCCCCCTAATTTTGGACTCCTCCTACCCCCCCTCCCTGAGGCTCAGCCTCCTAAAAAGTGTCTGAGACATCTGGCTATATAGTTATGGTCTCGAGACTCTTTGAATGTAGTTCCATTACAGTGAGGCCACATGGCTGAGCAGAAATGTCAGCTTGGGCATTGCCTGACTTCATAGAAGAACATCTGAAGAGCCCAGCTGGCTGCTGGATCAGGCCAAGGGCCCATCTAGTTCAGCGTCCCGTCTCTCGGCCCACCAGATGCCTCAGGGAGCACTCAGGGCAGCAAGAGACCCATATTGCACCTGGCATTCAGAGAGAGGCTACCTCTAAAACCCAGAGGCTGCATATAGTTATCATGGCTTGTAACCTGTAATGGACCTTTTCTCCATAAATCTGTCCAACCCCCTTTGAAAGGCATCTAGGCCAGGTGCCATCACCACATCCTGTGGCAGGGAATATCGCTTTCCTTAGAGAGAATAGATCCGGGACAGCTCCCTGATTGGGATTGGCATGCAACATCTGAATGGCATCCCAGGCCACCTGACCTACTGTAGAGATGCCCAGTGATTGCAAACCACCCAACAGGATGAACCTGTGACGTCCTCAACCCCAGGTTTTATAAGGTAGCTTTGTAGGTGTTGCCTGGTCTGGAGAACCACTGCTGCTTTAAGGAAATGGAGCATACATACCTGCTCCACTGCCAGCATCGTGGGTGTATGGACCAAGCCCTGAAACAGCACAAGTTGTTTAGAACAGAGACAGGGTTCAGCGAATTGCTTCAGAGGTGTTGGTTGGGTTGCTGGCTGAATCCAAGTTGGCGTGGCACCCTTGCAGGTGCCTTTTCTTTAGAGCATTTTCGTGGCCTGGCTGGCTGAACGACCAGCACCTGGGCACACACCTGGTGTGCCAGTTGACCCAGAGATTCGCTGCAGTGGCTGCATGCTGACAAAGTCAAAAGTGACCCAGGAGAGGGGTGCGTAGAGGCTGTCTAGAACACCCAGGGCTGGGGATCATCTGACCTCCCCCAAGTACTCCTAGTCTAAAGTTCAAAACAGCCCCAGGAGGAGCATCTGGTTTGGTCTGCTGCTCCAGAAGCATTTCAGCCCACAACGTCTATTGCAGAGCCAGAGAACCTGACCGTTCCAGAAAGGGAGCCCAGGCAGCCTCCTCCAGAGGAGGAAAACAAACCTCTCCAATGAAGAAGAAGAATTTAAACCAAATGCTCGTAATCTTCTACATGAAAAATTATGGAAGATTTTATGTAAAAAAAAATAACCCCAGAAACATTGGAAAGTGAACAAACTATTCCCTCTACTATATTCTTTTATAAATAACAAACTAATAATTCTGGTACAAAATTAAAAGCATTGTTCCAGTAATCGACCCACGGTCCAAAAGAGTTATTCTCCTAGAGAGTCCCCGAGCCCCCTCCTGACGTTTCGCTGCCGCTTGTGGGAAGCATGATCAAAGGTATGGAGATCCAAAACCTTTGTCGATACCAATAATTCTGGTTCCCCATATTTCCAATGGGTGCATTTTAACTAATAAACAACATTCTACTTATTTGGCTTACTGTACTTGCAATTTGTATGTTACTTCTTTAAATGGTGCTCATGTTAAAACAAATGTTCTGGTTTTCCCTCCATCCATCTGGCTACCAGGATCATCAGCTCATCAGATCATCAGATATTTTGTCCAACCGCATATTATATGTTGGTCTAGCTATTCTCTTCCAAACTTGAGCAATTGCCATTTTTGCTGCTGAAAGCAAAAATGTCCAAAACAGTTTTACAACGTCTTAGTTCCTGACAGTGTCTAAATGTGGAGAAACAAAGGGATGTTATTCTCACAGAAATGGGATTTTATTCTCACAGAAACAACAAAGGGATTTTATTTTTATTTTTTGCACTTGGTGGTTTTGAGATTCTCCATCTCAGAAAGGTTGCAACTTGTCATGTAGTAACCAGATGTCGTGTGACGAGGATCCTTCTTTCCCAGCCAGCCTGACATTTATGCTTCCAAATGACACTTGGTTTTTGTCCCGTGAGATGCCATCTGCATAGAAGTTTAAAGAAGGTCTCCTTTACAGTTACACAACAGGATTGCAGACCTTGGAACCAGATGTGATCTGGCTGTTCATCTGTGACAGATTCCTTTGGGGGAATTCGGATGACACTCGGTTTCTCAGTACATGTAGTGGGGCAATTTGGACAGATGGCCTGTCTCCAAGATTTCCTTAGGTGCAAGAGGGAGGGGCCAGGACTGCGTGGGTGCACATCCTGTTATTGTGTGGGGCTGGTCAGATGGGTCAGGTATCCCCTGAATCAGCCATGTCTTTACTCCCCAAGCCAGACGTACCGTACTAGGTTTGCTTTGAAGGGCATTGCAAAACAGGGTCTTGCATAGTCCCAAAACCAAATCTTTAGAATGTTTTTTGTAAAATATCCAAGTTTGTTTTTAATCAAAGACGGAATATGTTCCTTCCATGCATAAAGTACTGGAGGAGGGGGTGTTCCTGGGTCGAACTGTACTTCTGGATGGCCAGGAAGTCCTTTGGGGCACATAGGTCGTTATACTATCTGGATAATGTTTGGTTGCATGAAGAAGTGCTGTCACAGTCTGTGTGCAGTGCAACAGGCTTGCAGTTGTAGCTGTCAAGACACAGCCACCCAGCTGCTGTGCAGAGGGCTCTTCTCCCTGCCCACCGCCCAGCCCTTTCTATGGCACTTCAGGTCCTGCCAGCTTGTTCTGTGGTGCTGGTTGGGGAATTTCCATTGTGCATCTCTCAGCATGACGCCTCTAGAATATCTGATTGGGAGGAGGACACTTGAGGACTGGGCTGAGCTAGAGTTACAGTTCTGCGAGGTGTCCGTCATTTTCCAGCAAACTGACAAGAAGCCAGAAAGCCTTTTTCAGGCTGGGTTTTGCAGCCACAAGCAACCCAGCAAGCGGCTCTTTTTTGGCCTGAGGGCGGTCAGCTTTTCTCTCTGCCAGGGCTCCTGTGCCTTGAACAAATCTATGACCTGCCGCAGACATCCAGTCCCTGGAGCTTTTCCCTTCTTGCTGGGATCGAGCTCCTGGATGAATGTGCACAAGCGTCGCTTGCTGGATTCCTCCTTTTCAAGCCATCTTAAAAGGAGGGGCCAGAGACACGCCGGTGACCCTACACGGCCCCTTAGTTTGCCCCTGGCTTAAGGCCTTCAAGGACCACGTTGAGCAACAGCGTCTCTACCTCCTGAGCCTGGGATAGCTGCTTTTCCTGCAATGTAGCCTTGGACAGAATTGGCTTCCTAGATCACAGGAAAGCCAATTGGCCTGGCCAGCTCTTGTGTCTCTAACAGCAGGTGAGGTTTCTTGACAGCACAGAGTGAAGGACATGTGATGCAGCTGCTGCCGCCGCGGTCCACGTGTGAAGCTGTTGGCCAGTGGACGCCCTCCCTCTCCCGGCTCCTGTCCGCCTGTCCTCCACCTCCTCCTTCCCAGTGGCACTTTGGCTGGTCAGCCCTGGACTGTCCAGGGCACCGCAGTGGGAGGGTCTTCGGGGCAGCAGCCTCAGGTGAAGGCTCAGCCGGCCTCTCCCAGCCGTACCGCTTCCAAAGGGAGGAGAGCCCCATCACTGCCCTTGTCTCTCCCCTGCAGGAAAGGTGGTTCCTCACGGAAGACAACGTTGACAGGTTTCTCGACAGCCTCGCAACAGCTTCCTGCTCCAACCAGTCCACCGTGGAAGGCCAGCCGTTGGTTGAAGTGCTGGATGTCTCGGAGGGCAAAAGTCAGATCCGAGTCAAGGTAAAGGCTAGTTGAGCACATCCGCCTTGTGCTTGTTTTTGCAGGACTCCGCGATGGCAGCAGCAGCAGCAGCCTCCACACCCTCTCTTGCAAGTGCCTGTTCCTCCCTGTGCAGGGGTGGTCTGGGAGCCCCCTGGGGAGCCACTTGGCCAGGCCGGCTCCTGAAGCAGCTCCCAGTGGGGACCCTGCTGTGCCTGGTGCCAGCGCTGCCTCGAGGCACTTGGCGAGGGTGAGAAGGGCCAGCAGGTTGGCATGAACGTGCCCCTGCTTTGCATGGAGAGGGTCCCAGCAGGGTCCATCCCTGGCAGCAGCCTCTCCAGGCAGCGCAGAGGAAGACCCCTGCCAGCCAGGGTGGGCAGTCCGGAGCAAGGTGGACTGTGGGTCAAGCTGTGGCGTCAGGCAGCTTCTTGGATTTCTGACTCCCCACTTCTTCCTTGCCTGTATTAAGTGTCTCTCCCTCCCCCCCCCCGAGAAGGGGGTGTGCCCATTCTGCATGTCCATTGCGTCACCTTGCATGTGCAAAATCTTCCGTTGAGCCATTGAATTCAGAGCAAGAAAGAGTGAATTTAAACTGCAAGAAGTACATTTAGGTGAAGCCTGAGGAACAGGGCTCCGAAGTGACCTTTGTGCTCCGCTCCTGGAACAGGCCACACTGCCAGCCAGCAGGCGTCAGACTCTTAGCCGGATCGCTAGAGTTGGACTTTGGTCTTGCTGCAAATCTGCCGCTAGACCTTAGCAGCTCTTCTGTGCTCCAGCCATCCTGGGCTATAATTGCAAAGTAAATAGAAGGCTGAAATAAAATGCAAATGGAGTCGACAAGGTGACCTTTGGGTGGACTGATGCTTCCTCTTTCAGAGCGCCTTCCAAAGGCACTGAGAATTTAAGCATGACCTGGTCCTGCGAGGAGATCTCTTGATAGAGGATTTGAATGCAGCCTGCCAGGAGCAGGCCGGTTCCCTCGCTTGGAGTTTTCGCAGGTCTAATTCTCATCCCCTCTCTCGTTTTGGCACAAGAGTTTCTGGAGCTCCGTTGTTCTGTCCTGTATTCCTCCAGACCCCCGAGTCTGAGCTTCTTTGGACACAGGATGCTGGACTAGGTGGGCTTTTGTTCTCAGCCGATCCTACTTTGCAGGTCGCAGCAACCTGTCAGCTACTGACAACTTGATAGCCAGCCAGTCATTGGAAAGGAAGGCTGGACCTTGAGACTTCTTCAGCGTCAGCACTGTAGTTAATGCCAGGATGTTTTGTCGAGCTCAGGGTGGGGGTGAGTGTGGTGGTGAGTGTGTAGTCCTGCTCTGCAGCACAAGAGAGTTTCCTATCGGGAGATACAGGCGTTTTTAGTTGGGAACATAGATTTCAACCATTTTTAAAGTGACGGCGGGTGGGATTATTCACGTTTGGGTCATTCCATGTCAAATCAACCAATGAAAAATTCATTTTGGAACTTGATGCCATGGATTTGGTTCATTTTTGGTACATTTGTACCTTACCATGAGATGTTTAGGCCAGCGGGTGGCGCAGCAGGTTAAACCGCTGAACCATAAGCTGTCGATTGAAAGGTCGGCAGTTCGATTCCCGCGACGGGGTGAGCGCTCGTTGCTTGGCCAGCTCCTGCCAACCTAGCAGTTCCAAAGCATGTCAATGCGAGTAGATAAATAGGTACCGCTTGCAAGAAGGTAAACAGCGCTCCGTGTTCCAGCTGCATGCTACGCGCTGCGGCAAGGAGAGTCACGCCGGCCACATGACTACGGAGGCGTCTTCGGACAACGCTGGCTCTTTGGCTTTGAAATGGGGATGAGCACCACACCCTAGAGTCGGACACGACTGGACTTAATTGTCAGGGGATACCTTTACCTTTATGAGATGTTTTAAAAAAAATCCACATTTTTGTCCACCCATTTTTGAGATATTATTATTATTATTATTATTTATATACCACTTTTCAACAAAAAGTTCACAAAGCAGTTTACAGACAAAAATCAAATGATTAAATGGCTCCCTGTCCCAAAAGGGCTCACAATCTAAAAAAGATGCAGAACACCACCAGCAAACAGCCACCAGAATGACACTGTGCTGGGGTGAAAGGGGGGCAGTTACTCTCCCCCTGCTAAATATAAGAGGAGCACCCATTAAAAAAGTGCCTTTTGCCCAGTTAACAGGGGTGAATTGAATTTTCAAAATTGCCTAAAAACGCCAAAATTCACTAGCCACCATAACTTCAAATGCCATTTACGAGAGAACTGCAGACATGGGACAGGTGTCGTTTTAAAGCAGGGGTGGGGAACCTATTTGCCGTGGAGGGCCGTTTTCCCATGGGGAAAATTGGTTACGGTCCGGCCGCAATCCCCCATGGCAAATTTGCCTCCCTGCTGCGAATTTGGGGCCCCTCACCTCTTTTCCGTGCACGCGCCCCCATCAATCTCCTTACCTTTGAGGCCGCCGCAGGCTCCGCTCTTCGCTCCTCCGACCTAGGCCGGCAGCTCGGAACGGGCCTAGCTACCGGCCTAGGTTGGAGGTTGGAGGAGCGACACGCGGCGGCAGCCTCAGAGGTGACTAGGCCTGCAGTTAGGCCCGTTCCGAGCTGCCAGCCTAGGTCGGAGGAGTGATGCGCGACGGTGGCAGCCTCGGAGGCGACTAGGCCAGCAGCTAGGCCCGTTCCGAGCTGCCGGCCTACTCACCTCTGAGGGCGCCGCCGCCCATCATCTCAGCACTTCCTCCTTGTCCGGCTGCTCGACTCCTTCTGAAAGCGCGCGTGCGCAGAACGCCAGTGTTCTGCACATGTGCGCTTTCAGAAGGAGTCGACCGGACAAGAAGGAAGCGCCGAGATGACGTGCGGCGGCGCCCTCAGAGGTGAGTAGGCCGGCAGCTCGGAACGGGCCTAGCTGCTGGCCTAGTCGCCTCCGAGGCTGCCACCGTCGCGCATCACTCCTCCGACCTAGGCTGGCAGCTCGGAACGGTCGGAGGAGCAACGCGCGGAGCTGGCGGCAGCTCGAGGTGAGCGGGGAGCCTCCGGTCTGGGTCTCGCGCGGGCCGGACCTGATGCACTCGGGTCCAGTCTCGGGCGGTCCGGACCGGATGGCCTGGGGTCCGTAAACGGCCCATGGGCCGGAGGTTCCCCATGCCTGTTTTAAAGCTTATGGATAGGGCTTTCATGTGGTATACAACATGACACAATTTTAAATTTTCAAGAAATTCAAACATTTTCAAAAAAATGCTTTCTTTGGGTATGAAAGTGGAGATCCTCTGAAGTCTTCTGTGTAGTACAGAACTTGGACTGGCCAAAAGTGTGTAGTTGCTGCAGAGGTCGCTTGGGAGGAAGGCTGACACTCTTGGGGGGGAGGATGAATTTGAGAATTCAGGAGGACGTTGGACTTGCAGGGGTTAGAAGCTTGCCTGTGCTTCCCCCTTCAGACACCAGAACACCAGAACCAGGGGACATGCACTAAAATTGAGTGGAGGGAGAGTTAGAACAGACAAAAGAAAATATTTCTTTACCCAGCGTGTAATTCATCTGTGGAACTCCTTGCCACAGGATGTGGTGATGGCACCTGGCCTAGATGCCTTTAAAAGGGGTTTGGACAGATTCATGGAGGAAAAGACCATCACAGGTTACAAGCCATAAGCAACCTCCTGGTTTTAGAAGTGGGTTTTCTCTGTGCCAGGTGCAAGGGAGTGGCGACTGGACATAGGTATCTGGTTGTCTTGTGTGCTCCCTGAGGCATCTGGTGGGGCCACTGTGTGACACAGGAAGCTGGACTAGATGGGCTTTTGGCCTGATCCAGCAGGGCTCTTCTTATGTTCTTATGACTCCAGTCTACCTTTCAAGCCTTTTGCGCTAGCTAGGGGTTAATCTACCACAATGTTAACCAAGGAAGAGCTAATCAGTGTGTCGCATGCAGAAAGAGATGAGCATATCAACTGACTCCTGAGCTAAAACCACAACTCCTACCCACAAACGCACACAGCCCAGACAGCCCCTGGGTGACCACACCCAATGGAGGCCAGACACAGGCCTGTTTTGCAGAACTGAGCCAGGATGCCTTTCCTTGCCTCTCAGCTCGGCCACGAAGCTGCCACTGCTGCTTCTTTGCAAGCCCTGTCATGAACTCTCCACCTCTGCGTAAAGGAAGCAACAGCACAAGAATGCAGCAGAGACCTGTTTGGAAGGAAGCCCAGGTTGTTCCTGTTTGGGGGCTGAGTCCGTTCTCAGCAGCAGCAGCAGCAGCAGCAGCAGCGCTCCGCCTTCAGTCGACAACAGTAACCTCCGTTTTTGCTTTTAGCAGGGAGAAGAGCAGCCCAGCTTTGAGCCTGGTGGAGCCGAAGAAACAGTCCGCCCCAGGAGAACAGGCAGCGGCCCAGAGAGTGGCCGTGAGCTCCCCACAAAGGCAGACCACAGGGAAACCAGGGGGGGAGCTGGCGGGGAACCAGGCCATTGTTCAGCGCCGCTTAACCCCAGTGGCCCCAACTGCTTCGTTCCTGGGAAATCCCTGATAAGCAGACTGAATCATGATGAATCAGAACTTGCTTGCACAACCAGCAAAGAAGCCACATCCACCACACCAGGGGCGCCTGCCAAAACAGGAGAAGGAAAGGAAGGGCCTTCACCGTTGGCAGAGAAGCAGGGAGGCCCCAAAAGCAGGCCGGCTCCCCCCGTGCTAAAGGAAACAGACCTGCGTGATGGCAGCGTGCAGCTGCTTTGCCAGCACACCACACACTGTACAGTCACCTTTCAGAATCCTTTGTTGTATGAGCTGGATTAACTTGGCTGCAGTCAGTTGCTCCTTGGTCGTCTCTGCAGCTACAAAAGGCTCAGGCTCAGATTCTGTGTTTCCTCTTAACAGCACATGAACAGGAAGACCGTACAGAAATCTGATCACAGAAGTCTTAAGGGGGGAAAAACCAAAGAACTGTGTGCATTTGCTGAGAACCTTCCGATTTGTTTTGGAGATTTCACAGGTTTAGCCATTTCAATTTGTTTGTGTTAAGGGGGGGGGACACAACAGGCAGCTCATCTGAGTGCCTCTTCCCCCCCCCCAACCCCATTTTGCTGGGTTACCAGGCAGCCCTTGAGTCATCATTGTTTTAGACTGCAGGCACAAACCACCAGGCCCATCTTCCTACACCAGCCCCACGGAAACAAGTGGTGCTTACACAAAAACACACACTCTTGCACAAGCCCTGTTCCTCCCAGGGTGGTGCTGGCTCATGTTGCACCCATCCTGGGGAAAGCAGCCCATGGCTGAGAAGTCCATTCTCATTGTGAAACCAATGCGGCTGTCAGATAATCTATTTAGGATCAGGGTGCCCTACCTACCCAGGTTGCAAATTGCATGGACTCAGAAGTAAATGTGAGTGATTTCAGTGGACCAGGCTGCCACATGGCTATCCTGTTGTCCTCTCTAGGCACCGAAGGGCAGCCCAGGGTTGGGGTTCAGCTGGCTGCCTCACACATTGTAAGGTGAGCCACAGGCAGGCAACATTAAGAAGTGGAGGAAGGAATCAATTCCTCCCAGAAACAAAGGCTGCCTTCACCCTGTTAGACTTTAGAGAGCCTGCCACAATGTCCTCTTCCAAACCTGTGCAACCAGCCCCGTCTGTAGACTTCTTGTGCACCAAGGAGGACGCAGATTTCATGGACTCGCTAGTTTTACCCACTCGTTTTGCCACCCCCGTCTCTCATGCTAGCGAAGGCGACTGGCACAGCTTCAGCTCAGCGGTCTGCCCTGAGGGTTCTTTCCTCACAGGTGCTCTCTGTACTTTACAGCAGAAACACACAACAGGCTGGTCCTTGTGCCCGCTGAGCAAAAAGGCATCAGGCTAAAGCCAATCACAGCGAAGCCAACAGTCAAGGCCCATTCACTTCAATAGAGGATTTGCCCCCATGCATTGGCTGTATTGGATTGTTGAGGTGAAGTTGGCCCTTCGGATTTGGCCAAACGTGCTGCCAATTCAGGTGGCTCAGAACACTGGTCTGCACTCTTCAGCCCATTACATCAGAAGCTCCACTTGGGGTAAGTTCAAAATGGGAAGGTTGAGAAGAGAGAAACCTACAAAACCCTGGGAAGGTTTTTGTAACCTGTGTGCTTTCACTTCAGAGAAAGGTCCAGAAAAGAGTGCTGCTTGCCCGTTCTCATGCAGACATCCTTCCAGACACAATTTGTTACTTGTTCCACCACTTGAACCTCTTGAATCTGGGAGGCCAGTTAAGAGCACCCACATTCATCCATGCAGATTTTTGTGCACATCCCCTACAGGCCCCAGATAAGCCTTAGAGACAGACTTCTCCCAAGTGGTGTTCCTTGTGGCAATTTTGGCACTTGTTTCCTGTACCATGACAGGCAGGCACAGTCCAAAGGAGGACGTTCTTCCTCTCAAGCCCTGTTTGCTTTAGCTGGGCTTGCATGTGCCAGAGAACTTTGCACTGGACTGTGGCCTAGAACAGGATCAGGGCGTCATACCCAGTGAAAGTTTGCTCAGTTAATGTTTGCACTATTCCACTCAGAAAGGCTTTTCAAGGACGTAACCCTCTAGCACAGATGGAGAACAGACTTGTAATTAGGATCTCTCTCCAATTGCTATTTGATGTTTTCAGCTTTTAACTCCACAGCTCTGTCCTCAGCCAGCCCTGTTCTTAATTGTTCATTTAAGTGAAAGCTGACTCTTTTTGTAAATTGTTCTCAGTTCAGTTCTTGAAATACTGTTATTAAATTGTTACTGACCTTAACTTGTAATCATTGCCATCATTGAAAGACATCTTATAAAAACATGAATTTTTATTTTGGCAGAACTAAAAAATGTTGCATATTTCTACATTAAAGTGAAAAGAAACAATTTCCTTTTTTTCATATAATAAGCACATAGCAAATAAAATAGAATGCTTTTGCAGATATTAAGGTACCAAATTTCAAGCAAGCCTGTACAAGATTGTGAAATACAGTATGGATGGCCTGGAGGGTCTGGAAAAAAAGTTAAAGCCAATCAAGGGCTATTATCCTTTGAAAACCAAAGAGTCAGGGGTGGGGGATAAAGGGACCTCAGCCCCCTTAGACCATTCACTGCCCCTCCCTTTTTAAAAAAAATGGAGCTCGGAGTTGTTCAAAGTGTTGGTTACACCTTAAGAAAAGGCCTAGATAAAATTTCCCATTATTTTTCGCAGTCAACCAGAAGCAGTCGCCTCTTACATTTAGGCTTAACAGACAACCTTCCCCAGGAACTTGCCTCCTGAAAAATGTCACTGCCAGATGACACGGTTTACAAGAACCGCTGTTTATATTAAAGCAGAAACCCAACACGTTTTCTTAATAGTTGCCTGTGCTAGACCAGTCGAGCCTGGCCCAAGTCGGAAAGGAAAAGGTGGCTCGCCTTTCTCTCACTGGAGCCGTCGATAACTTTTGCAGAGTTCGTGGTCCCGAATGTCACCCCAGCCCCCGTTTTTCACATGAGGGCTTAGGGGGGCCACCGAGTACCGCTTGCTGATAGTCATGGTCTCTGGAAACAGGTACTGCTGGTTGCTGCTTAAGAGCGAGTCAATTTTGGCACTCTGGACGGAAGGTCTGCAGGATTTCTTATGGTGCATGCCACAGTCGCCGGTGTGGAAGACGCGGGGAATCTCGGGGACCAGCACCTTCCAGAAGCGAGGCAGGCAGCTGACCGTCAGGTGCTGCAGAGTCCAATCCCAGTTGTAGTCATCGTAGGTGCAGAAGGCCTCGGCGCAGGCCATGAGCTGCTCATAGGTGTCCCGGGCAAAGGCCATGCCCATGTTGTGCTCTGTGGACTTCCAGGTCTTCAGTTCCACCTTGTCGGTGCGGCTGGCCATGGTGCCCCGCACAGCAGCATAGGTGCCCAGCGACAGCACCTGGCACTCGGGGCACTCGCGCTGGCGCAGGGCCCAGAGGCGCTGCAGGACGTGGTAGAAGTCAGGGGCCAAGTAGTGGTCTTCTTCCAGGAAGAGCACCAGGCCCGGGTGGTGCCGCAGCGCCCGCACCCGCTCCCAGACGAAGTGCAGCTTCCACCACCAGTGGTGCTTGGTCTGAGCGAAGGCGGCCTCGCGGTAGTGGCCGAAGGCGTCCGGGTACTGCGCGTTGAGGCAGCCCAGGCGCAGCGCCGCCGCCTGGCCCACGTCGCGGGGGCAGTCACGCGGGTCAGTGCCCGGGAACTCGCCCGGGTACAGCTGCAGGCTGAAGGGGAAGAAGACTTGCAGCACGGCGCAGAAGTCCACGGAGGCGGCCAGCGCGTTCAGCTCGGCGGACCACACGTCGTGGCTCAGCACCAGCAGCACCTTCTCCGCGCCCGGCGCCCGCCGCAGCGACGCCAGCAGCAGCCGGAGATGCTCGCTCCGCTCGTGCACCTGCACTACCAGCGCCACAGGCACCTCGCCCGCCGCCGCCGCCGCCCGCCCGCCGCCCCAGCGCGCCTCGTTGCGCACCGGCTGGTCGAAGTTGATCCGGTAGACGAGCGAGCGGTAATGCAGCGTCCCGTTGCCGTCCGCCGCCGCCGCCTCTTCCCGCGGCAGCGGCGGCCCGGACGAGTTGGAGGGGGGGCGGCCGCGGGCAGGGCTGCTGCTGCTGCCGCCTCCAGCGGGGGGCGGCGGCGGCGGCGGTTCCTCGCGCTTGCTGCCGCCGCCGGCCTCGCCGGCGCTTCCCCAGAGCGCCAGGGCGCAGGCAGCGGCGCCCAAGGCCAGGAGCAGGGCCAGCACTTTGCGCTTGTAGATGCGGAGCCTCATGGTCGTCGTCGTCGTCGTCGTCGCCTCCTCCTCCTCCTCGGGCCCGGGCCCGGCGCCGCCCCACAGCTCCCCGGGCGCATCAGCGGAGCGGCCCAGCGGCCAACGACTGCCGGCGCCGCGCGCGCATCGCCCGCCTGCCTGCCTGCCTGCCTGCCTGGCCCGCCGGGCACGACGCAGCAGCAGCAGCAACGGCCGCGGACGGGGAGGGGCTCGGCGCCCCGCCCCGGACACACGCGCAGGCCACGCTCGCTCGCCTAGTCGGCTGCTTCCCTCCGCCGGGGCCGGCTGCAGCGCCGGCGCCGCTTCCGGATCCGGAGTCGCCTCGCCCCCTTTCGGAAGCTCCGGAGCGGCAGCTCGTCTCCGCCGCGCACGGAGAGGGCGGGTGGGCGGCGCTTTTCTACGCCCGAGAACGGGCTGCAGCGGCCTCCAGAGCCGGCCTGGCGCAAAAACAGGCGAGGCGAGGCGAGGCGAGGCAGGGAGAAACTCGGGCAGGCAGCAGATGTGTGTTGTGACATCTCGAGCGCAAATCCATGTTTTGGGGCAAGACTGTTTCCTGCACTTTCTACGCATCCTTGGAGCGTATTATCTTGAAACTACACCGTAGTACTGTAAAGGAAGGGAGGTATTATCCTCACATTGCAGCTGAGGCTGGGAGGGAGTCGTTTGCTAAGATTTGAACAAGATTATATCCTGCTTTACAGCCCAGGCTTTGGCCCTGCTACAAAAAACGGGTTGGACACAAAACTCTTTGGCCCTTGCTGCACACAGAAAGAGAAGCCCAGAAAGGGAAAAGAGCTGCACAGATAGGGGCAGGGAGGGAGGGAGCCCCTTGGAAAGTGTGAGGAACTGGAACAGCCAACTTCCAAAACTTCAGCAGCCCATGTTTGGTGTTCTAGGTTGGAGTGAAGCAGGCCTGGCACAACCGTCCACTACTAGGTCCCCAGAAACCTTGTTCTGATGAAACATGGCCCAGGCCTCACTGCCTCTTCCACCTCTCAGGGGGCACATGCAACTACCCCATTGCCCTTTCTAGCCCACCCACCCCATCTCCGTTCAGGGGAAGCAGACACGGAAAGAGACACTTCTGGTGGTGAGAAAGAGGAAGGGTGGCATGTGCCATAGACTCCAGGGCTGCGTAGGAGAAACCTGGAGAGAGCAACAGCCCACACAGAAACCAGCATCCAATTCAACTTCAACAGACTTGGCAAGGCCTGTAACAAGCCCAGGCTGGACCAAGCAGACCTCCGCTATCTGAGGCCGAACAACTTGTGCTGCAGAAGCCACAGACATACGTACACTCCAGTGCTTTGATCAGCTTTGTACAGTATCTCCATCCTCGTCAACCAGAACTTCTCAAAGTACCACACAGATGTACAACACACCCTGGCGTTGGGTGCAATCGAGAGATGTCACAAATGGGTAACATGGAGGGAGCATCTCATCTCTCCGCTGCAGAAGCTTCCTACTCTCCGGAGACCTATAAGAACATAAGAGTCTGGCTGCTGGATCAGGCCAAAGGCCCATCTAGTCCAGCTTCCTGTATCACACAGTGGCCCCACCAGATGCCTCAGGGAGCAGACAAGACAACAAGATAAACTGTTTCACGTTGACACTCCCTTGCACCTGGCACAGAGAAAACCCACTTCTAAAACCAGGAGGTTGCTTATGGCTTGTAACCTGTGATGGTCTTTTCCTCCATGAATCTGTCCAACCCCCTTTTAAAGGCATCTAGGCCAGGTGCCATCACCACATCCTGTGGCAAGGAGTTCCACAGATGAATTACACGCTGGGTAAAGAAATATTTTCTTTTGTCCGTTCTAACTCTCCCTCCACTGAATTTTAGTGCATGTCCCCTGATTCTGGTGTTGTGCGAGAGGGAGAAGCATTTCCCTCTATCCACTCTCTCCATCCCATGCATAATTTTATACGTTTCAATCATGTCCCCCCTCAGGCGCCTTTTTTCTAGGCTGAAAAGCCCCAGACGCTGTAGCCTTTCCTCATAAGGGAGATGCTCCAGCCCACGAATCATTCTGGTCGCTCTTTTCTGCACCTTTTCCAGTTCAACTATATCCTTTTTGAGGTGTGGTGACCAGAACTGGACACAATACTCCAGAAGTGGCCTTACCATCAATTTGTACAAAGGCAGAATGATATTGGCCGTTTTATTCTCAATCCCTTTTTTAATGATCCCGAGCATGGAATTGGCCTTCTTCACAGCCGCCGCACACTGGGTCGACACTTTCATCGACCTGTTCACCAGCACCCCAAGATCTCTCTCTTGATCCGTCACAGACAACTCAGAACCCATTAGCGTATATGTGAAATTTTGGTTTCTTGCCCCAATGTGCATCACTTTGCACTTACTTACATTGAAGCGCATCTGCCATTTTGCTGCCCATTCTCCCAGTTTGGAGAGGTCCTTCTGGAGCTCTTCACAATCCCTGCTGGTCTTCACCACCCGGAAAAGTTTAGTGTCATCTGCAAACTTGGCCACCTCACTGCCTATCCCCGACTCCAGGTCATTTATGAATAAGTTGAAAAGCACCGGTCCAAGACCGATCCTTGGGGCACACCGCTTTTCACCTCTCGCCATTGTGAAAATTGCCCATTGACTCCCACTCGCTGTTTCCTGGTCTTCAACCAGTTCCTAATCCACAAGAGGACCTGCCCTCTTATTCCCTGACTGTGGAGTTTTCTCAGGAGCCTTTCATGAGGGACCGTGTCAAACGCGTTCTGAAAATCCAGATATATAATATCCACGGGTTCGCTCGCATCCACATGCCTGTTGACCTTTTCAAAAAATTCTAACAGGTTTGTGAGGCAAGACTTCCCCTTGCAGAAGCCATGGTGACTCTCCCTCAGCAGAGCTTGTTCTTCTATGTGTTTCAAGATTGTATCCTTCATGAGATAACCTTAACCTTTGCCCCATCACACACTTTTGCTCCCCCCTGGCAGCACATCACTGCCTTTGTTTTCCACCTCTCAGCAGCAGCAGCAGCACACACTTACACCCATTTATACACCATCCCTTGATCAACATGAGCCCCAAATGCAGCTCGCCAGAAGAATACCCACAAGGCCAATGGTCAAGGCCAGAGGATGTTCCCACTCCCCGAGTTGTGAGGCAGCTGGAGCAGCGTTCTTTTCAGGCATGGAGGGGGACGTCGGCTCCCTGCAGCAACTCGGTTCTCCAATGAATGGTGGGGGTGCATGGCTGCCCCTGTGGCGCTGCCTAAATGCTGTGTAGTCAGTGACAATAATGATTTATGGCACTCACAGCCCAATCCTATCCTTCTCCCCCACTGATGCAGCCAGTGGGGGAGGGCAGAACAGGAGGCTTTGGAAGGGAAAGAGGATTTAAATCCCCTTTCCATCCCCCCCCAAGCCTCCTGTTCTGCCCTGCCCCCCCCCCCACTGGCTGCACCAGTGGGGGAGAAGGATAGGATAGGGCTGTCAAGCTGCAATCCCACACGCTCACAGTTGGAAGCAAACATCACTGAACTCACTGGGACTTACTTCCAAGTAGACATGCCTCGGGTTGTGCTGCAAGTGTGGCTCATAAGCGACACATTCCTCCGCTCGAGTGGCCTCTACTCCTACGAGTCAAGCGAGTGTGCGAGTGCCAGCTGTTGTTTCAACAGGTCAGTTTCAGTTGGAATTAACACAAGAATAATTTCAAGTGTAAATCATTTCAAAATCTTTATGACTTTTACAAAAAGGGAAGACCTTTCAGCAGTTCAGGACAATGTGCAGAGCTGCCTCATGCAATACATTGTGTTTGGGGAAATCAGCTTTGGAGCTGCATCACATCATACAGCCAAGCAGGAGCAAGAACTACAAATCATGCACGTGGGTACTGTTCACAAGTGATATTACACACGTGGACACTGCTCTTGGGAAAGCAGTTCCTGCAGGGAGCATTTCCCAGGATGCCACCACCTCAGGCACAGTCACTTGTTCGCAAGGATGTTCCCACCATGCACCAGCCAACGAACAGTGAACATGACAGGTTTGCAAGCATAAACAGGAGATGCTCTCACGTAGTAATAAAAGTATTAAAAACTCTACAAACATGTGTTCGGTTTTTTAGAAGAAACTGGTCGTACTGTTTCTGCGTCGACGGCAACTGCTCTGTTCAGCAACGGTGCCAGAAATGACCGGGAGTTTTTCAGCCTTTTCTTGCTCAGGCCACTTTATAGCCTTCGAATTCCCCAGCTGTTTCCATTCACAGCAACGGGAACGGAGCAATAGCAGCTTCTGCAGCCCTCCACAATTCAGTGAGGCAAAGAGCTCCTCTATGCTTGCAAAAGAAACTCAGGCAAACATGTAGCAGCCACACAAGGCTGCATTCTATTCAAAATCCAAGCTCTTCTGGCACGGCGAAAAAAGAGCAAGGAGTTGTCTGCGGCGTGGATGGCTGACTAGAGGAGTCTGTTTGCCTTTGGGACCAGTCAGCACTGGTTCACCAGCACAGAGTGAAGCTTCTCACGCCCTACACAGGGGCAGCTCAAGGTCACCGGGGGCTTGGTGGGCGTCGATCCAGGAACTGGGAGTAGCAAGTCAGAGAGCAGAAGTAGCGGAGGATGGGGGCTTCTGTGCCGCCCATGTTATCCACAAGGACGACGGTGTGCGCCACACTGTGCAGGTTCATCGTGTCTGTGGTCTGAATGTAGCACCTCAGGCAGGCCCGGCCACACTGACAGGTCTTCGACATGTCCAGATCCTCGCAGAGGTGCAAAGGGAGAACGGGGCAGCCATAAGGGATCCTAGGAAAGACAACAAGGCCTAGGGGTGAACATCGGTGCCGAGCAGCTTCCGTTCAAGCACTCGGAACTGCACACCAAACACAGCTCTAAGCAACAGGAAGAGGCTAAAGAACACCCACGACCCTCCCTCTGCAAGACTAGCAACACAGCTCACAAAATGAGGTTGCCCTGGAAAAAAACGGAAACGGGGGTGGAAGAGAGGAAAACGGAAAAGGACAGAAAACGAAGCCTTTGAGAAGCCACTTGCATGAGGACAACGCCAGAAGGGCCCTGTCAGTTTAGCTCATCTGAAAGCCTGACAAAAGCCTCCACACATTTCTCCCCCCACCCCACCAAGCCTAGATATAGTATTGGGAAAACTGCCAAAGCAAACACCTTGGCTTGTGACTGAACCATTGTTTGAGAAACACTGTCCTCTGTGCTGGGGGGATCACATGCACACGTGCTATGCAGCACGGTGGTCCCAGCCACCACCAGAATGCTCTGGGTGAATTGTCAGGCGGCAGTTACATGACCTGAACCCTAGAAGTGGTCTTTGCCACGCCACCAGTCTCGGCCCCCCCCAATTCACAACATGGAGTATCAAGCAGGTCTACCTTATAGGGCGGCTGTAACAGATGTACTCCAAAGACCATGCGAGGCGTTGTCAAAATGTTTGGTGCTGGTGCTGAAATGCACTATAACACCTTCTGGCTAGACTGAAAACACTGTTCTGGATAGCAATACAATCTCTCCTCTAATGAGCAGAAGGTCTGCTTCTCATCTCGTTACAAGAAAGCTTGCCGGTTTATCAGTCCATGCATTTACATGGGTCAGAACCTCAGGAAGAGGATCAAATCCATTAAATGTACACAGCTGACGTAGCAACCACGGCTGATGAAGCAGCCTGTAACCTACGAAGAACGTTTTGTCTTCCTGTCTCTACATACATGATTTCAGGATCACGCCAATTGCCTGGACAGCGTACAGCTCTCCAAGACTCCAAACAGATTGTTCAGGTGCTTATTATTATTCGAAAGGCCAAAAGGCTTCTGGAGAGAGTTAAGATGCTCCAAAGGGCTGCGTTTGGAAGTTTCTGACTTGCTGCTGCTGCGCACCTGCCGACTAGCCTAGACTGCCCCGTGTGCAGATCTATCTATGCAAGAGAACCAGTAATCCTGCCCTTGTGCAGAAACGCCTTGCGAACGCACATTGCCTCTTATCTCCCCCTTAGGCCTTTGGCCAGTTCATGCATGCGCCCACATGCTTCCCCTTACAATTACTCCTCACAGTCAATAACTGTTTTAACTACTGAAGTGAGGAAGAAAGGTTCCACTCCTAGGTTCTAATCCAGTCCTACCACCTTTACCTGTAATTGATTGTTGCTCTTGCAGAACACTCTAATAAAGTCAATGGTATTTTTAGCTGTATGTCAGGAATGAGTGCCTTGGGCCGCTCAAAAGGATTCCCAAATAAATCCAGATTCTCGAGGGAGAGTTTTGCAAAATCACTGGGTAAAAATGGAAGCTTATTACGAGCAGCAGACAGGAAGCGGAGCCGACTCAGTTGACCAATCTTGAATGGCAATCGAATGAGATGGTTGTCATCCAACCTCAAGTGAATGAGTTCCTGCAGCCGGCAAAACTCCACAGGGAGGGCTCTGATTTTGTTCTGGCTGAGATCAAGAGACTGGAGCGACTTCTGGAGGGTGGAGTTACAGAGAGCCACACCAAATGACTCCAGGTGGTTGTCTTGTAGATTGAGCTCTTGAAGGCACACAAGGTCTCCAATAGTCTCTGGCAGCCTCTTAATACAGTTGTGGCTCAAGTCCAGCCTCCGGAGGCCCCGGAGGCAAAGCATGCGCATGTCCATGCGGGCCAGTTTGCAGTAGGAGGCTTGGAGATGCTCCAGGGAGTAGGGGAAGTTCCGAGTCAAAGGATAGTCTTTCCTGGACACGATGGTCATCCTGGTCTTGGGCTTCTCAACCTCAGAAGCTTTGGGTGGAACCAAGGTAGACAGGGGGAAGATAGACTCATCAGTGCCTCGGTGAGCCAGCTTCACTGCGGAGAGGAAGGTCTTCAGCTGGCTGGCATTTGCCTGGGGCAAAGATGGCACACAAAGGTCATTGGCATGGGTAGGCTCATGAACAGGCTAGCACTGTCTGAACCATCATGAAACACATCTGCACCCACAAGAGTGTCGGGTGGTAGTCAGCCTTTGGAAAACATAATGCAGCTTTGTCTAGCATGGACTTATCCCAATGAAAAAGCCGCACCATCCCAAGAGCTGGAGTTATTGGGGCAGCCCTAACCCAGCCTACTAACCATCAGCAAGGAAAAAAAAAATCAATCCCAATGAGAGAGAAGGAAGAAGAGGAGAGGGTCAGTAAGGAAAAAATGAATCCTAATGAGAAGAAATTAGAGAAAACAACTTCTAACAGCTGCATTATGAGTAAACACAATGACTCAACGACACAGACAATCCAAACTATAAAAGTGTTATGAATACTCTTGAATGACAAAATAAATCACTCTAGTTGTTGTGGAGTACAGCAGGGACCCCCAGATGCGGGGGGGACACACGTGGCAGGGGGTGCAATTGCTGCTGGATGCGATGCGGCGGCAGCAAAAAAGCAAAAAAAAAAAAACCCGCGTTTTTTCGGCCGGTTAGTCCATTTGCGGTGACAGGATTTGCCCACCAGCGCCGCAAATTGCCTTAAAGCGGCCAAAAAACTGCTGGGTCTGTGTGCTTTTTTTCGCCGCTGCTGAATTGCCGCCAAATCCGGTGTGAGGCGGGGCTTGTGATATTACACCCGGGGCGGGGCTTCTGATGCCACATGGGGTGTCACGGCAATGCCCCTGGGGGTGTAGCTATGCCACTGGGTGGAATCCCCACTGCAGGGGCAAGGTGCCAAGGGGGTCAATGGGTGCAGGTGCCCCCTATGCCAAGGGCAGTCTGCTTCAGCTCACCTCACGGTTAGGCCAGCCCTGGTGGGGTACAAATCTGAAAACAAGCATTTGCAGGGCACTTCATAGGCTGCTGCCTTACAACAACCCTGCAAGATGAGAATTATATAAAAAAAAAAACCCACCACCCCATACTGCAGCTGGGAAGCCCAGGCTGAGAGGAAGTGATTCGCCTCAGGGCCCCTAGTGAGTTCACGGCAGAGAGGACTTCCTCTTGCAGCTCAGCCACTGCAGCTCACAAGCTCTTACGCCTTAGTATAGCAAGTACTGTTTTCTACCTCATGTCTAAAATTATACAAGTCAGAAACATGCGGATGAAGGACAACAGCCAGTTGCAATACCATAAAAAGGTGAAAAAAAAAAAGACTCCAGTGTGCTCACTACTGTACTTATATACAAATGGATGAAACACAACACCCACACTATCCATTTTTGTTTAGGAACATTTCTTTTATGGTCCGATAACCAAGAGATCACAGAGCTTTTAACTGCTTTTTCAGGTCCATGGATCTAAAGAATACGGCAACAAGCTTCCAGTCGCCAAGTCTCTCACACCCCAGGAATCAACCCCAAATGCGCATCTTTAAGGTGGGATGCGTCTCTGTGGTACATACAGGACTGCCAAGACAACACTGCTTTTCCTTGGCACCATCAAATATGTGGTGTGAGAAGTCAGGTCCCCCAGCCCCAAGAACCATTACAAAGCAATGGGGGGGGGGTGGAAGAAGAGAAACAAGGGAAGCATATGAGTCTTGATTAAGATGGTCTCTTTACACACACACACCTACATGTTTACTCAAAAGTAAGCCCTGTTTTGTTCAATGGCGCTTACTCCCTCCCCGATAAGGGTGCTTAGGGTAGCGGCTTCAGTAGGGAATGCAGCCGAAGGTGGGCTGCCACCACAGGCTTCCCTTCGCAAGCAAGGACAGCGTGCAGTGAAGACGACTGGGGCAGCCACAGGCCCCGCTACTGCTGCTGCCTACCTTGCTAAGACACACATCCACGGCCGGCTCCTTCAGTCGCACAGTGGCTTTTCCTTCCTCCACAAACTTGGTGAAAAGTTGGTCAATGTTCTCTCTCAGCTGAATTTAAAGGGGGAGAACACAACAGAACTGTGAGCCTAGGAGCAAAACAGCCCCCACTGAAAGCCCAGGACCCCCCCAAAACAACAACAACATGAAGTGCCTATGAACACCATCATCCAAGCCCAATGAGACAGAGGAGTGTGGCACCAGGGGTGGGCATCACGGCCCTGATCTTCCCTGTGATTGGACAGCTTCAGAGACAGAAAGCTGAGTGAAGCGAGTCACTCCGCTCACCCACCAAGGCCGTTCTTATTTGTGCCACCTGAGCACCTCATTTGGAGGCAGATGCAAATGGCCCCTTGCCACGCTTGACTGAAGTGTTTAAAGTCAAGATAAACCAGAGATAAGGATTGCAAATGAGTGAAAGGAGAGAGGAAGAGGGTGCCCCAAATAATCAACTACAACGCTGGTCATTTTTGTAGGTTTTCACGATGCAACCATATCTTTGAATTAAAAATCTGCATATTGCCGGGAAACTCCGTTGTTACAGGTCAATTTATTTCAAAAAATAAAATAAACTTTGTAGATGTTAAAATATACTTTGACGTTTCGCACACGTAACATTCCTGGCATCATCAGAAAGAACGCTGGTATTTCACAAAAGTGGTCAAGTCAATTTATTAATAGGGCCAGTTACCAGCACGCAGCAGGTTTATGGGTGCAAACAGCTGCTGCCCCTGATAAGAACGTTAAACTGGAGGGACACAGACTTCCCAGTGGGCATCAACCATCATTTCTGGGAAAACACTTCCCTACATGGATCATGCACGCCGGCAGCCCGCCCCGTCAAGGCTTCCTGCTCAGCGGCTGAAACAATGCACAAAGCGTCGTTGCAAGAAGCAAAACTGCTGTGCCGGCCAGGCAAGAGTGGGGATTTCCGTTTCACGTTAAGAACATAAGAAGAGCCCAGCTGCTGGATCAGGCCAAAAGCCCATCTAGTCCAGCTTCCTGTATCACACAGTGGCCCCACCAGATGCCTCAGGGAGCACACAAGACAACAAGATAACCTGTTTCCCTTTGCCACTCACTTGCACCTGGCACAGAGAAAACCCACTCCTACAACCAGGAGGTTGCTTATGGCTTGTAACCCGTGATGGTCTTTTCCTCCATGAATCTGTCCAACCCCCTTTTAAAGGCATCTAGGCCAGATGCCATCACCACATCCTGTGGCAAGGAGTTCCACAGATGAATTACACGCTGGGTAAAGACATATTTTCTTTTGTCTGTTCTAACTCTCCCTCCACTCAATTTTAGTGCACGTTACCCTCCTGTGGCTGCTACTCAGAGCAAGTGGGAGAGCGGGGGGGGGGGGCTCTTCTGCAGGGACTCGCAGTCGGCGGGGCAGCGGCAGGCAAGGGCAGCCCTTCCTCCCTTCCGGACTTGTCTCCTCGCTCCGGCTAGTCGTGCAGGGCCCGGCTCCCTCCAGCCCAGGACAAGCCCCTCCACTGCCGCCTCTGCTGCTCCGCAGCCCCGCCCCGTCCTCCTCCTCACCCGGTACTTGTCCCCGGGCCGGTGCCGCGCGGTGCTGACGAGCAGGCAGGCGCCGCCGCCTCCTGCTGCCGCCTTCCCCAGCGAGAGGAGGGCCCTGGCGGCGCGCCCCGGGCCCCGCAGCCCCGCCGAGGGCAGCAGCCGGCTCACCACCGACACCTCGCACTGCAGCCGCATCGTCGCGCCTCCTCGCCTGCTGCGCGCGCGCGGGCCTCGCTGGGGGGCCTCGCCTCCGTCTTCTGCGCACGCGCGGGGCCTCGGCGGGCTGCCCTCGTCGCGCCTGACTGCTCTCCCTCCGCCCACTCCTCTCCTCGCCCCGCCCCTCGGGGGATGCGGTCCCTTGCTAGCCTTTTTTCCTATCTCTAAGTTGAACTTTTGGGAAAAGCTTCATAATCATACAAAATCATGAAAATAATGGAGAGAGACCGTGACCACCAGCAACCGAAGGAGAAAGTAAAGCCTCCTCCGGAGCCAAACGTATCAATCTTTCTGCAAGAGAAGTATTAGCAGTGCAGAATCAAACGGAGGAGAAATCCAGACCCCGGCTCTCTGCCTGCCTCCCAAAATATTCTGGGAATCTGGGTGATTCAGGGGGCTGCAAGAAAGAGTGCAGAGTCCTTTGGACTATGATTAGGCTTACCAGATCTCCCACCGGGCCAGAGTACTACTAGACCTTTAGGAGAAGGAATATGGCAGGTGTAGCTTGTTAAACCCTTAGAGCACACTCCTAGGCATGTCTACTCATAAGCAAGCCCCATTGTGCTCAGTGGGACTTGCTTCTGAGTGTAGACATGCCTAGGATTGTGCCCTAACGATTAACAAGCTACGCCTGCCCACATTCCTTCTCCTAAAGGTCTAGCACTCTGGCCCAGTTGGAGATCTGGTAAGCCTAACTATGATGACTCATGAGCCACACAATCCAGGGATACCGAGCTGTATGAAAAGACATTGCCTGTTCACACACACTCCTTGCCTGAGACAAGGGCTTGACTTTGTCACCATAGACTTATTTGTTATATCCGTGGAAATGAGACCAAAAGAGGGCGGCAGGTGGAAATTCAGGTTTAAAGGGGGGAAAACAATTCTGTACATGCTGGGGTGGCCCAGCCCAGCTTCCACAATGAGGGCCTCTGCGTTTTTAAGAGTTGTGTAGGTAAAAGACAGGATCTTGGCAGCTGCAAGTGCTGATGGTGCTGCTAAAGCAGCTGCACCTGCTGAAATGCCCTCACCTATGCAACCATTTAAAGGGCCAGGAGCATTCATGCTGAAAGGTTGGCCACCCCTGCTCTACATGTCATGACAGCTCTTGATATTTCTATGGAGAAATCCGTGTATACATTACACTAAAACTTACAGCTCAAGCCTGTTTACTCACAAGTAAGCCTCTTTCCCCCCCCCCCAAAAAAAACCCAGCAAAGCACCGTGCCCAAGCAGCTCTCCTCTGGAAAGCGCCCCCCTCGGCATGACGGAGCCCCTCGGCCTTCCGAGCGGCTGCGGCCGAGCCAGTCCTGGGGACCGTCTGGCTGGAGTGCAAGCCCTCCCTATTCCCCGCTCTGCTACTGCTGCCGCCGCCGCCGCCTCCTCAGTGCCGGAGCCAGGCGAGCGGCCGGCGACTGCGCTGACTCCTGCTGGCGGCCGGGGGAATAGCACGTGCTCCGAGAGGCAATTCTCGCTCCGGCCAGGAGGGAGCAGTCGCGAAGCGCGAAGCGGCGGCAGCACCAGCAGCGAGAAAAGGCTCCCTCGGCCGGGAGGGAGCCGCCGCCGCCTTCTTGGGGGGCGGGCGGCGGAGGTGTGCGGGCAGCGACAGCAGCAGCGCCTCTCGTTTCCGGGGACCTGCGGGGCGCAGGGGGCGGCCGCATGCATGCGATGATTTGCGGGGGACGGTGCAACCGGGTGGGTGGGCCGGCGCCCGTGTGCATAATAATAATTCATAATAATTTTTAATAATAATAAATAATACTGTGAAGCAGCAGCGGCGGCGGCGGCGGCAAAAGAGACCGTGTCTCACTGTCTTGCTCAGGCTACGCTGCAGCGGCTATTCACAGGCGCGATCCCACTACTGATCGGCACGGGAGTTTTGACCTGCTCCGTCTCCGACCTGGGCCGGTTCACCCCTCCTTAGGCAACCTGGTGGCCCCTGGCTCCCCGGGGATCACCATATTGATGCCGAACTTAGTGCGGACACCCGATCGGCATAGCCCACTGCAGCCCAGAACTCCTGAGCTCAAGCGATCCGCCGGCCTCAGCCTCCCGAGTAGCTGGGATTACAGGCTCGCGCCACCGCGCCCGGCTGGCGGAGGAGCCGCTCGCCGGCTTACTAGAGGCCGAGGCGGGCCCTGACGTCACGCGGGAGGCGGGCAGGGCGGAGCGCAGGCCCCGCCCACCCGGCGCCGGACGCTCCTCATCTGCGCCTGCGCGCAGCCCGCCCTCCTCCTTTCCGCTCCCGGCGCCCCAGCAGCGAGATGGGCCACCAGCAGCTCTACTGGAGCCACCCCAGGAAGTTCGGGCAGGGATCGCGCTCCTGGTGGGTCCCCGCCGGCGGGCGGGCGGGCAGGGAAGCAAGCGAGGAAAGGCCGGGTGGGCGGGCGGGCGGGCCTGCAGGTGTCCCGCGCTTTCGGACGCCGCCGGCCGGGAGACGCACAGCCGCGTGGCGCGGCCTGGGGAAGGCGCCGCGGCACCGGATGGATGGATGGATGGGGAACGAGGGGGGGGGCGCTTTCTCGGGCGGGGGGCTGGAACCGGAACCGCGTGTCCGCCCGCCCGCCCGCCCGCCCGCCCGGCCACGCTCACCGCTCGCTCTCCTCTGTCCTGCCCTCCCGCAGCCGCGTCTGCTCGAACCGCCACGGCCTGATCCGCAAGTACGGCCTGAACATGTGCCGCCAGTGCTTCCGCCAGTACGCCAAGGACATCGGCTTCATCAAGGTCCGGGGGCCGGAGCTCGCAGGAAAGCGGGGCGGCTGGGGGCTGCTTAGCTGCAAGCAAGCAAGCAAGGGGGCCGGCCAAGACCCTCTCGCCCCGCCGCGTCGTCACCCCAGGCCCGCCGCATGGGGGGTGGCCAAGTAGCCTGCGTGGGGGTGGGGGAACGGGACGCAGGCTCTGGCGCAGAACTCCCTCCCCCCCCTCCCTGTAGTCGTGTCTGTGAACCTCACCGTACCTCTCCTTTTCTTTTCAGCTGGATTGAACCCCTGCCGCCTACAGGGATGGCGTGAAGCGAGACCTGCAAGAAGTCGGCTTGTCCCCCCGTCGCGTGCTGTTCTGTACATAAAATAAATGGGGGTGGTTGTTTACCCTGCTTCCTGACTGTACTGGCTTCTCCCCATTATGCTGCCCCGACACTTTGCAATGAGCCCCGCTGCTGCTTCTTCCGGGGGGGGGGGCTTTGCTCTAGAACTCGCCCCGGGGTCCCAGGCCCTACGGAAAGAGCCGGGAGAGAGGTCTTCCTTCCGCTTTCTGCGCTCCCAGACACGCTCCGCCGGCCCCTTGCCCTGCAGACCAGGAAAGCTGAGCTCCGTGACCACGTGCCCCGCACAAACAGGGAGGGAGGGAGGCTTGGCCGAGCTCGTGCTACAGGGGGGCGGGTCCTACAATGTGCTTCTGTGTCTGGTGGGAACCAGGGGGTAGGGCTGGCCTGACCCAAGCCCTGTTTGCTGAAGGGGTCCAGGCCTCTGCCCTCAAACGTGTAAAGGAGGCCCACTGCCCAAGTCCGAAGGTTGGTGCCATGGACAGGAATGCCTGCTTAGCCTTAGACTGGTCGTCCTTGTTGTAGCAGAGGCGCTAGCAGACTAGCGCAAGGCAGCCAGCGTTCGCCTTCAGGGCCGGGAGTCTCCCAGCCCAGCGGCTTTAGCGCAGAGACCGGGTAGGCCAGGGGTTCTCAGCCAGTGGTGCTTCGGCTGCCTGCTGGGTACTCGCACCGCAGGAACCCTGTTCCTCCTACCTGTGTTTCCTGGCTTCCGAAAAGTGGTGCTTATGTTGAACCCCTGGCCTACACGGTCTCTGTGACAGACGAAGCCGCTGGGTAGGAGGACTCCTGCCACTGAATGCGAATGCTGGCTGTCTTGTGCTAGCCCCTAGCGATGATGTCATCGCTAGTCCCTTTCAGAGGTAGGCAGCAGGAGGGTGGCACTGGAGCGAGATGGTGCTCGGCTGGAAAGGGTTTGAGAACCCCTGGTGTAGGCAACATCTCTTCTTTCGGAAAGGCCGAGCCCCGCTGATCCCGTTCTAAAGGCAGCAGCAGGGGCTTTTCCTGCTCTTGCCATTTGGGCTTCCCCATGTCCTCCACCTGTTTGGGGGTGAGGATGCACCCTTGCCGTCTTCAGCCAGCTCACACAAAGCCAGATAGTTCATCCCCGCAGGATCCTAGTCCTTATGAAGGGGCCTGCCTGGCAGGCACAGGGTTTGTTCCCCTGTGGGGGGTTTGGTGGGCTCGGGACTGTTCTAAAGTACAACTGCAGGAGGGAAATGGGGTGGCACTAAAGAATGTGAGTTTCAGTCCGCCCCAGAGAGACTCACTCCATTGGCGGAACAGCTCTGCTTGCGAGCAACTGCTTCCCCTGTCCTGCCCCCAAGTGTGGCAGGGTGGAGGCGTGCTGGAGGGAGGGAGGCTGTTTGCTGCAAGCACGGGCGGGAGGCGGGAGGGACACGCGCGCAGGGCGGCAGGCCGGGCTGCAGCAGTCGGCATCCCTTTCACCCAGACGTTTTCACGGATCGCCGGCTTCTCCTGCCGCAGGAGCCGCCGCCTCTTCTGAAGGAGCGCTGTCGTCCGCCGTCTCCCGCCTCGGAGGCGGCCGGGGCAGCAGCGATTCTCCCAGAGCCGAGGAGGCGTCTCCCTCCTCCTGCTCGGCCCGCGCGCGCAAGGGTTAAGGCGAGCGAGCGCCGCCGGGCAGAGCGGCTGCCCGGAGACCGGCGGGGGGGGCGCCTCTTCCGCTCGTGCTCTGGCCGGCCCGCAGCGGCGGGGTCGAGCGAAGAGGCGCCGCCGCCGCCGACGGAGAGGTGAGGCGGGCGAGGCGGGGACCCCCCCTCCTTCCTTCCCCTCCCTCCCCGAGCGGCTGCAGCCCCCGCCCTCTCGCCCCCCCCCCCCGGCAGACAGACCTGCGCCAGCCTAGCCGCCCCCCCCCCCTCCCTCGCGCGCTCGCGGCTCCGCTCCCGCCGGCCTGGCACCCTGGAGAGCTCCCGCCGGGAGCAGCCGCTGCTTCTGCCCGTGCGCGGGGGCGGCGCGAAAGGAGGAATCCGCTGGGCGGCTGAGCCTCGTCCTCGCTCTGCCTGTCATGACTTGACGTTGTTGCCTTCCTAGCACCTCGCTTGTGGGACGGGGGGGGGAAGCAGGCTGCTGCAAACCAGCTGGACAAATAGCTTCATCTTTGTCAACACAACACACACACACACAGAGTCACTATTATATTTTGTTGCATTCATTCTCTTTGCTTTCTGTTTCCCTCTCTTTTCCGCAGGCAGAAGCTCCGCACAGCTGTTGCAATCACTGTCATTTGTTACAGGGTTGTTTTCCATCGTGCAACACAATCTTTGTGGGACTCGGGAGCATCCAAGCATGAAGATGGAGGAGCAGGACTCATCAGGCCAGACCCCAGGAGAAGCGTCCGAAGACACTGGAAAAACTCACCCTGCCCTCCAGAACACTGTGGATTGCAAAGTCCGAGTTGTCTTGGAGGGGGAAAGTGATGAACCCCCTGCAGCCCTGTGTTCTGCTGCTGGATCCCCCCGAATGGGATTTCCGCCTCAAGTGAAGGAGGAACCGGAGGAGGGTTTGGCACATCGCTGGGAAGCGCAGTGGCAGGAGTTCCTGAAGGCCGTGGAGTCCCCTCATTCGGGACCAGAAGTGCCACTGCAGCCAGAGGAGGTCACGCCGTGGGACGATGCTGAAGCCTTTTTGGCCTCCTTTGAGCAAGTGGCTGAAGCCTGCCGGTGGCCCAGGAAAGAATGGGCGGCTCGACTCTTGCCAGCTGTCAGCGGAGGTGTCGAAGTGGCCGTTTGCATGCTGGAGCCCAGAGACAGAGAGGATTATGGGAAGGTGAAAGCAGCCATCTTGCGAGGCGATGCCATCAGCAGGGAGAAAAGTCGCCAGCACTTCCGGCACTTCTGCTACCGGGAGGCCAAGGGCCCCAGGGCCGTTTACAGCCAGCTGCAGAACCTTTGCCGTCAGTGGCTGAAGGTGGAGAGACACAGCAAGGAGCAGATCCTGGAGCTGCTGATCCTGGAGCAGTTCCTGACCGTCCTGCCCCCAGAGATCCAGAGCTGGGTGAGGGAACGTGGCCCAGAGAGCTGCTCCCGGGCAGTGGCCTTGGCGGAGGAGTTCTTGCTGAGACAGGAGACCAAGCAGCAACAGGGGCGCCAGGTGAGTCAGTCTTCTGTGGGGCACAGAGCCGCCAAGGCACAGAGTGGAGGAACAGGGCAGGGTCAAGATTGTGGTTTCATGTCTCAGGGAAAAGAAACACAGCTCTGCCCGGCTTGTTGTGTCCGTGAACGATTTCAGCCCTGGGCCTGTGCTGTGATGTCTCCCATGATGCACCTGCCCGTTCACTGAGCTCAGCTGGCGACGCCATTCCGCTCGTCCTTCCAGCTTCGGAGATATGGCTGCTGGCTGGGTCTTTTCTGTTGCAGCATCTGGGTGCAGAAATCCCGACCCTGAGACATTCGTTTGGCCCCCTTGTGAGTTCCCTTGTGAGTTCACAGTTCAAGGCTGTGGAATCCTTTGCATTCGGACCAAAGCAACAGCTAACAGTTACATATTTAAGGGGTAAAAGGGGGCACAATGTGTTTTCAGGGATTCCTCAATATCTCTCAGGCCCAATAAGAGAGCCGCTTAGTTTTGGCGTACAAAGGTGACCCGGACAAATGCTGAAAAACATATTTCTGGATTTTGCCCTAATCAACCCCCAAAGTGGAGAATCTTGATTTGGGGGTCAATTATAGAACCCTTCGTATCTGCTGTGTTTGTGGAGCTATAACATTCATTTTTGGTACGTGGGTGTCTTTGTATAATTTTTAGAAACTGTTTTAACAGTTTTTTAAAATTTTACCCTAAAGGGGTAAAAAGGGGGTAAAAAAAAAGGGGTGACATCACTGCCCAGCCCAAACCCCTGGACCTAGAAACATGAAATTCGGGGAGTATATTCCTTCCGTGATGTAAGCACCCCCTAAGAAGGGAATTTTTTTAGAAATTCCACTCCTAAGGGGGTGAAAAGGGGTGCTGCAATCCTATTCACCATTATCTGGGAGTAAGCCCCATAGACTAGAACAGGACTTACTTCTGAGTAGACATGCATAGGATTGGGCTCACAATGTGTTTTCACGGATTCCTCAAGATCTCTTAGGCCCGTTGAGATATCAACTTGGTTTTTGCTTACAAAGGTTACCCATAAAAATGCTTAAAAACGTATTTCAGGACTTTGCCCTAATCGACTCCTAAAGGGGCAAATCTAGATTCGGGGGTCAATTATAGAATCACAGGAAATGGAGTTTGCCTGTTTTGGTCCCTCTGCTATCTCATGTATGAGCTAATCGTGAGGCATGTGGTGAACAACTGGGAGGAGTTCTCCATCATGTCCCACGACAGCGAGGGGGACAACTATCATTGGATGGAACCATGACTTTTACTAATTGCAGGGTGTTGCCTGGCATGTGGTAGTTGTGCTACATGTAAATGGTTCACTGCAATCAAAGGAAAGGTTATTGGAGTCAAAATGGATTTAAAGTACAGGTGGGCCCCCATATCCGCTGGGGATATGTTCCAGGCCCCTCCGTGGATACTTGAAACCGTGGATAAGAGCAAACACCCCCTCCGTGGTTTCCTAAGGCCCCCCACCCTTCCTCCCCTGCAGGCAGGCATGCTTCCCCCCCCCCCCCGCTCTTATTTTTCTTTCAGCAAGCTTTGTTTCTTCCTTAAACAAACAGAGAAGCAGCCTCCATTGCAGGCAAGTAGAACGAGACTAAGTCCTAGAGAGGCTCTGCAAAGTTTCTGTTAACCTTGCAGAGCCTCTCTAGGACTTAGTCTCGCCTGTAATAAGCAGCCAGAGGCTGCTTCTCCTGGTTCATTAAGGAAGAAACGAAGCTTACTGGGAAAAAAGTAAAAGCCTGGGGGGGGGTGTCCCCACGATCCTTGGATAACTGAAACCGTGGATAGCGAATCAGTGGATATGGGGGCCCACCTGTACTTGCATCCTGTAGCGAAGTGCGGGTATCCCGCTAGTTAGTTAATAAGACATCGGGCTTTGAGAAAGGAACAAGGTCTTTCCTGCTTCCATATTGGCACATTAGAGTGAGTGAGGGGTGTGTGAGAAATTAGTGCAAGCGTGAAGGTTTTAATGGCTGACAGGGAAACTGAACGCAGGGTCACTGGAGTCAAGATGGCGGCTCCCCTCTTTCGCTCATGTCCCGCTTGCTGCTTGATTTGCCACCTGCTCCCTCGGGAGCCTTCCATTTCTCACGAAGGCTGCTTGGCCTGGCGGTTGTGGTCTGTCAGTTCAAAATCAGCCTGACTTTTGCACCGTCCTTTTTGACTCGCCCCGTACAGTGATCCTCACCCTTCCAGCGCTGTCTTTCTCTCTTGTTTACAGTTCCGGCTGGCCTTTGAGGAGACCACTGTGAATTTCTCCGAGGCAGAATGTGCTTCACCTGACGTCAAGCAGAGGCAGCTGTATGTGCAGACCAAGGAGGAGGAGGAGGAGGAGGCCGTCCTGTTGGGTAAGGAGGCCTGCCTTTCTACGCCAGCGTGCTGGCTGGACTGACCTCACTGTGGCTCCTTCTCTCCCTTCAGCCAGCTTAGGAAATGCTCTATCCTTAGAATTTCTAGACTAGACACAGAATGTAAATTAATGGGATTAAAAGCCGTGCTGAATAAAATATTTTAATAGTTTTTTTAATTAAATAAAAATATTTTTTTATAGTTTTATAGCCAAATCCCCAGACAGAGACTGCACAGGGAAGTGATAGAAATCTTTAAAAATAGATCGAATTTATTGAATAGAAAACAGGAAGTGGCTTTTATTGATAAAATTTGGATGCCCACTTTAAGGAAGAACGTTGAAAACCGCACCGGGGGTAACTTGAGGGGAATCGACACGGTTGCTAATTGGCTCCATCTGCCGGGCTCAGCACGTTCCATCTCTTTAATGGCAGTTACCTTGGTAGCGTTCTTGAGCATCTCTGCTGCCTACCGGCTATTCAGTCCAATTTCTAGACTGTTTGATTTGTCAAGAAAAGGAATGGGGAATAGGAGAAAAGGCTGCAGAAACGCTCCCGATGTTCTGTAGCTGGTCCTAGGAAGACCTTGGTGCTTCTTGACTTTCCTCCTTCTCCGAGCAGCTAGAATGTGCAGGACCATTCTGAGATGTCATGAATGAAGCCAAGGAGTTCTGCCCGGCTCAGAAACAGCATCCTCTACAGGGGCTGAGAGGCCACAGGTTGACCTCAAAGTGGAGGCCTTCGAAAGAGAGTGTGGTCCCAGGGCTGGGAAGGCACAAACTGGGACAGTACTAGGAAAGGGGCACCGGCTGCCCAGCCATCCAACAACAGCAAGCAGACAAGCGTGAGGAGGTCACCGTTGGCCAGGCGTCCTCCTGCGAGGGAGCATGGAGGGGCTGCCGCAAGCTCCACTCCAGGGTTTGCATGAGCAGCTGGAGAAGGGCTGGATCCATGGCAATGAAAAGGTGCTTACCTGCGTGAGTAAACACCTGCATGACTTAGCTCTTGTTTTTGAGTGGTTCTGGAGGAATGTGGGCTCTGCGGAGCAGGTCATCTCAACCAGTGACTAACCCACTTACAGGTAGCAGGCAGGCATAATCTATTTTGGGGTTTGGATCCAGCAGGTATTTGCTATCCTGACCTGCCTGGGTCAGAGTGAGGAGGGTTCTGTCAGTGCCCTCTGCCGCCTGCAGCTTCCCAGTCCCCTGCTGGCTGCTGAACAAAACCCTTGAGGCAAACGTGTTCCTCTTGTCTGTCATTTTAATTCTCATTATTTCCCTGTTTCAAATCCCATTTTTCTCTAGTGCAGTGAATGAGCTGTTTGGGATTCTCTTGTTCTCCAGCAGGCCAAGCGTGGATGACTGTACACGAGAGGGAGAGAGGTGCAGCAGAAGATGCAGAGCAAGGGGGGCCGGGGGCCACATCCCTGTGGAGAGCTGAAGAGATGGTTTCCCCGTGTTGTGCACAGGATAGCAATGCCTTGGGGAGTCAAGACCCACCCAGTCCCTACCCAAGGGATGAAGCAGAGGGAGATTACAAGGCCTTCATTGTGACCACAGTCCAGGTAGGAGCAGACTCTGGTAAGAAACGAAGTGGCTGCAGAGCTCATGGGAGAAGCTTCAGTCAGAGCTCTGGCATGCTTAAGAATCGCCGCACAGGAGGAAAAGCACACAAATGTTTGGCCTGTGGGAAATTTTTTCTTTCTGGCTCAAAGCTCATTATCCATCAGAGGACCCACACTGGGGAGAAGCCATATGAATGCTCAGCCTGTGGGAAAACATTCCGGTCCAGTTCTGTACTTTATCGTCACCAGAGAATCCACACTGGAGAGAAGCCCCATAAATGCCCCATCTGTGGGAGGCGATTCAGTAGCAATTCAAATCTTAATCGACATCAGAGAATCCACACTGGGGAAAAACCGTACAAATGCTCAGATTGTGGGAAAAGCTTCATTCAACGAGCCAACCTAAATAAGCATTATAAAATCCATACAGTGGACGGGAAGGGCGAGGAGCCTTTCAGCCTCAGCTGAGACCTTGCTTTGTGTGGGAACGGGTATGGCACACAGAGGAGATAATACCCATTTTAAAAAATGGATGATCACATTTCAGAGGAAAAAGGGACACGACGCAGTCATTTCAGCCATTCCAGACGCCCCTCTTGAACTGCTGCCTGTGCTGGGTGTGTTGCTGGAGCACAGGACAGTGGAGCTCAGTGGGAGCTCTGGAGCGCCCTTCATCAGCTACCGGCGGGGAGAGCTGTGCGAAGGAGAAGCGTTTGGTACAGTCACAACATCTGTGTTGTTGCATTGTGTGTCCAGGTACAGGTTCCTGTTCTGGTGGCTCTCTAACAGCTGAAGCCTTGAGATGCTGCGGATATCTGAAGCAAGACCAGCTGTAGCAGCAGCAGCAGCCTCCATTGGGCTGTTTTGTGCTCTTGCAAGTTGCCTCGAGCTGCCTGGTGTTGAGGTGGAAAAGAGGAGCTTGGCTTCAAGGCCGCCTGCTGCCAGGCTGTTGTCCTGAGACTGCTCAGTCTGCACTGACTCCGGTTCCTTTCTGAGCCCAATTCAAAGTGCTGCTTCTCGCCTGTAGAGCTCTGTGTGTTTGGGCTGCCTTCTCCTCCTCGCCTCTCTCTGCCGCCCATTGAGACCACTGGGGGAGATTCTCTGCTGCATCAGGTCACCGTTTCAGATGAAACTGGTGGCTACGCAGGACGGGTGGCGATGAGTCCCAGGGAGGGAGGCAGCAGCCTGTGTCGTCCCCCCCCCTCCCTCAGCGCTCTCTCTCATATCTTGTTCTCCAGCAGGCCAAGGGAGTCCTTAGAAGAGCTTTTCCTGTCTGTTGCTGCTCAGCTGCGGTGGTCTTTGCTGCTGTGTTTGGGATGGGTGCTCTTCATGGATTCAATTTAATTGTTAAGCTAAAGGATTATTTTACTGTCTTTTGGGTTTGTGAGCTGCTTTGAGGATTAATAATGGACCACAAGGACGTATATAAATGTAAATAAAAACCACTGTGTGAAAAAAAAACCTCTTAATTTCTGCCTCACCTTTCAAAAACAAAAATTGCCCAGGGTAGTTTACAATTTCAGTATGTTCCCCATGTTTTGAGCAAAACAGTGAGGGACAGGCAGCAATAATGAGAAAAATGCAACAGCACCACTGAAGTACAGGTGGGCCCCCATATCCGCTGGGGATATGTTCCAGGCTCCTCCGTGGATACTTGAAACCGTGGATAAGAGCGAACACCCCCTCCATGGTTTCCTGAGGGGCGCCCCACCCTGCCTCCCCTGCAGGCAGGCATGCTTGCCCCCCCCCAGCTCTTATTTTTCTTTCAGCAAGCTTTGTTTCTTGCTGAAAGAAACAGAGAAGCAGCCTCCATTGCAGGCAAGTAGAACGAGACTAAGTCCTAGAGAGGCTCTGCAAGGTTTCTGTTAACCTTGCAGAGCCTCTCTAGGACTTAGTCTCGTTCTACTTGCCTGTAATAAGCAGCCAGAGGCTGCTTCTCCTGTTTCTTTAAGGAAGAAACGAAGGTTACTGGGGAAAAAAGTAAAAGCCTGGGGGGGTCCCCGCGACCCGTAGATAACTGAAACCGTGGATAGCGAATCAGAGGATATGGGGGCCCACCTGTACAACTAAAAATGGTTCCTTGTGCGTTTCGCTATCTGTGTCAGCAGAAATTGTTCAGGAGGCAAAATGTCGTCTTCCGCTAAGAGGGGAGCTGTGTCTCTATGGGAGCCTGGAGCCCCCCCCCCCCCAGCAGCCCCTCTGTCAGTGGAACGCTAGGAGGATGCGGCAAGGTCAGGTGGTCCCCTGAAAGAGATCGAAACATGCTGGGAAATAGTCTTTACATGTTTCCTCATGTTTTGGCCACAGCTTTATTGTTTAACTATCTATCCAATTACTATATATTAGGTAATTAAACATTGTATTCCGCCCTTTTCATATGATGCAGGGTGGCTTGCAAGTTAATTAAGCAACAAAAATGCAACAACAAAACTACAAACTAATAGATAGTAGTTTATAAAAGCAACATCAAAATCAGATTTTAGGATTTGGAAAGGAAGCAAGTTTCCGCCTGTGCCTTGCAACACCTTTGCTGCCCAGCTGCCTTCCCTGAGGCAGCCAACAAATTGCCACCTACAGGTGACCGTCTACAGCAGATGGGACAAGCAGCAGCAGCTAGAGACATAGGACTTCGCTCGGCATGGATCTTCCGCCTCCAGTGGGTGTTGCATGAAGTTTTCGGGGGGGGGGGAGAAATGCAGCAGCCTGGAGGATATCGGGGGGGGGGGGGGAGAGAGACCTGCAGTGCCAGCATTGGATGAAGATGACCCTTGCCTGTCTTTCTGCAAGGCGACTCCTTGGATCATTTCTGGAAAAGGAGTTTTCAGCCGTCTTGCACAAACTGTGAATGAGCCCATCTCTAGAGCAAAGCACCAACAAAACACAGTTAAAATGAATGAAGACTGGAATCCTCGTTATTGGTGAAGATTTAGTAAGTAAGAATGTTAGTAAGAATTACCAGAAATAACTGGTCGGTTTGTTTCTTTCAAAGAAAAACTTCCAGTTTCCAAATGCAAGCACTTCTCCTGCCTTGGAGACAGGGAAGACAACACTTGTTCATGGCTTGGAGGAAGGAGAGAGATCTGAAGCCCCTGTTTTCAATATGTGGTGTGCTCTGTTTTTTGGCAGCAGGGGCAGTACTGATGGTGAATCCTTCCAGTTCTGTTATTTCTGGGACAGGCTGATAATTGTTGAGTCCTGCGACCTCTACAAGACCCCTTTGCAATGGGTCAGTCAGTCTTTGGAATCTGGTCTCAGTCATTAGAGACACCAGGCACCACGGCTCAGAAAGCATCTCTCCCTGAGGAAGGGGGCTGTTCACCGTTTAGAGGAGAATCCTGTTCTGGATGCGGCTGCGCCCTGGCTGAAGGACCAGGTTTGCAGCCTGGGATGTTCAAGTGGCCCTTGTGAGCAGGAACACCTTTGTGCAGCTTTGGCTTGAGTGGCAGCTGCGTTCTTTTCTGAAACAGGTGGATCTGGCCACTGTCAGCCAGGCCTTCTTCACAACCAGGCTCGATGCCCTGAACTGTCTTTGAAAAGTGGTCAGAAGCTGGCCCAAGACGCTGTGGCCGTGCTGCTCTCCAGAGCTCAGAACCGCGGTCACGTTACTGGCGTGAGCGGCAATCGCTCCGGATTCATTTCTGGACACAATGCAAAGTGTGTTTTTAAACGGGGTGTCAAACCCGTTTCATATGGCAGTCCGAATAGCATTCATGGCGCCTGCTGAAGGCCGGAAGTGACATAATTAAAAAAGGCATTTCTACCCAAGGGTGTATGTATATATGCAACAGCAGTTAAATGTGTACACCTGTGGGCCGGGAAGAGATATCATTAAGCAGATGATGGCCAGAAATAAGCACTTTGTTCTCAGGTATTAGTTGCAAACGACAGGTCAGAAAATGTGCAGATCTTGATCATATTTTCAAGATATGAGCCTAGTTTTCACCCTGCCCCCCCCCTTTCAGCCATGCCGCTTCTACCAAGACATCAGTTCACAGCTCAGGTGCTCTGCGAAGTGACACCTTGGCAGAAGCGGCGCTGCTGAAAAGGCAGCCTGCATGATAATTGGGCGCTCCCAGTACCTTGGCAGCGTCTCCCTCTCACCCCTCTTGGTCTGCCCCTGCTCCTGTAGCGTTTCTTCTAAAGCCTCCTGTCTCCCTACCAGAACCTCAGCAGAAGCAGCGCTGCTGAAAGGGGAGCCCCATTATCACATGGGCCGAATGAAGAGTGTTTGCGGGTAATATCTGGCCTGCAGGCTTTATGTTTGACACCCCTGCCCTGTGCAGTTTGGACCTCAGGGCGGTCTCCTCCCATGGGAGCCACACACGTGTAGATCAGCAACAGGGACCTGTTCTGTGTCCTGTGGCTGGAAGCGCAACTGGCAGTGACCTGTGGCTGCACCTTGGCAACAGAGGTGCCCAGGTTGTAAAACCACTTAGTGCCCACACTAGTTTCCAAGAGATTAGAGCCACCTTATTCCATCAAGTACTGTACTTGGTCTGAGCTGAATTTGGCTGGTTTGCATGCTGTGGTACAATGCCAATGGCTGCTGCCTGTACTTTGAACATTTTATCTTGTTTAATGGCTCTTATTGTTTGTATGTATCTTAATCGTAAGCCACTTTGAAGGCTTTCCTATGTAGAAAATTTGCCTATAATTAAAATAAATTTTAAAATATACACACATCATTTAGGGTGAGCGAGCTAAGGTTTCGTTTCTTTGTTGGGCTGCATTTGTTGAGCTCCACCGCTCACTCCTGCAGGGATGAAATATCTGGCTGGCTTTGTGTGAGCTGGCTGAAGACGGCAAGGGTGCAGCCTCACCCCCAACAGGTGGACATGGGGAAGCCCAACTGGCAAGAGCAGGAAACAGTCCCGAGCCCACCAAACCCCCCACAGGGGAACAAAACCTGTGCCAGGCAGGCCCCTTCATAAGGACTAGGATCCGCTAGGGACAAGCAGCTGCTAGCCCCTAAGCCAGATGCTCCCCCCCTGCCCACACAGAAGCCTCTCGCCTCGCTGGCATGCACCTCCAAACCCACCACCTCTTCCAAAGACAGAGTTCCCAATCTTCCGATCGAAGATGATGCAGAATGGCAGCTCCCCCACTCACTCCCGCGGGGATGAACTATCTGGCTTTGTGTGAGCTGGCTGAAGACGGCAAGGGTGCATCCTCACCCCCAACAGGTGGAGGACATGGGGAAGCCCAAATGGCAAGAGCAGGAAAAGCCCCTGCTGCTGCCTTTAGAACGGGATCAGCGGGGCTCGGCCTTTCCGAAAGAAGAGATGTTGCCTACACCAGGGGTTCTCAAACCCTTTCCAGCCGAGCACCATCTCGCTCCAGTGCCACCCTCCTGCTGCCTACCTCTGAAAGGGACTAGCGATGACATCATCGCTAGGGGCTAGCACAAGACAGCCAGCATTCGCATTCAGTGGCAGGAGTCCTCCTACCCAGCGGCTTCGTCTGTCACAGAGACCGTGTAGGCCAGGGGTTCAACATAAGCACCACTTTTCGGAAGCCAGGAAACACAGGTAGGAGGAACAGGGTTCCTGCGGTGCGAGTACCCAGCAGGCAGCCGAAGCACCACTGGCTGAGAACCCCTGGCCTACCCGGTCTCTGCGCTAAAGCCGCTGGGCTGGGAGACTCCCGGCCCTGAAGGCGAACGCTGGCTGCCTTGCGCTAGTCTGCTAGCGCCTCTGCTACAACAAGGACGACCAGTCTAAGGCTAAGCAGGCATTCCTGTCCATGGCACCAACCTTCGGACTTGGGCAGTGGGCCTCCTTTACACGTTTGAGGGCAGAGGCCTGGACCCCTTCAGCAAACAGGGCTTGGGTCAGGCCAGCCCTACCCCCTGGTTCCCACCAGACACAGAAGCACATTGTAGGACCCGCCCCCCTGTAGCACGAGCTCGGCCAAGCCTCCCTCCCTCCCTGTTTGTGCGGGGCACGTGGTCACGGAGCTCAGCTTTCCTGGTCTGCAGGGCAAGGGGCCGGCGGAGCGTGTCTGGGAGCGCAGAAAGCGGAAGGAAGACCTCTCTCCCGGCTCTTTCCGTAGGGCCTGGGACCCCGGGGCGAGTTCTAGAGCAAAGCCCCCCCCCCCGGAAGAAGCAGCAGCGGGGCTCATTGCAAAGTGTCGGGGCAGCATAATGGGGAGAAGCCAGTACAGTCAGGAAGCAGGGTAAACAACCACCCCCATTTATTTTATGTACAGAACAGCACGCGACGGGGGGACAAGCCGACTTCTTGCAGGTCTCGCTTCACGCCATCCCTGTAGGCGGCAGGGGTTCAATCCAGCTGAAAAGAAAAGGAGAGGTACGGTGAGGTTCACAGACACGACTACAGGGAGGGGGGGGAGGGAGTTCTGCGCCAGAGCCTGCGTCCCGTTCCCCCACCCCCACGCAGGCTACTTGGCCACCCCCCATGCGGCGGGCCTGGGGTGACGACGCGGCGGGGCGAGAGGGTCTTGGCCGGCCCCCTTGCTTGCTTGCTTGCAGCTAAGCAGCCCCCAGCCGCCCCGCTTTCCTGCGAGCTCCGGCCCCCGGACCTTGATGAAGCCGATGTCCTTGGCGTACTGGCGGAAGCACTGGCGGCACATGTTCAGGCCGTACTTGCGGATCAGGCCGTGGCGGTTCGAGCAGACGCGGCTGCGGGAGGGCAGGACAGAGGAGAGCGAGCGGTGAGCGTGGCCGGGCGGGCGGGCGGGCGGGCGGGCGGGCGGACACGCGGTTCCGGTTCCAGCCCCCCGCCCGAGAAAGCGCCCCCCCCCTCGTTCCCCATCCATCCATCCATCCGGTGCCGCGGCGCCTTCCCCAGGCCGCGCCACGCGGCTGTGCGTCTCCCGGCCGGCGGCGTCCGAAAGCGCGGGACACCTGCAGGCCCGCCCGCCCGCCCACCCGGCCTTTCCTCGCTTGCTTCCCTGCCCGCCCGCCCGCCGGCGGGGACCCACCAGGAGCGCGATCCCTGCCCGAACTTCCTGGGGTGGCTCCAGTAGAGCTGCTGGTGGCCCATCTCGCTGCTGGGGCGCCGGGAGCGGAAAGGAGGAGGGCGGGCTGCGCGCAGGCGCAGATGAGGAGCGTCCGGCGCCGGGTGGGCGGGGCCTGCGCTCCGCCCTGCCCGCCTCCCGCGTGACGTCAGGGCCCGCCTCGGCCTCTAGTAAGCCGGCGAGCGGCTCCTCCGCCAGCCGGGCGCGGTGGCGCGAGCCTGTAATCCCAGCTACTCGGGAGGCTGAGGCCGGCGGATCGCTTGAGCTCAGGAGTTCTGGGCTGCAGTGGGCTATGCCGATCGGGTGTCCGCACTAAGTTCGGCATCAATATGGTGATCCCCGGGGAGCCAGGGGCCACCAGGTTGCCTAAGGAGGGGTGAACCGGCCCAGGTCGGAGACGGAGCAGGTCAAAACTCCCGTGCCGATCAGTAGTGGGATCGCGCCTGTGAATAGCCGCTGCAGCGTAGCCTGAGCAAGACAGTGAGACACGGTCTCTTTTGCCGCCGCCGCCGCCGCTGCTGCTTCACAGTATTATTTATTATTATTAAAAATTATTATGAATTATTATTATGCACACGGGCGCCGGCCCACCCACCCGGTTGCACCGTCCCCCGCAAATCATCGCATGCATGCGGCCGCCCCCTGCGCCCCGCAGGTCCCCGGAAACGAGAGGCGCTGCTGCTGTCGCTGCCCGCACACCTCCGCCGCCCGCCCCCCAAGAAGGCGGCGGCGGCGGCTCCCTCCCGGCCGAGGGAGCGTTTTCTCGCTGCTGCTGCCGCCGCCGCTTCGCGCTTCGCGACTGCTCCCTCCTGGCCGGAGCGAGAATTGCCTCTCGGAGCACGTGCTATTCCCCCGGCCGCCAGCAGGAGTCAGCGCAGTCGCCGGCCGCTCGCCTGGCTCCGGCACTGAGGAGGCGGCGGCGGCGGCAGCAGTAGCAGAGCGGGGAATAGGGAGGGCTTGCACTCCAGCCAGACGGTCCCCAGGACTGGCTCGGCCGCAGCCGCTCGGAAGGCCGAGGGGCTCCGTCATGCCGAGGGGGGCGCTTTCCAGAGGAGAGCTGCTTGGGCACGGTGCTTTGCTGGGTTTTTTTTTGGGGGGGGGGCTGCTGGCCTGGAGCAAGCCCCTGCCAACGAGAAGGTCTTCCCGGGAAAGCGGCTTGTTTTTGCAGCACTTCGTAAACCACAGGGGGCGTAAACCAGTGGTGGGAGAAGGGGAACGACTTGCTAGGGCCATTTTGTGAGCCCCCCTCTGCCCCCCCCCGGTTGCTGGTGGGCTGCTGCCTGAACGGACACCCCAGCCCAGCCCTTCTCTCGCATCTCTTTTTTTTTTCTTTGAAAGAGTTGCATCCCGCCTTTCAAGCGAAGAGTTTTTCCCTTAGCAGCTAACGATCCAATATAGACCACAGAAATAGAGTACAGGATGTATGATTCTGTCCTGAGATGCCGTTTCTGGCTTCCGCCAGAAAAGCACTCCTTCCCCAAACCACCGGTGTTTTCCTTGCAGGTCCCTGCCCCGAGGAGCTTACACTCTGAGCACAGAGGACAGGGCCCAAAATGGAGTCAGTGATAGACAAGGGAGGAAAACGTGTTCATCATAGTTATGCATAAGTAGGCTAGGTCACTGTTTCTCAAACTGTGGATCTGGACCGGACGCGACCTAATTTCTAGTGGGTCCCACAGAGCCTCCAATGAAAACATGGGTGATGGAAAGACCAGATAAGTAATTACTTCAAGCCCTGAGGCCACTGGGCATCGCTGCAGTCGGGTCTTCGTTCGGCCCTTCTGAGGGCGTTGTGCGCATGCGCCTCTCGAAGCCTTGCCTGTCCTATTCAGAAGAGGCCGAGCCGCCGAGGAAGACGCGACTCGGCCTACTGGCTCTGGGGGGTGACGCGCCGGGATGGGGCGGTGAGTACCGGGGGGGTGATGAGGCTGGGGGGGGTGACGCAGCGACCTCCCGCCTGGGGGTGACGCGCACCCCCGCACTAAGGTGACACGCAACCTAGTGACGCCACCAGCTATTCAAATATCAGATAGCTGCTAATTGCCCTGCAAACAGCTGAGCTCCTGCAGTTTGCAAGCTTGTGTAAATATAGGGAGACAAATATTTGAGCGTCTTTTTTTCCCCCAAGTCTGTCAATGACAGGTAGTGGGGGTGGGCAGGTGAAGGGTGGGTCACATAAGTAAGCCCCTCAAGCCTTGAGGCTATTCATGAGGGCTGCCTCATCACCAGAAATGGATTGAGTTTTCATGCAAATAAATAAATAAATAAATATATTATTTCATTCTAGATCACTTTTTTAAGCCTCGTAAAGCTAGGTGGGACCTGATTGAGTGTCATTTTAAAAAGTGGGTCCCAGTGCTAAAAGGTTTGGGAACCACTGGGCTAGGAGGTTATAGCAGGGGTGGCGGACGAAGGGGTTGTTGTGCTAAAGGCCTCCCAGAAAGAGGGGTCTTCAGGAGGGCTTGGAAGGAAGGAAGGAAGGAAGGAAGGAAGGAAGGAAGGAAGGAAGGAAGGAAGGAAGGAAGAGAGGTGGAGGGAGGCAGCCTGGGAGGCCGTCATTCCAAGGGCCTGCATGGAAGGAAGGACGCCTTCGAAAGGAGGGGAAGAAGGTGGCACTGGAGGAGCAAAGGTCACGGGCGGGGATCTGTCGGGATGTAAGAGCAGAGCGATGGGCAGGGGGTGGCTGCTGGCCTTGGAGGGCTTTGATCGAGCCGTGATCCGCCGCTGCCACCCCGTCCGGGCCCCTTTGGGGCAGTTGTTTCTCTTGAGCATTCCAAGTATGAGCTCTGCTTGACTCCGAAAATTGCATCCAGCAGTTGAAACACTGGTTGGTCCAATTATCTCGTATGCGCTGTGCCTTTTGAATTACTTTCCAAAGCAGAATCAATATGCAGTATAAGATCCTATAAACACTAGGCTAATGGTCAGATAGCTATTTTAATTTAAAACAAGGAACAGGAGACATCTGTTATCCGTGGGAATAAATATTCTGTGTCCGATGCCTGCTGGGTTAATAATCCTTCCAGCGGACGCGTGGCTGAAACTGAAGATGATCCGCTGAAGAGGAGCCTGTCTCGCGTTCCCGTGCCTGGCTGGCGAGCTGGCCGGGTGGTCTGTCTCGCGGAGAAAACTGCGTTCAGCGTGAGCATTGCGGACACGGATGCACTGCGCCGAGGGGTGGACGGGCACCAGGAGGGTCAGGTATTCCGAGCAACGGCGGTGCCTGAGCCAAGATGTGCAGCCCTGAACGTCGCAGGGCCTTGAGTCGGATCCTGGCGTGCTCCGTGCACGGCGCGCGGGGGGCTGAATTTGCGTCCCTCCAAACGCAGAGTGGGCGAAGCTGCAGGACCCAGACAGGAAGGTCACCCAGCAGCCACGTGGGGCCTGATCCAGGTCAGGAGCCTGGCGTGGAGGGGAGGGGTCCGTGCTTTTCTTCTACCAAAAATGCCCCCCCCCCCGAAGCCCAAAGATTAATTCGGCCACAACTGTGTTTGGCCCGGAGTTTCTGCTTCCGGCTTGTGGCCCATGAGAACCAGGCAGCGCCATGTCGCAAGAACTAGATAGCAGCGTTAAACCAAAGTCAGCAGCACTTCCCCCACCAAAGGGAGGCCCAAAAGCGGGTGGTTGCCGGATGGAAAGCAGGCCGCCTCAAGAATTTAGAAAACCCAGCCAAAAAGGGACGGGCGTCGATACTATTTATTGAATTTCTATCCCCCCATAGGGAAGTCATTTTCATTTTCCTTATTCATAGACAAGAATGAATGGGTGGGAATGTAACTGACCACTATGTGTAATTATGAGTGGGGCATCTGGTGGGGCCACTCACTGTGTGATACAGGAAGCTGGACTAGATGGGCCTTTGGCCTGATCCAGCTGCAGGGCTCTTCTGAGGTTCTTATGAGCTCAGCCCCCAAATGGGCTGAAACGTGCTTGCTGGTATGACTAGGTATATATAAGTCAGCCACCCCCACCCCACCCCCCACCCCCGCTGCCCCTCTGGGCAGAGTCTGGCTTGCCTTTGTGCACTTGCCTTGTCTCTTTTCTGCAGAAGAAACTGGAAAGCCTTCCAAACTTCACAACCTGTTGTGGCGTATTTGACTTGCCGCACCAGGGATGAACTCCGCCCACTAGGGACTTTAACAGTTTGGTTAACATACTGATGCTGCATGTCTCTGCCCCCCCCCCGGTCCGTCCCCGTGCGTTCCTGCTGTCAGCTGGGTTGCCCAACCCTCCCCTCCTGCAGGGAGCATCTCTTTGGGGGACTGCCAGCCTCCAGCTCCAAGCCTAGCTACACTCCTCAGAACGAAGTCCTTTTATCGAATTAAAAATGTGCATGTTGCCGGGAAACTCCGTCGTATTCAAAAACAATTTATTTCAATAAATAAACTTTTACAGATGTTAAAACATATCTTGACGTTTCGCACACGTACACTCGTGGCATCATCAGAAATCCCCCATAACACCATCTGAGACAACTTTAAAGACCAGGGAGTCATACCCGGATGTCAACCCCAATCCTGTCTAACCGAAGGCAATCATTAACAGCGGATCAAAACACAACGCTGAGAAAGCTGCAGCTTACAAGCACTAATTGGTAAGTCCTTTTGTTTTTCAGGACTGGACCACTGCGAAGGGAGGAGGCTGGACGATGGTCCTCTCTCTGCAGAGCTCCACTGCAGTCTTCTCCCCGAGGGGGGGGGGTGAAGGCCACATCCCCAGTGCCACTGTGCTCTCGGCCCCTTGCTACAGGGCAACCTTGCCTGTGCACTCTGGGGGGCCCTCCCTCTCCCTCTCCCTCTCCTCCAGCCAGAGAATGGGTGTGACTGATGCTGTTGTCCAGTCCATGTTCCTCTCTCTGTGTGTTTCACCCCCACAGGCAGCTGTCCCACTGGTGAAGAGACTGTGCAGATCACAAGGGAAGCCTACAGCCTACCTGGAGTGACCGGTGGGAGCCCGGCTGCCACGTCCCGCCTACATCCCACCCTGCTCTGTCTGCGTTTGTGTACCTGCGTCTGAGCTGTGTTGAAGTTAAGATGGTGCGTCTTGCCGTTGTGCCGGTGCCTGCCTGTGGTGGTGCGGCTGTCAGCAAAGGGGCTTCTGTGCCCGCAGGGCTGGCGTTGCACCCGCAGATCTGCAGGAGAGGATTGGGTTGTGAGTGTCACTATGAAACCTCCTGGGAAAGACACCCCCCCCCCCCGCCTGCCTGGGACCCTGGAGAGCTGCTGCCAGTCAGGGTCAACAGTCCTGGGCTGGGGTTGGGTCAAAAGGTCAAACTGGAGGCAGTTTCATATGTTCACCTTTCGTGGGTGGCGCTGACTGAAAAGTAGTTCTGCTGCTGCTGGTTCATCCAGGCTTGATCCAGAAACCCTGTCGTCGCCCTCCATCTTTTTCCCTGAAGCGAGGGAAGCAAGATTTGACACTCTCTCTCCGGCTGGGTTTGGCTCTGTGTGGGGTGATTCAGGATTGGCCTCTAAATAAAAGATGTCTTGTTTTCAAATTGTCACCAGGCATCAGTGAGTCTTTAGTTCTTGCTGGTTGTTTGAAAGAATGTATTCATCTCCAACAATGTTTATTTATGGCATGCAAGAAAATCTACTTAAATTACATCATTTCCATAACTGAATATTTATGGAAGCAGCTACTGGATGCTGCTTTTTGATTAAACTGAAAACTCTTCACTCACTTTATATAAATGTTTATTTGTCGGGAACTAAAATTGTCTTTAAACAACCTGGAAATTGAATTGATGTAATAAATTTCAGGGCCAAAAGAGGCTGACAGGAAAGAAGATACTCTGTTATGGGTGTGAACCAACCACATTGCTCCAATGTATTTTGTTGGTCTTGATGACTAGATGGAACCTCCATGTTCGGAGGCACTGTACCTTTGAATTCCAGTTTCTGGGTAGCAACAACGTGGTGTTACCAAAGTGCTTTTTAAAATACATGTAACATGTGCATATGGAGAAGCAGATGCAATGTTTTCCCCTCAGCAGTATTATTTGGCAGATTTACTGAGACACCTTATAATGAAAGATGCTGTTCCTGTGAGTTGGGCTCAATAGAGTCCCTCTCTCACATGATTTTGCATTGTCCAATTTACTCAGCTCTTCGAGAGAAATGTTTAACGCCCTTGTTGAATAAATGGAACGGCTGTCCGGATAGTGTTATCTTGAGAAATATCTTGTCCTCTGAGGCCCCTTTCATTATAGAGATTACGGGAATTTTCTTAAATTTTTCTTAAAACATCTTTTGAGACTTCGTACTCACAATCATAGCATTAGCTTTTCTTTTTAAATTTGTCTTTTGTTTTCTTGTTATGTTTTGTTAACTTTGTTTTGTCTTGTTTTTGTTGAAATGCCAGTAAAGGTTTTGATTTCGGATTTCTTAGTGCTGAAAAACCAAAAAGGGGCTTCAATCTGAGTCCTGACTTGCAGCCCGATCCAACCAACTTTCCAGCACCAGAACAGACGCAAAGCAGCCCCAGGGTAAGGGGACCCTGAGGAGGCCTCCATGACTCCCTCCCCCCCCCCCACCGCAGGATGCAGTGTGCACCAGGTACCTCTGGACGGACGGACGGACGGACACACACACACACACACACACACACACACATAAAGCTCTGTAACTGATCTCCTAAGCAAAGTACATTTACCTTTTTCTTGTTTATATTCTTTAATAAGCTATCTTCTTTTTGAAAACCTGGTTATTACTTGTCCCTAATTTTGAGGCACTTTGAGGCTGTTTGCATTGCTGCTCAACTCACCCATGTCAAGGATCCCAAAACTGTCAGACACTGCTGAATTTGCCCTCTTGCTCTAGAAGTATTGCTAATTCCACTTATCCACTTACCCCTGTGTAAGCCTCCTGCTCTGCAATGGGTCTCCTCGAACCTGTGCCAGCAATTTCGCTGGTGCAAATCTGAGACGTGAAAGGGGGTGGGGAGGCTGCAGAAAAGGGGGATAGGATCCGGCGTGTGCCATCGCCACCGGATCCACACTCCTTCCCACAGCCTCCTTGCCCCGTTATGCCTCCCTCCTCGCTCAGTTCCGCCCTCCCCTCCCTCCTGCCACTTCCGTTGTCTTATCTCCTCTGGCTGGAGGCAGGAGAGTCTTCGACGCCTGTGGGAAAGTTCTGGCCTTCCTGCCAGCGTCCCAGCAGCATGCGGCCAGCCAGACCGTGCTACTTTATGGCACTTTTGCAGCAGTCGCAGCAGCGGAACGGGCCTTGCGCTGCTGCCGGCCAAAGCCCATAGGATTGGGCTGTGTGTGTGTGTGTGTGTGTGTGTGTGCGTGCACACATGATGTGTAGGAACACACATGTGCATGTGAATGAGCAGTGCTGGCAACAAATGGGTGAGCTAAACATGTTATAGCCAAGTCTTAATTAAATTGTTTGCAATCAGCTGCCTAAAGCCGTCCCTGGGGATAGGATAGGGCTGTAAGAAGCTGAAATCAGTACCTTGACTTACAGCACAATCCTATGGTTCTCTTAGGCTGGCTCAGCGACCCCTGAGCTGGCCTAGAGTGTTGCAAATCTTGTGAGACTTCAAAATCCAGACAGATAAAAAATTGGAACACAACACGCCAGATATAACTGTGGTTGAGAAGAAACAAGTGGTGCTTATTGATGTGGCCAATCCAGGAGATAATCGAAATGAGGAGAAACAATCGGAAAAGATCACAACATACAAAGACCTGGAAATTGAAATTCAGCGCCTTTGGGGAAAGAAAACAACCACTGTCCCTATTGTCATGGGTGCACTAGGTGCAATCCCCAAGGCCAGTGGTTCCCAAACTTACCGGAGGGGCAACTCCCACCCACTGGCGCCGGTTGAGGAACCTGGAAGTAAGTATGATGATGTCATCGGCACTTACCTCCGGGTTTTGCGATCAGGAAGCAACCCTGAAATTAGTGGTAAGGAGGTCAGGGCTGGCGGGAGGGAGGGCCCCACAAGCCTTGAAAACACTGTGCGCGACACGCAGCCTGTGGAACTTCAACTGAGTCTCTGCTCCGCGATCTTCCACGTCGCGGTCACACTGTTGACTGGCTCGGCCAGCGCATGTCCTGCGATGCCCCTGGGGGTTCACCGCGGTTCCCCAAAGAGCTGCGACTTTGGGGACCACTACCCAAGGCCCTCAAGAAATATCTGGCCAATACAGGTGTAGACGAGAAGATAACAGTGGAACAACGAGCCACGCTAGTAGGAACATTGAACATTATACGGCGATATCTCATCCGTTCTTAAACTTTTGGGTAGAGTTCGAACTAGTGAGAACCCAGAAACTGCAGTCCAAGCATCTGGTGACACCACTAATAATGATAAAAGGCCCGGCATCGATCGAGCAGCACGGCCTTTGCCTGCAGGATCTCATCGGGGCCACGCTTCCTGGTCCAGTCAGCAACAGTGGGGTGGGAGAGCGCTCTTGCCAGCCAGGTGAAATTGCAGGAGAAATTAGGGGAGCCAATTTGGTTCAGGGCCGACCGTGGTGGAGGGTTAAAGCCCCCTCCTGCCTGTTGCAGCCCTGATGCAGCCCCCCGGGATTGGGCTGCCACCGTCCGCGGCTGCTACTGAGCTCCGAAGACGCAGCAGGCCAGAGCCTGGCAGGTGGTGAAGATGACCAGTAAGTGGCATTCATTCTGCCCTGAGCATTTGCTCACCTGGCTCCTAACGATGCCCCTAGACCCACCATGATCCTCTGCGAGGGTCTCTCACCCCCTTTTGAAACTCAACCAGGGACCAAAAGGACATCTTGTGGCACCAAATCCCACCAATTAATTCTGGGTAGTCTGAAGAAGCGCATCCCCCCTCTCCTGATTCAGAGGGAGAAAAAGTCTCTCTGCCAACCCCCTAAAAACAAGGCACCGTTTTACAGACCTCTGCCACGTCCCTCCCCAGTGGCTTTTTTCAAAAGGAGCCTGCCTGCCTCCCTGCTGTAATGCTTTCGCTTTTTCTGGGAGGGAAGGGGCTTTTTGTTGCACCCTTTCCAGCTCTCTGCTGCCCACCTGCAGTGCTGATGCTGCAGCCCAAGAAATGGGGGGGGGGGTTGACAGGAGAAAAAGCTGGGCTGGCTGCTGGCACCTGGCCTGACCACTTCTTGCTGCTCCTTAGAAGACAGCTCTTCCTTGCCATGCTGAGCGAATCCGCCAAGGGCAGGGGGGAAGGTGCAGTTGCACGAGACGTATCTAAGTGGGATGGATAGAAATCGACACTCAAAACCAGAGAGTTCGACCAGGATTGATCACCCGTATCTGTCCCTGCCTGCCACTCTAAGAAACACTGTCCAGCTGCTTTCTATTTATCATGCGGGAAAGAAGACTTTTCAAGCACAGAAGAAAATGGGTTTGTATGAACTCATTTTGCACACACGCCGAGACAGATCTATTTGGGAAGCCTCCACAACAGCAGTCACTTAAATCCGAGTATTCACAAACTACATTTGAACTGTGGATAATGAGGTTTTCGACAAGAGGCTGGGGGCCGAAAGGCTGTTCTCAGCAGCGATGGAGTAAATCAGAAACAGCCCCGCGAAGGAAGAACAATGCCGGGAGAGAGCTAGATGCAGCTTCACCTCAGGAGCTTCCAGCTGCAACCAAATCCAGGCATAAGATTCTCTGTTCTGGGCCTCTGATGCCTGATCAATTCAATGAGAGCGAGAAGAACAGAATGCTGGAACTTAAGTGCTCTCTATCGAAGGCCCATTTGATTCATTGGAATTGTCCAAACTCCAGATTTGTGGGGAAAGACAGTGAATGTAATCAGTCTGAGGATTAACTATACCCTGGCTATGAGTTGGTTGAACAGTTTACTTGGGTGTTTGGAAGGAATGATTCAAAAGCAGCACTATGAGATTGTGGTAGTGGGGAACCTACGAACTGCAGCCAAATGTGAATGGAAACCGATCAATCAAGTGAATGGGGACTTAGAACTGCAAACGGGGAGGGATGGAATGCCCCCCTCCACTCCTAGGTGCCAACGCTGCTGCAGGCACCCTTGTGGGTAGTTTTGGGGTGGGGGGGAGCCAGGACACGATGAGCGCCTGCTCCTAGACATGTTCTAGAGCCCCTCTGGTGACACCGTGAGAGTCCCCACGTAGTGGCTGTGCTTCCAGCAGTGGTGGGGGGAAGGGCAGGGGGTCTGCTGAGTGACCCCTGTGCTGGGATCTCATTCGACCTGGATCCCCTGCAGCCTTGGACGACAGCAAGACTGACCTTCTGTCATGAGATGTGTAGAGGTGACGTGAAGTTAGGCAAGAAGCAAGTCTGACGCTTAGTGACTGCGCTGCTGCGAGGAACGTCGTGTCTGGTGTCATTTGCTACTTTTGCAAAAATCCATATACCTGCGAACCCTTCGGGGTGTAACAGAGAAGCAACCATGAAAAGAGAAGAATAGAGTATTTTGGTGAAGTGGGGCAGAACGATACTCTGTTGGGATCAACATTCAATGCATTGTTACAGCAATGCTTTTAGAAGCATGTCCGTGTGACATGCAAGATCCTGCGCAGTGGCTGGATAGTTGTTGGAGGGATATTCCATGGGATTTTCCACAGGTTCGCTTGCATCGAACGGGTTTGCTGCCTATGGAATTCATTTCTGGCAGGAGGAGCAGGGTTTGTCTTTTTCCCTGGTGACTGGAAACTAGCTAAATTCCCATAAGATTGCTGCATGTTTTCAGCTGGGGCCAGGCTGATGCATGTCGGGAAACCTTTATCTGTATGGGAACAGAGATAACCCGGGAGTTTCTCAGCTCGTTAACGGAAACACCTGCGTGGACCCTTTGAGTGACAAGGGGGGTGAAATTGCAAGTCATCTTCTGGCGGAAGCTGAAGGATCCAGTCGTCATTGGGTCACTGACCTGCCTATCATATAGGGGTTCAAAAATGTATAAAATGCCTTAGGTGGGTGGGCACTCTGGGCTCCTTGCTCTCTGCATTTGCTCTCTACCCGTTGTTCGTGATTCATCTTCTTGCTGGTATGCTGTGCCGATGGACCATCATGTAGGCCTTCCTAGCCTTTGCATCAGGGGCTGAGCCCATCCCCTCTTAAGGGATCAGGCAAGACTGCTTCGGGTGAGATTTTTGTAATAGTTAGGAAAATACGTCTAGACTAAGTAGTGTTATTTTATTTTGCACATTTTTATACCACTCTTCCTCCAAGGAGCTCAGGGCAGTGTACATGGTTCCTTACCTCCTTTCGTCCTCACAACAACCCTGTGAGGTAGGTGAGGCTGAGAGATAGTGACTGGCCCAAGGTCACCCAGAGGCTCACACCGCGTGGGCAAGCAGGCTGGCCCGGTCTCCCAGCAGCTCTCCCAGCGGCACTTTTAATTAAATAATTAAGTGAAGGGGGCGCAAAGCACCCCCTGTTGCCGCGCAAAGCGCGTCTGAAAATTTTAATTATTTAATTATTTAAATTAAATAAATAAATATAAATTAACTTACCTTTGCTGCTCCCGGCGCTGCTCCCCGGCCTCCTCCTACTCCTGCTTGCCTCCTGCTGCTCCTGCTTGCCGAGGCTCGCGCCGCGCAGGCAAGCAGGCTGGCCCGGTCTCCCAGCGGCACCGCACGGAGCCGCTGGGACTGGGCGAAACACAGACTGCTTGCCCGCGTTGCGCGAGCCTCCGTCAGGCTTGCACAGCATGGGCAAGCAGGCTGCAACCCCGTCTTCCAGCAGCGGCACCGTGCGGAGCTGCTGGGAGACCGGGCCAGCCTGCTTGCCCGCGCGGCGCGAGCCTGCCGGAGACTCGCGCGGCACGGGCAAGCAGGCTGTCGGTTGGCCTGCTCCCTCACTGGCTCCATGCCGGTGAGAGAGCGGGCGGACAACCGCTCGCCGCGCCGCCATCTTCTTTTAATTTTAAACTTACCGGGCAGCAGCTGCATCTTGGATCACGAAATCTCATGTGATCCAAGATGTCGGCGCCCAAATCTCGTGAGGGCATCATGCCCTCACGAGATTTGGGTGCCGACATCTTGGATCACACGAGATTTCATGATCCAAGATGCTGCCCGGTAAGTTTAAAATTAAAAAAAAAGATGGCGGCGCCCATTCGTCCCCTGGGACCGGACCGGGAATCGAGCCCGATTTCCGGGACTGTCCCGGCGAAACCGGGACGAATGGTAAGCCTAACTCAGGCTGTTTGAAGAACCAGTGGAGGAAAGTGACACAGCAGGCCTCCGTGCAACCTCTCCTTTGGCTTTAGAGGGGGCACCTGTCAGGCGGTGATTCCCACAGTCCTAGGAGATGCCCCGCCTGGGGGGGTCTGCAGAGTTGGGCAATTTGAAGCACCCTTACTGGGCACACCCTTCACACTCGCTGCAATCACCTTGGGACTGCCAGATCTGGTGATAGGCTTACCATCCATCCCGGAAAACCCAGGACCGTCCCAGGTTCCGGGCTTCAGTCCTGGGTCGGTCCCAGGCTTTCCAGGCTCAGTGAAGCCGCCGCCGCTGCCGCCGCTTCTGCTGCTGCTGCTGCTGCCACTTGCAAAGTGCAAAAAGGCACTTTTTTGCTGGAGCCGCAAAATCTCGCGAGATCCAAGATGGTGGCGCCCAAATCTTGGGAGGGCAACATGAGGCAGTAGTACAGTAGTGATTTCACGAGATTCACGATGGCGGTGCCGGGAAACAAGTGCCTTTTTGCACTTTGCAAGCAGTGGCGGCAGCATTTAATGTTTTTAAAACATTTTACTTTACTTCTATATATTTATTTATTTAATTGTTGCGGGGGGGGGGGTTGTCCCTGCTTAGAACCGGGAAAATCTGGTAAGCCTCGTGATGAGGTCAAGCTGAAGCCCTGGCCAGCAGGCACCGGGGGTGGCTGAGTCTTCTCCCCTTCTGGCGGTGGAAATGAGAAGGAGGAAATGCTTGCACGCTTCTCTCTAGAATTGCATTTGGCCTCCTAGTCTTCACTCCAGAGCTGAGGCGCTGGGAGGATCCTCCTGTTGACCCATCGAGGTCTTCCCTGGTTTCCTGGGAGTGAGATCTCAAACACTTGGACAACGTACCAACGTCCTGTCTTGTCACTCACGGAATCCTGCCCATTTTAGCTGGAGTTCAGAATCTTTTCTTGCTACTTGAGCAACACTGACAGCCCAACCCTAGCCAACTTTCTAGTGCCGATGCAGCCGCAATGCAGCCTCAAGGTAAGGGCAGAAACGTTCCCTTGCCTTGAGGGTTCCTCTGTGACTGCCCCCTAGCCGCAAAATGCAGTGCGAGTCCCCTTGGCATGGCTGCATCGATGCTGGAAAGTTGGTCAGGGTTGGGCTGTCAGTGTATCATGTTTGCAATGCTCTGTAGCCAAAACACTGTTTGAGAAGGGGAGCCTTGCTTTGTCTAAGCTTCCCTTGAATTCCTCTTGAATTTCAATTAATGGAAATTAATTAAATCTAATTTCATCTACTTGAGTGAAATGCAATAACTTTGAATATAATAGTTTGTCCAAGGAGACACAAATCCATTTAATTAAAAAATGCTCAAAAGGAAGTGCGTTTCAAAGCGTGACGTGAAAGGACATGGCGTCTCGCTCCGCTGGGTGGGGGGAGGGCCCAGGAGCCACAGAGCATTGGCCTCAGAAGTTGGCCGCAAGGAGAGCATCTCCTGGAACATTCTTCCGCATGTCGTGTACCGCTAGGCAAAGCTCCTGCTACCCAACGGGGGGAGTAAAAGTCCCAGTGTCTCCAGGCAGCAGTAGAGGACTAGTGGGGGTGAAGGAGGGAGGGAGCAGGGAGGAGGGTTTCCACGTAACGGGTTTCTGACTAATTGTTGGGACTTAGTTGAGACGGTGGGGACTCTGAGCCTGGAGCATCATGGCAGGGAAAGATCCTGCACCTGTGCCCCACCCAGCTTCATTACCCCTTCTGGGTTTCATTTATTTATGTAATATATTTATATACCGCTTTTCTAAATACTACACAAACTGGCTTACAAAAATAAAACACCCACAGCTAAAACTGTCAGCAAAGAAATCAGCAGTCCAAAATTCCAGCAGCCAAAATTAAAAACCATAACACAGGAAGCAGGAGGTCAGGTGTGGTCTAGGAGTGGTTGAGCAGCCGCCTTGCCTGAAGAACAACTAGGACGGGATCGGTTCGAGACAACTGGAAGCTGCCAACAAGCTGTGATATCTCAGCTGACAAGCTGAGATCGCCTGCGCTGACCCTCTGTGGGAGAGAGGCATTGCTGTCGAACAAGCTCAAGCTCGAAACTGTGTGCAGCCAGTGAGATGTCGCACCATTGAAAGGAAACAGCTGCAAAAGTTGGGTTCTATGCAAACAGAACATTTATGGTAAAAACCCCTACGGGGGTTTAGGAAAGCCTGCCTGTGTAAACCGCTATGAATAAAGTCCGAGGAGAAATCAGACGACAGAAAGGCAGTATATTAATACAGATATTATCATTATCATTATCATCATAGCACAGCAAAACAAGGATAAAACCAGTCAATTAAAAGCAGAGCAAAGGAGGGGGGTTGTCAGGCAGAACGTAAAAGTGTTTTGAAGGGGGGGGGCTTGATGCGGTGCTGCCACGGAAAAGGCCCTGGTCCTCTGTGAAAGTTGCAGAGCTTGGCGATCTGGCTAGGGCCTCTTCCGTGGCCGATGATCCACTGGGCAAGAAGAACGTTTCTCTCTCCACGGCTCTGTTTGTTCTCATGCATAAGAATTTTTTGTCTTTTTTGCTCTTTTTTGAGCTTCTTTTCAGGGGTCATTTTTGTTTTCATTATTTTGTGTCTTACTGTTGGAGTTTCTGTCGGGTTGTTTTAGTCCTTGGTCCAAGTTGCTTTAATGACTGCAGTGCAGTGGCGTAGCTAGAGGGTGCGGCACTGTAAGTAACGCAAGACGCTGCATGTTGCTGTCGCTACCCAGAATGTCTCCGACAGCAAGTGGGAGGGGCTTCTTACATGCGTGTTGCAGCGACTCGCGCTACATACAGCGCCCCCCCTCTAGCTACGCCAATGCTGCAGTGACGTTGTTATACTTTTAACTCACAGGCACCTGGTGGAGCTGAAATGCTCTCTCTCTCTCTCTCTCTCTCTCTCTCTCTCTCTCTCTCTCTCTCTCTCTCACGCGCACACACACACACACACACACACACACACCCCAATGCCATTTCATTGCTGCCTGAATGGCTGAACCTTGGACGTCTCCCATGTGAGAACCAAAAAAAGGGGGGCCTTTTCTCCCTCCCATTAAAAAAACATGCATGATAATGACTAACAATCCAGGCTAAGGATGATGCCAATAGTCGTTGCTGTGCTTCTGGGATATATCAGGATATATCCAGTAGGTGGCGCTCCTCCTTCACGTTTCTTCCGGAGCGAGGCCAGTGCCCAGAGCGCCTGACTGGTCTCCATTTCATTTTGCCTCCCTGACTGGAGGAGGCCGAGTTCCACGGAAGGAAGGAAGGAAGGAAGGAAGGAAGGAAGGAAGGAAGGAAGGAAGGAAGGAAGGAAGGAAGGAAGACCTGCACCGCCTGCGACAAGGACTGGGCTACCGACAGGCAGCTGCACCGACCGAACGAGGCAGGCAGTGTCCGTTCGACTGCTCTTTGAGCCCCCCCGGCACATAGCTGTGGTAGCTGATATCAGACATCTGTTTCTTTGAGTGTCTGTATTTTAAAAAATGTGGTGCTGGAGAAGACTCCTGAGAGTCCCTTGGACTGCTAGGAGATCAGATCAGTCAATCCTAAATGAAATCAACCCTGACTGCTCCCTGGAAGGACAAGCACTTGAGGCTGAAGCTCAAATATTTTGGCCACCTAATGCGAAGAGAGGACTCTCTGGAGAAGACTCTGATGCTGGGAAAGATTGAAGGCAAAAGGAGAAGGGGAAGGCAAAGGATGAGATGGTTAGACAGCATCACCGATGCAACGAACATGAAAATGAGCAAACTCAGGAAGATAGTGGAGGACAGGAAGGCCTGGCGGGATATGGTTCATGGGATCACGAAGGGTTGGACACAACTTAACGACTGAACAACAACAACAACATTTTAAAAAATAGGTTGCTAGTCCTCAAGGATGTGAAGATTGGCCTGATGAAATCCCAGGGTTGGTAGAGACACTCATTTGGTTGCCGTGGTTACTGATATGACCTTCTGGATATTTCCCCCATTGCAGGACTGCAAGGCTCATTCCGTTTTAGATTTATGCCCCTCCTTTCCACAGAAAAACCCTCAAGGTGATGATGTACAGTGAAAATAATAAGAGGTCCAGGACTCTTCCCCCATCTTGAAATGACGGTTTGTTTCGCCAGGAGCCTGTAGAGAATATAATATACAGGAAGCTGTTCTGTACCGTTTCTGACTGGCTAGACGGTCCAGGCTTTAGGTTGAAGTCCTCCCGGCCCAGTGATTTGCAGTCTTTTTGGCTAGATATCAAACAGAGACGGGGATCAAACTGGAAACCTCTGCATCTGAAACGTTCTTCTCCCACTGAGCTAGAGGTCCTCCCCATCTGCTTGCAAATTTTCCAGCCCCTTCCCTCCCTCCCTCCCTCCCTCCAGCCCCTTGCAGCCCTTTCTTCATGGCAGTTGCGTTGCTATAGCGGGGCCGGGGGGGGGAGCCGATGCCCCCGGGTGACAACTGCAGTCTCCTTGCTTGGAGGAGCCGTGGAGGGGTTTTGGGCTCCGTGGCTGCTTCTGGAAACCCGTATTTCTGAAATGGCAGATTCTTCCTTGGCTCCTGGATCCCATCCTTGCAGAACCGCAGGCTCTCCCAGCTCCGCTCAGCCCACCATGGCTGTGGAGGTTTCAGAAATGGACAAAGTTCCAGGCAAAAGCAGCCCCCTCCCTACAACGCCCTCTTTTCTGGACAGTGGTGGAGAGGGGCATTCTGGTGGGGGGGGGGGAAGAGGGTGGTATAGCCTCCACAGTCTCTGATCCAATTTCCTTGTCTTTTCAGTGAGAGCCACTTTTCAGTCTAAATCCTAGGTGCCTAACTCCACAGCAAGCTACACTTCCAATTTCATACCTCATTTCACCTGGATTCCTTTTCAGGACAACTTTCTCCTCGTTGGCTACGTATGTGTAAACCACAGTTATCTCTATCAAATTCAGCTTCTGTTACAACCCCTGGGAGATGCATCATTCGCAACAGGACTTAGAATCCAAGATGGGGGGGGGGCAGATTTTGGCTTTAAGATACCAGCCCCTGCTGGAGATTTTCTAACTCCCTCTCCCAGGCAGATCTGTGCTGTGGCAGCATTACCCCACGGAGCAATGAAGCTGCCCCCTACCGAGCCACTCTTGCCCAGGAGTGTCTGCTCCAGGGCCGCTGCAGGCAGAGAACGGCGTTCCCACCAATCGGCCTGTTTGGTACATTGCAATGTCCTGCACCTCCGTGGCCCTGGGGCCCATGTGTTGTGAGCATGGGGTGTGTGTGGTCAAATATATTTATTACACAGAGCGCAGCACATAGAGCACACCACTTTTTACCTCATCCGTCTCAAAAGGATCAGGTTTAAATCCTTGGTTTAAATTCTTGGTTAAAGGAAAATGCACATAGATATCGTAGCAGAGCTGATATGTTGAAACTGTTTATCTGGCTTTCTGTCTTAAGTTATATTCCCAGATTCTGTTCAGGAATCAACAGGGTCTCACCACGGATGTGTCCCAACATGGGAGGGACATAATCCTCCTGCCAGGGCAGGGCAGGGCAGTGGCACCGCGCCTCCCTGCCAGGCCTCATGTGCCCTTACGAGATTTGGCCGCCGCCATTTTGAATCTCGCGAGATTTTCATGATATTCAACATGGAGGCAGACGGGAAACGAGGTAAGGGAAGCTACTGGGGGTAATTTTGTCCTTTTTCCGCTCCCCTTATCAGCTGCTGATCGCAGCAGCTGATAACAGGGACCATCTCGTGTACCCCCAACCTGCGGTCCGCGTACCCCTGGGGGTACGCGTACCACAGGTTGAGAACCTCTGATCTAGACTATTATCTATCTATTATCTTTTTGAACCAGTACTATGTTTTACCATCTTTGGAGCTCAGCTTTTTGGCGCCCCACATTTGCGGTCTTTTTCTTTTTGCTTCCCGTGGCCGAAGCAGAACGTGGCCTGTCGTCCTGCCCACCGGGCAACCGAGCTGAAATCACTTTGAAATCACTTGTACCCCTGGGGTGCAAACAACACATGCAAGTGTGTGCCGAGGGGGGCCAGCTCCCACTTCTCCCAGCTGGAGATCTGATGCACGTGGTTGTAGAGGATGATGTCATCATTGTGTGGCCCTTATGCCTGAGGGAGGCAACACAGGCTGTGGGGACGATGCCTGCAGGTCTGTACATAGGTAGGCACAATCCTTCCCATTTTCCCCCTGAAAATGGGGGGGGGGAGAAATCTGGAGAACCTGAGATTGTAAATTAATCGATTACGATATTGAAATACATTTGATGATTATCAAAAGCTCAATACAGGGTTTATACTGGAAGCACTGAAGGAAGTTAAGGCCTCAGTCCAGCCCAACTCAGGCACAGTTGAGGCCCAATTGTGGCACAATTGTGGCCCAAAATAGGACTGAGTTAGGCTGCAACTGTGCCTGAGTTAGGCAGGAGGCAAGAGCAGTGGGCCAGGATCGAGGCAAAACTTACCACAGAGGCAGGCAGGCACCTGTGGGGAGCTGTCAGTCTTGTGGAAGCGAAGAGCCCCCTCCTCAGCTCGTCTGTGTGCACCTACCACAGCTGCTGCAGCGTTCGCAGCAGATGGGCAGCCACAGGTGGGCCTGCAGGCACTGGGCGTGCAACAGTCAGCGGAAGGGCAGAGGTTGTGCCAGTGCCAGCTCCCTGGGCATTAGCCACCTGCCGCAGGGGGGAGTACCACTGCCCTCCCTCCTGCAGAAGGCGATGCCACCCCCAAGCCATGTTGAGGCTGCACGTGGGAGTCATGGGGGGGAGGGGAGGAACGTCACACACAAGGGGGGTCTCATGAAGTCTGGAACCGCCTCTGCCAGGACATGCCCGTGCACTGCCTGAAGCCCTGGGCCTCCAGGGCCGTGGCTATGCCCACAAAGAAGGCATCCCGGCATGCCTTCTGCTCCGTGTCCCGGCCAAGACCAAGAGATGCCTTGGGCTTGTCTGCTGCGAGCGGGAAGGGCTCACGCAGCTCATCACACCCCCAGATGGGGCAACGTCGGCGCCTCGCGGCAGGCGCTCCAGCAGGGTGGGGGATGCCAGCGTCCATCATCAGGGAGTGGGAGGGGAGGCAGGCACACAGACAGGGGGTGCTGGGGAGGGGCACGGGTGGGTCAGAAACAGACAGACAACAAGGCTGGTGGGAGAGGGATACAGGGAGAGGGGTCTGCAGAGACCAATAGGGACACAGGGGTCACTTCGCAGATGGAGGCAATGCAGGAACGGGCGCCTCTCATGCAGACGGACCGAGGGCGGTAACGGACGCCGTTGACGGGCGGACTGAGGGCAGAAATGGACGCCGTTGACGGGCGGACTGAGGGCGGAAACGGACGCCGTTGACGGGTGGAAACGGACGCCGTTGACGGGCGGACCGAGAGTGGGTGAGAGCCCCGGTTGCTGAAAGGGCTCTTCACGGACGTGGCGGACGTGCGCCATGTCGCCTGTCAGTGGTTGCCTGCCTGAGAGGCCCCCCAACTCCCCCCTCCCCTCTGAGCCCGGAGGGTCTGGCAGCCCCCCTGCTGTGTTCTCCCTGGGCTGGCTGTGGCAGGCCCTGGCTGGGATTCATGCAGGGCCTTGTGTGCTGGGCGCTGTCTCTGTGTGTGTGGGGCAGTGCTTGTGTAACATTGGGGTCATGTTGTTCAAGGGGCCTTTGCCCAAGGGGCATCTTTATTGTTCTGGAACATTGGCAGAGATGGCCAGGCGAGGCTGCCAGGGGTAGGCACAGCAGCCACTCAGAACGTAGCAGCAGCAGGCGTGCCCCATGGACCTGGAGACGCAGGCTCTTCCCCTGTGGAACCACAGCCTGCTCCATAGAAAGGGGAGGGACAGCAAGTAGGCAGCCAGGGAGGTGGAGCAGCAGCAGCAGCTGAGGAGGGTTGCAGGGCAGGCTCCCAGACCTCTGGCAGCATCGAGGCAGACGACCATAGGGCAACCAGACTGCGGGCCCAGGGGTGCTCCCCACAAGGTAGGTGGTGGTGGACATTCCTGGGGAGACATAAATCACGGGGGTGTTCCATGGCAGCTGGTGTGTGGTAGCAATCGCCATTGAAGAGGAGCCAGTGTGCCAGTTGCAAAGGCCTGCAGGGAGAGTAATCACACACAGCCGAGTGGTGTGAGACACATAGCCTGGTCTGCGCTCCTTCCCTGGGTGTAAGGTGAGCATGATCCTGTAAGGGAAAGGGGTCAAAGAGAGAGACAACAACACAACTTGGGGGTCACAACCATGGCAATCCTAGCAATACTGACCTGTCAGTAGACCCTGTGGAGAAAAGAGGGGGGGGGAACAGCTGGTGTCTACATATGGGTTACAGTTCCACACTCATGGCATTGTGTGCTCACATTCATACAGGCAGCTATGAGACAAGACATTGGTAAAGAGGCATATCATGGCAGGCATTGCAGGCAGCTATGAGACAAGACATTGGTAAAGAGACATATCATGGCAGGCATTGCAGGCAGCTATGAGACAAGACGTTGGTAAAGAGACATATCATGGCAGGCATTGCAGGTAGCTATGAGACATGACATTGGTAAAGAGGCATATCATGGCAGGCTATGCGGGCAGCTATGAGACAAGACATTGGTATAGAGGCATGTATCCTACCTATATTTCTCTATGCAAAGAGGCAGAAGTCAGACAGAAAAGTTTCATTCATTAAACTCTACAAGTCCAAGCTCTTCTCCATGGAGACGGCTGGAAATATATCACTTTTGTGCCACAAGCCTCATTTTAATTTCAAAGAAATGAGCCATGAACTGCTGAAAAGAATATTTTCAGTGATAGCACCTAAGAAGCAGCGATAGACCTGCTGTCAGTATACCTGTGTGGTGTATCTTTTATTTATTTTTTCCTGTGTCGTCATCTCCAAGTTGCTGGAAATTCCCTCACCATCTAGAAGGCTTTGGAGGTAGAACGTGCTAAAAAAGATGTGAACAGGAGAAGCTAGAAGAAAAAGATCACGGGGGGGGGGGGCATGACACCTCCCAGGAAGACTGCAGTGCCAAGGGATCCCCCACATAAACTCACGTGACAACAGGCTTGGATGGAAATTAAGGGCCACCTTTATTGATCGCCGGACGGCAATTGGCAAATGCAGAGGGCCCGGCCTACTCTGTGACCACCCTCACATGTGGCCCCCACCCTGGAGGAAACAGTTGCTGCCTGAGCCCCCTTCGGGCGTAGCCACCCTGCCCCTGCCGAACACCGGATCGTCTGGATGCTCTCCCAGAGACCCACAGGCCAGGAAGGCCACACTTTCAATCCGCCGAGTAATCTCCTCTAATGGGTCCAGCCTGCCTGCTCCAAAATTCAAATGGAGTTTTACCAGCTCCAAAGCTCAAACATCCTGCTGGAGCAGCAGATTTTAGCCTCATGGTCACAGGCACAGCATGTTACAAGTGTTTAAAAAGCACTTCCCTTAAGGTAGCCTCCAGGCTAGCATTGCAATGAACCTAGAACAGTGCAGGCCATTATTGCAGCACCCAAGGGAGTTGGTTTAAAAACAGAGCTGGACCTCTTGGGAGAACCTGTTGGAGCAGGACCCAAACCCTCCAGGGTCATCTTTATAGTCACCCTGACCCTCTGTTAGGGTTCCCTTTTGTCATGATGAGGCAGCAGATTTTTCCCAGTGCGGCGATTTAGAGGAGGACAAAGGCAGTCAGCGCAAAGCCCCCTGTTTACCAGGAGTTGGTAGTTCCATGGGTGGCCTCATGTAGTAAAGCTGGTGTCCAGCAGGAGACAGATCAAACCAGTGGGAACAACTGGGCCTAGTTCCGCACTGAAATCCCTCTAGTGGCAGGCAGGCAGCACACTGTCCAGCTGGCAGGGAGATCCATCTCGGACAGGACGCTCTCTGCAATGTCTCTGGAGCAGCAGCAACAGTAAAATCCTGTGCGCTCTAGAGGGAAAGTCCCCAATAGTCTTTTGAATTCAGTAGTGGGGATTCCCCCAAGTGGGGACTCTCCCCCCAAACCCCAACGCACACACCAAGCAACCCCCCCCCCTCAACCTAACAAGAAGAAACAAAAAACTGCAGTCTTTTGAGGATCTCCCAGGCCAGGGGATGCATCTTGCAACCACCTTTCTACCAGTGAAAAAAGCCCTCCTGGAAATAAAGCCTAGGAAAAAGTGAGTGCAAATAATAATAATAATAATAATAATAATAATTAATAGATAAAATAAGCAAACATTTTGATAGCTCATGCGCAAAGTGCTTCACATGCTGCATCATGTAAGCAATCCTTACAACCACCCTCTAAGATAGAAGCTCTGCCCCCCCGTCCCTCCCCCGAGTCCCAAAGCAGGGTGTTTGGCTTTGGAGGGAGACCCCCCCCCCCCCCGTGTCTGAACCTGGCTGGCTGCTGTGAAAGTGCTTGGCGGGGTCAGGCTGCAGGCACAGAGCTCACAACGAAGCTGCCACCCGCCATCCTGCCTGGCCTGCCGCCCTCGCTCAGCCCCAGCCGCGCCAGGAGCTGTACCTACCCAAGTGTCTCTTGTTCACACTGTTTTAGTGAGTGGCACCTGTCTGTCAATAGTGCCCTGGTCCAGATTGCGCAGCAGGGGGGGGGGGAATGGCATTTCTCCAGCCTCATCCTATGGACTGTATAGAACTATAGAAAAGATTCAGACTCCTGCTGCTGCTACTGCCCTCTGCTGGTTTCCCCCTTCCTCAGGGCCAGCCTGCCTGCCTGCCTGTGTCATCCAAATGAATCCCACCATTTTCATGCTTCTCTTACCACACAGGCACATCCAGCAGCCACTGACAGGCCCACCAGCTAATTAAGCAGCAGCCAAATGAGGGATTTGCACATGCTGTTTTAGGTAATCACATTGGAGATGACTCCTCTCTCTCTCTCTCTCTCTCTCTCTCTCTCTCTCTCTCTCTCTCTCTCTGTGTGTGTGTGTGTGTGTGTGTGTGTGTGTGTGTGTGTGTGTGTGTGTGTGTGTGTGTTTTCAGACAGTGCTCTTTCTCTGGCCTTCAGTGTCACCAAAGCTGCTGGGGTGATTTTGGCTCCCTCAGTGGGACAGGCAAATGCCGCCTCGCCCTTTTCATCCTGCCCAATCCACCACCTTGTTGGTTGCGCTTCTTCCCAAACCCTCCCATCCCAGCAGCATCGTCCCTGTCACGGGCTTCATCCAGGTCTCTTTTTCCGCAGAGGAGGTGAAAGAGCCGAGCAGCTCTGGCACTTGTGTGAAGCCGCCCCTGTGTCACGCACGGGGTCGTCCGTCTAGGCAGCACCACTGGGCCGGGCTGTGAAGCCGTCACTGTCATCCCTTGGATGGCGACCGACCATCATCAGAGGGAGGCCAGAAGACTGTAGCTAGCGCTGCGCACCGCTGTTTCCACCGCCAAAGGTCAGCAGTTTCCCTCCTCTGCCAGGCGGCAGCTGGCGCCACGTCACACGGACAAGGATGGAACGGATTGGTCTCCATGCGTCATACAGGCAAAAGCTGGAGGGGGACCCAAAGGGCATCCAGCCCACCCTGCCACCCAAAGGCTTAGAGGACGTTATCCTGCCATCAGCACCTAATTTTGAATTCAGCCATATTTCGCATGGCGTCCACAGGAGCAGCGCTGATTGAGAGCCCCCCCCCACGGCAGCGCAGCAACAACTGCGGGGGCTCGGGCTTTCCCCCAGATTGTCCCTTTGGGTCGTTCCTTCGGGGGCTTACGAGGGGAGGGCCTTCCAGTTCGACTCTTCTACCTTGGGTCCTGGTGTGGGGTTAGGATGTGGGGGAGAGAGCGAGCGTGGAAAATGTGTTCCTCCATGAGGGGGGGGGCGAGGGGGCTGTGTGAGCCGGAACCTCTGTGAGGGGGAGGGGATGGTGGGTGTTGTGGTTGTGACTGGGAGGTGTGTTGGGAGGGGCCGGTGCCTAGAGCCATGCATGCGGTGAGGAGGGTCGTTTTGTGCAGACTGGAGCCCTTTCCGTTTCCCTTCGTCGCCCCTTCAGCGAGTGACCTGCTAGGCGTTGACAGAACGAAGCGAAGGGGCGGGCCGCCCCCGGGGTGACGCGCACAGGGGTGATGCGTGCACCCGCGTGTGCGTCGCCCCCATTCCATGTGGAGGCTCTGAGGCCAGGAGAAGGACTCGGAGCGTCCACCCCGGCTGGCGGTCCGGGGCCTTCTGACGAGGCCCAATGCGTCGACGCGGCATTTATTAGCTTTTTCGTGCATGCGCAGACCTTTCTGAGAGCAAAAGGGCAGCCCTTGCCCTCAGAAACGTTCTGCGCATGCGCGAAACAGCTAAAAGTGTATGTATTGACGCATTGGGCCTCGTCAGAAGGCCCTGGACCTCCGATGCGCGCCCCCCGCTCCAGGGTGACGTGCGCCCTAGTGACGATAGGCTGGAAGTTGTTCTGATGCCGGGCTGGGCTGCAGGTGGTGGGGCAACATCTTCAATAGGGATGCTATCGATGAGTGATCTTCAGCGAGTGGGTGGGCTCTGCCCATGAGTGATATATTTGACTTCATGGAGGAGTTCGTTCCGGGGGAGGGGAGGGTGCCACTTTCAATAGAGTGATGATGGCCAGGGGAGATACGGGAGGGGGGGGCAGGCAGGCCATTCCGGGGAAAGGGGCCCCCACCCTAGACAGATAATGGTCCCTCTTCCCGGCCATTCCCCAACTCTCTGATGACTGGCGGCAGCCTTGGCCATGATCCCGAACCTTTGAAAGCCAGGTCAGTTTTTAATAAAACCAGCCTTGTCCGTTCTACTCTCGTCTATTACTAGCAGGATACTTCGCTATGGGATGTCAGTACTTTAAATCCATTTTGACTCCAATAAACAAACTTTCCATTGATTGCCAAGGAATCCCCACCCTTTCCAGGATCTCAAGGCCGACCCACACGACACGAGCTCTGGCGAGGAGGCCTCTGCGCGCAGAGCTGGTCGGAAGGAGTGTCTTCCCGCCTGTTGTCCCGCCTTCTTAGAAAGCGCAGCGGTGATTGGTTAAGCACAAATGCGGTCCGATACACGAGAGAAGACAGAGAGGGGCAGGAAGGAGAGAAAATTAACATAACAATTTGTGCCGGGAATAGAATTCATCTTGCTAACTTTTGTGAGAAGGAGAAATGGATCCATGAGAAATCGGAGACTCGAGTGAGTTCCGATTGATTGACAGCCCCTTTCATCCCACCCTCTCCTCCGATTGGTTGGCTGCAGTAGCTCCGCGAACCCGCCCCTCAAAAGATGGGTTTCCAGCTTTATGTACGCGCCGGAAATCGGGAGATCGCAGCTGCTCCGCTTGCTTCCGCAATGGTGACAGAGAGCTCCGCACATCTCCGTAACGCACCAGGATTCGTGTAGTGTGGGTCGGCCTGAGCCCCAATCCAGGGCAGGTGGTGGAACATCTCCTCTTGAGTAGACCTATTCACAGGGTGGTCTTGGGCAGCCAAACAGTTCTGGATTTTGGCCCTAGCTCATTTTTGCAATTGTTTTGGGGAGTCCTGGAGTGATCTGGTGGTGGTGGTGGGGGCCTCTGGCTGCCCCTCAGGAGTTTGAGGCTCTGTAGGACCCCCACCTGTGCCAGACTATTCCCTGTAGGGTCTGCATCCCCTCCTCCTCCCTGGAGATTTTATTGATGTCTGAGCCCAGTATGATTGTGTCTAGACATCTTCTGATCTGGGTTTTGCAAATGGGCTCATTGCTTTAGGTGACACTCATATTCCAATTCTTATATGAAACCGTTATGTATGTATGTATGTATGTATGTATGTATGTATGTATGTATGTATGTATGTATGTATGTATGTATGTATATGTCTCTGTAATTAGCAGTATATAGTAATTCCTTCTGGCATAATTGGAATGCTTCCCATTTAAGGAGAGCACATAAACCCAGCCTATTATATGGCTCATTTGCCTGAAAATGATTGCAAATCTAACAATGTTATCAAATGTTATGGCTCTCTCTCTCTCTCTCTCTCTCTCTCTCTCTCTCTCTCTCTCTCTCTCTCTCTCTCTCTCTCTCTCAGCATCAAAAGGGATACTTTTTATTATTTTGTAAAAACTGTGCCCCTTTTTAAATTGCTGCCACTAAATCTTATAATTATATTAATTTTTAGTTATGGGGAGTTGTTCTTGATGGGCGAGTTGTCAGAGGACAATTAATTAACATGCTATCCTGGAAAATAGCAAATACTTGCAGCTTGGGCCACTTAAATCTGACAGAAGCTGCTGGGTAAATCTGGGCATCTGTTTCTGCAACTTCTGTGTTCACATATTTGTATTTTCCAGCCTCTCCAAATGCTCAAATTTTGCATCAAAGAAGGACAATTAATTCTGGGGCAGACTAAATGAAGTTACTTAACCTGATGTCTGAAAGCAGAAGACTCAGTAGTGCCCCCTGCTGCATTGACACAGCAGCAGCCTCAGGCAGGGGATTGGCAGAGGCAGCGGAGAGGGGGGGCACCCTGGCCTTGCCGCCCCCTCCACTCTTCCTGTTCCTGCTGCTGGGTTTTTTGAAAAGTGCTTTTCATGCCTGCTTGGGACCGGGAGACAGTTCCAGGGGGCCTTCGGCAAGGCCTGATTCATGCACCAGTGAGTGACCTTAAGAAAGATTTCAAGGTGAAGAGGGATGAGCACAGCCCCCACTGTTGAAGAAGAAGATCTCCCTGTCCTGGCTTCGTCCTGGTCAATTTCACCGTCATCATGGTCCTTTTCTAGGCAATGATATTGACAACCCAGTTAAATAACTGCCTGAGCTGAGCTTGCTTCATCAGAGCAAAAAGCACTGGTCAGCTTCCCTGAAAGCTTGGCGGTTGGTTCACTTTCAGAGCAATCCTCACTCAGAAGTAAGTCCCGTTGAGTTTGGGCCGTAAGCATGGACTGTATGCCGCCGGGACTACTGCAGGCAGCAGCCTTTCAGCCCAGTCCTGTCCTTCAGCTGCGCCAGTCTGAGCAGGGCACGCCGTGGGGCAGGTCTGTGGATGGTGGCACAGTGACAGCCCCACCGCCCCGCAGCAGTTGCTCACCGGCAGAGGATTGCCAGCAGCAAGCATACCTCCTCCTCGCATGCCAGTGGAGCAAGTCCCACCGGCTGGCAGGCCAAAGCAGGGACGAGACTGGGCGGGATGTGGGACGGACGAGGAGGAATTAATACTTGCCGTATATCCCTAGCGCCCAGAAAATGCCAATGACAGACTGAGGGGGCATAGGAAAGGGAAACCCCACAGGGAGCGATGGGGAAGGAAAAAAACCCAGAAAACCCCACATCCCTCCCCTGGCCCAACGGAGCATCGGAAACAGGCGACACATCGCAGCTCATCACCGCAGGTTGGCCCCAGTGCTTAAGCCCCTGCTAGGGAGGCTGCATCCAGATGACAGGGCTGAGAGATAGTGACTGGCCCAAAGTCATCCAGATGACAGGGTGCCTGGCGCTGGGCTAGTAATTTATTCATTTATTTTTCACATTTTTATACCGCCCTTCCTCCAAGGAGCTCAGAGTGGTGTACATATTTCCTCCCCTCCTTTTTGTCCTCACAACAACCCTGTGAGGTAGGTGTGGCTGAGAGATAGTGACTGGCCCAAGGTCACCCAGGAAGCTTCGTGGCTGAGTGGGGATTTGAACCTGGATCTTCCAGGTCTAAGTCCGACTGCCAAACCACTACACCATCCTGGCTATATCACCTCTCTGGCCTCTTGCTGCTGTCCACACTGAGATAGGCTCTGTCATGAGCCATTTCAGCCGGGTTCACCCCTCCTGCCTGCTCCCTGTTCCTCCCCTCCTGGCCAGAAACATCCCCCATCGTCCCACTCCTTCCCTTGTCCGCCTCCACTGCCAACTCACCTCTCGCTGCCGTCCTGCATGCGCGCTCGCCAGTGCTGGCCTGCCTTGTTGTGTTTGCTGGCGGCACCAGAGCACATGACATAGTTGCGCAGCACTTGTGCCTGGATCCTGCTGACTCCGCTGGCGGAACGCACGCTCTGTCAGCGGAGGAGCCCAACGGATAGGATGACTTGCCTAGAACGTGTGTAAGCAGCTTACTACCGGGAGTTGACTTGCTGAGCAGCTCATGAGCAAATCTTGTTGAAGCTCAGCCGGGAATGGCAAATGAATGACGGCGTAAAGAGAGCAGCAGCAGCAGCAGCAGCAGCAGCAGCACCTGCTATCTGACATGTGTCTTGAAATAGTAGCGTACGGCCCATTTTGCCTCTTTCGGGTGGTTAAAATTTACCACCATGCAGAGTAATTTTGCAGCCAGTGAGATCAAACATGCCTCACTTACCGACGCTCTTGGCTGGAGCAGTCCGAGGACCGTTACTTCAGGCTACAGCAAGCCGCACGCAGGACGTCCCTGGAGATGCTGCAGCGGATGCGGATGCTGCAACCTAAAGTATTGACTTTATATAGTAATTGAATCCCAGACATGCTTCAGATCATGGAAAGCACTTGACAAATGATGACGCCAAAAAAGCACCAGACCCAAAGACCTGAGCAAAGAGGTAATGGAATCTGTGGAGGGTTCACTCCTGTCAGCCTCTCGGAACACCGGCGGGAAGAAAATGCCCAAACGGCTCTGCTTGCAGTTCCTGCTCAGGTTATCAAGTGGAGACAGAGGAGAGACAGAGTTTATCTCTTGAAAGAGTTACTCTTCCTAGTTCCCAGTTCTCCTCTCAGTTCAGAGTCCTACAGGCGCATACTGACTCACTCCATCATCCCATATTAACAGCCCAATCTTACCCCCCCCCGGCATATGCTCTTCAGTGTGGACCACACGGCTGAATCCTATCTGGGGAAGGGACTGGCTGGAGGTCTACTTGGGGTAAGCAGGCAAGTGCCCACTTACTCCGGGTTGGGGCTATGCGGTTCTCCTCCAACTCTGTAGCTGGCGGAGAATCAAGCAGCCCCGTGTCGGCTGCAAGGGCCTGCGAGGGGGGAGAGGATATAGCATCCGACAAGGACATCACTGATCCCTCCCCCTCCCAGGCCCGATCCGCCCACCCCGCACTCCCCCCACCCCTACACCCCTCCCCACCCTTTCTAAGCCCCGGTGCTGCTCAAAGCGGACTTACCTGCTCCAGCACGCAGGAGGCCTTGATCCAGCACCGGCAGGATGGCGCAGGCCTTCCTGCCAGCACTGCTTCTTCTCCGGGTGTCGAAATGTGCCTTACGGCACGTTTGCAACACCCAGCGCATCATGGAATTGGAACATGCTTATTCTGCTTTTTGGTTAAGACATAAGGCAGCTAGTGAAACCAGCTAGTAATAAAAAACAAAATAATAAAAAATAAGTCGCATTGCAATACAAGCAGCAAATAAGGAGCAGGGAATGAGCTCCTTAAAATCTCCCAAACAGTGGTTGTCGCTCCAGTGTTGAAAAGAGAGAACAGATGTCATCTGGAGGCCTCGGGTGCCATTAGAAGCCAAGAAGGACTTTTGCAGTGCAATCCTATCCTGCTCCTCCACCGGTGCAGCTAGTGGTGCAGTGAGAACTGGAGGCCCTGGAGAGGAAAGGGGATCCAAATCCCCTCTAAAGGGGGATTCCAAGGAGATGTCACTCCTCTTTCCCCTCCAAAGACTCCCGTTCTGCCCTCTTCCGCTGGTTGCCCCGGTGGAGGAGCTGGGTAGGATGGTGCTGTTGCTCTGCCAAAGGATAGCAGAGCTGGTGCGTGGTGAGACGGTGCTTTGGGACCGAGCTCCACCATCCCTGAAAGGCCCTTGTTGCTCTGGTACCTTCCAAGCCTGTGGCAGAACAGGGCCCTTCCGAAACACCCAGGCCGGCCTCAAAGGCTTTAAAGGCCAAGAAGGGCACTTGGATTGAGCCCCCAAACAAATGGTTGACTGTAGCAGACTGGCACAAGATGCGCACGGAGGGCAGTCAGTCCCAGACAACAGCCTGGCTCCTACGTTCAGAGTTTCTGCCACCCTTCAAAGCAAAGGCAGCCCCACAGGCGACACACATGACAGCCTAGCGGATACTGGTCTGTGTGCCTGGCTTTTAACCAGTGAAGGCAGGCAGGAGGGACCCAGGTGAGTAAATGTGGCAAATGCTGTTCTAATGGTCTGTTTGCTGCACCCTTGAAGGGACTTTGCTCTGATCCCGGAAGGCAGCTCTTGTCCCCCCCCCGGCCTTTGCTGAGAAAGCGGGCACTCCTCTTCTTCCTTCCCCGGTCACAGCCCTTGCTTTGAGAACGCGGCTTGAGGCAAAGCAGCAAACAGAACTGGAGCCCCCCCGCACCCCCCCGCTGCATTGCCTCATCATGAGTTCTGATGAATGTTTTGCGTCTCAGCTTGTCCAGAAGGGGAGCGTCTGGTGACGGCCAGTGCGGTGGGCCAGCTTTGGCTCGCAGTCCGGAGAAGACGGCCGCAAGCAGGTGCGCGGAGCTCCCAGCGCTGGCAAGGAGAGCGGAAGAGAGGGGGCTGCCTGGGGGTGCCAGAGACTCAGGGTGAGTTGGTAGGAGGAGGAGGAACACTGCTTTGAAACTGGGCGCCATCAACCCAAAGGGACGTGCTTGAATTTCCTCGCCACTTCCTGTGCATTTTATTTCCTAGCCCAGAAGCTGCCAAGCCACAGGGCCGAACGCAGGTCACAAACCAACCTCGTCTCGCGCACAAGGATGAGTCTAAAACGAGACTCTGTACTGGCCAGGGTCTGTCCGAAAGCGAGGTGAGAGGCACCAGGGGAGGGGGCAGGCAGAAATCATCCGCACAGCAGCAGGCAGGCAGGCAGGCAGGCAGGCAGGCAAAGTCAGCGTTGGGCCTCAGGCAAGGCCACCGGGCGGGCCCTCCTCGGACAGTCTGGGTGGGGAAGAGGAGGAGACTCCTGACTCTCCTCCCTGCCTCCCTCCTGCAATCTGGAGCAGCCCTGCAGTGCCCCCCCCCCCGGCTGATCCGGCTGCTGCCTCCCACCCTCCAGCACTGGGCACCCCCTCCTCACTTCAGCCAGGGTGTTGACTTCGAACCCTTCTTGGTGGTGTCAGAAAAATCCATGCAGGCTGCAGCGGAGGGGGGGGGGGTCCAAGCACAAGAGTCACTGCCAGCTGGTCCCTTGGCGGATCTTCCCTCTTTGCAGTTCGATGCAGAAATCACGGGTTGCTCATTAATTGAAGGGGGCATATATAATTATGTCATTATTTCAGATGATTCACTTTTCAACACGTGCTTGCTAATTGTTACCTTGTTCGTATCAGGATGACTGTTTTCCCTGGAAAAAATGTTAATCACTTTGCTCTTTTTAAAAAATTAACTTCTTTTACATAATGTTATAATGAGCAGCGAGAAAACTGTCAATGTTCCATCAACTGTGTGCTTTCCCACCCTGGCATCTCCATGGCAACGAGATATATTTCCCCATCCATTTTACCTGTCCTTCAGTGGAAAACGTGAGTTTCTCAGTCCAGATACTTGAAAAATCGAGGTTCCCTGCTGAGCTGCAGAATTGTACCCATGATGCAGACTTCTGGACGGCCGGATTGTTTCTCCAGCTGCATCAGCTACAAGGGAAGCCAACCGTTGCCCTGGGCAGATCTGCCCCCCCCCCCGCCTATCAAGTCATCCGGCACGCGGTTCAGTGCAGGCGTGTGGGGGAAGCTGGACGGCGCCTGCTGACTTGACTCCAAATCTTCATGGGAAAAGAAGAGTATGCATGTCTTTTGCAGGGTCCCCATAAGGGTGGTGGGACAGGAGGGGCCCAGTGGGGTATGGGCCAGGGGCGTGTACCCATGGATGGACCTCCCCATGCTGGGGGGGGGGAAGTCCCACCACTGCCCAGCAACCCCCAGGGAGGTTACCGGGAGGGAGACTGCTCCTGCTTCTCCACGGCACCGAGGTCAGGACATCTGGGAACTGCGAACTGCAGTCGTGTGGGGGAAAGGAAGATGGTGGCTTGCTCCTCCATGGCCACCCCAGTAGCTGCAAGTGGAAGCGTCAAGGAGGAGGGGCGGGTGCACTGCGCTTTCCCAAGCATGCCGTTGGTGGCCCTCCTCCCTCCCAGGGCTTTTGGCCCAGGGCCTCCTGAAGAGTAGAGCTGCCACTGCTTCTCAAGCAGGCAGAAACCGCCTGTTTCCAAACCGCATCTGCAGAGGCTCTACTTAGGCAGGCAGTGGGCATCTGGAGTGGGGCTAATGAGTGCCTTCTGAGTGCATCCTTGGGTTCCCCCACTCCACGAGCCCAGTGGACCTCTGGACAGGGCGATGGTGATGCATGCAGGGGTGTGGGTCGCTTCCAGGTTCATCATGCCATTCAAGCAAGTGGTCAGCAGACCTCCAGGACCCTTGTGGAAAACCAGGCAAAAGGTGCCTGCGCGTCATGTGTTTGCATGCCAGAAGTCCCAGCGCCAGTCTTTGGTGCTCCCACCGCACAGGCCGGGCGGCTGGGAAGGACTTTTCTCTGGCTGAGAGGATGCCTGAGAGCTGCTGCCAGCCAGACTAGACGGACCAGTCTGGTCTCTCCAAGGCCTCCATCAGTGTCGCTGAATGACGCCTGCGCTTCATATGACCAGCAGCAGCACCCATTCGCTAGCAGCAGCAATGCGGAAACCCAAAGTCCAGCTTCACCCCGGCTACTGCTTGACCGTTGTGAGGGGCTTGGCACATGCCAGCCCAAGGTGGCGCAGGGCACTGCTTGCCAACACTCAGCAAATGGCAAAAAGTAATATCAACTCAGAGAAAGCAACCTGGAAAGAGTGCAGGCAATTAGATATTCCACTCTTGGTGCAGCTATCCAGCTTGTCCAGGATATAATCCTTACTGGCAAAAGAAGGGAAGGAACAGAAGGTGGCTGAGAACGAGGCTTGCAGCCTGCACCAATCTGTCTTTCCATCTGGAAGTCGGTGGTCTTACTAATAATCACAATATTACACATGCAAAGTCTTCTGGGGGGGGATTACTTGCTTCCACCCCTCCACATGTAACTGGCTGACATCTTGCCCCTGGGGAACTGTGAAAAATGAAAGGGACGCAGTGCAGATGGAGTGAAAGACAAAAAGAAACTTCACGTCAACTCAACTTTCTTTGGTAGTGTTTCCTTCTTTGTTCTTTCCAGAGGAAAAAAAGAGTCTCCAGCATTGCTGGCCGTGAGACCACACAGCTTCTGCTAGGCCAAGCAGTTCCGGCTTTAGAAGGCTTTTAGAAGTCTTTTGTGCCCTTTTCCTCTGCGGATACCCTTCACTTTGGGCAGGCCCCATGTTCTAGATGACGAGCCAGCCAGGTGTGCCTGGGCATCAAGTGGCCATGCAGGAAAGGAAGGACACAAAAGGGCGGAATTAGGGCTCGTCTCCCTCTTGCTGACCGCAGACAAATCCATGTTCTCTCAACCTCTGCTTCCAGTATATCAGGGAGGGCCAAATCTTGCACACACCGCTCTGCATGCAGAAGTCGTCCACAGCTTCAAGTCCAGGCATCTCCAGGTAGCCAGTGGTGTGGACTCGAGTTGGGAGACTCGCTCATGGGGCCAACTAAAATCGCAGCAGGGACTCAACTGCTCGGACTTGACTCGTGGATAGTCAGCTACTTGCCTGACTCAACTTGCAACTTGACCCTTTTCAAACGAGTCGCATTTCAAGTCCCTGCTTACCGGCCGTCGTAAACCCAGAAGAAGGCATCTGCGATGCTGAAAGAAGACCAGGCAGGCACATATATAGCGGAGGGTGGCAGGGATTGCCAAGGGGGCAGAAGGTGAGGGGGCAATATGGGGAAGAAGAAGGCATGTTCTGATGTTGCTTCAGCAATTACCATTTTAGGAACAAGCACGAGGGAGGGCTGGACAAGGGGGCGGGTGTCAAGGAATGGTAAATTTCAGGCTTGTCTAATTCCATTTTGGGCATCCTGTCCCTTTCTGTTGTTCTGCAGGACTAAGCCAAGGGCAGCCTAATTGAGGATTTAAAACATCTGTGTGTTCTGGCTGGCTGGGGCAGGAGTGGTTTGCTGCTGGAATATTATTTGTATCCACCTTTGAGAAGCTTTAATTGGTATGACTTTCTCATTGGTTGTTTGATTGTTTCAAACTATCAAGCTGATGGGTGACTTATCTCCTTGAGGTTTGGTTGGCTTCAGGCGTGGAGGAGAAAGGCCTAGAGGACTTTAGAGGTCTCCTGGCCAGGGGGAGAGATATTGATTGTATTTAGCGTTTTAGTAGCTTAGAGGTTATTGTTTTATTCTGTTTGTATGTCTGTCTACCTTGGAGTGCCTTCTAGTATTTTAGTAACCAACTAGCTTATTTGAAAATAAACCAATTGCATGTCTATACTGTGTGTGCTTTATGGAGTATGGAGGCTTTGGGGTTCATCTAAATCCAGCTTGACTGCTCGCCTACTACCAAAGTGGAAGCATTAGAGTTTGAGGGCCAGGGGGGGCTCTTGCTTAGGGGGAGAACCTGCCTAAAGTAAGACTCTCTGTACGCTGGAGCAGAGTTTGTCTGGCTTTAGTTCAGGGTGGTGGTGGCAGTACTATCAATTCAAAAGGGGTTCCGCCCCAGAGATCTGTTAATAACTATATAGGGGGGTTGGTCACAATTGGTGATTATGTGCCCCCTTTGTGGCAGTGGGGGCAGGCCAAATATAGAGGGAAGGCTTCAGAGTGTGTGTGTGTGTGTGTGTGTGTGTGTGTGTGTGTGTGTGTGTGTTTGCACTTTTCTCTCATTGGCTGGAGTGGTTAGGGGCTACAGAGAAGGCTGCTTCATTTGTCTTTCATAAGAACATCAGAAGTCCATCATAAGAACTAGGAGGCCCATCTAGTCCAGCTTCCTGCATCTCATCACCGTGGCCCACCAGATGCACACGAGACAACACGAGCCCTGTATCCTATCGCTGCTCCCCTGCACCCGGCAGACAGAGAAACTTACTTCTCAAGCCAGGAGGCTGCTTATGGCTGTAACCTGTGATGGACGTTTCCTCCATGAATCTATCCAATCCCCCTTTACAGGCACCGAGTCCTGCCAGAGAGGTCGACACACTTGGCCAGGTGGATCAAGGCTGCTGTGATGGTATAAAGCAGCTTCGTACCGAAAAGAGCCCCTTTCAGGCGTTGGGTCTGCAGAGAAAGAGCTTGGCAGGCGAGCCATTGAGGCCGCAGGATCCAGCCCAGCCTGTGCATATTTGTGCTATATTTGTGCATATTTGTGCATATTTGAAATAACGACTGCTGTAGAGATGGCTGAGATGAGATCTGAAGAAACTTGAAAGGTGCTGGAGAGCCTCTAAGTATTGTCGTCGCATCACGTGCGCCTTGTCATGTGTTGCTTGCCTGTTGCCATCCCTTGTGAAATGAGTCAGGGAGCTCCAGTCTTGGGCAACACAGAGGCAGATCTGACAGTATCCAAGTCTCAGCAACAGCTGTGTCACTAGCCCTGTTACGTGGGCGGGGGGGGGGGGTAGGGTTAGGGCGACGCACTCCTGGAAGGCTTCATTTGAAGCCTGCTAGAACTCGGTGAGGACGGCACAGACACACAAAACGTGCCAATTTTTGTGCGTTTGTGTCTGGCTGCAAAAAAGAAGCCACAGGGCTCAAGAATTGCGCCTCGACTCCTCCTCACAAGGAGACCACGGTTGGCACCCGGGGGCATTTGCTCCCCCCCAGCCCCGTATAGCGACGCCACTGCTCAGCAGGCCTCCTGCTGTGCTAACGTGCTGAAATGCAGGGTTTACGCTGCATTTTCGGGAGGTCTTGTTTAAACATTGCATTTACCAAATATTATTTTCAGAGTAAGGGCGAGAATTTGGAGGGTATGTGAATACTGGAATACGAAGAGTGTTATTTGAATACATGGATGTTCATTTTGTCCAGAGCCCAACACACCGTCAGATAATTTTCACAGATTCATTCGGGGGTTATTGGCTGGCTTGGAACCGTGAAGTGGGAGGGAGCCCCAAACTGTACTCTGCACAGGCTACATTTACAGAGGAGAGTATCAAAAATAACACAGGAAATACAATCCTGCCGTTTCATGCTTGGAAGCTATTAAAACCGCCGCCCTAATCGCCTTTCTGCCATTTCTTTGCTGCATCTTTGTGTTTGGTGTTTGCCATTTGCTTTTGTGACTTTTCTCTCCCGCCTACCTCCCGCATTATGTGTGCTCTTGTGCTTCTAATGGAGAGTTCCTTCCCCCGCTGTATTGCAGTAACGTCTAATTTTTTGAAGTTATCTGAATGTTTAGTTGTTTAGTAAAATGACAAGGGCATCTGAGACTACTGCAGGGCAAATGGTCTGAATCACTGGCTTTCAAACTGTGTTCTTAAATGGGGATGTACTGAATGTTTTCTTCTTTCAGTTTCAGGAGGGAAAACGGTGCTTTTAGCGGTGTAGCAAAAAGGGTCTTGAATGTCGTCGTCCCCCGACTTCGTTTGTTGCTTATTGGGTTCCTGATTGGTTGTTGATTTGGGGCCATTCTTGACTTTTAGAAAACTGAACCATCTCCTTCCTGGGAGCGATACTCTCAGTCGTGTGAAGGGGATAACATTGCAAAGCTATGTAGTCGGTCAGATTGGGCCGCGTGATGATGTTAGTGAGGACAAACATTGCCCTCATTCTGAATGCCCCCCCCCCCCCGGTTGCTGAAAGGTGTGTGTGCTGTTTTGCTGCCGTTGAAACAGCCCAATCCTATTCCCCGCCAGTCCATGGCAAACCGTGCCGCCGATGGAGCGTGTGCTGCATGTTGTGGCGGGGGGGGGGGGGGAGACCAGACGCCCTCGAAGAGGTAAGTAACAATTACCTCTCAGCAGGTTATCTGGTTGCCAAAAGGCCTCCTTGAACTCACGCCAGCTATTTTGCTGGTAAGTCTTGGGTGACGCAAAGGGCATTGAGCGCTGGGCAGGGAGAAGGGAGGAACGGGGGGTGGGGAGGCTGCGGGAGGGGGTGGATCCAGCGGCAGTGGCACATGCCAGATCCTAGTCTCTCCCACAACAGCCTCTGCTCCCTTTCTCTCCTTGGACTTGCTCCAGCTAAAGAGCTGGCGCATGTCCAAGGAGACCCATTGCAGTGCAGGAGGGTTAAGGAGGGGAAAGGGGATTTAAATGCCCCCTCTGTGTGTGCCTTTTTGGAGCAGCTGCACCACCAGCCAGGGTGGGGAAAAGATAGGATTGGGCTGTTTGTTAATAATGATACAGGACGGCCAGTCCTGCCCCTCCAAAGAGTTAAGTGGTTAGGGCACAATGAAACCGTTCCCTGATGAGTAGGACTCCAACTGGTTGCAGTCCGTGCAAATGCCAGGAAAGAAGGAGGGCTTCCAATCAAACAGATTAAAGATTTATTGTAAAAAAAGACAGAAATGATGTGCATCGATGGCTCAAGACAAATGCACAGGAAGGATAACCAGTCTGTGCGTGTGGCCGGCTTGTGGCGTGAGCACATCTGGCTTGAATTGGGGGCACTGCTAAGAGAAGGGATGATTTTCAGGGAAGGGGCTTTTCGGAATGCTCTCCTCTTTTGTCTCCTTCACTAGGCTAATTAAATGCGAGAAGGCGTCTTGGTAGAGGAAGTGGAAGCTGTACAGAGAAGTTCGAAGCGCAGCGATGGCTCCCTTCCCAGAGACCGCTTGCCAAGACTCGGTGCAGAGTTCCGTGCGGTGCTTATGGAGAGCCAAGAGGTCTCTGCCTCACTCCAGGAATCTCACAATCATGTAGGCCCCAATTCTACCCCCCACCTGTTTACGTGATGCAGTAGGGCCAACGAAACACAAGCTGCATCCTGTGGTGGTGGTGGGAACCAGACGGCCCGGGAGAGGTAAGTAAAAATATTTTTACGTCCCTCCGTCCTGGTAGGCTGCCTGGGACTCTAGACCCACACCAGCTGGTGTAAGTCCAAGGAGACTCAGGGGGCGGGTTTGGGCCGGGAAAGGGGGTAAGAACCCGGCAGATGCTGCTACTGCCACTGAAATCTGCCCCTGCCCAGCCTGCTCCCCACCGTGGTCCTCCCCGAACCACCCCCTACCTGCCCCTGCTGCCACCTTACCTGATCTGGCACAGCCTGGGTGGATCATTGGTGCACACACAGGGCCTCTGGCCATCTGCACCAGCATTCCCAGAGCGCATGACAGCAGCGCACCTTTTGAGGTGCTGCAGCTGCACTTACAGCGGCAGATCAGAAGATCAAGAAGATTGTGGTGATGCAAAAAAGCATTACATGCCAGACAGGTGCTCTTTGCCTGTCTCCTGCGGTGACTGTGCGGTGACAGCCCAATCCTAAATGAATCTTCCAGCGCCGCTGCAGCCATGCCAATGGAGTGTGTGCTGCATCCTGCAGTGTGTGTGTGGGGGGGACAGTCACGGGGGCCTCCTCAAGGCTGTATTGTGGCTGCACCGGCACTGGAAAGTTGGTTAGGGTCAGGCTGTCGGTGAGCAGCTTGGTGGAGTAGCTGATGTGGGTTCTGGACCTGCCTCCCTCTCTTCTTTTGTCCCTGGCCTGGGTGTTGGCTAGTTTGGACAAGTCCCTTGGCTGGGCTCAGGCTTGACTTGCCTGGCTCCCAGGTGAGCTTTGCCTGACTGGAGTTGAGGCTCTTGCTCTGACTCATCCCAGTCCCTCCCCTGGCAACAGGTGATGCCCCCAGCCGGCGACACCCTCACAGGGACGCAGACTCTTGCCGTGGAGAGACCTGTGTCCTGGTTTCACCTGGCCGCCCTCTTCCAAGGGAGCCGACTTCCTACCCTTGCTCTGCTCTGCGCCCAAAGGTATTCCCTGGAGGTCTGTGTTGATGTGGGAGACGAGCTCTGGGCGCAGGGATTCCTAGCAGGTCTTTGCATTTGCCCCTCTACTGCTGACACCGCTGCAGCTCCTGTAGGGAGTGGGGGTGCTGGCATCCTTGCGTCGTGCATGCGTTCGTGCATGTGCATGTCCCCTTGGGGCATCTCTGCATGCATGGATGGCAGGGATTCCAGTGGTTCTGTTGCTCATTCCTTCGTAGCTGGCCAGGGGCGTCCCCCAGGGTCGGCCACTCATTGCCTCTGCCCCATGCAAAGTTCACCCTGGTGGTGTTTCTTTGGCTGCCGGCGTTGGGGTTGGGTGGATGCAGTGATTGGCTCCTTAGACATCACACCGATGATGCATGGGCTTAGCTCCAACCATGCCTGGACGTCACTCCTGTGATGTGCTGGTGTCACTGGTCTACCAGTGACGGGCTGTATCGGAGGTTCTGTGGATGCTGGGGTGTTACGGAAAGGGCTATGCCAGCGTTGCTGAGAGGGGTGGGGTGGCAGCGCTGCCTGGACGACCAGCGGTCTTAGGCCATAACGGGCATTGCTGGCAGTGTGGCATCTGAATAGGGTGGGCCAGAAGCTATATAAGCTTTTGGGAAAGCTACATCCAATTTCAGAACGAAATAGAAGAAAAATGGGAGAGGGATTTAAGATATGTTACAACAGAAGCAAGGAGGAAATATATATATATATATATTTAGAAACGTTTTCAATTTTTCAAAGATTAATTTCAAAGATTAAGTTTTCAATTCACTACGGTGCGAGAGGAATCTATATAAAATGGTCTAGCAATGACAACGTCTCGCTGGAAAATCCATAAGACCTGCAAGACCCAGGTGGGACAATGTTATGAATATATTACAGGACTCTTTTTTTCCCCACCTGTGGTCTCATGTAAGTTGTGGAGTATGGTATGAAAGTTGGAGAATGGTAATTCATACCTTAAGATAAATACTTTCAGTACAGATATTCCAAGATTCAAAGGTCTCCCTATTTAAATTTCTCTCTGAAGATTAATATCACTGGATCCAAGCGGATATATTTACTAACTGCAGCAGCATTGTCTACTTTTGCAAACCGCAGGAAGGGGAGTGAAGCCCCAACTCAGGCAGGCAGACTAAGGGGTCTTCGGAAGCTGGGATTTCATACGAATCGTCCAATGAGAATTCTGAAAGTTTCTGCAACAGCAGACCATACGGTGGGGGCTGGTGCTGGCATATTTCAAGACTTCCTTTGGTCTGAGAGAAGGAGGTAGGAATATTTTAATTCAATTTTAAACTGGGATTCCTGTGATAGATTTGCCTTAAATTAAGGATTAGCTGAGACGGACTGCCTACGTAGCTATTAAATCTATATACATGTCAAAGAAGGGCACACTAGAACATATGTTTGTGTTCTGTTTTAAAAACTGATTTGTGATTTTTGAATTAATAAGAACATAAGAACATAAGAAGAGCCCTGCTGGATCAGGCCAAAAGCCCATCTAGTCCAGCTTCCTGTGTCACACAGTGGCCCCACCAGATGTCTCAGGGGCATACAAGACAACAAGATACCTGTGTCCAGTCACCACTCCCTTGCACCTGGCACAGAGAAAACCCACGACTCCCCCTGACTCTTATCATTCCCCCCCTGCTGTTTGAGCCCCTCTCACTTTGCCTGCTTATGCTCAGGGCTTGAAGCTGCACAGAGCCTTTTGCGGCCCTTCCCACTCCTGTATCTGGGGTGCGCCCGGGGCGGGGTGGGGTGCGGCTCCAACTGGATCTTCAGGCAACCAGTCCCCAGCTCCTTGCTTTCTGCACCCCCTAAGCTGTGGCCCCTCAGCCAGTCAAGCAGATTGGACTCTGCGGGGGCCAGGGCACCCTCCCGGCAGCAATGCTGAGCCCTACCAGCTGGCCCCACAGTCCCCCCCGCCCCCCACATCAGGCTCTGGTTCACTGACTGAGCAGCTCTGCAGCCCTGCCTCACCTGTTGCCGGCCCTACTTTTGAAACACATGTGGTGGCTTAATTCTGAACCGAATATTATGTGGCTATGACTGAGATCCGACCAGGAAAGAAGTCTCCTGCAGCTATACGTTACTTAGCACAGAAGGAATTGCCTAGTAGTCTCCCTTTGACTCGGGGCTGGTGAGTAACCCTTTCATTCCTCTTTCAGCGTCTTTGGGGTTGAACTGATGCTCGATGCTGCACAGACGATCAAAGTCCTTTCCCATTGAGGCCAATAGCAGCTGCTTTTCGATTACTTGTGTGGAGGTGGTGGACCCGACGAAGAGGCGGCATCGGTCGGGCAGCATTCTGGGTTGCGCCGCTGCTGAAAACTCTTGTGGTCTCTGCACTGTCATGTATAGCTCCCAATATTTCATGGTCTTTGCTTGCCACTGTAGTGTACAGAGCGTAGAAACAACTTGGTCTCTGTCCCAGAGGGTTTACAATCTCTCGGGTATCCTGAGGACCACCTCCCTAACCACGTCTTGGGTCCATAAGTACAGAAGGAGAAAGGCACATCTCTTGTCTGCAGAGTGACTCAACTTCTCACACAGCACTCTCCAGGCGGACTCTCTTCAAACAGCCCTAGGTGACTTTAAGGCATGTCCACAAATTGCCAGTTTCCATCTCTTTTATATACCGCCTTTCTTGGTCATTGCACTTCTCCGCTGACTTTAATTCAAGGTGGTGTACATGGGCAGGCTTTCCTAACCCCCCTAATTTATTTTTTATTTTTTTTTACAATATATAAATGTCCTTTCATGAACAGCTACATTCCAGGTGGTATCCTTTTGCAGTCTGGCCTCTCCACTGGCTGTCGCCTCCCACGCTTGACTGACACAGCTGGCAACTCGTATTTCTCCTCTAAGAGGTTTTCACAGCTTTTTATCAGTGGCATGTCTCGAACTTGCCATTCACCGATCTTCGGGCTTGCAAGGCGGCGGCTCTACCGACTGAGCCAGACCGCTCTGCCTACCTAAGGGAGTATATCTAAATTCCTCAGTACACGACGGCCTCCTCTGCCACATCTCTCCCGTCTTCAGAGGGGGCCCTGCTCTGTGATGGGCAGCAGGGTGGCCACAGGCATGCAGGGCAGGGCCTGCTCGGTCAAGGCACCCGGGCTTTGGCGCTCCATCCATTTTTCAAGAAACTGCTCTGGCCCTCTGCTCTTCCTGGACTTCTGGCACTCTGTGAAAACCTTCAAAGCCATCAGGGAGATGGGGAGAGAGAGAGGTGCTTCAGTGCTGTACTGGATTTGATCTGAAATTGCTTTTTTCCTTGGGCACCGTGGATGCATTCAGAAACACAGAAAGGCGGGCTAGGAATGTTGAAAAACAAAAAGAGCCTAAAGGCTCTACATTCTGTCTCCATTAGATAGAGCAGGGTATACATAGGGACAGAAGGGCCCAATCCTTATCCATCTTGTGTTCCAGTGGTGCAGAGTCCTTTCCAGAGTCGCAAAATGTGACATCCTGTCATGCGCAACCGGCTGCCACCCGAAACGGCAAGCAGCAGCCATTCAACAGCAGCCCGCAAAGATGCCCCAGCACTGGTAAGTTGGCGTGGGGGACAGGTGGGGGACAGGTGGGGTGCAGAGAGTGGGCGGAACAGGGCAGGGGAGGAGAACAGGGCAGGGGTGGGGGGTGTCGAGGACAGAAAGGGGCCGTTATCAGTGGCAGTGGCTACCTGAGGGTTATTATTATTATTATTATTATTATTATTATTATTATTATTATTATTATTATTAACAGTATTTATATACCGCTTTTCAACAAAAAGTTCACAAAGCGGTTTACAGACAACTTGTAGGCACACCTGCCTGGAGTGTTTGGCCAGTCAGGTGAACGTGCCCAAGAATGTACTCAGCGTTTGGCTTTTTGCCTAGGAACTGTACCCTGCAGGGTCCCTGCTCTCTCCTGATTGCTAATAATTGCTCCAACTTTTATTTTGAAGCTGTTTTATTTGCAACTTATTTTATTGTTTTGGTTATCTGTTTTATTGCTCCAACTGGGTCCTAGAATGTGAAATTTGGAGACATTTTGTGGCTCATTCTATCACTCCCATCTAGTCTGTAGTTGTGTGTGAGTCTTGCTTTGTTTTAACCATGCCTGATGACCAGTTGCTCAGATCTATTGTTTGTTAAAAACAGGTTTTGGCTAAGAAGGAGTAAATATAGTTTCAATACTGTATGGATGTCATTTCCAAAATATAGTTCTCCTGTTTCATGAACATATGCCATTTCCACAATAATGAGTGGTAAAACGTCCATTCTGGCCTATTCCAGATGGGTTTTGGCTGGGTTTTCAGTTCTAAAATACTGTTCTTGTGTGTCTCTAATGCACCCTGTTGTTGTTGTTTGTTTTGTTTTTTTGGTTTGCTTTTGTTTTGTTTACGAAGGTGCATTCCAATCCAGCTTTTGCACCATCCCCTTGTTGATGATTGCAGTTGTGGACCCAGGCAGGCAGAGGTGGAAGCTGGAAAAGAGAGACCTGCTGTTTTGTAAGTTCTGCCTGAACGTCCTTCGATTATTGCCTGCCTCTGTTCTGCGGAAGAGCTGCTGGTTCAATATTCTTCCTTTAAACTCTGGATCAAAGGCTGCATATCTTACGCGCTCATTCATTCTGGAACCGGGAGATAGTGAGAGAGACGCGGTTTGCTGCCAGCATCGCCACTCTGATGTTCCCCTTTGTTTTCAGCCTGCTCGGTTTGTGATGATGGATTGTGAAGGGATCTGAGAACTGGCCCAGTTTCGCGAAACATGAGAATAAAGTGAGTCTGCCTTTAAAACAGGAACTGCCTCCCAGGGACTCTTTGTTCCTCGGCTGTGGGTGGCGAGAAGCACTTTCCCACCAATGGCTGGCATATATATGCCTGGTTTCGTTGGGAGTGGGGGAATTATTTGTGTTCTTGCCGTAAGTGGAATCCTTGCAAATTGCCATTTTGTTCAGCCAAGCCTGACAGCAGCGGAGGATTTAATTGTGTCGCTCAGATGATCTCCACCATCATTTCCCTTCAATCCGCTATGGATATTTTTAACGGACACCTGCAAGTCAAGAACGACCATGACAGAACCTGAGAATCTAGACCGACTGGCTGCATTTTTAACAATGGTCTCCCATTTTTCTTAAAATTGAAAGGGGGGGGGCTTACAACAGGTCCTTGAACCAATAAAATCTCATTCAATTTATAATTCTCTTTCCCATCATCATCATTATCCTGCTTTCCCCCTTAAAACAGCTGCAGGGCGCTAACACAAAAAAGAATACTGTACTACAAACAATAATCAACGCAGCTTCACTGATAAAAAAACAAACAGAATTGGCAAAAGTATTGCAAAACAAAAAGATCTTCAAAACAAGATCTCTCTGGTGGTAGCCCCAGATCTTGTCCTCTCAGAGTGAAACTTGCTGGATGGGACAGCACATGGGGCAGCAGCCAGCAGTGTGGATTATCGCACTGCAGGTGGGGGAATCCCATCTTTCCATACTTCTCCACATTCGGAGTTTGGCACACATGAGAAAGTCTTGCACTAGAGACAAGGCTAGGCTGGCTCCAACGTTGTTCATGATGTTCTGGCTTCCTCCTTGCAAGGCATTTTTAGAACTGCAGTGCCGAAGTGGTACAGTCTAGGGAGGAATGCTCCACACATGACCTCTACACACATGTGCTGCAACGTACACTTTTAGCAAAGGCCTCCCCAGTGAGCTCATTCAGACATGCAGCTTGTTACCAAAATTGCCTTTGTTATTAGGGGAATAGCTTAAAACATGGCAATTTGGAACGTTCAGGATCTTGATACCTGTGTATACCAGAGTTGGGCTTCAGAATTCCGTTTTAAATAATATTTATTATTTATTTATTTTTAAAAAATATATCCCGCCTTTTCCTATGCCAAAAGGCAAATGCCCAAGGCGGCTTACAATAAGATTAAAATACATAATTTAAAATAATACATAAAATAAATTTAAACAATACATAATCATACATAACAAATTTAAAAACAATAAAATCCACTAGGGGGGGCGACAGTATGAAGTAGAGAAGCAGCATGGCAGAGCATCTTGAGACACAGGAGGCAGAACACAATCAATCACCCAAACGCGAGACGAAACAAAAACGTTTTGAGCCCTCGCCGAAAAGTCATGAGGGAGGGGGTGGTTCTCAGATCCCCTGGCAGGGAGTTCCACAGTTGTGGTGCCACAGCAGAGAAGGCTCGCCCACGTGTTGCCACTCCCCTAACTTGCGCTAGAGGTGGCACTCGCAGGAGAGCCCCCTCAGATGACCTAAGAGAGCGGGCCGGAATGTATGGGAGAAGGCGGTCCCTCAGATATCCTGGACCCAAACCGTGAAGGGCTTTAAAGGTCATTACCAGCACCTTGAATTGGGCCTGGAAACGAATGGGCAGCCAGTGCGTTCGCTTCTGATTTCAATTAACTGTTCCCGCGCTTTTCAGTAAGAGATACTACATAATATCGGTGGTACTGCTTCAAGGATCGTGTCATCTAACAGCGAATTAAGCTGTGCCGCCTTGACAAAGTGCTGAGAAAAAGGAGGAAACGTTGGCAACTAGAAAGATCAAAGACTTTCACTTCTGCCTGTTATTTGGAACCTTCGTGTCTGTGTCTTGAGGGGTACGTGCTTGAAGAAAGAAACGCTCAACACCTGGTACGTTTGAAAGTTTTTATTTCTCAAAAGAATACATGGCTGCAAATGCCATATGTCCTATCTCTTTGGGTTTCCTCCCTGTTCACTTCCTCCGCACTGTGCATACTTTTCATATCACACCCCCACCCCCACTAGTCATCCTATTAAAGCCCCGACAGACAGACACTTTTGCTTCTCCTCCTAGAGAAGGTGCCCCAACCACCTGATCTCTCCGCCCAGCTTGTGGCTGGAGATTTGGACAGGGTCTTCCCGCTCTTCATCCCGACGCGCCCATCAGCACCACGGCCTCTTGGGAGATTTGCCATGTTGAGCTTTCTACTCCACAGGCCACATGTCTCGCAGTCGGTCCTTTTGCTTGGCAAAGCGAGAACTGTGTCTCCGCATCTGACATAGATTTAATATACGGACGCACTCAGGAATGTTTGCAAAGTGCTGCTTGAACTATTTCCAAGTGATCACCGTAAATCACCCCTAAGCTCTGCACGGACGCCTAGTTTACTGCCACCAGGGGAACAGCCAGAGTCTCTGCTACTCCAGCCCTTGAGTGTTTCTACAGGCCTAACTCATGTTTACTGCTCTCAAGAATCTTAGAAACAGACCACAAGATTTATGTCTTTTTAAAAAGCCACTCTTGACCTTAACAAAACTGTTTGAAACACCTCTCCCCCCCCTCCACTTCCTAGAAAGTAAATTCCCCACACACACCCATCCCTGATGTTTGATCATCTGTCTGTACTGCTCAGCGATTAAAGTTACACTTCCAATAAAACTGCTTTATTTGGTGGGTGACTGTAAGTGGTAGCAGCAACTCCTGTTTCCAAATGTCTTACTTTATTATCTTCCTTTGGAAAGGTCTTAATATTTATGTGATTTACTGATCACTTAAAACGTCAACCCGGCCATTAAGCGATGCATTTCACTGCACGGCGTCTAATTTCGTAGTGCATAATTTCTTTATAAACAGGCACGTTGTGCTGAAACATTAATTAAGCCCCCCTTTCCCCCATTAGAAGGTGCATTTTGGGCACCGCCATGCCTTTGGGGTTTGCAAATGATGAATCCCCCCCATGGTTTATAATGGAGAGAGGCACTGTAGGAAGTGGTCCAACTGGGGCCCAAAGGCATTGCACAATAGATGGCTGTGATTTGTGGATGGGGGAGAAAAAGTTGGAGCAAATCATAGATGCCACTTGCCTCCTCCCATCATGAAACAATTTGTTGAGCATCAACAACTGCTCCATGCCTCCATCGAAAGCCTGCTCTCTCAATCCAGGTCAGGTCAGAGGCAATGATTCAATATGCAGAAAGCGAGCGAGCACTCACCCCCGCTAACAGGCATCCGGAGGCAGAAGCCCGTCGCTTTTCAGGGTCTGGAGGGGATCAAGTCCTTTAAAGGATCCTTTTTCCCATGGGCAATCTCCTTTTTTGAGGAGTCATTCATCTAGTTTGGGGAGGCTTGCTTTGTTCTTGAGCATTTTTACTTCTTTTTCTAATTACTTCAGTTACCATACAAAAGAAACTCTTATTGAGAATTGCTTGTTGTTGTTGTTGTTCAGTCGTTAAGTCGTGTCCGACCCTTCGTGATCCCATGAACCATATCCCGCCAGGCCTTCCTGTCCTCCACTATCTTCCTGAGTTCGCTCATTTTCATGTTTGTTGCATCGGTGATGTTGTCTAACCATCTCATCCTTTGTGAGAATTGCTACCTCAAGACAAAGTGACCAACAACAACAACAACAACATCTATGAGTCTAGTCTTTCACAAGTCTGTGTTCTCAGTGCACCTTCCTATGCTTTCTTCCTTCAATGTCAGTGAGGCTTTCTCCTAACTTTTCCAGATTTTTTAAAAGGATTTCTGTAGAACACTGATTGATCTAATGCTCTATTAACGTCTGTGGAGTTATTCAGCTTAGGAAGTTGCCCCCAGCATATTCTTCCTAGCGAATTAAATGAGCAAGGGCAATCAAGGCGGCTTACATCCCCCCAAAGCCTCCCGTTCTTCGTCTGGTTTTATCTTTTAGTGCCTGTTTGACAAAGAGGCCCTCCTCCACTGGCTGCACCAGTGACCTGCACCAGCTGCACCTCCCCTGACTAAAGAATTAAGTCAAACAGAGGTTGAAAGAGAAGACGTCTCAGACTTAATTGACAAAATAAAGATCAATAAATCATCAGTCCCGGATGGCATCCACCCAAGAGTTCTGAAGGAACTCAAGAATGACGTTGCTGACCTCTTGACCAAAATATGCAACTTGTCCCTTAAAACGGCCACTGTGCCAGAGGATTGAAGGATAGCTAATGTCACGCCAATCTTTAAAAAAGGAAGGGGGGGGGACCCGGGAAACTACAGGCCGGTCAGCCTAACATCTGTTCCAGCGAAGATGGTGGAAAGCCTCATCAAGGATAAAATCTTAAAACACATGGAGGAACAGGCATTGCTGAGGGAGAGTCAGCATGGCTTCTGCAAGGGGAAGTCTTGCCTCACAAACCTGTTAGAATTTTTTGAAAAGGTCAACAGGCATGTGGATGCGAGCGAACCCGTGGATATTATATATCTGGATTTTCAGAAGGCGTTTGACACGGTCCCTCATGAAAGGCTCCTGCGAAAACTCCACAGTCAGGGAATAAGAGGGCAGGTCCTCTTGTGGATTAGGAACTGGTTGAAGACCAGGAAACAGCGAGTGGGAGTCAATGGGCAATTTTCACAATGGCGAGAGGTGAAAAGCGGTGTGCCCCAAGGATCGGACTTGGGACCGGTGCTTTTCAACTTATTCATAAATGACCTGGAGTTGGGGATAAGCAGCGAGGTGGCCAAGTTTGCGGATGACACTAAACTTTTCCAGGTGGTGAAGACCAGCAGGGATTGTGAAGAGCTCCAGAAGGATCTCTCCAAACTGGGAGAATGGGCAGCAAAATGGCAGATGCGCTTCAATGTAAGTAAGTGCAAAGTGATGCACATTGGGGCAAGAAACCAAAATTTCACATATTCGCTCATTGGTTCTGAGCTGTCTGTGACGGATCAAGAGAGAGATCTTGGGGTGCTGGTGGACAGGTCGATGAAAGTGTCGACCCAGTGTGCGGCGGCTGTGAAGAAGGCCAATTCCATGCTCGGGATCATTAAAAAAAGGGATTGAGAATAAAACGGCCAATATCATTATGCCCTTGTACAAATCAATGGTAAGGCCGCATCTGGAGTATTGTGTCCAGTTCTGGTCACCACACCTCAAAAAGGATATAGTTGAATTGGAAAAGGTGCAGAAAAGAGCAACCAGAATGATTCGTGGGCTGGAGCACCTCCCTTACGAGGAAAGGCTACAGCGTCTGGGGCTTTTCAGCCTAGAAAAAAGGCGCCTGAGGGGGGACATGATTGAGACGTATAAAATTATGCATGGGATGGAGAGAGTGGATAGAGGGAAATTCTTCTCCCTCTCGCACAACACCAGAACCAGGGGACATGCACTAAAATTGAGTGGAGGGAGAGTTAGAACGGATAAAAGAAAATATGTCTTCACCCAGCGTGTAAATCATCTGTGGAACTCCTTGCCACAGGATGTGGTGATGGCACCTGGCCTGAATGCCTTTAAAAGGGGTTTGGACAGATTCATGGAGGAAAGGACCATCACAGGTTACAAGCCATAAGCAACCTCCTGGATGTAGGAGTAGGTTTTCTCTGTGCCAGGTGCAAGGGAGTGGCAGCAGGAAACAGGTTATCTCGTTGGCTGTGTGCTCCCTGAGGCATCTGGTGGGGCCACTGTGTGATACAGGAAGCTGGACTAGGTGGCCCTTTGGCCTGATCCAGCAGCCGGGCTCTTCTTATGTTCTCATGTCCCCCTTTGGATATGGTAAGCCAGTGCAGGAGCTTTTGCTCTCAACTTTCTAACTACACTCTCAACTTTTAAACAGCAAGATCAATAAATATCTTAGTTTCCACAGAGTCCTGGGGCTGGAACTTAAGGGTTAATTTTTTCAAATGCTTCATGAGGCTAGAGGCTGCTGAGAGATCATTGTTTTTGACCATTTAGCAAGTGATTAAGAGCTGCAAGGAAAGGCTTGAAAATACAGCTTTGCAGTTTAAAAAAAGAGGGAAAAAAGCCCCGTTTTACCTTTGAAAGATACTCAGGGAGGCTTGGCTTGAAAGCGCTTTGCAGAAAACACTAGGCAGAAAATGCTAGGCTTTGATTGTAGGCCGCACACCTACTTTAAAGACTTGCCTTAGGGGAAAAAAGTGAGTCTTATACTCAGGCCAATATGGTATTCTTAATGATGATGATGTATGAAATTCTAAAAATGGGAGGGGGGCTCCCAGGCGCTGTGTCCCCTGGTCCGGAGTGACCTTTGCCAGTCGTCTTCCTTTCGTCAGGGGGTGCCTGGAGTCCAAGCAAGTCACCAGGAGGAGGGGCTTTGCTAGGCTGCTATGTTTGGCCTCCGACTTCCGCAGGGGCAGGTGGCTCGCACCCTCCCCGCCCACCCCCTGCTGATGAACACTGCATTTATGAAATAACAAAATGGGAGGGTGCACCGACAGACTGCCGTTCTTGGCTTCACCACTGAATAGTTTACAATATTTGACCCCATCATAAAATAGAAGATTTATGGACAATTTCAACTGGTCAGTTGACTGGTCAGTTGACTGGTCAGGTGGCCCTAGCTGAAGGTGGCTTTGAGTGTTGGAGGGAACCTTTGCACTGAAAAGGTTCCACCTGCAGAAACGGGTCAAATTTCTTTACTGAAACCATCCGACTGTCCCCCCCCCCCCGCCCCCATGTCAGTCCACAGGCTGCTGTGCTGACCGCCAGCCGCTCTGCGTGGTGCACGGCAGTCACAACAGCACTTTACAGGCAAAAGGAAACAAAAAGCACATGGGATTCCAGCTGAACGGGGGACGGCACGGAAATGTTTCTCTACCCTTGTTTCATCTTGGGGGATATGTGTGTATATACTTGCTTATTTTTATTTTGTTTTATTTTTTTGGCAAAAGGCCTGCAACCATCAAAGCAGACGAGAGGGTTTCTTGAGGGAAAAACAGTCGACGAGGAACAAAAGACTTGCCAATCCTTCAGGGAACAACAAAGTCTCTCCTAAAAGGCTGCGCGAGGCAGAGTAATGGATGGTTCCATTTGAGCCGAATGTTATTTCTGGATGTCTTTTATAATGTGTTATTTACTGCGTAGTTTAGAGCTGACAGAAAATAAACAGCATTTGCAACATAATGTCTTGAGAGCCCCAACGCTGTTGCTCAGCCTGTTTGGCTGTCAAGTTCCAACGCCAACCAACATCCGTCAACGTCGTCCATGATGGAATCTCTTCTCCTAATTATCTACTTCTTTATTTTTTTAAAAAATAAAGTTAAACAGCTCTTATATAATTTCATGGCTGTAGAATTTTGCACAGTACTGGGGAACCTTACATTTGGGGGCGGCGGGCGGGGGTATGTAGTAAGACCAGACTTTGGATCTCTGTGAGATTTTCACGTTCACCACTGATCTTGTCTCAGTGAGTCCCCAAGGCTCAATTTACACTCTTTGGTGTGGTAAAATCGCTTGAACGCGTTGGTGCCATATAGATTGCAAAGACTGCTGGTTGGACCGGGCCGCTCGCTTCCCACCCTTGCTCTGCTTTGCTGCAAAGGTCTTCCTGGGAAACGTGGAAAAAGCCGGGGACTTGAGCCCTGGCTGCCTGCTGCGGGGGCTTCCAGCCGACCTTTTGCCCCTTTGCTGCACACTGTGGGTGAGGGGCTGGCAGGAGGGCGCTGCTCACCCTGGCAGTGCTTCTTTGGCTGGGGAGATGCGTCGGTGATTGCTCCTTGGACGTCACACGGATGCTGCACCCATGTCAGGATGGCACCCCCTGGACCGGCGATGGCTGCGTGGCCGGGGTTTCCATGAACGCTGTTGGGGTCACTGGGAGAGCTGCCTAGGGAGGGTCCAGTCTGCTGAGGGGTGAATTGGCTTCTGCCGCGAAGAAAGCCCTGGATTGCGCTGAATGTGTGGTCACAGATCCCCCGTGAGTCAAGACCACGGCTGGGCCTCACAGATGCATTTTCCCACGGAATAGCTGCCGTTTGGTCTGGGCCTGAGACTGCCCCCCACCCCCCAGGGTGACCACAGCCCTAGGAAGGGGCCAATGGACGCCTCAGTCTGACTGCTGGACAGGGAGTGTCTCCCCTTCAAGGCGGAGCTGCCTGCAATGGGGCAAGGAGGTGGAGACCCCCATTGTCACTGGATATTCTTCTTGCTGTTCCGTTGATGTTTAAACTGAGTTGTAAACTGACTTGAGCTCTCTGTGAGGAAGGGGGGGGGGTCAAAACGAAATCCAATGCAATAAGCACCATTAAGAATTGTGTGTGACACTTTCTTCTCTGATCTGCATAGTGTTCAGCCCAATCGTATCCCCCACTGTTGGTGACAATGCAGCCACACCAATGGGGTGCACACTACATCCAATGGGGGGGGGGTGATCAGGAGGCCTGCCTTGCCAGAGATAAGTACAAATATTCTCACCTCTGTGTAGGCCTCCTGGTGGCCTATGGGTCTCCTCGAACCTATGCCAGCAATATAGCTTACAAATATTCACTATATTTTATAGCTGGTGTATGTCTGGGGAAAGAAAAGGGGGCAGGGCTGGTTCTAAAAAAGGAGATAGGATCCTGGTGCACACTGGTGCCGCCAGGACCCTCCCCTCCCTCCCCTCCACACCCCTGCCCTCCCGCAACAAGCCCCTCCTGCCAACATACCATGAGCGGTGGAGCTTCCAGGAGCTGCTGCCACAGGTCCCTCCCTCCCCTCTTGCCAGTTGCAGCAGGCAGCGGTTCAGCTTCTGTGCCTCCATAAAGGCCCCCCCCCGGGTGCTGCTGGAACACAACTGCCGTCCCAGCAGTGCGAGGGCCAGACGGGACTGGGCTCGTCATCTCCCAACTTTTTAGATAGAAACCTTCTTAGCACTGGAACATATTCTGGGTCAAGGTGAACTCAGAATCCAAAGTGGATCACGTTTGTAAGCTCCTCAAGGGCTGGGCGGTGTGGACAGCAGCCGTAAACCTTTCCGACTGACCATGTTTCATTCCGGCCAATGAGAGAGGTGTAGAGAGAATCTGAGCTGTATTTTGCTGGGCTAACGGCTTCCTATTTCTTCTTTAAAAATTCCTCTGCTTAGCCATGAAGGGGAAAGTCAAGAGGGAGCATTTTTACATTGATAAAGAAGGACATTTTGGCAAACTGACAACTGGCGGTGAGACTCGGGATCCCCTGCTGAGGATGATGGCCCTCTTGAGAGAAATGTCACGTCCTCCTCTTAAGTGCAGCTCCCCCATAAACTGGAGGTTGAGTTTGGGGTTTTCTGTTGCTGCTGCTTGGTTTTGGTTTTAATCTTGCTGTTGTACTTTCATTATCTTTTTTCCTCAGGTTTTTTTTTTGTATCCCGTAAGCTGCCCTGAATCCTATGAGAAGGATCGGATTGAGGAAAGACCAGGAAACAGTGAGTGGGAGTCAATTTTCACAATAAAATAAATAAAATTGAGAGGTGAGGGGCGGTGTGCCCCAAGGATCGGTCTTGGGACCGGTGCTTTTCATCTTGTTCATAAATGACCTGGAGTTGGGCATAAGCAGCGAGGTGGCCAAGTTTGCGGATGACACTAAACTTTTCCGGGTGGTGAAGACCAGCAGGGATTGTGAAGAACTCCAGAAGGATCTCTCCAAACTGGGAGAATGGGCAGCAAAATGGCAGATGCGCTTCAATGTAAGCACTGGCGTCACTAGACGCGCATCACCCTGGTGCGGGGACGTGCGTCACCCCCCTAGTGGTGTGACGTTATCGGCGCGGGGGGAGGGGCCACCCGGCTACCCCCCCGCGCATCGCATCGCCCCCCTCCGGATGCTCCGAGGCCGGCCCGGGAGCCTGCCTCGAAGCGTCCGACCCCGTCGGCGCTCCAGGGCCTTCTGAAAGAAGGCCCAGGCAGTGCGTCAGTCCGGGTATTTTCCGGATTTTCGTGCATGCGCAGACCCGTTTTGAGGGCTTTTTGCCCTCAAAACGGGTCTGGGCTTGCGCGAAAATCCGGGAAATACCCGGATTGATGCGCTGCCTGGGCCTTCTTTCAGAAGGCCCTGGAGCGCCGATGGGGTCGGACGCTCCGAGGCAGGCTCCCGGGCCGGCCTCGGAGCGTCCGGAGGGTGACGTGTGTCACGGAGGTGACGCGCGAGGGGGTGCGCGCGTCACCCCATGACGCGCGTCACCCCCTGGCGGCCCGCCCCCCCCGCCACGCTCCAGTGACGCCCGTGAATGTAAGTAAGTGTAAAGTGATGCACATTGGGGCAAGAAATCAAAACTTCACATACACGCTCATGGGTTCTGAGTTGTCTGTGACGGATCAGGAGAGAGATCTTGGGGTACTGGTGGGCAGGTCGATGAAAGTGTCGACCCAGTGTGCGGCGGCTGTGAAGAAGGCCAATTCCATGCTCGGGATCATTAAAAAAGGGATTGAGAATAAAACGGCCAATATCATTATGCCCTTGTACAAATCAATGGAGTATTGTGTCCAGTTCTGGTCACCAGACCTCAAAAAGGATATAGTAGTTGAATTGGAAAAGGTGCAGAAAAGAGCGACCAGAATGATTTGTGGGCTGGAGCACCTCCCTTATGAGGAAAGGCTACAGCGTTTGGGGCTTTTCAGTCTAGAAAGAAGGTGCCTGAGGGAGGACATGATTGAACCATACAAAATTATGCATGGGATGGAGAGAGTGGATAGAGGGAAGTTCTCCCTCTCGCACAACACCAGAACCAGGGGACATCCACTAAAATTGAGTGGAGGGAGAGTTAGAACGGACAAAATAAAATATTTCTTTACCCAGCATGTAATTCATCTGTGGAACTCCTTGCCACAGGATGTGGTGATGGCACCTGGTCTTGATGCCTTTAAAAGGGAGTTGGATAGATTCATGGAGGAAAAGACCATCACAGGGTACAAGCCATAAGCAACCTCCTGGTTTTGGAAGTGGGTTTTTTCTGTGCCAGGTGCAGGGAAGTGACAACAGGAAACAGGTTATCTTGTTGACTGTGTGTTCTCGGAAGCATCTGGTGGGGCCACTGTGATATACAGGAAGCTGGACTAGATGGGCCTTTGGCCTGATCCAGCAAGGCTCTTCTTATGTTCTTATGTTATTTTTTTGAAAAGTAAAAATAAATCAATTGATGACTTCGTCATTGTCAAGTTGACTCCTTGTTCCAAAGCTAAATGCCTTCGTCCTCTATGTTTGTGGCTGACGTTTTCATCACCATCACCAAACGCCCATTTCCCCCCACAACCCCAAAGTAGTTTTTAATGGAATTCAAAGTGGCTTAGAAAGCCTTTGCTTCCCACACATTTATTTTATCCCAAACAGGTTTTGCAGGTGCCTGAAGCAAATATGTGAGCCTACTGAACCTCTTTGATCAAAGGCAAATGGGGGTTGAGAGTAAAACAACAAAGAGCAATCCCTTTTCACTGTCTCCAGCCTTATTATTTCAGGGGGTGAATGGAAAGACTGAAGAAAGGGAAAACAACGGCAGACACTTCAAGCTACTTGATGATCACATGGTTTTCAAAATGCTCTTCTGGCTGCGCTCGTTCAGTGGCCCTGAGTTGAGAAGAAACAGGCTCAGCGTAGGCAGTGAGCGAGCGGGCCCAAAAGCCAGCCAGGTTCCCCGGCAGCCAGGAAGCCCAGTCTCCAGGGTCTGCGGGCCCAACTCCAGGGCCAACACCTCCCCTTTATCCTTGATAGGCTGGTTGACCGGGTTCTGCCTGCATGGCTGGTCCTGCCGGGACTCGGACTCGTTAGCTCGCAGGGTCAGCTCTGTCCGGGACTTGTGGGTCCCAGTCCTGCGAGGACTTGGGTGCTGAGCTGGCTAGATCCCACCCTGACTTATGATCCCAAGGAGGAGGAACTGGTGGGTTTAGAATAGCTGGCAGAGCTGGGACCAGAGGGGGCTTACAAGCCTTGAGAAGGAAGCCTTCTGTGGGCATGTCTGGCCCAGGACAGGGGTTTCGTATATGGTGGGTGCCACTGCTGCCACAATCCGCCCCATCCCATCCCAGTCTCCACTCTGATTCTGCCCCCCACAGCCAATGGGTGGCTGATCTGCAGGGCGCGTGGCTTTGTGGGCCTTGCAGCAGTGGCAGCTCTCCAAAGATTGGCAGCTCTTCCACGATAGCGGTCACCGTAGATAGGATTGGGCCATTCGTTTGAGTTTGGACTGAAATGAGCTAGATCTTTAAATGAGGTATACGAAGTCTCAAAGTAGAAAAAAGTGACTGAAGAACGCACTCGGATGGGAAAAAAATTAAATTTGATTTTTGTTGTTGTTTTAAATTATATAATTTATATAAGAGGTTTTAAATTATATAATAGGACATGGCTATGGGAGGGAGAGAGAGAGAGAGAGAGAGAGAGAGAGAGAGAGAGAGAGAGAGGGGTCAAGAAATTTATCACCATACCACTGAATTTAATTGATCTCTTTTACAGGGCTTTATTCAGCTCCCTGGCCGGGGTTCTAATACAGGCCTGCAGCAACAATGGAAGAGGCCCAGTTAATTCACTGGGCCTGAATACAGCTGGGGGAGAAAACGGTCGCTTCATCTTTCCTAAACACGTCGGTGAGGGCACTTCCACCCAAAGGGGTTCCGCTGCTCTCAAGAGAGTAACGCCCAACTTCCCCCACGAAACGTGTCTTGTAGAAAATATCTCTGGTCACACAGGCATGCTGGGAGGGAGGAGAATTTGTTCTCTGTGGCAGTAAGAAAAGCAGCAGTGGTGCTGTTCCTGGTCCTGGTCCGAGTCAGGCACTGGCACTGCTCAGAGCTCCGTTGCTGGGCCACGTGTGGGGCGTGAAAGCGAATGGATGTTTCTCCCTTCCCTGTTTGCAGTCATCTGGCTGCACTTTAAAACTCACGGGCATTTCATTTGTCGGCTAGTGAGAAATAATCCTGCTTTCTGCACTTAATGTACATTGTGAGATGATGTCACAAAGAAAAGATCCACCTAGCTCAGAACGCTGCTCCCATTTCAGTGTTCCAGGACAACATAGCAGAGAAACCTGAGAAAGAAATTTAAGATGCAATCCTTTGGACAGCTTCATTTAATTCCTCTCTCTCTCTCTCTCTCTCTCTCTCTCTCTCTCTCTCTCTCTCTCTCTCTCTCTCTGTGTTGTCCGTTGTGCTGTGGCCACCAATTCATGCACAATGATGAGAACTGGGGGCTGGGAGCAATGGATCTCCAGTGGAAAATACTGTTGCAGAAACAGAAAATAATATTTTTTATAATGATGTGCCTCAGGAGCCTCTGACAGCTGCTGTTTTGTCTTTGCCTTGGCTATTATGGAGTGGAATGAAAAAGCTTTGCTGGGGTTGGGTGAAGCTGTGGTCATTACCTGACTGCTGTGCACCACTCACGTTGTTGCATAATTTGTTCAGGACAAGGAGTGATGAGGCGGGGAGTGTGTGTGTGTGTGTGTGTGTGTGTGTGTGTGTGTGTGTGTGTGTGTGTGTGTGTGTGTCCGTGTGAGTCTGTGTGTGTGTGTGTGTGTGTCCGTGTGAGTCTGTAGAACGGACGGCTGCCCCAGCGAAGCATTATTGGCTGCACAGACAGACTCATGATCCCGTCTTCCAAAAAGAATCGGGCAGCTGCAAGAAGCACCTGGAGCAGCGCCTGGTGATTATGGAGGCTTTGGACGAAGCACATCTGTCACAGAGGGCAGAGAGGACACGGTTGCCCTCGGCAGTGCTCTCTCACAATACACGCAACATGCACACACACAAGGGGGGGGGAGCAATTCCTGTGCTGACGCTAAAGGCATTTCTATGTAATTAGGTACTGGAAGATGACTGGGGCAAACGTTAAGGTGCACCAATGTTTGCTTGGAAACTGCTCAGAAGCCAAAACTGGGGGTTTGAACTGGGATTCATGATGCTAGCACACTCAGTTCTTAAAACCATACCGGGGGGGGGGGCTTCACACAGATTCAATGGAGCCCTCAAGAAAGCAGGTGGTGGAGGAGAGGGAAGGTGCCAGGAAAAGGAGAGGGAGACAGTGTGTCCCGGAGAAGGCAGGTTGACCAAGGGGAGTAGCACCTAGTGGTTAGTGGGCATGCACCCCTTCCTAAGAACATAAGAAGAGCCCTGCTGGATCAGGCCAAAGGCCCATCTAGTCCAGCTTCCTGTATCACACAGTGGCCCCACCAGATGCCTCAGGGAGCACAAGACAACAAGATAACCTGTTTCCCGTTGTCACTCCCTTGCACCTGGCACAGAGAAAACCCACTTCTAAAACCAGGAGGTTGCTTATGGCTTGTAACCTGTGATGGTCTTTTCCTCCATGAATCTGTCCAAACCCACTTTCCCTTTACTGGATGAGCAGCTGAAGGAGGAAAGTCCCTTGATAGCTTATATTTGCTGCCACCATCCCAGGATACAGAGACCAGGTGGAGGGGGGCACCTTGGAAAACCCCCTCCCAGGACAGCACTGAACCCCAGGGGTTCCTATTAAAAATCAAACCCTGTTATCCAAAATGCCTTGTTATTTTGGGGAATAGCTTTAAATATGGCAATTTGGCATGTATAGGATCTTGATACCTGTGTATACCAGAGTTGGGCTTTTGCAGAATTCCCTTTTAAATAATATTGAAGACACGTGGTTGCTTTCCAATATTTACTAAATAGTTCAGGCAAGAATCATACAAAAAAAAAATACAGTTCAATATGCATCACTTCAATCATACTCCAAAGCATACAGATCTAGGAACTTAGGTACAGAGATTTAGCAGGGTTCTTGCTAGAGTTCACCTTGGCTTGCAATGCTGTAGCAGTGAATGAAAAGGAGGACTAGCAGTCTGTAGTGTGACTGAGAAGTCAAGTTAAGAGTGGGGGGATATGAGAAGAAGGGGGAGAAATAAAATGATTCCAAGGTTCTGAACAAGCTGGGTTCAGGAACCAAATCAGTGACTAACTGAGGGGTAATGCAAAGAGAAGGGAGGGGGGGTTGCAAGAGAGAGGGGGAAGAGGAGGGGGGAAGGGAAAACAAGATAGAGATAGAGAGAGCTCACCAGTACCAGTCCAAAGCGCAGGAGGAAGAGGGGCCCTGCCAGGCTGCCTCTACCTTTTATAGGGAACAGAGCACATGTCTAAGAAAAAGGGAGGATCACCAGGTACACAGACAAACAGGAAGGAGGAGTCCTAGAAGGGACATCTCAGTGCACCTCTCGGTAATAGACAAGTGGGAGGAGAGATCTGGCTTGATGATCCGGTCCTTAAGGAGCTGGCTTGAGACAAAGGAGAGGCTGAGATGAACTCATCTCAGGTATTCCTGTATTGTCTTCTTTCAGGAACATGTTTAGCATCACAGTGGGGGGGGGGGAACGCAGAGTAGATTCTGTGAGAGCTTCTTGGACACATGGCGAAAATGGAGGCTGCTGCTCAGGTATTCTTTCCCTCTGGTTCAACTTCTGGCCTTGGGGAAGTCCTTACAGCATGGCTTCTTGTGCAGGAATACAAACGTGGCATGGACATCAGTCCTTCCTTGTTACAGTCCTGGTCATGCACATGTTTCAGTCTTGCTCTCAATCCTTTTCAAAAAGTCTCATGGCAACAAACAGTTTTCATTTTAAAAGTCATTTCGTAACAACCCACAGTAGCATCTGCAGGGTGAAGAGATGTGACAATCCACTGAATTACCACTGAATATGCAGTCAAAGGGTCAATATGGGAAAAGAAAAGGGGATAGTAAAATATAGCAGGCTGATGGAAAATGCCTGAGCTTGGCTGGAATATACAAAGGAAAGATGTCATCAAATGGATGTAGTAACCAGTAACATCCAGCCGATGGAGCTGAGATGCTGCTCAAATCTCTCAGCCCACCAACCCCCCCCTCCTTGCATTAAACACAGGGAGGTTTCTACACTGGCTGGTGTGAGCCGCTAGGGAAATAAAGTTATTCCCTTGAGAAATCCAGCTAGACGGCCCCTAGCTGAAGCTACTCGCATTGCTCAAGGAAGCCCCAGTCCTTGCACTTGTGGGTGAGCAAGTGGTGCTCCTTTCTGAGCATCCAGCCAATGGGTCACTCAGGCGACTGGCAGAGTACAATGAAGACTTCCTGTGGACTGGTGCTTATATAGCTTTGCTTTGTCGATGTCATCAGGTTACCTGATTGAGGGAGTGGAACCCACCTGGTCTCTTACTTACCCTCCGGGAGCTGAGTAGAAGCAACCTGTGCAGCTCCCAAATGCCACCAATGTCGAGATAATCAGGACACTTTATCTAGGAGCAGGGAGGGCGTATGAGGATCAGGCACACAGGTGCCAAAGGGCCTCCGTGAAACATCTTCTCCGGGGCCCCTCTAACCTCTCTGCAGCCCTGGTGACAGGTGCAGATGATGCACTGGCAAAGGAGAGCTCCCAAACAACGCCCCTGCAGTGCGCCGGGGATTCCGGCCAGCAGCGGACGGACTCAGTGGGGCAGCTCCGGGGCACGCCTGATCTGTTCCTCGTCCGCTGGTGATACCCAAAGGCGCTGGCCTTCTTGGGGAGTGGTGGTTACAGAGTGAGTCACGAAGCAGATTCTAGACGACTCGAGAGCCACTTCTCACCCAAAGGCCTCCCTCCGCTCCTGCCATTCATTGCATCAGCTCCTTTTCCTTGCACAGACAGCTTCCCCGCTTGGTCCTCGCCTTGCCAATCTTTATTTATTTGTTTGTTACTGTCTTTATACAGTATACCATCTTTCTCATACTCAAGGCGGTTTACATAGGCAGGCTGACCATAAACCTCATTTTTTTCAAATGTTTTTTTTTTTTAACCAGTGCTGTTCTATGAGAGAAACTCCGAGAACCCTCCCCTTTCTCCAGCTATTTCCCTTCACAGCGCAGTTGTCGTCCTGGCTGCCAGCACCTGCGGTTTCCATGCTTCCACAGGCAGCTGCAAATCCCGCTTCAGACTGGTTCTCAAGATGTTGTCCGTTTCTTGCCAGTGGACTCCTCCACACGCCTCCACACTCCCCCCCTCCGGAGATCCACCAGTGACTTCTGGTCACCCATCCAAGGTGAGTTATCTGAACGATGCAGGAACAGACAAGCTACACAGGGCACTGTTCTGATTGTGTCTGGGGGGGGGCACGGGGGGCAGGTAGAAGAGCTGCAGCTGATATTCAACTGGAATAAAAACAGGGCAATAATATCCAGCAGTCATGGTAAGAGGGGGCAATTCGATGTGCCACCACCTGGCAAGGCCTCTTACCTGCTCAAAACGAGATGCTCCTTGGATCCTGGCTGGCAGACACCATCTCCCCTGCTTGCTTTTAACAAGCAGCAATTAAAACATGTTACCTAAAATTGGTTTATGTTTATAGCACCTGTTTCATAACCTTAACATCTAACTTACTCCCACACTGTGCTTTAATTTCAGACAACCTTCCTCCTTCCTCCCCTCCCCCCCGTCCCAATGCACATTGGAGCTCGATGGAACCTTGCATGGCTCAGAAAAGGCTTGCTCAACAGATGGCTTGCGAACGGCCACGCAAAAAAGTGGACGGGGGGGGGGAACATTAGCGGCAAAGAAAGCCACACTTGCCCATTGCAGCTGGTGTGTGTGTGTGTGTGTGTGTGTGGTGTTTAATAGCTTCGTTTTCTGAACTATAATGAGGAGGTGTTATTTAATTCCTTTGGTAGAAAGCAGGCTGTTGCAATGACAAACTGCAAAAACTGTGGGTTACTACGGTTATTTGCTAGTTTCTGCAACAGCTTAAAAGGCAGAGGCAAAAGCTGCTTTTGGCCCAGGTGATGTTGGCAATGTGATGCCAGGGACCAGCTCAGGCATCAGCTTTGGGGCATCCTCAGGAAGGCGGAATGGGAAAACGCTCTGACCCCCGGAGCAACTCAGTCCCCTGCCTGGGACGCTGGACGTCCGGGCATGCCGCCAACCTGCGCAGAGCTTGGCTTCCCAGGGCTTAGAGCTGCGCAGCTGCACAGCTTCAAGGGAACAACCACGTTCCCAGGAACCTGTGCACAGGACTGCAGCAGCCTCAGGGTGGGAAATGTATTCAGAGCCAAGGGGAAGGAGGAGGAAGACCCCTTGCCTTGCAAAATGGCCATCTTAGCGACACGTTAGCCAACGTTGGGCAACGGGTGACAATATATGTCTTTATTTGATTTGTACCCCACTTTTCTCCCCAAAGGGAACCCAGAACAGCTTACAGAGCCATACAATTATAAAAACACATTATGAATTAAAACATAGCGGTTCATACAATTAACACCAAACCATCATTGATAGCCCAATCCTAACTAAGTCCCCCGCCGTCAATGCAGCGGCGCCACTGGAGCACACGCTGCATACTGCGGGGTGGGGTGGGGGGAAGTCATGGAGGGTCTCCTCCAGATAAGGGTACATTTGTAAGCTTTTGTGAGCCCAGTGTTAGCCCCAACCTTGGATCTGCACCAGCTACTTTGCTAACGCAGGTCTGAGGTGAGTAAAGGAGAGGGAACAAGAGGGAAATTCAAACAAGGATATTGATGCAAGTCGCTGCTGCTGCTGATACCTGCTCCGTTCTGCCCACTATTCCTCCCCCTCCCTTCCCAGGCATTCCCTTGTTCCTCCCCCTCCCTGCCCCATTCCCCCCCCCCCCAGCTTACCAGCTCTGTCGGCAAGGTGGCGGCGCCTCTGCCTCTTGCAGCAACATTTGCAAAATGGCCACTAGCGGCACACTGTTCACGCCACCATCAGCCATTTTACGACAGCGAAACATAGTTCCACTGTTGTAAACCCCTCCGTGTGTTAGGACTGGGCCCTAATCATAAAACGTCACAAATAAAAGAAGGCCAAAGCCTGTAAAATACAACCAGCAATAAAACATCTCCATAAAACCTGCAGTAGATTAAAATAACCATAATAAAATTAGAAGGCTAGTCTGAAAAGCATCTGAGCTTCCCAAGGTGGCTTACAAGTTTCACAAAAAAAGTAGAAGGAGGCTTACAATAAATAAAACAACAAACACAACAACAGGTAAAACAAAAAGATTTTTTTGGGGGGGGGGCTTGGTTAAAAATCTATTATGAAGTAATAAAACGTTACTTCATGCCTTTGTCTTTAAAGAAGGCCTCCTCCTCATGTGGGTGGGGGGCACTCAGTGGGCGTGGCTGGAGCTGAAGCGCTCCCAGGGAGCGCTGGCAGTGCCAACTTTGTCGCATGACTCTGGGGAACTTTAGAGGGTGAGTTGCTGTGACCGCAACACCTCTTTCCTTCTTCCCCCATAAGTGAATGTGTGTGCCCCATACAGTTAGGCTTACCAGATCTCCAACCGGGACAGAGTGCTAGACCTTTAGGAGAAGGAATGTGGGCAGGTGCAGCTTGTTAAACCTTACAGCACAATCCTAGGCATGTCTACACTCAGAAGCAAGTCCCACTGAGCACAATGGGGCTTGCTTCTGAGTGTAGACATGCCTAGGATCGTGCTCTAAGGGTTTAACAAGCTGCACCTGCCCACATTCCTTCTCCTAAAGGTCTAGCTGCACTCTGTCCTGGTTGGAGATCTGGTCAGCCTACCCATACAGTGCTTCTCTGGGAAGTATGGGAGCCTGTGCAGCCTGAAGGCCTCTCCTCCTCCAGCTTCCATCCTGGGGTCTGTGCAAAGGGTGTGGCTGATTCCCCTTGTCTTTTGCAGACCTTCCTCCTTCCTTCAAGCACTTGGTTGGCAGGAAAGGGCCAAGCAGAGGGGCGTTCAGGAGGCTGGGGGCCTGAGCTCGGCTGCAGGCCGGCAGGGCTTGCAAGCATGTCTCCCTAGTGCCGGCTTTTGTGCTTTCATCACTCCGGGTTTCTTCTGCACTGCAGGCCTCAGTCTCACTCTGCAGCACAGTGGGCAGGACGGGGCTCCTGGTCTGCTTTTGGAGTCGATGCCGTTGGGCCAACGCTGTCAGTTTCCTGAATGTTGAAAGCTGCAGACTTGATCTTCCCAAGAGGCTCTGAGTGTCGCTACTAGATGATCATCAGCCCCACTGCAGAAGCCAGGTAATTTTATCTATATCTATGGATAGAGATATGGAGATATGGAGATGGAAAGGTGTGCTGAATATCATGTCTAGTTGTTGATGCCTAGATAAGAGGCCCGATTCCAAAGCCAACGGCTGCAGAGGGATCCGTCTCTTGCGCAGGGGATCCGTTGGTTGATCATTAGCTCCTGTTGCGAGTCCAGAAGCAGGAACAAAGTTTGTGCCATTGACTCTAGCAAAGGGTCGCTCACACACACACACACACACACACACACACACACACACACACACACACACACGCTCATAAGCACACACAGGTCTTCAGGCATGACTGGGGGATATACAGCTTCAAAAGGTCATCGCAAAGTTAGTGACGGTCACAGGGAACAGAGAAAAATGGATATGCCGCCTGTGCAGCCAAAGGGAAGGAGGCAGAGCCCCTTCTTTCAGGTTGTTTTGGCACTCTGTTGAGCCAAACTGAGGGGAGAACTTCAGAGGAGAAAGCAGAAAACATCCGAAATGGGGCTGGGGGCGAAGGCGCGGTGGCTGAAACCTGCTGAGTGACCACTTGTGGCTGAGACCAGCGTTTGCCGGCACGGAAGGAGCCCCGGGCCACTGCCCTGGAGCACTTCTTTCTTGGTCTGAAAAGGAAAACAAGACCTGCTGTCCCCCAGGCTTGGCGAAGGTGGAGAGGCTTCCGTCTCGGCTGAGACACGATGCTGTCCAAGGAAATAAGAAGAAGACTTCTTCCTCCTGGGTCCCCGGAGCAGGCCTGGGAGTGTCTGCAGAGAGGAATCTTCGGGGCGAGTGTCCTCTGAAAGACGTTTTCAGTGTTTTGAATAAGGAAAGTCTGTGTCTTGAGTTAAAATACCTTCAGGTAAATACAAGGGATGAGATGGACTTGCAGTAAAGCTGAACCCCAATCCTCAGAAATACGAGGTTCCAATTATTGTTGTGGTTATTTATTATTATTATTATTATTATTATTATTATTATTAGTAGTAGTAGTAGTAGTAGTAGTAGTAGTAGTAGTAGTAGTAGGCTTACCAGATCTCCAACCAGGACAGAGTGCCAGACCTTTAGGAGAAGGAATGTGGGCAGGTGTAGCTTGTTAATCGTTAGAGCACACTCCTAGGCATGTCTACTCAGAAGCAAGTCCCATTGTGTTCAGTGGGGCTTGCTTCTGAGTGTAGACATGCCTAGGATTGTGCCCTAACGCTTAACAAGCTACGCCTGCCCACATTCCTTCTCCTAAAGGTCTAGCACTCTGTCCTGGTTGGAGATCTGGTAAGCCTAAAGTTTCTCCAAAAGCAACATTCAAAGCAGGATCTGGAAACGTGTCTTATTTTTGAAAGGATTAGGAAAGAGTCTGAGTGTGACTAAAGTTCCAGAGCTGGGTTCCTCTGTGGGCCTTGAGGACCCCCAGGGGGGGCCAGGCTTGATCCCAAGGGGACCTTGTGACTTGATTGATTGTGGTAGATCTCTGTCTATACTTTACTTCCAGAGAAGAATCTATGGAGAAAAATGGGCTTTGGATCTCCAGAAGCCCTGAATATATCTTGCTGCAGGAGGCCAGACTACTTCCTGAACCTGCTCTTCCTTCTCCTGTTCTGTAGACATGGTAAGTAAGGGGCTCTCTGCAAGGTCATCCATCAGGGAAGCCATGGCTTGGCATGGGGGGGGGGACACACACGCTGGTTGGGAGGGAGGGAGGGAACCGCTGCCTGGGCTGGACGACCCATTTGACAAGTGAGGAGCAGGCTGAGGGCCCTTACATGCTGCTCTTTTCGTAGGTATTGCTCACATGTTAATAAATGAGTTGATTGATTGATTCATATTTTATTCCACCTTTTTGTACCAACAATGGTGACTCCCAGGTGTCTGAAAACCACGTCTCAATAAGAACAAAAACACAATAAAGAATTAAGAACAAAATGAAAGAACACCACAGTGGAGATAACATGTCAGCAAAAGTGTAGAAAGGAGTTGGATGATGCCTCTGTCCAAGGTGGGCCAAGCTGAGCCCCACCCCATGTTCCAGTGGTGGGCTATGGGGGGGGCATAGATATGCAGCAGGAAGAAGAGTAGGGCAGCAGAGGGCCAGACACGGGTGTGGCGCCCAGCAGCCCTCCTGCCCTCGCTTCTCCCATTGGCTTGGGAGAATTTGGGCAGGTCTTTCCTGCGGCCCCCAACGTGGGGAAAAGCCCGACAGAGAGAGGCCACCTGGAGCTCTCGTTCCTTCCCTGATCGGTAGAGGAGTTCCCAAAATCTAAGCAGTCCCCAAAACCAATGGCGAGGGCTGAGAAAGTTCCAAACTGCGACCACTCTTGCATCCGAGAAAGGGGGTGTAGTAGACAGCAAGGCCTTCCACCCTGAGGGGTTGTGGAGAAGGCCTCTCCTCGGGTACGCAGGGCTCCATATGTTCAGGGATTTAGAAGCACCGGCACTTGGGGGAGCAAATGGCCCCTCCCCGAGAGCCCAGTTTGGCTCAGGGGCTGCCAGAGGGCCTCAGGGTCACATGTGTGTCGAGTGTCAGTGGCAGCCTTGGTGGGGCCAGTTTGGGTTTGGACCCTCCTCGCACTGGTGGAGGTGGGTGCGAACCCCATGGCATTTTCTCTATTAAAGTTCCTCCTGAAGCTGTTATGTGTCTTAGGGGCCAAACTGCACAGGGGCCGGCACATTTTGTCCTGTGGGGAAAACCACGCAGCTGTTTGTGAGGGAGGGGGCATTTACCTTGGGAGCACAGCGCAGGAGAAAGGTTAGCGCGCCCCTCCCCCAGTCGCATTCCAGGTCAGGACGACCCCCGCCGTGGCCGCTATTAGCACTTTCAGAACCCCCCCTGGAGATCCTCTTCACCAACCTGGTTTGGACCTTGGGATGAGCACGATTGTGCGTGTGGATGTGGTGGTGGGGAGATGAGTGCGGCAAGGCTGAGCAGAGGCTGTTGTCGTGTGACGCTCACCTCTCAAGCGGTGATGCTGTTTGGTTTCCATTGCGCAGTCAGCTCCCACTGCAAAATCTCACGCTGCAACTCCGAGTACTTGGCCGCCACGGAGAGCCTGCATGGTCCCCAGAAGGACGCAGCCTTGCACTGCAGCGCCTTGCACTCGTACTACACGTGCACCCGCAGGACAGCGCGCACCTGCCGGGGGAACCTTGCGTACCACACCGCTGTCTACGGCATTGAAGACCTCATGATCCAGAACAACTGTACCAAGGAGGGCCCAACCTCTGCCTCACGGCCCCGGGCCCCAGCCCCCAATCCCCAGGGCTTGGAGCCCTTGGCTATCTGCGACTACGAGAAGAGCTTTGCCCACAAGCATGGCCAGCCCCCCACGTACCAGCACTGTGCTGCCTTTGGGGACCCCCATGTGCGGACCTTCAGCGACGAATTCCACACCTGCCGAGTGGAGGGGTCCTGGCCGCTTCTAGACAACCACTACTTGTTTGTGCAAGCCACGAGTTACCCCGTGGCACAGGGCTCCAACGCGACAGCAATCAGCCAGGTAAGAATTCCTCCAAAAGGTCACCCATCTTGGCGAACTCCACAGGGAGAGAAAGAAGATTATTTTTTTTTTTGGGGGGGGTGGCCTTTGCTGGTGAATTAGGCGCCAGATCCGCCCACCCCAGGGGCAGAGCATGTGCTGCTTTACATATGTGGTGGTTGGTCGCCGACGCCTTCAGTGAAAGTGCCTTGGGGAGCAGCAGGGCCAGGAAGGCCCCCCCCCCCAACCTGGTCCTGATGAGCTGCTGCCAGGCCGGCCGTTTCCTGCCTGCTCCTCCCACCGCTACACTGAGAGGGCCGGAGGGTTGCTGGGCTGTGGGAGAAGCACTGGTCTGGCTGCTTAGTCACGCCCCGACGACAGGCCGTGTGTCCTGGAGTCATTTCAGATGCCCCTGCAAGGTCGGCGGGAGAGAAGAGGGCTCTGGTGTATTGCAGGGCAGGGTCTCAGGCAGGCAGGCAGGCAGGCAGCCCCTCTCTGCCCTGCTGCGTGTTTCCCCCCTGGTCCCTGGGCTTGGATGTCCTGAGACACACACGCCTCTCCCCAGCCTGGTCTCTGGGCGGCCGCCGAACGACAGCCAGGAAAGCTGCCTGGGCGATGTTTGCAAAATAGATGGGCTCCAGCATGAGGGTTGCAGCCTAATTCCCAGGAACCCTGTGGATTGGGTCCACTTGGGGCTGATTCCCCTGGCAGTGACTGTCTCCTGAGTAGTAGAGGATGGGTTGGCGTATGGACGGTGGCTCCTCTTCCTGTCCAGGAGAAACCAGCCCTTGCACGCGCCTCCAGTCATTCCCCCCCCCCCCGGCCACGTTGGAAGGGCGCCTGCTCCCTTCTTCCAAATTGCAAACGAGTACAGGGGTGCCCAGGTAATAGGTGACTGAGGTCCCAATCCGGTCCAACTTTCCAGCACCGATGCAGCCGCAATGCAACCCTGAGGTAAGGGAAGAAATGTTCCCTTAGGATGAGGGGGCTTCCGTGATTGCTCCCCCCCCGGATGCAGCGCATGCCCCGTTGGCACAGCTGCATCAGCGCTGGAAAGCTGGTCCGGATTGGGCCTCCGTCAGCTCGCAGTCCTGCTCCTGGAGACCTTCGTCCCTTTGACCGTCTCCCCGACTCTTCTTCCTTGCTAGCTCACGATCATATTCAAGAACATGAAGGAGTGCATCGAGCAGAAGGTGTACCAGGCTGAAATCGATGACCTGCCCGCAGCCTTTGTGGATGGTTCCGTGACTGGCGGCGAGAGGCCCGGCGGGAGCAGCTTGGCCATCCGGGAGCGCACCCCTGGGCAGCACGTGGAGATCCGAGCCTCGTACATCGGCACGCGCATCGCTGTGCGCCAGGCAGGGAGGCAGCTCTCCTTCTCCATCCAGACGGCAGGGGAGGTGGCCCTCTCCTTCACCGACGAGCAGGACCTGCAGCTCTGCGTGGGAGGCTGCCCGCCCAGCCAGCGCGTCTCTCGAAGCGAGTGCTGCGCCAGGCACGGCAACGTCACCCTGGCAAAGGCCCACCTGCTCTGCAAGGAGAAGCTGCCTGTGGAGGATGCCTACTTCCAGGCCTGCGTCTTCGACGTGGTGACTTCCGGCAACGCCAGCTCTTCTCTGGCTGCACACCAGGCCCTGGAAGATGCCAAGCTGCTTCACCCAGACAGCAGGAAACTGCACATCTTCCCAGTGGATGCCGCCTCCTCCTCGACCAGCAGCTTCCCGCTCCTGTTCTTCCTCCTCATCACAGCCACCGTTTCAGTTCTTCAGCTGCACTTTTAAACTTCGTTGGCAATCGCAAGTAGTTTGTTACCACGTTGTTTTGGTTCAGGAGGCTGGCAAATAGGGATTGTTCCCCAGAAAGGCATGTCTGCAGAGCCAGGGCTACTGGAATAGCCAGGGCTGCTGAACCCCTTCCAGCTTGCCTTGTCATTTCCTCGCTTGTCCCGAGCTCTATTGCAAAACTCTTAGGAAAACGTTACGTTTTTTTTTTTTTGCGGAGAATTCCCCGAGAGAGCTCAGAATGCTGATGCGCCACCTGGGGGCTCCACCCCACCAGCCCTCCCTACTGCTGCCCCTGAACACACACAGAGCCTTGCAAAAGTGGCCCTATTAATGGGGAGCCCTGAGCAAGGAGAACTGACTGGTGATTATTGGGGCTGGACGTCTGAGATGACCTGCTGGGAAATCTTAGCAACCGAGAGAACAGGCGGCCGGTCATTCCTGCTTTGAAGCTCCTTCAGAGCCACCACAGATTCTGGTTTACTGAGTGTCCCGAGAATCCAAAGCAGAATCTGCAGCAGTGATGCAAAGGTGGAATTGCCACTGTCGTTTCGTTTGATTTGGCAATGAGACATCGCTTTGCCGTAAGCATCTGTAATGCTCCATTCAGAACATTCGAAACAAGGAATCCCAACTTGTAAGGGCTACTCAATCATGTGGAACTGTAGACTATGAAGGAAAAACGAACCCTGTGATTGAGCAGTTCTTGTTTTCCTGCGCAAGACCAACTTGATGTGGCCGTTTTCTGACGGCTCAGAATTTAGGCTCCTCCAAGTGACGTTAGAACTGCAATTCTCAACGTTTGCACTCGGTTGGCTCCTGTAACCCTGGAGGCAGGCGGTAATTTTTCCCAGAGTTGAGAGAGGCTCCTTCATCTCCCAGGGTGCTCTCAGTCTCTCGTGTCTTTTGTCTCATTGTTGTCACCTCTGAGCAAATGGGGCTTGCTGGATTTTGAAGCACTACAAAACCTTGCCTAACCCGTTTCCCAAAGGCAAAAGTGGGGTGAGAGGGCCCACCACAGACAAGCCACCATCTTTTCAAACTGTGCCTTCAGCTTTCTGGAAGAAAAGAGACTCCAGCCATCGAATGACTGTTTTACGAATCCCTTTGGCTCTGGAGAGAGGCTTGAGGGCCCCGTATAGTGGGCAGGAAGGGCTTCCACGTCCACCCCATGCGTTGCAATGCAGCGTTCACAGTGGATTGTGCCCAGACTCTGCAGCCCGTTTTCTCCAAAGCAGGCCTCCTGACCACGGTTGGTGGTTCAGAGCAGGTAACCTTTGGTGACAGAGTTTAGAAATGTTGAAGAAATGTAAGTAGGTAGAGATTTAATATATTAAAGTTGAACGGTTTCAAGAGATGTCTCATAGTTGTGTTTGTGAGTTGCCTTTATTTTCCATAGAGATTGGCTACTCTACGGCACCCACTTGTGCAGGATTCCCCCATGTGTACTGCTGGGGAGCGGTGCTCAGTGTTCGCTGCCTGTTTCCGATTCCAGCAGAGCCTCAGAATCAGAGCAGATGAAGTGGGAGATCCTTGACTTCCTTCTGCGGCAAGCAATGTCTCGTTCCGAGTGCCAATGTCTTCCTTCTGCTGCTTAAAGCACTGTGGGGAGAGGGGGTTCACCCTCCCCCCCCTATTCACTCTCCTGAGCTGCTGTTGTAACATGTAAACAGACAGGCACCATACATGTGTTTCCCGCTCTGTGGCTGTAGCTTCAGGGAAGCCATTTGGATTCCGGCTTTGGAGGGGGGAAGGGTTCGTTCCCCCCCCCCCTTGCTCACTGCTGCCACAGGTGCTGTCGGGACTGGCTTCTGCATTGCTGCTTTCAGCCAAAGAAAAGGGGTGTTGGCAGAGCCAATCACGGGTCTCCTCCTGCCGCCTGTGTCACTTGGTCCTGACTGCCTACTAAATCTGTCGCGTTCTTGTCTTGCAGAGAAATAATCTGGACCCGGCAAAATCGCCTCCGCCTGCTAGGTGGGATTGAGCACCCCCAGGTATCTGGGTCAAGCTGCTTTAGCAGAATAGCTCCACAATAGGTCCAAATATTACTCTGCATGTTTGGAATTGCTAAACAGTATTTGGGGGGGAAGACGTTATTATAGCGTCAAGCTGTGGTCGCCCTCAGCCCCCATCTTTTTCCCACTGCACAAACTCAGGACCTGTATTCCGGGGTGACTCTGCTTTCGACCCTCTGATCCCTGCAGTCATCAGATGGGTTTTTTTTTTTTTTGCTTGCTTTGATGTCATTGGGAAGGAGTGTGTGTGTCCGGGAACGAGTGTTTTGTAACCTCTGTACTGATCAAACACTGGTACAAAGGCTACTGCTGTGACCAAGCTGGGCCCTGGGGCTCCGTGTCCTGGAATTTGCTGCTTACAAGGGGGGGGGGAGGCTATCCGTTGGCAGGACTGGCTGTTGGAAGAACTTATTGATGATAAACATTTCACGGAGGGAGGAACATGCATGTAGTGGATCAGGGGTGCACAACTTGGAAGTAGGTAGGGGCCAAAATGAATAGACTAAACTTCTTCGGGGCCGCATGGGGGGCGTGTCAAGGAACCATGATGCCACTTCCTCGGGAAGTGACATCACAGGGGGTGTGGCCATGAGCTGGAAAATATCCGGAAAAGCAACATATTAATAAATAAATAAAGATATTTACAGAATTAAACATTTGGATTTGGCCTCCCGCTGCGAATCCGAGCCTCCTCCTCACACGGAGCAGTGACAGCGCCAACGGGACAAGCCCCCAAACCTCCGCGCCTGTTGGCACACAAGAGGAGACGCGGCTCTTCCGGCTCCTTGCTGAATGCCAGGAGACTCCAGCTGATCGGCGGTAATCAAATGCCGCCTTCAGCAACGGCCTCAAAGCCTCCGGGCCAATGGGCTCACAAGGCTCAGTGACTTCGTCCTTCTCGCTCGGCAACCCGAGCAAGAAGGCTGCACAGCTACGCAGCTGGAGCGAAGACATCGGAGATCCCTTGGCGCTCTCTTCATAAGCAACGCGCACAAAGGGATCCCCGATTTCTTCGGGGGCCACCGGAAATCCTTCGGAGGGCCGCAAGCGGCCCTGGGGCCGCATGTTGTGCACCCCTGTAGTGGGTGGATGGATGGATGGGAAACGTATCAACTCGCAAAAACTGCTACACAGAACTTTACGGTTTGATTCTTTGAAGCCAAGCATGCCGCAAGCAGAAACCAATGTAACCGTCGTAACTTCCACCCAAGGATCTCTGGGAATTGTAGTTATTTCAGAAGGCTCAGGTGGTTCTCCAAATGAGACCATCTTTAGAAGACTTGCACAGCGACAGTTTCTAAGCCTTCCCGGACAAAGTAGTGACAGTTCGAGCAGTAAATTGTGTACTGGGTTTGTAGTGTAGATGCTGGAAAGGGGGGTGCCCCAGCTTCGTGCAGAGTTGGGTGGGAGACATCGGGGTGTCTGCCCTGCATCAAAGCCCATCATTTCTCACTGTGTCTCTCCAGCTCTCCCAGGCCCTCGCTGCCGCTCCCAGCCACGTTTCTGAGCAGTGTTCATGGCAGCTCTCTTCCCCTGAGAGTAATGCAGCGTGACATTCAGATCGCTTAGAGTTGACGCCTGCCCTTCTAGTCCCGGGTCCCTTATTTCCCTGCTGTCCTCAAGGCTAGTGGAACGCTGGTTTGGACCACAGGCCACGGGATGAAGTGCAGAAGCCACTTGGGCTGCAAAACGTGTTTGCACAAAACTCAGCTTCCTGTGCCTTGAATGTGGGCACAATCTCTGATAACATGCAGTCCTCCCAATGTGAATATTTGTGTAAATATGGACTTTCTACCCAGGCTGAGCACTCCTCCTTCGTAGGTGTGGGTGTGGGTGGGTGGGGTGGGGGGTTGTCCCTTGTGGAGGGGGAATATCTATTCCTGGCCAGGAGCAAGCCAGTCAATCCCCCTGTTGCCCTAGTGCCGCCCACTCTTGGGAGTCAACAGCCTCTGGCCACTGAATCTTCCTCGGTCCTGATCTATTCAGTTGAGCTCCAACAAGGTCAGTTTGACCATGGATAAAGACAGAGACGAGGCCAAACACACCCAAGCAGCCTCCTCCTCCCCCTTTCAGCCTCTCCCAGTGACGTTTGCAGCTGGAGGTTCCACGGAGGTCGACTCCAGAGAATGTGAGCTGGGAATAATATTCACCCCAACCCTGCTCTGCTGTCCAAAATGCGGCAGCAAGGCAGCCTTGGCAAACTACTCCGGGGCTTCCATAGGGACAAGGTAGCCGGGGGAGGCTACATTGGCACCACCGCCTTTCCACACACATTTCTTTAGGAGGACTCTGCGCTTTGGAGCAGTGATGAGTCTGTCTTCTTCCGGGGGTGCTGTGCATTGTGGCTCCTGCCTCTACTGGCACAGCTGGTGGTGACAAACAAGCAAAACTCCGGATGCTTCAAGGAAACAAATGGGTCACAAATGGGGTTTTGAAAATCAACCCTCATGCTCTGTGCTGTTAGTTTTGGAAGAAATGGACCCTGAGCCCAGCAGGCCCCAGTCTGTTTTGGTTTCCAGGAATGCAGACCCCCTAGGATGGACTTCTGCAGATGAACCGAACAAGCAGCAGCAGCAGGGAGGTCGGCCCCTGGCTCTGTGGTATGGAGGTGGCTGGACTCTGTCTGGGGACCAGCATCCTGACCATCCTGCTCGGTGTGCTGCTGCAAAGGGCTTTCTGAGCGTGCAGGTGGCTTCCCTGTGCCACCCGGAAGTGGTGAGCGAGTTTCAGCATCTTGTGACGGCTGAGAGGCTTGCCCAGGCAGGTCACCACGTGAGGTCACAGCAGAGGTGAGTGAGGTTCAAGCCAGGGGTGCCCTGATCTGCGTATCCGTCTCTTGAACCAGCACACCATGCCCTCACGCCACTGAGTGGCCGTTCAGGGAAAAGGAAGCTCGCCAAGGGGAGGAAGGGCCTGACTTGCTTCATCCTAGATGTGAGGTCCGACATTCGGTCCCTTCCTGGCACGTTTGAGTAGGGCTGGGAAACACACTTCTCCGCCTGCCACCCTGGAGAGCTGTTGCCAGTCAGAGGGACTGACTGAGCTCGCTGGGTCAGGGGTCTGGCTCGGGGCAGGGCAGTGGTCTGTGTTCCACCGGAGACTTGTGGGCGACCAGTGGCCAGCAGGGGCGGCCCGCCCCAGGTACAAGGGCCAGGGGGTGCCACTTCGCTGTAGTAGCCATGCTACTGAGGTTCGGGGGGGGGGCTCTCCTTTTTCTTCCATTGCATCACTTTTTGCTCATAACGTCTCACACTGGCTTACACTCGGAAGGACCTATTCTTGTCTCACCCTCCTGTGTTCATCAGGTGTAGTTATGAGATTCTTCGTCTATGTCTTCGTCCCCCCTTCCCTTGGTATTTTGCTAGCAGGCTGTGGGTTTCTCATGTGCATGTAAAGTGAAGGTTTTGTATTCCAATGTTGGGGCCTGCATCAAGAGGGCCGTTTGCTGTTTAGGCCCCCAATTAAAAGGGTCATGTTCTGCTCCCCTGGTACTTTCATAAAGGGGTTTGGCTAGCACCCCATAGGAACAAAGTCAAAGACAGCAGTACCCACTGGCTCTGAGAAAACCACGTAGCTGCTTTCTGTTTACTGGGGGTTGCAAATGACAAATGGCCTCTTTTCGTTCAGGCCTCAAGGCGCGTTGGCCATGAGATATGGTGATGGGATACTGTTTTATTGCCACAGGCTGAGCTCATGGTTTTAAAGTGGATGAAGACTGGCTAGCTTTACTGGTGTGTTCCACTGGGATGTGCAGGGATGTATGATACCAGAGGCGTCCTAATATGGGGGGTTCAGGTGCGCAGCGCCCCCAGTGCGCTGCTTCCAGGGGGCGCGCGCCCCCCCAGGACCTGCCTTTGGTCCGGTGGGCCGCGGCAGCAGCAGCAGGAGGAGGTGGAGGCGGAGGCGGGGAGTGTTGTGCGCGAGCGAGCGCTCGCTCGCGCACAACACTCCCCACCTCCGCCTCCACCTCCTCCTGCTGCTGCTGCTGCTGCCGCCGCCGCGGCCCGCTGGACCGAACAGAGCAGGGGAGTGACAACAGAACATGCGGAGGTGGGGAGGTGCGCGAGTGCTCGCGCGCGCCTGCCCGCCTCTCCTTTCCCCTTCCCGGCTTCATCAGTCAGCGGCCCAGCTAGAGGCGCGAGCTGCTCGCGCCCCAGCTGGGCCGCTGACCAACGAAGCCGGGAAGGGGAAAGAAGAGGTGGGCAGGCGCTTGCGAGCGCTTGCGAGCGAAATGTTTAATTATTTAAATTAAATAAATAAATATAAATTAACTTACCTTTGCTGCTCCCGGCGCTGCTCCCCGGCCTCCTCCTACTCCTGCTTGCCTCCTGCTGCTCCTGCTTGCCGGAGGCTCGCGCCGCGCAGGCAAGCAGGCTGGCCCGGTCTCCCAGCGGCACCACACGGAGCCGCTGGGACTGGGCGAAACACAGACTGCTTGCCCGTGCGGCGCGAGCCTCCAGAGGCTCGCGCCACGCAGGCAAGTAGGCTGGCCCGGTCTCCCAGCGGTACCGCACGGAGCCACTGGAAGACGGGGTTGCAGCCTGCTTGCCCGCGCTGTGCGAGCCTGCCGGAGGCTCGCACGGCACGGGCAAGCAGGCTGTCGGTTGGCCTGCTCCCTCACTGGCTCCATGCCGGTGAGAGAGCGGGCGGACAACCGCTCGCCGCGCCGCCATCTTCTTTTAATTTTAAACTTACCGGGCAGCAGCTGCATCTTGGATCACGAAATCTTGCGTGATCCAAGATGTCGGCGCCCAAATCTCGTGAGGGCATCCTGCCCTCACGAGATTTGGGTGCCGACATCTTGGATCACACGAGATTTCGTGATCCAAGATGCTGCCCGGTAAGTTTAAAATTAAAAAAAAGATGGCGGCGCCCATTCGTCCACCGGGACCGGACCGGGAATCCAGCCCGAATCCCGGGACTGTCCCGCCGAAATCGGGACGAATGGTAAGCCTACCATGGAGGCAGGCGGTGATCGTTGTAACGGAAGGACGTTACAGGCATAATTTTGTACCAAGTTTTTTCTCTGCCTGCTTGCAGATAATAGCAGCTTTGAGAGCCAATCTGGATCAGGGCTATGGTTAGACACCCCCCCCCCCACACACACACACATATATGGATGAATAAACATGTTAGCCCAAAGTAGGGGCTGCACCTAGTGTGCGGTTCGTGCCTCGTGTGGTAGATCAAAACACAACAGGTTGCAGTTTCGACACAACAAACTTTATTCCATTGAACAGAGCGCCAGAACACAGAACAAGGCGCTCGTGTGAAACTGCTCTGCTCCGAAAAGCAAAGGTGTCATCTTTATACAATTTAAAAGCTGCCATTGTTACTGGGCGGGAACAAACCATATACGGTAAGGACGTCAGCAAAATTACGTAACCTCCCTCAGTAATTCTCCACTACGGCCTGGCCGGCAGTTTCTGCCTCAGACCGGTTGGAGCTGGTTCTGTTGTCTGGTTCACCCAGAGATTAGTTACATAACAGCAAACTATTCAAGATGGAGGCACCTCTGTTTGCCCATCAAACAGATGGGATGCAGGTAAAAATAACATGATTCTCTTTACATATGTATGAGAACTGTATTCTTCAATGTATAGACTGCTTTGCAATTACAAAGCCTATTAATCTGGCTTATAACATAATTAAAAACATCCATGGACCTCCTTATCAAGCTACATTTAAAAGGAATCGATACACAACCAAGACCTAAAAAGCAGGTTAATCAGGGATAAAATCCAAACCTCCTGGAACCCAGCAGGCCTGACTAAACCGACTGGTTTCTGTCAGCACGTCCATGGTGCAGGCCTGGCAGGTTTCCCTTGGGGGGGGGGTGCTCCAGAAATGCCTCTGCCGTAGGCAAAGAAGCCCGGTGGATGGGGGTGGGGTGCTGGCACTCGGAGCAACGTCTCTCCAGGCAGCTTCCTGTGCTGACCGGCAGCACTGCCGGCCCACCATGATAACAAGGCCACCTGATGCGGGCTGCGTCATCGGCAGATGGCCAGGGGTCCGAGAGGCGGTGGGTTCGGGGTGCCGTTCGGTCTGAGTGCTGCCGCCACCGCCTCCCTCCAACCGCAATGATCTGCTTCTCACTGGCTGAAGCGAGAAGCGGATCGTTCCCCTCCTTACCCTGCTCCTCATGCACTGCCATGAAACCTGGAAGCGCAGGATGGTGCAAACGCACACTACTCCCTGCACATGACACCAGAAGCCCCACACTTCCGGGTTTCACGTCAGCACGCAAAGAGCGTGGTCAAGGTTTTGGGGTGGGCTTTTTTGTGTCTTTGTTTGTTTTGTAGCACAGAGGTGGTGGCCCCGGCGGGACGGCATCAGGCAGACGAGTTTTGGGTTGTGCGGCTCCTGCTGACCGGGCAACCCCTTTGTGTGGTGAGCTGCTAAACACACAATTGGAGGAACTTTGTGACAGAAGTTTCTGCATGGACTCTGACCAGCATGGGAGTAAACACAGCAGTGCCAGCAGCCGCCAGGCTGGTGGAGGAACATGCAATGTGCGGGAATGCGACACTGAACACTGTGAGATGCGCCTTGTGGTATTTGCCCGTTGTCTCCAGGGCTTTGTTTCCAGACCAGCTGCGTCAACATCTGCTGTGAGTCAGCTCCTGTTGAGACTGACGCACAAAGCACTTCATGAACCCTGGGGATTAATAGCCGCTGCTTGGAGACAGAAATATTGGAGGCAGGGGAAGTTGTTGTAGGACACGACTGGCCTTGGAGGTGCGGAGAGGCTGAAGCGCATGTGCTGCACACAGGCGGCCTCCGTCGGGGGGGGGGGGGGCGCAACCACAGCCATGCTGGTGAAGACCTGTCCCCAGGGGTGGCTTTTTATTTGATGTTGTCTTCTCCCCGAATCATTCCCTTCACACGCATCTAGTCTGTAACGATGGCCTTCTGCCAGGCAGGCAGTCCTACTCAGGTCTGCTCTGCCCAGGTCAACTGCTATGATTAGCAATGCATTCTGGACTATGTCCTGAAGTTGCCACTCACGTCAATGGACAGCAATATGAGCGATGGACTGGACCTCGGCTCAAGCTCTCAGAACTCCACCTTGACCCCTGTTTCCTGCCAAGATGTCAACTTGTGCAGGTCACGTACCCGGAGGAGGAGACAAGGCTGCAAACTGCTGCTGGAATCCCGCTCCTGTTGGATATCCGCAGCGTCACTGGTATGGCGCCAATCCTGCTTGTCTGATCAGCTTTGCCAGGGACAAACTGTGCACACCTTGACCAGTTTGAGGGTCAGGAAAAGGAAGTCTAGTCGATAAGGAACCTCCTCCACACACAGAGGAGCGCCACAGGCCATCTGGCGAGGGTCCTCAACCAGCACGTAGACTTTGCTTTTCCCCAGACTCTCTGAAAAACCAGCAGCCTGCTCCAGCGTGAGGCAAAGGTCAAAGACCACCCGTGCGATTGTGTCTCTTGGGGCCTCCAAAACACCGCAGGGCCGGGAGGGAGCCTGCTGCTGGCATGCCCGGGCCTGGCAGGTCGTTTCCAGGGATGCCAGCTGAAATAGCGCTTCTGGCATCCGTGCTTCTCTCGCCAGCCCCCTCTCTAAACCCTTCTCCTCTTCCCCTTCTGCACTTAGGGGCCAGGGGGAAAGGTGCAGATTTTTCCTGTGCCACATCTCCCCTTCAACTCCTGTGTGTCCTTCTTTCTCCTCTTGGATGCAGCACCCTAAATACACATTCATGTTGATCCACGGCCAGCACACAAGACACGCATGTCAGGAAGGGGGCTGTTTTGATAGTTGTTCATCATGTCCTTAATCAAAAATGTGCATCCTTCGATTGGAAACTCTTCTTTAAAAGAGGCCATTGCTTATTTCTGTACGGTACTGGCTTTAGACCAGTTTAAGATCTTGATCAAGGAGCTGTTTCTCTAGTACCTTGTCTACTTTTTCCTTGGAAGGGGCAGGACCGATCACTCTGTGTCCTTCTCAAGAGAAATCTTCATTAAATAATTCCCCACGCCAGCCCCCTTGGTAGCAGAGCAGGGAATGAAACTTCTTTCTGCCTGTGACTGTGGAGTCTGTCGGAGCAGAGGCAAGACCGGGCGAGGACGACAATCTTATACACTCTTACCTGAGAGCAAGTAATGCTGGCCATAGTGGGCCTGATTTCAGAGTAAACATGCACAGGGTTGCACTGGAAATGGACCATTATTTTAACGTTTTTTTCTTTCATTAGGACTAGCAAAAATGGCTCGTGTGTGTGTGTGTGTGTGTGTGTGTGTGTGTGTGTGTGTGTGTGTGTGTGTAATATCTCTGGTCGCATTCCCCCCCTCCCCCCGCGCACACACTAAGTCTGGGAATCAGACGCTGTTACGGAGGAGCCTTTTCTGCAGCCTGAGAGATAATTCCTCGTAAGTAAAATTCACCACAAAGTGGGAGCCTTGCAGAACCGCCTGCCATCCTTTCCGTGGTTCTTCTCTTTATTTCCTGTACTATCCTGCTCTAAATCAATGACAGGTTAATTCCAGACTTTGTTAAATCTGGAGAAACAAGACGTCCCTGATGCCAGGTGACCTTTGCTGAACAAATGTGGCAGCTTGAGAGCGCAATCGAAAAGTCCTGTTCAAACATGATATTTGGATATGATCGCGGCTTCCCTGTGAAATTACAGATTTAATGCTCGCCTTGCTGCTCAATGGAATCCAGCGTGCCGTCTAGAAGAGAAAAGGTGCGCGCTGAATTAGGGAGACATTGTGCAAGGCATCACAGAGCACCCGCCATTCCTCAGGCCCACTGTCTCTCCCCCCCCCCTTGCCAGTTGCGTTTTGTGGTCCTGAGGGCCCCTGGAGAACATTGTAACAAGGATGACAAAGACTGCTGGGTTCCAAAATGTTGGGGATGTCATATAATCTAAGAAGTCTTCGTTAGAGCCCAATCCTATCCTTACCCCCCCCCCCCGATGATGCAGTCACACTGAAAACAGGTGTGTGGTATCCAGCGGGTGGTGGGAGGGGTCAGAAGGCTTACCCTCTGTAAGCCTCCCACTGTGCAATGGGTTTCCTCAGACCTGCACCAGCTATGTACTGTAGTTGGGGAATGTCCGAGGAGACAAAGGGGGGGCGGGAGACTTGCAAAAGTGGGGGTAGGGTCTGCTGTGCACCATCGCTGCCGGATCCACCCCCTCTGCAGTCTCCCTGTTACCCCTCCCTGCCCAGTTTCACCCACACCCCTCCCCTCCCCACCCCTCCCCCACCTTACCTTCTCCATCCACTCGGAAAATGGATGCCAACAGCCGTTTTACAACAGGCGGTTGGATCTCTGTTCCACTGTCATAAATGCCTCCGCACAACAGCCCAGTCCGCAATAGGACTGGGCTGGTAATTGTGTTTTGGTTGATTCATCTATTGTTTTAGATGTAGCAGGGGTAATCTTAAGACCTAGAAGAAGCATTTCTTCTGTGCAAGGGAAAGGGGGGGACATGCTTCTTTTTACTTCTGTGAAATATAGCACATGCACAGATTCTCTCTCTCCCTCTCTCTCTCTCTCTCTCTCTCTCTCCCCCCCCCCAATCTATTCACTGATTCAGCACTGCAGCCCTACAAAATGGGGTCTCCCTCATTGTAGGCTACTGTATTGTGATGGTTTTTATTGCGTTTGCAGTTTTACGAGCAGTCCCCTTGGCCTTGTCCAGCCTTCTCCCACATGAACCTCCCCATCGCTTAGGAGCTGGTAGGAAGGCTCATGCCCCATGTTCCTTCCGTGAAGGATTAAACCCTCAAGTACGCACAGCAGGGCCTTTTCTGTGATGACACCAGGAGCAGGAAGCAGATCGGAAGGAGACGCTCCGGCCTCTCCCTACCTCCTCGTGTTGCTCCTTCCTCTCTCGGTCCCATCCAAGCTCCCAGGCGCTCTGCACTTCTGTTGTGTTTAAAGGGGCCGTGCAAAGAAGGAGTGAGGTAAGGGGGTAGGGAAGTGGAGTGCACTGCTGCCATGTGTGCCCCCCCCAAACTGTGTGGAAGGCAGCCACCATCTACTTCCCTACCCACCCCACTCCTTCCTTGCACCGTCTCTTTAAACAAAACAGGAAAGGCAGGGCACGGGGCAGGCAGGGGTCTGGATCCACGCCTTTTGCGCAGTTGTTTTGGGGGTGGTGTTGGTGGCAGGTCAGGGGCAACATCAGAGGGGCTTTGTGTCAGGTGGGGGGCCTGGAGTTTGTTTGGGGCTACCTGCTCACCAGGGATCAAGACAGCACCTTCCTTTCACTGGCTTTGGGTTAGGGGAACGGTAGTGACAGCAAGATTTACTCTCCCAGTTTAACCCCAGTTCAGTGGGTGCAGAGGTCCTGACCCTCCCTTCCCTCATGTTGCCCCCATTGTCTGTACACAGCAATTGGTATTCAGAGATATACTGCCCTGTACAAGGAGGTTCTACTGAACAACAGTGATTACAGACAGACCTTTGCTCCCTGAATGTGCTCAGCCTTTTATCATCTGCTATGCTAGACCATAAGTTGTCGATCGAAAGGTCGGCAGTTCAAATCCGCGACGGGGTGAGCTCTCGTTGCTTGGCCAGCTCCTGCCAACCTAATGTCAATGCGAGTAGATAAATAGGTACCGCTTGCAGGAAGGTAAATAGCGCTCCGTGTTCCAGCTGCATGCTACGCGCTGCGGCAAGGAGAGTCACGCCAGCCACATGAACACGAAGGCGTCTTCGGACAACGCTGGCTCTTCGGCTTTGAAATGGGGATGAGCACCACACCCTAGAGTCGGACACAACTGGACTTAATTGTCAGGGGATACCTTTACCTTTTTATGCTAGATTATAGCATGATCCTGCAGCTAGAAAAGCATTCCCATGGCTTGCCATCAAGTCTCCCTCTGAGCCCCCCCCCCCCAGGTCTTCTTCAGGAATCAAACCTTTCCTGAGCCTATCCCCAAGGGACAAAAGAAGATCCCTGCTGCGTGTGACCAAAGTGTTCCTAGCAGAGGCCTCTGGATGGGTCTGTCCATCGCCAGGCAAGGACGGCGATCCTTGCCCGCCCCAGCCGCCTCTTCAGCCCCTGCCAGTCTGGTCACTCCTCTCATCCTTGTGTTGTCCATCTAAGGTAGACCACAAGCCCTGCTCTGAGCCCCAATTAGGCCTCATGCCCATTGCCTCGCTAGCGCCTGCCTCTCTGCCCGACATGAAGAAATGCTGTACAATAGAGGTAGTTTTAGATGGGGGAAAAAAGAAAAGAAATTGGATGGCTTGCAAACTTTTCAGGGCTGACTGCAAGCCTAGCTTATTCCGATATCATCCCAGCCAGATTTTCCATTTACGGGGAAAAAAGTCATTTAATTAAACATATTTCGAAGCCCACAGCTGTATAATTTTTTGGTGGTTATTTAATTGCTTCAAATAAACCCCCTTTTGTGCGTGTTGGTAATAAGCTATTTGCTTTGAGAAATGAAACGCTCTAGCAGATGGCTGCGACTCAGAGCTGCTGGCTGGGAAACAGGCAACTTTTTTTAATTAAAAAGGCGCGCTCCTCTTTGAACGACTGTCGCGGTATCATGAGAACGGCAGAGTTTTGATGCATCCGCGATGGCAATTCCCAGTCCGGCCATCGGCTCATGTTACGGGCAGCATAAACCGCTTTTGAGGCTTTACCAAAACGGGGACACAGAACTCTCTGCTGGTGTGACGTGGCGATGGAAACATGTCCTGGGAAAATGTCCCAAACCTTTGGCAGGCTTTCTGCAGAGCTGGGGAAAGAGACGGAATGGCTGCTTGCGACCACTTTGGCACGGAGGTCAGCGGAAGGGCCCCCCCCCCCGAGCTCCTTTCCTGGCTCCTTCGTCCACTTTTGCGTGTGGACAGAGGGCTGTGTGCTCCTTCGGAGGGTCTTGTTCTGGCACGACAGGGAACAAATAGGGTGTGTTTGTGTGAAATATCTTTTCATTTGTGTCTTTCGTTCAACTTCCTGAACAACTGAAATAGAGCAGAACTCACCCCCGTGCCCAGCTGCTGCCATCTTTGGTCCTTGCAAAAGGTGGGATTTGGTGGTGGAGCAGCTCTGGTTTCCCTGACTGGCAGCAGCTCTCCTGGAGCTTGAACTGGGACCGACTGTTTGCAAGGCAGGGCCCCTCCCCTGGCTGGGACCTCCTGTGTAGTCAACCCACATGCCCTGCTGTGGGCTTCCCAGGGGTACTTGGCTGGCCACTGTGGGACTAGATGGCTCTGGGTCCAGCAGGGCCTGTCTTATTCTGTTAAGGCACGGCTCAAATGTGCACGCAGTTGTGAAGCGCGCTGCTGGGTGACCTGCGAGGCGTGTGCTGTGTTGCCCTTCATGCCTGCAGCTGCTGCAGTCACTGCGGACGCCACAGGTAGCAAACTGGTTGCACTGCTGTGAGAGAAGGTTAGAGGACTACGGGAGGAGCACGTTTCATTCTACCCTTCGCCAGATGAAAGCTGCTGAGGAGTTCCTGCACATGCAGAACTTCTCCAAAGGGGGACAACAGCAGGAGGAACAAGGAGACCTCTGCAGGGGAAGAGGGTGACTGTCAGGAGCAGGAACATCGGGAGGCATCCTGAACCACTGGTCCTACACAACCGGTTCCAGTGTCTCTCATCGCGTCAACACCACCTACTTCCGGAAGGGCGCGCCTCGCACCAGGCGCCATCGGCCCCGCCGCAGCTTGCCCAGGTGAGTGGGGGCCCTGCAGCGGATGGGGCGCCCCTGCAATGGTTGGACGTGCATTGGGCCCTGCGGCTCTTAGGGCCAGCCCTAGTGAGAACATAAGAAGAGCTCTGCTGGATCAGGCCAAAGGCCCATCGCACACTGCTGACTCCTGTTCATCCACTGCAACTCCGAGATCCCGCTCACATGTTGTGCTGCCAAGCCAGGTATCTCCCATTCTTTACCTGCGTCTTTGGTTATTTTTGCCTAAGGGCAGAGCCTTGCATTTGTCCCTGTTGCTTCACCGTATTCCTTTCAGCCCAGTATTCCATTCTGTCAAGGTCTTCCTGAATGCTTCCACTGTCTTCTATTGTGTTTGCTACTCCTCCCAGCTTGGTGTCATCCCCAAATTGGATGGGATGTCCTCGTATCCCTTCATCCAGGTCATTGATGAAGACGTTAAAGAGAACCGGGCCCTAGACAGAGCCCTGGGGCACTCCGCTCTAAACTGTCATCCAGGTTGATTGATTGACGAGCACCCTTTGTATACTGTCATCATCCAACCAGTTGCGAATCCACCTAACGATTGTATCACCTAGCCATATTTTACCAACTTGCTGCTTAAGATGTTGTGGGGAACCTTTTCGAATACCTTACTGGAGTCGAGATAAATTACATCCACAGCATTCCCACTTTCCAGTAAGCTAGTAACCTGATCAAAAAAGGAGATGAGATTTGTCTGGCAAGAGTTATTTTTGACAAATCCATGTTGGCTTCTATTAATCATTGATATCCAGATGTGTGCAGACTGTATGCTTTATCATTTGTTCTAATATCTTCCCTGGTATTGAAGTCGGACGGGTCTGTAATTTCCCAGATCTTCTTTTTTTCCCCTTTTAAAAGACTGGGACTACACTAGCCCACTTCCAGTCTAGCGGCACCTCCCCTGTCTTCTAGGATTTCTCGAAGATAATTGACAGAGGCTCAGCGAGGACATCTGCAAGTTCCTTTTAGCACTCTAGGATGCAGTTCATCCGATCCAAATTCATTTAGGCCACTTAGGTGGTTCTCAACTCAACTCATTTCCCTTTACAGCTATCGCAAAAGGGAACAGGCCGTTCGGCCTGGCCTGGCCTGGCTGCAAGCAGCAAGCGGCTGGGTCCGCACGCCAGTGGACTAGGGACGTCCGCCAGGGCTGGTAAGTTAGAGCAGGAGGTTGGAGAGAAGCAGGGAGTGGGAGGAACCGGTAGGAAATGGATGGAGAGGAGGGCAGAGAGGGGTCGGGAAGGGGTGGTATTGGCGGAGGCAGCACACAGCAATATTCTAACTGCCTTCCCGGCCTCGATTCCCAGACCCGGGTCCACGCAGACCTACGCCAGCTATAGAGCTGGCACAGGCTCAAGTATACCCAGTGGGCCGGTACGGGCTTAATGTTCCCTTATGCTGAGGAGGCCTCCGGACTCCAAAACAACCCTTGCGGGATTCAGTGGTTGCCACATTGGCGCAGCTGCATCGCTGCGCTGGGAGTTAAGTAGGACTGGGCTGAAATTCACATTCAGTAAAACACCATAAAATACATCATAATTAAGCACAAGTAATGTTTTTTGGGGGAGGCTTTGGCTAGGGGTGCACCCTAAGCTCCATATCATGAACCGCCAGTGAACAGCCAGTGGATTGATCTCCTGGCCCCTGTGGACAGCCGGCGGCGCACAGGGTAAAACTGGGAAAGAGAGAGAAAGAGAACCGCTGAGCTTCTTAGGGCCAGTGGCATTTCTGGTGGCGGGAAGTTTCTCCTTCAAGATGGGTTAGATGTTGCAAGGACAGCAAGGAAGGTTTGAAGAGGAAAAAGACACACAGAGAAGCTTCATCAGCTTCAGCCATCGGGAGGAATTTGATTGGTCGCTGGAGCTAGGCGGTTTGACTCTGTTGAACCGCTGCTTCAGCAGCTGCACTGGCTGCCCATTCGTTTCCTGGCCCAATTCAAGGTGCTGGTAATGATCTTTAAAGCCCCTCACGGTTCGGGCCCAGGATATCTGAGGGACCGCCTTCTCCCATACATTCCGGCCCACTCTCTTAGGTCATCTGAGGGGGCTCTCCTGCAGGTGCCACCTCTATCGCAAGTTAGGGGAGTGGCAACACATGGGCGAGCCTTCTCTGCTGTGGCGCCACAACTGTGGAACTCCCTGCCGGGGGATCTGAGAACCACCCCCTCCCTCATGACTTTTTGGCGAGGGCTCAAAACGTTTTTGTTTCGTCTAGCGTTTGGGTGATGGGTCGTGGTCTGCCTCCTGTATCTCAAGATGCTCTGCCATGCTGCTTCTCTGCTCCATACTGTCGCCCCCCTGTGGATTTTATAGTTTTTTTTAATTTGTTTATGTATGGTTATGTATTGTTTAAACTTATTTTATGTATTTTAAATTATGTATTTTAATCTTTGTTGTAAGCCGCCTTTGGCATTTGCCTTCGGCATAGGAAAAGGCGGGATATAATTTTTTAAAATAAAAGAATGAATGAATGAATGAATGAATGAATCCCTGTTTTCATGATTGCATTTTGCTTTCCCAGATGTACTGGGAACAGAACAGAATCAAAGGTGCCTGCTGCAGCGGGTTCTGTTCCTGAGAAATTCTTAAACATCATCATGTCAATGATCTGGCCGCCAAAATCACTTTGGAGCTGCATGGGGACGGACGGCAATGGATTCAAGCCCTGAAGATGCCGATCCTCAGCAAGTTGCATTGGAGCTTGAGCCAGCCAGAGAAAAGGAGCCTTTCACAAGAAGTGGTGGAGAAAAGTGTGAGTCTGCCTGTGCCTGGACCGCAATCGCTTCTTCCCCCTTTTTTCAGAAAGGCAAAGGCAGAAGGCGACCCAGGGAGAGAGGGAGGGAGGGCCTTCGCTTGCTGGTTTCTTGTCACTACCTCTCAGCAACAGCTTCAAACCACCGCGCCCGGAGGAAGGAACTGGATTCGTTTAGAAAGGTTTCTGCTTGGGGATGGGGAGGAGCCGTTCATGTATATTTCTGCTTTGATGTAACAGACGGACGGATGCCAAGGAAGGCCACACAGGCGCGAGGAGCCAAAGAGTTGACAAGGCAGCTGATCAGAATAGCCTTGGTGTCATCACTTAGTTATGAGCCAGGTTTTGAAAGCTGTCTGTGCTGCTGGGACGTTCTGAAGCTGCTGAGCAAACAGGTCAGTCAGTCAGTCATCCTCCCACAGGACAAGGCGGCCTGACCACGCGTGGGCCAAAAATTCGCCTGGCTCTTCCCCCTCCTCCTTCTGTTCTTCTACTGGAGCCCCAGGCAGGTTCCCCCTTTCTCCTTTGCTTTCTCCTTTGGTCATATCTCTGGGTGGGGCTCTGATGATAGACAACCAGCCAGAAAAGAGCTTGCAGGGGCTCATGCGGAGCTTGTGTGCTGCTCGCCATGGACTTGCCATGATCTGGACTTCAGAAGAGAGCTACTGTGGTGTCATGGTGGTCAGAGGACCTCAGGCCTGGGAGGACTGAGGAGGAGGTGCAAGGTCAGGATAAATCCCCACTGAGCCACTAACTAGATGACCTGGAGCCGGTGGTTCTCTTTCATCCCTCCTTCACTGATGGACCAATCGTATGGCTGGGAAACGCCGGCAAAGGCCCCACCACCAGGAAGGCTGGAAAGCCGCACAGACTGGCCACCAGCACACACACACCCCCGTGGAGAGGTGAGAAAGGGGCAGGGAGTGGGGTGCAGCGGGGCAGGATGAGGGGGAGATGGGGTGATCCCAGGATGGGGGATCCCAAACCCCCCATCCCGGGCTGGACACACCCCCAGTGGCTCCTCATAGCTGTGCCAGCGCCAGAGCTGGTATAGCTCTGTGGAGTTCCGTAGGCCAGGGGACTCTATGGCAGCCGGGATGCTCCAGTCAGTATTTCCTGCCCACCACTCTCCACCGGCCTCTCGAGCAGATGGTGTGTTGGATGCAGCAGGCATCGCGCTGCTGGCCTTGCATCCATCCGACGCGCTTTCTTTCCCCGCCTAGGATTGGGCTGAGAGTTGCTCTGAGGGTCGGCCAGGCTGAGAAGAAGAGAGCCACATCCACTACCCTGAGTGTCTTGGAGGAAGTGTACGGAACAGAGCGCCCAGAGACGGCGGGGGCCAGGGCAGCGCTCTCTGCAGCTGCCTCGACAGGGCCCCTCTGTCCTGACATCGTCCCCCGATGTCACTGCAATTCATGACAGTTGGCGATAACGAGACTTCTCTCTCTGAAACAGGAAGGCGACTTGCCAGCTTGTGCCTGACAATACCTGTTTAGCTCTGCAGTGAATATAAGTTGCTTCTGTCATATCGGCAAGAATGTCATTTTTTCTGACAACGTACACTAAAAACTATAATTTCAATTATGCCCAGAACGGCAGCTGCTGCTGCCACCAACAGATGTCAATCTGCTTGGGTACAAATTGGCTTTTGGTGACACAATAATTAGGAGTGGTTCAATAACAGCCCACAAGAGGCAGGCAAATGTTGCTTACGATGCAGGTCGGTGTCAGGCTGCCCTTGTCCAATTGTCTGTAAACCTTCTCCATCGCATTTCCCATCACAGTCGCTGCTTTGGCTGAGCGGCAGATGCTGGCGGAGAGGCGGAGGGAAGTGGAGGCACAAGAACGCCGGGGCTCGAATTTCCAGCCGCCTTCGTTAGCGGCAGCAGCAGCAGCAGCAGCAGCAGCAGCAGCAGCAGGGACATTGGTCCACAACGGGGAAAGTGAAAAAATTAGCCAGGTTCTGGCAGGGGGAACTGGTTTCTTGTGGGTCAAGTGGAATTTTGCACTGGGATCCATTGGCCAGTTTTAGTCCTGAAAAGGGCATCATCCAGGCGGAGCCACCGGAAGGTTCCAGAAATGGCACTTGCCAGTTGAGCGTCAGGTGTTCCCTGCTCCATCAGAGCAGCGTTGCATCTCGCCCAGCTTCCTAGAGTGGCCAGCCAGGAAGCCATCAGCAGGGCACAAAGGGAAGAGTCTGGCGTGACGGGTCACGGAAGATATGGCGGTGGGGGCTGGGCAGCCGTTTCAGGAGAACGAGGGTCAGTCACAGGCAGACTGTCCCTCTTTCTGGCCCTTCTCCCATCCCTCTGACCCTTGGCGGTCTGGGCAACAGTCCCCTGAGTCTGAAACTGCTGCTCTTGAACGCCAGGTCGGTCAACAATAAAATCTGCCAGGTCCAGGATTTAATCCTGGATGAAGGTGCTGACCTGGTGTGTATTACGGAGACCTGGCTGGATGCGTCGGGAGGGGTAAGTCTCTCCCAGATGTGTCCGCCGGGTTTCCGGGTTTTGCAGCAGCCACGACTACAGGGTCGGGAAGGTGGAGTTGCGATAGTCTATCGTGATACCATGTCCTCGCCTATTGGTATTGGGGAACTTTAATGTCCACGCTGAGGCCCCGAGGACAGCCGGGGCTCAGGATTTCATGGCCGCCATGGCAACCATGGGTCTGTCTCAGAGAATATCTGCCCCGACGCACGATGCGGGACACACGCTGGACCTGGTGTTTACTGCTGGACAGGTAGATGGTGATCTGGATGTGGAGGAAATTAACATCACTCCTTTGTCATGGACAGATCACTTCCTGGTGGGATTTAGGCTTATCGCGGCTTGTCGCCTCCGCAGTGGTGGGGGACCTCATTCTATTGTCCGCCCCCCGAGGATGATTGATCCGGATGGATTTCTGAAGGCTCTGGGGGACTTTCCTGTTGACAGAGTCGGCGACTCGCCCAGCGCCCTGGTTGATCTCTGGAATAGGGAAATGACCAGGGCTCTGGATCTGATCGCTCCTGAGCGTCCTCGACCAAGCCGCAGAGTCAGAGCGGCCCCTTGGTTTACTGAGGAGCTGCGGACGATGAAGCGGCAAGGTAGATGTCTAGAGCGACGGTGGCGGAAAACTTGTGCTGACTCCGACCGGGCACGGGCTAGAGCTCCCTTCAGAGCCTATTCCGTGGCGGTGGCGGCAGCTAAGAAGGCTTTCTTCTCTGCCGGCATCGCGTCTGCAGAGAACCGTCCAGCTGAGCTTTTCCGTGTAGTCCGGGGCCTGCTCCATCTGGCCCCCCCAGTAGATGGGGCGGAACATACGGTGGCTCGCTGTGATGAGTTTGCAAGACACTTCGTGGACAAAGTCGATCGGATTCGGCATGACTTGGACACCGCGTTAGCAGTATCTAATGATGTCCCTGAGGCACCTGTCTGTTCTTCTTCCTGGGATTCTTTGTGGACAGGATACTTTGGAGTGTGAGACCGTCCGCTTGCCCACTTGCCCCTTGTCCGGCATGGCTGATTAGATCTGCCCGGGCGGGGCTGGCTGAGTGGACGGGGAGGGTGGTAAATTCATGCCTGAGGGAGGGGGTGGTGCTGCCATCTTTGAAGCAGGCGGTGGTGCGCCCCCTCCTGAAGAAACCCTCCTTGGATCCCACTATTTTGAACAACTTCCGGCCAGTCTCGAATATCCCGTTTCTGGGCAAGGTGATTGAGCGGGTAGTGGCGTCTCAGCTCCAGAGGGTCTACTCTTGGAGGAAGCTGATTATCTGGATCCATTCCAGTCTTGCTTCAGGCCGGGGTTCGGGACAGAGACGGCCTTGGTCGCCTTGCTGGATGGGGACTGGATGGGGGGGGGGTGCGTCCCTGTTGGTCCTGCTGGACCTCTCGCGGCTTTTGACACCATTGACCATGGTGTCCTTCTGGGTCGGTTGGCTGGGTTGGGGCTTGGAGACACCGTTCTGAGGTGGTTCCGCTCCTTCCTGGCTGATAGTGGTGGTGCTGGGGGATGCTTGTTCGGCACCCTTGCCCTTGAGGTGTGGGGTGCCACAAGGGTCAATTCTGTCCCCCATGCTGTTTAATATCTATATGAAGCCGAGAGGTCATCCAGGGGCTTGGGGTAGGGAGTCATCAGTATGCTGATGACACCCAGCTCTTTCTCTCCTTTCCACCCGACTCCAAGGGGGCGGTCAATGTCCTGAATCGTTGTCTGGAGGCAATTGGGAGCTGGATGGGGGCAAACAAGCTGAAATTAAATCCTGATAAGACAGAGGTTCTTCTGGTCCAGAAGTCTACGACTCAGGTACTGGATCATCGTCCTGCTCTGAATGGGGTTGTACTCCCTCTGAAGGAGCAGGTCCGCAGCTTGGGGGTTCTCCTGGATGCGCAGCTGCTCCTGGATTCCCAGGTGGTGGCTGTGGCCAGGGGGGCTTTTGCACAGCTTCGCCTGGTGCGCCAGCTGCGACCGTACTTGGATCGTGCAGCCCTGGCCACAGTGACCCATGCCCTAGTGACATCTAGACTAGATTACTGCAATGCGCTCTACGTGGGGCTGCTTTTGAAGACTGTTTGGAAACTGCAACTAGTGCAGAATGCGGCGGCCCGGGTGGTTACCGGGGCCTGTCGGTTCGACTCAGTCGGACCGTTGCTTCGGCAGCTACACTGGCTGCCGGTTCGTTTCCGGGCACAATTCAAAGTGCTAGTTTTGACTTTTAAAGCCCTTAACGGCTCGGGTCCAGGGTATTTGAGGGATCGCCTCCTTCCTTATAATCCGACCCGCACTCTGAGGTCATCAGGGGGGCCCCTGTTAACCGTGCCGCCATTGACGGAGGTGAGGGGGATGGCAGTGCGGAATAGGGCGTTCTCGGCAGTGGTGCCCCAATTATGGAATTCCATCCCCCTGGAATTAAGAACGGCTCCGTCTTTAGAGACCTCTCGGCGTTTTTATTTAGGTTAGCTTTCAATGTCTGACATGGTGGGCTGGCTTTCTGAACAAATGGCTTTTAACATATATATATATATATATATATATATATATATATATATATATATATATATATATATATATATATATATATATATATATATATATATATATATATATATATATTCATGTTTTATTGTAAGCCGCCCCTGCTGGGAGAAAGGCAGGATATAAATTCTTTAAATAAATAAATAAAGAGTCCTCGCCCCCTGCTAATGCCCCCCCCCCGTGGCATGCTGCCTCTCAGCTTGGGGGTTCCATCATGGCCCACAACCACAGACAGGCTGACCCTCCCTCAGTGGGCGCAGGGCCCTTTTAACGCCATCTCAGCCAGTGACTATCGCTGACGCCACAGCCCATCAGCGCAGTGGATGCCATAAAAAAATTAACAAGAAGATGTGAGGACCGTCCATGATACAGTATCAAATTAAACAAAACAAAAACATCACAACATCACTCCCCGCCCCTCCACATTTCCTCTCTGTCCCCCTCTTTTCAATCCAGGGAGTGGAAGGGGAAGCAGAGACAAGTTGGTGGATAGAGATGGGGGCCTCCCACCAGACTTCTGCCTCAGGCAACCGCTTCAGTTGGCCTCATGCATGGGCCGTCCCTGTCACCATCTCAACATCACATCGTCAGGGCCATTGTCAGCTTGGTCGAAGAGAATTTAGAATTTAGGCACATCCATTTTGGCAGAGTTGCACCAATAGTGAGGACCTGAACCCACCTGAACCAGGGAGTGTCTGACTCCCCACAGACCAGCAACCCGGACTCTCAGGCCTGCCAAGCAGCCACCAAACCAGGCATTGAAGGCCTCCTCCTTTTTTCATTTTTAATTTTTTATAAAGACAGACATGAGGAACACAGCTCTCAACAAGCAGGCTTGGGATAAAGGGACAACGTGTGTGTAACACCAAGATTTCTGCTGTCAGGGAAACGAAACCTCTGACTTCAGCTCAAGGGTGCTAAAGCGGGTGGAGTGGATTGAGGCCGAAAGCACCTTACTGCTGCTGATCTCCAAAGAGGCTTTAGTAAAGCTCCCGACTCACGACGGCGGGGTGGCTGCGGGGGGGGGAGTTAGTCCCCCGAAGCCAAGGTAGCTGATCATAACTGCACACTTGGTGTTAAGCCCCATTGAGCTAAAGAAGGAATCCTTCGCACAAGAGAAAAAAAACGACATGGTCCAAATCATGCTGTTGTCCGGGCCAGGAGCAGGGTAGGAGAGAATCAATTTAGCCCCTGTAGTGAGCAAGCTACCCCTCCCCAAATATTCTTAGTTCATTCCTCGCCTCCCCCCAAGACCCCCACTTTTTGTCCCATCAAAATCCATCCAAGATTCGCGGAGATACAGTCATTCAAAGTTAAACCGTATTAAAATCCTGGCTTTTCCTTGGCTGCGCGCACTTTTGACAGCTCGCGCGTGCCAGCTGAGACAGGCACGCGCCGGCCACGCACCTCCCTAGACCCCTAGAGAAGCGGCAGCAGCAAAAGTTCACTCTGTACCCATTTAATCCTCATAACCTTCTCTCTCTTTGGAAGTTTCTAAAAAGTGGTATTCCTTTAATTCGGAGCAGTGCATTATCCTAGGAAAATACTGTTTTCTTGAATTCCCTCCATGGTTATGGCACCGGATCCTTACCAGGGATCAACGGGGTGTCCCTGGGGAGGGGTCCCCTCACAGAAGGGTCCCCATCCTGACACTTTGGTGGAGTTATTCTTCAGCAGAGTTCAGAGACTCCTGGTATGGTGCTCATATTCTTGCAGCTGGTAAAAGGCGTGGGGGACTTCCCCACGTGCCCTCTCTGGGGCCCAGGAGGGGGATGGGTAAGTGTGTGGTCTAGCCCCTTTGCCACCCCAGGCCTGGGCACAGGAGGTTGACTGAAGGCCAGGCGCTGGGAATGCAAAATGGGCATTGGGAGCGGGAGGCCTCCTGCCAAGAATCTGCACACCCAGGAGTCCAGGGAAACCGTTTTAAAAACCATAACCTCTAGCTAATAACAACAAGCTTCCATTCTGTGATGCTCTTGAAATGTCTTCCTTCTACCTGGGAGGCCATTCAGGGACAGGGAAAAAGGGGGGTCTCCAGGAATATGGGAAATCTTGGGTTAGTGTCACTGCTCCTTGGGAAAACCATTGCTCCTTCTCTGTATGTCTCATCCCCCACTCCACCCTGGAGTCCTGACTCTGGCATCCTTTGCTTCTCACATGTAAATGTCTACAACCACCACTATCTCCTCAACCATTGTTCTCTGGCTGCTCTGACACTACCATTCACCTACCCTTCCCCATTTACATAACTCCTGGTCTGACTTGCTACATTTAATCTAATCACTCGCTTCCTTCCTGACTGACAGCAGTCACCCAAATGTCTTGCTTTGTATACCTGGAGCCAGTGAGGCAGAGACTCATTGAATCGACACTTGTACCCACCAATTTGGAAATCCTTGCCTTTTGTGTCTAAAGGCTACACAAAAGACTCCATTCATAAAACCCCGGAACACCACACCTCACCTGAGGTGGGGGCCTGATCCTGTCACCCCAGTCATCCAGCCTCCAGGCACCTCTTCCCATTGGCTACCAGTTCCCATCCCCATTGGTCCCAGCTTACACAAAACACAACACTTCTTATTGGTTCTTTTAATAAAGTTATCTTTCTATTGGCTAAACATTTCAAACACGCTGCTGCTGCTCTCATTGGTGCAAAACTTCAATCCGACCTCCCATTGGCTGTATCAACGTGCACCCTTCTGGATCCGTCCCCTCATTGGCTCATCTTCTCGCCTTCATGTATTCCAATGTAATGAAATGTATAAAACCTTTTGTAAATGATTTATGTGTTACGCATTCTGCATAGAATCGCGTCCTTGGCTGGCTGAGTAAAAGATCTTCTCTTTTTACCCAACGTTGGTCTATCTGAGCTCTTTTTGGCGCCTCTGCAAACTGCAGACCTTTTTCTTCCTCTCTCTCTCTTTTATTTTTGGGTACCTTCTCCATCTTTGGAGCCTTGGTGTCAGCTCACCGAATCCCTTGAACTTAGGTCACCAGTACCCTTGGGGTGCTCACTACAGCCCTGCACCCATCTTTGGCCCCTGCAGTTTTGGCAAACCCGGGTTTGTCACTGACAACCTTATCCGATCCCCCGTTTTATGACAACCGGGCAGCCCCCTGCTGTCATAAGAACATAAGAAGAGCTCTGGTGGATCAGGCCAAAGGCCCATCTAGTCCAGCTTCCTGTATCACACAGTGGCCCCACCAGATGCCTCAGGGAGCACAAGACAACAAGATAACCTGTTTCCTGTTGTCACTCCCTTGCACCTGGCACAGAGAAAACCCACTTCTAAAACCAGGAGGTTGCTTATGGCTTGTAACCTGTGATGGTCTTTTCCTCCATGAATCTGTCCAAACCCCTTTTAAAGGCATCTAGGCCAGGTGCCATCACCACATCCTGTGGCAAGGAGTTCCGCAGATGAATTACACGCTGGGTAAAGAAATATTTTCTTTTGTCTGTTCTAACCCTCCACTCAGTTTTAGTGCATGTCCCCTGGTTCTGGTGTTACGCGAGAGGAAGAAGAATTTCCCTCTATCCACTCTCTCCATCCCATGCATAATTTTATACGCCTCAGTCATGTCCCCCCTCAGGCGCCTTTTTTCTAGACTGAAAAGGTCGGGTCGTGGGCAGGGAGGGGGAGGGCAAGGGGAGTTTCTGGGCTGAGGGCAGGAGGGCAGGAGGCAGGGGCCAGGCCAGAAGGTGGCAAACGTGCGTTGCCGATCCTATCCCCCCTCGGTTTGCCTGCCTCATCTCCATACTCTCTTCAGACGTACACCTGCCCTGTAGCTGGCGTAGGTCTGAGGAGGCCCATAGGCCACCAGGGGCCTACTTCGAGGAGGCCTCCTGATCACCCCCACCACCACTGGATGTAGCGTGCACCTCCATGGCGCCAGTGGCGGGAGATAGGACTGGGGCAGCCACATACGTGTTCACTCTACAGGGAGCGGCAGCCTAGAGCCAGTTCATCCATGAGGCTGACAGGCAGCAGGTGGGGGGGGCACCCACCCCTGCCCACCCCTCCCCGTCACTGCTGCTCCTTCTCCCCCCACGCCCTGGATTGGAAAAAGATGAGTGAGCTGGCGGAAGAGAAAACGTGGAGGTGATGCTCTGACCCACTCTGCGCTCCTCCACACTTCTGCTTCACCCCCTTCTGCCTTTTCCAAACCAGGGAGGGAGAGGAGGGGAGGCTGGCACATCACCAGGAAAGGGGGGAGCAGTGGGCAGCATGTGGCACACTGCCTCAGGAGGTGCCAGGAAGCCTTGGGCAGGCCCCATGGCAGCCAATCCCAGCACCCTGACCTGTGGACCTGTGCAAAAAGTTTGCAATTGTGCAAATATGTGTTTTGACACATTCACACAACATCTTAGGTGTACACCTGAAAAAGGTAATGTGTGAAGAGGCCCCAGGACTGCTCTGGCAAGTCCACCCATCTGGCTCCAGTTTGTGGGCTATAATTTCAATGCTAACCCTTCTTCCTCTTTATGTAATGCTCAAATGAAGCTGCAACCTTCGGGGAAAAGGGAAAGAAGGCCAATACTCAATTGCAACATAATTAGATCTCCCGCTTCTTGAATATATTAGTGGCCAATCAATGGTATTGATTAGCTGTGATCATGACCCATTCTAATCCTTTCCAGACTGGGAGTGAGCAACTTTTCAAAGAGCCAACAGAGCAGACCCTGGTTTTTAAAAAAGCAGATTATAAATGATGCCGACTGTTGCTGCCAGTGGTTTTGGGCTATTAGGCTGCTAATTTCCATTCGGCCTGGAACACTATATAGCGATGCTCATTGCCTCATTCCTAGTTTCCAAACCGATGTACTTTCCATTAACTGGAATGAGGATGTATTGACCCAGATGGAGGGAATAAGAGAGTCTTTTGGAGTTAATTGGCTCCTTAAAACCACCCCGTTGTGGGTCTGGCTCTGCCTGGGGAGATGATGGTTACTTCCAGCAGCATTCTAGTTCCTAACGAATGCACAGCCATGTTAATTGTTATCTACAGTGTGGGACCCATCCTGAATGCTGCTGTGCAGGCCCCGATTGCAAGCCCATCCAAAGAAATCTTGCGCTCAGAGCTCTTGGAGGGGTGTCCTGCTTCGCTCCAGCGGAAAGGAAACATGATTGCCGAGTCGCAAAAGTGCTCGTGGCAGAGCAACGGAAGCGGAGCGTTGTGGGGACAATGGCTCAGCTCTATCTGCACTTGCAGGAAGCAATATTTCCCCCTTTGCTCTCGGTTAGCGCAGGAGCGTTTCAAAGCAGCCTTTCCAAGAGTGTTGATACTGATGTGCAGGAAAGGATTTTGCAATGCCGGGTAGTGCTGGAGGGCTTGTTCTTCACACGGTGTGCAATTGCCAGAAGGGATTCCTCCTTGCCACAGGACATGGCGATGGCCGCAGGATGGGAGGGTCTTAAGAAACGGGGTCGTACAGACAGATTCACAGAGGTCATCTGCTGTGGCTGTGGGCCACGAAAGCGGAACGGACCCTCCGTCTACAGAGGCGGGAACGGCGGGGTCGTTACCATCCCCAGGCCAAATGCTTCTGCAGTCTCTCAGTGGCTACTGGCCACGGTCGCCAAGTGGAGCCTCCGTGGACAAAAGCAGTGTGCCTAGTCTGCGTATCAGGTGCTGGGCAAAACCCAGGGCATGGCTGCTGCTCTCCTGCCTTGTGTGGGGCCTCTGCTTGGCTGCTGAATGTGGGACTAGCAGGAGCTCGGCCTCATTCAGCACCAGGGCTCCTGGCAGTGCCTGCTGGCTGCTGTCCCCCCCCCCCCTCCAAAGCCTCGCCTTCAGAAACGTGAATAGACGTTCCAAACCACATTTTAAAAGCCCAGCCTCTGTTCCCGCCCTGCAGAGGCGAAACTAGACTGGAGCAGAGGCAAGTCGTTCTGCAAGACTCCGTTACACTGGAGTCAGCGGCCCCTCCCCCTTGCTGTTGGAGCCATTCCGGCAGCGACAGGGGAGTGTCCTGTGTGTTGCCGTTGCCGCCAGAAGGGCTCCAACAGCAAGGGGGAGGGGCCGCTGACTCCGGTGTAATGGAGTCTTGCAGAACGACTTGCCTCCGCTCCAGTCTAGCTACGCCACTGCCGCCCTGCAACCCTTCTGTGTTCTCCTGGCCCAGGCTGCAGATCCATCATCCCTCCGTGACAAGACCGGGATGATGTATGACATGAATGCATCGCTGGAAAAGCAGCTGGCGGATCAGTGGGGCTTGGATGATGCATTTGTGTAAACTCTCATCAAAGGTCAATGCCCTGATGATGGATCGCTGGACAGCAGCAAGCATCGCCACACCAAGCCTGCCAGAAGCCTCGCTGTCCATGGAACGTGCTGCTGCTGCTGCTGGGCTTTGGGAAATGGCCACAACTAGCAGGATTCTCATCTCCTGAGCAGCACGCAAGGCTGGGGCTGGAATCCGAGAAGCAAAGGCTCTAGGATGGAGAGTCTTTGAGATGGAAGGGGCCTTGGAGGTCATCTAGTCCACCCCCTGCTTCACACAGGCCACTGCAGCATCCCTGACAGGTGGCCGTCCAGCCTCTGCTTGGGAAACTCCAAGGAGGCAGAGCCCACCACGGCACAAAGCAGACTGTTCCCGGGCTGGACAACGTCTCTGACCAGCCTGAATGTACTTCCCTGTCATTTTGGAGCCACAGAGACCAAGCCCCCCCCCTTCTGTGTGACTGAGTGACAGCCCTTCAGAGACTGGAGGAGGACGGCCACCCTCTCTCCCCGTAGTCTCCTCCAGGCTAAACATACCGCCGGGCTCTTCTTTGACCCATTCCTCCCAGGACTTGGTTTCCAGACCCCTCGCCCTCTTTGCTGCCCTCCTCTGAACCTGCTGCTCCAGTTTATCAATATTCTCCTTCAAACATAGTGCCCTGAACTGGATACAGTAATCCGGGTGAGGTCTGGTTAGTGCTGTACAGCCTGGAAGGGTGACTTCTTCTGTCTTGGACTTGATGCCTCTGCTGATGCCAATGCGTTCTCGTTCTCTGCAGCCCCACCACACACACTAGCGACCCAATCCTATCCAGGCCTGGCCTGCGCAATGCGCCAAAACAGCTTCCGCTGCATCCCATGAGTTGCATGCTGCTGCATCTCTGGCGCCGCCTGGGGCCCAATGGGCCTACTTGGATCCATGCCAGCTATTTTGCTGGCATAAATCCAATAGGTCCAAGGGGGCGTGTCGGGCCTGGACTGGGGGCATAGGGTAGGATCTTGCGGCCACAGCTGCAGCTGAGATCTGCCCCTGGCCCACCGCCGGCCCTGCCCGATCCCTGCCCTCATCCACCCCTGAACGGACTGCTCTGCCAATCGACCTGCTCCGGTGGAGGTTCAGTGGCCTGCGGTGTGCATCTTCCTGGCTCCCGCACCACTGGTAGTGAGCTGCCTGCTGTCGGAGCGGCTTGTGCAACGGTGAGCCCAGCTTTACACTGAACTGAAGTGGGACTTACAGTTTGCAAGAAACGTGCCTCCCTTGCTTGCCACCTTGGGAAGGGAACAGGGCTCCAGCAGTGCATCACCAGCACGGGGGGGCGAGGGGGGGCTAAGGCAGGCACAGTGACAGGAAACCCTCCTGCATCCAGGAATGCTGGGAGGAGGCTTCTCTTCTCAAGAGGGCTTTGGACTCTTCTGCTGAAGCAGGGGCCCTGCTGCTGGGTGAGAGTCAAAGTCGCTGAGTCGCGGCACAGACAGGCAGCTGCCTTCTGCTGAGTCAGAGCCTTGGTCCAGCTGCCCCACTACTGCCTGCTCTGACTGGCAGCAGTAGTCAGTATTCAGACAGGAGTACATAAGAACATAAGAAGAGCCCTGCTGGATCAGGCCAAAAGCCCATCTAGTCCAGCTTCCTGTGTCACACAGTGGCCCCACCAGATGCCTCAGGGAGCACACAAGACAACAAGATACCTGTGTCCAGTCGCCACTCCCTTGCACCTGGTACAGAGAAAACCCACTTCTAAAACCAGGAGGTTGCTTATGGCTTGTAACCTGTGATGGTCTTTTCCTCCATGAATCTGTCCAAACCCCTTTTAAAGGCATCTAGGCCAGGTGCCATCACCACATCCTGTGGCAAGGAGTTCCACAGATGAATTACACGCTGGGTAAAGAAATATTTTCTTTTGTCTGTTCTGACTCTCCCTCCACTCAATTTTAGTGCATGTCCCCTGGTTCTGGTGTTGTGCGAGAGGGAGAAGAATTTCCCTCTATCCACTCTCTCCATCCCATGCATAATTTTATAAGCCTCAATCATGTCCCCCCTCAGGCGCCTTTTTTCTAGGCTGAAAAGCCCCAGACGCTGTAGCCTTTCCTCATAAGGGAGGTGCTCCAGCCCACGAATCATTCTGGTCGCTCTTTTCTGCACCTTTTCCAATTCAACTATATCCTTTTTGAGGTGTGGTGACCAGAACTGGACACAATACTCCAGATGTGGCCTTACCATCGATTTGTACAAAGGCATAATGATATTAGCCGTTTTATTCTCAATCCCTTTTGTAATGATCCCGAGCATGGAATTGGCCTTCTTCACAGCCGCCGCACACTGGGTCGACACTTTCATCGACCTGTCCACCAGCACCCCAAGATCTCTCTCTTGATCCATCACAGACAACTCAGAACCCATTAGCGTATATGTGAAATTTTGGTTTCTTGCCCCAATGTGCATCACTTTGCACTTACTTACATTGAAGCGCATCTGCCATTTTGCTGCCCATTCTCCCAGTTTGGAGAGATCCTTCTGGAGCTCTTCACAATCCCTTCTGGTCTTCACCACCCGGAAAAGTTTAGTGTCATCTGCAAACTTGGCCACCTCACTGCCTATCCCCAACTCCAGGTCATTTATGAATAAGTTGAAAAGCACCGGTCCCAAGACTGATCCTTGGGGCACACCGCTTTTCACCTCTCGCCACTGTGAAAATTGCCCATTGACTCCCACTCGCTGTTTACTGGTCTTCAACCAGTTCCTAATCCACAAGAGGACCTGCCCTCTTATTCCCTGACTGTGGAGTTTTCTCAGGAGCCTTTCATGAGGGACCGTGTCAAACGCCTTCTGAAAATCCAGATATATAATATCCATGGGTTCGCTCGCATCCACATGCCTGTTGACCTTTTCAAAAAATTCTAACAGGTTTGTGAGGCAAGACTTCCCCTTGCAGAAGCCATGCTGACTCTCCCTCAGCAGAGCTTGTTCTTCTATGTATTTTAAGATCTTATCCTTAATGAGACTTTCCACCATCTTCCCTGGAACAGAGGTTAGGCTGACCGGCCTGTAGTTTCCCGGGTCCCCCCTCCTTCCTTTTTTAAAGATTGGCGTGACATTAGCTATCCTCCAATCCTCTGGCACAGTGGCCGTTTTAAGGGACAAGTTGCATATTTTGGTCAAGAGGTCAGCAACTTCATTCTTGAGTTCCTTCAGAACTCTTGGGTGGATGCCATCCGGGCCTGGTGATTTATTGATCTTTATTTTGTCAATTAAGTCTGAGACATCTTCTCTTTTAACCTCTATTTGACTTCTTTAGTCAGGGGAGACCGTTCCGGCAGCGGTATTTGCCCGAGGTCTTCTGCCGTGAAGACAGACGCAAAGAACTCATTTAATTTTTCTGCAGTCTCCAAGTCCCCTTTTATCACCCCTTTCTCTCCCTCACCATCCAGCGGACCAACCTTTTCCCTGGCAGGTTTCCTGCTTCTAACATATTTGAAGAAGCTTTTATTATTCCCTTTTATGTTGCCTGCCATACGTTCCTCAAAGTCTTGCTTGGCCTCCCGTATCATCTTTTTACATTTCTTTTGCCAAAGTTTGTGCTCCTGTTTATTTTCCTCACTAGGGCAAGACTTCCATTTACGGAAGGAAGCTTCCTTGCCTTTTATAGCCTCCTTAACTGTGCTTGTTAGCCATGCCGGCACCCTCCTGGACTTGGTCGAGCCCTTCCTCCTTTGTGGGATACACTCCCGCTGGGCCTCTATGACTGTTGTTTTAAACAGCCTCCATGCACTCTGGAGCGATTGGACTCTTTTTACCTTCCCTTTCAGCTTTTTTTTAACTAGTCTCCTCATTTTGGGGAAGTCAGCCCTTCGGAAGTCAAGGGTTTTCGTGTCAGATTTGCTCGGCACTCTCCCTCCGACATGCATGGCGAAACAGATCGCAGCATGGTCACTGTTCCCCAATGGTTCGGTAACATTTACCTCCCTGACCAGATCTTGAGTGCCACACAATATCAAGTCCAGAGTCACCTGTCCTCTGGTCGGTTCCGTGACAAGCTGCTCTAAGGCACAGTCATTTAACATATCCAGAAATCCAGTCTCTCTTTCATGACCTGAGCATGAATTGACCCAGTCGATGTGAGGATAATTGAAGTCCCCCATGACTACAACCCTGTCTCTCATTGACACCTCCCTGATTTGCTTCCTCATTTCAAGATCCCCTTCAGGTTTTTGATCTGGAGGACGGTAGCATGCCCCTACTATTACATCACTCTTTGAGCCTGGTAATCTAACCCACAGTGATTCTACGGAGGAGTCAGAGCCCCCCTCCAGCTCTACTCTGGTGGATTCTACCCCCTCGTTGACATAGATGGCCACCCCACCTCCAACACACCCCTCTCTGTCCCTCCTATAGAGTTTATATCCTGGAATTGCAGTATCCCACTGGTTCTCTGCATTCCACCAGGTTTCTGTTATACCTACTATGTCAATGTTTTCCCTAGCCACCAAACATTCCAGTTCTCCCATCTTTGCCCGTAGACTTCGGGCATTTGCATAAAAGCACTTATATACCTGGTCCCCCAAGAAGGGCTGCATGTTTGCACCTTTATTCCTGCAGCCTTCTGTCCTGCTAGACTGGCTGTCATGTCCCATCACGCTACCACTCCCAATTTTTACTCTGCTATTACTTGACTGTTCCCCATCCTCTGCACCCTCATTCCCTAGGGATGAGGAGTCCCGAACCGGATGCCCCTCGGCTCCTGTCGGCTTTCCCCCAGGAGTCAGTTTAAAAGCTGCTCTGCCACCTTCTTAATGTTACGCGCCAGCAGTCTGGTTCCGTTTTGGTTCAAGTGAAGCCTGTCCCTCTTGTACAGGCCTGGCTTGTCCCAAAACGTTCCCCAGTGCCTAACAAACCTATACCCCTCCTCCTGACACCAGTGTCTCATCCACGCATTGAGACCCCTGAGCTCCGCCTGCCTAGCTGGCCCTGCACGTGGAACAGGTAGCACTTCTGAGAACGCTACCTTTGGGGTCCTGGATTTGAGCTTCCTACCTAGCAACCTAAATTTGGCCTCCAGGACTGCCCGGCTACATTTCCCCACGTCGTTGGTGCCAACATGCACCACAACCGCTACCTCCTCCCCAGCACTCTCTACCAGCCTATCTAGACGAGAGGTGATGTCCGCAACCTTCGCACCAGGTAGGCATGTCACCGTGCGGTCCTCACATCCGTCACAGACCCCCCTCTCTATGTTCCTGACTATAGAGTCACCCACGACAAGAAGCCCCCTTCGCTCCCTCCCCAGAGGAATATCCATAGTGCGACTGGATACGGGCCCATCACCTGAAGAAGGGGTCCCCACTGTGGTTTTGTTTCCCTCTTTTCCAGAGTGACGTCCTCCAGCCCTGAGACTCCCTATCCTGGCAGCTGAGGAGCTGGCGAACTGAGGGTGGGACGATGCCTCCACGTCCCGAGAAGTCTCACCCTGGTTCCTCTCTACCTGTCTCTGCTTCTCCAGGTCAGCAACCGTGGCTTCAAGGGAGCGAACCCGTTCCCTGAGAGCCTGGAGCTCTTTGCACCGAGCACACACCCATGACTTGTGCCCAAGAGGCAGATAGCCATACATGAGACACTCAGTGCAAAACACTGGATAGCCCCCACCCTTCTGCTGGCTGTCTGACTGCATAGCTTTTTTTTTTTTGTAAGTTATGGATTTATCAAAGTTTGGGTACCTTAATGTTGTTGGAGCTCTCCTCTCTTCAAGGTTGTTGGAGCTCTCCTCTCTTCCTCTCTTCTCTCCACAGAGGAGAAGTGCCGGGCAGTGTGTGGGGCCTGGCTTCCTCGCCCCGCTGCCCAACTCGTCCAGCTGCTTAACTCGCTGTGTCTTTTTTACCTTGCCACTTTGTCCCAGTGAGCCACTTGGTCCCAGTGAGGCCACTCGCTGCTCCTGAAAGGGCTCACTCACAAACCAGCCCCAGATTTAAACTGTTGTGTGGCTCCTCCCCCTGCCTACCTTCTCCTCGCCCAGCTGCTTAACTCGCTGTGTCTTTTTTACCTTGCCACTTGGTCCCAGTGAGCCACTTGGTCCCAGTGAGGCCACTCGCTGCTCCTGAGTCTTGTTCTTATGCAGAATATTTCTATACCGCTTTTCAACAACAAAGTCCACCAAACAGTTTACACAGCAAAATGAATAAAGAAATGGTTCTTTGTCAGAGAACATGCCTGGGGGGGGGCCTTGGACATGCCCCCCCACCCGAGCGACAGCCCTCCTTGGAATCTCACAAGGAGGCTTTGAGGGCTACTTCAGGCAGGCAGGTTCCACACCCAGTGAAATGTGCCACACATGAGAGGCTGCTGCACAACCTCCTCACATTTGCATCATCCATCCCAGGCCAGCCCCCCCCCCCCACAGTGCCAGCCAGAAGCCACAAGCAGAGGGAGGAGGGGGACAAGAGCCCCTCTTCTGCCATTGCTCCCCCCAGCACTACTGAGACTGGGGGCTTCGTGGCGGCCCAGCACCTTTCCTCCTTTGGAGCTGTAGCATTGTCTCCCCCATCAGCCACCCTTCCTCCCCTGCCCCCCCCACTGCAGACTAGAGGCAGGAGAGGCATCTGTCTGCAGAGTCTGGAGGACGAGAGAGAAAGCGAGAGGTGGTTTCTCTCCTACACTGGCTTATTTACAGCCATCTGGGGGGGGGGGAGCCCGGCGGGGCACAAACTCCCCAGGAAGTGTCAGAAATATAGATCCAACTCTGGGCATTGTGCTTCCTTGCCAACTGAGCACTCAATCAAAACCCAATGATGGATTTTGCGTGGCTGAACAAGGAGGTTCCCTTTGCTGGCTGCACAGTGGCTTTGTGCTAATCTTTGTGCTGGTGTTTTGAGGCCTCTTTCTGGTTTCAGCAATCTTTGGAGTTCTAATTGTGAGTGACTCTTAAAACAATTCCTGCTCTGATTGGTTCCTTAAATGTGTTTTTCCATGCAGCTCTTTGAGTATTGTGTATTGATTTTAGATTGCTATTTGACCTTCTGTGATTGTATTGTGATATCTGTAAACCACTTTGGTTTCCAAAGGAAAGGAAAAGTGAGATACAAGTTTACTACTACACTACACTACTTCAATGGTCTAGTTCTTGTGGGAGAAAGCATCTCTCTCTCTCTCTCTCTCTCTCTCTCTCTCTCTCTCTCTCTCTCTCTCTCTCTCTCTCTCTCACACACACACACACACACACACACACACACACACCAGATGCCTCAGGGAGCACACAACCAACAAGTATCCTGTTTCCTGCTGCCACTCCCCTGCACCTGGCACAGAGAAAACATACTTCTAAAGCCAGGAGGTTGCAAGTTATGGCTTGTCACCTGTGATGGTCTTTTCCTCCATCAATCTATCCCATGACCTTGATGGGCCGACATTGTTACAGAGCCATGTGGCACTCCAGCTACGCCACACCTGTGCTTCTGATCTTCCGACCGCTGTGATGATTAAGCTCCACCCTTCTTGCACCCATATGTTCCCCTCAAGGAAAGGCTCACGGTCATAGAATCACAGAGGTGAACGGGACCTGCAAGGTTGCCACTTCCGCCGGCTGCCAGACTACTCTCTCTGGCGGAGTCGCATTTGCGGCAGCTGGAAAAAGCACGCTATGCTTTCCGCTGGCATGGCCAGCCCTTCGGATTGGGCCCTAAGTTGTTTCAAGAGAGCATCACCCACATTCTCCCCTTGGGCTGGCGCTGGCGGTCTATAGCCGATGCCCACCACAGTGTTTTGCTTTCCCCCTAACTTCTACCCAGGTGCCAGTAGCCCCCTAACTTCTACCCAGGTGCCAGTAGCGTTGCTAAGAGGGGGGCGGGGGATGCGATGCCCCCTGGTGACAACTGCAAACAGTCTCCTCGTGAGGAGGAGCCGCGGCGGGAGTTTAGCGCTCCGCAGCTGCTTTTTGGCAGCCAGAGGGCTGCGTTTGCAGCCGCGGAGCAGAAACTCGCCGAAAACGGCACGGTTTTGGTCCCCTCCCACCTGCCCTGCGTCCTGGAAACCTTCAGACGAAGCCTTCTGGGAGTGCAGGGGCAACACAACTGCCAGGTGCTCTCCATGGGGCTACTTTGACCACTTTGTTGGACTTTTGAGCAAGCGCCTACGCTTTTGACATATAATGGCACCCCCTCCCCTTTGACCACATCTGTTCTTCTTCCTATCAAGTCAAATTTACTTTCACTTGCTACTTAAATCATTGGGCTGCAAATGGAGGAAATTAAAGCCCAGGGCCAGGAATACCCTAATGAGCTTTGAAATCATATCAATGGTGGCTTCGCCAAAGTCGCCTTCCTCACAGCATTTGCGCTGTGATTGTCTGCAAATAACAGCAGCCCCCCCCCGCCATCTCTGTATTTAACACTCGTAAATAAACAAAGCTGTCATCTGAGGGAAAGAGCAAATATGTTTATGAGTTTTGGCACCTTTGGGTGAGAGACTCATGTTGTGCTGTATGAAATGCCACAATCAGTTTTCCTTGTTTTGAGAGATGCTGGTCTCAAACTGGGGAATGAAGCCATTAAAGAGTAATCGGAAGAGACTCCAGCCAGAAGCAAAATGACTGTTCGTTCTATGAAGAAACGCAGTTACGGGTTTGAAATCTAGTTTGGCCCACCAAAAGGTACCATGTGGACTCCTCCCTCCCAGGAACTGGAGTGATGCTGGTGTGAACGGGAGCAGAGACGCGAACTCCTCCTCCCATATGACATGATCCAGCAATGAGTCCGTCCCTCTTAGCTTTGGTGACGCCCCCCCCCACTACAGTTTTTAGAAGGCTACCGGGGAACATGATTTGCCTCCCACCTTTGCTCATCATGGCCCCCCTCCCCACCCCAGCCCTCATCTCTCCACCATTTGTCTCTGTGGCCAGCCCCTCCCCAGGAAGGATCTCTCTTGGATTAGCCAGCTGCCTGCCCCCCCAGCCCCCCAGCCCCCCCCATCCTGCTAGTTTCCTAGTAGGGAAGAATGCTGCAAGCACATGTGCGGTTGAAGAAATAGCATCCAGCCCTTAGTGCTCACTGAGGACACATCAGTGGATCATCACTGACCATTAGCAAGCATTCAAACTGCAGGGGCTGCCCTGCAGGCCTGTTGAACTATAGGGCAAGGGATATATGTAGTAAAGAATGACTTACAAAAACCACCTGATATCACTTAGTGGAATTTTAATCTGTCAGCTGATCTTCATCTTTTTCAGTGGCTTCCACTTTGGCTCTAAACAGTCCATCAAGTCAAGCCATCGTTTTTCCAAAGCAAAGAACACGTTTAATGCTTCTGGGCCAAAATATTTCCATCCCAGTTTCCTATCAAGAATGGGAACATGATGATGGAATTGCATTTGGCCAAGTGCTTGCTGTCCTCCTCTTTTCAACCAGGTCCTCAAGGATCTCCACTGAAGAGTTATTCAGATAGACAATGATTTAATACATATGGGACAATACGGCAGTTAGTCAGATATTTTTTTTCAGTGTTTATGCTCCTCAGCAGGTCCTCGCATCTGGGAACCGCTGAACCATGAGCTGTCGATCGAAAGGTCGGCAGTTCGAATCCGTGATGGGGTGAGCTCTCGTTGCTTGGCCAGCTCCTGCCAACCTAGCAGTTCCAAAGCATGTTAATGTGAGTAGATAAATAGGTACCGCTTGCGGGAAGGTAAACAGCGCTCCGTGTTTCAGCCGCATGCTATGCGCTGCGGCAAGGAGAGTCATGCCAGCCACATGACCACGGAGGCGTCTTCGGACAACGCTGGCTCTTCGGCTTTGAAATGGGGATGAGCACCACACCCTGGAGTCGGACACGACTGGACTTAATTGTCAGGGGTCACCTTTACCTTTTTTTTACACAAACAGTATCAGTCTAGAGCTCCTGGAGCTCCAATTGCTCTTACAGCACAAGGTTACGTGTCAACTTAGAAGTAAGTTCCACTGACTTCAGTGGGATTTACTCCCAGGTAAGTACATACAGGATTGTGGCCTTCATAATCCACAGCATGCAATCACTCACGACCTTGCCTTGGCTGCTCCCAGATGTTTGTGGAGAAAGGAACAGGCAGGCTCTCCTCCTCGACCGCCGTCCAGCTGTGCTGATGCTGCCCTCCCAGCTCCTCAGTAGGGTGGTGGTTCTTGTTATTAAGGATATTTATCCAATACTGTTCAACAAAACGCTTGCAAAGTGATTGACATAGGAAAGGGAATAAGAAGATGGTTCCCTGTCCCGAAGAGGCCTCATTGAAAAAGACACAGAGGCGCCACTGTAAAAGGCGCTCGGCTGAAGAGAATAGGGATGGCTGCTCTCCCCCTGCTCAGCAGAGAGAACCACCACTCCGAAAGGTGTCTCTTTGCCCACTTGGCCATGGTTGGCACCAACACTGGGAAACTGTAACGTTTGAAGGGAATTTCCAGGTTCTGTGGTGGGAACCTGTTCTATGGAGTTCTATGCATACTTTGTCCTGACTGGAGTGAGGGCCCTGATTCTGCTGGTCATGTGGTAAAGTCCCTACCAGGATCTCCCCACTGCCTCCTGCAACATCATCATCATCGTTTCCGGGCCCAATTCAAGGTGCTGGTAATGACCTTTAAAGCCCTTCACGGTTTGGGTCCAGGGTATCTGAGGGACCGCCTTCTCCCATACATTCCGGCCCACTCTCTTAGGTCATCTGAGGGGGCTCTCCTGCGAGTGCCACCTCTAGCGCAAGTTAGGGGAGTGGCAACACGTGGGCGAGCCTTCTCTGCGGTGGCGCCACAATTATGGAACTCCTTGCCTAACCCCCTCCCTCATGACTTTTCGCCAAGGGCTCAAAACATTTTTGTTTCGTCTAGCGTTTGGGTGATTGATTGTGTTCTGCCTCCTGTGTCTCAAGATGCTCTGCCATGCTGCTTCTCTGCTCCATGCTGTCGCCCCCCCCCAGTGGATTTTACTGTTTTTAAATTTGTATGATTATGTATTGTTCAAACTTATTTTAAATTATGTATTTTAATCTTTGTTGTAAGCCGCCTTGGGCATTTGCCTTTCGGCATAGGAAAAGGCGGGATATAAATTTTTAAAATAAATAAATAAATACATCATGAGCAAATACACCACCAGCTCAGCTCCAGAAAGCAACGTTGCTTGGAACAGCAAGAATCCTATGGCGATCGATCATCTCTCTGTGATTCCCAGGGTCTTAGCTCAGCTCCCAATTGCATAACATAACCAGTCCAGCGTACTTGCTTAGGCTGTGATGAAATATAGTCATAATAACAACAATAACTAACAAAGCAAGACCATGTTGCCAGTGCTGATTTTTCTTGGTTTCCAGCTGCTGCACTGCAACAAGTGAAGCTGGTAATTGCTCCAGCTCCCAGTATTTATCCGGCTCCTTCTCTCGGACGGCATTTTTACCAGCTTGTTTACTGTCTGCTTTTCTGAATTCTTGCTTCAAATACGTAATTTTCTTATCCGTCAAGCTGCCAGCAATTAATGCACATTATTATGGAGGACAGCTGCTCTCAGATCTATAGAGTGTACACCCAACGGAGACAGTGCCACAAATATTAGCATCTGTACTACTAAAGGGTGCCCTTTTCATTCCCTTGAAGAAACACTTACTTTCAGGGTTCCAGTTGCAGCGTTCCTCACACATACTGCCTTTAAAAAACCTGTATCTATCTTGGGATGGAAAATACAACTTTTTTATGAAATGGTCCCTATTTCTGTAATGACTGAGGGACTTCGGAACCAGAAACCTAAATAACAGAAATCCCCAGTAATTGTACTCAAAGGATATGGAGCAGTTCCGGAAAATCTGGAACATTTTTTTTTTAAATCCAGTTTTAATATTTAAAGAACTGAAGCATTTTTCTTAAGTTATTCAGAGCCTGTAGACAGAATACGCAACATATTTTTAAATGCACATTTGTATTTGAATGAAGAAAGAACTCAAGGAGAGAAATGGGCGTGGGGAGAGTGCAAGGGGTTGGCTCCTTAGAATGCCACCGCTGACCCCATTGAAACGTGTGTGTGTGTGTGTGTGTGTGTGTGTGTGTGTGTGTGAGAGAGAGAGAGAGAGAGAGAGAGAGAGAGAGAGAGAGAGAGAGAGAGAGAGAGAGAGAGATCAGGCACCCAGTTACAAGTAGGTAAAGATATTTTTTCTTACCCCTTATTAGGTTCAGTAGGCCAGTGGGTCTCCTTGGGGATACGCCAGCTATGTTGCTGGTGTAAATCCAAGGAGAGGAAGGGGGCGAGTTCAAATCAGGAAAGGGGGATAGGATCTGGCTTGCAGAATAGCGGAGAGGCTGCCACACCAGCAACTAGCGCAACAACATGCCAATAGAATTGGGCAGTTAATATAGCATATTATCCAGCAATGCCTGTCTCCACATCCAACACTTGTATGTATGCAGAAGTAAATCTTGTTCAGCAAAGGTTCTCTGTACAGTTTTAATTAGAAGCTTCTTCCTCATGGCTTCTGTCTCTTATTGCTTCCTGTTCCGTGTGGCTGGCACATTACTGATAAATTGACCTTAACTGCCCTGTTATTAGTAGTTGCTGTCCCCTGTGTACAATGTGCTTCAATTACAGGTTTCCGCTTATTATTTTTTTCTTTTCTTTGTTCTATTGTGAAATAGCATTATTTCTCATTAAAAGAAAGAAAAGTCAAAAGGAAACCAATAATTACCTCTTCTCACAGTGAACATAAACTGACTAATTATGAGACAATTAAAAGGCAATTCATTAGTAATTTAGCGGCAATGTTGGATTACTGAACAGGAAGCAACTGAATGCAGGGGAAGCTGTTCATCACAGAGGGCGACGCTTCTAATTAAAGGCAAAACAGCCATGACAAACCTCCATAGTTCTTTGCCAGTCGACATTGGACAGGCTGGCACTGCAACTGCGTTTTAAACAACGTTTACCATGAACCAAATCTGAAAAAGATGGGAAGACAACACGGAAAACGAGCGGATGCAGTGGCTTGTCAATTCCATCATCTGGATTCTCTTTAAACCAGGAGTGAATGGAGGCTATTCAGTCCATCAGGACATCTAGCTCTGTTCTGCCTACTCTTGCTAAGAAGGCCCTTGCAGGATCAGACCAAAGCCTACATAACCCAGCAGCCAACAAGATGCAGCTGGCTGGGGGAGCCCAGAGAGGGTCCATGTTGGCAAAGAAAGAGCAGCTTTCCCAGGCAGCTCCCCGGCAACTGGCATGTTTTGCACCTGGAGGCAGCATATAGCAGCAGCTCACTACGTAGCATCATTAGAAGACGCTGGCAGACGTATCCTCCAGGTAGATTTGTTCTCTATGCTGGTATGGGCAAAGGTCTTTCCCAGGCTTCCTACTCAAGAGCCAGGGATGGGACCTTTTGGCACGGAAGGCATGAGGTGCACCAGAGAGGAACAGCCCTTTCTGGCTATCTGCGACCTGCTTCTGAACTTGGATGTTTTGCTTCTCGATCAATGCTGCACATGGAGTGGGCCTGACCTTCCATGGAATCCTTGGTGCATAAAGTCCTAAGTGGTCTGGGACCCCCAAACCTTAGAGACGGCCAGTCCAGCGATGCCTTGGCTTCCAGGACAGAATGGGCTTTTCTGCTTGGGCACCACCAAGTTTATGCTGTGAAGGCATCTGAACTGATGGACTTAGGAGCTGTCCTCTGGTTTTGAAAACTCTGCTCCTCAGTGAGTGTGACACAGCCCCTGGCAATGATACTATGTGATGATGTAGCATTGCTTCAAGGCGTGTGTGTGTGTGTGTGTGTGTGTGTGTGTGTGTGTGCAACTGCTGCTAAGCAAGGGTGTGCAGAAAGCAAAACTACTGTGGAAATAAGGTCAGGCACGGAGGGCGGGTTTGGACCCCTTTCACCCACATAGCAGTTCTTGAGTTCTCACTTGAGAACTTTCCACTCAGCCTTCATTCCAGCTGTGCTTGGGAAGGGGCCATTGCTCAGTGCAGAGCACATACCTTGCCTGCTTCCCTGTAATCTGCCCAGGCTCAATCCTCGGCCACTCCAGGTCCAGGCGCTCAGCTAGCAGGGCTGGAAAAGCACCTTCTCTGTCCGAGACTTTGCAGAATTGCTGCCACGTAATGCTTGGCTTGACTGACCAATGGACTGACTCTGTCTGAGGCAGCCTCATTCCTTCGTGTTCATTTATTGTTCCAGCAAAGGCCATTTGCCATCCTTCCTGCCGGCTCCGGCACACTCACTGGGGATGCAACGGGCTCCATTTCTGTCCCAGAGGTGCGGTTAACATTTGAGCAGAAGGCAAAAATAAACTCAGCCTCATTCATGCAAAGCCTGACTCTATCAAGAGGACTCATCTATCACTCAGGGATGGGACCCTGCGCACAGTCACTGTACATGATGCCCCCCAAATGGCTGTTCCTGCATCGTTGGCTGTTGGCTTCAGAGAGAGAGAGAGAGAGAGAGAGAGAGAGAGAGAGAGAGAGAGAGAGAGAGAGAGCTGACACAGTTTCTTCCCAGTGACGCCTGCCCAGGCCTGAAGGCTGCCCAGTGCCGCTGAGGCATAAAGCGCACTTGGTGCTGGTCAGCTGTCCTTTCTCCTAAAGAGCCACCTGGGCTGCAATTGCGCCCCCCCAATGGGAAACAGCATCTTCATGGGATCGTGCCACTTCCTCCTCCAAATTGTCCCTCTCGGTCTGCTTTTAGGCTGGAGAGGGGAAAAGATACAGATACCTCTCTCTCTCTCTCTCTCTCTCTCTCTCTCTCTCTCTCTCTCTCTCTCTCTCTCTCTCTCTCTCTCTCTCTCTCTCTCTCTCCATGGTGCTACAAAACATTTGGAGCAGGAAGGGGGGATTTGGAGGTGGAAAATCAGCAGAGAGGAGCCCCCCCCCCAATGTATTTCTTATTGCAGATTGTGATCTGAGTGGCTGATATAGATTAAAACAAAGACAGCATTGGGGGAAACAACGCAGGAGATTTTGGCTACATGCTTTTGTTAACAGCTCAGTTTGTCCACCTCTTTGTTAGCAGAGCTGAGGGATTCAAGCAATTTTGTTAACTTAAGAACTTTACTAGGACAAAAAGAGAACTGCAAGCCAAAGCTACACAGGCAGAAACAGGAAGACAGGAACAGGAGTCAAACCAGAGGTCTAGAAACAGTAGGAGAGAGGAACCCACAAGCCTTTAAACAAGCAATGAACTCTCCGTACTGGTGGAGGCCAACAGTAACACACTTGCTGCCATAGACACACTGGGTGGCTCAGCTCACATGCAGTCGGTCTTCCAGCGTTAATGGCCCAATCCTAACCCACTACCTGGCCTCGATTCCCCTGACCTGGGTCCATGCAGACATGCGCCAGTGATATTGCTGGTGCAGGTCTGAGTAGACCCAGTGGCCTGGCATGGGTTTACCCTGGGGTAAGGGAACAAATGTTCCCTTACCCTCCGGAAGCCGAAACTCCCCCGCAGGATACAGTGGGCGCCGCGCTGGTGCCACATGATCACCATGTGGGGAGTTAGGATTGTCAGCTCCAAGCTGATTCCTGGAAGGGGTTCTGAACATCCCCAGTGATCTGCACCATTTTGGGGGGGCCAGGGAAACCTTTTCCTGCTACACATATGTATGCCAGGCTGCCATGAAAGGCGCAGGACCAGGGCCAGCGGAAACGGTGGCAAGGCTGGAATGGTGGTGAACCTTGCTTGCCTGTGAGATGCCAGGGGTCTCACGGTGAAGCACACAGGACCTGACCTGCGTCCTTGGTGCGTGCCTGACCTTTCGTTCCACTCATCCCACTTGCTGGCTTCCAGTGCCATTGTGCAAAACACCACAAACGTTGTTGGCACTAGCTGGAGGGTAGCGGTATTATGCACTAAGAAACCAATGTTACTTACTGCCAGGCCTGGTGGAGGCTCTCAGCAGCTGCCTGGGGCAGCCGTTTCGCTGCCCCCTCTGTCTTTTTGGCGGGGGGGGGGATGTGTGCACTCCCCCTTTATCACCGCGGCCACCCTCTCCTTTCCACCTCCCCGAAGGCTCCTCCCCTGCCCCATGTTTTGAGGAAGCACCACTGAGGCTGGGCGGTAAAAGCAGGAGCAGCTCCTGCCCAATGGTTCAGCTGAGGCATCGGGAAGAAGAGGACCGCAGTAGCCACGGCTGCCTCCTCCTCCTCCAGCTCCACAGCCACGATTCCGGCCAGGCAGCAGCGCTGGAGGAGAAGGTGAGTGTGGCTCTCCCACCTTCTCACTCGCTTCCCAAGCAGAGTGAGCAGAGAGAGGACAGGGCAGCGGCCGGGTGGTGTAGGCAGGCAGGTAGCGGGCCAAGGGGCGTGTAGGGCAGGCAGGCAGTGTGGAGCACCCCCACCAGTAGGCCCCAGCCTGCCGCCCGAAGCAAGCACAGCCGTCAGCCTCAGGGCTGGGTGTCGGTTTGAAGCGGTAGCAGGGCTAAGGGTATGAACACAGGGTCATCAGCAGAGCTGGCCTGGCCCTGCAGCCTGCTTCTCCCAGCGAATGTGCCAGGGAAGCCCACCCACAGGCACCCGAGAGCAGCCCCCCTTGTCTCTTCTTCCCCCCCAGAAGGGCCCACTGCCTCAGAACCCGAAGGCTCCCTCCCCAGAGGCACAGACTCGGTTTGGGGGGGGGGCGGGGAGACTCTCTGCCTCTTTCCACATCCCGCCTTTTTTCCTTCCCCGAAGTGCTTGCACTGTATAACTGTTTGATCAATTATGACGCTAATGGCACAACTGTGGAGTTATGAGCCTAATTACAATTACCATTTTTATGTGGAGTTAATTAATCATACAAAGACTGCATTCTATACTTTTAGAGACCCCCAAAGCCCTTGACGTGGCACGAGATGAGTTTGCCACTGCTGGGGTGAAGGTTCTTCCTGAAGCGAGAGCGGAGGTGATGCGGCGGCGTCCGGAGGGCCAGGCCAAGAGGGCGGCTGCTGCGTTGTCCCAGCTTTGAGCAGCCTGTGCCTGCAGGCCCTCAACCCACAAAGACTTGTTTCCAGTGTTTTCGTGTTTCGCTAGGGCAGCCATGTGGCCCTCGCTTGCCTGTGAGATGCCAGGGGACTCACAGTGAAGCACACAGGACCTGACTTGCGCCACCAACTTGCAAGGAGGGAGGACTGCGCTGCCGCCGATGGCCAGTGGTTCCTACTGCAGCCGTCAGTTTAGCAAGGATCAGGCAACAAAGGGGCCAATCAGGATCCATGTTGTACATCTTGCTTGCTTCCTCCAGGAACAGAGCCTGAAGAGGAAGAGAGTGGGCTGCTCAAGAAGAGCAAGGTCAATGTCTTAGAAAGAGAGCTCTTCCTTCCTTCCTTCCTTCCTTCCTTCCTTCCTTCCTTCCTTCCTTCCTTCCTTCCTTCCTTCCATCTGTCTGCTTCAGAGAATGAAGCTCTTTCCACCCCCCCAGAGAGATTCGATTATCACTTCTAGCAGGCTTCCAGCGTGTTAATTCCTCCTTTTTAAACAACAACAACAACAACCAGATACCTGATCTGACAACAGGGACGGGGAAGGCGGGAGACTGAGAGAGAGAGAGAGAGAGAGAGAGAGAGAGAGAGGGGGGGGGGAAGGAGGGGGGGTAAGAGGCATAGTGATGTTTGCTATTTCTAACAGAATGTGACAGATCTGGATGTGCACCCAGACTCACGTCATAGACGCGAGCAGCTTGGCATCTCCTCCAAACAGAGTTCTGAGAGGGAATGTCCTTCAAAAAACAGGTCACCTTGACCCTCTTTGCTTAGCAAGCTTAACTTCATTCCTTGAAGTGAAGACACAGACTATCTGAAATACAAGACTGATATTCCAATCCTATCGGGCTTCTCTGCTGCTGGGACTAGCGGTCGAGCAGCGATTCCTGCCCTAAGGCAGTCGTGAAACCAACTCTGGCAGCTTGAGAAGCTGCACACTGCTGGAACACCAGCAGAGAGGCTGGAGTGGCCCCGCGCATGGTGACAGGCTGGGGAAGACCTGCCGACTCAGGTAGGTTGGCAGAGGAGGTGGAGTGGGGTTGGGGAGAGCAGAACGGGGGGAGGGAGGAAGGTGACTGAAGCAGGAGGAGATGGCACCTGGCGGCTGAGGAGACCCATAGGAGACCATGACCATGATAAGTAGAACTTGGCCCTACTTCCTCTCCAGTCGCATCATGTTACACGCCCCCCACCCCCCCACAAGCCTCCTTGGCACGGCTGCATCGCAGGGGGTGGGGTGGGGAGGATAGGATTGGGCTGTGAGACCGTTTCCCTGTTGAGGAAGGGCCAACTCAATCGACCCCCACTGGAAGTGTAATGGTGAGCTATAGGCTGCTGGTCGATGGGCCAGGCATTGGGACGAGGGTCTCGCCTTCACATCTGTTTCCAGTATTTGGCTGCAACTGTGTACCAGCACCGGTTGAATAGGTCCCCACTTTTTTGTCTCAGCCAGTGGTGAGCAAGAGTTAGAGCCCCAGGGGTGGGGGTTGCACAGAAAGGAAGAGAGTCCCTCCCTCTTCAGCGCTCCCCACCACCTTCTACAGGACCCAGTACTGGGGCTCTGTGCATGAACCGCATCACCCAGGCTGTGCATTGGTCTAAATATTTCTTGCAGCTGCTTCACAGTCCTAACTATGAGGTTTATGAGAAAAGACTGAAAAAATAAGGAACGTTTTTTGTCTTTTACTAGTCAGTGTTAGGTATGAGGATGGAACTTACTAATCCTGAAACACAGACACCTCGCGCTTCTTGAGAAACTATTGGACATCCAAGTCCTCACGTCTACTGTGGCCCTACGGTTCTGAGGAAGAAGCATATTCCACATGCAGCCCTCTGTCTTTGTTCTCCCACAGAATTGTGGCCCACGTAGAGAGGCCTGTTTGTCGGTGTTGGGGAACCAGCTGCTCCTCCCCCTGGGCTTCTGATCCGTTGCACACGCAAACACAAGCAGCTTCTAGTTCAGAGATGCTTCTTCTCTCTCGAATTAACGAGCAATTGCCCGGTGCACAGCCCACATGCTGGTATATCCCACCTCTCTTCTAGGGTAGAACTCAAGATATCTAGTATGGGGTCCCCAGGAAGTCTGCTATCTATCCTGGCACTGCCCAGACTCGGACCTGCTTAGCTGTAGGGTAGGTACCCCCTTCTTCAGACCAGGCACTTGGACGGACCTCTGTGACGCTGCCCGTTTTGTCTTCTCATTCGGTTCCTGGGTGTACGTTTAAACATGCCCCTGGCCTAAATGTCCTTGAAAGGGGACAGATTTATGGAGGAAACGTCCACCACAGGTTACAAGTCATGATGACTGTATGCAAGAGATTTTACAGGTCGCCTATCTCCGAACGCAAGGGAGTGGCAACAGGATACGGGTCCCTTGTTGCCTTGAGTGCTCCCTCCCTGAGGCATCTGGTGGGCCACTGTGAGATACAGGGAGCTGGACTAGGTGGGCCTTTGGCCGGACCCAGCTGCTGCAGGGCTCATCTTCGGAGGTTCTGATGCCCAATCGTGTGCACACGGAGGAAACGTATCAGGTGTGCTGGTTCCCTGTGCAGTGGCCAAGGGCAGAGTTCAGTGGTCCAGCAGGACCTGAAGAGGGAGGGGAGGGTCAAGGTGAAACGCACAGAATTGTGCTGACCAACCAGGAACAGCCTAACCATGAGGCCGCCTGAAATGCTTGTGCGCAGCGGCACAGATGGAGGAAGAAGTGCGCGTGCGTCTGGGAGGGGGGGAAGCTGCTACAGCTCCAGATCACATCTCCCCACCTGTGGTGGCCTGTTCCATTGTGGCCGTGGGGATGTTCCACGGAACCGAAGGCCTCTGGGTGAGGTCTGGTGCAGCTGAAGAATGAAGGGGTCGGGCCCTCGTCCGCCTCAAGGGCAGAACCAAGGATCCAGCACCTGCTTCCAGACCGCTAGGAGCCAAACAAGCAGTATGGGAGTGGCGTTAAAAAGGCATTAATTAATTGAGAAATTAATTAATTTACGGGGTCAAGCACCTCAACCCAATCTGCTAGGTACCGACCAGGGAGCTTGGGAAGTGCGCCAATTCCTGCGTCAGGTAAGGAATACGTTTAGCAGCTAGCGAGCAAGTGGTGGGATGGATGGGACGGAAGCCAGGGCCTTCAGCTGGCCCTCCGGAGTTGCCATCTTCAGGTTGCTTTTATTTCTCTCTTCCAAACAATCTGGAGCTTGTAAGTAGTTCTTTGACAATCATATCTTGCATGCAACTGCTGTGAAATCCATCGCCATAGCAGTTAGTTCATCGCCACCAAGATGTATTGGTTGCCATTAGAAACGCCTCTGGATTCGACAACCCCTGCGCATTAGGAGAATCAAAGGCTCGCTCGAGGGTATCGGATATTTATCAGCCTCTGCTTTGTAGCTTGCAGCTCACTCCTTGGTATTGCTTGGATCCAAGGAGCCGGTCGTCTCTCTTCCATAGGCATTGCTTTCGGCGTGTCCTTGTGTTTAATTAGGGTTGCACAAAAGAGCACTTTTCAAATGCATGACTCAAATGTTTGTGTGGTAGATGTCAAAAGAACATAAGAAGAGCCCTGCTGGATCCTGGATCCTGTCGCCACTCCCTTGCACCTGGCACAAAGAAAACCTACTCCTACCTATGTCCTATCAGTTGAATTTGTTGCTCTTGACCAAATCCACAGACTTAGAACATAAGAACATAAGAAGAGCCCTGCTGGATCAGGCCAAAGGCCCATCTAGTCCTGTATCTCACAGTGGCCCCACCAGATGCTTCCAAGAGCACACAAGACAACAAGATATCTGTATACTGTTGCCACTCCCTTGCACCTGGCATTAAGAGATAGCCTATTACTAAGACCAGGAGGTTACTTATTCCCATCTTGACTTGTAACCTGTGATGGACTTTCCCCCCATAAATCTGTCTAATCCCCTTTTAAAGGCATCCAGGCCAGGTGCTATCACCACATCCTGTGGCAAGGAGTTCCACAAACTATTTACACACTGGGTAAAGAAATATTTTCTTTGGTCTGTTTTAATACTCCCTCCACTCAATTTTAGTGGATGTCCCCTAGTTCTAGTGTTGTGTGAGAGGGAAAAGAACTTCTCTCTATCCACTCTCTCCATCCCGTGCATAATTTTATATGTCTCAATCATGTCAACCCTCAGGCTCCTTTTTTCTAGACTGAAGAGCCCCAAATGCTGTAATCTTTCCTCATAAGGGAGATGCCCCAGCCCACTAATCATTTTGGTCGCTCTCTTCTGCACCTTCTCCAGTTCCACTATATTCTTTTTGAGATGCGGCAACCGGAACTGGACACAATACTCCAGATGTGGCCTTACCATCGATTTATACCACGGCATAATAATATTGGCAGGTTTATTCTCAATCCCTTTTTTAATGATCCCAAGCATGGAATTGGCCTTCTTCACAGCCGCCGCACACTGGGTCGACACTTTCATCGACTTGTCCACCAGTACCCCAAGATCTCTTTCCTGATCCATCACAGACAGCTCAGAACCCATTAGCGTGTATGGAAAGTTTTGATTTCTTTCCCCCTCCTCCCCAATGTGCATCACTTTACACTTACTGATATTGAAGTGCATCTGCCATTTTGCTGCCCATTCTCCCAGTTTGGAGATATCCTTCTGGAACTCCCAGTTTGGAGATATCCTTCTGGAGTGGCCATTTGGGTAGCAATGTATGGTTGCGAGAGTTGGACCATAAAGGAAGACTGAGCGCCGAAGAATAGATGCTTTCGACCTGTGGTGCTGGAGAAGACTCCTGAGAGTCCCTTGGACTGCTAGGAGATCAAATCAGTCAATCCTAAATGAAATCAACCCTGACTGTTACCTGGAAGGACAGGTACTGAGGCTGAGACTCAAATATTTTGGCCACCTAATGCAAAGAGAGGACTCTCTGGAGAAGACTCTGATGCTGGGAAAGATTGAAGGCAAAAGGAGAAGGGGAAGGCAAAGGATGAGATGGTTAGACAGCATCACCGATGCAACGAACATGAAAATGAGCGAACTCAGGAAGATAGTGGAGGACAGGAAGGCCTGGCGGGATATGGTTCATGGGATCACAAAGGGTCAGACACGACTTAACGACTGAACAACAACAACAACAAGCTGTACCGTATAGGCTTTACGTGTTATACCAAAATCGGCCACTAGATGGTACTGAAGACTCGCTTCACGGCAGATTCATTTCACGACGGATATTTCAGAATGTATCCCCATCATTAACTGGGGGACATCTGTATTTATTTATATATAGAGAGAGAGCCTCAGTTCCATGGGTGGTTCACCGACCCAGGCTGGAACCATCGAGATGGGAAATTCACAGGTTAGCTAAACCTTCCCGTTCTCTGGTGGTTCCAGGCTGGGTCAGTGCTGGCATCTGGGATATAGCCAAGCCGTGCCCCAATCAAGGGTGGGGACTGTCGTAACCGTAGGACCCCCTGACTCTCAACTGGAGAGGAGGGTACCCCAACTCTGGGTTACTTAGGTTCTAATCTTTGGGGTTCTACCCAGCTTTCAACTGGAGAGGAGGAAGTTCCCCAAATACCTGGGTTAGAGGATTGAACCTGCCTTAGCCCTGCTCGGGCAAAGCCAGGGAGGTTCAGATTTGGACCAAATAGGAATCAGTAGGCCGCTACCACCTAGGGTATGTCAGATCACTCAACCCCCAGGCTCTGAGGATCTATAGGCGATAAGGACGTTGTGGGGCTGACCTTCCTCAGCTGGAGGAAGCCAGGCCACAAGGTGTAAATCAGCTTAGGCTGCAGTAGCGAAGGCAAAGTGGATCCAAGCTGGATTTAGCCTACTCAAGTCCCAGTACTCAATAAAAGCATGTAGAAGGTTTACTTGAATATATTTTAGGACTATGCATACATAGATTTAGAAGGCATTTACAAATAAAGGCTTGACAGAAATATGAACAGACAAACAGGAATAAAAAAAATAAAACTTACTCTTAAAAGCTAAATGGTTCCTAACGCTCACCATTAATATCTGACCCAGACCAAGGAGGGGTTGGGGCCTTACCAACCCAATGCTGGGGAAGGCAAGAGTCCATGACGATGTCCCATCTCAAAGTGAAATGTGCTCACGATCCCAGGATGCCAGAAAGCTGCCCCATGACTAGAAGTCTTAAGTATGTTCCTTTTTTGAGAGATGCTGTGATTGGCAGGTCAGTCACCCCATAGAAGGTGGATCCATACAATTCCTTCCAAGGGATCACGTCATCCCAATGCTCTCCCCCTCCCAACTGGGAGATGCACAGGTGTCTGTGGTTAATTGGCATCGGCCTTGGACTTATCTTGTTCCCAGGCAGACTGAGAGCTCTGTCCTGCGCAGACGGCGTGGCCAGCGCCACAAGCGATAAGGAGTTCATCTCACGTATACCCTGTAGGCCTCTGAGAATTTGGACAGCAAACAAATACGATGCTACACATCCTGTTCAAGATGGAGTCTGAGAAAAGAAACGGATTCTCGCTTAACACCACAGGTACTTCCTCAGGCTCCTGACATAATGCCCTGGAGAACCCACCTTTCAAAGCCTCTGCCCCCTGATGCATATGTGTCTATCCCAGTGGTCCTCAAAGTGGTGGGTCGTGACCCACCATTGAGAACAAAAACCGTCCCCATACCTCTTAAGGGCAGGGGGACAGCATAGCGGCACATGCTGCCACGTATTGTCAATTGTTCCAGGATTCTTCTTTTGTCTACCTTATTAGGCTCTTTGCCCCAGTGATAAGTGCAAACTGGATTTTTGAGTGAGGCTGAGAGCCCTAAACGGGGGATCTGCAACAAGTCTTGTATCATCAGACCTGTCAGAGAAGAGCACAGACTCAAGGGTTGCAGTGTCAGTCTTGCAGGTACAGCTTGTATATTTCCAGAGCCTGAAAAGCCCTATAAGAACATCAGAAGAGCCCAGCTGCTGGATCAGGCCAAAGGCCCATGTAGTTCAGCTTCCTGTATCTCACAGTGGCCCCACCAGGTGCCTCAGGGAGCACTCAAGACAACAAGATACTATCGGTATCTCCCTATCAGGTGCCACAGTTTTGCAGCAGGGGAAAGCAACCAGTCCTATTCATTTCAGTGGCCGTAACACACACACACACACACACACACACACACACACACACACACACACACTCGCGCCGCTGTCGGAGTTGAGCCCCTTTGTGACAGGGAAGAGTGCCTTCCTTTTGCAGCTATGAGGACCTTTTTTACTGGAAAACAATAAATAAATATTCATCTTCATCATCGTTGCCGTGGTCGTCTTCCAATCCCACTCAAGGTGCCTTGTCAAGACATTTCTTCTTCTTCTTCCTCCTCCTCCTCCTCCTCCTCCTCTTCATCATCATCATTCCTTCAGCATCATCATTCCTCTTCATTCTTTCTGACATTTTTGTCCATTATCTTCTCAGTTTGCCCAGAGGACAGAAATAAATAGTTCAGCAAAGCTTTAAAAGGCAGGGGTGCTGGGGGGGAGGAGGGAGAAGTAGTTTGAGTTGAATGAAATGTAGATTCCGTGCTGGGCTTTTGATACCATTTGCGTAACCGGCTTCTCCAATTTATTCACTCCCAACTCTATTCTTTGAAGGAGACTGCAGGCTTAATTCAGCCCCTGGAGGAAATGTTTGGCTTTATGGGCAAAACAGCAGGAATAATCAAGAATAACATTTGGGGACAATACTGGCAAAGAACAAGATGCAGTCAGTCAGACTCAGTGTTGTGGTTTGCCAGTGTTCCATTCCTGGCATCACATGCGGCTGAAAAGGAGGGCCTGAGTCCAAGGATTTAGGCATTTGCTTCACAAGTAGCACATTTATTGCAGCACAAGGAATTGGAGCACACCTCACCACACGTTGATATTCCTTCAAGGCTGTTGGTTGCCATTTTGTTCCCTTGAGTGCTGCATGTCCATCACGCCATCGTGGCTCTTTGTCCTTCTTTGCCCTGATGTTCACCCAGCTGATTGTGGTGACTCACGTGGTTTTGTTAGCTGCAGGCGTTACGTCACTTCAGAAGTCGCGCAATCCAGGCTATCCACAAAAGGGTGTGACTGGCAGCTGCCAGAGCAGTCTGAGATGCTTTGCTCCTTAAGGCTACGCAGCCAGTGGTGCCATCAATGGCAGGGAGCCTCTCTTTCCTCAAAGCGATGGTGACCACGTGTGAGTTGTTGTTCAGTCGTTAAGTCGTGTCCGACCCTTCGTGATCCCATGAACCATATCCCGCCAGGCCTTCCTGTCCTCCACTATCAGGAAGATATCTCAGGAAGATATCTCAGGAAGATAGTGGAGGACAGGAAGGCCTGGCGGGATATGGTTCATGGGATCACGAAGGGTCGGACACGACTTAACGACTGAACAACAACTCACACGTGGTCACCATGGTCACCACAACTCACACGTGGTTCGCTCATTTTCATGTTCGTTGCATCGGTGATGCTATCTAACCATCTCATCCTTGGCCTTCCCCTTCTCCTTTTGCCTTCAATCTTTCCCAGCATCAGAGTCTTCTCCAGAGACTCCTCTCTTCGCATTAGGTGGCCAAAATATTTGAGTTTCAGCCTTAGTACCTGTCCTTGCAGGGAACAGTCAGGGTTGATTTCATATAGGATTGACTGATTTGATCTCCTAGCAGTCCAAGGGACTCTCAGGAGTCTTCTCCAGCACCACAGTTCGAAAGCATCTATTCTTCGGTGCTCAGCCTTCCTTATGCTTCGGTGCTCAGCCTTCCTTATGGTCCAACTCTCGCAACCATACATTGCTACTGGGAACACCATCACCCTAACTATACGAACTTTTGTTGGCATGGTGATACCTCTGCTTTTTATTATGCTGTCTAAGTTTGCCATAGCTTTCCTTCCAAGGAGTAAGTGTCTTTTAATTTCATGGCTGCTGTCTCCGTCTGCAGTGATCTTGGAGCCCAGAAAAGTAAAATCTGTTACTACTTCCATTTTTGCCCCTTCTATTTGCCAGGAATTGATGGGCCCAGATGCCATGATCTTAGTTTTATTAATGTTGAGTTTCAAGCCAACTTTTGCACTCTCCTCTTTCACTCTCATCAAGAGGCTCTTTAGTTCTTCTTCACTTTCTGCCATTAGGGTGGTATCGTCTGCATATCTGAGGTTGTTGATGTTTCTCACGGCAATCTTGATTCCGGCTTGCGATTCATTCAGCCCTGCATTTCTCATAATGTACTCCGCATATAAGTTAAATAAGCAGGGTGACAATATACAGCCTTGCCGTATTCCCTTCCCAATTTTGAACCAATCGGTTGTTCCATGGCCGGTTCGAACTGTTGCTTCTTGACCCGCATACAGGTTTCTCAGGAGACAGGTCAGGTGGTCTGGTACCCCCATCTCTTTAAGAATTTGCCACAGTTTGTTGCGATCCACACAATCAAAGGCTTTTGCGTAGTCAATGAAGCAGAAGTAGGTGTTTTTTTGGAACTCTCGTGCTTTCTCCATGATCCAGCGCATATTGGCAATTTGATCTCTAGTTCCTCTGCCTCTTCGAAACCCAGCTTGTACGTCCGGTAGTTCTCGGTCCACGTACTGCTGAAGCCTAGCTTGTAGGATTTTGAGCATAACCTTGCTAGCATGTGATATGAGTGCAATTGTACGGTAGTTTGAACACTCTTTGGCACTGCCCTTCTTTGGAATTGGAACGTAAACTGACCTTTTCCAATCCTTTGGCCACTGCTGAGTTTTCCAAATTTGTTGGCATATTGAGTGCAGCACTTTCACAGCATCATCATTTACGATTTTAAGTAGCTCAGCTGGGATATTATCATCTCCGCTTGCTTTGTTGTTAGTAATGCTACCTAAGGCCCACTTGACTTCACTCTCTAGGATGTCTGGCTCTGGGTCAGTGACCACACCAGCATGGTCATCAGGAACATTAAGATCTTTCTTGTATAGTTCTTCTGTGTATTCTTGCCATCTCTTCTTAATCTCTTCTGCTTCTGTTAGGTCCCTGCCTTTTTTATCCTTTATCATGCCCATCTTTGCACAAAACGTTCCCTTGATATCTCCAATTTTCTTGAAGAGATCTCTAGTCCTCCCCATTCTGTTGTTTTCCTCGATTTCCTTGCATTGTTCATTTAAGAAGACCTTCTTATCTCTCCTTGCTGTTCTCTGGAAATCTGCATTCAGTTGTTTATATCTTTCCCTTTCACCCTTGCTTTTCGCATTCCTTCTTTCCACAGCTATTTGTAAAGCCTCATCTGACAGCCACTTTGCTTTCTTGCATTTCTTTTTCTTTGGGATGGTTTTCGTTGCTGCCTCCTGTACAATGTTACGAACTTCCGTCCATAGTTCTTCAGGCACTCTGTCTACCAGGTCTAATGCCCTAAATCTATTCTTCACCTCCACTGTATACTCATAAGGGATACGGTTTAGGTCATATCTGACTGGTCTAGTGGTGTTCCCTACATTCTTCAGTTTAAGCCTGAATTTTGCAAGAAGAAGCTCATGATCTGAGCCACAGTCAGCTCCAGGTCTTGTTTTTACTGACTGTATAGAGCTTCTCCATCTTTGGCTGCAAAGCACATAATCTATCTGGTTTCGGTATTGACCATCTGGTGATGTCCATGTGTAGAGTCGCCTCTTGTGTTGTTGGAAAAGAGTGTTTGCTATGACCAGCGTGTTCTCTTGACAGAACTCCGTTAGCCTTTGCCCTGCTTCATTTTGCGCTCCAAGGCCAAACTTGCCTGTTGTTCCGTTTATTTCTTGATTTCCTACTTTAGCATTCCAGTCTCCTATGATGTAAAGGACATCTTTTTTGGGGGCTAGTTCTAGAAGGTGTTGTAGGTCTTCATAGAACCAGTCAACTTCATCTTCTTCGGCATCAGTGGTGGAGGTGAAGCTTTCCGGCTCTGAATGCCCCTGGAACAGCAGATTTAATGCTTTTTGCCCCTTGCTACTTCCTAGCTACTACTGCAAGCAGGCAGTGCGCACCCAATCCCCCGATTAGGCTGTGGAGCTTTACCGGGAACTACTGGGGAGGGGGGGAGTTGCCTCACCTGCCACGCCCACAACGCACGCCCCTGTTCTTTCCCTGAGGTTCTGGAGAGCTGCTGCCAGCCAGAGTGGAAAGCACTGGGCTAGCCAGGCCAAGGGCCGGACTCCGCAGAAGGCAGCTTGCTATGGCGGCACCAGCCCAAGACAGGAGCAGCAGGAACGAATGAGTGGCATAGCCAGTGGTGAATACGTCAATGTGGGCAAAGCCGGCTTCATTCCCCTCTTGAAACGAGGGTCAGTTCCTGAAGAGGTGAGGCTGCCTGCCTTCTGCAGCCTTGGAGCCCCACTCAGCAGCAGAGAAGAAGACCTCAAAGCCGGAGCCTCGGACCATCTGCCCCAAGTCTCGCCTTCCTTGTGATCATGCCCTGAAGTCCTGGCTGCCCTGAGGCCTCCAAGTCACCCACAAGCCCCCGGGGGGCACGAGGGCAGCAGCTGGAGCACCTCCCTGGAAGGGGAGTCGCAAAGGGAGCAGGATTGCACACAAGTGGGGCACCTGTGGGAGAGCCCTCCTTCCTGGAGGTCCAGGCCCCTTGGTTCTGCCTTCAGAGCGGGAAGGAGGTGGACATCAGCCGACGACTGCGCTTGTCCCTGAAAGCAGGATTCACCCCCAAAGCCAGAGCCTGCTGTGACTGTTTGCTCTTACCCCCTAGGGAGGAGAGCCGCACTCTGTGCATGCCCATGATGATACGACCAGTTTTCACAGGCGAGTTCTGGAGTTGGAACGAAAACAGCCCAGGGAAGCAGGAGGGTCTCCCCCTCCCCCTGACAGTTCTCGGTTCAAATGCTGCCCTGGCTTCTATTCTACCTTCTGCTAAGGCAGACATGAGTCAAAAGGAGAGAAGAGGACGGGACTGGAGAGGAAGCCGTTGTTGCCACAAGGCTATGACACCTGAATGCATGACCTGCAGGAAGCTGATGGCCGCTATTTTCATGTGTAAGGTAAAGGTAAAGGTATCCCCTGACAAGTAAGTCGTGTCCGACTCTAGGGTGTGGTGCTCATCTCCATTTCAAAGCCGAAGAGCCAGCGTTGTCCGAAGACGCCTCCGTGGTCATGTGGCCGGCATGACTCTCCTTGCCGCAGCGCGTAGCATGCAGCTGGAACACGGAGCGCTGTTTACCTTCCTGCAAGCGGTACCTATTTATCTACTCGCATTGACATGCTTTGGAACTGCTAGGTTGGCAGGAGCTGGCCAAGCAACGAGCGCTCACCCCGTTGTGGGAATCGAACTGCCGACCTTTTCGATCGACAGCTTATGGTTCAGCGGTTTAACCCGCTGCACCACCACATTTTCATGTGAACGTCAGGCAAATGACTTCTCCTGCAATAGAGGACGCCAAAAAAGAGATCTGAGAGAAGCGCTTGCACCTGGCATTTGGGTTAGGTCTGTCAGGCAGGAAAGATCCTTTTGGAAGTCTGGAGATGGGGAGGCAGAGAGGGTCTCTGAACTGGTCGATCTGAAAGTTTCACTCAGTGGCGGTTCTTTTGGTTGAAGACATACTGTACTCAACCAACACAGCTGCCCTGCGGTACGTTAGCCATCTTCCAAAGATACCTTTGCAACTGTTGCGTGTGGATCAGAGACACGCACTCACATCATGTCGTTAGACACAAGGCGCATCCAGCCAGTCATTTAGAGCTTCTAGAGACCTTGAAGGAGGTGCTGAACTCCGAAGAATGAGACTGCTAGCAAACCAGACGAATCCAGCTTGCACAACTAGTGTCGGAGAAATGTGGCATCTTCGGTCTTCCACAGGTTTTTCTGTGACACCGATTGTCTTAGATTAGAAAATGTTCACGGAATCATGACACACCCACCACTGTCTGCCCTGACCAGAGAGAGGAAGAGGCGAAGGCTAAAAAACCCTCTTTATTAGTTATTGAATGCTGACAGATGGACATGGATACGACTAACTAGCTCACATAGCAATTAGAAAGGCAATCAACAGACAAAGCAGAAATGGGCTGCTTCCCCCTCCCCCCCCCACTGGGCTAGCCAGGACCAGTGGGCTAGAGCCGGGCTCCGTCCTGCTCCCACCAGCCGCACACGCCTCCGGTGTCAGCCCTTACACCAGGGCTGCAGCAGCCAAAGCTGTAGGGCTACTCGGCACGCATCCTTGTGCAGCGGCTTGAGGCTGTGCTGCTGCCGGTCCCACACAGGTTCGGGGCAGCTCTTTGCCTGGCCAGCAGTCATGTCGCGGACTCCCAGCCGCCACCACCCAGTAAGCAATGCCCTGGACCTGCATATTTGCAAGTTTTCATCTTGGTTTACTTCCTTTTTTCTGTTTTGTTTTGTTCTCTGTGTGTGTGTGTGGGGGGGGGGGAGCACAAAAGTGCTCCTCAAGCTGAAGGAATTCAACACAAGTGGGGACCTTTGGTCCTGTTTTCATCCCCCAGCCTGTATTTAAGCCGAGCATCTCTTCCAGTAGTCTATGGTGTTTTCCTCATTTTTAATACAGTATAACATTGCACTACTTTGCTTGGAAAGACCTTGAGCCATGAAGGAAGAAAGGGGAAACAATTAAGTGCATTTAGTGAGCAGATATAATCCTATTTGAAAAGAATCCTTCTGTACGATGGCCCTCCTCGCCAGCTTTCCCTTGGTGGAAAGCCTGCTCCCTCCGCCATGAGCTCCCCCTTGCCAATAAGATTAGTGTGTGTTGATGCGAGAGTGAGATTGCACAGCCGAGCACACGCGTGTTCAGCATGACTATCAAAGAAACCGACACATCAGCATTTCCCCACTCTGGGAGCCTTGGGAGGAATCGATCTCTGGCATAACCAGGCAGGTGAAAGAAAGGAGGAGCGAAACCGGTGCATGTTTAGTTGCAAGGTGATTAGGAGCGGACTTTTAAGGGCTGGTCCTGATGGATGGCTGAGCTATTGCATAATTGTGTAAGAAAACACAGTTTTACAAACAAAACGTTAGGGAAACCAGATAGAAATGATTTCCCCAAATCACCTCTCCCTCGAAAAGTCAGTTTGCAACCTTCACTTCTACCGAGTCCCGTCCCAGCATTCCTTCAGATCCAGAGGCGTAGCTAGGCGCCCCTGCTACTGTGGCGGAAAAGCCCGCCGCCCCATTATGCAAATTAAATAATTTGCATAATTAAATAATTTGCATAATGAGTTTCGGGGTTTTTTAAAGGTTTTTTTCAAGGTTTTTAACGCTAACGGGGCTTCTAAAAGGGTATGTGTGCTTTGCGCAAACTTATCTGTAGTTCTAGGAACCTCCAGCGACGATCAGGGGCGCAGATCGTCCCTCTGCAGCTCTGCTCCCGGTCGCGAACTCTGCAAAGCGTCCAGGAGCGCGCTGCAGAGTTAACGCATGCGCAGAGCGACGATGTTTCCAATCGTCACTCTGCACAAGCGTTAACTCTGCAGCTCTGCTCCCGGGCGATTTGCAAATCGCCCAGGAGCAGAGCTGCAGAGTTAACGCTTGCGCAGAGCGACGATTGGAAACATCGTCGCTCTGCGCATGCGTTAACTCTGCAGCACGCTCCTGGGCGCTTTGCAGAGTTCGCGTCCGGGAGTAGAGCTGCAGAGGGCCGATCTGCGCCCTTGATCGTCGCTGGAGAGTCCTAGAACTACAGATAAGTTTGCGCAAAGCACACATACCCTTTTAGAAGCCCCGTTAGCATTAAAAACACTTTAAAAAAAACAAAAGTTAAGGAGGCTCCCGCCCCCCACGGAGCCTTTCCGCCCCAACGCCCTGGGGCCCACCGCACCACCGCCCCATATCAGACGACGCCCCTGTTCAGATCTTCTTTGTGTGACCATGAAACAGCCTGGCTGGATCAGGCCACAGGTCCACCTAGCCCTGGCTTGAGGGAGGAAAGAGAGGATGCATTTCTTCCCCCTGGCAGTAGCACAGGACCTGGGTTCAAGAGGCAGGAAGGAGGCCAAACATCAGAACTCGCCCAAACCTGCTGTGCTTCCTACTGTTCTAGTTCTAGTGTTGTTATTGATATTTGTTTTTCTCTTCTTGCATTCTATGCATATTTGCTGGTGGTGCGTCTGTTTTCTGCCTTGAATGCAAAGCAGGGGCTGAATCGTGGCACAAGCATAACAACAAGGATGTAAATGAAGCTGCATCAGACCACTGGCCCGGATGGAGGCCACAGCTGGAAGGATCTTGGGCTCTCGGGCAATGATGGGCTTGCCCTGTGCCAAACTGCGGGGGGGGGGGGGGCTGGACCCATTCTGGGGTCTCCCTTCACTTCCTGGGCATCCAACAAGGGCATCAGTGGTAGAGCACACGCTGCATTATATGCAGAAAATCCTGGGACCCAGCCCTGACATCTCAAGCAGCAAGGTGGAGAAAGAGCAGGCCAGGCAGGCTGACTCGGCTTGAGAAGACAGTGTCGTATCGGCGTGTCCTGGTGGTGGTGGGAGGGGAACGCATTCTTCTGTGGACGCCAGCTTGTGGTCTGCTCAGCCGTGGCAGGGGCTGGGTCTGCCCATCACTACCCAGAACCCGCCGCACACAAGCACTGACAGAAATAGGAAAATGGTAGGTAGCAATAAGCTCGGCTCTGAGGTGTACACCACAGGGATCGGCATTGCTCTGAAACACACACGAGTGAACTGTGGCAATGTAACGTGCCTGGCCTTCCTTCCTTCCTGCATTCATTCTGTGCAATTAAAAGCCCAGGGAGCGATTTACATTTATTGTGCAGAGATCATTACAGTAATCAGAGCCTGTGCACAGGTGTAAGTAATGCTGCTTTAATGGGACTTGGCTGTCAATAGAACACCTTTCTTTGCACTCCCGTCAGGAGGAGACTTTCACACAAGCGGGTGGCAGTGGAATCTTCATTGGTGATTTCAGGCACGCGCGTTGGACTTCAGCGGCGGGATTAGCCGTTCCATCAAGATCTGGAGAATCTGCTTCTCCATTTGAAAATACGGCCCCCACCCCTTTTATTAGGCAGTAAAGTTATTTTAACTTGCGCTGACACAAATTAAACAGGAGTCCTGCTGTCTATTGATTTTGTCCGTGGTAAGGCACTTTTTTCATTCCTTCTCTCCTGAAGTCATCTTTAAAGACTTTACTTTTATTAAACTAAATACTGCCAGTTAACTAAAGTCTTTGTTTTTATAGACTCGGGAGAACAAGATCCAGCATAAATTAATCATGACTTAATTGAGTGAACTAATTCTGGTCCTCTCCAGTCTGCTGCGCCACAATATCCCTCTCTCCCCAGCTCTGTAACTGAAGGCTAAATGGTGCGTTACTCTAACAGCCTCAACTTTTATCTCCGTCACACAAAGGAATTCAAGTTTGAATTTCCTGAGAATTAAGTCTGCCAAACATTTTTGCAGCTCCAAAGGCAAAACCTGATGGAGACTGGAATCAAAGAAGGGCCATCTTGGCCGATTCTCATGGGCTTCTTCCAGTTCATAGTTCTGTGGGGCTAGGCTTACCATATTTTAGAAAGCTCAAACCGGGACACCCCCCCATAACACCCCCCCCGGCAAGGTAATTAATTAATTAATTTAAAAGCAACGGAAAATCAACCACAAACATCAAAAATCAACCATAAAGCACAAACCACAACAAAAAATCAACCACAAACAACAAAAATCAACCATAAAGCACAAACCATAACCCAAAAAGAACCTCAAAAATTATCCAGAAACTACAAACCAGAACCAAAAAACAACCTCAAAAATCATCCACAAACTACAAACCTCAACCCAAAAACAACCACAACCAAAAATCAACCTTAAAAATCAACCTACAAAGTACAAGTACACAAATATACAATACAATAAGACCAATTATTACTTTCTAATTAAATATTTAATCATTTGAAGGGGGCGCTTTGCGCCCCCTTTTGCCGCGTGAAGCGCGTCCGGCATTTTAATTAAATAATTAATTAAGTGAAGGGGGCACGAAGCGCCCCCTGTTGCCGCGCGAAGCGTGCCCGAAAATTTTAATTATTTAATTATTTAAATTAATTAAATAAATATAAATTAACTTACTTTTGCTGCTCCCGGCGCTGCTCCCCGGCCTCCTGCTTTGCTGCTCCTCCGGCCTCGGGCGAAACACAGACTGCTTGCCCGTGCGGCGCGAGCCTCCAGAGGCTCGCGCCGCGCGGAAAAGCAGGCTGGCCCAGTCTCCCAGCGGCACCGCACGGTGCCGCTGAAAGACGGGGTTGCAGCCTGCTTGCCCGCGCTGTGCGAGCCTGCCGGAGGCTCGCGCAACGCGGGCAAGCAGGCTGTGTTTCTCCCGGTGCCGCTGCGAGACCAGGTCTCGCAGTGGCACCGAGAGAAACACAGCCTGCTTGCCCGTGCTGCGCGAGCCTCCGGCAGGCTCGCACAGCGTGGGCAAGCAGGCTGCAACCCCGTCTTCCAGCGGCTCCGTGCGGAGCTGCTGGGAGACCAGGTCGCAGCCTGCTTGCCCGCGCTGTGCGAGCCTGCCGGAGGCTCGCGCAGCATGGGCAAGCAGGCTGTCGGTTGGCCTGCTCCCTCACTGGCTCCATGCCGGTGAGAGAGCGGGCGGACAATCGCTCGCTGCGCCGCCATCTTCTTTTAATTTTAAACTTACCGGGCAGCAGCTGCATCTTGGATCACGAAATCTCGCGTGATCCAAGATGTTGGCGCCCAAATCTCGTGAGGGCATCATGCCCTCACGAGATTTGGGTGCCGACATCTTGGATCACATGAGATTTCGTGATCCAAGATGCTGCCCGGTAAGTTTAAAATTAAAAAAAAAGATGGCGGCGCCCATTCGTCCCCCGGGACCGGACCGGCAATCGAGCCCGATTTCCGGGACTGTCCCGGCGAAACCGGGACGAATGGTAAGCCTATGTCGGGCAATCTAAATTGGTGGTTTCTGAAGGAAAGACAGTGGTGCACCAGATGTTCACCCAGTGCAGTGTTGGGGTTGGACGTGGTGTTTCAAGGGCCTGAAGAAACTGCACTGGGTGAACCCCAGTCCCTACTGCAGGGCCTGAAGAGAACCGCCGCCCACAGCTCACATTCCCAGCTCAGCCTGTGGGCCACTGAGTGCTACGTTCGCTCTCATGGAACAGCAGACAAGTCCCGACCTATTGCCACGATTAAAGCTCCATCTCATCCTGACTTTCCCTGCTGCCCCTGCCAACGGTAACAGACATGTCTCCCACCGTCTGGATGATGAGCCTTCCCAGGGGAGATAACTCCAAAGTGGAGGAGCAGCAGCAGCTCCTGAGAAGAAGGCCTCTCACTCTGTGAGCCTTTATGCAGCTTCCAATTTGGCCTATGGATGCTCAAGGCCTTCCCAGCCTAGCGGTCAGGAACGGACAAGGGTGTGGAGACTGTCTCCAGGCATGGGTCTCCCAGGCCATTGAGGTCTTTGTAGGTTATCATCCCCAGCCTCTTGAGCTCTAGCCAGCCTCTAGCAGTGACATATGAGTCTCATGCAGGATGGGTTCTCTGCTGTCCTTTGTGAGGGCGGTGGCTGCAATGCAAGGTGTCTTTGTGAAAGAATTTTGTCCTGCCTTTTTCACATAGCATCCAAGATGGCATGCATTTAAAAAAATCATGAGGATGACATAATTGACCTGGAGCAGCATTGCTGCCCATGTCCTGGGAAGGTCTGCCCCCCCCCCCATGAACAGCCATTGAGCCCCGTGCTGGGGTCCCCGAGACCAGTGCTTCTCAAACTGTGATGCATGGACCGGTGTCGGTCCACGAGCCATCGGCTGCCTGAGCCGCTTCCGGCCTCTCAAGAATGTGGCTGTGAAGCCTCCTGAGCCGGCATAACCTAAAGGATGAAGCTCCCCCTACAGCTGGGAGCCTCCTGCATGAGGTCTGCTTGGATCATGGCCGCCATTCATCAGAGCTCAGGCAGGCCACGACCTCTCGAAGGAAGAAGAGAACGCATAGGAGAAGGAGAAAGAGGAAATGGGGTCTGGGGCCACGCCCTTTCCTTAGGAACACAGAGGGCTCAGGTAACAGGTCCTTTGGTGACCGGATGACACATCGCCCCCCAGTGCTCAGCAGACAAACGCTGCCCAACTCCAACAAAGAATGTGGCCGTGAACCCTCCTGAGCCGGCCCTTGGCATGCTGGGAAAAAGCTGCCGGTCCGCCAAGCAGAGACTTTCAGAAGCACTGGCCGAGACAATGGAGTGGCGCACCGCTCACTGCCAACCAGTCCCTGACCCCCCCCAGCCAGCACTGCAGCCAGTAGGTGGGCCACAGTGCTGTCCTGCAAGGGTTCCTGGTTGCCGAGGCAACAGGGACACCAGGGAGGTGGGTTCTGGCTTGGAAAGGGAGCAGGGCCACAATGCCCCGAAGAAAGGCAGGCAGTGGCGAGTGTACACCCCCTGTGGGGAGGGGGTGCTGACACAACACCCCCACATGAAGCCACACGCCATGCCCCCGGCATTGGCATGGCTTCAATCACCCCCCCTTACCTTTTTGGAGCCAAATGGCTCCAGGGCGGGCGGGAGGGCCCAACGAGAAGACGGCTAGCGCGAGAAGACGAATACAGTGGAGGGGACGCATCCAGGAGGCAAGTACACCCCCCTCCGCCGCCACGTGCGTTTGGGGCCCACAGCCTCCCGCCCCTACCCCAACGACGCTACTGAAGGCAGGCCCCAGTACAAAGGGTTCAGGCAGCTGTGCAGTGCAGTAGCAGCAGGATGCAAGGCTGAGGGTCCGGCGCTAGAGCTCTGAGGGAGACAGAAACCTGGGGAGGAGGAGGAAGAAGCAGTGGGGGCCCCCCTATAACCCTCTCCCCTCTGCAAGCCAGATGCAGGCCACAGCGGAAGGCTCTCCAGGAAGCTGGACTAGATGGGCTTTGGGCCTGATCCAGCAGGGCTCTTCTTATGTTCTTATGATCCTTTCCAGCTGGATGGAAAGGGGAGACCTGGGGGGGGGGGGAAGCAAGCAGTACAAAGAGGGAAGAAACCCACACACACACACACACACCAATCTGGAGCCTCACAATGATATTTTTTGAAAGACATGAACCTTGAAAAATGGGGAGAAAAATGCAGATAACAAAACCAACACAAAGAGCTGGCAGAGAGGCTACAGGGTGAGTGGATCCCATTGTATCTCCAAGTTCCCCCTCTTCCCATAAGCGCTGCCTTCCACAACATTCCACAGCACTCAGGTTGGTATCTTTGAGCCGATGTGAATGATGAGCCTTGTGCTTTCAGGCAGCTTCATGTAATAAAAACTTAGAATTGAATTTGAACTGAATAAAGTGGATTGGTTTTTAATTGAAATGTATTTTTCCCCTTTTCTCCCTCAAGTGGGGACATTCCAAATAGTTAATTATGTTTCATCCAAAGGGAGAACACCTATTAATTTATTTTCTGACAGCCAAATGAAAACAGGGACTCCTCAGTGGTTATAAGAACAGTCTACCGTAGCACGTGGTTGTACAGATAACAAAACTCGATTAAAATGAGTTCACATCCAATGGATCTGGCAACTCTTTTCCCAAAGGCCCTTGATCGGATTGGTAATAATGGGACATCCTCACATGATTTGAGCGGATGGGATCCTCTCGTGGGGAAGAAGGATCCTCCATCCATCGAGAGGGGGAAGTAGAGATGAGGTGGACCCAGAGCTGTGGTTTTCCTCACCTTGTTCACCAATTGGTAGTGTCCATAAAGACCAGGAAACAGAGAATGGATGTCATTGGGCAAGTTTCAAAATGGCGAGAGGTGAAAAGTGGTGTGCCCCAAGGATCGGTGTTGGGATCGGAGCTTTTCAACACGTTCATAAATGACCTGGAGTCGGGGATAGGCAGTGAGGTGGCCAAGTTTGCAGATGACACTAAACTTTTCCGGGTGGTGAAGACCAGCAGGGATTGTGAAGAGCTCCAGAAGGACCTCTCCAAACTGGGAGAATGGGCAGCAAAATGCCAGATGCGCTTCAATGTAAATAAGTAAATGAATAAGTCAAATCAAATGAATTTTGCATCCCCGGATCCGGGGATGCAAAATGCCATAATAAGTAAAATATCAACTTGAACTAGAAAGACCAGGAGTCGGAGTTGCAGCAGCCGAGCAAACAGTCCCAGGACAGCACATCTAATGCCAGAAAGGACCAGAGACAAGGAGATCCACGGTCAGGAGCCAGGTCATGGGGTCATGGGTCATGAGTCCCAGGTCAGTGGGAAGGAAGGTGGCAGGGCTGCTGCAGCCGGTGCTCTGGTCTAGCTGCCTCGTTCCCACAGGGGCCACTGGCTGCCTCTGGGGGGCCTACAAGCAGGGACGGCGGCACCCCCCTCTCCTGCCGTTGCTGCCCTGCCCTGCCACTGGCATTCAGAGCAGATGCGGCTGCTGAACCTGGAGGGGGGCAGAGCCATCGACAGACCCACCTGCAGTGCCAGGACTCGGTCCCATCTCCTTTTCTTTCCATCCGAGCCAGTGGCCACCACCGCATGTCGCGGCAATGGACTCCACAGAATTTGTGGAATCCAGTCTTGGCAGGGAAGTATTTATGGTCAGCTCAGGTCAGGAGGAACCAGCGGGTTGCCTGGGAGACAGGGAGCCGTCCTGGGAGCCATGTTGCCCGCGATTCCCTCCGCTCGGTGGTCTTCGGTCCCTCTTCACCAGGATGCAGCAGCAGCAGCAGCACACTGGATCAGTCGAGCCGTTTCTCAATGGCGCCGGCACTGACAGCTTCGCTGTGACCCCGTCCAGATTCGTTTCTCATCATTTCCAAGCAAGATTGATAGGCGTTGAAGGACATCTGTGTGCAGCCCCACTCTCTGGTGCCCACACAGTCTGCAGAATGAGCCGCCACAGTTGTAGGGAAAAGCACAATTTGGATGCCTGGTGGCTGTTTTCGTTCAAAAGAAAAATAAGGCCATCCTGCACAACAGCTGCTTGACTTGTTTATGTGTCATGGAAGTTGTGCAGCAAATGGGGACCTACCTTGAGGACCAATTTTCCATTTGAAGGAAGAGAAACGACTGCAAAAAGATTTGTCTTCCCTCTTCTTTTTTCTCCATCCTGCTCCCAGCCCCAGCCCGGAACTTCTACAGACGCTTTCTTGGAAAACAGCAGTTGCCTGTTGGGGAACGGCCGAGAGCCCTGTCTCCTTCTTCCTTCTTCAGTACGAATAAACAAACAGAATGTCTCCAACAGGGAACAGAAGAGAAAAGAAGCAGAAGGCAGAGCCAGGCAACAGGCACTGTCGAAGCCGTCAGTTTTTTTCTATGTTATGCTAACAAATTCCTCTGTGCATAACTTCAAAGGGATCCCCAAATCCTTCAAACTGTGAAAAACAGGCTGGTAAACAAAAGGTCCCCCAAGTGCAGGCCAGGCCGGCCCGTGGATCCCTCAGGCAAGGTGCAAACGGAGCACAAAAAGGGAACGAGGATTCGGCTGTTTCCTGGAGGCAGGTGTAGCGACAGCTTCTGGTCAGGATCGCGAAATAATGAATCCTCCCTGGTCAGGCGCAGGCTATCTGAAGCAGCCTCCAGACCACTGGCCCACCCGACTGGCTGCTGTTCTCCAGAGTCTCCAGCAGGAGTCTCTATTCCAGCCCTCCAGGGTCGGATCCGGGGATGCAAAGCAAAGCAGACGGAGTGATAAGCCATGATGGGGCCCAACTAAAGAGGCAGCTGAGCCGCCCGCCGCCCAATGGCCTGCCTAGCCCAGTCCTGGCTGCTCCACCTGGCAGCTGCTCTCTCCTTTCCCAACCCTGCTCCCCGAGAGCCTTTCCTGGGGCTGCCACTGGCTGCCACCGATGCCTGAGCGGCCGGCCAGGAGGAAACACCCACAACGGCACAGTGATCGGCCAGGCTTTGAGAAGGGAGGCTGGACCAGCTGGATGCCTGGGCTGCTTCAGCCAAATCTCTGTTTATTTGTAGATGTAATCCAGAAACACATAGCTTGCTTTTGGCCCCAAGAAGGCCCCCTAAGGCAGCTTACATTCAAGGAACATATAGCCCCCCCAACCCCCCCCCCCGCATGTAATCAATCCATCAAAACACCTCCCTTACGAGGAAAGGCTACAGCGTTTGGGGCTTTTCAGTCTAGAAAAAAGGCGCCTGAGGGGACATGATTGAGACATATAAAATTATGCATGGGATGGAGAGAGTGGATAGAGGGAAATTCTTCTCCCTCTCGCACAACACCAGAACCAGGGGACATGCACTAAAATTGAGTGGAGGGAGAGTCAGAACAGACAAAAGGATTTTTTAACCCAGTTCGTGGAACTCATTGCCACAGGAGGTGGTGATGGCACCTGGCCTGCATGCCTTTAAAAGGGGGTTGTACAGGTTTATGGAGGAAAAGTCCATCCTAGGTTACAAGTCATGATGATGGGTATAAGCAACCTCCTGGCTTTAGAGGCAGCTTGTCTCTGAATGCCAGATGCAAGGCAGTGGTGACAGGATACAGGTCTCTTGCTGTCTTGTGTGCTCCCTGAGGCATCAGGTGGGCCACTGTGAGGTACAGGAAGCTGGAATAGATGGGCCTTTGGCCTGATCCAGCAGGGCTCTTCATATGTTCTTAAAACAGCAACTGGCAGCTGTACATGAACCAAGAAAAAACAGAGCAGCGACTTGTAAAGATTTCCTCCTCTTTCTTTCTGTAACCTAGAAACTGCTTAAATTTAAGGCCTAGGTGTATGAGTGACTATTGAGTATATTGCATTGCATTTTATTTTGATCCCCCCCCCCCGTTATTGCAGAGGCATCGTTAGGGGGAAGTGGGGTGGCAAGCGGCGGGGGGATGTGTGTACTTGCGTCTGTGTCCGTCGCCCCCTCTGCCGGTTGTGTCTCTTTGTTCTGCCACCTGGTCCTCTTTGTGCAGCTGTCCTCGGCTGCAAGTTTTGCTCCAAAAAGGAGCTGAAAAGCGCCGGGGTGTGTGTGTTTGCGCGTGAAAATGACGTCACTCCTCCTAGGGGGGTTGTAGGGTTAGGGTTACACCACGGGGGTGCTGGTGGTGCTGATAGGAACATCACTGCATTATTGCATGATTACCCCCCACAGTAAAAGTTATCTATTGTTGCAACTTTAACCTCGCCTCTCTCCTTCTTGTACCAGTCCACTGAATCGTGCCATTGACCGCTGCACTCAATCCCTGCACAGGAAAGACATATTGCCACCATCTGCACACGTAACATGTACCTCAAAAGCAGGCCTGGTGTATACCCTGGCAGCCATCTTAGGAGACCTGTTAGCATCTTCTTCTCTGTGTCTCTGTCCCTGGAACCTGTCAGCTTTCCCTACTGAGCTGTTTTCCATGAGAAGATCGGATGCTGTTCTCTTGAGAACATGGGCTAAAAGGGCAAGGGTGGGAAGGTGGTTATCAGAGTGAAGTGATGAGAAGGGGCATTCTTGAGTGCTCTTCCCCAAACATGTCTACTCTCTATTGGCCCCAGCTGTGTGCCTTAATTGGTTCATCGTTAGGCCGTTTGCTGATGGGAATATGTTACATGTGCCAACTGTCTGATCTTTGTTATGGGAAGCAGTGTCCATTGTTATGGGAAGTAACTATACTTGTTGTATTGTTGCCAATTGTCTATGTTTAGCTAAGTTTGCTGAACCTATATAAGCCGTGCTTTAGTTTAGCCTGGCTGCCTCTTGGAATGGCACCCTGGAGCGGCTTCTCGGAGGTGCCATGAGGTGCTGGTTGAAAGTGTCTATGCAAGTCTTTTATGCTTGAAACCTTAGAAATAAAGCTCTTTATTTGCCTATTTGGAGCCTCACATGCTTGCTTCCTTGGAACTCAAAAGAACATTCCCGAGCCCCCAGCTAGGGCCCGGAACACCTGGTTACAAGAGATCCCACCTCTGCACGAGGAAGTCTCTTCTAGGGCAGGCAGCTCTTACCACTAGGACATTCTTCTTCATGTCTAACCAAAATCTGCTGTCTGTAGTTTCAACTCATTGGCTCCAGTCCTGCCCCCATGAGCCACAAAAAGCACTAGCAGGTCGTCCCCTCCTTCTGCATGTCAGCCCTTCGGAGACTTGAAGAGGGCACTCTCACAGCCCATTCCAACCCAAGTGCTAAGCAGCCCAAGTCAGACCTAAAGTCAGCCTAAGTCATTTAGGTCGAAGTTAGGTCTGGAATGCAACCATTTAGGGCGAAGTTAGGTCAAAGTTAGGGCGAAGTTACGACCAATGGACTAAAAACAGCCCATTCCAACCCAAGGGCTAAGCAGCACAAGTCAGACCTAAAGTTGACCTAAAAGTGGGCGGAACATGGGCGGACCATGGGTGTAACGGGGGCGGCAACCAATTAACGTTGGATTCCAGACCCTGGCAAGCACAGACACACCCCCTCCAACACAAATGCTGACACAAAATTTAGGTCGACCAAAAAGGTGGACCCAAATTCGAGGAGACCCATAGGAGCCATTTTACCTTACCTAAGCCAGCCCTCTCCTGAAAATTTCTAACACCCTACTCCTGAGTTAGGTCAGAGTTAGGACGGAGTTGGGCCTGCTAGGTCTGGAAACCGACAGAGTTATGCCTAAGATAGGGAGCCTATCAGCACCCAGCCCCACCCAGCCTCATTCCCACAAAAGCCCAGCCCCAGACCTCCAGTCACTCTCTCTCTCTCTCTGAGCACGTGGTGTGGGGTTCTGTCCCTCACAGCCACAAAGTGGGACTTTGTTGGTGGAGGGCAAAATTCACAAACACCCCACTTCTCTCTTCTCCTCTCTGCCTCCCTCTAGGGCAGAGAGGGCTGTTCTGGCTGTGGCCAACCTGTTTACAGCTGTGCCTGGGCAGCTGCCTCCATGCAAGTGTTTGCTAACCCATGTCTTTCTCCCAGCCCCTCTTCCCCCCCCCCACAGGCAACAACACCAGTAGGTAAGAGCAGGTAAGAGCAGGGTTTGTGCTGACATGTGGTCTGACTGCTGCCTCTTTGCATTTAGAAATATAGGAAGGATACATGCCTCTTTACCAATGTGTTGTCTCATAGCTGTCTGCATAGCCTGCCATGATATGCCTCTCTACCAATATCTTGTCTCATAGCTGCCTGCATAGCCTGCCATGATATGCCTCTCTACCAATGTGTTGTCTCATAGCTGTCTGCATAGCCTGCCATGATATGCCTCTCTACCAATATCTTGTCTCATAGCTGCCTGCATAGCCTGCCATGATATGCCTCTCTACCAATGTGTTGTCTCATAGCTGTCTGCATAGCCTGCCATGATATGCCTCTCTACCAATGTGTTGTCTCATAGCTGCCTGCTTTGCCTGCTATGATATATAGGATACATGCCTCTTTACCACTGTTGTGTCTGATTGCTGCCTGTAGTCATGTGAGCAGACAATGCCACAAGTGTGGAACTGTTAGCCTTATGTAGACACCAGCTGTTCTCCCCCCCCCCCTTTTCTCCACAGGGTCTACTGACAGGTCAGTATTGCTAGGTTTGCCATGGTTGTGACCCCCAAGTTGTGTTGTCTCTCTCTTTGACCCTTTCCCCTTACAGGATCATGCTCTCCTTACACCCAGGTAAGCAGCTCAGACCATGCTATGTGTGTCACACCTATCAGCTGTGTTTTATTTCTCTCCCTGCAGGCTTTTGCAACGACACACTGGCTTGTCGTCAATGGTGACTGCTTCCACATACTAGCTGACATGTAACTCCCCCTTGTTTTTTGTCTCCCCAGGAACGTCCACTATCACCTACCTTCCTGGGAGCACCCCTGGGGCTGCAGTCTGGTTGCCCCACTGTTGTCTGCCTCCATGCTGCCAGAGGTCAGGGAGCCAGCCCTGCAACCCTCCTCAGCTGCCGGCGCTGCTGCTGCTCCACCTCCCTGGCTGTGGTTCTTGCTGCCCCTCCCCTTTCTATGGAGCAGGCTGTGGTTCCACAGGGGAAGAGCCTGCATGTCCAGGTCCATGGGGCAGGTGTGCTGCTGCTTTCAGATTGGCTGCTGTGACTACCCCTGACAGCCTCGCCTGGCCATGTCTGCTAATGTTCCAGAATAATAAAGATGCCCCTTGGGCAGAGCCCCAATGAAACATATGTGCCCAGTGTTTACACAAGCATTGCCCCACACACACACACAGACAGCCCCCAGCACTGAAGCCCCTACATGAGTCCCAGCCAGGGACTGCCACGGCCTTCCCTGGGAGAACCCAGCAGGGGTGCTACGCAACCCCCATGGCACAGAGGGGAGGGGGGAGTCAGGGGGGCCTCTCAGGCAGGCAAACAGTGACAGCCAGGGCGTCCGCCTGTAATGCAGGCGCCTCCGTCAAAGGTCCGCCCGTAATGCAGGCGCTTCTGTCGAAGGTCCGCCCGTAATGCAGGCGCCTCCGTCGAAGGTCTGCCCGTAATGAAGGCGCTTCCGTCGAAGGTCCGCCCGTAATGCAGGCGCCTCCGTCGAAGGTCCGCCCGTAATGCAGCCACTTCCGCCCAAAGTCTGTCTGCATAAGAGGCGCCTGTTTATGCATCACCTTCATCTGCGGAGCGCCCCCTGTGTCCCTATCGGTCTCTGCAGACCCCTCTCTCGGAATCTGTCTCCCACCAGCCTTGTTGTCTGTCTGTCTGTCTCTGACCCACCCATGCCCCTCCCCAGCACCCCCTGTCTGCCTGCCTGTGTGTCTGCCTCTCCTCCCACTCCCTGATGATGGCTGCTGGCCACCCCCCACCCTGCTAGAGCGCCTGCCGTGAGGCGCCGTCGTCGCCCCATCTGGGGGTGTGATGAGCTGTGTGAGCCCTTCACGCTCGCAGCAGACAAGCCCAAGGCATCTCTTGGTCTTGGCCAGGGCACAGAGCAGCAGGCACGCCGGGATGCCTTCTTTGTGGGCATTGCCCCGGCCTTGGAGGCCCAGGGCTTCAGGCAGCGCACGGGCGAGTCATGTCAGAGGCAGTTCCAGTCCTCATGAGACCCCCCTTGTGTGTGACGTTCCCACCCCCCTCCCCTTCCCTTCCCTCCCCCGCTCACCCCCCAGTGCAGCCTCAACGTGGCTTGGGGGTGGCATCGCCTTCTGCAGGAGGGAGGGGACGACCACTCTCCCCTGCAGCAGGTGGCTGATGCACAGGGTGCCCTGTGGCGGCTGGGCTCAGGCACCTCGCTCACCTGTCACCTGCCCTGCGCCCACCACATGACTGGCGCAACCCCCCTGCCTGCGGTCAGCCCCTTTGCGACCGGGCTGCGACAGACCCTGTGGCAGCTGCCATGGATGGACGCTGACACATGCAGACAGAAGCCTGCACATTCTCGAGCCAGACACCGAGCCTGGAGAAGAGCCTGCCTGCCTGGGAAGTAAGTGTTGCCTGGATCCTGGGGTGGTGCTGGGCCACAGAAACTGCAGCCTGCCTAACTCAGGCATAACTCTGACCTACCTCAGGCATAACTTCTGCCTAACTTAGGCTGCACTTAGGCCACACTTATGCCTGACTTGGAGAGGAGTTGGGTTGGAATGGGCTGTCAGTCTTCTCTTCTCCAGGCTAAACATACCAAGTGCTTTTACCCTTTTCTCACAGAACTTGGTTTCCAGACCCCTCACCATCTTTGCTGACCTCCTCTGAAACTGCTCCAGCACATCAACGTCCTTCCTAAAAGGTGGTGCCCAAAAGTATTCCAAGTGAGCAGAACAGAGTTGCAACTATTACTTATTGTACCCTGGAGACGTTCAAGAGAAAACTAACTGAAAGGGGGGAGATTTAACTGTGGGTAGTGGGTAGGGTACGGGCCAGCTGGGCCTCCTGGGGGAGGGAATTCCAAAATTGGGGGCCACGACTGAAAAGACCCTGTCCTCCCCCCCATCAGCTGGCCTCCCAGGGTAGTCACAGAGTATGAGCTGAGTTGATACAGGGGGAGCTGATGAACCCAGGAACGTTTCACTGCTCACAGTGCTTCAGTGCTTCTTTTTGGAAGAATGATTTCTCTCTCCATTTCTCAAGTAAGGGGTTGCGGTGGGAGCTGGGTCCGAGAATGCAGTGGCTTGCCTAAGGGGCTGGATAAAGGCAAGGTTTGAACTGGGGGTCCAACTTACTGAGTACAGCACACCAGCTATTAGAATAAAAACCATCTGCAGCTTGATACGTTTGGACAGAAGACTGACATCCCAGCCCTATCCCCCATGCACAGCAAGCTGTGGTGGTAGGTAGAATGAGAGGTAGGTAGAAAACTCTTGACAGGCTGCCTGGTTGCCTATGGGTCTCCTCAGACCTACTATTTTGCAACCCAAGGAGAGGAAGGGGGTGGAACCCCTTCCCCCTTGGATGAAAAGGCATGCAAGAGTTTGCATCAGAACCCCGTTTCGATCCGTGAAACCACACTTTTACTCCAGGAGGTCTGCTTGCCTCTGCTCTCTTGTTGCCACCACCATAACTCCTGCAACACAAGCCTCACAGAAAGAGACTGGTAACCTCGGTCCTCAGCACAGCCTCGCCAAAGACCCACAAATGCCCTCCGGTCTTGCCTTGTCTCTGTCTCATGATAGTCACCTTGATTGCATGCTTAGTGTTTCCTACTTGCTTCTCTGTTTGTGAGTGTCCTGTGTGTGTGTGTGTGTGTGTGTGTGTGTGTGTGTGTGTGTGCATGTTGTGAGCAAGCACATATCTAGTCTGCTTTCTGCCATTTTTAGTGGAGAGCTGAGATTAGCCTCAGGCCTCTTTCCCAACCCCCAACCCCCTTAACTGATCCACCAAGGACTCTGAAACTGGTACAGATTTCCCTTCAGGGGGTTGGGGGTCTCGGTTCAGAGGTTTTGTTCAGTGGGAGAGACCAGCTCCCCGACCGCATGTGGGCGAAGGGATTCCCCGGCTCAGCCCCTGCCTACAGCCCCAGAGAGCTGCTCTCCAGCCATAGACGTTTGCTGTGGTCTGAGCCCCCGGAATCCTTCTCCCTGGTTTCCTCTCATTTCCCCGACATTCTCATGGGAAGCTCATCTAATAACCTGCCTACCTACCCCCTTCCCCCCCACCTTGCTCTGCCCTTTTCCTTCCAAGGTCCCTCTTTCCTCCCCTCTCCTCCTTCGAAGAGCCGCCTTGTAGGTCTTGAGTGAATGGTGGATAGAGGAGCACTCCCCTCTCTAGATGAAGCTGCGAGCGAGTAAGCTCCTATAGGCCCCAATCTTGAATCTTTCTCTCTTTTTTGGGGGGGGGGGGGTTTGTTGTTGTTGTTGTTCAGTCGTTAAGTCGTGTCCGACCCTTCGTGATCCCATGAACCATATCCCGCCAGGCCTTCCTGTCCTCCACTATCTTCCTGAGTTCGCTCATTTTCATGTTTGCTGCATCGGTGATGCTGTCTAACCATCTCATCCTTGGCCTTCCCCTTCTCCTTTTGCCTTCAATCTTTCCTAGCATCAGAGTCTTTTCCAGAGAGTCCTCTCTTCGCATTAGGTGGCCAAAATATTTGAGTTTCAGCCTTAGTACCTGTCCTTCCAGGGAACAGTCAGGCTTGATTTCATTTAGAATTGACTGATTTGATCTCCTAGCAGTCCAAGGGACTCTCAGGAGTCTTCTCCAGCACCACAGTTCGAAAGCATCTATTCTTCGGCGCTCAGCCTTCCTTATGGTCCAACTCTCGCAACCATACATTGCTACTGGGAACACCATCGCCCTGACTATGCGAACTTTTGTTGGCATGGTGATATCTCTGCTTTTTATTATGCTGTCTAAGTTTGCCATAGCTTTCCTTCCAAGGAGTAAGCGTCTTTTAATTTCATGGCTGCTGTCTCCGTCTGCAGTGATCTTGGAGCCCAGAAAAGTAAAATCTGTTACTGCTTCCATTTCTGCCCCTTCTATTTGCCAGGAATTGATGGGACCCGATGCCATGATCTTAGTTTTATTAATGTTGAGTTTCAAGCCAACTTTTGCACTCTCCTCTTTCACTCTCATCAAGAGGCTCTTTAGTTCTTCTTCACTTTCTGCCATTAGGGTGGTATCGTCTGCATATCTGAGGTTGTTGATATTTCTCCCGGCAATCTTGATTCCGGCTTGCGATTCATTCAGCCCTGCATTTCTCATAATGTACTCTGCATATAAGTTAAATAAGCAGGGTGACAATATACAGCCTTGCCGTACTCCCTTCCCAATTTTGAACCAATCAGTTGTTCCATGGCCAGTTCGAACTGTTGCTTCTTGACCCGCATACAGGTTTCTCAGGAGACAGGTAAGGTGGTCTGGTACCCCCATCTCTTTAAGAATTTGCCACAGTTTGTTGTGATCCACACAATCAAAGGCTTTTGCGTAGTCAATGAAGCAGAAGTAGGTGTTTTTTTGGAACTCTCGTGCTTTCTCCATGATCCACCGCATGTTGGCAATTTGATCTCTAGTTCCTCTGCCTCTTCGAAACCCAGCTTGTACGTCCGGTAGTTCTCGGTCCACGTACTGCTGAAGCCTAGCTTGTAGGATTTTGAGCATAACCTTGCTAGCATGTGAAATGAGTGCAATTGTACGGTAGTTTGAACACTCTTTGGCACTGCCCTTCTTTGGAATTGGAACGTAAACTGACCTTTTCCAATCCTTTGGCCACTGCTGAGTTTTCCAAATTTGTTGGCATATTGAGTGCAGCACTTTCACAGCATCATCATTTAGGATTTTAAGTAGCTTAGCTGGGATGTTATCATCTCCACTAGCTTTGTTGTTAGTAATGCTACCTAAGGCCCACTTGACTTCACTCTCTAGGATGTCCGGCTCTGGGTCAGTGACCACACCAGCGTGGTCATCAGGAACATTCAGATCTTTCTTGTATAGTTCTTCTGTGTATTCTTGCCATCTCTTCTTAATCTCTTCTGCTTCTGTTAGGTCTCTGCCTTTTTTGTCCTTTATCATGCCCATCTTTGCACAAAACGTTCCCTTGATATCTCCAATTTTCTTGAACAGATCTCTAGTCCTCCCCATTCTGTTGTTTTCCTCGATTTCCTTGCATTGTTCATTTAAGAAGGCCTTCTTATCTCTCCTTGCTATTCTCTGGAACTCTGCATTCAGTTGTTTATATCTTTCCCTTTCACCCTTGCTTTTTGCATTCCTTCTTTCCACAGCTATTTGTAAAGCCTCATCTGACAGCCACTTTGCTTTCTTGCATTTCTTTTTCTTTGGGATGGTTTTCGTTGCTGCCTCCTGTACAATGTTACAAACTTCCGTCCATAGTTCTTCAGGCACTCTGTCTACCAGGTCTAATGCCCTAAATCTATTCTTCACCTCCACTGTATACTCATAAGGGATATGGTTTAGGTCATATCTGACTGGTCTAGTGGTGTTCCCTACATTCTTCAGTTTAAGTCTGAATTTTGCAATAAGAAGCTCATGATCTGAGCCACAGTCAGCTCCAGGTCTTGTTTTTACTGATTGTATAGAGCTTCTCCATCTTTGGCTGCAAAGCATATAATCTATCTGGTTTCGGTATTGACCATCTGGTGATGTCCATGTGTAGAGTCGCCTCTTGTGTTGTTGGAAAAGAGTGTTTGCTATGACCAGCGTGTTCTCTTGACAGAACTCCGTTAGCCTTTGCCCTGCTTCATTTTGCGCTCCAAGGCCAAACTTGCCTGTTATTCCGTTTATTTCTTGATTTCCTACTTTAGCATTCCAGTCTCCTATGATGTAAAGGACATCTTTTTTGGGTGCTAGTTCTATAAGGTGTTGTAGGTCTTCATAGAACCGGTCAACTTCATCTTCTTTGGCATCAGTGGTTGGGGCATACACTTGGATTACTGTAATGTTGAATGGTTTGCCTTGGATTCGAACTGAAATCATTCTGTCGTTTTTGAGGTTGCACCCCAGTACTGCCTTTCCCACTCTTTTATTGACTATGAGGGCTACTCCATTTCTTCTAAGGGATTCATGCCCACAGTAGTAGATATGATGGTCACCTGACTTAAATTCGCCCATGCCCGTCCATTTTAGTTCGCTGATTCCCAAGATGTCAATGTTCAATCTTATCATCTCATTTTTGACCACATCCAGCTTGCCTTGATTCATAGACCTCACATTCCATGTTCCTAAGCAGTATTGCTCCTTGCAGCATTGGATTTTCCTTTCAACCTCAGACACATCCACAGCTGGACGTCCTTTCGGCTTTGGCCCAGCCGCTTCACTCTTTCTGGGTCTACTTGGAATAGTCCTCCGCTCTTCCTCAGTAGCATATTGGACACCTTCCGACCTGAGGGGCTCATCTTCCGGCGTCATATCTTTTAGCCTTTTGGTACTGTTCATGGGATTTTCTTGGCAAGGTTACTGGAGTGGGTTGCCATTTCCTTCTCCAGTGGATCACTTTTAGTCAGAACTCTCTGCTACGACCTGTCCGTCTTGGGTGTCCCTGCACGGCATAGCTCATGGCTTCTTTGAGTTACGCAAGCCCCTTCGCCACGACAAGGCAATGATCCATGAAGGGGGGGGTTTAAACACACTAAAATTAATTCATTTTTGTTGCACCTTCACCTGTAAAAATGGCAGGGACTATGCAGGGCCAGCTCTGGAGTGCTTGGTGATGACGAGCTCCAGAGCAGCATGGCGGACATTGCGTGGGGCTCTGATTCTAGCCGCGCGGCCATGCGGCTTAGAGGGCACACTGACCGTCACCCTTGCCTCCATTTCCCCACCAAATTATCCAGCTGTGACACTGCCCCCCCCCAGGATCCCTGTACATAATTATTTCCCCCAGGTGTGCAGATGACACGTGTTCACAAAGCACTGCCAGCGACAGCTGAGAGCACCTGAGAAGCCGAAAGGAGCCTGGTTCGCCTGTGCCGCCGACCTGCCGCTGCCGTTGCCCTCGGGGCAGCTGCCAACCGAAGCTCTCATGCTGGGATTCGACTTGCTGAAACTCCGGGTGAGCTCCGAAGAATGAAGTAGTATCATAATCAGTACCGTAAAGCTGAAGGTAAACAGAGGAGGAAAACAGGGATTATCTGGGTTTATGGAACATAATCAAGTTCAAATTTACCCAGATGATGAGCAATATAATTGGGGATTTAGGTGAATCTATCGCTAATGGCTTCTTTTACAGATAACCTTTCTCTTTAGAAACCAGATTAAGGGAAGAGGGAGGATTTGGTGATGTTAATTAAAGTGAAAAAGTGATTTGAGGGGCAATTGAATTTCTAACTATTACAGTGCTTAATGGAGGCAGAGCTGATGACGAGACACCCCGAGTTTCTCCCCGTTTGGGAAGTTTTGGAGGGTCGAGAAGCCAGGGATGCGGTCCTGTGAAAAATGCCACAGGGTCTCCCTTGTCACCACCCTGATGTGCCTGGAAGCAAACACTGGCCCCTGCGTTACACGGGAGGAGGCAATCTGATCAGAGGGGCAACTCAGATGGGGGGGGGGGCACATTCCCTGCAAGGAAAGCCTAGTTCAGAAACAGATGACAACACACTAGACCAGAGCTTAATCCAATGAAACTGCTTTGCAGCAGGTACAGGGCGAATGGGCCTCAGGCATATGCTGCAGGGCCGGAGGAGTCTGGCAGCAGCGGGGTGGGGGAAGAAGTGGCTGCCTGGAGCCTCGTGCGGCAGCACAAATAAAAGACGCGGCCAGCAAAGGGGCTGGAATCGGGTGCCTTCCGCGTCACTCTGCGGCGCACTGAGAAGCAGGGGCCGGAAGCTGCTGCTTTGAGCCTCCCGCTGGGCTTCGTGCTGTGTCGGGCAGGCAGGCACCTGCGCCCCTTTCCTACTCCCCAGAAGCCCTGCAGCTCTTGTAGCAGCCTCCTGGAGACCTGAGAGCAGCGCGCCTGGAGCGCATCGCATCCCTGAGGGGACCCTGGGGCTCATGAGACAGGGAGGGATGTGGAACCAAGAAACGGACGTTAGAGGAAGACAACGACTCGTTTACTGTACTGTCATCATGTAATAATTTAATTATATTAAATTTAATAATTCAATTTGATTGTGTTTATTAATTGTAATGTAATAATTTAATGTAATTAAAAAAACTAGTGGTGTGCCTTGACAATTTTAGCACTATGTCAGTGTGCTGTGAATTGAAAAAGGTTGAAAATTGCTGCCTTAAAGGTTTGCCGTGATCCGAGGGGACAAGACGACTTCAGAATCCCATGAATTCTCGTACGGGCGTCAGCTGACTGTAACCATGCCTGCTGCTTTTACAAGCCAACGTTGCCTGGAGGAAGCCAAAAGAGTGAATTTGTCTCCCAATATGTACCGAGATGATGTGCCCAGAGATGAGTTAATCTGTTCCTCTGAATTGTCGCTTTGAGGGAGGGGAAAAAAGGGATCAGAGCCATTCATAAATTGCTAAAATGGCCACCTTCGATTGAAATGCAATGAACAATCTGCAGAATTATAGGCACACTGGCTCCCTTTGCCCATTCATGCGAAAATAAACGGAAACAATGGGGGGATATTTCAGAAACAAATATTTCTACATTGCTGCAGCCCCTTTGTATCCAATCCATCTCTCCAGTGAACTCCGAGTATGAAATCATTGGCCAACCTCCAAGGCATAATAGGCTTTCAACAGAGGGTGGAAGGAAAGTCTCCCATTTTGCTTCTAAATGACTTGCAGTAAAACTGCATGCGGGGAGCAGCACTCTTCATTCTGAAACACAAATGGCAATTAAAGCCATATATCTTGGGCTGTTTGTCCTGCAAGCCATCCCAGCTTTTCGGTGCTTTTGTATAACAAGATTGCCATACCAGAGAGAATCAATGAGAGAACCTTTGGGGAAAAATATGATTCTGTAGCCTATAGAGAAAATCTGCCAGCTTCTCCCCCCCCACACACACACACTTGGAGCATCAGTGCAAAGAAAATGTTTTCTCCCCTTGAACGGCTTCTATGGCTCGGTCCTGAAGGGGCTGTCGGCAGCGGTTACATTACATGTCTCTGTGGCTGGATGATACATTGAAACGGGCAAAAGAAGACGGTTTTCCTCTCTCGCCTGGAATTCTGGATTCAGCAGCACAGACCTTTTTCTGCCATGTGCTCAGTTCTTTGCTTGTGGCACACAAGGGTGTGAATGGCGTGGCAGTGCTTGTGAGAGTCGACTGGCCGATGGATTTGTCTTCTCTTGGGGACAGGTTTGGGATCGATGCCCATTGGGGTCCTCCAGTTTTCAGATCAACCCTCACCACCGATCCTGAGATACATGGTGAGTCAGAGAAACTTGCTGTTTCTATATATATGACCTCCTGTACATTCCCCAGCGGGTCAAGAAGCAACAGTTCGGACCGGCCATGGAACAACCGACTGGTTCAAAATTGGGAAGGGAGTACGGCAAGGCTGTATATTGTCACCCTGCCTATTTAACTTATATGCAGAGTACATTATGAGAAATGCAGGGCTGAATGAATCGCAAGCCGGAATCAAGATTGCCGGGAGAAATATCAACAACCTCAGATATGCAGACGATACCACCCTAATGGCAGAAAGTGAAGAAGAACTAAAGAGCCTCTTGATGAGGGTGAAAGAGGAGAGTGCAAAAGTTGGCTTGAAACTCAACATTAATAAAACTAAGATCATGGCATCTGGGCCCATCAATTCCTGGCAAATAGAAGGGGCAGAAATGGAAGCAGTAACAGATTTTACTTTTCTGGGCTCCAAGATCACTGCAGACGGAGACAGCAGCCATGAAATTAAAAGACGCTTACTCCTTGGAAGGAAAGCTATGGCAAACTTAGATAGCATAATAAAAAGCAGAGATATCACCATGCCAACAAAAGTTCGCATAGTCAGGGCGATGGTGTTCCCAGTAGCAATGTATGGTTGCGAGAGTTGGACCATAAGGAAGGCTGAGCGCCGAAGAATAGATGTTATTGAACTGTGGTGCTGGAGAAGACTCCTGAGAGTCCCTTGGACTGCTAGGAGATCAAATCAGTCAATCCTAAATGAAATCAACCCTGACTGTTCCCTGGAAGGACAGATACTAAGGCTGAAACTCAAATATTTTGGCCACCTAATGCGAAGAGAGGAGTCTCTGGAGAAGACTCTGATGCTGGGAAAGATTGAAGGCAAAAGGAGAAGGGGAAGGCAAAGGATGAGATGGTTAGACAGCATCACCGATGCAACGAACATGAAAATGAGCGAACTCAGGAAGATAGTGGAGGACAGGAAGGCCTGGCGGGATATGGTCCATGGGATCACGAAGGGTCGGACACGACTTACCGACTGAACAACAACAACACATTCCCCAGCAAGCTGTAAGAGATCCATGTAAGGGCCCAATCCTGTCCTGTGCTGGCCCAGAGACTGCAGTGCTGCTGCTGCTGACATAGCCTTTGCTGCTGGCTTTGGGGCTGGCCAGGGACCAGGCAGTGGTGGCAGAGAGGTAAGTACCAAACTCTTATGTACTCTGCCACTCCTGGGTCCCCAATGGGCCCACTCAGATCTACAGCAGCTCTTTTGCTGGAGTAAATTCGAGCAGGTCCAAGGGGGCGTGTCAGGCCTGGGCCGCAGGCAGAGGATATCAGTGCTGCTACTGCTTCTGAGATCTGCCCTTGGCCCACCCTCGACAACACCCCCCCCGGCCAGCTCAATCCCGCCTGATCCTCCCACAAGCCATCCCCTCTGCCACCTTTCCTGCACTGGCGGAGGGAGTGGTTTGTGGGTTTCCTGGGCTGGGTGGTTCTGGCACACATGCTCAGAGCCGCCAGCCGTTTGCACAGGTGGGGGAGGAAGAGGCTTTTGGGCCACCACAACAGTGCCTATGACGGCGGATTATAAGATCCCCTGCTGTAGGCCCCTTGATAGGATCAGGCCAGCAATCATTTTACCATAGTTCTTTTCTAGACTTAACCCTATTCTAGTTTGCTCTTTGTGGAAGTCCACCACGCCAGGGAAACTTGGAAGACTTCCACATTAAAACTCGACAGCAGCAGCAGTTCAAGGAAGTTCTGCGTCTGCATGGTGGGATCCAGGAACACAGCCAGGTGTGACTTGGGAGTTTCCACTGCCCCCATCTATACTGCCGAGAAGGCCGGCGAGGGGCTTTCCAGGAGGGCCTGGACAGCCCAGTCCAAGGACAGCAGCAGCAGCAGCAACAGCAGCAGCAGCAGCAGGTTGAGAGTCGGAGGGTTGGTCCCAAGTCCTGGTCAAGGCATCTTCTTGCTCTCCGGGGTGACTTGTGCGTGAAGCCTTCCATTCCCACGAACCCCCATCTCCCCCTTTTCCTTCCCTACACTCCAACTCCTCCCCCCTGCTTTGAACCCTAGACAGGATCCCTGCACACTAATTAGCTTTCCCTCATGTGCGCATGAGGGTGGACCAGGGCGGAAAGGGAGGGGGCAGTTGGCCAGCCAGGCCAGGGACAGGGCTGGGATGATCAGTGGCACACTCTGCCGAATCCTTTCCCCTGTCCTGGGCCTGGCCAGGCTTACACCGGCTCCTCGGATTTGTGCTGGCCGTTTTGCCAGCGTACATCCGAGGAGGCCCATAGCAGCCTCTGGGGCTCTCCTTGGGGGAAAGGGATGAGCGCTCCTTTCTCCTGAGATCTTGTGCTCCAGCTCTGCCGGCGCTGGCCAGATCCTGCATAGGCCCTAGACAGGATTGGGCTGTAAATTCCGATGGAGAAAGGTCTGCAAAGCCCACATGATAATCGTCTTTCATAGGGTACCACATACTAGAAAGTCTTTCTACACTGCACACATTTTTAATAGTTGCCAGACAATATCAGCAGATTAACAGGAGTTGTCATAAAAGCACTCCTTAAATTTAAAAAAGGGATTTATTTTACCAGCTTTATGCTGGCCTCCCCCTCCCCCACCAAAGTAAGACTAAACAGATGATGTTTTATATGACCCCCCCATAACAAAACACATTTTTCTCCCAGTCTCTCTCTCCCTCCCTCTCTCTCTTTTAGTATATCTCCAAGCTCATAATGTGAAGCTTGCTTATCTGCATTTGAATGGAGTTTAACAAAAGCCCTGACATTTACAGCCTGGGCTGACAGCAGACTACCCTGTAAAACACTTTGCAGACTCATTAATAATAAAGAACAGTGCACTGACTTAGCAGGTTAGCTGACTGCCACTGGCATTTACAAAAGCACCCCCCCAAAAAAAAAATTAAAGAATAATTAAATATAATTAGGTAAAGGTAAAGGTATCCCTTGACAATTAAGTCCAGTCGTGTCCAACTCTAGGGAGCGGTGCTCATCTCCGTTTCAAAGCCGAAGAGCCAGCGCTGTCCGAAGACGTTTCCATGGTCATGTGGCCAGCATGACTCAACACCGAGGTGCATGGAACACTGTTACCGTCCCGCTGACACGGTACCTATTAATCTACTTGTAATTTCTTGCTTTCGAACTGCTAGGTTGGCAGGAGCCATCGCACGGATTCGAACTGCCGACCTTTCGATCGACAGCTCATGGTTCAGTGGTTTAACCCACTGCGCCACCCGCTGGCTCAAAAAATATAATTAAATATAATTAAAGAATATTTTCTCCATCCATACATAGGCTTACCATCCGTCCCAGAATTTCCGCGACCATCCTGGAACCCAAGTTCAGGTCCCGGATCGATCCCGGACCGTTCTGGGCTGGTGGAAGCCTCCTTCTCTGCCGCCACCGCCGCTTTTAAAATGGTTAAACTTACCTTTTTCAGGTGCCTCCATCTTGGATCTCATTAAATCTGCCCTTGCCGCCTTGCCCTTGCCGCCTTGCCCAGTACAGTACTGCCTTCATGCCCTTATGAGATTTGGGCGCCGCCATCTTGGATGTCGCGAGATTTTGCAAGATCCAAGATGGCGGCACCCGAAAAAGGTAAGTTTAACCATTTTAAAAGCGGCTGAGGAGGAGGCTGCGGGGCCATGGCGGCAGCAAGGGGCCATGGCGGCAATGGCGGCACAGAGGGCAAACGGCGGCACGGAGGGCAAGCAAGGCAAGCAATGGCGGCAAGGGCAGGGCGGCAATGGCTGTGGCGGAGACAGGCAAGTCGATTTAATTAATTAATAATTGACTAAAATAAATAAATTAAAATTTTCGGGTGCCCTTTGGGCAGCAAAAGGGCACTTCGCGCCCCAAAAAGATTTCTAAAATTTAATTAATTAATTAATTAATTAATCGTTGGGGGGGGGTCCCAGTTTGGACCTGGGAAAATCTGGGAAGCCTCTACATACATACCTGAGAAGAGAGTCGCATATATATTTACGGAGTTCCTTCCTGGTACAGAATGCTTCTGAATCCCAGAGCTTCTCAGACCACGTCCATATGAACACAACAGCTTCTCACCGTGCAGGTCAGAGAGAGGCGATCTGCCCCTGACTGCCAGCCAGCCGCAGGAGAGGGGAACCCCTGCCTGCTTCTCCAGCTTCGAGACCTCTTGGAGGCCTCTGGTTGGAAGTGGATGCTGGACTGAGTGGACCTGTGGCCTGATCCAGCAGGGGGCTCTTCTGTTCTTGCCTCCAGGCAGCAAACAAGGAATACAGCCAAGGATCTGAAGCCCACCAAAGTGTGACTTGGCTAAGGGTCACTTCGCTGTGGACTTTACTTGGAAGTGCATCACAGAGGACTGGATGGGGCTTCCTTTCAAGTGCATGCCCAGAGAGAGAGGGAGAGAGAGGACTGTAGGAAGATTTTGATATTCATTGGATTCATGAATGCCCATTCATGAATCAAATGAATACTGTATACAAATTCTGTTCAGAGTCCGCTACCTACCGTATTTTCTTAGATACTATTGAACAGCGACTGCTACAGCAGCACGTTGGCTGTCAAATATTCTCAGTTGCAGACTGCCGAGACAAACCACAAGGGCGGCTCACCAGCTGTCAGGGACTGTCCAGAACTGGCTGCCCCAGAAAACCGGAAGAGAGCCCACGCTGCCCGCCCAGAGAATCTTCAGCACGAAAACTCATGGCTGGGCATGCTGCAAACCAGTGTGGAGGGACGGCTCATGGACCAGTCTTGGTCCCAGATCAAGAAGACGACCTGTGTTCAAATCCCTGCTCAGCCATGAGCTCACTGGGGACCTTGGGCCATACCTGCCTAACCTGTTGTGAGAGTAAAGAGGGGGGAGGAGCCAAGCACCTTGCTTGGGGCTCCTGGGAGGATAAATACGAGAAACGAATGAAAGAATTTGGCCTGTAGCTCAGGAGCTGCCCTCACTGGCATCACTACGGGGGGGGGGGGCGGAGCTGTAAGTTCTGCTGAAATCGGAGCCTCCCTTACACAGGGGAACGAAGCAGCCCCGCCCCCTCACCGCCAGAGCCTTTCAGGGAAGGAAAGCAACGCACAGGGAGTCTCCTGCGCTTTGCTTTCGCTTCCCTGAAAGGCTCTGGCGGTGAGGGGGCGGGGCTGCTTCGTTCCCCTGTGTAAGGGAGGCTCCGATTTCAGCAGAACTTACAGCTCCGGCCCCCCTGTAGTGACGCCAGTGGCTGCCCTGATGATGATGATGATACACTGCTGCCACAATCCATGGCGTGAGCCCCAGCACCTGCTTGGGTATGTGTCTGTGTATATGGGGGGGGGGGGGGAAAGTACCACTGTGTTTTCTTCACAGCTCAATCCTATGGTCCCTCCCCGCTGATGCAGCCGTGCCAAAATGGCTTGCGCTTAGGGGGGTCTACGCGGATGGAGGGGAGCAGCGCTGGCCCTGCGCTCTCCGTGGATTGGGGCTTCTGCGCAGATCTTCCATGTGGCCTCCCATTCGTGGCCTCCCATTCGTGGACTCCCAGTGTCGCACTGCAGACCAACAAGCCTCACTGGATGTAATCAAACCTACGTCAGAAGGTGCCCCATGTCCCAGAATGTATCTCAGTAGTGTCACTAGGAGGTGGCAGACTGCACCAGGTGACACCCTCAAGGGGTGGGTGTGTGACACCAGTAGTGGCCAAAATCATGGGAAAAAAATGTCTATGAATAATGCCATGAAGTTATATACCGTATCATTTGAAAGGTAATTTAAAGCAGAATGAAATGAAAAAGACACGGTGTTGAATTATCTGTATTCTATCAAACACTGTGGCCAAAAAACGGGAAAAAAAATTGCAACTGCCTTATGGAACAAAAAGTGGATTTCCTTAACTCAAAAGTGACCAATGAGACTGATTGTTCCATGAGCCAATGAGGTTTTGTTATGACAGCATGTAGGAGTCAGCTCTCATTTTTATGTATCAGAGCTCATACTCAAACTCTTATTCAGTTGTGTGAGTGTCATCAAGTTGGGCACTGTGTTGTTGTTGTTGTTGTTGTTGTTGTTGTTGTTGTTGTTGTTGTTGTTGTTGTTGGTTACTGATTTGTTGGGTGACCTGCACTGTTATATATAAAAATAAATAAAGTTAATGGGGGTGACACCATGAGTTACCACACAGGGTGACACCAACCGCAGTGATACCATTGGGGTGACGCGACGAGCTCTTGCACCGGGTGACAAAAAACCTTGTGGCAAAGCCTCTGGCATATCTGCAGCCACCTCCACCAGAAAGGGGAGTGAGCAGGATATTGCCAGAGCCAGAGGTGTCACTAGGGTTTGATGCACCTGGTACACTCATGGTGTCGAGTCACCCCCATGGACCTCCGCCCGTACCAGACCATGATACAGTATCCTTAGTCGTGTTTTTTGAACTAGTGTTACTCATAAATCGCACTTCCCATATATCACTGAATGTAATGGCAATAATAGTAGTGACATAAACCCCGTCAACCCCCTAAGAGATCCCAGCATTCAATGGGGGGGGGGGACAATAACATCGAGCAGCCACCAAACCGGTCACTGACTAGCTAGACTCCAGCAGACAGAAGGAACAGAAGCCCGACTGCAACCCCCCAAAATCAAGCCTCTGGGCAAAAACCAAAGCCTTCTCCATTCCAGGGCCTTATCCAACAACATATTACAGCATCTGTTAACTGGTGGAGAAATTGGGGTGTATGTGCAGGTTGGTTGGTTTGGAGTTATAATAATTTTCCCGTGAAGTTTGGAGGTCAAATGTTGGGTATTTAAATAGGGCTCAGGATCGAGATCAGAAATTTCCTGCAGAAGGTGGGTTTGAGAGCCATGATTTATTTATTTATTTATTTATTTATTTACAATATTTTTACCCCGCCTTTCTCCCCGAAGGGACCCAAGTCGGCTTACAACATGGGATACAAATACAACAAATACAACAAATAATCACATTTAAAACAATAAAAACAATCCACAAAAGCTAGTAAAAACATCATCTAAAATTAATAAAAACACATCAAATTACAATTAAAACAGAAGCATAAAAAAGCATAAAAAAGCAGCAGCACTCCACCTGTGCAGGATGTTAAAAAAGGCAAGGACTCAGAAGGCCTCCTTAAACAGGAAAGTTTTCAGGCCTCGCCGGAAGGTCTCCAGGGAGGGAGCAGTACGTAAATCAAGAGGGAGGGAATTCCATAGGGTTGGTGCCACTACTGAGAAGGCCCTATTTCTGGCCGCCGCCCCTCGCACCTCCCTGGGCGACGGTACCCTCAAAAGGGCCTTCTCTGATGACCTAAGGAGACGAGCCGGAATATATGGAAGTAGGCAGTCTCTCAGATATCCTGGCCCCAGGCCGTATAGGGCTTTAAAGGTCAAAACCAGCACCTTGAATTGGGCCCGATAGCAATGATATGATAGCAAAGAAGGCTTCGGAAAGGGAGACTAAAAAGGATCTCAAATCAGAGGCATTTCCACGGTAGGGGACGCATCGTAAGTCGCGCCCCGTCCTAGTACTGTGTTTACCAACCGGAACGAGGAGGCCCCGCCCCCTCGCTGGCGGATCCATTCCGTGCTGCGAAGGTGATGAGCAGGGAGTCTCCTGCCAGTTCACCTTCGCAGCGCAGAATGGCTGCGACGGCGAGGGGGCGGGGCCTCCTCGTTCCGGTTGGTAAACACGGTACTAGGACGGGGCGCGACTTACGGTGCGGCCCCTACTGTGGAAACGCCTCTGTCTCAAGTAGCTGCAAGTGGGAAAGACCATTGCAGGAGGCAAAGTTATTTCCCTTGTAGGAATTCTCTGCAGGCCCTGTAATGTTTTGTAGTCATGTTTCTTGGAAGTAGGAGACTTCTGCTGGCAGAAGATTACTAATTAATTAATTAATTAATTTTTAAAGTTATTTTTCACATTTTTATACCGCCCTTCCTCCAAGGAGCTCAGAGTGGTGTACATATTTCCTCCCCTCCTTTTTGTCCTCACAACAACCCTGTGAGGTAGGTGGGGCTGAGAGATAGTGACTGGCCCAAGGTCACTCAGGAAGCTTCGTGGCTGAGCGGGGATTTGAACCTGGATCTTCCAGGTCTAAGTCCGACTCCCAAACCACTTGCATTTTGGGTTTCTACCACTGGTGCGTTTTTGCACCACCGGTAACAAATAGAATAGAAAGTCATTTTGCTGTCACCCCTCCCTGGGGTGTCACCTGCTTCGGTCCATACCCCCCCCCCCCACTCTCCTAGGTTAGTGATGCCCCTGGTCAGAGGGACCTGGGAAAAAAAGCACACACTTGGGCTGGCAGAGCAGTGACCCTTCTTCTCTGGCGGCATCCCCTTTAGAGCAGGAAATGCTTGCAAGCTCAGACCAGGCATGTGGGGGGCTGTGCTAGTAATGAGATGAGGCCCACCTCTTCAGGAGGGGCCATAGCTCAATGGCGGAGGAGCCCTCCCTGCTTTGCATAGGAGGATGCAGAAGGTCACAGGCAGCACCCCAGGTGGGCCTGGGAATTCAAGACCCTTTGTTCACTGGCTGACATGCAGAAGAGATGCGGACAGGCAGGTGGACGGACGGACGGACGGACTCACCGGATGGCAGCAGCTTCAGATGTGTTTGTCTTCTGCTGAGGTGGGGAAAGGGACTCCGGGGTCCGGCAGCTGCCTGAGGTGAGCAAGGAGGAAGAAAGGATGCCTAATCACAGGCAGGCAGAGAGTAGACCAGGGAGAAGGGAACAGACATCAGTGCTGAGCAGGGGCATCGGCTGGTCTGCAGCATGGAAGAAATGGACACCCTGGAGGACGAGGGCTGGCTGGCTGTGCGTGACAATCCGGAGGCAGGGCGACTGCCAGGAGGGAGGGAGGGACACACACCTGAATGACAGACAGAGCGGCCCTGGCAGTCTTCTCCAGGCTGGGGGCCAAAGAGGCTTATCTGTTCGTAGGCCAGAGGGCTACACACATTTGCTGGTCATCTTGCTCATTACATGTCCCCCCCCCCACTAGAAATACTGACACACCACAAAAATACTGGGAGAGGCAGCAGAAACTTCGACAGTTATTTCTGGCGTTTCAAAGATAACGGCTGTTTTGCAAAGGGCATCGTTCCAGCTTAGCTGGCGAAAAATGTGGGCCATTTGTGAAATTAATCCACGAAGCATAATTGGCTTCATATATTTCCCCTTGAAATGGTAATAAATGTTAATAAAATCTGGAGCTTTCTTTTGACAAGTCCCTCATCCACACGTTTCTGCAAAAAAGCCCTTTCAGGATTAAAGGTGAGCTAAAGTTATTTAGGAAGGGAAAATAAAGCCCATGAATATATATATTCTAGATACATAAACTTAGAAGGAAGATAATTATTCTGCAGTATACTTATCAGAAGCTTACTTTCCAATCGAAACCTTTGCTCATCCCGGATGGTTGAGTGTCCTGTTTTGCAAACTTTCTGCTTTCAAGCAAGTCTTTCCTCGTTGGCTCGTGTGCTTAGGACTGTATCAGTGTCAGTAGATCTCAGGAAGAGAGTTATGCGTCTCTATCCTATACTGTTATAGGAAACCCTCTTGAGGAGGGTGTCTGTGAAATGCCCCCCCCCCGCAACCTGTCATCTGAAGAAGCTCCCTCCCACGGAGACAGACTGCTGCTGGCCATCCAGGCTGGCAGTGATGAGCAGAGCCAGCCGTCCTGCCCCTGCCGCCTACAATGCCTGCTGCTGCCTCAAGAGGAAGGCGCCCGCCAGGGACTGGTCCTGTGGCCGCCTACACATGCAAAGCCTGCCGTGCAACACCACCGTGTCAGCTGGAGGCGCGAGACGACACTCAGGACGGCAGAGAGCAGCTGGGCCCAGGGGCGCCCCCTGCTGGTGACCCCCCGGTCTGGTTCTGATTGGGGGCTGGGCTGGGCTGGGCTGGGCTGGGTCCTTTCCTTGAGGCTGGGCTCTTGCCCCTGTCTTTCCCACTCTGCCTTCCTTCCAACATCCACAGAGAGCTACTGAGCTGTGAGGAGCATCGGCGGTGGCGTTTGATGCGGAAACACCTGCTCAGGCAAAGTCAGACAGCGCCAAGAAGCTCGGCAGCTTCCCAGGAAACAGCTGGGGAAGCGCCAGTCCTCAAGCGGCAGATGGACCAGACTTTCCCAGACACGACGACGAGCGGATGAGTGGAGCTGCTTCTGGGCTTGTATCCAGGACGGATCCTGCCTCCCTTACAACTCCCTGAGCAGCCTCAGGGCCTGGGGCTCGGCCTGGGGGCAGCAGACTGGCTGGCTCTCCCCTGGGAAGGAAAAGAGGGGAGAGCCAGGAGTGAGGCCGCTGGAGGGCTCCAGGGGAAGTCCGGCTGCTGGGGGTCAACATCAGGAACCTCTGGCTAACGCACCTGCTCTGCCGCCGAGATCAGGAATCCTAGTCGATATCAGGGCCGCCAGGGAAAGAGGGACACAAGCGGCCAATGCCGATAGACGGGTTTCCCTGGTTTGGTTGCTTCCGCCAGGAGTGCTGAGTCGGGGACCTCAGGCTGCCCTCCAGCCCTCACCCTCTCTGGGCTCAAAACCTGAGGATGAGAAACGGCCGCTGAGGAAAGGGCCAGAAGAGTTTGTGCAGAGCTGTCAAGAGGTGCTAACTGCAGCCAGCCACTGTCGGTCGGTCGGTCAGTCGGACTGTTGGTCGGAGGGGTACTTCACTGTCAGCTCTGGAGGCACTGCAAAGGAAACAGGCCCTGCGCGCCCATCAGGAGGTGCCTCCTCTGGTTTGCCTTGCTGGTGCGATGCTGGCGGGTGGGGGGGCATGTCAGGAATGCAGTGGCAGTGTTTAGCCTACTCGGAGGGCACAAGGCAGCAGGCTGGGGAAATGGTGGCAGAAGCCACGATTTGGGGCCCCCTCATGATAGAAGAAAGAAGACACCTGGCAGCTCAGAGAAGGCGCCTGCAAGCAGAGCAGGACAGCGCAGCAGGGCTCAGAAAAGCCAAGGCTTATGGAGAGAGCGACATCGCAGGGAGGGTTTGAGGAACATAGAAACATTCCTAATAAAGGATCCAGTTTCTACTCTGGCATTAATGCCTCAGGATTCAGGATAAACGTTGGCTGTCTGTAGTAGGCGCTTTTTGCGTGGCTTTTGTTGGTCTGTTGGAGTGGGGTGGGGGTGGTTCATCTTGTGGCACCTTAGGAGCTTCTCTTTCCCGCTGGTCTTTCCTGGCTCTGCCTGGGTGCGTGTTGGGAACTGTACCTGGGACTTCTACCACTGAGCTAGCCCTCCCTCCAGGTAAATCTGTTGCAGCAAAAGCTTTCATGAACTACAGTCTCCATCAGCTGGTGATGCCAGCCTCCTGTGTCTCTCTCACAATGCAATTGTGCAACTACTGTATCTTGCCCTGTTCAGCAGAAGTTAGCTTCCCCAACAGAACAGTGTTTGTTACAGGCAGCTGCGTCCCATGTTCAACTCATAATGAATGGGACTTGTGTGCTCACCTTGACTCCACATCAACAGTTTTCATCCCTAAAAAAGGACCAACTTTTATCTTCTTCCTTCTCCAGGAAACTGCTATTTTCACGGACTCATCAGAGGCCTCCAGAGTCTTCCAGTTACACCTTGTCACCATTTGATTGAGTCCCACTCTAGCAGGCCTTTAGGATGGTGATTGATGTGGTAAAATTGTTCGCGCCACTAATGTTCACCACGTTGCTCTGCTGGTACCCAGAAAGGGGAGTGGCCGTCATGTCATCGCTGAAAGCACTGTGGCTATTACGTTCTTACAACCAAATGGGGGCCTGGGGGCCTGGAGGGGGGAGAAGCAAGTCCCCCTTCAGCCACGAAACTCTCTGGGTGAGTCCGGATCAGTCACTCTCTCAGCTCCCCCCCCCCCAAATACTGTAATACAAATTTGGAAAAAAGAAAATTGGGACTCTTTTGTTTGATCATCTGTCCATGACTCTGGGGATCAAGAGATGACACAAGCACATGAGCAGAGAAAGGAGGAAGGCATCCTTATCTTGTGGGGGCTGATTAGAGGCTGCAGCGAGAGACAAAAGAGGGCGAAGAATCTCCACCCTGGAGAAGCAGCAGCAGCTCCCTCCAGTTCCCACGCAGAGATCTTTCAAAGAATTAGGCTTGAGCCTTAATTGATGCCTGATGTCAGTCCCGAACCTCTGACAAGTTCTCAAAAGCCACTTTGTAAAAGATAAAGCTTGGAGATGAAAGTTGAGAAGAAATTATCATATTGAAATAGAATGAGAAATTACCATTATAACGAGGGGGAAGGGAGGGGGTGCGAGCTATCAAGGCCTTGAAGGGTGCTTCTATCAAAAGTTGGAAAATGTTTTCTCCACATTTCCAAGGCAGCTGGCAGATAATTCAAGAATTGCCAACTTCTGCTCCCGTTAGGTTTTATGGGAGAAGTAAAATGAAGTGCCCTCTGGAGGCGACCGTGTGGAGCAAGAACTCCTAGAGACACTGAGATCACCAGGGATGGGGGGGGGGGAGTTTCATCCTCAACCCATACTAACACCTTATTGGTTCCATGATATGTCATCATAACACCTCATTGGCTCATCAGTCAGTTTTGAGTTAAGGAAATCCACTTTTTGTTCCATAAGGCAGTTGCGTTTTCTTTTTCCAGGCCATAACGTTTGATAGAAAACAGATAATTCAGCACCATTTATTTCATTACATTCTGCATTAAATTACCTTTCAACTGATATATAGCTTCATGGTATTATTCATAAAAACAGTTTCCACAGTTTTGGCCCACCCTTGAGGGTGTCACCCGGTGTGGTTCATACCCCCTGCACCCCCTAGTGAAGCCACTACATACCCTTTACTTTGCTCCCCTCTCACCCCCAGCACAGTGTCTTTTCTGGTGGCTGTTTGCTGGTGGTGTTCTGCATCTTTTTCAGACTGTGAGCTCTTTTGGGACAGGGAGCTATTTAATCTCACGTTCTGCCACTGTAAACGCCACAGTGCTGCTGTGAATGGCGCGCTACTGCTAAGCATGTCAGAGCTAGCACAGCAAATGACCGGTGGCAGCACCACACACCCGCCACCAGCAAACCTGGCCCACGCCAGAACAGGTTAGGTGCCACGCCAGAAGGGGTTGGGGCAGGCCATGGGCAGATCATGGGTGGTTTGGGGGAGGATGAGGATGAGGAGGGCAGGGGCAGTTTGGGGATGGGAGGGTGCGGATCTCAGCAGCAACAGCGTGCACCAGGATCCAATCTCCAATTTTCCAGCCCAACTTACTGCTTTCTTCTCCTTGAACTTACACCAGAAAAATACTTGTTGGTCTGAGGAAATCCACTGGTGATCAGGCAGCCTACTGGGTGGTAAGTTAAAGATACTTTTACTTGCCTCTCTCTGGTTGTCTATCCCCCCCCCCCACACACACACAGCATGCTATGGGCTGGCAAGAGAGGATTGGGCCTTTAGGCGCAATCCAAACCTACTTAGGCTGCCGTTGTAACCAGCGGCCCAGCGAAAACGGGAGGCCCCAGAACGGAAAGGGGATTCAAATCCCTTTTGAATTCCCCTTTTGGAGGGGATTTGAATCCCCTTTCCGTTCTGGGGCCTCCTGTTTTCGCTGGGCTGCTGGTTACAATAGCGGCCTAAGTAGGTTTGGATTGCACCCTTAGTTACCTTGTGATGGGGAAGAAGGCCGGACTTGTCAAGTACTGTATGCTGCACACCAAGATGTGTAACAGAAATCAGTGGAGTCACTAGGGCGCGCACCGCCCCAAAGCGGGGGCGCGCGCGCCACCCTAATGACTCTTGGCGCGGCCGTCAGGCTGTCCCCCAATTTTTTTGACCAGGGCGGGGATGGATAGGATTGGGCTGTACAGGATGGTGTTTTCCCTCAGGAACGGTCTGCGCATGCGCAAAAAACGTTATAAATAACGTTGTGACGCAGTGGGCCTTCGTCAGAAGGCCCTGGTGTGTTGGCCGGGGAGGTCGCTCCAAGGCCTTCTCCCGGCCCAAGGCCGGGAGAAGGCCTTGGAGCGGAGCCACCGGAGGGCGATGCGCGCAGGGGAGGTGACGGCGCGTGGGTTCGTGCATCGCCCTCTGCGCACGCCGCCCTCCGGCGGTCCGCCTGCGCCCGCGACACCCAGGGGCGGAGGTGCTACGCGTGCCTCATGCTAGTGACGCGCCTGACAGAAATAATTAATGGGAATTTAAGCTAAATAATGTGCAAATGGTGGCGGCTTTCTGTTTTGTTTTATTCTGCCTTTCCCAAGCATGGCGCAGGAGTGTAACTTTTCTCCTGCAAACAAATATCAGTTGAAGCTAACAGAGGTGTTATTCGCCTCTTTAGGGCCCTGATCGTCCAGGTCTTCCTGTGTCTGTGGCCTCATTTCTTGGTCCAGCTGATTCTCCGACTTTGTTCATCAGCCCCATCACACACACACACACACACACACACACACACACACACACACACACACATGGCTCTTATTGACACTTAGTGAGAAATCCCTGCCTGGCGTACTTGCAGCGAGGCTCTAGGGCATCAGAATGCCCTTGCATCTTTCAGGGCCCTGGAAGAAAGACTCCTCTGTCTGCAGACACTGAGAATCCAAGAGTTTGCCTGTGTTCCTGTTGATAAAGCTCCCCTCCTTTTCAGAGTCTCCTTCATATATTGACAAGGTATCCTCCTCCATGGGCACAATCGACAGGGACGATTCGATTCTGAACAGTGCTTCCTCGCTCAGATGCTGGTTACTTGGAAACCTCTCCACGTACTCACTGTCGCATTCCGAGTCTTTGTCTTGAGTCGTCTGGCTTCCGTAACCGGATTCTTGACTCTCGTTGTAGGATTGTTGACTGGGGGTTCGCACTCGTTCAGCATCCATTTCTCCTGGAAGGTCTTCTCCTTCAGGGTGCTCGCTTGCTTCAGCACTGACTTGAACGACCGTGACTCCCTTGAATGGCCCTCTGTAGTTAGGATGATGTTCTGGGTCTGCTGCTCCGCTAGTGCTCAGGAGCAGGGTGTCACTGGTCTGCTGGCTGCAATTGATGAGAATTTTGCGAGTCCTTCTGTTGAGCACGATTCCTTCTTCCAGGGAAATTATGCTATAAGTTTGCTGAATGTCCTCCTCCCCTTCTGAATATGACAATGTCATTTGTCGATTTGTTTTACTTCCAACGTTATGTAGCTGCCAGGTGTGTTTTTCATCTCTCGCTTCCTGAGGTTCTTGATTAGCAGCAGAGGGGGTTTCTGAGAGTTCCCCAAAGAGGTCTGTTTGCTGAGTTTTGCACTTTGTGTCTCGGCTGTTCTGTTGACTAAGCCAAGTAATCTCCACCTTGAGATCCGCTGCATTTGCATTTGTGGGCTGCAGTTGGGAAGACTTGGGGGCCCCTGGAACTGCTTGACTGTTGGAACGCTCACTAGGATTCCAGCACGGATTCCATTCCCCTGGCTGTGGACTACCCTGGTGGGCCTCATCCTGCCAGTGGCGGCTGTCAGGCTGGGGTGGCTGAGCCTCACTTTGCAGATCTGGCTGCTCCCATTGCTCTCCACTGTGCGAAGGGTCCTGACCTGCCGGCTGATCTGTTGTCGTCGTCTCTCCAGAATAAAGAAGGACCTTTTCTCTCTCGTCCAAAACGCTCCATTCTCCTCGCTTGACGACAACGTCTTGGTTTATCTGGGATTCTGGCCTCACAGGCTGCAGCACTGCTGAAAGGGGCTTCAGCTCCCAAGTCCCACTTGTCTGCTGACTGTTGCATTTCATTTCTTGGCCCGTCCTTTGACTGATCCATGTTGCAGCATCAGCTTCGTTCAGGAGCCCCACTGGGGAAGTCGCTTGGCCAACGGCTGGCTGACTGCTCCAGTGGGGCTCCTGGCCTGCCAGCCACGGACTGCATCGGTGGGGTGTCTTTCGAGGGGACGGGCTGTTCTTGGCGGCGCTACCAGAAAGAGCCGCCTGTTGACTTTGGTCCATCCGTTCTCTTGGTCTCAGACTGGTCATCTCTCTGTCTGTTTTCAGGGATTGATCAGGCATTGCCTTACCTGGACCACTTTTCTCGGAGGATTCCTGCTCCACCGTTGGGCCAGTGTCCCCACTATCTTGGTGGTTGCTCATCTCACTGTTTCTCTCCTCATTGGCTTCACTATTATGCTTCTGTTCTTTCGTGTCCAGCTTCGCTTCGCTTATTTTCTGACTCCTGAAGATTCCCTGATCAAGGGTGAGCTCAGGGTCATCCATGCTGCCTGCCTTTCTTCTGCATGCAGCTAAGCAACGTCCAGCCTTTGGAGCGGCCAGCAGAGATGTTGTGCAGAGACGTCACGTCGCTGGCTGGAGTCGTGGCTCTGCTCCCCCGTCTTCCTTCCTTTCTTCCCGGCTGTCTCTCAGTCTCACAAGCGATGAACAACGGCGGCAATGCGGGAGTTGCCTTCCCAGCGGTTTCGATGTGTTTTGCTGCCCCTGTTGGAGTTCTCATTGGGCTGAATCTGGTGTGAACGTTCTGTCATTGTCTAGCTGGGTTCCGCTTCCCTTTGTCGTTGTTCTTCTCTCGTCGGAGTGCCAGTTGGAATCACATGGCTCTCAAGTTAAAACAAAGGCTGCGGGTGCTCTGGACTCATTTTTCCTGTAGGTGGCCTCCCATTCTTATTTCTGTCTTTAGAGGATTCTAAAGATGGTCACCAAATGTCTATGACATCATTGTCCATTCTGCTCCAGCTATTTAAAACACATTTTAAAGTATTTGATGGAAGAGGGCCAGGACAAGGGCTTGGAAATTGAACCACTCCGAAGGCTGGAGCAGTGGGAACTGGTCTTCTGAGCACTTGCCATTCATCGAGACTCCCTCCTCCTCCTCCTCACCGATCTCTCCTGCTGACCACCCCATTCATAAGAACATCAGAAGCGCCCTGCAGCTGGATCAGGCCGAAGGCCCATCTAATCCAGCTTCCTGTATCTCACAGTGGCCCCACCAGATGCCTCAGGGAGCACACAGACAACAAGATAACCTGTTTCCCTTTGTCACTCCCTTGCACCTGACATAGAGAAAACCTACTCCTACAACCAGGAAGTTGCTTATCCCCATCATGGCTTGTAAGCTGTGATGAACTTTTCCTCCATGAATCTATCCAAACACCTTTTAAAGGCATCCATGCCAGGTGCCATCACCACATCCTGTGGCAAGGAGTTCCACAAACCAATTACATGCTGGGAAAAGAAATATTTTCTTTTGTCTGTTTTAATACTCCCTCCACTCAATTTGAATGGATGTCCCCTAGTTCTAGTGTTGTGTGACAGGGAAAAGAACTTCTCTCTATCCACTCTCTCCATCCCATGCATAATTTTATATGTCTCAATCATGTCCCTGCTCAGGTGCCTTTCTTCTAGACTGAAGAGCCCCAAACGCTGTAGCCTTTCCTCATAAGGGAGATGCCCCAGCCCACAAATCATTCTGGTCGCTCTTTTCTGCACCGTTTCCAATTTAACTATATCCTTTTTGAGGTGTGGTGACCAGAACTGGACACAATACTCCAGATGTGGCCTTACAATCGATTTGTACAAGGGCATAATAATATTGGCCGTTTTATTCTCAATCCCTTTTTTTAACGATCCCAAGCATGGAATTGGCCTTCTTCACAGCCGCCGCACACTGGGTCGACACTTTCATCGACCTGTCCACCAGCACCCCAAGATCTCTCTCCTGATCCGTCAGACAGCTCAGAACCTTTAATTCCTTTCATGATGCCCAGCCCCCCAAGGCAGCTTTCTAGCTTCTAATTAACTTGCTTCCCTCAAAATACCTCAAATGTTTTGCCCAAGCAGGAACCCCAAATTGCCCTTAAAATGTTGGATTAGGCCACTTCTCATATTTATTGACGCCATTACTTCCTTCAGCATGTCTCCATTGAGCCAGAGGCCCCCTTGCTTGGATGCTGGTCGTCAAAGCAAAATCTACTTACGGCCCCTCATTCATGGAAGTATAAAAGAGGGAGCTGCATTTGAGGCCTTCTTTGTGGTGGTGCCTTCCCTCGAGAGCGCCCCAGAAAAGTCCTCCTGATCAGCTCCCTTTCAAGCATCAGGAGACCAGCTAAAAAAGACGTTCCTGTTACTGTATATTAGTTCTGTGCAAGAGTCGCCACCATGCAGCCAAATGTTGCAGTTGTACTTTGTCTTGTGATGGGCAGCCCATCACTGAGTCTCACTACATCAGAAAGAAAAAGGAGAGGAACAGATGGATGCATCTAAATGCTGAACTGACTCTAACTTGAAAGCCTCAAGGCAGGTCACAACTTTTTTAAAACAACGAATATGAAATGGGACACTAAAATAGAATCTCTGATTAGGAACCAACATGAAATGCCATCTAACCTTTTGAGAATTTCCCCAGGGCCAACCTGATGGTGACCATGCGTGGCGGGTCGGGTGGACCGCTGGGGGGGGTGACGCACGCACAGGGGTGACACGTGAACCCCCGCGCGTCGCCTCCGTGACGCGCGTCACCCTTCCGGAGGCTCCGAAGCCGGGAGAAGGCCTCAGAGCGTCCGCCCCGACCGGCGTTCCAGGGGCTTCTGATGAGGCCCCAGTGGGTCAATACGTGAAGTTTTACTTTTTCAAGCATGTGCAGTATGTTTCTGAGGGCAAATGGGCAGCCTTTCGCCCTCAGAAATGTACTGCGCATTCGCGAAAAACGTAAAACGTCACGTATTGACACACTGGGGCCTCGTCAGAAGTCCCTGGAGCGCAGAGCCGGCAGCAGCGGGGGTTAGGCCCACTTATTCCCCCCAACCTATTACTAGTTAAATATCAATGCCCTACAGACCACCCTATTGATAACCCTGTTCTCCACTCCAGAAAAATGTGGGATATTCTCAGACACTTCAGCCACGATGGACTGTCTTCCCTCCCCTCCCACACATAGAAGGGAATGAATTACTCTTGGGCGAGAGTAGGAAACCCATGAAAACGTGTCTGTTGGTGATTAATGGCTCCCTCTTTTCGAGCCAGCTTGAATTCCACAGCCATTACTTTTGGCTCCACACTCCAGGTACGGCCTTCTCCCTGCCTCTCAGATCTCGCAGCAAGAAGAATGATGGCTGTGCCGTTTCTGTGGCTGCCAGTCTCCAAGGAGACGCAGGGCTTCCTTCTCTTTCTAGTGATGATGGGAGAGGAAGGTGCGAGGGACATTTCAGCTGGGTTGCAATTAGCACTTCGGTCTCTCCCAACCGGCACTTGGGACTGGCTTCCAAGCATGTTGAGAGCTCTTCCAGGCATTCGCAAAACAGCCCCCCCCCCCAGTACTCAGTTGAATTACTGAGTGACTGACTGATGCTCATCTTTCATCTTCCCTTTACAATACTATACCTCAGATAGGGATCGGCTCAGAATTAACCCAAGATCATGATAAGCTTGAATGTTTACTTGCTACTACCTTAGCAGTGCCAGTGCCAGGCAGCGTCCTGGAGTCCTAGCAGAGCTGTCTCTCTTTGCCCATATGCAGAACCTTCAGGCAGTGCTGGATGTTTAGCAGTCAGATCAGGTCTGGGAAGGGAGTGGGTTCAGCGGCAGTGGTGGTCCTCCTCGACCTGATCCCACGACCCAGCCAATGACTTTGCTGGTGCAGGTCTGAGTAGACCCGTCTGCGCCTCAGTGGCGTACCCCCGGGTAAGGGAACCAAGACCCCTGGGATGTCCCCCCAGCAGGGTGAAGCGCAAGCCTTTTTGGCGTGGCTGCATCAATTGGGCGGGGGGGGGGAAGCATAAGATTGGGCTGTAAGTGAACTAATGCTTGGGAACACCACCTGCTGAAAGTTCCCTGCAGAGAACGTTTGGCACAATTTGGGGGGAAGGGGCTTCCTCCCCCGGGTCCCTTTCTTTCTCGCCATCTCTTGTCAACTGGGCAACTCTTCCTTCCTTCCTGACGACTGATGCAATCGTTGTGGCTGCAACAGTTACTTTAGTGTAAAGGAGGCACCAGACTGGGTAAGGGGTGAACTTTGTGTCCCCCTGCAGCTGACACCCTGCCTGGGGTGCAGTTTGGGTACAGTTTTGTGACAAGGGGTGTGAAGCTTCAGGTACAGCTTTGGCTCAGCTCTGCGTTTGCCTTGGATGGAAGGCGAGCAGGAAAAGTGCCGGAGTTTCATCTCCTGAACTGGGAAATTATGAATTTCCGTAACAAGAAGACCAGGAACGTCAGAACCGCAAATCCAGGGAGAAATTCAGGTGAAGAGAATGTTGGAAGCCTCCGGAATGTCTCTTGTCCAGGAGAACGTCCCAGTGGATTGGTCTCCCATACACACACTTTTTAATTTTTTTAAACTGGACAATGGTTTCTCAAAAGAACTTGCCTCCTGAGAAAGGCCTCGGCCGATGGGCACACTTAAAATTCAAATGACAAAATTCAAAATAGCAGCGTTATTTTAAAGATTTCTGATGTGTTTTAACGGGAACCTAACCAAGAATAACCCAACATTGTGGAGCCTTCCCCATTCAACTCCATAATAGTATCAGTCTTCATTTAATGAGAACCGTCTGCAAAAAGAAATAATAAAAACATTAATTTCCCATTATGCCCAGCAATGAGTTGATCGAATCCCCTTTGGAACTGAAAATGGATGTTAGAGAAGACAATATATTATGATTATTGCAACACCTGCATTTTTGAAACTCAATCTCCAGCAATCGGCTCTCCAATAACACTGCAGGCAAGCTCGGTACGTCAGGTCCATTTTTCTTTCATGTCGGAAACAGTTCCAAATGGGCCAGTTCTTATCTTCGGCTCTCCTCATTAAGGTGTCATTTAAAACCTCAGTGGTGCTTCTGATAGGTTTATGCCTCCTGGCGGATTCAATGATGAAAGATAAATGTATTCTTCAGCTTTCAGTGATGAATTTAGTATCAAAAGAAAGCATCATTGGGGGATAAAAACCTTTCATTACTTCCCCATTGGGAAAGTTCATCATAACCAGTCAGGGAGGAGGGTTGCCCCTCGCACTGGGAAGCCTCTTCTTCTTGGGGGGGGGGCTTGTTGCCAGCATGGAGAATGTAAATGAGCAGGTGAGCAGGCCAGGTGGAGGGCAGAGCAAGAAGCAACCCACAAGAGGGGCGGGCGGGTGGTCCATTTTGTTCATTCAGATAGAAATGGGTCTTTATAGGACTGGGAAGGGAGGAGCCACCAAAATGATCTTGGGATTGAAGCGTAGTCTGCTGTCGTCATAAGGAAAGGGTAAAGTGTTCAGAACTATCTGGGTTTTTGTGTTTAAAGAAAAAAGATAAGTGAAAGGAAGTTCTTTTCCCTCTCACACAACACTAGAACTAGGGGGCATCCACTCAAATTGAGTGGAGGGAGTATTAAAACAGACAAAAGAAAATATTTCTTTACCCAGCGTGTAATTGGTTTGTAGAATTCCTTCCCACAGGAGGTGGTGATGGCACCTGGCCTGGATGCCTTTAAAAGGGGATTGGACAGATTTATGGAGGAAATGTCCATCACAGGTTACAAGCCATGATGGGGATAAGCAATCTCCTGGTTGTAGGAGTAGGTTTTCTTTGTGCTAGGTGCAAGGGAGTGGCGACAGGATACAGGTTATCTTGTTGGCTGTGTGCTCCCTGAGGCATCTGGTGGGGCCACTGTGTGATACAGGAAGCTGGACTACATGGGACTTTGGCCTGATCCAGCAGGGCTCTTCTTATCAGTGGCGTCACGGCAGGGGGGGCGGAGCTCTAAGTTCCGCTGTGATCGGAGCCTCCGTTACATGGAAGAACGAAGCGGCCCCGCCCCCTCGCCGGAGCCTTTCAGGGCAGCAAAAGCAATGCTGATGAATGGATGAAACATCGGATTAATATTTTATTAGATGTGTGTCTTTTTGGTGATTTTATGTGTATTTTAAAACATTGGAATTCCTCACAATTTTGTTTGATATTTAAAATTTTTTACATGACCTTTTAACCTATAAAGCTCTACCTCTTTATCACTATGTCTACACACACACGCACACGTGTGCGCGCACACACACCCACACACACCCCCCGTGTTTACTGTTTGTGCTGATTTCTTGAGCGTTGTCATGCGTGTCTTGGACTCGCCTCCGAGAGGCTGAAACAGCCAGGCTCCTACCTACTTGCGCACAGAGGCGTCCCTCCAGCTCCAGGAGTCTCAGCACTGTTCGGTTCATTGCTCAGCAAAGAAGGATGCCTTTGGAGGCCCTGGGAGCCAAGGGAAGGAGAGAGGCTGCAAGGGTCCTTGGGGCGGGTGCCCCCGTTGCAGTAATAAATGCTAATTTCTGCACTGCTCAGCACATAATGCTCTCAGGAGAAAAAACAAAGGAATCCAACTTTGGAAGGGATGTGGAGCCTTGGCTAGCTCTCAGGACGGCCTTGAGATTTTATAAACTCTGTATTTGCTGCAGAAAATTGTTGCTGAGTTGCTATTTAAAAAATTAGAATCTCACCCCCCTCATTCTCTCCCCTGCTTCCGCAAACAGCCTTTCTTCCAATCTAGTGTTGCCCCTGCTGCACATGGTGTGGAAACACCGTTGCTCAGAGAAAGTGTACATGCATGCAGACAGCCCCCCCCCCCGGTTCACTCCCAGCGTCTCCAGTTCACAAGGACCTCAAGGCTGAGAAAGGCCTTCACTTCACTCAGTGGCAGGGCACCGGGTTTGCATGCATCATAAGGATCCACCACTGGATTCTTCCTGTCTTCCTTGTAAAAGGATTTTGCCGGTTCCCAGGGAATGGCAGCTAATTTGAGTAGCCAGTACAGGTGGAAGGAAAGCAGGGGCCTTTCAGTGGTCCGAGGGGTCACCAGCCTGCACCCTTGGGCGGATGGAACGATGGTGGACGGAGAGGGCTGCCTGACCACTCTCACGGAGTCAGCTTGATAATGAGCTGGAAGCTGGGTTGGGTTGGATTTGCCCCACCTGTTCTAAATGCCTCTCCCTGCCTCCTTCCTAGCCCTCAGCCTCCTGGTAAACTAAGGAGTGAGTTAACTCTGCCTGATGGGAGAGGATGCTTTGGATTGTGGATGGTGTCTTCGGCCCCCTAAGTAATCTCTGCATCCCACAGAGCAACTCAGACGTCAAAAGAGGCAAACAGCATGCCCACCGAAACTTGTGGAGGGCCTTCAGGAACCTCTCCATTTCTGTTTGTCTCTGGGAACTGGCCATTGCAACAGCACCCTCCTCCACAGACCACACGAGACAAGATGCTGTTTGGTATAAACTGGGCCACTTTACTGATGATGCAATTCAAACCAAATTGTGCTGCGGATCGTAAGAACTAGGAAGCCCCTCCCGCCTTGTAGTGCGGGCACCTAGCCAGAAAGGGAGACAGAGAGAGGCCACTATTCACTCCCCCCCCCCCGTCAGTCAGAGCACTCTGGCTCTAACCAGAGATCGGCTCCGGCCAGCCTCTGGTTTCTCCACCAAGCCCTGGAAGGAGGTCAAGGCAGCCAGAAGCTCATCCCAAGCTGGGAAGCATTTAGGGTGGACTTTGCCATTCAGGCCTCCGAGGTTGCCAGGCAGCATCTGAAGAGTGGTCCTGGCTCCCCTCTGCCCCTTGCACACCTTACAAGACACACCAGATTCCTACTCCTAGTCCGTCCTGCACTAAGCCTGCCAGAAGTGACCAGCTGGCTAGACCTCCACAAGGAGGATAGTCTGGAGTAGGTGGGGGAAAAAAAAAACCCTCACCAACAGCCAGTCAGGTGAGAGGGGAAAACAATCCTACCTGCCCCTCAAAGCAACCAGTTAATCCCAGCCTAGTCTGAGGGTGGGTGAGGTGGGTGCGGCGTTGTCGAGCCCAGAATGATGCAGAAGGCAAGCAAAGCTGAGGAGAATAAATGCTGAAGTAAGCCCTCCTCCTCCTCCTCCTCCTCCTCCTCAGATGTACCAATTAGGTGCATTGCTGTCCCTCTTTGCCTTGTGAGGGGGCGGAGCCTTACAAGGAGGCCACCGCTTGAGCCATTAGAGTGGCCACATTCAGTCTATTAGGTTTGCTGCTACCATCCCTGCAAAGAGAAATGGTTGCTGCTGCCAGGCTAATTCTCAACAAGAATTGTCCTTGTCCAGAGTTACAGAAAAAGCTTCCCTAACCAGACCATCCTCCTCCTGCCCAGTCAAGAGTGTGAGTGAGCCTCCAGTTGTGTTGTGCCAAGGACAGCTTGCAGGCAAGGAACAGCAGAGAGAACTGCCTCTCTGAGTTGGTTCACTGGAGGGAGTCTCAATAATATGAGCCAGGTGGGTGGGTACCCTCATCCATTATGAAATCATGGCAGGTAGATCTTTTGTGACAGCCTGGTGTTACTCACTCAATAGTAGACCAGTCCCATGGAGTTTGTGTTTGGGGAATCTACGGAGAAGTCTTTCAACAAGCTCCAGACTTCCAGCTTGACTATAGTGGGGTTTAGTAAAGAGTCAGCTTCCCCAAACCAGCCCTCAAGCGAAAAATCAGTTGCATTTGATAAATGCCCATATTTTGGTTTTCTTATTTGCCAAGAGAGTTATGCACCAGTGTTGCCTGTTTTCAGGGATAATTTAGTCTTGATGGGACTTGACAAGCTTTTAAGAGGTGTTTTGGGAGGAGATGACAATGATCTTTATTATCCTGGTGTCTATGAGGGTGTGTGTGTGTGTGTGTGTTTTGCAGGGAGGAGCTGGCAGTCTCTCTGCTCTGGTTGGCTTCTCAGATGTCTATTCAGCTCAGATTCCTGTTGCCAGCTTAGTCAGCCACCTGAGCTCAGGGAGGAACCTCTTTTTCATAACACAACAAAGAACTCAGTCAGGAGATGTCGCTAAGGGAAGGCAAAAACATGCAGACCAGAGAGAATTGATCTGACAAAGAGTAGAAAAACCAGAGCAAATTGTGCACCTTGCAGAGGGGCAACTAACATTTCGGTAAGATAGCATGTCAGCTTGCAGAAGAACTAGCCTGTCAGCGAGAAGGGCCGTAGGCTGGCTTGGCACCAGAACGCCTGAAGCCATCTTCTACTGAGTCAGACCATTGGCCTATTAGCCCACTCCAGGTGACACTGTATGGCCAGGACTCAGGCCAGAGAAAGGATCTGAAAGGCAAGAGGGAGGGTGGCGTTCAGGACCCAAGTCAAGAACGAGCCTTCAGAGCAGGTGCCACATCAGAGAGGCGCATGGTGAAGAAGCCCCAGAGGCTGCCAGGGCTCCATTCTTGGCGGCTGGGGTGACGGCTCCTGGCTCCCGGCTCTGCTGCCTGCCGAGGAGCCATTCCAAGGATCCCTCCCTGCAGCAGCAGCTTGGCAGGGGACCATTCAGGGTCAGCAGCAGGACCTGCGGAAGGAGGCTCATCCCTCCTTCAGACCAAACATTTGTCTACCATAAAACTGGCACCCACATGACCACAGGACGACTGTTTTATTTATTTGTTTGTTTGTTTGTTTTGTTTATTTATTTATTTGTTTATTTAGCTAAGGCAGGCCAACCTTTCAACACAAATGCTCTCGGCTCTTTCCTGGTTGTACAGGTAAGGGCCTTTCAGCAGGTGCAGCTGCTTGAGCAGCACCATCAGCACTTGCAGCTGCCAAGGTTCTGTCTTCTGCACAACTCAGAGGCCCTGATGGTGGAAGGTTGGCCACCCCTGACCTAAGGATTTCTGTCCTGCCTTTTGGTGCCCCAGAGGGCCCCCAAACTGCGGCATGCAAGCTTACAGCTGGTGCAAGACGGCGATTGCCAGCGCAACACTCCAAGCTCCCGGCTTGTCCAGCGTGACTTTTAGTAGCAGCACAATGCGCTGTCCATGGTCGTGATCCCTCGCAGACTTGCTCTGGACCCTTAGGGTGCTTCTGCAGGATCAGTAGATAGTTGCTCTCCAAGGCCTCAAGAACGGGACTTCCCCAGCTTTTAGGCTGGAGGTGCCGGGGGTGGGACCTGGGGTCTTCTATGCCAGAAGCACAGGTAGGTGCCTGTTGGGGGTTATTATATTATTTCATAAACCTTAGGGGGTTCAGATATGCAGAGTTTGCAAACGGAAGAAGACCTTATAGTTATTTTAACCAGTAGAGTTCTCCCAGCACCCAGGCTAGCTAGCTATCATTAGTGTTGAAATGAGACATGGAGTCTGAGGCTTGTATAGTAAAAAGAAAAAATAGTTTTACTTACAGTCCAGTATTCATAGTTTACATTCACCTAGTTATGACTAGAGGTACTCTATACATTAGCGGTCAGTATGCCCCTACAGCTGGCACACCCATGTGGGGAAGATGGCTTCCAGGCAGGGAGCCCAGGACAGCACGTCCGTTCCCATGTGCAGTCAGATGAGAAGAGAGAGAACCCATGTGGTCAGAGAGAGGATGTTGGGAAAGGTCAGGGTCACGCCCCTTCCAGGGCAAAGAGGAAGGGCCAGGTGAAGGTCCTTGCAGGTGACCGGAACACCCCCCCCCCCACTGCCCTCCCAGGTCCTTGCAGCCAAACGCTGCTCATGTCCAACAGTGCCACCAGTTCTGCCTTCGAACCCTTCTCCTGCTCCCTGAGGTGCTGGTTCTGTACATATAGGGAGATTTCGATATAGACTGGACTGCAAACGTTGGCTCTCTCACCTGCAGTCCGGCAAGATCCCTGTGATGGGATTCTTCTTCCACTGACTGTGTTGCGTGGCTCTCAGGTCCCAAGACTGGGTCTGCAGCTCCCCCTCATCTCACTCACTGTAGGGGGTGGTGGCGGAGGAGACGTCTTTCTTTGGGTGTGAGGGTAGCGCACGAGAAGGAAGCAGAAGATCGGGCCCCGCACTTCTTGCCCCTGCCCGGCTTCTTCTCAATGTTCAAAGTCTCCACAAGGAAGAAGGGATAATAAACACAAGGTTGTCAGCACTGTCCCAAGGGAAACTTGCCTGCCGAAAGAAAGAGCTGCGGAATCTCTTTCCTAGTTTCCCCCAAGGCCGTCCTTCAGCCATTCATCATCTTTTGGCAGGGCAGTTCTCACTTGCATGATGTCTCTGTGACGGATTTCCATCCTCTTGCCTCCCTTGCTCAGTCTGTGTTCAGGTCGTCCCTTCCTTGCTGAATCTGACAATAACCTGCCGAGATAAAGGGGTCATTTTCCCAGGATGATGTAGCCAAGTTGTGCTTAACATTCCCTGCTCTCCTCCCCTCTGAACCGTGGCTGCTGCCTATTGCGATGTCAAATATGTTTCCTGGCAGTGCTCGCAGTTCACTGAATAACTCAGACCCCAAAATTAAGGAGGGAGCATTTCAAAGGCTGCCAGGCTTCCCTTTCTCCTTTGGGAGACGGTTTCAGCATTGCTCCAATCCTTTAAAAAGATGTTTAAGCCACAGACGTCTGTCTGTCTGTCGGTGACCTGCTGGTGGCTCAGCTCTGGAGAGGGTTCGGCTTGTCAGGAGTGTCGCTGGCGGGTTTTCCAAGCAAGCTCCGTACTGCTGCTTTGTAAAGTCTCTTGTACGAAAAAGGCTGGAGAGACCAAGAGAGCACGGGATAGAAATCTTCCCAGAGGTTTAGGGGGTGCCTGGAAACGTTTGATCCTCGACTCGTTAGGCGACACTGTTAGACCGGCATTCAGAATGTGGGTCGGTTTGGGGGGTTCAGGACTCCTAATATCTGGAACACCGAAATGCTTCTTACGGTTCATGTTCAGCAAGGCAATAAAATTGACCCTGCTGGATCAGATGGGGGGGGGGCTTTGACTCTTTTTCCACGCAGTGTGAGGGTCTGTCTCAAGCCGTAGCCAGCCAGGGTCTCCAGGATGTCTACAAGTCGGGCATGAAATCAGTGACCCCCCCCAGGGTAGTTTTCCTCCCAAGAATGCAGAGGTTCTGCCCAGTTATAATGCCTACTGGTGCATTTCTGCTCTTTGTTATTGAATGGTGCCCCTATTCAGTGTTGGCGCCCCACCCATCAATACTTCATTGTATTCAGTTATTTTAGAGGGAAAAAAGGTAAAGGTAAAGGTCTCCCCTGCTCAAAAGCCAGTCGTGTCCGACTCTAGGGTGTGGTGCTCATCTTAGTTTCTAAGGCCAAAGAGCCAGCATTGTCCAAAGATGCTTCCGTGGTCATGTGGCCGGCACGACTAACGGAACACTGTAAACTTCCTGCTGCAGCGGTACCTATTTTGTTTTGTTGTTCAGTCGTTAAGTCGTGTCCGACCCTTCGTGATCCCATGAACCATATCCCGCCAGGCCTTCCTGTCCTCCACTGCCTTCTGGAGTTTGCTCAAATTCATGTTCATTGCATCGGTGATGCTGTCTAACCATCTCATCCTTTGCCTTCCCCTTCTCCTTTTGCCTTCAGTCTTTCCCAGCATCAGAGTCTATATATTGACTTGCAATTTCTTGCTTTCGAACTGCTAGGTTGGCAGGAGCTGGGACAGGAGACAGGAGTTTTAGTGAAAACTCTATTAAAAAGCAGTTAGCAGTAAATATTGATGCACTGTGGGGTTCCTTCTGGGAAGGTGTGTGTGTGTGTGTGTGTGTGTGTGTGTGTGTGTGTGTGTGTGTGTGTGTGTGAGAGAGAGAGAGAGAGAGAGAGAGAGAGCGCAAATGGTAAGGCACACACCAAACAGAGACCCCGTTCTTCACTGCAGTGCAGGAAACCCTTGGCCTGCCATGGACTTGGCCTCTTTCACTCATCCTACTGAATTATCTCGTTGCCGCCTGTGCCTTCCAGCTCCAGGATCGAGCCAAGATTCCACTCTTGTTGCAAAGACAGAGCAGGTCGGGGCGCTCAGGCTCCCTGTTCCATCGAGCCGCCCTGTGGCAGTTCCTTTCCACCATGCGCTGCTTGTTTGTTTCTAGTCCAATGTTCTCCCCTTCTCTTGCACACCTGAGCAAGAAAATGTCTCCTGTCTGCTGTTGAAATCGTGCCAGATCCCAGCATGCTGCAATTAGTGCTACGGCAAAGCCCAGGAATACAAATGGGCTCTGTTATACCACACGGCCTGGAAAGAGAGGCAAGCAGAGCAAATGAACCAGCACTCTTCCCCACTGCGCCAGAGGGAGTGGGAGTGGGGCTCTCTCCAGGGAAAGATCTCCAGGCTTATTAAAGTGCTGATAACTTGCACCTGAAAACTGCAGCATCAACACTAAAAAGAGCCGGAAAAGAGTGAGCACTTCATGCGGTTGTTTCTAAACTTTAGGAACTGGTGCCCTCCTTCCTAGCTTACGAGGTCTTTAGCAACCTCCCTGCTCCCTAGAAGACAAATGCTCACAGGATGTGCCATTTGAGAACAACCAGCAACACTTTGACAAGGAAATAATAGGCTCCTGTGAGCCCAAGGGACCCCCCCCCCCCCCAGAGCTTGCCCGTTGCACCTCTGCTTACCTTGCTGCTTCTAAGCTACTGTACCTCCACTGTTGGTGGTGAATTAGAATCATAGAATTATGTGGTTAGAGTTGGAAAGGACCTTGAGAGTCATCCAGGCCAACTGCCTGCTCAGCCCCAGTTCCATCAGGGCCCTGCAGGCCAGAACTCATGTGCCAGCAGCAGCACAAGGCCCTCTGTGATGACATGAAAGCCAGGCTGTGTTGTGCACTTCTGGGCCGCTGCCACAAATGGCAAGAGGTGCAGCACATCCAACAGTGGTTCCCAGGGGCTCCGCCAGTGCTGATAAGTTGGTAGATGGGGCACATAAAAAGGAAATGTTACCAGTGCATAATTAGTCTGTGGAACTCCTTGCCACAGGATGTGGTGGTGGCATCTGGCCTTTAAAGGGGGATTGGACAGATTATGGAGGAAAGGTCCATCCCAGGTTACAAGCCATGATAACTGTATGCAAGAGGTTTTAGAGGTAGGCTCTCTCTGTATGCCAGGTGCAAGGGAGTGGCAACAGGATACAGGTTATCTTGTTGGCTGTGTGCTCCCTGAGGCATCTGGTGAGAGACAGGAAGCTGGACTAGGTGGGCCTTTGGCCTGATCCAGCAGCCGGGCTCTTCTGATGTCATGGATGGGGAAGGGGAAAGAAATGGGAGTTTTAGGGTGAGAAGGGGGAAGGGAGAGGTGGATCTCGGCAGCATCAGCATATGCCAGGATCCTATCCCCACGTTTTGAACACACCCCACCCACTGGCGCCAGGAGACTCCCTGCGCGTTGTTTCCACCGCTTTGACTGGTTCAGAAGGCGCAGGGGCGGGGCGCTTCGTTCCTCCGTGTAATGGAGGCTCGGATCACGGAGGAACTTAGAGCTCCGCCCCTCCCGTAGTGACACCAGTGATCCCACCCCTTTTCTCTCCTCAGACTTACATCAGCTATATAGCTAGCATGGGTCCAAAGAGACCCATAGGCCACCAGGAGGCCTACACAGAGGTATGAAGAAAATGTTTTTTCTTGCCTCTCGCAGGCCTCCTGATTCCCCCCCCCCTTGGATGCAGTGCACGCTACATCAGCACAGCTGCATGTCAATAATGCCGGGGGGAGGGGATAGGACTGGGCCATCAAGCAGGAACTGCTGCAGCAACATTCTGACAAGTGGCCGTGTAGCCTCTCCTTGCAAACCTCTAACTAGGAAGAGCCCACAGTTGCATGTACCAGACTATTCCAGAAAGGGAGGAGCTCATTTCAAAGGAAGAAAATGGCAGCTGCTGCCAGTGGAAGGTGCTTTGTTTTTTGTGGCAGCTGCTGTTGCCATTTTGTCCCCGGTGTGCTCTGGAATGATGCAGGTGGTGCCTGTCAGTTAGCGGCGGGGCACACGCCCTGTTCAAGAACTCCCACAAACACCAGATATGCTGGATTTGGGCTGCAGGACCATTCAGCTTATGCCTCTGGTCTTGGAAGCATAAACCAAACTCCACCTGCTTTTCTCTCTAATCTTAAACATGACCTTGTCAGCTAGCATGCTGTAGTCGTGCATAAGGTGGCCTGGCCGGGGGGGGGGGGCTCTGACCAGGTGCCCCTGGGACCAGCTGCTCTGCTTCAGTTTAAGCTCCCTCACTGGGTGGTTGTGGAAATGCCTCAGAGGAAGGGTGGAACGCAAATATTAGAAGCAAATGTTCAATGGTTCATAGCCTATTTTTCGAAAACCTCTCAAATCGACGAGATTCACAATTAGAAAAGATACAAAATAAACTTCAAAGCAGGACTCCGTTGAGTGAGATCTCTGCCCTTGTGTCATTGACATTAGGAGGGTTTGCTTGTCTCAGATCTGTTCCTCCTGTGAGGCTGTAAGAGATGCTCTCCTTCCTCGCCAGATTTGCACTGGCTCAAAAACAGAAGTGCCAGTGAGCATTCCTAAAAATAGCAACTTCTTCTCCTCCTCCGCTCTGAGCACGCAACTGATGGAACCAGCACCACCTGTTTGAACTTTCTCTACCTATCCTTGCATAGGCCCCATTCCCCCCCCCCACTAAAAAAATGACAGATTGGCACCAGAGGGCAATGGCAGATGATGCCACTTGACTCATGTGCCATAGTCTGCGATATCAAGGGCAAGAGGCCCTTCATAGGAATGCAAGCTGTAAACCTGGAAGTCGGCATGAAGCCTGGGATATTCCTGCCATGATATCAAGCAGGCTGCTAAAGGAATGCTGGTCAAAATGGTGAGAAGCCACGAAAATGGTCAGGCATTGTTTTTATATCTGCGTCATCTCTTGGGAAGGACTGCCAGCCAAGAGAACTGGAACTTCCTCCAGAGTTATCCGGGGCTCACCGACATGCAGTCGCCTCCTGGGGAAAACCAAAACCTAACTTTATCAAGTCGAGTTAGGCTTACCAGACTGGTTTGGCTGGGACAGTCCCAGTTTCACGGGGGTGTCCCGGCCGGCCCCCGGCAAGCCAGAACTGTCCTGGCACTGGGACATCTGGTAAAACTAGGCCTCATCACGGCCTCGTCGCCATTCCTCGTCCCAGGTGGGACTCCTCGCGTGCCTTGGGTGATTCTGGAGAGCTTGCAGTCGCATTCAGCACCTCACACAGGCGCACAACACGTCCCGACTGGTGAACCTGGCTGGCTGGGACTCGTTGCGCACCTGTGGAAGGCTCGTGCAGGTGCAGAAGAATGCGACTGCAAGCACTCGGAGTCCACGGCCCCCCCAAATAAATAAATAATTGGGGGGACAGAACAAAGTGAAGTTGTTAACTTCACTCTGGTACTTGCTTGACACAAACTCCTTCCAAACTCCTTCCTGAGTTTGGGTGGAGAAACAAAAAGCAGCTGACGTTACCTGTTGCGTGCTTGACCAGCTCTCTTTGTGTAGGCTGCACAAGTGTGCACTTAGTGAAAGACTAAGAGGGTCTTTCCTCCTCTCTTTGGTTCCTGAAATCTGTCATTTTACTGTCACAGTGTGGTTCCAGTCAGCCAGCCATCTGGGACAGGTTCTGGTTCTGTGGTTGGTCTTAGCATTGGCTGAGTAGTGCAGGGTCCCCTTTTATTTTCCCAATCCTCCTTTATAGTTCTGAAGTCTGGTTTTGAACTGGGCAGACTCCTTGTGCGGGCACATGTACCGGGTCAGGACGTGGGATTATAATCAGATCCAAGTGCCCATATGCTCAGAACGTACAAAAGTGGACGACCACCTCAACACACAGTCCCCTTTGGTTTTTATTTCGGGTTCCTTGGGAAAAGTCTTGGGAAAAGTCTTCTTTGGTGTCACTGCAGTGCCAACACATTTTCTGAGATCTGAGACTAGGAACATCTCCACCTTGCCTGGGTTCTGAAAGGATCTAAGACTAGGAACACCTTCACCCCACTTGTACTTGGAAGGTCTGGGACTAGGAATGTCCTCACCTTATGAGGCAGAGAAACCAAGTTCCCCCTAAGTGTAACACCCTGCCTGCCTGCCCGCCCTTTGGTTTGTCGACAGGGCCTGCTGTGTTTCAGATGGGTGGGTGCCCCTGCAGGTTGGAATGCTGGGAGTGCTGGGGGGGAGCTTTGAGCACTGGGAGCTGCAGTTCTAAACGTCCTCAGGAAGTGGCCCAAACTCTTTTTCTTCTCCCCTCCAGTTCAGCAGCCCCTGATGGTTAGGGGGAAAATAAGTAGGCATCACAGGTGGGAACAGTGGGTGGTGAGTAAAGGAATGTGCTCCTGGCAGGCCGGCAATTTTAAAACCGAACCCCCCCCCCCCCCGCCCTGGGCATGCTGAGGAGCAATTTGAAACTGTTTTTGAGGACTCTTGCTATTCCATGTAGAATAGCAAGAGTCCTGTGCTGCTGGGGTAGTAAGGTGTGTGTGTGTGTGTGTGTGTGTGTGTGTGTGTGTGTGTGTGTGTGTGTGTGTGTGTGTAGAAGCATGCAACTGCATGAAAACAAAGGCAAAATCCAGGTCTTAGAGCAGGAGGAAGGAATCTGCAAAGAGCAGCTAGAAAAAACATTCTCTTGAGCGCAGCAACCTGGTTGCAGACAAGGTCAGCTTGACCTATTTGTTGCACCGGAGCAAAAGGAGAAAAATGCTTTTAAAATGTCCCCAGATGGTATCCCTAGAATAGCAGTTGCTGCTGGAAGCACAGCTCACTTTCTAGCCCAACAGACCTGGAACTAAAGTCTCCCTCAGCCACCGTCAGGCAAGGAAATAATTGCCCTGCTGAAAGGTCAGCAGCAGGCCAGTTGCCCCCCCCTCCCAATGAGCCTGGACGATCCACTAGCTCCCCTTCAGTTTGAACGGCCATTACCCAGGGATGCCATCCCTGAGCTCCCTTACAATTCGGCACATGCCCCAGTAGCACCCTTTGCCCCCTTAGGAAAAGAATGAGAGTGTACATCCCTAACCGCCCCCCCGGAGTCACTAGATCCACCCACATGGCCAGTGCCATGGGGACAGCCGGAACCGGCCTCTATGGCCCTATTAACCCTTTTAATATCCCCCTCCTGGACAGCTCCAAGGAGGGTAGGAAACGTTATCCTGAGTCCAGAGAGGAAGGAGCCCCCCCCCAACAAGCCTGTGATGCTCATCGCATGACGGTGGCTCACAGAGGCCATTGCGGAGCGCCTGGGAGCCCTAAACTCCGGCCGGCAATGCAGCCACCTGGCTTACCTGGGCCTGACATTTGTCTCCCATGGCTGAGGGTGTGAACATCACCCAGCTAGGCAGCTAGCTCTCTTATGAGGAAAGGGATGCCCTTTTGCTGGAGGCAGCCTTGGGGGTATAAAGGCCTTGGATCGATGGAAGCCTTTGTAGTGAGCAAGCTACCCCTCCCCAAATATTCTTATTTCCTTCCTCGCTCCCCCCCCAAACCCCCACCTTTTTACCCCATCAAAATCCATCAAGAAATCGCTGAGATACAGCCATTTAAAGACAAGCTCCTTTTAAATCCAGCTTTTCTGCACTATTCACAACATTTGACAGCTGGCGCGTGCCCGCCGGGGAGGCACGCGCATTCCACGAGCCCTCCAGAGCAGCAAGAGAAGCAGCAGTAGCAAAAGTTCACTCTGTACCTATTTAATCCTCATAACCTTCTCTCTCTTTGGAAGTTTCTAAAAAGTGGTATTCCTTTAATTCAAAGCAGTGCATTATCCTAGGAAAATACTGTTTTCTTGAATTCCCTCTATGGTTATGGCACCGGATCCTTACCAGGGATCAACGGGGTGTCCCTGGGGAGGGGTCCCTCCACAGAAGGGTCCCCATCCTGACACTTTGGTGGAGTTATTCTTCAGCAGAGTTCAGAGACTCCTGGTACAGTGCACATATTCTTGCAGCTGGTAAAAGGCGTGGGGGACTTCCCCACGTGCCCTCTCTGGGGCCCAGGAGGGGAATTGGTAAGTGTGTGGTTTAGCCCCTTTGCCACCCTCGGCCTGGGCACAGGAGGTTGACTGAAGGCCAGGCGCTGTTGGGAGCGGGAGGCCTCCTGCCAAGAGTCTGCACTACCAGGAGTCCAGGGAAACCATTTTCAAACCATAACCTCTAGCTAACAACAACAAGCTTCCATTCTGTGATGCTCTTGACATGGCTTCCTTCTACCTGGGAGGCCAGTCTGGGGCAGGGAAAAAGGGGGGTCTCCAGGAATATGGGAAATCTTGGGTTAGTGTCACTGCTCTGGGGAAAACCATTACTCCTTCTCTGTGTGTCTCATTTCCCACTATCAAATCAACCATTTGTCTTTCACTCTGTAGTTCTGACTCTGGTGTCCTTGCATCTCTCATGTAAATGTCCACAACTACCACTATCTCCTCAACCATTGTTCTCTGGCTGCACTGGTCTGACTTGCTACATTTAATCTAATCACTCGCTTCCCTTCTTCCTGACTGACAGCAGTCACCTAAATGTCTTGCTTTGTATACCTGGTGCCAGTGAGGCAGAGACTCATTGAATTGACACTTTTTCACATCAATTTGGAAATCCTTGCCTTTTGTGTCAAAAGGCTACACAAAAGACCCCATTCATAAAACCCGGAACACCACACCTCACCTGAGGTGAGGGGCCAAATCCAATCATCCCAGCCACCCAGCACCCCAACCTCTCACCCATTGGCTACCAATCCTGCCTCTCATTGGTTTCTCAGTACACAAAACATCACACTCTTCATTGGTTCTTTCAATAAAGTTATCTTTTTATTGGCTGTCCATTTCACACCTGCTGCCGCTGCTCTCATTGGTGCAAAGTCTCAATCCTCCATCTGACTGGCTGTATCAAAGTACAACTTCTTGGATCCATCCCCTCATTGGTTTATCTTCCTGTCTCCATGTATTCCTATGTATGTTCTAAAACAATGAAATGTATAAAACCTTTTGTCATGATTTGTATGTTACGCATTCTGCCCAGAATCGCGTCCTTGGCTAGCTGAGTAAAAGATCTTTTCTTTTTACCCAACGTTGGTCTATCTGAGCTCTTTCTGGCGCCTCTGCAAACTGCAGACCTCTTCCTATCTCTCCTTTTACTTATTTTTTTTTGGTACCTTCTCCATCTTTGGAGCCTTGGTGTCAGCTCACCGAATCCCTTGAACTTAGGTCACCTGTACCCTTGGGGGGTGCTCACTACACCTTGCTGTGAGTCTCTTGCCCTGGCAGCCCCATCGAATGGCTCTTTCAAGTGGAGTCATGAGCTGCAGGAAAACTCCCCAAAGCAAACTCCGCAAACCACACAAAGCGTTTTGGTTATTTAGCAGGAGTAGTAGGAATCACCGAGGATGCAGTGTTAGCCAAAATTGCCCTGTTATTTTGGGGAATAGCTTCAAATATGGCAATATGGCATGTATAGGATCTTGATACCTGTGTATACCAGAGTCCAGCTTCTCAGAATTCCGTTTAAATAATATTGAAGACACACATGGGTTGCTTTCCAATATTTACTAAATAGTTCAGGCAAGAATCATACAAAAAGAATACAACCATACACATCATACAGAGAACTAGGAAACTTAGATAGAAGAACAGAAAATTAGCAGGTTCTGGCTTTTTACTTGGGTATATTTATAGCCATCCCAGATACGCCCGGCACTCAGCCGGGACTGGGGGTGTGGCCGGGGGCGTGGCCAGGGGCAGGGACGTCCTCCCTCGAGGCTGAGAGCTCTCTGGAACAGCCCGAGTGAACTCGGGCTGTTCCGGAGAGCTCCCAGCCTCGTCGCGCAAATAGGCGTGCGAGACTAGAGATCAAAACAGAGACGTGCTGCAGCTGGCAGCACAGTCTCGGAAGAGCTCCGGCCCGCCGCGATGCAGCCAACGGGCCGGGACAAAGAGACAGCTCGGGGGGGACAGGGGGACGAAGGGGGCGTCGCCGGGACAATCCCGGTCATTTCCGGGAAGATGGTAAACCTATATACTTACCTAATCCTGGAAAGTTCACCTTGGCTGCAAAGCTGTGTTCATGGCATAAACCAGCATTGAATGAAAAGAGGATAAAACAAATTGGGTCTGAACTGGTCAGACTAGCAGTCTGTAGAATGACTGAGAAGTCAAGTTAAGAGTGTGGGGGGAAGGGGGAAGAGGGAGGGAAGCAGAGAGAGGGAGAGAGAGCAGGATGGAGCACAGAGCTCAGCGGTGTGCAGAATGCAAGACACAGAGAATACACACAGAGGAGGAGTTTTTGGCTCTTACGCTGCACAAAGAAATACCTTGTTCGAGCTGGAGGTAGATCTGTGGGGGTGGAGACATACATACACATACATTGGGACAGAGGAGGAGGGGAGATGGCTCAGCCATTAAGGAGACAAAAGCAAAGTCTCTGGGTGCATCATACCAGGTGGCCTTCTGTATTGTTTCTTCCCAGGAACATATTTAGCATAACAGTGGGGGTTTCTTCATACTGGGCACTTAGCAAGTCTTTGGAAGAGAATCAAATGTGCCTTACTATGTGCTTGGGAGCGTTTTGGTTCATGGCTGAACTGGTGGAGCTGGTCAGATTCTTCCCCTCATGGCTTCTTGGCTCTAGGAAAATCTTTTACAGCATGGCTTCCATTTCTAGCTCACAAGTCATTGGCATTCAAAGTCTCTTTGGCACATTCTCATTTTAAAAGTCATATGGCAACAGAAGAGGGAGAGATAATAGATGATAATAAATCTGGCTTTGAAGACTTAGGCCCAAACCACATGGGCAGAAATCCATGTGGTGATGATGGCATTTGCCACAGAATAAGCACACGTTAGGATGCAAAACTCATCCCACGGGTTTTGTGCCATGGAATAGTATCTCTTTGCCACTTATTATCACCCTCCAAACACTCCATGAGTTTGGATTCTTCCGTCTGGCTTTTTGAATGTGTGGTTGCAAAATCCACATGGTTCTCGATATCTGTGAATTTGGTAGGTAAGACGGCACCCTAAACGGGCTGCTAGCAGAGCTCTTCCCCACAGCCCTCCTCTCCTGGTCTTCAGCCTTGAGGGGCAGCTGTCTGTCTGTCTGTCTCTCCCCCTTGCTTGCGACCAGTAGGAGAGAGAGCAGCCAAAGCAGCTGTGGGGGGGGGGATCTTTGGCTCTGTCTGCTAAGGACCTGGGGGGAGGAGGAGAAGGAGGGGGACCCCTCCCCTCACGGACGCTGCTGCCCTCGAGGACTGTCGCCACTCAGACGGACCACCAGCACCGGTGGCACCTTTCGTCCTGTTTGGACCAAAGGGGGGAAAGCCTTGCTGAGGCAGCTCTCCTTGAACTCACCGTGCTGCGCCCAGAGTGACGGCAGGAAGGAAGGCCGCCGCAGGGACTGCTGTTGCCGCTCACTGTTGCGAAGAGGAAGAGAGGCGGGGGAGGGGGGCTGAGGCTTTGGCTTGGAAGCCACATTTTGAGAGCTTGTTCCTCGAGGGGGGGGTAGAAGTTCCCAAACCCAACCTCGAGGGCCCTTGCTCTGTAAAGCACTGCAGAGAAGAGCGCATGTTGACAGGGGCAGCTGGTTGTGCGGTGGTGGCGCACGCCACAATGGACCCTATCCGGAGTCTGCTTCCTGCCCAGCTAGTGTGAGTGTCCAGGAGCTGCTGCCTTCCTTTGGGTGCAAGGGAAGTCACCCTATGTTGGGACTGAGCAGCGAAGACGTCTTGGGGGGACATTGCGGGGCAAGAAACTGGCAGCCCCTCCCCTTTGCTCAGGGACATTCCTGGACACCCCCCCTTCTCTGTCAGAAAGTGTCTGGGGTGCCCTCCTGAGCAGCTGGAGGGTTTGCTCCGCAACAACAGTCCAGCCCGCCTGTCCCAATCAGAGCAGGCAGGTCGTGGCTGAAGAACCAGGAGAAAACACTCCGTCAGAGAGAGAGAGAGAGAGAGAGAGAGAGAGAGAGAGAGAGAGAGAAAGAGAGCTGCTTCCTTCCATCCCCCTGAGAAGAGTGGCCTTTCCTGTTGCTCTCTTGTAAGCAGCCATCAGCCCACTTGGCAGGAGCTGCCTTCTCCTCACTGGGGAGAGAAGATTTTTCTTCCCGTTTTCATGTAGTTCCGCGTCCTGGGCAGGCTGCCAGGCCATGAGGCACGATCGAGCTTCTTGTCTTGTGCTGCTGTTTTATATACAGTACATTTTAATCATTTGGTTGGAGGGCAACAGAAAGGCAATAAAGTTTTGGAAAAAAAAACACCTGCTTTTTTATTGCTTAGCTGTAATCTTTTACTCACTTTTCCAGGGAAACAGCCTTTAATGAAAAGCTATTTGCTTTCCTGGTATCAAGAGAGCCACGGACAATTCATAGCTGCCTCCCTTCCTTTTTTATTTCCCCTCCTGCTCTTTAAATAACGATAAGCGAACCGAGATCCATATTGCTTTCAAATGGAGGCAAATTGAGTGGAACCTTCTAAAGCCCATGACCCGGGTCTCACCAGCTTCAATGGGTACCGGCTTTGTTTCTGGGCTGTGACTCTGGGGAACTCAAGGTGCTGGGCGTTGACCTTTAAAGCCCTAAATGGAGGGGGATCAGAATCGCAAAAGAATAGTTTCCTCTCAAAGTTTCCTTACAAATCGATGGTAAGGCCGCATCTGGAGTATTGTGTCCAGTTCTGATCACCACACCTCAAAAAGGATATAGTTGAATTGGAAAAGGTGCAGAAAAGAGCGACCAGAATGATTCGTGGGCTGGAGCACCTCCCTTATGAGGAAAGGCTACAGCGTCTGGGGCTTTTCAGCCTAGAAAAAAGGCGCCTGAGGGGGGACATGATTGAGACTTATAAAATTATGCATGGGATGGAGAGAGTGGATAGAGGGAAATTCTTCTCCCTCTCGCACAACACCAGAACCAGGGGACATCCACTCAAATTGAGTGGAGGGAGAGTTAGAACGGACAAAAGAAAATATTTCTTTACCCAGCGTGTAATTCATCTGTGGAACTCCTTGCCACAGGATGTGGTGATGGCACCTGGCCTAGATGCCTTTAAAAGGGGTTTGGACAGATTCATGGAGGAAAAGACCATCACAGGTTACAAGCCATAAGCAACCTCCTGGCTTCGAAGTAGGTTTTCTCTGTGCCAAGTGCAAGGAAGTGACAACGGGAAACATGTTATCTTGTTGGCTGTGTGCTCTCGGAGGCGTCTGGTGAGGCCACTGTGAGATAGAGGAAGCTGGACTAGAAGGGCCTTTGGCCTGATCCAGCAAGTCTCTTCTTATGTTCTCTCCTAAGAGCCTGCCCACTCAACAGCAGTGGCCCTCTGCCCCTTGCTGCAGCAGGTGGGGCCTCCAGACAGGGCCTTTTCAGTGGTGGCACTCAAGATTATAGTCAAGATTCTTCCTCTGCATAGAGCAGCTGCTCTTTCCCGTCTCTGAGAGGAAATACAGGCAGGCAGGAGCTGATGTCCGGGCAGAGGAGACCTGCGTAACCTGCAACCTGCCAGGCTGAACGTCGCTCACCAGCCAGGTGTCCATCAGCCCACCAGGAGTCAGTCCAGGAAACCTCCTGTTTTGGGTACCTGCCTGGGACAACCAAAATGGGAAAGGCAAAAGGGGCCTCTCAGGTCACAGCAGTACATGACCGTGGGCCAAAATGGTCTTGCGGGGTTGGGGCGATGCGTACCCCTGCCGGCCCCACCTGACTCTCCCACCCACTGATGCCTGAGGGATGAGCGGCCAAGCAACGGAGCGTGAAAGCGGTTTCTGCATCCTCCTCCTCAGCAGTGGCAACTAGACCGATGTTAGTGCACATCCACAAGGTGGTACTGTGCACCTTTCCAGAACGTGCGCGCGCGCGCACGCACACACACACACACACACACACACACACACACACACACACACACACACACACACACTTTGTGTTCATGCTTCCTGCAGTCTGGACCCTTGATTGCACGCCCACATGCAGGTGCCCTGCTCTTTCTGAGATGGACATACTTTCCACCTTTGGGACGTGATCCCGACTTTCAAGCCAGTTGTGACAGCCGGGGTCAGGAGCCTCTCCTGGAAGATAGGTGAAGGTGTGACTCTGTCCTCGGCAGTGGAGGACGAACGGCCATTGAATTCCGTGTCTAACCCCTTCTGGGTCAAGCTCCCTGGTATGTGGGGGGGGGGTTGTGTAGGGGTGGGGTGGGGGCTGTAACACGCTGGTTGAGCAAAGGGTTGAGGCCTTTGGATTCCCCGGTTCTGAGACCTGGCTGGGCTGTGATAGGTATGAACTGATGTTGCTGAGGGATCAGGGCTGGCTGTGAGCTTGCTTCTGCGCCCCCCCCCCCCAGCTCCCTGCTTTGTAAATAATCATATGGTTCCAGTCCTGTCAGTCTTTGGTGCTCTCCTCTGCTATGCAAACTGAGGACAGTGAGGCATCTGGTGGGGAAGGGGGTGCAAGGGTGCCCCACAGCCCTTCAGCATGCACAGGACTCTCCTTCAGCTGGGATGCTGAGAGGATCAAAATGAGAGGAAGAGACATCTCGGCGCCTCCCTCGAGCTCTTCGGCCAGGAAAGGAAACATTGCGAGCGATCACAGGAGGCTGTCAGGCACATCTGGCTCTTCATCCGAGAGGCCTTCTCCAGGGACCTGGTGGACGCTGGGCTGTCTGGAGTGTCGCTTCGAAGGCACGTCAGAGTTCTGCCTCCGTACAGAGCCTTGGAGGCCTCTGGACATCCGGCTGGCAGGTTGCCTGCCTCATCCCTGCCGTTTCCCAAGGAGGTCACGAGTGCTCTGGGACTGAGAGGGTCTCTCTTTGTGATGAAGAGGGCTTCCGACAATACATTGCCTCTCTGAAGGACTGCTGGATAGCTGCTGGCCGGCTTGGGTGCTTCTGCTTCCGATGACAGGCTGCTGCATTGTGAGCTGGAGCAGTCTTGCTCTCTGCAAACCGGCGTGCGCTTCTTGGGTTTCCGAGGGAGGACGCTGGAGAAGGGGCAGGTTGGCCTCTGCCAGGCTGTGGTTTCCCAAGACTCCCTGGCTCTGCCTTCTTCCCTCTCCCTTTGCAAATGCAAAAAATGGGATCAGGGGTTAGGCAGTGGCTGTTCGTGACCTTCCTAATTTTATCAACAGTTTAAATAAGCGACATATACTTGCAAAACTGTAGCTGTTACAGGCAACACAAGGTCAACTGGCGTTTTGGGCATTTGCCTTTCGGCATAGGAAAAGGCGGGATATAATTTTTTTAAATAAATAAATGAATAAAAATTTGCAGCCCTTTCTGTCCATAGGTTGCATGTGACGTTCTAAATTTATTTTTATATATTTATTTTGCACATTTGTATTCCTGCCCTTTATCCATTGAGTGGCTACCCCCCCCCCCGTCTTCTATTCTCACAACAAACCTGTGAGGTAGTTTAGATGGGGAGATGGTGACTGGCCCAGAGGGCACCCAGTGAGCTTCATGGGGAGCGGAGCGTTTCCTCCTCAGCCCTGGCTCTGTTGTCGTCCCGCCAGTTCCCAAAGCCATCACAAAGCCCTGTGTGGAGCTCCCCCTTGCCCTGCTCCCAGCGGATGTTGCTTCTCACCACTTTGTCTCCCCGCCATCCGCCATCCGTAGGCTGTGTGTGAGGTTCCCCAACATCCCACGATGGACCTTGAACAGCGAATGAGCCCCTGTGACCTGCTGCCTGGCAGCAGCGGCCCAAATCTTTGGAGAGGGACTTCCAGTCCGGGCTAAATGGACCAAGGGTCTCGTTCCGGACCAGGCAGCTGAATGGATTCAAGAGCCAGCCAAGAGTTCGCCTCCTGCTGGTCCGTGATTTATTGAACTTATTTGCATGAGTAAAAACACACATACAAAAGAGCGAAACACTACAAACAATATACAATCAATAAAACACAAGTTAAGAGCCCAGATGAAACAGCTAGTGTAAATAAGACCAGCAGACCCAGGAAATGAACACTACAGATATTGATTAGAACTAGGGCAAGGCTGGCTTTAATTAGTTGCATGAAGAATACGTCAGAAGAACTCTGTTTCCAAGATTGTGGAGAACATGAACGGAGAGTGTTGCGGGGCCGGCTGTGCTTTTTAGAGCACGCAGTCAGTGTCACATGCACACAGGGGGGAATCTGCTGCCTGTGGGTCAGCACCATGGCTTGGCAGATAAGAAAAAGAGGCAGGTGGGGGTGAAGGGGCAAGAACAAAAGCTTCATGGTGGGGATAAGAATACAGTCAAGGGCACATACCTCCCGGTATTCACTGTATGCCCAGAGCCACTCGTACCATAAGACCTGAAGTATAAGTGGTTCCTAAGTGAAAGGAAGAAGGCAGAGGAAATCCTTACCAGGGGAAAGGGGGGCAGGATGGTGCAAGCAGGGAGGGGGACAGGGCACCGGGAAATCAGGAGGGTTATCCAGGATTGGGGACTCAAGACAGGAGACTCGTCGCTCACAAGTCCGACTTAAGTCGCAGCAGTGACTTGACTTGGACTTGACTCGGGGATTTGCCCGACCCGACTGGACAGGCTGCCAGGCGAGGCGCAATGTGGACAGCGAAAAGTAGGGTGGGGGCAGTCATCATACAATGCAGGATGGATATATTGCTTTTGAGGGTTCAAAGCGCTTGACACACATGAGCTGGTTGTCCGGACCCAGCCCTGTTCGTGTCCCTGTATTGGGGAGGGGAGGCTGAGGCTTAAGAGCAACTGCTGTGTGGCAGGGGAGATGATGCGCAAGGTGAACCGAGGACTCAACAACCCGGAATTTGTATCCTGGGTGGGCAACTGGGTGGTGTCCACAAGGAATGAATGAACTCATTGCGTAAAGCAAACCTACCCAAGTTGTGAGGCTTAACGCCCTCACTTGCCTCGAGATTTGCGGCCATCCAGTGGGTCAAATTGGCTTCGCATTGCCGTGGTGATGGCCCATACAGTTGAAGCTTCTTTCTGAAAGCTTTTTCCTCACAGGCTCCACCTGTCACCATCTGAGGTACTCAGTGGGGGGCCTGCCCCCTTTGTACCTGCTTGTCTCTTCCACCCCTCACAGATCTCCCCAGGATACGAATCGCCTCCAGCAGTTCCAGCTCATGGACAGATGGCTTCATTGCCCTTTTTCGAATCAGCTCATATTATGTATTCAATGTAATTTACCAGTAAAGCTCTCCCCCCCCTTTTCCTTATTTTTCTTTCCTCGTTGTACTATATTATGGACTCTGATACCAAGCAGCATTATTTCATATGCCAACGTCAAGGAATGTTAGTGTGCAAAATGAACTGTTTTCCCAGAACCTCGATGCACAAAAGGGACAGAACTCTGGCACACTGCAGGCCATGTTTCTCTCAAGAACTCTGGTCAAGCCTCGAACTCTTGCCTGTGTACGTGATCTCCCCTCACCCCACAGCAGCCCTGTTCCCTGCCCCGCCAGTGCAAGAAATGCAGTTATGGGTAGGTGGAACCAGTGGCGTCACTAGGACGCGCGTCACCCTGGGGCGGGGGACGCGCGTCACCCTAGTGACGCTACCATATCGCGGCGCAGGGGGGGCGACCCGGCTCCCCCCCCCGCGTCGCGTCGGGTCGCCCTTCGGACGCTCCGAGTCCGGCCCGGGAGCTGGCCTCGGAGCGTCTGACCCCGTCGACACTCCAGGGCCTTCTGAAAGAAGGCCCAGGCAAGCGTCGATCCGGGTATTTTTCGGATTTTCGCGCATGCGCAGACCCGTTTTGAGGGCTTTTTGCATGCATGAGGGCTCCCAGCAATCAGGAGCAACTCCCTGACTTAAACATAAGAACATAAGAAGAGCCAGCCCTGCTGGATCAGGCCAAAGGCCCATCTAGTCCAGCTTCCTGTATCACACAGTGGCCCCACCAGATGCCTCAGGGAGCACACAGCCAACAAGATAACCTGTATCCTGTCGCCACTCCCTTGTACTCCTACAACCAGGAGGTTGCTTATCCTCATCATGGCTTGTAAGCTGTGATGGACGTTTCCTCCATAAATCTGTCCAATCCCCTTTTAAAGGCATCCAGGCCAGGTGCCATCACTAGCTCCTGTGGCAAGGAGTTCCACAAACCGATTACACGCTGGGTAAAGAAATATTTTCTTTTGTCTGTTTTAATCCTCCCTCCACTCAATTTGAGTGGATGTCCCCTAGTTCTAGTGTTCTGTGAGAGGGAAAAGAACTTCTCTCTATCCACTCTCTCTTTGTTGTTGTTCAGTCGTTAAGTCGTGTCCGACCCTTCGTGATCCCATGAACCATATCCCGCCAGGCCTTCCTATCCTCCACTATCTTCCTGAGTTCGCTCATTTTCATGTTCGTTGCATCGGTGATGCTGTCTAACCATCTCATCCTTGGCCTTCCCCTTCTCCTTTTGCCTTCAGTCTTTCCCAGCATCAGAGTCTTCTCCAGAGAGTCCTCTCTTCGCATTAGGTGGCCAAAATATTTGAGTTTCAGCCTTAGTACCTGTCCTTCCAGGGAACAGTCAGGGTTGACTTCATTTAGGATTGACTGATTTGATCTCCTAGCAGTCCAAGGGACTCTCAGGAGTCTTCTCCAGCACCACAGTTCAAAAGCATCTATTCTTCGGCGCTCAGCCTTCCTTATGGTCCAGCTCTCGCAACCATACATTGCTACTGGGAACACCATCGCCCTGACTATACGAACTTTTGTTGGTATGGTGATATCTTTGCTTTTTATTATGCTATCTAAATTTGCCATAGCTTTCCTTCCAAGGAGTAAGCGTCTTTTAATTTCATGGCTGCTGTCTCCGTCTGCAGTGATCTTGGAACCCAAAAAAGTAAAATCTGTTACTGCTTCCATTTCTGCCCCTTCTATTTGCCAGGAATTGATGGGACCAGATGCCATGATCTTAGTTTTATTAATGTTGAGTTTCAAGCCAACTTTTGCACTCTCCTCTTTCACTCTCATCAAGAGGCTCTTTAGTTCTTCTTCACTTTCTGCCATTAGAGTGGTATCGTCTGCATATCTGAGGTTGTTGATGTTTCTCCCGGCAATCTTGATTCCGGCTTGCGATTCATTCAGCCCTGCATTTCTCATAATGTACTCTGCATATAAGTTAAATAGGCAGGGTGACAATATACAGCCTTGCCGTACTCCCTTCCCAATTTTGAACCAATCAGTTGTTCCATGGCCGGTTCGAACTGTTGCTTCTTGACCCGCATACAGGTTTCTCAGGAGACAGGTAAGGTGGTCTGGTATCCCCATCTCTTTAAGAACTTGCCACAGTTTGTTGTGATCCACACAATCAAAGGCTTTTGCGTAGTCAATGAAGCAGAAGTAGGTGTTTTTTTGGAACTCTCGTGCTTTCTCCATGATCCAGCGCATGTTGGCAATTTGATCTCTAGTTCCTCTGCCTCTTCGAAACCCAGCTTGTACATCCGGTAGTTCTCGGTCCACGTACTGCTGAAGCCTAGCTTGTAGAATTTTGAGCATAACCTTGCTAGCATGTGAAATGAGTGCAATTGTGCGATAGTTTGAACACTCTTTGGCACTGCCCTTCTTTGGAATTGGAACGTAAACTGACCTTTTCCAATCCTTTGGCCACTGCTGAGTTTTCCAAATTTGTTGGCATATTGAGTGCAGCACTTTCACAGCATCATCATTTAGGATTTTAAGTAGCTCAGCTGGGATATTATCATCTCCGCTAGCTTTGTTGTTAGTAATGCTGTCTAAGGCCCACTTGACTTCGCTCTCTAGGATGTCCGGCTCTGGGTCAGTGACCACACCAGCGTGGTCATCAGGAACATTAAGATCTTTCTTGTATAGTTCTTCTGTGTATTCTTGCCATCTCTTCTTAATCTCTTCTGCTTCTGTCAGGTCTCTGCCTTTTTTATCCTTTATCATGCCCATCTTTGCACAAAATGTTCCCTTGATATCTCCAATTTTCTTGAAGAGATCTCTAGTCCTCCCCATTCTGTTGTTTCCCTCGATTTCCTTGCATTGTTCATTTAAGAAGGCCTTCTTATCTCTCCTTGCTATTCTCTGGAAATCTGCATTCAGTTGTTTATATCTTTCCCTTTCACCTTTGCTTTTCGCATTCCTTCTTTCCACAGCTATTTGTAAAGCCTCATCTGACAGCCACTTTGCTTTCTTGCATTTCTGTTTCTTTGGGATGGTTTTAGTTGCTGCGTCCTGTACAATGTTACGAACTTCCGTCCATAGTTCTTCAGGCACTCTGTCTACCAGGTCTAATGCCCTAAACCTATTCTTCACCTCCACTGTATACTCATAAGGGATATGGTTTAGGTCATATCTGACTGGTCTAGTGGTGTTCCCTACATTCTTCAATTTAAGCCTGAATTTTGCAAGAAGAAGCTCATGATCTGAACCACAGTCAGCTCCAGGTCTTGTTTTTACTGATTGTATAGAGCTTCTCCATCTTTGGCTGCAAAGCACATAATCTATCTGGTTTCGGTATTGACCATCTGGTGATGTCCATGTGTAGAGTCGCCTCTTGTGTTGTTGGAAAAGAGTGTTTGCTATGACCAGCGTGTTCTCTTGACAGAACTCCGTTAGCCTTCGCCCTGCTTCATTTTGCGCTCCAAGGCCAAACTTGCCTGTTGTTCCGTTTATTTCTTCATTTCCTACTTTAGCATTCCAGTCTCCTATGATGTAAAGGACATCTTTTTTGGGTGCTAGTTCTAGAAGGTGTTGTAGGTCTTCATAGAACCGGTCAACTTCATCTTCTTCGGCATCAGTGGTTGGGGCATACACTTGGATTACTGTAATGTTGAATGGTTTGCCTTGGATTCGAACTGAAATCATTCTGTCGTTTTTGAGGTTGCACCCCAGTACTGCCTTTCCCACTCTTTTATTGACTATGAGGGCTACTCCATTTCTTCTAAGGGATTCATGCCCACAGTAGTAGATATGATGGTCACCTGAATTAAATTCGCCCATGCCCGTCCATTTTAGTTCGCTGATTCCCAAGATGTCAATGTTCAATCTTATCATCTCATCTTTGACCACATCCAGCTTGCCTTGATTCATAGACCTCACATTCCATGTTCCTAAGCAATATTGCTCCTTGCAGCATTGGATTTTCCTTTCAACCTCAGACACATCCACAGCTGGACGTCCTATTGGCTTTGGCCCAGCCGCTTCACTCTTTCTGGGTCTACTTGGAATAGTCCTCCGCTCTTCCTCAGTAGCATATTGGACACCTTCCGACCTGAGGGGCTCATCTTCCGGCGTCATATCTTGTAGCCTTTTGGAACTGTTCATGGGATTTTCTTGGCAAGGTTACTGGAGTGGGTTGCCATTTCCTTCTCCAGTGGATCACTTTTAGTCAGAACTCTCTGCTACGACCTGTCCGTCTTGGGTGTCCCTGCACGGCATAGCTCATGGCTTCATTGAGTTACGCAAGCCCCTTCGCCACGACAAGGCAATGATCCATGAAGGGGATCCACTCTCTCTATCCCATGCATAATTTTATACATCTCAATCATGTCCCCCCTCAACCACCTTTTTTCTAGACTGAAGAGCCCTAAACACTGTAGTCTTTCCTCATAAGGGAGATGCAGACTTCCTGCATTCCTGGCATCCGTTTGCAAACGGATGGATGAAGATCAGTCCACACATCAGCTGAGACGGTAAACATTCTGGGCTGTTCCGCTTCGGACTGAAGATGTGGGGTGAGAGTGCTCACTGCATGTAGTATATAAGTGCTTTGGAGGAAAGATTTTCTGTAGGCTTCTCCCTGATTGGCTGGCTAACTGGCGGGGGGTCTTTCATGGGGCAGGATTAAAAACCATGACTCCCCATCTGCAGTTTTAAGTGGCACAGTCCAGAATGCTCAGCTCTTGCTCAGCTGATTCTATATGCGGCTTTTATGATGTTACTTATTTTGGCTGCTTACTTTGTTTTTATGTTGCTTGGTTCCCCTCCCCCATCATTTTGTTGTTATTTGAACTGTCATTTTATTCTCTGCTTCAGCCACCTACTGTGTTGACTTTATTACTGTGTTTTTATTTGTTTTCTTGTAAGCTGCTTGGAGGGCCACCTTGGGTGCCAAAGCGCTCTATGCGTTTCAGGAAACAAATGCATGATGCCGCCAGGCAGCCAGCATCCCATTTTCACTGCCCTCTTGCTGTGGGAGTCATAAGTGAGGCATCACCACAGTTGGCATGTTGAGAGCATGTTGTGATCATGTGCTGGAAACGGTGCCTGTGATTGCGACTCTTCCTCGTGCCCCTGAAAGCACCTGGAAGGAACCACGGAGGCACTAGCGTCACTACAGGGGGGGCGGAGCTGTAAGTGCTGCTGAAATCCGAGCCTCCCTTACACAGACGAACGAAGCGGCCCCGCCCCCTCACCCACGCAGCCTTTCAGAGAAGCGAAAACAACAGGCAGGAGACTCCCTGCCTGTTGTTTTCGCTTCTCTGAACGACTCCGAGGGTGAGGGGGCGGGGCTGCTTCGTTCGTCTGTGTAAGGGAGGCTCGGATTTCAGCAGCACTTACAGCTCCGCCCCCCCTGTAGTGACGCCAGAGCATGGAGGAGACTTGTGGCAAGAGGGGTCATCAGTGGCGGCTGACTGGCGCGGAGGTGGTTGGCTGACCAGAAGCTCTCAGAACTTCCCGCCTGCCTGTTGGCATCGAAGGACTTTAATTTCACACCATTTGCTGGCAATACACAAATAATATCTTCTCTTGATGTCAACTGAAAGCATTCTGTGCCTCTAAAGAAATAATTTCATGCATGACGGTGCCAATTCAATCTTTTTGTTCAGATGGCCTGAAACCTGGGAAAAAAACAAAAGTAATTATAAGTCGAACGAGTCTCAAAATGGCAGACGGGCCCTCAGAACTCAAAGTGGGATCAAAGTCCACTCTCTGCATGTAGTGAAACCTTTCATAAAGGACTCTCTTGAACTCTGCGGATCCGGCCTGCGCAGCTGGTGGCCGGCCAAGCCAAGCACAGTCCACCATTGCTGGTGGACTGTGCTTGGCTTGGCCGGCCACATTGCTGTCTGGTTGCCTTCCAGGGGCTGGCAACTCACCCGCGTTTGCAAACTTGGCTAGGCTGCCCAAGCAGCTGGCTCCGTCTTCAGCCTGGAGCAGCAGAAGTCCAACGTCAATCCTGATAGAGAGCAAAACTGTAGAGAGGCGGGTCGTAGAAGGGTGACCTTCAGTCAGAGAGTCCCAGGACATGCAAAGGAGCCCCCTCCGTGCAAACTGAGCGGTGCATCTCCCCACGTATGGGAGGGGCAGAGAGGAGCCAGCCTGCTAGGCAGCTGCAGATGACTCACGAAGGCAAGGCAAGACCAAGACCAACAATTGTTGTTCAAGGAGGATGCCTCTGTCAATGGCTGTAGTAACTCTGATGGCTAGAGAAACCTCCCTGAGCAGAGGCAGCAGGGTTCGCCACTGCACTTGCCATCTTGCCTCAGGCAGGTTAATTGTTCTGGTGAAATTCCCCCCCCCTTCCTCTGGAGCCTGGAGAAGGGCAGGGTCTCTCCCTGACCTCCTGCTGAGCCTTGGAGACCCTTGGAAACCCCACTGCTCTTTAAGAGAGACCTTTCCCTTCTCCAGGCTCCAGAGGAAGGGGGGACAGACCTCTCGCGGATGTCAGGCCGGGCCCTGGAGTCAGCCAGAAAGCCGTGAGGTGCCTCAGTTCCTGACTGGCCGGGAGACGGGCCCAGAAGGGGGACACACACACCCAAGCAGCTGCGGGCAGCCTCAGGAGACGGCCAGGCACCCCAAGCACCCAAGTCCCAACTAGCCGTTGGCCCCCTGGAGCAGCACGTCTGCAGCTCTCCACACAGGGCATTCCCTCCCACAGCCCAGAGGACAAGAGCGGGTGGCCACTGCTGCCCAGAAATGACCTCGCATGGAAACGGTGAGGGAGGGAAGCCTATTCCGACACCTCTCCACTCCTTAATAGACACTCCTATTCAGCAGCCTGTGTGTCGGACGGAAGGAGAGGTGGCGGGCAGAGCCGCTGCCTCCTTTTCCGTCTTGTGACTGTACAGTGCCTTGTCTTTCGTTTAGCTGCCTAATAGAAGCACTCCACAAAAAATATGACTGTGAAGTATCATTTGCATCCTGCTCTCATCCAGGAACATCCTTTTTTCCCTTTCACTTTTGTTCAAACATTCCAGAAGAGTTCTGTGTCCCGCAAAAGCTCCCGCGCTGCACCGTAAACCACACTCTCCCCCTCCGCTTGTCTCTCGGCTTTTGTCCTTTTTTTTTCCTCCTTCCCTATCTGATTGAAGTTTGGATTTCCACATTCCACAGAGGGCCATCAAGGCTGTCACCACTGGGCTGTCATTCAATCAGCAGAAGCCTCTTTTCTTTGTACCACCCAAAGGGAGGACAACAATAGCTTTGGGGGTTCTTCTCGTTGGAGTTCCAGCCCTTCGCCTTCATTTCTACTATTGTTGATTGTTATTATTATAGAGCATGAACATTTATTTATTTATTTATTTTATTTACAGTATTTTTATCCCGCCTTTCTCCCCGAAGGGAGATAAAATGTGTCATAAACTACTGATGGGGGCAGGCTCTGCTATGTCACCAGGGATGGGGGGGGGATAAAGGTAAAGGTGACCCCTGACAATTAAGTCCAGTCGTGTCCGACTCTAGGGCGTGGTGCTCATCCCCATTTCAAAGCCGAAGAGCCAGCGTTGTCCGAAGACGCCTCCGTGGTCATGTGACCGGCATGACTCTCCTTGCCGCAGCGCGTAGCACGCAGCTGGAACACAGAGCGCTGTTTACCTTCCCGCAAGCGGTACCTACAGTATTTATCTTCTTGCATTAACATGCTTTGGAACTGCTAGGTTGGCAGGAGCTGGCCAAGCAACGAGAGCCCATGAGAATCACTGAGGAGCACGCAAATCATGCCTTTGTCCCCAGACTAGGGTTGTGAAAGAGAAGGTGGTGAACAGGAGGCTGCCTGACTGAGTCAGGCCCTGGCTGCCATCTGCACTGGCTGGCAGCAGCTCTTCAGAATTCTTCTCCAGCCCTCCCTGGAGCTGCACGTAGCAAGGGAGGGAGCAGGGGGGGGGGCTTGTTCTGCATGCAAAGCCTGGCTTGCTCTCTCGGACAGCTCAGCTCCGACTCGGGCTGCTCTTTCCTTCGGCAGTCCAGCAGCAGCAGTGGCAGAATTGTTTCCTCCCCTTCTCCTGCCTCAGCCGCAGGCAAGACGGAGCCAGCTGGGCCTGCTCCTCTCCCGCCCTCGCTGCCCGTCCACCCAGCAGCACCTCTCTCTGTCTTTCGTCCCCTGCTGCCTGCTGGTCTCGGAGTGCCGACGCCCCACCCGCCCTGCTGGGATTCCCAGTGTCCCTTCCTGGAGTTGGCTTCCCTCACCGTTCCCCTGCGAGGAGGTCATCTCTGGCCAGCAGTGGCCACCTGCTGTTGTCCTTGTTGGCTCCCCCCACACCCTCTTATGAGTCATTTCTAAGACTTGTGACTCAAGCTGCCTCTCACATGCAGTTGTGTTCAGCTCAGCCCCCCTGCCTCGATGCCTGGGTCAGGGCACTTCTCCCTCCCTCCCTCCCTCCTCCTCCTCTTCCCCTGGCTTCCTGGCCTCTTAGGCAGGAGCTTTCAGACCCCTTAGAACCATGGGGTGTGTGTCGAGCAGTCCGTGGCATCAGCGTGGCTGAGAGCCCACTGCCTACTAACAGAGCACTCTGGGACACCGCCCCCCCCCCGTGGTACTTTGGCAACAGACACAGGGAGTGGCGGCTTTCAGCCCGTTTCCGTCGTCCAGCACGCGCACGCACCACATCTTAATTTATGTCGATACATTTCTTCTTTTCTTCTTCTTTTTGCTTATTTGAAGAGAGAGAATTACAATCTTTGCACACCCTTTCTAAAATCAATTTGGTTTCCTTTTCTCAGTGACTACAAGATTCAAATAAAAGAAAAATGGCCCTTATCAAACTTGTGTCGGGAGACAACTTCCCGTGGAAATGTCTTCAGCAAACATGCAGTGCTGACAGCTCTATTAAGGAGCGACGAGACGCCCGAGGGAGCAGCTGGGAGATCGACTGGCTTTGGCTGCGGCTGCTGCTGTGGGGGCCGGTTCCTGTGGTTGGTGGCCGCCTCCGTTGCGCCTGCTGGCCAAGCCTGGCCAAGCCTCCTTGCTCCTGGCCTGGCCCCGGCGTGGGACTGGCCGTGAGCCAGGCGGCTGGAGCGGAACTCCTACCGGACAGAAGGAAGAAGGGTGCCAGCTTGGCATCTGCTCTCGGGGAGCTGGGGGTTCCTGCCACAGGCCGGGCTCAGCCTCCCCCACCTCAGCTTTGAGGGGGTCTGGAGCAGCACCGTTTCTTGGCCGGCCGTTCACTATCTCCACCTGCTTAGGGCATTTTGGGGGGTCGGATGAGGATCTGGCGGTTGCCACCCACTCATGCCTTTTTCATCCTGGGACGGGACACCTGCCACGCGCCATTCATGGGGCTGCTCTAGTCTGGAGAACCAGTCAGAAACGCCAGTCTGAGCAGAGCCCAGCAGCTCGTTTTGCACAGAGCCAGGACTCGGGGCAGGAACACAGCCGGGAGGTCCAGTCTCCGGACCGCAGTTTTGGCTTCCTGTTCTCTGGGGCTCACAGTTCAAGGGGCTGATTAGAACCAAGAAAGCCCAAAGTCTGGAGCATACCTGCTGCTGCTGCTGCTGCTGCTGGAGCACTTTGTCCTCCAGGCCCGGGCTCCCCACATTTTCAGCTGGAACCTGTTGCACCTTTTGCACAGTGAGATCTGTGGGAGCGTGCAACGGAGCATTCTCTGTGCTGGCTCAGGCTCGTGGAAGATCTGGCTGCCCCCCATCTTCTACCTGCAACTGATGGCCCAATCCTAGCATGCAATTGACGGCAGCAGGACAGTTGTCCGCTGCCATAAATTAGCTGCCGATAATGTGCAGTGTGGGTGCAGTGTGTGTCTCCAGCAGCCATTTTTGAGCTGCCACTCAAAACCGGAAGTAGTCTAAAATTGCCGCTGAAGCTCGGTGTGCGTGTGCGTGTGCGTGTGTGTGTGTGTGTGTGTGTGTCTGTCTGTCTGTCTGTCTGTCTGTCTGTGCTGAGGAGGGTAGCGCAGGCCTCCCCGAACCCTTCAGAGGGCTCCAGGACCCCCGGTAAGTCCTCAAAATGTGTTAATTTTTTTCGCACCACCATGCTGTCTCCGCCCCTTAAGGGGGCAGATGGCAGATTTTGATTTCAATGGTGGATCATGACCCACCACTTTGAGAACCACTGGGCTAGACTGTTCTTCAATCTTGGGGTCAGGATTCCAATGGGGTCGCAAAGCCTCATTTGTGGGGTCACGGCAACTTACAGGAACCAAAATGGTTGCTGGGGGGAACCAGCTGGGGGGCTTCCAGAGGGATTTCATCCCCTCCTCCCTCTCCCTCTTTTGATTTGCTGGGGAGGTGGTGGGGAACCGTGGCTTGGCTCTCCTGTTCTAGAATGACCCTGCCACTGGTGTCGTGGACTGGGCAAGCTCAGCAGGACGAGGCTGCCAGTGCCGGGGTGGGGATGGGCGACAGGGATGCGGGATGGGCGGATCAGGTCCCAGGAGGGGGGTGGGATTAATGGTGAGTCCTCAGCCTCTTCCTTCCTTCCTTCCTTCCTTCCTTTCTTGGGGTCATGGCATGAAAAAGGTTCAAGATCACTAGTTTAAATAAACTAATGGCACAAGCCTGTGTAACTTTAGGCCAGCGGAGCTCCTGCTCTGCCAACCTGAGTCACAAATGTGCCATAAAGCACATTTGCAGCTTCTCGTGTGTAAGCGGCGCCAGCGTGGAGGCCAGCGCAGACACCGCCCGTGTCCCGGATCTGTGCCGGCCGCTGCAGATCAGGGCCACGCCGGTCGGTGTCAATGTTTCACTGAAAGGTTTCAATGGCACCAACTCACAAAGTACATGGCCTGAAAAAAATGCCCGAGTTCCAACTCTTATTTCATGGGGAGGGGGTTCTGAATGGGCCGACTGACAATGGCTATGGCCCTTCAAAGTAAAACCGTAACCCTAACTTCTGTCTGTGCTGAAGTGCTGAACTTCTGTCCCCTTTTTTATATGATACCATGGCAATATGCTTATAAGAACTCTGGTCTTGAAAAGGTCCATCTTTGAACTGCTAACAATAAACAAATCAGATCAATTACTTAGGATCATTTTTAGGTGCCCTAGAAATAATTGTGCCAGATTTTACCCTGTTAGCTGGACCTGCATCTTTCCATGCTCCCCTCCCTCTGCGGAGAAGCTCTGACCCCACGGTCTGTTGTGCTCCTGCTTTGCTTATAGTCCCCAACATTGCCAGCCGAAGGCTGATGGATCTCACTCTGCAGGGAATGCAAAACGTTCCCCGCAGCCTGAGGCCCTCAGAGCTGCTGTTGCCACCACCAGTCCAGTATGGCAGAAAATGCTGGGCCAGTTGACGCTTCATGCACAGCCCGTCCCTCCCTGGCCGCCCTCAACAGCCTCGCTGGGAAGAGGCCCAGGTGCAACACCAGCAGGGACTTTGTTTCTCGTGGAACGCGGCGTCGCTGTAGCGCAGTGCTGTGGTCTGCCAGGATCCCACCATCGCCCCTTCAGGGCGTCGTCCTCACTTGGGTAGCAGGTTTCCTCAACGCCTTTTGTGTTTGCTGCCCAGGGTGAATAACTCCTTGGACGTTCTCATCCCTTACTCTCTGGAAGCCCCCGCTAAAGGTGCCTGCGTGGTTCAGTGTTCATCCTATGCATATTTATTGAAAATAAGTCCTGAATTTCATCACATTAACTCCAGGATGGGCTCAGAAAGCATAAAAAGGCAAGTTGGCGATTGCTTTATGGGGATGGTTTTTATCGTCTCCTTCCTTCAAGGAAGAATAAGCAGGCTTCCTGCACAGAGACAACTGCAATGCAAGCAAATATATGTATTTGGGACTAACTCTCATGTGACGCTGCAAATTAATTAACGGAAGCGGTCCGTCTAAAGCTGCAATAAGCACAATGAGCAAAGGAAATGGCGAGGGAAACGATGCAATGGCGCCAGCAATCACCCTGCGCAGTGCGCGCCTATTGCAGCTTACTTCAAGGGCCTCAGTCACTCGCAGCACAAGGAAGGACACTCCTGAGGGCCACGGAGGGCCACGCTGGCTCCTGGCTGGGTCACTCCCGCTGGGGTGCAGCAACCAGGCTTCCCTGGCCAATCAGTGTGTGTTGGGTGACAGATCTCAAGTTGGTTCATCCTCTCTTGTTCCAAATAGTTTTCACTGCAAGAAGAAGACTGTGGGGTAAACATGATTTTTTTTTTGGGGGGGGGATACTAGCAGCTTCTAATTAAAATGGGATTGTAAAACCGTTCAAGTCGGGCTGCTGCTTTGCGCCCCAAGTCCAGCAGGCTGAAGGCCAGGGATGCAGCAGCACCCAGGAAGAGGCTGCTGACTCCTCCAGCAGCAGCGAGCGGCCAAATGGAGAGGAGGAGGAGGCGGCAGCAGCAGCGTTGGGAGCTTTGTGTCCCTGGACGGTCGGCCCCCGGCGTCCCCTGACTCTGTAGCCTGCCAGCAACTGGCAGCGTGAGATGGACGGCATGCATGGGTGGCACAAGACTGGCGCAAGACTGTGGTTTTCCATAACAAAAGGGGAGTGAGACCCGACACCTGCAGCACACGTGAGATGAGGAGCGCTGGGCAGACCTCCTGCCCCCTTGGCCAGCGATCGGACCTCCAACCACCGGGTACACAGGGGAAGGGTTAGGAACCCTCTTCTTGAACTGGCACCAGAATATCCCTCCCCCCCCCCCCCCCGGAGTTCAACATCAATGTCCTTCAGTCTGTTCGCAAAGGATCGTCCCCGAGGTCCTTTCCCATCTTTGCGGAGCCCCTTTGAACCAGTTCTCACTGTCTTGTTTTCCATCATTATAAGAAGCCGCCTGGGGCGTCATTTTGATCAGAAGGTGAGATATTACTCTATGCATCCATCGGCATAAGAACATCAGAAGAGCCTGTCTGCTGGATCAGGCCAAAGACCCATCCAGTCCAGCTTCCTGTATCACACAGTGGCATCTGTAACTGAACAAAAAAAATGCGTAGTACAACTGACCACTTTCCGCTTTTTGTTATTTATATTTTGACAGATTTGCCACTTGTACCATTGCTGTGTGGTGGAGGGTGGTAGCTACAACCTGGCAGTGTAGTTTAAAGTTTTCATTAGTTCTGGTAGATTAGATTGCATTAATTAACTCGGATTAAACATTCTTTTAAACTGCCATAAACTGCCATCTCAGTGTGGCAGCTTATTAAAGAACATTTTCTGGTTGTTTGTTAAACCAGACTGAAGTGACAGTGTAATTATAATTGTTCCATCAGACAGAAAGGTCAGTTGACAAGGCTGATGTTGCCAAGTTAATTACTAGTGGGTGATTCCATTGATTAAAAACATGGAGCAAAGCTAAGAAAGATGTACAAAGAGTGTTTTTATCATTTCCTCTAGGACTTTACAGCAATTATCTCATTGATTTTCAGAACAAGACTAAAAAGTTGGTCATTAATGTCCCCATGTTACTGATGAGAAACTGAGGCAGAAGACTGTGACGATCCTGCCCAAGGCCAACGTGAGAGTCCAAGACAAACCAAAGCTCAGTAACCCCATTCATTTGTGAGCGACACTGAGTGCCAGGTGGCAGGAAAGGGGCTGACAAATGTAAGAAAAAATGGGGTGGGAGAGGGTGGAGATGGGAGCGTATCAGGCCTGGGAGGGGGCGGGATTGGTGGTGCTGACGTGCGCTGTATCCTACCCCCCTCCTGGGCCTGTTCAGCTTGCATGGGGCTGCACCACCAAATTAGCAGGTGCAGATCAGAGTAGCCCCATTGCGAGGCCCTTACCTCGAGGAGACCTCCAGCCTGCTCAATTCGTGCATAGGATGCACTGCAGCGTCCGCCCCGCGGCCCAGCTGCATGGCGCCCAGATAGGATTGAGCTGCCCGTCTGGTATCACAGTGACTGGACGCCTCCTTTCGTTTGTCATTTTTACTCTGTGGCTTCACTGTGCTCTGCATCCCACCCCAATTCTGGTTTAACTAGGAGGGTTTGGAGAAGGAATGGATCTCAATGGTGGAGCACATGTAGACCTTACGTTCAGGAGGCCCCAGATTAAGCCTTGATTGTGGAAAGGCCTCCACTGAAATCCTGGCACGCCGCTGCATCCCAAGGCTCTGAATAACCAGGAAACAACTTCCTTGACTTCCAGAACTGGCACATGTACAGCTTGCTGAAGATTTCCTTTCCCCCCTTATTTTCCTCTTCTACGTTACTGACACACAGCTGCAAAAAAAAGCAGCCTTGCTGATGTGGCTGCTGCAGTTCATGGGATTCCATCAAGCTTCCTTCCATCTGTTGTTTTATCGATGCGCAGATGAGTTCCAGCGCAGCATCGGTAAAACACATTGCCCTAAGGATGTGAATACAACCCACAGAACAATCACAGCAAGACATCTTTGTGTGTGCATGTTATTTAGTCCATATGCAGCATGGCGCATGTGCATCGATACAAAACTGTTCAGCACTGTGAGCCATGTGCATTGAAGGTGTAGAGGTGAGAAAAGAGTGGGACAGGAATTGAAGGAATGGAAAACGGAAGCAAATTCTATACATGATGTGCTTTGTACAAAATGTAGAAATCGAAGCCTGGAAGACAGGAGGATTCCGAAAGATGAGCTCAATTTAGGATCAAGACCTGCTTACCTGGAACTTTAAAGCCCAGGAAGAAATTGGGATGCAAAACCTACTCATTGCTATCTAAATGCTATCTATGTGCCCTCGGGAGAAAGGCGGGCTACAAATTCCTTTAATAATAAATAAATAAATAAATAAATAAATGTCCTGCACAGACGAGAATATTGTCATTATCAGGTTTTTGTGAACACACACACACACACACACACACACACACACACACACACACACACACACACACACACGAGTGACATGGTCAATATTTTGTTTCTGTTTATTTCTGCTTAATTCCAGACATGAAGGAGGCATGCAAAGGTGATCTGGAATGCCACAGCCTATTCGCCTGTTCTGAAGTGGGGGGGGGGGTTTGCACTCCCCCTACAGGAGTGGGTTTTGCAGCTCGGGGGTTCGCCTGGATTCACAGCTGCTCTTGGATCACCAGGTGGCAGCTGTGGCCAGGGGGCCCTTTGCCCAGCTTTGGCTGGTGCGCCAGTTGTGGTCATACCTGAATTGATCCATACCTGCCTTGGCAACATCGAGACTAGATTACGCTAACACGCTCTACGTGGGGCCGCCCTTGAGGACTGTTCAGAAACTGCAATTAGTGCTCAAGACTAGGATATTTGAGGGAGGGTCTGCCTTCTTCCATGCATTCTGGCCTGCCCCCTATGATCATCACAGATCTTGGGGTCCTGGTGGACAGGTCGATGAAAGTGTCGACCCAGTGTGCGGCGGCTGTGAAGAAGGCCAATTCCATGCTCGGGATCATTAAAAAGGGGATTGAGAATAAAACGGCCAATATCATTATGCCTTTGTACAAATCGATGGTAAGGCCACATCTGGAGTATTGTGTCCAGTTCTGGTCACCATACCTCAAAAAGGATATAATTGAATTGGAAAAGGTGCAGAAAAGAGCGACCAGAATGATTCGTGGGCTGGAGCACCTCCCTTACGAGGAAAGGCTACAGCGTCTGGGGCTTTTCAGCCTAGAAAAAAGGCGCCTGAGGGGGGACATGATTGAGACTTATAAAATTATGCATGGGATGGAGAGAGTGGATAGAGGGAAATTCTTTTCCCTCTCGCACAACACCAGAACCAGGGGACACACACTAAAATTGAGTGGAGGGAGAGTTAGAACAGACAAAAGAAAATATTTCTTTACCCAGCGTGTGATTCATCTGTGGAACTCCTTGCCACAGGATGTGGTGATGGCACCTGGCCTAGATGCCTTTAAAAGGGGTTTGGACAAATTCATGGAGGAAAAGACCATCACAGGTTACAAGCCATAAGCAACCTCCTGGTTTTTAGAAGTGGGTTTTCTCTGTGCCAGGTGCAAGGGAGTGGCGACTGGACACAGGTATCTTGTTGTCTCGTGTGCTCCCTGAGGCATCTGGTGGGGCCACTGTGTGACACAGGAAGCTGGACTAGATGGGCTTTTGGCCTGATCCAGCAGGGCTCTTCTTATGTTCTTATGTTCTTATGTTCACAGCAGCGGCGTTGCTGGAGAGGGTGCGGAGCAGTAAGTGGCGCAAGACGCTGCTACACAGGGGTAAGCGGCCCCACCCACCCCCCTCGCTGGTCGGAGCCATTCTCGGCAGCGACGGCAACACACAGGCGCTCACAGAACCAAATGGCGCCTCCTGTGTGTAAGCCACTGCTGCCCAGAATGGCTCCGACCAGCGAGGGGGGGTGGGTGGGACCGCTTACCCCTGTGTAGCAGCGTCTTGCGCCACTTACTGCTCCGCACCCCTTCCAGCAACGCCGCTGCATCACAGGGGCCTTTCTGTGTGTTCCACACTTGACGGAGGTCAGAGAGGCAGCGGCAAGAGGGAGGGCAGGGCCTTCTCTGCAGTGGCACCTCGGCTATATGGAATCCTCTCCCCTTTGCTTTGAGAACAGCTTTCTCCTTAGAAACCTCCAGGCAGGGCTTGAAGACATTTCTTTTTCAAGTGGCTTTTAAATCATTTGTATATGGCTGGATTTAAATGAGTATATTTTTAGGTTATGCTGCATGATTATTTTAATTGCTGCTTTGATTGTTTTTGTATCGGGATCTTTTACGTCATGTTTATGCTGTTATCACTTTGTTAATCTTTTCTTCTCTTACAAGTTTTGGTTTTGATGCTGAACTATTTGTGCTACTGATTTTTGGCCCAATCCTTTGGGGGCCTTGTAATGCCAGAAAGAACTACCTGCGCCACCAATATCCTATTCCCCTTCCCCGCCTCGATCTGCCTTCCCAGGTCCACTCGGACTTGTGCCAGTGAAATCGCTGGCACAGTTCTGAGTAGACCCATTCGGGCAGCGGACAGGGAAACAAACATTCGCTTACTTTTGAATCATTGCATCACAGAACTCGGGGATGGAAAGAACCTTGAAGATCATGGAGTGTCCCCCCCCCCGCCAATAAGCAGGCTGTCCACAACTATAACACCCCCAACAGCTTCTGCTTCAAGACTTCTGATGATGGAGAGTCCAGTCCACCACCTTCCAAGTCAGACAGTTTACACCATAAGGACGTTCTTCCTAACGTTGACTTAAATAGCCATTGTTGCAATTTAAACCCATTGGTCTGGGTCCCACCCCCCGGAGCACCTAGAACAAATCCACCCCCCTCTTCCACACGACAGCCCCCCCCCTCAGATATTCGTAAATAGGTATCATGTTACCTCTTAACCATGTTGCCTCCAAGCTAAGCAGGGTTTAGCCCCCTCAAACTGTCCTCGTAGGACATGGTCTCCAGTCACCCTCTTGTCCACCCTCGGGACCATTCCAGTCACTCTCTGGACCTGCTCCAGTTGTCTCTCTTAAGCTGCTGAGCCCAGAACAGAACATAATATTCCAGGTGGGTCTGACTCAAGCAGAATACAGCGGCACCGTCACTTCTCTCACAGGCCAATCCTAAGCGGGTCTTACGCCAACAGAACTAGCGTTCCGGTGGCATAAGGTCCTTTTGTCTGTAAACCGCTTTGTGAACTTTTTGTTGAAAAGCGGTGTACAAATACTGTTGTTGTTGTTGTTGTTGTTGTAAATGCAACACGCTGTCTGGAGTAGCCAGGCTGCTACTGCAAGCGGTGAGCAACAGCAGTGGTTCACCAGCAGATCCTCCACCTTCCCTGGCACTGGCAAGTCAGCATGGGGGGGGGAGGAAGGTGAGGGGGCAGAACAGGGCAGGGAGGGGGAAGAATGGGGAGGAGATGGGGCAGGATGGGGGCGGAACGAGGGCTGGAAGGAGCCACCACCAATATCCTATCCCCCTTCTAGGCCTTGGTCTGCCTTCCCGGGTCCACTCGGACTTGCACTAGTGGAAAACTCAGGTGCAGGTCCAAGTAGACCCCAGAAGTAAGGAAGGGAAGGGACAGCAGAGGTGACCCTCCAGGACTGCTCCCCCTGCAAGGTGCAGAGTGTGCTCAGTTGGCACAGCTGCATCGATGGGGGAGGGAAAGGACAGGATTGGGGCCTTAGTCTCAACTCTATACTAAAATGCCTAGACCTTTTCACAAGTCCTACCGCTCCGGCCCCTTACCTTTCTTGGTGGTAAGGCTCCAAGCTCCTTCATGGATCATTGCCTTGTCGTGGCGAAGGGGCTTGCGTAACTCAATGAAGCCATGAGCTATGCCGTGCAGGGACACCCAAGACGGACAGGTCGTAGCAGAGAGTTCTGACTAAAAGTGATCCACTGGAGAAGGAAATGGCAACCCACTCCAGTAACCTTGCCAAGAAAATCCCATGAACAGTACCAAAAGGCTAAAAGATATGACGCCGGAAGATGAGCCCCTCAGGTCGGAAGGTGTCCAATATGCTACTGAGGAAGAGCGGAGGACTATTCCAAGTAGACCCAGAAAGAGTGAAGCGGTTGGGCCAAAGCCAATAGGACGTCCAACTGTGGATGTGTCTGAGGTTGAAAGGAAAATCCAATGCTGCAAGGAGCAATACTGCTTAGGAACATGGAATGTGAGGTCTATGAATCAAGGCAAGCTGGATGTGGTCAAAAATGAGATGATAAGATTGAACATTGACATCTTGGGAATCAGCGAACTAAAATGGACGGGCATGGGCGAATTTAATTCAGGTGACCATCATATCTACTACTGTGGGCATGAATCCCTTAGAAGAAATGGAGTAGCCCTCATAGTCAATAAAAGAGTGGGAAAGGCAGTACTGGGGTGCAACCTCAAAAACGACAGAATGATTTCAGTTCGAATCCAAGGCAAACCATTCAACATTACAGTAATCCAAGTGTATGCCCCAACCACTGATGCCGAAGAAGATGAAGTTGACCGGTTCTATGAAGACCTACAACACCTTATAGAACTAGCACCCAAAAAAGATGTCCTTTACATCATAGGAGACTGGAATGCTAAAGTAGGAAATCAAGAAATAAACGGAACAACAGGCAAGTTTGGCCTTGGAGCGCAAAATGAAGCAGGGCAAAGGCTAACGGAGTTCTGTCAAGAGAACACGCTGGTCATAGCAAACACTCTTTTCCAACAACACAAGAGGCGACTCTACACATGGACATCACCAGATGGTCAATACCGAAACCAGATAGATTATGTGCTTTGCAGCCAAAGATGGAGAAGCTCTATACAATCAGTAAAAACAAGACCTGGAGCTGACTGTGGCTCAGATCATGAGCTTCTTATTGCAAAATTCAGGCTTAAACTGAAGAATGCAGGGAACACCACTAGACCAGTCAGATATGACCTAAACCATATCCCTTATGAGTATACAGTGGAGGTGAAGAATAGATTTCGGGCATTAGACCTGGTAGACAGAGTGCCTGAAGAACTATGGACGGAAGTTCGTAACATTGTACAGGAGGCAGCAACGAAAACCATCCCAAAGAAAAAGAAATGCAAAAAAGCAAAGTGGCTGTCAGATGAGGCTTTACAAATAGCTGTGGAAAGAAGGAATGCAAAAAGCAAAGGTGAAAGGGAAAGATATAAACAACTGAATGCAGAGTTCCAGAGAATAGCAAGGAGAGATAAGAAGGCCTTCTTAAATGAACAATGCAAGGAAATCGAGGAAAACAACAGAATGGGGAGGACTAGAGATCTCTTCAAGAACATTGGAGATATCAAGGGAACGTTTTGTGCAAAGATGGGCATGATAAAGGACAAAAAAGGCAGAGACCTAACAGAAGCAGAAGAGATTAAGAAGAGATGGCAAGAATACACAGAAGAACTATACAAGAAAGATCTTAATGTTCCTGATGACCACGCTGGTGTGGTCACTGACCCAGAGCCGGACATCCTAGAGAGTGAAGTCAAGTGGGCCTTAGGTAGCATCACTAACAACAAAGCTAGTGGAGATGATAATATCCCAGCTGAGCTACTTAAAATCCTAAATGATGATGCTGTGAAAGTGCTGCACTCAATATGCCAACAAATTTGGAAAACTCAGCAGTGGCCAAAGGATTGGAAAAGGTCAGTTTACGTTCCAATTCCAAAGAAGGGCAGTGCCAAAGAGTGCTCAAACTATCGCACAATTGCACTCATTTCACATGCTAGCAAGGTTATGCTCAAAATCCTACAAGCTAGGCTTCAGCAGTACGTGGACCGAGAACTACCGGACGTACAAGCTGGGTTTCGAAGAGGCAGAGGAACTAGAGATCAAATTGCCAACATGCGCTGGATCATGGAGAAAGCACGAGAGTTCCAAAAAAACACCTACTTCTGCTTTATTGACTACGCAAAAGCCTTTGATTGTGTGGATCACAACAAACTGTGGCAAATTCTTAAAGAGATGGGGGTACCAGACCACCTTACCTGTCTCCTGAGAAACCTGTATGCGGGTCAAGAAGCAACAGTTCGGACCGGCCATGGAACAATCGACTGGTTCAAAATTGGGAAGGGAGTACGGCAAGGCTGTATATTGTCACCCTGCCTATTTAACTTATATGCAGAGTACATTATGAGAAATGCAGGGCTGAATGAATCGCAAGCTGGAATCAAGATTGCCGGGAGAAATATCAACAACCTCAGATATGCAGACGATACCACCCTAATGGCAGAAAGTGAAGAAGAACTAAAGAGCCTCTTGATGAGGGTGAAAGAGGAGAGTGCAAAAGTTGGCTTGAAACTCAACATTAATAAAACTAAGATCATGGCATCTGGGCCCATCAATTCCTGGCAAATAGAAGGGGCAGAAATGGAAGCAGTAACAGATTTTACTTTTCTGGGCTCCAAGATCACTGCAGACGGAGACAGCAGCCATGAAATTAAAAGACGCTTACTCCTTGGAAGGAAAGCTATGGCAAACTTAGACAGCATAATAAAAAGCAGAGATATCACCATGCCAACAAAAGTTCGCATAGTCAGGGCGATGGTGTTCCCAGTAGCAATGTATGGTTGCGAGAGTTGGACCATAAGGAAGGCTGAGCGCCGAAGAATAGATGCTTTTGAACTGTGGTGCTGGAGAAGACTCCTGAGAGTCCCTTGGACTGCTAGGAGATCAAATCAGTCAATCCTAAATGAAATCAACCCTGACTGTTCCCTGGAAGGACAGATACTAAGGCTGAAACTCAAATATTTTGGCCACCTAATGCGAAGAGAGGAGTCTCTGGAGAAGACTCTGATGCTGGGAAAGATTGAAGGCAAAAGGAGAAGGGGAAGGCCAAGGATGAGATGGTTAGACAGCATCACCGATGCAACGAACATGAAAATGAGCAAACTCAGGAAGATAGTGGAGGACAGGAAGGCCTGGCGGGATATGGTTCATGGGATCACGAAGGGTCGGACACGACTTAACGACTGAACAACAACAAGGCTCCAAGGCTGGGAGGCACGCTGTTGCAACATGCTTTACACTACGTTTGCACCCGCATGCACCAGCAGAGTGCGCACTCCGCTGGCACACAGGGAACATAGGATTGGGCTCCATGGAAGAAAGTTCTATTAATAGGCTATAGCAAATGGGTTCCTCCTTGAACAGCAATAGTCTGCCTCTAAATTACAGTACCAGAATCGTGTGTGTTGCTCTGATATAATAGAGCTGGAATAAAAGGGCAACACAAAGATGAGGGGGTTGGAGCACCTTTTCTCGAGGGGAGCCTGAGTTTCACTTTCTAACAACGGAACAGGCTTGTGTACTTTCTCTGTACTTGATGACTGTAGACTAAATTCCAAAGGAATTCATTAGCAGGGTTAAAACTCTGGGGTAATATGTACCTCTTAGTTAATGAGGCTCTTTAGCTTCTCTGCAGCTTGAACAACAGCAGAGATTTAGGAGCTGTTTGTGGGTTTGGGCAGACCTGTAAATGCAATTTGCTGGCAATGCGCAACCAGAGAGTGCTTGACACAAAACACACAATTACATTAGCAGATGTAGGCAAAACCTGTGTCTGCTTGACACATTAACAATACAATTCGGTGCCACCAGCCACGAACAGGAGTCGAGTGAGGTATTTTGCAGGGATTTTACTGCAGGTGAGTGACTCCGTATTGGTGATATTGGGGTCTGTTCATCTTTAAACAAAACATTAGTAAAGGTAAAGGTATCCCCTGACAATTAAGTCCAGTCGTGTCCGACTCTAGGGTGTGGTGCTCATCTCCATTTCAAAGCCAAAGAGCCAGCGTTGTCAAACCAGCAAAAGACCACCCAAAGAACTTGCCTGCTGGATCAGTCCCATGCAATCCAGCTCCAAACAGCCAGACACATCTGGGAGCTCTCAAGAAGGACATGAAGGCAGCAACCCCCCCCCCCACCGCTCTTTGTCCCCTCAGCACTGGGCCTTCACAGGAACACCGAACACACACACACACACACACACACACACACACACACGCGCGCTCACTGGAGGCAATGGAGTCAGATCACCACTTTAGCTGCCAGGCATCTGGGGGATTCTGTTCTTCACAGAAACCTGCACTTTCAGTCAATGGAATAAAGCATAATTTAAACAGCAGTGTTTTGTTTCAACTTGTTCATCAATGACCTTAAAGAAAATTGCAGTCCAAATCTAAACAGGTCTACTCTGAGTAGATTCTACAGCTGATTCTAAAGAGAATTGCAGTCCAAATCTAAACAGGTCTACTCTGAGTAAAACCAGTGTTTACTCGAGAGTAAAAAGCCCAGGGCAGAGACCTGAGTCTACTTTAGAGTAGGAGCCTAAAACAAAACAAGAGGAGGCTAAAAGAAGGGGAGAAAGCAAGCTAAACTGCACCTTAAGCAGAGTTAAACTTAAGCAGAATTTAAAACATACAGTTTAAAACATACAGACCGCATGGTATAGAAGGCCACATGGTAAATTAGGGTGACTCAGAAACCATAGCAACACACATTCCTGCCAGCTGAGTAGGTCAGATGTAAATTGAGGCAGCAGCAGGAACAATAGCAACAGGAATTTCCTGCCAGTAAACCACATCAGGCCCTGCCCCCCTTAGAGGCCAGTCTTTTCAAACTTTCAGGTAGGCAGGGGGAGGAGCTACACAACAGTTTAAATCTGGGGCTGGCTTGCGAGTGAGCCCTTTCAGGAGCAGCGAGTGGCCTCACGGGGACCAAGTGGCTCACGGGGACAAAGTGGCAAGATCAAAAAGACACAGCGAGTTAAGCAGCTGGGCGAGTTCAGCAGCGGGGCGAGGAAGCCAGGCCCCACACACTGCCCGGCACGTCCCTTGAAGAGAGGAGAGCTCCAGCAACATTAAGGTACCCGAACTTTGATAAATCCATAACTTACACTCAAAAGCTATGCAGTCAGACAGCCAGCAGAAGGGTGGGGGCTATCCAGTGTTTTGCACTGAGTGTCACATGTATGACTATCTGCCTCTTGGGCAGAAGTCATGGGTGTGTGCTCGGTGCAAAGAGCTCCAGGCTCTCAGGGAACGGGTTCGCGCCCTTGAAGCCACGGTTGCTGACCTGGAGAAGCAGAGACAGGTAGAGAGGAACCAGGGTGAGACTTCTAGGGACGTGGAGGCATCGTCCTACCCTCAGTTGGCCAGCGCCTCAGCTGCCAGGAAAGGGAGTCTCAGGGCTGGAGGACATTGCTCTGGAAAAGAGGGAAACAATCCCCCAGTGGGGACCCCTTCTTCAGGTGATGGGCCCGTATCCAGTCGCACTATGGATACTCCTCTGGGGAAGGGGGCTTCTTGTAGTGGGTGACTCTATAGTCAGGAACATAGAAAGGGGGGTCTGTGACGGATGTGAGGACCGCACGGTGACTTGCCTACCTGGTGCGAAGGTTGCGGACATCACCTCTCGTCTAGATAGGCTGGTAGAGAGTGCTGGGGAGGAGGTAGCGGTTGTGGTGCATGTTGGCACCAACGACGTGGGGAAAGGTAGCCGGGCGGTCCTGGAGGCCAAATTTAGGTTGCTAGGTAGGAAGCTCAAATCCAGGACCCCAAAGGTAGCGTTCTCAGAAGTGCTACCTGTTCCACGCGCAGGGCCAGCTAGGCAGGCGGAGCTCAGGGGTCTCAATGCGTGGATGAGACACTGGTGTCAGGAGGAGGGGTTTAAGTTTGTTAGGCACTGGGGAACGTTTTGGGACAAGCCAGGCCTGTACAAGAGGGACGGGCTTCACTTGAACCAAAACGGAACCAGACTGCTGGCACGTAACATTAAGAAGGTGGCAGAGCAGTTTTTAAACTGACTCCTGTGGGAAAGCCGACAGGAGCCGAGGGGCATCCGGTTCGGGACTCCTCATCCCTCGGGAATGAGGGTGCAGAGGATGGGGAACAGTCAAGTAATAACAGAGTAAGAATTGGGAGTGGTAGCGTGATGGGACATGACAGCCAATCTAGCAAGACAGAAGGCTGCAGGAATAAGGGGGCAAACATGCAGCCCTTCTTGGGGGACCAGGTATATAAGTGCTTTTATGCAAATGCCCGAAGTCTACGGGCAAAGATGGGAGAACTGGAATGTTTGGTGGCTAGGGAAAACATTGACATAGTAGGTATAACAGAAACCTGGTGGAATGCGGAGAACCAGTGGGATACTGCAATTCCAGGATATAAACTCTATAGGAGGGACAGAGAGGGGCGTGTTGGAGGTGGGGTGGCCATCTATGTCAAAGAGGGGGTAGAATCCACCAGAGTAGAGCTGGAGGGGGGCTCTGACTCCTCCGTAGAATCACTGTGGGTTAGATTACCAGGCTCAAAGAGTGATGTAATAGTAGGGGCATGCTACCGTCCTCCAGATCAAAAACCTGAAGGGGATCTTGAAATAAGGAAGCAAATCAGGGAGGTGTCAACGAGAGACAGGGTTGTAGTCATGGGGGACTTCAATTATCCTCACATCGACTGGGTCAATTCATGCTCAGGTCATGAAAGAGAGACTGGATTTCTAGATATGTTAAATGACTGTGCCTTAGAGCAGCTTGTCACGGAACCGACCAGAGGACAGGTGACTCTGGACTTGATATTGTGTGGCACTCAAGATCTGGTCAGGGAGGTAAATGTTACCGAACCGTTGGGGAACAGTGACCATGCTGCGATCCGTTTCGCCATGCATGTCGGAGGGAGAGTGCCGAGCAAATCTGACACGAAAACCCTTGACTTCCGAAGGGCAGACTTCCCCAAAATGAGAAGACTAGTTAAGAAAAAGCTGAAAGGGAAGGTAAAAAGAGTCCAATCGCTCCAGAGTGCATGGAGGCTGTTTAAAACAACAGTCATAGAGGCCCAGCGGGAGTGTATCCCACAAAGGAGGAAGGGCTCGACCAAGTCCAGGAGGATGCCCGCATGGCTAACAAGCACAGTTAAAGAGGCTATAAAAGGCAAGGAAGCTTCCTTCCGTAAATGGAAGTCTTGCCCTAATGAGGAAAATAAACAGGAGCACAAACTGTGGCAAAAGAAATGTAAAAAGATGATACGGGAGGCCAAGCAAGACTTTGAGGAACGTATGGCAGGCAACATAAAAGGGAATAATAAAAGCTTCTTCAAATATGTTAGAAGCAGGAAACCTGCCAGGGAAACGGTGGGTCCGCTGGATGGTGAGGGAGAGAAAGGGGTGATAAAAGGGGACTTGGAGACTGCAGAGAAATTAAATGAGTTCTTTGCATCTGTCTTCACGGCAGAAGACCTCGGGCAAATACCACTGCCGGAACGGTCTCCCCTGACTAAAGAATTAAGTCAAATAGAGGTTAAAAGAGAAGATGTCTCAGACTTAATTGACAAAATAAAGATCAATAAATCACCAGGCCCGGATGGCATCCACCCAAGAATTCTGAAGGAACTCAAGAATGAAGTTGCTGACCTCTTGACCCAAATATGCAACTTGTCCCTTAAAACGGCCAATGTGCCAGAGGATTGGAGGATAGCTAATGTCACGCCAATCTTTAAAAAAGGAAGGAGGGGGGACCCGGGAAACTACAGGCCGGTCAGCCTAACATCTGTTCCAGGGAAGATGGTGGAAAGTCTCATTAAGGATAAAATCTTAAAATACATAGAAGAACAAGCTCTGCTGAGGGAGAGTCAGCATGGCTTCTGCAAGGGGAAGTCTTGCCTCACAAACCTGTTAGAATTTTTTGAAAAGGTCAACAGGCATGTGGATGCGAGCGAACCCGTGGATATTATATATCTGGATTTTCAGAAGGCGTTTGACACGGTCCCTCATGAAAGGCTCCTGCGAAAACTCCACAGTCAGGGAATAAGAGGGCAGGTCCTCTTGTGGATTAGGAACTGGTTGAAGACCAGGAAACAGCGAGTGGGAGTCAATGGGCAATTTTCACAATGGCGAGAGGTGAAAAGCGGTGTGCCCCAAGGATCGGTCTTGGGACCGGTGCTTTTCAACTTATTCATAAATGACCTGGAGTTGGGGATAGGCAGTGAGGTGGCCAAGTTTGCGGATGACACTAAACTTTTCCGGGTGGTAAAGACCAGCAGGGATTGTGAAGAGCTCCAGAAGGATCTCTCCAAACTGGGAGAATGGGCAGCAAAATGGCAGATGCGCTTCAATGTAAGTAAGTGCAAAGTGATGCACATTGGGGCAAGAAACCAAAATTTCACATATACGCTGATGGGTTCTGAGTTGTCTGTGACGGATCAAGAGAGAGATCTTGGGGTCCTGGTGGACAGGTCGATGAAAGTGTCGACCCAGTGTGCGGCGGCTGTGAAGAAGGCCAATTCCATGCTCGGGATCATTAAAAAGGGGATTGAGAATAAAACGGCCAATATCATTATGCCTTTGTACAAATCGATGGTAAGGCCACATCTGGAGTATTGTGTCCAGTTCTGGTCACCACACCTCAAAAAGGATATAGTTGAATTGGAAAAGGTGCAGAAAAGAGCGACCAGAATGATTCGTGGGCTGGAGCACCTCCCTTACGAGGAAAGGCTACAGCGTCTGGGGCTTTTCAGCCTAGAAAAAAGGCGCCTGAGGGGGGACATGATTGAGACTTATAAAATTATGCATGGGATGGAGAGAGTGGATAGAGGGAAATTCTTTTCCCTCTCGCACAACACCAGAACCAGGGGACACACACTAAAATTGAGTGGAGGGAGAGTTAGAACAGCGTCTGGGGCTTTTCAGCCTAGAAAAAAGGCGCCTGAGGGGGGACATGATTGAGACTTATAAAATTATGCATGGGATGGAGAGAGTGGATAGAGGGAAATTCTTTTCCCTCTTGCACAACACCAGAACCAGGGGACACACACTAAAATTGAGTGGAGGGAGAGTTAGAACCCCCTTCATGGATCATTGCCTTGTTGTGGTGAAGGGGCTTGCGTAACTCAATGAAGCCATGAGCTATGCCGTGCAGGGACACCCAAGACGGACAGGTCGTAGCAGAGAGTTCTGACTAAAAGTGATCAACTGGAGAAGGAAATGGCAACCCACTCCAGTAACCTTGCCAAGAAAATCCCATGAACAGTTCCAAAAGGCTACAAGATATGACGCCGGAAGATGAGCCCCTCAGGTCGGAAGGTGTCCAATATGCTACTGAGGAAGAGCGGAGGACTATTCCAAGTAGACCCAGAAAGAGTGAAGCGGCTGGGCCAAAGCCAATAGGACGTCCAGCTGTGGATGTGTCTGAGGTTGAAAGGAAAATCCAATGCTGCAAGGAGCAATATTGCTTAGGAACATGGAATGTGAGGTCTATGAATCAAGGCAAGCTGGATGTGGTCAAAGATGAGATGATAAGATTGAACATTGACATCTTGGGAATCAGCGAACTAAAATGGACGGGCATGGGCGAATTTAATTCAGGTGACCATCATATCTACTACTGTGGGCATGAATCCCTTAGAAGAAATGGAGTAGCCCTCATAGTCAATAAAAGAGTGGGAAAGGCAGTACTGGGGTGCAACCTCAAAAACGACAGAATGATTTCAGTTCGAATCCAAGGCAAACCATTCAACATTACAGTAATCCAAGTGTATGCCCCAACCACTGATGCCGAAGAAGATGAAGTTGACCGGTTCTATGAAGACCTACAACACCTTCTAGAACTAGCACCCAAAAAAGATGTCCTTTACATCATAGGAGACTGGAATGCTAAAGTAGGAAATCAAGAAATAAACGGAACAACAGGCAAGTTTGGCCTTGGAGCGCAAAATGAAGCAGGGCAAAGGCTAACGGAGTTCTGTCAAGAGAACACGCTGGTCATAGCAAACACTCTTTTCCAACAACACAAGAGGCGACTCTACACATGGACATCACCAGATGGTCAATACCGAAACCAGATAGATTATGTGCTTTGCAGCCAAAGATGGAGAAGCTCTATACAATCAGTAAAAACAAGACCTGGAGCTGACTGTGGCTCAGATCATGAGCTTCTTATTGCAAAATTCAGGCTTAAATTGAAGAATGTAGGGAACACCACTAGACCAGTCAGATATGACCTAAACCATATCCCTTATGCCCCTTCATGGATCATTGCCTTGTCGTGGCGAAGGGGCTTGCGTAACTCAATGAAGCCATGAGCTATGCCGTGCAGGGACACCCAAGACGGACAGGTCGTAGCAGAGAGTTCTGACTAAAAGTGATCCACTGGAGAAGGAAATGGCAACCCACTCCAGTAACCTTGCCAAGAAAATCCCATGAACAGTTCCAAAAGGCTACAAGATATGACGCCGGAAGATGAGCCCCTCAGGTCGGAAGGTGTCCAATATGCTACTGAGGAAGAGCGGAGGACTATTCCAAGTAGACCCAGAAAGAGTGAAGCGGCTGGGCCAAAGCCAATAGGACGTCCAGCTGTGGATGTGTCTGAGGTTGAAAGGAAAATCCAATGCTGCAAGGAGCAATATTGCTTAGGAACATGGAATGTGAGGTCTATGAATCAAGGCAAGCTGGATGTGGTCAAAGATGAGATGATAAGATTGAACATTGACATCTTGGGAATCAGCGAACTAAAATGGACGGGCATGGGCGAATTTAATTCAGGTGACCATCATATCTACTACTGTGGGCATGAATCCCTTAGAAGAAATGGAGTAGCCCTCATAGTCAATAAAAGAGTGGGAAAGGCAGTACTGGGGTGCAACCTCAAAAACGACAGAATGATTTCAGTTCGAATCCAAGGCAAACCATTCAACATTACAGTAATCCAAGTGTATGCCCCAACCACTGATGCCGAAGAAGATGAAGTTGACCGGTTCTATGAAGACCTACAACACCTTCTAGAACTAGCACCCAAAAAAGATGTCCTTTACATCATAGGAGACTGGAATGCTAAAGTAGGAAATCAAGAAATAAACGGAACAACAGGCAAGTTTGGCCTTGGAGCGCAAAATGAAGCAGGGCAAAGGCTAACGGAGTTCTGTCAAGAGAACACGCTGGTCATAGCAAACACTCTTTTCCAACAACACAAGAGGCGACTATACACCTGGACATCACCAGATGGTCAATACCGAAACCAGATAGATTATGTGCTTTGCAGCCAAAGATGGAGAAGCTCTATACAATCAGTAAAAACAAGACCTGGAGCTGACTGTGGTTCAGATCATGAGCTTCTTCTTGCAAAATTCAGGCTTAAATTGAAGAATGTAGGGAACACCACTAGACCAGTCAGATATGACCTAAACCATATCCCTTATGAGTATACAGTGGAGGTGAAGAATAGGTTTAGGGCACTAGACCTGGTAGACAGAGTGCCTGAAGAACTATGGACGGAAGTTCGTAACATTGTACAGGAGGCAGCAACTAAAACCATCCCAAAGAAAAAGAAATGCAAGAAAGCAAAGTGGCTGTCAGATGAGGCTTTACAAATAGCTGTGGAAAGAAGGAATGCGAAAAGCAAAGGTGAAAGGGAAAGATATAAACAACTGAATGCAGATTTCCAGAGAATAGCAAGGAGAGATAAGAAGGCCTTCTTAAATGAACAATGCAAGGAAATCGAGGAAAACAACAGAATGGGGAGGACTAGAGATCTCTTCAAGAAAATTGGAGATATCAAGGGAACATTTTGTGCAAAGATGGGCATGATAAAGGATAAAAAAGGCAGAGACCTGACAGAAGCAGAAGAGATTAAGAAGAGATGGCAAGAATACACAGAAGAACTATACAAAAAAGATCTTAATGTTCCTGATGACCACGCTGGTGTGGTCACTGACCCAGAGCCGGACATCCTAGAGAGCGAAGTCAAGTGGGCCTTAGATAGCATTACTAACAACAAAGCTAGCGGAGATGATAATATCCCAGCTGAGCTACTTAAAATCCTAAATGATGATGCTGTGAAAGTGCTGCACTCAATATGCCAACAAATTTGGAAAACTCAGCAGTGGCCAAAGGATTGGAAAAGGTCAGTTTACGTTCCAATTCCAAAGAAGGGCAGTGCCAAAGAGTGTTCAAACTATCGCACAATTGCACTCATTTCACATGCTAGCAAGGTTATGCTCAAAATTCTACAAGCTAGGCTTCAGCAGTACGTGGACCGAGAACTACCGGATGTACAAGCTGGGTTTCGAAGAGGCAGAGGAACTAGAGATCAAATTGCCAACATGCGCTGGATCATGGAGAAAGCACGAGAGTTCCAAAAAAACACCTACTTCTGCTTCATTGACTACGCAAAAGCCTTTGATTGTGTGGATCACAACAAACTGTGGCAAGTTCTTAAAGAGATGGGGATACCAGACCACCTTACCTGTCTCCTGAGAAACCTGTATGCGGGTCAAGAAGCAACAGTTCGAACCGGCCATGGAACAACTGATTGGTTCAAAATTGGGAAGGGAGTACGGCAAGGCTGTATATTGTCACCCTGCCTATTTAACTTATATGCAGAGTACATTATGAGAAATGCAGGGCTGAATGAATCGCAAGCCGGAATCAAGATTGCCGGGAGAAACATCAACAACCTCAGATATGCAGACGATACCACTCTAATGGCAGAAAGTGAAGAAGAACTAAAGAGCCTCTTGATGAGAGTGAAAGAGGAGAGTGCAAAAGTTGGCTTGAAACTCAACATTAATAAAACTAAGATCATGGCATCTGGTCCCATCAATTCCTGGCAAATAGAAGGGGCAGAAATGGAAGCAGTAACAGATTTTACTTTTTTGGGTTCCAAGATCACTGCAGACGGAGACAGCAGCCATGAAATTAAAAGACGCTTACTCCTTGGAAGGAAAGCTATGGCAAATTTAGATAGCATAATAAAAAGCAAAGATATCACCATACCAACAAAAGTTCGTATAGTCAGGGCGATGGTGTTCCCAGTAGCAATGTATGGTTGCGAGAGCTGGACCATAAGGAAGGCTGAGCGCCGAAGAATAGATGCTTTTGAACTGTGGTGCTGGAGAAGACTCCTGAGAGTCCCTTGGACTGCTAGGAGATCAAATCAGTCAATCCTAAATGAAGTCAACCCTGACTGTTCCCTGGAAGGACAGGTACTAAGGCTGAAACTCAAATATTTTGGCCACCTAATGCGAAGAGAGGACTCTCTGGAGAAGACTCTGATGCTGGGAAAGACTGAAGGCAAAAGGAGAAGGGGAAGGCCAAGGATGAGATGGTTAGACAGCATCACCGATGCAACGAACATGAAAATGAGCGAACTCAGGAAGATAGTGGAGGATAGGAAGGCCTGGCGGGATATGGTTCATGGGATCACGAAGGGTCGGACACGACTTAACGACTGAACAACAACAACATATCCCTTATGAGTATACAGTGGAGGTGAAGAATAGGTTTAGGGCACTAGACCTGGTAGACAGAGTGCCTGAAGAACTATGGACGGAAGTTCGTAACATTGTACAGGAGGCAGCAACTAAAACCATCCCAAAGAAAAAGAAATGCAAGAAAGCAAAGTGGCTGTCAGATGAGGCTTTACAAATAGCTGTGGAAAGAAGGAATGCGAAAAGCAAAGGTGAAAGGGAAAGATATAAACAACTGAATGCAGATTTCCAGAGAATAGCAAGGAGAGATAAGAAGGCCTTCTTAAATGAACAATGCAAGGAAATCGAGGAAAACAACAGAATGGGGAGGACTAGAGATCTCTTCAAGAAAATTGGAGATATCAAGGGAACATTTTGTGCAAAGATGGGCATGATAAAGGATAAAAAAGGCAGAGACCTGACAGAAGCAGAAGAGATTAAGAAGAGATGGCAAGAATACACAGAAGAACTATACAAGAAAGAGCTTAATGTTCCTGATGACCACGCTGGTGTGGTCACTGACCCAGAGCCAGACATCCTAGAGAGCGAAGTCAAGTGGGCCTTAGATAGCATTACTAACAACAAAGCTAGCGGAGATGATAATATCCCAGCTGAGCTACTTAAAATCCTAAATGATGATGCTGTGAAAGTGCTGCACTCAATATGCCAACAAATTTGGAAAACTCAGCAGTGGCCAAAGGATTGGAAAAGGTCAGTTTACGTTCCAATTCCAAAGAAGGGCAGTGCCAAAGAGTGTTCAAACTACCGTACAATTGCACTCATTTCACATGCTAGCAAGGTTATGCTCAAAATCCTACAAGCTAGGCTTCAGCAGTACGTGGACCGAGAACTACCGGACGTACAAGCTGGGTTTCAAAGAGGCAGAGGAACTAGAGATCAAATTGCCAACATGCGGTGGATCATGGAGAAAGCACGAGAGTTCCAAAAAAACACCTACTTCTGCTTCATTGACTACGCAAAAGCCTTTGATTGTGTTGATCACAACAAACTGTGGCAAAGTCTTAAAGAGATGGGGGTACCAGACCACCTTACCTGTCTCCTGAGAAACCTGTATGCGGGTCAAGAAGCAACAGTTCGGACCGGCCATGGAACAACCGATTGGTTCAAAATTGGGAAGGGAGTACGGCAAGGCTGTATATTGTCACCCTGCTTATTTAACTTATATGCAGAGTACATTATGAGAAATGCAGGGCTGAATGAATCACAAGCCGGAATCAAGATTGCCGGGAGAAATATCAACAACCTCAGATATGCAGACGATACCACCCTAATGGCAGAAAGTGAAGAAGAACTAAAGAGCCTCTTGATGAGGGTGAAAGAGGAGAGTGCAAAAGTTGGCTTGAAACTCAACATTAATAAAACTAAGATCATGGCATCGGGTCCCATCAATTCCTGGCAAATAGAAGGGGCAGAAATGGAAGCAGTAACAGATTTTACTTTTCTGGGTTCCAAGATCACTGCAGACGGAGACAGCAGCCATGAAATTAAAAGACGCTTACTCCTTGGAAGGAAAGCTATGGCAAACTTAGACAGCATAATAAAAAGCAGAGATATCACCATGCCAACAAAAGTTCGTATAGTCAGGGCGATGGTGTTCCCAGTAGCAATGTATGGTTGCGAGAGTTGGACCATAAGGAAGGCTGAGCGCCGAAGAATAGATGCTTTTGAACTGTGGTGCTGGAGAAGACTCCTGAGAGTCCCTTGGACTGCTAGGAGATCAAATCAGTCAATTCTAAATGAAATCAAGCCTGACTGTTCCCTGGAAGGACAGGTACTAAGGCTGAAACTCAAATATTTTGGCCACCTAATGCGAAGAGAGGACTCTCTGGAGAAGACTCTGATGCTAGGAAAGATTGAAGGCAAAAGGAGAAGGGGAAGGCCAAGGATGAGATGGTTAGACAGCATCACCGATGCAACGAACATGACAATGAGCGAACTCAGGAAGATAGTGGAGGACAGGAAGGCCTGGCGGGATATGGTTCATGGGATCACGAAGGGTCGGACACGACTTAACAACTGAACAACAACAACAGTGTGCGGTGGCTGTGAAGAAGGCCAATTCCATGCTTGGGATCAATAAAAAGGGATTGAGAATAAAATGGCCAATATTATTATACCGTTGTACAAATTGATGGTAAGGTCGCATCTGGAGTATTGCGTCCAGTTCTGGTCGCTGCATCTCAAAAAGAATATAGTGGAACTGGAAAAGGTGCAGAAGAGAGCGACCAAAATGATTAGTGGGCCGGGGCAACTCCCTTATGAGGAAAGGCTACAGCGTTTGGAGCTCTTCAGTCTAGAAAAAAGGCGATTGAGGGGGGACATGATTGAGATGTATAAAATTATACATGGGATGGAGAGAGTGGATAGAGGGAAATTCTTCTCCCTCTCGCACAACACCAGAACCAGGGGGCATGCACTAAAATTGAGTGGAGGGAGAGTTAGAATAGATAAAAGAAAATATTTCTTTACCCAGTTTGTAATTAATCTGTGGGACTCCTTGCCACAGAATGTGGTGATGGCACCAGACCTGGATGCCTTTGTAAGGGGTTTGGACAGATTTACGGATGAAAAGTCCATCATATTTTACAAGCCATTGTTACCTGGGGACCTTGCAAACTTAATAGCTGCAAGCCCTTTGTTTATCCATCAATGACCACAAATCAACAGGAGGAGGATACTTTTTTTAATAAAAACGATAAAATAAAAACAATTTTATTAATACTGGGTACAGATCTGCAGGCTCACTCAGGTGCCTAATGGCCAAAGCAAGAATGAGCGTCTAATGATTGTAGAGGACTGACTTTTATAGGTTTGGTTACAAACAGGGTGTTAACTTTTAGCCCACACGTCATTCTACAATTACAATACTCCCAACCCCTTGGTATCTCTGGTATGCAGACTTCTTGTCTTTCTGTTATCTCTGTGCTCAAAGGTTGTCTTATTGATTTACAAAACTTGCCTGGTTGTCATCTCTCTTATCTTTCAGGGAGGCCCATACATTCCATTTTGCTTGTTACAATCTAGTACAAAAGATGACTGTTTTACCTCATCCCTTGCCTTCTCTCACTCATAAAACTTAGCCTACTTTCACTTTTGTTGTTTATCTATACTTCAACAGTGAACCTTCTTAGTTCTTATCTAATTATACAATTTATTGCCTACATCTGGATTACTTAACAGGAAAAACTATGTCTGACATTAGCAAAGCCTGTTTACAGAAGTTAAAATAAGCAGTTAATACATCTCTTGTTGTGGGAGCTAACTGATTTAACTAAAGCTGATACAAATATTACATTCTAACAATATAGGTAAAAGCAAAAGACATTCTATGTTCTTGGTTTTGTTACATTTGTTACATGTGTTCATTCTCACATTTCAGTGCTGGACAATAAATCTGCAACTACAAACGGTTCTTCTTGCTTTCACTCCTTGTTTACCTTTCTGAAAATCCACTGCTAAACTCGGATTCTTGTCTTAGAGATGTCTTAATTTATTGCTTTACGACCTTAGTGTCAGCTTCAAACACTTAATTTATGACCTTATCTTATCTGCTTTTTCTGGGCCTCTTTCCTTTTTATAATTCTTTCTACATCTTGCTATTAGATATTTCACTAGGATTAATACAAAAGATATACATTTTGAATACTTGTGGATTGGATACATTATTACAATAGTTGTTTCTGTTAGCCTTTTGTCCACTTAGCCCTTTTCTCAAATTAGGGAGGGCAAAACAACTGGAGCCATCTTTTGCCTGTGTTATCTTCTCCCAAGGCTGTCTGGCTAATTTATGACTTCTCTGCTGTTATCAACATTCCTCTGGTACAGGCTTGACCAACACTAAAAGTGGGCCCCTTTTTTATTACCTCTAAGTTCATGCAAAGTTCGCCTATAGTTCACTATGCCAAGCTGGTTATACAGAAATAGCAAGAAAGCAAGTTAATACATTTTGGTATACAAGAAAACAGATTAATATCTTCTAATAGCACCTCTATATATTGGCACATATTTTATTATGTTCTTTAATGTGCCAGGCTTCACCATGATGGGGATAAGCAACCTCCTGGTTGTAGGTTTTCTTTGTGCCAGGTGCAGGGGAGTGGCGACAGGATACAGGTATCTTGTTGTCTTGTGTGCTCCCCGAGGCATCTGGTGGGGCCACTGTGTGATACAGGAAGCTCAGCTGGACTAGATGGGCCTTTGGCCTGATCCAGCAGGGCTCTTCTTATGTTCTTATGTTTCATGTTTAAGTGCATTATTAACAGATATACGCAGAACCTGGCCCCTCCTCCCATTCTTGATCCTTGTGGGGGTTCTTCAGTAACAGATTTGGCAGATAAATCATTGAAGAAAGGGGTCCCTGGGGGTTGGAAAACTGAATGCCACTGATTGTTCCGGGCACCTCAGATGAGATGCCACGGCTGAAACATGAAACCCCTCATCATCGCTGAATTTCCCTGCTGCCTGTTCATCAGCAGACCTCATCCTGGGACACCGTTTGTTCACCAGGATTGTGCAATGGAGCTCATAGCCACGATCCACGTTATTTTTGGCCGCTAGCAGTCGAAAAGGTGAGCAGTCTTCTTTTGTGCTCAGGCTTTGAAAGCCCAAGTTTCATTGCCAAGAATGTGCAACAGAAGGTCTCCCAACACCTGCTGCCTTTGTGCATATCTGGACTCCATTATTAACGCAGGCAGCACTTCCTGTTGTCGAGAGCGCAGAGGCAAAGCTTCCCTGAGGTGAAGATCAATTGGACTGGAGGCGCACTGAAGCCGATTTCAGCGTTCTCAGCATCCTGGCTCAGTTTCAGAGATGAAGACAAGTTCTGAGCTGAGCAGTTGATGGATTTAGGAAGAGCGCACTGGTCCAATGCTTGTCCTGACAGTTCGACCTGGCTGCTGCCGTCTCCATTTTCCAATGCCTGGATTGGATTCCAGTCCAAGCCATTTGAAGCGCTCTTGAAACGGAGCCTGCCTAGATACTTCTTCCTGCCTGTGCAAGCTGGGGGGGGGGGGCTGCAACAGATGTCCCACTGCAGCTTCATTGCTACTGGTTTTCCAAGGATGGCAAAAGTGGTGCTCAGTTGTTGAATTTCCCTGGATTGCATAGACAGTACTCTTCTCATCAGATCCAAACCAGATTGCCTCTCTCCACCTCAGAAAGATCTCAGAAATGTTTAGGTTTTGCTTGGAAAATGCACGGAACTGTTGTCAGCTACTAGTTTTATACATGTCTGTACGTAGTGAAGACTTCTTGTCTCGGTTCCTCTCAACCTGAGCCGGACTGGCACCTTCTCTGACCCACCACCTGCCCGGTGGCTGATCCAACCTTTCCCCACACATTCAGGGGAGGAAGGGTTTTTTTTCTTCCAGCTCCTCTGCCACCCTTACCAGCTGCAAAGGCCTCCCGAGGTCAGCTTCAGCCAGGGCTGGTGGCACGTCATCGGGGAAGGGGGGGCAGCATTTGGCCTGCCTGCCGCCACGGGCCTCAGGAGGCCTAGGGCTGGCCCTGGCTCCAGCACTTTGCATTGTGCCAAGAGACGGGCCAGGAGTCCGGCAACGGTGCCAGCATTGCTGAGGTGTGTTCCCATCACCTGGTCCCAGGTGGGAATAGACCTGTGGAGCCCTGACAAGCCTGCAGGGAACGTAGGGTAGGATGTGATTTGGAGCAATGAAGGATGGGCAAACAAGCAAGGAGAATGTCCCCTCCCCACTCCATAGGCTGGCTAGACGAGCAAGTCGGGCCAAGGAGAAGTGGTGCTGGCTGCTGGCAACGCTGCGCAGGGGCGGGGTCTTCACGCCACAACAGCACCCCCTGTCTGCCTGGTGAGAAAGCTGCCCGCCTGCCAGCAGCAGGGCCCTGCAAGGTCCAGGCTCACGTGGCTTCGCTCCCCTCACTGCCAGTTCTGGGGGGGGTAGAACCGGGAGCCTGCTGCCCTGGGGGTCTGGGGTTGGACATCTGCAAGTGTGAAGAGCGACTGTTGACTGTTCTTGCAGTGCCGGACCCCTCTCCGCCCTGGGAAAGGTGCAGACTATCAGAGGAAGAAGAGATCGCTCTGTAACTGTCGAGGCAGCCAGGGAGACAGTCGAGTCTGTGGGCGATTCTGTGGCCAAAGTGACAGATTAGCGGTGTGAAGTGACAGCATCGCTGTGGTCGCTCTTGAAAGGGACGCGTTTTGCAGAGAGTGAAGACAAGCTGCTGCAGACCGAGTGTTTCAGTTGGAGGGTGCGGAATTCAGGTCACCAGTTTCCATTTGGTTAACACTTTAATCAGAAGGCGTGCGCGCGCGCGCACGCACGCACGCACGCACACACACACACACACACACACACTCCTAGCCCCTGATCCTTGCTGGTCAGTTGCTCCAGATGTTCTTTGCTAACCTGCAGGCAAAAGACCTTCTTGGCTTATTTGTGGAAGCAAACAGAGCCTGCACATGGGGAAGGGGGGGGGGAAGGCTCATGTCCCAAAAGCTTTCGTAAAAAGTATATTCTAGATTCAGCACTTCAGAAACTGTTCAGCTGGGGAAGGAGATGCAGATACGGTCATATATTTTATTGTGTGTATATTGATTTCAGTGTAATTGTATCCGACTTTTCTGCATACACCACTAAAGTAGCATGGAAAAATCTTAAACGTAACCAAAATTTAAAATACCAAAACCAATTTCAAATCAATGTAAAATACAACAATCCCTTATAAAGCAATTAGCAGCATTAAAACAGCAGAGAACAGTTTAAAAAGCAATTTAAAAGGCACGCGATAAATGCCTGCTGGAATGAAAATGTTTGCAGAACACACCAAAAGTGGGCGAAGAGTTAGGGTTGGATAGATTTTCACGGGGGACAGAATTGCATCACTGTGGTGCCCCCTGGAGAAGAAGGCCTGATCCTGCATCTGGCCCATGGTCCACCATCGTCAGGCCTCTGTTGATGCACTCTGAGCAGCAATCGCCCTACTGGCTCTCAGTCAGTCCCAGGCCATCAACATCACCTTCCAGGGACGGAGGCTGTGGTCTTGAGTAGGGCAGAGCATGTGTTCCAGCAGCAAGCGATCATATCCCGCCCCCCCTCTCCCTGGACGTTTTTGGGTGACGAGGCTTCAAATAGGGGAGATTCATGAATGAGAGCAAGCATCGCTCCCCCTCGTTTAGGCAGGGAGACTTGGATAGTCAGCGACCTCCTATTGTGCATGTGTGAGGGCAGTGGCAGGCAGCCCGCCGCCCTTTTTATATATTAGTGCAGTTTTAAAATATATTCTGCTGCCAATTTGTATGCCAGTAGTGTGAGAGAGGGGGGGCACATGCAATTTTAAACAAGATCAGCTGAAGTGTTCATGTTTTGATGAGATTTTTTTTTTTGGGGGGGTGTCTGTCGTTCACACTCTTAACCCCGATACTTCACCAGTTCTCACAAATGAAATGAATATTACTGCCATTGACTCAATACTTTCAAGATCATCTAAAAACAAACACAGCAGCCGTAATAATAGTGAGTGGGGATATTTGAGGCGATCGGGAAGGAGAGTCAGTCACAGACATGCAATATTGTCTCGCGGGTGAAAGCAGTTGCTACGGGAAACGGAAAAGCAGATCAGGGAGGAGGAAGGAAGGGGGTCCTCCAAAGGGAAAAGGGGTGCGCAATGGCGCCAGTTGGGGGGGAGGAAGGGGGAGAAGGATGGAGGGAGAGTATATGTGGGTTTCCTAAAGAGACATGGGCTCAGAAAGCGGAAGCGTTGGGGTGTGGCGAGGGAAGGAAAACTGGGGAATTTTTCGGCAGCCATGTTTAGCAGACACGAGCCTTTGGACAGGCAGGATAGAAACCTTGTAAAGGAAGACATCACTAGAACTCTGACCCTGGGAATAGCAGCCACATCCTGGGAGTTTCCTGACGTGGAGTCAACCACCTTTTTAGTGACATCAAGGAGGGTCCCCCCAACCACTCCAGGGCCACATTCCACCAAGGTGGAGACCACTGGTCTCCAGAAGAGCAGTCCCGGCCAGGGGCCAAAGAAAGAACAGGCGCTCCCGTTTAGGGCCGTGGGGGAGCAATCAAGTCACAAAGGGGGGAACGGCTATGTGGGGAGAGGTAGAGAAAGACGAGTCCCGTCTCTTTTGCTCCTTCCCCACACGCCATTGTAATCATACGTTTGACCCACTGGTGCTGTGTAAAGCACACACCTCCCACTCTGGGGTCCCTGCCTAAACTGGCACCCAGCAGTCTGAGGAGGAGCGCCGGCCAGCTTCATTGTGAACACAATGGGGCTTCCTTCTGAGTAGACATGCCTAGGATTGTGCTCTAAGGTTTAACAAGCTACACCTGCCCACATTCCTTCTCCTAGGATAGTGCTCTAAGGTTTAACAAGCTACACCTGCCCACATTCCTTCTCCTGAAGGTCTAGCACTCTGTCCCGGTTGGAGATCTGGTAAGCCTACAAATCAGGGACTGTGCTATACCAGAAAATCAGGACTGTGCTGTGGTACAGAGGGATCACTGGAGCATATATGAATCTGCAAAACCTGACTCAAACTAGGGCTGAGCTCAGTGATCTTCCGGCCTGACATTTCCCAGGTCTGCAGGATTCACACAGTCAAGCACGAAACGGCAGAGTGCTTCCCATGTTGCAGCGCAGCAGTTGGCAAAGCGTTGTCCCAGGGAGAATCATTGAGCTCATTCGGAGCAGGCCGCCGTTACCCAGAATGCATGTCTACCTGGTTGTGATTTCCAAGCCATCCTGGAGATGGAGCTCCGGGGAAAAGATGCAAGGCGGGGGGGGGGGGGGCGCAGCACCTGGTTCTCTCCTAACTGTCTAAGCAGAACATTACTAATGATCGCTCCAATTTATTTCTCTTCCTGAACAATATGACTGCAGCCTTCGAAGCATTCAGTAGGATGCTAATGTTCATTAAACCTGCGAAGCGTATTTGCCTCTCTCACTTTTTCATTGATAAAATTTGCTCTGGCAAGGTTGAAACAAAAGATGCAGTCGCCAAAATGCCCCCCCCCCTCTGTTTGGCTGCTCCATTGGCAAGTTTAAAAAAATCGGGGGGAGGCATTGGAGAAATTTTGAAGGGAGATGGCAAAATGGGGGCCTTACGAGTGACTGTAAAACGTGGGGGAAAAATAGCTCTTTCTACCTCATAAGAAGTGGGACCCTTTCCAGTGTTCTGAATCCAGTAATGCTGGCAGGGTACAACCCCCCCCCACCCGTGGTCGGCAATCACAATGGGGGCAGCCATCCTTCCAGCCAGCACAACCCTTTCCATGTGGGGGGGGGCTTCCACCGGAATGTCCCAACTGGCTGCAGGCCCCTAGTGAGGGCACTCCCCTCCCCTCCGCATGGTCTGCAGCTAAAGCTCTCCGCCAAGGGAAATGATCCCCTCTGCTGGGCCTGATCATGAGAAAGCCCCCCCCCCGGCTCAGGAGCCTCTCCTGGCCATTTCAAACCCACGCTTGGGGTCTCTCCCTCTGCAGCCTCTGCTGCCGAACAATTGTCTCCGATCCAGGATCCAGACGGCACCTTTGCGTGTCAAGGGTTTGCTCCTCAACACCCACATCCTGGCGTGGGCTGGTATCACTCGCAGTGACAACGACCTTGTTGCTGCTGATAGCTGCTTTCGCCACTGGATGGCTGCCTCTTTGATCTCCGCCACCAGGTGCCTGGAGGTGACCAACCTGCTTAAACCACTGAACAGAACTTCGGTCAGTTCTGAAGTCCGTACAAATTTTCTGTCCTTCATACCGGGCGGTCACGGCCATCCTACCCCTTTAGCTAGTCATAGTCAGTGGCATCCCTAGAGGAGAGGAGGACCCTCCATACTGCTTGGGCGGCAGGCAGGACCTGTCAGCGGATGTGGGCCCACTGGGAGTGATGATGTCACGATGAAGAAAGACTCCACGTCGTCTTCTCTGCTCCGCTTGGCGGAAGGGGGAAGGAGGCGGCAGGGCTGCACTGCTGCCCATGACTCCGCAGCCGCCGTCCCTCCATCCGTGGATCAGCTTGGGTCCTAGGGAAGGCAGGCGTCCAGGGGGGGGCCTGACCCCTCCGCTCCGTTAGACCTGCAGCTGTTTGCAGATGGAATATCAGCCTCATCATCGCTCAGTCAATTCGAGGCAACGAAACTAATCAAGGTAACTAAGTGCCGTTTACCCAACTCCTTCTCAATATTCTCAGGAAGGCAGATGTGTTGGCGTCTGCTTATTACATGGCTGAACGGTGGCTGCCGTTTGATTACAAAGCTGCAGTCATGACTGTATCATCCAAATCACTTTTTAATAAATCCTGGACCCGGGAGTCTGAGACAATTAAATTAACCCAAAAGTAACTATTTTTTCTTTGTTTTTAACTAATTGATTTCTGCCATGTGGGGAGGGGTGAGGAGAAGAGCATCGAGGGAACCCAACATCCTCCCAGGATGGAACAGAGGGGGAGAGCTTTCCAGATGAAGGCGGGTGTGGACCCTGTCCTCACCTGATCCAGGGACGCTGGAAGGCAGACCGAAAACTAGCCCCTCGTTGGCTGCTGGGGGGCTCAGATCTGGTAGGAGAGCTCCGGGGCCTGAGCCCCGCCTGCTCCACAGGGGCAGCAGCAGCTCTCAGAGGGCCTGGGGAGCCGCCGGAGAAAGAGCTGCTGCTTGGCAGCCTCACTAGGCAGGCCAGCGTGTCTTAAAGTTCGCCCTGCAAATAGGGGAAGTTGCAAGTGTTTGCAGGGGTGGGCCAATGGCAGCCATGGTGCTCCCGGGATCGTGCCGCCACTGGGAACAAAGGTGTTTCTTTTTACTTACCAGGGGTCACACCGGCCCTCCGGAGGGTGTGGGGCCCCGCAGCCCCCTCTGTGGGTCTCCCTATGCTTCAGATCGGCTCCCTGAAGTGATTGAGACCCACATCCGAAAGCGGAAATGGGTCTCAATCACTTCAGGGAGGGAGTCGGTCTGAAGCGCAGGGAGGCAGGGATTACGCAGATTGGTGTGATTTTGCTCTCACATAAGAAAATAGTCAAAACATACTCAGAAATACCCTGTTTCCCTGAAAATAAGTCCTCCCCTGAAAGTAAGACCTACTCTCATTTTTGTGTGACTTTTGCTGGCACTCATAAGATCTCCCCTGGAAATAAGACCTAGCTAGGATCATCAGCCAGATGGACACGACCCCCCCGGCGACCTCCCCGGCACTTTTACCGATTTAAGCTTCATTTTTTTCCCGAGGGTGCAAGGCTCTGCAAGGCCTGGAAGGCCTGCACTTAAGTCCTCCACCATAGAGACGACGTGCTAGAGAGGCCAGCAAAGCCTGCAAGGAGGCTGCAAACTTCCAGAGTCTCTCTAGCATGTTGTCTCTATGGTGGAGGACTCAAGTGCAGCCCTTCTAGGCCTTGCACCCTCAGGAAAGAATGAAGCTTGAATCGGTCAAAGTAAGTGCCGGGGGGGGGGGGTTGCACCACAGGTTCGGAAAATAAGACTTTCCTGAAAATAAGACCTACTGCATTTTTGGAGCCAAAATTAATATAAGACACGGTCTTATTTTCAGGGAAACAGTACACATAAGATATCGACATTCTATGACACAGGGCATTTGACTTCCTCCTTTCCCATGAAGATAAAAAGACATTAAGTTGAACATACATTTTGTGTAATCCTTCCAGCAAACAGGATTGTCCAATGTTTCAGTAATGAGCAAAAATCCTGGACATTACTGCACTGAACACACTCACATTATGCAGCAGCCAATTAGCGGGGTTGCAGTAATTAAGTGGTGGAGTGAAGCCTTGAACTCTCAAGGCTCATGTCATCCTGCATTAACGTTCACCCCCAAAACTAGATGTTCATGCTTGGCTGAAGGCAGCAAGCAACACACGATGAAACTCCTGCGCTCATAGGGTCGTCTTTTTAACTGGGTTTCCACTGTCTTCCTGCGACTAACTTTTCAACTGGCCTTGACTATGAATGTCCACATTCCTTCCTCCTTCCATTGGCGACTTTCCCTCAGGTTTGGGAGCTACGTACATCCCTTCCTCACTCAGTAGCAGCTTTCCCCAGGGACTCGTTGTGTTGGCCCCACCCTCCTTGCACCAGCTCCGACTGACTCATGCTCCCAGTGCTGCCCTCTGGTGTCCAACCCTGAGCACTGGGGCCTTTGTCAGCGTAGAACTGGAGGCTCCTGTGGTCTCAGTTTCCTCTTTTTTCTTCCTGCCCAGGGTGGGATCTCTTCTTCTGCCAAGCTCAAAAGGACAGATTGTCTTTTGAGTTAGCAACATTTCACCTTATTGCTTCTAAGAATGTCTAGGCTAGTTGTGGATGAAATAAAAATACATTCCTCAACTTTTAAAAAGGAGGTTTCATGGCAATCTGGGCTTGTTGCGAGTACATTTATCAGCCTTTATGCAGGGATGTGTGCAGGACACTGTGACCTTGAGAAATGTTGCTTGCTGTATCAATAATCATTGTGCTTTCCTTGAAATTCCTCAGATAATTCTCCAGAATCAGGAACCTTCAGATCTGAAACTGTGCTTGAAGCCAGATTTGGTGACAGCTTGATCAACATCGCCCAGTAGCGTAGCTGGGGGGGGGGGAGTGTGGTAAGCATTGCCTTAGCTGCCGGACTGGCTGCAATGGCGAGTGGGAGGGGCCACTATGCACCTCCATGTAATGCTGTGCAGCACTTTCCGTGCCCCCCCCCCCCGGCTATGCTACCTGCTTCATGAAGCTTTTTCTCAGCAGCCCTGAACTCCCTCCAGGAACGAGAGGCACTGCTGCTGAGGCAGAGATGAAAACCACGACTCCGCTTGAGAACCACGACTCCGTTAACATTTTTTGTGGTCCCTTGTAGACTAGAGCTGTGCAAAACCATCCTGGAAAATCCACACACTGTGTGTGCTTCCCTTGCAATTCCTCAGGTGCTTTGACGGAGATGATAGGGCTGAACCAACCCTTCCCTGGGATCAGGAAACGAAAGTGGGGTGGGGACAAACACCTGCCTCTTTTTCTGATCGCTTTCCTTTGTTTCACCATCACAACCCATTTCATAGTGTGTATCCTGGTAGTCAACCCCTCCCCACTCGCCGAACGCACTATGCAAATGATACTATGTCTATGTGATATATAGCATCATTTTGAGGGAGGGGTGATGGGGAAAACAGGGACCACCAGCTGACAGCGACTGAGAGAATCAATTCCACTGTCAATAAGCCACCCTCTTCTGCCCTCTCCATGAAAATCACTGAAATGCCCCCCCCCCTGCATGTTTGCCACCTACAAAAGTAGCAGCAAAATGATGGTGTGGGGGCATTTCAGAAAAGTCTTAACATAAGAACATAAGAAGAGCCCTGCTGGATCAGGCCAAAGGCCCATCTAGTCCAACTTCCTGTATCTCTCAGTGGCCCCACCAGATGCCTCCGAGAGCACACAGCCAACAAGATAACATGTTTCCTGCTGCCACTCCCCTGCACCTGGCACAGAGAAAACCTACTTCTAAAACCAGGAGGTTGCTTATGGCTTGTAACCTGTGATGGTCTTTTCCTCCATGAATCTGCCCAAACCCCTTTTAAAGGCATCTAGGCCAGGTGCCATCACCACATCCTGTGGCAAGGAGTTCCACAGATGAATTACATGCTGGGTAAAGAAATATTTTCTTTTGTCCGTTGAGAAGTCTGTTTGTCTTAGTTGAAAAGGTCTCCAGAATTTGCTTTGAATGCAAATTCAGAACATGAGTCTGGCCACTCTCCTCCATGGCAATTCATTCCTTTTGCGGATGACCCTTAGAAGGAGGAGGAGGAGAGGAGGAGGAGGAGGAGGAAAGATGCTTGGGAAGCTGGAACCTGCCATCTCCTCTTGCTTTGAAGATCCTTAGCCTTTTGACACCAGCGACAAAGCAAAATGATGAGCATGTGATGATATCTCATCAGAAAGGTGGTGTTTCTTTGTGGCCCAACTCAGCTTTTGCACGAATTTCTGGGGTCATTGCTAAGTGCAGGTGCTGAAGGTACAGGAAATAAACTTTAATGCACAAATCATTTCTCCTTTCTCTAAAGTGCCTTCATAAAATCTCAGGGGAGGAAAGCATTTTTGGGCAAAAGTATGGGCCAAGTTTGTCAGTATAAAATGGTCGCTGCTAAAACAATTTGTCACTTTGAAACATCCTACTCCTGCAAGGGAGAGTTGCTGCCTGATGCCCTTTTTTATTTCTTCTTTTGAATGTGTGGGGTGTGTGTGTGTGTGTGTGTGTGTGTGTGTTTGTGTGTGTGCCAATCTTTGAAACTGGGCAGATGGCCTCCGATTCCTCAGGCCACACTGTTCATTGTCAGAGCAGTCACAGTCTATCAGGCTGGCTAGACCGAGGAAGCAGGACCCTGACCGCACCTTGTTTGCACAACACACGTTGAAGCCCCGCAAAGAAAAGCCATCTCCTGGGAGCTTCCTGACTCAGAGTACACAAAGTCATGAGCAACACAAAAGAAAGGTCTCCAACCCATCAGCACCATGACCCAATTCAGCCAAGGAGCAGCTTGACTGAAGGGTCCAATCCAGGAGCCACCTCAGCACCCAGGACTGCTAACCATCCGCTCCCCTTTCCTTTCCACCTTCTTTCCCACTTCCCTCCTTGAGCGCACCCTAAACCACCTCGCCGACGCCAGCTGAGCAGCCACCCTTGGTGGGCCTCCCTCCCCTCCCCTCCTTGCAGCACGCCCCCCCCCCCTTTCTCCTGGGAGCCTGAGCATCTCGGGCTCTACTCTGGCCGTAGCTGGCTTCCCTTCACGAGCTGGCGGCTCATCTCCAAACCCTTTTCGCCGTTTTATGACCTGCCTTGGAACAGGAGGATCATGTGGTCTTGGCATTTTGGCTCCACGACTTCTGTGATGTAGCAGAAACGGACTGGTAACCTTGGTCCTTGGAGGAGCCTTGCCATTGACCCACGAAACCCCCACCACCACCACCACCACCTTTCAATGTCTTGTGTGCAGTCAAATTAATGACAGACTGAATGCCTCTATCATTTCCCCTCGTGTGTGTGAGTGCTGTATGTTTGTGTGTGAGAGAGTGATGCACACACACACACACACACACACACACACACACACACACACACACGGATTTCATATTAAACATTGAATTGCTTTTATTTCAGTTCCTCTTCCCTGCATTTGTAGAATTATTTCCAAACTAAAAGTTTCTTATTGTAGCTTCACTGTCATCTTCATCTTCTTTCCTCGCTGAACCACTAAGCTGTGCCATTCACCACTTCACAGGGTCCCCCCATCACATGGAACAAATGGCCCCATGTGTGCATGTTAATACGTGTCTGAAAAGCACACCTAGAAAGAGTGTTCAGTCATTCAACATTTGCAGCTAACTTGTTAGAGGCAATTGAAACCTTACAGCGCAATCCCATCTAGCTGCGCCGGCCGCTCCACTGCTCCTGGTGTTGCGAACATGCCATAAGGCACATTTCCAACACCTGGAGAGGCCAGCAGTGCTCCTCTGGCAGACACAGGTAAGGCCTGCGCCGGGCGGCATGGGGGCATGGGGAGGGCGGAATAGGGTGGAATGGAAGGGGGTGATTGGGTGGCCAGGCCCGGGAAGGGGGAGGGATCCTCGGTGGTGCGCTCCGCTAAATCTATCCCCCCTTCCCAGGCCTGGCTGGTGTTACAGGGGCCTCCCAGATTTGCGCCGTCCATTTTGCCGGCGCACATCCAAGGAGTCCTATTGGGGCGGCTGGGCTGTTGCTTGGATACTGGGCTGTTACTGGGCTGTTACCAGGGATGAATGTCCCTTTACCCCAAGGAGGCCTCCGCCTGCGCTGGCCCAATCCTGGATAGGATCCGGTGCAGCATGCTTTTTGTGCACACTGCGGCAGTCCTAGACAGGATTAGTCTGTGAATCAACTCGACCAAGCTTGGAGCTGTCATACTGCAGAGTTTCTAAGTCACAATTAAACAAAGGCAAACTTCTGAAAGGAATTCCAGTTCTGTTTTCTGGGCCTCAGCTGTCAAACTTCTGCAGAGAATTCAGCCGTCCACTTACATTCCAGCTAGTTTTTCAATTCCGTTCTATCAATATTGTCAATTATTCATTTCAGTTGAAGGGCCTGGATGTTTTCAGGCACGTAGTTTTGCTCAAAAATGTAATGAATGATGGGATTTGTAATCTTAAGGCTGCATATTATATGCATTGCAATTCTATGCATGTTTACTTGGGAGTAAGTCCCCCTGTGCTCAATTACTTTTGGGTTAGACATTTTTAAAACACACACGCACCCTCTCTATATTGTTATCTACAGCTATAATGACCAAGAACCTTTAAAACAAATCACATTTCTCAGAATTTTTTTTCCGTGTTTTGCAGCCTGATCCTACCCCCCCCCCTCACCATTTCACCCATGTCAACTTGGTGTGTGCTGCATCTGGGGGGCGGGGCGGGCGATCAGGAGGTCTGCCAGATGTAAGGAGAATTTTTCCCCCTTACCTCTCCCTAGACTTCCTGGTGGTCTATGGGTCTCCTTGAACCTATGCCAGCTATGTCAACTATATAGTGGGTATAGGTCCACGGAGCAAAAAGGGGTGGGGCAAGTTCAAAAAGAAGGGGTAGGACCCTGGCTCAGGTCACTGCCACTGGGATCCACCCCCTCCTTGCTCCAAACTCCCTTTGCCCTTCCCCTCCGTGCCCACAACACACCCCCGCTGCCAACTTATCGGGAACGGTGGAGCCTCCAGGAGCCTCTGCTGCCAGTTTGTAGCAGTGGCAGATGCGTGTGAGGGCAGCCTGGCTTTTGCTCTGCCGTGAAGGGCCTTTGCTGCCGGAATGCAGGTTCAACAGCGCAAGGCCCAGATAGGATGGGGCCCTTAGTCATTCAGATGAAATTGGTAGAAGGCCAGGAGCAGCTAGACAGAGGAACTGGGTATCAAAACTCCATCCAATTTTGGAAAAACGGAAGTTTAGCTTCGTTAAAGCCTCCAAACGATAATTAATGTTTCAGAGTTTTGAGTTCTTATGCATACCAAAAAGAGAAAAGTAAGAAAGAAACTTCCATTTTTCCATGGCCTGAAGACAAAATGTTATTACAGGGGAAGAGATAGAATAATTAGGAATAAACTGTGCATAATTTGGATGTCGTCTGCCTAAGAATTGACATCTTATCCACGTCTTCAGAATGTTTTGCTCCGAGCAGGCTGGAATCTACAGCACAGCCAAGAAGCCCCCAGAAAGTGGCAGAAGGAGCCACTGGAGCCGCCCTGGATTTGTAGAGAGCCACGTTGGTGCCACGTTGGTGGCTTTGGGGGTTGATGGTTGGTGGGGAGGCTAAGAAAGGGAGGCGGCCTGAAACGCGTTCAAAGAGAACTCGTGTTAGCGGGAGTCAGGATGAATGTTTCAAGCAAGAGGTGCTGCTATGCCACCCATTCCCAGACCTTGTCGTCCTTCTCACCAACGTTTGTGTGGGGGAAGGAGTGTCATCATTTGGGGGGGGGGAGAGAAGAAAACCTGCCAGGTGGTCCTCATGTCTCCCTTTCAGGGCTGCACTTCTGGCTGGTTCACAGGTGTCGTCTCACCACTGGGTCACGTGGTGAGATGTGTTTGCCCGATGTGTAAGGTGTCTCTCTTGAAAGCATTGTGTCGTTCTGGGATGTCTGACTTCTTCACTCCCTCTCATAGCCACTTAATTCCTATCCTAGCCGCCTTGGGTCCCTTCGGGGAGAAAGTCAGGATAGAAATACTGTAAATAAATAGAACCAAAAGTTACGCTAACAACAGGGGGCGGCACTGATGCCACACGTGGCCCTTGTGTTCTGGTGATGCTGCACCCCAAAAATTATCACCAGCACACAAGCTAAGCAAGCGCCTCCAATGAATGTGTTCTACCACTGTGTCCCCCCGCCAAATGCATGGAACACATGATGCGTCCGCCTTGGTCAGGTAAAAAGAAGAGTGAGTCCTGGGAGAAGGCACGCTGACCAAGGGGAGTAGCACCTAATGGTTAGCACATGTGCACCCCTTCCTGCTTTCCATTTTTCCTTTACTGGATCGGCAGCTGAATGGAGAAGAACATTGGTAGTTGGCATCTACTGCCACCATCCCCAGCTACAGAGACCAGGCAGAGGGGGGCCATGAACCCCAGGGGTTCTTAGTAAAAGTCAAAACCACAGTAGCACTTGCAGGGCAAAGAGATCTGGCAACCGACTGAATTACCTGTGAACATGGACCAGGCAAAGAGCCAAAATTTAACTCGTTTATTAACAGCCCAATTCTGTGCTCTCCCCCCCCCCCGCTAATGCAGGTGTGGCAAAATGACTAATGCTACATCCTGCTGGGGGGACGGTGTGGGAAGTCTCCGCTGGGAAAGGGAACATCCATTCTCTTACCCAGGAGTAAGCCTCTCCAGTGCAGAGGGGTGTACTCAGACCTGCGTTCGCGAAATCACTGGTACAGGTTCACTTGGACCCAGGCCACAGGATTGGGTTCAAGAAGGGGGCTAGGGTTCGGTGACCACTGATGTCACCAAACCCACCCCTTCTCGAACTCAACCCACCCTTCCCCCACTCCTGTCGCCACCCCGTTCTGCCCTCCCCCGCTGACTTACCTTGGTTGGTTGGTCTCAATGGAGCCACTGCTACGTGCAGGGCAGCTGCGACCTTCCAGTTGGCGCTCCAGCAGCATGTGCCTCTGTGCACTGTCGGAGTGCTTTTTCCAACATCCATAGGGCAATCGCCACTGGTGGAACACTATTTCTGCCAGAGATACTGCCATATAGGATTGGGCTGTTAGAGTCCAAAAGGAAAAGGAATTAAAAAGAAGGGCAAGGGGGGGGGGGTAGTAAAAGTATAAGCATGCTGATGGAAAGTGCCTGAGTTTGGCTGGAAAGCACAGAGAAGAGTTTTTATCAAATGGATGCAGTAGCCATTAAAGCCCAGCAGATGGAGCCCATGCAGCACCTCCTCATGCCCATCTGCAACTGTCTAGCTAACCAGGAAAATATTCTTTTAGGCAGCGATTTTCAACCAGTGTGTCACGGCACATTGGTGTGCTGTGAATGGCCTGCAGGTTTGCCGCAGGAGTTTGGGGGAGGGTCATTTATTAGTAGGGCCATTGGGGGTGTGAGCCCCCCCCCACTGGCAGTGCGGTGTGCCTTGTCAATTGTCCCAAAACTGATGGTGTGCCTTGACAATTTTAATGTCTTGTCATTGTGCCGTGAGATGCAAAAGCTTGAGAATTGCTGCCTTAAGACAACCCTAGACGATCCCTAGCTGAAGCTCCTTACATTGCCCCAGGGAGCCCCAATCTTTGCACTTGCAGGGGAGCAAGTTGTGCTCCTCTCTGAACTCCCAACGAATAGGAGCAACTGGCAGAGAAGAAGGACGACTTCCTAGATGTTGGGGAATACCTTGCCTTGCCTGGGAGATGCCATCAGGTTGCCTGATTGGAGGAGTGAAACTCATCCAGCTCCTCCACCCAGAGGCGTCGCTCCGGTAGGGGCGGGGCTGTAAGTATCGCTGCGGTCATAGTCTCTTTACCGAGCGAGGAGGAGGCAGCCCCGCCCCCTCACTGTCCGAGCCAGTCCCCTACGGAGAAAGCAGCAGACAGGGTCTCTTGCCTTCTGCTTTCTCCCTAGGGGAAAGGCTCCGACAGTGAGGGGGCGGGGCTGCCTCCTCCTCGCTCGGTAAAGAGACTATGACCGCAGCGATACTTACAGCCCCGCCCCTACCGGAGCGACGCTTCTGCCTCCACCCCACCCCCTTGGACATAGACAGGTTTTCTACCCAATGGCAAATGCCTGCCAATCCTGGAGGAAGGGTGTTGACCACAGCTGTACATACAGGAAAACCCAGATATAATTCTCAGGGTAAAGGACTCTCATGGAGCAGGGCTGCCTCTTCTGCCTGGGGCCCCTGCTGAGCAGCTGCCGGTCAGGGTGAACAGTTCTAGGCTGGATGTGGACCAAGTAGTTAGTTCATAACTAACTAATTGCCAACCTGTCCATCCGAATAGAAAATATCAGTGTTCATGTTCCTTTTTTAGTTCATCTTTATTATTATTATTATTATTATTATTATTATTATTATTATTATTATTATTATTATTATTATTATTCTTTACTTAAGACATTTATACCCCACCTTTCCCCGACAGTGGGGCACCCAAGGTAGCTAGCAATAACATAATAAACAACAATATTGTTGTTGTTCAGTCGTTAAGTCGTGTCCAACCCTTCGTGGTCCCATGAACCATATCCCGCCAGGCCTTAAAAACAAATGAATAACTGCGGGGCCTTCCAAACCGTGTTCAACAACGGCTCCTCCCAGGCTAGGCTGCTGCTAGCACACCTGGGCAACCAGCCTGGTCAACCAGCCGAATGACTGAAAAACGGTGGTCCGAGCTGGGTTCCGCCTGGAGGGGCTGCGATGCTGCCGGTCTTCTGGGAAGAAGAGGTGGCGATGGGCTCCTGCTTCCGGCCTTCTCCTGCTTGCCTCCTCTTAGTGCCTCATCTATGGAAGATGGGAGGGACTAAGCGGAGGGGGGTCTCTCCTGTCACATCCGAGATTTCAAAGGCAGGACTGCCGAGGTCATTTTTGGTGCTGCCCAAGTGCAGCGTGGGGTGGGGGTGGGGTACTTGCACTAAGCGGCAGGGAGGCCTTGCAGGGCACCCAGCCTCAGGCTGCAGTTGTGCAGTGCTACTACATTCATCTCTTTTAATGAAGAGCGCGACCTTCTTTCTCAATGGACTGAGGGCTAATTTACCAGATAAATCTTGTCCAGTGTCTTAATTCTGTTTTGCAAATAATCCCAATAGCTCATGTATGAGCACTTTGTATACCGTAGGGCAGGACAAGTGTTGACTAATGACCAAGGGAAAGCCCCACCTCTCCTCCAGGAGCCAGACTGAAATGAACGGGAGCTCCGTCACAATGGGAGGAGGGAGAGCAGAGGTACACCCCGACTCCTGCCATTCCCGTCCCAAGGGGAAAGGCCAGGGGCATCGAACATGTGCTCTCTGTCACCCGCCTGCCTGTGCAGAGTGTGTGTGTGTGTCTGCACATGGTCCACATGTCCCACAGTGTTACCGAAGGACTCAGTGGTATCGCGACATGTTTGCTTTCCCGACCTTCTGCTCCCTGGAACCTCTTCCGCTTGACTTGGTGAGCACCTTCTCACCTGGCACCTTGGGGATGCCATGTTCTCTCAGCAGAGCTTCTGGTTTGGACATCTTCCATTCCACAGTCTGTGAGCCAAGACACCAAGTGCTCCTTAATCCTCTGCCCCAGCGGGGACACAACAGATGAGGCTCTGTCACAGGTCTTCCCGAAGGCAACGCCAGTCATTCGCTCCTATTTGCTTGTCCCACAGAGTCCCTGGGCTGCAGGGAGTGTAAGAAGAGGACTCTGACAGAGCGTCTGGTGCAGTCACAGAGAGCGCTTGGCTTGGCCTTCAGCTCAGGCTGACATCTCAGGAGCGAATCATGGGGTGGATAATATGTTAGTAGCCCTACCCCTTTTGCAAATAGGGGCCCTGTCACAACTGAATTGTCAGCTAAGGCTCTCTCGTGTATCAGCCCAATCCAAACTCCCCACTCGGCGATGCAGTGGTGCCAACATGGTGTCTGCTGCATCCTGCTGGGGGTTTTGGCCTCGCGATGCCTCCTTGGGGCAAGGAGGGAACATTTGTTCCCTTGCCCCGGGGAAGACTCCAGTCCTGATGGCCAGGTGGGTCTACTCAGACCTGCACCAGCTATATAACTGACATGTCTGAGTGGACCCATGAAGATGGATCAGGCCTAGGAAGAAGCCGCCACTGCCGAACCCGCTCCCTTCCCAGGCCCGATCAACCCTCCTCTCCACCCCAACACCTCCCCATTCCACCCCTCTCTGCCTCCCTCCCATCCCCTGCGCAATCCTACCTGGGGTGGCGGCTGGCCAGTGTCTATCACTGCGGAGCCAGTCGCTCACCACTTCCAGCAGTGGCCAGCCCTATGCTCCAGCCTGTTGCCTTCGACAATGGCCGGAACATGCGTTACATCACTGGAACACTTGTTCTGGCGGCATAACACTGCAATCAGATTGGGCAGTAAGGCATTGGGTGGTGGTGATGGTGGTGAAGCCTCTGGCAGTGATTGGCTGAAGTGTCCTCATGTCACAGAGAAGCAGAAAGCCTGAAGGAAAGAAAGAGGTGGAAGCTTGAGGGGCGCTCATTGAATTCTCCCGATCCATTTCTTCCATATTCAGAGGGGTCTAGGAGAAGAGGAAGTCAGAATGCCCACGGAGTTGGAGGCGGAGGAAAGCAGGTGGAGATGGGGTGGGGGTGGGGGAATGCAGCGACGGGAGGGGAGGAGCCCAGGATGCAGAAAGGACAGCTGGAAGGAGCGACAGCCAGGCGGCTGAATCTTTGAACCCGCCCCCATTCTGCCCTCCCTGCCCCATTCTGCCCTCCTGCCACACCTCCCTCTCCCCTCCCCACCTTACCTCCTCCGGCGAGCGTCAATGCTGCAATGGCAGGAAGGCACAGGACCTCCTGCTGGCGCACTGAACCCTAAGGCATCCTCTGTATTCCTGTACATCTTTTTTTAAAACATATGTTGTGGTGGAGCCTCTGAATGAAGACGCTCCCCGTTCCTTGTCTGGCTGGACCAGCCCCTTGTTTGAAAGGCGGCTGCGATCAAGCTGCCTGCCTGCCTGCCGTCGGTGGTAGAGTCGGTGGTGCCAGCAAGGGGGTCTTGGTCAGTTGCCTCTGACCTCTGCCGACCCTGGCAGCCCACTCCTCTCACTGCTCCTCAGGGACTGGACGGGTCGTGCGACTGCCGAGCTCTGGCCCTTCCCCACTGCGCATCCTGCCAATCATGCGACGAGATCACCAGCTGACAACCTGGAGTCCGCATTCAAATGTGCGGCAGAGTTATGTCAACGCTGCCTGCTTCACTCTCCCAAAGAGCAAGGTCACCTCTCCTCTAGGTGTCCTTTCTGGAAGCAAATGTGTTGTTCTTTGCAGTTTTTCGTACAGGTAGGGAGCTTTTTTGACAAGCACTAATGTGTTTATCCAACCACAAATTCACTTATGCCAGGAAACATCCACAATGAAAGTCGGCCCACTTCATAAAGCACAATGGAAAAAATGACATGCTTTGCAAAATACATATACCCTTAACAACTGTGATGCTCCCCCCATTTTTTGCCTATTTGTCTGTGTTTGGGGACACTTTTCACTCCCCTGAGGCTCCTGTGCAGGTTCCTTTTCCCTTTGTTTGGAACTCCATTATCCAGCCCCACCTGCATTTGAGGTTTGGGGAATTCATCCATGTCTGGAATAGTGAGATTGGCATTCACTTTGTGACTGGGCAGCTAACCAGTCCATCTAGGTCGTGGTGACGTGAGCACCCCCCCCCCAAAGGGTACAAGTGATTTCAGCTCGTTTTGGTCCGGTGAGCAGACAACCAGCCCCTGTGGTTGCGTGGAGCAAAAGAGGAAAAAGTTCTGCAAATGCAGAGGCGCCAGCAGGGGCGTCGACAAAGGGAAGCGCTCAGGGTGGGCCGCCCGGGGGCGACGCGCGCACAAGGGTGACGCGTGTCCCCCCCGGCACTTACATTTTGATGTTGAAGTTGGGCCCGCCCGCCCACCCTCGCGTCCGTTTGGCTCCAAAATGAGCCGAAAACGGCGCGGGGGTGTGTGCTCTGCTCCTGCGCGTGACATCGCGCGTGGGGGCGGAGCCGCTTCCTTAAAGGTGACGCGCGCCCCCGCTCTGGGGTGTCGCGCGTCCTAGCGACGCGACTGGGCGCCAGAAAAAATGAGCTCAGAAAAACCCAGTACTGGTGAAAAAGGAAGATCTTTTACTTTGCAGCAAAGGACACAAGTTGACAAGAGCAAAATGTGTAAAGTACATAGTGAATACAAAAGTTTATATACATTTTGTTATAACTCATTTAGAACCATGATGGACATTGTGTACAGAAAGAAGCACAAATACCAAGAAGAATCCAAAAAGTTACAAATTAAGACAACCAATGAGAAGCTGGATTCAAACTTCCCGCCAATGAGAATCTATAATAATATTTGTAATAACTGACCAATAAAAGAAAGACTTTGCTATTAAACCAAAAAGATTTGCAATGCTTTGTGTTCTGGGGATCCAATGGGATGCTCGTTTGGGAGTGTATTCCAGGTCCAGGTAATTGGATTATCTCCCTCAGATCATCTATCCGGAATAAAGTGGGGATCTTCCTGTGTTTTGTGGATTGGGGACTCTTTTGATGCCAGTCTTCCCAAAAGGTGGTAATTAAAGCACATAACACATGGTTGACTGACAGGAAGGTGCCAGCTGAAGAGTTATGGGTGACAGTAGCAAGATACTTAGAAGCAATGATCCCAGGAAGGCAGAGTTATGGTGGGTGTTTTGGTGAGGAGAACACACAAAGGGATAGGTTTTATTCAGGGAAATGGGTGACAAAGCCATTGTTGTGCTCCTGGCATTCCCGTTTCCCTGCTCCCAGCCAAGCGCCGAGGTAGAAAACGCTTAGCCAAGAGCAGCACAGAAGAGGTTTCAAGTTATGCTCTATTAATGGTCTCCCCCAAAGCTCCCTGCAATGCGTGATCCTGACGGGAGACGAACCCGGTACCTGGCCAAGAAGGGGGGACTGGGACCCAAACCGCTGTGCACCCCAATACTTCCCAGATCCCACAGCGGGATGCTGAGACTTGAACCCAGCTTTTACGGCCATTAGATATGTCACCTTGCTTCCTGGAGCCTCTCCGTGCATCGGGAAGCTAACCTCCATTTTAGCGGGAGGATCAGGTCCTTTCCGTGTGGGGACCCGTCTGTAGGGAGACCCCGATGATTCTTAGAAAGAATCCGGGAGCACAACTTTCAAGGAATAGCCAGAAACACGACAATAAAACCTCAAAAAGTCTCCATTTCCATGATATAAAACTCCTACCGCTTTAAAAGTAGTGAAAGTGACCCAATACTTGCTCTATTGAATCTGCTTTCACTTTCTGTAAACTGTTAGATTGAAGGATTTCCTTTGTAGCGCCTATTTTGGCTGAATGCCCAGACTGCAGATCCTTGTAGTGGAGCTTAAGTGGAGTAGAATCGTATCGGGAACAGGATGAGCTCAGTTAATTGCAGCTTCGTTCTATGAGTAAACAGGAGTCAACTTCTGCCCCTTGTGGCCACACAATGAGGGTGCGCGCAAACCGGAAAAGGGCTGGATTTCAATGCAGTTTGCTTTGGAAGCTGATATCTCGGTGATTCCTTGACGGACTTGTTGTTGTTGTTCAGTCGTTAAGTTGTGTCCGACCCTTCGTGATCCCATGAACCATATCCCGCCAGGCCTTCCTGTCCTCCACTATCTTCCTGAGTTCGCTCATTTTCATGTTTGTTGCATCGGTGATGCTGTCTAACCATCTCATCCTTGGCCTTCCCCTTCTCCTTTTGCCTTCAGTCTTTCCCAGCATCAGAGTCTTCTCCAGAGAGTCCTCTCTTCGCATTAGGTGGCCAAAATATTTGAGCTTCAGCCTCAGTACCTGTCCTTCCAGGGAGCAGTCAGGGTTGATTTCATTTAGGATTGACTGATTTGGATCGGGTAAAAAGCAGGGGGCTCAGGTGGAGGTGCTTCATGACATAAAAATATATGTGGGGGGTCCAGCTGCTCACAACAATGGTACTGGGATGGAGTGTCCAGGTGGATCCCACACACCTCCCATCAGATCCCTTGATGATACCATCAAAGCAAAGTTAGCTTTTCCCAGCAGCCCATAGGGAGCGGGCGGGGGTTGCTCTCTGCCAGTTGCATCAGTGACCCATTTGTTGGGAACCCCGAGAAGAGCAGCACCCACTTTTGTTGTTGTTGTTGTTGTTGTTCAGTCGTTAAGTCGTGTCCGACCCTTCGTGATCCCTGCTCACCTGTAATTGTAAATTGCTTCTGCGAGGGACTGTCTACTTCTACAGCTGGAGTTCTTAAAGAATTCAAGAATGAAGTTGCTGATCTTCTGACTAAACTATGCAACTTGTCCCTTAAAACAGCCACTGTGCCAGAGGACTGGAGGATAGCTAATGTCACACCCAAGGTCACACCCTGCCCCAACGACCCTGGGCCCAGACCTGAAAGGGCTTTAAGGGGAAGGAAGCAGCAGCAACAGCAGCTTGAATTCAGCTCTGCTCATGGTCCGCAGTCCTCTTGCATGCCAAACACATATTATTTGACCAACGCTTTGGGTGGCCAATTTGACCAATGCAATTCAGGCATTTTGTTCAATTCTTTTGATTGGTTTATTGTATTTTCATTTGTTACTGATTGCAGCTGTGCATAGTATGCAGCCGACATATTTGAAAAGTGAAGCGGAGAGAATTAGGGCATCGCTCTGCCAATGCTCTGGGCTTCCCTATAGTCCACAGCATGTTTCTCCAAGCTCCCAAGTCCTGTTTTGCAATATCTCTTCCACCGTTGGTCAGCAAACCATCAGGTAACTCAGAATAGAACAGAAAAGAGCAGGCACAATCTGGGCGGAGCCAAATGGCTTGAGGTCCGAAAGGAGTCACTCGAGTTCTGACAGTGGGACGCAAAGGGATTGAACTATCTGCCACTCAATGTTGCATGCAGATTTTCATGGCTGTGGGTAACTGACAAGGTTCTTAACTGTATGGGTTCTGCAGCCATGTCAATATAAAAGTAGAGAAATAAAATCCTTTACCGCTTTTGTTGTTTGTTTAGATTTCTTATATTGTGCAGGTGTCACATACACAGAAAAGGTTTTCTTACAATACAAGGTTTTCTTTTTCATCCAGCAGTTTTTTACTGCCAAATTGCCTTGAGAAAGCTCCGTGAATGGAGTGAAACGTCGGCTTGGGAAGTAGGATCCCGTGTTGTTGTTATTGTAAGAAAACCTTTTCTGTGTATGTGACACCTGCACAATATAAGAAATCTAAACAAACAACAAAAGCGGTAAGGGATTTTATTTCTCTACTTTTATATTGACATGGCTGCAGAACCCATACAGTTAAGAACCTTGTCAGTTATCTGCCACTCGTTCTTTAAAATAAAAAAAGGCTGGAAGAAGACCCTCCCCCAAGAACTCACATCCGCTCCCCTTACGGAAGTGCAGCTCACCCATTCCTGGCGCTTCTTTCTAAATGGGCTGAGCCTGAAAAGGTGAGGGCCAGAATTATTCAAAAATCTGTACCAGCAAAATATCAAAACAAACAAACAAAATTGTTCCTCCACCACCCCATCATCCCAAATCATCATCTGATATTCTACGGGGCTCTGCGAAAGCAATTTCATCGCAAAAGAAGGCAGTTGGGTGCAGAGCTGTTTGCATGAATGTGGAATTCTTTGGTATTCGTATCTCGATGCCAGGTTCCCTTTGGAAACAAAATAAAAGCCATATTAATTCAAAGCAGTTCATCAACCCCTGATTAAATGCAGGGTGCGCTTGCTGCCATCACCACTGCCAGGAGAATGTAGATTGGAAGTTCTTTCAGACAGGGACAGCGATAGTTAGAAGAGACAAGAGTCTGCTTGTCTCTTTATTCCAAATAAGCACCATTCGTTCTTTGGATGGAAACACGCAGCCTGCCCAGCTCCTTCATCTGAGGAGACCTGTCCAGCCAGGTGTGACCCCAAAGGTGGCTTGAGTGTGTGGTGTGATGGTTCAGGGATGTGTGGCTGAGAAGCACTTGCCCTGGAAAAGTGTCTGTCCCACCCAAATCAGCGCTCCCCTCCCCGTAGAGCAGGGTTTCTCAACCTGTGGCATGGGTACCCTAGGGGTATGCGGACCTCTTTCTGGGGGTATGCCAAGCCCTGCCCCTTATCTGCCCCATCAGCAGCTAACCCCTGCTAACTGGGCAAGAGGCACTTTTTCAATTGGTGCTTCTCTTATATTTAGCAGGGGGAGCGTAACTGCCCCCCTTTCACCCCAGCACAGTGTCTTTCTGGTGGCTGTTGCTGGTGGTGTTCTGCATCTTTTTTAGATTGTGAGCCCTTTGGGGGCAGGGAGCCATTTAATCATTTGATTTTTGTCTGTAAACCGCCTTGTGAACTTTTTGTTGAAAAGCTGTATATAAATACTGTTAATAATAATAATAATAATAATAATAATAATAATAATAATAATAAAGTGTTAATTAACATGGATTTTAAACTGTAATTATTTCCGGAGCCCTTCTGTTTCTCTGATTTTGGTTTTGGGCTTATTTTTGTACTTTGGAAACTGTACTTTGGTGGGGTGGGGGAGGGAGGAGCTGATTTTGGGAAGTGTGACTTGGAGAGAAAAAAGTGATCCTTGTGTGTGTGTGTGTGTGTGTGTGTGTGTGTGTGTGTGTGTGTGTGTGTCCCCACAGCGTTAAATAAGACATTTTTTCACATTTAAAATTGTTTTAGTACTTTTTTATTTAATGATTAATTACCTAATTAATTAATTGATTAATCCAATTAATTAGCAGTTAATTATCAGGGGGTACTTCAGAAAATTGGACCGTGATAGGGGGTACCCCAAGGTTGAGAACCCCTGCCGTAGAGGACTCAGAGGCACGAGTGCAGCTGTGCCCAGGCGGGTCACTAGGCCAGGTTTCCACCTCAGGTCATGACAACACTGCAGGGCTCTTGTCTTGCTGTATCCTGTGCCTAGGGTCAAACTCAGTGCTGGGGGCAGGTTGTCCTGCATGGCCAACCTGGTATGTCCTGCCCCCCCATGGCACTGAACCCCACCCATGCTCCCCGGAGGGAGGGTTCAGCCCCTTGGCCCCTCTGCTGGGCCCTTGGCCAGCGCCTGCCCTGGCTGCGCCCTGACGCGGCCTCGACCAAACCAGAAGGAGCACATGCTTCATGCTCGCTTGCTCACACCAGCGTCGCTATCGTAAAGTGACATAGCAGGCCGCTATGGGGTGACGCGAGCATAGGGGTGACGCGCACATGCATGCATGCGCGTGACGCGCTTCACCTCCCCTGCGCGCGTCGCCTCCGATTCCGAAGACATCCCCAGAGCTGGCTCCCGGCCTCGGAGGGGCCTTCCGAGGCCGGGAGCCGGCTCCGGAAACGTCTTCCCCGGCCGGCTGTCCTGGGCCTTCTGAGGAAGGCCCACTGCGCCGAACGTTATTTATAACGTTTTTTGCACGCATGCACAAAAAAAGTTATAAATAACGTTCGGCACAGCGGGCCTTCCTCAGAAGGCCCAGGAAAGCCGGCTGGGGAAGACATCCCTGAGCCGGCTGCAACGATTAAGGAGGTGCCTGCGGCAGTGGCCCGTCGGGCGCCCCCCCAAAAATCGCAGCGTGGCCATTATAAAAGGGGGTGTTCTGGGGGAGGCGTCACTTGGGTTACGCGCGCGCCCCACCCTGGGGCAGCGCACGCCCTAGTGACGCCACTGCTTGCTCATGTGGCTTACGCAAAGCAGCCACATCAGCCTCCCACAGACCGGGACCGTGCCATGAAGGGAAGGGTCTTTAGGCCTTTGCCACTGTCACCGGACCAATCCGGATCAGGGTCATTGCTCTCCCCCCCCCCCACAAGTGGCTATTTGCCTTGGAAGATAAGTTCATTGGGAGTCTTTCCCAAACAAGTAGCCGCTGTGGCCTGATCCCGGGCAAAGGCTTAAACAAGCCCTCCCTCCCCCACGTCCTGCTCCATGAGATCCCATCTGGTTGCTGTTTAGAGCAGCGGTTCTCAACCTGTGGTACGGGTACCCCTAGGGGTATGCAGAACGCTTGCTGGGGGTACGCCAAGCCCTGCCCCATCAGCAGCTATTTAAGTGTTAATTAACATGGATTTTCGGTGTTTCGGTGTTAATAATTAATTAACATTAATTATTTTCGGAGCCCTTCTGTCTCTCTGGTTTTGGTTTGGTACTTTGGAAAATGTACTTTGGTGGGGTGGGGGAGGGAGGAGCTGATTTTGGGAAGTGTGACTTGGAGAAAAAAAGAGATCATTGCATGTCTCTCTCTCTCTCTCTCTCTCTCTCTCTCTCTCTCTCTCTCTCTCTCTCTCTCTCTCACTCACTCACTCACTCACTCACTCACACTCTCTCACACACATACACAGAGTTAAATAAGACATTTTTCACATTTAAAATTGTTTTAGTACTTTTTATTTAATGATTAATTACCTAATTAATTGATTAATCCAATTAATTAGCAGTTAATTAGCAGGAGGTACTTCAGAAAATTGGACCGTGATAGGGGGTACCCAGACCTCCAAAGGTTGAGAACCCCTGGTTTAGAGCGAGCCAGCTTTACGCATGGGCTTAATGCAATGTTTAGCTTGCGCTGTCAAGAGAAGCTGTCGAGCAACAGCCATGCACACTTTCTGCACATGGGCCTGACCTTCTTCCAGCAATTCCAATCACAAGCTCATTCACAAGTATTCAGGTCTCCGGTGAACACGTCTCTATTGTTCCCTCAGTATTTATAACAGCAACGTCCAAGTTTATAATCCCGTTTTTCTTTCCCCATCTCCAGCAAATGTCACACATATTTTCTTTAAACGGACTAAAGTGAAATGCCACTGATGTTGGCGGCACCAAGTCTTAAAATATGGTTCATATAAACTGAATCTTGCGCTTCATTTTGACAGATGAAGTTCCATTTATCTTCTCGAACGTTTCTCCCAAAGAGTCTTCCCCATCTGTTTTTAAAGAAGATAAACTATGACTCCTTATACTTTCAGTGGACAAACAGTGCCCATCTTTTGTTGGTGCTTTTTATGGAAGCCCGGCAGCTTGAACTGTTTCATTATGGTATTTATTTCCCCAGACTTTGCAAAATAATTATTCTTCAGTCTGCCCATCAGTTTCTCATAAAACATATAATTATGCCTTAAGGAAGTCAGTTAGCTGCTGAAAAGCTTTTACAACAATCATAAAAGGGCTACAGAGAGGTACTTCATAAAGAGCAAATAACCATTAAAATAACAGATCACGGTGGCTGGAATACTGAACCCTCTGTGTATTTACCTACTACCATGTTGAAATTGTTCTTATGCAATGACCTCGCTCTGCTCCCCACACGGGTCGGCTGCAGCTGAGATGAAAGTTGCAGTTCAGAGAGGATGAGGCAAAGAGGCTCACCCTCTCTGAACTGCAACTTTCACCACCACCTGCCCCGTGACCGACCCATCCAACGAAAGTCTATTGCTGGGACTGCTGTCAGTGCAGGGGCTGCTGGTTTTGCTGGAGAACATCGTTGGTTCCTTATTGATCTCAGACATGAGAGAATGAATGCTGGAGGGCCATTTGGCCTTGTTATCACAAGTTCCTTATCTCCAATCTGAGAGAAGTCTAGGTGCTGTGAGATGAAAATGCTGAGATCAGTCTGGGTAATTTGACCAAAGCACTCAGAGAGAGAGAGAGAGAGAGAGAGAGAGAGAGAGAGAGAGAGAGAGAGAGAGAGAGAGAGAGAGAGAGAATTTTTGGATCCTTCATCTTACTGCGGAGAGATTGGAAATAAATTGCAGAATAAACAGATAATTTACTGTATTTTTCTCATATCCTCAGGGGCATTTCTTTGATAGAAATTCAACACAAATTGTGTGCCTGCCCTTAAAAATAAATGGGATTTCAGCATCTTTTGCATGGTTTAGGATGCGAGATTGGAATTCAGGGAGCATGGCTTGATTGTTTCATGACTTCCCTTTCCGTATTAGGTAGGAAGAGAATGTCTTCATTGGGCCTGGTGGTTAGTGAGTCTTTGAAGAATACAGTGTGTGTGTGTGTGTGTGTGTGGGTGTGTGTGTGTGTGTGTCCGTCCGTCCGTCCATCCCACTTGCAGATTGTGACTTGAGATGTGATCCAGCAGAGCATTTACCCGTTCAAATTCAATTAAAATGAATGGGGATTATTTACAGCTGTATCCCCAGCTCCAGCTCTCACCGCAGTTAAATGAAACCACGGAAAAGAGCGAACCCTATCCCTGCGGCCCTCCTCCTGTTTGTTTAAACTGACTGAAAAGGAAAAAAAAAAGCTACCGGAAGCAACCTGTAGATGGTGCCAGAGAATCCTGGTTGCATTTTTTTCTTTTTCTCAGCGGTTTGGACGCACGCAGGAGGTGGGAAGTGGCTGGCAGGCTCCCGACAACGCTGAAAAAAGAGGTAATGTGGTTGAACTCCCACAGTTTTGCCACCCGGGTTGAGTCAGATCCGTGGATGGAAAAACTGTGGATAAAAACTGTGGTCCGACTGCATGTGACATGCATGAAATGGATTTTGGGAGCAAGCAGAGGTCAAAATGCAGTCTTGGTGAGCTTGAGCTGAGTTCTGGAGGAAACAGTGTCCAGAGCTCCTATTGCCCGTTACAGTCTACGGAGGAGGATCTGTCAATGGCCAGTTCTGCCGATGGCGACGTAGAACCTTCGCGTTCCGAGACAGGAGAGCCCAGAACACACGTCATGCCCAGTCTTGGACTGAAGAGGGGAGGCAGCTGAACGAGGCCTCTGCAATGGAGTCACCGTTCACTGGGGAAACTGCCGCTCCCCCCAGTGTGAGTAATGACCTGGGCTGAGGATGGGAACTCGCCCCACTTCTGAGCTGCCCAGGCCCCACCCCCAGGCAGCGCCGTAACTACGGCGGAGCGGCTGGAGCTCCTGCTCCAGGCGCTCGATCGCGGAGGGCGGGGAACTTACCAAGCGACGAACAGCAGCAGCGTCGTTGCTTGGGCCCGCCCTCCCTCCCTGGAGCTGTTTGGCTCCGAAATGGGAGCAAAACGGGCGGTGGGGGGGGTCGATGCGACGCGACGCTGGCCCCGCCCCCACGCGCCCAGGCGCGCTCCCGGCGCCTGCCGCCTCTGCTCCCAGGAGCCCCTTCTGCTTTTACTGCAGCTGCTGGTTTGTGGGGTGGGAGCTGGAAATACAGACACTGATGCCACTTTCCCAAGCCTCAGTATTAAGTGCCTTCTTCTTGCATAAGTACCAAAACAAGAACAAACGTGAGGTTAATCCAGTCTGATGATCCCAGGGAAGCGGAAGAAAACGCTTCCCTTACTAACAAGTGTGTTGACCTTTCAGTGCCCCGAGGCGGCAGCATGAAGCATCTCCAAGCCATTAGCCTTTCACTTCCCAAAGTGCTGGTTTCCTGCCTCCTCCAGGCGACAGTAATTGAGGGCTCCACCACACCCCCCTGATGGACTCACCACAGACAGAAGGTTCAGTGCAGACGGTTCTGAGTGGGTCTGGTGCAAAGCCTGCTACAGGGGCAGCAAGTCCAAAGCCGGCGGGAGTCTCCCAGGTCTTTTCGACAGATTTCCTAAGCCTTGGAAATAGACCCGAGGAGGAGCCAGGTCACTTGCTGCGGCCTTGGGGGCGGGGCCAGAACTCCAGGGGCCGGCCGTGTGAACTGGAACGCAGCAGCTCAGGGTCACTGCCGCTGTGCTACAAACCAAACCAAAATCCTTTCCACGTTCCACAGACGCTGCTGTCAAGCCCTGCACTTCCAGTTTGACAACGGCGCACGAGGAACATGGTGGTGGTGGGGGGAACGATCTACTTCTCGTTTGAGTGAGCAAGAAGTGGATCGCTGTGGCCCGCAGACGTGAGGGGAAAGGCATCCAAAGTCCGCCCCCCCTTGAACCCCTCTCAGTTTGGTGCGGATGAAGCCTGCATGGGGTAGCCTCATGAATGGGCCGGCCAGCAGTGTGTAGCCGCTGTGTGTACTGCATAGGGCCTCCTGCAGCTTACACGGGGGGAAGGGGACAATCGCCCCCTTCTCCTGAGTTGTTCCTGGGCTGCCCCGGGGCAGCCCGGGAAGTCGATAGAATACAGCTGCCGCCGTATCCTACACAGGATTGGACTGTATAGCTGTAAAACACCAAAATGGGAGCACGGGAGCTGCAGGATAGGAAGGGGGAAAGGCAATATCTCCGTAGCTGGGGAAAAAGGAAGGGGAATTCATAGCCCAATCCTGTCTAGCAGGATGCAGCGGTGCAAAGAAGGCGCCCGCTGCATCCCACGCAGGATCGGGCCTGTGCCAGCACAGCTGGAGGCCTCCTTGGGGTAAAAGGACATTTGTCCCTTGACCCAGAATAGAGCCCCAATGGATCTACTGGTGCACGTTCGAGCCGGCTGTGTAACACCGGCCAGGCCCGGGAAGGGGGGTAGGATTCAGCGGAGCGTACCGCCACCAATCCCTCCCCCCTCCTGGTCCTAGCAGGCCAATCCAGCTCCCCAGGAACACACTTGCCTGTCCTCCCCCATGCCGCAGGCACCTCCCTCTCCACCGCGACGCTCCACCATTCTGCGGGGCTGGCGGAGCAGCGCAGGCCTCTCCACCAGCACCACGTACTCGTCAGGTGCTGCAAAAACATGCTTCCCAGCACCTTTGCGACACCTTACACTGGCGGAGCTATCACTCCACCGGTCTAAATTTAGACAGGATTGCGCTGTGAGTTAATGAATCTTCTGTGTAAATGGAAGAAGGGAAGCACAGTTTTTTTGCTGCTAACATGGTGAAAAAAGATGAATGGATTGGAAATGGAGGCCGCTGTTCCCAGATATTCAACTTTGCGCTGAAACAGAAATGAAGACACTCCATTAGAGGGGAAATGTGCGTGTGCACCAAGTCACAATCTGCCTCAAATATAGCTTCTGTACACATCAGACATCATAGTGCCTCTACAGCCCATTCCTATGCATGTCTACTCAGAAGTAAGTCATATTATAGTCAATGGGGCCTACTTCCAGGTAAGTATGGATAGGACTGCAGCCTTACTGCCCATCCCTGTCCCCCACCATTGGCACCAGTTGCACTGATCAAACGTGTGATGCATCCAATGGTGGAGGGCAAATCAGGCAGCCAGCAGGGTTTTTTTTTAATCGCTGCCTATGGCTCTCCTTGGACCCACACCAGCCACTTTGCTTGTGTATGTCTGAGCAGAGAAAAGAGGTTGGGTGTCCTGAGAAAGACAAGATCTGGCATACACTCTGCCGCCAAGATCCACCCCCTCCTTCTCACCATCCCCTGCCCTCCCCTCGATCCACCCCCAAACTCCTTCTGCCTCTCCTCTCCTCTCCCTGTGCATGACATGCCTCTGATGCCAACTTACCAGCCTGCATGGCTGCACCTAAGACCGACCTCCTCCAGCTCCTCTTCAGCCCCCCAGCCCGGCCTGTTCCCCACCCCAATCCACCCCTGACCCTCCCCTAATCTGCACTCGCTGCTGACTTACCAGCGGCTGCAGATATTCTGCTGGTCAGTGTCACCCGCACACGGCCTCCAGAGCTTTGCACTGGCAACAGCAGCCTGCCGGACAGCAACCCGTGAGATCCACCAGTGTAAGACCCTGGTAGGATTGGGCCCTAAGAAACATAAAATTGCTTTTTTATTTAATCAATTTATTTTTTTAATTACAGTATTTATATACCGCCTTTCTTATAGACTCAAGACAGTTTTACATAGGCAGGCTGACCATAAACCCCATTTTTTCAAAAAAAAAATATTACAATATTATTCTATGAGAGAAACTCATCGAACCCTCCATTTCTCAAGACGTTTCCCTTCATAGTGCAGTTGTTGTTCTGCCCGCACGGCTCTTGCCTTCCGAGCTTCCACAGGCAACCACATATCAAGCCTCGGATGGGTTCACAAGCTGCTATCCATTCTTGCCAGCTGATAACTCCACAGCCCACACTCCTCTGCATTCCATTCCGAAGCTCTGTTGACTCCGGCACTCCATCAGCGACATTTCGTCCCTCTTCCAAAATGAGACCAGGGCTGACCCTGCTTAGCGCTTCTTCAGGCAAGGCAGCAGCTCAACCTCCAGCTCAACCTCCTGCCTAGTAAAAAATAATTTATTTTTAATTCCCCTTCTCTGTATTTGTATCATTATTTTATTTTATTTTATTTACAGTAATTTACCCCGCCTTTCTCCCCGAAGGGATCCAAGGTGGCTTACAACATGAAAAAAAGAATACAATACAGAAAATACAATACAAAAAAAATCACTTTTTAAAACAATAAAAAACAGTTAATGAAATCTAGTAAAAAAACAGCATTTAAAAGTTAATAAAAAGATCATATTGCAATTAAAAAAAGAACATAAAAAACAGCAGCACTCCATCTGTACCAGCAGCATGTTAAAAAAGGCAAAGACTCAGAAGGCCTCCTTAAACAGGAAAGTTTCAGGCCTCACCGGAAAGTCTCCAAGGAAGGAGCAGTACGTAAGTCAAGAGGGAGGGAATTCCAGAAGGTTGGTGCCACTACTGAGAAGGCCCTATTTCTGGCCGCCGCCCCTCGCACCTCCCTGGGCGACGGTACCCGCAAAAGGGCCTTCTCTGATGACCTAAGGAGATGAGCCGGACTATATAGAAGTAGGCGGTCTCTCAAATATCCTGGCCCCAAGCCGTATAGGGCTTTAAAGGTCAAAACCAGCACTTTGAATTGGGCCCAGAAACGAATCGGTAGCCAGTGCAGCCGTTGGAGAAGCGGCCCGACAGAGTCGAACCGCCTACCTCCAGTGACTACATGGGCTGCCGCATTCTGCACTAATTGCAGTTTCCGAACCGTCTTCAAGGGCAGCCACACGTAGAGCACATTATAATAGTCTAACCGTGACGTCACCGTGGCATGGATCACCGTGGTCAAGGGTCAAGCAGGCAGGCAGTCGGCCTCACACTCCAAAGGAGCCTGTCCACATCCTCAGGCTGTACAAGCTGAAAAGAATCCCACAACACTGGACCAGCAGGTGCCAAGGGGACATCCTCAGATATTGTTAATGAGGCATCCAAGACATGGAGAATCCGATCGATGTTATCTGCGAAATGTTTAGCAAACGTGTCACAGCGGGCCACCGTGTGTTCCTCCTGATCTATTGGAGGGGCCTGATGGAGTAGGCCTCGCACCACACGGTACAGCTCCGCTGGACGATTGCTTGCAGACGCAATGGTAGCAGAGAAGAAATCTCTCTTCGCTGCTATCACCGCCACGGAGTAGGCTCTATAATGGACCCTACTCCGTGTCCGGTCGGACTCGGCACGAGTTTTCCGCCACCGTTGCTCAAGACGTCTACCCCGTCGCTTCATCGTTTGCAGCTTCTCAGTAAACCAAGGAGCCACTTTGAGTCTGCGGCGTGGCAAAGGTCGCTCAGGAGCGATCTCATCCACCGCCCTGGCCATTTTCCCATTCCAGAGGTCAACCAGGGCCTCAGACGAGTCACCAGTCTTGGCAGTGGGAGAGTCCCCCAGAGCCCTCAGGGAACCTTCTGGATCCATTAGCCTCCAGGGGCGGACCATGGAATGCGGTCCCCCGCCTTTGCGGAGGAAGGAGGCTGCAACAAGCCTAAACCTTACCAGAAAATGATCTGTCCATGACAACGGAGTGATCTTAATCTCCTCCACATCCATCCCCACATTATCCCCACAATAACAGTTTTGCTGTTGCCCCTTCAGCCTCACCTCCCTCTTCAGTCTGAGCTGTGCAAGGTCCCCACGTGTGTACGTCAAAGCACTGGCGTCACTGTAGCGTGGCGGGCAGGGCGGGCCGCCGGGGGGTGATGCGCGCCAAGGGGTGACGCGCGTCACCCTCCGGAGGCCGGACGCTCCGAGGCCAGGGAGCGTCCGGCCCGGCCGGCGCTCCAGGGCCTTCTGAAAAGACGAGGCCCTGGAGCGCTTGCGTTAAAACGCGAAAATTGACGATTTTCGCGCATGTGCAAACCCTTTTCTGAGGGCAAGGGCCTGCCCTCTTGCCCTCAGGAGGGACTGCGCATGCGCGAAAATCTTCAAAGTTCGTGTTTTAACGCAAGCGCATTGGGCCTCTTCTTTTCAGAAGGCCCAATGCGCTTGCGTTAAAATGCGAAAATTGACGATTTTCGCGCATGCGCAAACCCTCCTGAGGGCAAGAGGGCAGGCCCTTGCCCTCAGAAAAGGGTTTGCGCATGCGCGAAAATCGTCAATTTTCGCGTTTTAACGCAAGCGCTCCAGGGCCTCTTCTTTTCAGAAGGCCCTGGAGCGCTTCCCAGCCGGCTCCCGGAGCGCCGGAAAAGGTAAGTCTATGTAGGGGGGGGGTGAGTCGGGGGGTGAGTCGGGGGGGGTGATGCGCGTCCCCCGCTCTGGGGTGACGCGCGTCACAGTGACGCCACTGCGTCAAAGTGTGCTGAAAAGCACACCTGGTAACACCATTGTCTATTTCACACCTCTTGGGAGAGCCCCAAGCAGGTCCAGGGAGGAACCCGGGGCAACGCCTACAGGGTTTTGTGGGGTCTTAAGGCAGAGCGGAGCGCAAAAGCGGCTCTCTGTTCACCAAAGAGACATGGCCTCCCTCCGCATGGTTCTGGCAACAGACCCCCCCTGCACAAACGCCAGTACTGGCTCGTTTGTCTCTCTGGTCAGTTAGGATTCTCTGCTATGAATCCAACTACTATATGTCTTACGGTAAAGTGAAATGAAAACAACCCAAAACCAGACTCCTGCTAGAGCAGCAGACACCATCTTAGAAGAGCCTTGACCTCCCACACGCGAGAGAAAGAGCAACACATCACACTGGGTTCCATTTATTTTGGGTTTAAGATTGTACACAATCACATTCCCCGATCCTATGGGTGCCTTCCGCTGATGGAACTAGTGTCCATTTCAGGCCTTCTATTGGCGCTGCAGATGCAGATGCCACAGGAGGTGGTGATGGCACCTGGCCTGGATGCTTCTAAAAGGGGATTGGACAGATTTATGGAGGAAAAGTCCATCACAGCTTACAAGCCATAATGGGGATAAGCAACCTCCTGGTTGTAGGAGTAGGTTTTCTTTGTGCCAGGTGCAAGGGAGTGGCGACAGGATACAAGTATCTTGTTGTTTTGTGTGCTCCCTGAGGCATCTGGTGGGGCCACTGTGTGATGCAGGAAGCTGGACTAGATGGGCCTTTGGCCTGATCCAGCAGCCAGGCTCTTCTTATGTTCTTATGTTCTTATGCAGCGCCGATGTGCGCAAAGCAATCACCAGCAGGAATGGATGGTGACCGTGTAGGCAAGCCTCTGGAGGACCCAGCCACCGCCGGAGGAGGTATGCTGGCGGTGGAGGGGGAGTAATGGGGCATTTTGGGGAGAAACTGGGGGTGTTTTGGAAGAGGAAGGGGATGGATCTGGCAGCAGTAGCACACACTGGATCTTATTTTCCTGCCTCCCCTTCGCTGTCCTTGAATTTGCACCGGCTATACAGCTGGCATAGGTCTAAAGAGACCCATAGGCAATCGGGCAACTGGGGGGGGGGGAATAAAAAATACCTCCTGCAGGCTGTCGGATCCCCCCCTCCGCCACCATAGCATACAGCACAGCCTCTGTTGGCACAGCTGCTGTAGTGTGGTGGGGGGTAGGACTGGGTAGTCATTCCTTCATTCCATTTATATCATGATGTGCTTCTCATCTACAGTTTCTATAAGTATCATCATGACTGCTTCCTGCTACAGCTACTGCTGCCCGATATAGAATTTAGGAATAACTTCCTCACACGGCCTCATTACGTCTCTTTCTCCCTTCTTGGAAACTGTCCTCTGAGCATGGGCAAAGGTCTGGCTGTCAACCAGACTACTCTTTCCTTTCAGAGGAAAGCGTGCTTCAGTCACCACTCTTAGCTATGTCCTTGTGCTCCCTTAGGCCAACCTCATTGGGCTCTTGCACCTCTTTCTGCAAACCAGGGAGGCCCAGAGAAAGCCGGACATCCGAGTCACGCTCACTAACTCCTTTCTTTCATTGCTTCTTTTTCCGACTGTCCGCCACTAACTACTCATGATTATATGCTTAAGTATAAAATATTCTACAGGCAGTGATGTCATAGACATACAGTGGTGGCCTTTAGAAGCTTCTAGAACCGTGTGGCAGTTGGAGTAAGAGCAGAAAGACCACTGCAGGGAAGGGGCAAGTCCAGGGCTACGTTTTCAACACAAGGGCCATGACTCCAGCTGGCTATCGGTAGAAAGAAAGCAACGGCCGTCTCCTCTGGACAATGACACACCCTACACACCTCTTGCAGCCCTAATGAGAAGGAAGAGAAAAGAAAACCGGAAGTGAAATACTCAGGGGGGAAGGGAAGTCTCCAGCTGTTTGCAGCAGAGTGGTGGAGTGTCGGCTCCCCAAAACAGGGCCAGGCAGGAGGGGGAGACGTTTGCTACCTGTGGGACTGGGCAACAGCTGCTCCCAAGTTCACGGAACGTGAGGATGGACGACGACCCTGAGCCCAACATGGATCCAGTCATCTTTGAGCGCTGTGGAAAGAATGAGCAAGTCTTCAACGCGGAGGAATGTCAGAAATTCAGTCTTGACAGCAGTGAGGAGAGTAACAGCACTGAGATGAACCAGCACCAGGAAAGTGGGGATACCGGCCCTTTCCTGGAGCAAGAAGTCCCCAAGAAGTCAATTTCTGGCAAAGTTGTGCCAGACCAAGTCCCACAGATGGACAGCAAAGACAGCATCTTTCGGAGAAATGAGTGGGTAGATCAGGGCCCACTGCCAGACGCTTCGGGCAGTGTCAAAAGTAGCGCCACATCCCTACGGAAACCTCCCCGCCGAAGCCTCCCGCGGCTCCCAGGCCAGGACTCGCGTCGGACCAGCCAGCAGTCTGCTGCTCAGCAGCTCCCACTCACCCCAAAGCCTTCCCGCACACAGCCGAGCAACGGCGTGGATGCCAAAGACGCCACGTGGGTGAGCCACAGGACAGGGAAGGCCATGAAATGCGAAAGTCAGCAAACCAGCCGGATTTGGGAACCAAAGATGCTTTCTGATGTCCTCTGTTCTTCTAGCGAAGAATCCGAAAGAAGCAAAGAGGAAGAGTCCGAAGTGACCAACAACACTGAGGAGGAGTTCACGTCTTTGTGGGAGAGCACAGCAACGGAGGACGAAGCTTTCCGGGAAGAGTCGCGCCGCCGGGACAGCCAACCACAGTCGGAGGGGGAGGTATCGAAACACATTCAGGAGTCACACAGGAGCAGCCAGCAATCCATTCAACAGTCGTCTCTATTGAGCCCAAAGACTTCCCAGGTGCAGACCACAAAGGCAATGGATACTGAGGAGGCTACATCCTGGATGAGCCGAAGGACAGGCAGAGAAATGAAATGCAGATCTCAGCAAACAAGTATCGTTTGGGAAGAAAAATCCCTTGCAGAAACTCTGTGTTCAAGTCAAGACTCTCAGATTAGCAGAGATGCGGAGACAGAGAGCACTGATGCAGAAGAATCTCTGGTTTCAAGTTTAGGGGAGACGGACGAAATCCAGCAAGCCGAGAAACAAAAACCAGAGCTGCAAAGTCAAGAGCACATCACTAAAACTGACCAGTCACAGCAGACAGACAGTGTGGACAGTCTAAAGAGAAGACTGTTGGACTCCAGTCAACAGACAGATGTTTCTGATGACACCAACATTAGTTCCGTGGAGGACTCTGGCCATGACGCCAGGCCAACCGAGGCTCAAAAGTCCCAGCATGGCAGTCAAGAGCTCATGGAAGAAGACGAAAAAGAAGAAGGAGAAGACGATCCCCAGGTCAGCATGAGGAGCAGCCAGCAGTCACTAAAGCCTAGGGCCGTTGGTGAGGATGAGTGGGAGCAAAGACCTCCTTTGGCCAAGGAGGCTCTGGAGGGAAGGAGCACCACTGCGGCAGCTGTGGAAGACATGTGGATAAGCCGGAAGACGGGCAAAGTGGTGAGGAACCAGAGTCAACAGACGGACAAAAGTTGGCTCCAGTATCATGCAGCAAAAATGCTGAAAACCAAAAAGTGTAGCAGTCAGCAGACCGACGAGAGCTTTCTCCAGCGCTACGCATCAAAGAAAACCAAGGCAGAGGTGAGGGGAGCCCGGCCAAGCAGTGCTGAGGCAAATCCATACAGGCCCAGCTCAGCCTCTCGTGGCAGTGATGAGGTCGATACTGGAGACCTGAAGTTTGTGGATCTAGATGTGTCATCTCTGGAGGGGGAACTGGCGAGAACAGACCCGGCTCCAGATCTGGAGTCACTCACTTCAGAAGGCCAAGGAGGGGCAGAGTTGCAGCGGCCTGCAGCAGAGAGCCAAAAGGAAGCAGCCCAGCCTTCCAGTAGCCCAGTCCAGTGGTCAGATGAGCCGGACAGCAAAACAACCTTGGAGGACACCTCATCCTACCTAGAAGGGCAAGACGCATTTGTGCAGACTTACAGTATCATTTCCTTGGAAGACGGAATCTGGATGAACAGAAGAACGGGCAAATTATTAGTCAGCCATAGTCAGCAGACGAGCGCCGTCCCATCTCTGGCGGGTAGCAAAACATCTCTGGGAAAGTTGGAAGAGGCTGCAGAAAAAGCCTTCAACCTACCTGGAGCGAGTAGGACGGATGGAGGCCGTGTGGATGTGAAGCAAAGTAAAAGAAAAGACACCCTGCAGAAATCAGGAACAGAGACAGTCAGTCCCAAATCGGACCAGGGCAGTTGCCTGGGTCAGGATCGTGACCCCCACCTGATCATCGTGCAGCCTGTGGGGCGAGAATCCCAGTTAAGTGAAGATGTTGAGGAGCTGGTGAGCAGCCGCCTCAGTGAGGCCATGTTGCTGAGCTTAGACTCTCCAGACCTCGAAGATGAGCCCGAGCAGGTCTACGCTGTGGTCTCCTTGGAGGAGGGAAGCTGGCTGAACGTGAAGACAGGCAAGCAGCTGTCCTCTCAGAGGCAGCAGACAGAGGAGTCTTTCGACTCGCAAGATCTCGCCGCCATGGGCCTGTCAGCATCCGCTGGAGTGACTAGCCAGCAACCATCTGCAGAGGGCCAGGCACAAATCCCAGAGACCAGCAGTGAGGACAGGCAACAATGTGCAGAGGAAGGCATGGATGATGACCCTGGAGGAAGCAAGACCCTGCCATAGAGTGGATCCTTGGCAGAGCCAGAAAGGCCTGATGGGCAGCAGGACTCACACGGATGGTGGCCGAGAACAGCCACTTGAAGTTCAAAGTAATTCTCCCAGGAACATGGAAGGAAGCACCAAATAAATAAAACATGATGAAATCAGTACGTGGTCTTGTTCATCTGATGCATCATTCAATTCTCTCTCTCTCTCTCTCTCTCTTAAAAAAGATAATTGTGATCCCATAAAAACATGGCCAGTGGGTCTTGCTCTTGCATTGGAGCCAAGCTGCAATTACTCTTTTCCCAATACAGGTGATGAACATTTTGTAAATGTTAGAGCTGAGATGAAAGTTCTTCTAAGAACTTCTTAATTCAAATGGGGGGGGGGGTTCTGGGGAGAGGTCTCATGAAATGGGTCTCCACTTGCACCTTTTTCTTGCTGCCACCTGGTTCTATGGTTCAGAGAGTGGCCGAGACCCTGCTCTTACTTGTTGATGGCTTCCATTATTTTCCCACAAGCTCCAGAAAGAGGACGAGAATCATTGCCCTCACCCAGAATTGGCTTCATCAAGAAGCCAAATCAGAATGAGAGCAACATTTTCTGCCTTCACTCTGGAGCCATGTGTGTGTGTGGGGGGGGGGAGAGAATTCCTGGTTGTTGCCAGGTGCCATCACTGCCACTGATAACTTCACCCCAAACTTTGCTGCTGCTTGAACCCCAACCCCCAAATCCCTGAAATGTGCCTCCTAACTATAAACAAGATGGTGAAACTGTATTTTGGGGAGGGTTGCATTTTGACTAAAAAAAACCAACAGCGCAAAGGAGGCAGGCACAATATTTATTAGGCCCATGTAGGGCTGCACTAGATATCAGCTGACATTTGTAATACGACCTTGTGTTTCATGTCTGTAAGTGGTGCACACTGCATTGCAAGGGTCAAAAAGGGGGTGAAACCGTGATGGAGTTTTGCGTGAGGAGCAGGAAGCCAGAGCGGCTTTCTGAAGAGGGGGGGGGCCCAGTGCAAGGCAGCCCAGCAAGGATGACTGTCTAGCTGGTGCAGCAGCAGCTTTAGGTTGTGCTCCAGGGCAGGGGGAAGAAGGTTGCTGGAAAGGAACGGGGAGCAGGGCTGGGGGCTGGTTTGGCACAGTGGCTCTAGGGGTGCAGCTGGAAGGGGGGGGTCGATCATGAACAAGGAAACCCACAGCAGGGCAGTGAGAGGAGGAATGAAGACTGCAGGCACACACAGGGGATCCTGTGGCCCAGTTTGGATCCTCGCTCTTCCCAAAGACTGTACTGCAGGAGTCCTAGGGGGTCTCTTGTGGTGAGCTCATCAAGGCACTCTTCTCTTGGGGCTTGATGGCCCTGGGTTGCTCACCCCCAGCCCTCAATGGGGCTGCTGTTGCTTTGCACCTTCCCACGGGGGCGACAAAGAACTCGTGGACAGCTCTGGATGTTCACCCCCCAATGATGCCACAGGCATATTGACCATGCAAATACCTGGAGTCTCCCAGCACCATGTGCATGTTGTGTAAAGAAGTGTGACTCATCTTGTGCTCAAATAATAATAATAATAAAAAACTTTTGAAGAAATGCTTGCCAGGCAACAGTGTGCAGCACACAGTTTCACAGACTGACAGCCCAACCCTACTGCGTATTGGGCTGCTGCGCGCGGTGCTCGGACATTTTGGGAGCGCTGCCGCGAGAGGCAGCAGTGCTCCTGGAGTGTTGAGCCGGTAAGGCAGTGGCGGAGGCGGGGAGGGGGAGGAACGGGGCCGGGAGGCTGCGAGAGGTGCTGGATCCGACAGCGATGGATAAAGAGGCTTATTTCTTATTTCAGTGAGGGGGTTAGCAGTTGGTGAAATGTTGCTGCTGCAGATGGTTAGGCTGGCCTGACAAGTGCAGCCATTCACGCTGCACTTTACTCCTCCCTGTCATTGTTGTTGTTTTTCATAATGGTTGTGTTTTTATTCTGATTTTATGAAAGCATTTTTAAAAACTATTGTTAGCCACCTTGGCTTCTTTTGAAAGGGCGAAATATAATTATTTAAAGAAATAAACAACCCCTCTGTGAAGACAGCAGGGCTTGAACCCGGGACCTTCTGCATGCCAAGCAAGCCCTCTGCCTGCTGAGCCACAGCCTCTTCCCTATTGGGGGTGGCACAGACAATGTTATGGTAAAAGGAAAATGTAGGGCTGTGCCAAAGTACCTGCCCCCCTCCCAGTGTTGCCACTCCACTGCAAATGTTGGAATTGGGGCCTCCATTGTGGTGAGCTGTCAAGGTTTGTGGGAGAAAACCTTGGGAATTTACAAACCAGAACAGGCCTAAAAAGAGGGCAAGCAGCCAAGCAGGCAAACTGTTGCAAAAGTGCTGTGTCGTTCTCTTGCCAGAGAGGCTAATGAGAAACACCTGGCTAGAGCAAACCAGAACTCTGATAGGCAGCCAACAGGTGGCAGAGGTATAAATGTGTGGCTGTGAAGTACATTCCTTCTGGCTATTGGAACATCTACCACTCTGCTGCTGGGAATGCTGCATTGTTCGTACCTTGATCGTACCGTGTCTGCTGTATATATTGGGTCCTTGAACTGCTGTACTTATACTCTGCTTGTAACTACACAATATAGAGACTTTCTACCTTACCTGCGCCTCTGAGTCTTCATTTGCTGGAGAGTGTCCCAGGACAACTGGCTAACGGTTCTAGCCTGCCTTCAGGGCTCCACAAGAGAAGGGACGCCCCATTTAACAGGTTATGGGCCCAGCAAACGCTGATCGATGACCGTCCAGAGCACCTGTAACCTGAGCTGCTCCGTGGCTGCATTGAATTACGGCGTGTCGTGTCCAGGAGTCCGAGGCGTCTGGCAACGCTCAAGTTCCTGTCGACGGTCCGCTAAGACGATTTACGTTCCTGTCGTGCCCAGGAGGGGCTAGAGACAGAAAGCAAGAATGTAGTCTGCCATAGGAGGAAGCTTTCCCCTCATTCGGTTGAATGAAAGTAACTATTTGTCCTGGTCCGTGAAAATGGAAATGTACTTATGCAGAGAGGATTTGTGGAAGATTGTGACTGATCCCCCTAATTTAGATGATGACGACGTTGATGCAGCAGATATAAGGGCAAATGAGAAAGCACTTGCAAACATTATTTTGTGTGTAGAAGATAACCAGCTGGTGCATGTCCATGGAATCTCCAAAGCTAAGGAGTGCTGGGATGCGCTAAGAAAGATTTATATGAGAGACTCAGCAAGTTCCAAGGTCGTTCTCACAAGGCGTTTGTATAGAGCGCGGCTGGGTGAAAGAGAGAAACTTTCAGAACACTTGCAATTTATGAGAACCATGTTTCTCGAGCTGGAAGAACGCGGTTTACATTTTACAGAATCGCATAAATCCTATTTGGTTCTATCCTCTCTAAATGAGTCGTGGGATGTTCTGGCAACGAGCTTGGGGTCTCTGCCGGAAGAAGACCTGACGCTTAGTTATTTAACGACAAGGTTGCTTGAGGAAGAACAGCGACGGCAGCAGCGTGTTGAAGGGAGGAACAAGGAAGATTCCATGCCCAGGCAGCAAAATGCTGCGTCACAAAGAGCAGGAGAGGAACATGTGTATGTTGTAAAGCATTGCTTTAAGTGTGGTTCCAGCTCACACCTGTAATGTGACTGTGCAGTTAAGAAGAAGGCCAAAGGCAAAGACAGACCAGCCCGACGGAGGGGCGATGGCCACATTTCTGTGGTCAAGGCGATGCACGAGAGTCCCAAAGATGCATGGCTGCTGGACAGTGGGGCGAGTGAACATATTTCTAATGACCCACAGTTATTTTCTTCCCTGAAACCAGCCACCAGAAACCATGTCAGCCTTGCAAATGGGAATGTTGCAACTGTGACAGGACATGGCTTAGTGTATATACCATGTTTGAATGTGCAATTGGAAATGCTATGTGTTCCAGATTTAGCTTACAATTTATTAAGTGTGTCTAGTTTAGACCATGATGGTTATGAGGTCATATTTGCTAAAGGAAAATGCCATGTCAGTAAAAATGGTAAAGTCTGTGGGGAAGGTATGCTGCAGAATAACTTGTATGTAATGAAACCTAAGATGGAAGGTGTTGCAGCAGCACAGGTGGAAAACAGGCCACATCATGACCAGTGTGCCCACCTATGGCATAGGAGGCTGGGTCATGCCAATTTTAAGGTAATAGAGAAGTTACCTGAGATGGCCACTGGTGTCAGCATGAAACAATGCCAAAACTTTTTGGATTGCTCTACATGCAAAATGACAAAATCTAAGGCTTACCCAGTAAGCAAGAAAAGCAGCAGGGTATCAACCAGATGTTTTCAGCTGGTTCATGCAGATCTTGTTGGTCCATTATTTGCCACGCTGGGAGGCGCTAGATATGTATTGGTCCTCTTGGATGATTATTCTAGATTCAGTTTTTGTTATTTATTAAAACAAAAAAGCCAAACGTTTGAACAATTTAAAGACTGGGTGCAATTCATTGAAAGAAAATACAATACACGTGTGTGTGGTTCGCAGACAGACCGAGGGGGAGAATTTGTGACTACAAACTTTCAGAATTGGCTTAAGAGGAGGGGCATCTCTCATAGAATGACCAATGCCCATTGCCCAGCTGAGAATGGGATGGCTGAACGTAGAAATGGGGTCCTGCAGACAATGGACTCACTTCTGTCTGATTCAGGCTTGTCAAGAGGGTATTGGGGTGAGGCAATTTTAACAGCCAACTACTTGGTTAATAGGCTGTGGAGCTCAGCCATTAATCAAACCCCTTACTACCTTCTATATAACAAGAAACCTTCATTAAAACATTTGAGAATATTTGGTTGCACTGCCTATGTGCACATTCCGAAAAGCATGAGGCGAAAGGGACAAGCGAAAGCACGTAAATTAACTTTCGTTGGCTACCAGCCAGGAACGAAGGGTTACAGATTTGTCAATGAACATGGAAAAATTATTATTTCTAGAGCTGCTAACTTCTGTGAACACAGTAACTGGAGTAAATTGCATGGTTCTACAGAAGTGTTTCTTCCCAGTCAAACTCAGGACAGGCACAGCGAAGCTGAGCCATTGCCTCAGCAACGTGCTGTCCCAGCGATAAAGGAAGAGGCAGAATTAACCTCTGAAAGTCCTGTTCAGGAAGATACTGCCTTGCCACGCAGATCAGAAAGAAGTAATAAGGGGATTCCACCTCAACGATACTCACCTGGTGATGTGAAAATATGCTATGTAAACTTTGAACCCCAAAGCTATCAGGAAGTGCTAGAGCTCCCAAAGCCAGAGCAAGATAGATGGAGGAAGGCTATGCAGGAAGAGATGAATTCCATGCATTCTCACAAAGTCTTTAGTCCCGTAGAACTGCCTATTGGGCAGAAAGCAGTTGGATGCAGATGGGTTTACAAACGAAAAACCCTAGCTGATGGGAGCATAAAATATAAAGCACGGTTAGTGGCACAAGGATTCACACAAGTTAAACATGTAACTTACGATGAAGTGTTTGCACCTACCCTAAGAGGAGAAACGTTGAGAATGGCATTGACAGTAGCTGCTGTAAATAATTGGGAAGTCCATCATTTTGATATAGCAACAGCATACTTGCATGCGCAACTGCTACAAGAAATTTACATGACAGAACCAAAAGGGTTCGAATCTAAGCTGCCAGGGAGAGTGTGTAAGCTAAACAAAGCTATATATGGGCTAAAGCAGTCTGCCAGAAATTGGAATCAATGCCTAGATGCAACGCTAAAAAGAATTGGATTTAAATTCAATCAAATTCAAGGGCAGCCTAGCTGATCCCTGTTTGTATGTTAAGCAACGTGGTGATGAACAAATTTTGTTGTTAGTATTCGTAGATGATCTATGTATAATTGCCAAAGAACAAGCCAGTATAAATACATGTGTAAAAGAACTTAGCAAAGAATATGAACTCAAAAGTCTAGGTAAAATCAGCAATTATTTGGGAGTGGAAATTATAAAGACTGAAGGTGGAGGATATGCTCTCAGCCAGAAAAGAAAAAAAGAACAGCTGCTCCAAAGATATGAAATGGAGAACTGTAAAAGTGTACAAACTCCCATGACTGTAGACTTTCATAAAGTAAATGTTAATGATGAAGCTATGAGCAATGTACAATGTGATCAAGAAAAATATCAATCAGCAATAGGAAGCTTATTGTACTTGGCCCAATGGTCAAGACCAGACATTGGGAATGCTGTGAACATCTTAAGCAGATACACATCCCAGCCAACCCAAAGGCATTGGCAGGGAGTGAAACGTGTATTAAGATACCTAAAGGGCACTATTGACCACTACCTGTTGTTGTTACCATCTGAACCATTGCAGTTAACTTGTTTTGTTGATAGTGATTGGGGAAGCTGTGTCCAGGATAGACGGTCAATATCAGGGCTTGTAATTAAATATGGTAATGCCTTGATAGGCTGGAAAGCTAAGAAACAAACCGCAGTAGCAGCTTCAACAGCGGAAGCAGAATTCGCCGCTTTATCAGAAATGTGTTCTGAAGTAATCTGGTATCAACAATTGTTAAAAGATTTGCGTTTAAAGATCAATTTACCCATCCATGTGTTCGAGGATAGTCAGGCGTGTATTCAAATGGCCAGCAACAATAGAGTACAGAACAGAAGCAAGCACGTAGACGTTAAGTACTGCCGTGTCAGAGAAGCAGTAAAAGATAAGCTAATTGAGCTGGTGTATTGCCCATCTGAGGAAAATATGGCAGATATAATGACAAAGCCCTTGTGTGCGGAAAAGCACAGAAAATTAACAGAGAAGTTAGGAATGGTGTCAATTTAAACCAGACCAGTTCTATTGTAAATTGGAGGGGTGTCAAGGTTTGTGGGAGAAAACCTTGGGAATTTACAAACCAGAACAGGCCTAAAAAGAGGGCAAGCAGCCAAGCAGGCAAACTGTTGCAAAAGTGCTGTGTCATTCTCTTGCCAGAGAGGCTAATGAGAAACACCTGGCTAGAGCAAACCAGAACTCTGATAGGCAGCCAACAGGTGGCAGAGGTATAAATGTGTGGCTGTGAAGTACATTCCTTCTGGCTATTGGAACATCTACCACTCTGCTGCTGGGAATGCTGCGTTGGTCGTACCTTGATCGTACCTTGTCTGCTGTATATATTGGGTCCTTGAACTGCTGTACTTATACTCTGCTTGTAAGTACACAATATAGAGACTTTCTACCTTACCTGCGCCTCTGAGTCTTCATTTGCTGGAGAGTGTCCCAGGACAACTGGCTAACGGTTCTAGCCTGCCTCCAGGGCTCCACAAGAGAAGGCACACCCCATTTAACATGAGCGGGGGGGGGGGGCAAAAGCAGTGGCCTGTTGTAGCACCATTCTGGGGGAAAGTGGGGGCCAGCAGCTAGCAGCCCCTGCAAGGAGAGCTCCTGCCTCAGGACTGGCAGGGAAAGCCAAGGGGGCAAACAGCAGTGGGTGAGGTGAAGCAGCTGCCTCGGGCAGTGGATGGGCAAGGCCTCTCCCTGCCTTGCCCCTGGCAGCAGCCTCACCACCCTGCCCTCTGCTGCCTTTTCCAAAGGAGCAGCAGCAGCACGTGCAGGCAGTGGGGGCGAGAGCGATGGAGGTAAGGGGAGTGATGCAGAAAATATTATCCTTGGTTTTGTTCTAGTAATATTCTTGTTGTTGCACACTTCCATATCTGCCTCCCCAAGTCACAAGGGGGAAATCTCACATTTGGCAACCTCCTTTTGTTTTCTCCTCTCAGTAGAAACACACACATTAGGCTGATTCTGGGGGAAAGGGAGGCTAACTCAATCAAGTCTCCCAGGACTCAAGGATTGAACCATCAAGGACCATCTAGAAATCTTCTACCCAGCTCAGCCCACTATTGCTCCCATTCTCTTCTGTAAAATTCAGCCCACTATTGCTCCCATTCTCTTCTGTAAAATTTCTCTGTGCCAGGTGCAAGGGAGTGGCGACTGGACACAGGTATCTTGTTGTCTCGTGTGCTCCCTGAGGCATCTGGTGGGGCCACTGTGTGACACAGGAAGCTGGACTAGATGGGCTTTTGGCCTGATCCAGCAGGGCTCTTCTTATGTTCTTATGTTCTTAAAATGTAAATCCAAAGTCCCATTGTGTTTCTGTATGACTCTGTGACTATGCTCATTCTCAGCAACCCTGTGATGTTCTGCTTGGAAATGTATAAAAACTGTGCTCACATGGAGCAAAGGGTCAGTTCCCCAACTGGGGGCTGTCCATTGCGCTGCGTAACAAATAAACCCATACTTTTCCCTTGTTCACCAGTCTTCCTGGTCCTATTAATTCTCATGTGCTTAAAAATTCCGCTACAGTTTGGTGTTAGAAGTGGGATCTACTAAGCTACACTCCCAGCATGGCTCCTGGGCTGGGGGGCACTCCTCTCTCTCACTGGAGAATCCTAGGTAAGACTTTTTGTCTGAAGGTGGGGTGGAGGTGTGCTCCTTGGACCAGAGAGCTATGTCTGGGCGGACCAGCTGGAAGATCCCTTAGGAAGGAACAGTGGACCCTGCAAGACTGGTGAGAAAAAGGGAATTTTATCGGTGTGGGGAGGGGGAGTGAATGATTTTGTGTGCAAGTCTGTAAAAATGTTGTTGTTGTTGTTTTTCTACGGACCTCAGCCGCCCTGAGCCCTGTGCGAAGAGAAATCTTGTGACCGTGGGTGTCTCAATAGCAAGGGGGGTCCGGTTCTTTTTCTCTCTCTCTCTCCCGTTTCATTCCTCTGTAAATGGGGATAAGGAGATTCGCTGATCTGAGAGTCGCCCTCGTTAAGGAGACTCGCTGTACTGAGAATCGCCAAACTCTGCTTGTATAGCAATCCCGGGGAAGGTATGGGAAAAGGAAGGAAAAAATAAAACCTTTTCTCTCCCGGGGAAACTTCCAAAAGGGACTCACAGTCAGGAGGGAAACTCTGCTCCACAGAGCTCCTGAACTGGTTTAAATTTGGCAAAACTATGGCACCAGCCTGGCCAAAAGAGGGCTCTTTTGAAAACGCCCAGGCCAAATGGCATATATTGGACATTATATTAAAAGGAATGTGCCAAAAATGAAAACTTACAAGCCCAGGTTAAAAATCCTGGCACAGGAAGCAGAAACCTGTCCAGAGTCCCAGCCAAAAAGGTAAAAACTGCTAAATCAGGCCAACAAATTATCCCCTTAGTGCCCCCTTTTCACGTGTTTTTCTATAATCCTGAAAATGTATTTTCTACAAAAACGTCCTGGGAAAAAAAAGGAACCTTTTCCTGCTAAGAATGTAAAAAGGGTAGTGTAGGATGGTGTAGTGGTTTGGGAGTCGGACTTAGACCTGGAAGATCCAGGTTCAAATCCCCGCTCAGCCATGAAACTTCTGGGTGACCTTGGGCCAGTCACTATTTCTCAGCCCCACCTACCTCACAGGGTTGTTGTGAGGACAAAAAAAAGAGGGGAGGAAATATGTACACCACTCTGAGCTCCTTGGAGGAAGGGCGGTATAAAAAAATAATATGAACAAACAAACCTCTGAATTTGGAGCTCCTATTGCATCCTCCCCCTCAGGAAATATTGCCGGGGGAAGGGGAGACAAAGGAAAAAATGGCTAAGTGCCTGTCTGATAAGCATCTACATTTATTTATTTGTACCCTTGTCTATATGTTTGTGTGTCATTTTCATGTTTTATGTTATTACCGGTATATGTCTGCATAGGTCCTAGGAGGAAAAGTATTTTTGTTTTTACCTACTTTGTTTTGGCCAAAGAAGGGAATTAAGGATCAGCCTGATCACCTGACCTTTGTTTCTCCTGAGATTACTAAAAACTTAACTTCCAAAAATGTCTTTTCTCCTACCAGACCATGCTGGTATCTGTGCAAAATATCCAAAACTAAAAATAAAAATTAGTAACTATGTATGGGTACCCCTGGAAAATGAAGGGGAAGTATTTTGTGTCTCCAACAGTAATTAACTATGTTTTGAAACACCTAACATCAGCAAAATGAAGGAACTATTTAAAAATAGCAATAATGCTTAAAAATTGGAGTCTAACTGGAAAATGTTAGTAAATGTTAGTAAATTGGTAAATGTTAATCATGCTTGCTTTCTTCCCAAGGGCAGAACTGCCCTCACAAACATACAAAAGTAATTTAAGAGATTGCATAAATTGAACAAAAATTCTGATTTTGATGTTGCCTAATTCTATTTTTTTCCAAGGTTTAACCCTGTTTTAGGAACTCTGTTCATGTTCTAAAATTATGTTATGTCCCTAACCAATTTAAAAGGTTTTAGGTCTTTACAGGACATTCAATGGAGCCACCCTGAGCAGTAGCAGTCTATCCTGCTGCAACATGAATAGGGAATCTTTTCTCCATTTTGCTTCCTATCTAGCAGGCAGAAGGGGGAAGCAGGAAGACACAGCCTTCCAGTCCTGCAGCCCTTGCATATACTGCAATAGTGCTCATTCATCATCATACTAAAACCCTGGCATTTTTTTTCTTTAAAATATTTAACTGCTTGGACTTGCTATGCATTCATTCTGCATTTGATAACACCTTGCATTCAGTTAAAATCATGATTTTCATCTGCCTTATGCCTAACTGTGAGAATCCATAATTAGTAATCTATTTTTGATAAAAGGTCTCCATAACCATAACAAATTTCTTTGGTTAAACAAAGTTTTCAGTACCACAGGTGCCTCTGCTGCTGTGAATTGTGTGGCCTCCAAGAAGATGAAATCACTGGAAATAACGTTTACACTTGCCCCTGAGCATGTGCAGAGTGCAAATCAGTTGGTCTCCACACTATTGTTATTTGAGCCTGTTTTTACCACCGTGATGAAAGTTAATACATGTGTGTGAGCCCCTGCACAGAAAAACCCTTATTGGGCTCACGATATGGTTTCAATAAGGCTTGCCGTCGATCTTTCCCCCCAAAATTATTTTGTGTTCTATGTTGCCTTTATAGTGCTAAGATACCTAGCCTAGGTGTTTATTCTTTTTTCCCCCCATATGGTGTCAACATTGTTTCAGAACAGGAAGGAAAACAACTGATGTGTGCAGTAAAATCTGAAAACGCTGCCCCTGCGAAGTAGGACACCACCATTTCCCATTTGCTTAACACATCACTCAACAGCTTGATCTTTATCTGTTCTTTGTTTTACTGTTTGTATTTCCCACTTAGAAGTCTTGCTCTCTGTGTCATATATATATATATTCATATTTCTCTGCCATTTTACCTCTGCCTTTTGTAAAAAGAAAGGTCTGTCATTTTGGTTTTTTCCTCTCTTCTCTCCTGGTGGTCTGAGAAATAAGTACCTAGCAACCTTTGATTTCTACCTCACTTCTTGCCTAATTTGTTTTAGTGCAGCAGGAATCATGAGAGCCTGAGCCTTCATGGAGTTCTTTTCAAAACGCCAACCCCACTGTTGTGAGCACTCAAAGGTGCTTACTGATTTCAGCTCGTGTGATTCGGTGAACAGACACCTGACTCCACGGGCGGAGAGGGTACCCAAAAAGGAAAAGAGAGAGAAAAATGGATCTGCAGTTTGCAGAGGTGCCAAAAATAGAGCTCTAAAAAGTCCAGTACTGGGGTGGAGAAGATCTTTACTTCGCTAGCAAAGGACACGATCAGCAAGGCAGAAAGTGTCACACATACAATCATTACAAAAGCTTATATACATTTCATTACTTCATGCAGAATCATGGAGTACATTGTTGAAAGAGTACATAATAAAGAAGGGCCAATGAGAGGAAGGATCCAAGCAGTTACACTTTGATACAGCCAATGGGAAGTTGGATTGAAACTTTGCACCAATGAGAACAGCAGCAGCGTGTGTGAAACTTTGAGCCAATAAAGGATAAGCTTTATTAAAAGAACCAATGAGAAGTGTGGTGTTTTGTGCAACTGGGAACCAATGGTGTGATGGGTGGGGGTACTGGGTGGCAGGAGGTAATAGGATTAGACCCCCCACTTCAGGTGAAGCGAGGTTTTCCAGGGTTTTATGAATGGGTCCTTTTGAGAAGCCTGCTTAACACAAAAGGCAGTATTTCCAATTAGATAGCCAAAAGTGCCACACAATAGGTCCCTGCCCCATGGCACCAAACATACAGTTTAAGACTTTTGAATTGTTCCTGTCAATCAGGCAAGAGCCAGGCAGGTAACTGGATTAGCATCTGAAACAAATGTAGCCAGGAGAAACAGGAACAATGGGGAAGTGAGATAGTGGGGATATGCACAGAGGGACAAGTTGCAATCAGGGATATGGCAGCAAGGAGAAAGGCATTTGAATAATAGTGACAAGGGCAGCCGAGACAATGATTCCAGGATGTAGGGGGAGGCGGTGATTGACAGAGAGAAGGCACCATCAAGAGAGAGATTTTGAAGTTCAAGAAAGATTGGCAATCTGAGTTCCTGCTGGGTTTCCTGGAATCCCCCCTTTTTCCCTTGCCCCCAAACGGTGCCTGGGTAGAAGGCAGCCCCGTGGAGACATCACAGAGTGGGAGCCGTAGCTGACAGGCAAAGTTGTGTTTTGAAAATGGTCATCCCCTACTCCCTGCAGGGGCAGATTCTGGCGGGCGGCACACCCTTAGTGTCACCTTCATTTACCCCCCTGGTTACTGGCAAAGAGGAGGAGACGGGATTGGGACCCTTGCGCACCCACACACTTCCCAGACTTTCCCAGGGAGGGTGCTGGGACTCTAACCCAGCTGTTTATGGCCGCAAACCTATTGCCCTGCTACCAGGAGCCTCTCCGTTTCACCCACGAATAGCTTCAGTGGAACGAGGAGGATTGGGTCCCTTCTGTGCACGGATCCATCCCTGGGGTGGCCCCGATGATCCTTGGTGAAGGTCCGGCAACACAACCTTAAGGGGAACCTCAGAAAACCCAGCAATCCCCCATTACCACAATTCCCTGGAATTAGGTTGCTATCCCTTTAATTCTGTCAACCAGCGGAGAAGGAGAGAGAGTTCAAGCGGTCAAAAAGCCGGGTGCGCGAGCCGAGCAACAAGCGGCACGCGCAGTCTAGGAAAGTTGGCTGAATGCCCAGAAAAAGGATTATAGGCTTAGTAGGTCAAGAGGTTTGATAGGATTAAAAAGGTACAGAGTGAACTTTGCTGCTGGCTGCTTCTCTTGGGGGTTCCGGAAGCGCGTGCCGGGCGCGTGCCCGTGAACTTTCAACTCTGGCTGACACGCGCCAGCTGTCAAAGTATGCGCAAACCGGAAAAAGAAGCCAAATTTAAAGGCGGTTGTTTAAAATGGCTGTATCTCAGCGATTCCTTGATGGATCCGGATGGGGTAAAAAGGTGGGGGTTCAGGGGAGGGTGGCTGATGAGATAGAAATATTTGGGGGGGTCATTTGCATACTACACCACCAGGTGGGCCACCTAAGTCATCTTTACCCTGTTCCTGGATCTGATGAGGGGACTCCTGCTGTGCCCAGACGCGGAAGCATGTTTTTCTTCGGTTCCCCTGTTTTAAAATAGCCTCACTATCACCTTAGTTAGATAGTGCTAGAGTTAGTCGCTCCCCCACGGAGCTGGGAACACCTTGAGCTTCAGGGGTTGGGAAACAAAACAATCGTGCAAGACCATTGTACCTTCGAGGAGGTATAGCTAGCGTAATGACACCCCAAAACCCCAAGTGTTTAATGCTATTGTTTGTTAAGTGTTGTATACATTTTGTCTTTTTTTTATTTCCTTGATTGTCCGGTTGGCCCTCTCTCTCTCTGAGATTTTGCTCCTGCTGAGCACTTCGTAGGCTCCTGGCCACTGGTTGAACCTGGCCTGTTTGTCTGCTTTTCATATTTTGTTTTCTTTATAGCCGCAGGAGCCAACAAAAGGTACTGCAACTTAACCCTCAGAACTGGATCAGAGGTGGGCCAGTACAACCTGACACCATTTTATAAGAGTGGCCATCTCTCTCTCTCTCTCTCTCTCTCTCTCTCTCTCTCTCTCTCATAGCCATTTCTCTACAACCAGGTTCACAGGAATGCACTCAGGACCCTGTGAGAGTTTCTTTGTGATTTCTTTGTTTTTATCTCATTATATTCACAAGTTACCCTAGGACCCCAACAAGCATATAGTGTGTCCTAGATTTATTTTAGCTGTAACTTTTTGTTCTGCATGGCCACTTCATAGACCATTTTGAACAAAAAGGGGGGAAGGTATTAATTTGATTTGGTAATTTAATTTTAACAGCTGAAGTTCACTATCCCAGTGGCCCTTGGCCACCCCCCAACCAAAAGTGAAAAGAAAGTGTTTCAAAAAGAATTGTGTATAACCAGTTATGTTTTGCATTTTGGAGAAAATCTATCTTACTGCAGGATGGAAAATCACTACATTCCTGCATCAGACCTGTGCATCAAGCCAGGAGAAGTACCACAACAACAGCCCTGTGAGGAGGGAAAAGGAGCTTGGTCCCAGGATGTTGCTGGACTTCGAAGGACATCAGCCATCTGCAAGGACAACCTCCACGCCAGTGCAACCAGACCCAAGACTTCAGCCACACTGGGCCCTATCTACCAACCTGGAGCACCACTGGTACCTGTGTCGAGCAGCAGCAGCAGCAGCAGCAAACAGCCCAATGAGGCTCCCTTGCATCAGTTTTCGCGATACAAGGCCGTTATGCCCTAGCCCTGGCTCCTGCACAACTTGTTCCTGCGTACCTGCTGCCCAGACTTACCTTCCAGAGATTGCAGAACAACTATCTTCCTGGCTAAGGAACCAGAGCCACCTGTCACCAAAGATGGGGAAAATGGACTTTGGGAATGGGTTTTGTTGGGACACAACTGAGTAGAAATGCTTGTGATGTTGCTGTTTTACATTTTGAGGTTTTACCCTGGCAGGCTAAGTGCTTATTCCAACAGGGTTGCCCCACAGCATTTCGTGATCCTGCAAGTCCCACAAAAATTATGGCTAACTGGCAAGAATTAATATTGCTTAATTGGTGTTACTGAGACACTTAGATACTCAGTAACAAAGAAGGGACTGATGCAGAAAATATTATCCTTGGTTTTGTTCTGGTAATATTCTTGTTGTTACACACTTCCATATCTGCCTCCCCAAGTCACAAGGGGGAAATCTCACATTTGGCAACCTCCTTTTGTTTTCTCCTCTCAGTAGAAACACACCCATTAGGCTGATTCTGGGGGAAAGGGAGGCTAACTCAATCAAGTCTAACTAATTCAATCAAGTCTAACTAATTCAATCAAGTCTCCCAGGACTCAAGGATCGAACCATCAAGGACCATCTAGAAATCTTCTACCCAGCTCAGCCCACTATTGCTCCCATTCTCTTCTGTAAAATGTAAATCCAAAGTCCCATTGTGTTTCTGTATGACTCTGTGACTATGCACATTCTCAGCAACCCTGTGATGTTCTGCTTGGAAATGTATAAAAACTGTGCTCACATGGAGCAAAGGGTCAGTTCCCCAACCAGAGGGAACTGACTCTGCGCTGCGTAACAATAAACCCATACTTTTCCCTTGTTCACCAGTCTTCCTGGTCCTATTAATTCTCATGTGCTTAAAAATTCTGCTACAGGAGGGAGGAGGAGAAGATTGCCTGGTGGGGGGGGGGAAGCTGGGGGGGGTCAGAATGGGTGCGCCTTGGTTACGTGCATGGAAGAAGAGGCCGTGTCCAACGGCAGCTTCTCAAGCCCTGCTGGGGCACGGCCAGGCCTGGAAATAAAGGAGCTTGGTTTGGCCCCACGTTTTAAGCCCGATACTCTCCCCCCCCCCATAAAGAAAAGTTTGAGCTGAAGTTCCCACTTTCTTGATCCTTCCCTATTCTGCAAGTAGGAGACATTAAGGAAAGTGGATATTACTCTGGCAAAGTTTTTTTAGAAACTTCAAAGGAAACAGGAAACCTCTGGTCAGGAAAATGTTATTTATTATTGCTGTGATGGCAATATAAGGCAGTATTGTGCTGATGTCAAGAAATCTCCTCCTCCTTTAAACAACAGGAATCCAAAATGCACACATTCACACAAAGGCATTTTAATGCTTAATGGAGCTGCAATGATACTATTTCAGAAGTTGGCTTGATTGATTTGGTGCCAGCTTCCATTTGCTGATGCAATGATCTCCGTTGCTGAGGGATCATCTTTACGAAAGGAACAGAATGAGAGGCATTCGGAAAGTGAGCAGCGCCTTGGGGCTGCCGGGGCCGTTCTGAGGGCAGTAGGGGACAATGGGCATGCTCTCTGACTGGGGGGGGGGGCGCAGCCTGGAACACAGCATCGTAGTCAGAAGCGAGGGTCCTGACTTGGCCTGTGCCCCAGAAGAAGCAAACCAGGAGACAGCGCCAGCCACTCAGGCTGCTGGAGAAAGGATGTTCAGAGTGGAAGGTGCTTGGAAAGAGGGCTTGAGGTGTAGGCCCCGATCCCACTTTCCTCTCTGGTCAATTGCTTTGGCGGGTTCAGAAACAAGCACCTGGCTGACGGAAGGCACGTGCTCCCCGGGAAGAAGCTTTCTCTCAGACAACTTTCGTTCCAAAAACGACTGTCTTTCTGGATCCGGCCCAAACAGACCGCACCCCACTCCCATCCATACTCACCTTGGCTCATAGGTTTGGGTGCCCAGGTACAAAGGACACGATTCCTTCCTGTAGCTATAGGAATTGTGCGGCAGAGGGAATTTTAGCAGGTGCAGCTTTCCCCACCTTTCAATGGAACCGTGAAAGAATAAGCAGCACTCCCCACAATCCCTTTTTCTACCTTTTGGCTTCACATGTTCGTGGAGGACAGATCTCATCTGTCACCGACTATGAAACATTAAAGCTGAGTGGAACCTCCATGGTCAGAGGCAGTGTGACTTGGAATACAAGCCCCGGGTGTTTAGACCCCAGGGGGATCAGGGGAGGTGTCAAGGGTTGGCCAAGCAAAGCACTGGCTGGGAGCCCAGGACACCAGAAGTCCCCCGGTCCCAGGCAAAGCACATTGTCCAGCGGCCGAGCACAGGCCATCCGGGCAGAAAGGAGGCCCTGCCCTGCCCGAGATGGCCAGCAGGTGGGGCTCTCCCGAGCAGTGGCCTGGGGTGCTTCATGGTAGCCACTTGGGCACCTAAACCGCTGCTCCTGGGGGGCGGGGCCTACTGTGTGCCAACGAATGGCAATGGGTCAGGGCCCAGCACGCTATGGGGGGCACAAAGCCTTTGTCCCAGGGCCCCACAACCCAGATCCGATCCAGAGGGGATCAGGACCTCCACTGTCCTGGCCTGCTGCTGCTGCTGCTGCTGCTGCTGCTGCTGCTGCTGCCACACTCCGAGCCACCGGCTTGTCTTCCTTAGATACAGTCAGGCTGCTGCCCCAGGTGGCCCTTGGCCGAATCCAGCACAGCCGTTCTCTGATGTCTGTGTTTCTCTGGAGTCCCACCTCAAGGGACTGGGGACAGGGATGGAGCAGGGGTCCCTGGCTTGCCAACGGAAAGTGCTGGCCTCCGTTTTCAAGAAACTACAATCGCATGAGTCTGGCATGTCTTGGCTTCCTCTTGAGGTGTCAGGACTTTCCTTTCCTCACTGCAGCAATCCCTTGGGAGGTGCTGTGGAGGAATCAAGCACACCTCTGTGACTCGCCCCGTGCCCCCCCCTTGGGTCGCTTATTCGGATCTGACCAAATACGGGCCAGAGCACAACATAGTGCTTACTCCGTGGCAGCGATGATGGCAGCGAAGAAGGCCTCCTTCTCTGCCGCCGTCGTGTCTGCAGAATGACATCCAGCCAGTGGATCTGCTCTGTTTTGTGCGGGGCCTGTTACAGTCAATGCCTGCTTGGACTTCACCAGCTCTCTGGCTAGCACAGGTCCGAATAGACCCAGTGGAGCAGTGAGGGCTTCCCTAGGGGCAAGGGAAGAAATGTTCCCTTACCTTGAGGAGGCCTTCACACCTCGAAACATCAAAAGACACAAATTAATGGGAGGAACAGCAGCAAACTAGACACATATATACACACTGTCCTGTACAAAATACCGAAATAAAGTAAAAGGAAGAATGGATAAGCATCCCTTTGTGTTCAGCAGCTCTCAGGTGTTCATTCTTCACTTGATCCTCCATCATCCCCCCAAAAAGTGTCACTATGCCAACAGGACTGTTGCCTAAGACGCATGGGCAGACTTGATACATTTACATAGTAACACTAACTCAAGCTTTCAGTGAGTTTTGGTAAACTAACAGCCCAATATCCTGCGCCCTTCCCGTGCCGCTCCTGCACAGCCCGAGGACTCCTCGGGAGAAGGGGACATTTGTCCCCTTCCCCCAGTGTAGGGCTGCCCGGCCCCAGTGGGCCTCCTTGAATGTACGTTGGCTCTTGAGCCGACATACATTCAGGGTGGCGGGGTAAGGGTCGCCCAGGCCAGGAATGGGTGTGGGATATCGGCAGAGCTCGCCGCCAATATCCCCGCCCCTCCCGGCCTGGCTAGGTCAACATCTGCCCTCCCTCACCGTCCAACCCACCCTCCCCAGTCCCTGCACCAGTCAGTGCAAATCTCACCTCCTCTGGAGGCTGCAGAGTCAGTCCGGAGGCAGAGTAATAGCCTCCAGCCCTTACTCCTGGGTGCTGAAAATGTGCTTTACGGCATGTTTACGGCACCTGGAGCCTGCAGAGCACACACTCTGCAGGCGGAACGTTCTGGGGGATGCCTTGCCTGCCTTCCATACATCGCCTTCCTGAGCTTGTCCACTGCATACTTCACCTTACCCTGGTCCATTCCATTCTTGGAAGGTTTTCCAGGACATGCTGAATCACAAGCTGGACAAATGATGGGACCTTCTCTCTCTCTCTCTCTCTCTCTCTCTCTCTCTCTCTCTCTCTCTCTCTCTCTCTACATTATCAATGCACATGTACCCATTGATCAAACATGAAAAGAAGCAATCTTGCTCTGATTGCTTGCATGATTGCATCAAGATTCTCTCTTCCTGGTGATTTACCGATGCACATACGCGTTTGCGCACATCGGCGATGCACATATTTAGTCATTTGATTTTGTCTGTAAACCGCTTTGTGATCTTTTTGTTGAAAAGCGGTATATAAATACTCTTATTATTATTATTATTAATAATAATAATATGCACTTGTGTGCATTGCTAAAACCCACAGAGAAGCACACTTGATGTGATTGTCCACATTGGTGTGTCAATATTGCTTTTGCATGGTGTTTGCCAGTCTACAGAAGAAATTTATGCATCAGCAAAACATTCAAACTGCACATGCTTCGGTTCTGTAATTGATTTTATACATTCTTCGAGTCAAGCCGTGGTATATTTCACACTAATTTGGGAGTAGGTTTCCAGATACTGCAGCAGCCATGACTACAGGGGCGGGAAGGAGGGGTTGCGATGGTCTAGTGGGATACCATCCTTCTTACCAGGTCCCCTGCCCCACGGTCCCCTGGGTTTGAGTGCCTTTGTGTCATGTTGGAGGGGCAAGAATAGGGATTCTGTTGGTGCTCTGCCTGCTGAGCTGCCCAACAGTCTCCCTGCAGTAATTTTCAACCATGGCGCATTCGGAGCACAGCGGTTCAAAATGGCTGGAAAACTCTTCCAGGTTTTGCGGCTGTTTCTAGGGCAACAGTCTGTAGTAATGAATGGGCTCCGCCGGCAGAGGAAGAGGGACAGACAATTCGTTACTACAGACAGTTGCCCTAGAAACAGCTGCAAAACCTGGAAGGGTCTCCTGGAAGTTGGAAGTGACATCACAAGAGGCAGAGACCTTCGAGAAGACCATAGAGGTCAGTGTGCCGTGAGAAGCAAATCGCTGCCCTGCTGCAAGAGTCAACACGTCCAGTGAGATCTTCCAGAGAGGCCTTCGTCGTTGTCTGTGTCCTGCAGTCCCTAAATGAGGTTCAGTTGCCATGCAGGTGCAATGGGCCTTCACTGCGGTACTCCCCCTGAAGGTAGAAAGCCTGCAGCAGGCGTTTCGCATAATCATTCCCTTGCACCTGGCACAGAGAAAACCTACTCCTACAACCAGGAGGTTGCTTATGGCTTGTAACCTGTGATGGTCTTTTCCTCCATGAATCTGTCCAAACCCCTTTTAAAGGCATTTAGGCAGGCCAGGTGCCATCACCACATCCACAGATTAACCACACTGGGTAAAGTGCAAACATTTCCTTTTGTTTGTTCTAACTCTCCCTCCACTCAATTTTAGTGCATGCCCCCTGGTTCTGGTGTTGTGTGAGAGGGAAAAGAACTTATCTCTCTCCACTCTCCCCATCCCATGCGTAATTGTCATGTCCCCCCTCAGGTGATTTCTTTCCAGACTGAAGAGCCCCAAACGCTGTCGCCTTTCCTCGGAAGGGAGGTGCTCCAGCCCACTCATCATTTTGCTCACTGTCTTCTGCATTCAGCTTCTGTGCATCTCTGGATCCTCAATCTCTGGATCCTCATTAAGCTTTCCTCCCTTTTATTTCCTTATCAGCCAATGGTCCTGCTTTTGATGCATGTGTTTGTCTTGCTGTTTTAGTAATGCATTCCTCATATTATGTGTCGCTCGCATCCCTTATTATCAGCTTTCACTTCTCTGCCCAGAGCTTGTGTTCATTTTTGCTCTCCTCATCGGGGCCAGACAGACACCCATTTCCTTCTTGTGTTTACAACTTCCTTGACTTCAGTTGTGAGCCATGCTGACCTCCTCCTGGACAGGTGGGGTCTTTCCTGCTGAGATTCTGTGATGGTCACTTGAAATAACCTCCCAGCACTCTGGAGAGATTCGGCTCTCTTCTTCGCTTTCCTCTGTTCCTGGTTTCCTCAGAGAATCTCCTCTAGGTCTTCTGATTTGACAGGAGCAACACAGGTGCCCAAAGCTTTCCTTCCTTCCTTCCTTCCTTCCTTCCTTCCTTCCTTCCTTCCTTCCTTCCTTCCTTCCTTCCTTCTCAGGACACTGGAATCCCAGCACTGCACATGGCCAGATTTCTTGCTCTCCAGCACCCAAGGAACCCGAGAGCATCAAAACAGCTTCCTAGTATCGAAATGTGATATTATTCTTGCTCCACCTCCAAACTGGGCACTTCAGGCTCGCATATTAAATGCGCAGCAGTGGCATCAGCTGCCCACTGCCTGGCTCTGACCACAATTAATTGCCCGCTGCAAATCGATGTGAAAGCGTGTAACTTGTCACATGATGTATTAATCCTCCGAATTGCTCCACAGATGGACAACGTGGCTTTGGTCTCAATAAGATCTCTTTGGGGTTTGTGCCACGCAGTGGTTTCCTTCCAGCCTGTGTGGGTGTTCCTTTCTCAATTATCTCAGGCTACTCTATATTTATTTGCAACGCTCTTGCAGTGTAACAAGCCGTTTGGAGTCCATCCAGCGATATTGTAAAGTTAATGAATTTCTTAGCAGATCTTTTTAAAATGCCGCCTTCAGAAAACGCCACTGAGCGCAAAATTAATTGGTAACATTTAGAAAAGGCCCAGCTCAGCCTCTGCAGAAGCAGCCAGCAATGAGGCGGGAGGCGGGAGGGGGGTGCCGCAAAGGGAGAATTGCCGCCTTGCTTTTATTTCTCAGTATGTCACTAACTCTCAAGCATGTATGAATCCGGTTTATATTGGGAATTCAAGCCAGCAGCCAGGTTCCTTTTAGAGCAAGGGGAGCGATGCTGCTGTTGTCTTCGCAGCTGGACCTGCCTCCATTTGCGGGAAAGTGCCGGCTTCAGCTGAGGCAATATCAAATATCAGACGACAGCTTGTTAAGTTTGGGTATTTATTCAGCTCTGTGGTGGTTTTTTTTCCTCCTCTCTCTCCCATTTTTAAGCTTGAGCTGTGGATTTTATCATGCATTCCAATGAAACCAACTTTTCTGAAGACTATCATTCTATAAAGTAAAATGTCAGGTGACTTTGGAGGGTCCTCCTCAGACAAAGATTCTGCTACATTTTGGCGGAAAGTCAAATACATTTTGACAAGATTATCAAAGTATCTCGGGTGGGGGGCTGAACACGGCGTGGATGACTGGTTCAAATACTAGGGCACATCACGTGGCTTCTCAGCACTGGACAGCTGATGTCTGGCAGTGCCAACTGGATTCTGGGTTCTCCATGTGTGGGCGCTGGTGGGCCCTCCCCCCCATCCTGGGGGAGGGAGGTATATGTCACGGGGGATGGGAACAGCATGCAGGAGATGGGGAGACAGACAGACGATGCTAGGAAAGGTTTGTTCTTGGGCAATCCAGTGTACAGGTGCAGCGAGGCAGGCGAGGAGTGAGTTGTCAGGTCGGATGGCTGGGGTCTCAGGGTCCGGTCCTCCAGGCCTCATCACAGACTGATCCCCACCCGGGGCCAAAAGTCTAGGGTTGTCATATGGGCTGGACGGGAGGCGATGCCAGCCCCCCCCCCCAGGTTCTGACATCAAGCCTGGACAGTGGCCAAGGCAGGCGGGGGTCAGACACTGAAACAGGCAGGTGCCGATCAGAAGAACGGGAGGCGTAGCAGGATGCAGTGAAGTGCTGGGGGGGGGCTTGCAGAAGCGAGCAGCCCTGCTTGGATGCTTGCGAGCAGAATCCTGGCAAACACAGGGCTGATCCCAACGTGGGAGCCGTTTTCCTGAGCAATCCCACCGGCTGCTGGCCAAGGCTCAAGCCCAACGCACACCCCACCTCTCCCTCCCTGTGTCCCTGAGTCCTCCCCTTCGGGGTGGGGAAGGCAGTGGCAGCAGGGCGCTTCCAGGGCATCTCTTCCTGGTGGGATCTGGCAGGGGCATCCCTGGTGGAAACGGGGGCTATTTGCACCCCGCAGAGAGGGCCCTTCCCTCCTGGGCGGAAATGGCCGCAAGAGCATTCTTGCGACTCTCGCTGCTCTTCCTCTCCAAAGGCTTTTGCTGCAGCTTGACCTCCCCGCTTGCCGGGCTGCAGCTGAGGAGCCAGGCCCAGGTCAGTGCCAGAAGGTCACCCCACTGGAGACAGGCAGAGAATGGCGTGGCAGCGACAGTGCCAGGAGAAGACGCGCAGAGCCCGACGGTCCTTCTAGGCCAGCCTGCTGCTTCCCAGGGTCCAGCCGGATGCGGAGGCCCACAAGCGGAGCATGAAGGCAACCCCTGAATCAGGAGGTCCCATTTAGCCAGCATGCCCAGGGCCGGCCCAGCTATGTGGCCAACTGGAGCAGTCGCCTGTGTAAGGCCGAACCGGCCTGAGAAGGGGCGTTGGATATCGGCGCAACCCAGCGACGATATCCCCGCACTCTCCCAGGCCAGCCCAGCCAATGGCCCCCTCCCCCACCACCCCTGCCTGCCCTCCGCACGCCCCTATGCCGACCGGCGCGGCCCTTACCTGGGTCAGCTGGCGCAGGTCCAGGTAGTTGGTGGAGTAAGCGGTGGTGGCCTCCACACCAGCGCTGCTTACTCCCAGGGTGTCGAAAACATGCCTTACGGCTCTGTCAGTTGATGGGGAAATATGGAAGAGGGCCTCAGATGTAGAACCCAGCAGGGGGGGGTGGTTGTATGGGAGCAGGTGGTCCTTAGTGCCCACCAGGCCTCAAGTTGCTGAGGCCTCTCAGGATGAAGTCCCCATGCCTCACACTGAGTCCAGAAGCGAACAGGTAAGCAGATGTTTGTGGGGTTGGCAAGCAGTTCCACAGAGTGCCCTCGCCCCATTCTCCTAGAACAGTGGAGTCTCTCCTTTGGCACCTAAGATGCCACAAGACACCATCTCCACTCTTTCAAATAATCCTTGCAGTCATAAAGACGAGCCGTTCTCCCTCCTCCTCCTCCTCCTCCTCCTCCTCCTCCTCTTCCACGATGGCTTTTTGACAGGCTCAGTCTGTTTCAGAAAGATGTGTCCCTCCCAATGTCCTCTAGCAGAACTTACACTCCGGCTCACAGTCGACCTGGCAGGAGAAGAAGAGAAGGGTCCACATTCCGTCGTGTTCAGCCAGTACAGGCACATTTGAGGAGAAGTCGCAGGATTGTTTCTGATGTCTCCCAGGTTTTTGTAAGCTGTGAACCCCACCAAGGCACTCTGGAGGAGACCCAGGGCAAGAAGGAGAAATGTTCAGCAGGGTGGAACAGGAGTCCGAAAGGTTCATAAAGAAAGAGGATGCTAACAGGAAATAAAAGCCTTGAGTATATTCCCACCTGGAGGTGGACGCAAACCCATTTTTGGCACATTGTCCCCGGAATGCTGCTGCTGCTGCGAGAAAGAAAGAAAAAGAACGTCGTTCTCATCTTGGCAGTGGAAACGAAGCCAGGTGCTAAATGGCGCATCAGGTAACTCCCAGCTCAGAAACTGAACCATTTGGCGGTTTGGAGCATACATACTTGGCAAGCACAGGCCAGAACGCCAAAGGTGCTGCAGCTGACACTACAGAACGACGGTCAATCGGCGGTGGGCCCAAACGCAGGGCGTGAACCACATGACGTGTGACTTGGAAGGCCTGCAAAAGTGTGGCTGTTTCGCCACTGCTCAATTCAAGGAGGGTCCCATTCAGGCCCAGCTGCAACCATTTGGGAGCCTTGTTTGCAAAGGTCTTCAGGGTGCTCTTCTCGCTGCCAACTTCCTTCTTCTCTGCTCTCACTGTTACTCGACTCATATTCCTACACTGCCACTAAATCCCATTGGCTGGGGCAAACCGTGATTTGTCAATGGGATCATGATGCAATGACTAGCTGTGTGACACATTCCTGTAAGCCCCTGTAGCAGATCAGATTCAACTGAAGTGTGGGCAAATGTGGCTGGCGGCGGCCGGGAGGATAAACCAAAAACAAACAGCAGAGGGGGAATAGTGTGGCTTGCTAATGAAGTGAGGAATTGCTTGGGGGCCAAATGCAATACTAAAAGCACACACATTGGTTGTTAGAGTCCTCCTTCTCCACGCCAGGCTGGTGAGCTGATTTTCTAGACAAACGTGCAGCAAGGAGTACAGACCAAGGCCAGGGCGACCAGTCCAGGGATGTGTCCCGTTCTGACACACATGATCCCCCAAACGGTCCAAAGACCAGGCTTGTCCAGTGATACAACAGAGCGCGTCTCAGGCAGTGCTTGGTATGACCAGGTAGGTGACCATTGGTCTGAGCCGGCTGCGCTCAGAGGCGGCTGCTGCTGCTGCTGCTGCTGCTGATTCTTCACATCGCTTGGAGGCAGGTGACGTTCTGGGATGCCAAATATAGCAAGCACCTTCTGGTGGGGAAGCAGCAGCAGCAAAAAGTAGCATCCTGCAGCATGAATCTTTTATGGCGGCCAGAGCAGGCCCTGAAGTTCTCTGCTCATGCAATATGCAGGAGTCCCAGACCTCCAGCATGTCATTCTATTGACAGGTTAAATTTGAGGCTGTTTCTCTGACAGCCAGCCTGCCTTTCTTGCTAATGGGTTACTGCGCCCTGGCTTTCCAAGGAAGAAATTAACATATGCATGCAGCATTCCCCCCCCCCCGCTCTGTTTTGCCTCTTGCCCTCATTTTGCAAATCATGCCACAGCTGGTTTGCAGATTTGTTTTTACATAGTTAGCAAATGAAATTATTAACATATGGGGAAGGAATTGAGGCAAGTCCCTCTTGTTGGCGGAGGTGTTCCCGAATCTTGTTATTAGCTGCCCGTCACCAGGGTGCGATGCAGGGGGTAGATTACAGACCTTGGAGTCCTCATCTAGGGTCCAACTACCACTATGCTGATGTTGCTGCCTGTAATCCAACCCAGGCTCAAACAAAACGTTGTGCAGAGTTTTGTGGGTTTTTCTTCTGTGCTTTTGAAAAAGCCAGAATCAGCTGGGCAGGTAGATGCTGCAAGTAGGGGAGAGGAGGCCGGGGCGTCACTAGCAAGGTGCAGGGGGTGCAGGGCACACCAGGTGTCACCCCAAGGAGGGGTGACACCAAAATGATCCTCTATTCTCTTTGTTACCAGTGATGCAAAAACACAACACTGGTAGAAAGTGGGTTTTTTCCTGATCCCTGCCGTGACTCGCGCGAGGACTGTATTTCTCAGGAGGCCTCCACATCGTATGGTCTGGTATGGGAGGAGGTCCATGGGGGTGACCCCATGAGGTCTTGCCCTGGGTGTCTCCAATCCTAGTGACACCCCTGAGAGGATGGCGGATGGAGAGAGGCTGCTTAACCATTTCACCGGCATTCATTGGACAGCCCAAAACCAACCGCCTGTACCCCAACCCCTTTGGGAGTGTGAAAGCAACTTGGGGAAGGTGGTTTTGGGCGCCGCCATGTTGGATCTCGCAAGATTTCGCGAGATCCAAAATGGCAGCGCCCAGAAAAAGGTAAGTTTATTCAGTTTTTAAAAGGCGGCGGTGGAGGTTGCACTGGGCTGCAACGGTCCGGGACAGATCCAAGACCCGAGCTTGGGTTCCTGGACTGTCCCGGAAATTCCGGGATGGATGGCAAGCCTAGCTAGAATGGTCTTGCTTGAGGCCTTTCCTTCTGCCCCCAGAAGGGAAGATCTTGGTTGCAACTCACTGCTGGGGAAAAAGGGAAACCCAAGGAGTTCCTGGCCCTAGCTTTTCGCTCAGCATTCTACCACCTGCTTTAACCTCCGTGGAGGACCTGCTCTCCAAAAGCCCCAGAAGGTCTTATTAAAAGAGGAACAAGTTGGTAATGACAGGCAATGACACAGGCAGTGACTTATGGGAAACAAGTCTCCTGATTGCACTCCCCCCCCACTGCTCCCTCCCTCCAATGTGCAGCTTGAAGAGGGCTTATGTGAGCAACCTTCTCCCCAGGGCTGAAGGAAGTCATTAAGGACCTCATGTGGAAATGCAGATCTCTTAATAATGCTACGAACTCATGCCAAAGAGTGAACATTCATCTCTTTTCTGAGACATCTGAGAGAATCGCACAGCCTTTTAGCAAATATGAGGAAAATTATGCTCACATTAAAGGGCTTTTTTGTAACAAAGATGAGATTAACCTCTGGGAAAGTGCACAGGAGGGAACGTTTCTATGTAGCCCCCACCCCCTGCTGAAGGAACAGGTTTCTCTTTGAAAGTTTGGCTCTTGTGCGTGGCCGTACTGGGTTCTTGCCACAACAAACCAATTTGTCTTATCGCTGCATTTTGGACACGTAAAGAGCTTTAAAAATACACTGAAATGATTGAATCACATGAAGTGGCATTTGACATCCTGGAAAGTAGCAATTTCCCCCTCTAATCTCCCCCCCCCCACTCCAACTCCCAAGGCTCCTTCATCATTCTGTTGCAATCTTATCTGTGGTTTAAGCCACTTAAGAAGGGAGGGAAATTAATTAATGGGGCTCATTGCAACCTTCTTCCTCAAGTCAGATTTTCTTGGGCAGTATTCTCCAATGCTGCTTAAGTTATTTTATTCATGGAAATCTGGGCAGATGGACTTGGAAACCCAACTCTCCACTGTCTCAAACTGGAGAATCAGAAGCCATTAAATATTTTATAGCTTCCTTAAAGCTCTATCCTAATTTCTGTGAACCGTTATAGAACCTATCCCTCCCCCCCTTTCTATGCACATTGAATATCAAGGTTCTCAACATCGAGGGCCATGGATTTTTTCATTAAATCCACATAGAGCCCCTTCCTTCCTTCCTTCCTTCCTTCCTTCCTTCCTTCCTTCCTTCCTTCCAATCTGGAAAAATGAAGGAAGGTCATCATGCAGCGCAGTAGGCAGCTGGTTCTGGCCCCTGAGCCGCCATTTTGTATCTTGCCTCTGCTCTGGTGCCACAGTTCAAGTGACTCACTTGAGAAGAATATTCCTTGGGAAGTATCCTGATTCTATTTTATGATTTCTGTAGTGCCATGTCTGTACCTAGCGCTTTATTTATTCTAAAAATGTATATCCCACCCATCTCAATGAATGAGGACTTGTATTCTGAAAACAAATACAATTGAAAACCAAAACAGCAAAAAACAGAAAGGAAGGCTAAAAGGCCACAAGTGGTTTCATGTAAAGAGTGGGGGGCGACAACAAAATGGAGCCCTGCCCCTGGGGGGCACAGTAAGGCAAGGGCCGTGGGGCCAACAGGAGTCTCCCAACATCCCTTTCAGGCACCTACGCTCCAGGGAGCACTAGAGCCACCATAGCCCAGTGCTCCCCCCAAGCCCACCCTGGACTAGCAGTCCAGATGGATATCAAGGCCGGCCGGTACCACTGACAGATCCAGCACAACCAAGAGAGATGTCCTTCCCCCTGTCCAGTTCCTGCCGCAGGTTATCCCCCAGTGACTCAAAGGGGCTTACTTCTGAGTAGGCCTGTATAGGCTTGTGCTGCATGTCCCTGCTTTCAGGATGGCCTCTTCTTTGGTCTCCATACAGCAGATAATCAAATGATACAGGATGCATGTGTGTTAAGGAAGGGGTCGTCGTGCGCCCCAGGAACAGACCTGCCTGCCTGCCAGGACCGTTTTGCTCAGTTAAGCACCTAACCCAGTGAGCTGCCTGCCCTCCATTTAATCCTGCTTAATCCTTACTCTGTGGATTTAAACTCTGTAGCTTCTCAGCAAGACATTTAACTTTGTTCACCTGGAAACCTGGGTTTTGCAAGTGTTGGTCTCTCTCTCTGGCGGATGAAGTAGCATAGCACTGAGAAATCTTTGCCCAGCATGCTAGTTACTGAGTCTCTTCTGCTCACCCTTTCTTTGGGGCGGGAGAGTGGCATAAACTTCGCAATGGCTCCCCCCAAGCCTGACATCGTGCCCCTGACAACAAACTAACAATGGGTGGCATCCACAGGAGCAGCGGTCTTCAACGAGGCCACAGCTGGGACCCACGTCCTCAAACCCTCACCTGCAACGAGGACCCGTCTTGGAGAGTCTGGCAGTGGGGGGGGGGCAAGTGGGCAGCCAGCCTTCCTCTTCTTCCCCACCCAGTGCTGGCCAATCACTGCTGCACTGCGACAGTGCGTCATTCTGTCCCTCCTCCTTTCCTTCCAGTCACTTGGAAGGCGGGCGGAGCAGGGCATGTCCTGGTGACAGGATGCGCTCAAGTTTGAACGGCAGAGGGAGAGAAGGAGAAAGTGAGGTCAAGCAAGGGTTGGGCAGAGGATTTCCATAGAACATCAAAGCGGACCCGTTCTGAGAGGTGCATCAGCATCATGGGCTTTGCAGGCATCAAGACCTGCACAGACAGGCAGACATCTTTGCACCGCCCGGTATGTTTCGGCCATGATCACGTATCATGGAACTACAGATGGCTGGTACAAAAGGGTTAAAATAGCATGGGCAGGATGGGCATTTAGGTTTTATGCTGTTCAGTGGTTGTTGGCATTTCCCTGCATGATTTTTCTGGCAAGCTTTTTCCTTAAGGTGGCTTCCACTGTACCTTGTGTCCATGAATTCCACAAGTGAATGATGAATCGTGTGGAGAAACAGGTGTTCGGAAAGTGCCAACTGCTTCCAATCTGTCAGCTAGCAAATAACCTTTTAACACTAGATTTATTTGCTTGAAAATGCACCTGAGCCAAAGGGACTAATCCTGCTCCTCTTTGGTTCTACATCTGCTTTGTCATGATTAACGAGTAACAACAATTAGGGGGGAAAACATGTTTTGTGTCCCCAGACGTAATTAGCACCTAAGATTATAACGGAAATGATTTCCGATCTGGAAACTGTGGGCTGCAGATGGCCCTGGCTCCGAGGGGGCGAAGTCTCGTCCCTGCAGCTGCTGGAGGCTGAGGCTGTGAATGCCAAGTGCTGGTTTCGTGGCAAAGCCATTTCCAGTCACGTTGCAAAGCTTCTCTTCTTGGAAGGTAGACACACGCCGGAAGGTGAGCTGGAGATGGATTCTAAGCAGGGTCATTAGGAGAGCGTTTCATGCATACAGAAGCCAGAGCTGAAAGTGCCCGGCGGCGGCAGCCAGCGCAGCTTTTTGCACAGCATGGCCTTCTGATGGCAGGTTTCTACCGCGTTTATCTGTCTTCCGGCAAATCCAGCGATGCTTTAAAAGCAAGCAGAGGATAATCACCCTGATCCCATGATCACAGTCCACAGGCTGAAACACAGGCTGAAACACAGGATGGGAACACAGTCCACAGGCTGAAACACAGCCCACTTCTCTCTCCACTAGGATCTCTGCAGGCAGTGGCGTAGCTAGACCGGGGTGGAGTAGAGTAGCTAGACAGTGGCGTAGCCAGACCGGGGCGGAGGGAAGTCGTTCTGCAAGACTCCGTTAGACTCCTTGTAGAAGTACCGGTACTTGCCTCCGCCCGGGTCAGCAACATCACGGTCTGCAAAAACTATTTCTCCCTTTTTTAAACAGCAAGTCCTTACTTAAAGTTGTCGATAGGTTCTTGGAAACTGCAACTTTAAGCAAAACGACTTATTATAACGGAACCAGTTTTTCCATAGGCTAATTGATATATATATCACATAGATCGGGGTGGAGCAGAAACATCACCAAACTCCTAAATAAAGACCCAAAACACTTCTAATATTAAACACTGAAATAAGTGTGAGGTTTCCGGGCCAGAGAAAACCCCCGCAGACATGGGGAGACGTTCAAACTCCACACAGACAGTGGCCCTGCTCGGGAATCGGGTCTTTTTCTCAAAACGTTTTAAAATGAAACGACTTAGCAGTTGCTGTACGGTGCTCCTACTGAGCCAAGCCACGAGTCCAGTGTAGCCTGTTCCTCTGACGGTATGTTCTGCTTTCCTCCTCCTCCTGATCCCTGACGCCGGAGATGCCAGGGGCTGAACTTGCGGCCTTTGCACGCGAAGTGGATGCTGTGGGACTCTCCCCTGAGGCTGCAGCATGGTGTTCTCCACCCCTGCAAATACAAATAATTGGCCATGAAAACATCCTTTGGGTGAACGTCAGTGAGCAGGCGTTTGTCAGGCTCAGGTTCCAACAGATCTCCATGGTTTGGGTCAGGATTGCAGCAGGCTCCCCAGTCAGGTGGACTAATGACGTCTGGGGGTGGAAGAGGGAAGCCGTCCACCACCCTGTTAGCTTATCTGCTTGTGGATGCCATCACATGCAACCAACACAGGGCAATAGCGAATTGGCTGCAAGGGGTGGGGCCAAAGGTGGAGTGGGAGGTGACCCCACTCATGACACTAAACTTTTCCAGGCGGTGAAGACCAGCAGGGATTGTGAAGAGTTCCGGAAGGATCTCTCCAAACTGGGAGAATGGGCAGCAAAATGGCAGATGCGCTTCAATGTAAGTAAGTGCAAAGTGATGCACATTGGGGCAAGAAACCAAAATTTCACATATACGCTCATGGGTTCTGAGCTGTCTGTGACGGATCAAGAGAGAGATCTTGGGGTGCTGGTGGACAGGTCGATGAAAGTGTCGACCCAGTGTGTGGCGGCTGTAAAGAAGGCCAATTCCATGCTCGGGATCATTAAAAAAGGGATTGAGAATAAAACGGCCAATATCATTATGCCCTTGTACAAATCGATGGTAAGGCCACATCTGGAGTATTGTGTCCAGTTCTGGTCACCACACCTCAAAAAGGATATAGTTGAATTGAAAAAGGTGCAGAAAAGAGCGACCAGAATGATTCGTGGGCTGGAGCACCTCCCTTATGAGGAAAGGCTACAGCGTCTGGGGCTTTTCAGTCTAGAAAAAAGGCACCTGAGGGGGGACATGATTGAGACGTATAAAATGGGATGGAGAGCGTGGATAGAGGGAAATTCTTCTCCCTCTCGCATAACACCAGAACCAGGGGACATACACTAAAATTGAGTGGAGGGAGAGTTAGAACAGACAAAAGAAAATATTTCTTTACCCAGCGTGTAATTCATCTGTGGAACTCCTTGCCACAGGACGTGGTGATGGCACCTGGCCTAGATGCCTTTAAAAGGGGGTTGGACAGATTCATGGAGGAAAAGACCATCACAGGTTACAAGCCATAAGCAACCTCCTGGTTTTTAGAAGTAGGTTTTCTCTTTGCCAGGTGCATAGGAGTGACAGCAGGAAACAGGATTTATCTTGTTGGCTGTGTGCTCCCTGAGGCATCTGGTGGGGCCACTGTGTGATACAGGAAGCTGAACTAGATGGGCCTTTGGCCTGATCCAGCAGCTGGGCTCTTCTTATGTTCTTATGACCCCATGAGAACCTCCTGCTTTTGGACATCGTTGGAGGACCTGGAAGCTTCTCGCCTCTTTGAAATCTGGTAATCCTGCAGGTAAAGGCTGCCTCCTTATGAGAAATCAGGAATTTCTCATAAAACCAAATGCTGGACTTTGTGAAAAACAGGATTACCATAAGTGAGGTCAAAGTAATTGCTGTTCCATGTCACCCATTTTACTGTCGATTGATTCCAGCTGTAGATAATGAGGGTGTTTGAAAGGATGGCACTTGGCAAAGGAAAGGAAACAAACCCATCTCCATCAAGACTCGTTTGATCTCCAGATGTGTTGGGGGGTGAAAGAAAAGTGCTATGAATTGTGCATCTGGTTAGGAATTGATGGATTTCATTGGATTGCCCAGAGGATGCAGGTGTGATGGGGTCTCTCAAACCTTTTCTTGGCAGTCTGTATACATTACCTTTCATTTATATTGGTTATAAACGGAAAGTTGAAAGTTCTCACTCTGGGCTCAAAATGGGGACAATTCAGGGATGAAATTTGGGAGCAATGTTGGGGTAAGAGTTTTGTTTGGGGAGGCTGGTAACCACTGGTGGTGTTTGTGGTGGGGACTCCTTGGGGGTGGGGGGGTGTGAGGGGGTTTCCTTGCAAATGTTAGTTTCTTTCACCTTTTCCCTTTCTGCTGCCAGTAGCACCCTGCTTGCTTCAGTCCTTTTTTTCCTTTTCTTTTCACAGAATACCGAGAATATCAGCAGTTGAGAGGAGCGGAGCTGGGGCTGCAAAATAGTTTAAGGGGGAAAAGTCAAAAAGGAAAAAGAAACTCCTTCTACAACCAATGGCAAGCTACCCTCTGCTTAGGGAAATGTCACTATTCCCCCCCCCCCCCGCCAAATCACTGAATGCCTCCTCCAAATTCACCACATGCTAACTGGGCAGTAAACGGAGGGAGAGCAGTTTGTCTCCTCAGCCCTGATCTCTACCTCCTTTCGTGGAAACAGTGTTTCCAGAGGGACACGTGTAGTGAATTGACACCAGCACAAACATTCAGTAATGATAAAAATAGCAACCACAACACAATCGAACTAAGGGTGAGCCAAGCGAAAATGTCTACCTCAGAATGGGGGGGGGGGGTTGAGGCTTTGTGAGGAAAAATGACAGGCAGTCAGTCACTTTCAGCCAGGATGGTGTAGTGGTTTGGGAGTCGGACTTAGACCTGGAAGATCCAGGTTCAAATCCCCGCTCAGCCACGAAGCTTCCTGGGTGACCTTGGGCCAGTCACTATCTCTCAGCCCCACCTACCTCACAGGGTTGTTGTGAGGACAAAAAAAAAAGAGGGAAGGAAATATGTACACCACTCTGAGCTCCTTAGAGGAAGGGCGGTATAAAAATGTGAAAAATAAATAAATAAAATAAAATTTAAAGAGGAAAAATGAAACAAGTTTGAACAGGATCACAGAATTCTTGATTGTCCTGCTATTAACGGTTAAAAAGCCATGGCAACAAAAAAACTGGTATGATAGTAAATAACAAAAACGAAATTACTTGGCCAATACGTAAAAAAGCACTTGTATTGATTTAAAATAATTAAAAACAAAACAACTACATGTTAAAATACAAAGTAACACACGTTTGAATTTCATCAAGCATTCTCAAGCAAAATCCGCATGTAGCAGGAAGACATCTTCCTGCTACATGTGGGTTTTGCTTGAGAATGCTTGATGAAATTGTTTAATTATTTTAAATCAATACAAGTGCTTTTTACGTTTTGGCCAAGTAATTTCGTTTTTATTATTTACTATCATACCAGTTTTTTTGTTGCCATGGCTTTTTATCCATTAATACCCGAACAATCAAGAATAATTGCGGGCCATGAAAATTTTAAATTGAATCACAGAATGTTAACGCTGGAAGGGTCATTGAAGGTCATCTATTCCAACCCCCTGCTCAGAGCAGGCAACTGCAGCATCCCTGACAGGTGACTGTCCAGCCTTTGCTTGAAAACCTCCACCAAGAGAAAGCCCATGACTGCAAGGCATAAGCAATCTTCTGGCTTTAGAAGTAGGTTTTCTCTGTGCCAGGTGCAAGGGAGTGACAACAGGAAACTTGTTGGCTGTGTGCTCTCGGAGGCATCTGGTGGGGCCACTGTGAGATACAGGAAGCTGGACTAGATGGGCCTTTGGCCTGATCCAACAAGGCTCGTCTTATGTCAGGTTATTGTAACCTGGGAATTCACAAGCATGAACAGAAAAACCATGCAGGGCAAAAAATGCTGTGTCATAGTGATTAAACAAAAGATGAGACCATGCCTATACTAAATGGTTAACAAGGTGGTAGAAAAAAAGTGCTGTGTCATGCTGACTAGGATGCAATGTTTGAATCTGATTGGTTAGCAACTATATAAAGGTAAAGCACCCAGGACCAGTATCTGAGGCTTCAATTCTCTATGCAGTTGCTCTGTTACTCTGTACAACATTGCTGATGAAAGACTGCCTTGCTTATCTGCTTGTATATACTTGTGAGCTATGTAAATAGACTTTGGTGGTGGAAACTACCGTGTCTGTGTCATTCTTCGCTGCAGATAAGGACTGGGGAGGCTGCACGCCACAAATTTTCTGCGTACTCTGACAGGTTATGGGCCCAGCCCAGCCGTAAATCAGTGCCTGGTGATTTCCAGATCCTGCTGAAGGTCCGGCGAAGAGGTCAGCGTCCTTGAGCCCAGGAGGGGTAGTGGACGGCTTGAACAGCAGAATGCAGTCTGTCGTGGGAGCAGGTGGAGGATTTCCTCTCACCCGGCTTAATGAGACAAATTACCTGTCATGGAGCCTCAAGATGGAAATGTTTCTGCGCAGAGAGGATCTCTGGACAGTGGTGAGTGACCCTCCAGATGACCCAACAGCAGCTGAAAAGAGACTCATTGAAAAGGCTCTGGCTAGCATCATTTTGTGCTTAGAAGACAGTCAGCTATTTCATGTGCGTGGGCTGACGTCTGCTGCAGAGTGTTGGAATGCATTGCGAACTATTCATATAAGAGAAACTTCAAGCAGCAAAGTTTTTCTTACAAGAAAGTTGTACAAGGCACAGTTGAAGCCAGGAGTTAGAGTGTCAGATCATCTTCAATACATGAGAAAACTCTTTCTTGAACTGGAAGAAAGAGGGTTAAATTTTCCTCAAGCCCATCAGGTGTATATAGTTCTAAGTTCTCTTGATCAATCATGGGATTTGATAGTTGCAAGCCTTGAATCAATGAAAGAAGAGGAGCTTACGATGGCTTATTTGACTACAAGATTGCTACAGGAAGAGCAAAAAAGAGATGAAAGATCCCATGTCCGAGGGAGGAATGATAGTGATTTGTTGCATAAGCAGAAAGAAACAGCATTCCAAGGAGACAGTCAAGAGCAAGAAAAAGTCTACACGGTGAGACGGTGTTTCCGATGTGGCTCTACTAATCATCTCCAGAGAGACTGTAAAGTGAGAAAAGCAAGAACCCCCTTCAAAGGAAATGCAACACGATGACAAAGAAGAGACAACACACATGTTTCTGTGGTGGAAGCAGCAGGAAGAAATACCAGAGACATTTGGCTGTTGGACAGTGGTGCTAGTGAGCACATTGTGAATGATCCAGAACTATATTCTACCCTTGAACCAGCAGCCAGAGAACACGTATGTCTTGCAAATGGGCATTGTTAAAAAATTAGGGGACAGGGATCTATTTATGTACCCTGTATTGGTGAGACATTCTCTGGGGTGTTGTGTGTTCCTGACCTAGAGTATAATTTATTAAGTGTGTCATGTTTAGATAATGCTGGCTATACAACTGAATTTTCAGGGGGTAAATGTCAAATTATAAGAGGTGACAAAGTGTGTGCACAAGGTATACTACAGAACAAACTTTATGTTATGCAAACTCAAGTTGAGAGAATCACAGCTCAGACAGCATTTTCAAACAAGCCAGATCATGATGGGTGTGTGCACCTATTGCATAGAAGATTGGGGCATGCAAGTTTTAAAGTGCTAGAAAAAATGCCAGAACATGCAATAGGGCTGAATGTAAAAGCATGTAAAAACTTTCTGGACTGTGCAACTTGTAAAGTTGCAAAGTCAAAGGTTTTCCCTGTAAAAAAGAAAAGTGAAAGGATATCTGAGAGAGTTTTTTCAGCTGGTGCATTCTGATTTAATTGGCCCTTTAGCGCCATCTGCTGGCGGTGCTAAATATGTGCTTTGTATCGTAGACGATTTTTCTAGATTTGGATTTTGTTTTTTAATAAAAAGCAAAACTGAAGTATTTGAACAATTCAAGAATTGGGTTTTTTGGGCACAAAAATGTTATGGGCAAAAGGTATCCCAGGTTCAGACTGACAGGGGTACAGAATACACCAATTCTAATTTCCAGCAGTGGCTGAAGAAAATGGGGATTACCCACAGAAAAACAAACCCATACACACCAGCAGAAAATGGCGTTGCAGAACGTAGAAATTGTGTATTACAGACCATGAAAGATTCTCTGCTGTCTGACTCAGGAATGAGTCAGGGGTACTGGGGAGAGGCCATTTTGACTGCCAATTATTTAGTCAACAGGCTGTGGAGTTCAGCAATAAATGATACTCCCTATTTCAAACTTTATGGAAAAAAACCATCTCTGTCACATTTAAGAGTTTTTGGTTGTAGTGCGTGGGTACACATTCCAAAGGCACTCAGAAGAAAGGGGCAAGCAAAAGCCAGGAAGATGAAATTCATAGGCTATGAAGCTGGTTCAAAGGCATATCGTTTTACTGATGGTAGTAAAAATGTTGTAATTTCTCGGTCAGCAAACTTTTCAGAGCATGAGAATTGGGGGAGGATACATGCCAACTCAGAAGTTTTTATTCCTCTCAGTCAAGGTTCCTTGCAGAAGGAAAAGTCATTGCCACAGCAACAAATTGCCCCAGGTGCTGATAAGTTAGAGAGCACATTAACTCATGAGGTCCCGGTAAAGGAAGAACCTGCTACTTTGCGTAGGTCAGAAAGAGTGACTAAAGGAATTCCCCCTGATAGATTTACAGCAGGGGAGGTGAGAGTGTGTCATGTTAATTATGAACCTCAAAGTTATCAAGAAGTCTTACAATTGCCTAAGGCAGAGCAGGAGAAGTGGAAAGAAGCAATGAATGAAGAAATGAGGGCCATGGACAAGCACAATGTATTTACCCCTGTAAAATTACCTGAAGGGCAAAAAGCTGTTGGATGTAGATGGGTGTATAAAAAGAAAATGCTAGTAAATGGTGAATTGAAGTATAAAGCAAGACTAGTTGCCCAAGGGTTTGCTCAAAAGAAAAACATTCATTATGATGAAGTCTTTGCACCCACAGTGAGAGGAGAAACAGTGAGATTAGCATTAGCTTTAGCAGCTGCAAAAGAATATAAGGTGAATCATTTTGATATTACCACTGCATATCTGAATGCAAAGTTGGAAGAATGTGTTTTTATGAAGTTGCCTCCTGGATTTGAAGTAACTGGATCAGAGACAGTATATAAGCTTAACAAAGCCATATATGGATTAAAACAATCAGCTAGAAATTGGAACCAATGTTTAGATTTAGCCTTAAAGAAAATGGGTTTTAAAAACAGCCTAGCTGATGCATGTCTGTATGTACAGAATTATGAAAAGGAACAAATCATTCTTCTTATATTTGTCGACGATATCTGTTTTTGGCAAAAAACCAGTCACAAATTCACAAATTTGCAAAACAACTGGGACAGAAGTTCCAATTGAAAGACTTAGGAGAAATCAAAAATTACTTAGGAGTTGAGATAAAGAAACTACAGGATAAGGGATATATCCTGAGTCAAAGTAAGAAAATAGAGCAACTTTTAAAGGAGTTTGAAATGGACAATTGCAAAAGCGTGCAGACTCCAATGATAATAGACTTTCAGAAAGTAGAAGAAGAAAATGAAAATCTATGTGACCAGGAATTATACCAGTCAGCTATTGGAACCTTGTTATATCTAGCGCAATGGTCAAGGCCAGACATTGCAAATGCAGTAAATATTTTGAGCAGATACACTTCAAAACCCACTCAGAGGCATTGGTTGGGAGTAAAAAGAATCTTTCGTTATTTAAAGGGAACAATAGATCAATGTCTAATATTGCAACCTTGTGATTCACCAGAACTGAAATGGTATGATCTGAAATGTTATGTTGACAGTGACTGGGGTAATAATATGCAAGACAGACAGTCAATTTCTGGTCTAGTAATAATGTTTGGAGGTGCATTGATAGGTTGGAAAGCAAGAAAACAACCATCCATAGCAGTATCAACATCCGAGGCAGAATTCGCAGCTTTGTCTGAAATGTGTTTAGAGGCCACCTGGTATAAACAATTACTTGAAGATATTGGTTTTGAAATGAAACATCATCCCATCTCTGTATTTGAAGATAGCCAAACATGTATTCAAATGGCAACATGTGAAAGGGTAAAAAGTAGAAGTAAACATGTAGACATCAAGTACTGTCATGTAAGAGAAGCCATAAAAGAAAGGTTAATAGAATTAATTTATTGCCCATCAGAAGACAATTTGGCTGATCTCATGACAAAACCATTGTGTGCACAAAGACATGCAAAGCTTACAAGAGAACTTGGTTTGGTTCCTGTAAGTTCTGTTCAGCTGTAAATTGGAGGGGTGTCAGGTTATTGTAACCTGGGAATTCACAAGCATGAACAGAAAAAACCATGCAGGGCAAAAAATGCTGTGTCATAGTGATTAAACAAAAGATGAGACCATGCCTATACAAAATGGTTAACAAGGTGGTAGAAAAAAGTGCTGTGTCATGCTGACTAGGATGCAATGTTTGAATCTGATTGGTTAGCAACAATATAAAGGTAAAGCACCCAGGACCAGTATCTGAGGCTTCAATTCTCTATGCAGTTGCTCTGTAACTCTGTACAACATTGCTGATGAAAGACTGCCTTGCTTATCTGCTTCTATATACTTGTGAGCTATGTAAATAGACTTTGGTGGTGGAAACTACCGTGTCTGTGTCATTCTTCGCTGCGGACAAGGACTGGGGAGGCTGCACGCCACAAATTTTCTGCGTACTCTGACATCTTATGTTCTTATAAGGGGTTTGGATAGATTCATGGAGGAAAAGAACATCACAGGTTACAAGCCATAAGCAACTTCCTGGCTTTAGAAGTAGGTTCTCTCTGTGCCAGGAGCAAGGGAGTGACAACAGGAAACAGGTTACCTTGTGACTGTGTGCTCTCGGAGGCATCTGGTGGGGCCACTGTGAGATACAAGTAGCTGGACTAGATGCTCCTTTCAGGCACAGTGGCAATCCTCTGGCACAGTGGCCGTTTTAAGGGACAAGTTGCATATTTTGGTCAAGAGGTCAGCAACTTCATTCTTGAGTTCCTTCAGAACTCTTGGGTGTATGCCATCCGGGCCTGGTGATTTATTGATCTTTATTTTGTCAATTAAGTCTGAGACGTCTTCTCTTTTAACCTCTATTTGACTTAATTCTTTAGTCAGGGGAGAACGTTCCGGCAGCGGTATTTGCCCGAGGTCTTCTGCCGTGAAGACAGATGCAAAGAACTCATTTAATTTCTCTGCAGTCTCCAAGTCCCCTTTTATCACCCCTTTCTCTCCCTCACCATCCAGCGGACCAACCGTTTCTCTGGCAGGTTTCCTGCTTCTAACATATTTGAAGAAGCTTTTATTATTCCCTTTTATGTTGCCTGCCATACGTTCCTCAAAGTCTTTCTTGGCCTCCCGTATCATCTTTTTACATTTCTTTTGCCACAGTTTGTGCTCCTGTTTATTTTCCTCACTAGGGCAAGACTTCCATTTACGGAAGGAAGCTTCCTTGCCTTTTATAGCCTCCTTAACTGTGCTTGTTAGCCATGCCGGCACCCTCCTGGACTTGGTTGAGCCCTTTCTCCTTTGTGGGATACACTCCCGCTGGGCCTCTATGACTGTTGTTTTAAACAGCCTCCATGCACTCTGGAGCGATTGGACTCTTTTTACCTTCTCTTTCAGCTTTTTTTAAACTAGTCTCCTCATTTTGGGGAAGTCAGCCCTTCGGAAGTCAAGGGTTTTCGTGTCAGGTTTGCTCGGCACTCTCCCTCCGACATGCATGGCGAAACAGATCGCAGCATGGTCACTATTCCCCAACGGTTCGGTAACATTTACCTCCCTGACCAGATCTTGTGTGCCACACAATATCAAGTCCAGAGTCACCTGTCCTCTGGTCGGTTCCGTGACAAGCTGCTCTAAGGCACAGTCATTAAACATATCCAGAAATTCAGTCTCTCTTTCATGACCTGAGCATGAATTGACCCAGTCGATGTGAGGATAATTGAAGTCCCCCATGACTACAACCCTGTCTCTCATTGACACCTCCCTGATTTGCTTCCTCATTTCAAGATCCCCTTCAGGTTTTTGATCTGGAGGACGGTAGCATGCCCCTACTATTACCTCACTCTTTGAGCCTGCTAATCTAACCCACAGTGATTCTACGGAGGAGTCAGAGCCCCCCTCCAGCTCTACTCTGGTGGATTCTACCCCCTCTTTGACATAGATGGCCACCCCACCTCCAACACGCCCCTCTCTGTCCCTCCTATAGAGTTTATATCCTGGAATTGCAGTATCCCACTGGTTCTCCGCATTCCACCAGGTTTCTGTTATACCTACTATGTCAATGTTTTCCCTAGCCACCAAACATTCCAGTTCTCCCATCCTTGCCCGTAGACTTCGGGCATTTGCATAAAAGCACTTATATACCTGGTCCCCCAAGAAGGGCTGCATGTTTGCACCTTTATTCCTGCAGCCTTCTGTCCTGCTAGACTGGCTGTCATGTCCCATCACGCTACCACTCCCAATTTTTACTCTGCTATTACTTGACTGTTCCCCATCCTCTGCACCCTCATTCCCTAGGGATGAGGAGTCCCGAACCGGATGCCCCTCGGCTCCTGTCGGCTTTCCCCCAGGAGTCAGTTTAAAAGCTGCTCTGCCACCTTCTTAATGTTACGGGCCAGCAGTCTGGTTCCGTTTTGGTTCAAGTGAAGCCCGTCCCTCTTGTACAGGCCCGGCTTGTCCCAAAACGTTCCCCAGTGTCTAACAAACTTAAACCCCTCCTCCTGACACCAGTGTCTCATCCACGCATTGAGACCCCTGAGCTCCGCCTGCCTAGCTGGCCCTGCGCGTGGAACAGGTAGCACTTCTGAGAACGCTCCTTTGGGGTCCTGGATTTGAGCTTCCTACCTAGCAACCTAAATTTGGCCTCCAGGACCGCCCGGCTACATTTCCCCACGTCGTTGGTGCCAACATGCACCACAACCGCTACCTCCTCCCCAGCACTCTTTACCAGCCTATCTAGACGAGAGGTGATGTCCGCAACCTTCGCACCAGGTAGGCAAGTCACTGTGCGGTCCTCACATCCATCACAGACCCCCCTCTCTATGTTCCAGACTATAGAGTCACCCACGACAAGAAGCCCCCTTCGCCCCCTCCCCAGAGGAGTATCCATAGTGCGACTGGATACAGGCCCATCACCTGAAGAAGGGGTCCCCACTGTGGGATTGTTTCCCTCTTTTCCAGAGCGACGTCCTCCAGCCTGAGACTCCCTTTCCTGGCAGATGAGGAGCTGGCCAACTGAGGGTGGGACGATGCCTCCACGTCCCTAGAAGTCTCACCCTGGTTCCTCTCTACCTGTCTCTGCTTCTCCAGGTCAGCAACCGTGGCTTCAAGGGAGCGAACCCATAAGAACATAAGAACATAAGAAGAGCCCTGCTGGATCAGGCCAAAAGCCCATCTAGTCCAGCTTCCTGTGTCACACAGTGGCCCCACCAGATGCCTCAGGGAGCACACGAGACAACAAGATACCTGTGTCCAGTCGCCACTCCCTTGTACCTGGCACAGAGAAAACCCGCTTCTAAAAACCAGGAGGTTGCTTATGGCTTGTAACCTGTGATGGTCTTTTCCTCCATGAATTTGTCCAAACCCCTTTTAAAGGCATCTAGGCCAGGTGCCATCACCACATCCTGTGGCAAGGAGTTCCACAGATGAATCACACGCTGGGTAAAGAAATATTTTCTTTTGTCTGTTCTAACTCTCCCTCCACTCAATTTTAGTGTGTGTCCCCTGGTTCTGGTGTTGTGCGAGAGGGAAAAGAATTTCCCTCTATCCACTCTCTCCATCCCATGCATAATTTTATAAGTCTCAATCATGTCCCCCCTCAGGCGCCTTTTTTCTAGGCTGAAAAGCCCCAGACGCTGTAGACTTTCCTCGTAAGGGAGGTGCTCCAGCCCACGAATCATTCTGGTCGCTCTTTTCTGCACCTTTTCCAATTCAATTATATCCTTTTTGAGGTATGGTGACCAGAACTGGACACAATACTCCAGATGTGGCCTTACCATCGATTTGTACAAAGGCATAATGATATTGGCCGTTTTATTCTCAATCCCCTTTTTAATGATCCCGAGCATGGAATTAGCCTTCTTCACAGCCGCCGCACACTGGGTCGACACTTTCATCGACCTGTCCACCAGCACCCCAAGATCTCTCTCTTCATCCGTCACAGACAACTCAGAACCCATCAGCGTATATGTGAAATTTTGGTTTCTTGCCCCAATGTGCATCACTTTGCACTTACTTACATTGAAGCGCATCTGCCATTTTGCTGCCCATTCTCCCAGTTTGGAGAGATCCTTCTGGAGCTCTTCACAATCCCTGCTGGTCTTTACCACCCGGAAAAGTTTAGTGTCATCCGCAAACTTGGCCACCTCACTGCCTATCCCCAACTCCAGGTCATTTATGAATAAGTTGAAAAGCACCGGTCCCAAGACCGATCCTTGGGGCACACCGCTTTTCACCTCTCGCCATTGTGAAAATTGCCCATTGACTCCCACTCGCTGTTTCCTGGTCTTCAACCAGTTCCTAATCCACAAGAGGACCTGCCCTCTTATTCCCTGACTGTGGAGTTTTCGCAGGAGCCTTTCATGAGGGACCGTGTCAAACGCCTTCTGAAAATCCAGATATATAATATCCACGGGTTCGCTCGCATCCACATGCCTGTTGACCTTTTCAAAAAATTCTAACAGGTTTGTGAGGCAAGACTTCCCCTTGCAGAAGCCATGCTGACTCTCCCTCAGCAGAGCTTGTTTTTCTATGTATTTTAAGATTTTATCCTTAATGAGACTTTCCACCATCTTCCCTGGAACAGATGTTAGGCTGACCGGCCTGTAGTTTCCCGGGTCCCCCCTCCTTCCTTTTTTAAACATTGGTGTGACATTAGCTATCCTCCAATCCTCTGGCACATTGGCCGTTTTAAGGGACAAGTTGCATATTTGGGTCAAGAGGTCAGCAACTTCATTCTTGAGTTCCTTCAGAACTCTTGGGTGGATGCCATCCGGGCCTGGTGATTTATTGATCTTTATTTTGTCAATTAAGTCTGAGACATCTTCTCTTTTAACCTCTATTTGACTTAATTCTTTAGTCAGGGAAGACCGTTCCGGCAGTGGTATTTGCCCGAGGTCTTCTGCCGTGAAGACAGATGCAAAGAACTCATTTAATTTCTCTGCAGTCTCCAAGTCCCCTTTTATCACCCCTTTCTCTCCCTCACCATCCAGCGGACCCACCGTTTCCCTGGCAGGTTTCCTGCTTCTAACATATTTGAAGAAGCTTTTATTATTCCCTTTTATGTTGCCTGCCATACGTTCCTCAAAGTCTTTCTTGGCCTCCCGTATCATCTTTTTACATTTCTTTTGCCACAGTTTGTGCTCCTGTTTATTTTCCTCATTAGGGCAAGACTTCCATTTACGGAAGGAAGCTTCCTTGCCTTTTATAGCCTCCTTAACTGTGCTTGTTAGCCATGCCGGCATCCTCCTGGACTTGGTCGAGCCCTTCCTCCTTTGTGGGATACACTCCCGCTGGGCCTCTATGACTGTTTTAAACAGCCTCCATGCACTCTGGAGCGATTGGACTCTTTTTACCTTCCCTTTCAGCTTTTTCTTAACTAGTCTCCTCATTTTGGGGAAGTCTGCCCTTCGGAAGTCAAGGGTTTTCGTGTCAGATTTGCTCGGCACTCTCCCTCCGACATGCATGGCGAAACGGATCGCAGCATGGTCACTGTTCCCCAACGGTTCGGTAACATTTACCTCCCTGACCAGCTGAGGCGCTGGCCAACTGAGGGTAGGACAATGCCTCCACGTCCCTAGAAGTCTCACCCTGGTACCTCTCTACCTGTCTCTGCTTCTCCAGGTCAGCAACCGTGGCTTCAAGGGAGCGAACCCGTTCCCTGAGAGCCTGGAGCTCTTTGCACCGAGCACACACCCATGACTTGTGCCCAAGAGGCAGACAGTCATACATGTGACACTCAGTGCAAAACACTGGATAGCCCCCACCCTTCTGCTGGCTGTCTGACTGCATAGCTTTTGAGTGTAAGTTGTGGATTTATCAAAGTTTGGGCACCTTAATGTTGTTGGAGCTCTCCTCTCTCCTCTCCACAGAGGAGAAGTGCCGGTCAGTGTGTGGGGCCTGGCTTCCTCGCCCCGCTGCTGAACTCGCCAGAGGATTGGAGGATAGCTAATGTCACGCCAATCTTTAAAAAAGGAAGGAGGGGGGACCCGGGAAACTACAGGCCGGTCAGCCTAACATCTGTTCCAGGGAAGATGGTGGAAAGTCTCATTAAGGATAAAATCTTAAAATACATAGAAGAACAAGCTCTGCTGGGGGAGAGTCAGCATGGCTTCTGCAAGGGGAAGTCTTGCCTCACAAACCTGTTAGAATTTTTTGAAAAGGTCAACAGGCATGTGGATGCGAGCGAACCCGTGGATATTATATATCTGGATTTTCAGAAGGCGTTTGACACGGTCCCTCATGAAAGGCTCCTGAGAAAACTCCACAGTCAGGGAATAAGAGGGCAGGTCCTCTTGTGGATTAGGAACTGGCTGAAGACCAGGAAACAGCGAGTGGGAGTCAATGGGCAATTTTCACAATGGCGAGAGGTGAAAAGCGGTGTGCCCCAAGGATCGGTCTTGGGACCGGTGCTTTTCAACTTATTCATAAATGACCTGGAGTCGGGGATAGACAGTGAGGTGGCCAAGTTTGCAGATGACACTAAACTTTTCCGGGTGGTGAAGACCAGCAGGGATTGTGAAGAGCTCCAGAAGGACCTCTCCAAACTGGGAGAATGGGCAGCAAAATGGCAGATGCGCTTCAATGTAAGTAAGTGCAAAGTGATGCACATTGGGGCAAGAAACCAAATTTTCACATATACGCTAATGGGTTCTGAGTTGTCTGTGACGGATCAAGAGAGAGATCTTGGGGTGCTGGTGGACAGGTCGATGAAAGTGTCGACCCAGTGTGTGGCGGCTGTGAAGAAGGCCAATTCCATGCTCAGGATCATTAAAAAAGGGATTGAGAATAAAACGGCCAATATCATTCTGCTCTTGTACAAATCGATGGTAAGGCCACATCTGGAGTATTGTGTCCAGTTCTGGTCACCACACCTCAAAAAGGATATAGTTGAATTGGAAAAGGTGCAGAAAAGAGCGACCAGAATGATTCGTGGGCTGGAGCACCTCCCTTACGAGGAAAGGCTACAGCGTCTGGGGCTTTTCAGCCTAGAAAAAAGGCGCCTGAGGGGGGACATGATTGAGACTTATAAAATTATGCATGGGATGGAGAGAGTGGATAGAGGGAAATTCTTCTCCCTCTCGCACAACACCAGAACCAGGGGACATGCACTAAAATTGAGTGGAGGGAGAGTTAGAACAGACAAAAGAAAGTATTTCTTTACCCAGCGTGTAATTCATGTGTGGAACTCCTTGCCACAGGATGTGGTGATGGCATCTGGCCTAGATGCCTTTAAAAGCGGTTTGGACAGATTCATGGAGGAAAAGACCATCACAGGTTACAAGCCATAAGCAACCTCCTGGTTTTAGAAGTGGGTTTTCTCTGTGCCAGGTGCAAGGGAGTGGCGACTGGACACTGGTATCTTGTTGTCTTGTGTGCTCCCTGAGGCATCTGGTGGGGCCACTGTGTGACACAGGAAGCTGGACTAGATGGGCTTTTGGCCTGATCCAGCAGGGCTCTTCTTATGTTCTTATGTTCTTATGGGCCTTTGGCCTGATCCAGCAAGGCTCGTCTTATGTTCTTATGTACTCTCAGCAGTAGCATCAGGGACAGTTTGCTTGGCTTCTCCGTCAAGGTAACTCCTCTGTCGGTCGGGGTAAGAAGCCACATCATGAGGCCCATAAATTGAGATTACAGGATGCACAAAATACTACACAAGTTGATGCTCGCTGGTGGTATTCTGCTCGTTGAGCCCCATCAAGGATTTAAATCAGGCCTTTAAAGAGATACATTGTCTCACTAGTGGCATTGTTGATTAAAAACAATGTGCTTTATGGCCTTTGGTTTGCTGTAACTCTCTGTTACATCCTCATTAGGTGCTTGTTTTAAGACAGTTGGCCACAGAAAGGCAATATATTTGGTTCTCCTGGCCAAAAAAAGACAAAAGTCAATAAATAACCATCTGTAGTGTTAATAACTCACCTGGTCAATTTCCCAAAGTAACGTCTGATCCATCGCTCTTATCTCTGGGAGGTTTTTCCATAAGAGAAGAAGTTCGAAAGACATGATTGACGAGGAACAGCCTTCATTTATCAGCAGAAGCTGCGGTCTAAGGTATGGGGGTTTTCTTATTCAAGAAAGAAAACCATCAGTTTTGATAGAAGTGGAATTACGACTTTGTCCCTGTCCCCACGCACAGGTTGGGAAGGACATGATGATCACAACTGCCATTGCTACAACCAGTGCCTGATGAATGGGATTAGGCGAGAAGTTTTGGTAGTCCCCATTTCTTGGCCCGACCTACTCCCAGGAAACAGCCCTGCTGGATCAGGCTCAAGTGGTCCATCTGCACCTGCGTTCTGTGATGCCCAGCAGAGGGAGCCAGGAAGTGACTCAAGAGCAAAGCCCACAAAACTTCCAATGCACCTTTAAACTGGTGAAATTTGCAGGTTGGCTTGGAGTGAAAAGAGCAGACCAGACAAAATTAACTCCCGGGCAGCCCTGTCCAGCCTAAGGCCTCAGCGGCACAATTCAGTCACAAAGCAGCCTAAATGCCTTAGGCTGAAGTTAGGACTGAATTGTGCCGTTGAGGCTGAATTTGTGCTGCAATTGTGACAGACATAGGACGGGTTAAGGAAAGTTGACCAATTCTGTCCTAAGTTCGGCCTAAGAGCTATTCCGTCCTAAGTTTGGCCTAAAAGTGGGCGTGTCGGGGGAGTGACGGGGGCGGTTACGAATTTGGGTCCAGGTCCAGACACTGGAGAGCTCCGACACGCCCCCTCCAGCACAGCTACAGAACAAAATTTAGGTCGACAAAAAAGGTGGACTCAAATTTGAGGAGACCCATAGGAGCCATTTTACCTTACACACTCCAGCCCTCTCCTGAAAAGTTCTAACACCCTCCTCCTGACTTATGCCTGAGTTAGGACGGAATAGCTGTGGCATAACTCTGGACATGGACACAGATAGTTACCCTATCCGAAGCCAGCCGCACCCAGCCTATTTCCCACAAAAGCCCAGCCCCAGGCCTCCATTTTCTCTCTCTCTCTCTCTGAGCACGTGGCATGGGGCCCTGTCCCCCAGCAGCCACAAAGTGGGACTTTGTTGGTGGAGGGCAAAATTCACAAACACCCCACTTCTCCTCTCTCCTCTCTGCCCCCCTCAAGGGCAGAGAGGGTTGTTCTGGCTGTGGCCAAACTGTTTACAGCTGTGCCTGGGCAGCTGCCTCCATGCAAGCACTTGCTAACCCATGTCTTTCTCCCAGTCTCTTCCCCCCCCCCCACACACACACAGGCAACAACACCAGCAGGTAAGAGCAGGGTCTGGGATGGCATGTGTTATGACTTCTGCCTGTTCATGCCAATATATGTTTGACTTTAGCCTGTTCATGCCTATATGTAGGACTTCTGCCTGTGTAAGCCATACTGTAGGACTTCTGCCTGTGCCATAATGTTGGACTTCTGCCTTTTCATACCAATATGTATGACTTCTGCCTGTGTTTGCCTTTATGTAGTACTTCTGCCTGTCAGCACACATATATATGATAGCTGCCTCTTTACCAATGTTTCCTCTGATAGCTGCCCGTTGCCATGTGAGCAGACAAATATGTGTTTGTGTAAATGTGACTTGCCTGTTAACAAAGGTGTGTTTACTAACCCGCAGCCTTGCCCCCATAGGGTCTACAACAGGTCAGTTATGAAGTGCTAGCCATGTATGTCAGTGGTGGCCAACCTTTCAGCATGAATGCTCCTGGCCCTTTAAATGGTTGCATAGGTGAGGGCATTTCAGCAGGTGCAGCTGCTTTAGCAGCACCATCAGCACTTGCAGCTGCCAAGATTCTGTCTTCTACACAACTCTTAAGAATACAGAAGCCCTAATGGTGGAAGGTTGGCCATCCCTGATGTATGTAGTTGTGCTGTGTTTTCTCTCCTTCACTGTTGTCCTTTGCAGGATCATGCCCTTCTGACGTCCAGGTAAGCTCCTCACACTGTGACAAGCTCGTTATACCTAGCAGCTGTGTAATCTGATCTCTCCCTGTAGGCTTTTACAACTGACACACTGGCTTGTCTTCAATGGCGACTGCTACCACACACCAGCTGACATGTAACTCCCCCTTGCTTTTTGTCTCCCCAGGAACGTCCACTACCACCTACCTTCCTGGGAGCACCCCTGGGGCTCCAGGCAGGGTGCCCCACTGTCATCTGCCTTGATGCTGCCAGAGGTCAGGGTGCCAGCCCTGCAACCCTCCTCAGCTGCTGCTGCTGCTGCTCCACCTCCCTGGCTGTCGTTCTTGCTGTCCCTCCCCTTTCTATGGAGCAGGCTGTGGTTCAACAGGGGAAGAGCCTGCGTCTCCAGGTCCATGGGGCACGTGTGCTGCTGCTGCTGCTTTCAGATTGGCTGCTGTGACTACCCCTGGCAGCCTCGCCTGGCCATCTCTGCTACCGTTCCAGAACAATAAAGATGCCCCTCGGGCAGAGGCCCCTTGTGCCAGAGTGTTACACAAGCATTGACCCCCACACACAGCACACAAGCCCCTGCATGAATCCCATCCAGGGACTGCCACTTCCTTCCCAGGGAGATCACAGCAGGGGGGCTGCCAGACCCTCAGGGCTCAGAGGGGAGTGGGGAGTTGGGGGGCCTCTCAGGCAGGCAAACAATGACAGGCGACATGGCGCCCATACTGGATCCGCTTGCGTCCGCCACGTCCGTGAAGAGCCCTTTCGGCAACCGGGGCTCTCACCCGCCCATGGTCCGCCCGTCAACAGCGTCCGTTCCGCCCACGGTCCGCCCGTCAACGGCGTCCATTCCGCCCAAGGTCCGTCTGCATAAGAGGCACCCATTCCTGCATTGCCTTCATCTGCGAAGTGACCCCTGTGTCCCTATTGGTCTCTGCAGACCCCTCTCCCTGTATCCCTCTCCCACCAGCCTTGTTGTCTGTTTCTGACCCACCCGTGTCCCTCCCCAGCACCCCCTGTCCGCCTGCCTGTGTGTCTGCCTCCCCTCCCACTCCCTGATGATGGAAGCTGGCCACCCCCCACCCCGCCGGAGCGCCTGCCGCGAGGCGCCGATGTCGCCCCATCTGGGGGTGTGATGAGCTGCGTGAGCCCTTCCCGCTCGCAGCAGACGGGCCCAAGGCATCTCTCGGTCTTGGCCGGGACACAGAGCAGAAGGCACGCCGGGATGCCTTCTTTGTGGGCATAGCCACGGCCCTGGAGGCCCAGGGCTTCAGGCAGCGCACGGGCAAGTCATGTCAGAGGCGGTTCCAGCCATCATGAGACCCCCTTGTGTGTGACGTTCCCACCCCCTCCTTCCCTTCTCTCCCCCGCTCCCCCCCATGAATCCCACGTGCAGCCTCAACGTGGCTTGGGGGTGGCAACACCTGTTGCAGGTAGGAGGGCTGTGGCACTCCCCCCTGCAGCAGGTGGCTAATGCACAGGGTGCCCTGGGGCAGCTGGCACTGGCACTTCAGCTGACTGTCGCACGCCCAGTGCCTGCAGGCCCACCTGTGGCTGCCCATCTGCTGCAAACACTGCAGCAGCTGTGGTAGGTGCACACAGACGAGCTCAGGAGGGGGCTCTTCGCTTCCACAAGACTGACACCTCCCCACAGGAGCCTGCCTGCCTCTGTGGTAAGTTTTGCCTCGATCCTGGGCTGGTGCTAGCCCACTGCTCTTGCCTCCTGCCTACCTCAGGCATAAGGGGGGGTAGAGGGAGGTAGAGAGGGCATTCATCCCACAGTGGCAGACTTTGCCCCAAATTACATGCCTTGATTCTACAGTGCTAGAACACTTGTAAAGAGTGCCCCTCACATCTGAGCATCATTAGAACATGGATATCATATGCAAACCTTTGGTCCAGATGTTCAAACAAACACACAATATTGCTCCTAACACACTCATTATGCTCTTTTAGGTCACCTCTAAAGAGCTCAGCCTCTATACATGATGAGTGCACTGAGCAGAGCACAGAGTGACATGCCAGAAAAAGCCAAAAAAACAAAAACAAAACAAAACCCTCTTGAAGGTACAGAAGGAGTAAAAATGCATAGAAGAGTTTTGAAGAGAAAACCAGGGTGTATACTAGGCAGACCGAATCCATGAATAAATCTCATTTTAGCAGCACAATTGCCAGTGAAGTTCTTTTTCTCAACCAAGCCTTGGAGAACAACTTTGAGGGTTTGTGAAGCCCTCTTCAGATTAGAGGGGAGCTTATAAAGCCCTGAAATTCTGCTCCTGATGGGACCCACATTGGAGCTGGAGAAGAATTAATGCAACTACAGTGGCTCAAGGAAGAAGGACCCTCTCCCCCCCCGCCCCCCTTCACCAGGTTTTCCATCCCTGGCCATGGAGAAGGAGGGGCAAACTCCTCTTCTCTCCCTGTGCCCCGAGACTGCTTTTAGCACTGACATTTGACTTATAAGTAAAGGGAACAAGGCAGAAGGACTGGGGGGGGGGCGAGGAGGGGGTTTGCAAGCGGAGAGGGCTGATAAGGACAGAGCTTCAAATGGACACGGAAAAATTATCCCAGTTCTCCCCATTTTTTCCCATAAGATGTTGGACCAATTTTGAGTTCATCCAAGGCGACTTTGGGAGCGCTGTTAATACTACTTTTGTTTCTTCAGTGTTTTACTTATATTTCATTTATTAGTAGGGCCATTGGGGGATGTGAGCCCCCGACCGGCAGCGTGGTGTGCCTTCTCAATTGTCCCAAAACTGATGGTGTGTCTTGAGAATTTTAGCGCCTTGTCAGCGTGCCGTGAGATGAAAAAGGTTGAAAGTTGCTGCTTTAGAGGGTAGAAATGTTTGAAAAGAAAAGAACAGGTTGGTCACCTCTAACTTCCACTCTCATCCTCTCCCGGAGGTTTATGTTGAACAGCAACGCTGCAAAATGCCTCGCATTGCAACTCCTGGACGGACGCTGTCACCTACTGACGAGTGTGACACATCAAATGTCAAATACAGTTTCATGGTGACTGTCAAGTATAAATATTGAGATCTAACACCATCCAAAGTCGAATGCAGATAGAAATATTCAGTGAGTATTGGGCACCAACTTTTGCAGAGGAGAATATTTGAGGGCAACTTGGTTTCAGTTGTCATTGGTCGTTTTGAGATGCAGACACCTGATTGTGGCCCATTGGCTCCGCAAGAGATTTTCTCCTCCCTTTCGTGTGTACAAGTTAGTTTGCTCTCTTTACACTTCTTCAACAAATGCAAACCAGATCCATGCATATGTTACAACATGTGTAGAAGTTGCAGGTGGGAGGACTGGATAAAGCCCCCTTTGCCCACCCAAATGAAAAGTGGGCGTCCATTCAATGGCATGCATTCAAATTTTCATTTGCACTGAGTACTACACGTGTGGGTTCTGAGTGAGTTTTCTGTACCCTGGACAAATGAAGGTGCCCGGGTCTCTGTTTAGGTGCAATCCTGAACATTAGGATCCTGAGCACCAGAAGTGGGCATGGGCATAGGTGCCACCCCAGTCCCCCCAGCCCCCACCTTTAGAACACCTGCCCAGGGCTCATGACTTGCTCTGTCACAGAGTTGATGTGTGACTGGTCCTTGCCATACAGACCATAGGCTGGAAGAGCAGCCCTTCCCAAAGCATCTCTTTCCCACCTGTCTCTGTAAAGGTACCAGCTGTCTTTGGCCCTGTTTGCCAGTTAATCCTTCCAAATCTCTTGCCCAGCATGCAAACAAAGGTAATGCATCTATTTTGGTTCCCGGGAGGACCTCACATTGAAATTGCCGCTTCTCTCTTTGGTGTATCTTTAACGAGCTCAGCGGGTGTCAGAATCATTTCCATTATTTTTCCCCACCCTTCCTTTTCTCTTCCAAATTGTGGGCTGTGGCATTAAAATGGATGTATTACTGTCTGAATCCAACTTGTGCACGTCCCCTTACCCACCATTATACTTGGACCCCGGTGATTCTAATGACTCTCTTTTTCTAGAGGGGCTCATTGCAAGGTTTTTTTTTTACAGTGCTTCATCTATTTTAATTTACTCCTGTTCTTCCTGATGTAATCGTTAGTGGTTTATTAGGCTGTTTCTTTCCCATCTCCCCCCACCCATCTGAAATAGTTTGCATTCGCAGCTGAAATTAACTGATTTCCCATTTCAGAGCAAGGAGGAGCAAGGAGGACCTTAACCCCCCCCCCCAACTTCATTTTTGGTCTCATAGCAATGCCGTTTGTTTTTGATATATCAGCCCCATAATCTGTTGGTGTTTGTTTGCATGGGCTCAAATTGCTATGCCAAGTCAGAATCCTGTCACCACCATAGCCAGGAGAAAACCCCTTCGCTTCCCGATTCACCAGTGTTCATGGACTACAGCAGCTGAGTACGGACTCTTAAGTGCAAGTCCCAGCAGGATTGGGGCCAGTATTAGGGTGGAACATGCAATAGGGGTGTCAGTATCTGAACGGAGAAGTCGGTCTGAAGAAGAAAGCCGGCAAGGAACAGGGCAGGCGACCCGAGAAGGGAGCTGGCAGCTTGGGAGGGGGCGATCAAAAAGGGCAGCTGGCAGGAAGGTGTCAGGGCCACTCTGGCTGAGGCCCCAGGGAAGGGGCCCCACACCCACTCCAGAAGTCTTTCTCCCCAGGCCAGTGGGTTGCCTGGGTGGAGCCATGCTGAGGCCTGGGAGGGAAGCCGGTTTCCTTGGCTCTGCAGCCGTTACCCAAGGCAGGGAGTGTTGGGATTTGAGCACCCCCTAAGGTTTATGCATTCCTCCAGTAGGGAGCCACTGTGCCAGCCAGCCAGGAGTGGCCCTGTTGGCATCTTGCCCACTCCGGACACTCACAGCCAGGCAAGTCGGGGGCACAGCTACCGCACTGCCTGCCTGGCTGCGCCTCCCACAGCTCCTCTTTCTTTGTCACTTGTGGCGACCTTGTCTGAGAGTTCTTCAGCCTGTGCCAGTGAGGAGCGGGTTCCGGGCAAGCCAGGGGCCTGCTTTGGAAGGTCATTCGTAGGGCAATGCTGCACATTACGAGGACTGGAGGGAGAGGAGGAGGAAGGATAACCAAGTTGTCAAGATGTGCAACGAGGGGCAGAGGGAGGGGGCGTCGGTTGGTTGGCTGAAGGGCGGGACATCACCACTGGGAGGCTGCTTTGCTGTTGCTCAGGTCCAAGCTGCCTCCCGAGCAGGAGCCTCCCATTGGTTCTCTCCTCCGTCACTCAGGTCTCTGCAGTTCTTCTGGGCTTCCCAGGCCTCCCTCCTTCCCAGGCTTCCTCAGCACTTCCTTTTGCAGGCAAGTTGTGGCAAGCAACTTCTCAACACCCACGACGTTCCTCTGTGGCTGCAAGGACAGGCTGTGACCGGAACGTCTCCTCCCACTTGGAGTTTAATCTGAGCTGGAGGAGAAGTTGGAGGCTTCTAATGCTTGTCTCTGCGTTGAGGGATGCACCACTGAGCCCCTGGAGCTTGTTACTGGGCTCCACAGCCCAACAGACGTGCTGGCAGCTCCTCTTAAGTTTGCGCTGCAGTCCCAGGTGCTCCCAAGTAGCCCACAAGCCGGGCATGAAGGAGACCAAGCGCCCCTCTTTTTGCTCCCCACCCACGACAGACGTCTCGTCACTTTTCCTATGCAGCGACTCGTGGACTGTAGTGGGCTGCCCCTCTTGCACACCTGAGCTTCTTTGAGGTGGTGATACCTGGAATGAACCTCGAGTGGACCCCAAAGGTAGCGTTCTCAGAAGTGCTACCTGTTCCACATGCAGGGCCAGCTAGGCAGGCGGAGCTCAGGGGTCTCAATGCGTGGATGAGACACTGGTGTCAGGAGGAGGGGTTTAAGTTTGTTAGGCACTGGGGAACATTTTGGGACAAGCCGGGCCTGTACAAGAGGGACGGGCTTCACTTGAACCAAAACGGAACCAGACTGCTGGCGCGTAACATTAAGAAGGTGGCAGAGCAGCTTTTAAACTGACTCCTGGGGGAAAGCCGACAGGAGCCGAGGGGCATCCGGTTCGGGACTCCACATCCCTAGGGAATGAGGGTGCAGAGGATGGGGAACAGTCAAGTAATAGCAGAGTAAAAATTGGGAGTGGTAGCGTGATGGGACATGACAGCCAGTCTAGCAGGACAGAAGGCTGCAGGGATAAAGGTGCAAACATGCAGCCCTTCTTGGGGGACCAAGTATATAAGTGCTTTTATGCAAATGCCCGAAGTCTACGGGCAAAGATGGGAGAACTGGAATGTTTGGTGGCTAGGGAAAACATTGACATAGTAGGTATAACAGAAACCTGGTGGAATGCGGAGAACCAGTGGGATACTGCAATTCCAGGATATAAACTCTATAGGAGGGACAGAGAGGGGCGTGTTGGAGGTGGGGTGGCCATCTATGTCAAAGAGGGGTAGAATCCACCAGAGTAGAGCTGGAGGGGGGCTCTGACTCCTCCGTAGAATCACTGTGGGTTAGATTAGCAGGCTCAAAGAGTGAGGTAATAGTAGGGGCATGCTACCGTCCTCCAGATCAAAAACCTGAAGGGGATCTTGAAATGAGGAAGCAAATCAGGGAGGTGTCAATGAGAGACAGGGTTGTAGTCATGGGGGACTTCAATTATCCTCACATCGACTGGGTCAATTCATGCTCAGGTCATGAAAGAGAGACTGAATTTCTGGATATGTTTAATGACTGTGCCTTAGAGCAGCTTGTCACGGAACCGACCAGAGGACAGGTGACTCTGGACTTGATATTGTGTGGCACACAAGATCTGGTCAGGGAGGTAAATGTTACTGAACCGTTGGGGAATAGTGACCATGCTGCGATCTGTTTCGCCATGCATGTTGGAGGGAGAGTGCCGAGCAAACCTGACACGAAAACCCTTGACTTCCGAAGGGCTGACTTCCCCAAAATGAGGAGACTAGTTTAAAAAAAAAGCTGAAAGGGAAGGTAAAAAGAGTCCTATCGCATGGAGGCTGTTTAAAACAACAGTCATAGAGGCCCAGCGGGAGTGTATCCCACAAAGGAGAAAGGGCTCAACCAAGTCCAGGAGGGTGCCGGCATGGCTAACAAGCACAGTTAAGGAGGCTATAAAAGGCAAGGAAGCTTCCTTCCGTAAATGGAAGTCTTGCCCTAATGAGGAAAATAAACAGGAGCACAAACTGTGGCAAAAGAAATGTAAAAAGATGATACGGGAGGCCAAGAAAGACTTTGAGGAACGTATGGCAGGCAACATAAAAGGGAATAATAAAAGCTTCTTCAAATATGTTAGAAGCAGGAAACCTGCCAGGGAAACAGTTGGTCCGCTGGATGGTGAGGGAGAGAAAGGGGTGATAAAAGGGGACTTGGAGACTGCAGAGAAATTAAACGAGTTCTTTGCATCTGTCTTCACGGCAGAAGACCTCGGGCAAATACCGCTGCCGGAATGGTTTCCCCTGACTAAAGAATTAAGTCAAATAGAGGTTAAAAGAGAAGACGTCTCAGACTTAATTGACAAAATAAAGATCAATAAATCACCAGGCCCGGATGGCATCCACCCAAGAGTTCTGAAGGAACTCAAGAATGAAGTTGCTGACCTCTTGACCAAAATATGCAACTTGTCCCTTAAATCGGCCACTGTGCCAGAGGATTGGAGGATAGCTAATGTCACGCCAATCTTTAAAAAAGGAAGGAGGGGGGACCCGGGAAACTTCAGGCCGGTCAGCCTAACATCTGTTCCAGGGAAGATGGTGGAATGTCTCATTAAGGATAAAATCTTAAAATACATAGAAGAACAAGCTCTGCTGAGGGAGAGTCAGCATGGCTTCTGCAAGGGGAAGTCTTGCCTCACAAACCTGTTAGAATTTTTTGAAAAGGTCAACAGGCATGTGGATGCGAGCGAACCCGTGGATATTATATATCTGGATTTTCAGAAGGCGTTTGACACGGTCCCTCATGAAAGGCTCCTGAGAAAACTCCACAGTCAGGGAATAAGAGGGCAGGTCCTCTTGTGGATTAGGAACTGGTTGAAGACCAGGAAACAGCGAGTGGGAGTCAATGGGCAATTTTCACAATGGCGAGAGGTGAAAAGCGGTGTGCCCCAAGGATCGGTCTTGGGACCGGTGCTTTTCAACTTATTCATAAATGACCTGGAGTCGGGGATAGGCAGTGAGGTGGCCAAGTTTGCGGATGACACTAAACTTTTCCGGGTGGTGAAGACCAGCAGGGATTGTGAAGAGCTCCAGAAGGACCTCTCCAAACTGGGAGAATGGGCAGCAAAATGGCAGATGCGCTTCAATGTAAGTAAGTGCAAAGTGATGCACATTGGGGCAAGAAACCAAAATTTCACATATACGCTAATGGGTTCTGAGTTGTCTGTGACAGATCAAGAGAGAGATCTTGGGGTGCTGGTGGACAGGTCGATGAAAGTGTCGACCCAGTGTGCGGCGGCTGTGAAGAAGGCCAATTCCATGCTCGGGATCATTAAAAAAGGGATTGAGAATAAAACGGCCAATATCATTCTGCCCTTGTACAAATCGATGGTAAGGCCACATCTGGAGTATTGTGTCCAGTTCTGGTCACCACACCTCAAAAAGGATATAGTTGAATTGGAAATGGTGCAGAAAAGAGCGACCAGAATGATTCGTGGGCTGGAGCACCTCCCTTATGAGGAAAGGCTACAGCGTCTGGGGCTTTTCAGCCTAGAAAAAAGGCGCCTGAGGGGGGACATGATTGAGACGTATAAAACTATGCATGGGATGGAGAGAGTGGATAGAGGGAAATTCTTCTCCCTCTCGCACAACACCAGAACCAGGGGACATGCACTAAAATTGAGTGGAGGGAGAGTTAGAACAGACAAAAGAAAATATTTCTTTACCCAGCGTGTAATTCATCTGTGGAACTCCTTGCCACAGGATGTGGTGATGGCATCTGGCCTAGATGCCTTTAAAAGGGGTTTGGACAGATTCATGGAGGAAAAGACCATCACAGGTTACAAGCCATAAGCAACCTCCTGGTTTTTAGAAGTGTGTTTTCTCTGTGCCAGGTGCAAGGGTGTGGCGACTGGACACAGGTTATGTTGTTGTCTTGTGTGCTCCCTGAGGCATCTGGTGGGGCCACTGTGTGACACAGGAAGCTGGACTAGATGGGCTTTTGGCCTGATCCAGCAGGGCTTTTCTTATGAGTCCGAACGCTCTGCTCACTGAGCTATGCCTTCTCCCCTTCCAGTGTGCAGCCAGTCCCAAGCACACTGATGGTGGGGAGCTCCATGGAGTACAATGGGATTGACTTCTGAGCAAAGGTGGTCAGGGCTCTGCTGTCACTCACTCTTACTGCACGGTTCAGTTGGCAGGGAACAACATTAGTCCTGCTCGGGCAGCTTTGCTCATCCCAGATGGAGATCAAACCCTCCTTGGGGGAACAGTTTAGTAGCCTGGGTTTGGTCCCGGCGTTATTATTGAAGGACCTTGCTGGTCCTTGCTGGTCAGGCAGCAGGGCCGGTTCAGTGCGTAGATCTCCATGTCAACCCATCATGAAGACCAGGGATTTGGTCATCTTTATCCACACCATGATAACCTCACAGGCTGGCTGCTGCAATGAACCTGCATGGGGCTGCCCTCCTGGACTGTTCAGGAGATGCAGTTGCTTTGAGATGCAGCAGCGGTTTGAGTAGAGGCTCCGCATCACACAGCTCCTGGCAGCTCTGAAGGTGCTGCTTTGACCTCTACATCCCCAAACTGTTTGAGCCGCTGCCCTCCTGGGGCAAAGGAGATCTTCAGGAGAGGCTCCTGGCTCCGAGATGCTGCTGCTGCTGCTGCTGCTGCTCCTGGGTTGATTCATCATTGCACCTCTGAGGCGAAGGTCTGTTTACCCAGTTGTTAAAAATGTATTTGATACATTTACATTGCCACAAGCACTTTATTCTGGAAGCGGTGATCAATACATTTTAACGATAAATGACCTCTCTCTCTCTCTCTCTCTCTCTCTCTCTCTCTCTCTCTCTCTCTCTCTCTCACACACACACACACACACACACACACACACACACACACACACACACACACACACACTGTCCATCTTGCTCGTCTTGTTTCCTCTGCCTTATCTTGTTGAGCAGATGTCAACTCCTTGCCTCAACATCTCCTCGCACTCTGGTCACAAGAGGGGCCTCATTTCCTCATTATTTCCTCATTTCCTCATTTCCTCATTATTTCCTCATTATTTCCTCATTATTTCCTCATTTCCTCATTATTTCCTCATTATTTCCTCATTTCCTCATTTCCCTGATTCTGCATCTTCCCTCTATGCATGGATTCAGCTGCAATGTGGGGCCCTCATGTCTTGTCAGAAACGGCCTCCCTGGGTCAGCCCTTTCAGTCAATGGATGGATGAGATTTCTGTCAACTGTGGAGTCCCTTGCACAAAACAGCCTGGCAAAATCCAACTACTGTATTTCAATATTTCCTTCTGGACCAGGACTATTTTTATTTTTATTTATTTACAGTATTTTTACCCCGCCTTTCTCCCCGAAGGGGCCCAAGGCGGCTTACAACATGAAAAAAGAATACAATACAAAAAGTGCAATACAAAAAATAATCACTTTTTAAAACAATAAAAAACAGTTAACGAAAACTAGTAAAAAACAGCATCTAAAAATTAATAAAAACAGATCACATTACAATTAAAACAAGAGCATAAAAAACAGCAGCACCCCATCTGTAGCAGCAGGATGTTAACAAAGGCAAGGACTCAGAAGGCTTCCTTAAACAGGAAAGTTTCAGGCCTCGCCGGAAAGTCTCCAAGGAGGCAGGCAGGGAGCAGTACGTAAGTCAAGAGGGAGGGAATTCCATAGGGTTGGTGCCACTACTGAGAAGTCTCTATTTCTGGCCGCTGCCCCTCACACCTCCCTGGGCGACGGTACCCGCAAAAGGGCCTTCTCTGATGACCTAAGGAGACGAGCCGGACTATATAGAAGTAGGCGGTCTCTCAAATATCCTGGCCCCAGACCATATAGGGCTTTAAAGGTCAAAACCAGCACTTTGAATTGGGCCCGGAAACGAATCGGCAGCCAGTGCAGCCGTCGGAGAAGCGGCCCGACAGAGTCGAACCACCTACCTCCAGTGATTACACGGGCCGCCGCATTCTGCACTAATTGCAGTTTCCAAACCGTCTTCAAGGGCAGCCCCACGTAGAGAGCATTATAATAGTCTAACCGTGACGTCACTGTGGCATGGATCACTGTGGTCAGGTATGCACGAACCAAGTACCGGTCGCAGCTGGCGCACCAGCCGAAGCTGGGCAAAGGCCCCCCTGGCCACAGCCGCTACCTGGGAATCCAGGAGCAGCTGCGGATCCAGGTGGACCCCCAAGCTGCGGACCTGCTCCTTCAGAGGGAGTGCAACTCCATTCAGAGCAGGACGATACTCTAGCACCTGCAGCATGGATTTCCAGACCAGGAGAACCTCTGTCTTGTCCAGGTTTAGTTTCAGCTTATTAGCCCTCATCCAGGTCCCAACCGCCTCCAGGCAGCGCTCCAGAACCTCAACAGCCACCCTGGAATCAGGTGGAAAGGAGAGATAGAGCTGGGTGTCATCAGCATATTGATAGCACCCAACTCCAAATCCCCGGATGACCTCTCCCAGCAGCTTCATGTAGATGTTAAATAGCATGGGGGACAAAATGGAACCCTGTGGCACCCCACACCTCAAGGGCCAGGATGCTGAACAGGCGTCCCCCAGCACCACCATCTGAGACCTATCTGCCAAGTAGGAGTGGAACCACCGCAGAACGGTGCCCCCGACCTCCAGCTCGGCCAGTTGGCCCAGAAGGACACCATGGTCGATAGTGTCGAAAACCACTGAGAGGTCCACCAGAACCAACAGGGAACTCCCCCTGTCCAGTCCACAGCGTAGATCATCCACCAAGGCGACCAAGGCCGTTTCTGTCCCAAAGCCCGGCCTGAAACCAGATTGAAAGGGATCTAGATAATCCGCTTCATCCAGGACCCTCTGGAGTTGAGACACCACCACCCGCTCAATTACCTTGCCCAAAAACGGGAGGTTTGAAACTGGCCAGTAGTTGTCCATTATTGTGGAATCAAGGGAGGACTTCTTCAGAAGGGGTTGAACCACTGCCCGCCGTAAAGCGAGCAGCAACACCCCCTCCACCAAAGAAGAGTTGACCACCCTCCTCGTCCACTCGGCCAGCCCCTCCCGGGCGGATCTGATTAGCCAAGCCGGGCAAGGGTCAAGCAGGCAGGCAGTCGGCCTCACACTCCAAAGGAGCCTGTCCACATCCTCAGGCTGTACAAGCTGAAAAGAATCCCACAACACTGGACAAGCAGGTGCCAAGGGGACATCCACAGATATTGTCAATATTGTCAACTACCTTAGTTAAGGATGCAATCCTATACACACTTGCCTCACCTGGGAGTAAAGTTCCATTGAACACAGTGGGGCTTACTGCTGAGTAAATATAAGGACTGTAGAGCAGAGGATTTTGCTGTAACTGGGTGATGTTCCCTCTCGTCAAGATTTGCTTAGATGTTCAGAAGAAATGTAGGCGCTTGGACACCTGCCTCCCCAGCAAAATCCTCAGTACAAGAGACCATTATTCAGAGCCGGTGACCTAGAAATCAGGGACTGTACACTGTTGGTGCTGCTAGTCGTAGGCGTGAGGCAGCCCCTGGACTCTGAACAAGAGCAGAGGGCACCTCAATTCCGGTTTACGTTACTCCTGAACAAGGAGGGCTGCCCCTACCTGGGGTACGCCATCACTCAGCCCCCAGGCTCTGAGGATCTTTAGGCAAGCAGACCTTGTGGGTCTTGACACAAGGAAGCCAGGCCACAAGATTGCAAGTCAGCTCACGCTATAGTAGCAAAGGCAAAGCGGTTTCAGGCTGGATTTAGCTTACTCAATTTCCCAGTACCCAATAAGCACACTTTGGTATCGTATAATAGAGTTTATTTAAGATATCTTTTTAGGTCTATGCAAGCATAGATTAGGAGGCATTTCAATAACGCTTGACATGAATATGACAAACAAATAAAGTTTGACATGAATATGACAAACTTTAGAATAAAGTTAGGTTTCTAACTTCCTAAAACCTAAACGTTTCCTAACTCTCACCAAGAGTATCTAACCCAGCCCATGGAGGGTCTGGGGCCTTACCAACCCAATGCTGGGGTAGGCAGGTATCCATGATGTCTCATGGAGAAGTGTGGTAACTGCTCACGATCCAGGATGCGAGAGAGCTACCCCAAGACTGGGCAACTTAAATACTTTTCCCAATATGTTTTGTTGGACTGTCATCCTATAGAAGATGAATCCCAAAAGCGTCTTCTAACTACGTAATCTCATGCTCACCCCCTCCCAACTGGAGGATGCACAGGTGTCTGTAGTTAATTGGCATCGGCCTTGGGCTCATCTTATTCTCAGGCAGAGTTCGGGTCAGTCATGCGCAGTTGGCGTGGCCACCGCCATTTGCAATAACGGGTTCTCACGTCTGCCTTCCGAGCCTCTGAGAATTTGGACCATTTCCAATCACTAGGCTGTAAGGCAGTTTTCCACACATCCTGTTTAAGATGGAGTCTGAGACAGACAAAGATGTGCTCATAACATCAGATGTGCTGCTAACCAGATGGAGTGTGCCCTGACTCCCTGGGCCAGAAAGATCACCTGGGCTTTGGGAGGACCCCACCTGTCCGTTGCCTCCCTTTGCGCAGGAAGGATGATGATGGCGGCATCCCATGCAGGCTGCCTGACTCCTGGCTCGTGTTCCTCAGCCCCCGGCGTTCACCTGGTGGCTAACAACAGCCCAGCGCTGACAACGGTGCCATCTCCTGGGTTGAAAGGAAGATACTTTTCCTGCCTGAATTCTACACCTCATGCTTTAGTAGTGGAGTTTGCCAGGCTGGTGCTGGAAACAATCTTTGTGTGCTCAGCAAGCTTCTCCAAAGTGGAGCCAAACACTGCAAGCACCTCCATTTGTCCCTAGCTGTAGCAGGATGGTGTAGTGGTTTGGGAGTCGGACTTAGACCTGGAAGATCCAGGTTCAAATCCCCACTCAGCCACGAAGCTTCCTGGGTGACCTTGGGCCAGTCACTATCTCTCAGCCCCACCTACCTCACAGGGTTGTTGTGAGGACAAAAAGGAGGGGAGGAAATATGTACACCACTCTGAGCTCCTTGGAGGAAGGGTGGTATAGAAATGTGAAATAAATAAATAAATAAATAAAAGCTCAGACTAAAATCAGAGCTGCATAATAATTTCAGGCTCCCTCCCCCGCCCTTGCTACCAGTCAAAGTTCCTGACCCCCCCCCCCCTCTCCTATCTTCTCTTTAATCCTGGTAGTGCTGCTGCTGCCGTAAGTGGGAGGAAAAGAAGGAGCTCTGACAGGCAGCATTATTATAGGGAGAAATGCCAATGCAGTCGCCCTCTGGAAAGCGACACTCCCCAGGGGCCACCCTGATGTGCTAGCAGTGCACCCGGGGGCGGGGATGGTGGTGGTGGTTGGGAGGTGGATCAGAACTGCCTTCTTGCCTCTTCTGTAGAATGCAGCCCCTCCGCCACGCCCTGCTGCATAAGGCACCCAATTGGTGATGGTGCCCTGAGCCTACTGCTGGGTGGGGCTACAGCAGCTGCTGCCACCGCCTGTGAGCCTCAAACTCAGCACTCCCATCTAGGAGGCTGTGTGCCCCCCCAACCCCCCCCCCCCCCAACCATGAAGATAGTCTGCAACGAGCTGGCTGCTCTTTGGCCGTTCCTTGCTTTCTGCTTGATTGGCTGTTGATCAGCTACCCCAGGCTGCCTCCTTCGAGGTGTAGGCACCACTGGCAGGTCACTAGACCAGGACAGGGATCAGGATGAGGGATCCCAAGTGGCTGTCTGGCTCGGGGCTGCCGGCTGGTGGCTCCTGGGGATTGAATCGCAAAGTCCATCTCAAAGGCTGTCAGGCTTGCGCAGGGGGTGGGGTGGGGGTGGACATAGCAACTCAGCTGCCTCGGCCCCCTTTCCAGGGTTTGGTGTGGAAAAACTGGGGTCGGCGAGAGGCAACCCTGGGTTGGAGCCAGAGTGGTGATGGTCAAGAGGGAAGCGGCAGTTGCGTATGTCTCCAGCCCGCACTAAAGGGGGAGTGGAGCTCCAACTGGATAAGAACTGCAGCAGGAGGTGTTTGCAGTGGTGAAACAAGGGTGGAGCGAAGGCAAGTAGTTCTGCAAGACTCCGTTACACTGGAGTCAGCGGCCCCTCCCCCTTGCTGTTGGAGCCATTCCGGCAGCAACAGGGGAGTGTCCTGCGTGTTGCCTTTGCTGCCAGAATGGCTCCAACGGCAAGGGGGAGGGGCCGCTGACTCCAGTGTAACGGAGTCTTGCAGAACTACTTGCCTTCGCTCCACCCTCGTTACGCCTCTAGGTGTTTGAATGGGACGTTGTAATTAACAAACGTGGTCCCTTTCATACTGAAACTGATCTGGTCTTGTGTTACCTATATTGGAAAATAAGTACAACACCACCGACAGGACACTTGAGGGCAGCTTACTCTCCAGAGGACTCGGAGGATACTTGTCCCAGGCCTTTCTCTTTGACCTGTGGGGCTGTGTCTCTACCTGGCTCCCTGGCTCCCCTCTTCTCTCGCGATCCTTCAAGCATGCTCACCTCTCTCCAGGAGCTCTGACTAGCTGCATGGTGGAGTCCATCATGTCATGCCGTCTCACATGCCCATGCCAAGGGGATGGCACTAGGATTCCCTGCTCCAAAATGGAGGCAGTGGCGTTCTATAATGGGGGGAGCTGGTGTGCTCCACCCCAGGCGCCGAGTGGGCGCGGGGGCGCGGCAGCTGGGCTCGGGGCTGCGCAGAGTGGCGCAGCACCGGAGCCCGGCTGGCGCGTCCCCCCGAAGCAGCGCGCCCACTCGGAGCGTCCTCGGCCTCCAGAGGCTCCGCTCCGAAGGCTGGGGATAAGCCCTCCTTAGAGCGACCGCCCAGTTCGGCGGTCGAAGGCTTTATGAGAAAGCCGAACGCATCGCCGGCTTTTATATGGGTTCTGCACATGCGCAGAGCCTTTCTGAGCCTTTCTCTACTATGAAAGGGCTGCCTGTTTGCCCTCAGAAAGGTTCTGCGCATGCGCAAAGCCGGCGATGCATTTGGATTTCTCATAAAGCCCTCGACCGCCGAACTGGGCGGTCGCTTTGAGAAGGGCTTGTCCCCGGCCTTCGGAGCGGAGCCTCCGGAGGCCAGGGACGCGCCGAGTGGGCGCTCAGCCCCAAGCCCGGCTGCTTGGGGGGGGCGCTCCAACCCCCGCCCCCCCAGGCGCCGGGAGGCTCAGGGCTGGGAACGCCTCTGAATGGAGGACCTTAATGATGTACGTGCTGGCGATGAGATGTGAGTATTTTTTTTCTCTGAAACACTTTTTCTGCCTCTGCTCCTCCTTTTTCTTCTCAGCAGCTATGATGTGTGTGTGTGTGTGTGTGTGTGTGTGTGCGCGCGCGCACGCTGTAGGAAAAAGAGTCTTCCACTTTATAACTCTGCCTAATGTAGATGCCTAGACCCCCCTTTTCTACCAGTACCCCAGGAAGGAGCTTCAGTCTCTTAGAACAATTTTTGTCTTTGCCTTTTTCTCCCCCCCCCAAAAAAAAAAAATGCTGGCACTTGCTTGCTTTTGCTTCTTGATGAGAGAAGAAGACGAACCACTTCTCCAAAGCCGGAGCAAACAGAGAGAGGCTGTTGTGAGCACCCAAGGGTGCTGAGTGATTTCAGCTCGTTTGATTCGGTGAGCAGACACCTGACTCCGCGGACGGAGCGGGTACCCAAAAAGGAAGAGAGAGAAAGAAAAGGGAAGAGATCTGCAGTTTGCAGAGGCGCCAAAACAGAGCTCAAAATAGACCAACATTGGGTAAAAAGAAGATCTTTTACTCAGCCAGCCGAGGACACGATCAGCAAGGCAGAAAGTGTAACATATAAAATCAATACAAAAGCTTATATACATTTCATTATTTCATACGGAATCATGGAGTACATTGTTACAGAAGATGTATAAGAAAGGGGAACCAATACAGCGGGGGATCCAAGGAGTTACACTTCGATACAGCCAATCAGATGTGGGATTGAAACTATGCACCAATGAGAACAGCAGCAGCGTGTATGAAACTTTGAACCAATAAAAGATAAACTTTATTAAAAGAACCAATGAAAAGTGTGGTGCTTTGTGCAACTGGGAACCAATGGGATGATGGGTGGGGGTACTGGGTAGCAGAGGTAATAGGATTATGCCCCCACTTCAGGTGAAGCGAGGTTTTCCGGAGTTTTATGAATGGGTCCTTCTGAGAAGCCTGCTTAACACAAAAGGCAGTGTTTCCAATTAGATAGCCCAAAAGTGCCACACAATAGGTCCCTGCCCCATGGCACCAGGCATACAGTTGAGGACATTTGAATTATTGCTGTCAGTCAGGCAAGAGCAAGGCAGATAACTAGATTAGCATTTGAATAATTGTAGCAAGGCAAAACAGGAACAATGGGAGGTGAGATAGTGGTGGCATGCACAGAGGGACAAGTTGCAGTCAGGGAAATGGCAGCAGGAGATAGGCATTTGAATGATAGTGACAAAGGAAGGCAGAGACAATGGTTCCAGGATGTGGGGGATGGCGGTGATTGACAGAGGAGAGACACACAAAGAGTTAGTCTTGAAGTCCAGGAAATGGTGGCAGTCTGAGTTCTCACGGTGCATCAGGAGTTCCCTGGATTCCCTGCCCCCAGCTAGCCTCCCAGGTAGAAGGAAGCCATTTGGGAGCAACACAGAATAGGAACAATGAGTATGAACTTAGGTTATGTGTTTTAAAATGGTCTCTCCTACTCCCTGCAGTACAGATTTGGCAGGAGGCGCCCCCCGGGCTGCCTACGTTCGACCTCTTGTGTACTCGCTGGAGGGGGTGGAGGGCCTCGAACCGCTCCCCATGGTTTCCGCTCCCCGGTACCCCAAGCAGGACGCCCCGCCTCGAACGGGACTCTTTAATGGCTGCAAACCTATTGTACCGCAGCCAGGAGCCTCTCCACTCAGCATGAGGCTAGCCCCAGTCAAGCGGGAGGATCGGGACCATTACGTGTGGGATCCCGTCCCTGGAGAGACCCCGATCACCTCCAAGAAGATCTGGGCACATAACCCCCAAGGGAACCCCCAAATAACCGAGAAAACTTCAAAAAAACCCATTCCACCGAAATAGAGTACTGTCACTTTAAAGCTGTCAAATGCAGCCGGGATAGCGAAAGCCGGCTGTCAGTGCGGAAAGGCGAGAGGTCAGAGTTGGGTTAGTTAATAAGTGGCACACGCCGTCTACGAGTTTTGGCTGAACACCCAGAAAGAGGATTATAGGCTTAGTGGGTTAACAGGCTTAAAGGATTAAAAGGGTACAGGGTGAACTTTTGCTGCTGCTGCTTCTCTTGGGGCTCTGGAGGGCTCGTGTGAGGCGCGTGCCGGTGAACTTTTGCCCTCGGCGGGCACGTGCCAGCTGTCAAATGGTGCGCAAAGCAGAAAGAAGCCGGATTTTAATGCACTTTACTAAAAATGGCTGTATCTCCGTGATTACTGGATGGATTTGGATGGGGTAAAAAGGAGGGGGTTCAGGGGAGAGCGGCCGACGACATAAAAATATTTGGGGAGGGGTCTGATCCTTACATCAAGGCGAGAGGCGAGATCCAGTAGCAGTTGTCAAAGTTAGAGTCTCCTTCTTTTGCGCAACGGAAATCTAGAATACGGGCTATTATGGAGGAACAAGGAATACTCAAACCAGGGTGTGGGTTCTTGTCCATGTTTAGCAGAAACCCGGGTTTTGCTTTACATCTGAACCCAACCTGAGCGTGTGTGATCCGCCAGCTGTATGCACAGTTGGCATTGCATCAGTGCCAACTCTGCGTAGTCTTGGGGGCTGTCGGCATTGGCTGAACAACTCTGCTTGCCAAGCACCACCGGTGGATTTTGCTCTCCAAAGAGCACTGCAAGGAGATAAGATCGCAGTGGAGATGCAGGGTGTGCATGGAGAGATTAGCCAGCACTTGTGGAATCCTTGATGCTCCCTCCCTAATGACAGCCTCGAGATAAAAACGCTCTCAGCTCCATGCTCTGTTTTCCCTTCTCTATTGAGATCCATGTATGCGAGGCCAGATAACCTTTATCCTGTTATCAACTGCCGTCCTCTGCAGCCCTTGCAATTAACATTGATCGCAATCAGAAGCAAGCGGAAGCCCAGACTCCTTGGAAAGGAAGGCAAAAGGAGACCGGAACCCTGAAAGAGGCTGGAGATGAATAAAAGCCACAGCGAGAACGACAAGAAGACGTATTCACTCAGGGCTTGATAGCTGGATTCTGCAGTCCGCATAAATTATGTACAATCAACAGATTTTTCAAATCTTTGCATTATTTAATCTGCTTTTGCAGCCACAGGGAGATGCAAAGGGCTTCTCAGATGTCACAAGGTTTTGCCTGTATGCCTTCAAACTTTTTTTTTTTTTTTGCATCCACAAGTTTAGGAATGTGGGAGTCTTGACATGATGCAACCATTCAGACCCGCTTCCATTCTCAGACCGCATTGCGCTGTTCCTGGATACCCTCACAGATGAGCAGCTTCCTCCAACTTGATGCTGGGGCTTGAGCCAACGGTTGGAAATGGGCAGCGCTTGGCTGCAGGACACTGGGGGGGGCACTGGGCACCTCTCACCTGGCAGGGGTGGGGGCCTTGCATCCACCATCCCCACATGCAAAAGGGACAGCTACATAGGGTTCCTTGTACTCTGAAAGTTAGACCTCTGATCTCCTAATCAGAAGATGTATATATGCAATCTGTAAGTAAACCTTTCTTTTTGTAACTGTTACCAGCCTCGGCCTCCGTGTGTCTTTTACTGATAGCAATCTCGCCTGGGTGCTTGGGATAATTCCTTTTTACCACAGGAGAGGGGTCTTCTTCTATTACTCTGCTACAAAACCCCTATATTCTCCAACACCAATGAGGTCCAACCAGGCTGGCCGCAGTCAGACCAGGCCGCTCTATTAACAAACACCAAGCCCGAAACGAGAGACATTGTTCTAAGCACACAGTTGGGGCTGGTGTGCTAATTCTTTACTCAATAGCTATCAACTAATTCAGCCCCCCCCCAAGGATCGGGATTGCAGAATGGGGGGGGGAGTTTCTGACCCTCTGCCCCACTTTGGTCCCAATCTGAATCACCCGTCTGCCATGGGGAAGCAAAGGAACACTCTTATTTGGCCCGGCCTTAACAAGATGACCCCTAGCAAGGCAACTCAGTCAATCAATCAAACCTAACCACACCACCAGAATTCAGGATCTGCACATCTCTCTCTCTCTCTCTCTCTCTCTCTCTCTCTCACACACACACACACACACACACACACACACACACACACACACACACACACACACACACACGCACGCACACACGCACCTCTTTCTAAAAACCTAGGATCCCAAAAAAGTTCATTCCCAGCCCTGCTGCCTCTCCTGTGGCTGGCTGGGATAGGTGTTGGGCTGAGAGGGAATGCCAGCCTCATGCCCACTGCCCATTGCCCTCTGCCCACTGCCAGGCCTCTGCTGGTGCCTCCTTTCCTGCTCACTTCACAGGTTTGGGGGGCAGGTGGGCTGAGGAGCAGCTGGAGCTGCTGCTGGAGCCCAGAGTGCTGCAGCTGCAGAGATGCCCCCAGCAGGTGCCCCCCCCACCGGAGTGTCTGCTAAGCTGGCCTTGGCCGGCTCACTCCGCAACCTCTGGGGCACGTGTCGTGCCCAGGAGGTGCCCAGGAGGCCAGGTAGTGGGCTGGGGCTGTGGGGGGGGGGATGACTGGCAGGGTGTGTGCTGGGGATTGAGAACTCTCTCTAAGTCTGTATCACCACCATGTGGACGAAAGAGAGACTGCAGAGCAGCAGCTGGTGCCAGGATGGAGGGAAGGTCTGACTCGGTCCCAATCACTCTGGCAACAATCATGAGAAAACACGGTCCGGCACCAGGGCAGATCCTGCCAAGGGAGCAGATGGTGGATCTGGGGTGCTGAGCAACAGCTTCTGCTGGGTCTCCGGTGAGGCTTTGCTGGGCAGTGTCAGGGCAGAGCCTGGGGTAACGGCTGCTGTCCGTCTGCTGAGGGGTTCAGCTAAAACCATCTTGCTAAAAGGGCGGGGGGGGGATGACGACAATGTTGCTCTTTGCTTTCTGGCAAGTAACCTGGACACGGGGGGGGGGGGGGACATGTGAGCCTGTCTGAACACAAAATAACCACTGCTGGAGCCTGAGCAGGTGGACACGACTGGGGCATGGCCTGCTCTGTGGTGGCACTGAGATTTGGGATGCCCCTGCAAGCGGGGTCTGCCTGGCTCTGACTCCTCTGGCTTGGGTAGATGAGCAGTGAAGAGGAGTTTATGTCAAGGGCTCTTCTTCCGGAAACAGTCCTGCGGCCGTCCAGTGGCGCTCCTTCTGCTTGTCGGTACTTTTGTTGTCATTTTATGGTGTGTTGCATTTATTTATTGAAAAGATTTCTAGACCGCTTCTGCTATGCTCAGAGCAGTGTACAACAATAAAAAAATACAAGCGGACATACAATAAAAACATTGAACAAGTCTGAAATCCTCTTCTGCAGTCCAGACAAAAGGAGGCCCTTCTTCTCACACGCCACTAGCTTGGAGGGCTTTCAAAGGGGACTGACTGGATGGACAGATTCCTCAAGGATGATGGGTCCACCGGTTGCTACTAAGCTGGATGGCTGCCCTGTGCACGGCCGTTGGGGGGAGTGGACAGTATGGCGGTGCGCCATGGCAGAGGAGTACTGGCGGGAGAGGGGCCTGCCCTCGCCCCCTGCTCGTGGTTTCCCAGGGACCTCTGGGGGGCCACTGTGGGAAAGAGGAGGCTGGACTGGATGGGCCCCCTTTGGCCCCATCCAGTAGGGAACTGGGGATGTCTTTTTCTAAGCCTCCCTGAACATGTCGCGTGGTCTCCTCTTTAGCACTGGAGCCCAGCAGCGCCATACAGGCGTTCCAGATGCCCTGCGTCCAGCAAGGAGACAACTCTGGTGCACAGTCTGGGCAGCCCTGAAGCTGTCTGTGCGTGTTACTTGCTGGCCCTGCAATTGCATTGCTGCTTAAAAAGAGGCCAAGTTGGGCCCTGGGAATACGGGGCACTTCGTAAATCATTTCCGCACCACTTCGATTCAGATTCCATGGCCCTTGTTGCCCATAGAAATGCAAAGTGAAACCAAGGGACCGCAGGCATTCTCAACGCCACACACACGAAACCCTTTGTCTTTTGTGCTAACGGAATTGTCTGAGACTTCTTCGCTTGCATTGCAGGGTCCTTGGGTTGCAAACGAGGCTCACATGTCCAGATATTTGGACCCGAGGAGAGGGCAAATGCTAAGACCACCAGGTCCTCTTTTCACATATCCTGGGGGGGGGGAGGGAGGCCTTGTGGCTGAAGCACACAATGCAGCCTGCAGGGGCATCTCCTGTGGCCTCTAACGTGAGCCCACTGCGATGGGGACCAGGCCCTCTCTTACCAGGGAGACAAGGCGTCCCAAACAGGAGGGCAGCTGTCCAAGCAGGAAGGCACAGGGAAGGGCACCAGCAGAGCAGCTTGACGGCCGGCCACCTCTTCTCTCCAGCATCAGCACCGCTACGATCGAGAGCATGTGCTGCTTTGTTTTCTCTCCTGGGGGACACGCAGGGATGGGAGGCTTTGTGTTGGCAGGGAGGAATTGAACCTTCAGGGCTGGGCCTGGGCTGCCTCTGCCCTGGGGCTGCAGGTCGACGTGGGAGGCTGGTCAGCGCACACTGGATCTCCCAAAGCTGCCCCTCCCCCAATGGGGCATTTTCCTGGGTGATGATCTAGTGTCCACTGACTCCCACAGGGGCTGAGGGTGGGCAACGGGTCTTCGTTCAAGGAGGAAGTTGCATCCGCTTTGGGGCTGGTCCTGACGGGACGTTGGTGAGAGACACCCCCCCCCCCCAGCACCTGGAAGCTTTGCAGGGGCCAAGCTGTGCCAGACTCGTTTGTTCAGTTCCTGGGTCAGTTCTGGATGCAGAACTGGGTTCGGCTTATTTTCGCACTGCACACCTGTTGCCTGAAACGAGCATCATGGTAGCAACTTCCTCCCCTTCAGTTGACTGCCCTGTTTGGGGAGTAATTTGGAGACACTGCTGCTCCGAGCAGGAATTAAGAACATTATTTGCGGGAGGGGATTCAAAACAGAGACTTCTACTACGGGATCTCAGGTGGGCCCCCCTCGCCCACCCTTGTCTGTTCTCTCTGACTGACTGCTGCGAATCCCGCTGCTGGGGGTGGCGAGAAGAGAGGCCTTTTCCAGCCCTGCTAGCAGAGCTTTTTTAACGTGTAGACGTCAGAGATTCAGCCTGGGACTTCGTGTTCTGTATGCAAAATCTGTGCTCTGGCACTGAGCGATTATCTAACTCCTGAAGAAAGCAGCAGGTAACAAGGGTTTGAGGTGACAACAAACGACGCCTCTTATTGGACCGGGGGCCAGACAGGGTATCCTCCAACATTTGTAAGCACAGGGGGAGCGGCGGGGGGGGGGAGAAGCATAACTCTGAAACTTCTCCTGCTATAGCAAACGGAGGCATTTGCTGAGGGGCATCATCTTTCCCAAGGGCCACCCGAGGGACAGCACGGAGCTCCTGTTACATTCAGGCTACAGCCATATGTGCATTTACCTGGGAGTAAGTTCTTACTGAACGCGCGCGCACATGTGTGTGTGTGTGTGTGTGTGTTTCTGACTAAACCTACCTAGGCCAGCACTCTAATATACTTTTTATATTTATTTAGGATGTTTGTTAATCCCATTTTTCAATTTTGATACATTTGTTTTAGAATGATTGCAACACAGTCCAGGAATTTGGAATGAAAAGAGCGACGTCTTTAGTAGAAGCTTCAAAGTAGACATAAGAGGCAAGAGATGAAGGCGCTCCAGTAAAGCCATTTCAGGCTGATTTTGGGTTGTTGCCGCCTGACTGGGGCACATGGGTACGGGCGGCTACGTCAGGACAGGCACCTGGGCTTTAAAAGCAACTTGTGGGCTTGACTCCTTGTGCTCGCTGTGTGTTTCCTGTTTACGGCATGTTGGATCTGTCTCCACCTCTCGTTTTGGTAATTATTTTGGATTAAGTAGTGTTGTTTTATGTTGTTTTTGAATGGTTTTGTTGTAAGCTGGCTTGATAGACCCTTCAGGAATTGAAAGATGGTTTGAATGCGCGATCTCTCTCTCTCTCTCTTTAACTAATGGGCAGCCCAATCCTGTGTAACTTATGCCAGCCCGGCGAAGGAGTAGGGCAAGGGTGGGGAACCGGTGGCCCGCGGGCCGGATCCAGACCCCGAAGCGATCCGGTCCAGCCCGCGCGAGCCTGGACCCGATTCTATCCAGTCCAGCCAGCGCGGGCTCGGACCGGAGGCTCCGGAGGCCGCGCTCACCTCACCTGACTCGTTGCAAACCCTCCCGGCTGTTATAGACATGCACAGAAACAGCCGGGTTGAGAAGGAGTCACAGGTCTCCTCTGAGCTGGCACCACCTTTGCTCTCGTCTGGAGGGACAGGGAGGCCTCCCTGGTTCTGATCTTGTTGTCCTGGCTCCCCCCGGCTTGCCAGACGGGTCCCTCAGCCACCGGACTGTGCCAGGTTCTGTTCTCAGTCCAGTTGTCCAGTCTCCACCCTCCAACATCTGCGGGGGGGGGGGGTTGTAATTTTTATAAAACAGAAGTGGTCATCCTTCCACCCCCCACCCCCCGGCCACAGAAAAGGGAAAATGGAGGAGCAGCCATGGTGAGGGCTACTCTACCTCCTTGGTATAAGGAAAAGGGTTGTTTCCAGGGTCCCCCCCCCACCTGCTGCTGCTCTTCTGCTTCCCCAAACACAAAGTTCAGAAGACGCCCCTTTTGCCAGGAAGGGCGACTCTCTTTTCAAACCCTGCCTCCCTCAGTGGCTTTGAGGTGAACTCATGCACCCCCCCTGACATGGCACTGGGGGGGGGGGGTTGGCAGCAAACTTCCTGGTGGCAGCTTCCCACCGCCAAGGCAGGTTGCTGAAGTTAGAAGGACCAGCCCCCACGTCGTAGTTCTTGGCTGTCCAGAATCTCTATGGCTCGTGCGATGCCAGCTTTGAAATGGGGGGGGGGGAGCCAATAATGGAACGCTGAGTGTCTTGTTGTTACTGACGCACAAGAACATGGAGTGGGAAAGGCCAATTATTTCTTCTGGCGAAACAGAGCAGGCTTTAAATCTCAGCTGGAAGGAAATGGAAGATACGCTCCCACTTGTAGAATCGATGGCTCTCGGAAAACATTTGTGTTTTGTCTGCACAGCTTCTCAGCGCATGTAACAAAACTCGAGACAAAGGCCTGGTGAGCAGAGCCTGCGGGGGGACACTGGCCTCTGATCCAGAGAAATGCTCAGCAGCCCTTGTGAGCCAGTTGCTCTTTCTCCAGGAGCTCCTGCTAGTCTGAAGAGCTCCACGAGAGCACAGCTATCCCTGCGGCAGGCCCAGGAGAACAATCCATTGCCAATCGTTTCTTTCCTGAACTCTTTTGCAAAGCGTCTGGAGACCAACACGGCTTAGGGCCGAGGGACCTCAAGGGCCGCCTTCCTTCTTCCATACGAGATGGAGGTCGTCCGGGGAGGCCCCCTCGGGGGCTCGGCTGGTGGCTGCAAGAGGAAGGGCCTTCTCTGTAGCAGCACCACAACTGTGGAACTCCCTCCCCAGAGGCGTTTCTACAGTGGGGGCGGTACTGTAAGTTGTGCCCCATCCTAGTCCCTGTTTACAAGCCGGCACGAGGCGGCCCCACCCCCTCACCATCGGAGCCATTCCGTGCGGCGAAAGCAACGGGCAGGGAGCCCCCACACCCACAAAGGGGCACAGGAGGAAGGCAGGCCAAGCCCACCCCACTGACCATCCCTGCACAAGACTGGGGGGGCAAAGCCATCACCCCATTGCACACAAGAAGCAAGGAGTGTAAATGTCATGGGAGGAGAAGAGAGAAGAACTGTCTCCATGCCATGCAGAATTCTGAAAACCTGTCATGTACAAACCCAACCCCCCCCCCAATGATCTTGTTCATTCCATTTATAGCAGGTGGTCCTCATTTCTTGTAATTGTGGGAGTTGTAACATGAGTAATATCAGAGCTGTTTTTGTTCTACATCTCTCTTTTTCTCGATGTTCTTATGAAAACCCGAACTGCGCCAAGACATTGGAAGATCCTTTTATGAGACTTTATTAGCGATTAAAAGTCACTACCAAATACTATCTGTTAACAATGACCCTAGAGTTGACGGACTCTACACTATAGGAAGCGTGAACTTGAGGAGGGCTGTCCTAGGCCAAGAATGTCCCCAAACACTACAGTTAAGCAACAGTATTAATGGAAAAAGAGTTTGTGCGACAGCAATAACACGCTTGATCGATGGAGCAAGAACTTCTGCAACTCTGGTAAGTTTTGGCCTCAAACATATTCTCACCAAAGCAAAACGGAAAAACTGTGCGTGCACACACCACACACACACACACACACACACACACACACACACACACACAAACAAAGCTCTGTGCTGAAGCTCAAATGTTCATAACATACAAAGCTGTAGAATGGAGGCAAGAACCTGGGGTTCACTTTGGCGTCTGCTGACAGCGTAGACTTAGGGCCCCCCATATTCAGGGCTGCCTGTGCAGAGACCTTGATGCATCCGCAGCTTCCGCTGCACCCCGCGGGCTGGCCAGGGACCAGGCTGGCTTGGAGAGGTACACAAAGAACGTTTATACAGGTGGGCCCCCATATCCGCTGGGGATATGTTCCAGGCCCCTCCGTGGATACTTGAAACCGTGGATAAGAGCAAACACCCCCTCCATGGTTTCCTGAGGGCCCCCCCCCCACCCTGCCTCCCCTGCAGGCAGGCATGCTTGCCCCCCCCAGCTCTTATTTTTCTTTCAGCAAGCTTTGTTTCTTCCTTAAAACAAACAGAGAAGCAGCCTCCATTGCAGGCAAGTAGAATGAGACTAAGTCCTAGAGAGGCTTTGCAAGGTTTCTGTTAACCTTGCAGAGCCTCTCTAGTACTCAGTCTCATTCTACTTGCCTGTAATAAGCAGCCAGAGGCTGCTTCTCCTGTTTCTTTAAGTTAGAAATGAAGCTTACTGGGAAAAAAGTAAAAGCCTGGGGGGGGGGGTTTCCCCACAATCCGTGGATAACTGAAACTGTGGATAGTGAATCAGTGGATATGGGGGCCCACCTGTACTTACCTCCTCCACCCCTCTCTGCCCCCCTGGGCCTCCTCAGCTCTATGCCACCTATTTTGCTGGCCCTAACCTGTGAGGTCCAAGAGACATGTCAGGCCCAGGACAGGATCTCTGGATTCCACCGATGAGATGATCTGCCCCGACCTGCCCCGGCCCAGCTGGATCTCTGCCCTGATCCACCCCTGCCACCCCCATACCTGCACCCACAGCTAGTCTGCTGCTTGCCACTGCTGGTGTGGGGCTTGGCAGCGTTGTCGGCAGCGAGTCTCACCCCGTCAGGGCGGCTGCAGTGATGGCAGCTGGCTGGCACGGTGCCCTGGCGGATAGCTTGGACAGGATTGGGCTGTTGTGCTGAGTCACCTTGGGGGCATCTAAAATTAAAACAAACATTCAAAAGGAGACGTTTTCTCTCAGATCCATGAGATGCGCCTGGCTAGAGAGGACACTGGGTGGGATCAGGGCCTGAGGACAGTCCGGATTTGGCAGAGGGTGAATGATTTCATCACCCTAGGCGTTTCTGGGGTCTCATCGAAGCCCTTCATTGTTTCCATCAGAATCCCTTGGATGTTTTATGGATGAAGGCAGCAGGGAAGAATCACAGCGGCTCACGGTAGAGCACCCACCCACCCCCTGTGCGGAGAAAGCAGCAGGCAAGAGACCCTGCCTGCTGCTTTCTCTGCAGGGGACTGGCTCCGACAGTGAGGGGGCGGGGCTGCCTCCTGCTCCCTCGGTAAAGAGACTACGACCGGAGCGATACTTACAGCCCCGCCCCAACCGAAGCAACGCCACTGCCCCTGTGCCGCATGGTCCAGCTTACCTGCACCACATGCCATCTGGATCTGGCCCGCAGGGGCCGACGTAGGCCTCTGTGCCGGCGCAACTGCTGCTTTATGGCAGCTTTTGTGACGGTCCTTGGCTGGCACAGTCGTCCTACGCGCCAGATAGGATTGGGCTATAAGTAAGAGAAAATGGAGTGAGATGACTTCTTGACTGTGGCAAACATGACAGGAAGATGGATCAAGTGAACTGCCCAGTATACGTCCTGCTCTGTCACAGTCAGCTGATCTTCGACCATTGCCAACAGTTCATGGCTGGATTCGTGTTGATAAGAACATAAGAACATAAGAACATCAGCCCTGCTGGATCAGGCCAAAGGCCCATCTAGTCCAGCTTCCTGTATCACACAGTGGCCCCACCAGATGCCTCAGGGAGCACACAAGACAACAAGAGACCTGTACCCTGTTGCCACTCCCTTGCATCTGGCATACAGAGAAAACCTACTTCTAAAACCAGGAGGTTGATTATGGCTTGTAACCTGTGATGGACGTTTCCTCCATGAATCTATCCAATCTCCTTTTAAAAGGCATCTAGGCCAGGTGCCATCACCACATCCTGTGGCAAGGAGTTCCACAGATGAATTACACGCTGGTAAAGAAATACAGTATTTTCTTTTGTCCGTTCTAACTCTCCCTCCACTCAATTTTAGTGCATGTCCCCTGGTTCTGGTGTTGTGCGAGAGGGAGAAGAATTTTCCTCTATCCACTCTCTCCATCCCATGCATAATTTTATATGTCTCAATCATGTCCCCCCTCAGGCGCCTTTTTTCCAGACTGAAAAGCCCCAAACGGTGTAGCCTTTCCTCATAAGGGACCCGGTGCTCCAGCCCACGAATCATTATAGCAGATGCCTGCTGCCAATTTACCCGAGAGCTTTGACGAAATCATTGCATATGAGCACTGTAGAGTTGAACACATTGATGCGAATTCTAATTCAGGATCTCATGATGCCTCTGATTCTGATAGTGAGCAAGAACCTGATTATGACTGTGAATTACTCTCAGAGAGTTCAGGAGAGGATTTTAATTTAACATGAGAAGACTTATTTTCTGTCAAATTTCTTATATATAAATTGTATATCTTTTAAAAGTGGAGCATGCAGTGAGAGAGAGAGAGAGAGAGAGAGAGAGAGAGAGAGAGAGAGAGAGAGAGAGAGGACTTAGAATAGGCGTTACAGGGCATCTGTATGGATTGATGTTCACTTTATAAGTAAATGTGTCTTCAGAAGAGAGCCTGTCTGCTGGATGCATATTTCTGTACCATGAAGGATCTGATGCACACAAAGAGACACCAGTGTCAACAAACCACTGGCGTCGACGGGGGGAAGCGGGGGGGCGGGCCGCCGGGGGGTGTCGCGCGTACAGGGGTGACGCGCGATTCCCCCCACTTACATTTTTGAAGTGAAGGTGGGCCCGCCCGCCCTGCCTTGTGTCTGTTTGGCTCCAAAATGAGCCGAAAACGGAGCGGGCAGGGCGCTCTGCTCCTGCGCGTGACGTCACGCGCGGGGGCGGAGCCTCCCCCTTAAGGGCGACGCGCGCCCCTGCTCTGGGGTGACGCGCATCGTCGCGACGCTGCTGCAACAAACCTTTCACTGGGATGGTTTTTATTGCTGCTGTTTGCTGCTGGTTAACTTTTAATATGGTGTTTTATGTATTTTATAGTTTTGTGTATTTTTAATGTGGTGTGAGCCGCCTTGGGTGCCCTTCAGGGAGAAAGGCAGGATAGAAATTGAGTAAATAAATAAATAGGAGCAAAGCAAAGCCCGATGTTTCTTATTCCGGTGTCTTGAATGTTTCAGCCCCATTGCAGTTTCATTTTGTTAAAATGAAGATGTCGCAGCTGGTTTTCGTGCCCCATTACGTACCACATGCGGCATCTTCCCCTTACTGGGAGGTGATGGAAGCCCCTTTCAAGCACCCTGGTGGCCATCTTGGATTTTGCCCCCGAGTGCAAACACCCAGTTTTGCAAGAGTCGCCCTGGCCACTTTCTTCTCACACAGAAGCCACAGTTAAACTTTAAGAGACTTAGGATATACGAGAAAAGATGCCATGTAAAAGATCCAGCTAGAGTAAAAACGATATCCAATGCTGCTTACGGTTTACTCTAGCTAGGCTTACCATATTTTAGAAACTTCATACCGGGACACACACCCCCATAACCCCCCCCCCGGCAAGGTAAATAATTAATTAATGTAAAAGCAACAAAAAATCAACCACAAACAACCAAAACCAATCACAAACCACAACGAAAAACCAAGCACAAACAACATAAACCAATCAGAAACTACAATCCACAACGAAAAACCAATCACAAACTTCAATACACAACGAAAACCAAGCACAAACTACAAGCAACAAGGAAAAAACAACAAAAACCAAGCAGAAACTACAATATACCACGAAAAACCAACCACAAAGTACAAGCATTAAAGAAAAAACAACCAGAAATGCAAACCCAAACCAGAAACCCAAACGGAAAATCAATAATTCACCTGTTTCAATTAATTCAAGAAGAAAGGGGGCGCGAAGTGCCCCCTTTTGCCGCGCAAAGCGCAGCTTGAATTTTTAAATAAATAAATAATTAAGTAAAGGGGGCGCGAAGCGCCACCTTTTGCCGCGCAAAGCGCGTCCGGAATTTTTAAATAAATAATTAATCTTTATATTAAAAAATATATTAAAAAAATATGCTTACCTGGTCACTGGTCATCCTCGCGCTGCTGCTGCTGCTGGGGCCGCAGCAAGCAGGCACCGGGAGAAGCACAGCCTGCTTGCCCGGGCAGCGTGAGCCTCCAGCAGGCTCACACAACACGGGCAAGCAGGCTGTGCTTCTCCCGGTGCCGCTGTGAGACCAGGCTGGTCTCGCAGCGGCACCGGGAGAAGCACAGCCTACTTGCCCGTGTTGTGCGAGCCTGCCGGAGGCTCGCGCCGCCCGGGCAAGCAGGCTGGCCCGGTCTCCCAGCAGCACCGCATCTGTGCCGGTGAGAGAGCGGATGGACGACACCCGCTCGCTGCGCCGCCATCTTTTTTTATTTTAAACTTACCGGGCAGCATCTTGGATCACGAAATCTCACGTGATCCAAGATGTCGGCGCCTAAATCTCGTGAGGGATTTCCGGTACTGTCTCAGCGAAACCGGGACGAATGGTAAGCCTAACTCTAGCTGGATCTTTTACATGGCATCTTTACTCATAAAAGGAAATAATAAAAGCTTCTTCAAATATGTTAGAAGCAGGAAACCTGCCAGGGAAACGGTGGGTCCGCTGGATGGTGAGGGAGAGAAAGGGGTGATAAAAGGGGACTTGGAGACTGCAGAGAAATTAAACGAGTTCTTTGCATCTGTCTTCACGGCAGAAGACCTCGGGCAAATACTGCTGCCTGAACGGCCTCCCCTGACTAAAGAATTAAGTCAAATAGAGGTTAAAAGAGAAGACGTCTCAGACTTAATTGACAAAATAAAGATCAATAAATCACCAGGCCCGGATGGCATCCACCCAAGAGTTCTGAAGGAACTCAAGAATGAAGTTGCTGACCTCTTGACCAAAATATGCAACTTGTCCCTTAAAACGGCCACTGTACCAGAGGATTGGAGGATAGCTAATGTCACGCCAATCTTGAAAAAAGGAAGGAGGGGGGACCCGGGAAACTACAGGCCGGTCAGCCTAACCTCTGTTCCAGGGAAGATGGTGGAAAGTCTCATTAAGGATAAAATCTTAAAATACATAGAAGAACAAGCTCTGCTGAAGGAGAGTCAGCATGGCTTCTGCAAGGGGAAGTCTTGCCTCACAAACCTGTTAGAATGTTTTGAAAAGGTCAACAGGCATGTGGATGCGAGCAAACCCGTGGATATTATATATCTGGATTTTCAGAACGCGTTTGACACGGTCCCTCATGAAAGGCTCCTGAGAAAACTCCACAGTCAGGGAATAAGAGGGCAGGAATAAGAATAATCCTCTTGTGGATTAGGAACTGGTTGAAGACCAGGAAACAGCGAGTGGGAGTCAATGGGCAATTTTCACAATGGCGAGAGGTGAAAAGCGGTGTGCCCCAAGGATCGGTCTTGGGACCGGTGCTTTTCAACTTATTCATAAATGACCTGGAGTTGGGGATAGGCAGTGAGGTGGCCAAGTTTGCAGATGACACTAAACTTTTCCGGGTGGTGAAGACCAGCAGGTATTGTGAAGAGCTCCAGAAGGATCTCTCCAAACTGGGAGAATGGGCAGCAAAATGGCAGATGCGCTCAATGTAAGTAAGTGCAAAGTGATGCACATTGGGGCAAGAAACCAAAATTTCACATATACACTAATGGGTTCTGAGTTGTCTGTAACGGATCAAGAGAGAGATCTTGGGGTACTGGTGGACAGGTCGATGAAAGTGTCGACCCAGTGTGCGACGGCTGTGAAGAAGGCCAATTCCATGCTCGGGATCATTAAAAAAGGGATTGAGAATAAAACGGCCAATATCATTATGCCTTTGTACAAATCGATGGTAAGGCCACACCTGGAGTATTGCGTCCAGTTCTGGTCACCACACCTCAAAAAGGATATAGTTGAATTGGAAAAAGTTCAGAAAAGAGTGACCAGATTGATTCGTGGGCTGGAGCACCTCCCTTATGAGGAAAGACTACAGCGTCTGGGGCTTTTCAGTCTAGAAAAAAGGCGCCTGAGGGGGGACATGATTGAGACATATAAAATTATGCATGGGATGGAGAGAGTGGATAGAGGGAAATTCTTCTCCCTCTCGCACAACACCAGAACCAGGGGACATGCACTAAAATTGAGTGGAGGGAGAGTTAGAATGGAGAAAAGAAAATATTTCTTTACCCAGCGTGTATTTCATCTGTGGAACTCCTTGCCACAGGATGTGATGATGGCATCTGGCCTAGATGCCTTTAAAAGGGGTTTGGACAGATTCATGGAGGAAAAGACCATCACAGGTTACAAGCCATAAGCAACCTCCTGGTTTTAGAAGTGGGTTTTCTCTGTGCCAGGTTTAAGGGAGTGTCAACGGGAAACAGGTTATCTTGTCTTGTGCTCCCTGAGGCATCTGGTGGGGCCACTGTGTGACACAGGAAGGTGGACTAGATGGGCTTTTGGCCTGATCCAGCAGGGCTGTTCTTATGTTCTTATGTTCTTATGTACTCGTATATCCTAAGTCTCTTAAAGTAACTGCAGGCCATGAAAGTCTTCGATCTAGAACCACAGTTAAACCTCTGTCTCTGCAAGTTGGTCACAGATCGATAGACCTTACTACAGATTTTCTGGGGGGGGGGGGGTACAACCTATGCATTTAGCAAACATTTGCTTTTCTGTTGCACCTGCACAAACAGCACATGCTCTCCTCCTAATTCAATTAAGCGTATATCCCAGGAATAAAAAAACCCAATATTTTGTGTGCAGCTGAAGGTAAATGCGGCCTTCACGAGTCCCTGCAGATGTATTCCCTAATTGTTGCTTCTTGGACCCCAACTGCATTATTTCCGCTTTGCAAGTGTAAATAAATGTGCTTCTCAGGATGATCACATTTCACACCAATTTATTTGAATGACACTAATGAGCTCCTCCTGCCACCTTAGCTGCGCAAAGAAGGAGGCGGCATCTTGTTCCCCATAATTCAGTTAGAAGTGATATTAGTGGCGAGAAGATCATGCGAGAGGCTGCCAGAATCAGAGACGAGGACGAAGGCAACATGTTTGGCACTGATGGATTCCACCACATCTCTTCACAACCTTCCAGTTCCCGAAAATGTCTAAATCCAAGCAAACTGGATCCAAAGCCAAGCATTCAGTACTGTTCTTTGGGAATGTGTCGGCATTCGGCAGTCAGTTTTGCCAGGTCTCTTTCAAAATGCTTCGGCACAATTCAAGGTGGTGGTTTAACCTCCTTGCTGCAGTCTTCATGATTTCTGTCCCGTCCCGTCCCCCCCTTATCGTGGGTCTATATGTGCTTTTGATACACATTTCCCCTCTTTCTGTTTATTTGGTCCTGGGATGGAGGGTGCTGTTCGAATGAGGCAGACAGGAGTGGACATTTCCCAACACAGAACAACGGGTAGCAGCAGGTGTGAGTCAAGGGGGGCCCCAAACCCAGGACCAGGGACACGTGTGGGGTGGTTTCGTGACAATCCTTTTCTCCTCAAACCTTTCACTAGGAGTTCTCAAATTAAGTAGAAATGAATGAATTTAGGGACTGAGTTTCAGTATTGCCGTTCCACTTTGGTGAGATTTCTAGCCTGATATTTGTTCCAGTTTCTTCATGGAACTTGCTTCTGTTACAAAAAGTGAGAGATCCGTAAACTGTTTGGTCAAATCAAGCAACTATGTGGAGCTGGAGACTGTTGTATTTGTTTGTTTATTCATTAAAAAGATTTATACCCCCACCTTTCCATCCAGACACCACCACCACCCCCGGTTGGATGACAGTTACAATGCTTAAAATAAATTTTAAAAAATGGAATGGCCATAGAGACAGAAATGGCCAGAGACACACAGCAGGACAAGTATATCAAGCAACGCCAACATGTAGTCCTGAAGATGTTTGAGCTGCCCACTCGCTGGGATCGTACTGCACTCTGCTGGCTCTGCAGACTGAAAAACCCCATTGTGTCCCCACTAGCCGAACGTCAGGTGCTGGGGGGGGGGATGACGACGACAATCAATGGGGTTTCAGATGCTGAAAGGAGAGCCTCAACATGCTAATATGGGAAGAGGCAAAATATACTGAAATATCCTGGATGATCTAACCATTCAGGGCCCTAAGTGAAGACTTGCCTTGAGCCCAGAAGCAGACTGTCAGCCCAGGCAGCTCGAGAAGCTCTGGGATGAGGATAGGAGATGTGTGGTGGCCGTGGTGGCTGCATATTGAATACACAGAAGCTTCAAGGCCCGATCCACCAGCAAAACTGACAAGCTGATAGCTGACCAGGAAAATGTACGGAGCCCTATGGAAACCAAAACAGACCAGCACGTGCATGTTTCCTCCTGAGTAGGCAACTGTGCCTTGGTCCACTTTGAAGGGCAGGCTGAGGGGAATGCAAGGCCACCAGATTGATCCTGATCCAATGAATGTGGCACTCAACAAACGCTCCAGAAGGCGGTCTCTCCCCCCCCCCCATAGTAAAAAGGATAAAAACAGAGGCTTGAGTAAAATGTATTTTTAGTCTCGTGAAGCTTGTTGTTGTTCAGTCGTTAAGTCGTGTCCGACCCTTCGTGATCCCATGAACCATATCCCGTCAGGTGGGTCCCAACAGAGTGGGTCTCACAGTTCTCCCCGCAAGGCCGTATGAGACACACTGGCACCATCTCACCTCTTCAGAAGACTCCAAACTCATGGATTTTGGACAACCAGGCATGTTTTCCAGACATACGTCCAAAACCCACGTGGAAGATTCCAAACTCACGGATTAAGAAATGAAAAAGGTGCTTAACTTAACTTATTCTGTGTGAAAAAAACTCATAGATAGCTTGTGGATAAGGAAACTCGCAGGGGGTTGGGATCCAACCGTGCCAGGCATCATGGGAAAGGCTGATGTCCGGTGTGTGTGTGTGTGTGTGTGTGTGTGTGTGCGCGCGCGCGTGCGCATGTTTGTTCTGGGCCTGTAACTGCTGGCAGAAGAGCGTGCTGCTGCTGCTGCTGCTGCTGCTGCTGCCTGACTGTGTGCCCCTTACTCCCTTCCCCCCAGGACCCCAGGTCTTCTCACCCTCCAAGGGCAGACAGGGAGCAGCCAATCGCAGCAGCACCCACGCCTCAGGCCAACCAATGAGCAATGGTGGTTGGGTTTTCTGTGGCCTGGCTGGCTGTGCACACCCTACTCGCTAACATGCCTGGTCAGTCTCTGGCTGTGCAGCCTGCTGGTGAGAACGCCTCTGTCCTTCAGTCATGTAGGATTTAGCAGCACAATTTGTGCCCGGACTTTTCTGGCCCAGTTCAAAAAGTGGGCTGTGAGATCCGGAGACTGTTCTACTTTTTTTCCAAAGAAAATACCAGACGTCCATTAATTCAGGCTGGACAAACCACTCGTTGCGGATGCCAGTCAAGCAACTGGCAGCCACTTGCGACTTCCAAATATTAGCAAGAAACAACGAGAAGGTGTGTGAAAAAAATTAATGAACATAAATTATCAATAACCCAGTGATTTTACACCATCTAGGCCCCCATGATAACAGTATAATTAGATTTGAAAAAATCAAAGGAGGGAGATGAAAAAATGCAATTAGTCTGATAAAAACTAGGAATGTTGGAGAGTGCAACGGACTGGATTAAAGGGAGAAGGAAAGGTTAATTGGGAGCAGGAATCGAAGGGAAACTATTAGCATGGATCTGGAGCCATTCAAAACAGTGTGATGGGTGGAAACCTGCTTTGCAAGAGGGGGAGACACCTGGGAACAGGCAAAGCGCTCAAGGAGAGAGAGAGAGAGAGGGGTGCACTGGGGTTCACCGGCCAGCAAAATTCTATTTTTCCCCAACAAGATACAGTAAGTAGTTCAACGTCAGCCAAATAATCTGGCCAATCTGGAAAAGAAGATCCTGTACAGCTTATGTGGAAAGGAACGATTTCAGGACAACGCTAGGAATGAAGAAATGCCAGCTATACAGATCACTAGGCGATCACAAGGAACATAGGGAGACAAGTACAAAATGGTCACTTATGGTGATGAAGCAGAAGAGCTTTGGGGAAGATTAACGGCGTAATCCTCACTAAGTATAGAGCGGCAGAGAGTGCACACTCCGCCGCTCTAAGCCGTTGCAAACATGCCGTAAAGCACATTTGTGACAACTCGGGTGTAAGCAGAGCCAGTGCTGAGGCTGGCACCGCTCACACCCCCGGAGGACCGAACCTGTGCCGATGACACAGGTAGAGTCTCCGCCGCTCGGTGCAGGGGCAGGGATGGGCGGACCAGCGAGGGAGGGGGGCCATTGGCCGGCCCGGGCTGGGAGGGGGCGGGGATATCGGTGGCGCACTCCTCCAATATCCTCTGCCTGTTCCCAGGCTGGTTTGGCCTTACACGGCCTCCCCGAATGTACGCCAGGTCTGGACAATGGACAGGTCTGGGCCTGGCGTACATCTGAGGAAGTTCATAGGGCCCTGGCAGGCTTACACCCGGGGAAGGGGATGAACGTCCCCGGGGCATTCCAGGAACAACATAGGATACAGCGGCTGCCCTTTTAGGCCGGCCTTGTATCTTTAGGCAGGATTGCACTGTTAGGAGGGTAATTTAGAAGCAGGGGTTCTTTTGGTGGGTTTTGGGGAGGATTTGGAGCTCAGTGGCAGATCCATTCCTGCTTTGCATGCAGATGGTTCACAAGAACATCAGAACATCAGAACAGCCCTGCAGCTGGATCAGGCCAAGGGTCCAACTAGTCCAGCTTCCTGTATCTCACAGTGGTCCACTGGATGCCTCTGGGAGCACTCAAGACAACAAGGCACATGTATTCTGTGGCCACTCCCTTGCATCTGGCATTCAGGGATAGGCTACTTCTAAAACTCTGAGGTTGCATACAGTCATCATAGCTTTGAACGTGTGATGGACGTTTCCTCCATACATCTGTCCAATCTTCTTTAAAAGACATTTTGGTCAGGTGCCATCAACATATCCTGTAGCAAGGAGTCCCACTGATTAATTACACACTGGATAAAGAAATATTTCATTTTGTCTGTTGTAACTCTCCCACCAGCTGATTTTAGTGGAAGTCCCCTGATTCTAGTATTGTATGAGAGGGAAAAGCACTCTCTCCATGCCATGCATAATGCCATGCAGGAGGTCTGGCTCAGTCAGGAGAACTGCAGCCTCACATGGCTGAAGGTCAAGGACGGCAGTTCGTGACTCCGTCGCTGCTGACAAAGCTGCAGAAGCCCTGTGTGTGTGTGTGTGTGTGTGTGTGTGTGTGTGTGTGTGAGAGAGAGAGAGAGAGAGAGAGAGAGAGAGAGAGAGAGAGAGAGAGAGTTGCCTGTCAGTCGAAGCGTGGGAGGCGAATGCCAGAGAGAGGCCAGACCGTGAAACACCTGGAAAGAAGCGTCCTATGAAAGATTAGGACATTTATTGAATGTACAAACCGTTTGGCTTAGAATTGCCTGCCTGTTGTAAACTGCCTTGAATTAAAGACCAATGACCAAGAAAGGCGGTATATAAATGCTCGAATTATTATTATTATTATTATTATTATTATTATTATTATTATTATTATTATTGTTCTATAAAATTCCCTAAAGTAGAACGACACTTTTGGTCCTCACCTGAGCCTCTCCACTGGTCGCTGGTCCCAGGCCTCAAGTGGTTCGTTTCTCACCAAAGGGAAAGGCATCGGATTGCAGGTGAATTGGCTCTGTATAAGCTTGGAACGAGCTCAGTTTAATAATGATCGGAAGTTCTCATGGCCCGCTATAATCCTCATAGAATCTAAATTTACAGGTTTTAAAAGCCACGTGTGAGTCTACTGAGTAAAAATTATACAAGTAAAAACGGTTTAAAACCAGCAGTTAAAAACAGTAAAAACATGCCGCATTAAAAACAGAGACGACATTACAACGTTTCGTCCAGCCCTGTGGACCTCCTCAGGTAAGAGTTACAGCAAGCTGTCAGGATGTTACTGTGTGTTAAGGTTTTCAACCTCTTCAAAAGCAAGTCTGCCTTAACACACAGTAACATTACAATGAAACGTTGTAATGTCGTCTCTGTCTTCAACTGCTGCATGTTTTTATTGTTTTTAACTGCTGGTTTTAAACCATTTTTACCGCCGGTTTTAAACCGTTTTTACTTGTATAATTTTTACTCAGTAGACTCACATGTGGCTTTTAAACCTGTAAATTTAGATTCTATGAAGAGCTCCGTTTATTCTGAACCAATCTGAGGAGAACTGGGGAGATTCAGACACCAGGAATTTAACACGTCGTCCATCATCTTGCTATTGCATGGAGTGCTCCTGTAACAGCACTGGTTGGCTTGATGTTCAGCAGGCAAGCACGCACAGCAGATTGTGCACCATGTCACCACTTTGTCAATCCGCAATACGCCTTTGGAAATCTGCTGCTGGATTTGGAGCGATGATTCCAGCCAGCAGTATGTAATGGTCATCAAAATGAAAAGCATAGGGATTCATTGTCTCCCTCATCTGCACATCACTTTGGGCTCGTTGAAGTATCCAAAATATCTGCATGAGGCTGATCTTCAGCAGCGCATGTTTCCAGCTCTTACTTCGGGGCAAGAGGAACCTCTCCTGAACTGGTGCCCCAACGCTGAACCTGGCGCAGGAGAAAATGCTCCTTCAGCTATGAAAGGAGCTTCTTCAGGTTAAGCCGCCTTATCTCCAGCTCTTTCCAAACAGTGCCTTGATATCTGTAATCTATCATAGTCACTCTGCAAATTACACGCCAGAAGGAACACTACATTTTTTGTAAGAAAAAGTGCACCACAAGTGAATTAAAGAGGCTCCTCTTGATTGCTCTACTCTCTGTTAAAACACTGTAGCCATTCACTACATGAATTGTTCGTCTTCTCCTTTCTGGTTTTCTGCACTGCATAACGCGTATGTATGTGTAAATGAATTCTGTCTCCACCCAGCAGGGGCCAGCTTGATTTCAGGGTACAGTGGGGGCATCTGTAGATAGAGGGCGGTGTTTGAAGACTTAGCCTCTCTGTTCAACATCGGCAGCCCCATTTTATTTCCAATTAGGAGCCTATCTGAAGAGTGCCGCAGCTCACCTCCTGAACTCCTTGTAGAAATTCTGCAAAGGCAATCTTTGTACAGGCACTTTAATCCACTGAGGCATTAGCTCAGCGCTAATTTTGCAGAGTGGTTCAACCTGAAGCAGCTGGGAGAGATCTTTGGCCTGCCACGGCACGTTGCGTCGAAAGGGAATCACAGAGCGCCCCTCTCTTTACAATAGTCAGAGCAGAGTCTAAGCTTCCATCGGAAACAAAGCAGAGATGGACCTCAACCATGGTGAGGAGGAATACTCTGGAATCATCATGGGAAGGGGGTCGAGCAGCACTTGGACCCCTGTTCACAGGGTCCAAGTCAGAAAGACCCCGTTGAGCTCTGGCCGACAGCAACGTGACCTAGGACTGAGCAGGATTGGAGCGTGGAGCCTCCTGACTTCATGGAGGAAAAGACCATCACAGGTTACAAGCCATAAGCAACCTCCTGGTTTTAGAAGTGGGTTTTCTCTGTGCCAGGTGCAAGGGAGTGGCGACTGGACACAGGTATCTTGTCTTGTGTGCTCCCTGAGGCATCTGGTGGGGCCACTGTGTGACACAGGAAGCTGGACTAGATGGGGCCACTGTAAGATACAGGAAGCTGGACTAGATGGGCCTTTGGCCTGATCCAGCGGGGCTCTTCTTATGCTCTTATGTTCTTATGACTTCACATCCCTGTTTGCAGGCTCTAAAATTTCAGTGATGGGGAGGGGAGGGGCCTCTGAACAGGGCTGAAATGTCCTCCCATCTTACTGGCTGTGGAGGAACATGGGTGGCGGCGGCCCTCTTATTGACGATGTCGACTCTGACTACCTTGTCTGCTGCCCAGCGTTCCTGGTGGGGGCGGCAGGCAGCAGCCTTTGTGGCAACGGCAGCTGTGCTTCTTCTCTCCCTTCCCTGCTGTGCTCCCATCATCCACCCATCCTGAGTGCCGCGGGATACAGGAGGCATTGCCCTCACTCTGAACTGGCTTGCTTTGCCTTCAGTGATGATCTCTTGTTACTGGGCATCACATTCACAAAGAAGAGGGAAAAAATCAGAAACAATCATTTGCTATGCGCCCCCCTCCCGCTCCATATTGGATTAGACCCCAGACCCTCTGAAGTTCAATCTGTTGTGAAATGTATGCACCTGTTAGTTTTAGGCACCTGTCCTATTCTCTGTGTGAAGATACCTGAGGTGACGGACATGTTTCTTCCTTGTCAGAAGACCAGATCTAGAATTCGACACTCGCTGCAACCTCGGCGCCCACTTCACAGGACCACTTCACCTATCGAGCACTTTGCAAGGTCCAAAGCAAGACGTAAGCAAGAGATTCAAGGTCTGGATGTCTGGAGGAGGAGGAGGGATTTTTATCTACCTCCAAGGCGTAATGGTCATGAAGTGTCCCAACAACATCTCACTTTTGGAGGGGAGGAAGGAACGGGGCCTCATCCAGAACAGGCAGACCCCCTCATGTGTGAGCTGACTTGTCCTCGACTATTCAATCTTGCTTGGATTCAAATCAAAAGCAAAGACAGATTGGCTCTCCACCAGTCCATAGCCATTCTCCTTCGAGGAATGACCGACCTCTCCCAGATTTCATGCCAGTGGAATACAAAGTCAGGCCTCAGCAGCAGCAGCAGCAGCAGCAGCAACCTAGTGATGGCACCACTGTGCTCCAAAGGACCAGAGGATCTTCCCCCAGCGATGGCTTGTAGATGCTAAGAAGATGGTGCCGGAACAAGCCAGGTCCTTGCCAGACGGCCTCACAGGATGTTTCTCGTGGGCTGCAGAACCGACCACTCACTGCTGCCTGACCCCAGCCCACAAAGCAGCGACAGAGCCCCTGGCCAGGGGAAGGGGCCATAGTGCAGGGGCAGAGCACATGCTTTGCCTGCAGAAGATCACCTGATGGTCAGTCCCTGGCTGGCAGCATCTGCTGGTAGGTCTGGGAAAGACCCCAGCTGAGACTCTGGAGAACGTTTGCCACTCGGTGTAGTCAAGACCAGGCTAGAGGGAGCAACCGTCTGATGCAGCAGTAGGCAGTTTCCCCATGTAGTACGCCGCCGCCGCAGTGCTCTAGTCCCTGTTCTTGGTTGTCTGGCACTCAAAGGTATACTTCCTCCAAATATGGAGGTTCCATTTAGTTATCATGTTCCATAACCTTTGATGATCCTATCTATCCTCCATGAATTTGCCTAACCTCTTCAATTTCTGCCAACTACAAGTTAGTAACTGAGCATAGGAAAGGTGGTATATCGATAAATAAATGTGAATATCCATTGCGAATTGGAAAAAGGAAGCATATGTCCATACACTGTCTTTTCACAAGTTTGCTTCACTCCAATTCAAAACCCACCTATTTGGCTTACCAGGGACATCCCTAGGGAGGTGTGGGTGACACCCCCAGGGAAGGGTGACACCAAAATGACTTTCTATTTTATCATTACCAGTGATGCAAAAACGCAACACTGGTAGAAAATGAGTTTTTCCTGATTCTCCACCACGAACAGCATGGGGATAGCATTTCCCAGGAGGCCTCCAGATCATGTGGTCTGGTATGGGAGGAGGTCCATGGGGTGACACCATGAGATCTCGCCCTGGGTGTCACCATACCTGACCTAACCTCTTAGTCTGCCTCCCCAAATTATTATTATTAACAGTATTTATATACCGCTTTTCAACAAAAAGTTAAATCAAATGATTAAATGGCTCCCTGTCCCAAAAGGGCTCACAATCTTAAAAATAAATAAATAAATAAATTAGAAGGAAGCCTCTATGCAGGCGCTCACCAATGTAACTGCACGCCTTCCTTCATCCCCTCTTTGTCTCTCCGTCAGTCTAAAGCCTGAGACACACCGGGCGCATCCCGCATGCGTCGCGCAGGGTGCGTCTGGTGGCGCACGCATTTTGCTGGTGGGACATGCCTCCGGGCCGAACGCTGAGGTCTGCTGAGAGCCGCCGGGAGGCACGTCCGTGGTGACGCCTCCCCTGGCCACGCCAAGGTTTTTCTGCGTTTTTCGCATCGCGTTTGCATTGAGCCCGATGGAACTCTGGGGGCGGGACGTGGAGCCTGTTTTCTCGAGAGTGTGTTTGTGAGAAATATGATACGCTTTTTTTCTAAATTAAAAACAAACAGTGGGCGCAAGGAGCGGAAACCAGAGGGGGGTGTCTGCAAACTCATTTTGGAAGAAGGGGGGGGAAACTCCTAAATAAAAACTCACCAAATCAGTCTCTTCCCCCCCCCCAAAAAAAAAGATAAAGAAAGCTACATACTCGGTGTTTGTTCAAGAAAGCGAGCGCCCTCCGTCCTGCTCCGATAGCACGCCTCGCCCAACCCTGCTGAAATTCACAAACCTCATCAATTTCAGCAGCAGATCAAATGCTTCAGTAGGGCATTGATGGGAAGGGGAGGTTCTGCCATCCCTGTGCCGCCGCACTTGGAACAACTAATCCTGGCCTCTTCTCTCCCCCCCTGCCGCTCACTCAGAACTCTCCGCCTCCTTGTCCCCAGCGACCAATCACTGGGGACAGGCAAGCAACCCTCACGGCACGGCTGTGACCTGGTGGGACCTGGTCATGTCCCCTCAAGTCCCCTCACGTAAGGCAACGCACCGGGTGTACGGGACGCGACGCACGCGGGACGCGCCTGGTGTGTCACAGGCTTAAGTCATCTGTTGTCATCTTCTCCCAACCTCTTTAAATTGAAATAAGAAGCTCATATCATTCCCTGAAACACTGATAATGAAAGCAATAACAGTTGATCACTTGATATTTGAGACATTTCAGTTCTCAGATGTGATATTTCAGCCACTGCAAACAGTGTTCATAACTTGTAAAAAAAACCCTGAGTTTCAATTCCACAAGCAAGCTACTAGGATGTGCAGTTGAATGAGGCCCAGTTCTATTATTGCCACAGGAAGGCCAGAAGAGTTAACGTGACAGGGCCCCGAGCCCAAGACCCCCTTTCTCGCCAAAGGATTCCTCTGGCAAGCCTGAGCTGAACAGACGTCGTCCACTGATTGTGACTGACAGGGAGGGAGACCCCACATCTGTCAAGGCCAATGAACAAGGGCAGCGTCACCTCCTCAGCACAAGGTCAAGAGAGAACTAGCAAGCCTGTGATGCCGTCAATGCAGAGAGAGAGAGAGGCCACTGAAGGGGGGGGGACTTCAGACCTCTGCCTGTCCCTGCTGACCATGAGGGCCAATTCACACATTGCCGTTGCACTGTGGGACCCCTGTCCACACCATCTGGCTGCTCAGTTCCCCTGAGGGGATGGGAAGGAACCCCGTCATCTGCCCACTTCAGGAGGAGGCCTTCTACGGAACCCAAGATGACGTGAGAAGTCAGGTGGCATTTTCACAGAATTTCAAAATTTGGCAAAGGTTCAAAGGTCAGAATCACAATTTGCGTATCCAAATTCATCTGCTTTGGTTGGCTTAATGAAGGTAACACACATGTACTCAATTTCATAGTTCTGTCAAGTGCTGGACTCATTCAGAAGATGCGTCTGACTGGCATCGGCCACCACACCATGCAGGGCATGAAGGGACCTGTTCCCCTCGCCCTCCCAGCACGCCACCCCTCACCTCAAAACTTTGGGGGGGGGGTTTCATTTGAAACATTGCATTATTTACATCATGTGTGAGAGGTGGGTGGGATGAGCTATCCCCCCTGTGATTATGAGCCTGCAGTATGGCATGCTGGGGGGAGGGGGAAGAGTGGGACATGTGCACTCGTGTGCCCCATCATATGAGTAGGACTGGTTGGATGTATCACCCCAACCAGCCCATTGCTAACTCATAATTCCCGTACTCCTGCTTTCCAGCCATCTGATAGTTTGAGGGCCACACAGGGCCGGCCCATCTACGAGGCCAAAGGAAGTGGGTGCCTCAGGCAGCAGGTGTGGGGGGGTCACACCTCTGTCCGCCTACTTGCCTCCACTGCTCCTCCTTCTCCTTCCACCCCCTGGATTGAAAAGGAGCAGGGGGGCAGAGAGGAAGAGGAAATGTGGAGGGGAAGAGAGTGCTGAGCTAGAACACCGGAGGGTAGGAGGAGCAGCGGCTGGCCCCTCATCATCATCATCGGGTCAGGCTGGGGGGCAGCATTTGGCATGTCGCCTCAGGAGGTCTTGGGTAGGCCCTGCGGCTACCTGTCAGGTATTGTCAAGCATGAAAGCTGAGTACTTTTTCGAAACATTTCAGGAAGGGCAGGAGGTGTGGTCTGGAGGTTGAGCTGAAAAAAGCTAAGCAGGATTGGTTGCTTGGATGGGAGACCGAGAGGCTGCTGGCGTGTCTGTGCGGAGGAGTGGAGTGCAGAGGAGTCAGCTGGCCAAAAACTGGACAACATCCTTGAAGCTTTGTTTGCAGCTGCCTGTGAGAGCTTGGAAAGTGCAAGAGCCGGCAGCCAGGATGACGCCTGCACAGTGTCTCCCCGGTAACAGTTTCAGAAAAGGACCGGAGCTCTGTCCCCAGACGTGTCCTCCTTGAGCCACCTGGCCTCCTTTCCGTTTCTGGAGAAGCTCTCAGGTGCCCTCTCTCCTTTCCCTGCCTGCTTCGGCCTAGTCATGCAGGGAAGGAATCCTCCTCCTCCTGGACGTTAAGACTAAGTCAGCAGGGTGTGTCAGGAGAGGGTGGGCCACACACCCCGGGCTCTTTCCCAAACACAACTTCCTTCCTGCAGGCCACACCCTCCGGAGCACCTGTCTCAGTCCAGAGGGTGTGGCCGACTGGGCCGGGCAGATGGCTGACTGGGGAAGGCAGAGCCATCCAGGCCAAGGCGCCTGGTCCTTCCATCTGCGGCCTGCTGCGCGGCTTCCTCTCTCTGGGGCTTCACATTTCTGGAGGTTACAGGAGCAGCCGAGCGTCTTCCATCCTGGCAGTTTTCATGCTGATGGCTGGATTCCAGGGCTTCTGTTTGCTCTTCAGTTTTTCTCCTTTTGTTTCTAACACCTCTTTCTGTTTTTCTGTGTCATCAGTGCTGCCTGTAAAATGTGTAAGGTGTCTGAACAAAGCCGGCATCCCGGAAACCTGCCCAGCTGCATTTTCTAGCCTGTCTGCTGCCTCTGCAGTGAGCATCAATCCAGCAGCAATTACTGGTCCTCAGGCCTATCACCTGTCTGCAGGTACTGAATGGGTGGGAAAGGACAACTGAAGGATGGTGTGTGTGTGTGTGTGTGTGTGTGTGTGTGTGTGTGTGTGTGTGTGAGTTGAGAGTGACAGCCACCTTGCTGTCTTCCCATTCCCTTTTTTGCCAAAAAACAAACGAACAAACAAGTCAACTCTAACACAGGAGTTCCGGAGCACACAATCCCCAAAGCATTAAGAATTAAAAGTAAAAGTTCACAATGAGATATAGGAGGGGGTGATGGAAGAGTATTAGGTTACACAACAGAACATTTGTGATGTTACACAAAGCAGCAAACTCAGAGGGCTTCTGGGGAAAACGACAGTGGGAGCCACATTATTTTCCCCAGAAGCCCCCTTGGGAATGATGCCACGATGTCTACTCTGAGGAGAATGTTTGGGGCTCAGCACTACACGGAATAAGAATCTATCTATCTAAACCAGCCATTCCCAACCTGTGGTACACGCACCCCTTGGGGTGCGCAGACCGACAAGCGGGGGTACACGAGAGGCTGCCCCTTATCTCCCTCGATCAGCTGAGTGTCGGGGAGCCAAGTATTTTTAAATTCAAACTGCTTTGCTGTTTCACTTTCATTTTCACTTTAGAGCAGCAGAACGTGAGCGAGGGAAAGACATGAAGGCACAGATGAGTCTTGCATATGTGTACATTAGTGGCAAAATAAGAATGCAGATGACAAGAGTAACGTTAGATGCCATGAAGACATTCCAAGCACTGATGCAGGGTGAATCCGAGAAGATGCCAAAAATGACCCTGCCAAATATATGAACAATGGCAATATTGTGGTCAAAGGAAAGACATCATTCTGTGCAGACAAGTTAGACTGACTATTTCTGGAAGATGAATAAAAGGAATCACAAAGGTGCTGTATGCAAACAAAGCCCAAAACACAAAGGTTGCAAACATTCTGTGGGTGAAGAGAGATGCAGCTCCAAAGTAACTAGAGTACCAAACCCCAAAGCCTGTCTGGACTGAAATAGTCCTTTGGCTTACTGTCTTCAGAATACAAAGAGCATAGATATTCTTTCCAAATCTGTTTGTACTTTTTGTTTCCAAAGCTGGAAGGGTGCCAAGCTTTTCATCCTTTATTTGTCCATCTTTTGCCTCTTTTTCTTCTTCACTGTAGAAGACACCGGGAGATGTTGGGCTTAATATTTTTGTACTTGAGAAAATGCATCCCCCCCCCTTTCAGTCTCTCTGATTTTGTGTTGGGCTTATTATTAAAGGATATGTTTTGGTTGTGGATAGACTTGATATTTTAGCACTCAGATGCAGTATATTTGTAGCCAGATTCTGTGCTCCTTTGTCTGCTGATCCTCCCAAAGCTTTTGCTGTAGCTCTGGGGAGGGAAATTTCCTCCGGTCTCTTATACATGCCCCACATACCCATCTAGCAAACCACCCCAGGTTTTTAATTATTTAAATTAAAACATTAAAATTATTAATTAATTACTTAATCCAATTAATTAGCTAATTAAGTTCAGGGGTACTTGGACTGTGCTGGACCGTGACAGGGGGTACAAATGGTGACAAAGCCATCGACATGAATTTTGCACAGGAGATACATAGACACAGCAAGTGATATGCAAACAGATCTCCATACTTTCCATTTATTCTGTTGAAATATTGTTACATGTATAATTTCATAGCTGAAAGGGCAGCCTGGTATATGTATAATTTCATACCTGGGGAGATTCCCCATCATGCCATTTTGTCCCATTTGAAAATAGCTGAAATGCTCCCAGTTTTGTTACCTGCAAGTGGGGGTGGGGGTGAGGAGGCATTTGGGCAGAGTCTTGCAGGGCTAGCGGTGTTCTTTCTTGGGGCATCGTGGGAGGGGGAGTCATGGCAGCAGGTAGGAAGAGCTGCCTCCGAGCCCACCGAGAAGAGCTCCACGCCTTGCAGCTGCCACTGATGCCTGTCACAGGGGGAAAAAAGCCCCCCCCCCATTGTTCAGGTCCCCATAACAATCGCTAGAAGAGGGGAACCACTCAGCTCTAATCCTTCTACTCTCGGTGGTTGTGACTAAGTACAGAACGTGTGGACAAGCAAGCCCTCGTACAGCTTTTGTGTACTGACGGGACATTTGAGGCCTGTCCACACATTCAGCTCACACTTTTGCAATGCTTCCCGACCGTGGGGAGAGGTGCCAACAAGCATACGTGCCAGGGCACTTTGCAGACATGTGAGAAAACATGCAAAGAGCAGAGCAGGCAACGTTGCACATGTTCTCTGACACCTGAGAATGTCTGAAGTGGGGGGGGGGTTGTATAAACTCTCTCTCTCTCTCTCTCTCTCTCTCTCTCTCTCTCTCTCTCTCTCTCTCTCTCTGTGTGTGTGTGTGTGTGTGTGAGAGAGAGAGAGAGAGAGAGAGAGAGAAGGAGAGAGAGAGAGAGAGAGCGCTTTTCACTGACTGTGCACATTTAAACTACAACTGAAAGTGGTTTGTGACTTTGCACATGTATTTATTTAGTCTGGTGTTTTGCTTGTTTTTCTTGTCTGAACTGACAGGTGTTTGGTTTGAGATAGAGATGCAGATATGATATATAGAGACCCAGTAAAAGTTTATTCTTTGGAAGCCTTTTCCACCCAGCCTTCATATCTGATGGAATGAAACATTCAGTGAAACATATACAACTTCCAACAGTTTGGGGAAGAAAAATGCATTCGCACCTTGACCAAGCTCCAGCTGAGGAAGAGGAAAGAATAGAAAAGAATTAGCACAATTAATAGGCTCATGAAGCTTACTCTTGCCTGGAGGCTGTGGTTTGACAGATCCTCGCAGTCTCATGCAAATCCTGACAGACACCTGAGTTCCTGCATTATTTTAATCTCCTGAAACACTGATTTGAAAGTCCAGCGAGTGCAGCATAAAAACCCCAGCAAAATATTTCTCATTTGCGCTGGACATTCCTAGCGTAATGCGGCATATTATCACTCAGTAGTGCTTACTTGGAATTCTACAGGGGTCTGTGGGCTGCCAAGTGAATCCTTTTGATGTGGCTACAGCCAGGATGAAAGGTGCACTCCCTACTGAGCATGGTGAGCTCCAGCCTTTCTCTGGCCCAGAAGCTCTGGGAGGCTGGAAGAAGTTCTGGGGTCCCGAGACCCCACCGGAGGGGTCAAATGTCTCTGTCAATGCCTCTCCAGAGCCAGCTGGTTTCCCATGCTCATATGCTGCCTGGCCCTGCCTCCAAGCCCCTCCATGTTCAGCACCTCTCTACAGTGGACAGCACTGAATGCAGGGAGAGTCCTCTTCAGAGAAATGTTCCTGGGGTGTGTGGCCAGGAGGAGCATTGGCAGGGAGGCCAGGCGGCTAGCAAGCAGGCTCCGATACCCTCCTCATACACGTGATGACCATGGATATCATGGCTTCAGGCATGCACTCCAACCCAGGAAATTGTATGGACCCCACCTGCTTTTTCCTGACCAGGTCCTGCAAGGTTGGAATAGCCCTTAGAGCCCAAACCTATCCCCTGCCGTGCCATAGCATGCCGCAACACTAATGGAGGGGAGCTATGCTATTGGGGGGAGGGCGTCCAGAGGGCAAACCAGAGGTAAGTCAAAGACTCTGCATAGGCCTTCTGGCTGCCTATCGGTCTCCTTGCACCCATGCCAGCTTTGGAGTTGGCACGTGTCCCAGGGGAACCAGGGGGGCATTCCGGGGAGGGATTCCAGGGATAAAATCTGGCATGCGTGACTGTCATCCAGCTGAGTCTGGCGCATGTGCAGAGCTGCTGCTGGCCCTTCCCACCAGTGCTCTGTCGCGCACAACAGCAGCGTGATATGTCATCTGGCACAGGGCCTTTTGCAACAGCAGAATGCTCACTCCATAAGAACATAAGAACATAAGAAGAGCCCTGCTGGATCAGGCCAAAAGCCCATCTAGTCCAGCTTCCTGTGTCACACAGTGGCCCCACCAGATGCCTCCGAGAGCACACAAGACAACAAGATACCTGTGTCCAGTCGCCACTCCCTTGCACCTGGCACAGAGAAAACCCACTTCTAAAACCAGGAGGTTGCTTATGGCTTGTAACCTGTGATGGTCTTCTCCTCCATGAATCTGTCCAAACCCCTTTTAAAGGCATCTAGGCCAGGTGCCATCACCACATCCTGTGGCAAGGAGTTCCACAGATGAATTACACGCTGGGTGAAGAAATATTTTCTTTTGTCCGTTCTAACTCTACCTCCACTCAATTTTAGTGCATGTCCCCTGGTTCTGGTGTTGTGCAAGAGGGAGAAGAATTTCCCTCTATCCACTCTCTCCATCCCATGCATAATTTTATAAGTCTCAATCATGTCCCCCCTCAGGCGCCTTTTTTCTAGGCTGAAAAGCCCCAGACGCTGTAGCCTTTCCTCATAAGGGAGGTGCTCCAGCCCACGAATCATTCTGGTCGCTCTTTTCTGCACCTTTTCCAACTCAACTATATCCTTTTTGAGGTGTGGTGACCAGAACTGGACACAATACTCCAGATGTGGCCTTACCATCGATTTGCACTCCATTGTTGCAAAAGGCCCATAGGATTGGGGCACTTGTGTGGGTCCTGGTCAGGATAAGTATGTGCTGGCTCTATCCAGGGCTACATTATAGGAGGCTTGCCACCATATGAGAGGCTCCAGACTGGGCATCTGTCGAGGAGGAGAGATGAAGAAAACCTGGAGGGAGAGGGGAAGAGGGGGCAATCCCCCAGTTTCTTTTTGTAAGCAACTCTCTGAACTCAATCAAGGAAGCTCTAAAGCAGGGGTGGGCAACCCACGGCCCACAGGCCGGATCTGGCCCACGCGGAGGTCGGCTTGGGAGGTGAAGCATCCCGACCTATTTGCCGCCTGCCAGATGGAGAATGGCGAAGCCGCCTGCCTGGACTCACAGAGTCCCTGTGTGCGGCACATGGAATCCATGACCCTCCCCGTCTGGTGTACGGCAAACTGAGCAGGAGGCCTCACCTTCCAAGCCAAGCTGTGTGTAGCCACTTCTGAGAGCTCGGCAACCCGGAAGTTCGGTGGTGACGTGATGACATCATCATCGCCAAACGTCCGGCCCCTTTTCCCAAAAAGGTTGCCGACTCCTGCTCTAAGGGCATGTCTAGCATTATAGCTGATACCTCGGGATGGCCAACCCCCTGGAGGTGGGGCTCTTGCCATGGGAGGAGGAGGTTGGATGACAGACTTCCTGTTACAGAAGGGGTGCACTAAGATACCCCCCCCCCCGGGCAGCAAGGAGAGGCTAAAGAGGATCTTCAGGCATGCTGTGGAAGGTGGGGCAGGCTGGCCTTGATCCACAGTGCTCCCAATCCGTTGTGTGGACCAGAAGCAAGCAGAGCTGGGGCTGCCTGTGCATGCTGCGCTCTTCCCCAGCTGAGATGTGTGTGCCCATGCTTCAAAGCCTTGACGGGTGCAGAGAGCCACCCAAGCTCTGGTTAGCGCCATTAGGAGTCAGCTGGCCCAGAGTACAAGCAACTTACGCTGCAGGAAAAGCAGTTCTAATCTGACCCTGTCAATCTGCTTCTATCACTCGTCGGCCAAAGGCTCTTTTGCCGGCTCCTTGTCAGATGTGGATGCAAAGCCAGAAAACGAAAAGCAAACAGTCGCAGCCCCAAGAGCCTTTCCTTCGCCTCTTTCTCCAGGCGGTTTCATTTACGATCTCTGTTTTCAAGTCTGCAGAGAATGTCCGTGGTGCTAACATTTGTGGCCCGCTCAATCATGCTGTTGACTTTAAAGAGGCTTTTGAGCAGCCTTGGGGAGATGAGAGACACCAATCGGCCTGGGCAGTTTGGGTCTGCAGCACGTGCTCCCTCCGACTGGGCCATTTTTGACACCAAGAAAACGACCTCCGGCGCTGAGGCCAGCAAGAGAAAGGGGCTTGGACAGTCCACGAATTGCCAGGGTCTGTCGCTGCTCTCTCTTCGCAGAGGGAACATTGTCCTTCCAGTCACCTTGACAAGGCGTCTACTGCTCTCTTTGGGGAATCTGCAAAGCTTCCTTCTCATTGGCACGGCTTCTGTCGCTGCATCTTTTGGACGCAGGCCCCGTGCGACTGCAGCTTGTGCATCTGGTGATGCAACGCACTGTCATCACCATTGCGGCTTGCCGGAGAGGGTGTCAGGGCACCTGGCCCCGGAACAGCTTCCATTCCTTGCAGCGGTACATGCCTGGGAGAACGTCTTGGCAGATGGCGCCCAGAGTAAATACTGATGATACACTTTGCACAATATATTATTTGCCACCCAACACCTCGTTCATTTCTGGAACTCACCGCTACAAGGTGAGGTGCTGGATGCTTTGAAAGGGGACTAGAGGCATTCAGGGAAGACAAAAGGTCTCTGAATGGCTGTTAGAGCCCAATCCGAAACGCCCAGCCCAATGGCGATGCACTCCCTGTGCTGGCGCTGACTGCTGTACACCTGCCAGTGCCGCCAGTCGCAAAAGACACTCCGGCAGCATGCAAGGCTGCGCACTGTTGGAGCACCTGCAGGAAGGCCTGCGCCTTGGACCATATAGATTAGATTAGAAGAACAAACGTCACTAAGGGAGAGTCAGCACGGCTTCTCTAAGGGGAAGTCTGGCCTCACGAATCTTTTAGAGTCCTGTGTGACAAAGTCAACGGGCATGTCGATATGGGTTAACCCACTGATATATAATCTGGACTTTCAGAAGGCATTTGATACGGTCACTCACCAAAGGCTCCTTAGAAATCTCCACAGTCAGGGAATAAGAGGGCAGGTCCTCTTATGGACTAGGAACTGGATGAAGATCAGGAACAGGGAATGGGTGTCGATGGACAATTTTCACAATGGCGAGAGGTGAAAAGCGGTGTGCCCCAAGGATCGGTCTTGGGACCAGTGCTTTTCAACTTGTTCATAGGATCATTCTGCCCCAAGAAAGAAGACACCTGGGGGGGGGGGAACGACGACATGACTGAGATGTATAAAATTATGCATGGGATGGAGAGAGTGGATAAAGGGATGTTGTTTTCTCTCTTGTACAACACTAGAACCAGGGGTCATCCACTGAAACTGAGTAGTGGGAGAATTAGAACAGACAAAAGGAACTACTTATTTACCCAGCACATCATTAATCTGTGGAACTCCTTGCCACAGGATATGGTGATGGCACCTGGCCTGGATGCCTTTAAAAGGGGATTGGACAGACTCATGGAGGAAAAGTCCATCACAGGTTACAAGCCATGATGACTGCATGCAACCTCCAGCTTTTAACAACAACAACAACAACAACAACAACAACAACAACAGCAACAACAACCAGTATTTATATACCGCCTTTTCTTTGGATTTCAGATATCGGATTTCAGAGTTTCAAAGAGGATCTTTGCCAGTCCTGCCTGGAGTATCTGAAAGGAATGGAACCTGGGACCAAGGGCTGCTATGCAGAGATCCAGTCCCTCCCTGTTTTGTTCTTGGTCTCCCCATTCATCGCCCTGTTTTCTTGCAGGGAACGCAGAACATTGTTTCAAATGTCAATATTATTATTATTACTACTACTACTACTACTACTACTACTACTACTACTACTACTACTACTACTACTACTACTCTGGGAGGTGAGCCAGGATTCAGGACCAAGGAGCAAAGCAGAGGTCAAGAGCAAGGCCAAGAGGAAGAGGTCAGTCCGGACTCCCGAAGGGAAAGCACCACAGCAGAGGAGGCCCTGCTGGCCAGACAGGAGCCTGTGGGGGGGGGGGGCAGGCCTACCGCCAGGCTGTGCCTGTGTCTTGGGCTGCCGCCTGATGGACCTGTGCGTGGAGCAAATGGCCAAATGCTCGCAAATGACAGGAAGCAGCCTGTGGCCCACTGGCGTCACTGCAGGGGGGGCGGAGCTCTAAGTTCCACCGCGATCCGACCCTCCGTTACACGGGTGAACAAAGCGGTCCCACCCCCTCACCTTCGGAACCATTCAAGGTGGTGAAAACAACGCACAGGAGACTCCCTGCGCATTGCTTTCGCTGCCCTGAAAGGCTCCGAAGGCGAGGGGGTGGGGCCGCTTCGTGCATCTGTGTAACGGAGGGTCGGATCACGGCGGAACTTAGAGCTCCGCCCCCCCTGCAGTGACACCAGTGCTGTGGCCCCCTGAGAGGAAGGGAGAAGGAACGTTCTGCTGCAGCAGGTACACTCCACACAAAGCTGGTCTGAGAGAGAGAGAGAGAGAGAGAGAGAGAGAGAGAGAGAGAGATCATGTACATGTTCTGAGCTATGTACATATACAGGTATGTACATATACATATATATGCATACATATACATATGTGTGTGTATATATATGCAGTACACACACACACACACACACACACACACACACACACACACACACACACACACAGCTCATACAATTGGCATCTATTCCAAACAGAGGCTGCAACCCTCTGCACAGTTAATTGGACTCCAGTCCTACGGCACTCCGTGGGACTTGATTCTGGCGAACCCTTCCTCGGCTTGGGCACTGGCTTTCCCTTTGACCTGGTTTGGACTCCGTTATCCTCAAGGGAGTTGTGACTGAACCTCAGCAAGCGTCCTAGGTGGGGGAGGGACAGCAGCCTGCCCTGGTTTGCCAGCCGCTGTCCCCGAGGGAAGGGATGGCTAAAAATATCCTAAAAGCTTTTGCAGCAGTGCCTCTAATTCTCAGGAGCCCATGTGAATTCAGCTCGCAACTGTACAGTCCCCTTGGCAGGGATGTGTGGCTGGGATGAATTCCTCAGGAAAAACGATGCCACTGTGCAATTCCAGAATCGTTTTTAAGAGAGCCCCACCGACTTGACTGGAGCTTTTCTTGACTGTTTTTAAAATCAACCTCAGCACTAGTCAGAGGGGGGGACAGTGTCTAATTGGTGTGTGCTGAGATGAGTGAACATATTCCCGGCCGTGTTCTTGAGCAGCTGCCTGTGAATTGAGCTCTTAGTTTCCAGTCGCAAGTCATTATGCCACCAGAGGAGGTGAGGGGGGGGGGTTGCTGGGGAGGGGTCCTCTCCTTGGTGGTTACCCAGGTCTGGAATGTCGTCACCCTAAGGAACTTCACCTGGAACCCCCTTGGCTTTTCCTCCAGGCCTTTTCGATCTCTGCCTTTTTGAGACTTGCGGATCAATCTTGTCCCCTGCCGGCCCAGAGCATGCCGTGCTGCCGATGATGGAGCGTGTGCCGCATGCTGTGAGTGGGCTGGCAGGAGACACGAAGGCCCAGGAAACGCCAGTAAACAACCATTGTACTTTTGTCCCTGTGGGCTGCTTGGTCCCCAATGGTCTCCTCAGACCTACACCGGCTCTTTAGCTGGTGTAAGTCTGAGGGGGCTCAGGGGATGGGCTGAGAAGGGGGACAGACAGGATCCAGTGTGTGCAGCTGCCACCGAGATCCGTCCCCTCCCACCCCCAGCCCGGCCCTCCCCCGATCCACCTCTGCCACGGTTTCCTGGCAGCAGTGGAGGGTCTGCTGGCCGGTGTGTGTCGCCTGTGTGCAGCCTCTGAGGCTTCCTGCTGGTGGAGGAGCCTGCAGAGCAGCCCCAGCAGCCGGATCGTGAGAAGAACAACAACGTCCAGGTCAGATTGGGCCCGTCGTAATGTTTGTTATTGCTACTGGTGGCTAATATGACTTAAAATGGTGGTCAGGTGCTTTGGGGTTCTTCTGGAAGAAAAGTGACCTATGAACCTTTCCACTGTGACCTTTCCACTGTGATGGAAAGATAAATCATTACAGAAATGAAAATATGAATGATGAGATTCCCCTGCACCAAGCAATGGACACCATGGAGGCCCTGGTTAGCATCACAGCCCTTCTTCCCGTCCTCCTTCCCTTGGAATTAGTGGACTTAATTGTGACAGCTGCACTTCTTTTGATGGCTTAAATCAGCGATTTTCAACTGGTGTGCCATGGCACATTGGTGTGTCACGAAAGGTCCGCAGGTGTGCCCCGGGAGTTTGGAGCACAGAAGTTGAAAAGCACTGAAAAAAACTCTTCCGGGGGTTCTGTGGCTCTATTTCTAGGGCAATTGTCTATAGTAACAGATTGTCTGTCCCTCTTCCTCCGCCAGCCCTAGAAATAGAGCCACAGAACCTGGAAGAGTCTCCTGGAATCCGGAAGTGACACCACAAGAGGTGAAGACCATAGAGAAGACCGTAGAGGTCCGTGTGCTGTGGGAAGAAAATATTGGGAATGGCTGGCTTAAACGGTTCTGTGCCCAACATAACATGCGATATATCTTTGGCAGTTCCTGCTTTGTGCTGTAATTTGCCGGTTCTGCTTCATTTATTCACTTTCCGTTTAGCGTTCTTCTCACACAACTGCTTTATAGTGAATGCTTCTCTCATAATAATTGTAGGATGCAGCACAGTTTATGCTATGTTTTGTGCTTTGTTTTGCAACCTAATTGTAATTTCATTTTATGCCATTTTTGCTTTAACACTTCAGTATCTTGCACATCTTGGATTTGCTGTGGCTTGAATTATTTGGTAATGCTTTTGAACTCCATAGTTATTCTGGTCTCAATTGTTTCCACCCTCCAACATTTCGCAGCTGAAAATAGGAAGAGTGTTATGTACCTGAGACGCCCCTATTCTCACCCGCAAGATCGTTGCTTGAAAGTCTTTGGTCATGTGATTTAAAAGTACAGATGCTATTGGTTGGACAAATTCATGGATGGAGGACGTGAATCATGGCTGTCTATCTTAATAGTTAAATAGAGCCTCTGCATTCTGAGCCATGCTAGGCCCCTGGTTGGCTTACCCATTCCCCTGCTTAGTCAGTCTATTGTCTCTTTATGCCAAGGAGATGCCCCACCTCTATCCCTCAGCCCATTTGTCCCTCCTCCAATTCTGGGTGAACGTGTGGTCCATTGGCATCCCGTGATGATGCCACTTCTGGGCACCAGTGACCTTGGTAATGTGGAACTAACTGTGGCACAGGGTTATTGGGGTAGCACACTTGTATTTCTATGCCCAGGAGTGGTTCACACTTATTTTTACATCACTCGATTATTCAAAGCTTGATCACCCACAACTGAACTAATATACGTGGCAGAGAGAGCCGGCCCATCCATGAGGATAACTGAGCTAGATGCCCCAGGTAGCAGGTGGGGAACACCGACCTCTGCCCACCCACTCGCCTCCACTATTCCTTCCCTATATTGGAAAAGGACGAAGGGGGATGGATGCTGTAGTGTAGCCCCATCACTCCCCTCTCCTCCACACTTCCTCTTCTACTCCGTCCCGTCCCCCCTTGCTCCATCCAGGGTATGGGAAGATCAGCAACTGGTGCATCACAAGTAAGGAGGGCCGCACATGGCACACTGCCTGAGGCCGTGGAAGGTCTTGGGTTGCCCTGGTCAGTGAGTTTGATCTGTGCTGGGACTTTGAGACGTGCAAATCATCACTTGATGTCTCAGTCACCAAGTAACAGTAACGTCTGTACTCACCAGCTCAGTGTTTTGCCTTTGTATTCTACAGTGATGCCTCACCTTGCAAAATTCAGAATTCCAAGTGGTTGTTACTCACCTTGAGCTACTGAGAATAGGATGGACTATAAATCAAAATCAGAACCAGAAAGGAAGGTTGTAACTTCCTCGGCAGGAAATGTGAGCTTTCTTGCTACAAGCTGGTTCTTGAGCCGGCTGTTGAATATCTAATAGCCTGGTTTCATCATTAAAATTCCCTCCACAACTAGCTACAGGGCATTAATTCCTTTGCTTCCCCTTCCCCCCTCAAGTGTGACATTTATCGCTTTGTAAACAATTCTCAGATGGTTTGAGAAATATTTTCTCTTTTGCCCCATGGAGTCGCAGTCTTTTGCTTTTCATCCTGGAATGGATTTGTCTTCAAGCCTTCTAAACAAGATGGGATCAATAATTACACTCGTGTATCAATACCTCATCCCATCTTTGAGCTTACATTAGAATACAGTCCCATTGCTCCGTGGCTCGTATGGACAGGCGCTTTTGCCTGCTGGAAACTAAATCACATTACACTTCGTCTTTCCACGCTCATGCCCTCAAAGATTATCCTGCTGCTGTTGTGAAAGGACCACATTTTCATCTGGAATAGCCTCTTTTGATCTACATTCACAGCGCAGTCCTATCCAATTTATGCCTCCGGTGTAACCAGCGGGGGAGGGCAGGGTGGGAGGCTTTGGAGAGGAGGGATTTAAATCCCCTTTGAATCCCCATTTGGAGGGGATTTGAATCCCCTTTCCATTCTAGGGCCTCCTGTTCTCACTGCACTGCTAGTTACACCAGGAGAGTAAGTTGGATAGGATTGCGCTGTGAGTAATCTTGCTCTTTGGGCCACGCTCTAACTGGCAAACCCATGTTTGCCAGCGGATTTTGTCCTTGGAGTTCTTTCCTTTTTATTATTTTTAATTTTGAAAACTACACTGTGATGTTAATTTGCAAAAAAAGTAAGATAAATGTTTTACAACGATGCCTTTTGTGGCGTTAGCATTTTCAAAGAGACAATTTTAGAAATGAATCTGTGTTCCACTAGAGTCTGTGTGAGATGTGTTCCACAAGGAACTAGTGGTGTTATTTATGTCTTGAAACTTGCCAGATTAATGTCCCTCACAGCCCAATCCTGTCTAGGACTGCCGCAGCATGCAAAAGCACGTTGCGCCGGATCCTATCCAGGATCGGATGTCTCATAAAGCAGAACTGGCGACAAGTAAGGTGGTGGGCAGACACAACAAGCAGGCTCTGGGACATGGGGGGGGGGAGGGAGGGGGAGAGAGAGAGAGAGAGAGAGAGAGAGAGAGAGAGAGAGAGAGAGAGAGAGAGAGAGAGAGAGAGCATTTATCTTTACTCAGAGAAGCTAGTTCCATTGTGTTCAATGAGACTTACTCTCTGGTAAGCGCATATGGGCTTTCCGCCCCAGTCACTTCAGCAGAGGACACATGCAGCCCCTTGCGCCCCCTTGTGGAAGCAGATGCTGCCCTTCTGCTGAAGTCCCAGTGAACTTTCTTAGCAGCAGCAACATGGGAAGAGGCAGAGCCCAAGTGAACATGAATAAGGAGGGGGGGATGTTCAGTCTCGTGCTGCCCGCCGGCTTCCCACAGAGCAGAGCCTGCAAGAAATGGGCCATCCCACCAGGACTCAGTCGAGCATTGCTTCTCCACATGTGTGCTGGAGCATCGGAGGCTGCAAGGAACCCCTGGATTGCAGCCCTGCCTTCATCTCCCCCTCAAATATACCAGTTAATTTGGATCTGCAAATAGACTTAAGTGTGGCTTTTCAATCAAAAAGCACCAGTTAGCTCAAAATTTATGGGCCACTTGTTAAGAAGGCTAAATCAAAGAATTCATAGCGAAAGATTCATTTTCTAGGCAGTTAGCTACGTTAGCTCTAGACAGACAGACTCTGCATCGGAGAGAGAGAGAGAGAGAAACACGACTGGAGAACCACTGCATTCATTCCCACTCGGTGTTTAAATATTTAGGTATTGTTTGCTCCAAGGCTTGCTGTAGGATATTGAATCATCTCTTCCACATTAACTTTTATGTAGCAAATATTCCCGAAACACAAAAAAGCTCCTTTCATCTGCCAAAATGAAAAACAGAGGATATCAATAACTAAGCTGCTTTTCATAAGTCATATTAAATCAAGACGTTTGCTGATAGCATTAATGATTGCGCCGAGTTCCCATTAGAGAAGAATTATAGCAAATCTGACTCATTGAACAGATGTACCAACATGTTTGTCAGGAGAAAAACACCCTGTTTGATTATTTTAGAGTTTGAGTCCTGTCTCCTTTTGACTGCTCTTAGGCAATTTACAGTAAAACACACACACACGAAGGGCTGAGCAGGGTCCTGGGAAAACCAGCTTGGAATCCCTGCTCAGCCAAGAGGTTTGCTGTCCTTCTGCCACCCTCCACTGAACCTGCCCCGCAGGGTTGTTTTGAGGAAAAAACACACATCCATGAACACACCCTAGTGCAGTGTTTCTCAAACTGTGGGTCGGGACCCACTTGGTGGGTCGTGACCTGATTCCTGGTGGGTCCCAGGTGATGGAAAGATCAGATAAGTACCGTATTGGTCTGAGTATAAGACTCACTTTTTTCTCCTAATTTAAGTTTTTAAACTAGGGGTGCGTCTTATAATCAGGCTGTTGCAATTTAATGCTAGTGATTTAATTATTATTTTTTTTAATAGCACCAAACTCTTATAATCAGGTGCATCTTATACTCGGGACAATATGGGGTAATTGCCACAAGCCCTGAGGCTATTCAAAAATCAGATAGTTGCTAATTGCCCTTCAAAGAGCAGAGCTCCTGCAGTTTGCAAGCTTGTGTAAATATAGGGAAGACAAATGTTTGAGCGATTCGTAAAGCTAGGTGGCTCACCGTCCCGATAAGAGCGTCATTTTAAAAAGTGGGTCCTGGTGCTAAAAAGTTTGAGAACCACTGCCCTAGAGAATTTGAGTCTGACAAAAATAATTGTAATGGCTTTTTTCTGGAAGTCACCATAAGGACACCAGCAAACACATATAAGAACATAAGAACATAAGAAGAGCCCTGCTGGATCAGGCCAAAGGCCCATCTAGTCCAGCTTCCTGTATCACACAGTGGCCCCACCAGATGCCTCAGGGAGCACAAGACAACAAGATAATAACCTGTTTCCCGTTGACACTCCCTTGCACCTGGCACAGAGAAAACCCACTTCTAAAACCAGGAGGTTGCTTATGGCTTGTAACCTGTGATGGTCTTTTCCTCCATGAATCTATCCAAACCCATTTTAAAGGCATCAAGGCCAGGTGCCATCGCCACATCCCGTGGCAAGGAGTTCCACAGATGAATTATTTTTATTTATTTTTTATTATTTATAGAATTTATACCCCGCCTTTCTCCCACAAGGGCAACCAAGGCGGCTTACAATAAAAACATTAAAATACATATATACATTTAAAATCAAGAATTAAAACAATTAAAACAATTAAAACGAACAGCCCAGTGGGTCATCCACATTTACATCTGTCAAAAGCCATCTATCAAAAAGCCAGCCCGCCATGTCAGACATCAAACGCTGATCTAAATAAAAATGTCTTAAGGCCCCGCCGAAAGGTCTCTAAGGACACGCTGGGTGAAGAAATATTTTCTTTTGTCCGTTCTAACTCTCCCTCCACTCAATTTTAGTGCGTGTCCCCTGGTTCTGGTGTTGTGCAAGAGGGAGAAGAATTTTCCTCTATCCACTCTCTCCATCCCATGCATAATTTTATACGTCTCAATCATGTCCCCCCTCAGGTGCCTTTTTTCCAGACTGAAAAGCCCCAAATGCTGTAGCCTTTCCACATAGGTGCTCCAGCCCATGAACCAGTTTGGGAAAAGAAGTTGTGTGGAGATGAATAGGGACAGTTGTTCTCCCCTTACAAATGATAAGAGAAGCATCACTGACAAGGTGCCTCTTGGCCGTTACCATAAGTTCTATGGGCCGAGTTGGGGACGGTGCGCAGCGGAACCAGCAAGAGCGCAATGCCTCCATCTCGGCACTCCCTTCCACCCCTGTCCTAAGACTGAACATTGTGCTAGTAAGAAATAAACACTGTTACTCCAGTCTAGAACTACTGAAGTTCCTAGATATGCACTGGTTTCTAGTTGTGCATTTGTTAGCCCTGCTGAAGAATTTTAGATCTAAACATTTCAAACTACGAAGAATGGTTCCAAAATACAAGTTCTTTTCCTGACCAGCCAGCCAGCATGTTTCACAGATCAGGCACCTAATGATTGAAGCATTATAGGTGGCGGGTGCCACTGAGTGGCACGATGAGCTTTTTGAAGTGGCACGCACTGCTGTTCCTGTTCAAGCCGAGTGCTGAAGTCCCTCCCTCTTTCTCGACCCCAGCGCGCCTTTCCAAGCCTGTGACACTAGAGGAGGTCTCTGCACCCCACTGCGCCTTATTCTTGCGCTGTCACTGTGCTTTAAATTTTTTTATTACCGTAGATTCATTCATTTATTTATTTATTTAAAGTGGCACGCTCAAGATTATCTACATAAAATGTGGCCCATGGTGTGCCACAGGTTGGCCACCACTGCATGTCCAGAATTTCCACATCCCTCTTCTGCCCTAGGAAGACTTCCATTTATGGAAGGAAGCCTCCTTGCCCTTTATAGCCTCTCTGACTCTTCTCATTAGCCATGCTGGCACCCTCCTGGACTTAGTAGAGCCCTTCCTACTTCATGGTACACACTCCAGCTGGGTCCCTATTACTGCCTCCATGCACCTTGGAGACTTGATCTTTTTTACTTTCCCTTTTGGCTTATTTCTAACTAGTCTTGTAATTTGTAGAAAGTCCACCCTTTGGAAATCAAGGGTTTTGGCACTTTTCCTTCAACATGAATGTCGAAACAGATCACACCATGGTTGTTGTTTCCCAGAGGTTCTGTAACATTTACATCCCTGTTCAGGTCCTGGGTACCACACCCAGTATCAAATCCAGAGTCACCTGTCCTCTGGTTGTCTCCATGACTAGCTGCTCCAAGGCACAGTCATTTAGCATATCAAGAAATCTGGTCTCTCTTATTGATGATGATGATGATGATGATATACAGTATTTATATACCGCCTTCTTGGTCATTGGATTTCTCCTCTGATCGAAGGCGGTTTACATGGGCAGACTTTCCCAACCCCACTAATGGGGGTCTTTACAATCATATATATAATATAAATGTTCAATCTTTCATGAACAACTGCATTCCAGATGGTATCCTTTGCAGTCTGGCCTCTCCCTGGCCATCGCCTCCCACCCACGCTCGGACGATGCAGCTGGCATCTCTCCTCACAGAGGCTTTCACGGCTTTTTTTGTCAGAGGTGTGTCTTGAACTGGCCATTCACCGATCTTCAGGCTTACAAGGCGGCAGCTCTACCAACTGAGCCAGACCTCTTTCATGACCAGAGCTTGAATTGACCCAGTCGATAGGAGGATAATTGAAGCCCCCCCCCCATGGTTACAACCCCGTCTCTCCTTGATGTGTTTCTTCATCTCAAGGTCCCCTTCAGGTTTTTGATCTGGAGGACTATAGCATGCCCCCACTATGACCTCCGAGGTCCCTTCCAGTGCCAATGTTCTATGATTCTATGAGTTCAGGTTATCATTTCTCAAGTAGTGACGTCCCCCAGTGTGAAGAACATACCCCCTGGTAGGCTGGGCCATTTGAACTGCCCTGCCCAGTGGTGAAGAGAAGCTTGTCACTCACAGATCTGTGTCTGATCCAAAAACCAGGGACCGGGAATGCCTGACAATTAGCCTCACTGTCTGGCAAGGTGAGAAAGCTGACTAAGCGTGACTCAGCAATTTTAGAAAGATTAACCCATCTTAAAATGTCCCTCTGATGATGATGATGATGATGATGATAACAGAACAGACTGACCACTGGGAGGAGCTTGTGCAAACCACTACAGGCGGATCCACACCACACGTATTGGTCGCATGATTCTGGCATATTCCAGGAGCGTCCGACGTGCCAAAAGTTGCCTTGGACTCCATTTGAGATGGGACGGGACGCGAACAGCTGGTGGGCAAATGCCGTCGTGCACAAATAGCACCACACCGGACGCACACGGACTGGGCTGGATGCAACCCCCGGAGGAAGTCGCATGCGGTGTGGATCCGCCTTAACTCCTCAGGATCCACAGGTCTTCCGCAATCAGCCAATACCGGGGACCAGAGCCTCAGCTGTCGCTTCTCAGGCGCTGCTTTGTCTGAAGTGCTAAGTGGGCGAGGCAAACCGAAAGCCAAGACACTGGCAGGCGTCGCTTCAGGACCGCTTCAATTAGTGGCGTCTCTGGTGATCCAAGATTCCAGTCATATGCGTCGTACGTACTGCATAAATATTTCATGATGCATTTAGCAGGCTCTTTTTTAATAATGAGGGGAGTCACGCGCCTACCTGCAATAGCGGATATTTTTTTTTTTCATTTTTGTAACCTGCTGACACTGCGGGGGGAATTGGGGAGGAGATTACATCGTGGACGGAGTAAATCTGCTTTAGGGTGAAATTCAGAATAAGTGCAGATGTGTAACCAGTAAATCACACCTGGGTTTCCCCTCTGGCCCCAGGCAATGGGTGCGGTTGCGTCCTCGGGCATACACACAGCGACAGGCCTGAAAGAGGGTCAGGAACACAGAAATCGGGGGGGGGGGGAGGACTCTTCAGGTATTCCTCCAACTCCCTCTCTGTGGCTCCCGAGGGCAGAACTAGAACCAACAGGAAGTCCGGGGAAGTAGTTCGGGGCTACACATGAGGAGAAGTGTCCTGACTCTGGAGCTGCCTGGCCCTGGAACAGCCTCCGCCTTGTGCAGTGCTGGGCTCCCTCTTCTTGAAGGTTTCCAAGCAGAGGCTGGACAGCCCCCTGTCAGGAACACTGCAGCAGTTGCCTGTGCTGACCAGGGGGTGGACTAGATGGCCTCCTTGGAACCTTCCAAATGTTCTGTGATTCTATGGATTGAGACTTCCCAAGTAGCGACTTCTCCAGTGTGAAGAAAATACCCCTTGGTAGGCAGGTCGTTTGGACTGCCCTGCCAAGTGGTGAAGAGAAGCTAGCCGTAGTTCTGTGCCTGATCCAAAACTCAGGGAACCGGAAGAATGCCTGACCATTGGCCTCGCTGTCTGGCAAGGCCTGACCCCGCAGGCGCGGTGGCCTGTTTCCACTTGGGAGACCGTCCGGCGTATTCACCCGCCTGCGTCAGCTGCATTTCGGGCAACAGAGCTGCCAGGCCTCCTTCCGTCACACCCAGTGACAGAATGCCCTGGATCAAGTCTCTCTGCTCCCTCAGTGGCCAAGGAAAAGAGAAGGGTCACCCCCACGGATATCTCGTCTCCAGCCCACGGATATCTCGCAGCCTCCAGCATCAACTCTTTGGACGTGGCTTGAAGCAAACTCTGAAATGGGCTCTGCCAAGAACCTGCTTGCCCCGACCATATACTCCCTTGGGGGCCAATCATGTTGCCCCCGGTCCCCCATCGGGTGGCAGCTGGATGTCAAAGGGCTCCCTCGGGATGCATCTTAGGTCAGCCACCCTTCCCGGGACCCCTTTTACAGATACACCTACGACAAGCTGCAATGCCGGGGGATGGGTGGGTATCAGCCTGCAAAGCGACAGTGAATCTTTGCCTTCTTCCTCAGTGCGGCTGCTGAGAGGAGGATCTCCTTCTTCTTTCCACCGGTGTGCTGCTTCGACTGCATACCCAGAAGGATCTCACCACCCTTCCAGGTCAGGTGGGTGGGCTTGGGGCACCTGGTCCAAGCTTGGTAAAGCCCTTGTCTTTCCGTTTATTCTTTGACCTGGTCCAGACAGTCCACTTATCCCTGCCCCAGCCAGGAGCCTTCAAAGTCCCACAGCTCCTAATTTCCCCCCCCCCCGCTTTCTCTCCCCCCCCGCTGCATCTCTCCTTCTCAAGGTGCCCCCCTTTTGCCCCAGTTCTCTCTTCTAGCCTTATTGGGGGCATGTCGGGGGAGGGTGGGGGTGGGTCTCACCAGGGAGAGCTCCACCAATATCCTAACTCCTGTTTTCTCCCTGACACGCCCCCATCACTTTACTCAAACGTGCGCCAGCTAAATAGCTGGTGCATGTTCGAGTAGACCCATTGGGGGTCATGTGGGAGCAGAGGAGGGTAAGCAGAACATTCTTTTACTCCTCCCCCCCCCCCGGCATGGTCTCCAGCTGCCTGCAGGATTCAGCAGAGCCCATGCCAGTGCCGCTGGGCCCTGCAGGCAGCATTTAGTCAGGACTGGGCTCTTAAAAATACGACAATGAAAACAATAACAAGCAACAATTAATTCGCAAATCAAATCCAAGCAAGACTCAGGTAAGTCACATCCAGCAGCATTTGTAACAGAGCAGCAAAAGCATCTTGAAAGTGGCAAATCTTCAACTGATGGCCAAAGATTGACAGTGAGTCATACTTCACAGGGCAGGGAGTTCCACAGGGTGGGGACAACCACCAAGAACGCCCGCTCATGGGTCACTGCCACCCACACTTCAGAGGGACGTGACACCTGCAGAAGGTTCTCCCTAAAAGATCATACAGGATGGGCAGACGTGTGTGGGGAGTCACACGATCTTCCTGATACGTTGATCCTGAGCTGTGCAGGGTCATATCCAGCACCTTGAATCAGACTGGAAGCCGAAGCAGCTGCCTTGTGATGCCACAAACAAGTGACTATTTTCACTGACCCCCAGACCAACGTTCACCTGAGTGGACATCGGTGTGCTGGCCTAGCACAGGATCTGGCGAGGTCAGGAATGGGACCAGGACCAGAGGAAAGCATACGGCATAGACGTCACCAGCATCAATCTCCTCCAGTCACTCCGGACTCACCTGTATTCTGGAGGAAAGGGAGGTGAGAATCTGCTGAAACTGAACATGGATGCGGAACGTTGGCCTCGGCAGGCAGGCTGAGTGAGCTTTCTGCCTTTCCCCCTCCTGGCTAGCTGTGTCTCCATCAGTCTGACAGTGGCCTCCCCTGGAGTCGAAATGGGATTTGCGATCCTTGCCCCATGACACTTTGTTCAAGCTTCCTGGCAGGCAAATCATTAATTAAAAATACTTGGAAATCATACTCCAAAGTAAATCAGAATAATTAATCCCTTATGTGCTAAATTCAGTGGTGAGCTGGGGAAAGGGCTGCATCAATAAATAAATATTTCAATAACCATGGAAGCTTCATATCCACAGCTTGGCAAGGACCAGGCAAGTCCTCATCGAGGTGCCATTTTTAAGAGGTACTTGGGGTTTTTAAACACCAAAGGTGCAGATCAATTCTGGGCCAAGTAGTTTGGGGTTCATTGTGGGAATCACTGAAACTGCGACAAGCACTCCTGTGGGATTGATTCTTCAGCGCTCCTTGAGAAAGGTCTGTCTGTCTGTTCACGTTACAACACTGACTTGCTCGCTCCCCATCGACGTGCCCTTCCCTCAGTGGTCAAATCAGGGTGACCAGGTAGCATCATCGTGACATCATCAAGGCAAGGGGTCCGGGCGCCTTCTTTACAAGGAAAAGAAGCAGTGGGGGGGGGGTCCTGCAGAGAGACAAAAGCAAACTCCAGGGATACATTATAAAGGTGCTTAAAACTGCACGGTGTAAGGATGTTGGCAGAGGCAAATGTTGTCTTTTTCCTAATAGTGGAACTCTGCCCTCTGTGCTGTGCAGCTGTGGTTAAGAGCCCCACTGGATCAGGCCCAGGGCCCACCTAGTCCAGCTTCCTGTGTCTCACAGTGGCCCACCAGAGGCCTCAGGGAGCGAGCACACAAGACAATCATCATCATCATCATCATCAGTATTTATATACCGCCTTTTCTTTGGTCATCGGATTTCTCCTCTGACTTTAATTCAAAGGCGGTTTACACAGGCAGGCTTTCTAACCCCCAAGGGGATACGTTCTAATCTTTCGTAGAACCCTTCATTCTAGGTGGTTTCCTTCACAGTCCAGCTTCTCTCTGCCATACGCCTCACCATGCTTCAACTGACAGGCAACCTTGACTCCCACTAAAAGTGCAGCTGCAGCTTCTCTCCCTGACAGAGGCTCTGCAGCTTATCGGTGGGGTGCTGACAGCTCTCCAACAGCCTGCGGATACTTCTGGGCATCCCGAACTGCCGTCCTTCAGATCTTCAGGCATATGATATGACTGCTCTACCAACTGAACCAGACCTTCTTGCTCAGACAACAAGATCATCATCCTGCTCTGAATGGGGTTGTACTCCCTCTGGAGGAGCAGGTCCGCAGCTTGGGGGTTCTCCTGGATGCGTAGGTGGCGGCTGTGGTCAGGGAGGCTTTTGCCCAGCTTCAGCTGGTGCGCCAGCTGCGACCGTACTTGGATCGTGCAGACCTGGCCACAGTGACCCATGCCCTAGTGACATCTAGACTAGATTACTGCAATGCACTCTACGTGGGGCTGCCTTTGAAGACTGTTCGGAAACGGCAACTAGTGCAGAATGCGGTGGCCCGGGTGGTTGCCGGGGCCTGTCAGTTCGACTCATTGAAGCCCCCCCCCCATGATTACAACCATGTCTCTCACAGATTTGCTTCCTCTTCTCAAGGTCCCCTTCAGGTTTTTTATCTGGAGGGTGATAGCATGCCCCCACTATGACATCGCTTCTTGGGCCTGGTAATTTAACCCACAGTGATTCTGTGTTGGTGTTGGACCCCCCCCCCTTTCAATCTCGGGCTTTGGTTACTCATAAGAAGAGTCTGGCTGCTGGATCAGGGCCAAGGGGGCCCCTCTAGTCAGCACCTTGTTCTCCATACTGGCCCACCAGCTGCCTCTGGGATGCCCACAGCTGGAGAGGAAGGCAGACCCCCCCCTCCGATGCTCTCCTGCAATTAGGCTTCCGAGGCAGACTGCCATTGTACCTGGAGGTAGCGCATTGCCTTAGCAGTGGCCATAGGTGGACCTCTGCTCCTCCATGGATTTGTCCAATGCCCTTTGAAAGCTACCCAAGCTAGGGGCCATCACCACATGGCAATTGATGACCATAGAGTAATTATGCATGGGGTGAAGAAGGTCCTCCTTTTGCCCCTCCTAAATCTCCCTCCAATCCATTTAATTGGATGGACCCTTGTTCTAGTATTGTGAGAGGAGATAACCTCCCTCCCTCCCCCATTGTGAATAATTTCATTTATTTCTTATTAAAAATGTATATCCTGCATTTCCCCCTTTTGAGAAAGAAAGGTGCACAAGGCAGCTTACAATATTTTTTATCAGTCTCCATCATGTCCCCCCTTAATAGCCTTTTTGCATCATGCAAGACTTGTCATCATCCTAATCCTCTGTCTCATTCCCCATAATTCTTTTTTTAAGACTTCTGTCAAGGAAATGGGAGGAGTGAGTCCTGGGAGAAGGCAGACAGGCCAAGGGACGTAGTGCCTAGTGGTTAGCATGCATTCACCTTTTCCTGCTTTCCCCTTTACTGGACCAGAAGCTGAATGGGAAAGTTTGCAAACTTTGGTGGTTTGCATCCGCTACCACCACTGCAGGCTACAGAGATCAGGGAGTAGGACCATCTGTGAGGGGGGGAAAAACCCCTCTCAGGAACACACTGAATCCCAGGGGTTCTGATTAAAAATCAATCCACAGTAACATCTGCAAGGCAAACAGATGTGACAATCCACTGAATTACCTGTGAACATGGGTCAGATATAAAAAGGTCCAAAATGGAACTAGTTTATGAAAAGTCCAAAAGAAAAGGGAATTAAACAAAATGTGGAAAGCACAACAAAAAGGTTTGATCAAACAGATGCAGCAACCTGTAACAGCCAGCAGATGGAGCTGGGATTCTACTCAAAACTTTCAGCCCCCACACACACACCCTCCCCACACATTGTGGTGCTAATACAAGTGAAGTTTGCAAACTGTCTGGATGGAAAAGAGCAGACAAAGCAAAAATCAGTTCTGTGACCACAATCTAGCTATTTACATGTATTTGCTAGCTATTTACAATTGTTCAAGGAATCCCCAGTCATTTTACTTGCAGGTGAGCAAATGGGTGCGCCTCTCTGCGCTCCCAAGGAATGAGTCACTTACGCAATGGGCAGAGAATACGTTTTCTGCTTGGATTGGATCTAAATAACTTTGGTGACTGATGTCATCAAGTTACCTGATTGGAGGAGTGGACCTAACCAGGTCCCTCCATCCCACCCCTTGGACCTAGACGGACAGGTTTACTACTCAATTGGCAGAAGCCTGACAGTCCTGGAGGGGGGGTTGCTATCCCAGACAGGATGAGGAACCCCAACCCACCAAGACAGGTGCTTGCTACTGATGGAGTTTGAGACAGACACAGGCTGCTTTGGACGCCTGCTGAACCTGCACAGGAGCTTCTGGGGAGTTGAAAATGTCCAAAAGTACAAAAAAATGGGGGGGGGGGAGGACATGGCATTCATCGCAGCTTCTCTAATGAGCAATTTGTGGGTGCACAAGAATCTGAATAAACGTTGGTATTTCCATGGTCATGGTCACCAATGGCCTGCCTTGCCCAGAGGTTGGTGAGAGCGTGGAGTGATTGCACTGTTACGTGGGAATCCAATCAATTGCTCAGCATATGAAAATAGCTTTGGGGAAGTTTCAGCAATTTTTCCCTCCCCTCCACACTCCTCCACATTGTCACTTATAATTGTATTCCCCTACAAAATATTTGTTTACCCTGGAGGGAAGAAGTTATTACTACGGCACGTTCCCTGGAGTCAGGCAACCAAGCATGAAGCTTTTAATAAATTTATACTGGAATAATTTGTTCCCAATTGCAAATAAATTCTGACAGCACACAAAAAAGGCCACAATAGAGGAAGAATTATGCCAGCAGAACCCAACAAACAAACTTCCCCAGCAAAGATGGAGCTGCAGGGCCTGTGGTGGCCCACCTGGGATAGCTCCAGAGCCCTAATCCAGCATCTCTTATCTCCAAAACCACACAGCCATAAATTACCCTCACTCAGGAGGCAACTGGGGTTGTCAAATCCTACAATTAATTGATTCCACCAATTAACGCCTCATCCAAGGATTCCGATTATGATTCGGCAGCTAATCAATTTGTTTGATAGCAAGCCCAGTACAGTTTCTAAATGAAAGGCCTGCTGTTTTTGTTCTGGTTTGGGCTAATTAACAAGTTTTCTTTTCCCCCAGAAGAGAAAAAAGAAGATCTTTCCTTGTTTTTAACTGCCTTTTGACCTCCCTCCTCAGCTCTGCTGCCTTCAAAGTTTTCTCGTCACAAGACAAATTAAAATGCTGTTGACATTGAAGAGAAAAAAATATTGTTAGGCCCAGAGGAAACTTACTTTTCTGCATAACTGCAAATTGTTTGGAGGTATTGCTCACTGGCCAAAATCTTCAGTCTCATTGCCCTTTGGTTAACATGCGCAGACAAACAGGGTCCCAGGTGCCTCGATACAGAAGTTCTTCTTTGGTAACTGCTGACTGCAAACTCAGCACACGTGAGCCATTGCAGCAGAGCAAAGGAGATGATTGAGCAGCTGAGAAGAACAAAGGAGGGCTTTCTTTTGCTGACAGGTGAATGTGGAGCAATTTTCCAATATGGTTGTAAGCAGCGGTTTTTTTTAAGTCAACTTAAGGTATTTAATTCAATCATTTAATAGAATCATAGACTCACTGCCTCTGCTAATGCAACCCAGCATTGCATTTGCTTTTTTTGCAGCTGCATCACGTTGCTGGCTCATGTTCAATTTATGCTCCACTAAGAGCCCAATCCTATCCCATGTTACACTATGCAGCCATGCTCCCAGAGCACATGCTGCATGCTGGGGGGGGGGGACACAGACCAGGTGGCATGGGAGGAGTAAGGAAAATATTTACCTACCTCTGTAGGCCACCTGCCCATCTTATGTTCTTATGGTCTCCTTGGACCTACGCCCAGCTATTTTGCTGGTGTCAGTCCAAAGAGAGGCAGGGTGTGTGTCGGACCAGGAAAATGGGGATAGGATCCTGGCATGAACTGGTGCTGGCGGGACCCACCCCCTCCCACCCCTGAACCAATGCCTGCCCACCCCCACTCCCCATGACCTGCCCCCAGTGGCACTTTACCTGCTTCGATGCAGGCTGGGTCCATCTCTGGCCGGTGAGCAGAGCTCCCGACAGTTTGTGCTGCTGGCAGTTCTGAATGATGCTCATGACAGTGGTGTGATGTTTATGGCACAGCTGTCGCACTTACAGTGGTAGATTGTGAGATCCACCATGGTAAATGCCCAATAGGATTGAGCCGTCAGACATCTACATCATTTCCACACGTGCTGTGGCCAAGCCAGGACAGGTTTCCCCATCTGGTATTTGTGCTTCCGGTTTTTGATCCTACATGGAGGGCCTTCTTACATTTGTCTCTGTTGGACTTCCTCTTGTTGGTCTGGACTCACTGATAGCGCCTGGCAAGATGATTTTGAATCTTGGCTGGGTCTTCCAGGGTGCCAGCTTTGTGCCATCTGTACATTTGACAAGCATCCCCGGCCCTACCCCATCATCTAAACCATCTATACAAATGTTGAACTACCCTATTTCAGGCTCCTCTTTCTTGCGTTCCACTTGACACCTCCCTCCAGGTTGACGTGGATGAGCCACTTAATAGCACTTGCAGTGAATTCAGCAGCATTGAGCCCACCTACCACTAGTGCCACCTCCAGCTCACATGCTACCATTTTATCCACAAAGATATCACTGGAGACTTCAGGGGTGGTGCAGCCTGGAACATCGTTGCCCGGCCCCAGTGCCAAAGCCCCTGGTGGCCACCTGGTTCACAGAACTCTGCTAAGAAGCTGCTGCTGCTGCACATGTTCAGTGTTGTAGATCTCGGGGGGGGGGGGAGAGAGAGAGAGAGAGAGAGAGAGAGAGAGAGAGAGAAGAAACCAAAATTTCACATATACGCTGATGGGTTCTGAGTTGTCTGTGACGGATCAAGAGAGAGATCTTGGGGTCCTGGTGGACAGGTCGATGAAAGTGTCGACCCAGTGTGCGGCGGCTGTGAAGAAGGCCAATTCCATGCTCGGGATCATTAAAAAGGGGATTGAGAATAAAACGGCCAATATCATTATGCCTTTGTACAAATCGATGGTAAGGCCACATCTGGAGTATTGTGTCCAGTTCTGGTCACCATACCTCAAAAAGGATATAATTGAATTGGAAAAGGTGCAGAAAAGAGCGACCAGAATGATTCGTGGGCTGGAGCACCTCCCTTACGAGGAAAGGCTACAGCGTCTGGGGCTTTTCAGCCTAGAAAAAAGGCGCCTGAGGGGGGACATGATTGAGACTTATAAAATTATGCATGGGATGGAGAGAGTGGATAGAGGGAAATTCTTTTCCCTCTCGCACAACACCAGAACCAGGGGACACACACTAAAATTGAGTGGAGGGAGAGTTAGAACAGACAAAAGAAAATATTTCTTTACCCAGCGTGTGATTCATCTGTGGAACTCCTTGCCACAGGATGTGGTGATGGCACCTGGCCTAGATGCCTTTAAAAGGGGTTTGGACAAATTCATGGAGGAAAAGACCATCACAGGTTACAAGCCATAAGCAACCTCCTGGTTTTTCTAGAAGTGGGTTTTCTCTGTGCCAGGTGCAAGGGAGTGGTGACTGGACACAGGTATCTTGTTGTCTCGTGTGCTCCCTGAGGCATCTGGTGGGGCCACTGTGTGACACAGGAAGCTGGACTAGATGGGCTTTTGGCCTGATCCAGCAGGGCTCTTCTTATGTTCTTATGTTCTTGTGAGAGCGCAGCTGACAGGGCAGTCTCCTCTGGCTCGGGTGACTCACAGTTTCCTTTAGGAGTGGGAGGAACTACAGAAGCACCTCTCTGTGATTGCTGAATGGCAGCAATCACAACTTCTTGTCATGGTGTTGCCAGTCGTCTGGCTCCTTGCTGCTGCTCCCATGTTCAGCCAGAGACCTCAAGCTGCACATGACACTCCTGCTGCCGCCCTCCGTCACCTGCACTGCTCTCCCATGGGAAGGACAATTTTCTGGAGGGGTGGGGATGAGCTGGGACTGGGACTGGGAGGACGTAGGAGGAGGAGCAGAGAAGGCTGCGAAGTAGTCAAGTTGCGTCGCTGAAATACGCCTTCAGGTTGTCGTCCCAAGAGTTCGACTTGAACGCTCAAGCAGCCCCATTGATTCTTGGGTAGAGCAAGCGCAGGCAGGGTTGCCTGCTCCAAGCTCCCCCCAGTCCCTCCCCCAGCCTCCAGCAACCTGCTCCTTCCTTGCCTTCCTGTTCCCTGCTGCACTGGAGGTCTCCCTCCGGCTGACTTTTACTACCTCTTAACTCTCCATCATCACCTTCTCTGCCTGGTGGCTCATCTTTCCCCCCCAATTAACCTTCTGTTATTTCATACTCAGGGGCCAAAGAACCTTGTACAGCAACAAAATCTCCCTCCTGATCTGATTCTTTCCTAGTAAAATGTATTTTATTAAACTTCTATTTCCATTTTTATAGACACGACAATCTCGTGTTGTAAATTAAAAAGGCAGCTCATAAAGAAACCCTATAAAACTCTAATAATGTTTTTATGCGTGCAGCTTAATTCTTATTGATTTTCCAAGTTGCGTATGGCTGTAAGCAAAAGCCGTGTTGCGTGTTGTTTAATGAGGTTATTTTCTTCTTGCAGCAATAATGTCCCAGGTCTGTGAACTTGAGTTGCAAGGAATGAGGTTTTGTTTTTGTTTAATAAGTATGCAAATGACATTTTACTCATTTCCATCTTGAAGAGCTGGTCCAGGGTGGGAACTGAGGACCCCACTGCTTGAGGGATCGTCCTGGACCCCGAACCACACCTCTTATATTCCCAGCATGGGGGTGGGGGTTGAACCCACGTGGCTGGATGCAGGATTCTGCCCCACTGGAGTGGGCAACCAAGTGCCCACTGCCTGCCGGATCCCCATCCCCTGATTAGACCTGGCAGCAGTGGTGTAACTAGAGTGGAGCGGAGGCAAGTAGTTCTGCAAGACTCCGTTACACCGGAGTCAGCGGCCCCTCCCCCTTGCTGTTGGAGCCATTCTGGCTGCAAAGGCAACACGCAGGACACTCCTCTGTTGCTGCTGGAATGGCTCCAACAGCAAGGGGGAGGGGCCGCTGACTCCGGTGTAACGGAGTCTTGCAGAACTACTTGCCTCCGCTCCACTCTAGTTACACCACTGCCTGGCAGACATCATCCTCTGCAGCTACAGCCCACGCTGCTGCTGCTCCTGCCAGGCCACGCAGGGGTCCTGGGAGGCCCCCATGCAAAAATGTTCCTCATCATGGACCATCCAGGCTGTGCTCCCCCCCCCCCCAAGGTCCAATGAATATTATCAAAAAAAGTTCGCATAGTCAGGGCGATGGTGTTCCCAGTAGCAATGTATGGTTGCGAGAGTTGGACCATAAGGAAGGCTGAGCGCCGAAGAATAGATGCTTTTGAACTGTGGTGCTGGAGAAGACTCCTGAGAGTCCCTTGGACTGCTAGGAGATCAAATCAGTCAATCCTAAATGAAATCAACCCTGACTGTTCCCTGGAAGGACAAGTACTGAGGCTGAAACTCAAATATTTTGGCCACCTAATGCAAAGAGAGGACTCTCTGGAGAAGACTCTGATGCTGGGAAAGATTGAAGGCAAAAGGAGAAGGGGAAGGCCAAGGATGAGATGGTTAGACAGCATCACCGATGCAACAAACATGAAAATGAGCGAACTCAGGAAGATAGTGGAGGACAGGAAGGCCTGGCGGGATATGGTTCATGGGATCACGAAGGGTCGGACACGACTTAACGACTGAACAACAACAACAACTTTAACACTGTGGGATCCTTGTGAGGCTGAATCTGCAGCAGGAGACCTGCATAAATGGTCACACCACCACTGGCCAGCCCAGCTGCGATTCCATCTTGCCACTCTTGGATCGCACCAGGTGACCCCTTCAGAGGGGTGACACCACTAGTGGCCAAAATTGTGGAAACCTTGTATTCATGAATAATGCCATCATGTTCGATATCATGTGATGTGTATTGTCATGCAGAATGTAAGGAAACAAACCACGTTGAATTAGCTGTATTCTATCAAAAGGTATGGCCAAATAACCGGAAAACGAAAACACAACTGCCTTAAGTAACAAAAAGTGGATTTTCTTAACTCCAAACTGACCAGCAAGACTGATTGTTCTGAGAACCAATGAGGTGTTGTTATGACACAGCACGGAACCAGTAAGGTGTTAGTATGAATCGGCTCTCATTTCTATGTATCAGAGCGAAGACTAGAAGTCTTGTTCAGTTGTGTGAGTGTCATCAAGCTGGCCGCTGGTTTTTTTGTTGGTTACTGATTTGTTGGGTGATGCACTGTACTGTTATATATTAAAATCAATAAAGTTAATGGAGGTGACACCATGAGTTACCGGGCCGGGTGACACCAACCCTAGTGACACCACTGACCAGGAGTCATCAGTAGAAATACTACATAGTCCTGCCTGATAGGCATCTTGTGTAGAACTCAGCTCAGCCCAACCTTGTTTCTCCCCATTCACCTCTGGGGTCCATCATGGGGGTGACGTGCTGAGCTCTCGCACTGGGTGACGCAAACCCTCGTGACGCCTCTGGGACCCCACCTCCAGTCCCATCGTTCTTTGCTCATCCCCTTCCATTTCTGTGTTTCTTGCATGTGTGATTCTTTAATATGTGGACATTTCCCCTTTTTAGGGTGCCCCCCCCAGGGCTCAGACCCACTCGCCAATTTCCAAGTCCAACCCAACCATCACAGACCAGGATCTCTGTGCTTCTGTTAGTTTTGCTTTGACACAGCACTTCAGGTTCCAGGACACAGATGCATTACATATATTGCCATTCAATATTAATTTCCTTGGGAACTCTGCAACGATCTTTCTGAAACTTTGCAGGGAACCTTCCCAGGTCAGTCTGAATTTCCTGTCAGTTTTATGCAAACAGGCCACAAAGAAATGTGGCAGGACCAGCATAAACTTACAGCGCTTTAGAAATAAAGTTTAATAATAATAATAATAATAATAATAATAATAATAATAATAATAATAATAATAATAATAATAATAATAATAATAATAAACCTTTTTCAATTATCACCATTCCCTTGCCTTGACCCTGGAACAACCCCCCCCCCAAGCACCTGTTTGGACTTCACAGGCCTGGTTCTTTCATGAAGAGCTTCCCTTCTTGCAAATTTCATCCGATTATGAAAATAAATTAAAAAGTTACAGTGCATTGAAATGTGCCCATTAAAATCAATGGCAAATGTTTCAAAAACAAATCAAAATGGAAACAAAACAGCCACCCGAATCTGGTATGAAATGAAGCCCCTTGTTGCACTGAGCAAACGAAACAGACCAGGACATCAAATGAAGCAAAATCCAAAATGAAAATATTCCTAATCATTTGACAGGTGTCCAAGAAATGGCCAAGATTTTGCAGGTGTTTCTCAGTCCAGACCCACCTTTCTTTGGCATTTGCAAGCAATATTTTATAGCACAGATTCAGAGTCTGTCAGGAAATGTGCAGAATGAAACATCGTTAGGTTGAGATGGATTTCAACGACCCAAAGAGATCAGAGAAAGCCTGTTCCTGCTGCTGCTGCTGCTGCTGCTGCTGCCTTTCAGTGCCACAGATGAGCTCGAGGCACTGCCAGATCCCAGAAAGTCCTTCTCAGTCTTGAAAACTGTGCTTTATATTTGAATTTTTGAATTCAGCTATTTGCACTAGGAGATCAGATAATGAACCAGGAAAGTTCTTTAGGAGTTCAACACCATCATTTCTCAGAGTAATTCCGGACAGCCAGAGCATCCATCCCCAGGTGGATGGATGGCTGCTCCCCCCTGTTTCTCACGCATACAACAAGTGACAAGGGAGAGACCATGGCTTGAAGTCGGGCCCCAGGTAACACAGAAGCGTCACATCCTAGGCAAACCTGCGCCTGCCTTGATGAAGGCGCTGCTGCAGTCTTTGCTGGGAGCTGCAGCTGAATCTGTGCACAACAAACAAGGCATCGTTTCCACACCTCTGCACTATAAAACAAGGTGGTCCGAACGTGATGTGCTGAATGCAGCTCACAGGGAAATCGAAATTGGCTCCCAGAGTCCTGCGGTGCATGACTGGCCCTTGGTCAGCACGGGGCTTCCAACCGCTCCGGACCTGGAGCGGCTGGCCAGCTATGCTTGGGGTGGACAGACTGCTCCCCCCCCCCGAAGGCAGCGAGGCTTCTCCGGCCCTGCTTGGTGGGCAGGCAGGGGCCGAGAGATCCTCGGAAGGAAGCCCAGAGGTGGGCCAGAGCAGTGGCCCTCGCAGAGGGACAGGTGGGCAGAGCTCAGTCCCGCAGGCAGGCAGGCAGGCAGGGGACAGAGACGCAGGTCTGAGCCTGGCTGGGGGAGTCAGAGCTGACTTCAGACAGGAGCTAACCGAGGCAAAAGAGAGAGGCCTTTGCTCAGGGCTCTCGTCCTCGTGAGAGCCAAGTGCAGGCCGGACTCCTGGCAGCTGGGCACGCTTACTTCTGAACAGCCACTCGCCCGGGGGCCTCTGGGGAGCAAGAGCAAGCAAGCGCCACCCTTCAGCAGCCAGGCAAGAGGCCCAGCGGGCTGCTTCACCTGGGTCCTGCGTGGGGGGTGGTGGGCTGCTGTGGAGTCTATCACTGCTTTGCCTCCAAAGACCCCCCTGGAAAGTCAGCTGGAGCTGCATCTGTCCAAGGAGCAGAGGAGCACATCTGTCCTTTGCTTTCACGTGATCTCCAGTGACGGACGGGTTTTCGTGTGTCCCCCGTCCCCCCCAGTAATGGCAAAATATTTGGCTGCTGCTTTCGTTGCCTGCCATCTGCGTGGGCAGGAAGGCTGTCCAGTCGTTTGCAGAAATGTCACAGACAGAAGTCAATGTGATGGTCATTGCTGGCTGGCTCCAACTCAATCAAACTCTGGATAGCAGGAGGAGGAATTTACCATACAGCAGCTTTATTACAAAAAAAAAAGATATCGTTGGCACGCAGCTCCAAGCTGTAACAGCGACAAAAGGGGAACTGCGGCCCTGAACAACGCCTGGAGGGGAACTTTTATACCTTACGATTGTTACAGGAAAGCAAGAACACGTCACTTTGTTTAAAGTACATACATTGGTCGCATCTTTCACTAGATACATCAGTCATTTACCACTAGGCAGACAAGATAGTGAGGGGCAAAGAGCTTCTTCAAGATGTTTTCTTGTAATTTTCCACCCAACTACAGGCCTCTGCTAAGTACACAACTCTGCCTGTTTGGGCAACAGGAAAACTGCTTAGACAACAGAAATCTTTGCCCTCTGTGATCAGGCTACATTCCTTTGCAAGCACTTCACTTAAACCAAAAATGCCAGGTAATATTCTTACTTAAAAACCAAACTCTAAATGGATATTATACATCATGCTATGATAAGAAAAACAGGTATGTTGCAAACTTAAAATTCTCTCTTACACCTCCCAGTCATGGAGATGAGATCAGATAGACCACCGAGGACAGAACATTCCCGTTCAATGCCCACAGCCCCGGAGGGTGGCGTCCCCTTGGCTCTTTGCTTTGCTGTCTTCTTCCTGCAAACGTGTCTCTGCTGCTCGACCAGCAGCGCTCTCCGGCCTTCCCTTCTTCTCAGGCCCTCCTCCCTGCTGCTCCTGCAGCCTGGACTCACTGACCTCTCCCCTCGGTTCGCCTCTCTCTCCTTTCCCTCAGACCCACTTCTGGTAGCAGCGGAGCTTTCCCCAAACTATTTGCTCCCTCCCCGTTGCTCGTTTTTTCTGTCCCACTTCCCTGGGCGGTAGGCAGGTCCCGCCTGTTCCTGCCTCGCAGATGGAGGCCAGATTCCCAAGTTCCTGCCTGCTTTGGGCCCCCACAGGACTCCACCAACTCTTTGTCTGCAGAGCTCCAGCTGTTTGGCCACAGGAGAAAGCGACAGAGGAGGCGGTGGCTTGTCCACCCCCAGCCATGTGTGTCATGGGTTTGAAGGTGATGACGATGCTCCATCCGCAGTGTGATGCTTTTCCTCCCAACCAAAGAGGGCAAAGCCCCTCTTCTCTTTCACACCACAAAAGCTGATGCCATCATGATTTTCTTATTGCAAGCCTTGTGATTTTGGAGTCTATTAATAATACAATGACTCTCATGAGATGAGCAATAAAATCATGAAAAGCTGGCAAGGCTGCTTCCTCCTGGGGTGGTCTTGTTAAAAAATTCACCAGACAGAGAGAAAAACTTCTGAGTCTGAAGCTTGGAAAAGGAAAGCACACACTTGCCTTCGGGAGGGCTGCCTGCAGCGTGCAGCTTGCACCAGGTCGGCTGCCGAAGAATGGGAGGGCAACGGAGGGCAGGAGGACATCAAGCTCTGGGGGGATCTTGGGCTGCCAACGGTTCATTGCAGAAACTCCAGCTCTCGGGCAGGATGAGGTGGAGGAGCGTGGTGGCTTCCAGCAGGGGGACGGGGGGAGGGAGGGAGGGCCATTCAGCCATCCTGCCCTGCATGCAGAAGGGCCCGGCAGGAGCTGCCCCTGGCAGGGTCTGCAGGTAGGGCTGGGATAGACCCTCCTCTGTCTGGAGAGCCACTGCCAGTCAGTGTAGGTGCGCCAAGGGGCTGGCACTGTGTGGCCAAGGGATGGGGGGCTGAGCCAGTCCTTGGGTCTGACTGCTGTGAGACCAAGCTGCTCACGGGAGTGGGGCACGAAAGCAAAGCCCCACAGCGGCCTCGGCGCCACATTGTTCTGCCAATGCCCTCCTTGCTGTCCCTTGGAGGGGCAGCATGGAGGAAACGGCCCCTGCAGCCTCTCCTTGGAGCTCACAACCTGGCTTCTTAGTGGGCATGAGTGGGTGGGCAACACGGGTCAAGCGGGCAAAGGAAGCGAAAAGTATGAGGATGACTTTGAGCCCGATCCTATCCAACCTTCCAGTGCTGATGCAGCCCCGAGGTCAGGGAACAAACCCTCCCTACCCTCGAGGAGGCCTCCGTGACCTGCTTCCCCCACCTCAGGATGCAGCACACGCCCCATTGGCATGGTTGCATCAGTGCTGGAAAGTTGGATGGGATCGGGCCCTTTGATGAGAAATAGTAAATACATTTGTCAACTAGTCCAAAGTTCTGACGTGTGCGCACACACTCAAAGGACAGGAAAAGGGCCAGAATGAGACCTTTTTGTCTGGTCAGTTGGCAATCCTAGGTGGAAGGTGGCCTACTGTGTAGACCAACTAGCTACTGTTTGTTTTCTCTCCCCTCTGCCCAATTTGACCAAACGTTACAGCCCAACACTAACTAAATCCCCACCCACAGAGGCAGCTATGCCACCAGAGCACGCGCTGCATCCTGTGGGGGGCTGGTCCTGGAGGTCACCTCTGGGTAAGGGAACCAGCGCAGTCACTAGGGCGCGCGTCACCCTGGGGCTGGGCGTGCGCGTCACCCATGCCCGCCCTAGGGTGACATCGCGTGTCACCCTAGTGACCCCCCCGGGCACCCCCTCTAAAATTTGCCATGCCGCGGCAGTCCAAGGCCTTCTGAGGAGAAGGCCTCGGAGCGTCCGCCCCGTCCAGCGGTCCAGGGCCTTCTGAGAAGGCCCAATGCGTTGACGCGTAATTTATTAGGTTTTTCGCGCCTGCGCAGAACGTTTCTAAGGGCAAGGGCTGCCCGTTTAGCTGGTGCGAGTCCCAAGTAGACCGTTTAGCAATTTAGCTGGTGCAAGTCCAAGTAGGAAGGAAGCGGGATAGGATATCAGCGGCACCACTGCCCCCTTCCACCCCCCTCTCACACCAGTCTCCACCCCATTCCTCCCCATCCCTGCATGGTTCTACCCACTCCAACTTCCTCCTGCCCACCCCCTGCTGAGTTACCAGCAGCGGGGGCCATTGCGAGGCCGCTGGCGTATGGCTGCGGCCATGTACTGCCAGTGCCATGTACTGCTTGCGGCTGGGGCCCGGCTGTGCAAAATGACATGTTGCTGTTTGCAACAGCTGTGAAGGACCTCCGGCAGCACAAGGCCCCAACAGGATTGCAGCCTCAGGACCCAATCCTCAGGGGCATGCAGTGTTTCTGTCACCCCTGCAGCCCCACCCCTTCCTACTCTAGCAAAAATTGCCACAGCCGACTTTGCATCTTTGAATTCGGTTTGAGGCTTGAGAGCCTCCAGCTTTGGTCCAGCAGTTTTGGTTCTGGCCTGAGCACCACGCAAGCCTGGCCCTTGCTCGGAGCAGGGTGCCCATGTCTGTCCTTGCCACAACTGGGCAGAAAAGCCGGTAGCAGCAGCAGGAAGGGTGGCGGCTGTGCCATTGCCGCTAGACAGCGGCAGAACCACGGTGGAGTGCGTGGAGCAGGAGCTCCAGGCGTTCAATAACGGGCGGCAAGATTGAGGGCGGGGGAACTCACCCTCTCCCGAAGAGCAGCGCCGTGTCTGGGCCCTCCCTCCCTCCTTGGAGCCGGTTTGGCTCCGAAATGAGAGCAAAACGGGCGGGGGGGGGCGTCGACGCGACGCTGGCCCTGCCCCCACACACCCGGGCGCCCTCCCGGCGCCTGTCGCCTCTGCCGCTAGACCAGGTGGGGGCAGGCGGCCTCGTGCAATGGCTGCTTCAGCACACCTCTCGGGTTGACCAGCCCTGCTGCTGGGGTCAGAACACAGAGGAAGGTCATCATCGTCTTCATCTCCGCTGGACTCCCCTGGCAATTTGGAGATGTGTCATTAGTATGTTACTTTCATCTGATTGGAGCAATTGGATAATGCGGTAGAAATGAAACCCCGAAAGGCTAAGAGGCCCGTCCTTCCTTGGGCCACCCTTCCACGCTGACAACTCCAGACGTTCCCTGGCTCTTCGCCAACGATCGCCCGAGCCGTGGAAATGATGCTGCCACCTGCTGAAGGCAAATTGGCCCCCCTTCTCCTCTCCGCCACCCCTCTTTACTTTGCTGAGGTGTCAATAATCTTTGGCCATGAAGCTCCTGTCAGCCCTTCCCTTCCTCCTGGCACCTGCTGCTTCGGTCATCATTAACAAGGAAGTCGGCAAGGCCGGGGGGGGGGGGGGGAGCTGGAGACAGACCTTTGTCAGCAGGCAATTTGGCCCCTTCCACACTCCAAGGCGCTCTGATCAGCTCCCCAACTGGGCACAGGAGCAGAAAAGCTCTGCTGACTCCGGCCAAAAGAGGTCCTGGGGGGACCCCCCTTCCCACCGCTTACTGGGCTCCCCTGTGAAAACAGCCCTGTTCAATTCCTCCTCTCCCTTCCCTGTTCTTTAAGCAGTTACCAGTCTATAAAAGGGCCTGTTTGTCCTCTTATCTCATGACTGATTGTTAAGTCATGAAAGAGAGAAAATGGCTCAAGAGCTACAAAACAAGAGGGAGTCAGAGTTGCCGCCGACGTCACACGTGTTTGCGACGACTCCAGAGTAAGGGCTGCCGGGGGGAGGGCCGTTAGCCAAACTGGGCGGGGATATCGGTGGCGCACTCCGCCGATATCCTCAGTCTTTTCCCCCAGCCCGGTTCGGCCATACCCCGCTGCCTCAGACATACGTCAGCTTCAGAGCTGGGGCACATCCGAGGAGGCCCATAGGCCCTGGGCAGCCCTACACTTGGGGAAGGGGACAAACATCCCCTTCTCCTGAGGTGTTCCCGGGTCGTGTGCTGGTGCGGCCCGGGAACAGGCTCAGGATTTAAGCCGGCTGTGGAAAGTTGTGCACGATTGCGCGGTAGATAAATGTTTAACCCCAACCTGGCACCTCAGTGAGGTCCTCCAGGAAGCTAAGACAATAACATCCAAACAGAAACAAGACAAATCAGCCATCAAAACGCCAAACAAAAAAGTATCCATAGACCCCAAACTAGAGGGGTCTAGTTTTATTATCCGGCAATAACAAAAAGCAAAACATCTCCAGATGCTGGTGGAGAATCAGTTATGAGGGGGCTAGATAGATCTCCGGGGGGGGGGGAGTTCCACAGCCTGAGTGTGCCAGGAAGGGCATTCATTCCCTCCCCTTGTTCTCTCCAAGGGACTTCAGAGAGTGTCCAACTCCCCCACACAGATCTCCCCCTGCTGGCCTTCCTGGCCCGGAAGGCTCCTCCTGCTGCGCAAGGAAAGATGCATCGTGGAGATCCTGGTCCCAAGCCATGTAGGGCTGGCACCAGCACTCTCTCACCCTAGACATCTGGGATACGGAGAAAGGAGTCCCAGGTCAGACCGGGGGGGGGGGCTTCTAAGGAGCTTTGATTCTCTTTTAAAATTAATTTCCAAACGGTTGACTTCTACTACGCCATAAAAAAGAAAAAAGGTTATTCTTTTGAACATTTCTCGTTTTCCTTTCAGCCTCTCACCTCACTGCTATTTATGCTGCCAGGCTGTTGCTGTTGCTCAGCTGACTCTGAAGCGGCGGAGAGACATATTGCCAGGGACAGGGAGGGCCCTGATCTCCCTCTGACCCCCCCCCCAGCAGCTGGTCTCCTGGCTTTATGAAAAAGGAAGAACATCTAGCTCCCCCCCCCCCCCGCCCGGCTTGATTGGGATGCTGTCCCTTTAAATTTTAAAAGCATGAAGTGCCTAATACGCAGCAAGAGAAATGGGGATCCTGGCCCTTCCTATAAATCCTTTGCTCATAAAAAGGGAGAGTAAATGATGGGATTCGAGATGCAGGGAATTGTTTCCCATTTGTAGGAGCATCGTTATTTTTACGAGGACTTTTTATAGCATTTTCTGGGTGCTGGATGTGTTTCTTCTTTCATCATCTCCAGGGGGATAAGGGAGTGACGTGATGATTTCTGAATTTAATGAAACATGGTAGATTTAGAATGGAAAACGTTGCAAAGAGAAAACCCATCGTCTGCCTCTGGCTGCCAACTCAGTCCAAAGGCCTATTTCATCCTGCTTCTTGTTTCCAACAACAGTGGCTCACCAGACGGCTCTGAGAAGACCGCAAGTAGGAAACAAAGGCAACAGCCCCTACTAGCAGAAAATGCTATAAAAGGGGGGGTATACTGCCACTGCACATGGAGGTTCTATTGTTGCCGGGTATACTTTTAAACATGTGCTCATCATGGGGGAATCTATCTCATATACTGGAAACCTGTGTAGTGGTCAACGGCACAGCTCAGTGGATCAGAGAGGGCGAAACGTGCAACAAGGAAACTTTTCTTGTGGGACAAATTTAACAATAACAGGGAAACAACTGGATCGAGCCATTCCTACGACTAGGCCCTAAACATAAGCAGTTCGTGTATAAGAGGAGAGAAAAAAAGGAAAGAGGAAACTCTTAAAAGGAAAAGGGGTGTGTGGTAGCATAAGTCTGGGGGTGGGGAGGAGAAGGGGGAGAAAGGTCAGAGAGAAATTAGGTGGGTTACCCAGGGGGACATGGACATGGAAAACGTGCGGGTTTGAATGCCGAGACCAAGCGGTTCTCCTGTTGTTGCCAAGCAGGGTTGTCAAAAGCTGAAAAGGGCTTGGAAATAAAGGCAGAGGCCAGGCGGCTCTCGCCGTAGTTGACTCTGAGAGGGGAAGTGGACCGAGGGCCAGAGCTGCTTCCCCGGGAGAAGGGGGGCGCCTTGCAAGGCGGCTCAGGCTGCCCCCAAGGCTGCTGCAGTGGCTTTCAGCTGCATTTGCAGAGAGAAGCGGGAAAGAAGCCGGCGAGGAAGGAGACGGGAGCAGGTGGTCACTGGTCCCGGGGGCTGGCTTAGCCCAGGGGTCTTGACTTGCAGCTGGAGGGGGTGTAAAGCAGAGCAGGGATGTGTGCTGCGGGGGCGGCAGATGAGGCAGAACAGCCCCACTGTAGTCCACGGAAAAAAGCTACAGCCTAACCCTGTGATTGCATGTTACTCGGGTGCAAGCAGGTAGCGCGAGCGCAATCCCAGGATTAGGCTGTGGCTTTTTTCCGTGGACTCTGACAGGGCAAGTTCTGCCTCACCTGCCACCCCACACCGCACGTCCCTGTAAGCAGCAGTAGTGGGGTTAAATGCGCAGCCGCCAGGCGGCAGGACAGGCAGAGCAGCCAGGGCAAAAAAGACAGGTGAGGGTTTGGTGACCAGCAGTATCTACCCTTTTCTCCCATAGAATCCTATCCGATCTTTTTGTGGAGTTGTCAAAGAATCTCCGATCGTACTCAGAGACTGCTTGTCAACCGCTCCCCATTGCCCTGGAGGGAAGTGACGAGTGGGGTGCCACAGGGCTCGGGCCCAGCGATGTTCAAGATTTTTATAAATTATTTGGTTGAGGGAGTCGAGGGGATGCACAGCACATCAAATTTGCTGGCCACATCAAACTGGGAAGGGTCGCATCTACCCTAGAGGACAGGAACAGGATCCAAGACAATCTTGACAAGATGGAGAACTGGGCAAAACAAACACAAAGAGCCACCTTGGCAGCACAATCCGACTTAACTTTTGTGCCAGTTTAAGCAGCGGCGCAGCAAGAACGGGAGGCCCCAGAATGGAAAAGGGATTCAAATCCCCTTTGAATTCCTCTTTTGGAGGGGATTTGAATCCCTTTTCCGTTCTGGGGCCTCTCGTTCTCGCTGCGCCGCTGCTTAAACCGGCACAAAAGTTAAGTCGGATTGCGCTGTGGGTGTCTTAGCTTTCAAGAGGAAAGGTGGCATATTAATCTTTTAAATAAAATAAATAAAATAAACTTCAGTGGGCATGATGGTAAAGTTCTTCATTTGGGTACAAAAATCAGAAGCGCATACAGTATGTAAGACTGGGGATACTTGTCTGGGCATGTACATGTGAAAAGAACGTGGGTGTCACTGGCGTCGCTGCAGGGGGGCGGAGCTCTAAGTTCCGCCGCGGTCCAACCCTCCGTTACACCAGTGCACTAAGCGGCCCCGCCCCCTCGCCTTCCAAACCATTCAAGGCGGTGAAAGCAAGTGCGATTCTGGCCACACCAAGAATCTCCTTTCATGTCCTCCTCTTATCCACCTGTTTTTGTAAGAGAAAGAGCCTTAAGTGTTTTACTCTTGAGGCTAATAGTTACAGCGTAATCTTATGCACGTAATCTTATGCATGTAATCTTATGTCCCATTCTGTTCAGTGGGGCTTACTCCCAAGAACGTAGGTCCAGGATTGCAGCCTTACAGTCCAACCCTAAATGAGCTGCCCTGTCATAAATTCTATATTTAATGTGTATTTCTGGGTGTATTTTGTCTATTTTTCATCACGACTAATCTCACAGGCCATTCTTCTTCTTTCCAAAAGTGTATTACTGACCCCATGGCAGTTTGGCTTGTTTTTACGCCTGCCTCTGGTTCAGCCGGTTTCAAAGGGAGCCAGCTGATTGGCTCATGTTCCTGCCAGTCCCCCCTCCTAAGAAGGGGGGAGGTAGAGATCAGGTAACAGGCGGAAAGAAAAACAGTATCGGCTGGAAGCTTTCTCTCTCTTCCTCCAGCTATCCAGAGCATCACATTGGGAGAGCTCACCAAGAAGTCATGCAGAAGGTGAGGGCAAGGGTTGGGGGGGGGGGGGTTCCATCATCCAGGTACAAAGACAGGAACCAGTTATTAGACAGAAACCATAGGGATTTATGTTATTTTGGGCTTGTCTTCTTTATGCCATGCTATTGCATTATAAACTCATTCAAATCTTGTGCATGCGTGAGATTCTGCAGCGTCTTAGTGCCATCTGCTGGTCAGTCGTATCATTGCAGCATAAAAACCCTCTGCCAAATTCAATCCTCTTTACTTTTTTTTCTTGTTCATTTGATTTTATCTCCTTTTACCTTTCTTTATTAGACTTTTAATAAATCTTTACATTACTCTGAGTCTACCTAATTCCTGGTACAGGAAGTAAAGTGCATTGTCACATCTGCTCGCTCTGCAGGTGCTACTGTGAGAGTGATTCTAATAGAGACCCCTGAGGTTCAGTATTGTTCTAGGTGGGGGGGGGTCTGCCCAGGGAGCCCCTCTGGCTAGCCTGATCTCCAGGGTTGGTGGCAGCAGATTCAGTCTACCAAGGCTTTCCCCCGGTAAGCTGTGTGTCCAAACAGGGAAGAGAGGGGAACAATAAAGGAGTGAGCATGCTAACCACTAGGAGATACTGCCCTGGATCAACGTGCAGTCACTGGCAGTCTGTCTATTGACCCTGACATGCTCGCCAGTGGAATGCAAGATCTGCTGGCCTAAGTGCCAGCCTGACACCACACGCTATAGCATGCAGCCACACCAAAAGAGCTTGCACATTTTTCCTTACCATGTAAGCCCTCAGACTGCCTATGGGTCTCCTCGGAAATATACAGTACCACACATCTGGATGCCGAAAAGGGGCAGGGAGGTTTTAAAAAGAGGGGATAAGATCCAACATGTGCAACTGCCTCTCTCCCCTTCCCCACCCTGGTTCCTCCCACAAAACACCCTGTTCCTCCCCCTTCCTGCCCACGGCCTACCCCCCACTGCTGACTCACCGGGGCCGAGGGATCTAGGAGGGCCACTGCCACGTGGTCAGCCCTGCTCACTGTTTCTGACAGCAGCTGGGTAGTGCGCAACAGTACATTGCATTTTGCGTTGCTGTAAGTCATGCTGTGTTGCCAAAACCTGAGTTCTGCCAGCACAGCCCGGTGATAGGATAGGGCCATAACTCTGTGGAAACTCCATGCTTTCATTTAGAACATGTTAGCAGTACTTTGCCATGTGTTTTTTTCCCCCTTGATACAGCACAACAGCATACAAAAGTCCAACAGGAGCAATTAGCTATAATCCCTGCACGCTTATGGGAATGTCTGAACGGGATCAAGTTAAACATGTCATACAAATTTTCTTTATTATCTGCTTTTGTATAGTATGTGAAATGTGTACTAGGAGATTATAAGCTGTGGAGTAATCAGAGATCTATCTTGTCCCCCATGCTGTTTAACATCTACATAAAACCTCTGGGAGAGATCATCAGGGGATGTGGAGTCAGGTGAGGAGCTGTGCCGCTGTTTCCGGCTGCAGGGCAGGCTGGGGAGAATCACGTGACGTCACTTCTGGCTGCAGCAAGCGCCTGAGCTCCGGGTGCCACGGGAGCTTGCCTTGTCACACCCCTGCCCATCGATGCAGCTGCACCAAAATGGCTTGCGCTGCATCCTGCAGGGGGGGGGGGAGCCCAGAGGTCATTTGTTCCTTTATCCAAGGCTAAGTGTCCAAGATGTGGATGGGTCTACTTGGACCTGCACCAACAAAATGCCTGGTGCAGGTCTGCGTGGACCTAGGATGTGGAATCGGGTCTGGGAAGGGGGTTTGGATTTGGCGGATGCTGCTGCTGCTGCTGCTGCTGCTGCCAAAACCCATCCCCTTCCCGGACCGGATCTGCCCTCCTCCTTGTTCCATCACTGCCCCGTTCCACCCTCCCCCACCCTGTCCCACCTCCCCTGCCAGCTTACCTGGGTCGGCAGGTCAGCAGTGGTCTGTCACTACGCGAAGGGCTGCTGCGGCCTCCCCGCTGGTGCTCCGGTAGCCTGCAGCTTCACATGCTGCCAGAGATCCTGTTACGACTGCCCTAAGGCAGTCCCCGCTTGCAGAATGCTAGTTCCATCAGCGGATAGGCCCTAGACGATTGGGCCAAAGGTCTTTTGGGTGGTTCCACCAAAGTTGTGACTTTTACTATTGTGACTTTTTCTTCTGTAGAGGCTCCTTGATGATGGAATTCTCCCGCCTTTGATTTGAGGACAGCTTCCTCCCTAGAGGACTTCTAGCCGGGCCAGAAGAGCAGGCTTGTTCAGGTGGCCTTTTAGTTACGCCACTATGTTGCTATCTTTGATTATTAATTGATATACTTTGGGTTTTATGCTGCCGATGTTGGTTTTACTGCACTATGTTGTTTTCTATGGTTGCTTTGATTGTGGTTTCATTTATTCTTACCGCTGTTTTATGCTGCAGTTCATGCTGTTTTCCGTTATGTTTTTATGCTGCAGCTGCTTCTTCTCTCAGTTGATTTTATGGCACGGCCAATTGTGTAGGGTTGTATATGATCTATGTTTGAATTGCACTTGTATGCTGTTTTTATCTGTAATTCGTATTTATTGTTTTGTAAGCCACCTAGTGTGCCCTTTTTTTGGGGGGGGGGAGAGACAGGGCAGAAATTGACCAAATAGATTAAAAATATTGAGATAATTTAGCTCTTTCAAAGATTAGGATGCTCTGCTGCGTTGAAACTCCTTCGGTTTCTGGTGCTGTCATTTTTGTGTTATGTATGTGATTTCATTGTACTTTCGTTTTTTATTTGAATGCACAACTGTAAGCCACTTTGAAAGGTTCCCATAAAATAGTGGCAGCGGTGACAGCAGCGAGGAGGAGGAAATGGTCAGGGCAAACTTGGCACAGCCTGATTTCTGTTCTCTATAGCAATGACACCGTTGTCAAGCTTTTTGCTAGGGTGAGGGGGGTGGGCAAAGCTTTCTGATGATCTTGTCTTGTGTGGATCAGAGCTGTAAAGTGCAGTGTCCTTCGACACGCACAGCTTCGACAACCCAAACATTTCTGAGGAATCAAATCAAATTAGGAGTTGATCCTCTGATGTGCTGCGGTGGGATTAGGCCGAAAAGCCGTCATGTTTTCAAGCCCCTGTTGTCCCTCCTGACAGTTTCCTGCTGCATCATTTGAATGTCGAATCCAGGAGGAGGAAATCAAGTCAGAGGGTTGGCGGGGGAGCGGAGCTGCCCACCCCAGGCAAAGATTATTGTCTAAGATTTTAATCCAGCAGAGGCAGGCGTAAAAACAAGCCAAACTGCCACGGGGTCAGTAATACACTTTGGGAAAGAAGAATGACCTGTGAGATTAGTCGTGATGAAAAACATGACCCTGCACCTTCCAGGCCACCCGAGATTGGAAGCAGCCCCCCTGCAGGCCCTACAGTCTGATCATCCACAGAGAGTGAACTGCAGTTGCCTCATAAGGATACTGAAATATATTTGCACCTCCACAACCACATCACACACACACACACACACACACACACACACACACACACACACACACACACAAATACATGTGGTGCCAAGGGTGGCATTCAAATCCCTAAACATCCCCATTAAAAATCATCAGGTTTTTAGACCTTATGGTTATGATCACAATACTTAGTATTTGTAGAGCCTGTTTGGATGGGATTTTACTCTCCCTCCCTTAAGGATCAGGTTGGCACCTTGTGAGTGTTGTTAGAGTCACCCCTTCTTTTAGTTGGGGTGCCAATTGCAACCCCTCCTGGACAAAGGAAGCCAGGCCACTGTTATCCATATCCTATCAACATCCAGACTTGACTACTGCAGCGCATTGAAAGTGGGACTGCCACAGATGCTTCTTGAAACATCCATTGGTGCGGTCTTGGAAATCCAGACCCTCCATCACCACCTCTCTGGCCTCAGTCTCAATCTCAGGGAATGGAGAGGTTCATATTGGAGCACAAATGTACTCCCACACATATGCCAGTAAAAGATTCGGTACCCCACTCTCCTTTGCAAAAGTAATCTTTGGGCTGAATGACATGTCACACACAAACATGTGTGATGTGAAGCCCAGATAACAACTTCTTAGAAAAACAGCTTCAGGAGGGCACGATTTGTGGTGGAGAAGTGGCGTGAGGGGGTTAATTTTAATCCCCTTAGCCAAGCTGTTCTGTAACTCCTCCCAACCACTTTCTCCTCCTCCTCCTCCTCCTCTCTCTCTCTCTCTCTCTCTCTCTCTCTCTCTCTCTCTCTCACACACACACACACACACACACTCACACACACACACACACACTCACACACACACACCATAACTCTCACGGAAGAATCTGATGTGGCGCCATGCTGTCTTGTCGCTCCCACTGCTTGCCATTTCTAGTGGCAGCCTGGTTGCGCATGACAACATGTGTTTTGTGATGCTGGAAAGGCCAGAGCACCACCAGAACATGAGTTCCATGGCGCAGAGACCTTTTAGGATTGGGCCCTGAGGCAACTACTTCAGTTTTCCTCATGGCTGGGCCAGCCCTGGTCTGCTGGGAGGAGTTGCAGCAGAAAAGGCTCCGGCACCCCACTTCTCCCCACTTCTCCACTGCCCCTCGCTAAGCTGCTTTGCCTGAAAGAAGTGGCCAGTTGGCTTTCACAGCACACCACATGTCTGTATGACACAGACTGCAGCAGCCCTTAAAGCAGCCTTGGAAAGTGGCTTCGAGAAGTGAGTGAACGGTTCAGCAGCAGCAGCAGCAGCAGCGATAAAAGTGGGGCCCGGAGACACCGGCAGCAGGATGCTGTTCAGCTTTTCTCTCTTAAAACCGCCACCCAGGCTCCAACTGTTGCTTGCGCTGCATCCTTCCACAGCTCAGTGTCCTCTCGCTGCTCTTCACAGCCTCCGCTGCGGCAATGGAGCCATTTCAATTCTCACCCTGGGTGACACCACCATGCGGCTGCCCGTGGGGACCCAGGAGGAGGAGGAGAGTGCTTTCTAAAAATAACGCCAGCATAGCACTACCCCAAACACGGAGCTACGATTCTGACAAGTCCCACAAGGGGAAAAGGCAGTCGAAGAAGAAGAAGAAGGTGAAGCTTCTTCAGAGTCTTGGTACAGTTTGCTAAGTAAAGATTGTGACCCATCTGGCTTTTGAGGAAGAAGCCCCGAGGGCTTCGGAGGAAACACGGACCTTGTATGCCACACCCACACTTTGTCAAACACACACCCACAGTCACAGTGTCTCTTAGCTCCTTTTTCCTAAACGAAAGACCCCCCCCCGACGTTGCTGCCGTTCCTCGTAAGGAAGGTGCTTCAGCCCTCTGAGCGTTTTGGCTGCCCCCCCCTTCTGCCCCTTTCCCAGCTCTGTCTCACGGAGCCATGTCAGGTGTGGTGACAGGTGTGGTGTGCAGTTTAGGGCGCTCCCCCTTTGGGGTAGATGGGTGTTGGCTTCACAGAAGGAACGACTTCTGGGGCTTAGTGTGTGGGTGGGCAGAGTCTCAACCCAAACGTGGCCCCCTCGTGCGCCCTGGTGCACTGTGCCCCTTCGTTGCCCAGCCTCCGAGTTGATGCTGCATGCCAGGGGCTTCCATGCCCTGACGATGCCAGCAGTGCTGGCGGGTTGATACTTGTCCAGCCAGGCTGATCATGCCGCAAAGCCGGCCTCAGTCAGCCCTCTGCAGGGCCTGCTCTGAGCTGCTTCCTCCTTCTGGGCCTGTTTGAGCTCTGACAAAGGTCCTGGCCTGAGGAAGGACAACTAGCCAGCAGAGAGTAAGGCGTCCGTCTGGGGCCCCTTTGGATGCTTTTCAAATGTGCGGCAGTCGCTTCCAAGGGCAAAGAGGGATCCCGGATTCTTCCCCTTCTTCTGGCATATTTATGACTTCTGCCCTTTTCAGGTGCCCGCCATAAAAATGAGTGATAGGAATAGGAAGTGGGGAGAAGCGATAGCTTAATTTCCCCAAAATTAAATGATCTCTCATGTTTATGTAAATTGGATGGCCCCAAAATGATGGGGCATGTAAAATGCAAACTCCCCATCAGCTGCCTGAGGAATATCAATGACCCTGAGGAGGAACCAGCTCTCGGCGAGTGAGGCTCCCCCTGCAGCAGGCGGCAGCCAACGGTTCCGGTGTGGCCGTCTTCAACTCCTCCATTCCGTTTTCTTTCATCTTTCCGCATCTGCTGCCCCAGGTGGGTTGGAAAAGTCCGGCACCAACTTGTTGGGTTTGTGTCAGGCCCAGCCAGTGTCAGTATGCGAATGAATCCTCGACTCGTTACTGTTGTCCAGTGTCCGCCCGCCCACCCAGGCAAGACCCACTACGCCGGTTGGCCTCCTGGAGACAACAATAAGGCAAGGGTGGCCTCTTCTACATCTGGGAACTCTGCCGTCACCAGGGCCAGGGTGTGCTCCTCTGTCCTGAATCCTGACTGGATCTCCTCTCTTTCCCTACCCCCATCTGCTCCTGACATTCACTCCGGCCTCCTATCCCTCTTCCCAGCCTCGATCCACCTGCCCAGGTCCACTCAGACTTGCTCCAGCAAAGTAGCTGCTGGAGATCCAAGTAGACCCATGGGGACAGCAGAGGCTTGCCCTGGGGCAAGGGAACAAATGTTCCTTTATCTCGAGCAGGCTCCTGAAACTCCCCTGCGTGATGCCATGCCTGCTTCACTGGCGTGGCGGCTGCCTCGGCGCAGGGGAATTCAGAGGCGTCGCTCCAGTAGGGGCAGGGCCGTAAGTTTCGCTCCGTGTCTGCTGTTTTCTCCGCACGGGAATGGCTCCGACAGTGAGGGGGCGGGGCCGCCTCCTGCTCGCTCGGTAAACAGGACTAGGACGGAGCGAAACTTATGGCCCCGCCCCTACCAGAGCGACGCCTCTGGGGGAGTTAGGTAGGATTGGGCTGGTGTGTGTGTGTGTGTGTGTGTGTTACATAGTCAATGCTTTACTTCTTTTTATTTCAAGACGTGCAGGCGACATACATGCATACTTGTCGTGTCCTTGGTGCTGAGTGCCTGCCAGGAGAGCATGGGCCAGGCCAGGATCGTGGCTGCTGCATGGACGGATGGCAGGAGGCCTCTGACCCACAGGCAAGGAAGGAAGGGTGCCTCTTCCATGAAACCATGTCATGCCAGCCCCACTCCTTAATTGATCCAGGGCGTTCAGCACCCCAAATTTGAATGGAGCCTTGCTTACTCATACAAAGATTGCGGTTGGCATACAGGATAAGAAGCCATGTAACATTCCAAAAATATGTTGATGTTGTAAAACAACAAGCTAAAAATCCACACGATTAAAAACTGGTTCTCTTTAAAAAGACAGATTAAAAGGCGTCCAGACTTTAAAAGCAAGTTTTAAAAACATAAACAGTCAAACCACTATGTTCCGTTCACTTCTGTGAACTTCATCAGGCAGACCAGAGGAGCAACAGAAGCTGCTATGATGTTGACACATAGAATGCAACAGCTACCATTATATACTCCTATGGGCAACACGATGAAGTTCACAGAAGTGAACGAAACGTCAAGTGGTTTGACTGTTTATGTTTTAAAAACTTGCTTTTAATGTCTGGATGTTTTATAATCTGTCTTTTTAAACTGAGATCCGGTTTTTAATCTTTTGGATTTTTAACTTGTTTGCTTTGTCTTTTTAAAGAGCATGGGTTTTTAATCGTGTGGATTTTTAGCTTGTTTTTTACAACATCAACATATTTTGGGAATGTTACAGGGCTTCTTATCCTGTCTGCCAACCACCATCTTTGTATATCTTAGCTGGCCATGACAGTTTTAGACCTTGCTTACTCGTCCTGAAATTCAAATGGAGTTTTCACGCCCCCAAAATGCTGGTGAAGCCCAGAAGCGTTGTACCTACGGGGGCGGTAGGGGCGGTGGGCCCCAGGGCGCAGGGCCCACGGGGCGGCGTACTTGCCTCTGGTACGCATCCTGATCGTCCCCACAGTTCCCGACAATCGTTCTCGTGTTGGTGTTTTGGTCCTCCTGCCTGCCCTGGAGCCATTTGGCTCTGAAAAGGCTTGCAAAACGGCGGGGGGTAGGGTTGTGCCATGCCCACGGCACATGAAAATGACGCCACGCCCCCAGGGGGCATGGCGCTAGCGGCGACACGTGGGGGACGTCATGTCGGCGGCCCCCCCCCCGTGGGGGCATATTTCCATCTCCGGTGAAGCCTTTCAGCTCCAAATCCAGCTGGAACAACATATTTGGTATCTTGTGACTCTGTCCGCCTCCCTGGACTCATGAGCTTGAGAAAAGCAACTTCCGTAAAACAAAGGAAAGTTCTCACATCCAGTGACCCTCACCAACCCCACCATTAGGGTCAATTCAGGTAGGAGCCAACAGAGCTCCAGTTATGAACGGCAGCATCAGCTGGATGGGAAAGCAGAGGCAGAAGCCAGCCGGGTCATCAACTGGCAAGAGGAGAAGATCCTCTGATTGAGTCAACGCGACCGAGGATTCCATGGGATTCTATGGGGCAAAAGCCTCTAGAAATCCTCCGCTGTAGCATTTTCATGTGAAGCCTTCCCCAAACATAGGAACATCAGAAGAGCCCAGCTGCTGGATCAGGCCAAAGGCTCATCCAGCCCAGCATCCCACTGTGTCTCACAGTGGCCCACCAGATGCCTCAGGGAGCTCACAAGACAACAAGTTAACTGTATCCTGTCGCCACTCCCTTGCATCTGGCATTCAGAGAGAGGCTGCTTCTAAAACCAGGAGGATGCATATACCCATCATGGCTTGTAACCTGTGATGACTTCTCCTTCATACATTAAGTGCATCCAGGCCAGATGCTATCACCACATCATTACATGCTGGGAAAAGAACTTTTCTTTTTCTCTCTCTCTCTCTTAACCGATCCCACAAATCTCCAATAACTAGGAGGTCCAGTTTTTGTTATCCCCCTTGGAGGCTTGGAACATCAGGGCTGGCCGCTCTCCGTCGCAGCAGCTGCAACGTCAGCAGCCTGGGCCTTGCGCTGGCAGAGCAGGAGTTCCATAAGCGCATGGCCAGGACAGAATTGAGGCGCTCTTTCAGCTGGGCCCCAGTTTTGAGTCTTTCATTCTGAGCACTAAAATAAGTCCTTTTTGCCCCTTCTTTCGCCCTGACCTCCCTTTTCCTTCCCCTGCTGAATCACATAGCTGTACCGTTGGCCCCTAGACGGGATCTCTGCACATAGGGACGGATTGTTTCCCCCGTGTTTGTTACATGATGTGATTGAGAGAGAGGACCATTTTTTAAACAAACTTTGAAACCTTGATGGAATCCATGTCAGTTGCCTGTGGCAGTCTCCTTATCACTAGGCTTACCGTATCCAAAGGGGGACGACAGGGTGCCTACACCTTTAACCATTGTAAAAAGAGGGAATTTGGGCAGGTGCAGCTCATAATGGAAGGGTGCAACAAGCTGCATCTGCCCAAATTCCCTCTTTTTACAATGGCTAAAGATGTAGGCACCCTGTCCCCCTTTGGATATGGTCAGCCTACTTATCACTGCTGTCAGAAATGAAAAGCTGAACTTGTGTTTCCCTGAAGCTTTGGGTGCCATCAAATGTGTGTTTGCTTGTTTTGTTTTTGTTGTTGGGGGAACAAGTCATTCAGTGTTCAAAATGGAACTTGACAAAATAGGGCCAACGATTATTCTGAGGAGGAGTCACCTCCTGGGGAGGGTTAAAATGCACATATACAGACAAGAACTGATCGGTATTGACAAGGGATATTTCAGGAAGATCAATCAACAGCAGAGAGTGGTTTTGGAAGCCATTCATCTCCAGCACTGAAACAGGTCTATCGAAAATCTGTGGGCAACAGCAGGGACTGCCTCAAAAGCCACAACATGATGCCAACTGCCACCTCATCTCCTTTTCTTGTCCTGAACCACCCTGCGAAATTATTCAGCGGTGAGTCCTGGTTTCCCCCCAACCCCAGGAGAAGATGGTCATATCAACCAGCACCAGTCATCCGGCCCCTCCTGCCCCTGAGTGATTTTTCTCAGCTTCCGGCCTTGCTGTGAGGCTCGCTCAAGATGCAAGGACGGACGCAATGCCTTGCTGCCAGTGATGGTGACGGCTCTAGCCTTAGATGGCTTTAAATCAGGCCTGGCGTCATTCCTGAAGATAGGTCAGTTGACTGCTATGATAAGCCAAATGGATTGGCCCTTGTTCGTGGACGAGGCAGGGCCACGTGCTGCTGGGTCATGACCAGGGAAAGGCAAGCCCTTCTCCGTGAGAGATGGAAACAGCTCAGGCAGCATTCGGAACAAAGCTCATCTCTTGGGGGTCTTGATCTTTACTGGATCATCATAATGTTGCTGCACCTGATCTGATGGCACCAGGGTCACTCAGAGGAATTTTGTCACCAGGGGCGCAACAATGTTTCTTTTGGGCCCCTTCCCTTCATTTGAATTTGGCTCCTGGGCCCACCTTGTTGCTCTGGGGCCCCCTGTTTGACCCATTTTGGCCCTGGGCCCGGGTACGATTGTACCCCCTTAACCCCCCTCTCAGAGGCCCTGGATACATACAAGGGCCTGAGGTTTGCCCCCTGTGAATGGTAGTTTGGCGAGGCACCGTCTGTAGAACTGACAGCCCAATCCTATGGAATGGCAGTGCTGGCAGAACGTGTCTTCCACCGGCGCTGGATGCTGCAAAAGCGCTGTAAAGGCTTAGCACTTTGCAGCAGCACAGGGAGCCGGTGCGCCAGCGGAAAGGCTGGGGGCTTCCTGTCTGTGCCAGCCGAGTGACGGAGGCTGGTCAGAGCAGGTAAGCCCGGCACAGGGGGCAGAATATGGGGCAGGGGGAGGGCAGAACGGGAAGTAGATGGGGCAGGGTGGGTGGATCGGGCGTAGGAGGGGGTCTGATCCACCTGTATGGATCAACAATATCGCTGGCACGGGTCTAAGTATTATTATTATTATTATTATTATTATTATTATTATTATTATTATTATTATTATTATTATTATTATAATACCGTTTTTCAACAAAAAGTTCACAAAGCGGTTTACAGACAAAATCAAATGATTACATGGCTCCCTGTCCCCAAAGGGCTCACAATCTAAAAAAGATGCAAAAGAACACCAGCAACAGTCACCAGAAAAAAACACTGTGCTGGGGTGAAAGGGGGGCAGTTCCTCTCCCCCTGCTAAATAAAAGAGGAGCACCAATTGAAAAAGTGCCTCTTGCCCAGTTAGCAGGGGACGAGTTAGCCCAGTTAGCAAGTTGATCCGTTGCACCTGATGGGGCTTATCCCAGAGCAAGGGGACAAATATCCCCTCCAGTAGCCACCAATCCCTTGTAGAATGTAGAGTAGCTCGCGCCAGCACTGCTGCATCGTCGTGCGGGGATGTCGGTAGGATAGGGCTGCCTGGCTGTAGCCAACGTGATGCTGCTGCTGCTGCTACCACGACTCGGATATTTCCAGCCCTGCCTGAACCTCGAGGAGCTGCAGCTGCTGCCTGTCGGTGTATCAACACTGGGCCCAAAATGGATCGATGGCCTCAGAATCAGGCAGTTTCATGTGTTCTTTTGTAGGCCTGTCCAACTTGTGAACCACCAAGCAAAAGCCTCCAGGACTGTGTTAAGCCTGGGAAGGTGGGAGGAAAGGTTTCAAGCTGCTCAAGCACCTTGCAGGCCCAAGACACCCCAGGGCGGGGCTGCTTGCAGTTTGGCTGCTCAGGCACTGTGCAGGCCTGTGTGAAAGGAATCCATGATTTGATTAGCTTTTCTGCCTTCCCAAGCTGAATTCCTGGTGTAGAAGGGAGCTCAGCCACCCTCTGGTTATAGTCTATTGGCCCACAAAGGGAAGCTGAAATCTCTTTCATCAGGCTTTCAAATGAAGATTGAACGTGTTGTGAAATGACTGGGACAGTTTGGCCAGCCTCCGTTTGGAAGGCTCAGAATTTCCCCCGCCAGGTCTCGGCTGCACAGCCCCCTCCTTGCTCCGCCAAACGCAAAGCCAGGACATCCATCATGCGGCTCACGGATGACTTCAGTGCTGCTGCGGAAACAAAAGGAGTCCGTGCCGAGCGATTCATATCGTAACTTTTTAGTCGTGGTTTTTCAGCCTCCTGAGTGACCGTGAGTTCATAAAAAGAAGATGCTTTTTAGGGTCCAGAATGGAGAAGATATAAATGTTTCCTTTATATTTCCCAATTTGTTTCCTTCAGCAGAAATGGAAGCTGACCCAACTGCCCTGGAATGCTGGGGCAGCATCTCACTGCAACGAATCCAGTGTGTTGTGTGTGTGTGTGTGTGGTGTGTGTTGTGTGTGTGTGTGTGGTGTGTGTTGTGTGTCCAAGACAGTAGATCGCTGAGGCAGAAGAGCATCCCAGGTCACTCCTGTTCCCACGGTGTCCAAGAGGCCACCAGAAAGTGTCCTAAGTCATTTCCATGTGGCTTGTGCAGGAGAAGGTCCTCCTGGTGGATTGGTCCCCTGGCCCTGAGGCTGCTGGCTGCCTCCCTCTGGGCTGCCCCCTTGAGTCCACCATCCCTTCTTTTGCCTCAAGGTAGAACCAGCGGTGCGTACCCTGGTGAAACATTCGCAGATGGTTTGTGTTTCGTACAGAAGAATGCGACCTCACATCAGGTGTATTGATCAGGATTGCAGTGATGTCTCCTGTATGTCATGCATATTCAAAAATATTCAAAAATAGCCAACAGAGGCCATTTAAACAAACACACCCGATATTGAATTTAAAGTTTCTGTGAGGTGTGTGGGGGGGTAAGATGGGGGGAGGAGAAGCTGACTCTATGGAGCAAGCAGAAAAAAAACAATGGAATAAGCCAAACTGTTTTGTGGGCAGATGGTGAGAGATGGTTCTCGCTCAACTGCCTGCAGAGTTGCTAGAGTCTGGACACAGACATCAGTTTGTCATCCATGAGCGACCGTTAGACAAGTGCTCTTAAGGTCAAGGTGTCAAGGTGCTCTTAGACATGTGCCGCCCGTTAGACATGTGCTCTCATTTACCGGATGGCTGTAATTGGGCACTTTTTCAATTGGTTTCAGTTGGTTCTCCTCTTATATTTAGCAGGGGGAGAGTAACTGTGTGAGTCGGACTTAGACCTGGAAGATCCAGGTTTAAATCCCCGCTCAGCCACGAAGCTTCCTGGGTGACCTTGGGCCAGTCACTATCTCTCAGCCCCACCTATCTCACAGGGTTGTTGTGAGGACAAAAAGGAGGGGAGGAAATATGTACACCACTCTGAGCTCCTTGGAGGAAGGGTGATATAAAAATGTGGAAAAAAAATAACTGCCCCCCTTTCGCCCCAGCACAGTGTCTTTTCAGGTGGCTGTTGCTGGTGTTCTTCTGCATCTTTTTTAGACTGTGAGCCCTTTGGGGACAGGGAGCCATTTAATCATTTGATTTTGTCTGTAAACCGCTTTGTGAACTTTTTGTTGAAAAGCTGTATATAAATACTGTTAATAATAATAATAATAATAATAATAATAATAATAATAATGATGATGATGATGATGATGATGATGATGATGATGATGATAATAATAAATAAATAAATTCTGAAACTGATGCAACAGGGAATGAATGGAGCAAATTTTCTCCCCATTCATTGTCATTTCTTTGTGTTGAATAAAATACAATAAAATGAACCTGATTCTTTAACTTGTAGCTGCTGGCTAGAGCTCCACCATACAGTCACCTCCTTGCAGTGGCCACTTTTTTTCCAGTATGTCCAATAGATAAAAATAAACATAGAAAAAAATATTGTGCAGCTCGAGTGGCCATTTCTAAGCTCACCGCAGGCTGCCTGCAACCCGGAGTGAAAGGCCCTGAGAAATTGTGCTCCTTGCAAAGAAAGGGGGTATATGGGATTTTCAGCCATGTATATTTTGTTGAAGAAATAAAGTTTGTTTATTTATTTATTTATTTAAACTCATACAACACTTGTCTGAAGAAATTCCTAATAGTATTGAAACCAAAAACAGAGACAGGGTAACAATGTCCAAGGACTATCCAGGTCAGAACAAGAGCAAAAAGAGAAAAAAGGAATCTAACACTCCGCTCCTGTCCCTGGTGGTGCTTCAGCTGTAGCTGCCCCACCACCTCCCCACATGCACCTCCACTACTGCCCGCTGCCCCAGCTGGCCACGCCACCCCTACTTCTGCCAGTTGGAACGGCAGCGGCCGGGGAGAAGTGGTGTGGCTGGCGGGACAGGCGGTGGTGGAGGCAGATGGCGCTCTGCCCCACAAAGCAAGGAATGGGCCAGGGGCTTCTGGCTCAGGCAGGTTTGTCCACCCACTCCTCCCAAGGCCGCCTGCTGCCTTCTCGGGCCACTGTGGCCAAGTGGACGGCTGTCCCCATCCTGACACGCTGCTGCTGCTGCAGTGGGGCCAGTGGCGCATAAGGGGGTCGTGTCGCTTAAGCAGGGAGAGCAGCCAGCGGCCGAGCAGACGGAGCCATCCAGCTACTGCTGCTGAGCGAGGATGTTTTTGGAAGCAGCTTCCATTTGTTGTCAGGTCTGACTGCAGGGGTCCTAATCATAGGTGGAAGGAGGGATGTACTGGGGAGTTTTTCAAGGCCAATGGAATGCATTTTCATCATGTTAAAAGCCTAAGAAGCAAATTCAAAAGCCAAAGAGGGTTAAACAGGATTAGAAGCATTATTTTCTGTGATGTGTCCCAGTCGAATAATTGAATTGTTATTCAAAAGCCAGAGGGGAAGGAAAGACTGTTTGATACATGAAACCAGTTGGCTTCTCTCTGGGGCTGCTTTCAGGAATATCAGGTCCTAGGCCCAGACCAAATGTGAAAAAGCCCACATGGACATAAGCATTTCCCATGGAATAATAAGTGCATGTTTGGATGCAAAATCCATGTGGGTTTCCTTATCCATAGACACCTGTGGGGAGGGGGTGTTGCCACAGAATATTCAAATGCCTCTTTCTCACTTTTTTATTTCTTAATCCATGAGTTCAAAGTCTCTTCTATGTGGGTTTTTGAAACTATGGTTGCAAAACCCACATGATTTTTGATATCCGTGAGTTTGGGAGGTGAGATAACATCCTCGAGTCTAGGACCTAGACTGCCCTCCTGGGGAGCCCTTCTTCACCACAGCTTCTCCTCTCCTTGTTTCCGACTTTAGAGGGCAGCCATGTCCACCCCCTTGCATGTAGCCAGTCGGAAAGACACGAAAGTGTAGATGGTTTGAACTGTTGCTCTTAGAATCGTGACAATACGTTGGTGCATGATGGAGGGACGTGATAGACTTCTGCCACTCAAGCGGGTCCTCTCAGCAGCACATGGGGGGGGGCCTTCCTTGCTATCTGAGGAATCCTTCACGGAGCGAGGAGCAGAGCCTTCAGTGATATTTGGTGGGAAGAAGTGGTCCAGGAGGATCTCACCAAAAGTTAGCGAAATGTGGAGCATTTCTGCTACATTTCAGAGACGTTCAAGGACGTGGGGTACCAGAGCGACCTTGACACATGCAGGAGCAAAGCCAAGGAACTGAGGAGGAACCACGAGCTGGCCAAGGAGGACAGTAGTCATTCTGGGGTCGACCGTGCCCTCCTTTGAGATCAGTGGCCAGGTCCTGTGTATGGACTCTGGGGTGGCTGCTGCATCCCTATCAGTGGCTCGGGGTGATCTGGCAGCAGGGGAGGTGCCTGCCGCACCAAGGGCTCTTCTGATGTTCTTCATGAAATGGTGGAACTGAGTGTCATGAGAAGCAGCTGCCTGTTACGACCATGAATATCAATGGTTTTAAAAGGGCTTGGAGAAATCCATGCTGGAGAAGTCTGGCCTCGGCTCTTAGTCCAGGTGGCTCCATGGAAAGCCCATGTTCAGAGGCACTTTGCCACTGGAGAGGAGCAGTCGCCACAGAGGGCTCACGGCGTCGGTCTCCATGCCCTCTTTGAGGCTTCCTGAAGCTGTCTGGTTGGCCGCTCCAGCAAGCAGGATATGGGGCTTTGTGGGCTTTTAGTCTGACCCCAGCAGCTGGGATCTTCGAAATACTATGGGACACAATTCGATAGCAAATCAGTTTTGTATGATACGACTGTCCATTTTGTGTGGCATGAGACTGATTTTTACCAAGCTGCATCCCCCCCCCCTCTCTCTCTCTCCTGTGAGGTGAAGTGTCCAGCTAGGATGCTTCGGGCTTTCTAGCTGAGATGCAATTGAAGTCAGCTGTTGTGTATTTTGCTCGGAGAGGTAAACATCCTCGTCTCGTCCTCTTCTCCGGTTGTTAAATATGAAAGCCACACAGAGCACAAAATATATGATTAATGACTTGGAATCGTCAGCCTGGCAACGTAAATTAGAGTGTTGGGCAGAACAAAACTTGGTCACAAATTGATTCTTTCGAGGCTGGTTGAATAGAGCGAAAGCAAAGCCGTCCGGGTGTTAAGCGGGCTGGTCGTGCGTGTATGTCAGGCCAGGAATGTTCATTACGTTGCTGCTGAAGTGATTATCCACCGACAAAACCTGGGACTATTCCATTACTGTCAAACAGTCAAAGCAGAGAAAATGTACGATGCATACGCCGAATGCTGAGGCTCCTGCTTACACCCGCCGCTCCGAATGGTCTGAAGCGGAAGTGTGTGGAGGTGTTCTGGGTATCTGAAACCCGCACAGAGAGACATTTATCTATCTGGGCTTTTCAAATGAAATGCAAGAAAATGAAATGGCGCTTTGTGTTCTGCATGAGTTGATGGATCGATGTCTCCTGGGGTTTTTAATTGTGGCCAGACACTTTGATGCACTTGGTGAGATACAGACGTTGGAAATATAACACAGAATGAATTAAACTGAAATTATTTTACATACCCTTGAAATTCCTCCAGCTGTTTCACATCACCAGGGCCCTCCAAATTTAACACAAATTTTGCTTTGGGGGAAATTCAGGGCCACTCTAGACACAAGTACGGGGGGGATATCTGCTGATCCGCTATCCGCTGATTCAGTTATCCACGGATAACGAATGCCCCCAGCACGACCCCCCCCAGCACTTACTTTTACCATAGAAACCTCCGTTTTTTCTTGAAAAGGAACAGGATGAGCAGCCGCCTTGCAGGCCTCACCAACAAGACTTAGGTGCTAGAGAGTCTCAGCAAGGTTGCAGAGACTCTCTAGCACCACCTACGTCTTCCTGGTGAGACTTGCAAGGAGGCTGCTCATCCCGTTCCTTTTCAAGAAAAAACAGAGTTTTCTACCATAAAAGTAAGTGCCTGGGGGAGTTGTGGGGGGTGCGAGGGGTGCACGCGCCCACAAGGGCGGGGGGCTCGGAAAACCGCGCACGGAGCATTCAAGTTTCAAGTATCCACGGTGGGGGCTGGAACGTATCCCCTGCGGATATGGCAGGCCCCCTCTACTACAATCTACTGAAAGATCACCTTACAGTGCAATACTATCCATGTCTGCTCAGAAATAAGCTCTACTGAGTTCAGACTTACTCCCAGGTAAATAGGTAGCGTGTTTGGCAGCCTCAGTATGATGAAAGTACATATTCCTTTCACTTCCTTATTTACGTTTCACCCCGCCAGGGGGGCCCACTCAATGTCCCTCCCATTTCGATGTCCCTCCCAGGTCGATGTCCTGAATCGTTGTCTGGAGGCAGTTGGGAGCTGGATGGGGGCGAACAAGCTGAAATTAAATCCTGATAAGACAGAGGTTCTTCTGGTCCAGAAGTCTACGACTCAGGTACTGGATCATCGTCCTGCTCTGAATGGGGTTGTACTCCCTCTGAAGGAGCAGGTCCGCAGCTTGGGGGTTCTCCTGGATGCGCAGCTGCTCCTGGATTCCCAGGTAGCGGCTGTGGCCAGGGGGGCTTTTGCCCAGCTTCGGCTGGTGCGCCAGCTGCGACCGTACTTGGATCGTGCAGACCTGGCCACAGTGACCCATGCCCTAGTGACAACTAGACTAGATTACTGTAATGCGCTCTACGTGGGGCTGCCTTTGAAGACTGTTCGGAAACTGCAACTAGTGCAGAATGCGGCGGCCCGGGTGGTTGCCGGGGCTTGTCGGTTCGACTCAGTCGGACCGTTGCTTCGGCGGCTACACTGGCTACCGGTTCGTTTCCGGGCACAATTCAAAGTGCTAGTTTTGATTTTAAAGCCCTTAACGGCTCGGGTCCAGGGTATTTGAGGGACCGCCTCCTTCCTTATAATCCGACCCGTACTCTGAGGTCATCAGGGGGGGCCCTGTTGACCGTGCCGCCATTGGCGGAAGTGAGGGGGATGGCGGCGCGGAGTAGGGCCTTCTCGGCGGTGGCGCCCCAATTGTGGAATTCCCTCCCCTTGGAATTAAGAACGACTCCCTCTTTAGAGGCTTTTCGGCGGGGCCTTAAGACATTTTTATTCAGGACTGCTTTTAATGTCTGACATGGTGGGCTGACTTTTTAACTTTTTAACAAATGGTTATATATGTAAATGCTGGTGACCCATTGGGGTTGTTTTTAATCTCAAGTGTTTTTAATTATTTTAATGTGTTTGTTTAATTGTTTTAAAGTTGTTTATATGTATTTTAATATGTTGTAAGCCGCCTTGAGTGCCTTCGGGAGAAAGGCGGGCTACAAATTCTTTAAATAAATAAAAAAATAAATAAATTTCAGTTCCATTCCGGTCAGGCTGCCGGCCAGCAATGTCCCCTGGTTCTTCAATCTGGCTGGGGGGGTCAGGACCTCTGCCCAGAGCCCTGCTGGCTACCTAGGCTGAACATATTTTGAGGTGCCCAAATCAGGGCACCCCCCCCCCTACTTTTTTCCCCTCCAGAATTTTTTAAAAATATTTTTATTTCCTTTTTGCTGCTTTTTTCATTTGCGGGAAAAAATTTCCAGTTAATTATTTTGCCCCTTTTCACAGCTTTTCACCCCCACCATTTTTGCCCCCTTTTTTGCTTGCCTCCAGTCCTCCGTGCTGCTGCTGCTGTGGGGTCGACTACCCCCTTCCGCCGCCACCGCCGCCACCACCACCACCACTGCAGCTTCCAGGATTATAAAAGTGTTAAAACTTTTCCTGTGCGACACCATCTTGGATCTCATGAAATCTCGCGAGATCCAAGGTGGTGATTTGGGTGCCCGCCATCTTGGCTCTCACGAGATTTTGTGAGATCCAAGATGACGTCGCACAGGAAAAGTGTTAACACTTTTAAAATCCTGGAAGCAGTGGCGGCGAACCCGGAAAACCGGGACTGCCCTGGTTCCGGACCCGGTGGCCAGGATCAGGCCGGGACCAGGCTCTGGAAATCGGGGCAGTCCCGGTTTTTCCGGGACAAATGATAAGTCTACGTGCTGCCCAGTCTCTGCAATGACAGCGGAAGGCAGCAAAAGGGAGACCTGCTGGGTGAGTCAATGCAGGCCCCGCTGCTGCTAAACTAACAGCGCAAGCACATTCCTTGGAACGAAGGAAGTCCCATGGTCTTCAGAGGAGGAGCTTACTCCCCGGTAAGTGTGTTTAGGATTGTAGCCCAACACCTGCACACTTGCCAACGAGCTCTGGCCCAGTTGCCCCATGCAGCAGACTGAGGTGGAAATGGGGCTGTGGGGACTGGGGGGCTGGGGTAGTCAATGGACTGCACTCTTCAGATGGGCAATCGATTTGTTTTAATATTGTTACATGTGGGAACAACTTCCTGCTGCAAGTAGGACACTGGCGCAGAAGGGAGGAGAGAGCGTCTTTTGTAGTCGCAGTAGCTGGGCTTAGAGACAGACAGCACCCTCCCAGCACGTGCTCACGGCAACCTGTCTAGCGGGCTCCACAATGGGTGGGCGTGAGGTGCTGGACTGCCAAGGGGACAGCATCTCCTTGTCCCTCTGCCTTCTCCTTCTCCGTCCCCTTTGACAAGGGACTGTAGCTTGGAGGGGAGGTAGAATTGAGAGCTATGGATGGTGTAGTGGTTTGGGAGTCGGACTTAGACCTGGAAGATCCAGGTTCAAATCCCCACTCAGCCACGAAGCTTCCTGGGTGACCTTGGGCCAGTCACTATGTCTCAGCCCCACCTACCTCACAGGGTTGTTGTGAGGACAAAAAGGAGGGGAGGAAATATGTACACCACTCTGAGCTCCTTGGAGGAAGGGCGGTATAAAAATGTGAAAAATAAAATAAATAAATAAAATAAAATTGTTTGAAAGAAATACATGCTTCAAAGGCCTAAAACTGGAGGGGGGGGGTCAACACCAGGAAGGCTCTGCAACGTAGGAAGGCTCTGCAGCCCTGTTACAAACCGCTGGTGGTGATCTCCTCAGGAGCTGCTGCCATGAGCTCCTTGGCTGGGCTCCTTTTCTTCTGCCTTCTGCGGGGAACACAAGGCCTGTGGGAGGTGCTTGTTGTAGCTTTGATCTCTGTTTTTCTAAATATTTACAGACTACTTTTCAACAAAAAAAGAGTTCACAACGCAGTTTACACAGCAAACCATTTTTGAAGAAATGGTTGCCTGTTCCAGAAGGGGTCGCCAAAAGGGACACTAGCACTAGCAGCCAACTACTGGAAAAGACATGAGGTTGGGGTGAAGAGGGACAGAGGGAGAGAGTTGCTCTCCCCTTGCTAAATGAGAACATAAGAAGAATCCTGCTGGATCAGGCCAGAGGCCCATCTAGTCCAGCTTCCTGTATCACACAGTGGCCCCACCAGATGCCTCAGGGAGCACACAGCCAACAAGATAACCTGTTTCCTGTTGCCACTCCCTTGCACCTGGCACACAGAGAAAACCCACTTCTAAAACCAGGAAGTTGCTTATGGCTTGTAACCTGTGATGGTCTTTTTCCATCCATGGAATCTATTCATGGATAGATTCCATGAATCTATCCAAATCCCTTTTAAAGGCATCTAGGCCAAGTGCCACCACCACATCCTGTGGCAAGGAGTTCCACAGATTAATTACACGCTGGGTGAAGAAATATTTTCTTTTGTCTGTTCTAACTCTCCCTCCACTCAATTTTAGTGCACGTCCCCTGGTTCTGGTGTTGTGCGAGAGGGAGAAGAATTTCCCTCTATCCACTCTCTCCATTCCATGCATAATTTTATACATCTCAATCATGTCCCCCCCTTGGGCGCCTTTTTAAATACAAGAAAGCCATTCTTTCTTTATAAAGTGCTCTTAGCCCAGTTAGCAGGAGCAAATATTCTGCGAATATTTCTATGGAGCCGTTCTAGGATGTCATCATAAGATGCTTACCCTGGGTTACGTGAGCCCTAGAAGTTCATTGTCCTTGCTGAAGAACAGAAGAAGTACAGTATTCTTTCTGTCACTTGTAGAAGGTGAGATTTGGAAAGCTTCTCTGGTTCTCATTTGCTGGCATGTTATTTTAACCCCCTTGGGGGATTAGAGGAAGCTGGTTGACATGCAGCCTCATCTGAGGAAGGAACACATTGTTCCAAAGAACGTTGTGGTGAGAAGAAAACACCTTTCGCACTTCAGAAAGGATGTCCTCCTGTGAGCGTCCTTGAACAAGGTCGTCAGTCATCAGATCCAGATCTTCAAGCTTAGTGGTGTAAGTGTTGCCATTTTGCAACAGAGAAATATGCAAGCGTTCTTGCATCAAAATGAACGTGTGGAGGAAGGGCACCTCCTGACCTCCCACGTTAATCTAAACCTGTGAACAGAGCTGATGATAGGTGTACATGCACAGGCTGTGCTGCTGACCAGTTTGAAGGAGCAGCAGGAACATTTTGTCAGGGGACAGGACTAGCAGGTGTGGTCCCTCTCAGCTCCAGGATGCATTCATTTCGTGAACACAGCTATGCAATGAAGCCAGCCTCATGCTAGGCCAACCTATTTAATGCACAGCATTTTGCCATCAGGGAGATTGCTTTGTTGGAGATAGGTAGCTTTCTTGTTGGAGATAGGTTGCAGGACACTGGGGGGGGGGGCAGTGTGTTCTCTGGTCACCTGAAAGACCCTTTCACCTGGTCCTCTCTGTGATCCCTGGAAGGGGCGTGGCCCCTGACCCAGTGGCGTCACTGCAGGGGGGCGGAGCTCTAAGTTCCGCTGCGATCGGAGCCTCCGTTACATGGAGGAACGAAGCGGCCCCGCCCCCTCGCCTTCGGAGCCTTTCAGGGAAGTGAAAGCAACGCGCAGGAGACTCCGAAGGAGAGGGGGCGGGGCTGCTTCGTTCCTCCGTGTAACGGAGGCTCCGATCGCAGCGGAACTTAGAGCTCCTCCCCCCCCTGCAGTGACGCCACTGCCCTGACTCTATTTCCTGCTTCCTCTTCCTAGTCTCGCTCTCTTCTTCTTTCTGTCTACCAGCTGAGTAAGACGTGCTATGCCTGGGCTCTCTGTCCAGTGGCCATCTTACCTGCATACCACATGCAGGGAGCGCCAGCTATAAGGGGCGCTCCATCCTAAGTTACAGTAACCTCTGGTCTTAACCAGATGCTGTATATATGAAATGGAACCGTGAGTAAACTTTCTTTTTATAACCTTTACCAGCCTCTGCCTCCGTGTGTCTTTTACTGATAGCAATCTAGCCTGGGTGTTTGGGATAATTCTTTTTACCATAGAAGAAGGGTCTTCCGCTATTGCTCTGCTACTAAAACCCTACATTCTCCAAGACGCTTCAGCACTGAGGACGTCACCAGAGGTTCTTCTTGGAGACCCCCAATAGTTTTCTCTGGGACCCTCAATCTTCTCAATATTTTTTAAGAGCAGCTTATTCTTATTATTTCCCTGGACATTCCTTCCTTGACAAGTGGAGGGCTTGTGTAAGGTGAACCCTAGAGTCCTGTAGCAGAAGCATCCGATGTGCTCAGGAGCAGTTTATTCACAAGGAATTCCTTGTCACATAAAATATGAATAGCCTGCTTTGAATTATGAAGATGAAAATGTACCAGAACATTTGGTGAGGACAAGACCAGTCTTTTGCTGACAGTTTTCAGAAATGTTGTCATCACTTGTTAAATTCTGCCTCCTTTGTTTTCCTTGGCTGGATCCAGATTGGGTCCATCCGTGGGATAAACTCGCTTGGATGCTGGTTCAGGGAGGACCGGTAGCGGAGTGCTCGCTAGCAATCCCTGCTTTGCAGGCCGAAGCTCCTGCCAGTTCCTCCAGGGAGGGCTGGAGAGTCCGTGTAGACAGGCGATGCCCGAGGGTCTGACTCCCCAGAAGGCCAATTCATGGCTTCACCTCTTTTGGCGACTTTTGCTTCCTCGTCCTAACCAGGCCACTGGATGCTGAGAGGAGCAGACCACGCACAGCCTCACTGTGACACACATGCACTCTTTCTTTCTCGGTCGATAGATAAATAAGGCAGGCAGTAGATTAACTTAGCACGTGGGGCCCCCCGGCTGCATCCTTAGCTCGGCTCTGAGGCTCAGACAGTAGTCTGGGGGGCTCAACATAGCCCTACCTCTGTGAGAACAGACTGAATGTTTTTTTAAAGTATTTTGTACATGAAAGAGCAGTCTAGAATTTTTTAAAAAAAATACTTGGGAGATTAAAGACTGCCTCTCATGCTGCCCCCTTCTCAAGTCTCCAAATAGCATGGCTGGCAAATTTCTGCCTGCAGCCAGGGCCCAAAAGGGAGCCTGCCTGGCCTTCGCTCTTTGTGAGCCTCCCTCCGAAATTCCTCACTGTCAACAAGGACTGAGATGCGACAATTTCAAGGCACACCAGGGAGATGCAAGGGACTCGTTACCTGACGTAATGGCCTGAGTGTGTGGAAAGCTTTGAGCAAAGACCAAAGTGGCAACTGTCGGTGACCTTTGGGGACCAGGGTTGGTTCATCCTGAGTGCTTTGGGTAAAAGAAAAGTTGCTCTTGAAAACACATTTTGAAGGGGGGGGGGGAAGTGGCTGCTCCCGTTTCATCTGCAAAGAGAACTTGAGCTTCGGGTCTTGCCTTGCTCCCCTCAACAGATGGCGGCTGCTGCTTGTGCTGCTGCTGCTCTTTCAACTCCGATGAGTCTCAAGACCGTCTTCTCCTTTGCATCTTTGAACGAACACAGTTAAAGGAGACTGCGGGAGCAGAGATGGGGAAACCCTAATGTCAGCCAAAGTGGAGTTTTCAAATACAGGTGGGCCCCCATATCCACGGATTCGTTATCCACGGTTTCAGTTATCCACGGATCGCGAGGACCCCCCAGGCTTTTACTTTTTTCCCAGTAAGCTTCGTTTCTTCCTTAAAGAAACAGGAGAAGCAGCCTCTGGCTGCTTATTACAGGCAAGTAGAATGAGACTAAGTCCTAGAGAGGCTCTGCAAGGTTAACAGAAACCTTGCAGAGCCTCTCTAGGACTTAGTCTTGTTCTACTTGCCTGCAATGGAGGCTGCTTCTCTGTTTATTTTAAGGAAGAAACAAAGCTTGCTGAAATAAAAATAAGAGCTGGGGGGGATAAGCAGGGGAGGCAGGGTGGGGGGGCCCTCAGGAAACCATAGAGGGGGTGTTCGCTCTTATCTACGGTTTCAAGTATGCACGGAGGGGCCTGGAACATATCCCCAGCGGATATGGGGGCCCACCTGCATAAGCTGATCCCAAGCAATACCTATCCTTCGAGAAATACTAAGGTCCTTAAATATGCATCAGTATTATTTGATTCCATTTGATTCCATGGAAAATAGGAAGGAATTGACACAGGAAACTGCCAGACCAAACGTGGTGAGCCCACCCCCAGCCCGCTGAGTCACACAGTGGGCAGCCAGATGCTTCCATTGGTCCACAAGCAGAACAGGAAGGCCACGCCCTCCCTCCCTTATGGTTGAGTCTTCAGCGTCTGGTTTTCAGAGGGGTTTCACCTCTCGGGGGGGGGGGTCATTTCACTCTCAGGCCTAACCACCATTCACACAAGACCATTCCCCCATGACAGAGGGATAGAGGGAAATTCTTCTCCCTCTCGCACAACACCAGAACCAGGGGACATGCACTAAAATTGAGTGGAGGGAGAGTTAGAACAGACAAAAGAAAATATTTCTTTACCCAGCGTGTAATCGGTTTGTGGAACTCCTTGCCACAGGATGTGGTGATGGCATCTGGCCTAGATGCCTTTAAAAGGGGTTTGGACAGATTCATGGAGGAAAAGACCATCACAGGTTACAAGCCATAAGCAACCTCCTGGTTTTAGAAGTGGGTTTTCTCTGTGCCAGGTGCAAGGGAGTGGCGACCTGGACACAGGTATCTTGTTGTCTTGTGTGCTCCCTGAGGCATCTGGTGGGGCCACTGTGTGACACAGGAAGCTGGACTAGGTGGGCTTTTGGCCTGATCCAGCAGGGCTCTTCTTATGTTCTTATGACAGGGACCTTGTTGCTGTTCGGCTCCTGCCAGAACGCAACAACTCCTGGGTGGTTCTTATTCACAGATACTGTCACTATTCGTGGCACTTCGCAGAGTGACATCAGCAAACAGTTGCTTGGGAATTCCACAACACCAAGCAATGCAAATGTTTTGTAGTCGACTCCCCCACCCCTTGACAGCTGCCAACTCTTCGTTTTTCATTTTTTATTTCCTGGCAGGTATTTGTGTGTCTTTAACAGCTGCATGTCAAGCAGAAATGGGGGAGATAAATTTTGCACGGTCTGGAAATGCAGCGATGAGGACGGCTTCAGCAGCTGGGTTTCTGCTTGTTGTGTACCTTCCAAAGGTACACAAGCCCTGCCAGAGACAGACTTGGCAAGCAAGCCCCCATTCAAAACTCTCTCTCTCTCTCTCTCTCTCTCTCTCTCTCTCTCTCTCTCTCTCTCTCTCTCACACACACACACACACACACACACACGTTACTCCATGTTGTGAACAAAAGAAGGCAGGAACTCATTCACCATATCTGTAAACTTCCACTCCTCCCCAAATAACAGAAAACTGCTTCTCCTATTTCTCGTTTTTCTTGGATCATAGAGGAAAGCAAACATGTCTTGAAGGGACAAACAAATCATTCAAAGCCTACCGTATATTAAGAATACAAGAATTGACAAATATGAATTGCACACTATTTCAAAATAATTATGTTAAAGTATGGAATGAAATTAAGAAAGGTCTGTTAAGATGGGAAAGATTGAAATTGTCTCTACTAGGAAGGATATCGGTGATTAAGATGACTGTATTACCAAAAATGATGTTCTTGTTTTAAACGATACCAGTGATTATATCTGATGCGCCATTTAAAGAATGGCAGAAATACATTTTTAAATTTATTTGGCAAGGGAAGAAACCAAGAGTGAAATATAAGATTCTTCAAGATGCAAAGGAGAGAGGAGGATTAGGACTACTGGATTTGAAAGTACAGTATATTATGTAGCATGTTGTTTTGTATGGTTAAAGAGTGGATGTATTTACGAAATAGAAGATTATTGGAGTTAGAAGGTTCCGACTTAAGATTTGGTTGAGTATTTGTGGTATGATAAAGTGAAAGCTAATTTAGAAATTAAAATTCATTTTGCTAGACATGCACTATGGAGGATTTGGAATCGATATAAAATCAGGTTTTATGAAAAAAATACCATTATGGATTGTGCCATATGAAGTGCATTTTGGTGGGAGTACCTTTTCGAAATAGACAGCATTATTATACAGAAATTTATTAATTTGGAAGATTGGTGGTTGAAAGTTTTGGCAGTAGCGGCCCTACAACCCCCCATGGGAGGGGGTTGCCGCCACGACACCCCCACGGGATGCAATACGCCCCCCCAGGGCCATGGGACGCCACACGCCCTGTCCCCACGGGTCATCATCACGCACCGCTGCGGCGCAGAAACACCCCCTGGCACTATCTAGGCCTTGTGCTACCACAACTAGCATTCAAAAAGTGCAAGGTGCTTTATGGTGGCACAAAAGCCAGTTTGCTGTGGTGCGCTGCTGGGCCACTGCTGCAAACGAGCCGCGGTGCAGTGCATGCAGCAGCAGCAGCTCCAGAGGCCTCCATTGAAGCCAGGAAAATGGTGGGGAGGCGTGTCATGGGCAGGGAGGGGGTTAGAGTTAGGGTGGGCAGGGCGAGTTTAGGGTTAGGGAGGGGGTGGGCAGGGCAGGTTTGAAGGCAGGCAGGGGGAGGTAGGGGAGGGATCTCGGAGGCACTAGCTTGTGCCAGATCTCATGCCCTCTTTCTCAAACCTCCCCACCCCTTTTCTCTCCTCAGACTTACGCCAGCAAAATGGCTGGATTAGGTCCAAGGAGACACATAGGAGACCAGGCAGTCTACCACAGAGGTAAGTAAAAAATATTTTTACTTACGTCCTGCAGGTTGTCCGATTCCCCCCCACACACACCCACACACACACATAGCATGCAGCGCAGCCTCCGTTGTCACAGCTGCATGATATAGCATGCCGAGGGATAGGATTGGGCAATAATTCACCTCCCTTTTCCATTCAATTCAGTGTTTCAAGGCAATTGAGAAAGGAGATAATGAGTGTATTGCTTTGTTATAGATTGCTTTGTGTGCACATCTGTATAGATAAGCCCAAGTGATCACAGACTATTAAGTAGTTATTCCTTTAAAAAGGGAGAAAGCTCAGGGTTGCAATAGCCGGCATTCAAACGGCCCAGTCCTGTGCCAGGGAGACACATAGCCCTGCCGTCATGGGAGCGCCTCCACCAGCGGCTGCCGCACAAGCTGCCTGCCACCAGCACCAGAGTGTGGACCGGCTGCCAGCACAACCTCCCCAGTGGAGAGGCAGGCGGGAAAGGGGCGGAGAGAGGGGCAGGGCGGGATGAGGCGGAGTCAGCAGCCGCTGGATCCCCAAACCCTTTCCCAGGCCTGACATGCCCCAGCAGCTCTTCAGAATGATGCCAGTCCCCTAGGGGGCTATGCGGCAGCCAGGCCACACAGCCAGGTCATAGCCATGGTTGGAGTCCCTGCCATTTCCCGAAAAGGAGCAGACACTCCCAGTTCTTTGTAGCTGTAGCAAAAGGAAGGGATGATTTGGCCACACAAGACTCTCCTGGCCCCTCCCATGTCAGCCCCCTTCACCTCCCTGTTTTGGCCTCTTCGCTGGTGGAGTTGCACAGTCCTGCAAGTGACTCCTGAGCTGTGTTGGTGCGGTGTTTTCCGGGTGTTGTGCCGGCATCCATAGCGTGCCTCCGTTGGCGGGTGGGCTTCTACAATGGCAGGGCTGTCATCATGCCAGTGTATGTGGAGATACACTGGAATATCTCAAGGACAGGATTGGGCCTTTCGTGACCTTCTTCTCCTGTTTGGAGTCCTTCACCGTCACAATTCATCTTCAGGTTAAGAGGGTTTTTCTTACTGTAACTATTTTGGCTCACTTGAGGATGTACTTGCTGAGAGCGCAGGGCCGCCAACGCGATGTCCGCCACGATGTCCACCACATCCAAAGGTGGAGAGGCTGGTCGAGAGGGGTGAGCGGGGTAGGGCTTAATGGTGCCGCCCCAAACAAGAAAAGGGATTCTGAGGAGTCCCACTGGAGCTCCCCTAGGAGAGGGAAAAGGTCATGTTCCAGGCCACCATGATCTCGCTCCCTGCAGGCCACCACTGCATGAACACTCTGGTGGCACCACACTTCCTCCCAAACACCAGGTATGCACCGCAAGCCAGAGAACAGGTGTGGCTGATGCTGCGGTCAAGTGCCATGGTGTCTGGTGCGCAGTGGCAGGGGGCAGCAGAGGCAGCACACCGACAGCCACACCAGCAATGAAGCAAAGGGCATACAGTGTGTGTGTGTGCGTGTGTGTGTGTGTGTGCGTGTGCGTGTGCGTACGTGTGTGTGTGTGTTGTGTGCGTGCGCGTGCGCAGTGCTCAGTGCTCTCTCTGACAAGCCCACTCCACCACAGTGTCTTTTCTCGTTGCTGTCGCTGGTGTTTCTTTTGCATCATTTTAAGCCCCTTTGGGGCGTGTTTTAATCAGTAAAAATCTTTAACATCATGGCTTTTAATCCCGTATCTGTCATTCATTCTTTGTTAATCGTTGCTGGCCATGAAAATCTAAAATCTTATTTCATGCACTTCTATTCTACTGCCAGGGTCCAGAGAGGGGCTGCAAGCGACCTGCACGCTGATCCAGGGCAGTAGCACCTAGTGGTTAGCATGCTCGCTCCTTTCCTGATCCCCCCTTTTCCCTGTTTGGACACACAGCTTCCTGGGGAAAAGAATTGGTAAATTGAATTCACTGCCACCAGCCCAGGAGCTGGCTAGAGGGCTCCATGGGAAGAACCCCCTCTCCCCCAAACAATACTGAACTTCAAGGGTCTCTATCAAAATCACTCTCACAATAGCACCTGCAGAGTGAGGAGATGTGACAATCCACTGAGTTTCCCAGAACTAGGCAAAGCTCATTGTTAGATGTAGAATATTTATTAAAAGTCTAATAAAGGAAAAGGAGATGATAAAACCAATTGAGCGAGAAGTCAATGAGAATGGAATTTTGTAAAACAAAGGGTTACCATGTGAGATTTAGGGTACACGGGTAGAGAAGCCATGGCTTCTCTACCCATGTACCCTAAATCTCACAAGATTATTGTGGGCCATGAAAGCCTCAGATCTAAAAATAAAGGCTTACCAATTTAACGAATTGTTAACCTGCAATCATATGAACAGCCAACAGATGGTGCTGAGTTGCTACAGAATCTCACACATGTGTTGTAACTCGGAACTAGTTTGTCAGGAGGAGTTTTGAATAAGCAGCACAGAGAGACAAACTAAAATCAACATAAAATGTTACGGTTTTTGGCTAATAAAATCTTCCTACCTGTGTACCTGAATGACTGGACCACCAGCTTGTTCCACTCACAGTCACAGTGAGTGGGAATTAGTGGGCTCTCCCCTAGACGTGAAGCTCTGGATGGCTGGAGGAAAAGTGAGAGAACTTCTGTCTACTTGGGAGTTTATCATTCAGCTGGAAGGACGTCATCCTGCTCTCTGATGGGAGGACTGCTGACCACGTTGCCCAGTCTCCTTGAAACTTGATCTCTACCTTTTCCCTGCCTGGCGAGGACCTAGCAGTAACTAGCTATATAACCTGAGACATTCCTGGGTTTTCAGTAGGAAGAAGATGCCCTGGTTACATCATCCATAGTAGCAGAAAAGTGCTTTGCATGTGCTCAGAGGCATTGCCATGTGCCTAACAATTCTGCACCATGGATCCAATGACTGATGTTGGGAGAATCAATTTTTGTTGGTCTTCCTCATATGGAAAATGGATTCCCAGGGGCATCTGGCTGGCCACTTTTGGAGGGTAAAACTAGGTGGGCCTTTGATCAGATCCAGAAAAGCACACTTTTAGGGCCCAATCCTAAAAGTAAGATAACTGTCAACACACCTAGTCCCTGTACAGGTGACTGAAAACAGTACACTGATAATGTGGGGGGGGGGTTATGGTGGCAGATTCCACACCAAGCTTCAAGGGGTAGGTTATGCTTTGTGCAGAGACCCTGTAGATATAGATGATGAATGCATATAAGCACTGTATGTGCCTTGCTTGGTCTGTCACCACGTTCTAGATCACATGGAGAAAGTCCACCTGGATGCCTAGAGGCACTTTGCACAAGGCCAGGTCTACATGTGGAGGCTGTGGCTTGCCAACACAACCCTCCTCCCCCTCCAGGGGAATTCAGTGTACCCCGTTTCCAGTCGTCTGGAGAAAGCTGTAGCCTGTGGGCTGCATACGCGTATTGCTGAAGAAGACGACCCAGGAGGTAACAGGCAAGGATTTCACTGAATTCAAAGCAGCCATTCTCCTAGTGAGCACTGGCTGGGCTCTCAACAGCCACTGTTTTTCAATGCAGATCTTGATTGGTTATTTTGATTGACTTTCATTTAGTTTTTCACAGTCTTAAAAATATATTGATGCTGATGAGGACTGAAAAAAGTAAAATTGAATTATTGTTGACTTAGCTTGGATTTCGTGGTTTCTCTTGTTTATAGAAGATGGTCCACCCACTCCCCCCCCTCCACCGGTGGTAAAATATGGAGTACAGCAGTCAACTCACACATTTCAGAGTTTACAAAGAGTGAATCCGAATATATAAAGTATTCGCAAATGCAAAAACATGAAATTAATGAATAGCAAATAGCAAACTAATGGTTATTATGTTCAATAATTAATGAATACTAATACCAGTGCTTTTAATATTTATTTAGTTTCAACGTGACAAACAAATGTAATCTTCACTTGCACAGTAGATGTGCATATTCCCCTTCAGTAGTGATTTTGTCTCTTGTGTGTGTTTTGCCTTTTCCAACATCAGTCAGATTTGGGACAAAGAAATCTGGGACAGAGTTTTTAGAAGAGAGTTTATGGCGGCTGCCCCAACTCTAAGGACCCAATGCACCGATGCAGCTGTGCCTGCCAAGGGTGCAAGTGCTGCATCTTCAGGCACAGAGGTTTCCTCAAGGTTTGTTCCTCATGGCTGCATCCACCACCAGTGGAAGGGGGGGGAGTGGATGGCCCATCTATAAACAAGAGAAACCACGAAATCCAAGCTAAGCATCAGAGATGCACACCGGAAGTGTAGCTGACTATCCTGTTCCAGGCTGAAGCCCAGAGAGGTTTACTGGCCAAGCAGCACAGCAGGAGTCCAGGACTGCAGATGTTTATTGCCTTGGCTACAAGGTCAACAGCCCAACCTACCTAAATCCCCCCCCATGATGCAGCTGCTCCACTGGAGTGCGTGCTACATCCTGCGGGGGGGGGGGTCAGTCTCAGAGGTCTCTCCAGGTGAGGAAACATTTGTTCCCTTTCCCGGGGCTAAGCTTTCCCTGCCCCGCTGAGTCTATTCAGATCTGCACCGACTACATTGGTTGCACAATGAATCTAAGACTAACCCTGCATTCTGAAGCCCACTGGAATACCCACTGGAATCAGCACACTTGTCGTACAATGGGCTGTGGGAGCTGTATATAGTTCCAGGCTCTGCCTCAAAGGGAAGTCTCTCAGCATCTGGGCAAATGGGCCATCTGAACCTGCCCCAAGGATAGTGCAAGGGGGCGAAGAGGGAGCTTAGTGCAACCCAGCAACCAAACAAAAAGCAGCACCCAACATCTCGTTATGAAAGTTGCCGGTGGCATCTTCGAAAGCTGAACAGTGGGAGGAGGAGGTCACTGCTGCTGCTGCTGCTGCTGCTGCTGCTGCTGCTGCTGCTGCTGCAGAGGGGCTGTTCCCGTCCAGATTTAAAGTGGAAACTTTTCCCCTTTTTCTTCTATTAACAGGCTTCTAGTCAAGCTAGGCCTCACTCCATTTTTTGACTTATGAGTGAACTCTTTCCATTTGGAATTACAAGTTTGCTGAAAGTGCATTCTTGACTCCCCCTTTCCTGTTGGTGAAAAGGACAAAGGAGATGGATGCAGGAAGAGTGTGAACCCAGATAACAGGGCAAGAGGTTTCTCCTTTGCCTGAGAAACCATGTCACAGGAAGATCTCACAGATAAGAAGGAGACCCTATGTGAAAACATCCATAACTCATGTCATAAGGGGGGCTTGGGTTTTGTCTCTGGTGGCACGTAAGCTGTTTGTCCTATTGTAATTTTGGATTGTACCTCCCTTCATGAATATGGAAATAATGCATGTATAAAAGATGCTTCCATTTTCTTATTTGTTGCCCAGCCTATCCATTCGCTAGGGCTGGGTCCATGCATGTAAAATTGATATTAAATAAATATCCTTGGATCTCCTCTCTATATGTTTTATTCAATCTTTCGGGTATTCAACAGCCCCTAGGAGAAAAAGCTGCCTTAGCGGCAACAGGGCCAAAACTGGAAAAATGCCACACCCAAATCCAGATTCACTTTCTGGGTATCCAGCAGACTTACTTCCAGGATATTAAACAGGCAAGTTCCCTGCCAGGCTGGCGGAAGACCAGCCCACCCCAGCTTCCACGTATCCTGGGCAAGTTCTCTCCTGTGGGACTACCATCCTAGAGCAGAAATGTGACTCTGCAGCTTGGGGTGACAGTCAGTCCATGGAACCCAGAGGCAGCTTCTTTCACACGTCTCCCTTTCTTCCGAGTGCCTGACTGGCCCCTGCCTGTGTGTGGAGCCCCATTCCAGACAGGGAGAGGCTCCTTTGGATCAAATGCACATTCATGGGTCTTCCTTCCACATCAGAAAGCCCAGGATGTTCCTTGTGGCTGCCCGCCCCACACACACACCACCTTCTTTCCATCACTTTTGGCCTGCTTCTGTGCTCCAAAGCCTGTTACTGTGAAACCTTCCTGGGAAAGAACTTTCCACCGTTCTTCTGAAATCTTCAATTAGCCAGTGTGATTGGTTCAGAGGAAGAGAATTAATGCAACATATGCTAAGTGTATGCATGACCTACTTAAACTGACGGATAATCTTTTCTTTCTGGTAAAGGCTCTTTAATGGTATAGTCCTGGTGCGCATCACTGAGTGCAAAATGTTGATTCTAAGGAGCATCAGAGTTTGATTAACCAACTCAAAGCAAAGACAGGCCAAAGCCTCAGACTGGAGCACATTGACAGGAAGAAATCAAGGAGGGAAATCACTGTTGCTGCGCCATGGAGCTGAGCATTTGCACAGCCAGGAAACAGGATGGCTCCATCTTTCAGAAGCATTGTCCATAATGAGTACAAAATAACTGTGGTGGATGAAGCGTGTCCACATGTTCCCGTAAGAAACACAATCCCAATCCGCAGCAGTCAGTGTCACAGGCCTTCCTGATGAGGCCTTTGCCACGTTGGCAGACTGAATTAAACGATACATCTTCCATCCATGCAGGGAAATCTGTATAGGCATCGACCTTGCATCACTTCAAAGATGCCAGATAGACAGGGCTCCACTAGAACAAAGGGGGATTTCCATGGGAAAGAAAGAAAGAAAGAAAGAAAGAAAGAAAGAAAGAAAGAAAGAAAGAAAGAAAGAAAGAAAGAAAGAACTGGTGAGGAGGAACCTGGAGAGAGTCGTGGTCGTGGCTTCCCACGGCACCTGTTTGGTATAAAGGCAGAAGCGGCAGCAGGTGCCATGAAGCCCCATTGATGCGGTGGGTGACTGACTAGGCTGGTCATAACTGTCCATCGGGGCGCAGCTGTAGTGGGACGGTCCCCTCCAAAGACCTGGCTCTGTCCGAGAGATCCCAGGCCCGCTCCCTGGATGCGCCTCTTTCCTTTTAAAGTTCAGTGCACTTCTAACCGTCTGGCTTGTGGCTGCAGAGTGCTGCTTGGGTGTGTCAAACCAGGAAACCCCCACCCCAGAAGTGGGTCCCTCGTTCCCTCTGCATCAGTGCAGCTCTCAGACAGAGGGAGAGATGGGTCTTGGTTCTTGGTCCCCTGAAGAGGGCAAGGGGAGTCCTAAGAGACGGAAGGGAAGGCAGAGAGTGGTCGGGGGGACTGGCGGACACATGGGAAGGGAAACCCCAGGGAGAAGGGGGACCCTGACCCGTCAGGCAGTGCAGGGGGGCTCCCTGTGCTCCTCTTGCTGTGCCCAGGAACAGTGGGGACCCCAGGGCCAGGCAGCTCCCCCCGTTCCAGAGTCAACATTCGATTGCTGTTGACTTCACGATGTGCAGGAGACACACGTTTCTACACGTGTGCTTGGTGCGGAGTGCCTGCTCGCAGAGCAGGGGCCAGACCAGGATCGTGGCTACTACATGCTGGACTGATAGCAAGAGGCCATCACACCGCAGGCGTGGGAGGCCTCACCTTCCATTGGTCAGCCTTGAGCAGAAACAAATGTCTCTGAATCGGCATTTCTCCAAGGCACTCTGTGAAAAGGCACATCTGGGAAGCGCCGCCATCTTTCCTTGAGGCTGGAAACAGGGAAAGCGCCGCCAGGTCTTCTGAGGCAGCAGCACCAGCAAGAAGCCTCCACTGAGTGAATTTCAACTCATTCCATAAACTCATTCTCGACACCCAATTTTTGCCTAAGTTATGCGCCAGTTTTTGTAAACAAGCCATGTCTGCTTTCTATGCAAATGTTGCATTGATTAAACCTGGACATCTGCTTGGGTCACAGCACTCGCAGGACCCCTTTGCCCAGCACGCGCTTCCCGAATCAACCGTGCGGTTGTTGTAGGCAAGGCTGTTTTGGTCACCACACATGCAAATACAGCGGCCGCCCCTTGGCCCAGCCCAGAATAATGTATGAAAATCGCCTCCTACGTTTTTCAAGCCCAGATACGGAAACGGTTGGATTTATCTAGCCTTTCTCCACAGCTGGAGTGACATTTAACGTATTTATTTTAAAATATGTATATAACCTGCCTGTCTTTTCCAACAGGAAACCCACAGCAGCTTATGATCGATTTCAAAACAATACCATATAAAACTCAATGAACGAACAACGAAGTCAGCAAATCAGAAACTAAACTCCACGATACGAAGAAAGCTCAGCACTAGTTGAAACTAAAAGTAGAGACCAATGGCCCAATCCTGTGGGCCACTGATGGCAGCGGAACTGCCAGTCTGCCGCCACAAGCGCTGCTTCGGCATCCTAAACGGCACACTGCTGCCGTGCGCTTCGGGGCCCCAAAGGGCGCAAATGGCGGGAGGCCCCAGCTGCTGGATGCTGTGCCGGTGCAGATCAGGTAAAGTGGAGACAGTGTGTTCAAAGATAGGAGGGGGAGGAGCAGGGGGTGGGCAGGAGGGGTTGGTCGTCACCGCGAAGCCAAACTGGAGTCGGGCAGCGCCTCCTCCTGCCCACACTGTGGAGCCTGCTGGGGAAAAGGGTGTCGCTCACCACTAGGAGCGCCATCCCCACGGCCGCCTGGAGCAGGAAGCAGCAGCAGGAAGGGCACCAGCGCCGTGGCGGAGCATCTGCTTTGCACATGGAAGAAGAGCCCAGGCTCCGGCCTCGGTATGGCAGCAGGTCCTGCGGAGGGAAACTCCTGTCCCTGCGTGCCCCATGGAGAGCCACCGGCAGCAGCCTGGGTGAGCAGCAGGGACCTCGAGGCACCGCTGGTCTGACTCCGCCCAAGGCAGCTGCTTCTGGGGAACCTTTTACAGAGTGTGATCTTCAGGTTCATAATATCTGGAGTGTATTGTGCCACACTAGCCTTCATGAAGAACATCAGAACATATGAAGAGCCTGTCTGCTGGATCAGGCCAAAGGCCCAGATCTAGTCCAGCTTCCTGTATCTCACGGTGGCCCCATCAGATGCCTTTTGGAGCACACAAGATGACAAGAGACCTGTATCCTGTCTGCGCTGCCACTCCCTTGCACTTGGCATTCAGAGAGAGACTACCTCTAAAACTCAGAGGTGGCATACAGTCATCATGACTTGTAGCCTGCGATACAAGAAACTAGAAATGGCACCACCAGTCTCACGGCTCCTGCTGGGACTACTGTGGGCTCTGCTGGGATTGCTTCTAGCTTCCCTCTCGTCTCACCACTACTGAATATCAGATCAAAGGGCTGGCTGCATCTTTACTTGTGTCTAATAACTCCTTTTGGTCCCTCTAACCCACAGCTCTTCAGTGGGTCTATGGTGTCCCCACTCCTGCCACCTCCTCCCAGGCCCACGTCTAAGAGGTTGGGGACTAACCCCATCTCACCTCTCCATTAGTCAGGAATGAGGCTTGGAGTCCAGAAAGCATGCTGCGCTGGGGGGGGGGGCTTATTTTTATACCATTGATGGGGGCAGGTATGCAGGTGAGGATCTCTTTACAAGTCCCAGTGGGGCAGAGCCACAAACGCCCAAGGGATACAGAGATGGTTCTTCAGCTCACGCAGGTGGTGGTGAGAAGCCCCTCCCACAGGGAAAGACCTTGAGGCTTAGGCCCTCCTTGGCGGGCAGTGGGCCTCGGGGGGGGGGCTGCAGGGGCAGCCTGAACCTGCCAGGGCATTGCCTTTCCTCCCCTCCCCTCCCCTCCCCTCGGGTGCCTGGCTGTTCTCTCTCCTCCAGCCCCACCTCTCTTCTTCCTGACTCACATTCTTCAGTTCCCCCCTCCTGCCCCCCTTTTTTCTCCCTCCTTTCTTCCCTGCTGCTGGAGGGGTCCCTCTTCTTCAACCTTTCCTGCAGCTGGCCTCCTTCTGGTGCTCGGGGCCCTCCTCTCCCCACCTGACACCCCCCTCTTCCCCCATCTGCTCAACCCTCTGGAGTTGAGACGCCACCGCCCGCTCAATTACCTTGCTCAAGAACGGGAGGTTTGAAACTGGCCGGTAGTTGTCCATTATTGTGGAATCAAGGGAGGGCTTCTTCAGAAGGGGTCAAACCACCGCCCACCTCAAAGCGAGCAGCAGCACCCCCTCCACCAAAGCAGAGTTGACCACCCTCCCCGTCCACTCGGCCAGCCCCTCCCGGGCAGATCTAATTAGCCAAGCCGGGCAAGGGTCAAGCAGGCAGGCAGTCGGCCTCACACTCCAAAGGAGCCTGTCCACATCCTCAGGCTGTACAAGCTGAAAAGAATCCCACAACACTGGACCAGCAGGTGCCAAGGGGACATCCACAGATATTGTCAATGAGGCGAATCCGATCGATTTTAGCTGCAAAATGTTTAGCAAACATTTCGCAGCGGGCCACCGTGTGTTCCTCCTGACCTATTGGAGGGGCCTGATGGAGTAGGCCTTGCACCACACGGTACCGCTCCTCTGGATGATTGCTTGCAGACGCAATGGTAGCAGAGAAAAAATTCCTCTTCGCTGCTATCACCGCCACGGAGTAGGCTCTATAATGGTCCCTACTCCGTGTCCGGTCGGACTCGGCACAAGTTTTCCGCCACCGTTGCTCAAGACATCTACCCCGTCGCTTCATCATTTGCAGCTCCTCAGTAAACCAAGGAGCCACTCTGAGTCTGTGGCATGGCAAAGGTCGCTCAGGAGTGATCTCATCCACCGCCCTGGCCATTTCCCCATTCCAGAGGTCAACCAGGGACTCAGACGAGTCACCAGTCTTGGCGGTGGGAGAGTCCCCCAGAGCCCTCAGGAAACCGTCTGGATCTATTAGCCTCCGGAGGCGGACCATAGAATGCGGTCCCCCGCCTTTCTGGAGGAAGGAGGCTGCAACAAGCCTAAACCTTACCAGAAAATGATCTGTCCATGACAATGGTGTGTTGTTAATCTCCTCCACATCCAGATCTCCTTGTCCAGCAGTAAACACCACGTCCAGCATATTCCCACCTCGTGTGTTGAGGCCCATGGTTGTCATGGCGGCCATGAAGTCCTGAGCCACACCTGCCTCGGGGGCCTCGGCGTGCACATTGAAGTCCCCCAGCACTAATAGGCTCCATCGCCACTGCCGAGATCACCCCTGTCAGCACAGGCAGGGAGACTGTTGGGCAGCAAGGCGGGCGGTACCCCAACAGAATCCCAATCCTGTCCGGCCCTCTCAACACGACATGCAGGTGCTCGAACCCAGTGAACTGCTGAACAGGGCACCTGGCAAGGGAGACGGGTTAAGGGTGATCCCAGGACAGCGCGGGGTTAATGCTGAAAAGCTATGGGGGGCTTTGCAGGGCAGAAAGTGAATAGAGAGGAAAGAGTGGGGAAGGGATCCAGTCCTTGAGCCGGTGGGCGGGGGGGGGGGCTTCCAGTCCTGCCACCAGCTGCTAGTTAAAGGAATCCGGGGACATGGCTGAGCTCCAGCCACGCGGCCTCAGCCAGGGTCAGAGCTGGCCAAGGACAGAGAGCAGGGTCAGGGCAGACCCCGCCTGGCCGCTTCCTCCTTGCCCTCCTCCTTTTCCTGGGGGCAGAGCGCGGCCTCCGACGACAGTCATTCCCCTTTTCTCGTCCTCCTGCGCCATCACTGCCATCCTTGTCTGCTCCGGTTCGCTTCTTCAGCGGCGTGTTCAGCCAGGGAGCACCAGCGGCAGCAGCAGCAGACCAGAAAATGATCTCAGGCCTTCCAAGACAGCTCCATTTCTGGAAAGCAGCAGTTGCAAGACGACCTTCCCATCCATAACCGCCGTTCCTACGTGTATCGGAATAGCTGCTGTAGCCATCTGTTGCTGCGCTCGCTCCAGAGAGAGAGAGAGAGAGAGAGAGAGAGAGAGAGAGAGAGAGAGAGAGAGAGAGAGAGACTCCCCGCTGTCGAGACACCAGGCTGTGTGTTCGAGGCAGCGAAGGCAGAAATGTGAAGCTGGTTCCCAAATCATGGCTTGATGATTTCCGTTTCTCTCCTTCTTGGCAGAAGAGTCAACACGCAGAGAAAAAAACCCTCCAGGCCCAGCAGTGGGGGGAGCCAGCCACGGAGGCCTTTTCATGCCATTCCAGCTCCGTCCCTGCGAGCTCCTTCGGTTTCGCTCCGCACCATGTCTCTCCGAGTGAGCGGCTTCCTCTGTCTGGTTCTCTGCTCCTTTCCGAGGCCAGAGGCAGGGAGGGAGCTGGGCGTTCCTGGCTCAAGGCGGCCTGATCTCAGCAGTCCAGCAGCCCTTGGGCACTGGCAGCATGGGCAGCGCTGGAGTGACAGGATGGTGTTGGGATGATGCGCCGCTCAGCTCCGATGGCCGGGGGCAACCCGGAGAGCCCAAAGACAGGAGCAAACAGTGCTGCTCAACTGAAGAGGAGCAGGTTGATCTCTGCAAGCTTGTCACGGAAAGTGAGACCCTCCCTCTGTCCTGCCCCACCTTCTTCACTTCCCCACTTTCTGACCCTTTTGCCCTGTGCTGTGGCTCTGATCCGAATCCCCCCAAGCTCCTAGTAGCCACTGAGGGGCAAAGTATGGTTGTTCCCCCTCCCGGGCTAAGAGCAGCTTCAGGGGGTGGCTTAAGCTGGGCCCGCCACCCCAGCGCCACATCCCTCCTCCATATCAGCCCGACTCAGTGGCTGATTTTGAAAAAGAAGAAGTAGCCCACCCTGCCAGTCCTGCAGCCTCCACATCGCATCTCGCCTGGCTTAGGCACAGCGGGCGGCTCTCTAGATGCCAAGCCCAAACTGGCGCCCATCACAGAAACTTGCCCCCACTGGCATCTGCTGCACAGGAGATTCCAGGCATGTCACTTCCACTCTCCCCATGTTCAGCTCCCAACGGAAAAGCCATTTAATCCCTGTGACTTGCAGTTGAGATTCCAGACCACAATTTCACTGTGTCTTTTTAACAATGTCACAAAAGCTATTTAATAACCATTACGGTGGAATTGCCCCTCTCCGCGTACCACAGTGCCTTAATTTTCAGCAAATTCAGCAGGATTCTTGTTTTTTAAAGGAGCAGCCCAATTTGGGTTTCCAGGAACAAGAACCCGGCAATTTCTCTTTATTTATAATTCATGGGCGTATTGTAAAGAAAACAGCCCCCCCCCTGCAGAGAGTGACCGATCTCCAGTGCTGAACAAGGGTGCTCTCCTTTGATGTCTTTCGTTTTTCTTCCTCAGCAAAAGCTCCTGCTACTTTGCAGTAATAGCAAACAAAAGGCACCACAAGTGGGGTATTGGGAGCGCTTGTGGTCAAGATAAACGAAGCCACCGGGAAACCTCCCATGGAGTGATCTAAGGGTCGGTGAAATGTTTCTCTTCTCCTGCAAAGAAAAAACAGCTCCAATAGTGCTTCGCTCACCCCTAGATTCCCGGAGCTGCGGCAATGTCTCAGGTGTACAGAACTCAGTGTCCAGACCTCTCTCACGTTCTGCACGTTGGGCCAGGCCATTGCTCCTCCTAGCCCATTATCATGAACTCTGACTGGCTGGTGGTCAAGAACCAGAGAGTTGGAAGGGGCCTTACTAGGCCATCCGTGCCAACCCCAGGCTTGGAGCAGGAAAATCCTCCCTCAAGCATCTCCAAAAGGTGCCGTTTGAGCCTCTGCAGGAAGACCTCCAGCAAGGGTCAACTCACCTCTCTCCCCGCCGGTTCTTGGTTCCACTGCTGAACTGCTCAAACCTTTGAGAAATGTCTCCTGCTATTGAAACTAGAACCTCCCCTCTTGCAGCATAAGCTCATTAGATCTTTTCTACTCTCTGGGACAGTAGAGAACAAATCCTTGCCCACTTCCATGTGACGGCCCTTCAGGTATTTGAAAGAGCACGATCACCATGTCCTCCCTCAGCGCAGCGCCGTAACTATGGTGGAGCGGATGGAGCAGTCGCTCCAGGCGCTCCACCGCGGGGGGGGGGGCGGGCAGAACGCGGTCGGGAGAACTCACCGGCTCCCGAAGCAGCTTCGCGTTTTGGCCCTCTCTCCCGCCCTGCAGCCCGTTTGGCTCCGAAATAGGAGCAAAATGGGCGGGGGGCGCGTCTACGTGACGCGAGGGCGCGTCACGACGCTGGCCCCGCCCCTTGCTCCGGGCGCCCTCCCGGCACGTTGCACCTCTGCCTCAGCGTTCTCCTCTCCAGGCTAAGCACACTCCATCCTTTCAACCTTTCCTCCTAGGCCTCCTGATAACCCTTGTTGCCCTTCTCTGAACTGGCTCTAGTTTGGCTGCAGCCTTCTTAAAGTGGCACCCAGAACTGGACACAGTACTCTAGAAAGATGACATCTGGCCAGTGGAGAGCAAAGTGGAGCCACTACTTCTTACAGCTTGGAAATTATGGTTCTATTAATGCAACCGAAAATTGCATTGATTTTCCTAGCAGCCAGATCACACTGCTGGCTCATGTTCAGCTTGTGATCCTCTGCAACACCAAGATCCCTTTCACAGGTTGTATTGCCAAGCTAGGTACAACCTGGTGCCTTCGATTCTTTTTGCCTGACCACAAAACCTTGCATTTGTCTCTGCAGAACTACATTTTATTAGCTTCAGACCAGTGTTCCATTCTATCAAAGTCCTCCTTGCAAATTAGATAAGGATTCCTTTCATCTTCTAAGTCACTGAAAGAAGTGGAAAAGAACTGGGCCCAAGACAAAACCCTCAGTATGTTCCTCAAGGTTGATGGCCATTGATGAGAGCTTGTCGTGTACAGTTGTCCAACCAATTGTGAATCCATGTCAGGGTTGTATCATCTAGATTCTAGCCCATATTTTACTAGCTTGCTGATCAAGATGGCATTTATTATTATTATTATTAACTTTTATTTCTAAAGCGCTGTAACTATACACAGCGCTGTACAAGATTAAAGGAGTCAAAAAGTACATAAAAGCCTGCCCAAGGCGTACAGTCTAAGATAATAACAGTAAAAGAGGGGTAATAAAATTAATATATAGAGGGAAAAAAAACTAAACATCAAATATAAAGAAAATCGAATCACATCATATCAAACAAATCAGATCATAACATACATTATCAGACAACCGAGGGACCCTCCCGTGAGAAACCTTATCAAATAATTTACTGAAGCCAAGAAAAATTGCATCCACAACATTCCCACCATCCACTAAACTGGTAACCCAATCACAATTTGTTTGGCAGGACTTATTTTTTGACAAATTCATGTTGGATTCTGCTAATCACTGCATTGATTCTAGATGCATACAAATTGATTGTTCTAATATATTTCCTCGTACTGACTGAGGTCAGACTGACAGGTCTGTAATTTCCAAAGTCCTCCTTATCCCCTTTTTAAGGCTTTGGACAACATTAGCCTCTCTCCAGTCTTACAGCACCTTCCTAGTCTTCCAGGATTTCTCAGAGGTCATTGACAGAGGTTCTGAGAGTCCATCATCAAGTGCTTTTCTCCGAAAATAATTACAAGTAATTAAAACTTAATTAGCTGTTAATTGGAGAGATAAGGGGAAGGGCTTCGTGCACCCCCTGCAAGTGGTCCGCGAACCCCTAGGGGTACGTGTACCACAGGTTGAGAACCCCTGCTCTAGGGTCCTGCAGTGTATCCAGCCTGGATGACTTGAACTCATTTAACGGCCAGATCCTAGCAAAGGTCTGCACTAGTGGGACACATGTTCTGATGGCGCGAGCTGCCAGAAAAGCACCGTACAGCGCTTTGCGGCAGTGCAAGGCCCAGGCTCACCAGCAGGAAGACCGGAGCCATTCCGCTGGTGCCGGCAGAGTGACAGAGGCCTACCAGAGCAGATAAGCCCAGTGCAGGGGCGGTAAGGGTTTGTTTTTCAATTGGGTTTTAACACTTTCAGCCCATTCCAACCCAACTCCTCTCCAAGTCAGGCATAAGTGTGGCCTAAGTGCAGCCTAAGTTAGGCAGAAGTTATGCCTGAGGTAGGTCAGAGTTATGCCTGAGTTAGGCAGGCTGCAGTTTCTGTGGCCCAGCACCACCCCAGGATCCAGGCAACACTTACCTCCCAGGCAGGCAGGCTCTTCTCCAGGCTCCGTGTCTGGCTCAGGCATGTGCAGGCCTCTGTCTGCATGTGTCAGCGTCCATCCATGGCAGCTGCCACAGGGTCTGTCGCAGCCCGGTCGCAAAGGGGCTGACCGCAGGCAGGGGGGTTGCGCCAGTCTTGTGGTGGGCGCAGGGCAGGTGAGCGAGGTGCCTGAGCCCAGCCGCCACAGGGCACCCTGTGCATCAGCCACCTGCTGCAGGGGAGAGTGGTCGTCCCCTCCCTCCTGCAGAAGGCGATGCCACCCCCAAGCCACGTTGAGGCTGCACTGGGGGGTGAGCAGGGGAGGGAAGGGAAGGGGAGGGGGGTGGGAATGTCACACACAAGGGGGGTCTCATGAGGACTGGAACTGCCTCTGACATGACTCGCCGTGCGCTGCCTGAAGCCCTGGGCCTCCAAGGCCGGGGCAATGCCCACAAAGAAGGCATCCCGGCGTGCCTGCTGCTCTGTGCCCCGGCCAAGACCAAGAGATGCCTTGGGCTTGTCTGCTGCGAGCGTGAAGGGCTCACACAGCTCATCACACCCCCAGATGGGGCGACGACGGCGCCTCACGGCAGGCGCTCTAGCAGGGTGTGGGGTGGCCAGCAGCCATCATCAGGGAGTGGGAGGAGAGGCAGACACACAGGCAGGCAGACAGGGGGTGCTGGGGAGGGGCATGGGTGGGTCAGAGACAGACAGACAGACAGACAACAAGGCTGGTGGGAGACAGATTCCGAGAGAGGGGTCTGCAGAGACCAATAGGGACACAGGGGGCGCTCCGCAGATGAAGGTGATGCATAAACAGGTGCCTCTTATGCAGACAGACTTTGGGCGGAAGTGGCTGCATTACGGGCGGACCTTCGACGGAGGCGCCTGCATTACGGGCGGACCTTCGACGGAAGCGCCTTCATTACGGGCGGACCTTCGATGGAAGCACCTTCATTACAGGTGGACCTTCGACGGAGGCGCCTGCATTACGGGCGGACGCCCTGGCTGTCACTGTTTGCCTGCCTGAGAGGCCCCCCTGACTCCCCCCTCCCCTCTGTGCCATGGGGGTCTCGCAGCGCCCCTGCTGGGTTCTCCCAGGGAAGGCCGTGGCAGTCCCTGGATGGGTCTCATGTAGGGGCTTCAGTGCTGGGGGCTGTCTGTGTGTGGGGGGGCAATGCTTGTGTAAACACTGGGCACATATGTTTCACTGGGGCTCTGCCCCAGGGGCGTCTTTATTGTTCTGGAACGTTAGCAGAGATGGCTAGGCGAGGCTGCCAGGGGTAGTCACAGCAGCCAATCAGAAAGCAGCAGCAGCACACCTGCCCCATGGACCTGGACATGCAGGCTCTTCCCCTGTGGAACCACAGCCTGCTCCATAGAAAGGGGAGGGACAGCAAGACAGCCAGGGAGGTGGAGCAGCAGCAGCGCCGGCCGCTGAGGAGGGTTGCAGGGCTGGCTCCCTGACCTCTGGCAGCATCGAGGCAGACGACAGTGGGGCAACCAGACTGCAGGCCCAGGGGTGCTCCCAGGAAGGTAGGTGATAGTGGACGTTCCTGGGGAGACAAAAAACAAGGGGGAGTTACATGTCAGCTGGTGTGTGGAAGCAGTCGCCATTGAAGACAAGCCAGTGTGTCGGTTGCAAAAGCCTGCAGGGAGAGAAATAAAACACAGCTGATAGGTGTGACACACATAGCATGGTCTGAGCTGCTTACCTGGGTGTAAGGAGAGCATCATCCTGTAAGGGGAAAGGGTCAAAGAGAGAGACAACACAACAACTTGGGGGTCACAACCATGGCAAACCTAGCAATACTGACCTGTCAGTAGACCCTGTGGAGAAAAGGGGGGGGGGAACAGCTGGTGTCTACATAAGGCTAACAGTTCCACACTTGTGGCATTATCTGCTCACATGACTACAGGCAGCAATCAGACACAACAGTGGTAAAGAGGCATGCATGAGACAACACATTGGTAAAGAGGCATATCATGGCAGGCTATGCAGGCAGCTGAGACAACACATTGGTAGAGAGGCATGTCATGGCAGGCTATGCAGACAGCTATGAGACAACACATTGGTAAAGAGGCATGTATCCTTCCTATATTTCTAAATGCAAAGAGGCAGCAGTCAGACCACATGTCAGCACAAACCCTGCTCTTACCTGCTGGTGTTGTTGCCTGTGGGGGGGGGGGGAAGAGGGGCTGGGAGAAAGACATGGGTTAGCAAACACTTGCATGGAGGCAGCTGCCCAGGCACAGCTGTAAACAGGTTGGCCACAGCCAGAACAGCCCTCTCTGCCCTAGAGGGAGGCAGAGAGGAGAAGAGAGAAGTGGGGTGTTTGTGAATTTTGCCCTCCACCAACAAAGTCCCACTTTGTGGCTGTGAGGGACAGAACCCCACGCCACGTGCTCAGAGAGAGAGAGAGTGATTGGAGGTCTGGGGCTGGGCTTTTGTGGGAATGAGGCTGGGTGGGGCTGGGTGCTGATAGGCTCCCTATCTTAGGCATAACTCTGTCGGTTTCCAGACCTAGCAGGCCCAACTCCGTCCTAACTCTGACCTAACTCAGGAGTAGGGTGTTAGAAATTTTCAGAAGAGGGCTGGCTTAGGTAAGGTAAAATGGCTCCTATGGGTCTCCTCGAATTTGGGTCCACCTTTTTGGTCGACCTAAATTTTGTGTCAGCATTTGTGTTGGAGGGGGCGTGTCTGTGCTTGCCAGGGTCTGGAATCCAACGTTACACCCACGGTCCGCCCATGTTCCGCCCATGTAACGCCCCCGTTACACCCACGGTCCGCCCATGTTCCGCCCACTTTTAGGTCAACTTTAGGTCTGACTTGTGCTGCTTAGCCCTTGGGTTGGAATGGGCTGTTCTTAGTCCGTTGGTCGTAACTTCGACCTAACTTTGACCTAACTTCGCCCTAAATGGTTGCATTCCAGACCTAACTTTGACCTAAACGACTTAGGCTGACTTTAGGTCTGACTTGGGCTGCTTAGCACTTGGGTTGGAATGGGCTGTTAATCGACTTATTAATAGTTTTGATTGGGTGGGCTTCTTTTTGGGTATAGGGTATATTTATTTGGGGATATAATTATATAAAAAGAATTTAATAAAAATAATTAATGTATTCATTATAATATATTTTAATTGATAAATTACTTTTTATTATTTATTTTACAGTAGCACATGCCCGCACACACACACACACACACACACACACCCTTTCACTTTCAAAAGTGTCCCTGTTTGGATGATATTTATAGTACCCTACGTATCGGCCACACCCTGCCACAAGCATGTTTCTCCATCACGTAAGACTTGTTTGGTTTCCTGTTCCAGCTTCAGTATCAATAGGGATACATTTTTTAATATTGCTCTTCTATTAATAATACAGCAGTGCATAAATAATGGATGGGTAATTAATAACACGGCCGAGTGCATATTCCCACTGCAATTCATGGATGAGAATGAAATGTCAAACAGAGATTACACAATGAATATTTGATGTTTTAATTTATTGTGTAATTTCAAAGGGGACAGTCACTTGGGTGCTTGATTGAGGCCACGATCTTAAGGCCACTTTCATGGAAATGAGTGCCACTGGAACCAGTAGGGCTACATGTAGACACATTGCTGCACCTCCAAAGACACAGTGATGGGTGCACAAACTTGGGTATAGTTTGCTGCATGGAAATTGGGATAAGGGATGCAGCAAAATCTTTGATCATAACCATCCATCCTTCCTCTCCCCCCCCCCCTTTTGCACACCTGGTCCAGCAGATGAAAACTAGTTTCTGCAGGCAGGTTAAGTTCCCCGAAATGAAGTCAAGCCTTTGCCTTCGCAGCCCCCAGCTCCTTGAGGAAAGGCAAGGAGATAAGACCAAACACTGAACATGCTCTCCACGTCAATTTGCTTTCTCCAGCAAGTCTTGTTGGCTGCTTTCTCCGCAGTCCATCTCACTGATCTCAAAATTCTCAGAGCAAAGACTTGCACAGATGACATAATACTGAGTCCTGAAGAAGAGGAAGCCAGTCATGGAAGTGTGCACCCATCACTGTGTCTTTGGAGGTGCAGCAATGTGTCTACATGTAGCCCTACTGGTTCCAGTGGCATTCCAATAATACTGAGTCCTGAAGAAGAGGAAGCCAGTCATGGAAGTGGGAGGCCCATTGCATGAGGAAGATGGGGAAGTGATAACAGAAAACAGAGAGGAGGAGGAGGAGGAACGGCTCAGTTCTTATTTTGCATCTGTCTTCTGAAGTGGTCCAACCTGAGTTGAAGAAATGAACTGAAACGAAGAACTGAGGGCACCACAACTCAGGATAGGTAAAGAGATGGGCAGGAAACCACAGTGCCCTGAGCTGGAACAACAGGGTACTGAAGGAGCTGGCAGGTGTGATCTCAGAGCTTCTATCTATCATCTTTCAGAACTCCTAGAGAAGGGTGCCAGAGGGCTGGAGGGGAGCAAATGTCATCCCTACCTTTAAAAAAGAGAAAAAGGAAGATCCAGGAAACGATGAACAGCTCAGCCTGAAGTCAATGCCCAGAAAGATTCCGGAACAGATCATTAAGCCGGCGTAATGTCTGTAATCACTTAGAAAATAATCAGGTGATCTCTAAGAGCCAGCATGGGTTTGTGAACAACAAATCTGTTACACGGTCAATATTTTAGTTCTGTGTATCTCCTTTAATCCAAGGTGTGCAGGAGACACACATCTAAACTCGTATATTTGGTGCCCGGAAAGCAAAGGGCCAGACCAATCATGTGCCTGTTTTACAGGACTCAGGGCAGGAAGCCACAGATCCACAGGCAAGGAAGGCCACACTTTTCATCTGACCCATGCAATCACCCCTCCCTTAACTGAACCAAGGAGTTCAACTCTCCAGATTTGAACAGAGCCTTGTTTACTCCTCAAATGTAAATAGAGTTTCGCACCTCCAAACTCCCTGATGAAGTCTTCCAGCTCGACAGCCAATTGAAACAGCATATTTGATGACTTGGGACCAAAGCTACCCTCCTGGACTCAAGTTTGGGAAAAACAACTTTTGTAAAACAAAGGAAAGATTTCATACCTCCAACTGTCCTCACCAACCCAATGATTGAGCTCCAACCTAGAAACAATCCAATGACCATAATATAATATATAATAATATACAGTATTTATATACCGCCTTTCTGGTCATTGGATTTCTCCTCTGACTTTAATTCAAGGCGGTGTACATGGGCAGGCTGTTCTAAACCCCAAGGGGTTTTTACAATATAATAACGTTCTAATCTTTCATAGAACCCTTCATTCGAGATGTTGCTTTCACAGTCCAGCTCTCTCTCTCTCTCTCTCTCTCTCTCTCTCTCTCTCTCTCTCTCTCTCTCTCTCTCTCTCTCTCTTAGCTTCAGCTGCAGCTCCACTCCCCCACAGGGCTCTGCAGCTTATCAGCTCGGCGTGCCAGCAGCTCTCCAACAGACTTCCGGCCGTCTTGAACTGCTGTCCTTCAGATCTTCAGGCATTTGCGAGACGATCACTCTACCAACTGAGCCAGACATCCTGCTGAGCCAAACCCATCCAACTAGTTACCGCACCTTCAACTGGGTGGGAAAGCAAACGCAGAACCCATCTGGGGTCCTTGACTAGCAATAGAGGACCTCTTGACTGAGTTGTCCTGCCTAAGAATCCCATAGGATTGTATGGGGCAAAAACCTATAAAACCCAAACGCTGTTTGTCTGTGGAGTGATAACCCACCGGTGCTGCATTAAGGGCCGTATCCTATCTGGGACTTGTGCTGCCAGAACTCACATTCCAGCAGCACAAGGCCCTTTACAGCGGCACAAAAGTCATGCTGTTGTTGGTGTGAATTTCTGGGCTGCTGCCACAAACAGAGAGGGGTGGCAGCACATGCACAGGAAACTCTGTTGCTCTAGGTAAGTTGGCGGCAGGAGCATGTTATGGGCAGGGAGGGGGAGAGCAGGGGAGTTGCAGGGCAGGGTGGGGGAGGGCAGAGGATGGGGAGGGGATGGAGGGGGAATCCCGGTGGCCCAGAATGCACCAGAATCCTATTCCTTTTCTTCCAACTCATCCTGCCAGTTTTCTCTCTTCAGACTTATGCCAGCTAAATAGCTGCCGTGGGTCCAAGGTGACCCATAGGCCACCAGGAAGCCTACACAGTGGTAAGTAGAAAATAATTTACTTACCTCTGGCAGGCCTCCTGGTTGCCCCCCCCCTTGGATGCAGTGCCTGCTCTGTTGGCGTGGCTGCATCACAGGTAATGGTGGGGGGCAGGGTTGGGCAGTTAGTCCCCCCCATTCCAGGGTCGGGAATACTCTAAAAAAAACCCTTTCCTTTCTGACGGTTCTCCTTCCCTCTCCTTGAGTACTACCAAAGCTTTTGAGCCAGAGCAGGCTGGTCAGTGTTCCTGTTGGGCCACTTCTCTCTCTCTCTCCCCCCAGGGCCCTCCCCTCCCCTTCCTCTCAAGAATGGCAGTTCAGCTCCCATCAAGGCCAGTCCTCCTGGTACATGTGAAGGCTGGCTTCACATCCCTCTCTTCATATCTCTGAGATCCCTCTTTGCCCAGGGAAGTTTGCATGTTCTGCCCTTTGTCCCTGCGACCCCTGCAACTCAATGCTCTCACAGACCCAGAAACAGGATAGGTCATTCTGGTCCTTAGCGCAGCTTCACCTCGGGATCATTAATCATTCTGGTCCTTAGCGCAGCTCGGGATCATTAAAAAAGGGATTGAGAATAAAACGGCCAATATCATTCTGCCTTGGTACAAATCGATGGTAAGGCCACATCTGGAGTATTGTGTCCAGTTCTGGTCACCACACCTCAAAAAGGATATAGTTGAATTGGAAAAGGTGCAGAAAAGAGCGACCAGAATGATTCGTGGGCTGGAACACCTCCCTTATGAGGAAAGGCTACAGCGTCTGGGGCTTTTCAGCCTAGAAAAAAGGCGCCTGAGGGGGGACATGATTGACAGCCCAGTCCAGCCCAAGGCCTCAGTGGCACAATTCAGGCACAATTGCAGCCTAAGTGCTTTAGGCCCGAGTTGTGCCTGAATTGTGCCGCAGAGGCCGAATTTGTGCTGCAATTGTGACTGAATTGGGTTCCGGCACAATTCAGGCACAACTGCACAATTCAGGCACAATTGCGGCCTAAAAGTGGGTGTGTTGGGGGCGTGTTGGGGGAGTGACGGAGGCGGTTACAAATTTGTTCCGGTTCCAGACGCTGGAGAGCCCCTGACACGACCCCTCGAGCCCAACTCAGGCACAAAATGTGGGTCAACAAAAAGGGTGGACCCAAATGTGAGGAGACCCATAGGAGCCATTTTACCTTACCCACACCAGCCCTCTCCTGAAAAGTACTAACACCCTGGGCCCGAGTTGTGCCTGAGTTAGGACGGAACAGTTGTGGCCTAACTCTGGACACGGACCCAAATAGTTACCCTATCAGCACCCAGCCCCACCCAGCCTCTTTCCCACAAAAGCCCAGCCCCAGCCCTCCACTCACTCTCTCTCTCTCTCTCTGAGCACGTGGTGTGGGGTTCTGTCCCCCAGCAGCCACAAAGTGGGACTTTGAAAACTTTTCTAACACCCCACTTCTCTCCTTCTCTCTCCTCTCTGCCCCCCTCTAGGGCAGAGAAGGCTGTTCTGCCTGTGGCCAAACTGTTTACTGCTGTGCCTGGGCAGCTGTCTCCATGCAAGTGTTTGCTAACCCATGTCTTTCTCCCAGCCCCTCTCCCCCCCCCCACAGGCAACAACACCAGCAGGTAAGTGCAGGTAAGAGCAGGGTTCGTGTTGACATGTGGTCTGACTTCTGCCTCTTTGCATAGAGAAATATAGGTAGGATACATGCCTCTATACCAATGTCTTGTCTCATGTCTGCCTGCAATGCCTGCCATGATATGCCTCTTTACCAATGTCTTGTCTCATAGCTGCCTGTATTAATGTGAGCACACAATGCCATGAGTGTGGAGCTGTAACCCATATGTAGACACCAGCTGTTCCCCCCCCTCTTTTCTCCACAGGGTCTACCGACAGGTCAGTATTGCTAGGATTGCCATGGTTGTGACCCCCAAGTTGTGTTTTCTCTCTCTTTGACCCTTTTCCCTTACAGGATCATGCTCACCTTACACCCAGGGAAGGAGCGCAGACCATGCTATGTGTCTCACACCACTCAGCTGTGTTTGATTTCTCTCCCTGCAGGCCTTTGCAACCGGCACACTAGCATTCCTTCAATGGCGATTGCTACCACACACCAGCTGCCATGGAACACCCCGTGTTGTTTGTCCCCCCAGGAATGTCCACCACCACCTACCTTCTGGGGAGCACCCCTGGGCCTGCAGTCTGGTTGCCCCATGGTCGTCTGCCTCGCTGCTGCCAGAGGTCTGGGAGCCTGCCCTGCAACCTTCCTCAGCTGCTGCGGCTCCACCTCCCTGGCTGCCTACTTGCTGTCCCTCCCCTTTCTATGGAGCAGGCTGTGGTTCCACAGGGGCAGAGCCTGCGTCTCCAGGTCCATGGGGCACGCCTGCTGCTGCTGCTGCTGCTACGTTCTGAGTGGTTGCTGTGCCTACCCCTGGCAGCCTCGCCTGGCCATCTCTGCCAATGTTCCAGAACAATAAAGATGCCCCTTGGGCAAAGGCACCTTGAACAACATGACCCCAATGTTACACAAGCACTGCCCCACACACACAGAGACAGCGCCCAGCACCCAAGGCCCTGCATGAATCCCAGCCAGGGCCTGCCACAGCCAGCCCAGGGAGACCACAGCAGGGGGGCTGCCAGACCCTCCGGGCTCAGAGGGGACAGGGGAGTTGGGGGGGCTCTCAGGCAGGCAACCACTGACAGGCGACATGGCGCACGTCCGCCACGTCCGTGAAGAGCCCTTTCAGCAACCGGGGCTCTCACCCACCCTCGGTCCGCCCGTCAACGGCGTCTGTTTCCGCCCGTCAACGGCGTCCGTTTCCGCCCTCAGTCCGCCCGTCAACGGCGTCCGTTTCCGCCCGTCAATGGCGTCCGTTTCCACCCTCGGTCCGTCTGCATGAGAGGCGGCCGTTCCTGCATTGCCTCCATCTGCGAAGTGACCCCTGTGTCCCTATTGGTCTCTGCAGACCCCTCTCCCTGTATCCCTCTCCCACCAGCCTTGTTGTCTGTCTGTTTCTGACCCACCCGTGCCCCTCCCCAGCACCCCCTGTCTGTGTGCCTGCCTCCTCTCCCACTCCCTGATGATGGACGCTGGCATCCCCCACCCTGCTGGAGCGCCTGCCGCGAGGCGCCGACGTTGCCCCATCTGGGGGTGTGATGAGCTGCGTGAGCCCTTCCCGCTTGCAGCAGACAAGCCCAAGGCATCTCTCGGTCTTGGCCGGGGCACGGAGCAGAAGGCATGCCGGGATGCCTTCTTTGTGGGCATAGCCACGGCCCTGGAGGCCCAGGGCTTCAGGCAGCGCACGGGCATGTCCTGGCAGAGGTGGTTCCAGACTTCATGAGACCCCCCTTGTGTGTGACGTTCCCACCCCCTTCCCCCCATGACTCCCACGTGCAGCCTCAACGTGGCTTGGGGATGGCATCACCTTCTGCAGGAGGGAGGGCAGTGGCACTCCCCCCTGCGGCAGGTGGCTAATGCCCAGGGTGCCCTGGGGCAGCTGGCACTGGCACAACCTCTGCCCTTCCGCTGACTGTCGCATGCCCAGTGCCTGCAGGCCCACCTGTGGCTGCCCATCTGCTGCGAACGCTGCAGCAGCTGTGGTAGGTGCACACAGACGAGCTCAGGAGGGGGCTCTTCACTTCCACAAGACTGACAGCTCCCCACAGGTGCCTGCCTGCCTCTGTGGTAAGTTTTGCCTCGATCCTGGCCCACTGCTCTTGCCTCCTGCCTAAGTCAGGCACAGTTGCAGCCTAACTCGGTCCTATTTTGGGCCCCAATTGTGCCACAATTGGGCCTCAACTGTGCCTGAGTTGGGCTGAGTTGGGCTGGACTGAGCCCTGAGACTTATAAAATTATGCATGGGATGGAGAGAGTGGATAGAGGGAAATTCTTCTCCCTCTCGCACAACACCAGAACCAGGGGACATGCACTAAAATTGAGTGGAGGGAGAGTTAGAACAGACAAAAGAAAATATTTCTTTACCCAGCGTGTGATTCATCTGTGGAACTCCTTGCCACAGGATGTGTTGATGGCATCTGGCCTAGATGCCTTTAAAAGGGGTTTGGACAGATTCATGGAGGAAAAGACCATCACAGGTTACATAAGCAACCTCCTGGTTTTTAGAAGTGGGTTTTCTCTGTGCCAGGTGCAAGGGAGTGTCAACGGGAAACAGGTTATCTTGTTGTCTTGTGCTCCCTGAGGCATCTGGTGGGGCCACTGTGTGACACAGGAAGCTGGACTAGATGGGCTTTTGGCCTGATCCAGCAGGGCTCTTCTTATGTTCTTATGTTCTTATGTTCACCAATGGTCTGATAAATTGCTCACTGCTGTCTCTTGCAGAAGTCTTTCTCAACCTTGCTACTTGTGATCTTTGTCACTTGATATGCCAGACACTCAAGGTGGGACCATCTGCGTTGGAAGCATGAGGTCTACCATGAGTCCTAAGAGACCCTGTCTCCATGAGTTCTCTAAACTCATTGACTAAACGTTCTTCTAGGGTTGCGTCATCGCTACGTTTCACCTTGGGTGGAAATTTGCTTCTAAGTTCACCATATTGAATTGTTAGTGCCAACCCTGAAAAACCAAAATAATCAGTAACATGGTGGCGAAGGGGGCAGGAAAGGAGATGAAAAGATCAAGTGGAATATCCCTCCCACACCGCGAGATGACTGGGGGTGAACAAAGCTAGGTGTGAGAACTTCCCTGTGCGACAAAAAGCACCCGCTCTGTGTTCTTAGCAGGTGCACAGCACTTTGCTTCCATTGCTGATGTAGCTATTAGGAAGAAGGGTCCTGTCAAGAATCAGAGTGTACAGCTCATCTTCACAGCCAGCAACAGCTCTGCTTGCAGCAGGACACCTCTTTGAGCTGCTCCTGTCAGTGGTACAGTGAAATTCCTTGATTAAGCTGAAGCATCCCAAGCAGCTGTCACCACAAATTCTTCTGTGAGAACAAAAACTGGTTGTGTGTCAGCAGCTTTGAGGTTGACTCAAAGCAGGAGTTCTAAAGAACAAGAAACAGAAAGCATGCCACCCCATTTCTACAGATGTCTGACTAACCTTCTGGTAGATCTTCCCTTCCTGGCACTTAGAAGCCTGATCAATTGACCCCATTTTTTCTTCAGAATACTTTACAAAAATGTTGATTCCCTTCCTGAGATTTCCATGCTTGTTGGAAGTACATATATGCTTCACATTTCACAACAGCTGAGTTTGCCACTTAAGTGCATTGCTCCTCTGTAGGCTAACGGAAAGAAACTTTGCATAACCTGAGTTATCAAAGCAGAATCCATTGCAAGATGTGGTCTGCTCTGCAAATGAATTCAAATTAACTTTGATGCAATTGCCAAGAGGTTCTCCTTGCAAGAAATAATTTCCAATGCCAGCAAACTTAAGCAAATCATGCCAAGACTAGAATTTATAGAATAAAAATCAACTGGGATTGTTGTTAAAAGCATCATTCCCTGACGTTTCTCTAGCATCTGTGGCTGGCATTGTCAAAGGTAAAAAAAGAAGGGAAAGAGCACTACAGTACTCTGGTATAGTTCTGGTCTCTGCAGAGCTTCAGGCTCAGATATAGTCGTAAAGTGTTAATTGACGGTGCTCGCACCTGATAGACTGGGAGCTGTCTGTGCCTTAAAGTGAAACGGACCTTGCCATGCTTGAAACTGACACCATTGCCAATCTATTGTTGCTGTCCTGTGTCTTGGTCTTCTGCTGCTGACAGATTTCTGTCCATGTTGTTCAAGTCCCCTATCCTCATTTGTGTTTTTTTGGGGGGGAGGGGGAAGTGGGCTGTTAGTCATTACCAATTATCCATATATCAATTTGTTGCAATTGTATTAAAATACACACACACACACACACACACACACACACAAATGCCTGTAGCTCAGACTGCTGTCCGTGGTGACAAATTGTGCTACTCCAATTCCAGTGTCCTAATTAAGACTAATTCTTCGTTTTTGCATTCAAGCAGGTCCCAGGGTTTTGATGGACTATGCTGTGCTGGGCACATTACAGTCTCTCAGGCTTATAAAAAAGAAACAGCGATTGGCTACTGAGAGGCCATTTCTTCTAGCCGGAGGTCCCCAAAGTGACTTACGGCAGGATCTTATCCATTATGCTTGCTGGTGCTGGGCCTCAGCGCCAGTGCTGAATGTCGCAAGTGTGCCAGCAACAAGGCCTGTGCCGCCTGCCGTGGAGCAGGTAAGTGTCGCTCTGAGTGGTGCAGGGCCTGGGGGGGGGCTGGGGAGGGGTGTATCAGAGCAAGGGGCGTGTGGATCAGGCCTGGGAGGGGGAGGGATCAGTGGAGAAGGCCTCTGCTGTATCCTATCCCCCCTCCCAGACTGGGAAGCCCAGACTTAGCTGCCACAGATCCGAGTAGCCCCACTGAACTGGCTGGGGCTCGACCTGTGGCAGTAAGAGGACAAATATCCTCTTTCCTCCTCGAGGAGACCTAACATAAGAACATAAGAACACAAGAAGAGCCCTGCTAGATCAGGCCAAAAGCCCATCTAGTCCAGCTTCCTGTATCACACAGTGGCCCCACCAGATGCCTCAGGGAGCACACGAGACAACAAGATACCTGTGTCCAGTCGCCACTCCCTTGCACCTGGCACAGAGAAAACCCACTTCTAAAAAAAAACCAGGAGGTTGCTTATGGCTTGTAACCTGTGATGGTCTTTTCCTCCATGAATCTGTCCAAACCCCTTTTAAAGGCATCTAGGCCAGGTGCCATCACCACATCCTGTGGCAAGGAGTTCCACAGATGAATTACACGCTGGGTAAAGAAATATTTTCTTTTCTCCGTTCTAACTCTCCCTCCACTCAATTTTAGTGCATGTCCCCTGGTTCTGGTGTTGTGCGAGAGGGAGAAGAATTTCCCTCTATCCACTCTCTCCATCCCATGCATAATTTTATACGTCTCAATCATGTCCCCCCTCAGGCGCCTTTTTTCTAGGCTGAAAAGCCCCAGACGCTGTAGCCTTTCCTCATAAGGGAGGTGCTCCAGCCCACGAATCATTCTGGTCGCTCTTTTCTGCACCTTTTCCAATTCAACTATATCCTTTTTGAGGTGTGGTGACCAGAACTGGACACAATACTCCAAATGTGGCCTTACCATCGATTTGTACAAAAGCATAATGATATTGGCCGTTTTATTCTCAATCCCTTTTTTAATGATCCCGAGCATGGAATTGGCCTTCTTCACAGCCGCCGCACACTGGGTCGACACTTTCATCGACCTGTCCACCAGCACCCCAAGATCTCTCTCTTCATCCATCACAGACAACTCAGAACCCATTAGCGTATATGTGAAATTTTGGTTTCTTGCCCCAATGTGCATCACTTTGCACTTACTTACCTCCAGCCTGCTCCATCCCAGCGCTGGGTACAGCATGTGCCTGGCGCGCACTGGGTCGGATTGGGCTATTAGACTCGGTTTAAAAATCATGGATCAAAGCAAAATAGCAGTCGGCAGCAGCCCCTCCTGCCTGGGCCCTTCTCTCTTTGAGCTCCACCACCCACCACCGTCTGTCTGTCTCAAACAGCTCCCTCGAACAATTCCACCCTTCCTGTCTTGCTACCCCCGATGCCAGCAGTTGCCTGCCGGAAAGCCAGCAGGATGCGTCCTTCAGAGCCCTTCTTAAGACCTTGGCACCACTCCTTAGTTCTCGTCCCCTACTGATCCTATGGGCTCTTCGCACTGGCGGAACGAGCATTCCGCCAGCGCTGTCTGCCTCATGGCAGTCGTAACACCACGTAAGTGGCGTCGCTGCATAGCAGCAGACTCAATCCAGGGGAGCGCAACTATCTCATGCCAGAGGCTTGTCTTCACCAGATGATAAAAAGGCAATAGGGAAGGGGCCAGATGAATCTCACATGGAAGCGGCTTCCAGTGTCTGGGTGCCACGACTGACAAGGCCCTGTCTGTCCCGCTAACTGTACTTCTGGTGACGGCAGGACTCAGAACAAGGTCTTCACCGAAGATCTGGGGCAGGTTCATGTGAGAGACAGCAGTCCCTTGGCATTCAGGTTTTATGTATTTATTTATTTTTATTTATTTATTTCTCACATTTTTATACCAGCGTTACAAGCCTTAAAGATGACAGCAGCAATTTCATCTGGCCTGGAAGCAAACTGGGCTGCTGCTAGGTGTTGTGTTTTGAAAGAGGAAACATTTCTCTTTGTCCGCAGAATGTCTGGTTCTTTAAACTGTAATGCTGGAGTTTAGCAAGAGTATTTTTACTGCTATGTGGCAGTAACACCACATCAGGGAGCAGACCCTGCTGCAGAGAGAAACATTCACAATGAGCATGAAAGTGTTTTGCTACAATCTATGTAGGCAAACCACAACACAGGAAGAGGCACTGACGCTCACCAGTTTCATCAATTCTCCAGGGGTTGGACCAATGAAATGATCGCCGCCACCGGCTCCCTGTTCCTTGGCCAGCAGAGTGTGCTCCAATCCACCCACTTTGCAACGTTCAGCCATCGCACAGAGGCGCCAAGCCTGCAGCTTTTTCATGCTAATAAAGCATCCCCCGTGTTTAATATGGAGGAGCTGTTAGTGAAGAGCAGCGGAGAGACCAGCATTTCCCTCTGCATTCTGAAGAGGCAAAGAGATGTTCGGAGGGATTTGGCTGGATGCAGGGAAATAAACTCAGCTGGATTACGTGATGTTAAATCGCTCCCACAGCTCATTTCCATAGTGCACAAGGGGCAACTTTACCGACAAGTGTGTTGCGCATTAATCCATCTGTATAACTTAACAAGGGCTCGGTCTCTTTTCTTTCTGCTGATAGTGCAAAAGATAGTCATTATTCTTTTTAACGTCAGAGTCAGTTGAATTATCTTGGTGTGCTTTTTACTTGCAAAATCACCCAAGAAGGGCAAAAGGAAGCAAGCCGGGCTGGTTTTTCCCCCCTGGACAGGGAACGAGAGCAGTCCCTCCCCTCATGGGGTCAGCCCACAGGTCATCTATTGGAAGGCATGCTGAGCCACCTTCACCCAGCTCCGCTCTGTCTCGCTTTTTAATTACAGAGTTTGTACCATTTTTTGATGCTCACGCTCAGTCGTGAGCCCTGGTTTTTGATGGCCTCAAGCAAGTGTCACTGGGCCACTCGCCGTACAGGGCCTCCGAGAGGGTACAAAGTTTCTTTTGGGTTCCTTCTCAAAGGGGGAGGGGTGAAATGAGTTGGGGGAGGGTGGCAACAGGGGCAAGCGGAATGGGCAGGGAGGGGGTAGCAATGGCCGTAAAAATCTCTGGAGTCAGGTCTACCAGGCTTTCCAAAGTAGAGCTGGGATCTACCCACCTGGTAGACCTGGCCTCCAGCATGGCAGCGGCAGACACCATGGAGCAAGAGCTGCAGGGGGGTTGCATGGGCAGCAGGTCTGGGTGAGATCAGAAAATGATCGGGGGCCCCCTCCTTTGGTTCCCAGGGCCCCTTTTTGACCCCAGGCCCGGGTATAATTTACCCCCTTTACCCCCCTTATGGGCCCTGTCACCATGGCACCCCATTTCTCCCTTACCCAGTTCCGTTCCTCCCCAACATTGAACCAAAGAAAGGCCCATCACTCTCATAAGAACCACTTGAGGAAAAGCTATGCAGGATCCGCCCAGCCCAGCCTTCATTTCTCAGCAGTGGCTCGTCTGAAGCTAGCAGGGCACCCACTACTCAAAGGCAAATTGTCCACTTCTCAACATGGGTTTAAAAAAAGACTCACCTTCCCTTGGGCACAAAATGTACTACTGCAAGAAGTGGCCCTTCCAACGCCACTCTCTTTCTCCTGCCCCATGCACAGAGCAGCCCCAGGTCTAATCCTGAAAACATCACCCGCATTGATAACGTCTTTTCTGAGGTTATCAACAATTAGAAAAGGATCTCAATCCCCCAGAATGCACCTTGCCTTCTCCAGCTCCCATGACCTGGTTGCCTGAGCTTGAGCACCTTCTGTTTTTTGCTGGAACCCAAGATTTCTGGGATGAGGAGGGCTGGGGCCCTGCCTTGGGTTGCCAACGTTTTTCCTAGCAGCACCCCTGTGCACAATCAGATGGCTGCTAAAGGTAGAAACCTGGGTTAAACCACTGAACCATGAGCTGTCGATCGAAAGGTCGGCAGTTCGAATCCGTGCGACGGCCCCTGCCAACCTAGCAGTTCGAAAGCAAGAAATTGCAAGTAGATACATAGGTACCGCGTCAGCGGGACAGTAACAGCGTTCCATGCACCTCGGTGTTGAGTCATGCCGGCCACGTGACCACGGAGGCGTCTTCGGACAGCGCTGGCTCTTCGGCTTTGAAATGGAGATGAGCACCACTCCCTAGAGTCGGACACGACTGGACTTAATTGTCAAGGGATACCTTTACCTAACATTTACTACAGATCCCAGGGGGCCTTTTTAATGAATAATTGTGCCTTTTTTTTCCATCGTGAAACTCAGAAACTTGGGGGGGGGGAGGCAGTCTCCCATCCAGGCACTGATCAAGCCTGGGGAGTGTTTAGCTTCCCTGATGGGGCCCTCAGATGATTCCGTAGGAGGGACCCTGTCATGAACCAGGTTCAGCAGTGATGGAAGTTGCCAGTTCTGGCAGGTCTCCTGCTGCACTTTGAACAGGCAGAAACACAACAGGCAAAGCTTTATTTAGGACATAAAAGAGCTCAGCTGGTCTCTCCAGCCCAGGGTCCGGTTTCAGATGCCTGCGGGAAGCCCAGAAGTCTCACAGCCACGAGTGAGGGAGGCACAAGGATGAACTCAATGCTCTGGCATCTTTATTGGCTCCCCAGTACAGTATATCAACTCACTCACCTTAAGCAACTTGAGCGACCATTGTGTTCCCCTGTTACTGGTTGCACCCTCAGACAACCTGATTCTTTGCATTTTTAATTGAAAGCAAGAACCCTTCATCCAAGCAACACAACATGCAGCCTTTAGGCTTCTTTCATGCATGCATTTTAATCACTGGATGTCTGCCACATCTTGAGGAGACTTGCGTAGAAGAAGGTCTCCGTAACACTGCTGAACATTCTCCATGCACTACACAGAGATCAAATCTGGTGGATTCACAATGTCCCCCTCCAATGCAACCAGGGATGCCCAAAACGTCTTCTCCAGCTGAGATTTTAATCTGAGCTGCAGAGGAATGGAAACCCACCGCGGACGAACTGCAGCCCTCTTTGGATGGAGTGCAGGGTGGAGGGTGGTGAAGACATGCTGCTGCCCCTGTGCCACATCTCCTCTGCATGGGTAAACATGCGCATGGGGAAGTGGCTGCCTTTCCATGGCCATCTTACTTACCAGGGAGACGACCCTGTCCTGACTGCGAGGGGTACAGGGTAGTCAATTGTACCCGGGCCTGGGAGCCAAAGGTGGGGCCCAGAACGTTTTCTGATTTCACCTGGACCTGCTGCCCGCGGCACAGGATCCCTGCAGCCTTCACTGCACAGTCTCTGTTGCTGCTGGCACCATGCCAGGAAGCCAGGTCTACCGGCCGGGTAGACCTGGGCTCTGGAGATTTCCCTGGCTGTTGCTGCCTCCGTTCAGCCTGCCCCCATCGCTACCCTCCCCCACCCCATTCACCCCTCCCCCTTTGAAAAGGGCCCCCAAAAGAAACTTTGTACCACCACCACCACCTTGATAAAATTCCTCTTGGAGGCCCTGGCCCAAGGCGCCAGAGGAAGCTCCTGGAGGGGGCGACAACAGACCCAACTGTGGAGGGGGGGGGGGAGAGAACAGCAGCTGTTAACCAGTTGCTCAGAGGAAGAGAGGGGGCCCCAGGAGAACAGCAGGACCTGGGACAGCTCCGCGTTGCCACCCTATTCCAAGGAGGCCTGGCAGGCATCTGCGCCCTCCTATCCGCCCCTTTCCAGCTACCTGTCTAGAGCCCCTCCGTTCTGAGATGCCTGGAGCCTTGCTTGCACTCTGGCCTCTCTGAGTTACCAAGGGCACTGGCATATTCGCCAGGTGGGGGGGGGGTGGCGGGGATCAAGATGAGCTCTCATGGGGGAGGGGTCCAGCGCAGGAGGGGCAGCCTCGGAGGTCCTGTTTCTGTGAGGGGCCCTGACCTCAGCTGCCCGCACCACTGGTCTCCAGGGCTCGCCAAGGCCTGGGGACACTCCATGCCCTAGTGGTAACAGCAGAATCACAGCGCTCAGCCTTGGGTGACAATGAATGAAGGGCAGGAATGAACTGTCCTGTGTTGACATCTTTTTTTCCCTCACAACAGTTTTGTCACAACTCAGCTGATCGTCCAGGGAGGAGAAGGCCAGACTCTTGATATTGAGGGATGGAAAGCAGGGCAGCAACAGCAGCATGATGAAGTTTGCTGACGGTTCTTTATTTCAGCAGCGACAGGAATAGAGCTGCAATTTCGGTTTTAAGCAAGAGGCTGCGCTACGTCAGCAGCTGCAGGAACCGTATCTCTACAGGGTGGTTCTCTATTGTGCGAGGAGGACGTCTGAGATGAATATTAAGCGACTGGAGTTTATGGCGGTGAAAGGCTATATTCCAAAAATAAAACGTTACAGTACTGCACCATGAAAAATGTAATTATCTCACAGTTCTCCTGGATCCACCGCCTTTTTTAATCAACGGTGACATCCTGATAAAACCTAATTGTTATTCCGCAGCAACCTGCGATAAACATCCTGCAGAAGTCTTGCCAAGACCGAAGGGGGGCTGCAGGAGAGCCGAGAAAAGTTGGCATCCCGTTGTTCACTGGCGGCTCGCAGGGCCCGGTCGGCCCATCGAGATCCTGCCCTCACCAGGCCTTTCCTTCCACGGCAGTCTCTTCCACGTTGCTTCTGGGGCACCACTCCTGGCTGCTGGTCTTCCTAGAACTGATTCAAAACTGCCCTCCCCTCCCCACGCTTGGCGGCAACAAGCAAGCTTTAGGGAAGGGCGCCTCCTTTTAGCCCTGGCAGGGCAGCAGAGCAGTTGATGGCTCGTTTGAACCCTGTTCCCTTCTCAATCAACGACTCACTGCTGACGCAGGGTCACAGTAGTAGCAGGGGTTATCTGGGCAGCTGCCAGGTGGCTGTTGTGCTTCTTGCCCAGAATGCCCCAGCCCAATACTAGGTCTGGGGAAGAACTAGGGTGGCTTCCAGGCAGCAACCACAAAGGAGAGAGCGGTGGGGGAAAGCGACTTTGGAAGAAATAAAAGGTCCCAACGAATCAACATTCATACTGCTAGACCAGTGGTTCCCAACCTTTTTGGCACCGGGACCCCCTTTTGTAGAATGACAATCTGTCGGGACCCCCTAAGATCTAGGGAAGTGATGTCATTGTTTTTAAATAAGTTACACTGTTTAATAAACCACACGTTTTAAAATAAATCACATTTTTACAGTTGTACTCATAAGCAGTCCCATGGGGGGGGGGAGGAATGGAGTGATCTAACATTAACAGAGATGCTAAAAGACAAGCAGAAAGTAACACAAGGTGGGCAAACAAGCCCCAAGAAAGCATCAAACACTTCTTTCACTGCAGTGGAGGGGGGGGGCTGAGCTGCCATCTTAGGTGTGGCCATCCAGCCAACCCCCCGCAACCCCCCAGAAACTGCTTTGCGACCCCCTTGGGGGTTCCGACCCCCAGGTTGGAGATCACTGCGCTACTACGGGCATTGAAGATGCCCCCAAACACTTCAAAAAGTGTCTGTCCTCCCCCAACCCTCCTTTCTGACCCCCTGAATGTCACCCTCAAAACATCACATGAAAAGTCACTCTTGGCTTCACCCGTTCAGGATGTGGCAAAGTTGTGTCAGGGCAGGGGCTGCCGAGTGCCCACCTCAGGGTCTTTCCAAAGGGGTTCCAGCGACAGCAGAGGAAAGACCCTCCTGCCAGCTGCCCAGGGCCACCTGGACCAGAACTCTGGCCCACTTTCAGATGCATTCCAAGCCGACAGCAGAGAGACAAGACTCCTGGGCTCCCCGCTCCAGACGGCCCAGGGCCTGGATCCGAGGCCCGTCCCACCTCTCAGCCATCGCTTGGCCTGCTGCACCGTGCAGGTCACGCTCCGGACAAGAAGCTGCATTTCGCAAGAATGAGGCCAAGTTCAACGCCTGCAAAGCAGAGAGGAGGCCAGGAGGGGCAGGTTGGGGGGGATGGGGCCCACGCTGCCTGGTTCACCAGGAGCAAGCGCCGGCCTGGGAGGTTCTCGCTACAGCAGCAGGTGGGGTCTTGCTCTGACTCCCCCTGTTGAAAGACAAGACTTTGCACGTGGCAGATATTTCTCTTTTTTGGCCAGAGTCCTCCAGACAGCTCTTTATTTTGCAAGATTCCAAAGATAATATCGAACAATTTCTCTGCCAATAAACCAGGGAGATCAATGAACATTGTTTGGAAACAGTTGTCCAATATTGCTCCTGTCTGCTCCTCACAACAAACATCATATCAAGAATCCACCGGTGCTCTCTGGCCGCTTTCCAAAACTTCCCAGCTCCTTAGCAAGAGACTCCTCCTGTCGCCAATAACTAGGGCCCTGGAGGCTCCTCCCAGACTGACCCCCATGACCTGTAAAAACAAATCACCGTGTCCTCAGAGTGGCGTGCGGCTGCTCTTGGCTGGTGTCTCAGCCCCGCTAGTAGCCGACATGAAGCAGCGGCCTCCTCAGGGCAGAGACCCTTTCCTCCCACCTTCCAAAGCAGAAGAGCCGGTGGAGAGCGCAGGTGTTTCTCCACAAGTGTCTCCTTCCAGCTGAGTCTTCCTTTGCCTGATGAGGAAAGGGCCTCGGGAGGGAGGGGCTGTCATTGGAGCAGAAGAGCAGCCCTGCTGCTCAGTCAGGACGGAGGGGTGTCGGTCCGGTATCCTGTCTTCCTCAGTGGACACCAGGCACTTCTGGGCGCCCACTAGTGGCGTATGAAGGCAACAGCCCTCTCTTCTGTTTGCCTCAGCAACTCATGGTCAGAGTCCGCGTACTGTCTCTGACCACGGACGTCTCTTTCTGCTGATCGGGCTTATAGCCACTGAGAGAAACCTCTCCTTCATTAACGGGGGGATCACGCGCAGGACCTGTAGGAAGTCACACCTCTCACCAGGACAGTCCCCACACGGCCATTTCTGCGGGTTCAATCAGGAGCAGGCCCAGTGCCTGGAAATCTATCCTGTGACTTCTTTTTCCCGTCAAAAGAATGAGATGGAAGTCATGGCACGCGGGAAGAGACCGTGGAGGAGAGCACGACTCGCCCCCTGCATTCCTTCAGCTTTGGAATCCAAGGTATACAGGCACGATCCAAAGAAAGAGATGGTTGGAATGTTGCCACATGACCTTTCTAAAATGAAAATGTTGCCAAGAGACTTTGGGATGCCAGTGACTTGTGAGCTAGAATGGAACATGTGCATGACCAGGACTGTATAAGAACGCGATGGCCATGCCGCGTCTCTGTCTCAAACCTGGATGTGTAAGCCATGCTGCAAAAGATTTTCCCCAGCCAGGGCATGAGGGAAGGATCTGATCAGCATTCAGCATTTCAGCACGCCATGAACCCAAAAGGCTCACAGCAGGTAGGCACATTCCTTTCTCTTCCCCCTCTCCAAAGACTTGCTAAGTGACTAGTCTGCCAGGAAGAAGGGAATCCACAAAACATAAGGAGATACCGAAGTCTGCCTCTGAGAAGGCCAATCTACATCTCATGCACCAATGGAAGCCAACACCTCTTCCCCTTCCCCATTGTGTGAGTCTCCATCCCCCAGAGGTGTGTGTTCAGCCCAAATTGTCATTTTTTTTCCTTTTGCAGCGCAAGAGCCACAAACTCCTCCTCTGTGGGTAGGCATAAGAAGGCAGGTTGCCAGCCTGCTCTCTCTCTCTGGGCCCCCTTGCCTCCTGAACGTTTCTTCTTCTCTGCGTGCCCTCTGGCACCAACCCCCTCCCTCTTCCCCCTTCCCCCCCACTCTTAACTGTACCTCTCAGTTAGTCTCTACAGTCTGCTGAGCTTGACCAGAGCCAATTTGTTTCTTCCTCCTTTTCATTCACTGCTGTGCCATCACTCCTTTACAGCATCGCAGCCAAGGCCAACTCTCCAGGACAGGTAAATATCACCCACGTACAAAATCAAGGAAACCTGCTAATTCTCTGTTGTTCTATCTAAGTTTCCCAGTTCTCTGTATGATGTGTATGATTGTATTTTTTGTATGAATCTATCTAGTAAATATTGGAAAGTAACCATGTGTGTCCTCAATATTATTTTAAAACGGAATTCTGAAGCCCAACTCTGGTATACACAGGTAAAGATCCCTGAACATATACTAAATTACCGTATTCAAAGCTATTCCCCAGAACAACATGTAAGTAGTCTCCCTGTGGGGAGTCAGGTAACGGGGTGCTAAAGGGGAGGTCCCCTACCTCCTCGACTTCCACGGTCGCCCTTGTCTCCAGCCCTTACAGCTGGTCTTCTAAGCAAAGCCCCTGAGGGGTGGGGTGAGCCACTGGTGAGGGAGGCTGCCTTCTCCCGGGGCCTCAGAGAGACCGGAGGGTGGGGGTTCTATCACCACGCAAGCCGCCTCTCCAGGGAGCCGTCCAGTCCTGGGCTGGAGGGAAGACGCGTCCTCCCTCACCTCTCAGCCGACTGCCTCATCACTGGCTGGAGCCCTCTTTATATACCCTGTTCCCCAATAGTCCCGCCTCTCTGGGTGACTGACAGGCGGCAGTTGCTATTGCCTCGCCGCCTATGGAAAGCCCTGTTGTGCGTCTCCGGGCCTGGGGCCTGGCCCGCCCCTTCTGGTCATTTGGTCCCCGTGAGGGCGGCTCGTCTGCAGGCCGCTCTTGGTGGCCTGTCGGCGAGGTCTCCCTTCGCCCTGGCGGGCCTTGGGGGCTGTTGCGGGGGTTGCTGGAGCTATCTCGGGTCCCCGAGATCCGCCCAAGCATCCGGCTGGGCGTCCGCGAGTCCCGCGGAGCTTCTGGCGGCCCCCGGAGTTGTCGCTCTGAGGCTGCTTCCGTGGTTTCGCTGGGGCGTGCGGGTCCGGTCGTTGCGGCGGGGCCTGGAGTCAGCGTTGCCGTTGGCGGCCCGTCCTGCTGTCCGCGGGTCTCGCCTCGTCTTCCTGGCTGTGGGGTAAGTACGGGTGGGTCGGGGCCACCAGGACACAACAAAGGCAATTTTGGGAACAGGAATGAAAAAAATTGTTTAAAAATGGCCTTTTTCATGGTTTCCTCTCACAACCACAGGCTTCGTTTTGTCTTTGTATGCCAGCTATTTTCGCCCTGCCCCATGAACTGCAAAGTCCTGCTGCCTGGCCCGGTGGGGTGTTCCTTGGGCGCGCTTGCTTGACTTTCCTCCATGCTCTTGCTCTGAGCATCTGCAACACCACCCACACCTGTCTGTTGATGAAGCAAAAAGAGTGTGTTGGTCGGGGGGGGGGGGAAAGCCCAGGGGGCAGAGGAAATATTGTTAGCAAGCCAAATCAATCCATGGAGTCTCACTACTGACTCACGACCCGAAAATAGGATTTGGAAGGCACTGCCTTCCCCACATGTGCGACAGCAATTGCACAGGCTTGGTGTGAAGGGAGCCATGCGCTCCAATGCCAACCGAAGAAGGCTGCAAAAATATTCAGATTTTCACTGCAAAAGTGTCAAACCATTTTCACCAAAAAGGCAGAAGATAAATTAATAAGGCTGCAATTCTATGCACAGTACTTATGTGGGACTTGGTAGGACAAGAACGCAATAGGGTCGACTTCTGAGTAAACTCTTCTGAGTAAACACTTGTGCACTACACATGTAGCTCAGGCAGCGTCTGTGCCTTCCAGTCCTGCTGCACAGATAAAGCCAGAAGCAGGATGAACTGCCGCGTCAGTCGTGTGCTTTGGAGAGCATCCTTTGGGTCTGATGCAGAAAAATATTTTCCTGGTTTCTGTTCATATCTGCCTCCCCAGGTCACAGGAAAAACCTCACATTTGGCAACTTAATCTTTCCTCCTTTCAAGGAGAGCATACACATTAGGCTGACTCTGGGTGCAGGGAGACTCCCGGAGCTAACTCAGTTAAGCCTCCCAGAACTCAAGGATCGGACCATCAAGAGTCCTCTGACTAGCTCAGCCCACTATTGTTCCTATTGTCTTCTGTAAAATGTAAATCAAAAGTCTCTTGTTTTTCCTGTATGACTCTGTGACTATGCACATTCTCAGCAACCCTGTGATGTTCTGCTTGGAAATGTATAAAAACTGTTCTCACATGGAGCAAAGGGTCAGTGCCCCTCTTGGGGTGCTGTCCACTGCGCTGCGTAACAATAAACCCATACTTTTTCCTTGTTCACCAGTCTTCCTGGTCCTATTAATTATCAGTCTGCTTAAAAATTCCACTACAGGTCTTTCATTCCACTTTCAGACTCCTCTAAAAACGAGGGTGTCATGGCTCTGCGTGGGCCAAAGCCTGGAAGGGGATCCAAGATCAAGAAGAGATGTTATATCTTTGGCGGGGAAAAAAGCAGGACCCCTCTGGGGCTCAAGTACTGAATCCACTTGCAGAGCTGGGAGCCTGGGGAGGGAGAGCCTGTAGGTAGCTCAATGGTAGACCTTCGCTGGCCTGCAAAAATCCCCAGCCAGACAGCCCAGTCCGATGCAGGACGGACAGAGTTCCGCTGTTGTAAAATGGCTGCCAAGAGAGCGCCAGAGGCGGCAGGCAGTGCTCCTCACCCACTGGCGAACCTCCCTGGACCTGCCAGAGCAGGCAAAGCAGAGGCAAGGGCAGGGGAGGGGCAAAACTGGGCAGGGAGGAAGAACGGGGTTGGGGTGGGGAGGCTGCGGGAGGGGGTGGATCCGGCGGTGATGGTCCATGCTGGATCCTATCCCCTCTTTTTGGAGCTTCTCTGCCCCCCTTCTTTCTTCAGATTTGTGCCAGCTATGCTTTGAAGAGACTCATTGCAGAGCGAGAGGCTTACAGAGGGGTAAGGGGATTTAAATCCCCTTTCCCTTCTGAACCCTCCTCATCCACCCCACCTGCTGGCTACAGCGCACTCATTTCCGGCGTGGCTGCACCAGTGTGGTTGAGGAAGGGGCAGGGTTGGGCCGCCCGTCCCTGGCTGGCAGCATCTGCAGGAAGGGCAGGAAAGACCAGCCTGAGACTCTGCAGTGCCACACCAGCAATGGAGACCATCCGGAGCTCAAGGGACCGTTGCTCTGATTCTGTGTCATCCCCACCACCACACCGTCTGATACTGGCAGGTGGTTCGCCTGAGAAAGATGTGCAGGTTTTCACGGCACACAGAACACTTCTCATAAGAACATAAGAAGAGCCCTGCTGGATCAGGCCAAAAGCCCATCTAGTCCAGCTTCCTGCATCACACAGTGGCCCTACCAGATGCCTAAGGGATCACAAGACAACAAGATACTTGTATCCTGTCGCCACTCCCTTGCACCTGGCACAAAGAAAACCTACTCCTACAACCAGGAGGTTGTTTATCCCCATCATGGCTTGTAAGCTGTGATGGACTTTTCCTCTATAAATCTGTCCAATCCCCTTTTAAAGGCATCCAGGCCAGGTGCCATCACCACATCCTGTGGCAAGGAGTTCCACAGATGAATTACACGCTGGGTAAAGAAATATTTTCTTTTGTCTGTTTTAATCCTCCCTCCACTTAATTTGAGCGGATGTCCCCTAGTTCTAGTGTTGTGTGAGAGGGAAAAGAACTTTTCTCTATCCACTCTCTCCATCCCATGCATAATTTTATATGTCTCAATCATGTCCCCCCTCAACCGCCTTTTTTCTAGACTGAAGAGCCCCAAACGCTGTAGCCTTTCCTCATAAGGGAGATGCCCCAGCCCACTAATCATTTTGATCGCTCTCTTCTGCACCTTTTCCAGTTCCACTATATCCTTTTTGAGATGCGGCGACCAGAACTGGACGCAATACTCCAGATGTGGCCTTACCATTGATTTGTACAACGGCATAATAATATTAGCCGTTTTATTCTCAATCCCTTTTTTAATGATCCCGAGCATGGAATTGGCCTTCTTCACAGCCGCCGCACACTGGATTGACACTTTCATCGACCTGTCCACCAGTACCCCAAGATCTCTCTCCTGATCCGTCACAGACAACTCAGAACCCATGAGCGTGTATGTGAAGTTTTGATTTTTTGCCCCAATGTGCATCACTTTACACTTACTTACATTGAAGCGCATCTGCCATTTTGCTGCCCATTCTCCCAGTTTGGAGAGATCCTTCTGGAGCTCTTCACAATCCCTGCTGGTCTTCACCACCCGGAAAAGTTTAGTGTCATCTGCAAACTTGGCCACCTTGCTGTTTATCCCCAACTCCAGGTCATTTATGAACAATTGAAAAGCCTTGGGGCACACCGCTTTTCACCTCTCGCCATTGTGAAAATTGCCCATTGACTCCCACTCTCTGTTTCCTAGTCTTCAACCAGTTCCTTATCCACAGGAGGACCTGCCCTCTTATTCCCTGACTATGGAGTTTTCTCAGGAGCCTTTGATGAGGGACCGTGTCAAACGCCTTCTGAAAATCCAGGTATATAATATCCACGGGTTCTCCCGCATCAGGTTATCTTGTTGTCTTGTGCTCCCTGAGGCATCTGGTGGGGCCACTGTGTGATACAGGAAGCTGGACTAGATGGGCTTTTGGCCTGATCCAGCAGGGCTCTTCTTATGTTCTTATGTTCTTATCCACATGCCTGTTGGCCTTTTTCAAAGAATTCTAACAGGTTTGTGAGGCAAGACTTCCCCTTGCAGAAGCCATGCTGACTGTCCCTCAGCAGAGCTTGTTCTTCTATGTATTTTAAGATTTTATCCTTAATGAGACTTTCCACCATCTTCGCTGGAACAGATGTTAGGCTGACCGGCCTGTAGTTTCCCGGGTCCCCCCTCCTTCCTTTTTTAAAGTTTGGCGTGACATTAGCTATCCTCCAATCCTCTGGCACAGTGGCCGTTTTAAGAGACAAGTTGCATATTTTGGTCAAGAGGTCAGCAACTTCATTCTTGAGTTCCTTCAGAACTCTTGGGTGGATGCCATCCGGGCCTGGTGATTTATTGATCTTTATTTTGTCAATTAAGTCTAAGATGTCTTCTCTTTTAACCTCTATTTGACTTAATTCTTTAGTCAGGAGTGGCCGTTCAGGCAGAAACGTTCATTAGCAGAAAGTTGAATCATCACCAGCCTTCAGATAAAGCACTGTGTGGAGCTTGAACCCAGGCCCAAGCGAGCTCAGCCATTCCTGCAAGCGCAGCGCAGGCATTGCTAACTGCAAGGAGCAGCAGCGTTGGCCGTTTTGGCTCGGGCCATAAGTGAGCCTCTTCTTGGACGGGCGGCTCAGTGCGCTTCCCCTACTCCCAAGGATCTCCAGCTGGGGTCCAGCGACGTCATTTCTTCTGGCAAGCCCAACTTCTCAGTCACACAGTCCTCTTTGGGGGACAAAACTGGGAATCATCTTCTGCCTGGTGAGGAAACAGGCTGTGCAACCTTTTGACATCCATTGCACTCTGCCAGACAGAAAACTGGAGGACAACCACCTAGCGGATGACACAGAATTCCCTGCAGTCTGGCAGGCGCCTCAACTGGAGAAGGAGCTTTCCGGTTGGCGACCACCCCCAGTCTTCAGCATAGTGCCGATGGGATGGGAAGCGTCCTGGAGGCCTGCTGCCTGCCACGGCAACGTGCTTCGGGGGGGGGGGCGGGAGCGTGCACTGGGTGCTGCAAGGCGTCCTGAGCCATGCCGCACCCTTTCCCGAGGAAGGAGCAAGACCCTCCACGGATGGCAAGAGTGCGGGTGTCGCACAGGCCTCCCTGCTTGGACGCCTGCCTTTGCCACAAACTCCCACGGTGGCCTTGGGCAAGGCAGGCCATGCACTCTTGGATGATAATATTCACTGGCCTTACAGGGTTGTTGTAAGGATTGCAAAATAGTGCTTTGCACACTCAGGAAGTGCTGCACAAATAACAACGGTCCTGTGGAGCTGGAAATGTGACAGCTGTTTGACAGCAACACAAGTTCAGTCAACAGGGGGCCTAATTAGCCGCCGCTGCTGCTGCTTCCAAAGGGCAGGAATGTCCAATGGGGGGAAACCATCTGGCTGGCTAGCGTACAAGTCACGCTGCACTTTTCAACGAGCACCACCCCACACAAACCTGGTGAGCCCACCTGCCTGATGACAAAGAATGTTGTGCAGCCTGCAAGCTGGCATGTGCCAGAAAACTATCCAAATTGGATGAAGAGGCTCATTGGATGGCTAGATGGCTAGCTAGCCAGTTGCTGCCAGGAGGCGGAGTCATGCGCACATCCACTCTCTTTGGTGAAGACAAACAGCCAACCCAGCAAGTCCGAAGAGTGCTGTGCAGCCTAAAAACTGGCTTCCAACACAGAGTGCTACTAAAGTCTGGGGAAAAAAAAAAGACTTCTTGGCTGGCTGCTTCTAGGGGCCAAACTTTGAATCCCTCAATCTGCTGCGAGGACCACAACGTTGGCATCCCTCCTCCTCGGACAGCGACCCAGTTACGGGACTGCGGTGATTCGCTCAGCTGGCTCGCTGCTTCCAGGACAGCGGTCACACCGCACTCTTCGGCGAGCCAAAAGAAAGAAGCCCTCTTGCCTGCTGGAGCGACGAAGAGAGTTGTGCAGTCCGGCGCCTGGCATCCTCCGGAGAGCTCCCGAGGACAGGAGGCTTGTAGGGCCGGGGAGCGCGCGAGCGCGCGCGGTGCCTGCCATTCCGCGGCGCCCAGGAGAAGGGAGGGGGGCGAGCGGGAGGCGGCGGCGGCGGCAGCGGCGCGCAGGCTTTGCCTTTGACGTCGCCGGCTCGGTGCCGCTGCCGCTGCCTCGCAGGGCCGGCTCGGAGCACGTAGAGCCCAACGTGACCGCGGCGTACAGCCCCCCCCCCCCGCTGCTGCTGCTGCCGCCGCCGCCTCTGCCGCCCCCCGCTCCGGGCACGCTCCGGAGTGCAGCCTGCTGCCCGGGCCCGCCGCCGGCATCAGCGCCAGCCAGAAGAAGACCGCGGAGGACGGGCGGCCCCCTCGCCCCGCGCAGGCCCGGGGGACGCCTCGCCATGGCTCCGGAGCCCCCCGCGGCCGAGCCGCTTGCACCGCAGAGCTCCGCGCCCCCGCGCAAGGACGCCGCGGCGGCGATCTAGCCCGGCTCCTCCTCGCCCTCCGCCCCGGGGGCGCCCGGCGTGCGTTCCTCCCGCTCGGGCTCCCTGCCTGCTGCCCGCTTTGCCTTGCCTGCCTGCCTGCCTGCTTCCCTGGCTCTGGCAGCCGCGATCGGGCCGTGGAGCAGCGGGGAGCGCCTCCTCCTCCCCGCCGGGCCGGGCGCTGGCCCGCCGGAGCTCCCCGCCCGGGCGCCCCGCTTCCTCGCCGGCTGGATATGTGGCTGCTCCCGCCGCCAAAATGGATTTAGCCTACGGACTGGTGTGGCTGCTGACCGTGCTGCTGGAGGGCATCTCCGCGCAAGGCGTCTACGGTGAGTGTGAGGAACCCCCGTCGTCGCCCCCGCCCCCCCTAAATCGTGGTGACCTTGTCAGGATGATCCCCCCCCCCCCCGCCTCGCCTTCCTTCTCTCTCCAACCTTCCGGGATTCAGCTCTGATTGCCAACCCAGTAGCCCCAGGGCCGCACATTGATGTCTGGGGGGAGGGGGGCTCCCAATCCCAGCAGCATCAGGAACAGACAGTTCCCCCCCCCCCCAGTGTGCCCCGCTCGCGCTTCTCAGGTGTCTTCCTAACTTGGTGCCTTGCAAAATGCCACGATGATCATTTGCCACCGCCACCGCCTGCCCGCCATCCCTGCCGCCTGCCTGCTGCCTGCCTCGCTCTGCTTCCTTCCGGGCTCCCCCCTGACTGTCTCCCCTTTGCCCATCGCGGCTCCGGCTCCGCGGAGGAAGTGCGCGGGGACGGGAGCGCTGCGCTCCGCTGCCCCACCGTTGCCATGAGCACTGGGGGGCCGGAGACCAACCATCCCGGGAGCCCAGGCGAGCGAGAGAGCGCTGAATGAAGAACAAACGAATGAATGAGCTCAGGCGGGGGGAGGCAGCTGAGCGGTGGCGGTTCTGGCCGCATCCGATGCCCGCTCACGCCAGCTGCAGCTCGGGACGGAGAAGGCGCGACTCCGAGCCCCGGTTCCTGCGGGCTGGAGCGGCCGGCTGGGGAGATGTTCTCCTTCTTATGGCCAATGGTCTGTCCCCCCCCCCCCATTCCTTCTCGAGGTAGCTGCCTAAATGCAAGCTGGAAAAAGACCGTTTGGGGGCTGGGAGGGAAGAAGCGTCTCTGCCTCATCGCCCTGGGGCTGCACAGTTCGCCTTGAAAAGGGGTCTCGCTCTTCCTGGGCCAGATTAGAGACCGCTGCTGGAGCGGAGGGGGTTGTGGTCCCTGCTGCTTGCAGTTTTGGGGTGGCTGGCTGGCGGCCTCGAACTGGAGGAGGAGGAGGAATGTGCTGCTGCCCGCTGCTTGGGAGACCCGGAGCCGGCCTGGAAAGGTGTTGCGCCGCGCGCGCCTTTGCCAAGACTGTACGTTTTGCTTCGGAGGATCAGTGGAGACCCCAGGAGGTGCCCCCTCCTCCCGCGCCCCACTCATTGTGAATCACAGTGGGGTTCGACGAGGCGTTGTCCGAGAGACTGCAAACTTTCTAGCATCTGTTTCTGTGGCAAGGGCTGTGTGTGTGTGTGTGTGTGTGTGTGTGTGTGTGTGTGTGTGTGTGTGTGTGTAGTGTGTGTGTTGGGAGGTGAGCAGCATCCCTGTAGAATAGCAACGGGGACGGTTTGGCCTGCTTGTGTGTAGCAGCGTATATGTGTGTGTTTTGAGAGAGGCTAAAAATAACTCTCTATTAAATCTCCAAACCCCGGTGTGGAGGTGGAAATAAACGCGAGTTGGCAGCCAGGGGGAGATGGAGTTTAACCCTCTGGAAGCAGCTGAGCAGAGCAGGCAGGCTGGCAAGAGAGCGACGTCGTGCACACGGCGGGCAGGGCTGCCGCCAGTGCCCAGTTTGGAGGTGGGCGTGTTTGTGCCATGCAAATCTCAGGCTGACGTTGGCAGAGTGAGGGGGTGGCGGGGGAGGAAAGATTCATTCACTCCCAAGGCAGCAGCAGAGGCTCGGAAGGAGCCAGCCAGCCAGCCAGCCCAGGGCGGCAGCGGCAGCAGCAGCAGCCGCCGCCTGCGTTCTCTGCGGCAATGGTGTGTGTAGAAGGGCTACTTCTGCCTAGAAGAATCAGCGGCGGCGCGGCATGGATGGCTCCCTTCCTTCCCTCTCCTGCAAGGAATCCTCCAAACGCCGGTGCCCCTCCAGCTCCCACCCCTAGTCCTTCCCCTCCGCTGCCTGCCAGGCTTTGCATTGCCTTCTGCATTTCTCCCGTTCATCCAATTTCCCTGGCAACAGCCTTTGGATGTGGGGGGGGGGGATGCCGAATCTCGCACAGCCGGAGAGGCAAATCCCTCCCTTCTCTTCCCGTCTTCTGAGTTCAGATCATACTGCAGAGGGAAGACATGGATTTAGTGAATGCAGGTTGGAAGAGCATCAGATCTAGTCGAAAAGATGCTGGGTTTTGGAGGACTGCCTTTTGGCTGCAAAGACTGGAGTTGCTGCTGCTGGTGTGGTGTCAGCTGAGGGAGGGAGCAGGCGACAATCCAGTTGAGTGCCCCCCCCTGACCATATGAATGCTGCTTCCTGGGGGGCTTTTCATGTGATTAAATCAGATTTTGGCCAGGGTTGAAAATCAGTTGCTTGAGGTTTGTCTCCACTTGTAAGCTTGTCAACATCCTTGCATAGAAACATGTCCAGCCTTTCCCTTGTAAAGCAAAGTATAATATTGACATGTGTATTTGGATAACGTGCAGGCAGCTGAAATTCTGTGCAGTTTCATAAGAGTGTGTGTGTGTGTGTGTGTGTGTGTGTGTGTGTGTGTGTGTGTGTGTGCGCGCGCGCAAATCCATGAGAATTTCCCATTTCAGTCTCATCTAAACAGAGACTTCGAATGGACTGGGGATCCACAATCGGTTACGTTGCGTTTGAAACAACCTGACCATCTGTTGCTATTTCTGGCTCACTTTGCAGCGCCTGCAATTCTCAGCTTCTGCGATAGACACTGTGATTTGGCATCATGGCTTTATTTATTTTTTAAAACACACACACACACACACACACACACACACACACACACACACACACACACACACAAGATAATGATGTTATCTGGGTAAACATTACAAACGGTTCTTGTTGGAGCACAGGATGTTCGTTCAGTCCAACAGCACAAAGACAGCATGTTATGCTAGGAACAGCCAGTCCATCTGGCGTGAAGGTTTGGAAGACCTCAAGTCAGCCAGGGAAGAACTGAAATGGGCGGGGTCATGTCCCCCCTTGCTGTTGATTCAGTCAGAGCCAGATGTGCCACTGGAAGAGCATGGATGTGGCAGACAACACAGCTGCTCCAGAGGGGGTCGGTGGGTGTGATTTGGCTGATACTCTGATTGGTGTTGATTTACTGAGGAATGTCGTCATTTCATTAGGGCCACTGCTTGTGTGCCCAACCATTGAGCTTTCGTATTGCATCTGGAAATGGCCTCTAAGTCTTGGCTATCAAACAATCCTCAGAGCTGTTCTTGTTAAGAAGTGTTTAGAGAACGCACAAACACAATCGTGCCACCACCCACCATGCCTCTGGGCTTTGCTTGCCTTCTCGTTCAGCGTAGCCATCAAATATGGGGAGGTACGCTGCTTCGGCGTGTGTGTGTCTGTCTGGGCAGTCGTCCTGAGGATTCAGGACTGGTTATTAATGTGCTGGCTATTGCTTAATGTGCTGGTTATTGCTTTGACATCAGTGATGATGGTCACCAATGTTACGATGGCAGAGTCTGGCACTCAGATTCCAGCACATGGTTTCTTGGCTCCAGTGGCAGATGGGAAATGTTGTCCTCCATCTTGCCATGCTGTGAGTGTGCAGGCAAGCAGTGGGAGAGAGAGGGGGATGCAGCTTGGGTCTAGTCTTCTTCTAACTTGAGATGTCCATTGATGAAGTGGAACGTTGGACCCTCCATATCATTCTGAAGAGAAATGTAAAAAAAAAAAAAAACCACCCATTTTATCCAGTACGAATACAAATATAAAATCAGCTTGATCGTTGCCGCGTTTTGTGGTCACCCACTTACCATGAGCATCCAAAGGCCCAGGGGACACCCTTTGACTGAGGAGTCAGTTTATTTTCATGTAGTACGTTGATTTTTTTTAATATGCCACTATTCGCTAGGTATTACCAAAACATTGTACAATTAAAATCATGAAACAATGCATTACACAAGATTTTTTACAGAGTGAAACAGATCCACCAAGTGACAATAGTACATCAAGGAAATCTGGCCATCAAGGTTCTCCAACGTTTCTGGAAAGTCACCAGGGAGGTGGCAACTTGGACCACTCTTTGAGTGGAGTTCTGAAGTCTTGGGACTGCCCAAGAAGGGCCTTGGTTTTCTGGTAAGGAGAGAGGATGAGAGACTCGCACGACCTTTTGCAATGCCCGTTTGTGAAGTCAAATACCGTAGGACTCGAGTTGAGCCAGCACAACATCAGTTTGACCCAGAGCAGATGGCAAGTCCTTGGAGCCCCACTTTGGACTGAGTCCTCCAACTTGTGCCTCTTTGACTGGCTACATCCCCCGCTGCCAAACTGTTTCTCATTGCCCTGTGCCCCACAGAGGTCAGGTGTGTTCAGTAACAAGTGGCCAGCAGCCCTCCAGCGCCAAGGTGCTCGCAGAAGCAAGCAAACAGTAGTGACTGAAGAACCAGCACTTGTGATTGGCTTCAGACGTGCCGAAAGAAAAGTCCGTCTCCTGGCTGAGCAGCCATAGTATGCGAGTCCCCACCTGCAAGCTGAGAGTATGACCTTAGCAAGGATGCGGGTGATGCCACCTGCTTCTCAGCAGCGGGAGAGGCTCTGCAGAGAGCCGACTCATTGCGCCAAGAAGGGCTTCTTCACCACGCCCAAAGGTGCTGAGAACCGGGGCCTCGGCCACCCCAGACAGTCAGGCTCCGGCTCAGGAGAAAGAGCTGATGAATGTTGAGGGAAGCAACAAGAGTTTTGAGACGAGCTGGACTGGTGCCGTTTCTCTGGGGGTTCCACATATGCCTTATATTGGCAGGTGTTAGGGTTAGGGTTAAGGTTAGGGTTAGAACAAAGTGCAGCCCTTAGAGGAGACGGAGCCAGGTAGCCTGTGTAGCATCCCTGCCCTGCTACGTCTGAAAGTTTGCATCACTGATCAGTGTTGCCAGATAGCCTTTAATCTCAGCAAAACGCTGGCTGATGGGTTTTTATTGAAAAATAACATTTACCAGTAATAATCTAAAATCTTGACACAAGTATGAATATTATGATTAATATTTTGCCAGGGCTAAGAAGGCTCAATCAGGGATTTTGCTCTGCAAATAGGTAGAGAGAAGAAGGTAATTAATTCCTGACTCAGAGATGCTACAGTTCAGTAGGCCCAGGAGCTAATGGCAAATATTTTCTATATAATCAATCCTCTCCAATGCTAGTAGAGCGAGTTTTGAAATCACCTGGTACAATGGTCCAAGTTTACATGTATTCACTTAGACTTATTTAGAGATTATCTGTCCCCTCTCCAATTTTGCGACCTCATTTGCAGCTGGAAGAACTCGGCATGCAGGTCCTTTGAGCCCCAGGTGGGTGTCACACGGAGCTGTAATAATCGGCCTCAGTAAGGAGGCTGCCTGCCCAAGCTTCTTGCCTGGCAGGACAGCTTGCCAGGGGCCGCTAGCTGGCCACTGTTGGAGGCAGAGGGATGCCAGCATTCTCTGCCCCAGGAAGGCTCTTCTGGCATTCTTCATTGCAGTGGACAGGTCTGTGGTTGCTGGGTAGGAGGGAGTCAGAAATATTTCTGGTGTGTGTGTGTGTGTGTGTGTGTGTGTGTGTGTGTGTGTGTGTGTGTGTGTGTGTGTGTGTGTGTGGTGTTTTAGGACACTTTTTCATATAGTCTAGGGATGGCCTCTGCTCACCCCTCACAAACCACTTGGGTTTTGCAAGCATTTCTTGCAAGTGCTGTGATTCTATAGATATATACTGTACAGTCTGTGCAAGAAATGCTCCCAGAATTCACAGAACAGATTTTTAGGCTCTCTTTCCCTGCCAGTTCTGATCCTTTTTGCCTGTACAATTCTAAAAGGATAACTGGCGGTAGGAGACAGCCTGGCACACCTGCCACTTTCGGAAAGTGACTTTCCCTGGCAGTGAGCTGGGCTCCTCCCTCCCTCCCACCACCAGCTGCCCTGCATTTGAAATGGTCAGGGGACTTTTTTTGCTTAGAAGGAGATATGCTGGCAGAGGCGAGGATGGGCAGGGATGTCTGTGTGTGTGGGAACCAGCTAGAGTCCTGGTGCAGATCTGTGTCATCTGGACTGACCTGAAATTAGTCACAATGTCTTGAGTCGACACCCCCCAGCAAGGTGCTATTTGTAGCAAAAGGCATTCTGAACCAATGGCACACGTCTGCTTGCACGTGTGATTTTACGCTGATAATCACAAAGCTTGCAAGCACACCTCATGCAGGCTGGGAACATAGTGGAAGGTTTGAAGTTGGGCTCCTCTAAAAACAGTCCCACCTTTCATTATTGTTGTGGGTTTTGGTGGTACAGTACTCCCCCCATATCCAATGGGGATATGTTCCAGGCCCCTCCATGGATACTTGAAACCGTGGATAGGAGCAAACACCCCCTCCATATTTTCCTGAGGGCCCCCTGCCCTGCCTCCCCTGTGGGCAGGCATGCACGCGCGCCCAGCTCTTATTTTTCTTTCAGCAAGCTTTGTTTCTTCCTTAAAACAGAGAAGCAGCCTCCATTGCAAGCAAGTAGAACGAGACTAAATCCTAGAGAGGCTCTGCAAGGTTTCTGTTAAACTTTTCCGGGTGGTAAAGACCAGCAGGGATTGTGAAGAGCTCCAGAAGGATCTCTCCAAACTGGGAGAATGGGCAGCAAAATGGCAGATGCACTTCAATGTAAGTAAGTGCAAAGTGATGCACATTGGGGCAAGAAACCAAAATTTCACATATACGCTAATGGGTTCTGAGTTGTCTGTGACGGATCAAGAGAGAGATCTTGGGGTCCTGGTGGACAGGTCGATGAAAGTGTCGACCCAGTGTGCGGCGGCTCTGAAGAAGGCCAATTCCATGCTCAGGATCATTAAAAAGGGGATTGAGAATAAAACGGCCAATATCATTATGCCTTTGTACAAATCGATGGTAAGGCCACATCTGGAGTATTGTGTCCAGTTCTGGTCACCATACCTCAAAAAGGATATAGTTGAATTGGAAAAGGTGCAGAAAAGAGCGACCAGAATGATTTGTGGGCTGGAGCACCTCCCTTACGAGGAAAGGCTACAGCGTCTGGGGCTTTTCAGCCTAGAAAAAAGGCGCCTGAGGGGGGACATGATTGAGACTTATAAAATTATGCATGGGATGGAGAGAGTGGATAGAGGGAAATTCTTCTCCCTCTTGCACAACACCAGAACCAGGGGACACGCACTAAAATTGAGTGGAGGGAGAGTTAGAACAGACAAAAGAAAATATTTATTTACCCAGCGTGTAATTCATCTGTGGAACTCCTTGCCACAGGATGTGGTGATGGCACCTGGCCTAGATGCCTTTAAAAGGGGTTTGGACAAATTCATGGAGGAAAAGACCATCACAGGTTACAAGCCATAAGCAACCTCCTGGTTTTTTAGAAGTGGGTTTTCTCTGTGCCAGGTGCAAGGGAGTGGCGACTGGACACAGGTATCTTGTTGTCTCGTGTGCTCCCTGAGGCATCTGGTGGGGCCACTGTGTGACACAGGAAGCTGGACTAGATGGGCTTTTGGCCTGATCCAGCAGGGCTCTTCTTATGTTCTTATGTTCTAGGACTTAGTCTTGTTCTACTTGCCTGAAATAAGCAGCCAGAGGCTGCTTATCCTGTTTGTTTGTTTGTTTAAGGAAGAAACAAAGCTTACTGGGAAAAGAGTAAAAGCCTGGGTTTTTTTTTTGATATCTTTAGAAAGTCAAATTCTTGGTGTCTCCATTGATACCCCTCCTCTTAGAGTTCAAGGACTGACAACACATAAACGTGGCTGTCATCTCTGCCTCCTCCTGCCAGGGCGTGTGTTTGAGCTCTACCTCCAGGGAGTTTGCAACGGCCATCACGGACCTGAGGTGCGCTTGCAGTCTCGTTATTGAGTCCAGTCTGCTCTCAGGTGGTCATACCTCTCCGGGGTTCACAGTAGCCCAGAAAAAGGTCCATTGGAATTGTGCACGGGGGGAGCTGAGTGGGGTCACCAGAGGAATGTGGGGATCCACAGCTGTTCACCCGGCCCCTGCTTCTGTGGACTGCATCGCCTGTGCTGACCACATGAGTGCCATTGTTGCAGCAGGTGCAGTAGAGGCAGAAGAGAAGCGCTGCTTATCTGGAAGATCGCAGCTTTTGCCCTGTGGCGGAGCCTGCGGAGACCGAACTAACACTAACCGTGTCGTGGAACAGTCCAAAACAACTCCCAGCCCCTGCTGTTCTCGGCCAGGTCACAGCAATGCAGAGTTCTGTTGTTGTTGTTGTTGTTGTTAACAGTATTTATATACCGCTTTTCAACAAAAAGTTCACAAAGCGGTGTACAGGCAAAATGAAATGCTTAAATGGCTCCCTGTCCCAAAAGGGCTCACAATCTAAAAAAGATGCAGAACACCACCAGCAAACAGCCACCAGAAAAGACACTGTGCTAGAGTGAAAGGGGGCAGTTACTCCTTGCTAAATATAAGAGGAGCACCCATTGAAAAAGTGCCTCTTGCCCAGTTAGCAGGGGTTTTTGACCTGTGTTCCCAGGCCAGTCCCAGTGTAGTGATTTGGCCCACCTCAGGAGGAAAATATAGGAAGCTTCCTTATTCACTGCATTATCTACACTGGCAGTGAGTGAGTGAGTGAGTGAGTGAGTGAGTGAGTGAGTGAGTGAGTGAGTGAGTGAGTGTGTGTGTGTGTGTGTGTGTGTGTGTGTGTGTGTGTGTGTGAGAGAGAGAGTGAGAGAGAGAGAGAGAGAGAGAGAGAGAGAGAGAGCTGCCTCGTCTCTCTTTAGATGTCAGAATTGAACCTGGACCTTCTGTGTGCCAAACACCTGCTCTGTCATGGAGCTGCAGCTTACCCGTCATCGCTGTCGGGGGGGGGGGGAGGCCTTGCTGACATGGATGATGAATATGATGTCATGGGAACGTACTGGGATGCAGAGTTGCTGCTGCTGTCGGATCCATCACTGGATATAGCAGGGCCAGCTGCATGCAGGATTTCAGGAGTTCCTTCATGTCTGCACTGTGTATTGAACGGGTTTAATGGTCATCATTCCCTTTCCCCACAAAACCTGGGGAGCTGGAGCTCTGTGAAGGAGACTAGCAAGGTGTAGCAAAGAATGTCTCAGACCCTCACTGAACAATCATTTCCAGGGTTTTCGGTTTGCCGGGGGTTAGGGGGGGTGGAGGCCACAACTGTGAAAGTGGTATAAAACTGATATACATGTGTAGCATAGATATCCAGAACTGTAGTCATTGGGGGTGGGGGTGGAGCTCCAGGATTTTTCCTGCAGCACGAATGCTCAGTAGCTGCATTTGAAACTTTTTAAAAAGACTCAGCAGGAGGAAAACTGAGAAATTTGCCTAAGGAATGGGTTAATGTCCTCTAGGCCACCATCTTTCCCAAGGGCTACCTAAGACCTGTATACAGTACTCCCCCCATATCCGCTGGGGATATGTTCCAGGCCCCTCCGTGGATACTTGAAACCGTGGATAGGAGCGAACACCCCCTCCATGGTTTCCTGAGGGCCCCCCATGCTGCCTCCCTTGCGGGCAGGCATGAGCCCCCCCAAGCTCTTATTTTTCTTTCAGCAAGCTTTGTTTCTTCCTTAAAACAAACAGAGAAGCAGTCTCCGTTGCAGGCAAGTAGAACGAGACTAAGTCCTAGAGAGGCTCTGCAAGGTTGTGGAGCCTCTCTATGACTTAATCTCGTTCTACTTGCCTGCAATAAGCAGCCAGAGGCTGCTTCTCCTGTTTCTTTAAGGAAGAAACACAGCTTACTGGGGAAAACGTAACAGCCTTGGGGGGGGTGGTCCCCGCCATCCGTGGATAACTGAAACCGTGGATAGCGAATCCATGGATATGGGGGCCCACCTGTATAGCTCATGTTACATTAAGGCTCCAAACATATGCAAATTTACCTGGGAGTAAGCCCTGTTGAACACAGTGGAACTCAATTCTGAGTAAAATGCACAAGTTAGCACACAAATATAACTTGTATATTAGGGTATATAATTTTTTCATCCCATCTTTTAATTTTTATACAGTTATTTTAGAAGTACTGTACCACTATCCACTCTAAGAGTTTGGAATGAAATGAGCTAGATGATTATTAATTAATATTATAATTAATATTATAATTATTATTATAAATAATAATAATAATAATAATAATAATAATAATAATAATAATAATAATAATAATAATAATAATAATAAACAACCAGTATTTATATACCGCCTTTTCTTTGGTCATCGGATTTCTCCTCCGACTTTAATTGAAAGACGGTTTACATGGGCAGGCTTTTTAAACCCCGAGGGGGTTTTACAATACAATAATATGTTCCAACCTTTCGTAGAACCCTTCATTCTAGATGGTTTCTTTCACAGTCCAGGTCTCTCTCTGGCGTTCGTCTCACCACGCTTCGCTGACACGCTTCAACCTTGACTCTCACTCAAATGCAGCTACAGTTCCACTCCCCCATAGAGGCTCTGCAACTTATCAGCCCATCATACTGGCAGCTCTCCAACAGACATTGACACGTCCGGCCGTCTTGAACTGCCGTCCTTCAGATCTTCAGGCATATGAGATGGTCGCTCTACCGACTGAGCCAGACCTCCTTTTAAACCAGGGGTGGGGAACCTATTTACGGTGGAGGGCCATTTCCCCATGGGGGAAATGGGTCGCGGGCCGTGTCCCCTCCACCGCAAACAGGCGCTCCCCCAAGCGCAAGCGCGCGCGCGCACCCCCACCCCCAAGCTCTCCTCCTCCCACCCCCACCCCCCCAAGCTCTCCTCCTTACCTTCTCTTCAGCCGCCGCCGCAATTGGCGACGGCGGCAGCGGCCCCGCGCGCGCTCACATCGCCGGACTTACTCTCAACCCGGCTGTAATAGACATGCGCAGAAACAGCCGGGTTGAGAAGAGGTCGCGCGGGCCGGACCGGATCTCTCCGGGGTACGGATACGGCCTGCAGGCCGCCAGTTCCCCATCCCTGTTTTAAACCCTGCTGGGTTTAAAAAAGCCGTGCACCCGCCGATCAGCTGGAGTCAAAGCCCCGGATTCCGTCTGTTTAACTGACGGTGAACTGAAGGCAAGCAGCAACCAATACCAGACTGAAATGACTCAAGTGGGACAAGCTGATGGACTAACGTTGGAGTGCTGCATAGCTTGGATTTTAATGGTGTTTCTGTCCGTTGGCGGCTGCCTGAATCAGGAAACCCGCGAGTGGAGTGAAGGAGATTTAAACTTCAAGTGAACTTTTCTACATGGCATCTGTACCCGTATTTCTGAAACATTGTATGATGGACTAACTTTACATAAGGAAGGAGGCCAGATTTACTCCACAAGACGCGATCTGTCATAACCTATTTATTTATTTAAAAGATTTATACCCCGCCTTTCTCCCAGCAAGGGCAATCAAGGCGGCTTACAATAAAACATTAAAATACTTATATACATTGAAAATGATTAAAAACAAGTAATTAAAACAGTTAAAACAAACAACCCCAGTGGGTCACCTATATTTACATTTGTTAAAAGCCAGCCCACCATGTCAGACATCGAATGCTAATCTAAATAAAAATGTCTTAAGGCCCCACCGAAAGGTCTCTAAGGAGGGAGCCGTTCTTAATTCCAGGGGGAGGGAATTCCATAATTGGGGTGCCACTGCCGAGAAGGCCCTATTCCGCACCGCCATCCCCCTCACCTCCATCAATGGCGGCACGGTTAACCGGGGCCCCCTGATGACCTCAGAGTACGGGTTGGATTATAAGGAAGGAGGCGGTCCCTCAAATACCCTGGACCCGAGCTGTAAAGGGCTTTAAAAGTCAAAACTAGCACTTTGAATTGTGCCCAGAAACGAACTGACAGCCTGTGTAGCCGCTGAAGCAACGGTCTGACTGAGTCGAACCGACAAACCCGGGTAACCACCCGGGCCGCCGCATTCTGCACTAGTTGCAGTTTCTGAACAGTCTTCAAAGGCAGCCCCACGTAGAGCGCATTGCAGTAATCTAGTCTAGATGTCACTAGGGCATGGGTCACTGTGGCCAGGTCTGCATGATCCAAGTACGGTCACAGCTGACGCACCAGCCGAAGCTGTGGAAAAGCCCCCCCTGGCCACAGCCGCCACCTGGGAATCCAGGAGCAGCTGCGCATCCAGGAGAACCCACAAGCTGTGGACCTGCTCCTTCAGAGGGAGTATTTTCAATAAATACCTTTACAAACGAGCTGTTAACTGACTTTGCTCAAGGAAGGAGCCCAGATTTAGTCTACAAGGCATGATCTCTTCCTTTCGGTTCAGTAAATGTCCCCCGTGCAAGAAATTAGTGCAAGCAAGAAGCATCGTACAGACAAAGACTTCACCGTGAAGTCCTTGAAATATTTAAACACAGGGGACATTTACTGAACTGGAAGGAAGAGATCGCGCCTTGTAGACTAAATCTGGGCTTCTTCCTTATGTAAAGTTAGTCCAACAGATCGTCCCACTTGAGCCATTGGTTGCTGCTTGCCTTGATTTCACTGTTAGTTAAACAGACGGAATCCGGGCTTTGACTCCAGCTGATTGGCGGGCGCACGGCTATTTTAAACCCAGCGCTTTGCGGCTCTGTTATGAATATCTGTGGAGCCAACTGCCTTCTTGCCTGAAGAAGTTCGGGAAACTCCAAACGAAACATAGCTATTATGACGAACGTTTAACATCATTTTATTGCCTTAAAATACATTTTTTCTGAACCGTGTTTTAATCAATAAAAATCGTTTTAATATCATGAGTTTCGAACCCATAACTGACATCCATTCCTCGTTAATTGTTGCTGGCCATGAAAATCTCAGATCTTATTTGAAGTACAGTACGTTTCAGGGTAGAAATAAGTGGCAGGAGTAGAAAATGCTCTAATTAAGAACTGTAAAGTTGTGGTTTTTGTTTTGTTTTTTGCTATATTATACAGTAGTTTTAATGAGACGTGTTGAGCTCCACCACTTTTAACATTTACCACAAGACCACAGTGAAAATCCCTTTGGCTCCTATCACCAGCAGCCCACTGGGAAAGTGACCAGCTGCCATCTATGCCTCTCCTATTATTCCCCCCTTCCATATTATATATATTATATTATAATATACCGTATTTTACGCTCCATAGGACGCATCGGTCCATAGGACGCATGCATCCTATGGAGCATAAAATAGAGAAAAAAAATTGTCCTTACCTGGGTTTTGGGGAGGGCTGTGGGGGCTTTGGGGAGGCCTGCGCGAGCCTCTGCAGACCTCCCCGATGTTTACTTCGGCACCAAAGAGCAATTTTCGGCCATTTCCGGAGCCTCTGGGAGGCTTTGGGGAGGCCTGCGCGAGCCTCTGCAGGCCTCCCCCCGATATTTGCTTTGCACCATAGGACGCACGCTTTCCCCCCCTTTGTTTTTTTGGGGGAAAGTGCGTCTTATAGTGCGAAAAATTTGGTAATCTGAGTCTCATTTCTTTATTTGCTGGAAATGGGCATATCTCTGTGTGAAGCCCTGTATTCCTGGCAATTGTGGGAAGCTGAAAGCATTTTTGAAAGATCCTGGAAAGGTTGAACAAAAATTTCTTTTCGCCCATTTGTTTTGCATATCACTTTATTTTCTTGGGTGAGAAGTGGGGAGGGAGCCCCAACCTTAAAATTATCCCTTTGTGAGCCTTGACATGCACAGTTTTTTAACTTTGCAGTTTTAAATTAAATGGAGAACAAATGCAAGTCTAATAACGCTCTGAGAACCTCGGCGTTGGCTTTTCCGTATTTTTACTCAAGGCGGGTGTCACGATGCCGTCTTTTAAATAAAAAAGAGGAAATGAGGGAACACAGCATGGTTACAAAAGGGCCATTGTTCAAGCAAGAAAGATCACACATTTGGAAGCATTAACAGAAGAAATATCAGGAAGAACATGGGGTTTTAAAGTGCTGCTTCTCCTTTTGCCTAGGAAGGGTGCAGAGTGTCAGACGTGTGCTGCTTCGAAGGCAGATCTGAAGGGCCTAAAAGTGGATTCCTAAAATTCAGGGCCTGCCAGATCCTAACCTGTTGCTGATCCCCTTCCCTCTCCCTTACTCTCCTTGGACTGAGGAGGCCCATTGGGGCAACGGAGGTTTGCCCTGGGGTAAGGGAACAAAAGTCCCCTTACCTCGAGGAGACCTCTGAACTGCCCCCTCCCTGCTCCATTGGTGCGGCTGCATTGGCGGGGGGGGGTTATTTAGTTAAGATTGGGCTGTTAGTTTAATTCTTTCCTTGAAGGGGACATTCTCAAGCCCCTGGCCATGGTAGCTGCCCTTTTCTAACCCTTTCCATGCTCTGCTCAACGCCTCACCCCATGACTAATGCAGTTTGCTTACAGTAGTTTGCATAAATGGCTAAATTTGGTCATTTTGATGCAGAATTTGAAAATTTTCAAGCCCCAGGAGAAGCAAAGTTGCCTCTTCTGATTCTCTTCTTTGCAGCCAGGCAAGAAAAAAGATGACTGACTGTTGGATGGATCATGGATGTTAGAGTTCACTCAGGGTTACCTAACACTTGGCGCTTGATGCTTATTATAAAAAGACAGAAAGTTGTGTGTGTGTGTGTGTGTGTGTGTGTGTGTGTGTGTGTGTGTGTGTGTGTGTGTGTGTGTGTGTGTGTTGGGAGGGGGGTTTACTGTAGGTGGGAAGTTGGAAAGAGAACCCAAAAAAGAAACCTGGCACAGTTCCACCCTTCCTCATTAGGAAAGTGAATAAATAAACAAACAAACAATTCGACTGCTCCTCTTTCTTTTCCCAGAAGCTGGTGATGTTTTTGCTCCCGAGGCTGTCTTCTGGGGGGATCTGTGGCTGACGGGAGAGAATGCCTGAATGCAGTTATTGTATGATCTGGGCTTAACCCTGTAACAATTCTGGATATTGTGCAGTAGGAACCGAGCGGCTTCACCAGAGAACAGGCTCCTCATTATGCTGGGCTGCTGCAGCGCTGTGCATTTCTGAGCAGTTGCTGTGCTCTCCCAGCATAGCCAATGACTCCAGCAAAATTCAGAGGAACAACTGATCCTTCTTCCCTTTTAACTCTTCCCTTGACCTGCGGAGAGAGAGAACTGCTTTCCAAGTTCTGTGAGGCCCTTCCCAAGTGGCCTTGCCTAGGGGCACGTTGTTCATGGCCGATTCCAGAACCCTTAAATCAGCCACTCAACCAGGGTTGACTTTGAACTGATGGGTCCATTGCATTCCGATAAGGGCAGCTATTGCAGTCCTCCTCCGCTACACCTGGGACCTCCTCCAATGCTCCCTTGGTCTTGAGACTTGTTTTCATGCACGAACACCCTTCCGTCCCTCTTGCTGCAGGGGCTGCTGCACATTCTCTTCCCTCCCTCTCTCCCTTTCGGTGGTCTCTCATTCTGCCTGACTCTCTCTGGCATGTGTCCTTGTGCAGATCCCAGAAGATGAGACTCGCTCACAGGGGTGCTGCAGTAGCGTGAGGGAGGGAGGGTTGATGATGATGGGAGAACCTCCCTTGAACACAACAGCTCCTTGGAGGTAGGGCATTATAAAATGTGAAAAAAGTCAATAAATAAGGAACAAATCTTATCTCTATGGTGCTTTGGGAAAATATTATTTATTTATTTATTTATTTATTTATTTATTTATTTATCTAGAGATTTATATTCTGCCTTTCAGTCCTTAAGGAGAGCCCCCAAGGCAGCTAGCAAAGCAATTCACAACTATAAAATAAAGGCAGCTAATAAAAAATAGCAAAACTAATTTTAAAATAAAGCAAACAATGAAGAACCAACCAACCGCAAACACAAAAAAGGTCAGGAAGACACAGGCTCGGCTCAGAAACACAATGGAAGACGCACCATTTTACTCTGCCCCAGAAAACTGGCAAAGAAGGGGTTGAACAGGCCTCAGGGGGGCAGGGCGCTTTCCGGAGCCTGGAGGCTGCTACTGAGAAGGCCCTGTCCCGAGTCATTGGGAGATGGCCTTCCAAATGACAGGGGTGTGTTTAGCAGACCCCCCCCCATGATAGAGCCAGATACCCCGGCCCAACTAGCAGGGTTCACGTTGCGATGCCTTTTCCGGCTCTCTTCTGGCCTGTTCCTATCCCAGGGGGCGCAGGGGGCGGGGCCGCCAGCTCAGCATCTCCTGTATTCCTTGCACCGATCAGGGACCAGGCCAGACAGGAAAGGTAAGAAAAGAAAAGCTGTCCTTACTTCCCAGTCGCCGCATGGTGCCCAATGGGATTTCTCAGATCTGTGCCAGCTCTTTTGTTGGCATAGCTCTGAGGAGACTGATGGGAGCATGTCAGTTCCGGGACAGGGATTGAGATACGGCAGACGATGCAGGCGCTGCTCCAGTCTGCCCCGTCTCACCCCGATCCCTCCTCCAGTCTGCCCCGATCCCCCTGCCCCCTTCCGGCCTTTCTGCCAGCACAACCCCGCTGGCATCCATCTGCACCATGCAGCCCAAGCACAATTGAATTTACTTCTGAGTAGACATGTGTAGGATGGCACTGCTATGGAGGCCCAGTGCTCTCAGAGGAGGTCAGCCTGTGTCAGGACTGTACCACTGCCAGTGGAGCTGACACCGTTCTCCTAATCGCCCCCATCTTCCAAAGGGAGGTGGAGGATGGCTAGAGAGGGGCAGGATGGTGTCCTGGTTTGGGAGTCTGACTTAGACCTGGAAGATCCAGGTTCAAATCCCCGCTCAGCCACGAAGCTTCCTGGGTGACCTTGGGCCAGTCACTATCTCTCAGCCCCACCTACCTCACAGGGTTGTTGTGAGGACAAAAAGGAGGGGAGGAAATATGTACACTACTCTGAGCTCCTTGGAGGAAGGGTGGTATACAAATGTGAAAAATAAATAAATAAATAAATAAATAAATAAATAGAGAGATGGATTGTGCAGTGCCCCAAACCTGGAATGCGCTTGTCTGGTGTTTGTTAATAAGAATAGTCATAGAACACTTTTCAACACGAGCAGTTACTGTATCAGCGCAGTTTCCATGGCAAAGGAATAGAAGATGGATCTTGTCCCTAAGGGGTTCGTCATCTGAAAAAAGACAGGAGAGACATCAGCAATCAGCCACCGGGGGGGGGGGGGATGCTTGGCCGGGCTGAAAAGGAGCCTCTTGACCCAGTTGAAGGGTCTCTTCCTTCTGGTGCCTGGCAAAGCGCTTCGGGTTTGCCCAGCTCTTCTGCCATATCTTTTGTCTGACTTTAACCTGGTGACCTTGTGTGGTCCTGTGGACTTTTAATGTGTTTTTAATGTGGCTTGTAATGTGCTCTTATTGCTCTGCTGTGTCTGTTGATGATGGTTGCAACTGTATCTTTAGTGTTTTCATTTTATTTAATGAAATAAAGAAGGCTCTCCTGACTGCTTCCAGCTTGCAGCAGTCAGGGATTTCAATCTCCCCTCCCCTCCAAAGCCTCCTGCCCTGCCCTGCCCTGCCCTGCCCCCTCCCTTGCTGGTTACACCGGTGGTGTAAGTTGGATAGGATTGTGCTGTTAATCAAGTCAATGGCTGCTGCACATCACATGGGTATCATGTACTTGCAGAACATCATCTGCTTCGTTCAGTCGCACAGGCACCAGTGTGAACAGACACAGATCTCCATCTGGGTTCATGGGCTCACGGATTGCTCCCTGTTCAGGACCCTTATCCGCAACTGTGAATGTGGACGGGTGAGCAGAAATGGTCCCTCCAGATTTCCCAGCCTAACCACAGGGGTCAAATTTGGTGAATTTGGGGGGCCAGCTAGAGTTTTGGTAGCAGTAGCAGCTGCGGTAGCTCCTCTCTCTCTCTCTCTCTCTCTCTCTCTCTCTCTCTCTCTCTCTTGTTCATGCCACAGGCAGCGGTGGGGCCCCTCTTGGTAGCAACCCCTGGTAGACACCATTCCCCCCCCCCAGAATGTCCTAGACCTAGGACCTAGATGCAACATCATTCTGGAATGTTCTGGGGGGGGGGTGTTAGCTGCCACAAGAAGTAAGGACTCCAGGGTTTTGTTGTGTGTCTGCCTTGGAAATGGTGACGAGCCCCCCCCCCCTACACACACACACGTACATTCTGATGATGGATGGAATGAGAGCCACGTTCATGCAGAGTAGGTGTATTTGTCTGCTGTTAGAGAACACACATCTGCAATGATTGCATTTCATTTTCCATCAAAGCTTCCCTAGCTCTGCCTGAGCTCTTTGCTCGAGGCCTCTTCACTTGGTCACTAGGTGAACCGGTTCTCGCCACCCAGAGGGGGCTGAAGAAAGCAACACATTCAAAAGCTGTCATTACTTGACAGCAAATGTTAGTGACAAGGCTTGGAGTAGCTAAATGAATTGGTGCTCTGCATCATCTCATCTCTTTAGACAGTTGGAGATCTCTCTCTCTCTCTCTCTCTCTCTCTCTCTCTCTCTCTCTCTCTCTCTCTCTCTCTCTCTCGTGCGCACGTGCATACATGTGTTGATGTTTGCATAGATGGGTTATACTGGATGAGGATGCTGTGGAATGGCCACAGAAGAATATGGTTCAGTTACTACATTTGGATATCAAACAGGAATTTGCTGCTAAGGAATTGGTTTATTATTTTATTTATTCAAAACCTCATAGAACACAGTCAGATAGATTAAAAAAAATAGTAGGTGCAAGTTTTGACCTGAAACCTAAGTATCAACTAGTTATCAATGCAATATGTAAGTTGTTTCTAAAAGCGCCGGTTTTTGCAATTCCAGTGGTGTTATTTCAGTACATTGTAGCTGCAGTTTATTATTATTATTATTATTATTATTATTATTATTATTATTATTATTATTATTATTATTATTATTCATTGTCCAGTCCTCATGAGGTAGAGACAGTGTCTGGGTCAGAAGGAAGCAGGTCCGGCCTGCAAGCAGTGTGGGGCAGATGGAGAGGTCAGGCAGCAGCAGGGTTCAATCCCAGATCAGGACTCCAGGACACAAGGCAGGTTGGAAGCAGAGACTTTCAGCACCCTGGACAGATCACAGAGTGGCCAGCTCTTACAAGAAGTGTGGACCCTTTTATACTGCCTGGCTGCTGAGGCTCTGCATTCCTCCCTGCTGAGGAGTGCAGATTCTGAAAGGGGCAGCCCTCTAGCCTGGGGCCTAGTACTCTGTCCCCTTCCAAACACTCCCTCCCCTCCGCTCCACCTCCTGTCCCTGCAAGAGCTCTTCCCCAATTCTTTTCACTCCCTGGGCTTTCAAGACAGGACCCAGCCAAGCCCCCGTCTCTCTAGCTCTGCATGCTGTGAAGACACCTTGCAAACAAGCAACACTCCTTCTCTCCCCTGCCCACCCAGCACATAACATGTTTGTAAGCTTTTAGTCAGGTAGTAAGAATTTTGTCCTTCCCCCCCCCCCCCCAAAAAAAAAAAAATTGTCCATGATAAAATTACTTTTTCAGCCACAGGTATGGGAAATTGCCCACCTCCCAAGGATCCACAGCACCTCAAACAAGGAAAATATGGGCAAGAACATGTGCCAGCAAACATGTGCCACGAAAGCCCTCTTCACACAACCGTACTCTAGGAGCACTGAATGGGTGGGTAGGGAAGCCGATGGCAGTAGCAGCAGCAGCAGGCCTTATTCCTGGCTTCCAAGCATTCAGCAACCTAGTTGTTTTGGATGCTGCAGCGGCTGCATCAGTGCTGGAGGATTGGGGCCTTAATCCATGAAATGACAACAAGTGTTTTTTGACAGGCCTGCACTTTTGCACCTTGCATGAGCACCAGTTGACTCCCCCCCCCCACTGAGGCCCCTGAAAAGTCACTGCTGAGGTTTATGGGACCCTAGGAAGTGACATCAAATCTGGTGTGTGTGTGGGGGGGGAGCAGAACCTCAGAAGAGTCCTGCTGGATCACACCAGGAACCATCTCATCCAGCTTCCAGCATCTCACAGGCCCACCAGAGGTCTATCTGTATCCTGTCACCACTCCCTTGCACCTGGCATTAAAGGGAGGGGGACAGTGGAAGCCGCAAGGGGAACTGCTAGCAACACAGCCCTCTTCTAGTGGTTCCTTTTGTGACTTCCAGGTGTCCCCTCTCCCCCTGAAGCCCCACATCCCATTTAGCAGCCAGGGCCCCCCAGTCTTCAGCAGCAGTTTTGGGGGGGGGAGGCCTGGGACTTTGGTAGGGTGTGTGGAAAGGGGTTTGGGCAAGGTGCAGAAGCATAAACTCCGGATGCTTCCCCACATTTTATCCTCTTCTGCCTCAGGTTGGTGTACAGTACATGGAGGAGCTCAAGGCAGTGTACATGTTTCAACAACCCTGTGAGGTAGGCTAGGCGGAGAGAGATTGTGATTGGCCCAGTAGCACCCAGGGAGTAGCTGAGTAGGGATTTCATCATGAGGTGCCCAGTCCTGATCTGATTCTCTAATAGCTGCAGCCCAGTGACTCAAGCACAGTCACCTATGCTCCTAAGAGGCGATATAAATCCTACGTTCCTTAAAACAATGTCGTGTCATTTTAAAAAGTGTCCTTTAAAACAAAAATGTGAAGAGCTTCTAATAAATGGACTGCACAGCATGTTAACCTCCTCTACTTTCAATAACCTTTTTTGAGACAAGAAAATGCTTTTAAAACCACAGTTTATGCAGCCTGTCCTCAAATATTCATAAAACAGGAAGTTTTAAACAGTTTTAATAAGTGAAAAGCGGTGTGCCCCAAGGATCGGTCTTGGGACCGGTGCTTTTCAACTTATTCATAAATGACCTGGAGTTGGGGATAGGCAGTGAGGTGGCCAAGTTTGCAGATGACACTAAACTTTTCCGGGTGGTAAAGACCAGCAGGGATTGTGAAGAGCTCCAGAAGGATCTCTCCAAACTGGGAGAATGGGCAGCAAAATGGCAGATGCGCTTCAATGTAAGTAAGTGCAAAGTGATGCACATTGGGGCAAGAAACCAAAATTTCACATATACGCTGATGGGTTCTGAGTTGTCTGTGACGGATCAAGAGAGAGATCTTGGGGTCCTGGTGGACAGGTTGATGAAAGTGTCGACCCAGTGTGCAGCGGCTGTGAAGAAGGCCAATTCCATGCTCGGGATCATTAAAAAGGGGATTGAGAATAAAACGGCCAATATCATTATGCCTTTGTACAAATCGATGGTAAGGCCACATCTGGAGTATTGTGTCCAGTTCTGGTCACCATACCTCAAAAAGGATATAATTGAATTGGAAAAGGTGCAGAAAAGAGCGACCAGAATGATTCGTGGGCTGGAGCACCTCCCTTACGAGGAAAGGCTACAGCGTCTGGGGCTTTTCAGCCTAGAAAAAAGGCGCCTGAGGGGGGACATGATTGAGACTTATAAAATTATGCATGGGATGGAGAGAGTGGATAGAGGGAAATTCTTTTCCCTCTCGCACAACACCAGAACCAGGTGACACACACTAAAATTGAGTGGAGGGAGAGTTAGAACAGACAAAAGAAAATATTTCTTTACCCAGCGTGTGATTCATCTGTGGAACTCCTTGCCACAGGATGTGGTGATGGCACCTGGCCTAGATGCCTTTAAAAGGGGTTTGGACAAATTCATGGAGGAAAAGACCATCACAGGTTACAAGCCATAAGCAACCTCCTGGTTTTTAGAAGTGGGTTTTCTCTGTGCCAGGTGCAAGGGAGTGGCGACTGGACACAGGTATCTTGTTGTCTCGTGTGCTCCCTGAGGCATCTGGTGGGGCCACTGTGTGACACAGGAAGCTGGACTAGATGGGCTTTTGGCCTGATCCAGCAGGGCTCTTCTTATGTTCTTATGTTCTTAAGTTCAGGAGGAGGAAAGAGTGAATCGCCTCCAATATGAATCCAAGCATTTGTGACACCTGCAAAGGTGGGTCTCTGGCTTGACTCCTTTGCAGGTGCATTTTTCATTCAAGCTCCTTTTCAGAGTTTGAATAAAAAATGACACCAAAGTCTAAAGGCCCCAATCCAGCACAGACGGGTGGAGATGCTTCAGGCTGCAGCCCCGTAACTCTTACCTGGGAGCGTAAGGAACAAACAGGAAGAGGGCTGTCCAGGGCTCGCAGCAGCCGGACATGTATCCAACGCCAAGCAGGCGTGTCCTGAAAGAGGGGTGACTGGCAAGGGACTGGCACAGAGCCTAAAAGACAAGCAGCCAAACAAAGCAAGTTCCCCCCCCCCCCCGCTGCAGTTACTGGAATGTGGCCCCTCCCTGCTCTCGTTGACTCCCACTGTTCCAGGTGTGGTCCATGAGACCCCAGATCTGGCAAGGCAGGTAGATGCACCCCCTTCCCCTGAGACAGCAGCAGCGGTTCCCCACTGATGGGCTGGGCAAAGCACACATCCTGGTGTGTGATCTTAAAAAAAAAGCCTGGGGTTTTTCCATGGGTTCATCTGATTGGATGATTACAACCACCTGGGCACCTCTCCCTTGTCCCTTGAGATGTTGCATGCAGAGGCTGCCCAGGCTCTGTTGCATGGTGCCTGCATGTGGCTCCGACTTCAAAGAGACTCAGGGCAAGGTCTTCTGCAACGGATGTGGGGGATGCTGAGGCATCACAGAAACCTCTGAGGGTTAGAAGTGTTAGATATTAGGGGGAAATCGACAAAAAAATAGGGGAAAATAAGTGCTTTTTTTTACCATGACCTCCTATGAGACCCCCCCCCCCCCCGATCCTCTGTATTCTGCCTTTGTCCCCCTTCTCTTTCCACTTGTCCAGTTTTAGCAAAGAACTCTCTGAAAGGCTTCCCTCCCTGATGCCTAGAACAATGCAAGGCAGCATTCCAGATGTGATGGGCCTTGGGAAATGTGGCTTTGTCAGGGTGTCCAAATCTTTAGTATGAGCATTAGACACCCTGGAAACTACTTGTTCCAGTGCAAGGAGACTGGGAACGTGTTGTTTCCAAGGTGCTTGACTCATCCCTATGACGGGCTCTGGCAACCTACAAAACCTACATTGGGAGTGGGGAGCGGATGGACCTGGGAAAGTTCTCTGGGTCCCAGGAAGCGTTTCTGCCCAGCTTTGCACTCTGGTCCAGTGCACGTGCGTGTGCATGTATGTCTGTGAGTTGCCCTGTTCTACTTCTGTCCTTCCTCAAAACTGCCTGTTCCGACATGACATGTTGGAGCTGCAACAGGTAAGAACATAAGAAGAGCCCTGCAGCTGGATCAGGCCAAAGGCCCATCTGGTCCAACTTCCTGTATCACACAGTGGCCCCACCAGATGCCTCAGGAAGCACAAGACAACAAGATAACCTGTTTCCCCGTTGTCACTCCCTTGCACCTGGCACAGAGAAAACCTACTTCTAAAACAAGGAGGTTGCTTATGGCTTGTAACCTGTGATGGTCTTTTCCTCCATGAATCTGTCCAAACCCCTTTTAAAGGCATCCAGGCCAGGTGCCATCACCACATCCTGTGGCAAGGAGTTCCACAGATGAATTACACGCTGGGTAAAGAAATATTTTCTTTTGTCCGTTCTAACTCTCCCTCCACTCAATTTTAGTGCATGTCCCCTGGTTCTGGTGTTGTGCGAGAGGGAGAAGAATTTCCCTCTATTCACTTTCTCCAATCCCATGCATAATTTTATACGTCTCAATCATGTCCCCCCCCCCTCAGGCGCCTTTTTTCTAGACTGAAAAGCCCCAGATGCTGTAGTCTTTCCTCATACGGGAGGTGCTCCAGCCCACTAATCATTTTGGTTGCTCTCTTCTGCACCTTTTCCAGTTCCACTATATCCTTTTTGAGGTGTGGTGACCAGAACTGGCCTCACCATCGATTTGTACAAGGGCATAATGATATTGGCCGTTTTATTCTCAATCCCTTTTTTAATGATCCCGAGCATGGAATTGGCCTTCTTCACAGCCGCCGCACACTGGGTCGACACTTTCATCGACCTGTCCACCAGCTCCCCAAGATCTCTCTCCTGATCTGTCAGAGACAGCTCAGAAGTTCTGTCACAAGGGCCTCCAGGTCCATTGTGGAATTAAACATTGAATTCAAGGAAACAAGAACGAAACAGTCTTGCCTTTAAGAAGAACCCATAATGCTTGTGACCGTCAGTTTGCTCGCTTCAGGAAGCCAGCAAAGGCAGACTGGGGCGGAGTCAATGACGAAGGCAGAAGACCGAGAAGAGCTTGCAGTAATGACTGGACGAGGCGTTTCTTGAAGGGCTCTGTGCCCTGTGTCCATATGGAAACTGTGCCCGAGTCAGAGAGCCCATCTTGGTTCCTTGCAGACCAGGGAAATGCATGTTCATCTTACCAAGAAACAATCTTCCTTCAGGTTCCACCAGTTGCTTCCTCACGTACGGAGGAGGCATAACAAGGAGTGTTGTTACCGATTCAGAGGGTTTGGCTCTTTGGGGCCGAGCAGACTGGTATGATGTGGGACTTGGATATCATTGTGATCAGCTCAGCACCATGTGCAAAGCCTCAACTTCTCTGAAACTGAACACTTCTTATTGTCATCCCCAGAAGGTACAGTTGCCCCAGCTGTCAATTCTGCTATTTATCTTGAATCAAAATAGTAATAAGTGAAAATCTAGTCATGGTGGAAAGGTTGAAGCCAGGAGGTCTAATGTGTCACAGTAGGATTGTATTCTGACCTCAGTACAGTTGCCAGATGCTCTTTCTATGAAAAACATTCCAAACTTGCGACATTCCCTCCTTGTTTGCAAAGCACAAAGAACATTAAGATTTGCAGCCCAGTCCTATTTACAGTTCCCTTCCACTGTTGAAACTGCAGCAGCAGCAGCAACACTGCAAAATGTGCCCAGCTGTGCCAGGCTCAGGGACTGACAGCAGAAGCTGCTGGCTGCTCTCGGTGCTCGCCGACAGACTGCCGGGATGCTACCCCCTCCGGAGTCACCCAACATACCCCCTCTCTCTCCTCAGACTTGAGCCTATGCAGGTGGCGGAGGTCTGAGGAGACCCATAGGCGATTAAGGGTGAGGGAAAATATTTTTGTTTGCCTCTCCCAGCCCCCCCCCCATAGCATTTTGGCATGCCTGCATACTATAGCGGGTGGAGGGGGGAGGATAGATTAGATATGGAAGAAGTTGAAAAGGTTGAGCAGAAGCTATCATGGATTCTGGGTTGTTTGCTAATTGGCTGTCATTCCGTTGTGTTTGTTTTAAAAACCAGAGCTCAAGGTCCATACCCTGGTCTTTTGACACTTGGGTGCTGTATTCCTGAGGTCTTTATAGGTGCCGGAGAGGTTGGCTGCACTAGTGCCACAGAAATAATTGAGTCTGGAGCAGGGGCATAGTTTACCTGGAATCCTCTTGGTGCGGTGAACCGGAAGGCTCAGTGAACCAGAAGTAATTGATGTGGAGTGATGACATCATCACACCATGTCAATTACGGTACTTCACGCTTGCTGAGCCACGAAAAAGTCAAAGACAGCAGAGGGGCTACCACACCTCCGCTGCCCTCGGCTTTCTTTATGGCTCCCACCTGTGAGCTGAAGGGGCGCGAGTCGCTTCCGACTCGCGTGGCTTTGGCTTGCAGGACGCAGGCGAGCGGCTGGATGAGCCAAGGGGGGGGGGTTGTTCTTGGCTTCTTCGGCTTTTTCGTGTAAGTAAGGAAGGAAGTAAGGAAGGAAACTTTATTGGCATAAGAACAAAACAAAAACAAACAACATAACGTAACACTTAACACGTAATATTTATATTACAAACACCTACAAACACAACAAAATTACAGCTTAAACATCATAGGGAATACTATCAGCTTTATGTGCTGTAATGATTGTATCAACAAAGGCTGCCGATCTTTCCATTGCGCCATCTATCTCCGTCGATAAAAGGTAACGTACTACCTCCTGATCTGCCCAGCCCTGGAGCTTGTCTAATATAGGGCCTAAATGTTGCTTACGAGGGGCCTCGTGGAGTGGGCAATACAAAAACATATGTAGTAATGTTTCTACACAACCCACTCCACAAGGACAATACCTCTCAGAGACTGGGATTCCACTATATCTGCCAAGTAACAGAGCAGATGGGAGAGTGTTGCACCTAGCTAAACAAAGGGCATTTAAGATTACAAAGATAAGGTGCCATCTTCCCAAAGCTGATAGGGATGTGAAATTGTAGTGGGGAACAGGTCGTACGCGCCGCATTATGCAACTCTTGATTTTCAATATCTAGAATTCTGGCCTTGATTTCGCGGTAGGCCAGCACCTGGCTCAACATACCCATCCTCTCCACATCGAGGCCAAAGGAGTTTAATTTCTGTTGTAATTCTATTGCCCCAATAGGTGGAACAGGTTCTGAAAAAAGTTGGAACAGCAGACTATCTTGATTGTAATTATAATGGGGTCTAAGCCAGAATTTCACCAACCTCAACCATTTTAAGGTCTTCAGCTGAATAAGGCCAGTTTCTAAACATAGGACTGAGTACGGTACACAGGTAGGTAACCCCAGGATTTTCCGTAGGAACATTGCTTGGATTCTTTCAACAGATTGATTGAAATTAGTATACCACATTGGGATACCATACAAAACTTGTGGAATGATTTTAGCTTTATATACCTCCACAGCAGCTGGTACATATTTATTGCCCCGGTTGAAAAATAATCTAGTTACTGCTGTAGATGATACTTTGCCAGGCTTTTTCGTGGCTCAACCTGCGAGCCGAAGAGCCACGGCTCGGATTCGGCTCAGCTATGAACGGTGAGAAATACGCTCACAGCTGAGCCTGCCCAGCCGTGGTGTCATCCCCACGTGACACCCACTGTCACTCAGTGCGAGGTGCACCACAGGCACCCCCCTAGCGACGCCAGTGGTCTTGAGTCAATTATTATTATTATTTTTATTTTAGGAATTTGTAGCCCGCCTTTCTCCCGAGGGCACTCAAGGCGGCTTACAACATATTAAAATACATATAAACATTAACAATTTATAAACACATTAAAATTAATTAAAACACTTAAGTTAAAAATAAACAACCCCAGTGGGTCACCAGCATTTACATATATTAAAACCATTTGTTAAAAAGGTCAGCCCACCATGTCAGACATTAAAAGCAGTCCTGAATAAAAATGTCTTAAGGCCCCGCCGAAAGGCCTCTAAAGAGGGAGTCATTCTTAATTCCAAGGGGAGGGAATTCCACAATTGGGGCGCCACCGCCAAGAAGGCCCTATTCCGTGCCGCCATCCCCCTCACTTCTGTCAATGGCGGCACGGTTAACAGGGCCCCCCCTGATGACCTCAGGGTACGGGTCGGATTATAAGGAAGGAGGCGGTCCTTCAAATACCCTGGACCCGAGCCGTTAAGGGCTTTAAAAGTAAAAACTAGCACTTTGAATTGTGCCCGGAAACGAACCGGTAGCCAGTGTAGCCGCCGAAGCAACGGTCCGACTGAGTCGAACCGACAGGCCCCGGCAACCACCCGGGCCGCCGCATTCTGCACTAGTTGCAGTTTCCGAACAGTCTTCAAAGGCAGCCCCACGTAGAGCGCTGTATATCAAATGTTTGGCCCCTTTTTGCTGGGGTTTAAATCACCAGGGCCCCTCCCCGTTTGCTCCTGATGCCCAGCAGCCCCTTCCCTTTCTCAGACTGCCCGGGGGATGATGCTATGTCATGATGCAGCCTTGATTCCAGGAGGGGCATTGGGGGTCAGGGAGAGTGGCCCTTACCCCAGGAAGGGGGCTTCCAGGAGTCTCCACTTTTTCCCAGAATACCCCTCAGATTGACACTCTGTCCTCATGTAGCATAATTCTGTGCTGTTATGGAGAGAAAGCAAATGGAGGCCAGTAAGGGCCGGAAGAGCTCTGGTGAATGTCACCCTCCCACCACCATCTCAAAGTCATGCCTCCCTCCCAATAGGCCACAGGAGTCCCCCACCCTCCCAAACCTGAAGGTTCAGCTCAGCCCCACCTGCAACTGGGGCTGCCAGGGACTGAGTCCAGGGCTTTCTGCGGCCGTATGCCCCCCACTGAGCCACGGTCCCGGAGGCAGGCCCCCCCCCCCACGTGATTCTGCTGGTGTCATGGTAGTGCCGTTGAGTCTGTGCGAATGCCCTACTCTCTTTTCTCTCTTCCTTCTGGCTTTAAGGAGGCATAAAACAATCCTGTGTAGGAACTGGTACAGCCTAGTGGTCAAGAGCTGTGAAGCAGGTTTGCCTAATCTTGCCTCTGCCCTGAATTCACCAGGGGGTCTTAGACAAGCCTCTGTTCTTCAGCTGCAGTCTGGGGATAAAAGTACCTTGCTGGTGGTTGTCAGGATTCCACCAAAATAATACATGCAAAGTGTTTTGTCCCCTCAAATGTTTCATTCTATCCAAATGTGAAGTGTGATTGTTCATTCCCAATTGTGAATGGCCAGTTTGCGCCAATGGGGGGGGGGCATTTATTGCAGGATTCTCTAGACTTCCTCCTTTGGGAGTAAGAGACACTTGGCCAAAGTGGAGATAGCGTAGGAGCTGGAAAAAGACAGACAGACAGACAGACAGACAGACAGACAGACAGAGAGAGAGAGAGAGAGAGAGAGAGAGAGAGAGAGAGAGAGAGAGAGAGAGATATTTCTTGCTGTTCACTCTGAGAACATGCTTATCATAGGTGAAGACATGTCCTCTAGGGCATAGCTAATGGCCTCTCCTCACCCTACCCTGATCTGCAGGGTTTGCCTGAGCCTTCAGCTGCTGCCATCCATAGTGGATGGACTGTGGTCTGTGGTCGGAGGCTCTTTGCCCTTCACGCACTGCCCATATGGAAGCAGGCTACACATCTGCCATGCATTTTCCTCCATCAGTCTATTGCACTACACCATGTTTGCCATGTTGGGGTATAAATGTGCTTCACGATGAGAACATCTCATCTTGATGAGAAACTGGAGTCTACATAATTAACCCAGATGTGCGTTTAATACACACAGCTTAATCTGTGCTAAGCCACACTAAACCTCCCCATAGTTACTTGTTGCAGATTAGCAGGTCCTCCTCTGAGCAAAGATTAATGTTGTTTCAAACTGAATTAAGCATAGCTGGAAGCAGGAGACGGTCACTGAAGTGTCTCAAGTGGGTTGGGTGGTGGACCCCGTTGGACGGGCCCCACAGGCCACTCTGGGGGGCCCTGGGAGCCCTGCAGCTGGGCAGTTTGGGAGAGAGGCCTCCACCCCTCTCCAGCACCCGGCCTGCAGGAGGTCCCCCCTTTATGGCTTGCAGGTTTCTCTTGCAACCCAGTTTTGGTGGAGAGCTCAGAGGAGGGCAGCTGTCCGTACTTCTGTCCCAGAGAAGAAAGCTTGCTGCTGTCTCCTGTCCCCTTTGGCCCAGTCCAACTGCTGCTGCTCTTCAAGACATGGCACGAGTTCAGGGCAAAGCCTTCTGCAAAACGTTGGTTCCCTCTCAGGGTCACCATTTCCCATAGTTCTCCCTCTTCAGCCTTATCCTGCAAAGCTAAATACAATTTGAAGCGAAAATCCACTCGTCCATCCATTCATTCAGACAATGCAATGATTATAACATGTCATACATACTAGCAATTATAAATGGTGAGCACAGGTGAGCACATTTTTCCATTGTGACAGTATCTTATTTTGCTTTCAATATTTAGCATACATAGGGGAGAGAGACAGCTGCCCTTTAAAGCCAACAACAAGGATAGGAGGAGCTGGGACAAGGAAGGGCTCCCCAGGAGGGCAGTCTAGGACATCGTCTCACCTATGGGTATCGAGAGAGCCACATGGGTTTTGCAACCATACATTCAAAAACCTACGTGGAAGTCTCTGAGCTCACAGATTAAGGAGGGGAAGAGATATTTGGACATTCTGTGGCACAAACCCCACAGGATAAGAAAACCCACATGTTTATCACTTCCTAATGTGCGCTTATTCCATGGAAAGTGCCCATTGTCACATGGGGTTTTGCGCATGGGCCTTAGATATTTCACTTGTATCCCACACTTCCTACAAGCAGCTCAGGGTGGCGTACATGGGGATCATGCCCTTTTGTCTTTACAACAACCCTGTGGAGTAGATCAGGCTGAAAGGGTCCCGCCAGTGAGCTTCAAGGCAGAGGAGGGATTTTAATTCAGCTTTCTCTGATCCAAGAATGACATGCTCCATCCCTGTGCACAGAACGTGGTGGGTCAGAGTGGCAGTAGAAGTGCAGTGGAAGGAGGTCAGTGGGGGATTCCTCTGCAGGGCAGAGCAGTGCGCCACCACCGGCGAGCGTCGTACAGCCGTCGCCAGCAGAGAAATAAACAAAACTGCATATAGGGTTGGTGGCTCTGTTTGTGGGATTGGCTGGGGGCGGGGAGTGATGGCTGCCTGGGCTCACACATTTTACAGAAAGACATACATGGCCGTTCCATTGAAGGCTAAGCATCATGTATCGAGGGTTAGTCTGCACGTGTGTTTAAAAAGATGGCTGGTGTCACCCTGTCCCTGTACCGCCTCCCTTGGGCTGATGTGGCCCACTGGGAAGTAGGCAGGATGCAAGAAGTTGGACCACTTTTGGTCGCGGAGCCAAAGTTGTGGAGGGCCTTGACAGACCAGCTCCCCACCCAAAGTCCTGTGCTCAGGCCTCAGGTCCAAAGGCTTCGTGTTTGTTACTAACTCCAGGACCCTGGAGAAAAGGCTGGCATGAGCTTGGACAAACCTTTCAGTTCAGGGGTGTCTTTCTTTCCCCTCTTCTCTGAACTATCCCTTGTGCTGTCCTCAGGAAAAAGCACCTTCCTCACCCTCCTGCAACCTCTGCCAGGCTAAATGAGCTTGAGTCAGCGTTTGGCAGCTCATGTCATGTGAAGAGATGTGAAGAGTTCCAGGTAGATGGACTCTTCGGAGAGGACACCTCTACTAGTGTGTGCCGTGGGGAAGCATCTGTTAGGAAGGCTGAGTGAGCAAAGACTGTTGAAGGACCAGAGCCTTCAGGCCTCTCAGATAAGGGCGACACGTTACCCGGATGTGCCTGCCTCTCCCTCTGGGACCTTTCCAGCTGTGCTGTAATGGGCGCACTTGGAGTCCTCTCTTTCTGTGAACTAGCTTTGGAAGCCAACCTTTATCTTGGATGGGCTTCTCCAACCCACCAGTGTGTAGCCTTCATCTTTCATGCCGCCGCCAGGCAACGCAGGTTTTGCTGATATATGAAGAACATTTGCTGGTTACTACTCTGGAAGGTCACAGGGTTGGATGAACGTAAGGATGAGTGAAATAATTCATCTGGCTCTTGGACTGAGCTAGGAGTTTCAGGTATACTAACTCTCTTACAAGAAGATAAATCTGTTCGCGGGTGAAATGGTGGAGCACACCATTGGGGCTTGGCGAATTACACTGTGTCATAAAACATGACACCAGCCCCTAATTGCCCTTCCTTGCATAAGGTAGGGAGAAGGATTGTTGTTCTCTTGCCTAGTTCTTACTGACTTTCTTCTCTCTCTCTCTCTCTCTCTCTCTCTCTCTCTCTCTCTCTCTCTCTCTCTCTCTCTCTCTCTCTCTCTCTCTCTTCTTCGGATTACTTTCCAAAGCTGCACAGCAAGTGGATAAAAATGTGATTAATTTCTTCAGGAAATTGCTGTAATTTCTGGGAGATGTACTTGGTATAGTGGGACCCCAGAATATTGAATCCAGTTGATCTTAACGCATCCCAGATCAGAAGGACAGGTTTCAGAGTTTGAGGAATATTCGTCAATAGCCCAGCTCCCCCCGCCCCATCTGAATACTTATCTGATATAAAAATAGTCAATGCTCTTGTGACACCTTAAAGGCCTATAGATTTGTGCTGGAGAGTGACACTAAACCTTTCCAGGTGGTGAAGTCTAAAATGGATTGTGAAGAGCTCCAGAAGGATCTCTCCAAACTGGGAGAATGGGCAGCAAAATGGCAGATGCGCTTCAATGCAAGTAAGTGTAAAGTGATGCACATTGTGGCAAGAAATCAAAACTTCACATACACACTCATGGGTTCTGAGCTGTCTGTGACGGATCAAGAGAGAGATCTTGGGGTGCTGGTGGACAGGTCGATGAAAGTGTCGACCCAGTGTGTGGTGGCCATGAAGAAGGCCAATTCCATCGTCAGGATAATTAAAAAAGGGATTGAGAATAAAATGGCCAATATTATTATGTCATTGTACAAATCGATGGTGAGGCCACATCTGGAGTATTGTATCCAGTTCTGGTTACCATACCTCAAAAAGGATATAGTTGAATACATGTGCACAAAAGAGCAACCAAAATGATTTGTGGGCTGGAGCACCTCCCTTATGAGGAAAGTCTACAATGTTTGGGGTCTTCAGTCTAGAAAGAAGGTGCCTGGGGGGGCATGATTTAGAATCCAATCCTATCCCCCACCATTTATGATGATGCAGCCGCGCCAGTGGGGCATGCGCTAGTCAAAATGTTTTCTACTTAGCACTGCATAGGCTTCCTGGTGTCCTGTGGGTCTCCTTGGACCTAGGCCAGCTATATAGCTGGTGTACGTCTGAGGAGAGAAAAAGTGTGGGGTGGGGTGGAAAAGAGAGGATAGGGCTCTTCTTATTTTCCAAAGCTTGTATAGACTTGAGCCCAGTTTGTCATATGATGAAGTGGACCCCGGTCCAGAAAAGCTTCTGCCGCAATGACGATCTTGAAGGTGCCACAAGGCGTTTGTGAAAAACCTATTTTTTACAGAGTTCTAGCTGCAGCAACAGCAAGATTAGGTGTTTTGCAGGCTTGTATTACAGCTTCCTACTTCTCTTCCATCCCCTCTAATGAGCTGGAGACAGAATTCTTCAGTAGCCTCCTTGACCTTTGGGTACCCTGTGAATAGCGGGGAGGAGGACAGATATGGTTAGACCCAGCTGCCTGGCATGGGCTTACCCCGGAGCAAAGGGACAAATGATTCCTTACCCTGAGGGCGCCTCCGGCGGCCAAAACGCCCCTGTGAGATTGAGCAGGCACCACATTGGCGCAGCTGCATCGCCACGCAGGGAGTTAAGTAGGATTGGGCTGTTAAAATGCTTTGGTGGCAGATGGGAGTAGATGAGAGACTCTTCCCCACCTGCAAAATTCAGATTCTTGAGAGGTGGTACATTTCCAGAGCTTTCTGGGGAGAAGTGATCTGGGGCAGACCAGTGCAGGTGTGGACCAGAATTCCAGCCACTTTATAGCAGCCAGTCACCTCCTATCTAACCCACGCTCTGATGTCCACTGAGCCATGCGAGGTTGCAGAGCGGAGGAAGAGAGGCCAGCCCTGGTGTCCAGCAGCATCGCTCTACCCCTTGGCATCCTGTGGCTTGCTTGTAGCCTGGCCTGGCCTGGCACGTTGGGTGGACTCAGCAGTAAGCAGCACGGGGTAAAGGGTTAAAAAAGGGACTTGGGGGCAAAGACTTGCGACTTGACTCAAGACTTGGAGCCTTTTACAACAAGTTGAATTTTATTCAGGTTTAAACCCACTTTTCCCCTTAAATAGATAGGGACTCGCAACCCGCAACCAAAGACTTGGGACTTGGGGGGACAAAGACTTGAGACTTGGACCCAGAGACTTGATCTACAATCCTGGGTTTCACACGTTCTCAGATGGCAACTTCTGATGCATCCTAAAAACATGCCCTGTACTTTGCAGGAAAGCCTTGCTAGTGGCACCGTAACGAGAAAAGAAGCGTGTTCCCCGCGTGGTCTCACGTCCACGAGTGGCACTGACTGGCGAACATTGAAATAGAGGCAACGGCTTTGCTTTTTATAGCACATTGTGAACAAAATTGCTCAGCTGAGCCCCTCTGAGCTGAAGTGCTCTAACGGTACATCATTTCAAGGGAAATCGGTTTTGAGATGACATCCCCCCCCACACACACACTCCATAGAATTAGAACAGAAAGAATCAAATGGGGATTATTTTAAGGAACATTGTTCTTTCCTACGTAGCGCAATGGAATCTGATGCTGACACTTTGGAGGTTTAATGTTTAAAATGAGCCTCCTCTTACGTAAGGTCTAAAGAAAGACTGCAAACAAGGAGTTCCAGGGGAATAATTTGGGCTGAGGGTGAATCCGGCAGGTGTATCTGGAGTCACGGCATGTGTGGAACGCCCCACCAGTAGGGTGTCTGGATGGGTTATCCTATCACTTGCATTTAGGGTGTTCCTGATGTCTGTCTCTCCTTCCTGACTAGGGGAAAGTCCAAAAGGACATGACTTTTCATTCATTTGCCATTTTATTGATAGCCAAGTATTTTTCTCTGTTCCAATTTCCAAATAACCCTGTCCTGCCCTTGGATTAATGTCATTCTGGCCTTACGCACACGGTGAGGCGACTGGTTAGAGACGCGCCATTGCGCCAGAGTGGCTGAGTTCATGACTCAAGGCCCAGGCTCCTGAGGAGAAAGGGAGGCAAAGCTTGGCCCACTGGTCGAAGAACTATGGGTGTGCTTGGGGCCAAAGGAGGAGGTTGGGCTGGGGCCGTCACTCGGGGGGGGGCACGTGCCTGTACACAGGAAGCCCCAGGTTCAATCTCTTGTATTTCCTCTCAGCCAGCACAAGCGACCCCTGGCAGAGAGACCCCTGGTCTTCCTGTTCCCCCCATTGACCCTCCCCATGCCCCCCACCCTCTGATTTTTTCTGTGACCTTCTTTATGCTACTGCAGCTGGCTTTCATTGATAGTCTCCAAACGCGCCCATTGGCAGTCAGCACAGTGGCGGGCGGTGGTGGTCATTTTAGGGATTGTGAGTGATTGGGCTGCGAAAGGCAGTGATGTACAAAAGGAAGCAGCGGCAGAACCTTCCCCCAGTGCCTGTGGGCAGGTGCTCTTTTCTTTTTTTTTACCCAGAACCCCCTGGCTGCAGCATCAAAGTGAGGGGACTTCTGGGGAAAGAATGGTGGCCACCAGCACCAGTTATAGGAAGAGCAACAGCATGAAACAGGTTGAGGTGGCAAGCAACCCAACCCAACGCAAGCCCCCTCCCCGCAGCCGATGCAGCCATACCAACAGAACCCACGTTGCATCCCGCAGGGGGGGGCAGTCCCAGAGGCCTTCTCCGAGTAAGGGAACATTTGTTCCCTTACCCCAGGGCAAGCTCCCACTGCCCAATGGGCATCCTTGGATCTGTGACAGCCGTTTTGCTGCTGCAGGTCCGATTGGACCCGGATAGGTGGATTGAGGCTGGGAAGGGAGATGGGATATCGGTGGAGCCACTGCTGATGATAACTGGCCCTTCCCACCCTCAGCACCCTCCATCCCTGGTCGTGTCCCCAAGGCATCCTGAGGCCCGCAAAGGCCAATGCAGTGCGTGACTCTGTGCGTCGCAGGCCCCACGCGACCCAGAAGTGGCCTCCGGAGTCATCCGTGGATGGTTAAATCTGTGGGTGCAGCGAGTGCACTGCATTTGTTTATTTTACCGTTGTAATTATGTGAGCCACCCTGAGAGGGCAGCATACAAATACGCGGTCAAGAAATGCTGTAAGAATCCTCCTGGAACGTTGTGCTTTCTGATGCGCCTGGGAAGCAGTGGAGTCGAGAGGGGGGACCCTTTTGGGACTTGCCGCTGGAGTGCGCCTTCAGGTGCGCATCCCATTGGGAACGATGAAGCAGCTGTGAGTGCATGTTCCACGGTACAACTGAGTCACAACTAGGATGGTTCCGAGATGCACGGACATTTGAAGGACTCTGTGGGTCGAGGGGTGGAAAAGAGTCACCCTCTGCAGAAACGCAAGCATGAGCGACGTACAGCCCTGTTCGTGAGGATCAAAGGCATCTTCAGAAATTCTATAGATTTCATGGAAAACTGAACCCTCCCTTGAGACTTCCCAGGAAAAACTTCACAGCTGCGACAGAGTGTTGAAAACAACACATCACAGTAACATCAAAGCCGAAGCCTCATTACGCCACTTTCCCATTTCCAGAGAAGAGCAGCTTTGGTGATTTTTGCAGTACAGAACGCAAGCTCCGACACTGATCGTTAAGTGTAATCATTACATTGGCTTTGTGTTGCAATTTTAGCATTCAATCACAATTAGACAGAATGGATCCATGCTCCACTAATGCAACACTATTACCCTCTCTCGGACGTGAAGCTTTCCCAAGATGGAATGAAAATACCCCACTGGGATGACACCTTTAAAGCCTGCAGGATGCAGGTAACTAATGCCCCCTTGAAGATCGGTTCAGTCAAGCAAGCTGGGTAAAGCAGAGGAAGGAAGGAAGACCCAGGGTGTTCATTCCATGTGCTGGGAGCTGACTGGCTCGGCATTCGCAAGTCACGACATTGATTGGTGATAGCTGAGTGGTTGGATTCAAGAGAGCCCATTTCCACTGAAGGGACACGGATGGGGGCAGGAGAAAATGGTGATAACGAAATAAAAACATGTAATACTGCTTTCTGCTATTCCATTTTTTATGCCAATAAAGGTTCCTTCCTTCCTTCCTTCCTTCCTTCCTTACTTACTGCTATTCCATTTTGGTCAAATACCGAAATATGCAAAAAAACCAAAACCATTTTCTCCTATTTCTAGGCATGGAATATCCTCCCCTGCATTGTATGACACCAGTCAAGATCTCGCTGCTTTTCAGTGTATCTAAGCTCAAGTCCCCCTTGGGAGCCAGGATGGTGTAGAGGTTCAAGGGGCTGAGCTTTGACCAGGGAAAGCTGGGCTCAGATTTCACTCAGTCATGAACCCCACCTTGGGCCAGTTGCTTCCTTGCAGTCTACCTTCCTTTGCAGGCCTGTTGCAAGTCCCAAGTCCCATGTGCTTCCTAGAAGGAGGGTGTCCAAAACAAACGTCTCCTCATTGGTCATGATGTGGACCGTCCAGCAACTCCAGAGGCAGCAGGAGACGTCCAAGCAGCAGATGGCCAGGAGAGAGTCTCTTACTCCTGCTATTGGGCAGTGATGAGTCTGAGTCAATAGACTCCAGGCTACAAGTCACATCAATGACTTGACTCGGACTTGACTCAGCGATTGTAAAAGACTCGAGACTCGACTCGAAACTTGGAGCCTTTTACGCCAAGTCGAATTTTATTCAGGTTTAAACCCCTTTTCCCCCTTAAATAGATAGGGACTCACAACTCGCAACCAAAGACTTGGGGGCAAAGACTTGGGACTTGACTCGAGACTTGGACCCAGAGACTTGATCCACATCCCCGCTATTGGGCATCCTTTCCTTGGAGGTGCTGCCAGGGCTGTACCCTCCAGGTCGCATAGCAGGTGCTTGACCCACTGTGCTGTGGGCACCTGCCCCAATGGCCTCAGTGCTCATTATTCAACCAAGGGATCCAGACCTGTCCTGCTGTCTGTGGCTAATTGAACTGAACTTGGAGCCCCCGACACACACAGCGCGAACCCCGGCTACGGCACACGACCTCCCAAGGAAAGTCCACGACTGGGGCCCAGGGGCCTCATTATCCAAGCGAAGGAGGATGGTGTTCAGGGGCAGGCGGGGGGGACCCTTTTGGTGGGCAACCTCATCTTGCAGACCCTGTAGGAGAATTTCTTTTGCTTTGCAGAGAATCATAGCCTTGGTTACGTTCAGAGCCCACCGACAGCACCGTCGACTCCGGCTTTGGGGGTCCTATAGCACAAGCCATGCAAGGGCCTCCCAACAAGCACCAGGTGCACCAGTCCCATCCCCCTGCCGTGGTGTCAGGATTAAGGCATTCAGGCACCTTCTCCCCACCACCTCTTGACATGCCTCCCTACTGGCCCCTCCACTGGCTGGCTTGCCCCACATGTTCAGAGCATCTTTCATGTCCCACTGCTCTGCAGCAATCAAACTGTGTGCTGGGGAATTCTGGAGTTCCTTAGACCAGGGGTTCTCAACTCTTTCCCGGCTGAGTACCACCTCCGGGACCACTCTCCTGCTGCATACCACCGGAAATGACTGGCGATGACATCATCACCAGTTACATCCAGGTTTTCAGAGGCCAGAAAACGCAGGTAGGAGGCTTTGGGCAGTTGGGAAGGCCCTTCTCAGTGTTCCTGAGAGGCTCAGCCAAAGGCAGGAGCCTCTTGGGAGCAAAAACACGCCGCCACATCGGAGCGGGGTTCCAGTGGTCTGGTGGTCCGAGTACCACCAGCAGTCGGCCAAAGTACCACTGGTGGTACTAGTCCCACTGGTTGAGAACCCCTGCCTTAGACAACTCTCAACGTTTTCCCCACAACAAGTTCAGCAATGATTGGCACGTTCCCTTGCCGACGACTTACCCATCATCGCTGCCATTGTCCCCCCCCCCGTGTGCATCTACAGGGCCCCGTTGGGTTTGTCCTATTCTAGGGTGCACTCTCTGTTCAGCATAGGGCTGAGATGAAGGTTCTGCCTGGAGAACCTTTGGCTTCAACGGTGCAAAATGTCCCCTGAAAGCCCCCTCAGCTCATCTGTGTCTGCTGCAGCTCCCAGTGGTGCTTCCCCTGGGTGCTGCTGGCAGCTGCCTTTTTTTTACCCACAAGTCCTCCCACCGCAACACTGCATGATGGGATAGCTTAGTGGTGACAGGACCTTTGGGTTAAAAAGTGCCAGCCATCAGCAGCCCCCAGGAGGAATGCTGCCCTCAAGGCTTTTACCTGCCCATCTCCAAATGCCCCCTGATTGGGCAGGGGGCATCTGGGGCCGTGCCCCAAAAGGCTTGGCTAGTGTCTGTAGTACAGGCTGCATTCCCAGGAATCCAACAATGGGGTCATGTTGTTGTTTTTTTTGGGGGGGGGGAATATCCTTGGAGGCGACAGAAGGCCTTTGCTTCCTTTCTCTCTGCTTTCTCCTCCGGGTGTCTGTGTGCGATGATAGTGCCGCCGTTATCTTTTTGTGGGGCTTCCAGGGTCGGATGATTTGCTGTCGTCCTGGACTCATTGAAAGGCTCCTATCACTGTGTGACCCAGTGCTGCTTCCGCCTTTCTTGGCAAGGTTTTGTGCCAGCTCAATATGAAGCACAGCATTTCAGCCGATGCTTTTGATTTACCCACCTATCTCCATCTGCTCTGGACGTGGAACTGATCTGGCAGCTTTCAGCTTTAGCTCTCCGACTTTTAATAACCATTCCGGGGGTGATGCAAGAAAGGAGCAGTTGAGAGCATCTTCTCACTCAAGTGTGAAATACATGTCCATTGCAACAATTATGCATGTTTTGAAAGTGGCACCTTTTGAAAATGCATGCAACTAGCAAGCAGGGGGAAAATCAGGCACCTGCCTCCATGTTTTCAAGGGGACAGGCTGAATAGATTTACAATATCTGGGGGGGGGGGGAAGAGATATTGTTGAACTGGAAAAGGTGCGGAAGAGGGCAACAACAACAAAAAAAGACCCCCATGATGAAAGGCTACAGTGTTTGGGTCTTATTTCGTGAAGATGATGAAGCCTGGGACGTAGTCGAAGTATATAAAATGATGCAAAGTTTGGAGGAAGTTATTAGAGAGAACATAGGCTGCAGTCCTCTACACACTTACCTGGAAGTAAGTCCCATTAAAGTAAGTGGGACTTACCTCTGAGTAGATGTGCATGGATTTTGATAACACTAGAATTTGGGGTAGAACTCACTAGGAGCTTAAATAAAAGATGAGTCCTTCCCGCTGCAACACATGTTTAATGTATGGAATCTGCTGCCATAGGATGTGTCGATGGCCACTAGCCTAGATGACTTTATTTTTTTTATTTTTTTGTCATATATTTAATTTTTATTAATAAACTACAAAACAAAACAATAAAACAAAACAATACAACATACTACGAAAGATTACAGCAAGCGCGAAGCAGTAAATCCTACTTGTATATTATTATATATTTTCTACTTATAATATCTAACTAAGCCTATATCTCTAATATACTATTCATTAAATTCACACTTCATCACTCCTTCTCTCTCTCTCTCTCTCTCTCTCTCTCTCTCTCTCTCTCTCTTAAAGAATCTATAAGTGGTATCCAAATATTCATAAAAAGATTAACTAACTTTTCCTTTATCATCTAAAAATCTTAATTCCTACTTCAAATATTTTAATATATAAAGCCACCCCATTTTTCTCCAAATGTATTAAAATAAAACCTTCCAAATGTTTCTGTTTTTTTAAAAAAAATCTATATCCCCTTTTTATATAAAATTCCTAAAAATAAATCACATCTTACTTAAGTCTTTTCAAATAATAAAACATTATTTTTCTTTTATTCACAAAAGGGTTAACTAACTTTTCCTTTATCATCTAAAAGTCTTAACTTCCACTTCAAATATTTTAAATTTATTAAGTCACCCCATTTTTTGTCTTCAAATTTGTTAATTCATCATCAAAAATTTTCCATCAGTCTTAATATGTTTCTTAAAAACAAGTCATATCTTATTTGTTTTTTAATAATAAAACATTTTCTTTTTATATAACATTAACTCCAATAATATTCCCCACAAAAAAATAAAAAATTATAATCCCTTTTTACTTTTGACAGTTTGCCATTACCCCTTCCATCCCTCCCCTTCCTCCTTCCTCTTCTTCTTCTTCCTCTTCTTCTTCTTTAAATCTTTCCCAAAAGTCCCTTGTTTTTTGAATTGTATCCACTTTACAATTTTTTCCACAGAATCATTCACGTCTTCTATATTCCTCTCCCGAAAGACAATCTTCAGCACCTTTTTTAGTAAAGTACTCTGCTTCTCTATCTCAAGTCTTGGTTTAACTCTTGGTACTTCCTCTACTACAGTCTCTTCCACTAAATCTTTCTCTTTATCGTTGTCTTTTTCTTTATCTTCGTGTACTTCCATCGTAACCTTTATTCCTTGTAATTCATCCTTTTCATCCTTTTCCTTCACTGCTTGTTTCAGTTCTGCGTTCATATTCTCAAGATTTCCCTGCAAAATTGTCATTTTTGCATCGAATCTCTGTTCCCATTTTTTAAAACAATACAATAGTGTATTCATGTTGCAAATTTTTCACCAGGTGCCAATCTCTCTTCTCTTAAAAAAAAAGAGGTAATATAAAAAACTTCTGCGGTCGACGACGTGAAACAGAAAGATTAATTGCCAAGATCCATGAACTCTAACACGGAAGGGCTCATATTCTTTTAGCAAAAATGTGCAAAAATGTCAGGAATGTCAACAACAAAAATCCCAAACAATTTTCTCTTGCCAGAATAGTCTATTTAAAAAAACCTTCTTACTGTTTTAATCTTCCATAAGTACAGAAAAAAATCAATAAAACTCACCACTATTAAAACTTTAACTTCGTCTTTCCAACTTTCACTTTTGAATGTTCAGTTCGCCTTATCACAATGTATTATTTTTAACGTTAACTCTTATCTCAGCTAATTTCTTCAACTCATAAATCATTTCTACGCCTCTTGCTTAAGTAAAGCAAAGCATGTCGGAGGTGGCTTGACTTGGTTTTCATCTGCGGCTCGAGCTCGATGGTAATCCAGCTTTCTCACCGAGAATCCAAAACTTCAAAGCCTTTGCCTTGAAGTGTCAGAAAGGGAGCGATTGAAAGCAATGTGGTTTATCTCTTCGTACTCCCTTTTAATCCAGGGGTAGAGTAATTAAGTCCATCAGATGTACTCCGTCAATACAGAGCGATCGGCGGAGTTGTCAGCCAGCCATGTCCTCCTAGCCGGAAGTGAGACTTTAAAAGGGGACTAGGCCCATTCCAGGAGGAGGAGAGCTCTGTCACCCACTGGTATTCGGCTGACTCAGAGGCCTTGTCACTGCAAAGAGCAGCCACTAGGGGCAGCGGTGGGAGAGCACTCTTGCCTTCAGGCCCCACTTCTGGGCTTGCTGGAGGGTCTGGTTGGCCTCTGTGGAACGCAGAATGCTGGACCCCTGGTCTGGCTCTTCGTGGGACAGGTCTTGTCTTTCCAGTAAGTTAAGCAACTTGTGGTCTTGTCTTTCCAGTAAGTTAAGCAACCTGGTGTTCTGGAAGTGTGTATATTTCAATGCACTTGTTATAATTTTATCGAAGTCTGTGAATTGGCACCAAATGCAACCCAAGTGCTTATTGTTTTAGCTAATGCTTTTTTTCTGGTCTGGAAATGTGGCTGATACCTTGGTATACATAATAAGTAATCCTATGAAAGTGCCCCCCCCCTCCTCTCTTGTAGATAGATGCTTTTGTCTGGGCAAATTACACCTGGCAGGTACATCTGGAGGTGGTGGTGTTGCATGTACAGTCACTGCACATCTGCATCAAACAGGGTATAGTAATTAGAAACAACATTTTTATATTTAGGTCCTGAATGGGAGAAAAAAAGGGGGGGCTCTACATTCCTGGAGTTAACATAACCATCAATTTAGCTGTTTACTTGGGTTTTTCTTTCTTTTAAAAATGCCAGATGAATAATATTTTTAAGCAAGATGAATAATGCAGACGGCACCAACTTTCCACAGGCTGATGAGCAACTCCCAGAGAAGCAGAGTTATTTTTACCTGCCTGATGTGCTATTTTCTGAATCCGTTTTGCTTGATGCTTGTTTTAGTCTCACAGATGGCAGAGTTAAATTTAAGAAGCATAGAATCCCACCGAGCTGGAAGAGACCAAGTGCGAGTCTGCACTAGGGAAAGGGGGCCCATGCGGCGCTCAGTGAGCTGTGCAGGTGAGCCAGGCAAAGAAAGCCCAGGCTCAGAACAACGAGGGCTTCGCTTTCAGGTTGAGAATGGTGCTTTGGTGGAGCAGATTCTCTCCCCCCCCCCCACCAAAGACTCTTCCATTGGAGGAATGTCCAGCCAGCTTCTCTGCTGCCAATTGGTCTCTGATCACTTGCTGCTCTGCAAACACCATGGATGGGTCCCTGATCTTCCTGGATTAGTCACATGAGAGATTCTGGACAGCAGATCTCTGGACCTCAATGTGCTGTACGAGAATGCAGAGTTTGGACCCCTTCCTTGAGGCCAGGGGTTCTTACCCCTTCCACAGCTGTTGTATGGAGACTACCCAGGAATACTATATAGTTGTTGTTCAGTCGTTAAGTCATGTCTGACCCTTCGTGATCCCATGAACCATATCCCGCCAGGCCTTCCTGTCCTCCACTATCTTCCTGAGTTCACTCATTTTCATGTTCGTTGCATCGGTGATGCTGTCTAACCATCTCATCCTTTGCCTTCCCCTTCTCCTTTTGCCTTCAATCTTCCCCAGCATCAGAGTCTTCTCCAGAGAGTCCTCTTCGCATTAGGTGGCCAAAATATTTGAGCTTCAGCCTCAGTACCTGTCCTTCCAGGGAACAGTCAGGGTTGATTTCATTTAGGATTGACTGATTTGATCTCCTAGCAGTCCAAGGGACTCTCAGGAGTCTTCTCCAGCAAACCCGTTCTTCCAATTTCAAACCTGTGTTTCTATTTCATGGATATTTTCCATAGATGATTGGAAGAAATGGTGAGCACTGGACTGACCAGGAGGATCATCTGGTTCGAGTCCTGCCACTCCTGGAATGCAGCGTACCCCAAAGAGCAGGAACAGCCCAGTCACCCGAGTCCTTGGTGTTGGGGGGTTATATCATAAACCTTAGGGGGTTCAAATATGCAGAGTTTGCAAACGGAAGAAGACCTTATATTTATTTAACCAGTAGAGTTATCCCAGCACTCAGGCTAGCTAGCTATCATTAGCATTGAAATGAGACACGGAGTCTGAGGCTTGTATAGTAAAAAGAAAAGTAGTTTTACTTACAGTTCAGTATTCATAGTTTACATTCATCTAGTTATGACTAGAGGTACACTATTACATTGAGCAGTCAGTATGCCCCTATATAGCTGGCACACCCATGAGGGGAAAATGGCTTCCAGGCAAGGAGCCCAGAAAAGCACGTCCTTCCCCCTGTAGAGTCAGATGCGAAGAGAGAGAACCCATGTGGTCAGAGAGAGTATGTTGGGAAAGGTCAGGGTCACGCCCCTTCCAGGTCAGACAGGAGGGGTCAGGTGAAGGTCCTTGCAGGTGACCAGAACACACCCACTGCCCTCCAAGGTCCTAGCAGCCAAATACTGCTCATATCCAACACTTGGCACACGCTCTCCGTCGACTCACAAACCCTCCTCTCGCTTTCCTTGCCTTGTGCGTAGTCAGACTGATGGCACGTGCAACAGTGGCACCAGCTCCTCCCACAACTGGGCTGACCAAGCTTTGAGCAGCTGCAGTGTCAGTTAGGAGGGTTTGCCCACGGGACGAGATGAGCTCTCCCACTGCAAGTGAGTGAAGTGCCTGCTAGTCCCATTTCCCCCCGCTACTTTCAGGTTTTTGTTCAGTGCACAAACAGGAAGAATTGCAAGAAGAAAGTGAATGGCTGACATGTCCTGCCAAATCCCCTTGTCCACCTCCTTTAAGAGGCTTTGGCCCACTTCAGACTAATTAGTGCCCCTTTTGCACTCACAAGTCCATCAGACCGAGTCCACAAGCCAGTCAGCAAAGCCAACTCAGTCCACTTTCTCCCATTCCTTCCAGCTCTCCTCCTCTCTGCTTGCTTCCTCTCCCCCTCCCTCCAGGTGCTGCTTTTATCCCTGAAGACCTGGTGACCTCTAGTGGCTGCAGCTGTGCAGCATGCCTCCTTCTAAAGCCTAGGCTTTAACCCCTTATTCCCCAGATTTGCCAGAGCAAATGTAGACACCGCACACTATCTCCTCAGGGAAATCGTCCACATTCTCCAATACATGACATCATCCTAGGCAATGTATGGAAACACTCAGTGCTACCAATGCTGTTGCTCAGGAGAACTTCTCCCGACAAACCTCTTAGTCAAAATCAGAGCAATCCAATTTTGTGGCTTGTCGTTAAAACTGCCTTGAGTCATTAAATGCTGCTGATAAAAGTACATTTAAAGCTCTGCTATCAGGGTGGAATGGGAGCTGTCTGTCTTTCTGCAATGAACAAGTGTCACATGGATGTGTGTGTGTGTGTGTGGGGCACATCAATACAGACTTTGTAGGACTAGGAAATAACCAGCTACCTACCTGGATATAGCTATAGCTGTAAATTGGGTGTGGTTGGGCTGGTGGAAGGGTCTGGAGTTCCATAATGCTTTCCACTTCAAAACAAAACAAAACACCTTTCCCGTCAGTATGCCTTGCTAAAAGATGTTGGTGGCTGGCTGGATTTTGGTTGTTGGAGTACGCAGGTGGGTGGGCCGGCTTCCAAGAGTTTTGTCAGCTGTGCCTGTCCAATTTTACTGATATCACCAAACTGTTTCTTCTCTTTCCTGGTCCCCAACATGTTTTCAACCAGCGGCTTAAATTTGAGACAAATGGGCCGCATCCTGCTGTCTGGCACAAGTCCTGCCAGAATTTCAAGAGAGGTCAAAAAGACTTTGACACATTCCTGAGAATCCCTGTTGTGGAGCGGGGAGAAGCACTTGAACAACTTTCTTACCCCAAGATTTTGCGAGAAGCAACATTGGAGGGACATTCCGAGGTCCTGTCCATTGAGGCGTCTGTTGGCGTGTGGGGGGACCATTAAGGGAATTCAAATCCGATTCACGGACTTTCTCATGGGGTCCACTCCATGCCTCTCGAGTCTCCATGCTGGGAGGTGGGGAAAGCCCAACCACACTGGCTGTAGGGCGAACAGATCTGGAAGAATCCAGCAAGTCATGTCGAGGCTTCTTGGCCCCACATGCCTTGGAGACCACTGATGAGCATTGGCCGCTGAAGATCCTTGGTCAAGGCAGGTGTAGCTTTTCCTGGGTCTGGGCTTTTCCTCCAGTTCTGTGTCAGTGTTGCAGGGAAAGATGACAAGGATTCTGTCTCTGGCAAGCGGCCAGGGATTGGCAGCCAGCCGAAGAAGCCTCCAGTGGCTCAGGTGTCGTCAGCCTCCAACATCCCACCCGTGCCAGCATGCCAGTCAGGCGCAGGGGCCGGCAGGGTATTAATCAGGCCAGGGGGCCTGGCAATGGCACACTTCAGTCATAAACAGAGGGTGCACAGGGAGCTGGGGGCTGGGATTGGAAATTGCATGTATTATTGAAAGAGTGGCGGAGGAGAGTGATTAATCTTCGGTCTCGTAATAGCCAGAGGTTGTCATGGCTTGACATGAAAATGATGCTGCGTGTGGAACGAGCCAGGGCATCGTTAACCAAAGCGCACCACGCCGTGTGCTTCTTCAGGGCCTGTGAGACGCAGGAGTCATTCAGCAGATTGCAGGGCTGTGACTCGTGGGAAGTTGGTGCCAGTCATTAAATAACCCAACAGACCCTGTCATAGATAACAGGCTGAAAAATGGACTCGCACTTTGCCTAACAGGCTCCTCTTTCCATCACGGACTAAGCTCCTGTAATGCCACAGCATCTTCATGAAAATTCCAACTGCAGGGGAGAGGAAAGGTCAGGCACAGAATGTATATTATGACTTTGGCTAGTACGAATCAAGCAGCAAGCCAATGGAGGTAGAGCAGCCACTTTATATGCAGAAGGTCCCAGGAGTAATTCCCAGGGGGGGAAAGGGGCCAGAGACAACATTCCTGAAGTACCACCACTGCCAGTGAGTGTCAATAATACTGCAGTCTGGCTGACTCCTTGGCAACGTCCTATGTCTGTTTTGTGGGCCACATTCTTTGCGTGAGACCTAAGGACAGGAGGGGCTGTGTGCTCCTGTGGAGGCAGAAATGGAAGAGAGGGGGGGGCAGCAGCAATGCAGGAAGAAGATCCCAGAGGGGCAGTTGAGGAGTGGTCTCCTTGAAGGGACTGTTCCGCAGGCGCTGGTCGTGTAGACCAGCCTCCTGCCTGATCTGTGAGCGATGGCTTCCTTTGCTTGATCAGCCCTTCTGTTGCAAAGGCAATCCTGCGTTTGATACCCTGTGCCAGAGAGGGAAGGAAATCCCCTTTGAGGGGTTTGCAGCAGGGAAATGGTGGTTGGGGAAGGAGGAAGTGCCCTCTCCTGCTCTCCTGCTGTGCGCGCGCGCACACACACACACACACACACACACACACACACCCCGAGCAGCCTTGCGCTTGAAGAGGCAGCAATATGCACAGTGGTGTCCTTTCCCCATGAGAGGAAGAGACTCCAGGACTGCTCCTCCCCACAGGATGCAGGGCACATGCCCCACTGGCACGGCTGCCTCGGTGGGCGGGGTTTCGATAGGATGGGGCTGCTCACTCCCGTATGCTGCTGCAGTATGGTTCCGATGACACTGTGTTGTTGTCAAGACAGTGCATCATCCATGGTGCCTGGAATGTGCCACGTTGTGGTTGCCAACCCCTGGCTTGCAGGAAGCTGTCTTCCCCTCAGGCAGGCAGGCAGGCTGCCCCTTCGTTTCGCTAGGCTGGCTGCCCTGGCTGGCAGTGGCTCTCCAGGGCTTTGGGCAGGGGTCTTGTCCCAGTCCCACTTGAGCTATTGCCAGGGGTTGGACGGCGCCAGATTGCATGTAGCGCCTGTGTCCTGGCCCTGTTCAGGAGCCTGGCGGCCAATTCTACTGGGGCTCGGTCGGCTTCCTCTCCCAGTCCTGACTGGCTCCGTTTGCTGCTCCCACCGGCTTAGCCGTTTCCTTGCCCTGCCCTCTTTCACACACACACTCCTAATCCCTGGCTGGGACATGTGGGGATTAGGCTGGAAGGCTGGAGGCCCCTGGAGGCCGGCCCGTGCCTGCCCTTTCGGGAGCCACAAGGCTCAGAGCGGAGCTGTCGTTCTTTGGGGCTGGCTGAATGGACCCGTTCCAGGATGAATTAAAGCGGGTTTAGTCGCAGCAACCATCTGCTGCAGGATGGATTTTGAGGCTGACTGTGGCGGGCATGCTCCCCCCCCCCCAGTCCTTGGCTGGCTCCTTGAAGCTTGATCAACTGTGCGTGGGGCAGAGCGCTTGCCAGGCACCCCAATGACATCAGACACACACGTGGGGTTTATAGGCACAAGCTTACCCTGTAGTGTCAATTGATACAGTGGAGGATCATTTTGCTTTCTTGCATTTCAGCAGCTACTTAGGCTCCCTTTTGAAGCAGGTTCCTTCCAGACTGAAGAATTTCATGAAAATAAAATTAATTATTATTATTATTATTTATTACTTTCTAATCACTATATATAGATTAAAAATGATAATCATCTGTCAAGACTTAAAATCCAATACACACGATACACCAAAGGAAAAAGGGGAGGGGAGGGAAGAAGATAAGTCAGTTTTGCTAGCAAATCATTCACGTTGCAAATTATTGATAATAAATAAATGAATACATGGAAATAAACTGTTGCAGAATAACCAGTGCTTCTGCACCTAGAGAGTTTACAGCTGTTCCCATTTCTAGATCTGTTTTCAAAAAGGTTTGGGGGCCTATGAGTGCAGAAGTCACTGTCGAATCAATCCTGCTCATTCACACAGTGAGGGTAGGAGTTGAAGGGCCTGTGCCTCCGCGGCTGGCTCAGAAGACGCTGGGGCAAGAAGAGGTGGAGGCGGCGGCACCGGCAGCCAGGTCTGAAACGCGCGATGCAGGCGAGCCGTTTGGCTTGCGCCAGGCGTTTCTCCAAGAGTGCAGAGAGAGAAAGAAGCATCCCAGCCTGGTCCAGAAATGCCAGGGACTGAACGGTGGGCTTTCTGCCTGCAAAGCCTGGGCCCAGCCATAGAAGCGTCCTGTGGACCTTCCCAGCACCACCCGATCGGGTGCCTAAGATAGTGTCAATTTGGGTGCAGGATGTACTCGAGATGATAGGTTTATTGTGCTTTGTATGTGTTTTCTCTCTCTCTCTCTCTCTCTCTCTCTCTCTCTCTCTCTCTCACACACACACACACACACACACACACACACACACACACACACACACACGAACCGGAGCCCTGCTGCCTGGTAAAGCTGGTCAGGGCAGCTACGACTGTCTCCGTTCAAATGTCTGCAAGCTCCTCACCCTTCGCCCAGCGCACCGGACACTTGGCCATGGGTCATACAGGCTGGTGCACTAGTAGCGCAGAACCAGGGCTGCATGAAACACATGTGCGGACGTCCCTCCATTGCAGAGTGTCCCATTGCCCTATTGCCTGTCTTGTTTGCACATCGACCAGCCACATCTCCCATGGCTCTGAGCCATTGATCCTCTTCGCTTTCCATCTGCTCCCTGGCCTGGAGTGTCGGAAGTGTGTGCCATAAAGCAGATGAATGGGGCTGGGGCTGGGGGCCGAGCCCTGGAGTTTGTCCGTTGCTTGAAGAGAGAGGTGCTGGTGGGAATCTTTCTTTTGTGGGGCTGGAACGGTTTTGCTGAAGCAAAGGAGCTGCTTTTGCCAGGCCCTGCTAAGGAGAGCTGTCAGGAGATGGATCCTGGTGGTGCTGCTGAGAAATCAATTCACATCTTCATTCCCCAGAAATATATCCCACAAGTTGGCAGAGGGGGGGGGGAGCGGCTGACTGCCTCTCACAGGGGGCTTCTAATCCCTGCGCCCAGACAGCCTGTGTTCAAGAGGGTTTCCATTTATCCAGGCGGGTTGTAAGGAGGGACGTGGTTCCAGCTGAGCTGGTGCAACTCTGCTGCTGTCTGCAAGCTCCTCTTCGCCGTGGCTGCCGACCTGCGTGGCCAATGCAGGGGAACCGTCTCTGGCAGCCGCGTTCAAAGTGGGGAAAGAGTCGTCAGGTGTCTTACCACGGGGACTGAGGTCTTCCTGCCGTAAACAGCACACTGCGCCAGAGCTGAGGTGACGTTCTCGAGTAGCAGCTTCCCAAGAGAGCAAAACTGGCTGGTGGTCAGAGCCATTTTCCCTTTCCCCCTCCTCCTCCTCCTCCTCTGTCATTTGGCTTCGGATATTGTGCTCTTGCTTGATAGGAGTTCATAGAAAGAAGGTCATCTGGGCTCACAAATTGAATTACTTTTTTAAAATGTGGCAGTTTCCTTAATAATAGTTGCACCTTTTATTTCTTAAGCACCAAACGTTGGTGGCGACGAGCCAGGAGTGAGATCTGGGTGGTTTTATATATATATATATATATATATATATATATATATATATATATATATATATATATATATATATATATATATATATATATAAACAATACATATTTCATAAAGTTATAGCAAGCACAAAGCAATACATCCTACTAGCATACTATTCACTATTTTCTACATATAATTTCCAACTAAGCCAAAATAACACCCACATTCTATTCATTAAATCCGCATATCATCACATCGTTCCTCTCTCTAAAAATCGATAAATGGTTTCCAGTTATTCACGAAAAGGTTAACTGACTTTTCCTTAATTAAAATTTTATCCATTTCAGCATAGTCCAAAACTTTCAGCCACCAATCTTCCAGCGAAGGTGAGATCTGGGTGTTTGTGGTGGAGAGTTTGCTGAACATGACCCACTGTTGACTCGGTAGGTGTGAAAACGGCCAACGCCATGCTAGAGTTCACCGAGAAAGGGTCACTGAGATGTGCAGAAGTTTTGCCATGCTGGAGCAAAGTCAAACAGGCAGATTCTGCATTTGGCTGGAGAACCCAACTCAGAGAAACCGAGAAAACAAAACTAAAACCTCCAGGTAACTGAGACTAGGAGGTTGCTTGGTGACGAAGCCCACCAGGCACAAACACGTTTGTCACTGACGTGGAGAAATTGGGCAGCTTCTTCGTAGTGATGACTTTGGGCAGCTTCGATGTAGTGAAGAAGAGTCTGGACAGGCTTCTGGAACTCAGGCCTAGCACAAAGAATTCTCCCCCCCCCCCCCCCGAGATATCAGATGGAGGTCAGAGCAACCTGGGATTGAACGTGTGACCTTTGTAGCCAGACCACGGCAAGGACCGGTTGGCTGCCCCAGCTGGCCTGTGGTACGAAGCTGCTGCCTCCAGACATGAATGTCCCTAAGGCTGGATTCACACTTCACGAATCCAGGCGCGGATGCCTCTGCCCCTGCCTCTGCCTACACACTTGGAGCTGGGGAGTGTCTTCCCTCCTGCTGTCCCGCCTTCTTAAGAAAGCACAGCTTACAGATTGGAATTAGTTCTGATTGGCATGTCATGGCTCCTCTCCCTCTCATGCGATTGGTGGCTGCAGTAGCTCCGCAAACCCGCCCCCAAGCTCTGCGAACCCGCCCCCTCAAAAGATGGCTTTCCACATCTTGTACAAGGGAGAGCGCAGCTGCTCCGCTTCCTTCCAAAATAGCTCCCCTCCCCTTGCCATGGTCCCAGTTCTGACCCCCCCCCCCCAAGTGTGATATTTGTGTTAGTAAAATTGTGCAGAAGTTCTGTTGCCTGGCGTTGAGCTTTTCCATTCCCCAGAGAGCCTCCTATATAAGAAACGCTATTGAGGTGCTCTCTCTCTCTCTCTCTCTCTCTCTCTCTCTCTCTCTCTCTCTCTCTCTCTCTCTGTGTGTGTGTCTCTCTCTCTCTCTCTCTCTCTCTCTCTCTCTCTCTGTCTCTCTGTCTCTCTCTCTCTCATACTGTTTCAGCAATATTACACACAGAAGCAATGTCTTGGAAATGGTCTGATTAACTATTTTCTGTGCTTCCTGCTCAGCTGAGTTAAGATTTTGCGTTGCTATCTCTTTCTGGGGTTTTTAAGAAGTTTTCTATCGAGCTTTGATCACAGTTTTTAATAACCTGGGCTTAGAGGTTTGCATTTCTCTGGTTTGAAATGATAATCACTTGTTTCTTTGCAAATATATTTTGTACACCGAAGTATCAACTGCGTCAAAATTTTACATTTAAAAGTGCTGGGTTGTGGGTTTTTTTCCCCTGAAAGGGAGCGGGAATGAAGATGTTTCCAGCCCTCTGTTTAAAAAAAAAAAATCTGCCCTTGATTTGTCCTCAAGCGTTACTGGAAAAGGTTGTCAGTTCCACTCTATGAAGATAGTTTTCAGGGAAAATAAATGCTTCAGCTCAATGTTATGATCCCATTTGCTACACTTTTCAGCTGCCGAGAGAAGAAATAGGAGCCAGTGTTGCTTGGCTTCCAAACGAGAGGCCCTGTTCCTTCTTTGATGGATAGCTGTACAGCGACATCAAAGTGCTGGTCTTGCGACTTTTTAACAAATGCTTCCTGGAAGTTCTCCTGTCGAAGATCTAGCAGAGACTCCCAGCTTTAGAGTTTCATCTACTTCTGCTTTTGTTGTTCCTTGTTATTGACTTTCCTAAACCAATATTATGGGCTGTTAAGGCAATCCCAAAGCTAAATTTGCTCGGGTCCTTGAGACACTCATAAGCACTTTGTAACTCAACTCCGCTCTTTTGCAAGCTGATTAGCTTGTGAAAGATCTGAGTTGTGGGGCAAAGTGCTTTGACCTGTACAATCGGGTTTTAGAGGCAATATGTCTCGTGGAGCAGTGCGTTGCTAGACAGACAGCCCAATCCTACCTAATTTCCCCGGTAGTGATGCAGCCGCGCCCGCGCCAACGGGGTTTGGGTCCCAGAGGCCTTCTTGAGGTAAGGGAACATTTGTTCCCTTGCCCCGTAGCAAGGCTCTGCTGCCCTGATGGTTCTACTCGGACCTGCACCAGCTACTTTGCTGGCGCAAGTGAGTGGACGCAGGCAGGTGGATTGAGGCTGGGAAGGGGGATAGGATATCAGAGGTGCCGCCGCTGCTGCTGCTGCTGCTGCTGCTACCGCCCCCTTCTCAGCCTCGACACACACACCCTCCCAGATCTCCACCTCATCCCTCCTCTCCCCTCCCTTTTCCTTCCACTCTTTGCCCACTTCCCATGCCAACGGACTGACTCTGGGGCTCCCTCTGGGGCTGCCATCACTTGGGTCTTGCGGCGGCTGCAAGGCTGTGCTCTGTGGCACAATGTCATTTGCGACTGCCATAACGTGTGCTGCGTCACCAGAACGTGCATCCCGGCAATGCAGCAGCCCGATAGGATCGGGCCCAAACCCTAAGATCTGTACAAGACCTCAGCCGCTTTGAAAACTAGGCAAAGCTTGACAATCTGAGCATCTGAATAGTGCAGCTGTAAGATCCTACAACCAGACCAGGAAGGAGATGCTCAGAATTGAAGACTGAAAGCTCCTTATTCCCCTAGGAGGAAATGGGAGGGCATTCCGCAAGGCTGGCAGCACAGTGGCCCCACTCCTGGTGGACATTCACTGCAGCGCCAGCGCCAGATTGCCCTAAACTGCCCCCCCCCGGTCCCCCTGCCTGTCTCCAGGCCTTGGACATCCCCAATGCCACCAGAAGTGAGGATTGTGGGTGGCACTTCTGATGAGTGACCTGGGTGACGTGTCCACCCTGGCTGACTCCTGCTCTCGTCATTCCAGCCCCTGGGTTGCTAGGGCACAGGGAGCAGCCGGGCCTCCAAGGCGGAGAGCCATGCTTGGGGAGGGAGGCCCGCCTTCCAGCAAGAGACCTCTTTCCAAACGGCATCCTTTGGTTCCTGGCCCTCAGCCCCTGCGTGTAGGGCATCTTCCGAATGGACGCAACTGCTCCTGCAGCTGCTCCTGCTAAGACCGGCATCTCCTTGAGGCAGAGGCAGTGGAGACGCTTCCCATTCGCGGGCTGCACTCACCTGTTTCAACCCGCCTGCAACGCCAGCACAGCCCTCCAGGCAGACCTGTTCACACGCGACCCTCGGAAGCAGAAGGCTGGTGGGCAGGACACTGATACCTTGCCATCGCAATCTGCTGATGCCAGCGTGGCTGATGCTGTTGTCACTGAGGGGGAGACAGCCAGAAATTAGCATGTTGCCGGGCAAACTCCGTCATTGAAAAGCAGCCTACTTGGGGGGGGGGGGAGGGAAGTAGTTTTTTACTTGGCAAGGAAAGTTTTTTACTTTTACTGGGTAAGTAAAGTTTTTTTTTTTATTTCTGAGGATGCCACAAATGTGTGTGGCAAAACGTAAAGCTTGTTAAAATACCTTGTTGAATTTAATAAATCTTTTAAACGACAGAGTTTGCCCAGCAGCATGCTAATTTCTAACTCGGAAATTCAGTGGTCCCTTGGTGGGCTGCGGTCTGCTCTCTTTGGACAGCCTCGTTGGGTTACACCTGGAACTACCTTGGCCCTGGTGGTAGCTGCGTCATGCACAACTACCTGCCCAGGTAACGTCATCGCAGTGCTAGGAATCAGGTATGGCGAGCCAGGCTTGCAAAGCGGCCCTTGACATTCTGCAATTCTTGGTTCCTCTGAGGTTGCCAAGATTCCCCGCTGTGTTGGCTGGTTTGTCTTCTTTGCCTCCCACAGGATGACACAGTTCTTAATTTAAAGCAGCTCTTGTATTGATTTCTGATGGTTTATTTGGAGGTGGGCCCATTAATTTTAACAAAGCTGTTAATAAAATGTCATCTCCCTCGTCGGCTCTTTGTTTCCTTTTGCAAGTTGGCAGCCTGAATCCACCCCCACCCCCACCCCACCCCCACCCTACTCAAGCCCTGGCAGTCATCAGGATGGCTTGAGGAGGATGGACCTGGCCAAACAAGACATGACAGGGACAACATGTTTTGCTCTGCACCTTTCTGTGTGCCAGGTGCAAGGGAGTGGCAATGACAGGATACAAGTATCTTGTTGTCTTGTGTGCTCCATGAGGCATCTGGTGGGGCCACTGTGTGATACAGGAAGCTGGACTAGATGGGCCCCCTTTGGCCTGATCCAGCAGCTGGGCTCTTCTGATGTTTGCCAAGTTAAATTTGCACAAGTCCGCATTAGACTTGTCTATGATGCCTTTAAAAGGGGTTTGGACAGATTCATGGAGGGAAAGACCATCACAGGTTACAAGCCATAAGCAACCTCCTGGTTTTTGAAGTGGGTTTTCTCTGTGCCAGGTGCAAGGGAGTGACAACAGGAAACAGGTTATCTTGTTGTCTTGTGTGCTCCCTGAGGCATCTGGTGGGCCACTGTGTGATACAGGAAGCTGGACTAGAGGAGCCTTTGGCCTGATCCAGCAGGGCTCTTCTTATGTTCTTATGTTCACATGCAAAGTGGGGGGGCCACATCAACAGGGAAGCACGGACGAGGGGAGATGCCCATCCCTCCTGCCCCCTTCCCTGCGATCCTGCGCTTCAAACTAGCACAGCTCCTCACTTTTGCTAGTGGAGCCAGGGCAGAAGGGAAAGAAAATCAGAGTAGAGGACCTGTCGATGACAGACAGACAGACAGACAGATGGAGCGAGTGTCATTTTACAGTGCAGTTGCATATGGAAGGACCTAAGAAAGGCTCTGCTGGATCAGACAAAAGGGGCCCAGCAAGTCCAGTGTTCTGTTCCCCACAGTGGTCCACCGTCTCTGAGGCATTCTTCTCTCCAGGGCTGGCCCAAGACCTGAAAATTGAGGCATCAGGCCAAATGCTGCCCCCCCACCCGATGTGCTCCTCCCACTCTCCAGTGCTCTAGCTCAGCACTCCCCCCCTCCCCTCCACAAGTCCTTTTCCAATCCAGGGAGAGGAAGGAGATGGAGGAGCAGTGGAAGCAAGGAGGCAGACAGAGATGGGTGCCCCCCATCATCAGAGGGGGTCCTTTTACCTGTGCCACCACTGATGGAGGTGAGGGGGATCCTATCCCCCACCATTGGTGCTGATGGAGTCGCGCTAACCGAGTGCACACTGCTTCCCATGGTGGGAGGGGGGCAATCAGACAACCAGCAGGAGGTAAGTAAAAATAATTTTTACTTTCCCCCCAATGGCCCTATTCTCTTCGGACCTATGCTAGCCATTTTGCTGGCGCAAGTCCAAGGAGACAAAATGGGTGGAACGGCTTGGGAAAGAGGGCATAAGATCTGGCATGTGCCGGTGCCACTGAGATCCACCCACTCGCTCCCCCTCTCTTCCCCCTGCCCCCTATCCTCTCTGCAACTCCCTCTGCCCACCCCCTCCCCGCCTATGATGCACCACTGCCACTAACTTACCGACCCCAATGGAGGCCTCTGGAGCCACCGCTGCCCATTTGTGGCAGCGACCCAGAAGTGTGCAATGGTGGCTTTCATGCCAACCTAAAGGACCTTGCGTTGCCAGAACATGAGTTCCAGCAGCACCATAGTCAAGACCATTCAAAAATACCACCTTTGGATTGATAGAGATGACCTTTCTCGTGTGGCCCTTTGTCAGTGGTGTGGTGGTAAATGTTGGCATGCAGGGGCCCGTCATGGTGGCCCCCCCAGCCCATGCCAACAGCCATTTCCCAGTAAGACTGTACAGTAAGGAGGCTTTGCAGTGTCTTCATCAAGTAAATAATCTATGTTAGGACTATTAATACGCTTATAGAGAGAGGACCTGAATCTGCAAAACAGACAGTGTCAAAATCACACCCAGGCTCTTAGCATGTGGAGTAGAGACAATTGAAAGACCATCAAGAAAGAAAGAGAATAAGCTGGAGAGGCCAAAAGAGGAAAATTAGAAGCTCAGTCATAGAGACGTTTGTTGTTGTTGTTCAGTCGTTAAGTCGTGTCCGACCCTTCGTGATCCCATGAACCATATCCCGCCAGGCCTTCCTGTCCTCCACTATCTTCCTGAGTTTGCTCATTTTCATGTTCGTTGCATCGGTGATGCTGTCTAACCATCTCATCCTTGGCCTTCCCCTTCTCCTTTTGCCTTCAATCTTTCCCAGCATCAGAGTCTTCTCCAGAGAGTCCTCTCTTCGCATTAGGTGGCCAAAATATTTGAGTTTCAGCCTTAGTACCTGTCCTTCCAGGGAACAGTCAGGGTTGATTTCATTTAGAATTGACTGATTTGATCTCCTAACAGTCCAAGGGACTCTCAGGAGTCTTCTCCAGCACCACAGTTCAAAAGCATCTATTCTTCGGCGCTCAGCCTTCCTTATGGTCCAACTCTCGCAACCATACATTGCTACTGGGAACACCATCGCCCTGACTATACGAACTTTTGTTGGCATGGTGATATCTCTGCTTTTTATTATGCTGTCTAAGTTTGCCATAGCTTTCCTTCCAAGGAGTAAGCGTCTTTTAATTTCATGGCTGCTGTCTCCGTCTGCAGTGATCTTGGAACCCAGAAAAGTAAAATCTGTTACTGCTTCCATTTCTGCCCCTTCTATTTGCCAAGAATTGATGGGACCCGATGCCATGATCTTAGTTTTATTAATGTTGAGTTTCAAGCCAACTTTTGCACTCTCCTCTTTCACTCTCATCAAGAGGCTCTTTAGTTCTTCTTCACTTTCTGCCATTAGGGTGGTATCGTCTGCATATCTGAGGTTGTTGATATTTCTCCCGGCAATCTTGATTCCGGCTTGTGATTCATTCAGCCCTGCATTTCTCATAATGTACTCTGCATATAAGTTAAATAAGCAGGGTGACAATATACAGCCTTGCCGTACTCCCTTCCCAATTTTGAACCAATCAGTTGTTCCATGGCCGGTTTGAACTGTTGCTTCTTGACCCGCATACAGGTTTCTCAGGAGACAGGTAAGGTGGTCTGGTACCCCCATCTCTTTAAGAATTTGCCACAGTTTGTTGTGATCCACACAATCAAAGGCTTTTGCGTAGTCAATGAAGCAGAAGAAGGTGTTTTTTTGGAACTCTTGTGCTTTCTCCATGATCCAGCGCATGTTGGCAATTTGATCTCTAGTTCCTCTGCCTCTTCGAAACCCAGCTTGTACGTCCGGTAGTTCTCGGTCCACGTACTGCTGAAGCCTAGCTTGTAGGATTTTGAGCATAACCTTGCTAGCATGTGAAATGAGTGCAATTGTACGGTAGTTTGAACACTCTTTGGCACTGCCCTTCTTTGGAATTGGAACGTAAACTGACCTTTTCCAATCCTTTGGCCACTGCTGAGTTTTCCAAATTTGTTGGCATATTGAGTGCAGCACTTTCACAGCATCATCATTTAGGATTTTAAGTAGCTCAGCTGGGATATTATCATCTCCACTAGCTTTGTTGTTAGTAATGCTACCTAAGGCCCACTTGACTTCACTCTCTAGGATGTCCGGCTCTGGGTCAGTGACCACACCAGCGTGGTCATCAGGAACATTAAGATCTTTCTTGTATAGTTCTTCTGTGTATTCTTGCCATCTCTTCTTAATCTCGTCTGCTTCTGTTAGGTCCTTGCCTTTTTTGTCCTTTATCATGCCCATCTTTGCACAAAACGTTCCCTTGATATCTCCAATTTTCTTGAAGAGATCTCTAGTCCTCCCCATTCTGTTGTTTTCCTCGATTTCCTTGCATTGTTCATTTAAGAAGGCCTTCTTATCTCTCCTTGCTATTCTCTGGAACTCTGCATTCAGTTGTTTATATCTTTCCCTTTCACCCTTGCTTTTTGCATTCCTTCTTTCCACAGCTATTTGTAAAGCCTCATCTGACAGCCACTTTGCTTTCTTGCATTTCTTTTTCTTTGGGATGGTTTTAGTTGCTGCCTCCTGTACAATGTTACGAACTTCCGTCCATAGAGACGTTTAACAAGGTACAAAAGCGAGAAGTGAGCTAGGAAGAGACAGCAGCAAGACAGGAAGAAAGATGAGCAATTAACGAGGGGGCAGGATCCGGAGCCAAAGATGTAGTGGTGCATTGCCAGCATGCAAAGGAGAATGCCTGGCGGACACCTGCTGGAGCTTCACCTGGGGCAGGGAGGACACCCAGGGGCCCTTGACAGCGACCCTGGAAGACCCACCTGGGTGGGAGGAGCCCGTTCTTAAGATGGACCTTCCTTGTGGTCTGATCCAGCAGGGCTCTTCTTCGGTCTCTGACTGTGAGAGTTTGGTGGACCGACAAGGTCTTTCTGTTTCTTTCAACTATATACTGCTTGGTGGTGGTTTTTAAACTCTGCGTTGTGGCCTTATTATAACTTTCAGCTACTTTGTCCATTATATTACTCTGAAGAACCTCTTTGCATGTTGCATTTCTCCTCCATGTTAATAACTGGATGATTTTGACTTGGCTTCTCTTGATTTTAATGAGAGAACTGCTCAGCAACTGCTCAGCAATTGGCTTGTTACAGTGAGACACCACCATTACCTGCTCGAGAAATGGCTGCAAGCGTGTTTGTGGGAGAATGTGTTGCTTTTGTCACAGCCCACTCTTTCTAGGCTTGTTTTGTGCCTGTACACATTAAAGTCCAACTTCAAATGGACTGAAATCTGACACTGCTGTTTCCCTGCCTGTGGAGGAGTCCGCTGAGGGGAACTAAGAATTGTATTTGTTGACGCTCTGAGATTATTTGCTGAAACGTGAACTCTGTAGAAAGATCCTGCAGACATTTCCGTTCTGGATTCCCTCTCCATGAAATGTTTTCACAGTGGAAATTGGGTTTGTGTTTCTTTTAATCCTTTATGGTAGATGACACTCAGATTGTTGGCACATTTTAGGATTTTTCCCCCCTGAACAATTGTTACATATAAGATATGTAACATATAAGAGGTGTGTGTGTGTGTGTGTGTGTGTGTGTGTGTGTGTGTGTGTACACACACACACACTTTTAAATAGGGGTCCACAAAAGTGGGTTGGCCTTTGTAGCTTGCCGCAATGTGTGGTTGCCCAGGAAAGTCCACCTGCCCTTCCAATGACCTCCTGCTAACTCTTGAAGACTTTTCTGTCCTGCCTGGCATTTGGCTGACCGGAAGACTGAATGTTAACAGTACTCCTGGTTTGGCTCATAGCTTCATTTATTTATTAAAACATTTGTATTCCGTATGAGATTCCACAGGTAGCTAACAAGGTTGTTCTAAAAAAAATACGCTATAGAAAACCAATGAGGAAAGCCGTGCAGAAAGAACTGCGAACAAAGGGCAGAAGAAAGGAATACGAGCAGCAGGGAACTCAAACTGGATTGGGACTAAAAGCTGGGCCAAAACATAGATATTTTCACATCAGTAGAGTTTTTGTGATGGATCATCTGCCACTCCCTCCTGTCATGTTGTTGACGCTTTATTATTGTTTTGCTGTAGTTTAAATTGATGGAAGCCACCATGGGTGCTTTTTGGAAAGAAGAAAGGCAGGCTATAAATGTTAATCGGAACAAATATTGGAGGAGAGGATCAGGCAATGTCTGGGATTCATTTGCAGACAGATAATTGAAAGTATGCCACTAGCAAGTGCACTGCAGAAACCTCTAGCCCAGGGCCTCTGAGAGGAATTTGATCAAGGGGTACAAAGTTTCTGTGGGGCCCCTTCTCAAAGGGGAAGGGAGCAAAGCCGGACAGGGGGAGAGCTGCAATAGCCGGAAAAGTCTCTGGAGCCCAGGTCTACCAGGCCAATTTACCCCCTTTACCAGAGGCGAAACAAGGGTGGAGTGAAGGCAAGTAGTTCTGCAAGACTCCGTTACACTGGAGTCAGCGGCCCCTCCCCCTTGCTGTTGGAGCCATTCCGGCAGCGACAGGGGAGTGTCCTGCGTGTTGCCTTTGCTGCCAGAATGGCTCCAACAGCAAGGGGGAGGGGCCGCTGACTCCAGTGTAACGGAGTCTTGCAAAACTACTTGCCATCGCTCCACCCTTGTTTCGCCTCTGCTCTTTACTCCCCTCTCTTGGGCCCTGCTCTAGCCCTCCAGCAACACCAGCACCCTGACACGCCCCCAAGCTAGGCTGGAGCTTCTCAACCCTCTGCCTGCCTGTTCTCAAACAGAAGTGGCCGTCGTTCTAAAGTCTCTTAGGTTGGGCAACGTTCCACACTCACAGCCAATCCACCGTAACTCCCCGCGCAGCGATGCAGCGGCGCCAACGTAGCATCCACTGTATCTTGCGGGAGAGTTTCAGCATGTCGAGGCGTCCTCGAGGTAAGGGAGCATTTGTTCCCTTGCCCTAGGGTAAGCCCCAGCTGCCACCATGGGTCAACCCAAACCTGAGCCAGTGATATCGCTGGCACAAGTCCATGTTAACCTGTGAAGGTGGATCTGGACTGGGAAGGGGGTAGGATTTGGCCAGCACTGCTGCTGCCGAATCCGCCCCTTCCCCTGCCCAATTCACCCTCCGCCCACCCCATCTCCTCCCCGTTCCGCCCACCCCCGCCCCATTCTGGCCCCTTCCTGCCTCCCTCCTGACCCCTGCGTGGCCTTACCTACACTGGCTGGCATCCTTGGTCTGTCTTCACATGGACCTGACTGCTTGCCAGCAGTGTCATGTTTGTCACAACTGCAAAGCACCTTATGCTGGTGGAACATGCCCATAGGATTGGGCCACCAGGCAGCACTGGTTTTCTAACATTGGCCTGTGCCAATAGCTGGGGGCATCTGCTGCCACCATTGTTCATGGCCATGCACACCTGGAAGGAGCCTTGGCCTGCCAGAAAAGCAAGCCTTGTTCAAAACAAACAAACACACTCATAATATCCGCATATAATGCTTGACCCAGTTGGACTGATGACGGTAATCAGTTTCAAAGAGAGGCAAAATACTTGCCATCCTTTGAGCGAACCAAAGGACAGAATGGTGTGCACTTGGCACATCTTGTGAAGGATGGAAAGGGAGGTTTGTGGTAATGCGTCACCCGGCAGCGGCTGGCAGCGGCTTCCCTGAGGCCAGAGATGGGCAGGTGGGGTTGCCATTGGCTAAGGTCAGTGCCTCTTTCCTAGGGAGCTTGGAAGGGTCCCCAGGGCAGGCAGGCAGACCAGCCCTGGGATTGGAAGAGGCGCCTCAGGAGCAGGGGGGGGGTCTAAGAATAGGGGGACAGAAATGGGAATGGCCCAGTGGAAGGAGGGGGGAGAGAAAGACCTGAGGGAGGAGTCCAAGCTGGAGAGGTAAGATGAGAGGGCGAGTGGGCAAAGAGCTGGAGAGGCGCAGGAGGAGTCTGGGACGAACAGATCTGAAATCACCTGTCAAGCCTGCGACTGCAGCTCTGGAGAGAGAGAGAGAGAGAGAGAGAGAGAGAGAGAGAGAGAGAGAGAGAGAGAGAGAGATTTCTCCCTTTCCCACACTACCTCATGAGAACATTCCTTTCAGGCCTGTCTTCCTTTTCCTTACACCGGTGTTAAGACTGAAGTTAAACAGAAGGGCCAGATTTAAATTACTGTTAGTGTACAAGCAGCGCATTTCAAGAGTTTGACCTTGGGGTCAAGGTGTGCCTGCCATTTCCCACAAACAAAGTGGCCATCCAATGGCAGTCCGCTGATTGACACAAGGGCCGTACCTTGTCTCGACTTTCACGCCAGGAGAGTGACCACTTCACAGCCACTCCACGTTGCAGATGTGGAGACGGCCTCGGCGCCCCACCCCTTCCACCTGCAAGAAGTCTCCTACCTGGCCACCTGTGGGCGTTCCTTCCCCCACTGCTGACTTGAATGATGATTCTTCCCCAGCCTCGGTTATTTTTCTTATTAATCTACACATTAATCCTGCGCGGAGGCAGCTCAATGATCGTAGCTGCTCAATGATTGTTTCTTCCTGTTTTACAGACAGGGGAACTGAGGCCCGTGTCTTCCTCAAGGCCGCAGTCCCATAGCTGAGGCAGGCTGCTTTGAGCTCTTGTCAGAGGCTGGGACAGTGCATGAAAAATGGAGCAGCCCACCCCCACCCCCACCCCCACTGTCTGCCATTTCAATATTCCACGGGCATCTCTGTAGGGAACCCATTCAGCTAGAGGCGGGATTAGCATTTTGCATCTGACACATTACAAAGCACAGGCCTTGATGCCGACAAAGGTAGATTTATTAACTTCGCCCTGCCAGGCTGCTCCTCGTAAGTAACGGAGATTTTGGACCCTTAAAAAGCAGAGATCATATCACTCGGGAGTATATCTGCTTCAGTTTATGTTGCAAGACACTTCTGCCTCTCTCCATATAGGTTACGGGGTCTTGTTTGCACGCACACACGTTTCTCATGAAAATTTTGTTTCAAAGCTGACCATAGGGTCGAATATTGCAATTCATGTCCTGCTGGGCTGTGGTCTCCGAGCAGGTGACCTGCTAAGAAGAGTCTGCTAAGCAAAGCGCTCCAGGCGGCTCCGACAAGTAAGCCAGACCCTGAGAAGGAAGATCCGTCCGTGACGGGTCTGTATTTTCACCAAGTCCAGAGGAACTGTGTGGTTCCCACAGGGCTGGCCCAAGACCTTCAGAGGCAGCCTGCCAAATGCCCCCCCCCCCCCCGTATCGGATGATGTGCCAGCTTCTGCTCCTCTCCAATATTCTAGGTCAGCACTCTCCTAGAACATAAGAAGAGCCCTGCTGGATCAGGCCAAAAGCCCATCTAGTCCAGCTTCCTGTATCACACAGTGGCCCCACCAGATGCCTCAGGGAGCACACAGCCAACAAGATAACCTGTTTCCCGTTGTCACTCCCTTGCACCTCCCCTCCACATTTCCTTTCCGCCCTCCTCTGTCTTCCTCTTTCATCCGCGGGAGTGGAAGGAGAAAGAGGGGCAGTGGAGGCAAGTAGGTGGAAAGAGATGGGTGCCCGCCACCAATCTGCTGCCTGAGGCGACAGCTTCAGTTGGTCTCATGGTTGGGCCGGCCCTGGGTTTACAGTTGCTTTGCAGTCTGCTCAAACTTGCCTGTGGAATGCACAGTGCGGCAGCTGCATTGCCGGGCTTAGCGATCCCTGGGTCGGTGCAGGTAGCACGTGCATGGAGATCTCTTGATTTCTCTGCACTTGGGCTGATCTACACATGCGGTACAATGAGGTGATAGAGTCCTAAGAGAATGGGAAAGACTGTACCACTTCAAGCTGTGTTGTTCAATCTTCCCCCACCCTGTGTAAAAAACTCCTTGTAAGTAAAAAGCTGGCACAGGAATGGGAGAGGGTTCTTTCTCCCTGATGGGCTAGCTTTTCTGCTGCAGGTAGGGGTTACATAACATAAGAAAAGCCTTGCTGGATCAGGCCAAAGGCCCATCTAGTCCAGCTTCCTGTATCACACAGTGGCCCCACCAGATGCTTCCGAGAGCACACAGTCAGCAAGATAACCTGTTTCCTGTTGTCACTTCCCTGCACCTGGCACAGAGAAAACCTACTTCTAAAGCCAGGAGGTTGCTTATGGCTTGTAACCTGTGATGGTCTTTTCCTCCGTGAATCTGTCCAAACCCCTTTCTTCCATTCTTCCATCTGTGTAGATCAGGCCACTGACTTGAGTCTGAAAGTTGAAGTTTTCCCTATGGTGTTGCACATTCACACATTCACTCAACACTGGATGGTGCAGTCATCAAATGAGGAAAAAGCATGTGTTCATAAGAAGAGCTCTGCTGGATCAGGCTGGCGATCACTCAGTTCAGCACCCTGTTTCCAACAGTGGACAGACAGCCTGTTACTTCTAGGGAGCTTGGAAGCAGGGCACAAAGACAACAACCTGCCCACACACACACACACACACACACACACACACACAGGCAAATTCTCAATTATTTTCGGTGCCTTGGAGAATGTTGACCTTTCCTGCTATTTTCAGGGGCCAGGGTTTTCTTGCGTAGGAGGTAAAACTGATGGAGCTCTTGAAGCACTGCCAAAATTGTGGAGACACTTTGGTTTTTCTACAGTACAAAATGTCTACTCAGAAGTAAGTCCCATTGTGTTCAGTGGGCTTACCCCCATGAAATTGTGCACAGGAGGATTGCACCCCAAGATGCCTTGCTTCGAGGGAAATCTAAGAAGACCTCCCCCACTGGAGGCTGCTGTGAATGGGGATATTGCAGGGCAAGCAGAAGGCCGAACCGGTTGTGCCAGGACATTGCGTAGGGTCGGGGGGGGGGGGGGAGCAGGAATTCCGGCTCCTTTGCTTCCCTCCCCGCTCTGGGGTTCCCTTGCTCTTCCTGCTGGGGATCTTCTCGTCCTGCAGTCGGTCTTCATAGCCTTGTTGGTTGGTGGTATGAAGTGCCAAGAAGAGGGAGACCACAATTCAAAAATGCCCAGTGTCAGATGTTGTATATTAATCTTCTGCAGGACGGGTTTTTTTTTTAATTTACTTAAGAAATGCCCGCCCCCCACCCTTCTCACAGGACTCAGGGTGACTGGGAATCATTGCTGAATCATTGGTTTAATTAATAGCAATTAAACCATGAAAACAAATGGACAGTCAGCATGGAGTGAGAGGCGGCAGAAGGCCTGCAGGAGAGGCGAGTCTTTTCTAGCCACCAGACAACCAGCGGCTGCTACACCTCCCAGGACAGGGAACTCCAGCTCTTCGACTGCACACGGATTCTTCCGGGCGTCTCGATCTGCCGACCTTGATCTTCAGGCATATGAGGCTGCAATTCTCCCTCCTGCCCAGTGGAGGGAGCTCATTGTTGGTGCCCATCATCACTGTGGCTGAGCAGGCAGAGGAAGAGAGGAATCCCTTCCTCCTCGGGAGCAGTTGGTCCAGCAGGTGTCAGAGGTTCTGCAGTTATCTTGCGATTCTGCATTTCGCCTCAGTGGTTGTGTGATTCTATTCCGACTGAGCTGTGCTGTGCTGCTCTATCCTTTCAACTTCCAAGGGGTTCTGGCGCTGACAACGTCTTGTGCTTCTATTCCACTCTGGGGACAGAGATTCTTCCTGACAATGCAGCCTGCCAGAGATCCCTCTAAGCAAAATAGCAGCAAGGAGGGGGAGAGACCCGTCCCTGTGGAGTGGTAAGAAATGACTCACCTGCATAGGAAGCAGCACTTCAGGTATTTGTTGCCCTAATATTCCTTGATGGAGGAGTCAAAAGCAATGTTTCAAAGCAGAGAGCCTAGCAGGTGCAGGCAATCACACCGGAAGCATGTTCAGGGCCTGGCCGCACGAAGCTGCTGCAGGCACACAGGGCCGGCCTTCCATGCTGAGAAATGGGCGCGGTTGTCTGCTGTGAGAACTGCGGATGTTTCTGTGGAAGAGGGACGCCGCTCAGATAGAGCCACCCCTGCTTTGCACGCTCCCTCGAAGGTGACTTCACAGACTGATCTGGAGTGGAGCATCTCCAGTGCCCAGACTGCCCAGGCTTCAGGGCTCCGGGACAAGATACGCTCCTGGCAAGCTGCTTCCTCTGTGGCTGGTACAGGCACACGGAAAAGGGTGGGGAAGACTGTGCGAGACGTTGGTGCCCTCAGATGCACAGTGAGCACTGACACGGCAGGTTGGCCTCTTGGTAGGTCCAGGATCTGACCTGGGCGGCTTCGGTCGTCAGCTGCGACAGACAAATGCCGAGGCTGCGAACAGAGGGAGAAGGAGGCAAAGGGGCCCCATCTGCTGGCACAAGGTGGTCCTCAATGGACCAGAGTTTGCTCTCCTCGAAGCCAGCCATTTCCAACCGGTGTGCCGCGGCACATTGGTGTGCTGTGAAAGGTCTGCAGGTGTGCCGTGGGAGGTTGGAGCACAGCGGTTGGAAATGGCTCTGCTGCTGGTGGAGGAAGAGGGACAGACAATTTGTTACCGCAGACAGTTGCCCTAGAACCAGAGCCGCAGAACCCAGAAGAGTCTCCCGGAAGCCGGGAGTGACGTCACAAGAGGCGTAGACCATAGAGGTCACTGTGCCGTGAGAAGAGAAAGGTTGACAATCGCTGCTCCAAAGGAAGAAACACAGCCCGTGATCTGAAGCCGGACTGGACTAAGGCTGCAATCCTAGAACACTTTCCCAGGAGGAGGCCCCACTGCATTCAATGAGACTTCTGAGTAGACAGGCAGAGGATTGCCTGTCGTGGTCTGAAGGCGGCTTCAGACCATGACAGTCGACAGGCAACCCTCTGCCTGTCTGCTCAGAAGTCTCATTGAATGCAGTGGGGCCTCCTCCTGGGAAAGTGTTCTAGGATTGCAGCCTTAGTCCAGTACTGTGAGCCAGCGAGTGCAACAGCTCTCCAAAGTCTCCGCCAGGGGCCAGCAGCCCTGCCTAGAGACACCAGGGATTGAACCCAGCAAAGGGATTGAACCCTTGGTGCTCTTGCTCTCCAGGCTGTCGCTGGCTTGTGGAATGTGGCTTGCCAGCGGGGGGGGGGGGGGTGAGTCACATGCAATGTGGTTCCCGATTCAGGACCTGGGACAGCAGCACTCTGTGGGAGCGGAAGAAGCAGAGCATCCCCATCCCCCCCCCAGCTAGAAAGCCAGTCGCGCTGATCCAGGGCTGAAACACACCTGCAGCCAAGAGGGCCGCATCCTCCGCCCTGCCTTCCTGGAGCAGATCAGCCCTCCATTCTGGAAGGGCGAGTGTTCTGCTTCTGAAGCACACGCTCCGGCAAAGCTGGCGGGTCTCCTGCGGGCTCTGGGGCTGGCAGGTGGCAAAGGAGGGTGCTTGAACCTGCGGAGGAGGCGTTCTGCCTGTGGGGCGCTTGGCACGGTGCTGTGACTGAGAGCAGTCGACGGAGGGAGCCCAGCCCCTTGAGGGTCTTCAGAGGGGCTGCGTTCCCTCTTGAGAAGGCAGCCCTCTCCAGCAAGACCCCTGTCTGCGTGGTGTTGTCCCTGCTGTGATGTCAAAAGCTTGCCCTCCCTTGCTCCCTCGCTCTGCGCCTGATTGTTAGAGATTAGACTAATGTCATTAGTTCTTTCGAAAGCCCATCAGCATTCTCAATTACCTTCCAGTGATGACAGTTGAGGTGAGCTGCCAGGGCTTCTGATGTGATGGATCATTATGCTTTATTAATTCGAGACGAACCGGTGTGGGGAGGGAAAGCTCCACCCTTTCCTGCTTCCAAATCAAGGGAATGAACACTTCCTCCACCTGCAGGAAAAGCGCATGCCATTGCCGCCACTTTGGAACATCCCTGCGGAGTCGCGCCACCCCAGTGGCGGAAGAGGCCTCTGCACTTAGAAAATGAGCACAGCGGGTCGATGGCCAGAGTAGAGCCCTTCCCTTGCCAGGCGAGCTTCCAGATGAGGGGATGTTCTGGCAGAGGAGCAGCCGCACACGTGATCCTTCACTTGCTTTCTGAAGCAGTGCAATCTAGGAAGCGGCCAGCGGAGCGAGGCTTCTGCAATGGCCAGGCCGCCTTCCCAGCAACAGCCCTGGCGGCATCACCAAGTGGCATTCTCCCTGCGCAGCTGCAGGGGCCTGTGGCCCTCCGGAGAGCCCCCTGTCCCTCCACCAAGGCATGCACTGCGCACCCTGCCCTGCTTAGGTGTGCGCACTGCTGGTGTTTGCCCCTCCTCCTCCTCTTGAGGCCCTGGAGGAGCACAGAGTGTGTCGCCTTTCCAGCTCTCTGCCCCCACACCTGCCTGCCTGACCTGTGGACGCTGCTGGGGCCCAGGGCTTCCTTCTGCAGCTGTCCGTCTGCCCACAAGCCCGCCTCCTTCCTTGCGCTGGGCCTGGCAGGAGAGGAAGAGGCGGGGCAGCGGCACAGGTGCCTGACTGGCTGCTGCCTAGAAGTGGAGCCGCTTCCGCCTTCAGCCGATTGGCTGCAGCAGCGACAGCAGCAGGGGCTTTTCAGGCCCCTGTTGCAGGAGGCAGAGCGGAGGCAGGTGGGTGACAGCGACCTTTGTCTCAGGGGTCTTTGGGGGGGGGTTACACTTTCTATACGGGTCTCTCTTTCTGCCCCTGCAGCTTAACTGCTCGGTCTTTCCAGGCTCACCTGTCTTCCTGGTGGGTTTCTGTTTCCCCCGCCCTGACAGCTGCCTGCTTCCTCTCGCTTCGCTTGCCAGGAGTGCGGTGCACAGCCTCTTTCCCCTGCACTGCTTCTGGTTCCAATGGAGCAGTGCATGCTGGGAACCCCTGCTGCATTCCTGGCACCTCTCTCCCCTTCCCTACCCACAGGGCTGTGTGCACCTGCTCCCTCCCCATGGATAAGAGAGAGAACGAGTGAGGGAGCAGGCAAGGGAGTGGGACCCCCCTCTCACTGTCCTGCTCTCTCCACTCTGCCGGCTCACTGGCCTGCCCTCCCTGCTCATCCATGGGCAGGGGGCGTGGGCACCCATGGGCACAAGCAGGGCTGGCAAAAACTATGGGGGGCATAGGCCACCTTGCCGAAGGGTTTTTTCACTCTTCCCCGTCCTGCCCAAGGAGTCAGCAACCTAAACCTGCTTGTCTGCTCTCTGTTTGCTGTGGATGACGGCTGGCCAGGCTCACAGCCCCTGCTTCAAACCCAAGTGTGGTTGGGAAGCGTCCCCGCGTCCTTTGCATGTGTCTGTTCAGAAGTCAGCCCCACTGTCTTAGCTCGGCTTGGAGAGACTTGCGGCCTTTTCTTTTCCACGAGGAGGGAAAGGGAGGACCACCCAGTCAGGAGTCAGCACCCACCACCCACCGCTGGCGGCGGAGCGCAGGGTCCCTCCTCGCGTGGCCTCTGCAGCTCCACCACCGGTTGACCGGAAGAGGAGATGGAGCTGCTTGCGCCACCTGAGGAGGAGGAGGACGAAGGTGGAGGCCAGGTGGTGAGGTGCATGTGTGGCGGTGGCGGCTCCTGCTGGCGGAGGTGGGAGGGTGGCAGAATGGGGGGGGGTAGGGCTGCCTTGGACGGCCCCTGTGTGTGGAGCAAAGTTTCTCTTGAAACTGCTTTTGCGTTTTTCCAAACTAAGATTCATCAGGAATTCAGAAAAGCAAACGTGAGCACCCCTTTTCTTTACTCTAATGATGCGCCTTGAATTTTCTTGCATTTCATTGTGAGAGTCGGTGTGGCGTGAAGCTGCTTTTAGCAGTCTGGCTTTGTACATAATTCTTCAGACACAACATGCTGTCCTTGGTATGGGGGCTGTAGGGGCCCTGCTACCTCTGCCTCTGGCAGCAAAATGTCTTGGACCGGTCCAATGATGTTCCACTGTGCTGGAGCCGGCTCTGCTCCCAAAAGGATCAGGGAAAATCCCTGAGTCCCTGACCAGAGGACGTAATGGTGCCACATTTCAATCACAGTAAAAAAAAAAATCAATATTAGAGTAATGTGCAGACATAAGGCCCTCCCTCCCCAAATTCTGGGGACTGTTATTCATGTGGAGCCTGAGATGTATGCTGGAGATCCCCAAAGAACCAGAGTTCCCAGCGTTTCTCGAGGAAGGGGGATAACACCCCAGTGGGTATGACTGTGTAGACCTGGGCACATTCTTCTGGCTGCGTTCACATGAACAATGACTTGACAGTTGATTCTTCTAGGCAGATGTTACCAGGTGTGGTTTTAAGACACATGTAACGACTTCGGTGTGGGGAATCTAGTACATGTGCAGGGAGCGAAGCCGTGGGAGGGGCACAACTCCGTGGAAATTATCACATGTGTGAAAGAGGGAGAATAGGGCGGAAGCAGAGACCTTTTATTGCAGGGATAACAATGCAACAATGCAGAAGAGGGAACCAATAATAGACAGACAGCCCATCCTCGGTGGCCACCGCGCGCGCTGAGAGTGCAGGGCTGTCAGCACGACACCCGCCAGATCCTATGTGCCACCATGGTGGAAAGGCTGGTTGAGGGGGGAGGTGTTATGCTGTTGTAATTACAAGTTTATTACAATGCCATTGTGCCATCGATGATAAGGCCACATCTGGAGTGGCCACATCTGGAGACTAGAAAAAAGGCGCCTGAGGGGGGGCATGATTGAGACATATACAGTTATGCATGGGGTGGAGAGAGTGGATAGAGGGAAACTCTTCTCCCTCTGAGATGTATGCTAGAGATCCCCAGCATACTGAACCTGGAGATGTATGCCGGAGTTGTATGCTGGAGATCCCCACACCTGAACCAGGGGACATGCACCAAAATTGAGTAGAGGGTCAGAACAGACAAAAGGAAATATTTATTTATTCAGCGTGTGATTAATCTGTGGAACTCCTTGCCACAGGATGTGGTGATGGCACCTGGCCTAGATGCCTTTAAAAGGGGATCAGAAAGATTTATGAAGGAAACGTCCGTCACATTTTACAAGCCATGATGACTGTATGCAACCTCTGGGAGTGGCGACAGATTACAGGTCTCTGCTTGTCTTGTGTGCTCCCCGAGGCACCTGGTGGGGCCACTGTGAGATACAGGAAGCTGGACTAGATGGTCCCTGGGCCTTATCCCAGCAGGGCTCTCCTTACATGCTTGTTGATACAGCTGCTGCATCACTCTCTCTGGGGCTCCTTGGACCTCTGCCAGCTTTGCAGCGCTGGACGCATGTTGGTCTCAGGAAGGGGGTTCAGGGTTCATCATCCACTGACACCACCGCCTCGTCCCGCCCCTCGTCCCACCCCGCTCTCCTCCCTGTTGCAGTCTCCCGCTGGTGGGTTTGCACTGGCAGCTGGTCTGCACCCCGTTAACGGTGGCACACAGCTTTTTGGCTGTTGCACTGGCATCCATGTATCACCCGCTGGCAGAGAGGCAACTGCACCAGTGGGGCTGCCTCTGTGCTGGCATAGGTGGCAGTACACTGGCGTGTCTGTCCCATGGTTAGAATTGGGCCTTAAGGCTGCAATCCTATACCCCCCTGTCCTGGGAGTAAGCCTCATTTACAACAATGGAACTTACGTCTAAGTAGACATGCTTAGGATTGTGCTGTAAGAGTCCTGGACTTGCAAACACACACACAGGAAAAGGTGGAGGCACTAAGTAGTGTGTTGTCGTTCTGACTGCTTGCGAGTCACCGAAGGCAGAGGGGACAATGACCAGGCTTGTCCAAAACCAGGCTGGCTACTTACCTGTATCTGCTGAGAATGATGGTGAAGCATTGCAGAGGACAAAGATGCCCAGACACACACAGGGAGCTCGACTTGCACAGGTGGGGCAAAAGACGGAAAATGAGTCAAGAATTCAGGTGTGTGCTAGACAGGAGCCTTCGCTAGTTTGGAGGAGGGAGGTAAGAAAAGGGAACCAAGGGGAGGGCGTGTTGTGAGGCAGCTCACAAACCGATGGCTGCTCGGTGGGCACTGGAGCAGTGGCTTTGTAGTTGCACTCAGGGAAAGGAAGCAGGGAAGAAGGGGGGCTGGAAAGGGAGGAAGGGAGCGGACGGATCTCTTTCTGGAAGGTGGTTCTGAGAAAGCAGAGAGAGGTGGAGGTGCTGGATGCAGCACCACAGGTAAAACACACGAAGGAGAGACCCGCTGCTAGGCCTGAACCCAAGACAGGAAGGTCTACGGCCAGCTTTTTATACCCCCCAAAACTCTCATAAGATGCAGGCTCTTCTGGCAGGTACACATGCAAACCAATGTGCCAACAATTCCCCCTGTGGGTGACTGTCGTATCACATCCAATTGACCTCCGCAGCACAGGTAGATGACTGGACGTAATTCCACACATTCACCTGCTTACAGGCCCAGCCATCTGCCCTGCGAGGCTGGCCAGTGCTCGGATGCCTTTCTTCCAACTTCCATGGCAGAATTAAATATAATTTCTGGTTTTGAATCCCAATGGCCCAAAACCCATAAAGTCAACGCCAGGGAAGGACTTCAATATCCCAGTTTGGAATGCACCTTTACATCGAGTCCTGGTCCTTTAAGGTACACAACAAAGAGTCCTTTGCAGGAACCAGACCAGAGGATTCCAGGAGGTTAGTGAATGTCTCGCAGCTGGGGGCTCTCTGCTATAGTTGTAGTTGTTGTTGTTGTTCAGTCGTTAAGTCGTGTCCGACCCTTCGTGATCCCATGAACCATATCCCGCCAGGCCTTCCTGTCCTCCACTATCTTCCTGAGTTTGCTCATTTTCATGTTCGTTGCATCGGTGATGCTGTCTAACCATCTCATCCTTTGCCTTCCCCTTCTCCTTTTGTCTTCAATCTTTCCCAGCATCAGAGTCTTCTCCAGAGACTCCTCTCTTCGCATTAGGTGGCCAAAATATTTGAGCTTCAGCCTCAGTACCTGTCCTTCCAGGGAACAGTCAGGGTTGATTTCCTTTAGGATTGACTGATTTGATCTCCTAGTAGTCCAAGGGACTCTCAGGAGTCTTCTCCAGCACCACAGTTCGAAAGCATCTATTCTTCGGCGCTCAGCCTTCCTTATGGTCCAACTCTCGCAACCATACATTGCTACTGGGAACACCATGGCCCTGACTATACAAACTTTTGTTGGCATGGTGATATCTCTGCTTTTTATTATGCTGTCTAAGTTTGCCATAGCTTTCCTTCCAAGGAGTAAGCGTCTTTTAATTTCATGGCTGCTGTCTCCATCTGCAGTGATCTTGGAACCCAAAAAAGTAAAATCTGTTACTGCTTCCATTTCTGCCCCTTCTATTTGCCAGGAATTGATGGGACCAGGTGCCATGATCTTAGTTTTATTAATGTTGAGTTTCAAGCCAACTTTTGCACTCTCCTCTTTCACTCTCATCTAGAGGCTCTTTAGTTCTTCTTCACTTTCTGCCATTAGGGTGGTATCGTCTGAGTATCTGAGGTTGTTGATATTTCTCCCGGCAATCTTGATTCCGGCTTGCGATTCCTTCAGCCCTGCATTTCTCATAATGTACTCTGCATATAAGTTAAATAAGCAGGGTGACAATATACAGCCTTGCCGTACTTCCTTCCCAATTTTGAACCAATCGGTTGTTCCATGGCCGGTCTGAACTGTTGCTTCTTGACCCGCATACAGGTTTCTCAGAGAGACAGGTAAGGTGGTCTGGTACCCCCATCTCTTTAAGAATTTGCCACAGTTTGTTGCGATCCACACAATCAAAGGCTTTTGCGTAGTCAATGAAGCAGAAGTAGGTGGTTTTTTGGAACTCTCGGGCTTTCTCCATGATCCACCGCATGTTGGCAATTTGATCTCTAGTTCCTCTGCCTCTTCGAAACCCAGCTTGTACGTCCGGTAGTTCTCGGTCCACGTACTGCTGAAGCCTAGCTTGTAGGATTTTGAGCATAACCTTGCTAGCATGTGAAATGAGTGCAATTGTGCGATAGTTTGAGCACTGCCCTTCTTTGGAATTGGAACGTAAACTGACCTTTTCCAATCCTTTGGCCACTGCTGAGTTTTCCAAATTTGTTGGCATATTGAGTGCAGCACTTTAACAGCATCTGCTACAGTAGAACTGTCTAATCATGAGCATGAGCATGTCTAATCTACCACTTTTCAACACAGTGGGGCTGTGGCAGGGGCTGGAACATTGGGGTGCTGCTGGAGGTCACAAAATGACCAGGGCAGCAAACTGGCCGCAGCTGGAGCTGGGCTGGAGCTTCTTTGACTCCGGGGAGACCAAAACAGAACGTATAACGGACCAATCCGGTGAAACCATCTGGGATTTCCTGGCCCAGGCAAACACAAGCAAACTGCGTGGGCGCTGAGGCAAGACAGCAGCAGGGCTTCCCGACACAGCGCTTCCCTCCACCAATCCCATCTGGGGCATCCAAGCCAAAGCAGAAGTCTGGATACAAACACAGGCAGAGAAACAGTCTTCCTCGTCTACTCCATAGCCTGCTGGAGGAACTCTTGTGCTTTGTGAATCATCATCACCTGCATCTACAGTACGGGCGACCCAGGTCCCAGGCATTTTGCCTCCTAATTGCTGTGGCTGGGGTGTCTTGGAGGAGTCAAGGGTGTGCGCCCCCCCACTCCCTTTCTTCCCACTGCAATTAAAAACTGTGGGGGCCTCTGGTGGAAGTGTGCCCAGGAGAGTCTCCGTTCCAGAAGAGCTCCACGACCGGGTTGTGCAGTGGCTTGCCGGGTTGCTGGACCGAGGACCCTGGGATGAAAGCCTTCGTGAGGGCACTGGCAGGTGCACAGGTAATCGCCGGGTGGGGGGTGGGGAGTGGGGGGGCGCACCCAAACGTGGATGCCCCCAAGTGCTCCTCAGTTCAGCCAACAGACGATCCAGTGCATGTGGTTCGCATCCTCCTAGGGGCTTGTGTTGCTGTGCACGCAAGGTGTGTACGGTGCACGCAGAAGCCAGCGTACAAATAAGAAGCTTCTCAGGCAGCGCAGAAGCCCACAACTGAACTGGGTGTCTGCAAAATTGTTATTCCTAATGATTTGAGACATTGAATGAAGACTGTCATTTGTCATTGCTGCAAAATCATAATTGTGGATCTAATCATGATACCTTTTTCATGTTTGCATTTCCTCCTCGCTCTGAGGGGAGCAGCGTTGCGCAAGTCGTGCTGTTATGTGGTTGTCTCCTGATGACTGTCCTGTGAGGTTGGTCATGCTGAAAGAGAGTGATTTGCCAAAGGCCACACAGTGAGCATGGTAGCTGAGGGTGGGGGGTGGAACTCCCTGACCCAGGACCAACCTGCTAGCTGCTGATAGGGATACTACTAGTAGTATCCGCTAAACACACACAATTTTTCTGTCACTTCCCGAGTGTGCAAAGAACGTCACAGCATTCCAGCAATCATTAGATGCAAGGTAGTCCAGTCTGTTCTCCCCATTTTTGTACTGTTTTTGACGGCATCGCTGTGTCAATCACAAGACACATTCTGCTGTCCGTGTTTGCACGTCCTCCATCCTGCAGCTGCCCAGCAATGTCGCTGTCCCCTCTCGGACCGTCTTTGCACCAGCGCAATGTCCTTGGTGTTTTGCTGCACGGTTTCAGCAACGAGTCTTGTGGCACTGCCCGCCTGTGAGGGCCTCTGCCCGCAGTGGGGTCCCCCTTTGCCTTGTGCAGCAGGCAGGCAGGCGGGTCGGGCCGTCCATCGCCTGTGTTGCCTTTGCTTTGCCATTGTTGCCTCTGCTCAAACGGACGGCAGCTTCATTACTCTTTAAACCACAGGCTAAAACTTTATTGCGCTGGAATGAGTCGTGGCGCTTAATAACAGTCTGAAATCCAGGGCTTGCAGTTAATGGAGATGAGTTCATTCTTTTTAGCCCATGAGGGACTTTTAAAATTAAGCCTTGGTTGACACAATTTCTGTTTTTAATGCAATTATGAAATGAAAAGGATCTGGAAGTTATGGGAGAAGGAAGTTAGTACTCCCGGGTTAATAGTCAATAACAAACATTAATAACCAAGCAGTCAATCTTTGGTAAATCTGAACAAATATTAATTGCATCCAGAAATCCTACTGGGAGATCTTTGGAGTCCAATATATGAAAATGTGATTCGGCTGGAGTGAGGCAGCTGAGCTGACGTACAATCATTTTTGCTGAGAAACACGGAACCTGTTATTTCCACAGAAATGGCTTTTCTTCGGAGGCTAAACAACCTTTTGAAAACCCCTCAATTCATCACTGCAGCCCGGCAGCCTTCCACAAAAGCCTTGTTTCCTAAGCAACGGCCACGTTCCAGCTTCCTTCAATTAAACGACATAGAATCTTCCTGGCGAGCAAAGTTTCAAGCCCCGTATGACTAGGCCGTGTCGCTGCGGAGCCCTGGACAGCTTTGACTCCTGTCTGCATCATCATAATTTATTTTTACAACCGTGTGCTTGGATTTCTGTTTTCTCTCCTCTTTGCCTCCTGTTCAAACAATCCTCTCCCCTCTTCTTGGCACTGAGATCTGCAGCCAAGCCCTGAAGACGGACGACGGGCCCAGCTCAGCCCGAGAGAAATGCAGGAGGGAGGCAGAACCTGGGCTCAAGGGACCGTCGGAAAGGTGGCAGGTTAAACGGGGAGCAAATGATGAACTGGCCAGCTGTAGTCCCATGAAGCGGTTTGTGCATGGAAGACTGGGAGAAAATGCCCCGTCATCAAGTCTGGGCGCTGGGGGCCGCTGAAAATGGCTCCTCCTGTATGATGCTTACGCCTGTGGTGACCACAGAAACACTCTCCTGGGCTGGCACCGTGAGTTTGCACTCCTAAGAAACGAGCCACCCTGGCGTGGAAACCCTCCTTGCCAGTTGTCCAAATGATGTGTTGGCCAGTGCTACATGCCGTGGCTGCATTGGGATGAGTCAGCTCAAGGAGGAATTCCCAGCAGTCGCTGCATGGTGGCAGCCGTGCAGCCTTGGAAGCAGAGCACCAGTGGGGAACCGAGTCCTGTTCCCAGCACCTCCAGTTTCCTGCCATCACCTACAAGGCACAGAGGACTCTGGCTCCTCCCCTGCCCCAAGCGTCAGAGCCGTAGGACATGGCCAGACCCTGCAGCCCATCACAGGGGCTTCCAGCCCAACGGAGCTTGCTGCAGCTTGGGGACTGCCGGAGGCACCACAAAGGCCTCTTTGTTTTTTTCTGGCTTGGCCATCTCTAGGGCAGAGGTGTCAAGGGCAGGAGTCTGACCCTGGAAGAACCACGTCAAGCTGGGTCGGTATCTGAGCAGGAGCACCACCCGTGCCAAGTGTTCAGAGACAGCTTGCCTGCTGAGTCAACACAGAAGCTGCCTTGTTGGAGCAGGCCAAGGGTCCACCCTGGCTGGGAACTCGGGGGCCGTGGCGGCAGAGGTGGAGGGCTGGCCAGTCCTCTCGGGGTGGTAGGGGGGGTGACAGTATGGGGGGGGCTCTTGCCTTCATGCCCTGCATGTGGACTTCCCAGAAGCATCTGGCTGGCCACCACGTCCCCAGAAAGCTGGCCTGAACTTGCCCTTGACCCAGTCCAGCAGGCAGGGATTGTCTCGGGTTCCTATCTTCTCCTTTTCAGGTTCGCCAAAGAGAAGCGCCCAGTTCTGAGTGGCAGCTGAGCTACGGGGTGCGAAGGAGTGTGGTGACTCGCTGGGCCTGCCTGGCCGTTGCCTGCTGGCCCCCAGTGGCCTTTCCTGCTTGGCTGGGCTGCTTTGCATTTCCCGATCTGGCCAGCAAAAGGAGCCAGCCAGCTGTCCTTGGGCAATTTAATTAGAGAGGTCAGGAGCAGAAGTCCTCACCAAAGCCTGGCTCCAGACTGGAGTCTGTGGTTCGTAACTGATTTATTAAGTATCATTTAGGATTGGATTAATTTTGGTCTCAACTGCCATCTTTCATCAAGATCAGAGCTTGCTACACACTCCCCATAAATCATCTCTTGAAGAGGCCTTGGGAAAAAAAAGAAGAAAACTTCTTCCACTCATCTCTGATTAAAAGCTTTGTAGCACATGGGGACAAATAATTGCTGTCAGCCCCTTGAGCTTGGCTACCAAAATGAAGGGCAAAGAAACCAGTAAGACAATCGGCCACGTTTTTTCTTTGAAATCTTAGTCGTTCCAATTGCTCCTGATTCCCAACCTGATACCTATTATTTTGTCTCTTTGTTCTGCTTACGTATTCATTTGTTGGATTTACTGGACAATCCAGTGGCTTTGCTCAGATCAGATTGTGAAATTCGGCCTGGTTTGCAGTCTTCTGCCCCCACTGGGCTGTCTCCCAAAATACCTTTCCGTATCCACTCCCTACCTGCCCAAAGCTCACTGTCTCAGGTGAGATCTCTAAACGGTCCCAAATGCATCTTTCCCGTCACTCCCAGAAGTGAGTGTTTGTGCTTTGATGCGCTTGGATGATGATGATGATACCCTTGTTAAAAAGAGGGCTGTGCTCCAGGAGCAAACAACTGAGCAAGGCAGAAGCTGGAAGGAAGGAAGGAAGGAAGGAAGGAAGGAAGGAAGGAAGGAAGGAAGGAAGGAAGGAAGGAAGGACTGTGAGATGGTGGAAGGAAAGCTGGTTAGCATACAACACAGCGCCACGGCTCTCCGCTTCGCTGGGGAGAGCTGGCAGTTCCCTGGCTGCCACCATCCAAAGCTGGGAGACCACGTAGAAAGGGGCCGCCGTGGAAAAGCACCTCTCCCGGGAATGGGGTGGGGTGAGATTTTTCTTTCAAACCAAACTGTAGTGGAACAGGCTTCATCTCGGAGACATGGTAATTCCACTCCTCATTAAATGGACATAGGCCAAGCAGAAAGGCAGAAGAAGTGGATTGGAAAGAAGAGAGGATTGAACTAAACGAGAGAGGGGAAGCAAAGGAATAAAGACAAATCACAGATGTTTTATTGAGATGAAGAAAATGGGGTGGGGAAGGTGCAAAGAGGTTACAAAGCAAGCTTAAAAGACACATGTAAACTAGAGACATTCCCTATCTCAATGCACTTCCAGTGCTCTCCCCCCACCCCCGAAGGTTTGGGCACAGCCCACACTGCATATCTGATGCTCAAGGCTGGAGCAGGATGATGGCGCTGGGGTGTGTGTGTTGGGCTTCTGGGTTTCGTGGCCAGTGGGCCTTGCCCAGCTATCCTCCAAGGTATTGGACCAGGGGGTGTCACCTGGACTCCTGAGCCTCCTACTCCTGGGGCATGACCTGTCTCAAAGATAAGTCCTTTCTCTACTGGCCAAGAGCAAGGTAGTTCTTGAAAAGTGAAGATGGTCAACAAAGGAGGATGGTGTTTACATCTGGACGACTTAGCAACCCTTGGGGTGCTGAGGCCTCACAACAATGCTTCTGGGATTAGACTGACCTAAAATAGGTGGAGAGGGGGGCAAACGTATTGGGAATATTACCAAACTACAGAAATGCCCCAAGATCAGTTCTCTCCTTGGGAAAATGCACCAGTCGCCCCTGGAAGGGCTGCAGCCAGAGAGAAATCCCTGCCAGGCCCAAACTGCCACTGTCCACACAGTGCTGTCATTCGCCCTTTTCATATGTTGCCAGTGATACTCCCTCTTCACACACCCAAAGCTGGCGTCTTCTTCTTTTTTTGCTTTCTGTTCAGATTCAGATGCTGAGGTGGGGGAAGACCTATCCAGTACTGCGTGGGGGACCATCCTTATCAGGTTGTGAGGATTTCCTGACGCCTCAATCCCTCATTCATCCAGCTTCTTCTTTCTCAGCTTTTCTCCCCTTCACACTACAGAACGTCTCAGCCTGCAGGCAGCTGGCCAGCTCAGGTGCCACCATCATTCCTGACCGAGTCAACAACTGGAAATCAGTGTCAATGCAAAGCAGAGTTATACGGAAGATTGACAGGTCCCGGCATCAAGGAAGCCAGGAGTTATCGCCCACCTGTTCATCATCATAGCTCATCTGAACTATGTCTGTGAACTCTTGGGCTGAGTCTACCAGAATGACGTATGTGGGAGAACCCCCCCCCCCCAGTCTGCACAAGCCTGGTGGAAGCTCCAGTTTATTGGCTTGTCCACTAACAGTTCAGCGAGCAACCGATGGCCCAATCCTGTCTGGGCCTTGCGCTGCCAGAGCCCCTGCTCCAGCAGTGCAAGGCCCTTTGCGGCTGTGCGAAAGCCAGGGCACTGTCACACGCTTTTGAGTCGCTGCTGCAAATGACCAGAGACGCGGCGCACACATCTGTGGCTCCTGGAGCTGGGGGGGGGCATTCTGGGGCAGGGAGGGAGAGGGCAGGGAGCAGGCTGGAGCGGAGATCTTGGCGGTACATGCACACGCCAGATCCTACCCCCCATTTTCCAGCCTTCCCCGCCCCCTTTCTCTCCTTGAACGTATGGCAGCTACATAGGTGGTGTGGGTCTGAGGAGACCCATAGGCGGCCAGGAGGTCTACCCAGAGAGTAGTAAAAAAGTTTTTTACTTACCTCTGGTCCCCCCACAGTGCGCAGATGCAGTGCGCACCCCCTCATCCGGCTGCTTCGGTGTCAGTGGTTTGATTGGCCAACAGATAGGATTGGGCTGCTTACAACACACAGTGGCAACAGCTGCAGTTGCTTGTGAAGCTGGAATCATGCTCCCCCCCCCCCCCCCCGGTGACTCTCAGCTCCACTTTCGACTCCATGTCTCCTCCGAGCTGCTGCTGCTTCTTGCTCTGCTTTCTGTTTTTGGGGGTTCTGCATCTCCATCACTCGCAAAATGCCCATCATGGTGACCTGTGGGGAGACCTACATACGGCCAGGATCTTTGTTGGGGTCTCGACATCAAGACACATTGTGCACACGGCGCACTCGGCGAGTGTCTGGGGAGGGGCAGGGGGGCTAAGAGCGCCATCAGAGCCCCCCCACTGGGTGTGGCCAGAAGCCCCCCTTGGCCAGCCAGGTGCTTCTGGGGCATGAAGGCCACAGCCTGGTCTCCGCACTCCCGGAGCGGTGCGAAAACGTGGCTCAAAGCACTTGGCAGGCTTTTCCTCCTGCCCTGAATGTGCCGAATCCCCTTCAGAGCAAAGCAAGTGATTGGCTATCGCCACATTTGTATCAGAGACTTCTTGTCTGGGAAGAACTGGAGGTTGACTGAGGGGAGCAGAGCCTAGTGGTTAGTGGTCTTCCTGCTCTATGCTTCACCAATTTACTGGGTCAGCAGCTGGATGGTAGGGGCGGGGAATTGGTAGATGTGTCCACTGCCAGCCTCCCAGGCTAAGGAAACCAGGCTGTTGGGGGGCCTGTCTGCAGAAGGTCCTGGGGCTTATTCTGGGGTGCGCTGTGAGTCCCTGTGGTCATTGGCTGGGTGTGAGGGGCTCAGTGTCGCCCTGCTTGAATTGACAGCATGGCTGCCGATGGCACTCTCAACACTCCCGTGCAGCCGCCATTGCGACAGACAAGCCAGCCCAGGTGTGCTTTTGAAGAGCGTCTGGGTTCCCAAAACAGAATTTGGAAAATACGCTCAACTGCCTTCCCTGCACAATTCTCAGTGTGAGTTTGGAAGTAGAAAATCTGTAGTGATTTGAGCCTACCAAGAATTCCCTCCCACCCACCCCCCTTGCTAAAAGAGTGTCTTGATTTCAGCAAACATGTGCAGGATGGGGGCTGAGCCCACTTATTTTTTCTGTGGCTGCTGTCAGTGTCGTCCTCCGCTGGGTCAGGGTCCCTTATGGTCGGTATCGATACCTGTGCTTTGAATGTCTATTCATTGCTTTCATTGCCCTTTTCAACTTTGTTGTTAGCCACTCCTGCATTCTGTGAATGGAAAGGCAGAGTATAAATATTTAGAACAAATAACAGTACCAAACGGAGCGGGAGGGGGGGGAGCCTCAGCTGGAATGAGGAATGTGGATGGGGGGGGAACCCAGCTTCCACTCTCCACTCAGCAGGGGATGTTGCTGATGGGAAAGGAACCCGATCTAGGAAAATGCTTGGACGGGAGCGGTGATGGCAAACATCAAGCTGTTCTTCAGGAAAGAGTCAATCACATCCAAATCCTCCCCCCCCCGCCTGATGCACGTGGGCCAAGGAGGCGCATACTACATCCTATGGTGGGGGGGGGTGTTGCAGAGGTCTCCTCAGGGTAAGGAAACTTTCGTTCCCTTCACTTTCCCTATGGGTCTCTTCATTTCTGTGCCTGCTATTTTGCGGGTGACGACCCAAGGAGAGTAAGGGAGAGGGAAGGGAGATAGGGTACGGCTGCACGAGAGTGCGGCAATCCCACCCCTCCCACCCCTGTTCTGCCCCCCTCCCCCCCTGTCCCCATCACCCTCTCTGCCCCCAAACACCCCATTCCTTCCCCTCCTGCCTCATCCCTCCCCCCCACCCGCCCCCCACCAACTCACCTGCTCCGGTGGACAGTGGCCTCGGCACCTGCTCAGTTCTGCTGGCAGCCTTATTGCACTCTCTGATGGTGTTGGCAAGTGCGACAGTGTCGCACAACTTATGCCAGGTCCAGTCACTTCCACCTGGATCGTGACACTTCTGCCAGCGGAACTCTCTCTCTCTCTCTCTCTCTCTCTCTCTCTCTCTCTCTCTCTCTCTCTCTCTCTCTCTCTCTCTCTCTCTGGTGCATAGGGGATATGATTTATAGGGCCTCAATGAGCCAGTCTATAAGAATCTCTTTGAATTTCCAGAAGGGAACTGCACTTTTGTACTAAATCTTCATCTGAAATGCAAGCAGGAGACGTGTTACCCATCCTAGGGGTTTACAGCAGAAGATGCTTCAGGATCTAGGCTCTGGCATTGAGCAGGAGGTTAGGAAGTCATGGCAGGAGTGGGTTGCTGTGGGGCAGAGGATTTTGCTCAGGATTCCTCTGCTATCATGTTCTCAGTCTGCCTATATAGAATAATATCAGTACAAGGATTGGATTGGAAGCGGATGCAATGCATTGGTACCAGACGCAAACTTTTTCCTAATATGTTTGTGGATATTTCCATCTTTCTGAGAAGTAACATCACACACTTGAACTTTTTTTTTCTGCAAAAGCTGCTGTGCAATTTCTGCAAGGGTAGGAATTTTGAAATTACGGCATGTCTGAGTTGCGAATAATTCTTAAGCTGGTTTGCAACCGAGTACAGGGATGCGCCGTTCTCTATTCAAAATGTATCCACCTTGGTCTTGTTGCTTACAGTTCCCTGTCAAGGGCCAGGCTGCCCTGCGTCCTTCCTCAGTTCAGTGAAACTGACTCCATTACAGAATAGCTTGCAAAACAAATGAGAAGGCTTTGTTGGGTGCAGATCTGCAAGAACTATTCAGAAACCTCTTACCTTAGTCAGGCCTCCGGTCCCTAGCTGCAAATATGCAGTTTGTACTCCTGAAAAGAAAAATCCTAAATAATTGTTGCATTTTTCATTGGTACTGTCCGTAGACCTCCCCTCCCCCTCCACTCTCACGGGCAGGACATACCCTTAACGTATGATCCAGCGATTGGATCATAGCGCCAGCTTTGCCTTGCTGGGTCCAGCTCGCTCCCTGCCCCTTTCATCTGAAACAGAAACTGCTCGGACAAACACCGTTGAACCCTGCATGGTTTGGGAAGTCAAGGCAGCCCTTGTCTCTCGTTCTGCCTTTATTTATATCACAAAGAGAGCTATTTAAAGACCAACTGTGGGTTCACTTTGCTGTCACTGTTCCCAATTAAGATTTTTCTAAGTCACAGCTGCTGTTGGCAAGGACAGAAACAGGGTGGGGGAAATGGCGTCCAATTGGAACCCACCGTCTTTATTGGAAGGAGATGTTTCTGGATCATCAGTGGGTCAGTAAAGCTCCTTCTCTGCCCGTCGGCTGCCATTCCTAGCTCCTGTGCAGGAAGTGGGGGCGGAGCCAGAGGCCAAGGTGTGAGGCTGGCAGGTCTCCCCCTTTCCCAGGCAATGGAACATGCCGGAGGGAGCTAGAAGCGTAGGGGCCAAGCCCGTCTTTCCACGGTCTTGCTCTGACTTCCAGGGCTCAAAGCTTTCCTTGCTGGGCTGACTTTTCTCTTTACAGCTTCCTCTTCTGGCCACAGCTTGTGCCGGGTGGTGGGTACAAGCTAAATCCCTAAGCCAGTGTTTCCCAAACGTTTTCGATCTGCAACTCCCTTAACCATTAGCGACCATTGGCCGCGACTCCCCGTTACATGATGTGGATTTTCTGGGGAACCACTGGGACGGTGATGAGAGGCTGAATGCAAAATGCCCCCCGCTGTCCTTGCAATGGCTTGCCCCCTAGGGGGACTCGATGTGTGGCCGATCACTCGGTGTTTATGACCCAGAGTTTCCCAAAACCTTTGACACACACGAGTGCCTTGCCTACAGACTAGGGGGCATTGGGTGGTCCTGGGCTCTTGCGAAGCGGGGCACGCGGGGAATGGCTAAACGATTTAGGCAGGGAAGGACGTGGCAGTGACAGACTTGTCACTGGAAGAGAAAGAAGAAACATCGCAGAAAAATGCATTTTTACAACCCTGGAGGAGCGCGGCAAAATGCATTATAGTCTGTTTCATTGTGTTCCCTTTTCTGTTCTATTTGTCATGTACCTCTCCAGGAGCGGCGTCAAGAAATTGAATTCCATTTCCTGACTCATTTCTTTGCTGTTCCTATTTGTGTTTGTCATTGTCCTGACCACCTACATGAACCTGCATAGCGTTCAGATACTCGGCGAGTCTGCCTGCCTGCCTGCCTGCCGAAGTCCCCATTTTGCTTTGGAAGGTTTTATTCCAGTACAACAGGAACAGCAACGTCGTGGCTTCAGACAAACGGTAGTAACAGCCCAATCCACCAGCCCAGACTGTGCGGCGCCACCGATGGTGTGCGCACTGCATGCTATGTGGGGCCAGATGGCCCAGGTAAAGGAAAATATTGCTTGCAGCCCAATCCTATCCAGCACCGGTGCAGTGTGGGTGCCACGCACACGCTGTATCCTGTGCTGGAGAGGAGCAGGCCTGAGGTCTCCTCGAGGTAAGCAGGCATTTGTCTGCTTACCCTGGGTAAATCCCTACCCTGCATTATCGGTCTGCTCGGATCTGTGCCAGCTATTTAGTTGGCGGAGAACCAAGAAGCCCAGTGTCAAGGGAAACAGCTTGGGAGGGGGGATAGGATATGGCGCGCCCCACTCCCCCCACCCTCCCCAGGCCCCCGTGCCTCTCAGAGCAGACCTTACTTGCTCTGTGGCGCAGGTCACTGGGCTCGGTGTCGGAGTGGTGACACAGGCCTTGGCGCCAGCACCACCTACTCCCTGGGTACTGCAAACATGCTTTACAGCATGTTTGTGACACCCTAGGCCGGTGCTTGAGACCGCTAAAGGTAGGATTGTCATTGCGCTGTTATTTTCCTCCCCATAGGCCGCCGGGCCTCCAATAGGACGTTTGCTGGAGTAAGTTCCAGGAGACTCCTGGGGTGGGTCGGGCCAAGAAGGGGGGATAGTATCTCAGCATGTGACACTGCCGCCAAAATCCTCCTCCTCCCTGCCCCAAACAGCCCACAGTCCTCCTCTGTTCCGCTCCCACTGCTGACCTACCTGCTCTGGCGGTGGTTCGGCAGCCTGCCGCTGCCAGGGTGGGGCTTCCCAGCTCCCGCGCCGTCGGTACTGATGGAGCAGCCAAAGTGACGGCGGGCCAGGCCTTACGATGGCAGACTGCACGATCCGTCAGCGTAAGGCCCTGATAGGATTGGGCCATAAGAATGTTAATGAGGAAAAAGAGGGCTTATAAAGTACCGCCAAGTCAAAGCACAGATGCGCTCCTATTTTTCTGAGCTGCTGTCAGCATATTGAAGAGGAAAAGCATCTCTGACTTTGTAGTTTGCAGGAAGAAAGCAGACAAAGGGATCAAGCAGCATGTTGAAGATGCCAACTGAGGAGGAGAGCATGAGAGAGAAACGGAAGCTGCGAGTTCACGTGCCGTGAGGCAGTTGACATCTCTGTTCCCGTTGTTGGGGACAGACCACAGTGGGGAGGGCCATTCGCCTTCCTAGTCTGCTGGGGGGGGGCACACAAGGGCATCAGGCTGACCACTGCTGGAGACAGGATGCTGGCCTCAGCGGACCTGTGGGCTCTTGGGGTCTCTCCATTCGTGGGCTGGAGCACCTCCCTTATGAGGAAAGGCTACAGCGTTTGGGGCTTTTCAGTCTAGAAAACAGGCGCCTGAGGGGGACATGATTGAGACATATAAAATTATGCATGGGATGGAGAGAGTGGATAGAGGGAAATTCTTCTCCCTCTCGCAAAACACCAGAACCAGGGGACACGCACTAAAATTGAGTGGAGGGAGAGTTAGAACAGACAAAAGAAAATATTTCTTTACCCAGCGTGTAATTGGTTTGTGGAACTCCTTGCCACAGGATGTGGTGATGGCACCTGGCCTGGATGCCTTTAAAAGGGGATTGGACAGATTTATGGAGGAAACAACATGATGGGGATAAGCAATCACAATTACAAGCCGTGATGGGGATAAGCAACCTCCTGGTTGTAGGAGTAGGTTTTCTTTGTGCCAGGTGCAAGGGAATGGCGACAGGATACAAGTATCTTGTTGTCTTGTGCTCCCTGAGGCATCTGGTGGGGCCAGAGGCGAAACTAGGGCGGAGCAAGCGGAGCACCGGCTCCGGGCGCCATCTCCCGAAGGGCGCCCCGCTCCGCCCCGCCCGCGAGTCCAACTCAGACTCGAGTCTCCGAGTCGGACTCGAGTCTCCGGCCCCCTCAATCGGGAGAGCCGGCTCGGGGATGTCTTCCCTGGCCGGCTGCCCGGGGCCTTCTGAAGGCCCGCGCGAGAACGGTATTTATACCGTTCTTTTTGCGCATGCGCAGACTGTTACTGAGGGAAAAAGGCCCTCCCGGAGCGTGCCGCCCACCCCCTCCGGAGCGCACCGCGGCCGATATTGAATTATAGGGGTGCCAACCCCCCCGTTGCTCCGGGCGCCAACGGGGGTAGCGACGCCTCTGGGTGGGGCCACTGTGTGATACAGGGAGCTGGACTAGATGGGCCTTTGGCCTGATCCAGCAGCTGGGCTCTTCTGATGTTCTTATGTAAAAGTGAGATCATAGGTGACAAAGAGGCCACATCACTGACCGAATGGTTTGCCTAGAGACGTTCTCTCTGCAGTGATCATCCTTTACTTGGAGCGGTTTTACCCAAGGGAGCATTCAAAAGTAGCATATCCCCCCCCCCCCATCCACAGTCTGAAGTTATGCAGCCCCCTCTGCCACCTTACAACCTGTAACGTGTGAAACATCCGCGCTGCTGGTCAGTCAGTCCGCCTGTTCAGCCAGGAGGCTCGTTCAACAGGTCTTCTTCCCTGCTGGTCCTGGGCGGGTGTCTTCACTTCCCCCTTGTACGACTCTCCTGTCGAGGAGGGGGTGAGTACAAGATGGCGTCTTCCTCCACCCCCTTTTGGCAGCCAGTGGAAAGAACCACTTTGGCGAGGATGTGGGTGTGTTTTGAGGCCGGTGTTTGGTCTCTGAGTGGCAACAGGCTGGAGTGGCAAAGCAGGCTGGGAACCAGGGCTGGCGTGGTCAGTAGGCCTCCCGCGACGAGGGACAAGGCTGGCTGCCGCCTGCAGGCCTGGGCCACCTCACTGCATCCCAATGCTCCAGCCTGAATAGGTGCAAGTCAAGCAAATCTGACCCAGATGCTGTCCGCCTCCAGGGCCCCCTTCTCCGGACGGAACCACCACCCAGGTCATGCTGCATCCCGGCACTCTTGCAGGGCTCAGCAACGTGGGGGGTGAACCCATAACAGAGCACAGAGTCCGCAACCCCATTCTGCTGCTTGTGCTGGCCAGATTGGATCTGCGGGTGTTTCGACATGCATGTGTTAAAACAGCCAGAAGTGGAGCTTCTGGCTTGGTTTTCGTTTGACCCTTTGCAGCTGTCTCTCCGTCATCAAATCCAATTCGCTTAAGGAGGAGGAGACACACCTGGAAACATTGTCTTTGTTTGAGCCATAATTGGAAGCGAGAAGGTGAAAGAGGGACATGATCTGTATTCCACCTTGATGTTCTGCTCAGTTTCATTTGGCGCCTTAAGCTTTGGCTTTTTTTATCCATCTTACGCTGGATCTTTGTAAAGTCCCACGGAATTCTCCCTCTTGTCTTCTTTGCTGTAACGGTCCCTGTTCTTTATTAATCAGGAGCCGGGGGGGGGGGGGAGAGAGAGACCAGGAGGCTCACTACTGTACTTGACAACCTTCCAGAGCGAAACAAAAGAACTTCATTCCCGAACTGTGTCTAATGCACAGTTAAATTCTGCACAGTGAGTCAACCTATTCATCAAGACAACTCGGCCTAAAAACTAGCTGGAGGGAGATTTTTCCAGGCATGGGGTGGGGAGGAGGAGGAGGAGGAATGTCCTTAAAGAAGACTTTAGGGGTGGGGGGACAGTGAGGTGAGCCCCACAGAGCCGCTCAGGAATGTCACAGCCGCAGCGGAGGGCAAACTGCCCTCTAGTCCCGCCCCTGCCCCCCACGTCAGCCTTCATGCAGTTTTGATGGGTGCATGCCACCAAGACACACAAGGCATCCTGTGATTGGCACAAAGACCTGCAGAGCAAGACACTCTGTCTGTTATGAAAGTCATCTGAGACCTTTCCTTCGGTCGGTGCCCCCTCCTCTGCAGCAAAGTTAGGTGAATGCCTACTAGAGACAGGGCCTTCTCAGTGATGGCACTCAAACGGTGAAACTCCCTCTCTAGGGGTATTTTTTTGAGATTGTTTTTCATGTTTTCATTCTCCCTCTTCTAAATTGGATATTCATTTTAAAGCATTTATGTGTTTATCTGCTGTTTCTGGGCTGTTTTCATTCAGTATTGATTGTTAGATGCCTCGAGGCGTTGGTGAGATGTTGTGATGCCAGTCCAACCTGGGGAAAATCCATACAGATTCCAGGTGTGGTGATCAATCAGAAAGTGAGCAGGAGCCAGTCCAGTAATGGACCGGTGCTCCCCCTCCGCTGCATCCCAAAGTTTCAGCCTGCGATTATGAAGGTAACACCCTCCCAAGCGTGGGGGGGAGCACCTGGCTGACTCACAGCTCGTGCTGAGCTGAAATACCCCTCTCGTTTTCACATCCCACTTGCAAGCAGTGAAAGGGGGGCATTTGGGTGATTTGGGGGTGCACAAAATGGGACAACAGATGCTTCCCCTAGTATGCCCCCTCCTGAAATAAGTCCCTCCAGCTATTGTTGGCTGGCAGCTACCTCCCCCCCCCAGAACGTAAATGGGAAGAAAGGTGCTATGAAAGTGGGGGGGGGAGAACAGGCAGCCAGTTGGTCCTGCCCCCCCTTTTGCCCCCTGACCCACACACACCCTGAGCCAACATTTCCTTTCTGGCTCACTGCTTTCCAGTGGCAAAAACAGACAGATATTTAGAAAAACGTTTGAAAAGGGTCAATAATACTGGAGCTGTTCTTGGATATGGGTGGTAGTTAAGTTTGGTTATTGGTTCCTTTACTGACAGCGCAATCCGACTTAACTTTTGTGCCAGTGTAACCAGCGGCACAGCGAGAACAGGAGGCCCCAGAACGGAAAAGGGATTCAAATCCCCTCCAAAAGAGGAATTCAAATGGGATTTGAATCCCTTTTCCATTCTGGGGCCTCTCATTCTCACTGTGCCGCTGGTTACACCAGCACAAAAGTTAAGTCGGATTGCACTGTAATACTGTACTGCTAAAATGTAGATTCTTATGTGGGTTTTTTTAAATATTGTTTCAACTTTTGTTTCAAGTCACCATGGGGGAGTGCTTTGGGACTGAAAGTGTGGGATATTAATATCATAAATAAACAACCCTCCTTTTTCTATGTTTTTTTTTTTTTTGGTTGTGGGCAGAGGTCTTCAGCATCCATAGGTGGTAGGAACCATGGGAAACAGTCAACGTTGGGAACCATGGGAAACAGTCAACGTTGGGAACCATGGGACGTGCACCTAGAATGGTAAATGGATTAAAGATGGTAGACGCAATATAGCTGGTGTGCTGTCTACAGTGGAGGAAGGGTTTAGTTCTCTTGTCTGAGTAGGTTCTGTTGCAAATGTGTGATTGTGAATGGGACCCACAGGAAACCTCTGGAGCGCCCCTGAATTTAGGGTTAGTTCAGATTGGCTGTGGGTCTTTAGAGGGTTTGGCCTCAGAAGTGACTTATGGGAGAGATTCCCTGAGGTGAGGTGGGCATTAGAGTGGGTTTTAAATATTGGCTTGCACTTAAGAATAAGAGACTTTTCTCTGGTTTGTTTGTTCATTTTGTTCCTCTCCATTCCGCTCCTCATGAATTGCAATTTAGTACAGTATAGTACCTGTAAATTAATTCCAGAATCAAAGCGTGTGCAGTTTGATGTCAATTTCAGTTCCTTCAGGTCATTTTACATCTCCTCAGGGTCACCATCTGCACTTGAAAGCACTGATGAAACAGTGCAAAAAGCAGCCTTGATGGGATGATGATTGCATTGCATGGTTGTTTAATTACATCAAGATTTTTTTTGTGAGGTGTTTTACTGATACACACATGTGCCCCTGCACATTGATAAAACACTGCAAGAAAGAGCCTTGATGCAACCCTATGTACAGTGGCATCATTTGCTTTTTTGAAGTTTATTGTTAACCTACACAAGTGAGCACATGCATCAGTAAAACTTTGCACAAGAAGAATCTTGATACCAATTGTTTGTTTGATTGCAGAGCTGGCCTAGTGGTGAGGCTAACTGACAGGCTCACTTCAGACAGTGAGCTGGGGGGGGCAGGTGGTAGACTGACGAGGGGTGCTCTACTCCTCTTCCTCGTCCTGCACCGCTGGAGGAAGGAGAAGAGGGTAAAGGTAGGTGTTACCTCCAGACGTCTTGCCCTCCTCCTCGCTCCCTAAGCAGCCAGGGTGGGCGAGGAGGAGGGCAATGCAAATTGATACTTCACCCCAGTTTATTTGAAATAAAATGGTGCTGAGGAGGCAGGTGGCGCTGGAGCTCAGAGGGAGGGGTGGGCACCAGATCACCTGCCTCTCGCCCACCCAGTAAGGTGAAGCAGTGGTAGCAATGGGGGGGGGCCTGAGGGGCGGCAGAATTTGGCTGCCTCAGGAAGCAGCATCCATGCTCACAACAAAGCTGCTTTTCCGACAATACAGTATTCTCCTCTCCCATGAGAACATGGAGAATGGGAAATGACGGCACAAATATACTGAAGGAGCTGAAAAAGCTGTAGCAAACTCTGCGCGCACAACGTTCAGGACGATCATGCGGTAATGGAGAATTCCTCATGAATCGGCTCGTCCTTGGAAACATGGCCAGATACTTCACAGCTTCAAAGTCTGCAGAGACATTTGGGTGAGAAGCATCCCTAGGGCATTTGTTTTGCAGGCTGCTTTCTTGTCCTGCTTTGTCAGATGGGGTCACATACAATTTACAGATGATAATAATAGCCCTGAAGGTGTTAAATGTGATGGAAAAGCATCCTGTAATTGTCAGCAGCAGAACATTTGGGAATGAATGGAGGAGAGCCAGCCAGAAAGAGAGATGTTCACGTGAGGGCAGCAAGGCCTGTCATGTGGTTTTCCAAAGCGATGCTACTTCCTTTCCAACTCTGTGTTAGCCATTCAGGTCGGGAAATGTGCACGTCTGCCGCACTTGGTCAACTGGTGCCCTGAACACGGCTTGCCATGGAGTCACGGTGGACTTTCAGTCCAGTGAAGATTCCACCCAATGTCGTCTAGGTTTGATTTCTGAAGCTGGGAGGCAGCTGCACAGTGATGACATCTGGTGTTGGCAGTGTCGCTCCTTTGCCTTGGGAACAATGGTGGGGGCTGCGTCACCCAGTAGTCCTGCCCAGAACACAAGGCTCGGGCACTTGATTCTGTGTGGGACACTTCAGGGCAAAGGCAGCCATTTGGGCTTGCCTGCCCCTCAGCATCCCAGTCAGTGTGTGCCTTCGACAAACTGCAGCCCCCCACCCACCCAGTGCGAGATTAACGGCACCCTCAGGTGTCAGGTAGGAATGTTTGCTTCGCAACGGACATGGCTGTTGGGGCAGAGTGTTTTTGCCTACTCCATACTGCTGTGGGGGAGTGAGGTGGCTTTTTTGCTTATCCAGGCTGCTCCCATCTGGCATGTGGGACAGGGAATAGGAATGGAGAATCGGAGTAAGCAAGAGATGGGGGACGGGGACCAGAATCGATCTCAAGAGGCTGTCTGGCTTGGGAGTGCTGGGTGGTGACCCCTCGAGCTTGGGTTGCAAAGTTGACCTCAAAGGCTGTCTGGCTTGTGCTGGACAGTGCAGTTCAGGTGCCTCCCCATTGGGGCAGGCATGGGGGAGCGTCGGCTGTCTGCTGGTGATCTGCAGCTTTGAGTCCAGGAGGGAATGGCCGATAGAGAGTCGCGTGCCTTTTCCTCCCAGGCGGGTGCCCACAGAAATAGGGGGAGGCAGGACCCGCTGCAGTGCTCGGGTGCTGTTTTGGATTGGCTTGGTTAATACACCCTGGCCTGCCCAGTTTAAAACTCAGTCCGCCTGCCACGGCCTCCTTGGGGGAGTGCTCGAGCAGTGGCCCCCTTTGCGTCACTTCGGAGTTCCAACGAACTCTTGGCTGGAGGCCACCTGGACCTGGTGATTTGTGAGTGTGTCGCTGCTTGATACACTTTGGACCATGACCCCCTGACCCCCCTGCTGGACTCCGTTCTTCAGGCTCCATCCTTGAGGAGGCACCTATTGCCCCACATGATCTGCTGTTGTCGTGACTTGGTTCAGCAGCTCTGCAGTCTCCCTGGCCTCCTCCGGCTTCCTTTTCCTCCGTCATTCTCCAGTGGTCCAACTTGAAGAAGCTTCATTGGTGCTTTTTTTTGGAGGGGGGACAGGCTCTCCTCCTATTCTCTTCCTGCATCCCTTCTCGCCAGCTGGCAGTTCTGTTGCCAGAGTCTGGGTTTCTTTTTGTTCTCCTCCTTTGGGCAGGACTGACATCCGTTTTCTGAGGAAGTCGTCTTGCCTTTGCTTGTTTCTCGGACTCTGCTTGTGAGCCTTGCTGGCCTTCTCCTGGCCCTGATGTGGCCTTTCTTTCCTCCATGGCAGCACAGTCTATATTCTAGGGGAGCTTCTGCTGTTGCCCAATTCTATCCTCCTCCATGGCCTTGGCGCAAATGCAGCTGCGCTGATGGAGCAGACGCCTCATCCAATTATGGTGTGTGTGTGTGTGTGTGTGTGTGTGTGTGTGTGTGTGTGTGTGTGTGTGTGTGTGTGTGTGTGTGTGATGGGACAGCCAGCAGGAGGTACGTCAAAGTATTTTTACTTACCCCCCGGTAGGCTCCCCAGTTGCCTGTGGGTGTCCTCGGACCTACGCCAGCCATTTTGTTGGCGTCTGTCCAAGGAGAGAAAAGGGGCCGGGCAGGAGCCTGGGGAAGAGGAAACAGGTTATCTTGTTGGCTGTGTGCTCCCTGAGGCATCTGGTGGGGCCACTGTGAGAGGGGCCTTTGGCCTGATCCGGCAGCTGGGCTCTTCTGAGGTTCTAAGCTCCAACAGGCAGCAGCAGAAAATGCCGCGTGAGCCAGTGCACCAGTGCCAGTGCACCAGTCGGGGCCGCTCTTCCCCGCCTTGCCTTGCGCAGGGGCGGGGGGAGCACAGGAAGCCCCCACCTGTAAGGGCGGCGACATTCTTACATTCTGGGGTGCAGGGAAGTTTGACGGGGCCAAAGTTCTGGGCTCTTGTTCCCTGTCGCTGCCCAGCAGCAATGTAGAGCCACCTCTAATTTTGTTGATTACACATTCCACTGACGCTGATTTTTAATTATAGTTTCTATCAGGGCCTTAAGTACCCAGGCTGGCCTGAGGGTAATTGCACAGCATTCCCTGGCTAGCTGCTCCAAGCTCCCTGTCAGCGGGTGGGTGGGCAGGCCCCGTGTTCTAGCCGGAGAAAGAAGCAGTGCAGATGGGAGAAGGACAACGGAGTCGGGGTTTCACCGGCAGAGTCAGTGCTCATTATGCAACTGGCATCCCAAAAGGTCAGTCCTTCGAGCGCTTGCCAGGTGAAAATAAATGAGTCGAAAGCTCATCAGTGTGGCACTGGAGCAACGCACTTTGCTTGGGCCTGGAGGCCAGCACACCCCCGCAAGGGAATTTGCAACGGTTCATTTTGCACTTGCATTGCAGTCCCACCCAGTCTGCCTGTTTTGTCCTTTCCAAACAGCACAGAACTCCAGCTCCTCATGAGTAGAACAGTTGATCATGGATCCAACTGGCGGGGATGCAAACCTCGACTTCCTGCTCACCAGGACCTGGTGTGAGATGGAAGTGAGGTTGAGCCGAAAGGGAGCAATAAGCGCAGTGCTCTCTGGCTCAACATACTTGCAAGGCCTGGTGGCTTCAGAGCTGAGCGGGGCAGCGGGGGGGGGGGGGCTTAGGAAGCGGCCCCTTGTGCCTGGCGGGTCTTCTCCTCTTGGCTCAGTGTTGTTGTTGTTAGTCGTTAAGTCGTGTCCGACCCTTCGTGATCCCATGAACCACATCCCGCCAGGCCTTCCTGTCCTCCACTATCTTCCTGAGTTCGCTCATTCTCATGTTCGTTGCATCGGTGATGCTGTCTAACCATCTCATCCTTTGCCTTCCCCTTCTCCTTTTGCCTTCAATCTTTCCCAGCATCAGAGTCTTCTCCAGAGACTCCTCTCTTCGCATTAGGTGGCCAAAATATTTGAGCTTCAGCCTCAGTACCTGTCCTTCCAGGGAACAGTCAGGGTTGATTTCATTTAGGATCTTGGCTCAGTAGTGGGGCTATATTGTTGCTTTGATTCTGTGGTGTATTAGGTATCTTATGATTTTATGGTTGTGTCGTTGGTATGAATTCTCTGTCATAATTTGAAGGGTTCGGGTAGAAATTGATAAAATAAGTACCAGCAAGCTTGCCAATCAATCATCATTCTGTTGTGTGTCACAGCCGCCTCCAGCTAGGGAAGCCGTTTGTTGCTGTTGTTGTTTACATGGTAAGCAAGTGTATTCCATCCTGCCTGCCTTTCCCCTTCCTGTTTTGTGCCTCCTGTTTAGCAGCAGCATGGCATTATTTGAGGAGGGTTTGGGGGGGGGGATGCTGCTCACTGGCAGCTGCTACCCCCCCCCCCCAAAAGGTTCTTATTGCTTGTCGCATTTGGGAACGGTGGCTGCCCATCTCTGCCACTCCTCTGGGGCTCTTCCACTGCCACTAAGGAGGCAGCAGTAGCCAGAAGGGGGAAAGGAGACCTGCTGAGACGATCGCCGTGCAACAGTACACCCCCCCGACCCTTTTCAGCCTTTTTATACACCCCTGAAGTTGCCTGGTTCGCCCTTCAATACCTCCTCCTCCTCGCCTCATTCCCAGTGGAGACAGAATCTCCTCCCTTTGGGGGTGAGGATTGTGCCTCCAATGACTGCACTGCTATGCCTCAAGTTTGTGTGGGCCACTTTCTTCTGGGCTTATTTGTAAGGCTGGGTAGAAGTTTGCAGATGAAGCCAGACATGTGTCAACTGCATCATCTAATAGTCAGATCTCAGAATTTAGCTTGTGGCTTGTTTTTTCTTTCTTTCATTATTATTCACAATACTGATATACTGCTTTTGAACAAAAAATCTTCACGAAGCGGTTTACCCAGCAAAATAAATGAGCAACAATGGTTTCCTGTCGCAAAGGAACTCTCGGTCTGAACACAGCAGAAAAGGACTGCCAGCAAAAGTTGGGGTGAAGAGGGGCCCAGTATTGCCCACCCCAATACGTAGAAGAGAACCAGCCCCGAAAAGATGCTTCTCAGTCCGGTTGGTGGCCTGTTATTCTCCTCTTCCAACAGGAATGGTCTCTCCTCGTTGTTCACAGCACACCTAGACAGATGTTGCTGCCTTCTGCGGAGTCGGGCCACCGGTCCGTCCTGCCGTTTCTTGGCACCATCCCTCCAGGGTTCCTGAGGGGGCGGGGGGGGGCTCTGTCCCAGCCCTGCCTGCAGATGCCGCCAGGGATTCGATTGGAGACCTTCGGCCTGCAAAGTGGGTGCTGTGGCACATAGCTGCAGCCCTCCCCTTATGTCAGTCCAATACTGGCGGCAAGATGATCGACACCAAGAGCCGAAAGGCCCAGGCAGCCCAGACTTGCCCTCAGGCTTGCTTGTCAACCGCATTCCAGAAGCACCAGAGAAGACGAGTGGGAGGGAAATGCAATGCCCAGGTTAATCCAGTGTGTAGTGTTGGGAGTGGAGAGGACCACCCCTTTCGCCATTCTCTGGTGAGTCTGGTAGCCTCCCAGGCCGGAGATGTTGCAAGCATTGGATCAGGAGAGCTGAGAACAGGGGTCCCTGGCTGCTCGAATGCTGGCCAGCAGAAAGGAGATCAGCACAGGTCTGCTTTGAGGGCGCAGGCAGGATCCGGGCACGTCTCAAAGGGGCCACGTGCAAAGACTCAGAGGAAGCCTGCCTGCCTGCCTGCCTGCCGGCTCTGCAGAGTGAAGCGCTGACCTCTGGGGAAGGGGAAGGTGGTGGCCGGTGCTTTGGGGGGCTCGGAAGCAGCTCTCTCTGGTGGGAACGTTTTGCCCCAGCATCCCTGGCTTTGCAAACCGCTTCTGCATCGCCCAACAAAACACAAACGAACACGTTCTGCCAAACACTCGGAAGGAAGGAAGGCGTTTTGAACCCAGCCTGGATCAATCATCTGGGCTCCCTGCCGATCTGTTTGTTTATGCAATTGATAAGACACCGGCTTTATTACAAATAGGCAATCAGGCCTTTGAAAGAAACCCTCGGCTGAAATCAATCCTATTGACCATCATTTCATACTTAATTAAGCCCTGGAAAGATGTTCTTTTCAGAACCCCCTCCCCATCAAGCCCCCGTACCTGTTTCCTTGAAACGTTGGAACCGCAGCAGAAGGCCCTTCGCAGCAGCCTTCCAGGGTCTCCACTTTCCACTGTATGGCTCATTTTCCCTTTTTACTCTCTCATTGTATTATTTTATGTGCAAAAACATTTTCAAAGGTTACAAAGTAAGCTGTTTAAAAACAATACACATTTTTTTTCCTCCAGTTCAGTAGTTATCTTTGTTTTCATTTTATAGAGTTCAAGTGTGCAGCACTGGCTGAGAAAACGTTCTCTGCAGAAATTGTCAGAGAAAAAGGAAACCTGACTGACTCCAAACGTTTTTCTTCCCATGAGCTGAAGTTTCCACTTTTTTTCGGTTTTCTTGTCACACGATGTCCTGATCAACAGCCCGATCCTGCCTAAGATGCGGCGGTCGACCTAAAGGGCTGACCGCTGCATCCTAGTCAGGTTGCGGGCTGCACCGGCATGGCCGGGGCTCACCTCCGGGGAAGGGGACGTTCGTCCCCATCCCCCGGTATAAGTGCCGGAGGCCCCAATAGACCTCCTCGGATGTGCACCATCTCTTTAGCTGGCGTGTGAGTGACAGGGGAGGCCGTGTAAAACTGGCCCAGCCTGGGAAGGGGCATTGGATATATCAGCGCAACCCAGTGCCGATATCCCTGCCTACCCACCCCATGCCACCCCTGCCTGCCCTCCCCACGCCCTCCCGCCTCCCGACGCAGCACTCCCCTGCATCCAGCAGCAGTGTGAATGATGCTGACCTCTGCGCTGGCGCTGCTTACACTAGAGGAGCCACAAAAGTGCCTTACGGCACCTTTGCGACTCTATGCAGGTGGAACGTGTGCTCCCCCGGCCTAGAGATGCACAGGATTGCGCTCCAACTGAGATCTACTGTTGTTGTCTTGACCCAAGAAGGACACCCCCCCCTTCCCTAGGCTAGGCAGATTCTACTGGAATAAAGGAATAATCCTAGACACACTTACCTGGGAGTAGGTTCCAGTGAACTCAATGGAATTTACTTCTGAGGAATCATGTAGGATTGTGTTGGCTTCTAAAATCATGCCTGTTGTGGCAAAGGGGGAGAGAGAGATTTTTCTCCCTTTTCTGCCCCTCTCTCACAATTTTCTCTCACATGTTGGGTCATCCACGGAAACTGATTGGCAGGAGGTTCAGGGCAGACAAAAGGAGGGACATTTTTGCCAAAAAGATCTGGACCCTTTGGATTGTTCAGTGAGGTTGCTGACAAAGGCAAAGGAAAGGGTCGTGCATTCAGCAATTAATTCTGGAGCCACATGGCAGTCCTCCTTATCACACTGTGTTAAAATAATCTAATTAGGACCAATCTATATGACTTCTGTCTGCTTAAGAGTGAATGCTTGAAACTGAGGCAGTGCGTCGTGCAAATTAGAGCGCTCACAACAGTTTGGGGCTTCTTGATATATTTAGGTCCAGGAATACTCCATAGCATCACCATTCAGAGATGTCATTAGGAGGGGGCGGGGGGGGGCACTGCCTCTAGGCGACAAGGTGCCTGGGTACCACGGGGGCGGGGGTTGCACTTACCCAGCGATGGCGGCGAAAATGGTGGCAGCGGCAAAGTGTCTGCTCTGCTGTTCTGAACCAAATGCTGACTTTGGTGGGCCTGGAACAGCTGGATCCAGGAGGCGGCTTGCCTGGATTATATCAATGTTGAGCCATTTCATCCTAGACCCACAACATATCCTTGACTTGGGGATATAAATTCATTACCTTGTTCAAAAACCATTTTTGGCATTTTATCAAGGACCGGAGGGCTGCATCCTATTTGCATTTAGATGTGCATAATTATATATATGCAGGGATGGAATTTTTTGCATCAATCTGAATTTTACGACGGTGCAATTTGAATACACAATGTCTCTCTGAATAGCTATAATAGTTTGCAACTGAGAAAAGTTGCAGGAGCAATTAACCATTGTGTTTTGTTTCCTAATGGATCTTTTACTTTTGTGATCACCTTTTCTTCCTTTTACACCCACCTCGCAGTGCCTCCTCTTCCTTCTGCCATATTCAAGGGCCAAAGACCCCGCGTTAAAACGTTGGGAGCCAGACTGTTTGAGGCGGGCACGTCCCTGGCGCTCTCTTTCACCCTCCCTCTGCCCTTGGTCCTTTCCTGCCCCCCTTTTTTAATGTGGTCATTTTGTGCTAGGAGACGTACATACTTCGTTGGTCATGGGTTTTACACTTGGCAGCATTCCAGTGAAACAAACTGTGGTAGGTCACAGTGTGGAAGGGTGACATCAACATGCAGTGGATGGTGATCATACAGCATTGGATGGCTGACCGGCTGCCTCGTTCACAGGACTATCAGGATTGTGAGGGCGCATCCCCCGCCCTAGTGCCTGGGTTTGTGCAGTGAAAGCCCTGATCTAGCAGATGCTTTGATGCGGAATATCCCAGGCCCAGTCCATGGCATTTCCAGCGGGCCGCACTGGCCGACCTGCCACAGGCTGGATAAAATTGGCCCGAGGGCCGTAGTTTGGAGACCCCTGAGCTAAAGTCTTCTTTGTGGGAGCTTGAGCCTGGGAAGGGAAGAGAAAAGCACTCCCTGTCTGCCTCTTCTGCTGATGGTTCCGCTGAAAGAGCACGCACGGAAGTGGTTCTGCTCTTGGGTGCCAAACATGTGGGTTCTGATGGCTTCCCAGCCTTGGACCTGCCCGGTGGTGGATGTGGCTGAAGAGCAAAAGAACATGCTGTCAGATCTCATGTTGTTCTCTTGCATTGGCCACATCTGGGTTGTTGCATCTGCGATCTTGCAGGGTTTACGATGTGTCTGAGAGAATTAAATCACTGTTGAGGGCCTTGACATTTAATAGGGGACAAACAGTTTGACTACACACATACAATCCAGATTTAGCCAGGGCTTGGGGGGAAAGGTAGGATCCAAGGGTTTCGTACAAGTTTCTTACAAATTAGGGATGTAAATGTTACCAAACGGTTGAGGAATAGTGACCATGCTGCGATCTGTTTCGCCATGCATGTCGGGGGAAGAGGGCCGAGCAAATCTGACACAAAAACCCTTGACTTCCGAAGGGCAGACTTCCCTAAAATGAAGAGATTAGTTACAAAAAGGCCGAAAGGGAAGGTAAAAAGAGTCCAATCGCTCCAGAGTGCATGGAGGCTGTTTAAAACAACAGTCATAGAGGCCCAGCGGGAGTGTATCCCACAAAGGAAGAAGGGCTCAACCAAGTCCAGGAGGGTGCCGGCATGGCTAACAAGCACAGTTAAGGAGGCTATAAAAGGCAAGGAAGCTTCCTTCCGTAAATGGAAGTCTTGCCCTAATGAGGAAAATAAACAGGAGCACAAACTGTGGCAAAAGAAATGTAAAAAGATGATACGGGAGGCCAAGCAAGACTTTGAGGAACGTATGGCAGGCAACATAAAAGGGAATAATAAAAGCTTCTTCAAATATGTTAGAAGCAGGAAACCTGCCAGGGAAAAAGTTGGAAAAGGTGCAGAGAAGAGCGACCAAAATGATGTGTGGGCTGGAGCACCGGGTCCCTTATGAGGAAAGGCTACAGCATCTGGGCTCTTCAGTCTAGAAAAAAGGCACATGATTGAGATGTATAAAATTATGCATGGGATGGAGAGAGTGGATAGAGCAGGGGCGGGGAACCTTTTCCCTGGCAAGGGCCGGTTTAAATATTAGAAATTTGCTTGAGGGCCGGCCATAAGGCCGGCCGCCATTTTTATTTATTTAATTAATTTCCCCCCCACCCCCCATCGGCCTCCGGAGGCTCCGCGCTCACCGTCTGAAGCCGCCGCCGGGTACGCACGTCACCACCGGTGTACCATGCCGATGAGGGCAAGAGGGCAAGACCTTGCCCTCATCGGCGTGGTACGCATGTGCGAAATGGCCAACGGCCTGGTGAGAAGGGGTCAAGGCGGCGGCTGGGGAGGACATGCAAAGACCCTCTCCCAGCCTCCAGAGGTGATGCGCGGACCTGGCGGAGCCTCCAGGGGCCGGTTGGGCAGCCTCCCGGCAATCTCTCCGGGGGCCGGACCAGATGGCCTCGGGGGCCTGATCCGGCCCTGGGGCCTGAGGTTCCCCACCGCTGGGATAGAGAGAAGTTCTTTTTCCTCTTGCACAACACTAGAACTAGGGGACATTCACTAAAATTGAGTGGCAGGAGAGTTAGAACGGACAAAAGAAAATATTTCTTTACCAAGCGTGTAATTAATCTTTGGAACTCCTTGCCACAGGATGTGATGAGGGCACCTGGCCTCGATGCCTTTAAAAGAGAATGGGATAGATTCATGGAGGAAACATCCATCACAAGTTACAAGCCATAAGCAACCTCCTGGTTTTTTTCTCTGTATGCCAGGTGCAAGGGAGTGGCAACAGGATGCGGTAACTTGTTGTCTTACAGTATGTGCTCCCAGAGGCATCTGGTGGGGCCACAATGAGTTACAGAAAGCTGGACTAGATGGGTCTTTGGCCTGATCCAGCAGGGCTCTTCTTATGTTCTTATGTTCTCCTGACACAAGATGTCCTGGCTCAGACCACAAGCTTCCTGGCATGGGGCCAGAACCTGGCCTTTTGGGGTGCCTAAGAGCATGTCCTCTGAGTTGTCTTCAGCCCTAGAAGGTGTATAGTATTAGCCCCTGGAACTGACAGGTAGCCTGGGAACCTTGCTGGAAACTAGACTGGGAGACTTGCTCCAGCTCGGAGCTGCACTGCCAGCCCCAGCAAGAGAGCGCAGCTGAAATCAGGGTTCAACCCTAACCCTGCATTGAAGAAGACAAGTGTAAGATTTGGGTTTGGGGACACCCACCATTGTTCAGATTGGCTTGCTTATCTGCACCCATCAGATACCTGGAAAGAAACCAATAGATTGCAGCCCACTTCCCTGTTTTGTACCTAAAGTCAGCCTTACCAGTACCATTCATTGCAAATCGCCAAGGAAAGAGATTTTCCCCCACTGCTCCCCCCCCCCCCACGCTGAACTGCTGTGATAGCTAGGAAGTTTCGCTTTACAGCCCAAATCCAAACTGGGCTTGCCGCTGGTGGAACACATGTGCTGCACAGACCTGCAAGTTGGGGGGGGGGGAGAGGAACAGGGCAGTGTCTGGGTGGGAAGAGGGTTGGGTGGGAGGCAGAAAGGGGGAGGGGCAGTTGCCAGCGGCACCCGTGTGGGTCAATATCCTAACCCCGTTCCTTCCTCCATTCTCTCCCCCTTACTCTCCTCGGTCAGCAAAATAGCTGGCGCAGAGCCGAGGAAACCCATTGGGTAGTGGAGGCTTACCCCAAAGTTAGAGAGTGAAAGTTCCCTTACCTTGAGGAGACTTCCAAACTCTTCTCCCCCCCCCCCGCTGGATGCAGCACACACTCCATTGGCACAGCTGCATTGGTAGGGCAGGATTTCGTTAGGATTGGGCTGTTAATCCTGTTTCATTTAAACTCAGACCTGTGTGTTCTGGAAAGTCTTGCGCCCAGAAAAGCTGAACATTGGGACCTGATTAAGTTGTGCCAACGTGCATCGTTCCTCACACTTGGCCCTCTGTTCTGCTTTTGATGGTCTTGGGGCAGAGGGAAGGAAGGTGCCCCCCCCCGCCGCCTCACCTCTGGAGGCCTTCGTCTGCATGATGCTCCCCTAGGCATGGCGGCCCACCTGCCTTCCAGCAGGTCCCGCAACCTTCACTGCTCAGCATGGTTCCTGAAACAAAAACCAGGAACTGGTCACTGGGTTGCTGCTCGTAGGTTGACTGGGGGGGGGGGAGACACCATCTTCATGACAGTGGCCCCTGCCTCTGGCACACAGCTGGCTCTTAAAGCTGCCTCGCAAACACGCCACTCGATCAGGAAAGAGACCCTCCTCTTGGCATGTGAAGGGATCCAGGAAACATTCCCCTTCCAGAAGCTGGGGGAGCAGCTGGATGGCAGAAACAGAGCCACGGGCCCAACCAATCAGGAGGAGAGAGGGCCCTCTTGGCTGAGGGAGAACGGGGAGAACTCATTGGGAGGCGGGCGGCTTCTGGAAGCAGAGAGTGCTGGTTGCGAGATGTTGCCTGTCTTAGCAGAAACCGTTTACGGGCCCAGGAACGGAGTCCCCAGCAGGTCTTGTGAAGAACCAATTTTGTCTCGGTGCCTCAGATGACCACATAGTGAAATCCATCCAGTTCCCAGATATGAGTGTTGTTTTTTCTGCGGTCAACAGAGCACGTTGCCGAGGCTCCAGGGGGTGTGTTTTCCCCAAGCTCCAGTGTTATGTTCAACCATCAGGCCACATTAAAATGGAATTCAGTGCCTGACAGTAAACCTCATGGATTCTTCTGAAGAAACCGTTGAGCAAATCTGAGACCAGCAGAAGACCTGCATTGCTGCACGTCGGAGCCAAAGGTCCAGCCAGCCCAGCGCTCTGTCTCCAAGAGCAGCCGGCCAGATGCCTCTGCTTGCTCATCACCTGGGCAGGAAGGGGAGGACCTCACCCCTTCCTTGTTGTCCCCAGCAAGGGGGGCTCCGATGCCTACTGGGTAGAGGCAGAGCCGACCTGCTGCCAACGGAAGACTTTGTTTTTTTCTTCAGAAAGTGTTTGAGTTGTCTGCTGCTGAAAGAAAAGATCTTTAGTTGCTCTGACCCCTCACTTGTTGTGTGTGTGTGTGTGTGTGTGTGTGTGTGTGTGTGTGTGTGTGTGTGTGTGTGTGTGTGTGTTGTGAATTGGCACCTCTGAAAAAAGGGACTTTGCAAGAGGGAGTTTGCCCAGTGACAGCACACTTGTTCTGCATGCAGGGTCAGTCTTTATGGGTCAGTCCCTTACTACGATGCGTAGTAAGGCTGGACAAGACTTCTCTCTTTCTTCTGGAGATGCTGCCAGTCGGAGTGGGCAGCAATGGGTCCGGGGGCAACTTTGGGCGCTCCTGAGGCTCCTTCATGCAAGGCCAGCCTGTTGCCACCCTGCAGCTTGGGTGATGTGCAGTATGTGAGCCGACCTTCAGTGATCACAGCCTGACCCTCAACGTCAGGGATGATGGATCCGAGCTCCAAGAGAGAGGCCAGCATTTCCAGGCAGGAGTCATCTCCACTGTCTCTCCTTGTGGAAATCCTCTCGTCTCGTGTGTGTGTGTGTGTGTGTGTGCGTGTGTGCGTGCGTGCATGCATGCGATTCCAGCTAATGAGCAACTCCAGAGGGAATTTAAACTTGTGCCTGTTTCCGTCGAGAGTTGGTGGCGAAAGAACCTCACCAACACAGTGAATGTGGCTGTCCTGCAGAGGGGCGGTGACCTTACATTTGCCTAAGTTGTCTGTCTACTGAACTCCTATCCCAGAGGAAAAGCTGGCTATTTTTAATATGTATTCCTTATAGTTCGAGACACTTGAAATGAAATAAGCACTGAGATAAGCGCCCTACGGCCTACGGCTGTGTCACAATGCATACGTCTTCTGGGAGACTGTTATTGTACCTACAGAGCAGGGCTAAAAATAGGAGAGGCAGGATGTTGCTTTTCATTACTTTCACAGGAGAGGAACGTCAAAAATAGGCCATGACTTCCCTGCACAGTGACAAAACACACATGACAGTTCACAGAAGCACATGACCCATCCACTGCTTCCACCTCCCCCCCCCCCACACACAAAAAGGATTCCATGTTGGACCATAAGGAAGGCCCTGCGGGATCAGACCAGAGACCCCTCTAGTCCAGCAATCTGTTCCCTTAAGTGGCCCACCAGGAAGCCAGGGGTCCGTTCCTGTGGACAGACCAGTCCTCTCCCTCTTCTGCTCCCCAGCAACTGGTATACAGGTTACCTTGTTGCCTTGTGTGCTCCCTGAGGCATCTGGTGGGGCCACTGTGTGATGCAGGAAGCTGGACTAGATGGGCTTTTGGCCTGATCCAGCAGCTGGGCTCTTCTTATGTTCTTATGTTCTTATGTATTGTGGCCAACTTACTCCGACCGTGGAGGTTCCTGGAGACGGAACTGCTAATAGCTGTCAGTAGACCCATTCTCCAGAAATGCGTCTCATCCCCCTGGAGCAAGTGGCCATCACCACCTCTTGTGGCAATGAGTTCCATCCATGATGTGCTGCTTGAAGGTCTTACTTTTTTCTGCCCTGAATCACCTGCCAGTCGGTCTCACTGGATGACTCTGAGTTCTGGGATGGAGGGAGAAACGGGTGCTTCACCTCTCCGGGTGAAGAGGTCTCTGCAGTGATGGCCTCTGCACCAGTGCACCTGGCAGGGCATTCCAGAAATGTCAGCCATCTGTCTCCGTTATCTGCAGCTATCTAGGTCCTGGGCATCCATGGGGGATTAGGCAGCCCCACAGGAGGCAGGAATTGTGGATCGAATGAGATTGTCATGTGTGAGATTGTCGTTGAGAGAGAAACATGAAAGACACAATGCAGCCAAAAGAAAACAGCAGCTCAGGGTGGCTTGCTAAATCACGCAGACAAAGAAGAAGAGTGGGGGACCCAGGACAGCATTACTGTGGCCTTTGAGGTAACCAGGCGGAGCAAAAACGCCCCCCTCCCGCCTTGCTTGGCTGCCTCCGGACTTTCCCCGTGACTGGGCGGCACCACCCACAGTCCTTCCTAGAGAGCTGGCCAGTTTTGACATCCAGTGGTGAACGCCCAGCTTTCCAGCACTGTCTCTGAACACAGAAATGTGCATTTCTGGGCATGAGAGGAGCCGTCCCTTTTAGCCCTGCCCTCCAGGTAGCCAACCAAACGTTTTGCAGTGTTTTTTGCTTGTGGCAATCCTAACATGATGTGGCAGTGTGTTCCGCAGGCTCCTTAATGGTGTTCCGAGGTGAGGGCCTGTCCCTGTGTGTCATGACCACCACCACACGTATCGCCCTCGGCTTCCTTGTCCTGCCTGCGTTGAACTTTGCTAGACTGGGAGCTCTATGATCAGGGGTCACCACAAAGCTGATTGGCTGTTCGGAGTCCATGCAACGATCCCAACACTTTCAGAAATGGAGCATCTAAATGCACGTGGACAGTGGAGCATTTAAATGCACACTGAGTACATAAGTGTGGCTTAGCACACTTATATACTCCTCAATCCTGTAGCAACCCTGTCATTCAGGTTTCAGGGTCCACATCATAAAGGGCGGGTAGAACCCTTGGGGTTCTCAGCTGGGCAGCAACCAACAGTCAGAGGCCACCGAGTCCTGCTCCGGAGGGGTTTATTGTCTCTTAGGAGCAGAGAACGACCAGCAGGTCTTTGCCCCCGTGCCTTTGAACGGCCGCCAGACTCTGGGCTTCTGCCTCCTCCCGCAGTCCTTCCCCAGCCCATCGTTCCTCCTCACCTCCTCCTTCCCTTCTCTCACCTCGTTCCTCCTGACAGCTTCCATTTTCTCTCTAACGGCTCAATCCTATCCCCCGCCATTGGCGCTGAGGCAGCAGTGCTGATGGAGCATGCATGGAATGCAGTGGTGGCGGGGGGGGGGGGATTCAGATGGCCAGTGAAAGGTAAGAAAAAGATTTACTTATCTCCCAGTAGGCCGCCTGGTCGCCAATGGGTCTCCTTGGACATACGCCAGTTATTTTGCTGGCATACATCCGACGAGAGGAAGGGGGTGGGTCCACACTGGGAAAGGGGGATAGGGTCTGGGGCGCGTGACTGCCGCTGAGATCCACCCCTTCCGCCCATGAACAGCCCCCACCACCACCACTTTACCTGCGCCGGCAGACTGTCTGGCCAGTTCTGGCATGCACAAGGAGCCCCCGGCACCTCTAGCCCGCAGCAGCAGCATGACGACACTTGCACCCTTGCAAGGCGACTTATCACTAGACCCTCTGCCAGAAGTGGCCCGTAGGTTTGGGCCGAGAGTCTTTCTCCTTCTGCACCTCCTCCTCTCCCTTTCCCCTCTCTTCCTCCTCCTTGTCCTGTATCCTCCTGGCCTGCGTCAGGGGATCCTGCCCCTGGTTCAGCCCTGAGCAGTGGAGATTGCAGTGCGCGACGATGCTGACCGCAGCTCCTCATTCCAAGGAGCTTCGCAATCAGGGCATCACCAAGCTGACAAGCATGTCACGACTGCTTGCTGGGGCACCTGGCAGCCCTTTCGGAGCTTGGGGGGGTGTGTGTCTCAAATTGTACTTTCAGTAGGGTAGGGTTAAAAAAAAAAAAACACACACCTTTGTGTGAATATTTGTTTCCTGTACAGCATGATTCTTTCTCTCGTTGCTCTAGCGCCACCTTCGCAGTTCCAGTTGCTGCTTATTCCACCCAGTTGCAGATCACACATCCAATGGGATGACATCACAATACCGCTGAGGCAATCAGGCTTGTCTATGGGGTGGAGGGCGAGGGCAACGGACAGTGAAAGCAAGTCAGGACCATGAACAAGAAGTAACTTTAGCTCTAGTTTTAACTAAGAGTGATTTTAAAAACTCCTGTTGAAAAAGAGGCACTTTTTTTAATCTGCACTGTGATCAATTTGGGATCAATCCTGTTCAGGATTCCAAATATGGATAAATATGGATTCTAGATATGGATATATTCATTCTAAATAAATTCATATTTAGGATGCCCTAAATATGCGTAGGGCAGGACATTATGATTTTTTTGTCCTCCTGTACTCAGCACTCCTGGATAATTTGAAATAGCTGTTTGTCCTTACAGTGACTATCAAGAAAGAGAAGCATTAATAGCTGTAATCCTCAAACATTTTGTTTACCCATCAATTTCTTCACAGCTGCTGATTAGGGAAAAAAAGATTCCCCCCTTTTTTTTTCTTTAAAGCAAGGAGAAAAAAAAAATCATGTCCCTTTGCTGATAATTTAATCCCTGGATTAAAATTGACCCACTTCTGCCAGCATTGTCTATTTTGCATCGCTGCTTCAGGTGCTGGGACCCAAATGTCTCTTGTCTGTTGGTGTTGATGCTCCCAAACCAGGAGATAACAGCAGCAGGTATAAAGTGTGACAAAGACGCTCAGGAAGGCAAGGAAAATCAAAAGCGAAAAGAAAAAAGGGGCTCAGAACATTCCTGAGGACTTTCAGCTCAAAATGTGAGGGGAGGGCAAAAGGAGGAGTCCAAACCAACCCCCTCCTCTGCAGTACCTGACATCATGCTGCCACTGGTGCTGTTGGCCACCGTTTGGGCCATGGCGGTCTCCTCTCTGGGTGCTGCTGCTACGTCGTCGTCATCATCATCATCATCATCATCATCATCATCATCATCATCACCACATAGCATGGTTCAGAGGAGGGTTGTGGGGAATGGCAGCCCTGGGGGGGGGGAGCGCTGCAGCTGCTGCCAGTGAGGAGGCCCCCCCCCTACTTCCTTTGCCTGCTGCTGCAAAATGATTTGGCAGCAGCCGACTAAAACCTCAGAGGTCAACTTCCATTCAAAAGGGACTGGGCAGATAAATGGCCTACCAAGTGTCACCCAGCAGTGACAAATGCCAGGATGGGAATGCCTATGGGGCAAATAGAGAGTAGCTGGCTGGCTGCCCCACGGAAGGGAACCCACGCCGACAGGAGGTGGAGTTGTAGAATAGCTAGGGCCGCTACAGGTCTTGTGTGTATGACTGTAAATGGTGGCTTATTTGGTGGCCTCCCAAAATGGCCCATTTTGGGCCCAAATGTGGGCCCATCTGGTGGCCCGTTTTCAACCCAAATTGCTTGTTTTGTGCTATATTGGAGGGCGTGCAGGCAATGATCGTAGGTTGATTAAGGGTGGAGAGAAGGATAAACTCATTCAAAAAATGCCTAAGGAACATTTAGAATTCACCACTGCAAATAGAGTTGACAGACATGGCTCTAAAAGGGGATTCACCAAATCCTGAGAGGATGGGGATATCAATAACTCTTAGGAACTGGCATTTTGGTGGCTCAGCCCTGCAACATCCAATACACCCTAGAGTCTGTGGTCAAGCCAGAACCTCCCTGCCCCCCGCCGGCCTTGACCTGAAAGGCCACCATCACCAATATCCAGATAACATACCGGTACCTACGGCCCTACCTACCCTCTTGAGGTGCATCCAAAAAATCATGGGATCCTCCATGGGGATTCGCCACACCTCACTTGACTGCAGGACTGCCCTGTACTTCTGGAACTCGAACATCTGTGGGCCATGCGAATGAAGCCCTGAGAGGTGCAGTCTTGGCCTCGCTGACCCAAGGCTCCAGAGCTCTGGGGCATCTGTTATTATGGCTCGATCTGTGAAGGGTGCCAAATCTCAACATTTCTATGTGAAAACAAGAAAGGGCATCTGCAATACCACGTCATCCATGCACATGCCAGGAAACAAGAGTACTGTTGTGCAGACATGCGCCCAAGACCCCCAGGGACCACTTTACCATCCAGTCAATTTTGCCTCTTCTTGGCAGGTGGCTACTGTGGGAGAACTTGCAAGGGATTCTTCCAGGTTCACCCTGGAGAGCTCCAGCACTCAAGAATTAGACAGTCTTTATAGCAAGCCTTGCATTTTATTTAAAAGCAGTTGCTTTGATGGACACTTAACACCACCTCTGACCTAAGACAGATGTGAAGCCATGTGCACACCGCACACCAGTTTTACACATGTATTTATAACTTTTCCAGTATCTAAGCGACATCAGGTCATCCTCCTTTTTTTACATACAATTACGACTATGCAGTTTACTTCTTTCTCCCAATTCTTAGGCATATGCAGAGTGCATCGTATGAACAGCCCAATCCTGCCTAAGATGCAGTGGCCAACCAAAATATCCGGCCGCTGCATCCTAGGCAGGATGTGGCCCACACCAGCACAGCCAGGGCTCACCTCGGGGGAAGGGAGCGCTCCCCTGCAGCCCTGGCGCTCCCTCCCCATGCCCTCCTGCCACTCGGCACAGGCCTTGTCAATGTCCGGCGCCGCGGAGCCTGGGGGACAGCGAAGTGAGTGGCGCCGGCCTCAGTGCCACAAAAGTGCCTTATGGCACTTTCACAGCACATTAGGCTGGCGGAGTGCTCGCTATTGTTATTGTTACGGAGGATTGCGCCCGAAGTTTCCATTCTCCTTTGACATATGTGGTTCTGCAATGAATAGAGCTCTGTCTGTCTGCATCTAGACATAAAAACATATTTTGATACAACTTGTAGGCCTCAGATGTGCACTAGAAATGATATGGGAAGCGCGCATACAGAGTCCAACAGATAGCTATACCCACGACTCAGCAGTTTCTCTGTGCCTCATTGTTCTCTTGTGTTTAAACAAGAGAAGGAATCAGGCCACAACTGTCCAACGGCATAGAGACGCAGCAAAATCTAAAATCCACATCATTAGTAAGGGAATATGTATCTGATAATAAAATCACAGCACATCATCTATATCTTATGCATCTATGAACCAATATAAGCCTAAGAGTTACCAGTAATAAAATACTGTTAAATGGGCAAGTTCAGGATCACAATACCATTCTATTCTGGGCCTACAATTCCAATTTCGCTAACACTACACCCAGCAACTGTGTCAAGCTCTATTCCTTAAAAAGTGAGCCTCTGTCCTCTCTTTAGCTAGCAGTACCCCAAGTTCCACAACCATTGATGTGAGCCGCCTTCACAGGTCCTCACAATTACCAGTTTCCTGCGGTCCTATTAACCAGGAATCATGCGAAGAAGAAGAGATTAAGTGCTGCTTCTGCCCATCTACTGCCAGATCCATGGTGGCTCTCATGCAAAATTGCTCATCATAGACCAGGCAGCAGATTGGCCCAGCATGTGAATAATATTGAAATACTTGATGAGCCTGGTGGAGCCTTGGCTGGCTGCACCTGCAACATGATGCCCACTTGAACGACATACCCATGTGTCCAGTTTCTATCAATTCTTCTCTTGCAGACCATTTCCTGGTCACATGGTAGCGCCCCAGTCTTTGGAGTAGGCTCAGGCTCCTGATGAAGGAGTCTGAATAACCCCGCCTTAGTCCATCCATTTTTTCTGTCTCATTGGGCAGCAAAGGCCCATCCAGGGAAAGGGAAAGTTCACAAACTGGGACAATGGGCAACAAAATGGTAGATGCGCTTCAATGTAAGTAAGTGCAAAGTGATGCACATTGGGGCAAGAAACCAAAATTTCACATATACGCTAATGGGTTCTGAGTTGTCTGTGACGGATCAAGAGAGAGATCTTGGGTTGCTGGTGGACAGGTCGATGAAAGTGTCGACCCAGTGTGCGGCGGCTGTGAAGAAGGCCAATTCCATGCTCGGGATCATTAAAAAAGGGATTGAGAATAAAACGGCCAATATCATTATGCCTTAGTACAAATCGATGGTAAGGCCACATCTGGAATATTGCGTCCAGTTCTGGTCACACCTCAAAAAGGATATAGAATTGGAAAAGGTGCAGAAAAGAGCGACCAGAATGATTCGTGGGCTGGAGCACCTCCCTTATGAGGAAAGGCTACAGCGTTTGGGGCTTTTCAGTCTAGAAAAAAGGCGCCTGAGGGGGGACATGATTGAGACGTATAAAATTATGCATGGGATGGAGAGAGTGGATAGAGGGAAATTCTTCTCCCTCTCGCACAACACCAGAACCAGGGGACATGCACTAAAATTGAGTGGGGGGAGAGTTAGAACAGACAAAAGAAAATATTTCTTTACCCAGCGTGTAATTCATCTGTGGAACTCCTTGCCACAGGATGTGGTGATGGCACCTGGCCTGGATGCCTTTAAAAGGAGTTTGGACGACAGATTCATGGAGGAAAAGACCATCACAGGTTACAAGCCATAAGCAACCTCCTGGTTTTAGAAGTAGGTTTTCTCTGTGCCAGATGCAGGGGAGTGACAGCAGGAAACAGGTTATCTTGTTGGCTGTGAGCTCTCTGAGGCATCTGGTGGTGCCACTGTGTGATACAGGAGGCTGGACTAGATGGGCTTTTGGCCTGATCCAGCAGGGCTCTTCTTATGTTCTTATGTTATGTTCTACCATGGGGTGGTTCTGAGCCCCACTTGCTACTTCCTGTGCTGCAGATGGTGGAGGAGCAGCTGCCAGAGGTGGCAGCCAACCCAGCTGACCGCCAATATGGCCTATTTGCCACATCTGTCCACAGGCTTGATTAGGGGGTGGCCATGACCAGATCATGCTGCCTGTCCTGCAGCAGGTCACCACCTGCTGCTCATCTCCTGGGGCCAAGGCCAAAATACCAGTGCCTGCTGGCCCTCTGGTGGTGGCCATCCCCACCCACTGCAGGGACCACCCTTTTCCTCATCTTCTCCCGGTTCCAGAGTCTCATGCCTGCACCTGTCAGCCCCTGATCCTACCTGCTTCTCTCCGCCTGCTGCACTTCCTTCTCACACTGTGGTGCTTTTACTTCATGCTGATTCACGGATATCTCTCACTGGCCTTGCTGTTCCACATGTCCTTCCTCCTCCATCCCATTTTCCTTGCCCTCTTCCCTCCCTTGCCTTCTCAAAAGCCTCTAGCTGACCGGGGGGGGGGGGCTTGCCACATGCAATAATAATCAGGCCTTGACACGGCTCCTCAATCCTATATGTTTTGTTTGCTCTCTTTATATTTCTTTCTTTATATTTATAGATATAGACAGACATAGATCATTATTTTTAGTAAAGGGGGGCATTAATACCACATTTTTTGGGTACCCACAGCCTGGCCCAGCAGCTCCCAGGTCTGCACCAGTCACCCACATCCCAACAACCAACACAAAGTACAAGGGGGGGGGGTACCCTGACCCCACTGTAATGTGTCTGGGGAAGGAGGGAAGAAAAAAGTCTCAATAGGCTAAGCCCGTTCGGCGTCACTGCTGCTTGAGCACACTGGTTCCTCCTTCAGCCCCCACCCCGACTAAACACCTCCCCCTTAGCCTCTCAGTGGTCCAGTCCCTTGTCAATCCTCTCTGTTGCCATTTGCAGCCAAACACTAAATGAGAGGAAAGTCCAAAGGCAGCCAATAGAGCCGCTCAGTCAGGCCCTGCCCTCATTACCATGGCAGCTCCAATGGGTGGCTCATGCTGTGTGGGGGTGTGGCAAAACACCTCTTCCTGTGGTTCCTGGGGGTTGACCCCCATTTCATGGGGCTACCTTAAGGATTTCCTTCCTACTCCCATAGGAACCTGCCCTGCCTTGTAAGACTATCAGACAAGGCCCTTCACTCCAGCCCTCTGCTAGCAGAAAGTCAGCAGGCCTCAACCAGTGAGGAAAAAATGCCCATATCTGTGATGCTCCCCCACCTGTGGAATGCCCTCCTGAGAGAGAGCTTAGATTTGTTAGCAGAGCTGAGGAAATCAACCAGTCTTGCACACAGCAAAGCTAAGTTTTGCTAAGAACTTTACTGCAGCAAAGAAAGAACTGCAGCCATTGTTATACAGGCAGAACAAGAAGACAGGAAAAAGCAGCTCATGAGAAGTCCAATCAAAGCAGGAGAGAGCAATGCACAGCTATTTAGAGTAGGAACTAAATAGTTAACTGCTCCCACTACTGGTGGGGATGAGTGCCCACTGTTATTGTATAGGTCTAGCTCACCTGCCATCACTTTTCCAACGAGATTGACTGCCTGTCTGCAGCCATCTGGCACAGATAGGAGACCTTCCAGCTTGAGATGATGATGATGATGATGATGATGATGATGATGATTCACAGACAAAATCAAGGGCTTTCAATCTAAAAAAGTTGCAGAACAGCCACCAGCAAACAACCACCAGAAAAGACACTGTGCTGGGGTGAAAGTGGAGCAGTTGCTCCCCCCCTGCTAAATATAAGAGGAGCTCCCATGGAAGAAGTGCCTCTTCTTGCCCAGTTAGCAGGGGATGACCTTAGCTCTTTTCCCCCTGGGTTTTGCCATGACTGCCTATTGGCTATTGTCATTGTTTTTGTTTTTGTTTGGTACATTCATCTTAGAAGTAAAGAAAGAAAAAGTGTTGCAGGAGAAGGAGAATGTCTTCTTATCTACTTTCTGCACACCACTGATCATGTTACGTAATTTAAATCTGAGCTTTAGACCTGATCACCTGAGAGCCAGACAGTCATCGCATGGACCAGGCCTGCTCATGCCCCGCCACACTTGATCCGCAAGCAGAGTTCCTTTGTTGCAGCTCTCATCACTCCTACGAAGATGAGAGTTGACACCACATTTCGTCCCAAGGGTGAACGTCAGGGGGGTTCCTACTTGGGCAAAACACCGGAGGAGTTTCAAGGGAAGCAAAAGAACATCCAGATGGCTCATGACTGGGGGGCAGAGGGGTCCTGCACGTTCCTAATTAGGAAGCCCCAAGTCTGAAGATGGTCCTTCGTGCCTTCCCAATTGCTTGTTCCCCTCCCCACTGTCCTCCATATCCCAGTAGGAGGCTCAACACTGCGGCAACTGAATGACTACAAGCCCTCCTACTGCTCTCCTTTCCCCCCTTATGGGCACAGGCTTCCCTGGGCTCGGCTGCGACCAATTTCCCACCCTGCAAAGATGGGTGAGCAGCAGCCCCTGCCAGGAGCATCAATGCTGGTCTTCACAGGCTCTTGGAGACAATCCATTCATTGTGTGGGGCACAAAAGGCTCAGCCGTCCCTTCCTTCCTCCTCTGATCTTGTACGTGTCATTTCCCGGCAGACAATCCAGTCAGGGACATGGCCTATGAATAGCTGATGGGTGACTAGGGTTGCAGAGAATTCCAGGGATACACATTTGCAGAGGGACCCAAATTGTGCACTGAGACCTTGCCAAAGATTTTGTGCTTATTCACTGCTGCTCACTGGACATTTGGCAGCTGCTTCAACCCTCTTTTTAAAAAGAAACTGTGTTCATCTTGGGCAGTGAGTGAGCATAGAGCTGCCATGGTGGCACCATCATGCCATGTAGCTAATCAGATTTGGCTAGTCCTTGCATTGTCCTCACTCTGAATGGAAGGTGGGTACCAGTGTGGACCAGCAGGGGGTGGATACTCAGGCACTTGTGGTGCAGGCGCCGCAGGTGAGGCAGCCCCCCGCCCTCGGAGTTCCCGGTAAAGCTCCGCAGCCTAACTGGGGGATTGCATGCACTACCCGTTTACTCAAGTAGCACGTGTGCGCTATCCCCCGTTTAGGCTGCGGGTCTTTACTGGGAACTCTGAGGGGGCGGGGCTGCCTCACCTGCTGTCTTTTCCCAACACCTGCCATCTTGTGAAGGGTGGACATTTTCGCTCCTGTTCTCACACACACACACACCCCATAAACCCAAAGGAGATGAAGCATGTCAGAAAGAGCAAACATGCACCTTCTCTCCAATACAGCTCAGCTTTATGCACGACCCTCTTGCCTCCCCTTCCCCTCCATCCAAAATGCGTAGGCAAGGAACCAACACAATGTTTGTCCGCTTTGCTTCCTTGCTAATTGCTTCTTGGCTTTGTTGCATCCTCCAAAATTGGTCATCTCCAGTTTTTGTTGTTCAGTCGTTAAGTCATGTCCGACCCTTCGTGATCCCATGAACCACATCCCGCCAGGCCTTCCTGTCCTCCACTATCTTCCTGAGTTCACTCATCTTCATGTTCGTTGCATCGGTGATGCTGTCTAACCATCTCATCCTTTGCCTTCCCCCAGTTACAACTGAATAAAAGTTTCAGCACAACAGAATTGGCATATTTGAATTTAGACCAAGCACGTTCTGTTGGAGGCGATTGGACAGGATGGATTGTGTTATAAGTGAGTGAGATGTACCAGCCTGGTTGTTGCAAAGGAGTGACGGACCTTATTGTTAATTATGGTCTTCATCATCTACGACGACGTGAGATTTGCCAAGTTACAGCCTGGCTGCTGGGTCTACTCGGACCTGCACAAGCAATATTGCTAGCACAAGTCTGCGTGGACCAGTGAAGGTGGATTAGGCCCAGGAAGGGGGTCAGGATTCGGCAGGCGCTACTGCCACTGAACATGCCCCCTTCCTGAGTACAATCTGCCCTCCTCCCCGCCCCCGTTGCCTCCCCATTCTGCCCTCCCTCTGCCCCATTCCACCTCCCCCTGCCTCCCTCCTGCCCCCTGCGCAGTCTTACTCAAAGCATCTCTGGTCCGTCACCGTGCAGACCCGGCCAGGAGAGCTATTATTGCAGAAGGAAGACTGTTTCTTTTCCAAGTTCTCAAGAAGTCTATGTCCTTCACCCATAATTAGGGTTACCATATTTTCAGGTACCCAAACTGGGCCTCACCCCCCTGTTTTTTTGTTGTTGTTTTTTTACCCGGCCAAAATAATGTTTGAATTTTTTTAGATTCTGGATTCTTCAGCTCTCCTATTTGTTTGTTTTTTTAATTTCCCCCACCATTTTCGCCGCTTTCACTTGCCTGCCCAACCTGCTGCATCCATCTGGCCAGCCAGGACTCACGTGCGAGTCGCCAACGCATCTTCATCACGCTCGCCTGGAGGGTTTTTTTCTGCGCCTGTGCAGCTGCAGGCCTTGGACTCGCTCGATTCCCAGCCGGCAATCGGGCAAGTCTGAAGCCTACAGCCGCGCAGGTGCACGGCGCTGCTGGCGGCCTGAAAATGTTTTTTTTTTTTAACTTACCACAGCCTCCAGGGGGGGCTCCCCATTTATGACCACTTCTGGTTTTCGCAAAAACTGGAAGTGGTTGTAAATCACTGCACAGCAGTGAACTGAAGATTGGGGAGGTCTGCGGAGGGGTCCACAGGCCTCCCCGCACCTCCTGGAGGCCTCAGTAAAAAAGCCCTCATTTTCAGTCAATTTTTCTCTGGCGGCGGCAGTCCTCAGGATCGCCGCTGCCACCACCGCCATGCTGTCCCCGCCTCTTTAAAAGGGCAGGGGACAGATTGTGGTTCCAATAGTGTGTTGCAACCCACCATTTGAGAACCACTGACCTAAGACATAAGTTCTCACAGCACCATTTACAGGAGTCCACTTCTGTGTTTACGCTATATTGATTTTGTCTTAACTACAAACTGAAGAATTATGGAGCCCGTTATGGAACCTGGAGCCCAGGCCTTGGCATTTTCAGAAATGGCTAAGTACAGAAATTTCAAAGAACTTGTTCTGCTCTACAGAGGACCTGGAAACTTGCAAAATACCATTTTTGCTTCCATAATTCTTCAATTTGTAGTTAAGACAAAATCAATGGTTATGGACATGGGAGGGGCTCCCAAAAATACCTTGAAGTGAAATGACTATTGAGAATATATTGCTGGTTTTGGTTCTCTCTGTTCATCAGTTATGGCCTGTTAATCACTGGCGTTGCTTGAGGTGGGGCGGGACGATAATTTCCGCACTGTGCTAACCTCCGTTTACTCCCCGGCACGAGGCAGCCCTGTCCCCTCACCGTCAGAGCCATTCAGTGTGGCGAAGGCAACACGCAGTAGACTTCACTGGCTCTGACGGCGAGGGGGTGGGGCCGCCTCATACCCGGGAGTAAACGGAGGTTAGCACAGTGCGGAAATTATCGTCCCGCCCCACCTCGAGCAACGCCAGTGCTGTTAATGATTTATGCAACTCTTCCTTCAAGTGAAATAAAAGCTTTAAGATATATCATTTAAAAAAAAGCTTGTTGGCAACGTGTCTCTGTGCTCTGTGAGGAAAATGCAAAATCTTGAGTTATTATTCTTGTGTTTTAAAAAAATGGTTGGCTTTTATGGTGTCAATTTTGTGTAATGGGGGGGGCACCATCACATCCTTTGCCTCGGGCAGCGGAATGTCTGAGCTGACCCTGCATGTTTCAATAAATAGCTCTTCAACTATTGATTCCAGAACCAGAAGCCTGAATAGAGGCCTTGATGCTAAGTCCCTTCTTAGACTGGAGTCTGCTGTGAGGCGAATGGGAGTGTAGTTGGAAATTGAGGAGCAGGCAGGACAACGTGTTGTGTATCGTCGTCATGTCCCCCTGGCATACCACCCCAACATAACTACACTGGGCGAAAATTTCTTGCGTGGCTCGTGTTCATATAGACTTGGCAAAGTTCACATCAGTGACATTGAGCAAATCTGTTTTTGTTCTTAAAGTGCCATTATAGCAAGAAGCACTTTGTGGTTAAATAGTTGCGGGTGTTGGTGTTGGTGTTGGTGAGAAAACAGTGTGGAAGTAATGAGTTAAACATTCCTTGCCTCCATTTTGTGTCCCCAATCCAGATTGGCCGCTACTTTAGGGTAAAACTGAGCCCCTAACTAGACAATGATGTATTTAACATCACGTCTCGTTTGTCCCCAAGACGTACAGTCTACTATAAAAAAAGCCACAAGGTTGAAAGAGGCTCTTTTAAGGGATGGCAGTGAATAATAATCTAGTGCCATCACCTCCCGCTTGGTGTGTCTCATGCACAAATGAGGCCTTTTACCTCCATCACAGAGCCCCTGGCTTTTGCTTGATCACATGACATTTTCTGTATGTGGACCTGGATGCAAACACGAGAGCCAGCTTGCCATCCGGGACGGAGAAAATTTGCTCCTCGCAAACGTACTTCACGTTGTCTTTAATGAGATGTATTTCTGGAATGTTTCTTAGCAAACAGCTGCAGGGAGCACTTTAATTATAAAGGATACCTTTGATCGGCAGTAATAATACCAGTGTTCAATAGTTGCGCTATACATGGAATTGCCTGGCAAACTGTGCTAAGTGTGCGTCGGATCGAAGCGCATAACAATCATGCCTAGTTTGGGATTTTGATTATCGGATAATAAAGTGCTGAAATGTTCTCTGATCAGCTTGTCGGCATCCTGGATGTGCTGTTTTGCTAACATTCCACAAGTCTCTCTTTTGATAAGAAAGTTATGAATAGACCAGCTGCTCAGCACAGACTCGAGTCTAGTAAATATTTGGGCTGGAACATGAGAAGATGATAGGCCTCCAAACATTGTGTGCCGTGATTCACTCTCGGCAGCTGTCATGGAAGCCACCTCAAAGAGAGACTGCTGGGATGCATCTGGTTCCACCTGGCTTGGAATTTGCAGCTGGAACGAGCGAAACATGGCAGCCTGCCCCCAGTGGTAGTGGTGAGAATTACAGCTGCCACTGAGAGACGTGGGCTGCCTCCATGCACACTTCCGTATTCAAAGACAGGCTCTTCATGTGTGAGAATGTCAAGGAGCCTGAAGCCGAGACTGCTCTGCTTGAACAGAGGAGGAAAAAAAACATTGTGAGAAGAAACCCCCCCCCCCAAAAAAAGGTGCAAACGTATTTATTTTATCAGCAGCACAATGCCTTGTGTGGACCATCGTTTTCTATGTGAAAATGGTTTGAGGGCCTCCAAAGGTTTTAAAGAGGAACACACACACACACACACACACACACACACACACACACACACACACACACACACACACACACACACACAAATCCATGTTTTATTTGGACTGTTTTGTTTCACCCGTGGCTTCTCTCGGTAGCTACTTTGCATTTCTTCTTTTTCACTGTTCTAGTGTTCTTCTTTTCTGCTGGTTATGTGATCTATGTGGTGCCTTCTCCCATACATTCCGGCCCGCTCTCTTAGGTCATCTGAGGGGTCTCTCCTGCGGGTGCCACCTGTATCGCAAGTTAGGGGAGTGGCAACACGTGGGCGAGCCTTCTCTGCGGTGGCGCCACAACTGTGGAACTCCCTGCCAGGGGATCTGAGAACCACCCCCTCCCTCATGACTTTTCGGCGGGGGCTCAAAACGTTTCTGTTTTGTCTTGCGTTTGGGTGGTTGTCTGCCTCCAGTGCCTCAGTATGTTCTGCCTTGTTGTTTTTCTGCTTCACATTATTACCCACCAGTGGATTTTATTGTTTTTTAATTTATTCTATGTACTGTTCTTAAATTATGTATTTTAACTGTTGTAAGCCGCCTTGGGCATTTGCCTCGGCATGGGAAAAGGCGGGGTATAAATTTTTAAAATAAATAAATAAAAATAAAATAAATCTATTCAGGCATGGCTGCATCCAGGATGCCCAGGATCTGGTAAGCTCCAAGGCAGCTTCACTGGAGCATGGGGCCTTCCCAGCCTGGAAGGAGCCCTCGGCGATTTTCCACTAAGGAACGTGGGCGGGCTGCTGGCCTTTTTCTCGGTGGCGTGGCCTCAAGGCCTCAGCCATTTGCAATGGATCAGTTGAAAACATAAGTTAACTTAGGACCTGTAGTGGATTTTCTTCTAGTGAAGGCGCTTCAACCAGATCAATGATGAATGGATGGAGAGGACCCACCCACCCTTAGCAAACCCACAGCCAGGGTCGGCTGGAGGAACAAGCCTGCCAGGGGACTGCTTCATCTCACAAGGGAATTTGTACTGGCATATTCTGAGTACGAATTGCACCCACAACGCCACAGCCTTGCCTATTATGATGGAGACGTGCAAGGTCCACGCCCAGCTTTTCCCTACCAAAGATGCTGCCGCCCACAGCAGAGCGCAAGCTCAGAACAGCCTTCTGGGCCCACTGGGCGGCACAGCCTTGAACTGGAGGGCTGCTGCTTTCAGTTTGATATGACAGGTCAGACCAAACCAAATGTTTCAAGGGCGTCAACCATGAGCCGCCTTGCCACACAGCAAGCAAAAGGAAGACGAAGAGCCTGCTGCTCCATGGCTTCCTGAACTTGCCTTGACGGGGTTCCTTGTGGTTTGGCTGGCTCTTCCACACCAAAGCAGGCGCATTTGGCCCGTGTGCCAGGAGCCCGGTGTGGTGAATCTGGCGTCACCCACCAAGTGCACAGACCTGGAAATAATTGGTGGCGACAGGATGATGTCATCACAGCACCGCCAATTACTTCCGGCTCACTGAGTGACATGGTGATGACGTCAATTGGCAGTGACCGCCAATTTCTTTGGCTCGGCAGTCGCTCTAACTCAGCATGCCCAGCTCCGAGCCGAGCAGGCTGAGTTGGAGAGGCAGAAAGCAGCGAGCAAAGGTGACAGGGAGGGGTGTCAGCCTTGCTTGGCCTGCTCATCTCAGAGCCGAGCACACCAAGCCGAGTCGGAGCAGCAGAAAGCGGTCGAGACTGGGTGGCGCAGGGCTGTGTGCTGCAGCGAGCTTTGCTGTGTCACCCCTCGATTGTGCATCACCTAATGCAGGCCACACCCCCGTGGGGATGCTAGCGTGTTTCTGGTCTCCAGGTGGTGTAGTTTGGCAGAACTTGTTTAAAACGCAAAGACAAATGAGAAGTTGAATGAATTTGTATGGCAAATGGTTGCAAAGGGACCATAGTACTAATTTAGGGTTGGTGTTTGGCCTATAAGGGAACAACATTCATCAGTTGACCAGTTAAATATGGGTCAAGTATTTTAAGTGTCCATAGTAAGAGAGCAAGAACGCACTGATGGAGATAAGGTCACACTGATGCTATAAAGGAGACATCTAAGCTTTGTGCATTCGTTCCTGTTCCTTCTTTCAAAGAATTTGAGACTGTCTTCTGGAGGACAGCAGAGGCCAGTCCCTCCAGAAGCCCTGCAAAGCCCCATGGCAGCCCACATAGGCTGGCTCTTGGTCCTGGCTGCTATTCACTGTCATCTGTGCCAGCCTTTGCTTCATGCTTCCTCCAGAACTGCCCCTTGCCCACAACCCTTGATCCAGTCCAGATACGCTTGCAGTGAGAGCGCGGCGTCCCCAGTGGGAGAGGCTAAGCTGAGCTAGGAGAGTCGGCTGAGCTGTGTGGCTGAGCTGGGAGAGTCGAAGGCAAGCAAACGGCAACTTGGTCCAGCCGAGGCGGCCAGAGGTGCTGCTAGTGGGGGCCCAGTGGACCTGGGAGATGGACTCTGGATCCCTTTGGATGGGGCTGCACTTCCCAGCCTTGAGACGTAGGTTTGCAGCTGCTCCATCCAGCCCTTGCTTTGGCTGCTCCAGTTGTGTCTAGGCCCAAAGCACACTTCACAAGCTTAGGCCAGCATACCAGCAGCCACTGTGGCCTCTCCTGGCAGAGACACAGTAAGCCTCTCAGTGCCCCCTGCACTTGCGACGTCCAAGTGAGATGACAGGCAGCAATGTGTTGCACGTGGCCTTGCCCTTGAAGGGGGCTCAGACCCATCCATTCATTCATCATCCAACAGCCAGGGTTTGCCGCTAGGGGTGTATGTTGTTGTTGTTCAGTCGTTAAGTCGTGTCCGACCCTTCGTGATCCCATGAACCATATCCCGCCAGGCCTTCCTGTCCTCCACTATCTTCCTGAGTTCGCTCATTTTCATGTTCGTTGCATCGGTGATGCTGTCTAACCATCTCATCCTTTGCCTTCCCCTTCTCCTTTTGCCTTCAATTTTTCCCAGCATCAGAGTCTTCTCCAGAGAGTCCTCTCTTCGCATTAGTGCTTCCGCTGCATTTCAGTTCAAGGGGCTGGGCTCCGTTGAGGGTTGCGGGGTGGGGAGGCCTCCAAAACTCATTGGGTTGTCCGCAACCTCTCCAGAAGCAGCATTATAAGCCCTGGAGCAAGCGAATGGGAGCCCATTTTGCATTGAACCCAAATGAGGCCCTTTTAGGCAGCCTTTCTGAGTCAATCCTGGGGAAGGTCACCCATCATTACTGCAGACCAATCACACCACAAAAGCTGGTGCCTCTTCAGTGACTCCCAGAAAGAGGGAGGGAGGCATTTCCTCCTCTTAGAGCCGTAACTGGCTCTCTCCAGTTCCACAAAAGGAGCAGCTCCTACCATAATGAAAGTTAATGGCTAATTGTATTGTGTTAATTAAACTGAAAATGTCAGACAACAGCTTGAAGGGGACCAGATATTGTATAAGCCTTAATCCATCATCTTTATGTGCTCCTGAAACTGGAACCGAGAAGCGAGAATTTCCACCATTCATTTTTTTATTGATTTGTTGATCTTATGGTAGAATAAAAGGCCCAGGGAATATCTGATAATTAAACAAATCCTAGGGGTCCTGAGGACAATATGAGCCTCATTTGATATGGGTGTTATAATTTCATCCCTGGTTCTGTCAGGGTGGGAAATTACTGTTGGCAACTATCTCGCATGTATGTTGTGCTGGTCAGGTGCTAGTGGCGTTGTCCAGCAGGTGCTAGCAAAGCCTGGACAGGGGTTGACCCAGGTCAGAAACTGACCTGTTCCTGGTGGACAATCTTTAGCTTTCTGATGGCTGGAAAAGTAGCAAAGTCAACCAAACTAGGTAGAGCTCAGCTTGATCTGACCCAGTCAAGCCCTTCTTATGTTCTTACGCACACATCAAATCACTGATGACAGAACAATGGCGTCTTCACTGTTAAGGGTTCCTGTGTAGACGCTTTTCCTGGTATGAATTTAAAACACATGGGTGAACCATGGAGATTCCCGTAAAAATAAACCACATCAGACAAAACTCAGGCTTGCTATACAAGACACAGATGTGATATCATGGTACCTACTTAGGGAAGCAGACTGGACCAGAGGTTGTCCAACGAACAGTAGGGATGAGGTGGAAGCAGAAGTGTGGGTTAGGGGAAGTCAGAATGGCTCCAGTTCTTTCCCTCAATTGCTTGTGCCATCCCAACATTATTGAGCTGAATTTTGCATAACCAGACAAACAGCGCAATCCAACTTAACTTTTGTGCCGGTTTAACCAGTGGCACAGTGAGAACAGGAGGCCCCAGAATGGAAAAGGGATTCAAATCCCCTCCAAAAGAGGAATTCAAAGGGGATTTGAATCCCTTTTCTGTTCTGGGGCCTCCCATTCTCGCTGCGCCGCTGGTTACACCGGCACAAAAGTTAAGTCGGATTGCGCTGAAAGTTTGCAAGAGATGCTCAAGCTGGGGCTGTGAAGGGTCTTCTGCTTTGGGACATAGATGACTTTGTCGCTGACAGCTCTCCCACTAAGCCACTGTCAGTCAGCGCAATCCTGTGCAAACCGGTACTGGAGTAGCGAGTGCTCCACCAGTGTTGGGTGTTGTAAACGTGCCATCTCGCTCCAGGGAGGCTGTGGAAGTCCTGGAGCGCTGCCTGGAGGCGGTTGGGGTCTGGATGAGGGCAAATAGGTTGAGATTGAATCCAGAAAAGACAGAGGTCCTACTGGTCAGGAAAGCTTCGATGCAGGTACTGAGTCACCTGCCCGTTCTGAATGGGGTTGCACTCCCCCTGCAGGAATGGGTGCGCAGCTTGGGAGTACTTCTGGATTCACAGCTCTCCCTGGAAAGTCAGGTGGTGGCTGTGGCCAGGGGTGCGTTTGCCCAGCTTCGGCTGGTGCGCCAGCTGCGGCCGTACTTGAGTCGATCGGACCTGACCACGGTGGTCCACGCCTTAGTGACTTCAAGACTGGATTACTGTAACGTGCTCTACGTGGGGCTGCCCTTGAAGACGGTTCGTAAGCTGCAATTAGTGCAGAATGCGGCGGCCCGGGTGGTTACTGGAGCTAGGCGGTTTGACTCTGTTGAACCGCTGCTTCAGCGGCTGCACTGGCTGCCCATTCGTTTCCGAGCCCAATTCAAGGTGCTGGTAATGACCTTTAAAACCCTTCACGGATTGGGTCTTGGATATCTGAGGGACCGCCTTCTCCCATACATTCCGGCCCACTCTCTTAGGTCATCTGAGGGGGCTCTCCTGCGAGTGTCACCTCTAGCGCAAGTTAGGGGAGTGGCAACACGTGGGCGAGCCTTCTCTGCTGTGGCGCCACAACTGTGGAACTCCCTGCCAGGGGATCTGAGAACCACCCCCTCCCTCATGACTTTTCGGCGAGGGCTCAAAACGTTTTTGTTTCGTCTAGCGTTTGGGTGATGGGTTGTGGTCTGCCTCCTGTGTCTCAATATGCTCTGCCATGCTGCTTTTGTGCTCCATACTGTCGCCCCCCCCTAGTGGATTTTATTGTTTTTAAATTTAGTTATGTATTGTTTAAACTTATTTTCTGTATTATTTTAAACTATATTTTAATTTTTGTTGTAAGCCGCCTTGGGCATTTGCCTCGGCATAGGATAAGGCGGGATATAATTTTTTTAAATAAATAAATAAATAAAATAAATAAGGCACGTTTTTGGCACCTGTGGCGGAAGCGCCGGTGCCACTCACTCCACCACCACCGGACAAAGACCTGGCCACTGGACGCAGGTAGGTCCTGCGCCGGGCGACGGGAGGGCAGGGAGGGCACAATTGGCCAGCCAGGTCAGGGAGGGGATGAGAATATCGGCGGCGCATTACGCCAATATCCAACGCCCCTTCCCGGGCCTGGCCAGCCTTACACTGGCCCCTCAGATGTGCGCCAGCAAAATAGCTGGCGCACATCTGAGGAGGCCCATTGGGGTCGCTGGGGTTTACACTGGGGGAAAGAAACAAACATCCCTTTCCCCCGTGGTGTGCCCCAGCTCCACCGGCGCGGCCCTGATCCTGCTTAGAATCCGTTGTAGTGCGCAAAGCACGCTTCCACGGATCTTAGGCAGAATTGGGCTGCCCATCATACCAGCTCTAGAGCTTAATTCAGGTGGTTAGGAGATAAAACGGCTCGGGTCCAGGGTATTTGAGGGACCGCCTCTTTCCTTATAATCCGACCCGTACTCTGAGGTCATCGGGGGGGGCCCCTGTTAACCGTGCCGCCATTGACGGAGGTGAGAGGGATGGCGGTGCGGAATAGGGCCTTCTCGGCAGTGGCGCCCCAATTATGGAATTCCCTCCATCTGGAATTAAGAACGGCTCCCGCTTTAGAGACCTTTCGGCGGGGCCTTAAGACACTTTTATTTAGGGAAGCATTCGATGTCTGACATGGTGGGCTGGCGTTTTAACAAATGGCTTTTTAACAAAGTACATGCAGGTTGACCCACTGGGGTTGTTGTTTTTAGTTGTTTGTTTTAATTGTTTTTAATTACTTGTTTTTAATTTTTAATGTACATGTATTTTAATGTTGTAAGCCGCCTTGAGTGCCCTCGCTGGGAGAAAGGCCGGATATAAATTCTTTAAATAAATAAATAAATAAATAAATGAAACACACTTCAAATATCTGTCACTAATACCCATTTGCATTGTTCAACAACACAGATTTAATTCTTGAATGTCTAGCTTTATTCATTCTATCTGTTTACTTTCCAGTGTCGCTCAGGACAGGAAAAGAAATCAAATGAATCAATTCTACTCCCCTTAGCTGTGCATTATTTGGGTGCCAAACAGTACAAGGAAACATTGATTTATCTAAAAAAGAAAAGAATGACTTTCATGGGCTCTTTGAACAGAGTGTGTGTTTCTGTTGACATTTGTGGTTGTGTTGTGTTAGGACTTTTTTCTGCAAAGGTCTCCAGATGAGAAGCTAATACAGGGACTTCCCGTTTATTACATTCTGCTTAGATTTGCACTATGTAGATTACCGGTAGTAGTTCCAAAATGCGAGTCCCTGCTTACTAAGAGAATTCCCTGCCATCTTTTTCTCTGTTGTATAGGAGCAGTTAGAACGTCCCAGTTTCTGTCTGGCTTCCCAGGTGAGCTGATCTCCTGACCTACCCTGACTTTATCTTCACTAAATGGACTTGCTAATTGGATTCTGTAGCTGAACTCTGTATCCCACAGTAACCCTTTGAACTGGTGGTTATTCTTTTAGAATATGCATGGATTGGTTTTTTTTTCAAATGTTCAAAGTGGCACACATTTTTTTAAAAGCAATGCTTTTAAAGCGATGAGACAAAACGATAAAACAAAACAAGAACTATCCAGAGATGACATAAAGTCACACCTTCTGATATGGACATCCCTCTAAATCCTGAACTGTGGAGGCACCTGGTATTCCAAACAGGTTCTGGAGCAACTGAACAGAAGGACAGACTCCTCTAGGGGTTTTCTCCATTAAATACACTAGCTCCCCAAGTGTGGGTATCCAAGTTCCTGGGGGCTGCGCCGGCACTTTCATGCTGGTGAAGTACATCCTTTGGTGGTGCTTTTGCACAGGGGTGATAGTGCTGGGCTGGCGTGAACCAGCTGTTTCGACCCACATATGTCTCAACTTATTTACAAGTCTCCGGAACCTGACCTGTCCGTCCGTAGGACAGGTCAGGTTCCAGTCAGGTTCCATCTGCACAATCCTATGCACGTCTCCTCAGAAGTGAGTTCCAGTTTATTCAATAAGAACATAAGAACATAAGAAGAGCCCTGCTGGATCAGGCCAAAGGCCCATCTAGTCCAGCTTCCTGTATCACACAGTGGCCCCACCAGATGCCTCAGGGAGCACAAGACAACAAGATAACCTGTTTCCCGTTGACACTCCCTTGCACCTGGCACAGAGAAAACCCACTTCTAAAACCAGGAGGTTGCTTATGGCTTGTAACCTGTGATGGTCTTTTCCTCCATGAATCTGTCCAAACCCCTTTTAAAGGCATCTAGGCCAGATGCCATCACCACATCCTGTGGCAAGGAGTTCCACAGATGAATTACACGCTGGGTAAAGAAATATTTTCTTTTGTCTGTTCTAACTCTCCCTCCACTCAATTTTAGTGCATGTCCCCTGGTTCTGGTGTTGTGCGAGAGGGAGAAGAATTTCCCTCTATCCACTCTCTCCATCCCATGCATAATTTTATAAGTCTCAATCATGTCCCCCCTCAGGCGCCTTTTTTCTAGGCTGAAAAGCCCCAGACGCTGTAGCCTTTCCTCATAAGGGAGGTGCTCCAGCCCACGAATCATTCTGGTCGCTCTTTTCTGCATCTTTTCCAATTCAACTATATCCTTTTTGAGGTGTGGTGACCAGAACTGGACACAATACTCCAGATGTGGCCTTACCATCGATTTGTACAAAGGCAGAATGATATTGGCCGTTTTATTCTCAATCCCTTTTTTAATGATCCCGAGCATGGAATTGGCCTTCTTCACAGCCGCCGCACACTGGGTCGACACTTTCATCGACCTGTCCACCAGCACCCCAAGATCTCTCTCTTGATCTGTCACAGACAACTCAGAACCCATTAGCGTATATATGAAATGTTGGTTTCTTGCCCCAATGTGCATCACTTTGCACTTACTTACATTGAAGTGCATCTGCCATTTTGCTGCCCATTCTCCCAGTTTGGAGAGATCCTTCTGGATCTCTTCACAATCCCTGCTGGTCTTCACTTTATGAATAAGTTGAAAAGCACCGGTCCCAAGACCGATCCTTGGGGCACACCGCTTTTCACCTCCCGCCATTGTGAAAATTGCCCATTGACTCCCACTCGCTGTTTCCTGGTCTTCAACCAGTTCCTAATCCACAAGAGGACCTGCCCTCTTATTCCCTGACTGTGGAGTTTTCTCAGGAGCCTTTCATGAGGGACCGTGTCAAACGCCTTCTGAAAATCCAGATATATAATATCCACGGGTTCGCTCGCATCCACATGCCTGTTGACCTTTTCAAAAAATTCTAACAGGTTTGTGAGTCAAGACTTCCCCTTGCAGAAGCCATGCTGACTCTCCCTCAGCAGAGCTTGTTCTTCTATGTATTTTAAGATTTGGGACAATGGGACTTACTCCCATGAAAGTGTTCGTGGAATTGCAGTGGGCAGCCCAATCCTGCTGGGCGCTTATGGTGGCAGATCTCCTGATCCGGCACCAGAAGTGCCAGTGCGGTGCTGCAAAAGGTATGCTGCTGTCATGCACTGCACATGGGTGGAGGCCCTGCGCATGCAGCCCACCCAGTCTACATCCAAGCAGGTGGCGGGGTGGATCATGGGAAGTTCAGGGGAGGATCAGAGCAGGCAGGGGGCCAGGCAGGGGGCAGGAGGGGGTGGCAGCAGCACAGGCAGTGAGTGGCAGCAGCAGGATCCTATCCCCCTTTCCCGGCCTGGGCCTGCCCCCCTGAGGCTCCTCAAACCTACAGCAGCTAAGTAGCTGGCATAGGTCCAAGGAGACCCAGTAGTGGCCCATTGTTACCTACTGGGAGGTAGGTAAAAATATTTTTACTTACCTCTCCCAGGCCATCTAGTCAACCCCCCCCCCCAGCACCATAGGATGCAGTGCACACTCCATTGGCACAGTTGCATCGTGTAAACTGGTGGGGGATAGGATTGTGGCCTTAGTGCAGTGTTTCCCAAATGTTTCCGACCTGCGGCTCCCTTGACCATTGGCCACGGCTCCCCATTACATTGTGTTGATGCAGCCTGCCAATTGGCATGGCACTGTTTTCCGAGAGGATTCCACGGCACTCCGCAGGTCCCCTGGCTCCTTTCTGCGGCTCCTCTGGCAGCCACGTCTCTCAGTTTGGGAATCAGTGCCTTAGTGTATTGCAATGGGATGTAGAACTGGTGTAGTTTTTATGGATTGAGATACAACCATATGACACTTCCTCTGATAGTGAATGGATCAAGTTAAACCCCTTGTACTCCAATTTAAAAACAACAACTCATTTCTCTCTGTGGTGACCCATGCATGAGTTTGTCACATGAGTTTGTCACACAGATCAGTTCTGCCCCACATCATTTTCTCTGCACTACCTCAAAACACAAAGACAATGTTTTACAGCAACATGCATCACAGGGGCCAATGCACAGAAAGGGTCTACTGCATAGGGCCATTGTCATGTTGCATATGTACATGTGTGTGCGTGCGTGTGTGCACATGCACAATTCCAAGCAGTCTCTGTGCCCTTCTTTGAGCAAAGCAGGCTTTGTTTTCCTGCTTCCAGTATTTCCTACTGCATTCTTCATACCTGGAATCATGGACTGCGTGGGAAGGTGACTGGGCAAGGATCCCGTGGGTGAAAGCACACAGAGAGCATCCGAGAGCTTGGCTTTCTTTGACGCTTCCATAGCTTTGTATCTGTTGCCCCCCCCCCCCATTTGCTTTCTACCCTTCTAATATGTAGCAAGGAGCAGCTTCCTTTCAGTGACAGAACCCTCTTTTTCATAAATATCAAAGCAGATGCCTGTTTGGTGCTCGTGGTTGAGATGGAGAGGGAGTTTGACGTTACCTGTGACTGGCGGAAATGGGATCACTCCTCCTCAGGCTGTAGCTGCGGTGTGAGCCGATGTTTCAAAGGAACGCCAGTTCTCCCGGTGGCAAGAGGGGTCTCTTGAATACCAAGAAGCCATTTCTGCTTTGCTGGCTGCAGTCAGCTGGATGTCTTGAGTCCCATGGAACTGGTGTGCGGGTTTTTGTGAACGAGGTGGGCGGCCAGCGGCCTCACCTGTTCCGAACATGCAGGAAGCGATTGCCTCTCCCGCGTGACTCGGACTCTTCGGAAGCCATCTCAGTCAGGGACCATCACCGCATCCTGTGGCAGAGAGTCCCAGGCCCAAAGAAGATGATGCACTGTGTGTCCTTCCTGTTTTGCCCATCCTATATCTCCTGCCACTCGGTTTCACTGGAAAGCCTTAGTGTTGTGGGAGAGGGGGGAAAGCCTCTCTCTGTCCACTCGATGCATTGTTTTAGACATCTCAGTCATACCCCAAATTAATCCTTTTCCTTCCAAGCAAAAGCACCCCAAATACTTGCACCCTTTTTTCATCAGGGAGAACCCCCAGGTCCTTTCTGTCGGTCACGTGGCGCATGAGTCGCTCACAATCATGGATCATGGACAGATCACACCGTCAAGCAGGGCCAAGCAAACTGCAGTGCCAGCACTAGGTTAATACTGGGGGCCTGCATTGGCGCCCCCCCCGGTCTCCTGACGGTGCACTGGACACTGTCGCTGCAGGCCCAGGGGGCATCTTGGCTGGGGGGCCCTCTGATGCGAGAGAGCCCTCCGTCACTGCCCAGCCTGGCCAATTCCTGACCCCACCCCTGCCGCTGTGCTCACTTTCCCCTATATGTTGAATGGGAGCAGAGAGCACAGGGCTGGACCAGGAGCCTGGGGGCCAGGGGTCATCGCTTCAGGGATGCCCTGGCTGTCCGTGGTCCCCTCCCCAGGAGCAAAGGAAGCTTGGGACAGCCTGATCTCCCTAGCCAGAAAACCCCCAAGGCATTTCTAAGCATGCCAGAAACATTTGATCCATGTTCTTCTGGTGAGTTTTGCTACAAGAGGGACACTGTTTTCCAGGCTGCAATTCTTGTAGACCCCTGATGGGAGCCTTGCAGAGCAGGGGATCTGGCAGACTGACAGGCTGAGCCCCCGTGGCTGCTGGAGGTTAAACAAGGGCAGTCACTGGGTAGAGAAAAGCCAACAAAAGCCAGAGCACAATATACCGTATTTATTGGCGTATAAAACGCACTTTTTTGTCTAAATTTGTGACCCAAAATAGTAGGGTGCGTCTTATACGCCAATACTAAAAAAATCCCTCCCTCCCCCGCCCATTTTAAAGCATTTTTGGGCTTACCGGTTTTTCCGGAGCAGGAGAGCTCCCTTGTGCTTTCTTCCCTGGCTAATCTATCCGATCTACAGCTGTTTGTCTGGTTTAATTTATGCACATGCATGAGTTGAGCTTCTCAGCAGCCAGCAGAGGGTGCTGTGCTCAGTTCAGTTCAGCTGAGCTGAAGAAGGCCTTTCCTCCGATGCTGAATCAGCTTTGGTAAGCTTCTGAACTGGGCCTAGTTGGGGAGGCTTTGGAAACTGTGCTTAGGTTAGGTTAGGTGGGGTGGGGGAAAAGTGTTCAGCTGAGCTGCAGAGGGCGTGGTCTTCCCAGCTCTCCTCGGAAGGGTAAGCTTCTGAACTGTGCCTAGTTGGGAGGCTTTGGAAACTTTGCATAGGTGGGGTGGGGTAAGGGTTGAGTCTGGGTGGGTTTTTTTGTACTTTTATGTTTTTTACTTTGGAAACTGTGCATGGATGGGGTGGGGGGAAAAGATTTGAGTCTGGGGTTTTTTTTTTGTACTTGTACATTTATGTTCTGGTGCATTTTGTTCATGTGTCTTATTGCTGTGTGTTTTAAAAGAGATCCTGGTATTTTTGTGCAATTTATGTAAATTAGCTAATTAAGCAGCCAAGCAGTAAGTGGCCAAGTGGCCCAAAAATGCTTTAAATCTTTTTTTCTTGAAACCCAGGGCCAAAAGGAAGGTGCGTCTGATACGCAGGTGCGTCTTATACGCCGATAAATACGGGGTAGGTTAGCAAGAGTAACTTTTATTAGTAGAAGCAAGAAAGAACTTATATACAGAAAACACAGCAGGGAAAGGAAAACATCTGTATATGGAACAGGAATTGGACAAAGAAAAGCTTGCAACAACAACCCTACCCAAATAGCAGTGGACACACTCCAGTGGGGCAAATTCCGGGGCCGCCTTTTTCTAGACTGAAGAGCCCCAAATATTGGAGAATGTTCCCCCTAAAAGGTGCCCCAACCCACAAATCATTTTGGTTGCTCTTTTCTGCACGTTTTCCAGTTCCACTATATCCATTTTGAGATATGGCGACCAGAACTGGACACAATACTCCAGATGTGGCCTTACCGTCAATTTGTACAAGGGCATAATGATATTGGCCGTTTTATTCTCAATCCCTTTTTTAATAATCCCGAGCATGGAATTGGCCTTCTTCATAGCCGCCACACACTGGGTCGACACTTTCATCGACCTGTCCACCAGCACCCCAAGATCTCTCTCTTCATCCGTCACAGACAACTCAGAACCCATTAGCGTGTATGTGAAATTTTGGTTTCTTGCCCCAATGTGCATCACTTGGCACTTACTTACATTGAAGCGCATCTGCCATTTTGCTGCCCATTCTCCCAGTTTGGAGAGATCCTTCTGGAGCTCTTCACAATCTCTGCTGGTCTTCACCACCCGGAAAAGTTTAGTGTCATCTGCAAACTTGGCCACCTCACTGCCTATCCCCGACTCCAGGTCATTTATGAATAAGTTGAAAAGCACCGGTCCCAAGACAGATCCCTGGGGCACACCGCTTTTCACCTCTCGCCATTGTGAAAATTGCCCATTGACACCCACTCTCTGTTTCCTAGTCTTCAACCAGTTCCTAATCCTTGGTTCCTAAGCCGCCTTGGTTGCCCTTGTGGGAGAAAGGCGGGGTATAAATTCTATAAATAAATAATCCATAAAAGGATCTGTCCTCTTATTCCTTGACTGTGGAGTTTTCTCAGGAGCCATTGGTGAGGGACTGTGTCAAATGCTTTCTGAAAGTCCAGATGTATAATATCAATGGGTTTGCTCACATCCACATGCCTGTTGACCTTTTCAAATAATTCCAAAGTTTTGTGAGGCAAGACTTACGCTTATAGAAGCCATGCTGACTCTCCCTCATCAAAGCTTGTTCTCCTATATGTTTTAAGATGTGATTCTTGATTAGATTTTCCACTCACCTGGAACGTATGTTAGGCTGACGAACCTGTAGTTTCTTGGGTCCCCTCTCCCTCCTTTTCTAAAGATTGGTGTTACATTAATTATTCTCCAGTCTTCTGGCACATTGGACATTTTAAGGGACAACTTGCATATTTTAGTCAGAAGATTTGTAATTTCACACTTGAGTTCCTTCAGAACTCTTGGGTGGATGCCATCTGGGGCCGGTGACATGTTAATCTTCTGGGGGTCATATATCTACTTGCAGGGAAGAATCTAAGCACCCATAAAGGCCTGCATCTAATACAAAATTTCTTGAAGCATCTTCTTTCTCACAGAAACAGGTCTCCCCCCCCCCCCCCGACCTCACTTTATCTTAGGTATGCAGTGAGCTAACTATGCAAGGCTCTAAGTAGCTTCTCTGAGTCTACCATTCTCAAGCCTTGTGCAAGGAGGAGGTAGACAGCCAACTGATGGAGCTGCCCTGAATTCCAGGAGTGGGCAGTCAGGAGAGTGCCGAGCAAATCTGACACGAAAACCCTTGACTTCCGAAGGGCAGACTTCCCCAAAATGAGGAGACTAGTTAAAAAAAAAGCTGAAAGGGAAGGTAAAAAGAGTCCAATCGCTCCAGAGTGCATGGAGGCTGTTTAAAACAACAGTCATAGAGGCCCAGCGGGAGTGTATCCCACAAAGGAGGAAGGGCTCGACCAAGTCCAGGAGGGTGCCGGCATGGCTAACAAGCACAGTTAAGGAGGCTATAAAAGGCAAGGAAGCTTCCTTCCGTAAATGGAAGTCTTGCCCTAATGAGGAAAATAAACAGGAGCACAAACTGTGGCAAAAGAAATGTAAAAAGATGATACGGGAGGCCAAGCAAGACTTTGAGGAACGTATGGCAGGCAACATAAAAGGGAATAATAAAAGCTTCTTCAAATATGTTAGAAGCAGGAAACCTGCCAGGGAAACGGTTGGTCCGCTGGATGGTGAGGGAGAGAAAGGGGTGATAAAAGGGGACTTGGAGACTGCAGAGAAATTAAATGAGTTCTTTGCATCTGTCTTCACGGCAGAAGACCTCGGGCAAATACCGCTGCCGGAACGGTCTCCCCTGACTAAAGAATTAAGTCAAATGGAGGTTAAAAGAGAAGACGTCTCAGACTTAACTGACAAAATAAAGATCAATAAATCACCAGGCCCGGATGGCAAGAGTTCTGAAGGAACTCAAGAATGAAGTTGCTGACCTCCCTTAAATCGGCCACTGTGCCAGAGGATTGAAGGATAGCTAATGTCACGCCAATCTTTAAAAAAGGAAGGAGGGGGGACCCAGGAAACTACAGGCCGGTCAGCCTAACATCTGTTCCAGGAAAGATGGTGGAAAGTCTCATTAAGGATAAAATCTTAAAATACATAGAAGAACAAGTTCTGCTGAGGGAGAGTCAGCATGGCTTCTGCAAGGGGAAGTCTTGCCTCACAAACCTGTTAGAATTTTTTGAAAAGGTCAACAGGCATGTGGATGCGAGCGAACCCGTGGATATTATATATCTGGATTTTCAGAAGGCGTTTGACACGGTCCCTCATGAAAGGCTCCTGAGAAAACTCCACAGTCAGGGAATAAGAGGGCAGGTCCTCTTGTGGATTAGGAACTGGTTGAAGACCAAGAAACAGCGAGTGGGAGTCAATGAGCAATTTTCACAATGGCGGGAGGTGAAAAGCGGTGTGCCCCAAGGATCGGTCTTGGGACCGGTGCTTTTCAACTTATTCATAAAGTGAAGACCAGCAGGGATTGTGAAGAGCTCCAGAAGGATCTCTCCAAACTGGGAGAATGGGCAGCAAAATGGCAGATGCGCTTCAATGTAAGTAAGTGCAAAGTGATGCACATTGGGGCAAGAAACCAAAATTTCACATATACGCTAATGGGTTCTGAGTTGTCTGTGACGGATGAAGAGAGAGATCTTGGGGTGCTGGTGGACAGGTCGATGAAAGTGTCGACCCAGTGTGCGGCGGCTGTGAAGAAGGCCAATTCCATGCTCGGGATCATTAAAAAAGGGATTGAGAATAAAACGGCCAATTATTTTATAATTATATAATAATTATTTTAATGTGTTTATTATTATTTTAATGTGTTCATATGTATTTTAATATGTTGTAAGCCGCCTTGAGTGCCCTCGGGAGAAAGGCGGGCTACAAATTCTTTAAATAAATAAATAAAATTAAATAAAATGATCTTCCGAGGTCATCAATGGCAGCTGAACGGGAGTGAGCGAGTGGTCTTCTTGGCGACGTGGTTCAAGGCCCATCCACCACGCTTTCCCAATGCTGCCTTTTTTCGACACTTTTGCCATGGTGCGTGAGGTGAGCAGCGACATGGCGTTGCAGCAGGCAAGAAGACTAAGGGCTTGCTCGAGTGAGGTCTGGGGGGGTGAGCCAACTAGGAATGCCCCGGGTGCCCGGGCCTTCTTTCTTTCTTCGGGGGGGGGGGTCTCCCCTTCAGGCTAACAGCCACCCACAGCCCTCACTTCCTGCCAAACCTTTGCATTTGCTCAGCTCCTGTCCATCTCAGCCCTGACCTCAAACCCCCTTTCCCAAGCCATGCAAGCGTTCCCAATTAGGAGCAAAAGCATAAGGAGGCGGCAAGCAGCTAATTCGATCCCAGTACTGCCGGCCCAGCACTCCTGTGGCAGACTAATTGGATTTGCGCTCTGCAAAGCTTCTCTGGAAACTATTAAGTGAGAGGAAAACAATTCTGGTTCTGCAAAGAGGTGACATTTCCCCAGACACAGCTGTGTTGGGTTTTTCCAGCTGGGTGAGCATCAAAAACTTGCGGCCAGTGGCTTACGGATGCCACTGTTTACTTATCAAGAGAAACGAGGACGCAACTGTTCAAAGGAGAAATATGTGTAATTCGACGTAGAAAGAACAGACATTTTTTTCAGACCTTTTTCGCAATAGAGCAGTGGATCCAGTATGGGTCAAAAACAGTTTTCAGTAGGGTGGGAGGTGCATTTTGAGTCCCCCCTAGAATCTGAGGCCTCCCCCCATCCCAGGTTAAAAGCAAGACATGATGAGCGTCTCAAAATATTGCTTCCGGATCCTCGCTGCGTCAGAGTCCGTGGTGAAGGAAAGGCTTTCTGCACATTCTCTGAGGCATTACCAATGTTTATTTGTATCCCAACATGGCTGGTGGGAAGGGGGTGCTAAGGGAGGCAGATCTGCTCAGTCACTTACTGCCCAGTCCTATCGGTGGGTTTACGGCAAACAACGGGACAATGTCTGCCGGATTCAAGGCGGCGGGAAGGCACTGTAGCCTGGCACTGCCGCCACGAAGGGGGAACCACAGCAGCCAGGCCATTTCTCTGGGTCTTCCTGGGGAAACGGAGGCTGAAGCAGGTCGGAGAAGCCCCCCAGCACCCCCCAAGCTATGCAGGGGGTGCCCGGGCCAGAGTTGCAAACCGGCCGATGAAGGAAGCCTGAAGTCCAGTGTCCAGTGCTAGAGTGCAGCAGAAGGAAGCATCACCTGGCCTGGGAGCATCAGTTGAGGGAGGGAGGGAGGGAGGGAAGAGCTCCCGGATGGACAAGTGCTGAGTCACTGTGCCGGGATCCAGCATTCGTCCCTCCTGATGTCTGCCCCCCCCTTGCCTGCAGGAGGACTCGTCGTGTTTCCATGCAGACGCTTCTCCCCACAGGGAGATGAGGAATCTAGTCTGGCTTCTGGCTCTCGGCTGCTGTCCTGGTGCTCCTTCCCACAAAATGGGCCTGGTCACCTGTCCAAATCTCCTTGTTCGGAGCTCCCCGAGTGCCTCTGCTGCTTGTTCTCTGCCTGGCGGTTGCCTCTCAGAAACAAAGTGCTTCCGCCAGTTCTACTGTGCTAAACCGACTGAAGCTGCTGACGGGAACACACAGAGCAGCGCTAACAGGAGGCTGTGAGCTGAGAAGGGCCCCGTCCTGCTGGCTCCTCCCTCTCCTGGGAAAGGAAGTCACCTTTGGCTTCCCAACCTGGCTAGTGCTGCCCCCCCCCTCCAGTGACCGCCAGGAAGGCTGCCTGATCAGGGACACATTTTCTGGGTAGTTGAGCACAACTGGCGCTGAAATCCAGACACTGCGTACTTCAGGCCTGCTGGTGCTGTGATGATCCCAAGACGCTGCTGCCTCATACTACATTCAGCCATTGGTCTACTCTAACTTGCCCTAACATGTCTACTTGGAGTCGGACAAGGAGCAGATTTCCTGCCAGGCCCACAGGGAGAGGGAGCTTGAGCAGATGCGGGGGCGGAAAGCGGAAGGGCAGCCAACGAGCAAGCAAGCAAGGGGAAGCGAGCACCTGCCCACCCCCAGGGGTTGACAGCAGGCTCCACCGGGCAGAACCCCTCCGACAGCAGCAACAGCAGCCGCCAGAACGTGAGCTGTACCAGCCGAGCCGAGTGTCTCTTTGTGCCTGCTGCCTCCGTTGCGTGAGGTATATTTCTTCCCAGGGGACAGTCCCCACGGTTCCTTCCATGCCATTTTACTGGGTATAATGCTGAGAAGAATTATTCCAAAGTGCCAAGTCGTCTCTTGCCCAGCACTGGCTTCTCTCTGGAGGATCTGCAATGGTCAGTATTTCCAGAGGTGAGGAGAAGCAGACACTTTGTAATTGTGTGAGATCTCTGGCTGCCCCGTCCAAAGCAAAGAGCTAAACCGGCAGGCAGCACAGCAAAATGCAGGCTTCTTGATTGTGGGTCGTCTGACTGCCTTCTGACCAAACCATTTGTCTCAAGCAATTGTTCTGTATAGTTTTTAAATTGCAGGAAGCATGATTTAGGGTAAATGTCAAGAAGAATTTATCTGCACAAAAATAACAGAGCAGTAGGGTTGGCTGGCAGAGCGGTCCACTCACTGTGGGAGGAGGGGAGAGTGGCATGCTCTATGCAGGGAGGGAAGGGGAGGGGCACCTCACTGCACCACTCTTAGGAGGGGGCTTGGCCCAGGCTTGCTGAGAATGCAAGCGCGCACGCGCGCGCGCACACACACACACACACACACACACACACACCGAATACATGATGGGTGCTCATGTAGGAGTCACAAGCTGGAAGTGTATTTGTTGAACACTTGACAGTACCAGAATGGGGGTCAAAAGTGTTGATCTGGATTCAGAAGTGGTGGGGCCGCCATATTCCACAGCAATCCTTTCTTGCAAAAGCTGGTGACGAGTCTTCATCGAGAGGAACTTCTACGTTCCAAAGAGGAGGCTTGTGCCCCCCCCCCCCGAAGTGCCTTTCTGCCAAGTAAAAAGCCCCCCCCCTTTACCAGCACTGTCAGTTTTCAAGATTAGTCGCATAAGGAGTGCATGGGATTGGTCCCAACATGCCAACTGCTTAAGCCAACCGCTTAATTTTATTGTCCTTATTACATAGATTCGTTTGCATAATGAGCAAGATCATACATTTCGAGCCATATACGCAATAAAAAGAACAATAATGAAAAGTTATTTTTTTGTAAATGAAGCCCAAAATATCTTCAGCTAAAATTAAGAATGTGAAATTTCCTTGAGGGGTTTCCCAGTGAGTAGAACTGTGCACACAATGGCGGATGTGCCCTGATCCATCCACACATCCCTGGCAGTCCTGGAAACGCTGACGTGCGCAAGGAGCTTTCCCGCCCTCCGGCAGGGGCTTCGCCGCCGCTCCCTGTTCGCTTCCCTGGGGGAGTCAAGCAGCCTCTGCATGCAGACTAGACTCCCCCCCCCCCAGGGAATGGGGAATCTCTCTTCTGCGGAGGTCTGGTGTGCCTGGGAGCATTTCCGGACTGCAAGACTGGGAGGTGCCCTGGGCCCGGCTGCTGCCCCTTTCGCTCACGCTGAAGATCTCCGGGGGCCTGGGGGGGGCGGAGGATGACCCTGCTGGTGGTGTGAATCTCACCTCTGCCACCTCCTCCCTTCTTGGGCAAGCCGTTCAGCCTCAGCTCCCTGGCTGTAGCTTGGGGGTGCGAATAGTTTTTGAAGGAGGGGCTGTGGCTCTGTGGAAAGGGCCCCGGGTTCAAGCCCTGGCAGCCTCTCCAGGTAGGGCAGCAGAGAAAGACTAGTCCTGGCTGAAGCTGGGGAGCCCCTGCCAGCCCAAGCGGCGTGTCTGCAGCACCCAGCCCGGCAGCTTCCTTCCAAGGCTCCTCCGGAGGTGCTTTGTGCCAGCGGTCCTCAGCTCAGTCGGAGGGGTCCTGTTGTTGCCGCCACGATTGCCGCCTGCGAACTGCTTTGAGCACACTCCGTGTTTGGCTTATCAGGAGGTCAGGGAGGGGCTGCCCCAGACTTGACTGGCCAGGGGTGCCGGAGCTTACTGTTGATTGGGGATTGCAATGCACAGGGGCGCTCCCTCCCTCCCTCCCTAGGATCGAGGGGCACAGCCAGCTCCGTCAAAGCACTGTGGCACTGTTAACCTCCAACCCAGAAAGCTCATTTCTGGGCAGGAGGTCTGGCTCAGTTGGTAGAGTGGCCGTCTCATCTGCCTGAAGATCTGAAGGTTGGCAGTTCGGGACGGCTGGAAGTGGCCGTGTGCTGTTGGAGAGCTGTCGGCACGCCACTGCCAAGCTGCAGAGCCTCTGTGAGGGAGAGAAGCTGCAGCTGCTCAGGATCAGTGGGAGTCAAGGTTGCCTGTCAGTCGAAACATGATGAGGCGGACACCAGAGAGAGGCTGGACTGTGAAGGAAACCACCCAGAATGAAGGGTTCTAAGCAGGACTGGAACATATTGTATTGTAAAAACCCCTCAGGGGTTAGAAAGCCCGCCTGTGTAAACCGCCTTTGAATTCAAGTCAGAGGAGAAATTCAATGACCAAAGAAAAGGCGGTATAGAAATACTGGTTGTTGTGGTTCTTGTTGTTATTTTCCATTCCATGAAAAATGTTGGTAAAGTCTAAGCAAGAGTTTCTCTCTCACAGTCCAATCCTCCCTAAATCCCCCCCCCCCCGGCCGCTGCGGCTCTGCTATTTGAAGACTCAAAGGTCTCCTCCAGGTAAGGGAACATTTTCCCTTGCCTGAGGGTAAGAGCCTGAATGAGTGTCGTGTCCTTGTTTGTGACCACCATAAGGTCCGCAAGGCCCCCACAGGACTGGGCCATCAGTCTCCATGATTTCGCTCACAATAACCCTCCCTTGGGCTGGGGGGGTCGGGGACAGGCCGGCTGCTCCGTTGCCCCAGTGGCTGCGTGATGCTGCTGAGTGGTCTCTCTTGGGCCACCATCTCCATCCCATAATAACCCAAAGAAACCTGTCAATCCAGCAACTTTGCCTGAGCAGGCCCAGCAGGGCTTCCTGGCTCTGTCCTCCTTCTGCTGATGCGTTTCCTTCTGGTTGCTTCCACAGCTCCGCCCACAGTGAGGATCAACCATTCGGGCCTGGCCTGCAACATTGAGGAGGAGCGCTACTCGGAGCGCGTGTACACCATCCGCGAAGGGGAGACGCTGGAGCTGATGTGTCTGGTCACAGGCCACCCGCGGCCACAGGTGAGCCTCCTGCTGTGATGTGTGCAGCCCACACCCTTCCTGACCTTCCTCTCCAAGGGCCCTCAGTCCGTCCTGGGGCTCTGAACCGGAGCAAGGATGTGGTCTGGCACCAGCCATTGGGCAAGGAAGCGCTGCCTGAGAGGTGGAGCGTGGTGGTGTTTTGCAGTCTCCAAGAGTACTTTCATGATATCAGCATGTGTGATTGTATAGTGTTAGTCGCTTGGCTGAGACGACAGAGGGTTGGACGAGTTTGGTGCTCTCTCTGTGCACTTGAGCAAATGCAGACATTCAGGGAGAAAACCCTTGTGGTGGGACCTTGCTTGTATTCTACCGACTGCTGCAGGCTTGAATGCATGAAAAACTCCGTAGAAGAGGGAAGAAGGATTCCAGCCTAGTGTCTCCTTATTGTTGTGCAGGGGATGTTGACAAGGGGGAGCATTCACACACACACGGATGGACGGATTGGGAGGTTGGTACTAGTTGGCCCAAAAGATTCAAAGCGACAGGGCTTCCGTGTCACTCCTCGGGGAGCAGTGGCATTCGATTGTTTCACAAATAACAGGCTCGGCTGTACGTAGCCACCTTAGGGCGCAATCCTCTCTAGATTTGAGTGCTCCGCCAGTCTAGGGTGTGGCAAACGTGCCATAAAGCACGTTTGCAGCACCTTGGTAGTAAGTGGCACTGAGGCCACTTACTCCCAGGTGGGGGGAGGTGGGGGGCAGTTGCAGAGGTCTCCTCCTGGCAAGTGTTCCTCCTTGCACTGGTGCCGGTGAGAAGGCAGCACACACCTTTCCACCAGCACTGCTTTGTGGAGCACATTGGGGCGAGAGACCCAAACTTCACAATACACGCTGCTGCTGATGGGTTCTGAGCTGTCTGTGACGGATCAGGAGAGAGATCTTGGGGTACTGGTGGACAAGTCGATGAAAGTGTCGACCCAGTGTGCAATGGCTGTGAAGAAGGCCAATTCCATGCTTGGGATCATTAGAAAAGGGATTGAGAATAAAATGGCCAATATCATTATGCCTTTGTACAAATCGATGGTAAGGCCACATCTGGAGTATTGTGTCCAGTTCTGGTCACCACACCTCAAAAAGGATATAGTTGAATTGGAAAAGGTGCAGAAAAGAGCGACCAGAATGATTCGTGGGCTGGAGCACCTCCCTTATGAGGAAAGGCTACATGCATCTGAGGAGGCCCATTGCGGCCCGTGGTGCTTACACCGGGGGAAGGGGACAAATGTTCCCTTCCCCCGAGGTTAGCCACAGTAGCTGTGCCCCTGCAGCCTGCAATCTGCCTAGGCTGCAGCCGCCACATCTTAGGCAAGATTGATCTGCCCGATGTATAAAATTATGCCTGGGATGGAGAGAGTGGATACAGAGAAGTTCTTTTCCCTCTTGCACAGCACCAGTTGAGTGTTTGGAAAGTTAGAACAGACAAAAGAAAATAGTTCTTTACCCAGCGTGTAATTCATCTGTGGAACTCCTTGCCACAGGATGTGGTGATGGCACCTGGCCTGAATGCCTTTAAAAGGGGATTGGACAGATTTATGGAGGAAAAGTCCATCACAGGTTACAAGCCATGATGGGTATATGCAACCTCCTGGTCTTAGTAATAGGCTATCTCTTAATGCCAGATGCAAGGGAGTGGCAACAGTATACAGATGGCTGTGTGCTCCCTGAGGCATCTGGTGGGGCCACTGTGTGATACAGGAAGTTGGACTAGATGGGCCTTTGGCCTGATCCAGCTGCAGGGCTCTTCTGATGTTCTTACAGTGTGCCGTCGCAAACTGCATTACGGTACTTTTGTGCCGGTTAGCACCAGTGGAGCACATGATCCGCTTTCACTGGGGGGGGGGGATAGGATTGTGCCAATAGTCATCATTTAGAATCAGGAAAACGTGTTGCCACTAAAGCAAGACTGCTGTGGTGTCATAATTTTCTTGTCCTTTTCATGTACAAATGATGCTATTGACTTATTGGTTTTATGTCTGCCAGCTGCTTTGAGTGTAACTTGTTACAGAAAAGAAGGAATTCAAGCTCTGTGTGTGTGCGTGCGTGTGTGCGTGCGAGCGTGCCCGCCCGCCCGCCCGCCCGCCCGTTTTCCTCTGAATATCAGTATCCTGAAGCAGAGAGTCTTGGTCGAGTCATGCATGCAACCCTCACCCCCAAGGATGTCTAAGAAGTACAGATTATCCAGGGGGAGTCAGCCCTTGCTTTCCAAACAGCTTCAGTTCAGATATGCCAGATCAAGTCAGAATGAGTGCAGTAAGTATTTTATATGGCTGTCCAGGGAGGGACTATTTGAAGCAGCCCAAGATCATGATGCCGCCACCGGAGCAACAAACCTCGTTGGCAAAACTAGCTTATCGCGGCTCCAGCAAGCCACACGGATTGATGTGTTTCCTCCCTTCATGTCTTCATTTTCTCATCTTGGACCTTGGATGGAAAATTGATTTCAGTTCATTTTACCAGTTTATGGCTCTCTCTCGCTCTCTCTCGCTCCATCTCACACCTTGATCACCCCTCCCTCCCTCCCTCCCTCTCCATTTCTCTCCTTACAACTTGCAGCAACATGAGGAGACCTGCTCTCTTCCGCACCATGAAGTGCTCTGTGAAAGACCCAGTTAGGGGGGGTGGGAGAGAGGGGGGGGAGAGAGGAGAGCCTCGAATCTCGCTTCTGCCATGAACCCACTAGGTGGCCTTAAGCAACCCACCCTCTCGGAGTCTCCCCAGCCCCGAATGTGGGTGTAATAATACTAGTCCACTTTACAGAGTTGTTGTAAGGCTGACAAGAAAAATAATGTATGTGAAATACACGTCAAGTGTTCTTAAAGAGGTGCTTTCCCAAGAGAGCTGGCCAAGCTGCGTGTAGACACCAGGTGGTGGTGGTGGTGGTGGTGTCACTCATCAGGACCACGTTTCTATCTAGTGTGGAATGGAGAAGAAGAAAGAACCACCTTCTCCCACAGGATCCTGCCAGTCATTGCATTCATCTTGGGTGGCCAGAGACCTCTTGGTGTGGCACCCATATTATCCGGAAAGCCCTCCCCCAAAGGGTTCCTCTCCCTGAGCACATGCTGAGTGTGGCCCATGGCTCCCAGGTGCCTCCACCCAGATTGGCTCATTCTTCACTTAGGAAAATCTAGCGCTATGGGTGACTCCAGAGTTTCTTCACTCTTTGTGTCTCATGCTCCCTCCCTCCCAACCTGCCTGGCATGTTTGAGGGGTGAGAGATGGGGGTGCACATTAGGAGCCACAGATTCTTGAGGCCCCAGGGCCCCTGACACCGACGCTGCACCTGGTGCGACACCTGTGTTCCTCCGGGCACCAGGCTCAGACCATCAGCATACGGATCCGCTGTTTTGAATGGCTCCTCCCTTTTGCCTTTCGATTGGTCTTATCAGCTCTATTCTTGTTGCTGCTGGCTGGCTGGTCTTGTTTCTGATTATACTCAAAGTGGCGCAAACAAATGATCATTGCTGGCCAAGAGGTGTCCGTGGCGAGATGCGTCTTTAGAAAACCAAAGTAAGGCTGTTGTGTGGTGGCTCATAACCAGTGCTGGTGCCTTGTGGCGGGGGGGGGGGCGGGGCAGCACGGGGGGGTTGCCACGCGGCGGGGGGGTTTGCACTTGCCTCCAGAGTCATTGTCGCCAGGTCGCCCCCTCCGCCACCTTTGTCGTCATTTCATTGGCGAGGTCAGCCCGACAGCCCTGGAATAAAATGCATCGAAAGGCAGGGGGTGTTCTTGCGCTGCGCTGCCGCCGAAATTCGGCAGCAGAGCACGGAAAATGATGTCATGCCCCCAGGGGCGGGGCTTGTGGTGTCACATGGGGGTGTCACATTGGTGGCCCCCCACGGGGGGTGTAGGAATGCCACTGCCACCAGCTCCAGGAGAGGGAAGCAGCCACTGAGATCCTGTCCCAGCATGTATGGCCAGCAAGGACCCCTCCCAAGGCTTGCAAAGGAACCTCATGGTTCTTAAGAACCTCAGAAGAGCCCAGCTGCCGGATCAGGCCCAAGGCCCCACTAGTCCAGCTTCCTGTATCACACAGTGGCCCCACCAGATGCCTCAGGGAGCACACAGCCAAGTAGATAACCTGTTTCCTGCTGCCACTCCCCTGTACCTGGCACAGAGAAAACCCACTTCTAAAACCTGGAGGTTGCTTATGGCTTTTACCCTGTGATGTCCCGGGGCAGTCCGGGACCTGGATAGGATATGGCCCTAAAGAGCTGGCCACCGTATCTTACACAGGATTGGGCTGTCAATCATGTCCCCCCCTCAGGCGCCTTTTTTCTAGACTGAAGAGCCCAAACGCTGTAGCTTTTCCCCATAAGAGAGGTGCCCCAGCTCACTAATCATTTCAGTCGCTCTCTTCTGCACCTTTTCCAATTCAACTACAGTTGGACCCTTCTTATTCGTGGACTTGGGACCCATGGATTTGGCTCAATGCGGGTCCTAGAGGTTCCACTGTTTCAATGCTTTCTTAAAAAAAGTTTTAAAAACGTGTTTTTTTACCTTTTAGAAAAAAGTAAAAAGTTTTAAAACGCTGGTCTTTTAAATCCAGACCGCTGCGTGTTCTTGTGCTGTTCATGCTTAAATCATGCTCCGGAAGGCTCCTCCGTGTCACGAGACCCCCCCCCCCAAGATCTCCCCAGACTGCATTGTACAGCACAAGAACACGCAGCAGTTGGGATTTAAAGGGTTAAAAAACCACATCTTGGAGGTTTTTTTGGCTGGAGCGGTTTTTGGAGCAGTTTTTGACATCCGCGGGAGTTCCGGGAATGATGTGAAGTTTTTTGAGGTGTGAAGTTTTGATTTCGTGCCCCAATGTGCATAGCTTTACACTTGCATTGAAGCACATCTGCCATTTTGCTGCCCATTCTCCCAGTTTGGAGAGATCCTTCTGGAGCTCTTCACAATCCCTGCTGGAAAAGTTTAGTGTCATCTGCAAACCTGGCCACCTCGCTGCCTATCCCCAACTCCAGGTCATTTATGAATAAGTTGAAAAGCACTGGTCCCAAGACCGATCCTTGGGGCCAGTGCCATAACAACGGCGGAGTGAGAAGAGCAGTAGCTCCGGGCGCTCCGTCGAGGTGGGCGCAATTTCCCCCCGTGCAAGGTGTGTCGGGGACAGTTGCAATGTGCGAAAACACACAGTGGGAAAAGCCCGCCCTCCCGCTCGCCTCCGCAGGCATGCCAGCTTTCTCCCCCCCCCGACACACGCCTGACTCTTTTAGCATCCGTCTAAATCCAGCAGGTGTATCCACCTAAATGCAGGTATAGTGGTGGAGGGCTGTGTCTGTTCAATTTCTTCCTGTGGGACACAGAAGCCAGAAGGGGCAACAGGCTTCCCAAACCCATATTCTCGGAGTTTGCTCCTTCTCTTCTGTAAGAGAGATTTGTTCTCTATTACTCAGGTTTTACACAATTGCACAGGTGCTCTCACACACGCACATCCACGCACATGCCCGCTTTTCAGCAATTTGCCACTCTGTGGAAAGAATGAAGGGCTGAATCCAAAGCTCTTCTGTGGGGCTGCCACCGTGGCCTCAGCTGGAACTTGCTTTGCAGAGATACCAAGATCGTATTAATGCCTGAATATTTTTTAAACTGTTTCCATGGCAACTAATGGACCACTTAATGGATAAAATTAGCATCTTGCCTGGCGTTGTGCATTGGAATGCTGCAAAGTAGGAATTCAAATAATTTACCAAAGTGTTCAATATTGCAACATGGAAGAGGATCAAAAACCCACCTCAGCCCCAGGGAAAGTGAGTGCAGCACTGGGGAGAAAAGGTTCTGGAGGAGGAGGAGGAGGAGGAGGAGGAGGCCCATCAGCTGCATGATTCATGTGCGGGGCTTTTCTTTTCTATTTGTTTAGAAAGATATAAGAGGTATCAGCTGAGCTACTTGTTCACTAGAGGGAGAAATGACTTCTCAAGCAATTGGGGCTGAAGCGCCTTCCCCATAACCATAAGCAAAGCCCAAAACATTGGGGGGGGGGGTGTTCGTTGCGGTTAGTAAAAAAGGCAGCTGGGGGGATACAGGAACATGTTTCTCCCTTTTCCGTAACCCTCAGCCTCCTGGTCCCTCCGTGAAGCTGCCTGCCAGTCAGAGCAAGGCCACCCGCAGCAAGTCTTTCACACCACGCATGGTTGCAATATGGAGCTCGCTGCTCCAAGACATGGCCAGGGCCACTCTCTCAGGTGGCTTTAAGGATTAGATAAAAGAATTGAGACAAGGGTATCCCAGTGCCGGGGGCCGGGGGTATTTCAGGGCCCCACGAGCCCCCCAGTTACCAATGGTGAATGATGGTGGGCAACAGCTCTTCCCACCCACCCCACATCAATGAATGGGGGAGATCCTGGGCTTAGCTGCACCTAATTCCCCCTCCCACCCTTGACGCACAGGAGAAAGAGGAGCTACTGCCCAGTGCGCTTTTTAAGCCACTCCGGCGCCCGGGGGGCGGGGGCGGGGGCTGGAGTGCCCCTGTCGCACCAGAGCCCGGCTGCCGCCGCCCCCCCGAAGCGGAGCGTCACCAGCTTCCAGAGCGGAGCAGGGACAAGCCCTTGTCATTGCGACCGCCCAGTTCGGCGGTCGAGGGCTTTGTGAGCCGGCCGAACGCATCGCAGGCTTTTATTTGTTTTTTCTGCACATGCGCAGAACCTTTCTGAGGGCTTCCCGGGGGCTCAGCAGCCGCACAGCTCCAAGCCCAAGCTCCTGCGCCCCCCGGAAGCAGCATGCCCACTCGGCGCCTGGGGCGCAGCACACCAGCGCCCCAATAGTAAGAACGCCACTGCTACTGCCCCACCCCCTTCGCCAAAGAAGGCACTTCTTCCCCCAGCTGCTCCACCCGTCAGTGGGAGCATCATCCCCTGGAAGCCCCACAACCACAAGACTTGTTCTGGGGGACGTTTCAGCAACATGTTTGGTCTTTTCCTCCATGAATCTGTCCAATCCCCTTTTAAAGGCATCTAGCCCAGGTGCCATCTCAGCAGCAAACGTGCACGCCTGATCCTAACCCCCATTTTCCAGCCCACTTCATAAGAACATAAGAACATAAGAAGAGCCCTGCTGGATCAGGCCAAAAGCCCATCTAGTCCAGCTTCCTGTGTCACACAGTGGCCCCACCAGATGCCTCAGGGAGCACAAGACAACAAGATAACCTGTTTCCCGTTGACACTCCCTTGCACCTGGCACAGAGAAAACCCACTTCTAAAAACCAGGAGGTTGCTTATGGCTTGTAACCTGTGATGGTCTTTTCCTCCATGAATCTGTCCAAACCCCTTTTAAAGGCATCTAGGCCAGATGCCATCACCACATCCTGTGGCAAGGAGTTCCACAGATGAATTACACGCTGGGTAAAGAAATATTTTCTTTTGTCCGTTCTAACTCTCCCTCCACTCAATTTTAGTGCATGTCCCCTGGTTCTGGTGTTGTGCGAGAGGGAGAAGGGAACCCTGGGGCACATTCCTAAAAGCCAAACCATGTTGTCTTATGTTCGTATGTTCAGTCCATTGCATGCAACCACGCCAACGGATGCTATGGGGGTGGGGAACCAGCAAGAGGTGAAATGGCAACTTTTTAACTTACCTCCCAGTAGGCCACCTGGTCACCTATGAGTCTCCCCAGACCCACACCAGCTATTTTGCTGGTGTATGTTCGAGGAGAGGAAAAGGGTGTGTTGGGCTGCAAAAAAGGGGATAGCACCCTGGTACACGCTGCTGCTGCTGTCATAATCCGCCCCCTCCAGCCCCTAAACTGCCCCCTGCCCTCCCCACCCACCCCAAACCTCCCATGGCCTGCCCCCACTGCCACTTTACCTGCTGTGGTGCGAGCTGGGTCCATCCACGCTGGGCATGCGGAGCTGCCGGCCCTTGGCACCAATGGCGCCATAGCATTTATGGCAGTGGAACACAAGTTCCGCCATTGTAAGTTCCGCCCATCGGATTGGGATGCTGGTCATCCAAATCCTACCGTAGACTTGAGACGTGCTTTACTCGCTCAGAGCTGCCAGCTCTTCAGCTTAGAACAGGAGACACACCCATGTTTCGGGGTGAATCCCCACCCCACCTCCCCCGCTTAGCAATCTGCTCCTCCAGCTTTTCTGGGAAGAGTAATTATCAGACAAACTAATTGCTCACTTTCAAAATAATCAACTAAAATGAAATTAAGCAACATTCCAAGAAGGGAAGAAAGAGCTCATTTGTTTAACAAAATTTCCCTTGCAAAGTTCCATATACCACACTGCAGAGATTCCACCTCTTTGGAGTCTCAGCTTGTATAACAGTATTAGATGAGTTCATACCACAAAATGATTTGCTCTGTTAAATCTCATTTCCTTGTTTCACTTATAACCAGACCTTACTTTTGGATGTTTAAAAAGGCCCTGCTTTTATTCCCAAAACCTCCCATTCAATCCAAAGGCAATTTATTATTTCGTGCCAAAGCCAATTGACAACAATTTCCCTTAGACTTGGTCCATCATAATCACATTATGCCTTCATTAGTGGCGCATGTAATAAAAATGAGATCTATAAAAGACAGCCTCCCAAATGGCATTTGGAGAACAGCAGCATGCAAACCTTGTTAGTTCAGTCCACTGCGCTAAGCAAAGAGTCAGGCATGAGTAACGACATGGGGGACAAGGCAAACACAGGACTGCTGCTCCCAGGGAGCAATGTTTGCAGGAGGTTCCTCCATCCATACATCCATGATCAGCATGGCTACAGAGAAAGCAGGACGCCTGCAGTGTTACCAGAAAACCACACCTGACTGGTCAGCCGAAGCCCCAGCTATGCCTGGTGCGGACACAGTGAGGTTTTTTCTCCCTCTCTCATAACGACTCACAGTTCTGGTAGAAGAAAGTTATTTTCCCTCTCGCACAACACTTGACTGGCAGGAGAGTTAGAACAGACAAAAGAAAATATTTCTTTACCCAGCATGGAATTGATCTATGGAACTCCTTGCCACAGGATGTGGTGATGGCACCTGAAAGTCTTTAAAAGGAGATTGGACAGATTGGAGAGAATTATAGAGGAAAAGTCCATCACAGGTTAGAAGTGCTCCCTGAGGCATCTGGTGGGGCCACTGTGAGAAACAGGAGGCTGGACTAGATCCAGGGCCTTTGGCCTGATCCCAAAGGCAGTTGGGCTCTTCTGAGGTTCTTACAGAATAATGTATGTAAGTTTGACAGTTTCAGCGTCAGATTGACATTGTAAATGGTGCCCCACAGTTGTGCGTCGTGGGACCACCAGTGTAAACGGCCAGAGGCTCTGCATGCGCTCCAGCGGTTCCTGGATGCTGCGCCAGAGCAGGAAAGGTGTTGACGGGGACAGGAGGGGGAGGATCAGGGGGAATCGGGGCGGGGAGCAGGGCAGGCAGGGGGCATTTTGAGGGCGGGAGGGGACGGATCTCGGTGTCTTTGGACTTACACCAGCAAAACAGCTGCCCTCGGTCCTAGGAGACCCAATCATGGCCAGGCAGCCTACAGCAAAGTATTTTTACTTACCTCTCTCAGGCCATCTGGTTTCCCCCCCCCCAACATAGCACACAGCACACACTCCGACAGTGCGGCTGCATTGTGGGGGGGCAGGATTGGGGCATGGGTGCCAGTTGCTGGTGGGGAAGAGCAGCGATGGGGTCAGCTGCCTTCACTGGCATCTAGGGAGCCACGGTGAGAAGCAGGACGGGGACTCGGTGGACCATTGAACTGGCTCTGTAGGACTCGACTGGTGTGGGTCAGTGGGGCAGGACCCAGCTGCAGAAGTAGGTCCCCAACCCAGGCCGATCTGTGGGGGTCGCAAACGCCAGTGGCAAAGGTTTTCCTGGGTTGCAGTGTTGCCCCACCTGTCCTGACTGACCCAGCAGGCTCCTGCCCCGATCAATCATGATCCCTGTTTTGCCTACTGGGGAGATTTGAGAGATGCCTTTAGTTCTCTCCCCCCCCCCACTGCACATAGATGCACATGCTTCCGGGGTGTGTTTGTGTGGCAGCTGTTCTGTCATAGGTACCACCAGATCCATTATGAAACCAAACATCCCCTGAAATGTGCTTGCATCTTCAAAGTCACAACAAAGGTCTGAAGAGCAGGGGAGGTACTATATCGACAAAGTCCTGACGGTCACTTCACTCACATACTTCAGAGGCCAGGAGAGACAGGCTGCTGCTGCTGCTGCTGCTGCTGCTGCTGCTGCTGCTGCTGCTGCTGCTGCTGCTGCTGCTGCTGCTGGGAACACAAATGCTCTGTAGAGGCAGCAGAAAAGAACCTTCCGCAACCTGATGGAGTCTCTGATCCCAAGTGATGGAGAAACATGCGCACATTGGGCTTGTCTTGTCAGGGGAGGTGGGGATTGGCTTGTCCTGCCTTTGAACTGGAATTCCCTGCTGGGGGTTCAGGGACAGGACACGGCAGGCGCTAAGATGCTGGAGCGCGCGAGAAATCCCAGGCCTCTTTCTGACCGGCTTGTGTTCTGGCAGCGCCCACTGCTGCAGAGCAGTCTGCCCATCTGTTTCCCACTTGCAGAATAGGAAGCGGGAGGAGGCAGCTTCAGCTGGTAGCCGGAAGGCCCAGCCTGGAATTCCCCCCCCCCCCCGCTGGCCAGCAAGCTGCCCGGAGCCCTTCCTGGCACGGGTGACTCCATCCATGCGGCGAGACCCTTTGGGCGATGTGAGTTAGTGTGCACCAGGCCTCCGACTTGCTCACTGCTAACCAGCCCTGCTTGTCAGCAGGAGCAGCTGTGCTAAATATAGTCTCCTCTTTGGGCCGCTGCTGGGAATCGAGGAAAGAGGCTCAGTCAGTTCTCTTCCCGCAGCAGGTCGGCCTCTTTGCCGAGCTCCGGCTCCGATGCACCAAGCTGGATGTGGACAACCAGAGCCTCCCCTCGAAGCGGCAGCAGCCTTTCCGTTCAGACCCCTCCCTGCCTGCACTCCTTCGTTCCGTCATGGACAATCTTTTGAGCCTGCATCTCTCTCCCAAGTATCCAAGGCAGTGGACCAAACAAATCGCAACCGTGCATAGCAGCGTCAATACATGCATGTGTACAAGTGTACCATGATAGGTTGTGGGATGGACTGTGCACGTGGAGACCTGGGTTACAATGCCCAGTCAGCCATGAATCGCACCCAGTGACCCTGGACCGTCACTGCCGCTCAGCCTAGCCTGCCTTGCAGGGTTGTCCTGAGGGTGAAATGGTGGCGGAAGAAGTTCTCTCCTTCAGCTCCTTCGAGGACGGGTGGGATAGAACGACATGAGATCCGTCTGGATCACCGCAACGTGGGGCTGCCTTGGAAGATTGCGTGGAGAGTCCAGCGAATGCAAAATAATCAGAGCGGCTGGATTCCTGCTCAGAACGACACCTCTGAGACAGCGTCGTCGTCATCTCACGGACGGTCCTGGCTTTCTCTCTCAAAGCCCTACGTTGCTAGGAACCAGCACTGGGAGAGCTCCCTTCTGCCCCCTGACAAGCCTGCCTTGCTACAAAGACCCTCTTCAGGAACCCGACATTCGGGCCCCCGTTCTGGGACTCTCCCCCAGGAGGTCTGCCTGGCTTGGAGTCATGCGGTCTTTGGGGTGCCCATCCTTTCCCTCCATCCTTTGGGACATGTTTGAACCTGGCTGACATGGACTCATCTTGGCTGCTCGTCGGTCAGTACTGTGTCTGTCGCTCAATGTTGCGTTTTAAAATTGCACTAATTGCTTTGAGGCTGAAATGTGGACTATGGAATGTTGCCCAAGGGATAAATCCCAGCAATGACTGCGATGGCTGATCTTGATCCTTCCATAAAGCCATCGGAACAAGAGCGGCAAAGCAGCAGGCAACAAATGCCGCGCTTCTCCCCTTCACTGCGAATGGCAGCCAGACAAAACTGCTGAGCTGCTTTGGTCCAGTCAAGGGAAAAGAGATTGGTATCAAGCCAGCACTTCTCAGGAGGGAGTTCCAGGGCTTGGGTGCCACCACGGAGAAGGTCCTGCCTCTCTTCCCCCCCCCCTGCCTAGCTTTTGAGGGGAGGGGCATCTAGTGGAGGCCTCCGGTGATGCTCTCAATGAATGAGGGAGAAGGCAAAGGGGAGAAAGCCGGCTTTCGCACCCTGGCCCCAGGCTGCCAGGGGCTTTCGTGGACACTAGCAGCACTGAATTCTCTCCATAAACCAACTGGAAAGTGGTGCAGATCTTTCCACACTGGGATGACTTTCGAAGGGCAGTAAGGCCTGGTTAGCAACCTGGTCGCCCCATTTTGAACCAGTTGTCATTTCCAAACATTTTTCCAGGACACACTTACAGAAAGCGCTTTGTCTGTAATATAATCTGGGCAATAGCAAATCACGGATGGCTGATGGTGACGAGATGCTGCACCTTTATGATATCTGCATTCTTGTGAACATTGCTACCGTTCACGCTGAACCGCCTTCCTTCTCCACCAAAGCTCATGCCTAAGAGTCAAGCATTGTATCTGGTCCTGTGATATTTCAACCCCTTTGTGTCCAGCCCTCATCCTTCTCATGCAGGAAATGTTGTATGTGTGCGTCGGAATAGTAATTTTTTGCAGTTATTAATTACAAACCCAATGATGCAGTGGAAGAACAAGCACAACGCAAACATGCAGAAACCTTGCTCACAAATTGACGGGACTGAAGAAATGTCTGTGCCAATGAAAGTGGCAACATTCAGACTGGTGGCAGGATGTTCCATAGACATCTTTCCTCTGCTTGAGACTGGGGTACAGAACCCCCAAGTTCCACTGGCAGGTTCTGCACCTGGAGAGACTGTTCAAAGGAGGAGACTTGTGTGGAACTACAGGCGCCAGGCCACTGGTGGGCGAATGTGCCCCTGACACACCCCGTGCTCAGGGCCTTCTAGGAGGTGGGCCACTAACGTCACTATTGGTGCTAGTGAACGCTTTGAAATGATCTTCATGGCAAATTATAGCCCCGGTGTAGCATAGTGGCCGAGAGGCTTGTCTGGGAATGCAGACTTCCCTGGTTTGAACCTCGCCTCTTCCATGAACTTACTAGGTGGCCTCAGGCAAGCCACTCCCTCTCAGCCTCAGTCTCCCCCACCTGCGATATGGGGATAATAATACGGTACTTACTGGCCTTACAGGGTTGTGGTAAGATCAGCGTTCCATCAATACATGTGAAGTACTTTGCACAGTCAGAAAGCGCTAAGCAATGGCAGTGGTCTTCAACCTTTTTCATGCCATGACCCAAACAAACAAATGAACGAATGAATAAATGAAGTATGAGGCTGGGGACCCACCATTGATCCGGCCCCCTCCTGGGACCTGATCTACCCACCCCATGTTGCCAACCCCCGCCCCAGCACCGGCAGCCTCAACCCGTTGAGCTTGCCTGACCCACACCACCTTGCAGCGGGGTCATTCTAGAACAGCAGAGCCAAATCACGGTTCCCCCCCCCTCCAGCAAATCAAAAGAGGGAGAAGGGGAATGAAATTTCTGTGGAAACACCCCCAGCAGGTTTCTCTCTCTCTCTCTCTCTCTCTCTCTCTCTCTCTCTCTCTCTCTCTCTCACACACACACACACACACACACACACACACACGACAATACACCCCAGCGGCCATTTTGGTACCCATAAGTTGCCACGACCCCACAAATGAGGCTTCGCAACCCCATTGGGGTCCTGACCCCAAGGTTGAAAGAACAGCGCATCCAGGATTGTTGCTGCTGTTTGCAAGGTCCGAATTACTTGAGGCTTGGAGCATTACAGCACCACATGGGCAAGTAGTCAGAGTAAGCAAATCCAGCCTTCTCTGGATAGGTTTTCCTCTTGTAGGCAATAATGAAGTTTAATCAGCATCTCTCTCAATTAAAGCTGCACCTACCGTGCTCTGACATGAAAGGAGTCTTTTATGTTTCATCTAATTGTGATCAAAGGAAGCTGCACATGTGAGGTTAAAGGGGCCTTTTGTTGTTGTTGCAAATATGGCTTGTTAAGTGACACTTTCTGTTTTTCCAGACAGTGGAGCGACACCAGATGTCGCTCCTGTTTGCGTCCTCTTGGCCTGCTTGGGGTCGCAGCTGATCACATATGGATAGGTCTACCCACTAGCGTCGACGGGGGGTGGCGGGCCGCCGGGGGGTGTCGCGCGTATGGGGGTGACGCGCGATGCCCCTCACTCACATTTTTGCGGTGAAGGTGGGCCCGGCCGCCCTCTCCTGGGTCCGTTTGGCTCTAAAATGAGCCAAAAACGGAGCGGGGAGGGCGCTCCGCTCCTGCGCGTGATGTCACGCGCGGGGGCGGAGCCTCCCCCTTAAGGGTGACGCGCGTCCCCGCTCAGGGGTGTCGCGCGTCGTCGCGACGCCCCTGGGTCTACCAGATCCCCCCCAATGCAGGGGGGGACAGAAGCGATACTGCCCGGCACTCGGCCGGGACTGGGGGCGTGGCCAGGGGCGTGTCCGGGGGCGGGGACTTCCTCCCTCGAGGCTGGGAGCTCTCCGGAACAGCCCGAGTAAACTTGGGCTGTTTCGGAGAGCTCCTAGTCTCGCGCAAATATGCGATGAGGCTGGGAGCTCTCCGGCCTCGTCGCAAATACGCGACGAGGCCGGAGAGCACCTAAAAAAGTCCCAGCTGGCCGGGACAATGAGAAGACCGGCCGGGAGCCCGGGATTGGGCTCCCGAACCGGGATTGTCCCGGTCATTTCCAGGACTATGGTAAGCCTACATATGGACAGGGGACTTGTGTCGGATTGATGCCCTGTGCTTGGGCTCTGCCAGGGCCTCTGAGAGGAATTTTATCAGGGGGTACAAAGTTTATTTTGGGTCCCTTCCCAAAGGGGGAGGGGCGAAAGGGGGTGGGGGTGGGTGGATCGGGCTCGGAAGGGGGTGGGATTGGCGGCCTTTAAATAAATAACACAAACAAACAAAAAGAGGATCAGCGATAAGAAAGCACGTTTGATTTGAACATCTTTGTTTATGCTAAGAGTTCACAATACAGACAAGCTTACTACTGTATTTATTATTTATTTGACAAAAAGAGCTTTCCCGGCCTTCTTTTGAGCAACTATCTGACAAATAACCCTACCCAGCGCAGCCTTGTGTTGCAACTTGCCACACAAATTGGTTTTTCTTTCTTGCCACCAGAACGCCAGGAACCCCAGCAGGCCAGGGACAGAGCTCGTGCCCCTCCCTCACAGCTCGGCAGCAGCCCCCCCCCCTAGTAGCGCTGCACCGCTTTGCCTTGTGGGACTTGGAGGCCAGGACCGGGTCATCGACATCGTTGCCAGCGAGGGCTGCCTGCAGCAGGGATCCATTTTTTTTATACAGTGCATGTGCAGAGCGCACATCCTTCAGATAGGAACATTTCTGGGGACCCTCCTTGGCATCCACCTTTCTGGTGTGCTAGCTTTTTATGTGCATGGATTTTTTGTAATGAGGAAAGGGGAGTCTGGGCCCCTTGCCCTCCCCCCTCCATTGCTGTAGCAGCAAGTTAAGGGAGTAGGAAGAAGGTGAGAGGAAGGCGCTCTTCTCTGATTTAGATTAAAATCTAATCTTAAAGGAACTCTGGGCTGCAATGCTCCCCCTTACATGAAAAACAAACGACGGGTACAGTTTATAACCTGAGCTTCAAATTTACTAGGTTCAGCAGCTTCCAGTTCTGTGAGGTCGTAGGAGAGACTGGGAGTGCCCTGAGAGTCCAGTGTGAGTCACGGCGGGGGTGGGGTGGGGATTTGGAACAGTCCTTCGGTCGAAGTATAACATCCCCCCACTGTACCACACTACCTCTCAGCTGGCTTGAGAATCAGACATGATCCACTGGCACTTCCCTGGACCTTAGACAGCAGCACACCCCCTCTGAGAAGACGGTCCTCCCTGGGCACATTCTCGCGCCTGCGAGCCGAGGTGCACGAAAACAGCACATGCGCATTCATCCACCAGGACATCTGGACTCCGGATTCCAATGGTTTTGACGCCCCTTCTTCTCTTGGCGGGACCCTTTTGGGGACGGGTCTACATCACTTCCCATTCAGAGAGCGGCCTCCGGAACTAGTTTCTCCTGCACGACCTGCTCATCATGGCCTCCTGACCCCTTCGCCAGCAGCCTCCAGTCATGGCTGGAGCCGCGTCAAAATGCAGCCGCCGAAGCAGAGCTGGCCCTTGTGGATACCACTCTCTGCAGAACCCGCCTGCTGCTGCCCTTCCAAGACGGGAAAAATAACCGCCTGGCAGACAGAGCCTCAGCCTCCTCTCCAAGTTCGCCTCACCCCATCCATCCACCTGTCAATCAAAGGATAAGGATTATGCCTCAAACCTTTTTAATGGCATAATTAGGCATAATGACATGTTCAAATGATTACACGTATGAACACTAATTGCATAATTGAGGATAATTAAGCTGACGAGGTAAACACACCATTAAGAGAAAAGCACTTCGAAAAACTCAAGGAAATTGGCACAAACCACAAACTGACAGAAAGTTGAAGTTCTGGCAATATCCAACCACAGATAGGATTCCCATCACCGGCCAACGTTCCTGCTCGGCCGACCTTTTTCCCCCAGCAGCCTGGCTGACTGGTGGAGCCCAGGCTTCAGACCTGGAGCAGGAGTTCGCACACTGGCATCACCAGTAGGGGGCTGGGCTGGGAACGTGGAGAGCAGGGACAGAGTAGACCATCCCGGGCGAGGTGGGCAGTGGCCCCTCTTGGCAGATGACCACTTTATCGGCCAGGACCTTTGGGGAGTCCAGAGCAGAGATCAGCCGAACTGAAAGCGCCTCAGTCAGTACAGAAGTGTGCAGGCTTATGAGATGCCCCCCAATTCTTCATCAGGCAATTGGCCCCATGAAACGTGGCGGGGGCACCTGCACATGTGTGGTGTGGGACACCCCAGCCTGTGCCTCCATTTGCACATGTAGAGGCTTGTGGGGCACCATGGGGTCCGTGATGTGGTTATCAACAATGCAGCACACTGAAGGCCTTTGGCAGGCACCTCACAGCCTCGGAACCCCCAGGGGACCTCGGAACCCCCAAGCGGACAATCAATTTAATTAATACTGTCAGGGATCTGCCGCCCCCATTGCCCTGATTCACCTCTGCCACGCCCCTCCAGGGCCTCATTCCTGCTGGCACCATCACCACCGACTACAGATTTCTAGAATAAAAATCAGCCGGGATTGTTGGCCATGGTCCGTTAAAAGCGTCATTCCCTGACGTTTCACCAGCGTCCATGGCTGGCATTCTCAAAGGGAGAGAGAGAGAGAGAGAGGTACAGTTCAACAGATTGGAATGTAGATTGATTGCAATGGCTACAGATTGTTGTGCAGTTTTTGCAGCAAGGAAGGCCTTGTGTTTGCAGGTCTGAACTTCTGCCAGTCTTTGAGAGCTGATGGGCTAAATGGGCAGCTCCCAAATGCAACACACTTAATATGACTGATCCTAAGCATTTTGTGAAAATGGGGGGTTGAGACCGCTGGTAGCCATTACACCAAATGTGCCCTGCTGCTACCGTGTCCCCGCCTGGGACTAAGGGACCCCACAGGGGAAGCGGCGCTTCGAACGGGTTGGGGTTCGACATCCTTTACCTGAGTCAGGGATGGTTGGCGCAGAGCAGACGGAGGTCGAATCAAGGTTGATTCCCTTGTATTTGGGGGTTTCCAGTCACCCGTCGCGTTCCGCATCCCCAATCCCTCCCCAAGGTCACTCCGGGCGAAGGGGTCAGAAAAGCAGGGCACTGATGCTCTTCCTTGGGTGCTCCTCGGGGGGGAGGGCGGTCACCTTCTAGGGAAGCGGTAGTAGGTCTCGGGGGGGGGGAGGAGCCTCCTATCCAGCAAGGCGGGCAGTGTCCTGCTGGTCGTGGGTTCGTGGTGCAGCAGGCTGTGGCCAGCAGGGCCGCTGACTTGGCCGCAAGGGGACGGCAGCTCTGGTCGTAGTGCTGGGCGAATCCCCTGCCCGATAGGAGAAACCCCCAAGGGTCCTCCCAACGCGGCTGGGCTGGGCTGGTTGAGGTTAGGTGAGGAGCTCCAGACCTGAAGATGTGCGGACCAAAGGGGCTCCACAGAAGCTCTCCTGCCATTGCATCAGTGGCTCCTTTGATGGCTCTTCCCGGGGTGGGTTGCCAGCCGACAGGATTTGCACCCAGTAGGGATCACCGACGCGGCTGGAAGAGCGGCCAGTTCCTGCAACCACTTTCTCCCCCTCCCTTGGACGGCCGGCAAGTACTTAGCTCCTGCGGGAGATGGCTCCTGCAAGGGCTTGTCGCCCCGTGGGCTGGGATCCAGCCCTGACTTCGAATCAACCGTGGGGAAGCGGCCTGGGAGTCCACAGCGCCACACGGCCTGGGAGTCCACAGGCCACAGAGCGACCTAGGCTCCGCCCAGCTCACGACTTGCTGCCCTCGACTAGCTTCGCTGGGGAGTGAGTGACTGCAGCCATCATCCCGTCTAATGCAACATATGCTGGCCTGGTTCTTTTTTAGCGTTTGCTTTAACAAATGTGGTGAAGTTTCCAACAGGGGAGCGAGTTTAAGTAAACATGCTGCTATTGTATTGCAAGAAATCAATAAGCTCCATGTGCTCTTTATGGAGGACAATGTAGTGGAAAAAAGAAGACATTTAAACGGAGGGTTCTTGGCTGCTCAGTTAACTGGATTTAATCTGAAGAGGGAGAGAAGGGACCAGACATTTAAACGGAGGGTTCTTGGCTGCTCAGTTAACTGGATTTAATCCGAAGAGGGAGAGAAGGGGCCAAACATAGGTGTCAGGTCTGCTGTTCAGTGAACAGCTGGGATATCCCCTCAGCAGTAGCCTAATGGTGTAGTCTAGTCTGACACCTTCCATCTCTAAGGATGTGAGTTTGAATTACCAAAGTTGTCACCAAAATCACTGGTTCATTCTTGACAGAAAGCTTGTTGTTTCATGATCCTGCTGCAGCATTGGGGCTTTTTTGGGTTACCTTTGAGAACATCACACTGTAAGGCTGAAAGGGAAACCTTCTCTCCAGTTCTTTGGTTGGATAGTGGCCACTCAGTCAGCAGCAGAAAGAAAACCTTGACTTTGCTAGAATGAACAATTGTCGCTCACAGTGCCCAACATCAGCATCAAACTATCCACCCACTGATACCTATTCGGCAGGCCACATCTTCTAGATGTGGGATTGTGAGCAGGTCACCAGCAGACAAACACAGTGCGGCCAAAATGCTTCCCTTCCCTCGTGTGTCCAGGAAGCCACAAACACCCTTTCATGGATCTGACTGCTTGTTAATAACATGCCAGGGGTGCTTCACGGATATTCTCTCCTTGAAACCCATGGGGTGGGGGGGGGGGTTGTGTGTGTTCTAGATTTATTTTTTTTAATCAGGTTTCTTTCTGCATATCGGCATGCTGAAAGTGGAACCCGTGCATCACCGTTTCATTGTTTTTTCCAAACTGTGCACAAAGTGCTTTGTGCACATGATTTGCTCCAGCTTTCGGTGACTTTAGTTTATTCCTGCCTTGCCCAGGCACATCAACGTTTTTTATGGCCATGTTTCATCATTGCACACACTTGCAGCAGTAACACATTGGGGGGGGGGGGGATAGTCGCAATTGAACTGAAGAAATACTGTGCATGCTCCAAGTCTGGAATTAAATTTAGACATCCTCCTAATTAAAAGCGAATTCAGGAGGAGTAGAACACAGCACTGAGCAAACCAAAGGAAGAACCTCAGAAGAGCCCAGCTGCTGGATCAGGCCAAAGGCCCATCTAGTCCAGCTTCCTGCATCTCAGAGTGGCCCCTCCAGAGATGCCTCAGGGAGCACACAAAACAACAAGAGACCTGTATCCAGTCACCAATCTTTGCATCTGGCATTCAAAGATAGCATATACTAAAACCAGGAGGTTGCTTATCCTCATCATGGCTTGTAACCTGTGATGGACGTTTCCTCCATGAATCTGTCCAATCTCCTTTTAAAAGGCATCCAGGGCAGGTGCCATCACCACATCCTGTGGCAAGGAGTTCCACAGATGAATTACACGCTGGGTGAAGAAATATTTTCTTTTGTCCATTCTAACTGTCCCTCCACTCAATTGTAGTGCATGTCCCCTGGTTCTGGTGTTGTGTGAGAGGGAGAAGAACTTCCCTCTATCCACTCTCTCCACTCAGCCTTGCAGTCAGGAGGTATTTTCCAGAAAAGGACATCAACTTTCAGGGTCGAGCTTGAGGTCAATAGTCTGCCTGTGCGTAGGCATCCGAGTGCCCATGTCTACGAGGGGAGGGAATAGAAAGCAGGGTCTATGCTGACGAGAGCCGAGTGTTGCAGCCAAGGGGGGTGCGACTTCACCAGGGTTGGAGGCTGCCAGGCACTGGGCTGTTGTTCTTCGAGATTCGGAGGTAGGATCAGCAGTTAGGTATGTTGCCTGCTGTAGGAGTCTGTTTATACCTCTCCCCCACCCCCAAAAGAAGAAGCTCTGTTTGTATATCTGTAAGTCAACAGTATTTCAAACATGCCCAATAGTCTCCAATTCTCCATCTCATGACCAGGAAACGGATCCTGTAAGGAGGCCACCCACAGGATGGCTTGCCATTGGGAAAGGTTTTTTTGCAAGACCTGTCCTGGACCCATGACAAAGTATGTGACGTACGCTGTCTTCCTAGGCGCACATTAGGAAGTGCAAGGGGGGAATCAACCCCCCCCCATCCTTGCTCCTTGGCCACCCTCATTCAGAGGGTCTTCAGTGCCTGTAAGCCTCCTATGTACTGAAGATCAGCTCAACAGCCGGACGTCAGGGAGCACAAGGTTTCTTGGCTGTGTGAACGGGCTTAGATGGGCGCAAAGTCTCCAGGGTCCCTGATCCAACCAACTGGCAAAAAAGTAGAAGGCTTCATTGTATTTTGAAATGGAAAAAGAAGATGGCTGTTTTCTTTGCCCCTTCCTTGCAAGAAAATAAAATATATATGAAGCAGCTATTCAAGTGAATTATTTAATCATAAAATCAATATTGATTATACACTATAAAAGTGCTAAATATAAAGCAATAAAACCTCCTAATGTCCCCAGGGGAACAAATTACAGGGAAAGAGGGATAAATTGCCACCTTTAATCACTCAGTGGGTGACTCACAATTGTGCAGGCGCATTTTTCCCCCACTTCATAATAATGACACATTCCTTGAAACAGTTATGATGGCCATTGTCAGAACAGTCTTCTGATAAGATGACTCCAGCAATTTCCCTTTAACTACTACAGACCTTTCTTTCTGCATTATGTGGTCCTTAGCTTTCTCTTGTGCTTTTAGCCTTTCACTTGGAATTCAATCCTGTTGTGTTCCAGCCCACTTTTAAGAACAAGAAAATAGAAAAATCAAACTGGGCATTTTTGTAATCAGAAGCCGGCCCATCCCCGACACCAACTGAGGAGGTCGCCTTAGGCAGCGAGCACCCACCTGCATCTGACATTTGCTTCTATTCCTCCTCCACCTCCTCCCACTTCCTGTATTGGAAAAGGATTTCATGGAGAACAAGAGGAAGCTCTTCCTCTTTCCATTCAGGAAGTGAGAGAGCAGAGGCTGCTATGTCACCAGTTACAAGGGAGCCTGTATTTGGCCCACCACCTCAGGCACCAGGAGGCTGGCCCAATCAGAAGGCATCCCAAAGTGTCGTTTTCAAAGTAGAGCACCTTGTTGTCCCATTTTGATTTGATGGCCATTTCTATACCACCTTCCTGCTCCGAAAAAGAGGCTCTCAAGAACACTGAACTCAGACGGACAGTTAACAAAGTTTATTGCTTTACATGACAGCAACCCTAACATCCTAAATTATCTCAAAGCAGAAACCCTTCTGCTTAGCACAGTCTTGCAAACAGAAACAACAGTCTTTTCAACAGAAATAAGACAGTCGCTGCCGTCTTCCTTCTCCCCAGCAAAATCCCAAAGTTTCTTCTCTCCCCAAAAGTCTCCCTCAAACCAGTCTCCTGGGCAGCAGAGTTTTCTCCTTCCTCCACCTGGTTTTTCCAGTCTCTGGTCCAAGGGTGTCAACTCAGCAGTCCTTTCACTTCCTGGTTGTAGCTCCATCAGCATAGCAGCAGCATCCCATCCCCTGGCAACCTACAAGTCCTGCACCTACTGATGCTGCTATTATAGTCTTAAGTTCCAATTAGTGCTAATGGAGTGCAGCTGGGGGGGGGGGGGGCTTGCAACCACTGCACCAAAGTCCTGACTTCTTCCTAAGTATCAGCAACACCTGTGGGACACACCCTGCCTGGGTGGTAGGTGTGCCTCCACCCATGCAGTCCTGGGTGTTAACCCCTTGCTGTCCAGTCCTGTCAAAGTCCAAGTCTTCATCTGTTAACTCCTTGCTGCCTGGATCTGTCAACAAGGGTCCACTGCTGACACCACACTTGGCTCCTGCCAGTCTTCTGGATCTTCTTCCACTACAGTCCTGCTTCTGAAACCATGACTGGGTCTGGGTCAGGCTCTTCTGCTAGGCACCCAGCACCGCACGCCCACGTATACAGGTGGGTTTCTCTGCACACTTTAAAAATGAAAGAAATAGAAAGGTTTGTCAGGTAACATCCTAAAACAGAAGCACTGTGCAATTGATTCAGGTGTCTGTGCTTGTAAATAGAGGAATGATCAACCATAAAACTAAAAGGAAAAAAAAAACCCATAAAGCAAAATAGCAATACAGACAATCCTGCCCTCCCCAGAACGCAATCCCACTTTCTACAAAGATAGACATAGCTGTGAAAATAAAAGGGGAGACTTTCCACATCCATAGTGCACTACTTCGGTTCACATATGGAATTTCTCTTGTGAATCTCCTCCTCTGTCCTATTTTCAATTTACAGCCGCCGCTGCTGGGCAAGCAGATTGGACAAAGCAAGCGGCTGTGTGAATTGAAAGGGGAACATCTGTAGAAGGTGAAGGAGCCACACGGAGCGATCCATCCATCATGGAGAGAGAGGCAGCAGCCTGTCAGGGGAGGGAGGAGGAGGTTCCTGGGGACATGTCAGACTCCCAACATTTGACCTGAGGCCAAACATCTTCAGTCCCTGCCCTCCGCCTGGATCATTAGCTCCATTGAGGGAGCACTTGTGCTCTTGTTTCCCAAGAGAATTGGCCTGAGGTTGGTGTGCACCATATTGTCAGATTCCCAAGCAGGTGAACTCGTTACATTAATTAACCTGGGTCCTCGTGAATAGTTTAGTCATATGAGAAAGTGTGAAATTGAGAATGATGGGAGGGAACACGAGTCTGGAACTATTAGGATTGAACTAGAGAAAAGAGCATTTAGGTGAAACATTTTGGGGGTGGGGTGGGGAGGGGAGCAGGCAGCACTAGACAGTGGAACACACTGAGGGGGGAGTGAGTAGCCATTGAAATAGAAAGTGCTGCCAGTACTTCCAGAGTCAGGATGGAGCATTTGGGCAGACCGTACCGAGCTGAGTCAGGAAATGGGGAGCTCTGATGCTCGGCTGTCAGCCACCAAATGGGCCTGGGGGATACGAGCCAGGGAGGCCCAGGAGCCCAGACTTGTGGCTGCCCGAGGGAAAGTCCAAATGGAACTACAAAGTGTTTGTAACCTATCAGATTGCATAGCTTGTATAGCCTATCAGCCGGTGGGCTGCATGGAGACCCCTGGAGACCGGGGGTGGCTCCCACAAGGGCAGAGGCGATGCTGGAGGGGGGTACCGTAAGTCCCGCACCGTTCCACTCCCTGTTTACTCCCCGGTACGAGGTGGCCCCACCCCCTTGCCGTTGGAGCTGCTCTGTGTGGCAAAAGCAAAAGGTGGGTAGTCTCCTGCCCGTTGCCTTCGCCGCACGGAATGGCTCTGATGGCAAGGGGGCAGGGCCACCTCGTACCGGGGAGTAAACGGGGAGTAGAACGGTGCGGAACTTACGGTTCCCCCCCCTCCGGTGACGCCTCTGCACAAGGGGCAGCAGGACCCAGAGCGGAATGCCGCCTTCCCTTCTTACACTGTGGCTCCCAACGTGGAGTCGCAGAAAGCTCCGTCCAGTTTGCTCTACCGAACCACTCAGGTTTTGATTGGTCTGGCTGGGCTTCAGCTCTTCCTCATCTCCTTTGTTTTGAAGCGGGGAACTTCAGCCTGCCGCAGGGCAGCAGGACTTGATTGCAGCGCCCGACACAATTGCTTTGAAGGTCTCTCAGGTAACCAGCAGCACCTTGGCATATTGAGTTGTAAGGCAGACTGAGCAAGTAGTTGCTCCAACACAGGGCCTTCCCCAAGCAGCGGATATTAAATGTTGAGGTTTTAGATTACGCAACCCAGAAGACTTGGGGGAAGATATGAAAGAGAGATGTCTGTCTGAGACAAAACGGAGGAAATCTCACCCAGCAGCCCCTGAGAAGTGGAGGAGCGAGAAGTGCCTGGCTTGTGATTCAGCTGACCCACAGGGGAGGGAGAGGGTCCTTGTTCTTCTGTGTCTGTCCCTAAGCAGGACCGCTAAGCAGAACATCTACCAAAGCATCATCTGGGAAAGGCCTAGTCGCCCGAGGGAAAGGGGGGGGTCACAAAGGTGAAGCCGTGGTGGAGGCCCTGAGACCTTCTCTGCAGTTCAGCCCCACAGGTGAGGAGGGGCCGCCCCTGCTTTCCCTGCTGCCCCATGTTCTCCCTCCCGCGAGTGCAGGTTTAGGCCCCTGTCTGCACCTACATCTAGCTGGGTGTTGGGCAAATGCGCCAAGGAGGGTCTGGCAGGAGCTGTTGTCCCCTCGGTTTTCCCGGTGGGATTGGATCCTACCTCAGCCCCGTGACTTTCCTGCTCTTGGGAATCGGAGGGCTCCAGGGCAGGTTCTTTGCTTCCCAGTCCTGTCACTGGAAGGAGCGCAAGTGGGGAGACCTGGAGGCCCGGAGGACGTTGCCTCCCGCGGGTGCCACTGCTCCGGCCTCCCCTGAGGTTTAGCGGTGCGGGGACTGCCTGGGGCGGATTAACGCACGGGGGGGGAGAGACACTGCACTGGGTCGCTCCTGCTGTTACCCCACCGCCCAGTCCAGCCTGCGGAAGGCTCCTTCTGGGCTGAGCAGGCCAGCCTCAGGAAGAGAGCAGCCACACTCCTCGCCCGCTGGCACGTTCCTGCTCCCAGCCTCTGTTTCTGGGGACAGAGCCTCACAGGGCAGCACACACACCCACGTGGGGGGGGGGGGCTGACAGTGCTCCACAGGTGGTTTAAACTGGACCCACAGAGCATGTGACCCACCAAGCCAAACACGGACCACCAGCCTTATACTGTATATGGTGTGGAGCCAGAATACCCCTCCCATTTTTGCTGTTACATTAGCAAAGTGGGCGGTGGTTCGACCCCTTCTGAAGAAGCCCTCCCTTGACTCCACAGTAATGGACAACTACTGGCCAGTTTCAAACCTCCCGTTTTTGGGCAAGGTAATTGAGCGGGTTGTGGCGTCTCAACTCCAGAGGGTCCTGGATGAAGCGGATTATCTAGACCCCTTTCAATCTGGTTTCAGGCCGGGCTTTGGGACGGAAACGGCCATGGTCACCTTGGTGGATGATCTACGCCGAGGACTGGACAGGGGGAGTGTGTCCCTGTTGGTTCTGCTGGACCTCTCAGCGGCTTTCGACACCATCGACCATGGTGTCCTTCTGGGCCGACTGGCTGAGCTGGGGGTCGGGGGCACTGTTCTGTGGTGGTTCCGCTCCTACTTGGCAGATAGGTCCCAGATGGTGGTGCTGGGGGACGCCTTTTCAGCATCCTGGCCCTTGAGGTGTGGGGTGCCACAGGGTTCCATTTTGTCCCCCATGCTATTTAACATCTACATGAAGCCGCTGGGAGAGGTCATCCGGGGATTTGGAGTTGGGTGCTATCAATATGCTGATGACACCCAGCTCCATCTCTCCTTTCCACCTGATTCCAGGGTGGCTGTTGAGGTTCTGGAGTGCTGCCTGGAGGCGGTTGGGACCTGGATGAGGGTTAATAAGCTGAAACTAAACCCGGACAAGGCAGAGGTTCTCCTGGTCCGGAAATCCACGATGCAGGTACTAGAGTATCGTCCTGCTCTGAATGGAGTTGCACTCCCTCTGAAGGAGCAGGTCAGCAGCTTGGGGGTCCGCCTGGATCCGCAGCTGCTCCTGGATTCCCAGGTGGCGGCAGTGGCCAGGGGGGCTTTTGCCCAGCTACGGCTGGTGCACCAGCTGCGACCATACTTGGATCGTGCAGACCTGACCACGGTGATCCATGCCATGGTGACGTCGCAACTAGATTATTGTAACGCGCTCTACGTGGGGCTGCCCTTGAAGACAGGGAAATGGGGAAATGTAGCCGGGCGGTCCTGGAGGCCAAATTTAGGTTGCTAGGTAGGAAGCTCACATCCAGGACCCCAAAGGTAGCGTTCTCAGAAGTGCTACCTGTTCCACACGCAGGGCCAGCTAGGCAGGCGGAGCTCAGGGGTCTCAATGCGTGGATGAGACACTGGCGTCAGCAGGAGGGGTTTAGGTTTGTTAGGCACTGGGGAACGTTTTGGGACAAGCCAGGCCTGTACAAGAGGGACGGGCTTCACTTGAACCAAAACGGAACCAGACTGCTGGCACGTAACATTAAGAAGGTGGCAGAGCAGCTTTTAAACTGACCCATGGGGGAAAGCCGACAGGAGCCGAGGGGCATCCGGTTCGGGACTCCTCATCCCTAGGGAATGAGGGTGCAGAGGATGGGGAACAGTCAAGTAATAACAGAGTAAGAATTGGGAGTGGTAGCGTGATGGGACATGACAGCCAGTCTAGCAGGACAGAAGGCTGCAGGAATAAAGGTGCAAACATGCAGCCCTTCTTGGGGGACCAGGTATATAAGTGCTTTTATGCAAATGCCCGAAGTCTACGGGCAAAGATGGGAGAACTGGGGGTGCTTGTTTTAATTGTTTTAATTATCTGTTAATTATTTTAATGTATGTTATTTTAATGTTGTAAGCCGCCTTGAGTGCCCTTGCCGGCAGAAAGGCGGGATACAAATTCTTTAAATAAATAAATAAATAAATAAATAGTAATAACAGAAACCTGGTGGAATGCGGAGAACCAGTGAGATACTGCAGTTCCAGGATATAAACTCTATAGGAGGGACAGAGAGGGGCGTGTTGGAGGTGGGGTGGCCATCTATGTCAAAGAGGGGGGTAGAATCCACCAGAGTAGAGCTGGAGGGGGGCTCTGACTCCTCCGTAGAATCACTGTGGGTTAGATTACCAGGCTCAAAGAGTGAGGTAATAGTAGGGGCATGCTACCGTCCTCCAGATCAAAAACCTGAAGGGGATCTTGAAATGAGGAAGCAAATCAGGGAGGTGTCAATGAGAGACAGGGTTGTAGTCATGGGGGACTTCAATTATCCTCACATCGACTGGGTCAATTCATGCTCAGGTCATGAAAGAGAGACTGGATTTCTGGATATGTTAAATGACTGTGCCTTAGAGCAGCTTGTCACGGAACCGACCAGAGGACAGGTGACTCTGGATTTGATATTGTGTGGCACTCAGGATCTGGTCAGGGAGGTTAATGTTACCGAACCATTGGGGAACAGTGACCATGCTGCGATCTGTTTTGCCATGCATGTCGGGGGGAGAGTGCCAAGCAAATCTGACACAAAAACCTTTGACTTCTGAAGGGCAGACTTCCCCAAAATGAGGAGACTAGTTTAAAAAAAGCTGAAAGGGAAGGTAAAAAGAGTCCAATCGCTCCAGAGTGCATGGAGGCTGTTTAAAACAACAGTCATAGAGGCCCAGCGGGAGTGTATCCCACAAAGGAGGAAGGGCTCGACTAAGTCCAGGAGGGTGCCGGCATGGCTAACAAGCACAGTTAAAGAGGCTATAAAAGGCAAGGAAGCTTCCTTCCGTAAATGGAAGTCTTGCCCTAATGAGGAAAATAAACAGGAGCACAAACTGTGGCAAAAGAAATGTAAAAAGATGATACAGGAGGCCAAGCAAGACTTTGAGGAATGTATGGCAGGCAACATAAAAGGGAATAATAAAAGCTTCTTCAAATATGTTAGAAGCAGGAAACCTGCCAGGGAAACGGTTGGTCCACTGGATGGTGAGGGAGAGAAAGGGGTGATAAAAGGGGACTTGGAGACTGCAGAGAAATTAAACGAGTTCTTTGCATCTGTCTTCATGGCAGAAGACCTCCGGCAAATACCGTTGCCGGAACGGTCTCCCCTGACTAAAGAATTAAGTCAAATAGAGGTTAAAAGAGAAGACGTCTCAGACTTAATTGACAAAATAAAGATCAATAAATCACCAGGCCCGGATAGCATCCACCCAAGAGTTCTGAAGGAACTCAAGAATGAAGTTGCTGACCTCTTGACCCAAATATGCAACTTGTCCCTTGAAACGGCTGGCCTGCAACAAATTTTCCCCATGGCCCTCCACCGCAAATAGGTTCCCCACCCTTGCTTTAATTGGTCAAAGTAAGTGCTGGGGGGGGTTGCGAAGGTGCCGGGGGGGGGTCGCGTCCATCTGGCTGATGATCCTAGCTAGGTCTTATTTTCAGGGGAGGTCTTATAAATATAAGACCTACCATCATTTTTGCATGATTTTTGCTGGCACTCGTAAATATGCCAGCAAAAATCATGCAAAAATAATGGTAGGTCTTACTTTCGGGGGAGGTCTTATTTTCAGGGAAACAGGGTATCAGCTGGAGGGGGCAGTCACGGATTCGGGGTGAAGCGCACCCTGAATCCGTCACCCCTCAGAGCCCTTGCAATTCGCCACTGATGCAACACTTTCCTCATGGTTGGGCCAGCGGTGTGTGTTTGCCTGCCAGTGGCACAAAAATTGCGTTATTCTCACTCCTGACACGGCTGATTCCTCGATTTAATTCAGGAAAGACAACTTCTTTTTAATTGGAAGTGTGACTCTTCTTGGAAGGATTGGATTAACGGATTTTTTCCTGCTCCTGTGAGCAGAGGCCGTCGTGCCCACTGTTGCCATAGAGAAGCACCGGCAGCACCCTTCCCGCCAGCAGCCTCTTCCGCACTGATCAGCAGCAGCGGTACAGTGATCAGTGCGCAGCTATCGGCATCTGGGGTGGCCACAGGGATGATGATGATGAGGAATTTCAGCAGGCCGATGAAAGTGTCGACCCAGTGTGCGGCGGCTGTGAAGAAGGCCAATTCCATGCTCAGGATCATTAAAAAAGGGATTGAGAATACAATGGCCAATATTATTATGCCGTTGTACAAATCGATGGTAAGGCCGCATCTGGAGTATTGCGTCCAGTTCTGGTCGCCGCATCTCAAAAAGGATATAGTGGAACTGGAAAAGGTGCAGAAGAGAGCAACTAAAATGGTGAGTGGGCTGGGGCATCTACCTTATGAGGAAAAGCTACAGTGTTTCGGGCTCTTCAGTCTAGAAAAAAGGCGGTTGAGGGGGGATATGATTGAGACGTATAAAATTATGCATGGGATGGAGAGAGTGGATAGAGGGAAATTCTTCTCCCTCTAGCACAACACCAGAACCAGGGGACATGCACTCAAATTGAGTGGAGGGAGGATTAAAACAGACTAAAGAAAATATTTCTTCACCCAGCGTGTAATTCATCTGTGGAACTCCTTGCCACAGGATGTGGTGATGGCACCTGGCCTTGATGCCTTTAAAAGGGGTTTGGACGACAGATTCATGGAGGAAAAGACCATCACAGGTTACAAGCCATAAGCAACCTCCTGGTTTTAGAAGTAGGTTTTCTCTGTGCCAGGTGCAGGGGAGTGGCAGCAGGAAACAGGTTATCTTGTTGGCTGTGAGCTCCTTGAGGCATCTGGTGGGGCCACTGTGTGATACAGGAAGCTGGACTAGAGGGTCCTTTGGCCTGATCCAGCAGCCGGGCTCTTCTGATATTAGTAAAGAGGTACGCTTAATGGGTTTTCCAGCCATGTATTTATTTTGAGGAAATACAGATAGAAAATTTCCTGAGGCTTGCCAGTGGAAAATCCTTTGATGTCCGTGATCACTTTAAAGAGACAAGCAGCTGAACTGCGTTCTCCTGGACTATCTGATGCTGGCAGGCGATATTACTGACACTTGCTGACGTTTCGTTACACACTTGTAACTTTATCAAAGCAAACACACGAACCAATGCGGCTTCAAGCCGGTAGATGTTACTGTCTGTTGAGGAGCATCGTTATTTTTTGTAGTTGAGAAGCACTAACTGCTGATTCAAAACGGAAGCTTGTTGCCTAGTTACGCTGCATGACCTCTTAAAGGGATACCGTTATGGAGTACCATGTAGCAGTGTGAGTGAGGAAATTGAAGGAAAAATCCATCATTATGAACTCACTAAAGGCGAATGGCTACAAGGCACAACAGGTGGAAACGGTGTGGGAACAACAACTAAAAAAGAAGAACTATGTTCATGCTCCTGAGGACATCAGCAAGAAGGAAAATGAGGGTACACTTTCTGAAAAGAAAAAAGATCTTAAGTGGCTGTCTCTTCCCTTTGTTAAAGGTGTTACGGACAAAATAGCACATGTGTTCAGGAGACATGAAGTAAAAACAATATTTACACCAACACAGAAGATACAGCAAATGCTGGGTAATCCGAAAGATAAAAGACCTGCACTTTCTAATCCAGGAGTATATCAGATACCTTGTGGGGACTGTGGGCGGGTGTATGTGGGCAACACAAAAAGACCTATAAGGGTGAGATTAAAGGAACATACAAGGGCTACTAAGACTTCCCAGGAAGAAAAATCTGCCATTGCTGCGCATGCAGCAGAGTCTGGACATGAGATTGCATTTCAAGCTACCCGCTCTCTCTTTAATGAAGCCAATAATAGACAGAGACTTAATTTAGAGGCCATTGCAATAACACAAAGAAGATCATTGGACCTCCTTAACCGGCAGCAGGAACTGTCATTCGTGAACAAGGTGTGGTTTCCGCTTCTTCAAAGGTCGTTTGGACAACACACAAGGGGGGAAAAGCTGCAGCTGGCCAGTGTGCAACAACCTGCCTCTGCCTCTAATTGATCAGCCCGTTCTGCACCTCACTCACACTGCTACATGGTACTCCATAACGGTATCCCTTTAAGAGGTCATGCAGCGTAACTTCTCAACTACAAAAAATAACGATGCTCCTCAACAGACAGTAACATCTACCGGCTTGAAGCCGCATTGGTTCGTGTGTTTGCTTTGATAAAGTTACAAGTGTGTAACGAAACGTCAGCAAGTGTCAGTAATATCGCCTGCCAGCATCAGATAGTCCAGGAGAACGCAGTTCAGCTGCTTGTCTCTTTAAAGTGATCACGGACATCAAAGGATTTTCCACTGGCAAGCCTCAGGAAATTTTCTATCTGTATTTCCTCAAAATAAATACATGGCTGGAAAACCCATTAAGCGTACCTCTTTACTAGTTACAAATAGCCATGAAAATCTTCATACTTTTCTTCTGGTATTCTTATGTACTTACCTCTCTGTAGGTTGCCTGGTCCCCAATGGGTCTCAGACTTACGCCAGCTCTTTGGTTGGCGTAAGTCTGAGGAGCCTCTGGGCGGGTCCAGGCTGGGAAGGGGGAATAGGATCCGATGTGAACTAATGTCACTGAGATCCACCCCCCTCCTGCCCCAGCCCAGCCCAATCCCTGCCCATATCTGTCCTGCTTCACCGCTGTCGCCTATGTGCAGCCTTCCGGACCTGGCACTGGCGGCAGCTCCCCGCAGAAGATCAGAGTGGCTGCAGCGGCAGCAGTCCTCCAGGTCAACTGATGGATGACCAGGTCCGTCACGGGATCGTGCCCATAGGATGAGGCCGTAAGAGGCATAGCCATTATCGCATGAAGGAAGAGCAAGGCAGATTTCCATGGCATTCTTGCATATTCATCACCCACAGTGTGTGCTCCTCACGTGAGGAGAGATTTGCCATACTGCTGGTCTCAGTGGGCAGCCAGTACCATCGTGCGGTGGCATCTGCAATAAACATTCACACGGCCTCCTCCCACAGCTGTTTTGGGAGTGCAATGAATCCTGCAATTTGCCGCCATGAAGAGGTGCCTTTGCTTCCGAGAGATTCTCCTTCTCTGTTCATTAGGGGATAAACCTACAAGGATTAACAACAATCCCTTGATTTCCAAACAAAACATGCTGAGCGCATCTTTTAAATGAAGCAATCTGCTATGCTTTAGTCAGGATTTGGGGAGCAGAAACAGCGGCCTGGGGAAGGTGAACGCGAAACTGTGATAGTTTCAAAGATTTAATTGTTACGGGCATCATAGCCATGTGAAACTGTGATATTTCATTTCTCCCTTGTTGCATGGCTTCTGGCAGACATTATATCTTTGCATGTAATGGGAAATACTTCATTGCAAATGCTACAAGTGATTAAGGCCCCAATCCTGTTGTGGCTAGCGTTCCAGCAGTGCAAGGCACTGTACAGAAGTGCAATAGCCAGGCTGCTGTCACGCACTGCCAGGCTGCGACTGCAAACAGTGAGACATGCAGCGCACACTGGAATGCTCCACAGGCGCTGGTATGTTGGTGGCAAGGGCAGGGAGGGGGAGGTCCAGGGGCATTCTGGGATGAGGGGAGGGCAGGGGTGGGGAGCGGGTCACAAGGGTAGGATCTCAGCAGCAAACGTGCACGCCTGATCCTAACCCCCATTTTCCAGCCCATTTCGACCTTCTCTCCTTGGATTTATGGTGCCAGCGTGTGGTGCGCGCTCAATCACAGGGTTAGGTTGTGGCTTTTTCCCGTGGATGATGATGGGGCAGTTCTGCCTCACCTGCCGCCCCCGCACTGCACGTCCCTGCACTGTGAGATACAGGAAGCTGGACTAGATGGGCCCTGGGCCTGATCCAGCAGCCAGGCTCTTCTGAGGTTCAATACACCATGACTAGTATCCTACCTCCGATGATGGCCATCTTCTACGATGGCTGATCATAGTCCCATAAATCTCCACTGTCAATACAAAATGCATTTTCAGTCAGGCAGAACACAGAGTTGTAATGTATTGCTCATTTATTCCATTCAGAAATTTGATTTTAAAAAAATCAAATGCCTTATGAATTGCTTCCTCCTCCTGTTCCTGCTAATCTCAAGAACCCACTGATTATTGCAAGTCCTGGTTTCCAAGTAATAAATGTAATGGAGAATGCATGTTCTGAGGTAAAAGGGGAGGGGGGAGGAAAACAATCAATTTGACATCCTATCAGACGTTTATCCTGCGGCATTTTCCTTGTACTGATGATTTAAAGCTCCTTGTAGCCAGGAGTTTAATAATAGTCAAATGCTGACAGTCTGAGATGGGGAAATCTATCTGTGCTAAGGCTGGCAGTTCCACTGGCGCACTGACTTCTCTTGACAGAACACATCTGCTTGAATGTGGATTGGCTGGCAGCCTGATAATGCTATCTGTCTTGGATGCGCTGCCCAGTATATGTGGCAGTGTGGGTGAAACCCCGAGCGACATACCTTGGGCTGCCCCCTCTGCTTGGCTCTCTCCGTTTTGTCTCTCTGGTGGCAAACTGAGCGAGATGCAGGCTCTGTTCCCCAGTCTTGACGGGCCAGATCTGACTGGGGAACTGGAGCTGTGGAATAATGGGCCAGTGTCCCCACTGAAGAAGAATACAAGGTTTTGTCCTGATTTCTGAAACCTGCTCTGAAACTGACAGGCTGATGTGTTGCAGCCGAAGTTCTTCAGCATCTCTGAAAAGCAGACTGCCAGGGGGGGCATGTGACTGCTCAGGGCTTTTTCGCAGAAATGTCTAGCCCCGTATGTGTTTACACACAAAAATGGTCCCAGCTGTTGGAAACGAGGCCTGAATTCAGATGTACCATCCCTGTTTACTTTTTACTTGTCGATTCTTCCCCATCAGCGCCAACCAGCTATTTAAAATAATATCATCAGCCAAGTTGTGCTGGTGCTGGAATGGTGCGTTGTCATGAGCATGCATTTTCTTCCAAATTATTCCTGGCTGGTTCAATTGGAAGCTCTTGCCATGAGGGTGCAGCACAACGGTAGAGACACAGGGTGACTCATCTTGTCCATGTTTAGGCCTCTGCCTTAAAAGGCAATGTGTGTGCGAGGCAGTCACATGCTTGGAGATGCGTGGTCCGTCCACGCCTATCAGAAGCCAGGATGGGCTGCAGCTTCCTGCCGGGGTACAGTGGGTCGGCTGCAAACCCAGGCTTGCCGCCATGGAGTGTGTGGAAAGCCCACAATCCTGCTTGTTCAATGGAGTGTTTCATTCTCAGCAGGGTCTGCGTGGACATCTAATCTTCTTTTTTGTTTGTCTGTTTCTTAATACGACAATTCCATCTGTGCAGCATGTATACCTGCTGTCAGTTTTGTAAATAAAGAAGCATGTCTTTTTGTAAATAAAGAAGCGTTTGGGGCTCTTCAGTCTAGAAAAAAGGCGGTTGAGGGGGGACATGATTGAGACGTATAAAATTATGCATGGGATGGAGAGAGCGGATAGAAAGAAGTTATTTTGCCTCTCACACAACACTAGAACTAGGGGACATCCACTAAAATTGAGTGGAAGGAGGATTAAAACAGACAAAAGAAAATATTTATTTGCCCAGCGTGCAATTGGTTTGTGGAACTCCTTGCCACAGGAGGTGGTGATAGCACCTGGCCTGGGTGCCTTTAAAAGGGGATTGGACAGCTTCATGGAGGAAAAGTTCATCACAGCTTTCAAGCCATGATGGGGATAAGCAACCTCCTGGTTTTAGTAATAGGCTCTCTCTGAATGCCAGATGCAAGGGAGTGGCAGCAGGAAGCAGGTTATCTTGTTGGCTGTGTGCTCCCTGAGGCATCTGGTGGGGCCACTGTGTGATACAGGAAGCTGGACTAGATGGGCCTTTGGCCGGGCTCTTCTGATGTTCTTATCTTCTTATGTCAATATAAATGTTTCAACCAGTAAAACTGCCAGCTGAAGTAACAGTCTTTTCTGATGCTTGCTCAGATCAGGTGGACCAAAACAGCAGGAAGTGCCTCAGACCGATTTCAAGACTCGAGTGTCTTCAACGAGACATTGAGGATCGTGAATATCCAGCGACACCAAGGGGGCCGCTACTATTGCAAGGCCGAGAACGGCCTGGGCTCGCCAGCAATCAAGTCGATACGCGTAGATGTATACTGTAAGTAAAGAGCTCCGGAAGGAGGCTGCCCCTCCATTTCCTCTGGATGCTTTTTCTGCATCAGCCACTAGAGATGAGATTTACATGTTCCAGCGCTGCCATGCAGGGCTCCCCATCAGGGTTCCCCAGGGAGACGATCAGTGGTGGTGGGCAAGGCTGTTGGGCAGACATACTCTCAGCTCACCTGAGGTGGCCGTGGGGGGCTGGCCGCTGCCATGTGGGTGCTGCCATGTGGGTGCCCGAGAACACGTCCCGCCGGAGTCTTGCATTCTTGGCCATTCAGGGGGGGGGGGTTCCAGGGTGGAACTTGGTCCTGGGGGGCAGAATGGTATTCAAAATCAAAACCATTGCTGGCCAAGGGGGAGGGGCCATTGCTCAGCGGTTAAGTTCCTGTCTTGTGTGCAGAAGGTCTCTGGCGTCGCCCCTGGCGACTGGCTGCCAGTCTGAGCAGATGGGCCAGAGGAACCAAGGGGTCCAGGCAGCTTTGGATGCTTGGTCTGCCGGGGAAGATGTAGGGCGGGGGGGGGGGGCACCTGCTTTCAGCCTCCAGCAGCATTGCAGGGGCCTCTGGGAAAAGACCCCTGACCGGAAGCCTGGGCTGCTGAGCTGCGGCCAGTCAGTCCAGGTCATGCTGACCTGGATGGACCAGTGGTGTGAGGACAGTGGCCCTGCCGAGGGGCCCTTGATGCCCGTTGTAGAGGTGGGTGGCAGAGGGACCTGAGCGCCCGGCCTGGAAAAGCTGTGGCTGAGTTCAGTAGTGGCTGTGTTCAGGGTCAGCCCCAGGCTTCGCCTGCTCTCCAGCACCTGCGCGAGGGTCCGCCTAGCCAGAGCCTGGCAAGCAGATGGAGTCCCTGCCTGTTCTGCCCTTCCCTCGGAGGCTTGCGGCACAGCAAGTGGCTGCCTCTGGGTTGGTGGGGCAGCTGTTTGGCACCCCTCCACACCAGCGTACCTGGGCATTGGCGTGACTCCCCTCAATAGTGATGGCAGTGAGTGGGCAGGAGCAGGTCCTCCCTAACCCTTCCTGCCCTCCCCCCCCCCGGCTTGCTGGCTGCCAGCACCCAGCCATATTTGCTTCTGGAAAGGGAGGAAGGGGCTCCCCCTCCCACCGCCGCCGCCACCAGAATTTGACATTTTGGATGTTCCCGGGTGGTGGTGATCTTGCCACTTGGAAGCATCCAGCAGCTGATTGGCTTCTGGGGACGTGAAGAGGACAGAACTCTCCAGAGGCCAATCAGCTGCCCCACCAACCCAGAGGCAGCTGCTCCATACATCTCATTGTGGAAGTCTATTGTGTGCTTTGAATCTAGATTTTCGTAAGTCTATATGCAAATGGCAGATAGCAGGGGTAGCCAAACTTGCTTAATGTAAGAGCCACATTCGATAAACTTCAGATGTTTGAGAGCCACAATATTTAAGAAGCATTTAAATTCATAAATATATTTACTCACCATGAACTTTAAACTTACGTTTTAATTCTGTGGACTCTTTGTTTATATCTGGTGAATCAATTATAAAGCCTGAAAATGTCTTATTTACCTTTTACATTAATTGTGATGCAAAAGGAGCTCAGCCAACATATTTCTGAGAGTTGCACATTATACGTCAAAGAGTCTAGAGGCAGGACTCAGGAGTCTAGAGTCAAATACAGCTTGAGCTTTTCGTAATGGAACTGAAGGCGCTGCTGCAACTTGCACAGCACTCACTCCCCTGGGTGAGGAGGATCATCAGGGGTCTGCCGAATGGGCCCTCTGGAGGACATGGGCTCTTGGCTAGTGGCCGATCTCTGCTCTTCCCGTGTGTTCACATTTGTCTGCCCATTTCGTTTCCAGCATGTGTGCGATGTGCGTGCCTGCAGTGTGCGTTCTCTCTCTCTCTCTCTCTCTCTCTCTCTCTCTCTCTCTCTCTCTCCTTCCTCCATTCCCTACTCAGTGGGAAAGCCCCCTTTGTACTTTTATTGGCAAGTAAAATTGTTCTACAAAGCAAAAGAAGCTTATGGAATAACAAAGGTAGTCTTACATTTTTTAAAATAAGGGATTCTAGTCATAGCTTTAGTCCCTGTTCAAAAGAAGAACTTAACTAAATTTTGAACAAGAGAAGTCTTAACAGATCCACATGGAATATATTTTCTTAATCTCCTTATGCTACTGCTCCTGGAGGCCAGGAATCACCCTCTCTGTGTAGGAAAGGTTAGACTGACAGGACGGTCGCGTCATGTGTGCCCAGTCCTCACACAGAGGTGGGTAACCTGTGTCTGAGACGTGCCATTTCAGGCTGTAGTGGATGCGCATGACTGAAGACTCCTTTTTGCAAGCACTTTCCCTCCCCTTGCATATAAAAAGAGTGTGCCAAGGAGAAAAGGTCTAGCTAGGGGCAGGATGGTGTAGTGGTTTGGGAGTCGGACTTAGACCTGGAAGATCCAGGTTCAAATCCCTGCTCAGCCACGAAGCTTCCTGGGTGACCTTGGGCCAGTCACTATCTCTCAGCCCCACCTACCTCACAGGGTTGTTGTGAGGACAAAAGGAGGGAAGGAACTATGTACACAACCCTGAGCTCCTTGGAGGAAGGGTGGTATAAAAATGTGAAAAATAAATACTGCGAAGAGTGTATTCAGAGTACCCATAGGAAGTCCAGAAATAATAATAAAAAAAACCCGGAAGAATTGAAGACCAGATAATTAGAGAACCTAAACTCTGGGGAGAAGTTTGGATGGGGCAAATGTTGCAAACATCCTCCTTCCCGGTGCCCCCCCCCCCGGTCCAGCCAAGGCCTCCAAAAGCCATGTGAAAGAAAGAACATGCAGAATATGACCTTTTTGCAGGCCTGAAGGCCTGGAGAACTGTCTGCTTACAGTATCCAACTGGCCAAGAGGGAATTGCACTGGCATTCAAAAAGCTGGCATGAAGAGGCGCGTGATGTTGACAAGGATTCGCGTGAGGCTGGCGGGTTCTTTGTGGCTCCTGCACCTTTCCCAGACTAGAGGGTGGGGGGGGGGCTACAGGCAGTGCGTTCTTCTCAGCACTCGGTCTGCAGAGCACCCACGTGACCCTGTCCTCGACAGGTCGCGTCTTCTGTGTCCCGTGGTTGAGATGGATTGATGGGCAGTTTCTGCCCCTTCACACCTGTTTCAGCCTTTGGCCACAGAGAGACGTTTCACAGGCACAGCCCGTCCCCGAATGCACAGTCTTGGGGGGAGAGGGCAAGAATGAGAACAAGCCCTGGCGGGAGGAAGGGCAACACGCAGGTGACTTTTTCGAGCATATGGCCAGAAGCAAAACCAGCCGAAATGCCACTGTGCATGTTAATCCTTCGGTTGCAAATGATGCCGGCAGTCCACCAACGGATCTCTCGGCTGCTGCTGTTGCATGAAAGCATCTGGAAACCCCAGCCAAGGACAGGCAAACGGCTTCCAGCTTTCGTTTGTCTGCGTTTTGAGTTTTGTACCCTGCTTCAAACACTGAAAAGGGGGCTAATACCCTTCATGAGGAATTCCACTACAGAAGATCTTGTTGAGTGACCCTTTCAGTGTTTGGTTTTAACCAATCACAATCACTCACTCACTGCCCAATCCTCCCCCACCCATGCAACATCATAACAGGCAGCCACCCCAACTGGGGCTGTGCTGCATGCTTTGGGGTGTGTGGGTATGGGTGTGGGTGTGGGTGTGGGTGGGTGGGTGGGGGTGGGTGTGGGTGGGTGGGTCGGTCGGTGTGGGTGTGGGTGTGATCAGACAGTCTGCAGGAGGTAAGTACAAATATTTTTCACTAACCTCCCAGTTGGCTGCCCCATTGATTATGGGTTTCATTGGACCTACACCAGCCATTTTGCTGGTGTAGGTCTGAGGAGAGCCAGGGGCATTCTAGGAGGGGTTTCTAAAATAGGATCAGGGTGCAGGTCGCTGCCACCAGATCCCTCTTCCTCCCTGAAATGTTCAATTATCCCCCTGCCTGTCCATGGTCCAACTCCCACCCACTTACCGGCACCTGCAGAGACTCCCAGAGCCACTGCCAGGCGCGCTGCGCTTCTCGCCATTGGCAGGTGATTCACCTCTGGGGAGGAGAGGGAGGGCAATCGGCTGCCAATCAGCTGCCCCCCCCCAAACCATAGGCTGCTGCTGCTGCACGAGTGGTGACAGTGGGCCTCATGGTACTGGCTCCTGTTTGAATTCTAGACTCTTGTTTCCACTCTGTGGTCCTGGGGGTTCCCTGCTCCCCCAGGGGGCAATTCTGCCTTGAAGGGGTTACATACAAACCAGGCACCCAGGCAGGGTTGCTGTCACCCAGATTCAGGGGGTTTGTCACCCCAAATAGAGCATCTTCCATTGGAGGTTGGGGTTCTGGGCTGGTGCAGAGGCTCTCTGGCCCCCGCTGGGCAAGGGGTGGAGGGGTAGTGGGCAGCCAGCCCATGATCCACCTCGGGAGGACAAGGGCACCAGGGCGGGTCGGCTTCAGCGGGGTCCAGCCAGCCCTTTGGCAGGTGCCTGCTGAGCGCCCTCCTCCAGCTCTGGACTCCTCTGGCTTTGTCCCTGGCACAGTTCCAGGGCTCAGCGGGGCAGGAAGCAGGAGGCGACGGTGAAGTCTTGGGGGGTGACTGTCGAGCTGGCGGCACTGCGGGAAAGAGAATCCTGAGCAGGGTCGGGTGGGAGTCTGTGCTCTGGTCCTGCCTGCCGGGCTCCAGGCGATGGTCTCACTCTTGCTGGAGTGAAGAGAGTAGATTCTCCCAGGCTTGTGGGTTGGTTGGTATGTGGGCAGCAACAGGGCTGCCTGGAAGCAATGGCCACATCTTAATTCAGTAAGGACCTTTCAACGCAACCCGAACCAACTTTCCAGCACTGGTGCAGCCGCAATGCAACCCTGAGGTAAGGGAACAAATGTTACCTCGCCTTGAAGAGGCCTCCATGACTGTCCCCCACATTGCAAAATGCAGTGTGTGCCCTGTTGGCACGGCTACATCGGCACTGGAAAGTTGGTTAGGATTGCGCTGTTTGTTTGATATCAGATTATCACCAGGCCTCCCTCCAGCCCCAGGGAATCCTGAGCATTATAGTTTAGATTAAGCCGACTCAGAATTCGCCACTCAAGATCTCCAGCAGAACTTCAATTCCTGAAGGAGAGGAAGTTACCTCTACACCATGTGACTGCAATCCTATCTCCACTTGCTGGGAGGCAAGTGCTGTTGTATAAGTTGGGGACCCTTACTTCCGAGTAAATCCGTACAGGCATGTCACACGTCTGTACAGGCAGGTCACATAGAGCTGTGCAACTATGCCCAGAGAGATGGACTTAATGCCCTTTTTGTGCCTCACAACCCCAGCATTATAATCGACAGCAGGCTTCCAGCAAATTTCCCTGCAGAGGATTATAACTTTCTCCTGGCTGCTGCAATTAAGATCCAATTCAGGGGCTGAAAATGTAGTTCAGCTGCCTCATTAATTTCCATGCTCCCTTTCTGAGCTGAGCTTTCCTGGGTCTCTCTGAAGACAGCCAGGCATTCTTATTGCAATGACACTTTGAATTCCCATCCATAGAATAGGACCAGCTTCTAGGAATCCTCTGGGTGGGAGATATACAGTACTGGGGCTGGGCTTTCCTGACGCCACCTAGTGCAGGCGGGGGGGGGGGGGAGAGACTTGAACAAGCATTGGCAGTAGCCAATGATAGGAAGAGGGTCGCTTCTTCCATCTTTGCAGTTCATGCTGACCCTTACATTTAGATGGGAGGTTAGTGAATGCTGACAACCTCGGAGTCTTGGGGCATTCCCAGACTTTGTCAGGAATCTCAACATGTCCAGTTTGGGACATTTGCTGTCACATTCACATCATGGATGCTGCCATCCTGACCGTGTGTGTGGGATGGGGGGGGGCAGAGCTCAGAGGCATCTTCATGGCCTGCAGACAGGGCCAGTGCAATCCTGGCAGCATCTCCAGACACCGCCGGGAAGGACCCTTCCCTGAAACGCTGGAGCGCTGCTGCCAGTCCGAGGAGACAAGATTGGACTAAGCGGATCCCTGGTCTGATGTATCACCGGGAGAGCGCATGGGTCACTTTTGGAACTGAGGAAGCCGCCCATACCTGGAGAGGAGAAGAAGAGACCTATAATCCAACTCCATGAATTAGAAAGGGGGGGGGGACACACCTTTGCATTTAAAATAGAAAGTGGATGCTATGAAGAGCCCGTGTGGTGATGCCGCTTCCTCTCTCCACGCATGCGTCCCGGTGTGCAGGGGATGTGTGCATGCACAGCTGCAGCTCCTGGCTGTCGCTCCAGCACATAGTCTCCTGCTGCACCAGCAGTACATCGGGCAGACTGACCTCTGAGCTTTGCGGGTGCCATGCCATCTCATGTGCTTTCAGCTGACCTCAAGGGCCGACCCCTGTCCCCCAGGCCCCATCCAGCTCTGGACCCAACGTTTGCTCTGCAGTCCAAACAACTTGTCTCTTCTGTGGGGAAGACGCTGCTTTGGTTCCTTGATTGCTGCTCTGCTGCTTGATGCCTGCAAGTGTGAAACTGGAACCTCCAGTGCTCAGACTGCAGCAACTGCTTCTGGGCCTCCTGGTCTGACGGCCGGCCAGCTCCCCTTAGTCCAGGGGGATCCAGCCACCGGGATCCTGCAATCTCAGGCTGCAGGAAGCTGGCAGGTCGAATATAGTCGCAGGTCTGGATCTGCAGCTCAAGGCCTGGCAGGCCGTTCAGCACCCTGGACAGAGCACTAGGCAAAGACTTGCGTCCGATGAAAGCATGAGCTCTGCTCATCCCTGAACGTCCCAGTTGGCAAACGCTGGACATAGGGCTTCAATGCGCATGCTAGCCTGGCGGGAAAGTGCTTTAGGGCCTTGTGGTCTTCACTGTGCTCTTGCTGACTGAGGAGTGCAGAGCCTTGTAGGGACGGTTCTCTGGCCTGGCGCTTGCTCTCCCTCCAGGATGCTGGAGGTGCTGCCTGTGTCAGTGAGGGGGCTCAGTGGAGCACGAGGCCATTGGAGGGAGAATGCCAATCCCCTGATGGGATCTCGGGGGCCTTGGACTCCAGGGGCTCCTGGCAGGCTGCAGCGGAAGGTTAGGACCCCGGTCAGTCCAGCATCCCCACCGCTGACTCCAGCTCCCCTAACCCAGCCGGCCGTTCCCTGGCCTGGTCCTGACTGCTCCTCAAGGCCAGAGCCGGGCACTGGCTGCAGGATGGCCGCTGCAGAGGAGGGAAGGACAAGGGGCGTGTGCCTCCTCCTCCTCCTCGCATCCTATGGCACACAGCAGCAGTCTGGGCTCAGAGGACATGAAATATGAAATGCCTGCATGGGTGTCATTGCAGCACTCATTTAATTAAAGGGCTGTTAATTTTTAACAGAGTTACATCCACTATTAGTCATGCATGTTAGCAGTGAGGTTTTTTTCCCCCTTCTCTTTCTGGGTATGCATTCCTGAGAACTTTTTTTGTTTCAAAGGCTGGTGGCACAGCAATTAGCTCAATAAAACATATTAATTAGTTCCTTTCCAAACGGAGACAAAATGCAAATGAGCTCTCCAGCCCATTAATTTATATCTTTTTTATCTCTGCGGTTTGCCATCGCGAACAAGCCAGTGCAGTCCACTGCGAGGCTTCCAGCGAAGTTGACATCTTTGCTCAGATCTGGACTCGCTGTGTCACTTTGGGCAGTTTATTATCTTGAAACATCCCCAACTCTGAACCTGGAGTAGCTGTAATGTCTTTAGGATACAGGTACTAACATGTCTGTGCTTCCCTGACACATGTGTAAGGGATCTTTGACCTTTGGCTCATGACCCACCCACAGTGTGTTGTTTTGGCACATGAGGGGTTGAAAGAAGAGGCAGAAGTAGAGAGTCACTGAAATGAGGGATAGAAGAGGTGCGAGGAAAAGCAATAACACCAATCCGCTTTCAATTGAGCAGGCTGAGACTCTGTAGAAGTCCCTATATTTGCAATTGTCTCTAGCACTTAAAGAGAAGACCGGGGGGGGGGGCGCGGAATCAAGCGGCTAGGAGAGAGCAAGAGTGAGAGGCTCTATGGGAAGGGGAGGTGGCACGGGGTGAGGAAAATGGAGGGGGCTTTCCAAGGAGAAACGGCTTTCCTAGTAGCTTTCCTGGGAACAGTTTACATTTTGCGACGATATTTATAACATCAAAAACCTGACAAAAATCACCAGTCAGTAACATCTGTCTGACTGTGCAAACAATCATCATCATCATCATCATCATCATCATCATCATCATCATCATCATCAATATCATCATCATCCAATCATGTTTTCCTCTTGCTGTCTCAGCACTGCTCTTTAGGGAATTAAAAAAAAAATTCCTAGACCCACTCATCACCCACACACTTTAGGAGGTGAGACCTGAAACCCTCCAGACAGAACATGTTGAAATGTTTAACACCAATGAGTTACGCAAAGGTCCACTCTGAGTTCTTGAAACAAACTCACAGTGTAGGACAGGTGTTTCCAACCTGTGGTACGCATACCCCCAGGGGTATGCGGACTGCAGGCCGGGGGTACGCGAGACCCTGCCTGTTATCAGCTGCTGCGCAACTGTTTTCGCGAGATTCAAGATGGCAGCGCCCAAATCTCGTGAGGGCACATGAAGCACTCCTGAGATTTGGGCACCGTTATCTTGGATCTCTCGAGATTCCATGAGATCCAAGATGGTGGCGGCTGGGAGAATAGGTAGGGGGAGCAAACCCTGTGCTTATTGTGCAATAAACGGCCCAATCCTATTCCCCCCCCCCCATGTGGTGCAGTGGCCACTGTATCCTGCAAGGAACCAGGCTGACTAGGAGAGGGAAGCAAAGAACAGTTCCACTGCCTGGTCCCCTATGGGCCTACTCAGATCTACACCAGCTGTTTTGCTGGGGCAGATCCATTACGTGGAAGGGGGCATGTCAGGCCTGGTATGAGGGCATAGGATAAGAAATGCACTGCTCTGCCCCTCCCTGGCCCACTCCCCAGCCCAATCTGCCCCCCCTCCAGCAGAACCATGGCCGGTGGCAGCACACAGCCTAGTTCTGGGCCTGGCTCCTGTGGCAGCAGTCCACAGATTGACTGCCACCACCACGCCAGACCTCGTGGGTAGGATTGGGCCGAAAGGTTTACTGCCTTCTCCCTTTGCAACGCAGCACAAATCTCAGGCATTGTTACCAAGCAAGGGTAGGGAATGTGTCAGATAATAATAGTGGCATTTTGTGGAAATGTCTCTCTGTGCTTGAGGGGGCAAACAAGGAAAAACAGAGCCTCGTTTTAATCTCCGAGTTTTCAAAACATCTTATTTGTTATGGTGGTAATTGATTCCCTAAGGAGCGAGAGGCTGGCAGCCACAGATTGTCAATCAATCTGTGAGAGTCTGGACTCCCCTTCCCCCCCCTTTGTTCCTGTTGCCACCAACGTCAGGGGTGGCAGGAAGACTTTGATTGGGGAGCTTGATGACATGCGAACCCCCCCTCCCCATGACCCATTCTGGAATTGGGTCCAAGAGAAGAGATCAACACCTTCAAAGAAAGAAAGACTTTCTGAGTGATCCTGAACCATTTGATCTCCTGTTTTGTCAGCTCCTCACAAACTGCAGGTCATAGACAGGCGCTATTTGGATGCACAAAGCAACAACAGTTTTGCTAAACAACCGACAGTTTCATCTAACATCTGATCTAAGCTAAAAGGTCTTCAGCAGTTTGTCCATGCCTTTAACGAGAACATGCTTGCTTGCAAACATGTTTTAGAAGACTTTGCTCAGAGGATGTTTATATTTTGAATTTGAAATGTCAAGTGTTCAAAAGTGTTGCACAAGCAGTCAACTTTTCTCTTACGAGTGAATCAACTACGGCTGGCCCCTTGTGACTAGACAGGAATGGAAGGCTGCTGCGGAAGACAGAGATGGAAACACCTGAAGGATCCTGGAGCGTCACCTGCATGAAGAAGGGTGGACCACCCACATTTGGCCTCCTTGGGACTGTCCAACATGCAGAATGTTGCTCCAGCCGTTTCCATTGGATGAGACTGATTTTGTAAAACTACATTTGAAACTCGTATTTGCAAATAATGCTTTCCCCCCCCTCTCTTTTAAAGAAACGTTTTACTCACATGATTGGCTTTATCTTTATTATTGGATTTTTCTATAAAATTGTATAAAATGTCTTTGATTTGATTGTTTCTGGGTGTATCATCGTTTGGTGAACTTAGTGCGAATTTTGTGTGGTGCTGGCAACTTTTGTCTTGCATTAGCAAAATGCCAAATGCAAAATACATAACGATCCAGTGGGACATTTTGTCCAGCAAGCACAATAAAAGGCAATGCAGCTGACTTGCTCAAGGGAGATTTCAGAATTACTAGATTTCCTGTCTTTTATTGGTCTCTCTTCCTCCTTTTGCTTTGACAAAAGCCACTGTCAGCAGCCACTGACTCTTATAAATTGCGCTCCGCTGTGTGAACTTCCGAACAACTTGTTGCAAAAAAGAACCCTCCTATCACTTGTGATTCTCACTAGAAATAGCTTCTGCAGCCATTAATAAAAACAATACTTGATTGTGTTGTCTTTGAGATCCCACTCGCGTAGTCGGGAGAGGCCTGTCATGAGATTGCAGTGATTCAGAAGAACGCATGTTTGGAAGATTTCTGGTTTGCATGTATCAAACCAAAGGTCTCCCTCGTCGGCATTCATTCTCCTCCTTATCAGTGGCCAACCAGGTGTCCCAAAGCAGGGAGTCACAAGCTGGACATAAAGCTGGTAGGCGTGAATATCAGGAGAGAGGGAAGGCCAGGTGTAGAGGATGGCGGAAGGCTGGATTAGAGCCCTAGGGGTTGGCGTCATGTTGTTGTGATCTGCTTCATTTTTATTTTTTGTTGGGTTTTGAAGTGGTTCAAGCGTCTCTTGCTACTGCTGGCTTGCTGGGTACTTGTATTTGAAACATCACTTCCAGCTGCCTCGATCCGTTGTCTCCAGCAGCATCAGCAGCAGAAGAAGAAAAACATGCATTGGGGGGGGGGGGATTAGAGGGTCCCAGTCAGAATGGGAGTCAGCACAGAAGCACCCTCGGCCCACATCTTATGCGCATTTTACTTGTGCGCATTCAGCTAGATGTGCAAACAACACTGCAAATAGTGCAGGCGACTCCGCCCGCCATTCCACTTCCTCAGCGTATGCCCCGAAGTGAGCCTGAAACAGCTGCTGTTCCCTCAGTCCTCTCGGTTTCTGTGTTTCTCGGGTAGTGTGATTGTACTTCCTAAAGAGACAGTACGTATTTTCCTGTTCTAATGCCGTTTCGACTATGCATGATTTCCCCCCTCGCGTGAGATGCGGGCCGAGTGTAGTGCACACCAGCTTCTGTGCTTGTTGATTGACACCTCTGCCAGTCACCTCTTTCTTCTTTTCTTGCCTTTCCAGATCTGGATGATCCCATTGTGACCGTTCACCAGAGCATAGGGGAAGCAAAAGAACAGTTTTACTATGAAAGGACTGTGTTCCTCAGGTGTGTGGCCAATTCCAACCCACCCGTTCGGTATAGCTGGCGACGAGGGCAGGAGGTGCTGCTACAAGGATCCGACAAAGGGGTTGAGATTTATGAGCCCTTCTTTACCCAGGTAGGAATCAAGGTACAGTCATCTTATTTCTTTATTTCTCCCCAGTATAATTTAAACTCTGCTTCTATATTGTGCATTTTGCTCTTCACGTGGGTGGCTAAGAGCAGGGTATCTCTCTGAAATATCTCCATTTGCTACCAAGATTTTCCAGACCCAGCTGATGGTTTGCACCTTTGTACTCCCTGGGGTGCTCAGGCCTAGACTCCCCCCCTCCCGAAGCTTTAACATCTGCCTGTCACAGTCTGTGCTCCCCCCAGACACGATTTTCAAAAAAACAACAACCCAGAATTTCTTCAATTTTAAGAACTGAAATCACATGGCTGAAAATCCCTTAAATATTGTAACTTTGAGCATAACCTGGCCATGAAAACCTGCATGTAAACCCAGAATTTGATCAGCTTTTGATCAAATTTGATCACTTTTAGAAGTGGGTTTTCTCTGTGCCAGGTGCAAGGGAGTGACAACGGGAAACAGGTTATCTTGTTGGCTGTGTGCTCCCTGAGGCATCTGGTGGGGCCACTGTGTGATACAGGAAGCTGGACTAGATGGGCTTTTGGCCTGATCCAGCAGGGCTCTTCTTATGTTCTTATGTAGCCCTAATCTACTCAGGTAACCAAAAGGGGCGACGCTCGCTATGCAGGAGACGTACCCCTCACTGCTGCCCCGGGGTCAGGCCTGCGGAATCGCAGGTCACCGAATTCATACCAAGAACTCAGGAGACCCAGGTTCTGCGGAACAAGGAGCTTTCGTTCTTTCTCGTGACGACAGCAGGCAGGTTCTCACCCTGGCTGCCCCTCCATTGCTCAGGAGACCGAAGTCGTCTTGATTAGTTGTCAGTGAAGTGGGTGAGGGGGACCCCAGGCTAGACGTTTGTTCTGGGCGGGCTTCCTGACCTCAGAGCCAGGAAGCTTCCAGGATGTGGCCTTGTTTGCAGGTCTGAAAAGGGGAGATAAGCAACGTTTTGCAGGGCTACAGGGAGTGTATTTAAACACACACACAACGTGTGCACACAGGGGACAACTAATTTGTGCATGGGAATCCTGAGAAGTGGCCAATGGAGCAGCTCGATGGTTTGGCAGGGAAGGGAGAGGGAGGGGAGCGTGTGAGATGTAACAAAAACTTTGTGTGGGGGGGGCAATTAACTATAATTGGGAGGGGGCATCAAAAGAAAGCAATCCAATATGTTTCAACACAAACACACACACACACCCGCCGCCGATGCAGCTGCACCACCAGTGTGTGTGCTGCATCTTGCAGGGGAGGCAGTCGCAGAGGTGTCTCCTCTGGGTAAGTGAACATTTGTTCCCTTCCCTGGGGATAAACCTCCGCTGGCTGCTGCAATAGGTTGACTCAGCCCTGCGCCAGCAATTTTGCTGGCACAAGTCCAAGTGGACCGAGGAAGGCGGATAGGATATCAGTGACACCGACACACGCACACGCACACACACACACACGCACACACACACGCACGCACACACACGCACACACACACACGCACACACACACACACACACACACACACACACACACACACACACACACACACACAGCTGCCCTGGTCTCCATACCTGCTAAATGACTGCCCCTGTGTTTGGCTTTGGGGCAGTGACGGACGGTTTCCACAATTGCCATTCTTCCGGACTGTCACAACTCAGGGAGTTACCCATTGTCCCTCTCCAGAGTCACTCACTAGAACATAAATCCCAGAGTGGTGAGTGGATCTTCCTTGCCTCCAGTGGACAGGCATGGAAATGTATGCACCGGATGTCCCTGGGAAGGGAACACCAAACGTGGGGCCAGCCCCCCCCCCAGTTCCCACTGGCTGCCCCCAGACTCTTCCCTCCCTCCCACTCACTCACCTGGCTTGCTGCTCCAGTGGTGATGGTGGAGTGGAAGAAGGGTGGGGGGCCTCTCCCCCCTGCCCGCAGCACGTGTGACGACTGTATACCAGGCAGGCACACACAACGTTTCCCACACAACTGGCACATTGGACTTTCTCTTTGACTTGTGCTCTATTAAAACCTGAGCCAAAGGCAAACTTTCAGGAATGTACAGCCAGTCCTCATGTCAAGTTGTCTGTAGCTTCTTCTTGGAAACTGAGACTTTCAGCGAAACGACTTCTCTTGAAACCGATTTCACCATAGGCTATTTGATAAACATAAACGTTCCGATGGCATTTCTAAACTCTTCACTTTAAAACGAAACGTCTTGGAGTGAGGACGTGCTGTAATGCTGTCTTGCACTTGAGGACAGCAGTCTAAGCTGCCAAGATTTGTATCTCTAAGGCAGGTAATATCGACGTCAGCAGCTGGGCTGTGGAGCTCCTTTGTGAATGGCCCCTCCCTGTGCGGTATTTGGCCGCTGCTGTGGCGGCAACATTTCAGGCTGGGCTCACGTCGCCAGTGCAGCCAAGAGCCCTGCGCTCCTCTGCACTCTGCGTTGATCCGTTGGTGGAGCAGCTCCTGGGATCCAGCCAAGGAAACAAATGAGATGCTGAGTGTACAACCAGCACAGAACAACTTGCAACTTTCATAGATAATTCTCCAGTAATGGCTTGGAAAGCCCCATCACTTTCATTCTTTATTATACTTGACAGGTTTATATTGCTAAAAATCACTGGCAAAACCTTGCAAAGACCTGGGCAGGCCAGAACCTCATGGGGGAGGGATTTGGCTACGTTTCACACGGTGCTATTGGGCCTCCTCTTACCACCTGGAGGAATGTTGTAGGAGCACCTTGTGTGCTGCATCCATCTTTCCAGAACTGCAGGGTCAAGCAGGATTCCAGGCAAGCTGGCTGGAAAACCCCAGACACTGAAATTCCTGAGCTGTGAACCAACCTGGGGGGGGGGGGGATTTCAGCTCAGCCTAATACTGTCACAGGGCTGATCCATTCCTACCGCTATCGGGAGTCAAACACGCACGGCATTTTACGTCCCCCGAAGGCAAGTCTCTCCCAGACTGGATGCCAGCCAATGGGTCTGCATCTTCACCGCACCGTAGCTCCTGACCAAGGTGCAAAGTAGGCGATGCTGTCGGTCAGAGGTGGAAGCTGGACCCCTTTCAAGGAGGCAGAACAGGACGTAAACAGGGGGCAGAAGAGAGCTGGCGTGACCAGAGGACTGGCAGGAAGGAGGAAGCTGGGAGGCCTGGCAGGGAAAGGGAGTCACACTGTCGCCGGGCAAAGAAGAACTCCTTCCTGTCAGAGGCAAGCGGTGTCCTGGGGGGTCCACAGCAGTGGCAGGGATCTGGGCCTCAGGCAGGAGTCCAGACAGGCACAGGTCCAAACTGCAGGTCAGCACTTCGCGGGGCTCCAAGACAGGACAGGGCAGAGTCACTCATCACAGCGGAGTCAGACCAAGAGACTCTCCCGCCGTTGCTTGATGGCCCCGCCTCTGACTTCCAGCGGAGGCCGAGGCACAGTTCCAGGGCCACGATTCTTAGCCCAAAGGCCCGGTGCTTGTGTGTGTGTGAGGACCTGCTCTTCTGGGCAGAAGGTGCTGAGTGTACAAGTCCCATCATGCCCTGCTTTGGGCTTCAAGGGGGCCACCCGCCTGACCCCACTGTGGCGGTTCTTGTGCAAGAGAGGCCGGTCCGTGGGCTTCGTACCCGTGCTCACAATTGACGGCACGGAAGGCCAGGAGAGAGGCTTCTGTCTTGCCTGCTTCCCGCGCAGTGCGCCTCCAGAATGTGGCAGCTGCTGGTGTTTCCCTCCTCTAGGGACCAGCTGAAGGGCCAACGCGGTCTTGGACTGGCTGCCTTCAGGTGCTGCACCGTCATGGGGGTCAAATCCCTTCATGGTGGTGAGATTACCATGCCGAAAGTCATGGTGGGGGCTGAGCCTTCACTCCCCCCCCCGTGCGGGCCAATGGCAAGGTTTTAGCTGGAGAAGTGGACGCAAGCCTCCCAACGGGGGTGCTTTGAGGACTTAATTAAAAATGAAGGGCTCCTTGTGAGCTGGGATTCCTCCTCTAATCATGCCATGATACGGAAATGTTTATTATTATCTCCTTTATTAGATAAGTTCTTACTGGGTTATATGATATGTCACATTAAATTAGATTCCATTTTGGAGAGTGCTCGGTTTTTAGGTTCCTGCCTGGGATTCATTTTCTGCTATGAATTTAATGAACAAATCAAGTTGCCACGATAACTGAAGGCTTATCGCTAACCTTTCTATATTTATCAGAGGTCAGCTTGAATTAGTGTATCTCTCTTTGGGTGACTATGAGATTGGAAAGATGTTTATAAAAAGGACAAAATGTAATTAAAAGTTTAAGAATGGTAGATATCTCTCCCACATATCCTCATGTGGGGGGCCTACAGCTCAGTGGACGGAGCACGTGCTTTGCATTCGGAAGATCCGGGTCCACCTCCCAGCAGCATCTCCAGTTCACAGGTCTCAGGCAGGAGGTTCTGCTGGGAAAGGTCTCCTTGCCTGAGATCACCTTGAAAGCTGCTGCTGCTGTTGCTGCTCAAAGAAGGCAATATTGGGCGCTACCAGTATGAGGGATTCGGGACTCCAAGGAACCTTGCCAGGCCCCCAAATTCTGCTGTGGCAGAGTTGGAAGGGTCCTACAAGATCATCTAGTCCAGCCCCCTGCCAATGCAGGCTGCCCACAGCTACAGCATCCCCGATAGGTGGCTCTCCAGCCTCTGCTTAAAGAACTCCAACGAGGGAGAGTCCGCACCTTCCGAGGCAGACCGTTCCACTGCCAAACCATTTGCTGGAACTGGTTCTGGCCGTCCCTCGTAACTCTTGCTTACCTAAGGACAGACACCTTTCGGTCGCTCAGCCCTGCCCAGACTATTCTGCCAGGAGTGGCAACCCTGGGTACCGCCCAAACGAAGCGCACAGTGTGGCTGTAGGGGTAGGCAAAGAAAAAAACAACCCCCACACTCCCTGTGCCAATCTGGAGCATGTTAAAAAATCCTACCTGGCCCCCCAAAGGGGCGACCAGCCCTGCATCTATGTAATGTAGGGAAGGGCAGGAGGGTGGGCTGGCTTGGGCTTCGTAACCATCTGTGCTGAACGTAATGCTGTTCTGAACGTGACCATCACCCCCTTTTCGGTTTTCTTCACCTCCCTCACCAATATAAGCTCATCCTGAGCTTTAGGCTTCCTAACGCTCACCTGGCTCTTAACAGCTGTGTGCGTATCTTAAGGCATCTTTGTCCCTTTGCGCCTCCTTCCACTTCCTATGCTAGTGCCTCTGAAGCGCCAGCTCCTCAGAAAACTCCATGTGGAGCCACTCTGGTTTCTTCAGGCACCCAACCCTCTTCTTCCTGATCAGGATCATTGAGGTTGTGCCTTCAGCAACTCTGCTCCTTCTTCTGGTCAGCATCTGCCGATGGAACTTCACCTAGTATTTCCCTCATCTTTCCAAGGTTCCTTTTCCTAAAGTCCAGAGTGCACCTCAGACACCACTTGGTTTTCCCCGTCTCCATATCACGAATCCCAGGAGGACGTGGTGACTTGCTCCTCAAGTTCCTTCCACCTTCACCTTATCAACCAGTTTCTCCCGATTGGTGAGGATGCCGGCTAAGACCGCTGGTCCCCCCTTCTGCTTTCTGGAACCTAAAATTGTCCGTGAGGCACGTCAAGAATTTACTAGATTGCTCACTCTTGGCTGCGTATATTTCTCGACAGATGTCCACGTAGTGGACGTCTCCCATTTCGACTGCATCTCTCTTCTGGGAAAACGTGTCCCTTTGCTCTAGGAAGTCATCATCCAAGTCTTCCTTCTGGCTCGGTGGCCTGTAACAGACTCCCACAGTGATCTCACCATGGCTTCCTTTCTTCCCCGTCTATGTTTACCCCAACCAAGGCTGCCATCCTGCCTTTCTCTCTCACCTTCATGGATTTCTTCACAGACGGAAATTCCCTTAGCACTACATAGAGCAGTACCCCCCTGCACTGCCTGTCTTGATGGATTCGCCCATAGGATTCACCCATAGGTTTGATGGATTCACCCATAGGTTTCTTTGTCCCAAGATGCCAGGGTGAGGTCAGGAATCACCTGGTGTCATGTGATGCAGCCAGTGAGGGTTGGCTCTGTGGTCATGTCTGAACCCAGGTCAGAGTGAGCGTACAGCTTCCTGCCCTATTTCATTCTGGTGCCTTGTGGGCAAAGAGATATGATCGGCACCCTGGCAAAAGGTCCCTGATCCCATCTCCCTCCCGCCACCAGCACCAATGCTGCAGCCGCCATGCCAAAAAGGTGTGTGCTGCATCCTGTGGTGGGGGAGTGACCCAACGGCAAAGAAAGGAGAGGCCAATAACAGTATGGTTTTAAAGTAAAATATGTTTACTTTGTTGTTGTTCAGTCGTTAAGTCATGTCCGACCCTTCGTGATCCCATGAACCACATCCCGCCAGGCCTTCCTGTCCTCCACTATCTTCCTGAGTTCGCTCAGTTTCATGTTCGTTGCATCGGTGATGCTGTCTAACCATCTCATCCTTTGCCTTCCCCTTCTCCTTTTGCCTTCAATCTTTCCCAGCTTCAGAGTCTTCTCCAGAGAGTCCTCTCTTCGCATTAGGTGACCAAAATATTTGAGCTTCAGCCTCAGTACCTGTCCTTCCAGGGAACAGTCAGGGTTGATTTCATTTAGGATTGACTGATTTGATCTCGTAGCAGCCCAAGCGACTCTCAGGAGTCTTCTCCAGCACCACAGTTCGAAAGCATCTATTCTTCGCTGCTCGGCCTTCCTTATGGTCCAACTCTCGCAACCATACATTGCTACTGGGAACACCATCGCCCTGACTATGCGAACTTTTGTTGGCATGGTGATATCTCTGCTTTTTATTATGCTGTCTAAGTTTGCCATAGCTTTCCTTCCAAGGAGTAAGCGTCTTTTAATTTCATGGCTGCTGTCTCCATCTGCAGTGATCTTGGAACCCAAAAAAGTAAAATCTGTTACTGCTTCCATTTCTGCCCCTTCTATTTGCCAGGAAGTGATGGGACCAGATGCCATGATCTTAGTTTTATTAATGTTGAGTTTCAAGCCAACTTTTGCACTCTCCTCTTTCACCCTCATCAAGAGGCTCTTTAGTTCTTCTTCACTTTCTGCCATTAGGGTGGTATTGTCTGCATATCTGAGGTTGTTGATGTTTCTCCTGGCAATCTTGATTCCAGCTTGTGATTCATTCAGCCCTGCATTTCTCATAATGTACTCTGCATATAAGTTAAATAGGCAGGGTGACAATATACACCCTTGCCGTACTCCCTTCCCAATTTTGAACCAGTCGGTTGTTTACTTACCTTCACATAAGCCCTGGGGCTACCTATGGGTCTGGTTTGGAGGCTTATGTCTGAGGAGCGAAAAGATTTCTGAAAGAGGGGATAAGAGCTGGCATGCACCATTGCTGCCAGATCCATCTCCTCCTCCGTACCTCCCCCAGCACGCCCGGCTCCATCCCCTCCCTGCCCACAATCTGCCCCCTCACCGACTTACCTGAAGGCCAGCTGCTGCTACAGGCATAGCATTACATTAAAAACAGTATAAACGTTAAAATCTCCACCTAAAGAGCACATGGTTGACTATGCCTACAGTTCCCAGCTGTTCTGGCTCCTTCCTGCTCGGAAACATCTATTGCCGTTGAATACTAGAAACGGAACATAAGAACATAACATAAGAACATAAGAAGAGCCCTGCTGGATCAGGCCAAAAGCCCATCTAGTCCAGCTTCCTGTGTCACACAGTGGCCCCACCAGATGCCTCAGGGAGCACACAAGACAACAAGATACCTGTGTCCAGTCGCCACTCCCTTGCACCTGGCACAGAGAAAACCCACTTCTAAAACCAGGAGGTTGCTTATGGCTTGTAACCTGTGATGGTCTTTTCCTCCATAAATCTGTCCAAACCCCTTTTAAAGGCATCTAGGCCAGATGCCATCACCACATCCTGTGGCAAGGAGTTCCACAGATGAATTACACGCTGGGTAAAGAAATATTTTCTTTTGTCTGTTCTAACTCTCCCTCCACTCAATTTTAGTACATGTCCCCTGGTTCTGGTGTTGTGCGAGAGGGAGAAGAATTTCCCTCTATCCACTCTCTCCATCCCATGCATAATTTTATAAGTCTCAATCATGTCCCCCCTCAGGCGCCTTTTTTCTAGGCTGAAAAGCCCCAGACGCTGTAGCCTTTCCTCATAAGGGAGGTGCTCCAGCCCACGAATCATTCTGGTCGCTCTTTTCTGCACCTTTTCCAATTCAACTATATCCTTTTTGAGGTGTGGTGACCAGAACTGGACACAATACTCCAGATGTGGCCTTCCCATTGATTTGTACAAAGGCAGAATGATATTGGCCATTTTATTCTCAATCCCTTTTTTAATGATCCCGAGCATGGAATTGGCCTTCTTCACAGCCGCCGCACACTGGGTCCCTTCCCAGCCAGCGTCATCTCCCCGGACGTGCGCACACCGAAAGGATACAAGTGGGAAATGGGCGGTCTGACATGGAGTTTATTAGAAACTGAACAAAATGTTGATGGAAGTTGGACTCAGCTCATAATAAGCGCAGGATTTCTAGACTGTTTCCAAACCAGCCACTCTGCACATCCACTGCGCGAATACCTGGTATAATGTATTGTTCATCTTGTGTGCATTTGTGATGGCTTCTTCTGGCTGAAACGCAGTTTGAACTGAAGGCACCCTTGGTCCTTTCCTTGTGTGTGGCCCCATGGGTGCTGCGCCCCCAGCGTCTCATGCCAAGTGACTGTCTTGTGTGCTGGCAAAGCAAGACAGGGCCCTCGCCACATGTTGCATGATCTCCCACCCCCAACAATTTTCATCATCATTATATATTATAATTGCAGAGCCCAATTATGAGATTACATTTGCTGTGTTTACACTAATTTAGTCATTAGATATAATAAGTCTAATTACACAAATTGGCTGGGAAAAATATGTTGACAAATGATTGAAATTCCCATGGTGTGTCGTGAATTCAAATGGGGAGATCTACCCTATATTTGCTGGGGAGGGGGGTGTCCCCCTGCCTGATAATGCTTAAACAAAATTCTGTTTATAAGCTGCTTTGTGAAACTCAGTGACTTCAAACTGGGTGTTTCCTGGTAGAGCAACTGGCTCAGCCTGGCCCTTGTCCATGCCGTCACCCTCCGCTTTCTCGCTCTGCCACAAGACGTTCTTTGGCGGTGCTGCGGGCCAGGAGGAGAAGACTAATGGCTCCTTAACGGCCCAATCCTATGTAACTCCCCACACAGCAATGCAGCGGGCCAGCGGCATCAGCGTAGCTTCCACTGAATCCCACGGGGGAGTTTCGGCCGACCCGCATAGGACTGGGCCAAAAGTTAAAGAAACAAGCAGATTTGCTTAATCCAAAAGAAAGGGGGAAAATTACTGGAATTAGAAGACAAAAATGAAAAAGGATACAATGAAAGACACTCACAATTATTCTATACCTGAGATCGGAGGCAAAGTTCAAAAGAGAGTAAAACAACCCCCAACTAAAAATCCCCCTGACTTACAAGCTATCATCTCATAGCCCTGGAGAGAAGATCTTCTTAGGAATTAACCCTCTCCTGGCTGGCTAGCACCACAGCTATCCTCCTGGCTTGGCTGGAAGAATCTTGCAACTTTTTTTAGATTGCAAGTCCTTTGGAAACAGGGAACCATTTATTTCAATATAGGTTTTTTGTGGTTTTTTTTTTTAAATTTTGTTTAAAAAACAAAATTTTACTTTATTTTACACCGTTTTAAAACCCGAAAAAGGACTATATTGAGATGGATACAGACCATGAAAGTTTGAACCATTTATTTATTTATTTATTTATGTAAACTGCTTAGAGAACTACAGTACTTTTTTGTTGAAAAGAAGTATATATTAACAACAACTTAAACTAGCTGGTCAACTCTCTTTACTTTTGTGGAGACTGGCTCCCATTAATTTGGAATTAATGGACTCTCAAATTTCCCACTTCCTTGTCAGGTGGGCTGTCTGGACCAATGCCCAGATTTGAGCCATGGGCGGCCATCTATTCGGCAAGGTGATGTGGGAGATTGCAGGAGGGAGAGAGGTTGGCAGATTCAGCTTGAGCCTGCTGCTACCACCATCTCCCTCCAGCCTGCCGAGGGTGCAACACACCCTGATCCACTTTCTGATCACTAAATTTGAGTGGAAACTGGATCCTGCACCTCCTTTCCTTGGTCCTGGAGCAGTTTTTTCAAACACTGATGTGCAGGACTTCCGGTTTGATTTACAGGGACCTCGTGAACGAAGGAGCTTCTATATTCCTTGCCAGGGGATTTGAGAACTTCCCCCTCCCTCATGACTTTTTGGCGGGGGCTCAAAACATTTCTGTTTCGTCTTGCGTTTGGATGATGGGTTATTGTCTGCCCCCAGTGCCTCAGCATGTTTTGCCTCGCTGTTTTTCTGCTCCATATTTTTAACCCCCCCAGTGGATTTTATTGTTTTTTTTAATTTATTTTATGTATTGTTTTAAATTATGTATTTTAACCCTGTTGTAAGCCGCCTTGGGCATTTGCCTCGGCATAGGATAAGGCAGGGTATAATTTTTAAAATAAATAAATAAATAAATATCTGTGCGGTCCCTTTAAATCGCATGTGGAAGTCCTGCACTTCCACAACTGAAGAAACCACACGAGGAATGCAATAAGGGGCTGCTTATTATTGTGTAGAAGCAGCGGGCCCGAGGCAGCACCAGGCAGCATTCTGGGTTGCACTGCTGCTGGTGTGAGCTCAGCCCAGCCAGGAGCCAGGATGGTTTCCGTCAAGACTATCGTCGTTTCCCTGGTGCTCCCAGAGAGGGCGCTAGGGAGGGAGGCTACTGATTTTTTTTCATGACAGTACTTCATTTCACTTTGAGTCTTCTTGGACAGATCAATACATCCATATTGTTCTTCTTCATCTCTAAGGTACTTTACTCTTGTGTGTGCGCGTGCAGAGTGAGTTGTTAAGCCCTCTCTCATTCTGCGCCCCATTTCCAGACAAGCAGCACAATCCCCTGCTGCACGTGGACTCGGAAGGAAATCCTGCTGCGTTCAGTCAGGCTTCCTGACTCCCTAGTAGGTGTGTTTAGAGTTGTCGCCTTAGCCCAGTAGTTGCACACCAGCCTCAGAATCAGCCCGAAAACCACCCGGTAACCCAATATGCGTGAGGCACACTGGGTGGAGCTGTAGCATGGCCAGGGCTGACCTTAGGCTGATTTGACCGATTTGGGCCCTGTGGCTGGGGGGGAGGCACACTGTGGTGGAGGACAGGCTGCCGGCAGCCAGCACTTCGCATGGAGGCAAGCCGTCATGCAGAGGCCGGCGTGGCGAGCAGTGCTCAAGTTGCGCCCCCTGTGTCTGACTGGCTCGAAAATCGGGCCTCTTGGAAGCAGTTGGCGGTGACGTGACACCGTAATCGCATCAGCCCCACCTAATTCTAGGAGGGCACGCCTCACGCCAGGCACCATTGGCTCCATCGTGGCTCATCCTGCTGAGTGGGGGCCCCACAGCCAGTGGGGGCCCCACAAATGGTTGCCTTGCATTGGTTCCCCCCACGGCTCCCAAGCCCTGAGCCTGGCCAGAGCCCAGCTGCGGAGGGAAGCTTTGCACACAGAACGCCCCAGTTTCAATCTCCAGTCCAAACCAGCTCAGGCAGCAGGGCGAGGAAATAGGCCTTTTCTGCCTGAGACCGTGAAGAGTTTCTGCCGGTCAGAAACACAGAGGAGCCTGTGGTGGGTGAGGGGGACCCGCTGGGCCGGCTGCAGCTGACCTGATGCAACTGGGTACTTTTGCAGTCGATAAAAATACATTCTTCACAAGCCCCCAATATGCTCCGTGACAGAAAATTTGGGAGGTTCTAAAAAAGGAACATTTCTTCATGCAACGTATAATTATTTCATAGCAAGAAAATGGCTTCTGAAAAGATTGGGGTGGCTCGGGAAAGCTCCATGTTCAGGGGTGTAGTATATCCCTGATAACTAGGCACTGGGGACAGACGGGGGGGGGGGGCTGTCGCCTTCATGCCCTGTGCATGGGCAGCTTCCTGGGGGCATCTGGCTGCCACTGCGGGATGCTGCAGGATGCTGCTCTTATGACACCCAGCAGGGCTCTTCTTAGGTATGTATCTTATTCAACACATCATGTATCCCCTGCCTGGTTGGACGTTTCAAGACTTCAAACAAGATATCACATATTCGTGAAAACTGTACAATGCAAGAATATTTACAACCGAGAAAGGCAGCCGTGGAAAAAGCACGAACTTCACATCAAAACAGCAGGCAGGCTAAAAGAACACGAAGCCCCCTAGGCGGCAGAGGTGACCGCAGCATTTCTGCCTGCAGAGACACACACACACACCGGCCGACATAGAGATTCATGTTCACCTAAAACCCCACAAGGGGCCACAGCAGCACCCAGTTCTGGAAGCTCAATCCAGAGTTCAGGGACCAGGGCAGAGAAAGCAGCCTGGTCTTCAGTCCCCACTGGCTTGGCTTCTGCTGCACCCCAAGGAGGGTGGCCTCCCCAGAGTGAGGGACTCGTTGGAAGAAATCTTGCCCGCTTCGTTGCTGATGTGATGTCTCCAGGCAGCAAGCAGACAGTATTTAAGACAATTACTTAGACCAGGGGTTCTCAACCCCTTCCCAGCTGAGTACCACTGCCAACGCCACTCTCCTTCTGAGTACCACCGGAAGTGACTGGCAATGACATCATCGTTAGTTACTTCCGTGTTTTCAGGTTTTCGGAGGCCAGAAAACGCAGGTAGGAGGCTCTGGGCGGGTGGGAGGGCCACTGGCGTCACTACAGGGGGGGCGGAGCTCTAAGTTCGTGATCCGAGCCTCCATTACACGGAGGAACGAAGCGCCCCGCCCCCGTGCCTTCCGAACCAGTCAAAGCAACGCGCAGGAGACTCCCTGCGCGTTGTTTTCACTGTTTTGACTGGTTTGGAAGGCGCGGGGGCGGGGCGCTTCGTTCCTCCGTGTAATGGAGGCTCGGATCACGGAGGAACTTAGAGCTCCGCCCCCCTGTAGTGACGTCAGTGGGAGGGCCCTTCTCAGCATTCTCAAGAAGTTCAGCCAAAGGCAGGAGCCTCTCAGGAGCGGGAACATGCTGCTGAAAGTGCCACATCGGAGCCGGGTGCCGGTGGTCCGAGTACCACCAGCAGTTGGCTGAAGTACCACTGGTGGTACTAGTACCACTGGTTGAGAACCCCTAACTTAGACATTAAAAACATTTTTTTTAAAAAAACAGAAACAGCTGATGAGAAACAATAAGCAAACCCTTCCCCCTCCCCACTGCAAAGCTTTTAGGATGCATGACTGATACCCCCTCTGCCTGGTTCTTCTGCTCTTTAAGACTGTCATTGAAATTGGCAATGAGTGGGGAGACTTTGCAGTTGGCCTGTGACTCATCCCTGCATTCCTGTTTTATTCCCACATTGCTCCTTGTTGGGGGTCTGCAGGGAGGGCACCCAGTTTTATTTCAATTCACACTGGTCACAAAAATGGGCATTTATATTTGGTGGCATGTGCTGGTATCTGCTTTGGAACAAGACATTTGGCGCAGGCAGCAAAAAATATTGTTTCTGTGCTTTCCATTTAATCCACGTTCCACCCCCCAATTCCCCTTGCCTGCTGCTGCACCTTCTTCCGAGTCTAGTTCTGGAGGTCTTCACACCCAAGATGTTCTGTTTGAGTGCTCTCTCACCCCCCCCCCCATAAACACACACACAGAGAAGTGTCTCGCCACTCGACTGTGAGCTTTGTGGATACAGGTTCCACTTGTATCCACCATGAGTGGAATCATTTGCATAAGTGCTGGCTAAAAATAAGTTGATCTGAAATGTCAGGTTGAAAGCAGCAGCACCACTGCTTTGATGGTTACAGTTGTGTGTTTGATGGTTACAGTCGTGTGGGCTGTGCTGTTATGCAGGCCAGATGCGGGCAGAGGGCTTGCAGTAACACACAAGCAGCATTGGGCCGACAACAGCAGGGGCTTCGAGAATTCTTCCAGCCTCTCCGTGGGTTTCTCAGCGTTCTGTTACAAGTCATAGAAATTGTATTTATGTATTTAAAAGTACGTATGCCCTGCCTGACCCTTCTATTCAAGGTGCATAGGGCGGCTCTCAACATAATAGTAAAAAACAGTAATATAAACAGTCAAAACGTTAAAAGCATACAATAGAACAATCGCAGCACAAAATCAGTTCCAATAACAAGAAGAGCTAAGCAACAGTGATGTCGTCGACTTGAGTCAGACTCAAGTCGCGTCAATGACTTGACTCGAACTTGACTTGGTGATGGACTCGGGACTTGGGGGCAAAGACTAGGGAGGGACTTGACTTGAGACTTGGACCCAGAGACGTGATCCACATCCCTGCTAAGCAGCCACTGAAGAGGAAAGGCAAGGAGAAACGGAGACGTCTTTTCTTCCCGCTGGAGGACACAGTTCTCAGCTCAAGTGGGAGGGAGTTTCAAAGTTCCGGCACTGCCGCAGAGAAGGCCCCATCCTGTTGTAGGCTCAGCCAGTGGCGGACATGTAGGTAGGTGGGCTCCCTCAGATGACCTCAGGGAGGGGGCACGTTGCCTCATTTGAGAGGAGCTAATCTGGAGGACTCTCTGGAAAAGACTCTGATGCTGGGAAAGATTGAAGGCAAAAGGAGAAGGGGAAGGCCAAGGATGAGATGGTTAGACAGCATCACGGATGCAACGAACATGAAAATGAGCGAACTCAGGAAGATAGTGGAGGACAGGAAGGCCTGGCGGGATATGGTTCATGGGATCACGAAGGGTCGGACACGACTTAACGACTGAACAACAACAGCACACCTCCAGACAGGCAATGATTGAGTGCCCCAGGGTGTCCACAGCCTTCCTGGGACTGGGTGACAACAGAGGAATGGAGCTGGGAGTAATCTGCATACGGGTGACACCCAACCCCAAAACTTTGGATGATCTCTCCCAGCAGTTTCTTGTTTTGTTGAAAAGTGGTATATTAATATTTGTAATAATAGTAATAATAATATCATACTGTATAATGTTAATATTATTTATAGTGATAATCATAATTCCTGATGGCTCTAGTCTGGGGGGACATTCCTGCTGCTAGTGACCCAGAAATCTCACTCTCCACAAGACGAAATCAAGAAAGAGAGAAAAGGAAAAGAGCCCCCCCCTCCCCGCCACCAGACAGCAAGCTCCAAAAACAAACAGCAGTTCTGGAACACTTATCATCCCCCCCCCAAAAAAAGCCACCAGGCCAAGAGAGAAAGGGGGAACTTATATTTAATCATTCAGGCAACAGCGAACCTCCCTCCATGACACAAGCATTTCCCCCACCCTCCTCCCCCGAGCACGACTCTTACGCGGGTACCTTGGGTGCCCCTCTCCCACCACCAGTGTCCACCTCTGTCTACAACACTCAGCCCTGCTGCAACTTCCCTCCGCTTCGCCACAAGCCTTCCACCGACTGCCGGCCTCCTGTCACACAGGCGCAGGCTGCTCGGCCACCAACGAAACACTCCGACAAAATCTTCCAAGAGGTCTTACTACTGGATCAGAGACAATATTTTGGTCAGATTCAATCAGGCAACTGCTACGTTCCAGAATGCCCCATTCCCCTCCTGCCCATGAAGGACGTTTCTTCACAGTAATTAACTTGATTATCTTGTTATCTTTCTCAAACTATCGCTTAAATATCGCTTCTTCTGCTGGCTCCAGGGTGAAACCAAGATCTTGAAGCTGAAGAACCTTCGACCTCAGGACTACGCCAATTACAGCTGCCTCGCATCCGTCCGGAACGTTTGCAACATCTCCGACAAAATGGTCTCCTTCAGGCTCTCGAACAAAACAGGTATTTTGTCACCCTCAGGTCTTCTGTAGCAGCCTCTCCTCACCCCTTTCCCTTCCCTTCGCGCCTTCTTTTGGGGAGCACGTAAAGATCAATGCTGCTGCCCTAGTTCGAACCTCCACGCAGCAGAGGCACTCTCTATCGTTATTTACATGCAGTAATTAGTACACGATATATTGTGCATTTGTATTTATTTGGACACTGCGCAATAATATTGTCTAATAAAATGCTGGAATTTGTGGTGATGGTTCGAAACACCCTCCGAAATGGAATGGTTTTCATTCCTATGTTGCCTTCTCAGCAGCATTTGTCGCTTCTGAAACTGACAACTGAGAGGTTTTTGCTGTGTTTTAAACCATGGTTGGGGATTACGGTGCTTCCTTTCAGAAGATTACTTTTAACAATGTTCTTATTGTTCTTAGATGATTGTTTCTTTTGGGAGATTTTTATGAGATAGTTGCTAGCCTCCTCAAGTCATGTGGTAGAAAAGTGGGATGTCATTGTTGCAAAAAGTAGAAATAAACATCTGAGTTAATGCAATAAACATGGGCCATCGTTAAATCCAGTTAGCACCTTAAAATTGTTACCAGATGTAGTAAAAGTTGATTAAATGTAATCTAAATGTTAGCATTATTGACAAAATCCAACAGTGATCTTTTTGTGTAGGGTTTTTGGAAACTGATGGACAGTGCAATCTTGACTAACTATCCGGTGGGCGGCCCAGGTATCGCCCACCGGATCCTATCCTCGTTCCGGGCCAGATAGGCCCGGAGGTCTACTCGGGGGGAAAGAGATGTTTGTCCCCTTCCCCTGGTGTAGCATGGCCCGGCCCCAATGGGACTCCTCGGATTTCTTCCAGCTATTTAGCTGGCGGAAGTAAGAGGAGGCCATGTAAAGACCATGCCAGTCGGAACGGGACGAGGATATGGCGGCCGCCAAACCCGCCCCCTCCCGGCATGGCCAATGGACCCCCTCCCTCGACTCCCGGTCTGCCCCTGCCGGGGGACCTCTTACCTCCTCTTGTGGCCGCAGGGGGCGCTCCGGTGGCAGAGTAAGGGTTGCCGGCCTCACGCCGGCGGTCCTTACTCTAAAGTCGTTGCGAACATGTTCGCAATGGCTTCCGGAGGTGGAGTGCTTGCTCCGCCGTCGGATATTTCGTCAGGATTCCACCATGAATGAATCTCTCTATGTCTCTCCTCCCTACCCTCACTCCCAGTGTCTCCAATAAAATTCCAAGAACAATTGCACTTGCCTGGGGCCAGGTGCTGCTGTTGTGTGTATCAGGAATGGCTAGTATGGAAGTCATGTGGAGAGTGCCCCCCCACACGTACCAGAAAGGAAGGGGTTCCTGTCCCTTCCCTTCCCTTGGCTTTTCTTCCAGCCTCTCACTCATCTACTCTTTGCACTGACAGCCCCCTGTGCCCCCAACAGCTTTGCCTTTGCGGCTGCAGGGTCGTCCGGGATGCGGGGTACGGGCTGCCAACCTGCGCGCTGGCCCTTACTTCACGGGTGCCGAAAACGGTGCGTTTAAGGCACCCTCCACCTGTGGAGCATGTGCTCTGCAGGCGGGCGGACACCTCCGCAGGATTGCACCGTTAGATTCCATTCAGAGGGAAGCATCTTGCAGCAAGTCCCGGTTGATGTTTCAGTATTGTCAAGAAGTTCTCAGGACTTGTGCAAGTCAGCAAGACAACAATGGTCCCCACATTCTGGGCTGACTCTGCCTACTCTGCTGACTGTGCCAAAAACCCTCCCTGTTTCAACTAGCACCTTCCCAACCCAATGGTTGTATCCTGCCAGTGGTCTAGTGTCTCCTTGACCACTATCCCGCTCTGAGAAGCACACAGGAAGTAGTACGCTGGGGTGTGTGTGTGTGTGTGACTTGGGTGGACAGACAGCGCAGGTGGCCTCTGGGGGGTCTGAGCAGAGAATGTTCTGGTGAGTTGGTTCAGACCCTCTGTTGTTTTTTTGACTGCAGCAAACACATTTGTTTCTATAAATAAAAGCTTTCCTTGGGAAACGATGGGCCTTCCAGAGGCGTTATTTGGTGACTTAGCAGCCAAGCCTGCCTCTCTCTCTCTCCCTCCCCAACAACCAATTCTGCCTTGGTCCACGTGAAACAGAACTAGTTAGTAATTCCCAGTCAATGTTGGTGTAATACTGTTCTGTAGCAAATGTCAAACCATTTGGGACTGTGCAGCAGGCTCAAGCATGTGGGGCTATTCTTTAATCATGTCAATGTTGCAAAGACGCTGAAAGCCCGTAATGAAGGAAGCTGCCAAAGGAAAACTTAATGAGTCTCTTGCTTTGTGTCTGGGGTGAGATTTTGGGTTCATTTGGAATTTGCATATTGGCTCTTCCTCCAGCAAATTACCCTTCCTGGATTTTTTGGGTGAATCGCCAGGCAGGGAGAGATTCACTGCCTGAGAAACTAAAATGAGTCACAGGAAAGCTGGCTTAACACCCCACCTCTGACTAGGTGGGGATTTGAACTTGGCGTTCTGCTGTGGAGTGGAGGGTGAAACAGTTGCATGGGTGGAGGCTGACGGGGGCATCTTGCGACTGATGGGCCTGGAGGCTATGCACCCATAGAAGCTGCACCCCGGAAGAGCTGAAAGGCATTGTGGGACAGGATGCCCACTGAGGGGGGGTCTACATGGGAAGGGGCACTTTGGGATAAGGGGGAAGAGCTGGATGGATGCGCGTTGTGTGGTTAAAACAAATGCCCTCCTGGATGTTTCAGGAGGATGAAAGAGGAAAAGGACCCGTCTTTTTCCATTCCTGCTATATAGGACTATATAGCAACGCGGCTATGTGTCACTTCGCAGCTCAGCATCTGAGAGGTGCTCTGCAAAGTGATGCCTCAGCAGAAGCAGCGCTGCTGAAAGGGCAACCCACGTGAATAACTGGGCTCTCCCAGCGCTTCGACAGCTTCTCCCTTTCTCACCCCGCTTGGTCTGCTCCTTTCCTCATACCATTCCTTTCCTTCTGTCTCTTTAAGCACCTCGGCAGAAGCAGTGCTGCTGAAAGGGTGGCTTGCATGGTAATGGGCTCTCCCAGCAGTGCCCTTTCAGCAGTGCCGCTTCTGCTGATGTGACATTTCGCAGCTCAGCAGCTGATGGTGGTGCTGGGAGAGCCCAGTTATCCTGGGGGCTGGATAAAGAGCCTCTGCAGGCGGTATCCGGCCCATGGGCCTTATGTATGACACCTCTGCTTATGATCCTCTGTATGACCCTTAGTTGCCTTTTCTCTGTACGAAAAAGCCCCAAATGTTTCGCCTTCCCTCATTGGGACAGTGTGCCAACCACATGGTCATCTGGGTTTCCTCTTTGACAGGTTCCAGATCTGAAATGCTGATGACTGTTTAGCAAAAAGACTTTTGATTCCCAACCACAGCAGGCTCTCCGGAAACAGGGGGTGGAGGGTGGGATCACAGCAGCTTATTTTGAAAGCCAGGGGCAACCGCTTGGATTGCGAAAGCACTTTGTCCGCTACAGCCAAGCACAAGGGCTGTGCAGTGGCCTTTCTGAGCCAGGTGGCTCGTGCCCGAATCCAGTTCGGAGACTGGAACGGCCTCCAGTCCCTCCCAGCTCTATGTTCCCCAGCTCCTCTTCTAGTGACAGTGCCAAACTCCTTTTGAAAATGTGTTGCAGGTGGATTAAGCAAATGGCTCTATTGAGATTGCTGCAGCCCTCGTGACGGAAAACACAGTATGGGTGTTAGATTCCGAGGGGTTCCTTAAGAAAGGATGATCCCCTGCAATCTCTGTGCCTTAACGGAGTGGCACCGTGTAATGAAATCGTGCCATAAGCTGCCCTTTTATCTCCTTTGTGGAGGTCCAGGCTGAAAAGGGTGCGTTGACTCCTAATCCCTCCATTGAGTGTCACTGTGTTTTGTCTATCACTTTTTGAAAAGAAAAAGAAAATCTGTCAGTGTCAACATATTAAAGAGTTATCTGGTTTCAGGAGTGCGAGCGAGCGCATGTGTGTGCGTGCCTGAGTAATATAGAAATTGTTCCTTTCGTGTGCATCATGTTGCCTGGCTCTGAGGATGCCTGTAATCCTTAGATAAGGAACCCGGCCCCTCTAATCAGCACAGCTGAATGAGCAAATGGGACGGGATTATTGGCGCCATAGTGGAGACACAAAATGGCAAAGGATTGATGTGCAGTCAGTGGCCAAGGGACGTCCCAAAAGGGACCAGCAGTCCAGCTCTCTGGTTCACGGCTGCCAGGAGGCCATCCAGCTCCCTCACAACGGAGGCATCTGCTGCACCTCCTTTTGCAGCAGCAGTGGCACTGGGGGGGGGGCTACCCAATGCCCTCCCTTATGAGGAAAGGCTACAGCGTTTGGCGCTCCTCAGTCTGAGGGGGGACATGATGGACAGTGCAATCCTGTCGAACTATTGACCGGCAGAGCAACTGCTCCATTGTAAGCAGCCAGGTGTCGTAAACGTGCCCTAAAGCACAGTATCTTGGGACATACAGGCAGGAGGAAGAGAGGCGGGGGGCTGGGGGGATGCCAGGCAACGTTTCCAGGGAAAAGTCACTGGGACCCCCAGCGGGGTGGGTGGGAGGGGGCTTCAGTGCCACATTGGACCCCAGCAGCAGCTGCTATTCAGCGAGAGACAACACATACGCAGCGTACGCAACATGTTTAAATTCACACTTAGTTGGTCCCAAGGGTGGAGCGGGGAGGCATGGTTGAGATTTCGTTTATGATGTTTCTCTTATCGTTGTATTATGAGCCCCTCTTGGCCCTGGCAGGAGTCAAATGTAAAGGGAGAAATGAGTTGTCAGAGAAATCAGGCCCCAGGATGTTTTAAGTGAGCCTGAAAAGGGCTCGTTTTTTTTTTTTAAATAAAATAATAATCTGGGTTTATTATATATAGATTTGTAGAAATTCATACTGGTCTCTGTGTGTAAACTGGAATAAGATCTGTGTTAGCTAAAGATGAGGGCCTCCTCTATGGGAATGTGGGCAGCAATATGGTAAGGCAACGTGTCTCTGTGTGAACCAAGCTATGGCACACCATGCCGAGAGGTAGAGACAGAAGGGTATCATGGAACAGCCTGTCCTGAGCTCTTGAGTCTTTTCTGTTGGTGAGTCATCCTTCAATGGTAGCATCATTTGCATATGCAGAGTAGGTATCTGCATCATCAAGGTATAAAACTGGACATCCTTTGCTCACGAGGGGCCCCAATGTCACATCGAAGCTGGGTACCAGAGCAGACTGCTTTTAGCAATAAGCACGGAAGAGATCAGGCCAGACCCGAAGGAAGGACAAGGAGTCTTCTACCCTGTCAGAGTCCTGAGCCACCAGGAGGCATAGTTATCCGCAGCTTGCAGCGTCCAAGGCCCCTCTGGCTCCGGGTTAGGGGTGCCTTTGCCAGTTTTGCCGCCCTCTCTTGACTGTTGTTCATATACAGCTGAAGGTCCATCCCGTCCCCGTCCCCGTCCCCCCGTCCCCCCCCCCCGCGATTGATGCTCAGTAACCCTGTCAGCCCTGCTGTGGAACATTCTCAAGCCGCTGGGCAGGGTCAGAGCATGTTTGCCTCACGTGCTGCCTGCTGGACCGCGTGTGCCGGAGGAGTTGCAGCCCTTTGCCCTCTTCGCATGCTCGGTGTCTGAGGCAATTACCGGTGGCACGAAGAAGAGATCCGGCGTTCTGTCTGGGGATCAGGAGACGTCACAGTGGGTCACCGACTGCAATATGCCACCCTTCCACTACACTATCGTCCCCCTTATGCTTAGGTTCATCGTGCAGGCGGCCACCCTTTCAGGACAGGAATGGTGATGGAGTCCTGAGCGTCGATATCGTGGCCAGGAGAGCGTGCGGTGGGCCTGCGAGTCCCTGGCTCGGGTCTGGCCAGTGCCACGAACAAGAGAATGCGTCTGGCGGCCTTCGAACGAGTGCAAACGTGAGGAGGTCTTTCTGCTACCTACCCAGTCACTGACATGGCCCACTGCAACGCTCAAGGAAGCAGCATGTTGTAGACCCCACACACACACACACACACACACCCTGCCCCCAAACCAAACAGCCTAGATGAGCCTCAGGCCTCCTTTGGGCATCAAACTGGGGAAGCAAAGGAGGCAAAAGCACACACACACACACACACACACACAAACACACACACACACAGAACACAGAAGCACACCGCATTTCATGGCCTGCTTTGCAGAGGTGCTCCTTCCACAGACTTGCAGCTGCTATTCTCTTCCCCCCCCCCAATTCCCATCTGAACTGCTCTAGTGATGATGTAGTGCTGTCCCAAGGGAAATAGAAGAGGGCACAACAGCTGCTGGGAGGAGTGTCCTCAACACTGGTAAATAATGCCCCCATTTGAACCCCAATCACCAAATTCCCCCCACTTTGCCACCTGTGACTGGGGGGAGTCAACGCGCCCCCTTTCTAGTGCAGATTTTTTATTTTGTTTTTTTGCCCTGATTACCTATGGAGTAGCTGAGACTCGCAGCAAGATCCACTGAGATTGTGTGGAGGTGCCAGGAATTTGGACGGGAAAAATGTTTGATGCAACAGAGTGGCTATGGGAGCTTTGCACTGCTGTAAGATCATGTGGTGGCACCAAGCAGCACCACAGGAGAGCCTTCTTGGTGGTAGCTCCCTCCTTGTGAAATGCTTGCATTCCCTTGGGGGATCTGTTGGGCCCCTTCCCTGTTTTCCTTTAGGCACCTTTTAAAAGCTTTTTTTGTTCTCCTGGGTCTTGGCTGGTTATGTTTGAATTTGACTGTGTTATCTCTCTTGGAGGGTGCTTTTTAATTCTTTTTGATGGTATTTGGTTAGTGGCTCTGCTAGGTTGCTCTTGGTTTGAGTGTGTGTGTGTGTGTGTGTGTGTGTGTGTGTGTGTGTGTGTGTGTGTGTGTGTGGCCAGATACGTGAACGTTGCTGTTGTTATCTGATGTTTTTAATAGAATTGTTAGCTCTTTGGATTGAGGCAGGATCAAATCTTGTAAAATACATGAAAAATAATAAATAGCTTTGGCAGCAGATAAGACAAGATCCTCAGGGAGGACAAGTCTATCAATGGCTGAACAGAACCTCCATGTTCAGAGGCAGTGCAGCTGTTGGAGAAGACTGTTCCCTTCCTGCCCTCCTGGTGGAGGAGGAAACATCTGCATGTATGCGGGGCGATTTTGGGCTTGGTCTCATCCTACAGGACTCCTCTTAGGCTCCTGTGACTTTGGGTCAAATCTTTCTCCCCGAACGAAGGGACCCTTCAGCTTTGAAACATGCCTGTCTGCCTCTCAGTACATATCTCTCCTTTTGTCCCCACCCTCCCTGAACACTTTGGGTTCTCATTGTAGTGATGTCTTTAAATAATCCTGCCACCAAATGTGAAAGGCCGCCAGGACTGTCTGCAAAGTGGCTGCCTCCTGGCTTTCCTTTTAATTGCCTGCCCTCCCTGCTAGGTTCTTAAGGTCTGGAAGTGCTGACAATTGCAAGTGATTTTCTGGTGCTGAAACACCCCAAAAAGCCCTCTTGAAGACCTGGCTGATTTCCAAACGACCCTCTCTCTGCAAAATACCTTTTGTTAATGTCCCTCATAAAATCTCAATTGGAGGCATAAATTAGCCAGGAGAGGAGCTTTGCAGAGGAGGGCTCAGCTGGGGCTGGCTGCAGCCAGCCTTGCCTCATCCTGGCTGTAATGACTGGATTCACAGGATTGTGTCAAAGCTTTAAAATAAGCAGGGTGTTTTTTTATTGCAGTTGTTGTTGAATATTGATAGGCTTCGACACACAATTAGGAAATGGTGCCTATTCCTTGGAATGGAAAAGATTGCAACAGATTGTTGTGCAGAAGGGAATTTGGGTTGGTGGCACTTGTCACTCCACAGTGTTGCACAGGTGAGACAAGCTTTCTTTTTTCGGTGCAAGTCCCTCTAAATGATTTCTGGATTTGGTAGCACCTTTTCTGTGGTAGGTTTAGAATTTATTTATTTATTTTATTTTTAAAAAATTATATCCCGCCTTTTCCTATGCCGAAAGGCAAATGCCCAAGGCGGCTTACAACAGATTAAAATACATAATTTAAAATACATTAAAAAGTTTAAACAATACATAACTGTACACAACAATTTTAAAAACAATAAAATCCACGGGGCCAACAGTATGGAGCAGAGAAGCAGCATGGCAGAGCATCTTGAGATACAGGAGGCAGACCATGACCCATCACCCGAACGCTAGACGAAACAAAAACGTTTTGAGCCCTCGCCAAAAAGTCATGAGGGAGGGGGTGGTTCTCAGATCCCCTGGCAGGGAGTTCCACAGTTGTGGCGCCACAGCAGAGAAGGCTCGCCCACGTGTTGCCACTCCCCTAACTTGAGATAGAGGTGGCACTCGCAGGAGAGCCCCCTCAGATGACCTAAGAGAGCGGGCCGGAATGTATGGGAGAAGGCGGTCCCTCAGATATCCTGGACCCAAAATGTGAAGGGCTTTAAAGGTCATTACCAGCACCTTGAATTGGGCCCGGAAACGAATGGGCAGCCAGTGCAGCCGCCGAAGCAGCGGCTCAACAGAGTCAAACCGCTTAGCTCCAGTGACCACCCGGGCCGCCGCATTCTGCACTAATTGCAGTTTCCGAACAGTCTTCAAGGGCAGCCCCACGTAGAGCGCGTTACAGTAATCCAGTCTTGAAGTCACTAAGGCATGGACCACCGTGGTCAGGTCCAATCGATTCAAGTACGGCCGCAGCTGGCGCACCAGCTGAAGCTGGGCAAACGCACCCCTGGCCACAGCCACCACCTGACTTTCCAGGGAGAGCTGTGAATCCAGAAGTACTCCCAAGCTGCACACCCGTTCCTGTAGGGGGAGTGCAACCCCATTCAGAACGGGCAGGTGACTCAGTAACTGCATCGAAGCTTTCCTGACCAGTAGGACCTCTGTCTTTTCTGGATTCAATCTCAACCTATTAGCCCTCATCCAGACCCCAACCGCCTCCAGACAGCGCTCCAGGACTTCCACAGCCTCCCCGGAGCGAGATGGCAAGGAGAGATAGAGCTGGGTGTCATCAGCATATTGGTGACACCCGACTCCAAATCCCCGGATGATCTCCCCCAACGGCTTCATGTAGATGTTAAAAAGCATGGGAGACAGAATAGAACCCTGTGGCACCCCACACTGTAAAGGGCAGGGCGCCGAACAGGCGTCTCCCAGCATCACCATCTGGGACCTGTCAGCCAAGTAGGAACGGAACCACTGCAACGCAGTGCCCCCTAGTCCCAGCTTGGCCAGCCGACCCAAGAGGATACCATGGTCGATGGTATCGAAAGCCGCCGAGAGATCCAAAAGGACCAGCAGGGATGCACTCCCCCTGTCCAGTCCTCGGTGAAGATCATCCAACAGGGCGACCAAGGCTGTCTCCGTCCCAAAGCCCCGCCTGAAGCCAGACTGAAAAGGGTCCAGATACTCCGTTTCATCTAGTATCCCCTGGAGCTGAGATGCCACCACCCGCTCAATCACCTTACCCAAGAAGGGCAGATTGGAAACTGGCCGATAGTTATTTAAATTGGAGGAATCCAGAGATGTTTTTTTCAGGAGGGGGCGCACAATTGCATTCTTCAAGATGCTAGGCATCACTCCCTCCCACAGAGATGAATTCACAATAGGTTCCACCCAATCGGCCAGCCCAACCTGCGCAGATCGTATTAGCCAAGCTGGGCAAGGGTCAAGCGGGCAGGAAGACGATCTCAAACTACAGAGGACCCTATCCACATCCTCAGGCTGTATAAGGTGAAAAGAATCCATAACGATGGAATCGACAGATGCCGTAGGGACAACTTCCAGAACTGTTAAACCAGAGTCCAAGTCATGGCAAATCTGAGCAATTTTATCTGCGAAGTGCCGTGCGATCTCATTACAGCGGTCCGTCGAGCACTCCAACTCACTCGCTACAGGAGCCAAGTGGAGCAGATCCCGGACAACTCGAAAGAACTCCGCCGACCAGCTACTTGCAGACGCAATGATGGAAGAGAAAAATGCCTTCTTCGCTGCCATCACCGCCACGGAGTAGGCCCTGAAATGCGCTCTAGCCCATGTTCGGTCAGATTCATCACAAGTTTTCCTCCACTGTCGCTCTAGGCGTCGGCCCAGTCGTTTCATTGCCCGCAGCTCCTCAATGAACTAAGGAGCCGCCTTGGCTCGACGGCATTCGCTCCATTCAGGAGCGATTTGATCCAAGGCTCTAATTAATAAATTGATTAAAAATTCCAATTTTAATTTAGAATTAAAAAATAGATTAGTTAAGTCCGAAGCACTGCCACCTAGACTTTATGGACTGCCCAAAATTCATAAAAAAGACTGCCCATTAAGACCAATTGTGAGCAACATCGGGGCACCTACATATGGATTGTCTCAGCACTTAGCAAGAATATTGCAGCCATATATTGGTAACACATCCAGTTTTGTGAAAAATACATATCATTTTATAGAACGACTGCAATGGGTCATCCTGATACCAGAATCTAGATTTGTTAGTTTAGATGTAGTATCTTTATTTACTAAGGTGCCCTTAACCAGAGTAATGGGATTAATTGAGGAGTTGACTATCCCCAAGGATTTGGTGACATTATTCCATCATTGTTTAACGTCTACGTATTTCATCTGGAATGGAGAGTTCAGGGAACAAAAAGAGGGGGTGGCAATGGGGAACCCCCTAAGTCCCGTTGTAGCCAACTTGTTCATGGAGACCTTTGAACGTCAGGCACTGGACTCTGCTAAATTGAAACCTGATTTCTGGGTGAGATATGTAGACAATATTTTCTGTGTATGGTCACATGGGGAGAGTGAATTGGAGGAATTTGTAAAACATATGAACAATCAGTGTTTGGAAATCCAGTTCACAGTAGAAAAAGAACATAACAACTCATTGCCTTTTTTGGATGTGTTGGTAACTCGTAAAGATGATTTATCAATAAGCACTAAGGTGTACAGGAAACCCACACATACCGGCAGGTACTTAAACCAAATGTCAAATCATCATCCTGCACAGAAAAGTTCCTTAATGAATTCTCTCATCTATAGAGCCATCAACGTGTGTGATCAGGAATCCTTGGGGTCAGAGAAAAAGATAATATTTCAATCATTGCAAGCCAATGGCTATAGCTTAGCCCAGATTAATAAATGTTGGGTACAACAGAGCCAAAAAATTAAGGCAAAAAGGGAAGGTTTAAATAACAACAACAACGAAAATAAGGAAACTACAGATGAAAAGCTGTGGGTTTGTTTACCATTTATTAAGGGGACCACGGACAAAATTGCAAGGGTATTAAGACAGGGAAACATCAAAACAATTTTTAAACCCACAATGAAGTTACAGCAAGCCCTGGGTAATCCCAAAGAAAAAAGACCAGCATTGTCAAATGCTGGAATGTATTCCATTCCCTGCGAATGTGGCAAATGTTATCTGGGGATGAGTTGTAGATCTATAAAAACTAGGATGGGGGAGCATGAAAGATCGTTGAGGCTCAAACATCCAGAGCAATCCTCGGTTGCAGAACATTCCCTGAACACTGGACACAGGATCCTTTTTGAAAAAACCAGATGCCTGCAGAATGAAAGTAATTTTAATATCTTACGCCACCTGGAATCATTGGAAATCAGTAAAAGACATACAGGGGGGCTGCTTAACAGGCAACAGGACCTGGTATTTACGAACAAAATATGGCTTCCGATAATACATAAACAACAACATGAAAGAACACAAAGGAAAAATAACAGCAGCGGATTCAAACAACAGACAGCGCAGCCGAGTCCTCTGCGCTGTGGATCATCGCACCAGCTGCCTACAATGAACACTGACAACTGACAGCGCAGACTACTTTCACTGAGAATGAGTTACATCAAAGCATAGCAAAGGAGAAAGCAGCGGCAGCTGCATAAGTTAATTGACAGCGCGTGGATGCGGTGAATGACTGCTTCCGCTTTTGATCGGCGTTTTCCCACGCTAAGGCTAGTTTAAAATTGAGAACGGGCAAACTCCAAACAATTCCATCTTATCCATCAGGATTTTTCCGTGAACAAGTTACGGGGTACAGAACGAAACGTTGGGACACTGCAGAGCTTGGACTTAAACAGTTTCTGTCCGTTGGTGGCTGCCTGGATAAGGAGACCCGCGAACGGAGTGCAAGAGATTTTTAATTTCAAGTAAATATTTTTTACATGGCGTCTATACCCGTAACTGTAAAACATTGCATGCTCTAGCTGCCTCTCCATACCACAGGACAGCCAGAGCATCGGATGATTCACTGACCCGGGAAGCTGGGAAATCCCCCAGAGCCCTCAGGAATGAGATCAGCTGTTCCTTTTGAAATGTATTTGGGACAAGGAGGGAGAACTGCCAGGTTTGTGGGTACAGCTTTCAGGAAGCTTTTAGTCCCTGCACGTTACATACATACCTGGCAAGAACCAGCATGTCACTGTTGGAAACGGAGACACTCTTGCAACAGCCCAATTCTCACACCAAAGGTGAGTGCCTGAGCGCGTCGCTACCTACCCCCATCATCACACACCTACTGTGCCTGCATGCCCTGGGTTCATGACTATGTTGAGTGTCTTGCTGGAAGCCGCCTCGAGGGCCCCCTGCAGGGTCAGGATGGCTCCTCAATAAAGACAAGAATCCTCCCAACCGGCACAACGGCCCTTTTCCTGACCCGGCGTTGGGGCCCCCATCCAGCAGCAGAACGTGCTCCTGCGCAGGCCCCACCGCTGCCACCCTGGCCCGTCTCTGCTGCTGGCTCTCCTGTACGGCTGCATTCCGTTCCGCGCAGGAGCATTACTCAGCGGACGGTGCCCAGAGGCAGGCTGGCGTTCATCATGGCTGTGCTTCAAACCAGGCCTGTGATGCTTTTGGACATATGCACTCACCCGTCCTTTGTATTTGTTATCTCCCTGAGAGGTTTGTACGGCATTCTCTCCTCCCTTCCGAGATCCGCCAACCTCTCAGCGTTGCCACTTTTGACTGCTCTGACAAAACAGGGGCCGCTGCGTTCCTTTCCTCCTGACAGTCCCTGCTCGTCCCTTCTTTGCACCGGACGTGCAACTGGCTGTCATCTGCAGCACTCCGAGGCCAGACGGGTTCTGGCTGTCGGCTTGGCCTGGTCTTTTGTTCTGCTCTTTGAGCCGCTCCTTGTAGTGTGTGGTTTTCCGGCACCGTGTGTAGAGAGGGGGAGAACTTGAGTCACAGATACTCATCACGGGGGGCCGGAGAGCAGCAGCTTAGCTGTTAAGGAGGGAGGCATCTGATCTGCTGAGCGAGGCAGCCCCCACTCAGTGCGCAGCAGCAGGGCCGGCTTACCATGCAGAACAGCGCTTCTTCTGTAGCAGGAAAACCGCGGGCTTCAGAAGAGCCTCTTGCGGAGCTAGACTTGCGCTACTGTGGCGCGTCTCCCTCTTCCAGCCAGGAGGGCCACCCTCTTCCGCTCTTCTAAGCCTTGACCAACAGCCACAGTCACAAGAGGAGCAGGCCTGGCATAGAAAGAGGTGGGGGTTTCCCACCTGCTCGGTCACAAACCCACCCAGGTTGCTGGGGGCCCTGAGGAGGATCCCTGGACTAGGTGTCCCCCCTCTTCCTGCTGTCCCTTTGGTGCTATCACTGCCAGGTCCCTGTGATAAGACGTCTGAGAAGAGCCGTGTTAGCAAAGCAACTGGCTGTTTGTGCAAAGGGCTCCCTCTGGGCGCCAAGCACCCTTTCTCCACAGTTCCCGTGCGCGTGTGCCCAAAGTGTGCCTAACGGAGGTGCTGGGGTGTGTGTGCATTACAGGAGACCAGAGCGGGGCAGCTCCAAGCCACCTGCCCTGTCGCCTGTCTTCCTGGCAGGGGTTTTAGTACTGGGGTTGGTGGGCTGTGATGGGCTGCAGAGTGTAGTCTGTCTCCTATGCTCTGCCATCCAAAAGCGGGTGGAGTGGGGGGGGGTGGAAGATGAGGAGAGCATTTGGTCTTTTCTCCTGCCCCAGTTGTTTCCTACGGTGCTTTTTCATCCCTGTGTCTGGTCTGACGTTGGCATCGCCTTCTGCTGTTGAAATTGGGGGCGTGTCCGTCGTCTGGAGGGGGTTTAGGATACGATGTACATGGACTCCTCCTCACTCCGCCTGTGTCTCCACCACGTATTGGTTTCCTGCTGGCTGTACTTGTGCTGGCCTCGGAGGTGCATTGGTGTGGCGTTGCACCAGCGTCTGTGCTGTGCCCCTTGGAGGAACTGGAACTATGATGGCAGGACTGTTGTAGCGCTGATGTAGCTGTGGTAACCTCCCCTGCATCCGGGGCAGGTGCCATGTTGCCTGTCAGACTGGCATTTCAGAAATATAGGGTTGCACAGACTCTACGTTGATTCATTGCATTTGTACCCCACCCCCCCTTCCATGCTGAAACTCAAGTTTGGGGACATGGCGGTTTGCATGTGGCTTCCTATTCTATTCAGGTACAGGCAAAGCCCAGACTGGCTTTGCTGCAGCAGATGGTGAGGGCGGGGGGGGGGGGGCTGCATCCTCATCATGGCTCTGGCCATGCATTTTGCCTGAGGGCAAACCACACACAGATACGGAGGAGGAGGAGGCTCTTTCTCAAGCAAAACACTCCAGGCATCTCCAGGAAAGTGAAAAGGGTTTGGACTCAGAGGAGTTCCTGAAATCTCTGGCTAAAGCCCCTTCAGGTACAGAGATGACATGTGGGGAGCCACCACAAAATGCTGCTGCAGTGCCCCCCATTCCCCCCTCCCCCGGCCTCTGAAAGTCATGCAGGGTTCAGGGTTGCAGCCAGCCTGCAACCAGCCTGCAACCAGCTAGTTCGGGGGGCTGCAACAAGAGGCATGGCCTTTTCTCTGGCAGCACCACAGTTTTGAAACTCCCCCTCCGTGAATTAAGAGCGCCCCCCTCCATGGAAACTTTCCAGAGGGGGCTGAAAACCTTTCTTTTTTGGTTAGCACTTCCACTGACTTAGTGGGGTCTTGGGGTTCATCATGTATTTTGCTGATGCTGCTGGATGCTGTTCTGACCGTGACCGGGAGATGGATTTGATGATGCCAACTCTTAAGGTCTTCTGCTGCTGTTTTGTGCTGCTATTTTATCGGGGGGGGGGGGGGGATTGTGCTGTGTTCAGTTTCTACCTTTGTTTTTGTACTGCTAACTTTAGAATTTATAAACTGGTGTAACTGTGTAAATATTGTGCTTTTGTAGTGATACCATTTTGTATTTATTGTTTTATGTTTGTAAGCCATCTGGGCACCCCATTTCAGGCAGAAAGGTGGGATAAAAATCGACTTAACTAAAATTTACTAAAATCAATACATCAAACAAAGGGCTCAAGCTCAGGGCTGGCTGCCAGCCCTGAGGCTATGGGGGGGGGGGGATGATAGCAAAGGGAGACTTTCCAGGATACTGTAAGGGGCTCAAACAAGCCCATTTCCTCTCCTGACCTCTCTTTTTCTTTTTCAGCAGACCCCCTTCACCGTCCCATTACAATAGACGTCAGTGTTTGCCTTGCACCATTTGCCCAACTTCTAGTTCCTTACGGCTGTTTTGTCTGACAGGGCAGAAGCGGGAGCTGGACAGGGAACATCCTGGGGGAGTCTAGAGTGTCAGCGTAGTTCTGGCTGGGGTGTCTCTGACTGTCCATCTTTCTGTGTCCCGGCCAGAGCCAGCAGCAGAGACAGAGGAGCTTCCAGATTCCCTCTCCAGACAAGGTCACCGTAGTATTTTCTGATATACCATACTTCCAGGGGAGCCCCCTATGTACATAGAAACCACTACGTGGTTTCGGGGTGCATCCGTTTTGCTCCCTTTCTCATAATCAGCACTCAGCCACCCAAATTTGCTAGACAACAGAAGGAGCGCCTGAAAGTCCCCATATATTACCAATGCCGCTGCCCAACTGCAGCTGCCGGTCGTGTTGCCTCCGCCGCGTTTTCGCCAGTGGCCCCGAGCCCCCTGCCTGATTCACCCACTGCTGCTCTTTTCACAGCCTCTCCCTCGATCAAGCTCTTGGTGGACGACCCCATCGTGGTGAACCCCGGGGAGGCCATGACCTTGGTGTGTGTCACAACAGGGGGGGAGCCGCTCCCGACGCTAACGTGGGTGAGATCCATCGGAGCCCTGCCGGAGAAGACGGTTCTGAAGGGCGGGACGCTGACCATCCCTGCCATCACGTCGGACGACGCCGGCACCTACAGCTGCATCGCCAACAACAACGTGGGGAACCCGGCCAAAAAGTCCACCAACATCATTGTCCGAGGTAAGAGCTGTGGTGGGTTCTCCCTGCCACTAGATGGCTCTGGAGCGTGATGCCCAAATGCTGGATTGTCCATGACTGCCTGGTAGAGCTGAAACGCATGAATGCTTTGAGGAGTCGCCCAGATTCGCTCTACTTGCATGGTCCGAGAGTCGAGGGGTACGCAGTAGAAGAGTTCTCACGCAACAGCCACAGGATTCTGTTGGTTTCTGGTTTCATATGTGAACAAGTATATAGTGTTTTGTTGTTGTTGTTTTGTGGTCCATGCAAACGGGGCAGTTACTGGCAGCTGCCCACTTATGGAGAGGCGCCATTTGCCAACTCAGAGGGGTATAGGAGCCTCTGTGCTTTGCTTCTATTTCTGTCCCATTCAGCATCCACTTCATATCGCACCTCTGCAACCTTGTGTCTCATTGTACCCAATGTAACTCACGATGAGCAAAGTTTGGGGTCTACCAGAAGCACAAGCAAGCAGCAAAGCCAGGAGGTTTTATGGAGCCTCCAGTTGGTGGCACGTCCTGCATGGATAGTGGCCTGTGGTTGAGTGTGCTGATCACAAGCGGTAGACGCCTGCTGTAGAAATACATCGCCAGGACCACCCGCCGACCCACCCCTGTGTTCTGGGCAGGGTGGTTGGCCTTCTCTAGGTGCAGTGGCATTCTATGACCGCCCCCCCCCCACACCGGAAGTGACGTAACAGCAGCAGCTGTTATTGCGCATCCAGAGACGCAAGGCGGGCGGGCGGAACACGCCGACGGCTCTCCTCGCTCGCCCCGGCAAACAGGACGATCTGTGCTGCCGCCAGTCGCCGTTGCACCCCCCCCTGCCCATCTGCTGCCTGGGGCCCAATCCCAATGCCCGGGGGGCCCACCGCTCCAAGGCCCCCACCGCTGATGACGCCACTGTCTCGGTGTTCTACTCCGCAAGCAAACAGGGCTGTATTTTCTTACTTCCCCATCTCTCGGTTGCTGGGCTGTAGGATGGATCTTACAAAGTGAGGGGACTTGCATCCATTGCCATTGTGGTTCTTAGGCACTTCCTGGTCATACAACTAACAGTCCAGTCCTATCTGGGATTGGGCTGTCATGTGCCGCTATTTATGACAGCGGAACAGAGTTCCACTGTCATAAAATGGCTGCTGATGGAGTGCACAGCGCTCCCGTCAGCGGCCATTTTGGGAGCGCTGTCGCAAGATGTCTGTTGGCCGATCTCCCCAGGCCTGCTGGAACAGGTAAGGCAGTGGCCATGGCAGGGAGGATGCAAAATGGGGCGGGGAGGGGGAGAAACTGGGCAGGGAGGGGGGAATGGGGGTGGGGAGGCTGCAGGAAGAGGTGGATCTGGCGGCAACGGCGTGCACCAGATCCTGTCCTCCCTTTCCGCAGCCTTCCTGCCCCCTTTCTCTCCTGAGACTTGTGCCAACTGAAGAGTTGGCGCAGCAGGTCCAAGGAGACCTATTGTGGGGTGGGAGGCTTACAGAGGGGTAAGGGGATTTGAAGCCACTTTCCTCTCCAAAGGAGACTCTGCAACTCTTGCTGGTGGCCATATAATGTTCTCGTCCTTTTCTTGCTCCTCTCCCACCCCCAGTGAGCCTGTGAGATGTACTGGACAGAGTCCTGGGCTTACTCTGGAGGAGACCCAGAGTCAAATCCCTGCTCAGAGGGGGCCATTCTAAGAACGCCGTTTCACTCAGGGTCCCATTGCTTCCGTAAGCAGGAACCTGGGCTGACCTCCTGGCCGCGGCTGGCTGCTCTGAGGAAGGGCTCCTGCTGGTTGCTTAGCATTGACGTCCTGTGGATTAATCTACCCGGACTGAGTCGTTCACCTGCAAGTGATTTCCTGTCACCCAAAAGGCCCATAACACTGGAACACAAACTCCTTCGCGGTGGGGACTTTTGATAATAACGGGGAATTAATCATCCCCTGGGAGGGCTTTGCTGTGTCAGAGACATCCTGCTGTGATTATTTTATGAGGGCCGTAGCCTAGTCTGTTGGCACTTTATTACCCAGCATAATGTGGCATTCCTCCGGATGGGGAGCCGGAGTGTGTCGCTTGCCAGGATGTCCTTCCTTCTGCAGATGCGCATTTCCAGCAGAAACAACGGACCTTCTGGGCTGCCAGGGAGGGTCCTCACCAGAGAGGCAACGAGGCCTTATTGCTCAGAGAGCCGCCTGCTGAGTGCTGGTCCTTGGAGCATATCGCATTTGAACATGTCTGCGGGGTCCGCGTAGGCAGGTGGCCGAACCCCCTTAGCCTGAACTGCTAAAACGTCTACAGTCGATGGGCACATGCCTGGTAGGCAACTTGCTGTTGGCGCCCAATAGATCTCCGGAGAGGCGATGCTTGTCAGGCCGCCCTCACCCAAGAAGACTCTCGTGTGGCTCTTCCAGTCAGGGCTGTGGGCCTTGATTGTTCCTCCAGCAGCTGATGTGCCCCACTTCGCAGCCGTGGGCCAAACGCCACAGAGTGGGACGTTCCAGGATTCTCCCTCCTCCCAGTGGGTATTTTTTGAGATGAGAAGCAGCTGCAGGAATTCCCCTCTCTCTGTCACCCTGGGAGAAAAGCAGCTGGGGGTGGGGCATGGTCCATCAGCAGGAGGGAAAGGGTTAAGCAGCCCTCTCCCTTCTGCTCCCCTGCTCTCCGTTCTTTTCAAAACAGCCCTGAGAGAAAGTGGAGATCTCAGTCCAGATTTACGTTTGAGATTACTAAAGGAAGGCTGTTGAGCAAGTGAAGTTAAAGGTATGGGAGATGCCTCGTTCCTGGGAGCAAAGGGACCTTTTCTGTCTTCCTCACCAATTTCCTTTGCCAGGTTCTGTGATTGTGTTCCCACGAACCTGACTTCCAGAACTATAGGCAGATGTGCTGGAATCTGCATTGCTTCCATCCAGCTGGCTGCAGTGAAGCAATTCTGCACATAGCGACGACATAGGGACATAGTGTAGTTCTTGTACAGGCTTAATTAGCCCACAGTCACACTGCATCATGGGTTTGTAGTCTTACAGCCCAACCCTACCTAAATCTCCCCCCCCCCGTTGATGCAACCATTGCTGTGCCAACGGAACGCGTGTTGCATCCTACCGGGGGGGGGGGAGGGGAGTCCCAGAGGTTTCCTCTGGGTAAGTGAACATTAGTTTAACTGGCACAGTTTGAGGCCAGGAAGGGGGATAGGATATCACCAGCGTCACTGCTGCCTCTGATACCTCCCCTTCCTGGCCTCGATCCGCCCTCCTCCCTGCCTCAGTCTCCACCTCATTCCTCCCTCTTCCCACTCTGTTCTGCTCACCCCACTTCCCTCCTTGCCAGTGCTGCTGCGGGGGGGGGGGAGGGTCATTGTGAGGCCACTGGTCTGTGGTTGCAGCCACTCGCCTCATGCAGTGGAGACCCAGCTGCACAATTTGGCATGACCTTTTGCTACAGTACGAAACTGGAACGGCCACACTAGTTCCAGCAGTGCAGGGCCCCAACAGGATTGTTGGAGCCTTATTTTTGCATAGATATACCTGTTACGTTTGCAGTAGGAAGGCTACAAAACCCGTAATGCAGTGCAGCCAGCAAAACTAGTATGGTGAGACTACAAAGAAATGTAACACTCTAAAATCCAGATATAGTGAAAGTGTAAAGGAGGTGTGCAAAGCATAGAATTGACAAGCAAGGAATATTTTGTGCAGAAATGTATGGAGTTGTCTCACCAAAATGAACCTAAAGGCACAATTGGCTCCTTGGGATTTCACGCATCCTTCACCTGATCTGTGGGGAACCAGCTGCACATCTGGAGCTACTTTCGGCTTATTGAGTGTAGAGTGACTTCGGTATTTCAAAAGAGCCAAGGGAGGAGGCACCATCCAAGATTCTACAAGAGACAGCAAAAATGCAAACCCTGATTCCCCTTGGATACAGATTTCATGAGTCATGGCATAATAATCTAGCCCTCCTGCATATTTATTCATAACAACTCAAGCTTGGGAGCCTCATGAGACTGAACAAAATATAATTAAAATTCTATCTTGGTTTTTTTAAAAAGAAAAACCTCTACCGCCTAATGAATTCCTCAAACAAGAAGGAGATGGGAGAAGAAAATGAAAATGCCATAGAAAGAAGTCTGGTAAACTCAGCTGCTCGTAGCACCAGGAGGGATTTGCAATGGTTTCTCTCGTGTTCATTTTGTCCTGTGTGTGCTCAGGGAGGCCTGCGAGGTTGGCAGTCCTCAGCCCTGCGAGGTAGGCCAGTCTTGCTAGCCCCAGTTAGGAGAAGGGCGGGGGGCTGAGCAAGAGACCTGCCTTGCTCCTGGCAGAGGGAAGAGTTGGACAGAGAGCATCTCTCTGCCGCTGCCCTACACCAGACGCCAGGGCAGGACCCCTGGCCTGGGTGGATGAGTGAGGGGGTTTCCCCAGGTCCCTCTGAAGCACGATGATGATGGGTTGAGCTGCACTCAGAACTGGAGGCTCCGGGCAGGGCGGAGCAAGGTTTCTGCTCTTCTGGGTTGTGGTCTTCAAGACTCAACATAGTGCATTGCCCCTCTGCACGGCCAAAAGACTCACTACGCTACACAGAGTGCAGTTGTGCAGCATCCAAGACACGCCTCACGCTGGCAAGCGGATCCTTGGCCTTCACTGTGGAGCGTCCTCGGTGGGGCACTGGGGGAGCAGCGACAGCTCAGTGGTGGGGCAGGTGCTTGACCTGGAGAAGAGTCCAGGGTCAGCCCCAGCCGTTCAAAGGGTCGTGGGGGGGGGACCTGGAGAGTCACCACCAGCCAGGCAGACCCTGAGGGGCCAGCGAGCAGCCCGCGAGAGCAGCCTTGGAGGGCAGAGCCATTGCTCAGGGCAGTGGCGTACTCAGCCCTCCCAGCGCCTGGGGGGGCGGGGGTTGGAGCGCCCCCATCGCTCCGCACCCCCCCCCAAGCAGCCGGGCTCGGGGCTGAGTAGCGCGCCACTGGACCGGAGCCCCCTGGAAGCAGCGTGCCCACTCATTTGCCCTCAGAAAGGTTCTGCGCATGCGCGAAAGGGAATAAAAGGCGCTTCGACGCACAGAACCTTCTCAGAAGGCCCTGACTGCCGAGCTGAGCGGTTGCTCGGAGTAGGGCTTCTCCCGGCTTTGGAGCGGAGCCTCCTGAAGCCGGTGACGCTTCCGAGGGGCGCGCCAGCTGGGCTCCGGTGCCGTGCTGCGCAGCCCCGTGCCCGGCTGCCGCGCCCCCCGGAAGCTCGGTGCCTGGGGTGGAGCACACCAGCTGCCCCCATGTTAGGACGCCACTGGCTCAGGGGCAAAGCCGCTGCTCTGCAAGCAGAAATAGACCCCAGGCTGAGCCACCAGCATGTCCGGATCCCCGTCCAGAGCTCTGCAGAGCTGCTGCTGCCAGTCAGAGTAGGCAGCACGGGGCTGGCTGGCGGGTCTGTGCAGCAGAGCAAAGGGCTGTCTCTCAGCGCTGCTGCTGCTGCGCCCTCCACTTTGGACACCGTCCGCTGGCATGTGTGGGTCAGCCAGATACTCCGGGCAGAGGGAGTGAACAGACGGAGCTTTCCTCTCAACGAGGGTCTGGACGTGCCATCCACTCTGTGAGCTGACTTGCTGGACCATGGGCCGTGGCTCTGTGGCTGCAGCTGCTCTGTCGGGAAAAGGAGGAAGACGTCCTTTCCTTGGTCCCTTTGTGAGCTCCTGCGGGGAGAGGGAAGCGACGTCGGGAGAGGGGGCACCACCGTCCCCCCTGTGCTTCGCTTCGGGAAGGGCAGCAGGCCAGCGCTCAAGGCCAGCGCTCTGTCGCCTCCGCAGAGTTCTCCGGCGGGGAGCGCTGCAGGGGAACCAGGGAGCAGACCGTCAAGAAAGAAGAGTGGCTTGCAGGAACGAAGGGCCGTAGCGGCGCCACCGTGAGTCAAGCACAAAGGGGTCTCCCGGCGGCGTCGGTCTCCAGCACCCGCTCCAAAGGAGTCTAGGGTGGACCAAGGAGTGGATTCCACAGAAGGCAGCTTCCGGCATGCATGCTCATGTGGCTTTGCTGGTGTGGTTGCTGCACGGAAGACAGAGTGTGTGCGCACGCGTCGTGTCACTTGTGTCCATTTCACTATATTTTGGGCCAAAACAAAAGCCGATGGTTGCTAGGGCTGTCAAGCAATTAATGACATCCAAGTCGATTAAGCTTATGGCTGTTTATCAATTAAACCTGCATAAGCGTGTGCATCAGTGCTTCTGAAGCTGAAAGCCTGCTTTCAATGTTCATAGCGAATGCCTGCATATGTCGCAGCAGGTGCCATCTTAGAAGCAGCCTTATTTCCGGGCCCGTCCTGGAGCGTTGACTGTCTCTGTGCCGTCCAGCAGGGGGAGGCAGGAGAAAGCTTTTTTCCCCCTTCTCCCACCCAGCCTTTTTGCCTCATAAGAGAGGAGTGGGGGCTGTTCTGTTCTTCCTGCCAATAGGACTGGCCTGGACTCATGTCTTTTAGTCCATTGACAAGCCGCTGAGGGGGGAGGGGAGACTGAAGCAAGGAGCAAGGCATCATGGGAATGCTGAGGCCCTACGCCAGAGGCCGGACATTTGGCGATGACACCATCACGCTCCCAGAAGCAGCTGCAAAGCCTCCTGCTCAGTTTCCCGCCGCCTGCCCAGGATCGCGGAGTTCCTGTGCCACCCAGCATGGGCAGGCGGCTCAGGCCAGCCACGGCAAATTGGGCTGGGCAGGCGGCTCTGCTGTTCCCTGTCTGGCGCATGGCAAATTGGGCGGGAGGCCTCACCTCCCAAGCAGAGCTCCGGAAGATCTTGGGTGGTGGGCTGGATCCGGCCCGCAGGCTGTCGGTTGCTGCCCCCAGCCCTCTGCTGTTCTGGCTGAGCTGAGGCTTGTACGTGAGAGAGAACCAGGAGACCCCGCGGCTACTCTCAGACCTTTCCCCCTCCCCTGCCTCTGACCGCAGTCAGCAGAGGCCTTGGAAGCAGCAGGCTTGGTTACTCCAGCCCAGATGTCATGGCTGCGAGGCGGGAAGCAGAGGCCTTGGCAGCCTTCCAGATGCACTTCCATGGCACTGCAGAAGAGGAGGCTTCTGCCTCTCTCCTAGCGGACGATGCTCCACACCTGCTTCGGCCTGGATCCTGCCACTTGCGCAGTGCCCTGGGCTTGGCGGTGTTCGGAACCTGGCAGGATGATGAACCTTATTTGGAGTCATGGACGTAACAGTAGACCTATGTTAGTGTTTTAGCAGGAAGAGCCAGCAAACTGTCCCCACGTCCACAGGTGTGTGTGTGTGTGTGTGTGTGTGTGTGTGTGTGTGTGTGTGTGTGTGTGTGTGTGTGTGGTGCCATGCTTACATCTGCCATAAGAACATCTGCCAAGAGCCCTGCTGGATCAGGCCAGCAGGAAGGATGCGCCTCTCCTCTTAGTTGCCATTTCATTACCTTGCTGCATCTGACAAAAGCTCCTGTTTTCTGGTGTCTGCCCCTGGTAATCGATGGTCCCTATCCTGGCTTTCAGAAAGATTTTGCAGGATATTAGTGGAGGCGGGGTGTGTGTGGTTTTTCTTTATTCATTCATTGCATTTTTATTCTATTTTCCTCTTGAGGAGTGCAGGGCTGAAAAAGACTCCCCTCCCCCAAAACCCTAGGGAGCATAGGTCTACTGTTACGTCCATGACTCCAAATACGTCCATGACTCCGAACTCAGGGGAGGAGGCAGCCTGCGTTCTCTCTGCCCCCCCCCCCCCGGCCTTCGGTCAGAATCATCCACTTTTTCCGTTGGTGGTGGAGACGGATCCCCTTTCCTGCTGCTTGGTGTGCTGCAGCTGTTGCACTTCTTCCTCCCAAATGTTGCCGGGGCAGGAATGAAAGCAAAGCACCGATCGACAGCTTGTGCCATTGAATCAGCGTCTGCAGTTGTGTACAACCGGAAACAGAGACTTGGGCTCACTCGTTGGCTGGGGCCTAGGGCCGCTCCTGGATCAATTGTATAGGCGATTCCATATCAACATGTAGATAGTTTATTGATTGTTGTTGCAACTGCTGCAGCCTTTCTTTAATCTGATGGAACATTGCCGGATACAGTAGTAAGGATTATTCTGAAACAATCGGTTCAAGCTTTGGGTGCCATGTGGGTGCCAGCTCTTAATCGTCTGGGGGAGAGAGCAGTCCGACTCTGGGGAAGGGTTGCAACAAGTCATGGTTGGAAGGCAAAGGAGCTGCATGGAGAGGCAGGCAAAGAAGCCCACACATGACATGTGGGTCCTAAATAGTCTGGGAAGCCGTGGGGAGGAGCAGAAGGTTGTGTGCAGGAAGCACCGTTCCATAGGGCCCTGCAGTCTGCTGTGAGCTGGAAACTCGCCTGTGTGCAACATATATTTTAACGCTGCTTGATTTGATCACAGCTTCATACATTTCATTGATACGTTATGTGCAAAGTCATTTGTGGAATAGAAAGGAAGGACGCCGCACCCACCCACGTCCCCCAACCTGCCAAAATTCTGCCAAACAAACAGTAGCTAATTCATGGGATCCCAGGTGAGGAGAGGCATTTGCAATGCTACTCTTGCAAAAGATCAAGTTCTCTTTCTTGCCTTTCTTTCTGTTTTGAAACAAGCATTTATAAAAAAAAAATTAGAGGTACCAACCTGTGTAAATCTTTCAACAGTATTTGCATTTAAATTGAAAATGTGGATGCATCTGGTCTCATAAGTGCCAAGTAATTACTTGATATTAAAAAGTTTGGAGATGCCCTGGTAGGATAATGCTGCCTTGCTGCTTAATTGCGATGGTACTTTTTGAAAGTTGGGGATTTGTTAAATGCTAACGAGTGAACAAGGCTCCGCAGAAGGCAGCAGAGTAACCACCTCCTGGCGTCTGAGAGGGTGGGGAGGATATGAAAGTGCAAACCCTGGGATTGTGGCTCCCTGGTGTTGCCAGGCTGCCTGAAGAGGATCCTGCTTGCAAAGCCGGGGCTTTTGGAGGATGTGCTGCGTGACTGGGGCGGCGATGGGGAAGGAAGCCCACCGGTGAATAGCAGGCAGCTCTGTGTTTCCCCATAGCAAGCAAGCATTTTCTTGGAGGGCTAGAACTATGTGTGTGTGTGGGGGGGGGGGGCTACATGCTTTGCGTTCCATGCTCAGTCCCGGACATCTCCAGTTGCTCCTGTCGCAGGACTGGGGAAAGGTCGCGACCTGGAGTTCTCCCGTTTGGACAGCAACGTGACCTCTCCCAGACACGTCCTGGCCAGAGGCGTTCCTTTGAAAGCTCCTCAGAAGAAGACACCCGGCCAGCGGCTTCTCCTCTTCTGTTGGGTAGAGGATCACACAAAATATTTCGACTGTTTGCATGTACTGAAAACCATTCCTTGCAATCTTGCTTCCAGTTCCAGGCTAGTGTTTGTACACTGTGGGCGGCAGGTGAATGGAGGGGAGGGGGGCAGGGGCCTGGTTGCCGGCTCACTGGCTCTAGGCCCACTCACGGGCCTCCTTTTCCTAGACACCGGAGACCACATCTGCATCTCCTTTCCGGAATCAGGGAACTGACTACTCATCCCCTCAGGTCATCGGAGAAGACCCCCTTGCGAGTGCCGTCACCTAGGGAGGTGCAAGGAGTGGCAGCTAGAAATAGGGCCTTCTCAGTAGTGGCACCAACCCTATGGAATTCCCTCCCACTTGATCTATGAAGTGCTCCCTCCTTGGAGACTTCCTGGCGAGGCCTGAAGACATTTTTGTTGAGACAAGCCTCTGAGTTCTCGGCCTTTTAGTGATATCTGGCTTTTACAGATATGGTCCTTGTTTTATAACAGGGGTGACCAAACTTGCTTAAAAAATGTAAGAGTTGCATACAATAAACTTCAGATGTTTGAGAGCCTCAATATTTAAGAAGCATTTACATTCATATATTTACTCACCATGAACATTAAACTTATGTTTTAATCCAGTGGACTCCCAGTTTATACATGGTAAATAATTATAAAGCTTGAAAATGTCTTATTTACCTTTTATATTAATTGTGATGCAAAAAGGAGCTCAGCCAACATATTTCTGAGAGCCGCACATTATACGTCAAAGAGCCGCATGTGGCTCAGGAGCCACAGTTTGGCCACCCCTGTTTTATAAGGTGGTTGCTATTGCTCTTAAGTTTTATTGCAGTGGTTCTCAAATGTTTTAGCACCGGGATCCACTTTTTAAAATGACACTCTATTGGGACCTTCCTAGCTTTATGAGACTTAAAAAAAAGATGATCTAGAAATAAATAAATAAATTTACAAGTAAAGAGCTCAGCTGTTTGCAGGGTAATTGGCACTATCTTGCAAACTGCAGGAGCTCAGTTCTTTGCAGGGCAATTACAGTAGTAGCTATCTAATTTTTGAATAGACTCAGGGCTTGTGGCAATTGCTTACCCAGTGTGCTCTCCTCTGAACTTCCCAGTGCTTGAGGAAAGAAAAGGAGCGCAGGGGTCAAGACTTTCACTTGGCCGGCTCTCCTGCTTGTCTGAGTTGGAAATTCTGCTGCCAAGGCCTGCAAACCGCTCGCTTGTTAGTCGCCCAGTGCCTATTTTCGGGGCTTGGAGATGCTTCCATAAGGCAGAGGGAGAATGCCTTTGTTTCCATGGTGCTAATGGGAAGCTAATTCTTCTTGGCTTCTTTGAAGTGGCAGAACTGGAGGTAACAGAGAGAAGAAAGGACTTGCCATCTTATATACTAGGATCCATCCTCACCCCACCCCCACCCCCTTTAAAACTCAGGCACAATTTGTGTTGGAGTTCTACTTTTTTCAAAGCTAGACGTTTCTAGGTGTGTTCTGCATGGAAGAGTTCTGGGAGGTTTGATGAGGTTGGAGGTGTTTTCTCCTATACCGGCTTTGCTTTATTTAGCCATAAAAAGGTTGACAGTGAGTGAACTGACTCTCTCAAGGGAATATTGAAAGGCGGCCGGCCGTGTGTGGTGGGGGGAGCCGGGGAGGGGATACACAGGAAATGAGTTTCCTCTTCTTCTCTTGCTGGCGTGTGTGTGTGTGTGTATGTCTGGGCCTTGGAAGCTGGTGCTCAGCTCCCAGGCTGAGGCCCTGAGCAGGCGAACGATGGTCCCAGTGGGGGGGGGGCAGGGGTGGAGGAGCTGGCACGAGGGGTTCTGGCTTCTGTCTGGGCAGACCCCCCCCTTTCCTTTTGATTGCTGCTGGATCAGCCCATCTGGCTAAGCAGCAGCAGCAGCCAACTTGCAAGCTGCACTTGGGGGTGACTGAGGAGGACCTCCCCCCTCCGTTCTCCTGCCAGCACCTGGTGTTAGAAGGGTGCAGGCCCACCCGGCCGGCCCCGAGCGTGGAGGTTCCGCCCAGGCAGCGGAGCGCAGGGCCTGCCTGGCCAGCGCTAGAATGCAACACGCGGCGGCGCCTCCTCCTGTGGGCTAGCTGGGGACCGACTTCCGCAGTCAAGCCGCCGCCGGCTGTCCCAGCAGAGACCATTCTGGCTAGCTGCTTCCTCGCTGTTATAAGAACGTCAGATGAGCCCTGCTGGATCAGGCCAAAGGCCCATCTAGTCTAGCTTCCTGTATCACACAGTGGCGCCACCAGATGCCTCAGGGAGCACACAAGACAACAAGAGATCTGTATCCTCCTGTCGCCACTCCCTTGCACCTGGCACAGAGAAAACCTACTCCTACAACCAGGAGGTTGCTTATCCCCATCATGGCTTGTAAGCTGTGATGGACTTTTCCTCCATAAATCTGTCCAATCCCCTTTTAAAGGCATCCAGGCCAGGTGCCATCACCACATCTTGTGGCAAGGAGTTCCACAGAGTAATTACATGCTGGGTAAAAAAAAAAAACCTTTTCTTTTGTCTGTTTTAATTCTCCCACCAATCGATTTTAGTGGATGTTCCCTGGTTTTGGTGCTGTGTGAAAGGAAAAAGAGCTTCTCTCTATCCGCTCTCTCCATCGCATGCATAATTTTATATGTCTCAATCATGTCCCCCCCCCCTCAGGCGCCTGAGCGGCTGTCCGCAGCTCTCCTCCCTGGCTGTTCCTTCCTTTGGTTGGTTGGACAGAGGGGAGCCTGCCCCCCAGTCCCTTCTTTTTGTGTACCTTCTGCCTGCCCCCCCCCATGTGACGCAACCTTGCAGGGAGTCAGTTCCTCTCGTCTCCCTGACTTTCTTCGCATGGAGCGAGTGCAGCTGCGCCCCCCCCCACCCCCCGTCTCAGGCCGAGAGCAGCAGCAGGCAGCAGCTTTGCTGCCTTTTTGTACTGTCGGCTCTTTGGGGTCTGGGCAGGCAGGAAGTCTAGGGAGAAACCCACTGAGATGTGGGAGCGTTTGCTTCGTAATGTTCGTTTTTCATCAGGCTGCTGGAGACCTGTAGGGTTGACCCAGGGAAGGGCGCCGCAATGGGCCACGTCCCGGATGAAGGCACGTGGGTGGGGTGGCCGCCCGGCAGCAGCAGCCACGAAGCGCCCCCTGATCGGGCATCAACAGCGGGTGGCGGGGGGGGGGCGATGATGGGGCAGTGGATTCGGGCCCGGCCGGGGTGCCCTTCTTCACCTCGAGTCCAGCAGCCCACTGCGGACACAGGCCGCCTTGAGCCGCCTCCGCTCCCGCAAAGCGACCGAGGGTCAGACCTCCACCCGCTTCCCTCCCTCCCCGCCATCCCTGCTCCGAGGTGAAAGGGACGCCAAGACAGAGCGCGGGGAAAGAAAGCGCTCCCTCCTGCTGAAAGCGAAGGCATCCCTGAACCCCCCCCCGCGAGGCCGGAGCACAGTGAGGAGGGGGCTGAAGGGGGCAGCAGCAGCAGGGCATCGGCAACAGACCCGCTGGGGGGGGGACACCCGCGGCCAAGACTCCTAAGAGCTTGGCAGGACCCCCTTGCAGGCAGCAGCCCGCCCGCCCGCCCAGCTTGCTGTGCCTCCCAGGCCTTATTGGACGACGCCACCGGCTTGGCATGGGGGGGGGCAGCAAACACATGAAGATCTGCCGACAAATACGAAGCGAAGCATTCCTGGGTCCCGCGTGTGAGGTGAGGAGGGATCGACGGTTGGTTTCGAGCACAGAGTGAGAGGCTGCATTTATTTGATGCTATTTTTGATGCTGCTGCCCCACTAAATGTGTGTCGGCAAGAGAGAGGGACGTTTGGATGGATTCAAGGAGCGCTTGGGGTGAGCAGGGGGGGGGACACCTTCACCTGGGGGATGCAAATTGGCTTGCGCGGAGCCACGTGCAACTTCCATAGGAAATGTGAGGTGCAGCTGAGTGGGGCCCCCACTGTGGGGGGGGGGGCACCGGCCTCTGCTCTGTGTGCTCTAAGTGTGAGTGGCGATGAGTGGTTTAGAGGGCTGTCGCCCCGGGCCACGGGACACTCCCTGGCAGCGGCTTAAATACTGGAGTTGGTGTGCTGTGGTTGGCTGCGCCATGCAGTCGGTATCCTGTGCTCCATGGAAGGAAAGTGGGCGGACGGGGTGGCTAGAGGTGAGATGATGGCTTGGGTTTTCCCCTCCCCATTGTTCTCTGTGGGTCTACTCTTCCTCCCTGTCCCTGGTATAGTTTCCAGCCTCGGAGGCATGTCCCTCATGGGGGTCAGGGGGTCATACGCCCACTCCTTGTCCCGCCCACATACTTCTCACACCCCTCCTATGCTTCACCCCCCAGTCTCATCCCCATTTTGGCGCCTCTGCCAGTGGAGTTGCCCCAGCCAGCGCCCAGTTGGACACATGTCACGGGCTTACACCACTCTGGCTGCCGGCATGTCTCGAGTTTCGGATTGGGCGGTTAAATAAAGCAGCAGGTCTAAGCAGAGTCACCAATTAATCAAATCTTGCAACATGAGCTTGTTTCTTTTTGTGATATTGCACAAGGTCCCTACAGGTTACAAACAGAATGAAAGCTGTGTAACAGTGAGCATGGATGTGATATATTTGTCTTGTTACGAATGCAGGGAAAACATTGTCCTATGGTGAACCACGGTTGCCCTTGTAAGACTTGCCTCAGTCAGTGTGCATTGCTGAGCATCCAGCAAATGTGCAAAATCTGAGGAAGCAAAACATTCGGGTTGTGTGTATTAATTTGGACCATGGCTTTTCAGCCCGAATTTTTTTTTAGTTTTTTAATTTGGATGCCAGCCGTGAAAGCCTGAGTATGTTTATCAAATGTGCGAATTGTTTGTTCTTCCCTTGAAAACACAGCGCCCACCAGCCCATCCGCAGCCTTTGCCATTTGTAGCAATCAGGTGGTCACCCTCCGCTGGCTGTGAGTGCGTCAGCCTGCCAGCCCAGGCAGACCTGTGTTCGCTGCTGTGTCCTAGTTTTGCCCAGGCCTAGATTCCTCCCGGGAGTCGCCACGCAGGCAGCAGCCATGCAAAGAAGGCGGCTTAGCTGCAGCCTCAGCTCTGTTCTGCTGGAGAGGCCATGGCGAGTGCAGCTGAAATTTGCATTTCAATATTTGTCTCCCAGAGTTTGCGTTTGGCCTGAGTATTTGCTTAATACAATTTCTCTTGGCCATTTTCCAGTATGAGGCAAAATAGAGACACATGCAGTCAGAGATTATATAATTCACATTTAGGCACATGACTTCAAAAATTATGCAGAAATAAAACTCTGAAGTCCAACACCCTGTGCTGGATTGATTCTCTTGAGTCCTGTCTCCTCTACATGCACATCCACATAGACCTGACTAATCTCCGACATGACCTTGGCAGTGATGCAGAAATTAGCATCAAAGGTCATGCAAGGCACGGTCAGTTGTGAAAATGGCCTCAAATAATGCAACAGGGGAACAGGGCGGGGATCGGGGCCACTGGGAGGCAAGGCGGGGGAGGCAAGAGTAGTGGCTCTGGGCAGCAGTCATTATTGGTTTTGATAGAATGTAAAATTCCCATATTCCAGGTTCTCAGATCGGTTTAATGTTAAAACAATTCAAACAGTTAAACCATTTAAGAACCATTTTTAACTGTTTGAATTGTTTTAACATTAAACCGATCTGAGAACCTGGAATACAGGAATTTTACATTCTGTCATACTTGCCGATCGTGGGAGCTTGAAAACGTTTGTCATTATTGTTTTTGTTATTAAGAATATTTATATCTTGCTTTTCAACAACAAAAAAAAGTAGTTCTCAAAGCAGCTTACAGAGCAAAATGAATCCATGGTTGATTGATTGATGGTTGCTTTGGGTTGATTCAAACGCTTTCCTTCCTTTTTAGCCTTGAAGAAAGGACGGTTCTGGATCACGCCTGACCCTTATCACAAAGACGACAACATCCAGATTGGCCGGGAGGTAAAGATCTCTTGCCAGGTGGAGGCGATTCCTTCGGAAGAACTCACGTTCAGTTGGTTCAAAAACGGCCGGCCGCTGCGCAGCTCCGAAAGGATGGTTATAACCCAGACGGACCCGGACGTCTCTCCGGGCACCACCAACCTGGACATCATTGACCTGAAGTTCACGGACTTTGGGACCTACACCTGTGTCGCATCCCTGAAGGGGGGAGGCATATCGGACATCAGCATCGATGTCAACATTTCCAGTAGCACAGGTGAGGGCGTTTCTGCAACTCCTTTTGTGTTTGCTTTGGTAACAGGAGATACGAAGGAAGGGATGGGAGGCCTGAGATGACAAGGGTGGTGGGCTCTAAATCAGGCTGCCAGCAAAGTTCTCCCCAGCTCCAAAGCCCACCTCGGGGGGGGGGGAGGCAACCTTTTCAAGTCCCACTTTTTCTCCAGCGGGATTATTCTCAGCTTTCCCTCTGCCTCTCCCTGCCAGCAATTGCCAGCTCCCCCAAGCCCAGTCTCCCCAGCTCTCCCCCCCCCAGCTATCTGCCAAATGGCAGCAGAGGCCCAGGGTGGGCAGGGCCCAGACCGAGCTGCACAAGCCTGAGAGTGGCACCCAAATGCCCCCCACCCCTTTTTTCTTTTTTCTTTTGGCTTGCATGTCAGTGTGGATGCCCCCGTCCCCCATCCCTCTTCAGTCCTGGCCAGGCAGGCAGGATCCTGAGAGTTCTTTTGCTCCCAAGGTTTTCCCTGCCTGACCAGTACAGAATAGGTGGTGGAGGAGGAGGAGGGGCAGCCGAGGGAGGTGGCGACTCTCTTCTGGGTCCCTGGAGAGCCATTGGGGACCAGCTTCACAGCAACCCCCACCTCCGTGGTAGCATTGCTGGAGGAGGAAGCAAGCAGCCCCGCCCTCGTAGGGTCTGCTGCTGTCCAGGAGCAGAGTGTAGCAGCTGGGGAGGGGGCAGGCCAGGGGAGGCAGTGGGCAGGTGTGGTGTGGGGCACCCCCCACCAGTTTACTTCTCAAAGCCCACCCGCTTGGGTGGACCAGTTCTGCGTGCAGGAAAAGGAGAACAGGCAACTTTGTCCCCTCCCAACTTCCCTCTCACTAACGGAACTTCTGGGTGCACTGAATGCACTGGAACCCAAAGCCCAAGGGACAATAGACGACTTACAGGGGGGAAGGGAAGGACCTTTGGAGATGGTGAGGGATGGGTGGGGGTGGGGGGGCATTTTTGCAGACCTCAAACTAGCTCTGAAAACTAATCCAAGTTCTTCCAATCTTTTGAAAGTTTTGATCTAAGACAAGTTTGAGAGAGCTCGCCCATATCTAGTTGTACCGGGGGGGGGGGGAAGGGGAGTGAGCACGAAGATGGTTGCCTTCAAGTCTTCAGCCCCTGTCTGGTTTCTGCTTGCGATGGCCCAGCTGCTTTTCGGAAGGGGCTCATCTCAACTGAGCTAATTTGGGGCATGAGTCAGATCAGGGTCTAAGCAAGTGGCTTAAGCTGGGATTTGGCCTCTGTCATGACTCTGGGGTAGCAGAACCCTCAAGCCTTACGTTACGCTTGTGATGTGGATAGGCAGAAGCAAACGCTCAAGGGACTCGCTCCTGCAGTCACGCCTCCCATCGTGCTGCTTCCTTTAGTGCTGATTCAAGGCAGCGCTCTTTGTCCCAGCGTGTTTAACAGCCTCTCTAACCAATGGGCACAATGCATTCTCGGCCAATCAGCACCCATTTCCTGCCTCTAATAGTGCTGTTTCACTCAGTGCTTGGCTTTCAGGGAACGCAGCCCCTGCGCTGTTCAAGGAATTGCTATCGTTAAAAAGTAGCATTGATTTTATCTGGAGAAAACAGTGTTTACATGGCCTTAAACATTTCAAAAGTTAAAAAAAAATTGAAACAAATGGCAGAAAGGCATGAACAAGCATCCCTACACCTGTGACGTTGTTTGACCAGGAGGGTCTTCTTCAGAAGGCTGTTTTGAAAAATAGACTTTTGTTGATCCCCAAAGAGAGAAAAGCACATGGCTGTGATCGGCAGGTCCTCTGAGTTTTGTCAGACTCTGCAGGGACAGTAGCAGAGGCTCTGGACTCTCATGCAGACGGTCCCTGTGCAGACCAACAGACAAGCTGGTCAGTGCTGGTTCAGAAGGTCCAGATTTTGTCAGAAGAGGGACATTTTCAACCAGAGCGACTGACAGCCCAATCCTGTCTAGAATGCGCCTAAGGTGGCCGCTGCATCCTAGGCAGGATTGGGCCCATACTGGTGGAGCTGGAGCGCTCTTTGGGGGGAAAGGGATGTTTGTCCCTTCCCCCAGGTAGAGCCCCAGCAGGCCTCATGGGCTTCCTCAGGTGTGTGCCAGCAAAATGGCCACCGCAGATACAAGGAGCCGGTGTAAGGCCAGCCAGGTTGGGGGATAGGATTCAGCAGAGCACGCCACTGATGATCCCTCCCCCATCCCTGGCCTGACTGGCCAATTGTCTCCTCCCATTCCACCCTCCCCACTGCCCGGCGCAGGACCTATGACCTACCTGTGTCTGCCGGCAGTGGCTGTGGCCCCAGGCAGAGTGAGTGGCGCCAGCCTCTCCACCGGCGCTGCTTACTCGCCATGTGTCAAAAACGTGCCTTATGGCTCCACCGGCGGCTATGTTGACAGGATGACACTGTGAGAGATGTTAAACGCCACCCAGGAGCAGCCGTGCCTCTACCCGTCCCTGCTGGTGGGTTTTCATCATTCAATGAGAGTTACAGCTCTGTGCAGGAAGCGTCAGGAAGAGATGTGGCCAGAGGTGTGCCTGGCCCTGGCTGGAATGATAAATGCGCCTCTCCCAGGAGAAACTGCCCATTCCGGAAGCTCAAATTACAGAATTATATGTGTGCGCAATTCATGATTAACTGACATTTTTGCGTGATGATCGTGATGCAGCATCTCTGAAAAACCGTCTTGCAGTAATAGTCATGTTTGCTCGATCATTGAGGCCTCTTTGGCTGAAGCCTGCAGTCATGCCGTACTTTTCAGGGATGCTGTAATTGGTACTGAATCAATATGGAGAAACAATGGGGCTTGGGGCATCCCTGTGTGCATATGCAGAGGCGTCGCTAGGGTTTGCGTCACCCGGAGCGAGAGCACAGCATGTCACCCCCATGATGGACCCCAGAGGTGAATTTGTTGTTGTTCAGTGGAGCGTTTCTTTTCTAGCAGAAAGTCACCAGTACTTGCAAGGGATTCATTTGGAAGAGCAACGAGCTGCATCAGAAGCTGCACCCAAAAGCTTTCCATGGCAGCCTCCGGCACTGATGGCTGACGCCACCTCTTTGATTCAACGCCTCCTCGCAGCGTGCAGTGAAAACAGAGCGGAGAGGCGGGGGGGGGGAGGCAGGAAGGCCTGAGGGGTGTCACTCCTCTTCCTGGGTGTCCAGCTGCCTGCTGAGTGGCAGGACCTCACGGTATGCTTACGATGAGAAGCGAGGAATTCCCTGTGAATGCGCAGCTCTGGGGCTGCTGGGAGGTCTGAAGAAACACCTGCCTCCCCCTGCCCCCCATCAACCCACCACACCCAAGCGAGGACACAGAAAGACCACCGGTCCATTGTGATCAGAGGTTTCTGGCAAGGTCAAAGCCCTTTCTGACTCCTGGCGCATTCCCACCGAGGGCCAGAGAGGGAGGGAGAAAAGTCCCCTGGGAGCTAGGGCAGACGTTCCACTTGTCATGGGGATCTGCATCTCTGAGGCACGTTTCCCCACTTCATTGAATGGATCTCACCAGGTGGAGCTCAGCGCTCTCGTAGTGAGGTTCCCCTCCGCCTACTGAGGAGCACCACTCACGTAGACTGTGGGCATGGGAACGCACCGAGCCGTGGTCCAGATTCAGCGGGACAGACAGACATCATCCCTCCGCGGGGTCTTCCCATGCAAAGCCATTCCTCATCTTCTGTAGGTAGAAGGGTCTTCGGGCAGGAGACCTTGGAGGGCCACTGCCAGCCAGCGCAGGGGATAGTGGGCTTGGGGGTCCAACTCAGTTGAGGCAGCTTCATGTATTCTTCCAAACATCTTAGGGCACGACGATCCTATGGGCTGTGGAAGATGGCGGCACTTGTGCCCTGCCATTGTCAACACCATGGTGTCGCTGTGAATGGCATGCCACTGCTGAGTGCGTTGGAGTGCGTTGGCACTGAGTGCAATGGAGTGCGTTGGCACAAACACCCGGCAACTCCACGTGCCACTGCCACCACCGACGGACCTAGCCCACCCCAGTGTAGGCAAGGTAGGGGCAGGCTGCAGGCAGGCGGTTCTGAGCCTGAGTTTCCAGTGACTCATCTTCTCTGTAAGCATCTAGAGAAGAAGGAGAGTTTTCTTCTTCTTGCCCCACAGTGTGACTCACAGGTTGAAATTGTACATCCATGCTCTGTCTGTCAAGGTGCCTTGGAATAGGGTGTGGCGGGGCAGGGTGGGCTGCTCTCCCTCCATCGGACCTTTTATCTACAAAAGAAATTTGCGAATTGTATGTCACTTCTTCATTAAACGGTGGACCCCTGACCCTGCTGAAGGAGTGCCAGGTCCCCTGGGGGGCTTTTGACAGGGCACAAAAGTGCTCACCTTCCTTTCAGTTCAAAAGGACTTGTTCCCCCAAAAATGTTCCCCCCAAAATTGTTTTTTTTTCCCCAAAAATGTTTTCTTCTTGTTCCCCCAAAAATGTGTCTGTTGCCATAATGGCAATTTTTTAAGGCTATAATTAATGGCTCCGTCAAAATGTTTGTAAGCTGTAAGCATTGTTTGGAGTGATCATTTCTACAGCTAAGAAGCATCACCCCTTTTAGTATCGTTGGGTATTGTCAGGAAAACAAATGTGCCCATTTTGATGGGGAAGTAAATTATGGGGTTTTTTGTTCCTTCTATCCACTTTCAGTGCTGTTAAGCAACAGATACAGAGAGAGAGAGAGAAAGTGCAGAGGCGCTTAAAGGACGTTCCCCCTCTTCATTCTTGTTCATGGAGGTTTGTCAAAGCCCACCTGATTATTCTGTCAGTGAAAAAACACCATAGGCACCAAGTCGTCTCTCATTAGGAGCCACGACGTTTTGGTCCAGGATTTAGTGCTCTTTTGTGTCGTGCCTTCCTAGCTCGTTTCTTCCCACTGTCAAAATACAGTCTGGATTTTCAAATGTCTTATTCACAAACCCACAAATGGCAGCCAGAGAAGGTCTTGAAGACAGATGTGGTGGTGAGGAAATAAAGATGAGCCGGTAGGGCTCTTCAGAGAGGAGAGCAGTGATGGCGGACATCTGCTTCCCCCCCCCCCATGCCAGTCTGCCTCTGCTGGGTCTTGGGGGTGTAATAGCCAGGGCACAGAGGTACATTGGTGCAGAGCTAGGCGTCCGTGGCCAGCTAGATGTAGCACAGACAGCCACATTTCTTAATGCGTTTGCCCATTCACGCATAACCCCCCCCCCTGCACAGAGAGAGAGAGAGAGAGAGAGAGAGAGGGGGGGGAGCACATGCCTCTTAGGGTGCATTAGTAGCGCCAGAGCTTCCAGCTCATGACAAGTCGTGGCTCTGCTTTACTCTTCACTGGGCAGTCGTCATCTAGAGCAGCACTACTCAAAGTGGGCCGGCGCTGCCATCGGCTGCCGGTCTGCAGCGCACATCCAAGAAAGAAAGAAACACTAGTAATAGAGAAGGCTGAGTGAGGGCACCATGATAGTGCTCCTCAAATTGCTGCCCCAGAGAGTAGAACTAGATTGAACGGGTTAAATATCAGGAAACATGTCTTAATATGGTCAGAGTGGTTGAACAATTGAACAGATTACCGAGGGAAGTGGTGGGTTCTCCTTTGCTGGAGGTCTTCCAGCAGACCCTCGGCTGGGCCCTTTGGAAATGCTCTCGGGTTTGCGATGGCCTTAAAGGCCTCTTCTGACTCCCTGTGATTCCCACCCTCAGAGATCAGTCCCTGGGGTCCCACTTCAAGCACAACGCCTGGGGGCTTGAGGTTCCTTGTGCCCTGCACCCGATGCCCCCCATTGTAGTTCGGACTCTCAGATGGGCAGGGTGGATGTGGCCTCCCTTCTACTTTGGCCAGGGCAGCCCTTTCATTTTGGGGATATGACCAAGGCTTCAACCTGCCCAGGAGCAAGGTGCCAGCTCACTGTCCAGTCATTAAAACGCAAAGGAGGTGTGGCCTGGAGGTTTGAGCCAGTGCCCTGTCTGAAGAAGCTAAGCAGGGTCGACCTCGGTTCCTGCTTGGATGGGAGACGGAAGCTGCTGACGAACCTCGCAAAGACACTGAGAAGGCATCGTGAGAGGGTGGAATGCAGAGGAGTCAGCTAGAGAGAAAACATCTAAGACAACTGTCCGAGGGTGAACTGCGGTGAACTGTGAAGCTTGGAAGTGCAAAGCACAAGCCAGAAGGAGGGCTGCACTCAGAAGGGAAAACATCTCGAGTATGGACAGTTCTATATGGGAATAGAACAATATTGTAAAGACCCTTATCAGGTCTAAAGATAGCCTGCCTATGTAAGCCGCCTTGAATAAATCTGATGAGAAATCTGATGATGAGAAAGGCGGGATATAAATACAGAAAATAAATAAATAAAGGAGATGTATTGAACCTTTCACCAAAGGGGAACCCCTACAATGTCTTTTGAGCTTCTAAACTCCCAACAGGAGGAATTTACAGTATGGTGACCCCAGGGGGAATTAAAAAAAAAAAGTCACAGAGAGGGACCATCACTCAACCAAAGAAGAAAATGAAAATAAACCTTGGCAAGATCGATGCTCCTATTCATTGGATTTCTCTGAAATAAGATCAGATTAATAAGACCCCGCATCCCGCAGATTCCCTTGATGTTTTGGGGAATAAAATGTTCAGGGACTACAGTGGTCTGATGCTAAGAAATGATGGAGCTGCTCCTGCTGCCCGGCCAGGAAAACAAACACAAAAGCATCTCAACAAAAGCATCTCAACAACCACATTCAGGACATCTGAAGACCCAGCGCTCCTCCCAGCTCCCCCTCCCTTCTTACAAGCAGCAGCTGTGGGGTGAAATGCCCGCCTCCAGCAGACAGACAGACAGACAGACAGACAGACAGACAGACAGACAGACAGACGAGCCTCCAGGGCCCTCCTGTGGGGGTGATGGCAGCAGCTGGCTGGAGGCCACCGGAAGGAGAATGCAGGGGAGCCTCTGGTCTGGTCTTGTCCAGCAGGGCTCTTCTGGTAAACCGACATGTGCAGCACAAGGGAGTCTATCAAGGGCTCTTAACCAGGGCAGCTCAGTGGAGCCTCCATGGGAGGAGGCAGTCTGCCTGGATGAACACCACGTGCTGGGGGAGGGGCAGTCGCCTTCACGGCCAGCCTGCAGGGTTCATGGAGCATCTGGTTGGCCATTACTGACAAAGCAGATGTGGCTTCAATGACATCCTTGTGCACAAATCCAGCAAGCTCGTCTCACCTTCTCCTGGAAAGGAAGCGAGGGAGGGGGAGAGAGAAGTAGCTTCATTTGAGTCATCTCTCTGTTCTCAATCTGAAAATGTATACATTTTTTTTATTTACATAGTTCTTTGACTGCATCATTCATATTATGGTTTCAGTTATATTTTATCCTTTGGCTCACTTCCCTGAGTGACGCGTACTGTATCTATTTTGACACCTCTGCCATAGATGCATTCGATTTGCAGTTTAGGACAGTGACAGTGGATTGTGCTGTACGGTTGTCGTATGTAAGCCCATCGATGCCTCAGGTTCACCCCTATCAGCATGGGAATGACGATGGAGGATTACTTCAAATGCTTAGTATGCTTCTTGGACCACTGAGCAAACTGTGACAATAATAATAATAATAAATACCACAGGCTCATATTTATTCCATTTACTTCCCACCTTTATTCCATGCTGGAACTCAAAGCAGCATGCGTTGGGTGTCCTGGGTCGATCCTGACCCGCTGACCATCAGACCGCACCCCCCTGGGGCCCATCAAAGTCGCCTAACTTTGATGTAAGGACGAGTGCGGTGAGTCGTCTGTGAAGGGTCCCGCCGCTGCGGTCAGATCAAGCTCTGGCCCAGTGTCCACACCCATGAGGGGGCCGACAGGGCGCAGAGCCCTCAGTCCTGGAAGCCCCAGCAGGGCCCAGTGTGTCACCGGGGCAGAGGGAGGCGTCCCAGGGGGCTCCAGTGCCAGCCTTTGCCCCAGCAACCTGGCACGGCCGCTCACAAGGTATCGAAGCTTCAAGTGGAATGCAGATGCTGCGTTTTGTAAAGCCACAGCGGAGTTCCGGGCCCACCACACACACACACGCACACATCCTGAGGGGGCTCAGGCAGTTCAGCTCCTTTCCCGTTCAGAATCCAAGGACCTTCTGGAGTCCCAAGGAGATCGCTGCTCTCCTGCACCTGGCCTGCCTTGCAGCGCCTGGGCTCTTTGGGCGCAGCCTGGGCAGACTGGTCCGAGCCTTCGTTGCTCTCCCTACAGCAAAGCGGGTTTGAGTGTAGAGTGGCGTACATTGAGGATGTGCAAGGATACGCTGTGTGCAGTCAGAGTGTATACACTGGCTTCTGCGGGTTGGGCGGAAAGGCAGGTGATTCCATCTTGATGTGGAGAGAAATTCCCTGCTGCCCACTTGGCAAATATTCCAGACGAGCCCCCGCCTTTGGGTTGCAGCCATTACACAGGTGCTGTGAAATGGGATGAGCTGCTCCGGATGAAAAGGGGGTGGGTGGGTGGGTGGTTCTCCCAGTTTGGATTGCTTACAGATCTGGAGCTCCCATTTGGGTCAGTAGCCTCTGGCAAGACCCGCATCCCTTGTCCCGAGACCGCTAGAAGGAGTCGAACTCACAAGTACTAACCATACAATGTTTGCTTCTCTTTTCCCCCTTCTTTTTCCCCTTTTGCCCCCATTTGAAGTTCCACCCAACCTGACTGTTCCACAAGAAAAGTCCCCCTTGGTCACCCGAGAAGGGGACACTGTCGAGCTGCAGTGCCAGGTGACCGGGAAGCCCAAGCCCATCATCCTCTGGTCCAGGGCAGACAAGGAGGTGCCCATGCCGGACGGGTCCATGCAGACGGAGAGCTACGACGGGGTCCTGAGGATTGTCAACGTCTCCAGGGAGATGACCGGGACCTACAAATGTCAGACCAGCCAGTACAACGGCTTCAACGTCAAGCCCCGGGAAGCTCTGGTGCAGCTGATCGTGCAGTGTGAGTCCCTCCTCCCTCTGGCTTCCCTTGTAGCCCTGAGATGGTTTGCATTGCTCGGCAAGTGCTGGCAGCTGGGATATGCTGCTCTCTGTCGTACACTTGGAGAGGTTTCTGGTGGGGCTTGAGTGTCCCGGCGGTTTCATATGGTGGCTTCAGACGCTTGCTTCGGGATGCCGTTGCCGGGGTGGGGGTGCTGTGGCTACCCTTGTCTGCTAGGAGCCTAACTTGCACAGTAGTACAGGCCTTTGGCCACCATTGAGTGGCACTATTGAGTTGGCCAGGGGCAAGCCAGCCAAATAGTGTGGGTCTGGACGGGCTCTGGTGAGTTGTGTTTGACATCCATGGAACAGAATCTAGCCGAAGCTCAGCAGTTTTAGATCCTGTTGATTTCAGTGGGAGGGATTTGTCTGAAACCCGTGGCTGGATTGGGGCCACAGATCCCTAAAGAATAGAATTTTGGACAGTGCCAAAATGACGGACAAATGGTTGTGATCACCAGGTGTTGTTTTGCGGAGGATATGCTTATGATTTGGATTTGATTCCTGCTGCCTACCCCCCCCCCCATACAAATGCTGTGACCGAGAATTCTAGTCAACAGATTCAGACATGGAAAGCAAAACAGCATCAGAGAAAATCGAGATGATGCAATGTGGTTGACATGATGAGCGAGTATGTGGGGGTGTTTTTTGGTCAGGAAGGAGGTGTGTTTGCATGTCTGAGTTAACGATGAGGGTTATTTCTGAAAGCAGCAGAAGACCTAGTAGAGTAGCTTATTCAGACACTTCACTGCTTTTTCAGGAAGCAATTATGTAAGATTTTGTCTGTGATGACTCTGTGATATGCTATATATGGAACATGATCTCTTAGAATTCTGCAACTGGGTTCTTGTGAAGCATGTGGGTGTGTATGGGGGGTGGAGATGTTTGCAAAGGGGAAAGCAGCAATTGCATAAACTGAAGCTATTTAGAGAATGAAAAAAAGGAGACACGCTTCCCAAATTCTCTCTGCCTCCAATTCTCCTTGAAAGGGCCCCCAAATTACCTGATTTTGTTTCTGGACTGGGATTCATGCATCTGCCTTTTGTCCATTTGGATTTCTGGATAGTGCTAAAATTTCTATGCATGTACAGTGTGAAGTCTGGATTATTATTATTTTTTACTACATTACCAATTACTGGAATCTGCCTTCAGTGGACTCAGACCCTTGGTGCATGTGGCCAGTACTGCTCACCCAGACTGGCGGGCCGGACCGGGGCTCCCCAGGGCTTCGGGAAGGGAACTGAAGCTGGGACTTTCTGCCTGCAAAGCAGGTGCCTCTGAGCCACGGCCTTTCAGGGATGTGTGAACTCGCCTTGAACTAGCATGACTCACTAAACACATGTGTAAGATTTAACTTCATTACATTGGTATTAATAGGAGGAGACCTGCCTTGACAGCAGCACATGTGAAAAGGATCTAGGATCATAGAATCATAGAGTTGGAAGGTACCCACAAGGTCATCTAGTCCAACCCACTTCCTGAAGCAGGAAATCCTCCTAGAGCATCTCCAGCAGGTGCCTGTCGAGCCTCTGCTTGAAAATCTCCAGTCCGGGAGAATCCACCACCTCCCTCGGCAATCTGCTCCACTGCCGAACTGCCTTTATCGCCAAGAATTTCTTCCTGATATCGAACTGGAATCTCCTCTCTTGCAATTTGTACCCATTGGATCTAGTTCTACTCTCAGAGGCAGCTGAGAACAAATGTGTTCCTTCTTCCATATGACAACCAGGTATTTGAAGACCGCTATCATATCCCTCTCAGCCGTCTCTTCTCCAGACTAAACATACCAGGTTCCCTCAATCCTTCCTCATAGGGCTGGTTCATTAGTCCTCTGATCATCCTTGTTGGTCTTCTCTGAACCTGTTCCAGTTTGGCTGCATCTTTCCTAAAGGGAGGTGCCCAGAATTGGACACAGTACTCCAGGTGAGGCCTGACCAATGAGGAGTTAAGTGGAACCAACTTCTTGAGACTTAGAAGCAACGGTTCTATTAATGCAGGGTAACATTGTGTTGGCCTTTTTTGCAGCTGCATCACACTGCTGACTCCTGTTCATCCTGTGATCCACTGCAACTCTGAGATCCCGCTCACATGTTGTGCTGCCAAGCCAGGTATCTCCCATTCTTTACCTGCGTCGTTGGTTATTTTTGCCTAGGGCAGAGCCTTGCATTTGTCCCTGTTGAACGTCACCGTATTCCTTTCAGCCCAGTATTCCATTCTGTCAAGGTCTTCCTGAATGCTTCCACTGTCTTCTATTGTGTTTGCTACTCCTCCCAAGAGAACCGGGCCCAAGACGGAGCCCTGGGGCACTCCGCTCGAAACTGTCATCCAGGTTGATTGATTGACGAGCACCCTTTGTATACTGTCATCATCCAACCAGTTGCGAATCCACCTAACGATTGTATCATCTAGCCATATTTTACCAACTTGCTGCTTAAGATGTTGTGGGGAACCTTTTCAAATACCTTACTGGAGTCGAGATAAATTACATCCACAGCATTCCCACTTTCCATTAAGCTAGTAACCTGATCAAAAAAGGAGATGAGATTTGTCTGGCAAGAGTTATTTTTGACAAATCCATGTTGGCTTCTATTAATCATTGATATCCAGATGTGTACAGACTGTATGCTTTATAATTTGGTCTAACTGAAGTCAGACTGCTACTGGGTCTGTAATTTCCCGGCTCTTCCTTGTTCCCCTTTTGAAAGCTTTTGGGGCGGGATTTCACAAAGGCCTTTGGGAGGCAGTTCCAGGCAGCAGGGGCAGCAGGGAGGGAGGGAGGGAGGGCAGAGTCGTTCCCAGGAGCCAGAGACCTCCAGGCAGTTGGCGTCGGTGGAGCTGTATGAGTGCGGCACCTACGAGGAACATGCAGTGCCTGGTGCAGTGCCCTTCTGCCTTTCAGTGAGCCCTGCGAAGGAGCGCTCCCCAGTGGATCATGCCCGTGGGTTTGCGTGCATTAGAAGACACTGCAAGGCACCTGTGCAGAGACCCCAGACCGCTAGACCTTTGGTCAGGTGCTCTTCCCCCTTTTCTCTCCTGGCTCCACTGTCCATGAGTCGGAGACCCTCCAACAGGAACTGCACCCAAAAGCAATGCCAGCAGCCTGCCTCTACCGTCCTCGGGGGACGTCGACGACACCCAGTACTTGCAGTTGCCGTCAGGCTGGCACAGCATAATCAGAGGACCTAATCACAGAGGACCATCATCACAGAGGATAGGATTAAGAACATAAGAAGAGCCCTGCTGGATCAGGCCAAAAGCCCGTCTAGCCCAGCTTCCTGGCGCAGCTGGTAGAGGATAGGATTGTGGCAGGTCCGAGGGTGTCCTGAAAGCCTCCAAGCTTTGGCACATCCTTCCAGGAGAAGTTCACAAGACAAGAGCCCTCCTTGCTAGGGCTTTCTGAGGGCATTGCAAGATGTGTTTGTTTTGTGTCCAATTTTGAATCTATGTTGTTAAGTGCAGTGTAGTTTTATGATAGATGCTGGTTTTTAACTGGTAGTTTAACTGCTGGTTTTGTGTTAATTTTAGATGAGTTTTCTTGTGTGTGAGTGTGTGTGTGTGTGTGTGTGTGTGTGTGTGTGTTGTCTCTAATCTAAATCTAAATATTAGCTGGGTGGAAGATAAGTCAAGAGATAATTAAATACATATTATAAGGAGATCCTTGCTAGGCTCAGCCCTCCAGTTCCCAGTGGAACCCTCAAGGACTCCCTGATGTCGCCACCATGATAAGTTTGGGATAGAGCAGGGCACCAGGCACCAAGTTGACCTCTGACTCTGTCTCCGGACGGACAGGTGAGCCAGAGCATGTCGTGGCTCTTGGCCTTCTCCCCCCCATGCCAGATCTCGTCTCTCTCGCTGGAGGGTCTCCCTGCCGCCACCAGCCCAGTCCTGCTCCTCGACTTCTGTTTCAGCCCAGCTGGGAGTGATCACTATCCTGTGTTTCGCCCCTGTGGAATCCCATCAAAGTGGCAAAGAAAAGAAAGTCGAAATTTCGCACAGATGATCTGTTATTTTTGTCTCTGCAGAACAGGGCCTTGTGTAGCGATGGGCGAGCTGGCTCAGGTTTGCCCTGAAATGAGTCATAAATCACCGGATCTTTCCCCAAACGATTCTGAGACTCAGCAAATGCCTTTGCCAGCGCTTCTGTCCCTCAAGCACTCTCTCCACACAGGCATCCAGCCCCCCGACACACCCAGTGGCAGCAGGCATCTCTGTCTTCAGGCTCTGCTCTGTCCCCGTCCCCGTTCCCCCCCCCTCTCCAAACAGGCAGAAAGGCAACAGTGCTGACAAGAACATCAGAAGAGCCCTGCAGCTGGATCAGGCCAAAAGCCCATCTAGTCCAGCTTCCTGTATCACACAGTGGCCCCACCAGATGCCTCAGGGAGCACAAGACAACAAGATAACCTGTTTCCTGTCGCCATTCCCCTGCACCTGGCACAGAGAAAACCTACTTCTAAAGCCAGGAGGTTGCTTATGGCTTGTACCCTGTGATGGTCTTTTCTTCCATGAATGTATCCAAACCCCTTTTAAAGGCATCTAGGCCAGGTCTTGTAAGGACCTCTGCTAGGGAATCAGCCCTGGCAAAGACTTCGGCTCCCCTCACCACCTTTGCCTTTCTTCCTGCTTGGAGAGAAGGAAAACCAGCGAAACTGCACATGAGAGCCAGGAGGGTGTCGTGGTTCAGGAGGTGGACGTAGATCTGGAAGATCAAATCCCCGCTCAGCCACGAAGCTTCCTGGGTGACCTGGGGCCAGTCACTCTCTCTCAGCCTCACCTGCCTCACCGAGTTGTTGTGAGGACAAAAGGAGGGGAGGAATCCTGTACATCACCCTGAGCTGCTTGGAGGAGGGGTGGCATAAAAATGTGAAAAAGGAATAAATAAAACACACAAAAGAAAACAAACCCTGTGTTGATCGCACTTTAAACACGGCTTGCGGCGTCATCCAGCCCCTCCCTGCTGCTGGGGCAAGCCAGCCAAGGTGTGAATGAACAGGACTGGTGAGGCCAAGAGTCTTCAAGCTCTCACTCGGAAACCTCGGGGGGGGGGGGAGGTGTTAGAACCTCCAAAACTCATGTCCAGACCCAGAGAGCTTTGGGGACACCTCCAGCCGCATCGTATTCCCATCCGTCCATTTCCGTGGTCCATCCAAGGACCATCAGACCCACTGCAATCAGCTGTTGATGTCCCAGGAATTGTGAGAGCTGCTCATTCCGAATGCGAGCCCTTCTTTTCCCAAGCAGGTGCACTGAATTCTCAGCCGTGTGTCTGCTGCTGCCCGAAGGAATCGTTTCAAGAGGCAGCAGCAGGGACTTGCGGGTGGCCATGACTATTCTGGAAGTGCAAGGAATCCTGGCGAAGGGGGGACAGCTGCCTGCCCTAAGCAAGCGGGGGCCTGAGAACGCCCGTGGTGTTGCATTGTCCTGGTGGGAGATGGCTTTGGTTTCTGTTGCACCGGATGGGGTGGGCCTTCCATCGAAGTAAATGAAAGATGAAAGTAAATGAAAGCCTTGGCTCAGCATGTATATGCAGTCTCGGGGAACTCTCAGGAAAAACCCTCACCTTTTCCAAGAGTCCTTTCTTTCTCACAGTCTTGATTGCACCTTCTCCTGTTGCCCTCCAGTAAATGCCCTGTTGACATTTCATTTGGCGTTCGCTTTTTGTCCCGGATACTTAATCACAGCTCAGGCAGAACTGTGCAGAAGTCCCCAGAGGGTGATTTTGGAGGCTCCAGGGTATTGGACAGGTAATTGCCAGCGTACCCGTTACGTCCCGCATTGTTGCTAGCAGGTTTCCTTGAAAGAATACCAGGCTAGTGGTCAACCCAGCAGAAGCTGTTCTGCTTTTTGTTTTGCAGCTACATTATTTCACCTTAGCTTAGTTTGCTGTTCAGGACAAGATGCCAATTTGCGAATAGGCATATGCAACAGAGTAGGGGAGACGGAGCATCCTGCCCGTCGCCATGCCAGGTGGCCGCAGTGTGGCTTCCTTGATCGTGTGTATTGTGTCCTTCTGTCCTGAGCTGGGGCCTTTGCTGCCCAGCAAAGCTGACCGGCTGAGCAGCCCCAACCGGCCAGCTGGCATCCTGGCTCTGCTTCGTTCTATATACAGCAAGGGGAGTTCAGAGCTGGGTCTCCTTCTCTCGCTCTTGGTGTGCCCCAGCAGCTTGACAAGTTGAGAGTCTTGTTTTGTTAACGGGAAGGAGCGGGATCTTGGAGCGGAGCTCAGCTCCCTGAGGAAGCCACCAAGGAAAGAACTCTCATCTAAAGCTAATATCAGGAGCAGAGTACCTATTGATTAACATCAGCACCTTGGAGAGGTCTCGCTCTATGTACAGCAGTGAGCAAGCCCAGCCCCCTGGAGGTATTTGCGAAGTGATGTATAACAATTTAATTAATAGTGCCGACACAGGTTATGACTTCCAAATTGATTAGAGAAGCTTCGAGGTTCACAGCTGAGAGAGAAAGAAGTCTGTGGGCATCTCTTAACTCGGAGGGGAGAAATCTTCGTTTTGCATTTCGGGTTTTGAACTCTGGGATCGTAATTGTACTCCCACCGTGGCCGTTGATGAGTGTTTCAGTGCCACGAGAGGGTGTCGCGCAGATTCCAGCAGTGACACAGTCCCTGTGGCAAGACGTACGGTTAGGAACGTTAAATTAGAGTTGGAGCTGGGAGAGAGCCGGCTGGAAGCTGCGAAGGAACAGCAGAGGGGGGCAAGGAAGGAGGGTTCAGAAACGGCTCTGTTATGAGAAGAGATAAATAAGGAGAAGAAAGACGGGCCGGTGATGAAGCACGGAGATAAGGAACAGCGGGGTGGAAAGCAACGGGATGGGAGCGGGAAAAGGAGACAGAGAGCAGAACGCAGGTGAGGAGGCTGTGCCAAGCAAACGATTGCGAGGCAGGTGGAAGGCGAGAGAAGGGAGCACAGACTGAGCCGCAGCGCAAATTCAGACGACTCGCACAGTCCAACCCTCTTGGGCTGTACCACCAGATTCTAGGTGGGGTGTGTGTGTGTGTGTGTGTGTGTGTGTGTGTGTGTGTGTACAATTGGAGGCTTCCACAAGTTTTTTTTCTTTTCTTTAAAAAAGGGCACATCAAAGAGTGTGGACAGCAGTGGGTGCCACACTTTGTGATAGATATTCTAATCCGCTTGCCCTCTTTACACCCACGGCAGACTGACTGCTTGCTAGCTTACTTGGCTAGAGAAAACACACGAGGCACAGGCAGATTGAAGTTGCAAAAAGAAGAAGAGTTTTACTTACAGTTTCATTCATATGTACAGCAGCATCTGATTGAGATCAGAGGATACACTAAACTTAAAAGGACAGAACCCCTCTACAATTGGGGCTCTCTGCATGAAAGCATGGCATAAGATGGCCGCTGGGCTCCTGGGAGCAAGGCATCATCTCACCTAGTCTAGCATCAGAAGAGAAGTGACTGAGAGAAGGGAGAAGAAGGAGGAAACTGGGTCTGGGGCCACGCCTTAAGACAATGAGGGGTCAAAGACAAGAGAGTCTACCTAGGTACTTAGGTGATCAAACAACACACACACACACCCTCCAGTGTCCAGCATACGGAAGTTGCCCAATTTTCCAACACTTTGGCACCCAGGTGGCTGCAGCGGGTTCTCCAGTTTACGGATAGGTGAGCCAGGGGGAGCCCCATAGGGCTTACTGGGGCCCCTGGGGCTACATAGAGCCCCAGGGGGCTTCCTGCAAAGTAAGTATAAATGTGTTATAATTGCCTACTATTTGCCCTTGGGTCCACCACCACCTCCCCGCTGGATGCAGCTGGCAGAGGGTAGGATTGGGGCAGTAACTGTATGTGAAAAGGTCTAGAATTGCACTTCTGGGGCTTTCTTTAGAGGTCCTAAGCCATCCTTTGAATTGGGCTTGGAAGTTAGAACCAGAGCGGAAGCAATGAAACGTCGTCTGCCCTCCTACACCAAATCCCCAAATGGTCTCGTTCAGCGAAGTCTCTCCCTGACTCCCCTCAAGTGGGAATTGAGGAACAAACGGTGTATACGTAATGGAGCTGGTGTCATTTCAGGGTGCCTCTTTTCTCACCCTCGCACGCTGGGAAGTCAATCTTGGCTCTCAGAGTATTTGAGCTGCCCACCCCTCCCCCCCAAATCTGGTGGAACAGATGAGATCTGTTGGATCGGAAAACAGACAAACAGAGACAGACACACAGAGCCGGAGGTGGCGTCTCCGGGACGTAGGCAGCTCTCATCAGCCAGCAAACATTGAAGGCAGGGAATCCTCCTCTCTGGAGCAGCTGCCTGGCAGCAGAAGCTGCGTTTTCCTTCCAGCAGCACAGACTCTCTCCGGAAGGAAGGAGGTGTCAACATCCAGTGTCTGCACAGAATCCAGGACCAGCTAAGAAGCTGATAGCAGGACTTCAGGGCAAATCTGGTGCCAGGAAGCTCTTTGCAGCCACAGCTGGGGCACCACTACGCGTCTTCTGCGCATGCTCTTCTCCCGTCTCGTGGCCCTGCAGTGTGGGGAGGATCTGCTGTGTTGCCCAGGACAGGCTCCTAATCGACTACAAGGCTACTCGGCAGTAACGTAGGAGATGGCTTTTGGCAGGCGTGGATGAGCGTTGCGGGACTGGGAATGCGATGGGCCCCCAACTCACTTTCCGTGCTCCTTCGCAGCCTGCTTGCTCTCTCTCCATCCTGCTGCAACCGGCCGATCTGGAGGCCTCCCAGTGCCTGCAGATGTGCCACATCTGTCCCCTTTGCTTGAATAGGGCTCTGGGATTTGCACACACGCTCAGGGCCAAACCACTAGACCCACTGATTGCACTTGGTTTTCTAATGCAAACCATATGTGTGGGGCCTAGGGGGCCCCATCTGGACTGGGGCTGCAGCAGCGGGATGGAGGCTTTGCCCCCACCAGGGTTCCGACCTGGTTCTCCACTGCGCATGGCATTGCCTGGGAGAAGCCAGGTGCGAAGGCCTTGGATGCTCCTCAACAGGTGGGACCATCTATCTTGTCGTCCCCCCCCCCCCGGGCGGAATTCCAGCTTCCAGCTCTTTCCTGCTGCTCCTTCTTCACATCATGGGTGTTTTTAACTTTTCTAAGTGGGGAAATCTTGCACGCCTGCCAGCTCGCTGCCTTCACATTTCCGGTTGGCACTTCAATAGCCAATGTGTCGCTTTTCGGAATGAATGAGGGGATTCCAGAAGATTTCAAACCAGAGGCTTTTCCACAATATTTTCTAATGCCCAAATTGACAGGAATCACATTTAGCATCTTTCTCTGACCTTTATGTAGTACACACAAGATTCAAAAGTACTATAGCCATCTTGATTTTACATGCTGTATAAATATCTCAACAGCTCAGCCAATAGCTAAAGGTATTTGAATGGACATATCTGTTTAGGACAACACAAAACAAAAACACAGAACACATAGTGTGGTTTCAAGCAAATTCAGAGTTTTACTGGAAACTATTTTTACTAGACTTTTTGCAATTATTTTGAAACCTGACAAGTTCAAGAGTATCCGCTTCCTTTACATGATTGACAGCCCAATCCTGAATCGCCCCCCACCAATGCAGCTGCACCAACGGAGCACATGCTGTATCCTGGGGGGGGGGGCAGTCCCAGAGGCCTCCTCAGAGCAAGCTTCCACTTCCCCGATAGGTCTACTCAGACCCACGCCAGCTCTTTGGCTGGCACAAGTCCAAGTGGACCTCGGGAGATGGATCGAGGCCAGGAAGGGGGATAGGATCAGTGGAGCTGCTGCCGCCGATAAATGCCCCCTTCTGGCTTTCGACACCCCCCTCCACCCCGGTTCCCGCCCCATGCTTCCCCGTCTCTACACTGTTCCACCCCCCCTGCCCCCAGTGTCAACTTACCGGTGCTAGGGCATCTTCAGAGCCTGCTGCTGTTGTGCAGCTGCTGCTGCTGACCATTTCTGGCAGAGGCCCAGTTGCGAGCCACAGTGCTTGGCATTTTGCGACGGCGAAAACGGCCGCTGCACTGCCGGAATGCAAGTTCCCGGAATGCAGCAGTCTTCTAGGATTGGGACATTAAACTGCAATCTTATGATGCTTAAGATGCTTACCTGGGAGTAGGGGCCTGATCCTTTCCAATTTTCCAACACTGATGTAGCCGCAATACAGCCTGAGGTAAGAGAACAAATGTTCCCTTACCTTGAGGGGCCTCCATGACTCCCCCCCCCCACCGCAGGATTCAGCGCATGCCCTACTAGCACAGCTGCATCGGCGCTGGAGAGTTTGATGGGATTGGGCCCTAAGTCTCACTGAACTCAGTGAGACTTACTTCTAAGTAGACCTATTTAGGATTGTGCTGTTAATGGTTAGCAAACAAAAAAAATGAGGGCTCTGAAAACTGTGACGTACTAATTTTTGCATATCCAAAGGACCTATGTGTTAGTCTGAGATTTCCTAGGTATAGTTATCTGAAAAAAGTTAATTGCCACATTGACACGGGCCAGTTTGAGCATTCATTATGTTACAACGTAATGTTATGAAAGGGTGATGTTTAGAAATGGAAACCAAATGTTCCCCTCTGCTCCTAAGATGGCTCCCATCCCACCATTCCTTCCTATCCCCCTGCTATTGCTGGCTAAAAGGCTTTTGACTGTGCCTTGCGGATATGGGTTTGTTCTCTGTAGAACGTGTTTCCATTCCTTTCTGCTGCTCCAGTTCGTGAGCCCATCTGGTCCATCCCCAAAAACGTCCTGACTGCACATTTTCCGCACCCCTCGCTTCTTTTCATCCACCCACTCGCTAGGCAACGCGGAGTAGCAGAGGGCCCGTGGCATGCCACGTGGAGTCGTGGACATCTTCCTTGAATGGGCTCTTCAGCCGTCGTCCCCCTGTGCGGATGTCTGACTGGGTTCTCCATGTCCACTCGGTGCTCTTTGTGTTGGAGACCTCCGAGGCAGCTGGAGGTCGTCCTGGCTGCTGGCCTGATTCTGGAGTTCAGGCAGAGGCTGCCCTGGAAACAATAAGAACATCAGAAGAGCCCGGCTGCTGGATCAGGCCAAAGGCCCGTCTAGTCCAGCTTCCTGTATCAATCCGTGTCCTTTCAGCTTGCGAAGCGTCATGTGCACGGAGGGTGTGTCACAACAACAGGCAACTACTGCGCCAAAGGGGTTCAGGATGGAGATGCCTTTTTGTTCTCCTAAAAATAGAGTTGGCAGGCCCTAGAAGACCTCTGGCAGCTAGGTGGCCGTTTGGCCCCAGGGGCACCTGTGAGGAGGTCCCAAATACAACTCCTGCAAAGGGCAAATAGAGGAGAAGTGGTGAGAGCAGCCGCCCAACTGATGACTGTCACATTCCTATTCAGGGTGCTTCTCTGATTCGGCCAGCAGCACCCAAAGGAGCCAATGCCCCTGGTGGAGGGCAGGGGGGATTGTCAGAGCCCCCTGTGTGGCGAAGAAGCCTCCAACCTACACGGTTAACAGAAGCAGAGTTCTGTTGGAGCAGACCAGCAAACCCCCCCCCCCTCCGTGGCCCTCCAGGTGCCTCCAGCAGGCCCACAAGCTAGCAGGGCACGAAGGGGCAGCCCCCTCCCTGGCTGCTCTTCCTGGGCGGCTGTTCTTCAGTGGCAAACTGTCCCTAAACAGGGAGATTCCACGTTTGGCTCTTGCGGCCAGTCGCTGCTGCTCCTTCACCTGCCCTCCATGGATGTTTGATCCACTTGGGAGCCATCGAAGCCAGCACAATCACCACCTCTTGTGGCAGTGAGTTGCATGAATGATCCATGAAACAAAGACTTTCCCCCCAGAATCGACTTCCAGTTGGTTTGACTGGCTGAACCAGAGTTCTAGTGTTATCGGTCTCCCCATTGAGCCTCTTTTGGCCTGATCTTTGGGGGCAAATTCATGCCTTTGGTAAGCACGCAAACGCACGCACACACACACACACACACACACACACACACACACACACACACACACACACACACACACACCCATTATCCAGCCCCCTCTAGCTGTGTCACATTCCAAGCTATGTCAAGAGTAGCTGCTCTTTTTTACAGGGGACTGTACACAAATCGTACTACTGTGCTTTGGGGCGTGAATGTATTTCCCCAGCTTTCTGCATTTTGCCTCTTACTCTTCGACAACCGCACCCAACAGACACTCCACAGAAATCTCCGGCTTCCCAGCTCCAGACTGCTAATCCCTCGTTCATGCCCTTTCATACAGGCTCAAACAGCTTTGTTTTGGAAAATTGCTAATTAGAGGCTTATCCCTTCTTAGCCATATTATGCAGGTTGATTGCAAGAGCTGATCTCATAAGTTTCTGTCTCCGGGGACAGTGCAGAAGTGGAGAAGAGTCCTTCAGGCATCTTCCTCGGGAGCGCCCCCAGTTAGTTTGGTTTCATTAACGGAGCTAATTAGCAGCTTACGGCCACTCCAAGGGCCATCTTGATTTTCGTTTTCAATCAAGCACACTCCTTCCAAAGAACATTCTCCCCCTGCCTAATGGCTAATCAGTCCCAATCCGAGTCAGATGGGTTCTGCTTTCTGCTTCTAGGTCAAACTGTGCATCTAGTTAGCCAAACTCGAACTTGTGTATCAAGTGCTAATGGATTTACTGTAATGATCTAAGGAACCAAGTTCAACTCCAAATGGCGATAGTTGAGTGGCGCGACCGGGGGGGGGGGTGTATTTTCTGCACTAACTTTGCAGGTTTTATAATAACCCAAAGGCATCATGTCTGCAGAACAACGATGCTGCCCAAACCTGCACCCTCCTCGGCCCCCTCTGCTGCCTGCCCTGCCCCCCGACAGCATGAAGGGTCTCTCCTAGTCTTCCATTGGCGGAGACCGCTCTCCTCGCTGCCTGTTCCACGTGGGCCCCTGCTTCCAAAGCAGCACAAGGAGGAAGAGGAGGGGGTAATACACACACACACACGCACACGCACATGCACACACTAGCAATAAAGCTGCAGGAGGAGCCATCAGAGTCCTCCTCATTCTCTTCATGGCTCAAATGTGGACCGAAGAAGGTGATGGATCCGTCCATCTCGTACCCAGGATTCTGGATCCACAGCCAGGCAAGATCAAGTCTTGAACAAGGAGCCTCTCGTAAGGGTTCCCATGTGGATTCTTCCTCCCCCTTGGAATTGCAGTTGGCCCCAGCTCGCCCCCAATCTCCGGGGACCTTGCCGGTGTCACCTCAGTCCTCCCTTTCGCTGCTTCTCTGCCCCAGCTTGCCTGCGCTACGGCTTGTCTTTGACAACAAGTCCTGGTTCTGAGGCCGAGGCAGGAGCTGCCAGAGCCCTCGGCTGGTCTGTGCTGAGCAACCTGCCAGGTCAGCAGGTTCCTGGGGCCAGGACCGTGCCCAGTGGCCTTTGCCCTGCCCTGGGAGGCCCAGCTGGCCTTCTCTCCGATGCGACTCACCTCTCCCTGCAAGGCATTTTTGTTCTGCAGCAGTTGGCAGCCAGTGAGACTGGTCGAGTCGGCAGCCAGCGCATGACGTGCTGGGCCCAGAAGCGAACAGGCAGCCACATCCTGGACCAACGGAAAGGTTCAAACTGCCTTCCAGGGCTGGCAACCCCACAGAAAGTGCACTGCAATTCTGGACTTTGTCGTTGATGTATGTTAAGAGACAGCAGAAGCACAAACAATCGATCGTGCCTGACAAGAAGCTGCAAGGCAGACACGGGGGCCACGCAAGGGAAGCGGTGAGGGTCCTGCAGCTGCTGCAGAAGGAAGGGAAGGAGGGCAAAGAAGAGAGACGTGGAAACGTAGCGGCAAAGGTGCCGTTATTGCAGACCCAAAAAATAGGCAAAGAGGCCAGTGTGTGTGTGTGTGTGTGTGTGTGTGCTTGTCATCCACTCAGAAGACAGTTCCACTGTGTTCCATGAGACTTGCTCCCAGAAAGTGTATGTAGGAATTACACTGACTAATACGAATTGTATGATATTATGTTAAGATTTGGGTGGAAATTAAAAAGGGATTTGTAAGATGGGGGAAGCTGAACCTCTCTCTCTTACAGCGCAATCCTAGCACTGTGACTGCAGGTGGATCGAGTGTTCCGCCGGCCAAAGCTGTCGCAAACGTGCTGTAAGGCACATTTGCGACGACTCGCGAACAGGGAAGGCCGGCGCAAGGCAGCCTCCCCTGCTCCGCCGACAGAGACCTTGCCCACCTGCCGCCAGACCCAGGTAAGGATCCAGCCGACGGGTGGGGGAGGCCGGTTTGGCAGCAAATGGCGGGGGCAGGGATCGGCTTCCGCCAAATCCTGTCCCCCGCTGCTCGGCTGGGCCGTGTCCTCCGACTTCCGCCAGCAATTTCGCTGGCGGAAATCGGAGCAATGCCAGTTACACCCGGGGAAGGGGACAAGTGTCCCCTTCCCCGAGTAGGTGCCTGCCCGCAACGGAGCACAGGATCCGGCGGGAGGCCTTAGGCAGGATTGTGCCGTTAGGAAGAATAGCCGCCTGTCTGGGATGCTGCAGCAGGTGCCTGCACTGAGTACGGGGGTGGACTAGATGGCCTCCAAGGTCCCTTCCGGCTCTAACATTCTGGTCCCTCTCTGAAAGTCCGACTGCTCTCGATATCAGCACTGACGCAATCCGCAGAGATGCTCTGAAGTGACACACCGCGGTTTTCTGCAAACGTTCCCATCCCTGTCCGTCACTTTCCTCGTCAAGGCACATCACAGCACGCAGTCATGTAGCATCTTGCAGAGGAGCCTCGAGGCTCCAGATTTCGCCAGCCAGGAAGAATGATTTGCTTGACAAGGTGCAGTCATAAGAACATAAGAACATCAGAAGAGCCCTGCTGGATCAGGCCAAAAGCCCATCTAGTCCAGCTTCCTGTGTCACACAGTGGCCCCACCAGATGCCTCAGGGAGCACAAGACAACAAGATAACCTGTTTCCCGTTGACACTCCCTTGCACCTGGCACAGAGAAAACCCACTTCTAAAACCAGGAGGTTGCTTATGGCTTGTAACCTGTGATGGTCTTTTCCTCCATGAATCTGTCCAAACCCCTTTTAAAGGCATCTAGGCCAGATGCCATCACCACATCCTGTGGCAAGGAGTTCCACAGATGAATTACACACTGGGTAAAGAAATATTTTCTTTTGTCTGTTCTAACTCTCTCCACTCAATTTTAGTGCATGTCCCCTGGTTCTGGTGTTGTGCAAGAGGGAGAAGAATTTCCCTCTATCCACTCTCTCCATCCCATGCATAATTTTATAAGTCTAAATCATGTCCCCCCTCAGGCGCCTTTTTTCTAGGCTGAAAAGCCCCAGACGCTGTAGCCTTTCCTCATAAGGGAGGTGCTCCAGCCCACGAATCATTCTGGTCGCTCTTTTCTGCACCTTTTCCAACTATATCCTTTTTGAGGTGTGGTGACCAGAACTGGACACAATACTCCAGATGTGGCCTTACCATCGATTTGTACAAAGGCATAATGATATTGGCCGTTTTATTCTCAATCCCTTTTTTAATGATTCCGAGCATGGAATTGGCCTTCTTCACAGCCGCCGCACACTGGGTCGACACTTTCATCGACCTGTCCACCAGCACCCCAAGATCTCTCTCTTGATCCGTCACAGACAGCTCAGAACCCATTAGCTTGTATGTGAAATTTTGGTTTCTTGCCCCAATGTGCATCACTTTGCACTTACTTACATTGAAGCGCATCTGCCATTTTGCTGCCCATTCTCCCAGTTTGGAGAGATCCTTCTGGAGCTCTTCACAATCCCTGCTGGTCTTCACCACCCGGAAAAGTTTAGTGTCATCTGCAAACTTGGCCACCTCACTGCCTATCCCTGACTCTAGGTCATTTATGAATAAGTTGAAAAGCACCGGTCCCAAGACCGATCCTTGGGGCACACCGCTTTTCACCTCCCGCCATTGTGAAAATTGCCCATTGACTCCCACTCGCTGTTTCCTGGTCTTCAACCAGTTCCTAATCCACAAGAGGACCTGCCCTCTTATCTCTGAGTTTTCTCAGGAGCCTTTCATGAGGGACCGTGTCAAACGCCTTCTGAAAATTCAGCTATATAATATCCACGGGTTAGCTCGCATCCACATGCCTGTTGACCTTTTCAAAAAATTCTAACAGGTTTGTGAGGCAAGACTTCCCCTTGCAGAAGCCATGCTGACTCTCCCTCAGCAGAGCTTGTTCTTCTATGTATTTTAAGATTTTATCCTTAATGAGACTTTCCACCATCTTCCCTGGAACAGAGGTTAGGCTGACCGGCCTGTAGTTTCCCGGGTCCCCCCTCCTTACTTTTTTAAAGATTGGCGTGACATTAGCTATCCTCCAATCCTCTGGCACAGTGGCCGTTTTAAGAGACAAGTTGCATATTTTGGTCAAGAGGTCAGCAACTTCATTCTTGAGTTCCTTCAGAACTCTTGGGTGGATGCCATCCGGGCCTGGTGATTTATTGATCTTTATTTTGTCAATTAAGTCTGAGACGTCTTCTCTTTTAACCTCTATTTGACTTAATTCTTTAGTCAGGGGAGAACGTTCCGGCAGCGGTATTTGCCCGAGGTCTTCTGCCGTGAAGACAGATGCAAAGAACTCATTTAATTTTTCTGCAGTCTCCAAGTCCCCTTTTATCACCCCTTTCTCTCCCTCACCATCCAGCGGACCAACCTTTTCCCTGGCAGGTTTCCTGCTTCTAACATATTTGAAGAAGCTTTTATTATTCCCTTTTATGTTGCCTGCCATACGTTCCTCAAAGTCTTGCTTGGCCTCCCGTATCATCTTTTTACATTTCTTTTGCCACAGTTTGTGCTCCTGTTTATTTTCCTCATTAGGGCAAGACTTCCATTTACGGAAGGAAGCTTCCTTGTCTTTTATAGCCTCCTTAACTGTGCTTGTTAGCCATGCCGGCACCCTCCTGGACTTGGTCGAGCCCTTCCTCCTTTGTGGGATACACTCCCGCTGGGCCTCTATGACTGTTGTTTTAAACAGCCTCCGTGCACTCTGGAGCGATTGGACTCTTTTATACCTTCCCTTTCAGCTTTTTTTAAACTAGTCTCCTCATTTCGGGGAAGTCTGCCCTTCGGAAGTCAAGGGTTTTCGTGTCAGGTTTGCTCGGCACTCTCCCTCCGACATGCATGGCGAAACAGATCGCAGCATGGTCACTATTCCCCAACGGTTCGGTAACATTTACCTCCCTGACCAGATCTTGAGTGCCACACAATATCAAGTCCAGAGTCACCTGTCCTCTGGTCGGTTCCGTGACAAGCTGCTCTAAGGCACAGTCATTTAACATATCCAGAAATCCAGTCTCTCTTTCATGACCTGAGCATGAATTGACCCAGTCGATGTGAGGATAATTGAAGTCCCCCATGACTACAACCCTGTCTCTCATTGACACCTCCCTGATTTGCTTCCTCATTTCAAGATCCCCTTCAGGTTTTTGATCTGGAGGATGGTAGCATGCCCCTACTATTACCTCACTCTTTGAGCCTGCTAATCTAACCCACAGTGATTCTACGGAGGAGTCAGAGCCCCCCTCCAGCTCTACTCTGGTGGATTCTACCCCCTCTTTGACATAGATGGCCACCCCACCTCCAACACGCTCCTCTCTGTCCCTCCTATAGAGTTTATATCCTGGAATTGCAGTATCCCACTGGTTCTCCGCATTCCACCAGGTTTCTGTTATACCTACTATGTCAATGTTTTCCCTAGCCACCCTAGAACATTCCAGTTCTCCCATCTTTGCCCGTAGACTTCGGGCATTTGCATAACAGCACTTATATACCTGGTCCCCCAAGAAGGGCTGCATGTTTGCACCTTTATTCCTGCAGCCTTCTGTGCTGCTAGACTGGCTGTCATGTCCCATCACGCTACCACTCCCAATTCTTACTCTGCTATTACTTGACTGTTCCCCATCCTCTGCACCCTCATTCCCTAGGGATGAGGAGTCCCGAACCGGATGCCCCTCGGCTCCTGTCGGCTTTCCCCCAGGAGTCAGTTTAAAAGCTGCTCTGCCACCTTCTTAATGTTACGCGCCAGCAGTCTGGTTCCGTTTTGGTTCAAGTGAAGCCCGTCCCTCTTGTACAGGCCCGGCTTGTCCCAAAACGTTCCCCAGTGCCTAACAAACCTAAACCCCTCCTCCTGACACCAGTGTCTCATCCACGCATTGAGACCCCTGTGCTCCGCCTGCCTAGCTGGCCCTGCGCGTGGAACAGGTAGCACTTCTGAGAACGCTACCTTTGGGGTCCTGGATTTGTCAAGGCCACGTGTTGCGCCTGCTTGGATGAAGACCAGGGGCTGCCACGAGGCCGCCACCTGTGGAGCCCCTGACCACCTGGGAGGAACCTCAAGAAGGAGACTGGCGCGGGACTGGCGCGGGAAGGAAGGAAGAGTACCCCCTTCTGTACTTGCAGTGTGTTTTCCATGGCATTGCTGGCAGTCAGACCTACTACAGGCATCGCCCAGAACGTGGGGGAGCTCAGAGAGGGCATCCCTGACAGGAGGAATGAAACTAAGGATCACTGAATGCTTCTGAGCATATGCAGAGTTCTTCGAGGACAACACATCTGAAGCTGATGGGCTCGATTGGTCCATCGAATCCTGTCCGGCAGTAGCTTTCCAGTTGGCCAGGCAAAGACCGGCTTCCGGCCCTGTTCCCAGAGGTCTTTAGCCAGAGATTCCAGGGCTGCACCTGGGGCCTCCTGCAGTCACTGCCCCCCCCTGCGCCTGCCTCACACCGCCTCTGAACCGGAGCTCCGGAGGCAGTTGTGTGAGCACCACTTTTCTCAGGCACATGGGAGTGTTCAGAGGCTCCACAAAGAAGCCGTCTGTGACATCCACGTGCAAAACACAGCTCTTCAAATTGGGGGAAAAGGGCGGTCCCTCCCAGGACTGTCTGTCAACAGGGGAGGCTAGTCAGGGGCAGCCCCAGCCACCCCCGAGACCTGCCCCCTTCCCGCTTGCCCAGCCAGCGCCAGGAGTGTGCTTCGTAGCCCTGATGGCTGGCAGCGGGGGGGGGGGGGTTTCCAGGGGCTTCTGTGTCTAAGCTGGGGGTGGGGGAGGGAGAGACGAGGGAAGCATCTTGAGCGACAACCTTAGCAAGTGTGGAGGATTCCAGAAACGTGCCTGACACAATAAGGTGTCACAGACCTCGGAAAGCAACTGAGAATGGAGAAAGACTGAATGTTTCTTTCTTCAGTAACCTTGAAATTCAATTTGGGAGATAAAAAAGGAGCTTGATAAAAAGGAATGAAGAGCTTGGATGGCAGGCAGAGCACTGAGGAGCCGAAAAGGTCCTGGAAGGGAGGCAGAGGGAGAGAGAGGGAGACGTTTGGGGGTGAAGATTGTGAAGAGGGGAAACAGGTAATGATGATGATCTGGCAACGAGGGAGAGCGCGAGCAAGCCGGCTTCCAGGAAGAAGCATTCGGGTTTGTGGAGGAGGGCCAGCAGGACAGAGCGGGGGCTTCGTCGACTCTCTGCAGAAAAGAACGGCTCTTCGTTTCTGTCGGAGTCACAGTGACTCTTGCTGAATCGGTGCCGGACATTGCAGAGCACATTCAGAACAAAACCAAAGTATAGGGCAAGGAGAGGGAGAGGGAGAGAGAGACTCCGGAGTACGATCTCAGGAATAACCATCGTTCAGGGCCCAGTCCGGAGGAGGAGGAATCAGAGGTAGAGGGGGGGGGTGGAAGTGTTGCTGCATAATAAGGGGCTTTGGATTAGCAAGGGTCCCTGCTGCCTGGGCAACATGGGTCGGGTAAAAGGACTCCAGCCACAAATAACAGTAAGGACTGGAATCTCGGCTTTCCCCTTTTTTGCTTTGCTTTGCTCTGGGCTTGACATGTGTCAGCAGCCTTCCAAAGATATGCCACGCCACGGCCACCACCATTATGTGGTTTGCTGAATGTCATTGGCCCACGTAATGGTGTGCCAGTCAATAGTTCTCAAACTGCGATCTGTTGGACTCTGGCAGTGAGTGTGCAGAGCCATCCCTGTTTCTAAGCTGATTGATGATTGATGATGACTCTGCTTCTCCGTGTCACAGTTTATTTTGTGTTAGCCAGAGTGGCGTAGGAATTCCCCAGGCAGACGGACAGACACATGGGGCGGGGGGGGGGGAGAGAGAGAGAGAGAGAGAGAGAGAGATTCCATGGCATTCGCACATCTGCATTGCCAGAAAGGGACATCATAGCATTTTGAGGACAAAGCTCTGCAAAAGGGAAGGTGCCATTTGGGGAAGGGCAAGGAAGTCCCCCCCCCCAATCTCAGCCGGGCATCGTCTTCTTTTGCCCAAAGCCCTGACTGGCTTGTTCTGGCTGCTGTTGATTCCTCGTCAGCCGAGGACCATGGCGGCGGCGGCGGCTGCTGCGCATGGTGCTGTGCTGCCAGGGATGGACACTGAGCACCGTCACTCAGCATCCCCGGCCGGAGGTGCCATCTCTTGCTTGAGAAGGGCTGCTGTCCGTCCTGGGGTCCAGCTGACCATCTGTTCTCCCAGCCAGGGATGTCTGTGAAATCAGCTCCGATGCTCCCACTGTGCCTCCAGGCTGATGCGGGACTACGCCCAGAACCACGCGAGGCCAGTGGCCAGTGGGCAACAAGGAATCGTCCTCAGATCATCCCCGTGGCAGTTGGAGCAAATCTTGCGTGAATTATGATTGCATGTCCCCAGGGAAACGCCACTCTAGAAAGTGTGCACCCCCCATATTACCCTCAATGTCCATCTCTTGTTGCTGCAGTTTCTGCTGCAGGTGTGGGGAGCGGAGGAAGACAATAGGGTGCCCCCTCCCAGACACATAGTGCCCCCATTGTGTTACACTTGAAGGAAAAATGACTTCACATACTCAGAGTAGGGTCCTCCTTCTCTTCCTCTTCTTCTTCTTCTTCTTCTTCTTCTCTCACACACACGCATGCACACACACACACACATATGTGAACTGTGTTCTTATTTCTCTTTCAGAAATCCAACAAATCCGAGTTGCTCCCTCTCTGGAAACGCCCTTTGCCCTTTCTGTTCCCCCCGCCATATATATTTTTCTGGTGCTGTCTCTGAGGGAGGGATTTTTAGGTTATTATTGAGTTGCTTAAAATGTGAAATATGTCCATGAATAATGAGAAAGATTGCTGGGCTAGCATGCTGAACAGGGGCGGACCCTGTAGGCGACAGAACTTCCCCCTTTTCCTAGGAAAAGCCACACTGGGGAAGAAAAAATAATTAGTTTCATCTCTTCAGAGCATGTAGAAATAATCTTGCTATTAAAAGGGCATAAAATGTAACCTTAAGCAGGAAGTGTGATAATAGCAGCACAGACTCTGACTGTACTTTTTGTCTTTGCAAATTGACTCGTTTCCCCACCCTTTATCTCGATAATGGTTTTTCATTTAGTCTGATAATTATTATTGTGATTCATACTGGAGAGCTGATGATCCCCTCTGAGCTACTAGTGTAAGGAAGTGGGAAAGAAGCACGTGAGACTGGTGACTCTTACTCCCATTTTACAGATGGTGGCATTGATGCTGGAAAGCGATTGATTTGCTCAAGGCTGACCAGTGGGGCCACGACTAAAGCAGCATTTGAACCCAAGTCTCAGTCCCCCTTGCCATCCATTCATTGCTGCTTGGAGGCTCCATTGCCAACGCAAGCTCCAAATGCCGAAGACCTTACCTTTCTTTTCCCTTAAGCCCCGTGCTTAAACCCCCCCCCCTTGTCCATTGGCGGTGTTGCCGTCATCCATGTTGCAGAACAGGCACCTGCACGGTCTGGGCTTGGTCTTTGAGGCCTCTGTCCCCTTTGCTCCCCATGTTCAGGCTGTTGTCAAATCATGTCCTTCCTCCCTTCGCCACCAGCTGAGCACAAGGGATCTGGCCCTTGGTCTCTGTCTCCTTGGCAGAAGCGCCAGTTCATGTCCTGATCCTTCCAAGCTGCAGCCTCCTCCTTCCTCGTCTTGCATTGGCTCGTCTCAGTCCCCCCACCTCTGTCCAGCACTCTGTCTGTGGACCCGAAATTGATGGCGTCCTGCCTGTTTGGTCTGGCCCAGCCTGACTGACAGAATCCACTGACCCTCAGCACCCTCCTGGCCCTGGAGATAAAGAAAGATCTTCTGAGGAATCACCCCTCGCAGGACCACAGGACAATTCCTGCTCATTCCTAGCAGGACAATGGCAGAGCATCCATCATTATTATTTATTATTGTTATCAGTATTTATATACCGCTTTTCAACAAAACGTTCACAAAGCGGTTTACAGACAAAATCAAATGATTAAATGGCCCCCTGCCCCCAAAGGGCTCACAATCTAAAAAAGATGCAGAAGACCACCAGCAAACAGCCACCAGAAAAGATACTGTGCTGGGGTGAAAGGGGGGCAGTTGCTCTCCCCCTGCTAAATATAAGAGGAGCACCCATTGAAAAAGTGCCTCTTGCCCAGTTAGCAGTTATCATGGCTTGGCTGTCCTCTTGCCAAGACACGATACACATCTTGGGGGAGACTGCCCCCCCCCCGGTTCTGATAAGCTGGTTTGAAATTGACAGAAGTTAAAATCCCCCACCCCTGAGGCAGGTGAGCAGACTGGGCCAATAGCCAGCTATGAGCTAAAACCAGCAGGATCCAGGAAGGCTTCACTCGGGCGATTCATCAGGGAACTCCAGACGACGTTTCAGGGGGCTGGAAGGGCTCTGGGGGGTACGCGACCCACAGTGTTTGGCAGAATGGAGAATGTGGCCGGCTGATTTCTAGGCCAGCCTCTGTGCGCACAGCGCTGCCGTGTGTGTGTGTGCGTGTGCGTGCGTGTGTGTGCGTGCGTGCGTGCGCGCGCTTTGCTGGTGAAAGCCGGACAGGTGATGCAGTTGTGGAAACCTCGTGATCACCTCGTTCCTGAACATCCCCATGAGCAGAATTGCAGACCAGGCTGCCGGTCTGGGTGTTGTTGGAAGAGGGTCCCCCCCCCCTGCTGCTGTGCCTTTGCTTTCCAGGAGTCAGCTCTGCCGAGCCCAGGACGGCCTGCTCTGACTGGCAGTTCTGGAGGTTGCTGCCTGCTGGGGCTGAGCCAAAGCTTCTCTGCTCTGGAGGGGGCGGGGGGGTGCTCTGCACACTGCCCAGAACGGGGGTCCACTGTGCTGCTCAGCAGGGCTTAGTCCCAGGTAAGTGTGCCTGAATTGTGAAAACATCATACGAGCGAGCCCTGTTCGTGCAAAGTGTGTGTGTGCCAAATGAGTGTGACGGGGGTCAGGGTTATGCCTGCTCTACCTTCCCCTCTATGTGCCTTCAGGAGGCTTGGTGAGCACGGGCGTCTGCAGGGATAATTCAGGGGCTGGGCTCTTCATGGCCCTGACTCACTGCAGTCGTGAAACCCCTGACTCCCCACTCTCCGCAAGAGACTGGGCCGGGGGGGGGGGCTGCCTTGCTGTTTTAGACATTTCAGGACTGACCTGCAACAACCAACTTCCATTTGTCCCTTCAGACTCAAGACAGGCAGACACTGAAGCAGAAGCAAGACCCGATTCTGCCGCTCCTCGGAGGAGCGCTGGATCGTTGCCTCTGGTTCCTGGTTCTTGCTCTGGCAGCCCCAGGTGCCTCCCCACCTACCGAGCGAGCGAGGACTGCGCTCAGCTGTTCTCCACGACGGCGCCACGCACATTTTTGCTCTGCTGCATCCTCTATTTCCCCCTTTTGTTTGTCAGTATAAATGAAGATGTTCACCATTGCACATTCGCCACCTTGGGACCCCTTGTGAAAACTGTGATAAAGCTTGAAGAAGAAAAAAGAAATTACTTTGGGCAAAGGCGCAGCCCAGAGAGAGGGCCCTCAGTGTTCTGCTGCCCCCCATCCCACCCGCCAGGGCTTTGCCCTTCATTCTCCGCGCACAAAACGTCTTGCACAACGGGATGCTCTACTGCTCATATCTCCTCACTGCAAAGCGCAACGGAGCGGATGTGCAAACAAGAGCCAGCTTGCGACTGGTGTCCGATTGCCAGTCAGCCGCAGTGATGAACTTACAAATGGCCCTGGGATCTTATCAATCTTGCATGTATGTGTCACATTAGGAAGAATCATTTCCAGGTAAAATTTACAAACCCCGGACAATTCTAATTTGTTAGAAATTAGGCATAAGTGGTTGTCTGTCGCTTGTACATTATCTAAATGACTAGCAAATTGCTCTGCTCACTTTCATTACGAAGGACATGTGGTGCCTTTGTCGTTCTCTCTGCACTGTTTTCTGATCCCGAATCGTAGCCTGACAATGGACACAAGTTGGACCTGTTTCTTGCTCTTGCTTTGTGCCTTCCAGTTTGGCTTGCTTACGTTTGCAGGCGTGGATGATTTGTAGATCTCTATTTGACTACCATATCCGGTCACCTGGGATGCCTGTCCCTAGAATCTGTCCCTGCGCACTTTGGACAGACATCTGTGAAGTGCCCCCGCGAGTGGGCCAGGGCTGGGAAGTGGGACCTCGAAAGCTAAGGGCCAGCTTGTCAGCGCTTTAAGCAGGCAGACACCTTCCGGAATGGCTCCACTTGTCTTCCTACAACCTGTGCGCGCACGCGCATGTGTGTATATGAATACGCAGGAGAGCCCTCTGCGCTGAGCCAGGGATGGACTTGCAGGAGTGTGCAGACTAGCGCGCCAGAGCCCGTCACCTGACCACGCAATGCCACTTTTCAACAAAACCGAAATATCTGTAGAAATCATTGGGAAGGGCTTGTGTATCCCTACTGGGAACTGGGAAAGCCATCTGATCCGGGCGACCCGGGCCCAGGGAGAAGGAAGGGGGCCTGGGGACCTCACGGGTAGGTAGCTAGAGTGGATGATCCCACCATGGGTCTGTTCATCACACCTCCAGCCTTGCTGGAGTGTCTGTCTGTGGGGAGGTGTCCTTGCTTCTCTAAGGTCTGCAGGACCTGCTCTTTTCTCCCCCCTCCCCCACTATCAACTCTAAATGCAACTTTGGAGCTAACATTTCCATAGAAGCATTGATCAGGCACGGGGGGGGGGCAGGGAGAGGGTGATTTTCTTGTTATTCTACTGTACTTTGAGATTTGTGTTGGAGCAGGTGACATTTCCAGAGATTCTTCAGCAGAAATATAAAATGAAGAGGGAGAGGAGGTGCTTTAGTAACTCTGTGATGATGGGGGGAGTCTCTGTGTGTGATGGAGAGGCCAGAATAAGGCAGGTTGCCAGCGTTTGCTTGCTATGCTGAAAGGTCAGGCTGCCCCCCCCCCAAGCTGTGAAGTGAGGTGTGGGGAGCAAAATCCTGAAAGCAGATGCATCAAAGGAACAACGGTTCTGCGTCTACAATGGATCCATCTGTTGTTAGCACTGATTGTATTTACATAGATTGGTTTCTTCACTGAACTCAGCGGCATGAAACCTGGTGCTTTAGTGGGGATTTCGATTTGCACTTCTGAATGGGTGGCTTCCCTAATGCGAAGAAGAGAGGACTCTCTGGAGAAGACTCTGATGCTGGGAAAGATTGAAGGCAAAAGGAGAAGGGGAAGGCCAAGGATGAGATGGTTAGACAGCATCACCGATGCAACAAACATGAAAATGAGCGAACTCAGGAAGATAGTGGAGGACAGGAAGGCCTGGCAGGATGTGGTTCATGGGATCACGAAGGGTCGGACACGACTTAACGACTGAACAACAACAACAATGGGTGCCTTCTGCTGTCATCGCAAAGACTGGCGTGCAGCACTCACGGTGCCTGTCCAGATACAAGGAACGCCACCCCGCTGCAGCTCCCACGAGAAAGGCCATGCGGACTGGAACGCGGTCCGACTGGGGGTGGGGCAAGGCTGGCTGCTGCCAGGATGCAGAAGATGAGCCCTGTCTGTTCCCAGAGTGTGTTTGCACACCAGTCCTGTGGCGGTGGACAAAAAACGGGCAAGATCCAGCAAAAGGGAAGCACAGTAAAGCCCTGCTATCACGCACCCTGCGATCACGCAAGCTTGAAAAAAACGAGATTGCCGATTGGCTCCCATCCTCCCCCATTCCTAACTCATCAGTTTGTAAGAATTGGCCTATTTTCTGCAGAATCTGTTTTAGCAAATTTTTGGGGTAAGAATTGGCTTATTTTTTACATGTCTAATAAATGAAAACAATTTCCCCAGCCATGTACTAAAAAGACTGTTTTGAAAAGCGCAACCCTGGATTTTATGTGACTGCATTTTTTTAACTCTGCTTATCTCGTTGTGGTGAGTTCTGCTGTACTTTCAATTCCTATTGATCCTGCTTAGTTATGACCACTGGCTTAGAATATAAAAACATCAGAAGAGCCCTGCAGCTGGATCAGGCCAAAGGCCCATCTAGTCCAGTTTCCTGTGTCTCACAGTGGCCCCATCAGATGCCTCAGGGAGTGCAAGACAACAAGATACTTGTATCCTGTCACCACTCCCTTGCATCTGGCATTCAGAGAGAGGCTACCTCTAAAACCAAGAGGTTGCTTATCCCCATCATGGCTTGTAACCTGTGATGGTCTTTTCCTCCATGAATCTACCCAAACCCCTTTTAAAGGCATCTAGGCCAGATGCCATCACCACATCCTGTGGCAAGGAGTTCCACAGATGAATTACACGCTGGGTAAAGAAATGTTTTCTTTTCTCCATTCTAACTCTCCCTCCACTCAATTTTAATGCATGTCCCCTGGTTTTGGTGTCGTGCGAGAGGGAGAAGAATTTCCCTCTATCCACTCTCTCAATCCCATACATAATTTTATACGTCTCAATCATGTCCGTCCCCCTCAACCGCCTTTTTTCTAGACTGAAAAGCCCCAAACGCTGTAGCCTTTCCTCATAAGGGAGGTGCCCCAGCCCACAAATCATTTTGTTCGCTCTCTTCTGCACCTTTTCCAGTTCCACTATATCCTTTTTGAGGTGTGGTGACCAGAACTGGACACAATACTCCACATGTGGCCTTACCATCGATTTGTACAAAGGCAGAATGATATTGGCCATTTTATTCTCAATCCCTTTTTTTAATGATCCCGAGCATGGAATTGGCCTTCTTTACAGCCGCCACACACTGGGTCGACACTTTCATCGACCTGTCCACCAGCACCCCAAGATCTCTCTCTTGATCCGTCACAGACAGCTCAGAACCCATGAGCGTATATGTGAAATTTTGGTTTCTTGCCCCAATGTGCATCACATTGCACTTACTTACATTGAAGCGCCTCTGCCATTTTGCTGCCCATTCTTCCCGTTTGGAGCGATCCTTCCGGAGCTCTTCACAATCCCTGCTGGTCTTCACCACCCGGCTTAGATGGCCTTAGAGGAGATTCATCCAATTTGTGAGGGTGGAGAAGAGATCTGTCACTGGCTATTCTCTGTGATGACTCTAAGAGTCATTGCACCTCTGAATGCTAGGAGGAAACATAAGGGGGCTTCTGCTCATGGGGCTTTGCAGAAGCATCTGGCTGACCCCTCTGGGACATGGAAATCTGGACTAGATGCACCTTCAGTCTGATCTGACCAGACTTTTCGTATGTAAGCTCATACGTTTGCGGCTCCCATTGAAATCAGAAATGCTTCTGTTTGACGGGATGCTGCCCTCCGGATTGCCTGTTGCGTAGACACAGGTGGAGACTGAAAGGCTTCTGTTTATTTCTGAAAGGTGAGAAGGGGGAGGTTGCTGCAGTGAGCAGAGGAGGCCTGGCTGCTTGTCTGTCCCCCGCAGAGCAGCAGGCGGGTCTTGCATCATCCAGCGCATGGAGCAGTAGCCGGGCGGTGCTGCCGTTGTGGGATTCTGGTCCCTTTTATGAGCCCACAAAGCACCTTGGAGAGCAAATGCCTGGCTGGGAAGAGCCTGACGGCCGGCCACTCTGGACGCCGAGGAGCCAGGCGAGACTTTGATGGGTCTTAAGCGCCTGCCAGGGCCTTTCGTGCCACTTGCAGGATGTTTTATGCCTCCTACACCAAGGCCATGAGGCTGAGGGGAGCAGCAGACCAAAGGCACTTTCTGGGGCCTGTGGAAATGTGAGTCAGGCTGTCAGCCTCGCCGGAAGGGTTGCTACAGCGTCCCTTGAAGAGAAAACGAACGACGATAAAACTTTTCAAGGGTTTGTTATCATACAGAACAGAGCAAGCAAACTGCCTGCCCTTGAATGGTCAGTACCTCCTGGAGGGGAGGCGTGATTCCTAAGGCAGGGCCTGCATTTATTTTATGTATTTATTTTAAAAATATATACCTCGCCTTTCCTATGCCGAGGCAAATGCCCAAGGCGGCAAATGCCCAGTTGCAGCAGGAATTGCCCCAGGCTTCCTACAAAACGCTCCTCGTGTTTTGCCAAGCAAGCTGGGCCATCCGGCTTCGGTCACGTCACCCACCAAAAAGGCATTGGTTTGAGATGCAGGGTGGGTGGGGTAAGGCATTGACATGAATGCTGTGTCTACTGTCATAACCGCCACTCCGCCGGCATGACTATGGGGGCAGCAGGGCTTGCTTCCCCCCAGCACACATGGGGGGATTGCCAGGCAGTCATGGGGCAGCAAGTGACCAGCTGCAGACTGCTTTCGGCAGGCAGGCTGGCAGGTGCGATTCCGCTTCTGCACACGAAGCCCCAACTCGACGAGGCTTCGGTTTCCCTTTGCCCTCTTCATCCTCAGGTGCCTATTCTGGAGCCGCATCATTCTCTCTGTCTACGCTGCCCCTTGGCAGCCTCGTCTGTCCACTGAGACCACCCAGTTCTCCCAGACCGCCTGTCCTCTGACCTGCCTGCTTGGCGTTGGCCCCTTCCTCGCCTCCTGACTGGGTGTGTTTTAAAACCTACCTCTAAAACCAGGAGGTTGTTTCTGGCTTGTAACCTGCGATGGTCTTTTCCTCCATGAATCTGACTGGGTGTGTCCAAGGCAGCAGAACTGCTCGCCCTTCCCCGGCCAGCCCTCCTCTGCTGCTCTCCCTCCCTCCCTCAGTCCTTCGGGCTGTTAGATCGCTGCTCTCTTCTGGGGTCGCAGCCCAGAGGCTGACCTGGGCACCAGCCCTGCGCCCCTCCCCCCTCCCTTCCTGGGCCTCCTCGGAAGCCTCCTTGCAAGGCGGGAGCAGTGAGGGGCCTGCCTGCCTTCCTGTCCTGTCCTGCGTGGGAGGGGGCTGCTTCCGAGAGGCAACTGGTGGGCTACTGGGGGAACAAGGTGGGGGGGGGACTAGCTAGGCCCCCTTTGCTCGAATGGGCTTCTCTGATGCGCTCCTGATGAATCGTGCCCATGCTCCTCCTCACTTGGCGGCCTTCGGCAGGCCTGTCCCCTCCCCCTCACTCAGCCTCGATCTTCCTCAGCCACAATATTTGCTCGTTTCATAGACGTTTGCACTGCCGTTCTCCCAGTAGGGCACTCAAGGCAGCTTCAGTCAGTTGAAAACAATAGAATAATAAAAGCAATTAAAAAAACCCAGTGGATCAGCACCAATTAAGCAGTTACTTAAAGCCCCAATCAGATGGTGCCCAAGACTCCAGGAGTCGTGTCTGAGAGTCAGCATTCCGCCAAAGGCCATCCTAAACAAAAACGCCTTCAGGCGTCGCCAAAAAGTCTCCAAAGAGGGAGCAGTTCTTCATTCCAAGGGGAGGGAGTTCCATAGGCAAGGTGCCACCACAGGGAAGGTCCTATTCCTCGTCGCCATCCCCTTCACCTCCATCAGCCTGGCTAAAAGAGCCCCCCTCTGATGCTAACAGATGATGGGATGGATTATACAGAAGAAGGAGGTCCCACAAGAAGGAGGGATACATAATAATAATAATAATAATAATAATAATAATAATAATAATAATAATAATATACAGTATTTATATACCGCTTTTCTTGGTCATTGGATTTCTCCTCCGATTTTAATCCAAGGCGGTGTACATAAGAACATAAGAAGAGCCCTGCTGGATCAGGCCAAAGGCCCACCTAGTCCAGCTTCCTGTATCTCACAGTGGCCCCACCAGATGCCTCAGGGAGCACACAGCCAACAAGATAACCTGTTTCCTATTGTCACTCCCTTGCACCTGGAACAGAGAAAACCCACTTCTAAAACCAGGAGGTTGCTTATGGCTTGTAACCTGTGATGGTCTTTTCCTCCATGAATCTATCCAACCCCCTTTTAAAGGCATCTAGGCCAGGTGCCATCACCACATCCTGTGGCAAGGAGTTCCACAGATGAATTACACGCTGGGTAAAGAAATATTTTCTTTTGTCCGTTCTAACTCTCCCTCCACTCAATTTACATGGGCAGGCTTCCCTAACCCACGTCCAATCTTAAATGGATCTTTCCTAAATGTCCAATCTTTCATGAACAGCTACATTCCAGGTGGTATCCTTTTTGCAGTCTGACTATTCTGCTGGCTGGCGCCTCCCACACTCGACCCATGCAGCTGGGAGCTCTTATCTCTCCTCCCGGAGCCTTTCACAGCTTTTTGTCGGCAGCGTGTCTCGAACTTGTCAAGTTCACCGGTCTTCAGCTTACAAGACAGCAGCTCTCCCAACTGAGCCAGACCCTTCTGCCCATGACATCATCACAACATGGCGATGATACTTAGTCCCCTGCAGTCTTATTGTAAGGACAACATCAAGATAGCACAGTAGTGTGAAGTGCTCTACTCACTCAGAATGAAAGTGCAATCTGAGTGTGAAGTCTTATTATTCCTTCTGTCCTTTGTGGACAGAAATCAGTATTCCTGTATCCCCTTCACCATCCCAGATCCCTTCCCCTGTCTCCTCTTTGCTCATCCTTCTTGCTGCCTGTCTAGGTGGGAGTCTGTCTTGGCTCCACTCCACCACCACCACCCCTTATCTCAGCTGCGTGTTTTTCCAGTGGGTCCACGGTTTTTTCTTTGCCTCTCTTCCACCAGCCCAGGCAGCGAATGCACAGCACGGCGATTTCACTGGCATCCGATGATGCATTGCTATTTTTGCGCAGTACGTCTCCGCTATGCAAACCACCTCATCTAAAATATGAAGTGTAGAGCGATAATGCATAAAAGATTGGCCCTGGAGTCGGTGATTTTGAAGAGCCATAAATTATGCAGGCTTCATGGAACTTTGAAGAAGTCTGTCACTGTGGCAAATCATAATCCCTCGAGAGCCGGGCACATAAAGCCCCTTCCGCGTGATTTGTGACTATTTCAGCAAATAAAAGTTTCAAATTCACTCCACGCGAGCTTGATGTATCTCACTGTTTGCGAATAGTCCAATGACTGACAGCTTGTTCCGGGAGACATGGAGGAGTGACACACTGTGGCCCTGAGAGCCCCGCTGCCGAGAAGGGCTCCCGAGAGAGGCAGTTGTGGGTCTGATGGTGTCGTGATGCGGTGTGTGCTTAACGTTGCGCTATGGCCTCCACCACTGTTCCCGCTGAGGTGCGCAGCCGAGTGGCCGCGCCCCTCTAAGCCGAGCTCCGCGCAGGGCAGAAGTTTGGTGATGACATCATCGCCCAATGTCCGGAAGTGGTGTTGCAACGCAGTCGTGGCGCCACACAGCTATGGAAGGGGTCTGCGCACCGGCACGGACCCCTTACAGGGAACACTGGGTGCCACTGCCCTGAGGGGTGTTGCATGTGTGCAAATGTGCAAATTCATCCAACTTTTCAACAAGCACATCTCCACCTCATCCCCCACGCAACAACTTCCGGAGCCGCAACAAGAGCGAGGACGGGGACCTCTCAACTGGGCACGGGTGCCAAGGAAGGGAAGTGTCATGAAAACTGCACATTCCCCTTGCACCCATTTCATAGGATTTTCTATGAAAAACAAGTCCCACCACCGCTCTAGACACGTCTATTCTGCATATGGGGGGGGGGGTTGTGTGTGCTGGCATGCTTGACGGTTGCCCTTCTCTGGGCAACAGGCCCCCCAGCCCCCTTTCCAAACTCTGCAGTAGCAGATCCAGGTACCCAGAAAAGCTGGAAGCATTTCATTTCTGTCCTTTCACAAGTACGTTTGGGGACCGCCCTGAGGAGGATCCCAAGCCTCCCCCCTCCTCTTCCCCGCTGGAGCACAAGCACCTCAGCTCCATCCTGGGCCCCTGCAGGGTGGTGGTGGAGTTGGTGGGATGGTGGAGGTCGGGGCTGCAAGAAGTGACTGGTCCTGGGGGTGGTGAGTCTGGGCTGCAACAGTTTTTGCCCCCGCCCTCAAGGTGAGATTCCGGTGGAGCAGGAACTGTCTGCTGCCCCCCCCCGCCCCCCGGCCATGCTGGAGGGACAGAGACAGGAGGCCAAGAGAACCAGGGACAACTGGAAGAGCTGTTGGTGCAAACAAAGACAAAGGGGTTGAGGAGGGGGCAAACAAGGCTTTGTTTAAAAAAAAAAAACACCCTCCTCTGATTTAAGAAAGAGTCCAGAAACAGTCTTCAGCAGTCTGGTGTAATTGGTGTAATGCAGTCCACACACCAACAACAGCCCTTTACATGCACACAAGTGAAACGTCTCTTAGCAGCCGTGCATGCTGCGAGGCCCCTGCCTCAAATATCGACGGAAAGATCGGTGCCCTCCAGCAGGACTCCCGCAGTCGAAGGGTTCCCAGTTCAAACAACCAGCACTGTTGCGCCTTTCTCTCCTCGCCACGAGTGAGGAGGAGGAGGAGACGGCTGCCTTTGAAAGGCGAGACTAGCGAGAGGAGAAACTGTGGCAAAGAAGGGCTCCCCAGGAGCAGGCGCATCTCTGGGGGGTGGGGGCGGGCCGCCCTGGGTGTCACCCATTGAGGGGGTGACAAAAGACCGCCGCACCGCCCAGGCCGCTCCCTGTTCTCGCAACTGTAGCTCGCGAGAACAGAAAGAAGCAGTGTCTCGTTCGCTCCCTTTGGCCACTCCGAGCTCAGCCAAGACGGCCATTTTCAGAGTGGACTTTGGCTGAGTCACAGAAGGAATTGGCAGTGACACAGTGACGTCATTGCATCGCCGCCAGTTACTTCCGCGTCTGCGCCCTGATGGGCGGGACACCAGCGGGGACAGGCTAGGATGCCGCTTCACCTACCAAACACAGATATCGAGATCCACGTGGGGTTTGCAACCACATGTTAAAAAAGCTACGTGGAAAAATCCCTGGGAACTCGTCCTTGGAAAAGCTTCGCAAGGCGGTGGCTGCTTCAGCTCACTGCTGTGCTGGTTGAGGAAGGTTGTCGATGACTCCGTTGCCTGAGGTGCTGGAGCTGAGAAGCCCAAATCATCGTACAGTAATCTGTGGGGGGGGGGCATAAAAACGGGATCCCCCTAGATACAGTGGGAATGGTATTCTGTGCGCACGTGGCAAGGAAGCCAGAAGCGGTGATCTGGGGTCTCCCCTTGCAAAAGATCCTCCTGGGAGCAATAGTGTCAGCAGCCGTCGGTTTCCCTTTGTGCCTCTGTTTGGCTCTTCGAAGTTATATGCCTCTCCTCTGACCATGATTCTTGAGACGTTTGGTAGCGCACAAGTCACCGAGAGAATGTCGTTTTCCAAGGCTACAGATTTCTCCGCTGGCGTTTTCCCCTTTATTTTTCTTTTTAAAAAAACACAAACAAAACTCCCTACATTTTCTTACTGACTTCTTTGCTTCTCTTTGATCCCACCTGCCTTTATTCAGGTGCAGTGGAAGAAAAATACCGTATTTATCAGCGTATAAGACGCACTTTTTTGTCTAAATTTTGTGACCCAAAATAGTAGGGTGCGTCTTATACGCTGATACTAAAAAATTCCCTCCCCCGGGCCGTTTTAAACTATTTTCGGGCTTACCGTGTTGTTGTTTAGGGGGTCCAATCAGCAGCTCCAGTCAGCAGCTCCAAGACGCGAGGCTCCCAGGCGCTGGACGCGACCTGGGAGCCCTGCGAAAGGTTTGCAGCAACTGCGATCTTTGCGCAGGGCTCCTGGTCACGTCCAGCACCTCCGCTAAGTTGCCTGTCGCTAGACGCGACTTCAAAGCCCTGCGGAAACATCCGAGTTTCCCCGATGTTTCCGAGGGCTTTGAAGTCGCGTCTAGCGTCAGGCAACTTCGCGCAGGCCTTCACCCTCCGGCCTTCACCTTTCCCGGGCTGCGACTGCGGCGGGAGCGGAATTTGGTGAGTTTTATACGTGGGGATTTTTTTATGTGGGAAAAGTGCTTTTTGGGGGTGGGGGAGTTGGGAGAGGGATTTGGTGAGTTTTATTCGTGGGGATTATTATTTTTACGTCGGAAAAGTGCTTTTTGGGGGTGGGGGGAGTTGGGAGAGGGATTTTTTTTAAGAGATCCTCGCATTTTTATGCCTTTTGTGCATGTGTCTTATTGCTGTGTGTGTGCTTTTAAGGAGATCCTGGCAATTAGCTAATTTTTGTGGCCCAAAAATGCTTTAAAACATTTTTTCTTGGAACCCAGGGCCAAAAGGAAGGTGGTCTTATACGCCGGTGCATCTTATACACCGATAAATATGGTAATACCTTGGACTCAAAACTTGAAGAATGGCGTGTTTCCCTGCCTGCTGTCCTGTTACCCCCAATTTATAGAACTGGGAGCTCTGCAGGGCCGCAGCTGAGGGTGGCTCAAGTCTGTCTCCAGCCCCTTTCATCCCTGACCCACAGGAAGCCGGGGAGAGCTCACCGTTCGGTTGCAAAGCACCCACTTGGCCTGCAGAGGGTCCCGGGTTCAGTTCTCAGTATCCCCAGGCCACAGCTGCTGCTGGGAAAAGCCTACCTCGGCCGGCCGGAGACCCTGGCAGCAGGTGCCTAGAGATGGACCAGTGGCCAGACTCCGGCAATGGCAGCCGCTGACTGTGCAGGTCTAGGATGGTCTGCTTAGAAGCTCAGTGGGGGCTGCTCCCTCCCAGGTCAGTGTGCACAGGATGGCAGCCTTACAGCCACATCCTATCCTCGCGATGCGTTGGCAGATCTCGCCATCGGCCAGTCAGTTTGCCTCCACGAAATGAGGAAGTCAGGGAGAGTCTCCAGCCTCCGAGCCGTGCAGGAGGGAGGCAAGCAGCAGGCCGGCCGGGCTCCTCTTCAGGGCAGCGAGAGCTGTGTGAACAGGCTCCCTCCCCCTCTTGCCACTAGAATCGTGACATCAGTAAGCAGCAGTGGACCTAGCGCAAGGTGGGGGGCAGGTGCACCCCAGAAGGTGCACCCCAGAAGGTCACATGAGGGGTGTCACATGAGGCCCAGCCAAGATGGCAGATGCAAAGGAGTGGCGACTGGACACAGGTTACCTTGTAGTCTTGTCTGCTCCCTGAGGCATCTGGTGGGGCCACTGTGAGACACAGGAAGCTAGACTAGATGGGCCTTTGGCCTGATCCAGCAGGGCTCTTCTTATGTTCCTAGAGGCACAAAAAAGCATCTTCCCCTCTGCCCCAAACTTGCTGATTCTCGTGGTAGTGTGAAGGGGACAGAGAGGCATGACATTGCAAGCAGGCCCACGTCTGCCCCCCTTTGAAGCCCCCCAAGCAAGCTGCCTGCCTTGCCTGCACTGTGTCCTGAGATCAGTGGGGGGAAAAAATGTGCCGGAGGAATTACTGTGCTGTACTTTGAGAGTTTCATAAAAGGAGGTGGGAAGATTGAAAGTGAAAGAAAAGGAACTTTAATCAGCCTCCTCCTGAGGAATCCAGATGACCTGTAACTCTCAGCCCTGTGGAAACCATCAGATCTCCTGCCTGTCATTAAAAGGGGATGTTTGAAACTCAGCTACAGAGGTCTTTGCCTCTCCACAGGCCGTGGACGTTCTGACCCATTAGTAGTCTGAGCGCCGGAGGCGAAATGGCTCCGGAGGGCAACAGGCTCTCCATGGGGAGACTGCCTGGCTGCAGAGGAAGTGGAGCGAGGCCGGTAGCAGCGAGAGGCTACTAATCACGGCATTTACAAAGGGGAGAAGCGTCCGAAAACTGCGCTGGTCATGGAAACGTGGGTGGATGGCACACGTCTTCAGGGGGACGCTGCCGCCGCCCGCACACCTGTCTGCTGCTCTGAAAAATGGCGTGCCTCTCTGAGTTGCACCTACACCTGCGTTTTGACTGGTCTGGAATATGACGATGGGTGGCAGAAGAGGGTAGGACTAGGGGCAGCGCAAACCTGACCCCTTTTATAGGAGGGCAAGGGGGGAAAGGGGCATTTCTCCCAAGCCCTGCGATGAGCCTCTTGCCTTTTCCTTTGGGCTTAGAGATACGTCTATACCTGGCCTCATTCAGGGGGTCTCAACCTTTGTAGGCCCGGGTACCCCCTATCACGGTCCAATTTTCTGAAGTACCCCCTGTTAATTAACTGCTAATTAATTGGATTGGTGGGCCCCCATATCCGCTGGGGATATGTTCCAGGCCCCTCCGTGGATACTTGAAACCGTGGATAAGAGCGAACACCCCCTCCATGGTTTCCTGAGGGGCCCCCCCCACCCTGCCTCCCCTGCAGGCAGGCATGCTTGCCCCCCCAGCTCTTATTTTTCTTTCAGCAAGCTTTGTTTCTTCCTTAAAACAAACAGAGAAGCAGCCTCCATTGCAGGCAAGTAGAACGAGACTAAGTCCTAGAGAGGCTCTGCAAGGTTTCTGTTAACCTTGCAGAGCCTCTCTAGTACTTAGTCTCATTCTACTTGCCTGTAATAAGCAGCCAGAGGCTGCTTCTCCTGTTTCTTTAAGGAAGAAACGAAGCTTACTGGGAAAAAGTAAAAGCCTGGGGGGGGGGGTCCCCACGATCCATGGATAACTGAAACCGTGGATAGTGAATCAGTGGATATGGGGGCCCACCTATAATTAAAACCATTTTAAATGTGAAAAATGATGTGTGTGTGTGTGTGAGAGAGAGAGAGGGGGGGATCTCTTTTCTTCTCCAAGTCACACTTCCCAAAATCAGCTCCTCCCTCCCCACCCCACCAAAGTACATTTTCCAAAGTACAAAAATAAGCCCAAAACCAAAATGAGAGAGACAGGGCAGCTCCGAAAATAATTACAATTTAAAATCCATGTTAATTAACACTTAACTAGCTGCTGATGGGGCAGATAAGGGGCAGGGCTTGGCGTACCCCCAGCAAGAGGTCCGCGTACCCCTAGGGGTACCCATACCACAGGTTGAGAACCTCTGGCCTAATTGAAGCGCCTACTACGGCCCCAAGTGGGGAGATGTCCACATTGGCGCATGGAATGGCAGCCTCCCTTAGTCTCTCTGGGTCCTGTTGCTTCCTGGCCTGGCTGTGTTCGTGTCTCTCCCCAGCCCCTCTCTGCTTTTTCCTGGACCCTGGTTGAGCTCTGCGCTCCTCTCATCCGTCCTGACTTAGGGCCGGACTGCAGGGGTATAAGGCAGACCTGCCCTTCACATCTCTGCCTGGTTTTTAATAGCAGCCGTTGGGGGTGGTCTTGATCTGAATCGAGACTGCAGCCAAGGAAAAAATGTTCTTTACCCTTTACCCCCATGTTGGTTTTCTGATGAACACCTCCCCTTCCAAAGAAAACCAAAAGACGGTGGGTGGGAATATCTGTGGGTGCAGCTAGCAGCAGCACCCCCCCCTTTGGAGCATATATGACCCCTTTGGGGAGTGATTGACATTGGTACTATGCTGCAGCGAGGAAGGGCTAAACCTCGCTCCTCCCTCCCTCTCATGGCCCCAACCCAGACCAACCCCCTCACAGCTGCTATTTTCTTTAAAAACAGCTCAGTCTGTGAAGTGGCATTACTGTCGCAGGCTGGTTGACCCTGTAGCTGAAATTATTACTTAAGGATGAATCAGGATGGACCACGTAGACTGGTGTGCAAGGAAAAGGAATCCTGGTGTGTTGTGACGCAGCGCGGCAATGGGCGGCACCCCAGGAGCGGAGTGCTGACCCCTGGCCAAAAGTGAGCACACTTTTTATACATGATCAGAACAAAGATAGTTCTTGGGAAAGAGCTGTGTACAGTCACAAGATAATACAGGAAGCTGGACTAGATGGGCCTTTGGCCTGATCCAGCAGGGCTCTTCTTATGTTCTTACGTTCTAATACGGGCTCCAGCGAGCCTGGAGATTTGCATTTCTTGAAGACAATTGAGGAGATATTCCCACCATAAAGTGAAGGACTCTGGATGGTCTCCATCCCACTGTGTTTGACTCACAAAGAAATGAAGCTTCCCAGTTCCCAGCCTGGGCCACCATGATGTGATGTTCTAATGGGAGCTAATGGGAGAGCTGAGGGGATGAAGGAGAATCTAGATGTTCTGCCCCAGCCCTCGTTGCCTTCTCCATGCCTCAGTACTACCCCTCCTTTGGGTCCCGGCTTGCTGGCCTTCCTGTCCTCCTGGCCCCGCCCACCCGACTTCGGACTTCCTCACTCAGCTTCAGCACCCCGGCAGGCTTGCCTTTGACCCCCTCCACTGAAAGTCCTGACTGGACCTGGGCTCCAGATGAGGTGGTTTTTCCCGTCATTATTTAAAGTGGCTTTTGCTGATTCCTCAGCAAGGGTCTTGCCGACCCCTTCACTCGGGGCGGCTCCAAAGGACTGGTTTGCCCACAGCGCCCTTGCTAGACTGGCTCCCCTGAGCATTTGCTTCCCAGCGATTTCCTGGGACCAGGGAGCGCTGTGCGGAGGGAAGGGGAAGCTGCGCCTCCAGCTGGTCCTCCTGGGTCACCACCTCTCCTCTCTTGTTTCTTGCAGATCCACCCGCGGTGGAGCCGACGTTTCTGGAGATCCGGCAGGGCCAGGGCCGAAGCGTCACAATGAGCTGCCGGGTGCTGCGTGCCTACCCAACCCGGGTCCTGACCTTTGAGTGGCGGCTGGGCAACAAGTTGCTTCGAACAGGGCAGTTTGATGCTCAAGACTCGACAGAATACACCATCAGGAGCCTCTTGAGGGACAGCTATGGGATGTACAACTGCAACATCATCAACGAGGCTGGGGCCGGGAGGTGCAGCTTTCTGGTGACAGGTGAGCCTTCCAGACCTTGCTCCATTGTGGCTCGGTTGGATACTGACTGATCAGGCCTGGCAGGGAATTCACGGAGGGAGGCACCCCATGGTTGGCGTGGTGCGTGTCTGCCCATGATGCGGTAGCCCAGGCTGTAGCGCCCTTCTGAGTGCCATGCAATGTGCGGGGTCCCCACCTTCTCTCTTGACGGTGGAGCAAGTCTTGCCCTCTAATCCCAGATCAGTGAGACGATGGGCAGGGTCCCTGCAGGGTCCAGTAAGAGCAGGGAACGTGGGGCATTCCCTCTGCAGCTAGCACTGTGTTCAGGGTGGGCGGTGAATGTGTAGGGGGAGGACCTTGTGTTGCAGCAATGGGTCTCTCCCTCTCTGAGCGCAGAGACACATTGCTGCAGGCCCACGACGAGAAGGCGGGCTTTGCCTTCATCGCTGCAAGGGGCCCAGCTGCGCCGCTCCTGTCCCTGGAGACGTGAGCAGCAGCCCTTCCTTTACGCAGCAGCACCTCAAAAGGCTTCACTGCATGTAGTGGGGATATAGCAGCTCCCTTTTCCCTTGGAGAACTGAGCCTGGGCAGCTGCAAGTGCTGATGGTGCTGCTCAAGCAGCTGCACCTGCTGAAAGGCCCCCACCGAGACAACCACAAACGGGCCAGGAGCATTCAGGTGGAAAGGGGGGGCATCCCTCCTTGAGGATAACCTGGTCCCAGGCTGGTTAGAGCTTGACAGGGTAGCATCAAGGCTTTGAACTGTACTCAACCGGTCCAAAATTAGTGCTTGTAATTGGTATTACTAGTCCTACCGTCAGGTCACATCTTACACGAGGGTTGGGTTCTGAAGTCAGCACGTGAGACGAAAATCTCGTATAGTCAAAATTGCCATTAAATCTGAAAAGTACGTACTATCTCTTTAAAAACTAAAATCACACTACAAGAGACACACAGAAACAGAGGGAACGGCAGATTCATTCTCACGCTCACTCGGGGCATCAGGTGGGATCACACACACACACACACACACACACACACACACACACACACACACACACACACACACACACTAGTTCGTGGGCAGAAGAGTCTGGCTCAGTTGGGAGAGCTGCTGCCTTCAAAGCCCGAAGACCGGTGAACTTGATAAGTTCGAGACACGCCACCGGCAAAAAGCTGTGAAAACCTCCAGGAGGAGAGCTGGAAAGCTGGAGAGCTTCCAGCTGCGTCGGTCGAGTGTGGGAGGCGCCAGCCAGCAGAATTGTCAGACTGTAAAAAGGATACCACCTGGAAAGTAGCCGTTCATGAAAGATTGGACATTTATATATATTGTAAAAAAAAAAACCAAGGGGGGGGGGGGTTAGGACAGCCTGCCCATGTACACCGCCTTGGATTAAAGTCGGAGGAGAAATCCAATGACCGAGAAAGGCGGTATATAAATACTGTATATTATTATTATTATTATTATTATTATTATTATTATTATTTAAATTGTTGTTTCTCTTTGCCAAGCGCGTAGACTTTAATTCACGCAAGTAAAATGTGTGCATGGTGCCGCGTCAGCGTAGCAGCTGCAGTTTCTGAACTGTCTTCCAAGGCAGCCCCACATGCGGTGCATTGTGCTCATCTCCCGTGGCACTGCGGCGAGGTCAGTGGCCTCCAGAGGGGCCACAGTTGACAAACCAGCCGGAGCCGGTCAAAAGCGCTCCTGGCAAGACCTGCTGGTCCGGGCTCAGTGCCAGATCCAGATCCGGTTGTGCCTGTTGCTTGAGGCCGAGTGCAGCCCTGTCAGCCAGGGGCCGAGGAGGGGCGGAACCGCGGTCCCTCACGTCTCTTTTCTGGGAGTGCCTCTCTAGGAAGGGCCAGAGCCGTCGTATCACCGTGTCCGAGGGGGGGCTCCCAAAGGAGACCCTGGTCAATGCAACCAAGAAACACTGGCGGGTGCAACAGAATCAAGAAGGGTGAACACACACACCGCCGCCTGTCTCCCCGCAACGGTCATCTACCAGAGTGACCAAATCCCAAAACCAAGTTGAAAGCTGGACTGGAGGAGATTTAAATAACCAGTGTCTTCCAGAACCAGGTGGGGACAAGATGCCCCCCCCCCCACTCCTACATCTTGCCCAGAAACGGCAAATTTGAGACTTGGATTCAGGGCGGCTTTCTTGCACTGCTGACACTTTCAGGGTGGAAGGACCAAGCCACCACTCCCTGAAGGACACGTCTGAGGAGAGAGATTTGCACAGAGCCAGGACGAGCCTTGAGGCTGAAGACCAAGAAGCTCTTGCACCAAGACGCTTGAGCACACAAGATGGCCGACAGGACGTAGTCGATGTCTACATGTGGACGCAATGAGTGTAGATGAAAACGTAGATGAAACAGCTGTAGATGAAAATTGCCCTCATTGCCAAGTCCGTGTCCAATTGTTGGTTGCACAATTGTCGGTTCAAGACATTTCCAAGTCAGGGTCACCACTTGCTGTGTGTCGGGAGGGGCCTTGGCCGTCTTCTCGCCAAGAAGCCTTCGGCTCGGCCTCAGCTTCAGCCGCCCTCTGCGCTGCCCTTCCCAGACATGATCTTGTTGTAACCCTTACACCATCCCTGCAGAGTAGACCAGTCTCTGGGGAGACTCCCAGATGGCAGGACTGGAAAGGACCTTCCGGGTCAGAAACCCAAGGTCTGAGCCAGCTCCCAACCTGTTCCCAGAGCAAAAGGGAGTCATCGGCTCCTCTCGGAGCGACAGCACGGCCGAGGCATTAGTGAGGAGACATGGCCCATGTGCAGAGGGCTGACTTGAGGGCTGACAGGGAGTCTCCTGTGCATTGTTTTCACCGCCTTGAATGGTTCCGAAGGCGAGGGGGCGGGGCCGCTTCGTTCACCCGTGTAACGGAGGGTCGGATCGCGGCGGAACTTAGAGCTCCTCCCCCCTGTAGTGACGCCAGTGACTGACTATATACAGTTCTCTTTTGTTTAATTCCCTCTTTTCCCTTTACGTTTTTTTTTCCTTTGGCATTTGTTGCTTTGCATTGTTATTGTATCATTTTTTTTTATTATCCACCAATAACGGGAAGGGGGGAGAGATAGTCCAGAGCAGCCATTCTGGCATCAGGAGTGGGTAGCTTTGACCCTTGGCTTGACCCCTGGGAACCAAGGAGCAGCCCAGCCGAGTGACTGAGCAGGGTGGCCTAGCAATATACTTGGGGGGGGGAGGGAGCTCTGGGGAGTCGCTGGGCAGAGGAGGGTCTCGGAAGCTTCTGGGCCCTCTTGATTGCACCTGGCCAGGTGGATTCTCCCAGCCACGAGGAGCCTTGCAGGGTGGGGCCGTCGCTGCTGCTGCTGCTGCTGCCCTTGCACCACGTTCTTTGCACACCTTCCAAATGGAGTCGGCCTGCGCAGAGGTGGGGCTCTGGGTAGCACCACCTCAGTACATTTGTGGCTGGCGTGCAGTTCGAAATGCGGGTGTCCTGAGTTCTAGTTTAGGGCCAAAATAGACCAGATGCTGGGAGAGCTGTAAGTGGGTCACAGGAGTTTTCCATGCGCTTTTCTTTTGGAGCTGGAAGCTGCTGTGAGGGGGGGGGGCTGAGCAGCACTGAGGGAGGTGCCCATCCCCCTGCAGGCCAATCTCCCTCTTGCTGAAGCTGCTGCCTGCTCGGGGGGGGGGGTGGCCCCAGCTTCGCTCCCCGGCATCTGAGAGCCTCAGCAGGGCCTTGGAGGTCAGGTGGCGAGACCACGCCGAGCTAGAGGAGCCCCGCCCCTGCACGGCGTATGGCAGCGCCTTGTGTGTTTCCTTGGGTCTGGTTGAATGAGGCGAGGGTCAGGGGTGCCTGGCGCTCAGGCTCTGTGGTCCCAGCCTGCTGACACACTCTTCTGCTGCACCCGCTTCCCGCACTCTTCTGACTTGTGCGAGGCGTCTGTGTTGTCCCCCAGTTGCTGCGCTGCTGCTGCTGCTGCGGCAACATTCTGGTTGTTGCTGCACAAGTCGCACGTTTGCCATGAGGAGCTCTGTCTCTGCTTGCCTGGAAAAACCAGGGCCAAACTATGCTACTCTCTTCTGTAGAACATCTGGGGGAGAGGGGGGACCATAAGCCCTTTCCCCATCGGCAAGTGTTCAGCTAACACCCCCCCCCCAGCTGCTTTTAATCTCCTCCCATCTGGAAGGGAAAAACCGGCATGCCCATCACCGAATAGGAGTCTTTCTTTCCGTGTCATCGTCACCATGCCAAATCTGACGGGCCTGTTCTTTTTCCTGCAGGATTTTTTTAAAGAAAAAATGGCACCAAAGCAGAGGCCAGTCAGTGCTGGGAATAGCAGCCCCCAAATTGTGAGGATTTCCGAGTCCTTTGGGAAACAGTTTCCCTTGAGAAATTGTCCCTGCCAATAAATGCTGGAAAGGTAGGGGACCCTCCAAGAAACCCGAGAGCCCCCCATACCCACCCATTTGAGCCCTTCCCTCTGGCCTTCTGGAATAGTAGCTAAGGGGCCATAACAAAAGGTGGGGGCCAAAGATCTCCACGCTCCCCCGGCCACAATTCCTCTTCCGAATGCAGCAATCCAACCCACAGACAGAACGTTCGGCCCAGAATTAATTGCCGAGAGAGTGCGGAGTTCCCAGCAGTGGCGTTGAGACCTGGAGGAAAGACAACTGTCGTCTTCTCCGCAGTTGAAGAGCTACAGATGCGCTGTCATCTCTCAGAAAACAAAACGTCTGTATACACTCAAAAGCGGGGGGGGGGGGAACCACCAGTGACAGATTGGGTCCTGTCCTGGTTTATGTCACGTATCTGACAATCTCTGCCGTGTTGGAAGGCGGGAACCTGGGGAGAAGAGGCAGAGCAATGTGTGCGCTTCTCCTGTTTAGCCAGCAGGGGTCAGATTTGCTTAGCTTTGGCCATGAATTGTATATGGACTTTGCTGCTACTGATCAGTTAATAAGTGAAAGGGAAAAGAGGGAAGGAAGGAGAATGTTGGGAACAGCAGTCGTCTCCTTTGGCTGCTTCTGCCTGAGAAATCCCTCCCACCACACACGTCTCTGACACCGATCATTGGGTAATGCATTGAGGTGTCCCAAAAAAGTTGTCTCTTGAAACCGAGAACAGTTTGCATTGTTAATACAGTACTCCCCCCATATCCGCTGAGGATATGTTCCAGGCCCCTCCGTGGATACATGAAACCGTGGATAAGAGCGAACACCCCCTCCATGGTTTCCTGAGGGGCCCCCCACCCTGCCTCCCCTGTAGGCAGGCATGCGTGCACGCCCAGCTCTTATTTTTCTTTCAGCAAGCTTTGTTTCTTCCTTAAAACAAACAGAGAAGCAGCCTCCATTGCAGGCAAGTAGAACGAGACTAAGTCCTAGAGAGGCTCTGCGAGGTTTCTGTTAACCTTGCAGAGCCTCTCTAGGACTTAGACTCGTTCTACTTGCCTGAAATAAGCAGCCAGAGGCTGCTTCTCCTGTTTGTTTGTTTGTTTGTTTGTTTGTTTGTTTGTTTGTTTGTTTGTTTAAGGAAGAAACAAAGCTTACTGGGGAAAACGTAAAAGCCTAGGGGGGTCTCCGCGATCCATGGATAACTTAAACCGTGGATAGCGAATCCGTGGATATGGGGGCCCACCTGTACATCTCTCTTCAGACGACGCCTGCTTGTTCAAAGAGCTGAAACTCACCCTTTCTGTCGCTGATGGAGAACGATGCATTTCCTCCTGGTGTGCAGGCAAAAGAGGCGGTGCAGGATCCGCCCTTCTCATAAGCTCTTTGCAAAATATCTATTGCAGAAATAGAGGTCGCCGGATGAGACAGAGCATCTCCCAGGCTGACCGCATCTGGCAATAATTCACTGGCCAAATACACGCACTGTCTTGTTTCGGATTCATAAACCATGTGCCTCATAACAGGTGGAACAGAGAGGAGAAAGAGGAGAAGGACTTGTGAATTTCTCCGTATCTTTCGGATCGCAGTTGGGGTGGAACGTTTGTCACGGTGTGATCTTTCCTAAAGCTTGCCAGGATAAATGTGCATTTGCTGCTGAAATCGTTGTCTGCTCTGGAGGGTTGTCAGCAAAAACTAGACAGACCCCTGTCAAGGCAACAATGCTTGGGGCTTTTGAGCTTTGGGAAAAGGCCATGAGGGGAGGATGTAATTGAGATGTACACAATTCTGTCTGGTGTGGCGGGAGAGATGCCCCCCCTCACAATTCTAGAACCAGGCTGGGCCATTCCATGAAAACGATTTCTAGGAGATTCAGGTCAGAAAAATGGAGGTACTGCTTCACACAGCACATAATTGGTCTGTGGAAGTAGTTGTGACGGCCTTAAAAGAGGTTTGGACCAGTTCTTGGAAAGTGGGTCCACCATTGATGGCGACTAGTCATGGTGACAGACTATGTGCTGCCTCCAGCTTCAGGAGCAGTTTACCTCTGACTATCACTTGCAGGGGAGCAGTGGCAAGAGACAGGTCTGCTTTTGTCTCCTGCTCATGGACAGAGGCAGCTGCTGGGTCACTGTGGGCCACAGGATGCTGGACCAGACGGGCCCTCTTGGACCCATCTAGCAGGGCTCATCTTACATCCTCATAAGGGGGGAGTGTGAAGCGTTAACGCTGGTTTCCCCCCCCCCTCCTGCAGACATTTCTGACTCAAATGCCAGCATTGCCGGTCCAAGGACCATGTTTTAGGACATCCAGTTTTAGCAACTGCTCATTGACGTCTGGTCAAAGCTTTGTCTGAATAAACACATGTTGTATTTTGGGGGAGGGGTTCGGTCCCTCTTGACCATGCTGTGCTTCCACAGTAGAGGGCACGAAGGCACCAGCCCTCCTGCTCCCTTGTCCACTGCAAGAAAGCGACAGTACGGGGGGGGGGGACCTCCTTCCTGCCTTTCATTGGCTCCTGCCTGCTCAGGCCAGGGCTCCTCCTCCTGGCCTCCCTCCCGCTCAGCTCCCGTATCCTGCTGCATTCTGGCCCAGGGCCTTTGCTCCTCCTCCAGCGCCACTCTCCTCTGAAGCTCCGCCCAGCTGACTCCATCTGCCTCCCTCGCTGCCCCTGAGGCCTGGATCTCTCCGCCAGAGTCCCTCTGTGATGCCCCCCCTCCCCTTCCTTCAAACCGCTTCTCAAAAACCACCTTCCAGGGGGAAACAATTAACAATTGCATTGGAGGTAAGGGGAGGGGGGCATTAGTACTTTGCTCTCATAGCTGGTCTGATCCCGATCTTGCACCCTCCCCTGATATTTTAGTTAGGAAATCACCTTCTTCAGTGGAGAGGGAGCCAATGGGAACGATTCCTATTTAAAACAGTGGGGGAGGGGGGCAACAGTGGGGGAGGGGGGCAGTTAGGCTCAGAACCAGAGCAGGGCCAAAGTATGAAAGGCCGGGATCTCCTGTGCCAGCCCAATGGACCTGGATTTGAAGAACCACCTTCAGAATTTCCATCAGCCTTGTTAAAGCTGTTTGGCTTCACCACCACCACCACCACCACCACAAATCCTTGAGGTGTGCCTGAGTGGGCACATCCAGATCACCTCAAAATGTCACTACTGGTGAAATCTGGAGCCAGCTCTCTCTCTCTCTCTCCTGCTTTGTCAACGTCCCTCCTGACTGTGAGTTGGGGCATTTCAGGAGAAGCCAATCCCTGCAGGGTCAAAGGGCCCACACACACACACACACACACAGAGAGAGAGAGAGAGAGAGAGAGAGAGAGAGAGAGAGAGAGAGAGAGAGAGAGAGAGAGAGAGAGAGAGAGCAGGCTGCAGTCAGGCTGCTTGAGTGAGCCTCTGCATCCGGATGAGTCCAGGATCTTGGCCAAGAAGGGGTCTTTGGGGCGTCCTGCACAGAAGCAGCAGCTGTCTCCAGTCCGGGCCCCACGACGAGGGGCTCTTCTCCCTGGGACGACCCAGCAAGTCCCCCTTCCTCTCTGTCAGGCTCACTCCAGGCGTTGAACAAGGAGCTCGTCTTGGGTCTTTCGGAGAGAAACGGCGGCAGCACAAGTTGGCAGCTCCTGTTCTTGCTCCCTGGGCTGGCAGAGAAGCTCAAGCTTGGGAGTTCCTTGGCAGGTGCTCACAAAGGACCATGGACCAGCCTCCGTCTCAGCACCAGCAGCGTGGTATCGGCCGAGTTCTGGAGGAGGCAGGCAGAGTCGGAGATGCCGTCTGGTCAGGGAGACGTTGAGGACCGCACAGCAGCAGCAGCTCGAATTTGCCTGCTCTCAGAAATGTGCTCCTGCATTCTGGAAAAGCAGAGCTGACTTTCTGTTTCATGCGTGTTGGTATCTACGACGACGTCCAGCTTTGCTCCATATCGATTCTCCTGCTGACGGCCTAGGCAAGGCCTTTTCTCTGTTGCTCTGTGGAGACTCCAGGCTCATCAATAAGAAATCCCAGGGAGAGACAGAGAGAGAAGATGCCTTGTGAGCAGAATTGTAATTGCAATTCTCCTGCCTGAGTTGACAGGGGGTCCTGGATAGTCTCCATTCAGGATGGAGCTCGGCTGGTATGATGCACATCCTGAGACGCCCATGTACCATTGTGCAAAGAAACCTACCCACACACATACTTGTCTGTTTTACGTGCTTGGGAATTGTTGCTTCTAGCTCAGAGGAGTTATGTGGGTGCGCACTCAGCCAGGCGCTTGTATGTCCCATAACCAGATGTGTGAACTGCCTTCACTCTAAAGCACAATTTTAGATCAGGTGAGGCTAACGGCAGCAGCAGCAACAACAACAACAACAACACAAAGAACTCTACTGCATACCCCTCATTATCCATCTTGAAGGACTCCTTGGGCACTGACAAAACTAAAGCAAAATGCAGTATACAACACAGAACAGTAAAATCACACAAAACACACCTGAAATGCATCCTAGGGAGGGCATCAGTCAGCCAGTCAGCATTCCAAAGAAGTCATCAGGAGCCTGCTTTTCACTGAATCCCAAAAGGCAAGCAGGGACTGCGCTGGGCTGGCCTCCTTTGGGGGAGGGCATTCCAAAGTCAGGGGCCAGGACCAAAAGGGCCCCTCGCCTCTTCTGCAGGGCTCAGATGAAGCACTTCTTCAGATATCCTATTCCCAAATGGTTTGCAGCTTTAAAAGATAGTGCCAGCCCAAAACCACTGGCTAATGACATTCAGACAGCAATAAACCCCCCCCCCTCTCAGCCTAACCCCCAGGATTAGAGAAGTGAACCATGTATGCCTGGACCGGGGGGGGGGAGGTGTTAATGCAGTACAGACAGTCAAAATCCTATCTGGCCACTAGGCTGGCGTAGGATGACTGCGCTGGCCCAGGACTGTTGCAAAAGCTGCTGTAAGGCAGTTGGGCCGGCCCCAGGCTGGTGCAGAGGACTGCGCCAGCCCCTGTGGGCCAGATCCAGATGGCGTGTGGTGTGCGTAAACTGCGGCTGGGCCACATGGTGCAGCAGGGGTGGGGGAGCCACCCTAGAACGCCCTCCCGGGGAGGGCGTTCTGTGGTGGGGGGCCTGGGATTGGGCCCGGGGGGGTGGAATTAGCAGCAGCAGTGCACACCGTATCCTATGCCCCTTGGGCCCTTCCAGGCCCGTTTCTCCCAAAACGGGCCTCCCGGACTTACACCAGCTCAGTAGCTGGCGTGGATCCAAGGCGACCCATTTGGGAGTGTGCTGGTCATTGACCGTATTAATACAATGATTGATTGACCCATTTGGGAGGCTGGGGTTTGACGTGTTACCGCGAGGAGACCTCCAACTCCGCCTCCCCTGCTCAGGATCCAGCATTGCTGACGCCGCCATAGCTGGATCGCTGAGCAGAGCGTCGGATTGGATTGGGCCCTAAGTTAGCCTATTGGAAGATATTGCCTGTCTCTTTTGTTATGTTTACTCTCTAGGTCGGATCAGCACATCATTCGGACCTAAATTGGGGGTCTAGAGGTGTGGGGAGTTTGTTCCTTGTTTGTTTTGAAGTGCTGCATACTGAAATGTGTGATACTTTTGGAAGCCTGCTGTGGACCCGTCCTGGCACAGAGCAGCGAGAAGCAGCAGAAGCTGGGGTGGTGGTGGTGGCTGGGCGCTGGCAGCCCTCCCTCCCTCCCTCCTTCCCTGGCGCTCTCGTTCTCGCCGCTTCTGCTCACGCCCTCCCCTCTCTCCCCTGCAGGCAAAGCCTACGCCCCCGAGTTCTACTACGACACCTACAACCCGCTGTGGCAGAACCGAGCCCGAGTCTATGCCTACAGCCTGGAGTGGACCCAGATGAACCCCGAGGCCGTGGACCGCATCCTCACGTACCACCTGGGGATCCGGCAGGTGAGGCGCTCAGGTGCTCCTCTGAAGGAGCACTTTTCCCTTCAGCGGCTTCGGCTCCCTTTCCATCATCGCGGTGCATGTAAACTCGAAATAGGTGCTTGGTTGGACTGCCAATTGCTTCTGCACGAAAGGACGATCACTCTGCTAGATCTGTCCATAGCAAGGAAGGGAGATGATGAAAAGCATTTTCCTTATTCAGGCAGGAAGACATTTGAGTCTTGGCAGGCGAGATGTCTGGACTCGAATCTGACAGTTTCCTGGCTGCTGAGGGTGCGAATCATCTCCTTTTATTGATCTCCGTTCGAGCCCTCCCGGTTCAGGCAGATCACATGTTTCAATTAGGAATGATGAGCGGATTCTCTGTTGTGTTCTGTAATTGTCCCAAATTCTGATATCACTTTGTTTCTGCTCTTGTTGAATTCTGGAAGTTGAAATATTAAATTGCAAAAGAAACATATTAAGAAATACAAAAAACCCAATATTTTAAAAGAGACCCTCACTTTTTAAAAGTACAATTTATTCATTTATTTTAAGTTGCAGAATCGCACTATTTTCACTAATATAACATTGAGCCCAAAAAAATGCAGGGAAAAAATTCTCAGGGGTAGAGTCCAGCTTTTAATTTACTTCTGTTGGTTTGTTTACTGCAAAACAAACAAACAAAAACACAGAAAAGGGAGTGGAAATTCCCCCTTCCTGTGTCTTGCAAAATTCCGAAGATGTGCTTGTAGAACAACTACAGATTTCAGCATTCTGGGTTCTGTTCCAATAAACATATCCAGCACAGCGCAACTTCAACATCTGGGTGAGAATCTGGAAAAGACAACATCCTCGCTAACTTTTCTGGTAACAGACCCCGATAGGCAGCCCAATCCTCGCTAACGTTTAGACCAGTGGAGCACTACTCTGCCGGTCTTGGGTGTTGCAAACGTGCTGCAAGGCACCTTTTATTTATTTATTTCTGTATTTATATACCGCCTTTCTTATCCTCAGATTGCTCTTTGGATGTTACTCAAGGAGGTTTACATAGGCAGGCTTGTCTCGATCTGATAAGGATTTTTACAATATTGTTCTCTCTCTATATATAGACAGTGTAGTCTTCCACGGTGTAGTCATCTTCACTTACCGGTAGCTACCGAACACTAGCCTCGATCTCGCCACAGGATGCCACAGATCATGCTGAACAGGGAAACATTTTTCCAGTTTTTATCACTCTGTCGCTGACATTCTCAGAATTCCAGTCCATACTCTCACCACGGCACACAACGCTTCTCTGCCACCGAGGGTTGTAACAGGGTCATCACAGGGTCTCAGTGATATCAGTGACTCCCGGTCTGTCTCCCTTCCAACAAGAATGGGCTGCTGCTCCTGCTAAGCATCCAGCAGTCTTCAGGCAGTACAACCTCAGGACAATACCTCCTGCCCAACATGTGCATCACCTGGTGAGGAGAGGCACAACGAAGAGGCGCCCCAGAGCCGCCCTCCCCAACCCAGATCCCTAGGGGTGGCTGCCGGGGAAGGTATGTTCCCTGCTGGGCGGCGGAGGGATGGCGGCGTGGAATGGGGCATTCCGGGGGAGGGTGGGAATTGGTCAGCCAGGAAGGTAGCGGGATAATCGACGAAGGCTCCGCCAGAATCCTATCCCCCTTCCCTGTCTTGGCCGCCACTAGGCGGGCCACTCAAATGTGCGGTAGCAAAATAGCTTCTGTACATCCGAGTAGCCCCATCGCGGCAGCTGGGCCTTTACGTGGGGGAAGGGAACAAACATTCCCTTCCCTTGAGGTGACCTCCAAGGATGCAGAACAGGCTGCACCGACCTCGCTGCATTGCAGGGCACAAAGTTTGACAGGATTACGCCATAAATCTGCCAGCATCCCTCCTGTACATGAAGCGGGCATTAAGGGAGGTGGGTCCTTATCTCCATGCTTGACCCTCCTAGGTTATCTCCTCACAGGCAATCAAGGCATGTGGGGGGGAGGGGTGTCTGTGCAACCTGAATTCTCAGCATAAGCCAAAGGCAAAGCTCACAAACTAGGGGCAGTGTTGGAATCGGGAGGCGAAACCATCTTGGCAGGCAGAAAATCAAGAGGAATTATTCAGACGTATTAACTGGTTCTTGTGTTCCCATTTGCCCCTGCTAATAAGGCGAAGCAAAGAGACGGCTGCCCTTGGAGTCTACCTGCCAGAGCTGGTCTGGGATGCTAAAGGCACAAGTCTATATCGAAGGAGCTACAGGAGCTCTTTGATTTTCATTTGTTGTTAATCATTAAGACCTCACAAGTGACACCTGTGAATTGAGTTTTCCTCAGAAAGGCAATATAGTAGGACGTGCAAAATGTTAACTAGGGCTTCCATTTGAAAAGCAGGCCCCCGGGCAAAGCTTACAAGGCTTTATCAAAGAGCACTCATAAAGATAAGCGGCTTTTGAAAAGGGTTGACATATCCGTGATGGGGAGCTGGCTGCTCACCTGCGCACGTCTCCAGCGCAGCAGAGCGCCTGGGCTTCCTGGAGGCTGGCTGGGAAAGGCCGCTCCGTTGGCGCCATTCACAGCCTGCCCCTCACTACGGAGGGCAGGGGACTCTGTTTCCCGACTGAAGGGGGCTGGCTGGCTCCCGAGGGGAAGCCGGCTTCCAATATGATGTTTCCCATAGCTGGAAGACAGGAGGGGGCGTCTAGTCACATGGCCACGCCCAGCAAGCACAGGTGGGGCTGGCCTGAGGGGCCAGGATCTAAATCCATGCTGATAGGGGCAGCAGGCGGGGTTTAATTAACATCATCAGACTGTATTTTTATTTCCTCGTATATAAACAAATTCATTGCCTTACCGTTAAGAATACACAAGGCCATAATAATTAAGAACATAAGAACATAAGAAGAGCCCTGCTGGATCAGGCCAAAAGCCCATCTAGTCCAGCTTCCTGTGTCACACAGTGGCCCCACCAGATGCCTCAGGGAGCACACGAGACAACAAGATACCTGTGTCCAGTCGCCACTCCCTTGCACCTGGCACAGAGAAAACCCACTTCTAAAACCAGGAGGTTGCTTATGGCTTGTAACCTGTGATGGTCTTTTCCTCCATGAATTTGTCCAAACCCCTTTTAAAGGCATCTAGGCCAGGTGCCATCACCACATCCTGTGGCAAGGAGTTCCACAGATGAATCACACGCTGGGTAAAGAAATATTTTCTTTTGTCTGTTCTAACTCTCCCTCCACTCAATTTTAGTGCGTGTCCCCTGGTTCTGGTGTTGTGCGAGAGGGAGATTGTGCAATTAGGGCTATCAGCAGATCCCAGCTTTTTTCAGTTAACGGCCTTGCTTTCAGTTGGCTAATTACTTTGTTATGTTTCTTAACTAAATGCATAGACAGTATTGCACAACCTCCCTGAAGGTACCATCCTCCCCTCCAGGGAAGTTGCATCCTCCCCTCCAGGGCGGCCAAACCCCCCCCCTGCCGCTGCCTCGCTGCAGGGGCTGAAATGTTGGTTGGGCCCCGATGACACTTTGCTGAGAGGAGCCAAGAAGAGCATCCCAAAGCCCCGCGAGAGAGGGGGGAGCAACCCAAAGAGGCCAAAGAAGCCCCCTCCTGCCATCAGTCCAGGCAACAGCCGCGTCACCGGTCCGGCCCCTGCTCTCCAGGCAGCAGGCACCATGTACATGTGTATACATCCTTCATGCTTTGAAATACAAGGGAATGAAAGATTGACTGGGTCACTGAAGGGGCCGTGGAGGTCATCTAGTTCAGCCCTCTTGCTCAGAGTGATTTTTTTCAAGGATGGAATGTCACCGTGAGGAGATGTACTCTTTCAGTATTGCCGTGATACCTCCTGGAACCCTGTGATAATTAAACACCTTTTTCCTGTGAGCACCTGCCGAGCATTTGCTAAAACTTCGTTTGCCCTTTCTAGACGTTTTAGCCTCTTTCTTCCCACCTTTCCCCTCCCCTCCTCACGGAAACGTGAAATCTTTCAGCTTAATCTCCACACAGAGAGGATTCTTTGCTCCATGAGCAACAGATCCTGGTGATTCAAAGTCTGAACAAATTGACACCAATAATGTATTAACAAACATTCTTTAGGAAAAAAAAAATCAGATCTCCCAGCTTGCAGATATAACCCTAACGGCCCAACCCTAAGCAGGCCTTTTGCTGACGGAACTCGCGTTCCCCCCATGGAAGTCCTGGGTGATGGCGCAGCACGCAATGGGACTGCCAGCGCAAATGGCTGGCAACCATACGCGCACACCACCGCGTACACCGGGTACACCGCGTACACCGGTGTGCGGTGCAACCATACACCGCACACCACCGCGTACACCACCGCGTACACCGGGGTGTACAGTGCCGGTAAGTTGGCAGCAGGTGTGGGCCATAGGCAGGGAAGGCAAGGATTGGGATGGGGATTGGGCCCAACTAAGGATGTGTCAGGGGAGGGCAGAGCTGCAGTGCCAACATCCAATGCCCCTTCCTGGCTTTGACACGCCCCCTTGGGCCCACTTGGACTTGCACCAGCCAGGGCTGCTGCAGAACCAAGTAGACCCATTGAGGACCATGGCACGGTGGAGTAGGTAAGTCAAAAATGTCTTTTACATACCTCTCCGTCACATCATGGTGCCTGGCCGGCCCCTCGTGGAGCCCGCATCGGCCCCACTCCACGCTACTAGCCAGCTTGTAACAGTTATTCATGTGCAGACAATAGTACTCGTCTTGCCACTTTTATTCTGAGGAAAGGTAGCGGGCAGCCCAATCCCACGTAAATCCCAGTGCAGCCGGCACGGGCTACGCTGCATCCCACAGGGGATTTGGGGCTGGGGTGTCCTCGGGGTAGGGGCACATTTGTCCCCTTGCCCAAGGGTAAGCCCCAGCAGCTGCAAAGGGTCAACTTGGACCTGCGCCAGCAATATCACCGGTGCAAGTCCGCATTAATCCATGCTGGTGGATCAGGCCTGGGAAGGGAGTTTGAATAGGGGGCCTGCCAGCACTGCCAGTCCTGTCCTCTCCTGGGCCCAATCTGCCCACCTCCACCCTGTCGTCGCCCTGTTCCGCCCTTCACCACTCCCTGCTCTTCCCCCACCCCTGTGCTGGACTTACCTGCTCCGGTGGCCCCCCCCCGATGACCGCCAGCCCCAGCGGGAAGGCTCCAACCTGCCTGTCAGCAGGCCTGTCAGCAGGCCTCGAGTTTGTCGAGGCACAACTTCCTTTGAGCGCCTCGTGCAGCAGCACAGACCCAAAGCTGCCAGGTAGGCCCACGAGCCTGGCCGTGGCGCGCTTTTGCGTCTGCTTGAGATTTGGCATTTAAGTTGTCCAAATAGTTGTGTGTGTGTCTGAGAGAGAGAGAGAGAGGGAGGGAGGGAGGGAGGGAGAGCGAGAGAGCGCTATTGGATTTCCACATTTTGAAATGTCAGGCGTCATGATGCTATCACATGCTAGTCAAGTACTTCCAGATGGTCTCCGTGGAAAACGGTGTTGAGGGGACGGCCACATTCTTGCTTTCTTCCCATTCTTTCTGTCAACATGTTCCTACATTCGCATTTCCTCTCCCCTCCTATGGCCCTGCCAAGCTCTCGGTGGCAGTGCTCGCCATTCCCCCGCTTCGTACAGCTGCCTCCTTTGGAAAGGGAGGTCCAAAGCCCTTTTCTAACAGTTCTTGAGTGGAAGGTACCTGGTCTCAGCTTAAGAGTGGTCCTGAACATGACAAGGGAGGGTCTCCCTCCCTCCCACCTCCGGTTTCACAGGTCTGGTGCTGTGAAGCCAACGCAGTCTTTATGGAGGCAGCAGGCAGGATGGATGGAGGGCCTCCCTGTCCCACCCTGGGGAGAGACTTTCACCGCCAGGGGGCTGCAGCCAGGCAGGCCCCCCTTCTTCTCCAAGTCGCCCCCAGTCTCTCGTCAGTTGGAGGAAGGCCTCTGAGGAGGAAGCTAAAGGACTTTTTATCAGATTTGCAGAAGTCCCAGGGCCAGACGGCCCTTTGGGCAAAAGCTCATGGCATCTGGTGTGTGGAAGCCCCCAAACCCACGTGGCGTCTCTCGAACATTTGCTTATCCACCAGCCTACAGTTCTGTGCCCACGGTCACCTCCCTTCATGACTGGGAACCCTGCAAAAACATGCATAGGCACATGGCAGCCATGTGACATAACATGCGCATGAGGGGGGGGGAATTTGCTTCAGGTTTTGCTTTGGGCGAAATTGCTGCAAGATGTAGGCCATTTTTATTACTCCCCTATCAGGGGGTGGGGCAGAGGCTGAGAGGGAGTGGCTTGTCTAAACTCTCCTAGTCACTGAGTCCGTGGCAGGAGGCACTGTGGAGCCCAGGACGCCTCCTCCTGCTTCATATCCCGCGAAAAAAGGCTTCGGACTTTGTGTCAAAACGTCTGCATGCGTTGGTTGCGGAAAATATCGTCGCATTTCCACCGCTGACAAAGTGCTGAATTCTGGATAGGGTCTCTGGAGTTCAGGGCTGGGAGGGTCAGATTCCCTCTGCTGATTTCTTCAACTAGCCCCCCTTTCGGAGAGGAAGCCTGTAAACAGCAGCCTTACACCTGGGGTTTGCTGTGGACCAAATCCATGGGAAGTGGACAAAGGTGGCGGCGGGGAGGGGGGAGGCTATTTTCCACAACATTGAGACTGCCCCCTCTTGTCTGCAAGAGGTGGTTGTATGGCAGAACCTAAGACAGGGTGGAGTGAAGTGCAGTCCCAAGCGTGGGCCACGAGAAAGCAAACCATTTAACCGTCGCCTGAGTCTGGCAACTTTTTCAGAGGCCACGGGGTCTTTTGGGATGGTTCCCACACTTATGAAATTGGCCATTCAGTTAAAAAGATGTTGCATTTATAAGAATGCTAACAATACTTTTATTTATAATGTTCCAAATTTCGTACAGATTAATAAGCAAGAAAACAAATCTAAAATTAACAAAATTTTCAGAATTTGTACTAAGAACCTAAAGTCAGTTTTGACATTCCTGTAAAAACAGGTCTCTTCAGACATTTGGAATGAACACACCTAGGGGGCTGCAGGGGGCCGCAGGCTCCCCCCGCATCCTATGTATAATTCACGACACACCTGCCACACACATCTGCACAGGCCCACTTCGCTGCCATATGGCGGAACATGCGCTTGTTGGGGTGTCAGCACTGCCCCCCAACCCTACACCCTTTCATTGAACCTCCAGCAATTGCAATGGGTGAACGTCGATCACATATGATTGCCCCACAAACCATATCGTTACGATGGCCCCCTCCAGACATGCAGCTGAATGTGTGGTTGGATCCAGCATTCGTTTTGTGCTGCCATTTTCCATGTACAAGTGGGGTCATAGAAGACAGCAGGAACCTTCTGACCGCGGAGGGTGGCAGGATAGGAAACGCCAAGATTCCTGGAGGGATATCATGGGAACAAAATCCCAGCGAGAGGGCGAGGCAACACCGAGCGTTAAGGGTAAAGACAAGGGGGTTGTTGTGCCTTTGGCGTATCCAGCGGGTACATGGGCCCATTGAATGACTGAGAACACGAATCCTGTGCAGAGCTAGTGAGTGGTGGTGGCGCAAGCAAAAATTGCATGTGGTCTGACATCATGGGGGAGGAAGTCCCTCCGCCCTCCACACAGGTCCCTTGAGAATTCGAGCTGCTCCACACCCTTCATTGCCTGGCAACACCACAGGCATCACTGCAAAGCATTGCACTCGTGGCGTTGCACGCAGGCCTTTGCGGAGCTCTCTGTGGGCACCAGACCTCGGGTTAGCAGGCTGGTTGCAGCCACAGTCTGAGATTTCTGAGGTGGGACCTGGTCACTGGCGTCACTGGAGCGTGGCGGGGGGGCGGGCCGCCTGGGGGTGACGCGCGCACCCCCGCGCGCGTCACAGAGGTGACGTGCGACACCCTCCGGACGCACCGAGGCCGGCCCGGGAGCCGGCCTCGGAGCGTCCGACCCCGCCGGCGCTCCAGGGCCTTCTGAAAGAAGGCCCATGCAGCGCGTTAATACGGGTATTTTTTTTTACAATTTTCGCACATGTGCAGACCGTTTTGAGGGCAAAATGCCCTCAAAACGGTCTCTGCGCATGCACGAAAATTGTAAAAAAATACCCGTATTAACACGCTGCTTGGGCCTTCTTTCAGAAGGCCCTGGAGCGCCGGCGGGGTCAGACGCTCCGAGGCCGGCTCCCGGGCCGGCCTCGGAGCGTCCGGAGGGTGACGTGGGGGGGAGCCGGGTCGCCCCCCGCGCCGCAATGTCAGAGCATCACTAGGGTGACACACGCCCCCTGCCCCAGGGTGACACGCGTCCTAGTAATGGTAATATTATAAAACTGCTACCCCTTGAGCATTGGGGGGGGACGACCTGGTACTGTGGTGGAGCCAAACAGTAAAGGGGGGGAGCCAGCAGTAGCCCCCAAATGGCCAGAGGTGAGCCTGAGATTGACGGCTGCTGCCCGTCTGCTTGAGGGAAAAGGAAAAAGCTGGAGAAACAGGGTCTTTGTTGGCAAACTGGGAACCCTAATTGGGCTATCCAGAACTTTGGACTCGCACCGGAGTAGTTAAGTTTAAAAGAAACCCTAATAAAAGCGGAGGGGGGGGGTCCACTAACTTTGCCTCTGTGAAATTGTCATAGATTAAACACCATTCTGGCAAAATTGAATTGCCGCAGAACAAGTCCCAAGTTGCCTGTTTTCGAATAGCCTTCCCCAATTTGGGGGCCCGCTATGCTCAAATGGGCCTTTAAGTTCACCATTTCAGAACTTTAACAAGCTTTCCCCCCCCCATGTTCCAATTACTACACCAAATGTACAAGTATAATTAGCACTATAAATAAGTAAACCAATGAATGGAATAAATGCATTAATAGAAAGTTGCTGTTTATAAAATTCGAAATTGCACAATCTTTCAACCGAATTGCCTTAAAATCCATGAACTAACATCCACTGAAAGAAGACACCGGCGTTCGTGCCCCATGTCTTCCTCCCAGCGCAAAACAGGATTGCTCTGCAGCCTTTAGCCCAGTGTTTCCCAAACGTTTTCAACCTGCAGCTCCCTTGACCGTTGGCGATCTTTGGCCGCGGCTCCCCATTCCATTATGTTGATCCCTGCCAATTGGCATTGCACTGTTTTCCAAGATGATTCCATGGCACTCCGCGGCTCCCCTGGCTGGCTTCCACGGCTCCCCTGGGAGCCACGACTCCCAGTTTGGGAACCACTGCTTTAGCCCCTCAGAGCAGAACCTGATCGTGGGACTGGAGGGCTGCTGGCCAAGAATTCAGCCTCTCGGAGGCTCCCACCAAGGTCCCCCCCTTAGGTGACCTTAGGGGTGGCTCGCTTGTCTTCACAGGAGGAGGGGAGCAACTGCCCCACCCCCGTCCATCTCAGCAGGGTTGTCTTTTCTGGTGGCCCTTTGGCCAGGGCCTCCCTGTGTCCTTTGGAGAGGGAACCATTTTTCAGTTCTTTCGCTCTGTCAACCCTTGTGTTGAGAGGTAGAATCTCCGCATTCTAGACACGACTGGCGAACGGCCTTCTCCCTTCCTTGGTCCCTCTAGCTCCGTTTTGTCAGATGCTGACTGGCTGCAGCCCTCCAGAGTCCCAGGCAGGGCTGTTGTTTTCCTTGGCCAACCAGGAGGCACTGCCAGGGATTGAACCCGCAACCTCCTGCATGCCAAGCAGATGCTTCCCCCTGCCTGATCTCCAGATGCCGGCTGCCCTTTTCCCCCACCGGTCCCCTGGGAACAGTGCTGGTCTGTCACACCCTCTCCAGGGGGGGGATCTATGGGGAAATGGCAGCTGCCCCGGGCCGAAGGAGCAGCACCCCCCTGCTGCCAGTCACTCCCTTTCACCACCATTTCTCCCACCCTCGGAAAATGGCTGCAGTCCCCCCCCTTCCACACCTGTGAAAAAGGCGGTCAAATGGGGGGGGACGACCCATTTTGCCTTCCCGCTAGCAGGGAATGGGCCCTGCTCCAGACTGGCAGTTGCACCGCAGGTCTCCTCCAGAGTGCCGCTCCCTGCTGCGATGTGAACTGCAGCTATCCGCCCATCCCTTGCAAAAGCAGCCTTGGGGGGCTGTTGCCCTGCAGGCAGCACTGCTTGCTGCTGATGGTTGATTGCTGCTGCTGATTAATCCAGGTCTGATTCTGATGGCGAGCCGCTTCTTTGTCTCTTGGGAAACTTGGGGCACAGAACCCTGAGAAATGCACCCCATGGAAACCCTACTAGATGATTATTTAGCTGCTGCTTCGTCTTATAAATGGACCCCCAGGTGCTGCAGAGCGCTGCGCGTTGCTCTCGCCAGTTCACAGAAAGGCCAGAGCCGGCGCCCTGATGGCTTGAATGTGCCGTCATTCCCCCTTTCAAGGCCCTGTCCATGAGGTGGGTGTTTTTTTTGATGGGGTGATTAGATGCTCTCTGGCATATATTGGGAGGTGCGTTCCCACTTATTAGCAGAGTTCCCTCCTCCACCCAGGCAGACTGCTTTGCTTAGCTAAATGAATACACACGAGGCATTGCTTTGTAGTTGTAAAAAGAAGAAGAGTTTACTCACAGTTCAGTTTGCATATATACATAGCGTCTGACCATCAATGAGAGGTACATCCTAGACTTAAGATAGAACCCCCCTAGAGCTGGGGCTCCCTGCATGGGGTTAGGCTGCAAGATGGCCGCTGGGCTGCAGGAGCAGCGATGGCATCATCTTGCTCGGTGGGCATCAAGAGAAGAAGAGACTGAGTGAGGGGAAAGAAGGAGGAAATAAGGGTCAGGGGCCACACCCCTTCCTGGAACACAGAGGGATTAGAGTAGGAGGTCTTTACATGTGACCAGGCAGTACACCACCACCCCCAGTATCCAGCAGCTAAACGCTGCCCATCCTCCAACATCTTTAACAGGTCCTGATCCTTGATTTTTGAAGCCATGATGTCAAGGAGAGGAAAGAGTTTCCTCTTCTCAGCCTGGTGCTTCCTTTCGCCTGCTCTGGTCTTGTCCCCGCTTGTTTGAAAACTCTTTTGCAAAGGGTTGTGCCCTAGTGTCTGCACATTTCTTTCCAAGTTCAGGGGTGGGGAAATGAGGAGGACATCTCTGCTTGGGCTCTGTTTGTGGCCAGGAAGTTGAATTCCCACCTAGCACATGGGAAATGTGCGCCACTGGCATTCGTGGAATTAGGAAAACACTTCTGGGAGTCGGCAGAGTCCAGCCAGCCCAGTGTCAGGTGGCAACCTGGTTGTTTGCAATTAAAGTTCATGGTGGCGACAACCTTGTAATCTCATGAAAGTCCATAAAGACAGGATATTGGTGGTGATAAGATCTGAAACCTGAACCTATCCTGACATTGCTCTTTATGTGTCCTCAGGGTTGGCAGTCCATAAAACATGGTTGTTATGGGGAAAATAGGGGTTGTCTACCTTTCCTACCCCAGTTGCACTCTCTGAACATGTCAATAGGATATGAATGCTGAGCAGCAGGAAGGCGCGAGCGAGGGACGACTTCCACCTCCTCCTCGCAGGTCTTCCATTGGCTCCTCTGGGTCCCTCACCTCCATCCAGCATCGGCCGCTAAAGTCACTCATCTCACTAAGCACATGGCACCTGAAATCCATTTGCTGGCCTCGGGTCCACTCCCAGCTCCCGCACAAGCTCCCTCCTCCTGCTGGCCTTCCGAGCCCTCCGCGGCCTCGCCCCTCTCCGCTCGCGTAGCCTGCCACGCTCTGCCTGTGGCCTTCGCCCTTCCAGCCCCACCATCCTCGGTGGTCCAGAGGCCTCCTGCTCCCCCCAGTGACTCCTCCGCCCTTTCTCTCTTGTCTCCGGTGAGCTTGGAGCTTCCTCCAATCTTTTTGTCTTGTGCTCCCTCAGGCATCTGGTGGGGCCACTGTATGATACAGGAAGCTGGACTAGATGGGTCCCCTTTGGCCTGATCCAGCAGCTGGGCTCTTCTTATGTTCTTATGTTCTCCCTCGCTTCCTCCACATCCCACCCAGAGACCCACCTTTTCCGGGAAGCCTTTGGCAACGCGCCTTAGTTCCCATTCTGTGCTGTACCTAAGCTTAGTACGTGACCCTGAAGCAACCCCAGGTGTTTCTCCGGAGTGCCCCACCTCCATCCTCGTCGTTCCCCTTCCTCTTCCATGAGTCAGTAGTGAGACTGCAAAAGGTCTGTCTTTTGACTCTGTGTGAAATGCCATCATGCACATGGATGGTGCTACATGAACCATCCTCCTCCTCATCAGAGCAGCAAGAGAGGGACCTGGGTTTTGTGGCAGGACTGCTGGACGGAGGGACCAAGGCGAGTGTCTCTTAAACGTTCCAGGGAAGCAGCTTTTGCAGTGTGTCTGTGGACCACCTATTCCCTTGCTCGTTGGCTACACGAAGACCGTTTCCATTGCCTGGATGCTGCTGCCCCTTATTTATCCTGACTGATGAAAGAAAAGTGGAGAAGAAGCATTTGTAATCCAAATGAGCGTTCTAGCCAATGTAAACATTGCGGTGCAAACCGAATTAAGCAAGAACTGTTTTCAGCCGCTCATGTGAAACTGCCCTCAAAGAGTTCAAAAGTAGTTTTTGCTTTCCTTGGGGAGTTGTGTTGATTTATTTCTGCAAATCTACCATCTGGCAGTGTCCGGATCCCTGCCTCCAACGCTGTGGCTGAACTCTCCTCCCTGGCCAGCTGTTCGGAGGAAGGGAGAATCAACCGGCAATCAGCCTCCCTCTCCCGCCGGGGGCCAAACCACGCCCTGCTTCACACGCCTGCCTTCTGCAGACCAGCCCCATCATCCTCCGTTTCCCCAACACACTCAGGCTGCCATGGTGAAGTTTTCTTGGCGCAAAAGCCTTCCTTTTGAAGTTAAGGTTGTCGTAACTGTTGGGAGGGGGGGGAGATACCAAGTTAGAGGTTTGGGGGGCTGGTTTCCTTAGGCAACATTAAAAAAAAAAGAGGAATCACCTCCCCATCATGAATCACTTGGAAAAGAGGCTAGGTCTAGGTGCATGAAGATTGTTTGCCAGGGAAATAAAGAGGGAGGCACAAGAACAGACTGGCGCTCGCTAGGAACCCCCCTCTACACACAGAGCAGCTGTGACGATGAGTAAGGGCCATGTCTCCGTGACTGTATGACGCCGCTTTATATTGAGTCAAACCAGCAAGCCCTAAACGGCCTGGACCGACTGGCAGTTGGCTCTTCGAGGTTGCAGGCAGCACGAGATCTTTCCCAGCCCTCCTACCTGAGAGGGGATGGCGATAACATGCCGGGCCCTTTGCATGCAGAGCATCTGCTTTCTCGCGGAACAGAAACTATCATACAGCTCCAGGTATCTGGAGGCACCGGAAGCCTGACGCCACGGACCCGGGCAGCAGGAACACCCTACCGCCTGCCAGCTCGCTGTGCTGGCTCGCCAGAGGAGGGAGCCGCTGGCCTGATTCCTCTCTAGCTGCAGCACCTCCGCGGCAAGCTGTCGGCTCAGCAGGGGCCGGGCAACCCCAGCGCCCAGTAGGATCCCATTGGGCCCGTCAAAGCTGCTGCCCCTTCTCTTCAGCACAGACCAAGCTGCTCTTCCACTGCCCTTCCCTGTTCGCCTGCCTGCCTGCCTGCCTGCCTGCCTGCCTGCCTGCCTGCCTGCCTGCCTGCTTGCTCGCTCCCAGACAGTCAGCTTTGACCCAGGATAAGTTGTGGGACCTTTGGAAAAAAAAGGTCCAGAGCTAGCAAATGGAAACAGAGAATTCCGCTTTCTGTGCCCTTGCCCATAAATGCCATGTGGAGGCTTCAGGAGGGTCCATTGCTGGGACAAAAGGAAGCCTGCCCTCATGTGTGTAATCATCCTCAAGCTGCTTAGGACATTGTAGGCCAAAATCACTCCCTTGATATGTGCCTGGAATGCTGCAGAAGCCGGTGCACATCCTGCATGAAATTCCGGCAAACAAAATTCCCCAATACATCCCAAGGTAACTTGTGAAGTCTTCCCAAACTTGGGTTCTCAGTGCAGAATGTTCACAGCATTAGCCCTTTCGAGAAAGCTACAAATCCACAAGCCCTTCTTCACATTTCATAAACCTTTCTAATTCCTGCAACACTCTCCTGAACTTGCAGAAAGAGAAAGACTGAACCCTCCCAATGAATCTGAAGATCAGTTTTGGTTTCCAGTTTCAGCCATGACCATTTCTTGTCCATAAGCAAAAGTATGTTTTGCAACAGCAGTGTGAATGCCTGTTCCTCTAACCCATCTGTCTCTCTGTGTGCTATTAATTAACTGGCATCTTGGCATCCAGATTTGGCTGGCGTCTCATTGGCCACCATTCCAGATGCTTAAATAAGATGTTACAGGGCTCTGGGCCAAAGGTATCTTTTGCACCTGGAATAGATTCCAAGAAAACCCCCAGCCCATTCCAGGCAATAGAATACTCTTGCTCCACCGTCTGTTTCAGTCATGATCCACAAGCGAAAAGCCAGCATCATCACCAACCTTGTCCCCTACTGCACCCATGGGTGCAGACTGGTTGGCCAGGTGAGAAGCCTTGAGCCGTAAAGGGTGGTGCTGGTCTGGCTAGGAGGAGTTTTGCTTTTTCAGCAGACTCATTACAGACTTAAGATCCGCAGAATGCTCAAGATGTCTCAGAAAGGAGGAGGAGGAGGAGGAGTCGCTCAGGGGCACAGTATCTCTGTTTCTTATGTCGGGGGCCCACGTTCAGTTCCCGGTATCTCTCGTCAAAAAGATCAGGTAGCAGGTGATGGGAAAGGCTGTTCTTTGTCAAAGAGCTGCTGCTAATCAGAGCAGATGAACAACGGTCTGACTCAACACATCCCAGGTTCACGTGAAGCAGAAAAGAAGTGATCTCGAATTGTTCCATGTTGGAAGCCTTTTGTCTGGAAAAATATGCATGCGCATGAAACATTTGTAATGTTTACTTTTGCATGACATCACCTTTTGAACGTTGTTGTTGTTGTTCAGTTGTTAAGTCGTGTCCGACCCTTCGTGATCCCAACATGTTTCTATAGAACATGTCAGTTAACAAAACATCCGAGAGAAGGGTTCTCGTTGTGAGGCTGGGAGCTTCCCAGAAATGCGAGTGCCCAGGAGGTAACGGGCTCGGCCGTCAGTTCCCCTATATTTTGCAAAGTTCATTGCACAGTGAACAGGCATCTCCATCTTTTCCTACAATATATGGAGCAGGCTATTGGCGCTTCCAGGCAGAGGCTTTGTTTGTCGAGTGCCCAAGCACAAAACGCTTAGTGCCAATTCCCAGGCTGATCTCTTCTTGTCTAAATGGCAGGTCAGGAGATTAGCAAAGGTCAGCACAGAAGCGCAGCCTGGACCAGAAATAGCTGCAGAAAACCCTGTGCAGCTTCTTTCAGGTTCTGCTTCCTGTGCTGCCAGTTAACCCATTCCGTTGCACAGCTATTGGCTTGAGAAGCCGCGTCTGGGTGCATCTAATCTTAAACTACTTAAACAATCCCCCACAAATCCAAGCCAAGTCAAAAACGGACTAGGTCCTAGAGAATTTATGGCTCTGCTCCATCGAGTCTGCAATCATTCTGCAATCAACCTTTTTATAGCAAAATCAAAAGGGGAATTATTCCAAAGCAGGATTTGTTTGGGTCTCACACTAATTTGTACAGCAATATTTTAACATTTAGTGCCCAAGAGCCAGTGATCAAATGTACTGTAGAAGCTTCTGTCTCTTTCGGTACATGGGAATTGAAAAAATCGAAGCGTGACTGACACCCATCTTGGATTGTGTTGGTACAATAAACTCCTTTTAATTCAGGCGAACGGTAAATGAGAAGGAAGTTTATTCTCTGGGTTCAACCTTGCAGTTCCCTTTCATGGGGCTGACCACTGGCTAAATTAGGTATATCCCAGAGTGGATGATTCCATCTGTCCCCGTATTAGCTAGGGATTTGCTCTTCTTATCCTCCAGATAGATTAGCCCTAAAGTGTTGCTTAGCCCTAAAGTGTTGCTGTGTTAGGTTATCACTTATTATATATTCATAAAATCATCATCAGTTCTTGGATGACCTCACTCCCTCAGCGCTGTTAGATGCTGGTGCCCATGATAAAGTTCCCACATCATCAAGGCTGCCTTTGTGTGGTGACAACTCCACACATCACAGACCTTTCATGTCCATCCGCTCACCACCCTGCAGTCCTGCCCTCTGGGCTAATGAAGGCCGACGCTCACCGCCCAGCGGAGGGGATCAGCACTCATGCAGGGCCGTGGCAGCAAAGGGCCATCGGTCCAAGAAGTGAGTAGATTCCGCTTCCTGGAGGTAGGAAATAGGGGTTGGATGAGCACCTTCGGCTAGCCAGCCTGGCTCAGAAATAGAACCCTAAGAAGGTGTTCAAGAGGGCTGGTGGCAGTAAGCGCAATGTAAAACCTCACAAGGGATCATTAACAACAAAAGCAATCGCCATCCAGGACAGTCCACTCTAGTTTCAGGAAGCCATTCTCAGACCCTTCGCAGATGACCGAGGGAGGTGGTGGCTTCTCCCTGACTAGAGATCTTCAAGCAGAGGCTCGGCAGGCACCTGCTGGAGATGCTCTTGGAGGATTTCCTGCTACAGGTAGGGGGTTGGACGAGACGACCTTGTGGGTCTCTTCCAGCACTATAATTTTATGCTTCTATGAAAATCATAGCCATGGCAAAACATGGAGGCCCTAACCTTGTGCCAAAATGCCCTGAGATGGACTGATCTCTCCAGTGAAGGAGTGTACAACCTGGCATGACATGGCAGAGAACAATAGCAAGAATGGGTGGAGCCCTTTCTGGTCTTCCACTTAATAGCTCTTATTTATTTATTTTTTATTTTTCACATTTTTATACCGCCCTTCCTCCAAGGAGCTCAGAGTGGTATACATATTTCCTCCCCTCCTTTTGTCCTCACAACAACCCTGTGAGGTAGGTGGGGCTGAGAGATAGTGACTGGCCCAAGGTCACCCAGGAAGCTTCGTGGCTGAGCGGGGATTTGAACCTGGATCTTCCAGGTCTAAGTCCGACTCCCAAACCACTATACCATCTTGAATGAATCAAAAAACATCTGGAACACACTGAGCTGTAGCTCAATATATCGGTGCTTGTGTACATTTTTTAACAAATTCTCAATTTATTTTGGCCACAGTGCATCCTGACTTGTATGCTCATTCTCAGTATGAACACAAATATTATTCTACCAAATGATTGTTAGTATCATCTGTCTTAATGCAACTTATAGATTATCCTCCTATGTGTGGTGTTGGTGTATGTAAAATGCAGTCCCAGTCAGAAAGTTTGCAGGTGTTTGGTGCCAAAATGAGGGAAAGAAGATCCCTTCTTAATTTCCACTCTAAATTAATGAGGACTGGCAGCTTGGCAGTCTGCCTGAGAGGTTTGAGCAGGCAGTGGAGAGGAACTGGAGTGGTCTGAGTAGCGGGTTGCTGCTAATTGGATTGTCTGGAATTCACTTCTTAGCATTCAAGAGATCCAGATGAAGGCTTGGAAAGGCCTTGGAAGAATCTAGGCCACCCACTTCCTCCCGGCTCCTCCCTGGCGTTGTCCAGTTCAATTATTCACATTTGGCGGCACCCACTGTTGTGCTCGGGGGCGGGCGCAGTTGGCTTGAACCAGTTCTGTCCTGTGGAGTTGGATCAAGAAGCCCTGGGTTTCAATTCCACCCCTGCTCTAGAGTCCTGGTGTAGCCTTGAACTTCGAGACCATCTCAGCCTCAGGGTCTCATTTGGAAAATAAGAGTTGCAGTGACTCTGATCAGACTTTTGTTTATATATAATATATAAGCTTATTTAATATGCATTTATGTCTCATCTCTTTAAAACAAAGTATGAGACGGCTTACTCATAAAAGCAAAGTAGACTAAGGCTTAGTGCAAACTCTATTGGGAATTTCAAGTAGGGAACTCTTATGGCACATCTAGTGTTGCCTTTAGAAGTCAGGAGTGAGAAGCCAGGGGTGTCAGGACCACGGACAGAGCAGGGCGAGCCGGATGATGGGCTAAGGTCAGCCACCTTGGGCCTGATCCATCTGCGACCAGCAGGGCTGTGGGAGCTGCTGTGACCGAGCTTTTCCCATGACACTCCGGGACTGTTCAAAGAACTGATCCTGTGACTGGGGCCCAGTGAGGACGTTGCTTCCCGCTGCTGCTGCTGAATGGCCCTGGCACAGCCACCCGCGCAGCCCCATCCCCACCTCTTCAATAGTGTTCCTTGGTCTTGCTTGCTTTCGGCACTTCTGATTTATTCAAGCAGCTTGGGATCCTTGCCCTATGAATAGACCCTTCGTGACTTCTCTGAAGACACTTCCTGCAGTTACCTGGGGATAATCGCAACGGTTAAAAGGTAAAGGTATCCCCTGACAATTAAGTCCAGTCATGTCCGACTCTAGGGTGTGGTGCTCATCCCCATTTCAAAGCCGAAGAGCCAGCGTTGTCCGAAGACGCCTCCGTGGTCATGTGGCCGGCATGACTCTCCTTGCCGCAGCGCGTAGCATGCAGCTGGAACACGGAGCGCTGTTTACCTTCCCGCAAGCGGTACCTACAGTATTTATCTTCTTGCATTAACATGCTTTGGAACTGCTAGGTTGGCAGGAGCTGGCCAAGCAACGAGCGCTCACCCCGTCGTGGGAATCGAACTGCCAACCTTTCGATCGACAGCTTATGGTTCAGCGGTTTAACCCGCTGCGTACCCGGCCCTAAAATAACCAACAAGGGGATATAGCATATTGCAACCATAGGCTGGTTGACTGTTCTCTGAGAATTAAGATGCCCAGCAACCCCAACAGGATATATCAAGGGGGTCCTTAATCCCACCACAAATTTAAATATTGATTACATCCTATGCACATAAAAAGTGCACCCTTAACCCATCACACAGGGTGGTGTGTTGATCGCACCCAGGAATCATCTGCATCAGCTGAAAAAGAGAAGCAAGGAGGGATAAAGTGCTCACTGCTGTTGACTGGTGACGTAAATTCATGTATAAGGAGTTATTCATGTTACAAAATTGATGTAGTAAAAGCTGCAAAGATAGCTAGTTTAATAAACTATAAAGCACAGAGGAAGAATCGACCTACATAAAAGTGTATTATTCTCAACTCTGTAGGTCACACGTCAGAATATCCAGGAAACAAAACCGAAAAAGGGGCTCTAAAGACATCAGGAGGCTCAGTACTGATGGAGAGGGGTTAACGTGTGGGGGGGGGGGCAAGAGAAGAAAAAAGAAGGGCCAGGGAGTATTTCCAGAGAACTGTCTTCCCAAATCCTCCTGGTCAAGGAGTCAGAAGGAATTCAATAAAAAAAAGCTACACTTCCCGGAGTCCAAGCCAGCGGTGGAGGCTCTGAGCATGCTCCGAAGCCTTTCTTGCCGAGAACGGACCCTTAGAAAGAGCCCCTGGCTTTAGCCAGCTGTTTCAGCAGCCAGCTGACAGCCATTTTCCCCCCAACTCCACAGAATGTTCCTACACCATGACTTACAGCCAGTCCTATCCTGGGCCAGCCCAAAGCCGGCCTGCTGCATGCTATGTGCCGGCCAGGGACCAGGCAGCCCCGCATTGAAGAGGAAGTAAAACACTGGGTTACTTACCTACTCTGCTGCTGCTTTGTCCCCAGTGGGTCTGCTTGGGTCTGCACCACTGGACACGCCCAAGGGCTGGGCCAGGGGCATAGGATGTTGGCGTCACGACTGCCCCCAGCCTGCCCTCAACCTGCCCCCAGCCACTCCCAATTCCCAGCAGCAGCGTTTGGGGCTTCAGGAAGGGCAGATCAGGCTGCCAATTATTGTCTGGTTAGTATCTGGAATGTTCCCTCCACTGAAAACCTGAGAATGGATGACGCACACAGTAGTCTCCCTTCTTTCCTTCATCTCTGTTCCCAGGCTCCTCTTTAAATAAAAATGAATGAAGGGCAAGAGAATAGACAGCCTGAAACACCAACACTGTATCTCCTTGCAAGGCCGGACAGGGCCAAGTTTGTGTGTGTGTGTGTGTGTGTGTGTGTGTGTGTGTGTGTGTGTGTGTGTGTGTGAGAGAGAGAGAGAGAGAGAGAGAGAGAGAGAGAGAGAGAGAGAGAGAGAGGCACAGAAGGGTTTGCTGTGCTGGAGCGTCACACTGGGCAACGGGTAGCAGCAGCAGCAGCTGCTGAGTCCTGCCCTCTGACGGATGCAGCTTCTTCTCTCTTGGGGAGACAGACATTCCTGTCTGGGAGTGAGAAGAGCCCCAGATTCCATCCGAGACGAGTCGGCGGCCAGCGCTGCTTCTTCCCCGGAATTCTTAAACAGCCCCTGTTGTCTTTCTCATCATGATTCACTGACAGAGCAAGTATTAAACGCATGTCAAGTGGGTTTTGATGGGTAGCAATTTTGTGAAAGTTGAAAACCTTCTTTTAAGTTTCAGGAGGCTCTTCTCCCCTCCCTCGCCGCCCCCACTAGCAGCAGCATTGCTCACTAAGACCCCCTCAAGCTAAAAAAACGGAGCAGTCAGGAGACAAGCCAGCCAGGTGAGCAAAAGCAGCACAGGAACATGTCCTGTTTGCCTCTCGCTTCTCGTCTGGCTGCCCTTTCCAAATACCAACATGCCTCAATAAGCACCGGGGGAAATGGGCGCAGGGAACAGCAGAGCCAAGCAGCAGGGTGCCGTGAGGTGAGGTGGGAGACATTTTGCAGGTGTCCCACTGCATGGCTGCCATTTTACGGTAGTCTGTATGACTTGTTTCCTGAAAACCTTTCAGTCCTAAGACCCTCAGGACAGCTTGCAGGCAGGAATAAAACTATCAGGTCAAAAAACCAAAAGGGCATCAGGAGATCCCTGCTGGATCAGCCCGCCCTGTTTCCGACGGAGTCAGCCAGCTGGCCCAGAAGCAGGGGGTGAAGGTGTGTCCTCCCTCTCCCCCCCCCCCCACGGTCCTCCTGCAGCTAGCGTCCGAGGCACCTTGAGTGCAGCCAGCAGGACGAGGAGCCGTTGACAGACTTGTTGTCCACTGTGAATCTGGATAATTCTCTGCTGAAGCCCCCGAAGCCCAGGGCCCTCCCCTCCCCACATTGTGCGACAGAGAATCCCGCAGCTTCCTCCTGTGCTGTGTGAAGGGTTCCCTTTGTGCTGTCCAAAATTTGCTGCCCATCAATTTCATTGGACGGCCCAGAATTCTAGCATCACACCAGCGGGGGGGGGGGGGGATAGGATTGGGCTCTTACTGTCCTCTCACTCATCCCGCCCTCTGCCAGCTCTTGCCAAGGCTCAAATAGAGGCAGGGTGTCCTGCATGTCAGCATCATCCCAACGTGAAAAGCTATCTTGGTCCCAACTGTCCCTTATCCAGCAAAGCAGGTTCTCCTTTCAGGTTGAGTCTCTCGGGCTCAGTTGCCACCTCTCCAAGGACGCCCAGCTCGCCTGCCCTTTCCCTAGCTCAGACTTCTGAAAGCAAATGTAATGTGAGCAATTTTCATTCATTCCACACTTAAATGGCTAAATTAGCCAAGATAAGATGGTGATGCTGTAATAACAGATAAGGCAGCTGATCCCTTAACGGAGGCAATAATAAATAATGCAGCAATGGGCTATGAGTATACCTATGCGATGTGTATACGGCTGCAAAAAAACCCACGATGGGAAGCAGAAACATCTGTCAGGGAAGAGGCCTGTGAGCACCACTGCTGCAGCAGCGCAGGTGAAGGCAAGAGGGCGGGTCTCCTCCTTGGCTCCTCCTCCTCCGGAGGTCAGTGCTGTCTCTGAGGTGTCGCAAGGTGTCTTGGCTCAAATACCTGCCACTGGCCGCAGAGCCGGTCAAGCCCAGCGCCTCCTGCATGCAGGAGCCTTTCTCCTGGGGCTGCTGTTTGTCACAGGCTGAGCAACGTGCAAAGGGTCTCCCTCCACTTGCCGTGCTCCTCCTTGCTGGCCTGTGTCCACCAGCAGATGACCTGTTCATGGACTTCCTCCGTACTGCTTGGATATATATCCAAGGTATATACGCATAGGTATATACATATTTTAGGCCAGCGGGTGGCGCAGTGGGTTAAACCGCTGAACCATGAGCTGTCGATCGAAAGGTCGGCAGTTCGAATCCGTGATGGGGTGAGCTCTCGTTGCTTGGCCAGCTCCTGCCAACCTAGCAGTTCCAAAGCATGTCAATGGAGTAGATAAATAGGTACCGCTTGCGGGAAGGCAAACAGCGCTCCTTGTTCCAGCCGCATGCTACGCGCTGCGGCAAGGAGAGTCATGCCGGCCACATGACCACGGAGGCGTCTTCGGACAACGCTGGCTCTTCGGCTTTGAAATGGGGATGAGCACCACACCCTAGAGTCGGACATGACTGGACTTAATTAAAGGGGTCACCTTTACCTTTACCTTATATACGTATTTTAATGTTTTTAGTGTAAGCCGCCGTTCCTTGAGTGCCCTTGCTGGGAGAAAGGCGGAGTATAAATTCTTTAAATAAATAAAATATAGATACTCAGGATGGTGTGGGCTCCGCTTGGCGACTCCTTGTTCCCAAGGACAGGCTTTGCGCAAAGAGACATGCTTTCAAATAGCGGAGGGCACGTATCCCCCAGGCGCCATCGTCACACGTGAGTCTTGCAGAGTGAGGCAGGAGGCCGGGTGGAATGTTCGGCCGTCGTAGCTCTGCTTCGCTTTCCAGTTTCCAGCCCCTGCTGCTCTGTGTTTTTTCTAATCACCTGTCATTTCTGCCAGTGTTTCTTGTGATGATGATGATGATTATCCAGCAGGCTGCAGCCACGTAACTGCAGCCCAGCAGCACTGACATCCATTTTGTCAGAATAGTGGGTGGGTCTCTGATCAGACACGGGCTTTTAGGGTGGATGCGTGTCGAGTTGAGTGCACATGGAGGTTGGGAAAGTGGCATGCTGACATTTGGGGTGTGACTGGGGGACGCACGCCCTCTTCCTCCTGCAATGTGCTCAGTGTATGTGTGCAGGGGGGAAGGGAATGGATGAACCGGGCCTTCCTTAGAATCCACTTTTTGTTCTCATACACAGACCAAGCAAGACACATTGAAGGCTTAGTTTGCGTGTTTCCCCTTTGAATCCCTTGCTCAAATTAAAGATGTGGAATAAGAGGTTTGTTGAGCGAGTTTTGTTTTCTTTTTGTTTTCAACAAACACATCCAATTTTGTATTGGCAAGTTTGGAATGTGTTACTGCATCAATCTTCCTGCCTTGCCAAGTCTGTCAAAATTTCAATTCGTTACCGCAAATGGCCCCCTGCGGGATCTATGACAAATATTGAATGAGTTTCCCCAGAACACGTACAAGAAGAAGCCACTGCGCCTTCCAGCAACATTTGGTGTCGTGCGGAAGAGGGGGCTTGCGTGAGGCTCCAAATAAAAGGCTTTGGGGTCGAACTAGACGCAACGTTAAATATGTTGCATTTTCATTTATTTATTTTTAAAAATGCAGCAGTCACAGGGGCAGGATTCAGGACAGTGGTGCATGAGGTGAGGGCAGGTTAACCCTTTCCCATGGTGTTTTCCTGACAAAAGTCAGGAAAAGAAGAACTTCAAATAGCCACTTGACTCCTGGGACCTTCTGGGATCAGTTTTTGTCTGGAACATGAAAGGGGGGAAGGCATTTGACATACCCCCCCCCCCCGGTGCTGTGGTTCCAATCTAGATTGCCCGCCTGCCCCGCAGCTATTTGAAAGAAAAAAGGAAATACAGTGATGCTTTGAATGTCACACCTCATTTGATCCTGAGGGTGAGATGGGGTGGGGAGGAGGGCAGATTGAGTCCAGGAAGGGACAGTATTGACAGCAGCAACGCCAATATCCTATTCCCCTTCCCAGCCTCCATCCCCTGACCCAGGTCCACATGGACTTGGACCAGCAAAATGGCTGGCGCAGGTCTGAGTAAACCCAGCAGGCCAGCACAGACTTACCCAGGGCCCGAAACATCTTCGCGGGATACAGCATGCGCCCCGTCGGCCTGGCTGCATCGCTGCATGGGGGATTAAGTAGGATTGGGCTGTTACTGGCCTTCATTGTCTTGAGCATGTGAAGAGTCTGGAGCAAATATCTGGAATTATGAGTTGTTGGGTTGGCTCAAGAAACTCTTAAGCTTTTGAATGTGGCTGGCAGGCCCCTGAAACGTCTCTGGGCCTGAGTCCCCGCCTGAGTCAGCGAAAAGGGGAGATGATCAAGTGCAGACTTCAGGGCAGAGAAAGCTGAACTCACTCAGAAGGGCAGAGAAAGTGTTGGGGGAGGGAACGCAATAACTCATCAATGGGAAGTCAGCTTACAGGAGGAGGGATGTTAATGGCCCTGGAGGCTACTCTCTGCGACAGCAACTTGGCCTTCAAACTATGCCATGGACTTAAGCACACACAAAAACGCATGTCCAAAAAATCATCTTCCGCTGAGTGCAGATTCTCACTGTGGCTTCAGGGAAGAGGCCCCTCAGTCGCAACACATTTGTGCCGAAAGAGAGCTCTGGGTTTCCCTGTGTTCAGCAGACCCCAAAACGGTGTCAAAGACGGACTCAAGCTAGGGCTGAACCAAAGTTCACTTTGAAAGTTGCCCTTTGGATAAGCAGAACTTCTCACTAAGCACACGGGCAGTCGGTACAAGACCCCAACATTTTCGAAACTGCTTTGAAAACCGTTCCCCGGAGCCAAGGCCCTGGAGTTTTCCGGGGCCTTATTTTGGGGAACCTGCACAGATCTCCCACTCTCAGCAAGGCTGCCTGTCCCGTTAGACGTTTCCCATGGACTCCGTGGCTCCCATGAAACTCTCCGTTGAGTCCATTGAAGAGAGCCAGAATGCTTCCATTTGTCTTTTGCAAGACCTATTCTGCAAACTGCAGAATAGTTTCAGCTCAGCCCTAAATAAAGTCCTCTCTGGAGGTTTCGTTGCCACTGGAAGGTATCTTTACCAACCAACTCAGAAGAAAAAATAGTGGAGTACAGTACTGGAAATCCAAATTCCATCCAGATAGAATAGATCAGGGGTTCTCAACCTTTGGAAGCCCGGGTACCCCCTATCATGGTCCAATTTTCTGAAGTACCCCTTGCTAGTTAACTGCTAATTAATTGGATTAATCAATCAATTAATTAGGTAATTAATCGTTAAATAAAAAGTACTAAAACAATTTTAAATGTGAAAAAATGTCTTATTTAACTCGTGTGTGTGTGTGTGTGTGAGAGAGAGAGAGAGAGAGAGAGAGAGAGAGAGAGAGAGAGAGAGAGAGAGAGAGAGAGAGAGAGAGAGACATGCAAGGATCTCTTTTTTTTTCTCCAAGTCACACTTCCCAAAATCAGCCCCTCCCTCCCCCACCCCCACCAAAGTACATTTTCCAAAGTACAAAAATAAGCCCAAAACCAAAATCAGAGAGACAGAAGGGCTCCGAAAATAATTACAATTTAAAATCCATGTTAATTAACACTTAATGAGCTGCTGATGGGGCAGATAAGGGGCAGGGCTTGGCGTACCCCCAGCAAGAGGTCCGCGTACCCCTAGGGGTACCCGTACCACTGGTTGAGAACCCCTGGAATAGATAGTTAAAATTAAATGCCTGCTTTGCCTGACCAAAAAAGTGGTTGTGTAAGCATAAATGTGGAAAATTGATGGTTGAACTCGATCCTTCTCTTTCTCTGCAGAAAGTTTTGTGTGGTGGCTCTTTCCTTTTCCACACTGTTCGTCCAACATATTGCTTTTTGTCTACTATTCCTCAGCTGGATGTTTTTGTAAGATCAGTTTCTAAAAAACTGTGATGTATTCCAGGCCTGCATGACTCAGGATCCACCCCTCCAAAAGCAGCCCCCCCTCCATCCCGTCACGTTTCATGGTCCAACAGGACTTGAGCAATCTCCTCTTTCTGTGTGCCACCCCCCCGCCCCGGTATAGGTCTAGCTCCAAGGCAACCAAACCTTAGCCTAAAGCCAGATTTAAAAGGATGTAGCTAATCACTTTCACCTGAAAATCCTTGGGGCTGAGTCACCACTGTATACAGTTCTTGCCCCCAAACAGCAAATTGGAGAATGACCAGTAGAATGTGACAACATTTGACTCGAGGCAAAGTTGGATAAAATTTGTGAAGGTTATACTAACATAAGAACATAAGAAAAGCCCTGCTGGATCAGGCCAAAGGCCCATCTAGTCCAGCTTCCTGTATCACACAGTGGCCCCACCAGATGCCTCAGGGAGCACAAGACAACAAGATAACCTGTTTCCCTTTGCCACTCCCTTGCACCTGGCACAGAGAAAACCCACTTCTAAAACCAGGAGGTTGCTTATGGCTTGTAACCTGTGATGGTCTTTTCCTCCATGAATCTATCCAAACCCCTTTTAAAGGCATCTAGGCCACCACATCCTGTGGCAGGGAGTTCCACAGATGAGTTACACGCTGGGTAACTGGGTAATTACACGCTCTTGTGGTGTCTGTTCTTATGTCTTGGTTGTAAACTGCTGAGGTGGGAAAGTCACAACTATTCACAGATTACCACCGTTCTGGGTCAGTGTGGCTTTTCTCAATGCCGATATCTGTGTCTTCCAAGTCACACATGTTTCAAAGTTACGGGAGCAGATGCCACGTAAACCCAAAAAAGGCTTGAACTTTATTTTCTAAACTGCTTGAGGGTTTCCCAATTTAGGGCAGCCTCAATTTGGGAAACCCTCAAGCAGTTTAGAAAATAATAAAGTTCAAGTCTTTTTTGTGTTTACATGGCATCTGCTCCCGTAACTTTGAAACATGTGTTTAAGTACGGGCCATGAAAGCTTCCGAACGAAATTGTCTTCCAAGTGATCGCCTTTCTGTACTTTCTTCTAGGCTGGCCAGCAGCGCTGGTGGGAGCAGGAAATTGCTGTGAATGAGAAAATCCAGAAGGGAGAGTTAATCACCTACAACCTAACAGAACTGATCAAGCCAGAAGCGTATGAAGTTCGCCTGACACCAGTCACCATCTTTGGCGATGGCGACTCAACCATCCGTGTCATCAAATACAGCAGTAAGACCTTTCATGGTTTGAGGAGAGCTGATCTGTTGGGATCGGGGCCCCGATTGACAAGTCCTGTTGTCCTGTTCAACAGGCAGGAGTGGCGTGGGGGGGGGGGGCTTGACTTCCTCACTTTCCTTCAGTGTCACAGACTGGAACAACAACGTAAGAACCCTGTTGGATGAGACCAAAGGTCCTTCCGTCCAGGCTCCTGTTTCTCACAATGGCCAACCAGTGTTTCTCGAGCCCCCGCAAGCAGGGCAGGAAAGGTCTCCCTTTCTTGTGCTGAACCTGCAGGTCCCATCCAGCCATCCTGACCCGTTGCTCTTGATAGCCCTCTCCTCCGCCTCCTCTTCCACGAGGGTGTCTAATTCTCTAGTACGAAAGAAAAAGGGGGGAGCCTCCAAATGGGGGTGGAATAAAGGAGTGGAATACAAAGTCTTTCTTGTGACCCAAAGTGTTGCAGCTCTGGCTTCTTCAAGGGCACTAGAAATGAAACAATATTCAAGCGACTTCCATAGAGTTATTTACGAAAACTCTCCAACTCCACGTATTACAAAAAAGGACTTATCAGAAGAGTTATTAGCCCAAACACTTTCATGATAATCTAAGGCACGACATGTAAACAGATATCATGTCCTATGTCGTCTCCCTCGAGTCTCACCGTCGAACAGCCCACAGGAATGGTCATAATGCAGCACAAAATGCTCATTCAGCAGAACTGTGGAGCTCAAAATAGAATTCATAAGAACATAAGAACATAAGAAGAGCCCTGCTGGATCAGGCCAAAAGCCCATCTAGTCCAGCTTCCTGTATCACACAGTGGCCCCACCAGATGCCTCAGGGAGCACACAAGACAACAAGATAACCTGTTTCCCTTTGCCACTCACTTGCACCTGGCACAGAGAAAACCCACTCCTACAACCAGGAGGTTGCTTATGGCTTGTAACCTGTGATGGTCTTTTCCTCCATGAATCTGTCCAAACCCCTTTTAAAAGCATCCAGGCCAGGTGCCATCACCACATCCTGTGGCAAGGAATTCCTTTCAAGCACACCTCAGAAAGTTTTATCGCTAAATAAACAGTCATAAAAAGATAGTGAACGAAATGAAGAATCATGCAACACCCACTCTAAAAGGTTCCCATATGTAAAATCACATCAGACTCTCTGCTGTTTCCCAGATACTGTTTTTCTGTAGTCTGCTTTTATCCCACTTTGGGCTGATGAAATGCTTCTTGTTTCCCTCCTTTCTCTGCATCCATTTGGAGGTTCCCTCCCCCTTTGTTCTCTTCTGCCTGGTGGTGCTGCCCCCCTTTTAGGGAAGGTCATGACCATCACACACACACACACACACACCCCGTTATGGCAGCGCATTCCATAAACGAGCTGCAGTGTCGGTCCTTCCTTTGGTCTGCCCTGAGTCTCCCAGAGATCATTTCTGCTTGCTGCCTCCAAATGCCGGGGCTGTGATACCTGGAGAGAAGCTGTGCAGAACGGTGTGGCCCTCGCCTGTCATGTCCCCTTGGAACAACAAAAGAGGCCCCATTGCCTCAGCCTTTCCTCGCAAGGAAGGCCCTCCGGCTCCCGGATGGTCTTGCTTGTCCTCTGCTACACCTCTCCTCGCTCTCTACACCCTCCTTTCGGACGCGGGATGACCAGAACTGTCCCCAGCAGCATTCCAAGGGTGGCCATCAATGGTATAATAAGCACATGAATAATAGCGGATGGTTTGTTTTGGATCCCTTGTTGAATGATCCCTAACATGGAACTCCTCATGTTGGTAGCTGCTGTGGACCGATCCACCTCCACTCCCAAATCCCTTTCCGCGTGAGTCAGCGCCAGCTCAGGCTGCTGCATCGGTTTGTGCAGCTGGGGTGTTTCCCCCCCCCTTCATCTGTTTACATTGATTGCTGACCGACCCTGAACTGCCGCCCTTTGGTTGCCATTCAGACAGTCTGGAGAGGCCTTTGGAGCTCTTCACAATCACAATCTGTGTGGGTTTTCACCACCACCCCGCACAGCTTGGCGTCACTTGCTCTTTACCCCGAACTCCGTCCCCTCCATGACCCAGTTGCAAAGCACTGGTCCCCGTACAGGTCCTTGGGGGACCCCCCCCCCGCTGCTCAGAACCCTCCATGGTGAAAGACGTGTCGGTTTGTCCCCACGCTCTGCTTCCTGCTCTTTAGCCAGAGACCAAACCCTCCGAGACCCTGCTGCCCTCTGGTCCCATGACTGCAAAGGTCACTCAAGAGCCGTTGTCCAAAGAGGAGGAAGGGTCCCGGCAGTGCTTAGAGGAGCAGGTGAGGAGCCCTTGGAAGCAAACAGAGGGCTGAATTCGATGATGTGATCTCAGCAAACCCGGGTCCAAAGCCCAGCAGGGCAAAGTAATGGGAATGTAGGGTCCGGAAGGATGGCTGGGCAAGGAGGGAGGGAGAGGTGCTCTTTCCCTCTTAGGGTTAAGAGGGAAATACAGACTTCAGTTCCCCATGTGCCCCATCCCCGTCCCGCCCCCCTAGTATCCCACAGACAAATTAACTTGGCTTTGAAACACTTCAGACAATGTCCTTTACCAGAGTCTTAGCAGCCACAGGAGAGGAGGACAAGGCCTCTTACAGATCAGGAACTAGTGGGTAAAGTCATTGAAAGTCAGATTCCTGTAGCACCTTTAAAACTAATTAATTTTATTAATGGAAACGAAGCCTTTGTCGGCCACAGCCTATGTCTTCAAATGCCAGAAATGAACCTGTTATCTGCAAAAGGCTGAAGGCAGTAAATTGAATGCCTGCTATCTCCCTGTGCCTCATTTAAAAGGGGGGGGGGCAGGTGTTCTAGACACCGCATCATCAATTGAGAAGAAAACAGAGCCACTGTTTAGGACCTGGGTTCAGATCTGTCAGGCATTCAGCACCTGAGTGCAGGCGAGCTCAGCTTCCCAACCCTGGAGAGGCTACAGGTAGCTGGCCGCAAAGCAGACCGGCTGGGGTGGAGTTTGTAGCCCAGGCATGCCCAGGACCCCTCTCTGCCAGCAGTCCAAGGGCAGCTGGAAACCCATTTGTTCTCTCTGGTTGATGTCAGTCAGTCAGTCAGAACCTTTCTTGGCATCAAACTCTCTGGCTTCTCGGGCTTATGGCCCAATCCTGTAGGGCCCTGCCACCCCCGGCACTAGCGTTCCCATGGCGGGTGACAGTTTACGGCAGGCGTGGGGAACCTCCGCCCCGCGGGCCTGATCCGGCCCGCAGGACGATCCAGTCTGGCCTGCGTGGGACCAGACCAATCCGACCCGTGCGGGACCAGACCGGAGGCTCCGCCACCGCCGCTTTCCCGCACCTCCTCGGTTTAAAAGCGGCCTTCCTGGACCTGCGCACAGCGCCACTGAAACCGAGATTGCCGAGAGTGCGGGTGGGTGGGAGGGAGAGCGAGCGGTGGGTGGGTGGGAGGTAAATTCGCCGGGGGGGTCAAATTTGCAGGGGGGGAGGCCCCCCCCAAATCGGACGGCCTGACGGACGGCCTGCAGCAAATTTTCCCTATGGGAAAATGGCCCCCCACTGCAAATAGGTTCCCCACCCCTGGTTTATGGTGTCTTGAAATGCGCTCTGGAAGTGCATGGAGATGTGCACTTCTGGGCTTCCGCCACGGTCCACAGAGAGAACCCTGTGCACATTGGCGGTGGCAGCCAAGAGCAGGCCCGCCAACTTGGGTCAGTCGAGAGGGTGGGCGGAAGGAGTTGTGGGGTGGGACGATCAGGGCGGAATAGAGGGAGGGCCAGGGGCATGGTGGAGGCAGGAGGGGTGACACCCGGCGTGGGTGACTTGTGCCAGATGCTATCCGCTCCGCAGTGAGCGCACCCCCCCCCCTTTGTCTCCTCGGACTTGTGCCAGCTAAAGAGCTGGCGCAGGTCTGAGGAGACCCAATGGCAGTGGCAGGGCTTATGGGGGAGTAAGGGAAAGTGAGGGCCTTCACTTTCCCCTCCCAAGAGAAGGAGAAGGACCCTTTCCCCTCCCAAGCCTCCCAATCAACCCCCCCCCCCCCCAGCATGCAGTGCAGCCCATTTTGGCACAGCTATGGCAGGGGAAAGCCTAGGATTGGGCTGTTTTATTTGTTTGGCAACAGGCTGCTTCTTGCCTTCCTGCTGATGGTTTTTTGTTTTTTTAATCTATGCTTCTGAAATTTTGTTCAAATTGATATTGTGTTATTATTAGTTCCATTTCTAATCATTGTCAGCCAGCTTGGGTGCTTCCAATTATAGAAGAGGAAAAAAGAACGGAGAGAGAAGACAAATATAAGCTCATTCATCTACTAATTCGTTCAGGCCATTAGGAAAGGAACAGGTGGAGTGGCCACCTGTTTCGGGAAGGGCAGTTAGTTCAGCCAGGCCCCGGGAAGGAAGGAAGGAAGGGAGGGAGGGAGGGAGGGTTGCGGCAGCCTCCCCTCTCCCTCGGAATGCTGCTGGACAGTGATAGGGACACAGGCCGCCGACTGCTGTACGCTGAGGTAGGCGATTGGTCCGTCTAGCTCAGTTCTGTCTACTCTGACTGGCAGCAGCTCTCCAAGGGTCGTCTTTCCCAGCCCTCCCTGCATCTGGGCCCTCCTGCATGCGAAGGAGATGCTCATCCACCACTGCAGAGAAGCCCAGGCCTGAGAGGGAAGCCAAAGGGCAGTTGCTCTCAGCCACGCCAACCAGGGGCCAGGTAGACTTGCTGCAGCACCCAGTGTTGCAGGGAGGGGAACCATGGGAAATTAGAAATAATTAAAAAATGGCACCGTTTCCCAGGGTTCCTGGCCACTCACACACATGTCTGGAAGCACCCAGGGCCTCAGTTCCTGCCACGGTGTTTGCTGGAACCCCTCCCTGTCATTGGGAATGAAAAGCAAAGTGAGCAAATGCAGGGGGGGAGAGAGGCCCTCGCCCCCAACATGCTTGGATCAGCCGGTGCTGGGGCGCCCAACTGAGACCGCGAGAGCTCTGAGCCATAACGGTTCCCCAGGTGGTGCAAACTCAACCTTGAGGCTTAGTTCCTTCCATCAGTCGCCATTTTCTCTTCCTGGCCAGTGTGGCTCCATCTGACCGTGTCCCACCCAGGTACCGCTTGAAGCTTCAGAAATGATGCCAGAGAAAGGTCTCCAGGAGCTTCATCGCGCGCACCTGCTTTTCCTGATTGTCTTGTGCTGCCACGGTTTGAGCTGCAGTAATGACAAAACCCTGGTGAATTGGTTTTCCCTGCTCATGACGCACTGTGGGGGCCGCTGCTTGTTCCCCAGCCCCCCCCCCCATTTGGCACTGGCCACTGCACTGTGAACAGTTAGTATAGCACAGCCAGGAGGTTAGCCATTAATGACAGTTTCCCTAAAAGCCCCGAAGTCTGGCGACAAAGAAAGTGTCGCTCAGTACAGCCCCCAGCAATTTGGGTTCATTGGGAGTCAGAAGAATGCCAAAAATGAACGTTTCACAGCAAATGAGAAGTAATTGTGTTAGCAAACACAGGGAGGCTGATCTTGAATAATTGACTACATTTTCCTGTGGAACATTATACCGGGAGCAAATCGCTGATTGTTCTCCGGAGATAAAGGAGTGTAACAATGGCAGCAGCGCAGCTGAATCTAAGCATGCTTTCAAAAGAGCTTTAGGTACGCCACATCTGGACCAAACCGTGGGACTTGCAAGTGGCACTGGAATGCAAGGGCTTACAGCCATAATGCAGATGAGCCAAGCAAATCCCTTGGGGACCAGTCTGGGATTTACACCTCTTTGTCACATCACAGCTCACCAAATTGTTTCTCAACGAAGGGGTCAGAAAATATCATTCGTGGGGGCTGAACAGTGACTTGGGATGGGAGGATCTGGGTTCTAATCCTCACTCAGCTATACGGATCACTGGGTGGCATCGGGGGGTTGCCAGTCCAAGAACGTACAAGCCCATCATGGGGCACTCCTGGCTGGGCCAGCCTTTAAGAACCTCAGAAGAGCCCTGCTGGATCAGGCCAAAGGCCCATCTTGTCCAGTTTCCTGTGTTTCACAGTGGCCCCACCAGATGCCTCAGGGAGCACACAAGACAACAAGATACCTGTATCCTGTCGCCACTCCCTTGCATCTGGCATTCAGAGATACAGTAGCCTTCTTCTAAAACCAGGAGGTTGCTTATGGCTTGTAACTTGTGCTGGAATTTTCCTCCATGAATCTATCCAATCCCCTTTTAAAGCAGAGGCGTTTCTACGGTAGGGGCGGTACCGTAAGTTGCGCCCCATCCTAGTCTCCGTTTACAAACCAGAACGAGGAGGCCCCGCCCCCTCGCCGTCGGAGCCATTCTGCGCAGCGAAGGCGACGGGCAGGAGTGGGGGAGGAGAAGACGGCAGGTTCCCTCCAGCAGGAACCCATATTCACCCAAGTGCTGCTGCAACTCCTCCACTTATATCAGAGGTGGAGAACCTCCGGCCCCAGGGCCGGATCTGGCCCCCGAGGCCATGCGGTCCGGCCCCTGGAGAGATTGCCGGGAAACCGCCCAACTGGCCCCTGGAGGCTCCGCCGGGTCCGCGCGTCACCTCCGGAGGCCGGGAGAGGGCCTCCGCACGTCCTCCCCGGCCGCCGCCTCGACCCCTTCTCAACAGGCCATTGGCCATTTCGCACATGCATACCACGCCGATGAGGGCAAGCTCTTGCCCTCATGCCCTCATCGGCATGGTACGCATGTGCAAAATGGTCGACGACGGTCTGGTGAGAAGGGGTTGAGGCGGCAGTCGGGGAGGATGTGCGGAGGCCCTCTCCCGGTCTCCGGAGGTGACGTGCGGACCCAGCAGCGGCTTTGGACGGTGAGCGCGGAGCCTCTGGAGACCGATGGGGGGGCAGGGCAAAAATTAAATAAATAAATAAAAATGGTGCCCGGCCTTACAGCCGGCCCCCAAGCAAATTTCTAATATTTAAAACGGCCCTTGCCAGGGAAAAGGTTCCCCGCCCCTGACTTATATTTTCAAGCCGTGAGCTATCTTGCATTTCTGTCTGGGAAAGAGAAGCGGTTGACTATAAGTTGAAGCAAAGGGAGGTGGCTGAGGGGATCTCTCTGCTTCCACCTGGGCAGAAAAGAATCCTTATCTTGTCTCTCTTTCTCTTCCAGCTCCAATGAACCCTCACCTACGTAAGTATTTGAATTATTTTGTTTCTACATCAATTAATTAAAAAGAAAAGTTATGCGCTCCATGGCCTCGGCCGCGTGCATGGCAGCACCTGAGAGTGTGCTGTTGAACCTGGCAGGGGTGGGCGGAACGGGGCAGTCAGTGGCGGGGGCAAGGAGGGGGGCGGATCAGGCCTGGGACGGGGCGGGACCAGCGGCGGCGCACACCGCCTCCCAACCCCTTTCCTGGGCATGATCCACCTTTATGGATATACACGGACTGGTGCCAGTGATCAAGCGACTGCTTACAAATGTACCCCTTCCCCCGAGGAGACCTCCAGCAGCCAACCCCTGGTCATAACAGCGTTATAGGCCCCTGGGCAAAGCAGTGCACTGGGCCTGGCCTACACAACCACTCACAGGAATAAAAATGTAAATTATCGATAAAATAAACTTACTGTATATTTATTGGTACCTCCAACAAAATCAGTGTTTTGACATTAAAAAAAAAAACATCCTTCATTTAAAAAAACAAATCCTTCTACCGAGTTAACGGGAGATTTGAATGTTGAGGTGGGTGATTGGAAAATTAGTGTTAAATTCAGGTCTGTGCATAGATTAGTGTGGGGCCCCTATGCTCGTGGGGGTCCCGGGCAACGGCCCAGCATGCCCATGCGTTGGCATTGCCCAGGGATGCAGCAGAAGCTGTGCCGACGCCGCTGCATCGCCACGCTGGGAGTGAGGTGGGCTTGGGTTGCCAGTTGTTGAACGCAGCACCAGCCCATTGTTTCTGTGGTGTTTGGTAGGCTGGTTGCCAAGGAAAGAACTCCGCTCAAAATGACCTGGAAGTGCCTGCCCTGCCCCCATCCCATCCAGCAATCTTCTTCCTCCTCCTCCTCTTCCGTCGTTTCCTCCTGCATTTCCTCTACCTGTTTGTTGTGATTGGGGCCAACTATGCAGAGCTCTTTCTAATCTCTTCCAAACAGACAAATCCCTTTAAAATAAAGGGCACACCTGCGGGCTTCCTTTCATTTACCAGTGCCGTTTGTTTCTCTTAAGAAGAGCGTCCTCCCAGTGGAAATGCACTTTTGAAAGCTATGGGAATTGAAGACGATACGGGCAAAGGATGCGACGTAGTCGAGGAGGTTTCGGGCTCTCGTGGGGCCTGAGTCATCTGGGCAGCAGCGCCGTTCCCTGCCTCGTAGGAGGGGCCGTAGCTGTGTGGGGGGAGCAAAGGGCCTCTTTTGCCTGCAGACGGTCAAGGGTTCCGTTCCTGTGGAAGGGACATCACCTAGATAGGAGGGCTGAGAAAGATCTCAGGGTAGGCAGGCAGTGCTGCTGGCTAGAGCGACCAGGACCTAACCCGGCAGAAGGAAGCTGCACAGATTTCTCTCCCCAGCTGCCACCAGGTCATTTCTTTCGTCCATTTCTAGGCAGTCAACAAACATCACAAGAACTACACAATAACAACACAGTTCTTTCCCCCTATTGCTCCGAGGGCCAAGCTGCACGCGTTGTGATTCATTCATTCATTTAGGAAATTGGAAACTCAGTTTTCAACTTCAGGGCACTAACAATAATAGCATGCAAACAATCTAAAGAATGGACTCGCTAAAGAAGCAAAATCATAATAGCAGATTAAAAATTGGAAAAGCATCAAGCCATAAAGCAGCACTAACCAGAAATGTGAAGAGCATATAGCAGGTTCCGCTTGTCAGGGAGCCAGGATTGGCTGCAGTGAAGTGAGGTACTTGCCATGGGGAGCCTGGGCTTCTCGATGTTAAAACGCTCTCTCCAGCCACTCGCTGCGCACGTCACATACAAACATGACTCTTCCGCACCATTATGGCCCTCCTTGAAGTCACACATGTTCTGAAAGCCTTTTAATCCTGCTGCCCATGAAGAAAGAGACTCCTCGACTTCACGTTGGTGCCTCTTCTGAAATCTGAACCTTTCTGCAAGGACAAAGGGGTTTGGGGTGAGACGTGTTGCTGAGCAGTTTGCTCCATTTCTTGAAAAGACTTCTCTGGAGCAGCCCAGTTGTGTACAAGTCTATACGGTTTTCCTCCCATAATACTTGGCAAAGTTGTGTTTCTCTGGGGGAGTCGCACCGACCTCAGGATCCTGCTCCGGCCTTTCGACATAAGTCGGCCAGCCTTCCCCAGCACCACCTTCAAAGTCCTCTTTCGTCCTACAGAGGCACTGGGTAGCCCAATCCTGTATAAGATACAGTGGCCGGCCTAAAGGGCTGGTTGCCGTCTCCTATGCAGGTTCCAGGCTGCCCCGGGGAAGCCCTGGTGCACCTCGAGGGAAGGGGACGATCGGAGCTCACGTACATTCATGCTGGCCAGGAGAGGGCCTTGGATATGGCCTAGGATATGGATAGAGGGCCGAGGATATGGCATATCTTGCCGCCGATATCCCCGCCCTCAGGGCAGCCTATGGCCACCCTCCCTGCTCGCCCGGTCCACCCTCCCCCCACCCATGCCCCAGCTGGTGTAGAACGTACCTGCTCTGGTGGGCGCAGGGCCAGGCAGGAGCCCGGGTAAGGGCCGCCGGCCTCTGCGTCGGCGGTCCTGACTTGCCGGGGCCCATAAACGCACTTTACGGCATGTTTACGACACCCTGCGCCGGGGGAGCATGCGCTCCCCCGGCACTAATGTACCCAGGATTGCGCCGTGAATAACGAACAGACACAATAGAAGAGCAGATTCCACATAACCAGCTAAGTGAAACCTAACTGAAGATTCACTCAGGCACATTCAATATACATAACACAACATGAGACCCTCCCAGAGGCTCATTCCAAATTTAGTGGTCCTGGGAAGGGGAGGCCGGGGGACAGAAAGGTTGACTGGATTCGCCAGGGTGAGAAGATGATGAGCTCAAATATGTTCAGTGTTCGATGGAAATAATGACTTTATGTCATTTCCATCTGTTGGCAGGAGAATTCCACTGCAGCTTTGAAGATGGAAACATTTGTTTATTCACGCAAGATGAAAAGGACAACTTTGACTGGACGAGACAAAACATTATCAACCGAGACACAAAGTACACCCCCAATACAGGGCCCAGCACCGACTGGTCTGGCTCCAAGGAAGGTGAGTGTCTACAGCTCACAATGGGTGTTTGCAAGAAGTGGCTTGGGTGTTCCTCCAGGAATATGGAGCAGGCAGTAAGGACCAGCCTGCTGAAATCCTCATTCTAGGCAGGTGGGAAAAGACACGTATCTTCAGTAGGGTTAATTTCTTATATGAAACCAAGGAAATTGCAGAGACGAAAGGAAGTTATGACACCGTAAATCATGACACCTTAATCATGAGTCATGATTGAATCATGACACCTTAAAAGTTATGAGGCTTTCAGCTGACACCTTAAAAATAATTTCTTATTAAATATTGAGAGGGAAAAACAACAGCAGTTGCTTCCAGACAACTCCAGTCTCTGGACCCGCAATCTTTTGTTCACTCACATTTTATGGGGAATTCAGGCAATGGTACTGTCAGATCATTACGTTCTGGCCGCCTCTGTGTCGCCCTCCGGTGTTTTTCCAGATCTGTTTTGTGGCTCACCTGCTCACCTTGGTGTCTTTTCCTACGTCTTCTAGGCTTCTTCATGTACATTGAAGCATCCAGTCCCAGGAAAGAGGGAGACAGGGCCAGACTCATCAGCCCTGTGTTTAGCATCCCCCCAAAAAACCCGTACGGAGCCACGAATACTGTGTATTGCTTCAGCTTCTACTACAATATGTACGGACAGCACATAGGTGAGTAGATACTATCCCTGGTGTCATTTGCACACTGCTATAATAAAACGAGTCACCCGGAGTTCCGATTGATGTCAGCAGATGTTCCCGGCAGTGCAGGCGCCTCTCGCCGGCCTCCTCCTGTCTTGGACCTTCGCTCAGCGCTAAGCTAGATCTTGGCCTTCCGTGTTTGAAGTGGGTTTTATAGCAAGCATGGAAGAGCGGGCAGGATCCATATCAGAACTGCAGCATGAAAGAAGGGAGAGTATAATCACCCCCCCATGGTACTGGTCCAGATTGGGGGGGGCACAGCTGTTATTCCCCCCCAAAAAAAAAATGCCACAGAAGGCTACACAAAGTGTTTAAAATCACATTTCCTTTGTCCCTCAATTCCACAACTCCAGCAGCTGATACAGAGGGATGAACTGAGGACAGCTGAGCACAGTTTTGTCCTTTGCAGCATCTGGCCCTTGAGAAAATTTGGATGTAGAGACATTGGTGGAAAGGAGTTGAGGCCTGGCCAGATGTCCTAGGGAACCCTTCCGTCTCCCACCCCCACCCACCCCCCGGCCAGACTTTTGCAGGGTTCCATAAACTGCTGAGAAGTTTGAATGTTCATAAATGTTCCATAGCACCTCAGCAGCTGGGTTCATTTCAGCCTTTCACCAGAAACCAGAGCACCTGCAGTCACTGTCAGTAGGGTTGGGGGTTGGGAGGAGAAGAGTCGCCTGCTTCTGCCTCTCTGGGGCTGACCTCCTTTTGGGAATAAATTGACCACCCCACCATTTTCTCTGCACGTTTACTTCTGAAGCAGCTCTCCAGGGTCTCAGGCAGAGACAGCCCTGCTACCCAGAGCATTTCAGTGGAGGTGCTGGGTGGGGATCGAGCCGGAGCCCTTCTGCAGGCAAACATGTGCTCTCCCCCCTGCGATGCGCACCTTTCTCCTGAGCAGGCGGCTCCCTTCAGTGGCTCCCGACGGCCACGCGGCTGCCCTCCCCGCTCCAGACAGGAGTCCTGGCCTGGGGCCTGTTGGCGGCTGGCGGCTGCTGAGCGTGTCCTCAGGCTTTCCCAAGGGAGGCGCCCCTACAGGCCACCCGTGTCACTGTCTTTCCTGTCAGATTGCTGGATGTGGCCTGGCTGGGAGAAAAGACTTTGCGCAAGCTGTCCCCTGCCTCCTTCACTCGGCTAAGAACGTTCTCAGGGGATTTGGTGCTTTTATTTTTTAAAACCAAAAGGTAATCCTTCAAGCGAAGCAGTTCTGGGTAACAAACCGCAGCAAAGCTTTATCCCTCGCTGTATTGAGCACTTCCAGGTCTTCCTACTCTACTAAGCTCTCAGCGGCCCTGCCAGGGCGACATCTGACAGACTCTTCTTCCTCGCTGCTCCCTGTTGTGTTGCCTGCCATGATCTCGCAAGGGTACGGAACGAACCTGTCTTCTCGGAGTGACCAGTTGCACACCAAGACCACATGACAACCAGGGCAGCCATTCTCCAAAGTCGCTCTGGGGCCAACGAGAGCATCGCGAAACCCTGTCACGCAAACAGATAACGCTTCCCGCCGCTAGGCTGCTCTCTCTAGCCCGCTGCTCCCACCCTCCCTGGTCTCAGTGAGAGGCCTTTCCCTGCCCTGCGACCACCACACTTCTTTCCTTGTGTGGAGGAGACATGGGGGATTTGCTGAAGTGGGGCCCTCCTGCAGGCTCTTTCACTGAGCCGCTGCTTCTCCCCTCAGCGGCTGAGGACATTGCAGGCCAGCAGCGCCTCTTGCTTCATTCCAAGATGAATGAGAGGAATTTCAGGCCTGCAGATGGTGACTGGGCTCAAGGTTACCCAGGAAGCTTCATGGGTAACCTTTGAACATGGATCTCCCACTACACCATCCTGGCTCTCATTTTAGCAGGAAGAGTGTGTCAGAGCTTTATTTCTGCTAGGCTGGAGAGTTCCTCTGGTTTGCCCACAGAAGCGTCAGGACTGAAGAAACACGCTGAGCCAAAGTCAGTTCAAGCCGTCTATTTACAATATGTACAGATATGAAGCAGCACAGATGATAAGCTCACTGAAGAACAAAGTAGCAGCTCGACGAGATACAGCACTCCACTCCAGTAATTCAAACATGAAATACAAATAGTCAAACTTTCTCCTCTGAACCCACCACCAGGCAACACTACCACGTCTTTCTTATACTACGTTAGCTATCATTTGTCCAATTAGGTTGGAGGTGATCTCATTTCTTACCTCATCCCGTGCTGCCTACCTCACCTCAAGTCAGGTGCTTCTCAACAGTCTCTGCTGAGGAGTGACAAAGCAGATCCGGCTTACTTTGTCCAGGCTTGTCCAGACGTGTCCAGGACACAGAAAATTGGTTTGTAAATATAGGTTTGTTGCTCCACAAACCTCAACAGAGTGTTCAACATAATATTGGGTTCTACACCTGCAGTTTAAAGTGGTACAAGTCCAGCAACAGATAGATTCTGCTCACCTGGTTTAGCTCCCAGGGCCCCAGTCAATGAAGGCATTTAGAATGGCGTCTCAGTGAGTGCCCCATTGCTGCAGAACTCCCCTCTCCCAAGGCCTGGAGCTGGACTGTAAGCCAGGGGTGTTAAACATAAGGCCAGCAGGCCGGATACAGCCCTTCATCCGACCCACATGATAATTGGGCCCTCCCAGTGCCGCTTCTGCCGAGGCCCGAGACTCTGGGAGGGAGAGATGGAAGGAGGTCTCAGAAGGAAAGAAACACTACAGGCCAGGGGAAGGGGCAGACCAAGCGGGATGAGAGAGGAAGAAGGCGCTTGGGGGAGTCCAATTATCACATGGGCTGCCCTTTCAGCAGTGGCATTTCTGCTGAGGCATCACTTCGAAGAGCAACTCTCAGCTCCTGAGCCGCGAAGTGATGCTGTGGCAGAAGCGGCGCTGCTGAAAGGGTGCCCACCCGCGTGATAATTGGGCCCTCCCATATTTTGAAGACATGATCAGGATTTGCATATTTTCTCTTCTGTCATTTGCAGCTAATGAGTTTCTATGTGAGAACAAAGTGCTAATTTCTGGCCATCGTCTGGTTAAGGACATCACTTCCTGCTTAATGATGTCACTTCTGGCCCTCAGCAGGCGCCATGAATGCTATTTGGCCCACTGCATGAAATGACACCCCGACTGTCAGCTTTTCTCGTCTAACATCCATGTTAAAGCAACTATGGGGCAGTGTAAACCTCCTGACTTCCTGCACATCACATGTCATGTGCGCAAGTAGTGGCGCCTTTTCATCGTACGATGGTGGTGGAATTACTCATCCATCTGCACATGTGGATGAAGAGAGCTGCCGGTCTGTCTGCCCTGCGCTCGCTTCACCAGGTAGCTGCTGGGCCCTGGGGCAGAGCTTTGCCCTGGGCTCCCGCGTCCTGCTGGCACTCCCTGCCTGCCCCCCCCCGCAGCGCGTGGGGCTGGTCCACTCACATAGATCGATGTGGCCCTCAGCCAGTGGGTGCGTGGCTTGGCTGGCCCCATCACTTTTCGGTTAAAAAGCATCCAGAACAGTCTCCAAAGTTAAAAAAATATATAGATAAAAAACGATGAGTGTAATAAACACTGCTAAGAAAGAGAACAAAGGTGAAACTAACAAATCCAGCAAACTGCAGAGGGGCTACAATCACAAGTGTGGCAGAGTCAGAGCCAGCCGTGACCCCCCACAAGCCTCTCTCTGGAACATGCAAATCTTGGCACGTTGGCAGTCTAGGAGTTAGGGAGCCAAACGGAGTCCCTGAGGAAGAGAGTTCCCAAAGCTGGGCACAGTGATCCAAAAGACCGTTTTGGTGGGGGCAGGGGGTACCCACCCTGTCATAAGAACATAAGAAGAGCCCAGCTGCTGGATCAGGCCAAGGCCCATCTAGTCCAGCTTCCTGTATCACACAGTGGCCCCACCAGATGCCTCAGGGAGCACAAGACAACAAGATAACCTGTTCCCTGCTGCCACTCCCCTGCACCTGGCACAGAGAAAACCTACTTCTAAAACCAGGAGGTTGCTTATGGCTTGTAACCTGTCATCTCAGAAAGAAGATGATGGCCTCAGGGGATGGCTGAGGGGAGACTCGTGAAAGCCACTGAGATAGGATTGGCTAAATAGGGCAACCGTGGAGCATTTTGGCCAAGGACCCATTGGGATATATCCACAAATGCAGGCTGCTGCTGCTGCTGCTGCTGCTGCTGCTGCTGCTGCTGCTGCTGCTGCTGCATGTTCCCCAGTCAAACAACCCTATTAGGGAGCTCCAGGAAAGGATTGAAATCTCGTCCCGAATGACTTTGTGACATTGGAGAGAAGGTTTGCTCTAGCGATGGCGAAGCTTTGAAAAGGCTTATCCACCGAACACGCATCTGCTCGGAAACTCCTTTCATTTCCACTTCTAATAAGGAACAGAGTTTTCATGCATATGGATGTTGCCAACCAGCTTCATTTGATCTCTGCAAAGAGCTTAACGGGGACTTATAACGCTGGAATGGGCGGACGAGCACTTGTCAAATGAGAGACAGGCTCCGACCGAAGCCCTTTCCCCACACTCTGCGGGAACCTTTTGTGTGATACATGTCAATTTGGCTCAAGGAGCCCTGCGCCCTCCTCCTGCACGACTCTTCCTAATTTAATGGTCTCACAAATCCCTCTGCACGGAACCTGGCTGCAAGGCTGGCTGGAGGAATAATCCCAGGCCAGAGCGAAAGAGAGAGGCTGTCAGACAGCCGGGCCTCATCGTGCGGCAGCTGATAGAGGGATTTCACAGGACGCGATTTCAGCCAGGCCTGTTGCTTAATAGCCTGGAAATAGGTGCACGGGGGGGGGGGGGGCTGCCAGGCAACAGCCAGTCTGTTGACTTTGAGGGAGAGCACGGATCCTTGCCTCGTGATCTGTTCTGTTTGCAAACCAGGACCCACTTTGGGTCCTGTCACAGACTGAGAGACGGATGAGGCATCACACTGGAGCACAGGACTGTTGCCTGCCGCTGTGTGGGCCTGGAGCTCAGTGGCAGAGCCGCACACCTTGCACGTCTGGAAGGTCTCCGGTTCAGAAGGACTCTGAGGGGGCTGCGCTGGGAGAGGCCCTTGTCCGGAACCCAGAAAGACCGCTGTCAGTCAGGGCAGGCAGGACTGGACTGGACGGGCAGCAGCTCTGGCTTCCTGGCTGCCCACAGGGCCCCACCAAAGCTGGGGTGGCTCCTGCCGCCACCCCCACTTTGTGCACCTCCCTGCGCTCATGCGCACACAGGAGTCCAGCCCTGCTCCACCTTTGCCGCTGCCTTGCCCCCCCCCCCTTCTTCAGACCTGCTGGGCCAAGAGTGCCCTGGAAGAGGCTTTGGAGAGGAAGCAGCTGCGGAGAGGGGGGGGGAGAACCTCCTGCGGGGTCGTGGCTGTCCTTGGAAAGCTGTTGCAGCAGCCTTACTTCAGTGCTGCTGCTGCTGCTACGGCTGCTGCTGCGGCTGCTGGTCAGTCCCCCCCACACACAGGGAAGAGGGCAACGGGGCCATGGCTGGCCAGGCAGCAAGTGGGTGGGTGTGGGATACAACAAGGCCCCAAGAACACCTCACCCAAGCGATTGGGCAAAGCTGCTGCTGCTGCTGCTTCCCCGGTGTCGGCACCACTGGCTGCCCAGTTCACCCTCCCTGAAAAACGGCTCCACAGGAGCTCGGGGGGGGGGGGGGGAGGTGAAAGCACCATCACAAAATTTAAGTTTAGCAGTAAAGAAAGGATTGTTAATCTATATATTCCGAGGGGTCGAGGAGAAGGAAGCAGGGACTCGCTGTTTGGTAGGGCCCTAGGCAATTGGGCAAAGGTTGCCCTGCTGCTCCAGTAACTGCAGGAGTCCAGTAATGGGGGCCAGCAACATGTCTGAGGAGGAGGTGCAGCAGCCCCCCACCTGGAGCGACTTCTGCTTTTGCTTCTCCGTTCGCACGGGGGGGGGGGGTGTAGGAAGCTTCTCACGTTGTTGCTCCTCTTTGCTTTCAAGGAACGTTGAATGTTTACCTGCGGTTGAAAAGTCAGGCTGCAACAGAAAGCCCGTTCTGGTCTTCGAGCGGGAACAAAGGACAACACTGGTTCCAGGCCCGTGTTAATATACACCCGAACACTTCATTTCAGGTAAGAAGAGATGGGTTTCTTCTCTGGAGGGGGTGCAGAAAGAAAGCAGCTTTGCCCCTCCCGGTCATTAACACCCCCCTCCCTGCTGTCTGTTTCTTCGAAAACATGTCTGCTGCAACATTCTCCGCACAAGAGACCAACATGAAAGCTCTAAAATCATAAAATGCCCCAACAAAAAGGACACTCAATGCAAAACATTCAAACCCTGAGCAGTCCTAAGGCCATGCTCGTCGCAGCAACAAAAGCCAGATGGATTCTCATCCATGTCCGGTAAAAACGTCTTACCTGTCTATAGACAAGCAGAGGGGGGGGGGTGTTCGCCTGGCACTAAAATGAAAGGAAGAAGGTGGCCAGGAGAATCCCCTTCGGTACAGAATGCCAGATTCCAAAGCTACCACATGCGCGAAAATGGATTGCACAGCAAGGCCTTTGGGGGCAGGCAGGGAGGAGGACGGGGAGAATGCCCCCGCGTAGAGATGTGAGCTCCAGGGTTCTAAGGAGCTGGGTCCATAAGCCGGTGCAGATGAGCTTAACCCAGGCCTGATGTTGCCCAGGGGCCCAGTTCAGACCATGACGTTTTCTATGCTTGGACTTGTGTCATACCCCTGAGTTTTTCTCCAGTGCAGAATGTGAGGTGGGATTTGGCACAGGTGCCCTCCGGGAATGTTTGGCTGCCCCTCAGACTGTTGCCTGGGTGCTGATCACAGCTGTGCAAATTCTCCCAATGGCTCTCCAAGCGGGTTGCCCGACCAAGCTCCCCCACCCACCAAGCCTCGATGGACTCCCTCCCTCAGGTACTCGGGCAGCTCCCCTGGGGCTCCTGCAGCATGACTAGGCAAGAGAGAACTCTCAGGCCACACAAACACACTTTTTCAGAACACAGACTGATAAATGTTGTCGTTACCAAGCCAATTCCAAGTTCACCTGAGGAGAGTTTGCCCATATATATCCTCTTTGCCTTCCCAAAAAGGGAGAGTGGCAATAGGACAGACAAGAAGACCTCCAGTGATGAACAGTGGCGTCGCTTCGGTTGGGGCGGGGCTGTAAGTAACGCTCCGTCGTAGTCTCTTTACCGAACGAGCAGGAGGCAGCCCCGCCCCCTCACTGTCGGAGCCTTTCCTGTGCAGAGAAAGCAGCAGGCAAGAGACCCTGCCTGCTGCTTTCTCCGCAGGGGACTGGCTCCGACAGTGAGGGGGCGGGGCTGCCTCCTGCTCTCTCGGTAAAGAGACTACAACGGAGCGTTACTTACAGCCCCGCCCCTACCGAAGCAACGCCAGTGCTTGCAGCTGCCCCCCACCCCACCCCACCCCAAGTGCATTGAAACGAAATCAGACTGCTTGAGTATTCCAAGGAAAACCTTGAGGGTTTTTCGAGTTCTCAGTGAAACACTCAAAGAGCCCCATTTAGCCCCCTGCTCTCTTCCTGTTGTCCTCTTCCCCTTCCCCAAAACGTTGGGGAAGTTAAGACGAGAACAAGCACTGAAAAGCTCCCTTCATTGGGAATTGTGGGACTTCAGCTGCAACTGATGTTCTGTGCGCCAGGAGAGGAGGCCCACCAGAGCTCTCCTTGACAGTGCGGGGCACCAGTTGCAGCTGGAGCTCACGAGGCTTGGGATCAAGCTCCTGGGTCTCTGACTACGGAGGGATGCAAAGCCCATTCTGAGCCAGGGCAAGCTTGAGGGACAGAGTGGTCTGCAGGGGTGTCAATGAGGAGGCATTGACAGTCCTCAAGACCCCCAGGTCCCAAACCATTTGAAAGTGGTTGAAAGGGCAGAATCAGCACCTGGAGTAACCAGGCAAGCAGTGCATCTCCAGCAAGACAGGGCCCTCCTGAGCAGTCCTGGAAAAAGGGCAGACAGGACAATAGCTATTTTGCATTCAGGGTGGTGCATGTGAGCCCCTCAGAATCCTGCCTTGTCCATTATATCTCAAGAACCTTGCCATTTCTAAGATGGCATAGCTGGGGTGGTGGTGGTAGGGCCCACCACCCCGGGCAGCAACCTAGGGGGGGGATCACAACACATACCCTGGCAGCAGGAAGCACTCTCTGTGGGGGGGGGGAGTCAGAGCGGCGAACAGAGCAAGGTTCAGCCCTCCCACCCCCCTCTGTGCTCCCGTTTGGCTACAATTCGGAGCCATTCCAGGAGTGGGTGGCGTGGCAGGGTTACGACGTGGGGGTGGGGCTACGATGCAGGGGGGTGACCCCAGGTACTGGCTGGCCCAGCTACACTACTGCCTTCACCTTTCCTTAGAAGAGAAATAGCAGGAGTATTTGCTCCTGTGCCTGCGATACTCACTCCATTTGTCCATTTGTTTCTGGCGCTGTTTGCCTTCCTTAGGGTGCGTGTATGCGTTTTCTTAACGCATAAAACAAATTTAGGGCCGTGAAAACACCGAACAAATAAAGCAAGATAAATGTCAGCACAGCTGGGACTTTAAATTACTTTTTTTTAGCTGCTCCTCCTTCAACCAAACTTTATTTTGCATTTAAGAGCCTAAATGGGAAGAGACGTAAACCTCCTAGTTAATTTTAAGGAGGGTGAATCAGAGTGAATCTCTGTCTGCAATAAATGTGATTGTTCTGACACAGAAATTAAAGCTTTTTATAGGTTAATTCATACACTGAAGTGCATTCTGGATTTATTTTATACCTTCCTGGGCCGCATATCATCCACTGAGGATTTTTCATCTGAAGAGGGGATTATGAATGCTTTACAGCAGTCCCTGGTGCACAATGGCCAGCAAAAACAGGGATAAATCCTAACAAGAGCATCTCCAACCATGATTATTACACACTTTCAGAGTGCCAGTGGAACGTTCTGTTCTGTGTGGATGAAAAGACCGCACAGGACTTGCAATCTGCTTTGCGGATAGCCTTGCGTTCTGCCAAGATAGATGCGTTCCTGACTACCCCTATGAATGTCTTAGATATCCCCGTTTCAAACTTACTTTCTTGGCTGTCACTGCCAGTCTTTCCTCCACCAGTCCAGAGGCCGTCGAAAGGTGTGATGGGAGGCGGCCTGGCTGGGGCCGCCGGGCTCCTCCCACTTCCAGGCTTCCCTTCCCTGCTGCCGCTGTGACTCTCACCTCCCCCAGCCTGAGGTTTGTTAAAATGTGAGACCCTGGAACTCACACACACATCTCTGTTCCACATGGCACAATCCTAAGTTCTGTGTGCGCCAGTAGAGCACGCGCTCCGCCAGCGCTAGCCGTCGCAAAACTGCCATAGTTTGCAACAGTGCGCCAGAAAGCAGCGCTGGTGGAAGGCCTTCGCCTTCTTACTAGCGCCAGCACAAGAAGTGGCACCCGCCAGAGCAGGTAAGGTCCACACCGGGCAGTGCAGGAGCAGGGGGAGGGTGGGGGAGGACGGGGAGGAGGTGGAACAGGGCGGGGGAGGGCAGCAACAAGGGCAGGGGGTGGGCAGATCAGGCCCAGGAAGGGTGGGATCAACAGTGCTGGCACGCGCCGTATCCTAACCCCCTTCACAGGTCTGATCTGCTGGCATGGGTGCATGTGACCTGTGCCAGCCATACGGCTGGCGCGGGTCCAAGTAGACCCACTGCATGGACTGGGGCCTTACCCAAGGCAAGGGGCCAAATGTCCCCTTACCTGAAGGAGACCTCTGCTAAATTCCCCGCAGAATGTATCGTAGCCCACGCTAGCGCCGCTGCATCAGGTAGGATTACCAACTCCTACCAAACCTAGGTAGGATTGGGCTGTCCAATCATCCCTGCGTCGAACAGGATTATCCTCCTCCTCCTTTGTAATAGTGGGCACCAAGCCAGGAGAGAGCCAGACACGCCACACACCCCAGAAACCTGCCATGCGTGCAACTAGTCTTGCTCTCCCCTGGATTGGGGTCCACCATTATGAGGGAGAATTCAGCTGTTACTTTCCAGTGGATAATGCCTGAAGAAACTGGATGCAAGAACTCGGGGGCAGAAAGATTTTGCCTGCTCTGGGCTCAAGGCTTCGTTGCCCTGCACAGCATCTTCCCCACCTTCCCCACATCAAGGAAGAGCAGGAGTAGAAAGGATTAGGCAAAATATAGACATTGTGCAAACGTTTGTCCTGCATCTTGTTTTCACAGTGGCCAACCAGGGCATAGTGCCAATCCATGATCACACCTGTCCCCCAGGACTTTGTCCAGCCCCCCTCTAAGGGCGCCAAACTGGCAGCCATCAGTGCGTCCGGCCTCTGAGAATGCCATAAATGAATGACGACGTGTTGCATGAAGAAAGTATCTCCCTTCGTCTGTCCTGAATACACCAATGCAGGATGCAGAATCCAGCTTCTCTTGGGGCAGACATCTGAGATGGGCTTGGCTTGTGGTGTCTTCTTCTTCTTCTTCTTCTTCTTCTTCTTCTTCTTCTTCTTCTTCTTCTTCTTGACAAACCGTGCACATGGCCCTGGCATTTCAGTTCATTAAGGCAAATCACTTTGCAGTTGCTGACCTTTGCGTATATTGATCTTGCTGAGGCAGAACGAATGGAGAAAGTCACTTGCGACAGCAAATTCTGGAGGCCGAGCCGTGCAAATGAGCACAGGCAACTTGTTCAGGGAACCGGGATGATCCCGGAGGAGGCACCTTCAGTGGGCCTAACTGGGCCATTGTTGGCATAGCACAGAGAGAGAAGAACGTGGTCAAGAGCCACAGCTTCCTGACTGTCCTTTTGAAGTGTCCTTCGTTCATTTGTTTGTCAGAACGTTTTTATCCTGCATTTCAGTGAAATGTTCTTGGGGCGACTTACAGCATATGATAAGAACAACCAGAGAGCCAATTAGCGATGACAATGGCAGCTGGGGAGCTCAAAGCCAATTCAGAAGCCTGTGAGAACCAAGGAAATGTTAGTAGGGCTGGAAGGGGGAGGAAACAAATGGGAGTGTGTAGAAGGTCCCGCTACTACATGCCCAGGCACCTCCTGGTTGTTGAAGATGAAGAAGATGTGGAGTGTCATAACAGTGGTATAGCCAGCTGCTAGTAGTTCTGAGTAGTTCTGCTAGTAGGCTGAGCGCCGAAGAATAGATGCTTTCGAACTGTGGTGCTGGAGAAGACTCCTGAGAGTCCCTTGGACTGCTAGGAGATCAAATCAGTCAATCCTAAATGAAATCAACCCTGACTGTTCCCTGGAAGGACAGGTACTGAGGCTGAAGCTCAAATATTTTGGCCACCTAATGCGAAGAGAGGACTCTCTGGAGAAGACTCTGATGCTGGGAAAGATTGAAGGCAAAAGGAGAAGGGGAAGGCAAAGGATGAGATGGTTAGACAGCATCACCGATGCAACGAACATGAAAATGAGCAAACTCAGGAAGATAGTGGAGGACAGGAAGGCCTGGCGGGATGTGGTTCATGGGATCACGAAGGGTCGGACACGACTTAACGACTGAACAACAAGTAGTTCTACCAGACTTGCCTCCTGCCTGCCTGCCGCTTGCAAGGGCCGCGGTGGCATGGGCCTTTTCTCCTCCTCCACCCTGGGTGCAGGTTCTGAGGCCTGAGCCCACCCACTCCTGGGACGTGCATGAGGTTAGTTCCCACCACCTGGCTCTGAGGTGCCCAGTTCACGCTCCTGGCAGTGGGGAGCCAGAATGGGGCTCCAAATTAGAGACTGAAAAATGGCACTCCGCCTCAAGTCCCACAAGGTTGCGCCTCCAAGTGGGATAACAACACCACATTGTCCAACTGGCTCTGTGGGCAAACATTAATTTGTCTATTATTAACACCCAAGCATTCCCCTTTCCATTGTACTGCATCTTCCTCAGAATGTCCCTGAATTAAAGTGCAAAACATCTCAGTTAGCAGAAAGTGTTTTGAGAGCAGCGCAAATGCCATTTTGGCTTTGCCTAATTCCCTCCAGCTCCATGAAAAGACTTTTGAAATTTGCTGCTGGAGAATGCCTTTTCTGCCAGAGTGAATGGCTGGAACATTCCCATAACGGAATTAAACCAAACATGCTGGAGTCCCATCATGGTTGGGAAAAAGAACGAGGAGAGATTTCATTTCGGCCGCACAACAGCCGTCGCTGCTGAACACGGACACTGCTGCTGCGTGGGGCAAGTGCCTTTTGGGTCGGCGGTCGGGCTGTGCGGCAGGACTTGGAAGCACCTGAGCGCCATAGCCGCCGCCGCCCTTCTTCACAAACAACGTGCATGGAGGTGCACTGTGCCTCCCTTCGTCTCCGTGGGGAGGCCCACCCTGCCCTCTGCTCCTCCTTCCTCCAGCCAGCAGAAGCGCAGCTCCTCTCAAGGCCGAGTCTCCCGCCTCTGCTGCTTTGCCATTGCCAATAACTGGGCCAGCCTCCTAGTGGCAAAAATCTCCCACTGGGAAAGCCAAATCGTTGCAGCGCCCCAAATAAAGCAACAGGTTTCCAAATATGTGTTGTTGATATTTGCTGACACAGCTAAGCCAAGAACACAGAACGGAGGAGGGAGGGCAGACACTCACCTGGCCTCGTTTTAAGCAGCCTCTGCAATGCCCAGCTAGTCAATAGGGAGCAGTGGTCCGCAACAGCCTGGCTTGGTATGGCGCTGGCAAGCAGTAGCCCTGTTAACGGGAAGGAAGCCACCTCCGGCCTGACCCCAAGCACAGAAGCACATGCTGACGCCTGCGCAACAGGGGCAGCAATGGCAGCCAAGCAGTCGTCTGGCACCGTCTTGTTTCTGCATGGTACACGATTACTCCTGCACTGATGGCTATGATGACTATACCACTGACCGACATTTTTTTCAGGTCTACCTTTTTCTGTTTCATGACAGGTTGTTTTCGAAGGGATCCGGGGCAGGGGCATTGAAGGAGACATTGCCATTGATGACATAGCAATTGTGGAAGGAGAATGCACAAAATCCGATTATGTAAACAACCGTAAGTGGCTCCCCTCTCAAATGATGACGTCACTTGAGACCTGGAACTCGGAATGGGTCCAAGCTTAAGCCAGCTCATTTGGGCCCGGTCCAAACTGAGCCCAGAGCAGGGTACAAATGCAATTAATAAAAACATTGAAATAAAGACAGTTAAAGTAATACGAGTGCAGTTAAATGATGTAAAAACAGCAACAGAAGCCCTTTAGGTACTAGATTAAAAAGAGATTCTTCCCTCCTCAAATGCCAAGTGGAATAAATATGTTTTAAACCCCACTGGAAACCAAGTATAGAGGGGGCTGTCCACAGATTTTCCAGTAGTTGGTTCCAGAGATGTGGTGCCACAACAGAGAAAGGTCCTGCACCTCACCACAGTCCACTTGGTTTCAGGTGGTGGCAGCACCCTAAGCAGGGCCCAGTCTGATGATTGTAGGGGACGTGCAGGATTGTATGAGGAAAGGTGGACCTTGAGATATCCCGGTACTATGCCGTGTAGGGCTTTCAAGCTCATCACCAACAGCATTGGAATGGGCAGCCAATGGAATTATTCATTTAGTTATACAGTGGACCCTTTCTATCCGCGGATCAGGGATCTGCGGATTTGACTTACCACGGGTCCTGGATCTGCGAGGTCCATGCTCCAAAAGCTGTTAAAAGGAAGAAAAGGCCCCCCAATCCCCGTTTCTACCTTTAAGTGGGCAAACCGCTGGGTCGCACGAAGGCTCTTCCCTCCTCCCAGTCTTGTCCCAGGATGCTCTGGGACAAGACTGGGAGGAGGGAAGAGCCTTTGTGCGACCCGGAAGTGGGTCGTTAAGCTTGCCAGAAGTCCTGCGGAGGCTTGAAAATGACGTAGTTTGGCCACTTAAAGGTAGAAAAGGGGATTGGGGGACTTTTTCCTTCCTTTTAACAACTTTTTGAGCATGGACCCCAGTATCTGTGGATCCTCGCTATCTGCGGGGGGGGGGGTCCAGAACGGATCCCCACGGATAATGAGAGCTCACTATATTTCAAACCTGTGCACACTTTCCTGGGAGTAAGTCTTATTGAACACAATAAGAGTTATTTCTGAGAAAAGATGAATAGGGCTGTGCTGTGTGTGCCACTGTGTGTGTGTGTGTGTGTGTGTGTGTGTGTGTGTGTGTGTGTGTGTGTGTTGCTTTTCAGAGTACAGTCTAAAATGCAACACAGGAAGACAAGAGAAGAAGGGGAGGGAAAGACAGAGGGTAAACAGGGGAAGAACGTGTGACTATTTCAGTGACCAGTGCTTAGGATGGGTGGCAGTGGGTGCACTGGCGTTGCTCTAGGTGGGGCGGAACACTAAATGCCGCCCCACTCTGAACCTCTGTTACAGCTCCGTGCGAGGTGGCCCCGCCCCCTCGCCTTCGGAGCCATTCGAAAATAACGTGCAGGGAGTCTCCTGTGTGTTGTTTTCGCTGCCTCGAAAGGCGAGGGGGCGGGGCCGTCTCGCGCAGAGCTGTAACGGAGGTCATTAAAACATGTTAAAATACATAATAAAAGACAATACAAAAAAAATAATTAAAACAGGTAATTAAAACAAACTCCAGTGGGTCACCTTATGATTACATTTATTAAAAAGCCAGCCCACCATGTCAGCCATTGAACGCCAACCTGAATAAGGGTCTGTAAGGGGGACAGGACACCGTTATTTGGGGAAGCAAAAGACCTCTGGCTGGCAGGTGAGGGCATCGGGGTGAGGGGGTGTTGGACTGGGCAGCGGGTGGGAGGCCCCGTTTCAACTCTCTTCTTGCTCAGCTGTGATGTTCATTCAGTGACACTGGGCCGGTCACACACTCTAGTCAGTCCAGCCTACTTTGCAGGACTGTACAGAGGATAAAATGGGCTGCTGCCATCATGTGTGCGTCCCGTCTGAAGCGACAGAGCACAGACTCCGTAGGAAGGGCTTGGCAAAGGGTCTGGCGCAGAGTTGCACACTCAGCCTCTGGGGCCCCCGTCTGATTCTAGAAGGGTTTTTTAACTCTCATTTCCCCTTCTGTTTAGATATACCTTCGGGCGCTGTCAGGACACTGGCGCATATACGGATTTTCCCCGTTTTCCTTCTCGTGTCTGTCTTAAGTCATCAGAGGTGACCTTATTCTGGCAGAGGCTACAACACAGACGTATCGCGCACTGGCATGAAGAAAAGAGTCTTTGTAAAACAAACATTTCAAATACAAAAAAAGAAACAAAAACTACCAAAGATTCCTCCACTGACTGACTCAAATACGAAAACAATTTTTAAAAAAATCAAACTTAAAAAAATATATATATATAAAAAAAGGAAGCATTGGGAGTTTATTACACACACACACACACATACACACATACACACGAAATGGAATGAACAAACAAGGGATTGCGGGCTCATAGCTGATGCTCTGCGGACCACAAATGGAAGCAAAGGAGACAGGCCTTCAGGTGCTTTTGTAGTTAATTAGCGATGAACAAATGTGAGAGAGAGAGAGAGAGAAAACACACACACAGCATCTATTGGAAGGACTCTGTCAAAAGAGCTATAGAATTCCTTGTCAAAGCACAAAGTCATGGCTTGTTTTGTTTCAAGTGAATCGTTTGCTTGTTGCCATGGAAACCTAATGGCCTGCCAAAAGAGAGATTTAATAAAAGGAGAGAGAGAGAGAGGAAGAACCCTACACCTCACTGTAAAACAGGGTACAAGAGGAGCTGGCGTTTCTTTTTCCCCTTTCACACCAGGTTTTCAAGCATCGACTGACTTCCAGACTAGTCGTAGGCCCTGCCTGGTTCCTGCCTCGGGCTGCTGCTGCCTTCGGACGGAAATGGGCCGAGACGGCTGAGCTCTTGAAGACATTGTTTCCGTTCCTCATGGCAATGCTCGATTTCACTGTATGCGGTCTCCGTTTTGCATGCATTACTTAACTCCAGGATGTACCTATGGTGACACTGACTTTTCCAGGGTTTGCTTGCGGCCACTTGAACACCACGAAACACCCTCCCTGCCCCCCGGCTCCCTCCGAGACCTTGCCCTCCCACCCCACTCCTGACTGAATCATCTCTCCTAACCAAGTGACGAAACCAAACTACCATCTTTTTTCTAAAATGCCATGGAAACCAAGTGCCTTCAATGATAACAAGCCTGAGAAATGTGGAGGGGAAAAAATGCAAATGGAGTTCCAGCAGAGAGAAGCTTGCAGGCTCGGGTGAGGTTTGCATGAACTTTTTTTGTAAAGCAAACTCCGGAGCAGAACTGCAGGCCAGGAAACAAATCTCAATCACACACGCAACAACAAGCCACTTCCAGACGGACGGACGGACGGACAGACTTGCAGCGCAGCCTGAAGAAGGCCCCTTCTCGGATGGAGACCTTTGCTGTCCCACCTCCTGCCAGCCATGGCCGCCTTTCAGCGCATTGTCCATGACGAGGAAACGGCTTCCCTTGAGTCATGGGCACGGGAGCAGGCGGTAGCCCTTGCTTTTCAGGTCACCAAGTGGGGTCGGCTGGAGCCAGAAGGGCTGATAGGGTAGCATTGAGCAAAGAAGGTGATGGTGAAATTCACCCCCCTCACACACACACACACACACACACACACGCACCCACACACCTGATTTTTCTTACTCTAACCTCTGCACAGAATGAGATTGGTCCTAACTTGAGCAAGCGGAGGAGGTTACAGTGCGTATGAAAGAAGAAAACAGACTCTTTCTGGCAAAAGACAGGCCAGCCGACCCGGTTTCATTTCCAAACACGGAGAAGAGAAGGCCTCTGCCCTTTCAGCAGACTCTGTGCAAATTGTGAAATATTATTTTATTATTTTAGCAAAATTTTAAACAAACAAACAAACAAACCACTTTTACAAAAAAATAAAACCTGTAAAAATTATTTTCAGCTACCTGGCTCCATCCCATACCTATAATCAGCCAGTTTTCGAATACACTGTAAATTTTTCCTTCTACGAGTTGGTAATGAAAATTTGAAGACCTTTTTCCTTAAATTATCTCAGCTTTTAACTTCATTAAAAAAGACTTTTGTCTAAGCAAGAGTGATGATGATGATGATGATGATGATGATGATGATGATGATGATGATGATTTGTACCCTATGATGAAAAGAGGGGGGGAACCTTGTATGCAAATAATTCGGATATAAAAAGAAAAAAATACATTTGAAAACATTGATATAAAAAAGCACAAAAAGATGCAGTAAAAAGTGATGAGGCTTGGGTTTTGTTTTGTTTTTTAAATTATGTAGAAAAAAAAAGAGTTTGTGCCAATTCAGTCATTCAACTGAAAGAGATAATTTTACAACTATGTTCAATAAAGCTTATTTCCAGGTACGGCATGGGAAGTGGGCTGTGTCTTTGTGGAGCATGGCAGACAGCCGGGGGGGGGGGGGGGCTTGGCAGTGTCTCTCCCTTTTTTACCCCTGTGGATCACTGGTTGTTTCCTGAAATAATTATAATTATAAGTATTAGTATTATTATTATTGATTTCTATTACACACACAGCAATTTACAAGTCTCTGTGTGTGTGTGTGTGACACAGAAGACATACTAGCTTTTCTTTGTAGATTCTGTGCATTCTCAGCATGACTGCTCAGATAAGAACATAAGAACATAAGAAGAGCCCGGCTGCTGGATCAGGCCAAAAGCCCATCTAGTCCAGCTTCCTGTGTCACACAGTGGCCCCACCAGATGCCTCAGGGAGCACAAGACAACAAGATAACCTGTTTCCCGTTGTCACTCCCTTGCACCTGGCACAAAGAAAACCTACTCCTACAACCAGGAGGTTGCTTATGGCTTGTAACCTGTGATGGTCACCTGTGATGGTCTTTTCCTCCGTGAATCTGTCCAAACCCCTTTTAAAGGCATCTAGGCCAGATGCCATCACCACATCCTGTGGCAAGGAGTTCCACAGATGAATTACACCCCAGGGAAAGAAATATTTTCTTTTGTCCGTTCTAACTCTCCCTCCGCTCAATTTTAGTGCATGTCCCCTGGTTCTGGTGTTGTGCGAGAGGGAGAAGAATTTCCCTCTCTCCACTCTCTCCACCCCATGCATAATTTTATACGTGGTCTCAATCATGTCCCCCCTCAGGCGCCTTTTTTCTAGGCTGAAAAGCCCCAGACGCTGTAGCCTTTCCTCATAAGGGAGGTGCTCCAGCCAGGTGCAAGGGAGTGGCGACTGGACACAGGTATCTTGTTGTCTTGTGTGCTCCCTGAGGCATCTGGTGGGGCCACTGTGTGATACAGGAAGCTGGACTAGATGGGCCTTTGGCCTGATCCAGCAGCCAGACTCTTCTTATGTTCTTATGTCTAGGAGTGCATGGGATTTGTAGTTTCTCCTTCCTCCCCGCCCAGTTATTTGAATTGGGAGGCATAGGAAAGCAGAAATTAGAAGTCCCAACCCTGCGTTCTGGTCAGAACGATGCTGCTCCCTTTCGGAGCTTCATAGGCAGGTTAGGAGAGGCGCACAAGGCCTTTTCTGGCACCAGTGAGCTCGCTGTCTACTGCTCTCTTTTTTCCCACCTGCAGATTTGCAAGGGACAGGAACAGGGACTAGCAGACTGGACTGCTCTACAGCTCTACAGCTGTAAATAAAAGTGTAGGTGTTTTAAATTGTTCTTAAAACAAGCAAAAGGTTAAATAAAATGTGGGCCAGACCCAAACTTCAGACAGAGTCTGGACTTGGTTCCTAATGGGGTTGAATTTTCAAACCAACATTGCTATATAATACATAGGCTGCAGTCTGTTGGCCTGACGGCCCAATCTTACTGCATTCCGGCAGTGCAAGTTCCTTTGCAGCTGTTGCAAATGGCGACTCACCATTCAGTGCACCACAAGCGGCTAGTGGCCGCAGCTGTGTGCCAGTAGCCCGCCAATGACCTGGGGCAGGCAGGGGAACAGAATCGGGTGGGGAGCGGGAGGAACGAGGCAAAGACGGCAGATCGAGGCCAGTAAGGAGGCGGTAGCAGCAGCAGCAGTGCCGCCAATATCCTCCTTCTACCCCCCTTCCGGCATTGCTCTGGCTTCCCAGGTCCACCCAGACTTGCGCCAGCTAAACCGCTGGCACACATCCAAGTAGACCCATTTGGGCAAATGTTCCCTTACCCAGAGGAGACATCTGGGACTGCCCCCCCTCAGGATGCAGGGCACACTCCAGTGGCACAACTGCATCGGCAGAGAGGGGAGATTTAGGGAGGACTGGGCTGCCCGATCCACAAGCAGAAGCTGATTTGCACACGCTCAGATGCTGTGAAGGCAGCAACACACCTGGAGGTTCACTTACCTCAACCCTGCTACTTTTGCTGGGCCACAGTGAAAAGTTGAGATGTACGTTTTGGGACAGGTGAGGAGGGCCCCATGCAGGTCAACTCATTTCTGCTTGCGGCTTGTTATGATTGAGTGCCCTTGGATCGAGACCACTGGCAACACAGATTCAGAACAGCACCCTTTTCCAGATGCTAGCTGGGCTTCTCCCTGTGGGAGGGAAAGTGCCCCACTCTTGAATGTGTAGTCGGATTGAGAATATTAGCACTGCTCGGGGGTGGGGGGGGGAGACGCTTCGACTGGATGCTTTGCTGATGAAGCCCTGATGTGATCTGAAGACCTGAAGATGCAACTGTGCTTTCCAATTGACACTTATGCTTCTAGTTTTCCCTGCAAAAATCATAGATGCCCAAATATTATGATTGAAGAAATGTTTAGATCTGTAGAGATTCCAAAGCATTGCACAGGTATCGGCAGACAGCCAAGATCTACAGACAGGAAGGCTGACATATCTGCACAGAAGAGCGTTTTACCCATCCCTCATTTCTATTTTGGTAGCAGCTGGTTCTGTTGCTTAGGTAGTCCAAATGGGAACCATGAACGAGAGCTGCTGCGCAGGCACTCAGTGGTGCCATGGGGCATTGTTGTTGCCTCATGCAGTTCATGCCATCTGAGCAAGTAGTGGCCTAATCCTGCCCCACCCCTTTACAGCATGCAGCTGAGCCAATGCAGGCTGCCCTACATGGTACTGGGGTGGTGGTGGTGGTGATCGGGCCACCAGCAGAAAGTACGTAAAAATAAGTAAATACCGTATTGTCCCGAGTATAAGATGCACCCGATTATAAGACGCACCCTTAAAGTTTGGTGCTATTAAAAAAATTTAATTAAATCACTGGCATTAAATTGCAACAGCTTGATTATAAGACGCACCCCTAGTTTAAAAACTTAAATTAGGAGAAAAAAGTGAGTCTTATACTCAGACCAATACGGTAATTTTACTGACCCCCAGGTAGGCTGCCCGATCACCTGTTGGTCATACGCCAGCCAATTGGCTGGTGTATGTCCAAGGAGAGAAAAATCACAGGGCAGGCAGGACAATGGGAGATAAAATCTGGTGTGCATGACTGCCGCCGGATCCACCCCTCCCTCCCCTGACACACCCATTACTCCCCCTCCCCACCCACGACCGCCCCTGCTGGTGCTTGTGGATCCTCCTGGAGCTGCTACTGTGCGTGCTGTGCATGCTGCGCCTCTCGCCATTTGCGGCAGCGGCCCAGCTTGCACGCCACTGTAAAGGACCTTGCAGTGCTGGAACACTAGTTCCAGCAGTGCACGTCCCCTATAGGATTGGGATCTTTAGAAGTGGGTTTTTAGAAGTGGGTTTTCTCTGTGCCAGGTGCAAGGGAGTGTCAACGGGAAACAGGTTATCTTGTTGTCTTGTGCTCCCTGAGGCATCTGGTGGGGCCACTGTGTGACACAGGAAGCTGGACTAGATGCGCTTTTGGCCTGATCCAGCCGGGCTCTTCTTATGTTCTTATGTTCTTATGATCTAAGTGAACGACAGTTGAAGGAAAGGCCAGGGCTGCTAGAAACCTGGGATCCTGTGCGGCCGTGGCAGATTTCCTCAGCACAGACAGTAGCCCACAGCACTAGAAGGCCTCTTGGTCAAGAATGGCTTCCTTGCGGCTGGATGGTGCCCTCTCTTCCTGTAGTGGTGATGGCTGGCTGGTGTAAGGAAGATAAAATGGAGCCACCCTGCCTGACTGCCAGAAGAAAGGAGTTGGTACCATCCAAGCATCTATGCCGTGTGAGTTACAGCCCAGTCCTGTGATCGGACTGCCCTGCCAGAGCTAGAGTTCTGGCAGTGCAGCCCAACCTATGGCATCACAAAGCGCAATGCTGCATTGCGCAGGGCAGTCCGATCACTGGGCTGCTTTGAAATGGCAAGTGGTGCCGGCCACTTCCCTGGAGTCCCTGGTGCCGGTACGTCAGTGGTGGGGCGGGCTGTCTGTGGGTAGGAAAGGAGAGGGAGTGGGAGGACTGGGGGCATTACTGAGTGGGGGGAGGAACCAGAGGCAGGGAGGAGGCAGGAGGGTTGGATCCAGCACAATAGCACACGCCAGATCTTATCCCCTCTGTTTTAAACCTCCCCACCTCTTTTCTGTCATTTGATATACACCAGGGATTCTCAAACTTTGGAGGCCCGCGTATCCCCTATGTGGGCCTCCGGTTGCCCCACGTACCCCTGGACTGGCTGCCCCCACATACCCCCTGTTAAAGTGGTTTTTTCCCGAGTTGCGGTGTGGGCGTGTCCTCCCACTCATGCCGCAACCCAGAAAAAAGGATACAGCCCTGCCCATGTCCCCAGTAGCTCCTCCTACCCGTTCTCCTGGGCACCGCCATCTTGGATCTTGGGAAATCTCATGAGATCCAAAATGGTGGCGCCCAATTCTCACAAGATATGGGTGACGCCATCTTGGATCTCATGAGATTTCCCAAGATCCAAGATGGCGACACCCAGGAGAACAGGTAGGAGGAGCTACCGGGGACACTTCGGTTTACGGCGCGAGCGGGAGGACCTGCTTGCGTCGCAACCCAGGAAAAAGCCACTTTAACGGGTCCGCGGGGGCAGCCAGCCCTGGGGTATGCAGGGCAACCGGTGGCCCGTGTAGGGGGTACGCGGGCCTCCAAAAGTTGGGAACCCTGTTGTATATCAAATGACAGAAAAGGGGTGGGGAAGTTTAAAACAGAGGGGATAACAGCGGCCCATTAACAGCAGCCCGTTATCAGCTGCTGATCACAGCAGCTGAGAACGGGCAGCGTGTCGCATACCCCCGGCCTGCTGTCCGCGTACCCCAAGGGGTACGCGCACCACAGGTTGGGAACGCCTGATATACACCACCAAAAGTGGTAGTATATGTTTGAGGAGACCCATAGGCAGCCACAGGGCTTACACAGGCGTAGGTAGTAATTTTACTCACTTCTCGTTTGCCCTTGGGTCACCACCCCACCAATGAATGCAATGGATATAGTTGAATTGGAAAAGGTGCAGAAAAGAGCGACCAGAATGATTCGTGGACTGGAGCACCTCCCTTATGAGGAAAGGCTACAGCGTCTGGGGCTTTTCAGCCTAGAAAAAAGGCGGCTGAGGGGGGACATGATTGAGACTTATAAAATTATGCATGGGATGGAGAGAGTGGATAGAGGGAAATTCTTCTCCCTCTCGCACAACACCAGAACCAGGGGACATGCACTAAAATTGAGTGGAGAGAGTTAGAACAGACAAAAGAAAATATTTCTTTACCCAGCGTGTAATTCATCTGTGGAACTCCTTGCCACAGGATGTGGTGATGGCACCTGGCCTAGATGCCTTTAAAGGGGGGATTGGACAGATTCATGGAGGAAAAGACCATTGCAGGTTACAAGCCATAAGCAACCTCCTGGTTTTAGAAGTGGGTTTTCTCTGTGCCAGGTGCAGGGGAGTGTCAACAGGAAACAGGTTATCTTGTTGTCTTGTGCTCCCTGAGGCATCTGGTGGGGCCACTGTGTGATACAGGAAGCTGGACTAGATGGGCTTTTGGCCTGATCCAGCAGGGCTCTTCTTATGTTCTTAATGCATGCCTTTTTGATGCTGCTTCATCGGCACTGGTGGCGGTGGATAGAATTGGGGCACAAATATATGAATGTATGGAGCTGCCATGCTAAGTCTAGTGCTGTCTACTCTGAGAAAGGGTCTTTGCCTACTGCCTGATCTTTTAACTGGAGATGGACTGTGGGATGGTCTGCATGCACAGCATGTTGTCTCCCACTGATCTTTGGCCCCTTTGTAAGAAACGTGTGTGGGAGAGAAGAGATGGTCTTGCCGTAGGCCAAGGTGGTGGGGTGGCTGACCTCCAGCATGCCCCAAATGCCAGCACTTTCTACCTACAGCACAGACACCAAGCCCGGCCACAGCACTTTGGCTCTACTACAGACCTGGAACAGATGAGCCCCAGAGGCCACCGCAAGGGCCAACAGCAGCAGTGAGGAGACAAAAAGAGCCAAGGGCCACTGGCCATTTAGCCTCTCTGCTGCTGTCGGAATGCCAAGTTTGACTGCATGCCTGCTGCGTGCCATCCAAAAGGCACCATTCAATGCCACATCCAAGGGCAGCCGTGCCTACATTTAGCTAGACATTGTGTTTCATTTTCACAGTAATTCCCTGCAAATGGATTCTCTCCTGCAACATCCATTCGCTGGTTTGGGTGAGACATTTCCAATTCCGCTGAATGGAGATGCAACTCTGAATGAAAGCCATGATCCGTTCGCTACAGCCCCGGGCAGCAGCAATGGGATTCCTGCTGACTCACAAATGCCTCTTTTTCTCTTTTCTGTGTGTGGACATGAGCCACCTCTTTGTTATGACAGTACCCCAACAGGGCAATTGCATTTCAGTGGGAGACACAAACCGTGCAAGGCGTGCAAAGGATGGCAGCCCTCATCTTGAAGTTAAAGAGCACCTTTCCTCCTCTTTAGTGCCTTCTCTTTTCTTTCTCTGGGCAGCTTTATGAGTCCATCTGCAGCTTAGCTTGTTTGTGCATTGATTCATTGTAAAAGAGACTTTCCTCACTGTCGCGTAGTATTGGTTTCATAGGGCTGGCCCAAGACATTTTGGTGCTTGAAGCAGAATTCCAACTGGGATCCCATGCAATATGGAGCAGCTGCAGCATGCGCCAGTCCCAAGCTCTTGCACAGCTCCAAGGCATTTCAGTTGAGCTCCTTGGTTGGTTGTGCCCCCCAGGCGGGATCCCCAGCGTCTCCCATTCTGGAGACAGTCAGAATGCAATAGTCACTGCCTGAAACATCTGCCATCACTTGACCCATCATGGGAGGTCACCTGTTACTGCCCAATGACTGGTGCACACAGGAGTGTTCTGCCATCTCAGAATTCGACCACCTGCTGCATGTGGCCCAGGTCCCTGCTGCTGCAGTGCGTAAAGTGTAAACTGATGCACACTGGGGGGGGGGCAAGAAACCAAAATTTCACATATACGCTCATGGGTTCTGAGTTGTCTGTGACGGATCAAGAGAGAGATCTTGGGGTCCTGGTGGACAGGTCGATGAAAGTGTCGACCCAGTGTGCGGCGGCTATGAAGAAGGCCAATTCCATGCTCGGGATCATTAGAAAAGGGATTGAGAATAAAACGGCCAATATTTTATTTATTTATTTATTTATTTATTTATAGAATTTGTATCCCGCCTTTCTCCCACAACGGCAACCAAGGCGGCTTACAATAAAAACATTAAAATACATATCATTATGCCGTTGTACAAATCGATGGTAAGGCCACATCTGGAGTATTGTGTCTAGTTCTGGTCGCCGCATCTCAAAAAGGATATAGTGGAACTGGAAATGGTGCAGAAGAGAGCGACCAAAATGATTAGTGGGCTGGGGCATCTCCCTTATGAGGAAAGGCTACAGCATTTGGGGCTCTTCAGTCTAGAAAAAAGGCGCCTGGGGGCGGGGACATGATTGAGACGTATAAAATTATGCATGGGATGGAGAGAGTGGATAGAGGGAAATTCTTCTCCCTCTCGCACAACACCAGAACCAGGGGACATGCACTAAAATTGAGTGGAGGGAGAGTTAGAACAGACAAAAGAAAATATTTCTTTACCCGGGGTGTAATTCATCTGTGGAACTCCTTGCCACAGGATGTGGTGATGGCATCTGGCCTAGATGCCTTTAAAAGGGGTTTGGACAGATTCATGGAGGAAAAGACCATCACAGGTTACAAGCCATGGTGGGGATAAGCAACCTCCGTCCTGGTCTTAGTAATAGTCAATGTCTTAATGCCAGATGCAAGGAAGTGGCAACAGGATACAGGTCATTCCCTGCATGAGCTCAGCACATTCTTGGGTCTGGTGCACATTGTCCGAGCATGAACACTGCGCCACTGTGTGGTAACTACCCTCGGAACATCCTGCAAGAGGGCCCCCTGAGCACCAGGAACCGTGCTGTTGTTCTGGAAGTGCTGCAAGCAGAGCAGCACATTGCAGGGGATGTGACACCCAGGCCGGCCTCCTTGGCTCTCCCTGCAACTGAAGAGCTTGTTGAAAAAGCAGCTCCCTGCATTGGAACATTGAGCTGCCTGGAAAACTTTGACATTTGTTCCTTGGCATTGGGAATGGGTCCCTCTCACTCTCTGAGCTGGAAATCACAGTTCCGTCCTCAACTACTCTTCACAAGGTATATTGACTCAACCATGTGCTAGGAGTGTGAGGGGCCATTCCTGTCCCAAGGGCAGGCAGGCAGCTCCACCCCGAGACAGGGATGGGAAATGGCCAGAAGTGAGGGATGAGGAGGAGCAGAGGGAACTAAGCAGCTGTGGACTAACAGGCAAGGCAAGGCGAAAGGGAAGGGCTGGCCCAAGTTCTTCTGCTGCTGGAAGCGAAGGATGGAAGAGCTTTCAGAAGAATGGAATTCTTTCAATGATGCCTCCCCCCTCCCCCCTCCCCCGTCCAACAACATAAGACAACGTACAATCGTAGATGACTGCATCATTGAAAGAATTCCATTCTTCTGTTGCTGTTGACAGTTAAAGCCTTCTTCAGTGGCACCCAGTGCATTTTACATCTTGCTAGCACGGTGCTGCTGTACACCAGAAGACGTCCACAGAAGTGGACGAAACGTTGTGTGTTTTGTGTTCTGTTAAATACATTTTCTAACATGGCATCTAAACCCGTGTTCCCTATTTCTTACAAAATTGTTGCTGGCCATGAAAGCTATCGCTCTTTATTGAAAGAATTTTAGTTTGTTCTCAACAAAGTATCAAACAGCAAGCATTTGCATTCTCCATAATAAAAACTCTTCATCCAGCAGATGGTTCGCAAAAGGACAAGGGGGCCCCAACAGTCAGCACTTTGCAAAATGTAAAGTAGTACGGTACTTTATTTGACCAGTCCTGAAAGGGATGAGATGGTTTTAATAGACACACAGGGCTGCTTAGACAAAGGGAGGAAGCCAGAAATGGTTGCGCTCCTCCTCCACCGGAACTATACAGTATATACTGTACCCTGTAAGTGAACTTACAGCCCCATCCTCTAGGCGGCCCTGCTGCTGCCATAATTCCTCTAATAGCGGTGCAGCTGTTGCACTGCCGTCACGTGTGCTGGAGTTGTTAACGGAAACGGCCAGAGGTTCCACATCTCCACCACACACACACGGGCCCAGCCCACATCAGAGCAGGTCAGGTCCCAGTGGGGGCAGGTTGTGGGCTGTTCAAGGGAGATTCGGGGTGGAGAGCAGGGAGAGCAGGGGGCTGGAGGGGGTGGATCCTAGTGGCACCAGCACTCTCTGTTCCTGTTTTTCAAGCCCAACGTGCCCCCTGCCTCACCTCAGACTTATGCCAGCAAAATAGCTGGCGCAGGTCCGAGGAGACCCATTAATAGCTAAGCGGCCTACCAGGAGGTAAGTAAAAAAATATGTTTATTTCCCTTTCCCAGGCCTCTGGTCACCCCATCACTGCAACTGGAGACAGGATTGGGCTATCAGACTTCTCTTGAGCAATCAGGATTGGGCTCTCAGACTCAGACTTGGGCAACCCTACACATACGTAATTGGAGTAAGCTTAACTGAATTCAGTGAATCTTACTTCTGAGTAGACATTCCTAGGCATTTGCTGTCAGTGTTGCCTCCAGTCCAGACTTGAAAGACGTAGGTTATTTAGAATGCAAAGATGGGGGGGGGGGAATGGCAACCTTGGAGTGATTTGGGGTGGGAGTGAGGAGAGGGCAACACTGGCACAAACTATGGGGCAAGGAGAGAAGACCATACTGTAGTGGGGGAGGGAATGGGGCTGAGAAGGAGGGAGTGGGGGACACGGCTTGGGATCGTCGACACTGAGTCACAGGCAGGGATCATTCCCAGACCTCTGTGGAGGTACTGAGACCGTCTGCAGCATGGAAAGCGCGTGTTCCACCGCTGAGCGATAGCCTCTACCCACCAAGTCGCAAACAATCCTCACACTAGGATATGCAGAGCCTCTGGGAGGGTGCCTGCCATGGAATCAGTTTTCCTAGTCTAAGTGGATGGATTTATTTCCACAGAAAATCCATCCACTGTTCGGATTTCAGTTTGTCTTGTTAGCTCTGCCACTAACAATTACTCGCTTGCGTCGCGTTTTCATGCAGGCTGACGGAGCTTTGTCTTAAGGGTGCATAAACGAATCATGTGTACTTGCCTGGTCGCAATGCATCATGGGTTTTATAGTCTTATGTCTGCATAAATAATAAAGAAACTCAGGATAAATCCTCAGGGGACCTAGTTAAAGCAATGCAGATTTCTGTAAGGTCTTGTCCCACATTCGGCTTTAGGACAAATTCAACAACAAAAAGTAAATGTGGGCTGCATTTTTTAAACATTTGGAAGAAGCGCATTCCAGGGTGATGGGCTGGCCCAGCATGGTTTGACGACCAGGTCCTAAAGTCTCAGCAAAATCCGCCCCTCACCCAGCTTGTTTTCCAAAGGAGTCAAGTTTCAAACAGTTCCAGTATTTATACTGTTTTTTCCTGGAAAGCCTTGTTTGCAGGAGACAAAAATCAACCTACCAATATAATTTATAATGAATTTTGATTGGACCAGGCTGTATTCCACAGCTAGCTGTCTGTCAGCATTGATGTGGCACATTTCATGCATAGGAAATGGTCACGTATTAAGCGGCCGTATTTGGAGCCAAACCGTGGGTCTGCAGCCCAGCACTGCCTCCCCTGCCCCCTGGCAATGGGTCCCTCTCAGCCCTGTTAATCAAGATGCATGAGTGAGCTGTGGGGGGGGGGGCTCTCCCGGTTCTGCATGCACAGCCTGTGCGTACATACCTTCTTTTTCCCCAGGAGCTAAAAAAACCCTCTGAGATCTCTGCTGCTTTTTGTTTAGAGGTGAACAATTTCTTGGCTCTGCATCTCAGCAAGAGGTAGAAGCATTTCCTTCTCTTTGCAAGACCAAGTACTGTATAGACTAAAGCCTGATTCACACTAGCCTTTTCCCGGCTCGTTGTGGATCTGCTGCGTTTGGTCTCGCGGAGCTTTTTTCATGCTTGAGTCGCAGCTTGCGGGGAGGCAGGAAAGATGGTTTCCCCTCCTCTTTTGATGCGCTTGCGCTTGCGGGAATGCTTGCGTAACTTCTGTTCACCAAATCACATCTGCGCTTTCTTCAAGAAGGCGGGACAGAAGGAGGGACAACAGGCGGCAAGCAGTCCCCGCCTCCAACCGCATAGAGAAGCGCATACAAGCGCAGACGCAGGGACGCAGGGGAATGCGCACCGGGAAGACTCTAGTGTGATTCAGCCTTAAGCAAACCTGCTAATAAATCTTCTCCACTGTTCACAAATAGTAATCACATCCTGTGTACAGCAGTTAAGAGTGGCTGAATGAGTTGGGGATGACCTTTCAACCCCCTCTCATTTTCATGAGTGGCTCGGCCACTAGCTGGGGGGGGGGCTCTTTCTGAAGCTCCTTTCCCACTGGAGTTGAATACAAATACATGAGAGTCACATCAGCAGCAGAGAGTTCCCACTTGAAAGGCAAGGAAGGATTGGATCTGATTGGGAAAGCCAGCCCAGCACTTTGGGGACAATGTGGAAGGGGAGAGGTCTGTCCTCTTCCAGTTCCCCAGGACTCGGAGTGGCCTTCTCCTTCTGCAGAAAGCCCAGCAGGAGGATCGTGAGCCAAATCAAGTCTTCCCGGTGCTTTCTGACAACAGCGGAGGGACAAAAAGGCCGCCAAACTCTCCATCCACCATTCAGAAGGGCTTGGTGTGGATTTGTTGTCTTAACACGAGAGAACCCCGTGACACGTCTCTTGCAGGCAGACAAACCACACACCCCTCCGCTGCATTGGTGCACCGCTCTGAAAGGGTTGGAGTGTATTTGCCCCTTCCCAACTCAGGCCAGAGGTTCCCAAGCTTACTGGCATTGCGGCGCCTCTGCAGATGCGGAGCTCAGGGCAGTGACACGACGATGAGGCTGCATAATGATGCCGTCACTCACTCAACTGCCCCTGACTTCTGGGTTCTGAGACAACGGCACGACCCGGAAAACAGTGGCAGTAAGAGGCTCCGGGTGGGCATGTCAGGGTCCCCAAATTCCATGTGTGATGCTCAGTCTGCAGAGCCAGGCCTCTGCTCCGCGGTCTTCCTTCGCAGCCCTGGTCATCACAATCACGACATGCTTGGATCTCTAAGCAGCCCATCAGCCCTGGCGGGCTGCAGACCTCAATTGACCTGAAGAATCCCTCCGGGGAGACAGGTTGTTTTGCAAAATGTCATCGATGTTGGCTTAGTGTGGAGAGACTTGTCAGAGCTGCCAAACTCATTTCCTGATGAGAATCCAGACTGCCATGAGGGTCGGGAGCCCATCTGCAGCATCTCCTGATTTGTTGATGTTCCATTAGGACTGAGGTCATGACGTTCTCCAGCTTCAATAAAACAAAGAATAATTATCTCATTTTGGCTTCTTTGTCTGTGCCCTGCTGGCCTCACTGGCCTCCTGGATTCTCTTGCGAAGGGACTGGCCATAGCTCAGTAGGATAGCACTTCACGCTTTGCATGCAAAAGGTCTGGGTTGGACTAGATGACCTCTAAGGTATTTTCCAACTCTAAAAGTTTCTTTGCTTCTTTATTTGAATACAGCAGGGGTTCTCAACCCCTTCCCGGCCAAGTACCACCTCCGGCACCACTCTCCTGCTGTGTACCTCCGGAAGTGACTGGCGATGACATTATCGGCAGTTACTTCCGGGTTTTCAGGTTTTTGGAGGCCAGAAAATGCAGGTAGGAGGCTCTGGGCGGGTGGGAGGGCCTTTTCAGTGTTCCCAAGAGGCTCGGCCAAAGGCAGGAGCCTCTCAGGAGAGAAAACACACCACCAACAGTGCCGGAGTGGGGTTCTGGTGGTCCAGCAGTCTGAGTACCACCAACAGTCACCCACAGTACCACTGGTGGTACTAGTACCACTGGTTGAGAACCCCAGTATTCCTTTAAGATCCAAAGCCGATTACAACTGGCCTGTGACAACCCACTTAGGTCACCCAAGACTCCATCAACGCACAACAATCATGATCTAGACAAAGATGTAACCCTAAGAGACATTGTGCTACACACCTGTATCCATCTTTCATTATGCCCAAAATGAACTTATTTTTAGAAGATTTATATACTGCTTTTCCTATGCTCAAGGTGGTGTAATTGGATTTGATTTGCATCTTAACTCTTTGAAAACTGAAGTTTCTTTCTTTCTACACCATAAGGGCTGAATACTGAATGAGAGCCAGGATGGTGTAGTGGTTTGGGAGTCGGACTTAGACCTGGAAGATCCAGGTTCAAATCCCCGCTCAGCCACGAAGCTTCCAGGGTGACCTTGGGCCAGTCACTATCTCTCAGCCCCACCTACCTCACAGGGTTGTTGTGGGGACAAAAAAAGGAGGGGAGGAAATATGTACACCACTCTGAGCTCCTTGGAGGAAGGGTGGTATAAAAATGTGAAAAATTAAATAAATAAATAAATATTCACAACGATTTGAGAGTTATGGGATTTTCAGCCATGTAAACTTGGAATGAAGAAATAAAGTTCTTACTAAAACCAGTGGTCTGTAGAAATTCCTTGAGACGAGGTAGCAGCTGTGAGCGCTAGTATCTTCAGGATTATCCAAAGCAGAACCACAGGCAATAACTTCAATCTGATGTTTCAACCCTCGCTTAGGTTTTCTTCAGAGCAATAGCACCAGTCTCAGCTGGTGGATGGTCTGTACCTGGTGATGTGCTTAGCAGGTTTAAATCAACATTGCTGCAGGCAGCACGGGGGAAGGCTAATTACTTAATTGATTGCATCTGGACGCATTCCATTGTGCTGACCAGGAATAACCTTTACTCCTGTGTAAGGTCCTGCTCTACTTAGAATGGGAAACCAGATTTTATTCACATAGATTAATTCTTGCTGACGATTCATGGGGTTCAGTGATCTTCTCTGAGAAATGGCAATGGCTTCCAGGTTTCTGCGCTGTCTGTTTTTAGCTTTGTTGTACAGACATCGGGTTTCTTGGAAGGAGATGCTGTGTCCGGTCTGAGCTGCATGGCAAGCCACCGCTGATTTCTCTTCTTGACCCAGTTTCACAGCTCTTATGTGCTCCTGTAGTCTGACAGCAATTGGTCTCAGCAACATGCTTGAGGCCAATGGATACAATAAACAACATATTGAGACTTGCTGGGAGAAACAATGGGCCAAGAGTCAACATATCCCAAAACCAGGAGAAAAAGAAAAAGAAAAAGAACAGCAGAACTCTGAAGGTAATGAACATGTTTGGCTATCACTTCCGTATATACGAGGTCTGTCTGATAAAATAGCTCGTATTTTCAGGAATTACAACATCAAGACTCGTTTCTCACCCACACTTAAAATACAACAAATGCTGCGCAATCCAAAAGACCAAAGACCCCCTCTTATCCAACCCGGGTGTTTATGAAATTCGTTGTGGGGACTGCGCACGGACATATGTGGCAACACCATGAGACCGATTGCTGTCAGACTACTTATATATACCTAGTCATACCAGCAAGCACGTTTCAGCCCATTTGGGGGCTGAGCTCATAAGAACCTCAGAAGAGGCCGGCTGCTGGATCAGGCCAAAGGCCCCTCTAGTCCAGCTTCCTGTATCTCACAGTGGCCCCACCAAGATGCACACAAGACAACACGGGACCTGTATCCTGTCACCACTCCCTGGAACTTGGCATACAGAGAACCTTACACTGGATTGAACGGTCAAGCTGCTAAAAGGTGCACAGGGCTGCTTTGGTCCTCTACAATACAGAGATGATCATGCTGATCACCTTTCCATTCAGATTCTGACCACAGAATGGCTACAAGGTGCTTTGTGCATTCGAAAGTGCTATGCAAATCCGGAGAGGTGCTGGGGGTTTTGCCATTCGGAGAGACGGCAGATTTGCATCATCTTCTTCACTGCACCAACAAAGCGTTGGACTCCTTCGCCCTGCAGCAAATCCAGCGCATGTGGAAAAGCTCCTTCTGGCACCTGGGTCTTGATATCAGCCTGTGGGGAACTTGCAGCTGCCAGGAAGGAGGCTGGGTTATGGCAAACAGTGTTTCCATCACTCTTCCAAGGCATGTTTTATTAAAGACAAATAGGTCACAAGGAATGGCTAATATCATAACATCCCACTTCATCACTGCCTAATGGCTTTTTAATTGACTGGAGACAGGATCAAGCGCCCTCCAGTTGTTAATTAAAATAATGCCAACTATTGATTCCAGACTCTCAATTGCTCCAGGACCAGCGGCGATGCCGGTTTCCTGGGGATGATGAAGAGCTCGACATGTGCTCCCAGCAGGAAATGCAGAGATGATGCAAGAGGCCAATTATCCACGTGTCATGCATTCACATCCGATCCTTCTGACAGTTCATCTTGTGGCAGTGAATTCCACAAGCTCTGCATTGTGGTAACAGGACTTTATCTGCTGGTCCTCCTTAGCCAACAGCTAATCCCATTCAGGGCCCAATCTGGAATTTAAGAATTACAACAGAGGGTGAAGAATTGCGCTCTCCACTCTGCTGTTTAAAAACCATTTTAAAAACATTATATTTTTAAAAAATGTTCAGTCTCCACTATTGCCATCGCCAAAGGGGGGCCTTTCAGTGACTCTTCTCACCATGGACTGCTTGGAGGCATTTTGACGTGATGGGGTGTCTGCTACCGTGTTGCCCTCACTGCAAACTTTCTCTCAGCAGCCAGAAATCCCATTTCAAACAACCCATAACTTCCAGCGAGCACAGAGAACATGCAAATTATTCTGTCTTCCCATTGAAATTCATGCTGCTGATCTCTTTACTTTGGAGCGGATCCATAAGAGGGTTTAGAGGGACATCTATAATTCATACACAATTAATTTTTATATTCTTGAAGCTGCTTTAATTAGTTCTTATTGTCAACTCTTTCCTCGTTTCTCTAAGGGACGCTCTGTCTGTTGCTATGCTGCCTTCTTTTTTCTCATGTGCTAGATGGGGGGTGGAGGGTCTTTTCCAAAAGACTCTATTTGGTAACATGCAAAAACATCCTCCCAACCCACAATGTTTTGGTGATGCGAGTCCTTCTCCTGACCCGCTCGAAGATTGCTGTCCTGTCAGGGTGTCCATACCCAAACCTACACTAGACATGGTGAATGTTCTCCTTTGCGAAGTGCGCTGTCTCCTGAAGACGGGGGGGGGGGGCTGGGGCAGGAGCTCGTCCTCCGGTTGTTTGCGCTGATGTCCCAGACCTGCAGAACAGCGGAGTGGCTTTCTTGGCCCGGAACTTATGGTGGCGAATCAGGAGAGCCATCACTGCAAGGCTCAGATAGGCTTAGGCGGTCAGTGGTTGCTTCAAATCCAAGATCGCTTTCCTGGGTAGTCACTAAGAACATAAGAAGAGCCCTGCTGGATCAGGCCAAAGGCCCATCTAGTCCAGCTTCCTGTATCACACAGTGGCCCCACCAGATGCCTCAGGGAGCACACAGCCAACAAGGTAACCTGTTTCCTGCTGCCATTCCCCTGCACCTGGCACAGAGAAAACCTACTGTACTTCTAAAACCAGGAGGTTGCTTATGGCTTGTAACCTGTGATGGTCTTTTCCTCCATGAATCTGTCCAATCCCCTTTTAAAGGCATCAAGGCCAGGTGCCATCACCACATCCCGTGGCAAGGAGTTCCACAGATGAATTACACGTTGGGTAAAGAAATATTTTCTTTTATCCATTCTAACTCTCCCTCCACTCAATTTTAGTGCATGTCCCCTGGTTCTGGTGTTGTGCGAGAGGGAGAAAAATTTCCCTCTATCCACTCTCTCCATCCCATGCATAATTTTATACGTCTCAATCATGTCCCCCCTCAGGCGCCTTTTTTCTAGACTGAAAAGCCCCAAACGCTGTAGCCTTTAGCACGTTGCGTCTGGCAGCTTAAGCATGAACACATCTAGTGTGGCACCAGCTGTCATGGACTAGACCCAACCGTACCCAATAAACAGCCTCATCTTCTCCGGGGCTTACAGTGGCGGATCTCGCGATCCACCGCTGCAAGTCCCGGACCGATGGTGCCACAGCCACACCACTGCTGTTGTGCACACTGCAGCTGGAGTGCGTACCAGAAAGGAGGAAGGGCTCTACGAAGTCCAGGAGGGCACCAGCATGAGGGCACAAGAAGAGGGGCTAAGAGGGGCAAAGAAGCTGATCTTCTGACTCCTGCCCCTTAAAACAGTCACTGTGCCAGAGGATTGGAGGATACCTAATGTCACACAAATCCTTAAAAAAGGAGGGAGAGGCAACCTGGGGAATTACAGGCTAGTCAGCCTAACATCATTCCAGGTAAGATGGTGGAAAGCCTAATCACGGATCATAAATCTCAGGTCATCAGGCATAGGGATGCAGGAAAACCCGCATCTGCCTGCCTGCCTGCCTGCCTGCCTGCCTGCCTGTCTGTCTGTCTGTCTGTCTGTCTGTCTGTCTCTCTCTCTCTCTCTCTCTCTCTCTCTCTCTCTCTCTCTCTCTCTCTGGACTTTCAGAAGACATTTCAAGACAAGTCTCATTAAGGATAAAATCTTAAAATACATAGAAGAACAAGCTCTGCTGAGGGAGAGTCAGCATGGCTTCTGCAAGGGGAAGTCTTGCCTCACAAACCTGTTAGAATTTTTTGAAAAGGTCAACAGGCATGTGGATGCGAGCGAACCCGTGGATATTATATATCTGGATTTTCAGAAGGCGTTTGACACGGTCCCTCCTGAAAGGCTCCTGAGAAAACTCCACAGTCAGGGAATAAGAGGGCAGGTCCTCTTGTGGATTAGGAACTGGTTGAAGACCAGGAAACAGCGAGTGGGAGTCAATGGGCAATTTTCACAATGGTGGGAGGTGAAAAGCGGTGTGCCCCAAGGATAAGTCTTGGGACCGGTGCTTTTCAACTTATTCATAAATGACCTGGAGTTAGGGATAGGCAGTGAGGTGGCCAAGTTTGCGGACGACACTAAACTTTTCCGGGTGGTGAAGACCAGCAGGGATTGTGAAGAGCTCCAGAAGGATCTCTCCAAACTGGGAGAATGGGCAGCAAAATGGCAGATGCGCTTCAATGTAAGAAAGTGCACAGTGATGCACATTGGGGCAAGAAACCAAATTTTCATATATACGCTAATGGGTTCTGAGTTGCCTGTGACGGATCAAGAGAGAGATCTTGGGGTGCTGGTGGACAGGTCGATGAAAGTGTCGACCCAGTGTGCGGCGGCTATGAAGAAGGCCAATTCCATGCTCGGGATCATTAGAAAAGGGATTGAGAATAAAACGGCCAATATCATTATGCTTTTGTACAAATCGATAGTAAGGAGTATTGTGTCCAGTTCTGGTCACCGCACCTCAAAAAGGATATACAGGTGGGCCCCCATATCCGCTGGGGATATGTTCCAGGCCCCTCCGTGGATACTTGAAACCGTGGATAAGAGCGAACACCCCCTCCATGGTTTCCTGAGGGCCCCCCCACCCTGCCTCCCCTGCAGTCATGCATGCTTGCCCCCCCCCAGCTCTTATTTTTCTTTCAGCAAGCTTTGTTTCTTCCTTAAAACAAACAAAGAAGCATCCTCCATTGCAGGCAAGTAGAACAAGACTAAGTCCTAGAGAGGCTCTGCAAGGTTTCTGTTAACCTTGCAGAGCCTCTCTAGGACTTAGTCTCATTCTACTTGCCTGTAATAAGCAGCCAGAGGCTGCTTCTCCTGTTTCTTTAAGGAAGAAATAAAGCTTACTGGGAAAAAAGTAAAAGCCTGGGGGGGTCCCCACGATCCATGGATAACTGAAACCGTGGATAGCGAATCAGTGGATATGGGGGCCCACCTGTAGTTGAATTGGAAAAGGTGCAGAAAAGAGCGACCAGAATGATTCATGGGCTGGAACACCTCCCTTATGAGGAGAGGCTACAGCATTTGGTGTTCTTCCATCTAAAAGAAGGTGCCTGAGGGGGAACATGATTGAGGCACATAAAGTTATGCATGGGATGGAGAGAGTGGATAGAGGGAAGTTATTTTACATCTCGCACAACTCAACAACCAGGGGACATCCACAAAAATTGAGCAGTGGATGAATTGAGCAGAAAATTGAACAGAAAATTGAGCAGAAAATTGAACAGTCAATAGGAAATATTTGTTTATCCAAAACATAATTAATCTGTGGAACTCCTTGCCACAGGATGTGGTGATGGCACCTGGCCTAGATGCCTTTAAAAGGGGTCTGGACAGATTTATGGAGGAAAAGAGCATCACAGGTTACAAGCCATAAGCAACCTCCTGGTTTTAGAAGTGGGTTTTCTCTGTGCCAGGTGCAAGGGAGTGTCATCGGGAAACAGGTTATCTTGTTGGCTGTGTGCTCCCTGAGGCATCTGGTGGGGCCACTGTGAGATACAGGAACTAGATAGGCCTTTGGCCTGATCCGGCAGCCAGGCTCTTCTTATGTTCTTATGTTAAGTAAGCTCCTGTCCTTTTTCATCAACCATTGCTGGGAGAAGCACCGCCACTGGGAAACCAATGAGGAAATACGAATGAGGAAAGTGTTCCGACTCCTGCCCTGAGTGCAGAGTATGACGCTGGGGTGGAGAAACTGTTGGATCAGAAGGACCAGCCCTAGACCTCTGCCAGAGCCTGGGCCTGAGGCCCCTCGTCAAGGAACCCCAACCCAGAAATGGACACCCTGGGTCCAGAACACCCTCAGTCATGGCCTCTCCAGGAACCAGCCCTCCCATGACCCGACATGTGCACTCTCCTGTACATCAGCACTAGCAGTGGGCCAAGAGGAGGGCAACTGACAGAGGAGTGCAAGTCTCCAGACTGAAGGGCTTTTCCTTGGCGCCTCTCCACTCTCCAAGCTGCAGGAGCTGGAACTTGAGCTCTTGTTTCTCCTTGTCCTTTGGCTCCTTGCCCACTTGGAACTCTGCAGGGCATTGCCACCTTGGCCAGCCTCACGTTGCCAACATCCACATGGGGACAGGATGGGGCACCAAGGCCGTTTCCGTCTCTCTTTCCCCTGCAGCCTCCCGACATCCAAGCTGAACGCTTGCAAGAGAGGCCTCCTGGCTCAGCCCTCATGGCCACAGGCTCCCTTGCCTTGGTCATGACTGCAGAAGATGGCTTGCGGCAGGACAGACTCTACGTCTGCTTGGCTTTGGTTCTAAGGAGCTTTTCGCTGCAGCCACTTCCTCAGTCCTCTGGGGGCCAAGTTGCCCGCCATGGCTGCCCTTTGCCCTTTACCAGGTCGACTGGTCGAGGGAGAAAAATGGATGGAATCATTTCTCCAGCCTTGAAAAGAAAGGGCGACACCAAAAAACAAGCAAAAAAACAAGCAAAAAACCCCAACTAGCTTCCATGTTCCAGAGCGTGCGCCAGGAATCTTGATTCACTTGAATCTGAATGTTCAGCCCACCAAATTAGCATATAAAACTGTTCCCAATGAAACAGATAATCAGCAGTGTGACCCTGGGGCCAAGTTCCTTGGTGTTGTTTGCTGGTCTTGGGCGCATGTCAATAATACATATTCAGAACGAAAAGAAAAACTATTAACAAAACACCCAAGTAAGATCAGATCCCCCCAACACGCACGTGCGCGCGCACACACACACACACGCGCGCACACACACACACACACACACACACACACACACACACACACACAAGGGATAATTTATTCCTCCTAGTTTCCTTTGGCACAAAAGGAACAAAATACACAGAAAAGAAAAGGAGGAGAAATGCTTGAAATGGCTCCAGTGCTTAGTTAATTACCACAAACAGAAGCTCTGCAAATATTTATGTGACACTAATTGGAGATATCTAATTAAATACTATTTATTAAATTACTGCTGCACTGCAGTTTCTCATGGCAGGGGTAATGATTTGAAACACGGCTGATGGGGGAGGAGTTTGAGCAGCATCTCTGTCCCGCCTGTGTTGCTGTGAGCGATCTTTTACAATCATGCTTTTCTGATCCTTGAAACCATTATTTATAATTAATAATAATAATAATAATAAAAATACTGTTAATATTTATTATAAATAATAATAATAATAATAATAATAATAATAATAAACAGTATTTATATACCGTTTTTCAACAAAAAGTTCACAAAGCGGTTTACAGACAAAATCAAATGATGAAATGGCTCCCTGTCCCAAAAGGGCTCACAATCTAAAAAAAGATGCAGAACACCACCAGCAAACAGCCACCAGAAAAGACACTGTCTTTACTCTCCCCCTGCTAAATATAAGAGGAGCACCCATTGAAAAAGTGCCTCTTGCCCAGTTAGCAGGGGAATTCACTTACTTACTTACTTACTTACTTACTTACTTACTTACTTACTTACTTACTTACTTACTTGTTTATAATCTTTGTATCCCACCTGTCCTTCCATAAAACGGGGTACCCAAAGAAGCTTACAACAACATGAACATACAACAATACAATAAAGCGCTATCAAACAAATTGCGACGAGCAACAGGAAGGGCTGATGTGTTCCACACACTGCAAAGGGTTGTTGTCAAGATACTTGGGGCACAAACCCACAGTATACAGGTTCCAGTGAAAAGACCATTGCACAAGCACAAGGTTCATTTCAATGGGGCTATTAACTGGGGGCCACAGCTCTTCTTGGTCTTGCCCCCCCCAGCAGTACAATTGCCAGTGGCAACTGGCAGCCACAGCCCGGTTTGGCCCCCCAGGGGCTTTGTTTGGCCCCCTGAGCAGAGCATTGCCGTATTTCCGGGCTGGCCCCCCTGACATGTTCGACCTTCACCACCTTCTTCTCCAGACTTCCTGGTGGACATTCTCAGCATGAGGGGCCCAGCTGATGGCCCAATCCTAGGCGGGGTCGGCCTGCACAATGCAGTGGTGCCGAAAGGGCCTCCGCTGCGTCCTGCGGGCTGAGTGTTTTCTTCATCGCATAGAAGATCGCATAGACATAGAGTGGGAGTCAATGGGCAATTTCCACAATGGCGAGAGGTGAAAAGCGGTGTGCCCCAAGGATCGGTCTTGGGACCGGTGCTTTTCAACTTATTCATAAATGACCTGGAGTCGGGGATAGGCAGTGAGGTGGCCAAGTTTGTAGATGACACTAAACTTTTCCGGGTGGTGAAGACCAGCAGGGATTGTGAAGAGCTCCAGAAGGATCTCTCCAAACTGGGAGAATGGGCAGCAAAATGGCAGATGCGCTTCAATGTCAGTAAGTGTCAAGTGATGCACATTGGGGCAAGAAATCAAAATTTCACATATACGCTAATGGGTTCTGAGTTGTCTGTGACGGATCAAGAGAGAGATCTTGGGGTGCTGGTGGACAGGTTGATGAAAGTGTCGACCCAGTGTGCGGCGGCTGTGAAGAAGGCCAATTCCATGCTCGGGATCATTAAAAAAGGGATTGAGAATAAAATGGCAAATATCATTATGCCTTTGTACAAATCGATGGTAAGGCCACATCTGGAGTATTGCGTCCAATTCTGGTCACCACACCTCAAAAAGGATATAGCTGAATTGGAAAAGGTACAGAAAAGAGCGACCAGAATGATTCGTGGGCTGGAGCACCTCCCTTATGAGCAAAGGCTACAGCGTCTGGGGCTTTTCAGTCTAGAAAAAAAGGCGCCTGAGGGGGGACATGATTGAGACGTATAAAATTATGCATGGGATAGAGAGAGTGGATAGAGGGAAATTCTTCTCCCTCTCGCACAACACCAGAACCAGGGGCATGCACTAAAATTGAGTGGAGGGAGAGTTAGAACAGACAAAAGAAAATATTTATTTACCCAGCGTGTAATTCATCTGTGGAACTCCTTGCCACAGGATGTGGTGATGGCACCTGGCCTGGATGCCTTTAAAAGGGGTTTGGACAGATTCATGGAGGAAAAGACCATCACAGGTTACAAGCCATAAGCAACCTCCTGGTTTTAGAAGTGGGTTTTCTCTGTGCCAGGTGCAAGGGAGTGTCAACGGGAAACAGGTTATCTTGTTGGCTGTGTGCTCCCTGAGGTATCTGGTGGGGCCACTGTGTGACACAGGAAGCTGGACTAGATGGGCTTTTGGCCTGATCCAGCAGGGCTCTTCTTATGTTCTTATGATTAGCTGCCTACTGAATCAATAATTCTGTTTTAAGTCATATGAATGGTGATCCATTAGGTAAAAGCTCAAATGGGTGGTCTTTTATGCCAAGAAATGTGCCTTATTCAAGGCGGGCAACCTTCAATAAAAAGCTGCAGCAATTGCAACACAGAGACACGTGTGTGTGCATGTGTATTTTCCCTCAAGGAATCCATTAGTCTCTTTATATTGGTTAGCCCAGCAAGAAATAATAGTTCACAATAGAAGTGAAATGACTGGAACAATTTGAATAGGAGAAAAGGGGGGGGGGGCAGGTTACTTACATCAGGAACTAAGAGCCAGTTTCCATTCTCCTCTGCATGTGCTTTGTTCCAAAGCACTTGTCAGTTCTTTTATTTCTCACTCCTAGGTAGCGCTACAGTGAGAAAATCCTGGTTTTTTAAAAGCGAATTCACTGCACAATCAATCCAGCCGAGTAGGGAGAGGAGAGACAGGCCATCACCCAGTCAGTCAAGGCTGCAGGAGAGAACAAATCAACTCTGCACAAGTGAAGATGCTCCGCAGATTTAGGGAAATCCCTCTTGTAGGACTCCACTGTACAGGTACTGGAGATGGGCAAGAAGAGCCCTTCAGCTCCACACAGGACTGGCTTGGTTGGTTGCAGCAAACTTTCTCAGCAAGACTTCAGGAAAGTCTGGTCAGTTTCCTGGCAGCCTATTCCTTCCTTCCTTCCTACCCTGCCATTTGACCCTAAAAATAAGGGAACCTGTCGGCAATTTAAAACTCCTGTCCCCACTCATGAGGTTGGAACATGCCTGCTGCATGTGCATGAACATGATTGCACTGCCCCCTGGGGATTGTAGTTTGGCTTGGTACCAAATGCCTACAACATTTTCACAGATGAAAAAGAGTTATGGGTGTAACATTTGGAACTGGAAAAGGTGCTGAAGAGAGCAAACACATGCAACTGACTCGGCTCAAAGATTTTAACCCCGAAATAGCACAAATGAGGATGGGACACATTGATGGCTTAAACACGTTGAGGAAGACCTAAGGTACCAACAACTGACCATCGAGGAGGCTAGAAATACCGCCACCAAGAGAGTGGAAGCATATCATGAATGACACATGGACTCCCGCGACACCTGCAGCAGCCGGTTGGCTGAGAGAACGGCCTGCTCCCCGAGCGCCAGCTCAGGACTGGAGGAGGAGGAGGAGGGGCGGGACTCAGGAAATAGGGGCTGCCCTGGTGGGTGGGGCAGTTGGAGCAGCAGAGGAAAACCCGGCTTGCTGGCTGGAGCCTGAGCTCACAAGGTAGTCGTTGAGCTTCAGACAGGGTATATTTGCGCTACTGACTTTCTCGCTAAGCCAGAGTCCTATTATGGAGAGGGAAATAATGCATGGGTATCATCCTGTAATAAATCAAATCAGACTGGATGTACAATAAATAGCCGCACAGATCAATGGAGGTTAAAAACAGTAGCTGCAGGGTGAGCTTCGTTGGTGGCAAAGATGCACAGCCGGCCTGACCTTTCCAAAGTTATAATTGCTCCTTAGTCATTTTCGTGGGGGGGGGGGGGGGTCGGCATTCCCTGTTCACTGAAGCCTGCACTTTTGGAGACTCCTGGGTACCAGTTACCACAAACAAACAAAAAACCCTCCCTTAACTCAAGAACTTGCCGAGAAAATGCAGACTCCAGAGGGGAGGGTGCAATTCAGGCAAATGCTTCAGAGGAATGCAAAAAAGCTCAGACCTTGTGGATGAAGTGAGGGAGAAATGTCAGCAGACTTGCAGCTCTCCTCTCCGAGGCAGGGTGTAGGAAGAGGAGGAAAAGCGAACAAGTAGCAGGGTATTTCAGCGGCCCATGACATGCCAGGGTAGAGTGTTAACCCTGTGTTGCTACGGCTGCAAAGCAAAGCCCTTTCCCAAAGGGGACTCCTGAGCCTGCAAGGCAGAGAGCCGTCGAGGGGCGGGGGGGGGGGCTTGCTTCAGATGCAAACAATGAGCACGGAGACTCAAGGGGCCAATAGGCCTGCCTGGCCTTAGGACGCTGTTGACTCTGGCCAGTTCCAGAGCCTGAATGCCCACTGCAGGTCAGGCCGGCTGCTTCCCAGCTTGGGAAGAGGCATCCCTGTGTGCCTCTTCTTCACAAAGCCCTTGTGTCTTGGTGTGGACAGCGCCTTCCTTTCTGCACCCTGCACATCTGCACTGCCGTGCAAGGTGCTCGTTGTTGTGTCGCACTCTGCTGCCACTGACTGCAGAGATCAGGCCCTGCTGGATCAGGCCCATCTAGTCCAGCTTCCTGTATCACACAGTGGCCCCCACCAGATGCCTCAGGGAGCACACAGCCAACAAGATAGCCTGTTTCGGGAAGAATAAAACCCTTCAAAGCTTCTCACCAGGCACCTGGTGGGGCCACTGTGAGATACAGGAAGCTGGACTAGATGGACCTCTGGCCTGATCCAGCTGCAGGGCTCTTCTGATGTTCTTGTGTTCTTACATGGTCCTCCAAGTAGGGGCCCTGAAGACTGGTGCTACATACAGATGCACAAAAGAGGGGGGAAAGCACAGCCCAGAGGAGCCCTTGAAAACAGAGAGAGAGAGAGAGAGAGCAGCGCTGCATATTTCAGAGTGAAGCCGCACTCATTCAGCTGGTAGGAGGAGGCCCGGAAAAAAGGAAGCCCTTCCATGAAAGGCAGAACTGCGCTTTTGTCATGGAAGCGAAAGGGAGACCTTCGGAAAGGAAGCTGCTTTGGCGGTGGAAAGTCTGGGGCAAGAATCTTCAGGGACGTCTCTGGAAACTGTTCTCAAGAGAAGACCCAGTTCAGTTGTGAGGCTTGAGAAGGACAAACCAAGACTGGAATGGATCCCGCAGCCAAGTTCCCTTCTGTGGGTCTGTGGCTTGTAGAGCTAGAAAAATAGTCACCACAGGACTGTTGAATGAGGACAAATCAAACTGTCAGAGGCAGCGGGAGTCGGACGGACAGTCATCTCAAGCCGCCTCCAGTGACCTTCCAGCTTGTCCACAAATGACCCCTTCCTTCAGATGGTTAACTAATAAGGAAATGTCTTTACGGACCAAACGAGATGTGTCCATGTTTTGTTTTGAATGTCTGCTATCCAGACTGGGACCACAGCATGAGGGAGAGCATGCAGACTCGGCTATGCCGTTGCTCCGGCAGCTGCACTAGCTGCCCATTCCTTTCCGAACTCAATTCAAGGTGTTGGTGATGACCTTTAAAGCCCTATACGGCATAGGACTGGGATACCTCAAGGTCCGCTTTCCCCTATACAATCCTGTTCGTTCCCTAAGATCATTAGAGAGGGCCCTTATTAGGATACCGCCGCCATCTGAAACCAGGGGGATCGCGTCAAGGTGTAGGGCCTTCTCTGTTGTGGCACCTCACCTCTGGAATCAGCTACCGGAGGACTTGAGGACAGCCCGCTCGCTACATGGTTTTCGGTGGGGTTTAAAGACCCATCTGTTTTGTCTGGCATTTGAGGAGGGAGGAACTACCTAGGTACCTTTTAGTTCTTGTGGCTACTTTATGTTGTAGATGCTTTTTTAATCTGCTCAGTACCATTTTTTAAAGTACCATTTTTTAACTTTTAATTTTAGTTATATATTGTTTCAACTGGCTATTGAATTGTTTTATCTTTGTATGTTTGTTCTGTTGTTCACCGCTTTGGCTTTTAGAAAAGCAGTATAAAATCTTTTAAATCAATCAATATCGACAAACAGGATTGCCGCATGAAGCATAGGTGTGATGGGGGTGTGTGAGAGAACAGCCTTCCCTACAGGGCCGGGTGGCTTTATGGCCAACACCTGAGGGTTGCAGCCACTGAGGAGGTGGGCTGCAGGTGGCACTCATGTGCGCACGCCCACAAGGGGGATCAAGGGGGCTGGAGTAAGCGCATCAAGGCCAGCAGCACCTGGAAGGCGGGGGAGGGGGCAAGGAGCTGCTCAGTCCATCAGCACAGTGCAAGCCAAACGTTGTTGCTTGACGAGTGGGCCCCAACAACACAGCCATGGGGCCCTGAAACCCCCAGGGACTGCTAGCCAGGGGTGTGCCTTCACTCTTCTCTCCCAACAGTTGCAGGGGAGGATATGGCTTCCCCACCCCTTGACCGTCCCTTGACAGTGGGCACTCCCTGCCAGTGAACCACCTCACCAGCTGCCACTGCCCAAGGGGCATCTCTTGGCATGCAAATCCCTGGGATGTGTGGAATGCAGCGGTGCATTCACAGGGAGCAGACTGCAAGGAAGAAGGATGCAGGCAGGCAAACTCTTATGTGCCCAAGGACTCGCCATCCCATGCTTAATACACTGTGTAATGCTTGCAATGCTCGCCTCAAGAGGCAAGCATTAGGAGCCCCTCCGATTCCGAACCAGAGAAGAATTCTTCACTCTTCCCTCACTTCCTCTAGCCCCCCCGTCCCCTCAATGGCTCCCCCTTTTCTTTTAACCCCAACCAGGCTGATGGAAGCCATGGCACTCCAGTGGCTATGGGCAGGGGAAAGGTGAGGGAGCTCTTGGGAAAACTACGTTGCCCGGAGGCAAGCAGGGCCTTGCACTGAAGCGCTAAAGGGGGGAGGGGAGACCTTTGTCCTGCCCTCCCCCTGCAGCTCCCAGAGCCCCACTGCTGCCACTCCCCCCCCCCCACACTGGTCTAGCTGCTAGGTGGGACTTGTAAAGGGAAAGGGGCTTGGTTAGGGGTGAGAGGTTTTTGATGGGGCAGGATTTCTTTTCAACCTCAGATTGGCTCAGAAACTACGTCAAACCATTCCCAACTTTGGGGGAAAGAGTCTGGCTGGTTTTGTGAGCTGAGCCTAGGAAAAGCTGGGGGAGGGAGGTTGCCCAATCAAGAAGGACCATGTTTACACTGTTCTACAGATTCAAAAAGATCCCTTTTTTCTGTAGAACAAAACACACAAAGCTGACTTGCATTATTCCAGCAAGATAAATGAGACGGGAGAGGGAAGCATTGCTGGGCCACCTGGTTGCTGCAAAAGTCTAAGCACCTTTGATTTTTCCATCCCTCTCTTTCCACGTCGTGCTACAGCTACCTGGTGCAAGAAGCAAAAATATTAAGTCATTTCTCCTCCTCTCCCTCTGCATTCCTGAATCTGCCATTTGGAGGCTAAGGTGATATTTTCTCGGAGTTTCTGCCTTAACTGTAGCTGACGCTTGTTTTCCACAGAGGACGTTTCTCTCTCCACTTCATCAGTTCTTGGAGCCCTGCATCACGCCCCCCCCCCCCCAGTGACAGGCTTACAGCTTCATTGATAATGGCCCGACAGCTCGCAAAAGCTTGCGCTCCCCCCATCAAATGTGAACTGTCTGGTTCCTGTCATGAAAGATGTCTTTGATTTTAATGCTTCCCTCTTTGAAGTGAAAGGAAAACATGTATCCATGAATGCCGAGGACTTTCACAACTACAAAGGGCTCCATCTGCAACAGAAGAACCGGATGTGGGGTGGGGGGCAGGACAGGAGCTAAAAGGAGGAAAGGAGCATCCATTTTCAGCCTGGTGGGGAGGAAGGCGGATGCAGTGACGCTTTCTGCCTTGTCATCCTTCGGGGTGCTTTATATTCTTGGCTCACCTATTGGCAGACCTGGCACATGCAAGCCAAGCGCCAGGAAGGCCTGTGGCCATCCGAGCAATGCTCCCCAGGCTCTCAGAGTCGGAGAGGGTGTTGGGGTACACATCACCCCTTGAACTGCAGGTGGTGCCATGCGCAATCTGAGGGCTGGGCTCCAGCATCCGTTTGGACCTGGACGTGTCTATTTACTTTTTCCGTCCCAGTTCCTTGTTTCCATTGGTGTCGTGTCTCTTGCCTTGCAAGCCATCATTTTTAAGCTGTAAACTGTCTTGAGCACTTGGAGAGAAGGTGGCATATAAATGCGACCCATAAGTAAATATAGGACTATCGTTCAGGCTGGGCAACCTCTCGGCCCATCCAGAGACCTCCTCTGTGACTGCACCGTGGCTTGAGAACTCCTTGCTGAGGGCGGCTCGTCTTGCCCGCCCTCCCGTCACCCCAGAAGGCTTTTCGCCATCTTAGGAAGACCTTTTTGTTCTGGCGGCCTGGCAGTTGGCTGGCTGCAAAAATGGGTGGTGCCTCTCCAGATCTGAAATCTAGGGTGAAACACCTGCTGCCCCATAGTCCCCATGAAATGAGTTTTCTTGTTTCTTGTTGTGATTGACGACACTGTTTTTAAATTTTTCCACAAGCCACCTTAGTGTTTTTAAATAGAAAGAAGGATATGTATTCTGAATAAAACAAACAGATAATTCTGTGGGCTTGTTCAACATTTCCGTCCACTATATACGTGATGAGCTGCATGTGCCAGTGAGCAATCGCAGGCAGGCACAACACCACAGACAGAAATCCCCTGCTGTCCCCTCCTCTGACACAGGGCTGTTCACACATGCAGCCGCCTGCCATCACGTAGTGGGCGATACTGGCTAGCAAAATCCAGAGAAGAATCTGCACACGTGAACCAGCGCTGTGACTCGACTTAAGAATCCCTAATCCTATAAACGAGGCCTCGGACTCTGTGAACAGCCCTTGTTCATGCTTGGGGATTGCCATACCGAAAACGGTTTTCCCTGGGTTGGAATAGTGCATCATCATCATCATCATCATCATCATCATCTTCTTCTTCTTTTTCTTCTTCTTCTTCTTCTTCTTCTGCTTCTTCTTCTTCTTCTTCTTCTTGCCTTTGCTTGCTGCAGTTGCACATGTTTCTCCTGCCTCCACCTGCCTCTCCTTCCTCTGTTGTCTCCCTTGTGTCTATTTTTAGATCAAGGGTCATGGATGTTGCTATCTAAATATAATAAATAATTCACATTCTCAATGTTTATGTTTTCAGCATCTATATGTTAGGGGTGTCTATGGGCTATATCTCAAGCTTTGGCAGGATAGGAAGACCACAGGTTCATGCAATATATCCGCCATGTTTAGGAAAATAATAAGCCAATGAGGTCCTTGGCATGCACTAAAATATGCAAATGCCTCTGTCTAAAATTATGGAAAACTGTCCACTTCCTGGCAGTGTGAAATCAAGACTATCTTTCTAACAATTGGCTGTTTCATGAGACAATTATGAAACACTGACTGAGTTGTAGGACTGGTTGGCTGACTTGCTCTGGCTTAAATTAGGGAAGAGATGAGAGCTGATCGTAATGATCTTATCTAGTATGGAAATCTATCAATATCACTCTGATGCTGAGATGAAAAGAGTGTGTCTAAAGGCAGAGGGGACAAAGTCATCTAAATAATCGCTCCTTTTTTTCTGGGAGAGGAAGACTGGAGAGAAAATCATTTACAATAACAACTTGCTCATTTCTCCTTCTTTAACCTTCTCATTCCATTACTTATCTAACCATAATAACATTTCTCGCTCTTCCGTCCTGCTGACTTGCCTTATAAGTCTACCTCTCCTTCCACAGTAAATTCATCATTCTGGTTTGGGTCATTAATCTCTGCTTTTTCTTCCAAAGATAATACATGTTTAATGGCTGTGGAATGTAATATCGTGGAAAGACCAGAAGTGTTTGACATGCAATTGAAGGGCGGCAGAAATAATGTTCTCCCAAATGTGTCTAGAACAACGTGTCTCCAATGAAAAGAAGCTCCAGCTTCCTCCAAGGACTGCCCTGCTGGGCTGAGAATCGGTGAATTCACAGAATCGGCTTCCCCTCAAGATGTGTTGGAGAATTCAGGGCAACAAGTCTATCTCAAGGGGTTGCACTGGAGCCAAAGCTCCTTCAGCATTAAAACGAGAGCAGAAATGGCGCTCAAACGTGGGCGCATGCATGGCGCATGGTCTGAGTCTCGCAGCCTGAGAGCGCTCCGGTTTGGCTATACCTTTGCCCCAGACTCTGTGGCTCTCTGCAGTGCACAGACATGAGACATTCTCCTTGCAAAGGCTGGTCAGACCTTGCTGCACTCTAGAAAAATGTGGGGTGAAGACCACAGAGCAGCAGTAGAGCACATGCATTGCCTGTGCCCAGTTCATCCACAGCATCTCCAGTTAAAAGAATCTAATGGCTCAAGCCTGTGTAACCCTACGCCTGCGGAGTGTGCGCTCCGCAGGAGGAGGGTGTTGTAAAATGCACCGTAAAGTGCGTTTTTGGCACCCTCAGAGTAAGGGCTGCTGGCGCATAGGTTCAAGGGGGAGGGAGGGCCAGGCAGCAAAAGAGGGTGGCCGTTGGCCGAGCCGGCCCGGGAGGAGGCGGGGATGTCAGCCACGATATCCCTGTCCCCATTCCCTGGCTTGGCAGCCCTTTCCCCATCGCCCTGAATGTACGTCAGCTCAAGAGCAGGCGTACATTCGAGGAGGCCCATAAGCCCCAGGCAGCCCTACACCTGGGGAAGGGGCAGAATGTCCCCTTTCCCCGAGAAGCCCCCATGCCGTGCCGGAGTGGCCTGGGAATGGCTGAGGATCCTGTGGCCGGCTCTATGGGCCAGCTGCAGAAAAGATCCCCATCTGAAGCCTGGTAGACCCACGGCCAGCAGGATCAGTTGGGGGGATCCTTGAAAGATGCAGATTTTTTTCCTTTGAAAAAAGGGAGTTGCGTTGCCTTCACCCCACTGAATGGCTCTGAAGGCGAGGGGGCGGGGCCACCTCGTGCCGGTGAGTAACGGAGGTCAGCGCGGTGCGGAACGTAGTGTTCCGCCCCACCTCCAGCGACGCCACTGCAGAGCAGCACCTGAAAGAGAAACACACAAGTGGGGTTGCCAACCATCGCCCCCTTGCAGGGCTGTTGTGGCTTTCCAAATTGTTCAACAGACAGCCAAATAACATGTGCCAGGGAGGTCTGGCTGCACCAGTTGGCTCACTGTCTGCCATGGAGTTTGCAAAGCCTCAGAGGCCTGACGGGAACAAGTCGGTCCGTCCGCACCTCACTGAGCAGCAGCTGGGTTCACACTGGTCACTGCAGGCAGGCTATAGGCCAGCCTTGGGCTCTGCAGGCTGGGACAGTTGCCTGTGGGGAGCAAGGAGAGAGAGAGAGAGAGAGAGAGAGAGAGAGAGAGAGAGAGAGAGAGAGAGAGAGAGAGAGAGAGAGAGAGAGAACAGCATCAGCCACACCTGTTCTTGGGCTTCCAGTGTATACCTACCTGCCGTATAGGAGGGAGAGTGGTGCCCCAGAGTGTACATGCAGTGGTGCCTTGTAGGGGGCGAGTGCATGGTGACTTTCCCTCTCTGGGGGGGGGGCTGCAGTTCAACTCTGCAGAGGACCACTGTTCGACTCCCTTGTGCCGCTGTGCACATGCTGGATGGATCCTATACCCCTTTCCTGGCCTGGACCTGCCCCCAGAGTCAAAAGAGCTGGCATAGGTCTGAGGAGATGAGACCAGGTGGCGGGAAGTAAACATATTCTTTACTTGTCTCTCCTGGGCTGTTTTGTCCATAGCATGATGTGGCACACACTCTGTCAGTAACGCTGCATGCTCTGGGCTGGCAGGGGTCAGGATTGGGCCTGTGGGAAAGACAATTTGCATCTATTCAAAGCCCCTGCTGTCTATTCCTGCTTCAAGTATGCCAGGGCTGAGCCAAGGCGGAACCTCAGAGAGTCCAGCAGGCAGGTCTCTCCACCACCATTTCAGGGAAGAAAAGGACAGCAGTAGACCAATGACTGGGGCGGTCCCATGGGTCCGATCAGGGCGAAAGGCAACTGTGGAAATGGTCGAAGCTTTTCTAGATGTCCTGAAATCATGCCAGCCCCAGGACATTTCCCACTGACCCATCATTATTTGGTCCAAATACAATCATCCCTCTGATTGCACCAAGGATCCGTTCCAGAAAAGCCAAGTGCTGTCTGAAACAGCGCTGTAGGAGATATTGAAGGAAACTGGCACTGATTGGCCAGTACGAGCTGCTGTCATCGGCTACAACAGCTGCCAATCAAGTCAGGATGAAGCCTGCTGTAATGGAACAGTGCTCAAGGAAGCCACATTATCGGAGTTATAGGCTGCCCTTGGGGTCTGCACACTGGACTACTTTTTGGATCATGTGCCAGAGTGGGAGTGAAACATTTGGTAACGTCTGAAGAATTACAGGCTTCCTTGGCTAACTTAGGAGATGGAGGTGACCTTCATTCTCCACTCAATCCTAAATGGAACGCATGGGGAAAGGGGGCAGAAAACAATCCTTCCCCAGCCCACCTTCCAAGCTCCCTCCCCATTCAGTGCTCTCTACATCACCTCCGATCCCCAAACTAGCCATGGTGCACTGCCATGGCCCTCCTGTCCACATTGCCTCAAATTCACCACATTGCTGTGAAAATGTGCTGTTGTTGGGGCAGCTGCTGTCTCAGAACAGTCACAACCAATCACTTTGGGGGAAAAAACTTTGCGGAAGTATGGCCGGCCAGGCCAGCCTTCCAACTTAATGGAATGTGGATCAACCTCTGTTTCTTCTCAACAACATTGATGAAGGTTCCATGCAGTCGAGCCCCAGAGGCCCCTTCCTTCCCTGCTAAATGATGAAGCTCATAAGGGTTCCAAAGTAACAGACTTTTAAAAGGCAGCCAGTTTCCTAGAGCTAATTTGTTATTCAGCTAATTGCTGGAAGAAATGCAAGTCTGGCCGCCAACTGGAATGGAATGGATTCCGATTCTTCTCCAGCTCCTCGAATCTCCAAGGTCCCCTTTGAGACGTCATTTTTCATCACACTTGGCTTTGCATGGCAGACAAGTTTAAAATAAATAAATGTGCAATGCCACAACTTGTCATTAAAGGCTATCTATCTCCAGGAATTGCTGGTTAAGAATGAAGAGAAGCAGGTAATATTCCATAACTCTAATTTATAAAAGGCCATAAATCCTATTAGTCCCTTGTACATGATTCTGTTGACACAAAAATGTTTATAGTGTAAAATAAAATAAAATAACAAGAATAATGGATCGGCGAGGAAGCTCCAAAGAATAATGAAACTACAAGCAGGTTGGAGAAGCAGGAGAACTTTCACAAGAATAATAATAGCAGTGCTGCTGACTAAAATGGGGAACATGTGTTGTGAGAATGTTTGTCAGCCTTGAAAAGACCCTCATACCTGCAGCAACGTGTGTGTGTGTGGGGGGGTGTCATTGCAAAAGGGCTGGAAAATGGCTCATTTCTTGAGTGATTCTTGATTGCAGTAGCGTAGCTGGGCTGGCTGGTACCCGGCGGGACTGCCCCGCCACCCTGTGTCATCGCCCCGCCATAGAGTTGGGACATACGGTAATTATCATGGTCAGTAGATGTGATTCTTGACGGGCTAGAATTACATGAGAAGAACTGAAAGCGAGAAACAATGACAGCTGAAACAGCAGCAGAAGAGAGGAAAACGATGGCTGCAAACAGTTGGGAAGGAACAGTCCCCCCCCCCCCAAGCAAGCTCTGCGTAGGCTTCAGAGACGGTCCCTCCCTCCCTCCCCAAATCACAACTTTTGAGGCAAAAACTGAAGCTGGACAGCAGCACTTGGGCTCAGGACTCAGGAGTATAACTTTCTCTACCTCAAACACCTCATGAACTGACGGTCTCTCCAGTCTCTCTCATGTTTCTGTCCTGGTGCAAGGTTGAGGCAAGACGAGGATACAGGTTTCTGGTGGTCTTGTGTGTGCCCTGAGGCACCTGGTGGGCCACTGTGAGATACAGGAAGCTGGGCTAGATGGACTGATCCAACCGGGGTGGGGGGTGGGGGTGGCTTCCTCTGTTCTTATGTCAAAACCTCAAGCTAGTGTGGCCCACAAAGGGCTGAATTGCCCTCAATGAAGGCATACGATACGAACATCACCAGTGTCTTGCTGGATCAGGCCAAGGTGGAGCCGCCTAATCCAGCCTCCTGCTTCCAGCAGTGGCCAAGTAGGTCGGTGCCTCGGGGAAGGAAGCCCACTAGCAGGCAGGAAGGCAGCGGCTTTCCCCGCCTCCGTTTGTTTCCAGCAAGTGGCCGTCAGTGGCAGAATGAGTGCTTCTGGACAGGGAGGCCCCGATCCAGGAGGTGGCTGCTGTCAAGCAACTCCCAAGCAGCCCCCTCATTTGCTTAGAACAAACTCCTCTTCTTCAGGGGGGACAAAAACCCCACCAGGACACCAGGGAGAGAACCAACAGCTCCTAATGAGGCTGAGAGCTTGTTGAGAATGTTTCTCTCTAATTGTATATCCTGTTACCTATCGTTATCGTAATTCAGTTATCATCGTAAGTTCATTAGGAAGCAACCAACGGCTCCTTCTGTGTGCAGAGCGCCAAGGAGCCAGCGTGAAATGGCAAACAGTGGTGCTCATTAGGGAGCCTTGAAATATTCCTTGTGACACATCCAGGAAGTTCCTGGACGGCACCAAAATAGATGAGCTACGAAGCGTCTTCTGTGGCTTCTGCAAATGCTTCAGTGAGCCCACAAACACGTTCCCAGGCTGAGTGACCGGGTAGCACGACCAGCTTCAGGGAAGCCTACAGATCTGGGGATGCTCTGGGGATTCGTTTACCAGCAGAGTAACTAAAACGCTAACAAGAACTCGAAGCCACGTCTCTTGAGGGAGGGCCACCACCCCATCTACAGCCCTTCAAGCTTTCTGTCCGTTTTCACCCATCCTAAGCAGTGCAGCAGAGGTCACAACTGGCAGGAGCCAGTAGCAAGGAGGAGGCCGCTAGACACGCAAGAGCGCCCTTCCTCGAGCAGGAGCCACAGAGCCAGAGCTGGGTCGTCTACAACCCTAGAGGAGGACCTTCCTACAGAGTAGCTCTGCCTCAGTATTGAGCAGCTGGGGACTCCTGGTTTTATCCTGCACCTGGCACAAACACACACACACACACACACACACACACACACACACAGCCCTTCCTGGATCTTCTCAGGGCCCTGATCTGAGGCACACACGGGACTTGCCGCCTCTTCCCCCCAAGTAGGACAGGTGGAAGGGAGACCAGGGCTGCCAAATAGGCCCATTGTCACCGGCGCTGCTCCTGAGGGGTGATGAGGGAGACTCCGGAGCCAGGGGGTTCTGACAGAGGGGCATTGGGTCCCTCACTCTCTTGGCCTTCTTAGGCATGGTGGACTCTGCGTGACCTTTAGGGGGCGCTGACTTCCCAAGGCACCTCTTTCGACTGGGCCACCATCCTTCCCTTACCCACAGGAGACCTACTAAACATTTGAGCAATGAAGTAATAAATATGTAGAAGAAGAAGAAGAAGAAGAAGAAGAAGAAGAAGAAGAAGAAGAAGAAGAAGAAGAAGAAGAAGAAGAAGAAGAAGAAGAAGAAGAAGAAATGTTGCTTTTTTGTCTCTACCTCATGTATCCACTGGCGTCACTGGAGCGTGGCGGGGGGGGCGGGCCGCCAGGGGGTGACGCGCGTCATGGGGTGACGCGCGCACCCCCTTGCGCGTCACTTCCGTGACGCGCGTCGCCCTCCGGACGCTCCGAGGCCGGCCCGGGAGCCGGCCTCGGAGCGTCCGACCCCGTCGACGCTCCAGGGCCTTCTGAAGGCCCAGGCAGCGCGTCAATCCGGGTATTTCCTGGATTTTCGCGCATGCCCAGACCCGTTTTGAGGGCTTTTTGCCCTCAAAACGGGTCTGGGCATGCGCGAAAATCCAGGAAATACCCGGATTGACGCGCTGCCTGGGCCTTCTTTCAGAAGGCCCTGGAGCGCCGACGGGTTCGGACGCTCCGAGGCCGGCTCCCGGGCCGGCCTCAGAGTGTCCGGAGGGGGCGACGCGATGCGGGGGGGGAGCCGGGTGGCCCCCTCCCCCCGCGCCTATAACGTCGCGCCCCTAGGGGGGGTGACGCGCGTCCCCGCACTAGGGTGACGCGCGTCTAGTGACGCCCCTGCATGTATCCCTGATAAAATGGGGGGGGGGTTGAACCCATACCTCCTTTCAGCTAAAACATGGAGATGTACTCATACACCTGTGTTTCCAGAATTATTTTCCTGCAAGCAGCCTTCCCATTGATTTGATTTCACTGCCATCATGCTCCAAAACATAACAACCTTATTCAGAAGTTGGATTTCCCCGCAGGTCCTCCTGGTCCTGCTTGAGCACGACGAGCCCACAGCAGTGGCCAGTTGGACGGCTTCTCATGTGCAACACGAGGCTGTGAAACATTCTGACTCTCCCAGAAAGGGTTAATAGCAAGGGGATTCACCTGGAAAGCTTGTGAGTCCATAAAAGTGCTTTAACGGTGCTTCTCGCACACCAAACTGGTGTGTAAATGTTCCCATGTTTTACTGCATCGCTATCTAGTGGCTGCAAAGTGCCGAGTGAATGGACAGGCTGTTGCTGTGCGAACAGGGCAGCTCCCTCCACCATGCATCCAGCTGGGGGTTTCCCAAACACCTCCAATAGCCAGCATGCTTTTTTCTTTCTGCACAGACGGGGTCCATGTTTGGCGAGCAGGGCAGGGACTTCATGTGTGCTTCCCCCACCACCCCCGGGCAGGCTGGGCCCATGCTATCATGTGCATCCATGCAAGTGCCTGTATTGTTGTGCGAGTTTTTCTGGAAAATGACTGTACAGCTATTCATTTCACAGGTCAGTACAAGGACGGGACCCGGACCCCTCCTCAAAGAGCACAGAGTGCAGGCAGTCATCGTCATGTGTGCTGCTGCAGGCAGGCAGGCATGTCAAAGCCAACAGGTGAACCACTGTACATATCAACATCAGGTACACCGTACACAGATCGTATGTGCATTGACTGCAAAATGTAGACAGTTACATGCTACTATTTTCTGTGGAAGCATGTAAGGCTGCTCTTTTAGCCACACTTGCTTGGGAGTAAGCCTACTAAATTCAATGGGACTTGAGATAAGAGTAAACAGGCAGAGAAGTAGCCACAGTTAGAGGAGCCACATTTAAGCGTTGTTGCTGCTGCTGCTGCTGCTGCTGCTGTTGTTTAAATTCACTGCCATCCCACTCACGGCAACTAAGAATTAAATATTCAAAACCAAAATATAATTACACAGATGCTTAATCAAAACAGTTAGAAAAATGCATCCAGCTAGACCAAAGGACATGAGTAAAATCAGTCCCAAACCTGATGCCAATTGCTTTGAAACCCTGCTGGGGAAAACAGTGACGTTTAGCTACACATGACAATGTTGCGCTCTCCTCCTCTGGGATAAAGAAATAATTATCTACACAATTGGTTTGCCTGTTTCCGTGCCTGACCATTCATTGCAATTGATTCTGGGGCTGAGGGGACTCGCAGCAGCAGCAGCAGCCAATTTAGGACAGTAGAGTGGCGTAGCTAGAGGGGGCACCTGGGGGCACTCAGGCCCCAGGTGCCAGGCTTCTGGGGGGGGTGACACCACTAGTGGCCAAAATTGTTGAAACCTTGGTTATATATCATTTGATGTGTATTCCACTGCAGAATGTAATGGAGCAAACCATATCAAATTATCTGTGTACTATCAAAAGTTATAGACAAAAAACCAGAACTGGAAAACAAAATTGCCTTACGTAGCATTTATTTTCTGGCCATTATTATTATTCATAAGAACATAAGAAGAGCCCTGCTGGATCAGGCCAAAAGCCCCTCTAGTCCCTTCCTGTATCACACAGTGGCCCCACCACATGCCTCAGGGAGCACAAGACAACACGATACTTGTATCCTGTTGCCACTCCCCTGCACCTGGCACAAAGAAAACCTACTCATACAACCAGGAGGTTGCTTATCCCCATCATGGCTTGTAACCTGTGGTGGATTTTTCTTCCATAAATCTGTCCAATCCCCTTTTAAAGGCATCCAGGCCAGGTGCCATCACCACCTCCTGTGGCAAGGAGTTCCACAAACCAATTACATTCATTTCATGTCATGACTATTACTGAAAATAATTTTTTCGTATGGCGGGGGGTTGTCAAAAATGTATGGGCCCCGGGTGTCAAATGACCTAGCTACGCCTCAGTGTCCTGTTGCTTTAAATCGGATGATAGAACTGTGCTGTTAATCTCCCTGGGTCTGTTGCTATTCCCTCACTATCCTCTTACTGCCTTTGCTCCATCTTCTGAAAGTTCCCAGTCACTCGGGCTCCATGTCCTGCTCCTTTTTCTCAAATTCCAAATGAGCTTGCAGCCCAATTAACCACTAACACCACCAATAACTTAAGGCTTGGCAAGCAGCTTTTTCCATGTCAAGGGGGGGGGGGCTTCCTGCCATACCCCTTTGAGATGTGCTGGCACAACTCCTTATCAGCTTCTAATTCCATTATAAGCAGCCATTTTTAAATGCCGTCTCTTAGGCAGCTGTCGATGCGGCAAACAGCTGTTTTGATTGCTATCTCTGTGTGAAGACAGAACGGAGGAGAGGGAGAGACAGATAATTGGGTTCAGGCTGAATGCCCGCAACTGTTTTACGGGCATGCGCGCACGCACACACACAGAGCATGCCATCAGTTACAGATCAGTGTTGTTGCAACGTTCAGGAGCAAGTTTGCAAGTCGACCAAATGAAGCGATTTACCTGCTGTCCACATGAATCAAAAGGGAGGCAAATATATACTGTACACAATGATAGGACAGAGCTGCAAAGTTAATGCAGTCTTAGGAGAGAAGCAATTTAATAGGGAAAATCGTCCTTTAGCATAGATATCAGAGGCCCAGCCAAGCCACACACCGCCAGGTTAATAAGAAGGGAGTTTGGGGTCCCTGGGATAGAGTCTGAGTAGTAGAGGCACACACACCTCCAGCTCAGTTCCTCTGCTACAGTCACATTCCTTCCAACATTCTGCAAGCAACATGGTGACATCCTTGCAGCACCTCAAGTCTCAGCATCCACACACACACACACACACACCTTGCAACTGCCTGTCTGCTCCCAAGCGAAAAGCCAGGAGGTGCATCAGAAAAATGCAACTACTTTAACAGCCCGTTATATTAGCCGTTGAACATCTACTCATCAGCTGCTGACGTGGCAAGAAACGGGAAACGCCTGCTGCCCACTCTGAGCTCTGCCTTCTCAATGCCGCATAAAGAGAGCGGAACATGGGAGAATGTGAACAGCTCACACAAAAAAGGGCAATCAAGCATCCCCCAAAGGGCACATTAACAGGAATGATTAAAAATAGGGCAGTGATGACTTACTGTATCTGGACAGGTGCCAGAAAACAGGGATGATCCCTGGTAATCAGGGACAATGGGAGCGTCTGGTCATGCCAAGCCACAGGACAATCTTGGTACAGGTACTACCAGCGGAGAGGGTCTTTCCAGAACAGAAATGCAAGGGTTGTAAAACCAAGGAACAGCCGCCCCACACAGAAAACAATGGGGTATGTTGGTTTGAGGTCCTCTAGACTGATTGCAATGATTTTGGGTGTGAATGCCAGAATTGGGGGCTGGCTGCAGAAAGTGTATGAGTTCAAGACAGCAACGTCGTTTTAATTTTCTGTGCTTGCTCAGATTGAGCTCTTTGGCCCAACTGCACATTACGCCTTCTTGTAACGCCATGATTTGCCTCCCTGCCAAGCTGCCTCTAAGTTGCACATCTGGGTTCTGCTCCCGTCCACCTCTCTCTGGGTGGCCTCTACGCAGACATCTTCTCGTCTTGCCAAGCGACGGCACGTCCTGAGGCTTCCCTGCTCCGACTTTCCCAGCTCTCCCAACCAGCCCCAAATTCTGGCATTCAGACACAAAATTGACCACAGGGTCAAAGCAAAAGCCACCAGGCACTGGTGAATTGCTGCAGAGCTCTTGGAGTTTTCCAAACTTTGCCTCTGCCAGGAATCTAGAAATCAGCTCAGAATTTGCATCACCTCAGATCCAACCGTATTAGAAGTTTTCCTGAAAGAGAGACGCCCCTTTGGGAGGAACAGTAGATATGCAGTCAACTGCCCCACCACCACCACCATTCCCCCCCCCCGGGACATTGTCAGCCTGTAGACCTGGGGAAATGGCTTGTTCACTCCTTGCTCTCTGCCCCACTAGGAGGAGCTACCATCTCACATAATGAACTAACTCCAGAGAGGCAGCAGCAGTGCTAAACCTTCGCAAAAAAAAACCCAACCCAGAATCCTTTGACATCGCAAAGACTAGCAAGTGTCTTGCAGCACAAGCTTTCACGGACTTGAGCCCACGTTGTCAGACGCGGAAGCTTGTTGTATACATTTGGAGTCTGCACGGAAACGTCAGGCCCACCGCGTCTCCCTTGTATGTCTGGGCATTTCGATCTCACAAAGCTTTGCAAGCTTTTTTCTCTGGAGCTAGGATGGAACACCTGCGGCCCCAGTCATGAGCTGTGGTTCGTGGGCACGTGATGCAGACACTTTGCTGAAGCTGAGCAAATCTACGTCTGGCCGGGGCTTGGATGGGTGTCCCCTGGGGTGTGTGGAAGAAAGGTAGGATGATCCTCCTCCAGCAATCGCTCTGTCTGTGCACCTGGTGAGGTGGGCTGCACTCCACACAAGCCTCTGCCACAAGACTCTGCTTCACGTAATGTGACGTCTCCTACAGCCAGTCAAATTCTCCTGTCCCCGACACAGGTGAAAGACTGCATTGATTGATAGAATTGATTGGTTCCATCTTGCCCTTCCACCCCCGCAGGGGCTACCAGAGTGGCTTACAACAAATATTTATAATCAGACAATACAAGCAGCGACGAATGCAGTCTATAAAATAATATTTAGACCAATCTGGTTTTACATCATATCAGTTTTCTCACTGCCTGTTCCTGTTCTAACCATGTAGTGAACTCATACCTAACACTGCACGTTTCCTGCCAACTTTATCAATTTAGCTGAGACAAGAAGATTTTTCTCATTTGGGAACTGAATTTCTCAACTTTGACAGTGTGCACTAGATTTTGAATTCTGAAAATTGAAGCATTTTGAAGATGAGGGGTGATCAGAAAAGTACAGGGTTATAACCTATCCATGTAAAAATGTGCTTTCTGGCCCATCTAAAAAATGGATATTGGGAAGGAAGCGAATATGTAGGCATATTCTTTGGTAGAGCATGTCACCAGACCTCCCCCAAGGGGCACGTTCATTTCATTTGCTGCCTACTGTATATACAAAGAGCGCTCTGTATGTAGCTGTTTTCTCCTGTCAAGCACCGAAGCGTCTTTGCAATGCTGACAGGTCTACAAAGGAAGATGCTACGTTTATGCGACTGGCCATGGCTCTTGGTCAAGACATGAAGACACAGACCAATCATGGCTAATTAATATCTTTTCAGTGCAGGATGCTAAGTTTTTGGACACAGACCACAATCTCGCCTGGACCTCTACAAGCCCTGCTCAGTCATCAATGGTAAAAAAAAACCCATATTTATAACCATTTCCTTTGTTTGCATTCAGACTTGTTGTTGTTGTTGTTCAGTCGTTAAGTCGTGTCCGACCCTTCGTGATCCCATGAACCATATCCCGCCAGGCCTTCCTGTCCTCCACTATCTTCCTGAGTTTGCTCATTTTCATGTTCGTACGTTGCATCGGTGATGCTGTCTAACCATCTCATCCTTTGCCTTCCCCTTCTCCTTTTGCCTTCAATCTTTCCCAGCATCAGAGTCTTCTCCAGAGAGTCCTCTCTTCGCATTAGGTGGCCAAAATATTTGAGCTTCAGCCTCAGTACCTGTCTTCCAGGGAACAGTCAGGATTGATTTCATTTAGGATTGACTGATTTGATCTCCTAGCAGTCCAAGGGACTCTCAGGAGTCTTCTCCAGCACCACAGTTCAAAAGCATCTATTCTTCGGCGCTCAGCCTTCCTTATGGTCCAACTCTCGCAACCATACATTGCTACTGGGAACACCATCGCCCTGACTATGCGAACTTTTGTTGGCATGGTGATATCTCTGCTTTTTATTATGCTGTCTAAGTTTGCCATAGCTTTCCTTCCAAGGAGTAAGCGTCATTTAATTTCAGGGCTGCTGTCTCCGTCTGCAGTGATCTTGGAGCCCAGAAAAGTAAAATCTGTTACTGCTTCAATTTCTGCCCCTTCTATTTGCCACGAATTGATGGGACCAGATGCCATGATCTGAGTTTTATTAATGTTGAGTTTCAAGCCAACTTTTGCACTCTCCTCTTTCACCCTCATCAAGAGGCTCTTTAGTTCTTCTTCACTTTCTGCCATTAGGGTGGTATCGTCTGCATATCTGAGGTTGTTGATGTTTCTCCCGGCAATCTTGATTCCGGCTTGCGATTCATTCAGCCCTGCATTTCTCATAATGTACTCTGCATATAAGTTAAATAAGCAGGGTGACAATATATAGCCTTGCCGTACTCCCTTCCCAATTTTGAACCAGTCGTTTGTTCCACGGCCGGTCCGAACTGTTGCTTCTTGACCCGCATACAGGTTTCTCAGGAGACAGGTAAGGTGGTCTGGTACCCCCATCTCTTTAAGAATTTGCCACAGTTTGTTGTGATCCACACAATCAAAGGCTTTTGCGTAGTCAATGAAGCAGAAGTAGGTGTTTTTTTGGAACTCTCGTGCTTTCTCCATGATCCAGCGCATGTTGGCAATTTGATCTCTAGTTCCTCTGCCTCTTCGAAACCCAGCTTGTACGTCCGGTAGTTCTCGGTTCACGTACTGCTGAAGCCTAGCTTGTAGGATTTTGAGCATAACCTTGCTAGCATGTGAAATGAGTGCAATTGTGCGATAGTTTGAACACTCTTTGGCACTGCCCTTCTTTGGAATTGGAACGTAAACTGACCTTTTCCAATCCTTTGGCCACTGCTGAGTTTTCCAAATTTGTTGGCATATTGAGTGCAGCACTTTCACAGCATCATCATTTAGGATTTTAAGTAGCTCAGCTGGGATATTATCATCTCCGCTAGCTTTGTTGTTAGTAATGCTACCTAAGGCCCACTTGACTTCACTCTCTAGGATGTCCGGCTCTGGGTCAGTGACCACACCAGCGTGGTCATCAGGAACATTAAGATCTTTCTTGTATAGTTCTTCTGTGTTTTCTTGCCATCTCTTCTTAATTTCTTCTGCTTCTGTTAGGTCCCTGCCTTTTTTATCCTTTATCATGCCCATCTTTGCACAAAACGTTCCCTTGATATCTCCAATTTTCTTGAAGAGATCTCTAGTCCTCCCCATTCTGTTGTTTTCCTCGATTTCCTTGCATTGTTCATTTAAGAAGGCCTTCTTATCTCTCCTTGCTGTTCTCTGGAAATCTGCATTCAATTGTTTATATCTTTCCCTTTCACCCTTGCTTTTCGCATTCCTTCTTTCCACAGCTATTTGTAAAGCCTCATCTGACAGCCACTTTGCTTTCTTGCATTTCTTTTTCTTTGGGATGGTTTTCGTTGCTGCCTCCTGTACAATGTTACGAACTTCTGTCCATAGTTCTTCAGGCACTCTGTCTACCAGGTCTAATGCCCTAAATCTATTCTTCACCTCCACTGTATACTCATAAGGGATATGGTTTAGGTCATATCTGACTGGTCTAGTGGTGTTCCCTACATTCTTCACTTTAAGCCTGAATTTTGCAATAAGAAGCTCATTCTCTGATTTTGCAATAAGAAGCTCATTCACAGTCAGCTCCAGGTCTTGTTTTTACTGACTGTATAGAGCTTCTCCATCTTTGGCTGCAAAGCACATAATCTATCTGGTTTCGGTATTGACCATCTGGTGATGTCCATGTGTAGAGTCGCCGCTTGTGTTGTTGGAAAAGAGTGTTTGCTATGACCAGCGTGTTCTCTTGACAGAACTCCGTTAGCCTTTGCCCTGCTTCATTTTGCACTCCAAGGCCAAACTTGCCTGTTGTTCTGTTTATTTCTTGATTTCCTACTTTAGCATTCCAGTCTCCTATGATGTAAAGGACATCTTTTTTGGGTGCTAGTTCTAGAAGGTGTTGTAGGTCTTCATAGAACCGGTCAACTTCATCTTCTTCGGCATCAGTGGTTGGGGCATACACTTGGATTACTGTAATGTTGAATGGTTTGCCTTGGATTCGAACTGAAATCATTCTGTCGTTTTTGAGGTTGCACCCCAGTACTGCCTTTCCCACTCTTTTATTGACTATGAGGGCTACTCCATTTCTTCTAAGGGATTCATGCCCACAGTAGTAGATATGATGGTCATCTGACTTAAATTCGCCCATGCCCGTCCATTTTAGTTCACTGATTCCCAAGATGTCAATGTTCAATCTTATCATCTCATTTTTGACCACATCCAGCTTGCCTTAAGAACATAAGAACATAAGAAGAGCCCTGCTGGATCAGGCCAAAAGCCCATCTAGTCCAGCTTCCTGTGTCACACAGTGGCCCCACCAGATGCCTCAGGGAGCACACGAGACAACAAGATACCTGTGTCCAGTCGCCACTCCCTTGCACCTGGCACAGAGAAAACCCACTTCTAAAAACCAGGAGGTTGCTTATGGCTTGTAACCTGTGATGGTCTTTTCCTCCATGAATTTGTCCAAACCCCTTTTAAAGGCATCTAGGCCAGGTGCCATCACCACATCCTGTGGCAAGGAGTTCCACAGATGAATCACACGCTGGGTAAAGAAATATTTTCTTTTGTCTGTTCTAACTCTCCCTCCACTCAATTTTAGTGTGTGTCCCCTGGTTCTGGTGTTGTGCGAGAGGGAAAAGAATTTCCCTCTATCCACTCTCTCCATCCCATGCATAATTTTATAAGTCTCAATCATGTCCCCCCTCAGGCGCCTTTTTTCTAGGCTGAAAAGCCCCAGACGCTGTAGCCTTTCCTCATAAGGGAGGTGCTCCAGCCCACGAATCATTCTGGTCGCTCTTTTCTGCACCTTTTCCAATTCAATTATATCCTTTTTGAGGTATGGTGACCAGAACTGGACACAATACTCCAGATGTGGCCTTACCATCGATTTGTACAAAGGCATAATGATATTGGCCGTTTTATTCTCAATCCCCTTTTTAATGATCCCGAGCATGGAATTGGCCTTCTTCACAGCCGCCGCACACTGGGTCGACACTTTCATCGACCTGTCCACCAGGACCCCAAGATCTCTCTCTTGATCCGTCACAGACAACTCAGAACCCATCAGCGTATATGTGAAATTTTGGTTTCTTGCCCCAATGTGCATCACTTTGCACTTACTTACATTGAAGCGCATCTGCCATTTTGCTGCCCATTCTCCCAGTTTGGAGAGATCCTTCTGGAGCTCTTCACAATCCCTGCTGGTCTTTACCACCCGGAAAAGTTTAGTGTCATCCGCAAACTTGGCCACCTCACTGCCTATCCCCAACTCCAGGTCATTTATTCAGGCCTTGATTCATAGACCTCACATTCCATGCTCCTAAGCAATATTGCTCCTTGCAGCATTGGATTTTCCTTTCAACCTCAGATACATCCACAGCTGAACGTCCTATTGGCTTTGGCCCAGCCGCTTCATCCTTTCTGGGTCTACTTGGAATAGTCCTCCGCTCTTCCTCAGTAGCATATTGGACACCTTCCGACCTGAGGGTCTCATCTTCCGGCGTCATATCTTTTAGCCTTTTGGTACTGTTCATGGGATTTTCTTGGCAAGGTTACTGGAGTGGGTTGCCATTTCCTTCTCCAGTGGATCACTTTTAGTCAGAACTCTCTGCATTCAGACTAGAGGGTGTTAAATATGAAAAAAAAAAATCCCTCGACATACAACTGGAATGTTGCCACACACTCTCTCCTCCTTATAACACAAATGCAGCCACTACTTGCTACAGAGATGTACTTGGTTTCCAGATCAGAATCATGGAGCTGGAAGGGAACCTGGACCACCGAGTCATCTATCCAGACCAACCCCTACAGCTGCCACAGCATCCCCCCCAACAAATGAGTTCTAGCATCTCCAATGCTCTGTGGCCTTCCCAGCCAGCATTAGTGCGACATGCTGCTCATGAGCCATCTTGTGGGATGAGAGGAAGGTCCCTCAAGGCCAGCTGCATCCCGCTGTCTACCAGATGCCACCAGCAAACCTACAGCTGGGGCATTGGGCTCCCGGCTGTCCCCTGACATTTGCTCCTAGCAGGGGTGTGTGCAATTGGACAGCCAGAAGGAGGTCAGTAAAAATATGTCTTAGTTCCCCCCCCCCCCCCGGTAAGTAAAAGCTGCCCAATTACCTATGGGTCTCCATTTGCCAGCATAGGTCAAAGGAGAGAAAGGTAGTGGGGCAGCCTGGGCAAGAGGGGACATGCCAGTGCCACCCCCCCCCTCTCCCCTCCCTGCCCATGGCACAGCTCCGCCGCCAACAAACAGGGAGGGCCGCTGCTGCGCTCACTGTGCTGCATGCATTCTGCAGTGGCAGCTGCGGACCAGAAGTGGGCGCTGCTGCGATGGTGGCCCAGCTTTCATGCCACCGTAATGGGCCTTGAACGCTAGTTCCAGCAGCACCAGGCCCCCATAGGATTGGGGCCCCAGATAGTTAACAACAACCAAATCAAAATCTTACAAATCAAACCAAAGTATGAAATAGGAGTAGTAACTAAGGAAATACAAAAACCAAGAAGCAGGATGCACCCTATTCCTAGCTCAAAAAGCAAAAACAAGCATCTTTACGCAAGATATGACGCTTCACTGAATTATAAAGAAGAACAAAGAACAAAGTCTAATCAAGTTTCGAAATTAAAGCCATAGTAATGATGTGCCAGTTGCCAGGATATGAGTGCATACTAATCCAAAGCCCCCACTGCAGGTACGAAAGCCAGTTGTACCATTTCATAATGAATGGAAGATGCACTGATACCAGTCTCCTTTCTTCATCAACAGAGGATTCGATTTCAATCGATAGTGTAGTTCTGCCTCATGAATTCTAAGAAGGGGCCCAGCATTGATAGGATAGAGGACGTTTGTTGTCTTCCCTTCTTTAGTTTAACCAAACGGCTTTGGGAAGTTTTGTCATTTCAGCTTCCATGATTTACGGCCCAATCCTGACCTCGTGGTGGGCTATCACAGCAGCCTCTCCGCTGGTCTGTGGAGTGCTGCCAGTGCAAAGGACCAGTTGCTGGCGGGTTTCTGACAGTAGGGTGGGCAGATCGGGGCCAGATTGGGGTGGAGTGGGGCAGGATGGGGGCAAATCAGGGCAGCACTGGTGTCCACCACAATCCTGAGTCCTGGGCCTGACATGCCCCCTGATGTGCTTCAGATCGACGACTGCCAAATTGCTGGCGTAGCTCTGAGGAGTTCCATAGGGGACCAGCCTGGGCTGGGGAGGCAAAAGGTTTTCTTTACTTACCCCCAGCAGCCTGGTCCCTTGCCGGCACGCAGGATGCAAAGTATGCTGCATCAGCAGCCCTGCATCGTGCCAGCCGGCCCAGGATAGAATCGGACCGTTCAGCTGCAGCCATTCCTTCAAGACTGGAGCTGCAGGATCTCGCCATCTTTGAGCTACACGCATTTTGGCAGCTATGCTGAGTTTGCTAATCATCAATCAGCTCTCTTTTTCCACATTCAACCTGTTGATCATCAAGATACCCTCATAAGATTTAGTGACAGTATATAGAGGTGCTCATAGAAAGGGTATAGAAGATGAACTGTCTCCAAAAAGGTTCAGTTATAGGACATTTTGACTGTATATGTGTAAAATCTACTGATGGCTGATGACAGCACCAACAGCTACTACTACCATAGTTGCAATACCAGGAGGCCAACAGAAAGGTAAGGGAAATATATTTTTCCTTTCCTCTCCCACACCTCCTGATCAACCCCCCCCCCCCCACTGGATGGCAGCTGTATTGTCACCAGCGGTGGGGAAAGGACTGAACAGTTATGTTCTTGATTTGTCATGGCCTACTAGGTATAATATCACATATTACAAGATGTGATATTACAAAACAAAACCACACTGAGTCTACAAATTGTAGTCTTGCAGAGACACTCCATTTTAGAAGGGTGATGTCTTTCTTTTTCAGGAGAACCACGGGAGGGAAATGATGGTCCCTTATTAGGCGTTGAACTGTCAGAGAGATAAACAAGACATTGAGTCCTTGATTGACAGCATCCACATTAAAAACTCAATTTCCATAAAAATGAAACACTAATTCAGACTGAGCTAGGTAAATGCTTGCAATGTTCTCGTTTTGTGCTTTAAATGTTTTGCAATCAGGAAATTCACATTTGCTGATTGATCCGTTCAAGTACTGCTGCATGGAAGGAACATTGTTTAAAGTCGAAGTCCCACTCTCTGCCTGGCTTTCTCTAGTGTCATGAGTCCAATGTTGCTCTCTCAGGTTTGTGATCCTGGCATGGTAATCACGGTTATCATAAGCACCGGATTTTTTTTGGGGGGGGGTCGGCCTGTGCCACAGTTTTGGGACTGTGTTTCTTCTGGAACAGCGGCTGAGGAGGCTTCTCCTTGAAACACCTGCCACTTCTGGCCACCTCCTCACTCCCCCCCCCCCGATGCTCAGCCTCCCGTTCATTCTGTCAAGCTTTGGGGGGGTCACTGAATGTGTCTCCTGCCAAACGTCCTGGTGGAATGCTGCAGACAGTTCCAGGCCCTCCCTGTCCCTGGCGGACCAGATTTGTGAAGATACAGACATGCCTACAGATTCTATACATTGCAGATGCTTGCAGGGAAATCCATATTTAAACGTGTACTTTGCAACATGTTATTGCACCAGCTGTTCGGGTTCAGGAGAAGCATCCCTGGATTTTTAGCAGCAGAGCGTGACATGGAAGGGAGTGCGCAGGGTTGAAAGAGGTTGCTGCTGTACACCAGAAGACGTCCACAGACCTGGATGAAACGTTGTGTGTTTGCGATTTGTTTTTAATTCAGTTTCGCATACGTTTTAATCTTGCTCCACCGGATTGTAACGTGTTTTTAACTGCTTTTAAAATACAATTTTTTGCTTGGCATCTAAACCCGTATTTCCTATTTCTTGTAAAACTGTTGCTGGCCATGCAAGCTTCGGTTCTGGCCTTTGTTTGCAGCAAGTGAAGGTCCTAGTGAGGGAAGAGGGGCAGAGATGGGAGGGAGTGTAAGCAGCAGACTCCCTCCCTCCAGGCAGGAATGGCTCACGGTGGGTTGTGCCCAGCTGCACCATCTGCGCCTTCGTTCCAGCAGGGCCGGGTGCCTGCGTCTGCAGTCATGCCATCCGCAGGGCAGCAAAGTGGTGCTAGAAGGAAGAGTCGGCTCCAGACTCTTCTACAAAGTCCTGCATCTCTCTCCAGGTTTCAGCCACTCGTTGTACATACCCTCAAGCAGGCACAGAAATTAGAGGCAGATATGAGCCCAGGGTGTGTGTGTGTGTGTGTGTGTGTGTGTGTGTGTGTGTGTGTGTGTGTGTGTGTGTGTGTGCACATGCTTTCGGCCTGTGCAGCTCCTGGGCGATGCATGTAAGCAATTGCTTGAGGACGGCAGCTTCACAACCAGGGCCACCACCCGATGCTGACTCGGGTCCGCCACCTCTGCGCAATTACGCGAAAGAAAAAAGCAGTCGCTTACCATGCTCCTCCAGCAGTTTCTTCAGTTGCAGAAGTGCAGGACTTCTGGTTTGATTTAAATGGGCCGGGTGAATGAAGGCGCTCCTTTGCTTGTGCGGTCCCTATAAACCAAGCCGTTTGTCCTGGACTTCCACAGCTGAAGCGGAAGCAAGGGAAGGAGGCAGGTGATCCACTTTCTGCTTGCCTTCAGCAGGTGGACAGCAAATCGGCGAGGGTTGCAATGTTGCATCCACAGCAGGCTGGAGGGAGGCAGTGTTGGCGGCAGAGTCGGGGTCAAGGGCACCCCAAAGCCGCCACACTCTCTCCCCCCATCAACAGTGATGTGACTTGCATCACCTCGCCTCACAGATGCCCCCCCCAACCCCTGCTTGAATACCTTTTTTCAAAACAGCAAACCTAAAACCTACTTTTCTTATTATCCATATCATCAACCTTTTATTGGGGGGGGGTATAATACATCTCTGCTCTCAAGATGTTTCATTGTTTCAGGTTGGAAAGTAGGTAAAATGCAGTCACCCTTCCGAGGGATTAAACTCTTTGCTAAACATTTATTCAGCCTAGAAGGTGCAATAACAACTCTGCACATGTTTGTTTCTCTGCTCACGAGTGCAGCCAGCCGAAAACCATCAACTGAACTGTTGCCCCAAGGAAAACCGAAGCTGGCCCAAGAGTGAGTGAGAGAGCCTCTTTGGATCACAGGAATTCTTCTTCTTCTCAACAAGGTGGAATGAGGCGGGGAGCGGAGGGGTGGGGTGATGTGGCATCTTTTTGTAAAATGGTTTTCTGTGGAAGGAGTTGACAAACACCCAGTCCAAGGCGGCCCCTGACATTTCCCACATCCAACGTGAAATCGTAAAAAGAAGAGAACCCTTGGCCCCTCTTCTGCAAATGACACTCCCCCAGCCTGTGCCTTGATGCCTCCGCCAACCCCACCATGCTCAGCAGCGGTTCTGAAAAAGCCTAGCTGTGGGGGGGGGAGCAGGAGTTTTGCCCCCACTGGCTTTGCTCTCGGCCCTTGCTCACCCACCTAAATGCTTTCTTTCACAAGTGACGCCAAACGTGTGTGCGGGGGGGGGGGGGGCTGAGCGGGCCCATCCCCACTCCTCCTGCAGGCATTGACTCCCCTGTTCTGGCTCCAGGTCATGGTGGGCCCTCCAGGGGCATCATTAAGGGGAGTGGGGGCAGGGGGGCCCTGGGCGGCATGGGCAACATGCGGTGGGGGGCTGCACAAGCCTCCAGTTCGGTGGCATGGGAGCATCTGCGGCTGCAAAACCGGCATGGGAGCCCCTGGTGAAATCCAGGGTGCTGCTCCTTTGCACACGCCTGTGGGTGCGCACTCTTCCTCTGACCGCCTCCTCCTTGTGGGTGCTCAGGGACGTGGGCTTCCCGGTTTCCTCCCACATGAAGGGGACGCAGTGTGGCTGGCGGCATCTCCTCCTTCAAGCCGCCACTGCTGCTGTGGTCCCATTGGCTAAGAAGCCTCTCCAACTCCTCCTCCTTCCCTCCTCCCCATCAGCCAGTGGGCGTGGCCATTTACAGAAGGGGAGAAGATAGTTTTATATTTATGTTTTAGGTATTGTTTTTAGTTCCTGCAACTTGTTTTTAATGTATTGTATGGATGCTGCTTTGAGCTTATGGGAAAGCGGGTCTTAAAGAGTGCTGGCATAGGGCTGCCCCCAAGAGACTGCCGTCTCCTCACTCCCCGTCCACAAATAGAATGGTGTGTGTGCGTGCGTGTGCGTTATTGGGGTTATATCATAAACCTTAGGGGGTTCAAGTAAGCAGAGTATGCAACGGAAGAAGACCTTATTCTTATTTAACCAGTAGAGTTATCCCAGCACCCAGGCTAGCTAGCTATCATTACCATTGAAATGAGACACGGAGTCTGAGGCTTGTATAGTAAAAGAAGAAAAATAGTTTACTTACAGTTCAGTATCATAAGCTACAATTCATCTGGTTATGGCCAGAGGTACACTATACATAAGCGGACAGTGTGCCCCTAAGGAGCTGGCACACCCATGTTGGGAAAATGGCTTCCAGGCTTGGAGCCCAGAAAAGCACAACCTTCCCCTTGTAGAGTCAGATGCGAAGAGAGCGAGCACAGGTGGCCAAAAAGAGGGAGTTGGGACAAAGGTCAGGGTCACGCCCCTCCCAGGGCAAAGAGGAAGGGCCAGGTGAAGGTCCTTGCAGGTGACCGGAAACACACCCACTGCCCTCCAGGGTCCTTGCAGACAAATGCTGCTAATATCCCAACATGTGTGTGTGTGTTCATGTGTGTGTGTGTACCTATGTGGATTGTTATTATCATCCACAGCTTCTTGTACACATTTCTGTATCTGGGGTGATGAAGTCAGGGAAATGTAAATGAGGAGACAGGAAGCCAAAGTCCAAATCTGTCCCCACACACTGAACCTGTCACAAACCTCTATGATATGAGGAGGAGGATGGCTCTTCTTCCTTGACTGAAATGCGGGTGAGCTGCAGTGTCTGAATTCCTTGCTTGAAGGGTCCTGCTCTTTGTGTCCTTCACATCCTGCCCTAGAAATGCCAAACTGCTCCTCTAATCTTCTCAACATCTGCAGGGTGTTGAAAGAAATAGCGGACAGCAGGCAGTTCATGCTCCAGCAAGGGACAGCGAGCAGATGGAGCTGACGGCCAGCCTGCAGCGCCTGTGCTCCGGAATGCTAAATGAGGCCAAACCTGGCCAAGATGGATGACCTGTCCAGACCTTTGGAGCAGGTGGATTCAGTTTCTCATCCACATGTGGATTTCCTTCCAGAGGGGTTTGTGTCTCCTCCCGGTGCGAGAGCTCACGGCGTCATTGCTTCATAAGTGGCGCTTTCGGCTTTGAAGAGACACTCTTGACGTGGCGATTCTCTCGCATGGAGCAGCGGAAGAGCAACCTGCCCTCCTCCATCCCAGCTCCGTGTCTCTTCCAGGGGCTGCTTGCTGGTCTCTTCCTTGTGTCTCCTTTATTCCTTTTTGTATGTAAACTGCCTTGAAAATATTTTGTTTCAAAGCAGTATGTAAATATTCTATGACCCTCATAAACCAGCATAATTTTAGCTGGGTGAACGGAAAAGTTGGTGAAATTCAAAGCAGTTCATTGTGTGTGAAAATGAAAACACAATTCTAGGGCCGGTTTGGGCTCAGACCAAGTACGGACACAGCTGTGTGACTTCCTCGGACACGGGCGAGTCTGAGCAAGTCCCAGGACAGCAGCAGAAGGCCGGGGCAGCCTTCCTTCCGGAGTCCGGCTGCTGGAGGTCCTGGTTCTCGCCAGCCGTTCCTGCACTGCCTGCCAGCAGCTCCCCAAGCGAGGGAGACGAGCCCCAAGCAGCAGGCAGCCCTTTCGGATCATCCTCACTGCTCAGTCAGGCACTCCCCTGCTCTGCCTCCTTCTCTTGAAGTCACCAGTTAGGCAACAGGACGTTTAAGGAGAATTCCCCCCCCCATCATGGAAAATGTGCAATCCAAGCTTGCCGGTCTCCAGTTGTTATCAGCCTCCTTGTGCATGAAGAAGCCTCGTTATTGTTCACATGACTGCATCATCGTCCCATTCTTTGCTTGCCCATTCCTGAGCTGATTTGTGAACCCAGCCACTTCTGGAGACTCCTGAGTTGGGGGAAAAATCTTCGGAAAGACAAAGGACAGGTTTCACACCTCCAAGCGTCCTCACCAACCTCATGATGAAGCTTACAACTCAATCCTATGCTTCCCCCCTCTATAGCACGCAGCCCCACCAAAACAGGCTGCACTGCATGCTACGGGGGGGGGGGGGCAATGGGGAGGCTTGGGAGAGGAAAGGGAAATTATCAAACAATGGGTCTCCTCAGACCTGCGGCAGATCTTTAGCTGGAGCAAGTCCGAGGAGACAAAGGGGGCATGTCGGCTCCCCCCAAAGGGGATAGCATCTGGCACAAGTTGCCCGTGCTGAGTGCCACCTCCGACATGCCCCCAGCTCTCCCTCATTATGGTCCATTATGCCCACCCCACCAACTTACCCGCATCAGTGGGCCTTCTTCACCCTTCATCTTTTTCAGATTTCAACTAAACGTTAGGATGATGCAAACTGCTCAGCAGCAGAACAGTCTGCCTCGGAAGGTGGTAGACTCTCTGTCATTGGAGGTCTTTAGCAGAGGAAGGACAGCCTTCTCTCAGGGCTGTTGTAGCTGTGGGCAGCCTGCATTTGGCTGGGGGTTGGTTGGACCTCAGAATCATGTAGATCCCATTCAACTCTGTGATTCTTTAGAAATGCTCTTTGTGACTACAGAAAAACTCGGAGTTCTTTGGCCAGTGGCTCTCTCTCTCTCTCTCTCTCTCTCTCTCTCTCTCTCTCTCTCTCTCTCTCTCACACACACACACACACACACACACACACACACACACACACACACACAGGCCGAAACATTTTCAGATAAGTAAAATTGGAACTAAGGTAGAGGTTGGCAGTTGTTTTCAGACAGCAAACATTTCCACAAATGTTTTCCCATTTTGTAACTACATTTCCCACCTGGGGTCTTGTATGTGGGCAGTGTTGGCCGTTTTTCATCTTCTCTGTGTTTGGGCGGCTCATTGCTGCCCTGGAGTGCGAGAAAGTGACTGAGCATCGCAGCACCGCCGCCGCCTCTCCGACAAGCCTCAACTGAGCCCAGGCAGAGCCTGCTGAGCTCCCCCAAGGAAGGCACAAAGTCATCCATCGTCTCCGCTGTGTTTATATCATGAAGGGAAGACGTCGGTCTTCCTCTTGCTCTCCCACCCCATCAGAGTGAGAATCAAAACGAGACGTTTTCTGACTTGGCCAATCATAAGCCACGCAACTGAGGGACCCTCTGCCTCCATGGGCAAGTCTGCTCAATGAGGCCCAAAGGTAAAGGATGGTCTTTTTCTTTATAAACAGCAGCAAAAGATGTCTCTATGAACAGGCAGGAAGTGCAGCTACAGATCCACAAGCTCAGCCCAAACTGTGGCCAGCGGGTACAACCTGGAACAGCACATTCTTCTCAACGTTTTAAACTTAGATGGATCCCAGAGAATCCAGGCCTGGGTCACCTGCCCAGCCAGCCCACTCCATCGCGTGATGCAGGGGCGGGAAAAGCAAGGCACCTGATTGGTGCCTGACTGGGGGCGGAGCCAGCCAACCGTTAGTTGGTGTTCCATGGCTTTCGCTTCAGACTGGCTCCAGCTCCTGGACAACCCCGCCCCCGCAGTCTGAGATGAGCCGGTTGCCCTTTGAAGCCAGGTAGGAATACTCTGCTGTCTGCTTGACTGGGCTTAGCAGGCAGTACTTTCGCCGACCCCGACTGTTCATTTGGGTTGTGGCGGGTTGACCCTTCGTGGTTGACGTGAAGGAGCTCAGGCCGTTTATTATTGACAGTCTGCAGCTCTGAGTCGGGGGGGGGAGAGCCCATAAGCAGGGGAATAGATGGCTGTCTGCTGTCTCCCCTCAGCTAAATGCCTGCACAAAATGGGGTGAAGATTCAGGCTTGGCCTGCTACAGCTTTTCTCTTGTTCTGATTGGCTTTCACTAAAGTGGCCCAGTTTAACCCAAGCCTCTGTCTGGCGTCATTATTGGGGGGGGGGTGCACATTCAATAATATCAATCTTTATCTTTCAACAACAACAACAACAACAACAACAACAACAACAACAACAACAACAATAATAATAATAATAATAATAATAATAATTTAAAGGAAAAACGATTCTTAATTCATACCACATCAATAAAAGAAAAAAGGGATATACAGTACAAAAATCCACGAAATCAACATTGATATTAACAATCATTAAATGCCTTTAATTAGCATTGATTAGAAAAAAATAGAGTTTATAGATTTGTTATTCAAGAAACCACTCATATAATCTTCCTCTCAGAGAAGCAGTCATCTGCTGACACCGTTGGGTTGTTCAGACCTATGATTCGTCTGATGATAAGAAGAACTGATGCCTGTTGCAGTCTTTATTCCCCACGTCCTTCCTCCGCCTTTTCTCTCCCTACTCAGAATCGAAAGCAAGTGAACGAGCGAACGCACCCATGGCCCTGCCATGTTGTTTGTGTGTTGTTGTTCTTGGTCTTTAATAAGTCATTCATTGCAAGCATTTCTCTCTCACCTCTCCCAGATAGTGCAGAGTGACTTACCACGGAGCACACAAGCAGTGATGCCACCTGATGGAGGACGGGTAAAGGGGTCACACACCACAAACTAGCTAGAAGCCACACAAGAGCAGACAGAAACTGCAGGCAAAGCAGTGACCGGGGGGGGGGGGAGCCTAGTACAGCTCAAAACAGAAACAGATTTCAGGGGCAACCACCACAAAATGGAACATACCGAATTCAAAACTTGCCTGATGAATTAAAGCCTGTTGGCCGCGTGCCAGAAGACCGGCTGCACGGGGGCCACCTGCGCAGAATGAGGAAGGCCGTTCCGGAGACAAGGCCTGTCTCGCGGGTTGCTCCCTGCCTGAGTTCAGGAGGTGGAGGAAGGTACTCCGAGAAGAGAGCCACTGACAGATGATCTCCAAGTGAGGGTTGTCAGACTCCAGGACCGGCCAGGATTGAGTCGCTTCCTCAGCTACTTCTTTCTTTGAGGAAGGAATGTATAGGTCAAAACTAACAGGGTTCATTTCTCCAGAAATAAGTGGGATCACAATCAAGGGCTGACTATTTTGGACTTATGCAGTTTTGCAAAATGAGAAATCTTTCTGTAAAGTTCCTTTTATTTATTTTTTAAGTAAATGGAGAAACAACCAAGCACTGTCCAAAGCCATTTTCCTCTCCTACACCACAGTGCTGGTTGTACTGCAATTTGTAATCCACAGGAGTGACACGGTTATCTGTAGATCATTATCTCAAGGTCTTTATTAACTGGCCATCCCAGCTCCTGAAAGGAGATGTCCACATTTTACTTTGGCCCTGAAAGCCTATTTAACGGGGCTATGAAATCTAATATCTTTGCACGTCAGAAGTGTTATCTTTAGAAAACGTGGAAGGGGAGAGAGAGAGAGAGAGTTTGGTTCCTCTGTGTGCTGGGAATGAAAGCTTCATTCCTGATAGCTATGAAAGAAAAAGAAAGATAATTGACAGATGATGTATGGTGTGGATGTCTCAGCATATGAATAGCCATCAAGAAGATGACAAAATGATGAAAGGGAGAGTCGCGCAGCACAATATTAGCCAAGATTGGAACCGGCGCTAAGAAGTCATCTGACTCTGGAGAACATTGTTAGGGCAATTTAGCCAATCAGTGTGCTGCGTTGAGCATCAAAAGCGCGGCTGACACAGCCACGGCTCAGGTATTGTAACTGAGGACGCAATTATGGGCAGCAGCAGGCAAATAACTTGGGAGTTCTCTTACGCTGGCTGGGCCAGACAAGAGCTACAAGGAGAGGCACGCTGCTGCTCTTGGCACTGCTGGAGATTCCAGTCAGATGTTGGAGCTGGCTGGGCTGGCAAATGTTGACAGGCCCCCAAATGTCATTGTCGGCATTCACTGATGCATGTGGGCAAAGCGAGGCAGCCTCTCTCTGCCCACCTCGTGCTCCTCTGGGATTGGGAACATCTGCCTGTGAATGAAACGTCCATCGTCATCCGATCCTTGGGCCGCCACCTTGCGCGCCAGCCGGCGGAAGCTGCTCCCAAAGGCCTTTTCCAGCCCTGAGGCACTTTTGAGTGGACCTGACACACTCTCTGCACATCTGAATAACTTGCCTTTCAGTCAGGATTCGCAAAGTGGGTCACAAAGGAGACACCTTAAAATACAGCATCAAATAATAACACAACAACAAGAGCAGAGAGGGGGACAAATGAAAGCCACAGAGGCAGGGATTCCAAAGAGTCGCCAACAAGAAGCAAGAAATGCTCTGCGCCGCCAGTTTGACGGGGGGGGGGCTGGATCTACTGTTGTGACAGGGAGCTGTTTGGGGTCCCCCACTAGGAAGATGTTGTGTGACTGAGCCTGTTGAACTGACTCTTCCACATGTTGACGTTGAGTCTAGTGTTCTGTAGAAGATCAACAGTGGGATCCAGCGCGTTATGACTGTCAGCTGCCTTGGGTGGCTCTTGGGTGGAGAGGAGGTCAGAAGCGTCGTATGATATGGGGCCCTATGGCCCTGGGCCCCAGGCGCCAAGTGGGCGTGCTGCTTCCAGGGGCGCCGATATGGGGGAACAAAGTTTTAAAGGGCAGCTTCAGCGCCAGCTGCCGCTCTGCTTTTTTCCCCATAACCTGAGGCGGGGCAGAGGCAGAGGCTGCCGCGGCGTTAGCTTGGATCCTGCTCGCTCGCTCTGCATTTGCAAAGGGCTGAAAAAAAAAGGTGGAGGACTTGTTAACATCAATACCTGAGCTGAGGAAACAAAAGGGGAGGGAGAGCGGTCGTCTAAACTAAGGAGCGCCAAGGAGAGACAGCCGCGTTAAAAGCAAGAGAGTCTGCAGGCTTGTGTGGCAGTGTGGAGAGCCCAGGAGAGCCCATATCCTCAAAAACAAGTAAATCTTTGCTTCTAGCATTCATTTCTGTCAATATTCATTACTTTTACTGGGTCGCTAATTTAATTTTCCTATTTTACTGGGCTGCACTGTCCTGAAAGATCTAAAAAGGAACAGTATGTCTACTCAGAAGTAAGTCCCATTATAGTCAATGGGGCTTACTCCCACGTAAGTGTGGATAGGGTTGCTGCCCCCTTAAACACCTTCTTAAATAACTAAAAATACATATAAGTTAAAGAAATAGCTGTCCTTTGAAGAACTTGATGGATCCAGTGATATGAACAACTTCTTAAAACTGGCTAAGTTTCTTCTACATCTAAAAGCACTGGCTCTTTTGCTGAAAGATCTAAAATGGACGCAGTATGTCTACTCAGATGCTGGGAAAGATTGAAGGCAAAAGGAGAAGGGGAAGGCCAAGGATGAGATGGTTAGACAGCATCACCGATGCAACGAACATGACAATGAGCGAACTCAGGAAGATAGTGGAGGACAGGAAGGCCTGGCGGGATATGGTTCATGGGATCACGAAGGGTCAGACACGACTTAACGACTGAACAACAACAACATGTCTACTCAGAAGTAAGTCCCATTATAGTCAATGGGGCTTACTCCCATGTAAAAGCACTGGCTCTTGATGAAAGGACATTAAATCCATTTAAATAAATAGCTTGCACTTGCTGTAACGGAATATGTGAACAGTAACACCATTGGCGGCAGAGAGTATATAGGCTTACCAGATCTCCAACCGGGACAGAGTGCTAGACCTTTAGGAGAAGGAATGTAGGCAGGTGTAGCTTCTTAAGTCCTACAGCACAATCCTAAGCATGTCTACTCAGAAGTAAGTCCCATTGTGTTCAATGAGGCTTACTTCTGTGTAGACATGCCCAGGATTGTGCTCTAAGGTTTAACAAGCTACACCTGCCCACATTCCTTCTCCTAAAGGTCTAGCATTCTGTCCCAGTTAGAGATCTGGTAAGGCTAAGTATAGAGGGGGAGCAGAAGGGAGGAGGGGCCCGGGGCGGAAGGTTGAATTTGCGCACACACACACCAATCGCCACTGCCGCCTTTGGCGGCGGCAAGGAATATAGAAGGGGGGAGGAGGGGGGCAGGAAGTTGAGGGTGTGCCCCTAGTACATTTTAGGCTAGAGACACCACTGGAGGAGGTGTAAAAACACTCAAACCATATTAGGCAAACGTTTCACAGTGAGAGGCAGCATGTGATGATGAGTGGTGTGGTTTGGGGCCTTTCTTTCTGGCATCTCCCCACATGACCAGTTCTTGAGCTGATGGATTTTGGCCCAAGTTTGTATTTGGGAGAAAGAAGGACCAGGGGGTGCCTTTGCAATGATGCCCATTTTTAACAAGGCTGTCCACCCACCACATGTCTGCTGCTCCCCACTCCCCCCCCCCAGTCTTCCCACATAAGCCATGCAGGCAGAACCTGACAGCCGGCAGAGTTCTTCCACTGGCTAGCCTTGCCAGACCCTTCCCGTTAATGAGCACAGGCGCTTGGCTGCTGCTTCGGAATTCATGAGGATGCACAACCTATGAGCTAATAAATTAAGCTTAAAAGAATGTGTGTCCCTCTGCCTTTTATTGGCTCCTCGATCTTCCCTTGCTCTGAATCTTAATTAGGGTGGGAGCCTTCTAAATAGGCTGATGGCGGCAGAGCCATCTAACATGCTGCAGTGGGGGTGATTGTAAATCCACCTTTGCTCCCCAGGCAACGTGCCGTGACGCAGAGTGCCAATGGGGTGACGAGATGCTCTGGCTGTGGTTAGCAGTGAATTTAGTGGAGTCCAGTCACACCTGCACATGTTGTTTCAACAGCCAGTGGACGATGGGATGAGAAGAAAGCTGGTTTCAAGTGCTGCGCTGATACCCCATCCAATGATACATGCAGTCTAGTCGGTGCGTGGGCTGAGACCCATTCCACGCCTGAAATGCTGGGGTGGGGTAGAAGACAGAGTGCTGGACATTGGCTAGGGAAACCTGGGGGCACATCTCCACTAAGCCATGAAACTCACGGAGTGATCTTGGGCTGGTTCCCCCTTTGGAGAGTCAGACATCACTCAGTGACAGAGCTTTGGGGGCAGAAGGTCCCAGGCGCAATCTCCAGGTGGGGCCAGGAAAGAGCCCTGACCGAAACCCTGACGAGCCGCGGTCCATCAGTGTAGACAATGTGGAATGAGATGCGCCCAGGCTCTGAATCAAGAATAGGCAGCTTCCAGGGTCCACCTCTTCTTGGGGCCCAGAGTGGCGGCAGCACCACTGATGCAGGGCTGCACTGCGGCTACTGGCTGGCCAAGGAGAGGTAGGTAAAGATATGTGTGACTTACTCCCCTGTAGGCTGCCTGGTTCCTAATGGGTCTCCTCAGACCAAGGCCAGCTCTTTGGCTGTTATCACTCTGGAGAGCCCCTGGGGGCAGGGCTGGGCTGGGAAAGGGGGGATAAGATCCAGTGTGCTGCCAAGTTCCACCTCCCTCCTGCCCCCGAACTGCCCTCAGCCTGATCCCCACCCCAATCCGTCCCCGACAGCAAACTCTCTGCTCCGGTGGAGGTTCTGCAGCCCTCCACTACCAGCGTGGGGCTTCCCAGCTCTCTGCCGTAATTGTTAGCAAGCTGAAGAACGACAGAGCAGCTGCAGCGCCAGCTGGCCTGGCTATTCTTTTTTCAAAAAAAAATCCTTTATTAGTGAATAATAAAACAATAATACAGTTGCTCAACAAAGTATCAAATGTACAAAGAAAAAAATAAAAGAAAAAGTGAAAAAAAAGAAATAAAAAAGAAAGGTGGTCCGGTCTGGCTTTACACGCCAGCAAAAGGCCTAGCTAGGTTTGGGCCACGGGTCTAATGGGCTCCTGTGTGGCGACAGAATAGCACCGCCTCAGCCTGCCCACCCTCCCTGAATTCTTGGAGGATGTGTGGGTGACATCAAATCAAGAGGCTCTGAGGTTCTTGTCTGGTTGGGTAATCAGTGCATTGACTGATTGATTTTCAGTCAACACATCTGTTGATGTTAGTAAGCATAGATGTTTCATCGACTTGGGGGAACCTTCTACTATAAGCCCCAGGCTTGCGGCCCAATTCCATCCCACACCATGCTATAGCATGTAGCCATGCCAATGGAGTGCGCGCTGCATACTACGGTGGGGGGAGGCAACCAGAGGTAAGTAAATATTATTTATACTTACCTGTGGGTAGGCCTCCGTCCTGACCACCTATATGTCTCCTCGGACCACAACAGCTATGTAGCTGGCATGAGTCCGAAGAGAGGAAAGGGGCGGGACAGACTGGGGAAGTGGGGATAGCATCCTGTGCAGGTCGTTGTCACTGGGATCCACCCCCTCCCTCCCTCCCTGCCCAAAATGTCCTCAAGCTTCCCCCTCCTCAGCCATGGCACACCCCCACAGCCGACGTACTGGGGTCGGCGCAGCCCAGGCACTGCAGCAGGGGGCGAGTGGAGCTGCCTCTGAATTTCCCATCAGCGTTGTGATATTTGCACCATCGCTGGGCGTATCAGGAGAAATGCTGTCGTAAAAGGCCCATAGGATTGCTCCCTTCTGCACCTCTTCCAGTGCCACTATATCCATAGGATTGGGCCATAAGCCTAGGAAGATATCATAGGATCGATGGAGCATGCTCAAGCATCAGAGGCCCCTTCAAGTGCAGAAAGGAACCCAGCAGTCCTGCAGAGGGGCATTGCCTACAGTCTCCATCATGTGCTTTCTCTCAAGACTGAAGAGCCCCAAATGCTGTAGCCTTTCCTCGAAAGGGAGATGCCCCATTCCACTCATCATTTCTCAGCCCAATCCTAACCAATGGAGCACACGCTGCATTCTATAGTGGGAGGGCAGTCATGGAGTTCTCCTGGGGCAAGTTCTCCAAGCGGAGATCCGGCTGAGGCAGCGGCATCGCTGCAGGGGGTGGAGCTCTAAGTTCCGCCGCGGTCCGACCCTCCGTTACACGGATGCACAAAGCGGCCCCGCCCCCTCGCCTTCGGAACCATTCAAGTCGGTGAAAGCAACGCGCAAGAGACTCCTTACGCGTTGCTTTCTCTGCCCTGAAAGGCTCCAAAGGCGAGGGGGCGGGGCTGCTTCGTGCATCCGTGTAACGGAGGGTCGGACCGCAGTGGAACATAGAGCTCTGCCCCCCCCTGCAGTGACGCTAGTGGGCTGAGGGCAGTTCTGCGGCCTGAAAGGTTTTAATCAGATCTGCGCCAGACATTGTGCTGGCACAGAACTGAGGAGAGTAAGGGAGAGGGACAAGGAGAGAGAACGGGGGCAGGATACTGGCACACATTGGTGCCACCAGGATCGATCCCTACCTTCCCCTGTTCTGCCTTCCAGCCTCCCCACCCAGACACTCCCCCATTCCTCCCCCTCCCTCCCCCATTCCTACCACTGCCTGCCCCCTAAGCCTGCTCATCTGCACTCCCGCAGGTAGCCAGTAGCCACAGCAGGCCGCTGATACTGCTGCCACTTGCGACGAGGGGTGTGTGTGTCCAAAATGGCCACTGGCTGTGCACTGTGTGTGCCACTGTATGGCCACGTACAACAGCAGAACCTCTGTTCCACTGTCATAACTGTTTATTGGGATTGGGCTGTTGGTTGCTCCCTTCTGCACCTCTTCCAGTGCCACTATATCCTTGTGGAGATGTGGCAACCAGAACTGGACACAGTACTCCAGGTGTGGACTTACCATCAGTTTGTACAATGTCATAGTAACACCGGTGTTGTGTGTGTGTGTGTGTGTGTGTGTGTGTGTGTGTGTGTGTGTGTGTGTGTGTGTGTGTGCTGGAAGGAAGGAAGGAAGGAAGGAAGGAAGGAAGGAAGGAAGGAAGGAAGGAAGGAAGGAAGGAAGGAAGGATTAGTGTGATGGCTGCTGATGTCTCAAATGTAGGGCAATGTGGTTATCAATAACCGCTATCAATGTTATTCCCTTTTGTAGTTCCTTGGGGAAGATTTGGGAAGGATTTGTACTTCAGTAATGGTGTGTCTTGCATGTAGAAGATCCAGGGTTGAAGTCCCCACAGTTCCACTTCAAAAGGACCTCCGGTAGCAGGGCTGGAAAGACCCCTCTCTGAATCCTTGCAGAGCTCAGCTGCTGCCCATTCTGGGCCTCCAGGCATTTTAGGGGTACGATGAAGGGCTGCAGGTTCGCCAAAACAGAACCACTCATCTCCTCCTCCTTCGTAGCTGGAGAAGAAGGTAGACAGACAGTGCCTGACAGTAAATAGGGTGTCATTAGAGAAGCTATGGAATTGGGGTGGCAAAATGAATCATGGCACATCCAAAAATGACATGTAAGAATGGCCCAAAAGTTGGTTGGTGGGAAGGAAAAGGCCATATTGGGCTGATATAGCAGGCTTGGAATTGGATGGACAGCCAATGTAGCTGCTGGCGCAATGGCATGGCAGACTCAACCCGCCGAGCCCTGGTGACCAACTGGGTTGCTGCACTCACTGCAGCTTCCGGACTGTCTTCATGGGCCGTCCCAAATAGAGCCTGGGGGGGGGGAGGTATCGGCACTGGGTTGCACCAATATCCCAAGCCTCTTCCCAGGCCGGGCCACCCTTATACAACCTTCCCGGATGCGCGCCAGTTAAAGAGCTGGCATGCATCTGAGGAGGCCCATTGGTGCCTCCGGCTCTAGCACTGGAGAGGTGAGCCCATGCCGTGCCGGTGTGGGCTGCATCCTGCCTAGCATGCAGCGGCCGGCCATTTTGGCCAGCTGCCGCTTCTTAGGGAGACTCGGGCTATGACTCAGGTACGGTCACAGTCGGCACCCCGGCCAGAGCCACCGCCTGGCAATCCAGGGACAGCTGTGGATCCAAGAGGGCTTGCGGGCTGCAGTGTACCCCCCCTTTCAGAGGGGGAGCAAGGGGTGGACCTAGTGCCAGTGTGTTACATTGGGTCCCTGCACCCCATTGTTTTTCTCCCACGTGTGCCTGCTACGTACCTGTGTTGCAAAAAGCACTGCTGGGAACACCTCTCTTGCTGCCTCCACACAGTTGAGTCAGCAGCTCCCAGGCGGCAGGAGGACCCAGCAGCCTGCAAACACTGAATGCTAATTTAGCCGCCACAATTGCGCCAGGAGTGAAACTGAGATAGAGATTCAAATAACATGAACTCTCTCTTCCCACTTGTGACCTTTCCGTGATGAGGAAAGCTTTTCTCCCCATTCTCTGAAATCAAAACACGTCCTGTGGCTGGGAAAAACAGCTATTTTGGGATCACAAAATCTCTTTGAAAGGGGGGTGTTGGGAGGAAGGGGACGGCTATCAAAACAACATGTGTAATGCTTCAAGATTACAGGAAAGTACAAAGGGCAAAGATCACAGAGTATATTTTCCTCTCAGGGACCTGAGAGGAAGCCTCGCTAAGCAGCTCAGCGCTGTGGTCCCCAGCGCGTAGTCCACAAAAGAGGCTAATCTTGTCATGCTGCCAAAGAGCATCCTCTCCCCCCCCCCCCCGACAGCTCAATTATCATTCAAGGTGCTGATGGACGCAAACTTGATGGCTTCCACATAAATGGGGCTGTTGAGCAAACGGCTCCCCAAGGAGCCATCAGGGCGCTTGGCATCAGGAAAGGTGAGCCAGCGAGATGAGGCTGCGCAGCTGAGATAGACAGGCTCTCGAGCAATGTTCAAGATTAGAGGGTTGTCGGGAAAGCTGTTGACAAAAGATATTTTGGGCAGTGGAACAGAAAGTTGTAAACATTCAGAAGAGCATGAGACAAGCCCTGCTGCTGCATCAGGCCCAGGGCCCACCTAGTCCAGCTTCCTGGACCTCACCAGATGCCTCTGGGAGCACTCAAGACAACAAGGCACATGTATCCTGCTGCCACTCCCTTGCACCTGGCATCCAGAGATGGCTCCCTCTAAAGCCCAGAGGTTTTCTGTAGTCATCATGGCGTGTAACCTGTGATGGACCTTTCCTACAAAAATCTGTCCAACCCCCTTTTCAAGGCATCCGGGGTTTCTGACTCGCTGGGAGTGCTAGGCCGGTGAGCTAGGGGTGCGCAGGGTCGGTCTGGGAGACAAAGAGGGCCCTGACAATAGGAAAGGGAGCAAAACTATAAACTCTTTGGTTTCTCCGAATGAGAAAGCCCTCAAAGCTGTTGCCTTTCCTTCCTTTGTCCTTTCCAGCGCCTTTTCCAGCTCGACAAGATCCTTTCCGAGGTGAGACACCCAGACGGTGGCACGCGCAGGAGTCCAAACAGGGTGGCCTCACTGCAGAGTTAGAGAAACACATGGTGATGATGCTGGCCTGAGTTTCAAAGGAAGACGCACAGAGGGAGAGCCCAGAGAGGAGACGCTCCCTGCGCAGCCCTTTGGATCCCAACCGCCACCTCTACGGGTGTGTGTGTGTGTGTGTGTGTGTGTGTGTGTGTGTGTGTGTGATATCTTCAGTGGGGCTCTGGGACACGTTTCCGTTTGGGGAGGGCCACAGTGAGCGTTGCACCCTGGCCTGGCCTTCAGACGCTCTTCCGAGTCTGGGGCAGTCATGCACCCCACTCCTCTCACTGCTCATGCATGTCTTCCTTCCCTAACTTGGTAGGACCCTCCCAGGCCACAGTATGCAGGGTCGCACCCGTCGGAGAGGTGGCCGTGATGGCGGCCGCAAGATACACTTAGCAGACCGCCAGATCCGCCAGCATATCCCACCACGGATGGGATGATTGGGCCCCAAGCGATTAACCTCCAAGGCTATTTTCTTCTTCCCCATATTCCACTCATCAAAGGGTTAGTGCTGCTGACATCTGTCCACTTAGAAAGCCGGAGAGGTCACCTAATAAGCGAGGGCAGCGGAAGGCTAGAGACGCAGCAGGTGTCGTGCGGAGCCATTTATGCAGAGGAGCCCGACGGGCAGCAGTTTCTTGCCAGCTCCCACTTCCCCAAACGTGCTCAGGTGTGAGGGAACCAACAGGAGGGGCTGGTGGCCCTGCAACGTCCGACTCTCCTCTCTCAACACTTGCAAGCAGCCACAAACCCTGGAAAGCATGGGGAGAATAGGAGGAGCCCGGCCTGGGAAGGCCATTTCCCGAGCTTGCTGCTGGCACCAGTGGGTCACTGCATGAATGCCCAGCAGCATCACAGCATCCATGGCAGGAAGGCTTCCACTGCTGCCAGAAAGACCCCCCCCCTTCCGTCAGCAAGTCCCCCAGGAATCCTCTTCTGGGTGGCTGATCAGGATGCGGCGCTTGAGTGACCAATGGGGCTTTGTTGTTTCTGGATGCTTGTAGTTGATTGCAAACTGGCTTGACTTTTCTAAGGAAGGTGGGGGGTGTAGATCTTTGCCGCAAATACAGTAAATAAAGAAGGGTAAGTTTGGGGGAGAGGGCTGGAAGAATTCAAGGCACGATGGTTTTTGAAGCCAGCCCAGCCCCCCCCCCCAGGAGGACCTGAACATTGGACAGGTCTGTGCTCCATGCAGAAGGGGCTTGGAAGAACAGACCCTTGCTTGAGTTTGCTTTTCTGAACCTGAACTCATGGAGGAGAGGCCTGTCAATAGCTATGTGGAGCTTCCAGATTCAGGAGCAAGTGTAAGGCCACCAAATCAATCGATCCCAGTTACCAGGGCGCACCAGTGGGAGAGGGCTATGGCCTTTATGCCCTACTGGTGGGTTTCCCCCAATATATCTAGTTTGCCACAGTGTGAAACAAGACGCCGGATTGATGGGCCTTTAGATGCAGCCAGGCCCCAATCGGAGGAGGTGTCCGAGAGGTCAGACAGGGCCGGCATTGCCTGAGGGCTCACGTCTGTCAGAGGGAGCGGGGGGGGGGGCCACCTGAGGCCCTGAATCCTCAGTCCTGGTGGCAGTGATAGAGCCACTGGGCCATCAGGGGGTGGAGGGGGCCACCAGGGGGAGCCCGGTGCAGTGAGCTGCCCCACGGCTTCGGCACCAGCTCTCCTTTTGTTCTCTGGGTCTTCTCCAACCGAGACGAGTTTTCCTTCTAAACGTAGCGCTCCAAGCAAGGACTACCAGTCTGTTCCAGAACGTCTGATGCGAAGGAGGATAAAACACAAGTGCACGCACGCACACACACAGAGCCACCTCCTCATCGGGCACAAACACATCGCAGCGCTGCTGGTTCTTGGTAATGGCTCAGCTGCTTCCAAGCATATAAAAACGAGCTGTAATCACACACTTTCCACTGCTCCTCTCAGCCCCACTGATGGCCAATTTATCCTCAGCAGCATATTTACAAGCCCGTTGGCGGCATTGAAATTCCACACCAGGGCTGATGCTACATCACCTCAGAGTGCTATAGAATTTAATTGAACCAGAACAAGGAAGCTCTGATGAATGGGCCTTGCTGGCAAGGGAACGAACGAACGGGGCCAGAATCTTAATCGCTGACTTCAAGGATTGCCAGAGCACAGAAGAGAGGAGAGGAGGACTCTGGGCTGGAGTCTAGGGAGCCGTAGACGACGCTGCCAGTCTTGATCCCAAAGGTTTGAGTGAAAAGCCACCATCCTTTCTAATGAGATGCTTATATTTGCTACTTTCATCCTGACCAAGCATTCTAGACTCTTTGACATCCCCCACCCCATTTAATATGGGCGGGAGAGGTGATCTGCATTTGAAGACAAAAAGAAAAAGGTTGATATAGCCCTGCTGGGGCTGTACCACTTCAGGATGTAGATAATGTTTGTGTGGTATGTCGGTGGTGTGTGTGTGTGTGTGTGTGTGTGTGTGTGTGTGTGTGTGTGTGTGTGCGCGCGTGCGCGCACGTGCATGTGCACATGCGCACACACATGTAATCTGTTTGCATAGAGGAAGGGAGCTTTTGCACCTACATTCTGAATCTGTACAGTCATGAGGGGACTGTTCCATGCCATGTTGTTTGGTTTTGAATGTGTAGATCAGCCTTCAGATGTTTAAGACTGGCACAGATATCAGATGCCATTCAGCCCATTATGTATCCATGCAGCAGAACTAGGTATGTTTACTTGAAAGTAAGGCCTGCTAATTACAGTGCGACATCTTTCCAAATAAGCGTGCCTAGCATTACACCGTAGATCCCTTACAGCCCAATCCTATCCAGGACTGAGCCATCACATGGAGGGATTTACGACAGCAGAACACAGGTTTGCTATTAAAAATGCCTTATGGCAGCATGCAGAATGCGCCACAGGCGGCCATTTTAGGAGGTTGGCAACCTCCAGACCCAGAAAGGTAAGTTCTATGGCAGTGAGGCAGGAGGTGGGCGGCGGTGGCGCCACCGATATCCTATCCCCCTTCTTGGCCTCGATCCACCTTCCCAGGTCCATTCGGACTTGCGCCAGGAAAGTAACAGGTGCAGATGTGAGTCAACCCATTGGTGCAGCGAGGACTTACCCCGGAACTTCCCCGCAGGATGCCGTGTGCGCCCAGTTGGCGCGTCTGCATCACTGCAGGGGGAGCGAGGCAGGATTGGGCTGTCAGTCAACCATGTCAGTGGCGTATAGATGCCAATGGGGAGCATTCCAAGCACTTGGTCTGATTCATTAACTAATTATCTGGGTCAAGCAACAGCTTCTGTGTACACCATGATATGCAGCATGTGTCTGTGTGTGTGAACATATGCAGCATGTGGGTGTGTTAATTATAGTACAGGAAGTCCTCGCTTAAAGTCGTTTCATTTTAAAGTTGATGGGGAAATGCCATAGGAAAGTTTACATTTATCAATTAAAAAGGTAACGGTGACCCTGAGGCATCTGGTGGGGCCACTGTGTGATACAGGAAGTTGGACTAGATGGGCTTTTGGCCTGATCCAGCAGAGCTCTTCTTAGGAACACATGCTTTTTCCTCATTTGATGACTGCACCATCCAGTGTTGAGTGAATGTGTGAATGTGCAACACCATAGGGAAAACTTCAACTTTCAGACTCAGGTCAGTGGCCTGATCTACACAGACGGAAGAATGCGGAGACCAAAAGTCAAATTCAGAGAGCAGGTTGGGAGATTCCATTTATGAATGTTCTCCATGTTATGTTCTTATAGATGCCTTTAAAAAGGGTTTGGATAGATTCACGGAGGAAAAGACCATCACAGGTTACAAGCCATAAGCAACCTCCTGGTTTTAGAAATAGGTTTTCTCCGTGCCAGGTGCAAGGGAGTGACAGCAGGAAACAGGTTATCTTGTTGTCTTGTGCTCCCTGAGGCATCTGGTGGGGCCACTGTGTGATACAGGAAGCCGGACTAGATGGGCTTTTGGCCTGATCCAGCAGGGCTCTTCTTATGTTCTTATGTTCTTATGTTTATGACCCCTGACAATTAAGTCCATTAGCCTATGGTAAAATTGGTTTCATTAGAAGTCGTTTTGCTTAAAGTAGTTGTTGCTATCATGTCGGAGAGACCTGGGCACAGGAGAGACTAGAGGCCCTCAGGACAGAGGCGCCATGAATCTTCCAGCAGCTTTTCCTCCTGTCTGCTGAGGTACAGAAGGAGGGATTGATGCTCAGGGCACCAGCTCTAGGATTGAGCCGGAGAAAGTCAGAGAGCAGCCGGAGTCGCTCACAGGCCTCTGTGGCATTGTCCGTCCTGGCGGGGGAGCCGTATCTCTGCTTTGCAGTGTTCTGGCAACTGGCGCTGAACAGTTTCTGCTCAATAGAGCCTTCCGTGTAATGACTGCATCTGAGCAAAAAGGTCATGTTTGGAAGCTGGATGGAGATAACCTACAAGCAATTCTGAGAGAATACCTTTATGTCCAGAATTGCTGGAATGAACAGTGGAGAAAGAATGGGAAGGGGGAGGGATTGATGTCCAAGGCAACAATCGCACGTTGTGTTTCAGTTCAAAAGAGTAGCAAGCAGCTCTAGGAACAAAATCCTTCAGGTCACGAGAATAAGAGGTGCCCGGATGGATTGCCTGTTGCAGAGACTACAGGACCTCGGTCTGTGGAATGGCTGGGGCCCCATCCAGGCCTCTCTGTGCAGCAGGCTGTTTCCAAAGACAGCCCCAAAGACCCTTTGCATCTTCTCCGACGAATGACTTGCCCCGCTGCGTCAGGTCATTGGACCCTGCTGCAGCCCAGGACGGTCTGTGGCCGCCAGTAGCGTCACTAGGACGCGCATCACCCTGGGGCAGGGGGCGCGCGTCACCCTAGTGACGCTACGATATCGGCGCAGGGGGGGCGACCCGGCTCCCCCCCCCCGCGTCGCCCTCCGGACGCTCCGAGGCCGGCCCAGGAGCCGGCCTCAGAGCGTTCGACCTCGTCGGCGCTCCAGGGCCTTCTGAAAGAAGGGCAAAAAGCCCTCAAAATGGGTCTGCGCATGCGCGAAAATCCGGGGAAATACCCGGATGGATGCGCTGCCTGGGCCTTCTTTCAGAAGGCCCTGGAGCGCCGACGGGGTCGGACGCTCCAAGGCCGGCTCCCGGGCCAGCCTCGGAGCGTCCGAAGGGTGTCGCGCGTCACGGAGGTGGCGCGTGCGGGGTGCGCGTGTCACCCCGTGGCACGTGTCACCCGGGGGCGCCCCGACCCCCCCACCACGCTCCAGCGACGCCCCTGATGGCCGCCAGCAGCCGCTCTCCAGGTCCTCTTTCCCTGGGGACTGGCCCTGAGGCCTCCTGCAGACCCCTGAGCCCTGGCTCCTCTTCGGAGAGCAGCCAGGCTGGTGCCCCTGCCTTCTTCCAGGCCAGAGAAAGGGTGCCTGATAGCTGTGGCACATCTGAACTGTCTGTTGCCACATGTACCAAGAACAGTTCCAGCAATCTGTTGGTGATTTAGAGTGCATTTGAACAAGACACCATTCCTGTTGGGAGAGATTCTGAGGTGTCTGCAACAGTCCTTGCTCCTCACAGGGGTCTGTGGAGGTTTGTGGGTTTACCTGTGGATGCATCAGGTTGCTGAGTAAATCATCCATCTGGATTCTGTGTCATATACCAGATGAATCAGATGGTATATGAGATTCAGCAGACGGCCAGGCCAAAGTTACCTCTGTGGAGAAAACTCGACACACCGCTGGCATTCATCTCCTTTTCCAAAGGTCAAGAGGAATTAAGAATATTTTCCCCAAAGACTCATTCCTCACTATGAGAAAATGTTAGCATGGGCAGGTGAGCTACCAGCTGCTGGAAAACGCAGGAGAAATGGTCTGTAATGAGCCCAGGATCTCGTAACTTTCAGGAAGAGCAAATGCTTAATGATGCTGCTCTTCTCAGCAGGTCATGAATAAATGACAACCGGTCTGGTGACCTGCAGGTAACTTTCAGTGTGGACAAGCTGCATTTTACAGGTATCTGACACCAGGAGACAAAGAAGAGACCCTGAGGAGCAAGAGAGCCACCACTGAAAGCGAAACGGATCTTCACTGTGAACACGCAAACGTTAACTGTCGAGCGCTAACTACTCCCAGCAAAAGAAGGAGGTACGATACCAGTTTCCCATCCAGTGAGGATAGACGCCCATGAGCCAGCAATGGGAGAGGAGAGGAGAGGAGGAGCCCAAGAAATGTGCTGCTGAAAGTGGACAACCCCCCCTCCCCACTTTGTTAGCCTGCATCACCTCAAGGACCCGCTAGGAGTTACTGTGGGGCATCTGAAAAATACCAAACAGGAAGCAACAGCATTGGCAGGATCCAGAGAACTGGCAGCCACAGGAATTCAGAGGGAAGAAAGAGTCACCAGTGGGTATTTCACACCCTCCGGTGGATAATAGCAAGCAAAACCAAAGCAGGTATCACGTCACCTGCCCAGAAACACAGAAAGCCACCGCCATGCAAGAACATTCACCCTTTCTGTGTTTCTGGGGGGGGGGGGATACCTGCTTTGCGATGATCCGCTGCATCTACTTATGCTGGCCATCACTGTATTTATATCTGAAAATGGATGTGTATGTTTTGCGCAGTAGATCTGTTTTTCTGTTACTTACTGCTGCTCTGTCACATTGCTAGTCTTGCTTCTGCTTTGACGGGCTTATATCACTATAGTGATCCTTAGATTGATATTGCTCGTTGATGCTGCTGTATTGGCTGTTATCTGCTGATTTTTCTTTTTCTTTTTCTTTTTTCTTTTGGTGTGTCTTGTTAGCTGCTTTGCAAAGGACAAGCAATTTGCCATTAAATGGAATGACTATTTGGTAGCCAAAAGGGTGGGATACTACCTATCTGCTAAACTTGATATTGGAATATATGAGGACGTGCTAAATCCCACAAAGCTCACACCGAAAGCTTCCATAAGATAAATACTGTAACAAAATGATCACAACGTTTATATGGTGTTTGCTGGGATTATTTAAAGACATTCACAGAATTATCTCAGTAATCCTTACGACAAGCTATTACCCCCATATTGCAGAGAGATAGTGGCTTGCTTAATATCACATAGTGAGTTCCTGTCTGGGCACCAACATACATATTAATATTGTTATTAGTATCATTGGTCTAGTTCAGATTGCAGGTGGGAGCTCCCAAGGTGACATGATCTCCATCTAAAAAATGACAAAAGCTCTGCACACAGAACGTGTATACAGGTGGGCTCCCATATCCGCTGGGGATATGTTCCAGGCCCCTCCGTGGATACTTGAAACCGTGGATAAGAGCGAACACCCCCTCCATGGTTTCCTGAGGGCCCCCCACCCTGCCTCCCCTGCAGGCAGGCATGCTTGCCCCCCCCCCGCTCTTATTTTTCTTTCAGCAAGCTTTGTTTCTTCCTTAAAACAAACAGAGAAGCAGCCTCCATTGCAGGCAAGTAGAACGAGACTAAGTCCTAGAGAGGCTCTGCAAGGTTTCTGTTAACCTTGCAGAGCCTCTCTAGTACTTTGTCTTGTTCTACTTGCCTGTAATAAGCTGCTTCTCCTGTTTCTTTACGGAAGAAATGAAGCTTACTGGGAAAAAAGTAAAAGCCTGGGGGGTCCCCACGATCCGTGGATAACTGAAACCGTGGATAGCAAATCAGTGGATATGGGGGCCCACCTGTATAGTCTAGAACATCATGGACAAAGACCCCTGATCTAGGCCATGGGCAGCCCGATCTTGCGTAAAGATACACGGCCAGCCTAAAGGGCTGGCCGCAGTATCCAGCGCCCTTCCTGGGCCACGCCAGCACAGCCCAGGATCACCTTCGGGAGAAGGGGGTGCTCATCCCCTTCCCCGGGTGTAGGGCTGCCTGGCCCCAATGGGCCTCCTTGGATAAGAACATAAGAACATAAGAAGAGCCCTGCTGGATCAGGCCAAAGGCCCATCTAGTCCAGCTTCCTGTATCTCACAGTGTCCCCACCAGATGCCTCAGGGAGCACACAGCCAACAAGATAACCTGTTTCCTGTCGCCACTCCCTTGCACCTGGCACAAAGAAAACCTCCTACAACCAGGAGGTTGCTTATCCCCATCATCATGGCTTGTAAGCTGTGATGGACGTTTCCTCCATAAGTCCATCACAGCTCTGTTGGCTTTGGAGCTGGCATACACCTGGGGCAGCGGGGTAAGGGTGGCCCAGGCCAGGAACGGGTGCGGGATATCGGTGAAGCTCGCTACCGATATCCACGCCCCCTCCCAGCCCAGACTGGCCAATGGCCGGCCTTGCTGCCTGGCCCTGCACCAACTTACCTGCACCGGCGGGTGCCGGGTCCAGGGGGAGGCGGAATAAGGGCTGCCAGTCTCTGCATTCTCTACTAACTGGAGTTTCCGAACAGTTTTCCAGGGCAGCCCATGTGCATTATAGTAATTCCGTCTAAACCTCACCAACACGTGGGTGACCATCGCCAGGCCTGCTCGAGTCAGGAGTGGGTACAACTGGTGCACCAGCTGAAGTAAGGCAATGACATTTCTGGCCATTTCTTCGATGTCACCTGCCCAGCGAAAAGCAACACACGCAGGCTCTTCACCAGGTGTGGCAGTCCATGCAGAGCAGGCGGACCCTTCTCGACCAGATCAGCAGGTTTCCTGACTAATTCCATCCCTGTCTTCTCTGGATTTCATTTCAGGTTCTTAGCCCTCATCCAGCACATCACTGCCCCCAGACAGAGGTTCAGAACTTCTCGTTTCTCCAGTTGCAGATGGAAAAGAGAGGCAGAATTGATGGCTTCATGTTATACAGCACAGGGACAGGATACAACCCTGAGGAACGCCATAGGCCAAAGATAAAGGCATTGAATAGGAGTAGTCGTCCGTCCCCCCCAAGCACCACCTTCTGAAATCTACCCTGCAGGAACTAGAGCCACTGAAGAACTCACTCTGCCTCCAGGTCATATCCCCGCAAAGTGTACCAGAAGGACACCAGAGGTCCAGAAGAATGAACAGGAATAAATGCCCCCTGCCCTGACCAGATGTCAGCACAGAAATCCACTAGGGCGACCACTGGGACTGTCTCTGTCCCAGGTCCAAGCCTGAAACCAGATTGAAATGGGGTTCCATATAATCAGTTTCATTCAGGAAGGCCGAGTTGGGCCACTTGAGTGGCTCGGAACTCAGATACTGCTGCAAGGGCTCCATCTGTCTCGCCACTCAGTACTGTAAGAATAAACTGGAACTACCTTACAGAGCTGTTGTAAGGGCCACTGCTGTAATTACAGCTGCACTTTGAAGATTCTAAAGAGCTATTAGCAATGATGATGATGAGGATGAATAATAATAATAATAATAATAATAATAATAATAATAATAAGAATAAGAATAAGAAGAAGAAGAAGAAGAAGAAGAAGAAGAAGAAGAAGAAACAAGAATGAATATCAAAGTAACACACAATGGGTGTGCCCCTTGAAAGCTACAATATATCATACCTTTTTATCATCTGAGCAGACAAAAGGAACATTTTGGAAGGTTTCTTCCCCCCCCCCGCCCCCATCAGCCCCTCCCCCTCCACATAAACTCAGCTCAGCTTCCCCCCTTTTTACCAAGCCTGCCATGAACAGAGAGCGGAAATGCGTCCGCCTGGCAGTGCGGTTCTGGCAGCCTGGCAGCCCTGTTTCTCCTCCTCCAGCGTCGCTGCTTTCAGTCTCTGGCTTCCTCCTGACCCTGCCAACATCAGCAGGGATTTCCCCCCACCCCCCAGTGCTGCTGCTGCTGCTGGTCACTTAACAACTCCGTCCATGTGGGAATTACCAGGAAATAAAAATAGGTTTGGACGTGTTTGCATTTGCCAGTTGCACTAAAGACAAAAACACTCAGGAAAGCAATTTGTAGTAGCCGTCTTTTTTTTTTTTTAAGTAAAAATTATTTCCCTGTTTATCAAACGCTGGAGCATCACTTGATAATGCACACGAGAGGAGAAGAAAAATGGATCTGGAGACTTTCGTTTGCTGTTTTACTGTCTCTGACAAGAATCGCATAATCCAATTTCATGCAACAGGCTGAGAAAAATATCACTTGCTCAAGAGTGTCTCCCCATTCTTTTAGCAATTATCAAAAGCATGTGTGAGTAGGTAAGATACAACCCAATGGTGGTGGTGGTGGTGGTCTTATTGCCTCATTTCTGCGATCTGTGTTCAGGATGGACTCTCGGAAAATTAAGGCTTTTTGCAACTTTGCAACTTTTTGCACTGGAGATATTTATTTATTTATTTATTTGCAATATTTTTACCCCACCTTTCTCCCCAAAGGGGACCAAGGTGGTTTACAACAAAAAAGATAATACAGTACAAAAAGTACAATACAAAAATAGTCACATTTTAAAACAGTAAAAAACAGTTAACGAAAATTAATAAAAACAGTATCTAAAAATCGATTTAAAAAGATCACTATTACAATTAAAACAAGAGCATAAAAACAGCAGCACCCCACCTGTACCAACAGGAAGTTAAAAAAAGGCAAGGGCTCAGAAGACTTCTTTGAACAAGGTCTTTAGGCCTTGCCGGAAAGTGTCCAAGGAGGGAGCAGTACGTAAGTCAAAAGGGAGGGAATTCCATAAGGTTGGTGCCACTCCTGAGAAGGCCCTATTTCTGTCCACCGCCCCTCGCTCCTCCCTGGGCAACGGTACCTGCAAGAGGGCCTTCTCTGATGACCTAAGGAGATGGGCCAGACTATATAGAAGTAGGCAGTCTCTCAAATATCCTGGCCCCAAGCCATATAGGGCTTTAAAGGTCAAAACCAGCACTTTGAATTGGGCCCGGAAGATATCTATCTATCTATCTCCAGCATCCCAGACAGGTGGCCATCCAGTCTCTGCTTGAAACCCTCCAGTGAAGGCCACTGCTGCTGTTCCAGCTGCAGCTCTTGTGGATAGAAAGAAGTTGACCTATGCATAGGCTTACCATCCATACCGGTTTTTCCGGGACAGTCCCGGGAATCAGCCACGATTCCCGGTTCTGTCCCGGCCCGGTTTGGATGGCCGCCGCCGCCACAATTTTCTGGGCCGACATCTTGGATCACGCGAGATTTCCGGCACCCGGGTAAGTTTAAAAAAGAAGAAGATGGCGGCGGCGGCGAGCAGGTGTCGTTCGCCCGCTCTCTCACCGGCATGGAGCCAGAGAGGGAGCGGACCAACCGACAGCCTGCTTGCCCGTGCCGTGCAAGCTTCCGGCAGGCTCGCGCGGCGCGGGCAAGCAGGCTGAGACCCAGTCTCCCAGAGGCTCCGTGCGGTGCCGCTGGGAGACCGGGCAGCCTGCTTGCCCGTGCTGTGCGAGCCTGCCAGAGGCTCGCGCAACGCGGGCAAGCAGTCTGTGTTTCGCCCGGTCCCAGCGGCTCCGTGCAGTGCCGCTGGGTCCTGGCCAGCCTGCTTGCGCCCCGCGGGCAAGCAGGCTCTGTTTCGCCCGGTCTCCCAGCGGCTCCATGCGGTGCGGGGGAGACCGGGCCAGCCTGCTCCATGCGGTGCCAGGGAGACCGGCGCCGCGCGGGCAAGCAGGCTGTGTTTGCGGGCAAGTAGGCTGTCCGGGGAGCAGCAGCAGCAGGAGGCCGGGGAGCAGCGCGGGGAGCAGCAAAGGTAAGTTAATTTATATTTATTTATTTAAAAATTTCGGGCGCGCTTCGCGCGGCAGAGGGGGCACTTCGCGCCCCCTTTACAAACATGTCTTCCTTATATTACTTTTATACTTTGCTAACCGTATTGGTCTGAGTATAAGACTCACTTTTTTCTCCTAATTTAAGTTTTTAAACTAGGGGTGCGTCTTATAATCAGGCATAAATTTAATGCCAGTGATTTGATTAAATTTTTTTAATAGCACCAAACTTTAAGGGTGCGTCTTATAATCAGGTGCGTCTTATACTCAGGACAATACGGTATTACTGTCATTGTGAATGCTGTTATAACCAGAGACATTCTCTCGCCAGTCCCCCCGGGGGTGTGTGTGTGTGTCCGCCAGCGTGCTGAGTGCTTCTAAACCCAACATCCATGGGTAGCAGCATCGGGGGTAAGGCAGGTGGGCACTGCCTGAGGACGTTCACCCAGGGGAGGGCCTCTCCGGCTGACCCCTGAAGTCCCCCCCATAACCAGTGGCAGTGGTGGGTCAGGCCAACAGCCATCTGGGGCACCATCTCCCAGTCCTATGAGTCTACTCTGGTGCAGTCCAGCAGCAGGGCCTTTGCCAGGGCTGCTGCTTATGCCAGGACCTGGCAGCGTAGCGTTTTCTCCCTGGCTTGTGGGTGAGAGCTGGGCTGCTCAGTTCTCCTTGCCCAGCTAGCCCACGTCCCCAGTGCCCCTGTGGGTATTCTGTCAGGGGGAAGGGACAGGGCCACTCCCTGGGCATGCAGAGGTCCATGAGTGCAATGGAGACACTACGTGGGGGGCCAGAGGCGAGGCTAGGAGAAACCTGTCCCGACTGCTGGAGAGACACCGCAGCCTGCTTCCCCTTCTTCTTCGGGTTTCGTCCCAGTTCCCCGTGTCCTGGCCTCAGGAGTACCTGTGTTTCCCTGCCCTGCTGCCTCCACTCCATTCGCTGGGGCTCCGGGGTCCTCCGTATTGTACGTGCTGCTGGGGTGGTGGGTTCTCCATCCACTAGAGCGCCACAGGCTGGGCTGTGTGACCTGAAATTGCAGCCAGGAAAGCTGCAGGAAACCAAGCTCACAAGAGGGGTTAAAGAAACAGCATTTCCGAGCAAAGCGTGTTTCTTCTGCAGATAGAAATTACTATGATTACCATTAAGTGCGCCCTTCACTGGTTGGTGATTTGCATCGACGGCTGATTTAAAGCATCTCTCCCATCTCGTTGAGCTTCAAGTCCTGTCTCCATAGTCCAGTCTCCATAGAAACAGGATGTGGCAGTTCCCACTCGTATATGATCATCGAAACGCTGTGCTCCAGCATTGCCTAAATACCAGCTCCACTCAATGGAGTCACATGTCGGAGGCTGCTTGAGAACAAAATTGCTACTTGCAGATCATCACATCCCTCAAGCAAAGAGGCTCTTCCTCTTGTGAGGGGGGAGGGCTCTGAGCAATCCAGGCCATGCTTAGCCTTGACCTTTCGGAATCATGAGAGCTGCCTGCAGCACGTGAGTGACAGACCCATCAACCTTCCACAGAGCAGAGAGGGCTGTGATGCTGAGGGACCACAACGCATCGGGATGCCTGAACCCCTTCTTCCAAGTGAAAAGGTGCTCCGCCAAAACCTGGGGCGGACACCTATGTACACCACCCTGAGGCTGAGCTCCTTGGAGGAAGGGCAGTATTAAAAGAACGTGAAGAATATTCTCAGGGCCAGTCTACACTCCGGAAAGCAGGGCTGAAAATGTTGGCAGCAGCAGGCAGACAGGGCTTCCCCTTACGGAGCACTTGCTCTCAGGAACAGCTCATGACATACAAATATTAACATGAACATCTGCAGCTCCCTTGCCCTTACGCCCCCCCCACAAGCAATTGATTCAACATCTCATTTCACCATTAGCGCCCCCCCGTCCCGCCACAGTCCTTAGAATAGCTACTGCTTCATTGAACAAAGTATAATGAATGGAGCACACATGGGGGGGGGGTTACCCTCATTCCCTGATGCACCCCGGGGAAAAGGAAAGATGGGGAACCAAGCAGAATTCCTCAGGTGACTGCTTATGCACGGGGGGGGGGGGGGGATCCACTAGCTTGGGATGGACAGAGTGGCGGAAGGCCAGCCGCCCCACCCCCAGCCACCTCCTTTGCAATTTTATGGATCACCACCCCTCCCAGCCACACTGGCAGCCAAAAAGGGAACTTGAGGAGAGGGGCAAAGATATGAAAACGCTCAGAGAAACATTCCATTTTTAAGATTATTTGATTATTTGTATACCACTGTATTGCTTACCAAAATTACCGCACTCAGATTTTTTTTACAGAAACCCCCCTCCCCCCAAAAAAAACCTTCCTCGGGGGAAAAAAAACTAATTGCTTGACTATTAACTATATTTTACACTACTGTTTATTATTTTTTGTTTATTATTTTATTTTTTATATACCAACTCTTCAAAGTTAATAAAGGAAAATTGCCCAATACCCCTTAAAAACATCAGCAACCTCTGAAAGCTAATAAGCAAAAGTAAAATTAGGCCTTGCGCTGCTGGGACGAGTGTTCCACAACAGAAGGCTCTTTACAGTGGTGCAAAATCCAGGCTACGGCCACAAATGGCCAGCAGATGGGGCACATTACAGAGGCCCAGGGAGGCTCCACAGGTGCCGGTAAGTTGGCGATGGGGTGGACTGTGGGCGGGGAGGGAGAGCAATGGGACATTTCAGAGGAGCAACCAGGGGCACGTTGGTGGAGGAAGGGGGGGGATCTGATGGCAGCTGCGCACACGAATCATACCCACCATTTTTCTGCCTGCCCCACCTCCTGGCTCTCCAAAGACATGTGCCAGTTCTATAGCTGGTGTAGGTCTAAGGAGACCCATAGGTGGTCGAGCAGTCTACCAAGGGGTAAACATATTGATATGGTGGATAATATATATTTCAAAATATTGTTTGTTTTTTAAAGTAAGGGTGTGTGTGTGTGTGTGTGTGTGTGTGTGTGTGTGTGTGTGTGTGTGTGTGTGTGGCTCTCCAATTGCACCACCACCACCACCACCACCACAGCATGCAATTCAGCCTCCCCTGGCAGGGCTGCTGCATGTTAACACTTGGCAGGGGGTTGGCTTCGCTTGGGCAATAAAAAAGGTTGAAAAGGGAGCAGCCTGAAGAACTCCAGACAATTGGCAAGGACCCCAAAAGGGGAGGGAGAAATGCAATGGAGCAAGTCAGAAAACCCTCCAGAAAAGGACAGACGTTGGACAACCATCATCCAGCCGATAGCCCCCCCACCACCACCACCACCACTCTTTTTGTCTTTATGTATTTCTCCTTTTGAACGGGAGAAAACAGGCAAAAAACTCTACAAAAACAGAGCAAAAGATCCATCATTTTTGGGAGGGGAGAAGTCCAAAAGGGTCGCCACAGTGGGGGTTGTCCCAAAAAGCAGAAAGGAGGAGCCAAAACTCACTAAAAAAACCTGAAGTGTTTCTTCTTCTTTTTCACCCAAAAAAATATGAAGGTGACAAAGATCCCGAGGAACAGTGAAATGCGGACCCGGAAGGCAAAACAAGAACCAACTGGTCCTGCACAGGCACTCTCACAAAAGCTGGAGGCAGGCAGGCACACCGGAGAAGGAGGGAGTACACAGACAAATGCCCTGTGGGCCACGCCCTCTCCTTTGAAATAATAACCCAATAGGAACCAGCAGGAATGCACCCTGGCCTCGTTATTTATTTATTTATTTATAGAATTTGTAGCCCGCCTTTCTCCCGAGGGCACTCAAGGCGGCTTACAACATATTAAAATACATATGAACACATTAAAATAATAACACATTAAAATAATTAATTAAAACAATGTAAGTTAAAATAAACAACCCCAGTGGATCACCTGCATTTAGATGTTAAAAACCACTTGTTAAAAGGTCAGCCCACCATGTCAGACATTAAAAGCAGTCCTAAATAAAAATGTCTTAAGGCATCATGTGATGCAAGAATGCCCCACCCCCACCCCCCAAGCAGGCAGTGGTGGGTGGCATTGGCCGAGACAGACCCTTGGTTCCTCCAGCTCAGTATTTCTTGACACTGACTGGCAGCAGCAGCTCTCCAGAATTTTTCTCTCCCCGACCTGGAGATAACCGTGTGCCTTACAAGAACTGCTGGCCCTACTGATATCAAGGCCCCAATGCTGGTCCTCCTCCAAGCAGGTGGCCTTGTATTTTAAAACAAAAGAGTTAAAAAAAATGGAAGGACAATTATGTCTCTCTCTTTTCACATTGTAGCAGCTGAAAACTCTCGGATCCTACCTTCCAGAACTAGGTCCTCCTGGGACAGCTAACAAAATCAACGAAAATCAATGTGAGACATGAAAACAAGAAGAGTAAAAAAGAAGAAACCCTTCCGCGTTCAAACTCAAGGGCATTTGCAGGGGCCTAAACTCAAGCGAGACGTTTCCAGGACATTCAGAGGAGACTTTGAAAGAACAAAGTTTGATGAGATGCATGGAGTGTCTCAGAGGGTGTGTGTGTGTGTGTGTGTGTGTGTGTGTGTGTGTGTGTGTGTGTGTGTGTGTGTGTGTGTGTGTGTGTGTGTTTTGACTCCCTGGCCGCCCCTCCCCACGCTGCAACAACTGTCAGCCTTGTTATCCATGTGAAGTGCACTTTGGTGGACACGTTCCGATGCTGACAGGCGCCATCTGTTTACATGAAGCCTCTTTGTCACTGAATCCTGCAAGTTCTCCACGGCTGAGCCATTAAGAGAGTGATGAATAATGTGACTCATTCGCGGGGACCCAGGTCCTCTGTGCACTGCTGGTTTCTCTCTCCTGCTTCCTACGTTTTCTGGTGCGGCACGACTGCGACATACCGCTGACTTTGTACGACTTGCAAGGTGACAACCTCCTTTGCACCAAGGCAGGTTTTTTCCATCTTTGAGTGCAAACTTCCCACTGGTGCTGGAAAAATATGAGATGACCTCTTGTTAATACTTATATCATTCCCCCCCCCCTATTTTGCCTCAATGAAGGCTCAGACCCATCTTTCCAAGGGAGCCTCCAGAAGCCCAGCCTGCCCCTCCCCCCTCCAGGAACAGCCATCCTGTGGATGTTCATGTTTTCGAAGGACCAGTCAAATCCCTTCCCCTGCAGCCTGCCACAGACAGAGGGCTCATCACCATCCAGGGACCTGTCGGCTACAGCTCAGTAGCAAAGCACAAGCGCTGCCTGTGCAGGGTCCCAGGTGGTGAGACCCCTGGCTGGCAGTGTCTCCTTGGTCAGTTTAGGAACAATCCGACAGCCTGGGACCTTGGAGAGCTCCTTGGAGCAGGAGAGCCCCCTGCTGGGGAGATGGGCTGACTGCAGCCGGACTCAGGGCAGGTCAGCCTCGGATGGGGAGGCTCTAGGGCTGCCTGTAGAGCACAGGCTCCCCCCCCAAAAAAAAAGAAACGCCTGCAGGTCCAGCCTCCAACAGTTCCACTTAAGGGCTAATACTGTTCTAGTGATGATGCGGTCTAGAAAGCCACCCAGCAAATGCTCTTCAAGCCATAGGAACATCACAAACACAGGCTGTTTGGTTCCGCAGCCAGGAGCAGCGGCAGCCGAGGCTGATGGATCCAGCAAACAAGCCAGCCAGCAAAGCACCTTCACGGGGGGTTTAAAAGACGCTTTCGTAACCAACGGAGATAACCTGCTAAATATGATCTCTATATGGTGATGAGGAATCTATTGAAAACAAATTCAATAGAGGCCATCAAGACTAAATGAATGTTTTATTAGATGTATAAATCTTCTGCTCCTCTATTAAGTCCCTCATGGATTTATTAAATTCCTCGTGGTTTGAGGAATACACTAGAATTGTAATAAAAAAGACGGATTGAATCTCATCAAATGTTAATAATCCTCAAGCAGGTCGATTACATCTTCTGCGACGTGGGTGAATATTGGAGGAGAGGATCAAAGGAACCCTAATATTTGTTGGAAAACATTCAGCGGTCCAAAACTGTTGGCGTAACGAGATGGTGATTAAAAGATATTGGGCACAGTCCTCCCACAACAGCCTTTCTCTGCTTTCACAGGTCCTGCTCATTTCAGTGGGACCCACAGAAGAGAACTGAGGGGAGGGGAGTTGTTCTCATCTGTGCTCACTTGGCATTTGAGCACATGCATTTATTTATTTATTTTTATTTAGGAATTTGTAGCCCGCCTTTCTCCCGAGGGCACTCAAGGCGGCTTACAACATATTAAAATACATATAAACACATTAAAACAATTAATAAACACATTAAAATAATTAATTAAAACACTTAAGTTAAAAGTTAAAACACTTAAGTTAAAACACATGCATGACCGAGTGGTGTTGCCTTTGTGTGCAATGCCCTCGTACACAATACATGTGTGCTCCACCTGTGATCTCTGGCTGTATTGCAACCGGAGTGTCATTTTCCCCACCAGTTCTTCTCTAGGTCAGAGTGTACAAAGAAATTCTATGCACATGTGCTCTATGGGTAACACCTACCTCAGAAATCTGTATTTCTTCTGCAAAATATTTTCAAGAAAGGCAATGCTTCCAATCTGTGATCCTGCACAGTATTATTGCAGGCATGAATCCCTCATTTACTGATCAAATGATCAGCACTGACAGAGTTGACCATCTGTTGGGAGAAGAACATGGAAGCACATGCTTTCGGACCACCTGAGTTCTCCTGAGTTGATTGGTGATGCTGCTGATAATCCGTTCACCGCGACTTCACAGTGGAGCAGTACAAGCCACATGCGTGTTTCTCCCAACTTCACCAATTTCAGACATTTTCACTGAGCACCTTGTAACCCTCCTTACAATTTAGCACTTTTCAAAAACAGATGAAATCAAAACTTTTTGTAGCTTACAGAGAATGCAAATCCTTTTCCTACAAATCACTTAATGAGTGACTCCTTCCGTAATTACTTCCTCAACCCCTTCATCATTTTTCTTGCTAAGCAGTCAAGTAAAAAAGTTAATACATTGGCAAATCTTGTGTATTCTCTAAAGATTGTTAATTAATAAGCAATACTTAATCTTGTTTTAGACTTGACACTGAAACTGAGGTTGAAAAAGAACCCATCTGTCACAGAACAACAAAGAAACACAGAGGGTTTTTTAAAAAAAAGCAGATTGTAGAAAGAGAGAGACAGAGTCCGAGAAAACATGAATGAACCTCCCTGTGCAAAGAAGTCCAGAAGTTCTAGTCCAGCTCTTTAAGAGAAGAGAGGCCAGTCCTGTTCAATTGCCCCAAATATCACCCTCTTGAATTACCTTTGTGTGGTCTATTGAAAAAAAAAAGTCTGCCTTCTCCAGGAAAGGGGCAGTTTGTGCAGCAGCTGGAACTGGGCAAAGATGCTTTGTTTTGGCCACCACCACCAGCTTGTTCACCACCAGAGTCAGAGACAAGCAAACTGCAAGCTGCAAGCCTCTTCCACCCACTAGAAATGCAAATGCGCCCTAGAACAAGCTGTGACACTATTGACCACAACAGCACCGTGGTCTTGCCTGGATTAGGTAGCAGAGAACTGATCCAGGATTCAAGACATCTCCAAAAAGAATGTTGTTGTTGTTGTTCAGTCGTTAAGTCGTGTCCGACCCTTCGTGATCCCATGAACCATATCCCGCCAGGCCTTCCTGTCCTCCACTATCTTCCTGAGTTCGCTCATTTTCATGTTTGTTGCATCGGTGATGCTGTCTAACCATCTCATCCTTGGCCTTCCCCTTCTCCTTTTGCCTTCAATCTTTCCCAGCATCAGAGTCTTCTCCAGAGAGTCCTCTCTTTGCATTAGGTGGCCAAAATATTTGAGTTTCAGCCTCAGTACTTGTCCTTCCAGGGAACAGTCAGGGTTGATTTCATTTAGGATTGACTGATTTGATCTCCTAGCAGTCCAAGGGACTCTCAGGAGTCTTCTCCAGCACCACAGTTCAAAAGCATCTATTCTTCGGCGCTCAGCCTTCCTTATGGTCCAACTCTCGCAACCATACATTGCTACTGGGAACACCATCGCCCTGACTATACGAACTTTTGTTGGCATGGTGATATCTCTGCTTTTTATTATGCTGTCTAAGTTTACCATAGCTTTCCTTCCAAGGAGTAAGCGTCTTTTAATTTCATGGCTGCTGTCTCCGTCTGCAGTGATCTTGGAGCCCAGAAAAGTAAAATCTGTTACTGCTTCCATTTCTGCCCCTTCTATTTGCCAGGAATTGATGGGCCCAGATGCCATGATCTTAGTTTTATTAATGTTGAGTTTCAAGCCAACTTTTGCACTCTCCTCTTTCACTCTCATCAAGAGGCTCTTTAGTTCTTCTTCACTTTCTGCCATTAGGGTGGTATCGTCTGCATATCTGAGGTTGTTGATATTTCTCCCGGCAATCTTGATTCCGGCTTGTGATTCATTCAGCCCTGCATTTCTCATAATGTACTCTGCATATAAGTTAAATAAGCAGGGTGACAATATACAGCCTTGCCGTACTCCCTTCCCAATTTTGAACCAATCAGTTGTTCCATGGCCGGTTCGAACTGTTGCTTCTTGACCCGCATACAGGTTTCTCAGGAGACAGGTAAGGTGGTCTGGTACCCCCATCTCTTTAAGAATTTGCCACAGTTTGTTGTGATCCACACAATCAAAGGCTTTTGTGTAGTCAATGAAGCAGAAGTAGGTGTTTTTTTGGAACTCTCGTGCTTTCTCCATGATCCACCGCATGTTGGCAATTTGATCTCTAGTTCCTCTGCCTCTTCGAAACCCAGCTTGTACGTCCGGTAGTTCTCGGTCCACGTACTGCTGAAGCCTAGCTTGTAGGATTTTGAGCATAACCTTGCTAGCATGTGAAATGAGTGCAATTGTGCGGTAGTTTGAGCACTCTTTGGCACTGCCCTTCTTTGGAATTGGAACGTAAACTGACCTTTTCCAATCCTTTGGCCACTGCTGAGTTTTCCAAATTTGTTGGCATATTGAGTGCAGCACTTTCACAGCATCATCATTTAGGATTTTAAGTAGCTCAGCTGGGATATTATCATCTCCACTAGCTTTGTTGTTAGTAATGCTACCTAAGGCCCACTTGACTTCACTCTCTAGGATGTCCGGCTCTGGGTCAGTGACCACACCAGCGTGGTCATCAGGAACATTAAGATCTTTCTTGTATAGTTCTTCTGTGTATTCTTGCCATCTCTTCTTAATCTCTTCTGCTTCTGTTAGGTCCTTGCCTTTTTTGTCCTTTATCATGCCCATCTTTTCACAAAACGTTCCCTTGATATCTCCAATTTTCTTGAAGAGATCTCTAGTCCTCCCCATTCTGTTGTTTTCCTCGATTTCCTTGCATTGTTCATTTAAGAAGGCCTTCTTATCTCTCCTTGCTATTCTCTGGAACTCTGCATTCAGTTGTTTATATCTTTCCCTTTCACCCTTGCTTTTTGCATTCCTTCTTTCCACAGCTATTTGTAAAGCCTCATCTGTCAGCCACTTTGCTTTCTTGCATTTCTTTTTCTTTGGGATGGTTTTAGTTGCTGCCTCCTGTACAATGTTACGAACTTCCGTCCATAGTTCTTCAGGCACTCTGTCTACCAGGTCTAATGCCCTAAATCTATTCTTCACCTCCACTGTATACTCATAAGGGATATGGTTTAGGTCATATCTGACTGGTCTAGTGGTGTTCCCTACATTCTTCAGTTTAAGTCTGAATTTTGCAATAAGAAGCTCATGATCTGAGCCACAGTCAGCTCCAGGTCTTGTTTTTACTGATTGTATAGAGCTTCTCCATCTTTGGCTGCAAAGCACATAATCTATCTGGTTTCGGTATTGACCATCTGGTGATGTCCATGTGTAGAGTCGCCTCTTGTGTTGTTGGAAAAGAGTGTTTGCTATGACCAGCGTGTTCTCTTGACAGAACTCCGTTAGCCTTTGCCCTGCTTCATTTTGCGCTCCAAGGCCAAACTTGCCTGTTGTTCCGTTTATTTCTTGATTCCCTACTTTAGCATTCCAGTCTCCTATGATGTAAAGGACATCTTTTTTGGGTGCTAGTTCTAGAAGGTGTTGTAGGTCTTCATAGAACCGGTCAACTTCATCTTCTTCGGCATCAGTGGTTGGGGCATACACTTGGATTACTGTAATGTTGAATGGTTTGCCTTGGATTCGAACTGAAATCATTCTGTCGTTTTTGAGGTTGCACCCCAGTACTGCCTTTCCCACTCTTTTATTGACTATGAGAGCTACTCCATTTCTTCTAAGGGATTCATGCCCACAGTAGTAGATATGATGGTCACCTGACTTAAATTCGCCCATGCCCGTCCATTTTAGTTTGCTGATTCCCAAGATGTCAATGTTCAATCTTATCATCTCATTTTTGACCACATCCAGCTTGCCTTGATTCATAGACCTCACATTCCATGTTCCTAAGCAGTATTGCTCCTTGCAGCATTGGATTTTCCTTTCAACCTCAGACACATCCACAGCTGGACGTCCTATTGGCTTTGGCCCAGCCGCTTCACTCTTTCTGGGTCTACTTGGAATAGTCCTCCGCTCTTCCTCAGTAGCATATTGGACACCTTCCGACCTGAGGGGCTCATCTTCCGGCGTCATATCTTTTAGCCTTTTGGTACTGTTCATGGGATTTTCTTGGCAAGGTTACTGGAGTGGGTTGCCATTTCCTTCTCCAGTGGATCACTTTTAGTCAGAACTCTCTGCTACGACCTGTCCGTCTTGGGTGTCCCTGCACGGCATAGCTCATGGCTTCATTGAGTTACGCAAGCCCCTTCGCCACGACAAGGCAATGATCCATGAAGGAGTATGATGAATGATCCAAAAAGAATGCCCTTTGTTTAAAAATGTCTTCTGATCGTCATTCGTTTTCTGAAAAACAGCAGTGAAATTTGTGGTTGTTTTTGCAAAGGGGACATTTCAAAATGGGCCGGCTGTAATTGATTTTACTCCTGTAATGCGGTCAATTCAGACTAATTTACGTCGCTGCTGCTTTCATCTTATTATAATGGCAAGACAATTTATATGCGGAATTCAGTTTCCACTATTGTTCAAGCGACTATATTCTTTGTGCAGGCAGAAGTGCTGTTGATTTAGACAGAGTCTTTAGCATCCTCTGTTGCTAGCGCAAGGATAAGTAAAAGCAAAGAAACATCACAATGTTGTGTGAATCATACATGTTCGTTTCAAACGTACAGATCATTGTACATGAGTATTCAGACAGTTGCATGCACATACAGCAGAACATTTATTATATTTGTCCCACCCTTCCTCCAATGAGCTAAGGGTAGCATACCCTATATCTCCACCACCCCATCCCGGGGTGTGTGTGTGTGTGTGTGTGTGTGTGTGTGTGTGTGTGTGTGTGTGTGTGTGTGTGTGTACTATAAGTTGCACACAGGTCTACTCAGCGTTACACGGTGGCCCCGCCCACTTGCCGTCTGAGCCATTCCGAGCAACAAAGGCAACACGCAGGAGACTCCCTGCCTTTCCCTGACACCTCCAGATGTCTATGTGTGGGCAGAACATTGGAATATTATATGCATGTATAAAGCGATGAGAAGAAGATAGTTTGGGTTATCTTTGGAAGGAGCCAAATGAGTTCCCCAGAGGAAGAGTCAAGAGTTTCTGAACACCCTGAGCCACCACTGGGCTTTCCTCCCTAGGTTCCTGCCCTCCCGTGTTTCATTCTTCATGCACGAAATCCATGCAGTCAATCCATTCATGAGGTGGATTCCCCCTCCCCCAAATTCAGGAACTGATAGCAGTTTGGTTCATGCAGGAAGTCCACACACAGACATCTGGCCACGGCAGAGCACAGGCAGGACAGATGCCCCTGGTGGCCAGGTAGGGATGTGCAGCCACCTCCCCCACTGTGCCAAGGTAGAAACTAAGGGAGAATATGTGCAGCTAAAAGAGGAATGCCAGTCATTTCTCCCCACGGTGGGCTGGGAAGCTGGTCTCCTGCTCCAGCTAAAGACAGTGTCGACTGTGACCAAATGGTCAGAAGAGTGTCTGCGGGATGTGGTGTGCCTGTAAGAGCCCAGTCCTGTTTGGCCCTGTGCTTTGAATCAATCAAGAGCAAGCCACAAGAGCTAAGCCAGACTGTGACAAATGCTCTCCCGTTGGAGATCAACCGTCGAGCTGCTGAAATTCTTGGTTTTCTCCTGAAGGCCAGCAGGATTAACAGAGCGGAGACTCTGCAGTACCCCTTCCTGTCAAGAAACCCCATCACTGTTATTGCGCTCAGTTCTCCCTCTGGTAGCCGGGGGGGGGGGAGGAATGCTGCTTAGAACAGATTGGTAACTAGACGTTGATGCGTGGGGGACTTGTGCGAATTGCTCCGCAGCAGGTTACTGTGAAGTTGGCTCTGTTTGCAAAGCTTGGGCAGGATCAAGAACTGGACAGATGCCATCTGGTGCCTGCTGCAGACAGGCAGACTGTGCCTTGTTAGGGCCCCTGGGCAGGGACTGCTTGAGATGCGTCTGCAGCAGCCGAGGAAGCCTTTGTCGGGGGGGGGGGCTGTGCCATCACTGTGGCCTGGATCCCCGACCTTCCGGTCCCGGCCAGGAACTGTCAGCAGGGCAAGGAGCCCGTCCATCCGTGGCCAGGCTGCTGCAGGTGCAGGCAGGCAGGCTGTCCACGCCAGGAGTGCAGAAGAAGGAGCAGAATAAGGCGCTGGACCAGCAGCACGTCCAGGCAGCCCGTGAAGCTAGCCCAGCCGCCTCGCCTCTTCCTGGAGCATCCGTGCCTGTGGTCGGTCCTTCCTGCTGAAATGGCCTCGCTGGCGGAGGACCTCATGCTGCCGCCTCCTTTGCCTGACTCTGCTCAGACGTCTGGCTGCCTCTGCTCCTGGAGCCCCCCAGGGACGATTCGGGTGGGTCAACTGCTGTGGGGCTCAGGGGTCCCAATGGCCTGACTCAGGCTAAGGCAGCTTCAGCTTCAAATGGTTGCTGAAAGGAGGACAGTGCAGCAGGATTGTTCTCCTTCTTTGCTCTGCTGCATCCAACAGGGCAGTTTGACTAGTACAGATCTCCCAGCACAGATCTCTTTCCCTTTCTTCTGCACTGGGAAGATTTCCTAATCTCCAGCGTTTGGTGCACAGAGCTCCTGCTATGCAAATCATCGATGAAATCACTTCTCTCATCTGTCTCGCTCAATTCTTCAGCAGATACATCGTGGCATCTGGATCGATTAGAAGGCCTCTTATCTTGCAAATTCCTAAAACATGCAAATGTTCGCACTAAGTTGCGGCATGTAACTTTCTTCTTACATTTTCCACACAACACCCTTTCCCTTTGTTATTTCAGATTCAGACACGCGTCGTCTACCCATGCAGTGGTTTGGGTGCCCACCTATTTTGCCCTGGTGCACAACCAAGTCACAGGACCAGAATCATTGACTCTCATTTTTGCACCAGCTGATGTCTGGGATTGGAGCCCAGCGTTAGATTTTCTGTTATCTGTGACAGCAGCCAGGGCAGGAATGGGGTGTTCAGGTGGACGGAATGGGGAGGAGATAAGGCAGCAGAGGGGTGGATTGAGGCTGGAAAGGGGCCTCCCAGGATCCTAGCCTCCTTCCCAACTTCAATCCATCTTCCTGGGTCCATTCAGACGTGCGCTAGCTGGCACAGATCGGAGTAGACCCATGCAGGTGTTGGAGCTTGGAGGCTTACCCTAGGCAAGGGAACAAATGTTCCCTTACCCAGAGGAGACCTCCGGGCCCCAAACTCCCCCACAGGATACAGCAAGCACCCCGTTGGAGCATCAGTGCAGGGGACGTTAGGTAGTAGGATTGGGCTGTTAATCCGTGCATTGTGTGTTTGTGTGGCTTCCTCGCAACAAGAACTTCTACAAGAACAGCTAGAATAATCTCTCTTAGCAAACAGGATCCGCAACTCAAGTCCCCTTTGATCGTACCATCGATATTATATGTTTCAGGACACAAATTCCACCTTCAGCATCCAAACACTGATTGCCAAACACCATATGAATACTGTCACAGTATAACCCTAGAAATAGGGCTATACATTTGTACCTATAAAATAGTGTCATGAATACTGTTGCAGAAATTGACGGCCCAGGGCGGCATTCTGATCACCGATGACCCTGAGCGGGCTCATTCTGTGCATGAATGGCTCATTGAGTGGCACAAGCTTTTTACTGTATTATACAATCCACATGTTCTTTGTCACGAGCTGGAAAAAGGCACACCTGTTAGCTAAAGATGCTTTCCTTAGGAGTGGGCTTTGAAGTCATCATTTGGCTTGAACTAGATGCTTTACGGGCTAACGGGTGGCGCAGTGGGTTAAACCACTGAACCATGAGCTGTCGATTGAAAGGTCGGCAGTTCAAATCCGTGCGACGGCTCCTGCCAAGTTCGGCTCCTAGCAGTTCGAAAGCAAGAAATTGCAAGTAGATTAATAGGTACCGCGTCAGTGGGATGGTAACAGCGTTCCATGTGCCTCGGTGTTGAGTCATGCCGGCCACATGACCATGGAAACGTCTTCGGACAGCGCTGGCTCTTCGGCTTTGAAACGGAGATGAGCACCGCTCCCTAGAGTCGGACACGACTGGACTTAATTGTCAAGGGATACCTTTACCTTTACCTCAGTGGTGGCCAACCCGAGGCACGATATGTGCCACATTTTATGTAGATAATCTTGAGTGTGCCACTTTAAATAAATAAATAAATCTAAGGTAATGAAAATATTTAAAGCACAGTGACAGCGCAAGAATAAGGCGCAGTGGGGTGCAGAGACCTCCTCTAGTGCCACAGGCGCGCTGGGGTTGAGAAAGAGAGAGGGACTTCAGCGTTTGGCTCGAGCAGGAACAGCAGTGTGTGCCACTTCAAAAGGCTCGGCGTGCCACTAAGTGGCACCCGTGCCGTGGGTTGGCCACCTGTGCTTTACCTAGATGCTTTACAATGAGCTATGGTGCTAAGCCCTGTCGGTATTTTATAATGAGCAGCATCCAGGCCTATTCATAAGTAGGGGGATGAGGGATTGGTGGATGTCAACAGGTTCTGTGGATGTCGTTTCGAGGAAATGGGAAACTAAAGCCATGCTTTATGCACATGTCAAGGTTTGGGGGAAAACAAGAAGAGCACTACGCCTGCTTACTTTTATGTAATAGGTGTGTTCTAAATAAGGTGGTGGGGTAGCCTTTGTAGCTATGGATACAAGCAGAGCTATAAAAACTTTGTGTGTTTGTGTAACAGCGTGCACAACTTTACATCTTCTCTGTGCTCTGGGCAGCAGCTCTTAATAGCAAGGAACAGAGCTACCGGTATATCTGAACTGAAAGCTGCTTTGAGTTTGGGGTGATAGATTTCTCCAGAACCCCAGGGGGGCAAAGGTTCTCCCACAATTTGTAAGTGTACAGTTTAGAAATTCAGATCTACACTGGGCACAGATCCTGCTTCACAGTGGGGTTCTGAGGATAAAATGGGGTCAGTCTTCAGTACGTCGCTTGCAACAGGGCAACACAGCTCTCCATGTCCATCAGTTCTCTGGCACGTACATTTAGCTCGCAGTTCCGTACAAGAGGGAGGCATCAGCCCTGACCTGACCAAAGCCCCCCCCCCCCCAAGAAAAAGGACGGCCAGGGAGCAGTTTAGCCCGAATCAGCAAACCTGCATTAGCAATCTGCTTACTCAGGCCTCTGGGGTGCCGCTTTCTGAAACCTAAGATGAAAAACACAAGTTGTGTTTGAAAAAAGAAAATGCGCGTGCTTCGAAGAAGCAAGTGGGATCCAGGTAGAAGTGTCAAGAATAATGTAGTCCTTCCCCTGCAGCAAAGGAGGCCTTTCACCTAGCCGGTCCCTCCAAATATCCGAGACGGCCCTTTTCTACTGCAGTTGCAATGAAGACAGTGCTTCTGAACCGGTAAGGATGAGCTAGAAGCTTCTCCGGGCCCAGGAGCAGCGCAGCCACCCACTGTCAAGTCAAGACATGTCAAGTCACGCCACTGTCGTGGGGGTCGAGTCACTGAACCTGGGGGGGGTGCGGCTGAAGGGTTTTTCCTGCCGCTCTTCTTGTCACTGTTGGTTGGTCCTGTGCTGCTCTGGGTTTTTATTGGCTTTTCGCTCTCTACTATGCTGTTTTGCACTCTTCTTCGTCATGATCCAAAATGCAAAATAGAACATTCATCATGAATTATCATCACAATAAAATCCAATTATAACATACACACTTGTGATATGATTGTGCACAAGAATTCATCAACGTTATACAATCTGCAGCCAACCTGACTTCTGACATCATGAACTATTCATGGCATAAGAACCTCAGAAGAGCCCTGCAGCTGGATCAGGCCAAAGGCCCATCTAGTCCAGCTTCCTGTATCACACAGTGGCCCCACCAGATGCCTCAGGGAGCACACAGCCAACAAGATAATAACCTGTTTCCCTTTGACACTCCCCTGCACCTGGCACAGAGAAAACCCACTTCTAAAACCAGGAGGTTGCTTATGGCTTGTAACCTGTGATGCTCTTTTCCTCCATGAATCTGTCCAAACCCCTTTTAAAGGCATCTAGGCCAGGTGCCATCACCACATCCTGTGGCAAGGAGTTCCACAGATGAATTACATGCTGGGTAAAGAAATATTTTCTTTTGTCCGTTCTAACTCTCCCTCCACTCAATTTTAGTGCATGTCCCCTGGTTCTGGTGTTGTGCGAGAGGGAGAAGAATTTCCCTCTATCCACTCTCTCCATCCCATGCATGATTTTATACGTCTCAATCATGTCCCCTCTCAGGCGCCTTTTTTCTAGGCTGAAAAGCCCCAGACGCTGTAGCCTTTCCTCATAAGGGAGGTGCTCCAGCCCACGAATCATGCTGGTCGCTCTTTTCTGGTCGCTCTTTTCTGGGCTTCAGCCCAGCTCTTTAGTTCCAATTTGACTCTGTCTGTTTCAAGCAAAAAGGGTCATATCCATCACCTCGATATTTACCCTGGTACCACCACCCCCAGTAACAGATTTTACTTTTCTGGGCTCCAAGATCACTGCAGACGGAGACAGCAGCCATGAAATTAAAAGACGCTTACTCCTTGGAAGGAAAGCTATGGCAAACTTAGACAGCATAATAAAAAGCAGAGATATCACCATGCCAACAAAAGTTCGCATAGTCAGGGCGATGGTGTTCCCAGTAGCAATGTATGGTTGCGAGAGTTGGACCATAAGGAAGGCTGAGCGCCGAAGAATAGATGCTTTTGAACTGTGGTGCTGGAGAAGACTCCTGAGAGTCCCTTGGACTGCTAGGAGATCAAATCAGTCAATCCTAAATGAAATCAACCCTGACTGTTCCCTGGAAGGACAGATACTAAGGCTGAAACTCAAATATTTTGGCCACCTAATGCGAAGAGAGGACTCTCTGGAGAAGACTCTGATGCTGGGAAAGATTGAAGGCAAAAGGAGAAGGGGAAGGCCAAGGATGAGATGGTTAGACAGCATCACCGATGCAACGAACATGAAAATGAGCGAACTCAGGAAAATAGTGGAGGACAGGAAGGCCTGGCGGGATATGGTTCATGGGATCACGAAGGGTCGGACACGACTTAACGACTGAACAACAACAACAACAACAACAACAACAACAACCACCCCAAATAAACACGCCAGACACGTGCTTGGAATAAAGGGTCACTTTATTAACTGAAAATGGACAACACAACTGCAGCAGGGCACTAGCTGTAAACCACCCCTTTTGTGTGCAGGCGGCTAGGCTGGGGGAAATAGTCGGTCCTAGCCGTCTGCCTCCCCCAAGATCTAAATGGGCATGGCAGCCTGGCTCAAGCCATGCTCGGTCCATGACCGAGCTGCTTATCCCTGCCAACCCCGAAGGGCCGAGGCAGCTGAACAGCGCTGACCAACCTCAGGACATTCCTTAAGGTGGTCATTGATATTCCAGCCCAGGGGTTGCCAGCCAGCCTCACCGATCCGGTTCAGCATCATCTGAAAGGTCCTGGCAACTAAGGCAATTTCCAGTGATCGCTGCTGGGGTGCTGTACATAAATTCACATGTGTAGGTGTGCATAAACACAGTTTCTACTGGTTACTTAAAAATGGGTCTCATGACTGGTGCCCAGATTTCTCAAGTGAACAGGAAATGGATAAGAAGAGCCCCGCAGGATCAGGCCAAAGGCCTATCTAATCCAGCTTCCTGTATCTTGCGGTGGCCCCACCAGATGCCTCAGGGAACTCACAAGACAAGAGACCTGCATCCGGCTGCCACTCCCTTGCACCTGGCATACAGAGAAAACCTACTTCTAAAACCAGGAGGTTGCTTATGGCTTGTAACTTGTGATGGACGTTTCCTCCATGAGATCATGAATCTATCCAATCCTCTTTTAAAGGCATCTAGTCCAGGTGCCATCACCACATCCTGTGGCAAGGAGTTCCACAGATTATCCCTACTTTCTTCTTTAGTTTGAGTCGGGGATTCCCAAGGCAGATCTGCAGAAGCACTTTCAGAGCCTGGGCTCAGCTCTGGAACAAATTGAAGAAACAGTAATAGTAAAAATGAGAGACTGAAAGGGCTATGAAGGGAAGGTGGGGAGGAGGAGGTCAAAATGCTCTCTCAGTGGCAGGATCCGTCCTCTTTCACATTCAGATCTTCATCTCTTCCGCCAGGGTGACACTTAGAGACACAGACTGGCTCTCACATTGTGAAGCTATTTTTGCATCCTTGAACATGTGCAGAACTAGCATGAGTGCCAATTAATTGCACGCTGTTACATCACTTCAAACAAGCCAGGATTTTGATCTGAGGGTGGGGCAGGGGTTGAATCAAAAGCAAAAGATACAGATTTGATATTGTGGTTCAAATGACCATATATTTTTGAAACCCTTTTAATAATCTCGGGCATCATGACAGCCAAAGAAGAGTTTTGTCCTCTGCTTGGAGAGAGGAGAAAGGGCACCGCTGGAAGATTCTGAAATTCCCCTGGCTTTGTATGCAAGCAGAGCGTGTCTAGGAAGGCTGGTCTTTAGGCAACCTGTGACTACAGCCCTTTCAGAGGTCCAGAATCCAGCTACTCTGTTCATCATAACAGCTCATTGATGTTTCCCACAAGTCTCTTCCTGCTATGCATTCCACACCGTTATGACATTAATGTGGACTCTGGAAATGAAGAATGATTTGTGCAATATTGACCATGGACCTGGGAAATGAGCACATTTCCCCCCCTTTAAAAGTGCCCAAGTGCGAAGCTGGGACGCGGTGTGGCCGTGGCAACCCCTCCCCATGGTGGTCCACGGACCAAAGCCACAGTGCACATGCGCAGTCTCCAGGTTCGACTGCAGCTTTGGTCCGTGGAATATGGGCCTCACCTGCCGCACCCGCACCACACATCCCTGGTACAGAGCTGGTTAATAAGGCATTTTTACCCAAGGGTGTATATACGCAACAGGAGTTAAATGTGTCCACCTATGGGCTGGGAGGAAATGAGGAAGGGGTCTTCCCTGACTCTGACGTGGAGGCCAGCTCATGGCACCTCAGACCCACAACACCCCAGATGGTCTATACGTGGTGTAAGCACATGTACTCACACTGCCCCCCAGGGCCAAGAAATTAAGGGGGACTTAAGAGTGAATGATGCTCTTTCCTTGGGTGCATGATTCACCCGCCCGCCGCCCCTTTTGGCCACTCCCAGAGTTGTTGATGGAAGCCTATCTCCACCCCATACCCCACCCCACCACCAGCACCCCCCCCTCCAAATAAACAATAATGGTGTTAACAATGTCCCAAAATCTAACCACTGGTGACTCTGGTTTTTATGCTGCAGTTGCATCTGCCATTTCAGGTGCCAGGATTGGGGGAGCCACTGGCAGCCGTCCGAGTCGGAAAGGCTGGGCGAAGAAGGGGACCACTAGCCTGGCGCTCGACAAGCCAGCTGTAGGTGTTCACGGATGATGGTGATGATGACGAGGAGGATAATCACAATGATGACATCAAGAAATGTGTGTGGAGCAAACCTTCTGCTTGAGTCCATTGATTGTTCGATCCCTTCGGTCTTGCTTGAAAGCCCTCCCTCTGTGAGAGACGTGCAGGGGAGAAAGGGGTGTTGGGATCAAGTCCCTTCTAGCCAAGGGGTGATAATTTCTTCTTGACTGCGAAGACCCTCCAGCACCGGCAACTTCTGGATCATCATCCCAGCCGCCTACATCCATCGCCGCCCCCAACTTCAGGGTGGGAAAGGGGGAGCAGAAAAGGAAGAGAGGTGCTAAAGGTGGACAAAACAGTTGGAGGCCAGGATCCATCAGGAAGGCACCTTTCCGGGGGCAAACATGATGATTTCCAGAGGAACTTTGAGAATAATACCATGCCTGTGTGCTGTGCGCGGAAGTCAAGGAGAAGGAGGAAGGTCGGCAAAAGGACAGCAGAGGTAGAAGAGGCAGCAGAGTGAACTGTGCAACTGCATTCAGTATTCAGCATGATAATTTTCAAAACGGGTGTTAACAGTTACATATCCTGCAGCTCCTGCCTGCTGGACCGGACATCAGCTCCTGCGACTTGTCTTGGCTAGTTCATGTATCTTCATCTTCATTTCTTGCAAAAATCGACAGTCTCTTAATTAAACTTGTTCCGCAATATTCCCAATTATGGATGTTCTTAGACTGAATGCATTCAATATTGAATGTGGCGAGGTAACGTTTTATATTGCTGCTTTAAAATCTGTCAACAGTTGAAGAGTTTGGGCTCCCCCTCCCCCCCAAAAAAATTAACATTTGAAGTTGCAATGTCCAAGTTTGAAATACTGGGTCCCAGTGTCAGGATCGTACCACAGGGTCGTCTTTTCCGCCCCATCTGATGGCAGGGTCACTGCTTCCTGCGCCTCTATCACTCCCCATGGTTCCGTATAAAACTTACTGCTCTTTGCTGCTTTCATGAATTAGTGGCCTGAGCGTGATGGTGAGGCCTGGAAGACCCAAATCTCTGCTCAGCAATCACTCTTTTGACCCAATCGTATCCAGAGCCAGCCTGTGCTGACGCACCTCTGCAGCATCCCGTGGGCCAGCCAGGGACCAGGGATTTAAAAAGATGTGTCTGGACTACTGGTATTTGCCATTCATTCTCTATTTCAACTGCACCGTTTTGCATTACATTATGTAGGCTATGCCAACTGTACCAAAATCGACCACTAGATGGTGCTGAAGACTCACTTAACATGGATTCACTTTACAACGGAGTTCCAAGAACCTGTCCCGTCTTTAACTGGGGGCACCTGCTCTACACACTCTGAACCAATGATCCACAAAGGTTTTTTGTTCCACTTGCTTTTTGGTGTGACAATGAGCTTTTAACCCACTGTTTTCCAAATTGGGGTTTCCCAAAGCACTCATGCGAGGTGTGTCTGTCACAGAGATAGAGGACATGAGCAGCTGTGGAATAAATTTAAAGTGAAGCATGCCTTGTAGAGGAGAAAGTTGCTCTGATCACACAGACACTGGTCTTTTGTTCATCAAACCCTATTCAAGTGTCCCCCTAGTCGACCTTTTCTCACTGTTTTTTTTCTCTTGAATACATAGCCTTGTAACTCCGCCCTGAAGATAAGTTAGCTGTCTTCAAATGTCAAGGCTATGGTAGAAAATATGACATTAATAGGAAACATGTGGCACAAGCAAGGGACATATCCTTGAACCTTTGAGTATGTCAGTATTTCAATCCTCATTTAAGGTAAGTAATTATATCCTTTTAACATCCCACCCCCAAATAAACCATTCAGAGCTCTGGGAAAGGAGGTGAGATAGGAATTCAAGAAATGATCTGGAAGTATTTGGGGTCCATGCCAAATCCTATCCTCTGAATAATTCTAACAGGCTAATAATAACATCTTTGGGAGCTGCATTCAAAGATGAGGCAAGTCAGGAATTGTAGATCTTAGAGCCAGGGCCCAAGCAGCAGCACGCTAAGAGTCACCTGACCAGGATTCAGAACATTCTTAGCCCCATTTAGCCAATTCCCACATGTGAATGCATGGAAGGCCAAGCAAAAGGTACTTGTTGTTGTGTGTCCCCCCAGTTACTCCCCCATCCCTTGATGTCCATGCATTCAGGATGACATCTGAACCAGGAGCCTTTGCACAAACCCTTGTAGCACATAAGCTCTCCATGCGATCAGGAACCCAAGTTGCACAAGGTTCCTGATCAGGTGGGATGGGGTCCAAACTAGGCTCTCAATTAATCAAGCTATTTCCTAATGTTGGTGTCAGGGAATTAGACAGAAGCTAACCAAGAGAAGTAGTGTGTAGTGGTTAGCCCTCAGAGCACTCCTGCTTGCTCTCTGCTTCCTGGATTTACTGAGTCAGCAACAGAACAGGGTGGATGGGGGGGCTGGTAGATCAACCTGCTGCCTCCATCCCAGGCTAAGGAAACTAGGTGGGGGCATCTGGGAACCCCCCCCCAGGAGAGCATAGAACCCCGTGGTTCTTGGTTCATGACAGCCCACTGCATTAGCTGTTAACATGGACTAGGCAGGCAAGGAGTCAAAATATAGTCTTTTTATTAAAAACTCTAAAGGGAAAGGAATGAAGCAAAGTGGGACGGGGGTTGGAAACAGTACAACAAGCAGGCTGATGGAAAATTCCTTACTTTGGCTGCATGGACACAAAGAATTACCTGGATCAAACTGGATGCAGTAACTAGTAATGCCCAAAAGAGGGAGCCAGATAACGACTCAAGAGCAGAGCACACAAACTCCCAAGGTGTTGCTAAACCAGTGAAGTTTGCAGGTTGATTTTCAGTGAAAACAAAACAAAACAAAATTGATTCCCGAAATGTGTCTAGCTCGAAATACAGTCCCTACTGCTCATGTTGTCTCAGAAGCCTGACGTTCTGCACTTACTGGAAAGTATGTGGGGGAGCCTTCCACAATCCAGCAGCTGATTCCAAAGACAGGCCTGGCAAAACATACCCAAGTATCTTTGTAATTTTGCGCTTGACCTAAGAAACTTAAGGCCCATTCCTATTCCCCACTGGCACACAGGATCCAAGGTCGTCGATGCAGGGGCCGCGACATCCTGCACGCTAGCAGGGGACCAGGCCAGCTGGGAGATGTAAGTAAAAAAAGAACTACCTTTCCAGCCACTGCCTGGTCCCCTATGGGCCTACTCTGATCTACGCCAGCTCTTTTGCTTGTGTAGATCTGTTATGCTGCAGAGGGCATGTCAGCATGCAGAGGGATTAGGGTATAGGATTTGGCAGCTGCCAGTGCCACTGAGATCCACTCCAGGCCCGATCCCTGCCCTGATCCATTCGAACCACCAGGAAAACCACACTGGCAGCTGGCCTGCAAGGCACTGCTGGCAGTGCATGGCCTTCTGGGCAACAGTGCTCTGCAGACCAGCGGAGAGGCTGCCATGACGGCGGACCATGTGTTACACTGGACCTCAGGGCCCACCACTGAACTGTGCAGATAGGATTGGGCAATTAGGGTTGATGATGTCATAGCATTACCCGATTGGATGGGGGAAACCACCCAACCACTAAATCCACCCCTTTACCAAAACAGGTGAGCTCAGTTGCCCAATCAGTGAGCACATGTCAATCTCAGCAAGAGAGTTGGGTAGGAGATTTTATCTCTGGGGGAAGCCCAGACACAGTGAAAGAGCAATGCACACATCAGCCACATGAGGCTGTTTGGGACTGCATTTCAAAGGGCAACGGCTACCAAAAGAGGATGTCCCCACAACCTTTAGGGTGCTGAACCAGCACAGAAGCCTCTGTGGGATTGGAGGGGTCCAAAAATACGGAAAACTAGGCAACGGGGGGGGGGGGAACCTGAGCATTGATCGCAGTGGGAGAGTGCAAAAGAGGGCTGTTAATTCTGAGCCAAATCCCAAATCAACCTGGGGGGGGGGGGAGGTCCACCCCTTCCTGCCAGAAGCAGTGCTGAGTGCTGGCGCCAGCAGCAGCTTCGGGGCTCCTTGTCGCATCGCGTGAAATACTGTGGCGTACCATAGAAAGCGTGATGATGGCAATAAAATTGTGAAGGCCAACCTTCCATGTCACACTTAGAAAAGTTACCGTTTGCCCTCTCCCCGGCCTTTCCAATTCATTCTCTTTTGTCAGAGCAATAAGCGTCTTGTTTGTGCAGCAGACATTACGTTGCCGCCACCCAGAACACGCCGCCGTCGGGAGGATCGCCGCCTCTCCTCGCCTGCTGCACATCCCCCGTCGGTGTTGCATGTGATTATGGTAAAACTGACATTTACTGATAAATGTCTCATTCGACCAGGACCAGAAGTAACCTTTTCCAGGTGTGAGTCTTTCCCACTCAGCCTGTCGGCCTGGAACTGACAAATTGCTCTGCTATCAGACGAGTCATTACAGGGGTCAGTGGAGCTGTGCGCTTTCCATTGCACTCAAGTAGAACCCCTTCAAATTACAATAGCCTTCTGGGAGCCAAATGGATTTGCACCACTCAGGTGTCGAAAGGTGCCTTGAAAAGAACAAAATGTCTGCTCTCTGGGCTGGAATGGGACCAGGTGTGTCCCTCCGTCCATCCAAAACTAGACCCCTCTGACTATTTTCCAACTCCCTCTTCATAGCATTCAGTTCGGCCTACCTCTGTCCTGACTTCACGCCTTTGTTCCACCCACCCTGGCCAGTGGCAGCCAATGATGTGAGGAAGGAGTGGGAAGCCCAGCATCAGAACGATGTCAGAACAGGAACAAGGATGAAGAATGCAGGGGCAGAACTATGGTGCCCAGGTGAGCCCTCTCACGCAAGGGCTGGGTCTCCTAACCTCCCTCCTCTCACTGTCAGGGCCGGCCTGGCATGATGAACAAGCCTGCCATACCCAAGTCCAAGCCAGGAGGCTGTGCTCTCCAGCCAGGGTCCATGAGGAGAATGGATGGCTTGGGATACATTGGCAGTGGAGAAGGCAGAACATAGGCATACCAGGACAAATCAATCTCAAGTCTTTGCACTGGCGTCTCTCGAGGTAGGGCGGAACGGTAAGTTCCGCACTGTGCTAACCTCTGTGTACTCTCCAGCACGAGGCGGCCCTGCCCCCTCACCATCGGAGCCATTCAGTGTGGCGAAAGCAATGCGCAGTAGACTCCCTGTGCCTCGTGCTGAGGAATAAACCGAGATTAGCACAGTGCAGAACTTACCGTTCCGCCCCAGCTGAAGCAACGCCACTGAGTCTTTGTACTGCTTTGGGGTCAATGCTGTACACCTGTCTTTCTTTCTGGGCCTGAGGAGGGCTCTAGGACAGAGGTTCTCAACCTGTGGTACGCGTACCCCTGGGGGTATGCGAACCAACAGGCAGGGGTACGCAGCTTGCTGTGTCTTATCAGCTGCAATCAGCTGTGAGTCGGCATCAGCTTTTAGTTTTTTAAATTTAAACTCCCAACTCAAAGCTGACTTACAGCTGATAAGGCACACACACACACATACACACACACACACACACACACACACACACACACACACACACACACACACACACACACACACACACACACAGAGCATATCAGGTAATGAACCAGACCAAGTCCCAGCCTCAGGCCAGGAGATTCCTGATTAAAACTCCAGAGTTCCTGATGCAGAAGGGCTGTCCACATGGACCTTTCCACATGGACCTTTCCACATGTGAACCAAGCATGAGGAGGGGAGCAGGATCATGCCGACGGCCCAGCCCTTGACACCAGCACACCTGCTGGTCCCACTTCCTGGCATGCAAACGTGCAGCAAGCGGTCTGGAAGGGGCGCCTACAGCCATGTGCATATGCAGACTGGGGCCCACCTGGTCAGGAACCCTGACAGCCCAGAGACCCCGACTGGGTGGCGAGTCTGCACCCTGACGACAGGACTCTTCTGCTCTGAACCTAATAATGAAGTGGGGTATTTTTCTCCCAGTCTATGGTTTGTGAGACCAGAATACAAACGTTCTTATCAGACGGTCGGAAAACTGTCCTTCGAATGCAGTGTAGAAAGCAGAGAAATAAACAGAGCAATGAAAAGAAGTGAGCAGTCCAAAGATAAATGAAATCCCCCAAACTGGGAGCAAAGCCTTGGTTGGAAAAGCTGCTGCTGAGGCAACAGGCAGACAAAGGAGGGGAAGCTGCTGGCGCACTGCCGGCCTCCGCAGCCTGCCAGCGCCCCTCGGTCTTCTGCTTCCCATGAAGCTGAGTCTCCCAGGCCCAACCATTGCACCAGGTCCCCAACCTCCACGCTGTGCCTGCAGAGAATTCAGTCCGGCTCTTGGTGGGAGCTCCTCCAATAGTGAGCAGGTGACCAAGGGGGTGACCCAGCTGATCGTCCACCACTCCTTCTGGCATAAAGGCCCCCCCCCCAAGCAGAGACAGTTTTGGAGCAATCCTGGAGCAGCTCCACTGCCACACAGTGCCATACAGGTGGAGCTCTGGCCCCACCATGACAGTGGACTCGAGAGCTCCTGTCTGTGCGGAGCTCCACCAGCTTCCTCTCGGTTTCAGGGTGTTGAGACGAGCTCCGTCACCCCCGGACATGATGCTCTCCAGGAGTCTTGCCTGCCTTTGAGATCGTCCAAGGGGAGCTCCAACAGGCTGTCACCATCCAACATGCTTGTTTGCCAGCTGGTTTCCCCCCCCCCCCCCTCTTTGCCTTAAGGGCCTTTTCATTATTCATGGAAATCTGATCAACTGCAGATGAAAAAGGTCAGTACAATTAGTATAAAGCAAACAACTTCAGCATAATGCATCCTAATTACTGTCTGGGTTGGGGTTTGAAATTTTATGTTCAGTGATCAGCGAGCCTGCAAAACAGGGGGTATCTTAACTCGCCAAGTCATTTTCAGTGGAGAAAAATAGTCCAGGGGCAAGAAAAATGCCTCCAGCTTGAGGCTGCCTTGAAGAATTTACTTCGTGAAGGAAGGCTTGCTGGCCTTCGTGAAGGGGATGGGGGGGGGGTGACTTTCGCCACTGCGTGGTTTCCTGGTCTTGTTTTATCAGTTCTCTCTCTTCCAGGACTTCTGTGAAAGAACGAAGAACATAGGAAGACCCTTGCTGGATGAGACCAGCTCCAGAAGTGACCGCAAGGTCACTTGGGTCCCTTCGGGGAGAAAGGCGGGATATAAATATTGTAAATAAATAAATAAATAAAGCTCTCGAGCAGCAGGGCAGCTTGAAGACAGCTGCCGCCTCTTCCACAGCATGGGCAACCTGGGGCCCAATCCGATCCAACTTTCCAGTGCTGATGCAGCCATGCCAATGGGGCGTGCGCTGCATCCTGTGGTTAACCCTCCTCAAGAACCTCACAGCTGCATCAACGCTGGAAAGTTGGATAGGATTGGGCCCTGAGGTGGCCTTCCTCTCTGCACGTGCTCTCTGGCATGTGATCTTTCTGGCTTCAGTGGGACTCTTGGTGGAGGGTCCTACAGTGGCCAACAGCCCAGCTGGTCCTGATGTGGGAGCTCTTTGCCTTCTTTCTCACAGAGCAGCTGTGTGTGCGCATGCGAGCATGTGTGTGTGTGTGTGTGTGTGTGTGTGTGTGTGTGTGTGTGTGTGTGTGTGTGTGTGTGTGTGTGTGTTTGCTTGTGTGTGTGTTCCGATGGGGCACAGGCCACATCTGATCTGCAGGCGAGCTCCTGGTTCAGGCTCTGGGGCGCATGCCCTGGCCCAGGGACTCCACAAGGAGTTGCCCATCAAGTGCAGTTAACTTGGGGCCCTCTTAGCAATGGCAAGGTGGCCCTGTGATATGTTCAATGTCAGAGGAAGGATCTCTTTTGGGACGCGACTTACTGGTCACAGCCGTTTATTCAGCCTCACCTGGGCAGCGTCTCCCCAATCCATTGATACTCTGAAGCCATTTGTTCTGATATCCAGAAGCATCCAGTGTCCATCTTGCCCAAAGCAAACCGCCAGGACGATAAAAGCGACGTATTTTGCCTCTTGCCTGTTGGCCAGGCAGCAGCCAGAAGAGAAGGGGCTGCGTTCTGAGCGGGCAGAGGATCTTTGTGGAAGCAGGAATTGTTTAACAAAAAGGGGAGTGAGTCCACTTGAAGAGGGAAATTGTGATGGAGAATTAAAAGACACAGGATGCTAGCAGCAAGACCCCTGCAATGAACCGTCTCCGGATCAAAACATCTCCCCAGCAAATGTTGATACGCTCTGCATGTGTGAACCTTTTGATCTTCAGGCTATGATGACTCCAAAATGGCACTCAATATTGCAGCTGACTTGCAAATGGGTCTCCTCACTGCCTCTCTGACTTCATTCAGTCACCTAAGCAGCCAGTCAGCATCTTATTGAACAGGAGGAAACAGTCCAGCCAATACCATTTTCAATGTTGATCTCAAACTGAAGTTCTCAAATTCAGATACTGACAACAAAATCCAAACTATGACATCCACACGTTTTCCAAATTTGTCTGAAATTTCATTTCGGCTGCACTCAGAACATGTTTGCCGAATGTATCCACACACAGACTCATAGAAGATTACAAAGCATCATCATGCAAATGGAAGGTTTCTTCTGGAAATTAGCAAAAGAGAAAGAAAACAAGAATAACATGGAAATAGATTTTATTCCTGGAAAAATTACAGAAGCTTAGCAATTCTCAGGCTGTCAGGAGGCAAACAAGCACCTGAAAGTGCTTTGTTTCAATCAAGCCTTTTGTTCCAGTTGCACATAAGACTGGTGAATCGTGTCCAAAGTTGTCAGAAGGAACATTTTTGAAAGAACCTCTCCTTTTTTGCTCTTCACCTCACACTTGCGTGACAGCAAAGTGACGTTTGCCGTGTGTGAGAGAGAGCAGCCCCGAGGAATGGCCTGCTATTCTTACAGGGCTTCTTATGGAAAAAAAAAGAAATGATTCGGCTGTCAAAAAAGAAGCTTTGCCCAGGTATCCCCCGATTAAACACAAATGCCATAGGAATTTGGAAAAACTTAGGGCCACATTTATTAATTAATTAGACAGACAGACAGTGGTCGACGCAGCGGGTCCTGTCCAGAACACCCCAACCCCAGTGTGGGCACCGAACGTGGAGGAGACAGTTGCCTGCCAAAGCCCACCTTTGGGCGCAGCCACCCTGGCTCCGAGCTCAGGGCCACTTTGCGGCTCTCCCAGCTTCATCACGGCCCACCGTGATGGGGGGTGAGTGAGTGAGCCCCTGAATGGGGAGGGGCAAAGAGCAGCAGAGGCCTGTGGTCCTCATGCCCTGCTCCTTGTGGTCTTCCAGAAGCCTCAGCTGGCCACGCTTGGAGCAGGCTGCTGCTCCATCCAGACTCTTCTGGGGGTCTCGTGCCGGTGACTTCCGCCGTGCCACCATGAAACGTAGCCTTGCATGCCAATTCAGGAGCCAGAACTGGACCTGGCATCCCACCAGGGTCTTGTTCCAGGGCCTTATTATTCGAAAACTGCCGCCCAACGCTGAGTCCAACTGGGAGTGTGACCTGCCCCTCCACCCCTGCACAGCTCCTGCTGCTCTCCGGGGACTCTTCATTTGCCTCCCCCCCCCGAAGCTCCTTGCAGTCCTTTCGGCCTGTGGCCAAAGCCCCTTCTGCTCCCCAGACCCTAGGCGAGCCTGGTCCCCAGCACCTCCCTCCCCCTCCCCTCTGCCCCTGGCAGCAGGAGCAGGCAGTGCAGGGACTCTCGGGGGCTCTCGGGGGGGGGGCTTCCAGAAGAGGGGGGCTTGGCTGACACCCACAACAGTGGTAGGGTTCTGAGGGACCGGGCAGCCTGTATTCGGAGGCCTAGGCGTAGCAGGGCGCAGGGACCCCTTTTCTCCAGAAAACGAGGCGTCTTGAGTTAGAAAGTCGTTGAGTCCCAGGTCTGCCACAACTGGGCGTGTTCCACATTTGAGGGACTACCTGGACATCTTCTTCTTCCCCTCATGGAAAGAGCTTGTCGGCTACTCGGAACGCAGAGCTGCACAGGATGGAGAATTCCGGGCACCTCGCTCCTCCTCGCATTCAGAGCTCCTGCTGTTACCTCCTCAGGCAAAGAGAAGAAGACAGGTGTTGCTTTGGGTTCCTCCTTTGCGTCTTCATTTAGTTAGACATCTAAATTAGATGCCTTTGTTGTTTGAACAGAAAGGGGTTGGTTTGGGTTTCTACAGTGATTCATATAGGAGTAGAACCCATCAGGCTGGTCCTTGCACCAGCAACGTTGGTCAAGCTCCTCCCAGGACAACCAAACGGTGCCAGAGGGTTCATGCAGACGGCTGTCTCAAGCCGCCTTGTTAGGATGCTGAGGCATTGTGGAAACTCGGGGGGGGGGGCAGAGGGGTCCCAAGCAAGGGAAAAATAAGGAAAATTTAGAAAAACCAGGGATTTTCATCACCACATGGAATGGCTTTGGCTGCCCCCCCAACCTTCCTCTAGTTGGTCCAACCCCCCAACATTAGTACATTGAGGCAAAGAGAATCAGATTTCTACAAGCATTGGAAGTTGGTTCTCACTTTCCCCTCAATGCTAGTTAATTTCTGAAAGACTGAAGAAGGAAGAAGCCAAGTTTTTGGGGGTGTGTGTGTGTGTCTGGAGTGGGATCTCCTGCCCCCTGTGCGCCAACAGAACCTTGTCTCAAGACTTCATGACAAGCATGGCGAAGTCTTGGCTCCCACCAGGGACCATGCAGGAGTTCAGCCCACCACCACCCGACACATCTTTCCCCAAATTCGGGAGCAGCCAGCTGTAGCTGGAACAAACACAAGGACGCTCCCTCCCGTGTAGCCAAGGGCTGCTTTGATTTATCTCCTGCTCTGCCTCGTGGGCTCAGAGCAGCTGGCAGCAGCTTGCCCCAGTGTTAACTCTTCTGTGTCCCCACAGGACTCGTCGTCTAAGCAATTAATAGCCTGGGGATAAAAACGACCAAATGAAATAAAAACGACATTTTGCCCATGCCACACAGAACAGAAGCAGTTCCTCCAGCCGTTCAGAGGAGCCTCCTGCAGCCACCGTCTGCTGCTAGTCAGAGGTCATCTGCGGAGTGGGGCGGGATGAGGCCAGAGCTCTGCCCAGGAGGTCGGCAGATCTTCCCCGCTGGCGGGACCTGGGCTGCTCCTCTTCTCCTTCTGCAGTAGCAGCTCCTGTTGTTCGTGATGATGACCATTGGAAAAGGCTGATGGTCTGCAAAGCCGTGCTGGACTCTGGAGGGCCTCTTGACTCCCAGTCCAGAGGCGGATATATTCAGAAAGACCATGATGGAGTTGCCTCTCCTGGGACTGAACTGATGGAATAATAACCTATTTGGGGTTATCTCCTTTCCCCTCTACACTCACGGGCAGACTTGCTTACTAGCTTACTTGCCTAGATAAAAACACAAGGCACAGGCTGATTGAAGTTGCAAAAAGAAAGAGAAAAGTTTACTCACAGTTTCATGTTCATATTTACACAGCATCTGATTAAGGTTGCTCTAACTTAAAGGATGAAGCCCCCCCCCCCTAGAGCTGGGGGCTTCCTGCATGAGGTCTGCTGTAAGATGGCCGCTGGGCTGCTGGAGCAGCGTTGGCATCATCCTACTTCGTGGGCATCAGGAGAAGTGACTGAGCGAGAAGGGAGAAGAAGGGGGAAATTGGGTCTGGGGCCATGCCCCTTCCTTAGGACAAAGAGGGGTCAAAAACAAGAGGGTCTACATAGGTGACCAAACAACACACACACACACCCAGTGTCCAGCATACAGAAGTTGCCACTTCCAACATGAACCACTTCAGACGACGGCCAGAATGCGCACGTTTGAACAGGCCTCCATGTCAGAAACTCTCTGCCTGCCTGTGGACTGCTGTCATGTCGGGCCGATGGCTTCTAGCCCAGACTCCTACCTGATGTGCTAACTTTTTTACATGCATGGTGTTCATTACATAGGGGACAATTTATTTATTTTTATTTATTTTAGGAATTTGTAGCCCGCCTTTCTCCCGAGGGCACTCAAGGCGGCTTACAACATATTAAAATACATATAAACACATTAAAACAATTAATTAAACACATTAAAATATTAATTAAAACACTTAAGATTAAAAATAAACAACCCCAGTGGGTCACCAGCATTTACATATATTAAAACCATTTGTTAAAAGGTCAGCCCACCATGTCAGACATTAAAAGTTTTAATGTAATCTTTTAAAACTATTTTTAGATACTGTTTTTATTAATTGTCGTTAATTTGTTTTTAATGTTTTAAAATGTAACTATTTTTTTATTTTTATTTTTGTATTGTACTGCACTATATTTTCTTTTTGTTGTAAGCCGCCTTGGGTCCCTTTGGGGAGAAAGGCGGGGTAAAAATACCATAAATAAATAAATAAATAAATAAATAAAATAAAATAAAATAAAAGCAGTCTTGAATAAAAACGTCTTAAGGCCCCGCCGAAAGGCCTCTAAAGAGGGAGTCGTTCTTAATTCCAAGGGGAGGGAATTCCACAATTGGGGCGCCACTGCCGAGAAGGCCCTACTCCGCGCCGCCATCCCCCTCACTTCCGCCAATGGCGGCACGGTCAACAAGTGCTCCGCTGGCCTAATTAGTTGCAAGCGTGCTGTAACGCACGTTTGAGGCTTCTTGTGAGTAAGCGGCACCGACGCGGAGGCCAGCGCCACTCACTCAGACCCAGACTCGGACCTGCGCCGGCTGCCACAGGTAGGTTCTCCGCCGGTTGGCACAGTGGCGGGGGGAGGGCAGGCAATTGAGGTGAGGGAGGCCATTGGCCAGCCCGGGCTGGGAGTGGGCAAAGATAGCGGCGCTGAGCTGTACCGATATCCCAAGCCCCTTCCCAACCTGGGCCAGCCTTACACAGCCTCCCTGGACGTGCAACAGCTAAGGAGCTGACGTGCATCCAAGGAGGCCCATTGGGGCCTCTGGGGCTTACACCTCAAGGTGAGCCCAGGGCACACCGGCGAAGCCCACAGTCTGCGCAGGATGCATTTAGGCTGGCCACTGCAACTTGCGCAGGATTGCGCCATTCATTAAATAAATCATTAAAAAAATAAAACCAATGTCATTTTGAGTTAGTTTTCACTAAGACGTATCACAGGAAATAGCAGCAGAGGAATTGTAAATTTTCCATCATCTCACATTTAGCATTTGTTGGCCTGGTAACTTTGTAATAGTCCTGAACGAGCATTTAATTTAGATTTAATAAGGCAGCTAGTCTATTGCAATTAAATATCAATTGATTGCTTTTTTAAAAAAAACCTCACTTTCTTAATATATGAGATACACCTGAGCTGGTGTGTAATTAAAGCACAGGCATAAAAGCTAAATGAGACTGTGAGAATGGAGGGGCAGCTGACGGAATTGCGAGATATCATGGGACCGGCAGCGGAATGAGATGCTTTACAAAACCGCAAATCATTCCTCAGCTGGACATTGAAGAGTATCAACTTGGTCGTTTGCTTATAAGCTTTGGTATTAGCCAGCTGATTGCTGCACAGGGCTGCAATAAAGACAGAGCGGGCTCCAAGGGAGTCCACTTCTGGCCAGGCTCCAAGGAGCCCCTCGTCAGGCCGAGACAACGTCTGTGTGAGCAAAAAGGTTTCGCCTCCTCCGGCCACAGCCACTTGCGCCAGGTTGCACCCTCTTCCAGAAGGGCAGGTCTCTTGACTCTCTTGAGTGGCTTGTGGCAGGCAGGTGCAAGGCGCTGCACAGTGCGAAGGGGCTGTGGCACGCCTGGAAGGCTGTGCCTGTGTGCAGCCCTGTGGATCCCACAGCTCATCCTTCATTGCACCATAGACTAAAAACGGCCATCTCTGGAGTTGATCCAGACCAATCTTTTGTCCATTAAACGTTCTCGATGGCCCGTCCCTGGTTCTCAGGTGTGTGTTAGAGCAATCCTTTTCTGTTCAGGAAGAGATCACGGGATTACAAGACTGCAGACATGGCTGGGATGTCCAACCTCTTCTTGGGAAGTCTTTTTTGGAACATCCTATCGCTCAATAGAGCCAGGACCCAGACTATTAGCACACGGCTCAGTCTCCAGAATTTGCATTTGAGCGCAAAGGAGTCAATGACTGGAGCCAAGAGCCTAAGTGGCTATGTGGCCACTTTGGAAATGTCTGTGACAAAAAGAGGGGGTGGGGGTCTGGTTGTGGACCTACTGCTGGCTGGCAGGGCCTCCTCAGCCTGCACGGATGCAAATGGCTCCTTCCTCGAGAGTGCCAGGGCCGGGAAAACCCAGGCACACTGAGAGACGACTGCGCCTGCACAAAGTCAGGCAGCAACATGCACTCAAAGAGCCGATGACGGCCACAAGCAGAGCGAGCCTGGGAGTCTCGGCACCTGTGCGCTGGGCCAATGGGACCAATGTGCGCTAACCCTCCCTAACCATAACGCAGGCCCCAGGCCTTCCTGATGTTCCCCCTGCCTGGACCAAAGACGTGTGTCAGAGTCCGGGGACAACCCCCCCCCCCAAATAATAACAGGGCTGCTATGTAACAAGAGGCTCCCAAGACAGCTTCAAAAAGTCTCATGAGAAATGGCCCACGTGTTTGTCTGCTGAAGCAAAGCTGACTTCCCTCCCTCGGACCTCCTCCTCCTCCTCCTTTCCAGGCAAGGCCCGACAGCTGCTACACGTCACACTGAATCCTGACATCATTGTGAAGGCCAATCGTCTGGAAATGACACCAAGCCGCTTCACTGGAACCACTTAGACCAACTAGTTTTCCTTTTTTTAAAAAACTTCGACTCCACTTTTCTTGCTCTGCAGCTACACAACGCAGCTTCCAGGCAGAAACCAAAATCCAGCAAACACACAAACAGCTGCTAAGTCCATTGAGAGTGGACCTGATCTAAGGATGGAAGAAGAGCCTTGCTGGCGTTGAATTGTGCCTGGTTTAAAAACCCAGCGGGTTGTGAACACGGCAACAAGGATCAGAGATGTGCACCCCTCCTCCTCCTGCTGCCCCCAGAAACCATCAAGGGTTTCCAAACAGGCCAAGTAGTGGAGGTGTTTTTCAGGTATGCATAATAAGGAATAGCAATGAATCCCAGATGACATAGATCCCCACAGTCACTCCATTCTCCTGCCAGCCCCCCCCCCATTTACAAGCAGCCTTCTCCTATTGCCAGGTCTTCCTCTTCCCTACTCTACCTGACTGCTCCCCCCTCCCCGTTATGGGCCCAGCCTGCTCATTCCCCACATGCATGCCACCCCGCAGCAAAATGAAATAGAAGCTGTGCTCCCGGATGTCAAAAGCTCACCCTGGCTATTGCCTGGAGACCTGCCTCGCCCGCTGCAACCCGGCTCATCCCACACAAAAAGACGGGCTGTGACCTGCTGTCTGTTGGCAATGGACTAGAACAGAACGTGTGTGCACATTTCCGATCCACATCCCCTCGAAAGCATTTGAAAGAAATCCAGGTTTTAAAAGGGAGCTGATGCATTAATTCTGACTCTGTTTTCAAAGCTCACTGTGTGTGCCAAGTCAGTTGCCAACCATGTTTGTAGCTGCAACTAGAACTGCAGCTGTTTGAAGCCCTTTCAGCGTTTCCAAGAAAGCCCTTCCCCACAAAACACCTCACTGAGGTATGGAATTCCCTGCCACATGATCTGGCGGTGGCATCTGTTACTGCCTCTGACTAGAGAGGCTCTATTGAGCTTGCATAGGACCTGCTTGGTTCATCTGGCTCAGTATTGTTGCTGCCATGCTCGGCAGTAGTGCTTCTCCAGGGTTTCAGGGTTTCCCAGCGCCACCTGGAGAGGCCAGGATTGCACCAGGGAGCTTCTGCATGCAAAGCAGGTGCCCCCCCCACCGGCTGCAGCCTCTCCCTACCCCCTGTGAGTTGGTCTAATCCCCTTTTGGTGGCCATCTAAGCCAGTGGCTATCACCCCATCTTGTGGCCATGAACTCTGTAAAAATGACACACACACCCATTCTGCGAAGGAAGCCTTTCTTGATCAGCCTGCTGCTTATCAGCTTCATGGGGTGCTCGAACTCCTCCCCCATATATCCCTCTATCTACACTCTCCACCACCAAACCCTCGATTCAACGGAGCTCGTGCGTAGGTAAGGAAGAAGTGCGCACAGGGTTTGCTCTGCTTGTCTAGAGCAAAACTGCCGCTTCCTGTTCCAAGCCTTGTGCGTCTTCCTTGGAGGGTCACTCAATCACACCCACAGCATTGCACCCCATCTGGAACTGAGCTCCAGAAGCAAAGATAACACTCCTCCCAGCATACTTTGGTCTCTCATCCCACCTCAAATTAACTTGCAAATTAAAAATTAAATCAAAACATTCAAGATCACCCTATTTATTAAGGCTGTTCTGTTCTGCCAGGTTTCCTTCCAAGTGGGAACATTGGAACGCTTTACGGCTTCTGGCGTTTGATCAGCACCAAAGTGAGATCGATCAGAGGGCCTTTTAAAATGCAAATGTGATTCCATCTTGAACACTTCACTTAACAAGGTGCATTGATGTGTCTCAGCCACAGGGTTGGAGCCACAGGACACAGGAGGAATGTAGGGAGCAACGGATGCGCTGGGGATGATGCTTTGAAATGGTGCAGTGGCCACGCAGAGTGGACACACACACGGGCACCGTGGAAGTCCTCCTCCTGGGCTCACAGACTCGGTCAGGTGACCAGGTTCCATCCCCCGCAGGATCGTCTCTCCGTGGCAGATGACTTTCCACTGAGAAGCTTGCAAAGTGGCACCCACAAGGCACCCACTTCTTCACCCAGCTGAAAACCCTTGGTGTGCTGGCACCGTGAAGACCCTTCGACCTGGTCTAAATGAAACACTTCCCAACGGACGTATTTGCAGATGACGTCGTCAGTGAGCTGGAAAAGATGCTTAGACTTTTTCTCCAGAAGTGGCATCATCTCTATCACTCGAACTGCTCCCGAGGAAAAATGGTGTCACCCCACTCGATGTGGATTCAGGAGGTGGAACATGTAACACACTTGATAAAGCTGATACAAAGAATTGTGTGACTGCTCAGCTAACAGAGGCGCAACTACGGCGGAGCACAAGTACGGTGGAGCAGCTGCTCCGGGCGGGGGTGCCCGCCCCGCGCCCACCGTGTCTCGCGCCCGCCGCCCTTACCGTGATCCGCTTCTTTGGCCGTCTTCTGGTCGGCCCTCCCGCCCTCCCTGGAGCCTGATCGGCTCCGAAATGGCTAGGAAACCAGCGGGGGGGGCGTGTTTGGAGCCGCCTCCCTCTGCCCTCCCATTGGCTACACAGGGCGCCCGTCGCCCGTCACCAAGGCCCCGCCCTTGCTCCAGGAGGGCTAGTAGCATTGCTGATTGCGGAGTAAGCATATCGCTTAGAGGCCAGGTCTTACTGACCGTAGGATTCCCGGCAGAGGGACAGACAATTCATTACTACAGACAGTTGCCCTAGAAAGAGAGCCGCAGAACCCGGAAGAGTCTGCTGGAAGCCGGAAGTGACATCACAAGTGGCAAAGACCATAAGGGGTCAGTGCACTGTGAGAAGAAAAACGTTGACAATTGCTGGCTTCGATGATTGAAGAATCACCCCATTAGTTTCACCCGCTGAAGGAAGGAGCCTTTGGGCTGGAGTATCTTGAACAGCAGCCACTGTCCCACCGGCATCCCTGCCCCCCCGGCCACACTGAGAGGACTTTCAAAAGTAGATTACAGCACAGAGACCTGCTCTTCAGAGAGAAAAGAGCTGACTGCCGTCCAGGTAAGGACTTCTTGGTCAATGAATGGAGCTGATGGATGCACGGATGAGTGACTGGACTAGATTTGCATATGCATAAAATCTACTTCTTTTGTTTCAAGATGATGCAGACATGGGTCATAGCATCTCCTAAGAAGAGGCATTCCCTCCTGCGGCAAAGGATGCCTCTTGCATTCTTGGAAGTGTTTGTACTGCAATTCAGTTCGTTGTGTAGTCAATTAAAAAATAATGTATTAACCTAACTGGATGATATTGGACTAAACCGATTCATCTAGCGGACTGCAGCCCCCCTCGAAAAACGTGTCAGGCCCAACAGCCCAACCCTTCCTTGGATGTTTCGCTCAGTCAGTCATGAAGGAGAGCCATGCAGCTTTGCTGAGTACTGGAGCCCAAGGGTGGGGTTGCGGAACGTCCTCCTAAGCCCCCTGCTGGATCTGGAGATGTCACCATGTGTGTTCTACTCAGGCTTTCGTGACTCTCCCTTGCTGTCTCAGGCGGATGGATCCTGCTGCCTGCCCCCCGTCACAAAGACCCCCCCCTCATGCTGCATGCAGTGCAGCATTTGTTGGCAGGCGGAGGCCACATGTGCTCAGCCCCAGGGCTGCTGCAGCCTGACCTCCACAAGCCTGTCCTGGGAATGGCTGCCAGGTGCTGCCTGCCTTGCTGGGTGTCAGACCCCTCCCCACTCCTGACAGGGCCTGAGACGGAGCCCCAGTCTGCTTCTCCCGCCTTTTCCTCTTTCCCCCCCCCGGGTGCACGGTGTGCATCTGGATCACATGCCCCCCCCCTGTGCCTTCTCCCCCCCTCCTTTCCCCTGGGTGCTCCTCTCCCCCGCTGCACACTGCCCTCCCAAGCTGCTTCCTCCCCTGGGCAGCAGTTTCTCCCCCCTCCCCTTCACTCCTGCTGCCATTCCCACCACCGCGGCGCTGGGTCCTCCCAGTTCTCAGAAGGCAGAGGCAGGAAGTCGAGTTTGGTGCTCTGGCTCCCCGCCCTGCCTCTCCTTCATTCATACAACCGGTTCCGTTCCCCGACGTCCACCTCTTCCAAGGCAATGAAGGGGGCTACAGTGGAGGAGGCAGCAGGAAGCAGCCAGTGGAGGAGGCTGGTGGGTGCAGGCTGGCTGCTGCCTTGCACCTCACCACTGCCTGAGGCAGCTGCCTCATTAGGGGGCTGGTCTTGCCGGAGCAGCCCTTACAGGACAGGCTCTCCACTGGGCTGGTCCCTGTGGGGAGGGGACACAGCCCCCAGGGACACATGCTGAAGGTTCCAGGGTTAATACCTGGTCACATCTGCAGGTAGGGATGAGAAAGACTCCTCTCAAATCCCGGAGAGCCGGTGACAGCGCTGGGCTAGATGGGCCCAAGGCTACGAGACTCACCTGGATCTGCCGGCATTAGGATGCAGCACGGCTGGATCTGACCAAAGGCTCTTGAGTCCAGGATTCTGTCTGTCCTGAATCTACTGCCATTTAATTGACCTGGACGTTCTTGGTACTTTGAAAAAGGGAGAAAAACTGCTCTTCACACCTTAACTGCTGCCAGGTCTATAGAGAAAATGGTTATTATGTAGGCTTCATTAAGGCACGGTGACCAGAGGGTTGTATTTAATCGGAGGCAATGAGAATTAATGTTTTCTACACTCTAACAGCCCAATCCTATGGGCCTTCTGCAACAGCAGAGCAATTGTTCCGCTGTTGCAAAAGACCCAGCAATGGTGCAAAGCTCGCAACGCTGCCAGGCCAGCCTGAGCCATCGCAGCCACACTGCCCCAGACCCCGGCTCCACCACTCATGGTACTTGGCAGTGGGGGCCTGTCATGGGCAGGGAGGGGGAGTGCAGGGGGCGGATCAGAGGAGGGAGGGATGGACTGGCACGTGCCAGAATCCTATCCGCCCTCCTTCACCCGATCCGTCCCCGTTTCTCTCTTCAGACGTACGTCGACTATATAGCTGGCAACGGTCCAAGGAAACCCATAGGCGGCCTGAAGGCTACACGGGGGTAAGTAACACTTAGCTCTGGTTTGCCTTCAGATTCCCCCCCCCCCGCCCCAGCATTCAGTGCAGACCTTCTTGGCATGGCTGCAAGCTAGGATCGTGTGGGCTGGGAATCTTATCAGTGGGAACATGAACAAAGCCACTGTGGTCCTAGTTGCCACCGTCCGGAAGATAAAGCATCGACACACCTGAGCACAGGGGAAAGCGCTTTGATCATGTTATCTAGCGGTGCTCCTACAAGTCTGTCCTTCGCCAGCTGGGGCCGGGGGGGGGGGCTGCTCTCCATGATGTCATCCTGCCAAAGGATTCCTGGTTCCTTTCCCAACTGCTTCTCCTCGGGAACTTGAGTCTCTCTGTGTAGTTCTAGTAAACATGATAGTGATGTCACCGACGTTTGCAATTCCTTGGCTCAGCAGTCAAAGATTTGCCTTCAGTATTATGCCCCCCATGTTCTTCTCCAGCTTGTATTTTAATTCATTTGCACTCCAAGCCTGTGCATGGCTACTCAGAAGTAAGTTCCATTGAGTTCAATGGGATGAACTCCCACATACCTGTGTGTAGGATTGCAGCGTACCGTATTTTTCTCACTATAAGACGCACTTTTTTCCCCAAAAAACATAGGGAGAAAAAAGCGTGCGTCCTATGGTGCGAAGTAAACATTGGGGGGAGGCCTGCAGAGGCTCGCAGGCTCCCCGATGTTTACTTCGGCCCCAAAGAGCGATTTTCGGCCATTTCCGGAAATGGCTGAAAATAGCTGTTTGGGGCCAAAGTAAACATCGGGGAGGTCTGCAGAGGCTCGCGCAGGCCTCCCCAAAGCCCCCACAGCCCTCCCCGAAGCCCAGGTAAGGACAATTTTTTTCTCTATTTTATGCTCCATAGGATGCATGCGTCCTATGGACCGATGCGTCCTATGGAGCGTAAAATACGGTAATTAATTTGTGTATTAAAATGACATTGGTTTTGTTACTATTCCTTTCATTTTCCCTATGCCTGTCCATTTCCCCCCATAATTTTCAAGGGGGGGGGATACAGCAGCTCATCTGTTGCTTGTAGCTTCTGCGTTCCACTCAATTGGCATGACATTTTCAGACATTTGATTGCCCCTCCAGCAGAGGGTTGGGTTCCCTGTGGGGCAGTTTTTGTAACTCCACAGCCATTTTCCTGGGTGCAGCCTGTTTAAATCCCCATAGAATCCAATGGAGCTATTTTGGTTCATCAGATTCAGTAAGCATAGCTGGGGGGGGGGCGTTTACTAAGTGGCGCAAGACGCTGAAACTCACCATGCAAGCAAGCGGCCCCTCCCATTCGCTGCCGGAACCATTCCAGGCAGCGACGGCAACGCGCAGCCACTCAGCGAACCAAACGGAGACTCCCGCGCATTGCCCAGATGGCTCCGACGGCAAGTGGGAGGGGTGAGTGAGTTGCAGCAGATGCCGTTACACGGTGAGTTGCAGCGTCTGGTGCCACTTAGTGTGCGAGACCCCTCTAGCTATGCGACTGGTCCGATTCTATGAGGAATGGAAACAGACTTTACTGAGGAAATAGCTGCGGAGGACGGAGGCAGAAGCCCACAGGCGAAACGGGGGACACGGGTCCCTGAAGCAGCTGGGGGTCTGTCTGGGCAGCATCTCCCCCTGCACCCTCTTCAACCCTGCTCCAGGTCCCTTTGCTAGCGGGTGACCCACTAGGAGCAAGACCCTCTCCAAAGCGGCCCCAGTTTCTGAAATGCCCCCCCTGCGGAGCTCCCCCCCCGGCACCAGCACCACAGACCTTCAGGGGTCCAGCAAAGGCTGGGACCTTCCTGCGCATCGTTCAGCAAGCGGCCAGCCTTGTGACGTGGCAGCTGCACTTCGCTTCGAAGATGGTTGTTCCCACCACAGGTGTGTTTGTTGTTAGCTCTTGTTTTCATTTGTTCGCCATTTTGGGGTACATATGTATTGTACAAAGCGGGACACAAACCTTTGAAAAACAATATCCATATATTGCATCATCAATATACTGTTGCCTGACAACCTTTTTATTTCTTGTGTTTAAATACATGATGGTGGGTGACACGACATGTTTCTATGCCCCAGGCCGGTCCTGTTTGGAGCTGGACTGAGGACAAGAGCCTCAGGGCCTCCAGGAAAACCACGCTTCTCATTTGCCAGAGCCCCACTCACACTGGCAGGAACCTGGCCTGGCTTTCATTACTTGGGAAATTCCCAGAGAAGCCAGGCCTTGCATGCACAGCACATGGGTCCCTGCTGTGATGAACACAGCCCACCTTGGGGCGGGGGGAGCTAAACAAAGAAGGGTCCCCAACCCTAGCTGGCCTCAGCAACTTCATGGCCAAACTCAATGTGGGAGTGTCACACCACAGCCAAGCCCACCAGGCAATTGGCTGCATTGGCGGAGGCGACGGGAGAGCCGGCAGCCAGCTGGGAGGCCGCAGCTCTGGGAGACTAGTGACAGGCAGCTGCCAGGCCAGTCAAAGGAGGCGGGGGCGGGACTTATAGGGAAGTCTCGCGAGAGTTTCAAACTCTGGGAGGACCTCCCCAGGAAGGGGCGGGGCTTGCCGAGCCAGGCCAGGAGCTCATAAGGAGCTGGGCGGCCGAGGAGGGAGGAGGTTGGAGTAGGAGTCTCCCTGGGTGGGAAGACCACCCAACCCAGGGACTCCAATGGAGAAGGAACTTGCTGGCTGAGCGACAGATGGAAAGAAAAAGGAGAGGCAACCCCGGGGAGGCAACACAAGGAAGGCCTACTCCGGACAGGCAGCTATTCTACAGGTGAAGGGAGTCCTGGAGCTACCTGCAGACCTCAACCCCCCAGCTCGACCTGAGGTCAGTTGTGGGAGTGGGGGAAGAGCCGCTTCTGGTCTACCCCGGCCTCAACATCTACCCCGAACTACAACCCGTCTCTGAGACCACACCCCGGGGTTCGGAGCGGCCACTTACCTACCGACCTACCTCGACTTCACGTGCAGGATCTGGACCGACTGACCAATGCCTCAAACAAGATCTCTCTGGTGAAAAGAACATGGAGAAGGTCTTATTAGCAGAGACTCTGATTAAGCAAGGGCCTGTGACTACAACAGGGCCCCATGAATGTAAAGCAGTTGACCTGAGTAAAATTTGCAAACATCACAAAATGTAAGTCCGTCTCTTTATTATCTGGGAGTGGTGCTGGGGCTACGTCACATCGGCCAAAGGAGAGATTTGGGAAAGGGCGGCCCCAATCCCTTGAGGCTGCAAACATGGATGTCACAGGGAGTCCTGCTACTTGAGCAGCTGGCCTCCTGAGCTGCGAGCTGCTGCGCCCTTCGTGGGGCGCAAAACAACAGAGGCAGCCATTTAGGGCCAGGGATGAGCCATCAAGCCACAGAAGAGGGTTCCTTGAGGAGCTCAACCCACAAAAGCTCCCAGAGGGTTCTAAGGGTCAAAATGGCAGAAGACGATGGGCTCCAGGAGTCTTTGCGCTTCGTCCCCATTCTGCACTCTACCTTGCTGCTGGGGTTGTCATTGCTTGGCCCGCCAGTGCTGCGTGAAGCAGCCTCATTCCAGCTGCTACCCAAGAACCACTGTAGGTCGGGCCCCCAGGACGGGTCCTTTGCCGCTGCTTTTTCCCTCTCGAGTGCCCACTGGGCAGGGCACCCTTCCTGCTGCACGTGCGTCTGCTGAGCAGCAGCTATCCTCCTGCAGCCCACCTTCCCACCCTCCTCTTCTCTGGAACGCCTCTTCGGCTCCCTTGCCCTGCTACCCTTCTTCCAATCAACGACAGCCGCCACCTGGCCTCTGCCGGGGTTTACCTTTCAAGCCCTGGCTTTCCCCCCTTTTCGCCCTGCGTTTAACCCAGGAGATCTCCTCTCTTGGACTTGGCAACTTAACCCCACGATCCCAGCAACACTTTGCATGAGTCAGCAGAAACGGATCAGTAACCGTGGCCCTTGACAAAGCCGCCTGGCCATCGACCCACAAAGCAGCCGTCTCGTTTCCTGCCCAGCTTCTTCATCGTTCGGGGCCTGCAACCTCCTCCACAGGCCTCAGAACACCACTCTGAAGCAACAAGTGGTCATCGTCAAACCGGAAGTGACTTCTGGGTGCTTCAAAGTGGCATTCTGAGGCCCTCCGAGGCCTGTGGAGGAGGTTGCGATGAAGAAGCAGTCTCTGGAGGTGAGTCCCAGGTGAGTCCCCCAGGTGAGCTCCAGCTGTGCCTAGGATGCAGCAGCCGGCCATCTTAGGCAGGATCGGGCTGTTACTCTTTGATCCTTTTGAGGGAAAAAAACCCTTAAGAGCATGCAATCACACATCAAGATGGACCTTTTGCTAAAAGGGACCCTGAGTGAGTCAAAACTACCCACAGCTTATCACAAATATTTCTGACAGTCAAAAACATGCTTCTCTTAAAGCGCCATTGGACAGCAATTGTACCACAGAGGATTGAGAAACTCTTCTTCCAATTAGTTTTTTCAGGAGCAAGCTCTACTTCTCTGTCCCAATTGCTCATTTATGCCCAAAGTAAAGACTGGAGAATATTCCATACAGCGCTTTTTTTCTGAGGCAGCAGAAAGCCTCTCTCTGGGTTGTGTGGTTTGCTCTTGTCACAGCCTGCTTAGAAATGCATTCCTTCTGTGCATTCCTAATTAAAGCCAATTACAGAACCCTCGTAAAAGACACGATCAGAAATCGGATGATGGTGGAGTTCAGTCCAGAAAACAGCCAGCGGATTGAGCATGCCTGCCCATTCAGTTCCACTAATGAGCTCCTTCACTGCCGCTCAGATTATGAGGCCTGCTTCTCTTTGCCCAGTGGAAGGGAGAAAAGGATTATTGTTTTGTCGGACTGCCTACAGAAACGATGCGCCCCTTTGGTTACGGCGAAGATCACAGGCGACTGTGCGGAAATCCCAGGCAAGCTCCACTTGTCAGAACAGCGGGCGGATGGGAAGCAACAACTGGACAGAACTGGGGACATGAACGTCATTGCCCCCCCCCCCCGCAAAATGTAGGCTTGCTCAGATCAAAACTTGTGCACTGCTGAACGTGCTGCTTGCAGACACTAAATGCACCGTCGTCAGCCAGTCAAAGGGATGGAGGACAATAAAGCGGTGCTGAAGCTGGAGCGTTGCATCTTTCCCCTTCTTTCAGGCCCGTCCTCTCAGAAAGGAGCAGGATGAAAAGGGTATTGTTTGCCCGCTGTCCTGGATCTTGTGTGAACTTTTACATCAACGCCATCTTTCATCACACAAGGCGAGAGGCGACTGCTACAGCCCGTGTAGCCTCACTGGAGGGTGGGACAGAACTGCTTTGGCCAATTAATTCTCCTTGAAGCAGCAGCAGCAGCAGCAGAATTTCTTTGTTAGTTTGTCCTTCATTTTCTGAACTATCCTGGGGATTCATTTCACGGATTGAGGATGGTTGTTCCTTCCCTGCTAGGGAGCACCAGGCTCAGCTGCATGTCTGCTGGGATGGGGGGGGGGGCGCCCTGCATTCAGTGAGATTTGCAGCCTTTGCCGCTGGAATGGCTCCGGGGCGAGTGGGAGGGGTCGTGTTACACCCGTTTGCCAGGCGCAGTTGAAGGCGCACCACTTACGGTCCCGCACCCCCTCCAGCAACGCCACTGGGAGTGCATGCATGTGCAAGGCGGACCACAATTGGCAGTGGTCACTCATCTTGAAGGGGGGGTGGGGGTGGCAGCAGTGATTCTCTGCCAATCGAACTCAGTGGGAGTTACTTTTGAGGAAGTATTCAGAGTATTGAACTGAGAATCTGTTACTATTTTGGAAGCCCAGAAATGCTGCAGTACAAACCTGGAAGATCTGTCTGGGTGTGATGGGCCAGGGACCTTTTTCTGAAGAGCAGAACTGGATAATTAATTCCTTGCCTCAGACTCCCAGCCATTTCAGACATGACACAGAGGCAAACTTGGGTTCGCTGCAGGCTGAGTGTCCACCCGACAGGCTTCTGCAGCCAATCACAACGAAAAAGTCTCATCTGTGGGGAGGAGGCAGGCAGCCAACCAAAGCCTTGCAATTTGGCAAAGGAATCCCTTGAAAAAGGGAGATGTTTATTTTTGTGTGTGGTGTGGCAACCCACCCATATGTAGCCCTTCTGTTTCTGACCTTTCACTTGTGATTTTTAACGACAATCTTCTGCCATGACCAGCAACACTAGAAAAAAGAAGAAAGGCAACTGGTGGGGGGGGGCATGATAAGAGGTCTATAAAACCATACATGGTATGAAGAAAAACAAGTACAGATTTTTCACTCTCTCACTCTGCACGTTTTCTCCTGTAAGAAAGGGTGAAAACAGTCTGAATTTGCTTTTATTCATTCAATTTATGGTTGTATAGATATCATGACTGGGTGGAGGTCATTGGGGGGGGGGGTCATTTGACCTAGTTGCCTTTGTTGGAGAAGGCAACTGCCTTCTCTGTGGCAGGTGCAAGGGAGTGGCAGCAGGAAACAGGTTATCTAGTTGGCTGTGTGCTCTCGGAGGCATCTGGTGGGGCCACTGTGAGATTCAGGAAGCTGGACTAGAGGGGCCTTTGGCCTGATCCAGCAGCCAGGCTTTTCTGAGGTTCTTATGTTCTCCCCTTAGGTTCTGACCTGGAGAAATCACACACTCAGAACACCGTAGCACAGCTTTTAGTGCAGATATGACTTCCCTGCTTTATTAGTGAGCAATTGCCCTGGTGCACAGCCAACACATTTCACACACACACACACACACACACACACACACACACACACACACAGGTCATCTATGAAGGAATGCACACGTTACAAAAAATGCACAGGGTGTTTATAGATTCACAACACAAAGACCATCCCATAATATACCTGCACTCATGCGCAGTGGACTGCGTGCCGTCAGAAGTTAGTTTTCCATTTCCCCAAAAACACGTGATTTCCCGGAAATTGCCTATGAAAGACTTGTTAGTCTCATCTAAGCATCTAGCAATACATCATTTTAAAATAATGACTAGTAGGCTTTGGTGCTCATGATCAAATACTGATAAAGTTTTGCATTGCTCATTATTTATTATATTATAAAGCATCTTTAAAAAACAAAACAAAATGGTAACAAGTTCAAGTTTAAGTAGGAACATCCTTAGCTAACAGGACAGGTGTTCCTTTTCCAACTTGCAACAACAAAAAAATACACAAAAGCTACGTATACGAGATTGATAAATCTATAAGGAAGCTAGTGACCTGTTAGCTGTATTCTTGTGCAAGAGCTAGACATCTCATGAGGATCATTTCCGAGGCACCAGGGCCACATTTTTTCCTCGTGTCTCCTCCCGAGACACGGGAGGGCGTGGGCGCTCTCCCCGCTGTGGGCAGTTCAGCTGGCCCCTCCCTCTCACTTTTTCGGGGTAGGCTAGAGATGCCCCTTTTCCTGTGGACCTTCCCTGATAGTGTTTTTGTCTCTTGGCTGCTGCCATGCTCTCTGTCATTTTGGCTGGCTGATTTCTGTTGTTTTCACTCTTATTGTATTTCATTACTGTTGTTAGCTGCCTTGGATGATTAAAGGAAGGCAAGGTCTAAAGCTTTTTAAAACAAATAAATAAACTGGGCCTTCTCTTCAAGAACAGACATAAGCCCACACCTGCTGTGAGCTGAAGAATATCTTTCAAGCCTGAAGCTACGAAGGAGAATGAATGGAATCCCTGGGAATCGCTGATAAATTATTCCCACACTTCTGAGAACAGACTGAGTTCGTATTCCCTCAACCACAGACGATATCCCAAGCATCAGCATGAGAGATTTAAACACACACACATACACACACACACACACAGACATTTTAACCCCACTGCAACAGCTGCAAAGGGGCTTCTTCTCATTCATGGCCTTCTCAGCACATCAGCACAGGAGGCAACCTTCGTTCTTTCTGAGTCCTTAATGATTCCTCACAATCAGGTCACCCAGAAATAACAAAGTTTTAACTAACAAATGTAAGGGAGAGAAGATGTCACCAGAAGGACAGAAGAGCCTTGCTGAATAAGACCCGAGTGTTCACCTAGCCTAACACGCTGCTTCCAGGAGTGGCTCCTCTATGAGGCCAACTGAGTTGTTTGCCTCAGGTAGTAGATTGGTGCAGAACACTCCCCTCCCTCGGTCCATTCATTGCCACTGCTCATCTTCCTCCTACCCCCTGGACTTAAAGGTGCAGAAGACCTTTCGGGGTGACCTGGTTTGGGGGTGCAGAAGACCTTTGGGATGCTGAGGGTGGTAAACTTGGAGGAGCAAAGGTCAGAGGCAAGAGAGTAGCAGTATATGAGAGCAAAGAGGTGATGGGGGGCAGTGAGGCCGTGCAAGTTTTTAAGATAGGACTAGGAGCTTGTGCTAAAGCCAGGAGCACACAGGAAGCTAATGCAGGTGATGAATCCCTGTATTTTCCTGTGTTCCCCAAGTTTCCCTGCTTCTTTCTTGCTGTGTATTTTCTGTATATTTCCTCATGTTTGGGGGCATTTTAACACACACGCCCAATACCTTCTGTGCCCTTCAGCCCCTGGGATATACCTTTGCTTGCAGCCCTGTTCCTTTGTCCTGGAAAACGCCATCAGACAAGCTTCTCTTCTGTTTGAATCAGAAAGGGTTGAGTCAAGAATTCAGTTGACTTCGCTGATTGGCTCCGGTTCCCACCAGCAGTTCTCCTCCAGGAAGGGAGGAGTCAGAGATCAGGTAGGCAGGTGACATCATTACAGCCAAGTGATACAACTTCCAGCCAGAAGAAAGGAGCTTTTCCTCTCTCTTCGTCCAGCTGTCCATAGTTCAAGCAGAGTGTGAGCTCCATGTCAGGGATGCGAGGGAAAGGCTGGAGGCTTCAGATACTTGAGACAGGGACTACGTTTAGCTAGAAATCGTCAGGGCTTATGTTATTTTTGCCATTTGCAATCCTCCCAGCACACATACAAAGTCACCTGTTTAACTTGCAGCTGTAAAGCATGACACGCAGTGCCTCCACCTGCTGGTGGCAATTATTATTGCATTTGGGAAAACCGCTTTGCCAAACTTATTTCTTCATTTTGTTTCTCCCTTTTTAGTTAGGCTTTTAATAAACTGTTTATATTTTAAGCTGGTTCCTGGTATGGGAAGTACAGTGGATTGTCGCATCTCCTTGCCCTGCAGGCACTTACTACTATGAGAGTGATGTGGTGTATTTTTGCCTAGCCCACACGGTTCTTAAGGTGTGGTGTTTGGCCAGGGTGGCCACAACTGGAAGATGCAGCGCAGGACAGGGAGTAGGAGGAGGGATTTGGTGTCTACCCTGAGAAGAGCGAGACTCAGAGGGAGAACCAGAACTGGTTGGCTCAGGGATGCAGGCAGATGACCGCTTGGGCTTGATTGCAAGATCTGTCTCAAAGGCTGTTCGGCTTGAGATGGGCTGAGCGCTTCAGCTTCCTTGAGCCCTTTCCAAGGGTTGGGGCTGAAAAGCCGGGGTGGTCAGGAGGCAATCTGTGGTTGGAGCAGGAGTGGTGCTGCCCAGGGATCCTCCGAATTTGGTGCTCACACTAGGTAGATAGGATCCGCTACCATTATGGACTGATTTTAATGATCTGTTAATTATTTTAATGTATGTTATTTTAATGTTATCCGTCATCTTTGCATTTTTTTAAAAAAAATGAAAGGCACAATACATTTACAATGAATAAACCGCATCCCATGATGTCTTCATGAAGCAATCAGAGTACAGGCAGTGCTTCTAGAGTCACGTGGGTGAAAATGACACCCACCAGCAGACAGCAGACAGATCACTGCCACTGGTCAGTTCTTCCACCTCTTTGCAGCCCCACCCCAAAATCACTGACATGCCCTCCCTAAGGGTCAAGGGCCCAGCCCGAGAACAGGGTGGTAAAGTTAGGGGAAATGATGGCTCAGGACTAAAATGTTCTGTATAATCTTCATGTACAGCTCAAAGAGGACCACTGGACTAATACATCCCTATTGGCACTAGCCAGTTCTGATCATATTGCATGTTCTAAACCTTCATGCTTTCTGAAGGCAATCAGTTTGGGTGAACCATTTTGTCCACGACTACTGTACCAGCTGGCCTGACTGATCCACATTTTGCAAGTCAGGGGGCTGAAGTTTAGAGGGCATCCAGAAGGGAGGTAAGCAAAATGGAGGAGTTTGCAAAATAGTTCCTTTGCTAGCACGTACCGCACACCAAAAATAAACAAATGAAAAATTAAAGCCCAGCCTGCTTTGCAATTCAGAGCAATGAACCAAGAACCAACTTTGGAGGCTTCTGGAGGGCTGAAGTCACAAGTGCAAATCACACTTGTAAATTTTTTAGAGGCCGCCTCTTGTAGTTGAGAGTTTCAGAACATGGAAAGTCCATTTTGGGGCAATCCCGTGGATGCCAGGAAGATGTGAAGGAAGATCAAATCAGACATGTGTTTATCTGCCTGCTGTTTGCTCCAGACGTTTTAAGCATCAGAAGAGGGCAGAGATATTGGAAAACATGTTTGCCTTCCTTTTTAACAAGCAATTAAAATATAGTTCAGGGGGAAAAGTAAGTTCCCTTGGACCTCTCAGAAAACGGCAGAAAAGAGCAAAAAGATGTTCTTCAAGTGAGAAAACATGTTGGTAAACGTCAAAGTGCTCTCTCTCTCTCTCTCTCTCTCTCTCTCTCTCTCTCTCTCTCTCTCTCTCTCTCTCCCCCCCCCCCCGATTGGCAGATGTGGGGCCCTAGCTCGTGAGGGTAAGCCCCACTGAATTGAGAGGGAGCTTTGGAAGAGCAGCAGGGTCGTGCCCCTGTGCAGCACTTGTTGGTTGCAATGGAGCATCTGCAAGACGGCCTCCTGCTGCAAGCATTGTGCGTTCGATCCAGTTCTTCCAGGCAAACAATTACAAACAACTGAAGACATGGGGTGAAGAGAGAACCCCGAGGGTGGGATGAGACTCCCCGTCCCACATCCAGTGCAGTGCAGTGAGGTCCACATGAACCAGGATGACCAATGCTTTTTCTTCTGTGGTGGATTCTGACACCCCCCAGGCAGCTTTCAGCAAACTGGATGTTTGAGCCTTGTTGCATGTGGGGTGGACAGGCAGCCCTTTGCCCGTGGATCCTGAAAGAGTTTGCCTTGGCAAATGTCAAAGGAAATCAGTACTAATTCAGCAGGGTGCTGTAGAAGGCTGGGTGTGACCAGTGGTCATTGTAATCCGCTCGTCCAGTGCTAGAACCCTGTGGGCAACAGTGTGTGTGTGGGGGGGGCAATAGAACCCTTGTGGGCAACCACAGTGGCGCTCTGTGATAGGGTGGCACACACAACAGTATGCCTGTCTGTGTGCTTTGGTGTGCTTCTGCTTCTTGTCTCAGAACCGGACAGCTCTGCTGCCCAGCAGAACAAGAGGGAGGGAGGTTGCCTCCCTCTCGGATTCTAGCCCCTCACCCAGAACAGTCCCTCCTGTTTGTGTCGCCCCTGAGCCTGCCCTTCAACTATTCCTGGGTCCCAAGGCCAGTCCCTGCTTTCTGTTCCCTGCCTCCAGTCAAGACGGGTCATCAGAGTAGCTCTATTTTGGCCTTTTCGCCTGGGACCTTTGTCGATATGATTTGTTTGCCTGGTCCTGCTTCAGCATTCAGCCCCTCCAGCAGAGGCATCTCTGAGTGTGGAAATTACGCACACTCTGTTTCTAGTCAGCGCTAGCCATGAGGGCGACAGAGGTGAGTGGTGGGCTGTGCCCACCTCCGTCTTCCCATCTTCCCACTCCCTGGGTTGGAAAAGGAAGAGGGAGTGGGGCGTTCCAGCCTATCACTCTCCTCGACAGACTCCGTCTCCCTCTTTCTTTTCCAGTCCAGGAGGAAGAGGAGCAGAGGTTGGCACATAACCAGGGGAGCAGTTGGCGTGCTGCCTCCGGCCCCATGAGATCTTGGGTCAGTCCTGTTTCTAGCGTGTGTGCACACACACACACACTCACACACACACATGCACGCACGCACGCACGCACGCACGCACACACACACACACACACACACACACGACCACAAGAAAACCATGCAATGCACAGTCTGCCTGTTCACATACGAATACACTACAATCTAGAGATAACAATAAGCCAAAGGACATCACCTTCGTGGCTTTGAAATCAGGCCAGACTGCTGCAGAATAAAGGACTACAACAGGCAGCAGCTGAGAGGGGTCTTCAGCATGGAGTAATAATGGGAGGCTGAGGCTTGCAAAAAGGATCCTTAGAGCCAGTGTTATATAACAAGCAAGACCCAATTCATTAAAACTCGAGAACAGTTGGAGCTGTGGGAGGGTATGCTTGAAAAGAGGCAAAAGCCCTGAAATGCCAAGCCAAACCCTGAGCCTTGGCAACCTTAACAACAGGGAAGAACCGTGCAGCATCCTGCTCTGGCCCCTGGAATTGCACTCGGGGCTGGGTGTGGCCCTGTTGAATCGCAGGGAGCCAAGCCCTGGCCCAGAAACAGCAAAGGCTGCTCAGAGCCCGCCGTGGACAAAATAGGGCCGTTAGAAAGTGGGATTGCTGCATGGAGCTCCTAGCTAGAAGAATGAGTCCCCGCTAATTGTTTGTTCCAAGTGCGCCAAATGAGACACACCAGGAGCACATGAGATTAACAGAAGTGTCACGTTCTTCAATTAACGCAAATGTACATGAACAACAAGCCTGCCGTTTGCATTATTGCTAATGCCTAACATTGCAGAGGCATGTTTGGATAGGAATCTAACATGATAGCTTTAGTAAGTTAATTAGATAATTGCTCAACATACTAATTGATTTTTAATTAGCGAGAACAAAGCTTGCAGCCAAAGCATGCCTGGAAGACAGCTCCTACATTAGGAAGCAAAAGAGCAGGCTGGCAAACCTCTGAAAAACTAGAAAACAGGGAGGCCCCTCCTCAAGGCCGCTGAAGGAAGGCCAGCCTTGGGGGTGTTATGAAAAATGCCGTTTTTCTTCTCAGATAAATTATCCCAAGAAAGCTCAGACAAAAGATACCCACCGAGCCATGGGAGAGATTGCAAATATACCGTCACCTTTATCTTCTTAACGGTGTTCCAAGAGAAGCGCACTTCTTCACCAGTCAGGCTCAGTGGTGGGTGAGCGCTTTCAGCCCGACTTGGGACTGGCTCATGGTTTACAAACTTTGTCTGGTGAGCACTTGGTAAACCCAAGAAGAGCCCTGCTGGACCAAGATCAGGCCATCCTGCTGTTTTCCCCAGTGGCCATGATGCAGCATCGGTGGTTGGCCACCTGGTTTGGAACATGAACTTCTCCAGCTTCTCCTGCTCAGTTGTGCTATGGAACATAAGAACATATAAGAAGAGCCCTGCTGGATCAGGCCAAAGGCCCATCTAGTTCAGCTTCCTGTATCACACAGTGGCCCCACCAGATGCCTCAGGGAGCACACAAGACAACAAGATACTTGTATCCTGTCGCCACTCCCTTGCACCTGGCACACAGAGAAAACCTACTCCTACAACCAGGTTGCTTATCCCCATCATGGCTTGTAACCTGTGATGGACTTTTCCTCCATAAATCTGTCCAATCCCCTTTTAAAGGCATCCAGGCCAGGTGCCATCATCACCTCCTGTGGCAAGGAGTTCCACAAACCAATTACACGCTGGGTAAAGAAATATTTTCTTTTGTCTGTTTTAATCCTCCCTCCACTCAATTTGAGTGCATGTCCCCTAGTTCTAGTGTTGTGTGAGAGGGAAAAGAACTTCTCTCTATCCACTCTCTCCATCCCATGCATAATTTTATACGTCTCAATCATGTACCCCCTCAACCGCCTTTTTTCTAGACTGAAGGGCCCCAAACACTGTAGCCTTTCCTCATAAGGTAGATGCCCCAGCCCACTAATCATTTTGGTCACTCTCTTCTGCACCTTTTCCAGTTCCACTATATCCTTTTTGAGATGCGGAGACCAGAACTGGACGCAATACTCCAGATGCGGCCTTACCATTAATTTGTACAACGGCATAATAATATTGGCCGTTTTATTCTCAATCCCTTTTTTAATGATCCCAAGCATGGAATTGGCCTTCTTCACAGCCGCCGCACACTGGGTCGACACCTTCATCGACCTGTCCGCCAGTACCCCAAGATCTCTCTCCTGATCCGTCACAGACAGCTCAGAACCTATTAGCATGTATGTGAAGTTTTGATTTCTTGCCCCAATGTGCATCACTTTGCACTTACTTACATTAAAGCGCATCTGCCATTTTGCTGCCCATTCTCCCAGTTTGGAGAGATCCTTCTGGAGCTCTTCACAATCCCTGTTGGTCTTCACCACCCAGAAATGTTTAGTGTCATCTGCAAACTTGGCCACCTCGCTGCTTATCCCCAACTCCAGGTCATTTATGAACAAATTGAAAAGCACCGGTCCCAAGACCGATCCTTGGAAGCGCCTAACAGCCCTCCTCTGCTGCTACTCCTAGCACTTTTTGGGGAGGGGGTAGAATTACAATCTTCAGTTGGCTCCTGTTTATTTGCTTGTTTATGTGTGTATGCATTAGGGTTACCAGCTCAGATATATCTCAAAACCGAACATTTCTGAGGCAGGGACTGGTGATGTCTCAAAACTGCAAACACTTGAGAGACGGGGGGAAATCTGGTACCCAGAGGAAGCCCAGCAGAAAAGGAGGGGCTGCGAAAACATCACTTGATTCACCTTTGCCATCCATGTACCTGAGAAAAAGAGGAAGAAGTTGGGTAAACCTTTGGATTGGATAAATATTCATTGTTAGCTGCCTTGATTCTTTGGTTGCCCAAATGAAAGGTGGGTATAACTGTTTTAGAATAAATGAACAAACGTGAGGCAAATGTGTGTGTGTTTAGCCTCCCCTGATTCAGGATGCAATGACAATTCCAGCCTACACACCCCAGCAGCCAAGGTGTGTGGGGGGGGGGGATAACTGAAGCAAGGGGAGGGACTTGGCCTGTGAATCTCTCTACAGTAGACCTAGGCCTTTATGTTAACGATGCCGACGCACTTGAATGATTGAGCGGAGCTTCCTTAGTTTGTCCCATGACGGCTTCCTTAGTTTGTCCCATGACCCATCTCTGCTTTGAGAGCCTGCGTCTGCTGAGCTCTGGCAAGAGCCCTGCCGTTTTGCAAGGAGCCGGCCGTGCCCTGCTAAGACACTGAATTATTCAAGAGAGCATGTTATAAATAATGGACATGGTGCTGCTGGCTGGCGCAAGGTGCAGGCGTGGAAACAAAGATTCTGCAGAACTTCTGTTTTGCAAGGGAACGGACCACTTCCTAGTGGCACAACCAGAGGTGGATCGTGCCAGGAGGGGAGAGCTAACTAGCCGCTTGCTGCTCGAAACAGCCACCCCAGATTGAGCTCCCCACATGATTACTCGGAAGTAAGTCCCACTGAGCGAACTCAGGAAGATAGTGGAGGACAGGAAGGCCTGGCGGGATATGGTTCATGGGATCACGAAGGGTCGGACACGACTTAACGACTGAACAACACAAAGTCCCACTGTATTCAGCCGGACTTACTCCCAGGCAAGTGCGCATAGGATTGCAGCCTTAGTAGTAACATGTCATTCGCATGTGTCTTTATCTCGTTTCTGACCTGCTTTGAAAACAAAGACATTGGCAGACAGCTGATCGTCTACAGGCTGTGCCCCTTCCTGGAGGAGAGAGACCTGAGTGAGGCACTATCATTCATGCCTGTCGCAGAAGAACCGGGCAGTCTACGTGGGGGGGGCACCCTGAAAACCTGGAAAACTCCAGCTATAGCACCTCAGCAGCGGTGCTCTGCCCCAGCAGCCACTGTAGCCTCCCGTCCCCAGCTGGATGAGGGCACAGAGAGCTCTTAACAGCCACTCAGAGGCGTCACTAGGACGCGCGTCACCCCAAGGTGGGGTGGCGCGCGTCACCCTAGTGACACCCCTGAGAATGCCCCCTATATAACCTGGGGGGGCGACCCGGCTGCAACCTGCCCCGGGTGCCCCCCCGCCCCTTCACGTCGCCCTCCGGACGCTCCGAGGCCGGCCCAGGAGCCGGCCTCGGAGCGTCCAGCCCGGCCGGCGCTTCAGGGCCTTCTGAAAGAAGGCCCGATGCATCAATACGGGTACTTTTACTTGTTTCGCACATGCGCAGACCGGTTTCGTCTCTGCGCATGCGCGAAAACAGTAAAATATCCATATTGACGCAGTGGGCCTTCAGAAGGCCCTGGAGCGCCGGCCGGGCCGGACGCTCCGAGGCCGGCTCCTGGGCCGGCCTCGGAGCGTCCGGAGGGCGACAGAGGTGACGCGCTCGGGGGGTGCGCGCGTCACCCCTTTTCGCGCGTCGCCCCGTAGCAGCCCGCTCCCATCGCCTCACGGGAGCGACGCCATTGCAGCCACTCCAGTAGGATGAAGTGTCCTCTGTGCTGGATTGTGCTCAGGTCCATCTAACCTCCTCTCCCAAGTCTTACCATCACCCCAGTCAAAAGAGGGGATTGATTAACACCTTGATGACCCAGGCAAAACAGATCTCAGAACTGCAACACCTGCAGGTTGGACTCGATCATGTTACCCGAGCATGACAGCAAAATGGGTATTCCCGACTAGAAATTAAGAGGGCCACGCAACCCTAACGGTGCAAGATATATCAGGAACAACCCGATCCAAGAGTGAAAGTGTTCCTTCCATATACAGGGTGTCTACAGATGACTGGAGCGGTTTCGTGATTTTTTTAATGGCTGTAATATTAGCAATATGCCACGCAAGTTGGATGTTACAAGACACGCATTGCTCAAAGTTTGCTTTGGGCGCCGCTAGCGGCCACGAGAGGGCAGTCGTGTTTTTTTAGTCGGCAAGATGGCTTCAAACAGCGAGAAAGCGTTTGCTGTCCTTGAATTTAATGCTAGTCAGTCTGTGACAACAGTGCAACGACACTTTTGAACAAAGTTTAGGGTTTTTTTTGTGAGGTTATGTGAAAGACTCAGTGTTTGTGATGCCTTTACCAGCTGATCTACCAGAACTGCAGATTCACATCATCAATGCCTTTGAACTTGATTACAGAGTTGATGTTTGCAGAATCACTCAATGAGCACATATCGAGTACCTGTAATATGCCCCCCCAAAAAAAACATTGTGCGTTGTTATATGTTATTGTAAAGTTTTGTGATCATATGTCAAATAATATACCCACAATAAAATTGTGAAACCGCTCCAATCATTTGTAGACACCCTGTGTAAGCCAACCTGAGACAGATCGACACAGAAGGTTCAACAGGTTCTGCTGAAGATCTGAGACACCCTCTCTCCACAGCAGGGGTATATCGCATCCCCTGCAGTTGTGGGAAAGTATATATAGGCACCACAAAAAGGAATGTGAACGCAAGGCTGAAAGAACACGAAAGACAGTGTCACCTGCAGCAGGCAGGAAAATCAGCAGTTGCAGAGCATGTTATAAGAACTGGCCACCAGATGAAGTTTGATCATACGTAGATTTTGTCCATGACCAAACAATACCATACCTGTATATATAGGGAGGCAATGGAAATTCAGAAGCATAAGATGAATATGAACAGAAGAGAGTTTGAGTATTAGTAATGCTTGGCTCCCTGTTCTCACAAAGGCTAGAATTCAAGGCTTTAGCAATAAGAAAGAGCTTAGGTCAGATCTCTTTAATTCTCCAATAGACACATAGGTGATGATTAGTGAGTCGACAGGTGTGAATGGGAACATCTAGGTGCTGGTTGAAGGCAGGTGCCCAGCACTCGGCTCACTGCCAGTATTCATAGCCTGGCTTACTTTAAAAGGATGGTTTGAGTGTGTTGTTATGCACGGGATGGAGATGCACGGGATCTTTACCCAGCACGTAATTCATCTGTGGAACTCCTTGCCACAGGATGTGGTGATGGCACCTGGCCTAGATGCCTTTAAAAGGGGTTTGGACAGATTCATGGAGGAAAAGGCCATCACAGGTTTCAAGCCATAAGCAACCTCCTGGCTTTAGAAGTACGTTTTCTCTGTGCCAGGTGCAAGGGAGTGGCGACAGGATACAAGTATCTTGTTGTCTTGTGTGCTCCCTGAGGCACCTGGTGGGGCCACTGTGTGATACAGGAAGCTGGACTAGATGGGCCTTTGGCCTGATCCAGCTGCAGGGCTCTTCTTATGTTCTGGTGGTGACATCACAGGGGGTGGCATAGCGACGCCACTGCAGAGCACTCTTTTTCAGAGTGCCTTTGGAATTCTCTGATGGTTGAGTGCTTTTGGAATTTTCTGTTAGGGTGATCTGTGCCCCTCTCTTTTCAGTTTAGTTTTACTTGGGGGGGGAGGCTCTGCTTGTTTTTTTTTCTAATTTTGCTGCTTTTATTTGTATATTATGTATATGTGTTCTTAATTAATCATAAGTCACCTTAGAGGTGGCATAAAAATCTTTTAATAATGCAAAATAAGAAAATGGGGGGGGGAGTAGAAACTGGAGGGGGAGACAGGCAAGCAAATTCTGCCTCTGGAATGACTGAAAAGAGAGTGAGGAAGGGTGGAAAGGAAAAGGAGGATGCCCTTTGTCTGGGGTCCGCTGCTAGCCCAGCTGTGAGCCGGGCATTCCATGAGATGACCGGCCTGCACAGGGCATTCTGGGAGTTACAGATGTTGTTGACGTTTCATGGGGTGGCGTCTCTACCGTGCTGAAGCAGTTTCTTGTTAGCAACCCAGGCAGCAGTGAGAATGTGCCAATTCCGTCTCTTCTCTACATGCTGCAATGGATCCGATTCAGTGGCTTACAGGGTCACTTCTCAAGTCAACAGGGAAGTTTTATTGACTTCCCTTCTCTTGGCTAGTCCTTTAATCAGTAGAGAAACCTCTTAGCACTAACAAAGGGGCGGGGGGGGGAACAAAGAAGCCACAAGCTCCGAAGCTGATCTCACATTTCCTAACCGTTCAAAGAGCACTCAGCTTCCAAGCCCTGCAAAAGCTTGTAGTAAATCAGTGGGTGGGAAGGAGTAGTCAGTGATGTCATAAATATGGCGATGACAATCTCTGGAAGCTTCTAGAACAATCGGGAAGGTGGAGGGAAACCCAGAAGGGCCATCCCACAATGAGAGCTGAAGTGTAGAATATCCATCGCTTGGGTTTCATCGTCAGGGCCATGATTCCTGCTGGCTCTCAGTAGAAAGGAGAAAAATAAGAAAACTTAGAAGCTATTCAGACAATGATCCAAAAAGAATTCCGAAAACGTCTTTGACATCTGGAATCATATCAGGGGAAACAATAGTTCTCGAGTTTTATTCGTAGCTTTGAAAAGAGAGATAAGTTTTGGCCCAGATAAAGCAGGACAGGGATAGGCTTTCATTGGACGATAAAGCTAGCAGAGAGTCACTGCAGCCGCTCCCCCCACCCCACCCCCACCCAGGACTGAATCATGTGGCTTAACCGGACTCAAGCAAAAGGAACCAAGGGTGACCCTGGACCCTCTATGGATCGGACCATCCTCAGAAGCTGCAAGGGGACTGAGGAAATGTTAGGTGTCGTGGAACAGAAGTGTAGTGCTGGAATCGATGTACAAAGTACGAACAAGAAGAACCAGCAGCAGATGTGTGGAGATGCCACCCTTATCCTAGAGGAGGAAGCCCCACGGAGAACAAGTGTGGTGGAAGAACCTTCACACCCGTCTCTTCTCGAGGATAAAACCCAGCAAAGTGATGTTTCCAGCAGCTCAGGTAAGGAAGGTCGAGATGACAACAATCCGGACGTCATGTATACTTTGGTTTCTCCCAATGAGACAGACCAGGTCAACACCACTTCCAGCACATACCTGTCAAGTTTCAGTCTACAAACCAGAGGGAATGAAGTTCCCGCCATCAGTGGAGCAACTCCAGAAGACTCTGGCGATGCAGGAGGAGGAGTTTCAAGTCCATCCAGAACTAGGATTGTTAAAAATTATGTGGCACAAACTTCAGGAAAGGAAGCCTTCCTTGGGACTAATGCAGCTGAAGGGCAAGAAGACGAAGATGTCCATCTGCCTTGCTGCCCCACCTGTAAGGAACCAGAAGACGAAAGATGGCCGCCCTCCGTTGAGAACCCAGACTGTAATGACATCAGCATGCCTAATTCACAGGAAGAGTTCCTCGGGCAAAGAAGTTACCGTAATGGAGACAATGACGATTATTATGACTTTATTGAGGAATTTCTGAGTGAGGGAGCCTTGGTGAACATAGACTCTGCACAAACATACGTGGACTTGGAGACCGGAACTGTACGAACGAGTGTCGAAGTTTCTGCAGAAGACGAAGGAATGGAAGTCAAGCACGAGGCAGAGTGGGTCACTCAATTTGTGCGGTCTCGGAAGCATAAGTAACACTCCCCCTGGCATGTGGTAGAGGCCTCTTTCACCAGGTCACATGGACTTTTACAATCAGGTTGGAAAAGGCAAAATAAAAAAGGCCAAACGTACATGTTGCTGTGCTTTTCAAGGTCCTGGCGTTCAACCCTCTCATTCCTACCTCATTCTGCTGCAAGTGGGGGAACAGGGCTCCTTCCCTCACGCACAGCTGAACACGGCGATGCCTGTTGTGACTCACGTGCATAGCATACACCACCAAAACACAAAGAAAGGAAGCTTTTATGTTTGTCATATACAAATGCATGCAGAGCGAATCAGTTAAGTGACTACCAGCAAAATCCTATGCATGTTGACTTAGAAGTACGTTCCACTGTGTTCAATGTGGGGCTTACTTCCAGGAAACTGTGTAGTATAGCAGTGGTTCTCAAACTTTTTAGCACCGGGATCCACTTTTTAAAATGACACTGTATCGGGACCGACCTAGCTTTACGAGACTTTAAACAAGGGTGATCTAGAAATAAATAAATATATTTACAGTATTTATTTATTTACGAGTAAAGAGCTCAGCTGCTTGCAGGGTAATTAGCAGCTATCTTGCAAATCACAGGGGCTCAGCTCTTTGAAGGGCAATTAGTAGCTATCTGATTTTTGAATAGCCTCAGGGCTGGTGGCAATTACTTATCTGATCTTTCCATCACCTGGAGCCCACCAGAAATCAGGTCGCGACCCACCAAGTGGGTCCTGACCCACAGTTTGAGAAACACTGTAGTATAGGATCGATTGCCTAAAGGCCAAAAGCTTAATAGGCTGCAATCTCATGCACATTTACATGGGAATAAATAACATTCAACATAATTAGGCTTACCAGATTTTCACAGTTGTAAAACGGGACACCCCCCGCCCCAACAATAAAATAAATAAATAATTTTTAACAGTTTTTTCCAAAAAATAATAATTATATATTTTACCTATAATTAACTAATTAAATTGACTTGCCCATTTTGCCCGTCGTCACCATTGCCCGTCGCCATGCCGTCACCATTGCCTGTCATGCTGCCAACATTGCCCATTGTCGTTGCTGCCGTGCCACCAACATTGCCCGTCACTGCCATGATGCCCATCACAACCAAGCCCCCGCAGCCGAGCCTACACTGCCGCCGATTTTAAAGTGAGTAAAACTTAACTTTTTTCCTGTCAGGATCTCGCGAAATCTCACAAGATCCAAGATGGCAACGCCCAAATCTTGTGAGGGTAACGAGATTTGGGCACCGCCATCTTGGATCTTGCGAGATTTCGAGATATCCAAGATGGCAGCGCCCGGGAAAAAAGGTAAGTTTATTCACTTTTAAAAAGGCGGCGGCGGAGACTTCTACTGGGCCCGGAACAATCCGGGACCGATCCGGGACCCAAATCTGGGTTCCGGTACGGTCCCGGAAATTCCGGGACGGATGGTAAGCCTAAACATAATGGGACTTAGTTCTGAGTAAAACATGCAAAAGATTACTCTCTAACTGGTGACAGCACTTAGTCTTTTGACTTTTGTTGTTTTGCATATTAACGTACGAGAGAGAGAGAGAGAGAGAGAGAGAGAGAGAGAGAGAATGAGAATTCCCTGGGCCTTTAAACTCCCTTCCTGAAATGTTCACTGCAGACCTACCCTAACTTCCAGCTTCCTCCCACCCCTCTATTGCCTCCCTTTGTAAAATTTTAGATTGTAAGCTGCTAGGGGCAGCAATTTGCTCTGCAAAATGCCATAGCAGTATAATTGCAACCATAAAAATATATTTGGAAACCAATTTACTTAGGAAAAAAATATTTAAATTATACCTTAATTCTAAAAAGCTGACATTGTAGCAAGCACCAGGGTCAATTTAATCACTGCTGTCCTTTTTTTTTTTAACTAACGATGTCTTCTCAAAGTGCCTGTATAAAGGCTGTTAATTTTATAAGGAGGAAATTAATAATACTCAAATGCCTTTCTCATTAAATTCACATTATGGCCATAATGGCTGTCTTCAATGGACATAAGTCCTAGAGCCCATGATAATTGGGCTTGTCGTGTTTTTTTTTAAAAAAATCTAAAATTTAATTAATTTATGTATGTATGTATGTATGTATATTCCACCCTACTCATGCCATCTAAAAATAAAAATAATTATAACACACGTAAAACAATTTAAAAATTGTGTACCTGAGTTAACAAAAACCTTTAAAATATGCTGAAGGTGCTGGCATCTGGGCCAATATCAGATACTCTTCAGCAGCAATCCGATGCCAGAATGACAGAAGGAAGGAAGGAAAGAAGGAGTCCTCCCTCCCACCCCCACCCCCACCCCCCCACCCCAAAGTCTGGTCGTAGGAAGCCTGCATAATTCAGCTGTTCTTTATTATGGGAAGCAGGGTGGAGCTCGATGGAGGAGCATGATCTGCTTGGGCTGCAGAAGGCCTCCAGGTCAGTCCTTGCCTGCCTGGCATCATTTCCAGCTCCCCTCCCTGCCTGCTGACTTGCTGCTGCCCGAGTGGCTGGCGGGTGCCTGGCTGGACTGACCGTCTGGCTCAGCAGGTGGCAGCTGCTCCAGCCCCTTGATCCTTTCTGGATCAAAGACATGGTGTTGGTTTGTTTAAATCTTTCTCCCCCGCCTTTCAGATCAATGGCAGCTCACAATCCAGTAAAATGGGAATCACAATAACGACACCAAAATCAATTAAAACATCTGCCAATTATAATAAATTATAAAATGACAGCAATAAGAATCAGCATCAATTTAACAGAGACACGTTTTTTCAGCCCTCTCAAGGTAACCAAGGAGGGCTTGACGGGTCTCCCCAGGAAGAGGGCCATAGATGCAGGACACGCCCTCTCCGTTGAACGCCCCATGACGCCCGCCATGCTTGCTGGTCACATGTTAGAACGGCTCAGTAGAGAGTGAGGTCGGGCTGTGTGTGTCTTAGCACGCACTTTCCAGCACATGCACATAGATGGACACAGCAACAAATTGGCTCTTGGCTTGTTAGCTCATGGCTCACCCAATGGATTTTGGCTATCACAAAAGGCGAGGGCTACAAGCATCAATTCACACACAAAAATATTTCATAGGGGAATAAATATATGATTATGTACAGGGAAAATAAAATGTAAACCTGTAATAATAATTATTTATTTATTTATTTATTTAAAGAATGTATACCCCGCCTTTCTCCCAGCAAGGGCGCTCAAGGCGGCTTACAAAAAACATTAAAATACGTGTGTGTGTGTGTGTGTGTGTGTGTGTGTGTGTGTGTGTGTGTGTGTGTGTGTGTGTGTGTATAATTAAAAACAAATAATTAAAACAATAAAAACAAACAACCCCAGTGGGTCACCTATATTTACATTTGTTCAAAGCCATTTGTTAAAAAGCCAGCCCACCATGTCAGACATCGAATGCTAACCTAAATAAAAACGTCTTAAGGCCCCGCCGAAAGGTCTCTAAAGAGGGAGCCGTTCTTAATTCCAGGGGGAGGGAATTCCATAATTGGGGTGCCACTGCCGAGAAGGCCCTATTCCGTGCCGCCATCCCCCTCGCCTCCGTCAATGGCGGCACGGTTAACAGCCCCCCCCCGATGACCTCAGAGTACAGGTCGGATTATAGGGAAGGAGGCGGTCCCTCAAATACCCTGGACCCGAGCCGTATAGGGCTTTAAAAGTCAAAACTAGCAGAGAGCAATATGCCAAGCAGTTCACTTCCTAGCACTATGAAGGAGGATCCTGTAGCTGCTTAAGGAAGGGGAGGGAACACCGGGAAGAAGAACGGAAAAGCCAGAGGGGGGGTGAGAGGCGCTCATGCCGAAAGCAGAATGGTCTGCAGCTCCTTATGATGCAGGGTCCTGATCCAAGTGAGAAAAGAGGGAACTCTGTGCATTGGGAGAAGGGAAGCTGAGATCTGTGCCAAGGCTGTAGCTGAGGCTGGGATGCATTGAGCCTGGAACTGCAGCTATAGGCGAGGAGGGAGCGCTTCCACGGGCCGCCAGGCATGGCACTCAAAGGGGATGGCAAGACAGTCCCTCCCATGGTACGGTTACGCGGAACTGACGCCACAAGCCTCTGGAGGAACCAAGAGGACAGTGAGCTTCCTGCTTCTTCGGAGCCCTGGATGAGTCGGCTAAAGAGTCGGCACATGAAGGGCACATGAAGTCGGCACATGAAGGGGCCCAGGGTTGATCTCTGGGTCTTGCCTTAACTCGTGGACAGGTGGCGGCTTCTAGAGGGTCCTAGACTTGAGCCTCCTACATAAGAACATAAGAACATAAGAAGAGCCCTGCTGGATCAGGCCAAAAGCCCATCTAGTCCAGCTTCCTGTATCACACAGTGGCCCCACCAGATGCCTCAGGGAGCACACAAGACAACAAGATAACCTGTTTCCCGTTGACACTCCCTTGCACCTGGCACAGAGAAAACCCACTTCTAAAACCAGGAGGTTGCTTATGGCTTGTAACCTGTGATGGTCTTTTCCTCCATGAATCTGTCCAAACCCCTTTTAAAGGCATCTAGGCCAGGTGCCATCACCACATCCTGTGGCAAGGAGTTCCACAGATGAATTACACGCTGGGTAAAGAAATATTTTCTTTTGTCCGTTCTAACTCTCCCTCCACTCAATTTTAGTGCATGTCCCCTGGTTCTGGTGTTGTGCGAGAGGGAGAAGAATTTCCCTCTATCCACTCTCTCCCTCCCATGCATAATTTTATACGTCTCAATCATGTCCCCCCCCAGGCACCTTTTTTCTAGGCTGAAAAGCCCCAGACGCTGTAGCCTTTCCTCATAAGGGAGGTGCTCCAGCCCACGAATCATTCTGGTCACTCTTTTCTGCACCTTTTCCAATTCAACTATATCCTTTTTGAGGTGTGGTGACCAGAACTGGACACAATACTCCAGATGTGGCCTTACCATCGATTTGTACAAAGCCAGAATGATATTGGCCGTTTTATTCTCAATCCTTTTTTTAATGATCCCGAGCATGGAATTGGCCTTCTTCACAGCCGCCGCACACTGGGTCGACACTTTCATCGACCTGTCCACCAGCACCCCAAGATCTCTCTCTTGATCTGTCACAGACAACTCAGAACCCATTAGCGTATATGTGAAATTTTGGTTTCTTGCCCCAATATGCATCACTTTGCACTTACTTACATTGAAGCGCATCTGCCATTTTGCTGCCTATTCTCCCAGTTTGGAGAGATCCTTCTGGAGCTCTTCACAATCCCTGCTGGTCTTCACCACCTGGAAACGTTTAGTGTCATCTGCAAACTTGGCCACCTCACTGCCTATCCCCAACTCCAGGTCATTTATGAATAAGTTGAAAAGCACCGGGCCCAAGACCGATCCTTGGGGCACACCGCTTTTCACCTCTCACCATTGTGAAAATTGCCCATTGACTCCCACTCGCTGTTTCCTGGTCTTCAACCAGTTCCTAATCCACAAGAGGACCTGCCCTCTTATTCCCTGACTGTGGAGTTTTCTCAGGAGCCTTTCATGAGGGACCGTGTCAAACGCCTTCTGAAAATCCAGCTATATAATATCCACGGGTTCACTCGCATCCACATGCCTGCACACACTCTGCTCCGAGGCCTATATGCGTGTGCCCCATTGGGTCCCCAACTCTGCAGACTTCCTGGGTGGGGGGGCACCTTCCAAGGTGGCAGCCTTGCAGTATCCATCACAGCACCCTGACTCCTTTGGGTCCCAGTACATGCTGGGCCTGGGTCTGGCCGTGGGGTCCTCCTCCTCCTCCCCAAAGGGGTCTCATCTGATTCCAGTTCTGGGCACAGGCTGACCCTGCCGTTTCGTCATGCCAAATGTCCAGTGGCGGACTTACAGGGTGGTCCAGCGGGAGCGGCGCAGCCGACTAGCACTGCTGGAGAAGACTCTGGAGGCGCAGCGCGAAGGAAGCACACCCCAAAAGCGGAGGTAAGCCTGCCAAAACACAGCACACCAATTGGGTGCCGCTTCACTGCAACTTGCTCAGGCGAGGGTGGAGCTGAGCAAAGGAGCCCCCCGCCCTCAACAGCAGTGTGGTCGCAGGCTGCTGGTGACCACCTACGAAACCCCCAATGTCCTGGACGCCACAGACCTCCCCGAAATAGCTGCCTTCCATTCTCATATTCCACCATGACCTTAAGATCAACCAGGAAAACTCTCTTACAGCAAAACCAGGTTCACAAGGAACATTTTCAGCGACTGTCCCTCAATTTTGGACCCCTCTCCCCCACGGGACTCACCACAGCCCTCACCAGTCCCCTCGGCTAGGAGTCTCAAACACTTTTATTCAGTCTGCTGCGCAACTTCAATGGGAATATGCCATTCACAGCCCACCAGGGAGCCTTTAAGCAAAGGGATCCTGCAAATATTTGTTTCCAGCGTTGAAAATGTCCTCCAGGCTAGAGCACTAAAATGTTCCTTTCAGGGATTCCTTTAACTGGCTAGAGCTGGGGGGGGGGGGGGGGCATGTTGCACAAATGTACAATCTGGTGATATTTTGAAATTCAAATCTGGAAGTGTTCCTAGTTCTAGTTTAAAATTCTACTTGGAGTCCTGCTGCTAAGAACGGCTGGTTCCAGGCCACCACATGTCTGATGCAGGCCCTCCCTCATCCCACAGCTCCGCCCCAGGAGGCTTCCTTGTTTATTCATATTATCCTGTTGCTGAGCAATATTTACAGCACCCAGAAAGTCCGAGGGCCTCTTTTTTCTGCACCTCCCCAGAAGGGAGCATCTCGACACAGGAAACCAGAGAAGGGGGGGTCATCCGACGGTGGTTGCCATTCGCTTCCGAGTCCTGGAGTTGCGTCTAATCAATCGGAGAGACGATCTGCCAAGGGTCCAAGGAGCATGGAAGGTACCCTTTCTTTTCAACACTGGCTAATTATACAAAGTAATTAACAAGATGTGTGTGAGGAATCGTTATCAAGAAGTGGGAACAAAAGGAGAGGGAAAGCAATAGACGAACCTTAAAGCCAAAGCATTCTCTAAGTGAGGCGCACAAGGTGCTATTAAGGGCCTCCTCACAGCAAACCTGGCGCCGTTAATTATGGTGACCTTTCTGGGTAAAGCAGCAGCTACGTTGAGAAGGGTGCTTTAATTATTTTTGCACATTCTCTCTTTTTCAGTCTTAGAGTAAAATCTTTATTTGACACAGTGCAGAGCCTGTGAAAAGAAAACCCACACTCCAGACATGAGGCCAATTCGGCACACAATGCTCCATGCACTTTGGAGTCTTTCTCCTGCTATCACACACACACACACATTCAGTGCGCTGTTCTGTGCCTGCTAGCTGTGTCACAATTTGGGACTCTGGCCATTGGGAGAGAAGCCCTCCTCCTCCTCCTGTACAGCTGTATGCACCACCACCACCACCACCACCACCACCCCACGGCCCTTGCAAACAAAAAGAGACACAAGCCCAGCCAGAGCTCTGGTCCACAGACGCACCACTGTCAGGAGGCTGCAGCACGGTGGTTGCTGCAATCCCACTTCCACCTTGGGAGTTCACCGAACACGGGACTGGGAAAGGAGGAGCTCCTGAAAGATCCGGGGAAGGGTGTTACTGTTGGGTCGAAAGCCGTTGGAAGGTCTGAAAGACTTGGTCATTACTACTCCCTTGCCTCGGATGCACCCAACGCCGGTCTCCTTTTGCCCTGTCCCTCAGCCAGTGGGTGTCCGCTGGAGACGGCTTCCAGATGGCTCTCCACCACCGCACACATGCTTAAGCTGGGGGGCTGTTTTCCATCTCTGTCTCGTAAAAAGCTAGCAACACATTCAAATTGGTGAGAAAAAAAAAACCCCACAGACACACAAACTAATTATTCAGGATGAGAAAATTATGCCAAACCTGATATGAAAAGACCCCTGTTTCAGGAGTAAATTGGAATTCAAGTTCTTAGAGCAGTTGTTTTCAATAGATAGGCGTTGGAACTGGGCCATGAGCCAAAATTGCCAGGATGCTCTCAAAAACAACACTCCAACCTTTCCTGTTTCAAAGGGATATCTAACATTTGAGGCTCTGAAAACCACTGGCAGGCACTGAATCACTTTGGATGGTGCAATTAAAAATAGATTAATAGTCTGCGAAGAAGAGCCTTTTATCAACAAGCACCAACCTATGAGGCGATGCCACAAGTGTGGGAATAAAAAGGCTCTTGCAGGTTGCGCAGTGCAAGCATTTAAATCTCTCTCTCTCTCTCTCTCTCTCTCTGCTTGCTGGCAAACATGATACCAGGGTTCTCAGAACAGAACGGGCAATTCGAATAATCAAAGACTAAACAGAGGGAAGCAAACGCTCCCTTAAACACAGTGGCGTCTCTAGCCTAAAATGTACTAGGGGCACACCCTCAACTTTCTGCCCCCCTCCTCCCCCCTTCTGCTCCCCTTCTATATTCCTTGCCGCCGCCAAAGGTGGCAGCAGCGGCAATTGGGGGGGGGCGCAAATTCAACCTTCCGCCCCGGGCCCCTCCTCCCTTCTGCTCTATACTTCTCTATACTTAGCCTTACCAGATCTCCAACTGGGACAGAATGCTAGACCTTTAGGAGAAGGAATGTGGGCAGGTGTAGCTTGTTAAACCTTAGAGCACAATCCTGGGCATGTCTACACAGAAGTAAGCCTCATTGAACACAATGGGACTTACTTCTGAGTAGACATGCTTAAGATTGTGCTGTAGGACTTAACAAGCTACACCTGCCCACATTCCTTCTCCTAAAAGTCTAGCACTCTGTCCCGGTTGGAGATCTGGTAAGCCTATATACTCCCTGCCGCCAATGGTGTTACTGTTCACATATTCCGTTACAGCAAGTGCAAGCTATTTATTTAAATGGATTTAATGTCCTTTCATCAAGAGCCAGTGCTTTTACATGGAAGTAAGCCCCATTGACTATAATGGGACTTACTTCTGAGTAGACATACTGCATCCATGTTAGATCTTTCAGCAAAAGAGCCAGTGCTTTTAGATGTAGAAGAAACGTAGCCAGTTTTAAGAAGTTGTTCATATCACTGGATCCATCAAGTTCTTCAAAGGACAGCTATTTATTTAACTTATATGTATTTTTAGTTATTTAAAAAGGTGTTTAAGGGGGCAGCAACCCTATCCACACTTACGTGGGAGTAAGCCCCATTGACTATAATGGGACTTACTTCTGAGTAGACATACTGTTAACATAAGAAGAGCCCTGCTGGATCAGGCCAAAAGCCCATCTAGTCCAGCTTCCTGTGTCACACAGTGGCCCCACCAGATGCCTCAGGGAGCACACAAGACAACAAGATAACCTGTTTCCCGTTGACACTCCCTTGCACCTGGCACAGAGAAAACCCACTTCTAAAAAAAAGGAGGTTGCTTATGGCTTGTAACCTGTGATGGTCTTTTCCTCCATGAATCTGTCCAAACCCCTTTTAAAGGCATCTAGGCCAGATGCCATCACCACATCCTGTGGCAAGGAGTTCCACAGATGAATTACACGCTGGGTAAAGAAATATTTTGTTCCTCGATCGAAAACTTTCATGGCCAGCGATTACTTGTAGCGATTTCGGAATTACGGGTAAAATAGCCATGTAGTAGCTAACAGAACAGCCAGAGTAAAAACAAAAATCAATTCTGCTTGTGTCTTCCGTTGCTGGGGCTCACAAGACAGACAGAAAATTTATTTAAAACTCACAGCCCAGTAGTCTCACTCCAACGTTTCGTTTCCTTCTTTCCGGAAACCTTCTCAAGGAACCAATCTGAATTGGTTCCTTGAGAAGGTTTCCGGAAAGAAGGAAACGAAACGTTGGAGTGAGACTACTGGGCTGTGAGTTTTAAATAAATTTTCTGTCTGTCTTGTGCAACGGAAGACACAAGCAGAATTGATTTTTGTTTTTACTCTGGCTGTCCTGTTAGCTACTACATGGCTATTTTACCCGTAATTCCGAAATCGCTACACATACTGTTCCTTTTTAGATCTTTCAGGACAGTGCAGCCCAGTAAAATAGGAAAATTAAATTAGCGACCCAGTAAAAGTAATGAATATTGACAGAAATGAATGCTAGAAGCAAAGATGTACTTGTTTTTGAGGATATGCGCTCTCCTGGGCTCTCCACACTGCCACACAAGCCTGCAGACTCTCTTGCTTTTAACGCGGCTGTCTCTCCTTGGCGCTCCTTAGTTTAGACGACCGCTCTCCCTCCCCTTTTGTTTCCGCAGCTCAGGTATTGATGTTAACAAGTCCTCCACCTTTCTTTTTCAGCCCTTTGCAAATGCAGAGCGAGCGAGCGAGCAGGATCCAAGCTAACGCCGCGGCAGCCTCTGCCTCTGCCCCGCCTCAGGTTATGGGGAAAAAAGCAGAGCGGCAGCTGGCGCTGAAGCTGCCCTTTAAAACTTTGTTCCCCCATATCGGCGCCCCTGGAAGCAGCACGCCCACTTGGCGCCTGGGGCCCAGGGCCATAGGGCCCCATATCATACGACGCTTCTGCTTAAACCTTAAGCAGCTGCAAAACTGGAATGGGGAGAGGCGTGCTGCTCCCCCACCTTCACTTATTTGTCTGGGGACCCAATCCTATCCAACTTTCCAGTGCTGATACACAGCTGTGCCAATGGGGTGCGCATTGCATTGCCGCCAAGATCACAGGTGCAAGTCCAAGTTGACCCGTACCGCTCATTTCCCAGCAAATGTCCCCTTACCCTGAGGAGGCCCCCAGCATGCTAAATCCCCCCCCCCCCGCAGCACACAGTGTACCAGCGCCACTGCTTCACCATGCAGGGGGATTGGGGCTGTGAGTCAACTTGGTTTCGTACAGTAACATGTTCTTATTTATATTAGCCACTTTAAATGCTTTCCCAGAAGTGGAAAGGAAAGATAGACATCCCTTTTGTAAATGCTGTAATGATAATAATATGTACTAAGTAGCATATAAAATTTAAATAAACACTTGCTGAATTTGGGGGCAGGTTCATGGTCCAGTCCTACCATGGCACCTGTGAGGGCGTCGCCAGCAGGAACGACCAGCAGCTCCCCGCAGGAGCCCACAGCCCACCCAGCCTGCACCAGAGCAGGTGAGGGGGCAGAGGGGGTGGGTTGGTGGCGGGGAGAGGGAGGTTTTTGGTAGCAAAAACACACACCAGAGCCTACCCCCCAATTTTCCAGTCTGCCCCACCCCTTTCCTCTCCTCAGGCTGGTGTGGGTCCAAGGAGATCCATAGGTGGCCTTTCTGGAAGTGAGTAAACACCTTTTTGCTTGCCTCTTGCTGGTTGTCTGATTGCCCCACTGCCCACCCCCATAGCTTGCATGCAGCACGTGTGCATGCTATGGAGTGGTGAGGGACAGGATTGGGCTGTTAATGCATTGTATTAAGAACAGAAGGGAAGCTCACGCTGGTCATTGGCCAGAGGATGGAGGGCCCCCAGGAGGCTGCAGGAAGAACAGCACAGCAAGGGTGAGAACCCCCCCCCCCGCCCCAACTATCAGCCAGCAAGGGAGCCGCTGCAGGGAGCCTGCTTCCCCCCTCCCTCCCCCGCATGCCAGAAAGACGTCTGCTCCCTGAGCCAGCTCCCTGAGCCTGCGGCGGGAAGGCAAGGGCACGTTGCCCTCTTCCACTGGCCAGAGGAACAAGAATGCTGGGCCCTGTGCTGGGGGGAGAGGGGGGGCGGGTTATGTGGAAGCCTGGTGGAAGCCACCTTCCTTGAGGACCTTTCAATCAAAAGGTGGAGTATCAATCTTCAAAATTACCAACAGTAATTCTTCTCTGCCTGGAGCCTTTTGGATCCTGTGCACCACAAATTTGAGTCAATTGTATTCCTACGTCCATAAACAAAGCCTGAATTTTAATTTTATTTCTTTCACTTCCCAGAGGGAAGTCGTAGTAGTGCATTAAATCAATAGGTATACAACCGCCATGTAATAACCATCGTATGACATAATGAGGCAGAGGTGAAACTAGACTGGAGCGGAGGCAAGTCGTTCTGCAAGACTCCGTTACACCGGAGTCAGCGGCCCCTCCCCCTTGCTGTTGGAGCCATTCCGGCAGCGACAGGGGAGTGTCCTGCGTGTTGCCATTGCCGCCAGAATGGCTCCAATAGCAAGGGGGAGGGGCCGTTGACTCCGGTGTAACGGAGTCTTGCAGAACGACTTGCCTCCGCTCCAGTCTAGCTATGCCACTGTAACGAGGAGTGGAAGACGGACCGAGAAGAGCCTGTATCATCATCACCAGGCCTTCTTTGTGTATCTCCGCAACCGCTTGGGTTTGTTGCTGAGACCCTGGCGCCCGCGTCCCCCTGTCCTTGCCAGCAGCTGCAGAGGAAGCGGCAGCCTCAGCCGAGCGACTCATGAGTCCATCGCTTCAGGACCCTGCGTGGCCTTTTCTAGCAGAATCCAGCAAATTAATATTTTAACAAGCCTGTCACTTGGTTCACAATCTATTTGCATCAACTGTTAAGAGGACTGTGTACGTGGCGCATGTGACGCGGGATTGCAGGGACTCCAGAAAGGGCGAGATCTGCAAATGGAGAGGAAACCAATCGCCCCTTGGTCCTGGTGGACAACAGCAGGAAGATCGCCACACTCCGATGCACGCAGGCCAAAGGTCTGGCCGATTGCGATTCATAGGGGAAGGATGTGAGCCTCCATCCTCGGTTTCCATGGCAACTAAATTAGCTTTCCAGAGTGCGGTCAGAGCATTAGGTGACACCATCAGTATCACAACAAAGGAAAAATTATGTTAGTAACTAGTGCACAGTGGAAAGTTTGAAGTGCTTTCTGGAGGGGAGGAAGGGGGGCATAAGAAGAGCCTGGCTGTTGGGTCAGACCAAGATGGATGGGGGGGCCCATCTAGTCCAGGGTCCTGTTTCCAGCAGCAGCCAGCCAGGTGCTCACAATCACAACCAGAGCAGGAAGGCAGTGGGGGATTTTTCCTGCCAGGCTATGAGCGCCAAAGAGCTGCTCCTGTCCTACACACCTGGAGTGCATTTCCATCCCATGCACACAACACACACACACACACACACACACACACACACACACACACACACCTGCAAAGCACCCAGGCTCCAGGCAGGGACCGTTCCCACTCCAGCTGAGAGCTGCCTGCTGGGGTCCTACGCGGACCAGTCTGCAGTCTGGGTCATCTGATCAGTGTCTGGATAGGATACTGGCTGGAGATCCCTCCATGGAGTGCCATGGAGGAAGGAAGGCTGAACTAACTGGAGAGGCCAGCAGCCGAATCGCCTGGCTTCTACCCTAGAGCTATGAATGCCTGTAATATCAATCAATCAAACCTTTATTGGCATCACAAACAAACATAAAGTTAAATACACCAATACACAGTCAGTATCACTCCAGTGGCACAAGTTACTGGCTAACAGAAAAGAAGAGAAAAACAGACTATTTTTACATCTCTCTTGGTCGTTAGTGAGGCTAGAAGATTGTAATGCACTTCGACGGCAGAAAACCAAATAAAGATATTTAGCCACTATCTTGGTGAGCTCCTGATCTTTCCCCTGTAATAAAAAAATGTATGATCTCTATCTCTGGTTTCCAAATGGGAATACAGAATTGATCTAGGTATTGTTGGCAGAGATCATCATACAGATTGCATTTAAGAACCATATGTGCTAGAGTTTCCACCAGGTGACCATCACATGGGCCTGTAGTATCAGCTTGGTGCAGTCAGCATGAAATTCAAATTGCAGGAAGCAGACAGACAAAGCAGGTAGTTTGGAAAATCTTACCGAGTAGAGCCATGCTGCTGCTACTGCAAATGGCTGCATCTGTAACAGGGGCAGATGAAGGACAGTGTGACTTGGATTTGATGGCGGAAATAGACCATGCAATTTGGTGGCATCTGCATCCCCTCCAACCACCTTGCAGACATGTGCAGGAAACAGAGGACACCCTCGATGCAGCACCCAACACTCTCAGGCAGCACGGGTGAGCTTTGGGGAAGAAGATGTTGGAAAGAGACACAGCTCCGGGGTGGGGGTGTTGGCTGGACCCCAATTAATCAGACTCTGATAGCAGGAAGAGGATTTACGAACAGCTTTTTATTGTAGCGAATTCGCGGCTCACAGCTCCGAGCTTTCACAGCTAAAAACGGGAACTGTGGCCCCGAAAAATGCCCGGGACTGTTCTTTTATGCTTTGCAAAGTTGTTATAAAAAACAAGGAAGCGTGTCACTATGTCCAAAAGCATACATTGGTTGCATTTTATCTATGGCTAACATGTCATTTGTCTCCAGGGAAAGGACTTAACTCAAGGCTCGTAAAACGGCTAACTTCCTTAAAGTCCTCTTGGTGAATTTCCATCAAGCTAGCTATGGAGGCCTTAGGTTTCGTTTCTTACATGTCTCTAAGTTGTTTAGGCAGCAAAAAACTGTCTGGTCAACAGGAAAGTGGGCTCCTGCGGTTAAGCTACTCCCTCTTGCAAAAGCTGATACAGAAGCCAAACGCCAGTTAATATTTCATCTTAAAAACCAGGTTTAAAGTTAAATATATTATGCAGCAATCTTATAATAAAGAAAACACTCTCAACATGCTCAGGAATAACTCCACTGCAGGCCACGGGGGGGAGCCCATGATGGCACCGCGGAGCTCCCTGCTTCCGTTTCTGACTTCCCCAGGCAGGCCAGCAATACTGCAGTGGGACAATGCTGTGGCTGTGGCCTTTTGTCGGCCGTTTCTGAACTGCCTGTCAGGGCACCCTGAGGAGTGGGAGAGAACCACAGAACTGGAGCAAAAGAAGCCTTGCAGAAGCGCAGGTGTCTTCCATAAACAGGGTTCCTGACTTCCCCACCCGAATCCCTGGCTGTCCTTTCCGAAAGAGCGTCCAGCGTTCGTCATCTTAGCACACAATGCCTCATGCGGGATCCCCTTTGTCATCTGTCACCGACACAGTTTGCGAAAAGAAAGTGCGCCATCCTTCTCTAGTGTGAAGTTCGGAAGCATTCACTGCCAGACATTCATTCTCCCTTTGCATCTCTTCTACGAAATTAAAGAGCCTTCAAATCTCCAACGCTTTCTCCTTAATCACATTTACCTCTCAGCCGCCTTTAAATGAATTGGCCTCTTTAACTTCAGGCTCCCTTTCGATACCAGCTGTCCAATCTCCTCCACTTTTCCTCTTGTTTAGCGGCACTCTCCTCTTCCACTCCACCCCCACTTCCTTTTCCCATCCAGGGGGCGGGAGGAGGACGAGGAGTAGTGGAGGCGAGTGGGCAGGCAGAGGTTGGCGCCGCTGCCAGTCTGCTGCCTGAGACAACTGTCGGCTGGCCTCATGGCGAGCCCATCCCTGGGTGCAAAGGAGCAGGAGAGGCAGCACACGTTTGCTTACAGGTGCCTGCAGTATTCAGAAGGCCCAGCAGGTTTGGTCCTTGCCAGCATCTCTGCTTAAACCTCAGCAGGGCTGGGGGAGATCTCCCTGTGACTGAGGGCTTGGAGAGATTTCTCCGGCATTGTGCAGGAGCACTGAAATAGATGTTCCTGCACTGCTGCTGCTGCCTGAGAGACAACTGTCAGAGGCCACATCAATCCAAAGCATGAAAACGACCGCTTGATGGATTTCCTGCTGTGGTTTAGTAGTGAGAATTCTATAGCTCCCCACCCGCCACTGCCCTACTCTCACTTCACTGAACTACATTGCCCAGGATTCCCTGTGGAAGCAAAAGGCATGACCTTCAAACCACTTTAAATCAAGGGTACAGAGATGCCCGAAGCCTTGAGCCATACAACTGACACTAGGGAGTAAAAGTCTCACTGAATTCACCTTCTGAGCAAACAAACACTTGGTCATTTGGTAGATTGGTTCACTGTCCTTCAGCTTAAAAACAATAAGAAGATATGAATGAAAACAATACCATTAAGAGCACACAGCCAATGAAATACCATAAAGCCACAAAAGCAACAGCAATGAGCAGACAATAAAATCCGGCAGCACCATAACATAGTCATGAAATCCAGCTATTTGACACACTGGGAAGTTTGGGGCCAAGAGGATGACGACAGCGCCGTCTCAAGCCAGAGCTACATTACACGCGTCGCGGAGCTTCTGACCTGATTTTTGAAGCAGGCGGAGCTGCCGCGACCTCCGCATGGCTGGCGCGTACCTCAAGCTGGAGTTCTATTTTTCAGGGGGTGGGGACGCAGAGCTAGGGGGCGGTTCACGGAGCTACTGCAGCCTACCAATCGTAGGAGAGTGGCTGCATGCCAATCAGTACTATCTCCAATCACCTTCTTAAGAAGGCGGGACAACAGGAGGGACAACAGGCAAGAAGACACTCCCCCGCTTCCAGCGCGGAGGCGGAGGCACAGGCGGTGGCAGAGCCTCTGCCTGTAGTGTAGCTCCAGCTTCAGGGAGGGAGGGTGTGCGGCGTTCCAGACCTGGAGCGCTACAAGTGCGAACGGCCCCCACCCAGCTGACCTCTGACGGTGCAGGGGAGGACCAGGGGGAGAAGGGCCTCCAGCAGACGCCATGGTTAGGATGGCAACCGCCTGAACTCCGCTCAGCAGGCCAGGGGCTGCCTGCTGCCCTCCCTCGCAGGCTGAGCTAGTCTTCGCCCAAGTGACTGGCAGAAGAAATAAACTCCGTCACGCTGAGTTCAGCGAAGGCAATTGATGCTGCCCTGCCCGTGCCCGCATGTCTTTTAGTCAGGAATTCCCCGACGTCCTGCACAGACTTAATAAAACATGGAATGCGTAAAATCAAATACTAATCCTGGGAGTCGGCTTCGGCTCCCGCCTTCCCTTCCGTCGGAGGCAGCCAGAGGCCAAATGTCCCCCTAGTTCTCGCAGCATCCTTGGCGGCCCCAAGACTCAAATCTTCAAACTCTCTGCCTTTTTTTTTTTTAAAGCAAACAGGCCTGGTCAGACAGAAGGCCCCACAAAAGACTGGGGAGAAAACGTGAAGGTGCCTGCCTGCAACTTAGTAAGAACCAACGTGTTTAGTAAGAAGCAACAGTCCAGGCAAGCTAAGCATGTGTCAATGTTCCTTATTACCGTATTGGTCTGAGTATAAGACTCACTTTTTTCTCCTAATTTAAGTTTTTTAACTAGGGGTGCGTCTTATAATCAGGCTGTTGCAATTTAATGCCAGTGATTTAATTAAAAAATTTTAATAGCACCAAACTTTAAGGGTGCGTCTTATAATCAGGTGCGTCTTATACTCGGGACAATATGGTATCTTCTCCACTGAGAGAGAATAGGGGGGAGGTGTTTTAAAAAAGAGGGAGGGCAGTGTTTATTTTCTAAAAAATGGCCAAACTACACATTGCATTAATAACACATCATTGGCCCTGACAAGCTTCATTTTCCTTGACTAAATAGCAGGTGCTTGGCATGGAGGATCAAAATTGAGACCACAGCATGGGGGGGGGGGGGGCGACTGTAATCTGCTGTTCTCTCACTGATTAATATATGAGTCTGAAATATTTCATTCTTTACTTATTTGGCACTTGCTGTTTCTGGTCCCATTCCATTGTTTTTCATGGGGAAGGGAAAAACAGAGGAGACTTAGGCATTTGTAATGCAAATGATCATTCTGGACCATGCAAGTTTTACATCTGCATTACAAACAGGGTTTCAGCGCTGACATTTCATATCAAGTGAAATTTGAAGAGAGTTTCAAGGTTCCTCCCAAGGGGAAGTAACTGACAGCCCAGTCCTAACCAGATTTGCAGTGCCAATGCAGCTGCAATGCAGCCCCAAGTTCAGGAAACAAATATTCCCTTTACCTTGAGAGACCTCCGTGACTGCCGCCGCCTCCACACACACACACACCGCAGGATGCAGCACATGCCCTGTTGGCACAGCTGCATCGGCCCTGGAAAGTTAGTTCGGATTGGGCTGTGCGAATGTTCAAGGAAAGCAAAATGTGTGTCAGTAAGGTTCTCTCTCTCTCTCTCTCTCTCTCTCTCTCTCTCTCTCTCTCTCTCATGGTGGCTTCTTGCAAATCCCAATCTAATGAAGCCAATCTAATGTTGTTTTCCTCAGTGGTATAGAGACACATCACACAGCAGCATGACCTGCAGCAAGGAATAATCAGTAACAAAGCCCAGATCAATGCAAACTCAGCCCCTGCCTGCTTGCCATTCTCAGCCTGACAGGAGGCACATTTCAGTTGACGGGGATCTCTGTGGTGTCCGGCTCATGAATGCCTCCTCTTCTTTGAGGAAGTGTTTCTGTCTAGGGTGGCTCTGACAGCAGAGCACAGGGCAGGACAAGCTGTTCCAACATCTGGACGGGAAAAGATCATCTCCACATTGCAGTCAGGCACGAGAAAGCCAACCCTAACCAATACTTAGCATTTTGGAAGGGGAGCCGGAGTTCCAGAGAGGGCCTGATTTCAAGTTTTAGGGACAAAGATTTAATGGACCGACGATGTGTCTGTCCCCCCCCCCACATGCCACACTGAGGCCTGATTCACACTACACTTTTCCAGGCGCGGATGCCCCTGCCCCAGCGCGCAGAGCTGGCTGGAAGTCCTCCTGCTGTCCCGCCTTCTTGTGAAGGTGATTGGAGGTAGTTCTGATTGACATGCAGCCACTCTCCCCGATTGGTAGGCTGCAGTAGCTCCGCGAACCCTCCCAGCTCCGTGAAGGCAACCCCCTCAAAAGATGACGGGAAGCCATCTTTCCAGCCTCTGCGTTGCGGAGCTCGCAGCTGCTCCGCAAGCTTCCAAAAGAGCTCCGCGCTACGCTCCGCAGATCCGTGACGCGCATGGATTCCTCTAGTGTGAATCAGGCTTCAGAATGCAGCTCCTGCAGCTCAGAGAGGAAGACGGGCACAAATCTATCCCTGAGCAAGCGCCCACTGCAATGCATGCCATGGGAGCCCCAAAGGAGAATGTGCCCAGAATTGCTCCTGCAATCGCCTCCGAAGGGAACGTTCTGTTTGGTAAGGTACGGCCCGCCTTATTCCACGCCGTTTTTGCTAGATGCATGTTTTGCTACAGCTTTGCAAAGTCTGTCTCTGTTACCAAAACAGCAACAGAGAGCGTGTAAAGGAATGAAGTATTCATGAGCCTGACTCTCTTTTACCCAGTGGATTATAACACGTTTATTAAAGTTTTACCAGAGCCACACCATTGATTTCACTTCCACTGGGTGTAAAATAGTTTTTCTGCCCATTAATAAGTCAGGATGGAGAAAATTGTTTGCCAAGGCCATGAAACAAAACCCACCATTTAAAAACCTTTGCATTTACGATCCTTCAGCAGCTTGTAAAGATGATACTCATTATTTAAAAATATAATAAATGCACTCAAATGTGATAACAATGAAAAAAAATCCAAACTATGGGGTTTGTACCAGTAGCTGCTTGGTTGGGGCTACAGCTGTGATGCTTCTTCTGCTCCAGCTCCAGTTGGAACCAAGTGGGTTGGTGATTCTCCGTTTGTCTTCAGAACCAAGATCCCGGCCCCAACATTGGCTTTAATTCGGACCAAATCCAGCCCCACGGGCTTGGTCAGTCCTCATCATGGGCTAAAGCTTGTTCCGACACACTCTTCTGCCTTCATAAAAAAACAATTGATAAAACTTGTCCTTTATTTTTGTACTTACTGTGGACTGAGTTTCTGAAATATGAACAGCCCATAAAAATTACGAATGGGTAGCAATCCTATGACCGGTTTACAACTGAATATTCATTGATTATTTCACTGAAATAGTAGTGACAACAATTTATTAAGTTGCCCCATTCAGCTCAGCAAATCAGTGAATTGCCAGAATGTGCTATTTTTTCCTTTGCCAGTTCAAGCCAGTTCAAGGAAGGACGAAGGAGGCATCGAAGCAGGTGCTGAAATGCATGGCCCGATCCTATCCGGCAGTGAACATTCCTATCCGGCCAGAACGCACATTCCAGCGGCATAATGCTTTTCTGGCTGCCGCAAATGCGACTGCTAGAGAGCGTGGCCTGGCCGCCACCGGAAGCAGGAAGCAGCTGGGTCCACACGACAACAGGTCAGGGACACCTGCTGCTACAGGTAAGGCCTCATAGGGGATCATGGGGAGGCAGGGGTGGGTGGAAGGGGAAGGAGATGGGCGGGGAGGGGGGCGGAACGAACCCGTGAAGGGGTGCCCAAGATAACGCGTATAGGGTTGCAGCCTAAGAAACCATTCACACAGGAATTTATTATTATTATTATTATTATTATTATTATTATTATTCACAGTATTTATATACCGCTTTTCAACAAAATGTTCACAAAGCGGTTTACAGACAAAATTAAATGATTGAATGGCTCTCTGTCCCAAAAGGGCTCACAATCTAAAAAAAACAATGGGAAAGGAAAGGAAACAGTGTGAATGTTGGAAGGGGCTGAAAATGATTCAAGGAAGGGAACTCTAAGAGGAGACTGGGAAATATTTTCATTTCAATAACATCCAAGTCTCTCTCCTTGCCACAGTGCCTGGAGGGGCCTCGTCTACATGGAGTGAATTGCTGGACACTTCAGCCAAATCACGGACACTGTCTGGTCTCCCTGGCTTCGCTTCCCACCTTCACCCAGCCACTTGGTCTCCTTCTTCCTGACCTACTCAGTCTGATGGCGGAAACGAAAATGAAAGAGCAGGAAATGAAAGGGACAAAGAAACTCCGGCCATCATTTGTGGTTCCTGCTTCTGTTTCAATATTAGTATTGAATGGGCTCAGTCAGCCCAGTACAATGGTTCATTCTGAAATAAATGCCTGCCCTTCAGAAACATCAAACGCCATATAGCACATTGACCGGTCTAGTGCAGTGGGGTGGTTGGTGCCTCCGTGGTTCCTTAGATCTCTGTCCAGATTCCTGAATCTACAGAAGTCGATTGGTCGACTGCCTCTCTCTCCCTCTCTCTCTCTCCCAAAGAAGGAGAGAGAGTCATCCTGACTCCCATCCCGTGTCTGCGGAGTTTCCTTTGTCAGATTTCGCATGGCATTTTGAGTCCCTGATGAATGCAACGTCCTGCCCTTCGCTCCCTCTCCTCTCTAATGACTGCCGGGGAATGAAAATTGCCGGTAAGTGGACACTTGCTGGTTGCATAATTGGTGCGCAATGGACCGTCCTCCTTGACTCTTATGCTAGAAGAAATGATTTGCACCTGGATTGCTTGGAAGGGGGCTAATGGAGGAGACCCCCCACCAAGAGGTAGGCAGGCAAGAGGGAAGGGGGTAAGAGGGGGGACGATGGACATGCAGGTGTGTACTTTATTTTTCCTTTATTTGGGATATTTATATAGTCCCCTTTCTGTAGAAAGCTTTCAACTAGCAATGAAACTAAAACAAGAAATAACTGAGTTAAAGCAACCAGTTGATGAAAAGGTCTTAACACCAGATGTACTGGCAGTAAAAGCAGCAGTGGCTCTAAAATGCTGTATGAATGGCAATTCTTTGGCCCCTGGGCATAACAGGGCCAGGCGCCTGCCTGGCATTCCTCGGAGCCTTCGACTTAACGTGTTCCTTCGACTTGGCATGTAGACTAGTACTGGCTGCACCCCACATTTTGGCCACCCAGCTGCAAGTGGTGAAAACGGAAGGTTTGCATTTCGGTGGTTTGCAGAGGAACTGGGCATAGAGGTGAAACTCCTCCCTGCAGCCACTGGTTGGTGGCCACCAGTCTTTCCTAGATGTCCCATCATCACATAGCAGCATAGCACCAGGTCTGCCCCGCAGCTCCCAGGCTCCACCTCCTGAGGACCAGGACAGACAACAAACAGTATGTTGCATTAAACACATTATTGGCTCCTCCCCCCCCCAAGAATAGCGGCTTTGGGGCCTGATGTAGCTTGGGACTACAGGGGCAAGGGAGTTGATCCTTTCCCCCACCATGGGGGTCCCAGTACGGGGGTCCCAGGCCTCTGCAGCTGGTACCGAGGAACTTTGAAGCTACCGAAGCTATGGAGACTGACTGACTGGCCCTCCAGAGGAGCCTTCAACTCCAGGGAGAGCTGAGCGTCCTCACACCTGCAGGAGGTTGCCAATTAGTTAAAAATTAATCATTTTTACTCACATCTGTATCCTGTGCTTCATCCATTGAGCTCTGGGTTGTGTTCTTGGATGTGGATCACCCTTTTATCCTCACAACAAGCCTCAGAGGTGTGTTTCGCTGGGGGGAGGGGGCGTCACTGGTCCAACAGCTCAACCCTACCTGAATCCCTGCACAGTGGTGCAGCGGCACCAGTGGATTTACACTGTATCCCATGTGGGCGGGGGTTAAGCTGATGGAGGTATCCTCAGGGTAAGGGGACATTTGTCCCCCGGGGTAAGCTCCAGCAGCCACTATGGGTCCAACCGGTGCCAGCTTGATCACTGGCGCAAGTCCGCATTGACCCAGGAAAGCAGATCAGCCCGGGAAGGGGGTTTGGATTTGGCTTGCAGTTGCAGCACCTCCCCCAACCCGCGCCCCCCCCTCTGAGCCTGATCTGCCTTACTCCCCGCCCGGTCACTACCTTGTTCCCCCTACCCTCACCCTGTTCAACACCCTCCCCGCCTCTCTCTAACCCCCTGGGGGTGGGGCTGGTAGGAGCTGCTGCTGCTGCTACTGCTGCAGCAGCAGCAGCAGCAGCAGCAGCAGAAGAAGAAGAAGAAGAAGAGAGAGAGAGAGAGAGAGAGAGAGAGAGAGAGAGAGAGAGAGAGAGAGAGAGAGAGAGAGAGAGAGAGAGAGAGATGGAACCCAGAAAAGTGGAACTGAGGAGGAACTCTGAGGAGGCTGAGGAAAAAGGTGTGGAGAGAGAGAAGAGTGGGATCCAGAGGGGAGAAAGGAGTGGGCTTGGAGGGGAGAGAGGAATGGAGACCAGAGAGGAAGGAAAGGAAGGGGCCTGAAAAGGGCCAACTTCTGTTATCCATCAGGCAACCCAAAATTTCTCTATTCTGTGCGTGCGTGCGTGCGTGCGTGCGTGCGTGCGTGCGTGCGTGCGTACATGTGTGTGTGTGTGTGTGTGTGTGTGTGTGTGTGTGTGTGTGTGTGTGAGAGAGAGAGAGAGAGAGAGAGAGAGAGAGAGAGAGAGAGAGAGAGAGAGAGAGAGAGATGCTTTCATATCTCTTGCCATTCTTGAGGGTCAGCCCCCCCCCTTGCAGTGTCCAACTTCCTGTGCTACATGGAGGATTTGCAAATATCAGTGACTGTAGACTGCATGACTAATCCAATCCATTGCTTTGAGAGCATCTTCTCATCTGTGCCTGGTAAAAAAAATGTATTTCCCACAAGTGATCCTAGTCCAGGAGTTGAAAGAGTTTTCCTATTTATAAACATATTTTTTAAAGGAAAAAAAAACTGAATACAGAAAACTTGTGGCTGCAGAGCAATGATAAACGATTCGCCTGGAGGTGAGTTTCGATGTTTCTGCTGCCAAAGATATTTGTTATGGTGATGAGAGAAGTTGCAGGCAGTGGAAATTGGGTAGCAATTTGAGAATTACCAGGAATGTGTTTCTCGATTTAAACATTACAGCTCAAATTAGAGAGATCTTTTTGCAAAGTAGTCTGGCTTCTGAATTACGGGAAGAGTGACTTCGAGCTGTCATTTAATTAAACCCTGTCTTCTGTAGCCGCAATGATTTATAGCAGCTGCCCTGACACATACATTAAGAAAGACGAATTGTCCATCGTTCCTGCTGGAGCTGATAAGTGGAGCGTAAGATTTTTCTCTTCCCCACCCTCCAACCCTGCTCGCCTTCCACAACAGAATAAGTGGATAGCTATTTTACACATCTGCCAACATATTTAACACATGACAAATTGAAAACGTGTCACTTTAACATCCAGCGCTTAATTTCTAAAAAGAGAGGGAAGCCAATACTTGGCGCCTGCCTGGAAGCCACATCTACGGCCAGCCGGGAAGCCCTCCACATGAGCTCAGGAGAAACCAGGAAGTGTCAGATCTCGAGCCACGGTTTAGTGTTAAAAAATGCTCTAAATCTGTTGTGACCAGCAACAATCTCATATCCACGGGATTCAAGGTCCTAAGATATGTATTTTTACAATAAAAGATCTTAAAACAGCATAACGTCGTCTCATTCGTTGCCCAAGAATATCCTCCGATGCAGATCAACCGGCAAGAAGATGTTAACAGAATCCCTCTATAACCGGCATTTAAAGCAATAGCGTCTAATTCACAAGGCAGCAGACATCAGTCAAATTTAGAAATGAGAGGAACATGCCAATGACCATCATTGACCCTGTGCTGTGCATCATTACCCTACTTTGGGTTGCGGGTTTTTTCTTTCTAACAGGTCAACAGAGCTACCTACGGTTCCAGGCACGCGTCTTTCTCCATTTGCCATTCTCTCTGCTTTACCCATCTGGACGATTTCTCCATCCTTCCTTCTCTCAATAGAAACATCCACTACCTGTCCTAGAACATATTTACGTCATTAGAATCGTCACTCTGAGACGGCAATCGCAGTGTGCACAAGAAGGCATCCCAGATGATTGGTACATTCCTTGTTGTCACCACGGATTGCCCCATGATGCTGCACTTGAAAAGAACTTCCATCCAGGAAAAAGTTTAAACAACCTGCTGGGACTACCTATGCTGCACCCTGTGCTTTACCCCCACCCCTCCCAGCCCTGGCCAGCCAATGCTCCCCCTCCCTCGCCGGGCTGACCCAGACGGCCCCGCCCATGTGCCAAGCAGCCTAGGCCTTACCTGGGTCGTCCAGCACAGGTTTGGTCCACCGGGGGTGTGAGCGGTACCGGCCTCAGCACCAGCACCGCTTACACCCAAGTCATTGCAAATGTGCCTTACGGCACGTTTGCGACCCTTTAAAGTGGTAGAGCACGTGCTCTGCTGCTCAAAACTTAGTGAGAATTGCACTGTTAGATATGACTTTCAAGAGACTTTGTTGTTTCCTAAAATAGATTATGTGGAACCTTGAAAAGAAACAATCTAATTAAGAAACCGCAATTACAATTTTCGCATGATGAACCCTAACCCCCTGAGGCATCTGGTGGGGCCACTGTGTGATACAGGAAGCTGGACTAGATGGGCTTTTGGCCTGATCCAGCAGGGCTCTTCTTATGTTCTTATGTTCACCCCCCAAAAATCCACATCGTCTCTAAATTAATGGAAAGTTCTGGAAAAGAAAAGGTGCAGCTACCTGCAGCTTCTTGGTTTAAGATCATGGGGTTCTGGGAATCGAGGACAACCACTGACCCTTCCTTCTCCACCTCTCTGCCTGCCGCTGGTTTTCCCTCACTGCCCCTGGCTTCGCTGTAGTGAGAACAGCCCCCAAGACAGGACCCAGGGGGGAGTGAGAGCAAGAGAGACCCCATGGGTGGTGGTGCTGAGAGACCACCCTTTCCGGTCCAGGAGCCGTGCAGCATCGCTGACCTTGCAGCCGGTATTGCCATTTCGCTCCAAAAGTGTTATCAAGTAGCAGGGGCAGGCTTGACGTTTTGTGCACTTAGGATCTTAAACAAGCCCCAACCAGTATGTTTAATTTATTTGTTGTGTGCCGCGAAGACTTAACAAGAATAATTAGTTTTGACTGGGTGCTGAGGCAGGAGCTGATCCTGGAATTTCATTTCCCTTGTCCTTCATTGGGGGGGGGAGTTACTGGGCCCATAGACTTTATTAGATGGTTCCACCTGACTCTAAATGCTCAAGGTGGGAAAACAGCCAGAGGATGAATATAGAAACTGCCTGCTGGATCAAACCATCGAGGTCCACTTCTCCAGCATTCTGCTTCCCAGTGTCCAACTGCCGGACAGCTCACAAGCAGGATGTGAAGGCAAATCGCTTCCTGTTGCCCTGCATGACCTTCTAACAGGGCCTCAGAAGGAACCCTAACCTCACCCACACTACTCTTCCCCTGGCCCAGCTTCCTCTCCTCTCTTCTGGAGGGGAAGAGATTTCGCCCCCTATAAAAGGGACATTTTGGACCAGCTGGGTGGACCTACTGAGATCCAGCTTCTGTCCATCCATGAATTCTGCAGGATGGTCTGTCCTCTTGTTGGGGACTGACAAGGAAGCCCTGGACCTGAGCTTATTCTTTTGAGAATTCCTTTCTCAAAAGAGATGGCTGTCGGCACCCTCTCCGGAGGAGAAGACAGGTCATCCAGCTTCCTCCTTCTCTGGCAACAGATACGAGCTGGCAAAGTAGTTGTCTTACAGCAGAGAAGCAGAGAGCCACTGCAGGGCACAGGAGACGAGTGTGGCAACCAGTTCGAAAACAGGCCCACATTTTGCAATCTTGCTGACAGCCCCTGTGGGGTGGGGGGGGGGAAGTCTCAGTGAAGGACACCAGGGCCAAATCCACTATCACCTAAGAAAAGACTAACGTGTTTGGGACTTTTTTAGTTTAGCCAAAAAGCAACAGGTTCTGGGGCTTACAACGGTTTATACAATGAAGAACGTTATGCCTGGTGTGGAGAAAGTGGGTAGAGAGGTTTTTCTCCCTGCCCGATAATACTAGAACTTGGGGTCATCTGATTAACTTGATGGGATTCTGAACAAAGAGAAGGAAGAACTTTCTCCCACAAGGGACCATTCACTTTCGGAACTTGCTGTCACGTGATGTTGTGTTGGCCAGTAGCCTGGAAGGCTGCCAAAGGGGACGAGACAAACTCATGGAGGAATCTGGTTGCTATGAGGCATGTTAGTTGAATAGAGGTGCTATGTACACACAGCAGGATGGCACCCCTGAGGAACAGAAGCAGGAGAGCTGGACTTGCCCTCAAGTCCTGCTTGTGGACTTTCCGGGGCTTCCTTGGCCACTGAGGATAGAGACGGTGCTGGAGTAGACAAACTTGTGGCCAGCTCCAGCAGGGCTCTTCAGAACTTGCAGCTGCAAAAGCAACCAAGCATTGTTTCCAGCGTTCCCTCTCCTTTGCCTTTGCATCTAGTAGAATGTGCCCTTGGTGGTGTTGTCTTGACAATCGGCCGTGTCCCTGCTCCACACTGTCGTTTGCTGCTGCTGGGGGAATCACAAGATGTCACAAAATGTGTGCATTCGATTCGGCATGCAGGAAGGGAGCGAAATGCACAGTTGCCGCCATGTTTTGCAACAGCCGTGTGCTTGGAGTAACATCTAGTTTGGCTCCAAAAAGGGCTTGCATGTACTGCTTGCTTTCTCTTCACCTGGCTAATCAATGTAACCACCTCATTGTGCCATTTGTGTACAACAAGCAAAATTAGTCTGGTAGAAAATAGAAAAGATGTCAAACTTCACAAATCTAGATTTATTTGCTGTAAATAATTTACAGATAGCATTCTTCTCTTGTTATTAATTAAGATCCAATTGAAATCCCTAATATTAATTATTGTCAACATTAAGAAAAATGTCTAATTTCTGTCAGGTCTCTCCTGTCAGCCTAGAATGTAATTATCCCTTATCTTACAACACAGCCAGGCCCTGTAAATATAATTATGGAAATGTCTGTTTACTGGAGTGTGAAATGTAAGTCCATAAAATTAATATTGTATTTATCCTCTTACCTTTAACAGTTATTAAAATGCACCATGGATTTCCTGGCTTCTCTCTGGACCATTTTTTAAAAAAAATTTAGACAGGCTGCTATTTCTTTAGTCAGGAATCCGAGTTGAAGAAAAGCTGAAAAGATGCAAGGAAAAACGTCGTGCTGCGTTCTGACTGCCTCCTGTGGCCCTGCAAGGACCCAAGCTTTGTAAATGACTGATCAAGAGCATTGTAGGCTGGAGTGGAGTTTGGAAGAAAGCTTTGGTCTTGTCTACTACAATCTCCTTGCTGTCCTCTTCTTTTGGAACATTTCCAGTGAATTCATTGGGACTTTTCTACAGGCTTGTGTTATGGGCTCCTGAAACTCCGAGGCCAAAAGTACAAGTCTTAGGGCTCAGTCCAGCCCAACTCAGCCCAACTCAGGCACAGTTGAGGCCCAATTGTGGCACAATTGGGGCCCAAAATAGGACCGAGTTAGGCTGCAACTGTGCCTGAGTTCGGCAGGAGGCAAGAGCAGTGGGTCAGGATCGAGGCAAAACTTACCGCAGAGGCAGGCAGGCTCCTGTGGGGAGGTGTCAGTCTTGTGGAAGCGAAGAGCTCCCTCCTGAGCTCGTCTGTGTGTACCTACCACAGCTGCTGCAGCGTTCGCAGCAGATGGGCAGCCACAGGTGGGCCCGCAGGCACTGGGTGTGCGACAGTCAGCTGAAGGGCAGAGGTTGTGCCAGTGCCAGCTGCCCCAGGGCACCCTGGGTATTAGCCACCTGCTGCAGGGGGGAGTGCCACTGCCCTCCCTCCTGCAGAAGGCGATGCCACCCCCAAGCCACGGTGAGGCTGCACGTGGGAGTCATGGGGGGGTGAGCGGGGGAGAGAAGGGAAGGAGGGGGTGGGACCGGCACACACAAGGGGGGTCTCATGAGGTCTGCAACCGCCTCTGCCATGACATGCCCGTGCGCTGCCTGAAGCCCTGGGCCTCCAGGGCCGTGGCAATGCCCACAAAGAAGGTATCCCGGCGTCCCTTCTGCTCCGTGCCCCGGCCAAGACCGAGAGATGCCTTGGGCTTGTCTGCTGCGAGCGGGAAGGGCTCACGCAGCTCAACACACCCCCAGATGGGGCAACATCGGCACGTCGCGGCAGGCGCTCTGGTGGGGTGGAGGGTGGCCAGCTTCCATCATCAGGGAGTGGGAGGGGAGGCAGACACACAGGCAGGCAGACAGTGGGTGCTGGGGAGGGGCACGGGTGGGTCAGAGACAGACAGACAACAAGGCTGGTGGGAGAGGGATACAGGGAGAGGGGTCTGCAGAGACCAATAGGGACACAGGGGTCACTTCGCAGATGGAGGCAATGCAGGAACGGGCGCCTCTTATGCAGACTGACCGAGGGCAGAATGGACGCCATTGACGGGCGGACCTTGGGCAGAACAGACGCCATTGACGGGCAGACCTTGGGCAGAATGGACGCCATTGACGGGCAGACCGAGGGCGGAAACGGACGCCATTGACGGGCGGACTGAGGGCGGAAACGGACGCCATTGACAGGCGGACCGAGGGCGGGTGAGAGCCCCGGTTGCCGAAAGGGCTCTTCACGGACGTGGCGGACGCGAGCAGATCCAGGATGGGCGCCGTGTCGCCTGTCAGTGTTTGCCTGCCTGAGAGGCCCCCCAACTCCCCACTCCCCTCTGAGCCCTGAGGGACTGGCAGCCACCCTGCTGTGGTCTCCCTGGGAAGGCAGTGGCAGTCCCTGGATGGGAGTCATGCAGGGGCTTGTGTGCTGGGCGCTGTCTCTGGGTGTGGGGGGCAATGCTTGTGAAACACTGGGGACATGTTGTTCAAGGGGCCTTTGCCCAAGGGGCAGCTTTATTGTTCTGGAACATTGGCAGAGATGGCTAGGTGAGGCTGCCAGGGGTAGGCACAGCAGCCACTCAGAACGTAGCAGCAGCAGCAGGCGTGCTCCATGGGCCTGGAGATGCAGGCTCTTCCCCTGTGGAACCGCAGCCTGCACCATGGAAAGGGGAGGGACAGCAAGTAGGCAGCCAGGGAGGTGGAGCGGCAGCAGCACCAGCACCAGCAGCTGAGGAGGGTTGCAGGGCAGGCTCCAGGACCTCTGGCAGCAGCAAGGCAGATGACCGTGGGGCAACCAGACTGCAGGCCCAGGGGTGCTCCCAGGAAGGTAGGTGGTAGTGGACTCTCCTGGGGAGACGGAAACACGGGGGTGTTCCATGGCAGCTGGTGTGTGATAGCAATCGCCATTGAAGACATGCCAGTGTGCCGGTTGCAAAGGCCTGCAGGGAGAGAAGTAAAACACAGCTGAGAGGTGTGAGACACATAGCATGGTCTGCGGTCCTTCCCTGGGTGTAAGGTGAGCATGATCCTGTAAAGGGAAAGGGTCAAAGAGAGAGAAGACAACACAATTTGGGGGTTACAACCATGGCAAACCTAGCAATACTGACCTGTCAGTAGACCCTGTGGAGAAAAGGGGGGGGAAACAGCTGGTGTCTACATAAGGCTAATGGTTCCACACTTGTGGCATTGTGTGCTCACATGACTACAGGCAGCAATCCGACAACAGTGGTAAAGAGGCATGTATCCGATATATCATGGCAGGCTATGCAGGCAGCTATGAGACAACACATTGGAAAAGAGGCATTTCAGAGAAGGCATTGCAGGCAGCTATGAGACAACACATTGGTAAAGCATCATGTATCCTACCAATATTTCTATATGCACAGTGGCAGAAGTCAGAACTCATGTCAGCACGTACCCTGCTCTTACCTGCACTTACCTGCTGGTGTTGTTGCCTGTATGGGGGGGGGGAGAGAGGGGCTGGGAGAAAGACATGGGTTAGCAAACACTTGCATGGAGACAGCTGCCCAGGCACAGGAGTAAACAGTTTGGCCACAGGCAGAACAGCCCTCTCTGCCCTAGAAGGGGGCAGAGAGGAGAGAGGAGAAGAGAGAAGTGGGGTGTTTGAAAAGTTTTCAAAGTCCCACTTTGTGGCTGCTGGGGGACAGGACCCCACGCCACGTGCTCAGAGAGAGAGAGAGAGAGAGAGAGAATGGAGGCCTGAGGCTGGGCTTTTGTGGGAAAGAGGCTGGGTGGGGCTGGGTGCTGATAGGGTAACTATTTGGGTCCGTGTCCAGAGTTAGGCCACAACTGTTCCGTCCTAACTCAGGCACAACTTGGGACCAGGGTGTTAGAACTTTTCAGGAGAGGGCTGGTGTGGGTAAGGTAAAATGGCTCCTATGGGTCTCCTCACATTTGAGTCCACCCTTTTTGTTGACCCAAATTTTGTGCCTGAGTTGTGCTTGAGGGGGCATGTCAGGGGCTCTCCAGCGTCTGGAACTGGAACAAATTTCGTTACCGCCCCCGACACGCCCCCAACACGCCCACTTTTAGGCCCCAATTGTGCCGGAATAGCTCTTATGCCGAACTTAGGACTGAATTGGTCAACTTTCCTTAACCCGTCCTATGTCAGTCACAATTGCAGCACAAATTCGGCCTCTCCAGCACAATTCAGGCACAACTCGAGCCTAAAGCGCTTAGGCTGCAATTGTGCCTGAATTGTGCCGCTGAGGCCTTGGGCTGGACTGGGCTGTTAGTAACATCTCTAGTGATGAGAGTAGTGAATACGCTTCTCACATACCTTAAAAGCAGCATGTGCGATTTTTAGTAGCTGTCCTGTTCCCATGTGGTGTGGGGCATCCAAGGCATTGTGTGTTACCCTGAAAGGCATGCTTGGCAGCAAGGGGGCAGAGCACATTCCTGGGCACTGATGTTGGTGGCAGTAGTGGGTCATTCAAAAAGGAGGTGGCAGAGCCACAGGCAGCCAAGTCATAGAAACAAGGATCAGAACCAGTAATTTCCAGGACCAGGGACAAGCAAAGCTCTGGCGGTGATCTGCAGTGATCTGAAGTCTCTGTCTGCCGTGAGGCACTTCAACTACCCTCAAACTGACAGGGAAAGTGCAAGGTTGAATGGAGACAGAAAGAGAAAATGTCTAGGAATCAATCGGTAATTACAGCTTGTAGTAACTTGTGATGGACACAAGGGTAAGTACATTTTCAATTGATACCTGGATGAATAAAACATAGATCTTGGTTGAAGAGAATAAAATGTCTTCCTGAATGAAAATAAGGACTGGAATTATGGTTTATTTTCTTGTGGTCCAATCTTATTCAGGGGGCCTAGGACAGTGGATCTCGCCCAGTTCTGGAAGCGCAAAAGCCGTGTCCTCATCATGTGCTTCAGAGGCACCAGCACAAACAGCTGGAGGCTCCACCTATACACCAGTGGCTCCTGAACCCCCCACCAGAGCAGGTAAGGTGGTGGCAGGGGCGGTTGGGGGAGGATTGGGGCAGGAACCAGGCCAAACTGGGGGTGGGAGGGGGAGGATCTCCGCAGCAGCAATGCACGCCATGATCCTATCCCCCTTTTCCTGGTCTGACACGGCCCCTGAAGCTCCTCAAACGTACACCAGCTAATTAGCTGGCTTTGGTTCAAGGAAACCCATTGACAGCCAGGCAGCTTACAGGGAGGTAAGTAAACATGATTTTTACTTACATCTCCCAGGCCGTCTGGTCCCGTCCCCCGTCCCCCCCCCCATTGCATGCAGCACACACTCTGTTGGCACCACAGCATTGTGCAGACTGGCGGGGCATAGGATTGGGCTGCTAGAGTGCCGCCCTCAATTTCTGAAACACCGGTCTGAGTGGCACAAGATATGACATGTTCTTTGCAGTGGAATAAGGGAACTTGAACTTCAGGTGCTGGAATGCCTGGCAATGTTGCCTCCTTGCTGTCTGTGTCACAGAGGGAGGCCCCTTGGCATCTTTGTGCTGTGGATGGTATCGTTTGGGGTCATGGTTGGCAGCAGTGGCTATTGCTATGTTAGTCCTTCCTGGGGGCTGCCAGAGGGACGTCATCCCAGCAGTGACCGCTCATTGGACCTGCCCCTGCCCCACCCCCTGCTTGGTTCATGATTGGTGTACTGTGGTGTGATTGGTTTCCATGGATGCTGGCGGAGGGCTCTGCCCACATGGAGCTGCCTGGGCTCCCGTTTCACCTTCCTTTGTGCCAGGCAGGCTTAGGATACGACAGATGTGGCACCAAGGATGCATCTACATAGCAGTCGCATCAGTGCAACTTCAGCATAAGACGAGTGCATCGTTGTTTGATTTATTGGTACCCTGCCCTCTGCGTACATGGCACCTTATTAAGTTACAAATGCAGCATAGACAAGCAATCCTTTTTGTGGAAGGCTTGGACTGATAGGGCAATTTTTACTCTGGATCAATTAATTGGCCAAGATCAGGAGGTTGGTTTTTCCTCTATTTGAAGGCTAATTATGACTTGCCATTATTGGCTGAATGGCAAAACAGTATTTACAATTACGATATTTCTTCGTCCAGGTTTGCTCCACTGGCATTATCTGATTCTGAATCTCCTCCACTTTTAGAAAAATACGTATTGAAATAATAATAATAATAATATACAGTATACAGTATACAGTATACAGTATTTATATACTGCCTTTCTCGGTCATTGGATTTCTCCTCTGACTTTAATCCAAGGCGGTGTACATGGGCAGGCTGTCCTAACCCCCCTTGGGGGGTTTTGCAATATACTGTATATAAATGTCCAATCTTTCATGAACGACTACTTTCCAGGTGGTATCCTTTTTACAGCCTGACAATTCTGCTGGCTGGCGCCTCCCATACTCAACTAACGCAGCTGGAAACAATTATCTCTCCTCCTGGAGGCTTTCACAGCTTTTTGCCGGCGGTGTGTCTCGAACTTATCAAGTTCACCGGTCTTCGGGCTTTGAAGGCAGCAGCTCTTCCAACTGAACCAGACTCTTCTGCCCAAATAGAAGTGTTTCCTCCACACTTTTCCACCTGACCCTTCTCTACCCCATCTCCTCCCTGCTTCCTCCTGCCTCCCTTCCCTCCCCCTCAGCCATGCCTGAACCCACCGTCAGCTGTGTGGTGGCGGTCCCTGGTGGACGCCAAGAATCTCCCATGCCAGGGCTATCAGTGGACCGTGAGACCAAAGACCCCACCCCCATCCAGCCACGCATCGTGTCTCTGGCCACTGGGACTCACACTCTCCCACGTGATGTCTTCATGCACCCAAGTCCAAAAACGGGCTAGACAAATGCATGTGATACATGTGTGCTGAATGCCCTGTTTCTTCCCTATGTTTGCCTCTTTTTCCTTATCTTTGGACACTTCTAACCCCCCAGAAGCTCCTGCATAGGTTCAGCAGTCTAAAAGCCGCTAGGACCTGCTCCTGCAGGCGTCTTTGTCTTTGTTAGAAAACACCATTCCCAGACAGCCATGTGCTGATATGCATTGGAGTCCTTCTTCACAGCTGGAGTAGCCACGCCTCCTCCCAAGATTAGCATGTGCCTACCAACTGGGTACCAACGGGTGGCGCAGTAGGTTAAACCGCTGAACCATGAGCTGTCAGTCGAAAGGTCAGCAGTTCAAATCCGCGACGGGGGGAGCGCTCGCTGCTTGGCCAGCTCCTGCCAACCTAGCAGTTCCAAAGCATGTCAATGCGAGCAGATAAATAGGTACCGCTTCCGGGAAGGTTAACAGCGCTCCGTGTTCCAGCCACATGCTATGCGCTGCGGCAAGGAGAGTCACGCCGGCCACATGACCACGGAGGCGTCTTCGGACAACGCTGGCTCTTCGGCTTTGAAATGGGGATGAGCACCACACCCTAGAGTCGGACACGACTGGACTTCATTGTCAGGGGTCACCTTCACTTTCACCAACTGGGCAGCCAAACTTGTCAGTCTAGGTAAAGGGGTGGGATGGAGTGGCCAGGGGGGTTCCACCTCCAAATCAGTAGCACTTTGACATGATCCAACCCAGGTCCCCTAAGTTCAAGGACAGGGATGTTTGTTTATGCTTCTGCCAGATCTGCAGTAAAAACTAGTCTTGGTTTGCAGAAGGCACAGGCACACAGTGGCGTTTCCACGGTAGGGGCCGCACCGTAAGTCGCGCCCCGTCCTAGTACCATGGTAACGAACCGGAGTGAGGAGGCCCCGCCCCCTCACCAGCAAAGCCATTCCGCGCTGCAAAGGAGGCAAGCAGGGAGTCTCCTGCCCGTTCGCCTTCGCAGCGCGGAATGGCTCCACCGGCGAGGGGGCGGGGCCTCCTCGCTCCGGTTCGTTACCATGGTACTAGGACGGGGCGCAACTTACGGTGCGGCCCCTACCGTGGAAACGCCACTGCATGCACCTACTCTCCAGTAAGTGCAGGAACCAGGATTCCTTGGGCAATGTAAGTAGCTACCAATAGGGACTGTGTGTCTTTCAAAGAGTGAAAAGATAAGTAGTTTATTAAAAATCCCAAAGATATGAATTAAACAAAATGGTGAAAAGAGAGTAGAAAAAAAGTACAACAGGCAGCCTGCCTTGGTGAGGGTGCCTTCTCCTGGTCCCTTCCCTGACAACATGCAAGATGACAAATCTCTTTTTTTGATTACACTCCAAAATACTGCACAATATTTCTTTATCCAGGGTATTGTAGGCCTGTCCAAGCAGTAAATGTATGCGTCAGTTTTAAGAGTGTGTTTATGCTACATAAACTCCTACTGAACGACATTTTTCAAGCTGTCAGATTTGGTGACACCTCAGAGATGTGTATCGGTGTGACAAGAACACACTGTCTTTGGCAGCTTAGAATTCCCTGCTCAACCCCCAACTGCCATACACAAAGGGCCCAGATTTCTACCCTCCAGAGAAGCCCACAATTTCCTAGTGTTGCACAGCGGCACGTTAGCAACCCAATCCAATTTAGACTGGCAGAGCGCTGCTCCACCAGTCTTGGGTGTCGCAAACATGCCATAAGGCACGTTTGCGTCACCTGGCGAGGAGGAGGTGGCGCAGAGGCCAGCGCCACTCTCCCCACACCAGATGCAGAGGAGCGCCTGCCAGGGAAGGTAAGTTCCCAGCGGGGTGGCAGGAGGGCAGAACAGGGTGTTCAGAGTGTGTGTGATTGGTCAGCTAAGCCCGGGAAAGGGGAGGGATCAGTGGCGGCCTCCTCCACCAAATCCTATTTGTGCAAAATAGCTGGTGCACATTCGAGTAGTCCCATTGGGGTGGCTGGGGCTTTATCCAGGGGAAGGGAACAATTGTCCCCTTCCCCCGAGATGACTTCCCAGGCAGCCTTTTAGAACCCTGGATGTAGCGCAGGCTGCACCGGCCTCGCTGCATCGCACAAAGTTAGATCGGATTGCGCCCTAACAGTATAAATGTCACTCTTGACATAGTTGCTTCTATGACTTCAGGGCGCTCACTTCCCTTGGACTGCTAGGAGATCAAATCAGTCAATCCTAAATAAAAACAGCAAGTCAGTTGCAATTTGGAGGTGCCCTGGGACCCCGCCTTGAATCTGCCGAAGGACCATGGTTGCTCCAGTTTTGGAGGAGAGAGCCGGGGGGAAGCTGCTAGTGGTTCAAGGGATCTGGAGGAAAGAGCGGCGGCAAGGCACAGCTGGGGCCCTGAGAGAGGAGCAACAGCACCCTAAGGAGAGGCTCGTCTTGGCACTTAGCGGCAGCACAGCATGGCGCCTCTGGCCACTGGGACTCACACTCTCCCAGGGGATGTCTTCATGCACCCAAAACCAGGCTAGACAAATGCATGTGTCCAACTCAGTCAGTCTCTTGTTCTATAGCAGGAACACTGGCTCGCATAGACCGCCACACGGATCAATAATCATGGTGATCACGTCTAAAATGGTCTCCATCTCCCTCTGCAGCTTGAACAAGCATTGGGCTCTCGGGCAGCCTCGCTGACAACCACCGGCAGAGTCTGGGCATGTTAGGAGTCGAGCCCCCGCCCTTACAGGTGTGTCGGAGGAAGTGATGTCAGCAGGGGAAGTGAGTGCAGCGCTCAGCAGCTCCCCCCTGCCTGCAAAGAGATGTCAATAGGGTGCAGTTGCTTCCTTCCCCTGTCTCTGACAGACTCATTCATTTTGGCACCTGAAACGTCCGCAGGGAGAGAAGCGGCTTTTCAGAGGCGGCTCTCACTGAGGCGAAGCAGGAGTGATGGAGCTGCCACGGGAGGCTGATAGGGTCGATCTAAGGGCACTTTCCTGCCACAAAAAGCCATGAAAGAGAGATAATCTGGCAGGCAGCTTTTCAGGAAGGCCCTTGAACTTCTCTCAGTGCCCCAAACTTTTCCATTTCCTACAAATTTGAGTTATGACATCTTCAGTGGCCTCAGCCATCAGATTAACCCCCATCTGCTCAGTAAACCCACGGCAAACACAACATCTTTGGATAAGCAGCAGAAGCGAGATCAAGGCTGTGTGAGGGCCTAATCCTGTCCCCTGCCCAAAAGGTGTGCTATGGGGGACAATCTGAAGGCAAACGGGAGGTAAACAAAAAACACATTTTATTTACCTCTGTGTAAGCCTACAGGCCACCTATGGGTCTCCTTGGACTCATTTTGGTAGCGTATGTCTGAGGAGAGAAAAGGGGCGGGGAAGCTTTAAAAAGAGGGGATAAGTTCCAGTGTGCTTGACTGCTGCTTGATCCACCCCTTCCCCCAACATGCCCCGTCGTCGCTCCCCCACCCTTCCCCTGAACCGGCCCCTGCACTGGCTTACGACCTGCACCAGTTGCAGCATCAGGCTGCTGATGCTGCCACCTTTTTCCAACAGAAGCCTGAAAATGACTGCTGGCCGCTCCCTGCCCACGTCACTGGCAGCCGACATACGGCAGCGAGACAGTGTCCCACTGCTGTAAATTAGATGTTGGACTGGGCCACCAGTATGTTGGACTGGGCCACCATCAACCCTTTAGAAAGGCTGTCCCACCGAGAAAGGATCTGCAGCTCCCAATTCTCCCTTCTGGTTCCATGTTTGCTAATAATACTACTCCTGTGTGCATATGCAGTGCAGTGATGTGGCCAGACCTTGAACAGTGATGCCTTGAGGCCAATGCCAAGTGGTCAGGCCAGGGCCAATAACAGAACTGGAGAAGGGTGGCGATGGGATCCCAGTACCTGCCTCCCTTCTGCTACCCTTTCCTGCGAACTGACAGACCCTGTCCTCTTCCGGTTTTCCTTGCAGGCAACATGTTCTCTTCATTGTTCATCCCTGAGACTCTGAGAGTGTCTATGAACTTAGGAAGGGCCCTGTTGGATCAGGCCAAAGAGTCCCATCTAGTCCAGCATCCTGCATCCCACAGTGGCCGGTCAGATGCCCCTGGGAAGCCCAGAAGTGCGGCAGGAGCCAAATCTGCCACTGCTGCCCTCCAGGCGCCTAGGAGGCTTCCTACCTATCGCTGTCATCTACATTCATGTCACTTCCCCTGGCACTCCTGGAAACTGTTTGGCCCAAACAAGACTCTCCAAATCGACCACAGGTTTCATGACAGCTAATCGTTAATAGGCACAACTGCAGCTGAGAAGACCTGACCGAGGCAAACTGCTGTTCTGGGGCCCCAGAGGCTGCCCTTGTAGCGTAGCTGGACTCACGCCAGTAGGCCAGTCAAGCACTTTCATGGCACCAAGAGAGTAAGTGGCACTGGTGGTACCGAGGCCGGCACTGCTCACTCTGCCGTCCAAGGACACCCGCACCGCTGGATGCAGGTAAGCCCTGTGCCGGGCGGCAGGAGGGCATGGGGAGGGAGGGCTGGAGTGGCAGGGGAGGGGGTGATTGGCCAACCAGGTCAGGGAGGTGGGCAGAGGTATCAGCAGTGCACTTTGCCAATATTGTAGCCCCCTTCCCAGGCCTGGCCGGCCTTACACGGCCTCCCCAGTTGTGCACCAGCAAAATAGTTGGTGCACATCCGAGGAGGCCCATTGGGGCCGCCAGGGCCGACATCAAGTGAAAGGGATGAGTGTCCCTTTCCCCCAAGGTGAGCCCAAGCTCCACCAACGCGGGCTGCATCCTGCGTAGGATGCAAGCAGTCTGCCGTTTAGGCCGGCCGGTGCATCTTGCGCAGGATTGAGCTGCCCATTGGTGAAATTCATTGCCACAAGATGTGGTGATGGCTGCTAGCTTGGACAGATGTAAAAGACGATTGGTTGAATTTGTGGAGGACAGGACTATCATTGACTGGGACTCCGAGGCAGACTGCCTCTGAGTCCCAGTTGCAGGAGAGCAATGGCGGCGGCAGCAGGACAGCGGTCTGCCTTTCTCTCCTGCTTCTGGTCGCCTCAGAGGCAACTGGTTGGACACTGTGGGAGACAGGGTGCTGGGCTATATGGACCCCCTTGAGCCTGATCCAGCAGCTGCACTGTCCTGATGTCCTTCTGAATGCCTCACCCCCGTCAGAGATCCAGGTAGGCCCACCTCTATTTACGTATATAATGACCATCTTTGTTCAGACACCGTTCCCAATGAACGCACTCCTGATTTGATGTTGTCCTTTTTTGTGACTGCTCCTGATCTTTTGTTGTTGTTGTTGCTCTTTCTTGGTTCTATTTGTTGAGTGTTAATCATTGTTTTATGGTTTATTGACTATTGTTTTATTCAGATTAGGTGCCATCTCAGAGATTCTGCTGCAGAATAAAAAGTTTCCATTAGTGACGGGTGAGCTCACCGTGGCTTGCATTCAATTAGCTCAGAAATAAGCTGAGTTACTTTCCAAAAACTTGTGGTGCAGACTTCACCTGATTTAAAAAAAAAAATTGTCATGACTTTATCTCAATTTTACCATTTAGGAGATCTTTTATAAATAGTCATTGACTTGAATCTCCTTTATTTCTGAACAGGGCATCAGCTTGGTTGATGCAAATGATTGTACATTTTTTAACCACTGACTAATAACATTTGCAGGCTATTTTAAAGGCTGAACTATAAAGATCTACATTTTACACATTTTGGAAAAAAATTAATCACACAGCAAGTTTCAGGATTCTGCCAAGGCAATGAATATATTTTGCCATCTTTCAACTGTACTCTATCATTAGCCCATTAGAAGCTGCATTTCTCTAATACGTATCATCAGTTGAAAAACTAGAAATGAGGGGGAAAACTCATATTTGGGCATCCTATCAACTTCAGCTTCCCAGTAAATTGGGGAATAAATTCATTTCTGTTCATTGCAAAACAGATTAGTGGAAAAAGCTCTACAAGTTAATCATCCAGAGAAAAAAGTCTCTTTGCTTCTTCACATTTTTAATTATTTTGTATTTTGTTCTTATTGTCTAAATGAGATGGCAAAGCCCATTTTCTTCTGCATTCTGTTCCTAAAAAGAATAATTCAAAATAAGTAATTGATAGGTATTTGTGAGAGAGTTTAGGGCTGCAACACTGAATTTATTCATCCATCATCATATATTCATTTATTTTGGGCCAATCCTATCTGGACGCCACACCAACAGTGCACCATCACAGCTACCACCGCATCCTAAGCCCATCCAGCTTGGAGAAGCACAAGAAACCACGCCACACCTTGCTCGTTTATTCCAGGCTCGACATTTACACCATGCTGGCGCAGCCCCCAAGCAACGCATCCATGGAAACCGTGACACAACCCATTGTCCATGGAGCAGCGGCCAGACATGGGAGCAAAGGAGCCAGTCATCGCGTCCACCCAGCCCCAATGCTGGCGGCCAGGAAAGCAGCACCGCCAGTGTGGACCGACTGGGGAGGGGGCAGGCGCAGGGCTCATGAGCGGCTACCGCTGGCGAAACGCTCCCTGCCAGCCAGCCGCTAGAAACAAGCAACACAGCCCCACACACACTACACACCGCACCCCACACCCCCTGCAAGAGCTAATGTGGGGTGAGCAGTAAGGGACAGAAGCATGGAACTCCCAGGAATCCCAGCGCCCCGGGTTCAAGGCCCCTTATGTCACTCACAAAACACATTTGTCCAAGCAGTACCATTTTGTTCACCCCAGAGTAAGAGTAGAAAAGTCACTCCCGAGGAAGGGACCTGCCTGCCAGCCAGGTGAGACAAACACACAAGTTGCTCCATGGCAAGGATTTGAGTCCCTGAGGGGAGTTCACCAGCTGGGAGAAGCCTTTATCCCTGGGGAGGGGAGGGGATGGGATGGGTCACAAGGGGAGCCTCAACAGCACTCAGGCAACGCGAGGTGCTGGTAGTTCAGTGCACAAAGATGCAGGCTGGGAGCCAGGCAAGACAGGATTGAGCGCCTTTTGCATGACTGGCCAGAAACACACAGTGGCCCAAAAGGAGAGGAGGGGGCCAAGGCGACACTAAGGTTGGCGTCACCCGGTGCAAGAGCTTATCACGTCACCCCAGTGGTGTCACTAGATTTGGTGTCACCCAGTGTGGAACTCATGGTGTCACCCCCATTAACTTTATATTTATTTTAATATACTGTATAACAGTACAGGTCACCCACAAATCAATAACCAACAAAAAGCCAGTGACCAACTAGCAGGGCAGTTGTGCCATTGCAAGTGATCCAACAGGCAGCCAAGTCACAGGCCCCAGTAAGGTCTGACTGACTGTGCCGGCTGGTTCACTGTCTGTCTGCCAGGGAGTTTGCAACGTCACAAGGGCCTGACTGGAGTGAGTCAATCAGCCACCTCCCTGAGCAGCAGCAGGGCTCTCACTGGTCACTGCAGGCAGGCGGGTTCCCTTGGAGTCTGCTGCACAAGTTCATCATCTGTTCAGTTCAGCTCTGTGAAATATAACCATCCTGCCCCAGGTGACAATGGCGCAGTTTTTATTTATTTATTATTTATTTATTTAAGAAATGTATACCCCTCCTTTTCCTATGCCGAGGCAAATGCCCAAGGCGGCTTACAAGAAGTTAAAATACATAATTTAAAAACAATAAAAACACTGGGGGGGGGGGCAACAGTACGGAGCAGAGAAGCAGCATGGCAGAGCATCTTGAGATACAGGAGGCAGACCACAACCCATCACCCAAACGCGAGACGAAACAAAAACGTTTCGAGCCCTCGCCGAAAAGTCATGAGGGAGGAGGTGGCTCTCAGATCCCCTAGCAGGGAGTTCCACAGTTGTGGCGCCATGGCAGAGAAGGCTCGCCAATGTATTGCCACTCCCCTAACTTGCGATAGAGGTGGCACCCGCAGGAGAGCCCCCTCAGATGACCTAAGAGAGCGGGCCGGAATGTATGGGAGAAGGCGGTCCCTCAGATATCTTGGGCCCGAACCGTGAAGGGCTTTAAAGGTCAGATACTGAAAAACAAAAGGGATTCAGATGAGTGTTTGGCCAGCAGGACCAATGGTTGGAGTCTGTGGCATTCACTAAAGAAGAGCAGACACTCCCAGCTCTGCAAAAAGAAGGGACGGTCAGGCAGCACCGTTTATCGCAAAGATGCATTTGACCATGTTGAAGGGTCTGTATTGGGAGGGGGGACAGAGACATGAGACAGAGGTGAGTCATCAATGAGTTGTAGCAAGGGTGACCCCCCCTTTACTTCGCTGAGTGGGGTGCATTGTCCTTGCTTTCGCTTTTGCGGTGGTGAGGTAGAACTCCCAGTTGGGCATCTGTCTGTGGAGTCCCCTTGGGGCAGAGTCCCTGCAAGGAGAATTCTGAGAAGACCATTCTTAACCAAACACATTGTGAAGGAGAAGAGGGTGCTTGTGCAAAGTGCTCCCTCTGTGTGCTTGTGCACCTTCTGCCACCATAGTTCCTAGCACCAGAGTTGCCCTTGTGTGCTCTGAGCATGGGTGACAAGAGACCAGCAAGCCATAGCGCTGTGCCGTGCACCTGTTCCTTGAGTCCCCCTGACATGGCTTAAGTACTGGGTTCAGTGTGCTGTGGTTGGTTGTCCATCGTAGGAAAGTGGGTTGGGCGGGGGGTAGCGGAAGGTGCCATTTTCTGGTGTTTTCTCCTTCCCCATTGTTCTCTGTGGGTTTACTCCTTCCTATGTCAGCTCTGTTGTTGGTGTAGCATTTTTCCAGCGTTGGGGGCATGTCCATTCTCAAAAGGGGGGTTAGGGTATGGTGCATGCCGACTCCTCCTCCCACCCGTCTCCCCATCTTGCCCTCTCCACTGGTGGAGTTACGCCGGCAGCCAAGGTACCTGGAGACGGCATTGTACCAGCGCCCGCCGGGGCTCGGCTGCTGGCAGACAAACGGCTGCAATGGTGGTGTATGCTGCTCAGACTGGAGTATCTCAGGATAGGACTGGGCTGTCTAAAAAGTAACCCGTGATGATTACCTGGGCATTAGACCTAAAACAATATTATTTTTCAGGTGAGTCTTTAGAAAAATTAGAGATGGCAAGGGCCTGTTCAAAGAGACATCCCTCCTTTTCTTCGACATAGGAGAGTCAGTGCCTGCTTAGGAAGTTCCACAAACGTCCCCCACAGGACTGGCACGACCTGCGGCCCCCTTTTGCCAACAGAGAGAACTGGATCCCAGGATGCCACATGGCACAGTGGCCCTTCAACCGCAGCTGGCGCTGTGGCCACAGGATGGACTTTCGTCGACCTGTCCACCAGCACCCCAAGATCTCTCTCCTGATCCGTCACAGACAGCTCAGAACCCATGAGTGTGTATGTGAAGTTTTGATTTCTTGTCCCAATGTGCATCACTTTACACTTACTGACATTGAAGCGCATCTGCCATTTTGCTGCCCATTCTCCCAGTTTGGAGAGATCCTTCTGGAGCTCTTCGCAATTCCTGCTGGTCTTCACCACCTGGAAAAGTTTAGTGTCATCCGCAAACTTGGCCACCTCGCTGCTTATCCCCAACTCCAGGTCATTTATGAACAAGCTGAAAAGCACCGGTCATAAGACCGATCCTTGGGGCACACCGCTTTTCACCTCTCTCCATTTTGTGAAAATTGCCCATTTACACCCACTGTTTTCCTAATCCATAAAAGAACCTGCCCTCTTATTCCCTGACTGCGGAGTTTTCTTAGGATCCTTTGGTGATGGACTGTGTCGAATGCCTTCTGAAAGTCCAGATACTGTATAATATCAGTGGGTTCAGCCACATCCAGATGCCTTCTGGGTCATGTGTGAGGTGTGGTTTCGGTATGTACAACACCAGTGGTGTTGGCCATTTGCATCAGAGAGACCACTTCCTCCTCATGCCCCATCATGACATCCCAAATAAACCGGAGTGCCACAAAAGTATAGCAGAAGGGGTTAACTCGTTTGCCAGCTCACAAGTGCGGTATTCAGCAAGAGGCTGCAGGAGCTTAACTTTCAAAGGCTGTTGCTTGCTAAGAACTCACAAGCACATCAAACAGCTTAAGCCTGATGTGATTCCACAGTGGGTGGAACACAATTCCTCTGCAACGGAATTTGGCAGCAACAGGAAATTGGGGGGCAGGCAAGGTGAACGAGGGCCAGGCCTGGGCAAAGCCAGAGGAGAAGGTCGCAAAACGTGACCCCGAACTGCTTGTCGCTCCCAGCGAAGGAGACTAGAGTGGCCTGAGTCACACTTAGACACTCATGTGGGGTAAACGGAACATGCGGGGTGGGGGGGAGAGAAGTTGGGGACAGTCGTCCCCGTGAAACTGCTCCTCGCTCCTCTTCCACCCACATGAATTTCTGAAGTTGGGCTAGTTTACCATTTCCTGGCATCCATCTCTATGTCTCTGTCTGTCTGTCTGTCTATTTGTGCAAAGTTTTTGCTCATAATTTATGTGCAGGAAAGTTGCCAAAGTGCCAACGAGCCACATCTATGTGTTGCACTAATTAAGCTGCTATAGAAGCGTGATTAGCTAATTGTCATTAATTACTCCGCAAACAGAACACCCAGCCCAAACAGAAGGCGTCATAAAGAAATGATTTTTGTGCCACTTTGTCTAACACGGTAACAGGGACCTCCTCACTTTTTTCTTACCCCGAATCCCTTGTTTGCTTAGCAGACTGATACCTGCTGATAAGGCGGCTTTACTTTTGAGTGATAAATGATCTTAATTAACTTTAATTGTTTGCAGGCAATTTTATGCAAATGGAGACATTTACGGAATGGAAGTGGGAAGATTTCAGAGAGGGCCTGGAGGTGCCCTGTGGGAGAGCCGGCAGCCTCCCAACCCCAGCAGGGTTTCTTCGGCTGCCTCAGAACATGAGCACACTGCGCAGTCTAAGGCCCTTGGTTGTGCCGTTGGCTGCAGCCTGGAAGCAGCGTAAGCTGCGTTGGGGGGGGGGGTGATGTGGCTGTCGATGGGCACAGACCTTTGCACCTGCCGCCAAGGAATGGTCAGTCCTTGTTCTGACTCTTGGAGGGAAGGCGCACGCACCCTCCTGCACAATTCCTCGTGGGCGAATCTGTCAAGCTGCATCAGAAGAAAGCTCATGCGAGGAGTGGAGCAAAAGTGCACACTTTTTGTAAACTTTCTCCTTTGTACTCTGTAGAGCTGGGGTAGATTATTCCCCAAGTTTTCTGCTCAGTAAGTCGATTCTTCTAAAGCGAGTCTACTTAGAGTCGATTCTCCTCCTCCTCTTTTCTTCTAAGGAAAAAAAATACTGTGATGTGCTGGAGAGAGGGGTGGGGGGTGGCGGGAGATCTCAAAAGGTTCATGAGTTCAGGGAGGGGTCGGAGCATCACATGAGAATGGAGGAGGTTGGAATGCCAGGTCAAGAAATATCATGGAAGGTTGGGGTGGAAGTGGCTTCTTGAGGAAGAATTACCATGTGGGGAGAGGAGGGGGACGGCGGCACCTCTGCACATCAGCTCACATGAGATGCTCCTTCAGGAGCACCTTCCCCTGCCCTGGTGAGTATAAAGAAGGAACCTGACCATGACCAATGATCTGCAAATAGACCACATTTTGCAAATTAATCCAAGATACCAAGCAGGCGAGCCACCCTCCTGAAAAGACTGCTCCCCAAAGGATGCCCTGTCATTGAAGGGGTCCTTAAAAAAAAGGGACTGAGAATAAAATGGCCAATATTACTACAAATCGATGGCAAGGCCCCATCTGAAGTATTGCAGACAGTTCTGGTCGCCACATCTCAAAAAGGATATAGTGGAATTGGAATAGGTGCAGAGAAGAGCGATCAAAACGATTTGTGGGCTGGAGCACCTCCCTTAGGAGGAAAGGCTACAGCGTTTGGGGCTCGCCAGACCTCTGGAGGGTGTGTGGGCCCCTCTGCAGGCCTCTCCAAGCCTCAGATCGGCTCCCTGAAGTGATTGAGACCTACTTCCAGTTTTCGTCCAAAACCGGAAGTGGGTCTCGATCTACTAAAATTGAGTGGCGGGAGAGTTAGAACAAACAAAAGAAAATATTTCTTTATCCATGTCTAATTGATCTAAGGAACTCCTTGCCACAGGATGTTGTCATGGCATCTGAAGGCCTAGATGCCTTTCTTTCAAAGGGGATTGGACAGATTTATTTAAGACATGTCCATCACAGGTTACAAGCCCTGATGACTACTGTATATGCAACCTCCAGGTTTTAGAGGTAGCTTCTCTCTGAATGCCAGGTGCAAGGGAGTGGCGACAGGATCCAGGTATCTTGTTATCTGTGTGCTCCTAGAGGCATCTGGTGGGGCCACTGTGAGATACAGGAAGCTGGACTAGATGGGCCTTTGGCCTGATCCAGCAGAGCTGATGTTCTTATTTACCCCTGGGATATTCCCCGGGGTGGGGGCATGAGTGGGAAAGGCTCGGCAGCACCCAACCTGGCCCAGTCCTCTGACGGGAGACGGCAGGCAAATTGTTTGTCTTGGCTCCAGCAGAATCACAGGGAAGAGAGTCTCCCTCCCTCCCAACCCCTCCGCATAGCAACAACTGGCACAAAGGAAAGCCCACATTTCCTGGTAACTGCGAGATTGTTAAAATTACAGCGATGATCATCCTAAAGCAAAGAGAGAGAGTTTAATTTTGCATTTGTGTGATTAGTTACATATTAACATTCATAAAGGCATTAGCCCATCAGGGTAAACTGACTTAATGCTGTGCGAGAACTGCTAAAAGGCAGGGAGGAACAGTAATTTTAAAAATTAATTTAAAACAATTTCGGTGAGTGCCCTGGGAAAACAAAAAATCATTAAGTGGGCGAGATTAATATTCACAGCTGCTGCGAGACAATCCATGTAGCCCGTCCACTCGCTCCAGCGTGGGGGGGGCTGTGTGATGATGCAGCCAGCGAGCAGCGTGGAGGTCAGCAGCTGCCAGCCAGCCAGGGCCCCAGGCCCCGCAGCATTGCCGGGCCGGCCCCGGGCGGGCCTCCTTCCGGGTTGGGGCTTTTCTTTTCCAGGAAAGGCGGCTCGCCGAAGGGCACAACAGAAGCAGCGCACCACCAGCCATGAAATAATCACTTCCTTCCACCAGAGGGAAGGGGCGTGGGGGAGGGGGCACTCCTTGCTTCTAGTTTCTTTCATCCATCAAAGATCGTTATGGCTGAAGCCAGTGCGGCAGCGGTTCCGTTATGTCTTGAGGTTTGTTCTTCCCACGGAGTGTGAAAGATTACATTTGCTCTTCGCTTCTTCCTCCCTCTCACTGTTCATGATTAAGAAAGCGGAACTCACTGAGTTGTTCCCAATGAGGAAGTGGAACGGGGGGGTGGGGGACACAATCCACCAGCCAGCGCACCTGTGCAGCCCTTCTGAACTCAGCGGGAGGGACGGCCTTCCTGGGCAAAGACCTGGAGGTCTCTGGCGGCCCTCAGTCGGCTTGGCAGGTTCATGACCGTGTTTGCACAAAGTCTGGATAGTCTGGCGTCTGCTCCAAGAGGAATGAATGAGCAAAGTATGGATCTGAAGTCTGAATAAGTGTGGTAGGACGGAGGTGGCGACTGGCACTGGGTGCGATCCCCTCCGGAGGGAGTTGACCAGCCCCTTGGTCTCCTCGGACTTGCACCAGCTAAAGAGATGGCACAGATGGTCCAAGGAGACCTGTTAGTGGTCGAGAGCCTAACGGGGTGGTGGGAGTGGTAAGGGAAAATATTTTCCCTTTCCCCTCCCATGCCTCCTGATATCCCCACCACCACAGCATGCAATGCAGCCTTTTTTGGCACGGCTGCAAGGATAGGATTGGGCCCTGAATCTCCAATATTGTATGTTTGTATTTTAATAGGTAGCTTATGCGTGACTTTTATCACATTTTGATTTGAAAATTGTTACCCTCCCGAGCCCTTGGGATGAGCAGACTGGAAAGTCAATAAATAACAAGCAAACATATCACACACTGTACTAACTACATAATCAATTCTTGGCAAATCTGAATGCAAAAGTATGTAGTGCTGAGTCAATGCAAATTTACTGAATTGAACTGGGAGATCTGCAAGGGGCAAATGTATTCTTGTAGTATTTTGAACACTCAAAAGTGCGATATACAGTAAATGTTGCTATTAGCAGCATCAGCATAATAATTATTGCCATACAAAATGGTCCGCCCCTCACCACATTGCTTCTATATTCTGTAGAGAGCCATCCATAAGGACATCAGAAGAGCCCTGCCGGATCAGGTCAAAGGCCCCTCTAGTCCAGCTTCCTGTATCTCACAGTGGCCCCACCACATGCCTCAGAGAGCACACGAGACAACAAGAGACCTGTATCCTGTTGCCACTCCCTTGCACCTGGCATTCAGAAAGAGGCTACCTCTAAAACCCGGAGGTTGCATATAGTTATCATGGCTTGTAACCTGTGATAGACCTTTCCTCCATAAATCTGTCCAATCTCCTTTTAACGGCATCCAGGCCAGGTGCTATCACCTCATCCTGTGGCAAGGAGTTCCACAGATTAATTACATACTGGGTCAAGAAATATTGTATTTTCTTTTGTCTGTTCTAATTCTCCCACTACTCAATTTTAGTGGATGTCCCCTGGTTCTGGTGTTGTGCAAGAGGGAAAAGAACTTCTCTCTATCCCCTCTCTCCATCCCTTGCATAATTTTATACGTCTCCATCATGCCCCCCTGAATGTCCAGCTGCACCAGTGACTGTACAAGGAAGCAATACCAGCCTGTTGGAAACAGGGGTCTATGGGTGGAAATCAAGCAGAGAAATCATACGACTGAAGACCCTTTTTCCGACTGCTCCCCACCAACCCTGCTACGTTGCTGCTAACAGTAAAACAGGAGCAGAGGCAGTAAAAAGGTTTCCAAGAAAAACCCTTGACTTACAGTTCACAAACATGCACGCCTCTGTGGGTAGTCCAGGTCCCAGGCTTTGGAACAGGGAATCCTAGAGCTGTGTGAGAGCTCAGGGCATGGTGGGCTGCATGCATGGATGGCAGAGCTCGTGGCGGAAGGAAGGAAGCCGCCTCCATGGCTCAAAGAGTGACGGTCCGAGACGGGCCCAATCCTGTCCTGGGCTGGCCCAATGCGTACAGCAGCGCCAGTGCAGCCTCCGCTGCATGCTATGGGTCAGCCAGGGACCAGACAGTGATGGAGAGGTAAGTGAATAACTACTACCTATTCCAGCACTGCTTTGTCCCTAATGGGCCCACTCAGATCTGCACCAGTGCTTTGGCTGGCGTAAATCTGAGTGGGTCCAAGGGGGCATGTCGAGCCTGGGCCAGGGGCAGAGGATAGCGGTGCCACTGCTGCTGCTGCTATCTGCCCCCAACCTGCCCTCAACATACCCCCCCCCAGTCAGTCCTGGTCCCTGCCCCAATCCACCTAGAATGCCCCCTTCGCCAACTTACCTGCTCCGGGGGGCAAGTCAACCCTCGTTCTTTCTTGCCTCCATTGTCAGACTGCAGGGAAACACAAACACAGCAGGAAATGATGATGGACCCGCCTCCCTCAGGCCCGACTCCTGTTCCAGTGGCGTCACTGCTTCTTTTTATTTTTCAACCTGGGGTTGCCACCTTCTTTGCGGTTCTTTCAAGGTTGACAGTGATTTAGACTGGGTGTATTTTTACAACCAGCCCCTAATCCAGGGTATAAATCATCCTGAAGGATGCTTATTTCTGCCTGTCATTTTGCAGGAAGATGCTATTAAAGTGACACTTGGTACAACATGCAATTCAAAAACAAATTTGTGGCTGATGATTTCAACATACATTACTTTTTCATCAGCTGCCAATAGATTCGGGGGGGGACGGGGACGACACACACACACCAGGAGACCTGTCTGGCAAAATGATAATTGCTTTCTCCTTCATTTAAGAGCACATCGGTGACTTTACTTTATTAACTGTGGATCCCTGCATTCATTTTGGTGGACAGTGGAGATCTCTAGAAATGTCCCATATTTAAAAAAAAAAAAAAAAAAGCTTTGTCTCCAGGGTCTGGGAAGGTCAGGGAAACCTACTTGTGAGGAGTGTCTATGCATGGCACCTTTCGCCAGAACCTGTCTTCCTTGAAACAGCTGGACACCAGTTCCCAGCATTCCATCGCACTCTGGCATGATGACCACTAAGAGCCAAAGCCAGGAAGTGGCTCTGCAGAGCCAGGAAGCGACTTAGCTGAGCAGAGAGGAAGAGGCAGGATTGTCAACGGGTGGGCTACTGACCAGAGGCAGGAACCATGTTCAGCCCTCAGCAAGTGCACCCCTCCCCACTTCCCATACAGTGAGTCTAAGAAGTGCCAAGAAAGCAAAACACCACACTTGGGGACACCATTGCAGAGAGCGCACAACCTGTCCTTCTCCCCGACCCTGGCAGGCCTCTGGGCTCCCCATTCACTTGTTCAATAGGCGTCACAGGAAAGAGCCTGGCAGCAGTTCCAGACAGGACGTTTTTCTCCATGCAACTTGGAGGTCGGCTCGAGGACCTTCTGCAGGCCAAGCAGGCGCACGACCACGGAGACACGCGTGGCCCTTCCCCCGGCAAAAGGTAAAAACCAAGCTGCAAAACAACAAAAGGTGGCCCTTCTTCGCAACGGGCATAATTAGCCGGGGGGGTTCGTGGCCACAAGATGTGGCCCCTTTCTCTTCAAAGGGGATTGGAGAACCAGAGGCCGGTGGTCTATGGCTGTTAGCCATGCTGGCGATGCGCTACCTCCAGGGTCAGCAGCAGTCTGCCTCTGAATACCAGCTGAATATTCAGAAGAGACCATGTGCCGCCTTCCAGCCCTGCTTGTGGGCTTCCCAATGGCAGCTGTGGCCACTGCAGGAAACAGAAGACTGGACTGGACGGGCCTTTGGCCTGGGGGTCCAGCAGGGCTTTTCTTAGGACTTCAGTTCTTTGCTTCATTAAAACAGGACACTGACCGAAAAGGAATCCTGCTGCCTTTCTTCTTCCCAAGGGATACGTCATTGCTTGAGATTATTGTGGCAGCAATGACCTTTTATGCCTTTCTAGAAGTCAGGAGTCTGCTTTGGGCTACTTGTTTGCATGGCACTCAGCAGCGCTAACAGCAGCAGCCCAGCTACACGTGAGAAAGAGGAGCTTCCCAGAGCGCAATGATGCCAGCTCCCTCATCCACGCAGACAGGAATGTGGCCAGAATGTGTGGCTGCTACCAGAAGCAGGAATCCTGGAGGAGCTTGTCGTGACCAGAGATGGCTTCTCCAGCGCAGGCCTGACAAGGGTGTTCAGAATAATCGAGCTGCTTAAGAGCGATTCTCCTCATGAGGGAGGAGGTGGGCAGGGCCAGTGGTGGAAAAAGAGATTGGAGTATCAAATGTTCTTTTCATCTTCGAAGAGAAGACGAGCAGCTGTCCTGAGGGCTCACAAGCAAAAGAGATCCCAAGGTGTGCTGCTGCACTGTAACTGTTGTGTGGAACTTGGACTAGAGCAGGTGGTTCTCAAACTTGCGGGGAGAACTTTGAGTCTTTGCAGGGGTGGGGACTGCGGCGGCAGCGATCCCAGGGAATTGAACCACCGCGGGGGGGCGGGGAAGTGTTGTTTTTGAACTTACTGGGGGTCCTGACAGCTTCCGGGGGGGTGCGGGGAGGTCTGCGGCCCCCTCTGCAGGCCTCCCCGAGCTTCAGCCACAACGCTACTCAATCTGCTTGACTTGCTCAGAAGACGCTTGTGCTAGCAGGGAGGACTTTGCAAATGGGCCAAAATGAACCAGAAAACTGACAGGACTCTTTCCCTGCTAAGTCACTTTCATGAAGGAATCCTCCGCCCTTTTCACTCTCTGTGCAGCAAGTGGGTGCTCCTCTCCGAGTCCCATGGAATGGGCTCTCAGGCAGCTAGAAGGGAAACCCAAACTTCCCTGTGTGCTGGGAGTTCTCACATTCGGCTGAGGTGGTACCATCGTCGCGCTATCTGGTTGGAGGAGTGGAGCAAGACAGACAGACAGAAATGTGAGCCAATCAGCAGGCACATTCCAGTTTCTGTCAGGAACTCACTAACTCAGGCAGAAGAGGACACCCCCCTAGCTGATGGTGACTGCAGGGGGAAATGGCAAAATTCAGTGCTGAGTGGCACTGATGCGGTTGATGAGCCAAAAATTGCCCCAATACAGGAGAACAGGAAGAAAATATTCAGAAAAGGCAGGGGGGAGTGCAAGGAAACAGAGGGCTTCATCACAGCCTATCTGCCTTAGGACCAGAAGATCTCCAGGGGGGAGCACGTCCTCCCACATGAGGCTGCCATCCCATAATAATAATAATAATAATAATAATATACAGTATTTATACACCGCCTTTCTGGTCACTGGATTTCTCCTCCGACTTTAATTCAAGGCGGTGTACATGGGCAGGCTGTCCTAACCCCCCCCCTTGGGGTTTTTTACAATATAATAACATTCTAATCTTTCGTAGAACCCTTCATTCGAGATGTTGCTTTCACAGTCCCTCTCTCTCTCTCTTTCTTTCTCTCTCTCTCTCTCTCTCTCTCTCTCTCTCTCTCTCTCTCTCTCTATCTCTGGCGTTCCTCTGCACACTTTAGCTTCAGCTGCAGCTCCACTCCCCCACAGGGCTCTGCAGCTTATCAGCTCGGCGTGCCAGCAGCTCTCCGACAGACTTCCGGCCGTCTTGAACTGCTGTCCTGCAGATCTTCAGGCATTTGCGAGACAAACGCTCTACCAACTGAGCCAGACGTCCCTCAGGGAGACCCTTCAGGGAGGCCCTCCTGTGGGTCCCACCTCCTCCTGAAGTGCAGAGGGGGTGACCCACAAGAGGGGCTCTCTGCCCTGGAGAATTCCCTGCCCTGGGTGGTGCTGCAGGCCCCCTCGCCACTGGTTCTCCACCACCACTTGAACACTGAGTTTGTTCAGCAGTCCAGTCAAAGGACCAGCAGCCCTTTGCTGGGTTGGGATGAACATGGCTGATTTTTTGTTCTTGCTCAGGCACTGACTTCTCATTTTTGAATTTTTGAGGATGATCTTTTAATTATGTTTGTTTTAACTTTTGTGCATTGCAAGCCACCCTGGATCCATCAGGAGAAGGGCAAAGCAGAAGTTTTAAAATAAATAAAAAATACTAGTCATGATTCCTGTATGGAGCCTTCATGTTCAGGAGCAGTATACAACTGTTGGCGCAATCCTGTGTAACTATGCGCAGCTGACCTAATAAAGGATTGGTCACCGCATCCTGTGTCCACTCCGGGCTGCCTCGGTGCTGCTAGGCCTCACCTCAGGAGAAGGGGACGTTCATCCCCTTCCCCGGGTGTAGGCAAGCCCGGGGCCTATGGACCTCCTCGGATGCACACTAGTTCTGGAGCTGGCGTACATCCAGGGAGGCCGTGTGAGGCCGACCCGGACTGGGAAGGGGCTTAGGATATCGGCGGAGCACACTGCCAATATCCCCACCCCCTCCCAGCCCAGGTCGGCCAATGGCCCCCTCCCTCACCACCCCAGTCCACCCTTCCCCACCCCGGCACTGCGTATACCTGGGATTTACCTGGGCCATCTGGCATCGGTCATCCGCCAGGGGGAGTGAGCAGTGCCGGTGTGCAACTTACGGTGCCACTTACTCTCTGGGTGCTGTAAATGTGCTTTACGGCACGTTTACAGCACCCAACGCCAGCGGAGCATGTGCTCCACCGGCGTTTGCTTACACAGGATCGGGCTGCCCATGTCAGCTGCCAGTGAGCTGTTGCCTCCATGCCCTGCTTGTTTGCAAGTGATGCACATTGGGGCAAGAAACCAAAATTTCACATATACACTAATGGGTTCTAAGTTGTCTGTGACGGATCAAGAGAGAGATCTTGGGGTGCTGGTGGACAGGTCGATGAAAGTGTCGACCCAGTGTGCGGCGGCTGTGAAGAAGGCCAATTCCATGCTCGGGATCATTAAAAAAGGGATTGAGAATAAAACGGCCAATATCATTATGCCCTTGTACAAATCAATGGTAAGGCCGCATCTGGAGTATTGTGTCCAGTTCTGGTCACCACACCTCAAAAAGGATATAGTTGAATTGGAAAAGGTGCAGAAAAGAGCGACCAGAATGATTCGTGGGCTGGAGCACCTCCTTATGAGGAAAGGCTACAGCGTCTGGGGCTTTTCAGCCTAGAAAAAAGGTGCCTGAGAGGGGACATGACTGAGACGCATAAAATCATGCATGGGATGGAGAGAGTGGATAGAGGGAAATTCTTCTCCCTCTCGCACAACACCAGAACCAGGGGACATGCACTAAAATTGAGTGGAGGGAGAGTTAGAACGGACAAAACAAAATATTTCTTCACCCAGCGTGTAATTCATCTGTGGAACTCCTTGCCACAGGATGTGGTGATGGCACCTGGGCTAGATGCCTTTAAAAGGGGTTTGGACAGATTCATGGAGGAAAAGACCATCACAGGTTACAAGCCATAATCAACCTCCTGTTTTTAGAAGTGGGTTTTCTCTGTGCCAGGTGCAAGGGAGTGTCAACGGGAAACAGGTTATCTTGTTGTCTTGTGCTCCCTGAGGCATCTGGTGGGGCCACTGTGTGATACAGGAAGCTGGACTAGATGGGCCTTTGGCCTGATCCAGCAGGGCTTTTCTTATGTTCTTATGTTCTTATGCCTCCCGCTGGGCCATGTGGTTGGCCATGGTGGGAAGTGGTTGCTGGGCTAAACGGGCCTTAGGTTGGATCCAACAGAGCTCTCCCCCTGTTCTTGCAATTCCAGACTGGTAATCTGCAGCAGAGGGTTTTTGTAGAAGGTATTGGGGGGCTTTGGGAGTGATGAGCGTGTTCCACATAATAATTATCCCCCCACTTGGTCCCAAGAGTGGCTTCCTCTGGGTAATCTTCTGCAGGAAGCAGTGACAGGATCCTTGCTGTTTGGAGAAGCAGGGAGCTGTGCTGGGTTTCAGATTGCAAGTTCACACAGAAAACAACAACGTGTTGCTATTTCAGTCCGTACTGTATTAGCGCTTCTGCTTGCCTGACTCCATCGCAGCATTGCTGATGAGGACTTTATGCATTCCATTTACCAAACATAATTATTTCAAGAGCTGATAGCAAGGTTATCCATCAAGCCATTTATGCTGTGCTGCCGTTCCCTAATGAATGCTCAGAACCGGCAACAGGCTTCGCTCCTGACACAACTGGGAGGAACCATTTTCTCATTCCAAAGGCCTGAGGGTGGCCATGCTGACTTTCCCAAGAGTGTTTTTCTGGAGCATTTCAAAGGAGGTTTAGTTCCGTTGCCCCAAAATGTACCTCACCAGAAAGGCTGCTCTAGACACATCATGTGCGGGTTAGGGTTAAAGCGGCACACACCTTGATTGATACAGCTGCAGTTTCCAGATGTTTTCACCAGAAATGATGGTAGCCCTCCAGGCACCCGGAGCAAGGGCGGGGCCTGCGTGACGTCATGTCGACGCGCCCAGCGTGGCTCCAAACACACACACACACACACACACACACACACACACACACACACACACACGCCGGTTTTGGTGTCATTTTGGAGCCAAACGGGCTCCAGGGAGGGAGGGAGGGCCGAAACGAAGACGGCTGAAGCAGAGGTGACGCATCGCGAGGGTAAGTATGCCCCCGCTGAATGCGCCCCCCGCACCTGGAGTTGCTGCTCCACACGCTCCGACCAAGTTCCGCCTCTGGTTTTTTACAATCAGCTCCGCGGAGAGTGGATGCCAGTAATCCAGCCTGGGCAGCATTAGTAGGGCGCACACATAATAACTACTGTGGCTCTGGGACATTCCACTCCATTGATGTCTTGGCTTACATACTGTCTGGAGCAGCAGCAGCTGCTACAAGCTAGACTTTGTGTCTTGCTTTTGAGAAGTTAAAATGTCCAATTTTCAGAAGTTCAGAGTAATAATAATAATAATAATACCAGTCCATTGTTTCTTGGTCATTGGATTTCTCCTCCGACTTTAATTCAAGGCAGTTTCCATAGGCAAGCAATTTCTCTAAACCAAGTGGCTTTTACAATAAATGTTCTAGTCTTTCATACAGAAGCTCCTCTAATTAGCAACAGGTTAAGTTCCAGGGGTCTACTCATAAGTCGTTTTCTTCATCATCATAAGTACAGTAATCCGGCGGCCACCAACAAGCACGCGGATCCCCAGAGTCCACCACAACTTGACAGTCCCCTGGCTTTGTCTCCATTACTGTCGTTGCCAGTTTCACTGCACAGCTGGGGGCCGCAGCCCCTCCAGCAACATCACTGGTACTTGTTGGTTTGTTCAGTCGTTAAGTCGTGTCCGACCCTTCGTGATCCCATGAACCGTATCCCGCCAGGCCTTCCTGTCCTCCACTATCTTCCTGAGTTCGCTCATTTTCATGTTCGTTGCATCGGTGATGCTGTGTCACTGGTACTACTAAGCCCCAGACCCACAGTGCTGCTAGGGAAGCGGAATGCCTCGGGGGCGAGAGGAGGGGGGGCCGGGAGAGCTCAGCTTGGGACTCGGTCTCATCAGGAGAACATAAGAACATAAGAAGAGCCCCCGCCCCCCCCCCTTGGCGACGCCTCTGGCTGGATCTCAGGCCAAAGACCCATCTAGTCCAGCTTCCTGTATCACACAGTGGCCCCACCAGGGGGGGGGGCTTGTGGTCAGCAGAGTTGCCCAAACCCACAAAGAGAGACAGAGAGAGAGAGAGAGAGAGAGAGAGAGAGAGAGAGAGAGAGAGAGAGAGAGAGACAGAGAGAGAGATTCTTGCATCTGGGCCCTGGGTGGGTGAAAGAAGCTTCGCCACACACATCTCTACGGGGGGGGGGGCTGATTGAAGAGACAGCAGCTCTGGGATGATCTGCCCCCCCTCCTTCCCTTGGAACGGTTCTTCCGCCCTCATTCCGCTCGCTTCGGAGGAGGGCATCGCATCGTGTGAACCCCGTGGACTGTCTGGAGCCAAGCTCGTCTTGAGGGAGAACGTGGTTGGGCAAAGAAATGAGGCGACTTAGGGAGGGAGGGAGGGAGGGAGGGGCTGCGTCATGCAGAGGAGGCTCCACAGCGAAGCGGGTCGCGGAAGGCCACAAGCACCATCCCTTTCAGTTTCAGGAAACGCTCAGCAGCACCGATGGAAGCCAGTTTGCACACACACACACACACACACACACACACACACACACACACACGTGCGCACCTCCTCACAGCTCTGGGGGCCAGCGGAGCTTCCCTCAGCCTAGAAAGCTGCAACTGGGTGGCTTTGGACAGTCGGGGGGGCGGCAGCCCTGCTATCTGGGAGCTCTGAAGCAGCAGCGGCGCCAGGGAGAGGTCAGTGGCGACCCTGCCAGACTAGGACCCAGGGATGTATCTAAGTAACTAGGTCACAAGTGCGAGTGCGAGTACGAGTCATTTTTGCAAGAGTGCGAGTCCGAGTGCGAGTCAGCGTCAAAATTTTGGGGCAAGTACGAGTCAAGTGCGAGTCATTTTTGCATGAGTGCGAGTCGAGTACAAGTAAGGCCAGAAACCACGAGTCACAAGTCACGAGTCGAGTCACTTTGGGGAAAATGGCTTTTTCCCCTGAAAATGGGGTGGGTGGGTGTCTGTGTGTGGGGTGTGTGTGGGGACCTCTGAGACTTTTAAAGCACCCACTTGGCTCCCCCTATGCCCTTTCCCTCACCTCTCAGTCTTGTTGCCACCCATCTGGTTTGGGAAAAACAAGCGTGTCTACATTCAAACCATTTATTATTCCCTCCCTGCACCTTCCCCTTGCTGAGCCAAGCATCCCTTGGGCTCGGAGTTTTGGTCAATGAGGAGGAACTGCTGCGGCAGCTTCGCCTTCCCTCACTCCTCCCCACCCCTCGCACTTGGAGTTGTGGCCAATGGCAAACAGATAGCAACAAAAGGGGGGGGACTCAGAGCCAGGTTTGTTTTCCCACCCCCTTGAAAACCCTTCCACCCTCCTGCCCTCCTCCTCCGAGGTCTCCACTGCGCCTGCCTGCCTGCCTGCCTGTGTTGATGCCGGCCATTAAAGGAAAATGACTTGGAAATGGCAAGTCATTACCCCCACGAGTGCAAGTCAAGTACGAGTCCAGTGGGTCACGAGTGCGAGTGCGAGCCAGTGGGTCACGAGTACAAGTACGAGTACGAGTCAGGGAAAAAGTGGCTAAGTCACACTTGCGAGTCGAGTCATTTGACTCGAGTCCCCATCACTGCTAGGACCCTCTCTGTGCCCCTGTCATGGGTAGAGGTGATGGGAGAAGAAGATGGTTTTATTTTATTTTTCTCCGATTTTGGTGTTTATTAACCCAAATGAAATAGCTGCAGAAAGCGGTATGATGTGTTTTATTCCAACGTTTCCCCATTTTTATGCCAGCTGCCAGCATGCCTGGCCTGGCATCGCCCAGGAGTGGAGGCGAGCACCGGGCAGTTTCTTTCCACCCCAATCAGCCGATGGAAGCGACGTGGTTCTCTCTACACACACGCGCGCGCACACACGCACACACACACACACACACACACACACACACACTTTGCTTGGACATTTTTGACTGGGGCTTGGGCAAAAGCTGGATGTGGACTCGGTGTGACTAAAAGCAATATCCTGGCTCAGAACCCTTCCATCTTGCAGGTCATGTCCATTTCACAGAGGCCTGCCCAGCTCCCCACAGCCCCCCCCCTCAGCTGAGATCCTCTCTCTCCCACACACACGTCATTCGATAGTCAAATGGTGCAAATTTGGCAACTGTACTGTAGCAGGGGAAAAGTCAAACCCTCCTACGCCGTGTGACTTTTGTTAAGCCATCACGTTTGCAAGAGAACAGAATTCCTAACTATAAATTCAGAGATTAAAAAGATGATGGATATTCTTCTGAAATTGGTCTTCCTCTCTGAAGTGCTTTTATGAGTAATATTAATTTCCTTACAATTGCAAGCAGATGGTGGCAAGAAAATTGAGATAAAAAAAACTCATTGAGCGTTTTGAATTCTCCAGGTGTCAGTCCAATGTGCAGCGCAGTGCAATACAGGCATCAAGCTATAGAAGGGTTTTATTTGGGGAAAAAGCATTTAAATAAAAGCAAATAGGAATTGCAAGAGAGAGATGCTAAAGTTTCATTCATTGGCAGAAAAATAATTATGGCATTGTAGAACAAAATTCAATCAAGTCGGGTGGTATATTTGCATTATTAACCTCAGATGAATTTCAAGGTAATCCAATTTATTTTTAACTCCTTCAATTAAGTTGTATGAACATCATTCTTTCTGCAAACATGAGCCTGGCAGACTGGCAGTGATGATGAGTAATCTAGTCCTGACTCGGAGTGGAAATCTAGCATCAGGACCCACATTCAATCTTGCCATGTTTTGCGTTTTTCAACCAAGCCTACAGTGGAAGGAAGGATTTCATGACTGGTCCTTCGCATGCCCTGATACAGCATGCCTGGCATCGCCCAGCAGTGGAGGCAAGGAGCAGCAGGCAGAGCCCAGGCCCTGTGGAGAGCCCCATCAATGCTGCCATCCTAGGAACACAAGAAGCCTCCTGCTGGCTCAGAACCCAGCGCCCTGGAGCTCAGTGGCCTGTCAGAAGCCCCAAAGGAAGCCCATGAGCAAGGCATGAAGGCAACAGCCCTCCCCTTAGTTTGACCCACCAGCCTCTGGGACCCAGGGGTAGACTATGTCTGGATATGGAGGTTCCATATATATATATGCCATCCTGACCGATGACGATCCTCAGCCCGCTTCTCCTCCATGAATGTCTTGGCCTCTTGTAAAGGCAGCCAGGTCAGTGGCAGGGAGTTCCACAGGGAAGCTGCCTGTCTTCTGTGTGAAGAAGGACCTTCCTTCTTTGGCCGGTCCTGAACCTACTCGCCATTTAATTGGATGACCCCAAGCTTGAGTATTATGAGCCAAGGAGAAAAAACATCTCTCTCCACGATTGTCAAACAATGTATTGCTGGATAAACCTCAGCCAGGTCCGTCCGCCTGTCCACCCCCCCTTAGTTATCACCACCTTTACAGGGGAGGAGAGAAAAAGAGCCTGCAGTAGGGTAAGCCCCCTCTCCCCCCCCCCCCCGCAGACACACCCTCAGATCCTTCTGTTCCAAGGGTCTGGGCTGGGTCGAGGTGGGGAAAGGCTGTGAGAGAGTCTCCAAGGGCCGCTTGCAATTCCCTCACCCCAGGCAGCTTCCCTCTTCTCCTGCAACGCGGCCTCCGCCAGCCAGTCTGCGGCACACATCCTCTTCCTGCAGCTGGTGCAGCACACACAGCATTACGGAGGGGCCACTCTTGCAGCGCAGGGCTGCTTGGCTCTGCGGGGACCCACCTGGCCTGGACCCTCGCGAGCAGCATCAAGCCACCTTGAGTGGCGGACCCCCTGTCACAGTGTGGCTCCCGTCCCCAGCTCTTCGCCAATTGCAACAGGCAAAAAACAAGGGAGGGCAACGGAGGAGCAGCCATTGCAGAACTCCCACCGTAAGACGTGGTCTCTGTCCACGACGGCAGAGGCGCCTCCTGCAGCAGAAAACGACGCTCTGGGTCTCTCTTGCCACAGGGGTTGGTGATGGAGCTGGACTACAAGCTTGGAGCCTCCCCTGTGGGAAACGATGCTCAGCGCACCACTTCCAGCAAGACGAGAGAACTGAGGGCCGCCCGCCCGCCCGGCCTTTGTGCCCTCCGAGTGTTAAGGCAGCCCCCTCAAGGTGTGCAACTGCGGCACGACAGATCCCATGTGCAGCTCCGCCGCGTGAACAGGGCTCCATGTGCGGAGCCTTCACCTGAAGGTGGCTACCTCAAAGGCAGGCCGCGACGGCCTTCAGGTGGGGTCCTGGTGAAGCGGGCCTAGACAAGAGCCCCCCAGGAGTGGCAGGGGCTGCTGCCTCAGCTCAGAGTCCCACACAGGTTCCCTGAGGCACACACAGAGTTCCTGCATGTCAGGGCAGACCCATTCCCTCAACGAAAATGACTGAAGCAGCAGAGCCTGCAAAGGGGGGGGGGCTTCCTCCGTCCATTGGAGACTTGCGGGACATGGGAATAGTTCTTGCACATGACGAACCCAGGAGGGTGCTGCTTCCGACTGAGTCAGACCATCATCGGTCCGTCTTGCTCAGTATCATTGGACTGGCAGCAGCTCTGCCAGGATTCAGAGGAAGGGTCTTTTCTAGCCCCACTTGCAGATGTTGCCAGGGATTGGAGCTGGGGCCGTCTTCAAGCAAAGCTCTTCTGCTGAGCTACAGCCCCTCTCTGTGCAGAAGGTGTTTTTTTCTCTGTGTATACATTTGTCATAAAACAGTAGAAGGAAATGTTGTTTTTAGACCTATTTTAAGCCCCAGGCCACTGAGGGGCTCCATTCAGAGTCCACAATAACTGTTTGCTAGGGCTGCTTGCTCCCAGGGTGAACTTGAGGGAAATCTCTCCTTCCCGTTGCCCTCTACAGCCTCCCTCTAATTGCTCGCAGAAGGACATTTTGGAAAATGGAACCTGGCACGTTTGGAGAAGACCGTTCTCTTTGCGTTCCCTTTAGCTGCATTAAACTAGCCTGAGTGGGTCTATAGGGTTCTCTCGCAGCCCAATTAAGCCGTTACTGCTCTGCAATATTGGCTTTGCGAGCACCAGAGAAATGCTTAACTGGGACAAAATGGGATTCTCACATTTCCACTGCAGGTCATTAGTGGGGAGTTGTATTGTTTTTGCAACTCTCTTTCCCTCCATCTCGATTGAGCTGAGGTGAATCTGGAGCAAGGCAGGAATCCCTACAAGCAAAGCCTGAGGCTGCTGCACACTAATTAATTTTCCTGACGTGCTTTTTTTGTGGGTGTTAAGCACCCACTCGCGGCCCGAAGGGCGCCCAGATTATTTATTTATTTATTTATGGCCACAAAAATGGCCATTTTGCCACCGCTGCCACTCGCCTGCCGCTGCCACTCGCCTGCCGCCGCCACTGTTGCTGTTGTTGCCGTCACCGTCGCTGCAGCCACTGCTGCTGCCTCTGTCACTGCAACTCTGGAGCCTGGCCGGCTGCATTCGGGCCAGCCAGGACTCCAGCTGCCCCCTCAAGCTGCCGCCACTGCCACCGCTGCTTCCACAATTTTTTGGGCTGCGCCATCTTGGATCTCGCGAAATCTCATGAGATCCAAGATGGCGCCTTCTGAAAAAAATTGTGGAAATTTGAGGAAATAGCCGTGGCGCGGCAGCAGACCCGGAAAACTGGGACTGACCCGGTTCCGGGACCAGCTGGCAGGGACCGGAAACCGGGGCAGTCCCGGTTTTTCCGGGATGGATGGTAAGCCTAATATTACTCATTGCACCAAATATACAGTAATGGGTTTTCTCCATCAATTAAACTCTGCATTTAAGCTGTTGTTCTTTCAGGCAATTAACAGCCCAATCCGATCCCTCGCCAGTGTGCAGCACAGAGAGCTATGGGGGGGGGGGAGCACCAGGCAGCCCAGGAGAGGTAACTAAAAACATTTTTACTTACCTTTCAGTAGCCTGCCTGGTCTCCAATCGGTCTCCTCGGTTCTGTGCCAGCTCTTTAGCTGGTGTAAGTCCAAGGAGACTCCTGGGGGTGGGACTGAGCCGAGAAGAGGGGATAGGATCTTGGTGTGTGTGGCTTCCACCCAGATCCTCCCCCTCCCACACTTGGCCCAGCCCCAATCAGCCCTGATCCTCCCCCAAACCACCCCCACTGCCGACCTACCTGCTCCAGTGGAGGTTTTGCAGCCTGCCACTTTCTGGCTCTAGCGCCATCAGTAGTGAGCTGCAGAACGACAGAGCAGCTGTGGTGCCAGCAGTCCTGACTTTACATAAGGCCAACATAGGACTGGGCCTTTAGGCAGCGAAGGGGCAAATTTGACCCACATTCCTGGAAGCCTGGGAAGAGAGGCTGTTTCTCCTGATTTCCCATTACACTGCTGTTCTTCAAGTGAAAATCATGCTTGCAGTTTTGTTCACAAGTGTTTCCCAAAACCTGGCAATTTGCAAGAATTCATCCTGCATCCCCCAATGTGTGTGTGGGGGAGAGGTCTTATGCACGGTCAGGTTCTCAAGGTAATTTCTCACTTGTCACCAATGACATGTTAACATGTTTTGTAAGTGCAATGCTGTGACATCCCAATGCGATTCTCCTGACATCTCTCGCCCGCTCACTCGCTCACGCGCTCGCGCTCTCTCTACCCCTCCCTCCTGTTTTAATGGTAGTTATGAGCTACTGCACTTCAATAAGCCAACGTACAAAAGGTGCTGTATTTTTCGCTCCATAAGACGCAGCGGACCATAGGATGCATGTGTTTTATGGAGCTAAAAATAGGGGAAAAAATATTTGTAACTTACTGGGGCTTGTGGGGGCTTCGGGGAGGCCTGATGGAGTCATTCACAGATCACAAATGATGCACAATCCTCAAAGCCTATGCAGTAATAAGGTGTAGATTTAGGTATTGCAGTGGAATCTGTATCCCAAAGAGAGTAACTTATGGTCTCACACTGTGGTTATTTTTGAAGAACCAGCACAAAATCATCAAATGAAACAGTGTGGAAATCTGGCGACTGAAGGTGGGGTTTTAGGGGAAAGGCACTGAAAAAAAATCACTGTCCTGTGTAATTTACAAGAGGAAACTAACCACTGAGACAGAAAACATATGCAATGGCTAAACCTTGGGAGCTGTCACTTCAGTTCAGTCTCTGCCCTATCTAGTTAAAACAGCGTTTTTTTCATTACTGACTCACTCACACACCCACACATTTTCTTTCTGAATCAAGATTATTATTGATTATTTTAGGGCCCACCCACCCACCCCCCACTTTCACAAGGTTCTTAATAGGAGAAACAGGATATGTCCTATTCATTTAATTAAAGCAAAAATAACTAGCAATCTCCTAGGCCAATAACACTGCTGAACTCATCAGGCTGCAACATTTTTTTAAATTATGGATAGACTTCCTGCCAGTGCTCTCTCTCTCTCTCTCTCTCTCTCTCTCTCTCTCTCTCTCTCTCTGTGTGTGTGTGTGTGTGTGATGCAAAAAAGGCTAGTTTAGTAGTGTGTGTGTGTGTGTGTGTGTGTGTGTGTGTGTGTGTGTGTGTGTGTGTGTGTGTGTGTGTGTGCGCGCGTTCAGTTTTCATGTTGCCAAAATGCTGAATTGCAACAGAGCCTTGGGGAATGCTCCAGCATCTTTCCAATCTGATGCTGATCCATTCATTACCGCTATCATGCTCCTACAGACAACTCTGAGAGATGGACCTGCTTAACAACTCACAGAAATATTGTTTTTTGTTGCTAATAGCTCTCTCTAGTCACAATGTGGTGTGCTGTCATAATGAAGTACTGTATATATTGCCCTATTATGAAAACTCAGGTTAGGCTAATAACAAAATCCAAACTTTAGCCAGCAAAAACGTTGCTGCCGGTATTTAAATGTGTAGACTAAATACAGAATAACAAGAATGCTTTACTTGTCTGCAGAACCATTCAGTGCCAATTCAACATTTTAAAATCTCCTAATTCAACCCTCCCCAAACAGCTCCCTTGCTTCTCACACAGGGGAAACCCTGCCCACCATAGTTCATATAACCCTTTTCAAAATGCATTTCCAGCTAGCTCCTAACCTATGCCTATTTTTCCAATAACCAAAATGCTACTGATACATTATAGAACTGCCTTGGAATGTTAATTGGCCCCAGCTCTAGCTTTCTGTTTTCTCCCCTATCCAATTCCCCTTTACAAAACAATCATTGCAACTGAAAAGGTATCAACTTATCTCACAAAGACATAAGACCATCCCCAAATAGCTTCCCAAAATGGGCACCTTCCCTTAGTCATTATCCTTTTTTTTAAAACTTACCTGGGTTTGCGGGGTCTTCGGGGAGGCCTGCGCGACCCTCTGCAGGCCTCCCCGATCTTCAGATCGGAGATAAAGGCTATTTTTGGCCATTTTTTCCGAAAACCGGAAATGGCTGAAAATAGCCTTTATCTCCGAAGATCAGGGAGGCCTGCAGAGGGTCGCGCGACCCTTTGCAGGCCTCCCCGATCTTCAGATCGGAGATAAAGGCTATTTTTGGCCATTTTTTCCGAAAACCAGAAATGGCTGAAAATAGTCTTTATCTCCGATCTGAAGATCAAGGAGGCCTGCAGAGGGTCGCGCAGGCCTCCCCGAAGACCCCGCAAGCCCAAATAAGTAAAAAAAAAATTCCCCTTAAACATTCGCTCCATAAGACGCACACTTATTTTCCGCCTATTTGGGGGGGGGGGAATTGCGTCTTATGGAGCGAAAAATACGGTAACTCCAGGACTGTGTTTCATCTTATGGCAAATAAATTTCAGCCCATGATTAGCCCCCTCCCTGCCAACACCAGTGTTTATCTCTTCCTAACGAAGGACAATTTCTGTAATGGAATTTTCAAAACTCGTGTTCCCTTGCCAAAGCAATTCCTCTCTGTTTTCCCCTACTTGTACAATGGGGATAACAGTGGCCTTCCTTGCAGTGTCGTTGTGAGGAAGAGCCCAGTAAGGATTGCAAAGCACTTTACAAAGTACTGTAAAGTAAGTGTTATATAAACGAGACATAATAGAACGAAGCATAATAGAACGAAGCCACTCCCCACCTGCCTTTACAATATCAATCTGCTGCAATTTTCCCCTCTTTTAATTATTTGCTATTATTATTTTGAATATTTTTAATAAGGCTAGACTCACTAGTCCAGAGGTTCTCAACCTTTGGAGTCCTGGGTACCCCCTATCATGGTCCAATTTTCTGAAATACCCCCTGCTAATTAACTGCTAATTAATTTGATTAATCAATTAATTAATTAGGTAATTAATCGTTAAAAAGTACTAAAATAATTTTAAATGTGTAAAATGTGAAAGAGACAGAAGGGCTTCGAAAATAATTACAATTTAAAATCCATGTTAATTAACACTTAATTAGCTGTTGATGGGGCAGATAAGGGGCAGGACTTGGCATACCCCCAGCAAGAGGTCCGCGTAACCCTAGGGGTACCAGTACCACAGGTTGAGAACCTCAGCACTAGTCTAATACACATAGCCATTCCAAGCAGCAATAGCACCAAATGGAGCCACCCGCGCATTAGCCGTCGCCGCTCAGAATGGTTCCGACCAGCGAGTGGGCGGGGCTGCTTACTCGCATGTAGGAGCGTCTTGCCCCACTTACGGTACCGCCCTCCCCTCTGCTGCATCGCGTAAATTGGTGGAGGGTAGGATTGGGGCAACAGTCCACCAATCATGGAGCAGCAGCCTGCTATCAACGTGATGTCAGCCTGACATCGGCCCAACGTGCAAGGATGGACATGCACCACATCTACCCAGCAGCCTCAGTGCCGGCAGCCAGAGAGTGAACCAAGCAGGGGCCAGGGCAATGCTGCTGTTCAATGAGTAGCCACCACTGGGATGACACCCCCAGCTAATTAGCAATCGCTAATGACACCCCCCTCCCCAGCAGCATTCCTGTGCTATTGCAAAAGGATAAAGGGATGATCAGGCAACACAGTCTATAGCAAAGATACAGTTTACAATACTGAAGGGTCCGTATCAGGGGCGTAGGGCAATGAGATGGATATCCAGCATCAACTCGTGGCTGCATGAGACTCCCTCCCTGTCTTTGCTTACCTGTGTGGTCCTTGCTTCTCCTGGTGGGGTGTAGGAATGGAGCCGCCCCCCTTGAATGCGTGTGCATGGAGCCCAACTGGGCGCAGTCCCTGCAAACAAGAATTCTGAGAAGACAACTGTTAGCGAAGTATCTTGCCATGCAGCATGTGAAGGTCAACATGTTCTTTGTGCAAAGGGCGCCCTCCCTCTGTGTGCCCTTTCTCCATAGTTCCCATCACCCACGTTCCCATAAGTGTGGCCGACAGGAGGCCAGAGAGGTACAGCCCCGTGCTCTGAGACGGCGTCTCTCTAGGAGGGGCTCTAGCACGGGGGTTGCTGTGCTGTGATTGGCTGCCAAGTGGAGTCTCTCTCTCCTATGCTTCACCATAGCAAAGTGGACACGGCAGTGGGGGTGCAGACGTTGGGGTGGTCTGATGCTTTTCCCTTCCCCGTGGTTCCCTGTGGCTTTTTTACTCCTACAGTAGCTCTGCCATTGGCATGACATTCTTTCTGCAGATGTCCAGGCAAGTCCGTCTTCTGAAGATGGTCTAGGACAGGGGTGGCCAACCTCCCACCATGAGGGCCTCTGCATTCTTAAGAGTTGTGCAGAAGACAGGATCTTGGCAGCTGCAAGTACTGATGGTGCTGCTAAAGCAGCTGCACCTGCTGAAATGCCCTCACCTACTGTATACAACCATGAAAGGGCCAGGAGCAGTCATGCTGAAAGGTTGGCCACCCCTGGTATAGGGCATGGTGTACATTGACTTCTCCCCATCCTGCCCATGTCCCTCCCACGTCTCCACCCCATTTGGAGGCTTCCATCAGTGGTAGTTGCGCAGTCGTCGGGGGTATGTTGGCGTGGCATTGCAGTGGTGTTCAAGGGCATGTGGCGTATCCTATGCCACTCAGACTGGTGTTTCTAAAACATAGGATTGCACCCTTTGTGAAGCTTCACTATAGCTGATTAGCTATAACCTTGTGCAGCTTAGAATTAATGCAGTCCATGATTACTGGAAAGGAGGGGGGGGATTGAGACAGGGGAGGCATGGAGGGGGCACATGAGCCCGTGGCCTGTGCCCCGTCTGAAATCCAAACCATGGTTGGGAATGAGGGCTGTTGTTGTGCCTGAATTGAGCTGGCAGAACAACAAAAGCGACAGTTCTAGCAATGCGGAACAGCAAAAAAAAATCTCAAAAGCCACAGAAGGCGGCTGGCGTGCAAAGGGAGCGAGGCTTAAAACGTATTTGTCCTCCTCACTAGCAAGTGTGTTGTTTCTTTATACAGAAGGATCTCACCTTAAATCATCCGTCGCTTGAAATGCAGGCCTACCTTGCGTTGCGGAGTGATAAAACGGTAGAGCTTTATCTCAGAAAGCAGACGACAAACCCCCCCAGATAAGAATAAAGAACTTGTTTACTTCCAGTGGATTTCTTCTACTGGAAACAAAACGTGATGCTCTTATAGTGTTCTCGTGTGTGTGTGTGTGTGTGTGTGTGTGTGTGTGTGTGTGTGTGTGTGTGTGTCTACATTATCTGCAATACTGATCACAGCAAAAGAAAACTAATAGGAAGGTACATGAAGTTTATTTAAACTTCACTGTATACTCAATGACACCGAGATACCAAATTATCACACATGGATACCAAGATTTTTCAACTGGATTTTTTTAAGGCATATTCATATTTGTATTGGGATGGATCAGGGACAAAACATCCCTTTCTTGAAAACAGTGAAATGCCTTCACGCTCACGCAAGAGCACCCACCTGTATGCCGCCACTGTGTTACAAATATCACTTCTGAATGTCAGCTTGTGGGTGCAGCAAGGAGAAATGCGCACAGCAGCCCAACCCCCTGATTCAAAATCGAGGCTGCCGTGTCAGCCTCTGAGCTTTTCAAAATATTCAATGCTGAGTTTTAATTCTGAATGTTTAATTCAACATACTCAGCAGGCCCCAATCCCCTGTGTTAATAAATTGGGTGGTTGCGAGAGTTGGACCATAAGGAAGGCCGAGCAGCGAAGAATAGATGCTTTTGAACAGTGGTGCTGGAGAAGACTCCTGAGAGTCCCTTGGACTGCTAGGAGATCAAATCAGTCAATCCTAAATGAAATCAACCCTGACTGTTCCCTGGAAGGACAGATACTAAGGCTGAAACTCAAATATTTTGGCCACCTAATGCGAAGAGAGGACTCTCTGGAGAAGACTCTGATGCTGGGAAAGATTGAAGGCAAAAGGAGAAGGGGAAGGCCAAGGATGAGATGGTTAGACAGCATCACCGATGCAACGAACATGAAAATGAGCGAACTCAGGAAGATAGTGGAGGACAGGAAGGCCTGGCGGGATATGGTTCATGGGATCACGAAGGGTCGGACACGACTTAACGACTGAACAACAACAACAATATCTCAGTCCCGAGTTATTTTTCAGGAGGAGAGTAGCGGTCGTGTAACATAAGGACATAAGAAGAGCCCAGCTGCTGGATCAGACCCAAGGCCCGGCATCTAGTCCTACATAAGAACATAAGAACAGCCCTGCTGGATCAGGCCAAAAGCCCATCTAGTCCAGCTTCCTGTATCACACAGTGGCCCCACCAGATGCCCCAGGGAGCACAAGACAACAAGATAACCTGTTTCCCGTTGTCACTCCCTTGCACCTGGCACAGAGAAAACCCACTTCTAAAACCAGGAGGTTGCTTATGGCTTGTAACCTGTGATGGTCTTTTCCTCCATGAATCTGTCCAAACCCCTTTTAAAGGCATCTAGGCCAGATGCCATCACCACATCCTGTGGCAAGGGTAAAGAAATATTTTCTTTTGTCTGTTAACTCTCCCTCCACTCAATTTTAGTGCGTGTCCCCTGGTTCTGGTGTTGTGCGAGAGGGAGAAGAATTTCCCTCTATCCACTCTCTCCATCCCATGCATAATTTTATATGGCTCAATCATGTCCCCCCTCAGGCGCCTTTTTTCTAGACTGAAAAGCCCCAGACGCTGTAGCCTTTCCTCATAAGTGAGGTGCTCCAGCCCACGAATCAATCTGGTCGCTCTTTTCTGAACTTTTTCCAATTCAACTATATCCTTTTTGAGGTGTGGTGACCAGAACTGGACACAATACTCCAGATGTGGCCTTACCATCGATTTGTACAAAGGCAGAATGATATTGGCCGTTTTATTCTCAATCCCTTTTTTAATGATCCCGAGCATGGAATTGGCCTTCTTCACAGCCGCCGCACACTGGGTCGACACTTTCATCGACCGGTCCACCAGCACCCCAAGATCTCTCTCTTGATCCGTCACAGACAACTCAGAACCCATTAGCATATATGTGAAATTTTGGTTTCTTGCCCCAATGTGCATCACTTTGCACTTACTTACATTGAAGCGCATCTGCCATTTTGCTGCCCATTCTCCCAGTTTGGAGAGATCCTTCTGGAGCTCTTCACAATCCCTGCTGGTCTTCACCACCCGGAAAAGTTTAGTGTCATCCGCAAACTTGGCCACCTCACTGCCTATCCCCGACTCCAGGTCATTTATGAATAAGTTGAAAAGCACCGGTCCCAAGACCGATCCTTGGGGCACACCGCTTTTCACCTCTCGCCATTGTGAAAATTGCCCATTGACTCCCACTCGCTGTTTCCTGGTCTTCAACCAGTTCCTAATCCACAAGAGGACCTGCCCTCTTATTCCCTGACTGTGGAGTTTTCTCAGGAGCCTTTCATGATGGATCGTGTCAAACGCCTTCTGAAAATCCAGATATATAATATCCACGGGTTCACTCACATCCACATGCCTGTTGACCTTTTCAAAAAAATCTAACAGGTTTGTGAGGCAAGACTTCCCCTTGCAGAAGCCATGCTGACTCTCCCTCAGCAGAGCTTGTTCTTCTATGTATTTTAAGATTTTATCCTTAATGAGACTTTCCACCATCTTCCCTGGAACAGATGTTAGGCTGACCGGCCTGTAGTTTCCCGGGTCCCCCCTCCTTCCTTTTTTAAAGATTGGCGTGACGTTAGCTATCCTCCAGTCCTCTGGCACAGTGGCCGTTTTAAGGGACAAGTTGCATATTTTGGTCAAGAGGTTAGCAACTTCATTCTTGAGTTCCTTCAGAACTCTTGGGTGGATGCCATCCGGGCCTGGTGATTTATTGATCTTTATTTTGTCAATTAAGTCTGAGACGTCTTCTCTTTTAACCTCTATTTGACTTAATTCTTTAGTCAGGGGAGACCGTTCCGGCAGCGGTATTTGCCCGAGGTCTTCTGCCGTGAAGACAGATGCAAAGAACTCATTTAATTTCTCTGCAGTCTCCAAGTCCCCTTTTGTCACCCCTTTCTCTCCCTCACCATCCAGCGGACCAACCGTTTCCCTGGCAGGTTTCCTGCTTCTAACATATTTGAAGAAGCTTTTATTATTCCCTTTTATGTTGCCTGCCATACGTTCCTCAAACTCTTTCTTGGCCTCCCGTATCATCTTTTTACATTTCTTTTGCCACAGTTTGTGCTCCTGTTTATTTTCCTCACTAGGGCAAGACTTCCATTTACGGAAGGAAGCTTCCTTGCCTTTTATAGCCTCTTTAACTGTGCTTGTTAGCCAAGCCGGCACCCTCCTGGACTTAGTCGAGCCCTTCCTCCTGCTTCCTGTACCCCACAGTGGCCCCACCAGCTGCCTCTGGGAGCGTAGAAACCCCCTGGGACATTTCAATGATCAGAAACCTAGTTGGCTCCTCTAGAAAATTCTCCAATGTTTCCCACTTGTAACTTGCTTGATGGTGCCAACCCTGCAGTGCAGCATTTCAGAGCTCAGCTTGGGCGGAGTGTGTCAGTGCAGAAGAAGAGACGTTCCAGCCAGACGAAGGCCCATCGAATCCACCATGTTATTTCCAGCTGTGGTGAAGCTGAACGCTATGGGAGAAATATCAGAGAAAGGGCAGGGCCCCCCAAACGAAATCAAGAAGCCCCACCACCAGGCCACGTTCTGCTTCGGCCACGGGAAGCAAAAAGAAAAAAGATGGCAAATGTGAGGTGCCCAAAACGAGCTCAAAAGATGGTAAAAACACAGTACTGGTTCAAAAAGGAAAGTTCTTTACTTCACTAGCAAAGGACACACTTGACCACACAAGTTGTGTAAGGGACAATACAATTACAAGGGTTTATATACATTACATTTGGAACTTGGTACATAGGTACAATTTGTAAAGGAAATCAATAGACAGAAGAATCCAAGGAAAATGCATGGAAAGCAACCAACAAGAACCCAGATTCAAACTTCCCACCAATTGCAAGTGTACATTACATTAACCAATAAAAGGAGGGATCTTAATGTTGAACCAATGGAAAAGTGTCGTGCTTGTGTGAATTATTGACCAATGGGGTCGGGGCTGCAGATGTTGCAATGCCCCAGGTGTGATTCCATCATCCCCCTGGCCAGGGTGGCAAGGGATGGGCCAGAGCATCCTGGGTATGAATGGGAAAGCGTATGCACAGACAGGTCTACAAAATACAGCCATTTCGATATGCAAGCACTGGAATGACTTAGAGCAGGGGTTCTCAACCAGTGGTACTAGTACCAACAGTGGTACTCTGGCCGACTGCTGGTGGTACTCGGTCTGCCGGACCACTGGAACCACTGGAACACTGGAACGTGGCACTTTTGACGGTGCGTTTTCACTCCCGAGAGGCTCCTGCCTTTGGCCGAGCCTCTTGGGAACTCTGAGAAGGGCCCTCCCATCTGCCCAGAGCCTCCTACCTGCGTTTTCCGGCCTCCAAAAACCTGAAAACCCAGAAGTAACTGATGATGATGTCATCGCCAGTCACTTCCGGTGGTACGCAGCAGGAGAGTGGTGCCGGAGGTGGTACTTGGCCGGGAAGGAGTTGAGAACCCCTGACTTATAGTAGACGAAGACTGGTGCCCAGCTACAATGTGGCACATGTAGAAAGGCATTTGGTAACAATGTTGCAGATGATACCGAGGGAAATGCAATAGAATCGAGATTGAATTAGGAGAAGCAGAGGCATTTCTACGGTGGGGGGTGGTACTGTAAGTTGCGCCCCGTCCTAGTCCCCGTTTACAACCTGGAACGAGGAGGCCCCGCCCCCTCACCATCGGAGCCATTCCGTGCAGCGAAAGCAACGGGCAGGTCTCCTGCCTGCTGCCCAATGCAAACAGCAACACCAAAGGTGCACCAAAGCAGCAGCAGTGCACCTGAGCCTGTGCAGAGCGCCCTTCCCACACACTCAGTTCTTCGACCACCATTGGACTTCGTAGCCTCCCTTTCTGCTGAAGGCTGACAGGTGCCTTTCCCAGGAATGTACCTCCACAATGGGGGGGGGGGGGAACTGACTTTCCAATTCCCTGGTTTTATCCAAAATGGTTTTGTTTGTCATTCTTATCTGTACGGAAAGCAAATGGAAGCTTTGAGAATGTGAATGTTTCCACCTGATCAGACAGAAGGAGCCACAAGAGAAGAGCTTGTCTGTGTAGTTTTGTTTGTTCGGATTCTACTTTCTAAGGATGTGGAGATAAAACTCTGGGGAACAAAGTCTGGCATTCAGAGGAACTTCCTTCCATCGCTTAACAGCCTATTTGAATGTCTGCTTCATGGGCTCTTTTCTTCCAAAAGTGATTGCGTGGAAGAAGAAACTAAAGGGCAAAGTTCTCCTCTGATTTTAAATGACAAAAGAACAATAGGGGGGGGGCTGGTTATTTTAGAAAAGCAAGAGAGGGCAACAGCCTTGCAAGGCAGCAACTCGAAACTGCAGCGCAGCGAACATGAATCCAGAATGTCTGTTTTTCTCATTCCCCTGGAAAGGGGAGCAGGGAAGGAATGCCAGTCCACTTCCTTCTTTTGGGACAGAGCCGGAAGAGCCGGCGAAGCCCCTGGTCCTGGGCACTCGCCTGTCATCCCTGCGACTGACTGTGCCATGCAGGTGATGTGGCTGCTTGAGACAAGAGCTCCACCATGTGACCCACAGACTGTTGCTAATTCCCTGGAATTGCCGCCCCCCATTGGCCAATGGATGAAAGAACATCGACTTTGGCAATTAGAAAGAGAGTTATGTACAATCAGAGGGAAAAACCAGACACGTACTTCTCTGTTTGGAAGAAACTTGAAGAGATGTATCTATAAGAGGACCCTTCCTGACCCCAAGATACTATGGGCAGCAGAAAAGGAGATACAGAACAAGCCCAAGAGCCAGGTGGAGAAGAAGCCCACGGTTCTCCCTCTAACCTCCCCACCACCATTCACGTAGGGCACTCAGAGCCAATAGCTCAGATGGCTTAAATTCGGGGAGGATGAGAGGTTGACCAGGGGCTATTAACCACGGGGGGCGGGCTACATGGTAGCTCCAGGTTCAGGAGCAGCATGGCACTGCACCCCCAGTTGCTGGCCAGCAAGCAGTCGTGTATGACATCAAGTCACTAGTCCATTAGAAGATACTCTCGCTACCCCAGGCCTCCACAGAAGGCATCTCCACACCCGTGGGCAGCAGGCCACGGAACACCAGCTGGTGGAGAGCAGCAATGGAAGAGAAACTCTATGGACTAGATGGGCTGTATTATCTGATCCAGCCAGCAGGGCCCCTTTACATAACATAAGACCATAAGAAGAGCCCTGCTGGATCAGGCCAAAAGCCCATCTAGTCCAGCTTCCTGCATCACACAGTGGCCCCACCAGATGCCTCAGGGAGCACACAAGACAACAACATAACCTTGTTAACCTTTCTGACGGCTCTCCCTGAATTACAATAGACGATGGGGTAACTGAGGCAACAGAGGTTTCCTTCCGGTGTTATCACCCTTCACTTCTTACTGGTATGCTTACATTTCCCTTCTTGTATGTTCTGTTTGTTCATGTTTCATGAGGAGGAGCCGTAACTCAGTGGTGGAGAGGGAGCCCCTGCTTTGCACGCAGAAGGTCCCGGTTTCAAGTCCTGGAAGCATCTCCAGGCAGAGTAGGGGGGGAAACTCGCCTGAAACTTTGGAGAGCCACTGCCAGGCAGAGCAGACGGCCATATCTTGACCCAGCTGGCATTTCTGAAAACGTCCCTGAGTCGACTCCACGTATAATGTGCTACAGTCCTAGAGCTGAGCACTATGAATAGCACACTCTGATGCGTGCTTATGCAGAAGCAATTCCTGGCTGGTGTGTCCAATGGAAGTGTGTTTGCACGCCTGTTTAGGACTGCCTCCTTAAGCACAGATAACTGCAGAGAAGTTGTTTCTTTCCAGTAGGGGACACAGCTGAAGGTGGGAGAAGGCATGCTGTGCTCCAGGCACCCCCTGAGCACCCACAAGCATCCTTGGAGCACCTCCAAACTGCAGACCTGGTTACTGGGGACTTCATGATGCCTGGCAGCTGAATGTACGGGATTCAACTGCATTCCAAGGCACTGCATATGAGGCGAGGTCAGGAGACACGAAAGTTCTGTCCATGTTGTGACGTCTGTGGCGGGCCATTCACACATACAAGAATCACTTGATTCTCAAGAAGGGATGAACAGCTCATCGATACTTGGGTCTGGAAATAGACATGCATTGACCTCGGTTTCCTTGCATTTATTGGGGGGGGGGTTTGGTTTGCATCCAGAAGAGGGATCGTCAGGCATATATTCCAGTAGGAGTTTCTCCTGCACAAGCCAGGGCCACCCGCTTTCACTGGGCTTGCACAGGACAACATCCTGCTGGAGGAGGAGCCCAAAATGCCCTCTTTTGATATATTCAGAAATGAGCAGCAGTTGACTTTCTGTACCTTCTTAATGGTTGTGTCTGCAATTGGCCTGTGAAAGATGCTTTATTCTGACAGCTCCTGTCTCTTGTTGCTCAGAAGATGATGGATTAAATGAATTATTATCAAGTGGATTAGTCAGTGGCTGATGGAAGTGATGGCTTATCATGTTTACATGGCCCTTTCAAACTCTCTGAACATCAGAGGAACCAGAGACGTGCTGGGATTTGGGGGATATGAAATCTGTTTCCTCGTCATAGCTGAGGTAGATTTAGTCCTGCTGTTGTCTAAAAAAAACACACCTCCATCTGTTGTCCTGAAGGCAGAATCAGATGGCAGCCCCACCATATACACACACACACACACACACACACACACACACACACACACACACACACACACACACAGACCCATCAGCAGCCATTTCCCCCTCCCCTGGTGTCCATGTTGTTGACCTTTGAAAACTTTGGGTCATCAGAGTTAAAACTTTGCTGGAACCCTGCTGGATACTTTAAATGCTGAACATCTGCCTTATGGTTTGGGTACAGAGGACATGTCAGAACCGAGGGAAACGCTTCCGAATGTCATTTCTCAGGTAGTTGTGTAGGTCATTCATCATGTTCCCGTGTTGCCCTGCTTGAGCTCCAGGCTGCTGAGAAACCATGTGCTCCTTCCTTGGCATCATTCCTGGCAGACACACAACAGAAGGAAACCAGCCCTCTGCTTGCTTCTAGGGATTCGTTTTGATCTGGTTATCTGGTCCAAAGCTCCAGTTCAAGGCACGATTCTCTCCTGCGTAGCATGTCCAGCACACTTTTTCTTCTGAAGTACTTTACAGTCTTTAATGCAACAGCTTCCTGTGTTGGTCTGCTGTAGCAAAAGCAGCAAGAGCCTTGTGGCACCTTGAAGATGACGAGCAAATGTGTTACGTACGTACACTCATCCACAAAGCTTCTTCTGTAACAAATCCATTGATTAGACTTTAAGTGGCCACAGTACTTTCTGTGGTCATGAATGTGCTGTCCATCTCTACAATCCCAGCCACAAGCAGCAACCCAGATACCATCTCCAAAGACGGGATGCCAAGAGTTTGGGGGCCCCTATAGTCCTGCAGCTCTATCTGTAGAGGAGGAGTTTGCTGTGACTTCAATGCCCAAGAAACTTCTATGACCAAATCCGAATGCAGGTCCAGTTGCCAAGACCCTGCGTGCAGCATGCAACTCTGGAGCCTGAACCCATCTGACCAAGCCTTCATCCCACCACAAAGACACTAACACACTCATCAGGAGACAACAAAGGTGAGCCAGGCTCCAGACTAGAACTCAAGGCCCTTAGTGGCCCAATCCTATCTGTGTGATACACCGGAGGATCCTGGGTCTGCCCTCACAGCAGCATCTCCGCTGGTGCCGGTGCAAGGGCCCGGAATGCTGCACGGCAGCAGTGGCGCCTGGCAGAGCAGCCACCAGCGGGCATCTGCTGGCAGTAGGGAGCGATCTGGGTGGGGATCGGGCCAGGACAGGGACGGATCAGGGGCAGAATGGGGCGGATCTCAGTGGCAGTGATGGACACCGAATCCTATACCCCTGGCCCAGCCCGGCCCAAAATTGCTGGCATAAATTGGAGGAGTCCCATAAGGTGGGACAGTAGTCAGAGTGGTAAGTGAAGTTTTTCTTTACTTACCTCTCTCAGCCAGACTGGTCCCCAGCCAGCCTGCAGGATGCAGAGGACACTGTGTTAGCATCAGCCCTGCACATTCAGGCCGGCCCAAGATGGGATTGGGCCATAAGACTTCTGTCGGAGAAACTGAACACCCAAAGTAGTATTGCGACCATTGGTGACCCTGAGCGCTCAGTCTGTGCATAAATGTATATTGTATGCCACAAACCTTTTAAAAACATTATAAAATCCATATAACGTGCGTATAACCTTTTCTTAGTACAAGCTGGACAAAAGGACATCTGATAGTTGAAGAGGTTCCTACTCCGGAATGTGTTTTGAACTCATCGTTTTGGCATAAAAAAACTATTGGCTTTATAATGAGCACCACCAAGGTGTGAATAGGTAGAGATGAGGAATTGTTGGACACTAACAAGTTTTTGGGGACATCATTTGGGGGAAATCATATGATTTCGAGGAAATGGAAGGCTAAAACCATGCTTTATATGCATGTCAAGGTTTTAGGTAAAACAAGCATACACTAACATAAGAACATAAGAACATAAGAAGAGCCCTGCTGGATCAGGCCAAAAGCCCATCTAGTCCAGCTTCCTGTGTCACACAGTGGCCCCACCAGATGCCTCAGGGAGCACACGAGACAACAAGATACCTGTGTCCAGTCGCCACTCCCTTGCACCTGGCACAGAGAAAACCCACTTCTAAAAACCAGGAGGTTGCTTATGGCGTGTAACCTGTGATGGTCTTTTCCTCCATGAATCTGTCCAAACCCCTTTTAAAGGCATCTAGGCCAGATGCCATCACCACATCCTGTGGCAAGGAGTTCCACAAACCAATTACACGCTGGGTAAAGAAATATTTTCTTTTGTCTGTTTTAATCCTCCCTCCACTCAATTTGAGTGCATTGTTACCAAAAGAGCTGGTTCTTAGGGGAAATTAACACAGCCCAATTTGGAACAAGGGATCTTGTATACTGGATAACAAATCAGCGTAATGCAGGGCTTCCCTTTTAACTTAGCAAAGAGAGAGACTGAGAGAAATAACTTCCAATAAAAGTTTATGGATTTATTAAAAAAGGACAAAGGTAAAATTATTGCATACAGAGAAATTATATATATATATATAATATGCCCATGGTTGGACACCAATAATGGAAAAATATGTTTCTATTGTCTTAAACATAGTGTAAGTGTTCCTGTCTTGATGATGGTGGTTGCTTGTAATGCAGAGTGTATTTGGTGCAAAGGAAAGGGGGGGTCAGGGAGAGAATTCTGGGTGTCCCTGCTTCTTACAACCCAATTCCTAACAGCTAAGAATAGGGAGAGAAGGGGGGGAGGGAGGTTTCAGAGGTCTTTCATACTACCTGTCTTGTAGAGGAGAGCCTTGCCAGCGTAGCTGTTGGTGGTTTGGAAACTCAGAAGAGTTACAAATTGTAAGGGGAAAAGCTTTCCTTTTTAAGGAGTTTTTAGGGATGGTGCTACGTGCAGGCTAGCTTATTCAGGATAAATGTGTAACTTTGGGGAGCTATGTTTGATGTGTAAATTGATAACTTGGGATGAGAATAGAAAGGAACTTCCCTAATCCTTGCAGGATGTAAGTAATCTTTTGTTGCTTCATGTGTCAGCTAACATGCAAATGGAGTAAAACACTGGTGCCAGAGAGATGTCTCGCACCCAACACTGGAGTTTACCCAAGTTAATGCAAATATACTGGTCTAATAATGATTTTGTTACAAAGTTACAAATTACTGAAATTGCATTCAGAAAAGTAAACATAGATGCAGAAACAAAGGATGAGTAAAGGATTAAAAGTTGCAGTCCACGAGACATGATGGGTTTAGCTTTTCTTCTTCCAGGATGTGTGTTTGTGGGGTAAAAGTTCATTCCAGGCCTGAACCAAAGTTTTGAGAAAAACATGGCCTGTAACAGTTCAGTTCATTTGGTGCATAGGTTCTGGAAAACAGTTCATTTTGCACCTTAATATTCCTTGGTGTTGTCCTATGAAATATCATGTTGCTTGATATCAGAGTTCATAAAACAGTATGATGAGGAATGAAACAGGGGGTAAATGATCCAGTAGTAACAGCATGTCCCCTGGTTCTGGTGTTGTGCGAGAGGGAGAAGAATTTCCCTCTATCCACTCTCTCCATCCCATGCATAATTTTATACGTCTCAATCATGTCCCCCCTCAGGCGCCTTTTTTCTAGGCTGAAAAGCCCCAGACGCTGTAGCCTTTCCTCATAAGGGAGGTGCTCCAGCCCACGAATCAACCTGGTCGCTCTTTTCTGCACCTTTTCCAATTCAACTATATCCTTTTTGAGGTGTGGTGACCAGAACTGGACGCAATACTCCAGATGTGGCCTTACCATCGATTTGTACAAAGGCAGAATGATATTGGCCGTTTTATTCTCAATCCCTTTTTTAATGATCCCGAGCATGGAATTGGCCTTCTTCACAGCCACCGCACACTGGGTCGACACTTTCATCGACCTATCCACCAGCACCCCAAGATCTCTCTCTTGATCCGTCACAGACAACTCAGAACCCATTAGCTTATATGTGAAATTTTGGTTTCTTGCCCCAATGTGCATCACTTTGCACTTACTTACTTTCCGGAAATGGCCAAAAATCGCTGTTTTCGGCCGAGGTGAACACCGGGGAGGCCTGCAGAGGCTCGCGCAGGCCTCCCCGAAGCCCCCACAGGCCTCCCCGAAGCGCCCCCAAGCCCAGGTAAGTAAAAAACTTTTTTTCTGTATTTTATGCTCCATAGGACGCATGCGTCCTATGGACCGATGCGTCCTATGGAGCGTAAAATACGGTAATTTTATGTAATGGGTATGTTCCAAAGAAGGCAATGGGTTAGGCTTATTTTATGAAGATGCAATCAATATTTGTGGCAGTATAAAAACTTTGGACACCTTTGTAAGTGTGCATCCCTTCGTGGCTGACTTGTGCGTCAGGTACTGTGTGTTGGCTGTGCACCGGGCAATTGTGCTTAATAATAAAGAAAAGAGGAAGTCTCTAAACTAAAAGCTGTTTGTGTCTTCAGTGTGTGATTTCTCCAGGTCAGAACCCCAGGGGGGCAGTTGCTTCCCCAACGCTTCCCCATAGGCTGTTGTGTGCTCTAACCTATGAAAGCTTATGCCCCTTCCCGGCTGGCCCCCATTTCCCACCCACCTCTTGCAGCAGCTTATACAATTTCTGCACATCCTTCCTCGTGCTTAGTGCTTTCGTTCTGTCCCCTTTGTAATCCTGTTCTGAGCCACCCACCCGCTTCCCATACTGTATATCAGCGACATATTTGCTTCCCACTGGTAGTAGACTTTTCAGTTTCCAAAATTTTAGAATGTTCTCCACACAAACAAACAGTCCCAGAGAAGACTTCTGGCACTACCCTCATAGGAAGAAAGGGGCTTTTTACATCCCAGACAAAAACTAAGATTTATTCCCTTCCTGGTGTCTCTGGTTTTCTTTCTCCTCCTCTGGCTGGCCCTACTTCAGATTTATGGGAGGAGAGAATCTACACAGTCTTTAGATTTATGAGACTATGAATATTTTCTGCTTTTATTGGATAAACCTTTCAGATATAGACTGGAAGTGGAGTTATTCTAATGTGCGGCTTTTCTCGAAACATTGCAAAAACTAAAAAAGTGCATTATATGGAAGCAAATATTAAGCAAGGAGAATTAATCAACAGGGAAATAAATTCAGGCATGAAAGCTCAGGTCACTGTGGGAAGAGTGAGAAGTGGCTTGGAAAACCAGCCAAGCCATATGGAGAACGATGCGCGTCCTCCTTCAATTCAGCCCATTATCTCCTAAACACAGCTCAGGCTTCTCTGTGGGGACAAAAGGATTTGATTTATACCAGGTAAACGCCATCCAACATGGCAGTTTATGCTCAAGCCCCAGCAGAAAGATGCTAGTGTAGAACAAAGCAAAGGTTGGAATCAGCACTTTGGCATCAAGACAAGCCATGAATATTTCATTGCGCTTTCAGCTGCTCAAAAAATGGACATGCAGAGAACTCAGGCTCCAGCAGGGCCGACAAGGGTAATGATGACACATGGAACTGGAACATGGATGAGCGAGGAAATGCCCACCGTTCTCTGCCAGCCAGGAGCCCCAGTGCAGATTTGGGGGGTGGGGACTGGTCAAAGAATAATTTCTGCTCCACAAACTCTCAACCACCACTTCCACAGAGTCTGGGGAGGGGGGGGGGTCAGGACACAGTCTTGCATGTCTAAAGAGGGGCAACTATCCACAAGGGGGATCCAGTGGAGTTGGATCGAAGAGCCAAACATCAGATGACGGTATCACCCCAGCAAAACCAATCATTAACTGTGGGGCTCCGCATGGCAAGTGCCCCTTGGACAGAAAAACGAGACTGTCAAAAGCTGCTCTGATGAAAGGACAAACGCCCACCGTTGGGAGCCGCAGCAGGGACCAATCCGGCTTGGGACTACAGCATTCAGGAGGGAGGTTGACCCTTTTCCCCCTCCCAAATAGCCATTTCAAGGGCAAATACCTAGCTGCTTTGAAGTGGTTTCTGACAAGGAAATAGCACAAAGTATCCCCTCCTCCCACACACTGTGCCTCCAAGGAATCCGTGCCGCCGGTGTGCGGACCCCTCCTGGAGCTGGGCAGCAGCGTTACGTACGACAAGGCACACCACTGCCCCTGGACGTTCGGCAGTGACACCATTCTAGACTGCTGAGCTCTGCGCTGTGCAGAGCACAGCTGAGAGGTGCATGTGGCCACTCGGCCATGCGCCTTAGAGGGAGCACTGGTTCCAGGATGGACCCCACTTCCTAGGATCCTGTCCACAGCTAAAAGGAATCCAAGAAGACAGAGATGCTGGAGGTACTTCCACTAGAACTGTCCAAGTCGTGATGGATGCAAGACGCCCTTTTGTCTGCAAAGGGTCTTGCAAACGGGTCGCAGGTAGTGGGCCTCCCAGGTGTCCTCCCTCCCGTCACAGGAGCCCAGGCGTAGCAGGCCCTGCACCAGTTGGAACAGCGCCACTGGCTGGCTCTCTGCTGCGGATGCAGTGACGGATGGCAAGGAAGGACGCTTTTTCCATTGCCACATGACCTGAGAGCCAACTGTCTTGGGGCTCTGTGCTGTTTTGTCTCATTTGTTTCAGTCTTACTGTTTTGTCATGTAGATTGTAGTAGTTTATTGCACACCACTGTGGGGACCAGAAAGCAGGAGCTAAGTGTCATCAATTATTTCATGAATTAAATTAGCGGCCCCCTCAGTGTGCTTGCAAAAGTGCCTTATTTGTTTCTATTTATGTAAAAGATTTTTATCCCACCTTTCCGATAAATACTTGAGGCAGCTAACAACTCACACACAATAAATCATGTACTACAAATAAGTAGTATGACTACTTATAATGTAATAATAATGACTTCCGAAGGGCTGACTTCCCCAAAATGAGGAGACTAGTTTAAAAAAAGCTAAAAGGGAAGGTAAAAAGAGTCCAATCGCTCCAGAGTGCATGGAGGCTGTTTAAAACAACAGTCATAGAGGCCCAGCGGGAGTGTATCCCACAAAGGAGGAAGGGCTCGACCAACTCCAGGAGGGTGCCGGCATGGCTAACAAGCACAGTTAAGGAGGCTGTAAAAGGCAAGGAAGCTTCCTTCCGTAAATGGAAGTCTTGCCCTAGTGAGGAAAATAAACAGGAGCACAAACTGTGGCAAAAGAAATGTAAAAAGATGATAAGGGAGGCCAAGCAAGACTTTGAGGAACGTATGGCAGGCAACATAAAAGGGAATAATAAAAGCTTCTTCAAATATGTTAGAAGCAGGAAACCTGCCAGGGAAACGGTTGGTCCGCTGGATGGTGAGGGAGAGAAAGGGGTGATAAAAGGGGACTTGGAGACTGCAGAGAAATTAAATGAGTTCTTTGCATCTGTCTTCACGGCAGAAGACCTCGGGCAAATACCGCTGCCGGAATGGTCTCCCCTGACTAAAGAATTAAGTCAAATAGAGGTTAAAAGAGAAGACGTCTCAGACTTAATTGACAAAATAAAGATCAATAAATCACCAGGCCCGGATGGCATCCACCCAAGAGTTCTGAAGGAACTCAAGAATGAAGTTGCTGACCTCTTGACCCAAATATGCAACTTGTCCCTTAAAACGGCCACTGTGCCAGAGGATTGGAGGATAGCTAATGTCACGCCAATCTTTAAAAAAGGAAGGAGGGGGGACCCGGGAAACTACAGGCCGGTCAGCCTAACATCTGTTCCAGGGAAGATGGTGGAAAGTCTCATTAAGGATAAAATCTTAAAATACATAGAAGAACAAGCTCTGCTGAGGGAGAGTCAGCATGGCTTCTGCAAGGGGAAGTCTTGCCTCACAAACCTGTTAGAATTTTTTGAAAAGGTCAACAGGCATGTGGATGCGAGCGAACCCGTGGATATTATATATCTGGATTTTCAGAAGGCGTTTGACACGGTCCCTCATCAAAGGCTCCTGAGAAAACTCCACAGTCAGGGAATAAGAGGGCAGGTCCTCTTGTGGATTAGGAACTGGTTGAAGACCAGGAAACAGCGAGTGGGAGTCAATGGGCAATTTTCACAATGGCGAGAGGTGAAAAGCGGTGTGCCCCAAGGATCGGTCTTGGGACCGGTGCTTTTCAACTTATTCATAAATGACCTGGAGTCGGGGATAGGCAGTGAGGTGGCCAAGTTTGCAGATGACACTAAACTTTTCCGGGTGGTGAAGACCAGCAGGGATTGTGAAGAGCTCCTGAAGGATCTCTCCAAACTGGGAGAATGGACAGCAAAATGGCAGATGCGCTTCAATGTAAGTAAGTGCAAAGTGATGCACATTGGGGCAAGAAACCAAAATTTCATATATAAGCTAATGGGTTCTGAGTTGTCTGTGACAGATCAAGAGAGAGATCTTGGGGTGCTGGTGGACAGGTCGATGAAAGTGTCGACCCAGTGTGCGGCGGCTGTGAAGAAGGCCAATTCCATGCTCGGGATCATTAAAAAAGGGATTGAGAATAAAACGGCCAATATCATTCTGCCTTTGTACAAATCGATGGTAAGGCCACATCTGGAGTATTGTGTCCAGTTCTGGTCACCACACCTCAAAAAGGATATAGTTGAATTGGAAAAGGTGCAGAAAAGAGCGACCAGAATGATTCGTGGGCTGGAGCACCTCCCTTATGAGGAAAGGCTACAGCGTCTGGGGCTTTTCAGCCTAGAAAAAAGGCGCATGAGGGGGGACATGATTGAGACTTATAAAATTATGCATGGGATGGAGAGAGTGGATAGAGGGAAATTCTTCTCCCTCTCGCACAACACCAGAACCAGGGGACATGTACTAAAATTGAGTGGAGGGAGAGTTAGAACAGACAAAAGAAAATATTTCTTTACCCAGCGTGTAATTCATCTGTGGAACATCTGTGGAACTCCTTGCCACAGGATGTGGTGATGGCACCTGGCCTAGATGCCTTTAAAAGGGGTTTGGACAGATTCATGGAGGAAAAGACCATCACAGGTTACAAGCCATAAGCAACCTCCTGGTTTTTAGAAGTGGGTTTTCTCTGTGCCAGGTGCAAGGGAGTGTCAACGGGAAACAGGTTATCTTGTTGTCTTGTGCTCCCTGAGGCATCTGGTGGGGCCACTGTGTGACACAGGAAGCTGGACTAGATGGGCTTTTGGCCTGATCCAGCAGGGCTCTTCTTATGTTCTTATGTTATGTTCTCTCCTCATCTTGTTGGCTGTGTACTCCCCGAGGCATCTGGTGGGGCCACTGTGAGATACAGGAAGCTGGACTAGATGGGCCTTTGGCCTGATCCAGCAAGGCTCTTCTGATGTTCTGATGTTCTGAAGTCAATATTTTTTTTAAAAAACCAACAACAATAACAGTTTATCTAATGAATTAATCCAAAGCACTTCATAAAACCCCAGCACACAGCACACCCATAGTCCCACGACAGCTACACATTCACAAGCAGCACCATAGAAATTATTCCCTATATCAAAGCACAAATTAAAGCAACCCACAGCAGCAGTATCGCGTAGAGAGGCAGTGGCAGGTATGATGAATAAGAATGACCCACCCATCCCCACACGCAACCCAACTAAAACGGCAGTCTGGATAAAGAAGGCTTCAACCCCCGTCGGAATATCTTTAAGACGAGGGCAGTGCTCAAATCATAAGGGAGAGAGTAGCACAGCTGGTACAGTAGCAATGAGATGATAAGATTGATGAGATGATAAGATTGAACATTGACACAGTAGCACAGTAGCAATGAGATGATAAGATTGATGAGATGATAAGATTGAACATTGACATCTTGGGAATCAGCGAACTAAAATGGACGGGCATGGGCGAATTTAATTCAGGTGACCATCATATCTACTACTGTGGGCATGAATCCCTTAGAAGAAATGGAGTAGCCCTCATAGTCAATAAAAGAGTGGGAAAGGCAGTACTGGGGTGCAACCTCAAAAACGACAGAATGATTTCAGTTCGAATCCAAGGCAAACCATTCAACATTACAGTAATCCAAGTGTATGCCCCAACCACTGATGCCGAAGAAGATGAAGTTGACCGGTTCTATGAAGACCTACAACACCTTCTAGAACTAGCACCCAAAAAAGATGTCCTTTACATCATAGGAGACTGGAATGCTAAAGTAGGAAATCAAGAAATAAACGGAACAACAGGCAAGTTTGGCCTTGGAGCGCAAAATGAAGCAGGGCAAAGGCTAACGGAGTTCTGTCAAGAGAACACGCTGGTCATAGCAAACACTCTTTTCCAACAACACAAGAGGCGACTCTACACATGGACATCACCAGATGGTCAATACCGAAACCAGATAGATTATGTGCTTTGCAGCCAAAGATGGAGAAGCTCTATACAATCAGTAAAAACAAGACCTGGAGCTGACTGTGGCTCAGATCATGAGCTTCTTATTGCAAAATTCAGGCTTAAATTGAAGAATGTAGGGAACACCACTAGACCAGTCAGATATGACCTAAACCATATCCCTTATGAGTATACAGTGGAGGTGAAGAATAGGTTTAGGGCACTAGACCTGGTAGACAGAGTGCCTGAAGAACTATGGACGGAAGTTCGTAACATTGTACAGGAGGCAGCAACTAAAACCATCCCAAAGAAAAAGAAATGCAAGAAAGCAAAGTGGCTGTCAGATGAGGCTTTACAAATAGCTGTGGAAAGAAGGAATGCGAAAAGCAAAGGTGAAAGGGAAAGATATAAACAACTGAATGCAGATTTCCAGAGAATAGCAAGGAGAGATAAGAAGGCCTTCTTAAATGAACAATGCAAGGAAATCGAGGAAAACAACAGAATGGGGAGGACTAGAGATCTCTTCAAGAAAATTGGAGATATCAAGGGAACATTTTGTGCAAAGATGGGCATGATAAAGGATAAAAAAGGCAGAGACCTGACAGAAGCAGAAGAGATTAAGAAGAGATGGCAAGAATACACAGAAGAACTATACAAGAAAGAGCTTAATGTTCCTGATGACCACGCTGGTGTGGTCACTGACCCAGAGCCAGACATCCTAGAGAGCGAAGTCAAGTGGGCCTTAGATAGCATTACTAACAACAAAGCTAGCGGAGATGATAATATCCCAGCTGAGCTACTTAAAATCCTAAATGATGATGCTGTGAAAGTGCTGCACTCAATATGCCAACAAATTTGGAAAACTCAGCAGTGGCCAAAGGATTGGAAAAGGTCAGTTTACGTTCCAATTCCAAAGAAGGGCAGTGCCAAAGAGTGTTCAAACTATCGCACAATTGCACTCATTTCACATGCTAGCAAGGTTATGCTCAAAATTCTACAAGCTAGGCTTCAGCAGTACGTGGACCGAGAACTACCGGATGTACAAGCTGGGTTTCGAAGAGGCAGAGGAACTAGAGATCAAATTGCCAACATGCGCTGGATCATGGAGAAAGCACGAGAGTTCCAAAAAAACACCTACTTCTGCTTCATTGACTACGCAAAAGCCTTTGATTGTGTGGATCACAACAAGCTGTGGCAAGTTCTTAAAGAGATGGGGATACCAGACCACCTTACCTGTCTCCTGAGAAACCTGTATGCGGGTCAAGAAGCAACAGTTCGAACCGGCCATGGAACAACTGATTGGTTCAAAATTGGGAAGGGAGTACGGCAAGGCTGTATATTGTCACCCTGCCTATTTAACTTATATGCAGAGTACATTATGAGAAATGCAGGGCTGAATGAATCGCAAGCCGGAATCAAGATTGCCGGGAGAAACATCAACAACCTCAGATATGCAGACGATACCACTCTAATGGCAGAAAGTGAAGAAGAACTAAAGAGCCTCTTGATGAGAGTGAAAGAGGAGAGTGCAAAAGTTGGCTTGAAACTCAACATTAATAAAACTAAGATCATGGCATCTGGTCCCATCAATTCCTGGCAAATAGAAGGGGCAGAAATGGAAGCAGTAACAGATTTTACTTTTTTGGGTTCCAAGATCACTGCAGACGGAGACAGCAGCCATGAAATTAAAAGACGCTTACTCCTTGGAAGGAAAGCTATGGCAAATTTAGATAGCATAATAAAAAGCAGAGATATCACCATACCAACAAAAGTTCGTATAGTCAGGGCGATGGTGTTCCCAGTAGCAATGTATGGTTGCGAGAGCTGGACCATAAGGAAGGCTGAGCGCCGAAGAATAGATGCTTTTGAACTGTGGTGCTGGAGAAGACTCCTGAGAGTCCCTTGGACTGCTAGGAGATCAAATCAGTCAATCCTAAATGAAATCAACCCTGACTGTTCCCTGGAAGGACAGGTACTAAGGCTGAAACTCAAATATTTTGGCCACCTAATGCGAAGAGAGGACTCTCTGGAGAAGACTCTGATGCTGGGAAAGACTGAAGGCAAAAGGAGAAGGGGAAGGCCAAGGATGAGATGGTTAGACAGCATCACCGATGCAACGAACATGAAAATGAGCGAACTCAGGAAGATAGTGGAGGACAGGAAGGCCTGGCGGGATATGGTTCATGGGATCACGAAGGGTCGGACACGACTTAACGACTGAACAACAACAACAACAAGCACAGCTGGAGTGTAGCCATCACTGAAAAGGCCCGGTTTCTCACTGTTCCCCCGCCCCGACCTCTGTCAGCAATGGTACTTAGCAGGGCCCTATCAGATGATCTTAGGACAGACAGGACTATAGGGGAGCAGGCAGCCCCTCAGGTACCCCAACCCCGGGACATAAAGGGCTTTCAAGGTCGTGGTTGTGACTCAGGTGACTCAGGTCGTGGCTACAGCTGTTTTTCCTCAGAAGGTCCCTCGCTCTGTGCAACATGACTTCCTGGCATAGTAGCATCACACACAGCACAAGGTTTTCTGGGGGGAAACAGCAGCCACCAGGAGGGGGAGGGGGAGGAGCACTGCTGCTGCCACCATCACCCCAAAATATAAGCCGCAAGAGCAAAAAAAGGAAGGGATTTTGGAGTATGTCGTGTGTGTCCCCCCACACACACACATGCACGCGCACACACAACATTCAAAACTCCAGTTGAAAGGGCAGCTTTCAGCTCAGGTTTAAAAAACAGGCCAAGAGGGAATGGGTAATCCCATGAGGGCCTTGCACGTCGGCCACTAGCATTCCAGCAATGCAAGTTCTTTTATGGGTTTATGCGACGTGCCATTCAGCACAGCCGGGCCACCGTTGCAATTGGTGAGCAGCCACGGTCCCAGCTGCATGCCAGCAGTCTGGACAGGAGCCCCGGCGGCGCTGGTAAGTCAGCATGGGGGATGGGAGGGAGACAGGCAGGCAGAGGTGGACTGAATGGTTGAGAGGTGGAGGAACGGGGTGGAGAATGGGGTGGAACGGGGCGGCATACTGAGGCCAGGAAGCGGGTTGCATTGGCAACAGCAGTGCCACTGATATCCGCCCCCCTTCCAGACCTCAATCCACCTTCCCAGGTCCACTCAGACTTGTACCAGCTAAATCGCTGGCACAGATCCAAGATCCTCACAGCTTCCAGTAAGGAGTCAGGCTCCATTGGCACATCTGGAACATTGATCGGGAACCCAAAAGAGACAGATCAGGTGGACAGCAGCTCTCGCACTGAATTGCGCACATCAGTAGTAGGCTGCTTGTTTCTGCTAGCCAAGTAGCCAATTGCACACCTCAGTAGCCAGCCAGTGCAGGCAGCCCCTTCAGAATAAACAGCAAGCTGCTTGTTTCTGCTAGCCAAGCTTGGAGGTGTCAACCACATAGATCTGAAGCCTCCTGAACTCTCCCCAGGTTCAGCTTTGGGCCTCTCTATTTTTAGCCATTTCACTGGGACTACTCAGGGAGTAAAGAGCCACTCGGCTGAAGCAAAGGGAACAGCAGGCCCAAGACGCTTCTCTTGTTAGTCAGAGTCTAAAGATCACTTCCCAGGGGAAGCTAATTAGCTCTGCATTACCAACTAGCCAGACTCCTTTTCCATCTGAATGTGATTATAAAAGTAGGGATTTCAGGTTCTGAAAGGCATTTACCCTTCAGAGCGAACAAAAGGTTGTGATTCCAGGCACAAAGGAATCCGGTTTCCAGGCAGCTTAAAGTGCTGGTGTAAATGAAATTTTTGCCCTTTTTGTTTTTTTCAGCTCTCACAATTCACCTCATCAAGTTCATTTATTATCAGATACATGCCCGTCCCCTCTCCTCGTCGCTGCCCGTTTATTATCGCTGCCCATCCCCTCTCCTCTTCAAAGGCACTCAGAGCAGCCTTTGAGCCTCACGACAAGTCTGTGAGGTAGGCTAGGCTGAGCGATGGTGGCGTCTTCCTGGTGATCCAGGCTCAAACTGCACGTTACAGGACATGTGCATTTAAATAGCAACCGTGTATTTAACCCACCACCCCACCCCACCCCACCCCACCCTGACACACACACACACACAGAGTACAGCTAGTTAGGAAATTGCACAATGTGATGTCATCAGGCTATGCATGCCCACCACCCACCCACCTGCAATAGCAGCCAATAAGGTGACGCTTGGGCAGCAATACCTGTAGTCGTGTGGGGCTCAGACTGTCCCCTGCAAACTGCGCTATGCCACATAGCCCTGCTCTGAAAGAAGCATTCTGGGGGAAAGCTGGACCTCTCGGCCATGGGGTGGAGACAGCCATTTTTTCCCAGAATGCCCCCCCTCAGCACACTGCATGATGCAGCGACATTCACCAGGTGTTTTCTGAAAAATGGCTACTGCCAGGAGAAGTGCACACCATTGCCACCGGCAAGCTATCCTCATGAAAACCAAGGAAACGCCCCACCCTTTTTTTCATCACTGGTGAATGGATCTGCTAAATTGGAGGACATTTTGGAAGAGGACTAACAACCCAATCCTCCGTAACTCCCCACATGATGATGCAGCGGCACCAACATGGTGCCTGCTGAATCCCGTGTTGGAGTTTCGGCATCCGGAGGCCTCCTCGGAGTAAGGGAATATTTGTCCCCTTGCCCTGGGGTAAGCTCACGCCAGGCTGCTGGGTCTACCCAGACCTGCACCAGCTTTATAGCTGGCACAAGTCCGTGTGGACCCGGGTTGGGGGGATTGAGGCCGGGGAGTTAGGATATCGTCGTGTGCCACTGATACCGCCCGTATCCTGGCCCCGATCCGTCCTCCTCCCCACCCCATCACCATCCTGTTCCTCCCCCTCCCCGCCCCATTCCACCCCTCCCCACCTCCCTCCAACCCCCTGCGCTCCCTCCAACCCCCTGCTGCCTTGTGATCCATCAGACTAGATCTCTAATGACCCTTGGGGTCTATGAAACGTACTCAGCTTCTCTCTTCCGGATCCTTCAGATTCCAGCCACTGAAGATGGAATTTCTGTTGCCTTGAGAAGCAGAGTTGCCAGAGAATCAACGACATTCCATAACTTACAGCTGTGCAAACTTGCCTGAGAATTATCACATTTTCTGCACGATTTGCAGCATTTTACAGTTGCCATTGGAGCTTCCTGAGGCATCGTTTCTACGCCATCTAGCCCACACTCACTGCCCAGCTCTTCAATAAGTCAAAAAGGCAGAGAGCATGAAAAGATCCATGACGCATTAAGACATAGTTTGGTCTGTGCCATTGCTTGTGCTGCTTAAAATGTCAGATATTTCAATAGAGGAAAGAAGGAAGGAAGGAAGGAAGGAAGGAAGGAAGGAAGGAAGGAAGGAAGGAAGGAAGGAAGGAAGGCTGGCTCCATGTTACCAGAGGTGCCTTCAAACATGTGTTAACATGCACACATGGGGGGGGGGATTTTCTCATGTATTGGGACCCTGTAGAGTGGCTGTTTTGTTTTTATCCCTGTCATGCTGGATGGGGGGAGGGGTTGCCACTGGCATAGGCTTCCCTCATTACTGTGTTTCTACTCCCCCCCTTTTGTCCGCAAGCCACTTTCAGAACTCTTTGTTTTAAAGCATTATATAAATAGTATATAAAATAAAGGAAATAACATAATTATTATTGCATTATTGTTTACCACTATTTGTGTTAGCTGCTTTGAGGTAAAAGGTGGACCATAAATCTCGCAAATAAAAAAAATGCCTTTATGATTGTCTAAATACGGAAAGCAAAGGAGAGGGAAGAGACGAAGTCTTGGAGTGCGACACCGAAGGTACATATCACAGGTTACCCAAAATGAGTAACATGGCCCACTGGTTCGGGGGTGGGGGGAGAGAGAGAGAGAGAGAGAGAGAGAGAGAGAGAGAGAGAGAGAGAGAGAGAGAGAGTTAAACCGCAGCTGGGGAGATGCCAAACAGGATGAAAGAGCAGCCATAGGGACTTTTTACGCCTTTACCCCCACTGTGTTTCCGATCCCAATCTCATTTCCTCACACATATTTTAAAGAAAGAAAAATCCATTGTCTTTCAATGGAAGCTTTTGTTTGTTGAAAAGAGTCTACAGGAGATGTGTTCGGACTTGGAGCCATGGCTGCAGGTTTAACATCAACCCCTCCAACCCCACCACTATTCCACCCTGTTTTATGCCCCCAAACACAAAACCACCAGGTCATGTTAAGCATCTCGGGGGCCCTGTGGTTAGGCCTTAAAAAGGGAACTGCCAGGCATGTAGGGAGAGACGTGGAATTGAATGGAGGGGGGGGGAGTGGGTATCATCCACATGTAGGTGCTATGTGGTCTGTGGGTGACTGCCTCACCCCCCCCATGACTTTTCAGGGGAACCCTCCCTTTTCCAAGTCTGCAGCCGCCACCTCCCTCCAACCCGCCACCGATGCAAGCTGTAATTATCTGCTTCCGGTTCCCTCGAGCAAGAAGCAGACCATCCCCTTCCCTCCCCCTTCCCAGGCGTCCTGCACACTGCGGTAAAACCCGGAAGCTCAGGAGTTCCCATTTTATTGACAGGGACAGTGCAAACGTGCTGCCCCTGTGAGGGAAACCAGAAGTCTGCACTTCCGGGTTTGACAGTAGTTTGCAAGGAGTGTGGAAAGAGTTGGGGGGGGGGGTGTTGTTTTTTGTAGTGCAGAGGTGGTGGACACCAGACAGTCTGAGTCGCGCCACCCGGGCAGCTTTCCATCCGCTTTGATAGGAACACAGACCAAAAGTGCATTACGGGGGGGGGGGGGGGAACGAGGCTGTGCCTCAGCCAGAGGACCCTTGCTCTGCTCTGCTTTTTTAGTTAGTTTTTATTTACTAAAACATGTATAGACCCCCCCCCCTTCTACCTGCTTTGCAAGGGTGAACAAGGCACCTGGGAGGTGGAGGGTCCCTCTGGCCATCATCACTCAAAGCCAGTGTTAGATCTGTCCTCCTCCTCCTCCACGAATTTGTCCAGTCAGCTCTTCAATGTATCTGTTCTTCTGTACAGCGGATAATATGTCAGGCTCAGGAAAAGGGAGTTCTGTACTCTGCCGTGTGGACTGATTGCCTACATATGGGGGTCAGCAGATTTGGCAGCTCCAGAGAGCGCCCATTAATTAGTAGTTGGGGGTGTGTGACTGTGGATCAAACAAGATGTGGTTTTTAAAAAGTGTCATTCTCTAGTTCGGGTATTTTACAAACTAAAATAGCAGCCTCAGAGGAGGCTGCGTTCTCTGGATCAGCACCATGGTGCTGAAGCAGGTTGTGTTTAACACTTTTCCTCTAGGCCATTTTCAAATCAGCTTCCCCCCCACACACACACCATGGGCTTATGAAAGTGTCATTGTGCCGATTGGCACCTTTTGGAGGGGGGGCCTTAGCAGCCAGGAGAGGCCATTTTCAGCAGGAAAAAGTGAGGAGGAAAAAGGCTGAACTCCTCCTAGGTCTATCGCAGGGCCATTCAGAGGAATTTTATCAGGGGGTACAAAGTTTCTTTTGGGCCCCTTCCCTACATATGAATTTGGCTCCTGGGCCCCCCTTTTTTGCTCCAGGGCCCCCTTTATGACCCATTTTTCGCCCTGGGCCCAGGTACAAATTACCCCCTTAACCTCCTTCTCAGAGGCCCTGGCCTATGGCACAGTTGTGATCTGGGCCACACACACACACCAGCTGCTATGACACTATTTAAAAACCACTGATCAGACTGATGGCCAGGGTGTGGGACACACACACACAGGGAGGGAGGGAGGGAGGGAGGCTTTCTCTAAGGCACAGAGAGTCTCCGCTGCGTCTGTCTTCCCTTGAATTGGTTCAGGGGCAGGCTGAAAGGTGTCCCTTGGGAGACCCAGCTGGCCAGATGCCACCAGGCATTAGTGGAGCCATCACCGAAAGGATGCCTCCCTTGGCTTGTTGTCATTAATTCAGGCTCATACACAAACAGGCACCAAAGACCCATCAGCAGAAAGAAGGCCATTGGCTGCCTGCACGCGAACAGAGGAGGAAGCCATGGCTGGCGGCTGCTGCTGCTGCTGCTGCTGGCGTCACTCCCTGGCAGATGCTGCTGGGCTGGCAGCCATCCCTCCTTCGCTCAGGTCGCTCGCAGTCACCGCCATGCTTTCCTCCTTCCAGAAGCAAGTGACACATTCTACTGCCGAAGCAGGTGTCTCTCTTCTTCACCCATATGGACGGTGGGCCAAGACACGAGGCCCAGCAACTCTGCCCTGAGGGAGGGGCCCAAAACTGGCAATGACTTGCCAAGGCTTGTGGCCACTCAGGGTGTCTGACATTTGGGAGAGGAGAAGCAGCGACTCCTCTTGAGGAAAGGCTTCTTTTTCAACCAGCCGGAAAAGGAGAACAAGGAAGTGGTGGTTGGTTGTAAGAAGCAGGCAGGGAGGGAGGCTCAAGCTGGGCACGAGGGAGACCTGACCATGAGAGCCGCACAGGACCAGAACAGGCTGGCTGCTTACCTGCTGCTTTTCAACAGGAGGACAGGCAGACAGTGATCCGGAGACCATTCCATCTTAGGACGGAATGGTCCTCAACTCCCCCCTCATTCTCTTCCAGCTCCAGTATTCTGTGGCTGAAAGAAGACATCACGTTTTCAGAGCAGTGGATACCCAGCTTCCAATGGCCAGCCTGATTCTGAAGACCATCTGGGAGGGGATGAGTCTGGGGAGGAGGCAGCAGGCTCCTCCATTCGTTACAATCATATCCCAGACCCTTGTGGGAGTTGGTCTGGTCAAGGCCACTAAGGAGAAGGCGGCTAAAGACTCATCTGCCGTAGGGCATCCCACTGTGGAGGGCAAAGAGCAAAAGAAGCCGGCAACCACCCTTCGCATGCCACAGAGAGAGGTCTGGGCATACAGGTGGACAGAAACGGGAAAGAAAAGTCTACAGGCGCAGAGTCTTGTTCTAGTCCTTGATCAGAAGAGTCCTATGTGTACCTCCGTAATGGTCAGATTACTAGCATGGAAAGAGGGACGCAAGCCGGAGGATTCGTGTCCATGCAACAGAGGAATCTCGGGCTTTGCAATGATGGAGTCTTCAGGCAGTGGTGGCCAGGGAACAGGCTGAGATTGCTCCAAGGCTGAGCTTGACAGACGTTTGGACAATGCAAAGCAAGAACGTGGCGAGGAAAAGCCATCACTCTTTTTAGCGGAGAACTGCATGCAATCTACGCTCCGCCCCCACCAGGAGAGGCAGCGCCTGGATTTCTGCCTGGAATTTTCATCCTACATCTCTACAGAAAGGACAGCGCTGGAGCCTGAACAAAAAAACACTTCTTAAAGAACAAAGGGATAAAGCGAGATAAAGAACTTCAAAGCAAATGCCATTACATTCTACCCAGAGAGAAACAAGATATTAGCAAGAAGGATCAGGCTTCGGAGCTCCAAATCCACTCAGATTTGTGGAAGGTGGAGGAGCAGTGCAGTTATCACGCTGGCGCAATGCGGAGCAATTTCTCGCTTAATGCCAGCGCAAGGCTGGGGAGGAGAAAAGAGATGGAACGGCTTCAACCGTTAGTCCTGGGCTGCCTGATATTTCAGATCTCCCCGTGTGCTTAACGGGAGGGCAGAAGCAGGAGATTTATTGTCGATGCATAAAAGGCAAAAGTTTTCTGTCTCTTGGAGGCAACTTTCGCAAGATGCTTTTTTGTGTCTCTAGGAACATAAGAAGAGCCTGTCTGCTGGATCAGGCCAAACGGGGCCCACCTAGTCCAGCTTCCTGTATCTCACAGTGGCCCCACCAGATGCACACAAGACAACAAGAGACCTGTATCCTGTCACCACTTCCTTGCATCTGGCATTCAGGGATGGACTCACTGGCGTCACTGCAGCGTGGCGGGGGCAGGGCGCACACGGTGACACGCCGGGAGGCACCCGGAGGGGGTGACGCGCCAGGGGGCGATGCACCGGGAGTCCCACGTGGGTCCCACCAAGGGTGGAGCGGAGGCAAGTAGTTCTGCAAGACTCCGTTACACTGGAGTCAGCGTCCCCTCCCCCTTGCTGTTGGAGCCATTCCAGCAGCAACAGGGGAGTGTCCTGCGTGTTGCCTTTGCAGCCAGAATGGCTCCAACAGCAAGGGGGAGGGGCCGCTGGCTCCAGTGTAACAGAGTCTTGCAGAACTACTTGCCTCCGCTCCACCCTAGTTACGCCTCTGAGAGATGCCTCTGTCCCATTGTAATCCCTGAGAGCCACTGAGGACGCCCATCTCTTCAGTGCAGATGGCGGTTCTGTCAGCAGGGGCTTGATGAGAGAGACCTTTTCCGTGGTTCTCCAGTGGAACTCTTGCCCACTGCAGTTTTGCCAAAGGGCAGGCCTGAGCACCTTTCACCTATAAGACTGTCCTAGACATTCATTTCTAGGCATTGCAAGCCTCGTTTCTGTCCCTTTAAAAGCTTGGGAGGAAAAGAAACATACAACCGCCTGATGGCGAGATCATGTGGATGCTGCTGTTATTGTTTTACTCCCCCCAGAGAGAGCTAACACAGTTAAGAGACTGCAAGATGAGACAGGCTCTGCATTTGATTGAAATGCCAAAGCAATTTCATTTCCAGATTTTAACAGCTTATCATGTGTCGGGAAGGCTGCTAATGAAAAAAAGGACTCCAGTCTTGCCCATGTTTCTTGGAGTGAAATTCTCAAGGTGCTGCTAAAGTGCCACAAACCAACAGCACATTTTCAGTGGTGGCTTTCACAGGTGGTATAGGAGGGGAATTTCCCTTCCAGACATGCACCTCCTCATTGGAGTGGTCAAGCGGCTGTTCACTGACCCTGTTTTCACAGCACTGCCCATAAGGCCCTCCGTTGCAACGCTGCCTCTTCCCATCCCAGACTAGTTTTCAAGTTTTAAAAAAAGAACTTTAAAAAGAATAAGGCAGCAAACAAACCTGTAAGAGGACAATCTTCCAAGGCCATTGATTTGAGACATCCCAGCTAAAGAAAGGGAGGGAAACCGAAGAAGGCAGATAGCATTGGTTTCTGAGCAAGTACGTTCTCTGAGGAAGAAGCAAGACAAGCTCACCCTCTCCTCAGGATCAAAGTGCACCGAACCTGCTTTCGATACATCTTTATGCAGGTTATGGCCCAATCCTGTGCTACACAGTGGTGTCTCTTGCAATCTGCCACTGAAAGTCCTGGGCTGCTGGGGCACCAGCTGCTCCGTTGCTCAGCCATATGCACAGGCAACAGCAGCCCCCGGAACATCCACCATCCCCTGCTGTCGCTGGTGGTGAGGGCAGTCGGAGGGATGATTGGGGGAAGGTTGGGAGGGGGGATCATGGGGGCAGCAGCCGCGCACACCCTATCCTCCCCCAGGGGTCTCCGCAAACATACGCCAGCTAAATCCATTCTCTCCCAACACATTTCCTATGTTCTGCCTAGTTGTACACACACACATAAGAACATAAGAACACACACACACACCATCTGCAAAGAAAAAAGATGCTCTCACACTGTGCAGAAAAGAAAGATATCACAGAACTCTCTCTCTCCCCCCCCCCTCCCTCCTTGCCCAGCCATCCTTCCGGACCCTACATTCCCATTACTTTGCCCTGCTGGGCTTTGGACCCGGGTTTGCTGAGATCACATCATCGAATTCAGCCCTCTGTTTGCTTCCAAGGGCTCCTCCTCTAAGCACTGCCAGGACCCTTCCTCCTGTTTGGACAACGGCTCTTGAGTGACCTTTGCAGTCATGGGACCAGAGGGCAGCAGGGTCTCGGAGGGTTTGGTCTCTGGCTAAAGAGCAGGAAGCAGAGCGTGGGGACAAACCGACACGTGTTTCACCATGGAGGGTTCTGAGCAGCGGGGGGGGTCCCCCAAGGACCTGTACTGGGACCAGTGCTTTGCAACTGGGTCATGGAGGGGACGGAGTTCGGGGTAAAGAGCAAGTGACGCCAAGCTGTGCGGGGTGGTGGTGAAAACCCACACAGATTGTGATTGTGAAGAGCTCCAAAGGCCTCTCCAGACTGTCTGAATGGCAACCAAAGGGCGGCAGTTCAGGGTCGGTCAGCAATCAATGTAAACGGATGAAGGGGGGGGGAAACACCCCAGCTGCACAAACACACCGATGCAGCAGCCTGAGCTGGCGCTGACTCACGCGGAAAGGGATTTGGGAGTGGAGGTGGATCGGTCCACAGCAGCTACCAACACGAGGAGTTCCATGTTAGGGATCATTCAACAAGGGATCCAAAACAAACCATCCGCTATTATTCATGTGCTTATTATACCACTGATGGCATTGATGGCCACCCTTGGAATGCTGCTGGGGACAGTTCTGGTCATCCTGTGTCTGAAAGGAGGCTGTAGAGAGCGAGGAGGGGTGCAGCAGAGGACAAGCAAGACCATCCGGGAGCCGGAGGGCCTTCCTTGCGAGGAAAGGCTGAGGCATGAGGGCCTCTTTTGTTGTTCCAAGGGGACATGACAGACGAGGGCCACACCGTTCTGCACAGCTTCTCTCCAGGTATCACAGCCCCGGCATTTGGAGGCAGCAAGCAGAAATGATCTCTAGGAGACTCAGGGCAGACAAAAGTTTGCATGCTCCTAGGATCACATTGTGGAAAGCAGGATATAACCCCCCTGAAATAAATAAATCAACCTCCAGAAATGCCTGTTCCTCAACGCAAATACCACTCGACGGCTGCATTTCAGCCCAGTCTTGCAAGAAACTCACAGAGCAGCGAGATCAGGGGGGCCGTGTGTTCCTCTCGCTTTTCCTCCTCTCTTTCAGTGCTTTTTGCAGCTGAAACATCTTGCGAGCCCCTCTTTAATCATCTGCAGAGTGGAACGGAGGCGTCTTACCTTACGGGTCAAATGCATAATTAACACTTGCCAACCCTCTCTGCCTGCTCATCTCTAATAGATTTCAGAGGCTTCGGCAAAGAAAACTCACAGTCTGTAGCAGCTAGACTAATTACCGTATGAATGTTGTACTTCTTAATTCTTCGCCATTATTATTTACATATCAGGTCCTGAAATAGAATATGTTCTCCTTCACTCTCTCTAATAGATGTGTGTATTATCATATATATTAAATTCTAATCTTCTCCATTTGATTGCTTTCTACATTGCCTGGACGGACTTCATTAAAAACATGCGATCCGGGAGCTGTGATCAAGACTGGGTTGCTTTACTTTTGTTTTATTTTTTGTTGGAATGACAATAACAAGCATGTTCTTCCTAATGTATTAGTGGACTTCAAGTACTGGGCCTAACCTTCCAAAGTGCTGTGGGATTAAACACCAGTCGGGTCTTCCAGGGCACTGATGACAACCATGATACATGGTTGCCCTCCCCCCCTCCCCCCCCCCCCCACGCTTCTTCTTGGCAATTTCTCAGGGCCAAACTACACTTGATGCTTAATGCATCATTAGCCTTGATGAGCAGCTGACGTTTTCTTTAGTGCATAGCTGCTGGGTGGGGCTGGCAGCTGTGAATCAGGACTATGCTGGGGGTAGCGGGCTATAACTCTGCCCACCTTCACCATGGCCCTGATCGGTCCACTATTTACCCAGATAAAAGCTCTCATTGACATCGATGGGAGCTTTTTTCTGGGGTACGTAACAATATCCAGGTCGGGGGGGGGGGGGTTAAAGCCCCTACCCCGTGCTGTGTGCCCGCCTGTCAAGGCTAATTACTCTTACATACCCTCAGAGATCAATGTGAAAGGACTGGTCGTGTTTGTCTCTTTTATTGTTCAGTCGTTAAGTCGCGTCCGACCCTTCGTGATCCCATGAACCACATCCCGCCAGGCCTTCCTGTCCTCCACTATCTTCCTGAGTTCGCTCATTTTCATGTTTGTTGCATCGGTGATGCTGTCTAACCATCTCATCCTTGGCCTTCCCCTTCTCCTTTTGCCTTCAATCTTTCCCAGCATCAGAGTCTTCTCCAGAGAGTCCTCTCTTCGCATTAGGAGAAGAGGGTAAAAATTATCTAGGGTAAAAATTCTCTAGAAGAGTGGCGAAGAAGAAGAAGAAGAAGAAGAAGAAGAAGAAGAAGAAGAAGAAGAAGAAGAAGAAGAAGAAGAAGAAGATTGCCCTGTCTCAGTTTCATTTACCCTCACTGTGGGGAAGTTCACTGGTCGGGCACATCCTGCATTGCACGCAGGCAGTCCCAGCCTCCTCAATTCTTGGCATCTTCTGCAGCATGTCTGAAAGGACTGGAGAGACTGGGGAGCCACGGCCAGTCAGCGCAGATACCAGCTCAGAGCCCAGCTGGACCAATGGTCTGACTCGGCATAAAGCACCAACATCATGTGCCTCAGATTCCTGATGAAGAACACAAGAAGAAGAGTCTGGCAGCTGGGTGAGGCCACTGAGACGGTCCGATGTCCTGTTTCCTGCTACTAGGAAGCCCAAGCAGGGCCTGCATGCAAGAGCCACGGTTCTCCCGCCACGGCTCCCTTACAAGTGGCATTTAGAGATTGCAGGTTGCCGCTGAAGCTGGAGCTGAAGCATGTAGCCATCATGACTGGTAGCTAATACTAGATTTCTCCTCCATGAATTTGTCTAATCCCACTCTAGTGGCCGTCACGCATCTTGTGGCCACAAATTCCACAGACTGATTATGCACTATGGCAATCAAAATACCCTTTATTTGTTTTCAGTGGCATCAACAAGTAGCTAAAGCTGATTGGCTTTGTAGGGTTGTGAAGTTATCATATTCACTACGGGATTCCTGACGGGGTTTCCTGACGGGATTCCTGACAGAATTCTGCTGCCGCAAAATGGCCAACAACAGCACGCAGACTGCGCCATCAGTGGCCATTTTGGGAGCACTGCAACAAGAGGCGGCAGCATCCCCACCCGCTGCTGGATTCTGCCACAGCCGCTAAAGCATGTAAGGCGGCAGCAGCAGCAGCAGGGGCAGGGAGGGGACGAAATTGGGCAGGGAAGGAGGAGGAATAGGGTGGAGAGCCTGCGAGACGGGGTGGATCTGACAGCGACGGTGCACACCAGATCTTTTCCTCTCTGTCAGCAGCCTCCTCACCCCCTTTCTCTCCTCAGACTTGCTCCAGCTACGGAGCTGGTGCAGGTCCAAGGAGACCCACTGCAGAGCAGGAGGCTTACGGAGGGGTAGAGGGGCTTAAATCTTTCTCCTTCGAAGCTTCCTGACACCCCCCCCCCCCCGGTGCTGGATACAGCGGGCTCCTTTTCAGCTCAACTGCACCAGTGAGGGAGGGGGAAGGATAGGGTTGGGCTCACATGTTCCTTCTTGGTCAAAGAGGTGATTTTCCACTCCACTGTGTGGTCCTTTCTAAAGCAACAACAGTGACAGTGACCCTCTCCTGTAGAAACGTCCCATCTTTTCGGAGCCGTTTCGTCTGTCCTTTCTCTCTGCTCCCCTTTCCACACTTTGTGGGCTTCCAGAGGCGTCTGGTTGGCCACTGTGGGCTAAAGGAGGCTGGCTGACCAATGTGGAGTGTTGATGGGAGCTGGCAGGGCCCTCCTTCGGTTCATGTCGCGACACACTGGAGTCCTGGGTGGGCTTTTGCTTGTTGGGTGGGCTGATTCCAGGGACAATCATTCCAGGGGCAATGGTGTAGTGGTTTGGGAGTCGGACTTAGACCTGGAAGATCCAGGTTCAAATCCCCGCTCGGCCACAAAGCTTCCTGGGTGACCTTGGGCCAGTCACTATCTCTCAGTCCCACCTACCTCACAGGGTTGTTGTGAGGACAAAAAAAAAAGAGGGAAGGAAATATGTACACCACTCTGAGCTCCTTGGAGGAAGGGTGGTATAGAAATGTGAAAAATAAATAAATATAAATAAATAAAAGGCAGCTTTCCCAGGCAGCTTTATTCGTGGCAGCCGCCAGGCTCTCTCATTCCTGCAAGACTGCATTGAATGCGACAACAGCGCTGGAGTGCTACACTTGCTGCTGCCCCCCTTCCAAACCGACCAAATGCACGGCTCCAGTTGCCCAGCGCTGGCCCCCGGTGGTGGGGGGGGCTGTTTCTTTTAGCATTGCACATCGGCCAGAGCAGGCGCGTAATGCGGCCAAAGGATCCCATTGCTTTTTTTTTTAACTGTCATCTCACTATTGAACTTGAAATGACTGTTCTGGCTCCATCCTTAATGCTGACAGATATTACAAGGAGGAGGTGATTACAGAGCACAATGTTTGCCATGAATCATCCAAGAAAAACTGAGGTCTTGACAAGCTGGGCAGAAACCTGATATTCCTGTGCATACACAAATGTCTATAAGGTGAGTGACTTTAAGTGACTTATAATTACTATAAACTGGAACTGGGCGGGGGGGGGGGCAAGCTCATTCGATAGAATTTCTTTGTCTGGCTATTTGTGCTGATTCTCCAGATAGAAATGATGCTATCAAGGGCAGACCCCACATCATGTAGTCCAACCCCCTGAACAAGCTGGGGGCATCCACTCATAAGCCGCCACCCACCCCCACCCCCCATCCACAGGTTGCCCTACACTGTCCAAACAATGGAAAGGAGACTGGGTAGGTTCATGGAGGAAGACAGGTCTATCGTCTTGCAAGTCTGCAAGGAGGTCTTTCCAAAGGCCAATTCTAATCGGCCCCGCCAATAGCCAGCCTATCCCGCTTCCTGGCCTCGATCCGCCTTCCCAGGTCCCCTCGGACTTGCACCAGCTGTACAGCTGTAGACCCCTTCCTGCCTGTCAGTGCAGACAGACAGAGCTAAAGGCTCCGGCTCCATTCAAGGCCGCTTCCTGTCATGTGCTGAGCTGGTCAGTCACATCCACTGCCAGCCTGGGATGGGGCTTCGTCCTCCTCCTAATGCAAGTGTAGAAGTGCAACTGCTCCTCACTCCTGATGCCTCACGCTCTCATGACTGCTCTGGCACCCTCTAACACACCAGATGAGGGCACCAGCGAGCAGCTTCCCAGCACCAGCTGCTCTCCAGTGAGGATCTTTGCAAAGAAAATGCAAAAATGTTCTGATATTCCTTTCCAGTTTGTGAGCCTGCAATAATCTAATTATTTCAAGTAATCACATTATGGTTTCCAGCGCAGAAGTGGAGTGTACCAGAACAGCAGGGTCAAATTAACAGCCCCTCTGGGCCGGCCCTGTGCAATTAATTGCCATTTGGTGTTGATTCCTATTAGCTCTTTGGAAAGCAAAGCCACAGGCCGATGAGATGAATTACATCCGAGGTGAGTCGATAAACATTTTTAAAGCACTTTGTACTCAATTACATTGATTTCTTACATTACATGGCAAAAGTGCAAAGTTGCAAGTGGTTGGTTGGAAGTGGACTTTGCAAAGACCCTCCCTTTGCAAGACTTGCAGACCAAAGCAGGGCAAGTTCAGAAAGACTCTCAGTGCCGTGCAGTAGCAGACGTGTGCTCATCCTAGCCATTTCCCTCAATCCCAAAGGAGGTTTTTTTCAGTTGTGGGGTCGGGTGTGTCTAACGAACCACACACCCCACAAGATTAGCAAAACTGGCCTGGTAGCGGGGAAGGGGCCCAGGGTGCCCCCCGCATTATGAGTACACAGAACTTTTACCTCGTGGAACTGTTCAGCTCTGAAAGTCTGATCCGAATCTGTCCACTGACGACGTCATGTGAATCCCTCACTCGATGGCTGCAGGATCAACCAGGGACTTGTATTTGTGAGTCAGCCAACATCACAGATCAACCCCATCATGGGTGGGACTTTCAGGACGACACCTGGAAGGCAAACGCGGCTCCAATGGAACCGGTGTACACATTCAGCAGCAAGTGAGAGCTAGCTGGGTACTACCCTGTCACAGCTGACACGCAAGGTCATTTAGACTGACCCCAGGGCCCCGATACACAGTGTGGTTGTTTTTTGCCTAGTTCACTGTGGCCCAACCCATGGCCCACGGCCGCCAGCGGCCCCCAAAGCCTTCTTCTGCCGCCCTCTTGCCGCTCAGAGCCCCCCTTCCCTCCCCCGTCCCGATCGTGGCAAAGGCACTCAGCTGATAAGTATGATCCTCAGCTGGAGTGCGGGGCATGATCTTTCCAGAGGCTGCTCTCTCGCAGCTCCCCCATCCCGCTCTCTTCCTGAGCTTCAGGAAGGGAGTGCATCGGGCTGGTGGCCTTGCAAGAGCTCGCCCCAGCATGCCCTGCGCTCCAGCTGATTAACGGAAAGGCGCGCTTGTCTGCAAGGGCAGCTGGGGCACGCATGCTGCTGAGCCCGCGCCGTTGTGCGGGTCTCCTCCGCTGCTCAAGGCACACTTCATGCATCACGTGCAAAGGGGGCAGGCGGCGATCGACGAGAGCAAAGGCTCAGCCACTCGGTGAGGGCAGAATGAAAGAACTGCAGACGGAGGGACGATAGCAGCAGCAGCAGCAGCAGCAGCAAGGACGATCTGGCTTGGAAGCCCTGTCCAAAGTACTGCACAAGGAAGCTAAGCTTGCTGGTTGGACGGGGGGGGGGGGAGTTTGATGTGGCAGGGAGAAATAGGGGGGAGCAAATTTGGGGGTATTAAGGTAATTATGTGTGTGGAACTTAGGGCTGATATTACCCCAGAACCTGGGGGTCGGTGGGAACATGGAGAGAGGGACATGTGGGGGCTAAGACTGGGGGGCATGGAAAGTTTCTTGTGTTGGAAGGAGGGAGATGAGTATGAGGGTTGATTCTGGGGATGGCAGGGTTAATATTTGCGATTATTAAGTGAATTATGGTGGCAGCGGGGACTTGGAACAGGAGGAGGGGGTTAGAAAATAATGTGGGGCTGGTAGGAATTTTTGTTTTCAGTTCAATTCAAAATTACTATTAAAGGTAGCAATAGTAAAAGTACTATTAAAAGTTCCGGGGGGGGGGCACACACCAGCAGAGTCAAGTTACACATTTTCAAAAATTTTGACACACCAAGCCCAAAAGGTTCGCCATCACTGGGTAGTAGCTACCCTGTTTCCCCTAAAATAAGACCTCCCCCGAAAGTAAGACCTACTGTCATTTTTGCATGATTTTTGATGGCACTCATACATATAAGACCTCCCTGAAAGTAAGTTCTAGCTAGGATCATCAGCCAGACAGACGCGACCCCCCCCCCTCCGGCACCCCCTCCAGCACTTACTTTGACCGATTTAAGCTTCATTCTTTCCCGAGGGTGCAAGGCTCTGGAAGACCTGCACTTGAGTCCTCCACCATAGAGACGATGTGCTAGACTCTAGCAGCTAGGGAGACTCTGCAAGGTTGCAGCCTCCTTGCAGGCCTCTCTAGCACGTTGTCTCTATGGTGGAGGACTCAAGTGCAGGCCTTGAGGAGCCTTGCATCCTCGGGAAAGAATAATGCTTTTATCGGTCAAAGTAAGTGCCGGGGGGGGCACAGGTTGGGAAAATAAGACCTCCCTGCAAATAAGACCTACTGCATTTTTGGAGCCAAAATTAATATAAGACACTGTCTTATTTTCGGGTAAGCAGGGTATGTGATTTGTAGTAGCTACACGGTGTAGTAGCTACACTGTCACAATGTAGTAGCTATGTGATTTGACATGTGTGGGACTGGCCTGAAGACTGGCCCTGGTGCCTCAGGGGCACCGTTTATGCAATGCAGGAGGGGGATCCCATTTCTGCCCCACAGAGGAAGCTACATGTCATTGTTCCCAGGAGCACCTACAGTACATCTCTGGTTATTAAGAGCTTGGTAAGAAGCAGCCAAGTCAAATTCTCCCCAAAGAGCAACCTGGCGGGATGCAACCAAATGCCTGGCAAATCCAGCAGCTCCTGTGGACTCAGAAGAGCTCCCAAACCTGCTGGAAACCACCCTTCCTTCCTGCTGCTGCCCTTCCCCTGAAGCTGGCGCTCGGAGGAGCTCCCTCCCTCCCTCCAAGAACGGTGGCTCCCTCCTTGGCAGCCCCCAACTGGCAGCCCCCAACGCGGTCGCCGCTTTCTAACAGCCTCCTGGCTTCAGAGTTATGTCTGCTGCTGGCTTTACTGGTGGCTTCTATCCATTATTGTTGGGTTATTGCATGATCGCTGCTGTCCTGGTCATTGATTGCCGCTGGCTGGTTTCTTAGCTCTGTGTAAGATTTTGCGTTTATTTTGTAAGCCGCTTTGGGTGCCCTTCCAGGAGAAAGGCAGGACATAAATCTGTTTTGCCATCATGCCTAATAATAACCATTATTATTGCAGGTAGAATTTCCTCTACTCACCACTGAGTATTCTACTAATGCAGGTAGAATTTCGTTACTCTCTCATGACCCATCTTAGGGGTCAAATAACACGTGATGCTAAACACATTATTAGCACGTCTGTCTTAAAAATAGAAAATAGCTGTCGTGGGGGGGGGCTGTTCAGGATTGTATTTAAGCCCCTCCCTCCAGGCTGCAATCTAGATAAAAACCGTCCTTTCCATTTTTCAGGAGGAAAAATCCTCTCCAGGAGGGAAGTAGCCATCTGTTTGAGAACGTCTTTAGCAGGAGAAAAGGCCTCCTCCATCCATCCTGACTACTTTGCTGGAACTTTTGGAAAGGCTAGGCCAGTGATGGCGAACCATTTGGGCTTGGTGTGTCAAAATTTTTGAAAATGTCTAGGCGTGTCCCCCCACACACACACTTTTAATAGTACTTTGACTATTGCTACTTTTAATAGTAATTTTGAATTGAACTAAACTGAAAACTGTAGAACACATTGCATTTTATTTAACATCAATTAGTGACTTTTTTGTTGCTGAGTTTTACTAGATAATAATTTGAAAGAAGTCTGCCAAAATCCCTGTCCTCTGTAAAATTTGCGAAAATATAAGGTGTTTCGGGGCCCTGGGGGAAATGCTACCCAAAATGACCTCGCGTGTCACCTGTCTCATGTCATAGGTTGTCATAGGTTCGCCATCACGGGGCTAGGCTGTTTGTTCTGGAGAGAAAGAAAGCAGAAATAATCCGGGATATTTGAATCAGAGGTGGCGGCAGCAGCAGAAGCTGCAAAATCCACCCAAGTTGCCCTTTGCAAACACAGGGAAATGACAGGCTCTGCAGAGACACCTTTCCAGGCACGAGAGCAGAAGACACAGCTGGAGGAAAACATCTCACTTCCACACGGAACGTGCAGTGAGTCACTGAGCGGATCTAGGGCAACTTTCTTACAAGGTGACCTGGAATTTATTAAAATATTCATTTGCTCAAAAGATGTTTGTAACTGTGTTGTCTCATTCGCTCAGTGCAAATAAGAGATGATAACTGAAGGTGTGGGCCATTCAAAGGACATCAGGTCTGTCCTTGCAGAGTTGGGAAATAAAGTGACCGTTATCACACTTCTGCAAATACCTGAAGAGGAGTGGAGGAGGCGGGGGAAACAAGCGACACATTGTGACTGCACACTCAAGCTTTGTCACACAGTGTACAATGTGTCTCTAAAATGAGTGAAAAAGTAACACTCAGCCAGGGATGGAACTGCACATTTGGGGGAAGATGTCATCTGCAGCAGGATGGCGTGGCGGGGGGGGGGGGGGCAGCAGAAGGAAACAGTGGTGAGTAGAGGAAGGATTAAGCACACTGAGCCCCAGCTGGCCACTTCTCCAGGGCAAGGCGGGGGGGGGAGGCTAGAGGCCGGACAAGTGCTTTGTGTGCAAAAAGATCCCAGGCTCCTCTGTGCAGCAGGGCCAGGCAAGACGAGCCCAGCCTGTCCTGAGAGCCTGAGAGATGCTGCAGGCTGGGAGAGTGGGGAGGACCATGCTGCGCCTCGCAGGTTAATAATGGTTGGACTCCAGGTAAGGCAACTTAAGCGCCAACATATTCCCCTGCCTTGCTTGCTGTTGGCCAGGACCCCCAATTCCCAGGCCCAAGTCTCTGCCCAAACCACTAGCTTGGACCCAGGATGTCCCACTCCCCAAAATGTTTCTCTTCTGCTTTCTAACATGCTCGTCGTTTATTATTTGTCTATTTTGTGCATCGAAAAACATGTCTGGGCCTTTTTTCGTATTCATTTCCAAAGTGGTTTCCAAGCATAGAAGAAACAGTGCAAGATAGGACACGCAAGCAGTTACCTGTATGTCATGTAAAAGGCATAGCAGGGAGGAGACGTCAGCCACCTCTGGCAGAGAGCGCTGCACCGCCTGGGCTGTGTTACAGAGGCTCATGTGCTCGTAATGGAGGCTACGCTAATCATAACAGCCACAGTCCTAGTCATTTATATGGCGCCATCATCGTGTTTGTACACAGAGTAAAAAGGCCGGTCCCTGACCCGATCTGGGTCTTGATGCAAGGGAGAAACCAGGGAGGGGGAAGAGGGGGGGCAGGCGAAACAAGGCGGGGAGCATCTGTGATTGCTTCCGTTACACATCCTTCAGCTTTGTTACAGCAGCAGGGAAGGGGGGGGCGAAGGGATTGGAAGGAGGTGACTGAGGAGGAGGAAGCCTCTCCCAAGCATTCTGGGATGCAGTTCGGGGCAGAAGGGAGAATGGGGGGCAGAGTCACCTGGGGGAGCAGAACGAGGGGGTGGAGATGCTAGAGCAGAAGTCATGGGCAGGAGAGTTGTCACAGGAGAGCTGGGGGGGGGGGCAGCCGTGGAAGCCTTTGAAGGTAGGACAGGCAAAGGTAGGAAGCTCATCACTGGTTGGAATTTGGAGCAGGGCCTCATCTGAAGATTTTAAGTGCCTCATCATAACATTTAGAAATGCAGAATGTTGGGGGAAGGGGGGGAAGCAGAGCAGTCAGCACAAGGAGCCCTTTTCCTATGGTAAAATATCCCACCCAGCCAGCTAGTTGCTATCAAGAAAACATACACAGGAGCAGGGGCGGGTTAAGCTTCAAAAGAACTCCAGCTTTACAGTACAGAACTCACAGTTTCACGGTTGCAGATACATCTTCGGAGGGGTCAGAGGTTCCTACTACTGTACTTTGGAACAGAGAACCCTAGAGCTGTTCTCCTTGACTGGAAGTGGGGGGGGGCAGGTGGCCTGGCGGGCAGGGAGCCTGGGCAGAGCACATCCTTCTGCTGCCACGGTCTGGAAGGAAAAGAGTGTGGAGAAAGGGCGAGAAGGAAATCGTGTTAAGGACCACACCTCCTGCAAGGTTCATAGCGGGCAGGGAGAGGGTCTCAGGCAGAGGCGTAACAAGGGTGGAGCGAAGGCAAGTAGTTCTGCAAGACTCCATTACACTGGAGTCAGCGGCCCCTCCCCTTTGCTGTTGGAGCCATTCTGGCAGCAAAGGCAACACGCAGGACACTCCCCTGTTGCTGCTGGAATGGCTCCAACAGCAAGGGGGAGGGGCCACTGACTAACGGAGTCTTGCAGAACTACTTGCCTTCGCTCCACCCTTGTTTCACCTCTGGTCTCAGGATGAGTCTGGACAGTCCTGCAGGCGGCGTTGCATCTAAATTCCAACACAGACTAGGAAGCAGTGTCATTTGCAGAAGCAGCCCTGGGGCTTGGAATTGGAGGAGCCATTGAGGAACGGAGCGGTCCATGTCTCCTGCCTGCCCTCTGCGTGTGATCATTTCTCGGGAGCATCTAGGGGTCCATGTCAACATACTGCATCAAGTGAGGATGTCCTGTTCAAAGGGCCTCTACTGCAAACCACAAATCCTTTCACATGAAAAAGGATGCCGGGGGAGACGGGGGGGACCACGGGACGGGACAGACGGACGACGACTGTCTGCTACGTGTTGATGACATTGTGACTGGTAGTTATAGTGAGACATACAACGAAATGCTCTAAAAATTCACTTAACTATATTTTAATTTTATATAATAATAATAATAATAATAATAATAATAATAATAATAATAATAATAATAATAATAATAATAATAATAATATATCCAAGAGCCAGCTTCTGGATTTTGTGAGTCATGCACTTCCCCACACACCTCTGTTTCGAGTCGGAAATGGCATGTCTGCTTTTAATCACACTGTAGTGCTCTGATGCGGACTCAGACAGACGGTGCTTCCACCCACCCACGCGGTACAAAAAAGCACAAGAGAGCATCAGAAAAGTCCTCTTGGACCAGATGGAAGGTCTATCGCATCCAGCATTCTGCTTCCCACAGTGGCCTGCCACTGCCAGATACCTGTGGAAAGCCAGAATATGAGCATGCGCGCGCACGCACGCACACACACACACACACACACACACACACACACACACACTCTTTGCCCCCTAGCAATTGCCCTTCGGAGGTACGCTGCCTCTGAATACAGAGGCTGTTCTCGTAAAGCCACCATGACTCACACCCAGTGGCAGACTTCTCCTCCTCCTCCTCCTCCTCCTCCTCCATGAATGTAAAAGGCAGCTCCATACCCCACCTTCAGCAGATCGCAACAGCAGCACAAGTGATGCCATCCACATGGGCAAGGTGTTCTTCCTGGCAAGCCAGCCTGTAGCATTTCTTTCATGAGCGGAGCCTTTGTTAGCTGTGCAATATTGAATGGGGAGGTGGGATGGTGCCCTCTGGCCTCCCCCGTGAGCAACCTGCATTCATTGCCCGATGCTCTGAACAGGGCCTGGTTCACCACTTCTGAAGCCAGCGACGGGCCAGGGTTACGAGTGCAATCCTGGCTGCGCAGTCATTCTGCAGAACAGGCCAATATCTCTCTGCGTTTTTCAAAGACAAAAGCAACAGCGCCATCCACAGACAGGCACATTCAAAGGACGACGATTCCTGTTATTATTTCCCAGCTTTAATCAGTCTATTAATCAGTGAAACCTTGAGTTCATTAAGGAGTGGCAGCCCATATTAATTGGTGCCTGCACATTTTAATGCATGAGGCTTAAAGTTAAGAACACACACTTTGGTTTCCAGGTCCGTGCGCAAGAGGATTTTTCCTTCTCGCAATGGTTGCGTGCTGGGTGACATTTCCTTCTCCGAGCGATAAAGGCACTATCCTGACGTTTGGGTAGCATGATGCAAATGTATTGATTTAATGAGTTAATTAACTGATTCATCTGATCCAAGGCAGGAGATAAATCAACTAAAAATGTTTTAATCAGTGGGCAGCTGCAAATCTATCTAAATCTCCACTCTCACCCTATTCTCAGAGCCAATGAACACATTCAGAGATGTCAGAACTCTACCAATCCAGAAGAGACCTGGGGACTCTACCACAGGAGGTCCAGAAGTTGCCTCGCAGGCATCCCTCAAGGAGCACTGCACTCGTCACCCAACAGAAACCACATTTTATCAGTTAAAACACCTCCAAATTAGCCCAAATCCACACTTACTGGTAATGAAGTGGTTCTGTGTGCGCGCAAATGATCCCACTGGTTGTCGTGCCCCTGTCCCACATTTCCAAAAGCAGTGGATTGTTGCTCTGCTCAACGATGACACTGACAGAAAGAGGCTCCTGGGCACGTCCTAGATGAGACCTTGGAGAAGGGAGACCCACTGCAGGGCCCACCCAGGTCCTGGGGCCAAAGGAGTCATCGTACCCTGACGGCCACCCCAGACTCACCACTCCAGGAAACACCCTGCCTGGGGACTCTGCAGGTGCAAAGGACTCCACCCATCCTTCCCTCCACAAGGACTTCCACGTCCAGGTAGCAACTCTGGATGAGGACCCTCCTGATGCTCCAGGAAGGGGCAGGGCAGGGGCTACACTGCTTGCCTCCTGGCTGGCTGCTCCTCGTGCAACAACACTCCCTTCTCCCAGCAGCACCTTGCACTCTTGACTGGCTCCTTGGCTGGACTGCTCCCTTGCTGCTCCAGCAAACCTGGCCACAGGCCAGCCAATGGCCTCACCAGCACGCCAGGCTCTCTCGTCACGTCACTGAGGGCGACACGCATGAGATGGAAATGGAGTCCATGGTCCTGGCATTATCAGTCCAAAATGGCAAAGTCTATCTATCTTGCACTCATCGTACAAAACTATGCCTAATTGTCTCGGCTATAAAATAAACAGCTACTCATAGAGGGGAACGGCAGAAGGCAGCCTTGTTATCCTTGCTTCAGCGAGGCTCTAAATTCAGAGAAAGTCCATTTTCAGCTGTTTACGCAACGCTAGAGACAAGATGTCCGGGGAACATTTCACAGCCCTACAGCAGGTCACGGTGCCATCAGGCACCCACTCCACACCAAGTGCCGCCAATTTGATTTGCCCGTTGCCGGCTTGACACAGCAGTCAGTCGCAAGACTGCGTCAAAACGGGGTTTTTAGAAAGCCTCCGCAGGTGCCCACATTTCTCGTTCTCCAGCCCCGTTCAAGAACATTTCCCCCCAAGAGCACTTCCTGCTGAGGTTACAGCCCCTTTCACACTCAAACACATCATATGAGGACTTAAACCATGGAAAGCACAGAACTCTTGGAAAAAGTGAGGACAACACTCTGTAATAGGGTCAGAGGACTTTGTAGTACATTGCTAATCAGCAGAGGAGAAGAGTAAGAGAGCCAGGAAACTGCCGCAGCTCATCCCTAGGGTGACGGGCAGGATGGCAAACCCAGCCATGGAGACCAGGGACTCAGCTGGTCCTCATCACGCTGTTGCTACACAGCCATAGGTGAGGAGGGTCACAACAGGCCCCTTCAAGAGGAGCACAGACAATGGCAGGGATGGCCTGCAGTATTGTGACAAGGACTCCAGACAGCCAAGCCCAGATTCATGGAGGAAAAGACCATCACAGGTCCGCTGGACGGTGAGGGAGAGAAAGGGGTGATAAAAGGGGACTTGGAGACTGCAGAGAAATTAAATGAGTTCTTTGCATCTGTCTTCACGGCAGAAGACCTCGGGCAAATACCGCTGCCGGAACGGTCTCCCCTGACTAAAGAATTAAGTCAAATAGAGGTTAAAAGAGAAGATGTCTCAGCCTTAATTGACAAAATAAAGATCAATAAATCACCGGGCCCAGATGGCATCCACCCAAGAGTTCTGAAGGAACTCAAGAATGAAGTTGCTGACCTCTTGACCCAAATATGCAACTTGTCCCTTAAAACGGCCACTGTGCCAGAGGATTGGAGGATAGCTAATGTCACGCCAATCTTTAAAAAAGGAAGGAGGGGGGACCCGGGAAACTACAGGCCAGTCAGCCTAACATCTGTTCCAGGGAAGATGGTGGAAAGTCTCATTAAGGATAAAATCTTAAAATACATAGAAGAACAAGCTCTGCTGAGGGAGAGTCAGCATGGCTTCTGCAAGGGGAAGTCTTGCCTCACAAACCTGTTAGAATTTTTTGAAAAGGTCAACAGGCATGTGGATGCGAGCGAACCCATGGATATTATATATCTGGATTTTCAGAAGGCGTTTGATACAGTCCCTCATGAAAGGCTCCTGAGAAAACTCCACAGTCAGGGAATAAGAGGGCAGGTCCTCTTGTGGATTAGGAACTGGTTGAAGACCAGGAAACAGCGAGTGGGAGTCAATGGGCAATTTTCACAGTGGTGAGAGGTGAAAAACGGTGTGCCCCAAGGATCGGTCTTGGGACCAGTGCTTTTCAACTTATTCATAAATGACTTGGAGTTGGGGATAGGCAGTGAGGTGGCCAAGTTTGCAGATGACACTAAACATTTCCAGGTGGTGAAGACCAGCAGGGATTGTGAAGAGCTCCAGAAGGATCTCTCCAAACTGGGAGAATAGGCAGCAAAATGGCAGATGCGCTTCAATGTAAGTAAGTGCAAAGTGATGCACATTGGGGCAAGAAACCAACATTTCACATATACACTCATGGGTTCTGAATTGTCTGTGACGGATCAAGAGAGAGATCTTGGGGTGCTAGTGGACAGGTCGATGAAAGTGTCGACCCAGTGTGCGGCAGCTGTGAAGAAGGCCAATTCCATGCTTGGGATCATTAAAAAAGGGATTGAGAATAAAATGGCCAATATCATTATGCCCTTGCACAAATCGATGGTAAGGCCACATCTGGAGTATTGTGTCCAGTTCTAATCACCACACCTCAAAAAGGATATAGTTGAATTGGAAAAAGTGCAGAAAAGAGCGACCAAAATGATTTGTGGGCTGGAGCACCTCCCTTATGAGGAAAGGCTACAGCGTTTGGGGCTCTTCAGTCTAGAAAAAAGGCACCTGAGGGGGGACATGATTGAGACTTATAAAATTATGCATGGGATGGAGAGAGTGGATAGAGGGAAATTCTTCTCCCTCTCACACAACACCAGAACCAGGGGACATGCACTAAAATTGAGTGGAGGGACAGTTAGAACAGACAAAAGAAAATATTTCTTCATACAGCATGTAATTCATCTGTGGAACTCCTTGCCACAGGATGAGGTGATGGCACCTGGCCTGGATGCCTTTAAAAAGAGATTGGACAGATTTATGGAGGAAAAGACCATCACAGGTTACAAGCCATGATAACTATATGCAACCTCCTGGTTTTAGAGGTAGCCTCTCTCTTAATGCCAGATACAAGGGAGTGGCAACAGGATACAGGTTATCTTGTTGGCTGTGTGCTCCCTGAGGCAACTGGTGGAGCCACTGTGTGATACAGGAAGCTGGACTAGATGGGCCTTTGGCCTGATCCAGCAGCCGGGCTCTTCTTATGTTCTTATGTTCTAATAGACGTCATGGGTGGATGGAGGGCGCTCCTGCATCAGTGGTCTTCGATAGGAAAAGAAGAGAGCTGTGTTGATCTTGCCTCTCTTTACATCACTGAAATGTCAGAAGTATGGCGAAGTGATCAGGAACGTGATCCATACAACCCAGATCCAGGCATGGAGAAGCCGGGGCCTGCAGTGGGGAAGGCCCTGCCAGCTCAGGTGACCGGGAAAGGCAGGCGGCCAGGCCCCGCACATTTATACCAGGCCTGGCCAATCCAGTCACAATCCAATCACTGCCTGCCTGCCAATCACAGGAACTGAAGCCACACGTGCTTGAAGAGGCCTCCCCAGTCAAGTGTCCTTCTTCTTAGGCCATGTCCCAGATGATTCCCTGACAGGTTTCCGGGTTGCCCCTTTTCTCCCCCCCCCTGCGTTGAAGAGGGCTCTGCGGTCTGACCCTGCACGGTCCCAGGTCATTGACCAACCCGCTGGCTGAACTCTTCCCCAGCCCTCTCTCTCTGGGGTGCAGCTGGCTTGGCTTGGTCTGCTGTATCCGTTGCAGTAAGCCGCCCTCCACGGACTGAAAAGCCGACACCTGCTCTTAAAGAAAGAGACATTTTCCTAGAGGTGGCTGATAAATACTGTCCTTCAGGGCACAGCTCAGTACCTGCAGACTGTGAAGCAGTAGGCTGTGCGCTGCGCTGCATGGATGGTGTCTTTGTGTTCCTGAACAAGCTCATCTGCACGTGCAGCAGAGACAAGCTACATCCATCCCCAGCGTTCCTGGCTCAACCTCCAGGGTCCCCGACGGTCTGACGGCTCTTCCTGCCTGTGGCCCTTTCCCCCCAAGTCCAAGGAGACCGAGGCCGGCAAGTGTAGGAGTGAAGGCGTTTTTCTCCCCGTTGACGGGCTCCAGGCAAACTGGCTGCTGAGCCCCATTGATCTTCCTTAATCGCTCTGAGTACAGGCTCAATAAAGGCCGTCCTTCTGCTTTCCCTGAATGATACCAATTGCCCTAATTAGCAAGCCCCTGCCAGAACTTGGCTGGCTATTCCCCAGTGCACTGATCACTCAGGAATTGGCATGTGCACGAGTCATCTGGGCTACTGGAGCAGCGAGTGGCCTCACGGGAACGAAGTGGCTCACGGGGACAAAGTGGCAAGATAAAAAAAGACACAGCGAGTTCAGCAGCGGGGCGAGGAAGCCAGGCCCCACACACTGCCCGGCACGTCCCTTGAAGAGAGGAGAGCTCCAATAACATTAAGGTACCCAAACTGTTTTAAACCCATAACTTACAAAAAAAGCTATGCAGTCAGACAGCCAGCAGAAGGGTGGGGGCTATCCAGTGTTTTGCACTGAGTGTCACATGTATGACTATCTGCCTCTTGGGCACATGTCATGGGTGTGTGCTCGGTGCAAAGAGCTCCAGGCTCTCAGGGAACGGGTTCGCTCCCTTGAAGCCACGGTTGCTGACCTGGAGAAGCAGAGACAGGTAGAGAGGAACCAGGGTGAGACTTCTAGGGACGTGGAGGCATCGTCCTACCCTCAGTTGGCCAGCACTTCAGCTGCCAGGGAAGGGAGTCTCAGGGCTGGAGGACATTGCTCTGGAAAAGAGGGAAACAATCCCACAGTGGGGACCCCTTCTTCAGGTGATGGGCCCGTATCCAGTCGCACTATGGATACTCCTCTGGGGAGAGGGGGAAGGGGGCTTCTTGTTGTGGGTGACTCTATAGTCAGGAACATAGAAAGGGGGGTCTGTGACGGATGTGAGGACCGCACGGTGACTTGCCTACCTGGTGCGAAGGTTGCGGACATCACCTCTCGTCTAGATAGGCTGGTAGAGAGTGCTGGGGAGGAGGTAGCGGTTGTGGTGCATGTTGGCACCAACGACGTGGGGAAATGTAGCCGGGCGGTCCTGGAGGCCAAATTTAGGTTGCTAGGTAGGAAGCTCAAATCCAGGACCCCAAAGGTGGCGTTCTCAGAAGTGCTACCTGTTCCACGCGCAGGGACAGCTAGGCAGGCGGAGCTCAGGGGTCTCAATGCGTGGATGAGACACTGGTGTGAGGAGGAGGGGTTTAAGTTTGTTAGGCACTGGGGAACGTTTTGGGACAAGCCGGGCCTGTACAAGAGGGACGGGCTTCACTTGAACCAAAACGGAACCAGACTGCTGGCGCGTAACATTAAGAAGGTGGCAGAGCAGCTTTTAAACTGACTCCTGGGGGAAAGCCGACAGGAGCCGAGGGGCATCCGGTTCGGGACTCCTCATTCCTCGGGAATGAGGGTGCAGAGGATGGGGAACAATCAAGTAATAACAGAATAAGAATTGGGAGTGGTAGCGTGATGGGACATGACAGCCAGTCTAGCAAAACAGAAGGCTGCAGGAATAAAGGGGCAAACATGCAGCCCTTCTTGGGGGACCAGGTATATAAGTGCTTTTATGCAAATGCCCGAAGTCTACGGGCAAAGATGGGAGAACTGGAATGTTTGGTGGCTAGGGAAAACATTGTTGTTGTTCAGTCGTTAAGTCGTGTCCGACCCTTCGTGATCCCATGAACCATATCCCGCCAGGCCTTCCTATCCTCCACTATCTTCCTGAGTTCGCTCATTTTCATGTTCGTTGCATCGGTGATGCTGTCTAACCATCTCATCCTTGGCCTTCCCCTTCTCCTTTTGCCTTCAGTCTTTCCCAGCATCAGAGTCTTCTCCAGAGAGTCCTCTCTTCGCATTAGGTGGCCAAAATATTTGAGTTTCAGCCTTAGTACCTGTCCTTCCAGGGAACAGTCAGGGTTGACTTCATTTAGGATTGACTGATTTGATCTCCTAGCAGTCCAAGGGACTCTCAGGAGTCTTCTCCAGCACCACAGTTCAAAAGCATCTATTCTTCGGCGCTCAGCCTTCCTTATGGTCCAGCTCTCGCAACCGTACATTGCTACTGGGAACACCATCGCCCTGACTATACGAACTTTTGTTGGTATGGTGATATCTTTGCTTTTTATTATGCTATCTAAATTTGCCATAGCTTTCCTTCCAAGGAGTAAGCGTCTTTTAATTTCATGGCTGCTGTCTCCGTCTGCAGTGATCTTGGAACCCAAAAAAGTAAAATCTGTTACTGCTTCCATTTCTGCCCCTTCTATTTGCCAGGAATTGATGGGACCAGATGCCATGATCTTAGTTTTATTAATGTTGAGTTTCAAGCCAACGTTTGCACTCTCCTCTTTCACTCTCATCAAGAGGCTCTTTAGTTCTTCTTCACTTTCTGCCATTAGAGTGGTATCGTCTGCATATCTGAGGTTGTTGATGTTTCTCCCGGCAATCTTGATTCCGGCTTGCGATTCATTCAGCCCTGCATTTCTCATAATGTACTCTGCATATAAGTTAAATAGGCAGGGTGACAATATACAGCCTTGCCGTACTCCCTTCCCAATTTTGAACCAATCAGTTGTTCCATGGCCGGTTCGAACTGTTGCTTCTTGACCCGCATACAGGTTTCTCAGGAGACAGGTAAGGTGGTCTGGTATCCCCATCTCTTTAAGAACTTGCCACAGTTTGTTGTGATCCACACAATCAAAGGCTTTTGCGTAGTCAATGAAGCAGAAGTAGGTGTTTTTTTGGAACTCTCGTGCTTTCTCCATGATCCAGCGCATGTTGGCAATTTGATCTCTAGTTCCTCTGCCTCTTCGAAACCCAGCTTGTACATCCGGTAGTTCTCGGTCCACGTACTGCTGAAGCCTAGCTTGTAGAATTTTGAGCATAACCTTGCTAGCATGTGAAATGAGTGCAATTGTGCGATAGTTTGAACACTCTTTGGCACTGCCCTTCTTTGGAATTGGAACGTAAACTGACCTTTTCCAATCCTTTGGCCACTGCTGAGTTTTCCAAATTTGTTGGCATATTGAGTGCAGCACTTTAACAGCATCATCATTTAGGATTTTAAGTAGCTCAGCTGGGATATTATCATCTCCGCTAGCTTTGTTGTTAGTAATGCTATCTAAGGCCCACTTGACTTCGCTCTCTAGGATGTCCGGCTCTGGGTCAGTGACCACACCAGCGTGGTCATCAGGAACATTAAGATCTTTCTTGTATAGTTCTTCTGTGTATTCTTGCCATCTCTTCTTAATCTCTTCTGCTTCTGTCAGGTCTCTGCCTTTTTTATCCTTTATCATGCCCATCTTTGCACAAAATGTTCCCTTGATATCTCCAATTTTCTTGAAGAGATCTCTAGTCCTCCCCATTCTGTTGTTTTCCTCGATTTCCTTGCATTGTTCATTTAAGAAGGCCTTCTTATCTCTCCTTGCTATTCTCTGGAAATCTGCATTCAGTTGTTTATATCTTTCCCTTTCACCTTTGCTTTTCGCATTCCTTCTTTCCACAGCTATTTGTAAAGCCTCATCTGACAGCCACTTTGCTTTCTTGCATTTCTTTTTCTTTGGGATGGTTTTAGTTGCTGCCTCCTGTACAATGTTACGAACTTCCGTCCATAGTTCTTCAGGCACTCTGTCTACCAGGTCTAGTGCCCTAAACCTATTCTTCACCTCCACTGTATACTCATAAGGGATATGGTTTAGGTCATATCTGACTGGTCTAGTGGTGTTCCCTACATTCTTCAATTTAAGCCTGAATTTTGCAAGAAGAAGCTCATGATCTGAACCACAGTCAGCTCCAGGTCTTGTTTTTACTGATTGTATAGAGCTTCTCCATCTTTGGCTGCAAAGCACATAATCTATCTGGTTTCGGTATTGACCATCTGGTGATGTCCAGGTGTATAGTCGCCTCTTGTGTTGTTGGAAAAGAGTGTTTGCTATGACCAGCGTGTTCTCTTGACAGAACTCCGTTAGCCTTCGCCCTGCTTCATTTTGCGCTCCAAGGCCAAACTTGCCTGTTGTTCCGTTTATTTCTTCATTTCCTACTTTAGCATTCCAGTCTCCTATGATGTAAAGGACATCTTTTTTGGGTGCTAGTTCTAGAAGGTGTTGTAGGTCTTCATAGAACCGGTCAACTTCATCTTCTTCGGCATCAGTGGTTGGGGCATACACTTGGATTACTGTAATGTTGAATGGTTTGCCTTGGATTCGAACTGAAATCATTCTGTCGTTTTTGAGGTTGCACCCCAGTACTGCCTTTCCCACTCTTTTATTGACTATGAGGGCTACTCCATTTCTTCTAAGGGATTCATGCCCACAGTAGTAGATATGATGGTCACCTGAATTAAATTCGCCCATGCCCGTCCATTTTAGTTCGCTGATTCCCAAGATGTCAATGTTCAATCTTATCATCTCATCTTTGACCACATCCAGCTTGCCTTGATTCATAGACCTCACATTCCATGTTCCTAAGCAATATTGCTCCTTGCAGCATTGGATTTTCCTTTCAACCTCAGACACATCCACAGCTGGACGTCCTATTGGCTTTGGCCCAGCCGCTTCACTCTTTCTGGGTCTACTTGGAATAGTCCTCCGCTCTTCCTCAGTAGCATATTGGACACCTTCCGACCTGAGGGGCTCATCTTCCGGCGTCATATCTTGTAGCCTTTTGGAACTGTTCATGGGATTTTCTTGGCAAGGTTACTGGAGTGGGTTGCCATTTCCTTCTCCAGTGGATCACTTTTAGTCAGAACTCTCTGCTACGACCTGTCCGTCTTGGGTGTCCCTGCACGGCATAGCTCATGGCTTCATTGAGTTACGCAAGCCCCTTCGCCACGACAAGGCAATGATCCATGAAGGGGGGGAAAACATTGACATAGTAGGTTTCTGTTATACCTACTAGGGAAAACATTGACATAGTAGGTATAACAGAAACCTGGTGGAATGCGGAGAACCAGTGGGATACTGCAATTCCAGGATATAAACTCTATAGGAGGGACAGAGAGGGGCGTGTTGGAGGTGGGGTGGCCATCTATGTCAAAGAGGGGGTAGAATCCACCAGAGTAGAGCTGGAGGGGGGCTCTGACTCCTCCGTAGAATCACTGTGGGTTAGATTACCAGGCTCCAAGAGTGATGTAATAGTAGGGGCATGCTACCGTCCTCCAGATCAAAAACCTGAAGGGGACCTTGAAATAAGGAAGCAAATCAGGGAGGTGTCAACGAGAGACAGGGTTGTAGTCATGGGGGACTTCAATTATCCTCACATCGACTGGGTCAATTCATGCTCAGGTCATGAAAGAGAGACTGGATTTCTGGATATGTTAAATGACTGTGCCTTAGAGCAGCTTGTCACGGAACCGACCAGAGGACAGGTGACTCTGGACTTGATATTGTGTGGCACTCAAGATCTGGTCAGGGAGGTAAATGTTACCGAACCGTTGGGGAACAGTGACCATGCTGCGATCTGTTTCGCCATGCATGTCGGAGGGAGAGTGCCGAGCAAATCTGACACGAAAACCCTTGACTTCCGAAGGGCAGACTTCCCCAAAATGAGAAGACTAGTTAAGAAAAAGCTGAAAGGGAAGGTAAAAGGAGTCCAATCGCTCCAGAGTGCATGGAGGCTGTTTAAAACAACAGTCGTAGAGGCCCAGCGGGAGTGTATCCCACAAAGGAGGAAGGGCTCGACCAAGTCCAGGAGGATGCCGGCATGGCTAACAAGCACAGTTAAGGAGGCTATAAAAGGCAAGGAAGCTTCCTTCCGTAAATGGAAGTCTTGCCCTAATGAGGAAAATAAACAGGAGCACAAACTGTGGCAAAAGAAATGTAAAAAGATGATACGGGAGGCCAAGAAAGACTTTGAGGAACGTATGGCAGGCAACATAAAAGGGAATAATAAAAGCTTCTTCAAATATGTTAGAAGCAGGAAACCTGCCAGGGAAACGGTGGGTCCGCTGGATGGTGAGGGAGAGAAAGGGGTGATAAAAGGGGACTTGGAGACTGCAGAGAAATTAAATGAGTTCTTTGCATCTGTCTTCACGGCAGAAGACCTCGGGCAAATACCGCTGCCGGAACGGTCTCCCCTGACTAAAGAATTAAGTCAAATAGAGGTTAAAAGAGAAGACGTCTCAGACTTAATTGACAAAATAAAGATCAATAAATCACCAGGCCCGGATGGCATCCACCCAAGAGTTCTGAAGGAACTCAAGAATGAAGTTGCTGACCTCTTGACCAAAATATGCAACTTGTCCCTTAAAACGGCCACTGTGCCAGAGGATTGGAGGATAGCTAATGTCACGCCAATCTTTAAAAAAGGAAGGAGGGGGGACCCGGGGAACTACAGGCCGGTCAGCCTAACATCTGTTCCAGGGAAGATGGTGGAAAGTCTCATTAAGGATAAAATCTTAAAATACATAGAAGAACAAGCTCTGCTGAGGGAGAGTCAGCATGGCTTCTGCAAGGGGAAGTCTTGCCTCACAAACCTGTTAGAATTTTTTGAAAAGGTCAACAGGCATGTGGATGCGAGCGAACCCGTGGATATTATATATCTGGATTTTCAGAAGGCGTTTGACACGGTCCCTCATGAAAGGCTCCTGAGAAAACTCCACAGTCAGGGAATAAGAGGGCAGGTCCTCTTGTGGATTAGGAACTGGTTGAAGACCAGGAAACAGCGAGTGGGAGTCAATGGGCAATTTTCACAATGGCGAGAGGTGAAAAGCGGTGTGCCCCAAGGATCGGTCTTGGGACCGGTGCTTTTCAACTTATTCATAAATGACCTGGACTTGGGGATAGGCAGTGAGGTGGCCAAGTTTGCGGATGACACTAAACTTTTCCGGGTGGTAAAGACCAGCAGGGATTGTGAAGAGCTCCAGAAGGATCTCTCCAAACTGGGAGAATGGGCAGCAAAATGGCAGATGCGCTTCAATGTAAGTAAGTGCAAAGTAATGCACATTGGGGCAAGAAACCAAAATTTCACATATACGCTAATGGGTTCTGAGTTGTCTGTGACGGATCAAGAGAGAGATCTTGGGGTCCTGGTGGACAGGTCGATGAAAGTGTCGACCCAGTGTGCGGCGGCTGTGAAGAAGGCCAATTCCATGCTCGGGATCATTAAAAAGGGGATTGAGAATAAAACGGCCAATATCATTATGCCTTTGTACAAATCGATGGTAAGGCCACATCTGGAGTATTGTGTCCAGTTCTGGTCACCATACCTCAAAAAGGATATAGCTGAATTGGAAAAGGTGCAGAAAAGAGCGACCAGAATTATTCGTGGGCTGGAGCACCTCCCTTACGAGGAAAGGCTACAGCGTCTGGGGCTTTTCAGCCTAGAAAAAAGGCGCCTGAGGGGGGACATGATTGAGACTTATAAAATTATGCATGGGATGGAGAGAGTGGATAGAGGGAAATTCTTCTCCCTCTCGCACAACACCAGAACCAGGGGACACGCACTAAAATTGAGTGGAGGGAGAGTTAGAACAGACAAAAGAAAATATTTCTTTACCCAGCGTGTGATTCATCTGTGGAACTCCTTGCCACAGGATGTGGTGATGGCACCTGGCCTAGATGCCTTTAAAAGGGGTTTGGACAAATTCATGGAGGAAAAGACCATCACAGGTTACAAGCCATAAGCAACCTCCTGGTTTTAGAAGTGGGTTTTCTCTGTGCCAGGTGCAAGGGAGTGGCGACTGGACACAGGTATCTTGTTGTCTCGTGTGCTCCCTGAGGCATCTGGTGGGGCCACTGTGTGACACAGGAAGCTGGACTAGATGGGCTTTTGGCCTGATCCAGCAGGGCTCTTCTTATGTTCTTATGTTCTTATGTACTGTACTACTGGTCATCTGGGCTACTGAAGCCTCCGTCCAGTTCACAACCACTTCCCCCCTTGGGGCAGATGTGGGGGAGTGACTTCCACACACTTAACCATTGAGGCTATGTGTGTATCTCTGTGGATTCCATGCAGAAAAACAGGCAGTCACTGCCCAGTGACACCATGAGTTACCGGACCAGATGACACCAACCCTAGTGACACCAGTGACCAGGACTAATCTGTCCTGCCTGATGGGCCTCTTTTGTAGAACCCAGCTCAGCCCAGCCTGGTTTCTCCCTATTCACCTCTGGGGTCCATCATCATGGGGGCGACGCGCTGAGCTGAGAGAGCCAGGATGGTGTAGTGGTTTGGGAGTCGGACTTAGACCTGGAAGATTCAAATCCCCGCTCAGCCATGAAGCTTCCTGGGTGACCTTGGGCCAGTCACTATCTCTCAGCCCCACCTACCTCACAGGGTTGTTGTGAGGACAAAACGGAGGGGAGGAAATATGTACACCACTCTGAGCTCCTTGGAGGAAGGGCGGTATAAAAAAATGTGAAAAATAGACCAAAAAATGTGAAAATAGCTCTCGCACCGGGTGACGCAAACCCTAGCGACGTCTCTAAATTGCATTGCACACCCACCTGTTGGCTGTGTTTGTGCTAATTAGGTGGATATGCACAAGAACGTGTGTTGAACATGTGGCTTCTTCTTCACCAGTGCCCTGTGCTCTCATGGAGATCAAAGGCCCTTGAGATGGTAGGATATGTAAGACAGTGACTGAGAGCAGTAGCCCGAGTCTCCTGTGGGGCATTAAAGCCCATGAGAGAAGAGGTTGCTTAAGAACTGAATTGGGAACATGTGCTACTGGCTCAGTGAGAGTGTTGGGCCAGCAGGCCAGAGAGCGTAAGATCAGTCAGAGCGACCCAGGACTGTGACAGCTATTCCCAGCCAAATGGCACTGGATGATCCCGGGTTCCAGCGCCGTTTCCACATCATTCCAACTTCAGAGCAAGAAGCACGCCATGCCTGGCTTCTGTACGCGAGGCCAGCTGAGGCGGCTGGAGTCGCACCTTCCTCCAGTGGCACGCTTCCTTCCCCCTCCATATTCTCCTGCTCGGCCTCCTGGTCGTCAGGCACTCGGGGGCCACAGCAAAGGATCCAAGCTGGTTTAGCAACTGGCTGCAAAACAGAGAAAGCAAAGAGCAACAGCACAGCTGAAGGGAAGGAGGAAAATATGAGTCAAAACGGCTACCTTTCCCTGAGCCTAATGGGCATATCAGACTCGCACACTCCCATCAGAGGCAGTAATGAAAAAGAGACTGTCGTGAGATTAATCACGGCTCTTGACAAAGAGCATAATAGGAACAGGGGGATATTACACCCTTAAATCACTCTCATTACAGTCTTAGCGCCCAGCGCCTGGCAGGCCTTCTTAAATGGCTTTCCTGCCGAGCTCCTTTCACAGGAGCTGATCCTATACGTTGCAGGCCTCATCCTGGCTGAAGCATTTCGGCGGGACGGAGGCTGCCAAGGGGTCGAGGCCCTGGACTCACAGCCAGAATGCGCACGACATGAGGGGGGGGCAGCCACAGGTGCGGAAAAAAAGCCGAAACGCAGGGGAAGGGCGGCTCAACCAAGAAGCGACCTGAACGGTCACGTGGAGTGGCAAAGATGGAGGGGCGGCAGCCTGACAAACCCCCAGCCCGTCGGTCTGCTGCCCTCTCCAGCCCTGACACAACGCCAGTGGGGCTCCAACCCTCTTCCAGCTCACTGAGAGCGAGTTGGAAGAGAATCGCTGCCGCATGCAGGCCCACTTCTCCCTCCAGCACTGCTGAAGGAAGGGGCAGGACAAGCTGCCATGACTCCCCAGCACTGCTCCCCACCCACCAAGTGGGCAAGGAGAGGCAATCTGGAGGCTGCCCCCCCTGGCCTTAACGCACCTGGAGCGCCGCACGCAGCCTCCTCCCTCCATGCTGCTTCGGGTTCGAGTGGAGCAGTGCATGCTGGGAACTCGGCCAAGACTGCTCCATTCAAAGTGGCACAGACAGGACGCAGCACACCATGCTACTCCTGGTGAACTGAGGGAGGGGCTGGGGGGCATCTCTCCCCCCCCATCCTTGGCTCCACCGATGAGGAGGGTGGGTGGGCAAGTCAGTAAGATCCTCCATTAGTAGTGAGAGCAGGGGAGGGCAGATGCGTGAGCAGAATTGCCCACTCACTCGCCTGCCCTCCCCCTCAACCCCTGGGGGGGGCATGTGTGCACACATGCAGGGCCGGCAAAACTGTGGGGAGGATCAGGCGGCAGCAGGGAAGCTGGGGCAGCCCCTTGTCCTCCTGCTCATCGCCTGCAGAACAAAATGTCGTCAATGTTTAGTGCAAAACAGCTGTGCTGGGTCGGTGGCCAGTGGAAACGTCCCCAGGACACTTCTGGTCAGGTGACTTTTTTCAATGGCAGTCGCATCACTCCGGTCTCATGGCCCCATCCTGACCTTGGCCTGGCTGTGGGGCACAGCAGCACTGACACAGCCTCCGCTGCATCCTGCACTGGGCTGGCCAGGGACCATGGAACGACAGAGAGGTAAGTACTTACCTACTCCACTGTGCCATAGTCGCCAATGGGTCTACTTGGATCTGTTCCAGCTCTGGCTGGTGCAAGTCTGAGTGGACCCAAGGGGGCATGGCAAGGCCAGCACTGTTGCTGCCAATATTATTAACGGTATTAACAGTATTAATAATAATAACCATCCTCTTCCCTCCCTAACAAGCCTCCTAATCCGCACCCAATCCGCAGCAGAGCAGAAAGAAAGGAAGAGGGAAGGGGGCACAGGGGGGGCTGGCTAGGCGAGGCAGCCGTAGAGGTGGCACACAGTGCTGCCAACCTGCCTGTGCCCACCCGCTGCCCCAGGCAGCCCGCCTCACCTGGAGGGCAGCCCTGGGTGAAGACAGGCGCTTCCTCTGTCGGTCAGAAGTGTGCTGCCGCTGCACCTCTATCAAGTGGTGCCACCCCAAAGGTATCGCTCTTTGCCATAATCTTCCGTGACATTTGGGATTTCAAGGCAGCTTGAAATTCACAGCCAGCGTATGTGCCAAGGCAAGTGGGGAGGGGGGAGAGCCATTAGTAAACCTTTCAAATACAGATAGCCTCCCACGAGATTCGTTTTATACATTATGCACAGAAATAACTTTGACGGCTCGAGGATTTGTTGAGCATTTCAATTGCCCAGAGATAATTAAGAATTTGTTCAGCGAACAAAACTGAAAACCTGAAACGTGCAGGAGCTGAACAAATTATTCCCCAAATCTGCAGCATTTATTAGATGCTGGTGCAAGCAGGGAGGAGATTAACATAGGATGCAACTGCAGTCGCTTGAAGAAGCCACAAGCAGCCAGAGCCGTCATAATCATCAAAGAAAAAAGAAAGACAGAAAGAAGGAAGAGCCTGGAGTTAAAGAGGTTTTCTCTTTCCCGGCATGAAGGACTGGCCCCTCCTTGTGCTTTGAAAGCCTGGAGTGGCGTAATCCACTTCTGAGTGAAGGTGGGCCCCTTCCTTTCAAGGTCCTCCTTATTGGATCCACTGTAAATTAGTGCAGAGCCACGGAAAGCTTTTGCAAAGTAGGAAGTGGCTGTACGTCGGCACCTATCTATGCAAGCAGTGTGTGGTTTTCACTCCCAGGCTTCTCTTTCACGGGTTTGAATGCTGTGGAAAGTCCACGTGGCAGCCTAAAGGAGAGGCTTCGAAGAGCCACAAGACTCCCACTCTTTTCAAAAGCAGAGCTGCTGATCGTGTGACGTGGCGACTGGCTTCCCCAGCCTCAAGCCCCGCGCCCCGACATTAGCAGCCCTGAATTGCATCTGTCCCAGTCTGGAGGGGGAAACAAGCACAGCCCATGAAAAGGAATCCTTTGCAAAGAGACACCGTTTATGGGTTTTCCAGCCATGTGTATTTTCAAATTGAAGAATTAAAAATAGAAATTGAAGATTTCTCAAACTTGCCTGAAGAAATTCCTTACTTTACCGCAAGCGCTGTCAAAGGATTAACAGGGCATCCGTTTTCTAAGGATTATCCAAAAGCAGGCAAGCACTGTCTTTAAAACTTCTTGTAGGTCACTTACGTTTCATCCCACCCTAGGGACTTTTTCAAAGCAAAAAGAGAGACAAACTACCTGGCCACTAGCCAGTAGGTAGTACATCCTGCTTCAAAAGGAATCCTGCTTCATCCCAGTGGTTAAAGACGACACATCAGGCCCAAGCAGGTTAGGCTCCGGCGCAAAGGACCTGGCTGCTCTAGGAGAAAGCTCAAAAGAGAATGAGGTCAGAGAGCGAAAGGAGCAAGTGTGCAACCTCTCAGAGATTCCCTTACTGCACACCTCTGGCGCCGCTTGGATGCTTGCTGCCGGAAGAGGTGTTTGGACAGGGAGGGACTCCTGGCTCCTTGGCGCAGGGCCCAGGTCGCTCTGACCTGCACAATCATCCCTGATGCCTCCTCTTCTCTCCCTGAGCCCTTCATAGTTCCTCCATAGTTCCTCCTTCTCTCCATAGCCCTTCAAGCTTGTCCAAGAGGACATTGGGCAGATCCTCTGTCTTGTGAATGAGAGCTGGCACTGACATTCCAAAAACCTGAGGTTGGGTGAAGCTGGTGGCCGCATGTTCTCCACTGACATGCTCTGTGTTTGTGTGTGTGCGCGCGCGTACGTGCGCATGGCGTGATAGGAAGGCATGGCAGCCAGGGGTGGAGCCGCCGCCGCCAGAGAAAGCAAAACAAAACATGTTGCTGACAATGAGAGGAGAGGGAGAGGAAAGAGATATGTGGGCCAAGAAGAGAGGTTCAGGGGACTGGGCCTGACCTGCAGGTAGGGTTGCCCTATTCCAGTGCACCAAATCCAGGGAGTTTGACTTGCTCACTGTACACCAAGCCTGGACCACCCAGCCTGCTTTGCAGAAGGGGCCAGGTTGCACCTTCCTAATTCTGCTTGGCAGCAAAGCGAGGCTTGTCTTGCATGCTGTTCCATGTAGCAGGAATGTACTTATTTATTAGAACATTTCTTCCCCCGTCTTTTGCCATACAATGGCAGTTTAGAATTATAATAATGATTAATATTATTATTATTAACGGTATTTGTATACCGCTTTTCAACAAAAAGTTCACAAAGCGGTTTACAGACAAAATCAAATGATTAATTGGCTCCCTGTCCCAAAAGGGCTCACAATCTAAAAAATGATGCAGAAGAACACCAGCAAACAGCCACCAGAAAAGAGACTGTGCTCGGTTGAAAGTGGAGCAGTTACTCTTCCCCTGCTAAATGTAAGAGGAGCACCCATTGAAAAAGTGCCTCTTGCCCAGTTAGCAGGGGTTAACTAGCCCAGATAGCACTAGCCTATCATGATTTTATCCTCTTTCAGAGCCCTCTAAGCACATAGCCGTTACCGCATCTTGTGGCAGCAAATTCCATACACTAATTCCATGAAGTTCTTTCATGTGTCTGTCATGGATCTGGACTCTGTTCCGCAGCTTTCAGCCATGGGGTCATTCCCATCCCCACCTGAAGATGCTGCCCGCCCGGGATGGAGCCTGGTCTGCATGCGAAGCAGATGCTGTGCAACTGAGCACTGCCTTTTGTTGCCAATCTCTTGCCAACCCATTTCATTGGAAATAGCCACCAACTTGTTTTCTATTTTCCTTTTGGCGAATCTGCTGCACTTTGCCCAGATTTCTGTGGCCTTCTCTTCTACTGCCCTGCCATCTCTGCCATAGCCCGACTCTGGTGCCCGTGAACTTCAATTACCTTTCACCTGGGAGGGGCGACTTCAGAGCACCACCTACTAGATTTGGCTCCCAAGCGAACAATGGCTTGAAGTGTGTCAACCTTTTCCACGGCCATTAATATTGCTGCCAGGTAGACCTTTGCTGCTCGTGCCATTTTGCAATGTACAGATCAGCAGGCCACAGTAAATCTTGCCAGAATTAATGCAAATGTGAGACACAACTCATTACCATCTTCCCTCGATGAAGAACGGCTTGCTACAGCGGTGCTGCCGAGGCCCAATTCATCCTGATTGCCGGAGAGATGAAAAGCTGGAGACGCAAGCAAGTCGCCTGGTGTGGCAACATAAATTCTGTTGACGACGCTGCCCACACAAACACACCATGCTGGCTGCCTAGTGGGCGGAGGGGAGGGTTGAGGAAGAGATAACTTCAGGACACCACTGGGGAGGGAAAAGGGTTTGCTTGTTTTTGTTGGGTTCTGTTTAGAAGCCGTGACATCCCAAGACAGCTCTCGGAGTCTGCAGGATCAGCCCCCGGCTACACACACGTTCAGAGGAGCAGGAGAAGACAAGCGTCGGACTTTCAGGGAAGTTGGGCTGCCACGGTGGGCTCTGCGACGGCCCCAAGGTTAGCAAAGAGCCCACTACCCAAGGGACGCTGCTATCGTCAATTGCAGAGAGCATCTAAGATCAGAGGCTGCCTGAAAGAATATTTGACATACACAAATGAACCACAAATGTTTGGGTTCTTTTTGGGTTCAGGGGTCCATTGAGGATTCCTTGACCCCAAATCTCAAAACCAGGTTAGAAAATCCCCCAGCACCCTCAAGACAAACTTACTTCTTCCTCTCCAAGAGCTCAGAAAAAAACAGATCTACAAGTTTACATTGTGGACAAGCACTAATCATAATGCTTGTGGACAAGCAGGCAATGCTGACTGTGGAAAGCACTGATTGTCTAGTTTCTATGAAGTTTCTAGTCTGTTTGGTGGTGGTGTCCCACATACCACATACAAAACAGCCTCTCCTGAAAGGCTCCCCTCATGCCAAATGTGATGTCTTTCTGACACCTAGTGAAGACCTTATTCTCTAGCCGGGTTTCATCTTTATTCTTTTCTGTTGTGTTTCTTGTTTTCATTTCTGCTCTGCTGTTGTCATTTTCTACAAAGTTCTTTATATTGTTATTCTTGGATTCTGATTCTGTAAGTCACTCTGAGAGTTTGCTTGCCGAAGGGCAGCACATAACTCTTTTAATTAAAAAATAAATGTCACATTTCTTCTCTCCCCCCCCACCACTCCATTTGTAGAGCAAGTTTGCACGTTCTAAAAACATTTAGTAAGGTATTTCGATTTAAATTGCCCAAATTAAAGCTGCTTCTTAAAAAGGATCAAGGACAAAACTACTAATTTAAAAGACCAGTTGGAGGGAGAAGCCGCAATGGTGTTTTGCAGACACCTCTGAGGATGTCGTTGCAGGGACAGGAAGTGCTGCCATCTTGAAAATGGCAACACTAGTCTGCTTCCTATCCTACTCATTACAAAAATGTCCTATTTAGGAAAGAGAATCGCTTTTCTCCCTCCCCCTTCTTCTGCTGAAATTTCCCTCAGTCAACAATCAAACCTCAAAAGCCACAGGGTGGATCATATACCCATGGAAACACAGACACAGGGAAAGCCTTCTGCTTTTTTCCTTGTTTTGCCTTTCACAAGAGTCAATCCACTGCATATGGGACCCACTTTAACACTGCAGAGACAGATGGCAGCCAAGCTAGGAAAGGTAGAAAAACTCCATCTCTGTCCCCAGAGCTGGGCGGAATTTCATATATTTCAGGAATGCAGCAAACAGCAAATATAAACGCTGTAAATGAGAAGAATTTCAAATAAGAAACACTAATGTACTTTGCATAAATCCATAATGCATTTGTTTCTGAAATGCAAAATACATTAATTCAATAATATCTTTGACTAATGCTGTAATAAGTTTGCATACATGTACTTTGCACCCAGCTTTCTAAGTTTCATTTGTAGTTTTTCCAGGGACTAAAAGAAAATGAATCGCAGGGAAAGGAACTTAGTTCACCTCTCTAAGCTTAAATTAAATTAAGCTTAGAGATACCTAAGGCGCTCCGCTGAGGCGCTCCGCTGTCGCGAAAGTGCCGTAAAGCACTTTTGCAGCACCTCGGGTATAAGCGACGCCGGTATTGCAGCCGGGGCTTACATCAGGGAAAGGGGATGAATGTCCCCTTCCCTTGAAGTGAGCCCCGGCCCCGCCGGCACAGGCCACATCCTGCCAGCCGCTGCATCTTAGGCAGGATTGGGCTGCCCAATAGACATTGGGTGTGCTGGTGTGTATGTATGTGGAGCTCAACCCCAAACAGTTCTGTCCCCCTTTCAGAGGCCAATAACTGTCCTACCAGCCTCTCAATTATCCACCAGAATTCCATCTTACTCCATAGCCTCCATATGAATCTGCTCACCCCCTGAGATCATTGCTTGAAGCCCTCTTGTGTGTGTCATCTCCATTAGAGCCTTCAGTGGCAGCAACACTCAACAGGGCTTTTTTGTGGTGGCACCCCACTTATGGAACTCCCTGCCACAATAAGTCCAATCATCTCCCACTCTGCCAGTGTTCCACGGATCACTAAAAACTTGAAAAGAGTGGCTGCCCACCTCTTCCTCCAGCACCACCACTGCAAGAAGCAACAGCAGCACAGCGTCCCTTTTGGATAATGATGAGAGGAGAATCATCACTCGGCTCCACCTTCTTCTCTTTCCTGCCTACCCAGGCAAAAGGCCAGCCAGGGGAGAAGCCAAAAACGACAGCCCCCCCCCCCCCGACTCCTTTCTCATACCTTTTGGGCCATTCACCACCGCCTCTTCCGCCATCCTCTCCGCCCAGCCTGTTTGTTTCAACAGACTAGGCGGCAGTAGGGAGGGAGGGGGGCAGACGGACGGACAGCCCACTCAAAGGGTCAGTCCGAGAGGGGTTTCAAGTTGCTGTAAGCAGCCATGCAGGGGAGGGGGCGGCACTGGTAGCAGGGCACACACGCTAACGCAAATGCACATTTCTTTAAGGGGCCTGAGTGCAGGGGTGGGAGATCTCCGCAAACTCAGGCAGCCGCAGCAGATCCACTGAGAGCGCCCCTGGGTGAGGAGACAACCATAGGTGGCTGTGGGGAAGCTGGGTAAAACTGGTCTGATTGCAAAACAGCTCTGGAAAGCACTATGCCAGCGCATTTTGAATTTTGATTCATAATCAGGATAATGCTAACCTTGGTTCGTTGGCATTGGTGATGATATATTATGTCAATGATGGAGATGCTGTGGTGGCGACGACATCATCATAGCTGGACCATGTAAATGAATTCCAAATAACATTTGATCTCTGTGCTACAGTTATATTAACCCCTGCTGACTGGGCAAAGAGGCGCCTTTCAAAGTGGTGTCCTCTTCTATTTAGCAGGAGGGGGGCAACGGTCCCTCTTCACCCCAGTGTGGCGTCTATTCCAGTGGTGGCTGCTGGTGTCTCTTCTGCACCTCTTTTTAGACTGAGAGTCCTTTGGGGACAGGGAACCATTTATTGATTTATTTAGCTATATAAATTGCTTTGTGAAGTATGTTTTGTTGAAAAACGGTATATAAATATTCTTAAGTATAACGTGTTATTTACTTATACAGCACCATCGACACTACAGCTTTGTGAATTGAAAAGCAGCATACATTAATTAATTATTAAATATTAATAATAATATATACGTATTAATATATTTAATGTATTTACTATTTAATGTATGTATATCACTTTGTGAACTTTTTGTTGAAAAGCGGTATATAAATATTGTTAATTAATAATAATTAATAATATGTAGAAATAATGATAATAAAGATTCAATCCCTAGCGGCACCTCCCATTAAACGGATCTCGTAGCAAACCTCCCGGGAGAGCTGCAGTCAGTCATCACTGGCCATACAGGGCTAGAAGGACTACCGAGAGGGCAGCTTCGTCCGCCCCGAGCCAAAATGCCAGAGGTTGGCTTTTCCAAGGACGTGAAACTCCTGCTTTCCAGGGGATGAGCTGTGTGCCTGGCTGGCAGCCCTTGCGAAGGCTCTGTGCACAAGTTCCGAGCACAGTGTGGAGCCTGGAGCAGCACCAGCAGGGGCATCTCTGACCCCCCCCCCCATTCCAGGCACCTGAACAAGGTTCTGGATTTCGAGGTGCAGCATGTTAAACAAAAGTCCTGACAAGAGCTGCCTTCATTCGTTTGCAGAACGGAGGGCAGAGAGAACGTGAGAGAGTGTCACAAGTGAATGATCCTTCATGTTGCCACTTTGTGGCTCACGCCACTCCTTACTTTCATGATCCAGTACAATGTCAGAGATATGAGGGCAGCTGGAGATGGACGGTCCGGAAGGGGCCATGAGCGATTGGGCCTGTGGGGTCCGGAGCCTTTCATTGACCGGACAGGTGTGGTGAAGAGCCAGGAAAGAAACTGCCCTGAAGGGAGAGAAAAGCAGGAGGAGGGAAAGGGTGCGTTCGTTCGGGGCTTCCTTTCGAAAAGAGCGGTGGAAGCTGAAGGACAGGACGAGACAAGAACCGCTGCGTTTTGCTGGTGGCTGACTTGGCCAGCCAAGACAGAAACGCGGCCTCCGTTTTCCTCAAGGCCGCCAAGCCAGTGACCCACCTGATGGACCCCGGAACCGGCGGTGGGGAGCCAGTGCCTGATCAGGCCAGTGACCCCTGGCAGCCTGAGAGAGAGGCCAGAAATACGAGACACCAGGAGGCAGGAATAGCCTGGCAAGGTAGAAGGAGGGCGCTTGGAAATGGCGCCACAGGCCAGCCACGGCTGTCAAGCGTTTCAAGTCAGGGTGATCGTCGCACTCGCCTCTCCAGAACCTGAGAAGGGCCCTGCTGGAAGAGCCCAGTGGCCAGTGGCCAGCCCCAGTGGTCAAGCCCAGAAGCCCGCGATGAAGCCGGCAATGCCCCTCTCCAGCCACTTTGGTATAGAGAGGTACAGTGCCTCCGAATGTGGAGGTTCCTCCACACAGCCATCATGGACAGCAGCATGGACCGATCCTCCATTCGCTTGCCCAGTCCCCTCTCGCACAAAGGAACGACGAGCCCTCTTTCAGCCGGCGAAGCCTCTCCCTCCCAGCAGCTCCTCAGGGCTGGACTGTGACAGAAGCAAAGTTGTGGTGCAGGCTGGCAGGCTTGTCGTCCAGACCCCACATGCCAGTCTCTGCAGAACCCCCAAGGTGGGATGCCCGTCCAGGGTCTGCTCTGCACTTGTTCAAATGGTGAGGCTTTCGAAGTCTGGGGAGCTGTTTTCCTTTCCAGGGGGGGGGGGAATGGTTTTCCTCCAGCATGTATTAACGAACAGCTGCATTAATTGAAAAGGCTGGCTGCCGAAGGAGGGGTGCTTAAGCCCACTCCGGGGTTCAGTCATGCATGGGCCAGTGGCTACTTAATCCTAAAAATGACTTTGTGGCAAGTACACAGGGGGCCCCCAGGCGGCCTGCATGCTGCAGTGGGGGGGGGGGCGTAAACACCTCACCTTCCGAGTGGCAACAGTGCCACCTGCAGGACCAGGTGTTGTACTGCCAGTTGTTCACGCTTCTGTCAAGAAGGGAGACTGTGGGATAAGGCTGAGATTTTTCATTCCTCTTTCTTGCGGGTGGCAAAGATGGGGAGGATGGCAACGCAGGGTAGGCTTGTTACAGGGGTGTCGGCACTTGCTCTTCCAGCACCCACCATATTTCCCCAGAACACCAATATAGGAAGCTGACTTCGTAGAAGTCCTGCCTGGCAATGGATCTTCAGAAAGATAAGAACCTCAGAAGAGCCTTGCAGCTGGATCAGGCCAAAGGCCCACCTAGTCCAGCTTCCCGTACCTCACAGTAGCCCCACAAGACCACAAGAGACCTGTATCCTGTCGCCACACCCTTCCATCTGGCATTAAGCAACAGTCTACTATTAAAACCAGGAGGTTGCTTATCCCCATCATGGCTTGTAACCTGTGGTGGACCTTTCCTCTATAAATCTGTCTGATCCCCTTTGAAAGGCATCTAAGACCAGGTGCCATCGTAATGCCCTGTGGGAAGGAGTTCCACAGATTAATTGCTAGAGGAACTTTCTAGAGGAACTTGGAGATGCCAGGGAAGGAGCCGCCTGTGGCCGTCTATGTGCAAAGTAGACGCTCTGCCCCTGGGCCACTGCCAGCCCCTGCCTAAGCAACAGCACTATGTAGTGACAACACATTGCTCACGGGGGCATTCTGGGGAGGGAAAGGGCGGTATCCACTTGTGAAAAGACCCATCCCCTGAGGTCAGTAAGGGCCCTCCCTTGGGGGTACCCCCCCATCAGAGGTTCAGTTGGCACCAGCTCAGGAGAGGGTCTTCTTTCTCATGGTGGCCCCTTGTCTGTGCAACTCTCTGGCACCTGAGATCAGGTTGGCTCCCTCTCCACCTGTATTCTGGTGGGTGGTGGCAGCTGAAGACCCATTTATATTTATATTTATATTTATTAAGAATATTAGGAATATTTAATGATATTGCATTTGGGATTTACTTTTTTTGGTTTTGTCCATTTCTCTGCTGCCATAGTGTGTTGTCTTGTACAGCTTTGCCAATGAGGAGGGAATCTGAGCCATTTGGCTTTCATTGAAATGCACAACTGATGGCTAGAAATGTTTCAGTAGGAGCCACAGCAGAAATCATGCACTTCTCACACCTTCTCATCCGCTTCTCACATCATGCGCTTCTGTGGCACCCTCAGCTGGCAGGAAAGACACACAGGTCTTGCTTTCTCTTCTGTGCCCTTCATTCCTCCTCCTCTCCTCTCCTGGTGCCCGTATTGACAGAACGCTGGACTTCAGCCAAGTCACAACAACCTCCACCGCAAGTGTTTTACCTGCTCCTGTTCCTTCAGAAAGGGCAACCTGCCTGCCCCGTGGAATCCGTCTCCAACAAGACTAGAACCTCCTGGGCTGGATAGATTGCTCTTCCTCCTGTTATTGGACGGCAAGGTCTGTTCGCCGGATGGGTTCTTAGCAAGGTCTGGACGCAGGCAGACCAGGACAGAGAGTCGAAGGCATGATGCGGGCAGTGTGGCAACCAGGGGGAAGGGGCCGCTCCTGGGGGGGGGGTGACACACCGCCCCTCCTAAAGGCGTCTCATTGGGAAGGGACGCCATCATCTCGCTGCTGAGCGAAGGTCGGAGGCTGCTGCCCTGCTGGGAGTCCTTCTTGCTGAGTCCAGCAGCCCAGAAAGAGGGGGGGGGCAAACGGCGTCCAGAGGAAGGCAGCTGCCACAAAACGGCAGCAGGCAAGTCAATGAGCTGCGGGAAGGGGATAGAAAATGGAGTTATTTTTTTTATTTATTTAATGGATTTCTACCCCGCCTTTCTCCCAATAAGGGCAATCAAGTTAGGATCCTGATGCAAATCGCTTCGGCCAGGGTCCACCCCTTCTTCCCCCAATCCGCCTCCCACCCTCCCCTCCCTGCCCAGAAGCTCCCCTGTTCCTCCCCCTTCCTTCCTGCCCCATCCCTCCCAGCACCTCGCCGACTTACCTGCACTCCAGCAGGTAGCCAGTAGCAGCAGCAGCGGGCCGTCAACACTGCTGCTATTTGCAGTGTTGGCTCCAAAATGGCAGCCAGCAAAACACTGTGATAGCAGAACGCTATTCTACTGTTGTACATTGAATGTTTGGATCAGGCTGCTAGGCCCATAACATGGGAGTCCCAGCCCCAAGTTTGTATCTACTCCCTTTTCTCCACCGCTGCCCGCCCCCCTCCCCCCGCTGAAGTGGGGCTAGGTACCTACTGCTGTGATGCCCATTTCAACAGATGAGTTTTCCAAAACTTGATACCATTTTAGCACTGGAAGGAAGCATCACATCCCGCATCCTGGAGCTGGTGCTCATCAGCCACCTCCCCCAATCAACAGAAGAGCTCACCAATTGTTCAGCAGCCTTCACACCTTAATATAATGTCCCTTTAAGCTTTGTAATTAGATTTTGCTCTCATGTCAGAATGCAGATGGCTCCCTTTGGCTTTATTAGTACATTTTTATTTAACGCTAGCCTCCAAAACAAGCACATTACAACAATAACATGCTGCACGGTGGATGATTTCGGAAGCCCATCTGCAAAGCTAGGCTGCTTAAAAATTATTTGATTCTCTTTTGTTGCCACTTTTACCATGTGATTTCATCTATATTATCCCCCCCCCAGTGGTTTTTACTGTTTTTAATTTATTTTATATATTGTTTTAAATTATGTATTTTTATCTTTGTTGTAAGCCGCTTTGGGCATTTGTCTTGGCATAGGATAAGGCTAACTAGGCAAGAGGCACTTTTTCAATTGGTGCTCCTCTTATATTTAGCAGGGGGAGAGTAACGTCCCCCCCCCTTTCACCCCAGCACAGTGTTTTTCTGGTGGCTGTTGCTGGTTGCTAGTGGCTGTTCTGCATCTTTTTTAGATTGTGAGCCCTTTTGGGACAGGGAGCCATTTCATCATTTGATTTTGTCTGTAAACCGCTTTGTGAACTTTTTGTTGAAAAGTGGTATATAAATACTGTTAATAATACGGCAGGGTATAAATTTTTTTAAATAAATAAATAAAATCATAAAAAGACCCTGCTTTCCAAGATCCAAAACCGTTGGCTTGGTTTGTAAGGTTGAAACCAAATTCCTTAAAACTGTCTTTCTGAAGCCATTACAAACCTGTCAGTTGCATTCACTGCCTTTCACAGTCTGGGAGATTCGATGATGCAAATATCTCTGCATCTTGCTGTGCAATTCCATCTCCCACTTTTACTTTCTGTATGGATCCCTATGAAATGTGTCACAGACAACAAGGAATAATTTCCACTGACATCAGGATGAGATCAGTGGCCTGTTAACTTGCAGTGTCCATTCGGAACTTAAATGCAGCAACGTCGTTGTCGCTTAGGGCAAACGAAGTCAATTCCAAGTGAGGGTCAAATATGCTGAGAGGCCAGGAGAGAGCAGATAGCAGCTCCTGGAGGGAAGTGGGGCCATTTTCGACAACGCCGATCTGCCTTCCAGAGGCAGGGACAGTACGACCTGGAACGCCGTCTCGGGTCTGCCGCCTCTGCGCTGCAAAAAAAGAAAACCAAAACTCTTACTATGCTCCTTGTGTACTGCTGTTAAACCCGGAAGTGTGAATGCGCTGTAAATGAAACCTGAAGTCCTGCACTGCCGGGTTCGGTGGCAGTGCACAAGCAGCACAGTAAGATCTGCTTCTCACTTGAGCGAGCGGCAAGCAAATCGTTGCAGCAATTGGAAGGAGGCGGAGGCAGCCGCCTCGGGAGGATATCCGCGGCCGCCTCAGGCCTCTTGCAGTCTGCCGCTGATGCAACCCGCCTCAGGTGGCCTCGTGGGTGGGCCGGCTGTGGGCAGAGGAGTCGCAAGGCCCCCTAATCACAGCCTCTGAGGAACGTCCTGTCCCGGAACTGGAACTCCTCTGCCGAGGTGGCAGCAGCCGCTGCCAGCCAGCCAGCTCTTGAACACAGAACATCCCACAAATTCCGTAGGCATCATCCCCACGGACTGTTATAACTGAGCCTCTTGCCAATGAGTTGCAATCTGGGAAACAGTTTGGGGTTACGTGTGTAGAAAGCTGCTTTTCACTCCAGACACCAGGACCACATGGGGTGGGCTAAAATAGCCCTACCCTGATTGCGTTGTCTTAGTGCTTCCTTTCCTTTCACTCCTTAGTGCAGGAGTGAATGGCACCCTACATGGGGAAGAGAGTAGAGTCATCCTGCACTCAGGGGAGGGACCCCACTGGAGTGGAGGCTGATGAAGTCTGCTCCTGGTGCAGGTGGAGTGCTGCGCCGCTAGGGGGCAACGTTGCAAGGGGTGCTGAGCCTGATACTGGGGAGGGAGGGCTGGCTACCAGCAGCATGGCATGATGCACAGGGGGGCAGTTACTCGCCCTGGAGCATCTCCAGTGTTAGAGGAGAAGGGGCAATATTTTTTCTAATGCACACACACGCAAACAGGTTTGAAAATGCCGGCCTGATCCTTCCTCAGCGAGGGTTGGGAGGGACAGCAAAGAGTGGGATTGAGGGAAGGGCCACAATGCTCCATCCTGCCCCTGCCCCACCCTTTTCTTCTTCAGCATCATTCTAGGTATAATATTCTAGACACATTATTGCATGTACATTTATGGATCACTCATTTGGCAGTCTAATTTTTCTAGGAGCTCGCAGGGTATTACAGATGTTTATTCCTGGGTGAACTTATTTAGATAGTTCACGAAGAGACGAACCGTTGCAGCCCTGCCTGGCCTGTGCTGATGCCAGCATTATAACGACACATACCAAGCATGGCTATTAATGACTGTTGATGATTCCGCTGGTTTAATGCCAAGGGATAGCGGCTCAGGTCAAGCTGCTAAGGACACGAGGGCTCCATGTTCCACCCAGCGCCATCTGCTTGTGCAGCCAATTTCACAGATGGAATTGCCTATAATAAATACATGCACAGCAGGCCTTGCAAATGCACAAAATTCCGACAGGCAGAACCCCTAAGAACCCCTAAGACGTGCGTGCCCACCGTCGATCAGCCGAAAAGAAGCTTTCGAGCACCCAGCTGACGTGGAGCTCAAGTTGTGCATGGCCATGATTAGGAGGACGCAGAGCTGGGAATCCTGTCTCCAAATGTTATGCTTTTGTAATGAGCCAAGCCACAACCACTTATCCCAAGTCCTTTGAAGCAGGAGAATTTCAAACCAGGCCAAGTAGCAATATTGTAAAAGAAATATACTTCCACAGGACACTTGTGTGTTCAAGTCACAGTGGCTGTCCTCACAATGCCTGATTGCTCCTGTTCGTCTCTTCTTCTCCTGAGATGGTGTTACCAGGTGTGCTCTTCAGAACACACACCACATGCGCACATGGCAGCATGGGAGAAATCTGTTGCACGCGGACGCAGGGACTGAGTGCAGTGGCCACATGACACAGCTCAGTGTTTCAAAGCATGAAGGAGAGGGAAGCGAGCCACCAGGGTGAAGGTGCAACAACTAGAACTTTACTGTGACGAAGATAACAACACAAGCGCAGGGAAGGGGAATCAAAAATAAAAAGCAAGGCAACGTGTTTCACACAACAAAGCCCTGTACAGTACTGTACAGAGAAGAAGAATCGAGGAGGAAATCCTGAGGGGGAAGGGGGCGGGCACGTGATGATGGCGCAAGCCAGGAAGGGGGAAAGGAGGCGAGAAAATCAGGAGGCAGAAGAACCGAGAGTTTGTGGTAGCAGGAAGTTGAGGGGGAAAGAAGGAGCTGGTAGAGACAGGAAAAAGAAGAGAGAAGAATCCCGGGATTCGGACCCTGGTGAAATCCCGCCACGGCTGAGCTGAGCTGTGGTTCTCTGCAGCCTGAACCACGGGTGACAGGTCAGGAAGGAGCTCCTAGGAAGGGCACGACATCTCTTCAGGCACTGGTGGTGGTGGTGGAGGGGATCGTCTCTCCCACCGAGCGAGCGGCTCCTCCAGTCCTAACCAATGTTGTCCCAAGCCTCTGAGTGAGCATCAGCTGAAAGTGGTGCTTTCTTGATGGATTGGGTAAGCCGGCCGGGGACTCTTTCACTGAAGCCCTGAGGCTGATGTCTGGCTTCCCCAGAAACAGTGAAAAATGATGAGAACACTGAACTGCAATCTGGAAGGTTTAACCCTCTGCTCACTCATGCGCCCACAGAAGGCTGGTTCACAAATGCCCAGGGGTACAACAACATTGACAGCCCAACCCTATCAGCCATTTATGACATCAGATCTCATGTTCCGCTGTTGCAAATGACCCCACGACAGCACAGATGTTGCGCCGCTGTCACGCATGACGGAGCCATCAGTGGAAACAGCCAGCGGCTCCGTCTGCACACCAGAACCGCTTGGATGCTCCGCCGGTCCAGGTAAGGTGGTGGTGGGGGATGATTCAGGGGAGGACCCTGGTGGGGATCAGGCCAGGCTGGGGACGTGTCGAGGGCATGCCAGGGGCTGATATCAGTGGTAGCAGTGGCACCGCTATCCTATGTCCCTCGTCCAGGCTCAACCTACCCCCTTGGGCCTACTCAGATTTACACTAGCAAAAGAGCTGGCGCAGATCCGAATAGGCCCATTGGGGACAAGGCAGCAGCAGAGAAGGTCAGTATAAAATGTCTTTACTTACCTATCCGTTGCTGCCTGGTCTCCGGCCGGCCCCTAGCATGCAGCAGAGGCTGTGCCATCATCTGCATCTAAGGGAAATGCATCTCTTTCCCTGCTTATCCTGCCTCTACTTCCCTCCCCCTGCTCCAGGGCTCCCCTGCAGTCTCCTGGGGACAGGGCCCTGGCTGGCTTCTTATTGCTGCACATGGATGGAATAGTCATCATTTCCCCATCTGTAAAAGGGGACCATTAGTACTGACTGGCAGCCAGGGATATGTGTGTTGTGACACACAACACACGAAGGCCTGTATAAGAACTCACAGTGCAACAAGAGTTCTTCTCCGTAGCAGCAGCGGCACTAAAGACGCACTGGACCAGGATGCTCTGCTTGCGGCAATGGCAGCAGGGACCACGCGGGGTGCCACGAGGGGTGCCACGAGGGGTGCCTGGAAGGAGCAGTTCTGGGGAACACCAAGACAACGGAATGACGTCAGGACACAGGGTCAGTTTTACTCCACGTTGCAGAGTGTTGGGGAGGGAAGAACTTGGCAGCGCGCAGCTGCTCTTTGGGGTGGCAGCCCTGAGTTCTGCCACAGACAGATCGGTTGCACTTTGGCGTCTTTAAACAAGACTTGAACCAACCCCAGGCAGCCTCTCCTCTTCGAGCTAGGAAGCCATTCTGCCAGCAAACCCCTCAGCTGCTCATTCCAAACCCACCTCGTGCTGCTGCCTCGAAACATGCTGCTCAGAGTCTGTCCAGGCCCGCTGGGGAACGCCTGCTTTTCTGCCTCCACAGTTCTTAGGCTCCAGCTGCTTGTACAGCGTTGAACGTCAGAGCAGTGTCAGCCCACTGCAGTCCGTCCTTGGGCCAGCAGCCTTCAGGCAACATTTTGGGGTTTGTTGGTGCTGCAAGAAGAGGTCACATAATTAAGTACCACTGCGGATCACCACAGCGGCACAAAGCAGCACAATGAAGCAGGCCAAGCGACCACTTACTGTCCCAACCTGGACAAACCTCTGCACGGGGCCTGCAAGAAGGAGGACGGCGGGAGTGCTAGTACTCCTTATACAACAGGAATATAAGGTTCCTGTTCCTTATACAACAGGAACGTCCATTGCAACTCGCCTACATTACTCGCCTACATGTGCTAACTCATTAGCACATTGCCACCTTTCTAGAACCTGTTTGCTATGAGCAGAAGAGAGACAGTGACAGCAGCAGCTGACTTCAGCATCCTGGGATGTCAAAGACCCCGTCGTCATTGCCCTGGTGACTTTCCAAGGAGGGGCTGTGTGGGGCCGTCTGTCACAGAAAAATGCAACCAAGAGACTTCGGGCACCTCGAAGATGAACTCATTTATTTCAGCAGGAGCATTTATTTCATGGACTGCAGTAGTCCATCACCTGCCGGAAGCAAAACCTCAGGAGACAGGGTACAGAATACACACATGGGTACAGAATAGAAAACAATGTCGTGAAAACAGCAGCGTGAATTTGCGAGAGGAAAGGAAACAAGACTGATCTTGTAACAAGCTTAAAAGTCAGCAAGATTTAATGATGACAATCTTATCATCAGTCTGGTGCAGGTTGCTGGGGGCCCTGGGGCAGAGCTATGCACTGCCCACACACACACACACACACACACACACACACACACACACACACCCGATGCTCCCTGCCTGCCTGCCTGCCTGCCTGCCCCTGATGCCGCATTGAGTGCTGCTACTGCAGCCTCCAGTACTGAAGATTCAGGGGTCAGCCCAGCCAGGTGGGCCTTGGACGCCCAAGGATGCTCAGCCAGTACCCCACCTGGCCAACCTCGGGCATCTCCCTTGCTTCTAGCAATGCTAATTCACTAATTCAGCACGACCTCGACCTTCAGCCATCTGACGCTCATCGCTTGGCTCTTTCAGACATTTTCAATTCTAACCACATTTCAAATTTTGTCCATGTGCTTTCCTCTTTCGTCCAATTTCATCCAACCTTCCACGACGTTTGTCGATGTTCTTATGTTTATTTTTCTTTTATTTCTGTATATCGATTTAAAATGTACAGGATTAAAAGCCATGTAGAAAAAATATTTTATGTTTTAAAAAACACGTTAAAAACTGTTTAAAAACAACAAATAAAATACACAATGTTTCGTCCACGTCCGTGGACCTCCTCAGGTGTAACCCCTATCCGAGAACACCAAGAATGAACTGCAGTGACCTCACTTCGTATTTCAGGGTGAAATGAAGTGAAGGGGGTGGGGCGATGATGCGACACGCATCATTGCCCCGTCCCCCAGGGCGCGCTAGCAATGCCACTGCCTAAAGTGCCACTTCCTCCAGCTCCAGTATTAAACAGCCTGTTCCTTGAAGACTTCTGGAGGAGCCCCTCCTCCACATTCCACTGACAGCAGAAGTTCAGCTCTTGGTGACAAGGAATAGGGCCTTCTCTGTGGTGGCACCGCACATGTGGAACTCCCTCCTCGTGAAGATCAGGATGGCTCCTTCTCTCCTATCATTCCAATGGCAGCTGAAAACAAGCTGAAAATGTGTGAGTGTTGTGTTTGGGTCTGAGTTTCTTTTTTTAGTTTACTTCATTCTCTTAAAGATGTTATTTTTTGGTCTCTATTATATACGCATTATACAACCAGTGTATTGTTGTAAAACTGGGGTATACTATTGTTTGTATTCCTGTTCAGCTGTTTTATGTTTAAGGGAAAAGGTGGGATAAAAACAAACTTTTAAACTTAATTCTTGTAGTGAATGTGGGCTTACAGCTGTCAACACATGAGCTGAAGAACAAAATAAGTCGACACACAACCCAGAGCGTCCGTAGTGGGATGCCGCCCATCTGTCCTAACTCTTAGAGCGAGTGACTGACCTTCCTTGGCACCCATCACGCCAACTCATGACACAAGACGTTTGCTCAGTGCCACCACACGGTTGGCCCTGATGGAGAGTCATTTATCGAGGTCAGAAACTTCTTCCAGGGTCGTAGACTTGGGTTAATTAGCACTTGACCAAGCCAGTGATGGCAAAGGTCTTAGAAGACAGAGCAATTAATCATTAACGTGTCTCTAACCTTGAGTGTGAAGTGTGTGGGTGACATTCTGTGCGGCAAAAGTGACTGGTTGTGAAAGGAAGGAAATTGCGACATGAGACTGTGTAGCACATGGATGAAGGACTTCCCAGACCTTTAGAGAGCCATTCTGTGGAGACAGAGTGTTACCCACTCAAGCGTTTACAGTATTCCCTTTTATTTCAACACATGTAGGAGACACAGGTGTGCTAGGTGCTGAGTGCCTGCCAGGAGAGCATGGGCCAGACTGGTCACGTGGCTGTTGCATGGACCACCGGTGGCAAGAGGCCACAGATCCACAGGCCCGAAGGCCACGCTTATCATGAGCCAAGTCATCACTGCCGTCACCCCAGTTGATCAGGCTGAGCTCTGCCTGCTCCAGATGTTCATGGAGTCCTCCTAGCATCATCTCCAAAATTCAAATGAGAGTTGACCGGCTCCAAATTCAAATATCTTGCTGGAACAGCAGATTCTGACCTTGTGATCACGGACTTTTGGAAAACAAATTTAACAAAGCAAAAGAAGGACCCTTGACTCCAATGGTCCTTGCCAGCCCCATGATTAGAATTCAGTCAAGGAGCCAACTGACGTCCAAAAACGCTCTCAACTGCTGGCTGCACCTGAGACCACTAATAGCCCACTCTCCCTTTTCCTGTCCAACTGTTCCCTCTTTCTATCTCCTTGAGCGCAACTGAAGTGGCTCGGCCAGGGCAGGCTGGTGTGGGCCTTTGTGGGCTGCCTCTCCACCCGCCCCTTCCCTCCGGGAAAGCAGTGTGGCTCCCTTACCCTGCTTCTCCCTACGATTAAGGCTATCACCCAATGGCTCACTTCGTCGCCCTTTTCATCTGACTCAGGACTGGCTCTCTGCCCCTCAGCCCCTGCAATGCAAGACACTCTCAGCCTTGCAGAAATGGACTGGTACCACTGCTCCTGGCACAGCCTCGCCAAGACCCTCCAGCGCCCCTCCCTCTTGTCTCCGGCTCGTGTCTAAGCAAATTGACGGCACACTCAGGGTTGTGGCTTCCTCCTGGACTCTGTGAGTCTGCCGCATGTGCATGTGAGCGAATTTATTCTCTTTTGCAACAGTTTTAGGGGTGGCCCGAGATCAGTCTTGTGTCTCCTTCCCCTGCAAACTCCCCTAACCGTCACTCCAGCGGATGGGAGGCCCAGAGTGGGCTCCCTTCAAGCAGCTGTGGTGCCAGTTAGGAGCGCTCCTTCAGTGGCAGAGGCCAGCTCTCCCAGGGCAAGTGGGTGAAGGGATTTCAGGGCCTGCCTCCAGGCTCACCCCTTTCCTGTAGCCCTTGGGTCAGGCTCCAGAGAGCTGCTCCCCAGGCTGGCACAGCCTTCGCTGTGGCCCAGATCACAGGAATCCTTCTCCGTTTCTTTCCCACTAAACTCCCCAAGTTTCCTCCTTCCTTCTTTGTGCCCCTAAACCCTCATTTCTTTAACCTCAGTCTTCCTGGGAAGCCAACCTAATCTGCTCTGTCCCTTCTCCCCCTTCTTGCTCTGCCCTCTTTGCCCTTCTTCCGCTCTCTCTCTCTCCTCCCTCTTCCTTCTCTTTCCCTTCCTAAGAACAGCTTACAGACAGGACTCAGTTGGGGGTGGTTAGAAATCGCTTCCCCCTGTCTAGCCATAGAGATTAACAGCCCGATTCTAACTACTGTAAACTCTTGTGCGGTGATACAGCGGCGCTGGCACAAGCTGCTCTGCATCCCATGGGGGAGTTTTGCATGCTGGAGGTCTCCTGGAGGTAAGGGGACAAATTTGTAATTAAATTTGTAATTTGGGGATAAGCCCCAGCATGCGGCAACGGGACAACTAGGATCTGTGCCAGAGAGAAATCACTGGTACAAGTCCGCATTGATCTGTGCAGGTGGATCAGGCCCGGGAAGGGGGGTTGGATATGGCACACGCTCGCCCCCCCCTCCCGGGCCCAATCCACCCACCCCCACCACAATTTCAATCCACCCACCCCGTGATTTTGCTAGTGCAAGTCCGAGGAAAGAAAGGGGGTAGGGAGGCTGCAGAAAAAGGGGTTAGAATCCAACACGCACCATCACTGCTAGATCCACCCCCTCCTTCAGCCTCCCTGCTCCCTTTAACTCCCTCCCTGCCCAGTTTTGGCCCTCCCCATTCCACCCTCCTCACGCCCCCATGCCTTCCCCGCCATCTTGATCAGTGGGCGGCTGGGGATCCACTGGCATGGGCGGGAAAGTTCCAGCCTACCCGCCAGCGCCCTGGCAGCACACTACTTGGCACACTGCCGAAGTGTGCTTTACGGATGCTCCGTGACAGTCTGCGGCAGTGGAACATGCGTTCCGCTGCTGGCCGTCCCCTATAGGATTGCGCCACTAGAAGGAGAAAAACATCTCTTCTACCCTCTCTCCACACTGGGCATCATTTGATACACTTCTGTATTGTTCCCTTCCCCCACAGTAAATCTTTTTTACTAAACTGGCAGCCAAAGCTACGATCAAGTTGCAAGAACCAGCATTCCAGCAGTGTAAGGTGCTTTACAGCTGTTTGGAGCAGCTGGGCTGTCACCACAAGTGGCGAGCAGCGGTGGTGGCCTGCCAGTGGACCCTCCACAGCCCCTGGCACCAGCAAGTCAGTGCACGTGGTGGAAGAGAGGCATGGAGGGAGTGGAACGGGGCAGGAAGGGGGAGGAATGAGGGGGGGACAGGAAGGAACGGGGATGGAACAAGGGCTGGAAGGAGGCAGTATCGGTGGCAGTGGCGCCGTTGGTACCCTATCCCCCTTCCAGGCCTCGATCCGCCTTCCCGGGTCCATTACAGCGCCAGAGGCTTAGCCCTGCAAGATGCAGTGGCCTTCAGTTTATGGACCGTAAACGTTCACCTTGTCCCCCATGCTCATTAATGTCTTCATGACAACACTACAAGAATGCCAATGCCAGGGCTAAAGCAAGGCCCCAGGCCAGCCAAGCCGGCCAAGACTCACCCTTCCCTGCCCGACGCCAGCCTGGAGCCTTTCCTTGGCTGTGGCATGGAGTGACTCGGCCCACCTTGGGCTGAGTCGCCTCACGCCGCAGCTGAGGAAAGACCGCAGGCCAGTGGCGGGTAGGGAAGAGTGAGTCTCGTTCGACTTTGGTTCAGAGCAGCTGAAGCCGGCCTGGCAAGAGTATCACCCCTCCCTGTAGGCTGCAGGCACACAAACCACAAAGAACAGCCTCAGAGCAACACTCCCACCCCAAAATTGTGTGTCACCCAGTGCGGGCCACACACCCCCGCTCCCCCCTAGTGACACCAGTGAGTGTCACCAATACATCTCATTGCCTTCCCCAGCAGGAAAAACTGTGAATGTTCTGAATCAGTGTTTGGAGGCAACGAAGGGTTGCATAAGATAGACAAGCTGAAATTAAATCCAGACAAGACAGAGGCTCTCCTGGTGAGGAGACCTGCTGGCATAGCAATGGTGTGTTGTCCTATTCTTGAGGGGGGGCTGCATTCCCCTCAGGCCCACAGCTTGGGGGGTACTGCTGGACCCAGCATTGTCACTACATGATCTGGTGACAACCATGGCCTGCAGTGTGTTTGCCCAGCTTTGGGTGGGATGCCAGCTACAGCCATGTCCTTCTCAAGCAGACCTAACCAGTTACCCATGCCTTACCCATCACTTTCAGCACAATCCTGTCTATTTTTAGACGGGTGGAGCGATCGGTCCGCTCGTCTAAGATGTCGCAAATGTGCCTGAAAGCATGTTTGCAGCATCTGACAAGTAAGCAGCGCCGGCGGAGAGCCTTGCGCCACTCCGCCGGCCGGTGGCACAGAACAGTGAAGCACTGTGCCAGAGAGGTAAATCCCGCAGCACAGCAGAGGGGCGGCAGAAGGGGGGAGGGGTAATTCCAGGGGCGTGGATTGGCTCGCCAGGCCCAGGACGGGGGAAGGATCAACAGCAGCACGCTCCACTGAATCTTATCCCCTTTCCCAGCCTGGCCAGCGTTACACCTCTAGCTTGAAAGTGCACCACCAAATAGCTGGCGCACATTTGAGTAGACCCATTGGGGCAGCTGGGGCTCTACTCAAGGTAAGAGACCTTTCGGCAGGGCCTTAAGACATTTTTATTTAGATCAGCATTTGATGTCTGACATGGGGTGCTGGCTTTTTGATAGATGGCTTTTGACAGATATAAATGTGGATGACCCACTGGGGCTGTTTGTTTTAATGGTTTTAATTGTTTTAATTCTTGATTTTAAATGTATATATGTATTTTAATGTTTTTATTGTAAGCCGCCTTGGTTGCCCTTGTGGAAGAAAGGCGGGGTATAAATTCTATAAATAAATAAATAAATAAATAAATAAAACATCCCTTTACCCCGAGGAGGCCTCCGGCTGTGCTGGCATAGCCCCAATCCTGCGTAGGATGCGCCAGGTGCCTTATTTGAGCCGCTGCGTCCTGCTAGACAGGATTGGGCTGTTTGTCTGTTGTAATGCGCTCTACGTGGAGCTGCCTTTGAAGACCATTTAGAAAGTTCAACTGGGAGGGAGCTGCGAGGGCTGGAAGTCCATCTAGGTTTGGTGGAACCCACAGCAGGCCCTCCTCCCTTGATCTCAGGTTGTGGGAGGGAGGGCTCCTATAGGAGCAGAGAGTTCCTGAGTTTTCCAGGACCCAGCTCAGAACTTGCTTCCCTCTCTTTCCCTTTGGTCTGCCACTAGCTCTGGCCTGAGAGGACCAAAAATTATATCACCTTAGATTTTTTTCCTTCAAGACTCCCAGGAGAAAGTGGAATCACCTTCTCCTTTAACACACTCAACTAGCACCTCAGGTCCAGACTACGCTTGCAGCTGTCCCATGGGAAGATACATCTGTGAGTCACATCCGTGAGTTTCGACTCACTTGGGATTTGTGACCACACATTCATGGCAATCCAGGGCTTTCTTCATAGCACAAGCCATGTCAGTCCCTCCTCCTGCGCTGCCAATCATCCCTCAGGATACTTCCTGGGTCTGCAGAAATCCCAGCAGCACTTGCCTGCCGAAAGGGGGCAGGAGTTACCCTCTGAGGACAGGAAATGCCCTGGTTCGGGCATGTACCCCCATGGGGCTGGCGGGCCTAACTCTTGATACACCTACTTCTCTCTGGGTGCTCCTTTCAGGAGGATGGGTACGGTGGCTGGTCTCAGATCTGCAGTTCAAACTATCTCCGCTGTCACGCCTTTCTCTCCTCCTCACCACAAGCGGGGGGGGGGGGGAGACGGCTGCTGCCCTTGAAAGTCAAAACCAGCTGTGGAGAAGCAGAGCTCCCCAGAACGACACTAGGATGCGTGGTGCCTGCCAAACTCACAGATATACCCACATGGAAGGCTGCAAACTCGCGGATTAAGAGGGGGCCGAGTAGGGAAGTGATCGTTGGATATTCCCTGGCATGAGATCCTCAGGATATGGAAACCCACCTGGGTATCGTATTGCTTCCTAACGCGCACTTATTCTGTGGGAAATGCCCATTACCACATGTGTATTTGCACATGTGGTCTGTATTTGTATTTGCACATGTGGTCTGGACCCCCGTCTCTGTAAATCAAGTGCCACAATTGCCATTATTTATTTATTTATTTTCTGTATTTATATACCGCCGTTCTCATCATCAGATTTCTCATCAGATTTATCGCCTTCAACACATCCGCCATTCTGGAGGTTGGAAGAGGACTGTAAGGCACTCACCCTGCCTGCTCCCTCAGCACTCACAAAGGCCTCCGCTGCTGCCTTTCGCAGGCAGGTGAGTTGAATAATTATAACGGTAATAAACCCAAAGCAGCACTTTGTCAAAAGAGGGTAATTTAATTGTAATGCTTTTGGAGAGAACGTCCTTTTCCTCAAAAAACCAGGCCTGCAGCTAGTCTGCCTTATTGGACAAGCGAGCTGACTTGTTAACATTAAAGGGGAGCTATTTTAGCAGCATTACCCGCCCCATTGTACAGCACTCGCTTATCACCACATTCTCCTGACCTAGATGTAACTCAGGTTATTGTACTTGGGCTCCAGTCATGTTAAGTGCTTGTAAAATCATCATCTTTAGGAACGACGGCAAAATACAAGGCAGCAAAGACAGGAGGTGAAATGAAAGGAACTCCGACTCTCGCCAGCTGGCGTGACTTCAATGGCTGTAAGCATTAATCCAGACTCATCATGGTGTGCCTATCATTTGAGGGTGGGCTCCAGTTAAATCATCCTGTAAATGCAAAAAGGTCGGAACTCGTTCTCAGGCCTTAATTCATATTATGACACCGAGCTGTACCAGAGAGGAAGGGGTAAAGAAGGGATGTTTCAGAACTGCAAGCCCCTCCCCCCCTTAGCTTGGCTGGAATATTCCTGCCTGGCACTTTGAACTCCAGTTTTTAACTTGCATTTCACAAAATGCCTTACATTTGGACACAGTGCTGCTCCCCTTTGTTCTTTTAGCAAAATGATTGGCCAGGCTCAAATCCAGAGCATCTTCGTGATCAGCGGAAGAGCCTTCAGGCGCTGCCTATCTGGAGACGAGAGAATGCTTCCATCTCCTCTAGAGGACCATTTCCAAGGCCTTTCCTCAGTGGAAGGGAAAACACTTTCTCTGCTGTAATTTAGGACCCAACAGGACCCAAACGTTGGGGGGGGGGTTGGAAAATGGTACACTTTGCAAGGGCCTAGGGGTCACAAGGGGCAGCTGATGCCATGGGGTGGGGGGGGGGAATGAGAAGACCTTGTAAGTGATATTCTATACACAGGGGTCTCAGATCTCATAAGATTTGCTGTAATTAACCAAAGCAGGGGGGGCAGAGAGAGAGAGAGAGAGAGAGAGAGAGAGAGAGAGAGCGAACGCACAGCAAACTCCAGGGTTTACCATCTGAAAGACAGAAAGACGTGTCTGCCTCCCTATGCGGCCTCCAGTGTCCCTTTTTGTCCCTGTCAGCAGCATTTCCTGTGCAGAGACAGGAGGAGGCAGCAGGGTCTGGCAGCAGGAGGGAGGAACAAGCACTGTCCTCATACTCCGGGGGCCATTGAAATTCCAGGACAAGCCAGGAGTCAATGCTGCTGCCAGGATGACATATGGGAGTTAATGAGCTCAGCCTCCGGTCTCCAGAATGCATTGAAGAACTGACAGTGGATTGAAGGAACAATGAACTGTGTCTAACAGGGCATTTGACATTGTGCAGAATGGGCAGCCCAGTCCTGTTGGGTGCTTAGGGTGGTAGATCTCATGATCTGCTGCTACCATAAATTCTGGTGCAGCACCGCAAAAGGTGCACCACTGATGTGCACTGCAGGACTGCTGGTGCAAATGGCCAGAGGCCCCGTGCATGCACCGACAGCCCACTCAGGCCATGCCAGAGCAGGTAAGGTGGTGGCGCTGGCGAGGATGGGTTGTGAGCAGTTTGGGGGAGGAGCGGGCCGGGCATGGGGCTGTTCAGGGGTGGGAGGGCATGGATCTCGGAGGCGGCAGCACACGTCAGGATCCTATCTCCCATTCCCAGCCTGGTCCCACCTCCTTAGGCTACTCAGACGTACGCCAGTTAAATAGCTGGCATAGGTCCAAGGAGACCCATTAGTAGAGGCAGCCTATTGGTAGGTAAGTAAAAAAAAAACAAATTTTAATATAAAAAATACGTACCTCTCCTGGGCTGTCTGCTCGCCCAGACTGCCATGTCAATCTGCCTATAAAGAAAACAAGGCAGCCAGGAGCTTAAGCAAAGGGAACCAGAAGACACTAAAGGTTTCAAAACAGGCAACGCCTTTCATGGGGCACAAGGTTGTGCTGCTCGGGGTCGTCAGCCTCCCTCCTTCTCAAAGGAAGCTGTGCAGCCCAGCATCCAGAAAAGCTGCTGCTAGTGCTGGGGGTTGGGTGAGGGAGACCCCCTTGGCAAGAGGTTGCTCTGCAGCCCTTCTGAGCTGCGGCTGAAGAAAGGGGGAAACTCCAAGAAAACCACAGGATGTCCGTCCCGAGCAACAGGATGTCCGTCCCGAGCAGCACGTCCCGGAGAGACTGCAGAGCTTCCCTGGGCAGGAGGGAACCAGGACCAAAGGTGCTCTCTGGCGATGCCCAGAAGTGTAACAAGGGTGGAGCGAAGGCAAGTAGTTCTGCAAGACTCCATTACACTGGAGTCAGCGGCCCCTCCCCCTTGCTGTTGGAGCCATTCTGGCGGCAAAGGCAATACGCAGGACACTCCCCTGTTGCTGCTGGAATGGCTCCAACAGCAAAGGGGAGGGGCCACTGACTCCAGTGTAACGGAGTCTTGCAGAACTACTTGCCTTCGCTCCACCCTTGTTTCGCCTCTGGCGATGCCCTTGGAAAACAGTGGACTGTCTGGTTGTAGCTCTTTTCCAAGACCAAGATACAAACCGCTTGTTGTCCGTGTTACAGAGAAAGAGATGAGAGCAGATTCAAAACATCCTTTTGGACTGATATGGGGCGGTACCTTGGTTTCCAACCATGAATGAAACTGTTCCATCCCAGAGCAATCTTGGAGGCTGGCTGCCCATTTGTCATGAGACTAATGACCAATACTAGTCAACGATGTACACAGCAGCATCGCCTGACAGAATGGCTGGAACATTGGATAACTTGGCACAATGTTTTCATCCCCAGATTTAATTTTTGAAATGGTTATACTAAAATGAAGAATGCTTGCCCAAAAATAGAATGTATAAAAAAATTAACACCATCTGCATTAACTCATTTCTATGTTTATGATGAATGACCTCTCCCACCCCCCATTTTGGCCTATTTTTCTGTATTTTTCTACACTTCTACTTCCTCAGGAGTGTTCCTGTGCAGGTTCAGCAGTCTTAGAGTAGCTGTAAAATCCTCCAGCAGCATCTTTTGTCTGGAACGTCCATTATTCCCCAGCGATATGCCGTCTCTGGGGAATAAGAACATAAGAAGAGCCTTGCTGGCCCATCTAGTCCAGCTCACAGTGACCCACCAGATGCCTCAGGGAGCACCCAAGACAACAAGAACCCTGTATCCAGTTGCCACTGCACCTGTCATACAGAGAAAACCCACTTCTAAAAACCAGGAGGTTGCTTATGGCTTGTAACCTGTGATGGTCTTTTCCTCCATGATTCTGTCCAAACCCCTTTTACAGGCATCTAGGCCAGGTGCCATCACCACATCCTGTGGCAAGGAGTTCCACAGATGAATTACATGCTGGGTAAAGAAATATTTTCTTTTATCTGTTCTAACTCTCCCTCCACTCAATTTTAGTGCATGTCCCCTGGTTCTGGTGTTGTGCGAGAGGGAGAAGGACTTCCCTCTATCCACTCTCTCCATCCCATCTCTATCACCATCCCACCAGATGCCTCCAAGAGCACACAGCCAACAAGATAACCTATTTCCTGTTGTCACTCCTTTGCACCTGGCACCTCCAGAGTGTCTCCCCAAAGCGGGCTACCAGAGGGGATAGCATCTGGCGCAAGTTGCCCACACCAGGTGTCTCCCCCTCCCAGCCACCCCACCTCCATCTCACCCCTCCCGTAATGCCCCACCCCCACCCTGTTCCACCTCCCCTGCTGACCTACCTGAGTTAGTGGGCTTCAGTGGCGTCACTCTAGGTGGGGCGGAGCTCTAAGTTCCGCCCCGCTCTGAACCCTTCCTTACTCCCCGGCATGAGGCAGCCCCACCCCCTCGCCATTGGAGCCATTCAGGCCGGCAAAGGCAACACGCAGGGAGTCTCCTGCCTGTTGCCCTCACTGCATGGAATGGCTCTGACGGCGAGGGAGTGGGGCCGCCTTGTGCTGGGGAGTAAGGAAAGGTTCAGCGCAAGCGGAACGTAGTGCTCCGCCCCACCGAGAGCGAGGCCACTGGTGGACATTCCTCGGTCTGCTGCCGCATGCGGGGCCACTCCAGCCTCTCCACAGGCGTCCTGGAAGCACATGGCCAGTAGGGTTGGGCTGTAGGTCACATTTGCTCTCATCGTTCTATTTATAGCCCTGATTCAGACCCTGCTGGCTGCAGGAGATAGAACAGAATGATCCGTGATGATGTCACAAATCTACGGCAACCCAGTTCTGAAGCTTCTAGAACTACTCAGTAGTTATTAGCAACACAAAGGAAGGAAGACACTGGAAGAAGGAAAATGCTACGCCCAGAATGAAGCCCTAAATCACAGAGCCACTGTTGTTTTGATATCAGAAGAGCCATGAATGCAGCTGAGCCTTGGGATCGCCTTGAATAAAGGAACAACGGCAGGTGGGCGTGGGGGGAACGTGGGCCACTGTACCTGTTAACTGGCACCAAGAAGGAAAACGTTGGCACCCTTGCTTGCCCTCCAAACGAAAGCGCCTGGTCTAGCTGTGGGCAGATGAAAGAAGGATGGATGAGCCTGAGCCTACGCTAGACCCAGAGGTTCTTGAGAGCAGCAAAGTCAGTGAAGAACGGCTAGAGACTGAGGAAGAGAAACACAACGAGCCCAGCAAGGAGGAGGAGAATAATAATAATAATCCTGAGGTGACCCAACACCAGGAAAGTGGAGATACCAGCCCAGCAAGGGAGCAAGAGGCTCCAAAGGCACCAGTGTCTGGCAAAGACCTGATGGACCAAACTCTGCAGACTGATAGCAAAGTCAGCATTTTTAGGCACAAAGAACTGGCGGACCAGAATGAGCAGGCAGACTTTTCTCCTGGCAGTGTAGCTAGCAGCATAACCACCCTCAAAAAAATGTCGCGCAGCAGCCAGCAGCCCCTCGGGCAGGAATCCCGGCACAGTCAGCCACTCCTAGCTCAGGAATCCCAGCTCAGTCAGCCGCTCCGGGCTCAGGAATCCCGCCGCAGTCAGCAATCAATTGGCCACCAGATCCCACAGAGCAGGAAGTCTTCCAGAATACAACCCATCAACGAAGCTGAAGGCAAGGAGGATGTGACTTGGATCAGTCGCAGGACAGGCAAAGTGATGCAGTGCAAAAGTCAGCAGACAAGCTCCAGTTGGGAAAAAAAGCCACTGGCTGAAGTTCTGCTCCCTTTAAATCAGGAAAACAAAAGTGCCGAGACGGAAGCCCTCCACATCTCCTCTGGGGATACAAAAGTGGAGCAGCCTGCGGTGGAAGAGGCCCGGCAACGGCTCGAGGGTCAGGCCTCATCCCAGCAGGATAGGAAGCCAACTAAGGAAGACGATGACATCTACTGGGTCAGCCGCAAATCAGGAAAGATCGTGAAAAGCACAAGTCAACAGACAAGTAAAATCTGGGAGCCAAAATCTCTTGCAGAAGTCCTTCGTTCTTGTAATCAAGAGCCCCAGACCATCAGGGATGCTGGAGAAAAAGTAGCAAGAACTGAAGAAGAAGAGAAGCCCACAGATGCAGAGACAAAGGTGGTGGAAGTGGCAGAAGCTGTCCACAGCAGCCCACAGGTGGAAGGGCAGGAATCCCAGCATGACAGCCCACAGGTGGAAGGGCAGGAATCCCAGCATGACAGCCCACAGGTGGAAGGGCAGGAATCACGCCACAGCAGTCAACAGGTGGAAGGAGAGGCAACTCTCCCCACTGAAAACGTGTTTGACGAAAGCTTGCAGACAGACAGCAAAGTGAGTGTTTTTAGACATAAGGAATCAACTGACCAAAATGAGCAGACGGACTTCCCTCCTGGCAGTGTACCTATTAGCAAAACATCTCTCCCCAAGCAATCCCAAAGTAACCAGAAGCAGGAATCCCAGGATAGTGAAGGTCAACAGCCAGAGGTTCAGGAATCTGAACCTGAAAGTCAACAGCCAGGACAGGAATCTCAGCATGATATTCTACAACCAGAGGGACAGGAATCAGAACATGATAATAAGCAGCCAGGAGAGCAGGAAGGTCAGGGTGACAGTCAGGAACCAGCAGCAACTCAAGGCTCTCGCCATGCAAGTCAACAATCAATGGGACAGGAATATCGGAAGGGCAGCCAACCGCCAGACAGGACAGCAGAAAATGAGCCTCAAGTGCTAACGGCTCTCGAAAGTGAGCAACCAAAGCTGGACCAAAAATCTTCTTTTGATGCGGAGAACTATCAAATATCTAACACTGTTTCTAATGAGGAAAATACCTTTGTGAGTGAAAGAACTGGAGCAGAGATGAAAAGTACATGTCAACAGACTAGTGAGAGTTTGTTTGTAGACTACCTAACAAAACTATATGGCATTCATCACGAGAAGCCCCCCTGCCCTGAAAGTGATCTACCAGGTGCTGAAGAAGGTCAGTCCCTTGAGAGAGATGAACTCCAGAGTGACAAAGCTAAGGTAGGAGACACTAAAAAACAAGAACCAACCCTGGGTGAGGATGATAAAGTAGAAGCAGAAATGGAACAGCCTCTCGAAGAGGAGTCCCAAAGGGGCAGCCAACAACCGGAAGCTCAAGAATCCCGGAAGAGCATCCAACAGGCGGAAGTGCAAGAGTCCCAAAGTCGCAGCCAACAACCTGAAGTGCAAGAGTCCCGAAAGAGCGTCCGACTGGCGGATGTTCAAGAGTCCCGAAAGAGCATCCAACAGCTGGAAGTGCAAGAGTCCCAAAAGAGCATCCAACAGGCGGAAGTGCAAGAGTCCCAAAGTCTCAGCCAACAACCAGAAATACCAGAGTCCCGAAAGAGCATCCAACAGGTGGAAGTGCAAGAGTCTCAAAAGAGCATCCAACAGGTGGAAGTGCAAGAGTCCCAAAGTCGCAGCCAACAACCGGAAGTGCAAGAGTCCCGAAAGAGCATCCAACAGCTGGAAGTGCAAGAGTCCCAAAAGAGCATCCAACAGGCGGAAGTGCAAGAGTCCCGAAAGAGCATCCAACAGCTGGAAGTGCAAGAGTCCCAAAGTCTCAGTCAACAACCGGAAGTGCAAGAGTCCCGAAAGAGCATCCAACAGGTGGAACTGCAAGAGTCCCGAAAGAGCATCCAACAGCTGGAAGTGCAAGAGTCCCGAAAGAGCATCCAACAGGCGGAAGTGCAAGAGTCCCAAAGTCTCAGCCAACAACCAGAAATACAAGAGTCCCGAAAGAGCATCCAACAGGTGGAAGTGCAAGAGTCCCGAAAGAGCATCCAACAACCGGAAGTGCAAGAGTCCCGAAAGAGCATCCAACAGGCGGAAGTGCAAGAGTCCCAAAGTCTCAGTCAACAACCGGAAGTGCAAGAGTCCCGAAAGAGCATCCAACAGGTGGAACTGCAAGAGTCCCGAAAGAGCATCCAACAGCTGGAAGTGCAAGAGTCCCGAAAGAGCATCCAACAGGCGGAAGTGCAAGAGTCCCAAAGTCTCAGCCAACAACCAGAAATACAAGAGTCCCGAAAGAGCATCCAACAGGTGGAAGTGCAAGAGTCCCAAAAGAGCATCCAACAGGCGGAAGTGCAAGAGTCCCAAAGTCTCAGTCAACAACCAGAAGTGCAAGAGTCCCGAAAGAGCATCCAACAGGTGGAAGTGCAAGAGTCCCGAAAGAGCATCCAACAGCCAGAAGTGCAAGAGTCCCGAAAGAGCATCCAACAGGCGGAAGTGCAAGAGTCCCAAAGTCTCAGCCAACAACCGGAAGTGCAAGAGTCCCGAAAGAGCATCCAACAGGTGGAAGTGCAAGAGTCCCAAAAGAGCATCCAACAGGTGGAAGTGCAAGAGTCCCGAAAGAGCGTCCGACTGGCGGATGTTGAAGAGTCCCAAAGGAGCATCCAACAGGTGGAAGTGCAAGAGTCCCAAAAAAGCATTCAGCAAGTGGACGTGCAAGAGTCCCGAAAGAGCATCCAACAGGCAGAAGTACAAGAGTCCCAAAGTCTCAGCCAACAACCGGAAGTGCAAGAGTCCCGAAAGAGCATCCAACAGGTGGAAGTGCAAGAGTCCCAAAAAAGCATTCAGCAAGTGGACGTGCAAGAGTCCCGAAAGAGCATCCAACAGGCAGAAGTACAAGAGTCCCAAAGTCTCAGCCAACAACCGGAAGTGCAAGAGTCCCGAAAGAGCATCCAACAGGTGGAAGTGCAAGAGTCCCGAAAAAGCATCCAGCAAGTGGACGTGCAAGAGTCCCGAAAGAGCATCCAACAGGCAGAAGTACAAGAGTCCCAAAGTCTCAGCCAACAACCGGAAGTGCAAGAGTCCCGAAAGAGCATCCAACAGGTGGACGTGCAAGAATCACAAAAGAGCATTCAAGAGCTGAAGATACAAGAGTCTCAAGGTGAAAGCCAGCCAATTGCACAGAAGGAATCCCAACAGGGTAGCCAGCCTCCTGTGGTTGAAGAGCCAGATAAGTCTGAAAGCCAAGCAACTCTGGAAAGCACATTGTCATATATAGAAGGAGAGGATAAAGCTCTACAGACGTACAGCATAATTTCTCTAGAAGATGGAATCTGGTTGAACAGAAAAACTGGCAGGTTTTTGGTAAGCCACAGTCAGCAAACAAGTGTTACTTCTACTCTGTCTATTAGTCGAACAACACTGAAAGATTCCAGAGTTGCAGGAGGAGTTCCAAAGCCATCTGGAGTTGGAACTGGGGAAGCTGAGGAAGTCGGGCCCAAGGTTAAAGAAACTCATCCAAGCAGTGCTACAGCTGAAGGTAAGGCTGATGCAGACCAGCAGCCATCATTAGGTCAAGAATCACGCCATGGCAGCCAGCAAGCCTCACGCCAAGCATCGCGCCACGAAAGCCAGCAGGCTTTACGCCAAGAATCACGCCATGGCAGCCAGCAAGCCTCACGCCAAGCATCGCGCCACGAAAGCCATCATTCCTCACGCCAAGAATCACGCCATGGCAGCCAGCACGCCTCACGCCAAGCATCGCACCATGAAAGCCAGCAGGCCTCACGCCAAGAATCACGCCACGAAAGCCATCATTCCTCACGCCAAGAATCACGCCATGGCAGCCAGCACGCCTCACGCCAAGCATCGCACCACGAAAGCCAGCAGGCCTCACGCCAAGCATCGCACCACGAAAGCCAGCAGGCCTCACGCCAAGCATCGCACCACGAAAGCCAGCAGGCCTCACGCCAAGCATCGCACCACGAAAGCCAGCAGGCCTCACGCCAAGCATCGCACCACGAAAGCCAGCAGGCCTCACGCCAAGCATCGCACCACGAAAGCCAGCAGGCCTCACGCCAAGCATCGCACCACGAAAGCCAGCAGGCCTCACGCCAAGCATCGCACCACGAAAGCCAGCAGGCCTCACGCCAAGCATCGCACCACGAAAGCCAGCAGGCCTCACGCCAAGAATCGCACCACAGCAGCCAGAAAGCTGAGAGTCCGGTGCAATCTGAGGGAGAAGAAGGCCATGGCACAGATGATATTGAGAAACTGCTAAGTCGTCGCTTGAGTGAAGCAACCCTGCAAAGCATAGAAGCGGCAGATGCAGACGATAATAAATCTCAAAAGACATACTGCACTATCTCCGCACAGGATGGGACCTGGGTCAACAGTAGAACAGGCAGGCAATTGGCATCTCAGTGTCAGCAGACTGATGAGTCTTCCTTTCAGAACCTTGAGGAGGATTCGGGAGTGCTCCGGAGTGCGAGCCCCCCACCCGAAGAAGAATAGATTGAAACTCCTGAGCTAAGCGGACATGAGAACTCTGGGGAATAAAGTGTAAGAGTCTGAAAAAGAGGAAGGAGTTTATGATGGAATGGTTAAGGACCAGTCTGCTCATGTAGAATCGTAGAGACCGGATAGGCAGAGAGTTCCCCGTATCCTAAGGAGAGAAACGCCATCCAAGAGCTTGTCTGCCCTACTGAAAACAAGGAGTGGCTGCAACAGGGGTGAAAGTGCATGGTGGCCTCTTTCATCAGGAACTCGACACCTTAGGCTGAAAGAAACAGAATAAAAAATGGAAAATATGAAGAGTTTCTTGATTCTTTTAATATGTGTGCTATTGTTGCCCTTTTGAGTTGGGCAGCAGAATCACTGTGACCACCTTTCTAAGCACCTTCTCATCCTACAATTTGGATAACTTTTCAGATTCCCTTGAAGCTTCACAAAGGTTTTTTTTGGGGGGGGGGGCATAGCTGTCAAATGTCCTGCCGTTTTTGCAGTTCCAACTGAGGTTGACTTTCTCCCTCCCTCCACTCACCAGGACTTACGAGGGGCTTCTCAGTGGCAGTGCATGGAGGGTGCTGGGTGCCATTGCTGACATGGAGAGAGCAGTGCTGGAAGACAGACAGACAGACAGACAGACTGAAGTTGCTGCTGGTTCCATCCTAGGAGTTTCAGCCCATGGAGGAGAAGGCAGCTCTGTGCTCACCCTCAGCTTGCCATCCATCTCGGATCGGCCGGAACAGTCCCGGTTTCCGGGGTCTGTCCCAGCCGCTGTCCTGGCTGTCCCTGGTGTCCCGCTGGCCCCAGAAACCAGCACTGTCCCGGCCTTTCCCAGCTAGCGAGCTGCATCCTCTGCTCTGCGGCCAACCGGGACTAAATACTGGCTTGCGCATGCCTGGGAGGTCTTCGGAATCATCGGAGCTCCCAGGCGTTGTGCGAGCCAGTATTCAGTCCTGGCCGGCCGCGGAGGATGCAGCAGTTCGGCCAGAACGAAGAGGAAGAAGTTAACTGAAGTTAAACATTACCACTTGAGCTCCCCATCTGTGGATTCACAATCCAAACAAGCAGCAGATAACATTAAAATCTTTCTCATCCTCCCCCCCCCATGCCTGCAAAAAAGCTTCTTCTCCCTCCTTGCTCACATGCTGAAAACTCTTTCTGCCTTCAGCTCACCCAAGTCTCCAAACTACCTCCCTTGCATGATCTCAATCCCCTCGCAAGCCAAATGTTGCTCTTAGCTCAGCACATTTTTTAAACTGCAAGGGCTTTACCGTTTAGGATTTTGCCACCACATCAATCCCCCCCCTGATGTTTCCCCTATTCCCATCCATTAAAGGTGACTTCCTGTTTGCAAAAGGATTCCCAGTTGATCCTCACGCCAACCCTCCTCATCAGCTGGGGACACGAACAAAGCTGGAGGGGGTTGCTGGCTGGGGCTGGGAAGGTGGGCGAGTGGCAGCTGGGTGGACAACTGATCGACCCGAGATCTCTTGGGTGCTTCTTGCTGCTGTTGCTGCCGCCGCCTCCTCCATGCTCAGGCTCATGTTTCAGAGCTTCCTACCAGAAGCGCCTAAGAAGAAAGCAGGTCCACGGCTCGGTGGGAAAGAGAGGACACACTTCACTTCCGGCACCCCCTTCGGAGCTTCAAGCTCAGAGCAGCTCAAAAGGGGAATGTGTGAAGAAGCAGCCCAAGACAGAGGCAGCAGCAGCAGCAGCCATCCTGGCTGGCCTCCCATGGCACCCCCTCACATGACTCTCTGGGGTGGTACCCGAGGCAGACCACCCCGCCACCACCCCGCTTGCTACACCACTGAGGAGAAGGAATAATAGCACGCTATGCTGCAGTAGTCAGACCTCCATTGCAATTCTGCATCTACTTTGGACATCACTTTTTAGAAGGACTTTGATAAACTGGAGCAGGTTCAGAGAAGAACAATGAAGATGGTAGTCCTATGAGGAAAGATTAAAAGCCCTTGGTACGTTGAGCCAGGAGTAGAGAAGGCCAAGGGGAGATGTGATAGACGACTTCAAGTATCTAAAGGGAAGCCACGTGGGGGGGGGGGGCTTGCCTTTGGTGGTTCCTGAGGGCAGGACTAGGACCAATAGGTTGAAACTATAGGGAAATCAATTTAGACTACAGGTGGGCCCCCATATCCGCTGGGGATATGTTCCAGGCCCCTCCGTGGATACTTGAAACCGTGGATAAGAGCGAACACCCCCTCCATGGTTTCCTGAGGGCCCCACCCACCCTGCCTCCCCTGCAGGCAGGCATGCTTGCGCCCCCCCCCCCAGCTCTTATTTTTCTTTCAGCAAGCTTTGTTTCTTCCTTAAAACAAACAGAGAAGCAGCCTCCATTGCAGGCAAGTAGAACAAGACTAAGTCCTAGAGAGGCTCTGCAAGGTTTATGTTAACCTTGCAGAGCCTCTCTAGTACTTAGTCTCATTCTACTTGCCTGTCACAAGCAGCCAGAGCCTGCTTCTCTTGTTTCTTTAAGGAAGAAACAAAGCTTACTGGGAAAAAAGTGAAAGCCTGGGGGGTCCCCATGATCCATGGATAACTGAAACCGTAGATAGCGAATCAGTGGATATGGGGGCCCACCTGTACACACAAGTAAGAATTTCCTAAGAACTGTAAGTATTATCTGACTCTGGCACAGTTTTTCCTGTGCAGTTGTGGGCTCTCCCTCACTGGAGGTTTCCAAGCAGAGGCTGGACAGCCACCTGTCCAGGATGCTGTAGCAGTTGCTTGCACTGCGCAAGGGTTGGAATAGATGGCCTCAAAGGTCCCTTCCAATGGTATGATTCACACCTCTGTTGCTCCCGCTGCTTTGGTTGCCAGTTCATTTCTGAAAGCCACCCAGGGCTCTGGTTTTAACCTTTAAAGCTGCCTTAAATGGCTTAAGGTGGTTTATATAAAGTCGGTCACACTTTGGGCCAACTGCGTGAGCTTTGCATGTATCGTGGGTCACAGAGACAAGGGTTCCTCAATAACCCTAGCAGCATAGTGGCTCAAGGCCCAAGACGTTGCAATGCAGGCTTGTTTCTGCCCATGTTTTAATGAGTTCTGCAAACTATAGACGCAGCTAATTACATCGCAGAACTGTCAGTCATTGGGGGGGGGGGGCTGCAGGACACACCTGTAACCAGAAATGAAAAGGCCATTCTAAAGAGACAAACTTGACAGCTACTTAATCTTCATTCTAAGCTGCCAGGGCTGGCTCTCTTTTATCAGTCCTAAAAAAAAACCAACCACCTAAGTACTGCATTAGCATAACCAGGTAATTAATATTTGAAAAGTATTAGTCATACTAATGCAGAGTGATCTATTAGGGGTGATGAGGTATTAGCTGAACCCCAGGAGAGGAAATAAATACTGCTGGACTCTTGGTCACCCACAGTAGCACGTGTGGAAGGCTGGGAGGGATCAGTTCAGAGATAGGTGGGCAGCTCTCTGCCTCCCAGTCTGAAACGGATTAAATTGCATTGATTGAATGATCTTAGATATCCATTTTTAATTCTTCATTTTTTAGCCACAGCCTTCCAAGACAACGCACAAAAAACAAGAGTCATACAATTTAAAACTAACGACACAACACAATCGTAACAAATCAGAGTACTGGGGCTTCCTGGAGGCAGCTGTGGGAAGGAGGGGGCTGGTCTGGTCTGGACGGGCAGAGACCAAGCCCAGCAGAGCTTTTCTCTAGTCAAATGCAAATGGGGTGACTTCTGCCACAGTCAGAAGAAAAGCTCTCCTAGTTTGTTTGTTGGGCTCTCTGGGGTTGGAGCTGTGGAGCTGAGGACTGGCCCCTTAAGCTGGAACACCTGGGCCTGTGGAGCTAGAGCTCAGCAATCTCTCTCCCTCTCTCTCTCCTCCCCTCAGGTGAGCTGCTAGAAAGAGCCACTGGCTTGCCTAAGGGCTCTTTGCCCATGGCTCTTCGCCCAGTGGATCAAGACCAAGCAAGCCAGAAGATTGCATCCCGTGGCTGAGCCCATCCAAGTTGCTGTTACCCAGTGGGTCACCATTTGCCATTACTTGTCAGCCCCCCTCCCTTCTCCTTGCACATTGCTATCTGTGCACAGGATATCTTAAGGAGATTGGAGGAGCCATGTCAGCATCGAGAGAAAGGTAGAGTGAATGATATCTGTATGTTGGTGAGGGTTGAGTGTGTAGGATTAGGGTGGTTTGGTAAGTGTGGGGGTTCTGTGAACGGGTTAGAGAAGTGGTTAACCTTGGTCTTGGTGAGAGGGAGGCCTAGGGGTGACGAGTGGGGCCTCTACCCCGGTGAGAGGGGGGCAAGGGGCGTGGGGTGCAGTGACCCGCACCTCGGTGAGAGGGAGGCGGGGGTTGCTGGACAGGAGTGGTTGGGGTTTGGAAGGAGCACTTTTAGGTATTGGATTGATTGGACAGTGAGGTGGTGATTGAGAGTGGTGTAGGAGTGTGTGAGATCTTTAGGTCGTCTGGTCAGGAAGTAGGCTCTGCTGAAGGGCTATGTGTTTGACACCTCGAGGGAGCCTAGGGGAGGGGCGGGCAACCACCATTAGCAGAGTGACGGGTCACGGAAGATATGGCGGTGGGGGCTGGGCAGGCCGTTTCAGGAGAACGAGGGTCAGTCACAGGCAGACTGTCCCTCTTTCTGGCCCTTCTCCCATCCCTCTGACCCTTGGCGGTCTGGGCAACAGTCCTCTGAGTCTGAAACTGCTGCTCTTGAATGCCAGGTCGGTCAATAATAAAATCTGCCTAGTCCAGGATTTAATCCTGGATGAAGGTGCTGACCTGGTGTGTATTACGGAGACCTGGCTGGATGCGTCGGGAGGGGTAAGTCTCTCCCAGATGTGCCCGCCGGGTTTCCGGGTTTTGCAGCAGCCACAACTACAAGGGCGGGGAGGTGGAGTTGCGATAGTCTATCATGATACCATCCATCTCACTGGGTACCCTGTCCCACGGTCCACTGGGTTTGAATGCCTCCATGTCGTGTTGGAAGGGCGAGACAGAATAGGGATTCTGTTGGTGTACCGCCCACCATGCTGCCCAACAGTCTCCCTGCCTGAGCTGACCGGGGTGGTCTCGGCGGTGGCGTTGGAGTGCCCTCGCCTATTGGTGTTGGGGGACTTTAATGTCCACGCTGAGGCCCCGAGGACGGCTACGGCTCAGGACTTCATGGCCAACATGGCAACCATGGGTCTGTCTCAGAGAATATCTGCCCCGACGCACAATGCGGGACACACGCTGGACCTGGTGTTTACTGCTGGGCAGGTGGATGGTGATCTGGATGTGGAGGAAATTAACATCACTCCTTTGTCATGGACAGATCACTTCCTGGTGGGATTTAGGCTTATCGCGGCCTGTCGCCTCCGCAGTGGTGGGGGACCTCATTCTATGGTCCGCCCCCGGAGGATGATGGATCCGGATGGATTCCTGAGGGCTCTGGGGGATTTTCCTGTTGACAGAGTCGGCGACTCACCCAGCGCCCTGGTTGACCTCTGGAATGGGGAAATGACCAGGGCCCTGGATCTGATCGCTCCTGAGCGTCCTCGACCTAGCCGCAGAGTCAGAGCGGCCCCTTGGTTTACTGAGGAGCTGCGGACGATGAAGCGGCAGGGCAGAGGCCTAGAGCGACGGTGGCGGAAAACTTGTGCTGACTCCGACCGGGCACGGGCTAGAGCTCACTTCAGAGCCTATTCCATGGTGGTGGCGGCAGCTAAGAGGGCTTTCTTTTCTGCCGGCATCGCGTCTGCGGAGAACCGTCCAGCTGAGCTTTTCCATGTAGTCCGGGGCCTGCTCCATCTGGCCCCCCCAGTAGATGGGGCGGAACACACGGTGGCTCGCTGTGATGAGTTTGCAAGACACTTCGTGGACAAAGTCAATCGGATTCGGCATGACTTGGACACCGCGTTAGCAGTATCTAATGATGTCCCTGAGGCACCTGTCTGTTCTTCTTCCTGGGATTCTTTTCAGCTTATAGAACCTGAGGATGTGGGCAGGATTCTTTGGAGTGTGAGACCGTCCGCTTGCCCGCTTGACCCTTGTCCAGCATGGCTGATTAGAGCTGCCCGGGCGGGGCTGGCTGAGTGGACGGGGAGGGTGGTAAATTCATCTCTGAGGGAGGGGATGGTGCCACCGTCTTTGAAGCAGGTGGTGGTGCGCCCCCTCCTGAAGAAACCCTCCTTAGATCCCACTATTTTGAACAACTTCCGGCCAGTCTCAAATATCCCGTTTCTGGGCAAGGTGATCGAGCGGGTAGTGGCTTCTCAGCTCCAGAGGGTCTTGGAGGAAGCTGATTATCTGGATCCATTCCAGTCTGGCTTCAGGCCGGGGTTTGGGACAGAGACGGCCTTGGTCGCCTTGGTGGATGACCTACGCCGGGGACTGGACAGGGGGAGTGCGTCCCTGTTGGTCCTGCTGGACCTCTCGGCGGCTTTTGACACCATTGACCATGGTGTCCTTCTGGGTCGGTTGGCTGGGTTGGGGCTGGGAAGCACCGTTCTGAGGTGGTTCCGCTCCTTCCTGGCTGATAGATCCCAGAAGGTGGTGCTGGGGGATGCTTGTTCGGCACCCTTGCCCTTGAGGTGCGGGGTGCCACAAGGGTCAATTCTGTCCCCCATGCTGTTTAACATCTATATGAAGCCGCTGGGAGAGGTCATCCAGGGGTTTGGGGTAGGGAGTCATCAGTATGCGGATGACACCCAGCTCTTTCTCTCCTTTCCACCCGACTCCGAGGGGGCGGTCGATGTCCTGAACTGTTGTCTGGAGGCAGTTGGGAGCTGGATGGGGGCGAACAAGCTGAAATTAAATCCTGATAAGACAGAGGTTCTTCTGGTCCAGAAGTCTACGACTCAGGTATTGGATCATCGTCCTGCTCTGAATGGGGTTGTACTCCCTCTGAAGGAGCAGGTCCACAGCTTGGGGGTTCTCCTGGATGCGCAGCTGCTCCTGGATTCCCAGGTGGCGGCTGTGGCCAGGGGGGCCTTTGCCCAGCTTCGGCTGGTGCGCCAGTTGCGACCATACTTGAACCGTGCAGACCTGGCCACAGTGACTCATGCCCTAGTGACATCTAGACTAGATTACTGCAATGCGCTCTACATGGGGCTGCCTTTGAAGACTGTTCGGAAACTGCAACTAGTGCAGAATGCGGCGGCCCGGATGGCTGCCCGGGCCTGTCGGTTTGACTCAGTCGGACCATTGCTCCGGCGGCTACACTGGCTGCCGGTTCATTTCCGGGCACAATTCAAAGTGCTAGTTTTGACTTTTAAAGCCCTTAACGGCTCGGGTCCAGGGTATTTGAGGGACCGCCTCCTTCCTTATAATCCGACCTGTACTCTGAGGTCATCAGGGGGGGGGCCCTGTTAACCGTGCCGCCATTGACGGAGGTGAGAGGGATGGCGGCGCGGAATAGGGCCTTCTCGGCAGTGGCGCCCCAATTATGGAATTCCCTCCCCCTGGAATTAAGAACAGCTCCCTCTTTAGAGACCTTTCGGCGGGGCCTTAAGACACTTTTATTTAGGGAAGCATTCGATGTCTGACATGTTGGGCTGGCGTTTTAACAAATGGCTTTTTAACAAAGTACATGCAGGTTGACCCACTGGGGTTGTTGTTTTTAGTTGTTCGTTTTAATTGTTTTTAATTACTTCTTTTTAATTTTTAATGTACATGTATTTTAATGTTGTAAGCCGCCTTGAGTGCCCTCACTGGGAGAAAGGCGGCATATAAATTCTTTAAATAAATAAATAAATAGTTTCCACCTGCCTGATCCGTCATCATAGCAACAGCATCTGGCAAAGGGCATCTGAGTGGTGGTGAGCAGGTATGCGTGGAACATAAGAACCTCAGAAGAACCTATCCGCTGGATCAGGCCAAAGGCCCATCTGGTCCAGCTTCCTGTATCTCACAGTGGCCCCACCAGGTGCCTCAGGACACAAGACAACAAGAGACCTGTATCCTGTTGCCACTCCCTTGCATCTGGCATTAAGGGATGTTGTTGTTGTTCAGTCGTTAAGTCATAAGAACATAAGAACATAAGAAGAGCCCTGCTGGATCAGGCCAAAAGCCCATCTAGTCCGGCTTCCTGTATCACACAGTGGCCCCACCAGATGCCTCAGGGAGCACAAGACAACAAGATAACCTGTTTCCTGTTGACACTCCCCTGCACCTGGCACAGCGAAAACCTACTTCTAAAACCAGGAGGTTGCTTATGGCTTGTAACCTGTGATGGTCTTTTCCTCCATGAATCTGTCCAAACCCCTTTTAAAGGCATCTAGGCCAGGTGCCATCACCACATCCTGTGGCAAGGAGTTCCACAGATGAATTACACGCTGGGTAAAGAAATATTTTCTTTTGTCTGTTCTAACTCTCCCTCCACTCAATTTTAGTGCATGTCCCCTGGTTCTGGTGTTGTGCGAGAGGGAGAAGAATTTCCCTCTCTCCACTCTCTCCATCCCATGCATAATTTTATACGTGGTCTCAATCATGTCCCCCCTCAGGCGCCTTTTTTCTAGGCTGAAAAGCCCCAGACGCTGTAGCCTTTCTTCATAAGGGAGGTGCTCCAGTCGTGTCCGACCCTTCGTGATCCCATGAACCACATCCCGCCAGGCCTTCCTGACCTCCACTATCTTCCTGAGTTCGCTCATTTTCATGTTCGTTGCATCGGTGATGCTGTCTAACCACCTCATCCTTTGCCTTCCCCTTCTCCTTTTGCCTTCAATTTTTCCCAGCATCAGAGTCTTCTCCAGAGAGTCCTCTCTTCGCATTAGGTGGCCAAAATATTTGAGCTTCAGCCTCAGTACCTGTCCTTCCAGGGAACAGTCAGGGTTGATTTCATTTAGGATTGAGCCTATTACTAAAACCAGGAGGTTGCTTAACCCGCTCCCCAAAACTGCCGCCTGGAGGAACTGCTGCTTCTGCCTGAGTTCTGACAAAAGCAGAGGCCACCGGCAGGGCACTGGGCCCCGTTTCCACTGCCACCGCTGCGACCTGCTGCCTTGTCTCCACTAGCTGCTGCAGCCCGTCAGTGTCGCTCCTGTCTGCAATCTCAGCATCCTGCCTTCATCTCGTGGGATCCGGATCTGCTTTGCTTCTCTCACTGCCTCCACCCAATGAGAAGTGTGGCTTGTGCATTAGTCACACCTGCATTTTACCCATTGCTCTGGTAGCTTTCTGCTTCTGGACCCACCCACTGGGCAAAGGCCTCTGTGCAATGGTCATAGGAAGGGTCTCCTCATGGAGCAACACTCTCCTCTTCTCACATCTGCATGTTGAAACTGTCTCTGCATTTGGCAGGAGCCCATTGTGTAATGCGCCCTGCTGCACATCTGCAGTTTGATTGGAAATGATGTGCCAGGAACAGGCACATCAGCACCTGCTCTGGATCTATTCACCCACCAGGCGACACATTTACACATCAATACAGAAGCCTCCGGAACCCTTTCAGACCCACTGATAATTAAATTATAGTACCTCTCTCCTGAGCTGCTTGCTGGCAGCTTTCCAAACCCCCTTTAAGAATGGAAGGATTTTGAGCAGCAAGTTGTCACTCTACCTTGCGCAACAACAACCTATGGATTTATGGAGGAAAGGTTCATCACAGGTTACAAGCCATGATGGGGATAAGCAACCTCCTGGTCTTAGTAATAGGCTATCTCTGAATGCCGGATGCAGAAACGAGTGGCAACGGGATACAGGTCTCTTGTTGTCTTGTGTGCTCCCTGAGGCAGCTGGTGGGGCCACTATGAGATACAGGAAGCTGGACTAGAGGGGGCCCCTTTGGCCTGATCCAGCAGACAGGCTCTTCTGAGGTTCTTATGTTCTTATGTTAACCCCTCTGTGTTAGGCTTACCATAGTCCCGGATCCAACCGGGCGGGACAATCCTGGTTCTGGCACTGTCCTCCCGGACTCCCGGCTGGTCTCCTCTTCATCCCGGCCTTCTGGGACTGCCCCCACTGCAGCGCTAATGTGCTGCATCTTCGTCCCAGCCTTGCATGCCTGTGTGAGGCTAGAAGCACTCCGAAAACATCCAAGTTCACTCAGACGTTTTCGGACATCATGGGTGCGCAACAAGGCTGGAAGGTCTCCAAAAATGTCCGAGTGAACTCAGACATTTTCAGAGTGCTTCTTCTAGCCTCTCTAGACGAAGACACCGCACATTAGCGCTGCAGTGAGGGCAGTCCTGGACAGCTGGGATGAAGAGGAGACTGGTGCGCAGCGGGGGAGAGTGGCGCAGAAGACCAGGCGTGCGCAGAGGACCAGTCGCGCAGCGTGGGAGAGTGGTGGAGCCAGTCCTGGCCGCCACAACACAGCCGGCTGGCCGGGATGAAAACAGCAGCACTCTGCACGTGCTGAGAGGCATGTGGGAAAGGCAAGGTATTTATTTATTAATTTTTAATTCTATTTCTTTAATATTGAGCCGGCTGGATACAGCCCCTGTGACATCACCTGCCCCATATTCATGAACACGACCCTAACCCCTGTGACGTCATTTCCGGCGGAAGTGACATCACAGTTCCTTGACCCGACCTGACCCGTGATGTCACTTCCGCCCCCCGCCCCCCCAGAGTCCCGGAAAATCTGGTAAGCCTACTCTGTGTGTGTGTGTGTGTGTGTGTGTGTGTGTGTGTGTGTGTGTGTGTGTGTGTGTGTGTGTGTGTGTGTGTGTTGCATCAAGTCAGAGCTTTCAAAGCTGCTCAGAACCTTCAGGAGCACTTCTACAACCACCCTGGATGCAGTTAGTTATCAACTTTCTTTCCCTTCACAATTTCCGTTCCCTCTATCTCACCCCTCCTTTTACCCCATCTTAGGGACTGGGGTAAAAGTCTAGGACTTCCCTAAACCTTCCCTGAAAATCTTTCCCTTTTTCCTATTTCTCCGGTGCACCAAATACACTAAGCTGTGCAGCCACACAGCTTGGAGCTCGGCAACCTGGAAGTTCAGCGATGACACGTGATGTCATCACCAAGCGGCATCGCAACGCGGGTCACGACACCAGGCAGCAAGAGACGTGCGCTGTGCAGACCCCTTACTGGTAACACACCTCTTGAACTGATTCTCTGGTCTTTACCCAAAAGATCCCTCGTTTCCCTGGCTGCTCCAACCTACAGGGAAGGTCAAGGCTGGAGTGGGCTTAGCTACCCTGATCCTCTGGACCCTGACCCTGCACCCTTTAACAAATTCCCCAAATAAACATTTTGAGCACCAGTGGTAACTAAAAAGGGAGCTGGGGAGGGAGAGGACCTCCTTGGTTCCAAAGAATGGGTTTCCCCCCCCCCTTTTTGGGAAGCGGGGAAGTCGAGTGCTGGCTCCCTCCCTCCCTCCCCCCCCAGCCCCTCTTTCTGGCCCCTGCTTGGCAGCGCTTCCATTTTAAGAGGCAGAGCAGCAGAGTGGGGTGGCTGGGAGGGAGGATGAGGAGGGAGGGCGAGGGGCAAATGGAGGTGGCCAACGGGTGAGGGTGGGAGTGACACCTTTGCCCTGTGGACCGGCTGGCCCTGCAACCAGGTAACAACAGGAAGTACTTTGAAAGGGTTAATCACATATCGTTAATTCCTCTCCATCAAAGAGAGCTGGTCAAATGGGTCTGTGTGGGGCAGGACGAGACCCCTGGGCCACAGGCTGGCTCTGCCATGGTTTGGCTGGTCTATCCTGCATTTCCACCCGAATCCCAAAACCGTTCATAAGGCCCTGCTGCTGACTCTCAAACTGCCCGCAATGTCCATTTAGCAGCTCCTACGATGCAAATCTTCCCTTCCCCAAATGAAGACGGATGGCGGCCCGGCACAATGGCACCATCCCCTTCGTCAGCCTCCTGTGTGAATCGCTGGCGGCGTCTCCTTGACAGCTCCGCTATCAGCAGCGGTCACTACAGCTGAGCAGGACCGAGGTGATGCGTCCTTTGAAGCGGACCCTGTCATCAAGGTGGCCGACCTTCAGCTGCTCCTAAAGGAAGGGCATTCGCTTATGGAAGTAGCCAAGTGGAAAGCCCAAACTCTCGTTTTCGAAAGATGTTCAAGGTGAAAAGCCTGGGGGACCATCTTTTGTCAGTTGCTGAGGGTTGATTAACGGTCTTAATTTAGCCATGATTAATGGTTTTGTGCGGCGGCAGAGCTTCTCTTACAGGCCATATTCTTGGAATCGCCGTCATGGACGTTTGTGCAAAAAGGCTCAGGAGCCAGGCAGGTGGGCAGGACGACCCTGAGTGAGGCCCCCGAGGTGGGAGCTGAGAACAGGCAGCATGCTGGGGGGCCTGGCGGGAAGATTACGGAGGGGGGGCATTTTGGCTGCAGCAGCCGAGAGAGACATAGTTTCTTGCAGCAAGGGAGGAAGGGAGGGTGGGGTGCAAAAGTAAGAAGACAAACTAGTCTCAAACGTCATTTGATTCAAATACAGGTGTTTGGGTTGCTATAGCAATAGGGTTGTGAGTTTCACTTTAAAGACAAAAGATTTCTATTTTTTGTTTTTACAAAAAGGCCTTACTTGTCATTATTCTTCAGGCTCATTCCTCAGGTAGAATCTCAGCTGTCAAAGAATAATGATCCCCCCCCCCCCCTTCTATGGCACAAACTGCTCACTGCGCGTTGGTCTGGGCGTTTGAGGGAATTGTCCCTGACTGGGGGGTGCTGAAGGGCAAAAGGCCACCATCTTGAGGACAACAAGCCCCTCTGTTCAGCTGCCTGCATTCAGAGTGGCAAAGCAGCAAGAGTTCCGCAGCGGCTGGCACCCTGCTGGCCCCATGTGGTGCAATGTCCCTCCAGCCGGGATGTCACGTGACGTCACTTCAAGTTCAGGCGATATCGGCAGCCCTCGCATACCGCTCAGAGCGAGCAGAACGCAACGGCTGCCATTTGCTGGCTGCCTCTGTTGGCCACCCCTTCTCTTCACAATAGTGGCGCGCAGAGACAGGAGAACTCAGCAGCCATCGCGTTCCGCTCAGAGCGATTGCCGGCTGGCTGCCTCCACACGCTGCCCCTTCTCTTCACAATCGTGAGGAGAAGGGGCAACGTGAGAAGGCAGCAGGCGAATGGCTGCCCTCGCGTTTGACTCGGAGTGTTCTGAGCCGAACACGAGGGCAGCCATTAAGTAATGGAGCCTGAAGGTTGTGGGGACCCCAGCGTTGTGCCCGGGGCAAGCTGCCCCTCAGGCTCCACCCTTGTTATGCCCCTGCCCAGAGGGAATGGAGGTGCACAAGGTAGGAAAAAAAAACCCTCCCATTTCACAAGCAAAAAACACCATGCCGAACATGCACAAAAAGCCTAAACCAGTAAGTTGGGAGGTTGGAAACTCTGTGTGGCAGAATGGTTTGGAGGGGCTTGCTTCCTGCCTGGCTCCGCAGGATAGAAGGCAGGGGCTTGTGGCACCTGCAATTTTGGGTGACATCACTAACCCTCTGAAATAGAAATGTTTTTCACAGCACAATCCTGTTTAACGCTTGCACCTGTGTAACAGTAGATCCACCGGTGTAAGTGCACTTATGCCAGTGTAACTTGCCGTACGTCGATGAAAGCAGGACAGACACCAGTGTAACCCCTCTCTAATGCCACACATTTATTTATTTATTTTATTTTAGGAATTTGTAGCCCGCCTTTCTCCCGAGGGCACTCAAGGCGGCTTACAACATATTAAAATACATATAATCACATTAAAACAATTAAACACATTAAAATAATTAATTAAAACACTTAAGATTAAAAATAAACAACCCCAGTGGGTCACCAGCATTTACATATATTAAAACCATTTGTTAAAAGGTCAGCCCACCATGTCAGACATTAAAAGCAGTCCTGAATAAAAACGTCTTGCGCAGTTCAGATGCAGGACAGACACCAGCGCAACTCCACCAGTGCAGGGAGCATTCCAGAGGCATTTGGACACCCCCGGAATGCACCCTGCGCTGGCGGAGTTGCACTGGCGTCCGTCCTGCATCCGAACTGCGCGTGCATGGCGTCCAAGAGGGGTTATGCTGGTTTCCGTTTTGCGTCCATCAGCGTACGGCAAGTTACACTGGCATAAGTGCACTTACACCAGTGGATCTACTGTTACACCGGTGCAAGAGTTACACAAAGAGCTGTCAAACTGTTTAGAAGGCCAGCATGATTGAACTCTGGAAGCTTACTCCGCAACAGTGAAGCCACCACCAACAAACCCCCGTTTAGCCTCAGAAAACTCCTATAATGTAGGCTGGCGTGGATGACAGTGGCTTACGCACTGGTACTGAGAAGGTGGTGGACTCGTTGTCATGATGAACACTTCCAACATGTGTGTGGCACTGGCAGCAGCAGCAGGTGTGCGTCACTATGAAAGAAAATGACAACAAAATGGCTTTGTTGCATGCTGAGTCATTCCATAATGGTATTGAGTGAGCCTTATGGTTGTTGTATGCCTTTGTTCTTTAATCATCTCTTAATCTTTTCAGTCGTGTGTGGGTTCTTGTGTGGGGGAAGCTAAATCTAGTACTGACCACAAAGTCACACTACTGAGGAGGAGTTGGGGAGTTCTGGGGCTGGAGGATTTCTGTCTCCTCTGGGTAGCTGGGATTCCTAAAGGTCTCCTACCTTCCCTGGGTTTAAGGACTGGCAGTTAGGGGGCGGTGGCAAATGACTGTTAGGGGAATGTTTTTAGCCTGGTTTGTGGTCTGACCAAGCCAACCCTGACTGGCCCTCAGCTCCGCTGGGCCTGGTGGGGTTTTGGTTTGTCCCTGCAGGATGGATGGTGGGTGATGGAGGTGACACCACCAAAGCTGCTGTTTGCCCCATGGGATAAAATATATAAACGCCCCATCATCTCAAGTCCCTGACATGTCTACTTCAAGCTATAAAAAAAGCAGGACATTTGATCCTAGATTTCCAAATGCCTTGCCTTGTTTGGCCGTCAGGGGTGAGATTTAGCTCACGGTTGGTCAGCCTTGCAACACTGTGACACCTACGGTATATCCTGCTCTTCCTCCAAGAAGCGTTGGGTGGCATATGTTGGGTTCTCGAGCCCTGGAGCAAGCCTGACCTGCGTCAGTAAGACGACATGGGGCACCTTCAAGCCATTCTCCAATTTTTTCCAGCAACCAACCAGACCACATTAGGAGAAGAAGAAAAAAACCACTGGCTATGAAGCAGGAGCCGCCTTCTTCTGTGGAAAACCTTTCCAATATTTGTTCTATAATGCAGCTTGCCAATATTTTGCAAATACTGTAAAAAGTATTCTCCACAGTGCACCCCTTTTGCACATGCAGTAGAGAGAGAGAGAGAGAGAGAGAGAGAGAGAGAGAGAGAGAGAGAGACCCAAATATTCTAGAATCTCATTTCTGCAGAGTAAACAAGAAAGCCATAAAAATATGAATTAGTATCAGTCCAATTCGTTGCAGGGCTAAATCTCTCCCCCACTGGAATAGCTTTCCACATCCAAACATATAAAATGTAAGATTTTACTGGCAAAGCACCCCCCTTGCCACCCCCATTTTATGGAGCATGGGGTTTTTCTGTTCTTGCAAACACTTTGAGGTGTGCTTGAGTAAGTTATAGCTCAGACTCATGGAAAAAGATATACTGCCAAATCATTACTATTCTTATCATTATTAAGCTTGCAAGTTGGCCACACGGACTAACCTTGAGTGCCAGAAATAATGAAGAGTGCCAAGCAGCTCCTGTCCTGATGAATAATTCACAAGGCCCAATTCTGCTGGATCCCAGCAGACCCTTCCAGCCCCCACCTCTCCAGCACTGCAACAATGTGGAGTGGAGTGAGTACAAATCCGTATTGTTCGCCTGCCAGTCTTATCTCGTTACCTCACTCATTTATTTCCCCGTAATCACTGCTGTGAGGCTGGTTGGTATTCCAAGAGGAAAGCCTGCAAACATAATCAGAGGTCTAATTCACACAACACTTGACGCTGGAAGCCACCACACCACGCACACCAACAACCCCTTCTGGCAACCACAGTCAAGTGTCCCTACTTGACGCTGAGAGCATCTGGGGCCACCCTCTTGGAGGGGTCTGACCACTCGGACTCCTGCTCACGGCTCTTCCCAGGGGCCACTTGCTTGGGCTTGGCATGCCTGCAGACAGTTTCTTGGCATGCCTGCTGCAGATGTCAGAGGCTGCCCAGGAGGGCACTGGCTGGACCCAGGTGCCCGGCCAGAGGTCCACGAAAGGCTGACCCCTGAAGCCCCTGAGGTCATCATGTCCTCCTTTAGGCAGCAGTAGGGCAACTCGCTTGGTCAAATAAGGCACCTTCCTGCTGCTGCCTTCTCCTGCCCTGGGCACCTGCAAATGGGCTGCCACAGAGGCCCCAGGAACCCCTATAGAGCTGGTTTGCAGGTGCAAAGGGAGGAGGAGGAGGAGGAGGAAGCCTCCCTGGGGGAGCAAGTGGAGGCCAAGAAGGGGGGCAGGTGGGTGCTGCTGAAGTCTGAAAGCATCTGCCCGCCCTGCCCCCTTCACAGCTGCCAAGAAAGGGGCGGAGCAAACACACTTTCTGCCCCCAGCACCAGTGGTATAGGGCAAATTCGGAAGCACAGGAACTCATCACGACACACATATGCGTTGAGTTGACTGCATGCAAAGATCTTGCACATTACAACTCTTTGTGAGTGCTGTACTGTTGTGTTTTGCCTTTTGTAATCATATACACATAGATCTGCTATTTTTATAATTGTATAGATCAATCACTGTTTTACCTACTATTGCCTCAATTAAGGGACGAGCTGTTTTATCCATTATTACATCATTGTTGCCTTGTGCAATTATCTGGTATTGCTTTAATGCAGGGGTTGGATTAGCTGTATTGTGTTCTGTATGACTGTGTAGTGAAAAAAACTCTGTACACTGGATTTGCTTCCAGAAGGCCAAACTAGGCAAATGCAATTGCACGGAGAGCTGGGCATCCTTGGAGAGACGCCAACTGAGCCCAGAGAGACTCAAAACAATGTGAAAGGAGAACTGGCTTTGTTTGCTTGATAAGGAATACAGTAGTTGAGACCAAGTTATTGTTTAACACAAGAAAGAGGACACGTGGAGGGGTTTTTACGACACTGTTGTAACACTGTTGTAACATGGCTTCTAGCAGTGCACAGCGCATGCTGCAGGCAACTGAGTAACAGGCGCAGATTCAAGTAGATAAACCCATGCAGGCAACAGAGGCTTGCCCCCGGGCAAGGGGACAAAAGGTGCAGAAAAGAGCGACCAGAATGATTCGCGGGCTGGAGCACCTCCCTTATGAGGAAAGGCTACAGCGTCTGGGGCTTTTCAGCCTAGAAAAAAGGCGCCTGAGGGGGGACATGATTGAGACGTATAAAATTATGCATGGGATGGAGAGAGTGGATAGAGGGAAATTCTTCTCCCTCTCGCACAACACCAGAACCAGGGGACATGCACTAAAATTGAGTGGAGGGAGAGTTAGAACGGACAAAAGAAAATATTTCTTTACCCAGCGTGTAATTCATCTGTGGAACTCCTTGCCACAGGATGTGGTGATGGCACCTGGCCTAGATGCCTTTAAAAGGGGTTTGGACAGATTCATGGAGGAAAAGACCATCACAGGTTACAAGCCATAAGCAACCTCCTGGTTTTAGAAGTGGGTTTTCTCTGTGCCAGGTGCAAGGGAGTGGCAACTGGACACAGGTATCTTGCTGTCTTGTGTGCTCCCTGAGGCATCTGGTGGGGCCATTGTGATACAGGATGCTGGACTAGATGGGCCTTTGGCCTGATCCAGCAGCTGGGCTCTTCTGATGTTCTTATGTAAGGTACTTCTTGCTTCCTTCCACTGTGACGACTCCCATTTATTCCTACTCTCTGCTTTCAGTTATCAATCCATAAGAAGACCTGTCCTCTATTCCGTGCTAAGGCTTCTCAGAAACCTTTGGGGAGGGACCTTATTAAAAGCTGTTTGAAAGTCCAAGTATAGAACGTATCTAATGTATCAATATCTATGGGGTTATGATGTGGGATGAAATGGATTTGTTCTTCATTGCTCCAGAGGACCAGGACAAATGGGTTTAATTTACAACAAGGGAGATTTTGATTAAACATTAGGACGAACTTCCTGTCAGTAGTTCATTTTCACAGGGACTGCATGGAACTGTGCAGAGGAAGTTCTGGAGCGCTTGGTGATGATGTCATCATCATCATCATCATCACCAAGCTCCAGAGCGCCCTGACAGAAGCTGTGTAGAGCTCTGATTCCAGCTGCATGGGACTTCCTGACGGTACAAACGTTTTGGCAGTGAAGCGGTCTGCCTTGGAAGGTGGTAGACCCCCCATCACTGTTGGATAGCCATCTACCAGTATCAGGAATGCTGTAATTCTGGACAGCCTGTATTAGCAGCGAGTTGGACTTGATGATCTTGTAGGATTAGGGCCGCACCGGCGGAGCTGGGGCACACCTCGGGGGAAAGGGACATTCGTCTCTTTCCCCCAGTGTCAGCCCCAGCTGCCCCAATGGGCCTCCTCAGATGTGTGCCGGCAAAGTGGCCGGCACAGCTCTGGGGAGGCCGTGTAAGGCCCCCCTGGCCCAGGAAGGGGCTTCAGATATCTCTGCCCCTCTCCTAAGCCCAGAAGCCCAATCACCCGCCACCCCAGCCCTCCCTCCCACTGCCCAGCGCAGGATTTACCTGCATCCAGTGGTGCAGTCCGGGGTGCCAGCGCTGCTTACTCCGCCAGTGCCACAGACGTGCCTTACGGCATGTTGGCAACACCCTATGCCTGCGGAGCGCTCGCTCCGCCGGCTTCAGGTTGCCCAGGATTGCGCAGCTAGGCTGCCGCTGGAAGCGGGGGGGGGGGTTGAGGTCCCTGGCTAATGACTGAGGCTGGACTCGTCTCCTCCTTTCTCTGGCCACCAGGCTCTGGCAGTTCAGGCTATGTTCTCTAAAATCCTATTCGTATGAATGAAAGAGTAAAGGACGCATTTACATTACCGCTTAACTACTCTCTCCCATGTTAGTGAAGGGGACATGCCTAATGGCGCAATCCTGTGTAAGTATGTGTGGGCGGCCTAAAGGGCCGGCAGCTGCATCCTAAGCCCATTGCAGCCTGCACCAGCGCGGTCTGGGCTCTCCTCGGGGGAAGAGGACCCCTCATCCCCTTCCCCCAGTGTAAGCCATGTGGGCTGCAATGGGCTTCCTCGGATGCACGCCAACTCTGAAGTTGATGTGCTTCCTTCCAGGGAGTCCATGTAAGGCCAGCCTGGGCTGCGACGGGGCATATAGGATATCGGCCCAATTCAGCGCCGGCGGTATACCCACCCCTTCCCAGCCCGGGCTGGTCAATGGCCCCCTCCCTCCCCACCCCCACCCCCCTGCAGCACTCACCTGTGTCGGCTGGCGCAGGTTCCAGACAGCAGCGGAGTGAACAGCACCCTCCACGCCAGTGCTGTTGACTCCCAGGGTGCTGGAAACGTGCTTTTTTTCCGGCACAATGAGGACATCATCCTAGGCCAGTGGAGTGCTTGCTCTGCTGGCCTAAAGTTACTCAGGATTGGGCTACCCAGGTCTTAACTGTGGCTAAACCACACCTTTCTGCAGAGGTTGCTACTCCTGTGTAGACAGACCTGCATTTCAGCCCTTATGCTGATTTAAGAGTCATTCCCTTTCCCTAGGAATGTCTGGGATCTGTCATTCCAGGAGGGGAGACGCGGAGCTCTCTAATGGAAACATGTTAGCACCCTCACCAAATGACCATTCCCAGGATTGGGTGATCAAACTGACACCAGTGGATAGCGCAGACGCCCCCTACTATGAGAATTATTAATTAGTAAACATTATTATTGTTGAATTATATTGGTAAACAGCACTGGCGTGGAGGCTGCTGTCCACTCCGCTGCTGTCTGGAACCTGCGCCAGCCGACACAGGTGAGTGCTGCAGGGGGGTGGGGGTGGGGAGGGCGGGGTGGCGAGGGAGGGGGCCATTGACCAGCCCGGGCTGGGAGGGTGTGGGGATACCGGCGCTAAGTTGCGCCGATATCCTATATGCCCCATACAGTGTCTGCCTCGTTTCCTCCACACAGCTCGATGTGCCCCCCCCCCCGAGCTATTTTTCCTACTTCCCAGTCATGGTCATGGGAAGCAGATACATTCCTGATGTACTATAACCCAAGTTTGGCTTTTCTCAGCGAGGATGTCGGGAATCCAGACACAGCCCTGCACAGAAGAAATTCCGATGTGGAAGACATTCAACAGGATGTCAGAGAACCAATGTGCCAAGTCGCCATGGCAACCCACACAAAGGTGATCTGTTTCCCTTCTTTCTTTCTATCTCAGCACATCACCATCAATGCATCGTGCAATAGCAATGCAATAGCATCCCACTCAGAGATGCTAATAATGTTTGAGAAATAATTTCATTACCAGATTTTCATCTTGTCCTACTAAAAGCCACAAAATTAATTTGCTTTTTTTCATTACAGGCAATTAAAAAAAAATGAAAGATGAATGTGGGGAGGGCCCATTGCTCGGTCAAGCGGCACCTGCATTGCAAGCCAAGGGCCCAGCGTCAGTCCTGAGCACCCCAATGGAAAGGACCTCCAGTCGGCAGCCCACTGGGGAAAACTCTGATCTGGCGGAGACCTTGGAGCAGGGCCTCTGCTGCTGAAGGAAGGAGGGCAATACTGAGCAAGCAAACACGGGGGGGGGGGGAGGGGGGGCAAGTGTGCAGGTGAAAACCCACCAATGGATGGGGGGAGAGATGAAGCCCCTCCCCTCCCCAGGAGCGCAGCACACAGCCTCCCACCCTCCATGCATGTACAGCTGCTGTTCACTGGAAACAGAAGCAGCCCAGGGGAGGGAGGGAGGCTGCTGCGCACCACGCTCTCGAGGAGGGGAGGGGAAGGGCTCCGGATCACCTCTCCCTGCCCACTCGCTGCTTCATAAGGTCCAGGTGGGCGAGGAGAAGCGATTTGGAGCTGCACCCCTTCTTCCTTCTTCCTCTGGTAGTGCTGAAGGGGGGAGGAGGAGGAAGAGGCTGCTGCGATCCTCGTCTGACTTGCTCTTAGGTCAGGGCGCCCAGCGGAGGGGCAGGCTGGAGAAGGCAGGGGACAGAAGGGCTGGGCTCATCCGCTCAGCACCCCTCCAATTCTGCCGCTGCGCGTGGCCCTTTCAGGTCCCTTCCTGGCAAGGCCAGTCCAGGTCTACCGGAATACAAGGAAGCTCCTGGTGTCCGTTATCGCTGGGCCCCTGGGGACTCCGCAGCTGGGTCCTTCTGGCCGAGGACCAGCACTGCTCTCCAGGGCTTCCCTTGCCCAGCCCTGCTACTAGCCGAGATGGATCCTTCTGTTAGCGGGGGGGGGGGGCGGCTTTGGATGCAAAGCATGAGCTCTTACCCACGCATTCCCCCCAGGCCTCCCCACACCATCCATGCCCCAGGTGAACAAGAAGGGCACTGCCAGAAGAGAGCAGACTGGAGTGGCACTGCCACCACAAGGACAGGCAAGGCAGATTTGGGGTGCCATAAAAACGGACGACCGACGGGTTCAGTAATCCGGGGGGGGGCACAAGTCGCTGAGAGGACCTCCCTTGCAAGCCCCACTGAAGCACTCTTGAACAGTTTCCAGTCATTTCCGTAGGGCTTGTGCAGGAGAACTCTCTCAAGGCCCTTCTTACGTTCTTGCATCCTTTTCCTTGCCCCATGACTGTGCAACAATCTTTCCCTGGAGGGCTCACTAAAGGTTCTGCCTGAGCCTTTTCTAGAAGCGCTGGAAACCGGTATTCCTATTTTGCCGGGCTTTCAACACCCTCAGATACATGGTATCAACATACCATACCTCTCCTTTCGTTAACAGTTCTCTTGGGTCAGTTCTATTGACTTTGTTAGTTCTATCAGGTGTGAGCTTTTCACATTGTTAACCCTGTCGAGACCTTGCTATCGATTCTATAGCTATAGATTCAAATCCACTTTGGTCACGGGGTGGTGGTGGTGGTGGAGTCCAGCTCTGCCTCAGTTCCAGATATGTAAAATGGGAATAAAGGGCAAGGACTTCCAGGTGAACTGGAAGGGCTGCTCAGTGCTGTGCTCCATGAATATTCCGGTTGGAGCAGCTGCTTGTTTTGCTGGCAAGCAATACTCTGGCTGCTGTTGGACTCCCTGGGAGAGAAGGAGGAGAGCCTGTTATTCTAGGAATGGGCCTCGCACTCGGAAGCGGCGTTTGCCCAGGCAGGTAGCAGGCCTGGGGAAGACTCCTGCCCGTGCCCAGCCCCTAGACAGCCAGCACCTACCAGACGCCACCTTCCTGCGCGAGAGGAATCAAAGGTCCGATTCTCTGAAGGAATCAAAGAGGTGCCCTATGGTCAAGAGATATACCCACCAGCTGAGGAGTTGTTGGCTCCCATAAACCACCTTTCAATCACATGCTGAAAGCAAAAACAGCGGGCATTTCAAGAGCCTGCGCATGAAGACTTGAATAAGGGGCAAGACAGTGCTCTAGATGGGCAGCAGTCTTGGAGGAGGACTGAAAGCCTGAGGTCCAAAGGACAGCAGGCCACTTCGTGCCACAGACTCCGCAAGATGCTGGAACGTGAAGTCAGGAGCAACCTGTGGTCAGACTACCCTGGGTGGTGGGGAGGGGGGGAAGTGGAGGAGCTTTTTTCACTGTTGCCCCCGAGACCCTTTTGTATCAACCCACTTAACACTGCAACAAGCACCCAGACTCCGTCCCCTATTTGTGTCGTATGCTGAATCTGCAACACAGACAGGCTTCCTCTGCCCTAAAAACCACTTCCTTTTTAATGTGTGATATCTGCATATGGCTGCACAAGAATGTATATAATATACTGTATATTTTTTTTAGAGCAGCGATTTTCAACCGGTGTTCCACAAAAGGTCCGCAGGTATGCCATGGAAGTTTGGAACACAGGTTGAAAATGGCTCCTCCCCCCTCTCCTCCCCTCCCTCTCTGTCTGCCGAGCTCCCCCAGCCAAATACTCTGACTGCGAAGAATGAGAATGAGAGTTTTGGCTGAGGCGGCTGTAGTTTTTCCAGTGTCCAGCAGATGGCATAAGTCTTCCAATACGGGTCATTCCGTGTCAAATCAACCAATAAAAAATACATTTTGGAACTTGATGTCACGGATTTTGCTCATTTTCGGTACATTTGTAGCTTACCATGAGATGTTTAAAAATTATTTTTTTCAGATTTTTTTGTCCATCCGTTTTTGAGATATTAAATGTTCAAAATTGCAAAAAAAATTGTAAAAAAATAATTATTTGTAGTTCCTTTTAATCTTCCCCATCTTTTCTTTGCACTTTAGATACTTTCTTCTTGCACACCGGAGACTCACCAAGGGAGGTCAAAGAGGCATTTAAGTGGGTTTGGATAGTGTGTTTTTAGTGAATGTTTCTAGGACATTTTTGTTGTGAAGCTGCTTTATTAGTCTTTATTAAGTTTAATTCATTAACTGTTAATGAATTCAACTTAATAAAGACTAATAAAGCAGCTTCACAAGTTTAATTCATTAACTGTTAATGAATTAAACTTAATAAAGACTAATAAAGCAGCTTCACAACAAAAATGTCCTAGAAACCTTCATCATGATAATTACATGATTTGAAATATGGAGGAGAATAAGTGGTCAAAAAACTGTTGCAGCCCTTTTAAAAAAATGGGGGCACTGGGTTAGTAAAGACTTGAGGAATGTAACTGATTGGATGGTTTCACTAGATAGTGAAATCAAACCACACATGAATAGAAGCCTTGTCAGATGGAAAACAATATACTAGAAAAGGAAATTCCTCCTGAGAATTATGAGATTCCTGGTCTTAGTCATATAAAGGAGTCTGAGTATTTGGACCCTGATACACCTTTAAGCCACTTAAATGCCTCTTTGACCTCCCTTGGTGAGTCAAGAAGAAAGTATCTAAAGTGCAAAGAAAAGATGGGGAAGATTAAAAGGACCTACAAAGAATTATTTTTTTACTTCTGAAGATGATTTAGATAAGGAAAAATGTCACTGTGCTGATTCAGAAATTATTCAGCAACTAAAGGAAAATTTTAAAACTACGAACAGAAGTAAAAAGCTCATGATTTTGATAGTTTTACCAAAAAGCTGATCCTGTAAAAGAATAGAAAGTGAATTCATGCTCTATAAATCTATCTCTATAAGTCCTGTTATAAATTTTTTGATTCATTTCAGTTTACCACATAATTTTATCAATGTAAACTGTAGAAAAATGGACTTGAGGGGTTTAATTCTGGTCACTGCCAACAAGAAAATTTAATTTTTGTATGATGCCATTGAGATACCATCTTGAAATTTTGACTGATTGACTACAAGACATATACTTTTAAGTGTGATTTTTTTGAAAATTTTAAAAAAGTTCAATTTTTCAAAATTTCAAAATTAATATTATTTGAATATTTTTCAATTTCTTGAAAATTTACAATTTTGTCATGTTGTATTTCAAATGAAAGCCCTATTCGTAAGCTTTAAAACGACACCTGTCCCATTCATAAGCTTTAAAACGACACCTGTCTGTAGCGTTCATCGTTATCCTGTAACTGGCGTTTGAATGTATGGTGACAAGTGGATTTTGGCCTTTTTTGGCAATTTTGAACATTCAATATCTCAAAAACGGATGGACAAAAAAATCTGAAAAAATAATTTTTAAACATCTCATGGTAAGCTACAAATGTACCGAAAATGAACAAAATCCATGACGTCAAGGATTTTTCATTGGTTGATTTGACACGGAATGACCCATACCAGGCAAATACAGCAACCCCCGGTGGGAAATTGATTTTTTCTCTCAATAATGCTAAAGCAAAATGACGGAAAAGCAAAACGACGGTAAGCGAGGACTTGCTGTATCTGTTCGATTTACATACAGTGTTTGTTACTCAATAGAATAACAAGTTATGAACCCAGACGTACGTGTGTGTGTGTGTGTGTGTGTGTGTGTGTGTGTCCGTCCATCCGTCCATCATACCACTTTTTGCTTTCTAACAAAAGTTGTTTACAAAGTGGTTTACATAACAAAATAAGTTAGTAAATGGTTCCCAAAGGGCTCACAGTCTAAAAAGAGGTGCAGAGACACCAGCGACAGCCACTGGAAAAGACACCATGCTGGTATGAAGAGGGACAGTTGCTCTCCCCTGCTAAATATCTGAGGAACACCACTTTAAAAAGTGCCTCTTTCCCCAGTTAGCAGGGGTACACTTCACACAGTTCGTCTTTGGAATTTGCTACCATAAGAATGCGGCAGCCCGTGATCACCGGAAGCAAAGCGGTTCGACTCAGTCGGGCCGCTGCTCCGGCGGCTGCACTGGCTGCCAATTCGTTTCCGGGCCCTATACAGTTTAGGGCCAGGCTATTTGAGAGACCGCCTACTTCCATACCATCTGGCCTGCCCCCTCGGGTCATCAGAGAAGGCCCTTCTAAAAGTGCCGTCGCCTTCAGAGGTGAGAGGGGTGGCGGCAAGTAATAATAGGGCCTTCTCAGCAGTGGCACCGACCTTATTATGGAATTCCCTCCCTCTAAACTTACGAACTTGGAGGCCTTCCGGCAGGGCCTAAAGACATTCCTTTTTAAACAAGCCCTCTAACCACCCCAGACTAACTATTTTAGTGGTCCAACCTTTTTTTACTCCTTTTACTTCTGTTTTTATATTTTGTGCTGTTTTTTAGATTAATGTTTTAAAAGTTTTATATTACATTTATATGGATTTTATTGTTGTAAGACGCTTTGAGTCCCCCCAGAGGAGGCTTATCATTGGCTACTCGAATGGTCACCTGGGTTCAGCAACAGTCTGCCTCTGAATACCAGTTGCAGGGGAGCAGTCGTGGGGGGGGGGTCTGCCTTCATCTCCTGCTTGGGGGCTTCCTTCGCAGAGGCAACTGGTGAGCCACTGTAGGAAACAGGATGCTGGACTAGATGGGCCCCCTTTGGCCTGATCCAGCAGCCAGGTCCTTCTGATGTGAACAACTTTCTGAGTTCTCCAGAACCCTTTTTTTAGGTTGTACAGTAAACCAACACACCAAGGGGGAAGCCAGGTGGGACGGTCCAAAGCAGGGTTATGCAGAAGTCAATCCCACTGAGCTTAATGGGGCTTGCTCCCAAGTGAGTGTGCCTCAGATTGCAGCCTTCTGTTGGAATGCAGGAGGAGGTGTTTTGCAGACTCAGTTTCCAACCACAAGATAATACTAGTAGTAGTGGGTTTTGGCCTCTGTTCGTTCTATTCACTTTACCAAGTGCTCTACCTATCAGCCTTGCTACTACAAAAATCCCCACGTCTATTTTTTCCACTCTCTGCTTCACAAGGGAACAGTAAATTCCCCTGCTAACTGGGCGAGAGGCACTCTTTCAATTGGTGCTCCTCTTTTATTTAGCAGGGGGAGAGCAACTGCTCCCCTTTCACCCCCAGCACAGTGTCTTTCTGGTGGCTGTTGCTGGTGGTGTTCTGCCTCTTTTTTAGATTGTGAGCCCTTTTGGGACAAGGAGCCATTTAATCATTTGATTTTGTCTGTGAACCGTTTTGTGAACTTTTTGCTGAAAAGCGGTATATAAATACTGTTAATAATAAATAAATAAATTCCAGTCAGTGTGCATAGTATTGGAAACAGATCTGGGTCACTGCTAGAGTGTATTTATTTATTTAAATGAGAGATCCGCCACCATTCTCTGTTTTATCCCAGCAGCCTTCAGTGCAGCCTGTCTTGCAGTTAGCAGACAGGCGAATCTGACGCTAATAAGCCTGACTTTTGACATTTTAGCTGGTCCTCAGAAGGTACTTCTGTAACTTTTAGATTTTTTCCAGTGGAACAAATTAACCGCCAATGATTTTTTAAAGTTTGAGTAGAAATTGTGCCATCCATTGGAATGATTGGTAAGCTGCCACAAGGATAAGAAGATCCCCGCCCCCAGAACTGTAATTAGTAATAGAAATAACCACAACTACTCCAGAATGGGCCAGAGATGGTGCATTCCTTTGCAGTTCCCTAACAGTTCCAGAGAGGAAAGTGCAAAACATCCAGGTAAGACAGGACAAGTTGGCCATCTAGTGGAAGCACTGCAGTCCTGCAGCGATTCACTGATGCCCGCTTCTGCTGGCAGGGTCTTTGCTGTAGGTTCAGAATAGGATGGCCCTGCGATCCTGAACTTGCCCAGTTAACAGTATTTTATTTAACAGCTTTTAATAGTATTGTACTTACAGTATATTAGGTTTATATAAATTTAAAGTTGTTAAGTTATATAATTTTATGTATTCATAATGTGTTAAGTTTCTTTTCTTTGTATACAGTATTTGAGAAGTTAAAAACTGAGTTCATTTTTAGAACAAAGAGGCATAGAGGAAGGATTTAATTATATGTATATGTTTTATCATCAGTTTGAGCACTTATCTGTCCGTGTCTAGAAACAGGGTCCTAATTTATGGCACAACCACTGACAAGAGGCAGCATGGCCTATTTAAGTGGTCCCATTTCCTTTCTCGTTTACAAGATCTGACACTCACATGTGCTGGCCACTGAATCTACCAAAGTGTGCAATAGCCTGCCCAAAAAGGTATCAAACATTTTAAAAAGGACGGAGAAAAAGCAAGTTTAATACAAAAATACATAAGTTCTTTGTACAGAAAATTCAGGGATCCTCCAATATTCATAATCCCTGCTCTGGAAAGTTTATGGTCCACTATTATTTTGCTTCTAAAGAGCACCCCGTCTTCCCCGGCTGACGTCCCCGACCTCTTCCCACAGGAAAATAAGGGTGGGGCCAAAGGAGACCACCAGCAGCAGAGATCCCTGTGTTTTGAACAACTTTGCAGCACACAAACACCGCACACTTCCAGAAGGCCTGGACCGGAGGGCCAAACTGAAAAGCACACACACACCACTGTCCTGCTTCATTAAAAAACAGACATGAGAAACCAGGCTGGCTCCAAGAACGACAGGGGCTCTTTGGAGACCTGCACTGTGGCAGAGAACGGCAGGGCAACGCTGGTGCACACGGAAGGCCGGCTAAGTGGAAAAATAAAAGTCGTCGTCACTGTCGTCGTCCGACTGCGCCCCTTGCTCCCCTTGGAAGAGAGACCCCGCAGCACTCAAGGAACCTGTGGCAGGGAGGGAGAGGCAGAGCCTGGGTTACTGGGAGGACAGCAGAGGGGCACCTACAAGGCTTCTAAGGGGAGGAGGACAGCAAGTCATCATAGGGGGTGATGATGAGCACAACATTAAAAGGTCTGCAGTCCTTCTGTGGGCAAAATTTATTGCAAGGGTTAAATGCAACTGCAGATTTGAACTACTGACAATCTGTATTTTAGACAAAGCGAATCCCACGAGAAAATGTGCGCAGAAAGGGGGCAATCCCAGCACAGGGCCCTCCTTGCTGGATTGGTCAGCAAAGTCTTACAGGCAGGAACTACTTGGCCAGCTGCACCCGCAGGCCACGGGAAAAGGCTCCAGACCCTGGCAGGACCTGCTCTGCCTTGGCCTCCTGCCAGGCAAGGGTCCTCCTCGGATCAGCTCAGGCTGGTCGCTCTTCCCTGTACCGGTTCGCGCTTTGCCTTCCTTCCCCCGCAATCAAGCACAGCTCTGGATGACAGGAGCACTCAAAAAGGAAAAAAAACACACCACATCCCACCTAAGGCCAGTGCAACATCCTGACCTATATAGAGGAGAATGAGCACTGGGGAAAGGCCTGGGATCGTAGGGCCCCCGTTGCCATTGCAGGTCCTTCCAGATGAGGCTTCTCAGGGGGGCATGCTGGCTCCCTCAACCCCACCCCGGCACTGAAAAAGCACACAAATGGATCCGGAGAGAGACGCCATCCAGGGCAGAAAGCTCACCTTTATCAAAAGCAAAGGCGTTCATTTTTCGAGAGGTGGGAGTAGTAAATGTGGTTCCAACCTGACGGAAATGTAAAAAGAAAAAAAAAGTTAGTCCAGCACACAGGAACTAACGAGAGGCTCAGCAACATAATTCTGGCTACACAGAGCACGTCAGCACACCTGAGCCTTGTGATCTCCCAGAGTCGCACTGTGATCGGATCTGCCACGACACACTGCAGATTTTGTAAGACGGTGCTTAAAGCCCCATTTTTCAGGAGCGCAGACAGAAGCACTACAGGGAAGTCTTACTTAGATAGACTGAACTCCCTTTTCTGTCTCTTTCATATATATTAAAGTTGACCCTGAAGACAAGGGCACTCGAGGGTCCAAAGCCCCCTGGCTAGATCTGAACAGTGCAACACAGGAGCAGCCAGGACTGGGCTGAGAGTCCCATGGAGACGCGGCTCTCGAGCGCCCCCCCCTTTCACCCCCCCCCACCCGTCAGGTTCCCTTTCTGATGACTTTGAGGAAACAACTAAAAATGCTTTCCTTAAGCTTTCAGTGGCATTTGATTGCTGCCTGCCATTGATGTGGTCTCAGTTTGCATGTCGTCAGCCACTTTGCAAGCCCTTGTGAAAGGGGGGAGGTACCACCCATTTCTAATCAACAAACAGGACCAGGAAGACCCCGGTTCAAAACTCCATTTAGCCACCTGCCCCCCACGATGATCTCAGGCTAGTCGCTCTCTCTCAGCTTCACAGCCACCCTGAGAGGGAGGGAGGTTACAAGGATAAAATGGGGGCAGAGAGGAAAGACCACGAGACACATCTGCTTGAGCTCCTTGGAGAAGCAGCGGGGCAAGAACAGTTGTCGGTCTCACAAAGGCTCTGCACAGGGCCACAGTGTTGCCCGCGTGTTTCGGAAGGGAAGCAAACAGCACATTACCTCCTTCTTCTTCTTCACGTTGTGCCAGGTGTGCACCTTCCCCTTCATGTTCTTTTGCATTCGGAAGACTTGCTTGTCACAGTCTTTCCTGGAATAAAAATACTTGGTGAGGCCCTTCCTAGACCGAGCAGTTCAGTGGAGAGATTTCAGTCCCTTTGACCAAATCCTTTTCTCAGGACAAGGGGACTCCCCAGCTGTGACGGGGGGGGGGGGTGTGTGGCTAGGAGGGAAGAGGGATTCCTTGAAGCAAAGCCGCTCCCTGGTCACCCTTCACTGAGGCCCCAATGAGGCCGTACAGGTTCAAGCTCCATTGATTTCAAACTCCTAGCTGTAGTGAGGCAGATTGACACTGGGGAGTGTGGCACCTCCTGGGAAGGGGGGCGGGGGGTGCACTCTGTAGTGGGCCAGAACATGTTGAGGTTTGAAAATGAACCTGATGAATTTACAAGCCAGAACAGAGAAGCAATGCAGTTAGAATAGAAAGTGAAACTGCTGTGTCCTGCTGACTCTGCTCAGAAGCTGATGCAATGTGGATGACGTGATCCACAGGTGGGAGATGAGGTAATGCATAAGAGGATTGGTGGACAGAAGTATAAAAGTCCTACCTTGCCTTATTGCTGATTGTTATGCCGTTACTCTGCTGCTCAATTCCGTGATTTAGACCTGGAAAGACTGACTACTCTATTTGTATGCATACTTCAGCAAGGACTGCTGTAAGTTACTTGTACATATCTGTAAATAGACTCTTATCACCTGATTTACGTGTCTGAGTCGTTTTCCTTCTGCCGGGACTGGGGACTGGATGGACTGAATAACTCTGCTGACAACTGATGAAAGGCAGCTGTGCAGAAAAACCCCTAACAGAACAGAGCGAAGCCTTCTTGCCAGAAGCCCAGGAGAAGCCCCTGCAACGCCCACCTGTCCATGGACTCCAGCATGCCAGGGGTGACGTGCTCACACTGGGGAGTCTTCACCCACGGAAAGACAGCGGAGGAGGGAGTGATGGGGTGGCTCTCTCGGAGCTGAAAGATGTCATCTTCTTCATCTGCTTGGAACTGCGGCAACTACAAATCACATCCTTGTTATTCCCAGAAGAACCAGCTGCTTTCCCTGTTTGCCAGAAGGGCCCTTGCACCCGTTCCCCAACCAAAGGTAGGTCCTTCCCTGCCATTGATATTCTGCGGTGCTTCCGTGGCACTGATTAGTTGAGCCGATGCAATGACTAAGAATGTTCACAGACATTTGAACTGTTCAGGGAACAGACAGCAGAACGTTTCCAGCTCAGCTTGCAGGAAAGAAGGCTGGCACTCAAGTCTCGCATAGGTCCTTTGGACAGAAAGAGCTGTGTGGGCAGGCTCAGAACTGGACACTGAGTGAGAGGAGAGTTCAGGCTGCTGGAAACCCTAAAGGACACAAAGCCCAGAAGACAACGGAGTGGGGAATAGGAAAAAAGAAAAGAAAGGCAGAGCTCCCAGAAGCCTAAGGAAGAAGGGACAGAAAAAGAGGGGGGCTGCGCAAATGGCTCAGAGAGAACCCCAGCAGTTGCACTGTATTGCTGAGGATGAAGAGTTCTAGGAAGGCTGGACCACCCTCCGGCAATGCCCACCCCCAGCGAACAAAGTCCTCCTCCAACACGTAGCTGCAGCTCTAGAAACTGTGGCCAGGATCCCAGTGGGAACCCAAAAATCCCTGGGAGCATCTAAAGTAGCAGTACGGGCCGACACAGTTTGGTGGGCCTTGACATTTCTGTTCACTAATGAACCTGCTCAGGAAGAGTGGGGTCTCGTCGCAGACACCCCCTGAGCTACGGAGTGCCTCTGAAGCCCAGGACGGAGGTCAGGGTCAAGCCCTCTCCCCTCTTCCAAGCTCAGGCTTGTCACCTTTTCACGCTAAGCTTAGGATGTGCTTCTCCAAGGGGCAAGCGAACCTGTGGACCTTGAGTCGCAGATCACTGAGAGAAATAGCAGCTTCTTATTCTATTGCAGCACTTCTCAAACTATGGGTCACGACCCACTTGGTGGCCTGATGCAGTCTGATGCTGAGGTGGGTCGCCAGTTGAGCCCAGCTGCCCACCCTTGCCTCCATTTGGCTCCAAACGGAGCCACTTCTGGGTTGCGACTCACCTCTGGAAGCTGCTCCTGTGATGCGCTGGGCCTGGGACGGCCTCTGCAGGCCTCAGAACAGCTCCGGAAGTGACTTCCAGACTTCACCAACCTGACTTCTGGTCATGTCCGGGAGCCGTTCCAAGGCCCGCGGAGGCTTCTGGAGCAGGAGCAGCTTCCAGAGATGAGTCGCGACCCACTGCCAGAGGACGAGATGTTGAGCTGGAGAACTGCTGGTCTATTGTCTGTGACTGGGTCCATCCTTACCACCTTTGTGCTTCTGTTCTGCAAGGGGGACGCAGCAAAGAGGTCGTCATGGTTGTCCTTGGGCATCTGTTCCAGGAAGTCTCTCATCTGCTGCTTTCTTTTCAGTGTTCCCACCTTTGCATTCACGGCCACCGGCTGCTTGGTCTCTCCTTCTGCCAAAAAGCGCGACACACGAACAGAGACGTCAGCTACACAGATCAACTCGGAGATCCGCTTTTGCAAGGAAAATTCCTGCGGCCCAAGATTGCCAGCCATTGGCGAACTTGGCCAATTCAAGAGGCCTCCAGGACCTGCTACAGTTTTTACTGTGCTCTCTCTCTCTCATATATGACTACACTTGGACTAACCCGGGGCTTTGCAAGCCATTTTAGAATTAACTCAAACATGAATCTCTCTCTCTCTCTCTCTCTTTACAGTAAATACACACAAATAAATGAATGCTTCCACCCCAGCTTCCTCTGGGTCTCTTTTCTGAAGCTTTCAGCTCACACCTCACTTTTCTCAAGTGCCACAGATTCAGTGTGCTTGCACCTTAAAATGCTAAGGGGCCATCTATGCATAATTCAGGTGCTCCCCTGGCCCCAAGAACAAAGTGGGGGGGGGGGGCAGCAGCTCCAGAGCGCCTCTTCAGACCTTCAGAGCCCCACACTCCCCAGGAGCAAAGGGGCCGCCTGCCTGGGAGCTTGCCTGGCCCAGCATGGGAAAGGCGGCAGGCACAAGGCCGGGGGTCTCCTACCTCTTTCCTCTTTTGTCCCCCCAGGCTTGGTGGTCCTCTTTGGGGCCCGCTGCTTTCTGCCTTCCTGCTCTGCCATGCACCTTTGCTGGCATTCTTCGGCGGATCGTGTCCCCACAGCCTTTGCCACGTCCACCCAGAAGCCGCTCTTGTGTTTAGGCAGAGAAGCCACAGCCCTGCAAAGCACGAAGGATTTGATGAAGCTTGAGTACACCAGGACTGCTTGGATCGTGTATCAACGGCATGTCAGGTGTCGTACGGAACTCCAAGGCAGCATCACACCTGGGCTGGGGCCGGCAGTCTATGTGAGGTGAACCAGAAGGAAAGGAGAAGGAATCGGGAACTGCCAGTGAAGCAGCAGGAGGAGAAAGCCTTACAACCAAGGCAGTTCTCACAGGCAGATCGCTGAGAGAACGAGCAAAAGAAGGACTATGCAGATCACGGAAAAGCTCACTAGGAACTTATACTGCAGGAGCCCCCCCCCCCCATGTCACCACCGCACAGCGTCTCCAGGGCCCCCCCACCCCCACCCCAATGCTGAGGGAGTGGCTTTGCAGGAGCCAAGCGCCACCACTTGCCTGTGCAGCTCCTGCAGCTCCTTCTCTGCCCAGTCTTCTTCTTCGCCAGTCTCTGGACAAGAGTCCAGGGCTTTCCATCCTCTGCTCTTGCCGGGGCCCATTCCTGCCAGGGGCCCGGCAGCACTGCCGCCAGAAACACAACCCTCGGCTCTTTGGGCCGCTGCTCTCCCCCTGCCTGCCTGCGATGGAGACTGTCCGGGGCTCGTTTCACTTTCCAACTTGGAGTCATCCATGGACTTCTGGAGAGGTTGGATCCGCCCCCTGAGTGACCCATGTCTATTCCACCTCTCAACAAACCCAGGGCAGCCACTAGCCAGCCTGGGAGGGGGCAGGGAGTTCCCAGGGGGGAGCTCCTCCAAGGCGTTGTTCTGGCCAGAGCGAGCAACCCTTGTCTGTCTGTTCTGAGGAGGGGGGGCTGAAGGGGCCCCCGTGCTCCTGGGCTCAGAAGACTGCTTCCTGGCTTCGTTTTGGTGCCTCCTGGATGCCTCTCTCTTGAAAGAGGGCTGTGTTTTCCTCTTGATACTGGGAATGTCTTCGCTCAGGTCGTCTTCATCCGTGCTGGGAAACATTTCCACAACCCGCTCACTCTGGCCCACTTGTTTCAGTGACCTTAAAGGGTATTTGAACGATGCCGGCTCTCCGCCAGGGAGGCTCAAGCGGTGCCCATTCGTTGTTCCCCTTCTCTGCTTTGGGATGCTCTGCTTCGCCTGCTTTGGTCCAAGCTGGCCCAGATACTTGGAGTTCTTTCCACATAGTTTTTGATGGTTCAGTGGCGTCAAGGTAATAACAGCCTGTTTCCGGCAAATGTCATCAATGACCAATTGATCATCGTCACTTTCTTCTTCACAGTCGGAGACAAAACGCTGGGGGTTCCTTCCATCTCCCGGCTCAACGTCTCTTCTGACAGTCTCAGGTCTCTTATGAGTTGTTCCTAGGGAAAACAAAGACTCCTGTCATCATCCCAGATTTGGAAAGGGACCCAGGAAATCTTAGTCCAAACTCTAGGAAACAGAAACTAAGCTCTACGCCCATCTCGCAGCGGATGTGTCTGTTCAAAAAGTGAGACAGATGCGTGGTGAGGAGCAACCAAGAAATCTGGAGCCAAGAACTGGGGGTCTGGCTTCTGGTAGCCAAAAGACAAGACCCTCCTTGAAAAACCTCCTCCTCAAGACCCCGGAACAAGGAGCGACTGCAGCAGTTTCTTAAATACGTACCATTGGAACAGGACTGGGGCGATGGAGGAGGAGGACGACTAAATGCCATCAAAGCCATTGTGAAACAGTGCAATACCCCCCCACCCCCCACCCCTCCCGGGCCAGACTAGGAGTGTGGCACACCTGCAGACGTACTCGTTCCTCTTGAGATTTGGTCAGAGGCAAGTCGCCTGCTGCTACAGGGAAGGGCAAACATGCAAACGCCCCCCCCCCCGCCGCCGCCGCCGCCGCCTCCATAGCAGCAGTGAGGCAGGGAGTGTGAGCTGGACCTGCCCTCCAAGGAACGTCTGGTTGGACTCCAGGTGACCCACTGCTGGCATTACTGAGCTTTCATGCCACCCATTTCGAAGTCACCACTTCAAGGGCACGGGGAGCTCCCTTACCTTTCGCCGGACTCCACGGTCTTTCTTCACCAGCCCTGAGAGAGCCGACAGTCTGTCTGCCTTGAGGCCGTGCGCTGCTCACTGACTTGAGAAACAAAGAGACGACTGTCAACCAACACGGCTCCCTGTGAGCTGCACTTTTAGCAGCGCCAAGAAGCGGCACTTCTTCACATCCAGACACGGCTCAGCCCCATCCCTCCATAAGGCTGACGGGGGGACAGACTGTGCCACGACACAAGGCAGTTCGGGCAAACGTTCCTGCAGGATATGGCGGCAAGACCGGTTCCTAGTACCAGAGGAACCAACCTATTCCCAGAAGCAGATATGAAGAGATGGGGCAAGTATTCCCCCCCCCCACACACACACACACACTAGCAAAAGTCAAAAAGCATAACCAGCACACTCTAGTTTGGCTCAAGCCACTCAATCTGTCAAAAGTTCAAACCCCAAGGAATGAACCTCGAGGCTTCAACTGTTGCAGTCTCTGTTCCTTCCAGGAAAAAATGAACGTGGAGAGACAACCGTCTTACAGGAGTCAAGTAGTTGGTGCCCCCTTTGGTGACGGTGACATTCAAGGCCTGATCGACACGGATCCGCTCGCCGCACCAGAACTGCATTGGGGGCTTCACACGCCGGCCGCTCCGGGTGAAACTGACCTCAGGGTCCTTTGGCACAGCCGGGAGTGTCCTCGGCTGCACACCTGTCAAGAGGAAACAGCTCCCTTCAGCAACAGGCGACAGCGGCAGCAGCAGCAGCAGCAGCAGTTTTTGCCTTCTTGCTGCCAGCGCCGATGCAGAGGGGTCGGCTCACAACCCTCACTGGCCACGATTCCTGGGACTGCTGGACAGAGGAAAGATTTATTCTTTCCAAATGAAGCGGCAGGTGTCATGGATCGTTCCGTTCAACCACCTGATTTCCGCAGGATAGCAAAGGAAGCAGCCTAAGTGGTCTGGGAAACCGACATGGCTGCAAGGGGCTTCGTTAAAGGGAGCAGTGGCGTGAAGAAGAAAAACTGGCTTCTGAAACGAAACGAAGGACACAATTCACGGAGGAGGAGGGAGATCCACCTCCTTCACAACCCCACAGCACACACACACACACACACACACACACACTCGACTGCAATGTATCGCACAAACTGGCCGTGTCTGCATTTAATCTGGGCCAACCCGGAAGTGTCCTGTTCAGAAAGAAGCCCAGAGAGACCAGCTTCACAGGCAGGTCTGCAGAGGGACATGGACAGCCCACCCCCCTCCAGAGCAGAGCTCTAAAGGGTCTCTTCAGAGCCCACACTCTCTGTTGTCTGGTAGGCAGCAACCAAGCAGCAAGAAAACGAAGCCCCTGGGAGGTCCCAGGCGGACCCTGCCGAAGCCGAGGAGCAGCAGGTCTGGTGTCCCTTCCGTGTTCTTGGAGAAAACAAAAATGCAGCCAGGAGAAGAGAGAACTGAAGCAGGACTGCGACCCTCCAAGGCTGGCGGGTGGAAGGACAAACATACCCACCCTGATTTTCACGACAAGGCAATGCCGAGACTTCATAAGTGACGTTTTCTGCTCTAGATTTCCTTCCAACATCCTTGGGCAACTCTGTCAGGTCAACGACTCCCTCCGTTTCCACCAAAGCTTTTGTTCTTTTGCTGTAGTCCCTGCTTGAATGGGAGGCTCTTTCCTCTCTCCTAGCATTTACAGAAGTGTAGGGGAGAAGAAGAGGAAGTCACGAAATCTGTCAGCAGAGTCCCTCGTTCATGAACTCAAAATGCAGCTACAACACTTCCAGAGAGATGCTGCTGATCCTGCAGTGGCAGAAGGGGGGGGGGCATTTTGCCTCCCTCCCTCTGAACCGAGTTTGTTTCTCCTTTCCAGAGAGGCATGCAGAAGAGCCCTGGGTGGGAGTGGGGGTGAGAGAGAGAGAGAGAGAGAGAGACGGATGGACGGACTCTCAGCAGCAGCAGCAGCGGATCTTGAACTGAGTTGGGATGGGGAGGGAGGGAGGGGAAAAATGTTACACAGCCTGGGAGCCTTACATCCGAACCAAACAAGCAGCCTTGCCTACTTCACAGCCTCCCGATTGAGAGGGGAGGGGAAGTTTACATCTGCATCAGCGTGTTTTAGAGCGGGTTGGAGGGCGGGCAGGCTAAGCAGCTGCTGTGTGTGTGAGAAATTGCATCTGTGTGTGTGGGGGGGGGATTGTTGGGGGGGGGGGAAATCACAGCCGCGCCAGTCTTCCTTATCTTCCTTCCTCGCTTCCCACCACCCCCGGCTCACCATCGCTGCACTGCTGCTTTGAAGACAACGTGTCTCCTTAGCCTCCGCTTCTTCCAGCAATGTCTCTATTTTGCAACAGTGCGAGTATACGACGCACCCCTAGTTTAAAAAGTTAAATTAGGATAAAAAAGTGTGTTTTATACTCGGGACAATACGGTATATCTAAGCAGGCCCCTTGGTCAGTCCAGTGAGCAGTGTTCAATGAATGAGCTCTTCTGGATCTTATTATTCAATTGCTTTTTAATCCCATTATCAGGCCATTTATTGAGTTACAACATATAAATTTGAAATAATAGCAACTATATTAATTACAAACATTTTGCTAATATGAAGGGAACAATTTATGGAAATGGACTGCCAAGTGGCATGCAAATGAAAAAAGGTTGGGAAATCTGCTAAGCTTTTCCCAGCTTTTCTCCTATGTACTCCCCCCCCTACTTCCACAGAAGAATAAGCAGCAAGTGTTAACAGTCACCTCGTTCCCAGTAGTAATCTATTGAGATGCAAATGAATGTTTTCAGCTGCAGTTACCTCCTCAGGGAATGAAGTAATTCGTCAACAAGCTTTTTCCAGTTTTTGGGAATTCCATTGCCAAACCTCTTTATAAACATAGCAGATATTCCTGTTTAAAACAAGGTACAGAATTTGGACAGTTGTGAAGTTTGAGAGGGTGTGCTTTGTAAATTCACTTTTCACCATACTTTTGAGGAAGAGCATAATATAGAAAATCTTAATCTATGCATGCCTACTCAGAAGTAAGTCCCATTGAGAACAATGGGAATCCCAGGCAAATGTGTACAGGATTGCTGTCTAGGAGTTGGCTGTTGGTCCATCAGCAGGAAATAAGAAGTCTGAGCATGGGATTCCATGAGGAGGGAGAAGCACCTATGTAGGGGAAATGCCAAAAATGAGCACCAAGACCACGAGAGGCAGCATTAAAATGGAATATGCACCTAGAGTCTTGGTCTGGGCACCCCCTTGGAAACGACAATGCCGGCCCCCATGCACTTATTATGGATCGTGTCTCTAATTCCTATTTTAAAACAAACCTGAGTTTTAGGGACGGAAACATAGAGTTTTAGGGATAGCATTTGGAGTAGGCAAAGAAACATACAGGTGGACATGAGTTATTTGCGAGTCCGGCATCTGTGGATCTCGGTATCCGTGGAAACCGCGGATACAGGGACCAGTTTTAAAAACTAAATTTAAAAATAGGGGTTTAATGACTGTGTCGGTCAGTTCTTAAAAACATCAACGTCTTAATGTTTCACTCTGGAATTTGTACGGAGCTTCCTCAAAAGTATGGAGCAAAGGCATTCGCCGCCCTTTTCACAGCTTCTGGCTGGAGAGTTCTTATTTATATGCCCCAGTCATGGCTCACATAATTAGCCTGTATGATTTTAACAGTTACAGCAGTGTTGAAGAGTTCAATTGTTTGTGATGGTATTCCTCTTGGGACTGGCATCCAAATTTTATTCATACTTCTTTCCGATCATCAGCTGGAGTGGGGTCGGCACTTCAGCTGACGAACTCTCCCCAGGCACTTGGCTCCTGAGCGTGATAGTCAGCTGGAGCGGGGCAATAATTCATATTGCCCCTCAAGTCTACAGTGTTTGGGTTTTTTTAGCTCGGAAAAAGGCAAATTAAGGGGGGTGGGTATCATTGAAAGGTATGAAATTATGGATGGTGTGGAGAGAGTGGATAAAGAAGCGTTTCTGCTCTCTCATAACACTAGAACCAGAGGCCACTCACTGAAACTGACTGAAGGGGATTTAGGATTCTCCACACAGCGCATAAGTCCAGACATGCTGAAGGCCACTAGCTTGAACGGCTGTCAAGGAAGAGTGGACCCATTCATGGAGGACGGGTCCCTCAGTGCCTCCTAGTCATGCTGGCCATGAGCCCAGGGTCAGGAGCAACATGCCTCCCAAATACCAGTTGCAGGACAGGGAGAACGGTGGGAGGGAAGCCTGCCTTGCTCTCCTGCTTGCAGGCTGCTGGTCAGCCACTGTGGGAAAGAGAAGGCAGAACTAGCTGGGCCTTTGCCCTGATCCAGCAGGGAGCTGAGTGTCCCTGGAGATAGGGATACCCTCTATGGGTGGTGTGTGTGAGGGGGGCAGGGAGGTCATCCTCCCAAGGAAGCCAAATGACTTCCATGTTGTTGTTGTACTATTTTGTCCTCATTGTAGTGTCAAGCTCCCTTACCTTCTTTCTTCATGGCAGCGGCATCGATCCGCCCTTCCAACACATAGACGTTTCCAGACACTGTTCTAACTTGGTTGTGTGCCATTCGCTCCACAATTGCATTACTATGCCAACAAACATCCTCCAGGTCTCTACAGCAGAAGAGGGCAGGAAAAGGATTCCATCGTTAACGGCAGGAATGACCACAGAGTGGCGCTCTCAGTGCTCCTTTCCCTTGAGGCACAAGGCGCGTCTACGAAACCCAACCAGGACATCCCGAGTCCAACACAGGGAACGTCCAAAGTTTGCAAGGTCCTCAAGTCAAAGCTTGCACTTGATCAGGCAAGACAAAGGCTTCCTGTATTTCCCAGCTTGCGCCAAATGAAAAGACCCTCCTCAACGCCTGTTCTGACACAGGCATCAGTTCTCTGGTGCAAAGGACGCATAGCCCAGAGCACACGATCAGTCAAGAATCCCAGGCTGTGAAAGACCAGCCCTGAAGGGCCCAGGCAGCAGCAGCAGCAGCAGCAGGAGAGCAGAAAGACAAGGTCGGGCCAGGCCACGGAGGGCCAGGGACACATGCTGGATCCAGGAGCAGGCACGTCAGGAAGCGCCTGATGGGATGGGCGTGAGAGCAAGACTAATGATTGCTGCGCTGGCAGGATGGAGTGGAGGGGGCTCAGCTGAGCCCACAGAAGACCAGAGAGGAGGAGGAGGAGGAGGAAGAAGAGGAGGAAGAGGTTGCAGTGGTCAAGGCAAGAGTTGACCAGGGCATGAGCCAGTGTCTTCACTGAGGCGACAGGCAGGAAGGGACATCGTTTTGTGATGTGGTCGAAGGAGAAGTGACTGGCTGGATATGAGGAAAGAGAGGAGAGAGAGGCGCCAAAGGCCAAGCCAGGGCCTGGAAGCTGCTCCAGAGAGCGGATGGCTGGTGACCTTGCCAAGCCAGAGGGAGGGAGGGGAGGGAGAGCAGCAGCAGCAGCAGCAGCAGCAGCAGCAGAGGAGGGCTGGCAGGGGAAAGGCGAGCAGCACTGCTGCCTTGGACACACCCAGTCAGGAGGTGAGGAAGGGGCCAAGCAGGCAGCACACAGGCAGAGATTTGGGATTGGAGGGAGGGAGGAAGGAAGTTCTGGAGCAGAGGAAGAGCGGGATACCATGGACAATTCAGGGCAAGAGTTGTTATAATGCAAATTACATAGTATCAAAACCAGCCTCAGAAAAACCATCTGCTCTAATCCATGTGTCTAGAAAGAAAATTCCAACCATCTTTTATTAGATACTGGAATTTTCTTTATGGATGTGCAAAGTTAGACCAAATGATTTTTATGTGACTGGTTTTGTTACTATCTAATTTGAAAAAAAAAATTACCAAAGGGGAAAAGAAAGTTGTTACCAAACAACAACAAATCCCCACATGTTTGCTTCTGAAGCGTGTAAACTAGCTGCTAGCAAGTACAAACGGCCTTGGACAACGAGATGTTCTCGATCCGCCCTGAGCAAAGAGGCCACATTGCCTGTCCTCCTCCTCTTTTCTGTTCCCAGGGAGGAGATCAGTCCCGCTCCTTTTCTCCTGGGGAGTTCCATCCTCACTGCCTGCAGCAAACACCACAGTCAATGGCACACAAAACGTGTCCGTGTACCTCTGAGTAGGGCGGGGGGGGGGGGGCGCCACAGCGGTGGCAATGCAAAGGACAACACCCAGGCCTGGCCCACCCAAGGCCAGAAGGGTTCTCGGCTGCTGCTCCCCCCTCCAGTAAATCTTACTGGGTGACTGTGGGGAATCTGAAGCCCCATCTTCTTCCAGTGCCGTCTTACAATTCCTGAATGTCCTGACTCCGGGTGGGACATGATCCAGGAATACTTCAATAGCGCCGCCGGGAAAGAAAGAAAGAAAGAAAGAAAGAAAGAAAGAAAGAAAGAAAGAAAGAAAGAAAGAAAGAAAGAAAGAAAGAAAGAAAGAGAAGATGGTCTTCTTCCTGCCTCTGGCCGGCTTCCCAGGAGGACAAGACAAGCCACGGCGGCAGTGAGCAGCCTCCGAAGGGCCTCACCTGGGAGGGAACCGTGCAGGGCCACAATCGCCGCCTGGGGCTGATGCCCACCACGGCCCAGGTGGTGGCGAGAGTCCCCTTCCACAGCCACCTACAGCGGAAGACTTGCGCCCGTCTGCGGCCTGGCTCCTATGGAGGCGAGGGCTGGCCGGCTTGCGCTTCCCTTCCCCAGGTCCCCCAAAGAGCTGCCTTCCCCAACTCCCCAAGCACAAAAGCAGAAATCCCAGAATGCAGCAAGACAGGCAAAGCCCAAAGGCGGGCGTCACTTGCCTGCGGACTCCTTCCACGCACACACCGGTGTTGTTGTTGATCACCTTGATTCTCCAACCTCTGAGACAGATTTGCTGCTGTTCCTTTAGAAGTCAAAGCAGGAAAATAAATAGGGGTGACAACTGTTTCAACCACCACAACGCACAGAGCTGGATTAACCAAAACCTGGCACCTGCGTTGTGCCTGCAACACAGGACGGGGCACCAAGACCACACGCTGCGACATGCCTGCCTCGGTGGTCCCCAAGGTCAGAGCCTCTCTGTCAGCCCAAACCACAGAATCTCAACGGTCTGATGATGAGGCAGCATCATAAGGCATTTGGGGCGAACGTGTGGAATGTAACGCTGTGTTTTGGGTCATGGCATGCAGGCAAACAGGCAGGCAGTCCCATTCATTCACAAAACAGTGACCTTCAACCTTGGGGTCGCGACCCCAGGGTCCGGAGGGAGACAGTGTGTTTCCCCTTAAGGGGAGTAGACTAGGATGTGACGTCAGGACAACGGCACTGCTGGGGTCACGCTGCCACTGCCAGGGGGAAAAAGGGGGTTTTCAGTTCTACCTGGGGGTCTTGTTGGGCCTCCGGTGGGCGCGGGGAGCCTGTGCTCCCTGCACCTCAAAATGTATCCAGATTGCGATCCACGTCCAGAAGTGGGGATAAGGTTGACAAGAGCAGCATTTATTGAATAGGCCACACATGAGAAGGGACCTGGAGGCCATTTCTGACAGAATAGCTTCCTGGAACACAAAGAGGCTTTTGCTGCGCCTCAGTGGAGGGGTCAACCATCCAGGATGTTCATCCAGCACCTAACCTGGCCGAGGCAGGGGGCTTCCTGGGCTTCTCAGGCCTCACTCAGCATCTCCAAACTGAAACGATGCACCACTAACGACCCCCGCCCCATTCTAGCACAAGGCGCCCTCCTACCTACCTCCTCAGTGACCCCATGATGACCTGTACTCGTGTTGAAGGGAACTTTGGACTTGGTCCCCGCGGGGTTTTGCTTCCTCGGTATGTGGACTTTTGGAGTAGCAAATATAATATCACACAAATGCTGGGAAGGTCTTTGGGCTCCACCCTCCGGTCCTTGCTGCCGTCTCTGGCCTGATTTCGGGTGGCTGCACTGCTGCACTGCGTTTCCTTCTGGAGGAAGCGGCCCAGGCGCCATTTGTTCCAAGGGTTCTCTAGAGTGGGCAGGATCCAAGCTTATGTTTGTGGCGTTAACTGCAATGTTGAAAGTGTCATGGTCCAATTCAGCCGGCTCCACAATGAATGCACCATCCTGACTGACGACAGAGTTTGGACCCTCTTCCTCCAGATCATTCAACTGCTTGCCTGAATCCAGCGTTGCCAAAGAATGCTTCACTTCAGCTGAAGAAGGCAAACTTTCCTTGATTTGGCAAGATGAAGACTCTACTGTAGAAAACACGAGAACAGCTCCACTGATAATTCAATAAGACTGTATTTAGCATGCAATTCAAAAAGTCCAAATTCTATTGTATTCACTCAATACACGTGTCTCTCCAAAGAGAGCCAACTAGAGACATTTGCTATTCTGCCTTGGACTCCTCCGTCCTATACATTGAGAGTCTGCTTTGAAGAATTCAGACACATCTGCCACTAGGCCCATCAGACCAGGGAGGCCCCGTGCAGCACAGACCCCGCCCCCATCTGCAGCCAACACGCGCATCCTGACAACAACCCGCTGGGTTGCGTCATCGTTGCAAGAAGGCTGTGTGCATAATGTTCTGGAAGCTAAAACAAGAATATACATGCATATCACATGAGCGCCAGAATGAAGTTTATCCCAAGGACGGGGGGGGGGGGGGAACTGAACACACAAAGTTTGGGAAATGCTACAGTAGAGCAGACCCTCCAGAAACGGCCTCCACTGATGTGAATGTAGGTGGGCTGCTCAGCAAGAGAGTTCTGTGCCTGGCGCTTACCCAGAACCATCACTGCTGCCAGGCTTGTGGGGGCAAATGCCAGCGATGCTGGCCAGGCCAGTGTTACCAAGACCCCCTATTTGTTTTGGTGTGTCCCTGACACGTATCTTTGGCTAAGCGCTAAGCCAAAAATGCATAAGGGTTAACCCAGGCAGGATTCAGAAGGACACTCTTGCCCTGTGCCTTGTTCCTTACCCACTTGGAGAAGTCATACGTTTCTTTCCTAAAAAGCAGCTGTGCAGACTGACCTGGATCTGCTGTGTGCAACACAAATACTGGGACACGTTGCCGCTCCCAGGGAAAAAAAAAAACAGGCCATTTGGACCACAAAGGAACAGTAGACTGCAATAAACAGCCTTTCAACATAAAGGAAGACACAAAGTTGCTTCGTGAAAAGTAAGAGCCTGGGAGGGGAGAGGGGTCGCGCACACAGGGGAGCTCAGAAAATCGTGGGGGGTGTTCACCCCATCTGTGGTTTTTACGTATCCTGGGGAGGCCTGGAACGCATCCCCTGCGGATACGGGGGGGGGGGGGCTGTACTATTCTCTTTTACTGTATTCTTTTAGTATCATATTATAAATAGTCCTATATGTTTTTGTCCCTTTCTTGACAAAAAAAACAACATAGGATAATCTTTTAAAAAAACAACAAAAATCTAGACCAGTGGTTCTTAAAGTGGCGGGTCGCGACCCACTATTGAGAACAAAAACTGTCCCCAGTCCCCTTAAGGGGCGGGAACAGTTTGGTGGCGGCAATCCTAGGGATTGCCGCCACAGCCAAAGAAGTGCCCGAGATCTCTGTTTTTGGCCTTACCGGGGCTGGGGGGGGGGGCTGGGGGGAGGCCTGTGCGGGAATGGATCCCTTCCTTCCTTATCAACACACATACACATAGAGCTTGGGGGGGGGGGGGAGTCCAGCACAGGTGGGCAGAAGTACCTCTTTGCAATGGTTTCTGCTGCATCTTCTGCTTCATGCGTGAGAAGAACTTGTGAGGAGATTCCAAAACCAAAGGGCCTGTTGCTGTCAAATGGACATTTTTGTTTGTTGCAGTATAATTGGGCACTGAAATGGAAAAGACAACAGTTCTGTCGGGTTTTCAAATCTAGGAACACACAGATCATAACAAGTAGATCTAAGCAAACACTGAACTAGACCATGCATTCCACAAGACTCCCAGGTTAAGTGTGCACAGTACTGTAATATTCAAGGTGCTGGTAATGACCTTTAAAGCCCTTCACGGTTTGGGTCCAGGATATCTGAGGGACCGACTTCTCCCATACATTCCGGCCCGCTCTCTTAGGTCATCTGAGGGGGCTCTCCTGCGGGTGTCACCTCTATCGCAAGTTAGGGGAGTGGCAACATGTGGGCGAGCCTTCTCTGTTGTGGCGCCACAACTGTGGAACTCCTTGCCAGGGGTCTTGAGAACTACCCCCTCCCTCATGACTTTTCGGCGTGGGCTCAAAACGTTTTTGTTTCGTCTAGCGTTTGGGTGAGGTCTGACTTCTGGGTCTCAAGATGTTTACTCCACTGCTTCTCTGCTCTATATTGTCGCCGTCCCCCAGTTAATTTTATTGTTTTTAATTTAGTTTATGTATTGTTTTAAATTATGTATATTTTTATCTTAGATGTTGTAAGCCGCCTTGGGCATTACCTTTGGCATGGGATAAGGTGGGGTATAATTTTTTTATAAATAAATAATATGCAGTCACAGGAGTGGAAAACCTCTCTCTCCGAGGGCACCCAGACTAAGCTTCTGAGAGATACTGATATTCCCTGAAACGTAGTCTGAAAAATGCTGGTCTACAACCGGAGTTAAAACTTAGTTGACTGGAGCCCCCCCCCCCCCATTTACAGGGGCCATACCATGAAACTGGCTTGACCCTTGTCATGTGCTGACTGTAGTTGAAAGACGGAGAACTGTGCTTGCAACCCTAACACAAAGCACCCAAACATGGAGTTTTAGCTATGCAATGCTTTCTTTAAAGAAATTACAAAACAAACCTCTGCCCTCCTCACTCCCTCCGAGAGGTCCCTCAGCCAGCCTTTCCTTTTCCTTATTGTCATGTCTTCCCAATAGGGCTGGGTATCTCTCAGGAGTGAGAATGTAATCAGTGGTGCTGTATGTATCTAATAATTTCCTTTCTAATGGCTTATCCTCCTGTTTGGCAAGAGTTGCCCGGATCTTCATTCTTGAGAAGATCTTTGCTGGAGATGCGAGGGATAATGGTTCACAAGCTTTACGTTTTTGTACAGCATTCCTTGTAAGCGGCAAAGCTTCATTTTTCAAGGAGGGAAGTGGCTTCAATTCTTCAGAAGCTGACTTGATCTCGCTGAGGTTAAGGAATTCTTTAGCATGAGTGCCATCAACGATCAAAGTAGACTGGAAAATGTTCTCTCTTTTAATATCTCTTTCCAAACCAACTTTTTGGCAAGCAATAACCACTGAAGGAAATGCAGCTTCTTTTACTGATGAAACAGAATCCGCTTGAAATTTCACAAAATCCTTTACAGGTGTACCTCCGGGTATGTTGCTTAGGAAAACAGATTTCAAGGGCACTTCTCCTCTTCTGTGAGAAGGAAGTGAAGATTTTGAAATCCCTTGGTATTTTAAAGGTGTAGCAATCATCTTGATAAAAATGTTGGTTTTGCTCCAATAAAATTGCTCTAATTCATTAAGATCTCTTTATTTACATGTCTTTCTTAATTAAAAAAGGAAGAAATTGTGATCTGTGAATAACTATTTTTCTTCAAATCTTAGCTAAAAGAAAAGAAGATCATTATCATTTTTCTGAACTGTGATGTAAGCAAGATAACATTTTCTGTACAACACCCACCAGCCAGATATATAACAGGAACCCACATTATTATAAATCTAAATTGTGAATGAAAAACAAAAGCACTTTTACATGATCAGAGAACTGAACTACGGTAGGTTAACAGTTCTCCTGCAGCAGTCCTACAGGACCCCTAAAGTCCCAAAGGAGCAGTTCTCCTTTAAGCAGGAATCCCTCTCCAACTTCAAAACTGTTTTCAGCGGTAAGTTCATTTTAAGTTAATGGACTGGCTAGGTTCTAACCAGTACATCTGCCTGCTGAGCTTTTTAAGATTCAGGTAGCATGGCTTGATACCATCTCCTGCAACTTTCTGCGCTGTCAACCTGAGGAAATCCGATACAGATTCGGAAGAAACGTCGTTGCCCTTGTTTTTAAAGGAACTTTTAGTGGGTTATTATATAAAACATTTTTACTCTTTAGTCATGGCTTTGAATCCCATGTATCTATGAACTCCTATGAGTCCCACATAAGTTTGCAAATTTTTAACCTGAAATTACGGACACTCCAGCTACTCACCCGCTTCATGGGGTAAAGCACATCCCGCCACGTTTAAGAATGTGCTGTGCTCACAATACAGCGCTAGAGCACCTGCTCTGCATGCAGAAGGTTCCAGATTCAACCCTGAGCATCTCCAGGTAGGGCTGGGAAAAACTGTCCCGAAGGCAGTTTCCGGTTTTTTAAAATATAGCACACACAGGCCCCGTTCAAATGCTTCATGAAACCAAGGTTCTGTTTATGTCTCTCTGTGACACCCCTTCTTGGCCTTGGGTTGCACACTCCCCCCTTGCCTTCTACTTCCCATTGTGCTTTAAAACAAACCAGAATCGGTCATGGTCAAAACAGCTGATACAAAAACCAGGAGGTTGCTTATCCACACCGCTCGCGTCTTGGCCCATACGCGTCCAGTGTCCCGACCCCCCGGGTTCAAACCACAGGCTCTGAATGGCTGAGCGCGAACGCCGGCAAAGTGGAGTCCAACTCCACTTTGCCGGCGTCTGTTCATGTTCAGCCAATCAGAGCCCGTTGTTTGAACCCGGGGGTGGGACACTGGATGCGTATGGGCCAAGACCCGTCTTTATTCCCATCATGGCTTGTAACCCATGATGGACTTTTCCTCTGTAAATCTGTCCAAGCCCCTTCATAGGCGTCCGCTGACATGGTGCGGTGGGGCGGTGGGCCCCAGGGCGTCAGGGCGGAGAGGCTCTGGGAGGGGCGGGAAGGCTCGGGAGTGGGGCGCGGGAATCCTTTAATTTGAATATTTATTTGCGGTTTTTCCACAAATTTAAAGTGTAAAAACAGGGATTTTCAAAGTGTGTGTGTGCTTTGCGGCCACTCAAAGTGTGTGTGTGCTTTGCGGCCACTTATCTGATCTCCAGGACATTCCTCCAGCAGGCTGGCAGCAGCAGCGACGATCGCAAACCTGCCGAGTTTGCTTGCGCATGCCTAGTCCGTCCTTGCTAACTCCCTGAGTTTGCGCATGCGTAAACTCCGGAAACTCCTGCGCCCGGAGCAGGGAGAGGCTGTGTGCCCTGGCGCAGGAGTTTCCGGAGTTTACGCATGCGCAAACCCAGGGAGTTAGCAAGGACGGACTGGGCATGCGCAAGCAAACTCCGAGTCCGGCAGGTTTGCGATCGTCGCTGCCTGCTGCCAGCCTGCTGGAGGAATGTCCTGGAGATCAGATAAGTGGCCGCAAAGCACACACACACTTTGAGTGGCCGCAAAGCACACACACACTTTGAAAATCCCTGTTTTTACACTTTAAATTTGCGGAAAAACCGCGAAAAAACTTTTAAAAAAACCCGAAAGCTCATTATGCAAATTACTTACTTAATTTGCATAATGGGGCGGCGGGCTTTTCCGCCCCAGTTGCTGGGGAGCCTGGGTACCCCTCTGAGCCCCTTTGAAAGGCATCCAGGCCAGTTGCCATCACCACATCCTGTGGCAAGGAGTTCCAAAGATTAATTACTCGCTGGGTAAAGAAATACAGTACTCCCCCCATATCCGCTGGGGATATGTTCCAGGCCCCTCCATGGATACTTGAAACCGTGGATAGGAGCGAACACCCCCTCCATGGTTTCCTGAGGGCCCCCACCCTACCTCTCTTGTAGGCAGGCATGCGTGCCCCCCCCCCCCAGCTCTTATTTTTCTTTCAGCAAGCTTTGTTTCTTCCTTAAAACAAACAGAGAAGCAGCCTCCATTGCAGGCAAGTAGAACGGGACTAAGTCCTAGAGAGGCTCTGCAAGGTTTCTGTTAACCTTGCAGAGCCTCTCTAAGACTGAGAGCGGAACTACATTACATGCGTTGCGGAGATTCTGACAGCATTTCGGAAACAAGCGGAGCAGCTGCGACCTCCGCAATGCTGGCGCGTACCTCAAGCTGGAAACCCATCTTTTGAGGGGGTGGGTTCGCAGAGCTAGGGTTCGCGGAGCTACTGCAGCCTACCAATCAGAGGAGAGGGGGAGGAGAGTGGCTGCATGCCAATCAGAACTACCTCCAATCACTGTGGAGGTTATATTCCAAGGCTTATTCCCAGAGGAAAACACAGGACGAGGAGAGAGAAAACCAGAATGGCGGGAAATACTCAAAATAGCCCAAACTCCTGCTGGGATAATGATATTATCGATGTATGCTGTATGCTAGGAGAGCGAGGAGGGCACTGAACTTCCAAAATTAGAAACTTGAGAGAGGAAAAGGCGCTGGGGTCACAGACGAGGCTGCAAGGTTTCGGCCAATCGGAGCGCACTTGTGTTTAACCAATCACAGCTGCGCTTTCTTAAGAAGGCGGGACAGCAGGAGGGACAACAGGTGGGAAGACACTCCCCAGCTCCAAGCGCGGAGGCAGAGGCAGGGGCAGAGCCTCCGCATGTAATGTAGTTTCAGCCTTAAGGGTGATTCACACTACACTTTTCCAGGCGCGGATGCCCCTGCCCCAGCGCGCAGAGCTGGCCGGAAGCCCTCCTGCTGTCCCACCTTCTTATGAAGGTGATTGGAGGTAGTTCTGATTGGCATGCAGCCACTCTCCCTCCTTCTCATCGGATTGGTAGGCTGCAATAGCTCCACGAACCCGCCCAACTCCGCGAAGCCCGACCCCTCAAAAGATGAGGGGAAGCCATTTTTCCAGTCTCTGCATTGCGGAGTTCGCAGCTGCTCCGCAAGATTCCAAAATGCTGTCAAAGAGCTCCGCGCTACGCTCCGCAGATCCGTAACGCGCCTGGATTCCTGTAGTGTGAATCAGCCTTTAGTCTCGTTCTACTTGCCTGCAAAATGCAGCCAGAGGCTGCTTCTCCTGTTTGTTTAAGGAAAAAACAAAGTTTACTGGGAAAAACGTAAAAGCCTGGGGGGTCCCCACGATCCGTGGATAACTGAAACCGTGGATATGGGGGCCCACCTGTATTTCCTTTTGTCTGTTCCGATTCCCCCACCACTCAGTTTTAGTTACCAGTATCATAATATCCTTTATGGTGCAGCCGCATTTGGAATACTGAACGCAGATTCGGGCACCCCAGGCTCTCTGCTCTGCTTGTTCTGGAAGGGTTCGGAGCGAGACATCGCCACTCGCCTGAAGGGAGCGGGGCGCCTGCCTGCCTGCCTGCCTGGCCGCGGGGAGAAGCACGGGCCCGCCAGGGGGGCAGAGGCGGTCTCACACAGTCACCTGGGACCCACCCGCGAACACCCCCGTGAGAAGGCCAGTCCGACTAACCTTCCGGCCGTCAATCCCGTCAGCCACCGCGAGAGGCACGCATCCGCCGATGGGCAACGTCAGCCGCCGGTACGTTCGAATTCCGCGCGCGCTGCCTTCGCCGCCGCTGATTGGTCGCTGCTCTTGAGCGAGCGAGCGAACGAGAAGGGGAGGAGCATGTGGGGTGACGCCAGAGTCAGCTCTACGCCTGCGTGGGTCGTTTCAGAGCCTGGCAAAGTCGGATTGGTCGATGGCGCTACGGGCGGAAGTGCCGGGCCCTTAATACGTGGAGAAGCGAGGCCTGAGTTCGGGCTCGGGCACTGAAGCACCCGCTCCCTCCGCCGGCTGGGCGCCGCTTCCGGCTTCCTGGGCGCTGCTTAGTTTTAGGGGCTGCTCTGTCTGTGTCGTTTGTCGGCTGCGACACAGACAGAGCAGGACTGAGGACTCGGCGGGGCCCTGGCAGTGCGCATGCGCTGCCCCGGCCTGGTCCTGGCTTGAGAGCCAGCATGAAGGGCGACAGGCAGCAGCGCTGTTCGCCAGCAGGCGGGCTGTGGCGGCGAGGGAGCCCCCGGGACCGCAGGCCCTGCCTGGCTCTACGGCCTCTTCTTTTGTGAGAAGCCGGCAGGACCGGAACCGCAGCTTTGTGGCTCGACACGCGTGCAGAAGCTGCGCCGCCCCGCTGTGTGCGTTTGCGGTCCTTGCAGTTCTGCGTCTGCCATCATCCCGCTGCTGGTGGCTCCGTTGTGACTCCTCTGTCTGTCTGTCTGTCTTCCAGAGACCGCTCGGTTTCCCCAGAACTGCTCTGTTCCTTTTGGCCGTCCTCCTGTTAAAGTCAGCCATGCTCTGACTCTTGCACATGCGTGCGGCATGAGGTGCTATATCGGCGGCGTACGTGGTTCTGCCCAGACACTCATCATTACAGTACTGTACATCATGCATCTGTTTTCTCAGCATTGCAATTTACAAACTGTTAAGCAAAGTAATGAAAATACTTAATGATGAGTGCAAACAAATGCCATTGACAAACTCCTGATAGGTTGCAGGGCTTAAGGCTACTATGCTGCTGTGTGCCCATTTGGGGGAAGAAGGTGTCTTTGCGGCAAAGAAGTGTTAGCCACAGACCTGTTTCTTAGTGGTGGAGGCAATATGACATGCATACAGCAACACATTATTGGGAGCGCCAAAGTCTGAACTGGGCAATATGCCGTTCTCCGAAAAAGGACAAGACCACCCACAAGGGGCAGAGTAACCAAAATCGTGGGGCCCATTGGAATAATTGGGACTGATAGAGCAAGTCACAACCTCCCCCTCCCATATTCCAGGTTCTGGTACTTGCCATGCAGCATTACATAAGGGTGGATGACATGGCCTTGCAGCGGCTCTATTTGGACCTGTCGGGTAGATTCCGGGAGGTGGTATAGGGGAGTTTGCCTATCCAGTGTTTGTTGTCACTGGAAAACCATTCTGTCTGACTCTGAGGCATCATCATCATCAATAGTAGTAGCAGTAGTAGTATGTTCAATGAATGTTCCATTTTAAAAATGTTCTGAGGAGTTGTTTTTCACTTGACAGAGCCACTTGCTTCACTAAACACACAGGTCATTCAGTCGTCGTCCTCCTGGGGAGAGCTCAACTGTGCTAAGGGAAAGTATGAATCCGTGGCTGAGAAAGGGTACAGAATTCTGTTTTTCTTCTGTTATTGGGGCTGGAGGTTCTCATTGTTAGTTCTCCATCAGGAGAGGTGGGCTTATGACCAAGGAATTATGGGGGAAAGGTCCCCTCCACCTAGAACTGTCAGCGGATGTCTGTCGTGCCGGTAAGACAGCGTGTGGGGGGGGGGTGTTGGAGGGAGGCAGGGCCATGGAACGGATCAGGATGGGGGAAACACAGAGCAGAGATGAGGCAGGAAGGAGGGCGGATCAAGGCCAGGAAAGGGGCAGTATTGGCCACTCATATCCTTTCCCCCTTCCTGGCCTCAATCCCACGACCAGGTCTACTCGGATTTGCACCAGCCAATTCATTGGTGCAGGTCCAAGTAGACCCGGCGGGTCAGTGAGGGCTTACCCCTTCAGGGCCTGAAACTCCCCTGCAGGATACAGCGTGTGCCCTGTTGGTGCAGTAGCAGTTGGTGGTGTGTTGTAGCAATGCTTGAGGTATGTCTGCTGTCTGGAGGCAGTTTATATAACACGACATAAATCAAGTCTTCCCCATCCTGCTCACACACCCGCCCTATTTGGGGGCTTATGCCCTCTGTATTTGTGCCAGCACGGGAAGAACTGGGGCTGCAATGCCAGGACTTCATCACCAGTGGTGGAACGACAGTTGCACTGGGGGGCAAGGGCTTAAGCCATATCCTAGAACAGCGGCCCCCAACCTCTGTGGTGTTGGGGACTGGCGTCGCGGAGGATTTTTCATGGACTGGGGGGGCCGCCGATGCCATGCCCCCACGTGACCCGGGCGTGATGTCAGCTGTGCACGCCCAGCGCGGCTCCAAACACACCCCACCCCCGCCGGTTTAGGTGCTGTTTTGGAGCCGTTCGAGCCCCAGAGCGAGTGGGAAGGCTGAAGCGGAGGCAACGCATCGCGCAGGTAAGTTTGCCGCCACGTCCGGCCCCCGCCGTGGGGCCCACCGCCCCAACCCTGACAATGCTGTGGCCCGGTCCCAAACAGGCCACGGCCCGGTGGTTGGGGACCCCTGTCCTAGAACACTCAATAGGATGTTCCTGAAGTAGAAGTCTTTAAGATGCTACGAGACTCTGCTGTTTTGGTTGCAGTAGACTCACACTTTGGAAAAACATTTACAGGAAAAGGGAGAATAAGTGTCCTTACACTTCTGAGTGCTAACAGAGAAGCACAGGAGCACTCTTACAGCCTAATCCTGTCTACCAGGACATAGCTGTGCAAATAAGGCACCAGCTGCATTCTACACAGGATTGTGCCTGCGCCAGTGCAGCTGGAGGCCTCCTCAGGGTAAAGGGATGTCCGTCCCCTTATACCCAGTAGAGCCCTAGCCACCTCATCGGGTCTACTCAAATGTACACCAGCTACATTGCTGGCACACATTCAAGCCAGCCATGTAATGCTGGCCAGGCCCAGGAAGGGGGATAGGATTCAGCAGAGCGCGCTGCTGCCGATCTCTCCCCCATCCCAGCCCCAGGGAGCCAATCCGCCCCCTGGAACACCCCTCCCTGCCCCCATCCCGGGAACTTTCCACTCCACCATGGTACTCCACTGTTCCGCAGCACTGGCTAAGTGGCACAAGTCTCTCAGCTAGCGCCACTTGTCAGGTGCTGCAAACATGCTTCCTGGCACGTTACGCCTTAGACCAGAGGAACAATTGTTCCGCTAGTCTAAAATTAGACAGGATTGCGCTGATAGTTTGGAGAAGCAGAGGATCTGTTTGGATACCCTGGATATATTCACACGTCTTGCCTATGCAAACAAACTTGCTTTAGTGGTAGTAAACAATTTGAATTATCTTCTATTCTGTGCAAAGAAAGGTGAGGATGAGAGCCATGAGCTGCCTCTAGGGCTAGGCAGAGGTTATTTCAAGAAGCATACCCAATGGGCCAAGTACCCGATGGAGCTACGGAAGCAGTGACCCTAACAAGGAGAGGCTGGGCATGGGGAGATACAGGATGAGCAGGTGCTGGTAGCAGCAATACATTGGGGTGGAAGAACCGCTGGCACCTCAGGCCGCCTTGGATTTGCAGGCCCGGGAGTATCCCAGCAGCTTCAAAGTGTGTTGGCCTGGCAAATGATCTCAGACTTTATGGAAACCAGCCAGACAGATTAGAACGAAACAGGCAGCAGCATCCAGACTGGAACCTTTTCCACAAGCATGTTCATGGAGGGAGCTTCCACTAACCCAGCACCAGTCTGGACACAGCCTACAGCGCATTCCTTCCTGCAAGAAACAGAAGGGTGGTGGTGCTTGGCTTTTTCCTCCTGGGTACAGTATTTCTTTCTGCAACAGTTAGTCACGTTTTTAGTGCTCACCTTTATTTGATCAACACTACAAGTATATGGAGGAGACTAACTCATTAATCTTTCTGACAGTCATTGTGCCAGGCTTACACAGAAGTACGTTGCACTTGCAGGCAGATGGCTGGCACCAAGTAGTTCTCTCATGGGGCAAGATGAATCCCCAGGAATCGTTCTTGCCAATCCATTCCTTGCACATACAATAAGGTCAAAATATGCAGTGGCAGCAGAAATGGGGCAAGAACACAACTTCCAACGGTTCCAGTACAAGCAAGCACTTACCAATTGCCAATGAAGAGGACGGGGACTAAAGAAGTTGCCAGTGCCAAACCGGGGGGGGGGGGGGGGAGACACTGAATGCTGCCTGTTCCAGGACACCATGGAAAGGGCACAAGGAGGGTCTGGATGAAAAAGTCATCTCACCTTGCAGAGGAGTCTGATGGGGCAGAGTCTACATTACCAGCCGCCCAGCTTCTGGAGAGGGGAGTGGTGGCCTACAGTAGAGACACTCTCACCTTTTGTTTGAAAGAGTTTATTTACATATCTTACAGAAAGGGGACTGTAATAAATAAACAGCAATAAAGTGCTCCATTTGGCAGCTGGTCACGTGATCTTCTCAGGTAGCATGTCAGCGTCAAAGCCATAGCGAAGGTACTGATAGACTGCCTCTGCTTTGTGCGGATCCACCTGGCTGCAGGCCACCATCTCCCTTGGGGAACTGGAAAGGAGAAGAAGGGAGGGGAGAGGACAGGGGCTTCCATTAGTGAGCCATGTCATGCGGGTACCAGACAGAGTAGTTCCCTCAGCATCACGGGGAGCAGAAGAACTACCACCATACTGGGCCAGACACAGGGGGTCAAGTGCATGGGGACAGGGGAGGCCTTTCTGGAGCGGGAGGATTTTGGAAACGGGTTTTGGCAAGAACCAGCCCTGCTGCTCAGAAACAAGTGCAGAAGAAGCACCAGTTCCAACAGAGTCCCTGGAGGCCACCTCTCAACTCCGAAAAGGCCCATTCACTTGCATCCTCAGGCAACTGGTTCCTTATTCTTGCCCAATAGCTGGTCGTTTCCCTCAGACACTCTTTGAAATGCCAGGTACATTTTGGTTACTAGATCCCTCAAGTCAAACATCAGGACAGGAGAAGTGCCTTGATGCGGGAGGTATTTGTAGGGTGGGAATTCGGCCCCATTCAACAACCCAGCAAGGAAGATTTTTCTAGAAAATTAGCCTAAGCACCAAGGGCACAGAAAGAGGGAAGCTGCCCCCAGGGAAGGCTGGGATACCATCCGACCACCCCTTACCCTTTACATTCACTGCATCTAGAAACATAGGACTAAAAACAGGTGTAATGCTATGTGCACATGATTATAAATAGGGGGGAGGGGTTCCTCAAAACACACTAGAACACTTAAATCATCAATGAAGCGGATTGCCAGGAGGCAGGAATTTCTTTAGGCAACATAAGCTCAGATGGCTTTTTAAGAGAGCTGGACAAACCCATGGAAGAGAAGGGGTCTGCAGTGAATGGGGACTCCTCCTCCTTCACCAAAAACCCCTGTGTCTCTGTAACAAGTTGCTGGCTAGGAGAGTTCGTCTCTGCCACTCGGAGCCTGGGGCCTGCCTGGGCACCACAACCACCTGGCTGCAATGGGGACTGAAAGTGCAAGTGGGGCGGACGCCCAGCCCTTCCTGAACAAGGGGCAGCTGCCGGGCTTAGCACCCACAGGCCTGCTGGTCAATCCGACAACCTGACCGTGGCCAAGGGAAGGTTCCAGGGAGTGGCCTGGGATTTCCCACCCTTGAACTACTCCTCAGAAAAGTAAAGGCTGGGCCCAGGGATGTCCGGCTACCCCCCCCCCCTTCATGTTGGGAGCCAGAGAGCCCAGCCTGGAAGCGCCCGTCTGTTCCTGACCCTCCCTGGCAGGAGCCGCCACAGGGTCCCCACTGTACCTGTTCACCATCTCTCTCACAGAAGCAAAGCAGTGGCACCAGGCCAGGGCTGCTGGGTAGCTGACACACGGGATGCTCAAGTAGAAACGGAGGGCCTCCTGCCTGGGCCCCTCCACCTCTGTGGGTCCGCAGAGGGCCGCATTCTTCCGCTGCTCCACCAAAGCCAGCTCCTTCAGCAGGCCAGCAGTTTCCTCTTGACAGGAACTGAAGAGCACTCGGATGCCTGCCTGCATGAATTCGGACAGCAGACTGTTGTAGTAGCGGGATCTGTGGAACACTCTCCAGGCCTCTCCTGAAAGAGTTCAGAGTCACAATTCTTAAGACGATGTGGCCTCAGTGTCTGAGAGAGCAAGAAGTGGACAGCAAAGCTTGAAATGCTGAAATGTGTCGTCTGTATTCTCAACTGTGTAAGACAGGTTGCTTACTTCCAGAGAAGGAGCCATGTTCGTTGGTTTTGATTCAACAAACTAAGAGTCTTGTAGCACCTTAAAGCACCCATTTATTTCAGAATAAGACTAGAATACCAATGGTTCCATAAGACCAAAGTAGTACATTTGCTAGTCTTTAAGGTGGTAGATTGCCTGCAGCCTCCAAGTGCCACCCTTCCCTTCACCATCATGAAGGGAAGGGCCGCATGGGACGCCATGGCTCCCAATTGCCTCCATTCGCCCCCTTCTTTTGGAGAAGGGACACACGCGGAGGCTACATGCAAATGGTTGCCCTCATGTTTGGAGGGCAGCTATTAGGTGGTGCGTGGTGGGGCCTGAGGGTTGCACCTCCCCTGGGCGCAAGCCCAGCCTGGAGCAGCTGCTCCTCAGGCTCCCCCCAAGTAGGGCTCTGTGAGGCTGGCTCCAAAACGTGTGGACTGAAGGACAAATACGGTGGCATTCTGGGACAAGTGTTTTGACCACAAAAGAAAAAGCACTGGCAGTCTCTGAAGACTTGAAAAGAAAATCTGCAAATCTTGGTGGTGTGGGGCCTTTCAGTGCCAGCAGCGGTTGGTTTGCAGGTCTGTAAAACTGCTGCGGCCTGCACAGCGCCAAATTACACAGAGAAGCGGCGAGGCGGAGGCGGCTAATTCCCCTCCAATTGTGATGAAACTAACTGGGCAGGAAGGTGACGCTCTGGATTAAGCTTCCAATGTTGCGCTTGCATATCACTGTAGAATTTAGAGCTATAAATTTAGAGCTCTTTCTGACCAGAGATCCAAATACTTATCTCCCGGAGATCAGCTTCATGCTATTTTTTCAGTCAAATTTTGGAAAGTGGTTGGTGTGCAGGAAATATTTGGCCTGCCCCAATTTATAAGCAAAATGTGGCTTTTAGTTTTAATTCTGCATGTCCTTTTGAGCTTATTTATAACTCTAAATTCTACAGCAACGTGCAGGCATCTGGCTGCATCAGAGAAAACCCACAAATAGACTCCAGAGAAGACATTTTGGGTGCCAGGTGCATCAATTCCCCACACCCAAGAGCATGTGGCAGACTGTGGAGAAACAGCTGTGCGGAATCCTACAGACACACAGGCTTCCTAGGGCAAGCAGAGACTGCTGTCTGCCAAGGGCAGCTTCCCCTGTGTACACTGTGTAGCTATTCTGACAGCTGGTTGTCCTGATCATCCTACTGAATGCGAACAAGAATCTATCCTGGAGTCTGGGGGAGGAGCAGCGGGAGGACATTAAGGCCAACGTGGTCCCACGCACACCGCATGCCTTTCCTGTGGTGTCGCGTTCTCCCTCTTCCACTCTAGTGCTAACCTGGGACACCAGCAGCAGAGCTGGAAGCTGCTGCCATCACCAAAAGGGGGCCTTGGCCCAGGCAGAGTGACCCACCTGCTCTGACTCTCTCCTTCTCCACGATCACACAGATCCTGTCAAACGTGCTCTTCAACTGCTGCACCCGCTGGACCATTTTGCTCCTATGCACCCCATTCAGCAGCTCGGCCTGGCATCTTCTCTCCACTGCCAGCCGGTTGCTGACGATGTAGTCGCAGCTGCCCAGAGAGCAAACCTGAACCTTGACTCCATGAACCACCTTCAGAGTGGAAATGACATCTGGCCCCGAGGAGATCTCACGAGTGTCCGCCAGAATAGGGAGGTGTACTTGGTTCCCGAGGGAGCCACAGGATGGCCGGGTGGAAGCCGAGGAGCAGAGGGCCATACGGTGCCCCAAAGGCTTTTCCAGCTGAAAACATCACAACAGAGCATCACTGGCCACGTTTAGAGAAGTGGGACACGGAGGGTTGGCCTTTCCTGGACATTAATACGGCGCTGTCGTCCATCTACATGGCTTCTTAAAGAAAGAGTTACAGAGGTCCCCTACTTCCAAGGCACTTACAATCTAGAACAGAAGAGACGCTCTCCTACATCTGCCCAAGGGTCCATCTAGTCCAGCATCTTGCTCCCACTAAGACAGACAATGGGGAAGGTAGTGGGAGGGCAGAACAAGTGTGGGCAGATGTCACTACACATACTGCACTTAAAACTTGGTCACACAGCTGAGAACAGGGATCAGGAGGATAAGCCAACCCCACATTGAAAAGGTTGATTTTGAGGAGGAGCTTGCAGGAAACGAGAGGTGTCATGAGACATACAGGTCTAGGAAGGGGGTTCTTGACCCATCACAAAGGTCTTCCTGAAAAGTCTGTTTGCCCCTGAAAGATTTCAGTCCTCCAGGGTAAGCCTGGACATTCCCCAGGCAGTCTACCTTTGCATAGAAGAAGGGATCTGTCAAGTGGCATAGAATCTCATCTACTTTCATACAGATACGAGTTTCTAGCCTCATGACTATAGAGATTTAGGGAAACACGTTATTCCAGTTAGAGGGGGAGGGAAGGAATAAGGGGAACAAGACTTCCAGTGGGGAGGAGGCAACACCCTCGTGCCCTACCACAGCACCGCATCTTTCCTGGGCCTCCTGAAACCTCCCTCTCCCTCCTCCTTTGGCTAACCAAGTCTGTTGGTAAAACTCAATCACCACTACGAAAAGCAGCGGTTTGGACACAGCCCGTACCTGGAGGTCCTCGTCCAGAAACCCAGATTTGTTTTGGTCTTTGCACGGAGGGCGGACGCCCGGCGGCTCTTCCGACAAGGACGTTTCCAGAGCCAGGAGCGCTTTGGCCCTACTCCCCTGAGGAGGATGGATCAGAGTCTTTGGAGCAGAAGGTCTGCAGCGCATGGAGCACTGTGAAGCCGGTGGTGGGACAAAACGGGAGCCCCTGTCAGCACCAGGGCTGGGTGGTGTCCGCGATCCCATTGGCATCTCCACACTGTCCCCTCTTTCATCATCTTCACTAGAGTCCTCAAGAATCCGAATTCGGGAAGGCTTCTTCTGCAGCAACGCAGTGCCCTTTCCCCGCTCCACATGCGTCCCTTTCAGTTTTTTCCTGCGGCGGGTGAAGTATTGCTTTCTCCCATTCGCAAAACTTTCCTCCTGTAACAGGTCAAAGTTGACACAAACTTCCTCATCTTCACCAGAGCTGGTTTGGGGGTTAACCTCCTCATTCTCCTCCTCCCCAACACAAAAACTATCTGTTAAGTAGCTTTCATCCTGCTCCGGAATCTGGAAAGAAAGAAAGAACAGCTGAGACCAATCTGTGTACTTCTTTTGTATATCAGAACGGGAGAGCAGCTGATCAAACAAGTGCAGAAAACCAGAAAAAATTACTGTGGCCACAAATCTCACCTGCCCCAACACATTTTCAGACGACTGTGGTTCACTGCTCAGGTTGTCCCACAAGGGCAGTACAGAGTTTGAAATCACAACACAGTGGTTTGTATGTTTTGGGGGCAACAGATATTATGGCCTATCACGAAGATCCAGATAAGCAATACCTCACTGTGCATGAGTTTATGGGCCAGTTCAACGGTGACTTTCAGCAGCTTCCTTTCTCTAAAAGGTGTCATCTACTCGGGTGGACAACACAAAATCCAGCAGCGCAAGGATCGCTGCCCCATAAGCTTCGATGATTTCTGAAGGACTGAATGTGGTTTCAAGGCTGCTGCACCGGCAAACTCTCCACTTGCCCAATCTCTTGTGTGAAGAAAGCAACCACCCTATGATCCAGCCCAGTGTAGCCTCTCACTGAAGCACACAAGTCAAAACCCAGCACTACGGCCCTAGGGAGTCCTGCCACAGCAATGTCACCTCATGTTGAAATGCGTCCCATTAAGCCTGCCCCTCCAGAGAAGTGAGACTTGTGTCAACATGCAGAAACGGAACATTCTTTTCCCAAAGAACTTCTAGGGGCGAGCCTAGAAAGCCAACCGTGGCCCAGAATTTGTGACTCAAGCCCAAGTCCAGTTTGACCTCCATGCAGACATTCCAAAGAACCACCTTCCTCACTACTTCCTACCTACCTGAGAGAAAATGGCCATCGAGTCACGTCCTTGATGCACCATCTTATACTTGTTGTTGACAGCGGGGCTACGTACAGATTTCAGATAAATTGCCTGCATCTCGGACTCTGAGCAGAGGAAGAAAAAGAAGCAGCAAAGGAATTCAAGCCACAGTCAAGGGCTGGACTACACAATGTCAGAAGAGGGTGCTCAAAATATGATCCACCTGACAGAATGCATGGAGAAGTCTGCCTTGAGGATCCTGGTCCAATTCCCATCATGGAAACAGACTCCACACCACCATCAGTGACTGGTAGCGGCATGAAAACTCTCACACAGTGGAGGTGAGCCACATGAGGAGCCACCCCATGGGTTACTGCCACTATGGGGAGCAGCTGCTCCACGGAGGCTTGTAAGTGGCCTCCATACAGCCCTCTCAAGCTCTCAGGCCCCATTCAAAGAGCCTTCCCTGCTGCAGGCTGTGTCTTCTCCCACAGAAGCCCCCTCAGGTCACCTGACAAGGCTCTGCTTCGTGTGTGCAGGCAACCCTAATAGGGGGATGGCACACAGCCTTGTCAGTGGCAGCACGTACTTATAGAGCAGCCTTTCTAAGGACACTGGCCAGGTGACTTCTTTCCCTGCCTTTTGCCGCTCGGTTAAGGCTATTCTGTTGTATTTGTACAGTAATGTTATTTGTTTTACCAATGCCATTACATTATCTTTTTTTTCCTTAACATCTTATTCCTGAAGAAACCGTCCCTGGATCCCACTATTTTGAACAACTTCCGGCCAGTCTCAAATATCCTGTTTTTGGGCAAGGTGACTGAGCGGGTAGTGGCGTCTCAGCTCCAGAGGGTCTTGGAGGAAGCTGATTATCTGGATCCATTCCAGTCTGGCTTCAGGCCGGGGTTCGGGACAGAGACGGCCTTGGTCGCCTTGGTGGATGACCTGCGCCGGGGACTGGACAGGGGGAGTGCGTCCCTGTTGGTCCTGCTGGACCTCTCGGCGGCTTTTGACACCATTAACCATGGTGTCCTTCTGGGTCGGTTGGCTGGGTTGGGGCTTGGAGGCACCGTTCTGAGGTGGTTCCGCTCCTTCCTGGCTGATAGAACCCAGAGGGTGGTACTGGGGGATGCTTGTTCGGCACCCTTGCCCTTGAGGTGTGGGGTGCCACAAGGGTCAATTCTATCCCCCATGCTGTTTAATATCTATACGAAGCCGCTGGGAGAGGTCATCCGGGGGTTTGGGGTAGGGAGTCATCAGTACGCGGATGACACCCAGCTCTTTCTCTCCTTTCCACCTGACTCCAAGGGGGCGGTCGATGTCCTGAATCGTTGTCTGGAGGCAGTTGGGAGCTGGATGGGGGCAAATAAGCTGAAATTAAATCCTGATAAGACAGAGGTTCTTCTGGTCCAGAAGTCTGCGACTCAGGTACTGGATCATCGTCCTGCTCTGAATGGGGTTGTACTCCCTCTGAAGGAGCAGGTCCGCAGCTTGGGGGTTCTCCTGGATGCCCAGCTGCTCCTGGATTCCCAGGTGGCGGCTGTGGCCAGGGGGGCTTTTGCCCAGCTTCGGCTGGTGCGCCAGCTGCGACCGTACTTGGATCGTGCAGACCTGGCCACAGTGACCCATGCCCTAGTGACATCTAGACTAGATTACTGCAATGCGCTCTACGTGGGGCTGCCTTTGAAGACTGTTCGGAAACTGCAACTAGTGCAGAATGCGGCAGCCCGGGTGGTTGCCGGGGCTTGTCGGTTTGACTCAGTCGGACCACTGCTTCGGCGGCTACACTGGCTGCCGGTTCGTTTCCGGGCACAATTCAAAGTGCTAGTTTTGGCTTTTAAAGCCCTTAACGGCTCGGGTCCAGGGTATTTGAGGGACCGCCTCCTTCCTTATAATCCGACCCGTACTCTGAGGTCATCAGGGGGAGCCCTGTTAACCGTGCCGCCATTGACAGAAGTGAGGGGGATGGCGGCACGGAATAGGGCCTTCTCGGCTGTGGCGCCCCAACTGTGGAATTCCCTCCCCTTGGAATTAAGAACGACTCCCTCTTTAGAGACCTTTCGGCGGAGCCTTAAGACGTTTTTATTTAGGACAGCGTTTGATGTCTGACATGGTGGGCTGACCTTTTTAACAAATGGCTTTTAACATATGTAAATGCAGGTGACCCACTGGGGTTGTTTATTTTAACTTAAATTGTTTTAATTAATTTTTAAATGTGTATATATGTATTTTAATGTGTTGGAAGCCGCCTTGAGTGCCCTTGGGAGAAAGGTGGGGTACAAATTCTTTAAATAAATAAATAATAAATAAATTTGCTGCTCTGAGCAATTTCTCTTTGACAAAGACAACTCATAAGTACTGCAAATAAGCCAATACCCAGCTCAAACATTCCAGGACCCTAGACTCAGATTCTCTCAAGGCCACTTTGCTGCCAAGAACCGACTATGAAATGCAACTTCACAACAGCCTTACAATTTGAATTTTTACAATCTGGAGGCCAGGCCACCTTCAATTAAACAAGGTACAGGTTTTGCATACTATTAGGAAACTCCTGGGTTCGATTCCAGAGCCATTATATGAACTCTAGAGCCATCAGAAACGGGCAGCAGCAGCAACCAGACTGGAGCTTCTTCCACTCCTGGCTCAAAGTGACTCGCCCAACACCCCCAAGACTAGGATGTTCTGCTAGACAAAGTTCCAATCATCATCATCATCATCATAGTGGAGCCATAAAATCATTCCCTCATGCAGCGTCTGCAACAACTTGTACTTTGAAGGTACCAAAATATTTCTTGCCTAAGAAAGCTACGTGTAGGAGCAGATGACTACGGGAAAAAGTCAAGACCCAAAGAAATGCCAATGAAGAAAAGGGGGGGGGGGGCTCTTTACATACCATTTAAATCTTGTGTAATTTGTGTCTCATCATTGAGGAACTGAATGAGAGAAGAGCTAAGTTCGTTTTCTGAGCCAGCAAACTCATCGGAGGAGACCTCCACTGCTCCTTCTTCAGAAAGCTCTGCTTCTTCGTCTATGAACTGTTTGACCACATCCTACATAAAGCAAAGCAGAAAAGCTCATGTCAGCCTTGGAGTAGTAGGCTAATGTGGGCTTTCGTTTTAGAAGTGAGACAGACAGCAGTTCATACGACCATCCCTCCCGCAATGGCTGGAGACTTCAAACTTTCCAAACTAGGGCAAGGCTTTGACAGAGTCCAACCAAACACAGGCAGGTACAGGGTTAAAAATAAAAAATAGTTTATTTAAAATACAAGGAGGGTGTGTAATCCAAGGAGAAAAGAATACAAGCAAGCTTGGGAAATGGCTCGGGCATTGGCAGCACCCAGGCGCAGACCTAGGAAAAATACAAGCAGATGATTACAGGCACATTTAAAAGTAAAGGGCTGCCTGATGCACTGCAGCCTCTCTGTTCCTTAATTGTGCTTGCTCCAATGTTAGTCTGAGGGGTCCAGGGAGGTGGGAGAGAACTTGACCATAGCCAGACGCTTTCTTTGAGGGAGCCAAGCCAGAACAAACACGTAGCCTTGAGCTTGGCCTCAAGAAACGGAAGCCTGATGAGGTCATTGGTCCATCCACTTGGATGGTTTACAACCAACTGGACATTCCTTCCTGCCCTCTGATCGAGTCAGGTGGGCCTTGATGCCCAATTGGCTGGTGCAATGCCAAACCCAGTAGTGGACTGGCTAGAAACTACAGTATTGTTCTTGGAGAAACCAGACAAAGATGACTCAGAATACAGAAAAAGATCTGACTGCCTAGCCATGTGGTCTTTCCGCAAAGGCACTATTATTTTCTATTTTGATGGGCCTCCACCCAGTCATAAGAATGGGTGACTGCTGGTTAATTTCCAAGCTGGAGAGGAGGGGGCTGTTTCCCAAGACGGAGCACTGTTCCTACTACCATACCAACAAGGAAGACATTTCTGAGCTGCTGCTTTCAGCTATACATTCATGCTGACCTTTGCAGGGCATGCCTGAAGGGCAGCCAATGGCCCTAGAATGCTCTAGAAATAAAATATATATTGATATATTGCTTTTCAACAAAAAAGCTCACAACGTGGTTTATATAGCAAAAATAAATACCGGTAAGTGGTTCTTGTCCCCAAAGGGTACACAATCTAAAATGTGATCTGATGCACAACATACAGTGATAACAATGTTACATAAACAGAAAACCCTAACATTAACATGTGTGTGCTTCTAAGCAGAAATTATGTTTGCTTTCACCTCCTTGCTAAAGAAGGTTGCAGAGAGGAAGCAGTGTTACTGCGTTGTAAACTGAAAGTGAGCTACTCCAAGTAATGACACACCCACAGCTGAGACAAACCAACTCCACTGCGTGTAATACACACACCTGGATCACAGCACTTTTCCCCTTCTTCTGCCTTTTCACACCTTTGATTGGCTTTTTGCTCCAACTCTTCATGTCACCCAACATTTGGTTTGACTTCTCACAAAAATCTGTGCTGTCGTCACTAGACAAATCCGACTGGAATAAAATGCAGACATTGGTAAACTAAACATCATCAGAACAAGGCTTATCACAACATACTGTATCTCTTCTCGTGTTCTTATGTTTAAGACGGTTGGACAAACAGTGAAATAAACTGATGGGTGAGAGTGGAGGGGCTGGAGCTTGCAATGTCCGTTCACAGTTTACGGACTGGGTACAGACAGAAAACATTATGTTCTCATCAGATCTAAAGGATGCGCATGCGAGTCAAATTAAGAGACAAAGGAGGCAATGCACTACTCCAGTTAGTAAAGCTGTCCAAAATGAAGATACGATCTGAAAATAGTAGATTTTACTACCAGAGTTACCTCTGATAGAAGTCTAAGAAATAGCATTACCAGATTTGAAAAACGTCAATCTATTCCTGCTACGTTAGCAAGCTTACCTTCCAGGGGCATAGGAATGGAAGGGCGGGGGCGGTTCGCCCCCAGGCAACAGTGGAGGGGAGCAAACCCACCCTCTTAGCGCTGCTTTTTTGTCCTTTTCACTGCCCTTAGCGCTGCTGCCGAGGCTTCCAGAGGGCAGAGTTTTTGGCCCTCCCGCCTGCCCTGTGGGTCTGTGTTTGCCCCTGGTAGGCTGAGTGACGTCACTTCCGGGGGCGTGGCTTATGGACGTGCGGGGCAGGGCTACCGCGGGTGGGGCATCAAAATGGTCCGCAGCCCCCAGTAGGGGGCAGCCTTCCTACGTCAATGTTACCTTCTACTCTCTTGCAAGTCAAAACCAAATAACTGTTTTCTAAAAATAAAGGAAACTATTTGAAGTCAAGTTATGCAAAACATGTTTCATGCATGTTCTTTCTGCAGTGGTTAAAGAAATTGCTTACTGCGATAAGCGGACGTCTACGTTTCCTGACAGCATGAACTGGTGATTCAAAGGAGCAGTTGTTGTTAATCTTCAGAAAGAGAAATAAGTTAATTGGATATTGAGATTCAAGCACAGAGTTTGGTGGCATTTAATGTTCACGGAATGACTCACAATTGGAGATGTCAATATGTTTCGTTTTCTCTTATTTTTTCTGAGAAAACCAATTTCTTCTTCACTGCTGGTCCCTGCTGTGAAGGAGTAAATGAAGGGTAACAATCAGAAAATGTCTTTTTCGTGAAAAATATACAGTATTTGTAATTCATACAGCAAACAGTTTGCCCCTGCTAACTGGGCAAGAGGCACTTTTTCAATTGGTGCTCCTCTTATATTTAGCAGGGGGAGAGTAACTGCCTCCCTTTCACCCCAGCACAGTGTTGTTGTTTTTCTGGTAGCTGTTGCTGTTCTGCATCTTTTTTAGACTGTGAGCCCTTTTGGGACAGGGAGCCATTTATTTGATTTTGTCTGTAAACCGCTTTGTGAACTTTTTGTTGAAAAGCGGTATATAAATACTGTTAATTAATAGTTAATAGTAACATTGCCCTGGAAGTTTCTTATAGGCACACGCAAGACTGGCATTGTTTGCGGGCAGTTCTCGAGCAGCACAAAGTCTAGTCTAGGCAAATTAAGACATTTCCAGAGGAACAGAGCAAGCTGCAAAATCTTGCAGAGCTGGAAATAACACACAGCTACCAAAAGTCATATAGAAGAGGGGGGAAAAAAGTAAACATTTTAGTTCTTAGGCACTACAGGATTTCCACACACGCGCCTCAACAAGGGGCTCACAATCCATCTGACAACAAGCATCTCCAACCCACTCAGTTTGTACCCTTTCCATCACTTTTGCCCCCATACATCCCTTCTGCATACATACACATTTACAGTTAAAGGAACTGAAGGGAGGGGGCATAGGCGGAGAGAAAGAATGAAAAGCTGAATTATATAAATTGATTCAGAATAGCCAGTCAAATCACTGGAAACAGTTATTTATAAGGATAGCTTTAGAAAGTCTGCCATCATTATTAATATTTATATATAGATGCAGAAACCATGTGTGTAAGCACGCACGCACGCACACAGGGATCCGTGCACGCTCCAGTTCAAATCTTGTCTCTGCAAGGCCACTAAGTGAGAGCCACTCCCTCTCAGCCTCAGTGTTCCTCATCTGCAGTATGGGAATAACAGTATTTATCTTACAGGGTTGTTGTCAGGAGATCAAAATAACACGCGTGAAACTGCATTGCACATTCAGAAAGCCCTATACGTATTATGGCTATTTATTTATTTGTTTGTTTAAAAGATTTTTACACCATTTCTCCGGTGCTCAAAGCAGTTCACGACATAAATAAATTACAATAATAAAACAATTAAATAAAAACATTAGAAGCAATTAAATGCAATTAATAAAAACAAAAACAATTACAACGATACGATGCCATATAAAAGCGTTGTGTGATTTCAAACACAATGTAAAGGGGTATGATTTGAGATTAAAGTGCAGAAGATGAGCCTCAGGCTGGATTAGACATTGCAAGGATCAGAAAGAAGGTTAAAAGTCAGCTCCATCCTACCTACTCGGATTCAGTGTGTATTCCAGACGTTTATCTGAAACCAGCCGCCGCAGCATTCAAATTTTGGGTTTAAAATCCCTTAGGCAGGTACCTACCATAGTTTAAACAGCTGCCCTGAAAAAGTGGTGGGGGACTAGTGATGCCCCCCTCCTCCTCCACAGGGATGACACGCTTTGTGAAAATACCTAACCAAACTGCAGGTTCTATAGCAGGGGTTCTGACACTTACTGCAACCTCTGAAAAATACAGACATTTATGTGGGGCCCCCTCCATGACAGACAGCCAAGACCCACACTTTGAGAAGCCCTGGAGTAAGACAATGGGTCCACCTGGCTGAGGACGGCTGACATCGACAGTGGCTTTCCTGGGTTTCAGGCAGGGGGCTTCCCTAGCCCGACCTGGAGATGCTGCCAGGGACTGTATCTAATTCTTCAGAGTTTTGTTGACCCCCCCCCCTTCCAAGCTGCTCACTACCCCCCTGGGTACCCCCAGTTTATATGGTGGTTGTCCCCCTCACTGCAATTTAGAATTCCATGAGTGGCTCTGATGCCCAGAAGGTCCCAGATCATGAGATCTGGCATGCGAGCCAAATACCACTGACATGCTCCAGCTTTTACTTGGAGCAGAATCCATGGGATCTGGAATAGACACAGATGAGTAATCAAACGTATAGGCAACTGAACAATCCAGAAAGAGTAAGCACTCACAGGTGCTTACAGAAGCAGAAAGCATGTACTCACAGTGTCTACTGCAACCGGATGTGTAGCTTCTAAATGCTTGTGTCTACTTTGATCCCATGTGGGGGGAGAGCATATCATAAAACAGCAGAGGCCCTTCATAACCTCTGAAGACTGCAGGCAACAGTACTTCTGTCTGCATAATTTCATACACGCAAATCTGCTGAAAATCTCACCTTCAGCTGAAAGCACGTTGGTGTCCTCTTGGTTCTGGTTTCCCCCATTTCCAGGCTCTTGTGACGCAAGACCCTCGATTCTGAAAGCTGAAACCGCCAAGTCTTTTTTAATTGTGCTGTTTGCTTCACCTGGAAAAGGCACTAGTGGGCTTACGACCTGCCTATTTCTAAAACCTGAACTCATGCAGGCTCCTCTGGGAACAACTCGTGCACGAACTGTCTGTCTACCTGTTGGTGTCGAAAATGCAGGCTTGTCAGCTGATCGGCACAGTTTCTCTCCTGCTGGTGTCAAAGGAGAGGCAGCGAGAACAACATTTTCAGTTGCTGTTAAACTAGAGGCCTGGTTTTGTACACGCAACGGTGTAGAAAACCTAGTGCTATCGAGACCTTCATTATTCCATAACCATGGAGATTTCTTTGCTAAGCGGTCATTTGAGAGAGTGTCCTCAGCATTCATGATGTGAAAAGCTACAGGGCTTCTGCCATCCTTCGCAGTGCTGACTTGCTCCGAGGTCTCATCCTCTGACCCTTGAATACAAAACCCAAGATCAAAGTTCACAGAGAACAATTCTTGAGAAGCATCATACAATTCAACATGACTTTGAAGCTCTGGCTTGCTTAAATGATCTAGATCGGCAGCTACTTCCACAGTTTCATTGCTGGGGATTACTGATGGAGCTCTGAGGTCTATGTGGCTGGCAGGAACAAACTCATTGGAAGGCTGTTGTTCAGAGATTCCTACTTTGCTAGTTGGAGTACTGGCTCGACTGCACACATCCGACACGGAAAGCACCCTCTCTTTTCTGCTTGGAGAACTACACTCTGAAAAATGGTCCCCTTCAAATAAAAGTACAGACACCTCTTCATCAATTCTCATATTTCCTGCAGAACCTTTAGAGAAGGAGCCCTGATGTCCTCCACCTACATCATTTCTCAAAGGGTTTTTTGCTGGACCATGATTTGCCACTTGTAGATTTCCCACTTGGATACCAATCTGCTCTTCATCATCAAGGTCAAAAATTTCATCCCAACCAAGATCAACACTTGTTTTGCCAACGAAAGCCTCAGAAATGCAGCTTTTTACTAGACGACAGTTATTCAAAGAATCCAGTTTATGGGAATCGATCATCTCAGAGGTGTTCTGAGAGGGTCTGGATGAATTCTGGAACTCCGGGAAAGGTATCAGCTTTTCTGGCAAGTCTTCTGCACACACACGAGAAACAGATTTTTGCATTGAGTCCAACTGCTGGGCTTCATTCTCTCTCTCCTTCTCAAATTCAAGGAGATCATTCAAAGATGGAGGGGACTGAGACAGAAGTCTTGCAACATTTATTAGCATGTCTTTTCCACAAGGTCCGCCATCAGCACAAGTAGCAGAAAGCACAAACAAATCCGTCTCTGGTGCAGGAAGGTAAAACATGGAAGACGAAAGCAGAGAATTGTCCTCTGTGAAGCAACCAGAATCCACACTGTGACTGTTTCTTTGGGTGGCAGGCTGACATTCTCCTGTTTCTGCATTGGCAGCACTTCTAGTGCTGGTAAATTGGTCTAAGCATTCCTTATTCTCACCTGGCAATATTTTATGACCAGCATCTTCACCAGACAGCAATCTGCTTACTGAAAAGTAATCCAAAGGGATACAATCTTCTTTAGCAAGAGCTTTGAATTCCATATTCAACACCTGGGGTCTTTTCCCAGTTTTGAAGCTGGTTGCTTTAAAGAGAGAGAGGCATTCTGCATCAAGTTCCTCCAATGAAGATGAGCCTTGTTTGATGACTTTGGATGCATCTATTGGGGTCTTTCTGGATGAGGAAGACTTTTGAACACCTGCAGCGCTGTGACAGATTTTACTTCTCCAAAACTCTGAGGTATCATCAATATCCTCCCAGTGAAAATTAGGCTGAAGTCGCGATTCATAGCTGCATTCTCCCTAGTTTTTTTTTTTTTTAAAAGAACAATTATTATTTTTGATATTCCTATAGCATGTTGACATCCAAGGTGAGTTACGATCCTTATCTTCCCACTAACTGTAACTAGGCCGCTGTTGCTCCTATTCTGGACCAAAAGACCAGGACTTGACCAAGATCACTGGGAGCGTCTGCTGACCTGCCTTGGATGAGCCTCTCCCTGGTAAACCAAGAGCCCCTAAACATGAGGGGACCCCTTGAAGACAACAGTAGCCTGGCTTAAGAGATCTGGCAGGCAGGACTGGCCTTATGACACCAACTGGAACTGGGGCATGGAGCAGTGTCCTTCCTGAGGCAGCCAAATCCCCCTTCCTCCTGGACCAGAGCTCTCAGGCAGCCCTGCCTGCCCTCCTTGCCCTACCAGCAGCTCTGCGAATGTCTGAGCAAGTCAGCTGAGCTGCAGTGGGACAAGCAGCAGTGCAGGAGAGAGACTGCTGCAGCTGCATGTGTGTGCCTGCTTGCCTTGCATTTGCACGTGATCTTACGGCACTTTTGCGCCGCCTTAGGCCGCACCGTTTTGAAGGCGTCCAGAAAAGGCACCTCCACAGGCTTAGAGGGCAACTGGGGGAAGAGTGACTTAACAGATGGAAGCATTAACTCAGCGTCCTGGTTTTCACTTCCAGCCCCGGTGGATGATAGGGATCAATTTATTTTATTTTATTTTATTTTATTTACTTACAATATTTTTACCCCTCCTTTCTCCCCAAAGGGACCCAATGACCTTTGTTAGTAGCCTAGAGGGAATAACTCAGCTGAGAATAGTCTATCCACCTTCCCCTGATTCCCCCTGGTCTTCTCCTGACAATTCACCCTCTTCCTTTGCTGAAGACTCATCTGAGGAAGAGACAGCAACATACTTGTTAGCCATGTGTGTCTTGGATTTCTCTATGCACAAATGCTTCCTAGTATTTCCATTCACTCACGGATGCAACAAACATGAAAATGAGCGAACTCAGGAAGATAGTGGAGGACAGGAAGGCCTGGCGGGATATGGTTCATGGGATCACGAAGGGTCGGACACGACTTAATGACTGAACAACAACAATTTCCATTCACTAGTTCAGGGGGTCTCAACCAGTGGTACTAGTACGAGCCCAGAAACACACTGCACAGGCCTCAACGAGAACCCGTGCAGCAGCATTCTGTACCAGCTGAAGCTTCCAGATATTTTCAGGGCAGCACCACATAATGCATGTTGCAATAATACAATCTAGCTGTGATTAAGACATGTTACACTGGCCAGTTCTACTACACCAGATGGCACTTGAACAAAATTACAGGTGCCCCCCTCCATCCACGGTTCCCGTACCCATGGTTTCAGTTATCTATGGATCGAAATTAGTGCCCCAGAATGCCTTGCACAGCCATTTTGAATCTCATGGTGGCCAATTTACATATTTTTAACCGGTGGCGCAAAAACGCACCAGCGGTAGAAGAGCCATTCCAAAAGTATGTATCTGGGGGTTTATTGTTATCCACAGTACATCTGGGAACGTATCCCCCGCGAATACGGGGGGACGGCTGTAGTTATGGATATTTGTGATGGTGGGACCTTCACGATTCATGCATATTACAAACCTGTAATGATGACTATAGAGCACTTTAATAAACATAGCTTTTTAAGCACTGAAATGATATAGTGACAATGAAGAGGATTTTTTTTCTCCTTTCACATTCCCTTGAAAACATCCTTGCATGATGAGATTTTAAGGGTCTCCACTGGCACTTCCAGTTTACCTACCTCTTCATGTCTCATCTGCTCGATCATTTCCATAATACTAATGAAGTGACGGCAACGGTCCGAGTGGTCCACCAGATGGGTTGGGAAAGGGCGATCCTGCCACAGTCTCCATTCTGTCAGAGACAGCTCATGAACCTCATTGGCGTGTACCTCCTCCTGGGATTTCAAAACAGACAGTTCTCACAGTGAGAGCTCACACACATTCTTGGCTGGCATTACAAAAACATGACCCTTCCTCTTTGTCCATTCGGTAAGGACTCTGGTCCACCCCCTAGTCACCTTGACTACTGCAACCATCTTCCTCTCTTATCTTCCACTGACTCACAATGGCCCCTCACCTCTATGCGGCACAAAAATAATTCATCCCACTGCTCTGACCATACGATGCCCCTCCTTAAATCCCTGAACTGGCTTCCTGACCAGTCCTGAATCCAGCACAAGCGTCTCATTCTTACCCTCAAATCTCTCGATGATTGCAGGGGACTTCAACAAACACACCTTTTTAGCACTGAAATGATACCTTCTTGCCTCCCCCTTCTCTCTCTGCTCCTCTATCCTGACACATCTCTGTTTGTGACCTTGCCATGTCCCACCATCATCCCAAAATCTCCTGCTCCCTCAAAAGCAACTCCAGTGATTTGCTGGTGAAGAGACCAAGAACACTGATCAACGGCACATGTATATCTTCCATTCACCAGTTTCCAAAATTACATTTTTATAAAAACGTTCAATCATAACACCATTGTATTATTCACTACTGCAGCCACAAATAATTCTTCAATTAGCTTATCAAGCAATTGCAGTTATTTTATAGCAATAAATATTTCAGATCGCATTATGTCCACCATTATTATTATGGCGGCTCCAAACAAGAATTCCGATTTTTCACAGGTATTTTTGTCCTCTCAAGGCTTCTGTAAAGAATTGCCTGCCTTTGCTTTAACTCATTCATGAGTCAAGATCTTCACGAACCATCGGCTTTTGTGGCTCATTCCCAATGTCACCCACCTACAATTAGACATATACATGTTTAAATATCTATAGTGATTAGAGGCATTTAAAGCTACTTTAAAAAGATGTTGGCATGCATTTAAAGACACAGAGTTCAAGCAATTTTTCTTTTAGGAACACTCAGTGCGACAGAACTGCTACAGGCTGGAACACACCCACAGGGATGGTGCATCAAGGTTCAACTTACTGTTTTCTTTTCCTCGTCTCCTAACGTTTCAAATCGACTTTGTGGCATTACTGGCTTTTTTATTCCCTCACCGGCTTTTATTCTATATAATCTATTCCATATTTCATATTCATCATCTGTAAGACACCAGCCTTCAGCTGAATTCACTTGCTTTGCACCTGGCATGGCATTTGGAGGAAAAGAGAGAAAGGTGATACTTACCGTAGATAAAAAAAACTGTAAGAAGAAAATTGCCATTCACAGACACCATCTGCATCAACTATAGTTGTTGTACAAACACATTTGAATCACTGCAACTCAGACATATATGCTTAAGTCACTATATTTCAAGCTGAAACTCTGCATTCTGCACAGGAGTGTCACTTGGACAGGCCCATCAACGTTGTGACATACAGCAGCCCCATATGGGCAGTCCAATAGGTAACTGAAAACTCCCTGGTTTTATGGTCCCCGTGGGGGGTGGGTCCTATCGTGTTGCGCCATGAAACATGGATGACATGCTCCAAATGGCCTTGGAGCTGTGAATCTGGCATGCTCACTCTTAGAAAGAGTCCTCACTCAGAGTCGTACATCTGCACACAGCTAACAGTGAACCAGAGGCAGCTCAGTGTTGGCATACTCTGCGGTCCTCTGGGTTAGCCAGCTTTTCCAAACCTCTGTGCACACCTTGAATGTTTTATTACTGGTAACATTTATATCCTACCTGAATTCAGATTAGCCTTTTGACCCTCACAACCCTGTGAGGCAGGCAAAGTAGTGACTCACTCAATCTCCTAGCAGGCTTTGTGGCTGAATGATAATTTCAACATGTACCGTATTTCTTCGATTCTAAGGCGCATCTTAATTTCAGGAACACCAGCAGAAAAAAAACAAAAACCATCCATTGCAAGACGCACCACCTTCCTTCAATTCGTCTGCTCAGCACCAACTCTCCCCAGCTTGCCTGCCACGGCGATTCGATTTTTACTGCGCCATTTTGCCCCCTCTGCTCAGCAGCGAGCTCTCTCTTCTTATTTATTTATTTAAGGAATTTGTAGCCCGCCTTTCTCCCGAGGGCACTCAAGGCGGCTTACAACATATTAAAATACATATAAACATTAAAACAATTTATAAACACATTAAAATTAATTAAAACACTTAAGTTAAAAACAAACAACCCCAGTGGGTCACCAGCATTTACATATATTAAAACCATTTGTTAAAAGGTCAGCCCACAATGTCAGACATTAAAAGCAGTCCTGAATAAAAACGTCTTAAGGCCCCGCTGAAAGGCCTCTAAAGAGGGAGTCGTTCTTAATTCCAAGGGGAGGGAATTCCACAATTGGGGCGCCACCGCCAAGAAGGCCCTATTCCGCGCCGCCATCCCCCTCACTTCTGTCAATGGCGGCACGGTTAACAGGGCTCCCCCTGATGACCTCAGAGTACGGGTCGGATTATAAGGAAGGAGGTGGTCCCTCAAATACCCTGGACCCGAGCCGTTAAGGGCTTTAAAAGTCAAAACTAGCACTTTGAATTGTGCCCGGAAACAAACCGGCAGCCAGTGTAGCCGCCGAAGCAACGGTCCGACTGAGTCGAACCGACAAGCCCCGGCAACCACCCGGGCCGCCGCATTCTGCACTAGTTGCAGTTTCCGAACAGTCTTCAAAAGGCAGCCCCACGTAGAGCGCATTGCAGTAATCTAGTCTAGATGTCACTAGGGCATGGGTCACTGTGGCCAGGTCTGCACGATCCAAGTACGATCTTGAACCTGAGAGCTCGCCCCAGCATGCCCCGCGCTGCAACTGACGATCTCCTCACTGCCTTTGAGCAGTGCCTTTGCGGTCTGCCAGAAAATGCAATTTCCTTACTTACCGGGGCTTGGGGGAGCTTCAGGGAGGTCTGCGTGACCCTCTGCAGGCTTCCCCAATCTTCAGTTTGGAGAAAAACAGTGATTTTCGGCCATTTCTGGTTTTCGTGAAAACCGGAAATGGCTGAAAATCACCGTTTTTCGCTGAACTGAAGATCGGGGAGGCCTGCAGAGGGTCGCGCAGACCCCCCTGAAGCTCCCCCAAGCCCCAGTAAGTAAGGAAATGGCATTTTGGGGTGCTTTTTGGAGATCTTCGATTCTAAGACGCACCCCATTTTTTGAAATGCTTAATTGGGAAAAACATGCGTCTTAGAATCGAAGAAATACGGTATTTTCTTTCCAAATCCAAACTCATCCCTCTCATCACTGCAACACAGGGCCTTCTCTTTTGCAGTACATGACTTTTAGAACTCACTCCTGATGGAGCTTAGGACTCCCCCTCCCGTTTTGGCATTCTGAAATGGGGTTAAAGCGTTTCTAATCCACTACGTAAGAACCTCAGAACAGCCCTGCGGGATCAGGCCAAAGGCCATCTCGTCCAGCTTCCTGTATCTCACAGCGGCCCACCAGATGCCTCAGGGAGTACACAGACAACAAGATACCCATATCCTGTCACCACTCCCTTGCATCTGGCATACAGAGAAAACCTACTTCTAAAACCTGGCTTTTGACAGATTTGTTTTGCTGGGATATTGCTGCAGACCCAAATTGTTTCTGTTGCACTGCTTTCCAGCTTTGCTTTTTAAGTTTTTTAGATTTGTTTGTTTTTATTGTTGTACTGTATATGCTGTTTTGTTTTAATGCGGTAAGCCGTCCTGGGCTTTCCCGTTGGGTTAGGAAAGTTGGGGTATAAATGCTTTAAACTTAAACTACAACTTGGAGCTCAACAGAAGATGAATCATTGTGGCCAGGATCTCTGACCGGCCAGGTACAGTACAATATGATCACGGAGGCTCCAGTAGTGCTAGTTTGCTTTGAAAGGTACCGGTAAGTTAAAACTTGCCTGAGTGGCCTGAACTTGACAGACTCTTACTTGGAGGGTAGGGGATTGTCTCGTGTTAGGACCTTTGCACAGGCACTCCAAGCTAAAGCAATGCTTTTAGAGTTGTTTAGGAGTCACAATTCTAAGAACAGTGCTTGCCGTTTTCCCTTTTACAAGCTATGAGAAGCACTAGTTCAGAAAGAGATAGTTGCCTTGCTCTCAAGGGCCTATATAGTCAGGCATTTTTAACAATCATGCTAAAGCAAACACTGCACAATGGACCAAAAAGGACAGCCGCCCACCAAGCTTGATGTATTAGGAGTTGACTTTTGTTGAGCAACAAAAGCAGGTCCCTGCAAGCTTCAATAGGCATTTGTTCAGTCAGAGGTTGCTGAAGAGGGTGACCTTGAGTGATAATTGCTCCACCCAGGACATTTGTTCACAAGGTGACAGCCAATGCAGTGGCTTTTACCTTCCTTTCTTTGTGATAAAGAACATTCCTACTTGCACAAGAGGGAGCCTGCAATTCTGAGTTCTCAAGTACCTTCTCAAGACTTGATCTTGAACGCCTATTAAGATTGTCTCAGGTCCCTTTCTTCTGCGCAGAACTTCAAAACATGGTTGTTCATGCATGCTAGTCCATTTCTTTTTACTACTTTCTTGCAAAGGCCACTTGAGAATGGACGAGAGGCTGAAGTTAATTTTTGCTAAAAAAAACCCGCATATATTAAGATTTTTATTAACAGCCAGCCTATTAAGATTGTCAATCTACTGCAGAAGTCTTCTCTATTTGAAGTACATTTGGCTGGGACATGAGAACAGGACTTTCTTGGTGGCCACACCTTAGACATGGAACGGCCTACCAAGGGACACCCCCTTCTGCCAGTAAACAAAACACTTGCTTTTTAAACACTCTTTTGCCCTATAGGCTTCTTGGATTTCTCTGGCTGTTTTATACTGAATTTCAGACCTCCCATCTCTGGTCTGATATCGCTCATATTGTTTTATTTGGTTGCGCTGTTTATAAGCCACCTTGTGCGTTTTTAATAAAGGCAATAAATAATGTTTTTAAAAATAACTAGGTGACACCTTAGCCTCTATGGACCCACACTTCCTGTTAATCTGTCAGCCTTCTTCCTCAGCAGGTTAGAAAGAGAATCGTGACAACAAATTCCATGTGAGAAACTTCATGCAGGAAGAAGAATTTTCTTTTGACTATTCTGAACCTGCTGCCAATCAATGTCAACGTACAACTCTGAGGTCTTGCAACATAATGGAGACAAATGAATCAGTGAAGGCCACCCTCACCTCACCTGTGCCAGTGAAACAGGGAAGCCGTCCTTGCAGCAGGGTGTGGCTTCTTCTCCCTTTCAAGCTGGGTCTGGAGGTGTGTGGTTCACACTCTGCAGGAGTAATCAGCATCCTGTGCATCTTTGGGTTGATGCCTTCCGGGATCATGCGTGGGCTGTGCTGGTACAAGTGGAGTCCTTTGTTTTCAGAAATAGCTTTGAGAAGATTTCTTTTATTGGATTGGCTCTGGTTGTAAGTCTACAATGGAGAGGAATTTGGGTTTTGCTTTTTCAAACACACAACACACACAGAGGAAGCTGCCTGATATCAAGTCAGACGCTTGGTCCATCTAGCCCAGTACTGTCTATCTAGGCTGAATGGCAGTGGCTCTCCAGAATTTCAGGCAGGTTCTTCCCAGCCCCGCCTGAAGATTGAACCTAGGGCCTGCTCTGCCAGTGAGTGACTGGGTCCTTCCCAGTTTTTGCAACTGGTTAATATTCTTGATTTCCAAACATACAATTAATAAGGAAGCATTTTGCACCGATACTCGATACTATGTTTTTTTCAGAATTTATTTACAAAGCTATGTAAAACCTGTATAAGTGAGATGCCAGGCACTAGTACCCCAATCCTGCACATGTTTACTTGGAAGTAAATCCCAATGCAGGCAGTGGGTTTTACTCCTAGTCAAGTATGCGTAGGGCTGCTCCTCTAAAGTGAATGTCTGGGGTGCACCACTCCCACCACCCTTATTGAGAGCACTTCAGGGTCTTCCTAGCAGGGGTGAGGAGCAGGACAAATCAGCGACAGATCCAGCCAGCTCAGGGAAAAGACAGCAGCACCCAACCGGGGGGGGGGGGGAGCAGCAGCTCCAAGGCAGATGCGGCTGATTGGGTCATGGGAAGAGGATGCTTCAGGACAGGCAGGGCGTTTCTCAGGACAGCAGCATGCCTGCCTTCCTTGCTTGGGACTGCATAGGCTGGCAAGCACCGGATAAAAGGGGAGGAGGAATTGGCTGAGGAAGAGAAGTCAGCAACGATCCAGGATCTGAGTGAGGAGCAGACCATGGAGAGCCAACTATTTTGAAAGAGGAGAAAAAGGGGGGTGGACGGACACAGAGTCCGAGACACTGGAAGCAAAGAAATTAGGGGAGAAAACAGGCTTCTTCCTAAGGTTCCCCCCCCCCCATTTTTCTTCCATGGAATTATGGATAAGAATATTCCATTCTTATGAGTTCCTCTTTTAGAATGAGTGAAATGTTTTTAAGGTTAGGTTTTTAAATATTGTCATAGCTGTCCTTTATTCCTTCAAACTGCTTTCTAATGCTTTGTAAGACCATCTACAGTATTAGGCGATTCCAATTCCTGTATACAGGAAGACACGTACAACTCTCAACTCCTCTCATTTGCTTCAATTCCTCCATCTTCTGTAGCACGTGAAAGAAAGTGGTCCGTGTTTGGAAATACACATTTGGCCCTTACTATCAAGATTTACGGAGAGTCTTTAGCACTGTGACCTGTTAAGCTGAATTCAGATTTTAGTTTTGTTCCAGAAAGTTGGAAGGGACTAGGGAGACAAAAAAAAGGATTGTTGTTTGTGATGCGTACACTCATCCCACTGGTATCTCTGGTAAACGGGTATTGTGGTTCTGAATAATGTTTCTGTTTCTGAATAATGCTGGCATGATTCGATAGGCACAGAAGACTATTTTTAAGTCTGGATAATTAAACAAACTTCCTTTGGTTTTCTAAAAATGTTCATGGTTTCTATTTTAAATTTTTATTTTTCCCTGTTTTTACAACTGAAAAAAACGAAGATGTTTAGATACCTACAACATCAGCAGTTTGCTACATTGAATAGAATTGGATTGCTCAAATTCCAACTATATTTGTAATTATTGTTTGAATAAAACCAACACCACAATCCTATACACATTTACTTGGAAGTAAGTTCCACTGAGTTCAATGCCTCTGCTCTTACTCTCAGGTAAGTGTGGAAAGGACAGCAGCCTTTTACATTTAAACTTTTAAATTTCATAAATATAAAAAACAGTAAAATTTTATGTGCTAACTATATTACACAGTATATAATGTATTTTATGCTCTTAAAGTACCACAGTACATTTAGATCTGAATATAAATAACGCAAATATTTCTGTTTTTCCCCTAAAAAGTCTGTTCTCAAAAATAAAGAGTCCAGGAAACCCCATAGCTTTTTTCTCTCTGGCTTCCACATTTCCAGACATTTTACATCTAACACGGAGAGACAGGCTGTTGCAATGGTGGGAGATGCAAGGCACTGGCCCAGAGGGAGCCTTCACAGCAGCCTAGCAGTCCCTGCTCACTTGGCCTCCTGAGCAAACGGCTCATTAGACCAATATACGACATGTTCTATTCACAACATGGTTTGCTAACGTTGTTTCCTGGATCTACCTCTGAGGCTTTCTAGTGAAGCTCATCTTGCAGGCTCCATCCATCCACTCTCACCAGGAGCCAGGGGTATTCTGGCTTTAGGAATTGGGTGAAGGTAAGCAAGGCAACATTTTGCACAACTACCCCATTAAATACATTCTGTGTTGGCACTTTTGCTCATAGGCCATCCGGTGACAAGTCCATGCATTTGCCTTTCAAGTGATTCATATGCATAGAAAGCCGTCCCTTAACCACAGCAGCAAACTCAGAATACCAGTGAGATGCATGCATAATGCTGGGAAAGTAGAGATACAAAAAGAGAGCAGCCAGAGTATACTGGGGGAACGTAACGTCACCCACACATTGCTGAAGATGCTGCTGCCACAGCTGCTCTCAATTCCTCCTTAGCTGCCTGTTTGGATAAGCAAAGCTCTGCCTTCTGTACCTCTCTAACAAGATACAGCAAAACTGTAGCGCGCTTCAACATTTTAGTGAATCTATATCCGACATACAGCGCAACCCAGAGCAAGGATTCGGCCGTTCTGCCGTCGGGCCAGAGGTCTACTCAGGGAAGGGGACACTCGTCCTCTTCCCCGGTATAAATCCAGGCCGGCCCTATCGGCCTCCTCGGATTTCCACCAGCTAAATAGCTGGCGGAAGTAGAGGAGGCCGTGTAACAGCCTAGCCGGCCTGGAGGGGACGGGGACATGGCAGAGGCGATCCCCCGTCCCCTCCCGGCTAGGCCAATGGCCCCCCTCCCTCGCCCGCTGGACCCCAACTCACTGGCGACAGAGCAAGGGAGGCCGGCCTCTGCACCGGCCTCCCTTGCTCCCGAGTAGTCCCAAACATGCGTTCCGGCACGTTTGCGACTGCTTCAAACAACGGAACGCTCGTTTCGTCGCTGGTACGATAGTCAAGATTGCGTTCATAGTGTGCATAATTTATTATTTCCATGTTGCTGAATTTCTGAGAGATGGATCCGAGAATTTCTGGGCACCACGATCTTATACATTCATACCAGTGAACCTGCCCTGCCAGTCACAAAGCACCCCACCCCACCAGCTGGCATAACAAAGCTTAGGATTTAGATAGGTCTCTTTAGGAAGATTAGAACGATCAGGGTTTCTATAACTGATTTTAATCTTTAGTCTATGATTGCATTTTGAGGAGAGTGATGAATGAATGTGAAATGAATTCCCATTTGCTTTCTCAGCTTACTCGTTCTTCTCGTCCTTCAGACAGGATGACAACTATCCGGCCTTGCCGCTTGCGTCCAGTTCGGCCCATTCTCTGCACAAGACGAATTGGACTTTTCTGGGCATCGAAACAGATGATGAGGTCAACTTCTCCAATATCTAAGCCTTCTTCCCCGACACATGTGGAGACTAATGTGTTGTAGCCACCCTCACGGAAGTGTTTCACCACCTAAATGAGGATTGAAACATTTGACATTTTTCTTTGCAAAAGCCCTTTCCAATGTCACCTGCTCCCTGCAATCACAAGGAGGTCATCCTATCTATAGTTACTGTATTTTTCGCTCCATAAGACGCACTCCCCCCCAAAATAGGGAGAAATTAGTGTGCGTCTTATGGAGCGAATCCAAAAATTGTAAAAAAAATACTTGTCGGGGCTTCGGGGAGGCCTGCGCGACCCTCTGCAGGCCTCCCCGATCTTCAGTTCAGCGCTAAATGGCTATTTTCAGCCATTTCCGGTTTTCCAAAAACCGGAAATGGGCAAAAATAGCCATTTAGCGCCGAACTGAAGATCGGGGAGGCCTGCAGAGGGTCGTGCATGCCTCCCCGAAGCCCCCACAAGCCCCGGTAAGTAAAAAAAAATTCCCCTATTTTTAGCTCCATAGGATGCATGCGTCCTATGGTCCGATGCGTCCTATGGAGCGAAAAATACGGTATACGTCAGGCTACTGTTGCACTGTCATCTAATTCCATGGTCTGAGGTCACATGACACAGTCTAGATGAATGACTACCTGGGAACCCCACGTAAGCTGTTGAATTCTGTGATGGAAGGTGGGATATAAATGTAAATAATAAATAAATAATAGCCACTAATAGCTACCATCCAAAACATCTGAATAAAGGCATAACCATTTGCAGTAGACCCTCATTTTACAACGGTAAACCGTTCCTGAGACATACCAGTAACTGTATTCTGAAAATATTCTAATGTGAACCCAACAACACATTGTTTTGGGGTAATTTGTTCAAAGACCACAAAAGTTGAAGTTTTTGCCATAGAACTAAGCTATTTCCCTCTGTAAAAGGCGATTTAAAAAGGTGCCTACTGTGCTCTTTAGGGGTCATGGCTATCAGTTTTCACAATGTTGTAATTATAAAACGCAAATTATAAGGCTCTCCCCCTGCTAAATATAAGAAGACACCACTTTAAAAGGTGCCTCTTCTATTTCAAAAGCCATTTCCTTCAACACGGGAGGCTCTTTGAAACTGCAGTTTACTAACAGAGCAAGCCAAACTCCTGGTCTTCCTTACCGCAAGCTGCTCCTTTTGTGTAAAGCCTTTTGTGCTCTTGCCTACAGAATGGCCCACAAATGTCATGACCTTCACAACTGGATGGTGTTGACTAAGCATCTCTGCAATTTCCTGAACACTGTCGCGAAAGGAGGAGAAGATCATAACTCTCGTATCAGCAGATTTGCCTTCAGGTATGCTCTCATCTATACAATACAAAAAGCAAGTCAATAATAAACAAGTTAAAAACAAGTTAAAAGTTTAAAGCATTTTACATCTTGTTAGCACGGTGCTGCTGTACACCAGAAGACGTCCACAGAAGTGGACGAAACGTTGTGTGTTTTGTGTTCTGTTAAATACATTTTCTAACATGGCATCTAAACCCGTGTTCCCTATTTCTTACAAAATTGTTGCTGGCCATGAAAGCTATCGCTCTTTATTGAAGTTAAAAAGGATCGGAAGCTTTCATGGCCAGCAATTATGTATAACGATTTAAAATTAACAGGATTAAGAGCCATGTCAGAAAAATGTTTTAATGTTTTAAAGACAACGTTAAAAAACGCTGCTTAAAACAATAAAAACAACACTACGTTTCATCCACATCTGTGGACCTCCTCAGGTGTTAGGAGCAACAGTAAGCTGCCAAGATGTTAACTGCCAAAACGGTAGCCATGAAATTTATAGGAGAGTGTAGAACGCAATAGGAAGAGTGGAACACAGCTGGAAGCTCAGCAATTAGTGCCGGAAACAGTGGAGTGGCATGTCAGTATAAAAAACTCAAGGAAAAGAAAAATATTGAGGTGGCGTAGAGAGATGATAAGAGGTTGGCTGTTGTTTCTTCCTTTTTACAAGGTGTTGTTGTTGTTCAGTCGTTAAGTCGTGTCCGACCCTTCGTGATCCCATGAACCATATCCCGCCAGGCCTTCCTGTCCTCCACTATCTTCCTGAGTTCGCTCATTTTCATGTTTGCTGCATCGGTGATGCTGTCTAACCATCTCATCCTTGGCCTTCCCCTTCTCCTTTTGCCTTCAATCTTTCCTAGCATCAGAGTCTTTTCCAGAGAGTCCTCTCTTCGCATTAGGTGGCCAAAATATTTGAGTTTCAGCCTTAGTACCTGTCCTTCCAGGGAACAGTCAGGCTTGATTTCATTTAGAATTGACTGATTTGATCTCCTAGCAGTCCAAGGGACTCTCAGGAGTCTTCTCCAGCACCACAGTTCGAAAGCATCTATTCTTCGGCGCTCAGCCTTCCTTATGGTCCAACTCTCGCAACCATACATTGCTACTGGGAACACCATCGCCCTGACTATGCGAACTTTTGTTGGCATGGTGATATCTCTGCTTTTTATTATGCTGTCTAAGTTTGCCATAGCTTTCCTTCCAAGGAGTAAGCGTCTTTTAATTTCATGGCTGCTGTCTCCGTCTGCAGTGATCTTGGAGCCCAGAAAAGTAAAATCTGTTACTGCTTCCATTTCTGCCCCTTCTATTTGCCAGGAATTGATGGGACCCGATGCCATGATCTTAGTTTTATTAATGTTGAGTTTCAAGCCAACTTTTGCACTCTCCTCTTTCACTCTCATCAAGAGGCTCTTTAGTTCTTCTTCACTTTCTGCCATTAGGGTGGTATCGTCTGCATATCTGAGGTTGTTGATATTTCTCCCGGCAATCTTGATTCCGGCTTGCGATTCATTCAGCCCTGCATTTCTCATAATGTACTCTGCATATAAGTTAAATAAGCAGGGTGACAATATACAGCCTTGCCGTACTCCCTTCCCAATTTTGAACCAATCAGTTGTTCCATGGCCGGTTCGAACTGTTGCTTCTTGACCCGCATACAGGTTTCTCAGGAGACAGGTAAGGTGGTCTGGTACCCCCATCTTTTTAAGAATTTGCCACAGTTTGTTGTGATCCACACAATCAAAGGCTTTTGCGTAGTCAATGAAGCAGAAGTAGGTGTTTTTTTGGAACTCTCGTGCTTTCTCCATGATCCACCGCATGTTGGCAATTTGATCTCTAGTTCCTCTGCCTCTTCGAAACCCAGCTTGTACGTCCGGTAGTTCTCGGTCCACGTACTGCTGAAGCCTAGCTTGTAGGATTTTGAGCATAACCTTGCTAGCATGTGAAATGAGTGCAATTGTACGGTAGTTTGAACACTCTTTGGCACTGCCCTTCTTTGGAATTGGAACGTACAAGGTACTACTGACAAAATTGCTAAAGTTTTAAACGCCATAACGTTAGGTCAATTTTTAAGCCCACCAGCAAGGTGTCCCAACTATTATGGAACCCTAAAGATCCAAGACCTCCTTTGTCCAATCCAGGTGTTTATAGTGTGCCATGTGAGTGTGGAAGATTTTATATTGGGACAACAAAAAGGTTGACAGACACCAGGATCAAAGAACATGTGAGAGCTATTAAATTGAAACATCCAGAACACTCGGTGCTCGCAGAACACTCAATTAAGACTGGACATATGATAAATCTCCTGTGTCTGTCTTCTTCAGAGCCCTACCTTTCCCCCTCAAGGGAATCCTCCCCTCCCCATAAAAAGGCAAAAACAAAATAAAACATGGCAGCCATAAAAGGAAAGAGGATTACAAAAAGGCTGTGGCGAAACATAGACACCACGATTATGATTCGCCTAGCCCACCTTCTTCCATCGCCTCTGATTTGGGCAGGGAAGAGGGAGAGTTCTCGGGGGATGGGGAGGAATAAGAGGAAGACCAAAGGGGAAATGTCAACAGGCTTTTTCCTGCTGAGTTATTCCCATGAATGCTTAACAAAGTGGTGAAAGCATTAGACTTTGTACCAGAGCCACAACAAGTAGAGCCCCAGGGCGAAGCAGCGGCTTAGACCATGTTCTAGTCCATTCTGCACACGGTTTCAATCGGTCCGTGCACAGACAGAGGCCAGCTTCAGAGTCTCCTCCCTGGGTGCTTCCACCACCTGAAGCAAGGCAGGTGCCCATTGAAGAAGGTCTTCTCAGGAGTGGCATGAATTCTGGCCAACCAAAGATAAATCTACATTGAAACAGGTCAAGGAGGAATCTGAAGGGCAGGATTACTAAAGACACAAGCACAGAATACAAATATATTTAAATATGCTAGAGGCAAAGGGGGGGGGGTATAGAAAGTAATCACTCAAAGGTTTTCCCATCAGCATTTAGGTGGGTGTTAACATTTTCAGCACTTTAATGACAGGTGTACTACCTCCACACGCTCTCCAGGATCGGAAGTGTTCTACAACAACATCTTCTAGTTTCTTTAACTTCGGGTGGCTATAGATGAATAGCTTCTTTTTTTCAGGTCCTGTAAAACCAAATTGTTTCAAATCTAAAACTTCTCAATAGCTTTTCCTTTACAGACTACCTTGTGAAATCCTGCCATATTTTAATCAAAAGCAACTTCAAACAGGTCTGAAACAGACAACATTTACCAAAGAGATTAAAACAGTAAAATTGTCTGAAATGCAACATCATGGAAGCTTCCGATTCAAACCAAGATTTGGAGGACTGCTGAATGGCTGTGCCTCTTAATGACGAATTACCTGTTCCACTGCCAACTCAACGTTACTGTGTGCAAGCACAACAAAGGCTGCAGTTGGAATATCAGTATTTTTTGGGGGAGGGGTATTCTTTATCCCTCAACAGCACCAGTTGCCTTAATGAACAAACAGCATTGCTACACTTTACAGAAAACCCTACCAACCTGGTTTTGTGCGGCCATTTGCTGAAGTCAAAGGCATGTCTGCAAACAGGTTTTCAAGCTGGAGATACAATGTCATGAAGTCCTCATTACGTGCAAGTTCATTTTTAGCACGAGTCATACCTTGGAGAAAAACAAATGTAAAACAATAATGCAGTATTACAATAGGCTTACTGATATTTCAAAATTTATATCAACATTCGCACAAACTGCATCTTGTTTAAACAATTAAACATTTTGTGTACTCAGAATTGATGTACTGTACTATATTTGTAAGTGCACAAATTCTCAGCTATCCTGGAAAATCCATCAATGACCTTCCATATCCCACAAGATTCCATAACCTGTCAGAACGTCTGAGAGAACAAAACAAAACAAAAAAACAAAAATCAAGAGAATGGCAACAGGATACGGGTCTCTTGTTGTCTGGAGTGTTTCCTGAGGCACCTGGTGGGCCACAGTGAGATACAGGAAGCTGGACTAGATGGGCACTGGGCCTGATCCAGCAGGGCTCTTCTGATGTGAATACCATGCTTCAGAGAAGCCCTCAGTAGTGAGCATTTAGCTGCAGCCTGGTTGCCTTTGCTAAAGGACAATCTGGGGTCCTCATCCATCTGCCCAGTCAGGGCTAACCACACCTTTCTTACCCACAGCACCTGTCCACCCTGACTGTTCTCTTGCCTCTCCTGATCACAAAATGGCCCCCATCTCAACCTGATGTGCTGTACAGATGCACGAAACTAGAATTATCTGGGATGGACCAGTTTTAAGTTTGAGGAGTTAATTGTCCAACTCTTTTTAAGTTGGTCTCATGGGTCCACCTGATTCAACTTTATATTTTTAAGTTTTACATTCAGAAGATTAAAGAAAACATCCTTATTTTGTCTTTTACTTTACTGATTGCTGGTTTTAATGTTGATGTTGAAGGATGTTCAATTGTTTTCTTTCAAAAAATTTCTTGTTTCCAATAGTATTGTTAAAATAGTTCTTGTTTTAGATACAGATTTGTTATTTTTATCATTTTCTGTTCACCACTTTGTGAAACTATTTTTAAAAGTAGTATTTAAATATATTAAATACAAATACATAAATATATATTAGAAAGAAACGCCATTAACTTTGGAATATAGATAAGGCCACAGAATGAAAATGGCTTTAAAAATACAGTAAATCTGTTTGCCAGTAATGTGAACGATCCATGTTTAAAAGGCACATCGACAATGATTTTAGCTAAGCGTATCCATGCTTATTGTCAGAAGAAAAAGGTATTCTTGACAGGGAAACAATCAGCAAATTTACAATACAAATCTGATAGACAAAACACTGCCTTTAGTTTCACTGGCTGTGGTTTAGCTGAGTTATCACACACATGATATTTCCCCATTCATTTCACATTGATGAATGGGGAAATTAACATTTTCAGGGCTCAGCTTAAAAGTAGCCAGAGTGGGAGTCCGACGTATATCCCTGAAGAGGAAATTCCACACCCATGTCACTGCCCCTGAAAAGGGTCGGCCCTGGTTACCACCCAAACAAATCTGCTTAAAGAGGCAAACCAGAGATCAGGGTCTGAAATACAGGGTCTGAAATACTTAACTTCGGGGTAGGTTCATATTGATGCAAAGTGGACCATCTAACAACATTTTTTATAAATATGTATTTCCTTGTAATTAAGGCAAAAACTTCACTGACAAATATTTTTGAGGATCCTGAAGGAAGTGATTTGTCTTTAAATACAATGAAAATATAAATTAGGTGCAAAACCATAATTCCAAGTTTGAGTATTGAGCTCTACAATCTATGTGCTGCAATGCTTTTTAAAAGTTATACTGAAGATGCAGTTTCCAATGCTTCGCGAAAAATATTTTAGCCAGAATATTAGCTCTCTAAATGCTCTCAGCTGACTGGAGAAGGAAGTCCTTCCTGCACAGTGCATAATTTATCCATGGAATTTGCTCCCACGAGAGATGGTGATGGCTGCTAGCTTGGACAGATTTAAAAGGAGACTGGAAGAATTCATGGAGGACACATCTATCCATAGTCAAGATCAATGCTGCCTCCGGGTTCAATAGCAGTGTCTGGACACCAGCTGCAGGAGAGCAGTGATGGGAGAGGAGGAGGAGGGTTTCAGCTGCTGCTGCTGCTTGTGAGCTTTCCAGAGGCACCTGCTTGCTTGCTTGCTAGGGAGGAAAGTAGGATGCTGGAGGAGATGGGCTTTCAACCTGATCCAGCAGGGCTCTTATGCTATTTTTGAGCAAAAGCAGATTTGTGTGCAAAACCATCCCTTACCTTTAGATCCATCCATAATTCCACGGAAGAAAATATATAATGATCGCATTCCCATTTGCAGCAGCAGCTCATAACCATGATACAAACTAATACAAAGTGCAAAATCTCCTTCTATTGCACCTTGTTGCAATCCCTGAGGAAACATCAGGTCCAATTATACAGATTAATATACAACAGAAATTTGTACTATGATTGACTACTAAAAGCAGAAATATTAGAAGAATTAGCTTTACATGCTGTAATTATTATGCAAGCTACCTTGAATTCTTTCTGGCAAAAGGCAGGGTAAGTTTGCTGTTGTTACTAGCTAAACAAACTAGTGGCTCTCCAAGAGAAATTCTTATCTAAGCCGTACTACCCGACCTTTTACCTGGAGATGCCAGGAACTCATTTGTTTATTAAAAATATTTAGTTCCCTTTTTTCCAACCTTCACAGGTGTTCAAGGCAACTTCACATCATAAAAATTTAAACTAAACAATAAAATCAATGAACTAAAAAAAAATCAAATAAAAGCAGCACACAAAATTCATCAAAGGAAAAACCTCATAATGAAACAGTTGGCAAAACAAAAGTGTCTTAACTACCCATTGGAAAGTCAGCAAGGAAGGAGCAGTTCTAAGCTCAGCTGAGAGCAAGTTCCACAGGTCAGGTGCCACAACAGAAAAGGCACTGTCACGAGACACCACCAATCATGAACTGAGCATTGGACCTTCTGCATACTGGGCATATGTTCTGTTGAGCTATGGCTCCTTCCTCATGCAGCAAAGAATACCATTCTTCTTTTTCACCGATATATTTATTTTATTAATATAGTAACAAAACAAAACATTACATATTTCAACAGATTACTGCAAGCGCGAAGCAGTATATCCCTACTAGCATACTATTCTCTATTTTCTACTTATACTATCCAACTAAGTCAAAATGACACTGTATTCATCAAATCCATATATGTCATTCTTCTCAGTCTCTCGTAAAAAGTCAATAAGTGGTTTCCAATTATTCAAAGAGATTTACCTGTACAGGTGTCCCCCGCTTGACGGATTGCTTAAGAACGATCCGCATATACGACGAGGCCCCCAGTAAAAAAGAGCAAAGGATTTAAAAAGAAGCATCATTAAATCCCCAGCTCATCAGCTGTTTGGCGCTAGATAAGGGCTCTGAAGTTTAGCGCTGTGCTTAAAGTTTCAGCACTAAACATCAAAGCCCTTATCTAGCGCCAAAGATCTGTGTTGGAAATCTGTACTTAGCGATTCGGATTATTCGGCTAAGAACTGTACCTGGCTATCTCAGGAGCTGTTGGTACCCAAGATAGCCAAGGACGATAGAAACATTCTCCAAGATCAGTAGCCAGAGCTCTCTAGCTAATTGTAAAAACCTGAGAAGCAAGGTTACTCAGGAACAAAATTAAGACCAGTGACCAGCTCTCACATGGAATGCTAATGACCTTGTGCGGCTGGCTACTTAAAGAACACTTCAGGAGCCCCATGACGGACCCATTGTTGAACCAGTGGGCCTGGCATGTGTCAGAACAATGAATGGTCTGGGTGCTCTGGCGTAAGGGGCCCAGGACCCCTTACACACATGGGTGGCAAGGTGTCACTGTGTGGCAGCCCAGTCCTTCAAAAAAGGCATGGAGGGGCAAGAAGGGTGCAGCTTGGAAGAGAGATCAGGCGGTTGCAGCAACCAGAGAAGCACCTTCCTTACTGCAGGGACAATTGTGGGCCACATGGTCCACTTCTGCCTGCAGCAGCCACCTCTAGTGCAGTGATACTCAGAAAAGTGGAACCTGCAAAGGTGGTACTCTCGCACACAAAAATACGGTTGAAAAGTCATACATTCCAAACGTGATGATTCTTACAGTTTTAAACAGGACCCACTTTCTTCTCCTTTCTAAATGAGGATTCATTGGTACGAAGTGTGAAAACTAATGCAGCATATTAGCTAAGCAATTGAGCTATGAACCAGGAAGTCCTTGGTTCAGATTTTGCCTCCAGCATCACCTCACTACGTGGTCTTAAGTCAGCAGCTATCTTGCAGGCTCAGACCCAATCCATAACAGGGGGATGATACAACCACCCTGCAAGCTACATCAGTAATTAGATTACTGACATAACGTATGGGAAGCACTTTAAACACTCAAAAACTACTATGTTTTCCCTGAGGCATCTTGTGGGCCACTGTGAGATACAGGAAGCTGGACTAGATGGGCCTTTGGCCTGATCCGGCAGCTGGGCTCTTCATATGTTCTTATGTAAACAGCAAGCAATATTGTTAAATAAGAAAAAAAAGACAAATGTAGTAAAGTCATACAATAATTGACAACAATAATTACCACAACGTGTGAAGCAGGGTTTTTCCTAAATTGGTCTCTTGCTAGAATTATTTGATACTTGGTAAGGGTTGGAATTTCCCGTTGAGCCAAAACTCGGAACCTAATCAGCCGGCCAGCAAACGTTTCCAGAACCTGCGTATAAAAGGACACATAAGAAATCTGAAGTATGCAACCCTAAACCTTTATCAGCAACACCACACTGGTCTCTGTATCCATGCCCCATCCCCATTTAAATAAGACATATAACAGTGGTTCCCAACCTGGGGGTCGTGAAGCCCAAGGGGGTTGCAAAGTAGTTTCTGGGGTGGTGGTCGCAGGATGTCAGCTGGATGTCCTCCCCAAAGCAATGAAAGAAGCTCTCTTGGGGCTTGTTTGCTCACCTTGTGTTACTTTCTACATGCCCTTTAGCATCTCTCTTAATATTCGCTCACACACACCCATCCAAATAGGGCTGCTTATTACTACAACTTTAAAAATAGGATTTATTCCTGCTTACTGATATCACTTCCAGCCCTGCCAGCACAATGGCATCACTTCCTGCTTCCTGCCATCACTTCCAACCCTAGGTCTGGGGGGGGGGGGGGTCCTGAAAGATTGTCATTCTACAAAACGAGGTCCTACAAAACGGGGTCTCGGTGCTAAAAAGGTTGGGAACCACTGACATAAGAAAAGCCTTGCTGGATCAGGCCAAAGGCCCATCTAGTCCAACTTCCTGTATCTCACAGTGGCCCCACCAGATGCCTCAGGGAGCACATAAGACAACAAGATACCTGTACTGTATCACATTCTGTAATATCTTACAGAATTAGAATGTCCTGTGTACTGTATATGTAAATTGATATGCTTTAAATAGCTAGTCTGCTAAGGAGGAAAGAGAAGTCTTGAGGGCATGTGGTCAGCCTGAAGTTGATAAGCCAGTTAATAAAAAGAAGCTTGTTTCTGCAGAAAGACATATGGCATGATTGAGGAGGGATCTACGTCATACCGAAGGAAACAGATACCATGACAGCAGGGGCAGTACTGAACATGAAAGATGACGAAAATGTGCCACTCCGTCCTCTAAAATTCTGCCACCGACACTACCACCCTACCAGCGTGCATGCACCAAACACACACACATTCCTCTCCCCCCTTTTTTGTTTATTAGCGTGCACATGGCCTCTGCTGCCGCCTCCCAACGGCCCGATTCCCTCTGCACAGCAAAGAGGTGCACTGTCTCTGAATGTATACAGGAACTTAAGAAGGGACTTACTGGATCAGGCCAAGGGCCCATTAAGCCCAACTTCCTGTATCTCACAGTGGCCCATTAGATGCAAGACACCAGGCCCAGATGGTCTCTACCCAAGAGTTAGTGTGAAGTTACTCATCTTCTGACTAAAATATGCAATTTGTCCCTTAAAACAGCCACTGTGCCAGAGGACCGGAGGATAGCTAATATCACGCCAATCTTTTAAAAAGGAAGGAGAGGGGACCTAGGAAATTACAGTCTAACATCCATTTACAGGTAGGATGGTGGAAAGCCTAATCAAAGATAAAATCTTCAATCATATGGAAGAACCTTTGCCGAGGGAAAATCAGCATGACTTCTATAAGGGTATGTCTCATCTCACAAATCTTTTAGAGTTCTTTCAAAAGGTCAACAGCCATGTGGATGTGGGTAAACCCACTGATATTATATATCTAGACTTTCAGAAGGCGTTTGACATAGTTCCTCACCAAAGGCTCCTGAGAAAACTCCAGAGTCAGGGAACAAGAGGGCGGGTACTTTTATGGATTAGGAACTGGTTGAAGAACAGAAAACAGTGGGTGTAAATGGGCAATTTTCACAAAATGGAAAGAGGTGAAAAGCGGCTTGCCCCAAGAATCTGTCTAGGTACCGGGGCTTTTCAACCTTTTCATAAGTGACCTGGCGTTGGGGATAAGCAGCAAGGTGGCCAAGTCTGCAGACGACACCAAACTTTTCTGGTTGCTGAGGTCTAGAAGGGATTGCAAGAAGGATCTCTCTAAACTGGGGGAATGGGCAGCAAAATGGCAGATGCGCTTCAATGCAAGTAAGTGTAAAGTAATGTACATTGGGGCAAGAAATGAAAATTTCACATTGTATATGTGAAATTTTCATTTCTTGCCCCAACGTGCATGGGTTCTGAGCTATCCTGTGATGGAACAGATCTTGGGGTGGTGGTGGACAGCTCCATGAAAGTGTTGACCCAGTGTGCGGCAGCTGTGCAGAAAGCCAATTCTATGCCTTCTACTAAAAAGTACAAAAATGCCAATATTATGTCATTGTAAAAAATGATGGTGAGGCCATATCTGGATTATTGTGAATAGATGTGGTCGCCACATGCCAAAAAGGGTATCGTGGAACTGGAAAAGGCAGAAGACAGTGACCAAAATAATTAGTGGACTGGCGCACCTCCTTTCCGAGGAAAGGCTCCAATGTTTGAGGCTGTTCAGTGTAGAAAGAAGCACCTGGGTGGAAGACATAATTCACAGCCCAATCCTGTGTAACTCTTGCACTGGTGTAAGTGCACTTATGCCAGTATTTAACTTGCCGTATGCCGATGGACAAAGGTCAGACACTGGCACAACCCCCCCTCGGATGCCTCACATGCGCAGTTCAGACACGGAACAGACACCGGCGCAAGGGGCATTCTGGGGGCATTCAGACAGCCCCGGAATGCCCCCTGCGTCAGTGGAGTTGCGCGGGTGTCCGTTTTGTGTCCGAACTGCCCATGTGAAGTGCCCGAGGGGGGGTTGCGCCAGTGTCTGTCCTGCATCCGTCGGAGTATGGCAAGTTATACTGGCATAAGTGCTCTTACACAGGGGGATCTACTGTTACACTGATCTACTGTTGCAAGAGTTGTACAGGATTGCGCCCTGAGACATATAAAATTATGCAGGGGATGGATAGAAGGAAGTTCCCTCACACAACACCAGAACCAGGGGACATCCACCAAGATTGACTGGCAGGAGAGTTGGAACAGACAAAATATTTCTTTACCAAGCATGTAATTAATCCGTCGAACTCCTTGCCAATGTAGCTGCCAGTGCAACAATCCAACAGTTACAGATACAAAGTGGACCTTTTATTTCTGAATGAACACAACGTCTTTAGCAAAATGAATACCTTATTGTCCCGAGTATAAGACGCCCCCGATTATAAGACGCCCCCTTAAAGTTTGGTGCTATTTTTAAAAAAATAAATTTTTAACTTATAGAAATTATACACATTAGTAGAACAGTAAAACAATTTTAAAATTAGAGTCTAATGTAATCAATTAATTAATTAGCTAATTAATAGTTTAAAAATAAAAAAGTATTAAAACAATTTAAATGTGAAAAAATGTCTTATTTAACTGTGAGTGAGTGAGCGAGTGTGCAAGGTCCAACACAAAATCAGAGATCCCAAGGTGGAGGATTCTCCACCTTGGGTCTCTCTCCCAAGTCTAGCAGAGCATTTAAACAGAGAGGTACTTACAATCCAAGAAATGTGGGTGCTGCTGCTGTGTGTCCCCCACCCTTTATACACTTTCCCATGGAACTTGTGTGCGTGTGCAGCATGCCATCAGTGTACATGGCATTTGGCACAGAGCAAAAAGACAGGTCCCTGCCCCAAGGGGCTTACTGTCTAGAGCAGAGGTTCTCTAAGTGAGGCGCGACTCCCAAGTGCGCCCACTATCATCGAAAGCAGCCAGGGGCGTCCCGTCAGTCTTTTAATTAACACATATTCTTGCTTGCAAGAGAGAGAGAGCGAGCAAAAACAAAGACCCGGGAAAAGCTGCCTCTTCACATCGGGTCACTCAAAGTTAATTTCAAAACACTTCAGGTTTGTAGGCAGTTTCCACGTCTTGTTTTTAACTACAGCGTGAGGGAAGCCCTTGCTTATCTTATGTTAAAGAACAATTGATAAGCCGCTAAGTACTCAAGCTGAGCTCCTGGAGACAACAAGCTCCTGGAGAGAAGACAGCATCCCGTTTCTCTCATTGTAGGTTTGCAGATAAGGTATTTTCATTCAGGTTTCATTCAGACATTGCAGGTTTGCAAATAAAGTATTTTCTTTCTGTTGAATGTTTTTAATAAAGCAAACACAAAACCAATGCAAGAACTGCAATTGAAAATGGTGCAGAGCAGGTTCTGCTTTACATACAGTCTTTGATTTCTATGTTTAGTTTGGTTGATTAATTATTAGGATTTCTCCTCTTCTTCCTTTCTGGCCCACCTCTAAGTTAGTTCCCCACTCTATTTGCTGGGACAACCCACCCACCCCCCCACCCCCGGAAACTGCCAGGCAGTATAAGAATCCGTTTTTAATCTTGCAAAGATGCTACCAAAAGGAGCTAGCTTTCTCTCTCTTTCTCTCTCATGCAACTGGGGTGGGGCATGACCAATGCTTCCCTCCCATGCTTTGATGTTTCTCTTGCCATGAATAGGACTCACACAGACAACGTCAGTGCCCTCTACCCAGGCCTGCCAATGGAGGGAGGGCAGCATCCCAACCCCACCCCGCGCACTCCTGGCTTAGCTGCTGCTCAGCATAAGCATGGAAAATCCACTTTAGGGCTCGTTTTGGGAATATACACATACATATAAGAAAGGGTGCCTCTGAGCATGTAAAGAGTGCCTGTTTCTTCCATGCACTGTAATGGGGAGTCACAGCTAACGGCAAGGGAGGTCAAGGGAGCCGCGAGTCAAAAAAGTTTGGGAACCACTGGTCTAGAGATATTGACGCAAGGGAGATAACCGAGAGGGAAGGGGTCGGTGGCAGGAGGTGATGGGGAAGCAGATGTGCTTGTTCCAGTGGGGACTGGGGTGTGTGGCCAAGAGCGTCCAAGAAGATGTGCGTTTTCAGCAGGGTTTGAAAGACCTGAGCAAGGAAGCAGCCCGCAGGTCATCTAGGTGTGGGTGTGTGTCCCCTTTTATACTTCTGGAACTGAAAGGGCTGGAACATTTAAAAACAAAGTTCTCCATAAAGTTCACCATGAAAGCCTGGCTTGGAAAGATTGCTCTCCCAACAGCAAAAGAGATCGAAGGGGGGAAAGAGACAAAAAGAGAAGATGCATGTTTGTTAATCCTCCTCGGGGCTGGCTCAGGCTAGGGAGAAGACATGCACGCCCGTACACGTGCGGAAAGGGGGCTGAGAGTGCGGGGGAAAGGAGAAGGGATGGGAAGCCTGGCTTGGAAAGGACCCCAGGGGGGCTGAAGGGGGGGGGAAGAATGCGATCGCAGACAGATCGCACCGGAACTCTCAAAGGCATGGGCTGGCCAGGCAGCATGGAAAGGCTGGCGTGGAATGCGAAGTGCTGCACTCCCCACGAGGCGTCCCCATGAGCATCCCGCCCCTTCTCCAGTTTCCCGTTAACCCTTTCACGTCTCTTCCTTAGCCTTCCTCCCTCTCCTGGCCAGCTGAATCCAGAAGGTGCTGCTTCTGTCTTGAGAAGGGTGGACAGGCAGGCAGGCTGGAGCTGGCAATGGGGGGGGGGGGTGAGCGAGCGAGCGGAGAAGTGCTCTGTCTGGGGAGTGAACGCTTTTGCACATTTCTCCACAAACTTGCTTTTTCAAAAGAAAGCTGAGCATGTTTGCCCATTGTGGATACATGAGATCAAGTTCTCTGTGTACTCTCCCCCCTGCCCGCTTTGGGGTCTCAGCAGGAAGCGCACGGAAGACGCTGTTTAGCTGAGCTCTGCGTGCGCACATGCTTGGGAAGGAGGCACTTTCTCTCCCCATTCCGGTTCAGACCCTGCCTACCAGCAGCTGAGATGCTGCTTCTGTCTGCTTTTTGTTAACCTCTCTTAACCCAGCGCTGGCCAGGCTTGTTTCTGTGTGTCGCCCCTTGTGTACCCTTGCATGCAGCTAATGCCAGCATGCAGATGTCTGTAATATACACACCCCTCCCTGCGAGCGGCAGGGGCGCGCTGAGGCTCCAAGCACCGACAGCTCCAAGCACTACCTCTGCCCTAAGCTGTGCTTGGCCGGGTCCTGTTGCACCCCTGCTCTGTCCCTTCGGAGCGCAGGGAGGAGCCTGCCACATCCCAGCTCGTTTTGCAGAGTTGATACACCGGCAGCTGTACAGAGATCCTCCGCTGCTGTTTCTCCCTCCTGTCACCACTCCCACTGGAAGCCTTTCCCCAGAGCCGTGCACCAGACCAATTGCAAGAGTGTGAGTATACGACGCACCCCTAGTTAAAAAAGTTAAATTGGGGGGGGGGAGTGCGTCGTATACTCGGGACAATATGGTAAATAAAATGAGAACAACTGAAGTGTCTCAACACATTTTCCTGCATTCTTCCACTAGTTCTACCTATTTCCGTTCTTATCCTCTAAAAACAAAGTGGCCAACTCACCCGAATATAAGCATTCTGGATGTCAATAAGTTCCTTCCCAAGTGGGACGACACATTTTTCAACCTGTCTTTCATACGAATAAGGCTGAATGTCTGGAGAATCCTCAGAGCACAGTTCTATATGTGAAATCAAAAGGTTGGAAATAACTTGCTGCACGGCCTGTGAAGACATGGAAAGAAAGTTCGCAACTGCTTGCATTTTTCTTTGGGTCATGTAAGTACAGTACAAAATCAGATACAGTACATTGGAAATCAGCTCATTGACTGTGCTATTCGTTACAGTTATTCATTACCAGAGGAGGAAAAGGCAATTGGCAGAAAGCAAAGCCTCATCCACCACTCAAAACATTTCCATCAACTGTTCACTAAAACATCTAAGAGGAACAGCTCTAGATAAGATTTGAGGCTTTCACGTCCGGCAACTATCTTCACAGAACATATAAAATTTACAGGGTTAGGGACCACGATCAAGTTAAAAACAATTAAAAAAATATCGACTTGCAGAAGCTTAAATAGTGAATTTTACAGCCAAGCATGGCTGAGGATGATAATTAGCTCAAATAGTATAACTTCTAGAATAGTATAAGATCTGAATGTTCCTGATGACCACGCTGGTGTGGTCACTGACCCAGAGCCGGACATCCTAGAGAGTGAAGTCAAGTGGGCCTTAGGTAGCATTACTAACAACAAAGCTAGTGGAGATGATAATATCCCAGCTGAGCTACTTAAAATCCTAAATGATGATGCTGTGAAAGTGCTGCACTCAATATGCCAACAAATTTGGAAAACTCAGCAGTGGCCAAAGGATTGGAAAAGGTCAGTTTACGTTCCAATTCCAAAGAAGGGCAGTGCCAAAGAGTGTTCAAACTACCGTACAATTGCACTCATTTCACATGCTAGCAAGGTTATGCTCAAAATCCTACAAGCTAGGCTTCAGCAGTACGTGGACCGAGAACTACCGGACGTACAAGCTGGGTTTCGAAGAGGCAGAGGAACTAGAGATCAAATTGCCAACATGCGCTGGATCATGGAGAAAGCACGAGAGTTCCAAAAAAACACCTACTTCTGCTTCATTGACTACGCAAAAGCCTTTGATTGTGTGGATCACAACAAACTGTGGCAAATTCTTAAAGAGATGGGGGTACCAGACCACCTTACCTGTCTCCTGAGAAACCTGTATGCGGGTCAAGAAGCAACAGTTCGAACCGGCCATGGAACAACTGATTGGTTCAAAATTGGGAAGGGAGTACGGCAAGGCTGTATATTGTCACCCTGCTTATTTAACTTATATGCAGAGTACATTATGAGAAATGCAGGGCTGAATGAATCACAAGCCGGAATCAAGATTGCCGGGAGAAATATCAACAACCTCAGATATGCAGACGATACCACCCTAATGGCAGAAAGTGAAGAAGAACTAAAGAGCCTCTTGATGAGGGTGAAAGAGGAGAGTGCAAAAGTTGGCTTGAAACTCAACATTAATAAAACTAAGATCATGGCATCGGGTCCCATCAATTCCTGGCAAATAGAAGGGGCAGAAATGGAAGCAGTAACAGATTTTACTTTTCTGGGCTCCAAGATCACTGCAGACGGAGACAGCAGCCATGAAATTAAAAGACGCTTACTCCTTGGAAGGAAAGCTATGGCAAACTTAGACAGCATAATAAAAAGCAGAGATATCACCATGCCAACAAAAGTTCGTATAGTCAGGGCGATGGTGTTCCCAGTAGCAATGTATGGTTGCGAGAGTTGGACCATAAGGAAGGCTGAGCGCTGAAGAATAGATGCTTTCGAACTGTGGTGCTGGAGAAGACTCCTGAGAGTCCCTTGGACTGCTAGGAGATCAAATCAGTCAATTCTAAATGAAATCAAGCCTGACTGTTCCCTGGAAGGACAGGTACTAAGGCTGAAACTCAAATATTTTGGCCACCTAATGCGAAGAGAGGACTCTCTGGAGAAGACTCTGATGCTGGGAAAGATTGAAGGCAAAAGGAGAAGGGGAAGGCCAAGTATGAGATGGTTAGACAGCATCACCGATGCAACAAACATGAAAATGAGCGAACTCAGGAAGATAGTGGAGGACAGGAAGGCCTGGCGGGATATGGTTCATGGGATCACGAAGGGTCGGACACGACTTAACGACTCAACAACAACAGTATAACTTAAACGAAACTGCATTAGGCTGCAGTAACAGTCCAGTACGCACAGATGGAACGTCGCCTTTTTACTACTTTAAAACTTAAAACACATTGTACAGATATCTATGATTAATGTATCCTGGAGAGTTCACAGATTAAAATCTCACCAAACTGAATTAAAGGGAAACAATATACCGGTAGTAGAAAGAAACAGGGTTACAGAATGAAGGAGGGAAATTCAGGGGTTTATAGTCATTTTAACAACCATGAATATAGATGATATGCAAGAGGTAAGAAAACATATGGAAGCCCCTTTATCCTCAGGGTCAAAGACTTACCTTTGCATCACTGCCAGGGGTGGCAGTTAGAGCCAAGATTCGGAATTGTTTCGTATATTTACATAATTCTTTCACAACCTGAAAGGAGAAACACACATTCATCACTGTTCTCGCTGAAACAACAACATGGAGAACGATACCCATATAAGATAAAAACTATGGTTCAAGAAACGTGCCCAAAAATGATAAAACTGCTTAATGCTGAATGAGACCCTTGGTTCATCTCTAGGTTATTATTATTTATTGTGAGCAGCATGTGCTCTCCAAGGGGATAGACTTCCAAGCACTGCTAGCCAAGATACTTTTAAGTGGAGGTGTCAAGACAGAAGCCAAGAACCTTTCCAGGACCTTGAAGAAAGAATTACCAGTAAGTAGAAAAAGAGACAAAATCCTGCCCAAATTACAAAACATCTGGAAAAACGTCACTCTGTAAAACTGTCACTAAAAAAGTCAGAGACTCGTAAGCAAGAAAAGTGTGCATTATACATACAAGTACTGAAACCCGTAGGCTTGCACTTGTGCATCTAACATGAAATGGAGCCACCCAAGTGGCATAAGACTGGGATCTATCATTCCTCTGTAACCAATTTTCTTTTTACATGAGTGCACTTAATGGATTGAAGCCATAGTTAGAAAAAGATTGCAACAAAACAATTGTGACATTTTTCGGCACATGAATGGAACTTTGGCCATTTAGTAGCTTCCAGATAATTTTGATGGTCTTATATTTCACTAAGAGACCCACTCATAATCTTAACAGAGAATTTTCATGTAAAAAATTACTTCAACAAAACGTATTTCATCTCATTTATTCGACTTGTATCCTACTTGATCAGAGTAGATAACATGAGGTTGCAAAGGAGTCTCCCTTCGATCAGGCAAATCATGGACCTGCTTAGCTTTAACCATGTAACAGTATCCAAAATGTCTCTTGGCCACCCTTGTTCCAAATGTATTATTAATAGTAAGTGTGTGTTCAGCAAACAATAAATGCATATTTTTACACAAGGCTTTACAACATTAAAAAAAACTCAGAAAAAGAGCAACAGATTGTCTGACCTCAGTTACACAAGCGCAGAGCATATATGCTTTATAGTCCATTATACCTGACAGTAGGCATAATTTCCAAGAGCTTTGTGGGCTTCATCAATAACCACACACTTAATTTCCGTTGCAGGACACGTTCCACGGGTAAGATCGTTCATCATTATTTGAGGAGTAAGGAAGAAGACCCTCTTATTGTGCCAAATTTCTTTACGATCAACAACTTGAGTACCTCCTGAAAAAGAGAAGCAAACATCATTACAGACTCAAGCCCCACTCTATCCCACCCCCATTTAGCTAATGATTCACAAAAGAAAGGACATGTTCCAGGTGAGTTTGTTGTCATCAGAATGAATTCTTAATTAATGGACTGCCTTGCTCCTACGGTAGGTTTCTAGCCAGAACACCATTTTTGAGATAAAATACTGGTAACCTTGAACAGAAGGCAAAAGACAACAAGCCACACATGCAAATCTCCCAACTTTAAGCAAAGAAACAGGTACAGATGTTTGTGATAGAGAAAAACATATTGCCAATAAAGGTTTTGGAACTGAACTGAGAAAAACATACAGCACTTGCATTTTGCATGCAGTAACAGTGACCATCAATGGTGCCAGAGTTCAGATCAAGGACATTTGATTATAACCAGATGTATAAGTTCAGTGTTCATTAATAAGCATATACTGTACTCTGCCTTGCCAACAAAGTGCTTCAGATGGCATAGAATCAATCACATTTATCATAGCAGCAAGGGAGGCAGCAATGCCATCTGCCCAAGACTTTGTGGCTCTTTTCCTCCCAAAGAGTAGTGGAATACTAAGCTCAGAAAAATCACATGGTATATAGCATGTGTGCTAAGTGTCTGACAAAGAAGCTAAAGAAATTATCAGAGCATATCTGCTAGAACTCTCAATATTCAAATATTTCTTCAGCAGTTTCCTGCTTGTGCTTTCATAGAGATGTGGAGAGTTTCACAGACAGCTCTAAACATTTGAAGGGACGGCTGGTGCTACGATATAGCCTTACAGTGCTTCCAGCAGGCAACTGAACATATAAAGCTGCCTTCTACGAACATTTGTCTGTCTAGGTCTGTACTGCCTACACTGACAGACAGCAGCTCTCCAGAGTTTCAGGAGGGGTGGGGGTATTTTCCAAAGATACTGCCAAGCATTGAAACTGGGACCTTCTACATGCAAAGGACACACTCTGTCACAGAACTACAGCCCCATCCCCCAATTTACAGTGATCAGGATTCATTGTTTCCCCCCTTAGTTTTACTCCCACAAGGGAGGCATTCACTTAGTTTTCAGCCTCTTTGAGTGCACAGATTCCACCTTTTTGTAGATCGAACGAGACATCTTCAGGATTCAAGGTTATAGAAACCTTGAATTTCTATAACGATTTCGGGCTGCGGCGCAGCCGAGCGGGTCCTCCGGCTTGCGCCGCAAGCCGGAGGGAGAGGCTACAGATGTCTCGTTCGATTTACATTATAGCTGGTTATAACAGTCTTCAATCCTTTCCACCTTTTTAGTCCTCTGTACGTTTAGTTTAGTAGACTCTTTTGGGGTTATAATGAGGCGCATTAAAGGCAAGCAATTTCTGCACACTTCGGGGATCTGACTCTCCTGGTTCGTCTTCATTAAATGCTTTATTTTAAAAGCATCCTAGATGCTTTTAAAAGGGGTTTGGACAGATTCATGGAGGAAAAGACCATCACAGGTTACAAGCCATAAGCAACCTCCTGGTTTTAGAAGTGGGTTTTCTCTGTGTGCCAGGTGCAAGGGAGTGACAACGGGAAACAGGTTATCTTGTTGGCTGTGTGCTCCCTGAGGCATCTGGTGGGGCCACTGTGTGACACAGGAAGCTGGACTAGATGGGCTTTTGGCCTGATCCAGCAGGGCTCTTCTTATGTTCATTGTAACACCACCAACACCACCCGTGGATTGTTCCTTTCCTTGGGTAAAGAGCAGAAGCTTTCTCCTCCGCTCGGCCGCACCTCAGGCCGAAAAAAATCACCCTTTGGGGGTACGATGCGAAATAGCATCTTGCGTACCCCTAGGGGTTCGCGTACCACAGGTTGAGAACCTCTGTAGTAACTGATTCAGTATACAAGAAGAATGTCCTGGAGCTACTGCACCTCATGCAGTCAACGAAGTTTTGATTTCCGGCTGCGTCTGACAAAGGAGGACGCCAGGCCATTTCAAGGACTGGATGCAGTGGGCAGTTTTCTTCCCCAAACCCGCGAGTTCTCCCAAGTATGTTCCTAAAACCCGCGACTCGAGTCTACTCTACACAAGAGTGTGTGCCATCGGGGGGCTGGGGTGTGCCTGGCGTGTAAACCAGTCACGCCCCCTCCCCCAGCCACACTTTTTAACAAAGTTCTCCCCCGCGGGCGCCCAGGCGGTCCGTCCCTCCCCAGTGCGCTCCCAGGGCGACAGGACTCCCCGCAGCCCGTACCGGTCATCTCGGCCATGTGCGCGGCGGGGATGCCCATGAGGCGGGCGCAGGCCTCCCGCTGCTGGGCCACCAGGGGCTTGGTGGGGGCCAGGAAGAGGACGCGGCCGCCGGGGAACCAGCGGTAGAAGTTGTACATGACCACGGCGGCCACCAGCGTCTTGCCCAGGCCGGTCGGCAGGCAGAGCAGCGTGTTGGCCACGAGCGCCGCCTGCGCCGCCCGCACCTGGTAGGCGCGCTCCTCCACGCGCCCGCCGGAGGGGAAGACCCACAGCGCGCCCGCCGGGCCGCCCACGAAGGAGCCCGCCGAGGCCCGCGCCGGCGACCCCGCCTCGGCCTCCAGCGCCGCCGCCAGCAGGTCGTCGTCGTCAGCATCCTCGTCGTGGTGCTCCGGCGGCGGCGCAGGCCGGGCCCCCCATGCCTGGAAGAGCGTGGCCTGCCGCCCGCCACGGCCTCGCATTCCCTTCATCATTCCGCTGGCCGCGGCACAGCCGCCATCTTCGCGGCGACCCAACGGCCGCTGTTGCCATTGAAAACCCCGCCGCCGACGAAGGCCGCCCTGATTGGCTCCGCGAGCCCTGGCGGTCACGTGGAGCTGGAGGCTTCTCCCGCCCCCTCGCCGCGAAAAGAGGCGGTGCCTTTTGCGGAGTGATGAGAGCTGCTGCAGCGCGTAGCTATTATTTTTACGGGAGACTCTGCCTAACTAATTGCATTTGCTGCCAGCTGTTGCTTTTGTTGGGACACAATCCTGTTGAGAGCTTTACTCTGGCATTTTCTCAGGCAGCATCAACCCCAAACATGCTTACCTGGGTGGTGTCGGTCCTATTGAAGTCAGTGGGACTTTCTTCTGAGTGAACATGCTTAAGTTAGCATTGCACAGTCAGTCTGTGCGAGCGCGCGGACTCGCTAACCAACCATCATTTAGCAGCTTGTTAAAATGTACACCTCTTTCCTACCACCGACCCGCTTTTCGCATCACCAGGGACAGCCATTGGTTCAGTGGCAGGCGAGTTATTTTTGCGCGCAAAAACAAGCGAGGTGAACGGACTACACTACCCAGCACACATCTGGCGCTGCGCTCTGTTCAGCAGGTCCGGGCGGTCTTAGCACTTCGAACGCGCCGTGAGATGCTGGGAAATGTAGTGGCCCAACGGGCGCATGCGCAGGAGGGGGCGGTGCTCTCCCGGCCAGCCTCCTCCCCCTGGGCGGCTTCTTCCGCCCTTCGCGCACGTGAGGCGATGCTATGGCGGCCCCCGCGCGTCCTTGGAGCCTGGAGGAGCTGCGCGGCGACGCCCTGCCCAAGCGGGAGATCGTCCGCTTCCTGCAGGAGGAGGCGGCGCACCGGGTGGGGCTGGGGCGGGCGGCGTTTTCTCCGCAGGCGTCTTCTAAGTGGGCTGCAAGAAGCCCTCTCCGCCCCAGCATTCCAGCCGAGAGGCAAGCGCGTGTCAGCTGTTTCGGACATGACGAGAGAGAGAGAGAGAGCCCAGGCTAGGGACGGCGCTTTGGCGCTTGTCACGTCTGAAACAGCGGAACGCGCATCTTGGTACCGGGCAGAGCAAGCCCCCCACACACTGGGGAAAACCCCCCCCCAGGCCGGCTCCTTCACGTCTCGTGTGAAGTCCCCGCCCGGCATCAAGGGTAGCAAAAAATGGCCCCTGCCGCTAGGACGGGCCCGAGCTGGCCCCGGGTTGCGGAGCTGGGCTCTGAAAGGGAAAGCCGTGTCCTGGCGGGCCTCTTTTCCAAGCGGCGGAAAAACGTCCCGCTTCCGATTAGCGTTCCAGACGCGTGTTTCGTGGGGTGAGCCCGGCATGAGACCCCGATGCCCCCACGAGTGGCCTGTTTGTTTTATAGGTTTACAATTCTTCTTCTTAGTTGTGTCCCCTCCTTGTGCCTCTTGCTCACTCCCCGCCGTGAGGAGATGGTCACTTCTATAATAACACAAAGCGCCTACCCTTAATTTTCTTTTTCTGACAATTGTTGGAGGAGCCCAGTCATGTCAGTGCCAGTCTTCCTACAGGCATCCATTGGAACCGATCCAAGGAACTTCTTGGTTCTGTAGGACTTTTGTTTGTATCTATGAGGAGGAGGACTCTTGTGCAGGAGGACCTGGGATTGAGAGGTGGGACCTTTGCTGAACCACATAACACAAGTGATCCCCACTAGTTCACCTGGCAGACAGGGGGGTGGGGGTGGGGGTGGGGGGGGTTAGTCACAGAGGCACTATACTCTAGAGCTGCCAGCCAGCTCCATCTGGCAGGGTAGAAAATGCACTTTTGAGCATGGTGTGAGCATAAATGTGTGCTCAGTCTATGGTTCAGACGTGTGCACTGCTCTGCCTCATGCTCTTTCTTTCACTAAGACTAGATTTTGCTCATTTGCAGTTCGTACTGAGCACAGTAGCCCTAGTGTATATTCTGCAGGGATGCATTTGCCCCTTGAGGTTTTGAACTTGGGGAAAAGAAAGGCCATCAGGGATGCACTGTTGATTTATCCCAAGCTATTGGGAGAACTTCATTTTGCCTGGATACGCTCTATTTCATAGTAAAGTATGCCCCACACAGATTCCATTTGAGGGGAGTAGCGAGGATTCTACATTTCGAATGTAGTCTGTCGTAGTGTCATCCAGTCAGATCCCTCCCTCAAGAAGCTTCCAGTCTAAAATCCTGCACAGTGAGAGGCGACAGACAGGGCGGCCAGATGCTACTACTGGTCATAGTTTCTTGCAGCTCGTTCCAGATCACTGGATAGACCTCATTTCTTTCACAAGGAATAATGTTGCACTAACTGTTGGTTTTGCTTTTAGTTCCTTGCAGAACACAAACTATTAGGGCAGATCAAAAATGTGGCCAAGACTGCAAGTAAGGACCAGTTAATTGCAGCATATAACCAGCTCTTTGAAACACAGGTAGGTGTCTCTTTGTCCTGAACACATCTTTTAAAAAGCTTCGTGTTGACCCTGTTGCGCACAGGCATGCTCTTCTTTTGATATTTTGGGGAGGGGGCTATAATTGGGTGGCAGAGCACATGAGTTGCCTGCAGAAAGGTAAATGATCTATCTTGGGCGCCGGATGGGAAAGATCCTGAGGCTTGCAGAGCCGCTGCCAGGCTGAGTCTCTTCTGCTGGTCTGACAGGCAGCTCCAGGCATTCACGTCGTCTTTCTGTATCAAGTAGCTTCTACTTGAAATGTGAGCAACTTAACTTCAGCTGGGAGAAGGTGGAGACTCTTTCCAGTACACAGGGGGAGTTTTTTTCATGCATCATCCTCGTTGCAGTTGCCCCAGCGGAGGGATCGGCACCATGCATAGCACCCCTTACCCAGAGGTTGCCTCTCTTGTTGGGGGGGGGGGAACCCTGTGAGACAGGGAAGCCCTGTTTGTCGTAGCCCCAAAGTCACAAAAACTTGGGGTATCAGGGTGACCGTTTAATCGTGTAGTGCTGTTGCTGTGGTCAGTGCACCCAGCCTAACTGCTATTTTTCTGATGCAGCAAATGTGTGTGCGAGTATGAATTGTGATAGCTGCCTTGAGCTCTAGAAAAGTGAGATACTAATCTTTAAAATAAAGAAAGAAATCATGAATAGCTTGAACCGCTCTTTATATCACCCGTGACTACTGGGTAGAACAGATAGTTTAAGTGTGTTGCATGAAAGTGCACTCAGTGGACAGGATTTGATGCTGTTGTTTCACTATGTTGCCCGAACTTGCAGGCATTCCTATGTGCAAGCTGCTGTACAAACCAGAGTAGCTAAGGCATAGTAGCTAAGGGGTGTGACACTCATTTCATACAGCGGGCCAAATACTGTTCATGGTGTGCCTGCTGAGGGCTGGAAGCAGATGATGGCCAGAAATAAGCACTTTGTGCTCAGGTAGGAACGCATCAGTTGCACATGACAGAAAAGAAAATATGCAAATCTTGATCATATTTTCAAGATATGCCAGGATTGCCCATTGATCCCGTGGGGTTGCCCTTTCAGCCACGCGTTTTCTGCTGAGACATCACTTCGCAGCTCAGGTACTCTGCAAAGTGACAGCTTATACGGAGGCGGAGAGGCTGAAAGGGCGGCCCACATGATGATTGGACTCTCCCGGGGCCTCAGCAGCAGCAGCGTCTCCCTCTCTCACCCCTCTTGGTCTGCCCCTTCTCCCGTAGTGTTCCTTGCCTTCTGAGGCCTCCTTCTGTCGCTCCCTCCCAGAGCCTCAGCAGAAGCAGCACTGCTGAAAAGGGCGGCATTGGGAGAGCCCAAGTATCACGTGGGCTGGATAAAGAGCTTCCAGAGGCCTTATGTTTGACACCTCTGAGCTAGGGGTTGAGATTCGGATATCCTCTGGAATGGGGAAATGGCCAGAGCAGTGGATGAAATTGCTCCTATGCAACCTTGGCTGGGCTGTAGAGCCCACTCAGCTCCTTGGTTTACTAAGGACTAGCAGGCGATGAAATGGCTCAGCAGACATCTAGACGCAGGACGAATCTGACCCACCTCAGGCAGGAGTACAACTTAGTGCCTCTTCTGCGGCAATGATGGTGTGGAGAAGGCTTTCTTCTCTGCCACCATGGCTGCTACAGAACGTCGTCCAGTGGAGCTGTGCCGCATTGTGCGGAGTCTGTTCTATGTGACACCTCAGGAGAGTTGGGGAGACTCTCCCAATGCTCGCTGCGACACTTTCGCAGAACATTTTGCAAATAAAGTTGCTCCGTTTCAACTCCACTTAGACTCCACATTGACAGAGTCTAGAGATGTCTCTCAGGCAACTCTCTGTCCAGTTATTTGGGATTCTTTTCAGTGTATACGGCCTGAGGATGTGGACAGGATTCTCTGGAGTGTGAGAGTTGCTGCTTGTCCTCTTGATCCTTGCCCAGCGGGATTATTACAATCTGCCGGGGGGGGGGGTGGCTGAATGGGTGGGGAGGATAGTTAAGTCATCTCTCCAGGAGGGGGTACTGCCAACAGCCTTAAGGGTGGCAGTGGTTCGCCCTCTCCTGAAGAAACCCTCCCTAGACCCAATGGTCTTGGATAATTTCCAACCTGTGTCCAACCAAGACATTTTGGGGCAAGGTGATCGGGCAGGTGATGGTGCCTCAGCTCCAGAGAATTCTGAAAGAAGCTTTTATCATGCCTTTATCTGGCTGGAGATGGCCTTGGTCGCCTCAATTGATGACCTGTGCCGAGGACTAGGCAAGGGGGAGCGTGTCCCTTGCTGGTCCTGCTGGACTTCTCAGCGTCGTCCAGCACCATTGACCATGGTGTCCTTCTGAACCGGCTGACTGGATTGGGGCTTGGAGGCGCAGTTTTGCAGTGGTTCCTGGCAGATCAGACCCAGATGGTGAAGCTGGGGGATTCCTGTTTGGCACCCTGGTCACTTACTTGTGGGGTGCCAGAGGGATCTATTCTGTCCCCATGCTGTTTATCATTTACATGAAGCCGCTGGGGAGGTCATCTGGGGATTTTGAGTGGGGTGTCACCGATATGCGGATGACACCCAGCTCTATCTCTCTCTTCCGCCAGCCTCCAAGGGTGCTGTCGAAGTCCTGGGGCGCTACCTGGAGGCGGTTTGGGCCTGGATGAGGGCTAATAGACTGAAATTAAACCCAGACAAGACAGAGGTCCTCCTGGTTCAGAAGACTGCGATGCAGGTACTAGATCTACCCTCTGAAGCACTCCCTCTGATGGAGCAGGTCCGCAGCCTGGGAGTCCTCCTGGATCCACAGCTAACCTTGGATGGCCAGGTAGCATCTGTGACCGGGGGGGGGGGGGCTTTCACCCAGCTTTGGCTGGTGTGTCAGCTGAGACCATATCTGAGTCAGATGGATCCGGCCACAGTGGTCCGTGCCCTAGTGATATCTCACCTAGACTACTGTAATGCATTCTATGCGGAGCTACCCTTGAAGATGGTTCAGAAACTGCAGTTAGTGCTGAATGCGGCGGCCTGGTTGGTCACCAGGGCTCAGTAGGCTGATTCCACCATGCCGTTGCTCTGGCAGCTATAGTGGCTGCCCATTCCATTCCGAGCCCAATTCAAGGTGTTGGTGGTGACCTTTTAAGCCCTGCACACTATAGGACCAGGATACTTCAAGAGCCGCCTTCCCCCATACAATCCTGCATGATCATCAGACAGGGCCCTGCTGAGGACACTGCTGCCAACTGAAGCCAAGGGGATGGCAGCAAGATGCATGGCCTTTTCTGTTGTGGCACCATGTCTTTGTAACCAACTTCCAGAGAATCTGAGGACAGCCCTCTCTCTATATGATTTCCTGCAGTGTTTAAAAACATTTTTATTTCGCTTGGCTTTCAAAGGGAGAAGAACTTGCTAGGGACCCCTTTTTAATTTAACATGTATACCGTAGGTCTTGGTTGCTGTTTTATACTATTTTAATTATACGTGATTGCTGTTTGTACACCTTTTAATCTGCTCCAATATCGTTTTAACTGTTTTAACTGTTTTAATTGGTTTTATTTAATGCTTTTATTTTATTGTTGTACACTGCTTTGGGCATTGAAAAAAATGGTATAAAATATATTTTAAACAAATAAATAAATATGCCAGGTTCAACCCTGGCCTCTGCTATGTACTTGCTAAAGGGCTTCGATGAGCCGTACTCTTCGTATGGTGTGCCAGTTGCCCCCAGGCCTAGCCAAGAATGCCCAGGCATTGCTAGCAGGCTGGAATTCTGTCCTGCATCCCACCTCGACGTGTTGAACCCCCTTTCATGCTGTTGTCAGCCACCTTGGGCTCCCCATTGAGGTAAGGAAAGGTGGGGTTAAAGCGTCAAGCAAAGAATCCGGACTTCCCTTACAGGGACATTGTAAAGCTCACAGCAAAATAACATAGTGAAGCTACTTGACTGTTTGGCAGCACTGCTGAGAGATGCTTTTGCAATGGGGAGAGAACCCAATGGTGGATATTTTCTTTCCAGAGCTTCAAGAGCACAGAGAGCACAGAGCAGGTGACTGAGCAGGTGAAAAAGGTCAAGATTGATGAAGAGAAGCCCAAAGAGACATCCCTCGAGGAGGAGGTGGAGGAGGTAGGCTGGGAAGCCAGGAACCCCCCACTCCTTGGCGGGGGGAAGATGGAAACCTTGCGGGCACAAGAGGGCAAATGGGGACAAAGGGGATGATGTGTAAGAGCCAGTGCAGACCTTGGAAAAATATCTCGCATGGAGCCTGACACCCAGAGATGCAGCCGTATCCATGTGGCGGCATTTGACACGCAAACACATCCCTGGAAACCTCTTGCACGGAAAAGATGGTGAGCCTGAAGCAGCCTTCAGGCACCTCCGTCACGTCCTCCATGGAACGTTGGCGCTTTGCCAAAGCAGGCCCACTTTCTGGGTGCAGTGCAGAATGGTGGTGTTCAGATAGACCGGGGGGGGCCAACCTTCCACCATTCGGGCCTCTGCGTTCTTAAGAGTGGTGTGACAGAACCGTGGCAGCTGCCAGTGCTGAGGGTGCTGCTCAAGCAGCTGCACCTGCTGAAATGCTCTCACCTATACAGCCATTCAAGGGCCAGGAGCATTCAGGTTGGAAGGTTGGCCACCCCTGAGATAATGAGAGACCTTGGTACCAGCATAGCGTGGCGTTCCTTCTCACACCTCCAAGCTATTTCCCCCCAGCTGCTTCAAAATGGCTTCTGACCTACAAGATGGAGGCAGAGCTCACCAGTCATTTTACCCTGTTCATCACACATGGAGATCTGGACTTCCTGTGTGTTTTCTTGTGCTAGACTTTTGTGTGCATCTCATCCACCTGTGCTAGAGTCTTTCCATGTGCAGAAGGGCAACTTTGGGTCCAGCCCAATGTATCCTGTGAACACACTGGGCTGGATCCAGAGTTGCCCGTCTGCACCTGGAACAGCTCTGAACATACTGAAACACGACATGCATTCGGCCACTGGCCGTGTGGAGCGCCTTTAAAAGTGTCTTGAGTGAGAAACGGTGACCTCCATCTTTATGGAGCTGAGACTTTTAACGTTTTCGTTCCGTTCTGTCTGATAAGAAGCCTCCTGTTTTTCTTCATGTTGTTGACTTTTGGAACAGTAAGAAAAGGAAGATGGCAATTGTGTTGCTTCCCTCTTCTCAATCCAGGGCCCCCCCAAATACACAAAGTCGATTCTGAAGAAAGGAGATAAGACCAACTTCCCCAAAAAGGGAGATGTGGTTCACTGCTGGTATACAGGGAAGCTGCAAGATGGAACGGTGTTTGATACTAACATTCAGACAAGTGAGTTTTGTGTGTGTGTGTTTAGCATGCCATCAGTGTACATGGCATTTGGCACAGAGCAAAAAGACAGGTCCCTGCCCCAAGGGGCTTACAGTCTAGAGATATTGATGCAAGGGAGATAACCGAGAGGGAAGGGGTCGGAGGCAGGAGGTGATGGGGGAAGCAGATGCGCTTGTTCCAGTGGGGGGGGGAGACTGGGGTGTGGGGCCAAGAGCGTCCCAGAAGACGTGCGTTTTCAGCAGGGTTTGAAAGACCTGAGCAAGGAAGCAGCCCGCAGGTCATCTGGGAGGCAGTTCTAGGGAGAAAAGGCAGCGTTGCTCGAGGGAGCAGGAAGATGATGATGTCAGGATGTGTTTGCTCTTAGCTGAGGTGGCGAAGCTGTGAGCGCAGATCACGGCAGGCGAGTGATGACCGAAGGCCTGGTCTGCTAGGAAGCTCACTTGCTCCACATGAACGGAGGCCCCCACCTCTGCTTCGCTGCGCCGCTTGCATCCCTTCCAGTAGGGCTTGTCCAGAATATATTCCCAGGGGATTGTGCCCTGAGATGCTATTCAGCCGTTCATGTAGCGAAATTCTCCCTTAGTCATGGCCTGAACATGATTTACCCAGTCTGTAAATCGCCCATTATTGCAACACCTTCTCCTTTTTAAATGCCTCCCTGATTTCTTCCTCCAAACCAAGATCGCCTTCAGCGTTTTGGTCAGGAGGGCAATAGCATGTCCCCATTACTACATGATTTGGGGGGCTAGTATTTCCATCTACGCTGATTTTGCAGAGGAATCAGATTCCCCCATGTTTTCTAGCTTGTTGGCTTCTATGCCCTCCTTGACATGCAGCGCTACGCCACCCCCAGTTCATCCCTCCCCGCCCTTTTTGGGGAGTTTGTATTCTGGAGTGACCATATCCCACTGGTACTCTCCGTTCCAGTAGGTGTCTGTTCCGCCCACTATACGTTCTCCTTCGCAACCCAGGGCTCCAGCTCCCCCATCTTGGCTCAAAGACTTCTGGCATTGGCATATAAACCTCTGTACGTCATGTCCTTGTTCAAGTGTTATCCGCATGTGCCTTTTCCACTGCGGCCTGCTCTCCTAATTGTACCCTTCCCCAGATCATTTACACCCTCATCCCTTAGGGATGCTTTCGCCTGAACCAGATGTTGTCCCGCTCCTGCCGGCTTTCCCACAGAAATCAGTTTAAAAGCTGCTCTGCCACCGTTTTGATGTGAAGCACCAGCGGTCTGGTTCCATGTTGGTTCAAGTGGAGCCCGTGGCACAGGACTCATGGTGGTTTAGGAAGAGAAGTCAGGGCTTTTAGTCCCTCAGAGAAAGATTGCAGGTCGAACTATATCAGACTTTGGTCTTTGCTCTGGGTACTGAACTTTGAAGACGTGACAGGAGCATTTGCTGCTGAAGAGCTTTGGGCAATGCAATTCCAGTTCCTGCATCTTGCCAGATTCCTATTTATCGGCCTTCAAGCAGGATCAAGGCTGCTGCCTCTGCTTCTCTGTTTGTTCTGTGCCCCTTCTCAGAAGAGTGGAGTTTGGTGTCTGAACAGCCCCTGTGGCGGCCCAGGCTTTTTATTTTAAATATTTATACCCTGTGTTTTTAAGAGGCAATGCAAGGTGACTTACAGTAGCTAAAATTCAAACAGAGCAGTTCACAAAAAGGCAGCTTAAACAACTCAAATCCACAAGAAAACCTGCAACAGGTATTACCCAGCCAGCACCCACAGCCAGTCATTGGCGTGTCCTCTTCTAAAAGCGAAATGAAAAAGCTGGATGGCTTGCGGTGTCTGAAAGGGTATAAAGTAGGGGCCGAGCAGGCCTCTGTCAGGAGGGCATTCCACCGGGACAGTGCTACCACCGAGAAGGCCCTGCTCCTGGCGGATGCCTGATGTGCCTCAAAGGCAAAGATACCTGGAGCAAGGCTTCAAAGGGCAATCCAAACTTGCCACTCTGAAAGAGCCCCAAGCGGTGCTGCTTTGTGCAGAGCAGAGGAAGACCTGTTTGCACAATCCAGAGAGGCCTAGTTCACGGTCAGGCAGCTCCATACGTGCCAGTAGATCTTACACCAGAGTGACCACAGTGTTCCTCATTGAAACAGTCTTTCACATTCCCCTTTTCCTCCTCGAATAGGGGCCATTCTTGTGGCTTCAGTGATCAGCAGACTGGGCCTTGACCCAGGGAGCTCACCAAAGTGTGGCAAGCCCTTCCACGGAAGGTGCAGCCGTTTCCCTGGCCTCCTGTTGGTGCTGAGGCTAGCCGTTCTTTGCCAGTGAGCGGACGGGTACCCTGGGCGATTTCCTCCACCACCACCACCACCCCCCAGACCTGTATAGTGGGAACAGTTCTGCAAAACTGCTTCAGATCTGTGGTTCAAATGGCAGGCTGTGCAGTGCGAAGGGGTTGCCTTCCCCAAAGCCAACGGAGTAAAAAGGAAGAGGCAGGTGGGCATGGTGTAGAGATGGTGCTGTAATGAAGATCATAACAGGTCTTCAGTCCAGCAGGCTCACAAGCGAACTGTCTTTTCAGCCTCAAAGAAAAAGAAAGCGTCAAAACCACTGAGCTTCAAAGTCGGTGTGGGAAAAGTGATCCGAGGGGTAAGTGCAGCCGGTCTGTCCTTGTCAGTCTCCCAAGTGTATTGCCAGGCAGCTGTCAGGCCACCCGCTGGCATTCTCCAGAAAGAGGGCGACACCTGTCCTCTGGCCTGCTGGTCGTAGGCAACAGGGTGACTCTAAGTGACACATGCCGTATTCTCCAGTAGGGCTCAAGGTACCGTGTCATGCATAGCACCTTAGGAAAGGGTGACGTCTTCTGCACAAGTCCGTCTTTCTACCCTTTCAGTGATAGTTACGGCTGTCAAAGGCACAATTTTAAACAAGGAAGGTCATGCAGTGCATTTTCCCATTCAGTTTGTCAGTGTTTCCTGCATTTTCACGTTTAGGGTGCTCAGAGTGCAAGTAACCCTGGTGTCCCAGTCCTCATCAAACCAGTAAGGGCGTAGACTGCTCCAGACTCTTAGTGGCTGGATGACTCAAGAGGGACAAGTAGAGAGAAATGGTTCTTTACGTGACTGTTTGAGCCTCACGAATCGTGTCAAATGTCGACATTCCAGCATGTTTCCTAAGTTGTTTTAATTTTTCAGTGGGATGAAGCCCTGATGACAATGAGCAAAGGGGAAAAGGCTCACTTGGAAATTGAACCGGAATGGGCGTATGGAAAGAAAGGGCAAGCGGAGGCCAAGTATCCTTGTCGTGTTTATTGCTAAGCTGCATACAGATCTGATAAGATTGTGGGTGTGTGAAAATTCTCAGTCCCTGCCAGGTTGTCGCTCTCCTATTTGAAACATGAGCAGATGGGTAATGTTGTGGGACGAATGTGCAACCTCATTTCAGCAGTCGGGGGGGGGGGGGGAGGCTGCAGTGTAACAGTTAACACAAAGTAGCTGTGTCATCTGATTTCACATTACCCCTGGAAATGTGATCTAATTGGCAGAGATTGTATTACTAGCACACTTAGTGCATTCAAATGCAAAAGGGAGCTGGGGAAAGGGGGTGAGAGTTTGAATATTATGGGTTCCCCTTGTGCCAAAATTCTTGCTTTGCAAGCCTCTTGTGCAGCTACTGTTATGAAAGACAGGACCCATACCATGGCCTAAAGTTGCAAGAAGTGCCATTGGCACAGGACAAAGGAACGAGTGCAAGTGCTTGTGTCCTCAGATAGGTTCTACACTGACTGAACTCTGCAAGTGAAACTCCATGTGATAATGCAGAGTAAGTAGGGAAAAGATAAGAGCAGCATTTCTCAAACTGGGGGTTGGGAAGTGAGTCACGACCTGATTTCTGGTGGGTCCCACAGAGCCTCCAATGAAAACACAGGAGATAGAAAGATCAGATAACATAATTGCCTCAAGCCCTGAGGCTATTAAAAAAATTGCATAGCTGCTACTTGCCCTACAAACAGCGGAGCTCCTGCAGTTTGCAAGCTTGTGTAAATATATAGGGAGCTTGAGCGGCTTGCACAACACCAGAACCAGGGGACATGCACGAAAATTGGGTGAAGGGAAAGTTAGAACAGACAAAATAAATTATTTCTTCACCCAGTATGAAATATGTGGCACTCCTTGCCACAGGATGTGGTGATGACACCTGGCCTAGATGCCTTTAAAAGGGGATTGGATATATTCATGGGAGAAATTACAAGCCATAAGCCTGGTTTTAGAAGTAGGTTATCTTTGTATGCCAGGTGCAAGGGAGTGGCAACAGGATACAGATATCTTGTACTCCCCGAGGCATCTGGTGGGCCACTGTGAGATACAGGAAGCTACACTATTGGGTCCCAGTACTAAAAGGTTTGGAAGTCACTGAGATAGAGCATACTGCCTTCAAGAACAGTGTAGCAAAAGGACATCCCTAGCTCAACAGCAAATAAGGCGGGTGCTTGTATCAATGGAGCTTCAGTTACTAATTGATTTCAATGAGGCTTGGTCATGTCTGTCTCAGGACGCAACTCAAGAGAGAAAGCTTGCTCTCGTTTCTTCTCCATTCCCTCCCCTCATGGGAACTTCATATATGGTTCAAAAGACTGGTAGCTAAGCTCTTTCTTAGCCTAATTCTTAGGTGAACGACAACATAGCGTCTTCCATAGAAGTTCCTTAACCTTCTACCTCAGGATTCCACCAAATGCAAAACTTTTCTTTGAAGTTGAATTGGTAGATATTGAATGATTTTTTTTTGTTCTTGAATAAACTTGAAGATGTTTGTCTGAATCCAGGAAATACAATTGTGGCCTTGTGAATTGAGAAAATAAGTTTTACTCTTGTTGCTGTTTAGTGCCCACTTAATTAAAGACTGGTTTATACATGGCTCTGACTTTCATTATTGTTCCACAGTGTCATCTTAACAAGTCTGCTACAGAAAGCGCTGCTGGCTGATTTAACATGTTACCACTGGTCCTGCGTTACAAGTGGCCAGGAAGCTATAGCCAAAGGCAAAAGTTGCTCCTATGTTCTTCTTTGTCACCAGTATTTCCTTTCTACTGTAACATTCCAATCAAATCCCTCCTGCTGTTTATGCAAATTAGGACAAAGTTATGAGTGATTGCAGAGGACCAGATTTCCCAGACATGCTACTTCCACACAAGCCCAAGAAAATGTATACCAAGTGGGTGTGCATTTACTTCTCCCTAGTGGGCAAGGGGACCAACTGCGTGGGGGGGGGGGTTGATTACCATCTCAAAAAGGATATAGTGGAACTGGAAAAGGTGCAAAAGAGAGCAACCAAAATGATGAGTGGGCTGGGGCATCTCCCTTATGAGGAAAGGCTACAGCGTTTGGGGCTCTTCAGTCTAGAAAAAAGGCGGTTGAGGGGGGACATGATTGAGACATATAAAATTATACATGGGATGGAGAGAGTGGATAGAGGGAAATTCTTCTCCCTCTCGCACAACACCAGAACCAGGGGACATGCACTAAAATTGAGTGGAGGGAGAGTTTGAACGGACAAAAGAAAATATTTCTTTACCCAGCGTGTAATTGGTTTGCCACAGGAGGTGGTGATGGCACCTGGCCTGGATGCCTTTAAAAGGGGATTGGACAGATTTATGGAGGAAAAGTCCACAGGTTACAAGCCATGATGGTGATAAGCAACCTGGTTGTAGGAGTAGGTTTTCTCTGTGTGCCAGGTGCAAGGGAGTGGCAAAAGGATACAAGTATCTTGTTGTCTTGTGTGCTTCCTGAGGCATCTGGTGGGGCCACTGTGTGATACAGGAAGCTGGACTAGATGGGCCTTTGGCCTGATCCAGCAGGGCTCTTATGATGTTCTTATGGGGGGGGGGGAGAGAGAGAGAGGACGTTTGCTGTTAACAACAACAACAACATTGTGGTTCTTAAGTTGTGTCCGACCCTTCGTGATCCCATGAACCATATCCTGCCAGGCCTTCCTGTCCTCCACTATCTTCCTGAGTTCGCTCATTTTCATGTTCGTTGCATCGGTGATGCTGTCTAACCATCTCATCCTTTGCCTCCCCCTTCTCCTTTTGCCTTCAATCTTTCCCAGCATCAAAGTCTTCTCCAGAGAGTCCTCTCTTCGCATTAGGTGGCCAAAATATTTGAGCTTCAGCCTCAGTACCTGTCCTTCCAGGGAACAGTCAGGGTTGATTTCATTTAGGATTGACTGATTTGATCTCCTAGCAGTCCAAGGGACTCTCAGGAGTCTTCTCCAGCACCACAGTTCGAAAGCATCTATTCTTCGGCGCTCAGCCTTCCTTATGGTCCAACTCTCGCAACCATACATTGCTACTGGGAACACCATCGCCCTGACTATGCGAACTTTTGTTGGCATGGTGATATCTCTGCTTTTTATTATGCTGTCTAAGTTTGCCATAGCTTTCCTTCCAAGGAGTAAGCGTCTTTTAATTTCATGGCTGCTGTCTCCGTCTGCAGTGATCTTGGAGTCCAGAAAAGTAAAATCTGTTACTGCTTCCATTTCTGCCCCTTCTATTTGCCAGGAATTGATGGGCCCAGATGCCATGATCTTAGTTTTATTAATGTTGAGTTTCAAGCCAACTTTTGCACTCTCCTCTTTCACCCTCATCAAGAGGTTCTTTAGTTCTTCACTTTCTGCCATTAGGGTGGTATCGTCTGCATATCTGAGGTTGTTGATATTTCTCCCGGCAATCTTGATTCCGGCTTGCGATTCATTCAGCCCTGCATTTCTCATATTGTACTCTGCATATGAGTTAAATAGGCAGGGTGACAATATACAGCCTTGCCGGACTCCCTTCCCAATTTTGAGCCAGTCGGTTGTTCCACGGCCGGTCCGAACTGTTGCTTCTTGACCCGCATACAGGTTTCTCAGGAGACAGGTAAGGTGGTCTGGTACCCCCATCTCTTTAAGAATTTGCCACAGTTTGTTGCGATCCATACAATCAAAGGCTTTTGCGTAGTCAATGAAGCAGAAGTAGGGTTTGTTTTTTTTTGAACTCTCGGGCTTTCTCCATGATCCAGCGCATGTTGGCAATTTGATCTCTAGTTCCTCTGCCTCTTCGAAACCCAGCTTGTACGTCCGGTAGTTCTCGGTCCATGTACTGCTGAAGCCTAGCTTGTAGGATTTTGAGCATAACCTTGCTAGCATGTGAAATGAGTGCAATTGTGCGATAGTTTGAGCACTCTTTGGCACTGCCCTTCTTTGGAATTGGAACGTAAACTGACCTTTTCTAATCCTTTGGCCACTGCTGAGTTTTCCAAATTTGTTGGCATATTGAGTGCAGCACTTTCACAGCATCATCATTTAGGATTTTAAGTAGCTCAGCTGGGATATTATCAACTCCATTAGCTTAGTTGTTAGTAATGCTACCTAAGGCCCACTTGACTTCACTCTCTAGGACAGGGTGGTCCAACTTCTCGCACCTCGAGGGCCGCATGCTGACTTCGACACGAAACCCGGGGGCCGCACAATTAATAATTAATTATTATTAATAATAAATATTAATATTAATATAATATTATAAATATTTCTCTTCAAAGCAGAAATGCAAGATGTTGTCCCCGCCATTCTCCCTTTGACACCCCCAAAGGGTCTCTTTTTTTAAAAAGGACAATCCCCCAATGCAGCACCCCCTTTCCTTTCATGTGATCCATCTCATCTACCCTCCCCCCATATAAATAGGAGTGACAATGAATCTAAATTACAAAGGAACAGTGCATCTAAATTTAAAAAGGATCTTCCCCTTTCAAGCTATCAAACAAGTACTCAGGTTTCCACTTTATTCATAGTGTTTAGTTCTCTCTGCCCAAACAGAAAAGCAAGCCTTGATGTCAAGGGGCTTTGCTGGCTGCCTAGCTACTGAAATCGGAAGAGCAGACTTGGTTCCAATGCCTTTGCTTTCCCCACTCCCCTCAGAACAGTTCAGTGCTACAAAGAGCACAGATCTTCATTCATCATCTTTTATTGCTGCCAGAAGCTGCTCTGAAAGCAATGCCGCCCTTAAGCTGCTGAAAGTGTGAAGTTTTACTTGTTTCAGGCTGCGTGCCTGGGGGGGGGGGGGAGGAAAGAGCACGAAACGAAAAAGGAATTTTTCGCTGGATGGTGAGGGAGAGAAAGGGGTGATAAAAGGGGACTTGGAGACTGCAGAGAAATTAAATGAGTTCTTTGCATCTGTCTTCACGGCAGAAGACCTCGGGCAAATACCGCTACCGGAACGGTCTCCCCTGACTAAAGAATTAAGTCAAATAGAGGTTAAAAGAGAAGATGTCTCAGACTTAATTGACAAAATAAAGATCAATAAATCACCAGGCCCGGATGGCATCCACCCAAGAGTTCTGAAGGAACTCAAGAATGAAGTTGCTGACCTCTTGACCAAAATATGCAACTTGTCCCTTAAAACGGCCACTGTGCCAGAAGATGGAGGATAGCTAATGTCACGCCAATCTTTAAAAAAGGAAGGAGGGGGGACCCGGGAAACTACAGGCCGGTCAGCCTAACATCTGTTCCAGGGAAGATGGTGGAAAGTCTCATTAAGGATAAAATCTTAAAATACATAGAAGAACAAGCTCTGCTGAGGGAGAGTCAGCATGGCTTCTGCAAGGGGAAGTCTTGCCTCACAAACCTGTTAGAATTTTTTGAAAAGGTCAACAGGCATGTGGATGCGAGCGAACCCGTGGATATTATATATCTGGATTTTCAGAAGGCGTTTGACACGGTCCCTCATGAAAGGCTCCTGAGAAAACTCCACAGTCAGGGAATAAGAGGGCAGGTCCTCTTGTGGATTAGGAACTGGTTGAAGACCAGGAAACAGCGAGTGGGAGTCAATGGGAAATTTTCACAATGGCGAGAGGTGAAAAGCGGTGTGCCCCAAGGATCGGTCTTGGGACCGGTGCTTTTCAACTTATTCATAAATGACCTGGAGTCGGGGATAGGCAGTGAGGTGGCCAAGTTTGCGGATGACACTAAACTTTTCCGGGTGGTAAAGACCAGCAGGGATTGTGAAGAGCTCCAGAAGGATCTCTCCAAACTGGGAGAATGGGCAGCAAAATGGCAGATGCGCTTCAATGTAAGTAAGTGCAAAGTGATGCACATTGGGGCAAGAAACCAAAATTTCACATATACGCTAATGGGTTCTGAGTTGTCTGTGACGGATCAAGAGAGAGATCTTGGGGTGCTGGTGGACAGGTCGATGAAAGTGTCGACCCAGTGTGCGGCGGCTGTGAAGAAGGCCAATTCCATGCTCGGGATCATTAAAAAGGGGATTGAGAATAAAACGGCCAATATCATTCTGCCTTTGTACAAATCGAGGGTAAGGCCACATCTGGAGTATTGTGTCCAGTTCTGGTCACCATACCTCAAAAAGGATATAGTTGAATTGGAAAAGGTGCAGAAAAGAGCGACCAGAATGATTTGTGGGCTGGAGCACCTCCCTTACGAGGAAAGGCTACAGCGTCTGGGGCTTTTCAGCCTAGAAAAAAGGCGCCTGAGGGGGGACATGATTGAGACTTATAAAATTATGCATGGGATGGAGAGAGTGGATAGAGGGAAATTCTTCTCCCTCTCGCACAACACCAGAACCAGGGGACACGCACTAAAATTGAGTGGAGGGAGAGTTAGAACAGACAAAAGAAAATATTTCTTTACCCAGCGTGTGATTCATCTGTGGAACTCCTTGCCACAGGATGTGGTGATGGCACCTGGTCTAGATGCCTTTAAAAGGGGTTTGGACAAATTCATGGAGGAAAAGACCATCACAGGTTACAAGCCATAAGCAACCTCCTGGTTTTTCTAGAAGTGGGTTTTCTCTGTGCCAGGTGCAAGGGAGTGGCGACTGGACACAGGTATCTTGTTGTCTCGTGTGCTCCCTGAGGCATCTGGTGGGGCCACTGTGTGACACAGGAAGCTGGACTAGATGGGCTTTTGGCCTGATCCAGCAGGGCTCTTCTTATGTTCTTATGTTCTTATGAATTAAGACAAAAGAGCAGAAAGCTACTGGATTTTAACACCCCATTTCTTACATGCTGAGTGAGAAGCCTCCAAGTGAAGCGCAACCACCAGGAATGAGCTTCACGCCTTTTCGTCAGCTGGAGCGTGGGGCAAGCGCTTCAGCCATCGCACTCTCCGCAGCATGCCCTGCGCGCACTCGATAACGCTCGGAAAAGCACTCAGAAGCAGAGCGCTTTTCGGAGGCATGCTGGGGCTCTAGGGGCGACCTGTTCCAAGGCAGCCAGCCCGACCGGCTCTCTTCCTGAGGTTCAGGAAAAGAGCGGATCGGGCTGGCTACCTCGGAACAGCTCGGCGCTGAGTGCTTTTGCTGGGGGGAGAGAGGGGGGAGGGAGAAGCCTCCGGGGGCCGTTGGCGGCCCGGGGGCCACGTGTTGGACCACGCTGCTCTAGGATGTCCGACTCTGGGTCAGTGACCACACCAGCGTGATCATCAACCACAATACTCCCTCCCAAAATGGAGTTAGAGCCACTTCCTAGCAGCAGCATCTGTTTTAGACCACCCAGCTGAAGACATTTTTCCTTGGGAGGCAAATTTACACAATTTTCTACAGAGAATTTACACAATTTGGTTTTATTACAAAAGACATTTTAATCAAACAAATGTCTAAACTTGTACATGAGTTCAATACAAAATCCACCCTAAACACAGCATAGTTCTAGCAACACACTTCATTTCAGTCACTGGAAAAAAAAATCAAAAAGGACACCTGTACACACTACCTTTAATGTCTTTTTAAAAAAATCACAGCTTTCAGATGCTGCAACTGTAAACCAACCAAGCCAAAACACATCTGTGGGGTGAACTGTGGGGTGTTCAGGGACATTTTACCTCAGTGGGAAGGGAACAGAACAGAAAACTCAAGGAGAGCATTGTGCCCCTGCAGGGGCACAAGCATGTTCTGACAAATTTGAACCAGTGCTTTATAAAAAATGCTAATGGGCTTGCAGTTTAAGATTCCCAATGAAATATTAACTGAAAATATTACTCTATCATTGTTCATAACTTGAATCGCAAAAAACAGTTGATTTCTGGTAAACTATGTGTACAGCAAGATAAACACACGTTTGTCACATGTATCCTGTGAACATCAGCTTCTTGCACATGCAGAAAAGACAAAATACCACGAGTTTGTTCACATCCCTTTTTTTGAAAACAAACTTCCATATCCCATTTCGCCTCAATTTCCGTTCTTCTATTCAGGTTGAAGCGGACTGATAATATTGTCCATAATTCCATGCATTTGGGTAGTTGTACTAGAGAAGAGAAAGAAAATGTCAGCTAAGGAAATCCCCAAGTCCCGATATTGGTCTGCATGAGAGCATTAAACAACAGTCCCACTCAGGTTTCCAGGAATCAGGAGAGAGATCTTGGGGTGCTGGTGGACAGGTTGAGGACGATATCGACCCAGTGTGCAGCGGTCGTGAAGGCCAATTCCATGCTCAGGATCATTAAAAAGGGGACTGAGAGAATAAATGGCCAATATTATGCCATCGTACAAATCAATGGTTAGGTCACATCTGGAATATTGCATCCAGTTCTGGTCGCGGCATTTCAAAAAAGATATAGTGGAACTGTGAAAAGGTGCAGAAGAGAACGACCAAAATGATTAGTGGGCTGGGGCACCTCCCTTACGAGGAAAGACTACAGCGTTTGGGGATCTCCAGTCTAGAAAAAAGGCGCCTGAGGGGGACATGATTGAGACGTGTAAAATTATGCATGGGATGGAGTGAATAGAGAGAAGTTCTTTTCCCTCTCATAAAACACCAGAGCCAGGGGCCATCCACTAAAAAATGAGTGGCAGAAGAATTAGAACAGACAGAAGAAAATATTTCTTTGCCCAGCATGTAATTAATCTGTGGAACTCCTTGCCACCAGATGTGATGATGGCACCTGGCCTGGAAGCCTTTAAAAGAGGTTTGGACAGATTCATGAAGGAAAAGTCCATCACAGGTTACAAGCCATGATGGGTATATGCAACCTCCTGGTTTTAGTAGTAGGCTCTCTCTTAATGCCAGATGCAAGGGTGTGGCGACAGGATACCGGTCTCTTGTCTTGTGTGCTCCCTGGGGCATCTGGTGGGGAAGCTGGACTAGAGGGGTCTTTGGGCCTGATCCAGCAGGGCTCTTATGTTCTTACAAAGGTCAGTCTTTGCAATGCAAATAAATGGAGACTGCCCTGCTTCAAGCTTGCATTTTGTTTTGAAGGCCATCTCTGCCGTTGCAATCAAGATACCATGGAGGTTTAGTTTAACAGGGGACAGGTGTCAGAAACGAGTATGGCAGCACTGCTGAAAATGTTTACCCTGACACACACCACCCCTGTGCCCCAAGTGTCTGGAGGCTTACCTGGTACCAGGCATTATAGTTGTAGGCAGCCTGGCTCACTTGCATGTCTCCGTCCGTCATTTGGCCAGGCACGAGAGCAGCCTCATCCCCGAGAGCCCTCTTCTCATCTGGCTCCTCGCAACTGCAAGATCAAAGGAAAGTGCTATTCTAGAGAGCTCTCTTCAGCCTGTGCTCCACCACCAGACGCTCTGCCCGAGGAGCTTGGAGGAGAGGCTGAGAGATCTGCAGGCAGCTTAGAGTAGCCAGGGCCAGCAGTGCAAGAGCCTTACGCCCGAGACGCTTCTTCTGAGCAGTACATTCCTGTGAATAGCAGCTCCAGAACCGGGATCTACCAGCAGCCCCATCTCATGCTCACCTTCACACGGAGTGATCCTCCAAGGGCTCCTTTTAATTGCATTGGGAGGTCTATGCTCCCGCTGCCCCAAGACCTTGTTTTGCCTCAGTCTTACTGAGGCAAGTCAACACTGGAATACTAAATGTCAAAGGAAGGCTAACGGTCGTCAGACATATATTCTGAGAAGAAAATGGTCCAAGAGGGATGGGATTTTGGGAAAAGTGAGATGCCAAAAGCACAACTGCAAACAATTTCAATGAGAACAAAACCTGGGAGACATCTAAGGAAACCAGCATAGCTGCACAAAGCTTTTGAGAAAAGTGAAAACATGTAGAAGTGGAAGGTTAATTGAGGCCAAATGTGCAAAATTACATGTGGAGAGAGCATTTCCCACAGAATAACTGAACGTTTGGATGCAAAACCCATGTGAGTTTTCTTATCTGCAAGTTTTTTCCCCACAAAATAAGCCAAGTACCTTCCCTCACTTTTTAATCTGCGAATTCCAAATCTTCCACATGGATTTTGAACATATGGTAGGAAAATTCACATGGTTTTTGATATCCCTGAGTTGCAAATCCTTGGAGGAGGTGAGACAGCACCCCAGACTGGCTCAATCATCTCCTCGCTTGCGGCAAGCAGGAGAGGAGATACAAAAGAGGACCGAACTTGAATTGTGACTGATCTTTTGCATCAACCTGTGGAGGAAACTGGTGTTCTGTCATTGGCAAGGGGCTTTCTTGCTGCCCGAGGAATCCTTCGTGAGGCAAGGAGAAGCAGAGAGCCTTCACAGGCATTGGACAGGAAGGAGCTGCACAAGCAGCCCTCGCCAAGAACTACCAGAACCTGGAGCACTTTGGCAACATTTCAGAGACGCTCAACAACATGGGCTGCTGGAGGGACCTTGAGGCATGCAGAAGCAAAGCCAAGGAACCAAGAAGGGATGAAAAGAGGGAGAAGGGGGGCAACGGCCGTTCTTCGATATGGCCGACCAGATCCTCTGCATGGATGGTGCAACAGAGGTGTGCTGCTGTGCTAAGGAGCAAAGGGGAAGCAGCGGTCTCAAGGCTGGTGCCTGTCAACCTAGGGGAGTCTTCCTCCCTACAGACAGGACTCTGCATCAGACAAGTCATCCCAAGCCATAGGTGATGCACATAGACCGCTGCTGTTTGAACCATGGCAACAGATGTCTTCAAGTCCAGGTAATTACTCCCTCTCCCCTGTGGAGAACACTTTGGAACGTGGCGGAGGTTACGTCTTCCATGCTTTTGGCACTCATTGCAGTAAGGATCAGACAAGTACAGTGCCATTTAAAACCAATGCTTTGGAAAGTTGGCCGGGCAGGAGTCGTCCGTGCCTTTGGAACTGACTGCGGTAAGAATCAGACAGGTACTGTACTAGTCCAGACCATACTCTCTCTTGGAGAAAACAAGCAAGGGAGACGACTGGGGCAGAGAGGGCGCGGCATCTGAGGAGCAGGCAGAAGCAACAGCAGCATCTCCAGGGAGCTGTTGCAGGCAAACTGGGACATCGGCAACAAGCCCACAGAGCCCCTCAATTGCCTCCAGGGCAGGCATTGCATCGTGGGAGACCTGCTCGGAGAGGGCAGCAGCCAACCAGGAGCATGCCTTGGACAGTGACCAACAAGCTTGAGGCCTTGGTGGAGCAAAGGCCTCAAGACACTGCTAACTGGGCAAGAGGCACTTTTTCAATGGGTGCTCTTCTTATATTTAGCAGGAGGAGAGTAACTGCCCCCCTTTCCACCCCAGCACAGTGTCTTTTCTGGTGGCTGTTTGCTGGTGGTGCTCTGCATCTTTTTTAGATTGCGAGTTCTTTTGGGACAGGGAGCCATTTCATCATTTGATTTTGTCTGTAAACCGCTTTGTGAACTTTAAGTTGAAAAGCGGTATATAAATACCGATAGTAATGATAATGGTGGTGGACACGAGGATGCTGGTTTGGGGCCGTTAAGGGCAGTTAGTGCATGTGTGCGCCTTCCTGGAGTGGCAGAGCACTGATGGAGGCTAACGCCACAAGCGGGGGGGGGGGGGGGAGAAGCACTAGGAGGTTCCACCACTGAGGGGCTGCATGATTCCCCATCTCTGAGCCCTCTTGCCAGCACTTGTTTTGTGTGCATTTCTAATTACCTGTTCTTGCAGTAGAAAGCAGTAAATACACCACTGAAGATTGATTTCAGACTGTTTAACAGGTAACATGGCAATTAATTGTTTTAAAACCCTAGCTTCTTCCCCAAAAACCATCTTTTATTTGAGCCACTGATTCAAATAGCCCCTCACTGCCACAGTAGCTGCAGAGAGGGTCTCTTTTGGCCAAAATGGCTCAGATCCAGCAGCGCTATCCAGGCTGCCCGTCAGCCAACCAAATCTCTTCCCTCGTTCCAGCTGAGGTAGATCATCCTGGGTGATCTGCAATCCATTGGCTTGGGTGGAACCCCGCCTCTTCAGTCAAAACACAGAACATGGGAAAAGACTATCCCTATGTGCCAACCTGTTAGATGAACTCGCCAAACTCGCAATGGCATTTTCCATTGGTTACTGGGGAGATGATTATATATTCGGGTCTTAATAATTTGCCTAATAAGATATTTTTAGTTACCGGTATTTTATTTACGTACATGTTTGAGCTTATGTACATCTTGGGGTGCAGCTTTTCCTTTGAAATACTTGGTTTTCAAAATCTCAAAATGTAGAACGTGCAGTTTTTGCCTCCCTTTGCTTAAAAGCCCTTGGTAGGACGTTTAGCCAGGAGTAGAGAAGGCCAAGGGGAGCTGTGAAAGCCAACTTCAAGTATCTGAAGGGCTGTCATGCAGAAGGAGGGGAGAACTTGCTTCCTGTGGTTCCCGAGAGCAGGGGTGGAACCAATGGGCTCAAACTACAGGGAAGTACGTTTAGGCTACACAGGAGGAAGAGTTGTCTGGCACTGGAACAGCCTGCCTTGTAGAGCAGTGGACTCACTCTCTCTCATTGGACTTTTTGAGCAGAGGCTGGATGATCTCCTGCCAGGGAGGCCACCAGATAAACATATATGCCTGCAGGGAGCAGAGGGTTGAACCCAATGACCTCCAAGGTCCCTCCCCACTCCAGTATTCTACGAGTTGTCTGGACTATACGACTACGAATTGCAGGTAAGAGCTTGCATGACTAAATGGCTCTCCAACACACACACACACACACACACACACACACACACACACACACACACCATGCTAGAGAATGCTACATGAGAACACTTCTTGATATTCTAGTTTTCTGTATGGAGGAAGGGGGGGGGGGAGTTGCATTTAGCTCTGTATGTGCCACACACAAACGAACCTGCAGGATCCTCAATTGGGGCACAGCAAGTACATCTTGCTGTGCCCCAAGTAGAGGATCTTGACTTCTTTTAAGAGTCAGAAATGATCTCAAGCTCGACCTACTAGTCATTCACAGGCCGACTGCCTCAGTGAGATTGAGGCTAGGCCTTGAAGAGGCACCAATGCTCGCATCAAATGCTTGCATTCAGTGAGCAACCCAGAACTCTTCATTAAAGGAAAGAGATTCATACCCATTTTCAGCTTTCCTTTTTAGCGATTCTTGTTCCTTCAAAAGGGCCTGATGCTCTTCATAGGCATCCAAAAGCCTGCAAAGAAAAAGCAGAAAAAGAAAAGGTGAGACCTTTCCGTTTGTCCGCACTGGAAGCCCTGTGGCGGAAAGCTTCCGCCACAGGTCCAACTCCTCTACCTGCGTACTTGGGGAGCTGCCTTGACTCGCACATGTAGCACCCCTACCTCTATCTGCCAGCAAACGCAGAAGAAACTGAGCTGCCTGAAAGTTTGTGGATCACACCGAATGAAATCTTCCATCAGAAGTTAATGGTTCACACACACTCGCCACGTACTTCTACAATCAGAAGTTTGCCCCCCAGCCTGCAGGCCTGAGCAGGCGGAAGAGCCACCCAGGAAGCTATGTGTTCCATCAGCTGTCCTGACCTTTGTTGGGGGCCATGATGTCATTTGCTCAAGTGCAAGCTGATGGATAACCGCTAAGAACAGAACAGTTAAAAGCTCACTTGTTCACATCCAGGCCAAAATCTTCAAGAAATTCCACTTTTCGTTGGGAAAATATGATCCTCATTTTTATAGCCAATGCACCACTGATGGCTTTGTCAAAACAGGCAATGATGTTCTCTTCATTCTGCTTCAGGTCTCCATTGTACTCTATTTCCAGCAAGTTGAGATATAGTTTCGGGTTATCCTGTGCAAAAACACATTTGTCCAACAGAAGGGTACTTATTAGAACAGATTCCCTGCTATAGTGACAAGACAGGCAAAACTGGGGTTCAAGAATTAGGATGAGGCCTCTTAAGAGTAGGAGCAAGACAGCAACATAGCCCATGCTTTGGAAGGTTGCAAGAGCCCCCCACAAAGCCCCCCAAAATGAGGCTGTTCAACTGGCAGCCCACCAATAATATCCTCCCAGAAAACAGAATCCTTCCCTCAAAATCCATCTTCACCATTGTCTCTCAGGAATTGATCGCTCAGCTCAACTATCCAAGCAGCTGAACTGATCAGGGCGAGTTGGTCTTCCGGCCCAGTCCAATTGAGGCACAAACAAGCCCTGGAGCAGGACAGAGAGACACTCCGTGCGTGCATGCGCACACGCACACACCAGCAGCCGGCCGGCCGGCCACATCTTCTATGGGCAAGATGTCAGACCTTAAGGATGTGGCAACCTGGACCTTGGTATGGATTGTGGCACTCAAGCAGAATCCTTGCACTTGCAACTTCTTTCTAGCTCTCATTACTTAAGAAAGGAAGTCATGAGTCAGATAGGGTTGGTGACATCCTCCCACTGAAGTGCCATGGTAAACTACAATAATTTTAAAAATGCAAGCCAGACATTCCAAATGGTCAGCTGTACCAGTGTGCATTTGCCTTAAATTTGCATGTGTGTATGTAATATAATGTAACAAACCAGGCATCCAGTGCATAACAAAACATGCACACCTTCACTAATGTGGCTTCCTTTAGCACCGATTTGTTACAGCGCTCTTTGTCCCAGCATGACTGACAGACATCCTAACCAATGAGAGCAATCCATTCTGGGCCAATCAGCAACTTCTGGGGAATGTATCTGCTGAACTATCAAAAGGTATTGCTGTAATTGAATCAATTCAACAGACGGGTCAGGACTTCAGGAGGATTGCAGCAGTGCTGCTGCTGCTGCTGCCGCCACCATTTTGTTTTGGAATTAAGGCCTGCAGAGGTTGAACAGTAGCCAGGGCCAAGGACCCTAGATAATGATGATATTATTATTAATTGGATTTATATCCTGTTTTCTCCACCCAAAGGGGGGAACCCAAAGCGGCTTACAAAATTTAAAATTATAAATTAGATACATAACATATAAAAAACTCTTAACACATTGATACACTCTAAAAACACTCTAAAAACAGTAGAAGATATAGAAACGAGTAAAAAAGTTCTTGTAAAAAGGGACTGGACCACTAAAATAATTAGGCTGGGTGGTTAACTCAGAGGGCTTGTCTAAGGAGAAATGTCTTTAGGCCCCGCTGGAAGGCCTCCAAGGAGGGAGCAGTTCGTAAGTTTAGAGGGAGGGAATTCCATAAGGTCGGTGCCACTGCTGAGAAGGCCCTATTGCTTGCCGCCGCCCCTCTCACCACTGAAAGCGACGGCGTTTTTAGAAAGGCCTTCTCTGATGACCTGAGAGGGAGGGCCGGAATGTATGGAAGTAGGCGGTCTCACTGAATCCTACTGAAGAGTTTGGCGGGGGGGGGGGCTTTGATCGAGTCCTCCAATCTTCAGCAGCCCTCTCAGTCTCCAATGCATCTGCCTCTCGTCCCCTTCCCTGGCACTCGCTCTACTCTACTCTTCCTCTCCCTTTAATTTCAAGCCAAGTGATTCCCCTCCCTCAACTGGCATGGATGGGAAAGGGGGGACATGCTGATTTGTGGGAAAGGAGGAGTTATGGCTGCTCTTTTGCCCACTGGGCTCTTGAAGCTTTTGTGGTGACTACGTACAGTATTGCTTAAGAAGTCTTCAAGTCTCAAAGAGTTCTGATCTACAGGAAGGATACAAGATGCCTTTAAATCTTGCCAACTGTAACACCTTCTCATTCTGTCTATTGCAGATATGTACATACACCTGGTTATGTCACTTTAGCTTTAAAAACTATTAATGAGCATTTCACATACAGAAACCTTGACAAAGCAAAATGGGATAAGGATGGGGTTGAAATGTGATCACTTGTTCCCTCTCTTACCATCCTGCCAGTCTGCTGCCTCCACCACCTCCTGCTCACTCACGCATCCACCATATTGCCACCTGGCTGCCTCCCCATCTACTGCTCTGTGCACACCATGATTCTGTAGCAGCTCATTAGGCTAAGCATGGTCTGTGCTCCTGCTTCAGTCACCTCCAACACAAGAGGACCTATCTTCCAACTTTCTAGAAGTGGGCAATCTGACCCATCCTGTTACTGCACTTAAGGTAAAAGGTAAAGGTGACCCCTGACAATTAAGTCCAGTCATGTCCGACTCTAGGGTGTGGTGTTTATCCCCATTTCAAAGCCGAAGAGCCAGCGTTGTCCGAAGACGCCTCCGTGGTCATGTGGCCGGCATGACTCTCCTTGCTGCAACGCGTAGCATGCGGCTGGAACAAGGAGCGCTGTTTACCTTCCCGCAAGCGGTACCTATTTATGTACTCGTATTGACATGCTTTGGAACTGCTAGGTTGGCAGGAGCTGGCCAAGCAACAAGAGCTCACCCCGTCGCGGATTCGAACTGCCGATCGACAGCTCATGGTTAAATGGTTTAACCCACTGCGCCACCCGCTGGCCTTGTTACTGCACTTACTACTCTGTAACTCCTCTTCCTGTGTTAATGATTACCTTCTGTTGGTGTTTACAGGTGTAACATGAGAAATGATCACAGCATATCAATACCAGGGTGGCGTGACACCTCTCACTTCAAGCTGCAGCTGCTTACTATGTCAAGTTACAGAAGTCTAATGACTGGGGGGGGGGGAGGACTCAGAGGAATGCTGGTCAGGCAACATCAGTTTAGAGGGACTAGCGTCTCCATTCACAATGATGTGTATTGCAGAGTTGAGAGAAGTCATCACAGTTGCCTGCCAGCCATAAGTCTCCCTTAGAAGCAGCAGGACAGGAATGTTCAAGGACACTTTGGGGAAAATACATACCCTGTCTCTGTCAATGGCATCCAAAAGCACCGTCCTGGCTTTCGTGAGGCTCTTCTGGATTTTGAAGAGATGCCGGGCAAGCTTGACAGCGAAGAACGACCCTTCATAGTTGGATTTGGCATTCTTCACAGCTTCCTGGAGCAAATGCTCAGCTTCCTCCATGTTCCCGTGCCTCCGCTCTAAACTCACCCTCCGTAAGCGAATCATGGCCAGCCCAGATACATTCTCCTCAAAGGTCTTCAGAATTCTTCGGGCTTCATTAATGTTCCCTAAAAGGGGGAGGGCAAGACAAGTGACAGAGTGTTTTCAAAACTGCTGCACAGAGCTCCTGCACAGCACCAGCTTCTTCCTTTTTTCCTCCTAGCATCCATGACTGTGGATGGCCAGCAGCACAGAAATCCCCTCCCCAGAGCTCTCGGTGCGCTGCAGCTGGAAGAAGAAACAGCACCAGCTTCTTCCTGAGCAGGAGGGGAGGCTCCTTCTCCATAGGAGCTACATCTCCAACTCTCCCCAAGCCCCTTGGCACTGACAGGGAGAGAGGGAGGACTTTCTCTTATTTGTGCTGAAACAGCTTCTGAAACAGCAGAAGCCTCTCCTAGAAGACTGAGAGGAGGGGGAAGGATTTGGTGGCTACCACAAACACCTGGCTAAGAAGCCAAAGCAACGTTTCTGGAACTCTGCATATACACTGTCTGTCTAGTTGCCAAAAACAGCAGTTTCAGGGGCGTTTTTCCCAGCGGTGGTGATCCCCGGGGATCGCTGCCGCCACTGGCCCCATCCCTGTAGACACTCAAGAGTTCACCCCACCTCACTGGAAGAACTTTGAGAACCACTGGTATAGATAAATCAATGTATAACCTACTATTACCTCAACTAAAGGACAAACAGTTTTATTCATTACTACTGTTTTATATAATTCCTTATTATTGCTTTAATCAATTGTTGTATTACTATTGTTGCTTTAATAGATGCATGGGTCATTTTAAGAGTGAGGAATGAGTGAAAAACAGCTTACATTGGATTTGCTTCCCCAAGTCTGAACTAGGGGAACGGCACAGAAAACTGTGTGTCCTTGGAGAGATGAGAACATGGTGACCTAACACACACCTGGAAATAACATGAAAGAACTTCCTTTGCTTGATAAGGAATATAAAGGCAGAGCTACACTACAGGCAGAGGCTCTGCCTCCGCCTCGGAAGCGGGGGAGTGTCTTCCAGCCTGTTGTCCCTCATGTTGTCCCGCCTTCTTAAGAAAGCACAGCTGTGATTGGCTATTGAGCTCCACAGTGTTTCCTTTCGAATAAGCATGACTGGGCTGGCTCCCTCTCCAAATGCAGCAATTCAAACCTCAGTTCCTAGTAGGTCCGACTGAGTGCCGTGGGACTTACTTCCGAGTAAACACATCTGGGGTTGTGTTGGGCAACAGGAGGGGCCAGATAAATTTTATAGGGGAAGAAATGTTCGTAGTGAATGTTACCTCCAAGGTGATTGGTTGTCGTTCTGATTGGCATTCAGCCACCCTCCCCCCCCCTTCTCCTGCGATTCGTAGGCTGCAGTAGCTCCGCAAACCGCCCCCTAGCTCTGCGTGCCCACCCCCTGAAAAATAGGATTCCAGCTTGAGGTACGCGCCGGCCGTGCGGAGGTCACAGCGGCTCCGCCTGCTTCAAAAATCAGGTCAGAAGCTCCACGACGCGTGTAATGTAGCTCCGGCTTAAGAATTGTAATATGTAATGTATTAACTGTTGAATATTTAAACGACGTTATTTTCCAGGCACAATGGAAGTTTTAAACTCAGTCACTGGTCTAGTTGTGAAAACTGAAGGACTTATTGATAAGGAATAGTTAGGACTCAGGCAGCGTTTCCCAAACTTTTTCGACCTGCAGGTCCCTTGACCACAGCTCCCCTTTACATAATGTTGAAGCTTGCCAGATGGCACTGCACGGCTTTCCGAGAGGATTCCGTGGCACTTCCCGGCTCCACGGCTGGTTTCCGCGGCTCCCCTGGGGGCCAGGCCTCCCAGTTTGGAAACCACTGGACTACGGTATCTTTTAATATTGGGATGCTGACACGCAAGAAACCCTACCTACGTGCAAGCCTTTGCAAGCGTTAGAGGGGGAACTGGGTGAGGAGGCGAACGTGATTTGGTCAGTGTGGAAGCAGGTTCCGATAAGCGACGACACTGGCAAAAAAATTAGTGGCAGGGTTCATGCAGCTTTACTGGTATGCGGCCGTGGAGTTAAAGAATCAGCGATAGAAATACTGGGAAGGGTTTTTCCATGAGACCCCAGGGAACTGGAGCGAGTCAGGAGCATTTGTTACCACTGGTGTTTTCCTGTACTTTTCTAGGATTCCTGCATCACTCTCTCATACTCATGGAGCCCATGAGCAACGCCCGTGTAAATGCAACACGCAAGAGTCTCAAATGCCTAAAAACCCATGCCAGGAAACACAGCTCAAGTCAGTTCGGACTGTCCCCATCAACTGCCATTACCGGTAACACTGCATTTCCGGACTATTCACTGAAGCGTCTACCTAGATCAATGGACCACCGCAACGGACACTACTCTTTCTGGAAAGCTCCGTCTTGACCCCTGGTTGCTGCCAGGTGCCATCTCACGCAGGTCACGTACTTTGGGGAAAGGATGGTGCTACCTGCTCATTGGGCAAACAGCTACTTTTTCAAGTGGTGCGCCTCTTATATTTAGCAAGGGAAGAGTAATAGTGGTTTTATTGTTTTAAGGTTGTAGAAGAAGGTAACACGGGTAGCGCGGTCATAGTTGAAAGTGAAAGTAGCGATCCAGCCGATAAAAACACTGACAATTTTATCCGGTTTAGACTGTAGCAGCCCAGAAATCCGGACAAACAGAAATGTTTAAAATCAGATCTGGAACTCAAGGACCCGACGTTTCGTGTCTTAATCCAGACACATCTTCTGGGGCATTCCAAAGTGAATTGGTGGATGTTAAAGTGCTCAGCGTCCTGCTCCGTCTTTTTATTTTTCAAAAAAGCGCGTGAAACCCCGCTGTCAAAGCGGAAGCCGTTCCGAAGTCAGTCTTTCGCGGAGACAGGCGATCCTGCCAAAACTCAGCAAAGATTGTGTTCAAAGTGTTCTTAAAGTAACCTTCTCTCAGGGCTTTGAACTGTTGGCACCACTTGTATTATTCAAAGCAGTTACATTGTTAACAGATTGTCCATAGCTTCTGTGGATTATGGGGAGCCAAATACGGTTTGCAAAACTTAGTTCCTGTTGTCTATTCATTAGGGCATTAGGATTTTTTCTGCTTATTTCCAGAGCCTCCAAATTCTTCAAGATGCTCAGTTTGTTCTCTGTTCTTAAGGAACACGTATCCTTAAATTGAACAGAATGACCCGTGGTCGACCCGTGCTCAGCCACCGCGGAAAGTTGTGAGTGCTCTAATCTCACTGATCTTTCGTGTTCCTTCAACCTGGTACCTATGGACCGCTGTGTCAAACCAATGTATTCCTTTCCACAGGTGCCACATGGAATACTGTAAACTCCTGGGTTCGAAAGCGGAGGTCTCTTGTCCTTTGGATTATTGAGCATTTCTTCCATTTTCCTTGTTGGTTTAAAAATGGTTTTTATGTTCCCCTGTTTAAGCACCCTAGCGATCTTATCGGTTACTCCTTTAATAAAGGGAAGAATTGTCCAAATTTTCTGTTTTATTGTCTTCTGTTGTTTTATTGTTGTCCTCAGTGTTTTTGGTGATTCTATTTCTCCCTTCTCTCTCTTTTTGAATTTTATTGTTTTGCACAGAGTTGGACCATAAGGAAGGCTGAGCGCCGAAGAATAGATGCTTTTGAACTGTGGTGCTGGAGAAGACTCCTGAGAGTCCCTTGGACTGCTAGGAGATCAAATCAGTCAATTCTAAATGAAATCAAGCCTGACTGTTCCCTGGAAGGACAGGTACTAAGGCTGAAACTCAAATATTTTGGCCACCTAATGCAAAGAGAGGACTCTCTGGAGAAGACTCTGATGCTGGGAAAGATTGAAGGCAAAAGGAGAAGGGGAAGGCCAAGGATGAGATGGTTAGACAGCATCACCGATGCAACAAACATGAAAATGAGCGAACTCAGGAAGATAGTGGAGGACAGGAAGGCCTGGCGGGATATGGTTCATGGGATCACGAAGGGTCGGACACGACTTAACGACTGAACAACAACAACAACAAATCCTTTATTAATTTGTGCCTCAGGGTATCCATTGGCTCTCAGTGTGTCAATTATTATTTTCTTTTCTTCATTTATTGAATCTTTGTCGCAGATTTTAATTTTTTTTTTTTATCGGCTGGATCGCTACTTTCACTTTCAACTATGACCGCGCAACCCGTGTTATCTTCTTCTACAAAGATAGCTGCCGGTTATAATAGTTTCCGTTCAAAAATGTTTTAAGGTTGTTTCTGTTTATGCTTTTAAGTTAGTTGTGTATATTGCTCTTTAATTGTTTCTGTACTTCTACATTTGTTTGTTTTCTAAGCCGCCTTGGATCCCTTCGGGGAGAAAAGCAGGGTAAAAATACTGTAAATAAACAAACAACTGTCCCTATTCACCCCAGCACAGTGCCTTTTCTAGTGGCTGTTTGCTGGTGTTCCTTTTGCGTCTTTTTACACTGTGAGCCCTTTCAGGACAGGGAGCCATTTAGTGGTTTGATTTTCTCTGTAAACCGTTGTGAACGTTTTTGTTGAAAAGCGGTATATAAATATTCTTCTTCATCATCATCACCATCGTGTTGCAAATTCCTGTCTCGCTGTACTGTGAAAACTCCCATCTCCTGTTGATGTGTTTGACTTTTGCATGCATTTGCATTTTAGCTGTACTTGTACGCCAAGAAAATCCTTATCAACGCCTACCTGGATTCTATTTGCACACGTCAAAAGGGAGACCTTTAAAACGTAGTTAAGACCCTAGTAAGAGTATTAAATCATCATGAAATGTCTACCCCCAGGGCTGCACACAGGCAGCATCCCAAATTACGATAAATATTGGGATATCTTTAGAGGCATTCTGGCTGGGATTAAAGACTTTTGTTCAGACTGGCATTTTCAGTAAGTACATTGGGAGGTGGCTTGGATCTCTTACCCTCTGTACACCACTTACTTGCTGCTCATTTTATCAATTACTTTTTGTGCTGTTGCTGCTGCCGCCATTAGGCTACTGTTATTTACCGTATTGTCCTGAGTATAAGACGCACCTGATTATAAGACGCACCCTTAAAGTTTGGTGCTATTTAAAAATTTTATTTAAATCACTGGCATTATTGCAACAGCCTGATTATAAGACGCACCCCTAGTTTAAAAACTTAAATTAGGAGAAAAAAGTGAGTCTTATACTCAGACCAATACGGTATATTAAGGCATTTTCTGCTGATATGATGAAAAAGGGAATGTTTGCTGCTATGGGTTTCTGGTTGGGCTGCTTCATGTGTTTTAGATGGATGTTCTTTTTTTGATGTTTTACTGAAGTATGTGTGTTATTTATTTCAGTTTGTTAGCCGTCCTTGAGCTACTTCTGGAAGAGTGGGGTAAAAACCTTAAACGTATGTATTTATTTATAAATGGTGAATGCGCCGTTTAGCCCGGTGAGCTGAGCCTCTCACTCCTTGCTGCCAAGAGGCTTGGCCAGCGAGCGTCCCACAGCACCCCTAGGGACTCACCATGGCACCACGTTGGGAAGCACTGCTACTCCCTTTTAGCATGACCCTAAGATATAACTAGTGGTGGCGCAGAGAGCTACATGTGCCTGTTAAGTCATTTGTGGCTGATTCCCCCACCCCACCCCCCGGAATGGCCAATTCTTTCTAGCCCACCATTTTGTTCCTTTCAGATGGGCTATTCCTCCTAATCACCCAAGAGATGCCCGATATCTGCTCCTCACCTTGCTGTTCTTCAAAAGCAGCCCAGAGCAAGTGCACCATCGGCTTCTTCGACAGGTGTATCGTGCAGGCCCGGCTGTAGACATGCCTCACCCCTTCGATGCTATGGTTCTCCATGTACTTGGCATACTGCATTTGAAGACAGAGCACAGACTGAAGAATTCACAGCTTACTCAGGGTTGCTAAATACTTGAGAGAACTATAAAATTCTTGTGTTTAAACCCATTCAGCACCTTTATTGAACCATTAGACTAGTTTCTGTAAGGAAGGACGAAGAGAGGCAACGAAGTTGGCATATGCAGCTGTCAAATCTGGTTGCAAGCAGACCATCTCCTAATGCAACAGATATAGTTATACATGAACAACATTCAAACAAGAGTACAGAAGGTTAGTCACTGATCATCAATGTTTGCAAAGGGTAAGTGTTGTCTGTGGGAGGAAACACCCCATACCTTGATCCAGAACTCCTCATAGAGGGCACAGGAGATCACGCAGCGCTCAAAGAGAACCACCACTCGTTCGTGAGTCCCGTTCTCAATCTCAAAGTCCAAGTACTCCTTCCAGTTCTTCAGCTGGGTTTTCTCCAGAGGTTTAACATGAAAATAGGGTCGTTTTATCTGAAAGGATACGTGTCAAAAGGAATGGGGAAAGTGTCACAATGGAGTCAAAAAAGTCTTCTTTGCCGATTTGGCCCTCAATGACATGACAAATCTGAACCTTCTTGCTATCTCTAAGCAAGGCCTAACCATAATTCAAGCAAAACATCTATATAAAAACGAATGCCTGGAGGGGAAAGCAGAATCACACGGACTGGCCCAAAGCCAGCCTTGGTACCTTTTTTTTTTAAACCAGAGAGATCACTAGACCAACCTGTACCTGTTCCAACCACACACTCTCAAGTCCTCCGACAGCCTGACTGGGCAGGGAGGAGGCAGGAGCCTCTCTCTCCCGGATCCAGACCGCTTTCATTCCTGCTGCACTCCCCATGCTTGCCTTGTCTGCTGCTTTGCTGTGTGTCTCCATCTCCAGCCCCTTCCCCAGCCCCTATTCTCCTCCTGGGCAAATGCTCTTTGCGGCAGAGCACACTTGTAGCTGGTTTCTGTACCTATCCCCCCAAAAAGAAGAGAATCCAGACTTTTGCACCCATTTTCTCTGCCTTTTTCTTCTCAAAGCTAACTGAAGTGAGGAAGTAGGGGGCATGATTGTCTGGAACATCTGCAGGAAACAAAGACTTGTCATAATGAATCTCCAGTCACTTTGTGGAGCACCTGAGCTGTGAAGTGATGGCTCGGCAGAAGCGGTGTGGCTGAAAGGGTGGCCCACATGATAACTGGGCAATTCTATACCTTGAAAACATGGTGAACATCTGCATATTCTCTCCTCTGTCATGTGCAACTAATAAGCGCCTACATGAGAATAAAGTGCTTATTTCTGGCCACCATCTGCTTAATAACGTCACTTCCTGCTTAATGACGTCACTTCCTGCCCTCAGCAGGCGCCATGAACGCTATTCGGCCCACTATATGAAATGAGTTTGACACCCCTGTTTTAGACTCTACACCTAGATTGTATAAAGTTATGCAACTGCAAACAAAATGTGTTTTAATTGCTACAACAACCAAGTAGCATGCATGTTTGATTAGGAGATATACGGAATGCACAACAGGAAACACAATTTCACAGTGATTTACCTCAGATATTTTTGGGATGATTACATCAATCTACCTTGCTCTGAGCTTTCTTCTAACTGAAAATGTATTATCATCAGTGCAGAGCAGTAGTGTAAGCTAAGCCCAGGGAGACTCAAGTTGAAATTCTCACATGCGTTTCGACAGAAAGGCAGTCTATAAAATGTAGTACACAAAACTACGAGATTCCCTGGGTGGCTTTGGACCAGTCTCTCCCTCCCACCACCTACCCACACAGTCTATCTCACAGGGGTGTTGCAAGGAAAGGAGGGAGAAGAGAGAAGCCACATGCGCCATCCTCGGCACCATGAAGGAGGGGTGGGATTAAAACATGTAATAAATAATTCCCTGTTATTTCCGAGGTCCCCAGGCCCATGCTAATAAAAGCATTGCCAAAACAGGACAAACCAAAGACAATGAAGAGTTTGGGGTCCTCAGTGAACACCACAGTTTAAAAACTTACAAGAGGGGTCAAATAAACCCCAGAACATTTTGTTTCTTACTGAGTTTAAGGGTTAAAAGTCAAGATTGCTAGCAAGGCGGCACTATGCACTGCAACACACACCTCCTGTCCCAAGAGGAAGAACTTTCATTTTCAATGCAGGGACAAGAAATCATTAGAACTGCACAGTAAAGCTGAGTTTGTGAAAGAGAATAAGAGAACAGAGGCGACAATACTAGAAACAAAAAGACTAAAAAAGACAAGAGTTGACAATATCAGGACCAGAAAGAAAAAGGCAAGACTGGCTGTTCAATGATGAAGACTACTCTAGCCCTTGCAGGCTAACAGTTCAATCCAGAACATGTTTACTCTCTGAAGACTGTAGTTTTCCTGGGAACTTTCTCCTAGGAAACTGTGCATACTACAACATTTGATGCAGGCCCCCTCTTGTAAGTATTAACAATGCAGAAGCATTGCTATAAAAAAAAAAGCAACAAAAAAAAAGCATTGCAGGCCTCTGGCATTTGGCTCCAAAACAATTCACACATGCAAGAGCATCAAGTTATGTTTAACACAACTTTTAAATCTCGTTTTAAAGAGCAAACAAAATGCAGCCAGTATAGAATAAATGTTAATTAAAATGTACTGACTGCAGCAGAAACTGTGGAACACAAAAGGATTTGGACTACTCCCTAGCTATTATAGGTTACTGAGTATTAATTGGGATCTTCCCACACCAGGTAACCTCACTAGACTGCATAAACCCCAACGCCTCCCAAATGGAGCTGCAAGCAGCAAAACCAAACAAGCTCTACACATGAAGTCCTGTGAATTTTATCTCCGCTCTGTTAGTTGGGAGCATAAAGCCCTTGCCAAAGGCAGCAGTTCCACATGCTCTTAGTAGCTGCCCTGTTCCAGGAGCGAGCAGAGCTACCACCATATTACGCTGCCGCTGCCAAAGGAGGACACAAAACACAAAGAAACACCAGCTTCACCCAGATGGTGAAAGTTGTGCATTTACCTGGAGCAGCAACCTCCTGTTACTTGTAATTAGGGGGAGACAGTTTCCATTCTCCTGTGTTCAAACTGGAGCTCAGATAGGAAAATGGGATACAGACACACTGCATCTGATACCGCTACACTAGACCAGCGGTGTGATTTCTGAAACCCTGTTCCTGTGGCACAAGAGCAAGTAAGCATGACCCTCTTGACCACAAAACAACGTAACGTGTTTTGCAGACTCCTTGTGTAGACATTTTACATTCTCCAAATGCCTCGAGAAATGCCCTGGTGATGGTTAATGGTGTTCAAGAGAAAAAAGTGCAAGTACGAGGAGGAATAATCCTAGCAGGTGGTTGGAAAAAGCGCACGTTTTGCTCAAACCAATGCATTTGGGGCAATAAATCCCTTCATTTATTCAGGGGCAACTCGTCTTGGTTCTTTCACTGAGGGACGCCCCTTGTGCTCTCAGTTATGCAAAATAGCCATATGAATACCAGCACTCCTGTGACTTGGGAACTGCATTATCAGCCAGTTCTGGACGGCATTAAATAATCCAGTTTGCAGTCTGGGGGTGTTCCTGGACCCAGTTTTGAACCTGGATAGCCAGATTACTGACTGGAGCTGGGACCATGTCACAGCATCTACACTGGCTACCCGTACATTTCATAGTACAATTCAAGGTACTGGTTTTGTCTTCTAAAGCCATTTATAGTTCAGGACCGACTTCCCCCTGCATGAATCTGGATGTGAGGGCATCCAGAGAGGCTCTGTCACAGGTTCCATTTCCACTGGAAATATGGTTGGCAATAACTAGCAATGGGGCCTTCTCTACTGTTGCGCCTAGTGTCTGAAACCGACCCCCACTGGATATCAGAACTGCCCCATCTTTGGTGGCATTCCAAACAAGGGTTAAGACCTTTTTATTTAGCCTAGTCTTTACTTGAGTTGGGTGGATGGGCAGGGTGTTTATTTTTTAAGGCTGTTGATCTGGTTCCTTGCACAGTCTATTTCTCTTCTCTTTTTTTAAAATTTGCTTCGCTTATTATTTGTTCATGTTAATGGTTTTAACCTTATGAACCACCTTGCGTTTCCCTGTCAGGATAGGAAAGGTAGTTTAATTTTTTATTTAAAAACATCTGTAAACATATATGCACTGCTTAAAGCAAACAACAACAGGTAGGACCCCAAATACCAATTGCCCAAGGCAAATCCCCACTCCCATTTGTACTCTAACCTTGCAAGCAGATCCTAGCCTAGACAGTCTTGATTAAAACAGATAATTTCTGAATGCAATTTAAAGTGCTAAATTAAATCAGTTCACCACAGCACACACTACATACAGAGTATACAAGGTAAGAAAGCAAATCAAGCATGCAATTCCAAAACAAAAACAAAATGACAAGACAGCAAGCTCGACACCACCAGATCTGTGCCATTTTGGGAGTCAGACAAAGCATGTGACACCAGCAAGGGACACCAGCCCTTAGACCACGGAGAAGGAAGAAGGGGAGGGTTCCCTTGATGCAACGACAAGGAATGCTGCACCACCCCAGAGATGGCACAACCACACCCAATGTTTGCAAGTGTGTAGGCAGTTGCATGGTAATTGTAATGCGAGGGGGGGGATTACTCCAATGTTAATTCTTCCTCCACATGGAGACGCAACACAGGGGTGCTTTCAAAACCAGTGATTTCCACTTGCACTCTGACACTTGGCAATGCAACGGTTTGCTTATCTAAGTTTCAAAGTAGCAGCACCAAAGAGCTCAACCCTCAGAAAACTGGAGGTTTTTTTTAATACCTTTGAGTGCTCCAGAAGGGCTGCAAAGGCAACTCAGAAGTAAATAAGAAAGTTGGTAAACAAAAATATTTTTATGTATATTAAAAAACAATAGGAGTGAAGAATAAAGAATTGACATTGCTGGTTCAGTCCTGATACAGAAAAGCTCCAAACTGTGCAGTATCAGCGGTCAGTTTAAAACCCAAGCCTCTGGCTCCTAGGCCCATGCTTAGACTCCTTAACGTCAAGCAGCCTGGAGTTTAGAATATACAACCAGACTGCAGTCTAAACGTAAACATTAACCAGAAGTCCTGGTTGTAGGAGGAGGTTCTCTCTGTGCCAGGTGCAAGGGAGTGGCGACTGGACACAGGATTTATCTTGTTGTCTTATGCTCCCTAAGGCATCTGGTGGGGCCACTGTGGGATACGGGAAGCTGGACTAGATGGGCCTTTGGCCTGATTCAGCAGCCAGGCTCTTCTTATGTACCAAAAACAAGCAACTCTCACATCTTCTTTGTGTGCTTCCAGGTAATGTCTGAAGTCCCCCTCCGCTACCTAAGGAAGTTATCCAAGTGAACTCACCCCTTCTTCAAAGGTCCACCTCTTGCTGACTTCGTGCTCATTGTGATTGAACATTTCTTGATGAATCTCGATGATTCTGTGGCGCATGTTTTCTATTTCAGTGATTAGCTAAAAAAAAGTACAAAAGAGAGACTTTACAAGATCCAGAAATATTTATGGCTGCTCCTTTTGAAGCTAGCACCTGCACACTATGAGAATCAACAGGTGATCCAGGAGGCTGCACAGGCAACCATGCAACATAACATACTTCAATACTACCGCTAGCACATACCAGCAGAATCCCAAGAACCATAGTGGGGGAGCAGAGCAGAGTTAACTGGGAACTTCCTGGACCTCATGGCTACAGGGAGGACCCTGTTCTCCATCCCCACCCCCGAGATGAGGATAAGAGGATAAGAATGTTCAGTCAATGGCAAAAGTTACTGTTTGCAAAGAGATTCAGTATCTTCAATTAAAAGGGTAGGGAAGAAAGACCTGTGGCCAAGTATCCTGAAGAGTTGCTGACAGTCAGATTTGACAGACATGTCCAGCCAGATGGACTACTGGTCTGAATCAGTATCCTAGCTTCCATTAATTACCCAGAAATTACAGAGGGCCTCAATGGTGCATAATAAGCCGGGGGGGGGGGGGGGGGACCTGTGCAGAGCACCTATCTGTCAGACCTCAGTCTCTGTCCCACATCGCTGGCCACTGAATGCTTTAGACTCTCCTCCTCCCCCCTGTCTTACAAAAGTAGGAACTCCAAATTACTTACGCAACCAAACATATGACAGATTTCTACCCTTTGCACAAAATACTCTGGTTGCAGAGTCTTGATATGTTAACCTAAATCTCCTAAGTTAGCTACAAAATCTACCCTACCAATTAAAACAATATTCCTCACTCGTCTCATGACAATGAACTAAGAGCTTCATGTGGGAAAGTGAGAGGTGAACTGAAAGCCTATGACACCTATGATCCTGGATCCCGATAAGCCTTTACCCTAACCAGAACCATGAAATGTGTTTCAGGGGCACACACACTAAAATTAGGACAAGAAAATACAGAGCTTGCGTACTTGAGGGACACGACACAGTGATTTCAAAGAAAGCAAAGCATAACAGCTGACAGACTCACCTGCATGAGTAACACTACTAGGCTACTACACTTTCACAATGCATCAGTCAGTAAAGATTCCAATCATGTCCTTTGTGATGAGCAGCTGAATAAATCATGCCTACACAAAATGGCTAGTCCCCAACCCAATATTCAGAGATGCACAGGTTCTGAGGTGAACATAACATCAGAAGAGCCCTGCTGGATCAGGCCAAAGGCCCATCTAGTCCAGCTTCCTGTATCTTACAGTGCCCCACCAGATGCCTCAGGGAGCACACAAGACAACAAGATAACCTGCTTCCTGTTGTCACTCCCTTGCACCTGGCACAGAGAAAACCTACTTCTAAAACCAGGAGGTTGCTTATGGCTTGAAACCTGTGATGGTCTTTTCCTCCATGAATCTGTCCAAACCCCTTTTAAAGGCATCTAGGCCAGGTGCCATCACCACATCCTGTGGCAAGGAGTTCCACAGATGAATTGTTGTTGTTCAGTCGTTAAGTCGTGTCCGACCCTTCGTGATCCCATGAACCATATCCCGCCAGGCCTTCCTGTCCTCCACTATCTTCCTGAGTTCGCTCATTTTCATGTTCGTTGCATCGGTGATGCTATCTAACCATCTCATCCTTTGCCTTCCCCTTCTCCTTTTGCCTTCAATTTTTCCCAGCATCAGAGTCTTCTCCAGAGAGTCCTCTCTTTGCATTAGGTGGCCAAAATATTTGAGTTTCAGCCTTAGTACCTGTCCTTCCAGGGAACAGTCAGGGTTGATTTCATTTAGGATTGACTGATTTGATCTCCTAGCAGTCCAAGGGACTCTCAGGAGTCTTCTCCAGCACCACAGTTCGAAAGCATCTATTCTTCGGCGCTCAGCCTTCCTTATGGTCCAACTCTCGCAACCATACATTGCTACTGGGAACACCATCGTCCTGACTATACGAACTTTTGTTGGCATGGTGATATCTCTGCTTTTTATTATGTTATCTAAATTTGCCATAGCTTTCCTTCCAAGGAGTAAGCATCTTAATTTCATGGCTGCTGTCTCCGTCTGCAGTGATCTTGGAACCCAAAAAAGTAAAATCTTTTACTGCTTCAATTTCTGCCCCTTCTATTTGCCAGGAATTGATGGGCCCAGATGCCATGATCTTAGTTTTATTAATGTGGAGTTTCAAGCCAACTTTTGCACTCTCTCACAGATGAATTACACGCTGGGTAAAGAAAATTTTTCTTTTGTTCGTTCTAACTCTCCCTCCACTCAATTTTAGTGCATGTCCCCTGGTTCTGGTGTTGTGTGAGAGGGAGAAGAATTTCCCTCTATCCACTCTCTCCATCCCATGCATAATTTTATACGTCTCAATCATGTGTCCCCTCAGGCACCTTTTTTCTAGACTGAAGAGCCCCAAACGCTGTAGCCTTTCCTCATAAGGGAGATGCCCCAGCCCACTAATCATTTCAGTCGCTCTCTTCTGCACCTTTTCCAGTTCCACTATATCCTTTTTGAGATGCGGCGACCAGAACTGGACGCAATACTCCAGATGCGGCCTTACCATCGATTTGTACAACGGCATAATGATATTGGCCGTTTTATTCTTAATCCCTTTTTTAATGATCCCAAGCATGGAAGTGGCCTTCTTCACAGCCGCCGCACACTGGGTCGACACTTTCATTGACCTGTCCACCAGCACCCCAAGATCTCTCTCCTGATCCGTCACAGACAACTCAGAACCCATTAGCGTATATGTGAAATTTTGGTTTCTTGCCCCAATGTGCATCACTTTGCACTTACTTACATTGAAGCGCATCTGCCATTTTGCTGCCCATTCTCCCAGTTTGGAGAGATCCTTCTGGAGCTCTTCACAATCCCTGCTGGTCTTCACCACCCGGGAAAGTTTAGTGTCATCCACAAACCTGGCCACCTCGCTGCTTATCCCCAACTCCAGGTCATTTATGAATAAGTTGAAAAGCACCGGTCCCAAGACCGATCCTTGGGGTGCCTACTAGTTACCTTAGCTGGGTCAGTTATATCTTCCGTTCCAGAAGGGAGGTCATCTCCAGGTGGCGCGTCCTCCCCATTATGGCTATTGGCAGAAGAAGCCAGTTCTCTACGCAGCTGAATGAACTGTTCGGTAGTAAGAAGGTCCCGGGGCAGGTTATTCTGGACATGCTCTTTGAACCTGCAGGACAGCAGGAAGTTAAGAGAGGAGACAATTGTATTGTTTTCTGCTTGCTACAACATACCATAGCAAACCCTACTTTCTAGCCAAGGTAGCTTGAAGGATCAGAAGAATATTTACATACTGCTTTTTCAACAAGAGTACACAAAGCAGTTTACAGGCAAAAGCAAATAACTAAATGGGCCCTGTCCCAAAAGGGCTCACAAGCCAAAAGGATGCAGAAGAAACACCAGCAACAGCCACTAGAAGAGATACTGTGCTGCGGTAAATAGGGAAAGTTACTCTCCCCCCCCCCGCTAAATATAAGAGGAGCACCACTTGAAAAAGTGCCTCTTTGCCCAGTTAGCAGGGTACTAACTGGTACGAACTATCCAGTTAGCAGAAAATATCATCTGCATTAATCTTAATGTGTGAAGCAACAGCCTTAAAGGTTCACTGAACAGAAAATGGAAAGAAAATATGCAATCATACAATGAGCTACAGTGTGAAATATTATATACTCGAATCTTTGAATAGCTGTCACTGAACTGTTCTAGGGAGGAACCAAAACATTTACCTCCGAATGAGTTCGATCTATAAGGCACCTAAAGTTACTAAGCACTGCACAAGAAATGCTATTTTCAAAATCACACTGCTCCCAGTATAATGATTTCTCACTTTTCTTGCCTGGAATACAACTCTTGAAAGAGCTGCATTTCACTCACCCAGAATTTGCTTACTTTAAAAAAAAAAAAAAAAAGTATAGTAGCATTGCAAAAAACAGCCAGCTCAGCAAGATAATGCTGACCCAATCATCAAGACTCCTTTACCTTTGGAAGTGATGGCTGTACAGCTGGGTTGGAATTCCAAGAATACGATCAAATACGGCTGTAACTGCTTTCAGGTTAGATTGTTCGTTTTCCCAGTTTATATACATTTCCCAGAGTTTGTCAGAGCGGAAGTCCGTCCCTGCAGCCAAGACTGCATGCTCATAGGTACTAGGAGGCAAAATAATTTAGGCAATCACAGCAACGTCCCACCATTACTGAGCCAACCACCTATCTATCCCAGCAGCTCCAAGATGACCACTGTTTCTCCCATTCCCATTCTCTCTCTACCCTCCTCAAAACAAGAGAGAATGTGAAGTCACACCCACCACTGGTATAGCCTGCAATTATCCAAAAACGTATAGAATTTCTTTGGAGTGCTATCATGTATCATGTGGCAGGAAAATTTAAAAAATACAAATCTTAAGCCCAAACTGTCTTTGTAAAAACGTTAGTGATTAATTTAAAAAACCAAACTATTCAGTAAACCCCAGTGAAGGAAGACTTGCACAGCTGACATCCTGGCTAGTGCCTCCACCGCCAGGTGTTCATTCCACAAACAGAAGCATTCCGCTCATGGAAGAAGTCATATCTACCACTGCACTAATCGCTTGCTTTTAGCCTCCCTTAAGAACCATCGCCCACTGCATTTCTCACATTCCATATCCATTTGGTCCCTTCACCCAAAGGTCTTACAGGCACTATACAGGAAGTCAGTGTGGTTAATTTACTCTGCCTACCCTAGAAAACTGTTTCATTACTGTTGCTGGGAATTGTCACTGTGTTTTACATAAGTAATGGTCACTGAGTGTACTTCATCTCACTGACTCCACCTTTCCCCCCTCTATGTACAGAACTCAACAAATTCCAGGCGCCTGTTTGCCATGGCAACCAGGAAACGGCCAAGTTTTTCCCAGGGAGTGCCCTGCTTTTGAAAGAGGCGTTCTGTTTCTGAGCTCCTCTTTTCTCGAGCACTGTGGGTGTGTGACTCCTCCCGCTTTGCACAGGGCCAGACGTTTCCCCCATGGTTCTGTCAGATGACTGCAGGGCCATGGAGGGAGGAAGAAAGAGGGAGAGTGCACTGCATGCTGGTGGGTCGAGGCAACTTGATCAGGTGACCAATCAGCAGCTTTGAGGTCATACGTGCACATCCTGCTTCCTTTGCCAAGTAAGAGAGCAAGTTCCTTGCGCTGAAGGTGAGAATGGGGCTCAGGGAATTAGAGAAGTATAGCACTTGGAAGGTGAAGTCTGGCCAAAGAGAGCTGGAGGATGGGGCGGAGAGGTTCACTTTTACCAGGAAACAAGGTAGATATGGAGACAGGGTCTCCTGGCAACAGGGTGGAGGCTGCCTACTCTTTCCTGGGGTAGTGTAGGGAGAGGGAGGAAGACAGAAGTGGCTGCATTGTGCACACACTCCCCTCCTGCCCCTGCCACCTTTCCTGCTGTGGACAGACTGAGTGCGAGTACTTTCCCACTCCGCACTGTCTTTGGCATGTGTGTGGCAGTCACTTGTTAACTTCACGGCTTTGCTCCCTCTTTTTGACATGCAATGCCAGCCACTCCCCCCTCTCAAGTCACAGCATCTTTTATTAGAGCCCCGGGGGTGGAGGAATTTGTCTTGCTCCTAGTAGGTCCGACACGAATTTGCCTGCCAAGGGTTTCACTTCATGCATCTAATGAAGTGAACTACAGTCCACAAACGTTGATGCTGAAATAAACTAGTTCGTTTTTAAGGTGCTAAAAACTCTGCTTTTGCAACAACAGACTAACACGGCAATTCATAGGTTTATCTTCCCTGACTTTTCAGACAACTAGGACTGAAGCATTTGAAATAGAAGACCATTCCCTAAAGCTGTAAACTGCATGCTTAAAATCCACCACCACCAACGCAATCAATCAAACAGGGTTGAAAGGCAACATGCAGGCTGTCTTCTTCTCTGTGCCAAATCTGATTTTAAAAAATTAAGATAACTTTTCCTTCCGATTTGTATCCAAAGCTAGTAAATATTGGCATTTCATGAGTGATGATAGATTGAAAAAGTATCACCAGTTACTTGATGCCAATAATGCTCAGCTGAAATCAAAACAGCCTATACATCTGAACCTTCTGCTATACTGTATTAATATAGCAGTGTTCGAATTTGCTCAGTTTTGAAATCTTAACTCTGAAGTATTACTATAAATATATATATATTACACTCCAGAATTCCAAACTGATGAAAAAGAAAATACAAGATGACTTGGGATGAATGGGAGCTCCTGTCTGTATACAACACAGGACTAGCTTTGCTTAGTTGGCGTTTATAGCTCTGCCATTCACTGGAAAGGCTTAACCAGGTATTTATTTATAGATGTGTCTGTGTACTGACAGCACCAGTGCGGCCAACGTGGCCTGGTAGAACAGTGAGCTAGGCTGGGTTTGCTCACACCTGTCCACTGGTAAAGTCTATGAATGGGCTTGGGAAGGACCCCACAGAGACTACGACCACAGGGAGCTCCAGGGGATTGAGCTAGAGCAGTGTTTCTCAAACTGATGGGTCCCGACCCACCATGCCAGTCAGAAACAGTCGCTACCCCCCATTTCCTCCCAGCCCACAGGTGTACGCATTCAACTCCTGTTGCATACATACAACCCTTGGGTAAAAATGCCTTAAGAAAATTTAAGGAAAATAGTCAAGATTCAGGTAAGTACCTGTTTTTTGCCCGAGATCGGACAAAATGAAATAATCTTGCTAATCCCTTGCTAATCCCCATGGTAGAAGCTAAATTAATCTATGTGATTCTTCATTTATTAGTATAAATTTTATCCCACCTTTCTATAACGAGTCACAAAACTCAAGCACACAAAACAAAACAATCTTGAAACAGCAGTTTACAGAAACTTAACCCATTAAAGACAAAGAATTTAATTACAAACACTGAAATAAAAATATGTCTATACAGCAGAAGCTCCTTTTAACAAACGTATCTCCAAAGCATATGACATCTTTAGAGAAAAACACAGAGATGAAGCATCCTCCCTATCCAACTGAAAGCCATTTCAGGTGGCACAGAAGACCATTTCTTCAGGGAAGTATGGCCAGCTCTTCGCAGAGCTCCACCCCACTGGGCACACGTGTTGGGCTTTCTTGGCAACAAACTCACCCCCGAATGGTCCCAACAGTTTCAGAATCACTGGAATCCAGGGTCTCTTTGAGGAAGTTTATGTAATGAATCCAGAGATCAACACTAAGAGGAATTGCCTGGAGGCCTCGCCGATAAACCTACAAAGACAACACCAAAAAGCTATCTTTTGAGCATACAACAGGGTCCTAAGAGAGAGGCAACTGTGTATCCGGTGAGCCTTAAGAAATACTAATGTACTGGAATTTTGTTTAAATAGTCTACCATTACCATTTGGGTGGAGGTTGGCTAGAACATGTCAATGCTCTGATCTCCACGTGCGGAGTCTTGATCTTCAAAGCGCAGCAGTCCCTGCATCTGACCAGGCTGTGTGGGCAGGCTTTGGGGTACAGACCATAGGGCACAGACCCTTTAGAGCACCAATGACAGCGTCTGACCAAAAATGCAATAAGATGTAGCAATGGTGACCAGCATAACCAACCACAGCGTTCGAATTTTGAGAAATAATAAATGCATAATGTAAGTGACAGAAAAGCCCTGCCCTACTTGTTAAGCTGCAGTGTAATGCAGACGCTTGCACTGCAAAGCTTGACAAACTGTAGTAGAGGTTTAACGCACCTGCCAACAAAGAGAGAAGATATTAGCTCCAAATGCCACAAGGAGTGACAAGTGCAAACAGAAAGCCCTGTACAAAAATGGCAGGTACTGGTAGCCAAAAGGTTACTTTCAGCAGTTTGGTCATAATTTGGCTCACAGGACCCAAGAGTAAAAGCTGCAGCCCACTGCCTACATACCTCATCCGACTGCTTCATATTGCCGTGGCGCTTCTCAAGGTCTGCATATTTTTTCCAGTATCCATAGCAATATGGGTAATGTGAGAAAAAACTGTCAAAGGCTTTCCTGGCAGCCGGTAACTGATTCTGAGAGAAACACATGGATCAATTTCAGCAGTTTCAGACCAATGACAATTTTAGCAAATGACTAGTGAAAGAACAAACAATTCATACATCAGCCTGTCTTGGAACTTGATTACCGGGCATGCATGAATCCCATAAAACAGAATATTATTTCTCAAGCTCCGTGAGCAGTCCAAGGGCCAGAACAACAGAGTTTCTCCTAAAAGATTAAAAAAAGATGAACTGTTTGCCCAGCCGTTCTCAACCAGAGCACAAGCAGAATAAAAGGTCCTGCATAAATTCGGGACTATAGAACTTAAGCATCTACCAAGAGAGAACATTCTTGGCATTTTATCAGTGGGTCAAGCTTGTGATATGGGGCACCCACAGACAGGCCTTTGCAACTGCTAACTCTAGGATTCTCTTCTCCTCTAGATCCAAAATCCTAATCAGTACTCTCAAGTCCCCTTGTTTAGGGGTGTTTGCTTCAGGGCTTCAAAATTGCTTTCTCAAAAAGTCCAAGAAAGCCTGAACTCAAGTGTTTTCTTGAAGACCATTCTATTTGAGCATGCATTTAATGATGAACAGAATTATTTTAACAAAGAATGAACATCATTTACAGAATAAAAAGCCATGTAGCTAAAATATTTATCGTTAAAAAGAAAACAAAGCTTTAATTAAAAAAAACTTTTTTTAAACAGCTTAAAAAACAATAAAAGCGTTAAAAACACAACGTTTTGAAGAAGGCCAATTCCAAGTTCAGAATCATAAAAAAAGGGATTGAGAATAAAATGGCCAATATCATTATGCTCTTGTACAAATTGGTGGTAAGGCCACATCTGGAGTATTGCGTCCAGTTCTGGTCACCACACCTCAAAAAGGATATACAGTATTTGAATTGGAAAAGGTGCAGAAAAGAGCAACCAAAATTATTAGTGGGCTGGAGCACCTCCCTTATGAGGAAAGGCTACAGCGTCTGGGGCTTTTCAGTCTAGAAAAAAGGTGCCTGAGGGGGGACATGATTGAGACTTATAAAATTATGCATGGGATGGAGAGAGTGGATAGAGGGAAATTCTTCTCCCTCTCGCACAACACCAGAACCAGGGGACATGCACTAAAATTGAGTGGAGGGAGAGTTAGAACAGACAAAAGAAAATATTTCTTCACCCAGCATGTAATTCATCTGTGGAACTCCTTGCCACAGGATGTGGTGATGGCACCTGGCCTAGATGCCTTTAAAAGGGGTTTGGATACATTCATGGAAGAAAAGAACATCACAGGTTACAAGCCATAAGCAACCTCCTGGCTTTAGAAGTAGGTTTTCTCTGTGCCGGGGAGTGAGAACAGGAAACAAGTTATCTTGTTGTCTGTGTGCTCTCAGAGGCATTTGGTGGGGCCACTGTGAGATACAGGAAGCTGGACTAGACGGGTCTTTGGCCTGATCCACCAAGGCTCTTCTTATGTTCTTAACGTTCTCATTCAAAATTCATCGAACATCCTCAGGTAGGCGAGCACAGCAGGCACATAGATGGTGGAAAACCTGCGTAGCAGGACGCGCACCGCCGATCAGCTGGAGTTAATTAACACAAAACCAACTGATCTCACACAAGGGTTGCTTCACGGTCAAGCAACTCTTGTGTGAAATCGGTTGGTTTTGTGTTAATTAACTCCAGCTGATCAGCGGTGCGCGTCTTGCTACACGTATATGTTCCGCAGGTTTTCCACCTTCTACATGCCTACTGCGCTCGTCTACCTGAGGATGTTCGATGAATTTCGAATGAAACGTTGTGTTTTTAATGCTGTTCTATTGTTTTTAAGCTGTTTAAAGTTGTGTTAAGTTTTTTAAAAAATTAACTGTTTTCTTTTTAACGATAAATATTTTAGCTACATGGCTTTTTATCCCGTAAATGACGTTCATTCTTTGTCGATTATTGCTGGCCATGAAAGCTTTAAATCTTACTAGAATTACTTTAATGAAAGTTTTCATATATCCTGCATTTTACCCGTTAGTTTCTTATAATGCTAGTACCTTCCCCGAGACCTTGAGGGTAAGGTGAAGCTAGAAATGTTTTAAGCCAGGAGTTCGCAACCTCTTCCCAGCTGAGTACCACCACCGGCACCACTTTCCTGCTGCGTACCACTGGAAGTGACTGGCAATGACATCAGCACCAGTTACTCCCGGGTTTTCGGAGGCCAGAAGACGTAGGTAGGAGGTTCTGGGTGGATGAGAGGGCCCTTCTCAGCATTTCTGAGAGGCTCAGCCAAAGACAGGAGCGGGGTTCCAGTGGTCTGAGTACCACCAGCAGTTGGCTAAAGTACCACTGGTTGAGAACTCCTGCTTTAAGCAATTCTATGCCTTCTAAAGGGCAAGCTGATATGCATTGTATTGTATTTTTTAATATTGTTAGCTGCCTTGAGCACCAGTGGGGAAAGGCAGCATACAATCTTAAATATAAAGCAGAAACCATGAAAAAAAAATCTTACTAGAATTACTTTAATGAAAGTTCCATTACAAGAGTTCCATTTAGAAAGAGATCAAACTACACACCTCTTGCTCCACATATTGTAGGAGATAAACCCAGCCTGTAAAATCCTGTGGATTTGTCTCAACTACCTTCCAGAACTTATCAAACTCTGGAGGGAATAAAGGATCAGGATCAGTAGTCTTTATGGTTTCAGTATCTGGCATTTCACTGTCCTGTGTATTGTCTTCCTGGGTATTGGCTCCGGGAGAGTTGTCAGGGGACTGTTCCATCTCTGTGACGCTCATGATCTCAGTGCTGAAGTCAGCAAGCTGCTCGCTCTGGGCTTCAGTGGCCTTGCCCATGCTCTCCCTTTTCAAGTCGCTGTTTTCCTCCTGCTTATCCGGACTCTGCATAGCGATTGACACTCCTCTTGTTCCGTTACAAAGTAGCCTGCTGAAGCAAAAGGTAAACATCATCCTGTGCTGGGGCAGAAATCCTACAGTAGGGGCACCTGACAGCACCCACCCTGACTATGCCATCAATAAATGAAAGAGGACAAGAAGCTTGGGAAACGGAGGCTGAATGAAAGGAACATGCTTCTAGTCATCCCAAGCGTTGATACAGACCCTGACCATAAGTCCCATAGGAATTTTGAGGTGGAGGAGCTCTCTCTTCAGATCCTGTTTGGGCATGACTAAAGGAAGGGTAAAATCTTGGATAGACATCTGGCAACCCGAGCACAAGTTTTATAGGATGCTATTTAGTTTTTGTACTTGCAAAAGCTGTCATACAAGACAATGCCGATGCCACAAACTTTGTTTCTGTACATGAAACAATCTGTCATACAGACTGAGAGACTCTCTCTCTCTTCCCTGTATACTCAAAGGATTTCCATATATTTGTACCTCAACTCTTTAAAGACAACAGTTTTTATAGCAAACTGAGGCCACAAGAGAAAGGAAGCCTGCATTCGCAAACTGCTTTCCACAGGGAGAAACTCCACCCCAATCCTGAGAGTCATGCATGACTCCACAATGATCTCCAACGTTGTAAGATCTATGGGAGGATGATTACATTTTAAATGAGCCTAGAGAAATGCACGCAAGAGTCATTCCATGTCAAATCATCACACGGTGTCAGACTGATCTCCTTAGATTTTATTGAAATTTGGGGTGTTTATTTGTCCCATGGTATAATGCAAAAATACCAATTTTTAGCAGCCTATGTTCATTATGGGAAATGTTATACTGTAGCTATGTAAAGTTTCAAATTTTATCATAAAATGATGTGCTAGTGGTACGTTAGCTGTAAATCAAATACCAGTTGAGATATAGAGATGGGAGTGGCCTCATTGTAAAGCCTCTTTAATGTGTTTTCATATGATATACAACACAATGGGTTTAAACTTTTCTTCATGTTTTTAAAAATTCAGTTTAAATTTTAAAATCAGTTCTCCAAAACAGACAATTTTAAAATTTGGGAACAAATTTCAAAATTAGTTCATACTTGAGCAGCAGCTTTTTGGGGTGTTCGGGGCTTTGATCGGGCTGTTAAGAAAGGTAGGTTACACTCATGCTAGTTCCACAAGTTCCATGCTAGTTTCACAATATATTTTAATTATATATTACGCCCAAGTGAAGATGAACAAGGCATCATCCAACAAAGCCTACAAGTTCCACTGCATTACTTATCTTCACGTTGTGCAGCAGCTATGATAAGTGTGGCCATGTGCTTGTGCAATACAGACTGCTATTGGCACACCTAGGAAGCATGGAAACAGGAGCACCTGCACTCATAAAATGTACTTTCACAGAACATAGACGGCAATAGGAAAAAAAAACAAAGGGAAATTCTTCAGCAAGTTCTATCTTAAAACCTATGTTATACTTATACCCTGCTATGTGGCCCAAGTGAGCCTCCGTCTATGTCTTTTTCCGGCTGGTTTTATTCTTATTCCACCGCACTTGAACATTTCTGATGACGACAATCATCCACACACTATTATACCTTAAAGTAGCTTTTAAATCCTCTGAAAAGGAATCAGTTCTACCTGCTGCACTTACTCACTGTGCTAACAAATATGAACATTAAATAGTTGTTCATCAAATAGTGAAAATAGTTCATTAAATAGAGAAAGCTGAAACGCGCTGTCCTAAGATTAAGCAAGCAGTACATTTCACAAGCCTCATTCTCCTCTTTCCTTCAAAATCTTTCCTCCTGTATTTCATCTACAAAAAATACTCATGAAAAACATGGTGTGGTTTCCCCCCTATTGCACAAGAGCCTATCATTACCATGGACTAAGCAAAAATGATGGGTCTCCTACCAAGTCCAAGGGGGGGGGAGGAATGGGGGAGGGCTTTATGACCCCCTTATGTGGGGTGTATCAAACCATAAGTAAATTCCATTCATCAAGTTTCTCAAGGAAGTAGTCCCGAGTGTTTGATTGGAGAAGGGACTGTAGAATCAAAAAGGAATGCAACCAAAAGTAATTTGACAGCTCCCTACGTTCTACTCGTTACACATGTGGGTCGCTAATGTTCCAAAAAAAAGCGGGGGGGGGGAGGGAGAAATCAGCAATATTTGGAGAGTAAAAGCCGTTGCTAACCTACCAGTGAGGATAGCAAGGTGACTTTTTACTAATGGTTGTTAAACTCTCCCCACAGAAATCAGACCAGGGCCCCATGTCCATCCCCCCCAATGGAAAGCTTCTCTTTCACAAAGCCTTTTAATGTTTTTTTTTATTTTATTTTATGTTTGCTTGGTGCTTTTATGTATTTTTTTTTTAGAACAGATTAATATTCTGGTTAACTATTTGTGCTGTGTTCAGGCCGTATTCGCTTTTCGCAGCCTCCTTGAGTTGTAATTTACAGGAAAAAGGGAGTATACTGTACAATAAGCGCGTGCTAAGAAGCGAGCCCTACTTGAAAGCTTCCCAGGGGAAAGACCCTTCTTCTCTCTAGTCCTCCTACGCTTGGCCTTCCGCATGATCTGGTCTCGTTCCGGGCGCAACTCTCTTTGCTCCCCGCGCCGCTCCAGCCGCGCAGGCCCACTCAGCAGCAGCAGCAGCAGCAGCAGCAGGCCTCTTTCACTCGAGCGCGTCTGCTCCAAGAGGGTCCGGAGAGGCGCGCGAGGAGGCCGGCTGGCTGGCTGGCTGGCCGGCCGGCCGCCCAGGGCACGACGACACGCCGGCGGGGTGGGGTCTGCGGCAGAGGCTGCACCGGACGACAAGCACCGGCCGGGCCAAGCGGGAAGAGAGAGAGCCGCTTCCTTCCCCGCCGCCGACACCGAGGGCTCGCTCGACAGCAGCGCGCGCGGGGAGAAAGGCGCCGCCTCAGCCTAAGGGACGCAGGAGAGCGGAGACCCCATGACCGACCATCCCCGTCGGGGGGGTCTGAGGGGAAAGGCCGGGCCGGGCGCACCAAGTCGGGGGCGGGGCGACCCCAACCGACTCTGCCCGCGCCGACGGCGGGTCGTGCTCGACACCCCTCCCACCCCGGGGCAGCTGCCTCCCTCTTTCCGTTCTCTGACCTGCGACGCGCTCTCTGCCATCAGGCCCGCCCGCTCAGTCGTCGTCGCTGCCACAGACCGACCTCCCGCTTGCTGCCGGACTAATTACACCGCGCAGGCGTAGCAAGCGCTCGGCCTCCCTCTGCGTCGACGGCGGGAGTGGAAGGCACATGCGCACAACTATCGCATCGCAGGAGGAGCCAAGGACGCATGCGCCCGTTCGGTAGTCCATGCGTGCATCTGAGGGTTGCGTCATCTTTGCGCTCTCCCCTGCCGACGTCGCAACGTGGCTTCGTCATCTCTAGAGCTTCTCCTACGCGCGGTAGGGGGGGTGGGGCTTACCCTAAGGCGGGAGTTCGCCCCCTTGGATGAAGGTTGGAGAAAGGAAGCAAACACAACAGCACTCTGAGCGTGGACAGAATGCTCTCCCCTCGCTCCAGTCCCCAGCATAGGCGGAGGGTCTTTTGTAGGGAAGGGTACACGTGAAATTACGCGAAAATCGCATAAAAAAAACATCCAGTGGCGTTCCCCTAGGGCAGTGGTTCCCAAACTGGGAGGGAGAGGCATGGTTCCCAGGGGAGCTGCAATGTGCCACGGAATCCTCTCGAAAACAATGCAATGCCAATTGGCAGGCATCAACATAATGTAATGGGGAGCCGCGGCCAATGGTCGCCAAAGGGAGCCGCAGGTGGAAAAATATAAGAACATAAGAAGAGCCCAGCTGCTGGATCAGGCCAAAAGCCCATCTAGTCCAGCATCCTGTATCACACAGTGGCCCCACCAGATGCCTCAGGGAGCACAAGACAACAAGATAACCTGTTTCCCGTTGTCACTCCCTTGCACCTGGCAGAGAAAACCCACTTCTAAAACCAGGAAGTGGTTTCTAAAAAGTTTGGGAAACACTGCCCTAGGGGTGTGTGGAGGTCTGGGCAGGGACGGGGTCCCCTTGGGGGAGGTCACACCACTAGTGGCTAAAATTGTGAAAACTTTGTATTTATGACTAATGCCATCAATTATATATGATACATAATATCATTTGATGCCTTCATGCGTAGTTTCATGCAGAAACAAACCATTCTGAATTATCTGTTTTCTGTGTTTTTGGTATATATTTTATTAGTATAATATTAAAACAAAAATACATCATATTTCAAAATGTTATATAACAAGCGCACAGCAATATATCCTACTAGCATACTATTCACTATTTTCTACATATAATATTTTCTACATATACAATACTCCCCCATATCCGCTGGGGATATGTTCCAGGCCCCTCCGTGGATACTTGAAACCGTGGATAGGAGCGACCACCCCCTCCATGGCTTCCTGAGGGGCTCTAGAGAGTCCTAGAGAGGCTCTGCAAGGTTTCTGTTAACCTTGCAGAGTTTCTGTTAACCTTGCAGAGCCTGTCTAGGACTTAGTCTCGTTCTACTTGCCTGCAATAAGCAGCCAGAGGCTGCTTCTCCTGTTTGTTTAAGGAAGAAACAAAGCTTACTGGGGAAAAACTAACAACCTGGAGGGGGGGGGGGGTCCTGCAATCCGTGGATAACTAAAACCGTGGATAGCGAATCCGTGGATACAGGGGCCCACCTGTAATATCCAACGATGCTAAAATATCACCAATATTCTACTCATTAAATCTGCATATCATTCTTTCTCTCTCTAAAAAAAACAATAAACGGCTCTCGCGCTGGTTCACATGCTTTCAATGAATGCTTCTATATCTGCAGAGACTTCTAGGGCAAGGTTATGGACACCTTCCAGCTTGTAGCTGGGTTCTCTTTTTGCTTTCGAAGAAGCCCCTAATGCCTGGGGAGAAACGTCAAGCACAGAAGACTTTAAAGATTTCAGCGTTGCCAGCTTTGGATAATCCGTCCTGCTTGCCCGCTCCACGTCGCGGTAGAATCAGGAAGTGGAATTTCAACTGACAACTGTAAGATCGATCTTTATTTCTTCAATTTTAAGACCTGAAATCACATGGCTGAAAATCCCTTAAATATTGTAACCTTGAGCAATAAATGGTTTTCAATTATTCACAAAAACGTTAACTGACTTTTCCTTAATTAAAATTGTAAGTTTATCCATTTCAGCATAATCCAAAACTTTCAACCACCAATCTTCCAGCGAAGGTATCTCTGAATTATTCCAATATTGTGCATATAAAATGGTTGCCACTATTTGTATTCTATCAAATGTTATGGCCAAATAACCAGAAACAGAAAACAACTGCCTTATGTAACAAAAAGTGGATTTCCTTAACTCAAAACAGACCAATGAGACTGATTGTTCTGAGAGCCAAGTTGGTTACTGATTTGTTGGATGACCTGTTTATTCAAATAAAGTTAATAGGGGGTGACACCATGAGTTACCAGACCGGGTGACACCAACCCTAGTGACACCACTGACCAGGAGTCATCTGTAGAAATACATGGTCCTGCCTGATGGCATCTTTTGTAGAACCCAGCTCAGCCCAGCCTTGTTGCTCCCTATTCACCGCTTGCCCCCGGAGGCATACCACCCCTGCCCCCCCCATTCCAACGCCACTGCATAAATGATCTGGAGAGGGTAAAAAGCAAGATGAGCAAGTTTGCAGATAACACCCACTATTCGGGGTGGTAAAAAACAAGGCAGATTGTGAAGCGTTCCAAAAGAATCTCTCCAAACTGGGTGAGTGGGCAAGCTAAATGGCAAATGCAGTTCAGTGTCAATAAGCAAATAGTACACTAAGCCCTAACATATGTATCAGTTCTGTTCTGGAGGCCTGTCTGGAAGTTGAAACATTATACATCTCGAAACAGCTGGCTCTTGCAGGCCCAACACAATTGCATCTGCGCAAAAGCACCACCTGGGACATATTGCGCCCGTGTGAAGGTGCCGAAGCAGCCATTGTTACTTGGACATTCGTAAGTCGGTGAGCTGGCATAATGCACATTGAGACAAAAACTTCAACTTCACATATACACAGATGGGGTCTGAGGTGTTGATGACTAACCAGGAACAAGAACTTGGGGTGGTGAAAAATGTTGCTCCAGTTTGCTGCAGTTGTAAAGAAGGCAAATTCCATGCTAGGGGCCATTAGGAAAGGGATTGAGAATAAGACTGGTATTATATTGCCCCTTTATAAAGGCCCTTTTATGTGGCCATATTTGGAATACTGAGTCCAGTTCTAGTCAGCACACCTCAAGAAGGGTATTGTAGAGCTGGAAAAGAGGGCAACCTTAGAAGCAGAAAACCTCCCAGAGAAGCAGTTGGCCCGCTGGACGGTGAGGGAGGGAAAGGGGTGATAAAAGGGGACTTGGAGACTGGAGAGAAATTAAATGAGTTCTTTGCATCTGTCTTCACGGCAGAAGACCTTGGGCAAATACCGCTGCCGGAACGGTCTCCCCTGACTAAAGAATTAAGTCAAATAGAGGTTAAAAGAGAAGACGTCTCAGACTTAATTGACAAAATAAAGATCAATAAATCACCAGGCCCGGATGGCATCCACCCAAGAGTTCTGAAGGAACTCAAGAATGAAGTTGCTGACCTCTTGACCCAAATATGCAACTTGTCCCTTAAAACGGCCACTATGCCAGAGGATTGGAGGATAGCTAATGTCACGCCAATCTTTAAAAAAGGAAAGAGAGGGGACCCGGGAAACTACAGGCCGGTCAGCCTAACATCTGTTCCAGGTAAGATGGTGGAAAGCCTCTTAAAACATATCGAAGAACAAGCTTTGCTGAGGGAGACTCAGCATGGCTTCTGCAAGGGGAAGTCTTGCCTCACAAACCTTTTAGAATTCTTTAAAAAGGTCAACAGGCATGTGGATGTGGGAGAACCCGTGGATATTATATATCTGGATTTTCAGAAGGCGTTTAACACGGTCCCTCATGAAAGGCTCCTGAGAAAACTCCACAGTCAGGGAATAAGAGGGCAGGTCCTCTTGTGGATTAGGAACTGGTTGAAGACCAGGAAACAGCGAGTGGGAGTCAATGGGCAATTTTCACAATGGCGAGAGGTGAAAAGCGGTGTGCCCCAAGGATCGGTCTTGGGTCCGGTGCTTTTCAACTTATTCATAAATGACCTGGAATCGGGGATAGGCAGTGAGGTGGCCAAGTTTGTAGATGACACTAAACTTTTCCGGGTGGTGAAGACCAGCAGGGATTGTGAAGAGCTCTCCAAACTGGGAGAATGGGCAGCAAAATGGCAGATGCACTTCAATGTAAGTAAGTGTAAAGTGATGCACATTGGGGCAAGAAATCAAAACTTCACATACACGCTCATGGGTTCTGAGTTGTCTGTGACAGATCAGGAGAGAGATCTAGGGGTACTGGTGGACAGGTCGATGAAAGTATCGACCCAGTGTGTGGCGGCTGTGAAGAAGGCCAATTCCATGCTTGGGATAATTAAAAAAGGGATTGAGAATAAAACGGCCAATATCATTTTGCCGTTGTACAAATCGATGGTAAGGCCGCATCTGGAGTATTGCCATGATGGGGGGATAAGCAACCTTTCTGGTTGTAGGAGTAGGTTTTCTGTGTGCCAGGTGCAAGGGAGTGGCGACTGGACACAGGTACCTTGTTGTCTTGTGTGCTCCCCGAGGCATCTGGTGGGGCCACTGTGTGATACAGGAACCTGGACTAGATGGGCCTTTGGCCTGATCCAGCAGCTGGGCTCTTATGTTCTTATGTTCTAACCAAAATCAAAGGGCTGGATCATCTTCCTTATCAGGTAAAGGCTTCAGCATTTGGTGCTTGTTAGCTTGGAAAAAAATGCCAGTAAGTGAGGGATGTGATTAAGACCTAAAAAAAATGATGGATGGTGTGGGGTGGATAAAGAAAGGTTTTTCTCCTTCTCTCACGATACAAGAACCAGGAGTCATTCATTGAAATGTGATTGGCCAAAGGAGGAAATTCTTCACACAGCACATAGTTAGGTTGTGGAATTCTTTGCCACAAGATGTAGTGATGTCCATTAACTTGGATGGCTTTAAAGAGGGACTGAACAAATTCGTGGAGCACATGTCTGTCAATGGCTACGAGTCATGATGGCTCATGATGCACCACCTCCAGTTCCAGCCGCAGTCTGCCTATGAACACCAGTGCAGGGGAGCAGTGGTGGGAGGAGGGGGGAGGCTTTTTTGTGGGTTTCCCAGAGGCAGCTGGTGGGCCACTGGGGGAAACAGGGTACTGGACCAAACGAGGCCCTTTTGACTTGATCCTGCAGACCTTTTCTTATGTTCTATTGTTTAATTAACTACGAATCAGTCCAGCTTTATGCTAAAATTAAACAACAAAAACTTTGTTACCACCAAAGCAGTACTCACATTTTTACAGAAATAAATCCATTTATTTTTATAACATTCTTTTTTTCCCCAAATGAATACAGTACTTGTAGCTGTCAAATTCTCAGAGGAGGAAGAACTGGCACTATATTGCTGAAGATTGCACAGCAGGGCAGAAAGATTAACACTTTTATATAAAGTTTGGACAGAGATAACATTCAGTATTTTTCACACTAAAATATGGAAAGCTATATTCAACACGTGACATTTGTTTTAAGACGTGTGTTCAAAATCTGTAAAAATTATTTGTTTTCTATACATTTTGGTCAACATGCTTCATTATAACTGTTAAAACGTTTACAATAGTGTGCAGATAATTATGCCTAACTGTCAAGCAGATGTAATACATCAACAGCAGCAAAAGCAAGCTAACACTGCACAATCATGAGTGGGACTGATTTAAAAATACATTTTTTTTCTCCACAAACATCACACAGAACCCTGTTCTTCATGTGTCTCTTTCTAGGATTTTTTCCCCATATAAGGCCATGTGAGAAGACATATTATAACATGATTTCATGATTAAAAGTATTCCTATTTTAAAAATCTCATCTTTGTTAGGGCACTGTGCCTCAGAATCAAAAAGAGTGCAAATGAGCAGGTTGATGTTGCTTTCAGAGACATCCAATTCTACAGACCCACGGAAGAGCACCAGGGAGGCGAGTGTCTGCAAGCATCATACTGATCTCGGTTTAGGCCGAGGTCGGCCTTGTACTGGAGAAGCAAAGTCCTCAACAGATGGTTGTTCAAGGCAGCCACTCTCAGTTCGCTTCTGCAAGAAAAGGTTGGGCACTGTGAAGAAATGCAGCTTGTGAAAGCTCTACTCAACTCCATGTAAAACAATTTGCCGTCGGTAACTTCGCCTGTTTCAGGTAGCTTGGTCAAGGAATTCCTCTAGAGTTCTTTTGATATGTGGGGGCTGGGATGCAGCTTGGATCAACAGATTCTGACCCATTTGTGCAAAAAGCGCTTTTGACAATTTAGCGGTCGCTGTCCTAATATTTCCGCCTGCTCCAGGGAGGGAGCCGCTGTTTGTCATGTTACCCAAGAGATGCCACAGAACCACCAGGACCTTCTGTTCCACAGCGTGAGGCTTCCGAGGATACAGCTCAACCACGAGCTCTGAAATCAGGACACAAAGGGAGAAAAGTGATTATTTGGTGTAGCAAATGTATGGCAAGATGCACTGCTCCAGCTCACAGTGTTAATGCTGAAGTGGAACAAGAAGACAATCCTAATACCATTTCCCCACATACCATGCAGGATCAGCCCTCTGACAGGCTCTTGCTCCAGTTGCCAGCCCTCTGAACGGTTCCTGGAGGCACATTAGGGGGGCAACCAGGGGGCTTACCTTAAACCACCATCATTGTGGCTGTCGTCCTCACTTGCCATCTAAAAAGGCACGGGGGTGGAGAAGGAAGGGTGGGAGCGGAGAGAGGTGCAGGGGCAATGTGGAGAGTGAGGTAATCTGGAGGCTTGCAGGGTGATCCAAGGTCGGGGGGGGGTCGGTCGGAGGGCAGTAGAGAACATTTGCATGGTGTACTTTGCACACAGCAAGGGGCAGCACCAGACCGAAGTCCCAGGTGTCAGGGGAACATACTCGAGAGAACGAGAAAATGTGAGCTTACCTGTGAACAATGTTCAATCTCTCTCTCCCCCCCCCCCCCCGTGGAACACTTAATGATTAACAGTATATAACCACTAATCTTAAAATGGACGATGGCCAATCTGACCACTAGCAACTACGTTTTTTTAACAAATGTAATTTTAAGGTGATCCATTGGCTTTGTAATTATTTTTAATGTACTCTGTACTATTTTAACATTGTTTTAATTCTGTAAGCCGCCTTGGTTGCCCTGTAGGGAGAAAGGTGGGCTATAAATTCTTTAAATAAACTGAGGTGGTGCTCATGCATCACAACTAAGGCGAGCAGGTGCCATGTTTATCAGGCACGATAAAGAACTATCAGTATGCAGTTAGCTTTTTTTAAAAAAATGAAACATTAACAGAACTCTGTGCTTAATCCCTACTCCCACTTTACATAAGAACATAAGAAGAGCCCTGCTGGATCAGGCCAAAAGCCCATCTAGTCCAGCTTCCTGTATCACACAGTGGCCCCACCAGATGCCTCAGGGAGCACACAAGACAACAAGATAACCCGTTTCCCGTTGACACTCCCTTGCACCTGGCACAGAGAAAACCCACTTCTAAAACCAGGAGGTTGCTTATGGCTTGTAACCTGTGGTGGTCTTTTCCTTCATGAATCTGTCCAAACCCCTTTTAAAGGCATCTAGGCCAGGTGCCATCACCACATCCTGTGGCAAGGAGTTCCAAAGATGAATTACACGCTGGGTAAAGAAATGTTTTCTTTTGTCTGTTCTAACTCTCCCTCCACTCAATTTTAGTGCATGTCCCCTGGTTCTGGTGTTGTGCGAGAGGGAGAAGAATTTCCCTCTCTCCACTCTCTCCATCCCATGCATAATTTTATACGTCTCAATCATGTCCCCCCTCAGGCGCCTTTTTTCTAGGCTGAAAAGCCCCAGACGCTGTAGCCTTTCCTCATAAGGGAGATGCTCCAGCCCACGAATCATTCTGGTCACTCTTTTCTGCACCTTTTCCAATTCAACTATATCCTTTTTGAGGTGTGGTGACCAGAACTGGACACAATACACCGGATGTGGCCTTACCATGAACCGGATGTGGTTCCATGCATGGAACCATTGATTCCATGCTCGGGATCAAGGCCAATTCCATGCTCGGGATCATTAAAAAGGGGATTGAGAATAAAACGGCCAATATCATTATGCCTTTGTACAAATCGATGGTAAGGCCACATCTGGAGTATTGTGTCCAGTTCTGGTCACCATACCTCAAAAAGGATATAGTTGAATTGGAAAAGGTGCAGAAAAGAGCGACCAGAATGATTCGTGGGCTGGAGCACCTCCCTTACGAGGAAAGGCTACAGCGTCTGGGGCTTTTCAGCCTAGAAAAAAGGCGCCTGAGGGGGGACATGATTGAGACTTATAAAATTATGCATGGGATGGAGAGAGTGGATAGAGGGAAATTCTTTTCCCTCTCGCACAACACCAGAACCAGGGGACACACACTAAAATTGAGTGGAGGGAGAGTTAGAACAGACAAAAGAAAACATTTCTTTACCCAGCGTGTGATTCATCTGTGGAACTCCTTGCCACAGGATGTGGTGATGGCACCTGGCCTAGATGCCTTTAAAAGGGGTTTGGACAAATTCATGGAGGAAAAGACCATCACAGGTTACAAGCCATAAGCAACCTCCTGGTTTTTAGAAGTGGGTTTTCTCTGTGCCAGGTGCAAGGGAGTGGCGACTGGACACAGGTATCTTGTTGTCTCGTGTGCTCCCTGAGGCATCTGGTGGGGCCACTGTGTGACACAGGAAGCTGGACTAGATGGGCTTTTGGCCTGATCCAGCAGGGCTCTTCTTATGTTCTTATGTTCTTACCATCGATTTGTACAAAGGCATAATGATATTGGCCGTTTTATTCTCAATCCCTTTTTTAATGATCCCGAGCATGGAATTGGCCTTCTTCACAGCCGCCGCACACTGGGTCGACACTTTCATCGACCTGTCCACCAGCACCCCAAGATCTCTCTTCGTCCGTCACAGACAACTCAGAACCCATTAGTGTATATGTGAAATTTTGGTTTCTTGCCCCAATGTGCATCACTTTGCACTTACTTACATTGAAGCGCATCTGCCATTTTGCTGCCCATTCTCCCAGTTTGGAGAGATCCTTCTGGAGCTCTTCACAATCCCTGCTGGTCTTCACCACCCGGAAAAGTTTAGTGTCATCTGCAAACTTGGCCACCTCACTGCCTATCCCCGACTCCAGGTCATTTATGAATAAGTTGAAAAGCACCGGTCCCAAGACTGATCCTTGGGGCACACTGCTTTTCACCTCTCGCCATTGTGAAAATTGCCCATTAAATCCCACTCGCTGTTTCCTGGTCTTCAACCAGTTCCTAATCCACAAGAGGACCTGCCCTCTTATTCCCTGACTGTGGAGTTTTCTCAGGAGCCTTTCATGAGGGACCGTGTCAAACGCCTTCTGAAAATCCAGATATATAATATCCACGGGTTAGCTCGCATCCACATGCCTGTTGACCTTTTCAAAAAATTCTAACAGGTTTGTGAGGCAAGACTTCCCCTTGCAGAAGCCATGCTGACTCTCCCTCAGCAGAGCTTGTTCTTCTATGTATTTTAAGATTTTATCCTTAATGAGACTTTCCACCAACTTCCCTGGAACAGATGTTAGGCTGACCGGCCTGTAGTTTCCCGGGTCCCCCCTCCTTCCTTTTTTAAAGATTGACATGACATTAGCTATCCTCCAATCCTCTGGCACAATGGCCGTTTTAAGGGACAAGTTGCATATTTTGGTCAAGAGGTCAGCAACTTCATTCTTGAGTTCCTTCAGGACTCTTGGGTGGATGCCATCTGGGCCTGGTGATTTATTGATCTTTATTTTGCCAATTAAGTCTGAGACATCTTCTCTTTTAACCTCTATTTGACTTAATTCTTTATTCAGGGGAGACCGTTCCGGCAGCGGTATTTGCCCGAGGTCTTCTGCCGTGAAGACAGATGCAAATAACTCATTTAATTTCTCTGCAATCTCCAAGTCCCCTTTTATCACCCCTTTCTCTCCCTCACCATCCAGCAGACCAACCGTTTCCCTGGCAGGTTTCCTGCTTCTAACATATTTGAAGAAGCTTTGTTGTTGTTCAGTCGTTAAGTCGTGTCTGACCCTTCGTGAGCCGCCTTGGGACCCTTCGGGGAGAAAGGCAGGATAAAAATACTATAAATAAATAAATAAAATCCCATGAACCACATCCCGCCAGGCCTTCCTGTCCTCCACTATCTTCCTGAGTTCGCTCATTTTCATGTTCGTTGCATCGGTGATGCTGTCTAACCATCTCCATCCTTTGCCTTCCCCTTCTCCTTTTGCCTTCAATCTTTCCCAGCATCAGAGTCTTCTCCAGAGAGTCCTCTCTTTGCATTAGGTGGCCAAAATATTTGAGTCTCAGCCTCAGTACCTGTCCTTCCAGGGAACAGTCAGGGTTGATTTCATTTAGGATTGACTGATTTGATCTCCTAGCAGTCCAAGGGACTCTCAGGAGTCTTCTCCAGCACCACAGTTCGACTCCCACTGCATTGCAGTATATACCATATTCAGCTGTATATGAAGACCATGTTCACTAGACGCAATTATACGTTATTTACAGTAGTGCAGCCCGTACCCGGATGAACTCGTGTTTGGAGGAATTCAGCTCGAAACCTTGTACTTCAAGCATGCTATGTATTAGATTTTTACAAGAAAGGCCTTTTCGTGTCATACCCTCCTCCCAATACCCCGCCACATTACAGACTAATACAATTTAGCAACTCTAGAAGGGTTTTGTTACCAGCGGTTATTGCTGTTGTGACTTGTCAATGTGCTTATCTTGTATAACATTTAATCTTTACGTAGAATTGTCATATATAACATACAATATTTCATGACCATTTGGCTCCACTACTCAACTCATCCACGCCTGTGTGAGTGAGGGAGTGAATGATACACACTGACTAAAACTGTGCTCCATCTAGTGAATACTGCCGCCTTGGGTCCCTTCGGGGAGAAAGGCGGGATATAAATACTGTAAATAAATAAATAAATAAATAAATAAATAAATAAAATAAAATAAAATAAAATACTGGGTATTCTGCTAAAATAGGAACAGTCCCTCTGAAAAAACACATTTACAGCACAAGCCTATGCATGTCTCCTCAGAAGGAAGTCCCATTGTGTTCAATGAAACTTACTCCCAGGAAAGTGTATATAGAATGGCAGCCTTACAGCACAATCCTATGCAAAGAAGAGCTGGTAGAGCGATGGCTCTGCCTGTGTTGGGTGTTGCAAACGTGCCATAAGGCACGTTTGACACCCAGAGAGCAGACCCCGCCGGCACCAAGGCCAGTGCCAGCCTACCCGCCCAACATCCAGTCCGTCTGCCGCACTGAGCAGTAAGTCCCCACTGGTAAACGGAGGGAGGGCAGAACGGGTTGCCACAGGAGGGGGTGATTGGCCTGCCGGGCCAGGGACGGGGGAGGGATTATTAGCGGTGCGCTCAGACCTATCCTCCATCCCAGGCCTATGGCTATGGCACAACAACAACAACCCAGTATTTATATACACCGCCTTTTCTTTGGTCATTGGATTTCTCCTCTGACTTTAATTCAAAGGCGGTTTACAGGGGCAGGCTTTCTAAACCCCAAGGGTTTTTTTTACAATACAATAATGTTCTAATCTTTCATAGACTCCTTCATTCTAGATGGTTTCATTCATCAAGCCTTCCCCACAGCAAGCAGTGGAGGGAAGTAAGCGGCTGAACTGAAGTGGACTAAGTCCATGTGCTTCGTCCCTTTGGAGGAGGGGAATGACACCCAAGAAGAGCATCACAGTTGCACAGAAGCTTGTGCACAAGCTCTTCCTAAGACATGGCCAGCAAACTCCACTCCCCACTGGACCCTAACTAAAGCGGAGGAAGGGAAATAGAACACTCACAAGCTAAGCAGGTGTTTGAAGCTGGACCCGGCTGCTAGTCGCCAGAAAGGGCCAGGTCTGGAGCCTGGAAGGAAGGGAACCTCTGCTCTGGGTGTTCTCCTGCACCTGATCCTGCTGGACTACTAAGAAGGTGAACTTCTCAGCGGAGAAAGACTGATCCACCCTTAAGCCACAGGAGAATCAGGGTGCACAAAGAAGCACTTTTGGGAGTTGCCATACATCCTTCAGACACACAAAGCCAAAACATCTCCCAGAACCATTGTCAATATAGGAATTAAGTTTAAATAAAGTGCTGCAGACTTAAAAACCTGTTCGGCTGCCAGAGGTTTTAATTGGATTTAATGTTAATGGCTTATTTTACGTTTGCCTCTGACTCTATCGTTGCCTGCCCTGAGCTTTCAGGGCAGAAGCAACATTCCATGCTTCACAGCACCATCGGGGTAATGCAGTAAACCAGCATCTTGACTGAGAGGGCACAGAACTGGGCCTTGGTGCTGTCGTTATTTTAACAACAGTCTAGAGCACTCATACCACAGTAGTCCCATATTGAACAGGCCAAACCTGGGGAGGAAGCTTAATTGATGGAGACGACATCATGGGAGTAAAGGGAAGAAGGTCTGAAACCGGAGAGATGCTGCTTACCAGCTAGCTTTTCAGTGATGTCTTGTTTGGCTTTTCCATTCAGGAACTGGGCCTTTGTGCAAAATGGTTGGAGAAGTAGATAATTGTCTAGAGGCAGAGGAAAGAGAAAAAAACAACTGAATTGGAACCCCAGGATTTGCTTTAGTCCTCCTACTAACAGCCTTTGATACACCACAAGGTTGTGTGTTTTTGGATTGCCCTGGCTTGATACCAAGGAGAGAGCACAATCCAAGGCTCCTAAAATGATAGGGCCTCAGATAAACTTCTAAGACTGCCGACCAGTTTCTAATGTGTTATTTTACGTAGCTTCAGTTATCAATGACTGCAACTTATTTTTCTTCCCCTGCACTCTTTCTTTATCACTGTTATTTCCCCAAGGTCCTTCTACCCAGCTGATAATGAAAGCAGTCCTCATTAAAGTAGCAGAACTCTGAGGCTCCAAAGGACCCTGAAAAAGATACAGAGCCCAGGCTGGGCAGGATACATGGACTGGTTGGAGGGGGGCGATGATGAGAAAGCCACGTTCCCTTTCCCATGGGGCAGAGGCAAGTCTGGAGAGATCAGATTACTGTGAGGAGGAACCCCTCCTGCTGACTCCGGCGGCATGTCCCATCATTTAACTTCTCTCCTCCTTCCAACTCTCCCCAATCATAGACCCTTCCAGGGAAGGGAAGCACACACAAGACAGGACAACGACTCCTTCTCCAGCTCGCTGTGCTGTTTTAAAGGGGATGAAAGGAGGAAGAGAACAGGTTGCCAGCGTAGAGGCCTTAACAGTACACCTCAGAGAAGTCAGTGCATTCACAGGCAACGTTGGCAGTTGGATCCTCTCTCTCTCTAGACTAATTGAACTGCACATGAAAGTTATAAAGACCACATCCTAATTGCTGCACAACCCATGAGATCTACTAGGGTCAAACGAAAGAGACACAGATCCATTTTCTTAGGCTTGCGAGTTCAAGGCCTGCTTCAGTGAGGAACACACACACACTCTTACCCCCCAAACATTTGTGCCAACATTTTTGAGTGTTGTAGGTAGGCCTCCATAAGCAGGCCACCCTCCGCCTCCCCCCAAAACATTTGTACTATGAATACACCCATAATTAATTAAGGAATGGAAAAATCACACACTGCAGTTCGTCGTTGCTCAAACCTCAACTGACAATGAATTCTTCTTACAGCAGCAGCTGAGAAGCGCCCATTACCTAAGTGTTGACAAAGAGCTTGGATGACATTAGTGGCACCAGCATAAATGCCTGGATTTTTGGAGTTCAAGTTGTTGTCCACCAAGGCAGGAATCAGCATGTTGATAACGGGGGACAGCTTCTCTTTCAGCAGAGGAATCAAGCGGTACATGGTCTCCAAAGCAACCTGATTGACTTTGCTATTTGAGTCATGTAAGCGAGACTTGAAGGCATCAAAGATCTAGACAAAACACACATGGCCACAAGAGTCGGAATCCTGTTTCCTCATGCAAATGCATTATTTAAACTGTCCAATCTCTGCATGTTTATCTAAATGCAGTCGAGCATCTGGCACTGGGAGACCTGACTTCACCCCTGCTCTGCCAGAGAGTCACACAGCGTGGCCTTGGGCAAGTTGTTCTCTCCGAGTCTCAGCTCCCCATTCATAAAAGGAATGCTTGTGGCATACCTCAAAAAATTGTTGGGAGTGCAAAAACAAAAAGTTATAAGCCACTCTGCAAATAAAGGACACACGGACACACAGAATGTAAACCAGTTTTACGTCTCTTTGCTCATCATGCCTTCCAAACAAAGAAACCATAAAAAATTACTTCAATGAAGGGGCTAGGTCTCTCTAAATAAGAATCTTCTTTTGTTACAAACAGAAAATAGGAAGCTTGACTTCTTAATCTTTTCTCCTATTAATGTAAAACCTCTCTCTGCTGTGAGAGAGATGGGGAACTGAGACTGAAGAGATTAATTTGCACAAGGCTGCACAGCAAACCCATGGACTGGGTAGAAGTTTGGAACCCAAGGTACAATATAAAGTCACCCAAGTGGTTAAAAGCCAGGCTAGGACATACAGTAGTTCCAGGCCATGAAATTCCCAATTCAAACGAGTTATAAGCAGTGAGGCAAGAAGGAGCCAGAGAGGCAAGGCACTTTTGGGAGGCACTGCAAGATCCACATTTATTCAAAAATAGTCCAATCTGTAATGGTTAGTGAAAGGAACTTGCTTAGCCACACAGAAGGTAAGGATAGAGAAAATGGGAGAAAGGAACAAAGAACTGGTCCTTATGCTTTTCTCTCGGAGTCATGTTATACATTGCAGAAGCCACACCAAGGCCACCAAAATGGCTTTCTTCTGCTGCTGGCAGGGGCCTGAAACCTGTTCTGATCGTGCAGCATCTTCGATGGGGGACGTAACTGCTTACTTTGCTTGTGGGAGGTCCTGGGTTCCATCCCCATTAAGCCCCCCCATGCTCTGGGGAAAGGGCTGGGAGAGGCACATTCTTTAAGCCAGGTGCACAGCAAAAGGCCTGACGCTCCACTCCTAGCATCTCTCAGGGTGAAAGGTAGCAGCAGGTGATGATGGGAACGGCCTTGTTGCCCGAGAACTTGGGAAGAAAGCCACTGCTGGTCAGACTGGACAAAACTGAGGTAGGTGAGACGACGGTCCGACTTAGTATAAGGCAGCTTTCTGGCCCGTTCTAATGGAGATGTGCCTCAGTATACCCTTACCTTCACAATGTTTGCGACCACAAGTTCTTGGTTGTTCTCTGTGTCTGCTAAAAGTTGTTTAATTCCATTAATTCGGTCCCGGAAGTCTTTAGCGTTCAGTAAAGTTGTTATGACCTTCACATATTCTGCACTTTCCAAGGTGTTACGTGGAACTAATTTCCTGGTCATTTCCCGTACTTCTCTACTCTCTCTGTTGAGAAAAGAACGTTGGAGTCATCTGCCACTATAGAGCCCAGCAATGGAGACTTCCTACCTCTGCATAGTGCGACACCATCTTAACACCTTGAGCAAAAGCCACAGTAGCTGCCACTGAGAAATTCAATTCACCAACATGGATATAAAAAGCTTCTGCTGGCGTTAGGACACTCGTATAAACAGTTATCACTGGCGTCAAAATCAAGAGAGCAAAGAGGTCAGTCACAGCCACAAACTCAAATCCAGATTGATGGGAAAAGGAAAGCTGTGTCACAGCTTCAGAGACTTTCGCCAGACTTCAGAGTCATTGCCCACCCCTGATATCAACTCCTGGGTCCCCAATCATTCTCTCTCCATCTGCCATCCACCTCAAACACTATGACCTTTCCCTGCTCCACACCAGCTCTCGGAAGAGTCGGTGCCTCTTGGCTCCCTTTGACACCGACTAAGGCTCACCCTCCACCCCGGTCCTCATTTCTCTGCCCAGACTTTGAAACCAGACGTTGCACTCTTGCTTCCCCGCCATTTCCAGTCCCCACCCGTCTCATCTGAAGGGCTCACTACCTTCCTTGCTGTCATTGAATCCCACCACATGCTCTTAGCCCCTTCCAGTTCCAGCTGTCACCTCTCAAATTCAGTATGTCCAAAACGGCAGTGCTCCCCTCCCTCGAAGCCCCCCCTCCCCTTACACTCTTCCCTTATTCACAGACATCACCACCCAGGCTGCTGAAAAAGCCTCAAGCTTCACCTGCAGTTCCCCCGCCCCGCTTTAGTCCCCAGATTCAGCGTCGGCAAATCACGCTACTTTTCCCTTGGCCATGTTGCAAGAAAGTGGCTCTTCCTCTCTGCCCCCAGCACATCCCTGTCCTCAACCCTCAGAGGAGCCCACCGTGACCTTGCCTGCCCAGCCCTCATGTCCCATGACACTTCTGTCTGTGCACTTTGCTATTCCAGCTTCACCCTCCCGCGTGAAAAGGCGATCTTCTCCCGCAAACAACTTCCCTCTTTCCTCCCTCTGTGCCCCCCCCCATGCTTGGAACCGCCTCCTTGCTCACTTACAACTCACCTATTCCGTGGAGGCTTTGACACCATGTCGGGAGCCCCAATCCTAACGAAATCCCCGCACAGTGATGCAGCAGTGTCAGCAGCGCGGGCTATGCTGCATCCCGCAGGGGAGTTGAGCATGCTGGAGGTCTCCTCGGGGTAAAGGGACCTTGTCCCCTTGCCCTGAGGTAAGTTCCAGCAGTCGCAACAGGTCAACTCGAACCTGCACCAGCTATATCGCTGATCCACAATTGATCCGTGTTGGCGGGTCTGTTACAAGTACATCCCCCAAACCCATTTTTCCTTATATTTCATTCCTTGTTATACTATAATGAACTCTGATACTAAGGCAATACTATTTCATATTACACCACCAAGAAATGTCAGGGTGCAGAATGAACTCTTTCCCAGCACCTCTACGCACAACATGGACAGGACTTTAGCATTACAGGCTATGTCTCTCAAGAGCTTTGGTTCAAGCCTCAAAAGTACAAGAACTCTGTTTCATAGCCTCAAAACTTCTACGTGACGTCTCCCCCACCTCCCAGACACACATCCTGGAAGAAGAGAGACAATTCCTCTGGCATCCCTAGTTAAATGCAAATGTATAATTCTCTATTCATGTTTTACCACTTATATTTTGACTTCTGTAATGTTGTAACAAAACTTATGCAACCATTTGAATGTACTACATTCTTGCATTCCTACTGCATATTTGCATTTCTCTCCCCCCCATGAAATGTCATCTCCATATTTTGCCTGCCATACTGTAAAACATCTGCATTTCTTTTTACAATGTAATATCCTGATTGTACCTGCTTTTGCTACAATTGTAAGCCTAGTTTCATACATTCCCCCCAGAATGTATGAGCATTTGCATTTTAGCTACCGTATTTATTGGTGTATAAGACGCACTTTTTTGTCTAAATTTGTGACCCAAAATAGTAGGGTGCGTCTTATACGCCAATACTAAAAAAATCCCTCCCCCCTCTCCCGTTTTAAAGCATTTTTGGGCTTACCGGGTTTTTTCCGTGCTGGAGAGCTCCCTTGTGCTTTCTTCCCTGACTAATCTATCCGATCTACAGCTGTTTGTCGGGTTTAATTTATGCACATGCATGAGTTGAGCTTCTCAGCAGCCAGCAGAGGGCGCTGTACTCAGTTCAGTTCAGCTGAGCAGCAGAGAGCCTCGTCTTTCCAGCTCTCCTGGATGCTGAATGAATGCAGCTTGGGTAAGCTTCTGAACTGGGCCTAGTTGGGAGGCTTTGGAAACTGTGCAGGGGTGGGGTGGGGGGAAAAGAGTTGAGTCTGGGGTTTTTGTATTTGGGATTTATGTTGTTAAGAGTTGGTAAGAGTTGAGTCTGGGGGTGGTAAGGTGGTAAGAGTTGAGTCTGGGGTTTTTTTTGTACTTTTATGTTTTTTACTTTGGAAACTGCATGGGTGGGGTGGGGGGAAAAGAGTTGAGTCTGGATTTTTTGTGTTTGGGATTTATGTTGTTTACTTTGGAAACTGTGCATGGGTGGGTTGGGGGAAAAAGAGTTGAGTCTGGGGGTTTTTTTTGTACTTGAGATTTATGTTCTGGTGCATTTTGTTCATGTGTCTTATTGCTGTGTGTTTTAAAAGAGATCCTGGTATTTTTGTGCAATTTATGTAAATTAGCTAATTAAGCAGCCAAGCGGTAAGTGGCCAAGTGGCCCAAAAATGCTTTAAATGTATTTTTCTTGAAACCCAGGGCCAAAAGGAAGGTGCGTCTTATACACCGGTGCGTATTATATGCCGATAAATATGGGTATTCCTGGTATCTAGCCTGGGGCAAACATCCCCTGTCATTTCACATTTTGATTTCCCTTAATGGTGGGCCAGGAACAGACACATATCGATACCTATTCTAAAGCCATTTACACAAAAGCAGGATACTCCAGATTCCTTTCTTTCCTCATCTTCTGGATTATATCCAGAGCTGCTCATAGCAGCAACTAAAAAAACTCCATAAAAACAGGAGGATTTTGAACAGAAAGTTGTCAATTTCATTCTGAAGCTTTCATGGCCAGCTATCAGTTGACAATGTTTAAGGAATACAGGAATTGAAGCCATGTAGTATAAAGAAGCTTGAACTTTAATCACATTAAAATCCAAGGAACTGAGCTCAGTTCCTTGGATTTTAATGTGATTAAAGTTCAAGCTCCTTTATAATACGTCTTCAATTCCCGTATTCCTTAAACATTGTCAATAGAAAGTTGTCACTCTTCTGATACAGCACCTGTGCTGTAAGGGTTTTCACACCCCACCTCTAGCACGAAGGTCCTTTCAAGACAGGTAGCTATGAGACAACGGTGAAACTCTTTCTTTCTCTACCCCCCCCCTTTTGTTCTTTAGCTGTTAGAAACTGGGTTGGAAGAAGCAGGGACACCTGAAGTTCTCTCCCAATTCAAATTGTCTGGCCCTTTCTTTCAAATGCACCAAATTCTTTCAAACGTACCAAATACACATTGTATTTACATGCAACCACCATAAACCAGGAACATAACACACTATCTGTAAGGAAAAAGAAATGTAGTTTTCTATTATTATTCTGTATGAATAATTTTACCTTTGTCCTTTCTTAATAAATCCATAATCTTTTATTGGAAGTTATTTCTCTCACAGCGCAATCCTATCCAACTTATGCCACCGGCTGAGCTCTGCTCAATCCTATCCAATTTATGCCACCGGTATAACCAGCGGTGCAGCAAGAACGGGAGGCCCCAGAACAGAAAGGGGATTCATTCAAATCCCCTCCAAAAGGGGAATTCAAAGGGGATTCATTCAAATCCCCTCCAAAAGGGGAATTCAAAGGGCCCTTTCCGTTCTAGGGCTTCCCGTTCTCGCTGCACCACTGGTTACACCGGTGGCATAAATTGGATAGGATTGCGTCCTCAAGCCCAACCCACACCACATGAGATCAGGCGCGGAGGCGAGCGAGCGTAGGTGCCTGGCTGCTTGCCTCCCAGCGCTGACCTCGTCTCCACAAGTGTCTTCTTGCAAATAGTCCCTCCTGTTGTCCCGCCTTCTTAGAAAGCGCAGTGGTGAATGGCTAAGCACAAGTGCGGTCCGATACACGAGAGAAGAGAGAGAGGGGCAGGAAGGAGAGAAAACAAACAAAACAATTTGTGCCGGGAATAGAATTCATCTTGCTAACTTTTGTGAGAAGGAGAAATGGATCCAAGAGAAATCGGAGACTCAAGTGAGTTCCGACTGACTGACAACCCCTTTCATCCCGCCCTCTCATCCGATTGGTGGCTAAAGTAGCTCCACATCCCAACCCCTGAAAATCATGGGCAACAAACTATCCTGCTCGCGCTGGAACTCGGGAGAGCACAGCTCTCCCGCTTTCAGCTGTGCTCTCTCGAAATGGTGACCACACAGCTCGGCACAGCTCCGCACGCGTCTGGGACGCGCCCCCGAGCACATGCGGTGTGGGTCAGGCTTCAGTCTCTTTGCTAAGGTAAAGGGGATGCTCTGCATTACGCTGATCTTGTTATCCAGTCTAAGATCCCATGTTCCATAGAGTTGGTTGAATTCCCCCTAAGAACCAGCTCTTTTGGTAACAGATCAGACCAGGGAAGGCAGACAGGATACGACGTGTGCAGTGCCTCCAAGCCCCCCTCCTCTCAGGCCTGATCTGCCCACCCCCTTCCCGTTTTGCCCCCTGCCTGGTCCAGCGGGTGTCCCTGTGGACACCGGCGCCTGCGGGAAAACTTTGGCCTTCCCACCGGTGCTCCTGGCCTCTGTGCTGTCACAAAGCGCTTTATGGCACTTCTGCAAGAGCACGTGCCGGTGGAACTCGCATTCCGCCGGCGCAGGAGTAGAATAGGATTGTGTCATTAGTCCCCCTTATTACCTGTAACTAAGTTTAATTGGATGGAACTATAACAATCACACATGACCCCCTGCTTCCCCTGCACCCATATCCTTCCACTCCTCGATTGTAAGACCATCATGGCAGGGACTTGTCTTTTTAACTCTTTGCAAAGGACGAAACACACTGATGGTGCTATATAATAAAACAGCAGCAGCAGCAGCGATAAATTAAGAAGCCACTTAAATGTAGAAGGTGGCATCTGCCTAAAGAGCAAAGTAAACAGATGCTTTTCACGGCAAACATTTTACTCATTTTGGTCTGTAGGTGGCAGTAATGGCTTCTAAATGCTCCTCTTGTTCTCAGGTGATTTAAAAAAATCAAAGAAATGTTTTGATGAAATTATGACATTGATAAACCAAACATTTACAGCCCTCAGAATACTTTTGTGTAGTGCTATAAACATCCTCTTTTCCCCCAAGATGTGTGCAACCTAACCCAACCCCATTGTGGTTCCTGGCTGGCATACCTGGGAGCTAGTCAGGACTTTGCTATGTCATGCTGAACTCTTAGGAGAGGTCATGCTAATGAAGGACCATGACAGGGAAGGCAGGCTGGGGTGCTGAGGGGCACCTGGTGTCTCCTTTCCTCCAGGGCCTTGGCAAATCTGGGTGCCCCATCCTGACAGACCTTTGCTGCAAGCACACATCCTGCTGCAGAATAAATGGCGTTTCAAATTGCCCAGTGGCCAGGCCGTCAGACAATTTTTTCAGATTCCTACACACTCCCTGCCATGCCTTTTGTCTCAGGAACTTCTTCGATTTGGGGAGCAATCAAGCCTTTTGTGTACTCCTGGAAAGATACACTAAGCCCAATCAAGTCCTGGAAATTTTGCTGCATTTAGGACTGCGGTGTCAATCATGTTTTTCTGTGGCACCAACTGAAAGCTCCAGTGGAAGGGCCATAGATTAGATGCTCTGAGAGATCATTAGCTTTCAGGCGCATAAGTTTTAGCAACATGAGATGACATCAGGAGAGGGAAAAATGGATCTAAATCTTGTGCTGCAGATGGCTTTTGACAGATGTAAATGTGGATGACCCACTGGGGCTGTTTGTTTTAATGGTTTTAATTCTTGATTTTAAATGTACATATGTATTTTAATGTTTGTATTGTAAGCCGCCTTGGTTGCCCTTGTGGGAGAAAGGCGGGGTATACATTCTATAAATAAATAAATATTACTGTGACCATTTTATGAATTGCTGTTGCAATAACAGTGTCAAGGAACACCAACTCACACCATTTGCCAACATTTGACTTCCAAAGCAGAAGGTCATAACTGTACCTGTCACTAGCATGGGGTGCATCACGTGACATGGAAGCCGATCTGGAACTGTCCACGTTGCCTGCGTGAGAGCGCCTCCCTTTGGCTGAGGGCGTGACTATCGGCATCTCCCCAAGCCCCTGAAATGGCATGAAAGACAGGCAAAGAGTTTGTTCGTATCTTCCTACATGCCACCCTTCTGCTGATACTGCATCACTGCATGCAGTATACCTAAGAGATGGAACTCTGTCTACAAAGAGCTCAAAATCTGACAAACGTGTAAAGGGCCTGTAGAGATTAGAGAAAGGGACAGCATCTCTATAAAAACTTGGAGAACTTTGGTTCCAAAAATAAAGGGAGGGGAGTGTAGATTAAGTAACATTGAAGCTAATAATTACATTTCCTTTCTATTCTTAAGAAATCCCATCACTAAGTGCAATCCTAGCCATGTCTACTCAAAAGTAAGTCCCATTGTGTTCAATGGGGTTTACTCCCAGGAAAGCGTGTTTAGGATTGCAGCCTAAGAATCCAAAGACGCGTCACCCATTGATGGGAGGAAGCCAACCACCGTCCCAAGGAGGAGATGGAGACACGTGGTGGTGGGCCAAGCCCTGCTGCGAGGGAGGGAGAGAGGCAGCAGTGTGCAGACCAGACATGTCCGCTCCGTGTCATTGCCACGGGGGATGCAGCATTGCTTTCCAGCTGCTGCTGCTACTGTGTATATCCAGAATGTAACAGAGAAGTTGCCGAGACTCATCAATTCAGTGACCACTACCCCCTTCTGCTGTTCCATGTAAGAACATTCAGAAATAACCTTGGAAGGATCTCAAGAGCGTACAAGAGTTTGGGAAAAGGCTCTTTCCACCACTTTAGCACGGAAAACCTTCTGGTTTTCTGGGGAAAGGAGAAATAACCCACACTTTATGATGCAGACTAATGACTGTATTACAAAGCAGAGAATGCAAGAGACTTCCAAATAATTGATCAGAGAAACTCAGGGGTGGAGAGCTTTGCCATTGCCCATGCAAATTCAAATTAGCAGGTGCAAAAAGAGTATCTATGTTTGACCTATTGGAAGAACTAATTCTCACTTGAGCAGGGGTGGCCAAACTGCGGCTCCTGAACCACATGCGGCTCTTTGACGTATAACATGTGGCTCTCAGAAATACATTGGCTGAGCTCCTTTTTGCATCACAATAAATATAAAAGGAAAATAATAAATTTTCAAGCTTTATAATTATTAACCAGGTATAAACAGAATCCACTAGGTTAAAACATAAGTTTAATGTTCATGGTGAGTAAATATATAAGAATTTAAATGACACTTAAGTATTGCAAACATCTGAAGTTTATCGGATGTGGCTCTTACATTAAAAGCAAGTTTGACCACCCCTGCTCTAGAGTGTATGAATACATAAGGTGATTGGACAGTCATGAAACAGGTAGGATGGACAACATGAAAAGCTAGAACAAGCAATAGCAAAGCTAACCTATCTTACGGCGCAATCCTGCGTATCTTTCCACCTGTGGATCACACGCTCCACAGGCGGAGGGTGCCGTAAACACGCCATAAAGCGCGTTTTCAGCAGCCAGGGAGGCGGGCAAGCCGGCAGCCCTTACTCCGCCGCGTTCCCGACCCTGCAGCCGCCGGAGCAGGTGAGAGTTGCTCCAGCCAGAGCAGGGGCAGGCTGGGCGGCGAGGGAAAGTGGCGGTTGGCCGAGCCAGCCCAGGAGGGGGCGGGGATGTCGGCCGCAGCATCCCCGTCCCGTTCCTGGGCTTGGTGGCCGTTACACGGCCGCCTCAAATTTCCGACGGGTCAAGAGCCAACAGACATCCGAGGAGGCCCATCAGGGCCTTTCAGCTCTACACCGGGGGAAGGGGATGAACGTCCCCTTCCCCTGAGGAGACCCCGGGCCGCACCGGAGCAGCCCAGGAAGAGCATAGGATCCTGCAGCCGACCCTATGGGTGAGTTACATTTATTGACTGCCTTCCCAAATAAAAGTTTTGCTCTTTTAAAACAGACGCCAGTCACATCAAGCTGGCCAGACCTTAGCAGTGGTGTCCAGTTCGTCATAGCGTCCTCGATCCACCCTGTCTCCCTGCTTCATATTTTTACAAACATGACATTCTAAGAGAGTGTTGCGCTGTACCTTCTGCCGCAAACTGTTGACGGTCTCTTTAACATAAGGCAAGTCCTTCGGCAGCAAATACTTTTCAAGCATCCTGTCAAAATCCACATGGGTCATCAGAGTGAAGAGCATCTTCCGACCATAGTACCTGCAATCACCATGAACCAACTCTGTTATTAATCGACACTCACAAAGGTAACTTGATGCATTTCTCCCAGACCAGATTCTTGCAAAACTATTAGCCTCAAGTCTCACTTTCTAAAAGCAGAGAGTTGTTGTAAAAAGAAAGCTGGAGCCTGGCCAAGGAAACCCAAGTGCCATCACAGACTCAACCACTTTGATGAAAACTTAACCAGTCTTTGCCCACTTTAGTCTCAAGACTCCAACAGCCCCCCCCCCTCCTTGGTATTCTGCTGACCTTGTTTCTTGTGAGCCATCTTGGACAAATTTGGCTACAGCAGACAAAATCTTGTCGGTGACATCCTTGATTCCAGACAATATACGCCCCGGTCCCATGTGCTCCACAACGTCCGATAAGTGCTGGGCTGCGCATCGTCTCACTGCTGTGTTCAAATGACTGGTGAGAATGAAAAAGAAATCCAAAGGAGGGCAGTGCATGATTCTCTTGCCTCAAAACAATTATACTGAAAGCATTTTCTAATCCTTGCACGCGCGCGCGCGCACACACACACACACACACACACACACACACACACACACACACCATTCCTCTTTGTGTGGAATTTATAACGTTTGGATGCTTCATCTGGCACAGGGCTGCAGCATACAGACTAATAAATAGTCCCTCTTCCACCCTATGTGTCATGTAGAAGGTCTGGCACGAGTTCTTCCACCGTTCCAACTTGGCTGGTGCACGTCTGAGTGGACCCGGGAAGGGGGATCAAGGCTGGGATGGGGGACAGGATGTTGACGGAGCTGCTGCACCGATACCACTCCCTTTCCGGCCTCAATACTGCCCCTCTCCCTGCCCATATCTCCAGGAGAGAGATGAGAGCCATCTTCAAGGATATGAAGGGCTGTCATGAAGAACTTCCCAAGTGTAAGAGCTGCCTGGAACTGGAACAGTGTGCAGTCGTGGGCTCTCTCTCAAAAACTGGACAGCCACCTCTCAGGGATGCTATCGCAAATGCCTGCACTGACCTCCAAGGTACCTCCACAGTCTATTAGTCTGTGACTGCCAGGTGGGCTGTGCCAACATGGCAAAGCAAAAATGCTCTCAGGTGAGCAGTCCAAGATTTTTTAAAAACTGGCTTAGCTACAAAGTTGGATACAGTGCAGGTTTGCCGAGAGGTCTGCTTGTGCCGCGTTACAGCCTGCGTGGAGCAAGGGTGCCTGAGAAGCCTCGCTGCAAACGCTCTCGGAGGAGCATTACCTTTGGCCTCCACTGATGAGAGAGGAAAGAGCCCGTGCGGAGGTCACATTATTCACCATGGCCTTCAGCGCCTTGTCCACATCTTCCCTGATGAAGGTGTTGGACTCCCCAGCCTTGTGCAAGAGGACTTTTACCGTGTTATCAAGTTCTTGATCCATGTTTTTTTTCAGGTAGTTAAACAAATCTCCTAAACAAATCACTGCAGCTCGGGAAACGACGGAGCGCAAGTTCTTCACCTGCACATAGGAAAGACCTAAATCAGCAACAGTCAGCAGAATTCTGCCCCTTTGAATTTTTCTCTCTGGAACTTTTACATTACTTAGGAGGAGGGCAGGATACATGTGTATAAATGTGTTGAGAACAAAAAGGTAACCAGCTGAAAACCTAAGAATAAAAACACACTATTTACATATCCTTTGGTTAACTTCATTTTCAGTCCATCTCATGCATAGGAGGAAGTAAGGCACTGCCTTGGAAAGCTCGCAACACAATTACACTAGTTAGGCGCTTAAGGTACCACAAGGCAAGAGGATTTTGTAGGGAGATTATTCCTACAGCTTCTGGTGCTTAAAATCACTTGCAGCCCAATCCTGTGCATACTCACTCAGAAGATGTACTATGAAACTTGGCAGAATGTACTATTACATAAGCGTACGCATGATTGTGGCCACCCAATGTCCTCTTATTTGGTAGACAGTACCACTAAAATCGAGCGCTCGTTGCTTGGCCAGCTCCTGCCAACCTAGCAGTTCCAAAGCATGTCAATGAGAGTAGATAAATAGGTACCGCTTGCGGGAAGGTAAACAGCGCTCCGTGTTCCAGCTGCATGCTACGCGCTGCGGCAAGGAGAGTCATGCCGGCCACATGACCACGGAGGCGTCTTCGGACAACGCTGGCTCTTCGGCTTTGAAATGGAGATGAGCACCACACCCTAGAGTCGGACACGACTGGACTTAATTGTCAGGGGATACCTTTACCTTTACCACTAAAATCAGCAGGACCGACTTCCAGATAGTTCTGCTTAGAACTGGTAGGCCAGAAACTCTCAAGATTAGTCCTTCAAAGTATCCTTAATAAACAACACCCAATGAATTCATACACACAAAAGACAGGGAAGCCAAATTCTCAACTTGAATAGTTTCCACTCTGTTGGCTGCCATAGATGCTACTAGATTAAGTCGTGAAAACAGCCAATTTCACAAATAGCAAAACCTTTAGATAAGGCTCAAGCGGAGGGTAAAAAATGAAGTTGGTGTCACGAACCAAAAGGTTCTAAATACAGCTGGTTGCAACACCACACTGCTAAGATGCTACCCTCAAGCTGCAAATTGAAATGAAAAAAAAATCTTAATATGAAAAAGTTGACCTCCTGAACAACAGCCAGGCTGGTTTCATGCAGCTTTGCAGTCAGTGCATCAGGGTGATAGGCAGACAGGCACCGGACAGAGTTGAGGCCTTCAATTTTCTTCTCCCTGTGTTTAATACACAACAAAAGACAAGCTGCATAAGTGGCTCAGAGCAGACAATCCACTAAGCCACACAAAAAACAAAGAAAGTCGTAAGATGAGAGGCAACATCCATTCACCAAAGATGACAGACAAACTATGTCAATGACAGGTGTTTACAAGATAAGAATGGCTACTAAAAGGTGTCTTTTTACGACAGAAAAACTGCCTCGCCCTCTTAAGTCTAGCTGCCATTGGTGGCATTGACCCAATCCAGGTGTTTTCCCCTTGACGGTGGTAGAAACATTTGAGAGAGAGAGACTGGCTTGTGATACATACCAGGCATCATCAGCAAGATACTGCAGAGCTTCCAAGACAGCTATTTCAGGTTTGGCGAAGGGTCTCAGTTCTGACGGTTCCATTATCTCTGGATTGTGCGTGACCAATAGCGTCCGATCCTTGAACTGCATTCGTGGACCCAGAGATATTTCACCTGAGAAATCACCAAATTCGTCATGCAAAAAATGATGAAGTAACTTTTGTAGTGTGCAGAAAGCAATTAATATGTCATGACAAGCATGTGGCTTTGTGAGTGGATAGAGAAAAAACCTACTCTCTGAGAATCCCCACCACAGCCAGAGCCCGTGCGCCCATTCTACTCTGGGCTGGGCTGCACCCTTCGCCCTTTCTCCCTCATGGCAACACGGTCAGGACAGAGATCTGTGGGGAGGCTGCTGTATGTGACCACAAGGTTTTTACAATTAGGAAGCAAAATTTTATAATTAGATCTTTACCTGATTCTAGTAAGACTGAAGGCTGCATTCTTTTTACACTTGGTGTTCTTTTCAATAGAGGACTGAAAGCACCATTTCCTAAAGACAAAGAACCAGTTTGGATTATTAGTGCATCTCCAAAAATTAAACTGTAAGCCTGCAGACAAAGCCTGTTTTTTTTTCTTAAATCTTTGTACACAGCAACTGGTTTTAGGCAAACAACAGAACCAAAATCTGTTCAAAGGCAACGGCACAAAACAAAAGTACATTTTTGATAAAGGAATAGAGTTCAAATTTTTTTTATAGAACGATATAATTTTAACGATTTCAGAATGAAGCTTTCAACTTCATCCTTGATGCCTCTCTTTTTTGTTTTTGTAAAAAAATTGTAAAAGTAGAAAGAAACAGTTCTGGTGTTAAAAGTCTCACAATCTTTAACCAGAACCTGAAAGTTACAAGGCTTTTCAGGCCCCAGCTTCCCATCCCAGTCAACCCCCACCCTCACCCTCTCTTATGGGAGCGGCATGTGATACAGAGCAAGAGGCTACAGCTGGGAAGTGGAAAAAGTCAGCCAAGATCCACTATGGAAGCTGTACTAAGAGACCATAAGTAAAACACGGATTATTACTTTCTGCTGCTATCATCTTCTCCGATTCATTAAGTTTAAGCAATTCCCAAGGGTTTGGTTCCTTCCTTTCAAAATCTCTAACTTCCTGATGTTCCTTTTCTTCTTTCTTCTTCTGCCTCATCTTTTCTCGGGCAGACTTGGATAAGGCAACTTTCACCTGCACAGAACAATAACACATACTGAAACATGTAATAAAAGTATGCATGGTGTATAGGCAAAGAGGTTTTCCCACAAAACGAGAACTCGGGATTACCCAATAAAACTGACTGGCAGTAAACTGAGGGCAGACAAGGAAGGACTTTTCCACACAGTGCAGAACTGACTGGGGATGGCCACTGGCTTAGATGGCTTGAGAAGGGAATCGGACAAATGCCTATTCATGGCTAGCAGTCACGATGGCTAAATGGACCCTCCCCATAAAGAGGCAGCCCGCCTGCCACAGGAGGTTAGCTGCTGAGAAACAGAGGAGAGGACTGCTGTCTGTCTGCACACCTGGATGGCGGACTTCCCAGAGGTGGGAAAGAAGATGCTGGACCAGGTGGACCTTTGCTCTGACCTCGCAGGGCTGCCTTGATGTGTACTAATGGATGTCATCGCCCAGCCCCTCCCCCCTGTAGTGGCTGTGTATTGGAAGACCACTGTAATTGCAAGGAATTTGTGAGCTTCCACAATTTGTTCCATTTGCTCGCTTAGTGAAGCCCAGAATTCAGGTCAACTTCACCAGGTGGTCTGTCTGTCTGTCTGACCAGTGTCTTACTAAGCGTAAGGCCTGAGCCACCACATTGACACTTTGCCTGCCTGCCTGCTTATTTAAGCAGGCCTGAGATCCGCAGACTTACAGCTGCTGTTTAAAGCTGTGCTTACTTAGCTCCCCGCACATCTCAGGTAAGGCAAGGGCCAGACCGCGGGGGGGGGGGGGGGAGAGGCCTGTCTGTGTGGGAAAGAAGATGCCTCAAGACATTTCTTAGCATTAGAGACAGGCCTTCAGCAGCTTCTCTAAGAGTGGGTATGATGCTGACCTTTGGATTTCACCAGTGGAGACCTTCTCTGCTGGCTGGAATCCCTAAGCAAGCTGAAGGGAGAAGGTGGGGTGTCTGTCTGTCTCTGTCTCTGTGTCCACTTTTCCCTATTGAGTTTTCTGTGTATACTGTATCAATAAATCTTAACTCTTTCTAACACACATTGTTATCTGGCTCTCCTTGGCTACCCACTGGACCTGGAAAAACAGAGTCTGGCTAGACCAGCCTCTAGGTGTTAGGACACCTCTTCAGAAACATACACGTATCACTTCAATACTGAACAGTGTCCATTCAGCAGCACAGTACTTCCACTTGCTGATTCTATAGGAAATAGCCATGCAATGCATTTTAGTTCACTCTAGTGCTCTGCTGAACATTTACTTTGAACACCACCACTGAGCAGAGGCATCATTAGGGGGAGGCCGTGAGCCCCCAGGTGCGGGGGAGCAACATGCGGCAAGGGGTGCAATTGCTGCCGGATCCAGCGGCGGTGCCAAAGTACAAAGTACTTTTTCACGAGCAGCGAGTGGCCTCACGGGGACAAAGTGGCAAGGTAAAAAAGACACAGCGAGTTAAGCAGCTGGGCGAGTTCAGCAGCGGGGCGAGGAAGCCAGGCCCCACACGCTGCCCGGCACGTCCCTTGAAGAGAGGAGAGCTCCAGCAACATTAAGGTACCCAAACTTTGATAAATCCATAACTTACACTCAAAAGCTATGCAGTCAGACAGCCAGCAGAAGGGTGGGGGCTATCCAGTGTTTTGCACTGAGTGTCACATGTATGACTATCTGCCTCTTGGGCACAAGTCATGGGTGTGTGCTCGGTGCAAAGAGCTCCAGGCTCTCAGGGAACGGGTTCGCTCCCTTGAAGCCACGGTTGCTGACCTGGAGAAGCAGAGGCAGGTAGAGAGGAACCAGGGTGAGACTTCTAGGGACGTGGAGGCATCGTCCCACCCTCAGTTGGCCAGCTCCTCAGCGGTCAGGAAAGGGAGTCTCAGGGCTGGAGGACATTGCTCTGGAAAAGAGGGAAACAATGCCACAGTGGGGACCCCTTCTTCAGGTGATGGGCCCGTATCCAGTCGCACTATGGATACTCCTCTGGGGAGGGGGCTTCTTGTTGTGGGTGACTCTATAGTCAGGAACATAGAAAGGGGGGTCTGTGACGGATGTGAGGACCGCACGGTGACTTGCCTACCTGGTGCGAAGGTTGCGGACATCACCTCTCGTCTAGATAGGCTGGTAGAGAGTGCTGTGGAGGAGGTAGCAGTTGTGGTGCATGTTGGCACCAACGACGTGGGGAAATGTAGCCGGGCGGTCCTGGAGGCCAAATTTAGGTTGCTAGGTAGAAAGCTCAAATCCAGGACCCCAAAGGTAGCGTTCTCAGAAGTGCTACCTGTTCCACGCGCAGGGCCAGCTAGGCAGGCGGAGCTCAGGGGTCTCAATGCGTGGATGAGACACTGGTGTCAGGAGGAGGGGTTTAAGTTTGTTAGGCACTGGGGAACGTTTTGGGACAAGCCAGGCCTGTACAAGAGGGACGGGCTTCACTTGAACCAAAACGGAACCAGACTGCTGGCGCGTAACATTAAGAAGGTGGCAGAGCAGCTTTTAAACTGACTCCTGGGGGAAAGCAGACAGGAGCCGAGGGGCATCCGGTTCGGGACTCCTCATCCCTCGGGAATGAGGGTGCAGAGGATGGGGAACAGTCAAGTAATAACAGAGTAAGAATTGGGAGTGGTAGCGTGATGGGACATGACAGCCAGTCTAGCAAGACAGAAGGCTGCAGGAATAAAGGGGCAAACATGCAGCCCTTCTTGGGGGACCAGGTATATAAGTGCTTTTATGCAAATGCCCGAAGTCTTCGGGCAAAGATGGGAGAACTGGAATGTTTGGTGGCTAGGGAAAACATTGACATAGTAGGTATAACAGAAACCTGGTGGAATGCGGAGAACCAGTGGGATACTGCAATTCCAGGATATAAACTCTATAGGAGGGACAGAGAGGGGCGTGTTGGAGGTGGGGTGGCCATCTATGTCAAAGAGGCGGTAGAATCCACCAGAGTAGAGCTGGAGGGGGGCTCTGACACCTCCGTAGAATCACTGTGGGTTAGATTACCAGGCTCAAAGAGTGATGTAATAGTAGGGGCATGCTACCGTCCTCCAGATCAAAAACCTGAAGGGGATCTTGAAATAAGGAAGCAAATCAGGGAGGTGTCAACGAGAGACAGGGTTGTAGTCATGGGGGACTTAAATTATCCTCACATCGACTGGGTCAATTCATGCTCAGGTCATGAAAGAGAGACTGGATTTTTGGATATGTTAAATGACTGTGCCTTAGAGCAGCTTGTCACGGAACCGACCAGAGGACAGGTGACTCTGGACTTGATATTGTGTGGCACTCAAGATCTGGTCAGGGAGGTAAATGTTACCGAACCGTTGGGGAACAGTGACCATGCTGCGATCTGTTTCGCCATGCATGTCGGAGGGAGAGTGCCGAGCAAATCTGACTCGAAAACCCTTGACTTCCGAAGGGCAGACTTCCCCAAAATGAGAAGACTAGTTAAGAAAAAGCTGAAAGGGAAGGTAAAAAGAGTCCAATCGCTCCAGAGTGCATGGAGGCTGTTTAAAACAACAGTCATAGAGGCCCAGCGGGAGTGTATCCCACAAAGGAGGAAGGGCTCGACCAAGTCCAGGAGGATGCCGGCATGGCTAACAAGCACAGTTAAGGAGGCTATAAAAGGCAAGGAAGCTTCCTTCCGTAAATGGAAGTCTTGCCCTAATGAGGAAAATAAACAGGAGCACAAACTGTGGCAAAAGAAATGTAAAAAGATGATACGGGAGGCCAAGAAAGACTTTGAGGAACGTATGGCAGGCAACATAAAAGGGAATAATAAAAGCTTCTTCAAATATGTTAGAAGCAGGAAACCTGCCAGGGAAACGGTGGGTCCGCTGGATGGTGAGGGAGAGAAAGGGGTGATAAAAGGGGACTTGGAGACTGCAGAGAAATTAAATGAGTTCTTTGCATCTGTCTTCACGGCAGAAGACCTCGGGCAAATACCGCTGCCAGAACGGTCTCCCCTGACTAAAGAATTAAGTCAAATAGAGGTTAAAAGAGAAGATGTCTCAGACTTAATTGACAAAATAAAGATCAATAAATCACCAGGCCCGGATGGCATCCACCCAAGAGTTCTGAAGGAACTCAAGAATGAAGTTGCTGACCTCTTGACCCAAATATGCAACTTGTCCCTTAAAACGGCCACTGTGCCAGAGGATTGGAGGATAGCTAATGTCACGCCAATCTTTAAAAAAGGAAGGAGGGGGGACCCGGGAAACTACAGGCCGGTCAGCCTAACATCTGTTCCAGGGAAGATGGTGGAAAGTCTCATTAAGGATAAAATCTTAAAATACATAGAAGAACAAGCTCTGCTGAGGGAGAGTCAGCATGGCTTCTGCAAGGGGAAGTCTTGCCTCACAAACCTGTTAGAATTTTTTGAAAAGGTCAACAGGCATGTGGATGCGAGCGAACCCGTGGATATTATATATCTGGATTTTCAGAAGGCGTTTGACACGGTCCCTCATGAAAGGCTCCTGCGAAAACTCCAGTCAGGGAATAAGAGGGCAGGTCCTCTTGTGGATTAGGAACTGGTTGAAGACCAGGAAACAGCGAGTGGGAGTCAATGGGCAATTTTCACAATGGCGAGAGGTGAAAAGCGGTGTGCCCCAAGGATCGGTCTTGGGACCGGTGCTTTTCAACTTATTCATAAATGACCTGGAGTCGGGGATAGGCAGTGAGGTGGCCAAGTTTGCAGATGACACTAAACTTTTCCGGGTGGTAAAGACCAGCAGGGATTGTGAAGAGCTCCAGAAGGATCTCTCCAAACTGGGAGAATGGGCAGCAAAATGGCAGATGCGCTTCAATGTAAGTAAGTGCAAAGTGATGCACATTGGGGCAAGAAACCAAAATTTCACATATACGCTAATGGGTTCTGAGTTGTCTGTGACGGATCAAGAGAGAGATCTTGGGGTCCTGGTGGACAGGTCGATGAAAGTGTCGACCCAGTGTGCGGCGGCTGTGAAGAAGGCCAATTCCATGCTCGGGATCATTAAAAAGGGGATTGAGAATAAAACGGCCAATATCATTATGCCTTTGTACAAATCGATGGTAAGGCCACATCTGGAGTATTGTGTCCAGTTCTGGTCACCATACCTCAAAAAGGATATAGTTGAATTGGAAAAGGTGCAGAAAAGAGCGACCAGAATGATTTGTGGGCTGGAGCACCTCCCATACGAGGAAAGGCTACAGCGTCTGGGGCTTTTCAGCCTAGAAAAAAGGCGCCTGAGGGGGGACATGATTGAGACTTATAAAATTATGCATGGGATGGAGAGAGTGGATAGAGGGAAATTCTTCTCCCTCTCGCACAACACCAGAACCAGGGGACACGCACTAAAATTGAGTGGAGGGAGAGTTAGAACAGACAAAAGAAAATATTTCTTTACCCAGCGTGTGATTCATCTGTGGAACTCCTTGCCACAGGATGTGGTGATGGCACCTGGCCTAGATGCCTTTAAAAGGGGTTTGGACAAATTCATGGAGGAAAAGACCATCACAGGTTACAAGCCATAAGCAACCTCCTGGTGTTTTTTTTTTTTTTTTTAAGAAGTGGGTTTTCTCTGTGCCAGGTGCAAGGGAGTGGCGACTGGACACAGGTATCTTGTTGTCTCGTGTGCTCCCTGAGGCATCTGGAGGGGCCACTGTGTGACACAGGAAGCTGGACTAGATGGGCTTTTGGCCTGATCCAGCAGGGCTCTTCTTATGTTCTTACACACACGGCGTTTTTTTGCAACAGGAATCATCCGCCCGCACTGCAAACGGCCAAAAAAACTGCCGGGGGAGCTTTTTTTCAGCACTGCCGCCGAATTGCTGCTGAATCCGACACAGGGGCAGGACTTGTGACATCACATGGGGATGTCACGGCGACAGCCCCCCGGGGGTGTGTGTAATGACGCCACTGCCACTGAGACATTTACAATAGCTTAACACAGTGTTTCCCAAACTTTTTCAACCTGTGGCTCCCTCGACCATTGATAACCAATGGCCGTGGCTCCCTATGACATTATGTCGATGCCTGTCAATTGGCATGGCACTCTTTCCTGCGAGGATTCCGTGGCACTTCGCGGCTCCCCTAGCTCAATATTTCTCAAACTGTGAGTCGGGACCCACTTGGTGGGTCCGGACCCGATTTCTGGTGGGTCCCAGGTGATGGAAAGATCAGATAAGTAATTGCCACAAGCCCTGAGGCTATTCAAAAATCAGATAACTACTAATTGTCCTTCAAAGAGATGAGCTGCAGTTTGCAAAATAGCTGCTAATTACCCTGCAAGCAGCTGAGCTCTTTACTTGTAATTTATTTATTTCTAGATCACCTTTGTTTAAGTCTCACAAAGCTAGGTGGGTCCCGATAGAGTGTCATTTTAAAAAGTGGGTCCCGGTTCTAAAATGTTTGGGAACCACTGCCCTAGCTGGTTTCCGTGCCTCCCAGTTTGGGAACCACTGGCTTAACAGATCATTTCAGTGCAAAGGAGAAATTAATGGGAGCCAAAGTATGATTCCTTATGTGCTAACCAGAGTTAGCAAAATCCAGGTCCCTGCTAAGCATCATCTAGTCCAAGGGAAGGGATGGAGAGACAAGCCAGCATGCAGGTTTCAGGTTACTTGGGAGCTCCCGAAGACAGCAAACCTGGGCTTATATGTATTTGCTACACTGCCTCGGCAGATACAGGAAACTATTTACCATCAGTTCTAGTCTATATGACTGATCTGTCTGCATATTCTTCGGCCACATGCAAAATCCTTACAGGAAAGAATAGAATCAATGAATTGTTTCCATGGCTGTGTGTTTTTACTTGATCCCCCAATGTGAGCCACATCCCACCAACTGGTCCTTGAAGACACTGGTCAGCTTCAGTTATCCAACATGTTATAGATAAAAACTGTCTAGATGCAGCAGCAGCAGCAGCAGCCGCCATGATACACTAAATGCATTGTATTGTGTGCATGCTTGGAGAGCTTCATTCTGCGGCTGAGCCACCCTCCACCTGAAATGATCTATTTCCCATTCTTACATCTCTTTCATGTTCCAGGTCAAGGTGTAGTGCAGAACTCTGCTGCTGGACGGCTCTCCCATAAATCCCGGAAAGAGGCTCCATGCTTGGCTTGAGAGAAGGTGCATCTCCATTCTCCATGGAGAATATTATGGATTGGCCATATGCTAGGGGAGCCGAAGGTGGGCTTCCAAACACTCCTAAAATCCAAGGAGTACTGGGTTAACATGAAAGAGCCAACTCATGAAAACAGTGTAATCTCTGCACATAAGTAATCTAATTTAAAAAAGTTTAAGTAGTGTTTTATGTATGGGATTTGGGGAGGACGGGGGTGGAACAGTAACATTATGATGGAATGTCCTTATTCTTCTCATTATGGGTCTATGCATTTTGGACAGCCTTTGTTTGTTGCCAAACCAAAATGTATAGTAGCCAGGACACTGTCCCTTGCTTCTAACACAATCCTTATGTCAACTCAGAAGTGTGCTCAAGAGAGCACAACCTCCCAGAGAAGCATACCTAGGATTGCTTTGCTGGAATCCTTATCCACACTTACCGATACCTCCAAATAAGCCCTACCGGACACGTGTAGCCTACTTCCAAGTAGTACACATATATAAAATGGGGCTGTTGGTCCCAGACCTCTGGCATATGCACGTCTGGCATCAGGTCAGCGGGCGGTGTCTACGTAGCTGCACTAGGCTCCAGAGGGCCTTGGGGAGTGCAGGGACCGTCCACCACTCCCTTTCTCCAGTTCTAAACCTGGTGCTGCAGCCCAGCTGCCCAACACCAAAAGAAGGTGCTTCAAGTGCCTCTGCAGCCGAGTGCCAAAACAGCCCTCTCCTCTGGAGCCTGGGAGAAAGGCTGTGCTGCTGTTTTGGCCCTGAACAAGAGTTCCATCAGCTGTCAGGCTGGAAAGGAAGGACAGAGATCCACACCATAGTTCCCCTGGGTCCTTCAAAGCTCAGCATTATTGCAAGGGACAATACCTGCCTCCTCCCACCCACCTCCAAACTGTTCATGGCCTTGGAAAGCAGCTGCCAGTCAGACTGGACAATAGAGGGCTAGATGGACAAATCTGGTTAGATCTTCTCCCCGCAGGTTTGCCTGCACCAGTCATTAGTCTATGGGTCTAGAACTGCTGGGCAAGAGTCATCTGAGAACCTGGGCATGAACATTGGCTTGTCCACTCTATCAAGGCAAGCACTTCCTCCTTTCTGAACGTTCTTGGTTGGCTAAGCAAACATGGGTACAGCGAGGGAGAAAAATCACGCAGAGGACTGTTGTCGGACATACCTTTTCCAACAATAACTACAGAGTCTTCTGACAAGGCACTTGGTGAAATAAAGTCTAGACTAGTCAGCTGCTGTAAACTCGATGTGGGCCCTGTAAATCCTGAAAGAAAAAAGATTCATGACACTATGAAGTCTTTTTTTTGGGGGGGGGGGGCTAGCTTTACAGTTATGATGTCAACAGACCAATTCTAATACTACAGAGACTACAATGTAATTACATAGAGCTCTGCGCACAAGGGAGCTCTCTCATTCATTTTGTTATGGAACATATTCCAAAACTTCATATGAACAAGAAGCCACTGCTCACATGGAGCATTGTGTGTCCATCGAAATCCGGCAGAGCTCTGATCGTGTCCAAAGCATGTGTTGCCTTCCCCTCTCCCTGGGGAGGTTCTGCCAGTTTAACTTTAAAATAGAAAGGCGGAGCATACCGCCTATGAGCACAGCTGTCACCGCACAAGCTCTATTGGGTTGCGATGAGAGAAAAGGAAGGAAAAGCAGCGGAAAAGGAGGTACAGACCCCAAACCAGAGAAAGACACAGAAATCCACTACTTTTAGCTCCAAGACATGTTGAGCTCCTGGGCTCCATTCTATGGCATTCACTCACCTTTTGTGGATTTGCAGTGCCTCTGGTGCTCTTTGCTCTGCCCTTTAAGGATGGCAGGTGATACAACTTTCTGTCTGTCATCTTCGTAATCTCCTGCTCCATTTCCATAGCTCAGTCGCTGGCCACTGACGTTCACACTGGAAGCTGCTTTTGTCCCTGAAGAACGAATTCCACAGCAAATTAATCCATGAGCACCACTAACAAGTGTCTTAGGACTGAAAATGCCAAAGTCCCAAGTTGGCCATTGAATTCTGTGTGCACAAATTGCTCACAGAATGCACACTGCTTGACAATCCCTGCAGCAATGCTATGATGTCACTATGACATCCATTTTACAGATCGATTCAAACATCAAGGCCTAGCAAGCCTGCTCTGTACGTGAGGAGCCACGAGAGACGAAGGGCTCTAATGCAGGGGTTCTCAACCCCTGGCGGGCCGCATACCACCTCCGGGGCCCGCCTCCATCAGCCTACCATCGGAAGTGGCGATGACGTCATCACCACGTTTTCGGCCAGAAAACGCAGGTAGGACAGTCAGGGCGGGCGGGAGGACCCTTTGCAGCACTCTTGAGAGGCTCGGCCAACGGCCAGATATATATAAGCTTATATAAGCTACATAAGGGTATATTACTATTAATAAGCAAAGGAAATACAGCAATACCTTGCTCTTTTGTCTGATTAGGAACCAAAGCATGAACGAAAGTAAAAAATGGAAGAATGTCAAAGCAGAGCCTTATTTAGCTTGCAAATTTATTTTGGCTGGCAAAAGGCATAAATAAATAAACTATATAACACATGCAAATGCATGTGAAACCTAAACAAACAGAAATAAAAGGAAAATAAACATAAGAATCTCAACAAATGTCGTGGAGGGTTGGATGAAATTGCACGAAAGAGGAAACCACGTTGACGAAATTTGAAATGTGGTTAGAACTGAAAGCGACAAAAGTCAAGGTATTGCTGTAATCAAGTTACACACAAGATTATGCAAGGAGGTGTAGCACGTTGCCAAGCCTGCAAATGGCAGTGATTCCCACACGTTTCAGAGAACTTCAAAGCATCACACCTTTTTTGTAGTATTAGCTTACAAACATGCTCACCCAATCAAAGAGGCAGACAACAAAGCATACGTCTTGGGCATAATATTGAAAGTTTTTTGCTTGCTTTTTTTTTTTTGCGCTTTTTTGGCCTTTTGGAGTTCTATAACTTTCCGTGTGTGAACAACATGAAATAGGCAAGTTTCAACAGTAAACACTGCAAAGACATTCTTCAGATCAGCAACAAAGTGAACCCAGTCAGTACATGTACTCTTGAACAAAGGGCTCAATTCAGCCACTGGACTGGCCACTACCTTTCCAAAGGAGAGAAGCAGATGGCGTCTTTTAAGGCAGGAACTGGACCATGTCTCTAAAGACAACACCGAGTACCTTGTCCTTAGAGATACTGTGGCCTTGGGTATGGAAAGACAGGACTCTTTGGGCCTCAGCACCCTGATGGGCAAGCAAGCTGCATCTTGCCACCCAGCTCATTCTCTCTCTGCTAGCCAACACAGTCAAGGAGACAGAACCAAACAGGTTACATCCACACATCAGTACATCCATCATTGTACGAAGCTGCCCTCCTACAACTCTCCATCTACTTCCGACAAAGAAGCAGAAATTAACTGTAGCTTTTGGAATGGGAAAAGACATAACCCTGTCCCCATAACTACATATTTAGGGTTGCTGAGACCATCTCTACCCAGACTTCCTCCAAAGAAGTATCAGCATTAAAACATTCCACGGCAGCCAGTTTCATAGCCACTCAATCACTCAGATCTACAACAGGAGGCACCAGAGGATCCGGGGACACTACAAGAAGTGAAGAGGCTTTGCCTTCATTAAGCCCCCTGACCTATCCTTATGCAGCCAGCAAAACACAGTACCTGTGCTGGGACTCTGTTCCACAATGATAGGACCTTGATTCCGCGCTGGCGAGAGTTTTCTTGGCCGAGAGTTGCCTCCAAGTAGAGGAAAGATGTCTGACCTGCCATAACAGAAAGCACTTGACTCAACACATCCCGGCCTTAAGCAAGAAGTGTCCATTTCAATGCCTTCCACTCAAGAGGTCATCTGGGGGAATGATCTCAGCTCTCCATGCACAGAACATTGAACTACTCCCCTCAAGAAGCCCAAGATGAACCTTCCCCCCAAATAGGAGTTTCCTTCTATACAGAAGTGTCTCAAGAGCAGCTCTCGGTACCTGCCACAGAGATAGCAAGATCGAGGGGATTCTCCCAGTTAGAGTGCAAATGGAACAGGGGGTAGGCGATGACTCCTTAAGGTACAATGTATGCAACTCATTTAGGTTTCTAAATAAGATCAAACTAATCCTTCAAATTGTGCCCAGAAGGCTACTGCAAGCCAGTGCAAATTCCAGAGCACTGATATAATGTGTTCCCAGCCATCCACCCACCTTCATCAAGAGACAAAAAGACACGTTCTGCCACTAGCTAAAAGATAAAAGGATGCCCCCCCCACAGACCACACACTATTTGCATGATGGGCAGCCCAAACCTGCGTAAAGCATCCTGCGCCCTTCCCGGGCCACCCCTTCACGGCCTGGGGACTCCTCGGGAGAAGGGCTGTACATTTGGGGTGGCGGGGTAACGGCCACCCAGGCCAGGAACAGGCGCGGGACATTGGCGGAGCTCGCCGCCAATATCCCCGCCCCCTCCTGGCCAGGCTAGCCCAACGGCTGCCCTCCCTCACTGCCCAGCCCTCCCTCGCCCCACCCCTGCACCAGCCAGTGCAAATCTCACCTGCTCCAGTGGCTGCAAGGTCAGCCTGGAGGCGGAGCAAGGGCTGCTGTCCTCCGCGCTGGCGGCCCTTACTCCCTAGGTGCCAAAAACACGCTTTGCAGTGCTTTTATGGCACCCGGGGCCTGCGGAGCACGTAATCCGCAGGTGGAAAGTTACAGAGGATTGCTCCATAAGGTACCTAAATCTAAACTGCAACAATCTCAAAGGGCTACAAAAGCACCAAAGAACTGCTGCCAGGCTGACCCTCCCCCGGGGGGGGGTTGTTAATACAGGATCTGGTGTGGCAGGGTGGGCTGGCCTGCCTCATCCCACAATGCAGCCAATATAAAATGACTATATTTGTCCATCAGCATCACCGATGCAACAAACATGAAAATGAGCGAACTCAGGAAGATAGTGGAGGACAGGAAGGCCTGGCGGGATATGGTTCATGGGATCACGAAGGGTCGGACACGACTTAACGACTGAACAACAAATATTTGTCCTTAAGAATGTTCAACCCCATTAAAGCAAACACCACTAAGCTGGCCTCCCCACCAAGCTTGAGAGGATTTCATTCTTGGGGTATGAACAGAACTCACATTGTTCTCATCCCCTGAGGGGCTGTTGACAGTGGGGACGCTGCAGACTCCTGGCTGTAAACCCCACTTTCGCTGTAGGAGCTGGTGCTTGGGGAGGACAAGCAAGAAGGAGACTCTGAGGTCAGATCAAGTTTCAGCACAGAGTCCGGGCTTTCTAGATCGGAAGTGCTGCCATTCAGCTTCGCCCTCTTCTTTGCTGCGCTATTACGTAGAGACCGCAGAGAACTCTGCATCTAAAGAGGAGAGACACATCAGAGACTGGGTGCTGCAAGGAGGGGAAAAATGCTTCAACGTTCACCAAGTATTTGCAAAAGCAACACAGCAACAGCTAGTGCCAAAAAAAACAGACAGTAGCCCCAAGACTGCAAACATCCACAGAGGATTTTAGGCAACAGAAATGCTTGAAGCTGGTAGCAGGTTTTTTCACTTGCACCATTTTCCAATGCAAACATCAAAAATCCACAAGGTATACAGAGACTGCAAACGAACCCATTCTGACCATGTAAACTCACCCTATCTGAAGTCTAAAATAATTTATATAAAAAGATTCAGACACATGCATAAATGGGAAAACCTGCATTGATTCCCACCTCTTCCTCATCCAGCTCCTTTTCGTTGATGTTCAGTTCAGAGAGGTCAATGCCTAGCTTCTTGTCCCTTTCGTCCAGCCAGATATCTTCCGACTCCCCGTTCTTTTGACCCATTAAGTGGACTTCAGTTTTATCTGGCAAGGGACTGACACCCCTGGGGATGGGAGGCACTGGTTTTGTTCCACTCAGACCTCTCCGTGAAGCGGGAGATCTCACAAAGGCAGGTTTCAGCTGAATTGGAGGAGTATCCTGGGGTTTCACTTCTGTATTAAGAAATGCACACAGGATATTTTTAGAACAAAGGAAACAATATGTGAAAGTATTAAGACAGACAAGGACTACTGATTCATCTGCACAGAAGGGGGTCGCAGCATCCGCCCCGGCTTCCTATCGTCTCCTTGTTCTAATCCAAGGCACTGCTTTGGACCTACAGACCTAAGGACGGCTTTCTCCACCTCATCCTGCCATGACCCCCAAAGCCAGCCAAGGATAGTCTCCGTCCTGAGGACGCTGAATGCCTGTGCAACAGCTGGTGTTATTCCCCAGAAATAAAACTCTCTTCCTTCCCAAGCTGCCAAGTGCTGAAGCCTGGGACTCCTCTGGACACACACAAAAAAACCTTTTCTTTTCAGAAGCACTGACAGGTGGGAGATAAGTAACACAAAATTGTACTTGGATTTTAACATGTCCGCTGCATTTGTATTTCAAACTAGGGAAGAGTCCCTACAGACGACGGGCAGGAGTGTGTGTTTACGAAGGGGAAATTCTACAGAACTCCAGGCTGCCAGATGGAATGGCTACAGAGACTCAGGGCCAGGCCTGGTTCTTGCCAGTGCTGAGCCCAATCCCCACTCCACCAAGGTTGGCCTGGTAACCTGTAACTGGAGTCCAGTTACTGAAGGCTGAGCTACTTCGAGTTGAGGTGGCACCTCCTTCCCAGACCAAGCCTGAAGAAGCCGCTCGTCTTGTTTCTCTTCTTCTGAAAGCTCCTCTTTCGTTCAGCATCTAAGGATTCTAAAGCTCTATGATGTCTACTCAAAAGTGCTATCAGAATTGGTTAAGAATCGGCCTCATTCATGGTCTCACAGGTGTTTTTCACCTGTACATTCAAGAGCCCACCTGGCACCACCACCTCCACACTGTTTTACAACATCTACTCCAAGAGGAGTCTCTCAGAACAGACTAGCAGTCCAATCCTGTGTAACTCTTGTAACAGTACTACTGTGTAACAGTAGATCCACCAGTATAAGTGCACTTATGCCAGTGTAACTTGCCGTGCGCCGACAGGACACAGGATGGACCCCCTCGGACGCTGCACGTATACAGTTCGGACGTAGGATGTACGCCAGCACAACTCCACCAGTGCAGGGGGCATTCCGGGGGCATCCAAACGCCCCCGAAATGTCCCCTGCACCGGCAGAGTTGCAGCAGCGTCCGTCCCACGTCCGAACTGTGCATGCACGGTGTCCAAGGTGGTTACACCGGTGTCCGTCCTGCGTCCGTCAGTGTACAGCAAGTTACACTGGCATAAGTGCACTTACACTGGTGGATCTACTGTTACACCGGTGCAAGAGTTACACAGGTTTGGGCTATAGTTTAGTATCTTTATAAGGTATCACACAAACAAAAAGTTGCACATCAAACTGGTGCTGGATGGAGAATTCAAAGAAGTCCTATTGCTTGATGCGCTCTGACAAACTGATATAGAAGAACTTAAAACTTTTACAGAAAAATGGAAAACTTTGTGAAGATGGCATAACTGTGAAGATGTGCCAGGTGCAAGGGAGTGGCGACAGGATACAAGTATCTTGTTGTCTTGTGCTCCCTGAGGCATCTGGTGGGGCCACTGTGTGATACAGGAAGCTGGACTAGAGGGGCCTTTGGCTTGATCCAGCAGGGCTCTTCTGATGTGATAACCGAGGCTGCAATCCTACACACACTTTCATGGGAGTAAATCCCATTGAATTCAATGGAACTTACTTCTGAGTAGTCATGCGTAGGATTGTGACAGACTTTTATACATAAATTATCCTTCCAGCACCAGGTTGTGCTTTGCTTTTCACTTCCTTGGCCGTTTGTGATACTGTCCGTCCCCTTTTTCTTTGCATGTTGTCAATGACTATCAGGCTTGCTACACACAGCTGAGCTACAGGCTGCACAAAGCCACAGGGCCTGTACCTGCATCCTCGCCTGCCACGGAACTGGAAAACTTCTTCTGATAAGTAGGTTTTGGAAGCCCTTCAAAGTTCTTAAGAGGCCAAGAACTAGAGAAGTTAACAGCATGATCTTGTGACTTCTTGAACGATTCTCCAGGGGGGGAGGTATGCTTTGGACTGTGCCTGGGTGACGAGAAAGGGTAGGATGGAAGGATGAACGCTCCCTGACTGGCGTGCGAGCTCAGGAGAGGCGGGGTGTGCTCAGGTGGGCTGCAAAACATCCGCTGGGACTTGTGGCTGAAGTTGAGGCTGCAACACACTAAGTGGGAGAAAAACACACAATCAGGCTGAAAAGTGGTGTTAGAAAAACAAACACTAATTGGTTAAGTTACTGTTTTAAAAAACCACGTATAATCTGTGTTTAAAAAAACTCAAAGGTAGCCTGCTGCCCAATAACTAGGATCATTCTCAGAGGCCCTTCTCTGGGTGCCCCCATGGTCAGAGGTTAAGTGAGAGGCAGGTCTTTGGGGCAGTGACCCTCAAATGGTTCAACTGGCACCTCTTTGCTAGTTTTCCAGTACTAGGCAAACTGCAGCCTAGTCTATTGGTTTTATAAATTAACATAGCTTCTGTCTTATCCTCTGGCTTTGGTTTAGGCCCAAGGGTGGAATTGATTTTTGCATCTGCTCTTTGAAACAAGGTAAGGAAAGAAGGAGCAGAAGGGATCACAGTCGAAACGTACAACTCTGGGTTCGTTAGGTACCTTAAAAAGAGAGATTGTTTTGGGGTTGACTCCCCGTGGGATGGATAAGCCCTAAAATACAACAAAGTTGTTTCCTGGTTTTGTAGCTCCGCTGAGGCAAGAACATCAATTGCTGCAATAATGACTCCACAGGGCTTCCTTCTTGGAGGTGTCCACACACACAAAGCCAGACCGTTTGCCCCAATCCCATGCATTACTGCACCGTTGCATGTACAGACCTCCTCATTCATGTCAGAAGAGGGAGGCAATCCAAGCCGGCATTCTCTGCATGTTAAGGAAAGGTCACAGGTCTTTTCGCTTGTACGTCTACCCATGAGGCCTTTGATTTTAATCTACTGCACAGCACCTTGACTTGAATGTGCTTTAGAAATATTGACGCCTATCCTTAGTGCTACAGCTCAGTGATTGTGCACATGCTTTGAACATACAAGATCAATCCCTGGTGAAAGGAAAGACTTCTATGAGGCCTTGGAAACCTGTTGCCAGTACTAGGCTGCTTGGACTAATGATTTAGCTCAGTAAAGGGAAGCTCCTCAGGTACATTTGCAAGCTCATTTGATTCGTTCACTGAACTACTATAGAAACTGCAAGTACACACTCCAGTCCACATGAGAACAGGCCAACTGCACACGTAGATTTACCATATAGTCTTACTAAGATACCTTTCTCTTGCCGATGGTTATTCAGTCCTAGAAACTGCAAGTCAGAATCCAAGCTACCACTCTTCTCGCGAGTGGTAGAGAAACCAAGAAGGCTGCATTTCCCCAAAATATGAGGCTGATGAGAGGTCATCACACCTTTTGAACAAATAGGAAAGGACAGTCAGGTATGTTTTCCTGTTCTCTTTGCAGTAATGCATCTTAAAAGGATTTCAAACATCTCCATCCTAGGATTTCACACACTTCTTTCGGGAATTTTGAGAAGGAGAGGGAAATGGGTGGGAATCCCTCCTGCAAACACTCTCAGCACTGCATGCGCAGGAGCTCCCAGCCAGCCTTACAAGTTTCATTCATAAGCACAGAGCGGAATAATGCAGCTGGCGGGATGTGGAGAAAGAGGAATTTTGCCGGATTATATACCGTATATTAAAAGTCACACTGTAACTGCTCCCAAGTACTTCTTACCCCAATCAAGCACAAAAAGTCTACAAGATAGGGCCAGATAAAAATAAGCGGAACACTAAAAAACAAAAGACATAGAACTTAAAAATCAAATTCTCACACTCTCTCACACACCATTTAGCCCACGTCATTAGGCACAATAATAAATGAACACTGAAACCCTCCTAAGCTGGCACAGCACTCCAAGCCAGGAATCCACTGCCAATGGAAAAGAGCAGGTCTGGTCTTGCCCGACATAATCTTTATCACTAGTGAGGCGAAGTGAAATGAAAGCTGTTTGCTTCATTGCAATCATGCAAGCTTTTTCAGATGCTACTGGATTTAAAAATCCCATTTAAAATATACTCTTCATTCAGAATTCCTTCCTGATAACTACTCTGCATGTTTGCTATGGAACCAAAGCTGGCTTCTGGTTAGCCCAGATAAATTGGGAGCCAGTCTCCACATAGTCCCTCCCTGCACGTGCATTAGCAATGTACCCATTTCACTGTTCAGCTACCACTGGATAGCTTCCAAACTTTGTACATTTACCCCTTGATGATGGTAGCCAGTATTTGGTTACTGATGAAAGATCCAGAAATAATTTCAAGAATTCTAGGGAATTACTTCTGTTCATCTAGACCAGGGGTTCTCAAAATGGTGGCTCGTGACCCACCACGTTTTGTGGAAGTGGCCGATATCCCCTTAAGGGGGGTAGTAAGCAAGAACGTCGGTGGCAGCTCTCCAGGATCGTGCCCGCCCCCAACTCAGAAACACTTTTTTTAAAAAACATACCTGGTTGTCCTGCCAGCTCCCCGAAAGGTCTGGGGAAAGGCGTCGCATTGAAAAGCCCACGTCCGGGTTTTGGCCAAAAACCAGAAGTGGGCTTTTTGATGTAATCATCGCTGTTTAGAGTCTTGGGGACAGCACCCCCTCCCCGGACCTTTCGGGGAGCTGGCAGGACAACCAGGTACGTTTTTAAAAGCGTTTTTGGGTCAGGCGCGATCCTGGAGCGCTGCCCCTGACATCGCCCCGACCCTGCAAAGACTTACACGGGACTAAATTCCCCTGTAGGACTTTGAGAAACGCTGATCTAGACCAACTGTTCTCAAAGTTCTCCCCACAGGTAGGGGAAGCTGTAAGTCCTTGCAATGGTGGTCCGACGGTGGCAGCACTACTGGGATTGTGCTGCCAGTGGAAAAAGCTGTAAAAAAACTTGCTGGGGGTTACGCTGGCCCTCTGCAGGTTGCAAGGGGGCCTGGGGGGTGCAGGGGGGGCATGGCCCCCTCTGCATGTCTCCTCGCACTTCAGATCGGCCCCCTGAAGCGATCAAGACCCAGATTTGGAGAAAAACCGGAAGTGGGTCTCAATCACTTCAGGGAGCCGATCTGAAGTGCAGGGAGGCCCGCAAAGGGGGCCACCACCACCCCGCGCACTCCAAAGGGCCAGTGCAAACCCCAGTAAGTAAAAAAAAAAGATTATTGCAGTAGATAAAGTAGGAATTTTGTAGGAATTCTCTGCATACCCTGTCATGTTTTGTAGTCATGTTTCCTCGAAGTAGGAGCCTGCTGGCATAAGATTACTTAACAGTAATCTGTTGTTAAATAAGGCAGGACCACAGGCACTGAGATTGAGAAGGCTTTGTTTTTCGCCAAGAGGCTTGATTTTGGGGGGTTGAAGTAGGTTTTCCGTTCCTACTGTCTGCTGGAGTCTAGCTACTCAGTGACAGGTTTGGTGGCTGCTCGATGTTATTGCCCCCCATTGAATGCTGGGATCACTTAGGGGGTTGATGGGGTTTATGTCACTACTATTGCCATTACATTCAGTGATATAGGGGAAGTACGATTTACTAGTAACATTAGTACAAAAACATTTCTAAGGATTCTGTATGGTCTGCTACGGGAGGAGGTCCATGGGGTGACGCCATGAGTTTTCGCACCGGGTGCGCCAAACCCTAGTGACGCCTCTCATGCAACCTCTGCAGACTAAGCAGTTCTAGAAGCTTCTCGGATCCAGTTGAGTCTCTTCCCATTTAGGTGCTAGGCAGCATACGGGTGGCGAGTGCCTCCGCCATGGGAAGAGCTGGGCAGGGACAAGGAAAGGGAGCTGCTGCCAGGACAGGTCCCCCTCATCGTTGCATTGCATTGAAATGTGACCGCAGGACACTTGGAGCTCTACAAATACATTTTGTACTTACTGGCTTACCTTGTGAAGGCCTTCGCTTTGGAGAATGAAGGAAATCATTGGATGGCGAGAGCTGCAAGGAAAACACAAAAGACATTAAAATATAATCACTACAACCTTCTTTCTTGTAGTGTAGAAGAAGCTGCACACTTTCCTTTACAAGGACCCGAATGCTGAATTGGGTCCTAGGATCCTCACATGAGCTGATAAATCCATATGAAGATTTAACCAGGTTGGTTTCTTATGAGTTTAAATGTTCACCCATAATGAACCACACATAAATGACACATTCCAAGGACCCCCGAAACAGGGCAAGTACAACTACCTCTACAAACTGTAGTCAAATAAAAATTAATTCTAGAATCTCTTAGAGAGGGTTTTCTGAAAGTTCCCCTGAAAGAACAGTTTCATTTTTCTCGTACCACTCACTAGTATTATTGAACTGCTGCGCATACTCCGACCTCATAAATTCCTTTAGCCACCACTGCAAGGCTACTTTTGTTAATCTGTAACAAAACCACGCTGACTAGAACATACCTAAAATTAATAATTACATCCATTTCCTCCAAGACTCTGGGAAACCTTCCCTGTTTCTCTGTAGGATTATTTTAATACAGCACATTACGCCTCTCTTTCAATTAATCAACACTTGAATACAGACAACGAAGATTTATCCTGAATACTGGAATAATCACAACGATCCAATTAAAGCCAGAACTATACCGAACCCGTTCACGCACGTCCCAGGCGTGTGTGGAGCGGTGTGGCTTCCATTTTAAGAGATCGCAACGGAACACAGGAGAGCATCGCTCTCCCGAGATACGGTGCATTCAGACATGGAGCATGCTGATGTTTGGCCATGTTTGGTCAATTGGAAGTGGGGGCGGGACATATAGCCACGCGTTTCACCAATGGGAGGGGGGCTTTCAGCCAGAGTACACTTGTGTTTCAATTGACCTATCACAGGGGCCAGCAAGCGACCAATCAGGAGGGACACGCAGCAACATTACATGGGGAAAAAATCTGGTGGAGCCAGAGCAGCGTCTCGGGGCAGGGCGTCCCGTCCCCTCCGCTCGTGATGCCCCGAGGCACCCTGAACACGAAGGGTTCAGTGTAGTTCCGGCTTTATATGACAGAAAAGTTGTTCTGAGCAAATATTTCAAATTATACCCTTTTATCTCAGGACCAAAAATTAACTTCTGCAGCTTGCTCAACCCTACAGCCCATTTGTAAGATATGATACCAACAAGGACAACAAGAAGCCTTGGTTGTTCTACAGAAGTTGGCATAGTTGTAGTGGTGCTGCATCAACACTAGACTATGCTAAACAGATCTCCTGTGGTGAATGCTCGTCACCAGAAGAAGCATGGACTGTAGAAGTGTGTTCTATGTACAGTGGGGCTTGGAGAATGGGGCTGTATAGTAATGCTGGATAGCAGGGTCAGCTGTGCCCCTAAAAGCACCTGGCACCCAGTCAAGCAGCAACACTGAACACATCTGACCACAGGAAGAGGCAAATGCAAAAGTACTTTGCTGTAACTGCCACCACTTGTTTCACAGGCTCCTAGACGCTGGGGAAGCAGGAAGGATACCAACTGACTGCTATGGCAGCCTTAGCTCTGTAGTGGGGATGAGACCAATTCATGAAGGAAAGCTGTTAACAGATCTACAGTATTAGCAACCATGGCTGAACAAAACCTTCCAGTTGCTGAAGGGCAAATGCAGAGGTGGGGAGGGCAGTTGCCTTCATGCCTTGCTTGTGGGCTACGTACTGCTGGAAACAAAATACTGAGATTAGATGGACCTTTGGTCTGGGTCCAGAAGGCTCTCATTTCCCATATCTAATTTGGGATAAAAGTCAAGAATCCAGACAAGTTAGCCTTTCCTTTCTTGTTGTTAAGGCATGCAAGTCAAGGTGACATACGGCGCAATCCAGTGTAAATGGAGCACGGGGGAGCGCGTGCTCCCCCGGCGCAAGGTGTCGAAAACGTGTTGTAAAGCATGTTTATGGCACCCAGTGAGTAAGGATCGCCGACACAGCGGCCTGTGGCCCTTGCTCGGGTTCCTGCCCGGCCCTGCACCCACCAGAGCAGGTAAGTCCTACACCAGTCGGGGCAAGGGGAGAGCGGACCAGGAGGCGGGGGGGGCAGCCATTGGCCACCCTGGGCCTAGAGAGGGCGGGGATATTGGCAGCCAGATATGCCAGATCCCAAGCCTTTTCCAGGCCCGGCCTGGCCTTACACGGCCGGCACAAATGTACACGAGCTCCGGGGCTTGCGTACATTTGAGAAGGCCCACTGGGCCTTCTCCCGTCGCTTACACCCGAGGTGCACCAGGGCTGCCCAGAACCTACATAGGATACGGCCGCCAGCCACCATATCTTACACAGGATTGGGCTGCCCGCTATGTACTGGCACTTTTTGTTGGTAAAGTGACCCTGGATGTGTGTTTCAGCGGTGGTAGGTACTATGGAGTCTATCAGCCTGTCCTCATGACACCAGTTCCATTTCCTGCTCTCCCTCAACTTTCCTAGGAATTCAAGTTCCTCACACAATTCCAAATCCTGCCCAAAAGTCTCAGTGCAACTTGTTAAGACTAAGCAAATACCCAGGGCAGATGTATGCAGCCTTTCCAATTCCCTGTTTCCTGGCATTCGATTCAATGTGAACTTTTTTATTATGGTGCTTTATGTTTTTAAATCAGATACCATTAGTCACCTCAGGACCACATTAGTTGAACAGTGGGATACAAATGGAAAGAATAAATACAACCCGCTGTGAGAATTTGGGATGTTCAGTTCATCCGATCTTCCTATTCTCCTCCAGCTTTCAGATAATAGAGTCAGTTGTCCAAAATCCAGATAGCGTGCAATAGACAAGTTGAACAAACAGAATCAGCCTAATTTAAAATGTTCAAATTAAGACACAAGGAAAAGGACTCACAATATAAAAGATACTTGAAACCCCAATTTCCATGTTTTAATGAATAAGAGCCATCTGGCAGCTAGAAAAAGAAAAGGTAAGCAACAGGCTACCTTTAGTTTTTTGTTGAACTTCACCAGGTAGTTAGAGTAGAAAAAAAAATAGTGGCAGCCTCTAAAAAGAAGCATCCAAAAATTACAGATGTCTGTAAAATTCAAATTTCAACTCAAACCTTGGTTAAATATCAGCCTATTCAAACACACACAGGTTCAAACAACTGTGCCAAGCCTTGAGCAAAACAGTGACAACAGGAATAGAGCATCTCTCTCTACATGGTAACATACAGAAATAACTGATATTATATACATATACATATACATATACATATACATATACATATACATATACATATACATATACATATACATATACATATACATGGGTGCCAGGATGGTGTAGTGGTTTGGGAGTCGGACTTAGACCTGAAAGATCCAGGTTCAAATCCCCGCTCAGCCACGAAGCTTCCTGGGTGACCTTGGGCCAGTCACTATCTCTCAGCCCCACCTATCTCACAGGGTTGTTGTGAGGACAAAAAGGGGAGGAAATATGTACACCACTCTGAGCTCCTTGGAGGAAGGGCGGTATAAAAAATGTGAAAAATAAATAAATAAAATATATACCGTATTGGTCTGAGTATAAGACTCACTTTTTTCTCCTAATTTAAGTTTTTTAACTAGGGGTGCGTCTTATAATCAGGCTGTTGCAATTTCATGCCAGCGATTTATTTATTTTTTAATAGCACCAAACTTTAAGGGTGCGTCTTATAATCAGGTGCGTCTTATACTCGGGACAATACGGTATATTTGTTGTTGTTGTTCAGTCGTTAAGTCTGAACTATGATATAACTATAACATATAACTATGAAAGATATCCTCTGTTCATCACTTGCATGTCTGCAGCAATCAATCAAAAATCTACATCAACAGCTTCAAAGTAACCACACAAATTTGCAAAAACCTATCTGGCCTGGTTATCTGCAGAAAGAAAAATGTGTTTAAAGATGACCAAGCAAGGAACCTTTTGTAAACAGAACAGAATTTCTTTTACCTTTTCTTTTCAGGTCATTAATGTGCCTCAAGCAGCCGACAAATATTATTATTAATATTTATTTACTGCTTTTCAACAAAAAGTAGCTCAAATCGGTTATCCATGGGCTTGTAAACCCTTCTGTGGGGCTTCTTCTGTGGAGTCATCTGCAAGGATGTGGCCGCAAGTATACTCTCCCTTTAGAAGATTCTCAGATTGCCTTTGTCATTGGTGCAGTCCCTCTTTTAGGGGGTCCCCTGCCCAGCCACTCAAACCTCTCTAATAAGTTGAGCTTCTGTCCCTTTCCCTGCACACAGTTTTCTTTGTGTGCCCCACAGACCACAAAAGCATCCCGGATTGGTTCTCAGACATATAATAACCAATGTTGTGTAGTATGAGAAACACAATAGCTAGAATCAGTGGACATCAAGACCAACAAAGGGGGTTGACAGGCAACTGTCCCCATATAGCGGGCAAGAGAACAAGCTAACTATTGTTCAGCTGTTTTAGCAACACTTTGACTTACTGCTACAATCAGCAGGTTGACTTACTGGCTCAGTATCCTTTGCGAGGTACACCTGGTTCCCAGACCGGTCACTCTCCCAGGGCAACTTTCCTTTCCCAGCACTTAATACCCGCCGGGGGCACATTCCCTGATCCGCAAAAGGAGTGAGAGATCCAGCTGGCTCCCCAGAGTAGCTGTGGGCACTTTGGATGCGGTTGCCCTCCAGCAGCCAGTCCGTGTCAGCACCATGAGGCAGGTGGAACCCTCGCCCATGGGCGGATGAAGGCAGGGGCACGGCATACTCCACAAACCACTGGTCCGTCAGCTTGGGCAGGGTCTTCCTGGCCAGGCGGGCCTGGACAGCACCCATCACACCCTCGCCATTGTCCTGAAGTTCCACAGCATCCACAGCCTTAAAGATAAGGGCAGCACGGCCAGGACCCAGGGCCGAGGCTAAGACAGCAAAAGCCTCCAAGGCAGCATGGCGGACGCGGCGCTTGCTGTCGGTCAAGGCTGGTGCCAGGGCAGCCACCATGGCGGGCAAGTCAAAGTCCTCGCTGGGGAAGGTGAGGAGGGCAGCGATGCAGATGGCCAGGACCACCTCACGGACGCGGGAGTTGCGGTGGCGCAGGTGCTCAGGGCGCAGGAGCAGGTCCAGCACAGGTTGGGGGCCAGCTGCACGCATCAGGCCCAGGAAAAACTGGTGGTACTCCTGGCGGATGGCCAGCTTGGCGTCGCCCAGCACCTTCGCCGCGGCTGCTACCAGCGGCTCCAGGCGGGCCCTGCTCCCAGCAGCGGGGCCCAGGCGGGTGGCCAGCAAGCGGAGACCCTCCAGCGCACCCAGCGCTACCTTGAAGTTGGAGTCGTCCAGCAACGCCCGCAGAAGGCTCAGGAGTCCCAGCAGGCTGGGCGGGGGCAAGCGGGCCAAGGCCGCGGGCGCCGTCTCGCCCAGCACCCGCTTCAGCTGTTCCATGGCGCCCACGCGGCCCCGGTAGTCCTGCTGGTCCAGCAGTCGCGCGTGGAGCTCCGACGGGACCAGCCCGAAGCGCAACGCAGGAGAGGAAGAGGAGGAGGGGGCGCCTCCGCCCGCGGGAAACCCCGCGGCGGCCGACTCCAGCAGCACCGCCTCCGCCCGCTCTTCGCCCGCCGTCGTCTCCTCTCTGGCCATGCCCCGCGCCGGGGCCTTGCTCGGCTGCCCCGCCAGCCCGCCCCCCTGGAGGAGCAGCGACAGCAGGAGGAGCAGCAGCACCCGCAACGGCGCCGCGGCCTGGCCACCCCGCCGCCGGGCCCCTCACAGGGGAGCATCGCCGTCTCCAGGGAAACGCGTCACCGCCACCGCCTCCTCCTCTGCTCGCTGCTGCTGCCGCCGCAGCCACGATCCGCGTCCCACTGCGCCTGCGCGACAGGCACAGCGGAACCAGCATCAAGCGGGCGGGCTCCTGACCAGCGAAGCTAGGCCGCAGAGGAAAAGGGGTTAATAAGGGTCACGTGATTCGGGTGCGCCGCCATGCCGGAAGTCTCTGCGTGCGCCATGTACCTTGGGATTCGTAGTCCTTTCCTCATAAATAGGGATGGCAGTGGGGTGGGTACCAAGATAGGTACCGCATTTATTGTTGAAGTTAATATAGATATAAAATTTCCCCCTCAAACTGGAAGCCATTTTTCTAAGGGGAATCTTGACGCGTTTCCTAAGGGGCCACGGGGAAATTAAGCGGTCGGAGGCCACATCCGGAAATGACGCATGCCGGCCGTCGCCTCCCTCCGCCCCTCGGTTGCCAGCCCAGCTCCTGCGGTGGTGGTGGTTGTGCCTCGGAGGAGCCCGCGGAGGCTCCCGCGCCCGCCCTTCCTTCCTCCGCCCGCCAGGACCGGGCCGCGGACTCCTGACTCTGGTGAGGGTCTCCTGGGGCCGGGGCTCTTCGTCGGGACCGCAGCGGCTCTCGGCTGCGGGGGGCCGTGATGGGGAGCGGGTCTCCCGGCGGGGGGCCCTTCCTTTCCCCCCCCCCCCCCCCCGCATCGTTGGGCTTCTCTCAACGTCCTTTCTTCCAAGTCCAAAGTTCGGGGCTCCTTCTGGCCCCCAGGTCTCTCACTTTTTCGGTGCGGGTCACATGTCCATTAGAGACACCTGCAGGCGCGCGGCTGACCCGGAGTGCTGGGAGGAGGAGGGGGGGGAGGGCGGCCACAGTGGCCCTCGGCCCTCCCTCACTCTGCCGCCTACGAGTGGGAAGCTCTTATAAGACTCCCCCCCCCCGTGTTTTCAGGGAGCCTCCCGGACATCGCAGGTGCGTCTGTTTCTAAACCCCCCCCCCTTAGGTCTGTGAGCCCTGTGGACGCTCCTAAGATTTGAAGCGTCAAGAGCGTCTACAGGGCTCACTAGGGCGGCCTCGCTGTTCCTTCTGGCTACGCCTCTGTTAATCGTGTCCTTAACTCTTCCACTTTTCCCTCGGTGGCCTTTCCCCCACCCGGTCCAACTGCCACCCACCACATGAAATATTTCTAGGCCCCTATCCAGCCCCATTTAAGGGGGGGGGTCTCCAGACAACTTACAATGTTCTGGAAACATAAAATCACATGCAGTAGATAAGGAGACAAAGTATTTTGAAGATGGTTTAAGTGGATGTGGGTAAAGAGTGACAGGCTGGAATCCCGTTGTGGTCACGACCTAATACGCGCCATCTGCCTTGGGACTCCTAACTTAATAAAATGTGGATTTTTTTCCTTACTATTTTGTTTGTGTAAAACAAACGAATAGCACAGGACCTCATTGCTGGCCCTGGCTCTCTGGTATGTATGCCCACAGACCAGAGAGGGTGTGTGTGTGTGTGTGTGTGTGTGTGTGTGTGTGTCTCATATTACCTGCAGTAAACCTCCTAATTTTGTTAAGGCAATTCAAAAGAATCCATGCTGGAAGGGACCAAAGTGCTTCCTGGTTCAAGTACATGGTTGAAGCTGCTGTGTGCCATGATACAGTGATGAACAAAAAATAGAAGGATGTCACCAAGGTTGTACAGTTGGAAAGACCGGAGGCCACTGAAACCAAAAGGGGTAGAAAGAGAAGCATACAAACAAGCCTAGCTGCACTCTTGGGCATATGCCCACAGATTGGGGTTGCCATTTCATCACACTCAAATTGTTTCCGCACAATAGCCAGTAAATATGCCTATTGAGTTGTCTCCAGTGAAAATTACATGTATTGCTGGGCACAAAGAGTTGGATTTTTCTTTTCCCTTTTCCAGCTGCTGCCTACAATGTTCTGCTTTCCTCGGTGGATCCTAGACGCAAGCAGCATAGAAAGAGCAATCCAAAGACAAATTTTACCACTCGGGTGGGGAGTCTGTTGAGTAAGGTTGGAATAGCGATGCAGTGAAACAGGCAGGTAGAGAGAACCAAGCCCCGACACTAGCAGGCAACAGTATTTTATTATTTTTTCCAGTATTTCCCTCTCCCATGCGTATCCCCTGATCCAGCTGTCACCCATAAATAGGCTTACCATCGTCCCGGAATCGAGCCTGGCTTCAGCCTAGAGCAGGCCCGAGCAGCTCCCAAGGGTGCACTGTGGCTGCCCATTGGGCTTCCAGAACTTCCGATTAACAACACAACCGAAGCTGGAACCCCGTTGGACAGCCGCAGTGCACCCTTGGGAGCTGCTCAGGCCTGTTCTAGGCCGAAGCCAGGCTCGATTCCGGGACGATGGTAAGCCTACCCATAAGCCTCCTGTCACATTTATCATCCTATTCCATTGTTATTTCTGGAAAGGTTTGCGAGGACTGGTGGACAGTTGGGAAAAAGATCTTATTGAACACTGCTTCTTCTCCCTTGTTCTGCAACTTGCATCTTTCTGTGCTTTTATTGTATTCTTGTTGTTATGGTTGTTAGCTGCCTTGAAGGGCAAGGCAGCTGCGTCCCCTAAGAGGCAGGATTTTTTTAAATTTACAAAGTGAACGGGATAACTCACTGCAGAAGCATTAGGGATTCAGACTAGAAGTTCCCAATTCAGGTTCAGCTGACTCTAATGCCCGCTTTGTAAAAGTTGCTCAGAATCAAAGAATCGGAACTTTGGACTTGGAAAGAATCAAAAAGGGATTTGATTCAAGGTACCAAGAGAATTGGTCTGAAGCTGTAGTCACCTGATTTGTGCCTGTTGAGGAAACTCCTGCCCAGAAGAGTGGGCTGTAGGTGCCATGTAGATCAAAATGGATGTGGGGGAAGTTGGGATATAAATGTATTTATTAAATAAAACAGTTTTGTGGGCTTTTTTGTTTTGGGGTGTGTGTGTTTTTTACACAAATGCCTAGATGAAGATATAGGTGTGAACCAGATTTTTGTTGTGCTTGGTTCTTGAGGCTTAAGCTTTGCGTAATACTTGTTTAATTTTTTTCCTGTCTCAAAGATGGACCAGTCGTCTCCAACCTACATGATTGCCAACTTAACCCCCTTGCATTCAGAACAACTCCTGCAGGGCCTCAACCTCCTCCGGCAGCATCATGAGCTCTGTGACATCGTCCTTCGTGTTGGAGACGTTAAGATCCATGCCCACAAAGTGGTGCTTGCCAGCATCAGCCCATACTTCAAAGCCATGTTCAGTGGCCATCTGTCGGAGAAGGAGAACTCTGAGGTTGAATTTCAATGCATTGCTGAGGCAGCCTTGCAGGCCATAGTCGAATATGCCTACACGGGTACTGTGTTCATCTCCCAAGACACAGTGGAGTCACTCCTGCCTGCTGCCAATCTCCTCCAAATTAAGCTAGTGCTGAAAGAATGTTGCACCTTTTTGGAAAGCCAACTGGATCCTGGCAATTGCATCGGGATCTCTCGCTTTGCAGAGACATATGGCTGTCATGACCTCTATTTGGCTGCCAACAAATATATTTGCCAGAACTTTGAAGACGTTTGTCAGACAGAAGAGTTTTTTGAACTTACTCATTCTGAGCTGGATGAAATTGTCTCCAATGACTGTTTGAATGTGGTCACTGAGGAAATGGTCTTCTATGCACTGGAGTCTTGGATAAAGTACGATGTGCAAGAGCGCCAGAAGTACCTGGCACAGCTCCTACATTGTGTGCGGCTGCCTTTGCTGAGTGTCAAGTTCCTCACAAGGCTGTATGAAGCCAACCACCTCATTCGGGATGACCACACCTGTAAGCACCTGCTGAATGAAGGCCTGAAGTACCATTTCATGCCTGAACATAGACTTTCTTATCAGACGGTGTTAACAACGCGTCCTCGCTGCCCTCCTAAAGTGCTCTGCGCTGTGGGAGGGAAAGCTGGGCTCTTTGCTTGCTTGGAAAGGTGAGGAATTGCAGGAGCCAGCAAAGGGCTGGGTGCTGGCCATCTTCTGTTTCTCTTCCATCCTCGTGTCAAGGTGGTGGGCATAGGCCATATCAGATATTGACCACGTCAGGCACTGGCTGACAGCTCTAGGGCATTGCTGCCCCTGCCTTCTTGGTTTGCCCTCTCTTGGCTATGACCCCAATCATCCTGTCTGGGCTTGGGCTCTGTCCAAAAGGGAAGTTGAAAAGTTTGTGTGCACGCACATTCTTCAGTTTCCTTTTACAATGCAGCCCCAGGCCACATCTGTGTGCTTGCCCCCCTTAACAGCTGCTTCTACACACCCAGCAGCAACATTGCACAAGGCCATAGGGTAGCTGCAACAGGCACCAAATTTATCCCCTTCCTGTTGTTTTAAGTCAGGGGTGGCCCAAGTTCCACCATTAGGGTGGAAGAGTTGCGTAGATTAGAAGACAGCATCTTGGCAGCTGCAATTGCTGATGGTGCTGCTAAAGCAGCTCACCTGCTGAGATGTCCTCACCTATACAACTATTAAAGGGCCAGGAGCATTCATGTTGAAAGGTTGGCCATCTCTGTTAAGTAAAAGTGAGCAGTGTGCTCTGGAGAGAGAAGTTGGGGCAATAGGAGCACTACTGCGGCACCCAGCAGGCAGGAGAGACACTTGTCCTGACCCTTTGTGGATTGCTTTTAGAGAGAGAGAATAACTTATTCTAGAGAAGTTAAGGCAGCAGCAGGGAAATAACAGGAAACCCAGTAGGCAGGGGAGGAAAGCGAGAAATTCACCCCACAGGCAGGCTTGGAAGAGGCTTGGAAAGCAGAGGGGAACTCTTGTGCCCCAGATATTTGGGTTGATTCTTGGAGTTTACAATTTCACAGACTTGTGTGTGTGCTGTGTGGCTCTCTCAGCCCAGGTTCATGACTCTTCCCTGCCAGAACCCTCAGAGTAGGTACTTGCAAACTTTATCATGATTACATTGCAGAGCAAGTATCAGTTTTCCAACATAGTTGCTGCATGTTTTCATTCCTACAAATGATGCTCTGCTCTGGAGTGGTGTGTTTCTAAACATTTTTCTCCAGCCATGACTTAATTTGAGTTAGGGTACAGGGCTAAATCCTGGAATTTTCATCTCCTGTTTTGGAATGCTTAAAGTAAATAAGACAGGAGACAGAGTCTGTGAGCACGTGAGGGTGATCGATTTCACCTTTAGATAGTGGGTCATGTCCCTTGAGGTGAGGGTGCCCAAACATCCTTGGTTGGTCCAGTCAACCATGGTGTTGGCATAGCCACCCATTGACAAATTGGCTATCCAACAGCCATTTTAGCAGTTCCTGACAATTAGTCCAGTAGGAGGCATCTGGTGGGGCCACTGTGAGATACAGGAAGCTGGACCACATGGGCCTTTGGCCTGATCCAGCAGGGATCTTCTTATGTTCTTAGATCCTATTAGGGCGTGCCTAAAGGAAGGGTAAAACCTGCAACCTGGGCACAAGTTTTATAGGATGCCATTTAGTTTTTTTACTTGCAAAAGCTGTAATCGAAGACGATGCTGATGCCACAATAACTGTTTTTGCAGCATCAGCATCGTCTTCGATTACAGCTTTTGCTAGTACAAAAAGTAAATGGTGTCCTATAGTTCTCAAAGCTATTCAGGAACACACCTGAATTGTCTCCTGGGGTCACTTTGAGACTCTGCTTGCCCCTGGATTCAAGGACCTGAGCATCCATAGCGTTGGTTGCCATAGATGATCCTGGGTAGACCATTGGACTGTCATATCTCGTTCATTTTGTGCTGCTCTTCAGAGGCCAGCTGGCGGAAGATGTTGCATTGCCCCTTGCTTGTTCCCATGGCTACAATCCCAACCACTGCATCCAGACTTCAGTGGCTTCTTCTGCCCCCCCCCCCCCCCCGGTTCAGCATCCCAATTCTGCATCATGTTGTCATTGCTATCCTGGGAGGCAGTTCTGCTTTAAGAGTTCATGCCAAAGACACAGTCTCTTGGAGCTGCTTGGACAGTATGTTTGCTTTACTGGCAGCTTAATCCTATATAGGTCTACTTAGACGTAAGTCTTATTGTGTTCAGTGGGCCCTGCTCTCAGGATAGTGTGCATAGGATTGTAGCCTTAGTCAGAAAGCTGCAAAGTTCCCATGCACAACAAGGGAAGGAAGAGGATATTGTCATCTCCCAAGTCTTCCTTTCCTGACTGGCTTGTACTCCAGAAGAGGCTCACCGGTCTGGACTTGGATATGCGGGTGGTTTTGCAATTCCCTTCAACTGGAGGGAAGCTACTTATTCTGTCATCCAGTCAGAAACCCTCTGGCACTCTCCATGTGTAGTCCTTTGCCACCAAAGTCTGCTTAAGGGTCAGGCCCCGCCCCTTCCCAGCTGCACTACCTGCTAAGTATCTTATAGCTCAGGTGGCCAAACTGGCTTCTGAGCCACATGCGGCTCTTTGATGTACTGTATAATGTGCGGCTCTCGAAAATATGTAGGCTGAGCTCCTTTTTGCATCACAATTAATATAAAAGGTAAATAAGACATTTTCAAGCTTTATAATTATTTACCATGTATAAACAGAGTCCACTGGATTAAAACATAAGTTTAATGTTCATGGTGAGTAAATATATTTAAGAATTTAAATGCTTCTCAAATATTGCAGCTCTCAAACATCTCTTTTGCAGCTCTTATAGTATGTAGCTCTTACGTTAAGCAAGTTTGGCCACCCCTGCAGCTCATGAGATGCCCAGCAACTAATGGCATGGTTACTTAACCCTTGTGTGGAGCTGGCAGTCCTGACAAATATGAAACACATGTAAAAATGCAAAGTTCTTTAAAGTAGTTTTCTCTTGTTCCTTCTCACTGGTAGACAGCAAGAACATATAAAGAGATTGTGACACAGGTGGAATTTGAACTAAGGTCTTCTGTTTTTTCCCTGGACTACACTAGTCGTCTGCTGCTCTTTTTTTGAAAGAAGGAAATTGATGAGTCCTGTCCACTCTCCGACCTGTCAGTGATGTCCTTGCACTACTTCTGAGTTCAGTTGCAGTGCCCCCAAAAGCTAGCTGGTAGGGCTTATGGAAGAGTTTGTACTTGGATGCCAATTTCCTCTGCCTTCCTATGGAGACCCTCTCCACGTTTTGAGAACTATGCCTTACTCCACAGGCCCCCTCCCCTCCAGGAAAAAAATGAATTGGCACTATGGATAAGTTACAGCACCATTATCTGCTGTGCTCAAAATCCTGTTCATTTTAAAAGAGACAGATGAGAAATGTTGGTCCTTTTAACTAGAATAGCCCTTCCCCTTTGGATTATATCTGTAAAATGAAATCCTGCTGCTAATGAGCAACTGCTTCATAAAAGGGGCTGTCTTTTTTGTCAAGGACAATGGATTTTTGTAGTTCAAATTGTTCGGGCTTAATGGCCACGGTCTCTTGTGAGTTTTTCTTCCTAACGTTTCGCCTATATGTGACTGGCATTGTCAAAAGCGGGGGGGGGGGGGGAAGGGGACACACAATTACTCCTCGCTACGAGTGCTCCAGTTGGTGTTAATACTGGCTACAGACTGCCAGTGTTTCTGCATGATATTTGGTTGATAGAATGTTCATCTTAAAGTGAAACTTGCAAATTTTGCTGATCGACCGCTGAAGCTCTATGAAACTCCCAAATCTTAGTGATTTTTGTAATGGGTTTTTGCTTTGGTTGCATCTGAGTGTCACAAAGTGCCTCATAAGCATTGGAGGAACGTTTCCCCCATCAACCCTTGCAGTCTCCACAAAGCAAATGTTAGAATGCTTCTTCTAGTTTAGCAGTAACAAACATAGTCACATTGTTTTCAAAAGTAGCTATCCTGGCCGCCTTTCCTGTACTCATGGCATATTTCTTGTTTTTCTGTCCTATGTTTCAAGTGTCAAACATATTAATGGAAAGCGAGCAGGGAAAAAACTTGTTTGAGCTAGGAGACTGACTGTGGAACAAAAATATCTAAAGTTCAGCTCTTCTGTGTGGTGGCTCCATTACCTTTTTCTTTTCCTCCTTCCCTAGCGTTGAGATGTACTTTCCTCAGAATGACTCCTGGATAGGCCTGGCACCTCTGAGCGTCCCACGCTATGAATTCGGAATCTGCGTCCTTGACCAGAAAATCTACGTGATAGGGGGGATTGCAACCCATATGTGTCAAGGCATCAACTATCGAAAACATGAAAGCTCTGTGGAATGCTGGGATCCGGATACAAACACCTGGACGTCTCTTGAAAGCATGAGCGACAGCCGGAGCACCTTGGGGGTGGCAGTTCTATCACGGGAAATCTATGCCTTGGGGGGCTATGATGGGCAGTCTTACCTACAGTCCGTGGAGAAGTACATTCCGAGAGTGAAGGCGTGGCAGCCTGTGGCACCCATGAGCAAAACCAGGAGTTGCTTCGCTGCAGCTGTGTTGGATGGAATGATCTATGCCCTTGGGGGCTACGGCCCTGCTCACATGAACAGGTGAGTGAGTATGGCGGAGTTGCTGAAACGAGAAAAACATGCACACCCCACGTGTTTGGTTGTCGTTGGAAAAGCTGCCAAACAAACTCTAGTTGCTCCCAGCAGGACTCATTACTTCTTGCTGTGGCAAATCCACCCATGGAACTCTCGGCACCTTTTGGCTAAAGCCTCTCGTAGAATTCAACATGTTTTCCTTCAGCCCAAATCCTAAGAGAGAGAAATCAAACATTAATGAGGCTTTCAGTCAGCCTGAAGCTACTAATTGGAGACCCAAAGCATACAGCACTGTGCCTGTGCTCAGTGATTCAGGACCAGCATGCGCCCATTATAGCACCAGTCTCTGGGGTTTGGTTTTATTGTAGTTGTATTCTGCCTGGTTGCTTGAAGGAAAGGTGAGGATCTTGATAGTGGAAGGAAGCCCCAAGGGCAAAGAAGCCTGAGAGCCCTCTAGGAAATGCTCTCACTTAAATGTCTTTATTAAGTTGGTGTTTGGGTTTAAATTGGAGCAGGAATTCCTTGGTACCCAGCCTGTAGGGAACCCAGTCTTCAGTTATAGGGTTATATCCTATGTTTAGTTAGCAATGACAAAAATGTTAGTCGAGCCTAAGTGCCATTGAAATCAAGGAGAGTTGCTCTGCAATCCTGTTCACCCGTTCCTGGGAATAAGTCTCATTGCACACAATAGGACTTGCTTCCAAGAAAACACGCGTAGGATTGTGCTGTTCGTTATGACTAACTTTCTTAATCATCATTAACTAAACCCATAATCCAGTTCCAGCAAATGTGTTCATTATACAGGGTCAGCACAAAAACACTCCTTGATTTCAAGGAATGACCGTTGGAAATCAAGAAGTGTTTTTGTGCTCACCCATTCCTCCTGGCAGGCAACTGGATGTGTTGGTGTCTGCAAATTTAAACTCAGGAACATGAGCATAAATACGTTTGATAAGGTGTGATAACTTGAAGGCAGAATCTGTAGAGATGGTGAATGCAGACAACCATCTCCCTGAGGACTGACCCAGACACTGTTCAAGAATTGGTCTCCATGTTTTATGTTCACCTGTTTACAGTGGTGGTGGAAGAGGGGCGTGTGTAGGTGGAGGGCAAACGGGTCCTGCCCTTGCCTTTCCTGCTGGTTGGTCTGGGGAGTATTTGGGGATTAAGTAGGTATTGGCTGCCACCACCAAGGTGAGGAAAAGAAAGAGAGCGAAAAGCTGCCTTGGAAACCTCCCTCCCTGACCTGTTAAGGGGGATTCCCAGGAATTCCTACTTATACAAAACCAAAGCAGGCAGAAGCAAGATCTGGGCAGTCTGGGAACAAGTAGCTAACCCGCTCTCTCTCTCTTGTAACTGAGGCCAGACAGATACCTAATTGGTTAGTAGGAAAAGGAGTTTACCAAGCCAGGTGGGCTTGGCCACCCAAGCCCACCACTGATTGGTGGCCATTAGGCAATCCACTCCTTTTCGGCTGCAGTTCTCCAGCTGAACCCAGGCAATGCTTGCTTGTAAAGATAACACCAAGGCAATGCAGGTGAAGCGCCTTCAACTCTCAAAAGTACAAGCGTCATAATGATGATGATTGTTGAAAGTTGGTGCAGTAAGACAACTGGCGCATGCGCAGGGCTTACTTTAGACTGAGCATTGGTTCCCAACCTGTAGGAGACCACGGACCTCTGAGGTAAAAATTGGAATCATCGTGGACCGCATCCACGTAAGTGCGAGAGCCAATTGGTGCGCAGGCGCGGCCTGGAAGGGGTGGAGCCGGCTAGTGGGGGTAAAGGCTGCACTGGGTGTCATGCCCCCCAAAGAAGCCTCTGTTCAGAAGCACTCATTAAAATTACTGAAGGCTGATCTTTTTTCTTTTTTGTGAGACGTCGCAGACCCCTTTTTAGGTTCTCATGGACCACTTGTGGTCCACAGCCCACTAGTTGGGAACCACTGTTTTAGAGGCTGAGTGTGTCTTTGAAAGTGTATCAGCCGTGTAGAAATATTTATGTTTACAAACAACCTTAATATGTAAAACAGTTTAAAAACACTAATCTATAGGATACAACGTTTCTTCCACACGCTGCGGACCTCCTCAGGTATCAGGCAACAGAGTTGTTAGCCTCTTGATGTACTAGGCTGGCTTATGTAGCAGAGCGAAGCGTCGGTTGGAGAAAGACAGTTGACTCTTGTCCGTCCGACTTAGGGGGGTAGCTTGTTTGTCCGAGCAGTTTTCATTTTATTCAGGATGTTGTCTACGAAAGAGAGTTCTTGCTGTCTGTTAATTAAATTTAAATGTTTGTTCTTGCTTATCTCAATCGCTTCATAATGAAGTCTTAGCCTCAGGCTTGATTCATGAATTAAACTCCTCATATTTTCAAACTTGATGGTATGTTCTGTGTTCATTGATTTCCTCTGTTCAGCTTAGTACATCAAGAGGCTAACATCTCTGCAACTCTGTTGCCTGATACCTGAGGAGGTCCGCAGCGTGTGGACGAAACGTTGTATCCTATAGATTAGTGTTTGTAGATGTTTGTAAACATAAATATTTCTACATGGCTCTTAATCCTGTGAAGTTGGAATCAATTTGTATCGTTTCTGGCCATGAAAGCTACAGAACCTTACCAACTACTATTTGTAGTTGCTGCTTCCCCCTTCACCCAGCCACCCCCAAGCGATCACCACTGGCAATGTGGCAAATGTATTTGTGGAAACTGCTTATCTGCGTGGCTTGGAGGGCCAATTGCAAGTAGGGCTAATGGCAACTGTCTTGCTTGCTGGAGCCAAGACACACTGAGTGCCAGGACTCTTGTGGACCACATCATACTTGTTTTGTTTGGTGGGCAATGTTTCTTTTGTTCCTGGTATATTAGAACGTCCATAATGACTTGCCCTTTAACGATCAAAACACTTAGGAAACATAACCCATTCCCATGAGGTGCTGCTCTTCCTAGTCTGGCTGTATGCATCTGAACTGTTTCTTCCTCTCCATTTCCTCTCCATCGCACCCAGTTAGTTCCCAGCTTTTGGTTCCTTTTGTGCCAGAGATACCATGCAGGATGCTTCCTCTTCAGACAGAGGAAGGATAAAGCATTTACAGAGTCATCGAAAGTAGGAAGTACCTCCAGGCATTTCTCCTGTGAGCAGCATTTGTCTTTGTATTGTGTGCAGAGCTTTCCTTTGCTATGAAAATATCCTGAGGTCACAAACTCTTGTACCATCAAACTTCTCAAGAGGCCATTGTAATTTATTCATGTTGGGACTCCTTTGTGAGCACAGTTGGGACTCCAGTGTGATGGGAATCCCTCATGAACACACAGCTTCAGTGGCGTCTTGAGATATTACATCAGTACAAACCGTTGTCATTGAATCCTGTTGTTTGTCTTCATCTGCAGTGTGGAGCGTTATGATCCCAGCAAAGACTCTTGGGAGACAGTTGCTCCAATGGCCGATAAAAGAATAAACTTTGGTGTTGGGGTTGTGCTGGGCTTCATTTTCGTAGTTGGAGGGCACAATGGCGTCTCCCATTTATCCAGCATTGAAAGATATGATCCTCATCAAAACCAGTGGACTGTTTGTCAACCAATGAAGGAACCCAGGACAGGTAGGAAGAATCACAAGAGTTGCTTCTGGTTTGACTAAATGTTGCTGTCCTTACAGTAGGTAACCTCGGGGATGACCAGTTAGGCTCTAGGGCTGAGTACATGTAAGGAGAGTCCTCTACAGGCGGTAGACCTGCTGGAGCATTCTTGCTTTTGTGTTCTCACAACTTTCTATGTACAGAAGTAGATTCTCCACTTGTTTCATGCAAGGCAGATAGTGCTTAGTGACATTGTGTGAGGATATCACAAATTTTTCCTCTGCGCTTCTTTTTCTAGAAAAGGAATGGTCATCCCTCCCATGATAAACAGAAGAAGCCTGAGAAAGGGGTGGCATGGGGCCCACTTGGGTACCGCTCCTGTGACAAACGGTTCAGGAGTAGAGGTCCTTCAAAAGGAGGAAGTATCTCCATAAAACTGCTCTCTTTTCTTAGTGAAATCAATCCAAGAATTAGACACGCATTAAGGATTTGTTAAATTCATATGATTGTGCAAGCGTCATTTTGGATGCTTTCTGCCCTTAGACTGAGAATTACTGAAGGTACCCATAATCACTTCTGATCCTCCATTAATCATTTTATTTCTTTAATGCTATTAAAATATTCACTCCTACACGTACACCACCACGATGCCCCCGCAATCTTTATTAGCCCTACTTAGCTTGAACATGATCATGATCATGGTAACCCCATTGGGAAGCATTGACTCAAGGCTGGCAATAAGTGCTGGTCAGATTCTGCCCCTACTGCAGAAACAGAATTTGGAGGAGAATTGATTGAAAGACGAGCACAAAAGCTTTGAACATGAGTGACCTGTTGTCTCTGTCACCAAAGTGCAGTATTTGAGTGGGATTTTTCATTTTTCCAGAACAAAAAGTGAGTGTTAACTTAGGGTTTGATCCTGCAAGCCATTTCCTTTGGTGTTAACCATAACAGTAATTCTGAGTTCCTTATGTGAGTAAGATGGTTTGCACAAAGCTAAACAACTCACAATGATGGAGAGCTGTGGAGATGTCGCACCTTCATTGTGAAATTGAATGTGGAGGCTGGCTTGCCCTTTTGAACTGTGTTTAAGGGTCTCCTGGGCTGCCGTCTGGACCCAAAGAGCAGTGGCAGGTTCTTTTCCTTCCCAGAATGCATTGTGATGCCACAAGGCAGATTAGGGACCGGGCCAAAGGGTTGTTTCAGCTAGCTAGACCTCTGCTTTCAGCTAGGGGTCTTTCTGAGCCCTGCAGGCCTCAACCTAGATGACTAGGGACCTGGCATCTTTCCAGGGATGCCTTCTCTGCCACCGCTAGCCATGACAACTCTGAAATAACCCTCGGCTAATGCTAGCTGTGGATTGGCTGTAGGCTTATACCAGGCATTGCGACGTGAGAAGGGGAAAGGGATCTTGCTAGGAGAAGAGCTCACCTGTGGTCGTTCCAGAGTCCCCATTGCTGTGCATGATACAACTGCGTGGTGATTATCAATCCTTAATTAGTAACCTTTTCACAGTAAGCCATGCCCAGAGTGATGTCCTGTTTAAAAGCATAATGCTGCACCCCAGCAGAATCTGGGTTGAATCTGTTGCTGAGTAATTTGAGTTGATTATTCCAATATCTTGGATGGACTACTAAGCCCATCAATATACTATGGCTGCAGTCCTATACACACTTTCCTGGGAGTACAGTAGGCCCCATTGAATAGGATGGAGCTTACCTCTCAGTAGACATGCATAGGGGATTACATTGTAAAAAGTATATCTATTTAATTTAGTGGAATGTATTTCAAATAAGCCTGCCTAGGATGAGGCTGCAAGTTTCTCAGCACTAGTCTAATTGTTTAACCCCTGTTTGTGGTTTGTTTTTGTTTTCTAAAAGAGGTGGGTTCTTTTGGTATTCATCTGCATTTATCTTTTCTTTGTCCCCTCCTACCCACCCCCAACAGGAGTTGGTGCAGCTGTAATTGACACCTACCTTTACGTAGTTGGCGGACACTCTGGGTCATCCTACCTAAACACTGTACAGAAATACGACCCCATATCGGACACCTGGCTGGACTCAGCTGGCATGATGTACTGCCGGTGCAATTTTGGCTTGACTGCACTTTGAGGAGGAGGAGGAGGATGAACATGCAGGCCCAACTGGCACAGAAGGTGCCAGGCCTGTGGAGACCGGATGCTGTACGTCCTGGAACTGCTGGGAGAAAGGGGTGAAGGCTCAATTGAAAGGCAGACAGGCTTGTTCTTGGTTATTGTGGAGGCAAAAAGGTGTGTGTGGGGGGGGGATCGGGTCATGTGTCCAGTCTGCATAATGTCACCGACATGAAATGGATGATCTCAGTACAAGAAGTGCTGCGTTACCGAAAATTAAGTGTAGAAGCTCCCTGGCTCGTAGAGCTTTGGCCCCTTCTTCCTCCTCTGGCTGACCTAGTTAACCTTGCAGAAGACAATGGATCCTTTGAGTGTGTGGCACAAACAAACTGTCTTGTTAGATAGATATCTGGCTGCGCCTTTACATGGAAAGACCATGTTTGCTTCAGTTTTTTTATAAACAGTTAACTAAAGGGCTGCCTCTCTCCCCCCCCCCATAACCCAAGGTTTGTAAATAGATGCCATACTCCGTTTGCCTGCATTTACACTCCCCCTCTTTTTTTAGTAACTTGCGCAAGGGGGCTTGGGGACTATAATACAGGGTGGCTGTTTTAAGTTGGCAAGCGTAATGCTTTTATAGCCCTGTACTTGCTAGACCTGCCTACACCTCTAAAACCTGCTAACCCCAGTGTCCTTATCCAAATGGAAAGGTCTCTAACTTCTAAGCCTAGCACAGAGATGAAACTTCAAACAGCAAACCTTTTTCATGCCCCTTGGTTTTCTGCAGTGATATATGTCTCCCAGCATTTATTTTTTATTTATTTTTTTTAATTTACAGTATTTTTACCCCGCCTTTGTCCCCGAAGGGACCCAAGGCGGCATGTTTATAGACTTCAAAACACACAAAGGTGGTTCTCCTCACCCCTGCCCACCCTGCAAATTTGTGTCTATTGGCCCACGTATGACTGTGAAGAATGTACCACTGAGTCTTCAGAGTATCCCACTCTTAACATGGTGCTAAAAGACAAGGTTCCTGGCAAGGCTGTTAATACTCTAAGGCTGCGATCCCCCATGCACTCTTACTAGGGAGTCAGGTTCACCGATCCCTGTGGAACCTATTTCCATGTACACTTCCATGGATTTGTGCTTCACAGGAGGTTTGGCTAAAGTAAAAACATTTGGTTTGTGACACTGGTTTGGTGGAGTGCAGGCTATGGAATGAACACTGCTAACCTAAAACATGGTCGCTTCTTGAAATTATTTTGATTTCTTACTTTGATTCATCTGTGCCTATGAAAATTGTTAGTTTACTCTTTCATTTGTATTCCCAAAGGAGCTAATCTAGTTCAAGTGTAGTGTTGCCTTTAAAAAAAATGCTGGATCAGGCTAAGAATAGGGTGCAGTCTGACTACAGACGCTCTTGGAACAGTTTCCGCAATGCTTCTGCTAGACACCTTTGTTTCAGTGGCTCTTCCTGGACTGTGGCGGATTGCTGTCCCGAACAGTTGTTAGCCTAAAGGCCAGTTCCTCTCAACGACTGGAATCTGAAGGGGTTTCCTTCAGAGGATCCTGAAACTTTGTTTTCAGATTTTGAGGAGCGAAGCAAGGCCCAGTACGTTAATCCTTATCCTTGTGTTAATCCTATAGATGACTGTGAAACTATTTCTTCAGCTTTTGGTTGAGTGCGTTTGCCAATGTATATCTTAGTTTTGTACAAGCAGCTGTACTTTCATTTGTTGTGGTGGTTTCCCACATATATTCTCTTGAAATTTTATTTTTCCCTTACACTCTATTTAATGTGTTCATTTTTCTCTGTTTTGTATTCACAAACTTGCAATAATGCTAGGAGGTTAACAAAACCAGCCTATTAGTTGTGAGTACATAAAAGGTGAGATTACCAACAGATGTCATTAGTTCTGTGTTCCTGAACCATGAATGGCAGTGGACAAAACTGCAGTTTTCTTGTTCTTCCATGAGTGAACGTTCAAGCTACAACTGGGAGAGCGCTCTCTCTTCTGAAACCATTATTCTGTCATGACCACGCCAGGGCCACTGGTGCGGGAGCAGCTCAGGATTTCATGGCCACCATGGGCCGTTCCCAGTGGATTACTGCCTGACACATGTGGCAGGGCATATATTGGACCTCCTGGGTATTTACTGCTGGGCATGTGGACGGTGATTTGGTTGTGAAGGAGATTAAGATCAATCTATTATTATGGACAGATAACTTCCTGGTAAGGGTTAGGCTTGTTGTGGCTCTTCACTTTCACAAAGGTGGGGGATCAAGTTGTATGGTCTGCCCCCAGAGGCTGATGGATTCCTGAGAGCTTTGGGGGAGTTTCTAGCGACTCGTCCAATGCCCTTGTCTACTTCTGGAATGAGGACATGACTAGGGCTGTGGATCAGATCGCTCCTGAGTGGCCTCTACCCCATTGTAGAGCTAACTTGGCACCTTGGTTTACTGAGGAGCTGCGGACAATGAAACAAGGTAGACGCCTAGAGCAACAGTGGAGGAAGACTCATGACGAGTCCAACCACACACTGGTTAGAGTTCACATTAGAGCCTATTCCGTGGCAGAGATGGTAGAGAAAATGGCTTTTTTCTCTTGTTACCATCGCATCTGCAGAGAGTCATCCAGCAGAGCTTTTCCATGTGGTTTGGGACCTGCTCCATCTGACCCCTCTGGGAGTGCGTTGGAATGTGGCGGTTTTGCTAGGCACTTCACAGGTAGAATTGCATTTGCCATGATGTGGACTCTATGTTAACAGTATCTGTTGTCCCCCGGCCATCTGATGGTCCTGTTTTGGATTCTTTTCAGATTGCACAACCTGAGGATGTAGACAGAATCCTTTGGAGTGTGGCATCGTCTTACTGCCCACTTGACCCTTCCCAGCTTGGCTTATACGAGCAGCCCAGGGAGGACTGGCCAAATGGGTAGGGATAGTGGTTATTGCATCCTTAAGGGAGGATGTGCTACCTAAGGTGTTGGAAATGGATGTTCCCCCTCCTGAAAAAGCACTCCCTGAACCCCACGTTTATGGACAACGTTTGGCCAGTTTCGAACCTCCCCTTTATGGTCAAGGTGATCAAGCGGGTGGTGGTGTCTCAACTTCAGGGGCTTCAGGATGAGATGGATTATCTAGATCAGCGGTTCCCAAACTTTTCCACACTGTGACCCACCTTGTCCTCCCAGGTAGGTCGTGATGCGCTGCTTCTGGTGGTGTCAGGGGCCTCTTCTGGGCTGTGCCTGTCCCATGACCCACTCTGCTGACCTCTGCGGGCCTCAGAATGGCCCACAGTAGCGTTGGAAAGCTACCATTTTTTGGAAGCTCCCGGTAAGTAATTGGGCTCCAATTGGTCTGGCTTCAGGCCAGGCTTTGGGGTGAAGATAGCCCTGGTGGACAACCTTTACTGGGGACTGAACAGGGGGGAGTGTGTCCCTGCTGGACCTTTCAGTTTTCGGTACCATCAACCCTGGTGTCCTTCTGGGGTGGTTGGCTGGCTTGGGGGCATTGTTTTGCAGTGGTTTCGCTCCTTCTCCAGAGGTGGTGCTGAAGGATGCCTTTCTGGAGCACTGGCCATTGCAGTGTGGGGTTCCACTGGCTTCTATTTTATCTCCTATGCTTTTTAATATCTACATGAAACCGCTTGGAAAGGTTGTCTGAGGATTTGGAGTGGAGTGCAATCAGCATGCTGATGACACTCTGCTCTTTCCTTACCATCAAATACGGGGGGGGGGGGGGGGAGAGAGAATGCCTGGAGGCAGTTGCAAGCTGGATGAGGGCTAACAAACTTAAATTAAATCCAGACAAAACAGAGATCCTCTGGGTCCAGAAATCCACGATGGAGGTGCTGGCTCATTCACCTGTTCCATATGGGGTTGCACTCCCTCTGCAGGAACAGTTGTGCAGCTTGGGAGTCCTCCTGGATATACAGCTTCTCCTGGATCACCAGGGGGGCTCTTGCCCAGCTTAGGCTGGTGTGCCAGTTGTGGTCATACCTAGTCAGACCTAACCACAGTGGTCCATGCCTTGGTGACATCTTGGCTTGATTACTGTAACAGGCTCTATGTAGGGCTGCCTTTGAAGACAGTCCAGAAATTGCCACTGGTGCAGAATGTGGCGGCCCGTGTGGTTGCTGGGGCTCAGCGGTTTTACTGACCGCTGTTTGACCACTGCTCCAATGACAATACTGGCTGCCGTTTCAGTTCCAGGCCCAATTCAAGGTGTTTGGTTATTATGACCTGTACAGCCCTACATGGTTCCGGGCCAGGGTGCTTGAGAGATCCCCTCCTTCCATACATTCTGGCCTGCTCCCTCTGATCGTCCGAGGGGGCCTTTCTTTGGGTGTTGCCTCCGACAAAGGTTGGGGCCAGTGACAAGAAGCGGGGGGGGGGGGTTCTTGGCAGTGGCACTGCAGCTGTGGAACTCCCTGGAAATTTGAGAACTGCTCCTTCCCTTGATGAGCTTCGACGAGGACTGGAAACATTTTTGTTTTGGGTGGCTTTTGGTTAGTTAGGATGGGTGGGGAGAATATTTTGTTCGGATTATCGTTGTTCTATACATCTGACTTTTGCATCTCCCCGTTGTTATATTTTCTTGTGCACTTTATGATGCCTATTGATTTCCATTATACTATTTTATAGTCGCTGCTTTTATATATATATATATTTTCATTCATTCATTCATTCATGGTGTTTTATGCCGCTGAGTTTTCTATTTATTTTTCCTCTATTTTACTGCTGATGTGTGTGACTTTTATGCTATGGTTTCTTTTATGTGATTATATGTATTTTATTGTGTTAAGAATGTTGTTGGCCACCTTGGGCAATCACTTGGTGAAGGAAAGGCAGGACAAACATTTATTAAATAAATAAACCACTTGGGGAAAATTATCACATTTCTACTAACATCTGCATGTCCTATGAATTCCTGAAATCGTTTTTCAGAGCTTCATGGAGTCCAGCAGAGTTTTGGAGCATAGAACTGACAAAACAAATACTTTCTACCTTGTTGGATGCTTGATATGCAGCAATAATAGCAAAATGCAACAATTTGCAGCAAAAAGCAGATCTTTTGCACACATAATATGTGTGTTTGGGGAATGTTCACTGTGGCCTATGTGAAGAAATGCAATTGGGACTGGTCTCTGCTTTTGTCCATAGTGTTGATGGCTGACTCAACTCAAGACCAGCTAAATATGGCTGCACAGACTGGGGATCCATCTCTCTTCAGAGGTGCCTTTGAAGGACAGTTTGAAGCTTATTGATGCCAGTTATGGGATGTGGTTTGAGGGCAGACACTTGTTCCATCAGCCCAGAATTGTCCCAGCTCTAAATAGGAGGCAGGGGTAAGAGAGAGAAGCAAGACCCCCAATGTTATACATTGTGATGGACAAAAAGGGTATGAAACGAAGGCATTTCCCTGACTGCAAGATGAGGCACTGAGAAGAGATCTTCTGGCTTGTATTCTTGTCTCCTGCAAGTGGCTCCTTGTCTGCTGTTGTCGCAGATGGGGTACTTATGGATACTGGAGCCAAGGATAGTTGCTTTAAAAAAAAAAAAATCTGGCCATGGCCAAATTTAGTATTCCGAGAGCTTTCCTGTTGAGAGACAGTGTGCACCTGGTAGAGGATTCGATTTATGTAGCAGCTTTTTACCAAGAACCTCTGCGCAGTTTGCACAAGTGGAGCAGCAGTCAAAACTGAGTTTTGTGAGATCTGGCCTGGAAGTGATTTGTGGGGCTTTATTATTATTATTTTTTAAGGGGTGCTGAGCATTTGCATTAAAAACAATGCAAACTTCTGTGCTTAGTTACCTTGGTTCCTTGCAGACTGATTAGTAGATGCTGGTTGTGTATCATGTATAAGGAATTGTTCATTCCAGCCACACACTGTCCTTGTTTCTGTCTGGGAGCATCATACCCCATTCACCTAAGTGCCCAGACACAGGCAAATCAGACAGCCAGTTTGAATACAGTCTGGTCCAGTGGAAAAAGGCTTGTTCATAGAATGTCACACGTCTTAAACTATGGTCCAGTTTTACAAAATCATTCAAATTGCATCTATTTTGAAGGAAAAGCACTTTAAAACGTACTGGCTGCTCATGATCAAGCTGCTCTTGTTTAGGAAAATAGCTGCTGAATGTTCAGCTTTATATGCAAGTTTGGGGAGGGGAAGCACTTGCATGGTCACCCTCTGTTTGGGAAAGTTGTGCCCAGTGTCTGATTCTCTTGGCAAGGAGAAGAGCAAGATGCTCAAGCTTGCTACGAATGGCTCAGGTTTACTGAATGGTGCGAGGATAGTTTGCCAACGTTCAGAAGTACCCGTAATTTTTAAGGCAAAAGTAACAAGCTGAGGCAGGGATGCTGGGGTTTGGGGGGGGGGGTTGCAACAGAGGCTCCTGTGAGCTTCTGAGGCACAACACTAGCTCCCATTCTGGCTCACACAAGGCACTGCCCTCCCAGGTTGTCTCCTTGCTTGTATTCTCTCCCACCAGAGGTAGTTCAGCTCACTGTTGCTTTCTATCTCCCTCCATTGTGCAAAAGCCTGAACTGTCTCCACACTTGCCTTAAATTCCTTTTCATACATATAAAGACCTGGGTGGTGATTCTTCTCTTGGTTGCCTTACATGCTCTGCTGTCCGCTCCCTGGCCCAAGGTAAAGTTAGCTTTCCACAGGATTCTGACCCCTCATGCACTGTCGTTTTTAACAGGATTCTGGCACACTCACAGCTGTCTCCTCAGTGGGGTTATCCGTCGCAGGCATTCATTTGGCATTCACATTCTACCTACCAGCAGGGCTTCATGTTCCTTTTTTTGTTTACAAAAGTGGCACTTGAGTTGAGTGGGAAACTGCTCAGTCACTTCCTTGTTCTTTTGTGTTTGCGAAATGTGATAATGCTCAGTTATCATTGTAACAGTATTTCATTTGAATGTGCGCTGTTTACTTAATAAATCTGCGAAAGCGGCTTGGAGTGGGGGTTTTTAATTGTTAGTCCTTTTTTTCTTCAGTGTTTGGGGCAATTTGGCTCTCTTCTCCATAGCCATCATGGCTAATAGCTGTGGATCAGGTAGGTAGAAGGAAAGAGGACATCCTGACAAGGAAAAGATGGTATGTACAAGTGCAAAGAGGGGGGGTTACCCAGGGGAAACAGGCTGAACAACCGGGGTTTTGTGGAAGGGGGTTTAGAGAAAAGCAGAGAAATGCCAAGGTCCTGGCTGCGGCCAAAGACCACAGCAGCCTTTGTTCTCCACAGCCTGAACCCACAGCTACAGGCAAGAAGGAAGCCTCGGTGGGCCATGAAACCACTTCGCTCTCTTGCAGTGGGGGACGTTTGCCTCGGCCACTTTGTGATCGCTCTTCACCAGTGTCCCAAGTGTCCAAGAAAGTATTGGAAGAAGGGATCTTGATAGATCAGTTAAGAGAAATCGTGTTTTGGGGGCCTAGGCCTGATCTTCAGGCCTCCAGCTGAATTTGAAAAAATATAGACCACTTGGGCCCACCCCAGGTGTGCAGTTGTTCTGTGGCAAAATAAGAACATCATAAGAGCCCTACTGGAAGAAGCCAAAGACCCATTACTCCAGCTTCCTGTATCTCACAGTGGTGAGCCATGATGGGCAACCTTTGGCTTTTAGAGGCAGCCTCTCTCTGAATGCCAGATGCAAGGGACTGGCGACAGGATACGGGTCTCTTGCTGTCTTGTGTGCTCCCTGAGGCATCTGGTGGGGCCACTGTGAGATACAGGAAGCTGGACTAGGTGGGCCTTTGGCCTGATCCAGCAGCTGGGCTCTTCTGATGTTCTTATTCTTGCTGTGAAAACTAAATGGATCAGTACAACCTGAGATATGTCTGGTTCATATTGTTCAGGAGGTGGCAACAAAAAACATCGCAAAGAAAAAAGTAACTAAGTAAAATACTTTATTATAAAGTAAAAATACCTCAATAAACTTTAATTAAAAATTTAAACAATTTATTTTCTAAATATTTCTGGGTTTTTTATTAACCCAATATATCAGGCTAATGTGAAGACCTCAAGAAAATAAACAGGCAAGCCCACCTTCTAAACCCATTTTTGACCATAGGCGCTCTTGCCCACCAGTTTTTCAATGCAGGATTAAAAAATATTTCCCCCACCAAAAGAGCTGAAATTTGTACTGTGAACAATGTAAGGGTGAACCTTTTTAGAACTACAGGTCCCCTGAAACTCAACGTTTTAATGGTGCGCAAATGCCAATGGGTTCTGGCATTGTAGTTTGGCTCATTCAGACACACACAGACACTCTCTCTCTCTCTCTCTCTCTGAAATGAAAGTTGCAATTTTGGCTTTTTATTTTAGGCCAGGGGCTAGCCTTTGTCAGTGAGTCAAATTCAAAGCTTCCAGGAACAAGTAAACACCTAATTATTTTTTGAAAAAATTGTGAGCAAATATAGTCATTTTTGCCAAACTGTTCTCCTCTGTGTTCCAGGCTAACAGCCTTTTTACTCTTTCACTAACTCTTACAGCCCAAGCCTATGCATGTCTACTCAGAAGTACCCTGTTTCCCCGAAAATAAGGCCGGGTCTTATATTAATTTTGGCTCCAAAAAACACAGTAGGTCTTATTTTCAGGGGATGTCTTATTTTTTTAATGTACCGGTACAACAATTTAGGTAAAGGTAAAGGTGACCCCTGACAATTAAGTCCAGTTGTGTCGGACTCTAGGGTGTGGTGCTCATCCCCATTTCAAAGCCAAAGAGCCAGCGTTGTCCGAAGACTCCTCTGTGGCAATCATGTCATCTTCTTCGGGAACATCATCATAACTCTCCCAACCCTGCATTCCGGCCTGAATTTCTTGCGACTGCATTGCCTGTAGAACCATTGGCCCAATCTCTCATGTTCAGCAATAGAGCAGGAGAGTATTGGCAGGTGAGCTACAAACCACCGGTAGGTCTTATTTTGGGGAAAACAGGGTAAATCCCATTATAGTCCATATAGGGCTTACTCCCAGGTAAGCATGAATACTTGTAGCCTTAGTCTCATCCCCCTCCCCAGGGTAGTTGAGGACAAAAAGAGGGGGGCAACTGTGTACTGCTACCGTTTCTGCTGCGACTAGGTACACTGAATGCATGGGGAAGCAGCCACCCACGGTCTACTCTCAGTCCCGTTTGCAGAAACAATGTAATTTTTATTATTTAATTTTTCACATTTTTATACCGCCCTTCCTCCAAGGAGCTCAGAGTGGTGTACATATTTCCTCCCCTCCTTTTTGTCCTCACAACAACCCTGTGAGGTAGGTGGGGCTGAGAGATAGTGACTGGCCCAAGCTCATGCAGGAAGCTTCGTGGCTGAGCGGGAATTTGAACCTGGATCTTTCAGGTCTAAGTCCAATTCCCAAACCACTACACCAGTGGTGGTGAACCTCCGGCCCCAGGGCCGGATCAGGCCCCTGAGGCCATCCGGTCCGGCCCCTGGAGAGATTGCTGGGAGGCCGCCCAACTGGCCCCTGGAGGCTCCGCCGGGTCCACGCGTCACCTCCGGAGGCCGGGAGAGGGCCTTTGCATGTCCTCGCCGGCCGCCGCCTCGACCCCTTCTCCTAAGGCCGTTGGCCATTTCGCACATGCGTACCACGCCGATGAGGGCAAGCTCTTGCCCTCATCGGCATGGTACGCTGGAGGTGACGCGTGGACCCGGCGGCGGCTTCGGACAGTGAGCGTGGAGCCTCCGGAGGCTGATGGGGGACGGGGGCAAAAATTAATTAAATAAATAAAAATGTCGCCCGGCCCTTGAGCAAATTTCTAATATTTAAAATGGCCCTTGCCAGGGAAAAGGTTCCCCGCCCCTGCACTACACCATCCTGGTGTGCTGTGCTACCTACTGCCAAAGGCCAGCGGGTGGCACAGTGGGTTAAACTGCTGAACCATGAGCTGTCGATCGAAAGGTCGGCAATTCGAATCCACGACGGGGTGAGCTCTCGTTGCTTGGCCAGCTCCTGCCAACCTAGCAGTTCCAAAGCATGTTAATGTGAGTAGATAAATAGGTACCGCTTGCGGGAAGGTTCCAGCTGCATGCTACGCACTGCGGCAAGGAGAGTCACGCCGGCCACATGACCACGGAGGCGCCTTCGGACAACGCTGGCTCTTTGGCTTTGAAATGGGGATGAGCACCACACCCTAGAGTTGGACACGACTGGACTTAATTGTCAGGGGTCACCTTTACCTTTTTTTTTTACCTACTGCCAAAGCGCAAGAATTCAGACAGCACGTGCACCCCGATGTTTGAACACACACACACCCGTGTGACACCCCAGAAGAACGAGCAGCGCCGCAAGATAGAAGTGGAAGCCCTTTGTGGTTTACGCGAGGCGCAGCATGCAGCTCCCACGCGTCGCAACTGTCAGGTGACCCGCCAGGTACGACTTTCAAGAAAGGCCCGAGGACGGCGGCCACACAGATGGGGGGAGCCCCCCCCCCCAGCCGGATTCCCACTTCCCACACGGGCAGCCTCCTCCCCACAGGAGCGCCGCCTGGCCCGGCTCTACTCTTCCCCGCAAGGGGCGTCGAGCGCAGCCGACCGCGGCAGCCTTCACTGCGCAGGTGCCGGGGGGGAGGGAAGATCTCTAGCTAGGCTCTGCGCAGGTGCGAGTGGGAGACGGCCCCTCCCGCCGCCGAGGGGCGGGGCCTGCAGCACCGCCTTCCCCCTCGCAGAAGGGCCTTCAGGCGACGGTCGTGGCCGCTTCTACGTCCCATTCCTCGCCTTTACGTGCTTGATAGTCCCGCGGGTCGGTTTGCGCTCGTCTGACCACGGGGTAAAATTGCGAAGAAGACCACCCCTCAGCCAAGCCCCTCTCCCCGATTCCGTTTCCACCCGGAAGCCCTTCCCGCTTTCGCCTCTGGCCGGATGATCGCCTGTGGCGCTAGAGCGAGTCCGTGGTCCCCTCTAGCCTCCCTCGTCAGTCTCTATGGTCCCCTCGGGCCTGGCGCCCCACAATCCTCTGCGCGAGCGTCGGGCCGTCAGCCCCTCGCAGGCGGCGGTGGGTGGGGACCTGAGCTGCGCGCGTGAGGCGACGAGGCCCGCGGGACGTGTGGCGGCGCTTCAGGCTCGCCGGCGCTGACCATGGGGCCCGAGTGGGGCGGCCGCCGCAGGGGCCGGGAAGGCGGCGTCGCCGGCTCCGGCAGGGGAAAGCGGCGGCGTCGCCTGTGAGCGAGCGAGGGGCGGCAGCGGCGGGATGCTGTCTCGGAAGAAAGCGCGCGGCGAGCTCTCCAAGCCGGGCGAGGTGCAGGGCAAGTACGTCATCAAGGAGACCAGCCCGCTGCTCCGCAGTGAGTCCCGGCGGGGCGGGAGGGACGGAGAGGGCGGGAGTCCGAGCGGAGAAGGCCGCAGCAGGGCCGCTTCCCGGGGGCGGAGAGACTCTGGCTTTGTGGGGAGAGAGCAGAGCGCGCCCTTCCTCCCTGCTGCTGCTGCTGCTGCTGCTGCTACTGCTACAGGGGCCGCCCCCTTCTGCACGCCCCCCTGGCTCGCGGGCCTCCTCACAGCAGCCCCGTGAAGTCGGCCAGTAGAGTCCCTCCTCGTCGCTCCTGTCTTGCAGACTTGTTGTTGTTCAGTCGTTAAGTCGTGTCCGACCCTTCGTGATCCCATGAACCATATCCCGCCAGGCCTTCCTGTCCTCCACTATCTTCCTGAGTTCGCTCATTTTCATGTTTGTTGCATCGGTGATGCTGTCTAACCATCTCGTCCTTGGCCTTCCCCTTCTCCTTTTGCCTTCAATTTTTCCCAGCATCAGAGTCTTCTCCAGAGAGTCCTCTCTTCGCATTAGGTGGCCAAAATATTTGAGTTTCAGCCTTAGTACCTGTCCTTCCAGGGAACAGTCAGGCTTGATTTCATTTAGAATTGACTGATTTGATCTCCTAGCAGTCCAAGGGACTCTCAGGAGTCTTCTCCAGCACCACAGTTCAAAAGCATCTATTCTTCGGCGCTCAGCCTTCCTTATGGTCCAACTCTCGCAACCATACATTGCTACTGGGAACACCATCGCCCTGACTATACGAACTTTTGTTGGCATGGTGATATCTCTGCTTTTTATTATGCTGTCTAAGTTTGCCATAGCTTTCCTTCCAAGGAGTAAGCGTCTTTTAATTTCATGGCTGCTGTCTCCGTCTGCAGTGATCTTGGAGCCCAGAAAAGTAAAATCTGTTACTGCTTCCATTTCTGCCCCTTCTATTTGCCAGGAATTGATGGGACCAGATGCCATGATCTTAGTTTTATTAATGTTGAGTTTCAAGCCAACTTTTGCACTCTCCTCTTTCACTCTCATCAAGAGGCTCTTTAGTTCTTCTTCACTTTCTGCCATTAGGGTGGTATCGTCTGCATATCTGAGGTTGTTGATATTTCTCCCGGCAATCTTGATTCCGGCTTGCGATTCATTCAGCCCTGCATTTCTCATAATGTACTCTGCATATAAGTTAAATAAGCAGGGTGACAATATACAGCCTTGCCGTACTCCCTTCCCAATTTTGAACCAATCAGTTGTTCCATGGCCGGTTCGAACTGTTGCTTCTTGACCCGCATACAGGTTTCTCAGGAGACAGGTAAGGTGGTCTGGTACCCCCATCTCTTTAAGAATTTGCCACAGTTTGTTGTGATCCACACAATCAAAGGCTTTTGCGTAGTCAATGAAGCAGAAGTAGGTGTTTTTTTTGGAACTCTCGGGCTTTCTCCATGATCCAGCGCATGTTGGCAATTTGATCTCTAGTTCCTCTGCCTCTTCGAAACCCAGCTTGTACGTCCGGTAGTTCTCGGTCCACGTACTGCTGAAGCCTAGCTTGTAGGATTTTGAGCATAACCTTGCTAGCATGTGAAATGAGTGCAATTGTATGGTAGTTTGAACACTCTTTGGCACTGCCCTTCTTTGGAATTGGAACGTAAACTGACCTTTTCCAATCCTTTGGCCACTGCTGAGTTTTCCAAATTTGTTGGCATATTGAGTGCAGCACTTTCACAGCATCATCATTTAGGATTTTAAGTAGCTCAGCTGGGATATTATCATCTCCACTAGCTTTGTTGTTAGTAATGCTACCTAAGGCCCACTTGACTTCACTCTCTAGGATGTCCGGCTCTGGGTCAGTGACCACACCAGCGTGGTCATCAGGAACATTCAGATCTTTCTTGTATAGTTCTTCTGTGTATTCTTGCCATCTCTTCTTAATCTCTTCTGCTTCTGTTAGGTCCTTGCCTTTTTTGTCCTTTATCATGCCCATCTTTGCACAAAACGTTCCCTTGATATCTCCAATTTTCTTGAAGAGATCTCTAGTCCTCCCCATTCTGTTGTTTTCCTCGATTTCCTTGAATTGTTCATTTAAGAAGGCCTTCTTATCTCTCCTTGCTATTCTCTGGAACTCTGCATTCAGTTGTTTATATCTTTCCCTTTCACCCTTGCTTTTTGCATTCCTTCTTTCCACAGCTATTTGTAAAGCCTCATCTGACAGCCACTTTGCTTTCTCGCATTTCTTTTTCTTTGGGATGGTTTTCGTTGCTGCCTCCTGTACAATGTTACGAACTTCCGTCCATAGTTCTTCAGGCACTCTGTCTGCCAGGTCTAATGCCCTGAATCTATTCTTCACCTCCACTGTATACTCATAAGGGATATCGTTTAGGTCATATCTGACTGGTCTAGTGGTGTTCCCTACATTCTTCAGTTTAAGTCTGAATTTTGCAATAAGAAGCTCATGATCTGAGCCACAGTCAGCTCCAGGTCTTGTTTTTACTGATTGTATAGAGCTTCTCCATCTTTGGCTGCAAAGCACATAATCTATCTGGTTTCGGTATTGACCATCTGGTGATGTCCAGGTGTAGAGTCGCCTCTTGTGTTGTTGGAAAAGAGTGTTTGCTATGACCAGCGTGTTCTCTTGACAGAACTCCGTTAGCCTTTGCCCTGCTTCATTTTGCGCTCCAAGGCCAAACTTGCCTGTTGTTCCGTTTATTTCTTGATTCCCTACTTTAGCATTCCAGTCTCCTATGATGTAAAGGACATCTTTTTTGGGTGCTAGTTCTAGAAGGTGTTGTAGGTCTTCATAGAACCGGTCAACTTCATCTTCTTCGGCATCAGTGGTTGGGGCATACACTTGGATTACTGTAATGTTGAATGGTTTGCCTTGGATTCGAACTGAAATCATTCTGTCGTTTTTGAGGTTGCACCCCAGTACTGCCTTTCCCACTCTTTTATTGACTATGAGGGCTACTCCATTTCTTCTGAGGGATTCATGCCCACAGTAGTAGATATGATGGTCACCTGACTTAAATTCGCCCATGCCCGTCCATTTTAGTTCGCTGATTCCCAAGATGTCAATGTTCAATCTTATCATCTCATTTTTGACCACATCCAGCTTGCCTTGATTCATAGACCTCACATTCCATGTTCCTAAGCAGTATTGCTCCTTGCAGCATTGGATTTTCCTTTCAACCTCAGACACATCCACAGCTGGACGTCCTTTCGGCTTTGGCCCAGCCGCTTCACTCTTTCTGGGTCTACTTGGAATAGTCCTCCGCTCTTCCTCAGTAGCATATTGGACACCTTCCGACCTGAGGGGCTCATCTTCCGGCGTCATATCTTTTAGCCTTTTGGTACTGTTCATGGGATTTTCTTGGCAAGGTTACTGGAGTGGGTTGCCATTTCCTTCTCCAGTGGATCACTTTTAGTCAGAACTCTCTGCTACGACCTGTCCGTCTTGGGTGTCCCTACACGGCATAGCTCATGGCTTCTTTGAGTTACGCAAGCCCCTTCGCCACGACAAGGCAATGATCCATGAAGGGGAATGATCCATGAAGGGGAAATTCCAGTTGGATTGCTGCAATGTGCTTTATGTGGAGCTGCTTTTCAAGGCAGTTTAGAAGCCTCAAGTGGGCCTGAAGGCAGTTGCTAGGACAGAACAAGTTTCATAGAGCATAAGAACATAAGAAGAGCCCTGCTGGATCAGACCAACTTGGCCTGATCCAGCAGGGTGAGAGGTCAAATTTAGCAGTGTCTGACAGTTTCATGATCATTGATGTCATCGCCGAAGTTCCGGGTTGCTGAGCTCCTGGAAGCAGCTGTGCGGCGGAGGCAAAGCCTACCACCCAATTTGTTATTCTAGGAAATAAAATATCTTGTCTGCTTCTCTAAGGTTGAAGGAGAAAGAAAGAAGCTCTGCTTAGGAACTAGTTTTTTATGTTTTAGACATAGCTTTGATTTGAGCTCAAGGCAATCAAGAGGTTGAGGGTTTAGTTCTAGTTATTTTTTTTTTTAAGTACACATACTCTCACCCCCTCAATCTGGTTTTAGGGCTTATTTGATTTGACTTTGTGCTACAAACATTTCCAGTTACCTTGGGTGGACTTAGGAGTAGCGTCACATAGTGCAGCGTGGAGGGAGGGGTGGGTGGGGCAAGTTACTGAGGGAGGGGTGTGGTTGCTTAACAGAACCCCTTGAGGAATTGAGAAATCCTTGGTATTTCCTATAAATCTGGAGCAGGGCTGACCAACATTCCACCATTAGGGTCTCTGCATTCTTAAGAGTTGTGTATAAGACAGAATCTGGGTAGCTGCAAGTGCTGGTGGTGCTGCTAAAGCAGCTGCACCTGCTGAAATACCCTCACCAACACAACCGTTAAAGGGCCAGGAGCATTCATGCTGAGAGGTTGGCCACCCCTGGTCTAGAGAATCTTAGACGGAGTCTGGGTCAGGGGCTTGGGTAGGACATGAATACGTTCAGCGCTGAGGCCAAGAGGTAGTAGGGAGGAGCTTCAGCAGTGTGGGGGAGAGAGAGATTTTGAGATGCCGCCTCCTCCTCCTGCCCACCGTATATTTGTAGTCTGAAACAAACCAAAGCAGCATTTGATATACGTGCACCATAGTAAGGTTCGGTTCTCCATGTACTGTAGTTCCTTATTTTAATCTTACCAGTTATGTGAAGGTAATGCTTATTTAAAAAAAGAAAACCACAACTTTCTGTCCTGCCTCTCTCCCTTTTAGAAACTCAAGGCGTGGTCTACAGCATGATAAAAACGCAGTAAAAACCAGCACCAGTTAAAGGAAACTGAGGGTAGGCAATTCCACACCATGGGGGGGGCTGTTACTGAGAAGGCCCTCTCGCGTATTTTACCGCCTTCTGAAGTTTGGTTGGTGGCAACACGCAAGAATGTCTGTCTCCTAGATTGTAACAGACAGGTAGATCCCTGTGGTGGAAGGTGGTCCTTCAGATTAGTTCAGGTAACAAATTTCAATTGAAGGAACTCAATCACTTTTCAAAAGTCTTCTATAGTATAAGATCAACGGTTATCCATGGTTTTTCCATCCATGGATTTGACTCAACACGGGTGGCAAAACTGTGGAAGGGGGAGTCTGACCACACCACATTACCTCTTTTTTCAGTGTTGTCAGGGGCCTGCCTGCCGCTTTCCGCCTCCTGCGCATCCAAACCGCTGAAAAAAAGGGGGGAAGCAACCAGGAGTGTGTCAGGGACCTGGCAGCCACTTCCCAGTGTGTTTAAACTGCTGATAAAAGAAAAAAAAACGCAACCAGGAGTCTCTGGCGCCATCTGCAGGTTGCTTCTGGTTGTGTTCTTCAGTCAGTTTTAAACAAATTCAGGAGGGAAGTGGCGAAGATGCTGGAAAAAAGGTAATGTGGCATCGCTCCACACCCCAGTTTTTATATAACACTGTTTTTTTATCCACTGGGGTTCCGGGAACCGGGAACCCCATTTTACAATATTACAAATATTACAATTCGGTTCTGGGAACCGAACCCCAGTGGATAAAAACGTCCGACTGTGTGTTTGTTTCCCTGTTCTTGCTTCCTCTTTATACAGGAAGATGATGTGAAATAAATTTGAAAGCTTGTCAGTGTTTGTAAGATTGTGGTCTTGGATTGTAGTGTCATTGCAAGAAGGATTATTGGTACAGTATGTTACATGCTACATAGAGACCCTGAGAGGTACATAGATACAGGTGTCCCCCGCTTAATGATGGGGATACGGTAAAGTGAAGCTGTCACTAAGTGGGTTTTGCTGTGCTTTGAAGTTTAGCACTGTGCTTAAAGCCCCAGCATTAAACATCCAAACTGTTATCTTGCCCGTTAGCTGTTTGGCTTTAGAGAAGGGCTTTGAAGCTCAGCACTGCAGCTTTAGCTGAACATCAAAGCCCTTATCGAAAGCCAAAGAGCTGAGGATTTAAAAAGATGTCTTTTTAAATCCTTTGCTCTTTTTTACTGGGAACCTCCATCATATATCCAGATCCGTCATTAAGCGGGGGACACCTGTAGTTTTAAATATCTCTCTGTTCCTTTCTGGAATATCATTCTTAGAACTGTGTTCAGGGTTCTTTCAAAGTAAACAGAACTAAGCCTTCTGTGTTTAGATTTTTTTCCCTGACTTTGTAACAATATTTATTTAAAAGAATTATATACCACCTTTCCTATGCTCAAGGAAGTGTACAATTAAAAAATAAAAATACAACTAATAAAAACATATAAATAGGAAACAGTAAAACAATTTAAAGAAGCATATGAATAATATAAAAATAGGAAACATTAAAACAATTTAAAAAATACAAGGTTAAACGATAAGGATAAAAATGTAAAGGCAGCAACAACATAAAACAGTGGCATAAAAGGAGCGACAAAAGATAAAAAGGGTCCTACAATACAATAAAAGTGGTATTCTCTGACACTTGGTTAAGTGGTAAACTCAGTTAACTGGAATCTTTGCCTGCTGCCTCAGGCAGGTGTGCCGTTTGGCAAAGTATTGGTTAAGCAGCCCCTCAGTCCCCTCCCTTGCGAAGTTGACTGGGCTTCCTCTGTGGTGCTGCTCCCCCCTCCTCTCCAGGGGCTGTCTAGGAATGGACACGGTAGGGGTACGGCATCGCCACCTCATAATGTGAGTCAAGCTGCGTCCTGGTGAGGAAGCCATGGCGTCGGATTCCTCACGAGGAAGCTACTTAACTTCCATTATGAGGTGGTAATGCCGTATCCCCAAAACTAGACGTGATAGGGCAAAACCGATGCCATTTTTGGAATCGGCGCCCCCAGTGCACCAAAGAATAGGTCTCACTTTTCACAAAGCAAACTGCATAGACCTGTGTAATCCATGACGTAAATGGCCTTATATGGAACAGATATACCAAGAAAATAGTCTCTCCCTACATTTTTAAGAGGCTTCCAGAAATGTGGCTCTTTGGGCCCTTTAAAGATCCAGGGTTCCATCCATGGTTTTGACTGCAATCCTCTGTTACAGATCTGATGCCTTCTTTTATCCGTCATGGTCCAACCATCCCAAGGCGAACAGATCTCTGTCTCCCGGACCCAGGTGCTTCTGCCTATACAGCCAGTGGGGATGGAGCGGTGTCCAGGCACCAGAGCTTCCTTCGGACTCCAGTGCAGAGGCCTCCTCAGGAGATCATGAGGCGGGAGAGCAACAGGCTCTCGGCCCCTTCCTACCTTGCGAGGAGCTTGGCTGAGGTCCCTCGGGAATACGGCTCTTCATCACAGTCCTTTTTAACAGAGGCGAACTCTGGGGCTGAAAACGGCGACACTGGATCTCGTTACTATTATGACTATTTTTATAATGGCCAAAGGAGGCACCCGCTGGGGGATCACGTGCAGGAGAACTATCGATGCTATGAGCAGAACACCGACCTCTTCCAAAGGATGTCGCAAAATCAGGGAAGACACACTTCAGGCAAGTGTCATGTCATGGTTTATTATCCATTGTCTGAAGTACATATTTGCCACGTGTGTGTGTAAAATATATGAGCGAAATCGTAGAAGTGCCTGCTTGTATCCCTTGTGCCCTTTCCACCCTTGCATATGAAGTTGCTTGGCATTGACTTCTTAGACCTTGCGCTGAGCTGGCAATTAGATCAGACTGTGTAGCAGCCCAGCGTTGTGAGGCGAGGAAAGAGGTCGTGAGTGAGGTCTTGTGGGGGTAAGTTTGATGGTGAGAGCGTGATTTCCCCAGTGGCGCCGTCGGTGTGTATTGCCATCTCAAGGTGTCATTCGGGGAGCAGTTTTCAAATGTAGCCAGAGCAGTATTTGTAAGTTTGCCAGTTCTTTGGAGGAGAAGGAAGAAAAATGGGAAAACACTTTTGTTGGATCTGGTTGGAACGTACTGTGTCCCCTTAAAGCTCTCTCTGAAAATTGAAGGGAAGAATCAAATAATCCCAGTAGATGATTTTGAAGAAAAGACTTCTGAAAAGACATGTTAATGTGACAGATTAAAAACTGTCATGTGGATTTTTTTATGTTTATAGCAGGAAATGCAACAGGCACTGAAATTCCTAGGCATTATTTGTGGAATAGCAACTCTAAAACTTTAATGTGTTGTGTTTGTCATGCAATATAAACACACTGATATGTGTGTGTTACACTTTTACTAGTTATGAAATGCAAGTTGGTCGTCTTCTGCAGAGGAGAATGAATTTGCAGGCAATAATGTCCAGACTCTGGCGTTACTGACCTGAGGTATGAAATTCTGTTTTAGAGAGAGAAACACTTTCCTTGCAGAAGTTTGTGTGCTGTGGTCACTTAAACTTCCTGCTCGCTAAGGAAGACGCAGCCAACCGCAGCAAGTTCAGCGAAGGGCAGCGGAAATGGTCAGGGGTCTTGAGGAAGACTTGTGACGGAAGGGGAAGGGGCCTTGGGCTGCTGAGCCTAGAGAAGAGAAGGCTGGGTAGGGCCAGGATGATAGTGCTCTTCAAGTACCTGAACGAAGGGCTGTCGTATGAAAGAGGACAAAGAGGGTTTTCTGCTGCCCCAGAGAGGAGAACTAGACCTAAGGGGCTTCAGCTGCAGGAGGGGAGATTCTGGTTGAAGATCAGGAGGAATTTCCTAATGGTCAGAGCAGTTTCACAATCAAACCGATTACGGAGGAAGTGGTGGGTTCTCCCTCCCTTCAAGCAGAGGCTCAACACGTACCTTTTGGAGATACTGTGGAGAGGGTTTCCCTGCTTCAAGCAGAGGGTTAGTCTACTCTAGATAGTCTTGAAGGCCCCTTTGAACTCTTATCATTTGACTCATATGTAAACATTGTCATGTTGGTTTGCTTGAGAAATGTATGCCTGTATTGGGTCTGCAGGGTAAATGGTTCCCATCTGTCCCTTTGTCATCTTGCATTCTCTTTCTCCCCCCCCCCCCCCAATGATTGGCAGGAAAGATGTTTAAGATCAGGGATGGGGTTTGGCTCCATAGGTTGTCTGCCAGTGGGAGTGTGGTGGTGGTGTGGCCGGCTGGCTGGCTGGCCTGACAGTGGACGCTATGGGGACAGTGGAAAAGCGGAGCTTCAAAAAATGCTACACTGGTCAAGCTTCCTGCAGGCCTGTTACTCAAGCATCTCATTGAAAATGGAGGGAAAAAGGAGCTTCAGGGATGCTACAGAGTATGCAGAAAACGAGCTTCGGGATGCCAGATTTGGGAGTTGGGATGAAAAGTCCCACTCTGAGAAAAGGGTGTTTCTGTCTCTTAGAGCAGAGCTTCCCAACCTGTATTACGCATACCACAGGCTGGTGGTACGTGGGCTGATGGCAGCCAAGATGGCAGCTGCCATCTTGGCCACGCTAGAGCCCAAAAAGCTGCGGCTTGAGCTCTGCCGAGCCAACCGAGGTCTAGCGCATGAGTTCCTATGCCGTCATCGGCACTTCCGGTGGTACGCAGTGGGCCTGAGGCCCGCGAAGGCGGTGTGTGGAGCCAAAAGGTTGGGACCCTCTGTCTTATGATGGTGCCAACTGAATCTGCTGCAAGGGATCACAAAGTCTGATGTAAGAGGGAAAGGGCTATAGGCAATAGGCAGTGGTTCCCAAACTTACCATGGTCACGGCATCCTTCTTGCATAGCACCCAGTTGTGATGGCACTATCGCCCTGCTCTCCTGGGAGCCGCCATCTTGAATTGCATGAGATCTCTCGTGATTCAATATGGCAGCACCTGGGAGAGCCTGTAAGAAGAGGCCACTGGGAACTGCCTTATAGTCTGAACAAGCCAATCCTTGTGCTAGATGTTGGTAGGGAGAAACCTGAAGCGCTCCCTTTGGATCCGAGTCCTATGACACAAGGGAAGAGTTTAAAGCTGGGCTGGTGTTTACAGGAGCATGCCCCTGTACGGTTCTTGGAAACCTCCCTTGGTTGAGGTGTTCTGGGCTGCAGCCAATCTACAGCTCATCCTTCTGTCTCCCAGTCCGTTCTCAAAACCACTGTCTGCCAAGGAGGAGAATGCAATGGATATGTGAGCACTGAAATGGCAGCAGGTTTGGGAAACATTTTTAAGCTAGCCAGTGGACCGTGCTTTTCAAAGGTGCTCTAGCCCACGTGTTCCTCCACATGGACCAGGTATACTGGTGCAGCTGTACAGAACTGTGGGCAGTGCCTCCTATTTGGGCAGAACTGTGACACTGCTTGCGATTCACCAGAGCTTGCACACATTGTTATTGGGAGTTGGCATCTGTTGATGTGATTATGCTGATTTATTATATGTTGCTTTCTCCACTCACTCACTGGTACCCATAAGGGTGCTGATTGGGGAATTTTAGAGCATTGGAACCAGGTGAATAATTTCTCTTACTTGCTCATTCTCCCGAATGCTCCCAGGCAGCATATTTCTCTCTTGCTTGTCCATTGCGATCTTAGAGGCAGTGACAGATGTTTGGCAGAGGATGTGTCCCTCTTTCTCTTCCTCATCTATTCCAACTTGGGAGGAGAAGCAGAAACGACCTCCTCTTTCCTGCCAATGCTTGGCAGACGCAGATGCTTGAGAAGACTTCGGGAAGGTGATCTGTGGCCTTCATGGCTTGGTAGACTCTGCATTGGCAACAGGACATGGCTAGCATCGGTGGGATCTGCTCTGCTGTGCCTATAACCAGACCTTCCTGATCAGCAGTCTCTTTGTCCCCTGGAAAGCCAGCCTGGCCTTGCATTTGTTTTTTGAAAACCCCACCTTTTCTCTCTCTCGTTTTTTGGAAGAGTGGGGCCAGGTTTTGATTCCAGGATTTACATAACATAAGAACATAAGAAGAATCTGGCTGCTGGATCAGGCCAAAAGCCCCTCTAGTCCAGCTTCCTGTATCTCACAGTGGCCCCACCAGATGCCTCAGGGAGCACACAAGACAACAAGATAACCTGTATCCTGTCGCCACTTCCTTGCACCTGGCGTACAGAGAGAACCTGCTCCTACAACCAGGTTTGCTCTTTAACGTTCTGGACTGATCTCCTTGTCTTCAGCTGAACAGGACACGGCAGTGAGCAGAGTGTCCGTATTTTTCTGTCTGGGAACATGAAATGGGGTATTAAAGCAGGTTCATGTTGGAATCTTTTCTCCGTTGCTTTTCCGCTTATCCAGCTTGGTGTGTACACGGCCTTCTTGGCCATGTGTTAATGTTTCACTGTGCCCTCCACAATTCTCCACCTTCCTGTTAGGGCTACCCAATTCCCCCCGGCGCGGGGGGGGGGCTGAAGCGATGTCCTCCGGGTGCGGGCAGGCCCGGGGACTTCGTCCCAGCCTGGCGCACCTGCGCGAGGCTGGAAGGTCTCTGAAAGCGTCCGATTGAACTTGGACGTTTTCCGAGTGCTTCTAGCCTCGTTGTGCAGTCGCGCGAAGCTGGAAGCTCTTCGAAACAGCCCATGTTCACTCAGGTTGTTTTGGAGAGCTTCTGGCCTCATAAGAGGCGAGGCTAGAAAAAGATGCAGCATGTCAGGGGCAAGTCCCAGCTGGCCGGGACAATGAGAAGATCGTCCGGGAGCCCGGGATTTGGGCTCCCGAACCGGGACTGTCCTGGCCAGAACCGGGACTATGGTAAGGCTACTGCCTGTGAGTAGCAGAGCATTAAAGAGGTGTCTTTCCGTATAAAAGAATGACTTTTCCAGGCCTTAAACCACATGACTAATGGGCACCTGCAAGTATATTTCTACCTGTATGACTTGGTGAGTACATGAATGTCTGTGACTAAAAAGGTTTGTGTCGAAAGCACAAATGCTCCCTCTAGGCAGGAATGTTCGTGACAGGAAGCTATAAATCTACAGGCAGAGAAGGGGCTTCTTGTGGAACTGCTGGCCGTGAAAGGAATGCTTTGGCTTTGTCCCAGGCCGGTTAAAAGACTGAATCTGCTCTGTTGATCTGTTTCTGTTGTCTTCTAGGCATTGGAAGGGTAGCTGCTACATCGTTGGGCAACTTAACAACTCACAGCTCAGAGGATTTGCCTCTCCCGCCAGGCTGGTCAGTGGACTGGACTCTTAGAGGAAGAAAATACTACATAGACCACAACACCAACACAACACATTGGAGCCACCCACTTGAGCGCGAAGGGCTACCTCCAGGATGGGAGCGTGTGGAATCCGCTGAGTTTGGGGTGTACTATGTTGACCACATCAGTAAAAGAGCACAGTACAAACACCCTTGTGCCCCCAGGTAGAGTATTCATGGACTTCACGTGGGAATTTCAGCCAGACTCCAGGTGTCACTTAGTTGTTCTGTTCCTCACATGCGCAGATGCATTTCTAACTTGCAGAAATGGAGAGTACAAAACGACTTCTTCATCAAATCATTTTCCATATCCGTTCACAAGGGTGGAGATCATGGCACATACAAAGGATTGCTTTGACCTCTGCTTTCCTCTGCATCACATAACTTGTTCCCAACAGTGTGCTACAAACATGCTGATTTCTGAAGAGCCTGTCTGCTATCTCAGATGTATTTCTCTCTCTCTCTTTTCTGGTATGTGCCAATTGCTTTACTGTTTTGTTTGCCCTGACGATCGCTTTGTGGAGTAGATTAGTTTCCTTTATAAAAGGGGGACAGAAGTTTAAAATCGGTGGTTTGCCAACTTCTGTCTCATGAGTTTGAGCAGGAGTTGAATCCAAGTCCAGTGCTGTGGCTTCCCCAGTTCCCCCTGCCGGCGCCAGTGCACAAAGCAGCATTCTTGCTGAATGTTCCTGCTGTGGAATTCTACTCACTCACTCGTGCTTGGAATTTCGAAGAACTCCAGCAAGAGAGCAGAGCTAGCTTTGGGTGGTTTGTTCTTGAACGTACCGGTATTAGAAACCAGAACACACCAAGGCTGAATACATGGTTTGCTATTGCAGGAAATGGATCCTGTTAATTCATATGGTGATAGGTTTAGGTCTCTTACATTTGGGAACGTGGCACCACATGTGCTCCCTCCAGAAAGGGGCACACCTCATCACAACCACACCAAAGGCTGGGCACGTGTTCCAGCCGCGGCGCTGCTCCCCAGCCTGTGCGCTTTGCAGTCTGTGCTTCGGGCTCCCTGTTTTCCTGCCGGCTGCAGAGTAAGTGCACATGTTTTCAGCAGAGCCGCCCTGGAAAACCTGACAAGGTCCGTCCTGTGTGGAGTGAATGGTGTAAACGGGAGGCTTGAAATCCAGCAGCAACCCCTCCAGCGGGGCTTGCGGAGGACATAGCAAGGCTAGTGGAAGTGCCGCTGCTGGGGAACCCGCTCCAGGCGCAAAGGAGTGGAATTGGCACTAGAGGAGCACTTTGCTGTAGAGCGCTAGAGTAGAGGGGGTGCGGCTGGAGTTTGTCACACACCCCTCTAGCTTGGCACCCTCTGCCGCCAGAGTGACAGAAGCTACAGGGGGTGTGTGGCAAATGGGGGGGGGGGGGTAACAGAAGCTCCAGCCACCACCAGCACTCCACAGCAAAGCACTAATCCAGTGGTGGCCAACCTTTCAACATGAATGCTGGCCCTTTAAATGGTTGCATAGGTGAGGGCATTTCAGCAGGTGCAGCTGCTTTAGCAGCACCATCAGCACTGGCAGCTGCCAAGATTCTGTCTTCTACAGAACTCTTAAGAGCGCAGTAGCCCTAATGGTGGAGGGTTGGCCACCCCTGCGCTAATCTATTGCCGAATAGCACCCATCAGCTGTTTGGCCCTAGATTAGCACTTTGCTGTACAGTGCTGAAGGGTGCACCTTGGCCGGCACAGCATGGCACCCCCCCCCCACAGGATTGGCGCCCAAAGCCCTCTACCTCCTCCCGCGCCACCCCCACCCCTTTAGCTATGCCACTGATGAACACTCTCCAGTTCTGTTCCACCAAGAATACTTTGATTGGTGCTTCCATACTTACAGGGCAGCTTCTCACTTCCTAAAAGAGCAAAACCAAAGAGTGTCTGCAAGCGATTGCTCCGTGTGCATATGCGAGTGTGTGTGTGTGTGTGTGTCGGTCGGTCGGTCTCTTGAGCTTCTGCGCCTTGGGCTAAGGCAGTGCTTCTCAAATAGTGGGGCGCGCCCCCCAGGGGGCGCGAGGCTCCGTAAAGGGGGGCTCGGCAAATACTGTCATATTGGTGTAAGGGAGAGGCCCGGTCTCCCCGGTCTCCCTTACTTCGGCCAGGGCAGAGATAACGAGGGGCCGCGGCTCCCTCGTTGGCCGCTCCAGGCGACGCCGGCCCCGGCAGCGGACGAGCAGGCGACAACCCCACAGGAGGGCTTCCTCGGGGAGCCACCCCGGGCGGTAGAAGCCCCTTTAGCGGCCGCGCCAGGGCCTGCCGATCTTCCGGACGTGCCCTGCGCCCGCCCAGCACGCTCACAGCGTCTGGCCGTGAGGGCGGGGCGAGCGCGCAGCACAGCCGGACGGCGTCGGGCCCTCACTCCCGAAACAGGGAGAACCATTGGCTACGACGCCTGTCACTCAGACAGGGAGGTGGGACACGAGGGTTGGGAGGGATATATAAAGAGCCGGCCGGCCGATGAGGAGTCAGTCGGCCGGGAGGCTGAAGGAGACACAGCTCTTTCCAGCCGGTGATCGGACGACTCTCCAGAGAGGTTAAAGTTTTTTTTAATATTGTGCTCCTTTAAATCCTGTGCTCCTTTAAATCTTTTCTGCTACAGTTAATAAAGCTATTCTTTGTTGTAAATTGATCCACATTTCTTTCTTTTTTTATTCTCATATACGTTAATAAGGATACAGTGTTATGCAGAGGTGTACTTATAACAATTTTATAGACAAATGATACTATTTACAGTCACGCGGGGGGCGCGAAATTTTTTCTTCTTCCTAGGGGGGGCATGACAGAAAATAATTGAGAAGCACTGGGCTAAGGTATTTGCTGCTGTTCAGTGTTGAAGTAGCCGGCATTTGCTCTTTGTGTGCCTCTGCAGCGTTCCTCGTTACGATCAACCGCCTCCTGTGGCCTACCAGCCGCAGCATGCCGAGAGAAGCCAGCCCATACTTGTGCCTGCAAATCCGTACCACACTGCAGAGATTCCAGATTGGCTGCAGGTCTATGCCAGGGCGCCTGTCAAGTAAGCCTCTCGGATTCATTAAGCGTGATGATATCTATGTATTTTGATTTTTTGTGTGCCTATCAGTAAATGGTTTATTGGATATAATCTTGTTGCATTTGTGTGTTTTTTAGATCTTGATCATTTTCATACTGTGGTGTTTGAGTTGGAATAGTGTAAGCTCTTAAGGCAGTGGTTCCTAACCTTTATTTGAAAGGAAGGGAACCGGTAAGTGCTTGCGGGGGAGAGGTGTATGGCGACCCAGCAGGAGGGCACGACGGCAGCAACGGCACTTCCAGGTTCCCACCACTGCCAACACAAAAAAAGGGGGGTTGAATTCACCTGTCTGTGGCAGTGGTGAGAACCGCGGTTTTGCGGCTTCCCCAGCGATCACCGCCGGGTAAGTTAAAAACCCCTTTTTTTCTTTTGGCAGCGGCAGGAACCTGGAAGCGCCGTCTTGCCCTCCCACCAGGTCGCCACGTCCCATAAGGGAGTAGGCGATGGTTCCCGCTGGTCTGGGAGGTCGCAACCCCCAGGTTGGGAACCACTGTCTTAAGGTATCCTCTGGTTGTCCAGAGTAGCCTTAAACACTTTCTACTTCCAGAAACCAGTCTTCTAAAAGAAAAATTAAAAGTGCTGAGTAACTATGTCAGTATAGTGCTTTAGGACAGGGCTTCTCAAAGTGTGGGTCACGGCCCAAGGCAGAGGTGGGTCACCAGTTGGATCCACCTCCCTGCCCTTGCCTCCGTTTGGCTCCAAATTGGAGCCAACAGAAACAACCCGAAGCCACTTCTGGGGCCTGACCCACCTTAGCCAGGCGCTCCCACGTCCGGCCCAGGGATGGCCTCTGCGGGCCTCTGAAGGCATCCAGACGTGACATGGAGGTCACTTACGGTTTCGCTGACACAATTTCTGGTTGCGTAGGAAGGGTTTTCTAACGCCTCCAAAGGCCGTCCTGGACCGGAGCGACACGGGAGCTCTGGCTAAGGTGGGTTGCGGCAGCTGGGACTTTAGGAACCGCTGCTTTGGGAATTAAGATGTTTTCTCAACACACATAGTTCCCCTTATCTTTATTGCATGGGTTTTCTCCACGACTAATTCAACTTGCATCTCCCAACAGATACGATCACATCTTGAAATGGGAGCTCTTCCAGTTGGCTGACCTGGATACGTATCAAGGGATGCTGAAGCTACTTTTCATGAAGGAGCTGGAACGAATTGTGAAGCTGTATGAGGCCTACCGGCAAGCCCTCCTCACTGAGCTGGAGAACCGCAAGCAAAGGCAACAGTGGTATGCCCAGCAGCACAGCAAGAATTTCTAAGCATGCCCCCTTTTGTAGAGGAATCTAAGGAGGGGTGTTGGGCCTTCAAAAGACTGCTTACCGTTTTTTAGAAACCAAATTGTGAACAAGTGCTTTGGTTGAAAAGGCAGCTTTTTTTGTTGATCTTGCACCTTTTGTAATTACCTTTACAGAATATTTGTGTTATTGTATAAAAGTTAGTTTCTTATTCTAAGAGCCAGCGAGAAGGGAAAACAGGGGAAAAAGACACTGGGTTTTTCCAAGCAACCAAGTGTGCACCTTTAAGAAGCAGAATTCATTTTCAGGAAATAAATGTGATTGTAAGAAATGTCCGGAAAGTAGGAGTACATCTGTATGAACCCTCAATTCCTACAGGTCGTCTGTCTCTTGGGGAAAGGAAGAGGCTGCTTTCATGCTACAGATCTGGCTCCGTGTTTCTATGGCCTTAATGTGCAGAATGACCACATTCGTCTCTTAATAAAAGCAATGCAAAAGATTGTTTTCAGTTGGACCGAAACACTTAATGGCGCCTGCCTGCCTGCCTTATTTTTGACTGTTAAGCCTCATTCCAATTTGTCACTGGCCTATGCAAGATTCTGTCGGAGTCGACGCCATGTGCAGGCTGGTGAAAACAGTCTGTTGCCTTCTAATTCTTCTGGGCAGATCACAAGGTTGAAGCACTTACGACTGATTGCAAAGCTGTTGGGAGGACTGAGCTGCCTGCCTTCACCATTCAGAAGAAGTCTCTTCACAATCAAGGCAGCAATTCTGCAAACACTTTATCCTGTAGCAAATTGGTATCTAAGCCATGTGGACTCTTGATTCATTTGTCATCCTGGAGTATTGTTGTTCTTGGGTCCTTCTTAGTAGCATATATCTGTAACACCCATGTCCTATAATTCTCAGCAATCAAATACATTTCAGTTTTGTTTAAGCTTGTGTGTGTGTAAAATGTTGCCAGATGAAACTGTTGCACTGTTTTGTGTCTCGCTGAGTTGGTCGCCACTTCTGCAAAAGGCAAGAGACTGGAGAGACTGCATCTGAACAGGCCGGAGGGCTGATTGTCCTTGGTTGGGTGAAGAGTTCGCCTGATAGTGGTTAAGATGGTCAGACAGAACTTTGAAAAGCAAGGACCAGGGACGCTGTTCTTGCCCTAGAACAGCTTTATACACCTACCTGTTCAAGCTGTCGTGAAGATTTTCCAAAGATGCTTCCCCATCAGTTACATGTGACTATTTTGAATAGGCAACAGCTGCAGCCCTACACTAGCAGAGTACACTGATGGGCATCTGTCATTGAGTTTTGAAGAAAAAGTACCGTATTAGACGCATGCATAATAGGGAAATTAAAAAATGTCTTCCTTAAACAAGTTTTCCGGCCACTTGGCCGCTTACCTGCTTGTTGTTCTGCAGCTCCCAGCTGTCCCCAGTCAGAAGCTCGAAGACGCGAACCTCCCAAGCGCTGGACGCGACCAGGAGGCTCTCCGCAAGCATCGCAACAACTGCGATGTTTGCGGAGAGCTTCCTGGTCGCGTTCAGCACCTGGGAACGTTGCACAAGCATTAGACGCAACTGCCAGCTCTCCGCAAACATCGCAGTCGCTGTGATGTTTGCGGAGAGCTTCCTGGTCACGTCCAGCGCCTGGGAACGTTGCGCAAACATCACAGCTGCTGTGATGTTTGCGGAGAGCCTCCTGGTTGCGTCCAGCGCCTGGGAGGCTCGCATCTTCGAGCTTCTGACTGGGGACAGCCGGGAGATGCAGAACAACAAGCAGGTAAGCGGCCAAGCGGCTGGAAAACTTGTTTAAGGAAGACATTTTTACACTTCGCTCTATAAGATGCACAGACATTTCCCCCTATTTTGGGGAGGGAGTGCGTCTTATGGAGTGAAAAATACGGTAATATGAAAAGAGGCTTTTTCCAGAAGTGTGTGAATTTGCTATGATTGTAATGGGGAAGCTCTTAGACCCTGCTATCCATCAGTTGGATTTGAGTTGAAATTGACAAATCCATTTCCATAATCCCAAAAGCCCTCTTAGGCTCATTTTCCTTGAAGAGCAACTTCTTGTCTTTTTCTCCTGCTCCACTGCAAACTTAATTTGAAATGGAGGGTCTTGGATATGATATGGGGCAAGGGTGCTGGGATGTTTCAATAACTTCAGCAGCTGTTTCTAGTGCAGGTGCTCCACAGAACACTTGTGAGCACCAGGTGGGAAATGCTGGTCTCCTTGTGCTGGTCCCTTTTGGGTGTCTAAAACGCTTACATTTTGCACTTCATACAAAGATCTTTTAGGTATGTGTAGATCTCTGCTCCAGCAGGGCTGCTACAAGGAAACGCCTGCGCATAAAAGCTGACCAGTAGAAAAGGATGTGGGGAGGGGGGGCTGGAGCCACGCGCATCGTTAAGCATGGCATGGGAGGACAGACAAAAAAGTATTTTGTGTGAGGAGCTGGTAATGAAGGGACAAATGAGGTAATGAGTGTCTTAAGAACCAAGAGCAAACTTTTAATTATCTGACAATAACATAATAAAAACTGGGCACACTTGATGCACTTAACAAAAATATATACAGTGAAACTCTCAAATACATGTACAAAGGATTTTTTTTGTTTGCATTCTAAACAAAAGGATATTTCTCATATCTTGAACGTACTATAGCAGGGGTGGCCAAACCTGGTTAATGTAAGAGCCACATATAATAAACTTCAGATTGTTTGTGAGCCACAATATTTAAGAAGCATTAAAGTTCTTAAATATATTTACTCACCCTGGACATTAAACTTATGTTTTAATCCAGTGAACTCTCAGTTCATACCTGGTAAATAATTGTAAAGCTTGAAAATTTCTTATTTACCTTTTATATTAATTATGATGCAAAAAGGCGCTCAGTCAACATTTTTGAGAGCTGCACATTATACATCAAAGAGCCACATGTGGCTCAGGAGCCACAGTTTGACCACCCCTGTACTATAGCAAAGTATTATTTGCAGCGTCTGACAAGGCAATCTTTTAAAGGTGAATAAATCATTCACAGCTGTATGAAGAAAACTGTTAAATCAAATGTTTGTGCGTGTATAATTTGAGGGTGTTGTGAGGCATGGTCTCGTTTGTGTAAGGCTAGCGTTTTTGATGAGGATCTGCAGTTGCACTTGTGATTTCTGGCTTGCAGCCAGAGAACAGACTGCTGCTCCAGAGGGCTCCCTGCATGCTTGCATTCAGGCACACACAGACGCAGGGATCTGCCTCCAGAAGAGAAAACGGCCCCATCTCTGAGCAGTAGCAATCACCTACTGATCCAGGCGTTGGTCTCTGAATACAGGAAACTAATGTTCTGAAACTGGGCAGAATACGGTGGAGAACTAAAGAGGAGTACCATATCTGCAGCAAAATTAAGAACATGATAGACATGCTGACTCACCCCCCCCCTCAAAGTGGGGCATTGTCCAAATTTAAAGCAGCCACACTTAAGCCATTTGTACAAGTGAACTGGTTCTCTGTCTCCCCCTCTTCTATTCTGAGAAGTGTCAGAGGCTTATACATGGATGCAACGATTAACAGTTTTAATGATGTGTTTCATGCACCTCTGTGAAAAGTATCTGGGTTACATAGTCTTCTTCTCTGTGGCTTCAGTAGGCTCCATCTTCTGTGCTGTGGGGAAAGCGTGATGGTACAAATGTCTGTGAGTGGCAGCTGCGCTGTAAAGTTTGTACAAAGCCTGCAAACAAAAACACACAAGCTTAGACGAGGAAAACTGTTAACTGCCTTCAGGGCTGGTTGAACTGTTAAAGCCCTGTGTATTCATTCTTCACATGCATGCTGTAACTCTACAGAGGTGCAGAAGAGCGCCAGAATGTTGCACTGCCTACAGAAGTCAGCTTTGTTTTTCTTTTTAAAAAGCAAGTTTCAAGCCCTCATAGTTTGCAATGATAGGCTTTGAAAGTGTGTGGCAGGGCTGGCCCATTCATGAGGCCAACTGAATTGGCTGCCTCAGGCAGGTTGGTGGGAGGTGCCCATCTCTGTCCATATACTTGCCTCCACTGGAGTGGTAAAGGGGGACAGAGGGGAGGGGGAAATCTGGAGGAGAGGGGAGTGCTGAGCTAGAACAGTAGTGAGTTGGAGAAGTAGAGGCTCGCAGATCACTGGGTAAGGGGGGGGGAGCATTTGGCATGCCCCCTCAGGTATCAGGAGGTTTGGGGCTGGCCCTGGTGTGTGGGGTGTGCTCATGAAATCTCAGACATCAAAGTTGAACAACACTTCCAGAAGGCAGGGTTGCAGAGGTCAGCTCCCGCATTGCCTGGCTTGTAACTGGCAGAAGCACAGTCCTATCTGAAGAACAAACATTCACGAATGCTTGATTGGCATGATTGAGTTTGCCTGTAGAATTTCATGTTACTTGGCAGGGATTTTTTTTTGTTTATATTATATCAAGCAACAGCATATGGCCTGGAGCCACTGGCTATGGTATTCCTTAGGGAGCTGCCTTTGCTGTCTATTTGTATGAGGCAAACCATCTCAGTGGGGGGGTGGGGGGTGGGGGTAAGGCACTAGGGTTTGTGCCAGCTTCTGTCTTCTTGCTGGAGCCCCTTCCGCCTTCGCATTCCTTTTCCTATGGAAACTGCTTTGTGGACTTTTGGTTGAAGAGTGGTATAGAAATACAGTACAGTATTATTATTATTATATTATTATTATTATTATTATTCATCATATGCAATTACTGTATTCTCTTTTGGGAGGAAAAAGTCTTCTCGGCTAGCAGCCAGAGAGGAAAAGCGCTGGGCCCAGGCTCCCAGGGCAGCCTCAGGATCAAAATGCTTTAACACCCACACTCCCCACATACACAAGCACACTTTCAAACTGAGCTTAGCAAAGAAGAGGAGTGTTTTGGACGGATGGTAGAAAGGCAGCGTGAGGCGCTACAGTACGTACACACACACACCGGAGGCTTCCAGCAGTCTCTACTCAAGAGAGAGAGAGAGAGAAAGAGAGAGAGAGAGAGAGAGAGAGAGAGAGAGACACACACACACACACACACACACACACACACACACACACACACACACACACACACACACACACACACACACACACACACACACGATTTTTTAGAAACAGTTTACATTTAACCATTTACAAATGTGCCATGTCAGCATACGTGTAACTGAATTGGCCGTGGAAGGCGAGCGAGGAGCCCACTGAGGTAGGGGGGCTTTTGCTACAGCCTGAACAGGGTTTTGTGGGGGTGGTTTTTAGCTGGAAATTTGAACCCGCCTTCGCTCTAACTCTAGCCTTCAATATTAACGATATACCACATTGCAGGGCTGTCGTAAGCCACCATCTCTCTCTCTCTCTCAAAGGTGACAGAGGCTGGTGGAAGACAAGCCACATCTTAGTGGAGTCACAGCACATACAACACATACAACATGCATGCACATCAGTGGAAGAGGGACTGCTTCTACGATGTAAGGATAAATGGGCTTACCTCATTCGTGTTTCCCTGCAGAAAGGCAGTTGCAAAAAAAACAAGGTGAGAAAAGACCGGGTGGAATTGTTTAGAATGATCATTGTTCTCCCTTCAGCACAATCTCATTACTGTGCTCAACACCTTTGGACCTCCCCAGCCCCCCCCCCCCCACCTGAGCATATGAAGTTGCCTTCTGCTGAGGCCAGACCTTGCAATTGTCTTCTGCCCTTGGCTCTCCAGGTTAGGAACTAGGAGTCTAAACAGCTATAATAAGCCATCTCTATCGGTCTTGTAAATAAGCCACCCGAGACGTTCTCTGCCTACAAAAGAGGCACTCTTCCATCGAGCCGTGGCCTCTCCTCAGGCAGGAGAGAGAGAGGACCTCGACCCCTGGACCCTCTGCTCAAGAGCCCAACGCTCTGCTGCAGACGCGCTCTCGCACAGCTCCTGCTCACCGGTGCGATCTCTCCAGTGAAGACCTGAAATGGCCAAGATAGACCCTCCGTCTACGCAGTGACTGACAGCAGCTCCCCAGGGTTTCCCCCACAGCTGCTGGGGGCCGAACCTGGACCCTTCTGCTCTGTGCCTGAGTGAGGACGGCGGCCAGCACAGGAGCCGTGAGCTGCTCTGTCTCCAGCCTGGGCCAGTTCAAGTCTTCCTTGGCCAAGCAGGCAGAGAATCGTGAGATCCTCACTCCGCAGAGCTCAGAGTCGAGCTCAGAGTCGTTTAGAACTCCACAGAGATGTTTGTGTTTGTCAAAGGAGTTTCATCTGTTGGCCCCCCTCCCTCCTGCTTTTACAATTGTTTCGGAAGTGAATTTCTGAATTCTTATTTTCTTGTTGTTCTTGTTGGTTTGATGACGCAATTTACTGTATTTGTTTACATAGCAAGCGGCCTTGGACAAACTGATGGGAATCCCATAAGCAAAACTACTCCAGGAGCCTCAGTTTATCAAGAGCTGGAATGGTTGCCTTGCATTTTATCCTTTTGAATTTTTTCAGCTATCCTGGGACTGAAGGGGCAGCAGATACATTTTTTACAAATCATATATTTCCCCCTAAAACCAATCCCAACATGTCCTCCTCTTCCTGCTCATGCAGATGCATCAGAAATAAGATGGGAATCCCAAAGTGAGGCTCAAGGAGGGCGGCGGGGCTCTTACCTGATCCCACAGCGCCGCAGCCACTTGGTCTATGACCGCCCCAAGCTCTCTGTACTCCCCAGAGTACCTGATGTAGGCCCAGGTGCAGAGCGTGATCAGTGTCAGCCCCATGATCATGTTGCACAGACTGGCGATGATGTCCAGGCCTATGAAGCCGGTGACGCCAGCAATGACGTAGGTGATGAAGATGACCACGAAGAGCGTGGCCGGGGTGCGAGCAGCATGGAAGATGTTCTTGCTGTCATTGTGCTTGATGTACTGGACATAGAGCTCGTCCACCTCGTTCTCCAGCTGCTGGAGGTAGCGACGGCTAAACTCCTCACCGCCCATCTTTTTCACACTCCGGAACTGCCGCACCGCCTCTTCCTTGAGCTCCAGGTGTTTGCTCTGGAGGTCACTGGGCGCAAGGAATGGTCTATCTCCTCCACACACCTGTACCAGGATTGGGGGTGGTGGTGTTAGAGGTGGAGAGAAGAGGTACCGTATTACCCCGAGTATAGGACGCTCCTGATTATAAGCTGCACCCTTAACGTTTGGTGCTTTTAAAAAATACATTTAACTTTTTTTAACTTAAATATACACATTAATAGAACAGTAAAACAGTACAGCTTTAGTACAGTTAAAGGCATAGGCACCCTGTCCCTTATTGAATCTGGGCACCCTAGTATAAGTAGCCTTCCCAGATCCAAAGGGGGACAGAGTTCCTACCTTTAACCTTTGGAATTTGGGCAGGTGCAGCTTGTTGCACCCTTCCATGATGATGAGCTGCACCTGCCCAAATTTCAATGGTTAACAGCACAATCCTATGCATGTCTACTCAGAAGTAAGTCCCATTGCATTCCTGGCTTACTCCCAGGAAGGTGTGCATAGGATTGCAGCCTAAAGGTAGGCACTCCGTCCCCCTTTGGATATGGTAAGCCAATGTAGAAGTTCTTGCTCTCAACTTTCAAACTGCAGGATCAATAAATATCTTAGTTTCCACAGAGTCCTGAGGCTGGAACTTAAGGGTTAATTTTTTCAAATGCTTCTGAGGCTAGAGCCTGCTTGAGTGATCTGACCATTTAGCAAGTGATTAAGAGCTGAAAACACAGCGCTTTGCAGTTTAAAAAAAAAAAAGCTTTTACCTTTGAAAGAACTTGGAGAGGACGCTTGGCAGAAAACTCTAGGCAGAAAACGCTAGACTTTGATTGTAGGCCGCACCCCTACTTTAAAGACTTGCCTTAGGGTTTAAAAGTGAGTCTTATACTCAGGTCAATACGGTATTTGGGATTAGATGCTGCTCCTCCACTGGACTTGCAAACTCATAGGACCGTCAGGAGAGCCGTGGGGGATCAAAGCTCCATCCGGTCCAGCCTTCTCTTCCCAGTGGTAACCAACCAGGTGCTACTGGAAGCCCACAATCAGGGCTGGAAGGCCACTTCCCTCCCCTGCTGTGTCTCTCCAGCATCTGGTACTGGGGGGGGGGGGGGATGGAAGTGCCACCTGTTGTGGTGGCGAAATCCACAAGATCATTATGCATCATGTGACTCGTCTTTGTTCAGCAACAATGTATGGCTTATCTATTTCATTTGGGCCTGACCACCAAATTTTAGTGTTAGGAGAGAGGGAAAGAGTAAAAAAAATCTCTCCCCCCACCTTCCAATTCTGGAAAAAAATAAAAATAAAATGAAAAGGATAACAAATTCTTTGTCAAGGAAAGCAAAGCTAGATCTCCAACTTATCCATTTCAAGGATTAGGGCAGCAACAACACTCAGTAGATGTAAAAAAGAATAATATTTATATACCGCTTCTCAACAGAAAAATTGTTTTCAGAATTATTTAATTTTCTGAAATTTCTATTCAGAATTGTTAATTTAAATTTTATTATTTAGAGCAGTGGTTCTTAAAGTTCTGCCTGCAAGGCTTGGGGACAGCAGCAGCAGTGATCCTTGGGATCACCATCGCCGAAAAAGCGCCCGAAAATGGCTTTTTAAAATCTTACTGAGGCTTTGAGGGGGGTCGGGGAGGCCTGCGCGACCCTCCGCAGGCCTCCCCGATCTTCAGATTGCTGAAAAACGGCCATTTTTGACCAGAAGCGTCGCCTGATATGGGGCGGTGGGCCCCAGGGCGTAGGGGCGCTGAGGCTCTGGGGGGGGGGCGCGGGGCCTCCTTTAGTTTCGTTTTTGTTTTAACTTTTTTTGGTTTTTTAAAGGTTTTTAGGGGTTTTGTAGCGCTAACGGGGCTTCTAATCGTGTGTGTATGCTTTGTGCCCACTTAGCTTTTGTATAGGAGCCTCCAGCGACGATTTCCTCCAGCAACGATCTCTTCCGGGGGCGATCTGCGTTCCTCTGCTCCAGGCGCGAACTCTGTAAAGCGCCCAGCAGCGCTTTACAGAGTTCACGCAGGTGCGGAACTATTGGAAACATCGTCGTTCTGCGCCTGCGTGAACTCTGTAAAGCGCAAAGCAGCGCTTTACAGAGTTTGCGCCCGGGGTAGGCAGAGCAGAGGAACGATCTGCGCCCCCGGAAGAGATCGTCGCTGGAGGAGATCATCGCTGGAGGCTCCTAGACGAAAGCTAAATGGGCGCAAAGCATACACATATGGTTAGAAGCCCCGTTAGCGCTACAAAACCCCTAAAAACGTTTTAAAAAACCGAAAAAAGTTAAAACAAAAACGAAACTTAATTTATGCAAATTAGTTTGGGGGCGTCGGGGGATCGGCCCCATTCCTAGCGACGCCACTGTTTTTGACCACTTCAAATTGCTGTTCCGTGGGGGTCTGAAGATTGGGGAGGCCCTGCGGATGGTTGCGCAGGCCTCCCTGAACCCCCCGAAGTCTCAGTAAGTTAAAAAAAAGCCATTTTCGGGCACTTTTTTGGCGATGGCAATCCACGGGATCACTGCCGCCACCATGCTGCCTCCACTCCTTAAGGGTGCAGGGGACAGTTAGTGGTTCCAATGGTGGGTCACGACCTACCACTTTGAGAACCACTGATTTAGAGAATAAAGGGCTATTAGAGGAGCCCACAGGAAGGTTGGCTGGACTTCAGCCTTTCAAGTTGGTTCCAAATGTCTGGCCCACCCAGTCTCAAAATGTTGGAGCAGGTAAGCAATATTCTTATTAAGAATATTTATATACCACTTTTCAACAAAACGTAGTTCACAAAGGCGGTTTACATAGCAAAATAAATCAATAAATGGTTATCCCCAAAGGGCTCACAATCTAAAAGATGCAGAAGAGACACTCGTGCCCATTTAATACGTTAACAATAAGAAGACAATTCTAGCCACATCTTACGTCAGGGCAGGGAACCTCTATGGCTCCAAGAATGCTCCATGTGAGCACAAACATTGGTCTGGGGTGGAGGATGCGACATCTTAAAAACCTTCACTTTCTTTTTAAGAAAAAAACCACCAGAGGGGCAGTTACCAAAACAGATGAGCAATTGGAGCCTTCCTTCCCTGGTGGCGCACCACCCTTGCAGGGCAGGCCCAAGACCTCCTGACACCTGAGGCAGCATGTCAAATGCTGCCCCCCTTACCCGATGATGTGCCAACCTTTGCTCCTCCAACTCTCCAATGTTCTAGCTCGGCACTCTCATCCCCGCCACATTTCTTCTCTGCCCCCCCCCTTTTCCAATCCAGGGAGTGGAAGGTGGAGCAATGGAGGCAAGGAGGCAGACAGAGATGGGACCACCACCAACCTGCTGCCTGAGGCAATCGCTTCAGCTGGCCCCATGGATGGGCCGGCTTTGCACCCTCAACTTGCAACAGAAGACCCACATGGTGTGTGCCTCCCAGCCTACCCAGGTTGTTCAAAGAGAGGAAGTACCACCGTCCTCCTCAGAATGCCCCTGGCAGTCCAATCCCTTGAGTAGTACGGCAGCAGCATTTTCCATCTTACCTCTTCCATCCTCTTATTGTAAGTATCTTTAGCGGTGGCAACGGCTGCCAGATTGTTTGCTTCTGCTGTGGCCTGTGGGGAAAAGAAGACACCGTCGGTCAGGCAACCAGAAGGGCACAGGCAGCCCTGCCTCGCTCAGACCAAGACCTTTCTTTCTCCATCAATGGGACTTGGGCAGGAGAGCCTCTTGGAGAGGCACGTGCGTGGAAGGGGGCTGTCAGGAGTGAGGGGCCTCCTGCTTCCTGTACCAAAGTGTTCTGGCCTGGCTTTGACTCCGCCCCAAGCAAACAGACCAGGCCACTGCAGTTCAAGGAGAAAGATTTTCATCCTGGAGACGGTTTAAAGATGCAAACATATTTTATGCCACTGACAATGCAAGAAAATTATCCCAACATTTCTGGAACGTAGCTGCTCTTCGTTAGGGAAACCAACATAATGTTGGATGTACCCCGCCCTCAGCCACTTCCACACTGCCTGCAGCATGTTGCTGGGCACAGAACATTCATCCATCCCCTGGAGGAAAAGCAACTCCTGGGGGTCAGAACGTGTGCTGTGCTCTTGCCGACACAGAAAGGCATCTGCACCTTCTGTGGGTTTGTGCCAGGTTCTGTTTGTTCCCGAGTCAGTTCCACACCGACTGCCCCATCACAAACTCTCTTTCGGGACCTGTGCTGAGATGCCAAGGTGGGTTTCCTCGAACGGTGGCTCTCATCGAAACAACCACAGTAACCGACTGGGTGCGACCTCCACCTCTCCCCATTTGCACAAAAGTTCCTGGACTTCGAGGAGGCCTCCTGATTGCCGCTGCCACCACCACCATAGGATGCAGAGCATGCCTACATGGCGTGGCTGCATCTGTGGTGCATGTGGCGGGGGATAGGGCTGGACATTATTCATCTATCCAGCCAGATATTTATTTCTCGCCTTGTTGTCTGACGAGACCCCCCACAACAACTTGCAGCGTTTTAAAAATACAGGTCAGTAACAAAGCGCTCGTGCCAGTCTCTATGGGAGCTGGTGCTATGAACACCCCCTGCCCTGGGCACCTCTTCTTCTTCTTCTTCCAATGGCTACTGTTTGCTCTCTTCGAATGGAAGCTGAGGAGTTGGGAATAATATCCCCCACACGGATACATGCCCTGCCAATGGCAACAGCCTCGGCTGTAGCCGCGCAGGAGCACGGCGCACGCTTCCAAGTGGCATTTTCTCCACCTTTAGGCATACCTTGCGCCACCCTTGCCAAAACGGCGGGCCTTGATCAGAGCATTTGAGGCCAGCCCCACAGAGAGGCCACAGAGCACCCCAGATGCCATCTCAAGGGTTCGGGGGACTGAAACGTCAGTGCTTCCCGCCCCCCCCTCCTCCAAGACACGTTTCCAGAGGTCCCCACAGCACAAGTGAATACCTGCAACATTGATTTGGGATGAGGGAGCTCTTCTCCTTGGTAGATCTTAATATAGGCCTGGAGAGCAACAGAACAACAAAGATAAAACAGGCTGAGGTGCAATGCTGAGCTTATTCTTATACAGTGGTGCACAGAAAAACCCGCAGAGGTCGATACATGCATGGAAACTGGCTAGGAAGCTTCAAGGGCTCTAGATGTTCACAGGTGTCGGCTGATGAAGGGCTCGTTTCGCACCCATCCTGGCTTCGCTACAGAGGCGTCCAGGATGCTTCGGGGTTCACCCTGAGGTGCTGCCTTGGACCTTTCCTTGTCTGAACAGCCTCAGCCTGGGGGGTCACAGGGGCAGTCTGTTCCCGTTCTGCCTCTCCACTCCCAAATGATTAAGACAGGAGTGGGCAAGAGAGGAAATGCAAGAACCAGCATGCAGTTCCAGCGGCAGGAAACTGGGGGCCCTGAGCAAACCCATGCACTGGACCCCCCCCATGACACCTCCCTGATGGAGCACTGCTACTCAGCCACTGCCCCCCCCATCCGGCCTACACGGAAGTGCTGAACTCAAGAGGAGATTCCCCCCAGAAGCTCCAAGCTGTGAAGGAAGGAAGGGGGGGGTACTACACTCAGGAAGGCCCTGACACAGTTTTCACCTTTTGGTGAGACTTGCATATGGAAAAGGGCCTCAATGACTTGCCACACAAGAGAAAAAAAACCCTCCCTTGGGCCTGCGTCTCACCTTGAAATATTCCACCAGGCCCCGGCAGGTGATCTTACTTCCATTGATCTCTTTGACGTCCAGGTTCTCGGGGCTGAGAAGCCAAGGGATCAGCACCTTCAAATTCTTGATGAAATCTTCATCAATTTCTGCAAGGGAAACAATGCTCACACACACTGGGGGTCTGTGTTCTGCGGCTGCCCTTCATCCATCTCAACCTGTGGCTTCCAGCCAGGTTTGGGGCCTGGGACTGCCTTGGTCACCCAGATGGATGGCCGACTATGGTGAGAACGGGACAGGGGGAGTTCATTCCTGTTGGTTCTGCTGGAATACCACTGACTAAGACATTCTTCTGGACCACTTCTGATGACTGGGAGAGCAGAACAATCCCCCTCCCCCCCAGAGCCTGACCCTAGAGAAGAAGAATACGCTGAAGCTGAGTGTGGGTGATGGTGCATCCAAGTGCTCTCTCCACTCTAGACATCGTTTGTCTTCACCCAATCGCTGGGAGCTCTCCCAGTTCCTACAAAAGGTAGCAAGACTCACCCTGCTACCTGGAACCTACTGCTGGATAATTTCTGTCCAGCTTAGCCCATCTCAAACTTCCTCGGTGACCAATTAGCTCTCAAGCTCAGCTGCAACAGGACAACCAAAAATCTAAATCAATACATAAAAGCTATCCTTACATTATACTACTGGGGTGTGTGGTAACTCCATCGTCACCCCCCCCCCCAATCCTAATTTCCCACAAATGACATTTTCTTAGATGTAAGCTTACCACTCCACCAGTTGGCAAAGAGGGCCGTTACTTCTCACAAGAGAAAGCTGGGTTAAAGTTCTAGGATTCAGTAACTTCACACTTGAGTTCCCTAAAAAGTCTTCGGTGGATACCAAGACCTGACGGCAGTATCCACCCAAGAGTTCTTAAGGAACTCAAGTGTGAAGTTACTGATCTTCCAAGTAAAATATGCAACTCGTTTCTTAAAACAGCCACTCTGCCAGAGGACTGGAGGGCAGCTAATGTCAATCTTTAAAAAAGGAGACAGAGGGGACATGGGAAACTACAGGCCAGTCAGCCTAACATCTGTTCCACGTATGATGGTGGAAAGCCTAATCAAGGATAAAATCATGAAACATATAGAAGAACAAGCTTTGTTGAGGGAGAATCAGCATGGCTTCTGTAAGTCTTTCCTCACAAATCTTTTAGAATGCTTTGAAAAGGTCAACAGGCATGCGGATGTGGGCGAATCCGTTGATATTATATTTCTGGACTTTCAGAAGACATTTGACACAGTCCCTCACCAAAGGCTCCTGAGAAAACTTCACAGTCCGGAAATAAGAGGGCAGGTCCTCTTATGGATTAGGAACTGGCTGAAGACCAGAAAACAGCGAGTGGGTGTAAATGGGCAATTTCACAGGTTACATCACAGGTTACAAGCCACGATGGGGATAAGCAACCTCCTGGTTTTAGTAATAGGCTATCTCTGAAATGCCAGATGCAAGGGAGTGGCGACAGGATACAGGTATCTTGTTGTCTTGTGTGCTCCCTGAGGCATCTGGTGGGGCCACTGTGAGATACAGGAAGCTGGACTAGAGGGGCCTTTGGCTCTTCTGACGTTCTTATGGGTTCACACGTTCTGTGTGTTAGAAAATGGCACACGGACATAAGTCAAAGGAATTAAACCAGGAAGCAGACAAACCTCTGAGCTTCCCATCGAAGTTTGGATTGGTAGCTACTTTCAAGCCCGGATGAGGTAAGAGAAAGCAGGAGATTTGGGTGAAACAGGAGTGGATGTGCTTCCGGACATTCTGCAGCTCTTCATGCTGGTTTCCGGACACCTGAGAACAACGAGGGGCAATCAATCAGTGGGTCTTTGACTTATGGGGACGAGTGTTTAATGCAGGGGTGGCCAACCTTCTACCATTAGGGCTACTGTGTTCTTAAGAGTTGTGTAGAAGACAGAATCTTGGCAGCTGCAAGTGCTGATGGTGCTGCTAAAGCAGCTGCACCTGCTGAAATGCCCTCACCTAGACAACCATTTAAAGGGCCAGCATTCACATTGAAAGGTTGGCCACCACTGGTTTAATGTCTTCTGTAGATGTACAAGGCAGCTTTTTTCAAAAATGGAAATTTCTAATCAAGCATGGAAGTCCTGCCTGGGAGATCTTCTTGTCTCAAAGACTTGTCTCCTTACTGGGCAGCTGTACAACCTCAAAGGGCCTCAGAATGGAGACCAGATAGATCCCCTCCCGCTCCCTCTGGGCCAGGGTGAAGGCTAAGCAGCCACAGCAGCTGGCAGGGTCAGAAATCTTTCCGGCTGGCCAAAGGGAGCTTTCATGAAGGAATGGTCCCCTTTTGTCTCCCTTATTTATTTATATCCTCCTGCCTTATTGCCATGCCTCAAGGCAGCTAATAATAAAACAATTTTAAAAACATTAAAACAGTGAAAAATACTTTTGGTATCAAATTATGTTCTTCAGTTTGGTCCCTTTTCCTAGAAGGTGGGGGCAACTTGCCCGGAGCCTGCAGTGCTCTGACCAATGATCACGATGATGAATAAGGGTTTATCTACCCCTGACCCACTGACCAAATCCAAAAGCGACCAGCTGCTGCCCACACGAAGGCACCACAACAAGCTCAGGGGCCTCAGTGATCAGTGATTCAAGGGGGGAGGGGAGGGGAGGAGAGACCTATCAATGGCTGTGAGACCTCCATGTTTAGAGACAGCATGGCTCTGGATACCAGTTCCTGGGGACTCGGGGAGCAACAGTGGGGGAGAGCTGCTACTGGCTTCAGGCCTTGTTTGTGGGATTCCCCAAAACACCTGGTTGGCCACAGCAGGACACAGGATGCTGAACCGGATACAGCTTTGGTGTTATCCAGCAGGGCTCTTTTGCATTCCTAGCATTTTTCAGCTTTGACTGATGCACCTTTCACATTTCCAGCGAGGAGAACCCACCAGCACTTGCGTGCGAGACAGGGACTTCCTCCCTCCCTTCCCAACTGGTCAGCTGTGGCTGTCCCCAGAGCAAGGAAAGTGTTCAGAGGATTCCTGCTTGGGACTGGAGGCCCTTGACGCCATGCATGCACCTAACTCTGGCCCTGCCCGGCTGCCCTCCATCTTGCTGCTGCCTATTCCCCCCCCCCCCGCTACTGTCTGACTACTGAGTGCAGATCCCCCTCCCATGCAGAACTGGGCTTCCCCCAGCCCAGTCTAAACATTGCCCCAAGAAAACCAAATTATGCAGCCTCTATGCATCCAGCCAATGTGCACAGAGTTGCCGATTGTGGCACTGCACAGCCTTCCATCAGCCCAGAGGAGAAGGATGGCCATGGAGGGCGTGGGGGGGGGCCCTCTGCTAAGATCCATCCCAGCCCATCCTTGTTTCCAAAGTGTCACCAGACAGTGCTCACCTTTTCAATCCTCCCTTTGCCTCAAATAATTAATTTGTTTATACTCTGCTTTTAAATTCAAACTATAAAAGCAGTTCACAATACATGTAATAAGAATAAAAACAAGGAAAAAATACAACCAGGAGTTAAAAATTAGACGGCAGTAATCCAAGAATATAGCAGATGAGAAAACCACCTCAAGCAGCGGAATTAAAAAACCTCCTTGAATAGAAACATTTTTCACCATCCATCTGAAATGGAGAAAGTGCCTGCCTAATTTCATTAGGGATGGAATTATGTAGCTGTGGTGCCACCACTGAGCAGGTCCTACCTCTGGTATCTGCCAGACAAATCTTTTTTAAATGACAGGCCAGAAAGCAGCCTATCTCAAAGCTCAGGCACGCATGCAGGAGAAGAGAGTCTTTAATGTTACCTGGTCCCAGTTCATTTAGTAAGGACTAGAAACTTGGGTTATTTTTCCTTTGAAATGGAGGCTGAATGCACAAGGAGACGTAAAGCAGAATTCAGCATCTTGTGTGCAGGCTCACCTGACTCCATCTCTGCCAACTCTTCAGTGAGTAATAGAAACTCATTTATTCCTGCAGGCTTTTAACATGCTTTTAGTTGATGAGATGCTGCGTTTTATCAATGATGTGTTGAGGCTGCTAACCATTTTGCTCATTGTTGATGTTTTTAATTGTTTTTGGGGTTGTTCTAAATATCGAGGTTACTTTCATTATTGTCTTGATGTGATTTATATATTACATTGGTTTATATCTATACAGTAGTACATTATTTGTTTTGGTGTGGTTTAAAAATCAGAAAAGCAGGATAAAGGTTTCTGAAATTAAAACTTCCAATGCCAACCTTGAGACGCTTTTCCAAAAACTTTGCACCACCTTCAGCCCCATAGGAGAATTCGTACGGAAAGCTCCAGTCACGAACGAGGAATATGAGGGACTAGAAAGAAGGTGACAAAAAAGCACAACATACAGAATGAATCAATCACAGTGGGACATCTGCAGTCAGGGTCTCTCCGCACCGCCACACGGACTGAAAAGAGGGCATGGATCTAAGCCTCAGAGACGGCACGTTCCTTGTTTTACGTTTAGGGCTTCTAGCTCAACTTTCTCCCCAAAGGAAATGGCTCACTCTGAACGATTTATTTAAAATTAAAATACTCTTACAAATATTGATTAATCCTGCTCATTACACAGGATTCTCACGGTCTCCCATCCACAACCCCTGATCAGTTCTGCTCGCACCCGCAGCATCAAGTACTAGTCCCAGACCATTCCCTGGGTCCATAAAATGCCCTTCGGCGACAGAGAAGATTCCCACTGTAGTCACTTGTGTTCTGCAGGACGCACCAGAGAACTAGACATCACAGGAAAAAAATATTCCATCAGTGTGAGAAGTTGGAGAAGGTAAACAAGGGGTTAACATGAGACCTCCCCTTCACTGCTGCCAAACCAGAACTGGGTTTGGTGAGCCGGTCCGGAATGAAACCTGGGTTGGACGTCATCTAGATTCTGGCAGGCTAGAATGACTGACAAGACACGGGCTGAATCTCTCAGAGCATTCGGAGCCCCTCCCTGCCAGCTTGGAAGAACTAACACAGGGCCTGCCTATCCCAAAAGGCTTTTGACAAGTTAAGCTGCGCTGCATTATTGAACTGCGGCCAAGGAGGTAGGTCTGTTTTGTTTTTGCTCCGATACTGCCAATTCCTTTGGTGAGAATTGCAGCTTCATGTGGTGTTAAGGCATTAAGTCCTTTCCAGCTACACGTAAGGAGCAGGGAGGCTCCTGCAAGGGCACATTCCCCAAGAGACGCAGAGACGCAAAGAGCCTGCCTGAACCACAACACGGCACAGGGTGGTGCGAGGAGGGACAGCAGGTAGCAGGCAGGTTGGCTCCAGACCCTGAGAGGCAACATTGAAAGGGCCACAAGGCAGGCCATGTCACTGTTGCTCTAGATGAGAAAGGGCACTGAGGGCGGGCATGATGGAGACGTATAAAATTATGCATGGGATGGAGAGAGGGAAGAGAGGGATGTTCTTTTCCCACTCACACTACACTAGAACTAGGGGACATCAGCTAAAGTTGAGTGGCGGAGGTGTTAAAAAAGACAAAAAAAAATTATTTCTTTACCCAGCGTGTGATTAATCTGTGGAATCTCTTGTCACAAGATGTGGCGATGGCACCTGGCCTGGATGCCTTTAAAAGGGGGACGGACAGATTTATGGAGGAAAAATCCACCACAGGTTACAAGCCATGATGGGGATAAGCAACCTCCTGGTCTTAGTAGTAGGCTATCTCTTAATGCCAGATGCAAGGGAGTGGCAACAGAATATGGGTCTCATGTTGTCTTGTGTGCTCCATGAGGCATCTGCTGGGCCAGTGTGAGATACAGGAAGCTAGACTAGATGGGCCTTTGGCCTGATCCAGCAGGGCTCTTCTGAGGTTCTTAATTTTACCTGGCGCAGGACCTGGGGGACGACGCAGTAAGTGGTGCAAGCCTCTGCGCCGGCACCACTTACACTAGAGGACTCGCAAACGTGCTTTACGGCACATTGACGACTCCTTAGGCCGGTGTGGACCTGGCCTGTATTCTGTAGGATTGCGTCGTAAGATGGGTGGGAGAAGAGCATGAGAATACACTACCCATGCGCTCCTTAAATAACCCCCTGCTTTGTTGCATCACCAGGATGGGGGCCGGGGCTTCCCTGCAGGAATCATGGGCCAGTGGGGGGGGGTGTTTTTTCTCTCTGGCAGCCTCTCACCTGAAAGGGCTTCAGGAACGTTTCCTCCATGGCCAGCCTCCCATATTCCGTGAAAAGCTGGAATGAGATGCAAAAGGGATTAGCTCCACCTATACACATAGGGTTGGGGGGGGGGGGACTTGGAGAACGGAAATAAATAACAGGGGTGGGTTACCAGGGGATAAACACCAAATGCTAGGAATGGGCATGGGGTGAAATCACTGCCACCTTCTTCCCCCAGCAGGGCTCCTATGTCATCAATTCCAGATGTGCCAGACAAACGGAAATGTGGCCGGTGGCCTTTGCCCCATCGTTACATCTCCGTGGCAGGAAAGGGTTCACCTGCTGAGTTGCTCTCGGTCAGGCTGCTGTTAGCAGCACATGAGCACTGCTAAAAATGTTTTTAAAAGATGGCAACCAAGCAGCAGATAATGTAAGATTGTCACTTCTAAACCCTGAAGAAGACGCGTGTCCTTGCAAGGGTTGAACAGAAGCCCAACATTCAGCAGGGGCTGCTTTGCCCCCCTTCACCCCCTTGCCAGGACAGGAGAAGCTGCATCTGGGAGAACTTTCCCTTCTATAGAACACTTAGAGGAGGCCTTGACACCAAAGGGCTTGCCATCGCACAATGCCATACCATGAGAGGGGGGGCTGAAGTGCCCCTTGGAAAAATGGGGCCTCCATGGTGAATGCGTCCACCACTCTCCACCCCCAAGTCCTAGGAGGAGGAGGTGGTTCGAGGCAGCCCTGACACCACCAATAGGCAGGCACTAGCATCATCTCAAGGAAGGGAGGATGGTTGGAGGCACCCGGACTCCTACTGCAGCTGCACAGGGCATTCAGGAAGCCTTGCAGCGCTCAGTCACATCCCTGAGCCTTGGCCGACTGGGCAAAGGGAGATCATTTTAATTGGGCCGCTATTCCATGCTTGCAAGGAGGATGTCTGCTGAGGGGAGAGAAAAGTACGTCTATTCTTTTTGAGTGGGAAGAGCAGAATGGGGGGGGGGGGACAACCATGCCCCTAATCTCTATGGTTTGGGGAAGGTCCTCAAGGCATGGTGAGACCGAGAAGCAGTGGCAAAGTTTCACTGGATTGTCCACAGTATTCCCTGTCCTTCCACACTGCCCACATCCCAAACTGTGCATACTCTGAACCTTTGGGGGGAGAACGTTCAAAACAGAGGAGTAAATTGTCCAAAGAAAAGCTGAATTCTGTGACCTGAATAATTCCGCATAATTTCTCCCCCCCCCCCAATTTATTCTCCTTCTGCTATTAACAAGTAGGGCACTATTGGCCCAATCCTATCCCCCCTCCCCGCTGCCGGAACTAGCGTCCCAGCGGTGGAGTTTGCTTTACGGCCATCGTAAACGGCCTTACGGAAGCATGCGGAGCCACGTGCTTCTGTCTCGCCACTGGAGAGGCCACGGAGGCATTGCACTTATCAAGGTCATAAGTTTTCAAAACAGTTTCAAAACTGACAAATCGGCACTGGCAGAATATGCGTGGGAAAGGAGGCACAGTATAAAGTTTGATGAAATACAGATCTTAGAAAGGAGTGAACTGTATAGTCTATACGGGTAAATAGAGAGGCAATCGAAATTATTAAGCACCCCAATGTAATGAATAGAAGAGAGGAAACACTTAGAATAAGCAAAACATGGTTGCCAGTAATCAAAAAGACTAGGATTTTACCATTTGTGACAAGTGATAGATAGGATTGGGTTAACAGCAGTGCATAATGATGGTTGAGACAGATTTGGTTTTATTCTATATAGTAGGGGTTCATCACAAGTATGGTGTAAACCAGTTGTATCCAGGATAATTTGTTTTTACATTGGTTTCAGAAGATATTTTAGTATTTGGTGTAAGCGTATTTAGGAATGTTTTAAATGTGTGTATGTTTTTAATAGTATTTAGTATGTATTATAACAGTAATAGCATTTGTAATAGTATTCAGGAATGTTTTAAATGTGTGTATGTTTTTAAGAATCTATCTAGTAGCATTGGTTTGATTGCAAGGGGATGGAGAACAGATGGTTTTACTTAGTTTTAGTCCAGGGCTAGGATCTTGCCAGAATGTGTTAATCACATGGTAATCAGGTGGTGAGTTTGGGATGAAGATTGCCTCAGACTCAGAGTATATAAGATCAGTTACAGTGGTTTGCGCAAGACGACTTGGTACAGTTTTCTGTACAAGTAACACCTTCTGAAGAAGCCAGCAGTAAGGCTGGCGAAACGTAAAGGATTAAACTTTTAAATGGTTTTTAACTGTTTGAATTATTTTAATATTAAACCGATCTGAGAACCTGGAATATGGGGATATTTCTGGAATATTTCTAAATATTTGCAATCTGGATTAATTTATTTTAAAAAATCCCTTTTTGATAAAATGATCCAATTTGTCTTTTTTCTCCTAAGTAAAGGTAAAGGTGACCCCTGACAATTAAGTCCAGTCGTGTCCGACTCTAGGGTGTGGTGCGACTCTAGGGTGTGGTGCTAGGGTGTGATCCCCATTTCAAAGCCGAAGAGCCAGCATTGTCCGAAGACGCCTCCGTGGTCATGTGGCCGGCATGACTCTCCTTGCCGCAGCGCGTAGCATGCAGCTGGAACCTTCCCGCAAGCGGTACCTATTTATCTACTCGCATTAACATGTTTTGGAACTGCTAGGTTGGTAGGAGCTGGCCAAGCAACGAGAGCTCACCCCGTTGCGGATTCGAACTGCCGAGCTTTTGATCGACAGCTCATGGTTCAGCGGTTTAACCCACTGCGCCACCCGCTGGCCTTCTCTTACTCAGATGTAATTCAAAGCATAATCCTACATTTTGTCAAGCCATTCTCTGGCACTATCATTTGTCTCCAGCGTTTTGTGTATAAAATTCTAGCCGCAAATACCCCACAGAAGGTCAGTTCTTTATTAAGTCGATATACCATGATGTCAATAAAGGTCAGGAGAAGTATTAAAGGATCTAATTGCATATTATAACCCAAGATCCTCTCTATTCCCCTTTTCAATACCCCCCTGCCACTTTTTCAGGGCCACAATTCTACTGCTCAAAAACCTCCTCTCTTGTTTCGGAAAATAGAAAGCAGTCTTCTACCAAGGTAGACCCTTGGCCCATCAGACTAACTGGTCAAAGAGAGACCTTTTCTAAGTTGCCCCTCTTATATTTAGTGGTGGGAGCAGTAGTGAAGGAATGGTGTTGCGGGGGGGGGGCGCCCCTGGTACAAGGCTAGGGTGGTGGTAAGCCACATGACCCCCAGCCTTGCACCCAAAAAGGTCTGCCCCCGCCGCACCGATCGAGTATTCACCAGGGGGGCAGTGTTCTCCCTTGCACAAGTCTGTAGATGCCTCCGCAGACCTCTCCAAAGGGATTTACAGCTATTTCAGATCAAACCAAAAGTCGCTTGTGGAGGCATCTCCAGACCAGAGCGAGGTAGAATGCAACCCCCCCCCCATGAGTAATTATCAAATGGTGTTGGACCCCAGTATCCGCGAGGCGCTGAAATACTGACGCTGAAATTTCAAGGGGTTGAAATACTCTCAAATGCTTCATAGGGGTTGAAATACTCTCAACCTCCCTGTTGCTGTTCCACCACTAGAAACGTGTGGGTGTGGAACTGAAAACTGAGATTCTCAGGAAGCTGAATGGAGCACTCTCAAGACCATATTCTCTGCCATCTCTGACCCTCCCTGTGCTAAATCTCAAAGCTGAAAGGGGGAAGGAGCAGCATTACCTGCAAGTGCTGGAGGTCGTCTTCCTGGACATTCTGTGACAAATTGTACACCTGGGTTCAAAACAACCACAGAAGAGTAAATAGACCGGAAACAGCCCTGGCTGCTTGGGAGGTCTGTGTATTTCTTTTCCAATGTCTCAGGTGTGCCCCACAGAGGCCAGGGCAAGTTCTCCCTCCCCCCCGGCCTTGGGTAGATCAGTCCCAATTCCTCTGGGTCAGAAACAACCATGTTCTGGGAGAAGCCAAAGCCTCCCTAGCTAGGGTGCTCAGAGTCAACCTTCCCTAGCTCTGAGGCCAAAGGGCCTCTTCTGACCCGTTTTAGCAAGGGCAAAAGCACTCCCTAGCCGCCAGTCCTCTCCGATCCGGAGCCTGGTGGCTCCTCTTCCTCCGGGGAAGAGGAAGACACGTGCCATTTCACCCTCCTGCTGTCCTCCAGTAGGGCAGGCATAGCCTTACCAGATCCCGCCCCCAATGCAGGGGGGGACAGAAGCGACACTGGCCGGTACACGGCCGGGACTGGAGGCGTGGCCAGGGGCGGGGGCGGGGACTTCCTCCCTCGAGGCTGGGAGCTCTCCGGAACAGCCCGAGTAAACTCGGGCTGTTCCGGAGAGCTCCCAGCCTCGTCACGTATTTGCGCCAGGCTGGGAGCTCTCCGGAACGGCCCGAGTTCACTGTGATGCTGTGATGTTATAGCTGTAATGGTCTGTTCACACATGCAAGGCATTACTTGATGTTAAAGTCATCAAGTGATATGCTGGCATGTTTGAACTTGGGCCGTTCCGGAGAGCTCCCAGTCTCGCGCAAATATGCGACGAGGCTGAGAGCTCTCCGGAACAGCCCGAGTGAACTCGGGCTGTTTCGGAGAGCTCCTAGTCTCGCGCAAATACGCGATGAGGCTGGGAGCTCTCCGGCCTCGTCGCAAATACGCGACGAGGCCGGAGAGCACCTAACAAAGTCCCAGCTGGCCGGGGCAATGAGGAGACTGGCCGGGAACCCGGGATTGGGCTCCCGAACCGGGATTGTCCCAGTCATTTCTGGGACTATGGTAAGGCTAGGCAGGCAGGTCATGCCACAAATCACCAGCTGCTCACCTTTGCTACTGGACATCAAGAACCAACACAAGGTTCTTGTGGTGTTGGGCAATGAGGGGAATGTACTGATTTCCAAGAACAACTATGCTGGATCAGAAGGTTCACCTACCCCAGCACCCCGTTCCCAACCAGATGCTTCTGGAATGCCCACAAGCCGAGGACAAAGGCAAGAGCCCTTCCCGGCTGTTGTCCTCAACCGACGCCTGGTACTCAGAGGAAGACGGCCTCTCAGCTAGGAGGCTCCACCGAGACATCCTGAGTAACAGCAGGCTGATCTCTCTCAAGTACAAGCCAGGCCAGGCCTCCATTCAGGGCTGGTGGGCTGCATTTGGCTGGCGAACTGGCAACCTGTGCAGACCCGCTGCAAGGTGAAGAGCTTGGGTTTGAAACGATAGAGAAGTCTCTGCCTCTTCACCATTTCCCCCCATTTTTGTTGTGTTTGGGGGACCACCTGGACACACCAAAGGGTCCACTAGTGGGCCCCAAAAACTGACATCCATGCTAAAGAGTGGCACCTTTGAGACGAGGAGGTCCCCCGTCTTTTCGCCCTGCCTCCGGAGGTCAGTTGCTGCCACAGAGCTCCCCCCGCTCCCCGCGTCACACACGTGACCCCCACACAACCACCACCGCCCAACTTCATTACCTGGATGGAGCTAATCATGGTGCTGAGAGCAAAGACAGTGGCTGAATCCCGCAGCGTCGACTGGCTGTCGAAAGTTCCCTGCGTGTCCATCAGCAGCACAGCAACCTGTGCAGGAGGACAGACAGAGGGAGCATTTCTAGGACTGACGGGGGGGGGGGGGAGAGAGCTTCTGCCATGAGCAGCCCTTTCCCTGCAAGAACTGAAACCCCCCAGAGCTTCAGCTGGGGTGTTAACACAGCACTGCCCCCCCCCCCCAATCCAGAATAAACTGTAAGTGCACTTTCTTTGTGTCTGCTGCGCAAGTAGTTTTATTAATTCTTTAAGCCAGGGGTGTAGTAGCCTATTCCACAATAAGAATTAGGGGTCCCTCCACCGGGTAGGAAACAGAACTGGGTTAGACAGCACAGCAGTGTAAGACACTGAATCCTAAGAAATCCAGTTACCAGCTCTCCTCTGGTTTTTGCATATTGCACAACCAGTATTGATAGGGGCTAGAAACCGGGCTCTTCAGACCACTGGCTAATCCCAGACAAGCAAAAATATAAGATTGCAACAGGCTGTATTGGGGGAGGGGGAAGGGCAGGAAGGACAAGATGCAGGTCAATTCTGGTAGCGTTTGAAGGAGAATCCAGTGATTGTCCCAGGGCAGGGGGCAGGGAGGGACTGGTTGTCACACAACATGGTGGCAAGAAAACAACAAGCATCTGCAACTTGTGCCGCCATTTGGGGGCTGATGGTGTGTCCCACAATCCCAGGAGCTGTGGCAAGGGGGAAGAAGAGACTGGGTGCTGCAAGATCAGCCAGATAGAAATACTTGAAACAACAAACAAATCTAGGGATAGCGTCTCTTTCGCCTTGCCTGGTTCTCCATATTCAGGGACAGCCATTGGAAGAACCATTTACCTTGTTGCCATCCGGCTTGTCCACAAGGAAGACTTCACTCCATATCTGGATGCCAGTTGTCTCCCGCTCCGACCCACCTCTCCAGGAAAAGCCTGTTAGTGGTTCGTTATAATCCCCAACCCAATCGAGGGATTCCTACATGGGGGGGGGGCAGAGAGAGAGAGAGAGAGAGAGAGAGATCTGCATTGGCTTAGGCAGCAGCGATGTAGACTTGAGTCTATTGACTCGCACTCGAGTCAGACTCAAGTCATGTCAATAACTTGACTCGGCGATTGTAAAAGACTCGAAAGACTCGACTCGAGACTTGGAGCCTTTTACAACAAGTCGAATTTTATTCAGGTTTAAACCTGTTTTCCCCATTAAATAAATAGGGACTCGCAACCAAAGACTCGAGACTTGGACCCAGAGACTTGGGACTTGACTCAAGACTTGGAGTCAGAGACTTGATCCACATCCCTGTTAGGCATCTGCATAATCGGTGGGCCCATCATTCAAGGCAAATTCGGCCCACACGTGGGCCAAATCTCCTATTGGTGTTGCCTGTCAAGCCCCTGGCAGGTCACAATGGGGCACCAAATACCTCCCCTGCCGTGTCCCTGAAGCTGCTGCCCAATCAGCCCCTCAGCTGCATCCTGAACGGTGGTGTTGTCTGAACCCATCCAACCCATCGCAATCTCAAGACGAGGCTTTGAGCTGCTGGCTCCAGGACAACAAACCCAGGCCCAAGCAACGGCCTGCTCTCCCCAGGGCCCTCAACACACTCTTTCTTCTCGACTCTCAAGTGTTGGGTCCAGAGCGAAGGGCCACTTGATGCATTTGGTGGGATTCAGCATCCGCCCCAAGACTGTTGAATTATAATTTGTTGTTGAGTGCTGGAAAAGTGGTTAGCAAACTGTTGCAATAGATACTATTTCTGGCCTGCTCTTCTACAAAGAGTTCGTGTGGTTAGTCCCCCTGCCTCTTTTATCCTCACAAGAACCCTGTGAGGGAGGTTAAGGTGACAGGGACCGATGGCTCAAGTTCGTCCAGGAAGCTTTGTGGCTGAGCAGGATTATGAACCAGGTGCTCCCCAGTCTACATCCCATGTTCTAGCCACTGCCATCCATCATACTGGTCCCCAACCTTGCCAAAAACACATATAGGAGCATCCCAACATGCCTATTTGGCTCCCAGGCAGGCTGCAGACTCTAAACGGAGAATGCAAAAACTGGGCCACAGGCTCTGCTGCAGCTGACCTCCTCTACGTACCACGTTGTTGTACATATATCTCAGCATGAAGTCCATCAGAAATGATTTCCCTTTCCGAAAAGCCCCTGCCACGGAGACAGCAACCACCTCCCGATCTCTCACAGCCTCCGACAGCAAAATATGGTTGAGGGCAGCTTCGTCCAGCTCAAAGGAGTGGTCGTCCTTCACAATGAGCACTTGCACCGGCCGAGCCTTTCCATCAGCCTCCTCCTCCTCCGAGCTCCACTCGTAATTCTTTTCTGAAAATCCACCTGTGTTTAAACAGAGTTAGGTTAGTAACCTTGATATATAAGCTCAGGATAGAGCTACACATTGGGTTGGAAAAAGCAGGTTCCCAAACTCGGTTGCTGAGGTAACATGAACATGATGGGGAGGAGAGAGGGAGAGGGCATTTGTGTAAGGGGAAGGTAGCGGGGTGGGTGTGCGGGGTGTTTAACTTCTTCCAATCCCATTAATTCTCCCATGTTCCAACCCCCCAACCCCCAACTGGGTTTAGCTTTGGTTTCAGCTGGGGAAAAACCCCATTTAAAATGATCCCATGGTCATTTGCAGAGAACGATTAAGAGTTAGCACACAAAGGCTGCAATCCCACACACACTTACCTTGGATGGAGTAAGTCTCACTGAAATAAATGGGATTTACTTTTGAGTAGACATGCCTAGGATTGTGCTGAAATTCTCCTCCTCTACAAATTCCACCTGCCCCTGCACTGATGCAGTGAAGAGCCACCAGTAAACGAGAAGCAAACTGGCGAGTTCAAGTTGAACAGTAGGATGGGGAGGCCAGGGAATTAACACTCCCACCCCTCAAAACCAAGTTCCCAAAAACAAATACAGAAGCCATTTACTGAAACAGATTGGCTGATGGGAGATTGACGGCGCAATCCTGCTTAATTTTAGGCCAGCATGTGCTCCGCTGGCCTTAGGTGTCGAGAAAGTGCCGGAAAGCACTTTCGCAGCGCCTCTAATGTAAGCGGTTCCGGTGCAGAGGCTTACACCGCTGCCCTCCGGACTCCACATCACTGGACACAGGTAAGGCCAGCGCCAGTTGGTGGGAGGGCAGGCCGGGGTGGTAGGGAGGGGGCAGGGATATCGGCGGTGTGCTCCACCATATCTCTGGCGTCTTCCTGGGCTGGGTTGGCCTTACATCTAAAGAGCTGGCACACATCTGAGAAGGCCCATTGGGGCCTCCGGGGCTTACACCGCAGGAGGGGGACAAACATCCCCTTCCCCCAAGGCCGTGTAGGGGCAGGCTGCATCCTAACTAGGATGCAGCGGTCGGCCATTTCAGCCAGCGGCTGCATCTTAGGCAGGATCGGGCTGCCTGGCTGTAGCGCCGCTAGGCTGGGGCCAGGGGGAGGGTGCTGTGCCCCGGGTGCCGACCGCAGTCTCCTTGTGAGGAGCAGCTGTGGCAGCAGCTTCTGCGGCCCCGGCTCCTCCTTGAGCAGCCACAGTGGCTGCAGAGGCCGTTTGGGCTGATTCCAGGGTGGGAGACTGGTCCTCCCGCCCGCCCTCGCTCGCTCCTGGAAGGCTCCAAACGGAGCCTTTCTGGGAGTGACGTCATGACGCAGGGTGATGATGCGAAAAGCGTCATCCTTCTGCCTGTGGTCCCCCTCCAGCAACACCACTGGATTTAGGACAGACAAAAGGAGGTTGTTCTCGACAGTGCATAATTCATCTGTGGAACTCCTTGCCACAGGATGTGGTGATGGCAACTCGCTTGGATGGCTTTGAAAGGGGACTGGACACGGTGATGCCGGACCAGAGGCCCCTAACTAACGCTGGCTACAGTCATGGCGGCCATGTTGAGCTGCCTGTGTCTCACCTCCATAAGAGGTGAGATCCTCTCCAGCACCACCGGCACTACGTGGGTGCCAGTTTTCTCAAAGTAAGGAGACATTTGTCCCCATACCTGAGTAACGCCCCATAATTCTGGTATGCTGGTATAGGAGCAGTAAGATCACTCTTGTTTTTAATATGTTTCTGCATTTTAAAGACAGTACACCTCATTGGGCTTTTCCTTTACAAAAAAAAAGGAAAACGGCCAATATATTTATAAACGGCTACAGACTCCAAAGCATCCAGGCTGAACATTCCTGCAACAGTGAAAGACAACAGGCCTGAAACCACCAATCCGAGCCCAGGGCAGGCATCATGTGACAGAACACAGGCATTTCAGGGGGGGGGAGCACCCACCCTAGCTAAGCCTGATGCAGTTCTAGCATCTTTTGTCCTCACAAGGGTGATGCAGACACCCGGCTGCACAGCTCCTGCAGCTGGGCCCTCGTGATGCACAGCTGCACAGAGCAGAATGTGTTGTTGTGTGATCCGTCCGGATCGAGTCCCTGGGCTGCTGGTCCTGCCTGGAATCGTCCCTCAACCTCACCTGCCAATTGGCTGCTGGCCGGGACTCTTTCGCAGACACTCTGGGCCATCCAGATTAACGCAGAGTCTCAGCAGCAGCAGCAGACCCAGAGGAGGAGGGCCTCTTGCACCCTCCTTCTCCTGTCTCTTAGTCCTGGAGAGCCAGACCTGCTGCGTCTAGGAGGCTGCACACAAACGTGCCTCCTTTCAGGTCTTTTCTGCGGCAGGAACAGCTCGAACTTCTTTCCTCCACTCCTTTATTGACAGCTGCATCTTCCTCACCCACGTTTCAGGCAAGCTTTGGAGTTTCTAAAACAGCCCCCCCCCCCCAGGCACCTGGTACCATTTATATATTAAATGTTTGTTCAGCCCTTTTTCAAAGCCAGTTTTTCCTCCCTAAACGTCTCTGGGCAGGATGAGGGAGGGGATAAGTGGCTTTGTAGTTGTCCTGAGGACTAGCCAATCGGCACTCTGCGTGGCCAGATGAGAGGCAGGAGGGAGAGAGCTCCATTGATCAGACAAATTATTTATTTATTATTTATTTTAAAAAAGTTATACCCCGCCTTTTCCTATGCCGAAGGCAAATGCCCAAGGCGGCTTACAACAGAAATTAAAATACATAATAATAATTATGTAATTATTAAATAATAAATAATTTAAAATAATACATAAAACAAGTTTAAACAATACATAACCGTACATAAACAAATTTAAAAACAATAAAATCCACTGGGGGGGGGGGCATGACAGTATGGAGCAGAGAAGCAGCATGGCAGAGCATCTTGAGATACAGGAGGCAGACCACAACCCATCACCCAAACGCTAGACGAAACAAAAACGTTTTGAGCCCTTGCCGAAAGGTCATGAGGGAGCGGGTGGTTCTCAGATCCCCTGGTAGGGAGTTCCACAGTTGTGGCGCCACAGCAGAGAAGGTTCACCCACGTGTTGCCACTCCCCTAACTTGCGCTAGAGGTGGCACTCGCAGGAGAGCCCCCTCAGATGACCTAAGTCCCAATACTGAACCCAAGGCAAAAATATCTCTGGGCAAGTCAAGTCCCTGAGGCTTGGAACCCTCGTTCCATGCTGCTGGGGTTCGGAAGGAGCTCCAGCCTCCCCCCTGGCTGGAGTTCAAACCCTTCTTAAACCCCACCTTTTCGGGGAGCCTTTGCCCCCATTCCCTGCAACTGCAACAAAGCCTAGGCATGAATCCGTGAATTGGCCTCGCCTCCTGCTTGCCCCGTCCCCATTTCCATCCCTTCCCTCTGTTGTCTGCCTTGTGTCTAGTTAGACTGCAAACCACGCAGGGCAGGGCACCTGCGCTCTCCTTCCACGTAAAGCACCTTTCCTCCCTATCCTCCCCCTCCCCCCGACGCTCCCTGTAAGCCTTGGGCTCACCAATGGGGCTCCTCGGACCTGCACCAGCTCTTTAGCTGGCGCAAGCCCGAAGAAGGGGGGCATGCTGGCTGGCTGCTATCAGTTTATGGCCCAATCCTATCCCCCCTCCCGCCGCTGCTGGAAATACTGTTCCAGCAGCAATGCGTGCTTAACGTTTGTTGTAAAGCACACCCCGCACTGCTGGAACTCTAGTTCCAGCGGCAGCAGGGGGGGGGAATAGGATTGGGCCGTAAATAAAGTGGGCACTCGCAGCTCCAAGAGTTCGCCAGCAGCAGCAGCAGCCTGTCCTGCACACCTGTGCGCTGGTCCTCCCTCCCTCATGAGCATGTGCCTGTGCAACTCTTGCTGACCATTATCATCAGTGAACCTGGCAGCAGTTTCAAACTGCTTTTGCATGCAAGAAAACCGCCTCTTGGTTCTTTCCCTGGGCTGGCAGGGACCAGCACTGTCCTTGGCTTCCAAGAAAGCCATTTCTGGCACCAACACATTGCCGCTTGCCTGAAATACAAAGGGCTGAGATCCATCACCCAGCAGCCCAATAATAACCATCTCTCTTGTGCTCAAGCCAATCTCTCCTTCCTGTGCTTGGCCAACATCTTGTTCTCACCTCTGCAATTACATCGCCATCAAGCGCTTGCTTCATAATAAATTCCCTGGAATTACCGTACTTCTCCCCACCCCACCCCCACCCCAATCTGTGTTTGTCTCAGGTGCAGCAGAAAACACAAACCCTCACAGAAGCAGGAACCAGCCAGGATCCCTGGGGCACTGCACTGCTCACCTCCGTCCACCGACTCCTCCTTACCCCACTGCTTCCTGGTTTCAAGTTTATATCTTTAGCCAGCAGCTGGTCTCCCACTCAGAAGAGGTTCGAGTCCCTGGTCACTCAACTGCAGCAACAGCCACCAGCCAGAACATGCATTCTTTCTACACAGCCTCTAACAGGCATCCTTCCTGGACCCCCCCCCTTCAAGGCCATGCGCCAGTGTGGGCCGGTGCTCTACAGAGGCTGCTGCCCAACGCCACTGGTCCAATCCTGGCACTGCCAGCAGTCATCTACCCCAGAACAGAGCTGCTCCTTAGGCTCCCTGCGCACCTCTCAGCATGCCCCACCTGTTCCGTCAAGAAGTCCCAGCCAGTCCCACCCTTCTCCCCGACGATCCAGTTGGTAAATTGCAGCTACCAGGGCATGGCTGGGCCCTTGATGCCAATGGCACAGCACCGCTGTATGGATCAGCAGTAGCTGTGGGTGGCGGGAAGGCGCTGGCACCTGGGCTGCCTGATCAGGTGGATTACAATGGGCTCAAATTGTGCTTCGGTCTGCAATGGACTGCGGCCTCCAGAAACAAAGTTCTCTCACAGAATTAGACTTTGGGGTCACCCAGTGAAATGGAGGCTGAGGTCTCACAGTCTGGGCTGGCCCATTAAGAGTGCTGGGGGGGGGGGGGCTCACACGACTGAATGCCACTCTGTACAGAAAAAAAAAGTCCAAGCACATGGAAAATCAGATGTCAGGAAGAAGGCTAGGCCAGAATCCTCCTTCCTGACATGCTAGGTTTCCATCTGCAGAGAATGGAACCTCTGGAGTGGTAGAGCCCCTTACCAACCTCTGCTCCTCCTCCCTCCCAGAGGAGGCAACTGGTGGTTGCCCCCGGCAACCTGCTGCCCATGGCGACTGATGGACCAACCTTGGCTGACAATCTCTGAAGTACATCTAAGAGCGTTAAAACCACGAGGATCCCCAAAGAGCCTAACAACAACATAAAACCCATCTGTGCAACATAAAGAAAAGCAGCCAATCAATCCACACACCAAACCCCATCACAAGATTTAAAAAAAATCATCAGGGGGGGGGGCCTGATGGATGTGTCAAGGGAGGGAGTTTCAGAGACCAGATGCCACAACCAAAACCCCTTGTCTCTGGCAATAGGGTCAGGACAGGCAAAAAGAAGGAAGTATCTCTTCTTCACACAAGACATAATTTAGCTATTGACAGCATTTATTAGCATAAGTTGCGATGGTGGGTGCTAGCTTAGATCTCTATCAGCCACGACAGTTGAAAATGGATCTTCCATATTCAGGAGCAGTCTACCTCTAACTCCAGATGCTAGTGGATGATTGCCAACATGCCTTTCTTGTAGCATGCCTGAGGAACCTGGCCAGCCACTGCTGGAGACACAGCAGCACCGAGCTAGATGGACAGTCCCTGCAGGGCAATTCATATGTACCTAAGAATTAGGTATATTGAGCTTCTCCCTACAAACGTTCTTGCGATGCATTTGCATTTGGAGTTGCAACAGAGTTTGATCTACTTATATATTTTTTTAATGTGCAATGTAAGCAGGTTACACCCCCACCCCCATCATCACAGCTGCAACCTTAGGGGAGTGGAAGCAGAGGGAGGAGTGGGCAGGAAGGGGATCAAACTCTGTCCATCTTGACAACAGCTTGAGAAAAATTCAGAGGACTGGTGACAAAGATGGAGTTCTGCTGCTTGACGTTGCAGATACTTGCAAAGTGAAAGAACATCATGGGGGCAGCAGGGTGGGAAATGAGCGGCGGAAGAGTTTCTCCTGCAGCTCACTTTTATTTTTAGGAGGGAATTATTTTCTACTATTAAAAAAGATACAGAGAACACTCAAGTGCCGTATCACCAGGCACGACCAAGTCGAAAGGAACAACAACAAGAAGTTTTCATTTTTGCAGCACTTTCTGTGTTTTCCATCTGCTTCATCTCAGTCATTCTTACAAGAGCCTCCATCCTGTAACAACACTGTTATTTCCGTACTGCAGGTGTGCAGTAGGGGACATGCACTAAAACTGAGTGGAGGGAAAGTTAGAACGGACAAAAGAAAATATTTCTTCACCCAGCGTGTAATTCATCTGTGGAACTCCTTGCCACAGGATGTGGTGATGGCACCTGGCCTAGATGCCTTTAAAAGGGGTTTGGACAGATTCATGGAGGAAAAGACCATCACAGGTGACAAGCCATAAGCAACCTCCTGGTTTTAGAAGTAGATTTTCTGTGTGCCAGGTGCAAGGGAGTGACAACAGGATACAGGTTATCTTGTTGTCTTGTGCTCCCTGAGGCATCTGGTGGGGCCACTGTGTGATACAGGAAGCTGGACTAGATGGGCCTTTGGCCTGATCCAGCAGGGCTCTTCTTATGTTCTTATGTGCAGAGGGCTGGGTGTGGGAGAGAGAATTCCCAAAGTAAGCACAGCAGTTCCTCCAGGGCAAAATCTGAAGCAGGGTCCCTGTACTCACAGCTCACACCCTGACCTACTTACACCACCAGCTCACTGTTGTAACAGCTCCTGAGCAGAACAGGAACTCATTCAGAATGATGCCGAGAGTCCACACACTGGGGGAAGGCACAATAAAGATTCACTCCTGCCTCCCTCACACGGTGTTTCCTCATCAGGGGCTGGAATTGGGGGTTCATATACACATCAAAAGCACACTGCCAAGCAAAGCCCTAACCCAGAAATCATGACTAAGGGTGCTTTGTTTGTTTGTTTGTTGTATTCCTGTTTTGGAAGAGAAGACTAACGTTGCTTGGAAGAAGCCATCTCTCTCTCTCTCTCTCTCTCTCTCTCTCTCTCTCTCTCTCTCTCTCTCTCTCTGTGCCATAGACGACCCGCCGAGAACATGACCCAGCACTTTCTGCAAGACACAGAGCTCAGCTGCAGACATTATTACTTATTGAAGGTATTTCCATCCCACTTATTATTAATGAGATACCCAAGGCAGCAAATGAAACCAAAAAATTACAACATCACTGAATACATCATAAAATTACCACAGGTCACAAGTATAAAAAATAAAAAATTATGCTCGATAACAGAGTTCCCTCAACAAAGAGCTTCCAAATACGGCCGCTCTATATTATGTCAACTCCACGTGCCGCCCTCAATCAGTGCTTCCGTTTTGTTTTGCTGTGAATGCCATTAGCTTTCTTGGATATAGGTCTGGGGTGACAATCACTGACCCAGCTCCAGTGAGACAAAAAGTCTTCAATATCGATTCTGTCAGGCCATGGTTCAGAGAGCCATGGTTCATGGTTCAGTCTCTGCTACAGGGGAAATGGTTGCAGCAGGTCTGGTAGTACAGGTGTCCCCCGCTTAACGACGGGGGTACGTTCTGGAAAACCCGTCATATAGTGAGACCGTCATTAAGCGAGTCCTCAATGTAACACAGTGGAGTTGTAATAGGGAATGAATGGCAAACACAGTGTACATTATGAGTGTAACACAAAGCACAACAAGATTTCTACCTGTCAATGAAGGTACAAACACACACACAAACACAGAGAGTTAAAGACAAACAAAAATTTTTTTGTATTTAAAATACAGTACTGTAGCTTTAATTCTTTGTTTACACTTTGGGAACCTCCGTCATATATGCGGATCATCATTAAGCGATACGTCATTGGGGGGGGGGATGACACACCTGTAGTTGAAAGAGGAGCCACTTATGACACCCAGATGATACGGACTCATGTACCAGTTTGGGAGCCTGGAAGAGCGACTTGGGTCCAAGATGCAGGCAACTCTCCCTAATACAGCAACCACAATGGAGGATACATTTTGCCTCTCTTCCTGTTTCGGGGAGGGACCACTGATCAGGGGGGTAGGTAGAGCACCCGCATGTTTGTATGCAAAAGGTTCCAGGTTCAATCCCCTGGCACCTCCTGCTAAAAAGGACCAAGTGACAGGTGACAGGGAAGAAATCCTGAAGAGCTGCGTGCTGCAACCCAGAGCAGACGTCCTGGGCTAGATGGATTCCTACTCTGACTCAGCAGCAGGCAGCTTCCCACCACACACACGGTGGTACTCCAAGCGTAGTGGTGGTGATGACCTTTTGCCATAGACTATTCGCACCTTCGGCACTCTGCTGCTCGAGGTTCTCTCCCCCATCGTTGTTCTTAAATTACGACTTCCCTTGACCCAGCAATTTGGGCCACCCTGATCTACAACAGCAGCCACATTTTTGAACATGGAATATGGTAGCAGCAACAATTCCAATGTATACTAGGTAAAGGTGACCCCTGACAATTAGGTCCAGTCGTGTCCAACTCTAGGGTGTGGTGCTCATCCCCATTTCAAAGCCGAAGAGCCAGCGTTGTCCAAAGACGCCTCTGTGGTCATGTGGCCGGCATGACTCTCCTTGCCGCAGCGCGTAGCATGCGGCTGGAACGTGGACCGCTGTTTACCTTCCCGCAAGCGGTACCTATTTATCTACTCACATTAACGTGCTTTGGAACTGCTAGGTTGGCAGGAGCTGGCCAAGCAACGAGCGCTCACCCCGTCGCGGATTCAAACTGCCGACCTTTCGATCGACAGCTCATGGTTCAGCGGTTTAACCCACTGCGCCACTCGCTGGCCTTCCAATGTATACTAAATGTACGCAAAGGTCAATACATGACAAATGCAGGTGCTACGTATCGTAACATTTTGAGAAATAAAAAGAAGCCTTTCACACGCTCCCGTTTTTAGCAATGGTTGGAGCTTGCCCATACTTCTTGCAGCAGAGAACTAGAATGGAAGGCCTCCTGCCCCACTTTGACACCTCCTCCTCCTCCTTCAAATGTAACCAGTGCACAGTCACCTTGCTTCAACAATCCATCTCACCTTCCTTTTTTTGCAGCTCAACCTCCAGGCCCAACAAGAAATGGCTGCTGTGCAGGGTTATCGGGAGAAGAGGAACCCCCAAGGAAGAGTTTCAGTAAGTAGGTGGTGTCCCTTCTTTTCATGACCCCCTTCTTTGCTCCAGATCCCAAACCCAGTCCCACAGACTAGAGACATTCACACTCCTGCTCCTTTTGCCACACACACAACAAAGTATTGTCGTCTTAATCTGGAGTTTGAACCAGCACACCGGCTGCAATCCCATATACACCTTCCTGGAAGTAAGTCCCATTAGAATTTAATGGGCCTCACGTTGGAGCTGACATGCATAGGATTGAGCGGCTGTTAACCTGTAGTCATCACGGTTAGAATCCCCACTGCACCAGGATGCCTCGGCAGCAGCTTGCATGGGGTGTGGTGGTGTTTTCACATTGTAAATGCAACTGGGTGGAAAAAGTATGCACTGGAAGAGAAAAATCTATTCACTCAGGAGGTGGGTTCATGAGAATGCACAAGCTCACATTACTCTCTGATTTTAGGTGAATTCATCCGTCACAGATACACTCTTATTCCATCTTGCACTACTAGACCTGAAGCCTGCAGAAGAATTCTGTAGGCCTTGAAAGCTTGCTTCCTGATCTAGATGAGTACCGTAGTCCACTGCTTTTCTTGTTCTGGGGAGGTTATCTTATCACTGAATGGGCTAGTCACTGTGACCTAAAAGCAAGCTGCTGGGCCAGACGGACTTTTGCTCTGACCTAGCAAGGCTCCTATCGGTATCGGCACACAAAACCGTCAATAGGTAACTACAGTAATAATCTGCCTTTGGCAGCCTTCAGCCCCAGAGTCACTCAGGGGGACCGACCGACCCCTCCCAATTCCACACATTTCCAAAACCTCCAGGCACCCCACCCTCCAATTCAATGTTTCTTTCCGGATTTAAAGCCGGCTAGAAGCAAAGGAAGGAGATCCACGGAAGGGGCAGCGCCCTTCGCCTTCCCCCCGCAATGCATCTCTCACCCCATTGTCTCCCCCCCCCCACCGCACCCATTTGCCCACGCCACGCTGATGGCATCCATCACCCAGAAGCTGTCGCACACAGGCGTACGGGCCGGGGGAGATATAGAGGGGGGGGGCGAGGGAGACAGGCTCAGACGTGGGCCAGATGGGCCGCTGCCCTGCCAGGCACCCTCCCTCCGCCCGCCGTCCCAGCGCCCAGGCGGGAGCCGAGCCCTGCCTCGCCTCCCAGCAGGGGCGGGACCCGCCGCCTGGGATCCCCCCGCCTGGCCTCGCCCAGCCCGGCTCCCTCCCAGCCGGCGTCTCCGGGGACGGGGCGGGGGCCAAGGCCAGGTCGGCTCCTGCCAGGCAGCAGCCCCGGCGCGGCGCCTCTCCGCGGGCCTGGCAGTGGCTCGCCCGCCCCTTCTTCGCGGAGGGGCGCTTTGCTCCTCCGACCTACCCCAGCTGTTCCGCTCCTTGCGGGTCTTGGCCATGCTGCTGGCGGCTCGGCTGCGGCTGCCTCCGCCCGGCTCGCCTCGGAGGACGGAGAGCCGCCGGGCCTCGGCGGCTGCGTCGGGAAGAAGAAGCGCGAGCGAGGGCAGCGTCTCCGGCGCGAGTGCCAGAGGGGGCGCCCACGCCGCGAGCTCTCGCCTGCCTGCCTGCCTGCCTGCCTGCCCACACGCCCGGGTCCGCCTGGCGCCGAGGAACACGCGCGCGCCGCCGCCGCCGCCGCCGCCGCCGCCCTGCTGCCAGCCCCAGCGCGCACCTCCATCCACACCACCTCTCGACTGCGCCGGTGCCTGGGGCGACCGACCGACCGGCCGGCCAGAGATCTGTCCAGGACACCGCAGTGCAAGCCCGCGGGGGAGGGGGGGAAGCGCCGCTCGAGAGGCAGGGCGGGTCTGCTGCGGCGTGCTCGTTCCTCGGGGCCGAGACACTCGGAGCCTGGGCCCCGAAGGGCGCCCGCCCGCCCGCCTCTCCCGGCGCCTTCGTGAGTGGGGCGCTCTCTGCCAGGAATGTTGCCCACAATGCCCACCCCACGCGCTGGCTAGCGGGGAGCCCGGAGGGAGCAGGCCGTGCCCAGTATTGGAACTTGTGCCCGTCTTCAGCGGGGTGGCGCCGGAAAATACTACCACTGGGTACAAGTTACCCCCTTTACCCCCCTCTCATGGGCCCTGCTTGAAAGCACAGTGCAATAGGAGTGGTCAAGCTGGATCGTGGCCAGGGAGGAGGGGAAGCTTGGTGGTGAAGGAGCTGCAGGCAGAAGAAATGGTAAAGGAAGGGTGGTGGGTTTGAGGAGAAGGAAGCCACCGTGGGGGGTCGGGGGGTCGGCTGGAGGGCTGGTGGCTGTAAAAAAAAACTGATTCAACGCTGGACTGCACTAGCAGAGGCTCAGAGTCCAGATCACGAGGAGAAGAAGAAGAAGAAGAAGAAGAAGAAGAAGAAGAAGAAGAAGGGTCATCACTACTGCACTAGTTAGACCTCACGTGGACTATTACATCCACTTTTGGGCACCACTTTTTAAGAAAGACATTGATAAGCTGGAGCGGTTCAGAGAAGGGCAGCAAAGGTGGTCTGGAAGCCGAGTCCTGTGATGAGGAACATGCCCATGGCGCTTGGTATATTTAGCTGCCCTGGAGAAGAGAAGAAGGGGAGATAGGATAGCAGCTGCTCGGGTATCTGAAGGGCTGCCATGCAGAAGAAGGGGAGGAGTTGCTGCTGCTTTCTGTGGTTCCTGAATGGTCAGAGTAGAACCAGTGGGTGTAGCTGCAGGGAAGCAGATTTAGGCTGGACAGGAGGAAGAATGTAATCCTACCTAAGAAAGAGCTGCTGGCTGCTGGCACAGGAACAGCCTGCCGCCTCATGCAGCCGTGGGCTCTCCCTCATGAGAGGTTTTCAAGCAAAGGCTGGATGACCACCACCTGTCAGGGATGCTGTATCAGTCACCCTGTATCAGAGCAGGGGGTTGGTCTAGATGACCTCAACGTCACCTTCCAACATTAACCTTCTATGATTCTAAACAGACAGACAGGACGTCACAGAAAGAAACCTCCAGCACATCTGTGCTATATGGTGCCATGCAAAGACACTGACATAAGCCTAGCCAGGGCTACTCAGAAGTAAGTCCTACTGAGTTCAATGGATTTTACTTCTAGGGAGGTGTGTGTAGGACTGCTGCCTAAGTCAGGGCTCTGACTCTGTACAAAAGTACAGCTGCCTGCCGTTGTTGTCTTAGTGACCAAAAGGTTGGCAGAGGAAACAAAGTGCAATGCCAAGCAGTGCCCTCCCACTACAGTCCTTACTGGCGGTTCCACTATCACCCTGAACTGGTTACCACTCCAGAGTTGTGCCAGGTTGCATCCAGAAAGAGCTGCAGCCAATGGCAGCTTTCGGTTCAAAGCCAGACATTCAGGCTATGTATAATTCTAGTGGGTGTTTTTTCCCTGTCTCCTCCTTGGCACAAGGCTGCAAAAGACTGGATGGGGGAGGGACGTCTTTGACAGCAGGCATTGGAACTGGACAGCTTTGTCCTGCTTGCTAACAGCAGCGGCAATGCCTATGATATGAACAGCATCCGTTTGGACCACCATGACTTGAAGTGGCTACTGAAAGCAAATTGGGTCCTCTGTGAGAGGAGGGGCTGTTGCACTGCCGTAGAGCCCGCCTGTCTTGCACACAGAGAGTCCCAGGTTCAGCCCCTAGCAGTATCCCCAGATAAGGCAGAGTTCCTGTCTGAAACCTGGGGAGCCACCCCCAGCCAGCATCCAGAATAATACTGAGCTAGATGGCCCAATGTTCCATCTGTATAATGGTCTGTCCATATAAGGCAACTTCCAGTGTTCTATAGAAAGCAGCATATACATTTTAAAAAATAAAAAATGGCCTATGAAATGGCCATTCTGGAAGAAATGACCAGCCATGTGTGATAAGTGGTTCTAATTCAAAATTACTTGTTTATTAAAGAACTGTAGTCTTAAGATGTGATATGATATTCCTGACACTTTTCTCCATCACAGTTATAAAGTTCATGAAGGCTCCATGATGTCATAGCAGCTGAGCCAATAGCTAGGGAGGATTTGCAAGACATAGACAGATAATGGCCAGTTTTAGCTTATGTATATGATATATGTCGTCTAATTGGCGGTTTTTGTGGATGTTTGTTGTCACCCACATAATTGCTCTTTGGGTGTATGGCATATTGTATCAGGTAACCACTTCCTGTGTTTGGCATGTTCAGATCTCATAGATTTAAAATTATGGGAATTGGGAATGCTCACTATATTTGTGGTGGAGATTATTACCACAGGCCCTGCACTGCTGGGATGCACCCTCATTCAGTGCCCCCCCCCCGCAAGTTCTTAATGCAGGAGTTTCTCTGCCATTCACAAAAATTAATTAGCACTATTCAGTAGTATTTTAAGAACTAATTTTAAAAAACTGATCCTGAAAAAATTAACAGCAAAAGAAAACGGTAGAAATTTTATGGGTTTAAAAGATCATGTAAAAATGTTATAATATCAAACAAGTAAGAGGAATTCCAGTTTAAAATATATAAAAAATATATAAAAACACAGAGAATCCACATAAATTGTCAATATCAGTCCCAACGTTTCATCCACTCTCTGGACATTCTCAAGGGACATCCCTTGAGAATGTCCAGAGAGTGGATGAAACGTTGGGACTGATATTGACAATTTATGTGGATTCTCTGTGTTTTTATATATTTTTTATATATTTTAAACTGGAATTCCTCTTACTTGTTTGATATTATAACATTTTTACATGATCTTTTAAACCCATAAAATCTCTACCTCTTTTTTGCAATATGTCTGATCATGAGAATATCCATGCTACGCAAAAGAAAACATTCCACAAAAGGAAACTAGATTAGGTAGACTGCATCTGCAGATAACATAGGTGAAAAAATAAATACAAAACAATTAAATGCAGAGAGGAAATCTGAGGGAGAGAGGCTAAAGGGATGAGAGAGTTGTTTAAACAGAACTAACATAGATGAAAGATGTTGAGGAATCTGAAGTGAAGCTTTAGGATAGTTTTTGTTTTTGCTTTCCTTGGCACAAGGACCACAGTGGCTTAGTGGTTAAGAAGCTGAAAGCAGGCCAGAAGGTTGGTAGGACAGCAGTTCAAGACCCGAGTGCCGCATGATGGAGTGAGCTCCCATCTCCTGTCCCAGCTCCTGCCAAGTTAGCAGTTCGAAAGCAAGAAATTGCAAGTAGATAAATAGGTGCTGCTGCGGCAGGAAGGTTACAGCATTCTGTTAGTCACATGACCACGGAAGCGTCTTTGGACAGCGTTGACTCTGCATCCTTAGAAATGGAGATGAGCATTGCACCCTAGAGTCGGACACGACTCGCTTTCGAGCAGGGGAGACCTTTCCCTTTACCTATTGGCACAAGAGGAAAGCAGGGGAGACCTTTCCCTTATGAGGAAAGGCTACAGCGTCTGGGGCTTTTCAGCCTAGAAAAAAGGCGCCTGAGGGGGGACATGATTGAGACGTATAAAATTACCGGTATGCATGGGATGGAGAGAGTGGATAGAGGGAAATTCTTCTCCCACTCGCAAAACACCAGAACCAGGGGACATGCACTAAAATTGAGTGGAGGGAGAGTTTGTTGTTGTTGTTCAGTCGTTAAGTCGTGTCTGACCCTTCGTGATCCCATGAACCATATCCCGCCAGGCCTTCCTGTCCTCCACTATCTTCCTGAGTTCGCTCATTTTCATGTTCATTGCATCGGTGATGCTGTCTAACCATCTCATCCTTGGCCTTCCCCTTCTCCTTTTGCCTTCAATTTTTCCCAGCATCAGAGTCTTCTCCAGACTCCTCTCTTCGCATTAGGTGGCCAAAATATTTGAGTTTCAGCCTTAGTATCTGTCCTTCCAGGGAACAGTCAGGGTTGATTTCATTTAGGATTGAGGAGGGAGAGTTAGAACAGACAAAAGAAAATATTTCTTTACCCAGCGTGTAATTCATCTGTGGAACTCCTTGCCACAGGATGTGGTGATGGCACCTGGCCTAGATGCCTTTAAAAGGGGTTTGGACAGATTCATGGAGGAAAAGACCATCACAGGTAACAAGCCATAAGCAACCTCCTGGCTTTAAAAGTAGGTTTTCTCTGTGCCAGGTGCAGGGGAGTGGCAGCAGGAAACAGGTTATCTTGTTGTTTGTGTGCTCCCTGAGGCATCTGGTTTTACTTTTCACTGTGTGATACAGGAAGCTGGACTAGATGGGCTTTTGGCCTGATCCAGCAGGGCTCTTCTTATGTTCTTATGTTCTTAAGAGGGAATTATTGCCGACTCAGATGTTTGCAGGAATGATTGCTGAGGCATACTAGAAGCAGGAGGCTTGAAAGCTTGTTTTTAAGGAGTCACACATTACCCTCAATTTTCCCATTCAGAAGAATGTTCTGAAACGTTGAAGAAAGTTGTACCTGGTACATTTTCTGCCTGTCCTGTAGCAGTCAAAAGACACATGTGCCCTTGCTAGCAAAATAAAATAAAATAACGGGCAGTACTACAAGTGAATTACTTGTAATAATGAACTTGGATGTTTGGTTACGCTACTCTCAATTACCAACCTATAGAAACAATATTTTTGATGGAGGATACCAAATGATAAATTGAAATCCCCGTTTGAAACTGGTGCTCATTTTCTTGTTGCTGAATGTTACAGATTCATCTACATCATTTTAACATCTGCATCATCCTGAACTTGGTCTTCATCAAGGACAAAGAAAGCTGCAAACAATGTAACTGATAGGAGAGTCCTTTGTAGCTCCAGATGTGATGCTTTTCCAATAAAAGTTGTACTACCCACACTAGCAAGCTGGCCACCAAACAACAGGGATGTGTGTAGACATATCATACGTGGCTGAGCCACATATGATATGTCTACACACATCCCTGTTGTTTGGTGGCCACTGCTGTGGCCATCAAGAAGGGATGTGACTGAGTGGTGGTGATGCTGCCCTCCCTTCTCAGCCGGCTTTGGCTCACCTTTCTTTCCTTCTGTGGACCTGTTTCCCCTTCCTGCATCTGAACGATCACCTTCCACTCTTCCCTTCAGTTCTGGTTATCTGCAGCCTGTTCTTGTGCCCACGTGGGCAAGAGGCCTGCCACATGGTGGGAATATCTATGGGAACATGGCCTAGAGATGGGTGAGTCATTGCGTAATGAGTAGAATCGGGTTTACCTCAAACCTTGAAGAAGTCATCCTTTCTTCCCTAAGCCTTTCACGGTCATTCAGATGAGCCAGAAGCCGGGGGGGGGGGGGTTTGTTGTTCATTTTTGACCTTTTCCTTAGTGCAAAGTGTTGGTTGCTAGGCATGCAAATGGGCCTGAGGTGAGGATGTGGATTGAAGTTATAACTGCTGATGTCCAAAAAAGCACTGATCCATAAAGCACGTAATAGCAATAATGTCCTGCTATTTAATTCCTAGAGGAAAGGGGAATCCAGGGGCGTCACTAGGGGGCTGCAGGGGGTGCGGACCACACCGGGTAACACCACAGGGAGGGGTCATACTAAAATGACTTTCTATTCTATATGTTACCGGAGGTGCGAAAATGCACCAGGGGTAGAAACCTATTTTCTACCACTGGTGTGTTTTTGCACCACCTGTAACAAATTAATTAGTCATCTTCTGCCAGCAGAAGTCTCCTACTTCCAGGAAACATGACTACAAAACATGACAGGGCATGCAGAGAATTCCTACAAGGGAAACTTCACCTCCTGCAGTGGTCTTCCCCACTGCAGCTACTGGATCCTTTCTAGCCTCCCTTTCCAAAGAAGCCTTCTTTGCTATCATGACTGTCAAAACCCACCTTCTTCTGAAGGAAATTTCTGATCTCTCTCCTGAGCCCTATTTAAACACCCAACATTTGACCTCCAAAGTCCATGAGGAAATTATAACCCCAAACCAACCAAACTGCATCTCCCCCAGTTAACAGATGTTTGTAATCTGTTGTTGGATAAGGCCCTGGAATGGAGAAGGCTTTGGTTTTTGCCCAGAGGCTTGATTTTGGGGGGTTGCAGTCGGGCTTCTGTTCTTTCTGTCTGCTGGAGTCTAGCTAGTCAGTGACTGGTTTGGTGGCTGCTTCCAGGACTGATGGCAGTAGGAGGCCACAGATCTAAAGGCCGTGAAGGCCACATCTTTCATTTGGACTATGTAGTCACACCCACCCACCCTTAATTAACCATGGAGTCTAACACTTCAAATTTGAATGAAGATCTGTTTACTGAACTCCTTCAAGACAAATGGAACTTTCACACCTCCAAAATTCAGACAAAGCTTTCCAGCTCCAAATCCTGCTGGGACAGACAGCACACTTGGTGTCTTGTGACTGCAGCCACCCACCTCCCTGGACACTTCACAATAGCCTGTCTCCAGTCTTGTGGCACCGGCTCTCCCATCTTCCAGGATTTCTCAGAGATAATTGACAGAAGTTCTGAGAGTTCAGCAGCAGCAGCACAGCAGCATCACTTACCTTGGTGTCACCTAGTGCAGGATCCAGAAGAAATTGCCAGTCTGAAAGTAATTGGTGGTGACGTGATGTCACGTTTAGACCTGTTAGCTACTTTGCTCTCTCAGTCCTAATCTGCACACCTGTCCTGTTTCAATTTACACTGCTCTTCTGGGGCCGCTCACTCCCCCTCCCCCCCAAGCCAGCATAAATACTGTATTTGCACAATCCTCTTTTGGGAGAAAATGGACACAAAGTAGGTGTTGAGCTATTCTGCCTTCTCACCTGGGAACAATTCGCCGTCCCCATTAAGCAGTGACCCTACCATTTCATTCCTCTTTCGCTTCCTTTGGACATATCTACAACCCCCCATTTTGTTGCTCTTTGCATCTCTGGCCAGCCTCAGCTCATACTGAGCTTTCGCATTCCGGACAAACACTCTCCTACGAGTCTGTCTGGGCTATTCGTTTATACTTTTGGGTAGTCCAGCCTATCTTCCACTTCCTATGCATGTTGTTGTCCTTTTTTATCTTCATCACTAAGTTTTCGTGCAGCCATACTGGCTTTCTGAAAATGTCTCCCCCCTTTTTTTCCTCCTCAGAATTGATTTTGATTGCACCTGTTTCTTTAGGGTTCCCATTCATCTTGGGCTCTTTTCCCCATGAGTCCATCTACCCATGGAAAACTCCTACCTAACAAACATTTCTCTGGGTTACTTAAAATCAGTCTTCCTGAAATCTAAGGTGCAGGGTTCACTAGACATGCCCTTGGCTTCCCACGTGATTGAGAATTCCAGCATTTGATGGTCCCAGGCTGCCCCCCAAAGTCCCTATTACAGTATTTTAACTGTATTGCCCAATTCTTCCCTATTGATTAGGACAGTGATGGCGAACCATTTGGGCTTGGCGTGTCAAAATTTTTGAAAACGCCTATACTTGACTCTGCTGGTGTGTCGCCCCCCCCTCCAACTTTTAATAGTACTTTTGACTATTGCTACTTTTAATAGTAATTTTGAATTGAACTGAACTGAAAACAACTATAGAACACATTGCATTTTATTTAACATCAATTAGTGACTTTTTTGTTGCTGAGTTTTACTAGATAATTTGAAAGAAGTCTGCCAAAACCCGTCCTAAATGTTCAAGACAAGCCTGTAAAACTTTTGCAAAAATATAAGGTGTGTCAGGGCCCTGGGGGAAACGCTGCTGTGTCACCCAAAATGACCTCGCGTGTCACCTGTGACACGCGTGTCATAGGTTCGCCATCATGGGGTTAGGATCAAGTCAAGGATGGCCCCTCCCCTCATTCTTTCTTCCACTTTCTGGAAGAAGACGTTCCAGGCACATCAGGAATTTGTTGGAGCTCCCATGCATAGGTGAGGGGTGCCTGATCCTACGTAAGGATCTGCCGGGCGGCCGAAGTCGCCCGCCGGATCCTGCTCTCCGCCACAGGCAGCCTGCAGCAGGCAGCCCGCGGCAGAAAGTCTACTCGGGGAAGGGGACACTCGTCCCCTTCCCTGAGTGTAACTGGGGCCGATAGGCAGCTGACGGATTTCCGTCAGCTATTTTGCTGGCGGAAGTCAGAGGAGGCCATGTAACGGCCCAGCTGCCCTGCGGAGCCTGGCAAAGACCGGGATATGGCAGACAAAGATACCGGGATATGGCAGACACAGACGGGATATGGCCTATGGCCTCCCTCCCGGCTCCGCCGTCCCTCCCCCCGTCCGCCGAGCCTCCGAGCCATCCACCGGATCCTACCTTGCTTGGGTCCGGCGGCAGCCTGAGTCCTCGGCCGGCGGAGCTGGGAAGGCCAGCCTTGTGCCGGCCTTCCCGGCTCTAATGTAGTCGGCAAACATGCCTTATGGCATGTTTGCAACTATTCTTGGCAGCGGACCGCTCGGTCCGCCGCCCATAGCTTAAGCAGGATTGTGCAGTAAGACTCCCAACAGATATCAGAATAATGGAAGTCCCTCCTTATTACTGCTGCACGTTTCCTTCCTTGTAACATCTGTAAGTCGTTTCAGGAAAGCATATTGTACACACATCCTTGGCCTGACGGTCTCCAATATACTCCAGCCACAATTTTTTAATTTCTTCTTCCACTGACTCTTACCCAGATGCTCTCCACAGGGCGGCTACCCTGTCCATTCTGCTGGATTTCTGTGCATTTTTGATATACTGTACCACGCTATCCTTCTCCCCTTCTCTCGCATCTGTTCTTCTTGAATAAGTGACGTCCTTCTGGTTGCAAGAGTCATCCCATTAGGTTTCAGTTACTGTATATGTGTCAAGTCGAGCTCGCTTGCCCTGGTTATTTTCCATACTCTGAGCCTTAGTACACTGTATATCCCATGTAAGCCGCCCAGGACATTATGATCTAGTCTCCCTCCTGCTGCTTTAGTCATGGCCATAATGTCTCTCTGTGCAAGAATTTACCTTTTCTCTGAGGACTGAATGACAGCTATTGGACAAAAGTAAAAGAGTCCAACTGAGGACACTATATAGTGAGGTGGGAAGGGATCAAACCCATTCCTGTCCTTGTTATCCCTGACCCCAGCCTCAGATCGTCAGCAGGAACACTTGGTGGAATGGGGAGAGGTCTCTGAAGAGTATTCCCCCCCCCCTCAGCCTCAGGACTTTTTTTGCTGTCTTCACCGAATCACTGATGAGGGAAGCTGTGTTGATCCAGTGGGACTGTTGTGACCCACCATGCAGGGAAGGGGGAAGAAGGCACATCATCTGTGTGCACAACCTTCCCAAGCACTTTCAGGTTCCTTCCGGGGCACGTAGGTAGGACAGATACCGCACCCTGACACAAAGAGCAGTTCACTGCCTCCAGGAAGGGATAAAAGCCCCCCAGTGGGTGCCTGCCCTCACAGTCCCTCTCCAATTACTGGGCTCCGGCCTCAGCATGGAGGGTGGCTGTTTAAAGAAGCATCTGGCAAGCTTACTGATTTGACCAGTCCCACCTCCTCTGCGCCTATACCCACACACCCTTGCAGTGTTAGCCACAAGCAATCTGTACGAGATCGGGCACACGCGCGCAGTACAGATTCGAATCCGTGTGAGTGGAGATCCAGAGGAGTGATATTTATTCCAGAATTGTTCATAGAAAAGATGCACGTGGCCTGTATTGCATGCTGTTGATTGTGCAGCTGGTGACACTTATTCAGGAGCTATGCATCCGAAGTAAGAGAGGCGACATCTGCACGTGTGTGCCGGTATGTACGCGTGCTTAGAGAGCGGCAGCAGACAGCTCTTCGTTCCGGATTTGTTCGTTAGAAAACGGCGCGGTTCTGCCCGGGGGGGGGGGAGAGTGTGCGGTGGATGCGGGTTGAACCTGAGTGAATCTGGGCAGACTGGGCCTCGTGTCTATGTGGCGATGGCCGCAATGTGGCAGTTAATCCGGATTACTTAATCCGCAGCAAGGAGCGTCGGTCGGGGGAATCGCGGCGGCCAAGACTGCGTGGATCATCCAGCCTCGGAGGAGGCGCTCCGGAGCCCCGCTTCGGGGCGCTGTGGCTCTGCGGCGCGGCCCGGCCTCGGAGGAGGCCGGCCGGAGGGCGGGACTGCGGCGGCGGCGGCGGCGGCGGCTCCTCTGGTCTGGCCCGGCCCTGGCCTGGCTTCCAGCGGGCGGCGTTCTCGAAGGCGGGCGGTAGCGAGCGAGCGAGCGAGCGGGGCCAGGCCGGAGCCCAGCAGGCCGAGGCGGCGGCTCCAGCCCGAGGGTCGCCCTCCCTGGGCGCACCGCCGCCGGGAACAAAGAGAACTCCTTCCTTCCTTCCTTCCTTCTGTTCCTCCTGGCGAGCCGGGCCGGGCCGGGCCGGCGGGGAGAGGTGAGGCTCGCTCGGCGGGGAGGGCGCGGGGCCTGCGGGGAGGGCGCCTCGGAGGGACCCGGCCATCGGGGAAGGGAACTCGTGGCGGGCCGGGCCAGCCGCGCGTCTGCGGGAAAGGAGCCGCGCCGGCGCCGCACACCTGCGGGCAGGCGGCGGCAGCAGCGGCAGCAGCAGCGAGGCCACCGGCCGCCACCTCCGCCCGCCCGCCCGGCCGGCCGGCCGGCAGGCAGACACACGCAGCGAGCTGACGACGTCGTGGGAATGGAAGTGCCCAGGTGGCGCCTCTCCGTCCGTCTCCTACGGCGGCCGCGGGTGAGGAGGAGACCACAAAGGCGTCGCGGGGGGCGCACGCCCTCTTGGATCGACGCGTGGCGGGGCTGGCCGGCCGGCCGTGGCAAGGGCTGGGCGCAGCAGGCGGGGGCTTCTCTGGCTGACCCGACGCCCCCCCCCCCGCCGCCGCCTCGCATCCCGCTCGCTCTCCCTGGTTCACTCCCACCGTCACTGGCGGCGGGATGGGATCCATGAAGTGCACGTTGACTGACTTTAACCACCCACCAAACGGTTCTGGAGCCGTCTTCGCTTGCAGAGGAGGGGGACGGACAGTGCCGGTCTCCAAAAGAGCCAGCAGCAGCGTTCACATTGGAGTTGAGACCGGAGCCTGTATGTCAGTACCAGGCCTGACGCTCTTCCGTCCTCCTGTCCCTTGTGATGCACCCATTGATCCAGGCTGCTGGCTCACATGCACGGACCCTCTGACCCACAGCGAATCGCCAACCCTCCCTTTGTTGCAGAGGCAGCAGCAGACATCTGGTGAACTTTCACACGAACGAAGTGAAAGCTGCTTCGTCTCAGCCTGCAAGCTGCTTGAGAAGATCCGGCTCACTCTTAGGGAATCTTCCTAGAGATGATCCGAAGCCATTCAGTGTTTCCTTACTAGGGAGGGTTTATTGTGGGCCTTCTGTTTATATGTTTAATAAGACACTGTGCAGGATTCATGCTAAAGCAATTAGTTTTGGGGATTGCTAGGGATTCCATGCTAGTTGCAAACTCCCTAAAATAGGATCTGAGTATACACTGTGCTAAGCAAATTGAAACTCTGCATCCAGGTATTCTCCAGCAGTGCTGAGCCAAGAAAAGCTGAACTCTGCAGTTTGTATACTTAGAAGCAAGTAAACTTGCATAGATGTGCTCACAATTTTGCTTCTGCACTGAGGCCCTGCCTACGGATCGCTGGAGAGTCAACCCTGGTTTTGCAAGTGTTTACTTGTGGACTCCTCTCAACTTGAGCATTATTTGCATGTCAAGTGAGGGCAAATTTTAAGTAGTGTGTCAGAAGTGTTGGAGGGAGCCTTTTTTTTTTTTGGAGACAGCTTATGTTCTGTTTCACTGTTGCAGCTTTTGTAGACTGAATTCTGACTTTTTAACTCTTTCTTCCGTTTCTCCAAATAGGCACCCATTCTAAGGTTTTCATGATTTGTACATTTATTTTTGAAAGACAGATCATCCTTCAGTCCACTAAATTCTTTTTGACTTGCTGACAGATCCACTTTTAAGATTTTATGATGTCTTGTGTATAGGCTTGAAATTATTATTGTTGTAGCCTTAAAGGCCAGAAGCTTGGTGGACATTTTCAAAAGCTGAAATTCCAGGTAGTTGGATTCTGTGCTTTGATGTCAGTTCTGCGCTTATGTCGTGCAGTTGGGCATACTTGGGGCCCTGATCATAACCACTTCTTACTTTTCCAAAAGGATCTTGTGGATTACTCCGTGGTATTTAAATGCCCTGAGGGAAATGTACATCTTTACACAGCTTGCGTTGTTATAAAAATAGTGTGTTCATCCTTGGTTACGTTTATGAGAAAAACACTCTTTAATAGAGGAGGAGGAGGAGGAAGAGCCAAATAGTTTCGCTTGTAAAAATGTGTAGGTTTGGACTTGGTCACTGTAGGAAAGTTTCCACTGGCAGATGCGGCACTCTTTGTGCAGGAGAATCCAGAGCAAATTTAATGCCGCCAGCTTTCCCTGCCGTTTCCTTTCGGTTTGTGACTGAGCATCTGGGAAAGCAGAGCAGCTTAGACCTTGCTCGAGTACGGCTGGCGCTAAAGGCGAAACCTGGGAGGGACACGGCATGTGCGCAAAACTTCAGCCGCGCATTCCCAAGACCTTGCTAGGTGCACTCTAACCATGGGTTGCTGTGCACTCTAACCCCGTGCCATGTGACACGTCTCTGTTGGTTTGTTTCAGGGCTTGAACCAGGAGCTGCTGGGTCAAGGGCTGAGCGCCATTAGAGGAATGAAGTGCAGGGAGGTCAAGACAGTATGCTTACAGAGACTAGAATCCTCTAGATACCGCGGTTGGGTGATCCTGGAGAGTCGATACTATCCCACTGATGCTATGGAACCCCCCACAGTTTGGGGCACTCCCTCAGTCTGGGAATCATGTGCTCGCTGACGGCTACGTGAAGGATCTTGCGCCTTGCCTGTTGCCGCCTTCTGCTCTTGCCACTGTTGAGGCTTGAACCTTGCTGACACTTGTGTCTGATCCTGGACACCCCTGTTCTGTAGATATAGTATCTGGAGCTTCTTCTGGGTCTTCTTCAGGTACCCAACTGAACTTCTGGGTAGAAGTGTCTTATGGTGCAATCCTCACTAAGGTTACAGCGGCAGAGCGCGCGCTCCGCCACTCTAAAGCAACACAAACATGCCGTAAAGCACATTTGCGACGACTTGGGAGCCCTCACTCCTCCGCCCTCTAGATCCTGTGGCCACCGATGGAGGTAAGTCCTGCACCAATCGGTGCAGGGACGGGGGGAGGGCAGCCAGGGGGGTGGCCATTGGCTGACCCAGGCTGGGAGGGGGCGGGGATATCAGCAGCGCGCTCCGCTGATATCCTAAGCCTCTTCCCAGCCCGGGTCAGCCTTATACGGCCTCCCCGAATGTAAGAACATAAGAAGAGCCCTGCTGGATCAGGCCAAAAACCCATCTAGTCCAGCTTCCTGTATCACACAGTGGCCCCACCAGATGCCTCAGGGAGCACAAGACAACAAGATAACCTGTTTCCCTTTGCCACTCACTTGCACCTGGCACAGAGAAAACCCACTTCTAAAACCAGGAGGTTGCTTATGGCTTGTAACCTGTGATGGTCTTTTCCTCCATGAATCTGTCCTCCATGAATCTTTTCCTCCATGAATCTTTCCTCCATGAATCATGCCCTTTTAAAGGCATCTAGGCCAGGTGCCATCACCACATCCTGTGGCAAGGAGTTCCACAGATGAATTACACGCTGGGTAAATAAATATTTTCTTTTGTCCGTTCTAACTCTCCCTCCACTCAATTTTAGTGCATGTCCCCTGGTTCTGGTGTTGTGCGAGAGGGAGAAGAATTTCCCTCTATCCACTCTCTCCATCCCATGCATAATTTTATAAGTCTCAATCATGTCCCCCCTCAGGCGCCTTTTTTCTAGACTGAAAAGCCCCAGACGCTGTAGCCTTTCCTCATAAGGGAGGTGCTCCAGCCCACGAATCATTCTGGTCGCTCTTTTCTGCACCTTTTCCAATTCAACTATATCCTTTTTGAGGTGTGGTGACCAGAATTGGACACAATACTCCAGAATTGGACACAATACTCCAGATGTGGCCTTACCATCGATTTGTACAAAGGCAGAATGATATTGGCCGTCTTATTCTCAATCCTTTTTTTAATGATCCCGAGCATGGAATTGGCCTTCTTCACAGCTGCCGCACACTGGGTCGACACTTTCATCGACCTGTCCACCAGCAACCCAAGATCTCTCTCTTGATCCGTCACAGACAACTCAGAACCCATTAGCGTATATGTGAAATTTTGGTTTCTTGCCCCAATGTGCATCACTTTGCACTTACTTACATTGAAGCGCATCTGCCATTTTGCTGCCCATTCTCCCAGTTTGGAGAGATCCTTCTGGAGCTCTTCACAATCCCTGCTGGTCTTCACCACCCGGAAAAGTTTAGTGTCATCTGCAAACTTGGCCACCTCACTGCCTATCCCCGACTCCAGGTCATTTATGAATAAGTTGAAAAGCACCAGTCCCAAGACCGATCCTTGGGGCACACTGCTTTTCACCTCTCGCCATTGTGAAAATTGCCCATTGACTCCCACTCGCTGTTTTCTGGTCTTCAACCAGTTCCTAATCCACAAGAGGACCTGCCCTCTTATTCCCTGACTGTGGAGTTTTCTCAGGAGCCTTTCATGAGGGACCGTGTCAAACGCCTTCTGAAAATCCAGATATATAATATCCGCGGGTTCGCTCGCATCCACATGCCTGTTGACCTTTTCAAAAAATTCTAACAGGTTTGTGAGGCAAGACTTCCCCTTGCAGAAGCCATGCTGACTCTCCCTCAGCAGAGCTTGTGCTTCTATGTATTTTAAGATTTTATCTTTAATGAGACTTTCCACCATCTTCCCTGGAACAGATGTTAGGCTGACCGGCCTGTAGTTTCCCGGGTCCCCCCTCCTTCCTTTTTTAAAGATTGGCGTGACATTAGCTATCCTCCAATCCTCTGGCACAGTGGCCGTTTTTAGGGACAAGTTGCATATTTTGGTCAAGAGGTCAGCAACTTCATTCTTGAGTTCCTTCAGAACTCTTGGGTGGATGCCATCCGGGCCTGGTGATTTATTGATCTTTATTTTGTCAATTAAGTCTGAGATGTCTTCTCTTTTAACCTCTATTTGACTTAATTCTTTAGTCAGGGGAGACCGTTCCGGCAGCGGTATTTGCCCGAGGTCTTCTGCCGTGAAGACAGATGCAAAGAACTCATTTAATTTCTCTGCAGTCTCCAAGTCCCCTTTTATCACCCCTTTCTCTCCCTCACCATCCAGCGGACCAACCGTTTCCCTGGCAGGTTTCCTGCTTCTAACATATTTGAAGAAGCTTTTATTATTCCCTTTTATGTTGCCTGCCATACGTTCCTCAAAGTCTTGCTTGGCCTCCCGTATCATCTTTTTACATTTCTTTTGCCACAGTTTGTGCTCCTGTTTATTTTCCTCATTAGGGCAAGACTTCCATTTACGGAAGGAAGCTTCCTTGCCTTTTATAGCCTCCTTAACTGTGCTTGTTAGCCATGCTCCTGGACTTGGTTGAGCCCTTCCTCCTTTGTGGGATACACTCCCGCTGGGCCTCTATGACTGTTGTTTTAAACAGCCTCCATGCACTCTGGAGCGATTGGGCTCTTTTTACCTTCCCTTTCAGCTTTTTTTTAACTAGTCTCCTCATTTTGTGGAAGTCAGCCCTTCGGAAGTCAAGGGTTTTCGTGTCAGATTTGCTCGGCACTCTCCCCTCCGACATGCATGGCGAAACAGATCGCAGCATGGTCACTGTTCCCCAATGGTTCGGTAACATTTACCTCCCTGACCAGATCTTGAGTGCCACACAATATCAAATCCAGAGTCACCTGTCCTCTGGTCGGTTCCGTGACAAGCTGCTCTAAGGCACAGTCATTTAACATATCCAGAAATCCAGTCTCTCTTTCATGACCTGAGCATGAATTGACCCAGTCGATGTGAGGATAATTGAAGTCCCCCATGACCACAACCCTGTCTCTCATTGATACCTCCCTGATTTGCTTCCTCATTTCAAGATCCCCTTCAGGTTTTTGATCTGGAGGACGGTAGCATGCCCCTACTATTACATCACTCTTTGAGCCTGGTAATCTAACCCGCAGTGATTCTATGGAGGAGTCAGAGCCCCCCTCCAGCTCTACTCTGGTGGATTCTACCCCCTCTTTGACATAGATGGCCACCCCACCTCCAACACGCCCCTCTCTGTCCCTCCTATAGAGTTTATATCCTGGAATTGCAGTATCCCACTGGTTCTCCGCATTCCACCAGGTTTCTGTTATACCTACTATGTCAATGTTTTCCCTAGCCACCCTAGAACATTCCAGTTCTCCCATCTTTGCCCGTAGACTTCGGGCATTTGCATAAAAGAACTTATATACCTGGTCCCCCAAGAAGGGCTGCATGTTTGCACCTTTATTCCTGCAGCCTTCTGTCCTGCTAGACTGGCTGTCATGTCCCATCACGCTACCACTCCCAATTCTTACTCTGTTATTACTTGACTGTTCCCCATCCTCTGCACCCTCATTCCCTAGGGATGAGGAGTCCCGAACCGGATGCCCCTCGGCTCCTGTCGGCTTTCCCCCAGGAGTCAGTTTAAAAGCTGCTCTGCCACCTTCTTAATGTTACGCGCCAGCAGTCTGGTTCCGTTTTGGTTTAAGTGAAGCCCGTCCCTCTTGTACAGGCCCGGCTTGTCCCAAAACGTTCCCCAGTGCCTAACAAACCTAAACCCCTCCTCCTGACACCAGTGTCTCATCCACGCATTGAGACCCCTGAGCTCCGCCTGCCTAGCTGGCCCTGCGCATGGAACAGGTAGCACTTCTGAGAACGCTACCTTTGGGGTCCTGGATTTGAGCTTCCTACCTAGCAACCTAAATTTGGCCTCCAGGACCGCCCGGCTACATTTCCCCACATCGTTGGTGCCAACATGCACCACAACCGCTACCTCCTCCCCAGCACTCTCTACCAGCCTATCTAGACGAGAGGTGATGTCCGCAACCTTCCAGGTAGGCAAGTCACCGTGCGGTCCTCACATCCGTCACAGACCCCCCTCTCTATGTTCCTGACTATAGAGTCACCCACGACAAGAAGCCCCCTTTGCCCCCTCCCCAGAGGAGTATCCATAGTGTGACTGGATACGGTCCCATCACCTGAAGAAGGGGTCCCCACTGTGGGATTGTTTCCCTCTTTTCCAGAGCGATGTCCTCCAGCCCTGAGACTCCCTTCCCTGGCAGCTGAGGAGCTGGCCAACTGAGGGTGGGACGATGCCTCCACGTCCCTAGAAGTCTCACCCTGGTTCCTCTCTACCTGTCTCTGCTTCTCCAGGTCAGCAACCGTGGCTTCAAGGGAGCGAACCCGTTCCCTGAGAGCCTGGAGCTCTTTGCACCGAGCACACACCCATGACTTGTGCCCAAGAGGCAGATAGTCATACATGTGACACTCAGTGCAAAACACTGGATAGCCCCCACCCCTCTGCTGGCTATCTGACTGCATAGCTTTTGAGTGTAAGTTATGGATTTATCAAAGTTTGGGTACCTTAATGTTGTTGGAGCTCTCCTCTTCTTCAAGGTTGTTGGAGCTCTCCTCTCTTCCTCTCTCCTCTCCACAGAGGAGAAGTGCCGGGCAGTGTGTGGGGCCTGGCTTCCTCGCCCCGCTGCTGAACTCGCCCAGCTGCTTAACTCGCTGTGTCTTTTTTACCTTGCCACTTTGTCCCAGTGAGCCACTTTGTCCCAGTGAGGCCACTCACTGCCCTGAAAGGACCTAGCGTACATCCTAGCATACGTCTGGACCTAGCGTACATCCAAGGAGGCCCATAGGCCCCGGGCTCACTTACACCCGGGGAAGGGGACGAACGTCCCCTTCTCCCAAGGTGTGGCCTGGCAGCCTGCAATGGGCTTAGGATATAGCGGCTGGCCCTTTAGGTGTTGGTTCGCAGGATTTTAGGTATTTAGGTATGCAGGATTGGGCTGCCCGACAGCTCACTGTTGCCTCATTTTCCCTTTGTGTGTTTCCAGCTGCCAGAGTAGATGTCTGACTCCTATTTGCATGCTACAATTGGAGTACTTCCCAACGACCTGACAGCCTCGTCAATTCAAAGAGGCTGAATGCAACCAGCAAGTCTGTAATAGTTTTGAAGGGACCTTGACACCGCTGTAGTGATCCATGTCAACCTAAGATGAAGCATTCCCTGAACAGGGCTTCAAGTATATTGCAAATTCACAATTGCACTGTGTGGGTGCAGACCCTGGTATCAGGCATTGTATTCAGCCTGCTGAGAATCTTGGTTTTCATTGAAAGAGCAATCCAGTTTTGTAGGATTAAGGCTATTAGGCTGGCCTTGCATGTACTTGAAATCAAAAATAACTGAGTGGGTGTAAGAAACAGATATTATGCAGAAAGGTGTAGGGCCTGATGCATTTCAGTTGCTGTGGTTCATTCCTGCTTAATGGGGGGGAAATTCACAAGGAGCTGACATTACATCTAGATTGGTCCTTAGATTTATTGGCTGGGTTCCGATATAATGCAAAACAGTGGTTTGTGCTCACCGTAATTAAAACAGAACCTGTGCCATGATTTGAGTTTCCAGAAGCACAACAGACAAACCCTTGTATACATCTGGTTGTTTGCTTTTGGTTCCCCAAATCTGCTCAAGACTCAACTTCATAAGTTCCCTCCCATTTCCATGGTGAAGCAGCCTCTTGAGGGAGAAGAAGAGCCATAACTGTATTGCCAGTGGTTTGAATGTGGATATAATGAGAAACCACAGTTTAGCCGGAGACACACTGCACGTGTCTGGGTGCGTTTGTGTCCCGGTGCGTTGCGAGAGCAGCCGACGTGCTGCAACGCACCCAAGGCACACACAAAAAAGCCGCATGGACGTCCTACACCCCTGCTCTCTTTTAGCCAATCAGAATCGAGTCTTTTCGGACCCTATTCTGATTGGCCAGCACGTTGTTCCGCGTCCTGCCCCTGCAGCTCCAAACGCTGCCTCTCATTGACTAAACGCAGCTGAATGCGGCCAAAGTTAAACCTGTTGAGCTCTCCTGTGTTGCGGTGCGAGAGAAGACACACCGATATTTTTGAGCTGCATGCGGATGCTGCTTGACGCAATGCACCCTGACGTGTGCGGTGTGTCTCCGGCTTTAACGTCAAGTGTGGTTTGCAAACCAGCTTCAAACTGAGGTTTCAGATCCTGGTTTGTTAAGCCCAAGCAAACCACTATTTGTGAGAAGGCTCAGGTTCAGACATAGTGCAAAATCATGGTTTCTGTAAACAACCCATGATTTTGTATGAGGTCTGAATCCAGTCAGTGAGTGTGACTTAGGCTGGCGAGGTTCAGGCTCCGCCCCAGCTCCGCCGAGTTCTCTTGGAGGTGTTAGGCAGGCCGCTAATCTTTCACTACCTACAATATGAGGATGATAATAGCAACCTTCCTTATGGGATTGTTGGAAGTAAGTATAGGTTGTTGTTACTACTCAAAAAGGTTGCCTTAAGATAGAGGAACTGGGCTAGCTAGTTCTTTCTGCCCTTCCGTGGAAGAGAACCCACCCCGAAACAAGAGGAGATGACAACCCCCCCCCTTGCTACCATTAAGGGTCGTCAGAGCGAAAGATGGATGACTCTTACCTGGGGCGGGCGGATGGACGGACAGACACACAGAAGATCTTGTGGTCAAGGAAGACCATTGAGGTGGATGTGAGCACAGCTTGTTTCAGCGAGGTGTGTGCAGCCCGGGGAACGTCCCAGTGGGTTGTGCCTCTTGTGAATTAGAGAGTTTCTGTTCTAGTGTCTTGCCTCAGGCATTGAAATGCAGTAGGCTCTCTGTTTTGGGGTAGGAATCAGGCCCTCATGGAAGATCCTTTTTATGTTTTAGGCTTAAAGAAGAGTGGACCACCAAGGCAATGTGTGCTGCCCAACGATCACCTTGCTAGGACCTCAAAGGCGCCCTGCTTTGATATCGGAAAACCAGAAGTGGGAAAGGGAGAGGCAGCCACACGCCATTCACGATTCCCCTCCAGGGGGAGGGGGAAGGGAGGAAGGAGAGTCTATTAGCGGACGATGGATCCTCTGACCCGCCCAAGTGGGGATATTATGCGGCGGAATCCACAGCAAGACTACGAGCTCGTCCAGAGAGTGGGGAGTGGCACGTATGGAGATGTCTACAAGGTGAGAGTGAATAATAATGTTTCTATAAATGCTGGAAAGTGCTTTGCATACAGTGTCTTCTTGTTCTTACAACAACCCTGTTTGGTAGGCCAGTAGTATTATCCCCATTTTGAAGAAGGAAGACTGAAACTCAGAGAAAATAGCTTGGCTAAGGCCACCTGGTATCATCTTGGCTGAGTGAGATTTGAATTAGGGGCTTCTTGAGTCATAGCTGAGTCTCTGTCTGCCTCCCCTCTGCAACTGGAAGAGACCGTTCCCACTGCAAATAGACGCCCCTCCTTGCGCACCCCGCCCTGTGAACAGCTTGGGCTGCTCTGCTGTTGAGGGGGGAGTGAGAGTTTCAGGGTGAGAGTCAGTTGCTCTGTCTTGGTTTTGGAGGCCAGTTCTAGCCTCCAGACATCTTGCTTGTCTTGGTGAACTTGCACCCTTATTTTTCCCCCGCATTTTATACCACCCTTCCTCCAAAGAACTCAGGCTGGTGTACATAGTTCCTTCTTTTTTGTCCTCACAACAACCCTGTGAGGTAGGTGAGGCTGAGAGAGAGTGACTGGCCCAAGGTCACCCAGGAACCTTTATGGTTGAGCGGGGATTTGAACCTGGATCTTGCAGGTCTAAGTCCGACTCCAGAACCACTACACCATCCTGGCTCCTTCAGGCTGGCTGAGAGGCTTGAGGGATATAATGAGTGTATGTCCTTCCCAGAGCTGGAAAAAGTCCCAAGCACTGGGCTGCCTGGCTCTTAGAAATGTTTTCTGATGCTCGCCTTCTTTTAGAACCAGTTTGTGGATATTCCTTACCGTGGCGGCAGACGTGTTGCTTTTTTGATGTAGTATTTTAGGTTTGCTGCTGCTGACCTTGGATACAAAGAAAAGATGGACGTTGCTCCAGATAAATATGTGCATTTGCCTATGTCTGTTTTTTTTACATCATTATGTGGGTTAGTTGAATGTAACATAAGAAGAGCCTTGCTGGATCAGGCCAAGGGCCCACCTTGTCCAGCTTCCTGTTTCTTACATAAGACAACAAGATACTTCACTGAAGTCACTCCTAGGTGTTCATGACAGAAGCTTCATACCCCATGAGTTACTTCCATGAAAGCAGTGAGATGCTCCAACCAAGCCGCTTCATTTTGTAACTTGCCTTTGGTTTTATATTTTAGCCATATAAAGCACACGTAGAATATAAAATATAGATTTTAAGAGCAATATGTAGAGCAACAAAATACATTTAAGCATTTCCCTGAGCAGGTTTCTAGTCCTTACAGTTGCAGGAAGTGGCAAGTGAAGTCTTGGAGGCAGAGCCGGCCCATCCACGAGGCCAACTGAAGTGGTCGCTTCAGGCAGCAAATTGGGGTGTGTGTGTGCCCATCTCTGTCGGCCTGTCCACTGCTCCTCCTCTTCCTTCCACTCCCTGGATTGGAAAAGGAAGAGGAGGACAGACAGAGGAAGAGGAAATGTGAAGGGGAGGGAGGGAGTGCTGAGCTAGAACATGGGAGAGAGGGAGGAGCAGAGGCTGGCACATCATTGTGCAATGGTTGGCTGGTACGAGAGGGGCAGCGTTTGGCATGCTGCTTCAGGTGTCAGGAGGTCTTGGGTCGGCCTGAGTCTTCTGATGCTGTTGAGGGGTGGTTCCTATGGAGTGTGGTTGCTTTGCATGCTGTTCCAGTAATGTGAGATCTGGGGAGATGGCATGGGAGGAGCCAGTGCTGTGGTTATGTCTGGTTATGTTAGCATTGCCCTCGCCCAGGTCATGCAACTGCAGTGTTCTGTACAATTCTTTGTTGCTTCTCATTAACAAGCAGTTGCAGGATGCGTTATGCAAAGAAGCAAGAATATACTAATGTCTATGTTTTATTCAAATCCAAAGAAAATTGATTTTCTGTAGCAAAGAAGCAATTGTTTGCAGCAAACAGCTTTGTCCTTAATTCATTACTGAGGATTCTAATAATATTGTTACATCATCCATGTAACAATGTATCACACTTCACAAAATATGAGAAGAAAGTTCTTTTCCCAAGGGGCTTACAATCTAGAACGCTCACACAAGGGAAAGTGCTACTTATCTTTTTTTTTTAAAAAAAAATATCAGTGCTGCCTTTTTGTCCCATTTTGAAGAGCTCTCGAGGTGGCTCACAAAATAAAATATCTAAATAAATCTACGAGTGCTACTTGGTAACATTTTTACTTTGTCGTACCACGAACCCTCAATTTAATGGACTAATGGGGTGAAGGAGTGTCTTTTAATGCCGAAAGTCCATTAAATCCGAACATCCCTTCTCCCCATTAGTCTGTTCAACTCCCTGCCTTAAGAGGGCGCTCTCAGTGCTCCCCCCGGCTTTGCTCCCCATGTAGGAATGGAGGGACGTCTGCTGTCCTAGAGTGCCCTGGTGAAGAGAGGAACAGCAGGACTGAGGGTGTTCTCTAGTTAACAGCGCAATGTGGAGTGGGCGGGGCACATGGCCCACATCCAAGGCAGAAAGCGGCCCTTTCAAAGGACTTGGGACCAGCGCAGCTGGAGCGCACATCAGGAGAAGGGGGCATCCTTCCCCCAGGTAGAGCCACGCAACAGGTCTACTTGAATGTCCACCACCGGGTATATTACCGGCAGACATCCGGGAGGCCTGTGTAAGGTGGAACAGACCCGGGAACAGGGATGGGATTTGGCGGAGGCCTCCATCCAAGGTAGACGGGATTACGCTGTTCACTACCTTGGAGAACTCCATCGGTCCTGCTCCTCGAACGTTCACATTCACGGTACATTGGTATGAACTTGATTTGATTTTAAATCGCTGTGCTTAAATCCTGATTGTATAAGAATCCCCGCCAAAGCCGAACTGGCGCTAGAACTTGCCACACCAATCCCCCCTTTTCTAGCATGCATGGTGCTGCATGCACACTCTGAACCCCCCCCCCTTACTGCCGATGCCCCCTCCGTCTTCCCCAGTGCCCACCGCATCTTTGAAAGAGGCTGGATGGGAGGGTGCTGGAAGTAGAAAAGGAGGTCCTCTTCCACTTTCTCAGACTGTTTAGAACAGGGGTGGCCAACCTTCCACCATGAGGGCCTCTGCGTTCTTAAGAGTTGTGTAGAAGACAGAACCTTGGCAGCTGCAAGTGCTGATGGTGCTGCTAAAGCAGCTGCACCTGCTGAAAGGCCCTCACCTATGCAACCATTTAAAGGGCCAGGAGCATTCATGGTGAAAGGTTGGCCACCCCTGGTTTAGAATAAGTGCCCAAGCAGCGAGGTGATGGCGAGAAGGACCCGATCCTGTTCAGGTCGCTCTTCCCCCCTGACGTCGCTGCCTCCGGCTTGCAGCTGTGCCATTGGAGGAAGTGGCGGGTTGCTGCCCCCTGTTGGTCCTCTTGTTCCAGTCCTCTGTCCTGGTGCATAGGAGAGTGAGGAAGACGAGGGTTGGGGAGCAGGCAGGGATGGGTGCATTGTACCCCCACCAGTGAGTGGCCTCCCCCAGCCTGCCGCTCAAAGCAGTCGCTTCACCCATCTTCATGGGTGGGCCAGCCCTGTATATAAATACAACTTGCCCCCAAGTATTGCTTGGCTGAAAAGTACCTTTGCCCCCCCTTTCTCTCCACTATCATGAATGTTTGGAAGGGGCCACAACTCCAGGCTAAAAGACAGACGGCTCCTTTCTTCTTTGCTCCTGACCCTTTTTAAATAAGGTGAGGATATATTTGTCTACCTCTGAGGAAGGTGTCATTTATAGGACTGGATTAACATGCTTGCGTTTATCCCTAGGTTAAGAATAGCTTGCAAGAGGCAGAATCGGGTTAGGCAGATCTGTGATGGTGGAAGTTGGAACTCACAGCAGAGTTTCAGAGACCTGATTTGAGTCTGTCTGCCCAGCTCTGGCAATCTCCACCTTGGCTCCGGTGCCAAGGCTCACCTGGCTGTCCTGGTTCTGAACTTGTTGCCCTGTGGAATGCCAGAAGCAAAGGCAGCTGACTGGTCCCTGCTTTGTCCTGATTTGGGTCACTGGTCCAGCCAGCCAAGCCTGTCTGTGGTGACCAGAGGCTGCTCTCCAAGGTCTCTGGCAACAGAAAAGCATCGTTCTTGGCAGGGGAATGTAGAAAACTGGATGTTTGAACAGCAGTACAAGCTTGGCTGCATGGAGCAGGAGCAGAAGGGAATGAAAGAGTGGCAGTCCGGAGGAGAAGGAAGGTGGCTGGCTGGCTGCTGCTGCTGAGAGCTGGTGTTGTGTAGCAGGGAAGAGTGTGAGCTGGGAAGTCCTTGGTTCAAGTCCTCGCTGGTTATGAATTGGCGAACTGGTAATCTGAAGTGTGCGACTACTCTTGGCCGGCCCTTGTCTGCATTCTAGACGAACTGATCTGCAGTGCTGTTTTTGTGAGGCTTACTCCGTGAGAATACTCCATGGGCACTATAGAAAGAATTTGGGGGACTAGAGAGGGGATGAGGAGGAGTGCCTGCCCCTCACCAGTTGACCCCTTTCCAGGAACAAAGTCAGGAGCCACAAGTACAGCTCCATGTTTTGAGATCAGCAGCAGCAGTATTTGCTATGCCAGATCCACCGTCGTGAGGGCAATATCGTCGGCCTATAAACCTGAGTTTATTAAGAGCTGCTTTAAGAATTTATTATGGTTGAAAAGTGGTGTACAGATATTGTTAAAAGTATTTTAACTGCATTTACACAGGTTGACCTTTACTTTTTGCCAAAGCACTGAAAGTGGTTTACATTTTACAATAGCTCAGTTCAAGAGACATGATGCAAAAGCGAAAAGGAATGGTTTATGGCCTCACCCGTGTATAGATGACTGTGTTTTGCAACATTTTTATCTTGCCTGTCTATTAAAAAAACCGCATTGTCCCGAGTATAAGACGCACCGGATTATAAGACGCACTCTTAAATTTGGTGCTATTAAAATAATTAATTAAATCACAGGCATTATATTTATGCCAGTGATTTAACGAACAATGCAATCCTGTGCATGTCTACTCAGAAGCAAGTCCCACTGTTCTCAATGGAGCTTACTCTCAGGAATGTGTGCACAGGATTGCAGCCTAAACCGTTCATTGCCTGGGGAGGGGGGATGAAGGTATATGTGATCTTGCTTTACAAAAGGATACAAAACCCAGCAGAGCAGAGAACGAAAATTAACAACTGATTACAGTCTGGAAAGGGTTACAGCCTGGAGAGGGGAGAGGTGTGTGTGTGTGTGTGTGTGTGCTCTTGTTTTAACAAACAAAAAGGATAAAATTACCGTAAAATTAGCTGCTTTTGAAGATAGCCGCAAAGACAATGCGTCTCCTCTTAGCCTGGCCGCTTCTTCCAACAATGTCCCACGCCGTTCAGTATTTTGCTGCCCTTTCTCTGCTGAGCCTGGGGGAGGGGCAGCTGCAATCCCGAATGGCAACAGCCTGATTATAAGACGCACCCCTAGTTTAAAAACTTAAATTAGGAGGAAAAAGTGCGTCTTATACTCAGGCCAATACGGTATTTGTTCAAAACTATCAAATGAAAATTAAACTAAAGCAACCTAATATTTCGAGTTGGTCTCCGAACAGCAGCCATCAAGACTCTATATGGAAACGGCAGCACCCCCAGATGCCCGCAGAAGATGCCTGGGGAGTGGGGAGCAGCGAGGGGCTGAGTTGTGGCTGTCTCCCACTCCCTGTTGCTGTCTCCCACTCACTGGCTGTCGTGCCCACCTGCCGTCTTCAGGTGGGGGGGGGCTGGTGTAGGGCCTCAGTAGAAGCTCTGAAAGGTTCTTACAACACACTGAGGAGCAGTGTGGTTTATGGAGGGGGTAGTTGAGCCCCCAGAACTATTTCACTGCCCATAGGACTGCCCCGACTGCCTTCTCATGTGCTTTCTCTCGGGCTCAAAGTGTTCTGAAAGTAGCAGCCTCAAAAGCTGTATTGTCATTGGACTCTGTTTTGTGTGGTCAGTAGACTGAGGAAGTCTTCTTGACCAGTTCCCACACCCACCGTTCTTATGCTGAATCCACAGAGTCCCCCTTGGATTGGAAAGGCCAGCTTGTCAGGACTGCTTGGAAGAGCCCTACAGGAGCCGGGGAAGGGTGGCTGGATTGCAGCCGTCTGGGGTGGAGCGGGGGAAGGAGGAGAGCCTGGCAGGCAGGGGGTGGGCAACTGCAGTTGTTTCGAATGCTCTGCTCCTTCTGGTGTGGCTTTGTGAGGACTGTGAACGGGGAGAATCTTCCTGCGCTGGAAGCAGCGAAACGAGGCACGTTTGCTGCCAATGGGATAAAGTAAAACCAATTTCCTTTCAATAACCGAGAACTAAACGTGGGAGTGCAGGTGTTCAAAGAGGGGGGAGCCGTTTTCCACCCCAAATCTAACTTGGCAGCAGCCGTCTCCGTCGATTAGGGTTTCCTCCAGGCCCTGCAGCCAACCTGTCCTGTGTGATTAGAGGTTCTTTTTCCTGGTCGCTGTTTCACGCGTTCCACCTTGACAACTTCCACTGCGATTGCCCTGTACGAGGGACTAGTCGGCGGCACCTTGACCTGCCCCCTTAGAGTGTCTGAGAGTCTGGTGGTCGTCTCTGGGTGGCTCTTTGGAGGGATGCCTGCAGGAGCAAGGAAGGAGATCCCGCTGGCTGGCCCTTCACAAATTACTATCGGCACTGGACTGCGGGCAGCTGAGCACATGGGGAGCTCAAGTGCGAGTCGCAGCAGGATTGAGACCGGAGTTGGACGGTGGCGGGTGCGTTTGTCTCTGTTTTGTTTGTAGGCTGCTTTGGGAACATAGGTTGAAAGGCAGTGTGTAAGTTCTGTAAATAAATGTAGATAATTGCAGGCTGGGGTCTTTGCCGGGGGGAGGAACCCCTCCCAAGGGCTGAAGTGAGGGCACAGTAGGCTGAGACGAGCAGGCAGGTGGGGAGGCGGGGGATGAGCGGTTGCTTCGAGCACCGGTGGGGGGGTCACGCGGGCAAAGCGGGTCTTCCTGGTGCCTGTACCTGACCTGGAAGCACTGCTAGCCAGGCCAGTTCTGGAGAAGCCCTTGGACTGCAGGTGGCCTGACGTGAGTCTGGAGCCTTGCAGGGACCTGGAGGAGCGGCCCTCCTGCTTCCCTCTGCGGCAGCTCACCCCGGGGCACGAGCGCAGAGGTCAGGCCCGAGTTCTGGTTGATGCTGGCGGGCACGATGGGCTGACATCCCTATTGCTATGGAACAAAGAATCCTGCCCACCAGAGCGAGCCCACCTGCTCCTGGCTGCAGAATCTTGGCTCGGAGGCAGAGTTCAGAGCTCCTTGACTTCTGTGAAACGTTGGTGGGCTCTCAACCTCTGCTTTGTCTCTTGAACATGTAAACAAATCGGAGGTGGATGTGCAATGGGGGGGGGGTTCTTTATTTGTTGCCCTGCACCCTGCCCATTTTGTAAGGTACTTGGAGCAGCATAGGTCGGGGTCCCAGGCAGATTGTTCTGCAGCCCACTCTGAGTCAGAGATGGAGCTATGTTGGCTGCTTATTTTCTGAACCCAGAACAACGAAGCACATGAATTGGCTGCTGCTTGCCAGTTAGATGATGATGATGATGATGATGATGATGATGATGATGATAATAAGACGACTATATACAGGTGGGCCCCCATATCCGCTGGGGATATGTTCCAGGCCCCTCCGTGGATACTTGAAACCGTGGATAAGAGCGAACACCCCCTCCATGGTTTCCTGAGGGGGGCCCCCACCCTGCCTCCCCTGCAGGCAGGCATGCTTGCCCCCCCCAGCTCTTATTTTTCTTTCAGCAAGCTTTGTTTCTTCCTTAAAACAAACAGAGAAGCAGCCTCCATTGCAGGCAAGTAGAACGAGACTAAGTCCTAGAGAGGCTCTGCAAGGTTAACAGAAACCTTTCTGTTAACCTTGCAGAGCCTCTCTAGGACTTAGTCTCGTTCTACTTGCCTGTAATAAGCTTCTCTTGTTTCTTTAAGGAAGAAACAAAGCTTACTGGGGGAAAAGTAAAAGCCTTGGGGGGTCCCCACGATCCGTGGATAACTGAAACCGTGGATAGCGAATCAGTGGATATGGGGGCCCACCTGTACTGTTTTTCAACAAAAAGTAGTTCACAAAGTTATTAGCAAAATAAATGAATAAAGTGGATGAAATATGTGGGTGCTTCTTGTCTGTATTATATTGACATAGCTTTACAAATAAATTCACACACAAAAAGTAAACTTGCCTGCTTGCTGCATGTACCTGCATTAGTCATTTGTAGCTTAGGAGAACTCAAACTTTAAAAAAAATGGTGGGAATTTTGTGTATCCTTGCCTGTGGATCTGAGACCTCCTGCCATCAGTCCCACACGTAGCCACGTTACTGGCCTGGTCCATGCTCTCCTGGCAGCACCAAACTTTAAAAACTTCCCCAGCTGGTTGGCTGGAGGAAATTCTTAACTTGCCAGGGGATGGAAGAATGCAGTCCTGTTAAAGATTAACATTTGCATCCAAATGAGCTTTGCCACTGAACTTGTTCCTCTTCTGCCCATCAAGCAGTTATGTCATGGCTTTGAATTCCTATGGCAAGTCTTTTTGCAGAGAAGGAGGAGGAGCAGGTAAGTCACCAGTCTCTGTCGTCTGCCTGAGAATTGCTCAGTCCTTCAGGACCAGTTCTCCTAAACAGCAGAGAAGAGTCAATAAACCTGCATTTGGGCTGTCCCACTTCAGACTGCTGGTGGGGGCTCACCTGATAGACTGCGTCTCTGTGCCCTACTCCCAATGAAATACTTCCTTGCACCTAGAAAATGAGCCTGTTGGCGTGCTCAGGCTTGCTGGGACTCCTCCTCCCTAAGTTGCTCATTTTCTAAGTGCAGGAATGTCTTTTTGTCTGGAGACATGCGCCACCACCTGAGTGAGTCCTTTGTTGTGCAGTCTGAAGTCCAGGCACCGGATTGTTCAGTGCCTTCCTCTCATCTGCTGCCTGTGAGAACATGGATGATGCTAGTTGTGCCCAGTTGGACGCACTCGAGTCTTCCAGCCTTTGTAAGAGACGTAGCATTTGGTGGGAATTTCGTGTATCCAAACCTCCAAAGTATGGGATGAACTCTGCTACCGCCCCATATACCACTCCTCCTCCTCGTGGTCTTTCTCTCCTCCTGTGCCACTTAGCTCCTGTCACGTGGAACCATTCTTGTCGTTCCGACGACCTCGAGTGCTCTTGCTAAGGAGGCTTGTATGTGTTGCATTCAGCAGGGCCCCTAGATGGGTGTTTTGGGAACGACTGAAATGTTCTTTTCATGATGCAAGCCCTGTGCCCTCTTAAAATGTTACGCGTGGGATTGGAAGGAGTTGCAGAAAAAGGAGCTGTGGTCAGGATCTGGCATCTTTGGGCGAGGCTGGGAGGCTGTGCCTGGGCCCTGGCACCGTGGCACAACCTAGACGAGTGTCTGCAGTCAGGGGCTAGAATCTGGAATATAGCGGCGGCGGCAGCAGCAGAAGGTTGGTTCTGTTACCACCCAGGCAAGGATAGAACATAAGAAGAGCCCTGCTGGATCAGGCCAAAAGCCCATCTAGTCCAGCTTCCTGTGTCACACAGTGGCCCCACCAGATGCCTCAGGGAGCACACAAGACAACAAGATACCTGTGTTCAGTCGCCACTCCCTTGCACCTGGCACAGAGAAAACCCACTTCTAAAACTAAGGCCCCCTAGAAAGAAGGCCCCTTTCCCAATAGGGTTCCCAGCCTGGCTAATCCAGAGGCCTTTACTTCCTGCCAGGGAGCAGGGCTGGTGTTGCACACCCCTTCTGTGCCAAACGAGGATCACACACACCTTGGGACCTTGGCACACAAAGCTTGACTTGCATGTGATGTTCTAGAACGAGCAAACTATGGCTTGAATGATCAAGAACGTGGCTCGGGCTTGTGGGGTGTCCCCCTCTTGCGCTCAGATTCAGGCTGCAAACCGATGCACACTTTCCTGGGATTGAATGCAATGGGACTTACTTCTGAGGAGACATGCATAGGATTGTGCTGTCAATTAGTTACTACTGTAGTCAAACCTTAGTCTGCCATTGCATGTGGCTTAGCAGCACGTTATGGTTTGTGCTGGTCCTCCAAACCAGAATTGCGCAGTGTGACCCTGGTTTGGGTGGCAGGCACAGGCCATAGGTCGCTGGTTTGGATATACTGGTAAGCTGTGGCGTATGTTAAAGAGGAAGTACGGACATAACTACATAACTACCTACTGTGAGCAGAAGGGTGGAGCAGTGTAGAAAGCTTTGGAATATATAAATACTCTGGGACCCCTACTGGGTTCTGCCTTTGTCTTTCCTATCTATTTCTGGGTGCAGTGGCTAGTTTGGAGGTCCATTGACTTGTGAACAAGCCTCCTTTATTGGAGTCAATCATGGGGTTGGCAAGGACCATTGGAGCGGAGGGTCCTTCTTTTGTTTTGCTAAATGTGTTTATCTCAAAATGGGGAGCTTTTTGGAGCTACAGGCAGGGCTCTATTAGATCAAGGGTGTGTGTGTGATTTCTCGGCTAATCAAAAGTGTGGCCTTCCTTGCCTGTGGATCTGAGACCTCCTGCCATCAGTCCCACACATAGCCACGTTACTGGCCTGGTCTATGCTCTCCTGGCAGCACCAAGCACATGACTATGCATGTGTGCCTCCTACATGACTTGAAATAAAAAGAAGTAAATGATTGACCAGATAACACTCTCCTACCCTGGTGTGTTGTGCTGTTTCTGGCTGGTCTTGCAAATGTTGACATTGCATGCTGCAACTGCAGCAGTCAAAAACCCAATTCTGCACATTGGAAATCAAGTTCTGCTAGTTGGGTGTGAGCTATGTATGATGAGCACCTGTGTATGTTGAGAGAGCACATGCCTTGCATGCAGCAGAAGGTGCAGGATTTGGTCTGTGGCATCTCCAGTCAGAAGGAAGGCTGGTAGCAGGGCTGCAAAATAGTCTGTGACTTAAAAAAAAAAATTGCCGCTATCAGTAGCCTATGACTTTGGAGAGCTGCTGCCAGTTGTAGTAGGCGATATTTGGCTTGATGGACCAATGGCCTGACGTGGTATGATGAAGGCAGCTTCCTATGTTCCCAAATGCATCAGGCTACTGTTGTTCTGTTGTTCCATAAGCTTGAAAGAAACCTAGAAAATAGCACTGTATAGGAAAGGAATCCTTTGGGGGGGGGGGGGAGAGAGAGAGAGAAAAGATCCATCTATTCTTGTCTAGACATGTTTATTCAGCTGGCTGTGTTCCATTGAAGGTCTAAGCTCCTGGAGCAGAGCCTGCTCCTGTCCTGGGCTAAAGCCCTATTTTCACACGGCTGCCTTCATTCTGTTTTGCCGAGCGTTGGGGTCAGCTGTGATTTCAGTATTGTACTGCTGCATAGTAAAAAAAATTAAATTAACTTTTAAAGTTTGGATTTATTAAGCTTTGTAATTTTGATCAACTGGTATTTCATGTTGGTTTTATTGTCTGGAGAGTCTTTCTTGAGCTGAATGTCAGGGTTAGGGGCGGGGAAGAATACATTCTTCTGCTGGAATTTGTGTCACCCTGAAAGTCTAATGGTTTGGGGGTTTGGTTGTTTAGTGTGTCAGGTGACTGTTTGCTCTCATTAGCACAAGAAGAAAAACCTGTTTGAGGAGTGTGCATGAATCTTAACCAAGTGCACAAATTCCATTCCTGTCTTTCTGTATTGCTGAAAAATAGTCCTGTCATGCTGTCCCCACATTGCCTAGAGGCATACACGGACATTTCCTGCTCCTCCTTCGCCCCCAAAGTGTTGGCATATCACATAGGAAGATGGTTTCTTTCGTCTGTATCGGGGCTGATGGGGCTTTTGGAATCCTAGTGTGGGGGTGGAGGAGCGCATACTTTGGGCGCGTACTTTTGAGCGCAGAGCACCGGGCTCAGTCCCTGGCCCGTCCAGGGCTTCTGCTTCAGGCCCCTGGGGTTTGCTGCTTGTCGGACAGTCGATGGCGCTGGGCTTGATGGGCCAGTAATGTTTGGACTTGGTATAACGCAGCTCTGTGTGTTTGGGGACAGCCAGCTGGCAGCCGATGGGTTGCAGACAGCTCCCAGAGCAATTTCGTCCTTGGCACTTCCGCTTGTAAGGAGCAGAAGCAGTGGCCTGGTTCAGGTGTCCTGTGGATTGGGTTTTCTTGATTCCTGCTCTCCCTCCCTCGCTCCTCCTTCGTGTGCTGCTGGAAGCCTCAGTTCATGTCTCGTAACACCCGCAATCCTATAGCTGGGAGTAAGTTCCATTGTATTCAGTGGGACTTACTTCTGAGTAGGCATGCATGGGATTGTGCTGCAAGTGTCCTGTAGTTGGATGAAACGGGGAGCCGCGGTTTGTACAAACCATGGCTGGTTAACAAACCCTCGTCCAATCTGACTGTGGTGCTCTGTTGCATCTAAATCCGGCCACCAGTCTCAATGGAGATGTCATGTGCATTTAAATTAATTTTCTGTCCCATGTGCTTTCTGGAATGGCTGTGGCCCAGTGCACATTTGTCTCTTCAGGAGGGGATATTTCTTGACACACAGGCGCTCGTTGGCCCCCAGCCTCCCATGGATGACCTTGTACCAAGTGAGGGAACATACTCTGTACCTGTGAAGACCTGACTTCGCCACTTTTTTTCTAGAGCTTTACCATCCAGGCTGGAGAAAACAGAAGTTGCTATAAAGCATTTTAAGGATATTTTTAAGGAATGTAAGGATTCTTCTTGCAACTGCCACTCTCCTTAAACAGACATGGATGGTAGTGAGACAGGACCTTCATCCTGAGATGTGTTTTGGAGGATCCCTTACAGGCAGCTATTAAGGCTCCAAGGAAGACCCAAGGAAGTCCCAGGAAGACAGGCTAAGAGGGTTCAGGAAACCTAGAGAACATAAGATGAGGGTGGGGAGGGGGACATGCCGATATTGTGCATGCATTTCTCCGTGCTGTCCTTGTAAATACAAGTTCGTCTTACAGCGGTCAGGGTGGAAAAAAGGGTGAGCCAGGTGGCTCCTGTTCCTATACACGGCTCTGCAAAAGGCAAGCCACAGAATTCTCTTGGAATCTTTTTCAGTTGCCCAAGGCTAGGAGTAAGATCCTCATCTCAAATTCGGCAAGCATTCTGAGCTGTGACTGAAAGGGAGAGTGGTCCCTTTCGCCACCCCAAATCGTCATCCTGCCTGGTGCAGTGTTTCTACAACAGCTATTTTTCCTGTTGTACCTATTTCAAGGGGGTGAAAGTTAACAAGTGCCATTCTGACTGCTCTGAGGCCGGTGAGATCTCAGCTGCATAGTGAGTGTCACTCTGCTTGCATTTCGGCAAACCAGGGTTGCGGAATAACATGATGGCTCCCAAGCTAAATTACAACAGAAAAGCATCATTGTTGGTCCCCCCCCCCCCCCGAATGGATGCACTGCAAGCAACTGTTATAATACCTGTTGATTGTTTCTTCATAACAACTTTTAGACGTATACTCCACCTGGCCCAGTACATGCAGGATTCATGTATTCTACTACAAGCCGACTGTGGGAGGGAAGTCTCTTGGCTTTGTACAAATCGATGGTAAGGCCACATCTGGAGTATTGCGTCCAGTTCTGGTCACCACACCTCAAAAAGGATATAGTTGAATTGGAAAAGGTGCAGAAAAGAGCGACCAGAATGATTCGTGGGCTGGAGCACCTCCCTTATGAGGAAAGGCTACAGCGTCTGGGGCTTTTCAGCCTAGAAAAAAGGTGCCTGAGGGGGGACATGATTGAGACTTATAAAATTATGCATGGGATGGAGAGAGTGGATAGAGGGAAATTCTTCTCCCTCTCGCACAACACCAGAACCAGGGGACATGCACTAAAATTGAGTGGAGGGAGAGTTAGAACAGACAAAAGAAAATATTTCTTTACCCAGCGTGTGATTCATCTGTGGAACTCCTTGCCACAGGATGTGGTGATGGCACCTGGCCTAGATGCCTTTAAAAGGGGTTTGGACAAATTCATGGAGGAAACGACCATCACAGGTTACAAGCCATAAGCAACCTCCTGGTTGTAGGAGTAGATTTTCTGTGTGCCAGGTGCAAGGGAGTGACAACAGGAAACAGGTTATCTTGTTGTCTTGTGTGCTCCCTGAGGCATCTGGTGGGGCCACTGTGAGATACAGGAAGCTGGACTAGATGGGCCTTTGGCCTAATCCAGCAGCTGGGCTCTTCTTATGTTCTTATGTTCTTATGGCTGGAGGCTGAGATTCCAGAGGACTGAGAATGCATCCTGTCCTCCTTTGTGCCCTGAGTTGGGAATGGGATTTTGCCTTTTTCCCCTGCGTCCCACAGCTGACTGCCATCTTTTAAACGTACTTAAGAGCTGCTGTTTCCAACTACTACGGGCCATTTCATATATTATGTAGAGGACAAATAAATATTTATCTGGGGACTTTCCCTCTGCCTTTATTCTGCCCCTGACGGGACCCTCCAGATGGCAGTTTGCCTTGGAGGGTGTGCTCGGGGGGGGGGGGGAGTTGCTGCCTTTATGATAGATGGCTTTGTTGCATGCTCATGCTGCATTTTTTGGAGCATGCTTTTAACCGTTGTAGCTGCACTTCTTAAAAATGTCATGCTTGAAGTGGTTGGCCCCATTTCCAAGCGTCTGATTGCCAGTTGCCCTAGTCTGCTGTCAGCTTCCCCTTCTTGACCTTTCCTTCTGTGCACCTCTTGCTCCTGAAGGTGAAAACACTTCCCCGAAAACCCCCTCCCCTGTTGCTTGGATCACACGACCCTTCTTTGTAGGGAGGAATTTGCTGCACTCTTCCATAGGCAACAAAATCAAGCCACCACCGACACCCCTAAATTCTCGGCTGGAGAGGGAAAACCTGCACATTGTCATCTGCTGCCAGGAATATTTCCCATCCTGGGGGGGGGGGGGGATGTGTGCTTGTGCTGTTGATGGCTGAGGCTGGATTTGGGGGATGAGGCAGGGGTTAATTTAACACACAGACGCGCACATGGGCGCGCACATACACACACCCTTTCGTGAATAAAATGGGGGAATAACTTCCTGCAAACATTGGGGATGTTCTGTCTTCTCTCACCACATCTGAACTCCTAGTGCATCACCATACAGGGAACCCACTTCCCTGTAAGACAAATAAACGAGTCATTGTTCATAAATTACCTGATGTTGGGGATAAGCAGCGAGGTGGCCAAGTTTGCGGATGACACTAAACTTTTCCGGGTGGTGAAGACCAGCAGGGATTGTGAAGAGCTCCAGAAAGATCTCTCCAAACTGGGAGAATGGGCAGCAAAATGGCAGATGCGCTTCAATGTAAGTAAGTGCAAAGTGATGCACATTGGGGCAAGAAACCAAAACTTCACATACACGCTAATGGGTTCTGAGTTATCTGTGACGGATCAAGAGAGAGATCTTGGGGTGCTGGTGGACAGGTCGATGAAAGTGTCGACCCAGTGTGCGGTGGCTGTGAAGAAGGCCAATTCCATGCTCGGGATCATTAAAAAAGGGATTGAGAATAAAACGGCCAATATCATTCTGCCTTTGTACAAATCGATGGTAAGGCCACATCTGGAGTATTGTGTCCAGTTCTGGTCACCACACCTCAAAAAGGATATAGTTGAATTGGAAAAGGTACAGAAAAGAGCGACCAGAATGATTTGTGGGCTGGAGCACCTCCCTTATGAGGAAAGGCTACAGCGTCTGGGGCTTTTCAGCCTAGAAAAAAGGCGCCTGAGGGGGGACATGATTGAGACCACGTATAAAATTATGCATGGGATGGAGTGGATAGTCCTTTTCCCTCTCACACAACACTAGAACTAGGGGACATCTACTAAAACTGAGTAGCGGAAGAATTAGAACAGAGAAAAGACCCCTCCATCCTGCCCCCTTCCCGTCTGTCATTGCGGCCATGGCTTCAAGGTGAGCAAGTCAAGGGACCCACGTCAAGCCTGCTTTTTCAAATTGCAGAACTTTGCTCTGCCCTGCAGGCCCCAGTGGGAGCCCTTGAGCACCAACCAGCCCTGCCCACATAGTCCTGCCCCGAGTTCTGTTTCACGGTCGCACTAATGAGCGATGGCCTGTTTTGAAGGGGTGTTTATTGTGCGGACTGTTGCCACCGTCCTCCTCTGTCTTGCACGGACAGGCTCTGTTTCCCATCTCTTGCAACCCTACTACTCCCTCTGTGCTCTTCATTCTCCTCCATGTCACCAGGCAGTGTGTCTTAGTGGTTAGAGTGCCTAGAGTACTACTGAGGAGGCCAGGATTCAGACCCCCCATTTAGCTTTGAAGCTACCTGGGTTAACTTGAGCCCCTGAACCTCATCTGCCTCACAGGGCTGTTGTGAAGATAAAATGGAGGGGGAAGGACTGTGCATGTGGCCCTGAGGTCTTTGGAGGAAAGGTGTGACAAATCCGCCCCCCCCCCCCCGCCATCCCCTGGGTTCTGCAGTCCCTTGCATGACTTTTGTCCTGCTGTTCCACTTCTGCGCCCCCCTCTTCCCTGTTTGCTAGTCCCGTTTTCAGTCGTGACCGTGACTGTGCATTCCCCAACACCCCCCCCATCTGCGGTTGCCTCGGTTGTGTGAAGGGGAAATGGATCTTCCACAGCCTGGCAGTTTGTGGCTAATTTCTCTGATTTTGCTCCGACTCCCCACCGCCCCGTGCGTGAGGACTTTGTTTTCCTCTTTTCTTGGAAAGATGCAGAAGAAAGAGCCGTTCTGAGAGAGAGAGAGAGAGTGAGAGTCTGTACGGTCTCTGTTTAGGCAGTGTTTTCCGAGAAGCCCACTTATAATGGAGCCTGTCACCGCTTTCTCTCTCTGAGCTCCAGCTGGGTAAGTGCACAGAATCCACAATGGCCTCTGGCTGTGTTGAAATCAATGAAAAGACTCTGCAAGCGACAACAGGCTACTCTGGGTTCCCTTTTTCCCTGGCAGCCAGAGAGAGTGATTTGCTTAACTTGTAGGCACCAGACGTAAATGGTTTCCAAAGTGGTTGGCACCAGGGTACAGTCTATGCCCCCCCCCCCCGCACCAGCAGAGGACTTGTGAGCCGTTGTCAGCGTCAGGGCTGGAGCAGAACGTCCCGGCTGGATTGGGGCTGAGATAGAGCACTGCACTGCACTGCACTGCACTGCAGGGCCTTGGAAGGCCTTTGGAGGTGCTCAGGACAGGAGGGTCAGGATTACAGTTGAGGGTTTAAGGGGGATAGACGGAGGATTCCTTCCTCAAGTCCCAAACCTGATCCAGAAGCATTTGTTGTCCGGCTAGGTCACAAGGAGCCAAGGGGCTGCCATGGGGTGGTTGAGCCTGGGCTGACAACACCCCCCCCCCCCGTTCTTCACTCTGCCCCATTACGTCATTTGCCACTAGGGGTGTCAGTGCACACACTCAGAGGCTCTTCCTTCAAGCCAGAATCCAGAGATGGTTTTTTCAGGAGGGGGCGCACAATTGCGGTCTTCAAGATGCTAGGCATCACTCCCTCCCACAGAGATGAATACACAATAGGTTCCACCCAATCAGCCAGCCCAACCCGCACATATCATATTAGCCAAGCTGGGCAAGGGTCAAGCGGCAGGAAGACGATCTCAAACTACAGAGGACCCTATCCACATCCTCAGGCTGTATAAGGTGAAAAGAATCCATAACGATGGAATCGACTGATGCCGTAGGGACAACTTCCGGAACTGTTAAACCAGAGTCCAAGTCATGGCGAATCTGAGCAATTTTATCTGCGAAGTGCCGTGCAATCTCATTACAGCAGTCCGTCGAGCACTCCAACTCACTCGCTACAGGAGCCGAGTGGAGCAGATCCCGGACAACTCGAAAGAACTCCGCCGACCGGCTACTTGCAGACGCAATGATGGAAGAGAAAAACGCCTTCTTCGCTGCCGTCACCGCCATGGAGTAGGCCCTGAAATGGGCTCTAGCCCGTGTTCGGTCAGATTCATCACAAGTTTTCCTCCACCGTCGCTCTAGGCGTCTGCCCAGTCGTTTCATTGCCTGCAGCTCCTCAGTAAACCAAGGAGCCACCTTGGCTCGACGACAAGGCCGTGGACGTTCGGGAGCGATCTGATCCAATGCTCTAGCTGCCTCCCCATACCACAGGGCAGCCAGAGCATCAGATGAATCACTGACCCGGGAAGCTGGGAATTCCCCCAGAGCCCTCAGGAAACCATCCGGATCCATCAGTCTCCGGGGGCGGACCATACAATTCGGTCTCCCAGCTCTGCAGGGGTGATTAAACGTTGCCAGTCTAAAACTCACCAGATAGTGATCCGTCCAAGACAAAGGAGTGATCTTAACCTCCTTCATAGGCGTTCATTATATATTCCACTGCCATGATTTGTGTCTTACAAGAATTTGCAACCCCTTCAGAAGATTGAGAAGGTGGAAGGAGGGAACAGAGTTGCTCTAGAAACAGCGAGCCAAAGTTGTGGAGGTTGGAAGGAGTGGCGTGAGGAGGAGAGAAACGGTGCCAGACCGAAGCTCAACCTCCTGACCCCAGAAGTCCTGCTTGCTGCTTCTCTGACTTCTCAGTTCTTTCTTGCCACATCCTCCTTGCCCTTTTCTGCAGCCATATGGGCTAGAAACGTCCTTTTAATCAAGCTAAAATTTCAGGATGCCATTCAGGTTGTCAGGATGTCAGCCAGGATGGTGTAGTGGTTTGGGAGTCGGACTTAGACCTGGAGGATCCAGGTTCAAATCCCCGCTCAGCCACGAAGCTTCTCTCAGCCCCACCTACCTCACAGGGTTGTTGTGAGGACAAAAAGGAGGGGAGGAAATATGTACACCACTCTGAGCTCCTTGGAGGAAGGGCGGTATAAAAAAATGTGAAAAAAAATAAATTCTTCGCATCCATTCTGTGCTTTTGCTGTAATGCCATGGATGCAAAGAATGTGCATAGCTCCTTGATGATAAATACGCGGTCTCTATTGCCCTCTGGGTGGATCCTCTCTTCTGCAGTTTTCTGACCTGTACTCTGCACTTCCATTATCACATCGCTCAAGTGCAGTATTTGGAAGTAGAATCGCATCTTTCTCTTCTTTTTAAATCAAGTTTCTAGCCCTCATGGCTCTGAAGTTGAAAACTGATCCTAATGACATTTCAAAAGCCACTGAAGCGGCTGAACAGATCAGGGATTGTCACTTCAGGGGTCTGCATTACATTCTTCCCTTGTGTGCAGCTAGCTGAAGAATTATGCAAAATAGACAGAGACAGGCAAATATCCATAATTTATTCAGGAGGCTGAAGTTGATTTATGGCGCAATCCTGTGCAAGTTGCAGCGGCCAGCCTAAATGGCCGGATGCTGCATCCTGGGCTCACCTTGGGGGAAGATGATATTCGTCCCCTTCCCCGGGTATAAGCGACGCGTGCCCAATGGGCCTCCTCAGATGCGCGCCATCTCTTTAGTTGGCCTGGGCTGGAAAGGGCTTTGGGATATTGGCGCAACTCAGCGCCAATATACCCACCCCCTCCCAGGCCGGGCCGGTCAATGGCCCCCTCCCTCTCCACCCCTGTCCGCCTTCCCCACGCCCCTGCACTGACAAGTGTAGCACTCACCAGCGCCAGCTGGCGCAGATTGTCCTGGATGGCGGAGTGAGCGGCGCCGGCCTCCACGGCCTATATTTAGGCATGAATCTGCTTGACTGCAGCAAATGGAGTCTAGTGGGTCCAGCTACTATGAGATCATGTGCATTCAAGGTGAGGCTCTAGCCATGTACAGTGACTTGCCATGCTCAGTACACCTTTATTGTGCTGCCTGCCCACGACTGCAGACCCAGGAAGGTTCTTGAGCATGTGACAGGCAGGCCCACAATGCACGGCTGATGGGGCTGCATTTGGCTGGGGCAGAGTGCAGACCCGCCAAAGGTCAGTGGGGTTTCTAGTTCCGAGGTCAGTTCTAGTTCTAGTTCTAGGTCAGTGGGGTGTCTAGTTCCAAGGTCCGTTCTAGTTCTAGGTCAGTGGGGTGTCTAGTTCCAAGGTCAGTTCTAGTTCTAGGTCAGTGGGGTGTCTAGTTCCAAGGTCAGTTCTAGTTCTAGGTCAGTGGGGTTTCTAGTTGCTGCCATCACTAGTACTGTGTGACTCCTGTGGCAGGCGCAGCCCCATCACAGTCAGTTTACTCAGGTGTAGTCCTGCAGAAGCTTGTGACTGCAATGGTTAGTGGTGGCCTCCACACTAGCGTTTTGCATATCTCCCTGTTTAAACCAATTAAATAATTCTGAGTCAAGTACTGTAATCATCTGCCTGTTGGTTTTTAATTATTTGTATCTATTCTGCTTGGCTTTTGAGGCAAGAGGAACTTCCTAGGGGCTCCTTTTTAGCTTAGCTCCTATAGATCTTGGTTGCTGTTTTATACTATTTTAATTATATATTATTTCTGTTTTTACACCTTTTCATCTGTTCCAGTATTGTTTTAATTGGTTTTACTTAATGCTGTTTTAATTGGTGTTGTTTAATGTTTTTATCAGTTTTGTTGGATTGTAATTTTATTGTTGTATACCGCTTTGAGCATGAAAAAGCGGTATAAAATATTTTAAATAAAAAATTTAATAAGTAATGGTGTATTGCCCTTGATCTACAGTTGAATAAATGAAAGTTTCCAGTCGTCGTTAGAAGGAGGTCTTCTGTTATATTTTGTTGTTCCCTTGTGCAGTTACACTTCAGAGCTAGAAGATCCTAAAAAGAACCAATGTGCCTTCAATTTGCAGCCACTCTGATTAAAATATGTTCTCTCTGGTGAAAATGAATCCCGACGCCTAACCATCTACAGCATTAGGGCACAATCCTATCCTACTTACGCCACTTACGCCACTGTTGTAACCAGCGGAAAGGGGATTCAAATTCAAATCCCCTTTTGAATTCCTCTTTGGAGGGGATTTGAATCCCCTTTCCATTCTGGGGCCTCCCGTTTTCACTGTGCCGCTGGTTACAACAGTGACGTAAGTAGGATCGGATTGCGCCCTTAGTTGACTAATCCAGTGGTTTTTTTTTTAAGTGTTTCAGGAAGACCCCAGGGAATCCTTGAAAACTTTATCAGAGGTTCCCCTTGAACACATCAGGAATGGTGGCCGGTCTTCTCCAAAAGCGATCCATCTTCCTTGTGCACCCCAGAATCCTCTGCAGCGTGTTTTTGTTCAAAAGCCGATACCATGGTGGACGAGTGTGTGGGGAAGGGATTCCCTCCTTCGGAAACTCGCTAGATTGATCTACAAACCAAAGCTTGCAGCTTTAAAAGGAAAAACCATTGTCCATTGCAGTAGAGCAGCCTCCTCAAAATTCTTTCATTCTTTTTGAGTTTTTTGTCTCATGTTTTTATAACTTTTTTTATATTTTATCACTTGCAAAAGGACTGAATGTACCCTGCTTTGGCACACATGTCATGTACTTCCTGCAAGCCAGGAAGGAAGCAGCTGTCTTCCTGGATTTAGGGTGGCCCTAATAGGCCTTTCACCCCTGTTGAGCTTATCAGGGAGGCAGAAGAGGGGGGCAGGCCCCACAAGTCCAGGCTGTGGTGTGGAAAGGGGCAGAAGGAAGGCGAAAGAAGGAAAGCTTCTTCTGCACAGTTTTTCGACAGTAGCTGTGAGAATGGCAATAAACCACCAGATTGTAAACGCCTGTCAGAAGCGTTTACAATAGCGCTCTGAATGTGGGGGTTACATTAAACATGAGGATTCAGAAGTCTGTTGCCCCTGCATATTTTAAAATGATGTCCAAATCAGCCCTCATTCTTAAAATAATTGTTGTTGTCTTGTTGTTGTTTCGTGTTGTCTTGTGTACTCCCTGAGGCACCTGGTGGGCCACTATGAGATACAGGAAGCTGGATTAGAGGGGCCTTTGGCCTGATCCAGCTGCCAGGCTCTTCTGAGGTTCTTATGTTACCAATCTAATTAAGGACCGACTCTGACATTAATTTAAATACACTGATGTGCTCTGCATTTAGAGACGGAGGTTCTTTGTCAGAACTCTGGTCTCAGGTGATGGTTTTTTCACATTTCTTTTAAATATAGGTATTCTGAAATGTGAGTGCGATCTTCTGAATGGGAGCGTTTTTAAAATAACATTAAAATTGGCTACAAGTATCGCAGCATTTAAGTGTTGTTACCCCCTCACTGCAGGGTCACACGTTTCTTTCCTGCCAGATGCTCTATTCTCCGACACACCTTGTTCTCTGTGCTAGCCTTATCCTTCAGCTCCAGTGTTAACCAGAGTTACCACTGACCAGACCTTCCACTAAATCAGGGTTTGAAATTGGTTAGCAAGCCCTGGTTAACAGTGACTCTGATTAGCCTGGGCCACTGTTCACAATAGTGCTGCCAGTGTAGTACCGCAGTACGCAAACAACATAATCCTAGGCATGTCTACTCAGAAGTAAGTCTCACTGTGATTATTTTCAGATGTCAACTTCTTTTTATAAAGGTTTTATCCTTTTTATACCATATACTGGTGAAAAGGTTTTTACTGGGTTTTGGAAAGTTAGCAGGGAGGATGCAATCTGAATGTTTCTGTTGGAGAGCTCCACGACTAACAGCACAATCCTAACCAACTTTCCGGCGCCAATGTAGCTGTGCCAACAGGGCGCACACTGCATTTTGCAGTGCAGGGGCAGTCATGGAGGCCTCTTCAAGGTGAGGGAACATTTGTTCCCTTACCTCGAGGCTGCATTGTGGATGCACCAGTGCTGGAAAGTTGGTTCGGATTGCGCTGCAAGGCACTGCTGCAGAGAAGCACGGCTGCCTCTAGGGAAGGCGAACTTAGCTGCCTCATAGATGGGAGTGGGAGCAGTGCTGCCTCAGATGATCTCAAGCAGAGGTTCTCCACCTGTGGTACGCGTACCCCCAGGGGTACGCGGACCGCAGGTTGAGGGTACGCGGGATGGTCCGATCAGCAGCTGATAATGGGGACCGGAAAACCACGAAATTGCCCCATTAGCTTCCCTTACCTTGTTTTCTGATCGTCTCCATGTTGTCGTCTCCATGCTGAAAGTCACGAAAATCTCGTGAGATTCAAGATGGCAGTGGCCAAATCACGTAAGGGCACATGAGGCAATCTCATGCCCTTACGAGATGTGGCCACCACCATCTTGAATCTCGCAAGATTTTCGCGAGTTTCAACATGGAGGCGACCAGGAAACAAGATAATGGGGCAAATTCGCGGGCTTTCCCGGGCTGCGGCGTGTCCGGGCAGCTTTTCCTGATCGCTCCGCACCCCGGAGAGTGAAGCTACAGCCCTGCTGATTCAGGGGATTTTTAATGGGGGATTTTTAATTTTTCCCGGGCTGAGGCGCGTTTTTGCGGGCTGCGGCGAGAGCGGAATTTGGTGAGTTTTATACATAGGGATTATGTTTTTAACGTGGGAAAAGTGCTTTTTGGGGGTGGGGGAGTTGGGAGAGTAATTTGTGGTTTTTTAAAAGAGATCCTAGCATTTTTGTGTATTTTTGTGCAATTTATGCAAATTAGCTAATTAAGTGTGCTAATTATCTGGGGTACTCGATCAATTTTGACCTTCATTGGGGGTACCCGGACCTCCAAAGGTTGAGAAAGGCTGATCTGAAGTGTTTCAGGAGGTTGTATGAGAGACACACGGAATTACCTGCAGCACCTGGGACCCAACTTGTTTAGGGCGTTAAAGATAAGAGCCTTTCCTTGTCTGGAATGCAGAAGGAGTTGAGGTTGTTTAATTCAACATTCACTACTGTTTGTCATTTATAGATAAACCCTTTCCCTCTTGTTTTCACTGTGGTCTAGTCTAGTGGACAGCAGGCTCCAAGCTTATTACAGGACCACTCACTGTATATCTGTGAATCCTAGTTTGTATGCATAAATAATTTGGAATTGCAGCATCACCAAGTGTATAAAAGCTTCTCTGTTTAACATGCTGATTTACGTTCCCTTGCATTTTGCTTAAACCTGTTTTTGCTTTGTTTTTTCTAGGCCAGAAATTTGCATACCGGCGAGTTGGCTGCGGTCAAAATTATCAAGTTAGAACCAGGTAAGCTCTTCCCTGTTTTCATACAGGGATTCCTTAACTGCCTATCATCACATGTGTACCCCACCCACCCTTCAAAGAGCTCAGGGCGGGTTTCCCTTGATCCTGCAACAGCCCTGTGAAGTAAGTCAGGCTGAGAATCACTGATTGGCCCAAGGTCACCTAGTATGTCTGCGCCAGGGCTGAGCGGTTGTGATCCTGTCCCCAGCCTCATTTCAGCAGAGGCACCAGGCTGTGAGGTTGGTTAGGAGCCATTGTGTTGTGCCCAAGACCACTTGGCTGAGCAGGGAGCTGAACCCAAGGGCCCCCCCCCGCCCGCCTCACTGGCTCCTGGTTGCAGCCAGAATTGGGCATTTGTATGTTACCTGAAGCAACCAGACCTTTGTATTTTCAGTCCATTGTATTCCTGTGCAAAGAGGTTGAAGAGATCAGGTGCTTAGAAGTCTTCCCACACTCATTCAAAGCGCCGTTCACAATTTCAGCCTGTTCTCTATTTATTGGGTGATTTGTAGCAGGTCTTATGTTGGCAAGATCCTGAAAATGGCCCCAGTTGCAGCTTGATTTGAGCCCGGGCTAGTACTAGAGTGGTGCCTGCCTCCCTCTGGCACAGCCAGCCCATCCATGAAATGGATGATGCGGTTCGTACCAAGTGACAGGTTGTAGGGAGCAGGGATCAGACTTGGGGTGTCCACGCTGAGTCTGCTGCCACCTCTCTCCAGCCTGCTGCGGACAGCGCTGCTCCAATTCACCTCCCTACCCCCTTACCTCATTCCATCTTTGTGCTGTCCCTTTAAACAAAACAAGGAAGTGTGGGACACTCTGGGAGTGATGCCAGGGCTTTCTGCACTTCCTGTTTTGTTTAAAGGGGCCATGGAGCAAGGAAAGCAAGGAGGAGGTGGCCAGATTCCTGCCTTCTGCAAAGTTTTTGGGGGGTGGTGGGGGTGGTGGCAGCAGTAGAATTTGCACCCACGTCAAGTGGTGCTTGGGCTCAGGCCAGGCCTGGTCTCTGGCCATGTGCAGAATGCCTCTTCCTCCCTGTTAAGTAATCGAAACCAGTTTACTTGTGGATCAGGGAACCACAAGTTCCCTATGGATCAGGGATCATGAACTTCAGTTAGATATAAGACCTGGCAAACTTCATTTTAGAATGAAACACATATGGTGTATGTACCTGTACACTGAACCCCTGAGGCTCCCACAGTGGTCAGCCATATCTCTGGGGAGCCCATCAGCAGGAGAGAAGAGCGTATTTCTCCCCCACCATTGCTCCCCTGTAGCTGGTATTCAGAGACAGATTGCCATTGAACCTGGGTGTAGCACATCGCCATAGACCAGTGATTACCAACCTGGGGGTCGGGACCCCCAAGGGGGTCACAAAGCTGTTTCTGGGGTGTCGCGGAATGTCAGCTGGATGGCCACACCCAAGATGGTGGCTCACTCCTCCCTCCCCATTGCAGAGAAAGAAGTGCTCTCTTGGGGCCTGTTTACTCACCTTGTGTTACTTTCTACTTTGTTGTTGTTGTTCAGTCGTTAAGTCGTGTCCGACCCTTCGTGATCCCATGAACCATATCCCGCCAGGCCTTCCTATCCTCCACTATCTTCCTGAGTTCGCTCATTTTCATGTTCGTTGCATCGGTGATGCTGTCTAACCATCTCATCCTTGGCCTTCCCCTTCTCCTTTTGCCTTCAGTCTTTCCCAGCATCAGAGTCTTCTCCAGAGAGTCCTCTCTTCGCATTAGGTGGCCAAAATATTTGAGTTTCAGCCTTAGTACCTGTCCTTCCAGGGAACAGTCAGGGTTGACTTCATTTAGGATTGACTGATTTGATCTCCTAGCAGTCCAAGGGACTCTCAGGAGTCTTCTCCAGCACCACAGTTCAAAAGCATCTATTCTTCGGCGCTCAGCCTTCCTTATGGTCCAGCTCTCGCAACCATACATTGCTACTGGGAACACCATCGCCCTGACTATACGAACTTTTGTTGGTATGGTGATATCTTTGCTTTTTATTATGCTATCTAAATTTGCCATAGCTTTCCTTCCAAGGAGTAAGCGTCTTTTAATTTCATGGCTGCTGTCTCCGTCTGCAGTGATCTTGGAACCCAAAAAAGTAAAATCTGTTACTGCTTCCATTTCTGCCCCTTCTATTTGCCAGGAATTGATGGGACCAGATGCCATGATCTTAGTTTTATTAATGTTGAGTTTCAAGCCAACTTTTGCACTCTCCTCTTTCACTCTCATCAAGAGGCTCTTTAGTTCTTCTTCACTTTCTGCCATTAGAGTGGTATCGTCTGCATATCTGAGGTTGTTGATGTTTCTCCCGGCAATCTTGATTCCGGCTTGCGATTCATTCAGCCCTGCATTTCTCATAATGTACTCTGCATATAAATTAAATAGGCAGGGTGACAATATACAGCCTTGCCGTACTCCCTTCCCAATTTTGAACCAATCAGTTGTTCCATGGCCGGTTCGAACTGTTGCTTCTTGACCCGCATACAGGTTTCTCAGGAGACAGGTAAGGTGGTCTGGTATCCCCATCTCTTTAAGAACTTGCCACAGTTTGTTGTGATCCACACAATCAAAGGCTTTTGCGTAGTCAATGAAGCAGAAGTAGGTGTTTTTTTGGAACTCTCGTGCTTTCTCCATGATCCAGCGCATGTTGGCAATTTGATCTCTAGTTCCTCTGCCTCTTCGAAACCCAGCTTGTACATCCGGTAGTTCTCGGTCCACGTACTGCTGAAGCCTAGCTTGTAGAATTTTGAGCATAACCTTGCTAGCATGTGAAATGAGTGCAATTGTGCGATAGTTTGAACACTCTTTGGCACTGCCCTTCTTTGGAATTGGAACGTAAACTGACCTTTTCCAATCCTTTGGCCACTGCTGAGTTTTCCAAATTTGTTGGCATATTGAGTGCAGCACTTTCACAGCATCATCATTTAGGATTTTAAGTAGCTCAGCTGGGATATTATCATCTCCGCTAGCTTTGTTGTTAGTAATGCTATCTAAGGCCCACTTGACTTCACTCTCTAGGATGTCCGGCTCTGGGTCAGTGACCACACCAGCGTGGTCATCAGGAACATTAAGATCTTTCTTGTATAGTTCTTCTGTGTATTCTTGCCATCTCTTCTTAATCTCTTCTGCTTCTGTCAGGTCTCTGCCTTTTTTATCCTTTATCATGCCCATCTTTGCACAAAATGTTCCCTTGATATCTCCAATTTTCTTGAAGAGATCTCTAGTCCTCCCCATTCTGTTGTTTTCCTCGATTTCCTTGCATTGTTCATTTAAGAAGGCCTTCTTATCTCTCCTTGCTATTCTCTGGAAATCTGCATTCAGTTGTTTATATCTTTCCCTTTCACCTTTGCTTTTCGCATTCCTTCTTTCCACAGCTATTTGTAAAGCCTCATCTGACAGCCACTTTGCTTTCTTGCATTTCTTTTTCTTTGGGATGGTTTTAGTTGCTGCCTCCTGTACAATGTTACGAACTTCCGTCCATAGTTCTTCAGGCACTCTGTCTACCAGGTCTAGTGCCCTAAACCTATTCTTCACCTCCACTGTATACTCATAAGGGATATGGTTTAGGTCATATCTGACTGGTCTAGTGGTGTTCCCTACATTCTTCAATTTAAGCCTGAATTTTGCAAGAAGAAGCTCATGATCTGAACCACAGTCAGCTCCAGGTCTTGTTTTTACTGATTGTATAGAGCTTCTCCATCTTTGGCTGCAAAGCACATAATCTATCTGGTTTCGGTATTGACCATCTGGTGATGTCCAGGTGTATAGTCGCCTCTTGTGTTGTTGGAAAAGAGTGTTTGCTATGACCAGCGTGTTCTCTTGACAGAACTCCGTTAGCCTTCGCCCTGCTTCATTTTGCGCTCCAAGGCCAAACTTGCCTGTTGTTCCGTTTATTTCTTCATTTCCTACTTTAGCATTCCAGTCTCCTATGATGTAAAGGACATCTTTTTTGGGTGCTAGTTCTAGAAGGTGTTGTAGGTCTTCATAGAACCGGTCAACTTCATCTTCTTCGGCATCAGTGGTTGGGGCATACACTTGGATTACTGTAATGTTGAATGGTTTGCCTTGGATTCGAACTGAAATCATTCTGTCGTTTTTGAGGTTGCACCCCAGTACTGCCTTTCCCACTCTTTTATTGACTATGAGGGCTACTCCATTTCTTCTAAGGGATTCATGCCCACAGTAGTAGATATGATGGTCACCTGAATTAAATTCGCCCATGCCCGTCCATTTTAGTTCGCTGATTCCCAAGATGTCAATGTTCAATCTTATCATCTCATCTTTGACCACATCCAGCTTGCCTTGATTCATAGACCTCACATTCCATGTTCCTAAGCAATATTGCTCCTTGCAGCATTGGATTTTCCTTTCAACCTCAGACACATCCACAGCTGGACGTCCTATTGGCTTTGGCCCAGCCGCTTCACTCTTTCTGGGTCTACTTGGAATAGTCCTCCGCTCTTCCTCAGTAGCATATTGGACACCTTCCGACCTGAGGGGCTCATCTTCCGGCGTCATATCTTGTAGCCTTTTGGAACTGTTCATGGGATTTTCTTGGCAAGGTTACTGGAGTGGGTTGCCATTTCCTTCTCCAGTGGATCACTTTTAGTCAGAACTCTCTGCTACGACCTGTCCGTCTTGGGTGTCCCTGCACGGCATAGCTCATGGCTTCATTGAGTTACGCAAGCCCCTTCGCCACGACAAGGCAATGATCCATGAAGGGGTACTTTCTACTTGCCTTTTAGCATCTCCGTTAATATTAAGTCACCCCCCTCCCCAAAATGGGGCTGCTTATTACAACTTTAAAACGTGATTTATTTTGTGATTTATTAAACAGTGTGATTTATTAAAAACAATGTAATCACTTCTTGCTTAATGACATCACTTCTGGCCCTAGGTCTTAGATGCCCCCCCCCTCATGTCCCAACAGATTGTCATTCTACAAAAGGGGTCCCGGTGCTAAAAAAAGTTGGGAACCAGTGTCATAGACCAGTGTCCTTTCAGTCCTTGCATTCTCCCAGTCAGGGACAGGTGGGTGTGCGTTGCAGAACTGAGTCCAGTTTCCTCTTCTAACATGGAAAGTGGACCTCAGTGATGAAGCACATGCGTTGCAGGTGTAAGTCCTCCATGGGATCTCCAGCGAAAGCATTGGGAGATTCTGTCAGAGAGCTGTTCCTACCATCTGAACGAAATGACTTGCCTTGGAGGGTCAGATGAAGGGTCTAGCTGGGTCAGCATTTTGTGTTAGGGTAACCAGCCAGCCAGCCAGCTGCCTCTGGAAGCAGGACATGAAGATGCCAACTCTTCCCTGTTGCTTGTCCCCTTAGACCTGGAAGATCCAGGTTCCAATCCCTGCTCAGCCACGAAGCTTCCTGGGTGACCTTGGGCCAGTCACTATCTCTCAGCCTCACCTACCTCACAGGGTCGTTGTGAGGACAAAAGGAGGGAAGGAACTATGTACACCACCCTGAGCTCCTTGGAGGAAGGGTGGTATAAAAATGTGAAAAATAAATAAAATAAAATGGAACCTCAATTTTTAGAGGCACTATACTGTACTTGTTTTGTGGCTAATAGCCACTGATTAGTTCCACCCCCTGCAGTTTTGTCTAACCCTTTTTAAAAAAGAAGCCATCAGCTCATCATGTGGTAGTGAATCCTGGGGGTTAATCTTGTGTTGTGCGGCAAGCAGTGCTAAGCTAGAAAGGTTTGTAACAAAAAGGCAAAACCTGGAGTCTTCTCACTTCAGCTGAAGCAGGTTTTTGCCATGACCAACAATTATACTGCGTGAAGAACCGACTTTCTCAAGGCTGATTCACACTACACTTTTCCAGGCGCGAATGCCCCTGCCCCAGCGCGCAGAGCTGGCCGGAAGTCCTCCTGCTGTCCCGCCTTCTTGTGAAGGTGATTGGAGGTAGTTCTGATTGGCATGCAGCCACTCTCCCCGATTGGTAGGCTGCAGTAGCTCCGTGAACCCTCCCAGCTCCGCGAAGGCAACCCCCTCAAAAGATGAGGGGAAGCTATTTTTCCAGCCTCTGCGTTGCGGAGCTCGCAGCTGCTCCGCAAGCTTCCAAAATGCTGTCAAAGAGCTCCGCGCTGCGCTCCGCAGATCCGTAACGCGCCTGGATTCCTGTAGTGTGAATCAGCCATAATGCAGGAAGTGTCACGTACATCAGATGGACAGTTGGTTGACTTTGTATGAGGCAGCAGCTCCTTGTATTACATCTTTCAAGGGAACAGGCCCTGCTGCTTGGCCTCAAGAACGTGCCACCTGCCGACTGGAACAGCAAGCAGTCTGGAGGATGTGTTTGTAGCTGACTACAGTTGATTTCATTGGAGCAGGAAATTGGGAAGGGCCGTAGCCTGGTGTTGGAGGGAGCCTGTGGTTTCCGTGCAGAAGGCCCCTGGAACGACCTTCTCTGCTGAGATTCTGGAGAGCTGCTGCCAGTCGGAACAGAAGGCCTTGTGGTAGATGGGCCAGGGGCCTGACTCTGCTCCAGATGCCCCCCCCCTCATGTGTCGACATCGACACAAAACTGCTAGAAGAGGCCATGGGGTGGGGAGTTGGGGTTGACACCCAGTTTTCTTTCTCCCTACCATCTGGGGCAGGGGAGGTTGGGAATGTCCTGAATCCGTGACTGGAGTCGATGATGGGCTGGATGAGGGCGATCAAAGTGAGGCAGGGGTCAGGAGGCGGTTGCCACTCTGTTCTTAAGAGGTTGCGCTCCTCTTCAAAGGATCCAGTGGTCATTTGGGAGGTGCACTTCCTTTGTGCTGATGCCTTTCTCATCCTCCACCACCTGAAAATGACGTGTAGCTATTCTGTTTCAGAGCCTAGGTGTGTAGGCAGTGGCCCTGGGGGATTCCCTCTCCTCATCAGCAATGAGGCTGTTGCAGGGTTGTGGTGTGTGTGTGCGTGCGTGTGTGCGCGCATCTTGCTGGCTGGCTTTTGGGCGTCTTGCAGGCTTTCCCCACCTGGTTGCCGCCTCGTCGCGCCTCCTTTGGGGAGATGATAGTGGCCACCGCGAGACTTTGGTCTGCCTGCCAGAATCCAGTCAAATTATAGTCTTCCGTCCCAGTATGGACTCTGCAGCTGTTTCTCAGTTCCCCCTTTGCGTGCTTGTCGACTGTTGATCTTATCCTGAGAGTTTGATGACATTTCTAGAGGTGAAAAACAGAAGTCAGGGAACATGTCTGCCAGTGTTTCTGAGCTCGGGCAGCAGCCTGGGTGGAGGAGAGTTGGAGGCAGACAGACTGTGGCTCAACAGTGAGTTGCACAGCCTGTCTGGCATGGGGGTGTGTGCGCGATGGATGGAGTGAGCGGGGGGTGCTGGGGCTCCGGTCTGTACAAGCATCTGTTCTAATCCATTTCTCGTTCCCAGAGTTCTGTCACAGCGTCTCACCAAGGGGCTGCCTCAGTTTTCCACAGCTCCCATTGCGTTCTGTGGAGTGAAGAGAGCAGAGAAGCAGCTACCAGAGACGTGGCTGAGAAGTGGGCAAACTGCACCCCTCGCCCAAGGCGCTGGGCTGGCTGAGTCCCCGCAGGCAGGCAGGCCTTTGCGTTGCTTCCAGGGCTGCTCTATACGCTTGTTGGGAAGAATAAAGCTCTGTGTTTGGGGATGGCGGGGCAGGGAGAACAAAAGCCATTCGTGACCGGGGGGGGGACGACTGTGTGTGAGGGGCTCATGCCATAACGGCAGAGCTCTGCCTGTTGGGATTGCTGAGATATGGAGACCCACCAGCGCCTCCTGTGCCCTGTTGCTCAAGACAGTGGCCTGTTTGTTTTATATATATATATATATAATAATAATTGGTAAGGGGGCCAGGGGTTAAATTTTGGCAAACTTGAAGTGCTAATGTCTGCCTGTGTGTAGGAGAGCATGCATTTATGGTATTTCTCCTGCTACTCTTAGTAGCCATCAATACATGTAGCAGACTACAAAGTAATAAGTCTTGCAGCTACACTTTGCTGGTGGGATAGGTGACAGAGGGAATGACAAAACTGGCAGTGGGGGTAGCAGCAGAATTCCTCACATATTGTCTTGACTCTGTAGCCAAGTCGTTGTTTGTGGTTGCCCTCACCCCCCACCCCACCCGGGCCACACAGGTGGTCAGGGATTATTTCATGACCTGCAGAACTTTGGAGCAGGCAGAACACCTTCTGTTTTGCAGCTCTGCATTTACACGAGGAGGGACCCCTCATGGGGGGGGGATGGGGCCCTTCTGTTGAGCTGGATTTTGGAGTCGGCGGAAGCAGTGCGAGTCCCTTGGGCAGCTTCTGCCTGCTCTGAAGCTCAGTGAGACATAGGGAGGCCAGCCCACTCCCCCCCCCCCAAGTCCACCATGTCCCAAAGAACTTTGTGGGGGGAGGAGAAGGCTTGATGGTCGCCATAAAAAGTCACAATTGTCTGAAATGCATAAGAGAGCCTGTGTTCGTACTACTGCTGGTAATAAGAGAGGAGAGGGGGAGATCTGAGGTGCTAGCTTTGGACTGAGGGAGCAGAAGCTTCTGCCTGCTCCAGGGTTTGGCAGCAGAAGAGATCTTCCCTGAAGTCTCTGCCACCCCCACCCCCATCCCATCCCATCGGCGCAGAGTTTTTCTGCAGCAGCTTGACTAGACCTGGAACGATTCCTTGCACAGCAAGGCTCGTCGACATCGTCCCTCATAAAACAGAGCAGGCAGGTGGAGTTGTAGCCCTTGGCCATCATGAGATGCTCCTCCCTTCCTTCCCGGCGGCACTTTGGGGCCTGAGCACATTCTTTCCAGAGTCATGTAGTGGCGTTGGGGTCCCGAGGCTGCAGGGCCAGGCAGCCTCAGTTGCCACAGTGGCCCTCCCGGAAGCACTTTTGTTTGCAACCAGAGTGAGAAAGTAGCAAGAGTAGAAAACCAGGACAATGGATGCACCGAGTGGAATCTCGGGGGGGGGGGGGGGTTAACATCTGTTAAAGTACCATAGCTGTGGGTATTGTTGCTAATAATTGCGCACATATTTTCAGAGGTGTTTGCAGCCTCTTGTTGCTATGAGCCATTGCGGTCTGCTTTTTGCACACTTAGACAGGCTTGCACAACTCGCTTTCTGCCCAGCCTCAGGCTGGCTACTTCAGCTCATCCTGTGAACTTTCCTGATCAGTCTGCTGCTGCTTCTGGCCCCCTCCCTCCCTCCCTGCTCAGTTTGTCCTTTATATTTCCGCCTGGCCTCTCCTCCTTCCTTCCCACCCCCCTCCTCAACCCCTGACTCCCTCTGCCCTCCCTTTCCTAGTTCCTTCCGTCTTCCTGGGCCCTCACTCACCAGTCTCAGAGCAGCTCAGCCCCTGGTAGCCGCAGTTACGCGGCTTGATCCTAGGTGTGGTCACTAGGGCTCCAGTGTTTGTTAGGTTAATAATCTATTTAAAAAGTTTACTCAACTAAAATCAAGTAGCAGATTTTTTTAAAAAAACCATTACAGTTCGTGACATTTGTGCTACTAAGCTTGCTACGAGATGTGTTCCATCAGCATTCTCCCCCCCAACTATATTTTCCTTATGTGTAAATATATGCAGATTTACAGCGCAATCCTACTGTTTGCTGGCGCCAGCACTGAGTGTCGCAAACATGCTGTAAAGCACGTTGATGACGACTCGTGTCTCAGCGGCGCTGGTGGGAAGTCCTGCATTGTCCCGCCGCTGCCGGAGCCATCAACCAGTGCCGGGGAGCGGGTGAGGTAGCCGCCAGTGGGGGCTGGGGAGAGCAGGGAGGGGGCATAATGGGGTGGGGGGAGGGCGGGGTGGATCGGGCCCAGGAGGGCCGTATCCCATGCTCCCTCTTGGCCCTTTCTTCCTTACACAGGGCTTCTCAGGTCAGCGCCAGCAAAATAGCTAATGCGGACCCAAGTAGCCCCATTATGGAGGCTGGGGATTTGCTCGGGGTAAAGGAGACCTGCGGCCCGGGCACATAGGATTTCGTGCTGGACTTAGCGCCATTTCCTCTGCGGCCCGGTTAGGATTGGGCTGTGGATCAGTTAACTGACTTGTACAATTAATTGGCAACAACTCTAATGATGACTTAATCATTTGTTTTCAGGGGATGACTTTTCATTGATACAGCAAGAAATCTACATGGTTAAGGAGTGCAAACACTGTAACATTGTTGCTTACTTTGGAAGCTATCTCAGGTGAGGTCTGCTGAATTCTGTTCTATACACGTATTGTCTGTGCCAACTTCCTCGAGCTTTGTGCAAACATGTGACTGAAAGTGTGGCTCCACTGCAGATAGGTAAGTTTGTCTGTTGCAAGATACGATCCATTGGCTGTGCGTGGCAGTGAAGTTTGAATGCTGGTAGCAGAAGTAATTTCACTTGGCTGTGAAGTACCGGTACTTCTTTTCTCACTTAAACTTGAGGCAGCATATTTTCCATTCCTCTGGAATTCTACACTCTTATGAGCCAGATCTCTGGGAAGCTATTTCATCCCTCATTAGATCTGATCTGCGTGTGCATTTTCAGGAGATGTTGGAGAGGACGCCACGTTTTTCAAAGCGCTCTGTGGGTGTTTGCAGACTCTAAACCAGGAAACTTACCAATGAAAATCAAGAAGCTGACGTGTTGCTGCTGCATTTTAATTAAAAACATTCTACTCCATCTTTTTCTCCCTTTGGGGGATTCAAGACAGCTTAAAAACAGAAGCTATACAATAAGACTACAGTAGCAGCTAAAAGCAGGTTATGAGAAGGAAGGACGAGCCCAGCGTAAAAAGCCAGGTCTTCATCTGCACAGTACAAGGCAGGGACTAATGCCACTAGTGGGGGCCGCCACTGACATAGCCCCCTCCCTCGCACATCTCAGCCAAGCAAACCTCAGAGTGCAGGTTGGGTGAGATGTACAGGGATGCACAAGGCAGCCTCCTTCCTTGGCCTTAGACCAGAGGTTCCCAAACTGGGGCGCTGCGATGCCCCAGTTGGGAAGAATTAGTGGCTACCCCCTTAAGGGGGGTGGCGACTTGCAGTGACGTGCGACGGCTGGATCGCTGGGGGGAAAAGAGGGTTTTTGGACTTACTAGGGGTCGTGCCGGCCCTCTGGAGGATGTGGGGGTGCGGACCCCTCTACGGGCCTCCCTGCACCTCAGATTAGTTTCCAAGGGCAATTTGATGCTACCTCTTGTTTACTTCCTCATTTCGGCGAAAACATCTGGTTGTAGCTTCAAATCACCTTTGGAAGCTAATCTGGGGTGCAGGGAGGCCTGTAGAGGGGTCCGCTGCCCCCCTGCCCCCTCCAGAGGGCCGGCGCGACCCCTGGTAAGTCCCAAAAAACCCTTTTTCGCCTGGCGCCAGCGCAATCCCAGGAGTGCCGTTGTTGCTGTCGTCGTCCCCCAGCGAGTTTGGGAACTGCTGCCTTAAACTGGTGGGACTTTAATCTGGTTTGGGTCTTGAACTCAGGACAATTAACAGGGCCTAAAGCAGCGCCCTGACTCCCCCCCCTTCCCCTTGCCCCACATCATCACTGCTGCCACTTTCGCTGCTGTTTCTGTAAAACTGGTTGGGCAGCTCTTCGGAGCGGTATCTCTTCCACTCCCAGGATATTCCCCCCCCCCCCACACACATCAGTTTTGAGGAGAGGAGGCAGTGAAGGAAGACTGTGACGTATGGACAGTGTTTGGAAACAGGATGACAGTAGAGCCGACAGCTGTGTGGGCAGCGGCGCTGGAGGACATGAGGCTCCCCTCCCCAGTGAAGCAAGCAACAAGAGAATGGGGCGGCAGCAGCAGGGCGGAGTGTGTTGAGCCTGGGGGGGATGGAGGGCAGTTGCAGGGCACCCCTCCACCAGTTTATTGCCTCCTCCAACCTGCCAATTGAAGCGGCCGTTTCACCAGCTCATGGATAGTGGTGGGCTGGCTTTGAAAAGGCCTATGGCCTCAGTTCCTTTGCCTATAAAATGGGAATAATGTTGACAATTATAGTCTCACAGAGGCTGTGAAGATGACCAAGGAACGTTTACCTGCCCCTGAGCCTTAAGTATAGGAAGCGGCTACTGTAGTTCTTGATTGGTTGGTTCTGTTGTAATCATGTATTCAATTCTGATCATTTCTGTTTCTTTTTATAGTCGTGAAAAGCTGTGGATTTGTATGGAGTACTGTGGAGGAGGATCTCTTCAAGACATTTATCATGGTAACTGGAAACTTGTATCTGTTTAAGCAGCTGCACATGCTTTCAAACATTAGCTGGCTTCAGAGCCTGATCCAGTTGGGAAGGGGCCCTTGCTCAGGCCCAGTTGAAAGGGACCGAAAAGTCTTGGAACAGACAAGAACGGTTTACACCTGATTTACAACCATTTTGTTGCCTGTTGGTACGTTTCCAGGCATAATTTGAGGTGCTAGTTTTGACCTATAAGATACTAAACAGTGTATGGGGGACAGCAACGGTGAATTCTGGAACTTAAATTACACTCTCTTGTGCCTTATTGTGATTGCCAACATTTGTGTACCACTTTTCAGTTTTCATGCACAAAGGGGTTTACCATATAAAATTATTAACAATTGTTTGTTTTATTAATAAATAAAATTGTTGTTTTATTCTATTGGTTTGAACAAAATAATTTGTTCAAAGCAATAGAATAAAACAACTAAACAGCAGCAGGAAGGCCCTCCGTTTAAGAGAGCCATTTTTACCAACCAGGTTGAGCACAGAGAAGGAGGAGGAGGAGGAGAACTTGTAAGAAATGTCTTGGCACGCCCAGGCGAATCAAGAAATCTTTGCCTGACTCTAGGAAGAGATCACAGTTGGAACCAGACAACCTTCTGGGGGGGGGGGGGTTGTCCATATACAGAAGACCACCACAGCCAAGGCAGCCCCTTTCCTGGTTGCCCCCTGCCTAAGTTCAGACGCAGGGGGGGGGGTTTACGATGGAGGAGGCCATGCACTGAGGAGTGTGAGGATCTGGCAGGCTTGTGTTGCAGCAGGCAACCAGGTCGCAAGCTGTTTAGGGCTGTAAAGGGGATCACCAGCACTGAATTGTGCTGGAAATGGAGCAGCAGCCGGTGTTGCTGTCTAAGCACTGGCTATGTGGGGTCCCTCCCAGTTAGTACAAAATGCGGCCGCTAGGTTGCCAACTCAAATTCCCAAGAGGCCTGAAAAGGCAGTGAACATTGCAGTAGCCTAACCTGGAGGGTTGCTAGAGCTTGGCTGCCTGGTTGGCCACTGTTAAAAGCAGGATGCTGGGCTGGGGCCGTTCTTATGATCCCTTCGCTTCCTTGTAGGATGTGAACATCTGCTTTATGTTGGCTGTTTCTACAGCTTTGCATCAGAGGTGCACTGTGGCAGACCTCTGCATTTATACGTTCCCTTTTCCTTTCAGTGACGGGGCCGCTGTCAGAGCTGCAGATTGCGTATGTGTGCAGAGAGACGTTACAGGTAAGAGGCTTCTGGAAACGTCACTGTTTTATTGTGTGTATGTGGGGCAGAAGTGTGTGTGTGTGGGGGGGGGGAGACACAGCTGCAGATATTCTGACATGTGCAAGCAAGAACAAGGCAAATAACAACAACTTTGGCTAATGAACTGCTAAATAACAGCTAGCTGACAAATTCCACGGCCAAGTTTTTAATCTGTTACTTTATATTTCGGCTTCCATTTGGTTCCAAATAATAAAGCTTAGAATTTTATACAGCTTTTTGAGTGTTTGAAACTCTTCATAGACATTCTCACAAGATTCCTTAGGAAGGAAGTAGGTCATTCTTGAATAATGGTCATGCAGAATAACGTGTTAGAATTCCGGGTGGTTCCACTTCAGACTAGCAGCGGATGCAGAATCTTGTGTTTGAATTTGTCTCCATGTAAAAAGGAGTTCCATGTGTGCAATAAAGCAGCACACCTTGAAAGGGGGCTTGTATAGTCTTCTCCCTGAGGTGCTGGTTTACTGTAGGGAACGTTCTACATAGGTGAGCACTGTCTTAAAGGCAAGGAAGGAAAAAGACCTGCCGCTGCATTCTGATGTGATCCAGGCTAGAATTTTGCCACCACCTCATTGACCAGCCCTGGTCTCGTCTAATTTTATTTCTTCTTTTCTCCCAAAGGTACAGTACTCAAAGCAGCTCACAACACTATTAAAATACAATGAAAATCAAACTATAAAATGCAAAATAAATATGAAGAATATAAAACATTAAAAAACCACCAGCGGAAGACAGCACATAAATTATCATAATTGATAATATAGTAAAAGTGCCAGTAAAACCTGCAGACGCCTGGGCCAAAGTCTGAAGGCTTGCTGGAAAAGGAATGTTTGTAGACCTCACCAGAAGACTTCCAAAGAAGGAGTGTTTGTGAATTTTATAGGCCACCTTGGGTTACTTTCTAATTTTGTTTTTAATTTTTTAGGGGCTTGTCTATTTGCACACAAAAGGCAAAATGCACAGAGACATTAAGGTAGGTAAATGTAATTGCTTGTCAAGTAGCAAAGTAAATTCCCCAGACTAAATCCATAATGGTCAGGTTTTGGGATTTCTTTTGTGTGTGTTTTAGGGGGCAAATATTCTGCTGACGGACCACGGGGACATCAAGTTAGGTAAGTGTGAACTGGTTCACCTTAGTTTCATTGAGGGTGAAGACAGACCTAACATTTGTGGGGCCAGTTTGAAAGTATTCTCTCTGTATTCAGTGCAAATGCAACCCTTACTCTACCCGTGTGCCAGCAACTGGATGTCAGCCTTATGTATGAATGTGCAGCGTGCAATTGTGTGAATGGAACCACCTGTGATCAGTGGCGTCGCTTCGGTAGGGGCGGGGCTGTAAGTATCGCTCCGTCGTAGTCTCTTTACCGAGCGAGCAGGAAGCGGCCCCGCCCCCTCACTGTCGGAGCCATTCCCCTGCGGAAAAAGCAGCAGGCAGGGTCTCTTGCCTGCTGCTTTCTCCGCAGGGGAAAGGCTCCGACAGTGAGGTGGCGGGGCCGCCTCCTGCTTGCTCGGTAAAGAGACTACGACGGAGCGATACTTACAGCCCCGCCCTTACCGAAGCGACGCCACTGCCTGTGATAATTTGTGGCTTGGGATGAATGGAAATGTACTTTCTATAGGAGTGCTCGCTCGCTCCCTGCTAATTCCCTTGCTCCCATCACCTCTGCTCTCTTTCCTGGCTCCAGTACCACTCACTCACACACTCTCTGAGCCCAGCTTGGGTGGGAGGCACAGAAGCTTGTCCTGGCTGGCACTGATGCCAGGTGCACTGTTAAGCACTGCCCACTCGCATGGAGTGTCTGGCATGGATGTCTTTCCCCTGGAGGTGTATTATATCTCCCCTGGCGGGGGCTACCTCAAAGCTTCAGGACACAGATTTTGTGTAGCACTGTCATAGGTTTCCATACAAAATGAAAGGCCAGCTCCTAGACATGTTTTTCATTCTTCATTGCAGCTGACTTCGGTGTGGCAGCAAAAATAACGGCCACCATTGCAAAGAGGAAGTCGTTTATTGGCACCCCTTACTGGTAATAAATTCCTTGGGATTATTTGAACAAGCACCCGTGAGCCTGAGCCAGGAGTTGCCATGCTATAAAGATTGCAAAGCAGAAGCATTCAGCACAGGATGCAAGGAGCTGGCAGCCGGCTTGAGGCTATGTCCTCTTCTCCTCCCTTGTTGGCTTTGAGTCCTGCTGTTTGTACCTGTTCAGCCCCTACAGAACACCTTTTGCTAAATGCTTTCTTTAGTTCTGTTCAGTGGCTTGGGGGAGGTATCCAGTCACGTACAGTATGACCCTCGTATTCGCTGGGGGTAGGTTCCTGGCCCCCCGCGGATACCAGGAATCCGCGGATAGGGGGGAACACTATCCCTGTGGGCCCCCATGCCCGTTATCTTAGTTAGGCTTCCATTGCTGGCTCCAAGCCAGCACGTCTCTATCTTTACAAAAATGCTATAAGCATTTTTGTACATTAAACATTAATGTTTAATGAACATTAAACAGGAAGCAGGAAGAACCCCCTGCTTTCTGTTTGGGAGCCTCTCTAGTATGCAGGCTGCTTGCCTGCTCTGCGCTGCAAACCAGCATTATGTATACATTATGCTAGGTGAATAGGGACAGTTGCTCTCCCTTTGGTAAATAGAAGAGAACCACCACTTAAAAGATAGCCCCGAGCCCAGTTAGCAGGTCAGTTCTGTAGAGTGTGGACTGACTCAGAAGTAAATTCGACTTCTGCTGCCTGTGTCTTCTCATCCAATGAAGTGAAGAAGCCCCCACTTCCGTTTTTGGGGGACATGATTGAGGCTCAGCTTCTCCCCGCCTTTATCTTTCCATCCCTCTGTAGGACAGACTGGTGCTCATGCCTGTGTAGGGAGTTTTCTCAGTTGGCCTCCTCCTGAGCCTGATAGCTCTTCTCAGCTCAGTTCTTGTGAAAAAATGTTCCAAGGCAGTACCTGAGTGTTCCTGCCAGTGATTCTGCCGTAGGAGAATCCCGGTGCTGTGTTTTGTCAAGCTGATCTCACCTTGTTCAGTTTAATAGGCTAGAGATACTCAACAAGAACGGGGGGGGGGGGGGGGGGGGTTGTAGCGTGGAGGGCCTCACATGCACTCACATGCAGTGTTGTTTTTCGCATGAAGGATGGCGCCGGAAGTTGCAGCTGTAGAGAAGAACGGCGGCTACAACCAGCTCTGTGACATCTGGGCTGTGGGCATCACAGCAATTGAGCTTGGGGAGCTGCAGCCCCCCATGTTTGACCTTCATCCAATGAGGTCTGTGAACAGAAGATCCCCCCCCCTTTTGGTGAAAGGTTTGGGGCAGTGGATAAGGGAATTGTGCAACTTAAGTGGAGACTTGTACTCTATCGATGTGATGGGCTTTTTTCCTTGCATTTCAGGGCTCTCTTTCTAATGTCGAAAAGCAACTTTCAGCCTCCGAAGCTAAAGGAAAAGATGAAATGGTAAGTCTTGATAATGACCTTCTGATTGCGGTGTTCTTGGTGAATAAGACAGGCTTGACCTGACCAGAGTCTTGGAAACACCCCTTTGTGGCTGACAAGAAAGCCATCAAACAAACCCCGAATTTATTTAAAGCAATTGCTTGGAGCGCACACCAAATTCACAAAACGTATCAGAAAGCAGTGGAGTAATGTGCACCCCCTACATCTGTTTTACACCTCTATTTATAAACTTTTCAATACCTCATTAAATCATCCCCCATTTTACATGTCATTACGACTGCGCAGTTTATCTGTTACGTATAGAGTGTCTCACTAAGTTTCTATTCCCCTTTATGACGTAGTTTCACAATAAACGAAAGTCTGTCTGCCTCTAGTTTGATACAAATCAGGCCTACCCAAATTTTAGGCCTCCCTGTCATAAAAATAAGCTTAGTTTGCAAAGAAGTCAGAGTTATGGGTAAAACAGCCATGCATATCCTCTAAGATCAAGAAATAAAATACTTTAAAATCTGTATTTCTTGATCTTAGAGGATATACATGGCTGATTTACCCATAACTCTGACTTCTTTGCAAATTATGCCCAGCCATGAAAACCTTCACGTTACATTAAATAAGCTTAGGTTTTAGCTCTTCAAGGATACAGACAAAGAAGGGTGGCAAAGAACACAAAACCAGAACTTTCAATATACCATTAATAAAAGGGAAAACAGAACTAATATTAAAACTTTATACACACCATATATAATTTAGATATATGTATATATAAAAACCATTAAATCTTACTGTAAATACAATATTGTTAAATAAAATACTGTTAGGGGAGTGCAAGTTCAGGACCAAACTGTTTCTAGGCCTGCAATTTCTTGGACAATATACACAAAAAATCTTTTGGTACTTGGGAAACTGCCTTACTTTGAGTGAGACCATTCGTTTTTGGTGACCCCCCCCCACCGAGCTTTACGAGACTTACAGCCCAATCCTGCATAGGATGCAGCCTGCGCCAGTGGAGCCGGGGCATGCCTTGGGGGGGGGGACGACTAATGTCCCTTTCCCCCGGTGTCAGCCCCAGCCACCCCAATGGGCCTCCTCCGATGTGCTCCAGCTATTTTGCTGGTGCACATCCGGGGAGGCCATGTAAGACTGACCAGGTCCAGGAAGGGAGTTAGGATATCTTCGCAACGCCCTAGGCCAGCAGAGCGCTTGCTCTGCCGGTATTAAATTGTGCAGGATTGCGCTGCCCCCCCCAAAGGAGATCTAGAAAGAAATATTTATTTACAAGTAATAATTTATTTTACTCTAATGAATAGCCTCAAGGCTTGAGGGGCTTAGTTATGTGACCCAGCCTTCACCTGCCCCCACTAACCGTCATTGACGGACATGGAACAAAACCAGCACCAGAAAAAAAACGCTCAGACATTTATCTCCCTATATTTACACAAGCTTGCAAACCGCAGGAGCTCAGCTCCTTGCAGGGCTATTAACAGATATCTGATTTTTGAATCACCTTAGGGCTTGAGGCAATTAGTTATCTGATCTTTCCATCACCCGTGTTTTCATTGGAGGATCTGCTTGTGACCTACCAGAAATCTGGTCGCGACCCACCAGTGGGTCCCAACCCACAGTTTGGGAAATGCTGACCTATAACATTGAACCATTTTGCTGATAGTCCAACACCTTTAGATCAGTTGCATTGCTAGCTGGGTCACCGGGGGGGGGGGGGGCGGCGATGACGCAGAACACGCTCCTAGAAGGCTTCCAAGACTCAATTTCGGTGCATTTGTGCTCTACGGCTGCTCACGCAGCCCTCTAGCTGCAAAAAGTCTGCCGCGGCTCCTCCTCGTGAGGAGACTGCGGTTGTCACCCGGGGGCATTTGCTCCCCCAGCCCCATTATAGTGACACCACTGCCTTAGATTCATTAATTTATTGCTCTCCATCTCCATCTGTTTAGCTATTAATAGTTTAGCACTCAGGTCAATCTGATATCTGACTCACCAGAATGTTAATTGAACAGACCAGGATTTGATTTTGTGAATTACCATATTTAGTAATATAGACGCAGGATATCTCTTTAATTTCTTTAAAGGTCCTCAACATTCCATAATTTTGTCAAAGTAGCACTTACCAAAAATCCAAAGAAGAGGCCAACAGCAGAAAGACTTCTTACTGTAAGTATATTTCTTTTTCTTCAGAAACTTAAAATAGCATTTATTTATTGGCTAAATGATCAATCTTTTAACATATCAAGTGGCCTGAATACCCTTTTTAAAAAATGTTTGTGTGAACATGATGAGTACTGGAGACTTTCAGGCACGGAAAAATGCCTTCTTGTGTATCCAGAAAATGCCTTTGAGCCCGAGACAGTGTCTCCCCTTCTAAATTTATGTATTTTATTTACGGTATTTTTACCCCGCCTTTCTCCCCAATCACCTTTTACAACTCCCATGGCTGTTTTTAACAGCAGAAAGAGCCTGTTTAACATAGTGGCCAAGATACTTTGCTGAGAATTGGGACTTTCCCAGTTCAGATCTCACCTCTGCCGTGATTCTCGATAAATGGCATCAGCCAAGCCACTCCCTCCCGGCCCCTGGCTCCCTAGCAGCAAAATGTGGGTAGTAATAATGCTCACTCACTCACAGCGCAATCCTATCCAACTTACACCAGCGGTGCAGCGAGAACAGGAGGCCCCAAAACGGAAAGGGGATTCAAATCAGGGGATTTCCGTTTTGGGGCCTCCCATTCTCGCTGCACTGCTGGTTACACAGGTGGTGTAAGTTGGATAGGATTGCGCTGTGAGTGAGCATTATTATTACAGTGCAGCAGTAATAATTGTTGGATAGGATTGCGCCGTTGGATAGGATTGCGCCGTTACTCACTCACTCACAAGGCTGCTGTAAGGTCTGCATCAAGGTAATGCTTTGTGACATGCTTTGCACACTCAGAAAGTGCTAGGCAAATGCTGCTGCTGCTGCTGAGGATAGAAAATTAATGATCCCTGAATTGATCTTTATTGCAAATAACTTCTGCCAGAAGTAAAATAAAAAGTCCTGCAACTGTGTGTGAGGGCCCGGTCTCTCTTGTTCACTCACATGCACATGGAGTCAGAAATCCAGGAGGCATGACGGAGGAGGCATCGGGGTACATCCAACCCCCCCCCCCAGTGTGTACCTAATGTGCGACATGAGCTCCATGCGCGCCCAATTCTGTTTTGTGGTGGGAAGTGTGTTTCAATTGGGCCTCTGTGTATACAAACGTGTGTATCTTACATCAAAGTCCCAAACCTGATCCGTTCTTCATGATATTTTTTAGCATAGCTTCGTTGGGCAGCCTGGTCTTTCTCGCTTCCTGGCTGTTGAACTGTTGGACAAAGTCAACAATCCTGACAATCATTCCCATTATAGTGAAGCAGATGATGACTATTTTGAGGTGAGTCCTTCCTCATCTTAGGCCTCGTTGTCCTTGAAGCAGCAAGTCTGTGCCCGGACCGTCCATGAGGCCACCTGAAGTGGTCACTTCAGGCAGCAGATTGGCGTGGGGGGGGGGGATTGCCAGCTTCTGTCTACCCACTCTCCACTACTGCTCCTACTCCTTGAATTGGAAAGGGAAGAGGGAGATGGCATGGAAGAGGAAGTGTGGAGGAGAGGAGAGTGGTGGGCTAGAGCCTCTCCAGGAAGTGGAAGGAGCAGAGACTGGTACATCGCCAGGTGAAGGAGGGGCAGCATTTGGCATGGTGAATCAGGTCTTGAGCTCACCCTGTCTGTGTCTCAGTTATACCCCTTTGGTCTACAGTCTTCAGCCAACAGTTGGGGGCTGATGTCAGGAAAAGCTTCCTCACAAAGAAACATCCCTGCATACAGAGAACCTTTCAGAGGGGGAAGGTTTGACTTGAACCCTGCTGCTCCTTGATGTGCTGGTTTTCTGAGTGGAGGGAATATTCTGGATGGAGGGGCATTTAGTCATGTGAGCCCCAGTTGTGAGTGGTACAGCCCAGACACAAGTTTCCCACCTCAGTGAGTACTGAGCCTTAAAGTATATGCAACACTAAATCTCTATGGTATTGAAGCTGGACTCCTGGAGGTTTAGTTGACAATGGACCAGTTTGGCTTCCTGCTTTGGAACACGATTCTGTGCCTGCTTGCTCCGAAGCCAAAAGGAGTGGCCGGCAACTTGCTCCCGTGTGAGCGGGTCGGCCCTGTGCACACTAGCGCAGGAAACGAGCAGCACGTGACTCCTGCTGTCACTGAACATAAGAATGTAAGAAGAGCCCAGCTGCCGGATCAGGCCAAAGGCCCATCTAGTCCAGCTTCCTGTATCACACAGTGGCCCCACCAGATGCCTCAGGGAGCACACAGCCAACAAGATAACCTGTTTCCTGCTGCCACTCCCCTGCACCTGGCACAGAGAAAACCGAGCAGGACGTTTCCTGCCCTCAGGAGAACCTCTCACTCCTTTCGGCCATATTCAAGGGAAAATAGCAACAGCGCAGGGGGGGTCCAGTTTGGATCAGGACCAGGGGACATGCACTAAAATTGAGTGGAGGGAGAGTTAGAACGGACAAAAGAAAATGTTACTTCACCCAGCGTGCAATTCATCTGCGGAACTGCTTGCCACAAGATGTAGTGATGGCACCTGGCCTAGATGCCTTTAAAAGGGGTTTGGACAGATTCATGGAGGAAAAGATCATCACAGGTTACAAGCCATAAGCAACCTCCTGGTTTTAGAAGTGGGTTTTCTCTGTGCCAGGTGCAAGGGAGTGTGAACGGGAAACAGGTTATCTTGTTGTCTTGTGCTCCCTGAGGCATCTGGTGGGGCCACTGTGTGATACAGGAAGCTGGACTAGAGGGGCCTTTGGCCTGATCCGTCAGCTGGGCTCTTCTGATGTTCTTAAGTGCTGTTGCCACGTGCAGGCAGTACAGAGGGCCAGCTGGGAAAAGGTGTGCATGCTCATGGGGTGTAGCTGTATTGTGCATTTAGTGGTCTTGGATTTCACAGCCTCTGACTTTCACAGCCCCAGCCCGTGATTCGCCACACCATCCGCTCTACCAACCGGAATGTCAGAGCAGAAAGGACAGCATCGGAAATAAATTGTGAGTTTCATCTGTTTTAAAATGAACCTTCCTCTTCCACTTAATTTAGCGATAGTAAAAATGTTCAGTTGTTGTCAGGAGAGAACCAGCTGGCTCTTCAGACTGCTTCTCTGGAGCCCCCGGAAAGTAACGGAGTGGGTGGGGGCAGCTCTTCCCCCCTCTCCCTGGGCTTTTGGTGCTGGGTTTGCCTGTGCGCAGCCTCAAGCGAGGCAAGAAGAGCCACTGCTTGCGTCAAATGCACCGCGTGGCGCTGACGCTTGGTCCAATGTGTCAGAACGAGGAAGCGCCTCTGTTCTCCGTGTTCCACAGCACAGCGCAGTCATGCTCCATGTTTGTGACAGGAGCCCACCATACTCTTAATTATGACATCCTCTCCAAAGGAAATGGGTCTTTTGCGTTGTCCAAGAGAATGTACTGTTAAATCCTCTTTACGTCGCTTTCCTGGCTTGTCTTGCATATCCAAGCCTTTTGTTCAAGTGTAAAGAGATCATGTTTCATATGACTTCAGGCAGAAACCCGCATTACTGGTTCCCCCCCCCTCCGGTTTGTTTTTGACATGCGTACCATTAATCATATGTATGGCAAAGCAAGGAGATGCTTATACCGTATATGAGCTTTTAATGGATTCCTCTAACCAGCTTATGATAATAAACTTGAACACTTGGCTCCACAAGGTGGTGAGGGAAAGGATGTTTTAAAGTCTACCTCAAGAGAATGTAAAGTTTATTTATACTTGTAAATACAGTACCCATATTTTACAGTTGACAAGTTGCAGTTTGAGCCACCGCTAAGGAAGGAGACAGAAGCACGGGACGAAATGGTATGAGTTGGCTACGTGTTTGTTTTGTCTACTGTCATTATAATGGTGATACCTTCGCTCAGTTTGTGCTTTGATTTCAGCAAGCAAAGGACCCCAATAGGTATCAGTGGCATCCTGAGAAGGTAACGATGGCGGGATGGGGGTAGGTCTTATCAGAGTCGCATCCTTCTGTCGCCCCACCCCCAACGGAGATTTTAAAAAATGCAGCTACTACTTGCTTCAGCACCTTCCTGCATGATCCTCTTGACATAACAGGAAGTGCTGGGCATGCTGCAAATGTCCAGTGTGCACCGCACTTCTTGTTTCATTCAAAGGGGCAGCAGAGAAGGAGCCGCCACCTGCTTTTCTACCCCACCCCCCCCACCCCGCCTCAAAGGACGACTGCGTGAGGAAGGAGTGAGGGAAGGGGGTAGAGAAGCGGGTTGCTGCTGCTGCCTGCTCAGAAAAAACTGCACAGGCAGCAGCAATCCCCTTTCCCCCCCCCCTTCCCTCATTCCTTCTTAGTGCTAGGAAAGCAGACGATCCACCTCCACTCCCTTTGAGCAAGCGGGAAGCTGATCGATTCGGCTTGGTCCGTGGCGTATTCAGGGTGAAGGGCACCCCGTATCTGCCCTCTCCTGCCACCTGCTGCTGACACGAGCGGCATTGTTTGCTTCCTGGCCGAACCGGCCCCTGTCTTCCCATTAAAAGTTTGCTAAAGAAAGTGTGTTAGTTTCGCAATACCCCTGATAGGCAGGTCACTTCTCATCCTGCTATTCAGAGAAGGAGGCTTGGTGAGTTCATGCCTGACATCTGGACCCAGTTAGCTTAACTACTCCAAGTCCAACCCTCTGCCCGCTCTAAACGAGGCACAAGGCCTTGACGGTTGCCAGTGTGAGCGAATGTTGATGGTGTCGCCTGTGCTGCATCGAGGCATGCAGGGAGGGAGATGTTCCCCAGGCTGCCTGCCTGAGGCCATGCCTCCCTTTCGTTTTCCAGTGGAGAAGTGGAAGCTGCTGACGTTGGGCAGGTCCAGAAAGGTGGACCTTTCTGGTCCACCTCAGCTGGAACTTGGGATTTCGCTTGCAGGAGAGTTCAGTGTCCACTCTCTGTGTCAGCCAGCCAGTACTCTTGCTGAAAGTCCTACTACGCTCTTGAGAGATGCAGTGGCTCAGCTGCAGTTTTATGCCTCTGCAGGTGGTAGCAGTCGGCGCTTCACACTGGAATCCCTTTGTTGATGGTGGAAGTTGCGCCAAGTAAGTATTTGGGTCACCTTTTTTATCGCTTTTCAAAAAAACACTCCAATCTGTCATTCTTGCAGTATACTCAGTTAAACATTTTCTCTTCCTTAGTCTACCAAAGAAGGAACTTTCAAAAGAATTAACTCTCAGCTATTACAGAATTTACAAAATATCAGTGCAGTTACACGAGAAAAGTGTTTGTCTCCTTTTTCATGTCAGGAAGAAATGACTGTGTTTTTCAAGGCAAAAGCCTGTTTGGAAGGAAAAGGAAAAACGTAGACTCATTTGGGCTTCTTGCATCCCAGTTCTATCTAGCAGGACACAGCGGCGCAATTAAGGTGCCCGCCGCATGCTATCCAGGGTGGGACCTGCCCTGGCACAGCCGGGGGCCTCCTCGGGGTAACACCCCCAGAATGCCCCCTGCACCGGCAGAGTTGCAGCGGCGTTCGAACTGCACACATGCGGCATCCGAGGGGGGTTACTCCGTCCTGCGTCCGTCAGCGTACGGCAAGTTACACTGGCATAAGTGCACTTACACTGGTGGATCTACTGTTACACCGGTGCAAGAGTTACACAGGATTGGTCTGTCAGTGTGTGCGCAGAGAGTTGTATGAATTTGTCCGTAGAGAGAGCACGCCTTGCTCGGTCTGTAGCTGCTATCCACAGATCGTCTCTGGAGACTTGTGGTTCCTGAAGGATGGAACCCTGAAGAACAAATGTCGTAATCACTTCCAGTGCTGCGTGATGGGGTTGCCTGTATCAGCGTGAGGTGGTAGTTGGGCTATGAAGTGTGGCTGCAGAATCGGAGGGAGAAAGAGCAGAATCTACCAGCAAAGTTGACTGTGCAAGCTCCATTGCAATAGGGGACTGTGCCTCTGTTTATTTCTTGGGGCAGAAGAAGCATGTTCCGGTCTGCTTGAGGCATATTTAGTGCAACTGCTCCAGCGTGCCTATAGCCATTGAGATGTCTGTGTGTGCTTATTACAGAAGTAATTTTTACTGAAATTTTCGACCCTGAAATTGGCGTAAGGAATTTGTGGCATTGTATTCAGGAATTTCTCTGCAGCCAAAATGGCTGGAAATTTTAAATAATTGCAATCTGGGATTACTGAGTTCCTGCCAGTTACAATAAAGAACTCTGAGGACCAAGAATGTGCACAGAAAATTACTTACTATATGGGGAGGCTTACTGTCATGGCAAACAACTTTGCCTTAAAAGGCCTCCACTCACTCTGCTCTTGCAACATTCCCTACGCTGCTCTTTGCATTTTGCTCAATATGTTCCTCCTCCAGCCAGAGGCTGGTACCCGCCGGCTGCTCCGCTCCGCTGTCTTGTATTACTATTATCCTCGTCCTTCAGTGCTCTTGGTGCTGTTCAGTGGAATATAGGAAAAGAGGAGGGCATCAGCAGGGCCACTGACCCAGGGAGCTTACCAGGAAAATGTTGCCTGTGGGAGAGGCTGCCCCCTCTCAGGCTGAGAATGGAAGGGGTTAAGCAGCCTAATGCTGTAATTGGATAGGTCTGTTTTTTGTTTCCTCATCTTCTCTTCTTGGGTTAGGGTTAGGGGGCAGCTTTTGTAGGTCCTGACAGCTAGCGCTCTCTCTCTCTCTCTCTCTCTCTCTCTCTCTCTCTCTCTCTCTCTCACTAAAGAGCTTTGCCTTTCCCCCAATTTCCCTTTTCTTTGGCTGGGATCTGTCTGTGTGACCAACACAGCCTTGCTTACTCCTTGACTGGTGTGTGCTGTAGTCCTCCCATCCCGGACAGCTGATAAGGGAGGCACAGGCGGGAAGTAGGGACGTTTGGTATTCATTGTGGCTTTGGCCATCACCTGGGGGAGCGAAAGACCAGCTTCTAACCAAGGGTCACCTGTGCTGACCAAGCGATACTTGTGAACTGTGCAGGGGCCGGTCTGCAGGGTCACATGAGAGTGAGCGTCTCTCTCTCTCTCTCTCTCTCTCTGCCACTCCCTTGGAGTTCAAATTCTGCTTAGTAGCGTAAACAGGAAATGCTTGGGGTTTCAGAGGCCTGGAATTCTGGATATTGTCACCGCTGTACATAGAGAAAGGACTTGTTTGAGTTGTGGCTTTGGGACGTTTTCCGTGCTCTCGGTCTTGGCCAGAAACAACACTGCACTGATTCATGGTCTCCGTCAGAGGTCAGCACTGTGTGAAAGAAAGAAAGAAGGGCCATTACACCAGCCAGGCTTCTGCTGGCTTTCACTGAACGGATGAGTTTGCATGCAAACAAGTATATTGCGCTCACCTCTTTCTCCCCCCCCCCCCCCCCGCTGATGAGGACCTTCCAGAGTCTTACGTAGCTATTTAACCCCAAACACGTCATGTGCTACAGTGGCACCTTTGAAGAGAAATAGCCAGTTTGGAGGAGGAGCAGATTTGGGGCAGAAAAGCATGGCAGAAGTAAAGGGTTAAGCATCCCTTGCCTCCAGGCTGTAGTCATAAGAACATAAGAAGAGCCCAGCTGCTGGATCAGGCCAAAAGCCCCTCTAGTCCAGCTTCCTGTATCACACAGTGGCCCCACCAGATGCCTCAGGGAGCACACAAGACAACAAGATAACCTGTTTCCCGTTCACACTCCCTTGCACCTGGCACAGAGAAAACCCACTTCTAAAAGCAGGAGGTTGCTTATGGCTTGTAACCTGTGATGGTCTTTTCCTCCATGAATCTGTCCAAACCCCTTTTAAAGGCATCCAGGCCAGGTGCCATCACCACATCCTGTGGCAAGGAGTTCCACAGATGAATTACACACTAGGTAAAGAAATATTTTCTTTTGTCCGTTCTAACTCTCCCTCCACTCAATTTTAGTGCATGTCCCCTGGTCCTGATCCAAACTGGACCCCCCCCCCCCGCGCTGTTGCTGTTTTCCCTTGAATATGGGCCCCCACTACATTTAGGGCCACCTCTAGTTTGGCCCTCAGCCCTTTAGTCCATCAGGGTCTCCAGCAGAGAGGCCTTTGCTAGCCTTGCCACCCGAGTTCTGTTACCTGGGGGCGCTGGCTGCCAGGGATTGAGTCTGGGACTTGGCGAATGCAATACGCCGCCGTTGCTCTCCCAGTGTGCCACGAGTCCTGTTCTTTTAGGCCTGCTTCCCCTCTCTCCAAACAACACAGTCTTTCCAAAATGCCTCCTGACTGTACCCCCTTTGCTTGCTGTCATCCATCCCGGTCTGGGCCAGTTGCTGGAATTGTGGTGGAGATGGAGGGCTAAGACTGCATTGGGGGTCGGGGGAAGGCTGCGTAAACCCAGTCGCTCGCCCTAAAAAGCTTCCGTTTGAAGTCTCTTCCTTTTTCAGAGTCCCTGTAACCCGGGAATGTGGCTGGGCTGGCAGTAGGAAAGCCCCCCCCCCCTTATGTCTTATTGTTCCACTACTTAAATCATTGGGAGTTGTGCCTGTGATGCTTCGGTGCATCATTTGACTCTCTTTGTCTTGTGATGAGTGTGAAGATATCGGCACCAGCAGCAGGAGGAAATGACCAGCTGTGTTCACAAGGGGGCCCGGGAGAAAAAGCCCCTTTCCACATTTACTCATTCAGGCAAATGAGTAAATGTGAAAATGTACAGATGTTACAGGGACACCTCCCCCCCCCCACTGTGTTTGCTTGTACTGTGGGGGGGGGGGAGGGACCAAGATCACAACTCCTCTTATAACTTATATCTTCCCCTTTCACTTGGATTGCTGACCTACCTGCTCAGCCAGCTGTGTGGAAAGAAGGGGCAGCCAAATCGTGGCTCCCCTCCCACCACCCCCACCCCCACCCCCGGGCTTTCGATAGCCAAGCTTTCTTGAGCTCCCGTCCTTCATTCAGATTAGTGCACTACAGCAGTGTGCCTCCCTCCGTTCTCACCTGTGTCTTCATCCATCTTCAGTTTTCAGGCATGTATCTTTCTCCCCATTCCTCCTGCACCCCCAGCAACCTTGAGAACTGCAGCTCTGGGTGACAGAAGCATTGTCACCCTTTTAAAATAGGGTAGAGAGAGAGGGAGAGAGAGATCCATCATGTCACTGACTCTAGGGAAGCCTCTGTGCCTTAGCTCAGTCCCCTGCGCCCGCCCCCCCCCCCCCGCCGGCCACATCAGGATAATGATAGATAGTGGTCTACCTGACAGGCCCTTGTCTAGTCTGCCAGAGTGAGAGGGCTGTCTTGATGACAGCACCCAACTTTGGAACTCGGCTTGGGAGAATTGTTTGTTTCAATATCTGATTCTATATTTGCCACCTTTAAATAATGTTTCTTTTGGAAGGCATTTGGCCCTGATCATCATTGTCTCTGTCTCCCTCCCTGTTTGATTGTTTTTTTACTGTCTTGAGTTTTTGTCTGCTCTTCTGTCTGTCTTCTAATTATTTTGTTTTAAGAATGTACTTTTATTTTCTGTCAACTACAGTACCTTAGGTGGCTCTGCATTAGAGCAAGAAAGGTGGGGTAGAAGTTCCTTTACAAATGTCAGTGAGTGCCTTGAAATCTGAAGGTGCTTCACAAATGCTGTGTAGTATTTGTGTTTGTGATCAAGGAGAGAATCTTGGAGGATCCTTTTGAAGTCTGCTTCATAAGTTATTTTTTCCAACCCTGTTGCTCCACAGAATAGAATTCTGGAATCTCAGGTGTAGCCCTGAGTGTATAGGCTGGCACTCTTCAGTCCCATCACACAAGCTCAGCTCTCTTTTTTCTTTTGAATATGTTTTATTCGTGCTTAATTTTATCAACGTTTTATCTAGGGGACTTCTTACCAAATTTGGCGATGGCCACGAAGATGCCGAGGAGTGAGTGATTTCTTCCTAACATTTGGCTTTCTCTTTTTCTTCTTCACCATCTTAACAAAATTGCACTTCTCAAACGATGAGGATGACCCTTGGAATCGAAGAGCTCAGGGCCCAGATTTGTTCCTAAAGAGGAGCCAGAGTGGTAATACTGGGTGCTCTGCAAGCACAGGAGCCATTTCCACCCCCACCCCCATTTACAGTACAGAGATGCATGGAAGAATTTTGGGTTCTGGCTAGGAATCTTCTGGGGGGGGGGGGGTTGTCCTGTCCCACTTTCACTGCAGTGTCTGTGCAGCAGCATTCATTCAGCTCTCGTATGCAATTCTTACATTTATTTATTTATTTATTTATTTAAAGAATTTATACCCCGCCTTTCTCCCAACAAGGGCACTCAAGGCGGCTTACAACACAGACATTAAAATACATATATACACATTAAAATAATTAAAAACAATTAATTAAAACAATTTAAAATAAACAACCCCAGTGGGTCACCTGAATTTAAATTTGTTAAAAGCCATTTGTTAAAAAGTCAGCCCACCATGTCAGACATCAAAAGCTATCCTAAATAAAAATGTCTTAAGGCCCCGCCGAAAGGTCTCTAAAGAGGGAGCCGTTCTTAATTCCAGGGGGAGGGAATTTTGTAAAGTGATTTACATTTAGTGACTCCTGCCATCTGCAGTGCCATTCACACATTATCCAAGAACTTGTGTTCCTTTCTTGTGAACTTGTGTTGTTGTTGTTGTTGTTTTGGCATCTGGCAGAATAATTCTGTAAAACAAAATAAATGGCAAGGGTAGTAGAGTAATCAAAGAGGACACTTATACTTGGCCCTTAAAATAGACATGTCCATAAATTCAGTACTGTACTGTTTTGACCTCAGTTTGGCCCTAATAAGAACATAAGAACATAAGAAGAGCCCAGCTGCTGGATCAGGCCAAAAGCCCATCTAGTCCAGCTTCCTGTATCACACAGTGGCCCCACCAGATGCCCTATGCAGACCTGAGATGCTGCCTGGGGGTAAAGGCGACCAGAACTGCACTTGTCCACACCCCACCCTCCAGTCTCAAAAACAGAATGCACAGGTCATGTCGTGGAGACCTGCTGTGGGCTCCGTGCTGACGTGTAGCTGCTCCACTGTATGGATGTCTAGCCAGGCCAGGTCCAGAGCCAGCCAGTAGGGCGCAGTGCTGAGGCCCAAGGGAGCCAGGGATCCTCATCGCAGAACAGCCAGTAAATAAATTCCGCCTGTAGGCTTTCCCCATATCTCCCTAAAAGATGGTGGAGAAGCGTTACTGAAAGCATGCGAAGGAAGCTGCCTCCCGAGTCTGACTTTTGGCCCATGTAGCTCTATATGGGCTTTGTCCTGACTGGCAGCAGCTCTCCGGGGCTTCAGGAAGAGAAAAGTGTTTCCCAGCCCTGCCTGGAGCTACTGCCAGGGATTGAACCTGGGACCTTCTGCATGCAAAGCAGGATCTACCCACAGAGCTAGAACCTCACCCCTGATTCAGGGAGGGGTTAGAATATTTCTAAGGGGACATTGAGGTGGGCAGGCAAACACAGTCCCAACCTCCTTGCCAAACGTAAGCCCCCGTATGTTTTTTTTCTCTTGTTATGCGATCTGTATAAATCAAGCTCATCTATTTGTGGTTATATATTTTTGTTCTGGTTTGTTAACTGCGCGGAGGAACAGCTGACTGTGTTGTGCATAGAAGCCCCTCCCACCGCCACCACTGGAGCTCTTCTCCATCAGGCCCTTGGCTCCTGAGAGACCACACCTCTCCCATGCTCTTTGGTCAAGCCCATCTTCACATCTGGCCACAAAGCCAGAAACCTTGGGAGGGGGGCGGGTTCCTCCCTTCAGTGAAAGCTCTGCTCAAAGACCTAGAACTGCAGAACACACTCGAGTGTGTGTTTGCCCGAGAAAACTCCAGAGGTGTGTGACCCCTTCCTCTTTTGGCCACAACATGTTCTGATGTGTGACAAGCCGTGTTGTGTGACAAGCAGGGAGGGGCCAACTCAAAAGAGCTGCGTTTTAACCATGTGTTTCATCCTACTAATTTTCAATTGTCTCCTCTAAAAATTAACCTTGGGGGGGGGGGAAACGAGAGATTGATTTTGAAAAGTGACCGTGTCAGCCAACTAACCTGCCTTCTGAAATTGTGAGAAATAACAACCTTGTTGTTTTGGCACATCGCTGGCTGGGATAAAGACTTTTCTTGGCATTTCTTGTTGTTTTAGACCAACATTGAAACGAACAGGACCCCCTCCTTTACCTCCAAAGGTGAGCAAAGAGAAATGGCTATATGAAAGAACATTTCACTCGGATAAGGAGGCTTCCTGGGCTTCCTCTTGTTTACCACCCTTGCAATGTCCATCGCTGAATGGGGGGGGGGGGGGGCTCATATGAAACTTTGCCTGCAAATACGTTTCTGGGGGCTGGTCTTCTACTCCTTGCTCCTCTCCCCCAGCATGCTTCTCCTGTTCCTCCACCCTCTCCTCCTGCCGCACTTCTTTAGCTAGACAGCTCCCCATTTGTGTGCCGCCATAGTCCTGGCTTGCTAGATCTGGCTGCAGAAGTGGAGTGCAGCACTTTGGCAGCTGCTTGCTGGCATTGCCGCAGTCTGTCTCCTGGCTGGAATGCTAAATGTGGGAGGGAGTGGGGGGCCGGTCTGCAGGGAGGTAGAGGCTACATGGGAGCAAATGTGCAGTAATAAAGGGCAGCTCAGGGAAGGCGGTTAATACAAGGGAGAGGCACAAAGCAAAGGGGTGGTGGTGGAAAAAAGGGTCGTGGCCCTTGTGATGGGATCCCAGGACAGTAAAACACGGGCCTGCTGACTCTCTGCATTCCTACTCCTTTGTCCATATCACCAAATGGTGTGTAAATGTTTTGTGCCTGTCGCTTGTGCTCCTTCTCTTTACTGACCAACCTCCACCCCCAGTGGCAGCGCAACTTGGAACGCCACCTGTTGCCATCTTGGGTCTGCCGCCTCTGTGCTACACAACTCCCCCCCCCCAAAAAAAAACACCTTACTGTGCTCCTCGCACATTGTCGCCAACCCTGCAAGTGCCAGGCTTCTGGTTTTATTTACAGGGACAGCGCGAACACTCCTCACCAATGCAGATCATGACGGCTTGCACTGGTGGCAGCGGGTCGTGGGGAGGCAGCAGCGGCATACTCAGGCTGAAAAGCACCCTGAATCTGCCCCCCCTCGCAATCTGTCGCTGATGCAACCTATAGGCGGGCCCTGTCCACTCCTCTTCTTTGCCTGCTGTGTTCGTAACCCTAAACTAGAGGCAGTCCAGTCTGTAAGCTCTTCAGGACGTCTGCCATGAGTAAGGGCGTTTCCTGGGGCTGGCCCAAAGCATTTTGGACCATAAAGTAAAAGTCCAAATACCCCCACCCACCCACCCCCGAATCATGCGGTCAAGAGAAAATGTTCTTTGTGCAGCTCATGCTCGTTTTAGTGGGAGAACCTGTGCAGGAGGCCTGGGCCCAATGGCCAGATAAGTCTGGCTCCCCCAGTGTCACTCTGACACCTTCCATAGGCTTTTGATAGACAGTGTTTTTATCCTGCTGTTTTATTCTTAGACAAGCAACAAATTTCGTGTTACGGTTACTTGTTGTTGTATTAGATTTTATTGTAATAAGCTGTTCTGGAAATGTGTGACACTGAAGAGTAGGATATACGTTTTAGCATTTAGAGAAGGATGCGGAGTGTACTTCTGAGCGGTCAGGGTCAGATCCTTGTTTCCTCCCAGCCCACAGGTGTGTGTACACATTTGACTCCTGTTGTGTATAGATACACACTTGGCTACAAATGCCTTAAGAACAGGTGCAGCATCTTTCTGTTTTTGCTCCAGCCCAGGCTCAGCATTTATCAAGAGGAGAGCCTCGTTGATGATGAGAAGTCCCAGACGATCAAATGTTGCCCTGATCCCCGCAGCCAAGCCCCACCGGCCCACCGGAGGCAAAGTATCCCAGTTTGTGGGCCTCAGGTGGAGCCCGCCCTGCTTGGCATGAGCAGCAGCGTCAGCAGCCCTGGATTGCTCACTGTCCGATACAGCGACATGGGTAAATATTCTGACTCTGTCCCATGTGACCGCATACAAACTGGGGGGACACATGACGGAGACGTATACAATTATGCATGGGATGGAGAGAGTGGATAGAAGGAAGTTCTTTTCCCTCTCGCACAACACCAGAACCAGGGGGCTTGCACTAAAATTGAGTGGAGGGGGAGTTAGACAAAAGAAAATATTTCTTCACACAGCATGTAATTAATCTGTGGAACTTCTTGCCACAGGGTGTGGTGATGGCACCTGGCCTGGATGCCATTAAAAGGGGATTGGATACATTCATGGAAGAAACGTCCATCACAAATTACAAGCCAGCCCCACAAGCAACCTCCTGGTTTTAGAAGTAGGCTATCTCTTAATGCCAGGTGTAAGGGAGTGGCAACGGGATACAGGTCTCTTGTTGTCTTGTGTGCTCCCTGAGGCATCTGGTGGGGCCGCTGTGAGATACAGGAAGCAGCTGGACTAGATGGGCCTTTAGCCTGATCCGGCAGGGCTCTTCTGAGGTTCTTATGTTTTTTCTGTTGCTGAACTCACATCCTCACAGCAGCCTGGTGAGATACCCCCAACCACAACTAAACGTTTGAAGAAACCACTGCATGAAACCACTGCAGACCACTTCCAGAGGACGCGTGACAAATATTCTGTGAAAACTCGAACTGCTTTGTGCTCCCCGAGTTCTTGTCTTTGCTAACCTCAAGAACTCTCCCCTTGCGTCCTGCCATTTTTGCCTAACACACCTCTTTCCTCGTGTCGTGTTGACATGTATTTAAAATTCTGCTTAGGGAATGGAGACAATGTTCCGAAACTCCTTGAGGAAAATGCTGATGGTTCAGGGCACATACCACAGCTGCCACGGAAAAAGGAGAAGCGGGAATTTCTGGTAGATATTTTTTTGTGTTTCACTCCATTACGTGGCCAAAGTCTAGCTGTTCATTATTGCATGGTTACATGGGTGGTTGAGGATAATATGCCTATAAAATGGGAGATACTGTAAAATGGAGATAAGTGGTATATATGAAATTACTAGCGTTGAATTCCTTGGTTCTCAACCATAGCTGTGTCACTTCATGTTGGGGACCTATCTCAGAAGATGCTGCTCGGAAACTGTGCTCTAAGGAGGTAATGAAATTAGACCAGAGAGCAGTTTCAGTTCACACAGTGAAGAACGGAGCAGGGAACCCCAAACTGAACATTTTTTTCACTTCTCTGGCAGGTTTCCACCTTGATCTAACTGCACATGTGATTAATTTAATTGCATTATTTTGTTGTATGGCACTTTGTTGTTTATTAATAGGAAAGTGGCCTAGATTGCTTTCTGAATAATAGCAAATAAGTGTACTTGTTGCTTGGAATGGTTGAACACTAGAGTTATTGTGAGACTGGTCCCTGCCTCCGAGGTTGGTCTGTCCAGAAACACCTCTGAGGATGCAAACATCAGGGCCTCGAAGTCTCTGGCAGGCAGGATCTGGGCTCTTTCAGCCTACATTTTGGGGTCTCTTTTAAAAGCCCAGAGAGGTCAGCTGGGATGGGTCCCAAACCCCCAAATCCTGCAAAAAAAAAAAAAAAAAAAAAAGGCCGGTTTTGCCAGAATTCACCAACAACACTAATAAATACACGTGAAAGGTGCAGAATCTGCTCTCAACAGCTAGAATTTCAGATCACTTTCTAAGCAATCTTAGAATATTTCAGATTGGATTAAAATTTGAACTTGTTCTTTTAAGGTTTTGCTGCCAAATAGTAGCATTGTGTTTTATCTGGGGTGTGTATGTGTGTGTGAAACCTGTTTGTTTTTCCTCAGAAGTCGGCAATCAATGGCCTGCCACCCACGCCGAAGGTGCTGGTAAGAACTTTGGTTGGTTCTTAAATAAGAGCTGAAACAGCCCGCGATGTAAATGGATTGCTGTTCCAGTGCCCCCCTGAGAGAAAGGGGCCCATCCTCGACCCCCTCCCTGCTGTGGTGTGTGCCCCCTGCTTTGAATCTGGGCCTCCACCGCTGCTCTTCCTAGCAAGCGTCAGGGGTCTCAAGGCCCACCTGGAAATCCTGTCCTGTGATCGGAAGGTCCTGCTTCTTAATCGCAGAGGCAGGGTGTGGATAAGTTGTCGTTCCTCCACGGTAAACGTCCCGGACTGTACTGAGTCTGAGCCCAAGTGCTCTTTGGCTCTGACTCAGCTTTGGGCGATGCTGCAGTTGCTCCCTATGAGACTAATTCTGCGCCTTGTACAGCTTATGCGTTTCTGCCGATTCTCTGCAATGAGCCCATGAAGCTGCTTTCTCCCGAGTCGGCCCATTGGTCCACCTGGGGTGGTGCTGGCAGTGGCTCTCTCAGATGTCAGCCCTACCTGGAGCGTGGAGTGATTTCCTTCTGCTAGTCTGGATCATGGTGGGTGTGACTTCTATGCCTGGCCCTGAAGTCCTCCTACCCCTGGCCACTAGAAATGCCTTTCTCTGCTTTCGGAGGCTCCAGCTGCTACGTCTCACCCACTGTCTGAAGGCTCTCTTGACATCTTTACTAGACGAAGAAAACCTTTTTCAGGCTTTAAACCGCCTGCTAGGCTTCCCCACCCAATTCCTGCTGTTCTTTTGCCCTTTCCCTGCTCAGATGGGGGCCTGCTTCTCCAAAGTGTTTGATGGTTGCCCTTTGAAGATTAATTGTGCCACCTCCTGGATACATCCAGACACAAAAGGTAAGGGTGCTTTCCATTTGTGAGTATGAAACAATCTATTTTCCTGTTGTGTTTCTGAGCAGCCTTAAGCCAGTGTTGCCTCCCCCTGATATTCTAGATCAGTATATTATCTTTGGAACGGAAGAGGGCATTTATACGCTGAACCTCAATGAGCTTCATGAAGCCACCATGGAACAGGTAGGAGAACCGCTTGGTGCAGAACAGGCTGACAGGCCCGTCAGGATGATCCTGCTGCTGCTGCTGCTCTCTGTGTGGGGAATGATGGCCCAAGAAGGCCATGGAATCCCGTGACAGACTGGGACATGGGATTTGGCTGGGGGGATGTGGGGATAGACTTTCTTTCAGGCTGTGGGATTCCCTTCTCCAGGAGGTTTGTCTCCCCCCTTCGTTCACGTCCTCCCACTTGCCAGGACAAGACGTTTTTAGAATCCTAGCTTAGGGAGGGGCCCACAAGACCACCAAGTCCAACCCCTGCCAGCACAAACTGTCCACAGCTACAACATTCCCGATTTTTTTTTTTGGGGGGGGGGGACAGGACTGTGCAGCCTCTGCTTCAAAAAGTTGCCTGGCAGCCCACATTCAGCAGCTGGCTCCATTTGGATCCTGTGGTTTTCAAGTGTGGCAGTGGTGCTCATGGCTGCATTTCGTGGCTTAGTGTTGACGTGGTATTTTTATTTTTAATGCCTTGTATTTATCTTTTTTATGATGGTGGCTTCTGTAAGTTTGGGCACCTGCTGTTTGTAAAGGGTGAGATATCAATACCGAAACACTCTGTTTCAAGGCAAGTGAGCCCAACGCTGCAAATGTTGATGAGAGAGTGAAAGGGAAGACTGAAATGTGGCCCACAGAAAAGCCTCTTGGATGTTGGAGCAGTGTTTGCTCATGAGGAGACGTCCTGGGTTGGGGGGCATCAGGAAAGAGGCAGGGCGACGGCTGGAGAAACACCTCTGTCTGCCACCCTTCCCCACTATTGTCAGCTGGCCTCTCCTGATCGAACAGGTGTGACCTAAGCCTAGTTCGGGAACTGCAGCCAGGAAAAGGTGAACCAGCCATCAAGGGTTCTCGCCACTTCTCTCTGTTGCCTGACTACACGCGCATGGCTCACCGCACACCCAGCAAGCGAGCGGAGCTCTCAAAAGCGTAGTCGTCCTGCAAAGGCTGCAACCCTGGATGTGCTGGCCTGGGACCCCAAGTCCCATTGAGTTCCATGGAACTTCTGAGTAGGCACCCCTAGGACTGCAGTAGGGGTGGTCGGACAGACGCAGACCATGGGAGTTAAGGGAGCCCACTTAACTCCAGTGGGGAATTTATCCTCCTCGTGTTTCCACCTTATTCTCAACTGAATTTTCAGATTCACACAGTCCTAGAAACAAGTGACTCAGGTTCTTCTTGTGTGTGTCTCTCTCTCTAGTTGTTCCCACGGAGGTGTATGTGGCTGTATGTGATAAACAACACCTTAATGTCGCTCTCAGGTACGTGGATTGCTGGAGAAACATGCCTGAGAAGCTAGAGGGGGGGGTTGGGGGGAGAATACGGTACACCAAAAATTCCCTTTTAAAGAGATTGATCCTTTGGTGTGCAGAATCTAGCTTAGCTCGGTAACGTTATGAAAGTCATCTTTTACATTTTTGTCTCTTGCTCTCTGCAATTTGCTTGGACCTCTCTGGATCTTTCGGGGCTGTTCTTTTAGAAGGTAACTTTTTCCACTCTAATTTATTTATTTTTTGTTTCGCTCGGTGTTTGCATTATCTCTGTAATAAATGCCAGTGTTTGAGAGCGGTTGTGTCCGTCTGCCTGTCTGTTGCAGGGAAAACATTCCAGCTCTACTCTCATAACCTAATAGCTTTGTTTGAGCAAGCCAAAAAAACCGGACTAGCTGCTCACATTCAGACGCATCGATTCCCTGATAAAATATTGCCAAGGTAAGCAGACACTGTCTTACTTGTCAAACCTTACAATTGAGGAAAGGGTCATATTCTGAAGCGGAGCAGTCAGGGCTCCATCCTGCTGCTGCTGCTGCTGCTGCTGCTGTTGTTGTTGTTTGGCTAACAGAGATCGGAAGACTTTGAAATGGTGTGTTGGGGGGGTTGTCTGTTAGTTTTACCCTGGAAGAGCATAAGAGCCCGGGGGCTGGATCAGACCAAGAAAGTCCACCTAGTCGAGCGTGGTGCTTCTTCCTGCAGTGGCCAGCCAGATGTCTCTGCGAAGCCCACTAGCAAGGGAAGAGTCCTCTCCACTACTGTTGTCCCTGCCCCCCACAACTGGTGTTCAGAGGTAGACTGCCTTGAACACAAGAGGCTCCACATAGTCATCAATAGACGTATTCCCCGTGAATGTGTCTCGGCTCTTTTAAAGTCATCCCAAGCAGTGGCCATCACCACACTTTGTGGCAGCAAATATCATAAATTAGGTATGTGTCGTGTGAGGAATTCCCTTCTTTTGTCTGTCCTGAATCTCCAGCTGGTCAGTGTCCTGGGATGACTCTGAATTCTAATACACGCACAGACAGAGAGAGAGAGAGAGAGAGAGAGAGAGGCTTCTTTCCCTCGGTTTCCCCACACCACGCACAGTCGCTTTGTCCAGCTTCAACCAAACCCTCTCTCATTTCATGTGATTTCCCTGCTCCCTGCCAGCCACTCCCATCGCACGCAGCCTGGGGGCTGTGCTGTTCTTCAGCATTCAACCCACAGTTATGTTTCCTCCCCCCCTGCTGTTATCAGCAGTGCATTTAAAGCACCGTAACATTTGCGCAGGGGGGGGACCGATCATGCACAGGGACTCTGTGTGGTCAGCGGCACAACTATAATTTGGTGAAATTAAACTGTAATTCCCCTGTTCAGGTCTGCATTGAAACAGTGTTTGCCTGTCCTACTACATGTGCTAAGCTAGGACGGCTACCACAGTCGCCTCTCTGCGAGGCTTTGTCACTCCATTGTCCATTTTAAACCCCTTGAGAGAAAGGACTTAACTGTTTGCTTATGGAGCTCTTTGAAGTGCCACGTGCTGTAGTGGAGAGGGAGAGAGAAGACATGACTCCGGTGAAAGGTGCATCTCGCACTGCATGAAAAGTGTTGGAGATGTGAGAAGCGCAAAGCAGATGACTTTCAAAAAGGGGAAATTTGTGTTAAAATTAGGCATTTTGGGAACGGTTGTTAAAACAGTGTAAGAAGGCAATTGCATATGACTTACCGTTAGATTCATTAACCATTTTGTTCTTATACAAAAGGATACAGTTAACTAAAGAAACGGTGACATTGATTTTAAGCCTCAGCAATGAAGTACCCAAGCGGAAGGCGTTAGAGATTGGAGTTAGAGAGCTTTCCCCTTGGCGACACCTGCACCGGCAGCTAGATTTAGAGAGGGAAGCGACGGTCCTGGAAAAAGTGGGACAAACAGGCCTGTTTGCCGGCAGGCCTGTTGTGGTCCACATCTTTCTTTGGAAGCTGCCTGTTTTGGGTTAGGGGCGGGGAATATTATTAGCCGAGTAACAGTGCGTTATTTTGTGAAGTCATGAATTGCTGTATACTTATTTGAGAGGGTAATTTTTTAAAAAATGATGCCTAGTTCAGGACACCCAGGGTGTGTGTGTGTGTGTGTGTGTGTGTGTGTGTGTGTGTGTGTGTGTGTGTGTGTGGAAAATGAAGGGGGGCCCCTAAGAGCTCTTCTGGCTGCTGGACCAGGCTAAGGGGGGTCCATCCATCTAGTCCCGCATCCTGTCTCCCACAATGACAGCCAAATAGTTGCAGGAAACCCCAGGCAGGCCCCAGGGGCCCCCCTGCTGCTCCCCCCTCCCAGCAGCTGGCATCCAGCGGTGCCCTGCTTCTTTCTGCCTGTGAAAGTCCCACTTCATTCTTTGCGATCATGACAGTTTTGTTCCTTCACGGTTCCTCTTTTTGGGCCAAGTCTTGATCAGTTTAACAATGTACGTTATCATTTCAGGAAGTTTGCCTTAACAACAAAGATCCCAGATACAAAAGGGTGCCATAAATGCTGTATAGGTAAGTCTTGAGCTTGAGCTCTGATTCTTGACTTCTGGGCCCAATCCACCAGGAGCTCTCCCAGCCCTTGTGGAGCCTGATCCTGTCCTGCTGCTGTACTTGGAATCGGTTACCTCTTTCCAGTTGCCACTTGCCGGCTGCCTCCTGCTTGGTCATTCTCCTCCACGTTTTGTTCAGCAGGGTGACAGACTGGTGGCAACGTTTTCCTCTCCAGAAATCTGATTTCAGGATCTGCCTGTCTTTTCCCATATGAAGTAGCCTCTTGTCCCAACTGCGCATCTCCTGCGCATCTTGCGCTCTCAACCCAACTGGGCAGCTCTTTTTTTATGGGGAGAGAAAGTGGGATAGAAGTCAAATAAATAAAAAAAATCCACACATAAAATCACCTCCTAATTACCACGCTGTATTAGAAAAGAAGCACGGGAGCTGGGCTTAAGGCTTAAAAGTGTGTGGCTGAAATGATTTTTGTCGTTGTCATTTGTATTGTGCCACAAACATTAGAGGCACTCTGCAGAGTGACCTAGAAAGACAAGTCCCTGCCCCGAGTAGCTTGCAATGTAAACTTCAGCCCACAGAGAAGGAGCAGAGGGAGGATGAAGAGGGACACCTGGGTAACAGAGGGAGACTTCAGTCCAGTGGCACATACTTTTAGTAGGGATACGTAAGCCGGGCTAAGGAAGTCAAGCCAAGGGCTTCATAGAAAAGATGGGTTTTGGGGAGGGGTTTGAAAGCAGAGAGAGGCAGACGGCCCCATGTGGGTGTGTCCTGCAAGGGAATTCCAAGTGTAAGGGGCAATAAGAGAGACGGGGCAGGGGACTTTAAATCCAAAGTTTAAAAAACAACAACACCCACACATCCAGTTGGGTTGTTTAGAGATGAGTTGTCAATTCAGTTTGATTCATTTTGAGAAAAATCCAACCCGCTTGCAAATTCAAATGAATGTATCATAATATTTTGGGCTGGCTAACTTGTGTTTTTTTTTTTTTCCTCCTTTAGTAAGAAACCCATATACGGGCCATAAATACCTCTGTGGAGCTTTGCAGTCAGGAATCGTTTTGCTTCAGTGGTATGAACCCATGCAAAAATTCATGTTAATAAAGGTATGTTTTACCGTTTTTGTGCAACTCTTTAACTGTTTTTGTCTCCAGCAGAGACAAATTTGTCTCCAGCAGGGAAACTAATAAGCCTGTTCCACATTTGAAATGGAAATTGCATCAGTGGTCAGTTCGTTTCTAAGCTTAATGTGAAGTGCTGGCATTTACCTTTAAAGCCTTAAGAACATTGAATGGCTGTTCGTGGTCCTTTGATGGCTGAGGAGCAGGGCCTTTTCAGTGGTGGCCCCTGCACTGTGAAGCCCCCTGAAAGGGATGAATGAATTTAAATTAAATTACCCACCTGTAAGGGAAATGCCTCTTATAATGTTGGGTCAGTCGCCTTCCAGCCTCATTGTTGTCTGTCTCCTCCCCCCACCCAGCACTTTGACTTTCCTTTGCCAAGCCCCTTGAATGTGTTTGAAATGCTGGTGATCCCAGAGCAGGAATATCCCATGGTGTGTGTCGCCATCAGCAAGGGGGCGGAGCCAAATCAAGTCGTTCAGTTTGAGACTATCAATTTGAACTCGGCTTCTTCGTGGTTTACAGAAATTGGTACAGGTGAGGCTCTGTCTTTTTATGACAATGAGCAGTTCTGGGGGGGGGCTTCTGTGTCACTGTGGGTGGCGGCAGTCGGATGATCTTCAGAACTGGATCCTCCCCCCCTCCCTTTTTTTTTTTTTTTTGCATTGCTGTTTGAGCCAGAAGGACCTTTCATTGTCTCTGCAGTTTGGGGGGGGGGGGCTGGGGGGGGGCCGGTGGGGGGGGCTAGCATTGTCAGGTCAGACATAATTAACCCCCTATGCTTTTCCTCCGCTCCAGGTTGCCTGCAGCTTGATGCTATCCATGTAACCCAGTTGGAGAGAGATACTGTTCTTGTGTGCTTGGACAGTAAGTAGCAGGACGCCTGTCTTGCGGAGACCTTGGCACCGTTACTTTGAGGTAGTGCTGCTGCCTGTTGTGGGTCTGAGCACCAGAATGGGAGCTGACATGCCTGTGGTTCAGATTTCTCATCTTGTCCACAAATTCACCAGGCGGGCTTTGGCGAGCAAGCACACAGCCCTGCCCCTTACCATAGGCGTCCCCAGATGGGGGGCCCTGGGGCGGTGGGCCCCAGGGCGCAAGGGCGCAGAGGCTCCTGGGGGGGCGGGAGGCTCTGGGGAAGAGCGGGAAAAATTCAAAATTTTCCCGCTTTTTTCGCCGATTTTTGGCGATTTTAAGCCTAGAACTGGGGTTTTTAGTAAGTATGTCTGTTTTTACCGGCACTTTAGTGATATTGGACGCTCCCTCGACGATTAATAGCCTTCTCCCGGGCCCGCAGCTTCTCCGTGCACCCGGCCCGGGTCTCTGTACAATCTTCGTAGTTTGCGCATGCGCAAACCCACGGAGTCTCCAGGGACGCTCCAGGGAGCAGTTTGCGCATGCCCAGAACGTCCCTGGAGACTCCGTGGGTTTGCGCATGATTGTACAGAGACCCGGGCCGGGTGCACGGAGAAGCTGCGGGCCCGGGAGAAGGCTATTAATCGTCGAGGGAGCGTCCAATATCACTAAAGTGCCGGTAAAAGCAGACATACTTACTAAAAACCCCAGTTTTAGGCTTAAAATCGCCGAAAATCGGCGAAAAAAGCGGGAAAAACTAATTAGCATAAATTATGCTAATTAATTTTTTATGGGGGGCGGCGAGGACCCGGCCCCACACGCCAAATCGGCTGGGTCCCCCACTGCCCCTTACAAATAATAATATTGCTCTAGTTTAGAATTGAGGAGGATCACTGAAGTAAGGTGAAGCTCTGAGGTCCTGTACTAACTTTTGGCCCTTATGCGGCATACGCAGTGTGAAGGGATAACAGGATCGGTGCCACCCCTTGAGCCAAAGAGAAGACCGGGGCTGCTGTGCAATACAGCGGAGGAGACCCTGCTCTGACCTGGATGCCAGGTCTTTTGCAGAGCCAGCCAGCACCTTCTCACCCCCACTCCCCGCACTGGGCGATCCTGCGGGGTGTGGGGCTTCCGACTGCAGAAAGGCACTCGCGCAATGTGCGGCTGTCCAAGCTCTCTCCAGCGTGCTGCACTAGCCGCCGTTGTCGCCACTCTGCTTGGTGAGCAGCTGTTCTGCCGAGTTCCTGAGGCCCCACAGAACGAGGATTCTGACTGGCTCTGGACAAATCCTCCCCTTTTGTTTTTGGTGTAGTAAAGTCATCCAGGATAAAGGCTGTGCCTTGCCCTTTTGTTGTGGCCTATGGTGCTTCTGAGAGCGCCACCCAGTGGTGAGATCCAAGGCTGCCTTCTGCTCCTTGAATTATGCAGTTCCCCAGGAATGGCTGAGCTTCAGGGTCAAACAGGGCGCAGCACAAGACACCCCTGACCCAGAGATCCCCACTCACTTTTCTGTTAATTGAATAGCACTCAAGGATGAGTTGATTCCTCCCTCCCTCCTTCCCCAGCTTGAAATAGAGAGGTAGAACAGAGAGTCAACGGCGGCAGCAGCAGCATCCTCTCACTTTCTCCGGTCATCCACTTGGAGGCGGCACTTTTACAGTGGCTTCTCCATTTCTCCGACTTCTCAGTAAAGACTGGACCACAGTCCTGCTTCACACAGTGGGCTGTGCTGCTGCCTCTTCCTGCTGCCTGCAGGTTCCCCAGCGCCGGGGTTGGGAGCCCCCTTTCCCAAGAAGCAGTTGGAAATGCCTTGTTCTGCCAGTTGAGTTTCAAAGTGCTGCATCTTGCCAGTTTTCAAACAGATCTGGACCAAGCTTGGAGGGTGGTGAAACTTGACTTCTACTTAACATGTAACAAATGTTGAGAAAACTTGGAAAATTATTTTAAAACGGCTGTTATCTTCCCCATTTCTCCGTGGATTCGCGCCAGATTTGGATGGGTGGTAGAGGCAGATTTGATGGATGGCGCAAACGTTTCAAGGGATGGACTGTTCAGGGCTTGGACTGGGAGGAGGCTTTGTTTCCGCCTCCCTTGAACCAGGCAGGCACTACTGCTGCGCCTGTGTCCTGTAATCATAGGAGACAGAGTGATGATATCGTGGGTGGGTGTGATCCCGTCAAAAGTGCATCTCTTTGAATTCCCACACTGCATTCAAGCTTCAGGCTGTGCTGCTGGAAGCTTTTACTAGCGGAGGGGAGACCTGTACACCCGGAGCGATTATAGGGCTCTTCCTTTTCCCCTTTGGGGGCAGCACCCTCTGAGCCTTGCCAGCCAGGCTGTTTGACGCTGAGATGGTTTGTCTTCCTTACTTTACTTTCAAGGATTTGTGAAAATCGTGAATCTGCACGGAAAACTGAAGTCAAGTAGGAAGCTGGCCTCGGAACTAAGTTTTGATTTCTGTATTGAATCTGTAGGTAAGAAAGCTCTCTTTCACCATTATCACCATCATTTAGCTCTCTTTCACCATTATCACCATCATTTAGCTCTCTTTCACCATTATCACCATCATTTAGTGCTCATAACGCACCTAACGCACACTGGATGGATGTGACAAGCACAAGTCCCTGCCCATAGATACGCAGTCTAAAAAAACTGGAGACAAAAGGATGGGGGGGGGAGTCTAAGGGGGAGAGTAACTCAGGCACCTGTCAAATCACAATTTCTACAGAGGAAGAACCCCTCCTGCCTGCCTGCCTTGGACCTCTGTGGTGCTCCTCAGATGTCTCTCCCCCTCCTTGTACCCATTCGGTCGAGTCCGACTCTAGGCCACTTTACAGGCGAGAACTCGTCGTACCGCTCCTGCCAGAAGGCGGTCTGGTGAGGGTTTGCTGCGGGGTCGTTCACCATTGCTTTCCCCGCCCCTCCCCATTTATCTGGGCTCGGGACCAGCATACAACCCACGGAGCAGCTATCTAGCTGGATGTGTTTCCCTAGCAAGGACCAGCAAATAGCCACTGTAAGGAACACTATGCTGGGATAAGCAGGCTTCTGTCCCCCTGCCTCAGATATTCGGGGCACGTTAATTTCGTGGTGAGTCTCCCATTGACCGGAGGTGGGTAGGAATTGAAGGCCTGTCAGTCGTAATGATCTATATTGACATTGATCTTCATGCCGTGGATGCTCTAGAGCAGGGGTGGCCAACCTTTCAACATGAATGCTGGCCCTTTAAATGGCTGCATAGGTGAGGGCCTTTCAGCAGGTGCAGCTGCTTTAGCAGCACCATCAGCACTTGCAGCTGCCAAGATTCTGTCTTCTGCACAACTCTTAAGAACACAGTAGCACTAATGGTGGAAGGTTGGCCACCCCTGCTCTAGAGCAATGTTTCTCAAAGTTCTCCCCGAGAGTAGAGGAGAACTTTGAGTGCTTCTGGGGGCAAGGCAATGGCAGCGACAGCGATCCCGGGATCGCGCTGCTGCCAGGGACAAAAGGGGTATTTTTAGACATCAGGGGTCACGCCACCCTCCAGAGGGTGCGGGGGGCCGCACCACCCAGCGGGCCTCCCCAAGGCTCCGAACGACTCCTGGAGGTGATTAAAGCCCACTTCGGGTTTACTTGGAGCGGCACGGCCCCTGGTAAGTCTAAAAATGCCCTTTTTGTCCCTGGTGGCAGCACGATCCTGGGATCACTGCCGGCGCCATCGGCAACCGCCCATTAAATGGTCAGCGCCAGCTCCCGCCTGGCGTGGTGGGTCACAACCCACCACTTTGAGAACCCCTGCTCTAGAGAACCTTGTGTTGCCAGGGCTACAGGGGTGAATGCTAATGCTACAGAAGAAGAAAGAAACCAGTGTTGCTCTTCTCTGCGAACCCTCGCATACCGTGCGCAGGGAGACCGTCACAGCTGCCTCCAGTCCATTGATCTGGTGTTGTGTTTTCTCTACAGTGTGCCTTCAAGACAGCGTCTTGGCCTTCTGGAAGCACGGGATGCAGGGCAAAAGCTTTAAGTCCAATGAAGTAAGTCATCCTCTTGGGGGTTTGTTGATCATTATTACTCCATCCAACCTGCTTTTTGTATACAAAATCTCTGTTCACACAGATGAAACGTGATCTCATGAAGTTCTTCTACAGAGGTTATTGAAAAGAAGCGACACTCTTGTACTGTTCACAGAGACCTGTGTCTGTGTGTGTGTGTGTGTGTGTGTGTGTGTGTGTGTGTGTGTGTGCGCGCGTAAATGAGAGCTGGTGTCATCGTGGCTGAAAGCGACTTGCATTGGGTCGTTTCCTTGCTGGGATGGAAGACCCCCTAGCTCAGCGGTAGAACGCATATTTTGCACGCAGAAGATCCCGGGTTTGGCCCCTGGCATCTCCAGGTAATAGGGTCCTGGTAGGAGAAGGTGGTCCCCATCATCCCAAGAGCAGCTGCCAGTCAGAGCAGGCAATATGGGGCCAGATGGACCAGCGTTCTGTCTCCGTAAGCAGCAGCAGCAGCTTCATAAATTGAATCCACTTGTGCAATGAGTACATGCCCAGGATGGTGAACCTTTTGTATACATGAAATTGCCTATTCCAGAGTCAGAGACCATAAATCCATCCAGCCCACCCTTCTCTACAGTACACTGACTGGCAGCCGCTGTCCAGGGCTTCAGGCTGTCGAGGTCTTTCCCAACCCTACCTGGAGAGGCTGCCAGGGTTGAACCCCCCGGGCCCTTCTCCCCTTAGGCAGGCTCTGTGCTCTGCCACTGAGCTACACTCCTCCTCCCCCCCCCCCCGATGTCCGCTCTGATCGGACTGTAACTGCTCTCCCTTTACTGTGTAAACAAACACGACATCCTTGGGAAGAAGGAGGGATAAACATGCTGAACATCACAAGGCCAGGTAGGAGCCAGGACTGGGGAGGGAGCAGGCTGGCCGCTAACGGCCGAGAACCACGGATGGCCCTGGCTGGGGTGGCAGGTAGCCGGCCGGGCTGGACGCCTGACAGACAGTTCCCTGTGCAGCAGCCGGCCCGTGTGCTAAGAAAATGGAGGAAACTCAGCACCAGGAACAGCAGGCAATGTCCATGTGACGTCAAGCAAATTTTTGCAGGCAGGAGGTCTAGAACCTTACTCTCAAAGAGGAAAAAAAGCAAACACACACACACACACACACACACACACACACACACACACACACACACACACACACACACACACACACACAGCTTCAGGGTTATTCAGTTTTATTTTCAGGGGGACTGACTGCTGCCGCCGTTGGTTTGCTATGCAGAGACCCCTGACTTGGCAGATGCCGCCAAAGAGTGGGAGATACGTGAGCCTCCTGCCAGGGCTGTGTCCGCCTCTCCTTGCAGCTTCTGTTTTGCAGCCCTGCTTGGAAAGGGCCGCTGTCTGCTTTGGGCCCTTTCTCACATTCCTCTTCTCCCTCTTTGTCTGCTTTGCAGGTCACCCAGGAGATCTCTGATGAAACCCGGGTCTTCCGCTTATTGGGCTCAGACAGGTAATCTGAGAGGAGAAACGCCAGCCGTTGAGATAAGAAAGCTGACCAATCAGGAAGGGGCCTGCAGTGCCCCCAAATGGCCAGGACCGCAGAGCACGCTCCCCTCCCCCCCCCACAGGGAGGTGGCTCTGCCACTCGAGCATCCCACCCCAGCATGCTGCTGAAGAGCGCACCTGTGCGTTGCGGGTCCTTGTGACTAGGCGGCAGCTTTGGCACGAGACACAAAGGGTCGTGTTTGGTCCTCTGGTCCCCTGCAACATCCCAGCGAAGCTCTTGGCCAACGTGACAGAGATGCAGAGGTTTCAGGGCTGGCCTATCCTTGGGGTAGGCAGCCCCCCCTCCCTCTAAGGGGCCCATGCTGCTGTGCATTGCAACACCGTCCCCGCCGGACGCTCAGCTATGACACCACGTGTCATCACCGAACGTCTGGGTTGCCACGCTACGTGTCGCATGGAGCCTGGCTCGGAGCTGTACAGCCACACCGCTTTCCACCAATACAGGCAGCAGAGTGACCTGTGCGAGAGCGCACACGTGGCGCACTGGCCAAGCTGGTGAAGAGCGCGCTGAGTGCGCCTTAAAACTTGCCTAGCACTGTCCTGTGGCTGCAGGTTATTGGTCAAGATCAGTGGTGGGCGACAAGCATGTTTGGACGCTTCCATCCCCGTGGTAGGAAAGCAAGAGGCTTCTTACATGCTGGAAAACAGCGTGTCGTCGGGAGAAGGTCAGGTGAGCCTGTTTTCTTGACATGCTCATCATGTCCTTCATGCAAAGAGGAGATGGTGGTTTTTTTAATTCTGGGTGAGCATTCCTATGAAACACAAAATCTTCAGCCTGAAATGGGACAGACCAGGAAAAACCTTAACCAGTGGATCCAGTTGTGACTGTATGAACTGGCTCCCAGTCTGGGAGGAAAACAAGAACATGAGATGCGCCTCGGTGGATCAGGCCGTAAGAACATAAGAATTGCCCTGCTGGATCAGGCCAAAGGCCCATCAAGGCCGACATCCTGCTTTCCACCGTGAGATGCCAGATGTCTAGAAGCCCATCAGTCGACATGGAGGACGCAGGGAGACTGTCTCCGAACATGGAGGCTCCACCACATAGGCATCCTGGCTAAAAACTATTGATAGACCTGGCCTCCGTGCCTTTGTCTGACCCCCTTTCAAAGTCACCTGAGCTAGTGGCCATCACCACATCTTGTGGCAGCAAATGGAGGAGTCCTATACCGTCCCAGACGTTAAATCAACATTAAATGTGCGAGATGATAAAGAAGAATGCCTTGCCCTAGACTTGTAGCTGAAAAGGGCAAGGAGTCGGTTGCATCTGTGGAGGAGTGTGAATGAATGGGGCCAGGGCCTCTGTGTCTAAAATAAACTAGTGGAGGGCCTCTCTACTAAAATTGAGTGGAGGGAGAGTTAGAACAGACAAAAGAAAATATTTCTTCACCCAGCGTGTAATTCATCTGTGGAACTCCTTGCCACAGGATGTGGTGATGGCACCTGGCCTAGGTGCCTTTAAAAAGGGGATTGAATAGAGTAATGGAGGAAAATTCCATCACAGTCCATCACTGGTGGGGCCACTGTGTGATACAGGAAGCTGGACTAGATGGACCTTTTGGCCTGATCCAGCAGCTGGGCTCTTCTGACGGTCTTATGTCTGAAGGAGCTCTTAATCCTAACTGGAGGAGAGAAGACAGTCAGTGGAGACAAATGCGTGTAGTTCAGCTCTTTCTGATCAACGGTCTCCCTGTCACTTGTGCCACTTTTGGCCTGGTCTCTCCTGATCCCCCCCATCAGCCAGTTTGCATCCCTAGTAACGTTGTTTGTAACAGTAGTAACATTGTTTGGAGGGCTGCAGAATTTGCAATTGGCATGGTTGTGGGGCTAGGCCCGCTGGCCCCCCTGGCTTGCTTCCTGAGGATTGTTACGCTCCCTGCCACTGGCCAAAACATTTCCTTATGATTAGTGCACATGTACACCTGCCACATGCATGCTTCGTATTGTACGGAAGCACAGCAGCCAAGGTGAGGGCCGGGGGGGGGGAGGCCAAATGCAGCCCGCTGCCAAGCCCTTGCGGACTAGCAGTGCTCCAGGATGCCCAAGACAGCTGCTGACTTGCCCCTTCTGTGTTTGAATTGCAGGGTAGTGGTGCTGGAGAGCAGGCCGACCGATAACCCCACTGCACACAGCAATCTCTACATTTTGGCAGGCCACGAAAACAGTTACTAGGCAACTGTAACTTGACTCGGAACAGCAGGCCAAGGAATGCATCGCATAAGGAAACGGCCCTTTAAGGAAACTCTACCCAAGCCGGAGTCCGGCACCCTTCTCTCGCTCTCTTTCCCCACCCCCCTTTTCTCTCTTCCACCTCAATATCTGAACGGACCCCGTCTTTCGGATTGAGAGCCAAACGTCGTCGTCTGTGTCTCACAGCTGGGAAGCAGCTGTTCTGTCACTTGCCACTATGTGGTTGGTTATGTCAAGTTTGCTTAATAAAAGCTATGAGATAATTAGTCCTTTTTGTTTGTTAGGCCTATGGAAGCACGCAAAAAAAAAATCAAAATCATAGATGCAGTCATGGTGCCATATAGTTTTGGATCTGGACTTTTGCACTCTCTAGTTCAAAACCCAGGCCTGCTGTGTGTGTGTCCATTCTCTGGACTGGCGCAGGAAAAAAAGGAAAAAACTGGCGCTGAACGCAGAAGCAAAAGGGGGGGGAAATGCCTGGGGGGGCACAGCTTGCTGGGAACTCCTAGGCGAGCCCCTCCTGGGTTTTGTCCAGCCCCCCCCCCACAAATGCCCCTATTTCCAGCAGGAAAAGTTCCCCATGTTGAGTGTTCCCACAAAATGATGTTTGTGTTTTGCGTGCTTTTAAGCAACTGTTCTCTGTGGGTTTGTAAAATAGACTATTTAATCCTTATTTATTAATCTGCTGCTAGGGTGGTATGATGTATCTTAACTATTAGTACATGAAGGTTGCAGAGCAGCTTCTGTTTTTGGGGGGTGGGGGAGAAATGGGCCTTTATATATATGTGTGTGTGTGCGTGTGCGTGCGCACGTGTCTGCGCACACACACAATTGTACAAAGAACCAGGCTTTCATTCTGCTCTTTTCCTCTTCGGTATAGCACATTGTCCAGGGAAGGTGTTTATATATGAGGAAGTTGGGAAACCCCTTTGGGCTCTTCCTGTATAAATGCAATTTTGTACAAGAGTATTTTGTATGGATTTTGTCTGCGGAATTTGCCATAAAAGGGAGCCTTGGCATTACTGAAACAATGTGTCCATTATGGAAATACAAGCTGGCTCTGAATGAGGAATGATGAAACGCTTTGGGAGTTTGGGTGTGTATGGCAAATATATTAAAAATGGTGTGTGCATGGTGTGTGTCTGGAGGGGAAGCTGCTTGACATGCGTGTTATTTTCATCATAAGCTGAAGAAAAAGTGGGCAGGATTGAGGTGAAACCTCATCCAGTTGGGTCTTCACGGATCTGTGCCTCTTGACCCAACTCAGTCTGGACGTGGCTGAGGTCACACACACACCCGTGCTATCATGGCTGATCTACAGTAGTGGACACTGGTGGCTGGTTTGGTTCTTGTGGCTGGGCTCCTGGTGCCACAGTATTGGGGGGGGGGAGCGGCGGCCCACTGGAAAGGAACAACTTCCCCTGCTATAGTGCTGAGTCAGGAAGCTGCCAAGTGGATGAGTCTTTCCAAATCCTGGTGTCCTGGCATCTAAAGAAAGTGTTTTAAAGTGCTTTGATCTGTTCATCATGGACACGTATTTTATTTATACTGTGCCAGAGAGAGAAAGTGCTGGGCCTGGGAAAACAAGGATTTTCCCAGTCTGGGTGTGTTTTGAGTGGTAGGGTGATTTCCCAGTGGTATAGTATAAATACATATATAAGAGAAGCAGTATTGTTTAATAAATCTTGAGGAATTTCCTTTCTTCCATTTATCCCTCTTTCAAGGTTGTCATCCATGTTTCTCCTTTTTGCTTTCCTCCATTAAAGTATCCCTGTGCTCCTAATTTTGTGTGCCTTCCTTCATTACGGTTAAATGAATACAGTACAGTAGTTAGTCCTGTGTGGGTTGTTCGCTATGGGACCTGCAGGGTGCCAGCGTTCACTTGCACATTTGGTAAGAGCCCCTAAGGAAGTAAGTGCTGCTGTTGTTTCAAGAAAGTTGCATTTCCCCAGCTATTGGGAGATGGGCTAAAAACCCTGCCTGGCTTCATAGAATCTGCATCCAGCCTGTACCTCTGTCTGACGCATTTCTCTGAGTCAGAGCAATCTCGGCTTTCAAGACTTATTTTCAAAGAACAAGGTTCTAGCAATTCAGTGCTCCCGCAAAGGACCTGTCATCCTTAGTACCAAATTCATCTCTTTTGAAGGGGGAAAGTTGGAAACAGGAGGTTTGTCTACAGCTGTCCCCCGCTTTTCATTTCCTGGAAGCTTTCGCTCATTAAAGGTTCAGCCCTATAATTTATTTTGCATGTCACTCTTCTTTATGAAAGGTACGCCTGGAGTGCTTGCAGAATGCTTTTCTCTCAGCACTGACCGAACCACAACGGCCCCACACACCCTTGCAGTGAGAGAGTGCAGCTTCTAGGCAGGCTCAAGGCCCACGGCCCTCTTGTTCTGAAAGGCTGCAGTCCTTGAACACAATAGGACTTACTTCTGAGTGTAGGCATACATAGGATTGTGCTCGAAATGAGGAGGTAGGTCTGTCTGCCAATCCCTGAAATATAAATGTAGGACACTTGTTGTGTGCCTCCTGGAACGCGGGCTGGAGCCTAAAGCTTAAAACTAGATGTGATGAAAAATTTAAATGTTGCATCTCTCTTAAAATCAGGAAAGGGCAGATTAAGCCTGGTTCACATTGTAGTAGTAATAACAATAAATAAGCATTTATGTAGTACATTGCGAGTGTCCAAACCCCTTTACTAATATTATTGTGATGTAGTCCTTTCCTAACACTTAAAGCAGAGGTTCCCTGGAAAGCAGCCAGGGGCTTCTTGTTAGTCTTTTAATTACTATATATTCTTGCTTGCAAGAGAGAAATTTAGACAAAAACAAAGACCCTGAAAAGCTGCCCCTTCACATCCGGTCACTCAAAGTTCACTTCAAAAGACTTCAGGTTTGCAGTCAGCTCTTCCACATTTTGCTTTTAACAGAGATGAGCAGAGCAGGTGCTTATCTTAGTCAAAGAACAGAATGTCAGGCCATTAACACCTCATTAAGCACTTTGCAGGGAGCCTCAAAGAGAGAGGTGGAAGAGGCATAAGTAAGTTGCTTGCTGTTGACTGAGCTGTAGAGATGTCTCCCTTGTTTAAGCCAGAGGAAGAGGAGGAGGCAGCTGCTATGTTTGTTTGTTTGGTTAATTATTAGGATCTCTCTCCTTCCTCTTTTGCTGCTTTTTGACCCACCTCTAAGTTAGTTCCCCACTCTATTTGCTAGGACAACACCCCCCCCCCCCATTGGAGACTGCCGGGCAGTATATAAGAATCTTTTTTTCATATTACAAAGATGTTACCCAAAGGAGCTTTCTCTCCTGCAACTGGGGTGGGGCATGACCAATGAAAAGAAATGACCTCCCTCCCATGCTTTGATGTTTCTCTTGCCATGAACAGGACTACAGAACACATCAGTGCCCTCTACCAGGTAGGTGCCCCCCCCCAGGCCTGCCAGCGGAGGGAGGGTAGCATCCCAACCCCACCCTGTGCCCTCCTGGCTTAGCTGCTGCACAGATCACTTTTGGGGAGGGGGTACACAGCGGGTGCTGCAGTGGGTTAAACCGCTGAACCATGAGGTGTCGATCGAAAGGTTGGCAGTTCGATTCCCGTGACGGGGTGAGCGCTCGTTGCTTGGCCAGCTCCTGCCAACCTAGCAGTTCCAAAGCATGTCAATGCGAGTAGATAAATAGGTACCGCTTGCGGGAAGGTAAACAGCGCTCTGTGTTCCAGCCGCACGCTATGCGCTGCGGCAAGGAGTGTCACGCCGGCCACATGACCACGGAGGCGTCTTCGGACAACGCTGGCTCTTCGGCTTTGAAATGGAGATGAGCACCACACCCTAGAGTCGGACACGACTGGACCTAATTGTCAGGGGTCACCTTTACCTTTTACGCAGGGGTATGCAGGACTAGGGGGGAACCAGGGGGGTGCTTGTGGGGTAGGACGGGGTATGAGGGAGGGGAAAGGTTGACTGATGCAGGCATGGACAATCCACTTTAGGGCTTGTTTTGGGAATATACACATACATATAAGGGTGCCTCTGAGCATGTAAAGAGTGCCTGTCTCTTCATGCACTATAATGGGGAATGGCGAGGGAGGTCAAGGGAGCCACTAGTCCTAAGAAGTTTGGGAACCACTGACTTATGGTGTTATCCCCATATTGCAGATAGGGAAGACTGAAGGTTTGAGAGAGTGGCTTGCCAAAGGCTACCTAGTGAAGTTCATGACAGAGGGGAAATTCAAACCAAGGAAGTCTTGATTTACAGCTCACTCTCTAACTCCACCCCTCCCTGAATGAGCCATCTGTAATAAGGTCGATAGGCATGTGGATGCCAGAGAACCCGTGAATATTATATATCTGGATTTTCAGAAGGCGTTTGACACGGTCCCTCATGAAAGGCTCCTGAGAAAACTCCACAGTCAGGGAATAAGAGGGCAGATCCTCATGGATTAGGAACTGGTTGAAGACCAGGAAACAGCGAGTGGGAGTTAATGGGCAATTTTCACAATGGCGAGAGGTGAAAAGCAGTGTGCCCCAAGGATCGGTCTTGGGACCGGTGCTTTTCAACTTATTCATAAATGACCTGGAGCTGGGGATAGGCAGCGAGGTGGCCATGTTTGCGGATGACACAAAACTTTTCCGGGTGGTGAAGACCAGCAGGGATTGTGAAGAGCTCCAGAAGGATCTCTCCAAACTGGGAGAATGGGCAGCAAAATGGCAGATGCGCTTCAATGTAAGTAAGTGCAAAGTGATGCACATTGGGGCAAGAAACCAAAATTTCACATATACGCTAATGGGTTCTGAGTTGTCTGTGACGGATCAAGAGAGAGATCTTGGGGTCCTGGTGGACAGGTCGATGAAAGTGTCAACCCAGTGTGCGGCGGCTGTGAAGAAGGCCAATTCCATGCTCGGGATCATTAAAAAGGGGATTGAGAATAAAACGGCCAATATCATTATGCCTTTGTACAAATCGATGGTAAGGCCGCATCTGGAGTATTGCGTCCAGTTCTGGTCGCCGCATCTCAAAAAGAATATAGTGGAACTGGAAAAGGTGCAGAAGAGAGTGACCAAAATGATGAGTGGGCTGGGGCATCTCCCTTATGAGGAAAGGCTACAGCGTTTGGGGCTCTTCAGTCTAGAAAAAAGGCGGTTGAGGGGGGACATGATTGAGATGTATAAAATTATGCATGGGATGGAGAGAGTGGATAGAGGGAAGTTCTCCCTCTCGCACAACACCAGAACCAGTGGACATCCACTGAAATTGGAACTCCTTGCCACAGGATGTGGTGATGGCACCTGGCCTGGATGCCTTTAAAAGGGGATTGGATAGGTTCATGGAGGAAAAGACCATCACAGTTTACAAGCCAAAAGCAACCTCCTGGTTTTAGAAGTAGGTTTTCTCTGTGCCAGGTGCAAGGGAGTGACAGCAGAAAACAGGTATCTTGTTGTCTTGTGCTCCCTGAGGCATCTGGTGGGGCCACTGTGAGATACAGGAAGCTGGACTAGATGGGCCTTTGGCCTGATCCAGCAGGGCTCTTCTTATGTTCCTATGTATTAGCAAACACCACCACCATCCTGATTTCTATTTGAAAAACAATGGAAATACATACTGGTAATTGCATTTCCTACTTTGGCCCTGAGTGAAACATAGAAGTGGCCCTGGCAAGGAGGTTTTGGGTGTCCTTAACAATGGCAGGTAGATGAACCTGACCTATAGAGGACTCGAGCTTGTGGGAAATACTCCCACACAAACCCCATTTAAATGAAGGGATGATGCGCAAGAGCACAGAAAGGGACCCCTTTTGATTTTCCACCACAAATGTTGACATCACTTGGGCCAACCCTGGATTTCTAGTCTCCCTTCCAGGACAGAAGTATGGTTTTTCATGGGCTTCCTGCAGTAATCTTATTTCATTGCAGAATAAAACTGATGGCTTTGCAGCCACCTAATGAGATGAGACTGGGGTGCCTGTCGAGACTGTGGTCCACATGGGCTGTAGCTTTCCAAAAGGCCTGACTTGGCCGAGGCACAAACTACTCCTTCCAAATAACGGGGTCTTCTAGTGCCTCTGAAGAAACAAAAAGATAATACCGTAGTTATCTAATAAAAAAGATACCGCTGTAATGATGAGAGAGAGAGAGAGAAATCTGTCAATCCTGCAACCTTCGGAATCCTTACAGGAAGTGCTGACTTCCAGTGACACTGGAACTTCGACCCCCCCCCCCAGTGATCGCCCACTTTCAGAAGGAGTTTCCTCAAAGTCCTGCCCACCTGGTCATGTTTTGCACCCTAGAACTGGCTCCTGTGACCGGCTTTTTATCTTGTCCTCCTTCCTCAAAATCCTGCTTCCTGGTGACTGTTGCCCAGTGGTTCCCAAACTGGGAGGTGTGGCTCCCAAGGGAGCCACAGAAACCAGCCAGCAGAGCTGTGGAGTGCCACGGAAAACAGTACAATGCCAATTTGAAAAATCCTCTCGGAAAACAGTGCAATGCCAATTGGAACGCATCAACAGAATGTAATGGGGAGCCACAGTCAATGGTCGCCAATGATCAAGGGAGCCGCAGGTCGAAAACGTTTGGGAAACACTGGAGCCGATAATAAGTAACCAGCCCAAGGTCCTCCCGTGAGCTTAATGGCCAAGAGGGGGGTTGAAACTGGGGGTCCCTCCCCGTTTCTAGGCCAGAACTACTTCAGAAGCGACACTGGCTGGGGATGAGTCCTCCATATGCTGACTAACAGCACAATCCTATGCTTGTCTACTCAGAAGTACGCCCTAGAGTTCAGTGGGACTTACTCCCAGGTAACCGTGTATACTATTGCAGCCTGAGTCTGTCTTTTTGACCGTTGCTTCACATCATTTATTGATTGATTCCTATGTAAACAGCTTTGTGAACTACAGTACCTTGTTGAAAAGCGGTACATAAATATTTTTAATAGAGAATAATAATCTAATAGCCATGTTGGGGTGGGCTCCAGCCTCCGCCCAGACTAAATTGAGCCCAGTCCTGTCTCAACCTAAAGCCCCGGTCTGGTCAGAAAGCAGAAGCCAACTTGCCTGCCTGCCTCCAAAAGCAGAAATTGGAGCACCATTAAGACAGCCCATTTTCAATTAAGTTTATGATTTTTAGAGGGTGGTTTGCTGCTGTGGATTCTAAAATGTCTTGGTCCATCTTTAAATAACAAGCGTTTCCCTGCACGGAGAACTCTGAGTAGCAATTAGTACATAAGAGAAAAGAGCCATTTCGTAGGAGGACAAAACAGAAAGCAAGTCTGACTTTCTCTGAAGACTTTTGGTTTTATGTAGCGTTGAACGTGCAAAGCGCGTCACGTGTATAAATTCAGATCAGTTCAGAAACCTTTATTGGCGTTTCTGTGTATGAAATTTATTTATTTTATTTATTTATTTACGGTATTTTTACCCGGCCTTTCTCCCCAAAGGGACCCAAGGCGGCTTACAACAAAGGAAATCCTGTAAGGAAATCCTTACAACAATCCTGTACTGTAAGGTGTGTATTATTATTATCCCCATATTGCAGCTAGGGAAGACTGAGGCTAACTAGTGAGTTCCTGGTGGAGGCGGCGACATTCAAGTGGAACTGTCTTTTTGAGTCTCGGTTCAGGGGCCTTCAGGAACGCAGCCCTAGACCGAACGCGTGTTCCTGCCCCCCTGTTTCCTCTTCCTCTGTCGCCGCTGGGTTGAATTTTAGAGTGGAAGCTCCTCAGGGCAGGGACCTGCCCTGCATGTTGGTAGGAATGGTCGCATAAATGCCCTGGGCATACACGGCGAGGAGGACGGACGCCCTTCGGCTTCGCAGCTCTACCCCGGAGGCTGGGCGCGTTGAGGGCTCCGGCCCTCCCCGCGCCGCTCGCCAAGGCACACCCCCGCGGCAGCCACTGCCTGGATTGGCTGCTGGGCGCCTCGAAGGGCGCAGAGAAGCGACGCGCCGACCAGATCACGGGCAGCGGCAGCGGACCAAGGCAGCTCGGCGCGGCGGGCTCTTGGCGCAGTCCGGTGGTCGGTGAGTGTTGAGCTGGGCGGGCGGCGCGGCGGGGCGGAGATTGCGCGCCGGGGCCCTCGCGAACGCCCAGCAGTCTCGCTTGAGCCCGGACCCCGCCTGCCAGCCGGGGAACTGCAGGGCCGAGGGGCTTCTCTGGGCATGCACAGAGTGCCTTGCTTTGGCCGCTGAGTGGAGACTGTTGCCATTTGAGTAGAAGTGTCGTCTTCGTCCGCCGGCAGGTTGGTTGCATCTGAGCGCTCCTGGGCTTGTACAGAGAGCCTGCGCAGGGAGCGCCTAGACTAGAGCGTGGCCTTGAGAGAAGAGTTCAGATTCTCGCTGAGCCACAAAGCTGCCTGGCTGACCCGGGGACAGTTAGTCCGCCTCAGCCCGAACTACCTCGCAGGGCTGTTGTGAGGATCAAGTTGGCCAGCCTGCAGCTTTGGAGGAAGACTGGGATGCAGATGTTAGAACCGTAGTCCAAGTCTAGGATGACTCCTCCGATGACGCTCTCTTCATCTAGAAAGGGAAGCTCCTTCCCAGGAGGGTGTCCTGGGGGTTGGGTGGCTGTTCGACCACTGCAGGGTCTGCTACTAGCGAGGACCCCAGGCTTCTGTGACGGAAAAGTGGCCTGGAGGAAAGACTGTGAGGAGGAGGAGGAGGAAGACTCAAGCTGCCTTTCTTGGCTTGAGCCCCAGTCCAGATTCCACACCTGCCTGCTGCTTGGACCAGTGGAGACCTTGGGATGTGATCTAGCGAGGGGGGGGGGGCTTGTTTTCCCCGCTGCCCTTCTGACCCCTCCCAGGGGCACACTCTTGTGGTGCCCCCCCCCATTGTGCCCTCTCGCCAGCTCGCTTGCTGTTGTTGTGAGGGGTCCTCCTGCAGCAGGTGAGGAAAGCGAGACCAGAAACCAGATCCAGGAGCTCAGGGCAGGCAGCGGCCCCCTTCCCTATTAATCGTGGCTCTCGCTGGTTTGCCATTAATGAACCTGCCCGGCAGGCAGCGCATTCCTTGGCAACCTGCGTTTCCCCAAAGGTGCCACATTAAAATTTAATTTCCAGACGTGCCTTCAACGTAGGAAAGTTGCCTGGAAAAGTGAAGGCTGACGCAGCCTTCGGGGGATCATGTTTCAGGGTGGAAGGAAGGAAGGAAGGAACGTGCTTCATGACTCCTTGCCTGAAGACTAAACTGGTGTATTGTTGCCTGCGGAGAGGCAGGGCTCCTCGGGCCACAGTCTCCTGCTGCTGCATTGGATGCACGGGGTGGGGGGTCCCTAAGCATCCCTTCGGCGTGCAGGGCGCTGTACAACTGTGAGTGACCCTGACTCCCCAATACTTCTCTTGGTAACAGCACAGCACCATCTTCGCACACTGGACCCAGTAACGCAAGGTGAACGGTGCTCTCTTCTTGCCCCAGGGAAGTTGCACATTTTGTCCAAGGGGGCAATGACCGCCAGAAGGAAAGATGGGGGAAGAATATGCACGCGTGCAGCAATGTATACTTGAGAGCGTTTTTCCTGTAGTGGGAAACGTCAGCGCTAATCCAAAGTCTCTTTACCAGAAAGGCGAGTTTGGGGATTTGAAGGAGGGGAGGGGAAAGTGATGGGGCGCAGCGCAGATGTTTGGGAAGGCAGTTCCAGAGTCCGGGCAGCTGGTGAGAAAGTCGTTCAGAGGTACAGGAGTCCTTTGGGTAGCTGGGGGGAGGAGGGTCACAAAAATGGACATTTCTGGGAAGAGTGATGGCAACAGTGACCATTGCTGCCCTTGTGGGTGAACTGGGAGGTTTCAGCCTGGTTTCCCACGAAACGTCTAAACCTTATTAAAGATGAAGAGAAGATTCAACATGATGGGCCCAGTGCAGCAGGACGTTCTCCTGTGCAGCAGACCTCATTGAAAGGAAGGGGAGGGGTGCCAGCAGTGCCTGTGTAGTTTCCCAGCCCCCCTCCGTCTCAGTGGGGCCCTCGTGGGAGCACTTCCCCAGGCTGTCAAAAGCCATCTTGTTTTTTAAAAAGACTCCGAAGACCCTGATTGCTGGACCCCTTAAACAAGGAGCACGGTGTCTGTCGTGCAGAGTGTCCTCTGTTGCTCAAACCTGGAGAAACATAAGAACGTGTGCTGATGATGAGTCTCCAAAACTTCTGCAACCACCCACTGCAATCCCAACGGTGTGTTTTGTTTCCTAGGTTTATGATGCTGCTGGTACCTTGTGAGGTTTGAAGGACCCGGGCCTGCACAGGGAGAGCTGGCAAATTGGCCTTTACAGGAGCTCTAGACATTGTTGTCGGAGATCCCTGTGTTTGCCATGGAGAAATACGAAAAGATCAGCAAGATTGGGGAAGGCTCCTATGGGGTGGTTTTTAAGTGCCGGAACAAGGACACGGGGCAGATTGTGGCCATCAAAAAGTTCCTAGAATCCGAAGATGATCCTGTTATTAAGAAAATCGCTCTTCGAGAGATCAGGATGTTAAAGGTAACTTCTCGCTCTTGTCTCAAATCCAAATTAAGTTAGGGATGTCCACAAATCTGTTTCTTCCTCCCCCATGTTAACGAATTCATTGACTGAATTAACTGTCTTGCTTTTCACCGCTCTGATTGATCCGTTAGTTCTTACTGTTAGAAAAAATCTTATGTTGCCACACCTCGGCACAGGTCATGGTTCAAATAGTTTATTTCACAAACACAGCATTTTCTAATTGTGTGAACCCATTCAAATGACCTTGTGTTTGGAAACCTGCCTTAGAAATGTATTCCCTCAAACCTGCTTCCAAGAGTGTCCCCCAATTCCTGCTAACTGGGCCCGGAGGCACCTTGGAAGGGGGAGAGCTGCAACTGCCTGTTTTCAGCCCAGCACAGTGTGCCTCTCCCTTGGGTGGCTTTTTTGTAAGAGTGCGAGACCATTGATTGGTGACCAGGAACCATTTCCCCCCATATATTTTGCTATGTAAACCCTTCAGCTGCGAAGTGGCAATACTCGGAGACTGCTCTGATTACAGTCAATGTATTCATTTTTGAAATTAGTCATTTAATTGGCACCAAGTCACCCTTTTAAGCGTGCCAAAAATCCTTGTAAACCAAACCCATAGAGCATCTCTCGTTCCCTTTGTAGCAACCTCCCGTTGACCTTGCGAAATGGGCCTGGTTGGGGACAGTGGGAGTTCTTGCCTTTACGTAGTGGGCTTGTCGAAGGACATGCCGGCTCCCTCCGTGGCTGCCTGGGGCTGAGTTGCCTGGAAGGGTATGTGTGCTGGGGACTGCTTCCTGGTGCCTGAGTGCGTGCTTCCTGGTGGGCTTCCTGATGCCTGAGTGCGTGCTTCCTGGTGGGCTTCCTGGTGCCTGCTCCCAAGAAATCAAAACCATGCACCAGGGTAACTCAGATGATTGTGCAGATTTGCTCTGATTCTTGCTTGGGTCATTTTATTCTGCTTGCTGTAGGGAAACGGCGGCAAAGAGCAGTTCAGGCCCTGCAGCCGAGCGTTGCCCAGAGACCTTCAAGCATAGCTGTGAAGCTGGAAGGGACAGAGAGTTGCACTTGTCTTGTTTTGAAATGAAAGTGCGTTTCTGATATGACGCTGCCCTTTGCCGAGTCAGACTGTTAGTCCATCTGGCCTGGTCCTTTCTTCTCTGACTGTCAGTGACTTTCCCAGGTCTCCGGCAGAGATCTGTCTTGTCGCTGAGATCCCTTGACTGAACCAGGGACCTTCTGCTTTCTGCAAAGTAGTACAGTATGTGCTTTATTACCTCTGAACGAGGGCAATGTTTCCCTCCTCGCTAATGCACATTGTGGTCCCCGCCAAGGCAGCCCCCTCAGCATATTTCCCTCTCCTGCTCTGGAGCAGGAGGCGCAAGTACAGGTCTAAGTTGCTGGTTTGTGCTCAGCCAAGGCCTCCAGGGTCTGGAGCAGGCGAGGCAGGTGCGAGGCTTGGCTGAGCTCAGCAGAAGTGCCCAGGCCAACCACCTGAGCAACCCGGGCAAATGACCTCTGTGAGAGTTTGACGTTGTGGGCTCTGAGCCGGTGAGGAGGGCTGCTGGCAGACTCGACCCAATGTGCTCCTGCAGAAGAACTTACCAAGCAATTGTGGCTCAGAGATCTCTCCCCCACCTTTGAAGAGCAGCCAAGACCCACCATTTTGTCTTGCCTGAGGGTCTCAGTGACTTGCGACGCAATCCTGCATAAGTTTAAAGTGGCGGAGCACACGCTCCGCTGCTCTAAACTGTCGTAAACGTGCCATAAGGCATGTTTGCAATGACTCGTGAGTAAGGGCCACCGGTGCGGAGGCGGGCAGCTCTCACTCTGCCACCCTCCAGACCCTGCGGGTGCAGGGGCGGGGGTGGGTGGGGGTGAGCAGCCAGGGGCAGCCAGAGGAGTGGATATTGGATGGCCCAGGCTAGAGAGGGCGGGTATATCGGAGGCACTCTCCGCCGATATCCTCTGTCCATTCCCTCCGCCTTACTCCGCCACCTTGGATGTACGGCAGCTTCAGAGCTGCCGTATATCCAGGGAGGCCCATCGGCCCTGGGCAGCCCTACACTCTTCTCCCCTTCTCTCCTGAAGTGTTCCTGGGCCGTGCTGCTGCAGCCCAGGAACGGGCTTAGGAGAGAAGGCCGGCTGTGTATCCTTGCACAGGATTGGGCTGCCCGTGTCTGAGCCCAAGGAATGTGAGATTTAAATCCAGCCATGGGTTTCTGCTTTCCAAGAATATACTAACTCGCTTTTCCCTCCCCACTCTGCACCTTTTGTCAGCTGTGGGTATGCAAGTCTTGGTGGCTGCCCAGGAATGTTGGGGTGGGTGGGGGGCCTATGAAGCCCATGTGAGGCTTTTGGTTTTCCCCGTGACAGGCTGGCAATGTGGGAGCTGAGCTGCTCCTAATCTCTGGGTTCACCTTGACGCACATCTCCCAGAGTTCTTGACTTGGTTGGTGCCGCAGGGACAATCGAGGGCCTCTTCCTGCCGAATGACCTGTACTCGGCTTCCCGGCAAGCGAAGTATCATCTGGGGAGGAGATTTCCATTAACTGCAATATGTCTGGGGTGGGGGGTGGGGGCAGATTATTATCCAAGTAGGTGGAGTAATCTGTGCATGAAATTGTCCTGTGGTAAAATACCCAGAGCACTGGCAGCTGTGCATTAAATACAACTGCAAGCGTTTGCGGTGTTGACGTTTTACCATTTGGGTTGACAACAGCCTGGCTCTGGGCCAAAATAGTCCACTGAGAGATGTCCATGTGGCCCTCCTTTCTGGTTCCCTCCCGCCTTCCTCTGAGCTGTTCTCTCAGGGGTAGGAGCAAGGGGAGTGGAGATGGGGTCTGTCGGTAAGCAACGGGTGGAGGGAAGGCTGGCTGGCTGGCTGGGAAGGGATTGGCCAGCTGCCACCCAGTTCTCCAACACACACACAACACACCCATACCCAATGCCTCACCGACACCACTTGTTAATGACGTTGCTACTGGATGCCGTTTAAATTAAATCCAGCCAGGGCTTCTCGAAAGCCAGCTCTAGGCCTAGGCCCAGCTGTTGCCAAGGCACAGGCCGTAGAATGCCGAATTTTGCATCTGTCAGGATGGAGAAAGCAACGGAGCTTCTCCGGCTTTCTCAAAATTCTGTGCTGTGGCAGAATTGCTGGATACTCCAGCCCTGATCTGTGCAGACTTATAAAGAAAAGTGCTTGAGGCGGTTTGTTCCCCACAGCACTGAATTACTGAGATGGAGGGTGGCCAGATGATACGAGATCTGGGAAGGGACTAGGAGGAGGGGGGAAGATATCCTCACTCGCACTTTCTGTTCCCTTCTGTATGTTGTATTCTTTGAAGTTGCCCTGAAGTTGCAGCCTTTTCTTTAGTAACTGGAGATGCTTGGAGATCCCGGGCTCATTCGCAGAAGTACTGTGTATCCGTTGCTTGATATGCATGTATGAATGGACTGTCGCAGATCAAATGCCAGGGGCACCAGGCCTAGCAGGGGTCACGCCTTCAGATCAAGCATTCAGCTGGCTCCAAGACCTGGATGATGCTCACAAGTCAATATTCCTACTGTGCCTATTTTTATTTACTTGGTTTGGGGCCCAATCCTATCCAACTTTCTAATGCTGATGCAGCCACAATGCAGCCCCGAGGTAAGGGAACATGTTCCCTTACCTTGAGGAGGCCTTTGTGAGTTGCTACCCCCCCACACTGCACACACTGCAGGGTGCAGCTCGTGCCCCATTGGCATGGCTGCATCAGCGCTGGAAAGTAAGTTAGGATTGGGCCCTTATACTCCTCTATGAAGAAGGCCACTTCTGACAACATCCTGCTCCACAGGTGTTTGCATACGTTTTATTGCAAGCATTTAATTTCAGTTGCCTTGGTACAGGGGTTGAATTGGGCAATTGCTATTGTTGCAGACTATGAATGTTGGCCATTGGTCTTCCATATACAGCACAGGTTATGTGGAAATTGAGTTACTGCCTCTTTGCTAAGAACAAAAGATAAGATTGTTCATAAGATTGCCCTGCTCAATCAGGCCGGAGGTCGCTTTGTCCTGTGCAACTAGTGTGTGCTCTCTCTGTCTCTCTCCTCTCTTGGCACACACACAAAAAGAAAAAGCTCACCCCAAAAAACCAAAGATGCCATCTGTGGAAGATCTCAGTAGCTTGATGAGGGAAGAAGCCACTCCCAGCATCTGGTTGCCAGAGGTATCTACTGCCCGGCGTGACCCAGAACACTGCCTGATGCCGTCTTGGGTCCTCGACGCTGCAACCCTCCCTCAAAATACTTAATATGCTCCTAATTTCAGTGCACTGTCCCTGTAAATGAAACCAGAAGTCTCATGTTTCCAGGTTCCTCGGCAGCGTGTGAGGAGCATGTTAAAGAGGGGAACTGTCTGCTTCTCACTCGAGTGAGCCAGAAGCAGAGCAGTATGGCTTGCATTGGCGCCAGGTGTTAGAGGGAGTCGGCGGTGGGCGAGAGTGTTTTGTCCCTAAAGAAGCCTCCAGCAGTTATCAGAGAAGAGCCACAAGCCCCGTAACCTACTGTCATTGCAAGTGCCTGCGGAAAGATTGATGGGGATTTCAAAGGTCCTGGAAGGAACGAACGCAAACGGCATACTGTCGGGAGCGGGTGTGACGAATGTGTCTTCCCTCCACAGACCTGTAGCCAACAGCAAGAAAGGGGAAATGGTGAGGCTCAACAATGCAGGGCATTCTTTGCCAGTGGATCTGCGCTGAACGGTGTTGATCGAACAAGTGTGGGCCTGCTCCGGCCTCTTTCCAAAGCATTTTCTTGGTCAATAGTAACAGATTGTTTGTTTGCTAATTGGAGAACAGTCGTGAGTCCGGCAACGGGAGGCTTGTCCAAGATCTGATAACGCTGAGCATTCAGAGGTGAAAAAGGAGATTCTTGATGATGAATCATTTTTCAGCCCTGGAAGGACAAAGGCCTGAGCAATAAACATGCTATGGTAGAGTGGATTGGAGAGATTAAACGGGCCCTGCGGTTTGTTCTCTCTCTCTCTCTCTCAGATGCAAATGCTGGTTTTGAAACAAATGAAAGTCAGAGGCTGAAAAACCAGTGATGTCTTTGTACCAAAGAGATGATACATCCTGGCGGCTCCCCTTTCTTGTCCTGATGTTTTAACAGCCTTGTAAAGGCCTTTCAAGACCAAGCTGCTACAAATGACTTCAGCTACAAAAGAGGAGCACATATGTGGCTTAAAAATAAAATCTATAAGGAATGAGGGTGAATCTTGAAAGAGACAAAGAATTCATGTCCACACGTGAAAGTGAACAAGTTCATTGCTCATTGGCATCACGTTCTGGTTTACTACAATGTACCGTTTATCTTGCCCAGCTGCAGCTTTTCATGGCAACTAAGAATTCAAACGTCAAATACAAAGAAGATAACATCGTAAAAGAAAAAGAAAGCCGGTTGGACGATGACAGCCAGAGTTGAGGGTTGTCTTGCCTTCATTATGAAGCCATGTGAAAAAAGATCTAGGTGTTTTATTAATGAACGATAAGCTAAACATGAGCCAGCAGCGTGACATGGTGGCGAAGAAGGCAAATGCGATTCTAGGCTGCATCAACAGAAGTACTACAGTGTCAAGATCAAGAGAAGTATGGTACCACTGTATTCTGCTAGACTACCCCACCTAGAATATTGTGTCCAGTCCTGGGACATTTAAGAGAGAGTGACAAACTGGAGTGGGTCCTGGTGAGGGGGCTGGGGATCATTTCCTAAGAAGACAGGTTGAAGAAGAGTTGGTCATGTTTAGTTTGGAGAAGAGACGGTTAAGAGGGGACACGATAATTACGGTATCTGTGGATATTTGAAGGGCTGTCAGGTGGAAGAGGGAGCCAATTTATCCTCAGTTGCTCCACTCCAGACTAGGGCAGCACCAGGACAACTGGGTTTAAATTACAACAACGGGGATTTCGGTTAAAGAAGAACTTCTTGATGGTACGAACTGTTTGGCAATGGAAATGTCTTCCTTGGAAGTTGGTAGTCTCTCCATCATCAGAAGTCTTTAAGAACTTGCATTAAAACCTGCCTGTTGTGAATATTATGAAAAAGCACTGGTTAAAATGGCTGAAAACATAAAAGCACAAAACAAACCATAGCAGCAGCAGCAAAAGAGGGTAACAAAGAAAGTAGCTATGTGGTAGAAACCATCAACCAAAAGCTGACCAGAACCAAAAAGGGTTTCACCCGTTCAAACGTTCAACCAAGGAAGGCGCTGTGGGAGGGAGCTCCCTAACCTGGGTGGCACCATGGGAAAAGCCCTTTCCTGCATCGCCGCCAAACGGACTTCCACTGGTGGCGGCAGCAGTGACAGCACACCCAAAAGATCCTAAGGGGTGGGCTGATCTATGTGGGAGGAGGAGGGCCTTCAGAATGAGGGGTCTGGGTCCCTTAAACTCCTGAACATGCCCCTTCACAGGGAGGGGCTGAAGCTCGTTAGTGGAGCCCCTGACTTGCGTGCAGAAGGGGGGGGCAACTACTGGCAGCATCTCCAGGGAGGATTGGGAAGAAAGACCCTTCTCTGTCTGCACTCAGGAGAGTTGCTGCCAGTCTGTGGAGGCAATACTGGGCTAGCTGGACCAAGGTCTTGACTCGGCAGAAGGCAGCTTTTGATGGTCTGCTTACATAAACGGAGTAAGAGCCCCTCGTCCCTATGAGCAAAAGGGCTGGGCTGTGGTGATGTACAAAGGGTGGGAAGGAGACAGAAACAGTTGTGGTGGTGGTGTTTAATGACTGAAAGCTGTACTCAGAACTGTGTGCCCTCTGTGCTTAATTTGTTAAAACTTTGCTCTCGTGTGCGTGTGCGTGCGCGTGTGCGCGTGTGCGCGTGCGTGTGCGCGTGCGCGTGTGCGTGTGCGTGTGCGCGCGCAGAATTGTGGAACATGTACAGCCTTGGTTATGGAAGGTGTGATACAAAATAGTAAATGATGGTGAAGTTGTTGTACTGTGGTGTAGTGGGTAGTGATGCTTGAACCATGGGGCCTGGGTTCAAATTCCGATGTAGCCCAGAAGCTCAGTGGGTGACTTTGGGCCAATCACTTTCTCTCAGCCTAACCTTCTTCACAAGGCTGTTGGGTGAAAAAGAGGGAAACCATGTATGCCACTTTGAGCTCCTTCTGACTAACAACTGGCTAATAATTTGTTTTGTTCTAAAATATTAGCTGCACACATTTGAAGCAATCTACAAGACCACTTGTTGCTTTGTTTATCATATCGGTGGGGGATGATGGGGATGCTGCGAACTCTCCCCCTGCCTTGTTGTGCTTTTCAGCAACTGAAGCATCCCAACCTGGTCAACCTCTTGGAGGTCTTCCGGAGGAAGCGGAAGCTGCATTTGGTCTTTGAGTACTGTGACCACACGGTCCTCCATGAACTAGACAAGAACCCACGTGGGTGAGTAGCCAGCCCTGCTCGTGACTCAGCCGGTGCTGGGAAGAGAGAGGCTTCGGTGCCCATGCCCCCGCTGTGAACCGTTCTCTGGAGATACCCGATGATAATAGCGAGTCTGGGCCGCAGTGTGGTTGCCGTGGAGCGAGGCCTGCAGGCCAGAAGAATGGCTGGAGACGAGCCTTGGCGGGCCTCTCACCAAGGAGACAGTGTTGCTGCAGCAGAGCATTTGGAGCGATATTTGGCCAGCTTGATAGGAGAGGAGAAACCACTTGCTCAAGGGCCCTGTAAACGCCCAGGATGTCATGGAAGTGGCAGGGACCAGTGTTGGAGGAGAGGCGCTCTCTCTCTCTCTCTCTCTCTCTCTCTCTCTCTCTCTCGCACCCGCAGACAACACTTTACAAGAAAACTGCCCAGTTCTCAGTATCTTCTGGCATAACTTATTTCTGGTATTTACTTGAAAGCATTATAGCCCAGTGGAGGGCATTCTGGGCAAGAGACAGGGTCCTGAGATGCTGGGGCATGAGCAAGCGTTTCTGTGCAGGCCTGGGTAGGATTTGGCCCTTTCCTGGGGCGGATGTGCAGAGATGGGGGCAGCTTAGCCTGACTGCTTAGCTCTCTGCTGCGCACGTGGCAGGTAAGGCCCAGAGCCTCTGTCCTCAGGAGTGGGGGCTGCCGCCTTCCTAGGCGCTGCTGCCGCTCACACTCCGGCCTGTGTGGCTGCGTCATGTGTTCCTGGGCTTGGCATGGAGGAGGCTCATCTGGGGTGTGCGCGAAGCTCACCTTCCAGAAACAGCAGCAGACCCCGACCTTTTGGTGTGTGGCGGCTTCTGGGGTCCGGCTGAAGTGGTGCTGGCCTTCTTGGGAGCATGTGGGGATAGATCCTGTTCGTTAGACCCAGAATATGGTGTGTGCTTTGGGACTTGTGTTTGATCACGTTCTTATTCATTTAGGGACTATGCATGGTGTCAGGGGGAGAACCTGGAGGCCTCACTGCACTGAGTCATGGAACTCGCAGTCTGTCGGAGTCTCTCTGCCTTGCTGTGAGACCGAAGAGGGCGGGAGGGATCACCAAGTCTCTGCAGTGCTCAGCCTTTGGCAGGAAGAACAGACACGGGCTGGTGACTCTAATAATTGACCAGCCGACGCTTGGAGCTCCTTTGATCCTGAACACGTCCGAATATCATGAGTGTGGCACAGAAATGGGAGCAGAGCCACTTTCTCATCCCGTGTTTGCTCTCACCAGCTTAAGAACGTCAGAGGAGCCCTGCGGGATCAGGCCAAGGACCTACCTAGTTCAGCGTCCTGTGTCTCACAGGACATGCTGGCTCCCTCAAAACATCCTGTCCTAAGAACCCCTTTTTTTTCTATTTCCTTCTAGGGTCCCAGAGCATCTTGTAAAGAGCATAATTTGGCAGACTCTCCAAGCAGTGAACTTCTGTCACAAGCACAATGTAGGTCTGTTGTCAAGTTTGTCCCAGAGGGGGGCAAGAACTGTTTAATAATACAAGTCTCTCTCTCTCTCTCTCTCTCTCTCTCTCTCTGTGTTGTATTTTTAATACAATACAGTTGGACCTTTTTTATCAGTGGATTAAAAAAATAGGAAAACTGGGGTGGAGAGCGGTGCCACATTACCTTTTTTCCAGCGTCTTTGCCGCTTCCCTCCTCCTGAGTTTGTTTAAACTGACTGAAAAAAAGAAGAACCGGTACCGGAAGCAACCTGTAGATGGCGCCAGAGACTCCTGGTTGCATTTTTCTTTTTTCAGCAGTTTAAACACACTTTAAACACAGCAGTTTAAAGTGGCTGGCAGACCCCCGACAGATTCCTGGTTGCGTTTTTTTCTTTTTTCAGCAGTTTGGAAGCGGGAAGCGGCTGGCAGACCCCCAGCACTGAAAAAATGTGGCGTGTTCAGACTCCCTCTTCCACAGTTTTGCAACCCGTGTTGAGTCAAATCCGTGGATGGACAAACCGTGTATAAAAAGGTCCGAATGTACTGGCTAGCTCTACTGGCTAGCTCTATCTTAAAAGAGGCATTCCTGCTTTTCTTTCATTTGGGAGGGAATGCCTCTTTGAAGATGATGGCTGCTACAACACATGCCTGAATCACCTTAACGCAAAGGACATCTGCTTCTTGCTACAGAACTGTTGTGTTACCCATGTGCAAATCATGTAATCGGCAGTTAATTGACTGTACAGTTCATTGACCAAGGTAGCTCTGCTCTGTATCTCTTGTGTGTAGCTGTTACAAATAATTTTTAAAATCTGCTGTCAGACAGCAACAGTGTAGCTATTGCAAGGTTAAACTATTTCTTGCAAGAATGGTTTACTCCCCTACGCCAAGGGAATGGCCGATTTCTGCATTCTTGGGAACTGCTCTGTCTTGCCGCAAAAACGGCCTCTTCCCTTGGGAGCAGTTGGGCTTCTTCACCCTGAACGTGACACCATCTGGCAGTCAGACCTTCCCCATTATGAGGCCTTCAGGCACTGCTCTGCATGCAGACATCTACATCTGCAGGTCTGGTGCCTGAGATGGTCTCCGTTGCTGGTGATGCTCCAGCCTTGGCCCCTCCCACTCCCTGGATGGGAAAAGGAAGAAGAGGACAGAGCCATGTAGGAGGTGTGGAGGAGAGGAGAGTGGGGTGGCGCCCACACATCGTCCTCCACTCTGTGCCCCCTTCCTTTTCCCATCCAGGGCGTGGGGGCAGGAGGCGGGATGGAGGCAAGTGCATCCAGTTCACCAGCCCTGATTGAAAGGAAACAAAGGCTCTTGATGATGTGTGCTTGATTGTGCCCTCTCTCTCTCTCTTGTGTGTCCAGTGCATACACAGAGATGTGAAGCCAGAGAACATCCTGATAACGAAGCATTTCGTCATTAAGCTCTGTGATTTTGGATTTGCTCGCATCCTAAGTAAGTTCTGGGGCAAACAGGCTAAAACTCTACTTGCAGATGCACTCTACTAAATATTTGTTGCTGTAACTCCCTAAAGAACTGCATTTGACTGTTGCGTGTGCTTGTGGTGTGTCTGTTCCACTATATTTCTACAGAGCACGTTGTCCGGCTCTTCACCCCTCTAAAATAAATCCAGAAAACATGTCATGGGGTGGAGACGGGGCGCACCAGTGTAAAAGTACAAATATTTCAGTAGCAGGAGTCTAATATGTTCAAAGTTGACTTTAATAGGAGTGCCGGGTGCTTCCGACTGCCCTCCTTGGTGCTGTCGTGTTCCTTCACCAGAGCACCCGCGGGGTAGGAGCCGGTTTGGTTATTGATGAGCAGCTGGGTAGAATTCTAACTGATTCCCATGAATGAGTTCAGAGCCTGTGATTCTCGTCTCCCTTCTGCTTCCTGTTCTAATGCCCACCTAGCTGGGCCCAGCGACTATTACACCGACTACGTGGCTACCAGGTGGTACCGTTCTCCTGAACTTCTTGTTGGGGACACTCAGTACGGCCCCCCTGTTGACGTCTGGGCCATCGGCTGTGTCTTTGCTGAGCTGCTGTCTGGCATCCCACTGTGGCCGGGGAAATCCGATGTGGATCAGCTGTACCTGATCAGAAGGACGCTGGGTAAGTCGAGGGCCATTCAGGAGCGCCAGACGTGGTGAGGCAAGCGCTGGACTGAACCAGCCAGCTGGACGGCCAGTCATATTTGTGTACCTGGCAGGTGGGCCTCTCTTCCCACCTCCGTCGGTAACAGCAGAGTTGTGTGCTTGCTTCTCGTGGTTCCAGGGGCAGCAGCACCCCACTTCTCAGGGTTGCTTTTCCTTGGAGGAGGAGGAGAGACCACTGAAGACTGCACTGTTTGCTTAACTTTAAAATATACAATCAGAGCACAAGCAAGCAGCAGACTTGCTACCCCCTGTCAGATTCCCCTGAGAGAGGTACCCTGTGTGGCCAAGATGCCATCTCTCTCTCTCTCTCTCTCTCTCTCTGCGAAAGCACTGAGCTGGCAAGAGCCGGCTGGACAGCCGCACTGGCACTTTCACGCAGGCGCAGTCCAGACTTGCGCTTTCACGCCTTTGCAATAGCGCTCTTTCAACTTGCATCCATTCTGACTTCTGCACATACATCTGGAACAGACCTACATTACTGCTTATTTCAACCAATCTGCCCTGGTAGGCAGTTCCAGTTTCTTTCAAAGATTCTGGCTGTGGTTAATACATGGATGAACACCTGGTAAATCATCAGTTCAGACTTGTCCCTTAACCTATCCAAGCAGCATAGTCTTTGTGTCAAATGTCAGTTTTTGCCCAGGGATTTTCTTATTTCTTGTTCTTACATGTTTTCCAAAACTCAGATATCACTGAATATTTCCGAAATGTAGAGATTTGGCCCTCTTGACTCTCCTTCCCTGTCAAATTCCTTTTTACTCGTTTTTGGGAAGTTGGCCTTCCTTGGCACCCTTTCAATTCCACAAAATTCCACAAAAGGGGTTTGCTTTTCTCTGAGGTGCCTTGACGGTGTTTGCCTGCTATGGTGGCTCGCACTCCTTCTCATTTTTCCCCTTGATCCTGCAAGAAAAGCAGGTGCAGGAAAGGAGAGTTGGGGAAGAAAATGTTGAGAGGAAATGGGGAGAAAAGACGAACAGAAAGGGAAGGAGGAGCTCTTGATTGAAGAAGGATGCATTGAAGGAAAGCTTGTGGTGAAAATGGGGGAAGAAGGTCAGAAGGAAGGAAAGTGTGGGCCAAAGGCAGCTGAAAGAAGAGGGGGGGGGAGTAGTAGTAAATGGCCGGCCTTCCTTCCTTCCTTCCTTGAGCTCCCGAAATTCCAGGCGCCAGGCCCCGGTTTGATACTCTCCATCGGTTCCTTGGAGCTTGGATTTTGGCATCCCACTATACAGATGGGTAGCCCAATCCTGCGTAAGGATCCGCCGCTGGCAGCCTGCAGCAGGCAACCCATGGTGGAAAGTCTACTCGGGGAAGGGGACGCTCGTCCCCTCCCCTGAGTGTAAGAGCGGCTGGGGCCGATGGGCCTCCTCAGATTTCCGCCAGCTATTTTGCTGGCGGAAGTCGGAGGAGGCTGTGTAATGGCCCAGCCGCCCGGCGGGGACCGGGATATGGCAAACGCCATGCCCCTCCCAGTTCCGCCGTCCCTCCCCCCTGCCTGTTGTATCCAGACTTACCTGGGTCCGGCGGCAGGCCGAGGGCTCTGGTGGCGGAGCTGGGAAGGCCGGCCTTGCGCCGGCCTTCCCAGCTCTAAAGTAGTTGCAAACATGCTTCACGGCATGTTTGCGACTACTCTGTGCGACTGAACACTCGTTCCGCCACCCTAATTTAGAGTGGGGATTGCACTCTAAGAGGCTCATTAGATGGTGGGCTGTCGAATCTCCACTAGCTTTTATCACAGGAAAGATCCAAGAGACTGCCTGTTTGCCTGGCATTTGGTGGGGGTTCACTTTCTGAATGAAATGAATTCTGGGAAACAAACTGTTGGAAGATCTTCCAGTGTCTACTAGTCTGTCAGTTTTTGCTCAACCCCCCTCCCCCATTTTTTTTTAAAAAGCTGCTTCCTTCCACAAGTTTGGGATGAAGGGCTGACCTTTTCCCAGGCCTTGGGAAACGGGTGTTGTGCTGGTTGCCTAGGCACCAAGGCTTCTGCGGATAGCTACGCAGCTTTTCTTCCCCACGCAGTGCAAACCCCACACAGGAAGAGTTCTGAAGACGGTTCTGCTGGCAGCCAGCAGCCGTGTCTGGATGAACGGAGCTGCTCCTTTTCTTCTTGTTCCCAGGTGATCTCATTCCCAGGCACCAGGAAGTCTTCAGCACCAACCAGTTCTTCAGTGGGGTGAGGATTCCAGACCCAGAAAGCATGGTGAGTTGAGAGCACCTTCCTGGCCGGCCGGCCGGCCTGCCCCCTAAGTTCTGCCTGTGCAGGCCAGGTGGTTGCGCCTGGCATTGGAAGGACTCCGTTTGCTCTCTGCTCTCCTTGAGAGGATGGGAAGGGTCTATTGCCAGAAAGGCTGCCTGAGCATGACGGTTGCTTGCAGGCACGGGGCACTGCCAGGGAGCTGGCGATGTGCGGCTAAAAGGACCTGTTGGTTCCTGAACGGGCAATTGGCGCTCAGCAGCCAAATGGAGGAGTGGTAGGAAATATCACCGTTGGAAATGAAGTAGAAAGCTGCAGTCAGACTTTTTTTATTTATTTTTTTCACATTTTTTTATACCGCCCTTCCTCCAAGGAGCTCAGAGTGGTGTACATATTTCCTCCCCTCCTTTTTGTCCTCACAACAACCCTGTGAGGTAGGTGGGGCTGAGAGATAGTGACTGGCCCAAGGTCACCCAGGAAGCTTCGTGGCTGAGCGGGGATTTGAACCTGGATCTTCCAGGTCTAAGTCCGACTCCCAAACCACTACACCATCCTGGCCATAGATAGGTCCCTGCCCCAAAGGGCTTACAATCTTGAACTTGACGGCAGAGATAACGGAAGGGGGATGGGGGCAGGGAGGGGAAACGGGAAGCAGATGCGATGGTTTCAGCAACACATAGTTAACTTGGTTAAGGAATAGGCACGAAGGTGGGGTGCCAAAGGTTTTCCTTTTGAGAGTTTAATCTTTTTTTTTCATCTTTTTTCAGGAGCCTCTAGAAATGAAATTCCCAACCATTTCCTACTCTGCCTTAGGACTCATGAAGGTGATTAAAGCACCATCAGATGTTGCGATCTGGTTTTTTTTTTCTTTTTATATCATATGTTGTTGGTTTAAATGTACAGTATACAGTTCACTATATAAACAAAATAACTGATATGCGATAAGCATTTAAAACAAGGTTTCAGTTGGAACAGCCTGATTAAAATGTAAACGTGTATGTTTAAACACAACACACAACACACAACACACACAATGTATTCAACCTTTTGAAGTAGCTCATCTTACTCCTATTTTGTCTTTCCTTTTCCCCAATCCCTGTTAAATTAGCAAGTTTAACAATATGTAACTTTATTTGAAATTTTGTTTTATTTATTGCTTACTGATGGGACCTTGCTACTTACATTCTTACATGCTACAACATTCTGGTTGTTAGAATTAAGCTAATGATTGACTAACCCTTGACAATCTTTTCCCACCTCCTCTGTTATATAAGGATCATGGGGTAAGCTGCGAAATGAATGATCTCCAATTACTTCTGCCATGTTTGAGTTTAAAACTGGAGGCATTTTAGCAGTCATGGGAGAAGTGGACAGGTCCTTTTATGGGCCTGTGACCTGTGTTCCCTGTCAAAATTACAGGGACCTGCCCGGAGCCCTAAAGGAGCTGTGTGGGGGCAGCTCCAGAGCGCTGTGAAGGAGGCTGCCTGGCTGGGGCTCCGATTCTAGCTGTGTGGCCACCTTACTGCTACCTAGTAACTGGTTAAAGAACAGGAAGCGGAGAGCAGGAATAAATGGACAGTTTTCACAATGGAGGGAGGCAGGAATACAAAGAATCTGTATTGCGACTGGTGCTTTTTAACTAATTCATAAATGACCTGGAGTTAGGGAGAAGCGGTGAGGTGGCCGAGTTTGCAGATGACACCAAACTATTTACACTGATGGGGTCTGGGCTGTCAGTGAAAAACCAGGGAAGACATTTTGGGGTCATGGTGGAAAGCTCCATGAAAATGTCCGCCCTGTGTGCAGCAGTCATGAAGCTCCATGCTGGGGTCATTAAGAATGGGACTAAAGAATAAGACTGCCGATATCGGTGTGTCTCTATACAAATTTTCAGTGCAGCCATGTTTGGAGTACCTGTGTACGGTTCTGGTGTATGTCTCAAAATGATATTGTAGAAATGGAAAGGGTGCAGAAGAGGCCAACCAAAATGATGAGAGGTACCTATAAAAGGGGTTTGGACAGATTCATGGAGGAAAAGACCATCACAGGTTACAAGCCATAAGCAACCATAAGCAACCTCCTGGTTTTAGAAGTACCGTATTTTTCGCTCCATAGGACGCATCGGACCATAGGACGCATGCATCCTATGGAGCAAAAAATAGGGGAAAAAAGGTTTTTTTAAATAAAAATAAAAATAATAAAAAATGTAAGCAAAATACACTTACCGGGGCTTCAGGGAGGCCTGCAGAGGCTCCTGCAGGCCTTCCCGATCTTCATTTCGTCAAAAAACGGCCATTTTCGGCCAATTCCTGTTTTGACGAAAACCGGAAGTGGCCGAAAATGGCCGTTTTTTGATGAAATGAAGATCGGGAAGGCCTGCAGGAGCCTCTGCAGGCCTCCCTGAAGCCCCGGTAAGTATTTTTTCTTATTCGCTCCATAAGACGCAGGCTTTTTCCCCCTATTGTTGGGGGGGGGAAAGTGCGTCTTATGGAGCGAAAAATATGGTAGGTTTTCTCTGTGCCAAGTGCAGGGGAGTGGCAGCAGGAAACAGGTTATCTTGTTGGCTGTGTGCTCCCTGAGGCATCCGGTGGGACCACTGTGTGATACAGGAAGCTGGACTAGATGGGCTTTTGGCCTGATCCAGCTGCAGGGCTCTTCTTATGTTCTTATGTACCTTCCTTATCAGGAAAGGCTACAATCTTTGGGGCATTTTCATTCAGAAAAAAGGCAGCTAAGGGGGCTTTCAAATTATGCATTTATGATGTGCAGAAAGTGGATAGAGAGGAGCACAGGCTTCTCATACAGAACATCCTAGAGCTGATTATTCCTGGCAGATCCACTACTAAAGCATCTCCCGTAACAAGCCTGGGAAGGCTCTCCTGTCACGCTGCCCTTTCCTCCTTCAGGACTTCAGCTCTTCCATGGGCTAATTAGTCCCCAGGCTTCTGGCAGTCTCTCCCCACTGGATTCACAGTGTTCTGTGCAAGTGTGCCCTGATCGCTGGCATGTCTCCATTCAGGGGTGCCTCCACATGGATCCCGCTGAGCGACTGAGGTGTGAGCAGCTCCTGCAGCACCCCTACTTTGACAGCATCCGAGAGGTGGAGCTTGGGAAGGAACGAGAAAAATCCATCACACGGAAGCCAAGCCGGCCAACTCGAAAGCACATTCCTGGGGTAAGAAGATGGTCCAAAAAGGTCAGGGGAAGAAACCTAGAATATCCCTGAAGGGGCCAAGCCCCTGCAGGCCTCCCAGTACGGCTGTAGCCTTGGGACACCCCACCTTCACTTGTGATAACTGCATGTGCAGAAAGGCACCCGGTGCAACAGCCAGGCAGAAAATAGCTCTTAGCAGCACCAGTGAGCTCCCAAGACTAGGGGGTGGCTAGCTTCCGGTTCATGCAGGGACCCACCTGCTGGGAACTGGAGTCGCCACTTCGTTTAGTACTCCTTTGGCACACAGCCTGGGCAGGTGAGAGGCCCAGGTGCGTATTGTCTCTGACCTTGTCAGACCCTGCAAACGTGGGTGCTGCTACTAGTGACGGTGCAAGAGACTCCAGGGACTTCTGTCAGTGTCTGCAGCCCCCTGCCTTCCTGAGGCAAAGCTGGAGCTGGCTCTGCTTGCCTGTCTGCAGTGCTTTTCTGAGACGGCTTTTTCCCGTGTCTTTTGTTAAAGTGAGGCATGCAGATGTCTTTTCCTCACGTCCTTATAGAAATCTGTGATGTGGCTGCTGCATTTGGTAAAGATGCAGAAAAGGGTTTCTGCAGCCAACATGAAGAAAGCTTGTTCACAACGTTTCAAGCGTGGAGTTCACTGTCACAAGGTGGCCTCATGGCCACTGCTTTGGTGACTGGTAGCCACAATGGCCACATGCGGCAGCCAGGAGGCCGTATGTCTCTGAATAGCGGTGGGGGTGGGGTATGGCAGGAGACGGCAATTGCCCTCAGGCCCTAGTTTCCCAGAAGCATCTGGGAGGAAAGAGGTGGTGGACCTTTGGTCAGAGTCATCAGGGCCCTTTTTCATTTGTACTCTATTCTCTCCTTGTACCCTTCTGCAAATGATTTATTCTCCGTTGCAGTTACAGTACCTGCCCCAGTTAACCAACAGTAACATTTTACCTGCTTTGGATAACAAGAAGTACTACTGTGGCACAAGAAAACTGAACTACCGTTTCCCGAACATCTAACAAGCTGGTGTCTCAACAGAGCCAGATTTGCCGTTGACAATCTTGGCGCCTTCCCACCCTAGAAGGAATAAGCTGAGTGCTATTTGGGTGACTGCTGAAGCGAGCCAGGGCATTGCTGCTTCAAAGTGGCGCCTCTCTGCCGAGTTGCATGAAGGTTTGGAACAGCTCGTGCGCCAACAAGGAACTGCATCTCTTGTGATCTTTGGGGCTGGGGAGGTGAGGGATGGAGTTGTGATTGTGTCTGTAGTGTGGTTCAGGGATATCAAGGGCTCCTCTTTGTGTAGTGGGGGGCAGGGATAACTTATTTCTACTGCCTGCATGGGAGCAGTACAAGGACCAGGGTGGGGGGAGAAAGGGACGCACCAAAATATGCCAAAAAATTCGTTCACAAAATCCCATTGTGTCAAAAATGAGAGAAAGAACCTTTGTTCTTGTACCGAATCTTTCATTGGTGCCCTCTATTGGCTGATCTGTGAATGCATCCATGCAGAGAGAGCGGGAGCCCTATGCAGCCAACATAAAGAGTCAGCACGTTTCTTGTTCAGATCTCAGCTTGGCCACAAACTCTCTACGTTGTTAGGCTGTTGGTTATCGTTCAGCAGAGTCTTGTGGCACCTTAATGCAGGGGTGGCCAACCTTCCACCATTAGGGTCTCTGCGTTCTCAAGAGTTGTGTAGATATAGAAGACAGAATCTTGGGTTGGCACCTGCAAGTGCTGATGGTGCTGCTAAAATGGTGCTGCACCTGCTGAAATGCTCTCACCTATACAACCATGAAAGGGCCAGGAGCATTCGTGTTGGAAGGTTGGCTGGCCACCCCTGCTCTACATGGTAAGGGGAGAAGGAGAGAAAAAAACTCATGAGCAGTGATCTTCACGCATTTGATAAAGTGGGCTCTATTTCAAGAACGTTTATGCTCAGATAAATGTGGGCTTTAAGGTGCCGAAGACTGTTGCATTTACTGCAACAGACTTAACACAGCTATCCCAAGTCATTATGTAGAATTCAGCTAAGAGATTATGGCTGCAATCCTGTACATGCTTACCTGGGAGTAAGCCCCATTGAATTGAATGAGGCTTGCTTCTGAGTAGACATGTATAGGATTGTGCTGTATGACTGTGAAACTATTGAGTTCCAGGTGCTTTTCTGTGCAATGAGAACCATGTGGGAAAAATGGCTTCTGAAGATTTAGCTATAATGACACCCCAAGTCATGTATTGCATTGTGTTGTTGCGAGTTTCCTTCCAGATCCAGGGCTGCCCTAGCAACTAATCGCATGTGCTGGGACCGAGGAGATGCCATCTTGCATCTTCCCAGAGCTAGCTAGGGAGCCTGCATGGGTGATTCAGTGTTCCTGCTTCATGACCTTCAGCTACCTGAGCTCTGGAAGGCGTTCAGCTCTGTTATGAATGTTGTTTGACTTCTGCTAATGGGATAGCATGGCTATTTCCTTTACATCGCATGGAAAAGCACTATTTTGGCCAATTACCACCCTGAACATGCATCTTGACCCATGCAGAAGCAAGTCCTGTTTTCAAAGAAGCATGCAGAGGATCACAGGCTGCATGCATTGTGCACAATTGTACATGTGTGTGGAGAGCAGAGCTGCGTGACCAAAGACTTTTGGCTTATGGCCCCAGATGTATAAAGGCTTGATTGGATCTGCCAACTCAGATGTTCCCCATTGTTCCAGCAACCAGCTAAAAATGCCAATAGGGAATGTGTGAATTGCAAAAAGGGAAAATGCTGATTTTAAATTGCCTTTTTTCTTTGTAATCTAATGATTAAATACACATGAACTAAGCCTACCCCATATGCAAAATGGGGCTGATGCTGGCTACCTTTTCAGGACAATTGAGCTGAAATGTGCACATATACAGTAAATGCAGGAGTGGCAATATTTAGAATTCCAAGTCCTTTCAACAAGGTTTCCATTTGGAAAAAAACAGGCCTTTGTTTCATGCCTTTAAGATCAGCCCTCTGCAAAAATAATTTGAGTTGCTTCATGTAAGCTATAGCCAGGTTTTGCTGTGCACGTTGATGGCAAAAACTTGGTAAGCATTTGCTGTGTAATATGTACACAGGAGTGACCACCCTGCATGTTACACTGAATTATTTGTAGCTCATCCTTTACTGATCCTGCTATCTAAATGTTAGCTGTTATGAATGTTGTATACTTATTTAAAGACTCTGCTTAAATCGACATTGGCAAGATTACTGGGAGAGGGGCTTTTCCACGCTGACTGAGAGTGTGGAAGGGGGAGGGGGACTCTCTGTTGGCGATACCTTCACCCACCCACCCATTTGTCTGAACACACATGGCCATCGTGTGTGTCTTAAACCAGGACGTGGCAGGGATTCTCTGAAACTTCCTAGACAGGCAGCAACGTGTCCATTAGGGTGCAGTTCAAAAAATGTAACTGACTTAATCAGTCAGATAACTTTATTCGCATAACATGCTCTGTAGGTAATATACAGCTTGCATATTTGTAATGAACGAAACATTTCATGTAACTTCATCTTGAGCGTTGTCCCAGATGTAACTTTAAAAGTACTGTTGTTGTAGAATTAAAACTAAGGACATTCTTCTATTTTCCCCCCATCCCAGACCTGTGACTCAGTTGGGATTCTGTGGCTCTTCTAAACCATCACACTTGGACTTTAAATAGTGAGATACATGATCTGAATTTGGTAATACTCTCATGGCTGGAAGGTTTCGGGGGTGGGAGGTAGGAGATGTCCCTTGGCCACTCTGTAAAGTCAGCACTGCATCTTTTTGAATAAGCTGGAAGGGACCTCTCTGCTAGAACGCCTCTGTGGTCATGCCAGTCCTCTCTTCCTCAAATCCCACCTCTCCCAGGTCCTGTCCCCAGCAGAAGCAAATCCCAAGAATGCCCTTGGCCTGAAGAACTCCCCCTTCATCCCTGGCTTGCTGTGTCTTCATGGCTGCCAAAGCTCTAGATTGACAAACCAGAGCAGGAACGTCTCTGTCTCACACTCCTCTCCCCCTTTCTGTTGCCGAGGGTGCTGTAAAGTACAATGGCAACAACCTAGCTATGTGAGGTTGTGTTGCATGCAGGAATTTTAAGGCTAAAGGTTTATAGTGAAATCCTGTCTACTCGTAGGCCAGCGAAGCAATTGCTCCAACAGTCTAAGGTGCCGCAAACATGCCGTAAAGCACGTTTGCAACACCTGACGAATAAACTGCACCGGTGGAGAGGCTTGTTGTGCCACTCTACCAGGGTCAGATGATGCCGCGGCGGAGAGGTGAGTCCCCATGGCACAGCGGAGGGGCGGGCGGAACCAGGTGTTTAGGGGGAGGGGGATTGGTCAGCTGGGCCTGGGGAGGGGGAGGGATCAGCGGCGGCCTCCTCCACCATATCCTATCCCCCTTCCTGGGCCTTACATGGGCCTCTCGAATGTGCACCAGCACAATAGCTGGCACACATTTGAGTAGACCCATTGGGGCAGCTGGGGCTCTACTCAGGGTAAGGGGACAAATGTCCCTTTACTCATAGGAGGCCTCCGGCTGCACTGGTGCAGGCCCAATCCTGCATAGGATGCGCCGGATGCTTTATTTGCGCCACTGTGTGCTGCTAGACAGGATTGGGCTGTTAGTCGAGGTTGGGCATTTTCTCTGATAGCGTGCAGAAAATGCAGTCCTAGTCAATATCTTAAGATGACTTTATATAAGAATCATCTTCTCTAGTCATTAGCTCATAAGACTGTTTCTCTCTCAAAGCCCAATTTTGACGTGCATTTCAACATACTCAGTTTAGCGTCAAATTTCTCCAGCCACGAAAGAGCCCCTCAGGAAACTGGTCTCACTTTCCAAGGAATCCTGCGTCTTCCTCTAAGAGCCTGGGTGTACTGTAGGGAGGGCCACAGCTTAAGGGCCAGCTGCATCTAGCACAACTCCTGTGAAAAGCTCTGAAATAGCAGAGCCTGGAAAGGCCTCTACTGACGCTGGGGTGGCGGATTAGGGCCCATGGGTCAATTCCCACCAGGCAGTTCTTTACAGCCTTAACACACTTCACAACAATACAATAAAGACAAATAATGTGGTGGTGTCTTTAGTCTAAGTCCAGTTCCAACTCCAGTGATGGCATTGAGTTCTTAAGGATCCCTGCAGTAGCATCCTTCTCTTTTATCCCAGGTAGGTCACTCAGGAACAAATATTCCAGATTTCTATATAAAAATTATAGACCAAAAATTAGGCTGAGCGCAGCAGGTGCTGACTGCTATGCAAAGGAGAAGGTGGTCTGTTTGAAGAGGCATGTGCAACAACAGGCAGCTCTCGATCAACACAGTCGTAATTTGCCCATTTTCAAAATAGCGCGATTTGCAAATGAATACGGGAAGTCTAATTTATGCTGACAATTTTTGAAATAATGCTAATTACATGCTGGCTGCTTCCTGTGTGTGTGTGTGGGGTCACCTTTAAAGCCAGAAGATAAAGAAAATGTGTTCACAGAGTGGCCGTTTCCGGCTTTCTCAGTCTCCTTACCCGCATCTTTGTTTTCCTCATTGCTTTCTCAGCCATTGACATCAGTAGCCACTCCCAGTAGCCTCCCTCCTCAACCCTCCCCCTAAGCCATCTTGGGCAAGCAGAAGTCACCAGTCAGTGTGAGTGTTCGATGACTTTTCCCTTGTCCTATATCAGTTACATTGGTTCCTATGGGAAAAATATTTTCCATTAACGGGTTTTTAATATACATGCAGATTTTTGGGAACGCAACCCCCATGTAAATCGAGAGCTGCCTGGACACAGGATGATATCTCAGTGGTTTTAGTTACAAGAAACACATTTTCTCAGACTGTGTGTACATTTTCACATATGCTTTCAGAACTGCCATGTCTAAAGAAGGGAAACCAGGAGTCTTGTAGCATCTTAAAGACTTACATTTATTTTGGCATACGCTTTTGTAGACTATGAAATCCCCTTCATCAGATGTAGGAAGTGAAACAATCAGTGGGCAGGTTCGCGCACGCGCATGCGCACACACACACAGGCTTGCTCCATTGCAGTTGTGAATCATCTCTGCTCTACATCAGGAGTGGCCAACCTTCCACCATGAGGGCCTCTGCATTCTTAAGAGTTGTGCAGAAGACAGAACCTTGGCAGGTGCAAGAACCTTGGATGGTGCTGCTAAAGCAGCTGCAGCTGCGGAAATGCCCTCACCTAGACAACCGTTAAAGGGCCAGGAGCATTCATGTTGAAAGGTTGGCCACCCCGTCACTGACTTTCCCTCTTCCACCCCATAGCCCTCTGATCCCACCTTTTATACCTTTTTCCATTTCTCTGTGTACACACACCTACAACTACCTGCTGAGGATTTCATGCAAGTGATGGAGTAGACTGTAGTCCACAAAAGAGTATGCCAAAATAAAGGAATTAGTCTTTCAGGAGTTACAAGATCCTTTGTTGCGTTTGCTGCAACAAACGAATGTGGCTACCCTGCTGGAAGCTGTTACTAAACAGCAGGACTATGTTTTAAAATGTAAAATCCTTTCTGCAGCAATGCCCTAGATGTGTTGTCTTCCATTTATTCTTTTGAAGCTAGTAAACCACAGAAACGGATTTTACCTTAACTTGCAACAGACCAAGCAAATTTAGGAAAACAGAAAGCATCCCTGACAGAAAGCCCGTCACAGTGGCCAGCCAGAGCATCTCTCTTCTGCAACACGATCTTAGGCCAATCCCACACTTTATACTGGTATTCCCCAACAACACACTCTCCTCTGGAGAGCCTGGCCCAATCCGAGTATGTATTGGTTGCCACCCCACCCTTCCCACCCGCACCAGGGCTACCAGGCAGTTTAGAGCAGATATAAACACAGTATAAAGCAAACTGAAATCAATGTATAGAAATATTAAATGGTCATCTTTCCTCCTCCTCCTCACAGGGAAGCTGGTGTTCCTATGGACACTGTGAGGGGCACAGCCCAAGTTTAAAGTTGCAAGACAGGGTTGGGGTGGGGTGCAAAAGATGTTCAAAGGTGTGTGCACGCCTCCACTGTGTTGACTGGGGGAAACACCAGTACAAAAAAACATGTTTGCATTTTGAGGCATGGCGTTGTCCTTAGCTTGCATACCTGAGCTTGTGCAGAGCAATGATGCCTTTGTCGGTGACGTTCCCACAGGAAATGATCGACATGCGCAGCAGGCTTTGCTGCAGATTGGGGGTCTCGCTAAGCCGCTGCAAGCACTCGTCGTGGATGTAGATGCACTTGCAAAGTTTGATTTCCTCGACATGCTCCAAGCCATCTGAAACAGTGGCATAACAGTCTGTTTTAAAAAGGGACTCAACACACACAACCTTACGGTCAGGCGGAACAACATCAAGACTTCCATGAGTGAGTGGGCCTGATCTATGGGGGAAGCACAATCCCACAGCTGAACTTTGTGGCTCCATGCCTCCAGCCAGCGGCTTTCACTAGGTGATGCAGAAAAGGTCATGTAACCCACAAGAATGTTTGGAGGAAGGCTACAATAAGTTTGCTCTTCTTTGAATCTGCAATGAGACCAGAGTGCTAAATTTCTTTTGTATTCTTTGAGAGCTAGTTTGTTTAATGACCTTTGACCGGTAGTCCTTAGTGGGTGAGGTTAGAAAAGAAAGAATTTGCTTTTTTTGCTAGCTATAAAGAAAACCAAACAATTTTAATATTCCCCGTCTAAGATTGTTCCAGGTTGAAATACACTGAGAAGTGATCCGTTATATGAAATGGTTAGTGGCTAAGAGAGCAAGCGGCAACTCAGGACTTTTCCAGTTTGAATCTCGCCTCTGTTGTGAGCTCATGAGGTGCCCTTAGGCAAACTACTCCCTCTGGGCCTCAGTTCCCCAGCTACAATATTTATATGAGGATAAGACGACTGACTTACCTTACAGAGTTGTTGGAAGGATTCCATCAAGATGATATATGTCAGGTACTTTACACACTCAGAAAATACAGTACTACAGTGGACCTCCGCTATCCGCGGCTCCAACACCCGTGGACTTGTCTCAAGGCAGATGCCAGCGGATAGTGAAGTCCACTGTAGAAACCTGTTAAAAAGTAAAAAAAATGCATCCGTGATGCATTCTGGGACGAGCCTGGGAAGAAAGAGGAGCCTTTGCGTGATGCAGAAGTGGGTCTTTCAGCTTCAAAGAGTGCTTTGGAAACGGCACCATTTGCCCGCGCGAAGGTAGGAACACCAATTTGGGGGCTTTTTAAAAAAAACACACAACTCTAACAGGTTTCTACATTGGACTTCATTATACACGGATTTACAGTATCCGTAGGGGTCCGGAACGGAACCCCTGCGGATACCAAAGTTCGATTGTATATGATTATCAAGAAATAAACACTCACTCTTGTAGTATTGTTGTGATCTATGGGTCTATCCGCTGATGACAGGAAACAGGTAAAGGGAGGGAACAGATGAGTGTGACTTTGGGACCAAATTATGTGACTGAGGGCCCAATCCTATCCAACTTTCCAACACTGATGCAGCCATGCCAATAGGGCATGCACTGCATCCTGGGGGGGAGGCAGCAGTCATGGAGGCCTCCTCAAGGTAAGGGAACATTTGTTTCCTTACCTCAGGGCTGCATTGCGGCTGCATCCGTGCTGGAAAATTGGATAAAATTGGGCCCACAATGTTAGATACCACCAGAGGAGGCTGCATTTACCGGTGTTTGCCACATGCGAGTGACAAATCCAGCTGCAAAAATCAGCCATACAGTTTTATGCATATGGAGCTTTATTTAGACATTCAAACCTTGTTACGTAAAGAACAATAAAAGCAGAAATAAGAGGGCAAGGAAACAACAGCTTATGTTGAGTACTTTGCCTGGGAATAAAACAGGCCAAACCTGTTTTATAGGGCATAAAGTTGAGTCTCAGCTACTTACCCAAATAATCAAATCCCTTGTACATGATGCAGGATTCTGTGGCGTTGATGGCTTGTATCTTGTATTTCCCTAGTGGCCCCGTAGGGAGTCCATTGTAATCTTGCTGCCAGTTCGCATGGCCACAGTAACGCACAAGCGCCCCACACCGCAGCAGCCATTCCGAGGCTGCTCTGTCTGGTCCAACAGCCTCAATCCGTTCATAGTCCACCCTGTCAACAAGGAGGCACAGTCTTCATCATCATGGGACATTTCTGTTTCATCTGAACGCCAATGTCCATTTTGCACTACTGATTTATGACGACCAGAGCCATCCCTTGGTAGGGCGGTTGGGACAGCTGCCCTGGGTTTTCATGACCAATACGTGGCCCTAACAGGGAGGTCCCGCGCTGGCTGGGCTGCCCAGCCCCCCACGCACCCTTCTAGGGATGGCTGTGTTGTGTATATATGACCCCAGCAGACACCCTTCTCTCCAGCTGAGCTTCTACACTTGTTCTGAAGGCAATATGTTTGGCTTGTCCCACATTTTTTATGCTCCTTGACACAATTTATTTGTCGATTTTCTAGAGATAGCATGGATGGTATAGGTTGTTTATTTTCATGTTTCAAATATCTTTGGTAAAAAAAAAAACTTGTTAAAATGATGGTAGTAATTATCGGTAGTCTTATGTTTCAGTTGCCTTCGAGGAAGAGTCCTTCAGCTCAAAACGTATTTGATTTCACTGGAGCTCTTGACAACCACCCCAAACTCCTCTCAGCACTTTGAACCCCCCCCCCCTTCGGGGCTGCCCTTCGCCCTCCACCCTGTTTTCACGGCCTCCCCAGCGCAATCTGGAAGCCCCACAAGTAGGGAGGTGCTCCCTCCCTCCCTCCCTCCCTCCCTCCCTCCAGGCGCCAGGGGCACAGTGTGGGGTGTCCGGATCCAGTCGGAGGGGCGTTATCCATAACATCAGGCTGACTAGGCTTCAGCCTGGAGCCCCGCAGGGGCAGCGTGGCTGCTGCAGTGGGGCGAAAAGTTGAAGTGCTGGAGGGGGGCCGAAATACCTGAAAGCCTAGGGGCCCGGGGCCATGGGTGAACAGACACACCCCTGGGGGCGGCGGCTACTGCTTTGAAGCCACTGCACGGCTGAGCGCAGCTCCCCAAAGAAGCCAAAAAAGGCTCCTTAACGCAGCCGCCTTTGCTCGGCTATCCTGGGGACGCAGCAGCGCCGCAAGAGAGAAGAACTAGACTAGCGCCTTTCCCGGCCACGGCGTCTGAAGGGGGCTCTTCTGTTCTGCTCGCCCGAAGGACAGACTCTAGTCGGGGGCGGAAAAAAAGCCCTTCCTGCCTGCCTGCCTGCCTGCCTGGGCACGTCGCAAAGCAGCTCCGCTGCTGCTACCCAGTCAGTCCCAGCCAAGGGGGGAGGCAGGCAGGCAGGCAGGCAGGGAGGCCGCGCTCTCGGGGCGCAGCTGCAGCAGCCGCCGCCGCCGCCGGCCAAGGTCGCTCGCGGGGAGGGAGGCCGGGCTGGCTGCCTGGAGGACAAGGGCGCCAGCCGGCCGGCCGGCCAGCACTACTGCCTGCAGCAGCCCTTACTAACTTGTTGAAGACGGCGTTGACCCAGCCCCAGAAGGGCCGCCGCGAGGAGCACAGCCGCCCCCAGCGGCCCGCCTGACGGCGCAGACTCTCGGCCAGCATCCCGTTGGGCGGCTCTTCCGCCCGGCCTCCACTCGGCCTCCGCTTCTGCGGCGCCCTCCCGAGGCTGCTGGAAAAGGGCCGCCTCCTGGGCCTGCGGGCGGAGAGGGGAGGAGCCTCGCCTGCTTCCCCGCCGCCGCCGCCGCCGGACCCCGACATGGTGCCGCCGCCGCCGCCGCTGCTGAGGCCTCCGGCCTGGCGCTGGTGGTGGTGCCGCCGGTGCTGCCGCTGCTGGGCGGTGGCTCCCGCCGGCCCCCGCCGGCCCCTCAGCAGCAGCAGCGGCCGCCAGAGCCAGAGGTGAGGGCCGCAGGCAGGGCAGCTGGTCCCAGGCGCCGCGGAAGGGCCGGAGCGGGGCTAGCGGCTGGCTGCCAGTGCCGCCGAGGAGGCTTCGCTGCCCGCTGGGGCCCCTGAGGGCGGCAAGTCCCCGCCCGGCCCCGACCCAGCAGCGCGGAGCGAGGAGGCGGCTCGTGGTGGAGGAGCCCCCCCGGGCCGGCCTGCTGCCTGGGCGAAAGGCGGCCGCCTGCCTGCCTGCCTGCCTGCCTGACCTCCAGCTCGCGGAAAGAGCGGGCCGAGCAGAGCGAGCGAATCTCGTGGCCGTGGCCGGGCTCCTCTGCTGTGTGCCTTTTGCAGGCAGGAGTCCCGCGGGCGAGGCCACGAGATCCACGTGAATGAAGACAGAGGGGCCCCTGCTGCTGCTGCTCTCCACGGAATGGGACTCTTGCTTGCCCCAGGAAGCGCAGACCATTCGCCCGCAGAGAGAGAGAGAGAGAGAGAGAGAGAGAGAGAGAGGCCTTGTGGAAGTGCCAGGCCTCGGTTAAAGGTTTTCCTGCAGGCAGCAAGTACCCAGCACACTCGGGCACTCCGTAGAGAGAGGGCGGGAGAGTTGCCAACGTCAGTTGCTGGCTGTGCTGCCCTCTCTGTAGACCACACTTAGGAGGTCATAATGTAGATCTCCCTCCATGCCGTGGAAAACAAAGTTGGATTTTTTTTTCTGCTTGCTTGGGGACCATAGCTACGGATGCTTGAGGTTCGAGGCCATTTTGGACCAGGATGCTGGTTCACACAAACAACAGATGAGGTAATTAAAGTGTTTCTGGATTGTACCACTTCAGACTAGGGAACTGTGTGGTCCAGTGCTTATATAATGTGCACCGTCCCTGCTTGCAGAAAAGTAGCATATTGGGAAGCTTGACATTTCTGTATGCAGGGAGATTTTTATGAGAAGAAGCATGCTATCGTGCGACACCTCTCATCTAAAGTGGTACAGGTCAGGAATAGAATTAACAATAATTGATGAAGTGTTGTCTTGTGTTTTTTTTTTTCCTAACCTGTTCAAAGGTACAGTTTTGCCTCCTTATCTGCTGTTTTGGTGAACAAGACCTCAGGGAAGGACCAGATATCTAGTTCCTGTCACTGTGATTCACAGTACAGAAAAATGTGTGTGTATCTAATCTTTTCAGATTCTTGAGTGCTTGGAAAAGAACATGAGTTCAGTCTCTAGTCAGCAGGTGAATTCCCACTAAGAAGGCTCCGCTCCATATCTCACACAACAGTCTTTCAGATATGCAGGAAGTGCAAGGTCCAGGCCCTGGCAGCTTCTCCAGGTAGGGCTGAGATAAACTCCTGCCTGAGCCCTGGAGAGCTGCTGCCTGTTCGCACAAGCAATCCTGACCCAGGTGGACCAGTGATCTGACTCAGTAGGAGACGGCGTCATATGTTCAGGAAAACAGCAGTTGAAACCCCCCAGGATTGTCCTTAAAGGAGCCTTCTGTGGTCATTAAGTCAGAGAATGAGATTCAAAATGATTCAGGTCAAACTTCAAGCCTTTGGTGCCTAGCCTCTTCCCCACAGGGCAAGTTCAGCACATGAGGGAACGACAGTTGCAGCAACAGAGTGATCTCCTTATTTTATTTCACTTTATTTTATTCTGTTCTATTCTACACATTTTATTTATTTATCCCGCCTTTCCCTTGCTGAAGGTATATGCCCAAGGCAGCTTACAAAGGTTCTATAACAAGATGAACAGTGTATGAAAAACAATGAGTACAATCACTTAATAAAACAAAGAAACCATTAGGGGCAACTTTTGGGTACAGGGAGAGGCAGCAGAATAAATAAAAAAATCACAAAACCCCATGTACACAGAGGCACAGACATCAGCACAGAGGACAGAGATCAACCCCTTCACCCAAACGCCAGACGAAACAGAAATGTTTTGAGCCCTTCCCGAAAAGCCGTGAGGGAGGGTGAAGTTTTCAACCCACCTGTGGTAGGGAATTCCATAATTGTGGCGCCACTGCAGAGAAGGCTTGCCCTCGTGCCTTTGTGAGTTAGTGTCCCTCACTAACTTGGGACAAGTAGGAGTAGCACTTGTAGGAGAGTCCCCTCAGATGACCTAAGAAGGTGGACCGGATTCTATGGGGGAAGGTGGTCCCTCACATAACCTGGACCCAAACCGTGAAGGGCTTTAAAGGCCAGAACCAGCACCTAGAATTGGGCCCGGAAGCGAATGGGCAGCCAGCGTAGCTGCCTAAGCAGCAGTTCAACAGCATCAAACCATCTAGCTCCAGCGACCACCCGGGACGCTGCATTCTGCACTAATCGCAGCTTCCGAACCATCTCTGTCTTCTATCCCAGCTTTCAAGATGTGGCTTCTTCACAAGGCAGCTGACAATAATTAAAATTGCAATAAAGCTCGCAGTACCATAGTTCAGGTCATATATTCTTTATTTCATTTTTCCCATCTTCTGCCAAGGAACTTGGTGCTTACACCTCCTCTTATCGTCACCACAACCTTAGAACGTAGGTGAGGCTGAGAGAGCTCAGAGGTGGTCCAGCATGTGTCGCAGCTGCACTGGGATTTGAATCTGGATCCCTTTCATGCTATGCCTGCGTACCAAACTCAGGGGTCAAGTCAGGCGTTTCCTGATAGCTGTTCTTTGAAATAACCTTGTCACAAGTGTGGAGTAGGTGGCTTGGAACTATTCAAACGTATTTTCTTAATAGTACCTTTGATGTTGCTGTTATCGGTGCTGGAATCGTGGGGCTGGCATCGGCCAGGGAGCTCATCCTGCGGCATCCATCCCTAGTTTTTGGAGTGCTGGAAAAGGAGAAGGAGCTGGGTATGACTCCTGCATTTACTACCATATCTGAATCTGACAAAATAGCTCACAGCCTTCTGCTATCTTCAGTCGTGCATTTTTTGTGTCCAGATGCCCAGACTTCCAAATGTAGTTGATGGGTTTGTCTAGGTGTATGTTAAAGTTAAAGGAAGGCCTGGCGGGATATGGTTCATGGGATCACGAAGGGTCGGACACGACTTAACGACTGAACAACAACAATGTTAAAGTTGGTATAGTTTGGTTGGGCACAATTGGAGTAGCACAGTTGAGCTTCTCCTGTGCAAGGCCAATTTACACGACTTCTGTGCACTTGAATAGGATTGCATTATTCATAGTATATCTTCCTATTTAGCTTTCCATCAAAGCGGACACAACAGTGGTGTCATTCACAGTGGGATCTACTACAAGCCGGGTTCGCTAAAAGCAAAGCTGTGTGTGGAGGGCGCATCCCTCTGTTACGAATACTGTGACCAAAAGGGAATCCCGTATAAGCAGTGTGGCAAGGTATGGTAGTTGCTGTGTTTTTGCTTTTTAATTTAACTCACAGTACGTCATGTTTTTAAAAGTCTCTACCATAGCTTTTGCTCAAATTTTACCAGTGTTTAAAGAGTACGAGACTCAGCCACATCAAGACCAATCTGGATGTCACGCCAATCTTTAAAAAAGGAAGGAGGGGGGACCCGGGAAACTACAGGCTGGTTCCAGGGAAGATGGTGGAAAGTCTCATTAAGGATAAAATCTTAAAACACATAGAAGAACAAGCTTTGCTGAGGGAGACTCAGCATGGCTTCTGCAAGGGGAAGTCTTGCCTCACAAACCTTTTAGAATTCTTTGAAAAGGTCAACAGGCATGTGGATGCGAGTGAACCCGTGGATATTATATATCTGGATTTTCAGAAGGCGTTTGACACGGTCCCTCATGAAAGGCTCCTGAGAAAACTCCACAGTCAGGGAATAAGGGCAGGTCCTCTTGTGGATTAGGAACTGGTTGAAGACCAGGAAACAGCGAGTGGGAGTCAATGGGCAATTTTCACAATGGCGAGAGGTGAAAAGCGGTGTGCCCCAAGGATCGGTCTTGGGACTGGTGCTTTTCAACTTGTTCATAAATGACCTGGAGTTGGGGATAAGCAGCGAGGTGGCCATGTTTGCGGATGACACTAAACTTTTCCGGGTGGTGAAGACCAGCAGGGATTGTGAAGAGCTCCAGAAGGATCTCTCCAAACTGGGAGAATGGGCAGCAAAATGGCAGATGCACTTCAATGTCAGTAAGTGTCAAGTGATGCACATTGGGGCAAGAAATCAAAACTTCACATATACGCTAATGGGTTCTGATCTGTCTGTGACGGATCAGGAGAGAGATCTTGGGGTGCTGGTGGACAGGTCGATGAAAGTGTCGACCCAGTGTGCGGCATCTGTGAAGAAGGCCAATTCAATGCTCGGGATCATTAAAAAAGGGATTGAGAATAAAACGGCCAATATCATTATGCCCTTGTACAAATTGATGGTAAGGCCACATCTGGAGTATTGTGTCTAGTTCTGATCACCACACTTCAAAAAGGATATAGTTGAATTGGAAAAGGTGCAGAAAAGAGTGACCAGAATGATTTGTGGGCTGGAGCACCTCCCTTATGAGGAAAGGCTACAGCGTTTGGGGCTTTTCAGTCTAGAAAGAAGGTGCCTGAGGGAGGACATGATTGAACCATACAAAATTATGCATGGGATGGAGAGAGTGGGTAGAGGGAAATTCTCCCTCTCGCACAACACCAGAACCAGGGGACATGCACTAAAATTGAGTGGAGGGAGAGTTAGAACAGACAAAAGAAAATCTTCACCCAGCGTGTAATTCAACTGTGGAACTCCTTGCCACAGGATGTGGTGATGGCACCTGGCCTAGATGCCTTTAAAAGGAGTTTGGACAGATTCATGGAGGAAAAGACCATCACAGGTTACAAGCCATAAGCAACCTCCTGGCTTTAGAAGTAGGTTTTCTCTGTGCCAGGTGCAAGGGAGTGACAACAGGAAACATGTTATCTTGTTGGGTGTGTGCTCTCGGAGGCATCTGGTGGGGCCACTGTGAAATACAGGAAGCTGGACTAGATGGGTCTTTGGCCTGATCCAGCAAGGCTCTTCTTATGTTCTTATGTAAAATGTATCCCAAAAGTTACATATTTTCATCTTTCAACATTTGAAATCAGAAGCAAGCTTTTGAATTAAACAAAGCCTTTCTTCAGGTTTAGATGTTCATGTTACACATAAGAACATAACATAGAGACTTCCACCTGTATTCTAGCCATCAACCATTCTAACCTGTTTTCTAACCATTTTGGGCTGTCTGCCTAGTAAAGGGGATGGTCAGCCAGTATGCTTAATAATATTTCAAAGCCGGGGGGGGGGGGGCAGCATCACATTTTCAGATACTTTGGTAAGCCCACATTCCCTCTTCCCTCTCAACCCCACATCTCTCACTCCTGCTTGGTGACATTACACCCCTTTCCAAGAGATGCTGACTCGATAATGCCCATCATCAGCCATTGAACCGACTTTTAATGGTAGTGGAGTTTTCAAATTTTTATGTTCTAGAATTTATGTTCTAGACCATCACAGGTTACAAGCCATAAGCAACTTCCTGGTTTTAGAAGGTTTTCTCTGTGCCAGGTGCAGGGGAGTGGCAGCAGGAATTATCTTGTTGGCTGTATGCTCCCTGAAGCATCTGGTGGGGCCACTGTGTGATACAGGAAGCTGGACTAGATGGGCCTTTGGCCTGATCCAGCAGGGCTCTTCTTATGTTCTTAATTCTTCAGTAGGTAGAAGAGAAAATGATCTATTAGTGATAAAGAGAGCAGAGGTGTAGTAATTCAAGAGCTGCTTTGACCTGGTGTGCAGTAACACCTGGTAGTTAATATGGGGAAATGGCATTGATCTCTGCCGCCACAGCATTTTTCCTTTGTAGTGAGCCTACTTTCCATAGTGTGCTTTTCTTGTTTTGGCTGCAGCTAATTGTTGCGACTGAGCAGGAAGAAATCCCAAGACTCAAAGCACTTTATGAGAGGGGGCTACAGAACAATGTGCGGGGACTGAAACTTCTCACCTCCACAGAAATACAAGCAAAGGAGCCCTACTGCCGGGTGAGCCACTTCTTCACAATTCAGACGCCAGGTGAAGCAACTCTTTCCTGACCAAGGGTGGTTTTTCCTTTTCTCTCTTTAAAGCAGGGGTGGGCGGCCAACCTTCCACCATGAGGCTCCTCTGCGTTCTTGAGAGTTGTGTAGATGTAGAAGACAGAATCTTGGGTTGGCAGCTGCAATTGCTGATGGTGCTGCTAAAGCAGCTGCACCTGCTGAAATGCCCTCACCTATACACCCATTAAAGGGGTCCAGGAGCTTTCAGGTTGAAAGGTTGGCCACCTCTGCTTTAACGGAAGGTCCAGTGCTGCTGTCCACATCGCCACCCAAGCTCTCCTGTCTGTGTAACTCCCTGGCACTTGTGCTGCTGTCTTTTCAGCACCAAGCAAAGACTGATGCTTAGGGTTTTAGTGTAGTTTCGCTACCAGTTTTAATGGTGGTTTTACTTGCTGTCATTTCTCTTGCTTGTGATTACTGTATTATTGTTTCTGTCTGTGAACTCCCTTGGGAAATTTTAACTGGAAGATGGTATTGAAAACCATAAATAAATATCCAGAGGATCAACCCCTACAACAAAGGACACGTATGTGGTTGAAACCTATCCATAAGGACGTGTACTGTGGGTCGTCTGGCTTGCCCTGTGACTGGAGCTCAGGGGTAGCTGACACAGATGGGTTGGAGGGCCAAATTTACCCCACCCAGCAAATGCCCAGGGGCCACACTGAAAAACTGCCCACCAAGGGTGGGGAGTGGTAGCGGAAGGACCAGCACAGCAGCTAACTTCCAGAAATGCTTCTGATCATTTGGTCCCAGCATGCCACATGTCCTGTCTTGCCTCGCCAAGGCTGGTCACCAGCACAAAGCAAAGGACAAGAGGACAGCACCCAGCCCAGGAGCAAAACGGAGGCAAACTTCAGAAAGATGCAAAAGGATGGAATAGAATTGGATATAAAAGTGCTCTAGGCCCAAAACATTTTGACAAGGTTCCTTCTGAGGCACTGCAGTGAACAAATACAAACTGAATATACATAATCATATGTATTTAAATGGCTTATATCTCACCTTTCCCTCCAAATAATCGGATTACTCAAGGCATCACACAATGTAATAAAAAACAGTAAAATGCAAAAAAAGAACAAGATATAAAGTGTAATAATAGTGAAATAATAAAGAATAGTGTAATAAAAACATTGTTATACGCATCTCTTGTAAGGACCATGTAGACACAATCCCCAGCCCGTTATCTGTTCGGCGCTAGATACTGTAAGCGCTTTGAAGTTTAGCACTTTGCGTCTTTCTCACAGGCATTTTAAAGGGCTCTGCGCTAGTTGCGGAGGCCATTTTGGATGTCCGTGTGGCCTCCGGAAGCCAGCAGAGACTTCCTGAGTGCAGCAGAGATCGTGGAAAGTGAGACACACCTTGCGAATGGCGCGAGGTGGTGTCAGTCCTGCTGCTAGCGAATAAGCCAATTGGTGACTCGCGAATTTGCGAGTAGCGGGAACTGACTGCATTCCGTTTGTGCCTGGTCATTGCAGTGCCCCAGAAGAAGGACATTCTTGAAGTTTGCCTCCTTTTTGCTTTCACTGCTGGTCTGAGTCCTGTCCCCTTCTCTTCTCTTCTTCATCAGCACAAGCACTTTCCCCCATGGCAGCAGCAGAGGAAGTGGGGAAGACTAGAGCCCCCTGGGCTGCAGTGGACATGTCTGACAGCCCTGCTCTGTGGCCGCCTGCCTTGCTCAAATGCATCTGTGCTGGTGGTTTGCCATGGAGGAGTCCCCCCCCCCCCCCCGTTCAGAGCCCCTGCAGTGCACCTCTAGCCTGTCTGGTCTGGTCTGGCAATATCTGAGGCTGCCAGGCTGAAAGTTGCTCTGCTGGTTTGTCACAGTGCATTGCCACCTTCCTTGCTCTTCAGACATATGCACGTGGATGAGGACCACGTAAACAGGAGCTCTCACTCTGTGGCTGCCTTTTCAGGGTTTGATGGCCTTGGATTCCCCATACACTGGTATTGTCAACTATAGGCAGGTGGCCCAAGCCTATGCTGAAGATTTCCAGGCAGCTGGAGGGACCGTCTTGACGAACTTTGAGGTGGAAAACATAGACATGGCAAAAGAAAGTCCTGCTGGAAGTAAAGAAGGTGAATGCTTTTTTTCCTGGCCCTTCCCCAACCATTGTGATTTTGCTCTAAGATTTTGTTGTAACATAAAGTAATTGAACAGTCTTGGCAGCACTATGTAGGCTCTGTTACGTGGATTGGCATTCTTTTGTGGCATGGCCAGGACACTAGGATAGGAAGAAGAATGGGCCTCCCTAGACAACTCCAGGGAGGGAGGCCCTTCTCGGGAGTACCACTGAGTTGAGTCTTTCCTAAACTGTATATCATTTTGTCTTCTTATGATCTTTTAACAGGGATGAAATATCCAGTTGTTGTTAGAAATTCAAAGGTAAGCCTGAGCCACAGGTTCAAATCTTTGTGTATAGTGCGCAGTATTTCATCTTGCTGTTCAAGTATTTGTCATGTGTCAGCAATACAAATTCCTTGCCTTGCTTACTAATACTGCTTTCACCTTCAAAACTATTTGAGATGGAGAAAAATACACAAAATGGTTATTTCTCTCATGAAGACAAATGGGCTTTGTAACATTCTGTATAGAGTCCCCAATTCAGCCATCTGTTCTTTCACCGTCTCTCTCCTTATGGACAAACCAGGTTTCACTGCAAAACTGGTGCCTGTGCACTAAAGTAGGACACAAACAGTGCCTGGAAATGGCCTTCAAAGGAGGGAAAGGGACAGGCCTATGTTGGAACAACAGATTCTTCCCAACAGCTGCTTAGATGGCAAGATAAAAATAATAGTTTTCGAGTTGCAAATACTATTGGGAATAACCACAGTATTACACTTTGTTGGTCACTAAGAAAAGTCCTGGAATCTCCCCCCAAAACGGGACCATGAAAACAATCATTCAGATTTCTTATTTCATCCATTTACACGCCAAGTAACTCAACACAATGTGCTGTAGTTTAACTGACCACATTTGGATGCAGAAGTTGGTGAAAATGCGTTATAGATTTTTGACCTGATACTCAACGTACGGCGCAATCCTTCCTGTGTAGCCCAGCGCCGGGGGAGTGCGCGCTCCCCTGGTGCAGGGTGTTGTAAAGCACGTTTACGGCACCTGGCGAGTAAGGTCCGCTGGCGCAGCGGCTGGCGGCCCTTACCCGGGCTCCTGCGTGGCCCTGCACCCACCAGAGCAGGTAAGGCCTATACCGGCCGGGGCAGGAGTGGTGGGAGGGGGGACCAGATGGTGAGGGAGCGCGGCCATAGGCCAGGCCGGGCCTGGAGAGGGTGGGGATATCGGCGGCGAGATACACCGATATCCAAAGCCCTCTCCAGGCCCGGTGCGGCCTTACATGGCCAGCGCAAATGTACGCAAGATCCGGAGCTCGTGTACAATCGAGGAGGCCCATTGGACCTCACGTCGCTTACACTTGGGGAAGGGGACAATTGTCCCTTTATAAGAACATAAGAAGAGCCCGTAACCTCCGAGTGCACAGACAGAACTCTTGATGACGGATGCTCCGTCTGGATTGCATGTTGATGCTGTGTTGCTTTCATGGGGTTTGTTTCATTGTTTGTATTGGTTCTGACTGTAAACTGCCTGGGGCTTTTCTGTGAGGACAGGAAAATGGAGAAACTGTCCCTTAAATCCTGCCAGCTCTGGGACGAAGGTTCTGGCTCCAACGCTTGCCACCAGCAGAGCCTTCCAGAGCGCTGAAGGATCTGCCTGCCTCCTCCATGCCCCCAAAGTCTGCTCCTTGCTCCCCTCCCTCCCAGGCCACTTCCGGTCGACGTCCGTCTCTCCAGGCCTCGCTCAGCGTCTCGAAGGCTCACGTCCTCCGTGGAACAGGCTGGTGCAAGCAGGGGCAGCCAGCAGCATTTGGGCAGGAAGGAGATGACCATGGGGCACCGTGACGTTGGCGCTTTGTCACCGTGACGTTGGTGCTTTTTGCGCTGATGGCACTTCTGTCTGCTGAGTTTGTGCTTCTCGTTCTGTGGCAGGGGGCAGAAATCCGCTGCCGGCACATCGTGTCCTGCGCAGGGCTTTACTCAGACCGCCTCTCTCAGATCAGCGGCTGCAGTCCGGAGCCCCGCATTGTGCCCTTTCGGGGTGATTATTTGGTGTTGAAGCCAGAGAAGTGCTATTTGGTCAGAGGAAATATTTATCCGGTATGTACCAATCGTTTGCTTGGTGCTTTCCACTGCGACAGGTGAGGAAACCCCTTGGGGAGTCTGGTTGCTTGTGGTGGTGGTGGTGGTGTTTTATTTTAAATGTTAAATATTTAACCGCTCACTCAACTTTGCACAGGATGGGGATTGACCGTCTCAGGCACACCCACACTACAAATCTACGGCTGACTTCCCTGGGAGTCAGTCCCCTGTTTACTTCAGGCAGACAGGGCATATCTAAATTACCTGAGCTGAAGAGCTGTGGGAGAAACAAACCTCTCCAGTTTACTTCCTGTCTTGCTTCAGAGACCCAGGGCTGGGACAGAGGAGGAGGAGGAGAGAAGATGGCTGAAGTTTCAGCTCGTCTTCAGAGAGAGACAGATCAGATCACAGAGCTCTCTCTCTCTCTCTCTCTCTCTCTCTCTCTCTCTCTCTCTCTCTCTCTCTCTCTCTCCAAAGCTGCAGGAGAAGCAGCCTGGGCCTGTTTCTGTATCTCTTTCTGTATCCATCTGTATCCACCAGCAAGAACCAGCACTTTGGGGGAGTTCCTCCCAGGAGGGAGAGGCTGCTTTGGGGGCAGCTGGTCATAGCCTGCCAGTCCTGGCAAGGCATCGCATCAGGAGCGAGACGATTCTGGAGTGCAGTCCCCAAGCCGCTCCATGCCACAAGGAGCATGCCAAATACAGTAGATTCCCCAGAACAGGCCTCTGGGCACATGCAGGAGTCTTCTGAGCTTCAGCAGGAGGACGTGTTGAAGCTGTTTGTCCCTGGGGAGTGGGGAGCTTTCCATGGAGTTCAGGCACTGGGTTAGAGGTTTGATTGCCCTAGAAATACCACTGGCAACAGTCTCCTTGGTCCCCTTGTTTTGGTGGGAAACAGCAATTGGTCTGGCCAGTGGAGAGACCTGGCATCTATCCCTTCTGCTTCCCGACACGTGAATCTGGTTACAAAATGAGGAGACTTCACTGGAGAATCCAAAAGGACTAATGGAGACGTAGCAGCCTCAGGTCTCAAAATGGGTGGATGCATTTTTCCCCCTGAGGTTCTTAAGAAAGCTGGCTTTATTGACTTTCATTGTTCTGTATGCTGCTCTTTTATGGTGATCTGATTGTTGTGTTTTTAATATTTGTATGCTGCTTTGTGGGCTCTGCTGAGATTTCATGTTAAAATTCATTCTAAAACAAATGATTTGGTTTAGGATGGAAGAAGGCATTGCTTCTGACTAGTCACAAAGAAATCTTCAGAGTCTCTCAGAGATGTGGCAGATTCAGCACCCACCCACATTTTGAAGTGTTGTGGGGTTGTCTTGAAATTGCATCAGTGTTACTACTACTATGTATGGCAATAGGAGTACTGTCCGTACTTAGCATTGTTTAATTTACAGCATGAGAAGCCTAAAGCAGATGGTGGTATATTCCCAAGAACTGCACAGAGCTGTGAACCCCTCGGCTCTTCTTGTGTAGTGCATGGATCATGCGCTGGCGAGTGAGGCCTTCAGAACTGCTCCACATAGCGGGTTCACTGCATGCACATCGTGCCTCCTCCCCTGTGCACGTGAGGGGAGAGTGGGGGGAGGATCCAGCACCACTTTCCGATGAGTTTTGCCTTGTGGCACATTTCTTCTGCTTGCTGTTGTAGGTGCCTGATCCCCGTTTCCCCTTTCTGGGTGTTCATTTCACCCCGAGGATGGATGGCGGTGTCTGGCTTGGGCCCAACGCTGTGCTTGCATTTAAACGAGAGGGCTACAGATTGTACGACTTCAATGTCCAAGATTTTATGGATGCAGTTGCCTACAGGTACTGTCCTCCCTTCATTAACTTATTGACAGTTAAAAAGTGAGACTTTGCTGCTTTCCCCCTCCCCCCCGCCTCTGCTACTTACCCTTCTTGTTGTGAGCGACAGGAGGAGGGAAATCGGCTTCTCATGTGGGTTAGCCCACAGGCGGTTACGCTGACCTGTGCTTATTATGTGCCCCTGGTTCTCCAGGGGATGCCAAAGGAGTGGGGAGTATTTCTGCTACTGTGATTTTTCTCTCCCATTGTTCTGGTTGGTCACCTGGCCACTAATTCAGCCCCTACAAATGCCCATCTAAGTCCACCTTGGCATTTCTTTGGCAAAGGCAAGTTTGAGAGTATGCACTTGCTGAGATGACAGCATGTAATCCTACTCAGGGACAGTCCCATTTCTAGATTCTAGAGACAGTGCTGAGCATGCTTTGGGCCACAAATCAATGATAAGTGGCTGTAGGAGACGAAAAAGTAAAAGGAGAATGGAATTTACATTTGCAGAGGACTATTAATTCCATATGTTTGTGGTAGTGCAGCAGTAAAGGTAAAGGTGACCCCTGACAATTAAGTCCAGTCGTGTCCGACTCTAGGGTGTGGTGCTCATCCCCATTTCAAAGCCAAAGAGCCAGCGTTGTCCGAAGACGCCTCCGTGGTCATGTGGCCGGCATGACTCTCCTTGCCGCAGTGCGTAGCATGCGGCTGGAACACGGAGCGCTGTTTACCTTCCCGCAAGCGGTACCTATTTATCTACTCACATTAACATGCTTTGGAACTGCTAGGTTGGCAGGAGCTGGCCAAGCAACGAGCGCTCACCCCGCCGCGGGAATCGAACTGCCGACCTTTCAATCGACAGCTTATGGTTCAGCGGTTTAACCTGCTGCGCCACCCGCAGTACTTATAGCTAAAGTAATGCTCTAGCCAGGGACGGGGTTGTGAAGAACCTTCGAAACGCAGCCTTGTGGTGTTTGGAACTGTGTGCCTGTTCCATGCGTACGTGAGTGTGCCAGGCATGGTGTGCTCCGAAGGACGGCTGCCCATCTCTTGTGCAACCAGCTGTGCTTCTCTTCTCCCCAGGGGCTTATGGAAGTTGGTGCTCAAGAACTTCTCGTATGGGATGGGGGAAATGTACAGAGCCTGTTTCCTCAGCGTGCAAGTGAAGCAGCTCCAGAAAGTCATCCCCGAAGTGACTGTCAATGACGTACTCAGGTAAAAGGAACATCTTTCAAACCTGTTGGGACGGGTTGATGTATTCAGCTTTTATTTTATTGGCTAAATGGAATATGGTTTCAGAAATAAAAGGCCAGTGTGGCCAAGGCTGGAAAGGAGCCAAATAAACCAGCTCACCCAGGACCTCTGGAGCTGGGACACCACCACTTGCTCAAGCACCTTGTCCCAAAAGAGCAAGTCGGATCCTGGGTGGTCATTAGGTAGTCAGGGAGGCTGAGTCTGGAGAATATTTTTCCAGGAGCTCGTTGTGGCCTGTTAGGTGTTTTTATTTCATTAGCACCATTTTCTCCTGCTGCTATGAATAAGCCGTGACGAGGAGGAAGGATCAAGTGCGCACAGGGCTGGTCTCAGACCTTCCAGTCGCCTGTCTGTGTTTTCAGGCAGAACGTCTGAAAGGGACCCAGAATTGGACACGTCGTCTTGGCCTTGTCCGGCCCTCGCTCTGCTCTGCTGTAGCTGTGCCACCCAAGTCAGCACAGATGTGAGCTGTTTAACCTGCAACTTGTGAAGCAAGCGGATCGCACTGGGCCATAACTACGACGCTTCCCTATTCTGGGATCAGGTGCACATCTTCAAAATGTCATCTTTGAAGTGTCTGAGACTGGTCGAGGCAGGCAGAAACCAGGGCAGGTCTTCACCCCATTTGTTTTCTCGGAGCGTGTTCTGCTCCCAGGCAGAATCTTCTGTTGCATCAGCACTGATAGATGGAGAGAACATCCCAGCTCCAGCTTGCCTGGTTTGACTGCAGCCCAACTTTCTCCTTTCTTTCTGCAGGGGTCCAGCTGGCGTCAGAGCTCAGGCCTTGGATGGTGATGGGAACTTGATAGATGACTTTGTGTTTGATGGAGGCTCCGGAGACCTTGGCAGCCGGGTTCTTCACGTCAGAAATGCTCCTTCACCGGCTGCTACCTCCTCCCTGGCCATTGCGAAAATGATCGCCAGTGAAGTGGAACGAAAATTTGAACTGTGATAGCAACACTGGAAGCTTTGCCCTGTTCTGATTCCTTTACACGACCAGGACACTGTGATTGAAGTGTTGCAACCAAGGGATTAGCAGAGAAAGTTGCTTGTTTGGGGAAACAGAACTGCCTGCTGGTTTTAACAGTTTGCTTTGCGGGAGCCCCAAGCTTCACAACACTCGGAATCTTAGCATTAATATTATGTGTTGATTGGAGTGAAGGACATCCCAGGTTCCTTAACTCCTATGTGAATTTGGCTAGGGGGATAGCCCCAGAATGTATCTGAGAGTGCTTGGTACAGCAGTGATTCTCTCCTTTTTCCCAGGAGAGCTGCTTCTCTCTGGGCAAACGTTTACCCCTTATGCAAGAACTGGAACCAGGCCAAGCAGGGACAGTCACTCATCATGTGGTGGTCGCAGGCAGCCAATTCCCCAGCGCATCAGAGTGCCTCTTTTGGACTCTCTGAGTAAGGAGGGGGTCGACAGTGCCACCTTCCTTGCTTCCCTTACTCTTGAACTCCTCTGAGCAAGACATGGATGTGCCGTACCCACCTTCTTTTGAGGGGCATGGTGGTATATCCTTTGCAGAGTTAACCTTTGCAGAGTCCATGCTGAGCCCCACTTGCCTATGCTAGGCCACTCTGCAAGACGGCAGCCCGATCCTGCGTAAGTCCTAGAGCAGCGGAGCATGCGCTCTGCCACTCTAGGCCATCACAAAGCATGTTGGGCTTCTCTTAGCTCATGCCATTCACCGGCCTGGTGGGCTAATTAATCACTGCTTCATTTTCATTTCTTTACTATATTTGCGTATGACCCAATCTTCCTGTTCTGGATGCTTCAGACATCCAAAGATCAGAATAAATATGTACTATCTAATTAAATGCTGGCTTTTTTGTAATACAAAAAGTAAAAAAGGTAAAGGTATCCCCTGACAATTAAGTCCAGTCGTGTCCGACTCTAGGGTGTGGTGCTCATCCCCATTTCAAAGCCGAAGAGCCAGCGTTGTCCGAAGACGCCTCCGTGGTCATGTGGCCGGCATGACTCTCCTTGCCGCAGCGCGTACCATGCGGCTGGAACACGGAGCGCTATTTACCTTCCCACAAGCGGTACCTATTTATCTACTCACATTAACATGCTTTGGAACTGCTAGGTTGGCAGGAGCTGGCCAAGCAACAAGAGCTCACCCCGCCGTGGGAATCGAACTGCCAACCTTTCGATCAACAGCTTATGGTTCAGCGGTTTAACCCGCTGCGCCACCCGCTGGCCTTAATACAAAAAGTAGACGAATGGTGGTATATCCTTTGCAGAGTTGTATTTTTTAATACAAAAAGTCAGCCCTGATCAGCACCCCTTATTAAAAGGCAAATCCAAGACCCACATTGGGAGACGTTGCTATGCATCTGTCTGTGGGATCTCCCCACCCTGACCCTGGATACTAAACTAGTTAGCTAAAACCATCTCTCCCTCCATTGTGATGTTCAGCATAGGAAACTGCCTCCTACTGAGTCAGACCATGGGTCCATTTAGCTCAGTAGAACATAAGAAGAGCCTTGCTGGATAAGGCTAGCTCATCTAGTCCAGCTTCGTGTTTCTCACAATGGCCCACCAGATGCCTCTGGGAGCACACCTGTATCCTGCTGCCACTCCTTTTCACCTGAAATCCAGAGATAGGCTACCTCTAAAACCCAGGGGTTGCATACAGTCATCATGACTTGTGTAACCTGTGATGGACTTTTCCTCCATAAAGAAATATTTCCTTTTGTCTATTCTAACTCTCCCTCCAGTCAATGTTAGTAGATGTTCCCTGGTTGAAGAGGACCTGCCCTCTTATTCCCTGACTATGGAGTTTTCTCAGGAGCCTTTGGTGAGGGACTGTGTGTCAAACACTTTCTGATGGTCACTCTAGATATATATCAGTGGGTTCACCCATATCCACATGCCTGTTGACCTTTTCAAAGGACTCTAAAAGATTTGTAAGGCAAGACTTACCCTTGCTCCCTGAGGCACCTGGTGGGCCACTATGAGATACATGAAGCTAGACTGGATGGGCCATGTGGGATTGTAACACGTTTAAAATCACAAAACAGCCGGATGAAAAAAGCCAGAAAAAAACTAGTTAAAAAACTAGTTTAAAAACAAACTTTAAAAACACGACGTTTCGTCCACATCTGTGGACTTCTTCTGGTGTGGAGACAGCCAGCGTACTGTCAGGATGTAACATTACAGTAGAATGGCATCAGGACCTTTAACTGGAGCGGAGCACTAAGGAAAAGCGCGCAAAAACGGGAGGCAATCAGTCAAGGCGGAAGTCAGCACTCCGGCAACAACTTGGAGTAACCGTCCTCTTAACTTCTGAACCCAGCAGCGCCACAAACCGGCACGGTCAACTGCTTTGACTGTTCTTTTTTCTGTAAAACCGGAAGCCAAATTTTATCTATGAAGCTCTTGTTGTCTGTTCAGAAGATTTTGATTCTTCCATCTACTTATCGCAGTCGCCTCATGATTAAGCCTTGTTTTGTTATTGGATTCATTAATCCATTAATTCTGGTGGACTGTGAGACCACAGTAAGGGCAAGAGGGACAGTGGTCGGTGGCGGGAAGCTGGAGGCAGAAACTGAGATGCCAGTCAAAGAGGAGAAGCAGGGGGCTTCATTGATTTGGGGAGACCACAGCTAAGAAGCCTTTTGAAAGAGTATTAGGTTTCGTACAAACATGCTTGGGCTTTCGTGGTTGGAAGATTCTGAACCAAAATTAAAAGCATTGTTCTTCGGGTAATCAAGCAACGGTCTAAAAGAGTTGTCTCCTAAAGAGTTATCATCTCCTAACCTTTCACTGCCACTTGTGGGAAGCATTGTCAGCGGTATGGAGATCCAGACCCTTCGTCCTGGTCTCCACAGTGAATGAATGAGCACTCTTAAATAGTTCTTGAAGCAGAAGCAGCTGCTGGACAGGTGGGCCTCATTATGACCTGCTTAGCTTCCATTACTTTGCTTGCATAGATGTTAAACCTGTACAGTACCTTTCTGTATTGCTGTTCTTCCCTCTCCGCACCCACCCTGACCCTCCCACCGGCCCTTCTGGGCTCCGAAAATGGCAAAAACCCCTTGACGTCATCGCCAGTTACTTCTGGTGGTACGCTGAGGGAGAGTGGTGCCAGAGGTGGTACGCGGAGGGGGGAGTGTTGAGAACCCCTGGTTTAATTGTTAATCTGCTGAACGTTTGGAAAATATTAAAGACGTTCTTTCTTTCTATGGTAACTTTTGGTTATTAAACTGTAAGCTATCTCATACTTCCTTCAATATCTCAAACAGTCACCAATACTTAGCTTTTATAAAATGCAAATTTATTTAAATGTAAGCAAGTCATTCATGAATTGTTTAAAGTTAAGTGATTAATCCGCTAAAACACTTCAGCAGTTGAAGTCTTATGGCCCAATCCTATCACTGGTCAGCGCCAGTGCAACGCCAGGTACACCAGCACAAAGATGGCCCCGCTGTTGTGGAAGGCTGCCCTCTGGTGGCTGCTGCAGGGATGCCGGTACAGCAGCTGGAAAGCAGCAGGCCACCAGCAATGGGGTACAGACCAGTCACTGGCCCACTGTGCCAGCAGACAGGTGGGAAAGGGGCAAGGAACAGGGCGGGGGGCAGGGGGACAAGGCAGACCTGGTGGCCTTCAGATCCCGAACCCCCATCCCAAACTGGACCCCCCCCCATCTGCTCCTCAGAGCTACACCAGCAACAGAGCTGCATAGCTCTGAGGAATCCCAAAGGGGACTATGAGTGGCTGGAACACTCCGGTAAGTATTTCCCTCCCACCGATAAGTATTTCCCTCCCACCCCTCTCGACCAGCCTGTCCACCGGGACATTGCGCCAGCAGCCCTGCATCCATCCTTGCACAGGATTGGTCTTTTAATCAGATGGTAATGTGATTAATTTAATCGGATGGTAATGTGAGGTAGCATGATAGCTCTGTTGGAGGTTCTTGATTTGGGATGGCTCAATGACACCTTAGTTGTCACTTGATCTTGCAGCTATCAAGCAAGAAATGTGCATGTGTAAACAGGGCTTAAACCTTCACCTAATCTATAGCTCATAAAGCAAATGAATAAGGAACTGGAAGAACTAAAGAGCCTCTTGATGAGAGTGAAAGAGGAGAGTGCAAAAGTTGGCTTGAAACTCAATATTAATAAAACTAAGATCATGGCATCTGGTCCCATCAATTCCTGGCAAATAGAAGGGGCAGAAATGGAAGCAGTAACAGATTTTACTTTTCTGGGTTCCAAGATCACTGCAGACGGAGACAGCAGCCAGGAAATTAAAAGACGCTTACTCCTTGGAAGGAAAGCTATGGCAAATTTAGATAGCATAATAAAAAGCAGAGATCACCATGCCAACAAAAGTTCGTATAGTCAGGGCGATGGTGTTCCCAGTAGCAATGTATGGTTGCGAGAGTTGGACCATAAGGAAGGCTGAGCGCCGAAGAATAGATGCTTTTGAACTGTGGTGCTGGAGAAGACTCCTGAGAGTCCCTTGGAGATCAAATCAGTCAATCCTAAATGAAATCAACCCTGACTGTTCCCTGGAAGGACAGGTACTGAGGCTGAAGCTCAAATATTTTGGCCACCTAATGCGAAGAGAGGACTCTCTGGAGAAGACTCTGATGCTGGGAAAGATTGAAGGCAAAAGGAGAAGGGGAAGGCAAAGGATGAGATGGTTAGACAGCATCACCGATGCAACGAACATGAAAATGAGCAAACTCAGGAAGATAGTGGAGGATAGGAAGGCCTGGCGGGATATGGTTCATGGGATCACGAAGGGTCGGACACGACTTAACGACTGAACAACAACAACAGTGTTATGAAAAATATTAATTATCCAAGCATATAAACCACAAGATATATAGATTTTCCCTATATTTATTCTGCGATCCTTGTTCCTGGGAGCCTTACTTTTGCTCTACCTGCCACTCCATATTCCAAGGTCCTCTCCTGTAGCTGGGCAAACTAGCTCTCAGAGGTCTCTAATCTCTTCGGGGCACCGGACATCCTTTCCATTTCGCCTTTCATTTCAAGTTTCAGAAATGATTAATCACTATGCCAGGCTGGTGTTGGAGGTTCTCTCTCCTGTTGTTCATCACCCAGGTTAAGCTATCTCTGTTCAAGTGAATGAGTAGACTCCTCGATGGTTTGCACACCCTCCTCACATTTCTGAAAGGAAGATTCTTCTGTCTGCTGACACTGAGACATCAACAGCTTGCCCGTGTTTAGATTAACCCAGCTTCCTTCCATCACAGAAACAACAGTGTAAGTCAGAAGTGTCTCATTCTCCACGTCTGCATATGCCATGGATGATTCGACACGCAGCAGGGTAGATTCACTGGGGAGGGTACTTAGCACTTTCTCAGCATCAACGGTACCTGGCAATTCTCCCCAAGGTTGCACAATGCTAATGTCTGAGTCATCCTTTTGTGGTGGTTGACTGCCACGGCGGGATTCTGTACCTGAAGGCGCCAGGCTGCCACAGCGAGACTGTGGCTGTGTTTCTGCTTCTGGTTGGGCCGGGCCTCCTTTGGCTGCCTCCCTGTAGTCATCTAGAAGCAAGCTCAGAGACGTTTGTTGACTATGGCTGATCAGTAATTTGCCCGTTGTTCTGTTCAGCCAGATTCCATCTTCTAAAGAAATCAGGCTGTATGTCTGCAGAGCTTCATCTTCACCTACTGTATATAACGATGATGACTGCGAGCTCTCAAGTGTACCTTTGCTTTCAGACTCATCAGGCTGCTGAATTTGACTCTCTGAGGTTTTACCTATGTTGCTGCTATATTGAAATCCATCAGTCCCAGACCGGTGACTTTCATGGAGATCCTGCTCCACGTAAAACTTGCTGCCTGCTTGGGACTCTGACACTACCGCCTGTTGACTTTCCTTCCAAGACTCTGACACTACCACCTGTTGGCTTCCTTTTCGGGACTCTGACACTACCGCCTGTTGGCTGCCCTTTCGGGACTCTGACACTACCGCCTGTTGGCTGCCCTTTCGGGACTCTGACACTACCGCCTGTTGACTTGCCCGTCGGGACTCTGACATCACTGCCTGCTGACTGCCCCACTGGGACTCCAGCACCTCTGCTTGTTGACTTCCCCGTCGGGACTCTGACGCTAACACCTGTTGGCTGCCCTTTCGAGACTCTGACGCTACTGCCTGTTGACTTTCCTTTCGGGACTCTGACGCTACTGCCTGTTGACTTTCCTTTCGAGACTCTAACGCTACCGCCTGTTGGCTGCCCTTTCGGGACTCTGACACTACCGCCTGTTGGCTGCCCTTTCGGAACTCTGACACTACCGCCTGTTGACTTGCCCGTCGGGACTCTGACATCACTGCATGTTGACTGCCTTTTCGGGATTCTGCCACTTCTGCCTGCTGACTGCCCCACTGGGACTCCAGCACCTCTGCTTGTTGGCTTCCCCGTCGGGACTCTGATGCTAACACCTGTTGGCTGCCCTTTCGAGACTCTGACACTACTGCCTGTTGACTTTCCTTTCGGGACTCTGACACTACTGCCTGTTGACTTTCCTTTCGGGACTCTGACGCTACTGCCTGTTGACTTTCCTTTCGGGACTCTGACGCTACTGCCTGTTGACTTTCCTTTCGGGACTCTGACGCTACCGCCTGTCGGCTGCCCTTTCGGGACTCTGACACTACCACCTGTTGGCTGCCCTTTCGGGACTCTGGTACTACTGCCTGTTGACTTTCCTTTCGGGACTCTGATACCAACGCCTGTTGACTTTCCTTTCGAGACTCTAACGCTACCGCCTGTTGGCTTCCCTTTCGGGACTCTGACACTACTGCCTGTTGGCTGGCCCGTCGGGACTCTGACATCACTGCATGTTGACTGCCCTTTCGGGATTCTGCCACTTCTGCCTGCTGACTGCCCCACTGGGATTCCAGCACCTCTGCTTGTTGGCTTCCCCGTCGGGACTCTGACGCTAACACCTGTTGGCTTCCCTTTCGGGACTCTGACACTACTGCCTGTTGACTTTCCTTTCGGGACTCTGACACTACTGCCTGTTGACTTTCCTTTCGAGACTCTAACGCTACCGCCTGTTGGCTGCCCTTTCGGGACTCTGACACTACCGCCTGTTGGCTGCCCTTTCGGGACTCTGGTACTACTGCCTGTTGACTTTCCTTTCGGGACTCTGACACTACTGCCTGTTGACTTTCCTTTCGAGACTCAAACGCTATCGCCTGTTGGCTGCCCTTTCGGGACTCTGACACTACTGCCTGTTGACTTTCCTTTCGAGACTCTAACGCTACCGCCTGTTGGCTGCCCTTTCGGGACTCTGACACTACCACCTGTTGGCTGCCCTTTCGGGACTCTGGTACTACTGCCTGTTGGCTGCCCTTTCGAGACTCAAACGCTATCGCCTGTTGGCTGCCCTTTCGGGACTCTGACACTACTGCCTGTTGACTTTCCTTTCGAGACTCTAACGCTACCGCCTGTTGGCTGCCCTTTCGGTACTCTGACACTACTGCCTGTTGACTTTCCTTTCGAGACTCTAACGCTACCGCCTGTTGGCTGCCCTTTCGGGACTCTGGTACTACTGCCTGTTGGCTGCCCTTTCGGGACTCTGACACTACTGCCTGTTGACTTTCCTTTCGAGACTCAAACACTATCGCCTGTTGGCTGCCCTTTCGGGACTCTGACACTACTGCCTGTTGACTTTCCTTTCGAGACTCTAACGCTACCGCCTGTTGGCTGCCCTTTCGGGACTCTGACACTACCACCTGTTGGCTGCCCTTTCGGGACTCTGGTACTACTGCCTGTTGGCTGCCCTTTCGGGACTCTGACACTACTGCCTGTTGACTTTCCTTTCGAGACTCTAACGCTACCGCCTGTTGGCTGCCCTTTCGGGACTCTGACACTACCACCTGTTGGCTGCCCTTTCGGGACTCTGGTACTACTGCCTGTTGGCTGCCCTTTCGGGACTCTGACACTACTGCCTGTTGACTTTCCTTTCGACACTCTAACGCTACCGCCTGTTGGCTGCCCTTTCGGGACTCTGACACTACTGCCTGTTGACTTTCCTTTCGGGACTCTGACACTACTGCCTGTTGGCTTTCCTTTCGAGACTCTAACGCTACCGCCTGTTGACTTTCCTTTCGGGACTCTGACACTACTGCCTGTTGACTTTCCTTTCGGGATTCTGATGCTACTATCTGTTGGCTGGCCTGTCGGGATTCTGCCACGTCTGCCTGCTGTCTGCCCCACTGGGACTCCAGCACCTCTGCTTGTTGGCTTCCCCGTCGGGACTCTGACACTACTGCCTGTTGGCTATCCCATTGGGATTGTGGCACATCTTCCTGTTGGCTCTCTCTTCGGGACTGTGGCACTAGAGGTTCCTGCTTAAACGGCTGCTGCACTTCGTGTTCAGCTTTATCACCCTCAGGAGAGACTGGCCGTTGTTCAACAGCATCATGTACTTCATGCCCCTGGCTGGAAGGCTGCTCAGGTTCTGTCTTTTCTGCTTCAGGTGCAGGACCTCTTGCCAAGCTTCCTTTAGGTGAGATCTTCAGTTTTCTTGCTATATAATCCTGAAGCCAGCTCCTCTCTGTCTGCTGACTACTACTTCTCATTAATTTGCCAGTTCTCCTGTTTATCCAGGTATTTATCTCCAGTGAAATAATGCTGTATGTTTGCTGAGCTTTCACAGAAAAAGGTTTATGTTTTGGTTGGGCTGGTTCACTTTCAGGAGCTGTAGGAACTTCAGACTCTTTTTCAGCACCCAATTTGAATTCTGAAACTAGTGGCTGCTGGCTGCTTTTCTGAGATTCCTGGCCTATTGGTTGATCACCGTCACTGGAAGATTCTTCTACAATTAGTTGCTGACTGCCCTTTTGGGACTGTGATAGATCCACCTGACTGCTCCCCTGGAACTGTGACAAATCTGCCTGTTGACTACCCCTTTGGGACCCTGGCATGGCGGGCTGTTCGCTCACCCTCCGGGACTCTGGCACAGCAGGCTGTTCACTCACCCTCCAGGATTCGGGCACGGCGGGCTGTTCACTGACCCTCTGGGACTCTGGCATGGCGGGCAGTTCGCTGGTTCTCCGGGACTCTGGCACAGCGGGCTGTTCACTCACCCTCCGCGACTCTGGTACAGCGGGCTGTTCGCTCACCCTCCGCGACTCTGGCACGGCAGGCTGTTCACTCACCCTCCGCGACTCTGGCACGGTGGGCTGTTGGCTCACCCTCCGGGACTCTGGTATGGTGGGCTGTTGGCTCACCCTCCGGGACTCTGGTACAGCGGGCTGTTCGCTCACCCTCCGGGACTCTGGCACGGCGGGCTGTTCGCTCACCCTCCGGGATTCGGGCACGGCGGGCTGTTCACTGACCCTCTGGGACTCTGGCACGGCGGGCTGTTCGCTCACCCTCCGGGATTCGGGCACGGCGGGCTGTTCACTGACCCTCCGGGACTCTGGCACGGCGGGCTGTTCGCTCACCCTCCAGGACTCGGGCACGGCGGGCTGTTCACTGACCCTCCGGGACTCTGGCACGGCGGGCTGTTCGCTCACCCTCCGGGACTCTGGCACGGCGGGCTGTTCACTGACCCTCCGGGACTCTGGCACGGCGGGCTGTTCGCTCACCCTCCGGGATTCGGGCACGGCGGGCTGTTCACTGACCCTCCGGGACTCTGGCACGGCGGGCTGTTCGCTCACCCTCCGGGATTCGGGCACGGCAGGCTGTTCGCTCACCCTCCGCGACTCTGGCACGGCAGGCTGTTCACTGACCCTCCGGGACTCTGGCACGGCGGGCTGTTCGCTCACCCTCCGGGATTCGGGCACGGCGGGCTGTTCGCTGACCCTCCGGGACTCTGGCACGGCGGGCTGTTCGCTGGCCCTCCGGGACTCTGGTACAGCGGGCTGTTCGCTCACCCTCCGGGACTCTGGCACGGCGGGCTGTTCGCTCACCCTCCGGGATTCGGGCACGGCGGGCTGTTCACTGACCCTCCGGGACTCTGGCACGGCAGGATGTTCGCTCACCCTCCGGGATTCGGGCACGGCGGGCTGTTCACTGACCCTCCGGGACTCTGGCACGGCGGGCTGTTCGCTCACCCTCCGGGATTCGGGCACGACGGGCTGTTCACTGACCCTCCGGGATTCGGGCACGACGGGCTGTTCACTGACCCTCCGAGACTCTGGCACAGTAGGCTGTTCGCTCACCCTCCGGGATTCGGGCACGGCGGGCTGTTCACTCACCCTCCGGGACTGTGGCACGGTGGGCTGTTCGCTCACCCTCTGGGATTCGGGCACGGCGGGCAGTTCGCTGGTTCTCCGGGACTCTGGCACGGCGGGCTGTTCACTCACCCTCCGGGACTCTGGCACAGAGGGCAGTTCGCTGGTTCTCCACGACTCTGGCACAGCGGGCTGCTCGCTCACCTTCCGCGACTCTGGCACAGCGGGCTGTTCGCTCACCCTTCGCGACTCTGGCACAGTGGGCTGTTCGCTCACCCTCCGCGACTCTGGCACAGCGGGCTGTTCGCTCACCCTCCGGGACTCTGGCACAGCAGGCTGTTCGCTCATCTTCCGGGACTCTGGCATGGCAGGCAGTTCACTGGCCCTCCGGGACTTGGGCATGGTGGGCTGTTCGCTGGCCCTCCGGGATTCAGGCACTGTGGGCTGTTCACTCACTCTACGCGACTCTGGCACAGCGGGCTGTTCGCTCACCCTTCGCGACTCTGGCACAGCGGGCTGTTTGCTCACCTTCCAGGACTCTGGCACGGCAGGCAGTTCACTGGCCCTCCGGGACTTGGGCATGGTGGGCTGTTCGCTGGCCCTCCGGGACTCCAGCGCAGTAGGCTGTTTTATTTCTTTTTCAGGTTCACAGCATTTTGACTCTTGATCCTCAGGTTTACCACTCCTTGAGAGCTTTTCTTTACTGGTTAGTTTCTTGTTTTTTCTCTCTGCATGATTCTGTATCCAACTTTCATTAGTCTGTTGACTCTGATTTATCATTAATTTGCCTGTTCTTCTGTTTAACCAGTGAGTTCCTTCAAAAGAAATGATGCTATAAGTCTGCTGAGCAAATGAAACTTTTTCTTTTGCACATGTTGTCTTGCTATCAGGAGCAGTGGATGCTGCAGGCTCATTACCAGAATCTGTCTTGTATCCTTCTGCCTCCAATGGCTTCTGGTTACCATGTTGGGATTCCTGTGCTATAGCCTGCTGAATATCATGTTGGGATTCTTGCACGTCAAACTGATCAACGTCACGTTGCAAATTCCATAATTCAAGTGAGAGGCTGCTCTGCTGGAAGATTTCTGCAAGTTGCTGATTAGTTTGGCCAGCCTCTTGCAACTGAGCTAGGAGAGTGCCCTCATGAAGTTCTTCAGTCACAGCCGGCTTGCTGCCACAGAGGGACTCTTGCAATTCAAATGGGAGACTGCTCTGACGGAATCTTTGAGCCTCACGCTGGCTACTATGGGAGGAATCTAGGAAATTAGCTGGAAGGCTACTTCGATGAATTTCATACTGCTTGCTGCCATGATGGGAACGTTGCCATTCAAATACTACACTGTCTCTTTTACTACCAGCGATATCTATCTGCAGACTCTTTTCTAGCAGTTCCTTTCTCAGACTCTCTGCACTGTCTGTCTGCTGAGCCTGGTCAATTTTATTCTTGCGTGTTTTTCTACGTCGCTTTGTTCTTTGTTCTTCGGATCTGGACTTTTCTACTTGTTGGATGCTTTGGCGGGATGCCTGATCTATCAGCAGCTGACTGTCAATCCTAGATTCTTGTTTCTCTGGTTGTTGAATGTAGTGGCAAGACTCTTGGACTGCTGGCTGCTGACTACCACGTCGCGACTCCTGTTCCTCTGGCTGTTGAATACTGTGACGGGATTCCTGTACTGCAGGTTGCTGACTAACACGTCGCGACTCTTGTTCCTCTGGCTGTTGAATACTGTGACGGGATTCCTGTCCTGCAGGCTGTCGCCTACCACGTCGCGACTCCTGTTCCTCCGGCTGTTGAATACTGTGACGGGATTCCTGTCCTGCAGGCTGCCGACGACCACGTCGCGACTCCTGTTCCTCTGGCTGTTGAATACTGTGACGGGATTCCTGTACTGCAGGTTGCTGACTAACACGTCGCGACTCTTGTTCCTCTGGCTGTTGAATACTGTGACGGGATTCCTGTCCTGCAGGCTGTCGACTACCACGTCGCGACTCCTGTTCCTCCGGCTGTTGAATACTGTGCCGGGATTCCTGTCCTGCAGGCTGCCGACTACCACGTCGCGACTCCTGTTCCTCCGGCTGTTGAATACTGTGCCGGGATTCCTGTCCTGCAGGCTGCCGACTACCACGTCGCGACTCCTGTTCCTCCGGCTGTTGAATACTGCGACGGGATTCCTGTCCTGCAGGCTGCCGACTACCACGTCGCGACTCCGGTTCCTCCGGCTGTTGAATATTGTGACGGGATTCCTGTCCTGCAGGCTGCCGACTACCACGTCGCGACTCCTGTTCCTCCGGCTGTTGAATATTGTGCCGGGATTCCTGTCCTGCAGGCTGCCGACTACCACGTCGCGACTCCTGTTCCTCCGGCTGTTGAATACTGTGACGGGATTCCTGTACTGCAGGCTGCCGACTACCACGTCGCGACTCCTGTTCCTCCGGCTGTTGAATACTGTGACGGGATTCCTGTACTGCAGGCTGCCGACTACCACGTCGCGACTCCTGTTCCTCCGGCTGTTGAATACTGTGACGGGATTCCTGTACTGCAGGCTGCCGACTACCACGTCGCGACTCCTGTTCCTCCGGCTGTTGAATACTGTGACGGGATTCCTGTACTGCAGGCTGCCGACTACCACGTCGCGACTCCTGTTCCTCTGGCTGTTGAATACTGTGACGGGATTCCTGAACTGCAGGCTGCCGACTACCACGTCGCGACTCCTGTTCCTCCGTTTGTTGAATACTGTGGCGGGATTCCTGTACTGCAGGCTGCCGACTACCACGTCGCGACTCCTGTTCCTCCGGCTGTTGAATACTGTGACGGGATTCCTGAACTGCAGGCTGCTGAATACCACGTTGTGATTCCAGTTCCTCCGTTTGTTGAATACTGCGACGGGATTCCTGTACTGCAGGTTGCCGACTACCACGTCGCGACTCCTGTTCCTCCGGCTGTTGAATACTGTGCCGGGATTCCTGTACTGCAGGCTGCCAACTACCACGTCGCGACTCCTGTTCCTCCGGCTGTTGAATACTGTGCCGGGATTCCTGTACTGCAGGCTGCCGACTACCACGTCGCGACTCCTGTTCCTCTGGCTGTTGAATACTGTGACGGGATTCCTGAACTGCAGGCTGCCGACTACCACGTCGCGACTCCTGTTCCTCCGGCTGTTGAATACTGTGACGAGATTCCTGTACTGCAGGCTGCTGACTACCACGTCGCGATTCCTGTTCCTCTGGCTGTTGAATACTGTGACGGGATTCCTGTACTGCAGGCTGCCGACTACCACGTCGCGACTTCTGTTCCCCTGGCTGTTGAATACTGTGACGAGATTCCTGTACTGCAGGCTGCCGACTACTACGTCGTGACTTCTGTTCCTCTGGCTGTTGAATACTGTGATGAGACTCCTGTACTGCAGGCTGCTGTGTTTCTATATCCCCAGAAGAAACAACTGGTGTTTCAGCATTCAACATTTCTTCTTCTGAAGTTTTGCTTATCACAGATTTTGGACAAGGATGTAGAATTTCTGAAAGTGACTTTAGTTCCCCAATCACATTTGTTTGTTGACTTCTGCATACCATTTTAACTCCCGTTCTGTCGGAAATCCAAGATCTTTCATCTGAGTCAACTTTATCTAAGACTTGTCCCTGAGAAGACTTTTGGCTCTGTAGAGTCTGGGGATCAAGGGAGTGCTGACTGCTCTGGTGAGATTCCAGTTGCTCTAGTTGGAATTCCTGTTCTTGTATTCGTTGACTACTATGGTATGAGTCTTGTCTCTCTAGTTGTTGACCACCATGCTGGGATTCCTGGCTCTCCGATTGTTTGCTTTCATAGCCAGATTCTTGTACTGTCTGTTCTTCTTCTATCTCTTCAGGAAAAATAATATCCTGGTCAGACTGCACACGAGAAGACTTTTGGCTATATGTGGGCTGGTGACCAATGGACTGCTGACTGCTACGACGGGACTCCTGGCCAAGCAGTTGAGGGCTGCTACACTGGGATTGTTTCCTAAGAGAGGTTACACTACCTTTTGCACTTCCAGAAATCTCTGTCTGCTGGCTTTGGTCCATCAGTTCTTTGCGCTTAAAAATACTCACTTTGCTATCTGTCTGCAGAGACTGCTCTAGGACTCGACCAGGAACAGCTCTCTTTGGGGCTTCTTGCTCTGTTATTGGCCCAGTATCCCCACTTTCCTGGTGCTGGTTCATCTCGCTGTTATTCTCCTCTCTGATTTCATCACTGTGTTTCTGCTCCTCAACATCTAACACTTCCTCATTCCCAAAGATGGCCTGGTGAACTGTGGGGTCATCCATTCTTCTGCTCACCTACAGACTACTAAACTAGTTGTTAAGGCCCAAGGCAGTGGCTGAGCTTTGGCAAGCCAAGTCTCCCTTCTTGCCTTGTTCCCGTCTTCTGGGCCAATCTCTATGTTTCTTTGAAAAAGCTACAAATAAAGAAAACATAAGAGCTACTTAGTCTGATCCCAGTTCACGGGGGTTGTTTTATTCTTTTCATCAGGGCAGTGGAATGCATGTAGGTAGTGTCATTGTCTAGATGGATGGTAGACTCTTGGTGTGTCTTCTTTCTACTGACTGCCAGTTGGAATCATGGCCCTTCCGTCCAAGCAATCACTCTGGATCAAGTGGTCACTCACTCGCTCTCTCTCGCTCTCCCCTCTAGCTGCCCTGGTTTAGAAGCTTCAGCAAGTGGTCTATGACATCACCACCATTCTGCTCCAGCCACTCATCTTCCTGCAGCAGAAGAAGGCCGAAACCAGGGCTCTAGGACTGGATCAGAGGAGTTCTTCATGTTTGCTGCGGAAACGAAAGCCTTAGCTATTTTAAGATTGCGGGCCACAATCTGTCTTCTGCAAAAATGGGCTTTAAGAGGAGTTTTCTACCAGTTTTCCTGGTAAGGGGGACGCAGCAGGCAAGCTTTGAACACCCTAATGCTGTTTTTTTTATTCTCCAACTTTGTTACAGCAGTTTGCCTCCTTTCTTATTTCCTTCCATTCTGCCTCTCCTTTGCTCGTTTTCATCCTCCTCCTTCCCTCTCTCTTTCTACCAGGGACCTCTATGAACAAACTGGAAAGGGACTGCAGCTATAAGGATTTAACAAGGGGGTAACTAACAGCAGCTTCTTTTTAACAAGGACTCTGGAAGATATTAGTTGAAACTGTTGTGCTTTTAGAAGTGGAGGATTAATCACCTGGTTGTGTTGCCACCATGCTGCATGGCGGTGTCGAGTGCAGGAAAGATGGCGCCGCTGCTCCCAGGGTCACTGCTTGGCGAGGATGAGGGACGCGTTCCCTCTGGCCAAGAAGGCTTCGAGCAGGACTGGGACCGGGTGTCCCCTTGGTCTCTCTAGTCTGAGGCACGTTTTTTCCTCATCCGCTGAGCTCAGCATCCAACAGTCTTCTCACATAACAGGACCCTATGACAGAGGAACTTTTAACCCTTTCCCCCTCCTTTTCTTTATCTGCTGGTTTTGAACTAGAATCAAAACCACATTTTTATAGATTCAAATAGATGCTAAATTTTAGACTGGAAACCTGCAGGTGGGGCCATGTCTCTTTTGTATGGTGTCTAGTGGGAGCGGGTAGAGAGGGACCAGGGTGAGACTTCTAGGGACGTGGAGGAGGCGTCCCACCCTCAATTGGCCAGCTCCTCAGCTGCCAGGGAAGGGAGTCTCAGGGCTGGAGGGCGTCTCTCTGGAAAAGAGGGAAACAATCCCCCAGTGGGGACCCCTTTTTCAGGTGATGGGCCCATAACCATTCGCACTATGGATACTCCTCTGGGGAGGGGGCTTCTTGTCGTGGGTGACTCTATAGTCAGGAACATAGAGAGGGGGGGTCTGTGACGGATGTGAGGACCGCATGGTGACTTGCCCGCCTGGTGCGAAGGTTGCGGACATCACCTCTCGTCTAGATAGGCTGGTAGAGAGTGCTGGGGAGGAGGTAGCGGTTGTGGTATGTTGGCACCAAAGATGTGGGGAAATGTAGCCGGGTGGTCCTGGAGGCCAAATTTAGGTTGCTAGGTAGGAAGCTCAAATCTAGGACCCCAAAGGTAGCCTTCTCAGAAGTGCTACCTGTTCCACGCGCAGGGCCAGCAGAGCTCAGGGGTCTCAATGCGTGGATGAGACACTGGTGTCAGGAGGAGGGGTTTCGGTTTGTTAGGCACTGGGGAACGTTTTGCAACAAGCCGGGCCTGTACAAGAGGGACGGGCTTCACTTGAACCAAAATGGAAACAGACTGCTGGCACGTAACATTAAGAAGGTGGCAGAGCAGCTTTTAAACTGACCCCTGGGGGAAAGCCGACAGGAGCCGAGGGGCATCTGGTTCGGGACTCCTCATCCCTAGGGAATGAGGGTGCAGAGGTTTAGGAACAGCAAGGTTATGACAGAGTAGAAATTGGGAGTGGAAATAGGATGGGACGAGACAGCTGGTCCATCAGGAAGAGAGGCTGGAGGGGGAAAAAAAGCAAACAAACAACCCTTCTCAGGGAACCTGACGTACAAGTGCTTTTATGCGAATGCCCGAAGTCTCCGAGCAAAGATGGGAGAACTGGAATGTTTGGTGGCTAGGGAAAACATTGACATAGTGGGCATAACGGAAACCTGGTGGAATGCGGAGAACCAGTGGGATACTGCAATCCCAGGCTACAAACTCTATAGGAAGGACAGAGAGGGGCGTGTTGGAGGTGGGGTGGCCATCTATGTCAAAGAAGGGGTAGAATCTAGCAGAGTAGAGATTGAAGGGGGGGGGTCCAACTATACCACAGAATCACTGTGGGTTAAATTACCAGGCTCAAAGAGTGATGTAATAGTAGGGGCATGCTACCGTCCTCCAGATCAAAACCCTGAAGGGGATCTTGAAATGAGGAAGCAAATCAGGGAGGTGTCAACGAGAGACAGGGTTGTGGTCATGGGGGACTTCAATTATCCTCACATCGACTGGGTCAATTCATGCTCAGGTCATGAAAGAGAGACTGGATTTCTGGATATGCTAAATGACTGTGCCTTAGAGCAGCTTGTCACGGAGCCAACCAGAGGACAGGTGACTCTGGATTTGATATTGTGTGGCACTCAAGATCTGGTCAGAGAGGTAAATGTTACCGTACCGTTGGGGAACAGTGACCATGCTGCGATCTGTTTCGCCATGCATGTCGGGGGAAGAGCGCCAAGCAAATCTGACACAAAAACCCTTCCGAAGGGCAGACTTCCCCAAAATGAGGAGACTAGTTTTAAAAAAGCTGAAAGGGAAGGTAAAAAGAGTCCAATCGCTCCAGAGTGCATGGAGGCTGTTTAAAACAACAGTCATAGAGGCCCAGCGGGAGTGTATCCCACAAAGGAGGAAGGGCTTGACTAAGTCCAGGAGGGTGCCGGCATGGCTAACAAGCACAGTTAAAGAGGCTATAAAAGGCAAGGAAGCTTCCTTCCATAAATGGAAGTCTTGTCCTAATGAGGAAAATAAACAGGAGCACAAACTGTGGCAAAAGAAATGTAAAAAGATGATACAGGAGGCCAAGCAAGACTTTGAGGAACGTATGGCAGGCAACATAAAAGGGAATAACAAAAGCTTCTCCAAATATGTTAGAAGCAAGAAATCTGCCAGGGAAACGGTTGGTCCGCTAGATGGTGAGGGAGAGAAAGGGGTGATAAAAGGGGACTTGGAGACTGCAGAGAAATTAAACGAGTTCTTTGCATCTGTCTTCACGGCAGAAGACCTCGGGCAAATACTGCTGCCTGAACGGCCTCCCCTGACTAAAGAATTAAGTCAAATAGAGGTTAAAAGAGAAGATGTCTCAGACTTAATTGACAAAATAAAGATCAATAAATCACCAGGCTCGGATGGCATCCACCCAAGAGTTCTGAAGGAACTCAAGAATGAAGTTGCTGACCTCTTGACCAAAATATGCAACTTGTCCCTTAAAACGGCCACTGTGCCAGAGGATTGGAGGATAGCTAATGTCATGTCAATCTTTAAAAAAGGAAGGAGGGGGGACCCCGGAAACTACAGGCCGGTCAGCCTAACATCTGTTCCAGGGAAGATGGTGGAAAGTCTCATTAAAGATAAAATCTTAAAACACATAGAAGAACAAGCTCTGCTGAGGGAGAGTCAGCATGGCTTCTGCAAGGGGAAGCCTTGCCTCACAAACCTGTTAGAATTTTTTGAAAAGGTCAACAGGCATGTGGATGCGAGCGAACCCGTGGATATTATATATCTTTTCAGAAGGCGCTTGACATGGTCCCTCATGAAAGGCTCCTGAGAAAACTCCACCGTCAGGGAATAAGAGGGCAGGTCCTCTTGTGGATTAGGAACTGGTTGAAGACCAGGAAACAGCGAGTGGGAGTCAATGGGCAATTTTTACAATGGCGAGAGGTGAAAAGCGGTGTGCCCCAAGGATCAGTCTTGGGACCGGTGCTTTTCAACTTATTCATAAATGACCAGGAGTTGGGGATAAGCAGCGAGGTGGCCAAGTTTGCGGATGACGCTAAACTTTCCGGGAGGTGAAGACCAGCAGGGATTGTGAAGAGCTCCAGAAGGATCTCTCCAAACTGGGAGAATGGGCAGCAAAATGGCAGATGCACTTCAATGTAAGGAAGTGCAAAGTGATGCACATTGGGGCAAGAAACCAAAATTTCACATATACGCTAATGGGTTCTGAGTTGTCTGTGACGGATCAAGAGAGAGATCTTGGGGTGCTGGTGGACAGGTCGATGAAAGTGTCGACCCAGTGTGCGGCGGCTGTGAAGAAGGCCGATTCCATGCTCGGGATCATTAAAAAGGGATTGAGAATAAAACGGCCAATATCATTATGCCTTTGTACAAATCGATGGTAAGGCCACATCTGGAGTATTGTGTCCAGTTCTGGTGTTTGGCCACCAAACACCTTCTCTCCTGCCTCCTTCCACTCTCTGAAAAAGGAGCAAAAAGAAAGAGAGGAACAGAGTGGAAGAGGAAGTGTGGAGGAGAGGAGGGGGTGGATTAGAGTGCATCCCTCTCCACTCCTCCATGCTTCCCCTTCTGCTTCCTGTCTTTCTTTTTGAATCCAGAGAATGGGAGGAGGAGGAGGAGGAAGAGGAGGGGCAGCAGCAGCAGAGGCAGGAGCTGGCATGCCGTCGGATAAGGGAGGGGCAGTATTTGGTAAGCTGGCTGTTTTCCGAAAGCTCCTTCGGGATCAGTCTGGTTGCAGGCTGTGCAATTGTACTAGGAACAGGTCCCTCCATCCATTTTGACCGCCCCAATACATGTGGTAGGATCTAATTTGTGTACTGATAGTGGTGTTTTTGCCGCTCCCATAGAGGAGCAGCTGGATGGTGTTTGGTGAAGAAGGTGTTTGGTGACCAGTTCTGGTCACCACACCTCAAAAAGGATATAGTTGAATTGGAAAAGGTGCAGAAAAGAGCAACCAGAATGATTTGTGGGCTGGAGCACCTCCCTTATGAGGAAAGGCTACAGCTTTTGGGGCTTTTCAGTCTAGAAAAAAGGCGGCTGAGGGGGGGACATGATTGAGACATATAAAATTATGCATGGGATGGAGAGAGTGGATAGAGGGAAATTCTTCTCCCTCTCACAAAACACCAGAACCAGGGGACATGCACTAAAATTGAATGGAGGGAGAGTTAGAACGGACAAAAGAAAATATTTCTTTACCCAGCGTGTAATTCATCTGTGGAACTCCTTGCCACAGGATGTGGTGATGGCACCTGGCCTAGATGCCTTTAAAAGGGGTTTGGACAGATTCATGGAGGAAAAGACCATCACAGGAAAAGACCATCACAGCCATAAGCAACCTCCTGGCTTTGGAAGTGGGTTTTCTCTGTGCCAGGTGCAGGGGAGTGGCAGCAGGAAACGGATTATCTTGTTGGCTGTGTGCTCCCTGAGACATCTGGTGGGGCCCCTGTGTGATACAGGAAGCTGGACTAGATGGGCCTTTGGCCTGATCCAGCAGGGCTCTTCTGATGTTCTTATGTTCTTATGGCCCACTGCCCAATCATCCCCCCACAGTTTTGCCACCCCTGAGCGCAGGGAGGAGCTGCACCAGCATCGCTTTGCCAGGACCGTCTTGGCATATCGCCCTGGTTGTGCTGGCGCTAGTATGCTGTTTGCATGGCATTGCTGGGATGGGCTTTCAGGGTATGGTGGACGTTGCACTGGCATCCGTGCACCATCGGTGCAGCATCCGAATAGGATTGGGCCTTTGGTTTAGTTTATTTATACACTTCTATCATGCCCTTCAGCAGATACAGTATATTTCCAGGGTAGAAAATACCCCAGTATTTTAAGGCCCTGCCCAGGGAGTCTACAGCTCAGCCTAGGAGATAAGAAGCGTGGCCCAGGGGCAGGGCTATATTGTTCTGGCCTCTCAAAGGGGAACTTTGTGGATGGGAACTATGGTGAAAGAGCACCTGGCACACACGAGGAGCACTTTGCACAAGCAACCTCTGGTCCCTCACAACACGTATGGCAAGATATTTTGCTAACAGTTAAATAGATAGATACCTTTATTGGCATAAACACATCAAACAAACAAACATAAACAAATAACCCAAAAAAAAAATCTCCCAACAGATCCAATGACAACGACCACAATCCTGCAGAAAATTTCTCCCCAAACTGTCCCACTATAAATCTATACATCAAAACTCATTTCCCGAGTAGCCACCACCACAGAAGCAAAAGTTGCAATACCATCAAGTCTCCCATCATCTTCTGTTGACAGAAGGACTCGGAGAATATCCGCCTCCATCCAGCCCTGAAAACACGTCAGTATCGAGTTAAGGTGTTTCTGACGGAAAGACTCGTGCAGAGAGCATGATAAAAAGATATGCTCAGATGTCTCCACACACTTCATGCCACATGAACAGAGCCTTGCTGAAACAGGTATTCCTTTGTACCGCCCCCATAAAAGGGCAGAAGGGAGAGCCTTGCACCTTGCCAGCATAAAATCCCTTCTTAGCTGTGGGTTATGCAACTGATATAGATAAGTTGACAGCTTCCCAAACTTTATAGGCAGATGGAGATGCAATGGAGAACACGTTGTATCAGCTGCACTGATTAACTCTTGGCACTCAATGTCGAGAGTTCTCTCCTTAATAGTTCTAAATGCTGCAGCTAACCCCATCATGCCTAGCATCTCACTGTCAAGCCCCATCAATTTTAGCTTTGTAAGCAGACTAGAGACCCCACAAGGCAAAGATGTGTCTGATAGTAGGTGGTAAATCAGGCTATCACTTGTCGCTTTAAAAAGAATGCCCAGCCAAAATTTGGCAAATCTTAGCCACGCCAATGTATTCAGCCTTATAAGACCGGTTTCAAGGCACAGAGCTGAGTACGGAACACAACGTGGCATACCCAAAATTTTCCTGAGGAAATGGATACGCTCCGTGGCTAGGTCTGAAGCCTTGAACCAAATCGGGACACCATATAAAGCTTGAGAGACAACTTTGGCCTTATAGGCTTCCAGAGCAGCCGGGATATATCTGTTGCCCAGAGTAAAATAAAATCTCGCAACTCCTGAAGATGAGAGTTTGGCCAAATTAGAAATGGAGCGGCGATGAAAAGCCCAAGAGTGCCTGTAATGAAATGTGATGCCCAAGTATTTAAACTGGCGGACTTGTTCAATACTGTTACCCTTGCAGGTCCAGTTATAGATTTTGTATCTATTTGCAAAAATCATAATTTTAGATTTAGCATAGTTAATGTTCAATTTGTTGGCTGTTAGGTATTCAGCACATCTATTAAGTAGCCTCAGGAGACCCACACGAGTACGTGAAAGGAGAATCATATCGTCTGCATACAAAAGCAGCGGTACCTGACAGTTGCCCAAATATGGACAGTGACTGTTTACATCCTCCAGGGCCAGGGCAAGATCATTCAAAAATAAATTGAACAATAGGGGGGCCAAAATACATCCCTGCTTCACTCCTTTATTAACAGATATGGACTGGGATAGGGGCCCAGTTTGCTAACAGTTGTCTTCTTCACAGACAGGCAACCAAGTGGCACCTCTACCTCATCATCACCCCAACAGGGAAAGCAAGGACAAGGCGCCCCAGACAGGTAAGTAAAGGAGAGAATCTGCTGCCACAGGTTGATGCTGCATCTCTGTCTCATGTCCCTCTTCCCCCCCGCCCAAAAAAAAGACCCTTCAGGATTATCAAATGTGTTTTTGCTATAAACTGTGTTGCCTGACCAGCTAGGAGCAGGTGGGAGCGTCTGCTCTCTTCTGGTGAATGCCACAGACGCCAACCATGGATACTGCCAGCCAAACACTCCTCTGAATCACTCAGTCCATTTCAGGATTGCACCATTGCCACAGAGGGCAGAAGCTGAACAGTTTTTCTATGAGTTCCACTGCAGCCCTCAGCAAGGGAAAGGGAATGATCTGAGCGCAATGTTCTTGCCCCCAAGAGGGCACCACTGCATATTTATTTACTTATTTAAACATTTTTTATCCCGCCTGTCCAAGAAAACGCACAAGACAGTTAACAATACAGTACAACAGACATACAAAACCCAGTAAAACTGCAATATGAAAATACAATAAAATCACTCGAATAAATTAAATAAAAATGCCCTAACACGTTGGTGGCACCACTGCGAGTATGCCTCTCAGTCCAGAGAACAGATGTGGCTAATGCTGCTGTCTATTCCTTGTCCCCCTCGCTGTCTTTCTCCTTGCTTCTCACCGGCAGGCAGCTGCCCCACAGGCGAAAGCACTTTCTGGCCCCCAAGGGAAGCCTACAGCCTGCCTGCCTGCCTGCCTGCCTGCAGTGATGCCGTGTGAGCCCAGCTGCAGCTTAGCAAGGCTGCCTACCTACTCATTCCAGTCGTGCCTCTGTGGCTTTGTAAACTCAATGGCAGACTGTGAACCAACTGCTGCAACCAGACCTCACTGGCACCTGTTACTTGGCTGTCTGGTGGATCACTTGCAATGAAACAACAGCCCTGGTGGGAGGAGATAGTTAGCAATCCCAGTCATGTGTTTCCCTTTCAAATGCTGCTCCATCTTTAAGATTGTGCAATAAAAACATTGACCTGATTATACCTGGTGTCTGTCAGATGGTAGGGATCCCTTCTTCCCACCCTAGTTGTTTCTTAAACTCAGCTGGCATCTGGGACTCAGTGGGGAGAGGGGCCTCTCTGGTCTCAGGGTCTGCAGCATCCTCACTCTGTGACTCCTTGCGTTCCAAGGAGGGGGAATACCCCCTGTTCTCTGCTACCATGGTCAATGGCAGACAGTTGCAAGAGGATTAAACACCCACAGGCGCCCACAATGATGCAAAGGGTATGGGTGTGTGTGGGTGTGGCTATATGGGTGTGGGCAGGCAGTCTGGCTCAGTTGGTAGAGTGACCGTCTCATATGCCTGAAGATCTGAAGGACAGCAATTTGTGATGGCCGGAAGTATCCGCGTTTGTCGGAGAGCTGTCGGCACACCGCTGATAAGCTGCAGAGACTCTGTGAGGGAGAGAAGCTGCAGCTGAACTTTGAGGGGAGTCAAGGTTGCCTGTCAGTCGAGCCGTGATGAGGCGGATGCCAGAGAGAGGCTGGACTGTGAAGGAAACCACCTAGAATGAAGGGTTCTGTACAAAACAAAACATATTACATAAGAACATAAGAACATAAGAACATAAGAAGAGCCCTGCTGGATCAGGCCAAAAGCCCATCTAGTCCAGCTTCCTGTGTCACACAGTGGCCCCACCAGATGCCTCAGGGAGCACACAAGACAACAAGATACCTGTGTCCAGTCGCCACTCCCTTGCACCTGGCACAGAGAAAACCCACTTCTAAAACCAGGAGGTTGCTTATGGCTTGTAACCTGTGATGGTCTTTTCCTCCATGAATCTGTCCAAACCCCTTTTAAAGGCATCTAGGCCAGATGCCCCACCACATCCTGTGGCAAGGAGTTCCACAGTTGAATTACACGCTGGGTAAAGAAATATTTTCTTTTGTCTGTTCTAACTCTCCCTCCACTCAATTTTAGTGCATGTCCCCTGGTTCTGGTGTTGTGCGAGAGGGAGAAGAATTTCCCTCTATCCACTCTCTCCATCCCATGCATAATTTTATAAGTCTCAATCATGTCCCCCCTCAGGCGCCTTTTTTCTAGGCTGAAAAGCCCCAGACGCTGTAGCCTTTCCTCATAAGGGAGGTGCTCCAGCCCACGAATCATTCTGGTCGCTCTTTTCTGCACCTTTTCCAATTCAACTATATCCTTTTTGAGGTGTGGTGACCAGAACTGGACACAATACTCCAGATGTGGCCTTACCATCGATTTGTACAAAGGCAGAATGATATTGGCCGTTTTATTCTCAATCCCTTTTTTAATGATCCCGAGCATGGAATTGGCCTTCTTCACAGCCGCCGCACACTGGGTCGACACTTTCATCGACCTGTCCACCAGCACCCCAAGATCTCTCTCTTGATCCGTCACAGACAATCAGAACCCATTAGCGTATATGTGAAATCTTGGTTTCTTGCCCCAATGTGCATCACTTTGCACTTACTTACATTGAAGTGCATCTGCCATTTTGCTGCCCATTCTCCCAGTTTGGAGAGATCCTTCTGGAGCTCTTCACAATCCCTGCTGGTCTTCACCACCCGGAAAAGTTTAGTGTCATCCGCAAACTTGGCCACCTCACTGCCTATCCCCGACTCCAGGTCATTTATGAATAAGTTGAAAAGCACCGGTCCCAAGACCGATCCTTGGGGCACACCGCTTTTCACCTCTCGCCATTGTGAAAATTGCCCATTGACTCCCACTCGCTGTTTCCTGGTCTTCAACCAGTTCCTAATCCACAAGAGGACCTGCCCTCTTATTCCCTGACTGTGGAGTTTTCTCAGGAGCCTTTCATGAGGGACCGTGTCAAACACCTTCTGAAAATCCAGATATATAATATCCACAGGTTCGCTCGCATCCACATGCCTGTTGACCTTTTCAAAAAATTCTAACAGGTTTGTGAGGCAAGACTTCCCCTTGCAGAAGCCATGCTGACTCTCCCTCAGCAGAGCTTGTGCTTCTATGTATTTTAAGATTTTATCCTTAATGAGACTTTCCACCATCTTCCCTGGAACAGATGTTAGGCTGACCGGCCTGTAGTTTCCCGGGTCCCCCCTCCTTCCTTTTTAAAGATTGGCGTGACATTAGCTATCCTTCAATCCTCTGGCACAGTGGCCGTTTTAAGGGACAAGTTGCATATTTTGGTCAAGAGGTCAGCAACTTCATTCATATTATTGTATTGTAAAAACCCCTTGGGGTTTAGAAAGCCTGCCTGTGTAAACCGCCTTTGAATTAGTCAGAGGAGAAATCCGATAACCAAAGAAAAGGCGGTACATAAACACAGTACCCAGCACTGTTGAATTCTGGGTGGCAACCCTATCTGGGGGCCCATTTTAATGTCGAGGCCCTGGGGAATTATCCCTGGCAGCCCCACCCTCTCTGTGGCTCTGACCTGGGTACTGGGATTCCCAGCAGTTTATTGCTTTTCCCCTTTGCAGCTGATGCCACAGTAGCTCCTGTAGGGGGTGCTGTGGCATTCTTGTGTCACTCTCTCTTGGTTCAGCTTACCTCACAGGACTGTTGGGTGTATAAAGTCAGGGAGCAAGTCATGTATGCCACTGTACTGAGTTCCTTGAGGGAAGAGTGGAATAAAAATATAATAAGTAAATAAATACATGAAAAGAACTTCCACATAGGTTTTAATGTGTGTGATAAGTGCACATGCATGTACAGTACTTTAATGTGTGCAGACTCCTTGTCAGCAGCTAGAATTTCTAGAAGGCCACTTTCAGATTGGGGTCAGGGTGCAGGGCCACCCTCTGCGCACACGCTTGTCTCTGGGCACGCATGCCTTATACTGAGGACGAAAGGACTTGCACCAATATACTGTAGTACAGTATTACACTATCTGTGGCTCTGAGGAAGTGCGTATCTGTTCAAATGTGTTGGCGGTCATGATTCTGTTGGAGCATTTTATAACCCCCCACCTGTCAGCAGCATGTTGAGTTTTTTTTCTAGTTTGCAGAAGTGCTGTTTCCCCCCTTTCATTTTGGGGGGTACCACTGGCAGTAGGGTTGTGGGTTTGATCCAGTTAACTAGCCCATAGTGCGCTGTATGTACAGGGAGGAGGGCAGCAAAATCCACGACTGTGTGTGCAGGAAGCCCATGCAACGACCTACAGGCAAGCTGCTGCGAGCCCGGTTCTTCTCTGTGTTGGGATTCTGGAGCATTTGAAGCAGCAGCCTGAGACCTAGCGTAGTATCCGGGTTACAGCGATGATGAGACTGGAACGCTTCCCTGAGCTGAGCTCCTGCGAAGGTGGCTGGCTGGGATATGCTGCATGCATGCAGTCACAGACGGAGCTTGGCTGGATGGTCCTCCCAAGATGTCCGGACGAGCGCGTTCAGTCCAAGGAGCCTGCAGTGCAGCAGCAGCAGCAGCAGCAATGCCAACCAGAAGAAGGAGAAGGGTGGCGTGGCTGGCGAATGTCATGGCTGCAGACTGTACGCTTTGCTTCTGCAAAACAGTTCCTCCCTCGCACACACCCCTCGGAGGAAGGCTGCCAACGTCCAGGGATGAGGGCGGCTTCTCTGGCTGGCGGCTCGCTCCGCTCTCCTTCTTCGTCCCGACTCCTCCGCCTGCTGCTGCTTCCTCCTCCGCGGTCTTTGGGCGACGCCCCGGGCTCTTGCAGTCGCCTTCGCGTCCAGCCCTCCGGCACTTTGTCCCCGCAGGAGGTTTTCCGCCCTGCCGTTGCCCGCCTCGGCCTCCAGGGGGCGTTGCTGGGCCCGCCCGCCCGGGGATTGGGGCCTGCCGGCCGCCGCCACGCCTGCGCAGTGCGTGTGGGACGGCGGCGGCCGCGGCCCAGGCTTGGGAAAGCGGAGTGGCGCCTGCTGCAGCTTTGCGGCGGGGCCGACGGCCCGGAAGACCCGGATGTGACCGCGGCTGGCCGGGCCGGCGGGCAGGGCCGGGGAGGGGGTGAGCGGCGCCCCTCCCCCAGTCCGTCCCGGGGCGAGGAGGGGGGGCTATGCAGCCGCCTCAGGCGCCCCCCTACGAGTTCCTCAGCGAGGAGAACGGGCAGAAATGGCGGGGGCTCCTCGTGCCGGCCCTGCGCAAGGTCAGTCACTCGCCCCTCGTCCGCCGGGCGCGCGCTCCCTTTCCCGGCGGCGCACACCCCTTTCTTTCCCCTCCCCTCCCCTCCCCCCCGCGACATGGTCTCCCAGGCAACGGGATCCTCCTCCCCCGCACGGGCAGCCCCGTCCTCTCCTCCCCCCGCCGCCGGGTCACACCACGGAGGGTGCCCGCCGGGCTCCGCAACAGCAGCAGCAGCAGCAGCAGCAGCAGGAGGGCCCTCCCCGCGCCTCCCCGGCCAGCGGTGCCTTCTTCGCCCGCCGGAGCCGCCCCTCGCCCGCCAGGAAGCCCATCTGGCCGCGGGGCCCTCCCGCCACGCCACCCCCTCTGACGAACCCGTCCTTGCGGCGGAACCTCTTCTTGTCGCTCCTCTCCAGAGAGGCGGCCAGGCTGGGGCGTTTTGCTACCTGTCCCGAGGCAAAGGGCTGGATTCCTCCCCCCCCCCCCGGTCACTGGCAGCATTTGGTCCCCTGGAATGTTGTAGCAGACCGAAGTGCGCTGCCGTGATTTACTTTGAAGTGATTTGTAGCTTGGGAGCCTACCCTGTGCAAAACCTCTTTTCCACATCTCTACCCATTTTAGGCAGGGGCCTGCAGTATTGGCTGCTGGCTGTTCAGCCTTGTAATTAAACCCACAAAAGTTACTACTCTGCAGTGCTTATGAATAATAATAGTTCTGTGATCATCAGCCTTTGTATCGGGCTTTCAAGTGTTCACAGTTCTTCACATAGTCTTTCTTACAACAACCCTGTAAGGTCAGCAACTATCCCCCATGTTGCAGCTGAGGTGTTGTAGCTGCTACCTTACCCTATCAGCTCCTAACGTTCTGTTCTTATGGACAGAACACAATTGCAAATAGGAGTAGTACTCCAGACACCTCTGGAAAATCAGCCCTTGTTATCAGCAAACTCCTAAAATATTAAGATATGCTCATATTAACTCAGAGATATCCAAAACTTTGTCAAATATAATCCATGTATGCCTATTGCTCATATTCACACGCATGCTGTGCCACTAAGAGTGAAAGACATAAACCATCCAGTTGCTTTAAAGTTGTGGTGGGTTATTTCTCTTGACACATTTATTAAAATCAACAAAGAGCTACTGCAAACATTGCTTAATGCAGCCAGGATGTGAAAGGAAAAAACACCATTAGTTCCTAGTGAACAGCATGGTTCCTCTCTAATTCTTATGCCATCAATTTTCTATAAAAAGAAAAAAAGCTCATGATGGTAAACAATGAAGCCCATATTCAGGCAGAGTCACGGCACAATCCTATGTATGTTACTTGGGAAAGCCCTATTGAGTTCAGTGGGATTTACTCCCACGTAAGTGTGCATAGGATTGTAGCCTCGGATCCCTAAATGGATTTCCAAAGGTTACTTCAAGCAGAAAAGATGTTTGATAGCATCTCTTTACCATTGAACTCAAATAGACTTACTTCTAGGAAGATGTACAGAGTGTTTGCAACCAACACATCTTGATCCAGAGATAAATTAACTACAGTACTATCATTTTCCCCCGAGATAAATTAACAACTTGTCACAGGTTTTTTAAAATTGTTTAAATTGTCACAGTTTTTTTTAACTTACCTTTTTTTAATAAGGGAATTTAAAAAAGGTAGCTTTCAACTGAACCCTTAGTTGGGGGACAGGGAGAGGAACACTGTGAATTAGAAACTTTACATTGCACTGTCCCAGGATTAATCAAATCCTCTCAAGTCAGTTCAGACTCAGACATTCGGTTTTAAAGGTGGTCCAAATCCAAAAGGAGGGAAGGGTCTCCATGAGAGCTGCAGTCCTATGCACACTTCTGGGGACAAGTGCCATTGAACATCATGAGGCTTGCGCCTGAGAAGACATGCATAGGATTGTGCTGTAAGTCATTTTTATGGAGAACTCATTGTAGCCAGAGAGTCCTCAGTAACCCTTCGCAGTATTTCAGTTCATAGGGGCTTTGTTCACATAGTGGGAAACCTTATTTTCGGGACCCACCTAGCTTTACGAGACTTAAAAAAAAAGATCTAGAAAGAAATATTTTTTATTTATTTACAAAAAGCTGGATCCATTTCTTGTAAAGAGCCAGCCCTAATGAATAGCCTCAAGGCTTGAAGGGCTTAGTTATGCGACCTGTCATTGTCAGACTTGGGGGGGGGGGGAAACAGACCATAAAAAGATGCTCAACCATTTATTTCCCTATATTTACACAAGCTTGCATACTGCAGGGACTCATCTTCTTGCAGGGCAATTAACAGCTATCTGATTTTTTAATAGCCCCAGGGCTTGCGGCAATTAGTTATCTGATCTTTCCATCACCCTTGTTTTCATTGAAGGATCTGTTCACAACCCACCAGAAATCAGGTCGTGACCTACCAGTGGGTCCCAACCCACAGTTTGGGAACCACTGCCCTAGATGCTTAGACCCCCTAGAGTCTTTTCATCTTTGCAGCTAAGAGGAGATTTTCATCAGGAAAATGGCACTTGGAAAAGTGTTAATGCCAGTTCCCCATTGCTACCGTCCAGTTCTCATCACAACTCCTTTTATGGTTTGTTTTTGTTTTTTAAGAGTTGGAAGAACTGATCTCAGATCTTGGTAGTCTCATATAGTTTGGCCATAGCAGGACTCTCCTGTTGCTGTTTGAAGAGAAGTAACAGGAGGCAGTGTTAGGCTCTTGGTTAACAGAGTAAAATGTTGCCTTTGTTACTTTATATAAGCGTTACATAAGCATTCTTTTTCTGAAATTTTGTTTTGTGATATGCAGGAGAAACCAGGCTCTTGAAACGATGACCAAGGGCCTTGTTGTCAGTATTGTTCCTTCTTCAATTTGGTTTTTTAACAAAACAACCCTCTTTGTGCAGGTTCAACAGCAAGTCCATCCCAACCTTTCAGCTAAGGAAGATTCCCTCTACTACATTGAGGAACTAATTCTTCAGCTGCTGAACAAACTATGCATTGCACAACCAAGGACTTTTCAAGATGTAGAGGTAGGAATTGTAAATGCATTTATCTCTGAATGCCAGATGCAAGGGAGTGGCAACAGGATACCGGTCTCTTGTTGTCTAGAGTGCTCCCAAAGGCATCTGGTGGACCACTGTGAGATACAGGAAGCTGAACTAGGTGGGCCCTTGGCCTAATCCAGCAGGGTTGCCTTATGTTTTTATAAAGTGTGCTGACGAAAAACAAAACAGCGCTGGTAGGAGAAAAGGAAACTGAAAAACATCTGCACAAAACCAAAACCGTGACAGGAGTAAGCCTGGCTGGAGAGAGCATGCTTGGCTTCCTTGCACTAACAGAGTAGATACCAGAATTCAAGCATGCACAGCACAGTTGCTGACATATGGCATGTGAAGAAGCACTGAGTGTTTCTAGCACTAACGGAGGCAGTGTTAGTACAGTATAAGCAGTAGCCTTGTATGGTAAGAGTGTATTAAGCAGTGTTGTCTGGTCACGTAAGCTACTGACCATAGTGAGTGTATCAAGCTAGTGGGAGTTCTTAAGAACATCAGAAGAGCCCTGCTGGATCAGGCCAAATGCCCATCTAGTCCAGCTTCCTGCATCACACCGTGGCCCCACCAGATGCCTCAGGGAGCACACAGCCAACAAGATAAACTGTTTCCTGCTGTCACTCCCCTGCACCTGGCACAGAGAAAACCTACTTCTAAAGCCAGGAGGTTGCTTATGGCTTGTAACCTGTGATGGTCTTTTCCTCCATGAATCTGTGCAAACCCTGTTTAAAGGTATCCAGGCCAGGTGGATTCTTGGAGAGCTTTAAAAAATGACTGTAAACCTTTGGGTTCGGTGAACTGCATTACTTACTTAATTACTTAATTACAATATTTATATCCCGCCTTTCTCCCCGAAGGGACCCAAGGTGGCTTACAACAAAGAAAAATACAATACCACAAAAATACATACATAAATAGTTAGTTTCAAAACGATAAAAAACAGTTAACAAAAACTAATAAAAACAACATCTAAAAATTGATTTAAAAATTATTATAATTAAAACAGATCATAAAAACAGCAGCGCCCCACCTGTACCAGCAGAATGTTAAAAAAGGCAAGGACTCAGAAGGCTTCTTTGAACAAGAAGGTTTTTAGGCCTTGCCGGAAAATGTCCAAGGAGGGAGCAGTTCATAAGTCAAAGGGGAGGGAATTCCATAAGGTTGGTGCCACTACTGAGAAGGCCCTGTTTCTGGTCGCCGCCCCTCGCACCTCCCTGGGTGACGGCACCCACAAAAGGGCCTTCTCTGATGATCTAAGGAGATGAGCCGGACTATATAGAAGTAGGCGGTCTCTCAAATATCCTGGCCCCAAGCCGTATAGGGCTTTAAAGGTCAAAACCAGCACTTTGAATTGGGCCCGGAAACGAATCAGCAGCCAGTGCAGCCGTCGAAGGAGCGGCCTGACAGAGTCGAACCGCCTACCTCCAGTGACTACACGGGCCGCCGCATTCTGCACTAATTGCAGTTTCCGAACCGACTTCAAGAGCAGCCCCACGTAGAGCGCGTTACAATAATCTAATCGCGATGTCACCGTGGCATGGATCACCGTGGTCAGGTCTGCGCGATCCAAGTACAGCCGCAGCTGGCGCACCAGCCGAAGCTGGGCAAAGGCCCCCCTGGCCACAGCCGCCACCTGGGAATCCAGGAGCAGCTGTGGATCCTGCTCCTTCAGAGGGAGTGCAACCCCCTGCAGAGCAGGATAATCTCTTGTGTTGAATTATGATAAGCTGTTTTATTTATTTATTTATTTATTTAAAGAATTTGTAGCCCGCCTTTCTCCCGAAGGCACTCAAGGCGGCTTACAACATATTAAAATACATATAAACAACTTTAAAACAATTCATTAAACACATTAAAATAATTAAAAACACTTGAGATTTAAAAACAACCCCAATGGGTCACCAGCATCCAAGTTATTGTGATGTGTTGTTTTGTTTTAAAAAACGTATGAACTGACTCTGGGGACGGGTCCTTCAGGAGTGAGGGGGGGGGGATAGAAATTTGTTTAATTAAATATAAAAACTAGACAAACTAGCCAGGCTTTACTGGAATGAGATATCGTAGGAAGTGCTTTTCCACTATCTTCACTTAATCTGTGAAGGAACTATGAATGGGGATATGTATTTCCTTGATTCCTAGTATTGTGCTCCGCCTGCTGTGCTGGGGGGCTTTCCCTTCAAGCAGGAACAACTGAGAGCATTCTGAGAAGTACTGAAGGGCAGGAGCAGCGGAGGGAGCCGCTGTGGGAGCCAAGGGCAATTGGAAGGGGTCCAGTGTTTCATGACCGAACGACATCAAGTGTGGTGGTGAAGGCTGACAGGGCACTGTGTCTGCATTTTCCTTTGGAGTCTTCCACCTGTTTCCAAATCTGCATCTTGTATTTTATCAGGAGCGAGTTCAAAAGACCTTTCCTCATCCAATTGAGAAATGGGCAATTGCAGATGCACAGTCCGCCATTGAGAAGCGGAAACGAAGAAACCCTCTCCTGCTGCCTGTGGATAAAATACATCCTTTATTAAAGGTATGTTGTTGTAAAATATTTGCTGGAAAGCTTACAAGCAGCCCAAGGACGCACACACACGAGGCTGAGTTCATAACTTGTTATTCCATTGGATAGCACACAGTATGTAAAACTAATAGATGCCATTGAACAGCAGATTCAGTATAACCAGCTACTAAGTGAAACCTAACTGAAGATTCACTTAGGCACATTCAATACACATAAAAATTATTCTCCTACCTGAGACAGAAGGCACCAACAACAGAAGTCCAAGAAAATATTTATAAATAACCACAGATGCTGCACTTCACAGATCAAGTCTCTCAGACCCATAGACTCAAGGCGGTTTTACATAGGCAGGCCGACCATAAACCCCTATTTTTTCAAATGTTTTTTTTACAATATTATTCTATGAGAGAAACTCATCGAACCCTCCATTTCTCAAGACGTTTCCCTTCATAGTGCAGTTGTCGTTCTGACCGCACGGCTCTTGCCTTCCGAGCTTCCACAGGCAACCACATATCAAGCCTCGGATGGGTTCACAAGCTGCTATCCATTCTTGCCAGCTGATAACTCCACAGCCCACACTCCTCTGCATTCCATTCCGAAGCTCTGTTGACTTCATTCCGAGTGACTCTGGCACTCCATCAGTGGCATTTCGTCCCTCTTCCAAAACGAGACCAGGGCTGACCCTGCTTTACAATTAGCCAATAAGAATTGCGCCAGGGTTTTTTTTTTTTTTTTTAATAAGGACCTGTTTTTATTTGACATTGACTTCAGGGCTCCCTGTAAATTTTGCACTGACCTTTCCACCGGGCTATTAGTGGATGAATGGTGTGGGGCGGAGGTGATGTCTTTTCAGACTTGATTCTGATTGGCCAACGCTTCACTTTGCGTCCTGCCCCCACTGCACCGAACGCAGCCTCTCATTGCCTGGAGTTCAACGTGTCCCACTTTGCTCGCAGGGCAACGCAGCTCTCCTGTGTTGCCATGCGATCTTCAAAAACTCAAGACAGACCGAGATCTTCGTGCCGCAGTGCGGCCGGTGTGTCGCAGCCTTTATTCATAAGTAGCACCCCAGCTCCCTTTGCTCAATGTTACTGGTTACTGTATCCGTTTTATTCAGCGTGTGCGTTCCAGGTGGGCTCAGGCATTTCCTCCCAGCCTGTTAGTAGTATTTTTCCTACCTGCCTTTCCCCCCATTTTGTTTAATTTCTTTTCTTTTGGGCTTTTTAATAAACTAGTTACATTTTGACTCTTTGCCTGCCTAGTCCATGTTCATGGGCAATTCAGTGGGTTGTCATGTCTCTTTGTCCTGCAGATACTACTGTGGGTTTGATTTTTCAGTCGGAACCCCCAGGGTTCAGTGCTCTCTTTCCCCCCCGCCGGTGACTAGCAGTTAAAAACTACCAAGGTTCTCCCTTCTTCAGCTGTTGATCCAGTAAAGGGAAAGCGGGGGGGGGGGGGAGGGAGGAAGGGGTGCATGTGCACGAACCACTAGGTGTTGCTCCCCTTGGTCAGCCTGACTTCTCTCAGGTCTTTTTCTCTGACACGCTGATTTCAAAGTGTGGCAGTGAAACGGGTCAAGGGGAAAGAGGGGGTGATTTTATATCATTGGGTAAGACAGGCAAGGGTCCAGAGCACAGGTGGGAGGTCGTACTCCTCCAACTAGCACGCACATATCCTCTGACTGAACGCTTTGATAAGCACCCATAACAGTCAGAGAGTTGTGTGCCTTCAGCTCCTTCTGGTGGGCTTCTCAGAGGCATCTGGTTGGCCATGTGAGATGCAGCATGCTTGACCCGTTGGCTTGATCCAGCAGCTGGGTCCTCATTATGTTCTTATGATTTTATACTCATTCTTCTTGTGTTAACTTTTTCAGGAGGTTCTTGGTTACAAAATAGATTATCATGTGTCCCTTTACATTGTGGCTGTCCTGGAATATATCTCAGCTGACATCTTAAAACTAGCTGGCAACTATGTTTGCAACATACGGCACTTTGAAATCTCCCAGCAGGACATTAAAGTATCAATGTGTGCTGATAAGGTAAGGTGTCCATGAAGATCCAGTGTTCATGCAAGTCCTTCATATGCATCTAGATGTCTTGTGTTGCTGTAATTATTTTTTGTTACTGCTTAACAAAAGTAGTAACCACAATCCTATGCACACTTTCCTGGAAGCAAGTTCCACTGAATTCAGGATTCAGGATTGTGTTGTCTGATTTTTAATAATAATAATAATGTTAATGTTAATATTATTATTATTATTATTATTAACAACAACAATAACCATCAGTATTTATATACCGCCTTTTTCTTTGGTCATCAGATTTCTCTTCTGACCTTAATTCAAAGGCAGTTTACACAGGCGGGCTTTCTAAATCCCGAGAGGTTTTTACAATCATACAAAGTTCTAATCTTCCATAGAACGCTTCTTTCCAGGTGTTTTCCTTTCATGGTCTGGCCTCTCACTGGCATTCACCTCCCACGCTTTTGAATGACAGGCAACTTCCTCTCACAGAGTGCTGGCTGTAGCTTCTCTCCCTCACAGAGGCTCTGCAGCTTGTCCACGGCGACAGCTCTTGGACAGTACACGGATACTTCCAGTAGTCCTGAACTGCCATCCTTCAGGTCTTCAGGCATATGAGACGGCCGCTCTACCAACTGAGCCAGACCTCCTGCCTTCTGCCTTTAAATGCTTCTAGGTTCATTTCTATGTAAGCAAGCAGGTTTTTAGGACACATTGCTTTATTTATTTATTTAAAGAATTTGTATCCCGCCTTTCCCGGCAAGGGCACAAGGCGGCTTGAGGGCACTCAAGGGCACTCGGCAAGGGCACTTTATCAACAGAGTTTACTGATAGATACTGAGAACACTCCCCCTGCAACGTATTCAGTTTATCTTCCTGGGAATTCTGTTTTTCCATCAAGGAGTGACTTTATAATTGATCCTGTATTAAAATGTAACATCTGTTCTGTTCTTAGGTGTTGATGGATATGTTTGATCAGGATGACATTGGCTTAGTTTCTCTCTGTGAAGATGAGCCGGCTTCTTCTAGCGAACTCAATTACTATGATCTTGTTAGGTCAGAAATTGCAGATGAAAGACAGTATCTTCGGGAGCTGAATCTGATCATAAAAGTATTTCGCGAAGCTTTCTTGTCTAACAGGAAGTTATTCACACCTTATGTAAGTGAATCTGTTGCCACCCAGTTAACTCCAGTTTGTGATTAAATAGTTGTGCACTTTATCCGTTTTGGTAATTGTAACTCAAATGATGGCTACCAATTGAAACCACCCCCACCCCCACCCCGGTGTCCTGTTTCCAGGAGCGGGGGGGGGGGAGAATTGTCTTAAAGTTGAGACTCCTTTTAAGGAGAGGAGAATGGAGTTGGCAAGAGCAAAGAGAGTGCTGATGTGTCCGAGTGTGTGGCATTCTCATGCACGAAGGAAAACAAGCAATGGGGGAGCCCAAAGAGAGGGGAAAACGTCAGACCCTTGTTGCCTGAAGGCAGGGGTAGGGATGCAGCTTGAAAGAGACATCAAGGACCAGGGTTAGGACAAGCAGAGTTGACGCCAAGATGAAGCTGGAGCCAGGCAGGAGCCAGTAGGGGCTGTGAGTGCCTGAAAGCCTTTCAGGGGCCAGCAGTGACACAGGAGCTGCTCTTCTAGCCTGTGAGAGGCTTCCTTGCTGGTATGGCAACAGTTTGCACCTTTGGCCAGAACTTGGTGGAGATGCCCAGGCAAAGTCCCTGCATGATGTTCCTGAAGTCCGAGCTTTAGGACTGGATGTGTTTAGGTCTTGTCAGGAATAGGGTGCAGTAGCATTTTAAGAGGACAACCCTTCCACTCACCCTGTTGCTATATGAGGGGTTTGTTGTGGTGATTTCAGTATGAAAGCTCCAAAGAGCAACTCCTCTGTCTCAGTCTCTGCAGTCAAATTGGTAGAAGGCCTCGGCGGTGATGCCCGTGATCCCCTTTAAAACGGGGGGGGGGGCAGATTGAGGCAGTTTGGAGTGACTGCTTCCTTATTGGAATGTTCTGTCTTCAGAGGTGCATCTCGCAGCATCCAGGTATCTCTTCAATCCACAAGGCAACACCTGGACAAGCATTTTGTGGAAGGGTGCTTTTTATGTGGATGGGTTCACACGTTAACATAAGAGCTAAGAATTGCATCCTAGGGTGCTCAGAGAACTGGCAGATGTTATCTCGGAGTCTATAATAATTGAGGACTCCTGGAGAATCAGGGAAGTGCCAAGAGACTGGAGGCGAGCTCACATGGTCCCTGTCTTCAAGAAAGGAAACAAAGAAGATCTGGGCAACCCAATCTGATGGTGATGAGAGAGGTGGAGCACAGACTTCTTGGATGACTGTAGTGTAGTGGATGGGGGGAAAGGAGTTCTCTTGGATACGTGGATGGCAGGCTATTAAAATGCTGCCATGTTAGCAAGTGGTGCATAGTCTTGCAGGGTCTGAAATGACACCGTATTTTTTCCCATCAACTTGAAATTCTTGCACATTGTATTCAACGGCTAATTATTTAACTAATAATGGAGAAAGACACATATTCATGATGGTTCTCTTCTTAGGACATTGAAATGATATTTAGCAACATTACAGATATCCACGAATTGACAGTAAAGCTCTTGGGGTTAATTGAGGACACTGTGGAAATGACGGACGAAAGCAGTCCTCACCCTCTGGCTGGCAGCTGTTTTGAGGACCTGGCAGAGGTGAGTTGGGAAAGCAGTTCAGATGAGCATGTCTAGTTCATCACTTTTTCTAGATTTGGATGTGTTGCTCCTGCAAGGGGGGTGGAAATGTTTTGTTTTAATTTCTAAACACCAGCTGGTATAAGTTAACAATAAACAGCCCTTTAAATACATGTGCCTGCGATGTTTACTTCTAACTGGCGGCAGACCTTTCCCATGTTCATTGAATAGGTATGGGGAGAAGTGCTTGGAAAGTGTAATGTGCACAGAAGTCTAGAAATCCTCCTACTTGGGAAAATACTTAAGTAGGCCTGTTGACCAATTAAAGAAATCCTGGAAGACACAGGAGTTTTTGATTCAGCTATTGGTTAAATTTGTATGTGGATAAAAACAGTAGTTCAGTCGAGTGTGGAGGTTCCCATGGCATGTAACAATTTGCAACGATTTGAGAGTTATAGGATTTTCAGCCATGTAAAGTTGAAATGAAGAAATAAAGTTCTTACTAAAATCAGTGGTCTGTAGAAATTCCTTGAGACGAGGTAGCAGCTATAAGCGCTAGTATCTTCAGGATTATCCAAAGCAGCCACAGGTTTGAAGTTATTGCCTGTGGCTGCTTTGGATAATCCTGAAGATACTAGCGCTCACAGCTGCTACCTCGTCTCAAGGAATTTCTACAGACCACTGGTTTTAGTAAGAACTTTATTTCTTCATTTCAACTTTACATGGCTGAAAATCCTATAACTCTCAAATCGTTGCAAAAACAGTAGTTTCGAAGCAAGAAGTATCTTCCCTTTTATTTTCAACTGATGTACAGGCATGCCATAGCAGTCATCGTCTTAGAAGAAGCATTCGCTCCTATGTCTGAGAAAAAAAAAATGTGTGTGTGTGTGTGTGTGTGTATGTATGTTATCTGATGAATTGGAAGTTAAAAAGTTTTTAGTGTTTGCTGCATCCTTACTCTTAACTATTAGCCTTGTTCTTTCTGTGTGTGTTTAAGTTCATAAATTCAAAAACAAGCTACACCAGTGGTTCTCAAAGTTCTCCCCGCAAGGAGGGGAGAACTGAGAGTGCTTGCAGAGGTGGGGACAGCGGCAGTGGCGCTCCTGGGGATTGTGCCATTTTGGGGAAAAAGTGGTCTTTTTTTTAACTTACTGGAGGTTCTGACGGCCCTCCGGAGGGTGCAGGGAGGCCTTCAACCACCTCTGCGGGCCTCCCCGTGCTGTAGATCACTGCTCCAACGTGATTGCGACCACTGATGCAGTGTCTTTTTAAAAAGAGGGTTCCGGTACTAAAACGTTTGGGAACCCCTGATTTAGAGCATAAAGCCCAATTTTAGCTTTACACACTGACCCTGGCACGTAACCCTCACGTAAGACAAGGAGCGACTGTGTATGATTTGCGATTTCTTCTTCAGGTATTGTGAATGTTAACATTGTGCTGCTTTTCAGACTTAAAATGGCTACTCTCTCTTTATAGGAACAAGCCTTTGACCCATATGAAACCTTGTCTCAGGACATACTTTCACGGGTGTATCATGAACATTTTAATAACTTAATGGTTAAACCTGCTGTTGCTCTACACTTCCAGGTGGGGAGATATTTATGTGCATTTCATGTTCCTTGTTGATGCTTGTGTTTTTTTTAAAGAGTTACAGCTGACTCCCTGCATTGAGACTTTCTTGCAATAAAATGCTTGTATAGGCGTCCCCCCCCCCGTATCCACGGATCGCTTATCTGCGGTTCAAAAAAATCCCCCCCATCACGCCCTCCCATTGTGCAAATGACTTGTCTGCTTGTGATTGCCTTCCTGTTGCTGTTCCTGGGTCTCGCTGGCTCTTTGCTAATTGCAAAATAGAGACAGGAAGCAGGAAGCACTCACAGGAAGCAAGGCAGAGGGCTGAAAAGAACGCGACTCTAAGTTCTTTGAAGCCAGCGAGACCCAGGAGCAGCAGCAGGAAAGCTGCAATCACAAGCAGATAAGTCATTTGCGTGATGGGGGGGACGATGGCGATGGGGAGGATTTTCAAATGGGTTGTGGTGCGACCTGAGAGCTGGTGCAGTAAATTAGGGCAAGCCACAGGGGGTGCTAGTCAACAGAATGTATTGTTAGTCATGTACCGAGTTGGGGTGACTGCCCCAACTGAAAACAGGGTGACCCTCTCCTGGCCCGGATAGATTTCTTCACTTCTACTCAATCTGTTTCCCTAGCCTGCCTCAGTGTGCTGCCCCTTATGTGGAAGCTCTACTCCCTCTCTGGGGCAGGGATTGATGTGGGTATCTTAGCACCCAGCCCACATCCTGCTGCAGGCAAACATAAGGTGGAGTCTCCCAGGACAGGATCCACTCACTTCGTGGTGGTGGTGGTGACCTGCGGGTGGACTGCTGCGGCACTGGGGCCATCATTGCACCAGCGTCCATGGCCATACCGTAGGCCTTGGTGTATTCTGGTCAGGCTGGCGTATCTTGATCTTAGGATTGAGCTGTTAGTAACCTTATTTTTAAAAAAGAGTATCCTGACTGTGTGACTCTTTGTTTTACTGGTCTGCCAACAAAACCATGCCTGACTATTATGCTATCCGGTGGTTACAGAAAGGGGGAGAAAACCCCTCTTGTCTCCTCTTCGCCCCTGCTCACTGTCTCTTTCTCTGTTTCCCTTTTGGTCTTCTTCTCCGCCTTCTTGCCATCTCCTCCTCTCCCTTGCGCCTGCCTGGCTCTTGCTCTCCCACTCTCCCTCCACCTCATTACGGCCCCTGCATTCCATTTGTCGGCTGGTACCAGCCTGGCGCCTCTTTAACAAGGGGACCGGCAGCTGCTGCCTCCCCGGCTGCTCTGTCCCCACCTTCTCCTCTCGGGGCCCAGTGACATCACCGTCAAGTTCCAGGGCAAAATGGGTCTCAGACATGTCACGTGGCTCCAAGCCAGGCTGCTAACGTACCACGTCTGGGCCCACAACAGCCCTCTTGTCTGTATAACCCTGTTATGGATATGAATGCTGCACAACCCCCTTTTAAACAGTGAGTAGGTGCGCATGTTTTATCAGCATTTTATTTACATAGGACACCCCCTTCCCTCTTTGGTGTTTGGGGCACTGTATGCACATTGTGAGGCCCTGTGGCTAAAATGGAAATAAAATGAACCCAAGAAATGCTACAATAAATCCTCATTAAAAAGAATGTGTAACTCTTTAAATGGGAGAAACAGCCAGAGAAGGGAGAGAAAACCAGACCTTCTAAATGTGTTGGAAAAACGAGTGTCTTCAGTTACTTCTTTAAAGTGGGGGCAGGGAGTGGGGAGGAAGGTTGATCTGTGGGAAAGAGGGAACTCTGGCGAGCATTCCAACTGGTTTATATGCTCTGAAAACTCACCTAATTTGCTTTGCCATCATGCCACTTTCATTGAAGTCATCCCAAAGATTTGCTGCTTTTGTTGCTCCATAGGAAACAACTTAATTATGAAATCAATGATTTGGATGAAAGCCTGTGTTCTTTTCTGCCTTGTTTTTCAGACAGCAGCCCTTGAAATTAATGCTTTTCCTTTTTTTTCTCTTTCAGTCAATTGCTGATGGTTTTAAAGAAGCAGTTCAGTATGTCCTTCCACGGCTCATGCTGGTTCCTGTTTATCATTGTTTGCACTACTTTGAATTATTACAGGTAAGCAAAGTTCTTCAAAAGAAAGCAAAAGTCCAGCAAAGTGATATTTTTAATGGGCTCAAATCTGTTGGTGAAATCAGAGTGCTCGTGGGATGCTGCTGCTGCTTCCGTGTTTATTGTAAGGAAACCCAGCACACATTGGCCGCTCGCTATTGATTGCATCACACCTGAACGTTGCCATTTAATTCGGCTACTTTTTGTGTTGGAGTTAAACATCAAGTATGAATTGGCTCTGTCTGGCAGGAGATCTAGATTTCTCAAAAGTCAATAAGCAGTATGCAAGACAGGCGCTGTTGTTCTCTTATTTATTTTGACTCGGGAAGGAAAATGGCTTAGCTCCATTTGCGTTCCTTTTGCATGCAAGCCCTGTTGAATGTGACTTGTACAAAAACAAGTCTTTTTTTTTATACGTTTGAGGGGCTTGTGCCTTTGTGCTGGTTGTGGGCAGAAGGTGAGCTGTGGTCCATTGCTAATCCACTGGTGCCTGCTGAACTTACACAGATGCTTAATTCACTGTGTCTTACCTGGCACATAGAAATATTGCTGCTCTGATATACAAAGTCTGTAGGCCGACGGTTAAACAGTACACATTTATTCAGGTGGAGCATCTTGGAAATGATCAAAAATCCTGTGGAATTTAGATTTTTGATAGAATTTTTCCCTTCAGTGAGAGCTGACACTTGATGGATGTAATGTCTTTGTCTTTTCAGCAATTGCAAGACTGTAGTGAAGATGAAGAAGACTGTGAGTGCTTGAAACAGGCTATCACTGCTCTCCTCAATCTCCAGTGTAGCATGGAACGTATTTATAACAAACACTCACCTAGACGAAGGCCTGGGTAAGAAAATCACTTAGGGTGGATTTGGCTGAGGCCTTCTGGAACAGTAGTGGATAGGATGGTGTGCAGAAAGGAAGGTGGATAGGGCTGAGGGTATAGTGACTGGGAGGCATCTTGACATACCTGTGCTTTTTTTTTCTTGAGAGCCTCTTCACCTTCCTCGTTGTAGAGGGTATCTCTTAAAAACATGTTTGGAAACCCATGTGCTGTATATGTGTACACAACAGGGGACTTGTAATAGTTGCAGTCCCCGTCAAGCAAACATTCAGTGGCAAACCACTGATTGTTACATTCTAACAAGTGAAGTTTGGAATGCCCCAGATGGAATGGGGCACAGTTCAGAAGGTGGGATGGGGTTCTTTGGTGGAATGGGGTTCTTTGGTTCAGAAGCATTCTGCCTCTGAATACCCAGCCGCCTGCAGGGGAGCGGCGTCAGGAGAATAGCATTCGTTTCTCTCCTGCTCATGGGCTTCCTAGAGGCATCTAGTTGGCTGCTGTCAGAAATGGGAAGATGGACCTTTGGCCTGATCCAGCAGGCCTTTTTACTGTTTTCTGGTGGTTAGTGTGGGAAGAGGTAGACAGTATTTAAATCAAAACAAATGCATGCATGATCTTGGATATTTTTTCCAGCTTGTAACTGCCAATATTGGAAAAACTGTAACCTAAGAAAGTTGTGTGTGTTTTAGGGAACCAGTATTTTGGTTCTACAACCGCCAAGTAAGAAGCAAACACCTGGCCATTAAAAAAATGAATGAGATCCAGAAAAACATTGATGGCTGGGAAGGCAAAGACATCGGTCAGTGCTGTAATGAGTTCATCATGGAAGGGACATTGTTGAGAGTAGGAGCTAAACACGAACGGCACATATTTCTTTTTGATGGTTTAATGATCAGCTGCAAAGCGAACCATGGGCAGTCCCGGCTTCCAGGCTACAGCAACGCAGAATTCCGACTCAAGGAAAAAATCATCATGAGGAAGGTCCGTATAGTTGATAAGGATGACACCTGTGAATACAAGCATGCCTTTGAACTGGTCTCCAAAGATGAGAACAGCATCCTATTTGCAGCCAGGTCTGCCAAAGAGAAGAACAACTGGATGGCAGCCTTGATTTCCCTCCAGTATCGAAGTACCCTGGACCGAATGCTAGATGCAGTGCTGTTGCAGGAGGAGACTGAGCAGCCCCTGAGGCTGCCCAGCCCAAGCGCCTATCGCTTTGCCGTGGAGGACTCTGAGGAGAACATTGTCTTTGAGGACAACCTTCAGAGCAGGAACGGGATTCCCATGATCAAAGGTGGAACTGTCGTGAAGCTCATTGAAAGGCTGACTTACCACATGTATGCAGGTATCGTATCCTGTGTGTCCTTCTACTTTGTGGATTTATGCCAAATGTTCATTAAAACTGATTGACGCCCCAGCTCTGCACTTGTACCCCAGAACATTCCCTCTCCATGTAATCCTGCAGTTCCGACTGTCACATTTGTAAGTCAGTACTATAGGTTCAAGATAGAACCTCATATTTTCCCTGCTCAAAGCTTTTGTTTTATCTTTGACTACTCTTCCTCCTTCATTTCCCTTATCTAGTTTGTCACCGAATGCTGTAGCTCAGAGGTTCTCAAAGTTCTCCCCGCGAGTCGGGGAGAACTGTGAGTAGCTGTGGGGGTGGGGCAATGGCAGCACGCCCAGGATTGCAGCGGCGCTCCTGGAATCACAACGGCACCGGTGGCAAAAGGGCTATTCTTAACTTACAATCGTTATGACGGCCCTCCAGAGGATGTGGGGATGCCTGCGGCCGCCTCTGCGGACCTCCCCGCACTGCCAATCGGTTCCCCGGCAATTGCGACCCAATTCCAGTTTCCGTCCAAAACCAGAAGTGGGTTGCAAATGCTGCAGAGAGCCAATCGGTAGCACGAGGGAGGGGCTGCAGGCCTCCCCGCACCATCTGGAGGGCCGGCGCAACGATTGTAAGTTAAAAATAACCCATTTGCCAGCAGCGGTGCAATCCTGGGAGCACCGCCACAATTCTGGGTATGCCACCATGGCTGTGGTCACCACGCTGGTAGCCACATCCGGTTCTCCTGGTGGGTCGCAACCCACCAGTTTGAGAACTGCTGGTGTAGGTTATTCCTGTACACAACGTTGCAAAAATACAACCTTTCCTTAGTGAAAACTCTAATTCACACCCTGGTTGTCTTTCATCTTGACTACTGCAACCTTTTTTCCTCTGGTCCTCCACTATCTTACCTCAGCCTCCTCATCTCCATCCAGCATTCTACCACCAGAATCATTCACCTCTCTTGTAGCACTGATCACATCATGCCACCTCCTTACTGGCTTCTGATCTCCCAGGTCCAGCATAAGCTCCTGCAACCCCCTCCAGGGCCTTGCCCTGTTTTGCCTCTCTGCTTTCATCTCCCTCTTCAGTCTTGCCTATGATCCAGCTCCACCACCCTCACCCACCTGGAGGTCTTCTGCTCCTCAAAACGGAAGACCTCTCAAGCTCCCTTGTTGCCCCTTATGCCAGGAACTCCCTCCCACATCACCTGCAGGAGGTGTTCTCTCTCACTGTTTTCAGGTCCCTCCTGAAGCCCTCCTCCTCCACGAAGTCTTTGGCATTGCTCCCTTGCTCCCCTGCTGCCACTCAGCCTAAGTATGCGTACATGAAAAGACTGTATATTCTCACCAGTCATTTTCCTGGTGTCTGTTTCTAGATTTTGAGTCTTCTCGGGACAGAGACCTGTCCCATCCTCTGTTGTTAAGCGCCATGTACATTGGTGGTGCTGTAGAAATAATTATAACCAAAGTTAGAGGTCTTTAATTTGGCACCATATTAAACTTATTCCTGTTTGCCTTTCTAGATCCTAATTTTGTACGCACTTTTCTTACTACATACCGTTCCTTTTGCAAGCCACAAGAACTTCTAGGGTTGTTGATAGAACGGTAAGTTAAAAAAATCCCCAATTGCTTTGCAATGTTTCGCTGTTAGGTTTGCCATAAGAAATGCTGGAACATTTTGGTTTTGTATGCAAAAATGTAAACATTGGCACATTATTTTGGAGCAGTCTATTCTAAGGGCTGTTTCTAACCTGTTCTCCAGAGTAGATTAGGTGCTTGCTTGAGTAATGCTTTTAGACCTTGTGTGAAGAAATATGGCTTCTGAAGGCTGATTCTCTTTTGCAAGAAGTACTCTAACTGAGCTGCTGGCCATGAAATGTTAATAGTGGGAAAAGAAAGTGAAGAGAAGGGAGGTGTAAAATTTGGCCTGTAATCCTTATTGAAATTCTTGGGATCTCAGCTTTCGTTCACTTTATAAACCTCCTGGGGCTAAAATGAGACATGAAAATGGGGGAGAAAAAGTGCAGAACTCAGACCGAGTAATTCTTTTTATGTTTTATAACTTCATGATTTTGTGAGAGAGGCTTTTAACAAGCATCCAGATTGGCAGTATTAAGCCTTAGTAGAGCACAGTGATTGTTTCGTCCATTAGTCAAATGGCACACGAGGCAAGAGGACAAATAGAGGACTGTAAGGAGGAAGTGAAGTGGCGTTGTCGGGAAAGGAATGCCAGCTTCATGCAGGGACAGGAGCAATTCAGCTGTTCACTTGTGTGTGTTTTTAACGTTTTTTGATGATTATGGAAAAAAATGTCACTTCTACATTTTTGTGCAACATGTTGAATCTGTTAAATATGTTTACAATAAGATATGCAAATTACGGCGCAGTGCTGTTTAAAAACAGGCCGGTGGAGCGAGTGCTCCGCTGGCCTAAGGAGTCACAAGTGTGCCATAAAGCACGTTTGCGGCTCCTTTGGAGTAAGTGGTGCCGGCGCGGAGGCCAGCTCCACTCACTCCGGCACCTACCTGGACCTGCGCCAGCTGACACAGGAAAGGCCCGCGCCGGTCGGCACAGGGGCGTGGGGAGGGCAGGCAGGGGTGGCGAGGGGAGGGGACCATTGGCTGGCCCGGCCTGTGAGGGGGCTGAGATATTGGCGCTGGCTTGCACCAATATCTTATGCCCCTTCCTAGGCTGTGCCAGCTCTAGAGCTGGCACGCTTCCGAGGAGGCCCATTGGGGCCCACAGCGCTTACACCAGGGGAAGGGGACGAACATCCCCTTCCCCTGAGGTGAGCCTGGGCTGCGCCGGCGCAGTCCGCAATCTGCCTAGGATGCAGCGACTGGCCCTTTAGGCTGCAGCCGCCACATCACAGGCAGAATCGGGCTGTTAGTTGTGGACCTGCAGCTGATGATGAGCTGCCCAATGTGACTCTCAGTGCTGGGCAACCTTGTCCTTGGTGTTCGAAGTGGGAGCCTGGACCTAGTAGTTGCTGAGATCTTGGAGCCTCTCTGTCAGAGCTGGATGGAAGAGGAAAGAAAAACCCTCTTGACTACTGCTGTTGAAAAGGGCTTTGGCTGATAGAGAAAGTGGAATACTAAAATTGGGATATAATTAGTAAATATCAGCCTCTGCAGGTTAGGGAATACAATGTTCCACAAGCAACATTATGAATATGTCTTCTGTTAACTACATGGCACTGCTGCTTCACTACATTATGAATTGCTACATGGCACTACATTATCCGTTAACTACATGGCACTGCTGCTTCAATACTTTTCTTTCATTTATGAACCAGAATGTGCCTTAAGGTAGTTCTTCCTTCTTTGTTTATTATTTTATTACCTGGCTGCATCCTATTTGCACCATTCAACTTATTTTTATTATTAGATTTGAAATCCCAGATCCTGAGCCAACAGAAGCTGATAAGCTGGCAATAGAGAAAGGAGAACAGCCAATCAGTGCAGACCTTAAAAGATTTCGCAAGGAATATGTCCAGCCAGTGCAACTCAGGTTTGAACTTTTCTAACCTTCAGCTGTAGCATCAGGTGGGAAAACGGGGGGTGGGTGGGAAGCTTCGCCTATACTTTTCCCTTTAAAATGTAACTGCCTTATTAAAATGACATGTGAACTTAATGCAAATCCATAACTTCTTAAAACTGAATGTATGACTCTCTTCTGAATTTTTGAAAAGATTCTTTTCTTTGTAAAGAAAGAACTGTGACTGCGGTGGGGGAGGGAGGGACAGTAGCAGCACAACAAAACCACAATTGCAAAACAGCCAAAAACCAGGGCAGCAATATGCAGAGCCAAGCACAATGGAGACCTAAATCCACTAAAAGCTTGCCAATAGAAAAAAGTATTAAAATTCCTGGGGGATACTGACAAAGTGGGACCAGTCCTAATCTCACATGACGGGGGGCCTCTGTAGACTGGGTGCCACATCAAGAAGGCCCTACTGCATGTTACCAGCAATGACACTTACTTGCTGTAGTGAAGGCACCCAGAATAGTCCTTCCTAGATGACCTTAAGGTGCAGGCATTCACAGCACAACACACGGCCCTCTGGAAACCAGGTCCTAAGCCAAAGGGTTGTGTAGAGAATGACCAGCACTCAGGGCTGGACCAGCCCTGAAGCGGATGGTGCATCTTGTGTTGAGCGGGGTGATGGGGAAGTGGCCAATTTGGGGGTGCCCTTTATCTCCAGCCTGCCGCGCTTCCCTCCAGCACAATGTGGATGTGAGCCACGTGACCTGATTCCCGCTCAAAGCAGATCAATCTGCTTCTGTATCTTCCTCTTCCCGCTCATGGCTTTTTAAGGACCGTGCAGGGATGGAACAAGGGGAGAGGGTAGCCAAGTTCTCCTGAGAAAGCCAAAATGGATAAAATGTGTGAAAGCCAAAATGGATAAAATATTTTTCTTACCCTCACCTTCTTCCCCTCCCCCCAGGATATTAAATGTGTTTCGGCATTGGGTGGAACATCATTTTTATGATTTTGAGAGAGATCAGGAGCTTCTTGATAGATTGGAAACATTTATTTCCAGCGTAAAAGGTACGTGACGATTTAGAGGAGTTAATTTTGTTTAAATCCAAACATTCTTCCTCACCTGGTTTTAGGTCACTGCTGAATTCTCACGTATCGCTTTTTATGAAATCCTTTGTTGTTGTTGTTCAGTCGTTAAGTCGTGTCCGACCCTTCGTGATCCCATGAATCATATCCCGCCAGGCCTTCCTGTCCTCCACTATCTTCCTGAGTTCACTCATTTTCATGTTCGTTGCATCGGTGATGCTGTCTAACCATCTCAACCTTGGCCTTCCCCTTCTCCTTTTGCCTTCAATCTTTCCCAGCATCAGAGTCTTCTCCAGAGAGTCCTCTCTTCGCATTAGGTGGCCAAAATATTTGAGTTTCAGCCTTAGTATCTGTCCTTCCAGGGAACAGTCAGGCTTGATTTCATTTAGAATTGACTGATTTGATCTCCTAGCAGTCCAAGGGACTCTCAGGAGTCTTCTCCAGCACCACAGTTCAAAAGCATCTATTCTTCGGCGCTCAGTCTTCCTTATGGTCCAACTCTCGCAACCATACATTGCTACTGGGAACACCATCGCCCTGACTATACGAACTTTTGTTGGCATGGTGATATCTCTGCTTTTTATTATGCTGTCTAAGTTTGCCATAGCTTTCCTTCCAAGGAGTAAGCGTCTTTTAATTTCATGGCTGCTGTCTCCGTCTGCAGTGATCTTGGAGCCCAGAAAAGTAAAATCTGTTACTGCTTCCATTTCTGCCCCTTCTATTTGCCAGGAATTGATGGGACCCGATGCCATGATCTTAGTTTTATTAATGTTGAGTTTCAAGCCAACTTTTGCACTCTCCTCTTTCACCCTCATCAAGAGGCTCTTTAGTTCTTCTTCACTTTCTGCCATTAGGGTGGTATCGTCTGCATATCTGAGGTTGTTGATATTTCTCCCGGCAATCTTGATTCCGGCTTGTGATTCATTCAGCCCTGCATTTCTCATAATGTACTCTGCATATAAGTTAAATAAGCAGGGTGACAATATACAGCCTTGCCGTACTCCCTTCCCAATTTTGAACCAATCAGTTGTTCCATGGCGGGTTCGAACTGTTGCTTCTTGACCCGCATACAGGTTTCTCAGGAGACAGGTAAGGTGGTCTGGTACCCCCATCTCTTTAAGAATTTGCCACAGTTTGTTGTGATCCACACAATCAAAGGCTTTTGCGTAGTCAATGAAGCAGAAGTAGGTGTTTTTTTGGAACTCTCGTGCTTTCTCCATGATCCAGCGCATGTTGGCAATTTGATCTCTAGTTCCTCTGCCTCTTCGAAACCCAGCTTGTACGTCCGGTAGTTCTCGGTCCACGTACTGCAGAAGCCTAGCTTGTAGGATTTTGAGCATAACCTTAGCACGGTCCATGAAATCCTTGGACCGTGCTTACTCCGTGTGTCGCTGTGTCTTCAGACAATCTTATTTACAAGTACAGGCATCCCTTGCTCTTTCAATGTGTTAGGGACCAGAGCATGGATGGAAGTAAAAAATGGTTGAATGTCATCGCGCAGATCTGGCCACGGTGACCTCAAGGTTAGATTGTTGTACCTCACTCTATGTGGGGCTGCCCTTGAAGATGGTTTGGAAACTGCAACTGGTGCAGAATGCGGCGGCCCGTGTAGTCACTGGAAGTAAGCGGTTTGACTCAGTCGGGCCACTGCTCCGGCGGCTGCACTGACTGCCGATTCATTTCCGGGCCCAATTCAGGGTACTGGTTTTGACCTTTAAAGCCCTATACGGCTCAGGGCCAGGCTATTTGAGAGACCGCCTACTTTCGTACAATCCGGCCCGCCCCCTCAGGTCATTGGAGAAGGCCCTTCTAAAAGTGCCGTCGCCTTCAGAGGTGAGAGGGGTGGGCGGCAAGTAATACAGGGCAATGTAAATACAGGTGACCCACTGGGGTTGTTTATTTTAATTGTTTTAATTATTTGTTTTTAATTATTTTAATGGAAATGTTTATTTTAATGTTGTAAGCCGCCTTGAGTGCCCTTGCTGGGAGAAAGGCGAGATACAAATTCTTTAAATAAATAAATAAATAAATAAATAAAAGGGCCTTCTCAGCAGTGGCACCGACCTTATGGAATTCCCTCCCTCTAAACTTACTAACTGCTCCCTCCTTGGAGGCCTTCCGGCGGGGCCTAAGGACATTCCTTTTTAAACAAGTCCTCTAAGTTAACCACCCCAGACTAACTATTTTAGTGGTCCAGCCCCTTTTACTCTTGTTTTTTACTTTTTTACTCCTGCTTTTATATTCTGTATTGTGGTTTTAGATTTTACTAATAATGTTTTAAGAGTTTTATATTGTTGTAAGCCGCTTTGAGTCCCCCCTAGCTGGGGAGAAAGCAGGATAAAAATCTAATAAATAAATAAATGTACTGTGCTTTTGGCCGGCGAAAAACATAAATAACTAATTATATAACATATGTGAATGCATGCTAAACCTAAAGAGAAATAAAAGAAAACCAAACATAATCTTGAAATATTTTTATTCTTCTGACTATGAATGAATATATTGTACAGCATACTGTATTTGAATCTGAGTGACTTAGGGGGAATCTAGAAGCAATATCTTTCTTTTTGATGGAGATGTTGATTAGGTCAAGCTTCTCCTGCAAATTGAGAACCTTATGGGATCGTTTAGCTTTAGTTTTATCTACTTAGGACCCATTATGAAGCACAAAAATAAAGACTGTACTGTATTTTATAGTAATCAAAATTAAAAATACAGCAATGGGCTTTTGGGGGGAAGCTGTGACACTTACAGTTATCTAGGTTTACTGCGTAGCTGTGCCCTCAACTGATCAGTTTATCAGGCAATCAGTGCACAGTTGCAGCTCAAGGGCAGGACAGCCAGACTGGAGGAGACAGCGCTTGATTGATGTCTGCGTGTTTGCCTGAGTTAGCTTGGGCGTGAAGCTGGGACACAGGGAATGCTGGGGTGAGAGAGAGACGGCCTTCTCGGATGAAAGAACAAAGCACACGGACGAAATTTGAATCATGGCTATAATTAGAAGGTTGAAAGAACAAAGCGACGAAAGTCAGGGTATGCCTGTACTACAAGTATTATTTGCAAGTACTGACGTTGTGTGTGTTACCTTTCTAGTTCACTTTCTGTTTTACAGAAGGAAAAGTATGACATTGCATGACCATGATCTGAATCTCTTTGGAGCCATGTTTTGCGTAAAGAAGACAGAGAACACGTAAAATGTGTTTTCACATTTAAACGATTCATAGCACAACTGCGTCCTGGCATAGCTGAGCGATGCTTCGTCACTGTCCCCCTCTGCCTAGTCTCTGTAGCCTAGGATGATGGCAGTGGGTAAAAACTATCAAGGTTCTTTCCCGTTCAGCGACTGATGCAGTAAAGGGAAGGGGGGGTGCAGGAAGGGGTGTGGGAGCACTAACCACTAGAGAGACTACCTGTGGTCAGCCTGCCTTCTCCTGGGTCCTTTTCCCTGACAAGTGTTAAATGTCAAATATATTCTGCTTAGAGCATATTAAAACTGTTGTAAATTCTCCAAATTATGCATTACACAATCAAGTCCTTCCCAGATGCACACTTACTTCATCTTCATGAGAGCATCACACGCACAGCCTTTCTTTGCATTGATTGAAAAATCTGCTTTATTTGTTTTATTTTCAGAAAATCTGTATTTCCTCAAATTCAACTTCTCAAATTTTCTACTTCCTGCTTTGATACCCATTTTTAAGCAGGGAAAACCTACTTTTTGTGTCATGCACCTTGCTCACCACTGCTAAAATACATTTCAAGCATCTTTATGGTTTTCTCAGGATGTGCTATGTCTTCCAGGCAAATCCATGAAGAAGTGGGTGGAATCCATTGCCAAGATTATCAGAAGAAAAAAGCAAGCACATGCAAATGGCATTAGCCACAACATAACTTTTGAGAGCCCCCCACCCCCAATTGAGTGGCACATCAGCTGCCAGCTTGAGACGTTTGACCTCATGACGTTGCACCCCATAGAGATTGCTCGGCAGCTGACCCTCCTGGAGTCTGACTTCTACAGGTAAAGCGCTGTTGTTCGGACTGCTGGTCTTCTGTGTCACGTGGTTTGAACTGCAAAGCACTCCTCTCCTATGGATTTATTAGTACAAACTCAAGTTGCATGTTATAAAGCAGTATCATAAATAAACATCGCTGTTATGGCTACATACCAGTGAAAGGCTCTGTGTGGGTGAACAAATCTGGGTAAGCCAGACATTTTCCTGGTCAGTAGGCCTGCTGAGTTGTTGGTGGTGTGCCACGGTGTTCCGGATGGGGTTGCCCTTTGAAGGATCGCATTCACAATTTGGGAGTGCAGTCGGCCCACATCTTACGTGCACTTGTGTGCATTCACATATACGTGCTCCGCTCCCCTCCCAAAAAATAACGGAGAAAAACAACAGTTTAAATAGTGCAGGTGATTCGGCCTGCCATCGCATTTACTCAGTATATGCCCTGGAGCGAGCCTAAAATGGGAGAATGAAGATAGTGTTCTCTCAGTCATCTCAGTTCCCATGCGTCTCTGGTACTGTGATTTTAGTTCTTAAAGAGACAGTATTTTTATTTTATTTATTTTTTTAAGTTAGTTTTTAGCAATATGCAATTTTGGCTTTTCGTGCCAACCTCGGAATGTAACCCCCACGTAGGATGAGGGCTGACTGTGCTCCTAGATGTCCAGGTGGCAGCTGTGGCCAGAGTGCTTTTGTCCTGCTTCCGACGGTGCGCCATCTGTGCCCATTCTGTCTCAGGTGGACACTCAGCTTATGGCCAAGATACTGAAGATAGTCTTCCTATGAATCCACCTGTCCTAAAAGATGTAGCATGGAGGCCCTCTTGTCAATGGTCACTGCTGAGGACCTTCTCATCATTTGGAATGTTCTCTATCTTATAAGGGGCGACTGGTCCCCTCCTTGTCGAATTTTCCAGTGTGGATTTAGGGTTCAAATATAGATGGAGTCTCAGATTTGGTTAAAGTGAATGGCGTCATATGATGTGTGACAAACTATTCACTTGCATACCTTGGCTCTCTTTTTTGGAGAATTGCCTAGCAAGATAAGAAGCAACAGTCCTCCACTGGCCACATGATGACAATATTGCAGTTCTAGGTTATGAGGTGTTAACACTTGAATAGTATTAACATCTGGAGTCTCCCTGAGTTTCCTGAATCTAGTATGCATGTTTTATGTTTCAGGGCTGTTCAGCCATCTGAACTTGTTGGCAGTGTCTGGACAAAAGAAGATAAAGAAATTAACTCTCCAAATCTGCTGAAAATGATTCGACATACAACAAATCTTACTCTTTGGTTTGAAAAGTAAGTGAAGGTGGAGATCTCTGGGATCCCACTTGAGTAGGTTGCTGCTGTGTGAAGCTTTGAATTATGAAACCGATCTTGACTGTTCAAACTTCTCACTATTTGTTATGCATTGTTGAGAAGGCCTTGGACTTCAGAAGCACAACCATCCTCAAAAATGCGTTGTGAACACCTTGGCTTTTCCAGGTTACACTCATTATTTCACACCCGCAAAGCCTGGTAGTTTTTCCCATACATTTCTATAGTTGTTCTTGGTCCAGAAATAACTTTGAAATTCAATATGCATTTTGGGGCTTTTAGACCACGGTCTCCGTGAACGTTTCGCTCGTGCTGTCAACTAACCGTAACCCCTCAAGTTGGCTCTTGCTGTTCCGAGACTTCTCCCTTAAAGGAGACACAAGAATTATTGTAACAAGATCGTATTGTGTGGCCGGTCATAACAGTTTCCAATCTAGAATTATTGTGTTTCAATGTCTCCAAGTTGTTAAAGCCCATTATGTGCTGACAGTTGGCACCTTCCTAGGTGTTACAGACTGGTTGTGAGCCAGTCTTTCCTTTTGAGAATGCCCTGCACAGTTCAGAGCGAAACGTCAGGAAGAGCAAGTTCATAGAGACCCTGGTCTAAAAGCCTGAAAAGGCATATTGAATTTCAGCATTCCGACCACGAACGTCTTGGTAATTATATGGAAATCACTTTCTTTTTTAATATGTGGTAGTAGAAGGATATATTATATTCTAAGACAGCAGTTCTCAAAGTTCTCCCTGCAAGTCAGGGAGAACTGAGTAGTTGCAGGGGCGGCGGCAGAACTCCCGAGATCATGGAGGTGTCAGTGGCAAAAGGGGCTATTTTTAACTTACAGTCGTTGCGCCAGCCCTCCAGAAGGTGCAGAGAGGCCCGTGGCCCACTCCGCAGGCCTCCCCGTGCTGCCAATTGGCTGTCCGCAGTGATCGCAACCTGCTTCTGGTTATTGTCCAGAGGGCCGGCACAACAATTGTAAGTTTAAAAATAGCCCTTTTTGCCACCGCCGCAATCCCAGGAACGGTCACCACGCCCCTTAAGGGGCTGGTGGCCGCTTCCAGTTCTCCTGGTGGGTTGTGACCCACCATTTTGAGAAATGCTGTTCTAAGATAATAAGCAATGATCAATGAGAGTAGTGCATCAATGTTTACACCAGATTTGTCAGTGCAGGGGGGAGGGAACAGTCACCCTCTCATCAATTGTATTTGTGAAAACTGCCTTTCAAACTAGTTCATGTTGAAAGTCAGTTGGATTGAGGTGTGCATGTGGATGTCTCTTCCTTGAGGTTGCCCGTTTCATGACAGGTTTCACTTTTAATTTCAAATTAAATTTTACAGAGGGTCTGGGGGCATGGACTTGAAGGCATATGATACAACCATATGATTGAAGCTAAGCCGATCTAGGTTTGGACTGTGATTGGATGAGTGGCTGTTTGGGGACTCCATGAAAGTTACCTCAAGGTCCATAATGGATGCATTGCTCTATATTGGTGTTACGTAATAGATAATGTGTCAGCCACAAAGGTAGCCTTGAACAAGTAACTTACGGCTCAGTCCTATCCCCCCCCTCCCGCCAATGCAGCGGCACTAAACTGGCCACTGCTGCATCCGGGGGGGGGGGGGTAGTTGCGGAGGTCTTCTCTGGGTAAGGGAACAATTGTTCCCTTACCCGGGGGCAAGCCTCTGCAGTGTGGGGTGTGTGTGTCTGCTTACATCTGTGCTAGCTAAATAGCTGGCATAGGTCCGCATGGACCCATGCCACAAAATCGGGTCTGGGAAGGGGAATAGGATTTGACGGCTGCCGCCAAACCCACCCCATTCCCACATCCGATCCACCCATCCCTACCCCTATTCATGCCCCGTTTTACACCCTCCCCCACCCTCCCTCCCTCCTCTTCTGATGACTTACCTGCTCTGGTGAGTGGTGGGGGAGGCAACAATGTGGCAGGAAGGTACAGGCCTTCCCGCCGGCATTCCCAGCAGTGCGCTGAATAGTGCGCTGTTGGAGTACCTTTTACGATTGGTGCTGACTGCCAGAGGATGACGTTAGACCACATTGGCCAGTAAGTATAGGATTGGGCTCTTACTTGCTTTTGGCAAGTAATTTGTTAGGATAAAAAGGCCATAATCCCACCATATGCCACACTGAGTTCCTTGAAAGGACAGAAACAAATGTTTTAAAATAATGTAGTATCCTTATTTTTAATATAAAAAATATGTAGCAAAAATCTGTGGATTCTGTCTCTAATGAATTAGGTGTATAGTGGAAACTGAGAACTTTGAAGAGCGAGTGGCGGTATTAAGCAGGATTATAGAAATTTTACAAGTTTTCCAAGATCTGAATAATTTCAACGGTGTGCTGGAAATAGTGAGTGCAATGAATTCTGCCCCAGTGTACAGGTTGGATCACACGTTTGAGGTAAGCTTTGGTGGTGTGCTTTGTTTGGAAATGTCCATATTTAATTACTACTGAAGCGCAGTATAAATGTGTGCATATTTTTGCTTGAGGAAAGTTGGGGGTGGACGGAGGGAAGAATTGTTTTTCAAAACAATAAGAGGATCTCCTTCAAGTATTAAACTGAAGATCACTATCTGCAGGTATATTTTTGTTGTGGTTAAAAAGGTTTCAGTTTATTAGATCATTAGAATGCAAAGCAAGGCTGTAGCTCAAAGTTCGCAGAATTTTTTTCATAGCTTTGTTTTATGTTCCGTGAACTGAGCCCTGGTGTGTCGTCATTTTGTTGGCAGATTTTCTGTTTTTTTGAACTTCCGTTATGTTTCATATGTGATACATTTTTGTGCTACTGATACATTTTTGTACTGCTGATTATTCCTTATATTGTGTTGATACATTTTTGTACTGCTGATTATTCCTTATATTGTGTTTTCTTTATCTAGGAAAATTGCATTCACAGGCCTTAGACTAACCATGAAATCCAGTTTGGTTAATGACAAAAACTGCAGAGAGAAAAGTTGAGATAAAAATAATTTATAGCATGCCTGTGCTGTGTACAGCATTTGAAGTCCAGAACAGTTAAAGTGTGGATCTCAGAGCTCCAATTACAGGGAGTCCAGCCTCTTTATTGTTTGTGATTCCCACTCCCTTAGCTACAGCTTTTAAAAAGTGGAGGGGCACAGTTTAGCTAAAATTGAGGGGGTTCAGGGGCTTGTGGATTTCATTAAGAGCCTCTCTGTCATTTTGCCAGTAATTCAAGCATCGAGGAACCCAACCATAACACTTCTCGCTATCCGCTGCTTTGGGGGGCACCTTATATGGCACTGGAAAATGGGATACAAGTAATTTTAAATAAATGAAACAGACCATAAATGTATTGTGAAGACCTGACTTCCCAGGTTTTTGGCCAGTGCTTACACTGTAGACAAATCTTGCAAAGATAGGAATGTATGGCTTTGTTTCTTTTTTGTTAAATAGGCACTGCAGGAGAGAAAAAAAAGAATTTTGGATGAAGCAGTAGAATTAAGTCAAGATCATTTTAAAAAATACCTTGCTAAACTCAAGTCAATCAACCCACCCTGTGTGCCTTTCTTTGGTGAGTTACACTACCGGGCAGAGTCTGCTTGTTGTGTTCCTTTCAAAGAATGAAAGGGGGGGGGGGGGAAACGGGACACCTCACAGGATGATTTATTGCCTACGGCATTTTGAGTTACAATTACTCTTCAGGAGCAACTGATTCAGTTCATTAAAAGAAAATCCAAAATCATCTTGCCTTCCATAGCATTTCAGAAAGTTTTATTTAAACCAGAGAGTGAGAAATAAACAAACAAACAAATCCTTAACTAAACAGTGAACTAAATTTCCTAAGAGAGAGACTATATAGCCTATAACTACCTCTTTAAGGATCACCTAGATCTCTTCGCCTTCTGTGAAGAGCTGAAACCTTGAGCTTGTTCTGCAAATTGCATATAATTACGGTTTCCTTTATTAAAAAAAATCAAATTGAAAGGAAATTCCCATTAATACCTTATATTTAACCTTTGAAGGTCACGTAATTCCTTTCATCTCCCTTCGTTTATACAGGGTATGGAGTATGGGGGCTTAAGTCAGAAAAAAAATGAGATTTCCCCTTCCTTTGTGTTGGGTTTAGGCTGTCTGAAGAGAGAGATCATTGTCTTAAAGTTAGATAATTTAACCAGTACATCTTTTAAACTGTAAGTTCTGCTAGCCGTGGTAGAATTAATTCTCATTGCTGATTCTAAATGGATTGATTCATCTACAGTAGAACTTAACATATTTATAAACAGTTCTTCCACAAGCATAGTAATATTATCTGTTGCGTCTTCCAGTAAACCTTTTAAAATAATGCTAGTTTTTCTGGAATTGCCTAATTCTGATATTGCATCCAAGTTTTGTTCATTAGATTGATTTAATTGGATTTTGAACTCTTTTACTTTTTTCTTCCCCAGTAATCTCCCTGTCATGTTCTTTAATGAAGGCTTCTAGCATTTTTCCCAGTTTCTTTCCTCTTTTTTTTTGTGCTGTCTAGCTGCTCTATCAACTTACAGTACTTTTTAAAAGATATATCATTAAATGTTCTCTCCACCCCATCCCACATTTTTTCAGTCCTTTGGGTATGTCTCAGACCGAAATGTGCTCAATTCTGTCCTCAAAAACGATTTGATTTCTTTTATAGAAAATTGTTTGCCCTCAACCATTTCACCATGTGTTTCTTTTTCTTCTATCTGGTTTGCACTCCTAGAGGTATATCAAAAGTAGGATTTTGCAAAAACTAAGTACCATAATTTTTTTAGTACTACCCATAAACGCCCTTCCTTTTAATGATATTTTGCCAATCAATCAACCTAGAAATAATGAAGAGATTATATTCAGAAAAGGGGATCAGAGGTATCTGTTCAGTATTAATAACCATACTTCAGTTACCTAATTGATATTTCATTATCATTTCCAGGATTTAAATTATTTTTTTTAAAAGAAAACCTTGTCCAATATTAGAATATGCAGTGGTGTCATTAGGGGAGTGTGGGGGGTGCGGACTGCACCGGGTGACACCCTCAGGGGTGTATGTGACACCACCAGTGGCCAAAATTGTAGAAACCTTGTATTTATGAATAATACCATCATGTTATAACATTGGAAAGGTAATTTAATGCAGAATGTAATGAAACAGTTTGAAATTATCTGTATTCTATCAAAAGTTATGGCCGAGTAACTAGAAAAAAATATCTGCCATAACAAAAAGTGGATTTCCTTAACTTTGGGAACCAATATGGGAACCAATAAGGTATTAGGCTGAGTCAGCTCTAATTTCTGTGTATCAGAGCTAATACTAGAACTCTGAATCAGTTGTGTGAGTGTCATCAAGTTGGCCGCTGTTTTTTTATTGGTTACTGATTTGTTGGGTGACCTGTGCTGTTATACAGTGGACCCTTTTCCGCAGATCTGGGATCTGTGGATTTGACTTACTGCGAATCCCAGATCCTCAAGGTCCACTTTAAAACTTCGTGAAAAAAGGGGGGAAAAAACAGAGAAAAAGCTTTTTTTTAACCTTTTAGTGTTACACATGTTTTAGAACACTCTAAAAGGTTAAAAAAAAAAGCTTTTTCCTCTCTTTTTTCTTTTTCACAGCATTTTAAAGTGGACTCCAGTACATGCGATCCTTGCTATCTGTATGGGGGGGGGGGGTCTAGAACGGATCCCCCGTGGATAGCGAGGGCCAACTGTACATTAAAATAAAGTTAATGGGGGTGACACCATGAGTCACCACACCGGGTGACACCAAACCCAAGCGACACTGCTGGGGTGATGCAATGAGCTCTCACACTGGGTGATGCAAACCCTAGTATTGCCTCTAAGAAGATGCAAAAATTCCAAGCAGCAATAATCCATAAATACTAAATAATGAATTAGTCAAATAATAGGAACCTCAGTTCATCAGAGTAACAAGTTCATCAAACAGTAAGGGAAGGGAAGAAGAAACCACTAATAATGAAGTACTCAAGTACTTAGTCAAGCCTTAGAATAGTTCACGGATCAAATGTTAATTAACTTTCAAGTTATAGTTGATAACAGAGAAGTCAGTTAATTTAGTCCCCAATTCATTCAAATAATGAGGCTAGATAACAGGAATTCCAAACCCCCATTTTCTAATATAATGTTTGAATTATTTTCTTTTTTTCTCTCTCCTCTCCTATTTCTTCTTCCCCTCTTAGCTTATTTCTTTTTGTTTTCTTTCCTCTTCCTCCTTTTTCCTTTTCCTCAACATAATTGTGCCTCCCAAAATTCCTTATACTTTTTATGAAATGTCTTCAAGTTTCTCAAATCAATCCCATTTTGCCTTGACAGAAAATAGCCAAAATTTAATAGCAGGCATTCATCCAAGTTAAGTTTCAAGTTCAGGTGAAAATACACCCAAAATTAATCAGAAATCCAACTGAATAAACCTCAGTGGAGAAAGTTCATCAGTAATAGGAAAAAGCCCCAGGTTCAAGAGACTCAGTTCAGCCATTTTATTCTGTCTCTTCAGCACTTTATTGCCTGGTGTCTTCAGATGTTTTCAGTGTGCACACATACGGCCCAATCCTATGGAGGCCTTACGGTGGCGGATCTTGTGATTCGCCACTGTAAAACCCGGGACGCTGGCACGAAATCCGCACTGCCGTTCTGTGCTTCGAATGGCTGGCACAAATGGTTGGAGGCCCACACACACTACAGTGACTCCCAGATGCCCCACTGGAGCAGGTAGGTTAAGGGTGGTTCAGGATGGGAAGTGGTCCAGGCAAGGGGTGGATTGGGGGCAGGAGGGAAGGATCTTGGCAGTGGCAGCACACTCTGAGATCCTGTTCCCTCTTCCCCGCCCCCAAATGCCCTGAGTCTCCTCGGACTTATGCCAGCAAAATAGCTGGCCAAGGTCTGCGGAGACCCATTAGAGGTAAGGAAATGTTTTGCTTGCCTCTCCAGGGCTGTCTGGTCACACGCACACCCCCCGTAGCGTGCAGCTTGCACTCTGGCAGCAGCGCTCTGTGCTGGTGGGGGATAGGATTGGGCTGTTAGCAACCCACTTGGCCTGTTGTCAAAGCACCTCCTAGGCCCCCAGTCAGCTTTAGTGGAATTTGCCTTTGCCTAACGTCCTGCCCTCCCAACTCCCGGTTGGAGTGAGGATGCCGCCTGCAGGTGGCTTCAGAACATGGGGGGGGGGGGGAAATGGGACAGCTGACGGAGAAGTAAGGGAGAAACAGGCAATTCCTGCCATGATCACATTTGCCCCCTCTCGCAGTTTTTCTTTTAAAGAACTGAATTAGTGTCATACCTGAGGAACAGTTTTAAATGTAAAAGCTTTGGACAATAAATTATCTTCAGTGCACCTTTAAGTCTCCTCCTCTTTCTTTCCTGCAATTGGTGTCTTTCCTTTGTTTGTTTATTGCATTGTCTCTAAGTCATAAAGAGGTGATAAAACTGTGGCACTAGCTTTTCCAATGCTTTCTACACTCTATTGTTGGAGGTAGCTCTATTGTGCTAAATGTCTTTATTTTACTGGTTTTGAGTGTGTGAAAAAATCCCTTTGTCCCCCATAGATTTCAGATTATTGCTAAAATATTTTCATATGGTTTTATGCTTCCGTTAAATGTTGTTTCCGCTTCTATAGAATGTTTAGAAATCCAAGTGTTAGAGGTTATTGGGTTTTTTGCTTTGTGTTTTTTAAAATTACATCCAAATATTGATGGTCCTGTTGGCTCCACAGAAATAGAGGCATCCTTAGTGTAATCACATGGTATCATCTTGCCAATGTTATGTGTCTCCAGTCATCCTGGATCCCCCCCCAATTGTTTTTATCCTTGCTTGGTTGCCTGCAAACATCTGTGGGTGGGGTGGGGGGGGGAGAGATAGGCTTGAATATGAACTGAAATTAGCCTTGCCACTTGAGAGAGACAAACTTTGGTGAGGTGACATCATTTACTGATCCAACCAATAGTTTAATGATGTTCTACTGAGTTCTTTGTCAGTTAAATTATTGGTTGGTCCAATAAAGGCTCTGCTATTTTATGTCTCACTTTAAAAGGTTGACATTTGTTTTTGAGTCATACTCATGTCTTTTCTCTGAAGCATAGTCTGATCCTAGGCATGTTTACTTCTGCATAAACATGTATGTAATATTAAAAATCTTGTATGGTCTTCATTCTTACTTGGTAATTTATGAGGAAAGGTCTGTGTGTGACTTCAAAATATTGTTGACACTTTCACGTAGTCAACTTACGGTGCAATTGAATGCTGAAGTTGTGTTGATGTTGCTGCTACCTTGGCGTGACGGCAGCCATTGTATCCTCAGCTCATCCAGTACAAAGAGGGCAAGAGCCCAGGCAACTCCAGGCTGGCACAGCTCTGCCTGCCAGTGACTCCACCCCATCCATGGAAACCCTGACACAGCCCACGAATCATGGGGTGTCAGCCTGATGCCGACCCAACGTGCAAGGAGCCAATCACCACAGCCTGCCCAGCCCCCGTGCCAGAGAAGCGCTGTCAGGGTGAACCAAACCGGAGGGGGGGGGGTTGGCAGGTGCAGGTCCCAAATCTAGCGTTATGTAGGGGTGAGATTCGAATGGACACATCCTGAATCGTAACTCTGTCTCGCAACCATTCTGCTACACAAGAAATATTTTCACTCTCAGCTGCTCATCGAGGATGGGTTTTTCTGAAGGAAGGAAATGTCCTGCCCTTTTTAGCACGGAACCAAAAAGATGGCAGAAATATGACAATCTAAAATCCTTTTTCTTCTCTCCAATTAGGAATATATTTAACCAATATTCTGAAGACAGAAGAAGGGAATCCTGACTTTCTTAAAAGACAAGGGAAAGGATTAATCAACTTCAGTAAGAGGAGAAAAGTGGCTGAAATCACGGGAGAAATCCAGCAGTATCAAAACCAGCCGTATTGTTTACAGGTTGAACCGGATATACGGGTAAGCGGAGTGAGACAGCGCTCTGTGCTGTTTTTGTAGAATATTGTGGTGAACCTGAAAGGCTGTGAAAGCCGTGGTAAATATGACACTCGGGTTGGACAGCAGCTGGTGCATAGCTCAAAGTATTCATGTCCCAAGCTGTCCTGGAGGAAATAGGCGCAAGGGGTGCTCCACTCTGGGTCTTTGTTGCACAGCTGAAGCGCCCGTTTGTGTCCTGAAAGGGATGCTTGCATGCTCAAGTGATAGCAAGGTCCGTCAGGAGGAGGAATGAGCTCAATTAGGTGTAGTTTATCTGTCTTCTCACATTGACTTATAAATTGGATGCAGAGGCCTCCTAAACCGGGGCTCAAATCCTCTGAAACATGGCCATTGAAGCGTGAAGCCTTCTATTGTGAGATGGAGCGAGACTTTTCTTTCTTGTTCCCTTTAGTTTCTAGCTTAGTTGTGTTCTGCCCTACAATAAAGACGCGGCATGCTTGTTTGATTACGATAAACAGTGAGTAAGAATGGTCTTCTGCAATACAGGACCCTATACAAAAGTGGTGACATCTACCTATGGCACCCTATGCAAAAACTGAGGAGTTTGAGAAAAAGAGTTTTGGCAGCAATATTCTGAAAAGACTGGGCCACGATTTTCTAGCAAATGATATCACAGATCAAGACAAACAGAAATCATTTTTTCTTAGTGTTTGTGGCAGCAAAACATATACACCCTTTTAAGAAGTTTGCTGAGACATCAGAAGCTAGGAAGGAGACAAAAATATATCTGCAAGAAAGGTCTTAACAGAACATTGTACTTCAAAGACATACATTATTGTGGAATGTTTTAAATTTCATTAAAGGATGAAAAGGGAAGGAGAATCTATCTCAGAATATGTAGCCGAGCTCAAAAAGCTAACTGAGCACTGCTCATTTGGTAGTGTTCTGGATGATCTGCTGAGAGGTTTCTTTGTGGAGGTGAATGAGGAGAAAATTCAAAGGTAGTTGGTGGCAGAAAGAAACTTGACATGGGCAAAAACTGTGAAACGAGCGACAGCTATGGAAGCCTGAGGACCTTGGACTGCAACCCTGTCCATGCTGACCAGGGAATAAGAAGTCCCACTGAACTCGGCGGCAGTCATGCACAGGGTTGCACTGTGAAAGGACTTGTATCTAGAAATCAAAACAACTCAGATGGACTCTGGAAATAAAATATGAAGGGCACCACAAAAGATCCAGGCCTTAGAAAGTTGCATTTGTTGTGGAGGGGGAATGCATTCAGCAGCAGTTTGTAAGCATAATACATATCCTTTTTATTTTTTTCCGTCTATGGTATTGGGACACTTACCAAAAAGTGTACCGGGGGGGGGGGGGATATCAGTCAAAGCAACTAGACCATGAGAATGATTCCCCCCCCCCCAAGCCAGAGAAAAAGGTGGGAAACAAACAAATAATACAAGTAAAATGGAGTCCTACAATTAGCCTGTTTGCATGGAGACAGATACAGGGGGTTCTGTTGCAGTGATTAATGAAGAAACGTATCAGCACGGTAGAGCAGGTCTGAAACCACACTGGGAAACCCATTCCTGTGATAGGATTCCTCATACAGAAGACCTGCTGGCAGTGCTTGCGGGGGGGGGGGGGTCAGCGCATGAGAAAATTGAACGTGTCCCAGGCCTACCAAGAGATGACACTAGAGCAGTGGTTTCCAAGCGTTTTAGCGCAGTCTATCAGGACCCACCTAACACGAAAGTGATGTCATTAAGTAGGAGGTGACGTCATTAAGCTGGTGATGACCAGAAATAAGCACTTTGTTCTCACCTAGGACCTCACCCCAACTCATGACTTTTCGGCGAGGGCTCAAAACATTTTTGTTTCGTCTAGCGTTTGGGTGATGGGTCGTGGTCTGCCTCCTGTGTCTCAAGATGCTCTGCCATGCTGCTTCTCTGCTCCATACTGTCGCGCCCCCCCCAGTGGATTTTATTGTTTTTAAATTTGTTATGTATGGTTATGTATTGTTTAAATTTATTTTATGTATTATTTTAAATTATGTATTTTAATCTTGTTGTAAGCCGCCTTGGGCATTTGCCTTTCGGCATAGGAAAAGGCGGGATATAAAATTTTAAAATAAATAAATAAATAAACAAACTTATTAACTACAAATGACAGAAGAGAAAATATGCAATATGCACCCTCTTTCCCGCCCCCGCCTCCTTCCTACCCCCTGCTAGAAACCATGCATGATCCTCGAGCTGCTAGGGACTTTTGAGTGACTTAAATATGATGCAGGGTAGACAGTCAAAGCCAGCTTTGTGGAGAAAATCCGGTTTTCCTTACTTTTCAGATACTTCTGTATATCCCTACATTTAATGGGAGTTTCTGAAATTCTTAAAGATATAGCCAACCAAAACATGTCCAAGTTGACCCCCCCACACACAGATATTATGCAGTTTGGTGAAATTTATTCTTGTCTTTTCAGAGGTTCTTTGAAAATCTCAACCCAATGGGAAGCTCCCCAGAAAAAGAGTTTACAGATTATTTGTTCAACAAATCACAGGAGATTGAGCCTCGAAGCTGCAAGCAGCCTCCTAGATATGTAAGTATCTTGGCGTGTATCACATTCCATATTCGTGTTTCTGATTTGCACAAAGAGGGGAGGAATTACCTTTTAAGAAGTGGTGTAGCAGCTTGATTGGCAGTACCACCCCAACAATCTTTTCCAGATTGGAAAGTGCATTGTAGTGTATTAGAGCGGTTTCTCTGTTTCTGTAAAGGCACCAGAGGCAGTTGCCGTAGCCCTGACATTCTCTTTCCAGCTCTAGAAAGAGCCTGGTAGGTTCTGGCCTGGGAAAGGGAGGAAGATTCAGTGCAAAAGATTTCGAAGACAAGTATTCAGATGCAGTTTGGAGGCAGATTCCATTGACTTGGTTTTAAAATAACATTTTATTCTTACAACAGAAGATGGCTTGATTGTGAAAATCAGAAAATCAAACTTTTCATATGGATTTTGTACGATGTGCTTTGTTTCTTTCTGCTTCTGGGCACAGAGCAGAAGAGCCCAAAGAACCTAACAAAGAGGAATAAAATAAAGGATCTGTGAAAGTGCTTCTTTCTCTCTCTCTAGCCCAGGAAAACAACTTACTCTCTGAAGTCTCCTGGGATCAGGCCCAATGCAGGCAGGCATGGCTCTACGTCTGGCACACTGCGGGGTCACCCAACGCCTCTGGAGAAGGAGCCGTATAAGATCAGTTTCAGCAGAATCACGGAGGCGGAGCAGGAGTCTGCGGCGTCAGCACCGCCCTCGCCAAACATGCCCTCCACCCCACCAGCGTCTGCATCTTCAGAACTCAGTGTGTTTCTAGACATTGATCTCAACAGCTCTTACGGTGTGTATTTTGAGTAGCCGACAGCTTCCGCTAAGTAGCCGTGCTGAAAAGGGCACTGGGTATACCGTATTTGCGCCTGTTTGTGGGTTTACTGCTCCACCACAGAGTGGGAAATCGGGTGTGAAGGGTGTTGAGGAATAATTTGTGCTCCCTACTTCTGTAAAATCTGATAGGCGGCTTACTGTATTTTGAACACTGCCATTTCATATCCTCTTTTAGAAGTCGAAGTCCTGAATTTTTTAATGGCTGGTGTTATCAAGCCATATGGCCTGCATGCCACTGTACCAATAATTCCAAACCAACTTGTCTACCAGTTTGTTTTCTTTCTTTCTTTCTTTCTTTCTTTCTTTCTTTCTTTCTTTCTTTCTTTCTTTCTTTCTTTCTTTCTTTCTTTCTTTCTTTCAAGGAGCTCAGAGCAGTGTTTGTTGCTGGGCGAGATGGTTCTTGGGTTCACTTCCAGCTCCCCCTTCTGACTTTCAAATGATGACAGGCTTTAGTTGCCATCTTCCCTTGATTTCTTCTCGTGTTCCTGCTTACTTGCTTCACCCCTCTGTAAACCTCAAACACCTCTTCACTGGTTTGCTTTTGGCCTTCTTCCCTGTATTCTATTCTTTGCTGTCTCATATTCATTGTGTTTCTGAGAAGTTTCTTGAAACCTCAATTTTTTCCCTTTGGCTTTCTTCTCCTTTTAGTCCTGACCTGGTGGCTTCGGTGCTCCTGGCACATTGTTCTTCTCTCAAGTGGCATAATAACTCTCTCCCCTCTGCTCTTAAAGATTCTCCCCTTTCCTTCTCCCCTTCTGCCTTCTATTGAGCCAGCCCATTGTTCCATCAAGCTCAGTATTGCCTACACTGCCTGGTAGTGGCTCTCTCAGATTTCAGATGCGTATTTCCCAGTCCATCCCAGAACCGAAACCTAAGCAAATGATCCTCTTTCTCCTTGGGGACTTCCAGCTCTTATTTTACCAAGGCACCAGATTTTGGAGCTTTCAGAAAGCCCAAATGATGCCCCCGCTGGGCAAACCAAACCCAAGTTAGGAGAGCCAGGGAAATATTTCCCAGTAGCATATTCCAGAGAGAGAATCATTCCTTTCACTCCTATTTGACTTGCAGACGAGGGAGGAGTGGAAGGGCACCTTCCCCGTCCAACAGTTTGCTGCATCTGGGGGGGGGGGGCAGCAAAGAGGTTCTTCTCTCTCCCAAGGAGGGCTGAGACTTACCATCCGGACACCAGAAATGAATGTCCCTGTCTCACCACTGGCACCGCAAGTGATCATGCCCAAAGGATAGGGAAGACTCCCTCAGAGATTCAGAGGACAGAAAACAATGCCTTTACCCCACGTCAATCACATGACGTCTCTGGCCATCAGATCAGCAGCGGCAACCCCTGTCTTCCCTAGTAGACGTTTATTAAAACAAACTAGAATTACTGTAAACCTTGGCTTGATATCCTGGTTTAACTAGCTACAGTTAGAACAAGGCACAGCTCTTCACATTTGTATGTCACATGGAACTGTGTGGTTTGTTCTAAAGTGAAAGCTGTAAATCTCCTCGGAGATACAAGCCCACAGGTTGCAAAGGCTCGTTTTCCCTAGTGCTCAACTGTGGCTTATTAGTTTTATCTCTGAACCAGGCTGTTAACCGTCTCAGGGCGCAATCTTCCACAGCCCTGGGCCGGTGTAGCATGTCTTGAGCCAGCCCAGAGCCATTGCAAAAACTGCTGTGAGGCAGTTGCGCCGGCTCCAGGCCAACACAGAGGCCTGCACTGGCCTCCGCATGCCAGATCCAGCCGGTGTGCAGCCAGGAGGGTGCGTGTTGCATCGCTCAGCGCAAGGGCAGGGATGGGGGTAATGGGGCGGACGGAGGGCAGTGACGGGGCGGGTGGACCGGACCAGGGGTGGGATCGGTAGCTGCGGCGCATGCCAAATCCTACCCCCTGCCCCTGGCCGGTTCCCCTTACACAGGGTTCCCAGATTTGTGTCAGCAAAATAGCTGGAACTTCCCAGCTCCCGTGTTGCATTCGGGATCCATCGCTGCCTGTGCTGGCCTCGCTGGATCCCTTGGCGCAAAGTTGGGGAGGATTGGGCTGCCCATCTATTACTGTACTGTAGATCTATTTATCAATCTATGATATGACTAGATCAAATGGAACTGTGCTTCATGCAAATGAACTGTGCTTCATTCCTTTCTGCCTTTTCTTTCCAGGTAGCAACAACAGCATTTTTGCTCCTGTTCTTTTGCCACAGTCAAGTGAGTACCGTAGCAGCCCCTCTGGAATTCCACAGATCTTTGGAAGTATTAGGATATACAAGCATTAGGATCACTTTACTTTTAGAGGGAGAGGGTCAGAATGCAAGGAGAGTTAGAGCTACAACGCTATCAAAGGAAGAGGCAGCAGGTATCTTCTAGGGGGATGGTTTCTGCTGTATCAACTGGAAAGGTACGAGGAGGCCTGGATCAGTTCCTGAGGACTTAATTGTTTGCCCTTTTCCCTAAACAAATATCTTAATTTCTATGGACTTGAAGCTGACCCTTGGCGAAGGAGAATTTTTATTAGTTCTAATTTAAAAAGTTATACCAATTCAAACAGTCAATACCAGTTCAAATATACTTCCCTATTAGAAGTGCTGACATAATAGAGACTGGCCTCTCTGCGTTGTTGCAAGGACAAGTACAGTCAAGAAATGAGACTTTAAATAATTGTAAAAGGCGGGAATAGAACACTTTTGATTGTGCTGTTAAGACAGCTCTTTCTTCTTCCTTCAGAATCATTCTTCAGTTCATGTGGCAGTTTGCATAAATTAAGTGAAGAGCCGCTGGTCCCTCCTCCCTTGCCCCCTCGTAAGAAATTTGATCAGGATTCTTCTAACGTAAAGGTACGTATGCCTTTTGCAGATTATGGGCAGAGCAGGGATCTTAAGACTATGTGACATTGGGCTCCCTGCTTCACCTTGGTCTCTTCAGATTTCTTTTTTCACCATGCACCCAGCCAGCCTCTTTGGTGCTAGGATAGCCTTCTCAAAAGGAGCTGTGCTTGTTGGTGCTACTGGGGATTTTGAGAGGTGCCTCTCCAAGACTATCCTCCATTCATTTGTAGCTGTGTGTGTGTTGGCATGTCCGTCTCAGAATTGATTAGAAATTTGGCATTTTGAGAATTTCAGCTTTCTGTTTAAAAAAAACCAATGTGTAAATTCATAATTAAGGAGAGAGGTACGTAAAGACTGATGCAGGCTCCTTGCTCTGAATGTTTCTTCTCCTGCATGTTACTTCAAGAGACTTGCAAGTCATTCTGGGATTATATTCCTTTCTGTGTTCCAGGGTGGTTCCAGATCAGATGATGATCCTCCTGCTATTCCACCCAGACAGCCGCCGCCTCCCAAGATTCAGCCACGAGTCCCAGCTTACAGTGGTCTGATTGACCAGCCGCTGCAGAGCCCTCCACCACCACCTCCTCCAAGAGACCCTCTACCTGACACCCCTCCTCCAGTACCCCTCCGCCCTCCAGAGCACTTTGTGAACTGTTCATTCAATCTCCAGCCGCCACCTCTGGGACGCTTTCACAGAGATCCTGACCGGCTCCGGGAAGCCAGCACGTGCCCAAACTCTCCCAACACTCCTCCAGGCACCCCATCACCTCGCGTTTTACGTCGCTGGTGTGTGCTCAGCCCGAATCCCAATACCCTTGCAGCTCCCCCAATTCCACCGCGTCAGAATTCCAGCCCTCAGCTACCAAAACTGCCACCAAAGACTTACAAGAGGGAGCTCTCCCACACTCCTTTGCACAGACACTCTTTGCTAGAGAATGCAGAAAGTCCTCAATGACCTTTGCTACAGTAGTCATTGACACTGGAATAGTAGCTGTAAAATTTCCATGTTATTTAATTTATTCCAATAAGGCAGTGGGTTTGAGTACTTTGGCAAGGAATGCTTGTACCCAGAGTGCTGCTGATCGAGACGTGTTCTAAAGCATTGGAAAAGCCAGAACTCAGCCGCCACCTCCTGGCCTTCATACAACAACAGCATTGTCCTCAGGTGATCGGTAGCACTGCCTCTTCCTCCTCCTCAGTACCGACAGCTTTGCCAGTACAAAGAATATTGATTTTGCACTGTAAATGACACACTACACTAATTTTAAACTGACATCAGTACAGTACATTGCACTGAGCCAAAAAAAAAAAAAAAAAAAGGTTCACCGATGAGATGTTTTTCCCAAACTGGAGCACAAGCAGCCTTTTCTACATATGTAGTTTTTGTAAGGGCACAAGCTATCAGGAAGGTCTCTCAATGAAACAAATCGGAGCTCTGCAACTCTTGCACAGCCCATTCAGTTCAGTGGGGCTTGCCAAAGAGAAGTTCTTGGTAGATTGTGTCCACACTTGGTGGAACACTCCCACCCAAGCATGAAGATGTGTATCACGTTTCCATGGGGCTTTTTTAACCAATTTGACTACTTGCCTTTTCCATCATTTTTCCATAACTCCAAGATTTGTGTATGACTGTTACTGCTGTTTTGAAGTGCTAGTTGATATTATGTCTTAATTTCCATTGATTTTTGCTGCTGAAGCTGACCAGAAAAGGACAAGCAAGTGAAGAAAAACAATGCACTATAGAGAGACCTGTAGGCTGCAATCCTACCCACCTACCTGGGAGTAAGCCCTATTGACTATAATGGGACTTACCTCTGAGTAGATGTGCATTAGAATTGGGCTGTTAGTTACGTAGGTGACGTGGAAGTGAGGGTCTGCCTCTTCCAGAGAGTATTTAGCATGTGTCGGGATCATTTGTGCCTTTATCATTTGGGCAGGCGGAGGTGTGTTAAGCTAAAACGTTGCCTGCTGTTCTGGTGAACAAAGCTATTATTATGCCATATTATGTACAGTTGTTTATAGACAGTGTATATTTCCAAATGAATAACCTGTATACGTTTCTGTGACTTGAGACCTATTCTGCAGCCTGTTGTTCCTACGCACACTTGAAAGCGTTGTCCTACACCTTCAGAACAAGAAGTTGTCCTCTGGACTCAAGTGACTTCATTTTAGATATTCACTTCCACAGCGTAGGGTCCCGTTTGGAAATGTGGTGTTTCAACCAGCAGATGCCGAAGACCTTTATTTTGACTTTTTTTCTAAATGTACCAAGGAGACCTTCCTTTGGCCAGCAACCTTTTAGTGATTTGGAGCAGTTCACAAAATGAGTCTGGTCCAAGTACTGTAGAATCCAGGAGCCTTTTTCTTGACTGGTCTGTGGCCTTTTACTGTGCTTTGTATAAGAGTTGTTAACCAGATTAATAAATCAACCCGGTCTTAATTTTTAAGAGAGTGAAATCAAATTTTGTTTTCCTTGGAAAGAGCTTGCGGGGGTAGGAACAGAAACAACCTCAGATGTTTTGAGTGTGGAAACAGTCCAAGTGGGTGCCCCCCCTCCACCCATGAAGATGAAAATATAATTAAATAATAGACCATTTCCTGCCCTTCAAGGATACCCGCATTTCTCTTGTCCTGCGGTGGGTTGTCTCACACTGTCTACTGTCAGCTCTGGTTTTCTTGGCATGGCTAGGAAAGGAGTTGCTAACTGGGAGATACCATGATAGGCATCTCATTCTCCTGTATTTTTTGCTTGTTTTTGGATGCTTCTGTGATACCCAGTCTCCTAAAAAGCTGCTCAGACAGCCTAAAGTTAACCATGGTCCTGAGACTCTGAATTCAGACCCATTGCAGAGAAGACACATGGCACAGCAGTCAGGCTCTTCTGTGCAGTGCCTGTCTTCCCCCAAAATAGATCTTGGCCAGCCCTCCTGCTAGGATTGGCCTGCAACAGCTGACTGGGCATCCAAGCCCCACCTGACCAAGGCAAGGGGCGGACAGAGATGTCCAGGTAGTTGTAAACAAATCAGATGGATCAATATCATCATCAACCCTAGATTTTATAAGGTCATGCACAAGGACTAGACTGGTTCTCAACCAGTGGTACTAGCACCACCAGTGGTACTTTGGCTGACTGCTGGTGGTACTCAGACCCCTGGACTACCAGGACCCTGCTCCAATGCGGTACTCTTGGCAACGCATTTTCACTTCCAAGAGGCTCTTGTTTTTGTCTGAGCCTCGGGAATGCTGAGAAGGGCCCTTCCCGCCCAGAGCCTCCTACCTGTGGTTTCTGACTTCTAAAAACCCGGAAGTAACTGGTGATGATGTCATCACCAGTCACTTCTGGTGGTACGCAGCAGGAGAGTGGCACCAGAGGTGGTACTTGGCTGGGAAGGGGTTGAGAACCCCTGGACTAGAGGACTGTCACTAGAGAACAGTTTCTGTATTGGTGATAAGGGGTCACCCACCTACCTTGCAGCATTGTGAGTATAGCATGGGCCAGATCCTGCAACAGCATGAATAAATAGAACAGGAACAGTGTTCAGTTAAATGTATCCGGGGAATTTGCTTTGCTGCTTGCCTTTTAATCCTTTCTCAACATTTTACCAACACCCCCCCCCCCCTTTGGAACATGCTTGCTTGGTTTTGATTGCATGTCTTGCTGTGATCCCTTTGCAAATTCCCTCTTTTAATTGTTCTTTCAGCTCCTTAATAAATTCCTTATATTTTTTTACTGTTTTATCTGCCTGGTCCAAGTTCATTCAGGAGGGCAGTGGGTTGCCATGCTTCTTAGACTGTTTTATTACTGGTTTTTCTTCTAATTCCTCAAATGTAGGGGCTCTTTATTACTCCACTATTCCAGTTCCAGTAAAGCCCAATCTAACCAGTAGGAAGAGTAGAGTGAGGAAAAGCTGCTGCTAACTTCCGGGCACTCTGCCCAGTTGCTCTCCCCTCCCTGTCACAAAGCTGCTCTTTGCAGGCAGCATTATTTATACCATGCCATCCATTCACATGGCGCTCCAGATAGATCCTTGCTCCCAAGGAGCTTATCTTCCATAAGTGGGGATGAGTGTGGGCAAAGGCTGTTTCACGTTCTCAAAACCTGATTGTGGCTGGGAAGGAGGATAAGCCAAAGGTCATGCGAACAAGGTGGATTTTGAGGAGCCTGAGGGAAGAGAGAGAGCAGCCCTGGCTGTCTTGTTTACTACTGTTTATTAGAGTCTTAAAAGTAGATGCTGTGCAACTAGTCAAGAGCACCACAGCAACCTCCATCCTCAACAGGTTTACAAATCTCCACCTGCTTCCTAATGGTACTGTACATGCATGTTTGGGGTTGTGGAACTGACTGCCACTTGAAATAGCAGACGATGATACACAGGAAAGGGAAGAAAAGTTCAGCAGACCTGGGATGATCATAAGTCTCCTGTGGATTTGGAGTTTAAGATTATTTTTGAAAAGAATTGTTTTCTTTTTACATAATATACAACAACAAAATAACACAGGAGTGGAGATCTTCCTGCTGGAGCATCTGTCCAGATGATAAGAATTGTCTCCTTATCTATTCTAGGCTGTATATAATTCCAACAGGAAGTCCCAGGTGTCATGACAAGAATCCTGTCACTCTTCCTGCTGAAAAATGGTTTGTTTCAAGACTGCCAAATTGATCCATTGTTGGGGAGCGGACTGGGATTTTTCGCTCCAGTGTGTAGGACCACACATTTTACTAAGTCAAAAGCTCTCAGCATTCAGAATTTGTGTCCCAGAGGAAGACTCAAGAAAGCAGGTATGCAATTCAACAACACAAACATGCCTCTAAAGATTAATGCCTCATCCAGGACCACATTGATCACAACTAACAGCCCAATCCTGCGCAAGGATGCATGGGCATGGCTGACCCCTAGGGCCGGCCGCAGTATCCTGCACCCTTCCCTGGCCGGCTTTCGCCCCCTTCCCCAGCCCCAATGGGCCTCCTGAATGTATGGCAGTTCTGGGGCTGACATACATCCAGGGTGGCGGGGTAAGGGTGGCCCAGGCTGCGAACGGGCGCAGGATATCCTGGAGCTCACCACCGATATCCCCAACCCCTCCTGGCCTGAGCTGGCCAGCGGCTGCCCTCCCTCACTGCCTGCCCCACCCTCCCGTGCACCGACCAGTGCTGCAGGACTCACCTGCAGGGTCGGGGGGGGGGAGGCGGAGTAAGGTCTGCTGGCCTCTGTGCTCTCTGGGTGTTGGAAACGCGCTTTACAGAATTGGAAAGGCTTCCTGTTCGTCGGCTGAGCCTCTCAGTGTCTGTACTAGTCAGTGTCTGTACTATAAGCAGCATGCTGCTGCTTAAGTTATAGCGTCTGTAGTACAGGAAGAAACAGAGCAGCTAATTTATGTTAAACAATGGCTGGTGGGCCATTGCTGGTGGGCACGGGGGCCACAGAGGGGACGTTCGCCCCTATCTGTGGTTCTCCGGTATCTGCGGGGGGGGGGAGGAGTACATAAACAGTAAGTCCTGTCAGACAACACATGCAGCACAAATACACTTGGAAGCAGATGTAAAAGCTGCAACTGTAGTACCACTGCATTGAGCCACCCGAACTCCACTCGGTGAGATTCACGTGTTCAGACAAAGCAGGAGTGACAGATCCGTGTGTGTGTGTGTGTGTGGGGGGGAGTCCAGAGCAAGAAACACTCGCTAGTCCCCGGCGCTGTGGGCTCCGTCCTGCGACGTGTCACAAGTAGCCCCCGCCCGAATGGAAGCCAGGGGCGCGTAACGCAGCAGACATCCAGGCAGGGACTGACTACCTAGGTGACCATCATCAGTGCCCCTTTGAGCCGCCTGCCCGTCTCTAGATTCCCAGCCGGCTCAGAACACGCCCTTCCTTCCTGCCCGGCCCTTCCCGGCCCGCCCTCACCGGCTAGAGTGGGGCGAGCTGCTCCGTCCCGAGGAGAGCGACAGGCAGCAGCGGCGGGCAGCAGCTCGTGTTCTGGGTGCCGGGGCTGCTGCCTGCTCGCTCCCGCTTCCTCCGCCCCAGGCAGGCGCCGCCTGAGCAATGTCGTCGCCGCCGCGGCCAGCGGGCCCCTTCCTCTTCGCGCGGGAGCTGGAGCGGCGGGACGGCTCCGGGGGCCTCCGCCTGGCGCAGCGCTCGGCCGGCGGGACGGGCTCGGTGGTGTGGGACGCCGCCCTGGTGCTGGCCCGCTTCCTGGAGAAGAGCGCGGCCGCCGGAGAGGCCGCGTCGGGCCGCCGCCGCCGCCGCCGCCGCCTCTGTCTGGAGCGCAAGGCCGTGCTCGAGCTGGGCGCCGGCACGGGCCTCGTGGGCCTCATGGCCGCCTGCCTGGGGTGCGTAGCCCGCAGCGCCTGGGGGAGCTGGAGGGGACGCGCCGCCGCCCGCCTTTCTCCCCCCCCCCCCAGTTGTTGACAACGGGAAACAGGATTTATCTTGTTGTCTTGTGCTCCCTGAGGCATCTGGTGGGGCCACTGTGTGAGACAGGAAGCTGGACTAGATGGGCCTTTGGCCTGATCCAGCTGCAGGGCTCTTCTTATGTTCTTACGTTTTATGTTCTTAAATGCTCAGTAGGTTCTCATATGAAAATGTCAGTACTGTGGCGTGGAAAGGTGTTTCGAAATCAGATATTGTATACGTTAGCCAGTGTAGGCTTTACATTTTGTATTTAAGCCAGAGAAATTATAGGCAGCTTTATCCTGTAAATGGGAGCTGTATTTTCTGGGACAGTGTGCACAAAATGCCTGTTGTTGGGGGACCAGTGGCAGAAGGGGCCCTTCCTTCAAGCCTTGAGGGCAGCTTCTTGGAGGCAAAATTTCCTCCCCCCCCCCGTGACTATTAATTTTGAGTATCTGGCTCATTTTCTGCCAGAACTGGATCTGTGACGTTCTGTTCATTCCAGCAGGGCCAGGTCTCCTGCCCCTCCTCTGTTGGTTCAGCAGTTGTAAGCTGCATTTCCCCTGCACTTGTTGCGCCTTTCATGACTTATTATATTTTTATATTAATATACAGTACTGCTTTTGAGCTAAAAGATTTACATAAAAAAGGGAACAAGACACTTTTGTGTCTCAAAGGGACACCCAATCTCAAAAGATGCCAGGAACAGAGGAGGGGGACGGGAGTCAAGGAAACCTGGGCAAGATGCAAAAATGACAGGCAGGATTTATTCTTGCTGTATCAGATCTGCAAATCTCTATTCATTCCATATCTAAGGAAATAAAAACAAATTTGAAGTTACTCTTTCCTTTACTAGCATATGTATTAAGGTCTCTGTGATTCCCAGTATTGTCAGTTGCACTGGATAATGTGGAAGCATACTTTGTGTACTCTCCAAACCTTTGAGAATGCCTGCCACAATAGTAGGTAAAACATCAGGTAAAAACTGTTCTATTCGACCGCGACCCATTAGCCTGGATAATTTTGGCTTTAACTATTCTATGAATAGTTGTAAAAAAACAACATTGTTTAATTTTAAATAAACTTTTAAATGTTAGGAATAACTGAAAAGCCTGGTGCCTAAAGTGATCACTTGGTTTGCTTTCCCCTAAATCAGTGTTTCCCAACCTTTTTTGACCTGCGGCTCCGTTGACCATCTGCCAGGTGGCATTGCACTGTTTTCCGAGAGGACTCCGTGGCTCCCCTGGGCTGGTTTCCGTGGCTCCCCTGGGAGCTACACCTCCCAGTTTGGGAACCGCTGCCCTAAACCCTTCCCTCTGGAAATCTCTCAACTTTTAGGAGTTGCTTTTACGAGAATTAGGTTGCAAACAACTTTTTCTAAAGCCAAATGAGGGATATGAAGCTTGGAGATGGTGCCTGAAAGGAGCTATGAAGGAAATTGAAATTGTCCTCTGCCTCTTTCACAGGGCAAATGTTACCGTTACAGATCTTGAGGAAGTCCAAGATTTGCTCAGAATGAACATTGAGACCAATCGGCATCTTATCACGGGATCTATTCGAGCCAAGGTACTGAAATGGTTCGTATGAGTGTTTTTGCAATGTTTTATTCCGTTAGGAGATTGCAAACCCATTGTCTTTGGTTTAGGGGTCAATTTTTAATTCTGAGAGCAAACGTTAATGAGATCTATCAGGGTACTGTGATTTTGGGGACGTAAACTGTTTTACTATTTTATGTATATTTGACATTTTAAAGGCATGTTAACCACTGTTGAGAAGGGGCAGGTTTGAAGTTTAGCTATGTAAACCAGATGTTTTTGTTTTGTTTTTTATATATTCTGTGAGTTACATCTGACTCTCTCATCTAGGGGTGACGAAGTGTCAGATTTCCTTCCTGCACCTGATTATATATTGATGGCTGACTGCATCTACTATGAGGAGGTGAACTGCTTGTTTTGTCTTCCTCTGCATCCTCAAATTACGAAGGGAATTGTAAGATGGGGCCAGAATGATACAATGCAGATAAGCCTATGGAAGCCCTGAAGTCTCCAAGGTTTTAGGGCATCTGCATGGGAAGAAAGAGTTCCATTCTGAAGCATCTGGGGTGAAGGGGCTGCTGCTGCGAAGAACTTTAGGGTTCTCCAATCCCTGTTTTTCTTTGGCACAGTGGAGAATGTTGAGTAGGTGCCTCAGAACTGTCCCAGTGACGGTAGGGTCTTCTGTCATCCCAATATCTATTCTAGGCGGTCTTGAGAGAGACCTTGAGAGTGCAAAGATGTTTCTCTTGCAGCCTGAATGTTGACGCTGCTGCTCGAAATGTGAGACAATTCCAGAATGTGACCCCGTTGACTCTATGAGGCCCTCATTGCTCTGGGGAGGGCTCTGCCCACCCCCTTCGACCCAGTATCAGTGGTTTGGTTCTGATTTCTGCAGCCTCCTTTATGCACCCCAGTTTTCAACGTGCTCTTGCATGTCTGATGATTTGCAAGAGAGTACAGTACTAGGAAATTTGCAAGAGAGTACAGTACTAGGCTCCTTCATGGATCATTGCCTTGTCGTGGCGAAGGGGCTTGCGTAACTCAATGAAGCCATGAGCTATGCCGTGCAGGGACACCCAAGACGGACAGGTCGTAGCAGAGAGTTCTGACTAAAAGTGATCCACTGGAGAAGGAAATGGCAACCCACTCCAGTAACCTTGCCAAGAAAATCCCATGAACAGTACCAAAAGGCTAAAAGATATGACGCCGGAAGATGAGCCCCTCAGGTCGGAAGGTGTCCAATATGCTACTGAGGAAGAGCGGAGGACTATTCCAAGTAGACCCAGAAAGAGTGAAGCGGCTGGGCCAAAGCCAATAGGACGTCCAGCTGTGGATGTGTCTGAGGTTGAAAGGAAAATCCAATGCTGCAAGGAGCAATACTGCTTAGGAACATGGAATGTGAGGTCTATGAATCAAGGCAAGCTGGATGTGGTCAAAAATGAGATGATAAGATTGAACATTGACATCTTGGGAATCAGCGAACTAAAATGGACGGGCATGGGCGAATTTAAGTCAGGTGACCATCATATCTACTACTGTGGGCATGAATCCCTTAGAAGAAATGGAGTAGCTCTCATAGTCAATAAAAGAGTGGGAAAGGCAGTACTGGGGTGCAACCTCAAAAACGACAGAATGATTTCAGTTCGAATCCAAGGCAAACCATTCAACATTACAGTAATCCAAGTGTATGCCCCAACCACTGATGCCGAAGAAGATGAAGTTGAGCGGTTCTATGAAGACCTACAACACCTTCTAGAACTAGCACCCAAAAAAGATGTCCTTTACATCATAGGAGACTGGAATGCTAAAGTAGGAAATCAAGAAATAAACGGAACAACAGGCAAGTTTGGCCTTGGAGTGCAAAATGAAGCAGGGCAAAGGCTAACGGAGTTCTGTCAAGAGAACACGCTGGTCATAGCAAACACTCTTTTCCAACAACACAAGAGGCGACTCTACACATGGACATCACCAGATGGTCAATACCGAAACCAGATAGATTATGTGCTTTGCAGCCAAAGATGGAGAAGCTCTATACAATCAGTAAAAACAAGACCTGGAGCTGACTGTGGCTCAGATCATGAGCTTCTTATTGCAAAATTCAGACTTAAACTGAAGAATGTAGGGAACACCACTAGACCAGTCAGATATGACCTAAACCATATCCCTTATGAGTATACAGTGGAGGTGAAGAATAGATTTAGGGCATTAGACCTGGTAGACAGAGTACCTGAAGAACTATGGACGGAAGTTCGTAACATTGTACAGGAGGCAGCAACGAAAACCATCCCAAAGAAAAAGAAATGCAAGAAAGCAAAGTGGCTGTCAGATGAGGCTTTACAAATAGCTGTGGAAAGAAGGAATGCAAAAAGCAAGGGTGAAAGGGAAAGATATAAACAACTGAATGCAGATTTCCAGAGAATAGCAAGGAGAGATAAGAAGGCCTTCTTAAATGAACAATGCAAGGAAATCGAGGAAAACAACAGAATGGGGAGGACTAGAGATCTCTTCAAGAAAATTGGAGATATCAAGGGAACGTTTTGTGCCAAGATGGGCATGATAAAGGACAAAAAAGCAAGGACCTAACAGAAGCAGAAGAGATTAAGAAGAGATGGCAAGAATACACAGAAGAACTATACAAGAAAGATCTTAATGTTCCTGATGACCACGCTGGTGTGGTTACTGACCCAGAGCCGGACATCCTAGAGAGTGAAGTCAAGTGGGCCTTAGGTAGCATTACTAACAACAAAGCTAGTGGAGATGATAATATTCCAGCTGAGCTACTTAAAATACTAAATGATGATGCTGTGAAAGTGCTGCACTCAATATGCCAACAAATTTGGAAAACTCAGCAGTGGCCAAAGGATTGGAAAAGGTCAGTTTACGTTCCAATTCCAAAGAAGGGCAGTGCCAAAGAGTGCTCAAACTACCGCACAATTGCACTCATTTCACATGCTAGCAAGGTTATGCTCAAAATCCTACAAGCTAGGCTTCAGCAGTACGTGGACCGAGAACTACCGGACGTACAAGCTGGGTTTCGAAGAGGCAGAGGAACTAGAGATCAAATTGCCAACATGCGGTGGATCATGGAGAAAGCACGAGAGTTCCAAAAAAACACCTACTTCTGCTTCATTGACTACGCAAAAGCCTTTGATTGTGTGGATCACAACAAACTGTGGCAAATTCTTAAAGAGATGGGGGTACCAGACCACCTTACCTGTCTCCTGAGAAACCTGTATGCGGGTCAAGAAGCAACAGTTCGAACCGGTCATGGAACAACTGATTGGTTCAAAATTGGGAAGGGAGTACGGCAAGGCTGTATATTGTCACCCTGCTTATTTAACTTATATGCAGAGTACATTATGAGAAATGCAGGGCTGAATGAATCACAAGCCGGAATCAAGATTGCCGGGAGAAATATCAACAACCTCAGATATGCAGACGATACCACCCTAATGGCAGAAAGTGAAGAAGAACTAAAGAGCCTCTTGATGAGAGTGAAAGAGGAGAGTGCAAAAGTTGGCTTGAAACTCAACATTAATAAAACTAAGATCATGGCATCTGGGCCCATCAATTCCTGGCAAATAGAAGGGGCAGAAATGGAAGCAGTAACAGATTTTACTTTTCTGGGCTCCAAGATCACTGCAGACGGAGACAGCAGCCATGAAATTAAAAGACGCTTACTCCTTGGAAGGAAAGCTATGGCAAACTTAGACAGCATAATAAAAAGCAGAGATATCACCATGCCAACAAAAGTTCGTATAGTCAGGGCGATGGTGTTCCCAGTAGCAATGTATGGTTGCGAGAGTTGGACCATAAGGAAGGCTGAGCGCCGAAGAATAGATGCTTTTGAACTGTGGTGCTGGAGAAGACTCCTGAGAGTCCCTTGGACTGCTAGGAGATCAAATCAGTCAATTCTAAATGAAATCAAGCCTGACTGTTCCCTGGAAGGACAGGTACTAAGGCTGAAACTCAAATATTTTGGCCACCTAATGCGAAGAGAGGACTCTCTGGAGAAGACTCTGATGCTGGGAAAGATTGAAGGCAAAAGGAGAAGGGGAAGGCCAAGGATGAGATGGTTAGACAGCATCATCGATGCAACAAACATGAATATGAGCGAACTCAGGAAGATAGTGGAGGACAGGAAGGCCTGGCGGGATATGGTTCATGGGATCACGAAGGGTCGGACACGACTTAACGACTGAACAACAACAACAACAGTACTAGGAGGAGCCCATGAGGGATCTGCCTGCCACCCCCTCCTTGGAGCAGGAAATTTTTCTCTAGAGCAGTGGTTCTCAAACGTTTTAACACCAGGACCCACTTTTTAAAATGACACTCTATTGGGACCCACCTAACTTTAGAGACTTAAAAAAAAGGTGATCTAGAAATAAATAAATTTATTTACAAGTAAAGAGCTCAGCTGCTTGCAAAGCAATTAGCAGCTCTCTTGCAAAGTGCAAGAGCTCAGCTCTTTGAAGAGTAATTAGTAGCTATCTAATTTAGCCTCGGGGCTTGTGGCAATTACTTATCTGATCTTTCCATCACCTGGGACACACCAGAAACCAGGTCACGACCCACAAAGTGGGTCCCAGCCCACAGTTTGAGAAACACTGCTCTAGAGCATCTCTAAAAGTTGCCTGTCAGGCCTCTGCTTGAAGACCTCCAGCAAGGGAGAATCCACCACTTCCCTCGGTAATCAGTTCCATTATCAAGCTGCTCTTATTGTTAAGAATTTCTTCCTGATGTCCAACTAGAATGTCCCCTCCTGCAGCTTAAGCCCAGTAGATCTAATTCTACTCTCTGGGACAGTAGAGAACAAATATTTTCATATATCAGCTCTTTGGGTATTTGAAGACTGCTATCATGCCCCCTCTCAGCCTTCTCCAGACTAAACATATCGAGTTCCCTCAACCTTTTCTCATAGACGTTTTCTTTATGGAGCTGAGAACTCTGCGCAGTAGAGCTGATAGCCCTGCTGTTATTTGCATGGCCTCTTGTCTGAGAGTAGAAGTGAAACAAGCCAACATCTTGCTAAGAGCTGTTGATGCTTTCAGATTGCTCTTGCCTTGTCTGGGAACCTGCAAACAAACCAGAGATACCAGTGAATTCAAAGGTTGTGTGAATGGGCCCTCAAGGGACGTCCGCTAAATGTAGCAATCTAGCTGGAATGTATCTAGTCTTTTGGTACAAGCTAGATCAGCGTTTCTCAAAGTTCTCCACACGAGGTAGGGAGAACTTTGAGTGTTTGCGGGGGGCGGAGCCAGCAGCGGGGGCAATCCGGGGGATTGCCGCCACCAAAACCGCCCCTGAAACGGCCACTTTCGCAAAACCTGGAAGTGCCTGAAGATCGCCGTTTTGAAGCAATCCGAAGATTGGGGAGGCCTGCAGAGGGTCGCGCAGGCCTCCCTGAAGCTCCCCCAAGCCCCAGTAAGTGCTGCAACGGCCGTTTCAGGCACTTTTGCGGCGGTGGCGATCCCCCGGATCGCCGTCGCCATGCTGTCCCCGCCCCTTAAGGGGGCAGGGGACATCTTTTGTTCTCAATGGTGGGTCATGACCCACCACTTTGAGAACCACTGAGCTAGATTATCCCTTTACATGCTGAAGTATTGCAAGTCGCAAAGTTTAGTCAAATGGCAAATACTTTCTGTTTTGTGGACAGTCATTGGAGCCGTTGCTCAAGACCCTGAAAGACCTGGCAGGTCCTGAAACCTGCATCCTTTGCTGCTATGAAGAAAGGACTGTAGGGAAAAACCCAGAAGTGGAGAAACGATACTTTGAGGTGAGTTGCCCTTGTGCTCCGAAGGGAGTGTGACGTGGTGGCACCCTCCTTGGCGGTGTGGAGAATGTCTGGTGTGTGGCCCACACTGATTCCACCAGTCAGAGGAACTGTGGGATTTGGGGGTCAAGATTCAGAGACTGTCATCTCCAGGGCAATTATTGCCTCAGACTAATGCAATCTTCCTGAGACAGACATGGGGAAAGTGGACGGACAGGGGGTGAAGGATGTTGATCTTTTGACGACTGATTCTGATGCAGTTTTGAATTACAGCTTCTTCAGAGGGATTTTGAGTTGGAAAAAGTTCCCCTGGATGAACACGATGAGGAGTATCGGAGTGAGGACATTCATATCTGTAGCATCCGAACAAAGACGGTGGTAGGCGGCTGCTGTAACGGCACTGGGGATGGGAGGGCAGTTGCTTGCGTTATGCTAGCAGCTGTGCGTTGGAGCCAACAGATATCGCACAACAATGTTTTTCCATCATCAGAATCTGATTAGATTATTTTTTAGAGTTAAAAAATAACTCCTCGCCACGTGGGAATTGACCAGGGTCATAGGAGTCGGCAAGATAATTGAGACCAGCCTCCTGCCAGTGCAGACTGTCCACAATGAGAGCATCATGGATAGCTGGCCATCCAGCCTCTGCTTGAAGACCTCCAATGATGGAGAGTCTGCCATCTTCTGAGTCAGACTCTGCCGCTACCAGATTTGTACTATCAGGAAAGTCTTTCTAACATTTAATCAAAATCTCCCTTGTTACAATTTAAACCCATTTGTCCCAGTCCGGCCCTTTCGAGCAACTGAGAACAAATCTGATCCCTCTTCCACACGACAGCCCCTCAGATATCCCTAGAGAGTTATCACGTCACCCCTTAACCATCTCTTCTCCAAACTAAACATGGCCAACTCCTTCCAGCCTGTCCTCGCAGGACATGATCTCCAGCCACTTCTCATCCTAGCCTCCCTCCACTGGACCCCCTCCGGGTTGACAATAAGCTGTGGCACAGTATTGCAGGTGGGGTCTGACTCGAGCACCCCCTGAGAGCTTTTAACCCTTGTTCTCCAGAGCCCCACCCTGCCTCACAGGATTCTTGGAAGGGTGAACCTGAGATCGTAAAGCATGCACTATATAGCCGAGAAGTAACTTAGCGTGATTGCTTTTTAACATTTTTCAGGATTGTCCGTCATGACCTCATTGCTCCTGCTTCCTGTTGCTCTGGCACATGGGGCGAACATTGGAGAAGGGCTGGAAGAAGAGGACGTTTGTCACACAGCCAAAAGTTCTCCACCGAGTCTTTGTAGAATGCCTGTGCTGCAAAAGGGGATCGACCAGCAGTTGCCTTCCTTCTCAGATGACTACGCTGCAGCCTGTTCGTTTTCTCAGGAGGTGCAGATGCAAACGGGAAGCTCTTGGCTCTGTGTCTTCATGAGAGCTGGTTGCAGAAGGCAGCACTATTGGTGGTTCAGATGAACAGAAGTGTGTCATGTGCTGCCCAGTTAGGTGGATGGATTAGAGGGTAGATTTGTACACCTGGTGCAGCCCTCTTGGATCACTGCTTTCCGTTTTTATGAGAAATGTAGAATAAAAGGTCCCCTGACTTGGCCTTCCTGGTGCATTCTTGGACGGTGGTTTGCAGCCCTGCTGCTCCCCGGAGTTCCCTGCACTTGGGCTGCAGCTTGAACTGTTTCTGCTTGTGCAGATGCAAGATGACAAACGCAAACACATCCACATACCTACGGCTTTTTGAGTGTTTTGTTTTTAATTAAAAAGAATGAAAAGAGGAAAAGAAAGCGCAGAGGTGTCTAGAGGACGGTGCAATAACCATTGGATCTGTGTCTGCAGTGTTTATGCAGGATTTTTCAAGAGTGGCTGTGTAATGTTTGAAGTCTGGTATTCACAGCCCCTGAATAAACACCAGTGTGTGATGAATCCTGACAGTATCCAGAATCGGTTTTGTGGCTCCCTCCATGTTCCACCCGTCAGTCCTGTTAGGAGTCAGGCATATTGACAGTGCCCTGGAGCACTCTCAGCCCTGTTGTCGTCTTCACAACAGCTCTGCGAGGCAGGCCAGCATTGTGCCTCCCACGCTGCAGGTGAACAGAACAGGTTGCCTTCTCCCAAGTTGAGTGTTGTGTCTCTCTGAGGTCTCTTCCAGCTGTGCTGCTTGAGATGCGAGGGATTGAATGTTCACATGCAGCACATTTATGCTGCCATTGAACTGTTGACCCTCTTGACGACGGGAGAACTGAGGCAGGAAGGAAGCCGCTAGTCATCTACTGAATTTGTGGCACAGATGAGATGTGAGTGGGAGAATCCCTTCATGGGTCGTCCACCACACCACATGCGGTTCTTTGTGAGAAAGTGTCATAGGTCAAAGTCGCTTGTGGCCAGGTACTGCCCTTCTCTCCCCTCTCTATGCCTTTCTCTCTCGTGCATGTTGATGTGGCCTCTGGTGCTGGGCGGGGACTGGTCCCCAGGTTGCTATTGTGTGGGGAGGACTTGGGGGGAGGAGGCGACAGCCAGCAGGGCAGGGAAACACCTTAGCTGAAGGCCTGGAAGAGCAGCTGGCTGGGGCTGGATGGATACCTCGGTCTGCCTCAGTACAAAGCGTAAGAAGAGCCTTGCTGGATCAGGCCAAAGTCCCGTCTAGTCCAGCTTCCTGTATCACACAGTGGCCCCAACAGATGCCTCAGGGAGCACACAAGACAACAAGATAACCTGTTTCCCGTTGTCACTCCCTTGCACCTGGCACAGAGAAAACCCACTTCTAAAACCAGGAGGTTGCTTATGGCTTGTAACCTGTGATGGTCTTTTCCTCCATGAATCTGTCCAAGCCCCTTGTAAAGGCATCTAGGCCAGGTGCCATCACCACATCCTGTGGCAAGGAGTTCCACAGATGAATTACACGCTGGGTAAAGAAATACTGTATTTTCTTTTGTCCGTTCTAACTCTCCCTCCACTCAATTTTAGTGCATGTCCCCTGGTTCTGGTGTTGTGCGAGAGGGAGAAGAATTTCCCTCTACCCACTCTCTCCATCCCATGCATAATTTTATACGTCCCCCCTCAGGCGCCTTTTTTCTAGACTGAAAAACCCCAAACGCTGTAGCCTTTCCTCATAAGGGAGGTGCTCCAGCCCACAAATCATTTTGGTCACTTGAACGGACACTTTCATGGCCTGCAGCGATACAACACGATTTAAAAACGGGTAAAGATGCCATGTTACTTTATTACTCACTCCTTCAGTAAATTAAAGCAGTGAAGCCAACGTTTCGGTCCAATCCTGGACCATTTTCAGAGGCAAGATCAAAAGATCACAGATGGAATTAACTTGGAGTTCGGAAGCCTTCAGTTAAACTGTCACAAAGCGGAGGAAACCCAGAGTTAAAGAAAAGCAGAAATAGCCCCAGCTGCTGCGCTGACCGTAGTTAACCTCACTTGGTGAATGTTTTTTCCCCTGTTACTTGCCAGCTCTGCTTAAAGGACCTGTGTATAATGGGGAACCAGATCTTATTGATGAAGTTTAAATCTAAAAGTTCCGAACCGGATGCCCCTTGGCTCCTGTCAGCTTTCCTCCAGGGGTCAGTTTAAAAACTGCTCAGCCACCTTCTTAATGTTACACGCCAGCAGTCTGGTTCCATTTTGGTTCAAGTGAAGCCCGTCCCTCTTGTACAGGCCCGGCTTGTCCCAAAACGTTCCCCAGTGCCTAACAAACCTAAACCCCTCCTCCTGACACCAGTGTCTCATCCACGCATTGAGACCCCTGAGCTCCGCCTGCCTAGCTGGCCCAGCGCGTGGAACAGGTAGCACTTCTGAGAACGCTACCTTTGGGGTCCTGGATTTGAGCTTCCTACCTAGCAACCTAAATTTGGCCTCCGGGACCGCCCGGCTACATTTCCCCACGTCGTTGGTGCCAACATGCACCACAACCACTCCTCCCCAGCACTCTCTTATCAGCCTATCTAGATGAGAGGTGATGTCCGCAACCTTTGCGCCAGGCAGGCAAGTCACCATGCGGTCTTCACATCCATCACAGACCCCCCCCCTCTATGTTCCTGACTATAAAGTCACCCACGACAAGAAGCCCCCTTCGCCCCCTCCCCAGAGGAGTATCCATAGTGTGACTGGATACGGTCCCATCACCTGAAGAAGGGGTCCCCACTGTGGGATTGTTTCCCTCTTTTCCAGAGCGACGTCCTCCAGCCCTGAGACTCCCTTCCCTGGCAGCTGAGGAGCTGGCCAACTGAGGGTGGGACGATGCCTCCACGTCCCTAGAAGTCTCACCCTGGTTCCTCTCTACCTGTCTCTGCTTCTCCAGGTCAGCAACCGTGGCTTCAAGGGAGCGAACCCGTTCCCTGAGAGCCTGGAGCTCTTTGCACCGAGCACACACCCATGACTTGTGCCCAAGAGGCAGATAGTCATACATGTGACACTCAGTGCAAAACACTGGATAGCCCCCACCCCTCTGCTGTCTGTCTGACTGCATAGCTTTTGAGTGTAAGTTATGGATTTATCAAAGTTTGGGTACCTTAATGTTGTTGGAGCTCTCCTCTCTTCAAGGGAAGTGCCGGGACGCGTGTGGGGCCTGGCTTCCTCGCCCCGCTGCTGAACTCGCACAGCTGCTTAACTCGCTGTGTCTTCTTTTACCTTGGCACTATGTCCCAAAGCAGCTTCATAGGCAACTGCAGTAGACTCCAGATCATCTGGCATCCGTTTGGACGGCATTCCCCGTAGTCCAGCGTCCCCGTGGCTGACAGTCAGCCGGGCCAAGTGCTGGGAGCTGCTCACTTCCAGGCAGCGGTGGCACCTTGGCCCAGCACAGGCGTCTTGCTTCCTCCATGCTCCTCTTGCCTCGGCCCTCTGGGAGCAGCAAGAGAAGTTGCCCACACTCACTGCTAAGGGCTGCCCAGTCCCGCGATGGCACCGCAGGCTCATTCCCACCCTCGCAGCGCTGTCCAGCACTCTTAGAGGTCCTGGCTTGGTGCTTTCGGAAGGCGATGTGAAAAGAGACCCTAGCTGGACAATAGCAGTCCAAACGTAGACTTCAGACCATCTGGCCCCCGTAGTCCAGCGTCCAAGTGGCCAGAAGTCAGCCGGGCAAAGTGCTGGAACCTCCCAGCCAGGCAGCCTTTCGCCGCTCGCCTGGTGAGGGAGTTTGCCTGCCATCGGCCCTCCTGGCAGTCTGGCATATCCACAAATCTGGCACCACTCAGGTGCCTCCGGTATAAGAGGTGATTCAACGGTGTCTGTGATGCGTCCGACTCTAGAGGGAGCAATTTGAAGACGGGGTGGAACTCATTTATTTTGGCCGTTAACCTGCCCACATTGAGCAAGTTTTCTGTGATTGGACAAAAGATGGACAAATCGGACAACCCATTTGTCATAGAGAGGGTGGCAGCAGGTGCCAGCTCTCTGCCTGGGGGGGGGGCTGGATTCAATTTGAAACTGTGCACATTCAGTCTCCAAATTAAGTTCATGTTAAAAAGCCAGGCAAACAAGTACAAGAAAACTGGATTTCATCCGTGTAGTAGTTTGTTGGAGGACCAATTTCTCCCAGCCAGAAGGGGGCAGTACAGGACAACAGTGTGACCCATCAGCCCATCTCAAGTGCCAGACCATTTTTCTGACAGGTGGATCAGATGAATACTATGAGCAGCAGCAGGTATTGGTTTTATACCATTCAACTGGCATGGCTTCCTGCAAAGATTCCTAGGAACTACTGTATGGTTTGCTGTGGATGCTGAGAATGTTCTGTCTGAGATCCATAATAACCCTTCACAACAGACCTGCTGCTCCCAAGGGTCTCTGAGGAGAGAACATGACTGTTTGACCAGTTTACGTCAGTTGTGTAGATGAGTTCTTGGAGGTGCTATTATTGTAGAGCCATTGTCGTGCGCGTTCAGCTAGCAAGCGCCCAGCGTTGGAGCTTTTGCCATGGTAGCACTAAGATAAAAGTCACCCATGTTGCTGTACAGAAGCATTGTACACAACTCTAGGCTTGGAGGACAGAGGCTTGCAAGCTTGCTGAAGAGGCTTGTTGTGGAAGAGCTTTGGTGATTTCCTCATGGCTGGTTTAGTGCCAAGTCGGAAGGAAGAGGAGAGCAAGACGGAAGCCCCAACTAGCCTTGACCGTTGTAATCTTAAGATTCACCTCACTGAATGCAGCAAAATGAAATGTCAGTCTACATCTAACATAAATGCCCATCTAAAACTGGCCAGCAGCCCTTGTGTCTGCCTGTGCCCCTTGATTTCCACTCTCCTAGGCAGCTGGACGGCCCTCCTGTACTTGGCCGATATGGTCGGCCAGCCCCATGCTGGTCTGTGTTTTGGTGCCCAGATACTTCCAAGGGTGATCTCATAAGCTTGCCCTTGGAACTTTGTTCCCAAGAAGCCGGAGCAGACACTGGACAGACAAGGGGCCCTTTGTCTGTCCTCTCCCTTTGGACCCCCCCCCCCCCCGAGGAATTTAGACCCGTTTGACGCGAGTCTGGCTCTGGCAGATTTCCTGCAGAGGCTGGGAGATCAAACAGTGTGCGTGATTTGCTGCAGTGATTGTTTGCAGACCTGTGGGCTGGCGCTGGGGGCTCTTTGGTTACGCCAGCCTCTCCCTTCCTCTCATCGACTACTTGTGTTCTTTCCCATTTCCCCCACTGTCTAAATTTAAATTGTGAGATCCTTGAGTCAAGAATTTGACTCTCTTTTTGTTTACGCAGTTTATATTTGTAAACATTTATGTTGCATTTGTAAAATGCCAGATATGCAGAGGGTGTGGTATTTGTTCATGACACAGGGATGGCTTAGTTAGGAGAAGTGCAGGAGCGACCTGGGGAGAGGGCCGGAGGCGCTGAGGGGAGGCTGAGGCAGTGTGTCCGAGACCCGCCAGGCACGAGGACAGACGCGCATGTAAGGCCTGCCCTGCCCCAGACGGTCCTTGCAGAGCCAAACAGTACGTGTGGGGAAGAAGATGCTTTGATGGAGAGGAGCGCTACCATCAGTGATGGTCAGGCGGTGCTTGGGGGACCCTGAAGATCTTCAGAAGGGAGTCTGAGTTCTGTCATGAGACGAACCAGACAGAAAGACAGACAGACCGGCTTCCCAGAAAGCCAAGGGACCCACCGCTCCTGAGCCTCTCGGGCAATGCAAGCAGAAGCAGGTCTGCGAGGTGCAGGGCCTGGAACCTGCTCCAGCATCTTCCACTGCATTCAGGCGTTTCTGACCACTTACTTCCCCAAAACAGGCCCAGAGTTGCTGGCTCTGCCTCACCTTTGAGGCCCTTTGATAAATTGCCACTGACTGGCTTTGTTTAATTTGAATTTTATTTTTGCTGGGTTTATTGACTTCAGTTATTGTATCCTTTGCTCTTATTGTAAACCAGTTCCTAAGAAAGATACTGGGAAAGCAGCATAGCCACGGTGATCCATGCCACGGTGACATCGCGACTAGATTATTGTAACGCGCTCTACGTGGGGCTGCCTTTGAAGACGGTTCGGAAACTGCAATTAGTGCAGAATGCGGCGGCCCATGTGGTCACTGGAGGTAGGCGGTTCGACTCCGTCGGGCCGCTCCTCCGACAGCTGCACTGGCTGCCGATTCGTTTCCGGGCCCAATTCAAAGTGCTGGTTTTGACCTTTAAAGCCCTATACGGCTTGGGGCCAGGATATTTGAGAGACCGCCTACTTCTATATAGTCCGGCTCGTCTCTTCAGATCATCAGAGAAGGCCCTTTTGCGGGTGCCGTCACCCAAGGAGGTGCGAGGGGCGGCGGCTAGAAACAGGGCCTTCTCAGTAGTGGCACCAACCTTATGGAATTCCCTCCCCTTTGACCTACAAACTGCTCCCTCCTTGGACACATTCCGGCGAGGCCTAAAAACCTTCTTGTTCAAAGAAGCCTTCTAAGCCCCTGCCTTTTTTAACATCTGCTGGTACAAGTGGGGGTCCTGCTGTTTTTATGCTCCTGCTCTGATTGTAGCCATGATCTTTTAAATTGTTTTTAGACACTGTTTTTATTAATTTTGATTAATTGTTTTTATTGTTTTAAAATGTGATACTTTTTATACTGTGTTTTTTGTATGTATTTTTTTTTCCTCTGTTGTAAGCCGCCTTGGGTCCCTTCGGGGAGAAAGGCGGGATATAAATACTGTAAATAAATAAAATAAATAATAAATAGCAAAGCTGTAAAGGAATCCACTGATAAATAGAAAGCGTGACAGCCACTTCCCTAGTGGCTGCCTAGAGGAGAAGTACTGTATTTCTTCAATTCTAAGACGCATGTTTTTTCCCAATTAAGCATTTCAAAAAATGGGGTGCGTCTTAGAATCGAAGGTCTCCAAAAAGCACCCCAAAATGCTATCTTCTTACTTACTGGGGCTTGCGGGAGCTTCAGGGAGGCCTGCGCAACCCTCTGCAGGCCTCCCTGATCTTCAGTTCGGAAAAAAAACAGTGATTTTCAGCCATTTCCGGTTTTTGCGAAAACCAGAAATGGCCAAAAATCGCTGTTTTTCGCCAAACTGAAGATCAGGGAGGCCTGCAGAGGGTTGCGCAGGCCTCCCTGAAGCTCCCGCAAGCCCAGGTAACGAAGGAAATGGCACTTTCTGGCAGGGCCAGAAATGCTATGCAAAGGCAGTGCACTCAGTGAGCCTCAGCTGCAGGAGACATGCTGGGGAGAGTTGGTGCTGAGCAGGTAGATTTAATGAAGGGAGGCGAGTCTTACAATTGATGGATTTTTTTTTCCCTGCTGGTGGTACTGAAAATAACGGTGCGCCTTAGAATCGATGGCGCCTTAGACTCGAAGAAATACGGTATCTGTTCGTGCACGTCGCAGAGCAAACGGCCAGCTATTTACTGGATGGGGAATGTCCGGCGTCTGAGGACAGCGCAGTGGCCCCGCCTGTCACTCTTTCCGTGCTGCCTGAGGCCAACCCAAATTGCTGTGACTTTACTCATCAGCAGAGCAGAGGGTGCTGGCTGCTTCCAGAGGAGGCCTGAGGGCTTTTGCGTGCCTCTGGTGGGGAAAAAAAAGCAAATTACACACACACACACACACACACACACACACACACACCCCACAACCCCCCCTGCTAAATCACAGAGACTACCTGACAATTCTCCTGACTGAAATGCACAGTTCCCCCCCCCCCCCAGAGCCTGTGGTGCAAGTGGCCCCCTGGCCCTGTCAGACTGACTGCCGCCTGACTCCTCTGCCTCCCACTCTGCAACTGTCACATGAACAGCATTCAGAGAGTCAGAAGCCACAAGGCTCAGGCTTGGGATCGCCAGGCCTGTTGGTTTAAACCCGGCCGGGTTTGCCCTATTTACGTGTGGGGCGATGGCTCAATTGGCAGAGCAAACAGGGCGTGCGAGTCTGGAGCTTTCCCTCCTCCCACGTTTGAGATCGTGCGTGATTCTTCCACGGGAGCAGCTGTACCTGTGTGTGGCCTGGGGGGGGGGGATAATACTGGTAGAAAAGTGAAGTATAAATGCTATGCATAGGGTGGGGGTGGGGGTGGAATCCATGCTAGAGAAGGAAGGCACATGTGTTCCCACAGCTGGTTCCCGAATCACAAGCCACAGTTGGCAGGGTCAGGGTGGTGGGGTTCATTTTGTGCCAGGTTCCTGTTGGTCTCGCTTTACAGACCGAGGCTGCACGAAGGAACGACTAGCTGGCAGCTCTTCCTACTTCTGGCAAAGCAGTGCGGCACACATCCAGCAAGTGGTAGAGACACATTTCAGTGCCAACAGAGGCTCATTGGTAGTGCTCCTGTTCTACGTGCCGAAGGTCCCAGGTTTGAACCAAGTAGATCTGGAAAGACCCTCATCTGAAACCCTGGGAAGCTGCTGCCAGTCAGTGTAGACAATGCTGAGCTAGACAGACTCAGGGAGGACTAACTCGGTAGGAGGAGGCAGCTTCCTAGTTGTGTATGAAATGGTGGGTTGCACTGCATGGCGCCCTGGTGCTCATGCACATGCGTGTGTCAGAGACATAAGGAAACCTCCACCACTACTCAGGAATTGAACTTCTAGAGATAAGAATCTCAGAAGAGCCCTGCAGCTGGATCAGACCAAAGGCCCATCTAATCCAGCTTCCTGTATCACACAGTGGCCCCACCAGATGCCTCTCTGAGAGCACACAGCCAACAAGATAACCTGTAAGGCGAGGAACAACATTTAATCAGGGATGCCCAAAAGACAACAACAGGGACTGTGTGACTAACCAGGGAGACGGCCTGGGACTGAGCAGGGAAATGGGAACACTGTTTGGCACATGCGATGTCTTTTTACGGAGTCTGGAGGCAGCTAAAGGACATGGAATTGGCACATGTGAATGTCGCAGTCCCTGTGCCGTCCCTCCTCTCCGCCATTGCACATCTTTCGCCAAGAGGGACCTGGTGAAAGTAGGGCCTGTGTAGAGCCTGCCTCGCTCTCACGCCCTTCAGTTGGAATAACATGGAGAGCCTTGTCTGCCTTTACTAATTGAATTACACAATTGTTTGTCCTTCCCATTGTTCCAGCCTTGGCGACAAAGAATGTGTGTGTGTAATATCACTAAGGCCTGACTGCAGCAGCTTGGTTGCATCTGCACAAAAAGAGACAACAAACAAGATGTCATTGCAAGGGAGGAAGAGGAGAGAGACGAGGGCTTCAGGAGGCTGGTGTGACAAGGAGTCCTCGAGGGGGGGGGGCCCTCTCTGAAGACCTCTCTTTCTAGACCAGGAAACAAAAACCCTCTGACAACAAGTCAGGTTTAGGCTGCTGCTCCATCACGATTACAACATCCGTTTACGTAGCGTTCAAAGCATCATCCTTGGAACAGCTCTGTGAGGTAAATCAGTCAGTGTTACTCCCATGTTGCAGGCGGGGGAAGAGGCTGTGGAAGAGTGGGTGGCTCGCCTAAGGGCACCTTGTGACAATGTGGCCCTGACGAAATACAAACCAGGGACTTTCTGATTTTTGACACGATCGCAAATGAGACGTGATGGGGGAGATCCATCCGGGATTGGGCCCGTCCCTTCAGAGGGGGCCCTGATTCAGAGGGGGAGGGGGTGCTGAGCCTGGGGAGGGGTTAGCACTTTCCTCCAAGCCACACGCTCAAAGAAAATTGGCCTCCTAAAGCTGCTACTTGCCCCACTAGGGAGCACAGTCCCAATGCAGCACTGCCAATCGTGGTGTGTGCAGGAATTTGTATTTGCCTCCATCGTCGTGCTCTGAGTACGGTGCTGCCTCCTTTGCAGTGGAAACCGCCTGCTGCATCACGTGACACTCTCCCGCTCGGGCTGCGCAGGCAGGCTGGCCGGCCCCAACCCTTGCAGGCTTTCAGGTAGGCAGGGGCCGGGGGCGAGCCACGGCATGTGTACTCCTCTGGAAGAGTGCTGTGCCAATTAAAGCCATAAGGACTGGACTGCAGGCAGGCTCGTTTCTTGTACACACAGACCCTATTCCTGCTCCCTGTGGTCCTGCAGCGAGCTCCTCCCGAAACACCTGTGTGGCACCACCTCTTGGGCCAAACTAGGCAAAACCTCAGGACTGCCAGGCATTTGTGAAAAAAGACGTGCGTGCTTGCCCCCCTGGCTTTTGTCTATGGAGCGGGAGTGGGTGGGGTCTGCATCGATCCCAGAGGAAGTGCAGGAGGAGGAGGAGGAGGAGGAAGGGAGTGGAGCGAAGCGCGAAGCCCCCCCCCCCTCCTCCCCTGACCTTGCTCTGCTGCTTTGCCACTTGGCAGCAGTTTCCCTCCTGCACTGCCCTGCACTGTGGGGATCGGAGGCAGGTTGGGCAAGAGCGGCTTCCAAGCAGAGGCAGAAAGGTTGGCTGTTGGCTGGAAACCTTGACAGGGACTTTACCTCCACCAGCTCCCTCGGGTTGCATCGCCTGCAAAGAGAAGGGAAGGTGACTTTTGACCAAATTGCAGCAGCCAGCTATAAATGAGAAGCACCCCGCCCCCGCCCCACCTGCAGAGCCCTAGTCTGTTGGTCACTCCTGCCTGGCGGCCGCAGAGCCTGTCAGAGTTCCCGCCTTGCTGGTGGAGGAGCTTGTGATGTGTGGCACGCGGTCAGGTACAGCAGCTTTGCCACAGGCAGGAGACAACGAGCCCCTTTGTGCACAAGACCCTCGTCCTCTGTGGCCAGCCCCCCTCTCCAAGGCCTGTCGGATTAAATGCCCCTAGTAATAATGGACTGCCTTGTCCGCTCAGATGCACACGCGCATCCTTAGCTAGCTGAGATGGCAAACGCCAGCACAGTGAGCACCCTGTGGCGGGCATAAGAGCTGGGGGGGGGGTGAAGGTAGAGTCTTGGGCTGGACCTGGAGGGAAGCCCAGATGCAGACTTTACCATCCCACCTTGACCCAGCAACTCTCTCCTGAGGACAACCTGGAGGGACCATGTGCAGCGCCCTGAGCTCTTTCAGCCATCAGTCAAGTCAGGCGGCCGCCTGGGGGGAGCAACCGAGAAAGGAGGGCCTTGCATAGGGACATTCTGGCTGCAGAAGCAGCTGGTCCTGCAGCAGGGCGAGCAAACGCTGCACCCACAGAACCAGGCCTTGTTCTTCCTGCGCCAGGATCCCACCTTCCCTTTCCATGGCTCACCCCCCTGGCACAAGCCCAGAAGTCTTGTGAATTGGTCGCCTCCAACCCGCATTTTCCTGCCTCAGCTGCCAGGCGTTGGGGAGGGACCGTGTGGGCTGTGCTGCGAGTGCAGCCCCCCATGGGGGTGTCGTGGGGAAAGTGGTGCCCTTGAGTCCCTAGATGACCTTGCACACTTCCAGGGGCTGCAAGGCTGCCTCATCACCTGACCACGGCTCAGGCCTGTTTCAGTGTGTGTTGCTCTGTGGTAGCCCAACAGCGAGAGACGCTTGCCGTGGGCCCTTGGCCCCCTAGAGCAACGAGCACGGACGTCTGTCACCATCCCACATGACAGCCCGGTACGGCTGAGAGGAGTTGTCTTCATCAGTGCTTGACAGAAATCCCCACGAGCTCAAAAGCTGCTTCAAATGTGGCCCTGGGCAACAGGCGCCGTTTCATTGAGGGAGGTGATTGATTGATTGATTGATGCTGTTGCTGTGCCTTGAGCCAGGCTGGCCTGCGCCTGACGGTGCATTTTTTAGGCTGTGGAGTGGCCTGCCTGGTCATCGGGGGGGGGGGGGAATGGACACGAACAGGCAGTGACATGAAAGCCCCCCCCCTTATAAGCAACTAGCATGTTCCTTGCCCCATTCCCGGAGGGTGGCAGTAGAGAGATCAGCGTCTCACACACAGGCTCAACTTCTGGCAAGATTTGCATGCCACCATTGGTCCCGATCCTCTGGGCACAGAGTGGCATCAGTTAGCTCCTTGGCATGTCTATGGTGAACATCTTATATATTTTGCAGTGGAAGTTAATGTGAAAACCAGTTCCCTTTTAGAGTGGATGTGCCAATGAAGACCGTACCCCACCCCCTTTGGGTGGGAGCTGAAAATCAGTTTCGCCAGTTTAGTGGAGGATCAGACTCAGTGTCACTCAACTTGGACAAGAGGAGGAGGTGAAGGTCAAGAGCCGGCCGGCCATCTGTAGTCAGAGGCGGGATCCCACCAGGGTTTGCCCAGGCTAGTGGGGGACTTTAACCAGAAAGCCGTTATTATTGTGGTCACTTGTTGGCAGGCAAGAGGCTCTTTTGTTGGTGTGGTCCTTGGAAATATCCCATCCTCCAAACTGGTTGGCACCCAGAAAGACTGATGGTGATGACGACCCTTGAATGATCTATAAGCTCATCAGAGTGGAGAAGTTTTATCACAGCAGCCGCATTTTCCTGAGGGCCCCGATCCTGCAGGAGGTGGGGAGTCTCCAGAAGCCCCTTTATAGCAGTGCATCTTAGCAAGACGTTCCCCTCTCTGCTGGACTGTCCTCCCCTGGCCGGCCGGCCCCTGTGCCCGGCTAAAATGAAGCGTCAGGAGGGTATACAGCTGTCCTCCTCCATCTCCTTCCTTTTGTTGAAATTTAGATGTCAAGTTCTGTTGAGTAGTGACCCCGTGTGCCTCACAATTGCACTCGCTGAAAATAAGACCAAGACCAACAAACGGAGGCACCAACATTACACCGTGCCTCTAGAGCTGCTGCCCAAGAGAGCCCAAGGCGCAACCTCCATTTCCCACAAGGGCCTGACTCTGGCTGCCAGGTGAGACGGGTGCGAAGGAGACGAAGGCTGCTGCTGCTGTCCTGTCTGAGGCGTCAGGTTGGACATGTTGTCGGGAGGGAGACAGGATGCTGAGCTAGCTGGGTCCCGGCTGCACCGAACAAGGTGGCCGCTGGTGCGTGTTGTTTCTGAATGACATTAGCTTTTGTTGTGTGTGTTTCCCCAGCCTCACCCCAGCGACGAGGGTGATGTTGCAATGCTGTATCCAGGCTGAGCTGGCATTTGCTGGGGATGCAGTTTCTTTTCAGTCCCCACCCAGCCCCAGTCGGTGTTTGGGTATTATCCTCACATTGATAAATGGGGACAAACAGGGCGAGTAGGTGGGTGGGGGTGGGGCATCTGGAAGCCACAAATGTGGCTCTAGTATAATGCCTGCCTCTCCCCCCTCCCCCCCATCTCTCTCTGTCTCTGGAGTTGAGCCAAAGGCCCTCCCAGTCCCAAGATGACTGGGACACAATCTGTTGGTGAAAAGATCCAGGGAGCTTTGCAAGCAAGGCAGGTGGAAATGATGGAGGGTTTCCATTTGGAAATGGACAGCTGTGGAGGATGAACTCAAAGTGACAAACAGTCTCCTACCACCAAAGTGCAAGTAAAACCCAGCCATTAATAAAACGCACCTCAAATCTGCACATCCACACGTTGCAGCTGAGAGACTTGTGTTGGGTGGCCCTGAATGTGGAAGTGCCCCGCCATTTCCACCAATCGCTACACATGACTGTGACTGCATCTGGATTAGGCCATAGAGTCTCTTCTGTTATCCATACTTTATATGAAGCTTTGATTATCCATCAGCACCTATTTTTAACACGCCATGCAACAATTTATTGTCTGGATTAATGGACCATTATCAACGTTTGGGGGCACTTTGAGACCGGATGTTTCGCTTGGGATTCTCCTGCTTTGCCTGTGTGGCACTCTTGATGGGTGGCGAATGAGCCCAGCAGTGAGACAGCAGTGCAAGAACCACGTTTGCAGGCGACTATCCTGTCTGCTTTGATAATGTGCCTTTGATGTGCTCAGTGACATGGCAGGGGCAGCCCCCCCCCCACCTCTGCACAATTTCATTTCATTTCCAGTTGGGGTGCAGCCATTGGAAGTTTTGCTTTTCAGAGAGGAGGCTATGCAAGTTTTTCTTTAAAAATAGTTTTCCATATAAACACAGTACTTAATACTATTTAGCATTTGTATAGCATTTTCTGAGAGTGCGGAGTGCTTCACGTGTCTTGTTTTATGTAGTTAATCCTTACAACAACCCTGCATGATAAGTATTATTATCCCCATATTGCAGATGTGGAAGAGTGAGGCTACCCAGTGAAAATTAATGAAAGAGGCAAGATGCCAACCAGAAAAGTCCTGATTCACAGCTCAGCACTTGTATTGTATCAGTGCTCAAATTGCATTCATGCTTATATTGATGATTATTATTAGCTCAGAAATGGCTGGAAAGACAGAGGTACCGTATTTTTCGCTCCATAGGACGCATTGGACCATAGGACGCATGCATCCTATGGAGCAAAAAATAGGAAAAAAAGGTTTTTAAAATAAAAATAAAAATAATAAAAAAACGTAAAGAAAAAATACTTACCGGGGCTTCGGGGAGGCCTGCAGAGGCTCACGCAGGCCTCCCCAATCTTCATTTCGGGAAAAAATGGCCATTTTCGGCCACTTCCGGTTTTCATGAAAACCGGAAATGGCCGAAAATGGCCGTTTTTTGATGAAAGGAAGATCGGGGAGGCCTGCGCGAGCCTCTGCAGGCCTCCCCGAAGCCCCGGTAAGTATTTCTTCTTTACGGTTTTTTGTATTTGCTCCATAAGATGCAGGCTTCCCCCCCTATTTTTTGGGGGGGGAAAGTGCGTCTTATGGAGCGAAAAATACGGTAAAAGGGAAAGGGCTGGTCAGTGAACACAATATTTAAGTTGGGTAAAGAGTGAACAGCGGTAGAACTTCCACAGAGTGCCAAGTTGGGCTCTAAAGTGTGCCGGCAATACGTGAGGGGTCTCGGGGTGGAGCATTCAGACCAGTACCTCATGCATCTCTCACGGCCCAATGAGCCCATGCCTAACAGGGACGGAAGAAGCTAGCCACAGGCAGCTTTAGAAGAGCATTCCAAATAGGTGCAGGGGCTGGGTCACTTGCAGAACCAGGCCTTTCACTGAGGACGGCTCCCTTTGAGACTTTCTTCGACTCCCTTTTACAGACTTCTCGTTGGTTCCACTCAAACTCTTTGCCTCTCAGACTTGGGTTGCAGCATGTTCTGGACATTAAGCACGCAATTGCGCCAATCCGAGCATGGCATTTTAGACGGCGATTGCCAGGCACGTTGCAAATTGCCTGCTCACTGGAGCTGCTAAGCAGCCTAACGCCTCACGAGCAGCACTTGGCCTCGCCTGAGCATCTTCGCTGCAACTACAGGCTCCTGCTTGATCGAACAGAAATACACACAGAGGCCTGTTTTCTGCCAGATGCAAAGCCTGTGGGGGTAATTTGCTATTGTTGCCACTTCCCCATAAGTTTAGTATCTTTGTACATGTTCCCCTTAGATATCGGGGTGGAGATCCTGAACTGGTGGGGTTCAGTGGTCCTGAACCGGTGTCTGAAGTCAGTGATGGGCTGGCTGTGGGCGGCCAAAGGGAAGCTTCCGCCACTGCTAGTTGGGGGCTCAGTCGAGCTCTGGGTCCGGGTGCACAGTCCCTTTGGGATGGGCTGCATTCCATCTCAAGCACCAGATTTGTAGCTTGCCTGGGGTGAGGGGAGAGCGGCGAGGGGAGACCTCCAGCAGCCAAATATCCCCTGCAGGATTTTTGATAGCACAGTGCAGCCCACACTGGTGCTGCTGCATCGCCGCACGGGAATTTATGCGACGTTGGGCTGTTTATATGTCACAAGCCCCAACCCTAACCAACTTTCCAGTACCAATGCAGCTGCAATGCAGCCCTGAGGTAAGGGAAGAGGGAGGCTTCTGTGACTGCACCCCCACCGCAGGCAGAAGCGTACTAACGTAGGGGGCCCTGGTGACCAGGGCCCCAGGCGCCGAGCTTCCGGGGGGCGCTCACCTCGGGCTCGAAGCTGGAGCGCGGCGCCCGCCCGCAGCCATAGCGGGCGGGCGGCGCTCCAGCTTTCGAGTCCTGAGGAACCCCCTCAATCGGGAGAGCCGGCTGGGGTACGTCTTCCCCAGCCGGCTGCCCGGGGCCTTCTGAGGAAGGCTCGCTGCGAGAACGATATTTATACCGTTCTTTTTGCGCATGCTCAGACTGTTACTGAGGGAAAAGGCTGCCCTTTTCCATCAGTAACAGTCTGAGCATGCGCAAAAAGAACAGTATAAATATCGCTCGCAACGGGCCTTCCTCAGAAGGCCCCGGGCAGCCGGCCGGGGAAGACGTCCCCCAGCCGGCTCTCCCGATTGAGGGGGCACCCCCCTCAGTCACTAGGTGACGCGCGCCCCCCGCTCTGGGGTAGCATGCGCCCTAGTGACGCCACTGGTCACGTGACGTACGTCACGTGACTGACGCACGTCACGTGACGTCCGGGGGCGCTCGGCCAGCCCCCGCCCCCCTAGCCCCAGGCATCCGGAGGGGTGAAGACGCCACTGACCGCAGGATGCAGCGGCGCATGCCCTGTTGGCATGGCTGCATCAGTGCTGGAAAGCTGGATAGGATCCCTCCTCAGGCGCCTTCTTCCTGAAGAGACCCAAACATTGCCGCCTTTCCTCATAAGGGTGCTGCTGGCGGTCACCCTCTGCTCCCCTTGCCAAGACCTTACAGCTCGAAAATGAACATCTTTTGCAATTCATTCTGTAAGCAAAGAGACGGGGGATGTTGCCAGTGGAAAAACAATCAAGGAACCCCTGTTGAAACACAAAGCAGATGGACCCTGTCAGAAAAAGCCGATGCTGCAGCTTCAGCAGCAGGAAGGAGGAACCAAAGGAGGACGACTCTCAGCTTGTCCCATTTTCTGCAGAGAACCCTGCTAGGGAGGGACGCCACTGTTTGCTCTGGCGACAGACTGACAGACAGACCAACAGCATGGCAAAACAAGTACGAGGCGAAGGGACTCGCTCATCGACACTTCAGCATCATCATGAAGCCTATCTTGAGACAAAGCAGGCTAATGACACTGGAAAGCAAGAGCATTGAGGTGGCCCTTTCGTGTAGCAGCATTGCTAGATGCGTGAGGTGACACATGCAAAGACAAGAACACACTCCCGTGTGCAACTAACAGGACTCTAGGATTGCTCAGAGCAGACTGAACTGGCGAGAGCTCGGGTCAGAGAAGAGGCGGAATGGCTGGCAAGGGAGCGTTGGGTCCTTTCTTGTCTGCATTCGTGCTGCTGTTGACCCAACAAGGGGTGGTCTGCAGCAGTGCGTTGGACATACTTGGGTGCCGCTTCTCCCCCTCCCCCAAAGGTGGGCTTCCTTCTCAGTCTGTCTGTCTGTCTGTGTGGGGAGACCGGGCTGCCTGCCCCTCCTTTGGCAATGCCGCTGGGGAAGGGGAGCGCAACAGAGAAAGTGTCCCGCTAGGTGCAGAGAGGGGAGGAGGCCTGTGGCCCTCAAAGTAGGTGTGGTAGGAGGAGGGGCAGCTGATCTGCAGAAGGAACTAGAAGGAGCGACAAAAACCATTTAGACGCCACTGATGGACAGCTGCCTTCCTCCGTGGCTGCAGGCACCGTGCAGGAAGCGTTGTCCGTTGTCCTGTTTGTTTCTGGTCAAATATGTAATTTATTTATTTAAGGAATTTATATCCTGCCTTTCGCCCAACAGGGCAACCAAGGCGGCTTGGCATTTGGGTTGCTTTGGCACAGGAAGAGGGGGAGGCTTCTTCCTGGTCTCTGTTTTTACAAGCTGTTTTTACAACCCCTGGGGAGCATTTCTTTACTGGATCTATATCCGTAAATAAAATTACCAAAGGACGATCTTTTTTTTGGGGGGGGGAGGTGAGACCTCACGGGACCACCTGTGCTCCACCGACCATGGGTTGGGGACCACTGATCTATATTCTATTTTTCATAAAAAATAACCAAAGTAGTTGATATTGCAAGAAGTAAAATCAGTAACTACAAATTTAAAGTCAACCAAGTCAATCCAATGTAAAGTCAGTCAACCGTCCGTCAATCAAACTAAAAGCACGCAGAATAGAAATCCAGACGAGGAATGTTTTCAGTTGATATTTAAGATGGGTCGGGGAGGGGGCCAGCGTGATCTCCCTCAGCAGGCTGTCCAACAGGTAAGGTGCTGCCACCCCCAAGACCTCCCCTCCCTCTGAAGCCCACCTAGCTTCTGTTAACAGCAGGACCACGCGAAGGGCTCTCCTGGTGACCCTATAATGGTGGGCAGGTTCCTCTGGGCGGAGCAGGCAGTCCTTACGAAACCTGGGCCCCAGCAGGCGTTCAGAGCTTTCAAGCCGCCAGGCCCAATACTTTGAACTGGGCTCAGTATTGGCAGCCAGGTGCATTGGCCCCAAATAGGCAAGGAGGCTCCATGGGCTCCTCCTGTATCAATGCATTCTTCTGGTCCATCTCCAAAGGCAGCCCCACATGGAGTGCATTGCAGTAGTCAAGTACGGATCATGTAACTACTACGTGGACAACTGAAACCAGGGGATCAGCCTCTAGCCAAGGGCACAGCTGGTAAACCAGCTGCAAATGGTCTTTTATTGTTGTTTTTAAAGCCCCAGCCCTGCTCATGAGTAGGGGCCTCCAACTAGAAGAATGAGGAGGGCAATGTTTCTGACACCTGCCGAATGGGGAGGGGCAAGAGCAGCACATCTTTGGCAAAGTGCTCACTGGCTACCCGGCCAGCCTTCCTGGAAGAACAGGGCTCTCTCCCACTTGGAGTCAGGGACACCGTTCTGGATGAGGTGCAGATTTGCACCAGCTGGGCCAGCTCTGCTTGGGGAAAACAACAGCTGCAGAAGCCGCCTTCTTAAAGGCACCTGGGCCCACCATGACACCCTTCCATTTACTTGGGGGACATATATATCCTATGGGATCCTTTGTCGAACCTTGACCTCGTCTTCTCCGAGCCTGCAGAATCAAGCTGGTGGCAACTATGTGCTTGTTTGGAGCACAACACAGACTCCTCCTCCTTAGACTTGCTGGAGGGAATCACTGACGCCACCCTGGCACTCCTCCTCCTCCTCCTCAAGGTCATGTGAATAAGCCGCTGCTATTAAAAGCAGGAGTCGGCACACCGGCTCAGCAAGACACTGCTGCTGGGCCACGGAATCCTGCCTGGCTTAGGAGGCGACGCCGCGCATTGCTCGGTGCCAGCTGGGGGAAGAACCGCAAACACATTAATTAGCAGCGGGATCCCAGCTTTTAATTCCCAGCTGGGAGATGCTCTTTCTCTTGGCAGCCGCCTCGGAAAACAGGGAGGGGGAAGTTGCCGTTTGGAGGCTGCCCAGCTTTGGCCATTGGAGCAGACAGAGCCCGGCCAGAAATGCAGAGCCCTTTGCAGGCGCAACGTCCCAGGCTCAGTTTCGGACTGGCAGCATCTCCAGGTGCGGCCGAGGAAGATCCCTACCCTGTCTGCGACCCTGGAGAGCCACCACCCTGAGGCGGTGGTGGTGACGAGACAATCTTGGATTGTCTGACTCAGAAGAAGGGACCTCGGTTTCCTACGACGGAGCCCGGGACCTGATGTCCATAATAAGCCCCCCTAAAATGGTACCTGCTGTCATATTGTACATGTCAGGACACATTTTTGCACGAATGGCAAAGGTTTCAACTATGAGGTCAACCCAAAGTAGTTTGGGGTTCTTGGTGGGGCCCCACAGCCCAAGACTCCTGCTTATGAAGATGCTTCAGGTAGCCCAACACTGTCCTTTCTGGCTGACAGGCAGGAGTTCTCCTGAGCAGGCTCCAGCCCGGCAATCCAGCGGTGCTCTACCCATTAGGCCACCCAGCACTGTTGGATTGATCTTCTCATTGATCCTTGCGTTCATCTGCAAGTTCAGCTGTTGCAAACCACCCACCCTTCTTGCCTTGCTCCACGAAAAGGCTTCAGACACTAATTGGGGTGGGCCTGCCTGAAGTGCAGCCCCGCTCACTGCCCCACCTCACCATGACTACAAATTGCACAGCTGCACTTAAGCAGACAACAGCTTTGAAGCTCAGGGTTGTGGTTGTGAAATCTTGTGGCTTCTTGTTAAAAATCTGGAAAGTATGAATTCTAGTATCAGCTGTGGGCCAAGTATTAGCTTAAAGCTGAATTGCATCTCTCCTTACGATAGGGCCGGGGGAAGAAAGGAGAGCAGCTCCGCTTGCCTCCCTGGCTCAGTCTTCCATCCTGCTGGCTCCCTTTCCCTCCGGGCTACTTGTATTGCACACAACTGTCTGCTGCTGTGCGTGTGGTTGCAATTTAGGGATTAGCTGGGGGTGTGCATGAATGGCTGCACTCTGAGGCGGCGGGGGGGGGGGAGAATGTGTGTGCAGCCACACATCATCCTTTCAGTTGCAAGCTCCAGTGAGGCTCAGGCTGCCGTGGAGCTCGGCCTGCCGCCCCCTCCTGCTGCTGCTGCTGCTGCTGCTGCTGCTGCTGCTGCTGCTGCTGCTGCTGCAGCCTCAAATTGGTCAGGCCTGGAGGATGGACCACCGGCAGGCAGAGAATTCAAGCAGAGTTTGGCCCCAGACTAGGAACTGCCACTGCCAGCCAGGGTGGTTCTTCCCTGGTGCCTAATTAAAGAGTAACAAGTGTGGTTTTAGAAGTAGGTTTTCTCTGTGCCAGGTGCAGGGGAGTGGCAGCAGGAAACAGGTCTCTTGTTGTCTTGTGTGCTCCCTGAGGCATCTGGTGGGGCCACTGTGTGATACAGGAAGCTGGACTAGAGGGGCCTTGGGCCTGATCCGGCAGCTGGGCTCTTCTGAGGTTCTTACGGTGCACACCTGGTCCAAGAACTCCAATTACGAGAAGAAACAACTGGAACGGAGTCATCAGCTCTACTGCTCTCCCTCAAAAATGGAAAGTATGGTGTGTACCCCACGTGGTTCCCAAACTGGGAGGTGGAAACAAGCCAGGGGAGCCGTGGAGTGCCACGGAATCCTCTCGGAAAACAGTGCAATGCAAATTGGCAGGCGTGGTCAACATCATGTCATGGGGAGCCGCGACCAATGGCCACCAATGGTCAAGGGAGCCACAGGTCGAAAAGGTTTGGGAATCACGGATCACCAGCTGGAAACTTGGTGCAGATGTAGCCAAACACCAGATAATCTGCATATTCTGGACTATGCATTAGCCAAGGTCCAAATTACCCTCCAGTGCTCTGAAACACATGGGGGGACATTTCATGCACACCCCGTTCTGAAGGTGTGACAGCCTGCAGCTTGTAAAAACAAAGACAGTGTTTAGGTTTCCATGCAGTCGCGGAAGTGTGTATGGCTTAGACACCCCCCCCACACACACACACACGTTTTGGAACTACAACAGCTACCCGTTAAGTCAGTGAGTGCCACTTCCAGGGCTCACTTGAAACACTCCCATTCCTTCCAAGCAGAGACCAGGAAGAAAGCAGAGCAACAAGGCAAAGGAGCATCAGAAGAGCCCTGCCCGATCCAAAGCAGGAGACCCACCTTGGCTGTTGCACTGGCTGATAGTCACAAAGCCAAACTGGCAGCAATCGCGATTGCTGGAGGGTATTTCGCCTGCCAGGCGCAGAGGCCCCTCATCTGTCCATCTTTGGATTTTACAAGCTGCAGCCTGTCAGGCAACCTACGAGATGGTCCCCCTACCCTACTCGTGTGCTTATTACCTTCTAGCCTGCTGATGGGGAATGCTCTAGGATTCAAAAGCTTGCTCAGCTACCTTCATTAGGGCCAACCAGACATGCAAAATTATGCATGAGGTGGATAAAGGGATATTCTTTTCCTTCACGCACAACACCAGAACCAGGGGACATTCACTGAAACTGCTTAGGGGGAAGAGTCAGAACAGACAAAAGGAAATATTTCCTTGCCTAGCATGTAATTAATCTGCAGGACTCCTTGCCACAGGATGTTGTGATAGCACCTGAAGACGTAGATGCCTTTCAAAGGGGATTGGATAGAGTCATGGAGGAAAAGTTCATCACAGGTTACAAGCTGGGCTTTAGAGGTAGCCTATCTCTGAATGCCAGGTGTAAGGGAGTGGCAACAGGATACGGCAGAGGTTCCCAAACATTTCCCCCCTTTGTAAGTCTTTGGTGGTGGTGGCGAATAGTGAGGACGGCAGTGGTGCTTCCAGGATAGTGCCACTGGCGAGGCAAAAAAAAGGGGGTGTAACACTCACCCAGTGGTCGTCCCAGGCTTCTGGATGGTATGGGGGGCCCTGTGACCTCTCTGCAGGCATCTCCGCACCCCAAAACAGCTCCCAGACACGATCATGACCCACCTCCAGTTTAGGACAAAAACTGGAAGTGGGTTGTGATCGCATCAGGGAGCTGCTTTGGGACACTGGGACAGCCACAGAAGGGATCCCAGACCCCCTGGCACCCTCCGGAAGCCTGGCACGACCAACGGGTGAGTGTTACACCCCCTTTTTTGTCTTGGAGGTGGCGCGATTCTGGAAGCACTGCCGCCGTCGCCACATCGCCACCTCCCTTAAGGGGGTAGCAACCATTAACTCTGGACTGGGGCGTCGCAAAACCTCTGGAATACGGGTCTCTTGTGGTCCTGAGTGCTCTCAAAAGGCACCTGGTGGGGCCACTGTGAGATACAGGAAGCTGGACTAGATGGGCCCTGGGCCTGATCCAGCTGCAGGGCTCTTTTTATATGCCCTACTCCGGATTGTGGAGTTTTCTTTCAAAACATTCACCTATGGACTTTAAGGACATGTGTATGAAGTGCTTGGAAAAGCACAACACCACTACTTAGCACTTAACCTTTGGCAAGGCAAATACACCTGCCTGGTCGTAATGGTCAATTTCGACGTGCAAGAGAACTCCACATAGCCAAGTCTCACTAAGATTATTCAACAACAAAGTTTAAGATGTCTGCATGGCAGCGTTTTCTTTTCCTGCCACTTATTCCTACTTTGAAACTTATTCTACTTCAATGAAACATCAGGGTCCTTTCAGCACAGACTCTTGGAGTGGGATGCAATAGCTTTAACACAAATGTCTAAAAACTGAGAAATGGGTAAATATCAGATAGACACTTTTATCCATCCATTCAAAATAAATATAAAAAGTATATTAGAGTGTTAGCCTCTGCATGTTTACTCAGAAGTACCACTGTGTTCAGTAAGACTTACTCCAAGGCGACATGAGCTACAGACCACCTCTTGGGAAGCCCTTGCAAAAGACGTCTGGTCCAGAGGTTCTCAACTCCTACCCAGCCGAGTACCACCTCCGGTGCCACTCTCCTGCTGCATACAACCAGAAGTGACCAGTGTGGACATCATCGCCAGTTACTTCTGAGTTTTCAGAGGCCAGAAAATGCAGGTAGGGGGCTCTGGGCGGGTGGGAAGGCCTTCTCAGCGTTCCTGAGAGACTCGGCCAAAGGAAGGAGCCTCTCGGGAGCAAAAACGTGGCACCAAATGCACCACATCGGAGGGGTTCCGGCGGGCCGAGTACCACCAGCAGTCGGCCAAAGTACCACTGGTTGAGAACCGTATGTCTCTAGACACTAACATAGGGGTGGCCAACCTTCCACCATTAGGGTCTCTGCATTCTCAAGAGTTGTGTAGATATAGAAGACAGAATCTTGGGTTGGCACCTGCAAGTGCTGATGGTGCTGCTCAAGCAGCTGCACCTGCTGAAATGCCCTCACCATACACCCATTAAAAGGCCAGGAGCATTCGTGTCGAAAGGTTGGCCACCCCTGCACTAACATATGCTCTGAGACAAATTTCTCAGTTTGCCCTCCTGCTGAGCCTGATCTTTTTTTCTGGCTAAGGTCCTTTGGAAAAAAGTTCCAAACTTCAGCACTCTGAACACTGCTGCCAATGACATCACCACTCCTGCTGTAGGAGAGGTCCTGGAGCTCTGCTGCTGCTGCTCTTCCTGATTCTACACCGACCCCATGATCTCTTTCATTCTTACGAAATAGCTCTATGAGGTATGCCACTATTATCCCCATCCATAAAATGGGGCACTGAGAAAGAGTGGTTTACCTAACATTATCCAGAGAAATGTAGAGCTGACCTGGAACTCCGAGTCCTGGTGCTTCAAACACTCACCAATTTGCCATCCACAACACTCACTATTGGAACCGTATGTTTCAAGTCCGACCTTGATAAGCACCCCTACATCCCACAATCCACCTGCCTGTTTCACAAAGAGGATTTATTGGCCAACACGGCTGTAATTAGTGCAAGATTGACAGGAATTCTTCTGTGCACCACAAGATTTTAATGAGTGGTTCCTTCCCACAACAGTTTCGAAAACTGTAGTAGCCAAGTGCCGAGAGTGAGAGGACTGCTGCTGCTGAGGCCACCTTCATGCCTTGCTTGTGGGCTTTCTGGAAGCATCTGGTGTGTCACGTTTTGGAACAGGATGCTGGGGCACCCCGACGCCCGATTTAGCAAGGTTAAGGAACAACTTCATAGCCCAGCTTGTAACAGCAGAGACAAAACAGATGTCAGTTGTATCTGAAAAATGAAGGAATGAGTTATGCATAACTTTATATGGAGCAAAAGAGATAACGTAATTAATCTGTGGAACTCCTTGCTGGAGGATGTGGTGATGGCACCTGAAGGCCTAGATGTCTTTAAAAGGGGACTGGTAAGATTTATGCAGGAAAAGTCCGTCCCAGGTTACAAGCCATGACGACTGTATGCAACCTCCAGGTTTAACGGTAGCCTATCTCTGTATGCCAGGTGCAAGGGAGTAGCGCCAGGATACAGGTCTCATGTTGTCTTGTGTGCTCCCTGAGGCATCTGGTGGGCCACTGTGGGGTACAATCAGGAAGCTGGACTAGGTGGGCCTTTGGCCTGATCCAGCAGACAGGCTCTTCTTGTGTTCTTAACCTGAATATAAAGCAGTTCTGCCCTTTCATTGACAAGCCAACAAGGGAAAGCCATAATGACCGACCGGCTCAGAGAAGTTTAGCAGGCAACAGGATCCCAGCACTCCTGAAGAAAGGCTCTTTGTCTTAGGCAGGAAGCTCAGCCTCATTACTCCACCTTCTAGCTCATTAAATCTAGAGGAAAACGCTATTGTTGAAAGATGGACTGAGCTCACAACAACAACGTCTATTTCTGCAGGTCCTCCGCAGGTTAACAATTGTTGACTTTTCATACGAATAAAGACTCCTCTATTCCCCTGGAGATATCAGTGCGAGGGGTTAATATGCTAGCACATGAATCCCAGGACCCAGTCTAATTGCATCTGCAGGGCCACAAGGGTCAGGGCTGCCTGCGTGTCACAGGGGCAGCCCAATCCTAACCCCCACCGCTGCAGCCACACCAATGGAGCATGCACCGATTTCGTGGGAGGGGGCAGTCAGAAAGGTCTCCTCAGGGTAAGTGAACGTTTGCTTACCCCAAAGAAAGCCTCCACCACTGCCATGGGTCTCCTCGGATCTATGCCTGCTGTTTAGCTACTTAGCAGGCGTACGACCGAGGCCTGTAATGGCGGAGGTAAGGGAGATGGACAAGGTTTGGATATTGGCGCACGTGAGTGCCACTGATACCACCCCCGGTTCACCTTCCTCCCTACCTCGCCTGGGACAACCCCTCCCCCCCCTGCCGCTGCCATTGCACGTACCTGTGCTGGTGCAGCAACATGTTCAAAACGGTTGCTGGCGGTGCGCTGTGTATGCCGCTGAAAGCCATTTTACAACAGCGGAACTTCTTTTCTGCTGTTGTAAACCCTGCACACACCAGCCCAATCTCAGATAGCATAAGAACATAAGAAGAGTCCTGCTGGATCAGGCCAAAGTCCCATTATCCCCATCATGGCTTGTAACTTGTGATGGACTTTTCCTCCATAAATCTGTCCAATCCCCTTTTAAAGGCATCTAGGCCAGGTGCCATCACCACATCCTGTGGCAAGGAGTTCCACAAACTAATTACACACCGGGTAAAGAAATATTTCATTTTTAATACTCCCTCCACTCAATTTGAGTGGATGGCCCCTAGTTCTAGTGTTGTGTGAGAGGGAAAAGAACTCACTCTCTCCATCCCATGCATAATTTTATACGTCTCAATCCTGCCCCCCCTCAGGCGCCTTTTTTCTAGACTGAAGAGCCCCAAACGCTGTAGCCTTTCCTCATAAGGGAGATGCCACAGCCTGTATTGCAGCATTGGGCCGTAAAAATAAAGTCCTGAGCCCAAGTAACCCAATTCTACAACCTGTAAATTTAACATACAGTATTTGTTAACAAATTATGCAAAACCCAGTTGTGGTGGGCTGGTTTCTTTCTTTTTGCTCCTGTTCCTCGTGGAGAAGAACTCCAAGGCAGCAAAGCCTCACCTCAATTGGGAACTTTTCTAGCTTTTGAGGATTTCAGAACGCATTGGCCAGATACCGGCAAGCACCTCTTTGTAGCCATAAAGCTGAAGTTCTCAGGAAGCGGAATTCTTTTCCGCACTCCAGGCTGCAGCACTGTCCAGCCATTGGTGCTCCAAGAGCTGCTGCAATCGCCATTGGTGCTCAGGTCGCTTAGTGGAAGTTGTGGGGCTGCTTTCTTGGCTTTCTGAGGATTGCTGCAAATCCCGATTCAGAAAGTGACAGTGGCACAACCACGAAACAGCCCGTATCTCTGAAGCTGCCTTGCAGCAAGCCGACCTCTCGCTCCGTGTGGGCGCAGGTGGCCTATCGGCTGGAGGTGAGAAAACGTGCTCCTAGCCACTGTCTCCACCCGAAGATCCAGGAGGAAGCCTGGATTCAGAAACACTCCCATACAAAGGGCACCCACACAATGAGGACCTCCACAAGCTCGAAGAGTTTGGCCTTTGCAGGCTAAAGGTCTCACCGACTTTAATGCCCAAAAGCAGCGTGCCTGCACTATCAGGGCAGGGCGTGAGACACGCTGGTTCCCTGGGATCAGTCTGGAATTATTCTTAAAAGTGTTCAGAACCATGTTGAACTTGGGCATGAGAGTAAAACAGCATTCACCTGCTCCATGTTCTCACGTGAGAAACATTTCATCCAAGCCACGCTGCATCGAAGTCCTACTGGACGGGGCCAAGGCCCTCTTTGTCCAGCAGACTGGTTTCTTCAGTGGCCAACCGGCTGCCTCTGGAAAGCCCACCAGCAGGCATGGAAGGCCTCCCCTCTGCCGCCATGGCTGCCTTGCAACTAGTCTCCAGAGGCAACACGCTGCCAGTCCTATGAAGTGCCCCCCCCCGCCCCGTTCAAGGAGGCCAGGGCTGTTCCAAACTAATCCGGCCCATCAGGAAAAGGGCATCATGACAGATGTTTACAATAATCTACATAATTATTGATACAATAATTAGATTAACATATTTTGTCAGCACAGACAAGTGGTAATTGAAAGACTTGAAAGTACTTGCCCTTCTGTAGTGAGCACAGGTTACCTGCTTTCCTGCAGGAGCGAACAACGTTGAGGGTCTGGCCACGGAAGAGTCTGTCTCAGGAGGCGGGAAGGCTGCACCTCTGCACAGGCCCTGCCCTGGCCCCGTTCTGCAGCCCAATTCAGACAGACCCGTCAGCGCAGGGGAAGCCCTACTTGAAAGCTGGCAGGTTGTCCTATTCAACAAAAGGTTCTTAAGAACATAAGAAGAGCCCAGCTGCTGGATCAGGCCAAAGGCCCATCTAGTCCAGCTTCCTGTACCACACAGTGGCCCCACCAGATGCCTCAGGGAGCACACAAGACAACAAGAGACCTGTATCCTGTCGCCACTCCCTTGCACCTGGCACAAAGAAAACCTACTCCTACAACCAGCAGGTTGCTTATCCCCATCATGGCTTGTAAGCGGTGATGGACTTTTCCTCCATAAATCTGTCCAATCCCCTTTTAAAGGCATCCAGGCCAGGTGCCATCACCACCTCCTGTGCCAAGGAGTTCCACAAACCCCAAGTAGCCGCGGCACAGCAAATGGTGGTCTCAGTGTCCTGGATGCAGCCTTGGCCTGGAGTTCAAGCCCCTCTCACAGCCGTGGGGCTAAGAGGAGCGTCCCTCACCCCCAACCTCACAAGGCTGCTGTCAAAGAATGAGCACCCCACCCACACACACTGCTCTCAGCTCCTCGGGCAAAGCTGGGACTACAAAAATAATGCTTGAAATAACTTGTTGACAGACAGGAAAGCCACTGCTTAGGGCTGGACACATGCAGAAGCACCGATGCAGCCCGGCCATTGAAAGCAAAGCATGAAAGCAGTGCTTTCCGGTGCACAAGCCGCTCTCTGGTACCATGAGACAGAAACACTTCTTGAGGAACAAAAGAGGTTTTCGGGGTCTATTAAGGGCAGGTTGACTGCACTGAAGGGTCATCTCTCTGGGAGGGGAAGGAAGGAGAGTGAAAATCTGGCAAGCTACGGTAAGCAATAGCAAGGTAGCCTGGATTCATGGCTGCAAGTCTTACTCTGGATCAAGGACAGCATGCTCAAAACAGCCTAAAAGCTATCAACGCTATATATCCGCCGCGTTTCTCAAAAGCATGTTCCTAAGAGCCCTGGGCTCCTGAGACCCCTTCAGGGGCTCTACGAGCACATCAGAACTGGCCGCCCTCTGCCACCCCTGCCCGGTTTGCTCCCCTGTCTCTCCTGCCCCCCCCCCCGTTCGGGGCTCTCCTCCCTCATTCCCCTCCTGCTCCAGCTCTTTGCCAGTATTGGGCTTGGCGCTGGGCCACTCTGCGCACGTGCCGGCGCTCCGGCGCTCCCCAAGGCTCTGTGCATGCACCAACGGAGCTCCCCAAGATTCCTTTTAGGAGCGTAAAGGGCACTGGAGACCGAAAAGTTTGAGAAACGCTGCTGTATGCAGGATAGTGTGGTCAGCCACTCCTGCCAGTTAAAATTGGTCTGTTTCTGCAGTTAAAATCACAAAGAAAGAAGAGCAGAGGATTCACTTCTCTGCACACCTGCTTCCATCACAGTAACATACAATCTCAACTTTTTAAAAATAGCCGGATGCACTGTCGTTTGACAGATTCAGCAAAAGCACACAGTAACAACAAAACTTAAATATATGCATAGCGCTGAATCTGTAAAGTGCTCTATATGAACTTGCTTTGGCATGGGCTAAGGCGGGGTATAATTTTTTCTGCTTGTCTTTTTTGCCATTAACAGTACAAAGTATTTTTAAACTATTCAGTAAAAACTATAAAGATGTTTCAAAAGTGAAACACACAGATTGAGAGAAAGCACGACACTCTACAACGCTATGCTTTAAACTCTAGGTTTGAACAAGTGAAAACTCAAAAAAAGTCCATTGGGTACATTTGCATTCCTTTCTTCCCTCGAGCAGCACATCAAGCTTCAGCTTATTCCTCTCCCTGCTTAAGTGGTAATTTAGGCTCAAGCCCTCCTATTGCGCTTCAGTGCTGAGAACCAGACCATCCTTTTGAATGAGAGTACAATATATATATATATATCTACACACACACACACACACACACACACACACACACACACACACACACACACACACACACAGAAGTGTGCGAGGCAAAATACACAGCCAATTTTGACTGTTGTGAATGGTTGCAGGTAGGATTTCTCTGTGATCACATGCAGAAACAGTGATTGGGTCAGGCCCCCACTCCCATGCTCATTAGAAGGAGATCTGCCAAATTTAGAAGTGCGCACTATTCACATGCTGACAGAGCAGCATGGAAACGTTCCCATTAAGCTCACTCCGATACTCCACAGGTACACAAGGTAAAGCATTGCTTGGCTCCCTAAATGTCTGAACGTGGTTCCACCCAGCCAAACTCAGCAACATGAGTCGTCTCTCCAGTTTCGGTAACTTTACAGCCAGTAACAATCTCCTACAAAACAAAGCCAGAGTATTCATATTTTACAGGGCCCCTACTGGATAGGATAGGAATCCATGACCTAGTAGTCCCTAACATTTGCAAGAACCCACAGCGAATCCCCCCCAAAGACAGCATAGTGGGAACACTGGCTAAGCAACGAGGGAAGAGATCTGCAATGATACAAAGTTATTGATACAAGAGAGCCCAGATTTTCTTCCACAATAATCTGCCTCATGGACAACAACTAGGTGGAAGAAGAGGAATTCGCTTTAGGATGTCAGGAAACGGAGTCAGCTGAAGGAGACACTGAAGAGGGCGATTCGACACAGGACTAAAAGCTGTAACAGGTCGCATGCATCTCGCTGCATCGCGTCCTGGAGTCAATCCTGGATTGGCCCAACGCGTTGCTCCGCGTTCCGTCCCCACAACAACGAACGCGGCTTCTCATTGGCCGAAGACCGTTCCGGTGCGTTCCAAGTTGAATAAATCGAGCTTCGGCCAATGATAGGTCGCATTCGGTGTTGTGAGGGGCGGGAAACGGAGCAATGCGCTGGGCCAATCAGAATCGAGACATCGGCTACTCCGGGACGTGATGCTTGCGGTATAAGGGCAGCTTTATTTTGTACCTGTAGTTTTGCATTATTTGCAACATGTGGTCCCGTCTGAACACAGTTGTTTTTGTAGACCGTATATTCCCTTTCAAATACAGTACTGTGCAATCATACATATGGGTCAGCAACCCACTATATTAGATGCAAAAAACTAAGCATTTCATATCCAGAAGAAGCTTTAGATTTGCAGTATAGCAAGCCTCCTACAAGGATGAGAAGCATTCCAGGAGAAAACCGAACTTGGCAACAGCCAGTTCTGTAGAACAACAAACAGCAACTGAGGCGGCTGCAGACTGATCTGCCTTCAGAGCAGGTTCACTTAACCGTCTGTTTGGGATGCTTTGTACATCTTCAGGTCTGCCCTGACAGAAAGGATGACCTGCTTTGGGGCCCAGTGCCCACCACTGGCCCCAGTAGGCCAGCAGCCCTGGCCTAGGAGCAAGCAGACTGGAGCTACATGGCTCCAATCCCTCCCTCCCCCACCCCAAGCAGACTGGTTGAGAGAATCCTGCCTGGCTGTAGCCTCCTTGCCCATCCCGTCACAGCACCACATGGAATGGGTGGGGCTGCTTGCATTCATGTGCAATCTTGTGCCTCTGCAACTCCTGCAAGATTCCCAACTGCTGCCTTTTGCAGTGCCAAAGAGCATCCAGTCGAGACCCCTCCGTTAGTCCTACCACTGGGCAGCCTGCCAGCATCAGCAGACTGCACAAGCACAGTGCGAGGAAGAGGGAAGGAGGGGCTGCAGCCTGGAGCCACTTTGTTCCGAGACAGAGAGAGAGAGATCCTGACGCACAGCCTGCCCCAAGCAGACCAGCTCGCCATGGTGGCCCCAATACCAGGCCAACAGTTAGGTTTTGCATTAAGGCTCTGCCAAGTTGCTGATTCCAAACACTGTCGTCACCAACTATGCACAACTCTTCAAGGACAATTCCCACATCATGCATATGCAGCCCTCGCTGACTCACGTTGCAAGCCACCACCTAAGGTTGCAATGTGTGGTCACAGATTAATCACCACGGACATAACAGACATGTTGCCAAAAGGATCTCAAATACACCACATTTCAACAGCTCATACATTCAGCTAACAGTCATCCAGTCTGTGTAATTCAGCGTGAAATTAGATTTACACGCATGTGTGAACCAGACCTAAACTATCATTCCAACATGGGGATAAGATTGGATAAGATTGTTTAATTCAGGATAAGTGACTGCATAAAACATTAAGTACAATCATCATCATCACTTCCTCAGAGGTCAAACTGCGATTTAGACTCGGTCTCCCTCTCAGATTAGACGGGCACCCCGACCTAGAAGACCACAATATTAAGCGCTGAAGAAGACTTAAAGCCAAGTTTAACACAAGCAAGCAAGCAAAGTCTTCCCAGTCTCTCTCAAGTCTTCCCAGGAACTTCATACGAAAGGGATTCTAACATTTAAAATCAGTAAGTCATCCTGACAATATTGCTTTCAATTCTAGACACAAAATCTGATGCTGCCGTTTTACCCGGGTACGCCTGATTAAGCACACAAGAATTGTTCTGGATATAAAGGGTCACTTTATTGAAATACAGGAAGGCAAGATCATAGTAAGGAGGAGATCTACAGGCCAGGGTCAGGGTGTAACACGTGCATGTGAGAAGCGCTGACATGGGGCATCCTAAGGACTGCCCGGGCGGAGTTACAACCCGGACTCCGAGTCGTCACCCCTCGCCTGAGGAAGCCGACTCATCCACGCTGACCCCTAGTGGGCCAGGACAGCAGGAACCGCTGCACTGCCCCGAGCCGGCGGGCCCTAAGGAAGCTCACGTGATCCCAGCCCAGGGTCCCCCCCACCAGTCCCCGTGGAGGGATGAATGGTGTGGGGGGGTGCGTCCCTTGACCTTGCTGCCCTCAGGTTCACTCCCTCAACCCAGTTTCAAGCCTTCTTACCCATGACCCCCCAGCCAGTTAGTGACCAGTTAGTAGGGAGACAACAGGATGCCCACTACAGTCAGAGGTAGGCGAAAAAACTACACACCTAGGCCAATCAGGTGTCCAGAAAAATTCCTACCCGGCCCCCAAACGGGCGGCCAGCGTAGCCCAGACTGTACATAGGGAGGGCGGGTGGGTTAACCGTTGCTGCGTTCAGGTAAGACTGGAAGGAGTGTGGGATGGACTGTCCACAGGTACCAGCTCCACCCAGACTCCTCCCCTGGCACCTAACAGGGGGCGTCACCGTCCCTCCTACCCGTCTTGTGTGTCACCAGCCCATCATGTAAACACCGAGCATTGCCCCAAGGGGATGCTCGGGATAACACTTCTGAGCTTCCTAAAATAGAACCCCAATTGCTCCACTACCACCCCAGGTCTATAATCGATGGCAATTTTAACTATATTCCTTGCATGACCACAACCATTGGGAACTTAAGATGTATATGAGGTAAAAATATTGCCAGGCACCAAAGCAATACAATTTTAAACTCTGGAAGTCTGACACGGCAGTACCCATTGGCTCATGAAGTTGGTGTTCAGAAAGATTCCAAACAATGAGACGTTGGGTAAGTCCTTCAAGCTTTAACTCAGGTTCCCTGTGAAAAATGTTGACTTTCCTGTAGCTTTAAAAAGCAATTTATAGAAAGTTACCATATTTGGAAAAAACAACAACTCTAATACTGTATAATATCTTGCCAAAAATAGACATCTGGCTTTGAACTAGGATAAATTTATACACCATACAACCTGCACACTTTAGGATCCTTCTAAATGTTTGTGGGGATAATTTAAGGCAGGGCTTCTCAAAGTGAGGGTTGTGGCCCAAGGTGGGGGTGGGCCTGGGCCCACACTTGTTTCCATTTGGCTCCAAATTGGAGCCAGAGGCAACCAGAACCCTGGCGCGGCTCCCTCTTCACTCCAGCCTGAGGACAGGGTCTGGAGGCCTCTGGAGGTGACCTGGAGGTCACTTCTGGTTTCACCAACACGACTTCTGGTTGCCTCAGGAGGCCTTCCCGAGGCCAACAGGGGCCGTCCCTGGGCCAGAGCGATGAGGGAGCAGCGCCAGGAGGTGGGTTGCGATTCACCCCCGGACAGAGGCGGGTTGTGACTCCAGCAGGTTTGAGAACCGCTGATTTAAGTGATTCTTGAAGCCTGGTTTAGAGTTGGATTAAAGTGTGATAATCATCAGAACTGAATCCCTCTAATCCAGGGGTGTCAAACTTTTCATACATTTATGAATAGCATTTACGGCGCCTGCTGAGGACTGGAAGTGATGTCATTAAGCAGGTGATGGCCAGAAATAAGCGCTTTGTTCTCATCTAGTAACTCATTAGCTACAAATGACAGAAAATATGCAAATCTTGATCATATTTTTGAGATATGGAAGAGCCCGATTATAACGCAGGTTGCACTTTCAGCAGCACCTTGCCAAGGCATCACTTTGCAGCCCAGCAGTTGAGAGGTGCTCTGTGAAGTGACGCCTCAGCAGAAGGAGCGCTGCTGAAAGGGCAGCTTGCACGATAGCTGATCTTTCCCATCACCTCAGCAGCATCTCCTTTTTCCCTCTCTCACCCCTCTTCATTTGCCTCTTCCCCCTGTACTGCTCCTTGACTTATGAGGCCTCCTTCTGTCTCTCCTTCCCAGCACCTCGGCAGAAGCAGCACTGATGAAACAATGGTGCTGGGAAAACTCAATTATCATGTGGACCACCCTTTCAGCAGTGACATTTCAGCAGAAGCAGCACTACTGACAGCACAGTGCTGGGAGAGCCCAACTATAATGTGGGCTGCCCTTTCAGCAGTGCCACTTCTGCCAAGACATCGCTGCTGAAAGGGGGGCCTGCATGAAATTGAGTTCTCCCAGCCTCACATAATTGGGCTGTCGCAGCAGTACCGTTTCTGCCAAAGCGACATATCGCAGCTCATGGACACACTGGGAGAGCCCAATTGTCATGTGGGCCAGATAAAGAGCTTCTGAGGGCCATATTCAGCCCATGGGCCTTGTTTGACACCCCTGCTCTAATCCCTCCCTGAACTACAAGGCTCCAAAATCTTCCGTCCCATTCTCTCAGTTGATCTATTTTGCACCTATACACGCATCTTTCTGATCTTAAGCCCTTTAAGACTGCAGTTCTCGGCACACGTACTTGCAAGCCCCATTTAACACAGCATAGCTCATTTTCAAGCAAGCATGCACAGAATCAGACCGCTTGCATTGGTTTCTAAGGGCTCCTTCGCCTAGTCTGCGGGACAACTGCTCCAAGAACATTGATTAAGGTCACCTTTCTAGCCTTCTCCTACAGCCCATTTCCCTCATTTGTTTTCCTTTGGACCAGTTTCTGCACTCTCCATTTCACAAAACTGAAGTTTTCATTGTGTATTATTCATATGGTTTGAGCCACTCATCTCCAACTTCCCAAAGCATTCCTTGAACTTCCAAGCTGCTATTCCGTCCTTGCAGCAGCTTTTAACAGTCTTATTCATTTTTGAGAACTAAAATTTTCCTGCTATTGTGCGTATTATACTGTACAATCCTTAAAACAGCACCCTTCCCCAGTGTTCTGTACTGCTGTGTATTTGCTGCTAGCTACATTATCTAGAGAAAGCACATCAGATCAGAGGTTCTACTGGCTTCCCAAGAGCAGATAAAGTTACATTTAAGGTAGTAAGCCCCCCCCCCCCACACTGACACTCCCCTCTCCCCTGAGAAACTGCCCTGCAGGCAAGCTTTTAAATGCCTGCCAGAGAACATAAGCTTCCAGAAGCAAGCATTCGAACACCCTCCTTTCTCCCACATTCAAACATCACAGGAGAGTGCACTGTATAATGGTTTTATTTTCTGCTTATTAGTTCTTTTACCAACACTACAACCATATTGCGAACACAAAAAATCCTGTTTACTTTATTCAGGGAGATCACAGTCTACAGACTCATTCACTTATCAGACAAAGTTAACGCCATTCAAAAATGTATTCAGTTGCACTTATAGAGTCACATGAACACAGAAGTTGGATGTACTGATTTTTCTTTTTTCTTTAAAGAAGTGGATTTTTTTACAGATTGCATTTTACCTTGCAAGCTGTAGATTGTTTTTATGGCTACATTGAGCCAAAGAGAAGACAAAACCTTGTTTCTTTGAAAGAGGATGTTTAAATGAAACCTGTGTAATTTGTGTTCAGTAGCAAAAGTCTGTTGATGCATTTGCCACGTTTCATTCAACTTCAGAGTTTCCACCCCAAACTGGAGATTTTTTTTAAAAAAACCAAACAACCTGAAACCAAAAGTGTATTATTTTAACCTACTGAAACAGTATACCTAGAAGAATAAAATCAAAGGAAATACAAAGTTAGGAATTCAACTTAATGTAAAAGTTGTATGAAAATTTGATTCTTCCCCATTTTAGAGAATAGATACAATTAACTCTATGCTGAAGGTAAAACCACCCATATTCTCACTGCAATTAATAAGATTTACACAAAAGTTTGAGAACCAGTAACAGATCTTCAAGTTTTCCAGTTTAGGCAACTGCTTTGTGCTTGGCTTAATTATTCCAGAATAGTTAACTGTTTATGGACTTTGTTTTCATATTACAATTTTTACCAATGCGGTCGGGAACAAAGATTCTTAGCCTGCAAACCTATACACACTTACATGGGAGTAAATCCCACTGAATACAGTGGGACTTACCTTTGAGTAAACATGCATCGGATTGTGCTACAAGTTTAACATAATTAGAATGTAGGAATTTGGTTAATTTTACTTTAGCAAAACAGTTTCTGAACCATTGCTGTATTAAGGTTAATTTCATTGCTCCAATTCTAAAATAATTTAAAGCGAATATACCCATTAGACTTGGGGGAAGGGGATGGAGAAGTTGGAATTTTTAAAAACTAACTATGGTGGAAGTTTATCCAAGATCAGAGTTTAAGTCATTTTCTGTTAAGTAATGCTAATGGTTCACTTTTTATAAAGTAAATTCATCATTATTTGTATCCCCCTCAAACATCTTTGGTACAAGCTCTGGAGTCCACAATTTAAATAGCAAAATCAACACTGAAGAAGTGTTGTATAATGCCCCAATTTTATTTTAAACTCATACCCTTTAGAAAAAGCCATTTTCTTCTGGTTTTGTAGCAATACATTCCTAAAATTCCTCAGAAGAGTTTTACTCCTTGAGGAAATCTGAAATTAATCCTTAAGGCTGAATAGGAACCAGCTGCTTTACATTTTTGCACCCAGTATTAATACTTGATTGAAACCATTTTTATGCTAACCTGAATTCACAATCATTCCCCTCCCCCATACAACTAAATCAGACATTTGAAAGCTGCGATATGGCAAAATGAGATGCTTGCCCTTGAAGAACGAAACCTGGACGTTTACATTCATAGTCGTTTGCTCATTCTCCACACTGCTTGTTAACTGCCCCTTCCAGAAGACTTTAGATTTAGACATCTAAAACAGATCAAATACAAAAAAGTACTAACAGAACAGAAGGCTAGAACTTGTCTGCAAGAATCCAGTCAGGTTTTGCAGATGGATGGGGTGCAACTTCCACTTACACCATTAATCCACCACCAGCTTCATCCAAGCAGATAGCAGTATCTGCAAAACCCAGTCAACATCTTTTCTTCATTTCGATTTCTCAGAAATTCTGATGTATTTAAATCATGATAGAGAAGCAGAAGCAAGTTCTCCCTCCACACTAAGTTAGTAAAGGTGCATCTTAGAAGCCAAGATAAAAAGGTCTAAAAATATTTTACCTAAGTTTTTAGCAGTAGCGTAGCCGGGGTGTGTGTGTGTGTGTGCGGAGGCGGGCGGCGCAGTAAGTGCTGCACGGCATTACATGGTGGTGCAAAGTGGCCCCTCCCATTCGCTGTTGGAGCCAGTCTGGCAGCGTTGCCTTTGAACAGCAAGTAGGTGGGGCCACTTTGCACCCCCGTCTAACGCCGTGCAGCATTTACTGTGCCGTCAACCTCTGGCTACACTACTGGTTTTTAGACGCTTTTAGACCAGTTACGATACTGCCACCTTTGTCTCAATTGTTCAGGCAGAAATAGTTCTGACATTCAAGTTTTGACTACAGGTTTATGAATTAAAAAAGAAACCTGTGTGTGTCACACAGTGATGTTTACAAATTATTGCTGCATCCATTTTACGGAATGAAATTGTTTTTGCACTGAAATTGGAAAGTAATGCAACTACTTAATATTGCAGTTGAAAAATTAAGCTTACAATGCAGAATACAGGTACTGTGTTTTGACACAATCGCATTTCAACCTGCATATTGTTGCTATTTAGAATGGAAACTTATTTGCATCCTTATTCATGCAGGACACTTGGTTAACTCCCTACAGCTAACATTTTGAAATGGTTCTTGCATCACCTGGTTCATGTGAGGTCCAGTAAGCAACCATGTATCTATTCTAAATGGTACTTTTCAGATTCTATCAGAGGCCAGATGAGAAGGATCAAAATTTAAGTTCACTTCTTAGTTACAGGTAAACTTTTGCCATAAAGAGGACAGACTGCAGTTTGTTCATAAGCAATGGTTTTCAGTTTACTAGATAACAGAGACCTATCAACATATTCAGCATGGTTGCAAAAAGAAGCAAATCTACAGCAGATGATAGGGGGGGGGGAGGGAGGAAATTGAACCAGAAAGCACACACTAAAAAAAGTGATACTTCAGCCCCAAGACTCAAACGAAGTCAAACCATCATAACATGGGCTCTCAAGAGAGGAGAAAAGTTACTCTGCAAAGCGACATCATGTGTACTTTCCTCTCTTGCTGCTGGAAGCTTGCCATAGAAACTAGTGCTTGTGTTCATTCACAGTTGAAGATTAGAGCATCTTAACACCAAGCAAGAACCGTATTAAATCAGGGATCCAGTCAACCATGTAGAAGAAAAAGGTGGTAACTGGAGAAGAGATGAGCAATCATTATAATCCTATGGATGCTTAATTTCTGAACATTTTAGTATGGAGAATCATTCGTTTTTGAGAAGCCAGAGTGTTTCTTTTCCCCTCTAAACTCTCTTGAAGTTCAATAATTGTTTGTTCTTGATTTTTTTTTTAAATTGATCATTAGGATTTATAGTTAGATGTTAACCATGTCAGCCCTTCATAGAGTCCATCGCCTGAGGTGGCACAGGATGGCTGAACATACCAATTCCTATCCCTGATCCGGGTGAGGCCCAATTTTTCCTGGATCTCATGAGGCTTCATGGCGTCAGGAAGGTCCTGCTTGTTGGCGAAGATGAGGATGATCGCATCCCGCATCTCTCGGTCGTTGATTATGCGATGCAGTTCCTGCCGTGCTTCATCAATGCGGTCCCGGTCTGCGCAGTCCACCACGAATATCAGGCCCTGAGTGCCCGTGTAGTAGTGCCGCCACAATGGCCGGATCTTGTCCTGGCCCCCAACATCCCACACGTTAAACTTAACATTTTTATAAGTCACCGTCTCCACATTGAAACCCACAGTAGGAATGGTGGTGACCGCCTGCCCCAGCTTCAGTTTGTACAGAATGGTGGTCTTGCCCGCCGCATCGAGGCCCAGCATCAAGATCCGCATCTCCTTGTTACCAAAGATCTTGGACAGCACCTTGCCCATGATGGTAGCAGTAGGGAGGCAGGCATCCACAGGAGGAGGAGGAGGAGGGAGGAAGAAGCACAGCAAGAACAAAAGGAAACCGCTGCCCAGGGCACTGCCAGAGGCAGGATGGAGAGGCCAGGTGGGCACCAATCTGTACTTAACTTAGCTCAACCACAGCCAATCAGCTGCTCAGACTCCACACTGAAGAAGATTTTGGGGATGGGTGCAAGAGAAATATGCCCCCCCCCGCCTTGAAGCACCAACAGGGGGAAATGAAGAGCTGGGGGGAGTAGCTCAACGTACTGCAATTGCTGGAAGGGCCCCCCAAAAGCAGCGAGACCCCCGCCTTGGAGAGACTGCAAGGGGTGGGGGCACTAGCGAGCGTGGAGGGAGGGGCTAGGGGCGTGGCTTGGGAGAAAGGGGCGTGGCGTCATGGGAAGGCGCTCTAAGGAGGTGAGGGCGGGGGTACAGGGGCAGGAGGTTCCGGCTCCTGTCGATCTCCCCAACTCTTCATCCAGCTCTCAAAGGGTCTTGCTGGGCGACGGCTCGTGGCTGCGATGGGGAGGGAGAGAAAAGGGGGCGGGCGTCAGTCAGCCAGCCAGTCAGTCAGTCAAAGGCGCGGGGAGGGAGAGGAAGGAGCGCCGCCCGCCGCCCCTCGGCACTTGCCCCGCAGTTACCTCGAGTCCCGCCGGCGCTCCGCGCGCCCTCAGCCCCGGCCGGCCTTCCGAAAGCAGAAAAGGCGCCTGGCCAGCCTCGCTTCTTCCTCACAAACTCCCTACCTAGGTTGACTGGCTCGCGGCGGCGGCCGGCTCCACCGGGCATGCGCAAAACTCGCCAGGCCGACTCCTGCGAAAGGGAAGGGAAACGAACACGCGCAAATTCAACGCTGTAAGAGGACGGGAAGTGAGTGACTCTTTCCTATTGCGCATGCTCATGTGGTTAGCCGCGCACACGGTCTCGCCTACTATCGCACTTGTGCGCGGGCTCAAACTCACTTATTCTTCCGTACGCATGCGCATGGAAGCACTCCTCCCCCGAAGTGCAAATGTAATGTGGGGGGACCCGACTTTCCCCCATCTTCTTTTACTTCGCATGCGCACCTCTGCCTAGCTCCCTTCAGGTTACACATACGCATGCGGATTCAGAATCAAAACTATATTTCCTGCTTACAAATCGAATTCCAGCCAATCTCGGAAGAGTCGTCACGAAACACCGTCGGGCAGAATTTACCTCAATTGCCCAGTGTCTGAGAGCGCAAGCGCAATGCCGCCTTCACCTAACATAGCTTCTCACTAATGCGCATGCTCGCTAGAGCGCCTAAGTCCGGAACGGCTCGGCCATGGAACTTCGCGCGTGCACAAAGTGGAGGCGTGGCCACCGCTATGAGGAGAGGCCGCCGCGTGATCAACATCATATCCTGGCCCGCGGGCGAGGCCTCCTCCTTAAAGGGCCAGGCGCGAGATTGGGTGGGAGGGAGAGAGGGTGGGGGCAATGCTGTCAGTACAGTATTGGCGGTTGCCTATTTGTGGTCCTTTTCCCAACGCGAGCTGAAAGCAAACGCTTGTCTGAAAATTGCCCCGCCCGTGCAACCTATCCCAACACTGAACAGCATTGGAATATCTCACTCTCCTTCGGATTTGCAGCTGATCTCATGTAAAGCTTATCTGCTCTGCTGCTGGGCAAAGACAGAGAGGCACCTGAAAGGGGCGACTCTTCCATTTAGCACAGGGAGAGCAACGTCCCTGCTCATGAGCCAAGGGGTCGTTTGCTGGTGTCTCCCCTCTCCTGTATCTTTCGTTTTAGTTTGTGAGCCCTGGGAAACTTCTTGTTTCTTTACGTATTGTTATTTATAGTAGACATTCTTGTTTACCATCTGTGTAAATACACGGTTATTTGATTGTTTCATGTACACATACTTTCAGGCTTTAAAACGTTGCCTCTTCAGAGAAGTTTGTGCTTTAGAAAGCCTTAACTTGTTTTTCTTATATAATTTCCCTCTCGTTTGCAGCTAGCACAGCCTCTTCACAGGGATATTTTTTAGGCAAACCTTCAATATGTTCAGAATCCAAACAAGTGTGATACTTTTATATTAAAATACATGTACCAAGAAACCAAAATTTCACATATACGCTAATGGGTTCTGAGTTGTCTGTGACGGATCAAGAGAGAGATCTTGGGGTGCTGGTGGACAGGTCGATGAAAGTGTCGACCCAGCGTGCGGCGGCTGTGAAGAAGGCCAATTCCATGCTCGGGATCATTAAAAAGGGGATTGAGAATAAAACGGCCAATATCATTCTGCCTTTGTACAAATCGATGGTAAGGCCACATCTGGAGTATTGTGTCCAGTTCTGGTCACCATACCTCAAAAAGGATATAATTGAATTGGAAAAGGTGCAGAAAAGAGCGACCAGAATGATTCGTGGGCTGGAGCACCTCCCTTACGAGGAAAGGCTACAGCGTCTGGGGCTTTTCAGCCTAGAAAAAAGGCGCCTGAGGGGGGACATGATTGAGACTTATAAAATTATGCATGGGATGGAGAGAGTGGATAGAGGGAAATTCTTCTCCCTCTCGCACAACACCAGAACCAGGGGACATGCACTAAAATTGAGTGGAGGGAGAGTTAGAACAGACAAAAGAAAATATTTCTTTACCCAGCGTGTAATTCATCTGTGGAACTCCTTGCCACAGGATGTGGTGATGGCACCTGGCCTAGATGCCTTTAAAAGGGGTTTGGACAGATTCATGGAGGAAAAGACCATCACAGGTTACACGCCATAAGCAACCTCCTGGTTTTAGAAGTGGGTTTTCTCTGTGCCAGGTGCAAGGGAGTGGCGACTGGACACAGGTATCTTGTTGTCTTGTGTGCTCCCTGAGGCATCTGGTGGGGCCACTGTGTGACACAGGAAGCTGGACTAGATGGGCTTTTGGCCTGATCCAGCAGGGCTCTTCTTATGTTCTTACCACAAAGTCACAAGCAATCTCTTTTCTGGAGAATGCCAAGTCAGGCTGGATATTAAGCAGAATGGGGGGGGGGTTTGATCTGAACTCTGGACAAATTCTGGAGAAGGTCCTGCAGCCCCTCCCCACGCAGTTATGTGGTAAAGGCGCAAGGCCGGGGCAGAAACTGCAAACATGACCTTCCCATGCAGTCTTCTTGGGGAACTTTTAAAACAAAACCTGATAGGGGTGTTTTTTTTTTTTAAAGGAACCTTGAATTTTAGAATTCACAAGATTTTTAGAGTTTTTAGAACTCTTTGTATAGTAGAATCTGTGGACAAGAATTTTGCAACCTCTAAGAACAATGGAATTTCTAACAGACCGTGGCTATAATACCCGAATAATCCTATATCCAAATGAATCACACCAGCCATGAAAGCCTTTCAAAAGTATCTAAAACTAGATCGATTTGCTACCACCTGAGAGAGTTGGCCCCCAAACTGGGGTGCACTTTAAGAACATAAGAAGAACACTGCTGGATCAGGCCAAAGGCCCATCTAGTCCAGCTTCCTGTATCACATAGTGGCCCCACCAGATGCCTCAGGGAGCACAAGACAACAAGATAACCTGTTTCCTGCTGCTACTCCCCTGCACCCCTGTTTTCAGAAACAATCTCCCTCTCGCACAACACCAGAACCAGGGGACATGCACTAAAATTGAGTGGAGGGAGAGTTAGAACAAACAAAAGAAAATATTTCTTTACCCAGCGTGTTATTCATCTGTGGAACTCCTCGCCACAGGATGTGGTGATGGTACCTGGCCTGGATGCCTTTAAAAGGGGTTTGGACAGATTCATGGAGGAAAAGACCATCACAGGTTACAAGCCATAAGCAACCTCCTGGTTTTAGAAGTGGGGTTTCTCTGTGCCAGGTGCAAGGGAGTGACAACGGGAAACAGGTTATCTTGTTGGCTGTGTGCTCCCTGAGGCATCTGGTGGGGCCACTGTGTGATACAGGAAGCTGAACTAGATGGGCCTTTGGCCTGATCCAGCAGGGCTCTTCTTATGTTCCTATGTAATGGACCCCTCCCTTGCCCGGCTGGACCACCCATGCAGCCAGCGATGGAGCACTTACCTTCCACTGCTGTTCACGTGGGGATCCGGCGCTGGAGTGAGGGAGGCTGGCCTTGCGCCGGCCTCCCTTACTCCCGAGGCGTCACGAACGTGCTTTACGGCTTTTTTTACAGGATTGTGCTCTAAATGTGTTAAGCCTTTAAGGCACCATAGGACTCTCAACTGATTTTACTACCAAAAACCATATCCAGAATTCACACCTATTTAATATTTATTTTCTCTTACTACCTCCTATTTTCTCATGTATCAGTGTGCCTGGTCTTGATGAAGCAAGGGGAACTCTGAGCATGTGCAAATTACCGGTAAGTGTCATCGTCGTCGTCCCCTGTTGACCAACCACAAGTGGGACGTGGGCTTTCACGGCAATATGTTTCAAGGCTTCTGGCGGTGCTTTAACCCTGCCCCTTCTTTGTATAATAACATGCTGCCCCACAGCTTAGCTTGGCCTTCTTGGTCTTGGCACCTTCTCTGGGTTCCTTCTTGCAAATCACAGGCAGGCTCCAGGAGCAGAGCTCTGCTGCTGTCTTTGGTACTGTGCATTGCTCTTTGCTGCCATCTTCTGGCTTTGGACAAACTGAGGTTCCACCAGGATGGCGCCTGCCTGGCATCCCAGCTGCTGGGGAGGCGGAGGCTGGAGGATGGCCGGAGCTCAGGAGTCCTGGGCTGCTGTGGGGCTCTGCTGATCTGGTGTCCGTGCCAAGGCCGGCATCAGTATGGGGGATCTGGGGATCTGGGGGCCGCCACGTTGCCTAAGGAGGGGTGAACCGGCCCAGGCTGGAGCCAGAGCAGGCCAAAGCTCCTGTGCTGACCAGTGATGGGGTGTCTAGCCTGGGCAAGAGAGGGAGACCCACCCTTTCTTTTTTTAAGGATAAGCATCTTTAAAATAGATAAAGTTGATAAACATACAGTAGGAGTGTGTGTCAAGTGTCTTTTGCTCATTGCTGAAAACCCGTCACTGACCGTCTCTCCCACGCTGACTGTGTGGAGTGACTGTGGTGCACCCTGGACAAGAGAGGGAGGCGTGTCTGTTCATGCACTGAGCAGGGCTCCCTCCAGGGTCTTTCTCTTCTGGCTCGCCAGCCAAAGTCACCTGCTGCTACACCTGAGCGCCTGGGGCGCAGCTCCCTTGCTGAAGCATCTAGGCCCAGTGTCTAGGCCCAGTCTGTGCCTGGGTGGCGGGCAGCCACCTGAGGACTCCAGCAGTTCTGCCACCTTGAGCTCCATGGAAGAAAGTGGAATATAGGACAAAGAATAAACCCCATCAGAAGGATTCTGCAGCAGCCACCACCCCACAGGCAAGATCACCAGTCTCTCTCTTTCGTCAGCAGTAGGTCTCATTTGGTTCCATCTACTATGCCCTAAAATGCGTCTTTAGACTGCAGTCTTCAGGCAGCAGAATGGCCTGTTTGGGGTGGGGTGGAAGACCACGTGTTGCTGCGCTGCTGCTGCATGTCTCGGGAGCTACACAAGCTAGAATCTGCTTTGCGTTCAGAATCTATCAGGATAGGCAGAAGCAGAGGATGGGAGCCATAGTGAATGCGACATTGGATTGAACCTGCTGCAGCTGGAAGCATCTCCTTACAAACCGACAGCAATAGCCTTCTGGAGTTCATTCATTTACACATCTATTTCTCCCACCCTGAGGACTACAGGTAACAATGTAACCGACATGTGTAAGGGTAACCTGCATTACTATCAGACTCCTCAGATATATCCTAAATCACACAGCCCTTCTGAGTTAATCATATCCGAGCTAGGTCATATAAAAAGAGGACTGGTATATGCTTCCAAATTTAAGATGCTGCACAAGCTAGAACTTCGGAGAATCCTCTTGGAGTGTATCGATCAAGAAGCTGTTTGCAGTCATTCTGGTATCCCGCCGCCAGTTTGGCTGCCCTGGTCTTGAAGGTTCATGTCTCAGTCATATAATAACAGAGATCTCACAAAGAGAGCAATTGTGAAAGGGAGGGGCACGGATTAGCCCAACCACAGTGCAGGGGATTCCCCCCTCCCCTGCAAAAGGAAGGCCATAATTGCAGGGTTAGCCTCCATGAGGGCAGCAACACAGTCAGGCTCCACTGATGCTCACAAAGGTGATGTGTGGTGTTTGGAGCAACCACACTCTCCCAGGATAAAGGTCTGTGTGTGTGAGGAACAGGTAAAAAACAAGACCTCAGGCTGACTCCCTCTTGAGAGGTTTTTCACCATCATCATGCCCAGCTGTGAGAACTGAGCTTATTAGCACGGTGAGAACTTGCTCCTTTATCAGGGCTCCTGGCAGCCAGCTGGGTCGGTCAGGCCACGGCAGTGGAGCTAGCTCCTACCTGTCCCAAGGACACACACTAATTGGGAATCTATCTAAGGGGGCAGCTGTGGTTTACTACTTGGGTGGGGCCAGAGAGAGTAGCTTGCGATAACCCCAGCTGATTATATCACCCGACAGAAGACTGGATCTGATTTCTGATTGGTTAAGAATTGAGTCTAAAACAGGGGTTCTCAACCTTTGGAGGCCCGGGTACCCCCTATCACAGTCCAATTTTCTGAAGTACCCCCTGCTAATTAACTGCTAATTGGATTAATCAATTAATTAGGTAATTGTTAAGTAAAAAAAGTACTAAAACAATTTTAAACTCGTGTGCGTGTGTGTGTGTGTGTGTGTGTGTGTGTGTGTGTGTGAGAGAGAGAGAGAGAGAGATGCAAGGATCTCTTTTTTTCTCCAAGTCACACTTCTCAAAATCAGCTTCTCCCTCCCCCACCCCACCAAAGTACATTTTCCAAAGTACAAAAATAAGCCCCAAACCAAAACCAGAGAGACAGAAGAGCTCAGAAAATAATTACAATTAAAAATCCATGTTAATTAACAATTAGCTGCTGATGGGGCAGATAAGGGGCAGGGCTTGGTGTACCCCCAGCAAGAGGTCCGCGTACCCCTAGGGGTACCAGTACCACAGGTTGAGAACCTCTGGTCTAAAGTATAAAGACGACCCTGGACATGGGAGAGGTAGAGGCTTGTTCTGTTCAGATGTGGAAGAACAGGTAGCAAGATCTGTCCTTTGCTTATGCTCAGAGGTCTGAGATACCTTGGTGAGTGTTAGGTTCAGTTATTGATAGGAAGCTGAGCTTTCTTGTTTTATTAATGTGTGTGATGTGTCTGTATCCTCTCAAAGATCTTTAAAATGATTTCTATGATATGTAACCTTAATCTTATTATTTAAAATAAACCAATATATTCCTACAGACTTGTCTTTGCTTGAATATAAAGGAACTGACTTAATCTAGTCTAGCCTGGCCATGCAGCATGTTACTGGAAAAGTGTTTTGCATACCAGAATCTTGAGTCCTGAATCCCTGGAGTGTAACATGTAACATCAGTTGGAGCTGGTCCATCGGCAGAGGCAATCGCCTCAAGCAGCATGTTGGTGTGTGTGGGGGGGACCACCTACTTCCACCTGCCCCAGGGCACTGGGCCTCCTCACACTCCCTGGGTTGAAAAAGGAAGAGGAAGTGTGGAGGGGAGGGCCCTAGCCCCCCCCTTTCCTTTTCCAGCTGAGGGACTGGGAGGAGCAGAGGCTGGCATGTCACCAGGTAAGGAGGGAAGCTCTAACACACCATCTTGGGTGCCAGGAGGCCTTGAGCCGGACCTGCCATCCGTTCTGACCTGCCATCTCTAGCGGAGTCTGATGATGCCTTCAGAGTCCTGCTGCTGCCCATGACTCAACTAGCTTGCCGTAATTAACCCTGACTGACAGCAGCTGCCCAGAGGCTGTGGCCCCAGATCCCTCCCACCCAGTCCCGAAACCCTTTTACCAGGAAATGGCAGAGACGAAACCTGTGACCTACACATTCAAAGGCTATGTCTAAAAAACACAACGATGTGGCCTCTCTTTCATTCCAAGGGGCAAGCTTGGTTAAAGGAGTTGCTACTACAACTCGAGCAGGTACTACAACTCAACTCCTCTCATCAATCCTTCAACACCTTGGACATGTGAATTTTTCTCGCATGCTTTGGTATAAGCTCAACTCACCTCTGCCAAAATGACTCCTCCTGACTCCTCCTTTAACCCCCCCTTCAAATACCCCCAACAGCACGACTGATCATACTGGAGGAGGAGCTGGAGAGGGTGTCTTTAATTTGCACAAGAACTTTGGCAGAGCAGATCACTGCCTAGAGTAGATGAGATGGGGAGCTGAAATGGAGCTCCTACCCCCAACCCATTGCAATGGCACATCATCATTCATTGAGATAATCAGGTTGTCATAGTTTATATATTTAAAGCCCCAGAGTAAGTGAGATCAATTGAATCCAGTGATACTGTTGCAATGGGAATTTTTTTTTTACCTATTTGGAAATTAGGTAAACTGGCCATGTACTTTGGGAGGGAGTACAAAAATAATTGTGAGCCATTCCCAATTCAAACTGAAGCTCCTGTTTTGAGACTGTAGTCGGGATTGTTCATGAATTTATTTTTTGATTGTGGCATTTGAGTTCCTGAGAATTCCAGAATGCATCTGAATGAAAAAGTGTAAAAAGATCAGGTTTCTCGATATGCTGCAAATCTCAAGTCTTCCGGCCACAATGTTCATGGGCTTCATGCTGCAGCCATTGGTCTCTTAGTCCAGTAGTGTAGGCTCTGGCTGGCAGCAGCTCTCCGGGGCATCAAGCACAGAGGGGCCCCTTTCCCAGCCCTGCTACCCAAGAACCTTTCATTAGGGGTGGCAACCTCTGAACCTGAGACCTTCTGTTTGCACATGCTCTACGATCCTTGCACTGCTCCCCAAGGATGGTTCCCAGGGGAGTGTGGACCCTGATTGCAAAGGGCCATTAGGGCTACAGCCAAGAGCCTCTGGATCCATGCTGTGTTGCCCCTTGGATGCACGTTGCTTTGCTCACACAATCCCAGGCCGCCACCTCATGCTAGTTCTGCCACACCAAGCTCCAGGCTCTGTGTGTGTGTGTGTGTGTTGGGCAAAGAGACCCATTTGTGGGTTCCCTCCACCCCAGTGTTCACCTGCCTCCTTCGCTCCTTGTTCCCACTTTCAACGGAGGACACCTTTTGCCTGGAAAGATCAGAGGCAGCAGAGGTCTCTCACCTTGCTGGAGAGAGAAAGCTGCCACCTTGCTTTGCAGAGGCTTGCCAAAGGTGGGAAGCAGCTTCCCAGGACCTGTGCTCACAGAATAGACTCCCTGCCTTCTCTCCCAATCCTCAGGGATGCAGACTGCAGGAGGGCCCCGCCCTTTTTCCACCCGCAGAGGAGCATTGCACTGGGCCTTCTAGAGAGCGCGGGAGCGGAGCTTTGGTTTGGCTTGGGGGACCTGTGATGCCGCCGGCCATCTCACGGTTACACCACTCTGTCTCCCTGCTGCCTTTTCAGAAAAGCAAAGAGGGAGTCCTATTATTAAGGCATTCAAGTGGACTAGGGTCCTGCATAATGGACGCGCCAGTGCTGAACCTTCACATGGACGTGAGAGCAGCAGAATGCTGGTCTCCTTAGGGCAGCCCTGATCCTAGCCCTCATCAGTAACACTGGAAAGGCAGCATTAAAACATCAGAAACGTCACATTGTTTTCCATAAGGTGCAAGATCTGTGCAGAGATATGTGGGGCAGGGATGGCTTTGCATCTGCTAAGAGCCTAGCTGGGCCGTGGGCCCCAACGTCGGTGAGGTCAGGTTCTTGACTATTCTGCCAAGATTGGCAATCTTTTCTTCTAGCAAATAGTTTTTCTTTTCCACCGTTCTCTGCCTCTGTTCCGTCATCTCCAAAGCTTTCAGCAGCTGGGCATTCTCGACATAGAGGTCCTTAACCATCTCATCAGCTTTTGTGTTCTTTGCAAGCTGAAATAGAAGAAGAAAAAAAGGAGGATTTACTCCACATAGAATGCAGAGATCACTTTCTGTGGCTGTGTTCGTTTTTTGGCTAGAAAATAGCCGCAAGTGACGGCGCTAGCATGATTCATTTAAAAACGGAAGCGAAAAAGAACCGACATCAGTCCCAGCCAAAAGACCGCAATTATATACTCGTCCCTTGCACTACATCTCCCAAGCTCCTTTGCAGCAGAACAGTGGTGCATGAGGCCACTATGTTTAATAGCTTTGAGCTCGAAGGAAAGATTGCAAGCAAGGCAAGTGTGCTAGAAGGTGAAAAATGAATGCAGCCTATGTCTGTGGTCTGGATTCCCCTCCCACTGTAGAGTTGACCTATGAAGTGATGAAGTATCAAGAATCAGGTGGAAGAAGTTGTCCAATGAGGCAGGGGCTCTACAGCGTCGTCTTTCTTTCTTATCCTGCTGAGAGCTTCGTAGGTGGGATTTCCAGATGATATCTTAATCAGGCCTACGCTTGCTTTGCTTGAGAGATGGAACTGTATCGGGTACCTTCAGCTTGATCTTTGAGCCCCAAAATAAAATGTAAAAATGCGATGAAAATCTAGCATGTTCAATGCATAGTGGTTATACGGTCTATCATTTCATTGACTTAAGACTGGTTTGCACATGCATGCTCACCATTTGGTGACTGGAGGCTCCTTGGGGCAGGGATCCTGTAACAGGATACTACATTCCCCCCTCTCAAGAGTGGTGGCTGTTCGACCGTAGGAGAATCAAGTCACTTGGGACACATCAAGTGTGGTGGCTTAGAGATGTACTCCCAGAGCTTCACACTGTCACCCTGAAGGGTTGTACACCATACTGTAATTTAAGAGGTGGGTTGAGTTTGAGCTGCAAGTCAGTATTTCCCTGGTTTGAATTTCCCCCTGCCATGAATTCACACTAGCTGGCTGTAGGCAAGCCTCTCTCTCTCTCTCTCTCTCTCTCTCTCTCTCTCTCTCTCTCTCTCTCTCTAACTGGGCTTGCATGCAACACATTTTGCACAGTCAGAAAGTGCTGTAAAAATGTTGAGAATTACTGTTGCAGAGGGTGGCTGGGGTACAGCTCTGAGACTGTACACAGAAGCACACAGTCTGGGATTCCTTCAGATTATTTTGCAAGACGTTTACAAGCGAGCAATGGGTGTGAGGGAGGGAGGGACGGCGAGCGGGCAGTGGGTGGGCGAGCGAGCGAGCGGAGGGAGGGAGGGTAACCTGTCTCCATTTACCTCTTAGGTAAATTCGCGGGGGGGCGGTCAAATTTGCGGGGGGGGGGAATCGGCCGGCCTATTGGCCGGCCCGCACCAAATTTTCCCTATGGGAAAATGGCCCCCCACTGCAAATAGGTTCCCCACCCCTGCTGTAAAGCAATAAATTTGGGTTAATTGTCCATCTGAGTTCAGCTTTTTTTTACACACAGCATTAACTATTTGAGGTGTTGTCAGTCGAAGTGGGCATCTGAGAGAATAATTTCAGATTGAAATTATTTAAAAGGGAACAAACTTGCTCCTAGGAGGAGAAGTTGGGTTTGGGCAAGACAACCTCTTGGGTCAAAATGCTTTGGAGTCCGGCTGGCTCAGTGCACCTGTGAGAAGGTTCTGTCCCTAGGGCAGACTCACCTGTTCTCTCAGCTGGTTGACTTTGTCTTGGAGAAGCCGTTTCACCAGCCGCAGCTGCTGTTCGATGTCCATCATGCGTTTCTCCATGGTTTGGAGCAGCGGCTCAGGTCCGCCCTGAAAAGGAGCACAAGCCCATTGAGTGAAGCCCCAAAGTCCTCCTGTGGCTCCTGACGACTGGCTGGAGGTCTGGGCCTTGAGGTTTCTTAGGCAAGAACCTCTGTGTTTCCCCAGTAGCGATAACATCCAGGATCTGGAGCCGTTCCAACCGAGTTGCTCTGGAGTCTCCAGGAATCCACCCAGAAGGCCACCCTGGAGACTTCAACGGCCCGGGTCCACCCTGGTTAACTGTTGAAAGAAAACATTCTCCAGGAATAGCTTCACTCACCCTAGCTCTAGCCCAGGTTTTATCCAAGACTCAGCTCATTCCACACAAGACCTGGACTGACAGCAACGAAAGATTCTGGTGGGCTCATTCTAAAGACTTGTTGCTACCCAAAGTGCTCAACAAAACCTCATGTTGACTCAGTTTTTCTCTGGTTGTTCCTGGGCCGCAGTAGAATCTTGCATCAGTTATGGAACTACGGTGGGGCGAGTGGGGCATGTGGCCTGGGAGCAAAAATTACAGGGGTGCAAAAATGTTAGAGGGGGCAGGGTGGCACGGTTGCTGGAGACCCAGAGAGTCAATTCCTGCTCTTTTTACAATTGCCTCAATATATCGTGAAAACATTTTTTTTTTTTTGCACTTGATGATGAGTCACGCCAGCTGCCCAAATCTGCATCCAAGCGAGGCAGTTCAAGACCAGGTATGTTAAGCTTCGCCCACCTCCCACTTTCCAGGATCCAAATCCTGCCGAATCCCCGGGGCTGCGGGGGGCGCTCTTTGTTTCCTTGCCCTGGGCACTAATTTCCCTTGTTACGGCATAGCATCTATGTGACCGTCTGCAGCGGAGCACAGACTGGACCATGTTCACCTCTCTGAGTTGGTACTTCTCCCCTTAGAGCATGTCAACATGCATACAACATGCTCTGTCATACATGTAGTGCCTGCCACCAGCACTGTGAGATGAGGCCACAAAGCAAGCCTTACTCTCAGCTGCGAGTCTGCCTACCACCAACCCTGAGTTCCCAGAAGAGGGAGAAGAAGGGGGGTGTCTTCTTGACTGACCTCCTTGCTTGGCTTCTCTGCCTTGCTCACCACCACCCCTCACACACCCCCTCAAGGCTTCTCTGGGGAGCATGTGGCTGAGGAAGGCCACGGGGGGGGGGGCGGATTGTTCTTTGGTTGAAGAGCTGAGCAGGTGTGTTTAAATCCAAACACAGGAGGTTTATTGGGGGTAAAGAGGGATAAGGGACGAACAGACAGTCAAATTCTGTACCTGAGATCAAGAGGCAAAATTCAAAGTACAATTAAAACACATTTGTTCTGTGGTGAAATCCTAAATTTATACCTGGCTAATCATAACACAAAGATATGCCCCAATTGCTGGGAGGATCAGAATAGTCATATTCTAAATTTACCAGTCAACAAGTGACCAGGCTCTGTAATACCAGGTGTGGGTTAGCATTTAATCACTTCCCAGTGCAAAGGAGCACAACCTAGTTAGAGGTTAGAGGAGCCACCCATGTTGCGTGTTGTGGAAGGAAATCTACTTATGTCGTACATCTTAGAAATCTAAAAACAACCATCAGGGAGGTGCTTTTCAGTCAAGGAAATGGCATGGTTAGTTCCCTCCCCAGTGCAGCAGCCCAGATTGAAATCCACCTCCCTCCCCATAACTGGTTTTGTATCACACCTGGTTTGGCCCATGGTGCCCACAAGAAACCTCACTTTGAATCTTGCGAGTGCCTCTCCCCCTGACACCAATGTGCCTAATGGCCCCAATCCCAAAGAACTTTTATTGGAGGATATTTCTCTCAGTCTCATCTTTGAGGAAATGAGGATTCTCTCTCTCTCTCTCTCTCTCTGAGCATTACAGCAAAGGGCTCCCCCCCCCCGGTCTTAAAGAGAGAGACATATAAATTAATAACCCCACATCGCCAGCTCTTTTGGTAACACACACCCTGTTCCACCCATCCCCCGCACCCTGTCAACTTACCTGTGCTCCCCTGTGGAGCCAGATGCAGGAGTGAGCTGTCGCCGCCGCCGCCATTTTGGAAGGCGGACCTGAAACAGCTGGCGGCGGCCGGCCCACTCTTTGCAATGCCGTAGGGCCTTTGTGACACTGTAACTAGCATCATGACGTCGCGATTGGCCCTATAGGATTGGGCCGTTAGGATCTTATCTAAGGGGAATCTAGCACCATATTGTGCCATGCAGAACCACCGATTTAATTCTGCTTCCAGTGGACTGAGGAAGAGCAAAACCTCAGCAGTGCCAAAGGGCCTCAGGGTGGAAGCAAGAGAGACACACCTGCCCCTCCCCAGTCTCCTCCGATCAGATCCGGACGCGAGGAGCACTGAGCAGGAACTCCATCAGCGGCACTTCCTGGTCTATGTAGCCAAGAAACAAGTTGGTACAAAGAAACACATGCCAGTCTTTCCTAATACTGTACTGTATTCATTGTCAGGGGAATCTTTTCCCAGTCTTTAGAATACTGTGCCAGACCCTCAATCAGGAGCAGAACTGTGGTGAGGCAAAGGCCGAAAGCCCCCTCCCCCGACGACCCCCCCCCCGCCTGCCAGTTTCCCTCCCTTTTGCAGCCCCTTGGCTGCGAATTACAACAAAACCTACACCAGCAGAATACCATGTTTGCAGTTTCTATAATCTATAACATCTAAGTTGGACCCAAGAATACCCAGAGTCCGATGACAAAGATAGGATTGTGATGTCATCACGTGCCACTACGTCCCCCGGCAGTGAATTCCATAGACCCGGGGTTCTCAACCTTTGGTGGCCCAGGTATCCCCTATCACGGTCCAATTTTCTGACGTACCCCCTGCTAATTAATTGCTAATTAATTGGATCAATTAATTAATTAGGTAATTAATCATTAAATAAAAAAGTACTAAAACAATTTTAAATGTGAAAAAATGTCTAATTTAACTCTGAGTGAGAGAGAGAGAGAGAGAGAGAGAGAGAGAGAGAGAGAGAGAGAGAGACAGACAGACAGACAGACAGACAGACAGACAGACAGACAGACAGACAGACAGACATGCAAGGATCTCTTTTTTTCCCCTCCAAGTCACACTTCCCAAAATCAGCTCCTCCCCCACCCCACTAAAGTACATTTTCCAAAGTACAAAAATAAGCCCAAAACCAAAACCAGAGAGACAGAAGTGCTCCAAAAAATAATTACAATTTAAAATGCATGTTAATTAACACTTAATTAGCTGCTGATGGGGCAGATAAGGGGCAGAGCTTGGCGTACCCCCAGCAAGAGGTCCGCGTACCCCTAGGGGTACCCGTACCACAGGTTGAGAACCTCTGCCATAGACGCCATCATCACACGTTGGGTGACAGAGTCTTTCCCCCTCTCTGCTGCTCTCCCCCACCTGACAGCGTGGGGTTCTCTCCTATAATTTGGTCTCTACTGCACCATGCAGTAGCCATGGGCCCTGCCCCTCCCCCGATTAAGATTCTGGTCTGATCATCCAGGTCTACAAAGATCACTGATAATTAGTAAGACAAAACATACATATAGTTAAAATGTGTATTTTATTTGCCCAATTACAATCCAAAGTGTAGCTCTTCCCCGGTTTAAAAAGTATTTATATGTCTTGTACAAAACTTTGCATAAATAACCCAAATTATCTTCTTGAAATCCAATATAAAAAATTAGTACCTTTTTTTGTTTAAAAAATAGTTACACCATAAAATTTGAGGAAAAATAGTGTTTCTCTTTCCAAACTCCCCCTGGATAAGCAATTTTTAAATAACATAAATAAAAAAAATTGAGTTGTAACAAATTAAAAAAAATAAAGATAGCAAAACATGATACTTTTTTGTTTTCACACATGCACTCTCTCATACTCTCTCTCTCTCTCTCTCTCACGCGCACACACACTCACACAGATAGATTCTGACGCAAATAAATAGGGGGAAGAAAACCTAATACTGGAGAGGTTTAAAATAAAACCAGCTGGTTTTTAAATTAAAAAAAAAAGTTTGATCCCTGGGTTTCTCAGCTTATGCCAGTTTGAGAGAGTAAGGAAGGAGGTGCATTAGCAGCCAAGGGGTGTCAGAGGTGACCGATCCGCCTGTACGTATCTGCATGCAAGGATCTCTGCTCCGGAAGCAAGGCCTAGGGAGAGAAGGCAAGGAGGACACGCTTTCACCCGCAGGTCGTTGTCAACAGCACATCACACACATTAGTAATGCAAAAGAAAAGCAAGACAAAGCAGAAGCCCAACTTTAAACAGGAAAACAAGGACAACACGCAGTAGCAGATCCAGATTAGTACCAGCCGCTTGGCAAAAGCGAGCAACACCCTGTCTGCTCTGGTGGCCTGGAGGAGGCTCTGCTCCAATTCACACATGGGGGGGGGGGAGGTTCTGAGGTCGCCATCACTCACGACCATCGGGTGTGGCCATCCAGTCTGAGCATACACTCAGCCTCCTCAAGTCATGCACCTTAATTCTCTTCCTGACGTCATGCTTCGAGTACATTTGAACCAGGCACACTATGTCTGTATGCCTCCCAACCTACTCTGGGCGCCAGGACCGTAGAAGACTGTACAGGATGCATCTGGGGGAGGCGCCCTGTTAGGCAGTGGAGTCGCTGCAGCTGGGAATGCCACAGAGCTATCTTGCAAAGCCGGGGCTTTTCTTCGGCAGCACATACTCGCCTATCCAATTGCTGCAGCTTACATCATGTGGTTATTGTAGCAGAAGCGCCTCTGCTACTTGTTCTGTGACTTAGTAACAAGCGTTGCCTTTCGGCTGCTTCCTGTAATAAAACTGTCAATAACACAGGGGGGGGGGGAATGTTGACCACAGACAGCTGTTAAGAAGCAGCTCAACTAGCAAAACAGGCAGCATGCAGCAGCATTCGGGAGAGAGGACATGGCCCTCTGGGGAGGGGGGAGGCGTTTGAAACTGGCATAAACAGAGAAAGGGTCACCATGAGGAAGAGGAGAAATGAAGAAGCCACTACTGGAAGGGTAGACTCTACACCCCGTGCGGAAGAGGAAAAGGAACGGGACGCACCTGGGGCATGTTGGTTTCCAGTGGCCGGCTTTCCAGCTCCTCCTGCAGGCGCTGACTCCTCCGCTCAGCCTGCAGGAGCTGGTGCTGGAGCTGCTGGTACTGCTCCCAGGGGACCATGGCGCAGCCTTGCTGCTGGAGCTGCTGCTGCAGTTCGGGAGGATGCTGGGCTGGGCTAAGCATCACGCTGGAGCTCGACTGAAGCAGCTGTGCAAGAGAAGAAGCAGAAGGCCGTGAACCCTGGCGTGCCGGAACAGGCCAAGGAGCCTTGGTGGCCAGCCTGACTGAGACCCCTGCAGCGCACATCACGTCTGCCATTAGAGCGACAGCCACGCAGGGCGATAGTATCTGCTCTGGAATAGAGCACCTGCTTTGGTGCAACCCTTGGCAGCATCTTCAGGGAAGTTTTCTCTTGCTGGAATCCTGGAGGGCCACCGCCAGTCAGTGTAGACAGACACTACGGAGCAGCTACCATCAATGGTCTGACTCCAGAGAAGGCACCTCCCCTTCCGCCCTCAAATTTCCTACACAGCAGCCTTCAGTCACCATCACCACCGCCAGATCATACCAAGGGTTCATCTAGCCCAGTAGCAGGCTAATTATGGCAGTGGCCAAAGCTCTGTCACCAACTGCCCCCAGGAGGTCACACACAGGAGCCATGAAAGTGAGAGCCAACCCCTGGCTGTTTGTCCTCAGCAACTGGTAAGTCAGAGGTAAACTGCACCTAATCATGGAGGCTACATCTGGTTAGTAGGCGTCTCCTCTCATTATAATTTATCTAATCCATTTTAAACAACCACCAGCATCAGCAGCAGAGGCACCTACAATATGATCACAAGGTGATAAGATTTCACAATTAAAAGAATTCAAAGGCACCCACCCACAGACCATGCTAAATGGCGGTGCAAAGCCTAGAAACATCTGGCAACTGTGTTTTCCAGCAACCTCAGGACACTGGCAAATCCAGCTGTGCAAATTTCAGCCTGATAATTCCATGAAAGGCATGCAAATAAATAGACAAGACAAATAATGGAAGGAGGACAACTCCAGGCATCACGATAGGAATGAAAAGAACAGAAGATGGAATGTCAGAGCCACTTTTCATTTTGTGAAATCGGGTTTCGAGTTAAGACGCAACGTATACTGTGTTCTTGGATAAGACCAGACTACAGCCAGGCCTCGTCTCTGCCCCTTCCTGCTCCTGCCTCGTCTGGAGGAATTACTCATTTCAGTGACCCTCCCCTCTGCCGATTATCAGTCATACACTTGACGTAGAGGAGAGCATTTGATAGGTCCATTAAAATGAAGAGCAGCTCTTTCAGAAGATATGAGCTCTTGTCACAGTATTTGGCATTAAGCCTGTAACAAATAAAAAGGAAGAAAAATGACACTAACTAATGGGATTTTTTTTTCCATGCAATAGGATTATGAAAAAAAGGTTTGTTCTACCTTCACACGCTATCTCAGGCAGAGCAATACTGTGCTCGTCTCTGCTAATTTCAGCCACCAAGGTCTAGATATATAGGTTAGCCAGAGCGGGAAAAATAAGCAGAAGAGAGAGAAAGTTACAGGAATCAGAGGGCAGAAAGAGAAAACACAGAAAACAAAAGACTTAAGGACATCAGGACAAAGAATCTTTTTCAGAAATCACAGAGCGTGAGAGAGAGAGAGAGAGAGAGAGAGAGAGAGAGAGAGAGAAAGACAAAGGAGAGTCTCTTTCAATTCCATTGCCCACAACAGAACAGCCAACACTCAGTGTTGTGCGCATTTAATGTGGTGTGCAGAATTCAGCTCCCTGGTGTGCGGCAACGTCTGGTGAAATGTCCAAAGCGAGGCTGAATACGTTTCCAGCAGTAGGCGGCTTCAATGCTCTGCATTTCTGGGCGTAGGGTGTTGATCCCCGCCTGCCCCTGCTAAGCACAAGGTGCAGCAGACAATGCTGCCTGAGGCTCAGGTACCTGACAGATGCTCACAGCTTCGCAACCCTGAGCAAGACACAGAGATATACCGTATTGGTCTGAGTATAAGACTCACTTTTTTCTCCTAATTTAAGTTTTTAAACTAGGGGTGCGTCTTATAATCAGGATGTTGCAATTTAATGCCAGTGATTTAATTAAATTTTTTTAATAGCACCGAACTTTAAGGGTGTGTCTTATACTCGGGACAATACGGTATTATGAAGAGCTTAAGGAGAGGGCTGCAGCCCTGGGTGCAGCCAATGCTGCTTTGCACGTGGGCGGTCCGAGACTCAGTCCTGTCATCTCCCGTTAAAAAGGATCTCCGGAAGCAGGGCTAGGAATGTGTCTCTGGCTGCATTTGAAGAGCGGCTGACAGTCGGCGTGGTCAGCACTGGCCTAGATGGACAAATGGCCTGACTCAGTCCTATGTCGTCACAGCCTGCAGTGTCCTAGGAGTGTGTGCAGGATGCGCGAGTATGAGGCAGGTCTGCACACTTCGAGGAGGGCTCAGTGGGAGGGGAGAGCCACTCCTGCCTGGCATGCAGCAACATCCTCAGGTAGGGCCGGAAAGGACCCCTCCCTGTATTGCAAACAATACTGGGCCCGGTGGGCTGTGGTGGTGTCTAACTCGGTGTCCCAAGACAGACTTTTGCATTGGCCGACACTGCAGACTTGCGCTCGCCCACCCGTGACACCTGCTCACGTGGCTGTCCAGCCTCCCCCTCGCTCACTTGGCTGAGTGTTGGTGTAGGAAGTCTGGACTCCTCTGCAACTGCTGCTGCTGCTGCTGCTTCAGACCTTTCGGGCTCTCCATGGTTTGCCTTCCTGAAGCCCTTCCTTGCTTTCCCTCTACTCTCCTTGGCCGCAGCACCTGGCACACTGTCCACAGGCTCAGGAGTTCTGTTTCGGTGTCCTCATGTCATCTGTCTGTTTCCTAACCTCCCTGCCATGCCACCATTTTGCCTTGCTGGTCTGTGCGATTCCTATGCTGAGAAAAGGGCTAAAGGCCTCCTCTTGGAGCAGTACCTGGCGGGCAGGATTCAGTCCAGGAGCACCCGAAGCCTGCAAGCTCAGAGAAACCTCTTGCCACAACCCCCCAATTGGCAAAGCACGAGGACTCCCAGTTTATTTCCTCTCTAGGCAACACCCCCCCCCCGATCTCCTGAAACAGACCTCCATCAGCTGTTCGTCCAGTTTGACTTGTTTTTTCCTGAGGCCTTCGTTTTCCAGACTGATGGTTTCCAGCTCACGCTCAAGGGAGTTCATCTGGCTGATCTGTCAAGGAGTTTAATCTCATTTTAGAAAGAGCAAGGTGGGGTTATTTGTTTGATTCAGATTTGCCAAGGGTGAGTTTTCAGTTTGAGAGCAGAAGTACATGCAGGCAATTCTGCCCTGCAGCCAATCAGCTCCCCACAAAGAGACAGGAGCTCCAGGGTGGACATGTGACAGGAGCGAACGGCTCACAGCTGCACTGTGGATCCACTGACCCGAGCTGCAGGGATCTCACTGGAGGTGGGGGGGGGGGGAGGCCTTGTGTCGCATGCATGGGGATGCTGCTGCCAGGGAGCACCTGGCCCTCAAAAGACAGCTGGGCACCAACAGAGAAGGGTCTTGTTGGATCAGACTGAGGGCCCATCTAGACCAGCATCCTTTTCCCAATAGTGGTCAGCCAAATTTATTTATTTCATATTTGCATACTGCTTTTTGATTTAAAAAAACCCAGAGAAGTATACTAAAAACAAAATCAATAAAACAGCAATATTAAAAGCAAATACAAACAGCCACAGATAACAAACAGCGGGAATCAAAACCAAAGGGCCACCCGACTGGTCAAAGATGGTGTGGCAGAATAAATACTTAGCATTTGTAAGGTGCTTTTGAGTGTGAAAAGGGCTTCATGGGTATTCTTTTGGATGGAATCCTTACAACATCCCTGCAGAGGCGAAACAAGGGTGGAGCGAAGGCAAGTAGTTCTGCAAGACTCTGTTACACTGGAGTCAGCGGCCCCTCCCCGTTGCTGTTGGAGCCATTCTGGCAGCAAAGGCAACACGCAGGACACTCCCCTGTTGCTGCTGGAATGGCTCCAACAGCAAGGGGGAGGGGCCACTGACTCCAGTGTAACGGAGTCTTGCAGAACTACTTGCCTTCGCTCCACCCTTTTTTCGCCTCTGCATCCCTGTGTGATAAATACGGTTGTCCCCATATAGCAGACAGGGGAGGTGAGGCTGGGAAGGAGTGACTTGCCTGATGCCACCTAGCGAGGATGCCTGGCAAAGGCGAGATTCGAAGGAACCAGAAGTTTGAGTACCTGAACTAGTTCATTTTCCTCTTCCCTCCCCATCCTGTTTTCCTTTTGTACTACAGTATAAGTCTACTAAATTGTAATCCTGCAGGCAGGGCCTATGCCGTTTTTTAATGTACAGCACCAAGACAATTTTAGGTGCCTTCTAAAGAAAGTAATTAAATAAATAAACCAAGTCATGGATTCAAATTCTGGATTAACCCAGGAGCAGCCCCCGGGCAGGATGCCACGCTCCAGTCACAGCCTGGAAACCACCGTCTTTCGCCTGGAACCCACCTTCCTGTTGGCCGAGGCCAGCTCCTTCTGCAGCCGCTCACACTCTCTCTTCAGGCTCAGCTTCTCCTGCTCGACGGCTTTCGCGACCCCTGACGGGCTTTGGTGTTTTTGATGCTTCAGGGCCAGGATCGAGGATTCCAGCTGCCGGCCCTGGTGAGAGCATAGAGAGAAACAGTCATTCTGAAATCTTGATTTACGGTACTTGGAGCAGGCCAGGCCTCTCCAAACCTTCTGGAAACCACTTTGGAAGCAGCAATCCATCCCTGAGCAGGACGGTACAACGGGAGGTGGCAGAGCAGCTACAAGGGACGAGCTAGAGAACGGCGGGAGCAGGACTGACAAGACAGGAAGAAGGGAACAGGAACTGTGCGTTCTGAATCACCACGTTCAGTCCAGTGGCACCAAGTGAGGGCTCAACATTGCGGAGAGGTAGGGCATGGCAAGAAAAAGCATTTTCCTTGAGACACGCATGTGAAAGGAGACATGTTTTCCGATCTGTCTGCCCTGAGTTTGCGCTTTTGGTCCGCTCCTCAGTCTTCCTTGCAGGACAGGATAGGCCTTTTCCTGCAGTTCTCTTCGGCCAGGTTCTCAGCCGAATTCCACTCTCTCGTCTCCCCAAAGCCATCTGGTCTCTGGGCAACTGAAGGGCAGAGAGGCCACCCCAGCGGGAAAACAACGGGGAGCTGCACGGTCGGCTGGCAGCTCACCAAGCTGTGTGATCTTTTCCCTCCTCCACTCAGGGCAAGTCTAAAATAGTAACGCTAGAGAAATTGAAAATGCACAGGAAAGCATTTCCATCTGGGCTCGTCGAAAGAAACGTCATGCTGTCTGCACAAACTGACGTGTTCACAAACGTGCCTGTGCCGTGAGACTGCATGGAGCCGAAGGCGAGAACAGCCCTGAGGGAAGAAAGCGTCTCACCCTCCAGACAGACCACCACACAGCGACTCATGTGCCCTTCCTTCGCCACTGTGAGTGAACTTCTAGAGTCTCCTGCAAGGCAGGAGAAGGCGCCGACAAAGTGCGGTGCTCAGCTGGGAGTGGGTCCTGGGCCAGTTGGGTGGGCCTTGGCTTGTGGGCCCCCAGCCAGTGCCTAACCTAGCCAGCCTCAGACTCTGCCCAGGCCCTGCCTTTGAGAATCTGGCGGAGATGGAGCAGCTTCAGCTGACCATATGACGCTCTGAAGACATAAGAACATAAGAACGTAAGAAGAGCCCAGCTGCTGGATCAGGCCAAAGGCCCATCTAGTCCAGCTTCCTGTATCACACAGTGGCCCCACCAGATGCCTCAGGGAGCACACAAGACAACAAGAGACCTGTATCCTGTCGCCACTCCCTTGCACCTGGCACAAAGAAAACCTACTCCTACAACCAGGAGGTTGCTTATGGCTTGTAACCTGTGATGGTCTTTTCCTCCATGAATCTGTCCAAACCCCTTTTAAAGACATCTAGGCCAGGTGCCATCACCACATCCTGTGGCAAAGAGTTCCACAGATGAATTACACGCTGGGTAAAGAAATATTTTCTTTCGTCTGTTCTAACTCTCCCTCCACTCAATTCAAGACAATGAAGGTGCGTCTGAAGGTCCCCCCCCCCCCATTTACCTTCTCCCTGGAACGAGCCAGGTCTGACTTGGTGCTCTGGACCTCCTGCTGGAGCCTCTCGTTTTCCTGCCTCATCAGCTGCTGCTCCTGTTGGACCAGTTGGTCCAGTTCATCCCAACAGAGCTTCTTCTGTTGGCTCTGCAGCCCTGCGGAATGTACGGCCAGTTCCAGCACCCGGTTCTGAAGAAAGAGCGCGCAGGGCAAGGTTAGGGTGTCCCCCGTGGCACCTAGCTAGGAAGTTAGACTGGGCACTGGGAGTCCTGAGTTCAAGGCCCATCCCTGCCAGAGGCCCATTTTGGGGGGTGATGATGGGCAAGTCACCCTCCGTTATCTACTTGCAAAACAGTAGCCACCTTGGGTCCCTTTGGGGAGAAAGGCGGGGTAAAAATACTGTAAATAAATAAATAAATAAATAAATAAATAAATAAATAAAACAGGAACTATAGGGATCTACCCCACAGTGCTCTTGGGAGGGCAAAGACCACCAAATCACAAAGTCCTATTCGCGTCCCAGAATGCCTTGCAGGTAAGTTCTGCAAGGAATTCTGAGGCGAGGACAAAGCCAAGGAAGTGGGTCCCACGCAACCCAGGAGTGGCGTTGCAGCACGCAGCGAGCCCGCCAGAGCCCCCTGGGGTGTCACTGAGCCCACCAGTGAAAATGGGTCCATTATACATTGTTTCACTTAACGTTGCAGTTTCCAGGAACCTATCTACAACGTTAAGTGAGGACTTGCTGTAAATGGCCAGCTATCACAATGTTCAGAAGAGGTGAAGTCTCCCATAGAACTGTATTGGGACCACGGCTATTTAATGTGTTCATAATTGATCTGGAGTGATTTAATTATTTTGTCCGCTTCCAGACTTGCCCCACCGTTTTGGGGCATCCCGCTGCCCCCATCACAACCCTGGTGCGGGAGCAGCAACCAGCACAGTAAGCCAATGCATGGATGTATCTCTGACCCTCCCACCATCCCCTGAGCTGTTGGGACACAAGGTTGGCTGCTCCTCGCAGGACGAAGGCCTCTCCACCTGGGGCGATGCTGGCCCTTTAACCATAGGACCGGGCCAGGTAAACCTAGGGTGGGGATGCTGAAGGGGACCCGCAAGGAGGGGGAGGGCCAAGGGCTTTATAAGGCACTCAGGGCTGATGATGAGGGAGTCTCTGGACAGGCTACCTGAGGGCTACTTAGTATTTGCTCCCCTGCCCGGGGGGGAGCCCAGAGAGGGAGCCAGGAGATGGGTGGAGAAGGAACGAGATTGAAGCAACTCCCTCCCCACTGCTGAACTCTGAGGCCAAGTTGGGGGTCCCACTTGCTTGGTCAGCAACCCCCTTTTTCTACCCCTCTTTACCCTGCCGCCAAGAAGGACCCAGACATTGGTGGCGCGCCTTCCCTCTTGCAGCAACCCTGCCTGAGGGCGGAGGAACGTACATATTTACTAAATTTATATCCTGCTTTTCATGTAGAACCAAAGCAGATTCCAAATATAAAGTAATACCCAATGCAACAGTAAAATAACACCCACATTTAAAAATAACAAGCAATCCATTAAAAAAAATGCAACGCAGCAGCGAAGAATCAAACTGAAACAAAGTTTTAAAAAAACTGCTCAAACGGATGTGTCTTCAGTTGGCATCTAAAATCTGGCAAGAAGGGAGTCAATTTGGGGGTAAGGCATGAAATGGCCAAGTGTGCAGATCTTCTAATCACGAGGGCTAGGATCTTGGTTTTTTAAGACAATGAACTTCTAAAGAAGTTCTGGATTATACACTATTAAAATGAAAGTGGAGATTAGCAGGATCTCCATCCCCCCCCGCCCCCGGGGTCGATTCCATAGACACCAAACACTAAGCTAGACACCAAACTCTATGTTTGTGTATGGAAATTACAGTGTTCCACATCCATGTACACGGTTCAGGTGAGCAGCAAGTGGTGTACAATACTTGTCCTCCTGCTTGCAGCCAGCTATCTGATGACCCTTGCTTCTCATGCAAAGTGGGGCAGAAGCAGATGCAACACACAAGGTCCCTCTCTGGGAACCCCTCTTGTGTCTTGTGAATGTGTGCCATTTGTTTGAACAGCAAAGTTTGCACTTGGTAGTGTAGAAGAAAAAAGTAAAAATCAAAATAAATAAAATAAATATGGTTAAAAATAAACTGATGCCTACTGTGTTTTCTGTCTAAGTTGCTGAACATTTACCCGTGCCTGTATTCTTGCCACCAGGAAATCCATCTCTATTTATATTGATTCTTACTATTATTATTATTTACAGTATTTATATACTGCTTTTCAACAAAAAGTTCACAAAGCGGTTTACAGACAAAATCAAATGATTAAATGGCTCCCTGTCCCAAAAGGGCTCACAATCTAAAAAAGATGCAGAACACCACCAGCAAACAGCCACCAGGAAAGACACTGTGCTGGGGTGAAAGGAAGGTATGCCTTTGGAATAGTCCATGGTTATGGTCAACTTTAAAAACAGCGTGGGTTTCTCAATTCGAGTAGCCACCTCATTAAAAAGGGGTTTTTATGTGACAGCTTGACTTAATGCTCTCCAGTTACCTATTGTTATTGTGGTTATCAAATGTCTTATACACTGGATAAAGGCTTGTAAAAAAAAATACCCAGCTTGATGCAGCTGCCAGGAAAGCAGCCTTTCCTTCTCTGAGGCTACAGACATATTTCTTTTGACATTTGTTCCTCAGTCTCCTTGGGCAATTTTAGTTGTTCGTTTCCAAGATCAGGCCCCAAATTCAGAGCAAGCTGAAAGGATGCCATTTACATCCAGAAGGTCACCTTGGGGGCTCCCCAGATGGCTGCCTGGTGATGGCCCGGCTCTCATACCCTGCCCTGCCCTGCCCACATGTACCATGAGATGGCACCCGTGCGCAAAGGCGGAATGGTGAATTCAGTTCAGTCTGATTGGTTTGTTCCACGTTTTGGCTGTAACCCAACAGTACTGCAGAATGTGCCCTATTTGCCAAGCACAAGACACTGGCAAGACCTGCTGCGTACACCTGTGTTCAGCGAAAGAACGTTCTGGCTCCTCGCTGGAAGGGCCCAGACCAGATCTTGCTGACCACCAATATTGTGGTCAAGTGCCAAGACTGCCAACCTGGACCCATGCCTCCCACTATCAGAAGAACACAACGCCTGCTGAGGAAAAACCTGGATCCCTGCTGAGGAAAAACCTGGATCCCTCCTTCGACCCTTTATTCAGAAAACATTCTGGTGCCTGGGAGGTGCCCAACGTGGGGAAATGTAGAAGTTGATTTTACACTTATTCTGTCCATCATAAGTTTACATTGGAACTGAGGGGGTAAAACAAAAAGGCTTATAAGTAGTGTCTCCTCTAAGCTGCGTAGCTAGAATCAGAGCCCTGCACAGCTTCCTTCATGGTGCTCCAGCACTTGGCGATGGCCCCACGCAGCTCTGTTAGGGCGCCGACCAGTCCCTGTAATTTTTACAGGGAACATTGCTTATAAGAGATGTTATACAAAATGTTCCAAAATAACAAGGTCGCTGTATTTGACCTTAGCTTATCTAACATTCGCTACATTCCTTGGCTTACGAACAACGCTACATTCCAGGGTGTTCTGTTCTATAAGGTAAGAGAGCTTGGCAAGATGTATCAAACAATGAAGAACTGCTTGCTATATGTTTTGTTTGAGCCTGCATGGTATGAAAGCTGCATGTTTCAGACCAAAGGCAGAGATCATCTTAGATCTCTCCTCATGGCCACAAGAAATTAAATAGTGTCTCTGACTTCCCTCTCCATGTCAGAGGGATGCCTCTTACTCTTCACATGAAGTGGGGTTTTCCCCCTTTCTACAACAGTCATAGAATTGTACCTCCAAATGGTCGTCAGGTTATTACGAATGGAGTAGGACTACAGAGCCCACTCCTCTTAAATGTTTGCTCTTAACCCCCCAGGCGTTTTGTGGAAATCAACTGATGTCAGGACTACCTTGTCATTGGCTGTCTGCAGTTGTTTGTGCAGTGACATCACTTCCTGCTTCAGAGCATCTTTCTCCTGCTGGGACACCCTGAGGTCGGACTTCATTCTGGCCACCTGAAGGTTCTGTACAGCATCGTCAAAATTTTGAATCTAAAAACAGCAGGACAAAGAGGAAGAGGTCAGTCTGATCTTAATGCGGCACTGATTGGAGGAGCCCCAAATGAGCAAGGAAGATATGTGAGCAGGCGCAATTTATACAGCTTCATATCTTGCTGAATTGGGAACTCTCTCAGCTGAAATCAATCTATTGAATATCTGATGCTGTGTTGTTTTAGTGCCACTGACTCTGTATAGATTTGACTCGATATGGTACTGACGTTTTCAATATGTTGCTGTATCCCAAGACGGTTCCTTCGGTGGGATGGAAGGATGAGATGTAAAATGTTTATATAAATAAACCAGAACGGGGAGCTGTTCAGCAGGCAATTTAAAGTGAGGAGTCAGATGATGCTTGAAACCGGGGGGGGGGGGGGCTTCTTTGGAAGGCAGGACTCCCCACCCTCCATTATTGAATGCAAGGGAACAGGAGAGATTTTGTTTCTCTGCACTGGGGCAAAGCACACTGAACAGCAACTGTCTATTCCTCTCCAAAGTGAAGCAGAAGAATAGGGAGAGCAATTGGATAAAAGGGAGGCTTCTACCCTGGTGCTATTTTAGCTGTGCCTCTAAGCCACCGATTTTCAGCCAGTGTGCTGTGGCACATTGGTGTGCTGAGAAAGGTCCACAAGTGTGCTGCGGCAGTTTGGAGCATAGCAGTTGGAAATTGCTGAAAAACTCTGCGGCTCCATTTTTAGGGCAACTGTCTATAGTAACGAATTGTCTGACCCTCTTCCTCCACCGGCAGAGCTAATTCGTTACAACAGACAGTTGCCCTAGAAATAGAGCCACCGAACCTGGAAGAGTCTCCTGGAAGCAGAAAGTGACATCACAAGAGGTGAAGATCATAGAGCAGTGGTCCTCAAGTTCTCCCTGCAAGGTGGGGAGAACTCTGAGTGTCTGCGGTGGTGGGGCCAGCGGTGGCGGTGATCCCAGGGATTGCCACCGGCGGGAAAAACACCCCTGAAAATGCCATTTTTAAACTTATTGGGGCTTGGGGGGGCTTCGGGGAGGCCTGCGCGACCCTCCGCAGGCCTCCCCGATCTTCGGATTGCCGAAAACCGGCGATTTTCGGGCATATCCGGTTTTCGCGGAAACCTGAAGTGTCCGGAAATCACAGTTTTTCGGCAATACGAAGATTGGGGAAGCCTGCGGAGGGTCGCGCAGGCCTCTCGGAAGCCCCAGTAAGTTAAAAATTGGCAGTTTTGGGCGCTTTTTCGGCGGCGGTGATCCCTGGATCCCTTATGGGGGCAGGGGACAGCTTGTGGTCTCAATGGTGGGTTGCGACATCGCTGGAGGGGGGCGGTAGTGTAAGTGCTGCACCGTTCTACTCCCCGTTACGAGGTGGCCCCGCCACCTCGCTGGTGGAGCCATTCCGAGCGGCAAAGGCAACGCTCCTTCGTTGTCTCCTGCATGTTGCCTTCATGTGTGCGTTGCCTTCACCGCTCAGAATGGCTCTGCTGGTGAGGGGGCGGGGCCACCTCATAACGGGAAATAGAACGGTGCAGCACTTACAGTACCGCCCCCCCCTCCAGCGACGCCTCTGAGAAATCCTAGTTCAGCACTTTCACCCCAAGGGCTTCAGCCACAATAAAAGACAACAGAAACCTGGTCCAGGGACTCCAGAACGGAAATTCAGCCACACACCTTGTCCTGCAATGCCGCAACCTGCGTTTTCAGAGACTGGTTCTGGTGCTCCATAGATAACTTCTCTTGCTTCAATGAGACAACAAGGTTCTCCAAAAAGGCCACTTTAGCTACCTACAAGGGGCAAAAGGAGAAGGGGAAGGCCAAGGATGAGATGGTTAGACAGCATCACCGATGCAACAAACATGAAAATGAGCGAACTCAGGAAGATAGTGGAGGACAGGAAGGCCTGGCGGGATATGGTTCATGGGATCACGAAGGGTCGGACACGACTTAACGACTGAACAACAACAACAACCCCATATCCACTGATTCGCTATCCACGGTTTCAGTTATCCACGGATCGTGGGGACCCCCCAGGCTTTTACTTTTTTCCCCAGTAAGCTTTGTTTCTTCCTTAAAGAAACAGGAGAAGCAGCCTTATTACAGGCAAGTAGAACGAGACTAAGTACTAGAGAGGCTCTGCAAGGTTAACAGAAACCTTGCAGAGCCTCTCTAGGACTTAGTCTCGTTCTACTTGCCTGCAATGGAGGCTGCTTCTCTGTTTTAAGGAAGAAACAAAGCTTGCTGAAAGAAAAATAAGAGCTGGGGGGCAAGCATGCCTGCCTGCAGGGGAGGCAGGGTGGGGGGCCCCTCAGGAAACCATGGAGTGGGTGTTCGCTCTTATCCACGGTTTCAAGTATCCACGGAGGGGCCTGGAACATATCCCCAGCGGATATGGGGGCCCACCTGTATTTCTGTCCCACTTTTAGTATGACAATGTGTCACAAATCAACCATTTATTGATTTACTGTATTTTGCTGTGTAAATTGCTTTGTGAACTACTTATTGTTGAAAAGCGGTACATAAATTCTCGTATTAAACAACCACCACAACAACGACATGGCTTACAAGAACAAACAGGAAACCAAAACATTAGCACAGCAGTGGTAAAACAGCAATAAAACTGCGCAGCCAACCCGTATAACCTTTTCCCTCTCTAATCCATCCTTGGGAATCTGTTCTGGCTTCAGTACTCTGCATTTCTAAGGCCAGATTTCATCTTTGGAAACAGCACCTATTTAAAGCCCCTGAGTGATCAATGCTTTCTGAGAAAAATAGCCGCACAGGACACTGTTGATACCAAGGGTTGGTTCTGGGGTTGGGCTCAAGGGGTCTTGCTGTTTGCAACCCCTCACCTTCTCTATGCATCTGTTCAGCTCGTCACTGAGGGCTTCCTTCTCTTTCATTAGCTTCTCATTTTTCACGACGACGCTGGAAATTTCATTCTGGAGGTCAGAGAGATCTGCACATCTGGGCAGCTGTGGGAGAGAAGAGCTTTTCAACATGTGTGACTTTGGGAGACACGGCTGCAGCTGTGGTTTCACAGAACCCTCTCAGACGCTGCGCCACGGAGGAATCTCTCCATCTTGCAATTCCTGGCTTTTTCTGTACACGGGGCCCATTCACACATCACACATTGATCACACATCAATTTTGTTCATTCAGATTTGTTCAGGATAGGTAACAGACACCCAGCAATCAGAACAAATAAGAACAATCAAATGGAATGACACCTCTAGGGCCAGCCGAAGACATTTCGTTGCCTGAGGTGAGAGACAAGATGGCGTCCCCTCCACGATACAAGTATCTTGTTGTCTTGTGTGCTCCCTGAGGCATCTGGTGGGGCCACTGTGTGATACAGAAAGCTGGACTAGATGGGCTTTTGGCCTGATCCAGCAGCAGGGCTCTTCTTATGTTCTTATGTTATGCCTCAGGGAGCACACAAGACAACAAGATACAGTACCTGTTTCCCGTTGACACTCCCTTGCACCTGGCACAGAGAAACCCTACTTCTAAAAACCAGGAGGTTGCTTATGGCTTGTAACCTGTGATGGTCTTTTCCTCCATGAATCTGTCCAAACCCCTTTTAAAGGCATCTAGGCCAGGTGCCATCACCACATCCTGTGGCAAGGAGTTCCACAGATGAATTACACTCTGGGTAAATAAATATTTTCTTTTGTCTGTTCTAACTCTCCCTCCACTCAATTTTAGTGCATGTCCCCTGGTTCTGGTGTTGTGCGAGAGGGAGAAGAATTTCCCTCTATCCACTCTCTCCATCCCATGCATAATTTTATAAATCTCAATCATGTCCCCCCTCAGGCGCCTTTTTTCTAGGCTGAAAAGCCCCAGAAGCTGTAGCCTTTCCTCATAAGGGAGGTGCTCCAGCCCACGAATCATTCTGGTCGCTCTTTTCTCGTCCCTTGTGGTGCCCTGTCCCAGAGGTGTGCCCCAGCTCCACTGGCGGGGGCTTGATCCCACATAGGATCCGGCGGATCTTACACTGGATTGGGCTGCCCAGCTAGGCAGGAGGAAGAATTTCCGAAGTGTAAGAGCTGCCCGGTACTAGAACAGTCTGCCTCCTGCAGTTGTAGGCTCCTTCTCGTTGGAGGTTTTCAAGCAGAGGCTGGGTGGCCACCTGTCAGGGATGCTGTAGTCGCATGCACTGAGCGGGGGGGGGGGGGGCTGGACCAGCTGACCTCCAAGACCCCTTCCAACTCCAGTATTCCATGATGTACATGGGAGGCCTGTCTGCGCCTGCCCCCTCCCCTCCCTGGAGCGTGAAGCAGCCACGCGGATGCTGCACCCGGGTAGTGCTCTGTTATGCAGGCAAAGCTGCTGCCTCCTCAGCCACAGCTCTCAAGCTGATGACCCAACCAAGGCTCTTTTCGGATCACTCTCGGCAAGTTCAGGTTCCGCCCTTGGCAAATGAGCCGCTGTGCCTGCCCTTACCTGCTTTACCTTCTCCAGTTCTTGCTTGAGGAAGCGGTTCTCCTGCTCCAGGGCATGGGCTCGGACCCCAAGCTGAGACAGCTCTGTCTCCAAGGATGAGACCAGCGTAGAGGACTGTGAGCAAAACCACAGGAAATTAAGGTCGGGGGGGAGTGGGGTGGTGGTAATGGAGACACTTTCAGCACATGTAGAGGTTGCTTAAGGCAGTTTTACCCAAGGGTGCATATACGCAACAGGAGTTCAAGGTGTAAATTTAACAGGAGTCGCTGTGATTAGGGGGCGTTTCAGGCCAATACGCTCAGAAACAAGGAACACCTTGGGCTGAAGGTGAGGCCCTCTTGCAATACAACAAGGTTTTTTTTTTTTTTTCCTGTGCAGTTTGGAACAGGCTTTGTGACTTCCCTGTGGGGAGCAGAGGGGTGTGTGCGAATTACGGGGGGAGGGCAGTAGTGAATGCAACGTGGAAGGGGCAGGGGCGGTGTAACCAGGAATGCCACCGGATGCCATCTCAGGTCTGCCTCTTCTGCACTACCCCCCCCCCCAACCCTGGCATGCTGCTGCCAATCCCAGAAGTGTGGGGCTTCTGGTTTCATGTACAGGGACAGCACACTCGCAGGACTTCTGGCATTCGCACTGTCCCTGCCCATGAAACCAGAAGCCCCACACTTCCGGGTTTGGCAGCAGCATGACAGGGGCCCAAGGAAGGGAATGATCTGCTTCTTGCTCACGTGAAGCAGGAATCAGGTCGGTGGGCCTTGCCCTAGGCAGCAGGGTGAAGGGAGGCGGCAGTGGCAGACACGGGAGAAAGGCACCCCGAAGCCGCAGCCCTCAGACCCGCTGCAATCTGCCACTGAGACAACCCGCCCCCGGGGGCTGCATGGCTGGGCCGGCAGTGCATAACGTCCACATCTTGGCTTGAACTAACCAGCCAAGGTGAACAGGGGGACGGGCCGTCGCTCAGAGGGGAAGAAGCACTCTTGTTGCATGCTGAAAGTCCCCATGTCCAACCTCTACCCACTCCCATTCAAGGAGCACCTGACGGCCACGGGGCCTCCACACCCCCCCCCCACCGTGCGACATGTCCATTCTCACAGCAATGCTGACAACAGCCCTCTGTGGCAGCTGAGCATTTTCTTCTTCCTATGGTAGGCTGGGGTGGGGCTGGTTCCAGGGCAAGGCCCTCCTAAGGACACCCAATGCTGAGTTGGTGGCAGACACTTGATTCCAGCACTCCCTCGCTCGACCAGCGCTCCCGCAGCAGTCGTCACGGAGAGCCCAAATACCTGAATTTTACAGTTCTCGAGTTCCTCCTTGAGCCGGGCACTCTCTCTCCCCCATTCCTCGGGAGGACACTTCCCGGTTTCCTTGTCCCTCTGCCAACGCGCCCTCAGCAGCCGCTGGTGGAGATCTTGTGCATCCGCCTGCTTAGGGGAGGTCTTTCGGCCAAGCTCCGCCTTTTCCAGCTCGAGCTGCTGATTCCTGGCTTTCAGTTCAGACGTCTGAGTAGAGAAGAGGAGTCAGCCAGAGGTCAAGAGCAAAGAGGGGAATCTTGTCGGGGGCCACACAGCTGTGAGAAGCAAACCTTTCCCCTCGTTTCCAAGCGAAGACCTGCAGGGGGACTTGCTCTGTGCCGAGTCCGGAGTGCCACTGATAGCAGCAAAGGGGGGGCAACTCCATCAGGGGCCCCCTTGCCGGGATTCTTCCTGCCATCACGCCAGCTGTCTGTGGGAAGCATCGTGCGGTAGGCGCAGCCCTGGCCTCCCGAGCTGTGCGCTGCCAGCCCAACTCGTCTGTTCCTGCAACCGGTTTGGGAGCAGGTGCTTCTGGGGGGTGGGGGGTGGCTCTTTATGCTGTGGAAGCATTGCTGGAGAGCAACGCCAGAGGCCATTGCGTTCCCTCCTACACATTTTGGGACTATTTCCTTGACTATAAACCTCAGTGGACAACAGTATGGACCATGGGCACGGCTTTTATAAAAAAGGGAAAATAAATCAAGACGTTACTGCATAATTGACGTTGCTCTCTTCTCAGTCTCGTGGCGTGGCTTTCCACAATGCTGGTCTAGAGTCCCTGATTCTGCTTGGGGTCAGTGCAGGGAGGGAGGGAGGGAGGAAGATTGGAGTGGGCCTGATCAACTTGTGCCGCCTCGAATCAATCAATTAATTGCCCCAAACAAATGAGTTAAGCACCAGTGGCAACGAGCGGCCTGCTGCCGTGGGCCAATGTGACGATGCAGCATTAGTCACCACAGGGGCATCGTGGAAGGGAGAATGGTGGTTGCCCAGCTGCTGAAAGGACCACAGCTGCCTCCGCCACGGCATTCGGACCACTTGTGAATGAGGCAGTGAAAATGGGGGTGGGCAGGGGGTGGGCATTTCAGCTCACCTAGATATTAGGCATCCCCAGTATTGCTTCACCCTCCAGAGGGACACAAGGAGGGGTCACCTAAAAGCAAAGAAACTTACCTGCTTCTTCAGGTTTTCAGCCATCTTCTGCACTGCAACTTTCTCTTTCTGCACAGTCTCTATCTTTTGCCTAAAACATGTCAAATGGACAACATTGTTCTATGTACAGCACCAAATCCATTCACTGTCATGGAGCAGGGGAGACGGAACTAGTAAAAACGGTAGAAGCATCTCACAACTGCAACAGTGAATCCTGATGAATCTTGCAGTGACAGATGTTTTTGACACCACATGGAATCCATCGCCCAAACTGGCCAACCTCCCCTCCTCTAGGTGAGTCCTGCCTTTGCCCAGGAATTGTCTGGAGGCAAAAACCACCATGATTCTGTGGGGGTTCAAAGAGACTTACCAGAGTTCTTCTTGAGACCCATTAAGCTCCCTCAATCGCAGGCTGGAAATGCTTCTCTCCTCATTTAAGAAGGCAATTTCATTCTTCAACACAATGTTTTCTTCTCTGAGATTCTCAGCCTCACATCTGAGGTACAAAAATACATAACCTTAAGTTCCGATGAATCCATCCAGCCTGGATCTCTATTGTCAAAGGGCACATATATGATATAAGCCTGGTGGTTGTCAAACTTTCTACCTTGAAGGAACCCTTTCTAACACCAGCTTGCTCAGGACGGCCCCCTAGCCCCGTGGCACTGCGCAGGATTCTGGGGCATCCTGGAATGATGCACAGTCTGTTCCTGGGAGGGCACTGGGCTAGGAAAGTTGAGCCTCTCCATCACGCTGCTGTGAACCAAAGGCGGGCTCTCCCCTTGTGGCTGAAGGCGAAGATCAGTAGTCGAGGTCAGTGGGCACTCAGGAAACTGCCTTCTCACCGAGGAGCCCCCAGTAAGGAAACTTCCAAGGAAACTCCGCGTTTCCCCAGAAAACCACTGATATCGTCTTAAATACTAATAATTCACTCATCTGTAACAGAATTGGTATTTAAGCGCCTGACATCTGGCTGGATAAAACAATACAGAACTTAGTTTTAAAATGCTGCTCAGCTACTAGTGCATTAAAATCATGTGCATTCAAGACAAAGAAGCAGAGGAGGGGAAAGAAGCAAAAGTGTTCTGTAGCAGAGAGGTCATACAGTAGTATCAAACTAAGCAGGAATCCAAGAAATATTTGGTACATCAAGCAGGTTTGTGCAGTCGTCAACCCCACTACAACCAAATCACCGTTTGAGATGCACCCACCAACCTTTAAAGGGGCATACATCCAGCTTTGGACTTTCCAAACCCAGGTTAAAAGTTATTGGTTTCCAAGCAAGACTATGAGCATCCCAGAAGACAAGGTTAATCTACTTGTTAATACGAGAAGCACGAGGAAGTCAGTAATAGTGGTTATGAGGAAGTCAGTGAGGCACCAAGACGTTAGTTTTGTAAAGCAGAATAAAGTGGCTTAATTCAGACGGTGGCCAGATCCCGCGTTACCTCAGGAGCTCGAGTTTCTGCTGCTGCTCAGCACATGCAGACTGCAGGCCACGAAGCGCTGCGCCCAAGTCGTCTCGCTCCTGCGCATGCGTGTCTTTCTGCTTCAGCAGCACGGCCACCTTCTCTTTGAGCCTCCTATTCTTCTCCCCCTCGGCATCTTTGGCGCCGTTCTCACAGCAGCTGTGTCTGCTGCTGCCCTTCCGGACCTTCAGATTTGCCATGAACTCTTCCAGTTTCCTCAGTCTGCTTTGTAAACTCAGCTTGGTGCTCTGCAGCTGAGTATTTTCCACAGCAAATTGGTCATGAACCGTTTCAAGTTCCCTTACTTTTTCTAACAGTTGCAATCTCTCCTCCTTAAGTTGTAGAGCCTCTTGGTTGCTTTCCTCTAATCTGTGCTGGAAGCTCATCAGTTGCAGCTGGTAGCCCTCCAGTTCATTGTTCCGTTCAAGCAACTTAATCATCTCAGCTTTCAGGACCTGGTTTTCCAGCTTGAGTTCATCAGATAACGGCAACACTTTGGGCTGTACTCCGGAGTTTTTGTCTCCCTCAGTATTTGTTTCCAAACCCTCCGGCACCAAATCTTTCAGCTCCCCTTCCTCAATTCTAATTGTTTCTTCGTGACCCTTGTCAATCTGTGGAGGATAGTCATTCACCTCCTCAGGGTTCAGTTCAGCCTTCATAGCTTCTGTATAAAGCCATTCATTTCCAAATTTACAATCTGGATGTTGTTTTCTTTCCTCACTCTCCTCACTTCCACAGGACAACATGTTAGGCCTAGGAATGGTTTGAAGGATCTCCTCAAGCTCCTTCTCGACCTTGGAAGCCATGTTTTGCCGATCATGAGCTGCTCGATCACATTCCGCTTCCAGTAGGCTGATCCGCTCTTGAAGCTGATACTGCTGAAGCTTGAGAGCTTCATTTTCTGCCCAAATCTCTTCATAGGCCTTCTCCAAGCTGAGAGAAGTCTCCAGGCTTTCTCCAAATATTGTCCCTTCAATTTCCACCACTAGACACGCACTTCCATCTGTCTCTTTAATGGCATCTTCTGTTGTTACTTGACTGTTGTCTTGGCCTGTTGTGCTTAAGTGCTGAGAGTTCATGGACGTTTCTGGAACCAACGGGCAGAAGCCAGGGAACCGGTCTGACTCCCTATCTGGCGTTTTGGGTATCTGACCCATCAGAGGGACAGTTGTCCCATCTCCTTCTCCTGCTGGCTTCTGGACCTTTTGCTCATTTGAAAGAACATCTCTGGCCAGTTCTGGCTCCTGGGTCATGTCAGGTCCTGGAGAATCGCCCTGTCGTGTTCCTGCTTCTTTTTCCAGACAAGCAGGAAAACGAAGCAATTCCTGCTGCAGCTTTTCAATTTTGTCTTCAAGCACTGAGATGTCCAACCTCAACTCATTTTTTTCTTCTTCAGCTCTGTTGAGTGCCTCTTGAAGTCTAGAATCCAGTTCTTCTTTCTTGTGCCCACATCCAGTCTCCAGCCTTTCAAGCTTTTGGCTAGCTAGTTGCTGATCTTCCTCCATTTCTTCTTCTCTTTTTTTCCACTCCTGCTCATGGTTGGCTTGAGCTTCCTGGATACGCTGATGCAACTCGCTCTCTCTGTCCTTCACAGCCTGCAGCTCTTTCTGAAGCTGCTCCTTCTCCAGCACCAAGGAGTTTATGCGCTCCTTGAAGTTCTTCTCCAGAATTTCCTTTTCTTGGGTGAGCGCTGAAGAAACAGCCTTCGCCTTCTCCAGCATCCCCTCCAATCTCTCCTGGGCCTCAGTGCCTTCCTGGATGATTTCATTCTTCTCAAATTCCCACTGGGATTTCTCTTCACACTGCAGGTCAGAGAGCAGACGCAACTCTCGCTGATAGCGCTCCTCAAGGCCTTTGACGGCCTCCCCATACTTGCTTGCAAGTGCTTGTCGGTCAGCGGCAAACTGCTCCTCTGTCCAAGACAGTCTTCCGTTAAATTCACTTTCCATTTTAGTCCTAAATGTGGTCAATACAACACATTACTGAAATCTCTGCTAATTCAGGGACAGAGGGCTGCAGATTGCTCAATGCACTAGTCTGCAGCCTTCTCAGACATGGGGCCCACCTTTAACCCTGACCTACAAAATGGAACCCACAATGAATGTTTTTACTTTATATCTTCATATTTTCCTCCTCCCCAAATTTTCTCCTAAGAGCCTAAGGATGGTCCACATTAAATAAGGTCACAATTCAATTGTGGGTTGCCAACTCACCAGCTTTTGCATGACAATTCAGGATGTGCTTATCTAGCAACGGGCGAGTCCCCCTCAAAATGTAATGAAAGGGATCAGATTTGCTTGGCTTCTAATAATCCATTCAAGGTCCTGGCAGGGATAACATTCCAGAGGGAGCTCCTTAGCCCCCTAAGCAGTCTGTGGGGCAGACTGGATGCTCCGGCAGCACATCGCAACCATATACAGCTCGGTGGGCTATGGTGGATGAGTGTCGGCCAGGAGGCCCCTCTTCAAATTTCACCTCACCCACCAACTTAGCAGGTGGCCAATGGGGGCAGCTGCGCTCTCTCAGCACCCTTCCCATATGACATGGATACTGGCAGACCATGCAGAGCTGTTGGGACTGGGAAGTGCTTTCAACACTGTAACATGCTATGTACACACAGTCAGTCACTTATATTCAGATATGGTACTACCGTATTTCTTCGAGTCTAAGGCGCCACCGATTCTAAGGCGCACCTTTACTTTCAGTAACACCAGCAGGGGAAAAAAAATCAATTGATTGTAAGACTCACCTCCCTTCATTGAATCTACCCGCTCAGCACCAACTCTCCCCAGCATGTCTCCTGCAGCTGAGGCTGACTGAGTGCACTGCCTTTGCATAGCATTTCTGGCCCTGCCAGAAAGTGCCATTTCCTTTGTTACCTGGGCTTGGGGGAGCTTCAGGGAGGCCTGCGCAACCCTCTGCAGGCCTCCCTGATCTTCAGTTTGGCGAAAAACAGCGATTTTTGGCCATTTCTGGTTTTCGCGAAAACCGAAAATGGCTGAAAATCACCGGGTTTTGCTGAACTGAAGATCGGGGAGGCCTGCAGAGGGTCTCGCAGGTCTCCCTGGTGCTCCCCCAAGCCCCATTAAGTAAGAAGATGGCATTTTGGGGTGCTTTTTGGAGACCTTCGATTCTAAGAAGCACCCCATTTTTTGAAATGCTTAATTGGGAAAAAACATGCGTCTTAGAATTGAAGAAATACAGTAGTTAGTATCTTAACTAAGAAGAGTCCCTGCTGGATCAGGTCACAGGTCAACCAAAACGCAGAGTCCTGCTTTTCATAGCGATCAACCAGGTGCTGCTGGGACAGCTGCATCGAAGGCCCTAAAGCTTTTTTAGATTGTGAGCCCTTTTGGGACAGGGAGCCATTTAAGCATTTGATTTTGCCTGTGAACTTTTGAACTTTTGTTGAAAAAGCGGTATATAAATGCTGCTGCTGTTGTTGTTGTTATTACTATTAATAAATAAATAAATAAAAGCCTCCCCCGCGGTTGCTTCCCCCAGCCACTGGCGTTCAGGGGTATACTGCTTCTAAAAATGGAGGGTCCACATAGCCATAATGACTAGCAGCCAATGACAGCAGCAGCATGTGTCCAATTCCCTTTTAAAGCCATTTAAGTGAGTGGCCGTCACGACATTCCGTGGCAGTAGATTCCACAAATTAAATATGCATTGTGTGAAGCTGTACTTTCTTTTGTCTGTCCTGAAATTTCACTAAATGACTCCCAGTATACGGGGGTGGAAATGTTAATATGACCACCCCAACCTGCCATTTTGCTAGGAATGCTGTTGCTGCCAGTAATTGACGGCATTTCATACCAGGCTTCAAGTATCAGTAGAGGGGATACTGGCAGGACTGCCTCGCTCGACCTGGATCAGAACCATTCTGAATCAGAAGAACACAGCAGTCTGCTTGATAGGCAGAGCACCACCACTGGCTGAGAACAACAGTAAGGAAGATGTTTTGAAATGTTTTGTTGTGTATTGTGTTTTTTGTGTGTTTGTTTATGCCAATAAAGGTTATGGTATGGTATGGTAAGGAAGATGGTAAGAATACGAAGCAAAATAACCGGCCTGGGCTGCATCCTCCAGAAGCTGGTACACTCCCCCACCAGCAGCAGCAGTTGACTAACCCCCCCCCCCCACGACCCTCATTTAGTACAACCTACAATATAGATTCAATGCGAACTTTACTCCTCACCCCCTCAAGAATCCTGGACATTTTGGATTGGAAAAGGTGCTGCGAGGGAGGCCTCTGCTCGAGATCTGGAGCTGCCCTTCGTCCACAACGGAACCATAATCCTCAGGGTTCCTTGTGAAAGGGAACGACAGCTGAACCGCTCTAAATCTGCAAAACAGACCTGGCCACCAGAGCATCCAGGTGGCTCTCTCTCTCTCTCACCTTTCCTCCTGGAGCTCCTGCTGGTGCTTGTCTGCCAGCTCTTGCTGGAGCTGCTCCTTCTCCAGGGCATGCTTCTCCATCACCCTCTGCAACTGCTCGTGGAAGCCACATTCCAGCTCTGCCTTTTCTTCCTGGATGGTCTGTGCTAAAGTTCTCATTTTGTCTTCCATCCAAACCCCGGCCTGAATCAGCTCCTCCCGCTCTCGGCTAAAATCCTCCCGCGCCTCTTCCAGCCTGGCCTGGTGCTGGCGCTGCAGGTGCTCCTCCAGGTTGGCCTTCTCTTCCAAGCATATCTGCAGGGTGCTCTTTTCCCGGCTATGCTGGGAGTCAGCCCTCTGCCGATCCTGCCGGAGCCTCTCCAGCTCAGCCCGGAGGTCCGAAACGTGGCTCTGCAGGCGCTCCACTTGCTGCTCAACGGCTTGCTTCTCTTGACTGTACTTTCGCCGGAGGTTCTCTTGCTCCTTGTCACAGTGGGCCTTGGTCTCCTCCAGCCGCTTCTCATAATGGCACATCTGAGTGAAGAGAAGAAGAAGTCACAATGGTGAGCATTGCAGCAGACTCTCACCACGCAAAGACTTGGCAACCTTACTTTCCCAATGAAAGATAGCAAGAGAGGGAGACAAGGACCCAGAGGCTTTGTACGGGCACAGGCAGCGTGGTGTCACGGACAGAGCATTGAACCAGAAGTGAAGTGGGATGAGTGGAACACTCCAGGTGGAATTTTATTTACTTTATTTATTTACAGTATTTTTACCCCACCTTTCTCCCTGAAGGGAGCCAAGGCGGCTCAATCTCTCTTTCCAACCATTCCATGGTCTGAAAAAAGTCTCACCGGCCTTCCGCCTCTGAGTCAAGCATGCAGACAACATGCGCTTGGTGGTTGAAAGAAGCACCATGGAGTTATAATAAGATAGCTTTTCTGAGAGTTCAAAGCCTTTTGTATATATTACGTCATCATAATCCTTTGATGCTGGGGAAGAGGGGCTTACCTAAGGCCACCTAGCGAGTCCATAGCGGAGTGCATGGTCTTCTCAAGTCGCAGCTCCGTCTTAGACGCGGCACCAGGTCAGGGGGAGGTGCCCCGCATGATGCAGGCACAGCATGGGCAGCCAAGCAGCTCTTCCCGTTCTGCCTGAACGCGGAGGCAGCTTACCGTGTTTGCCAGCTTCTGCTGTAACTCGCAGAGGTCCCGATGGTGCTGGTCTCTCATTTGCTCCATGGCCATTTCGGCTTCGATGCTCATGTTCAGCGGGTTGCAGTCCTCGGAGCCAAGCTCTAAAGGGCAGGTCAGCAAAGAAAGGCACACAACTATTTGGTCTGTTCAGGTGTCCTAAAAGGAGCCTGCTACCAACGGTGGCTCACAACAAAAACATGACAACACAGATCAACAAGGGTGGAACATTACAAGCCCTCAGTAAGCCACAAAAGACCTTCAGTAGCCCATAGAAAGAGAAGCCAGAACTTGAGACTGGGGGCCAGCTGGACTCTGGCTTCGAGTTCCTCTGCTGTGCTCCGGAGCAGCTCTTTTGCTTGGCCTGTCCTGACTTTCCCTGACTTGTGTACTCAGCCCCTCTGCCTGTTGCCCTTTGCTTTCCTCTGAATCTTGCTATTCCATTCCGGCTTGCCCCCCGCCCCAACATGCCCCCTCCCCGTGCCAATCCCAATAGGCATGGCGAGACCATTGCTCTTCTCCCTCCCAGCAAGGCTTGCCGGGTCCTTCTGGGAAGAGCAGTTTCGTCGCCCAACAGGGCCGCTGAACCAACCCGCACTCGATGCCCAGCAGGGGACAGATTTACCTTGGCCACACTCCGCTCCACCGCCGTCAGCCAGCTCCTCACACAGAGAGTTCTTCAGCGAGGGCCGGGCGACCCTGCCTTGAGAGCGATGCTCTTCCAGTTGAGACTGCAGCTCGTCTATCTGGTCTTGGAGCTCCTGGTTAACCCCATGAAGCACAATCAGGGCCAGCCCAGCAGAACAAGCAACTTCAGCAGTCAGTTTACCTGGGTTCATTTCACTGCAATTGTATCCCAGTTTTCCATAAAATACAAACCAAGCAGTTAACACGGTGAAAACAATCCTTCTGAGCTGGGCTGGGAAAAACAGGCAGAGGGGGGTTGCGGAGGGAAAGCAGCAGGCCGGGGAAGGGTTAAGCACCCCCCACTTCTCCCCCTCTGAAAACGAACACATCAAACTGCAGACCTGTGGCCTGGCTAGTCCAGGATTGCCTTCTTGGGCTGGCAGCAGTTGGTTCTCCAGGGTCTCAGGCAGAGATCTTGCACAGCCGTGACGGGAGAGGCCCAGTGACTGAGCCTGGGACTTCTATGCTAGGGCATGTGCATGCGGCACCCGCGGATACCCACCTCATGTCACGGAGGCCTCGACGCGAGCCTGCAAACGCCGGTAGGAGGCTCGGCAGCCTGAGCTCCAGTGCGCATGTTTCGTGCACTGGGGAAAACCTGCCCGTCCGCCCGGAGCCTCTTACCGGCATTTGCAGGCTCACGCCGAGTCCTCTAACCCGGAAGGAACTGGCGATGACATCATTGCCAGTTACTTCCAGTGGTACGCAGGGACGTCCGCAGAGCAATAAGTGGTACGCCAGGTCGTGTGTGTGTGTGTGTGTGTGTGTGTGTGTGTGTGTTTGATAACCCCTGCTCTAGCACTGACCATTGTGGCCCATGTCCTCCCTTTCATACCTGAAGCATCTCTCTTGAAGACTGAGATTTTGAGTAGAAGTCATTCATGCCATTCAGTGTGTCACAGATGCTAATCAATGTGTCACATTGTCACATCAAACCAAATGCCTGTTTTCAAGGGGGGTTGGAAAAAATGTAACATGCAACACCACACTGTGGTATCTCCTTGGGCACTAAGAATCACACTGAAACTTGGCATGCTCCTTGATTTGGATCATTCTGTTTGGAGTTGACCATTGTACAGTGGGGCCTCGTTTTTGTGGGTTCTGAATCCGCGGATTCCAGTATCTGTGACCATGAATAATGGGGTGCTGGAGTCCAACACCCAACAGCCCATTTACTTACTGTGGAGGCCTCTGGAGGCTCTCAGTGCTGGCTTGGAAAGGCCTGCAGAGGCCTCTCCGGGCTTCTGCAGGCCTTTCCAAACTGGCGCTGACGGGGGACGGGCCTCCGAAGGCCTCCACAGTAAGTAAATTGCCAGTTGGATGCTGAACTCCAGCATCCGCGGATCCTCGCTATCCACGGAGTGTGTGTGTGTGGTCTGGAACGGATCCCCGCGGATAGCGAGGGCCCACTGTACTCATTTTGTAAGAAGAACGGATGGAACTCTGTCTGCCTACTCTAGAACCTGATCTCAACCCTGCTGCTTATCCCTGAGCTGGACACCTTGTGAAGTAGGTCCCAGTACTGCTGATATGGTGGGTGGCCGAGAAAACTGTGGCTTGCCTAAGGCCCCCTTGCGAGGGCAGGACTGGAATGCGTCCAAAGGACCAGGATTTACTTACTGGCAATTTACTTACTGTGGAGGCCTCCGGACAATTGTTTCTTTACCCAGAGGTAAGCCTCTGAAGTGCGCGGAAGGGGGGGGGCGCTACTCAGACCTGCACTAGCTATATACCGGACCTGGGATCAGGTTTAGGATTCGGCGGCTGATGCTGCCACTGAACCTGCCCCCTTCCTGGACCTGATCTACCCATCCCCCGCCCCGTCGTCACTCCGTTCCCCCCACCCTTGTTCTGCCCTCCCCCTGCTACCTTACCATTGGTGGTTGGTGGCTCCGGATCCACCATAGCGCCCAGCAACGCATTACTGACTGCTTTATGGCAGTCAGCGCCAGCGAAAGAGGTGCTGTGGCAGCGGCCAGCCCAGGTAGGCCATTAGAGGACCATATGAGCCAGCAGTGTTATACAGATGCAAACAACGGTAATGCAATGCTGCTGGGCTGCATTAACAGGCATAGCATCCAGATCGAGTGAAGGATCCACTCTATTCTGCACCAGGCAGACCTCTCTTGAGATATTGCATCCAGTCTGGGGTATCACATTTTAAGACGGTCATTGATAAGCTGGAGCACATTCAGAGGAGGGGGGCAAAGATGGGGAGGGGTCTGGTCACCAGGTCCCATGAGGAATGGTTAAAAGAGCTTGATGTGCTTAGCTGGAGAAGAGAAGACTGAGGGGAGAGAAGTCCATGAAGGCCTGTCACACAGAAACCAGGGGAGACCTGGCTCTCTGTGGCTCCCGAGGGCAGGACTGGAGCCAATTGAGGACTAGGCGGAGATTTAGGCTAGACAGGAGGAAGAGCTTCCAAACTGGGAGAGCTCTCCGGCACTGGAACAGTCTGCTTCACTCAGCAGTGGCCTCCTCTTGTTGGAGGTTCTGAAGCAGAGGCTGGAGGGGCCACCTGTCAGGGAGGCTGTAGCAGTGGCCTGCACTGCCTAGACAAGGTGTCAGTTGGACTAGATGACCTCTAAGTACATTCCCGCTCTCCCTTTCTATGCTTCTATGAGATTGAGCCATGGCCCTCCCAATGGCTCAGCAACTCTGCCGCACCAGCTGCCTTGCAGAAAAGAGTGAAGAGAAGATGGATGTGAGGGACCCACCTTACAGAGTCATTGCTGGAGACCAGACCCCTGGCAGAGCAAGGCCAGCCCCCCCCCCAGGACTTACCCTGCACTGCCGCTCATATTCATTCCTCAGCTGCATCAGCCGCTCCTCCTGCAGAAAGAACTCTGCGCTGCTGGGGTCCAGGTCGCCAAACTAGAGCCAAAGAGCACATATGGGCAGCCGTCGCCATATTTTTCTTCACTGCTACAGGCAATACTAGCTGAGTTGTGGCCCAGAGTCCAAAGTCTTACGACCGGACTTAAAAAAAGAGGCTTTCAGGGAGGAAAATTGGGGCGCCTTGTACTGAGCTAGAGCAATGGACCCCGGCCCAGTCCTGCCTCCTCCCCTTCCTGGCAGTGGCTCTTCAACATCTCAAGCAGAGAAGAGCCTTTTCCAGCACCCGTCACCTGAGACCTTTTCAACTGAAGGTATCAGGAGATCAGAACTAGGACCTTTTGTATGCAAAGCTACGTACTCTCAGTGGCGTCACTAGGGGTCCGTGGACTGCACCGGGTGGCACCCTCAGGGGTGTGTGTGTGACACCACTAGTGGCCAAGATTGTGGAAACCTTGTATTTCCATTATATATCATTGGAAAGGTAATTTCATGCAGAATGTAATGAAACAAACTGTTTGAAATTATCTGTATTCTATCAAACGTTGTGGCCAAGTAACCGGAAAAAGAAGACACAACTGCCTTACGTAACAAAAAGCGGACTGCCTTAACTCAAAACTGACTAATGATTGTATCGAGAGCCAATGAGGTGTTATGATGACACAGCACGGAACCAATAAGGTGTTAGTCTGAGTCAGCTCTCGTTTCTATGAATCAGAGCTCATACTAGAACTCTGATTCAGTAGTGTGAGTGTCATCAAGTTGGCCACTGGTTTTTTGTTGGTTACTGATTTGTTGGGTGACCTGTACTGTTATATATTAAAATAAAGTTAATGGAGGTGATACCATGAGCTACCGCACTGGGTGAGCCTAACCCTAGTGACCTCACTGGGGTGACGCAGTGAGCTCTCATACCGGGTGACACAAACCCTAGTGACGCCTCTGCATACTCTACCGACCTCTGGCCCTTGTCCTGGATGGCTGAACACACCAGCTCTGCCTCACTTCCGCAAAGCCTCAAGTGGTTGAGAGCCCTGCTCTGGTCCTTCCTCCAAGAGTTCCTGGTCTACTGACGTCCTCCTGTGGTCGACTTGCTCTTTCTAGCCCCACCTTGCCCTCCCTCTAGCGCTCCTCCTCCTCTCCTGAGCTCCAGCCGCCGTCCTTCCGTCTCTGGGCTTGCACACAGGATGCACCACCAGCTGTGAGCCCCTCTCGCCCCAAAGAGTCTCTGCACTAGTTCTTTTGGTTCAATCACAGCAAATGTCTGCTCACCTCAAACCAGTGCTGGCCCAGGACGTTTCGCTGCCTAAAGCGGAGCATGAAGTGGCACCTCGTTCCCTCCTTCTCCCTGTTAAAACCACACCCCAGTTCCTTCCTTCCTCTCAGCTCTGTCTCCGTCATTCTTTTTCTACTAGGAAGGGGTGAGGAAAAGCAGCTGCCCCCTTTGCCGGCCTTCCTTCCTGTGCTCCCCATCAGTGGCGCGTACGTAGGGAGCAGCGCCGCGCTGCCCTGAGAGCCACCCAGCATCTGCCACCGGACCTCCATGGCAGGGCTGGCCCCCTCTCAAACCCAGCCCCTTGTGACCTGTCACACCACAGCATTTTCATGGACCAGACCTTTCCAGTGGGCTGAGGGGCTGTGCTGCCTCCCCCAGGATCACTTGTCCATCCAAACAGGGGCTCTTAAGATGACAACGACAGCGTCACAAGCCGCGAAGGGGGGCGGGCTTACCTTCTCCGCGAGGACATTTTCCAGGTTCTTCTGCAGCTTGCTTGTCATGCTCTCATACTTCGCCAGCTTCTCTCCTGTTTCCAGAAGTTCATTCTCTAAGCGACTGTTTTCCTAAAAGGAAGTCAGAAGTTTTCAGAGTCAAAGCTGTCTCAAAAAAAAGTGGCAGGGCACAATTTCCAAGCAGATCCACTTTATATTATTATTATTATTATTATTCCAGCCTTGCTCCCAAGGAGCTCAACGTTGTGTACCTGGTCCCGTCCCATTTTAGTTTCACAACAACCCTGTGAGGTAGAATAAGTGGCCCAAGGCCAACCAGTGAACTTCGTGTTTGCAGGGGAGGATTTGAACTCACATCTTTCTAGGCCTAGTCTGATACTCTAGCCATACACCATGCTGGTTCTCCACGTGCTCCTGGGCAGTGGCGTCGCTCGAGGTGGGGCAGAACGCTAAGTTCTGCACTGTGCTAACCTCCGTGTACTCTCCGGCACGAGGAGGCCCCGCCCCTTCGCCATCGGAGCCATTCAGTGCGGCGAAGGCAATGCGCAGGGAGTCTACTGCGCATTGCCTTCGCCGCACTGAATGGCTCCGATGGCGAAGGGGCGGGGCCTCCTCGTGCCGGAGAGTACACGGAGGTTAGCACAGTGCGGAACTAATCGTTCCGCCCCACCTCGAGCGACGCCACTGCTCCTGGGGAATTCAAAAGGTGGCCTGTCAGGGAAGCTACCAGGAGAAGGCAAGCTGACGGAGGGGAGTAGTACTTAGTGGTTAGCATGCACTTACTCCTTCCTGTTCTCCAGTTTCCCTTCACTGGACCACAAGCTGCTGCCACCATCCCAGACTACAAAGACCAGGCAGAGGGAGGGCTGTCTGGGGAAAAACCCACCTCTCCGGGGAGCACTGAACCCCGGGAGTTCTTATTAAAAAACCCAAATCTACAGTAGAGTCTGCAAGAACAAAAAGATGCAACTAACTCAACTGAATTACCAGTGAACATGGACTAGGCAGGTAAAGAGTAAAAAGGAAACTGGTTTATTAGCAGCCCAAAAGGAAAGGAGTTAAATGGGGGGGGGGGTAGAAAACGTACAAGCAGACTGAGGGAAAATGCCTGAACTCGGCTGGAAAGCATGAGCTTGATCAAGTGCATACAATAACTAGTAACGCCCAGCTGATGAAGCTGGGACGCTACCCAACAAAAAAACCCACAACTCACCCCACCCCACCCCACACATCAGCATCACTAACCGGTGAAGTTCTCAAGTGAAAGAGAAACAAATGAAAGAAAATTAATTCCCTGAATGCGTCTAGCTAGAAACATGGTCCCTATCCCTAGCTAATTACAGTGACCCAGGAATCCACCCCCCCCCCATGAAATGTCTACTGCAACTGCTGCCCTTTGCCTTGTGAATGAAAGAAGTCTGCAGACGCGGGATAAACGGTCACACATCCGCCAGCTGCATTTCAAACCAAGAGTTGGGGTTGCCTGAGCACCCCCCCCCCCGCCCTGCCTCCTCCTGAATCCATCGTTACCTTCAGAGTCAGCGTCAGACGGTCGCGGAGGAAGGTTTCGTCAGTTTTCAGCTTCTCCATCTCCATCTCCAGGTCCAGCTGCTGCTTCCCGGCCTGCTGCTGAATCTGCTCTCGCTCTTTCTGAAGGTCGTTTTTGAGCGCTGCAACACGCTCCTGGTACTCCTCCTCCAGCTTCCTACACAGGCAGATTAAGGGCATCCATCAGAAATCAGTGGGACTCAGGCCACGTGCACTCCCAACTCCTTGTGTGTGTCCCCCCAGCGTCTTGTGGGCCTCTTGCACAACAGCCCTGCGGTTGTCCCGTCCCCCCCATCCATGCAAGAGGCCTCTTCTTCCCACTTCTGCAAACCTCAATCCAACCTGCCACAGATACTCTGGGTAAGTGGAGAAGGGACATTAGTGATGATGTCACCAGGGTCACGCTTAGGAGAGTGGAGCCCTCCAAACATCCCGGAGCCCCCCAGGCACTTGCCCCACTTTGCCATATGAGGCTTCGCTTCTGGGCCTTGGAAGGGACTGCGATGCTGTCATATTTAAGCGTATCTTAAGGGCATATTTAAGCGTATCTTAACATGGCAACCACCTACCGTAGATTGTATTCATTCCGACGCTCAATGGCAGCGTGGTGGTCGTCCACTTCAGAGGCCATGAGTGATTTCAGTTTCTCGGCTTTCTCCAAGTCCAACCTCAGCTTCTCTTTCTCCCTGACGACTTGGTCCACTCGTTCCCTAATGAAGGGAGACAAGCTCAGCTGGCCTCTAGACTCTCCAGGATTCCCCCCCCCCCCAAGACTTGCTGTGTGCCCCCAGCCAGGTCTGTGCCTTGCATTTGAGAAATAGACACCAGTGAAGAAACTGGCATTGCGGCACAGCTTTACGCACAGGATTTTTTTTTTTCAAAAATGAAGTTTCTCGCCTCTATGGCTCTGGGGAGATGCTTGAAAGTATACCTAGAGGTTTAACTTGTATGCACAGTACATTATGAGAAATGCAGGGCTGAATGAATCGCAAGCCGGAATCAAGATTGCCGGGAGAAATATCAACAACCTCAGATATGCAGACGATACCACCCTAATGGCAGAAAGTGAAGAAGAACTAAAGAGCCTCTTGATGAGGGTGAAAGAGGAGAGTGCAAAAGTTGGCTTGAAACTCAACAATAATAAAACTAAGATCATGGCATCTGGTCCCATCAATTCCTGGCAAACAGAAGGGGCAGAAATGGAAGCAGTAACAGATTTTACTTTTCTGGGCTCCAAGATCACTGCAGACGGAGACAGCAGCCATGAAATTAAAAGACGCTTACTCATTGGAAGGAAAGCTATGGCAAACTTAGACAGCATAATAAAAAGCAAAGATATCACCATGCCAACAAAAGTTCGTATAGTCAGGGCGATGGTGTTCCCAGTAGCAATGTATGGTTGCGAGAGTTGGACCATAAGGAAGGCTGAGCGCCGAAGAATAGATGCTTTCGAACTGTGGTGCTGGAGAAGACTCCTGAGAGTCCCTTGGAGATCAAATCAGTCAATCCTAAATGAAATCAAGCCTGACTGTTCCCTGGAAGGACAAGTACTGAGGCTGAAACTCAAATATTTTGGCCACCTAATGCGAAGAGAGGACTCTCTGGAGAAGACTCTGATGCTGGGAAAAATTGAAGGCAAAAGGAGAAGGGGAAGGCCAAGGATGAGATGGTTAGACAGCATCACCGATGCAACGAACATGAAAATGAGCAAACTCAGGAAGATAGTGGAGGACAGGAAGGCCTGGCGGGATATGGTTCATGGGATCACGAAGGGTCGGACACGACTTAACGACTAAACAACAACAACAATACCTAGAGGTAGCAGAAGCTAGTCTGGGTGGCACTGCGAGTTGGGGCTTGAGCAGGATTTCAGAGGTGCCCTGCACAGCTCTTTACTGATGCAGCCTGCTGGCAAAGAGACTGGGCTACAACGCAGGAGGAACTCAGTTCAACTCTCCCAGGTGCCACAACTCACCAAAAGGACTTCGGCAAGCCACTCCCTCTCAGCCTCACATCTGCAGTACAGGAATAATAATACCAGCCTACCTTACAGAGGCATTGTAAAATAATATGTATGGATTGCTTTTGAACCCCGAACAAACTTTCAAAGTAATGAATGTTATTTTTATTTGCTCCACTCGGTGGGGTAGCAGAAGCAATACATCATGCAAAATGTACACATATAGGCACATGTGAATTATTATCGGAATAATAAGTCACAGAATCCAGCTTTTCTTGATGGAGTTGACAGTTGCCCAGTTTTTGTTTCCCCTTTGTCAGGGAACAAGTTGTCTTGCAGCACAATCCTATGCATGTTTAAAAGGTAAAGGTATCCCCTGACAATTAAGTCCAGTCGTGTCCGACTCTAGGGTGTGGTGCTCATCTCCATTTCAAAGCCGAAGAGCCAGCGTTGTCCGAAGACGCCTCCGGGGTCATGTGGCCGGCATGACTCTCCTTGCTGCAGCACGTAGCATGCAGCTGGAACACGGAGCGCTGTTTACCTTCCCGCAAGCGGTACCTATTTATCTACTCGCATTGACATGCTTTGGAACTGCTCATAAGTAAATTTCACTGAGTTCAATGGGACCTACTCCCAGGTAAATATGTATAGGATTACTGTCAGGAAGCCCAACCCTGTGTAACATCTGCCGCAGCGCACAAAGGATCCTGAACAGGATCAGGGCTGCGCCAGGGGAGCTGGGCACACCTCAGGGGAAAGGGGCGTTCGTCTCTTTCCCCCAGCGTCAGCCCCAACGGCCCTCCTCGGATGTGCGCCGGCAAAATGGTCGGTGCAAATCTGGGGATGCTATGTAAGACCACCCTGGCCTGGGAAGGGGCTTTGGATATTGGCGTACGCTGCCAATATCCCCTCCCTGGCCTGGCCAGACAATCGCCCCCTCTCCCGCCACCCTGGCCCTCCCTCCCCACGCCCTCCTACCACCCAGCGGAGGACTTACCTGCGTCCGGAGGCATGGCCTTCCTCCAGTGGCGGAGTGAGTGACGGCAGCCTTGGCGCCGCTTACTTGCACAGTGCCGCAAATGTGCCTTATGGAACGTTTGTGACACCTAATGCCGGCGGAGTGGTAGCTCCGCTGGTGTGGAATTGCGCAGGATAGCACTGTTAGTCATCTAGACATTTAAGGATATGAATCAAGGCTTTGTTTTTTAACGTTAAGACCTACATCAGGTGCCGGATCTCCATTTTGAAGCTGGCCAAAGCTGCTTGATAGATCCCATTCTTTGTGTTGAGGAGCTCATTTTCCAGGCCAAGGGTGAGTTCTGTCAGGTTAACTTTTCCATCCAAGCTGAAATCTAAGGCCTGTTGGACAGAAAGTTGATGGGCAAAGTGTCAACGAACTACATCTGTTTTTTCCTCTTATTTAAGTTAAACACCTTAAACTTTGGGGCGTTTAATCATAAGAACATAAGAAGAGCCCTGCTGGATCAGGCCAAAAGCCCATCTAGTCCAGCTTCCTGTATCACACAGTGGCCCCACCAGATGCCTCAGGGAGCACAAGACAACAAGATAACCTGTTTCCCGTTGTCACTCCCTTGCACCTGGCACAGAGAAAACCCACTTCTAAAACCAGGAGGTTGCTTATGACCTCCGTGACGCGCGACACCCTCCCTTTTTGCCTTTTTGAGGCAAAAAGCCCTCAAAACGGATCTGCGCATACACGAAAATCCAGAAAATACCCGGATCGACGCGCTGCCTGGGCCTTCTTTCAGAAGGGCCTGGAGCGCCGACGGGGTCAGACACTCCGAGGCCTTCTCCCGGGCCGACCTCGGAGCGTCCGAAGGGCGACCCGAGCGACGCGACGCGGGGGGGGGGAGCCGGGTCGCCCCCACCCCCCGCGCCACGATAACAGAGCGTCACTAGGGTCCACTTCACCCTGCCCCAGGGTGACGCGCGTCCTAGTGACGCTACTGATGGTAACCAATTATCTTAACTACCAATCTTTGATTCTTGTCTAAGGTGCCCATGGTGAAAGTCATACACGGTTTCCTACAGGGTGATAAAGTTTGAAACAAGCCCCATGGTAAAGAATGGAGCTCTCCCACACTCCCCCCCCACTCAGAGAAGAACTGGGGAGGGAAAAGCCCAGTCTGGGTAGACATCTGGCTCTGCCCAGGGGAACCAAGGCTGGCGGGTCAGGTGGGGGCTGCAGAAACTTGGCTACCTTCAAGCACACCACTTGCTCGAAAGGTCTGTGGAGCAAAATGGAGCCCTTAGGCCCGGGTCTGACTGAGCCTCCCCTGGCCTGACTCCTCCTCCTAAGCTGTACTCTCTTCCGGAGGCTTAAGTCTTAAAGAAGCAGACCTCAGTCAGACTGGAAGATTATTATTATTATTATTATTATTATTATTATTTTAAGATTGTGAGTCTTTTTGGGATAAAGAGCCATTTAGTTATCTTGGAACGAAAGCTTTCATGCAAACGAAGATTTTATACCTGCGTGTCTGGAGTTCTTTGTATTTTATATTTTAATTACATGGCTACTTCACCCATAAAACTTGTGTCGTGTAAGCCATTTAGTTATTTGGTTTTCTCTGTGTCGCTTTGTGAACTTTTTTGTTGAAATATTTTGTGAACTTTTTTTGTTGAAGTATACAAATATTAATATTAACCAGTACCTACCCCATCCTTCCTCTTTCCTGCTTCTATGGACTCTTGCAAATTGTAGCAACTGTTCTGGCCACAGACAGATGCTTCCTACAACTAACTACCAAGGGCAACACGCCCAATTTACATTTTCATTACAAAAGCACCTCCACCAAGCTACCCTGGGAATTACGGTCCTGGGAAAAGACAAATGTTCTCGAACAGATAATTCTCCTCTCATAACCACATCCTCACAGACTAGCTACAGGCCACAGAGCAAAGTATAGGGAAGTCCTGATAGTTGATGCCATGTTGAATGTGCTGTGTAGCTACAGTGTTCAGCTGCATGGATTACCTTCAAGATCTCATGACTGTTCTCTATTCCCTCTTCATGCCAGGCATCAAGGATTTGTTCCACCTCGGCGTAACCAAACCCATCATCCAGGCTGGAGAACACCCGGAAGCCGATTGTACTTGTCATTGCTGACAGAGGGGTGGTACGTCTCCCGCTTTCATCAAAGGACTGTAAGGGGGGAGAGAGAGAGAGGATTTGATTGTGCCAAAGTCCTTGGTAGTCCAGTCCTCAAATCCTGACATCTAAAAAACTAGCATAGCAGAGACAAGGCTGATCTAGAACCTTCTCTTTAACATGCTCATTTCCCACAAGCCGGGCCGCAAGTGTGCCATCTGAGAATAAGTGCCTCTTGGGGACAAAGTGCCATTGTAAACAAAGACACAGATAAGCGAGTTAAGCATCTGTGTGAGAAGGTAAGTAGAATCTCTTAACTGTCTAACTTTAATCTAATTTAAACCTAACCTTTAATTTAAAGTTAGAGCTTTAACTTGAGGGAGGGAATTTGAGGATCTAGTGAGCAGGTCATAGGGCATAGCAGCTAGGTAGGGAAAATAAATAAATAGATTCAAAGACAAATAAATGAGACCAGAACAGAAGGTGGAGCCTAGAGAGAAGATTCTGAAAAGAATTCCAGTTTAATTCTAAACAGATCTACTATGAGTAAGACTAGAGTGTACTTGTAAGTAAGACCCCAGGGTAGAGGCACTTGGAAACAACAAGATAAAAAGAGGGGACCTAATTTTAGAATGATAGACTCTACCTTAAATTGTTAGTTTATACTCTAAACCCAGCTCAGTTTAAAATCAAAATAAACTCAGTCCAGTCAAAAAGTCAATTTTAAATAAAAGGGCAAGAGGAAGGGTAAATGCCTAGCCAGCTAACAGAGAGCTGCAGCTCTTTGGGTTATTATAATTGTACCATCTATTGTCCTGTGAATCCCTTGGAGGCCAGCCTTTTCAATTGGACAGGAGGGTAGGGGGAGGAGTTATATAGGAATATAAAACTAGGGCCTGCTTATAAGCGAGCTCATTCCACAAGCAGCAAGTGCACCTTCTGGGACCTGTGCCTCAGGCTCTGAGACAAAGTGCCAGGTAACGGAAAACACAGACAAGTGAGCTAAGCACCTGTGCAAGTTGAGCCGCTGGGGGAGGGAACCAGGGCAACAAATACTTCCCTTGAGAAAGGGATTACACAAACCCCTTAACTATCCAACAAACAAGCATACACAAATAATACTAATTACATATGTTTCATGGCCGGCCACAATGCAGACGGAGGTACAATTTACAGGTTTAAAAGCCATGTTAACAGGTTTACCTTTTATGCGGTTCTTCAACTGTTTACCGTTTAGATTCAGTTTTTATCTTGGGAATTTTTAATAAACCTGTTTTAACATGGCTTTTAAACCTGTAAATTGTACCTCAGTCTGAATTTTAATTACATTAAACTTCCTTTGCTAAACCCATCCAGGGAAGTAAAGCACCACAACGAAACTATGAAGGCTGAAAGCCAGCAGCAGGGTGGGGGCTATCCAGTGTACTGCACAGAGTCTCCTGGTAGCTGACCTGGAGAAGCAGAGAAAGGCAGAGAGGGATCTCACAGAGACTTCCAGAGATGCGAAGGCATCGTCCCGCCCTCAGACTGACAGCTCCTCAGCTGCCATGGAAGGAAGATGGAGGAGGTCATTCTGGAGAAGAGCGAAACAATCCCCTTCCTCAGGGGATGTGCCCATAGCTACTCAGGCTAAGGATACTCCTCCAGGGGGGGTTCATGGGTGGGTCATTGTAGTGAATGATTCTATAGTCAGGAACATAGAGGGGTGCGTGTGTGTGTCTGTGTCGGATGTGAGGAGCGCTTGTTACTTGCCTTCTGGTGCGAAGGTTGCCGACATCATGTCTCAACTAGGTAGGCTGGCAGAGAGTGCTGCGGAGGAAGTACGGGTTGTAGCACATATTGGCACCAGTGATGTGGGGAAATGCAGTCAGATGGTCTTGGAGGCCAAATTTAGGCTGCTGGGTAGGAAGCTTAAAGCCAGGACCCCCAAGGTAGCATTCTTGGAAGTGCTACCTGTTCCACGCACAGGGCCAGCTACGCTGGTGGAGTTTAGGGGGCTCAATGAGTGGATGTGACAGTGGTATCAGGACGTGGGGTTTAGATTCATTAGGCGCTGGGGATGTTTTGGGACAAGCCGGACCTGTACAAGAGGGACGGGCTTCACTTGAACTGAGGTGGAAACAGACTGCTGGCGTGTAACATTAAAAAGGTGGCAGCGCAGCTTTTAAACTGACCCTTGTTTTCTATCCTAAGAACATAGGAACATAAGAAGAGCCTTGCAGCTGGATCAGGCCCAGGGCCCATCTAGTCCAGCTTCCTGTATCACACAGTGGCCCCACCAGATGCCTCAGGGAGCACACAGCCAAGTAGATAACCTGTTTCCTGCTGCCACTCCCTTGTACCTGGCACAGAGAAAACCTACTCCTACAACCAGGAGGTTGCTTATCCCCATCATGGCTTGTAAACTGTGATGGACTTTTCCTCCATAAATCTGTCCAATCCCCTTTTTAAAGGCATCCAGGCCAGGTTCCATCACCACCTCCTGTGGCAAGGAGTTCCACAAACCAATTACACGCATAAGAACATAATTACACGCATAAGAACATCTTGTTTTCTTGTGTGCTCCCAGAGGCCTCTGGGGGCCCGTTGTGAAATACAGGAACCTGGACTAGATGGGCCCTTGGCCGGATCCTGCAAGGCTCTTCTTATGTACTAGGGGGAGGGAACTTTTGGTATGGAAAAAGTATTCAATCATCAAGTAAGCTGCCACCAGCAGTCCAAAGTGGTACAACCCGGACACAGGTGGACCATCAGAGTGAGAATTAGGCCAGAGGCAGGGGATTGCTCTTGTAGGAGAAGAGCCCTGAGTGAACAATCTTTGAACTACAACTGGTTAAACAAGTCCTTTGATTATGGGTTTTAAAGCCGAACCAACACTATTTCCCTTGTTTTGTGAGCATCAAAAAGCAACTTCCGTTTTTCATGACATTTCCTTTGTCCTCAATGTTAACATAGGTATGAGATTTTGATGCCATTTGTCTTGGTGTGCTGCCTTCCTCCTTCAAACTCACTTAATTCTTGGTCTCATTGGTCACTCTGGCATTTTCTAATCTTAATGGCTACGGCAAGACACATGGGATTCTGTTGATGACATTGCAAGACATGATGTCATGGGCACTGACTCAAGTAAGATCACCTGGCTGACCACAGCCAATCAGATTCAACAGGAATGTGGGCAAGGAAGCTGAGAACTGTAGGGGGGGTGGGGGGAATTAGGAATAGGGGAAGAAATTGTGTAAAGAAGCTGCTGCAACTAGGAGAACAAAAATGTCACCAGATCTCAGCAGAACAATGCAACTGTTTGCTTAGGTGAGCATTTTTTCCTGTATCAGTTCAGCTGTGTCAAACGTGCTAAGCCAATATTGAACTAGAGAGTTGGCACAGTTCAGTACGCTTGGTTGGTGTGCCTAGTTGAAGTCACTGAGGTGGGATGGAAAGTGCACAGAGGTCCCACCTGCATGGAGAGGTGTCGCTTTAGCTGCCTGTAGGGGGTCGAGGCAGACGGTGGGAGAAGCTTCCCCATTTTAAACAAGCCATAGAAAAAGTCTTCGATGCTCATCGTGTTGTCATGTTCCAGGCTGCAGAAGACTTCCTCCAACACCTGAGGAGGCAAAAAGCACACCCTCAGACAGGGCAGAGGAAAACAGTTGCTCAATTTGCTGTGCATTATGGGAGAAGATGGACTTCACTCGGTCACGGCAGGACAAGAAGAGAAAGGGGGCCACATTCCAAGTTCCTCTTTGCAAACTCTTCTCTCAAGACTGAGTCATATGAGCCCCCTCTGCAAACAGCTCCCCCTGGAGGAAACACCAGCCCATGACAAGCCCAGCATGTACTGTTGGTGGCAGTCCCACCAGCCAGTCTGACTCCGCTCAGTAGGTACCTGTGCATCAATATTCTGCAAGCCATATTGTTCGCAAATGGAGACCAGCTTCTTCCTGTTCAGGTAGCTATCTCGGGCAATGCCAAGATTCTCGCACACCTCCCGCAGCTTCTCTTCGATCCAGTCCTGAGTGGGGGAGGCATTATTCTGGCAGGCAGACAAGTCATCGGGATTCCAGAATCTCAACTGGCCTGAAAGAAAAGCAACCAGGCGGAACTTGAAGGAAGACACAAGTCCCACGGCTTCCACGGAGCATGCACTCTTCGCCCAGCATTTCAATCTGTGATTGATCCACGCAGGACAACAGGGATGGGCAAGAAGACGTCCTCCAGATCTTCCCCCACCTACAGCGATGAGACTTGGACTAAGCAGGAACATCTTCCAGCCCTCCAGCTGCTAGGAAACCATTGGGTCTTTTTGTAAAACTTCTTCTATCCTCTAGAGGCGGATTCAAATAACAACTGGTGGCCTTTGCATTTTCAAAAGGGAGAGGGACCACCGCTGCATTGTCTCTGTAGGTCTCCGTGCAGCAACCAGGGAACCTTTGCACTGGGCACAGCCTGACCAACTCACGGCCCAACCTCCTCAGGGCCTTAAGCTGACAGATCTTGCGATCCATCAGGGGAAGGCGGGGCATCTGTCACACGAGCTGCTCTGACAGGAGACGGCTGGCGCCCAACTGCATGGAAGCCGTGGATCTCAATGGCAGCTGTGTCCACTGCAAGATCTTATGCCCCTGGCCCTGGTCTGACACGCCCCCTTGGACAGACCAGATTGATGCCTGCAAAATAGTTGGTGTGGCTCTGAAGAGGTCCACTGGGGCCCAGGGTGTGGCAGAGTAGGGAAGTAAAAATGTCTTTACTTATGTCTCTGCCACTTTCTGAGCCTCAGCTGACCTGTGGGATGCAGTGTGTGTGTGGGGGGGCTATTTTGGTGCCACCTGCATCATGCAGGTCAACCCTGGGGCGGAACGGGGGTGGGGTGGCTGAGGGAAGGGGTGGATCCGGTGGCGATGGCACGTGCCATATCCTAGCTCCTCTTTCTCGAGCCTCCCCGCCCTCTTTCTCTCCTCGGACTTGTGCCAGCTAAAGAGCTGGCGTAGGTCCGAGGAGACCCATTGTAGAGTGAGAGGCTTACAGACAGGTAAAGGCAAAAGTACAACTCTTGGGCCAAAGCAATTGCAACACAGAAAAGAGCTGTCAGAAGAACTTTCCTTTGGTCTTAATTTTTCGTCCCGTTCATCATAATGAAATTATAAGATTTACAGCCCAATCCTAACCAGCACCGAAGCTCTGAGGTAAGGGAGCAAACATTCCCTTACCGTGATGAGGTCTCCGTGACTGTTCCCCCCCCCCCCCCGCAGGATGCAGTGTGCACCCCGTTGGCATGGCTGCATCGGTGCTGCAGAGTTAGTTAGGATTGAGATTTTAGACTGTACGGTTTTCTCTGTGCTTGCTTCTTAAGAGAGTAGGTGGGTCCTGATCAAGCTCAGCTTTAACCCTCCCCTGCCTCCTTTCCTGCTTGGTAGGCTGTGTGTTTGGTTGTTCTGTTGTCATAACTTCACAGTATCTCAGCTCTCTCTGCTCCCGATCAGCCCTGGTGGCCAACTGCTTCCTTCATCCTCCCCCCTTCTGCCCCCAGGAATTCCCAGATTTTCAATGTAATCCGATGTTACTGAGCTGTTGTTTTTCCCCATTGCTACAGAAAGGGGTCGCTATTTTCAAAGTGATTGAGCTCTTGGGGTTGCCTCCAAGCAGCTCCTCTTGTCATTTTGCGGCCAGCTTCTTCCCAGCTGCGCCTCCTTCATTCATAAGTTGGAGGCCCGCAACTCAAATGCTAGAAGTCAAGGAACTTCTGTGCCTCCGGTGGGGCACGCTTTGGACCTGGTTTTACCTCTGGGGAGATGACTGGTGATCTTTTAGTGGAGGAGATTAGCACCACTCCACTGTCATGAACTGATCCACTCCTGGGAGGGTTTAGGATTACTGGGATTTCTAGCCTCTGCAGGGGTGGGGTCCTCTTCAGAAGATCTATACCAGGGAAGGTGATAGATCCTAATGACCTTGGGGGATCTTCCTGCTACCCAGGCTAGTGATTCCGCAGAGGCCCTGGCTGATCTCTGAAATAAGGGCCATCTGACATGATTGATTGCCCCAGACCGCTCTTTTCCCTCTTGTGGTGCGAAGTCGTCTCCCTGGAGCTGGCCAATGTTTGCTGGCCAACAGCAAGGAAGCTGGCTAGAACGACGGTGGCAAAGAACTCATGACAGGACTGTCCGAACGTGGACTAGATCCTAGTTTGGGGACTACTCTGGGAGGTAATGGCAGTGAAGAAAGAGAACTTCTTTGCACCAAAGAAGGCAGGCAGCTCCATGTCAGATACATTCAGGGGCTTCCAGACAGGGCCAAGCATCGCCCTGCACCGCAAGGCGTCTCTTTGAACTGGAAAATGGGGATTAGGTGTGGGGAGAGCTGCTCTGAGGAGAATCATGGAGGTGAAGCATTGGGGGAACACGATGGGGGATTCTGAGAATGGGATTTGAAGGAAATAAGGGGGAGGCTGTGGCTGTGGCAGAGGTCTGGAGGAAAGCAGGAGGGTTTGACCTGAACCACGTGAGGGCGGGGATGCCGAGGGTCACAGTGGAGAAGGAAGCGAGGGAGGCAACCAGAGAGGAATCATCTTTGGGAACTTGTTTGTTGAAAAGTGATGCAGACATCTTGTTAATTAATAATAACTTTAGATCGTGAGCCGCTTGGACAAACTAATAACCTGATTTTTGTTTTGTTTTTAAATAAAAAATATCTAAGCTGTTCTGAGTCCATGGGATGAAGTGCAATATCTGTTTAACAAATAGATCCAGTGGTGGGACTTTGGGAATTCAAAGCAGAAATTTCTGATTTTACAATTTTCAGTTGTCAAATGTTCACACTTTTGAAGAGCAATTTTTGAGACTGTACATGAGAAAACATTTCCCCCTTTCTCCCCATTGCTAATCCAGACGTTTTAGCAGGAGGACAGCCTGTACTTTCCATTTCAGAGGTTTAAACAAGGAAAAGCTTTCCTCTTACCTTCAGCTTCATATTCTTCACTGTCCTGTGACCTCCAGTGCTAAAGGGGAAAAAAGAGGAAAAAAACTTTTGAAATCCACTCGTTTGCGAACAGCAAGTTTATAAATTCCAGAGGGCCGTAGCGAAAACAACACCAAGTCTTATGGCACCTTAAACATGAAAATACTTATTTGTGGTGGCAGAAGCTTCTGTGGGCAGAACAAGAACCCCAGAAGCCCCATCTAGTCCACCAGCGGCCCACCAGCTGCCTCTGGGAAGCCCACAAGCAGGCGAGGGAGGCAGACCGACTCCAGTGACAAATGTCAGTGCATCTAACAAAATGCACCTTTTCTGCTCCACAAAAGCTTCTAGCACAATACTGTAAATGTGGGTTGCCTTTAAGGTGCCACAGGCTTTTCTTGAATGTTGAATGTTCTGTCAAGTGTTGAAGGCGATTCCATGATCGTCAATAGCAGGGCGACAGAAACGCCCCAGTGCAGTCGTCCCTGTAGTTCTACATGAGTCTACAGCTCTTGGATCCAGGGCATTCCAAGCCAGCCTATTATTATAAATATTTCAAACACTGCTATTTCAAGATATATTTCCAAAACAGCTTCTACAACTCACTTGCAAAATAAGTGACTCTTTCCCCCCCCCTCCCCAAACTGGGCTGCTGCTGCTCCTACAACAAAAGATCCACTTGGAACACAAAGAAGCAAAGGACAGTCTGCTTAAAAACAACTGACAGCCAGGAGGACAAAATTAATGTTCTGTGCATGCACCAGATGGGTCCTTTAAAAATACTTCTGCCTAAGTGGCTATTGAACATTATGGGATTGGGGCTGGGCAGGCACAAGTGGAGAATTGTGCTCCTCCGTGTCTGGAGAATTCTCCCAAACTGGGAGAACGGGCAGCAAAATGGCAGATGCGCTTCAATGTAAGTAAGCGTAAAGTGATGCACACTGGGGCAAGAAATCAGAACTTCACATACAGAACGTCAGATTCTGAGCTGACGGATCAGGAGAGAGATCTTGGGGTGCTGGTGGACAGGTCGAGGAAAGTGTTGACCCAGGGTTCGGCAGGCAGCTGTGAAGAAAGCCAATTCCATGCTTGGGATAGTTAAAAAAAGGAATTGAGAATAAAACGGCCAATATTATTATGCCGTTGTACAAATCGATGGTGAGGCCACATCTGAAGTATTGCGTCGGGTTCTGGTCACCGCATCTCAAAAAGGTTATAGTGGAACTGGAAAAGGTGCAGAAGAGAGCGACCAAAATTGATTAGTGGGCTCGGGCATCTACCTTATGAGGAAAGGCTACAGCATTTGGGGCTCTTCAGTCTAGAAAAAAGACGGCTGAGGGGGGGCATGATTGAGACGTATACAATTATGCATGGGATGGAGAGAGTGGATAGAGGGAAGTTCTTTTTCCTTTCACACAGCACCAAAACCAGGGGACATCCACTAAAATTGATTGGTGGGAGAATTAAAACAGACAAAAGAAAATTTTTTTTTACCCAGCATGTAATTACTCTGTGGAACTCCTTGCCACAGGATGTGGTGATGGCACCTGGCCTGGATGCCTTTAAAAGGGGATTGGACAGATTTGTGAAGGAAATCACAGGTTACAAGCCATGAGGTATCACAGGTTACAAGCCATGAGGTATAAGCAACCTCCTAGCTTTAGTAATAGGCTACGTCTGAATGCCAGATGCAAGGAAGTGGCGACAGGATACAGGTATCTTGTTGTCTTGTGTGCTCCCTGAGGCGTCTGGTGTGGAAGCTGGACTAGATGGGCCTTTGGCTTGATCTAGCAGGGCTCTTCTTATGTTCTTATGGAGCTGGGGCACAGAAGAGTAAGGTAGTAGCCTGGAGCCATGACCCAGCAATTCAGAAACTGAGATGTTTTTCCCTTGAATCAATAAAAAAAGGTAAAGGTGACCCCTGACAATTAAGTCCAGTCGTGTCCGACTCTAGGGTGTGGTGCTCATCCCCATTTCAAAGCCGAAGAGCCAGCGTTGTCCGAAGACGCCTCTGTGGTCATGTGGCCGGCATGACTCTCCTTGCCGCAGCGCGTAGCATGCAGCTGGAACACGGAGCGCTGTTTACCTTCCCGCAAGCGGTACCTATTTATCTACTCACATTAACATGCTTTGGAACTGCTAGGTTGGCAGGAGCTGGCCAAGCAACGAGAGCTCACCCTGTCACGGATTCGAACTGCCGACCTTTCGATCGACAGCTCTTGGCAATTTGAACCTAAAGAATGCGATGATATTCCCATTTTACAGAGAGAAAGCTGATTGGGCACACACAGAAAAAAGCATCCCTGTGCTGCTAAGTTGGCTGGCGCCATTCCCAACTGGGAGTGCACGATGCGTCCAATGACCAGGGTGGCACCTTCTTCCCTGGCACACCCCATCCACACTCAGGGGCACAGGAAGCCGAAGTCTAGGGGGTGAGTCAGCCACGCTGCCCAGCAGGAGCTGCCAGCTTGCACCATGAGCACTGAAACATCACTGTACGCAATCGTCTGCGTGTGCCTGGAGGCTGAGAAGCATACTGAATCTGGGGCCAGACTGGTTTCAAACCGGGGCTCATTTGCAGAATGAGGTGGTAGGGCTCTTCCTGGACTGTACCACTTCAGAATCCAGGGATTGGGTTTACAGTATTTGAATACTCCCCCTCCCAAGGGGAAAAACGTTCAAAGAGCTGAGGAACTAAAGCAGTCCCACACACAGCAAACTGACTTTGGTTAAGAATTTTACTGGGCCAAAGAAAGAGCTGCACCCACTGTTACGCACAGGCAGAAACAACAATAGAGCAAAAGAAGTCAAAGGAGTGGTCCATCGGATCTGCCAGGAGAGAAGCAACCAATAAGCTTCTAAATGAGCAACAAACTTCCCCTACTGGTAGACCAGCATTAACGTACACTGGGTGGTTTTGGTCTCATGCTGTCTGTCTTCCAACAACAACAACAACAACAACAACACAACCCTCCCCTCTTTACTCTGTTATGCACTTCTTTCCTTTCCCTTCCCTGAGGTCTTTTATCCAATACAAACTGCCTCACCTTTAGGCCACTTTGCAATGGAGACTGCATTACTGCACTGTGACACACACAGCTGCGGTGTGATGTTTTACCCTTTCCCTTCAGCCTCAGTCCTCCCGCCTGCAATTTGGGGCCATAAAAACAGCCTCTTATAAACATGCCAAGTGTATTATGTTCTCAAGCTTAGACGGCTCTTCTTTTGGAACCTAGCACTGGCAAAGGGTTTGCGTGTCCTTCCCCACTTCCCCGGGCAGGATGGTGTCTTGGGTTCACACTGGACTGGGCAGGGTGGTCTATTAGCATATTATACTGACTGGTAGTGCAAATGGGGTAGTTTGAAGTGGAGGGGAGCACAAGGACACTCCTGACCAGGCCCTACGAAACCAGACAAGATGGTGGACCAAGGACAAGCCACGACAGCGTGCTTCTCCTCTGGCGAAACATCCGTCTTTCCAGGAGAACGCTGTACCTCCGTAAGAGCCGTGCTGTAGCAGAGATGCTGCTTCCTCCCCCCCCCCCCCCCGCTCTCCCATGCAGCAAGAGATAATGGCTGTTTTATTTTTAAAACAGACATCAAAGCAGTTCCGACGCATTATTGAAATGATATGCCATGCCATCCCCGTCCCTTTGGGAGATCCACCCCTCAGCAGTTCACGAGACAATTCATTCTTTATTTACACACAGGCACACACACACGCACAGGCGCACACGCACACACACGCACGCACGCACACACACACACACACAGAGCTGCCAAAGGGTCCTACTCTCCAGAAGGGCAGAACTGGGTGTCAACATTACTGTTCAAAAAAGGCACACACACACACACCCCTGAAAAACGGCATTTGTGAGGCTGACGGATCTGAAGGCGCGTGTCGCCAAATGCCTAACGAAGGCTCCAACGTCATAACACAGAAGTTTAATACTGTTCATTCAGATTACAGCTAAAATACCATTAATCTACCCGTGTAGCTATGGAAACTGGATTAGATCGCTCTACTTTTAAAATCGACAGTTTTGGGCGTTTTCTTCACCATCTGATGGTGGGGAGGAAACCCCACAACCACAGAGAATCGTGCACACTTGCCCCTCCAGGCATGGAATCTGGGCAAATCCCCATATTTCGCCATGTGGGTCCAAAGGGCACCAGCAGCACAGGCTACTTTAGTCCACCCATCCTTGCGATGGGGAACAGAAGAGAAATTAAAACCATGGACAACCTTCAGAAACAGCAAGGAGGGCAGGATGCTGCTGCTAAAACGCTGAATGCTGGTTGCAATCCTGTTGCTCGACAGTCAATGTAACTAGAAGTGGATGCCGCACAACAGCCTCGGCACCACACAGGATCGCTTGCAAACTGCCCCCCCCCGCTGCATCTGAGGCACCTGGTGGGGCCACTGTGTGATACAGGAAGCTGGACTAGATGGGCCTTTGGCCTGATCCAGCAGCTGGGCTCCTTTTATGTTCTTATGTTATGCTGCCCCTATCGCCAAGATCAGAATTCTGAGCAGACAAATGGAGAATGACTAGCGTCTACAAAGAAGTTTTAAAAATGCAGCCTAAAATCAAATGTTTCTAAAATGTTGAGCCGTGCTGCAGCCTGCTCTACTTAACAGTGGCATTAAAGAATTAAGGAGAATCGATTTTCTATTTACCTCAGATGACCTGCAAGAAGAAAACCTGAGATACAAAAGCAAATAATGTAGATATATAACCCACTATGGCATCAGAAAAGGAGGGCAACAGGAATATTAAATCCTTCATATTAATTAAATGAACAAGGGGGCAACTTAGGTTGCCGATGGTTTCAGTTGACACACTCCATTCTGGAGTTTTGGTGGACACAGGAATGGAAGCCCTACCTGCCTCTGATCCTCCAAGGCCTCTGGGTGTGAAGGAGGGAGGGGGGGGGCAACAGAGCCTGCTGGAGGCCTCTGACTAGCTACTACTACGGGGATGGACTCGGCCCTCGTTGCCTTTGGCATTTCCTCAGAAAAATGCTTCCAGCCCAGAGGCCAGCTTGGGTAGAACGTGGCCAGCATCCTGACATTACGCTGCGCTTGCGTGGACTTGCAGAAGGCCTGTCCAACGGACAGTGAGGCAGGGAAGCTGCAAAATCGGGCTCCAGCTCCACGCACACTCACAAAACATGAAGAACCCAGGTCCTGTGCACACCTACTACACAGATACGGGTGGAGAGGGGGCGCTGGAATCACACGGGGAGGGATGTGTCCAGCAGACACAAACCACAGGTGTGTAACAGCAGCACTGCATAACTAACCACAACCCAGTTTATCATTTCTGGAAACCTGCCAACGACTATGTTTTTCTACTGTCATTGCTTCTGAACAAATACCATGGTATAATTCTGAATAAACACAATGTGGTATAGTCCCCTTTTGTTAGAATGCCCTCCCCAAACAAGGCCTTAACCCCCTTCTTATTTTAGAGGGATGCAATTCTGGATGGGTTAGGGGCAGGGAACAGTTGAGAAAGAAAGAAAGAAAGAAAGAAAGAAAGAAAGAAAGAAAGAAAGAAAGAAAGAAAGAAAGAAAGAAAGAAAGAAAGAAAGAACTCACAACAGCCAAAAGCATTCTATGGATAACTGACAAATATGAGGAAAATATATATTACACACACACACACACACACACACACACACACACACACACACACACACACACACACACACACACTTTCTAAAAGGTCTCACTAGTGTCCTTATATATTAGTAAGACCTTTTGGAAAGCACGTCCCCTGCAACACCCCCCCCCCCCCCACTTTCCCTCAAAGAAACCCAAGGTCATATTCTGGTGACTGGCAGGAAGATCCAAGCAGCTGCCAACCTCCATTTCATGTTGCAAAGTGCAGCTCTGGGAGGGAGGGAGGAAGGGGGCTTCTGCTCATTCGCAAGCCGCCTCTCTGCGCAGCTTAAGGGCCCCACATTGTGGCTGGCCGTGCAGCACCCGTCTCTCCGCGGGCTGAACCCCTTTGCGCACACACTTCCTCATTACCATACTCGGCGCATGACAACAGCCTCATTGTGAAGAGGAGGCACATGAGGCCAGAGGTTAAGCCACCCCAAAACGACTGCCGCAGAAGGCAAGCCAGCGGCCTGCGCCCAAGACAAAAGAGGGGGGCCTTCCATGGATTCTGCCTCCCCCCATCACGCCAGGTATTCTTATACAGATGGCAATTGTTCTGCAGCTGGATGAGGGTCATGCACATTACTGGAGGGGGGGGATGGGCTCCTCGCCCAAGCAGGATTCCAGGAATGCATTATTTGGACAGACACCCAGTCTTTGCTGGCCTGAAGAACAGATGGCCTGAAGTTTGACAATGACCAAACTCAAAACCCGTGCAAGCATCTGCAGCCAGCCAGGCTTCTTGCTCCGTGCAGCCCTCCTCCTCCTCCTCGCCTTCCTATCTTAGCAACCTCTCCTACCCGACCATCTGCCACCACAAGACAGACCAGGATATATTGCTAATTAAAATGAGGGGGGGGGGGCAGGCACTGCACCGGTTTCATCCTCTCTCTCTCTCTCTCTCTCTCTCTCTCTCTCTCTCTCTCTCTCTCTCTCTCACACACACACACACACACACACACACACACACACACACACACACTGGTGTAGCCTCCATAAATTGTTTTTATGTATCCAGCTCTCTACAGCCCAAGGTTTGTGTTTTCAGTGACTCCATCCTCTGTGATACATGTTGGCTTTTCAGGGCCAGCAGCATGTCTTCCTGTTTGGGCTCTCTAGACTGAGCCATTGCTGGGAGGCTGATCGGCACACACACCTGTGCCCACCAAAAGGAAGACAGCCCACCTACATTGTGACCTGCCTGAGAGCCCCCAGGAAAAACAATCAAGAACTGTACCAATCCTCTGGTGGGGCTCGAGACATGGTTGGTGGGGCTTCCTTCAGCCTGTGTGTGTGTGTGTGTGTGTGTGTGTGTGTGTGTGTGTGTGTGTGTGTGTGTGTGCGTGCATGCTTTGGGCACCCTGTGTCACCCTGTGCCAAACCCTGCCAATGGCTGTCAGAAGCAGGGCCTTTTCAGTAATGGGACCCTTCTTCAGTAATGGGGAAGAAGGACGACGGATCTGAAAGGACAAAGAGATTGGAAGGGAGCGCAAGAACAGAGACGTGAGCCAGAAAGGAAAAGAGAGCAGAAGGAGGAGACAGTCTAGCAGGCCGACGAGGGGAGAGAGCTCCAACCGGGGGGCTGACGGGGGACCCCTCTACCGGCCTCTAAACCCTACACCACAGAGCTGGCAACAGCGACATGGAGGTGCATCCGCCCACCCAGACCCCTGGGAGGAGGAGATCCTGCTGAGCCTAAGGCATTGTTGAAGACAGGAGGGTTGGACTTGGGACCGCCAGAATAAATTGACAGGAGCAGTATCACATCCCGGAGTGTTGGAGTGTGCTTGAGCGAGACTAACCCAGGTAGGTCTGATCCAGATCATGTCAGATGGGAATCAGTCCCTTTGCTTGGGAGGCTGCAGGTAACGGGGGTCGGGGGTCAGGTGCCACACAAGTGTTTTTTACACCTAGAACATAAGAACATAAGAAGAGCCCTGCTGGATCAGGCCAAAAGCCCATCCAGTCCAGCCTCCCGCATCACACAGTGGCCCCACCAGATGCCTCAGGGAGCACAAGACAACAAGATAACCTGTTTCCCGTTGACACTCCCTTGCACCTGGCACAGAGAAAACCCACTTCTAAAGCCAGGAGGTTGCTTATGGCTTGTAACCTGTGATGGTCTTTTCCTCCATGAATCTGTCCAAACCCCTTTTAAAGGCATCTAGGCCAGGTGCCATCACCGCATCCTGTGGCAAGGAGTTCCACAGATGAATTACACCCCGGGGAAAGAAATATTTTCTTTTGTCCGTTCTAACTCTCCCTCCACTCAATTTTAGTGTATGTCCCCTGGTTCTGGTGTTGTGCGAGAGGGAGAAGAATTTCCCTCTATCCACTCTCTCCATCCCATGCATAATTTTATAAGTCTCAATCATGTCCCCCCTCATGCGCCTTTTTTCTAGGCTGAAAAGCCCCAGACGCTGTAGCCTTTCCTCATAAGGGAGGTGCTCCAGCCCACGTTATATTTTTTATAAATATTTTATACAATGCTGGCTTATAAGTATTTGATGTCACTTAACAAATATGATCTTTGAAGCCTTAGAGAGAGATGGAATACAGAGTTGGAATGTCCCCTGTCTTCTGTAATCAGTAGAAACAGGCTTTAGCCATTATAACTGCAATATCTATGGATCTTAAATTGCGATTAACTAAGCAAAACATTATTTTTAGAGTTTATAGGACACCACACTGCCTTCATATTATACCACACTATAGTAAGGGGTTCAGCAAAGAATCCAATTGTTGGCATTGTGATGAACCTGAGGAATCATTTTAGGCACATGATGTGGTCTTGCATAGTGATACAATCCCTTTGGGAAGAGGTTATTTGCTGTATTAATTTTATACGACAACAAACATTGACATTGTAGATACTGTACTTAGGTTCTTTTGAATTATCTACCTATTTTGTGGAAGCTCTCTGCAGAACAGCGGAAATGGACTCTTTGTGCTCTTACTGTAGCTAAAAGATTTATATTGAAGCATTCGAAGGACAAATGCCACCCCATTATACTTCCAATGGACTGAGGACCTTTTAACTTTATCAACATTTGAATGCATGGTATATAGAAGACAACTACATAGGGGCATATTTTTGGAAGCTTTTTAAAGAGATGTATGAATAGATTGCTTATTAATATATTTTCTGTAGATCGTTTATTGATAAGTTTTGTCGTCTGTATTTCATGCACGTTATATATGTATTTCCCCCCTTCCCCCATTTTCTTTTGGTTTTGCTGTCATTATTGTTCTGTTGTTTTCTTATTTTCTATTCACAAATAAAGGAGGTTGAGAAAAAAGTGCAAGGAAACCGATTATTACAAAGACAGCACGAGCCTCAAAGTGCTCTCTCTCTCTCTCTCTCTCTCCCCCCCCCTCCAAAGGAAGCTTCTCTCTCGAAAAGGGGCTCCCGCTCTTTCCATGGCTCAGGGAAGGACGGAGAAGCAGAAGGACTACAGCTTGTTTCAAGACACTTTCCCTAAAAGGTGATAAATGAAATTTGGGAGGAAGTCAAGGAGGACTCCTTAACTGATGTTTTGATGAGATCTCATTAGGCAGTTAATAAATATTCCTAAAGCAAAAGCAGCCACGAGGGGGAAACATTCAGCACCAGAATGTTTGAAATGGAGGCAAACGTGGCAGCCCACCAATTCAGTTAATTGACTGGCCTTGTTAATTGACTAACCTTTTACACCCATTTTTACAACTAATAGAGAGGAATGAAAATCACAGCACAGTTGTTCCGACCCAAGTCTCCCTAGGGACATCTCACCATTAATTCCAAGGTCAATGCAGTACACGGGACCTGCAGGGGAGATGGATTAGCCTCTCTGTGCTGGGGAGCAAATCCATTATCGAGGGCGCAGCTGTAAGAACTGACTCGCTTACCCAGTTTTATGAGGGCTTGTTTTATGAGACCCTGCTGCTGGTGTGTACAGGGCCATTTATACGAGATCAGCTTGGAGAAGGAAGACCGCAGGGTCGCAGGTGGAGAATCGGTGTTGGCAGTGGGGCTCCTCAGACCACCTCGCTGCAACTTATTTTTAGGAGTCATTTCAACCTATAATATTCCAGCAAGCGTTGGAAGCTTCTCAATGGAGAGGGGCCACAGCTCAGTATTAGACCATGTAGTCAGATGTCTCTTCTGGATTTCAGGAAAGATGATTTTGATGGACTTATTGTCTTATCTCCTGACTAGATCTTCTAAAGGAGTAAAGAGTCCAATAGGGATGGAATATTTTGAAACGTGAGATGCTGAAGGCACCATCGCAAACAGTTCCCATGAGAAGAAAGGTTGGGAGATGTATAAGGGAACCACGGTGGCTACACCAAGAGTTTTCTGAAAAGTTGAGAAGCAAAAAAAAAAAAAAAAAGTGAATGCACTGCTGGGCTGCATTACCAGAGGCACAGAGCCCAGATCACAAGAAGGAACAATTCCAATTGGGGCCGGGGGGGGGGGATGCTGTGCCCCCGGGTGACGCCCGCAGTCTAATCGTGAGTAGTGTCCATGGCGGCAGCTTCCGCAGTCCCGGCAGGTTCTTTCACAGCTGCAGTTTTCAGGACAGGAGAATGGCTCTCCCTCGCTCGCTCCTGGAAGGATGGAGCCTTTCCGGGAGTGACGTCATGACACAGGGGTGGGGCAATGACACAAAACGCGTCATCGACCCGCCCCCGGCCCCCTCCAGCAACACCATGTTAAGCTGGAGTTGGATCAGAGGAGGGCAACTAGGATGGTGAGGGGTCTGGAAGCCAACAAGTCCCATGACGAACGGTTAAAAGAGCCTGGTATGTTTAGCCTGGACAAGAGAAGATTAAGGGGATTGAAGGGCTGGATCACGTAGAAAGGGAGGGTTTGCTTTGGGTGGTTCCTGAGGACAGGACTAGAACCAAGAGGTTGGAACGACAGAGAAGCAGATTTCGGCTGGACATGAGGAAGAATCACCCTCTAAGAGCTGGCTGGCTGGCATTGGCACAGTCTGCCTCATGCAGTTGTGGGCAGAGGCTGGACGGCCACCTGTCAGGGATGCTGTCACAGTTACCGTCGCTGCTTGGAGGGGTTGGGCTAGATGACCTCTAATGACACTGTCAACTCTAGTATTATACGATTCCTTTGCACTCAGAGTGCCCCAAGTTCAATCCACATCTGAATGCAGTTTAAAGGATCTCAGGTAGCAAAGACGGGAAAGAATCTCTGTCTCAGACCCTGGAGAGCTGCTGCTGTCAGAGCAGATGGTACTAAGTTAGGTGGACCATATCAGGCAGCTTCAGAAAAACAGAGCAACATTTCTGCAAGTTCACAGCTGAGTGAAATTCCCCCCCCCCCTCTCCTGTTTGTTTCCAATTTAGCCCCGAGGTCCAAATGCCAGTTCCGGCAGGCAGGTCTTACAATGCTACCCAAGAGGGGCTCAGGCTTGAACGCTAGCAGGTTTCGAGAAGAGGGAAGTTTCATAAATGAGGACAGACACTCAGGAGATGCCTCCATCGAAGGCGAGTGGAAGTTAAATTGGCTCTGGGACAATCACAATGTGGATCTGAAGCACCGAGCAGTTGCAAAAGCAGGACACTTTGGGGCTGCCCTGATCCCTGGCTGCCTCAAGGCTCGCAAGCCTGGTGTGTCCTTAAAGTGGCCATACAGAACTGGTGCTAATAGGTGCCAGCTGAAGTCGAACCCAAGGTGCCCTCAACTCTACTTCCCACATGACAGGTTGCCTGCTGGTGACGGCAACATCAAGCCATGACTGGCTTGTGTCAATGGGCCAAGACTGACAGACAGCGACTAGCTCCATATCCCCCTGCATGCAAGAAAAACCATCACACACTGCAGTCAGTCAGTTCACACATTCACCTGGCTGTCATAAAGTGATGTGCATGCTTGTGTGAACCCCTGCTGGGTCACAGTTCATAACATGCTATTTGGTCTGGTAATCTTGCGCCCGTTTAATTTTTTTCCCTCCTGTGTTATCAGGCTCTCAACTAGTGAATGGAAGAAATCTCTGGGGACATCTTCCCCCCATCAAGACACACTTATCAGGCACAAAGGCCAAATTGCACTCGCAACTCAATTATCAGCTTTCACTCATTCAGAAGCAGGAATTTCCCCCGCATGAGCTAGCCAGCCAGCACGGTCTCACGGACCAGCAGTCCATTAGGGAGAGGCGACATCAACCAAATATAATTGTGCCATTGTCCTCTGCCCTGGCATCTCGGTAAGCAAACATGCAACTGGCTGGACAGCAGAGCCAGAGCCAGGAAGGATGTGGACCCCCAGACAACCCAGAAATGGGCAGGCTGCTTACACCCCGTCATGTGCCTGAAGGTCTGTAGCTCATTTGCATTTGCCTTGCTTAAGAACATCAGAACCTCAGAAGAGCCCGGCTGCTGGGTCAGGCCAAAGGGGGCCCATCGAGTCCAGCTGCTTCCTGTATCACACAGTGGCCCCACCAGAGGCCCCAGGGAGCACACAAGACAACAAGATACTTGTATCCTGTCGATACCTGTATCCTGTTAGGATACTTGTATCCTAACATCTTGTTGTTAGGGTGTTGCATGCTCGAACACCATTTTGCCGGGCCAAATACCGCACTTACATTTTTGCTAGTCAGAACCCACCAAGGGTTGTCGCGGAGGCCCCAAGTGTCAGGCCCAACTTCCTGCTGGTTTTGCACCACCTCCTTGCCCTTGGCTTCTGCTTCCTGACTTGCTTCTTCAGACCCTTGGGACCCTCTGCCTCCGCTCTGCTATCTCGATATCCCACCTGCAAGGGAACTGAAGGCAGCCTAGGCGGAGATCCTGGGCAGTCTCCCATCTAGGAACTGACCAGGCCCAAAGCTGCCTTCGTTGACCAGGAGGGCTTGGCTCAAGCACGTTTGCTGCGTCATGCGTCTGAAGCGCATGGAATACAGCCGCTCCTGGAATAAAGAGGAGGCTGTTCAAAGAGGGATAGGCTTTGTTTTCACTTGTTCCCATTGTGCTTCAGTTGCCATCCCAGGCTGCAAGGAACACCATCTCCCCCTCCCCTCACACGTAAAAGGAAGGCTCTGTGTGGTCAGGTGAAAGGGCTACCTAATATAGCATTTTGCCTCCAACAGCGGCTGGCAGCTACTTCCTTCAGGAAACCCATGTGCAGTCCACCAAGACAGCTAGACTAACCAGTGTGGTTGCCAAGGACACACGGCTAGCTAGCCTTCTCCTTGCAGACAAGCCCCTTTCTCTTCTCCCCAGGTCGTGGGTGGCTGCTAAACATTCCCAGTGGCTGGTTTGTGTGACGGGTCTCTGACTGGCCCCGGCCCCATGCAATAATGACGATGCACATGTTCTGGTACGGATGGTTCATGTGAACCATCCCTCTATGTGTGGTCCTAATCCTACTGTACTTCAGTTCAAATGAATCCCCCCCTCGCCCATGCAATTGAGCGACAGTGCCCCAGTGGTTCGCTCACATCCTTCATCACACAGAGTGGGGTTGGTGAGAGAAGCATCATCTGAACTGGTACAGCGAGACCTCAAGAGAGATGCAATGAGCCTCTGTGCGCAGACTATGAGAAGTGGACCACATCCTCCCAGAGGCCCCTGTTGCGCATCGTCCCTCGCTCGCTACAGCTCGTCATGATGACGGCTGTTTTGCTAGCTTGTTATGGAATAAAACTTGATCCATCCATCCTAATGGAAGCATGTTGTACGTGTGGCCTCTTCAGGGTGGAGAAAAGGTAGAGCTGGGAAGGGACTTGGCCTCTCCATCCGTAGCCTTTACGGGCACAGCTCCAAAATGTGGAGTGACACAAATTCTGGGAGGGGAGACGAAAAATGGCAACAAGGGACAGGAAACTGGGACACAGAGTGGTGAGAACGGAGCTTAGTAGTCACAGTTCAGGGTGAAAGGCACAGTGGGAGTACTTGTGGAAAGCAAACAAGCAACATCTTGGAGAACAAGGCTTTTTGAAAAAGATAACGAGATTCGGAAAGCAAAAAACACACACAATCTAACAGCTTGGAGGGACACAAAGTTCTGCTCACATTCCAGATTAGAAGCCTGCTGGATTCCTACTGTGGGGTCAGTCACAAAGTGGGAGGTGAAGGGGAGAAGAGAAAGTAGCAACGTTGCAACAAGGGAAGTATAGGAGAGAGCGGAACTGCTTGCCACATGACGTTGCACATCAATGCCTCGTTCTGCAGCATGGCTGCTGAGCAGAAAGGAAGAAGTGACTGCAAGCGAGATGCCTCGCTTGTCCATCTGCATCTTCCTGCCTCTTTGCTTGCTCTGAACTTCCCTCACCCTTCCTCAGCTTAATCCAGTCACACCACCCGCCATGTCAGCTGTTGCACATATACACAGCCTGTACACACTGTTGCCAGACGTTTTCCACAGGGCCCATCCAGCCCGGAAAACACAAGATGCACTAGCGATTTTCAACATTTTTCTTCTCACGGTATACTGACCTCTATGGTCTTCACTTCTTGTGATGTCACTTCCGGCTTCCAGGAAACTCTTCCGGGTTCTGCGGCTCTGTTTTTAGGGCAACTGTCTGCAGTAACAATTTGTCTGTCCCTCTTCCTCCACTGGCTCTAAAAACAGAGCCGCAGAACCCGGAAGAGGTTTTCAGCCATTTACAACCACTGTGCTCCAAACTTCCGTGGCACACCTGCGGACCTTTCGTGGCACACCAATGTGCCACAGCACTCTGGTTGAAAATTACTGGGATAAGCTATAAAGAGGCAGGCCTTAAGGGAGTTTAAATAAGTTATGTCAACAAGGTGATAAATTTGACACACCAATCAGAGACTGTAAATGTGTAACTACCTTAAACATACACCCACCCCAGAGAAAAACCCAAACATCAGAGGCTGTCCAACACAACTCCCAATTTTGATCGATCGAGGATGCAATTAACTCTTTACCTCGTTGCAGTTGCTGTTCGAGATGCAGGTTGGTGGGGCTTCTTCATTCAGAGGTTCAATCACTGTCACCTCGGCAAATTCCTCCACAGATTTCTGAAACTCAGGTAAGGACCGCCTCCCATAGCGCTTCCCACCCTTGATGTATTTGGGTTGGGCTTCCAGTGAAGAATCTACAGATGAGAGAGGGGATTCAAGAGGCATTCAGTCCAAAAGACAACAGATGGCTGCTGCTGCTTCCCGCTCCGAGCTCACTTGCTAGGGCCTCTGGAGTGAGTTCCTCCATAAGCCCCTTCCTGGGATGGATGCAGCTGTTTTCTGCCTGTGGCATACTGTGGCCTGGATTGGTGCATGAACTCATACGGACAGATTGCCTGTCCTGCCTTGTAGCACAGGGCCGAATGGGTGGCTCTTTGGTTCCTTCCAAGTTTACAATTCAAGGTTGAATCTACATATTCATATTGAATCTACATATTGAATCGACCGCCTCCTTCCTTCTAATCCGACCCGCACTCTGAGGTCATCAGGGGGGGCCCTGTTAACCGTGCCGCCATTGACGGAAGTGAGGGGGATGGCGGCACGAAATAGGGCCTTCTCGACTGTGGCGCCCCAATTATGGAATTCCCTCCCCCTGGAATTAAGAATGACTCCCTCTTTAGAGACCTTTCGGCAGGGCCTTAAGACGTTTTTATTTAGGACAGCTTTTGATGTCTGACATGGTGGGCTGACCTTTTTAACAAATGGCTTTTAACATATGTAAATGCAGGTGACCCACTGGGATTGTTTATTTTAAATTAAATTGTTTTAATAAATTATTTTAATGTGTATGTATGTATTTTAATGTGTTGTAAGCCGCCTTGAGTGCCCTCGGGAGAAAGGCGGGTATACATTATTTAAATAAATAAATAATAATAAATATACAGCAGCACCACTTCAGATCGCGATTTTACCCCCTGATGCACTAGTTTTCAACTTGCAAAGTGAATCCCCCGCAACTGGCAGTTTGACATAGTATAGTTCATTGCACTACCTCCTTTGGATGCAGATCCAGCCTACTGAATGGGTGCCTTGCCACATTTAATGTACGGAAACACAATTCCAGCATGTACCTTCAATGCCAATTTGAGCACCCCTGAGGAATGACTGCTACAAGCATAGTGCTGCTACCAGACTCCAAATGGGGGGAGGGGGCACACACGCAGCAGTCTTCTGTTTTCTGTTCGTCGTAGCCTTGCTGTGGAGCCCCTTTGTCATTTGCCGTTCTTTTTAGTTTTCAGCTACAATTTAATTTTTTTTTTAAAAAACTGCTTTATTCTATAATTTCAAGCTATCTTGAGAGCTCCAGCTAAACTGAAGGGCAGGATGTTACATTTCCTCAATCCAAAGTTGGCTCCATCCTTAAGAGGAACACTCTGTGCTCAGTGCCTAGAGTTAAATGAACTTCTCAGTTTCAAAGAAAAGGCTTTGATTTAGTAAACAGAAAAAAATACAAAACGAGGTTCCTTTAAAAGGGGGGGGGGTTTCACTCTTAGCAATGTGTGCTGAGCCATGGCTAGATTCAGGTGGGGCCAGCCCTGCAACAACCCCCTGGGAAAAGGCAGCACATATGATTGGTTCACTTTTGAAATCTCTTTTCTTCTTGCATTTGTAGCCCCTTTCACGACTTTGATGCACCATCTGCATGTAGGATTTATGGATCTGTAAATTGCTATTTATTCACATTATACAGAAGCAAATAAAAACTATTTTGTTTCCACTAACCTTATAGGAGCTTTTCTAACATTGAGTGGAGGGAGAGTTAGAACAGACAAAAGAAAATATTTCTTTATCCAGCGTGTAATTCATCTGTGGAACTCCTTGCCACAGGATGTGGTGATGGCACCTGGCCTAGATGCCTTTAAAAGGGGTTTGGACAGATTCATGGAGGAAAAGACCATCACAGGTTACAAGCCATAAGCAACCTCCTGGTTTTAGAAGTGGGTTTTCTCTGTGCCAGGTGCAAGGGAGTGTCAACGGGAAACAGGTTATCTTGTTGGCTGTGTGCTCCCTGAGGCATCTGGTGGGGCCACTGTGTGATACAGGAAGCTGGACTAGATGGGCTTTTGGCCTGATCCAGCAGGGCTCTTCTTATGTTCTTATATTTGAAACATAACTGAGATACATGGGGTGAACATCGCCCCCCCCCCCCGGCCTGGCAGTCTCCCGGTGGTTTGCTTCCTCCTTCATCTGGCCCTGATGGACAGCGCAATCCTAAAGGGCCGCCCCCCGTATCCTATCGAGTTCCCAGGATGCCCTGGGGCAGCCCAAGAACAACTCAGGAGAAGGGGACAGCTGTCCCCTTCCCCCAGTGTCAGCGACGGTAGGCCCAATGGGCCTACTCACGTGTGCGCGTACCGCCGACACGGCCGACGTATCTGGGACCTGAAGGGAGCGTTGGATACCGGGGATCTCGGCCCCCGGTATCCCCACCCCCTCCAGGCCCTGGGTGGCCAATGGCCGCCCTCCCTCGCCGCCCAGTCCACCCTCCTCTCACCCCTGCCCTGACCGGTGTAGGGCTGGGCTGGGGAGACGGTGCGAGCAGTGCCAGCCGCAGCACCGGTGCTGCTTGCTCGCTGGGTGTCGCGTAAGTGCCTTACGGCACTTTTGCGACACCCTGCTCCAGGGCAGCACGTGCTGTCCTGGCGCAGCTGTTACATAGGATTGCGCCATAAGGCAATGATTCAACAGCACCTTTTAATTTGATTATAAGAGAGTTCTGATGGGGAAAAATGGCAAGAATTCAATAGGAAAGGATGAGCAAAGAAACCAACCCTACCCCCCCCCCCCCCCCAGTGTCAACTTGGATATCCCTGCTCTACAAATTCTGTCTTGGAGCTTGTTAGTGGAAATGTATTCTGTAGCTTAGCTATGCAATGAATTATAAAATACACAGGTCCAGGAACCCTTTGATATTTTCCCCGGACTTACACCCCGTCCATGCATATTGCAAACCCTGGGGAACGCGAGCAGGTGCGTGTTTGAACAAGGCAGTTTTAACAAGGTTCCCTGCAGCTGGGAGCCTGGACATGAAAGCCATGTGATGAGGTGCACAGATAGGAAAAATCAGAAACGAGACGGGCTGATTAAATAAGACCCAGAAGAACAAAAGCAAACCTTATCATCCCCATTAAAGCTACCGGCAATTGCTAGTCTACAGTCTCTCTCTGGCACATTGGCTCTGGTGGATTCTCTCCAGCCGTTCATTTCCTCTCCTTGCCTTGGAGAGAAACAAGGGTTCATTCCAACATGCAATTGGATTTCTCCAAAGCGGAAAGCAGCTGCCCCACAGGGGTGGATGTGCTGCGTGGGGAGCAATTTTGGAGAATTGCAAGGGCACTGTGACAACAGACATGCATGCGGGTGAAATTTATTCCAGGTTCTCCAGCCTAAAACTATTCAAAAACGCATTATGGCACAAATGCTAGAATCCCCTTCTTCCAGTCATTATAGCACACATCCAGAAGTCTGCGACTCAGGCACTGGATCATCGTCCTGCTCTGAATGGGGTTGTACTCCCTCTGAAGGAGCAGGTCCGCAGCTTGGGGGTTCTCCTGGATGCGCAGCTGCTCCTGGATTCCCAGGGGGCGGCTGTGGCCAGGGGGGCTTTTGCCCAGCTTCGGCTGGTGCGCCAGCTGCGACCGTACTTGGATCGTGCAGACCTGGCCACAGTGACCCATGCCCTAGTGACATCTAGACTAGATTACTGCAATGCGCTCTACGTGGGGCTGCCTTTGAAGACTGTTCGGAAACTGCAACTAGTGCAGAATGCGGCAGCCCGGGTGGTTGCCAGGGCCTGTCGGTTTGACTCAGTCGGACCGTTGCTTCGGCGGCTACACTGGCTGCCGGTTCGTTTCCGGGCACAATTCAAAGTGCTAGTTTTGACTTTTAAAGCCCTTAACGGCTCGGGTCCAGGGTATTTGAGGGACCGCCTCCTTCTTTATAATCCGACCCGTACTCTGAGGTCATCGGGGGAGCCCTGTTAACCGTGCCGCCATTGACAGAAGTGAGGGGGATGGCGGCACGGAATAGGGCCTTCTCGGCTGTGGCGCCACAACTGTGGAATTCCCTCCCCTTGGAATTAAGAACGATTCCCTCTTTAGAGACCTTTCGGCGGAGCCTTAAGACGTTTTTATTTAGGACAGCGTTTGATGTCTGACATGGTGGGCTGACCTTTTTAACAAATGGCTTTTAACATATGTAAATGCAGGTGACCCACTGGGGTTGTTTATTTTAACTTAAATTGTTTTAATTAATTTTTAAATGTGTATATATGTATTTTAATGTGTTGGAAGCCGCCTTGAGTGCCCTCGGGAGAAAGGCGGGGTACAAATTCTTTAAATAAATAAATAAAATAAAATAAATACTGTAATTATACCATCAAAGGAATGCTCTAGTCTGTAAGGATTTGACTCCAGGGCCCCGCCAAGAGATAGCAAAGCCTAGTTCTTATCGAGGGGATGGCAAACCTGTGGACTGACTCTACCATTCCCTTCCTTGAGCACCCTCATATCTCTCCCGTTCTTCTCCAAGCCATTTCCCTATTCTTACATCTTGTCTGTCACTCCCCCCCCCCACATATTGCCTTTCTAAGCCTTTTCCCATGCTGCTCCGGACCAAAATAAAATAAAATAAAATAATCACCACCACATATAAAACTAGTATGGGCGGAGGGGTCTGGCTCAGTCGGTAGAGCCGCCGCCTTGCAAAGCCCGAAGATCAGTGAATGGCAAGTTCGAGACACGCCGCCAACAAAAAGCTGTGAAAGCCTCCGGGAGGAGAGATAAGAGCTCCCAGCTGCGTCGGTTGAGTGTGGGAGGTGCCAGCCAGCAGAAAAACCAGACTGCAAAAGGAGACCACCTGGAATGTAGCTGTTCACGAAAGATTGGACATTTATACAGGTATATTGTAAAAAAACCATTAGGGGGATTAGGACAGCCTGCCCATGTACATCGCCTTGGATTAAAGTCGGAGGAGAAATCCAATGACCAAGAAAGGCGGTATATAAATACTCTCTCTCTCTCTGTGTGTGTGTGTGTGTGTGTGTGTGTGTGTGTGTGTGTGTGTGTGTGTGTGTGTGTGTGTGTGTGTGTGTTTATTATAGTATGTTTAGATGGCTAGACTAGAACCCTGCTCCTTGACATGCCCTTTTTCTGTGTGGAGGGGATTAATTTTTTCTTGCATGGATACAGCCTAGGCCCGTGATGGCGAACCTATGACACGCGTGTCACAGGCGACACGCGAGGTCATTTTGGGTGACACGGCAGTGTTTCACCCAGGGCCCCGACACATCTTATATTTTCGCAAAAAGTTTTACAGGCTTGTCTTAAACATTTAGGGCAGAGGTTTTGGCTAACCTCTTTCAAATTATTATCTAGTAAAACTCAGCAACCAAAAAGTCACTAATTGATGTTAAATAAAATGCAATGTGTTCTATAGTTTTCAGTTCAGTTCAATTCAAAATTACTATTAAAAATAGCAATAGTCAAAGTACTATTAAAAGTGGGGGGGGGGGATGCGCGACACACCAGGAGAGTCAAGTTAGACATTTTCAAAAATTTTGACACACCAAACCCAAATGGTTCACCATCACTGGCTTAGGCAGAAGTCAAGCATCTCAGTGGGAACAAGGCCAATTCCCCTTCAGTCATCTCCAGCTGGGGACAGACTCAGAAAGGCAGGGGAGGGAAAGAGAGGCAGAGACAGACACAGACACGCCTCTGCTGAAAGACTTGGAAAGGCAGCAGGGAGGGTAGGACTCAGAACAGCAAGCAAAGAAGGGAATTCTCGTCTTCAGATGGAAAAAAAGGTCTTGGAGCACCTTAAAGACCAACTACGGGCTCAATCCTATCCCCCACCAGTCCATAGCATGCAGCATGCAGCGCCACTGCTGGAGCAAGCACTACATGCTGGGGGGGGGAGTGACCAGAAGGCCCGGGAGAGGTAAGTAAAAACCTTTTTTACTTACTTCCCCGTATGCTGCCTGGCCTACAATGGATCTTTTCGGATCCACGCCAGCTCTTTAAGCTGGTGTACGTCGGAGGAGAATCGAGGGTGGGTCCTGGCCGGGGGGATAGGATCTCTGCGTGTGTTAGTGCCATTGAGATCCTCCCCCTTCTACCCCAGCCCAGTCCCCACCCCCGAACCGCCCCTCCCCCGAACTGCCCCCGCTCGCTGCTGACCTATCTGCTCCAGCAGAGGACAGGGGAGGTTCTGTGGGCTGTTTGCGCTGAAAGGCCTGGCCCAGAGAATGACGGAGCCTTAAGGCGGAGGATAGTGAGAGCCATCAGCTAGGATTGGGTCATAATTTATTGTGATAAAAGCTTTGGGGGACTACAGTCTACTTCATCAGGTGCATGTTACATTATTCTCAGTTGGCAAGTATATATAGACTTCATCATCATATCCTTACTATTATTCGTACAACACCATCAACGTGCATCGTGCTTTTCACTTAGTGAAAAGACAGGTCCCTGCCCCAAGGGACTTACAGAATAGATATTGACGCAAGGGAGACAGAGAGAGGGAGGGGCAAACAGGGGAAGCGTGTGTGAGTGTTCCAATCACATATACACTGGGCCCCTGAATTATGGACATCTGAGTGACAGGTGGCCGCTTTGGCGCTTTTTGCACAAGCGCAACCCATCCATTGCGCTACTTCTGTGCAGGCGCAAAAGCCAGAGCCGGCTACATCCGGTTTACGCCCATTCCGACTTCCGGACAAACCTCCAGAACAGAACTGGTGTGCGTATCTTGGGGACCAACTGAGTGTACCTAAGCTTAGTTGCAGCAGCAGGGAAATGGGGACTAAGGTGGGGTGCCAGATTATTGTAGGTACCGAGGAGGGAAAACTACTGTCAACTGCATAGTCTACGATGACAATACATGAATATAAGACCAGCACAGAGAGAATTCACAAAAGCCACCACTGCCAAGCGCAGTGTTTTCCCTACCTTGCACGGCCTCTCCCTCCTTCCAAGTAAGCTTGAGCAGGAGGGGTGGGTAATAACCCAGTGACTCCCAAACCTCCCAGTGCCCTTTGCCACGTATGGATTTTCCAGCAGGAGGGTCCCCCCCAAAGCAGGGCTGTTACAAGGGCCAGGCAGGGGGCGCTTCTTGCTGTTATGGGTCGCAGGCAGGCAACAGCTGCTGCTGCTGCAAATCGAACAGTCAGAGAAACCACCGCTTACGGGGGGGGGGGCTGCTGTGGCTCACAGAGCGGCGCTCAGTCGGATTCCGCCAACAGTGGGAGGGAAGTCGCCCTCCCTCCTGCCCATCAGTCTGGCTGCTCAGTCCACCCCCACAACCAGCCATCGCCAGCGGCTATGCTTTGTTATGTATCACATCAGATGCAAGGCTTTTCCCCAGAGCGAAACCGCATTTTGAATTTCTTTACACATACACAATTTTTACTCGCCTCGGTGCAGCCACCTCTAGAGGGAAGAATCCCACGAAGCAAAGAAGCCCTTCGCCCCCCCAAGACAGCAGGGGGGAGAAGATGCTCGCTCATGGGCGAGCCAAGGTGTCTTCTAGCAGCTGCTCAGAAGGCTGGCCTGGCCCCTGCCTGCCTGCCTGCCTCCCTCCCACTTGAAACAGTGGTACTACTACAGATACTACTACAGATACTACTCCTTCACGGATCATTGCCTTGTCGTGGCGAAGGGGCTTGCGTAACTCAATGAAGCCATGAGCTATGCCGTGCAGGGACACCCAAGACGGACAGGTCGTAGCAGAGAGTTCTGACTAAAAGTGATCCACTGGAGAAGGAAATGGCAACCCACTTCAGTAAACTTGCCAAGAAAATCCCATGAACAGTACCAAAAGGCTAAAAGATATGACGCCGGAAGATGAGCCCCTCAGGTCGGAAGGTGTCCAATATGCTACTGAGGAAGAGCGGAGGACTATTCCAAGTAGACCCAGAAAGAGTGAAGCGGCTGGGCCAAAGCCAATAGGACGTCCAGCTGTGGATGTGTCTGAGGTTGAAAGGAAAATCCAATGCTGCAAGGAGCAATACTGCTTAGGAACATGGAATGTGAGGTCTATGAATCAAGGCAAGCTGGATGTGGTCAAAAATGAGATGATAAGATTGAACATTGACATCTTGGGAATCAGCGAACTAAAATGGACGGGCATGGGCGAATTTAAGTCAGGTGACCATCATATCTACTACTGTGGGCATGAATCCCTTAGAAGAAATGGAGTAGCCCTCATAGTCAATAAAAGGGTGGGAAAGGCAGTACTGGGGTGCAACCTCAAAAACGATAGAATGATTTCAGTTCGAATCCAAGGCAAACCATTCAACATTACAGTAATCCAAGTGTATGCCCCAACCACTGATGCCGAAGAAGATGAAGTTGACCGGTTCTATGAAGACCTACAACACCTTCTAGAACTAGCACCCAAAAAAGATGTCCTTTACATCATAGGAGACTGGAATGCTAAAGTAGGAAATCAAGAAATAAACGGAACAACAGGCAAGTTTGGCCTTGGAGCGCAAAATGAAGCAGGGCAAAGGCTAACGGAGTTCTGTCAAGAGAACACGCTGGTCATAGCAAACACTCTTTTCCAACAACACAAGAGGCGACTCTACACATGGACATCACCAGATGGTCAATACCGAAACCAGATAGATTATGTGCTTTACAGCCAAAGATGGAGAAGCTCTATACAGTCAGTAAAAACAAGACCTGGAGCTGACTGTGGCTCAGATCATGAGCTTCTTATTGCAAAATTCAGACTTAAACTGAAGAATGTAGGGAACACCACTAGACCAGTCAGATATGACTTAAACCATATTCCTTATGAGTATACAGTGGAGGTGAAGAATAGATTTAGGGCATTAGACCTGGTAGACAGAGTGCCTGAAGAACTATGGACGGAAGTTCGTAACATTGTACAGGAGGCAGCAACTAAAACCATCCCAAAGAAAAAGAAATGCAAGAAAGCAAAGTGGCTGTCAGATGAGGCTTTACAAATAGCTGTGGAAAGAAGGAATGCGAAAAGCAAGGGTGAAAGGGAAAGATATAAACAACTGAATGCAGATTTCCAGAGAATAGCAAGGAGAGATAAGAAGGCCTTCTTAAATGAACAATGCAAGGAAATCGAGGAAAACAACAGAATGGGGAGGACTAGAGATCTCTTCAAGAAAATTGGAGATATCAAGGGAACGTTTTGTGCAAAGATGGGTATGATAAAGGACAAAAAAGGCAAGGACCTAACAGAAGCAGAAGAGATTAAGAAGAGATGGCAAGAATACACAGAAGAACTGTACAAGAAAGATCTGAATGTTCCTGATGACCACGCTGGTGTGGTCACTGACCCAGAGCCGGACATCCTAGAGAGTGAAGTCAAGTGGGCCTTAGGTAGCATTACTAACAACAAAGCTAGTGGTGATGATAATATCCCAGCTGAGCTACTTAAAATCCTAAATGATGATGCTGTGAAAGTGCTGCACTCAATATGCCAACAAATTTGGAAAACTCAGCAGTGGCCAAAGGATTGGAAAAGGTCAGTTTACGTTCCAATTCCAAAGAAGGGCAGTGCCAAAGAGTGTTCAAACTACCGTACAATTGCACTCATTTCACATGCTAGCAAGGTTATGCTCAAAATCCTACAAGCTAGGCTTCAGCAGTACGTGGACCGAGAACGTACAAGCTGGGTTTCGAAGAGGCAGAGGAACTAGAGATCAAATTGCCAACATGCGCTGGATCATGGAGAAAGCACGAGAGTTCCCAAAAAACACCTACTTCTGCTTCATTGACTACGCAAAAGCCTTTGATTGTGTGGATCACAACAAACTGTGGCAAATTCTTAAAGAGATGGGGGTACCAGACCACCTTACCTGTCTCCTGAGAAACCTGTATGCGGGTCAAGAAGCAACAGTTCGAACCGGCCATGGAACAACTGATTGGTTCAAAATTGGGAAGGGAGTACAGCAAGGCTGTATATTGTCACCCTGCTTATTTAACTTATATGCAGAGTACATTATGAGAAATGCAGGGCTGAATGAATCACAAACCGGAATCAAGATTGCCGGGAGAAATATCAACAACCTCAGATATGCAGACGATACCACCCTAATGGCAGAAAGTGAAGAAGAACTAAAGAGCCTCTTGATGAGGGTGAAAGAGGAGAGTGCAAAAGTTGGCTTGAAACTCAACATTAGTAAAACTAAGATCATGGCATCGGGTCCCATCAATTCCTGGCAAACAGAAGGGGCAGAAATGGAAGCAGTAACAGATTTTACTTTTCTGGGTTCCAAGATCACTGCAGACGGAGACAGCAGCCATGAAATTAAAAGACGTTTACTCCTTGGAAGGAAAGCTATGGCAAACTTAGACAGCATAATAAAAAGCAGAGATATCACCATGCCAACAAAAGTTCGCATAGTCAGGGCCATGGTGTTCCTAGTAGCAATGTATGGTTGTGAGAGTTGGACCATAAGGAAGGCTGAGCGCCGAAGAATAGATGCTTTCGAACTGTGGTGCTGGAGAAGACTCCTGAGAGTCCCTTGGACTGCTAGGAGATCAAATCAGTCAATCCTAAATGAAATCAACCCTGACTGTTCCCTGGAAGGACAGGTACTAAGGCTGAAACTCAAATATTTTGGCCACCTAATGCGAAGAGAGGACTCTCTGGAGAAGACTCTGATGCTGGGAAAGATTGAAGGCAAAAGGAGAAGGGGAAGGCAAAGGATGAGATGGTTAGACAGCATCACCGATGCAACGAACATGAAAATGAGCAAACTCAGGAAGATAGTGGAGGACAGGAAGGCCTGGCGGGATGTGGTTCATGGGATCACGAAGGGTCGGACACGACTTAACGACTGAACAACAACACTACTACAGAGGTTAGCTGCAGCTGTGTGCCGCTGCATGCTTGTATCCCAAAAGCCCTGGCTTTTCCAGTAGGGCTGAGAGGAGCCCTTCCTGAAGCCATGGAGAGCAGCTGACAGGCACAAAAAACAACCACCTGGAAGGAAGGCAGCTCCGCCCCAGGGCCCCAAGCAGGTGCCTCCACTGGGCAAGGCAGGGACCTGCCAAAGGAAATTAGCATGCCAGAATCCACCCAGATGTAGTACCAGAAAGGAATTCAACAGACAACCCCTACATTTGAAAGCCTGGCTAATATCCCCTTGAGCAACTTGCAAGACAGACTGCCTGGAATGTAGGACGCCCAAGGGCAGTTTCCTCCCAGAATCACAATTGCATGAAGATGCTCGGGGTAGGAGAATGCCCCTCCCCAGGAATGCCCCTCCTCCCAGCCTACCAAATTACACTGGTCAACACACTTTTTCTGGCATAAGGTATTCCAATGGTTTTAAGGTAATTTTGGGGCGCTGATTCCAAATCTGGCATCAGTTTTTGTCTATCACATCAGGGTTTTGAGATAGCAAATATTGCATTTGATAAAATCAATGAAAAACAGCAAATTTATGCTCATCATATCATTGATGTCGTACTTTAAAGTAGGCAAGATGAACCTTCTTGACAAAGGTGTTGATGTTGCACCTTTAATCCTGCAAAGTGCACAGATGTAGCAGAAGATATCTGGGTCATTACTGCATTTCCTTCTTTAGGATGTTGTAGCCCAGGGGTTCTCAACCTTTGGAGGTACCCCCTATCATGGTCCAATTTTCTGGAGCATCCCCTGCTAATTAACTGACGATAAAGGTAGTTGAGTTGAGGAATTAATTAATTAACTAGGTAATTAATTGTTAAGTAAAAAAGTACTAAAACAATTTTAAATGTGAAAAAATGTCTTATTTAACTCTGTGTGTGTGTGTGTGTGTGTGTGTGTGTGTGTGTGTGTGTGTGTGTGTGTGAGTGTGTGTGAGAGAGAGATGCAAGGATCTCTTTTTTCCCCTCTAAGTCACACTTCCCAAAATCAGCTCCTCCCTCCCCTACCCCACCAAAGTACATTTTCCAAAGTACAAAAAAAGGCCAAAACCAAAATCAGAGAGACAGAAGGGCTCCAAAAATAATTACAATTTAAAATCCATGTTAATTAACACTTAATTAGCTCCTGATGGGGCAGATAAGTGGCAGGGCTTGGCGTGCCCCCAGCAAGAGGTCCGCGTACCCCTAGGGGTACCCGTACCACAGGTTGAGAACCTCTGTTGTAGCCATTGTTAGATCACGCTCTGCAGAAGGAAAATATTAAATAAATGTGAATATCTGCATAAAATGATATTATAAACACACTATCCTAAAAATACAGCACCATATTTTAACACTAAAGCAGTCACTGACTCGCAACAACTTGCAATCATAAGTGACAGAGTTAATTTCGGGTAAAATCAATGAAAATGGGGTATGCCGATAGCATAAAAATGAGATGTGATAGAGCAAATCTGAGGTCAGATTTGGAATTAGCACCCTGAAATTAGTCTAAAACAGCTGCAAAAGTCCAGGCCAGGAAAAAAAAAAATTGTAGACCAGTGTTATTGACCTGTATTGACCTCTGGGAGTCCAGAGAGAATCCAGCAAATTCAGATTATTTCTGGACTACGAGGTGTGGGGGAAGCCTAAGTAGGCAGGGGCCACAACCTGGCACACTGACTGCTGCCACTCAGATTCCCCTCCTTGAAGGAGACAGTAGTAGTGAGGTCTGGCGTGCCCACTGCCCAGTAGCTGAGCTGAAAAAAGGGATCCAAACTAAGGAACTCAGGCCAAGATTACAAAATAGTCAATGGAGGGATTTGACTGACAGGGAACTCTGTGTGTGTGCATGCGCAGACATTTACAAGTTGTTTATTTGTGACATTTCTATCCTGCCTTCTTCCATCATGGAATTCCAGGAAGCATCAGAACAGTCACCCATCCGGGCACGACCAGATCTAGACCTCCTTGGTTTCAGCAAGACGCCGGCCTGGCCCAGGACCCCCAGGCTTCTGAGACAGACCAGAGCAGCCCCACCCTCCAATGGTCTTTTGGGGGCTCCCCCCTCCCCATTATCTGCACGGCAGCAACAGTGGCTCTGCTGCTGCTGCTACTTCTGCTCCTTTATTTACCCTGCAATGAAGTTTTTGTTTTGCATGACTAACCCAGTTAATTTTCAAATATTTTCTGGGCAAGCACAAACACCGACTTGCAGCCCTGGGGACTGGGCAGAAGCAAACCCTCAGTGCGCATTCCCGCCATTGTGTGCGGCCGTCAAGGTTAAGAAGTTGCGTGGCTGCTGTAGTAAGCGATGGCTCTTCTAGGCAGGCTGTTCCCCAAGACCTTTCTTCCTATGCTGGATTTTAATACCTATTCTTCCTTCAAACATGCCCCAATAGCTTGAAACCGTCAATTCAGCCATAAAAAGGTCAACATACACATCTGTCAGGATCTGCCTGTGCCGCCTGCTGTGATACAGGCCAGTACCCTGGGAAGTCAGCGCCCCTTGGAGAGTCAGCAGGAGGCCCCGCCCTCCGATGACATCATGTCTGAGAAGGCTGAGATAGGAAGGGACTGAACACCCTCCGTCTGCACCTCCCCCCACCTTTGGATCCCCTCCTCACAACATCCGTTTGGCCGCCTGGGGCCCTGCTAAGGAAGAGGCGGAAACACAAGCGCCTTCTCTGGATCAAGACCCAGCTGCGATCCAGAAAAGGGCGGAGAAGCCAACTCCGATACACAGCCCTCCTCCTCCTTCCACCCCTGCATGCTAACTGCCTAGCCACAGCTCTGCCAGGATGCTCCTTTGCCTTGCTTTGCAACTCAGACTCTGCTGGACAGCTCCTCTCTGGGCTCCACCCTGCTCTGGCTGCCCGGACTCTTTGGGACGACAATCCCTCCGCTGGTTTAGAGAGGCTCTCCGGCCACGACTGGCATTAGGTGGAAAACAACAGGCAGCATCACATCCTGAAAGAAATCCATTTTTTAACTATCATGACTACTCCCTTTGCAAAAAGAACCTGGTGAGCTCACACCTTGTGGGGCTGCTGAGCACTCTTGGTTATGGATAAACAGGAAGCTTCCTGCTTTCTGTTTAACATTCGTGAGCCTCTCTAGTATGCAGGCTTCTTGCCTGCTCTATGCTATAAGCCAGCAGGCTTATAGCGTTTTGTTTAAGGAAGAAACGTACCGGCTTGGTGCCAGCACTAGACTCCTAAAGAAGGTAACGGGCGTGTGGGACCACAGGGGAGAGTGTTCCCCCATCCGCAGATTCCCGTTATCTGTGGGGAGGCCAGGAACCTATCCCCCGCAGATACGGGGGTCATACTGTATATGGTTTGTCAATTCAGAAGTGATGCCAAATCATAGCTAAGCTTCCCTAACCATAGTTTGGCTAGATGCCTGAATGGAGACCGCAAGCCCCTTCCTCGTAGCCTCCAGACACTTTCCCCTGCATAAGGTGTCTTGAACTCTGTCTCCCTGAAGCCAGTCTCTGGTGCCTTGCCTCCTGTGCCACGCATGATCAGCAAAGCGCCCTTGCGAAGGTGGCAATGCCAGGCTGGATGCAGTTAGCAGCCGAACCCCCTGCCTCCAAACCAGCCCAGCAGCCAGTCACGATATAGGCGCCTTTGTCTTGACGTCTGATCACCACTGATCACCAACCTGGCCCTGGAGAGGCGTTTGGCCTCGGACCCTTTGCTCTGTGAGTGTTCCCTGCAGCCTGTCCCAGCATTCCTAGTCCAGGCCTGACACCCTCCCCACATGCCCCTCCCTGCCCTGCACTTCATCACAGCTCCTTCATGGTCAAACCTATTCCTTGACCACCACACTGCTCTTTGGTGGTGGAGGAGCTGCAAAACGGACGTCCGTGAGTTCAGAATAAAGCCCTCGAATGAACAACCTCAAAACAAAGCAAGCCGTTTGTGCAGGCAGGTTTGCTCGCAGCTGCCATCAGTCCAACAATATGAAGGGCCGACCACTACTGATGTGGCACATTCCTCGGCTGGAGTTACCATTTGAAGGGGATTTGGGTGTGATGAACCAGGGCGATGACACGCCGCAATGGCTGCTCACTCATTGAACATCATGGGACACTTTTAAAATATGGACCCAAGGGAATATTTCCGGCTAAACCAAGTTCCTCCTCCAGCCTGCTGCTGCTGGAATCCAAATGCACCCGAAAACTCCCACTTCTGTCCTACCTGGTTCCTGGAATGACTCTTCATTTGTTAACGTCTGGGATAAGATGAGGATCAGTGCTTCTTTAAATTGGTCAAAGTGGACCTTAAAAGAAAAGAAAAAACTAAGTCATCATCAGCATGCTCTGGACAATCCTCCTGCGACCAAGAGGCTCACTCACGTGGATCCACACATTTCCATTCCAGAGGACGGAGGAGTTGTCTGGGCCTGCTGGGGGGGGGGGCAAAGCAAGAAAGAGTCCTGGGGCCCCTTGAAGGCAAAGACATTGATTGGGGCAGAAGCTCTAGCCTCAAATAGACACGTTGGTCTTTAAGCACCGCAAGACTTGTGTCCACACTCAGCTTTTGAGCAGCAGTAAGATGGCTGTCGCCCCCAGAGGTTACAGTCATGCTCACCTTGGGTGGGAAAAGGGGCTCCTCGCTCCCTGCTCACCTGAGCTCCCTGCCTCCCAGGAAGGATGCCTCTGGTCTGACTGCTGGAAGCAGCCGCTGACCCTCCTCCCCTCTGGCTACAGCTGCACACTGGGCTGGGAGCGAAGGGTGCCGGGGGCCTTGGGACAGGGGCGGGCACTCCCCTCCTGCTGCAGCGGTGGAGCATCGCCATGTAGAAGCTTTCCAACCCTCACCCATCAAAATGAGGGTTTTTTAGGAGTACACAGAGGCTGCACAGGCTCCTGCACGATGCCTCCCATTTGTTACTCTTCTCCTATTGCAAATAAAGGCGGCCGCAGCCCCTCCCCCCAAAGACAACATCTGCAAACCTTTATTTAAACTTCTCACGAGGTGCTTCCTCCCACCCGGCGAGCCAGAGCCTGGATCCCTCCCCTGGAAAACGTTGCCCAGGCACATTTCCAGGTCCTCGCAGGCTTTGCACGGAACGAACAGACCATTTTGCTCACTTGAGTCTTCCGCTAAATGCTTTGTGTGTCGTGTCGAGCCCTTGGGCGGCCTCTATGGAGATGAGGAGCACTATGGAGACGGCTGCCAATAAACAGCCCTCATTAAGCAGCAAGGAAAACACCTGCTGCAAATAAGATGGGAAAATCCTGCCTTCCCTGAGTACAGCACCCAGCCAACACCAGGCTGTCCCAACGGTGCGCTGACTGGTGCTCAGCTCCATCCCACCACCACCCACTGGTTGCAGTCATTCCTGAAGCCCCACAGTCCCAACACAAACGCATCCAACAGCTTCATTTCCAAGGCAAGGATTTGCCAAGAGCCGAGCGTGCCGGAAGCTCCCTGCTGCCATGCTATATGCTGAAGCACTCTGCACATGGTAGAATAACTCCTTTTCACATGTAGGTCACACAGTCTAGGACTGAGCCCTGGCATTCCAAGCAAGTTCCAGAGCTCAGTTCTGGCACACAACGTTCTTTCAACGCTCTTTGGAGGGGACTGAACATTTGCCATTGACCAATCGTCCTGAGGGTCATTCGCAGGTTCCCATTTTCCTTGAAGTCCACCGTCATTGATATTTGTTAAAAGATGCAAAGGAACTCTGTCCTGTGCTGTGCTCTACGTGCCGCCAAGGACAACGGCGCCACTTTCAGCCCAGGATGAAGGTAGAGCGAGCCGGCTGCAGCTCCTGACCCTGCCAGCTCGGGCTGCCTCTGCTTGAAGGGGAGACAAACCGAGGCGGCTCCAGTCAACAGTCAACTGTTGCCCCAGAATGTCTGCATCAAGTCAAAGAAGCCCTGACCGAAGGCCAGATTAGAAGGATAGAGTGAGGGTCTGATCCACTGCCCAGCAGTCTGTTGCCGACAGTGGCCAGACAAACCTTTCCAGGAAGCCCCAAGCTGGACACGAAGGCAACAAGCTGCCTTGCATGTTTCATAAGAGTGGTCAGACACAGGGACGCAGATTCCTCGCTCATTTCCTCCAGCCACTGAAGTTGAAAGGCAAACTGCCTCTGAACATGGAGGTTCCATTCAGCTGAATTGGGTCATTCCTGCGGATAGACCTGGCCCTTTTTCCTGACCCATTTTAGAAGGCATCACCTCATCTTGCAAAAATAGATTCCATCAGTCAATTGGGGGCCATATGAAGAGGTCCGTTTCTTTTTCTGTCCTGGACCAATCAACTTCATGCGTGACCCAAGTTGCAAGAGAGCATTACAAGAAAAAGGGGGAAGATCTCTCTGCCCCCCTCTCCACACCATCCAAAATGTTATCAAAGCTCCCGTCATGCACCTCTGTTAGTCACTTGTTTGTCCAAGGCAAAAAAAGCCACATCCCTCACTTCGTAGCCCAAGTCGGTCAAACCTATCAAGCTGGTACCAGATAGCCAGAGAGAGCTCAATGCACATTACAAGGAGTCATGAAAAGGAGCCTCAGAAATTTGCTCAGTGAAGAAACTTTGTGCCAACTGCCTCATTTGCACATTAATTGCTGCCATTCATCCTACAAATGTTTCAAAATGCAAGTGCTCTTTGAAACAAGGGCCCTTTGCAGCAAGGAGCAAATTTTCCTGATTAAAAAAATACCTTGACATTTAAACGAAATGAGCCTGTCTGCAAGAAGAGGGAGCCTCAGATGAAGCAGGGCCACTCTGCCTTACAATTATCATGCAAGGAGGTGGGCGGGGGGGGGTTGCCTGGCTCTGCTGCCCGCCCACCCCCAGCACATTTTCCAGAGGCAACATACCACAAGTGCATACCTGGCAGCATTCACCAACAGAAGCTCAAGCATGGTCAGTTCATGGGTTGGTTTTGTCACATGAGATTTATGTGCAGTTTAAACAAAACAAACAAAACCCACACAACGTTTCATAATCTGATCGGTGACACACAGGAAGCTGCCTTATGCCAGACCAGACTCCTGCAGGCAGGGATTGAAGCTGGGCCCGGCCGGGACCTTCTACACCCAAGGGAGGACCAGGGTCTCCAAAGGAGCACCTGCTCCCACCCCTCAGGGCAGGGCTGTGGCTCAGTGTTCGGACATCCGCTTTGCACACAGACGGTCTCACTCCGGCTCAGTCCCTGGCCCCATCTCCGGGTGGGGCTGGGAAAGACCCTCCTCTCCCAGAACCCCTGGGCAGCTGCTGCCAGTCCGTGCTGACAGTACCAACCTCGAGGGACCCAGGCCTGACTCAGCAGAAGACAGCTTCCTCCGAGATCGACACGCTTCCTCTTTCCATTTGTAAACGGAGACGGAAGACTTTCTTGTTTGGTTTAATATGACACAGACCTGAGTTTACTCTACTGGTGTTATTCTCTCTGTCACTGCTGGCTGGCCTTTATTATCTTTGCTGGATTGTAATATTGTTTTAATTGGTGTGTGTTTTCTTAAGCTGCTTTGCTATATTTGGCTCAATAATATTACTGTCAAAAACAAAGACAAAATAGTAGGTGCACTACACTACCACCAAGCTATGGCCCCCTTTCCTTTGCTGGAGTGTCTGTTCACCAGGAAGGGACTGAAGCCAGGAATCAAGCAAGAGTCCCATAAGTAACGGTCCTTCTTGGCGGGAGGAGGGAAATCGGACTTCTTGATAATATTTGATGGGTCACTCAGTGGGGAAGGGCAGATCTGAGCAGACTCCTTGCTCAACAAAGCATTCCTTGTCCTCCAGAGGAGGGGAACTCCTTGGCGGAAGCCTTGGGGGGTGTCGTTCCCCCCCCAACTTTTCCCTAACTCACCCTTTGTTATGCAACTGGGCCGCATCAGTGTCCGTGAAGAGAAAGGAAGGAGGATGGGGAAGGAAGGCTTATTTTTTTTTCTTCATCCCAGGGAGGGAGTGAAAGTGAATATTTATCCTTGGGGCTTAAAAAAAAAACCCAAACAAAAAACCCCTCTGGTCTTCAAACAGCAGCTGTAGCTGGAACAGATGGCCACGGTTTGTATTGCACGAAGCAATTTTACCGTGACCGGAGCTCAAAAGGAAGATTAGGAGCAGTGAATCAAAAAAAAAAAAGGGGGGGGACCAGGAATAGGAAAAAAAAAGGAAGGCGGCCCTGGAGCACGGCAACTTGGGGGCTGTAGATGCAGACCTGAGAGCCACCTCCCAGCGGTGGACTGGCCTCCATTGCCCCTCTGCATCCTTGAGGAGGGGGGAGCAGAATGCAACAGGAAGTGTGGAGGAGCAGAGGGCGGTGGGCTAGACAACACCTCTTCTTCTGCATCCCCCTCTTCCTTTTTAAAGCAGGGAGCAGTGGAGCTGAGCTGCCGGGTTCCACTGGGAGGTGGCTTTGGGGTACCGGTTACCAGTACAGCCAATCCTTATTTGACAGGCAGGCAGGCAGCAGTACTAAGAAGGCAGGAGGGAGTCCTTGGCTTGTCTGCCCCAGCGTTTCTGGGTTAACTATTAATTGTTTGCTTGCTCCCCTGTTAGTTATTGAATTTATTAAGAGGACATTGATGGATCTGATTTGCACCTATTAACTGAATAGTTATAATATTACAAATGCTCTAAAACTGTTATGACCAGCTACGATCTTATAAGAACGAATCATCATATCTATGGGATTCAAAGTCATAAAATATATTTCAATGTAGCCTTACCTCCATCTTTGGATGGAGTCCGTATTCTATTAATTAATGACAACTCTTGCTTCCAATTCAGAACCATATTGCCATGTTTAAAGATCTCAATGGCTTCCAAATTTACCCATAACTTATAATTATATTCTTGTGAAAGACTCCCCGTTCCTCCAAAGTTTATCCTATGACCAGTTGTCAGCATATGTTCCGCTAGGGCAGATTGTTTATAATGCCCCAATCTACATGCTCGTTCATGTTCCTTAACACATGTAGAGATTGAGTGTTTAGTGGTCCCTAAGGACCACTATATAGAGACCACTAAATAGAATATGGACTCCATCTTTGAGTAAGGTTACATTGAAATATAGTATTCGCTAGAGGCTCTCAAACAAGTTAGAATACATTGTTTTTAGGTCAGGTCAATTACAGTCATTGGCATGTGCCTCTCATTTCTAAGTTTGACTGATGTCTGCTGCCTTGTGAATTAGACGCTATTGCTTTAAATGCCGGTTATAGAGGGATTCTGTTAACATCTTCTTTCTTGCCGCTTGATCTGCATCGGAGGATATTCTTGGCCAATGAATGAGACGTTATGCTGTTTTAAGATCTTTTATTGTAAAAATACATATCTTATGACCTTGAATCCTGTAAATATGATTCTTTCTTGTAAGTTATAATATTATTATTATTAGGCACTAAGCTGAGACAATCTTGAGAGTTTATTGCTGCATTTTAAATCAATTTTTATTGGCTAATTTTGATAATATTGTGTTTGTTAGGTGCTTTGGCTTCCTTTTTTAAATGGAAAAGCAGGACACATATATTAAAGTGAAACGCGTCAGCATTTTTTGCTGAGGGTCACTTTATGTATTTCTGGTAAAGTATTCAGCCTTGATGGCCACGGTCTCATAAAAACTTTGTCTCCTAACATTTTGCCTGCATCTTTGGCAGGCATTTGGCACTTTACGTACTGCCAAATTCTGCCGTGGGGCTCCCTTGTGGGTCATTTGGTGCTGGCCCTACTTGCTCTTTCCAGTGTGCAGGGAGACCCTGCTGCAGAATCATCTCACAGCCACAATCTACACAAGGGTTCCATGGAGGAATTCGGCAAAGCACAAAAGTGCCTCTGAATGGGATGCCAAACAACCCAGCCTTTGAGCATCACGTTTAAACAAGGTTCCTTTTACCACCAAGGCCTCAACAAACAGCCTAAGCAACCTGTTCTCCTGATCCTCTGCACCTGGGCCAAAAGATGCCAACTATCAACAAGCCAGATTTGGCCCAGGGCTACCAGTTGCAGACTATACTGGAATAACATTTCAGAGGCCGCAGTAATGGCATAAAACCAAGCCGCTTTGCTGCCGTTTGTCCTTGCAGGGGGACAACTACAATGCGCCTGGCGCTGTAGCAAGAGCCCCAAAGAAGCTCAGGCTCTTGTAGCAAAATGGGCAAACTCCCACAAGCGGACAGGGCAACCCAAAGGTGAGCAGTATGATATTCGCGTACAGTGCAGGACAGCTGTGGTGCTATATGCTTTTGAGAAGCGGGGGGTGGGGGGGGGATGGGACTTTGTCATCCATATAGGTCAGTGCTTCCCAACCTTGGGGTCGGGACCCCCAAGGGGGTTGTGAAGCGGTTTCTGGGGGGTCGCGGGATGTCAGCTGGATGGCCACAACCAAGATGGCAGCTCACTCCTTCCCCCCCCCCCACTGCAGAGAAAGAAGTGTCTGATGCTCTCTTGGGGCTTGTCTACTCACCTTGTGTTACTTTCTGCTTGTCTTTTAGCATCTCGGTTAATGTTAAATCACTCCATTCCTCCCCCCTCCCCTTTATGGGGCTGCTTATGAGTACAACTTTAAAAATGTGATTATTTTAAAAAGCGTGATTTATTAAACAGTGTAATTTGTTAAAAACAATGACATCATTTCCTGCTTAATGACATCACTTCCAGCCCTAGGTCTTAGGGGGGTCCCGACAGATTGTCATTTTATAAAAGGGGGTCCCAGTGCTAAAAAGGTTGGGAACCACTGATATAGGTGAATGCTGCCACTCCCCCCTCCCCTCCAGCTTTATGGCTGTGGTCTGCAAGCCCAGAAGAGAGAAGTGACGATTTCACCAGATGAAGTCAAGAAAAAAGACTAAATCAAAAGGACGACAGCAGCAGTCATAGGACAGCAGCAGCAGCACGTACACAGGGAGTGCAGCTTATTTTCCCCAGGGTAGTCAGAGGCTAATTGAACTTCTGGCTGGCGAGTTTGTTTGATGCTCTGCAAAGAAGTCCTAGATACCCAGCTGCCGAAGGAAGGAACCAGGGTCCTTATTAGCATCAGAAAGGCAGGCAGTGCGCCCATTTCAAACTGCTCATTATTTCCCACACAATGCCAATCCACGTGCCCTTCAAGATGCAAGATTATTTTTTTTCTCGGGAGAGGCAGCAGGTAGCTTCCAACATTTCCCTCCCTTTCCTATCCTTTGGGGGGGAGGGGGGAGGACAGCTATCCACGGACAGTTATCCACGGATTGTGGGGATCCCCCCCCCCAGGCTTTTACTTTTTCCCCAGTAAGCTTCGTTTCTTCCTTAAAGAAACAGGAGAAGCAGCCTCTGGCTGCTTATTACAGGCAAGTAGAACGAGACTAAGTACTAGAGAGGCTCTGCAAGGTTAACAGAAACCTTGCAGAGCCTCTCTAGGACTTAGTCTCATTCTACTTGCCTGCAATGGAGGCTGCTTCTCTGTTTGTTTTAAGGAAGATACAAAGCTTGCTGAAAGAAAAATAAGAGCTGGCGGGGCAAGCATGCCTGCCTGCAGGGGAGGCAGGGTGGGGGGGCCCCTCAGGAAACCATGGAGGGGGTGTTCGCTCTTATCCACGGTTTCAAGTATCCACGGAGGGGCCTGGAACATATCCCCAGTGGATATGGGGGCCCACCTGTACTGTATTTTCCAGTTGCCTTCCGTCCAAAGGTAGCAGAAATGCTCCTGGTTGCAATGGGCACTTTCTGGAGGACGAGGTGAGCGAGCAGCTGGGCCTCTTGGGCGTGGTCTGACAGGGCGAGATGCAGTGGCTGAAGCCACGTCAATCTGGGCCTGGGGATGTTGCGTGGGCTGCTGCCTCAGGCTCTCATGGAAGGCAGGGAAGCAGGGGGTCCATATCATCCGTGCCATGTCCACCTTGGCCTGCTGCATGCACAGCGACACCACAGGAGGGCCACGTCGTAGGTCAGTGACATGCAGAAGGTCCCAGGTTCAAGCCCTGGCAGCCGCTGGGGGAAACCCTCCCTGGAGGGCTGCTGCCAATCAGTGTCCAGTCCTAAGCTGGATGGAGCAAGGGCCTGACTCCACAGGGGGCGGCAGCTTCCTCTGTTCACACACATTGTCTCTCAGGAGGCAGGGACGGAGGATACGCTGCCTTCACCGCAGCAGCACGCCCAAGGCAGCGCTCAACGATTCCCCAGAGGAGTGAATGGCATGTTCAGGGGGCGCGCTCAGGGATGCTGTGGAGGTGGGGCTTACCCTGCCCCCGGGACCTGGTGATTCCAATGGCCCCAACCCCGGAGAGCTGAGTTTGCCCCCCTCTGCACAGACCCGTTCTAGTTCGGTCACACTGAAGTATGATGGAATGGTGGGAATTTTTAGCAAGGGAAAAGGAGCCCATTGGTGCCACTGCAAGTGGTTCTGGGGTGGAATTGTGCTTCTGCGCCATGCTGAGCAACGGCCCCTCCCTACACGTACCAGCGGCCCAGCCAGGACACGCAAGAGGAGAAGGCGGCCCAGCACCCCCTGCAAGAGCGTTGGGATTCTGTTCTCTTAGTCCACATATCCCATCATGCCGCCACCGCTGCAGTTATGGGTCCCTCCTAGAGCAGGGGTGGCCAACCTTCCACCATTAGTGCTACTGTGTTCTTAAGAGTTGTGTAGAAGACAGAATCTTGGCAGCTGCAAGTGCTGATGGTGCTGCTAAAGCAGCTGCACCTGCTGAAATGCCCTCACCTATGCAGCCATTTAAAGGGCCAGCATTCATGTTGAAAGGTTGGCCACCACTGTCCTAGACTAACAATCCTAACCAACTTTCCAGCCCTGATGCAGCAGTGCCAATGGGGCGCGCACTGTACCCTGCAGTCGCGGAGGCCTCCTCAAACATTCCCTTACCATGGAGCTGCATTGTGGCTGCACTGGCACTGGAAAGTGGGACAGAAGTCATAATTAGCCAACTATGCTTTCCACTAGGACTAGGGAATTTCTCCCCCCCCCCCAGACCTCAGGGATTCAGGCCTCACTCTTGCACACTATTAGGCTGAAGTGTGTGAGTGTGAGTGAGAGAGCGAGATGCAGTGGTGACAGGATACAGATATCGTGTTGCCTTCAGTGCTCCCTGAAGCATCTGGTCGGCAACTGTGAGATACAGGAAGCTGGACTAGATGGTCCTTTCGCCTGATCCAGCAGACAGACTCTAATGTTCTTGTGTGTGTGGTCAAGGAGGTTGGTCAAGATGCCCCCACTTCTCCCACCTCAAGGAATTCAGCGTCAAGGCCGTGGGTTGGCAGGCAGACCCCCAGCTGGGTGCAGGGGTACAAATGTGACCCTTTGTGTTTCTGGTGCATCCCCCCCCCCGACCACCCACGACCCAACACAGCCCATCGCTCGGTGGCCTTACCCGGAGGCCGTCCTGCAGGAGCGTCTGCTCGAGGGCTCCTGGGGCCACTTCCTCCAGGTGCAGCACGTGACAGAGGTCAGTCAGCTCCTTCTGCCCCAGGGAGCCGGTGCCGGTGGTGTCAAAGCTGTCAAAGAGCTCCTTGAGACGGGCTTCGTACTGATCCTGCTCAGCTTCATCCATCCCATAGCCCGCTGCGCTCGACTGTGGGGGAGGAAAGAGAAGAATATCAGAAACGAGGAACTGCTCTACTCTAACATGAATCCCAGGGGAAATGTTCATTGGTTGTAGCAAGCGCAACAGAGGGTTGGTTCAGATATATCAACCCATAGTCTGAACCAATTCAGAGTTAGGCTCCAAACCAGGATTTGTGAGCCAAGCACACAGGCAAGCCATCTTCCCCTGCCTTCCCAGAGAATCCCCAAATGCTAACCAATGTCCCCTGTAAGGGGTCCGTGTTGGTGCATGGACCTCTTCTTTTGCCGCGCTGTGTTGCAGCTGTGTCGGGACGCCATCTCCAAACCCATATCACCGAACCTCCAGGTTGCTGAGATCTGTGCTGCACAGCTTAGTGGGATGCTAACCCAAGCAGTTGCCTCTGAGGGCAGAGGAGTCTCCCAAACCATGGTCAGTCAGTCCAAATGCAGCAGCAAACTATGGTTTGTCCAAACTGTGGTATGCAAACCAGCTTCAAACTGTGGTTTCAGACCTGGTTTGGATGATAGCAAATCATGGGCCATCGTCATCTCCTGTGGCACCTTAAGAACCAGCAGATTTATTGGCAGAAGCATCTGTAGACAAGGACTCATTCTGTATTTATGTATTTACAAGATTGATACCCTCCCCTTCCCACTAACAATGGGGCGCTCAGGGCGGCTTACAATGTTCATTAAAATACAAGGACAAAAAGGTTAAAATAATGTTTAAAAAGCCAGCATAAAACATTATAAAAACCATAAAACCACACATAATACAAACATATAAAAATGCAAAATAAAATGCTGCAGCAGTAAATACAAATGATAAAAGCTTCTAAAAATAGCAAGGACAACAACGCCCACGCCAAAACAACGGAAGTGGGAAGGCCAGCTGGAAAAGAACGGCGAGTCTCCCTCGGAAAGCCTCCATGGAGGACACCAGTTCTCCACTCCCCTGGGAAGGGCTCCGTAATGTTGGCGCTGCCATGGAGAAGGCCCTGCCCCTTGATGCCCCCATCAGCCTGGCTTCAGTCGGGGGGGCACTCAAAGGAGGGCCCCCTCAGATGACCTCAGGGGATGAGCAGGCTCAGGGGGGAGAAGACAGCTCCTCAGGTCCCAAGTTGTAAAGGGCTTGAAAGGTTAGGGTTAGGGTTAGGTGGTGGTCAAAACCAGCACCTTAAATCGTGCCTGGAAACAAACTGGCACCCTGTGCAGCCCCTGGAGCAGTGCAGTGGTCTGGCCGAGTCAAACCACGGAGCAACGGAGACCACGTGGGCCACCACCACATCCTGCACGAATGGCAGTTTCCAGACAGTCTTCCAAGGCAGCCCACATACAGTGTGCTACAGTAGTCAAGTCTTGATGCCACCAAGGCACAGACCACAGTGGTCAGGGCTGACCGACTCAGGTATGGATGCAGTTGGCACCCCAGCCTCGACTAGACAAAGGCACCCCTGGCCAGCGCCATCACCTGACAATCCAGGAGAATCCAGAAGGACTCCCCCCCCAAAAAAAGCTGTGAATCTGCTCTTGCAGCACCAGTGAGGGTAGGTTGACAATTCAGCACCCGAGTCGTAGTTCTCCAAACCGGAAGGACCCCAGTTTTGCCTGGATTTAATTTCAGTTTGTTGACCCTTATCTAACCCCAACTGCCTCCAGGCAGCCCTCCACAATTTCAACACCTTCCGTGGATTCGATGGCAGGGAGAGAGCTGGGTTTCAGCCACATATTGGTGACACCCAACCCAAAACTCCAGATGGTCTCCCCCAGTGGTTTCATGTACATGTTAAACAGCATGGGGGACAGAATGGAGCCCTGTGGCACCCCACATGCCAAAGGCAAGTTTGCCGAACAGGCATCCCCCAGCAATACCTTCTGGGGTCTGTCAGCCAGAAAGGACCGGAACCACCACAACGCAGTGCCCTCGAGTCCCAACCCAGCCAAGCGACCCAGAAGGACACTATCGAGGACAATAGTGTTGAAAGCCCCACAGGACCCCAGAAAGCCCCATTGGTCCCACAGGACCAACAAAGATGCACTGCCCCCTCCAGTTCCCAGCACGGAAATGGGCAACCAAGGTCACCCCTGTCCCAGATTGCAAAACCTTAAAATGTGTAGACAGTTCTTTTTCAAAAACCATAACATCTGTATTTGGTTGACAGCCCATTTTGGCATTATTTGACAACATCTGGACATGCAGACTCTACCCTAAGCCAGATGTCCACTCCACAATCATACTCATTGACGGCTGATGCACAGCAGAAATTGGCCTGTATTTTTAAATATTTGCAGATAGATGGGTCAAAGTAAAACCATTAGCAAGGCCTTTTCCACCGCCATGCTGCAACACTCTTTGGCAGTTCCAGGCTTAATTGCCTTGCAACCAAGTCTGCCTGTCTCTCTCTCTCAAGAAGCTTATCTAAATTGCAGAAAAGCTGCCCTCCTCTCTCAAAGAGGTCAATTTATCACACAGTTCAGCTCTAACAACATTTATCTTAACTGCCAACACAAAATGTAAAATGCTTCTGCGAAGAAATAAAGCCCAAGTAGCTTCTGGATCAAAAGCAAACTCCAGGGTGCTGCTGCCAGGGATGGAAGAATCGCTTATTATCTTACCCTTTCCTTCCCCCTTGTGCACACTCTCCCCGACTATGCAATTCCTTTGTGCATTTCTATACACTACTTTTTAAAATAATGATGCTGAGATAACGCGGAAAGGCACAGTCTGCTTCCCAAATTCAACAAAAGATGCAGTGATCTGAGGGATGCATGAAAAATAATGCACCGCACAGCCCCTGTCACGTCTCCTGGTCGGGCTGGGAAAGATCCTACCTTGAGCCTCTTGCCCTGGAGATGTGCTGCCAGTCTCTGGGGACCAACGCTGAGCTAGTGGGTCTGACCAACCATCTAGGCTGGTAGTGGGAAGAAGGAGCATCGGAAACCACTAGCATATCTCTGAGCTGAGTTGCAGTAGATCGGCAAGGGTTTCTGACTCTCAAGAGCAACAACAAAACTTAGGCTGGGGAAAACCAGGGGTGGATTTTTCTGGGCAAGGACTGTGAGCTCAGTCCTGGTCCTGAAAACAAATTCCTGGGCTGCTAAGCAAGTGAGCAGATGCACGCTGTCCTTCCATTTGAAGTGCATGTTCATTGCCCAACCACCCATCCCGGCCACTGATTGGAGAATATTGGACTAGATGGACCCTGGTCTAATCCAACAGGGTCCTTCTTAGTCTTCACAGATGCTTCCTGCATGAACAGTTGGGCACTCTGGCAGCAGACAGGCACTGCCCTTTTCCCTTAGGCCAGGTCTGCCCACCCATGCTGGGTCCAAGCAAGAGGCCGGCCATGCAGATTGCAGAGATCCTTGTCAGGAGCTTGGAGACACCAGACCAGCAGGCAGGCTGCAGCGCCCTGCACGGACGGGAGGGCAGTGCGAGAGAAGGGCATGCCCTTGGCATGAGTTCCATCCGTCCCCTATATTATGGGATGCAGAGGTGCCCCTCCCTATGATCCTTTTGCCCAGCTCACGCACGCACGGTGCATTTGGGAAGGGGTGCGACCCAACCCCAGCACCTGAGAATGGAAAGAGCCTTTTTGCTTGCACTATAGCACCAAGCAGCAGTTTGACTTAGTGTCGCCAGCCAACGGCAAGCGGCTGAGACCGTGAGGGAAGAAACTGCTCCCCTGCGCCCCACCAATTCCCGCAGAATTTGTGGTCATGGCTTGTCGATGGCAGCAAGAAGGAAAACAAGCCTGTAGGGACAGACAGTGTTGAGCTGCGGTCACTGACTGGAGCAGAGGATTTTTAATTTGAGAGAATAATCTGAGACTCGGACGTCACAACTGGTGCCACAAGCGCATCAGTGGAGGAAAGACGGTCAGGACAGATTGTCCATGTACCTTTCCCAGGATCCCAGGGCAGATGGAATCTGGGTTGTGGGCTTTTCGAAGGACACGAGATGCTGATCACCCAGAGCATCATTTGCGGGTACCAGGCAGGCGGAGCCACCTTGCTGAAGCGAAGCAGGACTAGATCTGGCCAGTCCCTGGACAGGAGACCCCCTGGGGAACCCCAGGTAGGCGACCTCAAGTTCCATGATGGAAGTCAGGCAGCCAAAACATAAATGATGTAGTATTTGTAGGCAATAAAACCAACCACTCAACCCATTTCAGCGCCACCTTTTCCAAACTCCTCCAAATACAGCACTAAAAGTTGCATCAGAATCAGCACCACTTGGAAGATCTCCTGCAGCCTCCACCTGGCCCCTGAACCAGGCGGCTCACCTGGTCTCACAGTGTGAATGTTTCCGATGAAAGCAACCCTGTGGGAATGCTGAAGATGAAGGGAGCCCCCCACGCTCAGGGCCCGCCGCCCTGCCCTCCCTCCAGTTGCCTCTGCCCTCTCTCTTCACCGCTGCTGCTGCCGCCACCCGCTCCTGCTCTCTCCGACTGGGCCCATCCCTGGCGGGAAAGCAGAGCAGCAGGCCACCGCTCTGGGCTCACAGGAAGGCGGTCTGTGGTGGCTGCAGCAGCCATCCCCTGGGCCCAGCGGGAGAGAGTGGCAGTGAGGACTGCCACTGCTGTGAAGAGGGGTGTGTGTGTGTGTGTGTGTGTGTGTGTGTGTGTGTGTGTGTGTGTGTGTGTGTGTGTGAGAGAGAGAGAGAGAGAGAGAGAGAGAGAGAGAGAGAGAGAGAGAGAGAGAGAGAGTCTTCACTCGCTGGATGTGCAGCCAGCCAAGACATGTGAGAGAGTGCTACCTACTTCCATTGCGCAGGGAGGCCACCCAGAGCTCTGTTGCCCAGGCCTACAAAAACCAGGCAGGCACTGGGCATCCAGTGTAGTGCAGCAACTAACTCGTCTCCCTGTAGCCATACACTCATTCGGTGGTGCGAGGCAGGCAAGCCTTAGCCAACTCCCTCCCAGACACACTGTGGGGAGGATACTCGACAGACAGGGTTGTCTTAAGGACAACATCAAGAGAAGACACGCGAAGCCCTTGGCACACTAAAAAAGCGGCAATATACGAATGATGCCAAGGATGATTATGCGATGTTAATTATGATATGAGTCTTCTCCATTTCTATGTGGAAGCAGCAATGCTCAATGGGTGTGGTTTAAGGGGGGGTTGATGGGGGCTGGAAGAGCGAGGCAAGACACCCACAGGAGATCTCCCTCCTACTTCCACCACTGCACAAAAACAAACCCCATTACAAACAAACCAGCCCACACCAGTGAGGCCTGGCGCCAGAGTCGCCACTTTCAGGTTGCGCATGCATGCAGGAATGCGCGATGAAAAGAACATGTAAAGTCACACCATTATCGGGAGGGGGGGATGAACTCTTGCCCCGCATCGTGTGCTCCTTCTCCAAACACACAGTTTTGCATTATCCCTTTTAAATCCCGGATAATCTCTGGTTATCCGCAAACAGGTAGAATGAGATTGGAGCACTTTCACCAGCAGCAGCAGCAGCAGCAGCAAACAAAAAACAAAAAAAAACTTGTTAAATTAAAAAAAAGGAAAGAAAAACGAAGTTTGCTTCATATTGCTGGGCTATTTTTAAAGCAAGTTGCATTTTTTTTCTTGAAAGTAACTACTTTTAAGCTACCGGTAAGAGAGAGCTGGCAGAGGTCTGCTTCTGCCTGCCTTTCAGAACCAGCAATGTCCAGTCTTTTGGTTACACAGGAACTAAAAAGACCTCACGGCATTTGCACAGCATCAGCCACAGTTGTGAGTCATACACACAGGCTGCAGAACACAGACACACCACAGAGGTGTGCAATGTCAGCCCCTCTGACTGGCAGGCAGGATGCCTCGCTGCCCCGTTTCATTCTGAACTGCTCTGCCCCCCCAGTCAGAACACCTCTATGGGCTACCTGCCCCTTCCCCTCCTCAAAGACCACCTTCTCTGCAAAGCCTTAAAAAAACTCCTTAGTCCCTACCCTCTGTGGAAAGTCAGCCTCAGCATGCAGCTGACTGGAACACACCCTCTTCCTTTTATCATCTCTGCCTCCACCTTCCTCCCAGTGTGGACTCAGGCCGGAACTACACTACCCGCGGAGGCCTCTGCCCCTGCCTCTGCGCGCAGAGCTGCTCGGAAGGAGTGTCTTCCCGCCTGTTGTCCCTCCTGCTGTCCCGCCTTCTTAAGAAAGCGCAGCTGTGATTGGTTAAACACAAGCGCGCTCCGATTGGCCGAATAAGCCTTGGAATATAACCTCCACGGTAATTGTAGTAGTTCTGATTGGCATGTAACCACTCTCCTCCCCCTCTCCTCTGATTGGTAGGCTGCAGTAGCTCTGCGAACCCGCCCCCTAGCTCCGCGAAGCCGCCCCCTCAAAAGATGGGTTTCCAGCTTGAGGTACGCACCGGGAATCGGGAGGTCGCAGATGCCGCTTGCTTCCAAAATGCTGTCAGAATCTCCGCAAAGCGTGTAGTTCCAGCTTCACTTTGACAATTTTAGACTGTCAGCTACTCTGGTCAGGGGTCTGTCCTGGCTGCTACTTGGCAAAGCACCAGAGCACACTGATGGTGATATTGTTCTTGAAAACTTATATCCTGCTTTGTCTTTTTCAAATTCTAAAAGTAGCTAACCAACGGGAAGGTCAAAACAATCTCACATCAATACGTAAATCAAACCAATACAACCGCAGAGCAGCAAAGAACAGCATCATCATCCACTACAGGCCAACCCTTGCAAAACTAAAATCACTTCAGTCCAAAGTTTCCCCGAAAGAGCCAGATTTTGAATTGGCCACCTAAGAGGAAGAGAGTGTTGGAGTCAGAGGGATTCTCTGGAGAGGGCATTCCGTACAGCTGCTGGCACCACTACTGAATAGGCCCTGCTCCCAGAAGACCCCCCCACTGAACTTCATTCAGCTGAATGATACACACAAGGGGAGACATCCGGAAAAAAGTTGGTCTTCAGGCCCATAATGGCACTTCTGAATTGTCCAGGTCTGGTCTATGTGTGAGAAGCCTGCCCGTCTGCCCTTACCTGATCAACCTTCTGCCTACTACTGCTCTTCCGGCTCTACCTCATGAAGCCCCCAGCAACTGACCTCAGGAACCCTGTTGAAGAACACACACCCCAGGGAGGGTGAGGTCTTGGCCCAGCAGCCTCTGGCTTGGCCCAGCATGAAGGCACAACCACACTGCAAGAAGCAACTGGCAATTCCAGAGCCCAGGAGGCATTCAACTACGGCAACCGGCAACGACAGAAGATTCACCTTGTATTCCAGCTGGGAATTTGCCACCACCATGTTGTGGCCTGTCAGAGCAGACTGGCTCAGCATCAGCCTTTGTGGGCGTGTAGAGTTCTGATCATCACTCCTAGGCAAACTGGATGAGTGACCTTGATCCAGGCACCATCTTTTCAGCATAGCCTACCTAAGAGGGTTGTTGTTGCTGGACTAAAAAAATGTGGTGGAAACTTGAGAAAGAAGCCTACATGCACACCACAGAGCTCCTTGGAGAAGCACTAGGGTGCAAATGTGATAATTGAATAAGATTTTTTTTAAAAAACTCAAGCTGCAGAAGGGGGAGAACCGAGCGAGCCATTAGGTTCTTAGGAGGAATTGTTTCTTAGGAAGCAATTCAAAGCCTGCTGGCCAGGAAGCAGGTCTCGTGTAAAGGACACTCCCTGAGGTGAGACTCCTTGGGAGTCAGCCAAGTGTCCTGCGGCCAGGGAAGAGTTTGGCTGTCTCCTAGCGACTGCCTGCAGGCCCTTAGAGGAGGAGTCTTTGGGGGAACCACCAGTTTGTTCATGTGTTTTGGTTGCAGAACATAACAGAAAATTCTGGCCTTCTTCCAAGATCCCTCCCCCTCAAGTCACACTAATGATTACTGCTGTCGACCACGGAGAGGCTAAAACACTTTAAAGCCTGCTCCACAAAAGGCTGAACAACCTCACATCAACCTGACGTGCTAGGCCACTGGACCCAGTTTAAAAGACAGACACCTTAACTTCCTTGGGGCCACACCATGGCAGAGGTAGGACTCCAGCACAACTCCCAGTCCCATCTCACTATCCCCTCTTTTACTACCTGAAGCCACTATTATTATTTTTTAAACACAGGTTCAGTGTACATGGAAACATGAGATGCGCTTCCTTCTTTCCCATTGTTTGGTGGTGCTTGAGACACAACTTGCAGCCCCAATGCCTTGGTCTTTCAACTGGGCTGGCGGGTGGTGGTGGTGTATAAATAAGCAATAATTCAACAGGTGCAGCTTTCTCAGTCACTGATGATGAATATAGATGAACTTAATTAATTTCTGCCTGATGCCGTTTCAGCTTCTCAATCCTGTCATAACCTGTGAATTCCAGCCTGACACGTCTGGAGAAAGCACCCTGCTCCCCCATCCACAGGACCTAGCGCATGTTTTCATGTTCAGAGCTAACAAACCCAAAGTTGTAGAAGAGCAAAACCATTCAGAGCCCGCTCAGCATCAGGCAAGTTATACCACCACCTCTGGGGCATGTCAAGTGTTGGCTGCAGACCTTTCAGACTGTCCTCAGCTACTGTTTAGGTTCCAGGGAGTGGGGGGGGGGGTTGGCACCAAGCCCCCCAAACGAAAAGCAGAGTTGAACAAGAGCCTTTGTGCGGCTGGAATGTCTGGATCGCACTGACTGTTCAACTGCTCCCCATCCAGGGGTGTAAGAAGATAGTATGACCAGTTGACAGTCACAGCTGGTAGAGGGGAGAGGGCAGCCAAGTCTGGGCCAAAATTGCACCATATTTTCTTGTGCAGCTCCTCCCCTTTTCACGAAGGGTTGGTCCCACTGGATTGTGCCTTGGGATTCCCCTCCCATCAAAAGGATCCCCCTCCCATCAATGTCAAAACAAACCTTGTTTGGGTGTCATCACTCCCCCTTCACACCCCTCCAACCTTGCACACCCTGGGCATCAAAGGTCCAACTTTAATTCTCCTTGAGATTTTTTTCCCCAGTTAGAACAGATGGTTCAGCAAGAAAAGCTTGCAAGATCTGCTGGCTTGGCCGTAAGGCCAGGGACTATTTTAAGAACTCTGCTGCTGACTGCGATGCTTTCGAAAGGTATTAGTGAGGAGGCTCCAGATTTCCAGGAGACGGAAGAACCGAACATGGTGCTTTGCTTCTTTCTCAATGACATGGTGGTGCCCTCTGCCCTGAAACGCTTCCCCACTGTGGAGGGTACACGCAGCCTACCTGGGGCACTCCTGGACTGGAGCAGCAGCAGGCCTGGCAAGGATGTCGGGTTCAGGATGTTTCTCCTCCACCCTGAGCCGCTGCCTGGACGAGAAGCTGCTCACTAGACGAGAGCTCAGAGAGCTGCTGCCTGAGTAGACAGGACAGGGTGAGGTGGACTACAGGCCTGACTCAGCGTGAGACAACTCCAGATGCAGATGTGTGCCCAGATGTTCACTACCTCACAGTTTGTACTGCGACACCCTTCACATATGCTCAGAGGCAACCTTTGCTAATATTTTGCATATCCCAAGAAGACCTCCTTGTACTGAAAACAGGTTCCAGAGCTCAGCCCTGATACAAATCAACCCCATTAATACAACAATTATTTAAACGATAGAGCATTCAGTGCTATACAGGACATTGTAAAGATATTTTAGATAAATATGTAAGACTGGAAACTTGGGCTGTCACCCAGTTAAAGAAATCTTAATCAATTAATCATATGTCTTCCAATCAATCACTTAATCAAATACATTGCATACAAGTAAAAACGGCAGTTCTGATGCAGAAGGCATCCTTTATTTTGAGACAATGCCTGCATCATTTTAGAAGAAGCATTCTCCTTGCGTGGAGGAATGGGGGAATGCCTCACCCCTTTTTGGGATGGCGTTCGCCACTTGCAGTTTTTATAAGGGTTTTTTTTATTATTAAAATAACTATTTAGAAAAATCTGCTGCCCAATTATTTAAGGCACCTTCTTAAAAGATTACCCTTTTCAATGAATAATCAAACCAATTCATTGATTCAATAAGAACATAAGAAGAGCCCTGCTGGATCAGGCCAAAAGCCCATCTAGTCCAGCTTCCTGTATCACACAGTGGCCCCACCAGATGCCTCAGGGAGCACAAGACAACAAGATAACCTGTATCCTGTCGCCACTCCTCTGCACCTGGCACAGAGAAAACCTACTTATAAAGCCAGAAGGTGGCTTATGGCTTGTAACCTGTGATGGTCTTTTCCTCCATGAAACTATCTAGGCCAGGTGCCATCACCACATCCTGCGGCAAGGAGTTCCACAGATTAAGAGCCCTGCTGGATCAGGCCAAAGGCCCATCTAGTCCAGCTTCCTGTATCACACAGTGGCCCCACCAGATGCCTCAGGGACCACAAGACAACAAGATAACCTGTTTCCTGCTGCCACTCCCTTGCACCTGGCACAGAGAAAACCCACTTCTAAAACCAGGAGGTTGCTTATGGCTTGTAACCTGTGATGGACTTTTCCTCCATGAATCTGTCCAAACCCCTTTTAAAGGCCTCCAGGCCAGGGTGAGCAATATGGTTCACTCCTCCCCCTTGTCCTCTCACAATAACCTCTCATAATAATAATTTTTGTACGTTCATATACGTCCATTGCCAACTCCAACTTCAGCCTGTTAGACGTTATAATCCAAAATTATGTACAATCTAATGATGGACTAAGATAATTATGGACAGGATCCTTCTCCCGGTAAAATCTCAGGACTTTTACTAGTGGAATCAGTGGAAGCATAAGAGCCCCGCTGGATCAGGCCAAAGGCCCACCTAGTCCAGCTTCCTGTATCACACAGTGGCCCCACCAGATGCCTCAGGGAGCACACAAGACAACAAGATGACCTGTTTCCCGTTGACACTCTGCTGCATCTGGCACAGAGAAAACCTACTTCTAAAACCAGGAAGTTGCTTATAAGATGCAATGATGCAGCTCTACTGGAAGCCTCTTCAAAGGACATTTGTATGGGCACATTTTCTCCAGCTTTCCTGTCTTTTGACATCCAGTATAAGAAGGGAATTGGCTAGAGCCACGGCGAGCAAGAGATGGCTGCCTAGTGACTCCCCGTTGGCCAATTCTTGCAAAGCGATTCCCTATAATGCCAGGGTTCTTGTGAAGAAGCCCAACTGGACTCGGTGGGGCCAGGGCAGCTGCCGCAAGACTCCGCTGATCTTCTTAATCCAGAGTGCAGGCGCCTGATCCCCAAACACAGATTAGCTGTGTGGATTAGCTGCCAAGAGCTCATGAATCTATGCAGGAGCCCTGCTCTTTCTTAGGAGAATCCACAAGCGTGAAGTCAGACCACTTGAGAGAGAAAGGAGAAAAGACAGCAGCCTGGCCTGATTCATTAAGATCTGGGATGTAGCATATTGAGTTAAATTAATAAACTTGGTGAGAACAATGTGTGTGTGTGGGGGGGGAGGGATCCCTGTAAGGGCAGGTGATTCTCCTCCTTACATGCTCTCAAAAAGTCTCTTTGGGGAGATAAGAATATCGTTTGTCTCCAATTTTAATGCAGGAAAAATAAAAAAACCTGCTTCAGCTGCCAGGAGTCGGAGAAACACTCAGGATGCCGAACACAGGGAAGCCCAGCAAACCTGGCGCTTGCAAATGAATGACGGAAGGAGTCAGTCCTGCAGCCTGCTAAGCAGCACAGGGTTGAATTGGCCAGAAACCCATGCTTTACTTATTTGACCCTTTCCCACAATCAAGGTTGCCTCCCAGCATTGGGAACATTCCTTCCTCCTAGGGCAAATAGCAGCTCTCTCGCTCTGTGTGTGTGTGTGTGTGTGTGTGTGTGTGTGTGTTTAAAGCCCCCAATCCCCCTCCCACTGCAATCTAAATCGGCTGCCAAGGCTGCTCTTGAGTAAAAGACATAGGAAGCATGTCAAGGCCAAGCGCGTTATTACAACGTTGTGCCATTCTGGGGTCAAAACAGGCAGGACACTGAATGCAGCTTTGCTTTACTGCCTCCTTTCTAACCACCCCAAGACAGCCCGGTGAAGGGCGCTCGGCTCGCACGCAGGAGCAAGCAAAGCCAGGCCGAGGGGGCGCAGGCCGCGTCCCTTGCTGCGAATGGAGGCACAGCAGGGGGGAAACAGCTCAACAGGGAGGAGGCCACAGTCCTGGTCAGCAGCCACCCGCTCCGAGGTGCTTTTACTCAGAAGGAAGCGCTGCTGCTGCTGCTGCTGCTGCTGTGCTCAAAGTGGTTATCTTGTTGGCTGTGTGCTCCCTGAGGCATCTGGTGGGGCCACTGTGTGATACAGGAAGCTGGGCTAGATGGGCTTTTGGCCTGATCCAGCAGGGCTCTTCTTATGTTCTTATGTGTGTGTGTGTGTGTGGGGGGGGGGTTTCTAGGGTTTTTTTACAGTAAAATAACTGACTCACCGTGAGCACCAAGCCCATTATTTAAGGGGCTAGTTGTAGCCTTCAAAAGTCCTTCACAGCCTGGGACAAAAGACCCCCCACCCCACTCCCTACAGCTGCCCCTCCACCTATCATCAAGATGGTATGTAGCTAGGCCCAGATTTAGGTTCAAATATGCCTCAGTCAGGGTGCAATCCAAACCTACTTAGGCCACCGTTGTAACCAGTGACCCAGCGAAAACGGGAGGCCCCAGAACGGAAAGGGGATTCAAATCCCCTTTGAATTCCCCTTTTGAAGGGGATTTGAATCCCCTTTCTATTCTGGGGCCTCCCGTTTTCGCTGGTTCGCTGGTTACAACGGCGGCCTAAGTAGGTTTGGATTGCACCCTCAGTCACTTTTCAAACTTCAACTTTCAATTAGTTGACTTTTTAATCAAATGTCATCTGTTTTATGTGATCTTTTAAGGCTTGTCTTGTTTTTATTTGTTTTAATTATTTTAATGTTTTATTATTACTGTTTTAATGTTGTAAGCCGCCTTGATTGCCCTTATGGGGAGAAAGGCAGGCTATAAATTCTTTAATTTATTTATTATTAATTCATTAAATAAATCTTCTTTTCAAACATTTCAATTTTTTTTCAGAGTTTAGGATTCAGAAGGCCACTAAAAGCCTTTCAAAAAACAATGGAAGCTCCCAGCACCAGTGAGCACAGTGTTGCACAGGCTGGGGGCCAGACCGGATCCTTGTTGCTCCATGGCAGGCCTCCAATGGTCAAGAAAGCTAATCGGAAGTGTCAGGTTTTCCCCTCTTCCCAGGGTCTCCAGAGAAAGGAGAACAAGTCCAGGGTGAGGGGCCAGAATCCAGGGCAGGAGGATGTTTTCTGCATAGCTCGAAAGATGTTGCAGTTCTTCCTTCCCCCACATCTACCCAGATCCACCCTTGAGGCACCTGGTACAGTCCGGATATTGCCCTGATCTGCCAGGGGCCGTCCTCTGCCCTCCCCAGGTGCCACTAGACTAGGCAGTGGCGTCACTGGAGGGGGTGTGGAGAAGTAAGTGGTGCAAGACAAATCAAAACTGTGCCTCTGTGGTCAACTATTGTGAAGCGCACTAACAATCTGTATTCTAGTAGAGGACACAGGTATTATGGGTTTGAAAGCCATGTATTATTTGTTGGAGACCGACGTTTCAACCTCCTAGCCGAGGTCTTTGTCAAGGTGGTTACAGCAAGGCTGCAAGGATGGTACCATCCTTGCTGTAACCACCTTGACAAAGACCTCGACTAGGAGGTTGAAACGTCAGTCTCTAACAAATACCGTATTGGTCTGAGTATAAGACTCACTTTTTTCTCCTAATTTAAGTTTTTAAACTAGGGGTGTGTCTTATAATCAGGCTGTTGCAATTTAATGCCAATGATTTAATTAATTTTTTTTAATAGCACCAAACTTTAAGGGTGCGTCTTATAATCAGGTGCGTCTTATACTCGGGACAATACAGTAATACATGACTTTCAAACCCATAATACCTGTGTCCTCTACTATTATAACCAGCCATGAAAGCTTCCATTCTAAAATCTGTATTCTGTTTGCAATCAAAACTTTCCTCTGCCTGTTACACTGACGTAGCCACTCTGAACTCCTCAGAGCAGGGGTCAATCAGCAACCTACGGCCTGCGGGCTGGATCTGGCCCACCACCCATAGGCATCCAGCCCAAGCGGAGCTCAGCTTGGAAGTCCCCCGCCCAGTTTGCCACGTGCCAGACAGGGCATGACAGAGCCACCTGCCCAGGCTTGTGGCACAGGGACTCCGTGAGCCCGGGCAGGTGGCTCTGCCATGCCCTGTCCGGCATGCGATAAACTGGGCCTCGCCTCCCAAGCGGAGCTCCGTGCAGCCACTTCCGGGAGCTCGGCAACCCAGAAGTTCGGGCCCTTTGCCTGGAAAGGTTGCCGACCCCTGGCTTAGAAGAAGGATGAGATACAAATGCAGCAGAAAGTGGAATGAAACGTACATCAGACACAACCATCTCAATGACTCCCCTTTTATGTCACACAGTAGGAGCCCTCCTGGATCAGGCCAGAGATCCGCCGAGTCCAAACTGCTGCCTCCAACCGATGCTCCCTGGGATGCAACTTGTGCTCTGGGCACCAAGGCAACAGCCATCCCTGGTGTCTGTTCCCAGCAAAGCCCAGAGGCCTCTGAAGATGCACTTGGCCCTATAACCACTATGCAAGACGGTCTTCCATGAACGTGCCTGATCCCCTTTGAAGCCCCCTAAGCCAGTGCCCCCTAAGACCGTACCACATATCCCTCGCTGGTCTGACTCGAATCTTACACAGTATTTCTTCCGGAAAGCCATGGCAGTTTTGCTTTGCAAAATCCACATCTCAATCTATGTGCTGAAGCAGCATCGAATGACGATTTTTTTCAATGGCCCTGGGGCGTCGGCCCTGCACTGGGACTTTTCACGGTTGTAGGGGGAGAAGGTATTTTTCAGATGAATCGAAACCCAAAGTACAGCCAGCAATTTCTTCCAAGACATGATGGCAGTGGTGCCATTTTCCCACTGCTCTCAATTACTTTACAGGCTGCAGGTGTTACGGACTGATTAATTGTCAAGTACTCAGGCAATTAACAGCCTCTTAATTGAGCAGTTGGGCGTCACTATTAGCAGCAAGAGTACTAGTATCAGAAAGCAGGTAACAACATTTGTAGAATTCATGCTGGGATGGGAGGGAGGGAAGGAGAGAACCAACATTAAGCTCCTAGAGTCGGTCATATGAAAAGATGAAGCTGCCTTTGTCTGAGTCAGACCATTGGCCCATCTAGACCAGTATTGCCTACAATGACTGGCAGCAGCTTGAGGTCTTCACCCAGAGAAGGGTCTTTCTCAGCCCTGCTGGGAGATGCTGCCAGGAATTGAGCTTGGAACATACGGGCTCTATCACGAAGCTGAACCTGGATGGTCTCCATCCATACAAAGCATGTGATTTACCACTGAGCTACAGGGCGGGGCAAAAGAGGAGATCTACTTATCTGTACACTTGCCACAGAGACAGAAAAATAAAGCTGCAGTTTCCCCTTCTTTGCAAAAGAATAGAGGATAGATTGCAAAAGAAATGATGCATGTGTTCTCTTGCACCTTTTAAGGTAGGACCAGATGTAGGACGAACACAGGCAAATCTGAGGAAGCACAGCCCCCTTCCTCCATTGTTTAGCTGGTCAGTTGGCAACCCTAGTCATCCCCACAATGAGGAAAATTGCCATCCTGTCAGGTCTCCAACATGATGTGTGAATGGCCCCTTGCCTTTCTCACAGGAGAAGGCAGGACAGGGCGAGGGGACTCCGGAGGGTGACAGATTCCCCCGCAGAATCTTGTGTTCTGCCTTTCATTCACGCCTTCCAAGCGCCAAACCAAATTCCAGGTGCCGTTCCTTCCCACATGCGGGCAGGGCCTGAAGGGCACAAATGCTAAGCAGAAAATGTTCATGCGGGCATCAGGGTAGAGTTCATGTCATGTTTCTCAAGTCATGTATGTCTTTACTTTTATCTTTGTCCCACTGAGATTGTTGTGGTGCTCAGGTTCTAACAAAGCCTTACGGAAGAGGCCCTTCCGCTCTCACCCACTCGAACGAGGTTCAGACATTCCTGTCTCCTGCAAAGGCCATTTGTAAAAGGACGCTTTTTCTGACATGGAGATCAGTGATGAGAAAAGCTTCACCTGCTAAATTTCTGCAGAGCCCCCAAGGGCCGGGCCAATTAAAAACAGCAACAACAGAGACACTGCAAACGAACACGGCTGACGGGTAAGGCCTTGGAAATGGCAGAAATGGCTACACTGACAGCCACAAACAAGAAATGGTCTTAATTCTATCTGTCACTTGGGTTAAGAAATAGTTACCATTTGGAGATGAATGGAATGTACATTACAACTCTCTATCACTGCATCCGAATTTGGTTTTCCAATTTCTTTTGAGATTAAGAAATAAAGAAAGACAGAGATGACTACCCTAACTTTGTCTCCCACTCATTTCCAAGGCCTGCCAGCTCCTGGTCCCATGGCCTGAATACCATTTGCCCAAAGAACTAACAAAACAATGTTCGCACAGACAGACAGGCAGGGACAGAAGAGGCCTCAATGAAGCCTAGGACACAAAGCAGCCACAGCCTGGTGTGGTCGCAGTCAATCACTCCGCGACCCACTCAAGTCCCTCTCTTCAAAGGTCACTGAGGAATTCAGCACTACACAGCTGGCAACTGCACTCAGCCACAGAGCTGGGCAATCATTTGTGCCGCACAAGTCCAGGCAGCTCTGCGACTTGTGATCATTAATCACCATGTCCCCTTGTCTCCAGGTCCGATTATTCGACACGGGCGATGTTTCCAATCAAATTAACGGAAACCTCTTTCAAGCAGGCAAAGAAAGGGAATTTATTAACTAGGCCCAGCTCCTTGGCAGATCAGCCAAGGATAAAGTCGGGTAAGAGCCCAACAGATTTATGGTAATAGCTCCGAAACAGACGTGAGTGTCGTGAATATTCAAGACATGCCAGTATTTGCATTGTAATAGACTCTTTCAATAACAACCCCCCCCCACACACACACACACTAATAAGGGGAATAAGGGAACAATTTGCCCATCTGTGTTTATTTTGTTAAAAAAATATTACGAACGGGCAGTGAAGTGCAATAAGTCACCAAAGCTCCTGCAGACAAAGCCACAAAGGTGTACCCCCCCACACACACACACATTTGGAGAAGCACCGAGCTGGGAGGTGAGGGAGGGAAGTGCAAGGCAGAAGAACGCGCAAGCCTGCCTGTCCCACAATCTCCACTTTTGTCCAGGAATAACAATTACGTAATTGACAAGCTTGCCACACTGTACTTTCCTGGAACATCTTTTGTTCCTCAGCCTATCAGTGCCGAAGCGCTTGCCAAAACATTGAGCATCTAATTAAGATCCTGGACGGAAACATCTCCTTTCACTCCAACCTTTTTATTAGCTTGTTTTCACAAAGTTTTCAAGAGGAAGAAAAAAAAATACCTCAAAGCAAATCCATGCAGCAAACAGCCACAGACATGTGCACACATCGTATTTCCTTCTCTCAGCCTTGGCTAGTCCAAGCTGCTCTCTCTGAGCTTCCTGCACTCCAGATTTGAGAAACTCAGAAAGCCGCCCAGCTCAAGTTCACAGAGGAAGCAGGTGAAGAGAAGAAGAGCTCACAAAAGGCCGAGGAACTTTCTTTCTCCCTTCTTTTGCAGCCACCCCTCCTTACCTTCGCATTGGGAAAAGCCCTTCCTTCCTAGCCCATTCGAAACCTTGGAGGATCTCAGGCTTTCCAGTCTTTTAAGGTACAGTATTTAAAGGGATAGCCTGGGGAGCAACGGGTCAGACGAATGGACCCATCTTAGGGCAGGCCTCCTCCCTCCCCCGCACCAGTCTCCTTCGGGCGTTTTGAAGTTTGAGATCTTGGCTTGCCCCTCTGCATCTAGCACAAATGGACATTAAACTTTCTTCATAAAGGCCCCCAAGGCCAGCTACTGCAGAGCAAGGATTCCCGACTGTTCCTCCCTCGCCACCTCCCCCCTGATTTGAACACCACCCTCCCCATTCAGTGTTCTGGATCTGCCTGCATAGCCCAGGGAAGGAGAGCGCCTTGGTGTGCAATTGACAAGAAACAATGAAACTGACTAGACTCCCCCTCCCCTTCCTCCATGCATTGTCCAAGCTGAGTGAAACGCAGAAGCGGGGGTGCGTGCGGGCGGGTGGGACTGAAGCATCCTTGGAGCGGACAAACCCGGGGGTCTGGAGAAAGAGAGAGATGCAGCCTCTGCAAGGGGAGACTGGGTCCCGACTCTCTCTCTCTCTCTCTCTCTCTCTCTCCAGCCGCCTAGGAGTGTGAGCCCGTCCAGGACACGGCGAGAGCTTTCTCCCGCCGGAGTTTACCAAGCGGTGTAGAGCGAGCACCGGGCGCCCCGAAGCGGGGTCCGGCGGCGTGGTCAGATCTGCCTTGGTGCTGCTGGCTCGACGGGCAGTGGAGCCAGCGGCGAAGCGCGCCCGCCCGCCCGCCCGCCCTCCGCAGCCCCGCGGACTCACCTGCCCAGGGAACGAACGGCACTCCAGCCTCCTCCTCGCCGCCGCCAGCGACCCTGCAATGAGGAGCAGGCTTTTGTTGTGAGCGTTCAGGGCCAGGGTCGGGGGGGGGGGCGGGGGAGCACGGCCGGCATTAGCATCTCTAAGGGGCGGCCCCAGAGGGGACAGAGAGAGGAATCGACGCCGCCGCCGCCGCCTTTCCCCTCCCCTGCCGGCCTGGATCCCTCCCCATTCGCCAGGCGACGGCTCCCCCGACTCCGGTGCACCCCCACCCAGCAGGTCGTGCCCCCTATCTCGGCCTGCACCGCACATGTACAAGCAGTTCCCCTCCCTCTTGGCAAATCTTTTTCCCAACACGGCAGCCCCCCCTTTCTCCACTGCAGCCTCACAACACGACCTCACGGCAAGGCACGGGCCCCCCTTCCTCTCGTCTCTCCAGAATGCACCCCGCTCGCCCCATCATCAGCCCCCACTTCTCCGCGAGGGACTCAGTGTGCCCCCCAAGCACAGCAGCTTCCCCTTGTGAAGGATCGAGTCCCACTCCCACAGCACCCCGCAACCTCCATCAAGCCCCTCCTGACCCTGTCACAGCAGCTCCCCGTTTCCGGAAGACCCCCCCCCCTTGCCAAACCATTCCTCATCCCCACACACACCCCAAAGTACGTTTCCTTCTCTGCAATGCCCTCAGGACACCCCGTCACCCAAACCCTCGATTCTGCTGCTGCAGACCCCACTCCCTCACACGCCCCCCAGCACTGCACACGCTCACCCTGCCAACTCCTGCTCTCCAGCCGCGATGTTCCGTTATAAACGCAGCACAGCCTCTCTGACGATGATAAGCGAAGCCCCAACGGCGTGTGACACGCTCTAACAGCCGCTCCGACGCGACCTCCAGTGCCCCCGCAGCAGCCCCCGTCTCTCCGCCATCCTGCCAGCCCCAGGTTCTCCCCTGCCACCACCTCTAGAGGCTCCCCCCCCCTGGTGGCGACTCCGCGTAGTGCCCCCGGCGAACGTCCCCCCACCGGTCGCAGCCGCCGGAGCAGCAGCAGCCTGCCTGGCCTGAGCGCAATGACGCGGCGCGGCGCGGCGGCGGCGGCTCAGTTGCCGGCCCTTACCTGTCTCACGGCCCCGCGATCCTCCTGCACCCAGCTCGCGGCGGCATCGCTCGCCCCGCCGCCGACGCCGCCCGGGGCTCCTCCCGGCTCAGCTTCACTGCCGGACGGCCATGGCCAGAGCCGAGCTGCTGGAGAGGGAGGAGAGGCAGGCCGGGAAGGGGCGAGGAGAGGGCGGGCTTGTGCGCTGGCAACGCCCGGCAGGAGGAGGAGACGGAGAGCCGAGGCCGGAGGAGCCCTCCCTCGTAGCCGCTGCTGCTCGGGGAAATGGCGGAGGAGGACGAGAGGCCGGGCAGTGACCTCCCGGGAGGGAGCATCTCCCCATCAGCGCCACCAGGCTGGGCTTGGCACAGCCCGAAGCCTCATTTGTTGCAAGAAGTTCGTTGGGAAGCACCACCGCGTCGTCCCTCTGACCATGTGCAAAGTGTCTTTTATTACCCCTCGACTTGCGAGGAGGGCGGCGGGTCCCCGGAACGATGAAGCCACGCAGGAGGACCTGTGGCAATTCTAGGGGAAAAAAACCTTCGGCTAAATGCAGTGGCGGCGGTGCAACTCGAAGGGTTTCTACAGTGTGTGAAGATGTTGTGCTATTTTACTCCTCGCCGGGTTCGTGCTGGCTGCTCTGGTGTCTCTGTACAGGAAAGGAAACTGGAAGCGCCACATTACCGGGTTTGACCAGCGCGCGGTAAAGAGGGGGATGGTCTGCTTCTCGCTCGAGCCAGCGGGAAGGAAGCAGATCAACATTGCGGCTTGCATTGGAGGGAGGCGGTTGGAGAAGCAGCAGCAGCAGCAACAGCAGCAGACTCCGGGTGAAAAGCAGCACCCCGGTCCCCGACTCCGCAGTCGACGACCCTCACAATCTGCCGCTGATCTGCGAGCTGCATCCAGTAGTAGCCTCTTCGACGGGCCGGTCGTCGTGCCTAAGTGTATCATAGACACGTGTCACAACAATAGCAGAAGTTGATGATGACAACAGCACACTCGGGTTAGCTGCTGAGCTCATGATGTAACGTTGGTTTGCCGCAAGAGAGGAACTCCTGGTCGCAACCGAGGCCTCCGCAAGCTCGGAGGGAGCGATGCAGCATTCCGCTTCCTCCGCTTCCCGGCTTGAGGCCTCATCATGACCTTCAGGTCAGCAGCCAGAGGCCCCCGGGCGTCCGGACCGTGCCTGCAGTCTGCTGGCTTTCAGAAGGCTGCTTCAGTTGCCTTCTTTGTGATGTCAGATTTGGGTTTCTTCTTGCCCCCTTGTCCCTGGCTCCGACGTTTGGACTGTGACCGTCCCCATTCGCGGTTGTATCTTTGAGGCCAAAGTAGATGCAACGTGGGGGTCAGGATCATCTAAGTGGTTTCTCTCCCCCCCCCCCAATTAAGAGCCCCACATGCAGCCACTGGGGTTTCTGGACAATTTTGAATCCGAAGGTTTTCTGGGAATTTTGCCAGTGCCCTAAATTGATGAGCATGATTATTTGATATATATTTAGTAAACAAAAGTAAATAGCAGGCACAACATCTTAATTTTACACACTGTATATAAACCCTTCAACTGACATGTTTGATTAGGGGGGAGGGAGGGAGGCAACCAAACACACTGGAATATGTTTATGCCAATAGGGAATATGTGAATATAAATTATATTCAGACCACATTCAAATTGTTACTTGGAAATTAACTGTATTGGGATGCTTGCATATATTCTAAGACAGTGCTGCAACACTTCCCTGACTTCATTTTTTTAAGGGGAAAATTGAATTTTGAACTTGGTTAAGTGACAGTTGTAGTATCCCCCAATATAAGTGCTGCATTCGATGTATAGCTATTTGTTAGACTGAGCTATGGGGGGGGGAGGAATTACAACTTTGAAACTCCCCAGTTTGACTGTTATGGTATTATCCATTCATTATACAGTGTACCAATTAGTGTAGTGGTTTGGGAGTCGGACGTAGACCTGGAAGATTCAAATCCCCGCTCGGCCACGAAGCTTCCTGGGTGACCTTGGGCCAGTCACTATTTCTCAGCCCCACCTACCTCACAGGGTTGTTGTGAGGACAAAAAAGAGGGGAGGAAATATGTACACCACTCTGAGCTCCTTGGAGGAAGGGCGGTATAAAAATGTGAAATAAATAAATAAATAAATAAATAAAAATTTCTGAAACAATGCATTTTTAGGAATACTATATTTTTTCACTGCCGAATTTCTCTCTGTAGAAAAATGTCTGCTCCACATCGTCAGCACCAGCTGTGGGCGAGGGCAGGGCAGGGCTGTGCAGGGGTCACGTGGAAGGAACCACAGCTCAGTGCTATGGGGCCTGTGTGTGTCCCCACTTCTGTTCTCGCTCATGCGCCAGAGAAGAAGGGTGAAGCTTTTGCCTTTCATTGTAAAAACAAACCGCAGTTACATGTGATCTCTCTGGGAACTGTGGTTTGTTAACTGGCTAGAGTGAGAATAAGTCTCCACTTCTGCGTTTTCCACTTGTTCTTTGGCTGATGTTGTTTTCTCTCTTTTTTATATGTTACTGCTAGAGGTGGGAGAAGATGGTTTTATTTTTTTCACAGATTTCAGTGTTTAACCAAAATGAAACAGCAGAAAGCGATATCATGTGTTTTTATTCAAAATTTTCCCCATTTTTATCAATTGTGACTTCTTAAAAGTTTACTAGGTAGGTGATATAGGTTGTACAGTGTCAGCAGATGAAGAATGATGCAAATTATATGGTGTGTTTTTTTAGCAGATTTTTTTTTTTTAGCAGAAAGCGGTGTTAGGTGTTTTTATTTCGTTGTCACCATTTTCTCCTGCCCCTAGTTATTGCTTTGCCAGGCTTTTGTGATGTGTTTTTTTAATCATAGTATTGTAAATGTATTAATGTTTTAATTGCTGATTGTGAACTGTCCTGGACGCCTCTGTAGGAAGAGCAGGATAGAAAAACTGGTATTTTAAATAAATGAATAAATGCAACTTAGAGGGCTTCTAAGTTCTAAGCGTGTGCAGAATGCTCCTCAGCTTCAGTAGCTTGTTCCTGCGCACGCGCGCGCACACACACACACACACACACACACACACACACACACACACATTATGTGGAGCTAAATGCATGGGATACGGGCAGTGTTCACATCTGCAATAACAATCTTTGCAGCTGAATTCAGTTTCACATTGGTGCCTCCCTTTGAAATTCTCTGGTCAAAATGGTGACTTTCAGATCAGTAGTGGAGAGATAGATCCTTGGGAGGCTGGAAGGGCTTGCTCTTACATAGGGGGCTGCTGCAAAGACAGGGCACTAGCCTGAGCGGGATATTCTCGGGGTGGGGCTGCCCTTGAGTCCCGCTGAGTTCAGGAGTTCAGTTCCTCCACTTTGCATCTCATGTGCTTTCAGTTTTGAACAAAGCTGCCTGCCGGCTCCCTCTTTCCTGCTGCAGCAGCTGCAACCTCTGGCATTTCCAAAGCGCTGCCAACTTCCAGCAGAGCGCGTGTGGATTCCAGTGACTGCCATTGGCCAGCTGGTTTTTGAAATGGCAGGGGAAATTCTGATTGGCAGGAAGGAAGTGTGCCTGGCATGCTTGCACAGAGCCTGTGTGGGGCCAAAGATAAACTCGAGAGCTGAGTGTTAAGAAGAAGGAAAAAGGAGCGTGGTTCAGCTCAAGTCACAGATTTGCTTGCCTAAAGCCCAGTACAATCTGAGGGGAAACAACCTTGAAGTTACTTGGCTAGAAAGGACTCAACATCTGTTTCCCCAAATCGACAACCATCTCTTCCAGTCTGGCTCTGAAATGGAGCATGTACAAGACCTGGTGGTCAACTGGACAGAAGGTCCTGCAGCAGATAAGATGCCTTTGCAAATCTGGGAACATCTGTAGGAGAAAGTATTGCATTTTAGACTTGGAATGGAGGGTAGGAAGCTGCCCATAGTCAGGGGCAGGAGCCTAACAGCGCAATCCTGCCTAAGTATCCGGCGGACGGCACAGGGCCACCCACTGAATCCTATACCTGTTTGTTCCCTTCCCCCAGTGTAACACGGGGAGGCCCCAATGGGCTTCCTTGGATTTTCGCCAACTATGTAGCTGGTGCAAGTCCGAAGAGGCTGTGTAAAGGCCGCACCACCCTGGGAACATGTCGGGGATAGGGCGGCCGCCCTCCCGGGCTGGCTCAGCCAATGGCCCCCCTCCCTCGCCGCCTGGATCTCCCACGCAGGGGGATCCCTTACCTTCTCCGGCAGCCGCAGGGATGATCCAGCGGCGGAGTGAGGTCGGCTGTCCTCCACACAGGCTGCTCTTACGAGTTGTTGCAAACGTGCTTTACGGCACGTTTGCGATGGCTTGGAACCGCATAGCGCTTGCTCCGCCATTTTAACGTTGCGCAGGATTGCGCTCCAAGGCCCACATCCACGTGAGGTGAGTCAACATGGATCGGGCCCAGTGGGAGCTGCCACACAAGCCACAGCATGTAGAACCAGGATAAGAAAATACGGAGCTGTGCGGTGACCAGGTAGAAATGTGTCTCTATATTTGACTCACGTACAGAGGCCAGAAAATGTCATTGCCATGCTTTGGGTCTGTAGTGTTGTGACTTCAGAGAAAGTGGCCCCCGTGTTATCGCAGGGGCCACCAGTGCAAAAGCCCCCTGGCTCTGTGGGAGGAGGGTGGAAGTGCTGTGCTGCCATGCCGTGGGAGACCTGGGAGGGAGACATGTTCTTTTAAGGTGTTATTTTAAGCCCTCCCGTCCTGACCGTCATAATAGCCCAGCAGCTGCTTCAGACTCACTTAAGCATGATAAGAGTGATCAGCTTGGATCTACCTTAAGGCCATTTTCTTGCTGTGCAATAAAGAAATATTGATTGGTTGCCTGTCTGGTTGATAAAAGAGAATTTTGGGTGTACAGAGCTGGTTGGAGTTTCGCTCAGTGCCATTTGTTGAGACAGAGCAGCAGCCACAACTGATGGGGGGAAACACAAGCTCTAAATCTGCCTTGTCGCACTTTAAAAAACCTATTTTTTCAAAACATTCTCAGGTGGGACAGGTGTTCTGCTGCGACGGACTCATGTGGAAGTTGCGTAACAACGCTGCGGGAGAACCTGGGAGGCTCCTTCTGAACTGCGTGGCGGTCACACCGCCTCCTACGCCAGCAAGGGCCCTGGGCCTCCCCAGGCAGCTGCTGGTACCTCTACTTCTTTCTGATGTTCATACCCCACCCACCCTTTTTCCATTGTGGAACTCAAGGCAATTGATGAACGGGGTCTCCCAGCCAGCTACTTGTTTCGGGAGACTCTGTTCGGAAGATCATTGCCAGGCTGGTGGGTGGAAGGGAAACCTTTATTGGAGGAACTGCAGAACTGGGTAGGAGGCAAAGAGCCCATCTGTCTAGCTGGTGGGGGGGGGGGAACTGTATCATAAAAAGAACCATAGAAGTACAGATGGACAGAAGACCAAATGCTTCTCTTTTTAGCAAGGGTGATGCTGCTGGTTCATGTCACGTGATTCAGCGAGAGGCGCAGGAGATCACGGCACGGCAGAAGTAGCTGCTTTCACACGCCTGGGCTAAAACTGGGCAGTTTGTCAGTTTACTTTGTCTCTTGGAAGCTGGGAAAAGTCTTAGACTAATGTAGGGACGTGACAGTTTAGATTTAGGAGACAATTACTGTACAAGGTCCTCAGTTATTCCTATGCCACAGATATACTGATGGCACAAGAGACAGCAAATTATTATTATCATATCATCATCATGGTGGCACAGCTCACCAGATGTTTGGACTGGGATTTTTGGGTGCTCACTAGTTCAAACTCTACCCAAGAGCTTAAGAACTGGTGAGACATCGATGTATCATGTTCGATATTGTTACTGTTCTTAAGAATATTTATACACTACTGCTTTTCAACAAAAATATTCACAAAGTGGTTTACAACATCCCTTGCACAGAGTTTTACATAGCAAAGCTCTTTTCTAAGACAGGAGCTAAGAGATTTATGATGTCTTTTATCTTCACTTCCAAAACTTTTCGCCCAGTATCTCTCAGGTTGGGCCTTTTGCTGCTGAGCCTTCGGTACTAACATTCTCATTCTCCTTTCCCAGTGTAAAGTACTGCTCCTCCTGGGACGGCGCGATCCAAGTTGTCTCCTGGAGTCGAATCTTCCATTTTAAACATCTCTCCCTTTTCGCTCCGCGTTGGAGGTCTTATGCAATACCGCCCTCTGTTGGTAGGAATCAGAACGGCCCGCTCGCTGGTCCCCAAACAACTGTCGGGCAACAAGACCTGGGGGCGGGACGGGGCGGTCAGAAGGCGGCAGGTGAGCGAGCCGGCTTTTCTTCAGACTGAGCGCTAAGGAAAAGCGAAAACGTGGGAGCAAGAAAGGGAAGGGGGAAAAAAATCTGGGCGTGTTGGAAAAGCCTCCCCCCAGCCTGGCTGGACGGGGGTTCCGTAAAGGACAGAAAAGACAGGGTCTTGCAGGATCCCTGCTGCCTGATTCTGGGACCCTGCAAGAGACAAGACGGGTTTGTTTGGGGCTCAAGGCATGCTGGAAGAAATCATTCTTGGCTGCCCTATGAACAACAGACCCCTGCTAACTGGGCAAGAGGCACTTTTTCAATGGGTGCTCTTCTTTTATTTAGCAGGGGGAGAGCAACTGCCCCCCTTTCACCCCAGCACAGTGTCTTTCTGGTGGCTGTTGCTGGTGGTGTTCTGCATCTTTTTTAGATTGTGAGCCCTTTGGGGGCAGGGAGCCATTTAATCATTTGATTTTTGTCTGTAAACCGCCTTGTGAACTTTATGTTGAAAAGCTGTATATAAATACTGTTAATAAATAATAATAATAATAATAATAATAATAATAATAATAATAATAATTTTGCAAGTCACGGGGTATATGGGTATATATGCCATGTATTTTTAAGCTAAAATAGCCATTAGAACAACAATTAAAAACACTGGATCTCAGATCTTCAAACAGGATTAAAAACCGCAGACACGAATAAAACCCATACAAAATCCAAGGCTTAAAATTGTGAGAATACCGACGTTTCGTTTCAGACTAGGAACGTTTTCTAGGTGCAATCTCAAAGATTGTAAAGATGACAAGTCAGCAGCGAGCAACACGTGTTCGTTACGTGTCTTCTGAACCTGTAACTGAGCCATTTTTGAAAGTTAGTATCTGAACCGGAACTGAACTGGAGCGTTTCATAAGACCAGCAATGACCCTAGACTGAACCCAGCCTTGCAATGGTCGTTCGGCTTCGTGTGAGATCCATGGTTTGCCTGGTGAGAGCAGAGCCAGCCAGGGGCTTCGTTCTTCTTAGCCCACCACCGCTGCGCTCCAGCAGCCTGTAGCTGTCCTGCTCGCTCCCACCCTGGGTGTCTGTCTGATCCGAACCCCCCTTGCTGTTGTGTGCCTAGTTTGGCCTTTGTTCAGTGCAGCAACAACGTACTTTGCAAGCTGCTGCACTGCAGCCCCCCAGAGGCGTCTGGTGCTCTGCAGCCCCCTGGAGGATGCTGCTCATTAGGCGCTGCCTGCTGTAAGCCGTAAGCGGAGGATGGAAAGTCCGACCCCCGAGGGGGAAGCAGAGGGGCTGCTGGCAATGGAAAACAAGCAGAGTGGGGAAGCAGCCTGAGGGAAGCCAGTGGGGGGGGGGGTCAGGGAGAAGGAACAAGAGGGAAGAAGGTTGCTGACTGGGGCAACGCGGAGGAGGAGCTGCCGATTCCTTGGCGCTCCCTCCCCGGATGCTCCTGCTGCCCCTCTCGGTTCTGTCTCCACTGGGAAGAGCGCGGCTCTTGCAGGGGTCGGGGCTTGCAGGGGTTTCGGGGGGGGGCACGCACGTGAGCTCACAGACTGTGGGCTGCCTTTCTGAGCCCCGTTCCTCCCGCCCCCGCCTCGATCCTTGCCAGTGCAAAGGCCTGGTACCGAGAGGGAATTGGGCTAGGAAGGAAGCCAGTTTCCGGGACTGGGAGGGAGGCCGTTCCTCTGGGGAGGGGGAAGAGTGGCTCGGCCTTTGCCAAAATTGCCATCATCATTATCTGTACCTGCTGCTGCTGCAGAGAGTGACAGATGCGAAAGGAGACAAGAAGAAGATGTCCTTCTTTCTTGGGACAGGGCAGGAGGAACACAGGAAGAAAGAGAGACTGACTTACAGCCAGCAGAAGAGGCGATGGCCTCTTGCACAACTGCAGGGCTGGGCATTGGTTTCTTCTACGTGGGCATGGTTTCAGTTGGAGAGGGGCCCGGGGCTAAGGGGGTAAAAGCCAAAGGCTTCCCAGAACTGAAGAGGTGGGAGGATTCATAGTGGGGTTGGAAAGAAGCATTGTGGGTAAGGGGCAGTTCTTCAGGGGAACCGTGCCCCCACATGAACTAGGGGGAGATATCTGGGGGAAGCAAGGGGAGGATGTGTGCTGCATATCAGAATCCAGGTCCCAAGCCGTGCAGGGCTCTAAATGGAAGCCCCAGTCCACTCCAGACCAGTCCCAGGGGCAGCAGCAGCACAACCCTCCCAGGAGACCACCTGAAGCCGAAAACACCCCCCCCCCCAGACCCTGTTTGTGCTCCTCGCAGAAGTGTGGGCCTTCTGGTGTCACCGCAGCAGCGTGTGAGGAGGAGGAGCACAGTCAGGAAGGCGAGGAATGAGCTGCCTGCTTCCCGCTCTGCGCAGACAGCCCAAGAAGCAGCTCCGAGCTGTGGCTTCTGTTGCTGGCAGAGTCGGGCTGAGCCCACCATGCTTAAAATGTGATTTTTTTGTTTTAGGATCACTAACTTGTACTAAAGTGCTTTTCAGTTTAGACATGGTGGCCTAATTTACAGCACAACCCTATACACGTTTACTCAGAAAAAGGCCCATTTTGTTCAATGGAGCTTACTCTCAGGGAAGTGAATGGGCAGCCCAACCCCTATCCGCCCCCCCCCGCGTAGGTGATTCATCAGCATGGCCCATGTTGAATCCTATCCAGGGAAGGGAGAGGCTGGAGGTCTACTTAGGGTAAGCGGACATTTGCCCACTTAACCCAGGTAAACCTCCAGCTGCCGCAATGGGGCTACTCGGTTCGCCAGCTCCTTAGCTGGCAGAGAATCAAGCAGCCCCATGTCAGGGCTTGTGGCTTGGGGGGGGGGGGGAGGATACAGCATCTGCCACAGACACCGCCAGTCCCTCCCCCTCAGCCCCAATCCGCCTACCCCTCCCCCACCCCATTTTGCCTCCCTCCCCCAGGCCCTGCGCCCTGCTTGGAGTGGCACTCACCCGCTCGACGGCGCAGGGTCTTCTGCCTCTCGGCAACTGGCCAATACAGACTTCAGCGCCAGTGCCACCTACTCCAGTGTCAGCACGAATGTGCCTTACGGCATGTTTGTAACACTCTGTGCCAGCGCAGCGGATTAGCACCAGCGCCTGCCAAGGATTGCGCTGTAAGTACTGTATTGTAGCCTTAGGCACTTAAAATGTTTTAAAAAGGTGTTTTAGTGCTAACTGAAAGATTGGAAGGGTTGGGAAGGAGGTAGGGTTCAAAATGGCAGTAACTGGAAAGGGACACACAATTCTTTTTTTTAAAAAATCTTAAAAACAAATCATTTATTTCAGTTGCATTGAAACACTGTTGCCTTTAAGCACCATTGCATGAATATTTCAATGTTTTCAAATGAAGCCTAGGCAAACAAGCATTTTAGCACAAATTAAAAGATAGATTAACCACCCTGGTAAAATGGCATCTTCAGGAAAGGCGATAGAGTACTGCACTGTAGGTGTGTAGGGGGGAATAGGCCCACCTGCCCAGTCTGTCATCGCACGCGTGAAAATGTCTCACACAAGACGCAATGCAGTCAGTGCTCAGGCAGAGGACACTGCTGTTTGGTTCTTTCCAAAGATGTCAGGCAGGCAGGTGGACTTCTGCGCCATGGTTGCGCCCGCTGCGGACATGGAGCTGCACCGGTCGGCGTATCTCAAGGACAGAATAGGATACTAACAGCCCAAGCCTAGGCACATCTACTCAGAAGTAAGTCCCATTGTAGTCAATGGGGCTTACTCCCAGGTAAGCGTATATAGGATTGGGGCCTAGGTGGTGTGGTACATTCTACAGGCAGACTAGTTAAGGCGAGAGATGCAGGTTCCAGTCCCCAGTCAGCCCTGCAGAGTCATTCTTTCAGCCTAGCCTACCTCACTGGGTCGTTGTGAGGATAGCGGCGGGGGAATCTCTTTGAAGGAAGACTACTACCATATATATATATAATGTCATCTATTTTCAACTCGCGCCTCGTGAAGCTGCACCCAGATACAGTCAGAGGGAGGGAGGAGACGGCAAGGGGGCGGGAAGGCGAGGTGCGCATGCGGCCCGCCCTGGGCCACCGACTGGGGCTTGGACTAGGCTCGGGAATAGTGGCCTCGCTCGCCCCCGGGACGCGATGCGAGGAGGCGGGGCGCGAGCGGGGCGGAGCTTCCGGGGACCGACCGCGCCTCCCGGGGGCAGGCAGGGCCAGCCGCGCGCTACCTGCGTCGCCGGCACTGCTGCTGAGCATGAAGCGGCGGCGGAGCAACGACGCGCGCGCGCCCACCGCGCCTCCTCCGGGGTGCCCGGGACCGGCGGGACGGTCCCCCCGGCCTCCCTCCGGGTAAGCGTGAAAGCGTCCTGGCCACTGCACAGGGATGGAGGACGAGCGAGCCGGGCAGCCCGGGAGCAGCCGCCGCCGCCGCCGCCGCCCGAGCCTCCTCCACCCTGGAGCCGGCCTCGCCCGGTGGCTGCCAGAGGCACCCGGGACCCGAGTCAGGGGACGCCAGCGCGCCGGCTGGCCGCAGCACCGGCTGGCCCACGGCGCAGCATCGGAGTCGGAAGGGCGGCGTGTGTGTGTGTGTGCCTGGGTGGGGAACTCCGCGGGCCGAGTGTGTCGCCGCCGCCGCAGCCTCGACTCCACGGAGGTGGTGGCGGGCCCCGTCACCCGCGCGGCGCGGGGAAGGGCTGGTTGCTTCTTCGGGGGACGTCCCGAGAGTCCCCGAACAAGTGGGATCGCTCAGGGCTGAGCTAGCCGAGAAAGTGGCTGTGAAGCCGGCCGAGCGCAGTTCTTGTCACTCAGGATGCTGAGCGGCGCCACTCCAGCCCCGATGCCGGCAGTTTGGATCTGGAAGGCGGCGGCAGGTGTCTCAATGGCGCCCTGTGCGACCGACCGACCGACCGACAGGGCATCACCTCCATGCCGGAGGGACTGGAGCCCATTCAAAAGCTCAAGCGGGGCAGCAACGCCCGGATGACCTTCAGCCAAAAGACCACCAACGGTTAGGGCCAAATGACTGTGCTGGTTGTTGGCCCTTGTGTGTTTGGTTTCTTTTTCTGAAATAGCAGCCACCTGTGGCATGGGGGTAGTAAGGGGCTTCTTTAATCCTCTGCCCCAACCATGGTCCTGATCCAGATTATTCCCCCTGCTGCAGCTGCTGCCCCCCCCCCCCGAAATAAGCTATATCACAGTGGTGTGATGGTGATCTGGATCTGGTAAGGGCAAAGTAAGGGCCATGGTAAGGGCAAAGGGTTGAAACCTCCCACCCACCCACCCCCATGCCACCACGGTCCCAATCCAGATCAACCACCCCCTGCAACTGCTGTTGAGAGTAAGGAAAACCGAAGCCTGTGCTTCACATCGGATGCAGTTTGACCCTAAGTAACGCGCTGCAATGCTTCACTGGAGAGCAGCAGGCAGGAGATTGTCCTGGTTTGGCTGAGGACTGGCGTTGGGCGAGAAGGTTCTGCCAGGGTGTGCGTGCTGGGCCCCCCCTGGCCCCTCCTCCCTCCCCGCTGTTGTGCAATGCAGGGGTCTGCTTGCAGAACTTTGTGGCAAGCGGAGCCACTGTTTCTTGCCTCCTCCGGTCATGTCTGGCGTTTATTTAAAGAAAACGAAGTTATGGGTCTTGCAGCCATGTGATTTTATTGAAGGAAAGAAAAAACTCTAGTCCTCGCTGACGTTTCACCCTGCACTTAGGGTTTCTTCAGAGCCTGTCTGGCTTTGCTTCCTGTGAATTGGCTTCCTTGCTTCACACTTGGAGGGCTGCAAGCAGCTTGCTGTTGTTGGGGGAGGACGGAGGGCTTCTTGCATGGACTGAGTTGCAGTGGGTGGGGAACCACATTCTCGGGGCCAAACCAGACACTGCATGGCAAGTGCACCTGGCTGGCGCTTCCTGTTAGGCAGGCCCTGTCTAACCTGCCCTGGCACCACCCTCTCCACCCTTGTTGTCTCTCCCTTCCCTTCCTGTATTCATCTGCCACAACCCCCAGGTGTGACTTCCTGCCCCAGCCAGCCAGCCACCCCTGAGTGGCAGATTTCATCTAGGTAGGCAGCCTCTTAGGAAGCAGCCCAGCCTGTCCTGGCCCTGCCTGGCCTCCTTTCCTTTCCCAGCGCCTCCACCCCTGCACCTTGCCCTGGTACCCATTTGCCTGGTCTCTGGTGAATGGGCTCCTTTCGAGTCCTGTTTCTGTTTGTTCCCAGTTTCACAACATCGCTCAAACGCCAAAGACTGGTGTGGGCAGGGAAATAATTTCAGCTGCTCTTTGGTTCCTGCCTGGCTGCCTTGTTTTTTTTCTTAATTGGCCTGTGAAGTCCTTCCAGGCAAAGAGCCGATCCTCTGGAGGTCTCGTCGCGAGGGTAGCAGCCCAGGATCCGCAGAGCTGCTTACGAGACGAGGAGCCGCCTTCTTTAAGTCTATGCATGACCTAGGAACTTGCGGGCACCTGTGACTCGTTTGGGGCAAGCATGGCCTGTGTGCACATCTGAGCATGTACAGAGTGCCTGCATGTACTTCTACATCAACCTGACTCGCACCTTCTAAGGAAGAGTCCTAAGTTACACCTGATCCCAGAAGGAGCAGAGATGGGTTGAGGTTCACAGAGGACAAGACTGCCCATGTCTACTAGTCTGATGGCTACTATGTGCCACCTCCGGAGCCATGGGCAGGATGATGCCACTGAAAGCCAGCTGCAAGGAGGAAACATTTTTCTTCCCTGCAGGATTTTTGCCTTCTCCTCCTGCCTGTGGGTCTCCCGCAGGTATCTAGTTGGCCTCTGCGTGGGGAAACAGGGTGGGCCTTTGGCCTGGTTCAGCAGCAGGGCTCTTCTGTTCTTCTTCTGTGGTGTGACTCGATGTGGGCAGGGAACTCTACACATGCTCTTCTTGATACACGTAATACGACTGGATGGACTTGGGTTCGTATCCTCCGTCAGCTGTGTGATGCTCACAGGGTGACCTTCGGCCAGTCACCATCGCTCCGCTAACCCATTGCACAGGTTCCTTGTGAGGATGAAAAGGGGGGGGGGCAGGGAGGAGAGCAGAGTGTGGAGGAAAGGCAGGGTTAAAACCCCTTGAATATGTGCTGCGTGGAGCAAGGGCAGTGTGACGGAGGGCCGCCTTACCCTCGCAGCTCCAACCACGGGGGAAGGCGGTGGCCTCCTGAGTTCCGCTCCAGCGGAACCCCCAAACAACATCCCCCACAAGGGAGAGTAGATTCACTGCCACCACCTGAGGAATTAACGGTAGGCCACACCACCCCAGGACTTGCGTGCCTCCAAGGTAGTTGCTTTGGGGTACCGGCTCCAACCGGCCCGCAAACACAACTCCCATGCATTAGCAACACAGCCCCAACTGTGTGCCAGGTTAGACTTAGCAACACGGCTACGACTGTGTGCTCTCGTTTAGACTCAGCCACACAGCTCCAACCATGTGCTGGATAGTCTTAGTGAAACAGCTCCAACTGTTTGGTTCATCCAGCTAACAAGCCAAGTGCCTGGCAAGGGTAAGATCCGTCCAATCCAATAAACACACCGGGTGTAAAAATATATAGGTGTTTTATTTAAGCTATGCCAGCATACAATAGAAGGCAGAATAACTGCACATAGATATCACATTGACAGACACAATACATTCAGGTTACTAAAATAATAAAGAGCTATACACCTCAGCTGGAAAAGGCCAGCGGGTGGCGCAGCGGGTTAAACCGCTGAACCATAAGCTGTCGATCGAAAGGTCGGCAGTTCGATTCCCACGACGGGGTGAGCGCTCGTTGCTTGGCCAGCTCCTGCCAACCTAGCAGTTCCAAAGCATGTCAATGCGAGTAGATAAATAGGTACCACTTGCGGGAAGGTAAACAGCGCTCCGTGTTCCAGCTGCATGCTACGCGCTGCGGCAAGGAGAGTCATGCCGGCCACATGACCACGGAGGCGTCTTCGGACAACGCTGGCTCTTTGGCTTTGAAATGGAGATGAGCACCACACCCTAGAGTCGGACACGACTGGACTTAATTGTCAGGGGTCACCTTTACCTTTACCTTTATACTCCTCAGCTAGACTGTTTTCCCTCACTCACCCAGAAGTATACTTTGAAGATAAACCGACCTGGTCCAAGACCCACAAGCAAGTAGGCTGGAGCCATGGTATTAAGGCATGATGTTCTCCATAGGGTTGCATGCAGCGCGGAGCTTACACGCAGATGATGTGCACTAAGAGACGGCTACAAAGAAGACTGACCGCTCCCCTTAGGGGTCACTTATACCTTATGAGTCTCAAAAGGTGGACACACTATGTTATCCAATAAGGGGGGAGAGGCAGAACTTCCTGTGATGGATGACTTGGCATTTTGTTCCATTTCCTCTGGCTAGGCAGTCACAGGTGAAACCACTAATGCACTGACTAGCTGCCAGGGTCCCAGGCTGATAAGAGCTCTTGTTATACATTACTGCTGCTGCTGCTGCCCATCTCCAAGAACAAATACAAATTCCTCCTTGGCTGAAACTGTCAGGGCTTTTCACTCAGAGGGCAGAAGCACAAATTTGCTTTGTCGCTACAGGCAGGATGCAGATGTCACACATTTTAACGGACAACAGTACACTGGTAGCAGCATGATACCAATAACAAACTATATGTGATGATTACAGGCAGGCAGACCAGCGTGACAAGCGTGAGCCATCATTATATCCAGGGGAAACAAACAACCATGGGCTGTACTATGAATTTTTGTGACCTAGGATAGATAGAATCAAGATTGCCGGGAGAAATATCAACAACCTCAGATATGCAGACGATACCACCCTAATGGCAGAAAGTGAAGAAGAACTAAAGAGCCTCTTGATGAGGGTGAAAGAGGAGAGTGCAAAAGTTGGCTTGAAACTCAACATTAATAAAACTAAGATCATGGCATCGGGTCCCATCAATTCCTGGCAAATAGAAGGGGCAGAAATGGAAGCAGTAACAGATTTTACTTTTCTGGGCTCCAAGATCACTGCAGACGGAGACAGCAGCCATGAAATTAAAAGACGCTTACTCCTTGGAAGGAAAGCTATGGCAAACTTAGACAGCATAATAAAAAGCAGAGATATCACCATGCCAACAAAAGTTCGCATAGTCAGGGCGATGGTGTTCCCAGTAGCAATGTATGGTTGCGAGAGTTGGACCATAAGGAAGGCTGAGCGCCGAAGAATAGATGCTTTTGAACTGTGGTGCTGGAGAAGACTCCTGAGAGTCCCTTGGACTTTTAGGAGATCAAATCAGTCAATCCTAAATGAAATCAACCCTGACTGTTCCCTGGAAGGACAGATACTAAGGCTGAAACTCAAATATTTTGGCCACCTAATGCGAAGAGAGGACGCTCTGGAGAAGACTCTGATGTTGGGAAAAATTGAAGGCAAAAGGAGAAGGGGAAGGCCAAGGATGAGATGGTTAGACAGCATCACCGATGCAACGAACATGAAAATGAGCGAACTCAGGAAGATAGTGGAGGACAGGAAGGCCTGGCGGGATACGGTTCATGGGATCACGAAGGGTTGGACACGACTTAACGACTGAACAACAACAACAGGATAGTTTCCAGTTTCCAAACAGTGACAATGGATGTACCACGACTATTTGAAGAGTGTTGGTAACTTCCAGGTTTTCCATCCTGCTTGATTACAGTTGCTGTTTGTATGTCAACGTCTTGAGAAAGTCCAGTCTATTGACTTTTGACAAGCCCCTTACTTGGGGCTCGTCCAAGGCACTAGGCAGAGTTTGGCTCTTGCTTGCTGCGTCCAGGACTGAGGACCAACATGGCCTGTCTTTCTTTACTGGCAGGGTGGTGACGCCCTTTGCCACCCTTCTCTCTCCCCTCCAATCTGCCTCTTCCTTTCAAGCAGGGACAAACTTGGGAGGAACAAACTGGAAAAGCACTGCAGCTCGGAGGCGAAACCTTCCATGTCTGAGCCCAAGTTGTGCCATCCCCCTTTCTGGGCCATGGCCCCAATCCAGATCAGGGCCCTGCAGCTGCTCAACATCTGCAAAGGAATGCTATCTGGGGTTCCAATCACAGAGAGCTCCCATGTCCGGCCTATCCCGGTCCTCTGAGCCACTCCTTGCAGGTGCTTGTGAGTTCTCCCGCTATCAGTCTCTTTATCTTTTTAATAAGCTTTTGGCTTATCCCTTAGGCAGCCTGATCCTGCCTAAGATGTGGTGGCCGGCCTAAAGGGCCGGTCGCTGCATCCTAGGCAGATTGTGGGCTGCGCCGGTGTGTCCTGGGCTCACCTTTGGGGATGGGGACGTTCGTGCTAGAGCTGGCGCGGGTCCGAGGAGGATGTGTAAGGCTGGCCCGGGCTGGGAAGGGTCATAGGATATTGGTGCAAGCCAGCACCGATATTTATTTATTTTTTTAACATTTTTATACCACCCTTCCTCCAAGGAGCTCAGAGTGGTGTACATATTTCCTCCCCTCCTTTTTGTCCTCACAACAACCCTGTGAGGTAGGTGGGGCTGAGAGATAGTGACTGGCCCAAGGTCACCCAGGAAGCTTTGTGGCTGAGCGGGGATTTGAACCTGGATCTTCCAGGTCTAAGTCCAACTCCCAAACCACTACACCATCCTATATCCCTGCCCCCTCCCTGCCCCCTCCCAGGTCAGGTCAGCCAGTGGCCCCCTTCCTCGCCACCACTACCCACCCTTCCCATGCTCCTGCACTGACCGGCATGGGCTTACTCCAAAGGAGCCGCAAATGTACTTTACGGCACATTTGCAACTCCTTAGGATGGCGGAGCACTCACTCTGCCGGCCTATGTTTAATCAGAATTGTGCTGTTAACCTTTATTCTCTGCTGCAACTAAATTTTAAGACCATGTAACTGCATTTGCCCACCTTCCTCCCCTCTGCACTCTTTTCCTCCTCCTCCTCCCCCCCTGTTGATTTCTTCCATTCTGTGTTTTAGACTGTAAACTTCTTGAGGGCAGGGACCTTTCTGTTTTTGCCTCTGAAAAACAGAGTTTAGGAGCCGTGGAGCAATCTTTTAACTTTGTTGGCAGCTTCTGTTCTCTTGGCCACTCACTCACATGGTGCAATTGACTGAGTCAGGGTTGCGCCTTAGAGGCTGTATGGAATGCAGACATGCCTTATATGGATGGGGTGGGGCGAATCGCAGGCTGTTTATTGGGGCAGGGGAGAATTACATTGCTATTCCGGGAATTGCCCAAGAGGTGCCTGTGTTTGGACTGTTTGTGGCGTGGAGGCAGCTCATTGGGACAGCAGTCATTGCAGCCGTGCAAACAAGTTCATTGAAGTTACTGGTCTACAAACATTCAGAACCTCAGAAGAAGAGCCTGTCTGCTGGATCAGGCCAAAGGCCCATCTAGTCCAGCAGCTTCCTGTATCTCACATTTTTGCCAGCCTGCCTGAGCTGTATGACTTGGTTAGTCATTTGTAGCATGCAAATGCTACACATTTTCTACATTTTCTTTGTAGAAAACAAAGAACCATTTCTCTTCCGCTGTCCAAGGGTTTCCCTGCTTGTCCCCAGAGATATTTCTTACCGGCAGCAAGCGATGACTTACAAGCCCAGACCAATGTTGTGTGTGTGCATGACATGATTGGCAGAGGAACTGTGTGGCCCCCATGTCATGGGCTGCTTAGGGGCTTTCTGGAAGCATGGGGTGAGCCGCTAAGAGCAGCCCTGCTGGACCCCAGGCCAAAGGGGCCCTTGTGGTCCTGTTTCCAGCAGTGGCCACCAACTGCCTCTGGAAAGCAGACAAGCAGCAGCTGAAGGCGGCAGGCAGGAGCCCAGGCTGCGGAGCTGCCATGGTGGTGGTGAAGAATATCCATGGGCTTCTTTTCCACAAAAAGTGCCGGCAATTCACAAAGCGCTTTGCATAGCAAAATAAATTAGGAAGTGGTTCCCTGTCACCGAAGGGCTCACAATCTAACAAAGGTGCAGAAGAGACACCACCAGTAGCCACCCCTGGAAAAGACGCCCTGCTGGGGTGAGGTGGGAGCTGCTCTCCCCTGCTAGCTGGAAGAGGGCACCGGTTGAAAAGACACCTCTTCTTTGCCCAATGCGGCCCCAGCAACAGGCAGCACTCACTGTCTCGGAGCCTGGAGGACCTTGGACTAGAGACGGCTCCTTGGTCTGATTGACTCAGCAGGTCTCTTCTTTTGACTGATTAGACGAGAGAAGCTGCTGCTGTCCTGGAGGCCCATTTACCGGAGATGATCCTCTGCTCGTTTGACGTGGTGCCAGCCACATGCATGGTTCTTGACATGAGAGGCGGAAGACTTGCCTCTGGCCCGGGGCTCGCGATCTGGAGACCCCTGTGATAGCTAAACTAGTTCAAGGAGAAGGCAGATATAAAATCCTCAGTTGCTATCACAGTAAGTTCTTTGCCCATAGTGCGACCCTTACACATGTACGGAGCCTGGCAACTGGGACACTGGGTCAGTTCTCCATCTTCTCTCTGCCTGCATGTGTCAGGTAGCCAGTCGATTCCCCCCCCCCTAAATTTAAAGCAATACATATATGTATATTTTATATGGATATATGTTAATCCATCACTGTAACAAAACAAAATTCTCAAGCATTTAAAAAACTACAGTATTCCAAAACTGCGTTGGGATTTTTTTCTTTTGGGGTGGGGGGAGAGAAGGAATTTTGGTCATGTTATTGGCACTTGCCAGTAGGTGCCCACCAAAACTGGCTTTTCCCAACATACTGAAAACCTGCACAACCAGTTGCTTTTTCCCCCCAGGGTTTGCTACAAAGCAGCAAAGGTTAAGGGAAGCGTGATTCTTGGGGTGCCACTTGTGGTTGTGTAAGAAAACACACCCTTGCTTGTTTAGGGGCAGAGTTGTTTTGCTACAGTGTCTGTCTATAGACATGTTGAAACCCTGCAGCTTGTGTGTGTTGAGACACCTTCCCTGAGCACAGTCTTGGGAGACTTTGCAAGTCTGTCCCTTCACTGAGCCAACTGTTGCATCATGATCCAAGATGATCTTCTTCCCTTTCTGCAGAGCCTCCCTTTCGCCAGAGATCTAGGAAGAAATAGGAAAACAAATCTGTAGTTCAGTCTTTCCCTTGTAATTTTTTGCCTGAACTTGCCTTGTAAAGCAGCAGCTATTTCAAACTTCTCCTGCCCACCCTAGAGTTTGAGGGCCGAACTCGATATATGATGCAGGAGTTCTCTGATTAGTTGCTTTTTTTTTCTTTCCTCAAAGGTAGCCATAGGGAGGTGGGAAAGTGATTTTAATGGGGACTGCGGAGGGAGGGGTGGTCTAATCCTCTCTTCATTACAAATTGTCCTCCTGAAGCCATGGGGGGAAATATTGGCACCATTTTGGGGTATGTCTTCTAAAAGATAAAGGTGACCCCTGACAATTAAGTCCAGTCATGTCCGACTCTAGGGTGTGGTGCTCATCCCCATTTCAAAGCCGAAGAGCCAGCATTGTCCGAAGACGCCTCCGTGGTCATGTGGCCGGCATGACTCTCCTTGCCGCAGCGCGTAGCATGCAGCTGGAACACGGAGCGCTGTTTACCTTCCCGCAAGCAATACCTATTTATCTACTCGCATTAACATGCTTTGGAACTGCTAGGTTGGCAGGAGCTGGCCAAGCAACGAGAGCTCACCCCGTTACGGATTTGAACTGCCGACCTTTCGATCGACAGCTCATGGTTCAGCGGTTTAACACTACTCCACAGCTAATAGCAATGGGTCTGTATGTGTGTGTGTGTGTGATTTTAAGTCAGGGAATTGGTGCAAGAGTAAGGGGTTTAAATCCCCTTCTCATCCTGCAGCCCGTGTTCAAATAGTCTCCTGCATGCACAGCTGCTTTTGGCTTTGGGACTTCCAATTGCAGAACTCCCAGGTCACATTTACAAAAAGTATAACTCTGTCATCCCACATGTGGCACGGTAGAGAAGGTATCTTCACCTAAAACGACTCTGGTGGCTGTTGCTCCAGTTGAGCTCTGAAAACTGGATCAACAGCCCAATCCTGTGAATGCTGGAGTGGTATGTAAATATGAATAGCCCACTTTTTTTTTCTTTTCTCTATAGGGGACAGCTAACCTGGCTCGAAAAATTTAAAATCAAGACACTGCTGCTGAATGTATTTATTTGTTACGCCTCTGTCCCCTTCGTCATTTATCTGTTTCCTTCACTGTTACAAAAGTTTGTGTATCTCAATTTTCGTAAGTATTCCTTTCTCTCGCATGTGTTGATTTCTCAATGGAGTGGAGGAGCCAGCAGAGACGACCTCATTGGCTCAGTGTATTTTTCAAACTATTTGCTGATCATTAATCAAGACCTGCTTGGGATCCATTTGGAGCACCTGTGTTTCAAGCCAGGCCGACTTGGGCCCAAACCTTGTCCAACTTTCAAGCGCCGTTGCAGCTGTGCTAGCGGGGCGTGTGCTCCATCCTGTGATAGGGGGACGGTGACAGAGGCCTCCTCAAGGCAAGGGAATATCTGTTCCCTTACTTTGTGGCTGCATCAGTGCTGCAATCAGTTGGATAGGATTGGGCCCTTCATCTCTTTTGGATTGGGAGGCTCAGCTGGATTGTGAAGTCTGTGCCAATGTAGAAGCATTGCAGCATGTTGCAGCATCTTGGCCCCTGTCTGAGTGGGTCCCTCCATATATTTTTTGCAAGAATCCTCTTTGAATGTACAAAATTACCACAGGCTTCATATCTAGAGATGCTACTTAGTGGGCACTGGTGGCGAAAGGGTGCTTGCTTACATGAGAGCACTGATGGCTTAACCTGAATGATGCAGGAGCCAGTCGATGGCAAGAGGAAGGAACTCCGTGGTGGATGCTCCCAGCGTTTGCTTTTGGGGGAACAAATTTTGCTTCGAAAGGACAGGACTTAATGCTTGTCTTCCTCCCCCCCGTTAAACAGATACGTCAGACATGGCACAACCCTCCCGTGCTGTTGTCTTGCAAGGGAACCGACCCTGTAAGAGCAGCCCCCCACCATTTGAGGAAGTGAGGTGCCTGATGCCCTGTTGTGCCTGACTTGAGTGGGGGGGGGGCTTGAGGACACGCTTGTGCTTGAGGACACACGGCTGCCTGTTCTCCTCTTTAGCGCTTTGTTTCTTTAGTGACCAGTGTTGAGCTGAGGATACTTGGCCTTGACTCCCCCACGAAGCGCATTGGATGAGACAGTGATTCTCACCAAGTAAACTTCATGCCCTCATAGTAAAGGAAGGGAAGGAACGAGGACCCTGAACAGGCAGCTAACTTCCAAATGAACTTCTCTTGCAGTGCATTTTCCCCTTGGGGTGGATTTCAATAAGCCCGAAGTCTTCTTGAATCACACAACTAACTTCCATCTCACCTCCGAGCCAGGGATCACGCTTGGCATTTGGTGAGTTAGCCTGTGCCTGGACTGGCCGCAAGCCCAACCACTGGTCCTTGTAGCCCAGCATTGTCTCCCCTCCAGGGTCTTTCCAATCATCGGCTGTCTGGGGCTTCATGCTGCAAAAGGTGTGCTTGCCCACTGAGCCACCCCCTCTCGTCCCATCAAGCCGTTGGCCTTGTGCCACTGTGCTGCCCCTTTCTCGAAGAGGCTTCCTCCAGTTTGGAGCTGGGGCTCAGGACTGCCGAGAGACAAGACAGCTGCTCCTTTTCCCTCTCTGTGACCTCCAGACCTTTCTTTTCCAAGATCTAAGGGTCTCGCCTCCCTGGAGCAGTGACGGAACAGCCGGGTCTGGCTGAGCAGGCAAGTCACCCCCCTTTGCTTCCTCTCTTAGGCACACCGTGCCTGACAACAGGCGGAAGGAGGCGGAAGGGAAGGACTCCAGCTGGTTCGAAGAGGCCCTGGCGGACGATAATCCGGTGATCATCTACCTCCATGGCAATGGGGGTTCCAGGTGACTTGAAGGGTGCAAGCAGACAGGTGACAGGGGCGCTCTGCAGTTGCCTTGCATGTGTTGCCCCCAGCAGGATCCAGGCATAGTTGCATGGATGGAACTGCATGCCACCCCTTTTCATAGGTTAACAGCGCAATCCTGTACATGTTACTCAAAGTAAGTCCCACCATTGTATTCATGGGGCTTACTCTCAGGTAAGTGTGTATAAGATTGCAGCCTGAGACAATTTGTCTTCGCAGCATTGTCCTTCGGTTTTTACCCGCCCAGTAGTGTACCAAGGGCGGGGCAGGGGGGCGGTGCGCCCCAGGTGCACGCCGTCAGGGGCGCCAGCATGCCTGTCCCTTCAGATGCCAGGCAGATCTGGCTTTCTCCAGGGATCTCGAGACGGAGCTCAGGGCCAGCCATGGCTTCAACGCCCTGGGTACCAGTGGTGCTAGGGATGCCACTGCCCCCACCCCACCAGGCAGGGCATTCTTTGGCCTGAGCAGCCTTTAGAGGTGGCCTGAGGTGATGCCCTAAAGGCGGGTCTGCCTTCTGGAGCACGGAGCGGCCTGGGCACGCCTTTTGCGCTGCCTTGCAGGAGCGCTGCTGTTGCGCCGCCAGCCTGCAGGGGGGCGCCTTAGATTGTCATACGTTGAGGGGGCAAGAGCTGCATGTAGCATCCTGGATTCCAACTGATGGTGATCTTTTCCTGAGATGCTTTCAATTAAATGTCTTGTTGTCCCGGGAGGGGGGGAGTAGTCCCCCCCCAAGCTTTCATTCAGTAGGCATAGGGTTTTTGTTGTTGTTTAAATGACCATTGTTGTGAGCTCTAATAATTGAACTTTCCTACAGGGCAGCAAGTCACAGAGTTGCATTCGCAAAGGTACGTGATGCCTGGGGGGGGGGTCCTTGAGAGAATCTTTGTGCCCTCCACCCACTGCCAACCAGGTTTCCCCTGTGGGGTTGGATCCTTCCTGGAGAGTCTTTCTGGCTCTTGGAGATTGGGTGGGCTTTGCTCTCCAGAGAACCAGCTCCCAGCTAAGCTCTTGGTGGCAAACCAGGTAAGCCGGGCGACTGCATCCGAAGGACCCGGCAGCTTCTTCGGGAAGCTGAGCTCCTCGTCGCAGGTCAGCAGTGGGAAGGTTCCAAAGGGATTTTCACCCCGCCATCGAAGGTGGTTCTCAGGCCTTTGCTGCTCAGCGCTTTGCCCAGCCGGGTCATAGTGACTCTGACACGTTCACTGGTATTGAATCACACCGGAGCCCAGAGAGAGGGAAGGTGTGGACCCCAAAGGGTGACATGTGGCTGGACCCCTGGAGAAGACCTCTCCCTCCCCAAGAGTTGTCTCTGTCATAGGCTCTGAACTCTCAGCTTTGACAAGGCAGGACGGATTCTGTTTGCCCAGGAGAACCGCCCTGAATTGGATCAAAGATCCATCCAGTTTAGCATCCTGTTTCCAGTCGGATACCTCTGGGAAGCTTAGAAGCAGGGCATGAGGACAACAGTCCTCACTTTGCTACTAGCCTCTCGCAGTGCCTTAAGGGGTATACTGCCATTGAACATGGAGGTTCCATTTGCTTAACGTTGCTCTTGTCTATGGATGAGCTGTCCTATTCCACAGTGGACACCAAAGTTAACGTAATCCTTGGTTGTAGAAGAACTGGGCCCTAAAACGACACCAAGGTTTCAGTTCTGTCCCCCCCCCCCCCGGCGTCAGGCAGTGTTCCTGTTGCTACATTTTGATTTTTGAGCTCCTTTTTAAATGCTGTGTTGTCATAAGCATTTTCCTGATTTGTGTTCGATTAATCAATACATGTACCGTTTTATAACCTTTCACAGTACAGGAATATCCTACCATTTGTTAACGTTGTTTTGAGACTGGTATGCTGAAAGATCAGTAAACTGAATTCAGTTCTAAGATCATCTAACTGGAATTGTTTGGAGGCCAGGCTAACTGGACCCCTCAGATCTGGAGGAAGTCGAGAGCCTGCTAGAGGCCCAGGAAGGAGAGCACTGAGGGTGGGGAGAGTCCCTGCGTGTGATGTGGAACCCTGCACTCCCCAGGGCTGTACCTCGTGTGGCTCACACACGTAACCCACCTCCCTCTTGCTGCCCACAATGGGCTGTAGTGCCTGAATATTCTCTTCTAGTTATTACACGTAGATAGCTGTGTGTGTTTGAGATGTGTGTAATTCAGGCTAATTTCTTGAACAGGTGATGAGCAATGGAGGCTTTCATGTGCTGGCTGTTGACTACAGAGGTAAACTTCAGTGTAAAACTAACCATGGATTTCTAAATATTGACCCACGTAGCCGGTGCATTTCCCATGAACTCTTGATCTGATGCCCCCCAGGCTATGCAGACTCCACCGGCTACCCCAGCGAGAATGGCTTCACGACAGATACTCTGTTTGTTTACGACTGGGTGAAAGCGCGGAGCAGGAACAGCACTGTCATCCTCTGGGGACACTCCCTTGGCACTGGGTATGTCGGCCACAGGGAAATGCCAACTCGCTCCCTCTTGACTCGAGTGGTGTCTTAAAAAGCGAAGGGTGTGATGTTGCCATTAGCCAAAGTTCACCCTTCATTAGCCTGTGTGATGAATCTCTGTGTTCCCCTGTTTCTTGCTGTGTATTTTCTGTCTGTTTTGCTGTGTTTTGGGCTCTCTAGCAGTTGATGCTGGGAGTAGCAGGCTTGCAGTCCTTGTCCCTTTGGTTTGCAGAACGCCACAAGGGGGAGACATTTCTCTTCCTTCTGAGTCAGGAATGAATGGGCTGGTTGCAGAAGCCTAACGTGCCTAACCCACGCCTGGGGCAAGGCAGTATGCAGCGCCCCCAGTGGTGATGTCGTATCGGGAACGTCCCCTTCCCCGAGTAGACCTCCGGGCAGCCCGGAGCCCGGGCGCAGTTACCAGCCGGTGGCCCTGGGCCGCTGGCCGGATCTTTACACAGGATTGCGCTGCCCATCAGGTAGACGATGACATTATTACAGCCAAACTTCCAAGCCAGAAGGAAGAACTTGTTCTTCATCCCAGTTGCCCAAAAGCTCAGGCAGGGAGTTCTGGGTAGAAGAGACCCACTTGCAGGGAAGCGAGTGAAAGGGCTGGAGGTCCCAGCCTTCAGATAATTAAGACAAGGAATAGGTTTAGCTGGCAACTGTAAGAGCTTGTGTTGTTTTTGCCTGTTTGCAGTCATTCCAGCATACGTACAAAGACTTGCAGCTGTTCTGGTTTAATGTGCCACGTGTGAGATCCAGCTCACTAATAACTGCTAGTGTCAGTTATTAGTGTATCTTTTGGAAACCCTCTTTCTGTTTTTAGCCAAGTTATTTCTTTTTTACTCGCTTTCCTTGCCCATTTTGGTTAGACTTTTAATAAACTGTTTATATTTTAACCCTGAGTCTGCCTGGTCCATGGTACGGAAAGTACAGTGGATTGTCACATCTTCCCACTGTGAGAGTGATTTTGATCGGAACCCCTGAGGTTCAGTATTTTCCTGGGAGGTTTTTTTGCTCCCTCTATCTGTTTTTTTTGCTCCCAGATGGCCCCCTCTATCTGGCCTGATCACCTGGGCCGATGGCAGTGAGTACATTCTACTAAGATTTTTCCCCATTCAGCTGCGTGTCCAAACAGGGGGAGGGGAGCAGGGAGTGAGCGAGCGTGCTAACCACTAGGTGCTGCTGTCCTGGATCAGCCTGCAGGCACTGAGAGCCCCTTGACAACCTGCCATTCACCTTTTCCTTTATTTATTAGAAATGTTATTTCTTTTTACAATACAGGTGTCCCCCGCTTAATGATGGATCGCTTAACGACGATCCGGATATATGACAGAGGTCCCCAGTAAAAAAGAGCAAATCCCCAGCTCTTCAGGTGTTTCGCTCTAGATAAGGGTGTGGGAAAGAAATTTCTATCAGACCAAGATGGAGTCACTCTTGCCCATATATCTGAACTTAGATCCATAACTTTCTGAATCTCTAAACCCAGCACATCTAAAATACACCTGCTAATAGCTTTTGGCGGAAACCGCAAGAACATCACCTTGGCTAAGGGACCATTTCCTCTATACATCATCCTGTACAACCGTGGAAGCCAAGCCAAAACAAAGGCAACTTGTTTGCATAACTCTTACACGCATGATTATCCACACAGACAGGTCAGCCTGACATGGGATAATTGCCAACACGAATAGGTCGGCCTAACAATAGACATACTGCATTTCCCGAGTATAAAACGCACTTTTTTTAAACGTAATTTAACTTTTTAAACTAGGGGTGCGTCGTATACTCGCACTGTTGCAAAAATAAAGAGACATTGCTGGAAAAAGCGGAAAGCAGCTAATTGAAGGGTGATTATCACCCTGCTTTTCAGCCTTCGGTTTGCAGCTCCGAGATGCAGCGCCTGCTAAGTTCCGTGTTTGTTTTTAGTGTAATTAGGCAGAGATGCAGCGGGCTCCACCCCTCTACCTCTCCCCTTTCCAGTCTGCAATAAGTTGTTAATTTTTGTTCTCTGCTCTGCTGGGTTTTGTATCCTCTTGTAAAGCAAGATCACATACGCTTTCATCTCCCCCTCCCCAGGCAATGAATGGTTTAGGCTGCAATCCTGTGCACACTTTCCTGAGAGTAAGCTCCATTGAGAACAGTGGGACTTGCTTCTGAGTAGACAAGCACAGGATTGCACTGTTCGTTTAAATCACTGGCATATATTTAATGCCAGTGATTTAATTAAAGTTTTTTAATAGCACCAAACTTTAAGGGTGCGACTTATAATCAGGAGCGTCTTATACTCGGGACAATACGGTACCTTGATAAACAGATTGCAATGATGTAATGTTGATTGGAAAACAGGTTGTGTAATCATTGGCTATAAAGGCTTAAGACAGACTGATCTGTATGCTGGCCAACAGAAGCCAGCATCCCTCCCATCTAACTGGTACCCTTGTGTGGAAGGAAGGATTAATTTAATAAATAAAAGACTGTGCTTTGAGTCTTATGTCTCTCAACTCTTGTTTATTGGGCTGCTTCCTCTGAGTACGAACCCAACCTGATACAAAGAACTGAGAGAGATTTAACACCTAAAAATGTATCTCTCACAAGGGCTTTGAAGTTCAGCGCTGTGCTTAAAACCCCAGTACTGAACATCAGAGATAAGAGCTTGGGCAAGATAAGAGCTTGGATGTTTAACGCTGGGGCTTTAAGCACAGTGCTAAACTTCAAAGCACAGCAAGATCTGCTTAATGACGGCTTCACGTTGTTAAGCGGGGGACACCTGTATGTAGATTTGCCAAAGTCAGGAAGAATGTACATACATAATGAATGTTCCCCTGCTCTTCAAGATAACCAGGCAGAGTCATCAAAGGTGATAACTTTTAACACATACCTGTAACTGATAAATGCTTTGTGAACCCCAAGGGCCTCTAGTACTCAGAGAGGTGATAACCTGTGTTTGGGCTGCACCACATTAGGCTGACATAATGGAATGCTTTCTTATGCAAATATTATTATTAATAATAATAGCCCCTGCTTATAGAAAACTAGCATTTCAGGGAGGAAGCTAGTCTAGAATTCTCTCCTGGCATGCTAGTTTTCCATGTGGACGTTTGTTGTTGTTTTGTATTGTAAAGAGGAGAAGTGTTCAGTCCTGTGATGTTCCTCAGCTGCAATCTGAAATGATCATGCTAAGGCACAGATTTACCACACCTGTGAGAATGAGGCCAATTTCTTATCATTTTCCCCCTTTTGCACCTGGGAGTCTCTAACTTACCTGTTCCACATTTCTTTTTAGAATTGCCACCAATACTGCCAAGAAGCTAAAAGAAAAAGGTATGTGTGGGAAGGGCCACAATCAGATCCCGACCCTGGGGGAGAAGGTTCGGGGTAGAGTGGGCTGATAGGAACAGGCTGAACCTGCTCTGCAAAGCTATAGAAAATTTCCCGTTGGGCCGGGACTGAATACACTGGCTTGCGCAGGCGCGCACAACGAGCTCCGGGAGGCGTTGTGTGCTTGTGCGAGGTATTCAGGTCCCACCCAGCCATGGAGCCAGTATTTCGTTCCCGCCCAGCTGCGGAGGATGCAGCCGGCCGACCAGGAAAGGCCGGGGCAGTCTCAGAAGGCTGGGACAGTCTCGGTTTGGACCCGGCCGGGATGGCAACTGGGATGGACTCCGGAGACAGTACTATGGTAAGCCTAGGCTGAAAGTGATGTGCCGAGGGAGAGGTTAGCAAGACACAAATGCCGGCAAACGCCAGCGGTACCCTCAGAAAAGATGGAGGACAGAGTGGGTGAAATCCAAACGTCCTCATGGGGCAATAAAATTCAACTCTGCCTGACTACAATCTGTTGCATGGCTGTCTTGACAACTTACTAGCCTCTTCTTCTTACTCTCTGTTGCTTCTGTGCATCGCAGGAACCAGGAGTGTATTTGACTCTGTTAGACCAGAGTGTCTGGTTGCACGAGTTCTTGCATTTGTTTTTGAGGACGAGAAGCTGAGGAGCTAAAGCTGCACTTCTCCTCCCTGGGATCTGTCCTTAGGCTTGACCCATTGTGTTTGTATTTTTAACTCTTTATATTTCTCCACAAGGAATAGTTGCGGACGCAGTCGTTCTCGAAGCTCCTTTTACCAACATCAGAGATGCAGCTGCTCATATCTACTTAACTCAAGTAAGTCTTGGAGCCACTTTTGAGTTGGTCACCTCCTGTACAGCTCGGCCCGTTTATGCCACAACTGGCTGAGCTGCTCTGACACGGAGTAGCATGACTTGGCTCACTTGCTTGAGCTCTGTAGGTACCATGATTTGGGTGCACCAAGTTATCGAGTAGAGGACCCCGGGAGCTGTGGGTGGCGGCTTTCCCTGTAAGCTGTGTAACCAGGTGGCTGCACAGCTAAAATAGAAGTCCTGTGCAGCTTCCTCCTTGCTGCTCTGGGCTCAGCGATGACATCATTGGAAGGCTGTCCCGCACAGCAACATTCGGTCTCGGTGCCCCTCTCTCAATCCTTGGAACAGAGAGTTGATGGCCTCGCTCAGCATCCTTTCTCAGCCACCAAGATGTCACATCAGTGAAAAATGGAATCGCTTGACATCAAGAATAGGCGATTTGTGGGCACCATCTTTCTAAGCAATTCAGTTGCAGAAAGCCATGTGACTGTTGAGTTTCCATATAGGTGTGATGCTGACTTCTTTGCTGTGGTAGTTGCACAAAGAATTTTCCATGTGCGCGACATGGGCCACCTTCTCCCATTGCTTTGTTTTGCAATGTCTCCTAACACTTTTCTTTCCTTGAAACAGATCTACCGCAAGTTCCCTGGCTTTGAATATTTAATCTTGGACACGCTGGCACGAGCTGACATGTACTTTCCCAGTGACAAAAAGTGAGTCTAGAGCTGGGGTGTCAAATGCGGAGGGTCCTTATCCTGTCTGCATGATAATTGAGCTTTCCCAGTTATTATTTTTTTTCTCAAATTTTTTTATTTTTATTAACCACAAAAAACTACAGGGATAATACGGTAAGGAAAATCACAGGGCAACAAGGATAGACCAACATGAAACAAATGGAAAAATAACTAACGGACGTCGATCTACATTAAAATGACTATTTATACTATTCAGTTATGCTAAATAAAATTAGCTTCATACATATTCCAGCCCCACTATCTTTAACCTCCTTAGATCTACTAATAATCTAACATTTTATTTTTATCTTTTCAGCCAATCATAGAATGGTTGCCACCAATCTAATTTCTTTTTAACATCTCCTTCTCTTAATCTTTCCGTTAAAATATCTAATTCTATCAAGTCATAAATCTTAATTATTAACTCATCAATATCTGGTATCTTCTCAACTTTCCACTGCTGAGCATATAACAACCTAGCCGCAGTAACTATATGTATGATAATATATTTATCTTTTTGAAATACTACTGATGTCATTATATTCAAAAGAAATAGTTCTGGTACAAACAACAGCGTATGTCGTAATATCCCTTCCAATGCCGCATGGACCATCCTCCAAAATTTTCTTGCTTTTTCACATGTCCACCACATATGGAAAAAGGAACCTTCCAAATTGTTGCATTTCCAACAAGTACTCGAAACATTCTTATACATCTTACATAATTTCCTAGGTGTTAAATACCATCTATAAAACATTTTATACAAATTCTCTTTATATGCAACCGCTTTAACCATTTTAATGCCAGAATTCCAAACCTGTTCCCACTCTTGAGAATAAATCTCTCGTCCTAAATTTTGTGACCACTGTATCATAACATCTTTAACTGTTTCATCTACCATCTCAAAGTCCAACAAAAAATTGTACATTTTAGTTACATATTTATCATCATCATTTAAAAATACCTTATCAAAATCAGTATCTCCCAGGTGAAAGCCCACTTTTTGATCTTCCCGTATCCTACTTCTAATCTGATTTTGAAACCAAGTGTCCATCAGGATACCTTTCATCCTCAATTGATTCTCATCCCATAGTTTCCCCTGTGGATCAATCAATTCTTTATATGACCTGTTTTGAGAATCTTTTATCCAATCTGGTCTGTTAGCCACTTCTAACGGCTTCACCCAGCCGGGTATTTTATCATAAACCTTGTATCTAACCTGCTCCCATGCCCATAATAAAGATTTCCTTAAGGTATGTCTTTTAAAAAACGCATAATGTTTAGCTTTATCATAAATCAAAAAGGCAGGCCATCCAACTTCTAGCCCTTCTGCTTCTAGGGTAACATAGTTCTCTTTACTCTTCAAAACCCAATCTCGGACCCATTGCAGAACTGTAGCTTGATAATAACACAACCAGTTCGGGACAGCCATCCCTGCCCTCTTCTTTTGATCTTGTAACAGTTTTAAACGAACTCGAGGTTTCTTGCCACTCCAAATAAATCTTGTTGTAATCTTATCTAAATCAGCGAAGAAAGTTTTTTTCATAATTATTGGAATTGTTTGGAACAGAAAGAGTAACTTAGGTAAAACGTTCATCTTAATTACTGAAACCTTTCCACTTATTGACAGTTGTAGATTTTTCCATCTCTCCAAGTCCTGTTGAATTACTTCCAATATCTTAATATAATTATCCTGCATCAAAGAACTCACTTTTTTTGACAAATTAATACCTAAATATTTAACCTTCTCCGTTATCTGGAAACCCAATTCCTTGATATCTCCAATTTCTTTTGGATTCACATTTTTGAGCAAAATTTTTGTCTTCTGGTAATTCACCATCATGCCTGCTACAGCACCATATTCTAACAAGTCCTCTTTAAGTATAGGTAAAGTCTCTTTTGGATCTTCAAATATAAACACCAAATCATCTGCATATGCCTGTAGCTTGATATGATGATTTTTTATCTTAAGCCCCCTTATTCTCTCATCATTTCTGATTAAAATGTTCAAAACCTCTATTGTTAATACAAACAACAGAGGTGAGAGGGGGCAGCCTTGTCTTGTACCTTGTTCAATTTGTATTTTCTCTGTCAAATTACCATTCAGTTTTATCTTAGCTTCTTGTTGTGTATAAATTACTTTAATAATTTTCAAAAATTTTGGACCCAGATTCATTCCATCCATCACTTTAAACATAAAAATCCAGTTAACGTTGTCAAAAGCCTTCTGAGCGTCCAAGAACATCAAACCCATTTTTCTTCCTGAATGATTTTCATAATATTCTAAAACATCAATTATAGTTCTTACATTCTTTTTCAAGTGTCTCTTAGGTAGGAAACCTGTCTGGTCTTCATGAATGTATTTGACCAACACCTTTTTTAATCTGGAGGCTAAAATTGAAGCATAAATCTTATAATCAGTATTCAATAGAGATATAGGTCTATAGTTCTTAATATCAGATTTGTCTGAGTCCGTCTTATGAATTAATGAAATCATAGCTTGTTTCCATGTCGCTGGTATCTCTCCTGTACATCCTATCTCATGAGCCAACATCTATAATGGTGCCTGTATCAACTCAACCAGGAACTTATAAAAGTCAGCCGGTAAACCATCCGGTCCCGGAGATTTGCCACTTTTTTGTCTTAATATTGCTTCTTTAACTTCATTTAATGTAATATCTTCTTGTAAAAAATCAAAATCTTGCTTGCTGACTTCAGGTATTTTAACCTTTTTCAAAAATTGATCCTGCCGAGCTGTAGCAATATTTTTCCCTTTATAAAGTTCCGAGTAAAAATCTGTTACAATCTTTTTCATGCCTTCACTGGATATTATTTCCTTCCCTTTCTTATCTCTCAAACTCAATATCATATATTTTGGAGCTTCTTTCCTCAATTTGTAGGCCAACCATCTCCCTGGTTTATTTGCATTTTCAAAAAAATTCTGTTTGGCCCATCTTATTTTCTTCTCCATCTCCTCAGTTTGAACAATTCTAATACGATGTTGTAAATCATTAATTTTTCCCAATATCTCTTTCACTGAACCTTTAGCTCTTTGGGATCGATCCTCTTCTTTCTGTAAATTTCTTATCAAGTCTTTCATGTTCTTTTCTTTCTCCTTTCTCTTTCTTGCCGTAAATTCTATTATAATTCCTCGGATCACAGCTTTAAAGGCGTCCCAAATTGTTGTCATCTTCATTCCGGGTTGAATATTAGTTTGGAAATAGGCCAAAACTTCTTTAAAACATTTATCTTTAAAAATTTTATCTCTCAAAATCGACGTATTCATCCTCCAGGTCATCTTTTTGTCCCTACTATTCAAAGAAATCAGCAGCGGGCTGTGATCTGCAATTGTCATTGGCAAGATTTCACACTCAAAGTCTAAATTAGTTACACTTGTTTTCCAACACATATCAATACGTGACCAGGCATTATGTCTATGCGAATAAAATGTGAATTTCTTCTTTTCTGGATTCTGTGTTCTCCAACAATCAATCAATTGATATTCCTCCACCAACTCCAAAAAAATCTTTGGCAAAAGACCTGTTTTCCTTCTTTTTGCTTTAGAAGACTTCCTATCCAAATCATAATTGATAACCCCATTGAAATCGCCCAAAATCCATAAATCATCAAATTCTCTCTGCTTAATTTCTTGTAACAATATACTATAAAATTCTTCTTGTTTATCATTTGGGGCATACAAATTTACTAATAACATCATTTTCCCATTATATCGAATCTTCACCATCAATATTCTTCCATCCTCAGAGTTCCACTCCAGATCTGATTCAAATCTTGAATTAACATATGTTACCACACCATTTTTCTTTGTAGATTGATTTGCCGCACAATACATTTTACCCAATTTTTTCTTTTCCAAATATTTGACATGGTCACTTCTGATATGTGTCTCCTGCAAACAAATAACATCTGCTTTCAACTTCATTAATTGATGAAAAACATTATTTCTTTTTGAAGGGTCATTCAACCCGTTGACATTATTACAAAAAATCTTCATATTCGTGACAGCCATCATTTCTTAATCTTAGGTCTGGTACTCTTATCTTTATGTTCCTTTGAACCTGCCAGCCTATCCAGATATCTCCTCATCGTTGATCTTGGTCTTAACTCCCTCTGTACCCTTGGTTCTCCTCCTGTTGCACCAAGTTCTTCCTCTGGTAACTGATGTTCTGAGACATCTCTTCTCTCTCTAAGTTGGGTCCTCTTTTGATCTCTCTTTTCTTTTCTACGACTTTGTTCTTCTTCCTTCTGTCTTCTTTGTCGATTAGACTCTATCCCATTGGAGTCTGATAATATTTCTTCTGGAACTCCCAAGTCTCTCCCATTCTTCCTCAAAAAGTTTCTCATTTTTTCCACCGATGTAATCCTCACTTTTTTCTCTTTATAAACAAAGAAGAGCCCTTGAGGAATCTCCCAGCCAAATCTTATATTGTTCTTCTTCAAAACTGTCACCAAGTCTTCGTAAGCTCTTCTCTTCATCCTTATTTTAAAAGGAATCTCTTTAAGAAACCTCAAAGTCAAACCTTTCATCACTCTTGGTTTCTCAGAAAATTTTTCCATCAATTTATTCTTTGTAAATTTACTATGAAAAATAACCATAACTTCTCTTGGAACACCCAAATCTTTAGCCTTCCTGGTATTCATTCTATAAATACGATCAATACTGTTCGTAATTTCTGAGACTTCTACATCTGGAATCTGTAATTCCTTTATCGTCCAATCAATAAAACGTTGTCGTAAATTTTCTTGAACCTCCTCTGAAAAATTCTGTACTCTAAGCATAAAAGCCGCTCTCTCCATCTCCAATCTCAAAGTTGCAGTTTCCAATTCCTCGCACCACGTCTGGGTTGTTTCCATATCTGTTTCTTGTTGATCCCTTAATTCATCCAAACCTGTTTGCAGATCATGAGTCACCTCCTGAATTTCTTTAATTTCATCTGTATTTTCTATAACTTGTTGCTTTACAAGTCCTATCGAAGCATCCAGCTGTTTCATTTGCTCCAATAACTGTTGTGTTTCTTGCGAAGCCTTGTTTTGATTATCTTTAACTTCATTTATGCTCATTTGCATACCTTTCAACAACTCCATCATCTGTTGCATATCTGACTTTTGTACACCCGCAGTTGCTAAATTAGCTAATAAAGATGTGGCAGCAGGTGATTGTGTTGGTTTTGAAACCTTGTGGGCCACGGGAGGTGTAGATTTCTTTGAATCTGCCATACTATCTCTTAATGGGGTAAATCTAGCCGGATCTCTCAGAACAACCCCAATCTCACCTGCCAACCCTTGAAATAGCTATACAACAATGTTGACCATTCAAAAAGACAATGCAACAATATAATAACAGTATTAAGCAATATAAAAACTCAATAGTCCTCTTTCTTTTCTTTTTTTCTTTTTCCTTCTTATGTCAATCGAGCATGGATCTTCTAAATAATTCACTAGGTACATACAGCTCAATTCCACATAAAATCAAGATCAATCAGCGGATGAGACTCAGTTCAAAATACGTAGACCATAAATCAGCTGAGTAAGAGAAAAAAAAAATTTTGTAATCCCAACAGCGATAACATCTTGGCAGAACTCCCAGACCGTGGTGTAACTTTCAAGGTCAGTAGGCACAATCCAATAGACAAAACAGACTTGTAATCCAGAAACCCAACGGCAGTAGACAGCAAAGAGCAAGGAATCCTCTTCACAAGAAATCAAAAATAAAGATCCTTCCGCCAATAGTCCACTACATCCATACAGAATCATTGAGGGGGTGCATAAAGTCGAAAGGAAATCCTCGCCAGCCCACTAAACTTAATCTCCACCTCAGCAACTTGAAACATCCTGGGCCGAGAAAAACGTAGTTCAAACACACACACCCCCTACAACTCCTCGATAATCCTCAGTCCCGGGTAGCATATTCAAGACACATGCCGCCGTCTCCCCAAACAAAGCAGTCTCCATGCGAGGGGGGGTAATATAAAGATCTTCTATCCCCCTTCGCTGCTTAAAAATGCCATGTAGTTTCCCCCTTCCGAAGCACTTCACACACCACAAAACATCCAGGACACACGCCCTCTCCGCAGGCAAAACAGTCTCCACGCGAGGGGGGGGTGAGGTGGAAGTCTTCTATCCCCCTTCGCTACTTATAAATGCCATATAGTTTTCCCCCTTCCGAAGTACTTCACTCACCAGCAATCGATCAGCACAGCAGAAATAAGCTTATTCCAGAGTAGGGTTGGAAACTTTACGAGTCTACTTTCAAGTGAAGTCTTTACTCCCGTCCGGAAGAGAGCAGCAACAGCGTGCCTACGCAGACACCAAAAGGTGTCTGCAGCAAAACGGGGATAGAAAAGGGGATACCGAAAGAACACCGGGTCGGCGCCCCGATCCGATCCGATCAGCATGCCCCCCAATCTCTCAGCCACGCTTCTCCTAGCGTGGGTGGTCCCGATCCTTACAGGATCAAAGGAAATCCCCCGTTTTGCGGCGCGGCTCCGGAGCTCATTCCAGAGTCGCGTCTTCGGCTCGCCATCCCAGCCACGCCCCCTCTGAGCTTTCCCAGTTATTGTGCCATCAGCTGCTGAGCTGCAAAGTTGTCATAGGAAAGCTGAAAGAAGTTACTGGGCACTTGGCTCTTTCCTTTGGTCTCTGATCTCTCTCCTGCCTGCTGGAGGGAAGCCAGGCAAGTGTGCTTCTCAGTGGCATACTGAGCATATTTGACACTCGGAGTAGATGGCTCCCACCACCCCGCCCTTGGCCATTTGAAGCCACCAGCAGACCTGGCCTCCACCAGATCCTGCCCCCCTCTCCAGTGGAGGCTAGGGTTACTCAGTAGCATAGCTGGACTCACTCCAGTGGGGTGGTGGTGGACAGGGTGACGTGTCATCACCCCTCCCGCCCTGCCACTGGAATGGCCAAACGGATCAGGGCCATTCTGGTGGCAGGGTGGGCGAGAATGAAGGGTAGACCTGGCCTCCACCTAGAGAGATCCTGGGTGAGATCAAAGCCCCAGGCTCACCTTCAAGCTCTGGAGCTCCCGATGGGGAGGAATTCGCCAGCCAGCACCCAGAGCAGCAGGCACTCGACGTGGGCACCCCCTTATTGCTGGCACACAGGGTGGATCGCCCTGCCCGTAGTATGCTGCTGGTGCTTCTGTTTGCTCCACCTCCAAAATAATATTGTGGAAAAGAGAGAGAGAACCTTGTACAAAGAACAGAAGTGCAAAAATGGACTACCAAAAATGTTCAGGGCCTTTTTTGCTTGGGGGGGGGGAAGGGGGCAGAGAAGGTGTGGAGAGGAAGAAGGTAGAGGTTTATGAAATTAGACATGGTTTGGACTGGGAAGCCGAGAGAACAAGTCACAATATAGTAATTGTGCTGTAATTTTTTTTTTTAAAAAAGCTCTCTTTACTAGTACCACCAGAAAAAACCAGCATTTTCTAGAAGGTCCCACTCCCAGCTTCAATCCTTGGCGTGCACAGGGTACCAGAAATTCCAGGCTGGCACTTCTGGTACCAGGCCATGACTTAGAGTCGGGCAGCCCGGATCCTGTCTAGCTCGGCTGCAGTGGGTGTGGAGCTGTGCCCAGACCTGCTTCTTGGCAGCGTTTTGCCTCGGCTTGTGCAGTGCCAGCCTGCACATGTTCACAGAAGGAAGCGTTCAAGGAGCCTCACCCCCACCTAAGCAGTAGCACTTTGCCCCCGTCTAGGGTTTTGGAGGGGCAAAGTGCTTCGCTTGGTCACCGTGATGCTCCCCCTACACCCCCCCCGCGAAGGCAGCCTTGAATCCCCTCAGCTGGGGGAGGGGCCTGCCCAAGGCCACGAGGAAGTTCGTGGCAGAGGGGAGACCTGACCCGGGGCAGCGTTGGTTTCTGCTCCGTCCTTCGCTGCCTGTGGAAGCGAAAATGAACCCCATCTTTGGTTCTCCTTCCTCAGCGTCCAAGTGCTGTCCAGTCCTCTCTTGATCTTGCATGCAGAAGACGATGCCGTCCTACCTGTGCACCTCGGGAAAAAGGTAACGGAGCAGTGTGGCGACTTGCTGGGAATGGAAACGGACGGAGAGGAGTCGGTTGTTCCTGGGCACGCTCTAAGAGAGTGTAACATCATGCACACATGGGGGAAATTTTCGAGAAGTTTTCCCTTTGGAAATCAAGGGTTATGTCAGGTTTGCTTGGCACTTTCCCTTCAACATGAACGTCAAAACTGATCGCAACATGGTCACTGTGCCCCAGACATTCTGCCACATTTACCTCCTGCACCAGCTCCAGGGTAGCAGCCAATTTCAAATCCAGAGTCACCTGTCCTCGGGTTGGCTCCATGACTAGGTGCTCTAAGGCACAGTCATTTAGCATATCCAGAAATCTGCTCCTCCTTTCATGAATTGACCCAGTCAATGTGAGGATAATTAAAGTCCCCCGATTACAACCCTGTCTCTCGTTGATGCCTCCCTGATTTGTTTCCTCATCTTGAGGTCCCCTTCAGATTTTTGATCTGGAGGACGATAGCATGCCCCCATGATTGCATCATTCCTTGGGCCTGGTAATTTAACCCACAGTGATTCTATGGCAGAGTTGGACCCCCCCCCCTTCAACTTCTACTCTGCTCGATTCTATCCCTTTGACCAGTGGTTCCCAATCCTCAGGAGACTGCGGACCCGTGAGGCAAAACATTGATGCGCCATGGACCACTGCAAGTGTGGAGCCTGGCAACCCAGAAGTAGTTTGGCCCCATTCATCTCCAGGCTGCCCGAGATAGATCGTGCGAGAGCCAGGTGGCCCGGGAGTCATTGGTGCGCAGGCATGGGAACCCTGGTGACAGAATGCTCCCTGTGTGGTCATGCAGAGATTATTCTTCCTCATTCCTGCTGAGTGGCTACATACTGATGCATTGTAGGGCTGTAGACTTAAGATCATGCATCACAACTGAGTTGCTGTTTCCCCCTGTGTTGGATTCTCTGTAGTGTAGCTGTTCCCCCGAGTATCCAGGGCAGCCTGCATTTTATTTGAAAGGACCCTGCTGTGGAAGAAGGGAGCATAAACCTCTAATCCAGCACCAAGCCACAGGTTTGGGATTTCTCCAGTGGAAATGGGCTGCATGGCTAAGCAGCATTGCTTGGGAGGTGGCGAGAGATGTATGTGGCCACCAGAGAGCGCTCTCCACAGTGCAAGTTCCTACAGATGTCTTTGAATTGATTTGGGCCCCTTTTAAAGAGGGGTCTATTGACAGCTATCGCCTCTAACAGCATGTGGAACCTCCATCTTCAAAGGCAGTGTACCTCTGCATAACCAGATGCTAGAGACAAACGGTGTGCCCTTCATGCCCTGCTTATAAGCTGCAAGGAAGACTCTTGCTGACTCTGTTTATGCACTATCACATGCGAGTGAAATGTTTCTGCACACAGTTTCAACTATTTAGCCAAAGGGGAAACGGGCTTACTTGCATGTGGTGAAAAAGTAGCGAGGCTCAGATGGGATTGTAGGTTTCCTTTAGAGTGCATTCATTAAGGGCAACTTCATACATTGCATGTTTTGGTGCATGCCTTTGCATGTAGATATAAGGAACATGTGTTTTGCACATGGGGATGCTCGCTAGGGAGTTAGAATGGTCTGCTGATGGGGATACGTTGTAGCAGTATGGTAGTCTCAGCTTGCCTCTGTAGTGTGTGTTAATGAGCTGGTTTCCCTTTGCACATCTGAATGCACCATCACAGGTCCCTGTCCCTGAACCTTCATATTGCCTCAGCTGCCTGTCAATGGAGTTGGAGTCTAAGAGGGGTGGGAGACGTGCTGCCTCTTAATCCGGACCCAGGCAGGACTAGTTTGGGCTAGGAGTCCATTAGTAGGATGAAAAAAATGGAGGGTGGACTGGTGCAGATCCTGATGTCATTGTATTTCTTGGGGATGTCCTATCAGCTGCCAGGGGTTATGAAGTGTAGCAGTCGCTGTATTTGAACTTGGAGCCCATGGCCTCCCTTTTGCCTGTAGTGCAGGGTCCACCCTTCTTTCTGGGACTGTGTATGGTCCTGCCTTGTTTTCTCCATGGCCCCAGGGGAGGAGAGATGGTAAAGAAAATGTTTCTGTACCCAGCGTGTAATTGGTTTGTGGAACTCCTTGCCACAGGAGGTGGTGATGGCACCTGGCCTGGATGCCTTTAAAATGGGATTGGACAGATTTATGGAGGAAAAGTCCATCACAGCTTACAAGCCATGATGTGGATAAGCAACCTCCTGGTTGTAGGAGTAGGTTTTCTCTGTGCCAGGTGCAGGGGAGTGGCAGCAGGAAACAGGTTATCTTGTTGGCTGTGTGTTCCCTGAGGCATGTGGTGGGGCCACTGAGTGATGCAGGAAGCTGGACTAGATGGGCCTTTGGCCTGATCCAGCAGCTGGGCTCTTCTTATGTTCTTATGAAACCAGCTTTACCGAAGAGAATGTGTGTTCAGTAACTGGCGCTTGTCACCCAGGGGAGAGAAGCACTGAATGGGGCAGGACTCCAGGAAAGCAGCACCCAACCTTTGCCCCTGACCTCTCCCTCGAACTAAAGCCCAAACCCAGAGACGGCAGTAATGGCAACAAAGTTAGTACCATCCACCTTCCATCAGGCTGTCATGCAGCTGGTGGGCCGAGACCCATCGGCGAGGACCCCTGCCGGATGTGTGAGGAAGTGGCTCTCGTAGCCGCTGTGTCACATGACAGACTCTGCTTTGGCCTGCCGCTAGAGGCCTTGGCGAGCCGCTGCCAGGCAGTAGCCAAGGCCAGCTTGAGGAGGAAATGGTTTGGCACTGGCTGGAAGAGACAACTGTGTGCAGAGGTCCTACTTACTACAACCCCTCTCCCTTTTCCACACTTGCAGCTCTTTGAGATTGCCCACAATGCCTCCAAGAAGAAAGAAAATGTCCAGTTTATCTCCTTCCCTACCAGCCTGGGTTTAGGACATGACCTCATCTCTTCTCACCCTGATCTTGCCACCATCTTGAAGTAAGCAAGGCTGGGGCAGAGACTCCTCCGGGGAGGGGGGTGTTGGGCTGCTTGGGAGCAAAGAGAAGAGCTAACCCAATGGGAGGCTGTCACTCAAGTGGAGCTACAGTCTCTGAAGGGGGGGGGGCCTAAAGCACAGCACACACTGGCTGCCTGTGACATCCCATTTCAGGGTCCCCTATACCCACAGCCTCCTGCCTACATTGACACAGGGTGGGTAAAATGGTGAATACTGGGGTGGGTGGAAGGTCTGCCTGCTGCCCCTCCCACCCCTGCAAAGCCACCAAAAAGGCTGCCCTATTTTTATGGTCTCTGTGCCCCACTTAGACCCCCTTTGCTTCCCCATCACTATGTCACTGTGGTCGGTAGTAGGATATCTGCACCCATGTAAAATGTGTTGCACAAGCCGCTACCTCCAAGAAACCCGATTCTCAACTCTGTGGGCTCAGATGAATACTTTCTCCTTGCCTCCTCTGCCAATAAGTGGCCCGCCCCGCCCCCTGACAGTTCTACCCCAGCCAACTGTCCTCAACTTCAAACCAAGGTAGTTTTTTTTGGCACCAGGGCAATAATATAAAACTCTCTCTCTCTACAGCGATTTCCTCAACAGCATTAAACGATGACAGCAGCACAAACTATAGCCACTGATGAAATTATGAGACTCACCTACAAGAGGAGTTCATGGTTCTCAAACTGGTTTGCTACAAATAAAAATGGTGGGGAAAGTGTGGATTTAGTTTTATTTTTGTCTGTGTGAACATTCAGGAATGCATGGTTGTAGACTGGACACAAGGCAGGAAGATGACATAATTCTGGCCCCTACAAAACAAACCCCAAGCACCTACTTTTTGTACTAATGCACCTCTTGGGTATTTGAAATAGTTGTGGGTATTAAATGCTAACTGAGCAGACCATTCTTTTTCTTTCAACTCAACGCACAGAGGGCCATCTTGGTCTGGCTATTTGGGATGGACTCTACTCTCACCCTGGGAGGAAAATCCCTTGACCATAATGTTGGTTACTCCATAATGTTGGTTAATGTCTGTGCCACTGCAGTTCTACAACCCCCACCCCACCCCAAAAACAACAACCAGGCACAATGCGCTGGCACAGCATGGCCATTGGGTAATGGCAGTTTTGATGGAGACCCCTGTTACGCAATATTAGCATAAAGTTGGATGACCACATTGTGCCCCTATCACTTGTTACATCCAGAGGGCACCTCTGCGTTACAAAAATTAGAATTAGTTCATGGCTTCCCTCTGCCTGCCCCAGAAAGTAGGGTTTTGCAAGGGCACTGACAGTTTGATTAGTAGAGGATCTCTCTCTCTCTCTCTCTGCCCCACAGAACTACAATTCCCAGCTTCCAGACAGTGGCACTGTGGAAGTTAAGCCCAGTTGCATTTTGTAGAGGATGCATCCTGATCTTGCTCATACTTCTGCAGAATTTGCAAAATGCTCAGACCACACACATAACCCCAATGCTTGCAAGTGGGAAAAAAAATCCCATAACTTACTACTGTTGCTTGCTAAGCGATGATAGGGTGCCTAGTTCCCCACCATGTAACAGTATAGCTGCTACCCCGTGAAGCCAATGCTCAAGGGCGTATGTGCTTCACATGTGCATTTTGTCAGCTGTGTCATTGGCCAGCATCTCGTCTGCAACATCCCGGGGCACGTTGGGTGGTGGGATCTTCAGGTCAGAAGGCTCCACGCTCCAGATATCCCGGGCGTATTCCTTGATGGTCCTGTCACTGGAGAACTTCCCAGAGGCCGCAATGTTTCTGATGACCATCTTGGTCCATTCCTTGGAGTTCTGTAAAGAAGCCAACAAGAAGTGAGCTTTGGAGGTGGGCGGGGCTGGGACGACGGACCGAAGACGTGATTCCAGAGAGCTCTCTGGAGCCGCGCCGCAAAGCAGTGGAATTCCCTTGATCCAGGCTGGATCGGGGCCATCTGCATCAGGAGAGATGTAGATGAGAGATTGGGGAGCAAACTGAGGGAACTGGTCAAGGCATTGAGCCAGTTTCTGCTTGGTATTCCCTTTTCTGTCCCTGCTTTGTCGCAGACACCATTTTGGTGACTGTGAAGGCTCGCGTTGCCGCTCACCCGGACAAGAGGAAAAGATTTATTTTAAAGTAGACTCCTTCAACGTACCAACCTTGGACTGGAGTAAGAGTTTCTCTGCTGATCTGGAAGAGGAGCGGTGAGTGGGAAGACAGGAAGGCTGAAATTTATAGGCATCTAAAAGAAGCTAAGGGGATAGGGGTGGATCTCCCCCCCCTTACATGGACTCTGCTTCCCTCTTCTTTGCCTGAGCTGTGCTTGTTAAACTGAGACATATTGAATTACAGAAGGAGCTGCATTCCTTTGATTCAGTCTGGGAAGTTAACCCTGAATGTGTCAAGATGTGGTCTGGGACTATGTACTTAGTGGAATTTGGCTTTGAATCTATTATTAGTTTTAATTTGGATTGTGAACTGTGATGCTTCGTGTGCCTTAAGTGGATAAGTTGGAAGTTGCAAGCAGGACTGAGATAAGGAAAAATGATGAAAGTAATAGAATTTTAAGCTGCTTTCCGTTGTAGCAGGAGGTGCACAGGAGCTAGAGATTTATCAGATGATGGAATTTTTGCAAGATATGTGGGCCAGCATTAATCAATTAAAAGAGACTCTAAATATACTTTTGTTAAATCAAAATAAAGCCTCTGGAGAAAGACAACAGATATTGACGCAATTGAAGCAGATGCAGGATGCAAGACTTTTGAAGACACGGGCTGCAGTAATTACAGAGGAGATTGTAGAAATTCAGATCATGGAAGAAGTATACAAGACCTCTGAACAACTGGAGGCTGCAACCTTTAAACGGCAAACAGAAGAACTTACAGCAATCCAGGTTATGGAAGAATTAGACAAGTGGTCTGAACAACAGGAGGCTGCAACCTTTAAATTGCAGATGGAGAGAGCAAGTTTCATGTTTAGAATACAGAATTTTTTTGCAAAGGACCGAGAAGATTTCTATTGGACTTTTATGGCGTGGGTGATAAAAGATTTGCAGATTCTGGAGGCAGAGGTGTTAGAAATTAGGAAGGGAACAGGTTAGATATAAAGTTTTGTGATAAAATAACTGACTGGGTAAAAACATTAGAAGTAACGAACAGACCACAGTGGATAATAGATTTTCATAATAGACAATATAAAGAATTGATTGTAAGATAAATATGTATGAAGTTTATAATTTTTCTATTGGATTTTGAAACAGTTAAGATATTATGATATTGGGGTTATAAATTTAGGATGAGAGATTTACCTATAAGAGTAAGATTAGATTTGGAACTTAGGTTATAAAATGGTTAAACTTCTATATAAAGGATTTTATATAAAATGTTTTATCGAGGGTGGTTAACATCAAAGAAGTTAAGTAAGATGTTGATGAAAGTGTAAAGTATTTGTTGGAAAGTTAATATGTTTTGGAGGAGGCTTCCTCTGATTTTGGAAGAGATATTATATGGCACGCTGTTGTTTTTATAAGATTTGTTTTTATTCAATATGATGATATCAGTAATGTTTTAAAGAGATAAACATATTGTTGTATATATGGTTATTGATATATGCTCAGCAGTGAAAAGTTGAGATTGAAATTGAGATTATACTAGATATTGAAGAGTTAATGATTAAGATTTATATTTGAGGGATTTGGATGTTTAAATTTAACGTTTAGGAGATGGAAATGTAAAGAAGAGAACAGACTGGTAGTAATTATTTTATTTTGATTAGATGGAAAGGTAATGATAAAAAAGAATATTATTATTGTATGTATTGTTGTCCAGGGGGTGGAAATTGAGTAAATATGGTCCTAACTTTAGTTAGTAAGAGAACAGAGTGGTAGTAATTATTTTATTTTGATTAGATGGAAAGGTAATTATAAAAAAGAATATTATCATTATATGTATTGATGTGCAGGAGGTGGAAATTGAGTAAATATGACGGTAACTTTAGTTAGTATAATTGAATAGTTGAAAGAGTCATCCTATGATAAAATGATGTCCGGCTTGTTAGTGTTCCTAATGTGTCTTGTTGATATCTCCCCAGTTTGTCATTCCCTGTTGTATCATTTTTGTTGTTAGGTAGGTAGTTAGTTAGTTAGGTAGTTAGGTAGTTAGTTAGTTAGTATTTTTATTATTGTATTGTCTTGTGTTTTATTGTTGTTAAATAAAATAAAAAATATATTTAAAAAAGAAGTGAGCTTTGGAGTCATTCCTCAAGAGATTGGTCCTAAAGGACCATGCCCATGAAACCAAACACAACGCTGCAAATTAAAGGTCTGTCTCCTGTTCCAGAGTCTTGAGGCAACGCTTCTTAGGCAGTGGTGGGAATCCTCTGTTCAGTTCAGAAATAGACGACCAATGATGAGTATTTGGAGAGATCTCCGAGTTCTACAGCCTTGTCATGCTGGTTGCGCTACGAGTGGGGTGTTTCGTTGTTTAGTCCAAGGCCTGAACACGGAGCTCAGTCCAGAGCTAACCAGACTCCCAGGACTGGTGAGCAAGCCCAGAGGTGCTGGTGATCTAGCTCCTCACAGCTTTTTACAATAGTGTAAAACACCAAAAGGATCCGATTATGGATCTCCAGGATCTTTGGCTCTTAAAGCCTGGCTTAGACATTGAGAAAGAACTTTGGGCCGAACAAGATAGGGAGTTCAATGCATCACTGTCCCAACATGCTTGAATTTTCTCTGGGAAACAGAAGCCTAACTAGCCCTTTCCCCAAGGAGAACCATGTTGGGGTGGGGCTTTGGCCCTCCCCCAAGCATAGCTGCCGTCTGATGACTTGGTCACCAAGGAAAAATGAAAGCTCATCAGGGCAGCGATGCACCTTAATGTCATGTGTTGGTTGTTCCTCACAAATGCCCCCAAAAGGAAGATCCTGCAACCTTTGGAGGGCCAAACACGACTGCCAGGCTGGAACGATGAAACTGTCACAGATGCTATGGGCAGGATACAACCATGATTTAGGAAATACAAGGTTACCCAGATGGAAACAGACATCTTTCCAAAGAGATGCCTTGGAGTGTATTACCTGCCGTTTGCAAACCAAGAGCCACGGTTAACCAAGAGCTACCGTTGCTTGTCAAAGGCCACCCGTGGCCAAGCAGGGCTCTCCTTCAGCCACGCTGGCGTCAGGCTCCAGTCGCACCACAATCCCAAAACGGGCATCCCCTGTTCTCTGAAACAACTGTTGGATGCTGAACCCAGCATCCTGCAGCGCATCTCAGGGTATGCGCCTCTTGGAGGACACTGTTTCGCTGATGCCCAACAGAGCGCTCTCGTTTCTTGCACAGTTGGGTCAGCCTTCTCTGGCAGATGCTTGCTTTCTTCCTCACCGGCTTTCCAACAGCAGACAGAGCAGCTCACGGTTTTCTACCTTGCAGTAGCAAAGAGCATCACCCCAGAAGGGCCATTCTGCCATGCGACTCATCTCCCACCAGAGTCACGAAACCCAAGACCAGCCCAAGGCCCTCTTATTACATGAACCTTCCTGGATGCCCCCACATGAAGCGTGCATAGTAGCAGCTCTTGGCTTGGGGGGGCACTTGCTGGATTCGAGCTCTTGGCTTGAGGGGGCACTTGCTGGATTCTGGGCTTCAAGGTCTTAACCTGGCCACCCCGAAGCCCAGCCCAAGGCGATTCTCCACCCCTGACTCACCATGTAGAGTTGACCGACACTGTCTTGGGCTTTGATGTAAGCTTCATAGTCTGCAAAGACTTTAAACCTATTCATAAGCAACAGGAAGAAGCCAGAGAGAGCATTAAATCGTTCGTGCACCAAGCATCAAAAACCCTGCAGGTTCCCAGAATTAGAAGGGACTCGATTTGCCATTTGGTCCACATAGTAAGATCAGAAACACCCCTTAAGGATTAAGCTGGGTGCCAAGCAGCGTTCCCTGCAGGAAGACGACCCCTTCCAGAGCTGCGTGGCATCACAACTGTTGCAACGCCTCTTCCAGACATTCGGCGATGACGTCATCATATCATTCTGCATTGCCGAGCTCAGCTTGGAGGTGTGCAGCCACTCGGCAGCATATCTTAGAAGGAACAGTGGTGTCTTCCAGCAGCCAGCCAGCCCCTTCTGTGAAGCTCTTTCTCAAGGCACGATGATTGGCCATCTTCTGCTTATCTCTTACACCTAGTGGCAAATGCCACTTGAACAGCTAAGGGACTACAGTGCAGACAAGGACTCTGGCATCCTAAAGAGTTCCAGGAACACCAGCCGGATGGAGGCAACACAGTCCCTGTGCCTGGTGACGCCAACTGTGGCGAATGGTGCCTGCTTCTATTGAGCACATTCATGTCCTGCCTTTCTCCTTAACAGAAGGCATCAAGGCAGCTACGAATCCCTCGCCCTGCACAGCCCTCCCTTTCACCTGCAGACCTTCCTTCTAGAGTCTATTTCTTGAGTCCCACTCGAGCTCCAGGAATGTCTTTTGCAGTTTCAACTGGGACGGAGTGGAGAGCGGGTCTGGCCGGCATTTACAGTGGAGCTGGGAGTGTATAAACTAGTGCTGTAGGCAGAACCTGCCAGAGGTCTCCATTACCTGTCATGGTGGAAGAGCATGTTGACCAGGTCTTTGAAGAGGTCTGGCTGTTTGGGGGAGAAGAAGCCACTCTTGATCTGGTCAATAGCTTGCTTCAGCTCTGGGAGCCGGTCGTAATACTCCTGAGCATTGTACCTGGCGAGAAGAGGGGAAGGAAGCCCAAGTGAAGACACCTGACCGCTGCGCATGCGCTCGAGTTCACAGGTCTTGCAGAGTCTTGCTTAGAACGTGGGCAGGAGCATGGACTAGCAGGATGGCACTGGACACAAGACGCCCGGAGAGGGACGGGCTTCTGCTTGCACAGGCCTCTTCTATTCTCTCCCCCAAACCCACCAAGCCAGACTATTGCTCTGCCAGGACCAGCACCGTCTGCTCCGACTGGCAGCAGCTCAGCTTTCGCTCAGGCATCTTCCCTTCCATGCCTCTGTCCTCCCCCTTGTGCTTTGGTCCTTTTCTCTGGACCCAACCTCTGCACTCCCCCCCCCTTGCAAGTGTTTAGAGAGCACCGAAATCCCCCTCCCGTCTCCCAGACCGCAGAACTTCTCATCTCTGCCTCTTGCTCCTTCCCCTGCTCTTTTGTGGTCATGCTCTTCTTAAACTTTAAGACGGTACACAGTGCTTTGTTCTTTTTAAGCAAGTTATCGTACCACATTTTTATCCCCCCCCCCCAATTGCTTGTGTCCCCTAAAAGCACATTGGAGGTGCTTGGTTGTCCACATAATACCACAGTTCCCAAGCTGCGCCACAGCAAACTCACAAGGGTGCCGTGGGATATTTTAAATTTGAGGGAAACTCAGCTCTTAGGTATTTCTTTTGGCCTGGGGTGCCATGAAAATTTACTAAGGCACTAAGGGCACTGTGAACCAAGAAAGTTTGGGAACCTCGGCAATAATGCAAATAGAACGAAACATCTTCGGGATTCAAGGTTATAAAATAGTGGATTTATAAAATGTAAAAACTGTATTAAATATATATCAACAACTTTACAAGTCTAATTAAAATCACAACTGTGAATAAAAACACTTTAAAAGTCCAAAATTTAAAATACATTAAAAACATTCCAAAACCTATTTCAGCATGACGTTTCATTCATAATCCATGAACTTTATCAAAGGTGCCATCTTCCTGTCTACTTAGGCTTTTTTCACATTTGATAAAGTTCATGGATTATGAATGAAACATCATGCTGAAATAGGTTTTGGAATGTTTTTAAAGTGTTTTTATTCACAGTTGTGATTTTAATTAGACTTGTAAAGTTGTTGATATATTTTTAATACAGTTTTTACATTATATAAATCCACTATTTTCTAACCTTAAATCCCGAAGATGTTTCGTTCTATTTGCATCATAGCTGGTCATAATAGTCTTCCATCATTCTTGGCTATAATGTTTATTTTTGCATGTTTCAAAAAAAAGACGTTCATACAAAACAGGAATGTTTTGTTGTTTGCCTTGACCTTGCTGCCCCCCAACATGCCTCCCTCCCCAGAGGTGGAATTCTTATGCCTCTGGCTTTGTTGCTCTCCCCCCCCTCTCCCCCCCCCCAAGAAGTGTAATGCCTCTCAGAAGTGTAACTGAACATTTCAGGAACATCTGAATCCGAAATGTCAAAGTTGACAAAACTTCAGTAATTCCTTAAAATCTGAATTTGTAATTGACAATTGAAATATATACACGGGAACATATTCCTACTGTGTTTGCAATATATGAACATTATAAGCTCCACACCACTGGTAATATCTGTTCACATACATTTTCTTTTGGATATTTCCCATTCCAATAGAGATTTCTGATTTTGAGTCTCTGGTTTTTCTGCAATCATTCAAAACGGCAGCAACACTGCCTTAAGGAAATTGAACTCACACTCACCATTCCACAACTTCCTTCACCATTCATGTGTGCGGAAGGGGAACATGGAGCTTTCTGCCATTCACATGTCTTTTAGCTACCAACGTGCTATGCCAATGAGCCTGAACATGGGCCTCCATGCGGAGACACACTCACCCTCTTCGGTCCAGCTCCGCCACGTCCTCCACTCTCATGCCAAAGATGAACAGGTTCTCCTCGCCCGCTTCCTCTGCCATCTCCACATTGGCTCCATCCATGGTGCCAATGGTCAGCGCCCCGTTGAGCATGAATTTCATGTTGCCGGTGCCAGACGCCTCAGTGCCTGCGGTCGAAATCTGCTCCGATAAGTCTGTCGCTGGGATCACTGCCAAGAAGATGCATTGAAACCAGGATTCAATAGTTGCTGCATTTGATTCCAGTTCTACTGCACCCAATTCTTAAGGCTCAGGGCATGTGGCAACCTTAAGCCCACACGTATACATGTTCCAGCAGAATAAAATATGCCCTTCTATTCATCTTTGGAGGGAGAAGGAGAAGCAACTTCTCCCTATACCAAAATTCAAAAGTTAAAAAATAAACCTGCCACACCTTGAGCGGTTCCCTAGTTATGGGGCAGTCACTGGGATACGCCTCTTTACTCGCCCTTGGAACGGAGGGTTATCCTTCCTTTGGTTTACCTTGAAAATCATGCTGATGTGCGCAAGTGATAAGGGGAGCCAGTGCAGATGCTTTTAGCCAGAGGGCTGCACTGATAACAGCAAAAATGCCGCAGACCAAGCCAAGGAAGATCAACAGATCTCTGCCAGGGAACTTCCTCGAAGGGCATGGGATTGCATCTCTGTCAAGCATTCCACTGACTGGACACAGGGTCTCCTCTCACAGCTGGACCACACTTTTAGCCCTCCACCAGCTCCCGTGCAGAGATGGACTGCCACATAAGGAAACGTGGCAAGCAGCAGTGGCAGCCACTGAGAGAACTGCACACGAGACACTTTGGAGTAAGCCACGGTTCAGGGATTGGCAGGAGGGCACTCGAAGCCAGCAGCCAATGCTTTGGCTGGCCGATTCCAAACCACACAAGCCTCCCAACACCACCATGCTACCAATCTGAGGATCATGGGAAAGGCTCTCTTCTGCTCCTACCACTTGCCTCTCCTCCCCGATGCACAGGCTGTGGCGGTGGAAATTCTCCACGAACAAGGACAGCACAATACAGGTTAACATATTCACAGCAAGGATACTCTCCGTTTGGGAACCTAGACCAGAGTTCTGGAAGAGCGCCGCTGATCGACCTGTTAGTCACGACGGCTCGGTGGAGCCTTCCGGCCAAGTACCGGCTGCAGGGTGGCGGCAGCAGCAGCAGCAGGGAGCCGTTGCCGTCATACCCCAATAGTCCAACCACTGGTGTTGCTGGAGGGGGTGTGTCACTGTAAGCAGTGCAAGGTGCTGCACTGGGCCTTGCAAACCGGTGTAACGCGGCCCCTTCCACTCGCCCTAACCCGGAGCCATTCTGGCGGTGAAGGCAACGTGCCCCCCAGCAATGCCAGTGTGTCCAACCGCTCTGAGGATACCGGAGGCCAAATTAGGGGGGCTCTTCTGCGGAGACAGGGGCTGGCCAAGACCCTCAAGGGAGCACTGAGCATTCGGCCCCCAGCGTAGGCAGTGGCAGGCGCTGGCCTTACCTTTCTCAGCCAGCGACACTCTGTAGTTCTCCAGGAAGACGACCTTCAGCTTGTTCCCGACAACAGGGTCGTTGTTCACCACGTGGCCCACCGAAGTGATCAGTTTGATGATCATCTTGGCCATATGATAGCCGGGAGCAGCCTGGGAGGGCGACAGCAGTCAGGCTGGAGACAAGCTGGGAACCTGCGGCTGCATTTACCTGCCCCCCGCCCTGCCTCCAAGTTGGAGGGGCCCCCACTACTCCTTTCCCCGCCCTTCTTTCCAAACGCAAGAGCAGGAGGTGCAGATGGTGGTGGAGGCCCCCCAGCACAGCAGCACCTGACAAAGGACAAAAGTGGTAGGGAATGGTGATGCGCGGTGTGTGTGGGGGGGGGACAGTCGCCTAAGCTTGGCCCAGTCACATGAGTCTTCACGGCAGAAGACCTCGGGCAAATACCGCTGCCGGAACAGCCTCCCCTGACTAAAGAATTAACTCAAATAGAGGTTGAAAGAGAAGACGTCTCAGACTTAATTGACAAAATAAAGATCAATAAATCACCAGGCCCGGATGGCATCCACCCAAGAGTTCTGAAGGAACTCAAGAATGAAGTTGCTGACCTCTTGACCCAAATATGCAACTTGTCCCTTAAAACGGCCACTGTGCCAGAGGATTGGAGGATAGCTAATGTCACGCCAATCTTTAAAAAAGGAAGGAGGGGGGACCCGGGAAACTACAGGTCGGTCAGCCTAACATCTGTTCCAGGGAAGATGGTGGAAAGTCTCATTAAGGATAAAATCTTAAAATACATAGAAGAACAAGCTCTGCTGAGGGAGAGTCAGCATGGCTTCTGCAAGGGGAAGTCTTGCCTCACAAACCTGTTAGAATTTTTTGAAAAGGTCAACAGGCATGTGGATGCGAGCGAACCCGTGGATATTATATATCTGGATTTTCAGAAGGCGTTTGACACAGTCCCTCATGAAAGGTTCCTGAAAAAACTCCATAGTCAGGGAATAAGGGGGCAGGTTCACCTACGGATAAGGAACTGGTTGAAGACCAGGAAACAGCGAGTGGGAGTCAATGGGCAATTTTCACAATGGCGAGAGGTGAAAAGCGGTGTGCCCCAAGGATTGGTCTTGGGACCGGTGCTTTTCAACTTGTTCATAAATGACCTGGAGTTGGGGATAAGCAGCGAGGTGGCCAAGTTTGCGAATGACACTAAACGTTTCCGGGTGGTGAAGACTAGCAGGGATTGTGAAGAGCTCCAGAAGGATCTCTCCAAACTGGGAGAATGGGAAGCAAAATGGCAGATGCGCTTCAATGTAAGTAAGTGCAAAGTGATGCACATTGGGGCAAGAAACCAAAATTTCACATATACGCTCATGGGTTCTGAGTTGTCTGTGACGGATCAGGAGAGAGATCTTGGGGTGCTGGTGGACAGGTCGATGAAAGTGTCGACCCAGTGTGCGGCGGCTGTGAAGAAGGCCAATTCCATGCTCGGGATCATTAAAAAAGGGATTGAGAATAAAACGGCCAATATCATTATGCCTTTGTACAAATCGATGGTAAGGCCGCATCTGGAGTATTGTGTCCAGTTCTGGTCATCACACCTCAAAAAGGATATAGTTGAATTGGAAAAGGTGCAGAAGAGAGTGACCAGAATGATTCGTGGGCTGGAGCACCTCCCTTATGAGGAAAGGCTACAGCATTTGGGGCTTTTCAGTCTAGAAAAAAGATGCCTGAGGGGGGACATGATTGAGACGTATAAAATTATGCATGGGATGGAGAGAGGGAAATTCTTCTCCCTCTCGCACAACACCAAAACCAGGGGACATGCACTAAAATTGAGTAGAGGGAGAGTTAGAACGGACAAAATAATGTTTTTCTTCTTTACCCAGCGTGTAATTCATCTGTGGAACTCCTTGCAACAGGATGTGGTGATGGCACCTGGCCTAGATGCCTTTAAAAGGAGTTTGGATAGATTCATGGAGGAAAAGACCATCACAGGTTACAAGCCATAAGCTGCCTCCTGACTTTGGAAGTAGGTTCTCTCTGTGCCAAGTGCAAGGGAGTGGCGACAGGATACAGGTATCCTGTTGTCTTGTGTGCTCCCTGAGGCATCTGGTGGGGCCACTGTGTGATACAGGAAGCTGGACTAGATGGGCCCTGGGCCTGATCCAGCAGCTGGGCTCTTATGTTCTTATGTTAAGTGGGCACAGGGCTCCCTTCCAGGTCAGGTCCGGCACCCGAAGGGACCCCTGAACCCCCCACCACTACCACAGCAGGCAGCGACTGCACTACCTGCCCAATGGAGCACCGTGCAGAGTTGCCGCCGTCTCCTGCCCTCCACTCCCGCGCGTGGGCTTCTTCGCGATCGCAGAGGTCTCAAGAAGTCCCTTTCCGAAGGGCAGGAGAGGCAGCACCCTTGCTGGGCTGGTCCTTTGGGCTCACAGAGGGGCAGTCTCTTAAAAGTTCATTTCTCAGGGCAGGTCGTTTGAAGGTTGCTGAGCTAAGGCATCAGGCAGCTGCAGAAATGACCCCCCTAGGAGAAAGGGCAGTCTAGGCAGCCAATGTCCCTCGGGTTGCACCCCCCCCACACACACACACACCCTCGGGCTGCACTCACTTTGCCTCCAATGATCACCGTCCTGGGCACAAAGAGCTTCATCGGGTCTCGCTTTATGCCTGGAAGGAAGAGCAGCACGGTCACCGACGCAGCTGGAAGGGGAACCGGTCAGCAGATCCCAGCAGCCTCGACCCCCCTCTCCACCACATGCCGGCTACGTGCAGTAGGGAGACGACACGGGCCGGGCAGTCTGCACACCGCTGCTTCTGTCCCTCTTGGTAAGGGGTCTCTCCCCTGCACCACCACAGGCCGCCTCCTCTTTGGACAGAGGCTAGGCTCCTCCCAGGCACGGGCAGCAGAGTCCTCCCCCCCCGACCCATAGAGCTTGGGGTGGCGATTGTGGTCCAGACTGGAGGGCAATTCAGACCCCAGTAAGAGCCTGGAATGGGTTGCTTGGCTCCCGAGGCACCGGATGCCTCTGGATCCCCCTGTTCCTCCGACTCCATGCGTCCACACCTTCCGCTCGGTCGGGACCCCTCAACGTATGCTGCCCGTGTAACTGCACTTACACCAACACAGGATTGTGCCGTCAGTGTGCCTCAAGGCATAACCACCTTCTCCTCCAGCAGGGACACCAGCTTGCATACTCATGCCTTATTCAAGGAGGGAAACCCACAGCACATACTGAGCACATCACCACTATGTCTTCCTTGTTGTTTGCAGCGACATACACACCGAAGCAATCTTCGGGAAACACCCCCCCCCCACACACACACACTTCTCTGCTAAACTCCTACGTGAAACTCCCTTTTCTGTTAGCTTGCCTGTGTGCAACCTCCATTTGTGAGCTCACAGCTGTGGATGCGTGAAAGAGAGCTGGCCCAGAGAAAGCACCAGTGAACTCCTCCCACCCAAGAAATCTGGCTCCTCCCCCAAGCTGATCGGCAAGTCATCAAGGACTCACTGCAGCAGCAAGCTCCGCCCACTCTGCACCACATGATCAGCACATGGATGCAGATGCCCATCTTAGCCCACAAACAGCAGATGCACCGTTCGCACAAGCCCATTCTCACAAACGAAACAGCCAATGCTCACACACTCACCCCTCTTTCCCCTTCCTCACTCCCACATCAAACTCTCTTGTTTTCTGCTAGCTTGTCCTGTGGGCGAGCTCACAGTTGCGGGTGTGACTCCAGGTCGTCATCATGCTTGGATCCGACATCTCAACTCTTTTGGGAAACCATTCTGGGCTCCGGAAACACCGAAGGCAACCCAGCCAGCAGAAGGGCATCATGCCACCCTGGGGTGCTACTCACGGTTGTACATGGTGATGACATGCAGGCAGTTCATGAGTTGCCGCTTGTACTCGTGGATCCTCTTCACCTGCACGTCGAACAGGGAGGCCGGGTTGATCTTCACCTTGTATTCCTTCTCCAGGTACTGGGCAAACTTGACCTTGTTTTCCTAGGGGAAGCAGTCGGGGGTGAGGACCACGACCAGAGCTCTCGCTTGGCACTCCAGTGGGTGAGGCCCATCCTCAACAAGACAGAGAGGACTAGTCCCGTCAGGGTCTTAGGCAAGACACTGGAGATCTCGTCAGAATCTTGAGTAGGAAAGTGTATCAAATTCCAATACACAGAGTCAGATCATTGGTCCACCTAGCCCAGAACTGTCCACGGAGGCCAGCAATGGTTCCCCAAGGCCTCAGGCAGAGAAGAATCCTTCCCAGCCCTGCTACCTGAAAACCTTTCAAACTAGAGAGGTGGCCAGGAATTGGATTGGGGGCCTTCTGCATGCAAAGCAGGTACTCAACACCAGCCCACTTTGGGGGTGCCAATGGAGCAGCAACCCACCCAAGAGGGGTGCCCAAGGATCCCTTCCAAGAAAAGGAACACCTCTTGGCCCGAGATCCTTGGACCTACTTCTCAAGTCCGAGAGGGCAGAACACAACTGGCATCCAGCCCCACTCCACAGCACCCCTAAACTGTACCAGTGTGATGCCGCTTCTCCCACCCCCTAATCTACACTCCTGGACTTCAGAATAGTTGCTTCCCCTCTGCAGACAGGGCCAAGGATGCTTTCAGAGCGATCCTTAGGCACTTCTCCTTTTGCTCTGGCTTTGTGGTGCAGCAGACAGAATGGGGTCTTCCCAGGTGGGAGACTGGATTTAACCACCCTCCCTGCCACCCAGCTTACCACAAAGATTCCTTGTGGTTTGAGAACTCTCTCCCCCCCCCCAAGGTATTCTGGTGGGGGAGTAAAAACTTTGTTGCTGCAGTTGGCGGCTGGGCTGTAACTGGGTGGGTTGATTACGATGGGGTGTTTGTTGCTCTGAACACCCTTCATCGATGTCCCCTTTTACAAGCTTTTATTGTTTACTGCTTATTGTCACCTTTTGCTATTTTATTGCTGCTCTCTATATTTTTTGCTGCTCATTGTATTGCGGCTGTTGATAATTTTGTTTACTGTTTTAAAGTTTCTATATTTTATTAGGACTGTATATTTGCATATTTTGGTAGTTGCCTTGGGCGCCCACAGAGTGCGGGAGGGCCGGGCATAATGCATTAGATCAGTGGTCTCCAAACTGTAGCCCACGGTCCACCTGAAAATCGCATCCGGTGGTATTGCGTGGCTATCGCAGAGCCTCACTGTTCCACACTGCAGCAGAGATCTTTGCATCCGATCTCTGCAGAAACTCGGGCTGGGCAGCCACTTCCCCTGGGAAATCGGGGCACAGAACCATCTGGGAGAATCGCCTGCCCAGCGCAAGTTTCTGCAAAGACTGGACACGAAGGTAAGAGGTAAGGCTCCACCACCGCTGTGCCCGGACGCCATTTTCTGGTGTGCTGAATCTGGCCCGCAGGCCCGAGTTTTGAAGCTCCTGCATTAGATAATAAATATCCTACCAGCAGCATGCATCTCACGGGGTTAGATATACAGGCAGTAATGCTTACAAAGCACCTTATACATTGAGAGGAGCTGAAGAAGTCATGTAAGGTCGGCCCATTCATGAGGCCAGCTGAAGCAGTCGCCTCAGGTGGGGTGGTGGTGCCCATCTCTGACTACCTACTTGCCTCCACTGTTCCTTTTCTCCTTCCACTCCCTGGACTGGAAAAGAAAATGAGGGACAGAGAAGAGGAAATGTGGAGGGGAGGCAGAACACTGAAGGGGGGGGGAGGATCAGAGGCAAATGTTTGTTCTTACAGTTTCTCATGGGAAGCCTGGTCTGCGGCAGTAGGAAAGCTCGGCTTTCTCTGTACTTCAGAAAAGAGATGTGGGTGATGACCTTGGGAAAGCAGGCCCTCTGCTGTCTGAGAACTGGCAACCCCAAAGCCCTCCGAGACTGGAAGTCCTTCTGCCACAAAAACAGGCAGGTGACAAATGTAATAAGGAGTTCTGCATCACCTCAAAGTTGGGCAACTGGAGCGTGCCTGAGAGTTACCCCAGGGCAGATTGAGCTCATCATCCCATCCGATGTTCGATAAGGGCTAGGAATCATGGGGGGGGGGCACCTCTATTCCCTTCTCCATGCAAGATTTATAGTATATTTATTTAAACTGATGTTTACCCTGCCTTCCCCTTTTACAGTAGAAGCCCAGGGCAACTAACATTAAAATATCATACAAGATCAAAATAGAAAACACGGCAAACCATGATAATTAATTTAACAGCAGCAGTATAAAACCAGAAATTAAGAGGACAGAAATTGAGAAGAGTAAAACCGTTTTCAGGAAGTTGAAAGGTAGAAGATTGAAAAGAACTTCTGAGCTCCTTTTTAGGTCCTGTCTCCTGACCTTGACTGGTCTTGCTGAGCCGATTACGGGCTGCGTGGAGTGAATTGGGAGCCAAGACACAGGGAAGGAGTGCCTTCGCTTGAAGCAGAAGCAATAGCTGTCTGTGTTCCAGAAAACCCGTCTCCATTGCCAACAGCAACGGATGCCTGCCTGCCTGCCTGCCTCCCCACACCCCTCCCTCCCCTGGAAAAATGTTCCTTTGACCGTCACTTCCCCCTCCCTTCTTTGTCCGCTATCTTGCAATTCCCTGGTAAACGGTCAGGTCCTTTCTCTTCCCTCTCTGCTTAATTTCACTCTACTTAGGTTAACCCTTCATTCTCATGTTCTGCGGGTGTGTCTAAGGAGCGACAGGGATAGTTTTGTTTGCCTAGACTAGACAGTGTTTTATATAATCACACTCATCCCTATAAGCAGCAATTGTTTATAGTTATTTATAGATATTTATACTTTTATAATTGTATGTTTCTTTATTCACTATATCAATTTGTATATTATGCTTTTAGTCAACCCCCTCCCCCCCATAAATTAGCTGTCTGGAACTGAGTTGACTCTGGGTGACCTTTTCAAAGGTAAAGGTTCCCCTTGCTCGAAAGCCAGTCGTTACCGACTCTAGGGGCAGTGCTCATCTCCGTTGCAAAGCCGAAGAGCCAGCAATGTCCGAAAGACACTTCTGTGGTCATGTGGCTGGCCAAGGTGCACAGAATGCTGTTACCTTCCCGCCGAGGAAGGTATTACTATTCATCTACTTCAATTTGGTTCGGTAGCTTTCATGGCCCGCAGTTAACTTACAGTGTTTGGGAAATACGGGAGCAGATGCCATGTAGTAGATAACTTGAAGTATCTATTGGAATATATTAAACTTCAAGTTATCTACTACATGGCATCTGCTCCCGTATTTCCCAAACACTGTAAATTCATCTACTTGCAATTTCTTGCTTTTGAACTACTAGGTTGGCGAGAGCTGGGGCAGAGGACCGTAGCTCACACCATCACGCGGCACTCGGGTCTCGAACTGCTGTCCTGCCTACCTTCCGGTCTGCAGTTCAGCGCCATCAATATTTATATTATGCTTTTAGCCATGTTTTTATTTTATTTTTATTTTTATTTATTTTTATTTTTCACATTTTTATACTACCCTTCCTCCAAGGAGCTCAGAGTGGTGTACATATTTCCTCCCCTCCTTTTTGTCCTCACAACAACCCTGTGAGGTAGGTGGGGCTGAGCGATAGTGACTGGCCCAAGGTCACCCAGGAAGCTTCCATCCCACCCCCCCAATAAATTAGCTGTCTGGAACTGAGTGGACTCTGGGTGACCTTTTACTCCTCTCTTATTCCTATAGTAGCCGTTTGTGGGGTATGTGCATCGTGACCAAGGGCTACAAGGCCCCAGGACAGGCAGCATGTTTGAGGGCACATGTAAATGTGCAGCGCATGCATCAGAGCAAGTTTGTCAGTAACACACCTCACATTTCTACGTGGCAAGACAGTGTTCAACTGTTACAGGCCCCCCCTGAAGAAATCTAGGACTTGTAGTTCTGTTAAGGGGGAAAGGGTCAAGGACCGGGAACTCCAACACAGAGTTCTCAGAATGTCCCTTTTCAAAACGTCCCTTGAAGAGCCGTAACTCAAATATGAAACGAAGAACACAGGATTCTGGAAACCCAAGATGGGACTATTTCTCCGTTCAGTTTTGCGAGGATGCGGAGAATCCTATGCTGCAGCTCCCTAAACTCTACCCCTTCCCTTCTGCGGAACTGCAGTTCCTAGAGGAGAAAACTCAATGTCTGAAGCGTCGCTGGCAGTGTGGATGATGCCCCTGGAAAAGAGGACTGCAGCTGCCTCCAGCTGTGCATCCAAATTGCCGCGGAAATGGCCAGCGCCTCCCCCTCTTACCTGCTTCACTTTGGAGACTTCCCGGATGAAAATCTCGTCATTCGCAAACTTGTGCAGCTTTGTCAGCTGACTCAGGTCCTTCACATACTCCTCTCCGATTTTCTGTAAGAGGAAAGCAGCAGCTTGACACAGCCAGCGCTCTCCGAGGGGCCCACCGACTTCACTAGAATGGCTCCCCTTCCCCCCCCCCCGGTCAATATTGGCTTGCTGCAAAAAAGACCAGACTAGCCAGACATTAAAAGGTCTTGTAGGGTGGAGACACAATCGCTGTGACGGAGAGTTGAGGGGGCCGAGAGGGGCAGCATCAAATTCCGCGGCCCACCCACCCACCCCGTTTGCCACGCGAGTGGTTCTGGTCAGAAAGGCCTTGCAGGTTTTGCCAAGTGCTAAACAAGGCCTAAAAACCTACTTCACCAGAGGCAAAAGTGGGATCAAGGGACAGCCCAAGCCGCAACCCTTTCCAATCTTTGCCATCGTTTACAGCCCACCTACCGGTACAATCTGAGGGGGAAGAGCTGGGATAACTCTATGTCTGTTGCAATGAGCGACTTGGGGGCTGGACAGGAGACACGCTTATCCTGAAATATCCACCGTAATTTCTCCCAACCCGAAGTCCACTTAGAGTAAGAGCAGCCAAACTCCCCTTACCTCAGCAATTAACTCTGCCAGTCCCGGGTTGCAAAGCAGGAGCCAGCGGCGAGGGGTGATGCCGTTGGTCTTATTCTGAAACTTCTCTGGTTCCAGATCAGCAAAGTCCTTGAACCTGCATAAGAACCAAGACCCAGTTCAGGATTCATCCTCAAGGTTTTTGAGAGCTCCTTGGCTAAGTGTGATTAACACAAGCTGCATTTACTCACTAAAGATATTTATATCCTGCCACTCCCCCCCCCCCACAAACGTAAGCTGCCTTGGACACCTATCATAATAAAAAACAATCATAACGATTGGTTAAAGCAATCCCCCCCCGAATGAATGAAACTGGTCTCAATTCCAGTGGCAGGGAGTTCCATAGCTGCAGTGCTACCACAGAGAAGGCCTTCCTCTCATTGCCACCACCTCACCTCAACCAGTGGCAGCACGTGCAGGAGGGCTCCCCCAGATGACCATAGGGGGCAGGTTGTTTCATATGGGAGCAGGCAGGACCTCAGAGACCCATGAAGGGCTTTCAAGATCAGAGCAAGTGCCTGGGAAGCGCAGCCATAGGAACAGCAACCTGACAGACTGCAGACCTTTTGCAGGTGCCATTGCCCAGGGAGGTGCGAGGGGCAGCGGGCAGAAACAGGGCCTTCTCAGGAGTGGCACCAACCTTATGGAATTCCCTCCCCTTTGATTTACGAACTGCTCCCTCCTTGGACACTTTCTTTGTTGTTGTTGTTCAGTCGTTAAGTCGTGTCCGACCCTTCGTGATCCCATGAAGCATATCCCGCCAGGCCTTCCTATCCTCCACTATCTTCCTGAGTTCGCTCATTTTCATGTTCGTTGCATCGGTGATGCCGTCTAACCATCTCATCCTTGGCCTTCCCCTTCTCCTTTTGCCTTCAGTCTTTCCCAGCATCAGAGTCTTCTCCAGAGACTCCTCTCTTCGCATTAGGTGGCCAAAATATTTGAGTTTCAGCCTTAGTACCTGTCCTTCCAGGGAACAGTCAGGGTTGATTTCATTTAGGATTGACTGATTTGATCTCCTAGCAGTCCAAGGGACTCTCAGGAGTCTTCTCCAGCACCACAGTTCAAAAGCATCTATTCTTCGGCGCTCAGCCTTCCTTATGGTCCAGCTCTCGCAACCATACATTGCTACTGGGAACACCATCGCCCTGACTATACGAACTTTTGTTGGTATGGTGATATCTCTGCTTTTTATTATGCTATCTAAATTTGCCATAGCTTTCCTTCCAAGGAGTAAGTGTCTTTTAATTTCATGGCTGCTGTCTCCGTCTGCAGTGATCTTGGAACCCAAAAAAGTAAAATCTGTTACTGCTTCCATTTCTGCCCCTTCTATTTGCCAGGAAGTGATGGGACCAGATGCCATGATCTTAGTTTTATTAATGTTGAGTTTCAAGCCAACTTTTGCACTCTCCTCTTTCACTCTCATCAAGAGGCTCTTTAGTTCTTCTTCACTTTCTGCCATTAGAGTGGTATCGTCTGCATATCTGAGGTTGTTGATGTTTCTCCTGGCAATCTTGATTCCGGCTTGCGATTCATTCAGCCCTGCATTTCTCATAATGTACTCTGCATATAAGTTAAATAGGCAGGGTGACAATATACAGCCTTGCCGTACTCCCTTCCCAATTTTGAACCAATCGGTTGTTCCATGGCCGGTTCGAACTGTTGCTTCTTGACCCGCATACAGGTTTCTCAGGAGACAGGTAAGGTGGTCTGGTATCCCCATCTCTTTAAGAACTTGCCACAGCTTGTTGTGATCCACACAATCAAAGGCTTTTGCGTAGTCAATGAAGCAGAAGTAGGTGTTTTTTTGGAACTCTCGTGCTTTCTCCATGATCCAGCGCATGTTGGCAATTTGATCTCTAGTTCCTCTGCCTCTTCGAAACCCAGCTTGTACGTCCGGTAGTTCTCGGTCCATGTACTGCTGAAGCCTAGCTTGTAGAATTTTGAGCATAACCTTGCTAGCATGTGAAATGAGTGCAATTGTGCGATAGTTTGAACACTCTTTGGCACTGCCCTTCTTTGGAATTGGAACGTAAACTGACCTTTTCCAATCCTTTGGCCACTGCTGAGTTTTCCAAATTTGTTGGCATATTGAGTGCAGCACTTTCACAGCATCATCATTTAGGATTTTAAGTAGCTCAGCTGGGATATCATCATCTCCGCTAGCTTTGTTGTTAGTAATGCTATCTAAGGCCCACTTGACTTCACTCTCTAGGATGTCTGGCTCTGGGTCAGTGACCACACCAGCGTGGTCATCAGGAACATTAAGCTCTTTCTTGTATAGTTCTTCTGTGTATTCTTGCCATCTCTTCTTAATCTCTTCTGCTTCTGTCAGGTCTCTGCCTTTTTTATCCTTTATCATGCCCATCTTTGCACAAAATGTTCCCTTGATATCTCCAATTTTCTTGAAGAGATCTCTAGTCCTCCCCATTCTGTTGTTTTCCTCGATTTCCTTGCATTGTTCATTTAAGAAGGCCTTCTTATCTCTCCTTGCTATTCTCTGGAAATCTGCATTCAGTTGTTTATATCTTTCCCTTTCACCTTTGCTTTTCGCATTCCTTCTTTCCACAGCTATTTGTAAAGCCTCATCTGACAGCCACTTTGCTTTCTTGCATTTCTTTTTCTTTGGGATGGTTTTAGTTGCTGCCTCCTGTACAATGTTACGAACTTCCGTCCATAGTTCTTCAGGCACTCTGTCTACCAGGTCTAGTGCCCTAAACCTATTCTTCACCTCCACTGTATACTCATAAGGGATATGGACACTTTCTGGCGAGGTCTAAAAACCTTCTTGTTCCAAGAAGACTTCTGAGCCCCTGCCTTTTTTTAACATCTCGCTGGTACAGGTGTGGGTGCTGCTGTTTTTATGCTCCTGTTTTGACTGTCGCCATGATCTTTTTAATTGATTTTTAGATATTGTTTTTATTAATTTTCATTAATTGTTTTTACTGTTTTAAAATGTGATGTTTTTATATTGTATTTTTTGTATGTTTTTTTTTCCTGTTGTAAGCCGCCTTGGGTCCCTTCGGGGAGAAAGGCGGGATAAAAATACTGCAAAACAAACAAAATAAACCACCGGGCCCCGGGCTGCTGAATTCTGCACTAATTGCAGTTCCTGGGTGCCCTACAAGGGCAGCCCCACGTGGAATGTATTGTATTACCATTGTCCTAAGCGCGGACCACAATAGTCAGGTCTGATAGACTCAGACAATTGCTTCTAGCAGAAGTCAGCCCAAGCACACGAAATTGAACCCATGAGTGAGCGCATCCAGGTCACATCCAGTCCTGGGTCAGTCTCTAAGGCCAGGATCCTGAGCCGCTGCATTTCCCCCACTCACACTTGAGACTTGACGATATCCGAGTGGATCTTTGCGACCCCGTTCACAGCATGCGAGCCAACGATACAAAGGTGTGCCATGTTGATGCGCTTGACTCCTTCCTCCTCAATCAAGGACATCCTCCGGAGGCGGTCCATGTCCTTCGGGAACAGGGCTGAGATTTTCTGAATGTGGAAAGAGGAGAGGCGCATGTCAGACAAGTCAGTCGTGTTGGAATTTTGGGTGCAACACCTGCAGGACTCTGGAGGGCAGGGTACTGTCCAAACATCCGAGACCCTTTCTCTGCCCCTCTATGATCCTTGCAGGAGGTGTGGTCCTTCGTACTAGTTCCTTCCTGCCCTTTCTCCCACCCACACCATCAAAGCAGGAGGATGTCTGCTCTGTCCCCAAAATGGCAAACCACCTCCTCCCACACACATCCATACAAGAACAACTTTTAGGGTTCTCTGTTCCACAAGTAGTAGGAACCTCGGACCACTCAGAAGATACATAATCTTGGAAACTGTGCGTAAAGTATTTCTTCTGAAACCTTAACCAGCCTCTGCTCCTTGTGTGTTAATTGACAGCAGCAGCCTAACTGGGTGGTGGATTTTACCATAGGAAAAGGGGTCCTTCTGCCGACTGCTCCGCTCTCCCCCCGTTTTCCAACAAGTCACTCCGTTCAGGAGGATGCCAAGTAAGCTGCCACTCTGGAGGCACGATAGCCAGGCTCAAAAAGAGGGCCACCTTCTCAGGGCATCTCTTACAGAGTCAGCCTTTTTGAGAAACTTCCTTTCTAGGAGTCAAATTAGTGAGTCCAGAAGCAAGAATTCTTTCAGTAAGGGTCAAACTACACACGAAGGTAAGAGTGTCAATTGCACTTCCATTTTTTTTTTAAACTAGCAGCCATGGGGCTCTCACCCCAATCAGGACCAGCACCTGTGGGGATGGATGTTCAGCCTTCATCCCTTTCCCCACCCCCCGTGCCAAAGTTGCAGCAAACGCCACTCCCCTCCCAGCCACTACTGGCAGCTTCCCTCAGATACAAATAGCAGCTTTTGTGTACGTGCGTGCATGCGATTTATGTCTGCAGGATGGAAGGCCTAACCTCCCCCCTTCCCCTGCAGTGGTCCCAATCTCGAATGCAGCTCTGGCAGGGTAGGGCGGGGAGAGCAATTTTAAAAAAGGACTGAAACACAATGATGCTTTTAGCATCATGCACTGTAAGGGTCCAAGTAGCAGTCATTTGTGATTTGTGAAGGGCTGTCGCATCATATTGGGTCCATAGATGGAGTTCCATTAAAGCAGTGATTTTCTTCAGTGGCGTCGCTACATCCCCCCCCCCGGGGGGGGAAGTCGGTGCAACTCTCCCTGTGATGTCACAAGCCCCGCCCCTTTCGGCAGCAATTTGGTGGCGGCACACCAAAAATGCACAGCCCCGGTGATTTTCCGGCCAATTTTAAGCCAAAAGCGGCCTGGGAGGGCGGAAGGATGAATCCCGCAGCCACGCAGGGCGGGGAAAATGCCGTGTGTGGGGTGCATTTTCAGCACGCCGCTGCCAAATTGCTGCTGAATCTGGCGGCAAGTGAACCCCTTGGCATGCACCGTCCCCCGCGACGCCTCTAATGGTCTTCTCTTGTGATGTCACTTCCGGGAGACACTTCTGGGTTCTGCGGTTCTGTTTTTGGGCAACTGTCTGTAGTAACAAATTGTTACTGTCCACCATTGTCTAATAGTGGAGGAAGAGGGACAGACAATTTATTACTACAGACAGTTACCCTAAAAACAGAATCGCAGAACCCGGAAGAGTTTTTCAGCGATTCTCAACTGCTGTGCTCCAAACTCCTGCGGCACACCTGTGGACCTTTCGTAGCACACCACTTGAAAATTGCTGCATTAAAGCCAAAGAGATTTGCCAGCTCTCCTGGGGGGGTGATAAAGCCCCCCCCCACACACAGAGTCTCTGACTGAGCTCATTCACTCCTTTCAAAGCTTCAGCCACTACTTATGTTCCAGGAGACCTGCCACTAAGTTATAGAGTTCCCGGCATGTTCTTGCTATTAAAAAGAAACGTTTGGAAGAAACTAAGAGGAGGAAGGGGGTGTAACGAAAGTCTGCCTGAAATTTGTGGGTTATTTTCAGTTTTGATTTAATGTCTTTAGTTTTGGGGTTTGTGTTCTGTCTAAAATGGTGTCTGAGAGTTGGCTAAATTCCAACAGCAATGATTTGCAGTTTTGGTGTCTTCATGACTGCCCCTTATCAGCACGAGAGCTGGAGCTGACCTTGTGATGCCAATTATTCTAACCAGCTGTGGGCCATCACAGGATCATCTTCCAAAGGAGGGGGAAAGGAGCATTTACTTTCAAATTCCATCCCCTGGGACCTATGATTGGCCAAAGAAATAGGTCACTCCTCTGACCCCCAAAAATGTATTTAAGTTATGCAAAGGACCAGTATTCTCTCTCGCCTCTCGTCTCTCGCCTTTCAATGTGTGAGTACTCTGTGCAACCTCTATAGCCATGGAATCCACCTGCAGACTCATGTAGTCCAGAAATGGCTCTCAATCTGTGCTAGGCTGAGAGCAGCCTTTATTCTATTCTGGTGAGTTTCTTTAGGGAAAGTATTAGCTATGGAAGTTAGCTTTGTTGTTTTCTATGTCCTGTTTGTCTGTATTGAAAGTTATGCCTTTTTGCAGCAACTTAGTTGCCTACAACCTTCTATGCTCTGCATAGTCTAACCAAAAGAATAAATGTTCTATGTCTCTTATCAGAGTGTGGTTCATTGAACTAAACAGCTAAATCCAAGAAGCCTTACGCTGGGTCACACGCTACCCCCCTTGTTCAGGGTCACTGGCTGCCTTGGTTAGGGAGTCCAGTTGTCCCATTCCCCTTATGCACTCTGTACCCCTGTCGGCATCTGGGAGCTGGCTGGGGCAGGAGGTTCTATCCCAGATGGTGGCAGTCTACCTTCAGTTAGAGCAACCCCTGTGGTTCAGGAGTTGTATCTAATGTTCTTTCTCTCACTCCTTGGCTAGGAGTTGTGTTCTCTAGAAGATAAGAGTGGCTGAGGGGCTCATTCTCGGGGGTGCTGGCCTTGGCTTGTGCTAGACCTGGCTGGGGTGACCGCCTGAAGCTCTCTAAATCTTCAACCTCCATACTCTCTCCTTGTGACAGGGGGTGCTCCACTTGGGGAGAAGGAACAAGAGCAGCACCCCGTAGAGGCCAAAGAAATCCAGTCCAATTATAGAGACACAGAAAGAGGCAAATAACAACTTGGTGACATAAGCCTGGAATACAAAGATTCCCCCAGCAGGAGACCAACGGCAGAAGAATTATCTTGGCCTAGCACCGAAAGCAGAACCCCAGAGATCTTTAATGAAATTTCCCACTTCTACCTTGTGCGCCCAGGTGACTAAAGAATTTCTGGTTTGTTAAATTGCAGTTTGAGGTGATGTCTGAAATGGCAAACTAAACATGTGCACCCAATCAGACAAAGGGGAATATTTACGAGATCAAAGAGCTTGATCAAGAAATATTTCTATTGCACCAGCCTGATCAATCAAATATTTGATTGTAAATATTCCCCTTTTTCTGATCCTGGTACGTGCATATTATTATTATTATTTTATTTTATTTTTCACATTTTTATACCACCCTTCCTCCAAGGAGCTCAGAGTGGTGTACATATTTCCTCCCCTCCTTTTTGTCCTCACAACAACCCTGTGAGGTAGGTGGGACTGAGAGATAGTGACTGGCCCAAGGTCACCCAGGAAGCTTCGTGGCTGAGCGGGGATTTGAACCTGGATCTTCCAGGTCTAAGTCCGACTCCCAAACCACTACACCATCCTGGCTCTTTTATGCACCTATTATGCTCTATTATGCTCTATTATGCACCATTGTGTGCCCTGTCAGTTGCTGTAACTTTGGCAAAGTGGCAGAATAGCTGACAATCTTGACAACTTACATCCAGATGCCTCTGATTTATTTCATAGATGATCTGCAGGTGTCTTGGGAGCAGTTTCTCCACCAGTTCGACTGGCCAGCGCTCCAGAGCTTCAGGGAGAACCGTGTGGTTTGTGTAGGCAAAGGTCTGTCTGGTGATGTCCCAGGCCTGGGATTTATGGAAGAGGGAGTTAGCAGGACAAGTGAAAAAAAAAAAGGAGGGAGACAGAGGGAGTCAGCTGGTTTCCCCCAAATGTGTTCTAGGAATGCCTGGACTTCCTTGGAAGCTGATCAGATTTTCTGTGGGGGAGATCAGTAAATGGCCCACAAACTTCTCTAAAAGGCCCAACACTATGCTGGGTGCGCATAAAAAGTGTATCCACATAAAGTCCCACACACCTTGCGTCATATCCAAACCAAGTTGCTGGCTCTTAAGCCTGTGTCGAAGCCCCGCACAGGCCCAGGCCTCGAACCCTGGTGTGCTAATGCTTGCTTGGGCATGCAGAAGATGGCCTGGCTTGGACCCCATGCCAGGCAAGTGGGACTCTGGGCCAGCAGCTGGCTTCTGGTTTTTTTCCTCCCTCCTTACACACGCCTAGCACACCCTTTAAATGAGGCTCAAACAGGGTTCTCGGCCAGACAGGCCTGTCCTTCCCAACAGAGAGCACCAATGTCAAGAGACTGCTGCAAGAGCCCCCCTGGCCCTGCCCGGCCCCCCCCCTGGAGCCTGCAAGCTAAACTGCAACAGACAACCGAGGAAGGGGAGGAACAGGCAGAAGGGGGAGACAAGGAGGACTATGCCTTTATTTTAGCTACACATACTTGAGATTAGTCACAGAGGGGTTGTTGTGCATAAAGGGTTCCCAGAAGATTAAGTGCATGAGGACAAAAGCGTCCCTCTTTTGGTTAAGGTTAAGCGTCCCTCTCTGTAACTGAGCCTCCTCCATTCCCAAGGCCTTCAATGACCACCAGCCAACTGTTCCCACAACTGTGAAGAAGGCATGCGCACCTCTAGCCTTCACTCTCCCGTGAAGCATCAGGGACTTCACAGGAACGGGTGCGCCAGCCTTGCGCCAGCCTTGCTGCCCCTTGCAGACAACGTGTGCTGGTCCTTCCCCCACCATGGTCAGCATTTCTCTGCAGAGGCAAATGGCGAACACAGGGAGGGCTGGGGCGGGGCTAACACCCACGGTCCTGTGGACCCCCCCCCACGGAGGGCTACTGCCTTCACAGGACTGGCAACCGTACAGCTAAGAGCCCATCAGAACAAGAGAACAGGGCCCCAGGGAGCCCACTTCTGCTGCCCTGCCACTGCCAAGGCTGCCTCCCATTTTAAGAACTCTCCGTTGAGAATGTCAGGAAGCGCAATCAGTCCTAGCAAACAGATGTGTAACGGCCCAATCCTAACTTCCCGTGCGGTGATGCAGCGGCGCGGCCTCTGCTGTATTCCGTGGGGGAGTTTTAGCTGCTGGAGTCGCTATGGGTCAACTTGGACCTGCACCAGCTCAATTGCTGGTGCAAGTCTGTGGACCAAGGAAGGTGGATCAGGTCCAGGAAGGGGGTCAGGATTCAGTGTGTGCCATGGCCACCGAACCTGCCCCTCTCGGGCCTCATCCACCCTCATCCCTGCCTCTGTAACTGCCCACCATTTCCCCTTTCTGCCCCCCACCCTGTTCCACCCCCTTACCTGCTCCAGTGGGTCTTTGCAGGTCCGCCAGCACAAGCGGGAAGGCTCCAGCCTTCACTCCGGTGCTGCGAGCGTGCTGTACGGCAACCAGCAGCAGGACTGGGATGCCCGTTACACTTCATTTTCATTCTGCCTGCTTGTCTACACACTTTCTCTTGCAACGCTGCCTTTACAAGGATTTCCAAATCTCAGGTTTTGACACAAAGTTTCTTAGGCTCTCCAGGGTCGTTGTCGTCCCCCCCCCCCCAATATCTGAATCAAGCCCATCCATGCCTGCTTGTTACATTTAAAGAAACCACCACCACAAGTGCCACAATTACGGTCACGTTTGGTCCTCTTCATCCCCCCCCTTGTTTTTCTGGTGACCAAAGAGGTCCTACCACAAATGGCCACCAGGAGGCCCGTGGCTGGTGGAAAGAGGCACAATCTGCAGAGGAAGACTTCTGAGAATAGGGAGGAGACAAGACCCTGAGGCTGACAAGGCAAAGGAAAGCCAGCAGCCTGGTGGGACGACAACGCCAAGGTGCTAGAAAGCAGGGGGCAACTCTGAAACCCTGATCCCCGGATCGTACAGAGCCTGTACGAGGCCTTTCCAAACCTTGGACCACGGCAGCCTTTCGATATCCAAGAAGACCCTCATCAGCTCAGGAATAGCCAGTGCAGGGTGAGTGTCATTTAGCTGGATGGCAACCTGCAAAAAATAGCAAGGGGGGGGGAAGGGCTAGCAAAGAGAGCAGACGGGTACGCAAAGCCCCTTGAATTTATCGGTTACTTTCTAAAAAGGGGGGCTCTGGAGGAAATTCCCTTCGCACGAGGCATTCTGCCACTCTCTCTGCTTCACACCAGAAGGTTGCTTGGTGTCAGGAAAGCTCCCTACACATGTTCAGAGGCAGCTATTTTTACCATACCCCATATTCACAAAGTAACAGCAACACCCCCTGCTGGAATCACAGCAGTCGGACATCAGCCTGCAGGAGGAATCCTGCCCCCGCAGAGCTGGGAAACAGCTGCCTGTGGAGTGCAAGCCTGGCAACCAATTTGAGGCGGAAGGTGAAGCATTTCTATAAACTGTCTCCTTGCTCCCCCACCCCCATGTCTCCAACAGCCGTTGCCCCAGACTGGTCAAAGGGCTGGGAGCCGTTGCTCTCATCTGCTCAGAGCAGCAGCAGGAACACCTGGTGGGCTTGGGAAGATGCCCAGTACCCCTCTTTGCCTCAACGGCTGCCTTTGGGGGGTCACACCATACCACTGTTTGACTCCGGCCAGAGAAACCAACGCTCCAGATCCGTCACTGTAAGGACAAGAGCGGCCTCCCATAAATCTGACTACGTATTATCATGAACCACCTCAAGAATCGTTACGGTTGAGAAATGGGACACAGCGACAGTATTGTAAAATAAGAAAGTCAGAAAGATTCTGGGGCAGAGACACACAAGATCACCTTCCTAGGAGAGGTCCACCTCTCACTTCCCATCAGACTGAACAGAGGGGCCATTTTGAATTCTACAATCCAAGAGACATAAAGGAGAAGCTCTTTGGAAACTCCAGTCAGGAACACACAGACATGAACACTGTCCCCGCAAGCAAATACCTGGTCCGGAAAAGAATCAAAAGCTGTTCGGACGCTTTCGGTGCTCCCAAATTTGGAGGCCTTGAAACGCCGGATGATGTCCTGCAGGGTGGCAGCCACCACAAAGTATTCTTGCTTCAAACGCAGTTCCTTACCCTCGAAAAACTACAAGATGGAGAAGAATTGTCCCATTGGGAGTATTAACAACACAAAGGGGGTAGGAGACCATTGAAGGGGCGGCTCCACTACAGTGACAGACAAGCAATGGGGTTGGAGGCCTTAGCCACCGACAACCACCTCTTCATCCACGAAAAGATCCCATTCAGGCCCAACCACACTCCTCACAGCCGACTTCAGGAGGAAAACAAACTGCAAGAGACACACTGACGGGACCGTCCACCCGTTTTCTGCTGCTTTCTACTCCCACCCAGGAAAGGCAGCTAACCTCTGTGGGGTCCCCCCAGCCAGGTAAAAGAACGTTGGCAGCCATAAGCAACACCTGGAAGCGAGGAAGCACCTTGATTTCCCTCCTGCTGTACCATCACAACTGACCAAACCCACTGACCCACAGCTGATCTCTCTCTCTCTCTCTCTCTCTCTCTCTCTCATGTCTATGCGGCTTTTGGTTTTCCTTTACACAGAATTTAGATTTTAACAATTCACAGTCTTGGACGTGCCCCCAGACACAACCTCACTGGGTAACTCTAGGCGAGCCAATCTCTGCGTCTGTTTTCCTTCTGTAAAATGGGAAACCACCATGACCTCCCTTCACAGGGCTGTTGGGAGGGCCAATTAAAAGGATTGCAAGAGCAATTTATGTCCAAAACAGTAGTATAATGATGAAACAGAAGCTATTTTAAGATATATAGTCAATTTAAGAGGCAACTCCAATATATCTGGCAATTCCTAGAGCACTTTTCTGTGTTTCAGAGTTAATGATTAATTCAAAGGACATTTTTGGCATGACAAGATATACAACCACTACTAAAGTGGATGGGACAGTTCTCTAAAGTTCTCTAACAGGAGAAAATTGGGTTAGCTGAAGTACTAACATTTGGGGTGTTGGCTCCTGCATTTGGGACTCCTGCGAGGTCAAAGTTTTGCAACTACATATCAACATGTCAGCATTTCTGCTTTGCCAAGGTAGTTTCAACGTGGGGAAAATCAAACTAGAGCTGAAACGAACAGCTATTGAAATAATAAAACACAAATGCCATTAAAAAAAGAGTTGTAGAAGTAAACAAAAGAATTCCAGACTTAAAGCCTTCTGGGGAAATCAAGGATTAAAGCAAGAACTCTGGGCCTTTTCCAATAGGCTGTGAGCAAAGAGCCATTTTGAAATGTGGAAGATTCGTTGAATTTGGGCAGATGTGTGTTTCAGCACTAGTTAAAACATTGCAGAAATCTAACACCTCAGCCAACCTTTCCAAACCTGGTTGCTGCCTTCTGCATGAAGACTCCAACGGCAATTATGCCCCCCCAAGAAATGCAATGTCAACAACACCCTCTCGCTAGAGATTGATTGAGAGAAGACAAATGGAAGCCACCTGCTCCCAAATTCTCTTCCAAATTCATTTTCAGTGGGAGGCTGAGGATTAAGTATCACTTCCAGCAGGTTTTTTGTTTTCTAGTAGCAAAGAAGCTAAGCAATGACCCAGGTGTGAAAATTCAAGTCACAACAGGAGCTCTGCTGCCTCAGGCCAGCTGTGTGTCAGGGCTGAGCTACTTCAGAGTACAGGTGGTAGAACGCTACTCCTCTGCTCCAAAAGGGTTCCCCCCATACATGGAAATCTAGCACACGAGCGGTGGCTATGCTAGAACAACCCCCCCCCCCATGCAAGGGACCATTCTGTCAGGTGAGCCTCTACCTGCAATCTAAAGGGAGACAGTCCGGACAAAGGCTTACCACCACAGTGAGAAAAATGCTAAGGAAGACCACCTGGCAGCAGAGTCCACACACAAACACACATTTCTGGGAAGCACAAAAGACGTTCACACACAAGGACAGGAAGAAACGCAACGAATCTGCCACACTCGTCACCTAAGGTTACAGATCTACACAGAATTTTCCTCACCAGGTGCGCAGGCTGCAGGAGGGGGGATTAAACAAGAGAAGGTGAAATGCTGGGACAGTAAGAGACAACACAGAACGAGCGCCCTGCCTTTTCAAAGCATATCCCTCTGTCACAGTGCGTCAAGGCTGCTCCTCCACCAACTATTCATGGACTGCAGGTTTTAGCACTGTTGCCAGAGTCCAAGCATCATGTTTCTAGAAGATCTCATGGAACTAGGATGGTAGCATCTCAAAGGCACAGAAGCCTGGAGGCAAACCCTTATTTTGTGTTTTAACCACACTCAAGTCGAAGCCCATCCAACCAGAAAATGTTTTCTACTATGAAAATATTTATATTTACTTCGTTTATATCCCACCTTCTATTCTCAGATGTATCTATATAGCATTATTAGCGTACTATGGCTTCATCGAGAAACAAAACAGGAAAGGTCAGAGGAAACAGGGCAACCCAAGGAGTTTACAATCTGGATGAAATTGTTTCCACACTAGGGCTGCAATTCTATACACACTGACCTGGGAGTAACTCCCATTGAATTCAATGAGACTTACTTCTGAGTAGATATGCATAGGGTTGTGCTACAGGGCTCTTTAGCACTGCTCAGCCAATGAGTTTCCAAAATCAGCTGAAGGGAGAATTAAACCCGAGGTTCCACATACCACTTAATAATTAAGACTGCACACTATGAACCAGCAATGTCCTTCCCCCATAGCAAAGATCTTCCTATGATGTTTACTCAGAAGTTACTACTGTCAAAAAATCCCTCCCAATGTTATTTTATTGTGGCTAGGGGATTAGCAATAAAAATTATCCCTCTTAATTGCTCATTATTTGTTCCCATGGGAGGGACACTGAATTATCTACTTCCCATTATTTTTTCTTTTCATTTTCATAGAGCAGAATAGCATGATTTCACTATATAAAATTCTATGTCCTTTGGCTATGAAGACTTTGGCCATGAAAGAGGCTTCAGACAGGCTTCACTGCCTTTTACTGGTGTGCGGCTCACGATTTATTGACAAAAACCCTTTCCCAGCTATTTTATTAGCAGGCTTCAAGCAAGCAGTTCTCCAGCACTGCAAGAACGCTCCAGTTGCTTCCTTGTTTGGCTCTGAATGATGGAAGACATGCGCAAGGCAGGCCATGAACATGTCAGCAGCCCCCCCCCCCCCCCCAGCATCACGTCTCGGTGCTTAAGGACTTACATTATCGTTTGGGTAAAGGACACGGGAGATGTTCTCAGCCAAGTTTCTGTCCAGCACAGCCTGGATGTAATCACCAACATTAACTACAAATGAAAGTTTAAAGAAAAAAGCAAGGGAAAAAAAGTCAACACAGGTGTAAGCAAGCAGAGATGGTAGTACAGTTAGGGCTGCATCTCTGGCACAATTCTGGAGGACACATAACTGGCACAGAAAGAATGGAAGTACAGAAACCCTTGGAATCTCAGTCGGACTGAGAAACTTCAGGTTCCCAGTTCTTATGGGATGTGCAGAACTCCTCGCAAATGTAAGAACTGACGAAGAACCCTGCTGGTTCAGAGAAGAGGACCATTTTGTTCAGCAACCTCCTCCCCAGGATGGCCACCAGATGCCTCCAGGAGGTGTGCTAGCAGGTCTTAAAGGGAATAATCCCCCCACCCCCAGGGCTCCACAGCAAGCAGCATTCACAGGCATCCTGCTTCTGAACCTGGGCGAGTCAGTGTGAGACCCATCAGCCAGAGAGTGGAGCAGCACTCTCCATTAAAGCCCCGTCATTAAGTCAAAGAGGGTTCTAACTGCCATCATCAGTCAAGGTGGGCAGGGAGCCGCTGCTATTTCGCTCCAGTAACAGGGCGAGGTGCAGTCAGCACCATGGAAACGCCCCATTGCCAAGCAGACAGGTACCGCGGCTGCTGCTGACAGTGGCCCACACCCTCCCAGGGGCGCCCGTCTGTCCCCTTGGCGGCTGTGCATCCGCACAGTGCCAACTGCAGCAATTGAGCCTCTGCAGGTAGTGGTTCGTCTGGGAGAACAGCAGACGTTCCAGTTCTCACTCACACACACACACACACACACACACACACACACACACACACACACACACACACACAGTCAGTAATCGGCGATGTCAGCTCGGAGAAAACTCATTTTGGATCTTGACTCAAACTCAATAATTCCGAAAGAAAATGCAACTAATTCTTCGCTTCTAGAAGCAATGCAATACTGTAAGCACACATGGTTTAGTTTTATTAGGAGGAAAACAAGCTTATCAATCTATGACAACTAAACAGCAATACACAGGCCAAATTTCTGGTGGTGGACTGACAGCTGCTGTTGGCAGGGAGTCTCTATAGACCCAGGCCGGATACAGCTGTCCCAGCTCACCTCTGCCGCTCAGGTCCAGTTGGATGGGCGCCGGCAGTCCGCGTGTGTCCTGTTTAGCAGAACCAGACACGACCCCCCCCCCCCCACGCAGGGCTGCTCTGGCACTGGGACCTCTTGCTAGGTGGAGCTGCCCAACCTTCGGTTTGGAATGCCCTACCGACACCTTGAGCGCACAGCCCCCTTTCAGAAGTTGGACAGCGGAGCAGACCGATCCTGCTTCTCTCTCCTGCCCAGGCCAGACAAACTGGGCCAGACAATCCGTTTGGAATCTTCTTCCCATAACTCCAACTTCTTCAGATTTTGCCCCAGTACAAGAGTTTTGGGGAATGGGAGATGCTTGGCCTCCCCACCTTGGCTTCCTCATTCTCCCCCCCCCCCCACTATCCCCATAAGTCACTCAATGTCAGGAAAGCTTCGGAGAGGACTCTGCTACCAAGGTGCTCATGGATTTCCCGCCCCAGACAAATATGCTGTACCCCCCAACTTCTAGGTTAAGTGGCCCCATAAATATTGGAAAGTAACCACGTGTGTCCTCAATATTATTTAAAGCGGAATTCTGAGGCTGGCCTCTGGTATAGCTGGTCTAAAGATCCCTGTATATATCAAATTGCCCTGTTTACGCTATTCCCCAAAATAATAAAGGCAATTTGGCTAACACCATCTGCTCCCTGACCCCATACCCAGCCTTTTCCACTCCACTCCCTCGGTGGCACTCTTTCAGTGGTGCCTTGGTGGCACTCCAAAACTTTCAGGCAGGGCTGGAAATCTATGCACGTTTAAACGCCACATGCAACTAAGAAGTGCCAGGGATGAGAAGGCCCACTTCCAGATTTGGCTTCCCTGCAGCCAAGACTTGCAGCTGCCAACACTTACAGTCACGGAGATTGAAATCGTTGGGCGCCCGAGCAGACCACAGCCTCATGGTGTTGACGGTGTTGTTCATGTAGCCAGGAATAGGGGTGTCGTAAGGCAAGGCCAGCACCACCTGCGGACACAGAAAGCTCAGTCCAATGGGCACCGGGTGGGCGGGGCTCAGCCCAAGGGCAACTCCATCCATCATTTCCTTCCAGACCAAAGCGCCTTTCGACTCTCCTGCATACAGGAGCCACAGGGTTGGAGGACACATCGATGCTGCAGAACAGCGGTCCAGTTTCAAACTGGTTTTGCCACTGAATTTTCCCTGAAAGCTAGGAGGGCGGGCATTTTCTTATCCTGCCATTCATCCAAGGAGCTGGGGGGAGGGGCATAAGTGGCGTGATTACACTGTGAAGGGGGTCGGGGGTTTCTGGCCCACATGTTCACTGGGCACTTGGTCTGCCCCCATCTGAATCAGGAGTAACACCCCATCGAGTTGCCCCTTCCAATACCTGTGTGTCAACCCATCTCACGCCCGTCTGGGTGTGCTCCACTCTTCCATAGAAGTGAATGGGAAGCATATATTCCGGCCGGGCTTTCTCCCAGGGGTTCCCATGTCTGAGCCAATCATCCGCTTCCTCCACCTGCAAGGAAAACCGCTGTGCTAAGCATCATGCATGTGCTGCTACCTGTTATTAACAGCCAATCCTATCCTTTTCCCTGCCATAGCATGCAGCCACACCAAACAGCGCTGCGTGCCAGAACAATCTTTGAGATAGTAGAACATGGAAACTGCTTAACTTACAATTCCCAAGATTTAAAAGAAAGGCTTTAAAAAAAAAACCATGAAATAAAGAATCTACAATAGGACATATCAGCATTCCTGCAAAATCTTGAAACTGCAGCAGAACAAATTGAACATTACCCCAAACTTCCTCACAGTGCAATCCTATACATGTCTACTCAGAAGTAAGGCCAATTGAGCTCAATGGGACTTACTTCCAAGTAAGTGCATTGTTGTTGTTGTTCAGTCGTTAAGTCGTGTCCGACCCTTCGTGATCCCATGAACCATATCCCGCCAGGCCTTCCTGTCCTCCACTATCTTCCTGAGTTCGCTCATTTTCATGTTCGTTGCATCGGTGATGCTGTCTAACCATCTCATCCTTGGCCTTCCCCTTCTCCTTTTGCCTTCAATTTTTCCCAACATCAGAGTCTTCTCCAGAGCGTCCTCTCTTCGCATTAGGTGGCCAAAATATTTGAGTTTCAGCCTTAGTATCTGTTCTTCCAGGGAACAGTCAGGGTTGATTTCCTTTAGGATTGACTGATTTGATCTCCTAGCAGTCCAAGGGACTCTCAGGAGTCTTCTCCAGCACCACAGTTCAAAAGCATCTATTCTTCGGCGCTCAGCCTTCCTTATGGTCCAACTCTCGCAACCATACATTGCTACTGGGAACACCATGGCCCTGACTATTCGAACTTTTGTTGGCATGGTGATATCTCTGCTTTTTATTATGCTATCTAAATTTGCCATAGCTTTCCTTCCAAGGAGTAAATAAGTGCATACAGTATAGTCACCAAATGCTTTTTCAGCTTTCAAAAGGTTAACACAGATGCAGGCTAATGAGAGTCGCAGTGGAGGTCAAGCAACCACAAAGGGGCCACCACAGAAAAGGTTCTCAAATATACAACCACCTCATTTCTGCAAATGATGCAACTCATACATTTGGTGGCTAACCTGAGGGTTGCAGGAAGAGGCTCCTATGACTGACTGCTCCTGTGTTGCTATGTGCAAATCATGGATCCTTGACCAAGAGATGCTCGCTGCTCCAGTAGCCAAGCAGCCCAGGAAGAGCTGAGCTTCTCCCTCAAGCACCGTCCTGTCCCAGATTGCCTCCTGGGCAGTGCAACACCCAAGGTGGACAGGCAGGCAGGTTGAGGACACCTGGGCATTCTTCAGTTTCCAGTCACAAAAGCATTCTGTACATGCCCTGGGGCACTTCACTCAGGGTGCAGAACTTTGGAGGGAGGGGAGAGAGGAAGTGGCCACTGTACCGTTGGAAGTGTGACAACAGAAGGAGCTTTCGAGTACAACTGCTCTCCTCCCACAGGCAGCATTTCCACACACTCGGACACCACAGACTAACCCACTTCCTCAAGGTGAAAGGCTGGCCCCAGCTCTCTGCCTCTGGCAAGGGTCGGTGGGTCGGCTCTTCAAAGGCCAGCTAGAGGTCATTGCTAAAAAGGTCCTGTAGCAAGCCCTGAACGAGGCCAGTCCAAGCAGGAGACCCAGCCTGCCCCCCACGAAGACCCCTGCTTGCCTGCCTGTGGGTTGCTTCCTTTGGGGCTTACTCAAGAGCGCTCCCCTGCCCCTCCCCACCAAGCCGACAGGCAGCCCAGGAAAAGCCTCTCTTATCAGCCCAATATCAACCTCTTCCTTGGACCTGGTTCTCCATTAATCATTACCCAGAACCACTCGCTGTTTACTAAGCCTGCCCCCCCCCCTTCTGAAGGGTTATTTGCAGAGGCGGAAATGACAGTTCTGTAGTGGGCTGCTAAGGCTGGATTCACACATGCCCATGCAGTGAGGGGGCAAAATGGCCTCTACCACTTCATACTGCAGGTGTCACATTTCAATATTCTCCCCATCTGCACCTTCCCCTTTTAGGTAGGAAGTTAGCATACCAAAATGGCCTGGATTAAAACTTCTCCCCAATGCGCCAGTTCGCTCCCTCCCCCCCCCCCGTTTCCGGTGGCTCCAAGAGGCTGCTGGCCCCGCTACCCCAGGCGCACAGTTCACACCCTGCACTCACATCGATACCCAACAGTTCACCTAGGTGGTGCGGGCAACAACGGTGTACACCCGTATGTCAGTGTCATGTATGTTCGCTGCATGTAAGGCTCACTTGCCAGGGAGCGCGAGCCCTGTGCACGCAGACAGAGAGCCACATACAGAAGCCTCACACGAAAATGGCCCAGAACATTGTGTCTTGTGTCCATACTGGGAAACGGCCTCTTCCTTCTCCCAAATAGTTAACGCTTGTGGTTACCTGCCATCCATCTCTGATCTTCTGGTTGAAGATGCCGTATTCGTACCGTATCCCATAACCGTAGGCTGCAAGCCCCAGGGTGGCCATGGAGTCTAGGAAACAGGCTATTTGGGGGGGGAGGAGAGAGAGAGAGAGATTAGCAGTAATGGTCACCTTCTCTGTAGTTTTAAGCTGGGATTAAAACCACACAGACTCGGGTCCTGTTCATATAGAATATACAATATACTCTGTACCTGGACAGAGAATCTCCCCGTTATCTGGAAGGCCGGGCACCCAGAATTGTGGTCTGCAAAGTGACAGAGGACCAAACGACATGCTTAAAGCAAGGAACCAAACTGAACTTGAACCCAAAAGCTGGTTCCGAGAGGGTGTTTCCAGCAAACTGGAACTGAACCCAAACCTAAAATCTCTGGAGTACCTTGAACCAGAACTGAAACCCTAAACACAAAAAGTGGTAACTGGTTCAAAAATAAATAAGCAAACATACGTAAGTGACCACACGCTGGAGATTCTTCGGAGAGAAAGTCAAGGGTACTTTTTGCTTCAACTCTCTGTTTGGAGAAACTACATTTTCCAGGGAGCCGTCTGAAAGGGAGGGGAAGCGAAGCCAGAGACCTGGGGGCAGGGGATCCAACTGGGGGGGCTCAAGGAGTGGTGTGCTAGCTACCCACCCACCCAGGGCTGCAGGGGTCCAGCAAGAACCCTCCACATGGGGGCTCTTCTCGGGCAGAGACTGCGGGAAGCACCTTGTCCTTGTTTGGCAGGGCAGCTCCTCCCGGTTGCCATTCAGCCCCAATGGGGGAAGCACTTGGGCCTTTTGCTCAATGAGTGGACTGTTTGGGAAAAGAAGGATCAAGCCCTGGACTGAGCTGGGACATAGTAGGTTTGATTTTAAACGTTAGGAAGGGATGGGGCAGGAGAGGAAAGGACGGTCGGGTTGAAGGAGTGTTTGTGTGCTTTTGAACCCAAGTCATAAAGTCATTACTTCCTTACTCTGCCTAAGGCTTCCCTGGGTGTTTTTGCCTCCGATTACCGGGGGTGGGTGGGGGCGCTTTCTTTCCAGAACAGAACCAGTGCAGATTATTAATAATATTTACATACCACCTTCAACAAACCGTTAGCACAGCAGTTTGCGTGAGAAACGGAACGAGAAGAGGCTGGATGCCAAGGAAGAGCTTTGCCAAGGGCTCTGTGCCAATGCTGTTCCTTGGCGAAGGGGGCATCAACACAGCAACATTAAGTTCAGTTATTTTGATAAAGATTGAAGTCAGTTATGGGTCTGATTCAGTTATTCAACCCAAAATGTACCTAAACTGGTTCAAAGTATCGAGCCCCTCTAAATCAGTACCTGAACTAATCTCAGATTTTCAAGGGTTTGACTCCCTGGTTTAACACCGCATGAAGTTTGGCCCAAGTTCACCGTTTTGTAGTGGGATGTTTGCCGTGACTTGTCACCAAACGCTGCCTCCTGCTCCACTCCGGCCACTTACCAGCGAGTCTGCCAAGGCCTCCGTTGCCCAGTCCAGCATCTTCCTCAATCTCCTCCAGCTCCTCTATATCCAGCCCTAACTGAACAGCCACAGAGACCAAAAACAAAGCAAAACGCGATCAAAAGGAGGCGTGTGCCGGGTCCGAAGCAAAAATGTACCAAGATGGGAACTGCAGCATAAGATTCCTGAACTTCAAAGTTTCCCATTTACACAGCATGATGCAGGGCAAGAGCCAGTCGCACTCGCAGAGCAACAAAAAAGGTTTGGGGGCGAGCGGGAGGAGCGTTTTGCAGGGAACAGACATAAGCTCACTAGCAAGAGGGGAGGAGCCAAACCGCACTCATCTGTCACATGCAGGCTGACAAGGCTTTGTACTACTGGCACTTATTTCAGAGCCACCTGTTTGGGCAATGGAGGAGTTACACCTGCAGGCAGAAATGTAGGAGAAAAGCATTGCGAGGACCAGCTGAGACACCATCCAACAGATCTGATAGACCTGGGAATTTGCAAGACAAGCTCCAAACTACACAAGTCAGTCATGGAATTGCATCCGAATTTGCAAAACATGCTTCCTTAGGTCTGCCACCGTGGAATAATTCCCATAAAAGAAGGTTACTTCTACATTACCATTATGCCCTTCTGTTAAAGAGTAAGCTGAAGACTTTCCAGGAAGATCTTATTTCAGACAGAGAATTTTCAACCACAATATTCTGCTCAGCAACTCCTGGCAAGAATTTATTTGCTTGCATAACCAACCTCGTCAAGGCCTGCAAATCCGCACTCCTCTCAGCTGACTAGAGGCAGGGATGGAAAGAACTAGGGCTGCCCAGTTGTGTACAGATTCTTAGAAGCAGAAGAATCAAAGCATTCACTTAAAAATAAAGGTCAAGTTTCTAGCCCTTATGGCTACCAAGGTAAGGTTCATAGGTAAGCAGAGGATGCCAGGTGAAAGAGGTGTGTGTGTGTGTGTGTGTGTGTGTCCCCCGAGAGGAAGCGCAGCAGCTGCACTGGCCAAAGGATGAACTTGACTGCCCTGCACAGTTGCCCTCCATGGCTAGCAGAAAATACAGAAGGAGGATGACTGAAGGTTAGACGGCGGACAAGTTTCTGGTTGTCATGGTTTAGCAGCATAGAGCCACCTTCGGCTTACCCTTCCCCCTCCTGGCTCTTGGGAGGTGGTGGGGCACTAACCCACTGGGGAGTTGAACTGAGAAATGTAGCACAGCCCACCTCTTTCCCCCCCCCCAATCAGCTGAAGGCCTCTGCTGTGCCCCTTCTCCCTGCTGAAGGTACCCGGTTTCTCCCCACCTGGCAGTAGTTTCCAGGCTTTCTACCTTCGAGGAACTCTCTCCACATCACTGACCCGTTCTAGCCCTCCATTCCTTCCCTGCCAAAACACTGCCGAGGACACTTTGGAGGGTTCACACACGCACTGCTCACGCGAGGCCCTGGCCAGGCCTCGGAGCCTCACAGTCAACCCTCTTGAACTGCCGGGCAGCAGACCCAACCATCTCCTTTGCTGCAGCTGCTGATCGATCGATCGCAGGAGAAGGCCAGGAATGGTGGGACACACACAGGTGGACGCTCCTGGCCCAGAGACACATGTGCAGCAGGGTCCGCAACTTGACCAGACTGCCCAGGACAACAGGCCAGGGGAGCTTGCTGCCATTTCAGCCAGGAAGAATTCTGAAGCCACACACTGTGAACCATTTCCAGAAACGCCCTCCATTTCCGGAGAGCAGGGCGCACCAGTCCCTTACCTGATAAATGGCCTCGTCGCAGGCGTTCTGCAGCCCTAAGTTGATCATGGTGTTCTGCAGAGTGCGCCCCATGTAGAACTCCAGGGAGAGGTAGTAAATTCTCTGACAAGAAAAGCAGACATCGCAATGAATTAAACCTTGCTGGCGTTAGGGACCCAACTCCATCATTGAGACCTCGTGACTGATCCTGTCCAGGCAACCACAAGTCTTTGAAACATTCTGCAAACACCACAGGAAGACCCTCCCCAAAGCACTGCACTGGAGGAAAAACTGAAGTGGCCTAGTCCAGGGGTTGAACAGCCAGCAGACAGCACTTCCTGGCAGATCCTTGGGCAACTGCTGGCTGTGGGGATTTGTGCAAAGAACGCCAGGCGCTCTCTCGCTCTCGCTCTCGCTCTCGCTCACACACACACACACACACACACACACACACACACTCCCTGCTTTTACACATGCTGCTTATATTGCTGTTCTCCTTTTTGTATTTTAGATTTTAGTCTTTGTTTTCAAATGATGTTGTTAGCTACCTTGATTAACGGAAGGGGAAAGAGTAGAAGAGACATTTTTTAAAAAATAGAACCAAACAATGTATGAACACAGGAAGCTGTATCCTGCCGAGTCAAGCCTTTGGTCCCTCCAGCTCTACACTGACTGGCAGCAGCTCTCTAGGGCTTCAGGCAGCCAGAATGTCGCCAGCCAGGGACTGAACCCAGGACCTTCTGCATGCGGCTGAGCTGCAGCCTCTCCCCAGTAAAACCAAGTCCCAAAGGGCTGGGTTAGGTGGACTTTGGTCTCATTCAGCAAGAGAAGAGACTCAAAATAGCACAGATTACTTCTATGCCCCAACTATTACCGGATCCTGAACATGCAGCCTTCCTTTGCCAACGTTAACATCTATCGGCAGTCCATAAAAATAGGCCCTTAAGTCAGTGGAAGAGGGAAAGCTAACAGGAAGGCCAGGGCAATTCATTCCACGCCAGGGAGGGCTCCAGCACTCCAAGAACGGTTTCCCCAAACCAGCCTCCCTCCCTCCCACAGTTGGCACATCTACAAGTAAACAGTTTTGTTGCTCAACCACTACGCAGCAACCTTCTCTAGAGCCAAACTGGGGACTGGGGGGGGGGGGGGAGAAGAGAGCGAGAGAGCAGGGCCAGCTTTAAGCCAGTTGGACCAATTGCTCCCAATTGGGCCACGTGCCTAAGGCCCCTCCCGTGCTAGGTGGTTTTGTAACTATTTACTTTTCAAAAGGTAATCTACACATTTCGCTTGTTTACTTGTAGGCTTACAGACATGCAATTTTATATTAAAGCATGCTTAGATCCATTTGGTCCATTAACTCGCATGCACTTTAAGTGCACATTTTGATTGCTTTCATTCTACAGTACAGACAAAGTCTATACAGTACTGAATTTTATTTATCTCTCTAAGATTCTACAGCAGACCTTGGCTGTGAACCTGGGGCCCTGCAAAAATGTTTCCAATTGGGCCCTTCAGCTCCAAAGGCTGGCTCTGGGGGGGGGGGGAGGTACACGTCCTCCCCCCATGCAGTTTTAAAGGTACAGTCCTGTAAAAATTTGTGGGCTTATCCATGCCTACGACTTTTGCCCTCCAACTTCAACATGCAGCTTTTTTTCCCCCCAGTTAGAGACCTGGGCCACAATCAACTCAGCCAGCCTTGGGAAGAGGTCTCACTCCCCTACCCCATATTTCTAGGAAAGCGAGAGCAATGGGATGTACTCTTGGTCTTAGAGCTCATCCAGATGGCTCTTGGGAGCCTATAAGGGTGCTTCCACCATCTCCCCCCCCCATCTACATGCCTTGGAGTCATCTTCCAAGACCTTGTGCGAACTGAGGGGGGGCCCCTGCCAAATGCTGCTCCCCATTTCTGGTGATGTGTCCGTCTCTTGCTTGTGCCCACACTCTTCTCTCCTCCACACTTCCTCTTCTGCTCCATCCCCGCCTTTCCTTCAGTCTCAAATCAGCCCGTGGAGGAACCAGCCCTGCCTCTTCACTCTGGTAGCGTCCTGGAAGAGGTGATCTGCCTTCCCCTGTTGGCAGCAGAGGACGTCCCCCACAGCTCCTGGCTGCACACTTGATGAAGCAGAAATTGGAATTTGCTTTAAAACTGCAAAAAAGAATAATGCTGCCTGATGCAACAGAGTTTCAACCACTTTCAGCCTATTTGCAAACTGCCTTGAGTGTTTATACAACTAGAAAGGTGGGATATAAATGTTCTAATAAACGATATCCTAGTCGATGTTTGCAATAAGCCAGATTAGGGATGACACTCCCTGCAAGGAGCCTGGCTGAATCAGTTTTGAAAGGGAGATGATGTCACAAATGGGATTATTCCTTAATCTACCAAGTCTAAAGCTCCACCAAAGGCCGTTAACAATCAAAAACCCAACTGCAGAGATCATTAAGTCAATCCAATTCAAGAAGGCCAACCTGCTATTTTGTGTTGGTCTTCTAGATCAACTCATCACTTCCCAATTCCCTCCTGCAAACCAGGCAGCTTTGTTAACAACTGTATAAACACCAACGCTTACAACTACAACATTTAAACTAATAAACATCAACATCAATAAATCTCATCATTACCACAGAAGACACATTGCAGCATATTACAGTTCTGTTCTGCCCCAATATTCTGGATAACTAACTTTGTTGTTGTTCAGTCGTTAAGTCGTGTCCGACCCTTCGTGATCCCATGAACCATATCCCGCCAGGCCTTCCTGTCCTCCACTATCTTCCTGAGTTCGCTCATTTTCATGTTTGTTGCATCGGTGATGCTGTCTAACCATCTCATCCTTGGCCTTCCCCTTCTCCTTTTGCCTTCAATCTTTCCCAGCATCAGAGTCTTCTCCAGAGAGTCCTCTCTTCGCATTAGGTGGCCAAAATATTTGAGTTTCAGCCTTAGTACCTGTCCTTCCAGGGAACAGTCAGGCTTGATTTCATTTAGAATTGACTGATTTGATCTCCTAGCAGTCCAAGGGACTCTCAGGAGTCTTCTCCAGCACCACAGTTCGAAAGCATCTATTCTTCGGCGCTCAGCCTTCCTTATGTTCCAACTCTCGCAACCATACATTGCTACTGGGAACACCATCGCCCTGACTATACGAACTTTTGTTGGCATGGTGATATCTCTGCTTTTTATTATGCTGTCTAAGTTTGCCATAGCTTTCCTTCCAAGGAGTAAGCGTCTTTTAATTTCATGGCTGCTGTCTCCGTCTGCAGTGATCTTGGAACCCAGAAAAGTAAAATCTGTTACTGCTTCCATTTCTGCCCCTTCTATTTGCCAGGAATTGATGGGACCCGATGCCATGATCTTAGTTTTATTAATGTTAAGTTTCAAGCCAACTTTTGCACTCTCCTCTTTCACTCTCATCAAGAGGCTCTTTAGTTCTTCTTCACTTTCTGCCATTAGGGTGGTATCGTCTGCATATCTGAGGTTGTTGATATTTCTCCCGGCAATCTTGATTCCGGCTTGCGATTCATTCAGCCCTGCATTTCTCATAATGTACTCTGCATATAAGTTAAATAAGCAGGGTGACAATATACAGCCTTGCCGTACTCCCTTCCCAATTTTGAACCAATCAGTTGTTCCATGGCCGGTTCGAACTGTTGCTTCTTGACCCGCATACAGGTTTCTCAGGAGACAGGTAAGGTGGTCTGGTACCCCCATCTCTTTAAGAATTTGCCACAGTTTGTTGTGATCCACACAATCAAAGGCTTTTGCGTAGTCAATGAAGCAGAAGTAGGTGTTTTTTTGGAACTCTCGTGCTTTCTCCATGATCCAGCGCATGTTGGCAATTGGCATGTTGGATAACTAACTGGCCTCCCCATTTTGCCCCTCAATAGGAGGATAGAGAGGATGACTTTTTACAGACTTAAGTATTACCAACTTGTTGTCCAGACTTCCAAAAGCCGTTCTCTTTTCAAAGGCTCCATTTGCACTTCTGAATATCTGGCTTGTGTTCTTCTGGGTAGCTAGTAAGGCATTTAATGTCCTGGCCCTCACACTATGTAACGTTTAAGAGACAAAGCAACAGAGGTTGGTTCGCTCTCCGGCCTTGTGCTGCTAGGTCAGCCCAGAATAAGACAGTGGTCATCTAGAATTTCATCCTAATGAAATCTTTCTTAAAGAAACTTCCATAAGGAATTGGCTGTTGCGGCTTTGGAGATCTGTTGTAAGTTAACTTTATTCTTTGAGGCTTTCATTGTTTACCTTGGGGTAAACCACTTTGAGTATTTTATAGAACAGCGGCGTGGACATGTCAGCCATCAAGAAATATAATGCATCTTTGCTCCCGTTCCATCGTATAAAGTTCTCTCGCACTTAATATCCCGAAGACGGTAGAATTTCGCAAACATTTTGCCTTCTCTTACAATTGCTATACTTTATATTGCTATACTTGCAATTGCTATACTAATATACTACATTAAGAATACTTATATACCACTTTTCAACAAACTGTAGTTCACAAAGTGGTTTATATAGCTAAATGCTCTTTCCCTCTCTGGAAGCTGCTCCAGAATTTGTTGTTTTGCTGCAAGATATCACTGCACCATTGCCCTAAAAGCTTTTTACTTATCCGGGTGGTGGTGGCTGTTCTTATATATCAAAATTTTTCCAAGCACTGACTGGTAAGAAATCACTGCCTCTAAGGCCAAGGATGAGATGGTTAGACAGCATCACCGATGCAACGAACATGAAAATGAGCGAACTCAGGAAGATAGTGGAGGACAGGAAGGCCTGGCGGGATATGGTTCATGGGATCACGAAGGGTCGGACACGACTTAACGACTGAACAACAACAACAATTAGTAAGGCTATTGGGAGATAGTGGGTTCTCTTTGATCTGACCAGAGTATCTAGAAGAGATTCACCTGTCTGAGACAGGACCGGTGGGCCGGTGTGGGGTGTCGCAAACGTCACGTGCCATAAGGCACATCTTTGACACCCAGAGAGTATGCAACGCTTGCTCTCTGCCAGACTCAGGCCAGCACCCCACGCAGGTGAGGACTGCGCCAGGCGGTGTGGGGAGGGCAGAACGGGGCGGAACGAGAGGGGTGGGTGGGTGGCCAGGCCTGGGAAGAGGGATGGATCTTTGGCGGTGCACTCTGCCGAATTCTGTCCCCCTTGCCGGGCCTGACCTGTTTTACTAAGTGCAATAGACCTTTTAAAAGCCACAATCTTGCCAAGCACAAAACCTTCAATGTTTGGCTCACAAAAACAGTCCACATCTCTGCAAGTCAACCTGTTCTGTCCTGGTGTGTTTCAAGAGCTACAACATTAGCCTCAGGGTGGGGGTGGGGGGAGTCGCTTCTGAAGGTGCATCTCAGCCCCCACCTTTTCAATTTCCTTTTGGAAGTCTGAAGAGTCTTTGCTTATTCTTCGCATTTGCTTGTTGCCAAATAGGACGGCGGTTCTTTTCCTGTATTGTGGGGCTTGGCTGCTCTGAAGTCGCGTTTGCGCTGAAGGCAGGTTTCTGCAACACTCATGTCTTGGCGTGTGGCTCAGTGTGGGTCTGTGGTGTGCTAGGAGATGTGGCGTGCTTTGTGGCGTGCTTTCAGCAGGGCCATGAGCTCCTCCTCCTCCAACCGTTTGAATTCAAAGTTAAGTAACAGCCCTCAAAATGTAGACAGCAACAGGAGAAGACACTCCTGTTCCTCTGCCCAGCAGGCGCACACATATACCCCGCCCACTCTTGTTCAGGCAAGAAAGCTTCTCTCCCCCCCCCCCCCCCATTAAGCCACATGGCCCAGTTTCTTCAGCTGCCCAGGAACCACCACCACTCAAGGTAGTGCTTTTTAGAGTATTCAGAGTGCAACATGCTTGGGCTTTTTTTTTTTTTTTGCAGTTTTTACATCAACCTTGTAAGGTAGGACAGTATCATTACCCCCATATTGCAGAAGCAAGCCTGAGAATGAGTGGCTTGCTTAAGGCCACCTAGCAAGTTCGAAACAGAGGTGTAATTCAAACCAGGAACTCTATGATCCATAGCTCAGTCAGTCTCTTAGCCACTCGCGACAACAGTTCTCAGCTTCAAGGAACACTGGAATCCAAAGGAAATGCAGAGCAAACAAGCACACTCTCTCTCTCTCTCTCCCCTACCGCCAACCCAAAGCACGTTGAGCCCAACTCTGCAGGCATTGCATAACACAGTGTTTCTCCTAACAACACACGGCCAAGGCGTTGTCGTTGCTTCTTTCAATACAGCTTTTCTTCCCCACTATTTCAGCAACCTTTCAAAAAGGTCTCTTGTCCTTCTGATGACCCTGCAGCAGACTAGCCTAAGCAAACCTCATCTTTCAAGGAAGACCACAAGGACACAGAAAGCTGCCTTCCATGGAGTCAGCCAGTCTAGCTCAGCACTGCTGCCTACACTGGCTGGCAGCAGCTCTCCAGGGTTTCAGAGAGGGGTCTTTCCCAGGCTATGTGGAGATGCTGCCAGGAACAGAAAGCTGTGTCCTTCCTTCCACATGCAAAACTGTAACTGCACTGAGTCAACTTTGGAATGCCAGCGACACATCTGAATCTCAACTGATTGTGGCTGGGGGGGGGGGGGGGGGGACAGGTGCATGAAAGAATAGGAAGCCCTTCCCACATATTTAGCCCCAAGTGTTCCTGCAGCTTCATTTGCCTCCCCCCCCCCAATCGGGTTCAACTCTCTAGTAAGTTTGTAGTATAGCTGTTAGTAAATTGCAAAGCTACACTCATATTAGTGGCAGGGGCAGTGGGGGGGGAAGCTGAAGACCCCACTGGGACGCCTGCATCACACTGTGTCCGTCTTCACCCATCGAGAACCAGGAAGGGATCGTGCTGGTGTGTGCAGCCGTCACTTGGCCCACTAGAGAGATCCTTGCCCTCCTAAGCCAGAAGAGAGCTGCGCAGGCAGGCAGGCAGGCAGGCAATGGCACCAGCCCCTGCTGCTTAACTCACGCCAGCCCAGTTGATCGCAGCAGCAGCTGGGGAAAGGGAGGCTCCGCTGTTCACCCCCAGGGCAATCGCTCATCGCCATAGGCAAGCCCGCATTGCTTTTGATCTGGAACTTTCAGGATAAGAAGCCTACAGCCCAAGGCCTGGAGAGGTATTGCCAAGCAATACGGGCAGCTCAGCAGCCCATCGCACAGCCTCCCGATAGGACTGCCAGGCCCCAATGCAGCAGAAAGTGTAGGAGCCACACCTGGCAGCGTTTGGTAAGAGGCCGTAGCACAGAAGAATACCCACTTTGCAAGCAGGAGGCCCCACCCTTCTCTCCCTGGCAGCATCTCTGGGTACGGTTGAGGAAGTGCCCCGTTAAAAACGCTGGAGACCTGCTTCCAGTCAAGGCAGCCAGTACTGAGCTAGGCGGACAGTGGCCGAGTCCCTAGGGCAGCTTCCCAAGAGTTCGCTCTTTAACCCTTCCAGGACAGAAGCCTTTTAGGGCCTAGACCAGCACCACAAGCATCTTTAGCCCACAGGTCACACCCTTTGCCACATCTGCCCTCCCCTCAGGTTCTGGCATCTCCCACTCCATTTGCACTTCTGAATATCTGCCCACTCGCCCCTTTCCTTCAGCCTGCTGGCTCTCCGCACCGTGGACTCAACTTCTGCAACATCTTCTTGTCATCCGATGGCCTCAAACAATTCAGCCTCACACAATTCACCCTTCAATAATACCGGTGTGACATTATAATTCCAGCCAAACTGACAATGTCCCTTTCCCTTAGAAGCAAAACTATGAAGACTCCGTTGTCAACTACTTGGAATGCTCATGGGCCAGACTCAGAGGCTTCCCTGCCCCAAATACCTCTGTGAGAACCAGGATGGTGTAGTGGTTTGGGAGTCGGACTTAAGACCTGGAAGATCCAGGTTCAAATCCCCACCCAGCCACGAAGCTTCCTGGGTGACCTTGGGCCAGTCACTATCTCTCAGCCCCACCTACCTCACAGGGTTGTTGCGAGGACAAAAAGGAGGGGAGGAAATATGTACACCACTCTGAGCTCCTTGGAGGAAGGGCGGTATAAAAATGTGAAAAATAAATAAATAAAAACACAATGCAGAACGTATTTTTAAATTTTGTTTTGTTAATGCACAAAAGAGGCGATATAGCACAAGGAGACGAGAAAATAACCAACCAACCACACACACACACACACACACACACCTTGATAGAAGTTGTGTATTTGGATGTAAATTACTGGCTTTACAAGGAGTAATAGTGTCTTCACTTACAAAAAATCAGTCCCATTTCTGCATTGTTTCCCATTTACTCTGAGATACTCCGTCTTAGAGGCCCTACAGGCAAATTGGCATTTGCTGGTATCCACCTTGCAACCCGGAAATCAAGCCCCTCACCCTTGGAGCGGAGTTCTCCACTCCACCCATCAGTCCTACACCCCAGACGACAAGCAGAGAACAGAAACCAACAAGGCACCACATGCATTAAGGGTCTCGCAACAGGCAGCTCCACACAAGACTAGCAAACGAGTCAAGCGACTACACACGTGCTCAAATGCAAGAGTGTCAGGGTTGGTTCAAGCATCATGCTCATCATCTGAATGCAGCGTCAAGTGGGAAGTTGCATGTGAAAGTGCGTCACTGTGGATCAAACCCGACGGCCAGAACTTTCACCCCATCTCCATTCCAGAGCTTTGAAATGGCACCTGCTCAGCACGTTCAGCTGAAGACGACATCTGTTTCTATGTATGTGAGAATTAACTGAAAAGCCTAAACGCTGCTGGCAGCAACAGTAGTCGTAGTTCACCTTAGAAACTCCACTCCAGTTACAGTTAGAAAAACTTTGAGGGATAGCTGAGGAGCCAACAACCCTTTGCCTGTGTATGAAGACACTATTTGAAGTTTGAAGACACCATTGGTAATCCCTAACCATTCATAACTTTACAGATCTCTCCCATTCCACTGTCAACTCCAACCCCAAAGAACAGAACACACCAAGTCATTTGTGTAATACTTTAGCAGGCTACCATAGGCATAGGTAAAATTCATAGGTCCACAGAACGCTTCGTCAAGCAGAGTCCTGTGAAACTCCCAAAACCTGCTCCCTGTAGGCCAACCCAAGATCACCACTGGAGCCAGGCAGCTCCCCCCCAACCCGAGGGTCTCACCTTGGGGTCCTTCTCATAGTAGTACTGCTGAGTGCGGATCCATCTGCCCACCAGGTGATCCCGCACCGTGTGCGCCAGGGCAAAGTAGTAGTCGCGGGGTGTGGCCACATTGCGGTCCTTGACCAGGGTGAAGTGCAGGTGCCGGTTGAACCCTTTCTTCAGCTCAGCGACGTTCTCCACCCCAACGATGCCGCGGATGCTGATCTGCTTCCGCTTCTCCTGGTCGGTCAGGGGCCGAGACATGGCTGCTGCTGCTGCTGCTGCTGCTGGCGGCAAAAAGCAGGCAGGGGTTGGGGCGAGGGGGGGGGCCCTGTGCAGCAGTCCAGCTCTCTCACTCACAGAGCAGCCTGGAAGGCACTGAACTCTGGGGCGTGAAGCTGGACAGACCCAGCCCTGACCACATCCAGCCTTAGAGGGAGGAGCCTGGACAAGACAGAGCCCAGCTCCGACAGGGCACCCAACCACCGGTGATCAGGCCCCTCTGCCCTCACCAAAGTCTAAGGTGTGGGGCAGGCAAGGCACCACTCCATAGAACCAACTCGCATCAGACTCGCATAGGAGACGGTGGTGAAGCCTCCTTAAAATGAACTGGTGGGCAGCCAAGCGGTGTGGCCCTTTAAGAAGTACAAGGGGGCTGGAAAGTGAGGGGGACGCCCCTCTGCAAAGGGCCTGGTTCTCACAGAGGCGACCTACATGGGCCGTGCCAGACAGCCCTCCTGGCAGCCTCTCCTGAAAGGGCTGGGAAGGGGAGACCCCCCCCCATGTGGGTGTGCAATGTGCCTCAGAGGTATTCTCTTGATGCAGCCAGTGCCAGACAAGCAGCATGTTCAGCAAGTGTATCTTTACCCTCATTATCATCAATAAGAAATGATTTTAAAAGGTCCTTTGCCCAAACGGCCCGAGTGGTCCAGGGCTAAAGCAATGCACAGGGACAGAATGATGCGCATGCACAGGCAGCAGTGGTGCCCACATGCACATTTTAGGCCCCACATTTGAAAACGTCCAAAAGTCGTCCACATGAGGAAAGCATGCAGCAATCCTTACGCATGCTTACTCAGAAGTAAGGCTGAGAGGTTCTGTGGGTCTTGCTCCCCAATAAGTGTGGCTAGCATGGCAGCCAGCAGCAGCCTTCACTGGCTGAGAAGCATCACTGTGAGCTTAAGGACGAGACAGAAAGTGGGAAACTGGAGCCCTTTCCACAGGCACACCCCGGAGGAGCAGGCGACGCAGCCTCTCTTTCACCCAGGAATCACAGGCCTGGGAAACGGAAACGTTCCTTAAAGCGTCACTTGTGAACGGGGAATTTCACCCAGGTCACAAAATTCGGGGGGGGGGGGGGGAGAAGACGGGGAACAACAAGCAAGGTAAACTACTCGAATGAGAGACCCCCTCCTGAATTTCGGTACGTGCAACGGTTCGGGGTCATCCATCATCACCCACCCCCTGCCCTTGCATCCAACCGCTGGACGCGAATATTCCGGGGGCTTGAACCTTCCTCACTCATAGAAGGGGCTGAGCGATTCGGGGTGGGGAAGCTGCCCTCCCGTTACCTCGCAAGCGAGCGAACGCCTCAGTTAGCCAATTGTGCAGGAAGCGCTTCGCAGCAGCAGCGGGGCGGCAGCTGCTACCCCGCACCTACCCCGGTCTGCGCGCGCTTGCACACCTTCGAAGCAGCGCCGACCGCGGACTGCTCCCTTCCTAGTCTCGCGCACAGCTGCACGCACCCGCTGCAGGCTCGGGGTAAAGGCACCCAGCTGAGTTCGTCCCCCGCCTTGTCTCTCTCTTTCCCTCCCCAACTGCCCCGAAACGGGACCTTTTTGCCCGGGCAGGGCACGCCCTCCGGGGACCTGCCTAGCGCCGCGATCGCGATGGGCCAGAGGGCAGCGGGCTCTGCAAGACGGACCTACTTGCGCAGGATCCCGGTGTGCGAAGCAGCCTTTTTCCACCGTGGGGGCTCGATCTGCTGGGCTGTGGCTGCCCGGAAAAAGCCAGGGCCCGCCCAGCCCTTCATTTTATAGGCTGCCATTCGCCAGGGCGCACGCCACTCAGCCCGCCTCCTCTCCAGCTGGACAGGGAAGTTTTATTTTCCCGGGGGGGGGGGGGAGAAGAGGACGGAGCGCGTAGGGGAAAAGTTGGTGCGCGTTTCTCCCCTCCCCGCCGCCCAGGATGGGGAGGGGACAATGACTTTGCCTGGGAGGCTGTTGCTAGTTATCCCCCCCCTGCAAAATCCTGCCCCCCCCGCCCCTTGCATCGCCTCTTGCCCGCTTCTCCTGGCCCGTAGCCAGTTTGGCGTGGCTTCAGTGGGAAGAATTCAGCAGGCCCCGGGGCAGGGCGGGCGGGCGGGCAGGAGGAGACGTGACGGCGGAACTAGGAAGCCAGCGAGGTTGGCCTCGGCAAGCGCAGCCGGCGAGCTCCGGCCGAGAGAGGAGGGCAGAGGGCGACCGACGACGAGCGCCTCTCGGTGATCAAACGCGCTACGCGGCACGGAAGGAGAAGCAAATGCGAAGGAGGAAGCAGGCTCAGTGGTAGGCGGCAGGGGAGGGGGGAAGAAAAAGGCGGCCCAGTAGGCAGGCATCCAACAGGTGAAGCTTGGCCAGCGCTGCATTTCTGCTTCAAGGAAAGCCTCTTCTGTTGAGTTTTTCAGACTGCAGTCGGTCCTATTCACACTGGGGGGGGGGAAGCCCCCTTCTGGAACATAATGGGCCTTACTTGCTTCTGAGTAAACATGTCTTGCATTGCACTGTCAGGCACTGTTCAAAGTACAGCGATTTTGTCAAGGGCAGGGAAAGGTGGTGGGCAGGCAGCTACGGGTGTGGTGTGGATCACTTGGAAGCACTTGATGGGCTTATTTGAGCCTACTTGTGTGCAGGAAATTCAGGGGCCAACACACAGATTCCCGCTGCTAAGAGCAGAGTTGGGGCCACGGCACACACATCGCACTGCAGCAAACCGCTTTTGCCCTCAGGTCAGGGTCAAGGGGTGCCCGTCAGTGAGGCTGGGGGCTTCCTGAGGAGGAGTAGACCAACCTGTGTGCTGCTGCTGCTGCTGCTGCTGCGTGTGGTTTTGCACATATGGTTTTGGCACATTTGTGCACTTAAAAGGAAAGTAATGCCTGTGGGGCATATGTACTATTCACAGGTAGGTATTGTGAATTCCACAATGGAGCAAGAAAATAAAACGGAGCATTTCCAGCCCTTGGCTGTTGTGGTGGTGGAATGCGGGTGTGTGTGGGGGGGGGGGACACTGTCAGCTGCAGGAGAAGGTTGGCCAGCATGCAACTTCCTCCAGAGACTGAAGAACCGGTTAATCTGTAACAGGTATGTGGGCCAATGTGGTGCCATGGTCGCTGGACAAGGTTCAACTCCCTGCTCTCGAGAAGAACCTCACTGAGCTTGGACCAGTCCCTCATGTCCTAATGTACTGGGGACACACACACACACACACACACCCCAAGTACACCTGCCCTGAATTTCTTGGGGGACAAATGAGAGAGAAATGCAATTTTAAGAAAGCCTCACTTGGTTAAGGTAGCAACTTATCTAGCCTATATAAGGGAGTAGTAGGGTGAGAGTGAGGGGGCCTCCTCTGGGCCTCAGCACCAACCACAGGTCAGGAGAAAGCTCCCTTCCTGCACCGCTGCACTTTCTCACATACAAAGTGTAGTAGTGTAAGGTAGTAGTGAATGTTGTGAGAAAGATGTGCTGTCGTAAGCACATTTATACAGTACCTGGTCTAAAAATCAGGATGAATTTTGTGTCCATCACAAGATCCAGGCTCCAGACTGGTGCTTATAGTATCACGAATTATGCATGGGATGGAGAGAGTGGATAGAGAGAAGTTCTTTTCCCTCTCACACAATACTAGAACTAGGGGACATCCACTAAAATTGAGTGGCGGGAGAGTTAGAACAGACAAAAGAAAATATTTCTTCATCCAGCATGTAATTCATCTGTGGAACTCCTTGCCACAGGAGGTGGTGATGGCACCTGGCCTGGATGCCTTTAAAAGGGGTTTGGACAGATTTATGGAGGAAAAGTCCCATCACAGCTTACAAGCCATGATGGGGATAAGCCACCTCCTGGTCTTAGTAATAGGCTATTTCTGTATGCCAGGTACAAGGGAGAGGGGACAGGTATCTTGTTGTTTTGTGTGCTCTCTGAGGCATCTGGTGGGCCACTGTGAGATACACTCTGGTGGGCCCCACTGTGAGTGGGGCTGTTGGCTGCATTGCTGCTCCTCTGGAACTGCTCGGAGCACAGTCAATCCATCGGCGGAGGTGAGATGAGTCTCCCATACCTGATCTGGCACAGGTGAGCCGCCTGCTGCCCTAACCTTTCTGATGATGAACAAAGAGCCAGTGATTGGATTATGGTCTGAAGGGCAGCTTAGACCCCACTTGCCCATCAAGGAGATGCTAACTCCAGGCTGAAGGGAAGCTCACCGGTGCTTCTAAATGGAATTTAGATGTCAAGGAGAGGGTGTCCTTTGCCAGCCGCAGCCCTTAAAACCCGCCGTAATTCTGCTTTAGAGGGTCGACCAACGGTCGTGATATTAGAGGCGACAAGAGAAATGAGCTTTCCCTTGTGTTGGACCTGGCAGAGATTAAGGGCCTGATTGGCAGGGATGGCTCACAGCAGGTGGCCTGCTGCTGCTGCACCACCTGAGAGCCACCTGCAGAAGAGGTGGCGGCGGGCAACAGCCTCGAGGGCAGCTCGGGACGGGATTCCTTCCCAGTGGGCACCTGCCCCCCTCGTGATGCCTGTGGGAAGCACTGCCCTTGGTTGCCAACACTGCTCTCGTACACACATGTTTGCCGCGACACCTGTACACACAAACTCAACCGGGGGGAATTCTAACGAGAGGTGGCACTGAATTGCCGCCTACGGCTGTTTGGGGCCATTGACTGGACAGTGGAGCAAACCACCTCCGAGGTAGTCAGTGTCCCCCCAACAGCCGTGCATGTGACGCACCCTTTGGGCTGCGTTTCCCTCGGGTCCTGAGGCACCCAAGGGTGATGACATCTCTGGGCATCTTGGAGGTGGCAGTGGTAGAGAGCAGCTGGCCAAGGAAGCTCATTTGGAGCGGGAGGGAGATCCCAAAGCTGCCGGGAAGGGGGCAGAAGGGGGAAGGGTGGAGGCGAGAGAGGGGGGCTTGAGCAGGAAAAGAGGGAGAAAGAGGGCCAAGGAGGGGAGGAGTGGATGGCAAGCAAGGTGAGAGAGGTCCAGGGGAAGGGGATGAAGAGAATCCATGGAGTGATTGGGAGGATGAGGAACCTGCGAGCCAGGAGAGGCAAGAAGGGTGGCTGGGAGTTGACAGCAGCCAGGAGAGGGAGGAGGCGGAAGCGGAAGGGCCAGGAGTGGGGAGGACCAGATCCCCCGAGCTTGGACAGGGTGGAGGAGTAGCCTGCCTGCCACCCCCCTCATCCCATGGAGCCATTGCCTGGGTCTTGATGGGGATTCCCAGTGGGCATGCCCCTTCCCGGCAGGAGGGGCTCAGTGTAAGGGGGGCACACCCAGTCAAGAACCCCAGGAGGATCACTAGGGGCTCGAAGCATATGGGGAGTTGTCAGAGCTTGCAAATGAGCCGCTGTCATCCTGCAGTATTTGATTGTGTGGCGTGCCCCTAGGGGCAGAAAGGAGCCCAGTCTACTGTTCCCCACCCCCTTTGGCCTGGATCTCCCCTCTTGGGAGGAGGTGGGAGGGGCCAGGGCCCTGACACCCCCTCTCCCTTCGTGGGATCACTGACCTTGCTGGTCTGAGTGGAGCTCTTCTCCTCCACCTACAACTGCCAGGATGGTGTAGTGGTTTGGGAGTTGGACTTAGACCTGGAAGATCCAGGTTCAAATCCCCGCTCAGCCATGAAGCTTCCTGGGTGACCTTGGGCCAGTCACTATCTCTCAGCCCCACCTACCTCACAGGGTTGTTGTGAGGACAAAAAGGAGGGGAGGAAATATGTACACCACTCTGAGCTCCTTGGAGGAAGGGCGGTATAAAAATAAAATAAAAAAAACTCTAAGCAGCTGGTCTGATAAGTAAAAAGGGCCTTTGTTTCCCTTGTTTCTCTTTACCTTTTCAATAAAACCGACATTCTTCTTGGGAACTCTGTCTTCTGCTTACTGACTGTCGTCTTTGATGCTTTGATTCTTTGAGATTGTTTGCTCCGCTATCCAGTCTGTGGCCCCACAGCCGCTGCATCCGTGTCTAGGCTGTATACTGAGTTTAAAATAACCCCCTTTGGTTTTAATTGTGGGCTGGACATACTCAGACCCAAGACAACAGATTTGCATGTGCAGTAGTAGACACGTGTGTGTGTGTGGGGGGGGGAGCAGTGTTGGCAACACCAAGGTTCAGATCCCCTTACCTACGCACTGATGCAAACACGCACATCCAAGAAAGACCTTTTTGACCACAGCAGAGCAAGGCTAGAAGAGGGCTCCCTTGGAAGAGGGCAGCGTGTGTGAAACAAATGCAGAAGTTGCTTTATGGCAGGGGGCCGCATTCCTGGGGGGGGGTTGTTTTATGATCTGGAAGAAACCCCCACAAGAGGAGCCTCAACAGCCCTCAGGCAACGCAGACTGCAGGTAGCTGACTGCTGCACAAAGACGCAGGCTAGGACCAGGCAAGGCAGGCAGCCTTGAGTGCCGGGGGGGGGGGCTTGCCCTAAGCAGTGGAGCACCCCCCCCCCGCATTACTGAGCAGGCCTTGGAGCAGAGAGGCCCCTCCCTCTGCAGAGCCCCACCCTGAGGCCAGCCGCGGTAATCAACCAGAGAGGTGAGACCGAGGGAGCCCTAGTGCTACCTGCTAACAAAGAGAACAAGTGTGATCCAGTCAAAGCTTTTATTGAAGCTGTCGATCGAAAGGTCGGCAGTTCGATTCCCGCGACGGGGTGAGCGCTCGTTGCTTGGCCAGCTCCTGCCAACCTAGCAGTTCCAAAGCATGTCAATGCGAGTAGATAAATAGGTACCGCAATTTGCTACGAAAGGTTTCATGGCCCGCAGTAACTCTCCAGTGTCTTAGTTGTACGGGTAAAGACGCCATGTTGTCCAAAAGCAAGAAAAACCTTTGATGTTCAAATGAACTTCAAAAACCACGTACGGGTCTCCTTTGTAGGCAGCTGTGCGTGGGCTGAAAACATTAAAAACCCAAAGGTAAAGCAGCCCCAACGTTTCGTTCCGCTCAAACCCGGAACCTAGTCATGGGAATCAATCAGATCAAGATGGTAAAGCTGTAACCCGTATTCAAAGATACGCTTTGTAAAGCGTATTCAAAGATACGCTTTGAAGATACCAGATGCCTGCAGAGAGAAAGTAATTTTAAAGTTCTTCGCCATTTGGAGTCGTTAGAAATAAGTAAAGGGATTAAAGAAGGACTGATTAACAGGCAACAAGATTTGGTTTTTACGAACAGGATTTGGCTCCCTATTATTCGTAAGTTTCAACAGGATGAGGGAAAAACAGGAGAAAGCGGAGCACTGGCCCTTTTAACAAATGCAGCTCAGTAGGATGCTCTTAGGTATTTAAACTCCTGTCAAATGGGTTACAGCTTTACCATCTTGATCTGATTGATTCCCATGACTAGGTTCTGGTTTGAGCGGAACGAAACGTTGGGGCTGCTTTACCTTTGGGTTTTTAATGTTTTCAGCCCACGCACAGCTGCCTACAAAGGAGACCCGTACGTGGTTTTTGAAGTTCATTTGAACATCAAAGGTTTTTCTTGCTTTTGGACAACATGGCGTCTTTACCCATACAACTAAGACACTGGAGAAATAGGTACCGCTTGCGGGAAGGCAAACAGCGCTCCGTGTTCCAGCTGCATGCTACGCGCTGCGGCAAGGAGAGTCATGCCGGCCACATGACCACGGAGGCGTCTTCGGACAACACTGGCTCTTCGGCTTTGAAATGGGGATGAGCACCACACCCTAGAGTCGGACACAACTGGACTTAATTGTCAGTGGATACCTTTACCTTTATCTGTGATAGAGCAGCATCTGAAAGAGAAACACACAGGTGGGGATGTGGGGGATGTGTGTGCCAACCATCTCTTCCCCAGGGCCATCATCCCAAGGTATCCAGTTTTGTTCTGTTTATAGTCTGAGATTTATAGACCACAGAAACCCCTACAATAATTTTGAATCACCCGGAACTATAGAATTGCTTGTCAGCAGTCAAATACCATTTCATGTTAATAGTCCAATAGTCATAGATCAGCTGTCAAATATTAAGCACTGCAATGAAACATCATTGGGTGTAAAAACACAGATTAATACCAAATATTGGGGTGTACTTAGAAGTTAGATGGCGAATATTTGACATCAGCATTTTCAAGGAAAAATGTTGGGGGGCACATTATTTTCAGGTCTAATATCAAAGTGTTTGAAGCCTCAGAAGCAGGAAACTAGGACAACTTTATAGGATTTGTGAGATCTGGCCGTGTGTGTGTGTGTGTGTGTGTGTGTGTGTGTGTGTGTGTGTGTGTGTGTGTGTCAGTCAGTCAGTCAGTCAGTCTTATGCCATATACAGGCTGCAATCTGAATTCCTATTTTGCAATTCAAGATGTCAAACTACTGGCACTTTTAAATAGATGGCAGAAATGTCATATCCAGTGAATTCTTTTGTTAAGGAGGAATTCTGTACAGGAATTTAGCAGAAAAGGGGAATTCATTCATCTTCAAGGCATGACGGCCGGAGTGCAGTCATACAGGGTGCTGGGCTATGTTTTGTTGTTTTCATTGTAAACCAATTCATTTCAAATAAATAAAACAAAAGTCAAGAGTTGAAGTGGCACCAGAAATTTCAAAATGAAAAGAGGGCCCAATCAGTGGTGCGGGGCAGGGTGATGGGCGCACAGGGCTGGTGTCCTGTCAGGCCTGGGTCACGGGCTCCGGAACAGGCTGGCTGCCGCTGGGTCTGATTCCAGTGCAGGCAGCTGAAAGGTCGGGGCAGCGGCAGACGACGGGGTCCAGGCAGGTCCTCCTGGGGCACAAGGAAAACCAGCCAGTGCCTCCTGCAGCCTGCAAGCTCCCTTACCGCTGGCCGAGGGAGTCCGGTGCCTGGGTCCCACTGCCCAAGGCGGCCCAGTTTGGGCTGTGGCCTCCAGCTGATCCAGTACACAGTCACCAGAGAGCCATACCTTTTGGCCCAGCAGTCACTGCTGCATGGGGGGCTCGTTTGGTCTGGGGTCTGGCCTTCAAGCTGGTTGGCTCTGCACCAAGTGCAAACATGCCCCAGAATCCTGAGCGATGACGTGGGGGATTCCGGGGCAGTTCACGTGCCCCACCCCTGACAGTGAAGAAGTGCCCCAAGCAGAAGGTCCCAAATGCTTGAGCCCTATATTGCAAGCTGGCCCCACTGGGGGACCTCCACTGCACAAGCACAGCTGTGCTGCTCTGAGGCAGCAAGACCCATGCGCGGGTCATGTGGCACCTGAAGAACGATGGAGCTGTGGAGGCATCGGCTGTCGCAGGCCATGGCGCCCCTGAAGTGGCAGAGTAGATCGACAGAGACACACACGGGCGTTCAGTGGGAAAATGTAAAGAGTGATTCCAAAAGGGCCGTGAGATGCAAAAGACGGGGCTGTGACATTTCTGTGCAAAGCTGAAAAGCGTAGAAGCAGATCGTCCCCAATTACTGCGGACATCGTGACGGACCTTGAAGTGCTGCGGGCAAGAGAGACTCTTTTGTTCATCTGGCTGCAAGAGACAAAAATCTGCCGACCCCTCCGGGAGTTCTTGCCTTGTGTACATTTGAGCTTTGCGCAGGAATGTCACCTTCCTTACCTCTTGCATGTCATGGCATTTGGCCCCGTGATTTACATCTCTTCCCGTTGTGTCTCCATCTCTTCGTTGGTCCAGTGACGCAGACCCCAGTCCATGAGACGAGCTCCGGCTGCAACTGCCACCTTGATTGGACTGGAACCTGGGCAGGATAACCTGGATAATTCACAAGTGATTATGGCGCCACCTTCTGGGAATTCAGAGGCAGCGATTTCTCCTGCTTCTTGGCCTGCTTGAAAACGAGGCTGGGGTAAGTGCCCCAGTCTCATCCCATTTTTGCAAAGCTTTCCCCTGGGTCCGGGCACAAACTGAAATGTTGCCAAAATCAACGCAACAGCATTTCCAAATCCAGATCCCAGTCCAGAGCTGGCCTGTCTCCAAAGACCATCCACCAGGTGACAGGTGGCTGCATGAGTCCCCCACACTTTCCATCAGCCTGAGAAGGGGGGCAGGCAGGGATAGGGGGTGGGGAAGGTGATGGCAGCAACACGACCCGCAGCCAGAGCTGCCCACACCCCCTTCGAAGGCGCAAGAGCCACTGCCGTCGACAAGAGCTCTGGATATACCGCCACCGCCCTGCGAAGAGCAGCGTTCCTGGCCCTCGGAGAAGAGAAGCCACCTCCTCAGTTGTGGAGCAGCTGCAGCCACAAACAGGGGTGGGGAGGAAGCCCCAAAGACTTTCCACGAGGCCTCAGCAGCCAGGGCACCCCCAGGCGTGGAGGGCAGTGGCCATCATGTGCGGCTACTAGCAGTAGGGTAGCTTAGGACAATGCTGGTGGCAATGTGGCCCATCTAGATCAGGGTTTCTCAACTTTTGTCCCTGATTCCCTGTACCGCTTCTTGTAGTCTAATCTTAAGTACCACCAGAAGGAACTGGCAATTACATCATCGCCAGTTACTTCTGGGTTGGGAGGCCAGACGGGATGATGCTACAAACTGCGGTAAGAGGCTCCGGGCAAGCAGGTGGCCTTTTTCAAGCATGCACAAACTGTGCACTGGAGCTCTGCCCGCCAAGCCAGGCCTCCTACCACTGTTTGTAGTGTCGCATTGCGGTCTCAGTGCTGGGCAGAGGTGTCCCCTGGGAGCCGCATGTACCTCTAGTCAACAGCTTGAGTACCACCAGTGGTATGTGTTTGAGAGATGCTGATCTAGATGAATGCCTGAACCCAGGGGTATGAAGGACCACCTTCTCCCGCCTCAGCTTGTCCACTCTCTAAGATTGTCTGGGGAGACACTTCGGTGTGTCCTGCCACCATCGGAAGTCCAGGGGGTGAGAAAGCACCATCAGCCCTTCTCCATGATCACACCTAGACTTCAGCACTCCCTGCCTCCGGCGGGCCCCCTGTCGGTCCCCCCCCTGCAGCCAACAGGCTGCGAGGGGTCTGAGGGGGCGACGAATTCAGGGTGCCCGTCACCTCTAGTCTGCAGCCTACACGATCTGCTTCTTCCCACTCACTTGAGCGAGAAGCAGATCATTCCCGTGACTCCTTACTGTGCTCCTCACGCACTGCCCACAGCTGCGGGACTTCTGGTTCCAGCAAATGTGCTGTGTCCGCCCTGTAAATGAAACGGCTGTTTTTCATTGCCATTGTCCTGAAGTTTCATTGAACATATATGGCCAAAAGTGGGACTTCAAGGAACAACGCTACGTTTCAATCATCGATAAAACCGTTTCCCTCCCACACACCCTGGGGCTGCCCAGCCCCACACGGGGTATGAATTCCTGTTCCAGAAAAAGCCGAAGCCGCCCGCTTTCATTCCAGCAACCTTTGCTCTGCTGGATATTTGACCTGCTTTTTTGCTGGACTCACTGTGCTGTGGTTTTGGTTTGGTGGTTTTGCAATCTCCTGTTGTATCCATCTGCTTTTCTGTTTTTCTTTTTGATGTAATTGCACTCAAAGTTGAGCCACCTCGGGCGCCTCTGTAGTGAGGCACAAATGCAGGATATGAGAGGTGCAGTTCGAACTGTTATTCTGGATAGCCAGGCCATGACCACCCCCCTCCTTGGGGACTCCCCTCACTCAAAATACTCTGGTTTGAACAGTTTTAGAATCCCACTTGGCAAACTCATGCGCAAAGCCTTCCCTGTTATTGGTATCCTGCTTTTAAAAACAAACAGAAAACCAAATCAGAACATTGAAAGATCCCTTCTCAATCCTTAGCCTTCTGAGCGACGGAATGCCCCTGAGTCCTGCCCAAACACTTAGGTGATTTCGGCAAATTTGGTATCTACTGGTGATGCATGCACCCTGAGGCACTAAAGAGGGAAATAGCTCTGCCAGGGTGGTCTGTCTGCCACCCCCAGAGATGGATACTGAGTCACAGATCTATCAACCCCTTGGAATTTCTTAGAACATGAGTGGGTGAGAAAGGGCAGAATGAGCATGGATGTGCCTGCTGAATGCGCACCCAGCAGTGCTCCCACCCGGCTCCCCTTACATGCGCTCACACTCCACAAGGCCCATGTTGTTGCCTTGTTTCCAGCTACATGAGCAGCCTGCTTAAAGCACCGATGTTTCTGTAGCCTGGCTGCCCCCCAAAAGCTTCCAGGGTCAGGCACTTCCATAACAGGGAGAATGAACGTCCCCTTCGGGTGCAGCACAAATTCTCTCTTGCCTAAAGTGTGCTTGTTACACCGCCCACCTTAACACATGATGCCTGCAGGTCACCCTTGGGAATAATTGGGGGGTCACACCCCCAAATAAGCCAAATGAATGCAGTTCTGTGTCAAATAAGGAAACAGGAACTCAGGATTAGTAATTAGGAACCAACCAACTTCATTGTCATGCAGAGGGACCCAGAAAGATATCCAGGACGTGTCTGTCCAGTGGGACCTGGGTGGCTCTTGGTGCATCCCAAGGGGCAACAGTTTGGTCTGCCCTGAGACACGTCCCCCAGTGATGAATGCGGGTGGGAGTGGGTGAGTGCAAAAGAGGGGAGCGGAAGGACTTGGGCCCCCTCAGTCCAGCCCATATTCCCTTCCATCTGTCAAGCGTGACGAGCCTCTTGAGCTTCTCCAGCTGTCGGGGGGGGGGGGATGAGAGAGCCTGAGTGAAGAGAGGGCGAAGGTGCCAGTGGCTGGGAGGCAGCTTCCACCTCAGGCTTCCCCTTCCCACCCGTAAAACGTCCTGGGCCTTTTTTCACATAGGGAGGGGCAGCTCTCGGATGTGCCCCTACCCTGGTCTCCTGGTGCTTGAGCTCTGCAGCACTGGCTGGAAAAGTGTTGGCTCTGCATCTCTTCCTGTCACGCGGCTATTTCAAGCAGAGGAGCCCTGCCAGGCTTCCACTGGTAGGTCGATTCCATTTGGAAGGGTCTTCAGTTACAACCTGGTGCTTCATTCTTTTTCTTTGGCAGTACCAAAGTCACCTGTGGGATTCATTGCCATCAATGAACGATGGCAATGAAATTCTCTCTTGCCTAAAGTGTGGTTGTTACACCGCCCACCTTAACACATCAGACTTCTCCAACCTCCCCCCCCTTTTGAGAAGCTGCATAACATTTCCCTTTTTATTTTGCTTAGGCTTTCTCCCATTATTTATTTTTGCCTGCTGCTTAATGATTTCTGAGTATCTTCTCCCACCCCCACTGCTCGTTACTCTGATTCTTCAAATTCCTTAATTGCTGCCAGAGACGATCCTGCGCCCCCCCCACGGGGGCCCCCAGATTTTCGCCGCCCCCCAATAATAAAAAAAACCCAAAAAACACACAAAAAAAACATCCCCCCGGGGTTTTTTGGAGGTTTACGGGCTTTTTTACTGTGATGTACATGTGTGTACGCTTTGTCCCACTTAGTTTGTGCAGGGCTCGTTCTGCCTGCGACGGGGCGGCAGAACTCCGGAAAAGCGTCCGGTCGCTCCGGAGCAGGGCACTCCGTCATTCTGCACTTGCGCATGTCTTCACAGTTTGCACAGGCGCAGAACGACAAAAATTCCAATTGTTGTGCGCATGTGCAGAAAGATTGGAATTTTTGTCGTTGTGCGCCTGCGCAAACTGTGAAGACATGCACAAGCGCAGAATGACGGAGTGCCCTGCTCCGGAGCGACCGGACGCTTTTCCGGAGTTCTGCCGCCCCGTCGCAGGCAGAACGAGCCCTGCACAAACTAAGTGGGACAAAGCATACACACATGTACATCACAGTAAAAAAGCCCGTAACCCCCCCGAAAAAACCGTAAAAATACAGAAACAAAAATCGAAACCTCAGTAGTCCCCCGCCCCCCCAGGAGCCTCTGCGCCCTCCGCCTGGGGGCCCTGGGCCCCCCGCCCCCCCCTTGAGGACGTCTCTGATTGCTGCAACTTCTATTTCTTTCTGCCTCTTTTTCAGATGGTAAGCTTATGACGCAAGGTGTGCGCTGTCTCTTCTGCAAACCTCGTAAGTTTTCATTCAGGCTCACGTTGCACAACTGGCAGCCCGCAGGCCCCTGCAGGGGGCCTGAAAACCAAGCCCCCTTCTCTTTGCAGCCATGGGCAGGCAGCAAAACTGGGAAGGTGTCGTATATGGCTGGTGGGCTCTGTCTGACTTAGTGGGTCCCTAGTTTTATTTTTAGTGCTCTTTTAATTCTTGTAATTGTGATTTTATTCTGTATTGTATTAGTGTGTATGTTTTATGATGTTTAACTACCCTGGAAACACCACTGACTGTATATATAGCCGCCTTGGGCATTTGCCTTGGCATAGGATAAGGCGGGGTATAATTTTTTTAAACAAACAAACATACATACATACATACATACATACATACATACATACATACATACGTGTGTGTGTGTGTGTGTGTGTGTGTGTGTGTGTGTGTGTGTAAAATATGCAAATACGTTATGCAATCTGATTTAAGCATTCATACTCACAATTCATATACTGCCACATGCTCCAGAGAATTCCAGTGGGATTCTGGCAGTTGCCTTGTCGATGTTCTCTGGCATCATTTGTTCCTCTTCCCCTCCCAGATGTAACCCAATGAAACATGGAAGCAGCCCGAAACGTCTGCAATTCTCTGACTAAAAGTCTTTTATTAGACCACTAGATAGGGCCGCTTTGGGCCTCGAGGGTGGCTGTCTGCAGCTAATGGTTGCAATAGGGGGCCAAAGACATGTCACAAGCCACGAGGAATCTATTCTACGCATCAGAAACATCATCAAGAAGCAGGACCAACGTCTGTGGGAGATGAGGGAGGCTGCAATGGCCCAGCCACCCAGCCTCCTAGGGAACGGAAACCACGAGGAGGAGGTCTGTGTCACCCTGCCACCTAGCTCCTCCGCAGCGGAGAGAAACTAATAGCTTGACCGCAAGATTAGCACCCATTCAATAAAGTAGGTAAACATAGTGCCAGAACAACATCATCATAACAGATCAAAACCAGCTCTAAAGGGAGGGAATTCTAACCGGGAACAAGTCCTTATTTACAGAAATGTCTTACCTTGGTACAGCTTTTTTCTTTCTTTGTTCGTTTGTTTGTTATTTTGCTTTGATACTGTTACATGTGATCCTTTCCTCTGCCCCAAATTTGATTCATCTCTACTCCTGATCAAATTAATTAAAGCAGGTTTTTAACCATTTAATTACTAGGCATGATGGTGAAAAGAGGAAATGGAATCTCGACTCGGAGCACAAATGCCTGCCTTTCTCCAGAGAGCATCACCAAACTGACAGCAGAAGAAGAGCACCTCGGCTGGTGTTGTTGTTGTTCAGTCGTTAAGTCGTGTCCGACCCTTCGTGATCCCATGAACCACATCCCGCCAGGCCTTCCTGTCCTCCACTATCTTCCTGAGTTCGCTCATTTTCATGTTTGTTGCATCGGTGATGCTGTCTAACCATCTCATCCTTGGCCTTCCCCTTCTCCTTTTGCCTTCAATCTTTCCCAGCATCAGAGTCTTCTCCAGAGAGTCCTCTCTTCGCATTAGGTGGCCAAAATATTTGAGTTTCAGCCTCAGTACCTGTCCTTCCAGGGAACAGTCAGGGTTGATTTCATTTAGAATTGACTGATTTGATCTCCTAGCAGTCCAAGGGACTCTCAGGAGTCTTCTCCAGCACCACAGTTCAAAAGCATCTATTCTTCGGCGCTCAGCCTTCCTTATGGTCCAACTCTCGCAACCATACATTGCTACTGGGAACACCATCGCCCTGACTATACGAACTTTTGTTGGCATGGTGATATCTCTGCTTTTTATTATGCTGTCTAAGTTTGCCATAGCTTTCCTTCCAAGGTGTGCCAGCAGGCAACTGTCCATCATCCAGAGGGAATATTATGGCACCAGCCCTACTGGGTGGAGATGGAGATGGAGAGGGCGGGGGGAGGTTGTATACAGTATGACGGCCTGAAGTACCAGACACGTCTGAGTCTGGTAATGGAATCTGAAAGGCAGGTTTGTTGGTCATGTTTGTGCGCAGATCTTAGAGGGCGGCTTCCTCTTGGGCAAAAAATCCCTTCTGGTCCACAGCCTGGCCACAAGCAGGGACTCAAAAGCTGAGAAGGTCCCTTGTGAATTCACAAACATGGCCACAGTTCAGCCCACAAGCTGCTCATTGAGGAGGACTTGTTGTGGGGCTCTGACTCCAAGGTCAGCAACTTCAGACCACTCAGACGGGCAGAGTGATCCCTTTCTGAGTCCGCATACCGACTCTCTCTCTAGCACCCCCTTCTCCCCTGTAGCCCCAGAAGATACACCTAAAGGTTTTTAAATGCCATAAAACAACTAGGCTCCAAGACAAGACGGCTGTCCCTTTTCAATTCCTTGAGAACGGAACTGAGAAATGAGATACTGAGATACTCAGCTCTGCTTTCTCACTTGTTGGAGCCACTTCACTGCTGCCTTGGAGCTGTTCCAGGTACTGACCCTGTTGTCTGATGCCTGTTGCCCAGCAACACTACATAATACCCTGCTTGCTATTCAGCATGGTTTTCCTGCAGCCAGTCTCCTTAAGGTATTTCTCAGTAAACCCCATGGGCCCTACTTCAGTGTACTGTAGCAGGACAATGCATTAACAGCACAATCCTATGCCTGGCTGCTCAGAAGTCAGTCTCATTGAGTTCAATGGGACTTACTCCCAGGTAATCGTATTGCAGCCCAATTCATTGAAATGCAAGCAGATGTACAAGTGCCCGTTACTAAGGCCATACCAGCACTCTTCCTTTCCTGGTTGAACTGATGTACGGCCAGCTGGGGGATCCCCACTGCACTGCAGATCCCCGCAGAGCCTCACTGCAGAGACGGCAATGAGGTGGGTCTTATAGGAGTTGCAGTGGTGTAGCAGAGCCATCCAGTGAGGGAAAATATCCCACTGTGGTGTCCCACCCTTCTTGTCCAGCAGCGATGGAAAAGCATGAGCAGGGCATAGATGGGTTAACACTGAGACAAAGTTAATCATAACAATCCCGGAAGTAATTAATAAAACAATGATGATCATAAAGGTGAAGAAAAACGCCATAAAGATAATGGAGTCATGATGATGATAAACCACTGGCTGGCCTGGTTTCAGCCACGAAGGTGACAACCATGAAAAGTGGTCATGGCAACAAGCATACTTAATTTCCTGAGACTCTGAGTGCCGCAAGGAACCTCCTGGCTCGCCTGTTTCTTTCTCCCAGGCCAGGAAGGGATTTGAAATCTGCTTAGTTGGTGGTGGTCTCTTTAAGGCAACGTTATTACTTCTACACTTAGAAACACCAATTATCTAAATTGGCCAGACGGAGCCCTCGTGCCAAGGGGAGTTGTGTGGCAAGCACCAGCATGCAGTTGGAAAATACAGAATAACGGTGGCACATAAGGATCAAAACGACACATCAAGCGTTTCCATCACCACCTTGAAATTGATGCTCTCCAGTCAACACTCCACGTTTACAAGGCCAGGGAATCTCCCACTGTTAAAGGTGCAAACTCAGCATTGCTTTGACATATCTTGAACATAATGTTACAAACCCCTTCAATGTAGTTAAAAAGAGCTGATTTCGTCTGGTATGCAAGTCATGTGGGAGATGCTGCCAGATCCCGGCTTCTCTTGCCGCTTCATTTCCATCTCTGGGAAACAATCAATGGTCAGAAACCAGAGAGGGGAGAGAGAGAGAAGTTCTTCTCCCTCTTGAACAACACCAGAACTAGGGGGCATCCACTAAAACTGAGTGGTGAGAGAGCTAGAACAGACAAAAGAAAATATTTCTTGGCCCAGCATGTTAATTAATATGTGGAACTCCTTGCCACAGGATGTGGTGATGGCACCTGGCCTAGATGCCTTTAAAAGGGGATTGGACAGATTTATGGATGAAAAATCCATCACAGGTTACAAGGCATGATGGGGATAAGCAACCTCCTGATTTTTGTAATATGCTATATCTGAATGCCAGATGCAAGGGAGTGGCAACAGGATACAGGTCTCTTGTTGTCTTGTGTGCTCCCTGAGGCACCTGGTGGGGCCACTGTGAGATACAGGAAGCTGGACTGGATGGGCCTTTGGCCTGATCCAGCAGCTGGGCTCTTCTCATCTTTTTAAACTGGCAAGATGGTCTCCCATCGTAATATCTTTAGTCTCTCTGAGGCAGAGCAACAGGGTCACCAGATATCCCCCCCCTATGTTTCAGAGCTCATGTGACTTTATTTTTCAGAAACACCTCTGTCTCTTGCCAACTCTTCCCTACACACCGACTATTTTCAGAAACAATTAGTTAATTTGTTGGGAGTTACCAAAATTAACCAGCAGCATACGCTGGGGTTGGTTGGTTTGGGGTTTAAACCTGATCCTAGCTGTGGGGCTTCTTTCTTTTTTGTTTTGGAGTTATGTTCATGAGACTGGATCTGGAGCAGAATCCCATCAGCCTGCCCCTGACAAAGAGGGTTTCTATGGATGGGATATTGTCTCTGTAGTACGGTAAGTCAGGAGATAGATCATGTCATGTGGCTCCATAAAACACAATTCCAAAGGGTGACATTGACATGAGGTCTCGGTGAGCCTCCGATGATGCAGCAAAATTGGCTGTTCAAAAAGAAAGAGCTCTGAATTTTTCAGAGGCCGGCATTCAGTTGATTCTGAGTCACGGTGAACACACAAAACTTCTGTTCATCCAGACTTGGACAAGCAGTCCCTTGCCAAGAACTCTAGTCGCCTAGCAGGGAGGCTTATTATTTATCTGTTGAACAACGGCTGAAGCTGCTCCTTTTTCTGAGATGTGCAGCACAGAACGATAGTCCTTAGGGTCCCCCCCCAATTAAAATAGCACGGGGGAGTCTTAACCTACTCCTACCCCCTCTTCCTGTGATTTCATCCCCCCCCCCCCCAGCACGCTGTTCAACAAAAACAAAGCATTCCTTCTGGGTCACACCTAGTTTGATCTTCAGCGAATGTTTCTGAACTGAAAAATGACTGTTCTTATTCGGCTTCTTATGTGCATCTGACGCACACAAGTAGTCACAGGTCAACAGTCATCTGGAACCTCCTGCTGGCTCTCAGGCAAACACTGGATTCCATCCATTCTTTTTGAAACCCAACCTGACAGCCCCTCCCCAGTGAAGAAGTCACTGCCCTCTATGATGATGAAACACACACAAATTAGGACCCCCAAATTGTCCCCCCTCCCTCCCAGGGGCAGCCCCAAAGGTTAACCACGAGATCAAATGAGAAACCAAAGGGAATTCTGCCATTTGCTATCTTGGGATAACTGATTGGGTAAAGAAGCCCCAGCTAGTTTTCAAGTGGAGAATGTTGCATTCTTCGTCCACCTCAGCCCTAATTTGATGGGTGCAGAGGATCCCCCCCCCATTTGAAGTGAGACAGAACAGATAAGTTGAACTGACAAATTGTTTCAATTAGAACCCGATTATCTTGAGCCAGAGAGCATTTAAAACACAGTTATCTACGAAATCCAACGATCCATCCAAATGAGGCAAGAAATTGGATTTTGCATAATGGTAGTTGCCCTTGTGACAAACCCCCCCCCCCCAGAAGTGTGGTACAACCCAGACACAGATATACAGACTAGATGTGATGGAGGAAACCATGTCTTTTACGTGGATCTGAATCCTCCCGTCTTACCATCCCATTTCAGTGCACTTCCCATATTGGAGCTGGGCTGAGAAGTGCTTAATGCAGGGGTTCTCAACTGGTGGTATATGCGTAGCACTACTGGTATGTTGTGGACCACCGTTTGGTGGTACGTGGATCCCTGGCTGCCAAGATGGTGGCCGCCAGAGCACCCACACCGCTCTGCGCCAGAGCCCTGGAACTGGTGGCTTGAGCTCTGCAGAGCTTGAGCACGCAGATTTCCAGGGCCGGAAAAAGCCTTCCCACCCACCTTTGCCCCTTAGCTTACCTTTACAGGCCTCCGGCACGGCAAAAACCCAGTGGTTTACGGGCAGCACAGTAGCTGCCCAGGAGGTGGTACCCTGTACCCAGGAGGTTGCTGAGAACCCCTGGCTTAATGCATTGAGAGGGCGGCTTCTCCTTTCCCTGCATACATGTTGTTGTAAAAAGTAGATTTGCCATCCCTTGTTTTAGAACTGAATGCCACAGACACAGGAAGGACAAACATGGCTGACCACATCACATCTAGCCTGGCCCTCAGAAGCAAGCCCTGATGCCTTCGCCTTTCCAAGTTCCTATCATCATTGGTAAACCACACTGGTATTCTACGGTGTCGATTTGGTTAGGTTGGAGTCCTGGGGCTTGTGGTGAACATGAGCTACCTTGACCCAAAAAGTGGTGCTTGAATTTAAAAAAAAACACGGAAGAATGAGATAGCTGCCATGCCTGTATGTTGTCGACCCTCCTGGCTCCGTCCAGCATCAGAACCTGCCCCATTTCTATGGAAATCATGTGACCCTTTTGCTCGGCTCTGCCCTCCCCCCCCCCGACAAAAGCCCTTTACCCAAGACTGATTCACCCCACATGGCTGTATATGCAGGCGAGGTGGTAATGCAAGGCCAACGCCGTTGAGGATATTCCGCGAAAAAGGCCACGAGGAGAGAAAGGTGGAGAGAACGTGGATCGGAAGCCAACGCGCTCAGCAGCAGCCAAGGATTCCTGCCGGCCGCCTGCCCCAAAGCCTTGAGAAGCGTTGGGATCACCATACACACAAACCCGACCCACAGAGACAGGAGCAGAGGGTCCCTTGTGGCATCCAAGTGGCTCAATGGCAACCGGAGCATCAGCAGGAACTGACTCGCATCTGGGTGAAGAGGGGAATCCAACGTGGAAATGAAAAAGAACCGAAAAGCGGACAGGTCTCCAGCTCTCGGAGGACTTTGTTATCAGCCAAAAGAGCGAAAAATAGCAAAGCAAACACGCACAGCAGCACACAGGGTCAGGGAGGTCTAGGGGTCGCGGCGGCAGAGCTGCAGGGGGCACAGTCCGAGTTGTCCTCTCTCTTCTCTAGGTTTCCCCCCTTTTTGAAACATTTGGTTTTCACTGGCCTGGAGTCGTCAGCCACCAGATAGTCCCCTCCGTGTTCCTATGAGAGCAGTTCCTGAAGAAAACAAAACGCAGCAGCTCTCTCGAGGTGTCCTGAGAAAAAGCCACCAGGCCTCATGGTCTCCTTACTGCATGGGACCCCGCAAATTGTAGAAGTCTGGGACTGGCAGGCCGGTGTGAAGCGTCACCTGCAAGCAAGATCACGTGGTAGTACAGTGGGTGGCATTTTAAACGGATTTCAATTTAAGTCTCATTGAAATGTAGGTGCTTCCTTTCCCTGTGGCCAGAAAGCCAACCCTAGTCATATATTTCATTTAAAAAAAATGAATATGTAATCTACCTCTTATTCCCAAGACCCTGGCATGCAACAATACATAACAACCACTCAACAGCCAGGATGGTGTAGTGGTTTGGGAGTCGGACATAGACCTGGAAGATCCAGGTTCAAATCCCCGCTCAGCCACGAAGCTTCCTGGGTGACCTTGGGCCAGTCACTATCTCTCAGCCCCACCTACCTCACAGGGTTGTTGTGAGGACAAAAAGGAGGGGAGGAAATATGTACACCACTCTGAGCTCCTTGGAGGAAGGGCGGTATAAAAATGTGAAAAATAAATAAAAATAAATAAACAAACTGTTTCTGTATAATAATTCTGTGAAAATCTAAGAAAACAAGCACACTGCACGCACACACACAAATGTAGGTCAAAACCCAAAATTAAACTATTTTATGGCTGCAACCCTGGCAGTCTTACCCAGCAGGGCTTACTTCCAAGGAAGCATGCGCATGTTTGACCGGTTCTTTCAAACCCCGCAGTGATTCTGGCTGTGGGTGTGTCTTTCTCAACTGAGGATAGAGTCAGAGCTCAGTGGAGAAGCACCTCCTTTTTCTGCAGGAGGTCCCAGGTGGTTCAATCCCTGGATTGCCAGATAGGGCTGCGAAAGACCCTCGAGCCAGAAACTTTAACAGCCACTGAACTAGCTGGAGCAAAGGCCTCACCCCTGGAAGGCACGTTCATGCGGGTCTTACACAACAGCAGAAAATGCGCACACATTGCTGGTACTGAGTAGTATCAAACTTCCTGAGAAGGTCTTTTTCTTTTTCAAAAAAAGCAAGTTTATAGTTCTTGCTACTGGGAAGGTAGGCTTGATGTATGTGGCAATCAGTGCAATCCTATGCATGTCTACTTGGATAAGTCCCATTTAGTTTAATGGGGCTTACTCCCAAGTACGAGTGCACAGGATTGCAACCAATGTCTGGCTGAGGTCTCCCAGCCCTGCGGAGGCCTTCAGTACCCATCACAACTCCCTGCATCTCTCCAGGTCCAGGAGAAGGAACATAAAGTGCCCAAAATTTGCACAATTAATATAGAGTGCAGAATTTCTGATTATTCGTCACAGAAGTTCGATTTATTTCTTGTGCATGCTGCACTAACCATCACACACACACACACTCCAGCGGAAATAAAAAGGTTTTACAGTGATCCAGAATGATCAGGATTGCACAGTAGGCCTCCGAGGGAAAGAATTCCATCAGGGCCAGCCCAAGACAGAATGGAGAATTGCTACACCTACACACCTACACACACACACACACCTACACCCACCCACCCACCCACCCACCCACCCACCCACACACACACACACACACACACACACACACACACACACACACACACACACTCCCTCCCTCCCTCCCTCCCACTCCTAGCCTTCCATCAGTGGCCAACTCTGCATTACCGAGAGCCCTGATGTATGTCCCAAGGTGACCTGGCCACAGTGGGTGGGTGGAAGGAGGCTGCCTCTCTCTGCACCCTTTGGGCTCAGCCTCCCCCCCCCCGCTCCATGCTTTCCACCTCTGCTTCTCCCACTCGCTCTGGCTCCCCCCCCAAAGTTCCTGCCACCCCACTCCAAGAGCGCTACCGCCACAGCCTCCATTTCTCTCCTCCCAGCCAAGCCCCCAGCCCCTTTCAGTCCTTACTTGAACATTTCTGTTCAGACTGACAGCAGGAAAGAAGACCCCCTCCAGGTTCTCGAAGGCCACAGGCCCCTGCTGGTCCTCGTTGATGGAGAAGGTCAAGGTCCTCCTGGTTAGATCAAGCAAGACACCGACTGTGGCCCCTTTGGTGATGCCTCCTTCAGTCCTGTCAAGGAGGAAGAAAAGGAAGTGGGCAACGTGCGACTCAGGGCCTGAGTGGCTTGGAAATCCTCGGCAACCTCGTTCAAGCGCCTCTTTGCCAGGGCTCTTCCTTTGGTGGTGCAGCGGCCACGCGTGCTGGTACGATGGTGCAGGGAACACGAGTGCACATCCCTGGTTACGTGGCAGGTGGTGATGAGCCACTGAGCCGCCACGCAGTCTTGGATTGCTGCACCGGGGTCGTCTGCACCACAGGGAGAGAGCCGACTTCGCGCTCCGTGGGGAATCTGCTGGACAGCCCCTGACCAGGCAGCACGTCAGCCCAAGTCTCTCCGGTCCCATTTGGAATCCCAGACTCCAGCTTGGGAGGCATCTCCTGTCACCTCCTAAGGGCTGCAGCTCTGACATCATCCACCCTGATGGACTTTCATTCCTCCACTGCTCTGGGGGTTCAGAGGATGAGTACAGTATTTACAGGAAAATACTGATTCATTTTATTTCATTTAGAAGATTGGTACCCTCCTTTTTGATCAGCGGCTGACAAGAGATTGTCTGCAACGACACAGTATTCATTAAAATGCAGACACGTGCACAGAACGAAGCCGCGTTTAGTCCTCTGGCCGAGGGTGTTTCCCTTCAACAGTTGGAGCAGAGGAGGGTTTTTTCCGACAGGGAAAGGGGGACACGAGCTCCCTGCAGCTGCTCCTTCTCTGGCCGAGGTCAGGCTGGCCCTCCCTCCCCTTGCCGCAACACAGGACACAGAACCAAACAAACAAAGCAGTTCTATCAATGGCCCTGAGAGCCAGGAGTGTTCAATAGACTCTCCAAGTTCAGGGGCAGTCTACCTCCGAATATCGGTTGCCAGGGCCCACCAGTGGAGGGGGCACTGCTGACTTCAGGCCCTGTTCATGGATTTCCGGGAAGCATCGGGCTGGACAAGGTCAAAAGCAAAATTCTTGAGACCGCGGGTGGCTCTTGTGGTCTGAGCCTGTGGGGCAATTTGTACATCCTTGTTAGGGTGATCTCTCCCCAAATTGCCTGGGGTCAGGGACCTGAGTTAGGCTGTAGCACCTCCCCGAGAACTCAAGGTCTTGTTCGTTTATTATCTATTAACAGGATTGCTCTCAAAAGAGATGCTCAAGCTGACTAATGCTTAGAAACAAAAACAACAACAAGTGAAACAATAAAAGTGAAACAATACAAGAGGAATAGCTCTTGTATGGCAGCATAATAGGAATATGCTGCCATACAAGAGGACTAGCTCTTAGGAAGTGGCCCATTAGAACGAGAAGGCAGCAAGCACAGGCTCTCCTCCTCTCAGAGGCACTGAACTGGGGGTTCTAGCAGCAGGACTCAGGCGCCCTTTTCTCTACGCCTGCTAGGAGGGAGGGAGAGAGGGAGGAGGAGTCGCTGGTCTGCTCTCTGACATCTGCAGTGCCATCACTGCAGGTGGCCAGAGGTGGTATTGCAGCCCCTGACTCAGCAGAGGTCAAGTCAGACGACGCGTCAATAGGATTCTACTTGGTTTACAAAGCTGCAGACGGTGACTTCGCACTGCACCTCGCTCTGAGCAACTGAGTAGACGGCTCAGAAACAGGACTCAGGCTTTGCACGTGATTAACAGGGTCACAGGTAGGCAGAAGGTGAGAGTTGCTTGGGGACCACATACCTGTTGGTGTGCGAGTTGTTGTGCATGAACCAGCTCCGGTTATTGTCCACGTACATGGCCCAAGCCTTGTCATCCTTCCCCAGCATGACGTCCTTAAGAACATCCACCCGGGCAACCCCAAAAGCTGGGTCTGGGTGGTTGTCGTAACGGTCAATGGACAACTCCCAATAGTGGAGCCCTTTGGAGAAGCCGGTTTTGCCCAGCACGACCCTGTCGTCGTAGCTGTTGCACGTGACAGTCAGGTTGTCATTGGAGAAGATGATGTCGGAGTGTGCGGTGCTGGGGTCGAACGAGAACCAGGCCACTGAAAGACACACCAGGAAGAACGTGTTACTGTCATGAAAGAGCGAAAGGACGGGCGCTGCTAAGCGGGGCGGGGCACACAAACAACGGGACAAAAAGCGTTGCATGCTGCCGTGCAGGGAGGACCGCTGGGTGATCTGCAGGGGCGTGGAGGCTGAGTAGCTGGCCTTCTCTCAGGGCTTCTGGGAAGAGGGGAGCAGCCGAATCCCAAGGGCAGCAGCACAGAAAGACAGACTGGGGTGACTTCAGCAGAAGAGGTGCCAAGGAATGTCTCTTCTGCACTGGAGCCTCAGTGAAGGAAACCATGGAAATGGGATGGAAGCTGCGGAGAGGAGCCTGGCTGTGTACATACATACTGTGCTTACCCAGTGAAACCACCACATGGGTCTAGCAGAAAATGAGTGCCTGTGCTACTGGGGCACAGGCAACGCTCTACATAGGGGCTTCCTTCGGTGTAGGAAGGCATCTGGTGGTCCAGAGTGGGAAACAGGTCCTGGAGCAGGATGGGCTGGATGACCTCTGATCTGAGCTAAGAGGGCCCTTCTGATGCTCTTCCTGGCATCAGGTTCTGTTAGCTTGGTTTGCACAAATCCCACCCATCCCTACCTTGATGATCCTCTATGAAGCATGTTTATTCAGTCTTTTCACTGGTCCGTTCTTCACCACCACCATCACCCATGCCATGCCAGAACTCAGTGCTACAGGGAGATGCAGCTGCCACTCAAACCAGCAACCCCATGTTTTCACTTGTAGGCCTGCTGGGGCTGCCATGTTCAGAGGCAGCCCCACATCTCCCGTAACATCAAGTGCCAACCTAGCATTCGGGGCTGACACAGACAACCGTTGAGTTTATGACTGGGTGCTAGTTTCCTCTGGCCGTACTTGAAGCAAAAGAGTCGTAGTAGGAATAGCTCATAATGAGCAAAAGCTGTAAACTATCTAAATATGACCAAAGAATTGCAGCTAGGGCTAGTGGCCAGCGCTGCAGATGAGCGCATTGCCAAGTGCACGGTGCAAAACAGACAGGAAAAACGGCTGCCTCTGAACAGAATCATCCGGTGAACCAGAACCCACCCAGTTCCTGTTCTTCTGCGGGCACTTGAAGCATCTTCTGTGGAGCTTTGAAGCACACCGGGTGGGCTATCCACTTCTGTTGGCCAGAGAGGGGTTTGCATACAGCAGTGTTTCCCAAACCTTTTTGACCTGCGGCTCCCTTGACCATTGGCGATCTTTGGCCGCGGCTCCCCATTACATTATGTTGATGCCTGCCAATTGGCATTGCACTGTTTTCCGTGAGGATTCCATGGCACTCTGCGGCTCCCCTGGCTGGTTTCCGCGGCTCTCCTGGGAGCTGCGCCTCCCAGTTTGGGAACCACTGGCATACAGGGTGGGATGATTCCCAATTGTATGCCCAGAGCTTTCTCCCACTGTGCCTTCTCTCCCTGGACAGAATGGAGTATGTTGGGACTCCCATGTGCAGCTGGTCTGTGCAGATAGGGGCTGCCACATTCTCTTCCATGTGTCATGAACACACAACGTATAAGATGAGAATTTCCAATAGGATGTGCAGCATTGTCCCAATACAGACTAGGATGGAGGAGCCCGGATGCATGCTGAACTTCATGTGCACACTGGGTAGTGACCTGGGCACATGGTTGTGACCACATCACAAGAAGTCTCACAGAAAAGACATCACCATCTTGACAACACACAAAGAAAGCACAGCATACTGACCATGCCATAGAGATTTTAAAAGAACCCTCAGTCTCTAGCCAGTTTGTGTGGTGGTTTACCCCACCCACCCCCGCTTTTCCCCATGCTTCCAAAGAGTTTCATACCTGCTACCAATTTTTTAATATCAACTGTTGTTGTCATTCCAAGTGAAATGCATGAAGGAGAACAAAGAAGAAGCACAGTCGGCATTTACATACAGTCGGAGACCCAAACGCCAGTGGCAGGCGGTGCGCCTTTTGCTCAGGGACTGGTCTGTGGACTGCAAACGTTTCTCTGCTCCCTCCCCACCCCGCAGAGTTAGACATGACATGCGCCTAAGATCACACAGCCGTGCAGATGGGGAGGGAAGGAGGTGGAGCAAGCGGAGGGCTGACTGGCTGCAGGCTGCTCCATTGGGTGCCGGAGGGAGGGAGGGAGACAGCTTTGGGTGCTGGAGGGTTTCTCCACTGAGCCAAGTCAGGGAGGGGTGAAACAAAAGACATTCCTTTGGGCCTCCAGTTGAAAATAGCCATTTCTCATGTTGGAATCACTTTCTGGGATGATGATTGTTTTTTTGTTTTGTGAACAAGAATGGAAAGGATGGGACAGACACCCTCTTGGACTTGTACGCTGGCTGGGTGGTCCCTTCGCTAGAGACAAACGAGTGAGACAGGACAGGCTTGACTGAAACAAAGGACACGCCACTGAAGTGGAAGAAAGATACTTGCCTAATTGGGAGAAGGGTCCTGACTGGGTCTCAAAACCTATAAAGAGATACTACATTTCACACGTCGACACTCGAAATGACCACCAGACTCACGTGACAGAACGAATGCGGAAGCGCTTGCAAAAGTCGGCAAAGAGCCTGAACAAGTGGCCAGATTCTTTGGAAAAGCCGAAGCCCAGTTTGCAAGCAGAGCTGGGTGCGTCCTGTGGGTTTGCCCCACCATGAGCCCCCCCACCCCACCCCAGTGGCAGCAGCAGATTCAGGAGAGGCACAAGGAGGACCTTTGGGGGTTCACGGACACCAGATAATGCGACCTGGATGCCCCTGACAGGAGCGAGTGCGTGGAGAGAGAGAGGTCAACAGTCGGCGATGATCAGCCCTGGCGGAGCGAGCGGCCTGGTGCAGAGGCAGGGAGTGGAGAGCAGAATGCCGGCTGCTGAGGGCGTCGAGAGCCGGAGGTGGGCCTCGCAGCAACATCTGGCTGGCCGACCACTCTTGGGCGCAGGAGGCTGCCCCCCTTGGTCTGCCCCAGATGCCAGGCTCTTCTGATGCTCTCAGCACCACAGGGTTGGGGGTCCTGCGGATTCCAGCTTCCTTTGATCTCCTTCCAAGGCTCTTGCCCTCGTCTGCTCCAACTGTCCTCCCTCTTCTCTGTCATCGTTTTTTTCCTTGCTGGTTTTCTGTGAATCCCTGGAAATCCTGAATCCTGGCACCAGAAGAGTGGGTGTAAAACCCAGTCATGGTGCGCTGCTGCATGCATCTCGGGTGGCAGGCTGTGACCCGCAGCCAGCCCTGTTTGCGTGGGGTCCATCCAGGGGGGGCTTTCCAAGGAATCTGGCCTTGCTCCACCTTGAGCAATGGTTGGTGCCCTCCCTTAATACCGCCTCTCCTTAAACAAGCACAAAGAGAAGCAACAGGTGTAGCAATGGCATTTGTCAGGTCCGAAGAGGTCTCGACTCGACTTCCAGCCCCCCTTTCCCTGCCCCACCAGACCCAACTTCAGACCAGGTGACTCCAAAAGGTACAAACTCCACATATAGGGAAGCAGGCAGAGTCATTAACTCTTGGTACACTGGACACGATTCAAAAAACGTTCAGGAACGGAACATGTCAAAAGCCAGTTGCACAAAAGCAGCAGGATGCGGAACCCATAAAAGCACAATGGGGAAACTATAACAGAGAACAAAGGCCTGAGGTGGGCCCTGGGTGTTGCAGCCCAAGAGCTAAAACGCCACATCATTCCTCATTCCAAATGATGAGGTGGAAGGAAAAAAAGGCCTGGGCTATTCTCCTTCCACTTACATTGGTGTCAGGCAGATGCTGAAGGGGTGACACCAGTGTAAGCTTGTAGCAATGGGAGAATTCAAGGCCAAGCAAAGGAGAAATGGTCCTCGTGACGGTAGGCAGGGTGTGAGCTGGGCCTGCTGCTCCTTGGACAGGGGCTGTGGAGGAACCTCGGTGGGAAGGAACCGCGTCCCAGGGCAGGAATGAAGCTGCAGGGGCCGCAGGGCAGCCCCCAGACGCTGCCCAAGCCAGGGGCAAGAAGCAAAGGGCTGGGAGTCAGCCGTCTAGATGGTTCTCTTTGCTGGCTGCTTGTCTTCCTGCGGAAGGCAAGGCAGCCAAAGTGTGGCCGGCCTGGCAGCAGAATGCCGTGACCCTCCTCCGTCCACAGGCCTCTGGGGCTCTGCTGCCAGTTTGGCTAGAGCAATGATGGGGCCAACACACATGTTCTTCCCAGCCATCACACCCCAGAGCTCTCCAAGACTGCTCCACTTCAGAGCACACTGTGCATGGCTGGGCGCTCTCCCGTGCCAACAACTCTGTGCCTATGGAAAGCGGGTACATCAGAGAGGAGACTCCAGCATTCTCCAGGATGTGCTCGTTTCCCAGGTGTACAGAGGTCCTTTTTGCAGAGATGCTGCTGGTAGAGTTCAGTCACGCAATCTTCCACTCGGTTTCAGAACTGGGACCATCGCTTCAGTTACAGAGGAACAGCGGTGTCTGAACCTGTAGGCTAGTTCTTAAACTCAACCCTAGAAAAGACTCAGAAGTCAAGCTCGTCTCTCTCAGGTCCCTCGCAGTCATGTGGTGGGGATCCTGAGGTGCTCCATCACAGCTGTGTTGTTGCAAAGATGAATGCTGGTAAGGTGCTTTGTTTGTATATTAAGACAGCGACATCTATGATCAACCCCACCTACAATTCTGTGTTCCAGTCCACACCAACATTTTGTGTCTGTCAAAGTCCAGCACAAATTGGCTTTTTCTTCAGTGGATTCACATAGGTTGAACTGATCTTCTGAACGGATCAGCACACCGTGAGGTTCTGGCGCACACACCCTGAAAAGTCAATCATGCAATTCCCCCTGGACCGCTCAGGGGGAAGGAGGATGAATCAAGATGCACGTATGAAGTCAGCTCTGCGTTTAATGCAGAGAGAAGTGTGGGGGTGAGAATCTGGCCTGCACTGATGACTAGTAAACGGCACCTTATTCGAAGGCTGCGTTTTGTCCATCAAATTGGATGGCTCCCGTTGATCTCCGTGGGAGACAGTTAAAGAAGCAGCATCCAGGGTCACGCCGAGGTGGGAGGGAGACCTGCCCCCTGCCCCAGACCAACGGCGTAGCATACCTTGCCCATGCCTGATGTGGGCAGCTCCGCCGAAGCCAGAAGTGATTGTCATCACGCCACGTCAATTACTTCCCGGTTGCAGAGCTCTGTGACCTGGAAGTATTTGCTCTGCTCTGAGCGAGTCTGCTCAGAGCGGAGCAGAGCCCAAGGCAGCGAAGGGGTGACAGCCCCTTCACTGCCTTCGGCTCTTCCGGCTTTTCGTTCGTCGCCTTCAGCTTTTCTCACAGCTCCCATCTTGCAAGCCAAAGCCATGTGAGTTGCTTCCAACTCATGCGGCTTCGGAGCCGCCAAACTGCTAAGGGGGTGTCACCCCTCCTGGCGACACCCCCTTCGCTCGGCTATTTTTGGCCTCTCCAAGTTCCTTTGTGTTCGCGAGGACACAAAGGTACTCAGAGCGGGCAAAAATGGCTGCGGATGACTGCCTGGGTGTGCTGCGCAGCACGGGACATCCCGTGGTGACACCCCAAAAATTTGTGTCACCCAGTGCGCCCCACACTTAGCGCACCCCCCAAACAATGCCACTGCCCCAGAGAGGGGGACTGGAAACAAGCTGTGCCCGACTTCATCAGTCTTCCAAATGGCAGCCCTGTAACTCTCTCCCACAGATGTGGGAATGGAACCTCTCGACTTCTGTGGGCGACGGAGACAGCCAAGGAGGCCTGTGAGCTTCTCTGTCGAGGGAGGAGAGATATGGAGAGAGGGAGTGGCAGCAGATCTCAGTGACAAGAGATCCATGGGTCCATGGGATGCCTGTCTAACCACATGTGGGCACCCCCTGTGCATGTGGGCACAAGGAGGGCACACTGCATCAAGTGATACATGCGAGCAAGCCTGTCTCTTCTGCTACCTCATGTTGTCTCTTTAAGATCACCAAGATATATATATTTTTAAAAAATCCCAGTGCTCTTTGCAGTTTACAAGGTGATGCCAATTACGCTTCTTTTGCTGCATCGGAGACGAACCCACCTAAAGGCCCCTAACGACAGAGCCAGGGGGGCAGCAGCCAGCGCCCCCCCCGACTCTCCCAGGGTGCGCTTGCCAGTGCAGCTCCACAGTCTATACACTTATTGTTACATAGAAACAAACAGGTCACACGCCGACATCATCCGAGTTTCCTCCACGCCGCCGGCCCACAGGCCACTGACAACACAGAACAATCGATCCCATCTCACATGGATGTCATGGGTGGGGGAGGGGTGCGAGACCCAAAACATAAGAACCCAAGAGAAGCAAAACAGCCACAAAACAAGAACTGAACCCCGAAACAGAAACAAAAAACAGGGGACGTCCAGAAGCCAGCTGAAGAGGCAACGCCAGGCGTGCTGGGCTCACCCACCGGCCGAATGCAAGGACTGCAAGGATGAGTGCAAGCTCATTTGGTGGGACGAGGCTCTGTGCTCAAAGTAGGATCTCCCCGGAAAGCTGTTTTGCAGGTTAAGGGTGGAAGAGAAGGGGCTTGATCTACGCAGCTGCAGCCTTTCCAAAGGCACGGGGAATGTCAGGGCCTGCTCCTCGGGCTCGGAGTCTAAACGCAAGGCAAACTCAAGGTCAGAGCGCTGTTTCTGGGCCAGAACCCAAGATGTAGACCTGTGTCTGTCGGTGCAATGGCGTGGCTCCGCTTAGCGTCCCAAATAAGACGTGAGAATGTGGCTCTGGAGCATAAAAAAACCCTTCTTGTTGCCTAGTGTGGAACCCTGGGAACCTGGGCGCTCCTTTGTGGCTGTTTAACCAACAAAGCAAGTTCCTAGCCCTCTCTGAGCAGAAACAACAAAATATGTATCCCTAAAGGGGGCCAATAGAAGAGGAAGGAAACAACCACTGATATGGAGGCAATCTTACATCTCGTTCATCCCCCAAGAATCATGGCTGTCTTTCCCCAAGTCCTATTCCAGAATTTGACCAAGGAAATGGAGCCGAGAATTCTGTAAATAGATAAATAAATGGCAACAGAAACGACACTGTCTGCCTTGAGTGCATTATTCTGACAGCAAATACGGCATTTTTCTGGGCAGGGGATCTGGGAGTGGTTTCGCCTTCCGAACTGTTCACCATGTGCTCTTCCTTTCCTTTCAGATACTTCCATACTGTACAGTAATAAGGGGTTATTGAGATTGCAATCTGCATATCATCAAGAATATCTCAGGACTTTTCTTTACAATCACTAAACATGACACAAGAGCCCATTTTACTCATAGCATGATGACTGCAAGTGAGTTCTCCAATGACAAGAGAGCAGAGCCGGTCCATCTGTGAGGCCAGCTGAGGCAGTGGCCTCAGGTAGCAGATTGGCAGGGAGACCCCACTCCACCCACCCACTCACTGTCATGGATCCTCCTGCCACTCCCTAGCTTGAAAAAGGAAGGGGAAGACATGCAGATGAGCAAGTGTGTGCGTGGGGAGGAGAAATGCTCTAGGCCACCATTCGCCTCTCGTCCACACACCTCCTCCTGCTCCACCTCCTCTTCCTTTTCCTTTCCAGGACGTGTGGGGAGCAGAGGCTGGCATAGGGCCAGGTAAGGGGGTGGGGCAGCATTTGGCCCACTGTCTGAGCAGGGAGCAGGAGGGCTTGGGCTGGGCCCCCTGCAGGACAGGCCCCAGGCAGCTCTCCCCTTGCGGTTTCACGAACGGTGCAGCTTTCTAGCCCTTCTTATGCAGAAATAAAGGTTTCCACACCACATGAATGGGCCCAGAATCCATTGTGCTTCAGCAAGGAAGACCGAGTCTCCTGGGCATTCCTGGTAACCGTGAACGGCTTCAGCCTCGTCTAGACTGCAATCCCTAACCATCAACATGTGGAAGAAAGGATTCTTTAAAAACCTTTTTAAAAACCAAATTTTTACCACATGTGGTCGCAATAGATCAAAACGTCTGGAGAAGTGGTTAAAACTGGGGGAAAATATTTTTGAGTTACAGATAATGCTGACTCCTTTATTCTGTATTCTTAGGCTGCAATCCTATACACACTTACCTGGGACTAATTTTTGAGTAGTTATGCACAGGGTTGCACTATTCATTATGTGAAAATGGTATCACCAGGATATCTTCAGGAATTACCCCTTCCCTACCAGCAGCTGCCAGACTGACTTTGGCTGAACAATGAAAAACAAGGACACCCCTCCCCCAGCCCCCAACCCCCCAGCCTTAAAAAGTTGGAAATTTTTCAAACAATTTCAAAGTTTTAAGGCTCAGGACAATCTCAAAGCTGCTGGGCCTTTGCCTGCCTGCCTGTCGGTGGTACTCCTGGTGTTTCGGGGACAGTCTCCTCCTCGCCAGAGATGATTTATTTGACTATTATTATTATTATTATTATTTGACTTTGCTGTGTTCAGCAAATGCCTGTGAGAACCTGGGTCTTTGTAAGTTGCATCCAGACATACAGGAAGGAAGACACGCTAAGCCCTGGACCACAGCCTGTCTTTGGGCATTTTGTGGGGACGTTTGCGATTCAAAACTCTGGGAACTGAAATGAGGCAGTAAGAAAACAGGGGCTGCTGAAGTGGGGGGGGGGGTGGCAGCAGCAGGGGGGCAGAGTGAGGAGTGAAGCTTTTGTGGGGCTGTTTCCTACCTCTCTGGGTCTTCTTGAGGCATCAGCTCTGTGCTCAAGGAAATATGGCCACTTGTGGAGCATATTTTCAGAACAGAAGGAAAGAAGAATGCAGACACACACACATCCCACTCCCCTCCTGACTCCCACTCTTTCCTTGATGGTTTCCCCCTGGAGTTTGGCATGCTAAACAAGGGCAATCAGCAAAGCCATGAATCAGTTCATATACCAGGGAGGGAGGGAACGGCCCCCACCTTCCCGGGTGGTGCAGATGGAAACCCTTCGCCCCTCGTTTGGGAAAAGCTCTTGCAGCCACAGCTTACCCTCAGACGTCTGCAGGACCAGCGTCTTGCTGTAGGGGCTGACCCCCGTCTTGTTGAAGGCCTTGACGCGAGCACTGTAAGTGCTGTTGAAGTGAAGCCCGTCCACGGTGCACATGGTCTCCTTCCCGACATACACCTCCTGAAGGCCAAAGAGACGGAATCAGTCTGCTGGTTCTTCTGGCCCAGCCCAGCCTGTTCCAGCTGACTGACAGCCGCTCTTGCGGGACTCAGGCAGGGCCTGCCCCTGTCCCTGCCCCGTCACTGAGACCTTTCGATGCAGAGTGGTCAAGGGACAGAACCTTTGGCAGGCAAAGTCTGTGCTCCCCACTCAGCTACAGCCCCCCTCAAATGCAACGCTGGCACCAGGTGGCCAAGCTGTGGGTGGAATGAGGAGCCTTCAACATTTGCTGGGCAGGGGTGGGCCCAGGCAGGGTTCCGAAACAGGCTGGAAAGGGAAGCAGTTGGTCATTTTTGTGACACCTGTGTTTGCATTTGCACTTGCGAGCTGCCTTGGGCATCCCAGTCTTGGGAGGAGGAACGGCAGGCAGGAGAGACATGTTTTTAAGCAAACAAATGCTCTCTTCCAAAAACGGGTGCATAGCACAGTGGTGGAGAGCCTGGGCTATGAGCCAGGAAGTCTCTGGCGGAAATCTCAATTCCACCAACTGAGTGACCACCCTTCTTCCTAATTAGAACTGCAAAATACTTCCTCTTCTGCCCCCAGGATATTTATGTATCTATTTTATTTAAAATACTATGTATTCCCTATATTTCCCCTCTAGAAAGAGGCATCCAAGGCAACTCTTGAATTAAACCAGAATATGTGGTTAACGTACTACAGGTGCTGGTGATGCTCACTAGGATCGGGCTCAGATATATACGCTTCAGGGGTTTGCAGTGTTGGTCTCAAAAAAGAGGAAAGCACTAGGGGCCCCCAGAAGGTTTCTCCTGCTCGGATTAAAATCCAAGGCAGAGAAGACCTTTTGGCTTTGATGTTGCGCTTTCAAAAACTACCTTTGCCCAGTGCCCCGAGGCCTGGCAGGCAGACCTGGAGGCATCGACACCCCCCCTGCCACTGCAGCAGTCCTGGCCAGGTAAGCAGTCAGCACTGTTGAGAGGGGAGGGGTCCCAGGATGGGGGGCTGGGCTGCTGGTGGTGGCAGAGCTGCTCATGTTGGACAGACTCCGAAAAAAGCTGATCTGGATTTTCTTTTTTTAAATCATTTACTGAGGCAATCCAATGTGAGCAGAGGGCATCTTGACTTGAAATCCCCATAAACAGCTCATTTTCGAGTTTCCTTTCTTTGAAACTGATATAAGGGAACTACTATAGCAAAGTGGGAAGACAACATTAGCTCCAAGTCTTTCTTTAGCTTCTGGCCAAAAATGTTTCTTTAACGGGCAAAGATGTTCCCTTAACGGGCATCGATGACCAGAACGTGCTTGCTTAAATAAGCATCGATGGCTTATGGCTACTAGCTATTACAAACACCCCACCTACTCAGTTTGGCTGGACAGAAACAGTTTATCACCGGCAATATGGGCAGCAAAGGAGACAGAGGTCTGAGTTTGGCAAGAAGCAACCTGGGACAGCTGCAAGGGCTGCACGTGGTTTGTTTTGGTGAGGAACTGATCCTCCTTGAAGGACTAGAGCGGACTAGGTGGGTGTTGTCTGCTCCCCCTACACAAAAAGTATAGTTGTAAATAAACCAATATTACAAAGCCACAAGAAGTTGCCAGGCTCAGGACTCTCTCCTCACAAGGAAAGGGATCCTGTTGTAGCGGCTGCCTTCCACCACAAAGCCAGATGCACGCCGGTTGTCCACGCAGACAGACATTGTAGCCCAAGGGACTCGAGCCTCCTTGTTCCGTTGGCTTTCCGCAGATCAGGAGTTCTGAGCCCCCCACCATCACGGCACATGCGCTGCCTCTCCCAAATACCCACCCTGAACTGACCGCCGTTCCCATCATCCAGCTCAAGGATGTAGCCCTCCACCTGCACCGTGGACAGCGGCGGCTGCTTCCATGACAACGTCGCGCTGTTGTTGTGGGTGCAGCATTCTTCCAGCTGTAGGAATGGCGGGGCCGGCACTGGGGAGGAAGCTAAACAGAAATTAGTGTAACCCCGACATCTACTGTCTCTCTAGACATGCCAGATACAGTGGAAATCTTAACCTACAAGAGTTGGCTGCCTGCCCCCCCCCCATCTGTGGGAGAAAGAGCTTCTCAAACGTGCCCCCTTTTCAGCAATGCACTTGGGCATCAAAGATGGTGACCGACCAGGAAAGATGTGACACAACACCAGTGAGGAGCAGGCAAACTCACTTTCCAGCCTGCGCCTGAACGAGCTGCCCCTCGAAAAGAGCTGGTGGAAAGCCACAGCCAGCTGGGGAGGCCCAAGGCTGACCTCAGGCACCAGCCTTGAGCTGGAAGGCTGAAGCAGGAGGAGTCAACAGCGGCCTCGGGAAGCTCACCGGAACAAGGCAAAGCTTTCGTTTTGTCATTGTTTTTTCGGAATGAAGAGAGAGTGCCAGGTGCAGGGGAGTGGCAGCAGGAAACAGGTTATCTTGTTGTCTGTGTGCTCCCTGAGGCATCTGGTGGGGCCACTGTGAGATACAAGAAGCTGGACTAGATGGGCCCCCTTTGGCCTGATCCAGCTGTCGGGCTCTTCTTATGTTCTTATGTTAGAGAGAGAGATGTTTTCCCTCCCTCTCTCACAGTGATACAACTCCGGATAGACCCAGCTTAGGAGGAGAACTGTTCCTGCGATGGAACAGTGGAGAATGAAAGTGAGGGGGTTATTGTGGGGAAAGGCCCCGCTTCTCCAACCAAGCCCTTTTTCAGGTAAAAACCAGATCCCTTCCCATGGCTTGATGTGCAAACAGAAATACGGACATGGACACACACACACGGAGGTGTACGCACGCACATGATTTCAAAGCAATTTGCCCAGACAGAAAATTGATTTGAAGCTGGACCAGGTTAAGCAGTGTTATTTCTTTAGGAGGCTACACCAGAGAAAGGCTTTTCAGCTGCATTGTTTGCACACTTTATAAGTGCAGGAATACAGTCTGTGCCTCCCAAAAGGAGGATTAAACCCCACTTGTGGGGTGGTGGGGGACACACTATCTTAGGGATCTCTTAAATTGCTGCCGTTTCAAAACTGCTTAATGTAAAACTTCTGCCACAATAAATCTGTTAGCCTTTAAAGTGTCACAAGACTCTTTGTTGCTTTTGCTCCAAGAGACCTGTGCAACTATCCTGCCAGAAGCTTTCAATCTGGAGTGTGTTTTTACGGCATTATGCTGGTTTGAATCTTTGATCTCATTTTCGCCAGTGCTGTAAAGCTGCCTTGAGCTTTGGAAGAAGCAGAGCACAAAGAAACATATTTACTTTTCATCTGCACAAAGTCGAGCTGATGGATGGACTGCAACAAGGGGGCGCTGTCCAGGTTGAGATCAAAGTCTGTGGTCATCCTGGGAGACAGCGTTCCCTTCCCCCACTGATCCTCGGTCAGGTGAACTCTCCGTATCAGGGCATCTGAGATCTGGAGGCAAAGGATATCAGAGAATCAGCAGAGGTTGCTCATTTAATTATGAATGAACTCAGCGCAGCCAAGAGATGGCTTCATCTACCCTGACTTGCAGCTGTGAATCCCCACTGACCTTGAAATAACTGGTAGCCACTGGTTGTGCCTCTCCCATCCCACTGACTCCCAGTTTTCCACATTTTTTTCTATTCCCATGTGAGTGTGTGTCAGTCTGGGGGGGGGGGGGTCACTGACTACATCTGATGAGGCAATCTGCAGTCCCTGCAGAAGAGAGCGACCAAAATGATCAGTGGGCTGGGGCACTGCCCTTACAGCGTTTGGGGCTCTTCTGTCTAGAAAGAAGGTGCCTGAGGAGGGATGTGATTGAGACACATGCAATTAAACACGGGGACAGGGGGAAGTTCTTTTCCCTCCTGCACAACACCAGAACCAGGGGACATCCGCTAAAATGGACTGGCAGGAGAGTCAGGACAGGCAGTGTGCCTGCCTTTACCCAGTGTGTAGTTAATCTGTGGAACTCCTTGCCACAGGATGTTGTGGAAAGCCTAGATGTCTTTAAGAGGGGACAGATTTATAGAGGAAAAGTCCATCACAGGTTACAAGCCGTGGTGGGGATAAGCAACCTCCTGGTCTTAGTAATAGACTATCTCTGAATGCCAGATGCAAGGGAGTGGCAACAGAATACGGGTCTCTTGTGCTCCCTGAGGCATCTGGTGGGTCCACTGTGAGATACAGGAAGCTGGGCTAGGCGGGCCTTGGGCCTGATCCAGCTGCAGGGCTCTTCTAGTGTTCTTAAACCGCCTTGCAAGCACACAAGTAGCCCCTCCCTAGTTCCTATTCCCAGGATGCCGATTTGCATTCTAGTGTCCCCCCCCCCCCCTGTACAGAAATCAGTTTCTGGATTCCATCTTTTTTGTCACATGGACAAATATGCAGGTGACGGGCAGGAGTGGGAGTCTGCAGGCTCATCATGTGGGCTGCTTGGTTCTTCATGGCTTCTACTGAGTTCAATGGCAAAACGTGAATGAGCTGCAATGCAGTAGTATAGGACACAGTAAGCGGGAACCAAGGCTGTGCCATCAGAGGTCCCCTGCCACTTATGGGCCCCCCCCTCTGCCCCCTACCAGCTGTCAAACTGGGGGGTCATTTTGCTAGTCTAGTATAAAACCTGGGATTGATTAGCCTGCAGTTGTTTAGTCTACTGTGGAAAACCAGCGAACATCACAGGATGTATCAGCTACATGTTACTCTAGCACAGTGATTCTAAAAGTTTTCCCTGCAAGGCGAGGAGAACTTTGAGTCTTTGCGGGGGTGGGGACAGCAGCGGCAGCGATCCTGGGGATTGCTGCTGCCGGCGGGAAAAAAGTACGTTTTACACTTACTGGGGGTCCTGCAGCACTCTGGAGAGTTCGAGAAAGCCCACGCCCCCCCCCTGCAGGCCTCCCTGTGCTGTAGATCACCGCAGAGCAGCGATTATGAACACTTCTGGTTTCCAACAAAACCGCCGCCGCCGCCATACTGTCCCTGCCCCTTAAGGTGGCAGGGGACAGCATCCGGTTCTCCTGGTGGGTCATAACCCACCAGTTTGAGAACCGATGCTCTAGCAAGTGAAAATTAAAAAAAAAATTAAAAAATTTTAAAAAACCCATGCAGCAAGAAGAAAATTTAAAAAAAACAAAAAAACCCTCCTTTCTATGGCGTGGGAAAACCCCAGCATCAACATCACCCACCTGCAGGAATCCGCTGGGGTCATTTTCCTTGATGACCTCCAAACAGTATTCCATGAGCCCAGTTGTCTGGCGCAGCTTCACTGTGCAATGAGAGATCTGATCTCGCACCACCTGCAATCATACAGAGACAAGGTTTCCAAGGGCAGTCGGAGAGGGGGCACGTTCCCACCAACGTTTATGCTTTTATGACAGCTTTTATAGGCCACTTTCCTAAAAAAAAAAAAAAAAAAAAGCACTCCAAACGGCTTGAAACTCTAAAATCACTCATACCAGAGAAAGCACAATAAAAGCAAGCCAGAACAGCGCGCACGCACACACACACACACACACACACACACACACACACACACACACACACACACACACACACTTTCTTTAGTATTTATTGCTGCTTGTTTGCCTGTTGAGAGAAAAAGATCTACAGATGCTGGAACTTAGGGAGCAGCGTCAAGAATTTCTCTTCCCTTCTTAAGCAAGGACTCCTCGTTCTGAATGAAGGAAACTGAATGCCACCCAGTGTTGATTTGCAAACACGTCATGGCTGCCGTGTCGAGAGAGAGAGACCACTTAAAATCACTTTACCTGGCAGCTATTTCCGTCATCGCACCACTGCAAACTATCAAAAATAGGGAGGTTTTCAGTGGCACACTGAAAATCGCCCAACCACAGGGTGAGACAATGTCTATAGGGTCAGCATGTGGTAACATATGCCACATGGAGCCATTTTTTGAAGCAGTGCCCGTGTGACAAAGCTGGTTTACATATCTAAGTCAATATGGACCTATTTATTGCTCTTTAAAATGTGTGAGATGAACCAGATGGTTAGCAGATTGAAAGAGATCTGTTTTAATAAAATATTTGGGGGAGCTTGTCGTATGCCAAATACTTGTTGGAAAAGAAGCATCCTCACAGTGCAATGGGAAACAGACAGTGGGGTACTAGTGTCTAGCTAGTTGGTAGCTAGCTGTTGGGCAGGAGGTCTAGCTCAGTTGGTAGAGCTGCAGCCTCATTCGCCTGAAGATCAAGGTCAGCAGTTCGAGACTCCTGGAAGAATCCGTGAGCAGTCGAAGAGCTGTTGCCACTGACAAGCTGCAGCTGCAGCCGGCACTCTGTGAGGGGGAGCTGCCTGTCAGTCAATGCATGTGAGGTGAATGCCAGAGAGAGGCCAGACTGTGAAAGAAAACTCCTGGAAAGTAGTGGTCTGTGAAAGACTGGAACATTTATTGTAAAATGTAAAAACCACTTGGTTTAGAATTGCCTGCCTGTGTAAACCGCCTTGGATTAAAGTCAGAGGAGAAATCCAATGACCGAGAAAGGCTGTTAAAAAGCAACATAAATACTGTTGCTGCTGTTGTTGTTGTTACTAGGCACCTCTGTAGGGGAGGGGGTTGCAGAGCCGAGGTGCCACCAAGGAAGAGGCCTTGTCTCTGCCACTACTCATCGTAGCTTCATAAGAGTGGGACACGGAACAGAGTTCTGTCAAGCACACAGGTTCATAGGAAGTGTCAGAAATGAAGCATTTCCAATGGAAAAAGTCCCACGAGATTGACAGAGATTGACAGCCCAGACCTGGGCCAGCCCCCTAAACCCTGTCCTAGGTTGTGACCCAAGAGCCTGGAAGCCAGAGGGGATGGCAAAAGCCCCACAGCAGAGGTGGAGGGGGCAGAGCTGGACTTTCAGCCACAGCCGGTGTTTTTGCTCTGATGGAAAATGAGACGAAAGGCAGAAGGGCTGTGAAGAAAAGCCTGTATTGTTGCAGTGCTGCTTTCAGCCAGCAGGAGGGGCTCACACACTGTAATCCTCCCCATGATGCAGTCCTGGCTGGACTTCACAGGAAGCTGATGGGAGAGCCGGCTGCTCCTCCATCCAGGTAACTCTTCAAACAACCAATCCATCCCTCCAGCAAAAAGCTCTCTCTTCTTTTCGAGCCCCCGCCAGTGTATCCAGGCCTCTACCTTGTGGGGGCTTCACTGCACTAATGCCAAATCACATGCCAGATACAAACCCCACCTCCACATGCATCTGGGAATATCAGCAATACCCTTCCTAACGGATCTAGACATGTCCCTTGCCCCTTTTCAAAAATCCGAGTTCAAATGAGTTTGTTCCCAATAATTTGTTTCTCCTTTGCACATTTCAACATCACATATTCTTCAGAGGTATTCCAAATATTTGAGATCCATATCTGATATCCAGTGACATTTGGTTTCAATAGCTGATATTTGACAGTATTTAATAGTTGACATGCAATGGCAGATAGCTGATATGCAAATGGAATAACTCAATGGCTTTCAAATTGGAATGCACGGTCTGTTAACACAGTGGTTCCCAAACTTACAGGTGTCGCGACTCCCTTCTTCCACACAGCATCATCTTCCTGGGTGCCGCCATCTTGGATTGCGCAAGATCTTGTACTATTTTGCGAGGTCCAAGATGGCGGCGCCCAGGAAGACGATGCCGGACACACCCCACGACTCCACTGTGAGTATGCCGCCTCACCGTTTGGGACACACTGCATTAATGTGAAACCAAACCTTGGGCCTACGCTGTTTTCCTATGTTGAAAGCAGGTGAGCCCTGGAGCACCTCCATCTTTCCCCATGTGGCTGTGCATTGCAACAATGGGAAGATCAGGAGTGGCAGATCAACAGTCTTAAGTCAGTTTGTTCTTTGTGACAATCACTGAAGAACCTCCAAGGCTGCAATCCTAGGCACACTTACCTGTGAATTAGTCCCATTGAACTCAGTGGGCCTTACTTCTGAGCAGACACGCATAGGGTTTTGCTGTAAGGAGCTTGCAAGGAATGTTGGCGCTTCCTGAGAAGACAGTTTGAAAACCACTTTGTGGCTGGCGTCACAGCTCTCAAACAGAGACAAAAGCAGGCCTGGCACAAATGTTGTACACGGAAACCTCCTACAAAATGACCATGGGTATCCTGAGATGGATTCCCTCAGGGAAATGGGGAGTATGTAAAAAAGCACTTAATACTTCAGTATTTGAGATGTAATCGTCTTCGTTTTTTAATCTGGCACCATTTGATAGATAGCGTGCAATGTATTTGACAATCAATGGCTTATAAGATTTCACGTTTAAAGCCTGTCAAAATCAAATCAAATCAAATCAAGGGATGCTGTCAAGTTTCAATGCAGACCACATCTGAAAACTTCTCATACAAGATTTGAATGGCGCCACTAGAAAATTGAGTGCATTCAGTGGAACATTTCCTACTGCTCCGTTTCAGACCACCTGATCTGGCGAAGCATGCTGCCACGGGCCGGATCCTGCCCAGTTAGAGATCGAGCTTCTGTAACTCTCATTGGTTCTCAACTTGAACACCATGTTCTGAATGCTCTTCGCAGAGTCCCGGTGCATTTTCCTGACTGCTGCGCCATTGGCAATTCACTCTGAAATATCCACAGGCTACGGACACATGACGACCAAAGCCTTAGCCCTTTCATTGCAACGCTCCCCAGGAATGGCAACCCAGGAGATGAACCAAGCGCTGGAGTGAGAGATCAGAAAGATGGGATTGGAGGAAACAATCTTTTATCTCCTTATCTGCTTTACAGCTTAAGCGGAGGTTCCTGCTCTCCCCAGATAATGACATCGCTGGCCTTTCCTCCACTCCAAGTGCACACTTTCAGCGTATTATCGAAGCAGCCACCATCTGCCTCACCCTGCCCCACAACATGTATAAATCACAGGCTGATGGCTGCTTTATCACACGTAGGGGAAGGAAACAGCTTCAAGGACACAGAAAAGTCAATGCAGCCTCATAATCATGGCCCACAGGACGCCAGTCCCACTGGGGCCTGATAGGCGGCTTGGCCAAGAAGACCTCCTTTAAATGCATTTGGGGGTGGAGGCAGAGTAGGGGTGCAAGCTGGGGTGGCAGCAGGTTTAATTTGCGTCAGGACTGACCCCTGGGCCTCCTCCTCCAGTTCTACCTCTAAAGGAACGTTCTGTTGACTGGCGCTCCAGACTTTTTCCTTTCATTTCCAAAAACCTGTCACGGGTCCCTCTGTTTGGAGAACTGGGGCCACAGTGTGGGGCCAAGGGGAGGAGTTGTTCTCCCCCTACTTCCTTCCGTGCAGCAGCCCTGATCCACCCTGAAGCTGCTACAAGTCACAAAGACGTACAGGCTCAAAAATGTGCAAAGAGCAGCTGAGGAGGAGATTTCAGTACCTTCCACAAGGCGTTGCCCCCCCTCTCTCTCCTGCCTCCATTAGACAACTTTGCCACTCTCCCTTGATGCCCTTTCTGCCTGGAGTCCCTCCCTGACTGCCTCTGTGATGCCACCTCTCTTCTTTCCATCCCCCCTCAGTCCCCCGAGTCCTCGTTCCTTGCTGACAACAAGCACTGGAGACGGATGCTTCCCTTCTCCTCTCCCTCCTTTCTGCTGGATCTTAAATGGTCCAAGCCGAGGAGCTGCAGGGACCTGCCTTTGACATGGGTTACTCTGTAAAGCCCCAGGCCCACTGAGGGTGTCACAACAGCAGCAGCAGCAACGGAGAACAGGTGAAAGTGTCCAGGCTCAGCAAGGGCAGAATGAATGCGTCTCTCCAACCACCAAGCATCCTCACAGAGCCCATCTGGGATTTGGAGAAGAGCTTCTGCACCCAAAAATGCTCCTTCCAAGCCAGTCTTCAACTGGAGCATCTCTTTTTTTTTTCTAGCAATGAAGCTATGAGCAAGGGGTGGGGGAGTACGCATATAAACTGAGAGGAGGGAGGCCCCAAAGTCCTCAGGGGTCGTACTCTCAATTTTGAACACACAAAGCTGCCTTCAGAACATTGGCCCACCTAGCCCAAAAGCTACACTGACCGGCAGCAGCTCTCCAGGGTTTCAGGGAGAGAAGCGTTTTTCCCAGGCCTACTTCGAGATGCTGCCAGGGACTGAACAGGGTTGGGGACTCAAGTCGCGGGACTCGTTCTCAAGTCCGACTTGTCGTTGCTGCGACTCGACTCGGACTCGACTCGGGTCCCACGAGCGACTGACTCGGACTCGACTTGCGACTTGGCCCCTTTTCAGCCCAGTTGAGATTCGAGTCACCAGGGGGCGACAGGGAGTTCAAAAAAGGTTTGAACAAATCTTGGTATTACCTTTGGGTGTCTTTGTGCGCCAAACCGCTGTGTTTGGCGCACGAATCGCGCTCCAGGAGGCACTTCCTGGTTGCGTGATTCCCTCCTCCCTTCCCCTAAGGTCGCCCCAGAATGCAATGTGCAACTCGAAATGAGACTCGAGACTCAGGCTCGAAAATTTTAGGCAAAGACTTGAGACTCGACTCAAGACTTGGAGCCAGAGACTTTCCTGACATCATGTATTCAGACATCCCGGCTGACCAAACTGAAGAGGTGCTCTCCTTTCAACCTTCCTGGATGCCACCTGAAATGAGGGCACCAACTCAAGGCCGATAGGGACTCAGAGGCCCCCAGCAGGGAAGCCCAGCAGCAGAGTTCAAGTCAAGGCAGCGGAGATGGCTTCCAGTCCAGCTGTGTTCTGAACAGAGAACACAGCCCAGAATCCCAGTGCAGTTACAGAAGACTCTAGGACATGTTTTCAACTGTGCCCAGGTGGGCAATGATGGCCACTCGGACTCCTACTGAGCAGGTTCACACAACCTTCATGGAAATAATTCAAGACATGATAAGACACCTAAACAAAAGATGACCAAGTGTCACAACACCATGTGCACAGAACTGTAGCACTTGCTGCTGCCACAAAACAGCTGGGCAAAGCAATAGAGCTGCAAACCATTCAGAACTTAAGCCCAACATATGGGCACATCAGCAGGATTAAGAATACATTCTGAACATTTTTTTCTGCACAATCTGTAAAAAAAAAAAATCCAAATGAATAGCCCTTCAGCAAAATATACTGATATATTTTCACCTCTCTGATAATATCAGTCACCTCTCATCTCTTCCATCAAGACTTTGGCTCTACAAAATCAGGAACTGGGGTGTTGGGCATATATAAAGGTAAAGGTCTCCCCTGCTCGAAAGCCAGTTGTGTCCAACTCTAGGGTGTAGTGCTCATCTCTGTTTCTAAGGCCACAGAGCCAGCGCTGTCCAAAGACTGTCAGCGCTGTCCGTGGTCATGTGGCCGGCATGACTAACGGAGCGCTGTTACCTTCCCACCGCAGCGGTACCTGTTTATCTACTTGCAATTTCTAGCTTTCGAACTGCTAGGTTGGCAGGGGCTGAGACAGGAGACGGGAGCTCACTCCGTCATGTGGCACTCGGGTCTCGAACTGCTGTCCTACCAAATCTCCAGTCTGCAGTTCAGCGTCTTAACCACTAAGCCACCGCGGCCTCTTGGGCATATATGCTTTGCACTATTCATCAGACAAAGTGTCACCTTCTACAAGCAATTCTGAATACATGATGCACCCAAATAATGCAAACCTATTCTGCACAATTTCTGCCACATCATGCACACATTATTATTCGTGTTTGGTTATGCTAGCAACTGGGAAAGGGCCAAGGAGTTGTTCCAGCAGGTTCTAATCCCCAACCCTCAGTTGAGTCGTAGTCCTGCTTAGACTCTTCCGAGATGTCCATAGGCACCGACTGTCAATGAATTCCATGTTCATAAAGGTTAGAAACATAAGAACATAAGAAGAGCCCTGCTGGATCAGGCCAAAAGCCCATCCAGTCCAGCCTCCCGCATCACACAGTGGCCCCACCAGATGCCCCAGGGAGCACACAAGACAACAAGATAACTTGTTTCCCGTTGACACTCCCTTGCACCTGGCACAGAGAAAACCCACTTCTAAAACCAGGAGGTTGCTTATGGCTTGTAACCTGTGATGGTCTTTTCCTCCATGAATCTGTCCAAACCCCTTTTAAAGGCATCTAGGCCAGGTGCCATCACCACATCCTGTGGCAAGGAGTTCCACAGATGTATTTCTGCTCAAAAACAAAAGCCCAGATTCATATGTAGTGAGTCCCAGCTACAAACTCAGGGAATTAGAAATCTGCAAGCACACAATTTTGCTGTGGATGTGTCAACCAAGTGGTAACCCTGGAGTATTTGCAGAGAGACATGGGTTAGAGACTCAAGAAAAGCAGCTATTGGCTTCAAAATAATTGGACGGACATGGGCTTCCCTCTGGCCAAACTTGCTCAGAATTAAATGCCATTTATTTCAGTGGAACATACCCGTATTGTCCCGAGTATAAGACGCACCTTATAAGATGCACCCTTAAAGTTTGGTGCTATTAAAAAAATTTAATTAAATCACTGGCATTAAATTGCAACAGCCTGATTATAAGACGCTCCCCTAGTTTAAAAACTTAAATTAGGAGAAAAAAGTGAGTCTTATACTCAGACCAATACGGTAATCCCTGGTCAGAATGGTGAGGATCACAGACATAGTATGAAGGATGCCTGTTGTCACTTGCCTTTTATCACCTGCTTTTTTTTTTAATGCAAAGGAAAGCAGTGCCTGGTCTTTCTTAGTGAGTGAGTACATCTTCTTTTTCTTCACTAGAAAACAGCAGGTGTAGATGTCCGAGGCCAAAGGTGCTGGAGTTTGTGGGCCTCAAGGCTTGCTATGATCATGGGGGAATTTCGCAGGCGGGAGCTCTCCTCGAGGTCAGGGGACATTCATCCCCGTGCCCGGGGGAAAGCCCAGCCCACGCAATGGGTCTACTCAGACCCGCACCAGCCATACGGCTGGCGCATGTCCGCATGCACCCATGACGGCAGATCAGGCCCGGGAAGGGGGATAGGGCACGGCGCATGCTGGCATCACTGATCCCACCCCCCTCCCGGGCCCGATCATCCCATCCCCCACCCCCTCGCCACCATAGGAGTGTGCCACTAAGCAGATTGGCTGCAATTTCCTGGATTCCTGCTGGGCCCCTTTCAAAATATCAGTGTTACAGCGTTTACCTTCCAGTCCTCTGGCGCAGATGCTGATAACAGGTTACATCGTTTTGTCAGATGATCAGCAATTTCACACTGGAGTTCCTTAGGACCTCCTGGGTGGAGAATGCCATCGGAACCCAGGGATTTGTCCATTTCTAATCCGCCCACAAGCTCCAGAACCTCGTCCCTTGTCACTTCTACAGTACAGTATTTGACTCAACCCTTGACTGTTTCATTGTGAGGATGAACATCGGGCCGCACAAACATGTTACACAGGCTATTATTCAGCGTTGAACAGGCAGCCTGAGCCTTCTATGTTGAAGACATTAAGGGTGCTCCGAATAAAGGCCTTGATGGAGGGATGAGTACAAATGCCCAGAGCCCAAAGCATTGTGGTGGCTTTGCATTAACTGGACTGGAAAATGCCCCCGCAGGGCCAGCTCCCCAGGCTTAAGGCCTCTCCGTGCCCTTAAGGTAGCTCAAGACTGATCTTGAAAAATTGGAAGGCTAAGTGCCCCCCAATGATTTTGTCAACGGCCTTTTGACCTTATCAACTTTCGAGCAAATGGCTTACAGACGACAACTGCCAACGGATATATCTGTGGATATTTGGAAGCCTTTCCTAGATGTATACATACACCATGTGAAATATGCAATAGTATAGATTGCTCAAATATCCTTATGTCCCCCACCCTTTTTAACAGATGCACCTTAGTTTCTCTTTGTAATGGTCTTGAAAACAGATATATCTTAATTTCTGTTTGCAATTGTTTGTATTCGTATTGTGTTCTTAAATGTATTTTTTTCCTCTCACAGAAAATGAAAATTTGTAAAAAAATTAAAAAGGCAGGATGAAACAGCTGCTTTGATGGACAGGGCAAGGGCAAGTGACCTGGTGACTGCTGTGCCACACACCCCGTGCCACCTGCCCCCCCAGCCCTCCACCCGCCTGGCCACCCCACCCTGCTGCCTCCCCGTCCTCCTCTGGCTTGTTCGCCTGCTTACGGGTGACTCGTCTCCTCCTCCTCCTCCTCCAGTGGTGCTGCCAAAGTTCATGGCAGTGGAGCAGGAGGCGGCCACCTCCGGCCTCCTCTGCTGCCTGCAGAGCTGTTCCAAACTGGCCAGGCAGGGAGGATTTGGAGAGCTCCCGGCATCTTCTCCACTCAGCCGGTTTAGAAGCAGCAGCAGCTGGCCGAGGAGGTGAGGCAGTGATGTGGAGTGGGGTGCACAAACGGAAGGGCTGAGCCTTGCGACTGCTGCCTTCTACAATCCCGGAGAAAGGCCTCCGGTTCCAGGCCACCCAGTTAAGAGCAACTGACCCTCTGGCCATGCCTGGCTTTGAATCACAGAACGTGACAATGGGGATGGGGGGTCCTTGGTGGACATCTAGCCCAGGCACCCACTCAGTGCGGACAACGGCGACAGCATCCGTCCCTGACAGGTGACCATCCAGCCTCTCCTTGAAAACCTCCAATGAGGGACAGTCCTCATTGCAGTCGTAGGGCAACAGTCGTAAAACCCCTTCCGTTTCGCAGGCACAAGCCACCCACTGGGAGTCGTCAGTCAGCCCCTTTCGACGGCAGGGAACTATACATCGTGCTCAACCAGGCGCCCTCCCTCCCCCTTCAAGGTCACTCCTCTGGGCTTATCTGCTGCTGGTCCTCAGCAGACCACACTGCCATCCCTCCATCTGCGGGTGTTTCTATGGCAACTGTTGCCACAGCAATATCCAGGCCCCTCCTCACATGGCCTGTTGTGCCCCCGGTCCTCAGATCATTCCTGCCTGCTTAGGACTAGTCACCCAGCCACACACACCCTCTCCTGTGCATCCAGGGTGGGACTCAGCAGTGGGGAAGAAGCAGAACCCGGATCTTCCAGCGCCATCATCCATCACACGCACCGGCTCAAAGGGCCAGACGAAAGCACAGACCAGAGGAGCGGCGCAGATCAATTCCAACAAGGGCACATTTCACAAATGACAAGAGGGACTCCCTTTCTTGTTTGGCTGTTTACTGAAACAGACGGTCACAGCGAGCTACCCCTCTGAATCCCATCTACTTGGAACTACACCAAGGATCAGGGCTTGAGCGCCTCTCTCTCAAAAGGGGGGTTGTTCTGTTGGTTAAAGGTGTGCCACAGAAACATGACTGTTCTGCAGCAGACTATTTATCGTTCAAAGTGACTCTCAGCTGCAACATGTGAAATGGCTGGCTAGACTCCCAATGGTGCCTTAAGGTTACTGCGTATTCATCTAGGTCAGGGGTTCACACCAGTGGCGTTCCTGCGGTAGGGGCTCGACAGTAAGTCACGCCCCGACCTTCTACCGCGTTCACGAACCAGAGTAAGGAGGCCCCGCCCCTCGCCGTCGGAGCCATTCCGCGCAGCGAAGCCGGACGGGCAGGTCTGCTAATGCGAAAAGGGGGGGCGAGTTATAGAGGGACAGGACAAGGCGGCAGAGCAAAATAAGGATGATCTATTGCAATAGACAACTATGACAATAATACAGCAGTAATAATAGCTATTTGGGCCCCAGAAGGCTTTGGACTTTCCACTGAGGATTTCAGTGGCTCCAGGAGGGGCAGGCTCTGGTCAGCCTCCTTCTATGAAGGCCTCCCTTGGAGTCTGATGAGAGCTTGCAAGGCCTCGAAGATGAATGAATTCACGTGCAAAGGAGCAGGGCCCAGGGCTTGTTTCAGAAAGAGATGCCCCCAGCCTGCAGTATTGGTGCCTCTGGCTGCCTTGAAGCAGGGCATGAGGATAGCACCCTTCCCGGGTCTGCATGTGGCATGTTTGGTGATCAACGTTCATACTGCCACTCTTGCTAGGACCTGCCATGACGTCTGGACTCCACACACTGCTGCTAACAGTGCGCCATGGCTGCTGCAGGCTCTTCGAGTGGGTGGCCTGGAGCCAAGCAAGCGGGCACTTCTCCAGGCATGGCCACAGGCAAACAAGCTGCTGCAGCTGCCCCAAGCAAGGAGGGGCTCAGCCAGGACAGCGGCAGCATCTTGACAGAGCCCAAGGGGCCCGTCTCCTGCTCCCCTGATCTCTACAGTGCTGGTAGATGCAACAGCCATGTCGGTGGGCAGAGAGGAGGCCGACAAGTCCCCCCAGAGGCGAAACTAGACTGGAGCGGAGGCAAGTAGTTCTGCAAGACTCCGTTACACCGGAGTCAGCGGCCCCTCCCCCTTGCTGTTGGAGCCATTCCAGCAGCAACAGGGGAGTGTCCTGCGTGTTGCCTTTGCCGCCAGAATGGCTCCAACAGCAAAGGGGAGGGGCCGCTGACTCCGGTGTAACGGAGTCTTGCAGAACTACTTGCCTTCGCTCCACTCTAGCTACGCCACTGCGTCCCACCACCTATAAGCAGGTATGGTGGAGGAGAGGGGAAGAGGCCTATACACCCCACAAGTCCTGATTTGGGGCAGGAGAAGGCAGGCTGACCAAGGAGAGTAGCACCTAGTGGCTAGCATGCATGCACCCCTTCTTGCTCCCCGCTTTCCATTTAATGGACCAGCAGCTGAATGGGGAAAACATTTGGTAGCGTTTAACCGCTGCCACCATCCCAGGCTACAGAGACCAGGCAGAGGGGAGTGGTCTGGGAAAAGCCTCCCTCCCAGGGGAGCTGTGAACCTCAGGGGTTCTTATTAAAAACCAAACCCACAGTAGCAGCTGCACTGCAAAGAGACAATCTACGGAATTACCTGTGAGCATGGACCAAGCAGACTAACAGTGCAATCCTGTCTAGATGTAGACTGGCAGAGCAATCACTCTGCCAGTCTAGGGTGTCGCAATCATGCCGTAAAGCATGTTTGTCGCACCCCGGGAATAAGGGGTGCCAGCGCTGCCGTCGGCGCCACTCTCCCCAGCCCAGGAACAGAGCTGCGCCCACCGGGGAAGGTGAGTTTCCCTCCAGGTGGCAGAGGGGTGTGGAAAGGGCGGAACAGGGCATTCGGGGGGGGCGGGATTGGGATTTGTCGGCCAGACCCGGACTGGGGAAGGAATCATCGGAGGCTTCCTCAGCCGTATCCTATCCCCCTTCCCAGGCCTGGCTGGCGTTACACGGCCAGCTCGAATGTGCACCAGCAAAATAGCTAGTGCACATTCGAGTAGACCCATTGGGGCGTCTGAGGCTCTACTCGGGGTAAAGGGACAAATGTCTCTTTAATCTGAGGAGGCCTCTGGCTGCGCCGGTGCAGGCCCCATCCTGCACAGCATGCGGCGAGTGCCTTATTTGAGCCACCATGTCCTGCTAGAGAGGACTGGGCTGCCCGGGTCAAAATATAACTACTTTATTAAAAGTCCAAAAGAAAAGGAATTAAACAAAATGGGGAAAGAAAGGTGGGTAGTAAAAGTACAAGCAGGCGGAGGGAGAAATGCCTGAAGTTGGCTGGAAAGCACAAAGAAAACGGTTTACCAAATGGATACAGTAGCCAGTAATGCCCAGCAGATGGCGATGGGATGCTACTCAAAACTCTCAACCCACAACCCCTCGCCCCAAGCTTTGCTATGTTTTTACACGCTGGCTGGAGACACTGAGCTACTGAAAAAGCAAAAATATATTCCTTGATGCAAACTAGCTAGCTACATGGTCACTAGCTGAAGCTACTTCCATTGCTCAAGGAATCCCCAGTCTTTGCACTTGCAGGTGAGCAAGTGTCTGTTCCTCTCTGAGCTCCGAATGAATGGGTCAGGCAATTGGCAGAGAACAACCTCCACTTCCTGTGGGTGGGGCATTTTTTTTACTTTGCTTTGATGATGTCATCAAGTTCCCTGATTGGAAGAGTGGAACCCATCTCTCTCCCCCCTACACACACACACACACACACACACACACACACACACACACACCTTGACCTAGATGGACAGGTTTGGTTTTCCAATCACTAAGCATGCCAGATGCAAGGGAGTGGCAGTAGGAAGCAGGTTATCTTGTTGGCTGTGTGCTCCCTGAGGCATCTGGTGGGGCCACTGTGTGATACAGGAAGCTGGACTAGGTGGGCCTTTGGCCTGATCCAGCTGCAAGGCTCTTCTGATGTTAAGCACCTGCCAATGCTGGAGGGAGGGCAGCCATGCCAGACTGGAAGAGAAGCCAAATCCACATCCAGCACATGTTTGGGGAATAAACTAAGGACAAAGGCTGCTTGCAAAGGATGTCCCAGCAGCTTTCTAGGCTGCTGAACATGCACAGGAACTTGTGGGGAATTAAAAGTGTCCAAAAACAAAGAAATTAGGCCAAAACGTGGGGGAACAGGTATTCACCACACCCCGACTCACTCACCTCCCTGCAAACTGCATCATTTCAGACTCACCTTCAATTTGTGTTCGTGCTCCTTGTTGACCCGTGACAACAGCAGGGCTTTCCTCCTGTTGAGCGCATCAATGAGCGCATCGCACTGGGCGACCAGGCAGGCTTCGAACTCCACACTGTTCTCCTGTGGGGCAAAATGCCTGTTATTCACACAAGCAGGAGGCGGCGGCAGCAGCAGCAGCTGTTACTAGTGTTGGGTGAGCTCTCCCAAGCTGCCCCAGAGGAACTCAGAAATGATCTGAGATCTCTCCCAAAACATTCAGAGGACCCTGGGTCATTTTTCAAGCCAATCCAGGGTCCAGAAAAATGACCATATGTTAGCCTCCTGATTCCCCCCCCCCTTGCAGTCGAACAGAATGACCTCACTCCATTCGTCGCCACCCTCGGATGTTGTCTTTGCAGCCTCTTAATTCTGTTGCCCCCACTGAACGCAAAGCAGCCAATGAACTGGGGGTTCCAGAAAGCTGAGCTGGGGTTTGAAAGAAGCCCGTCTTCTTCCAGCCACGACGACACCCCACTTTTGGCCCCAGCTGACCTGTTCCGACCGTGATTCTTCCCAAGAGCTTTTGGCAGCAGCAGCAGCAGCATCTTAGTGCTGCTGCATGTCTGGGCTAATTGGAGACAGGCGAGAGCGGCCTGAAGCCCACTGACTCACTGCCTGCCTTTAAAACACATCCCTGGAAACAGAGATTGCTGGAGGCCTGGCCTCCCTCCCTCTGCTCACCAGAGGCTGCTCTGTGAGGGGGGGGGAGAAGGGGGTCTCAGTCTGGAGATATTGCTTACATCAAGAGCGTTCAAAGAGAGCGGGGGGGGTCGGGTCTGGTGGGGAAATGTGTTTCAACAAACTGAACAAGGGGGAAGAAAGAAACCACTTGAGCAAATGAAAGGTGAGGGCCGGGAGGGGGGGGCGGGCAGGGAACCTGGGACTTCGCTCCGCCTTGATGGATTGCGCTCGGCTCGGCTCACTGGGAAACGGGGGGGGGGACGGACCACCCAGCATTACTGAAGAGCAAAGCAACCCATACAGCACGGAGCAGCAGCCCCCTCCCAGCTGAAAGCGCATCATTCACCCTGACTAAGGAGGGTTGCAAAGCATTAACCCAGCCAGCAGATTTACGGAGGTGTTGGGGGGGAGGGTGCCCCCGCCCGGCCGGGAATCGTGCTCTTGCCTTTCGGAGAGCAGTGCTGCTGCCCATCACCTCGCAACAGAAGCACCCTTCGCTCCAGAGACGCAGATGGAAATGCTATTCTGAGGGCGGGGGCCGGGATGAGCACACTAGGTGGGGGGGGGGGAAGAAGTCGATCCAGAACAGCCAGAAGCTAAATATAGGCAGCAGCAGCCCAATCTGTTGAAAGTTATTCCATTGTGTGAAATATTCATAAAATAAAATTGCATTTTGCAATGTTTAAAATAAGGCCTTTGTGCTTGTGGAAAGGCTGAAGTGGGGGGGGGGGCTTTTGTGATTAGAAAGAAGATGGCAAAGCGGGGGGGCATCATAGAGGTGCCTACAATAATTTGGCATGGTGTAGAGTAGAGTGCGGCCCCCAACCTTCGTGGTATCGGGGACCGGCATCGAGGAAATTTTTTCTTTCATGCACGGGGGGCCGCCGCCATGCCCCCACATGACCCGGACGTGACATCAGCTGTGCGCACCCAGCGCGGCTCTAATCGCACCCCCCCACCCCCGCCGGTTTTGTTAAGCCAAAGCTACACTGTTCACGTGCGGCCAACGTGAGGCACGGTACGGGCACGCACGTCAAATAGAGCCTACCGTCGGCAGCCGGCGCTGGACTTTTGCCCGTTTCTCAAACGTCCTGCCAATCAGGGGCAGGCCTTTGTACTGTGGGGGGCGGGATATGTTTTTCGCGGTAGCCAATTACAGAGTAGATGACAGAAAATCTCTAAATAATAAGAAACTAAATAATAAAAGACTTATTAAATAATTAGAGACTTATTACTAAAGTGAACTGAAGTGAACTGGAGGAGGAGGGGCTGCAGGGGAAGGGGCCAGGAGTATTTGTTGGGCAGTGGTTTTCAACATGTGCTCCCGAATACTGTGCATTGGTTCCGGCTGGCTACGGCTGTGCTCCGGCTGCGTCAGACGCAGCCGGAGCGCAGACGTCGATAGTGTAGCACGGCCTTAACTATTTTGGAGCCGCACCAGGGCGGGCGGGAAGACCCAAAGCCAGGCGGAGGAGACGCGACGCATCCAACAGGCAAGTGCGCCCTCCTGCCGCCACTTCCCCAACCCCGACAATGCTTCTGGCCAGGCGGCCCGGTCCCGGACGGGCCATGGATCGGTACCGGGCCGCGGACCGGCGGTTGGGGACCCCTGGAGTTGACTATAGAGAATCCAGACAGAGAGGAATATTTCTCTCTGTCTCATAATGGCATTAGAACGTGTGTGTGTGTGTGTGTGTGTGTGTGTGTGTGTGTGTGTGCGCACGCGCGTGTGTTATCCCATGAACTTCAAGAGCCAAATGTTCAGGGCGGATAAAAGGACTTTTTCACACAACACATAATTAATCTATGGAACTCACTGCCACAAGATCTGATGACAGCAGGCGCTGGCTTGGGTGGGTTTAAAAGGGGATCAATCAAAGTCATGGAGGGGAGTGGTCTACCAGTGGCTACTAGCCGAAAGAGGGGTCTGTGGAGAGTGCCACGTGGGGTGGGCGTTCCATCTCAGGCTGACCCTCCGCCCATTCCTGCTTCCCTTTCACATACCTGGATTTGCTGCACCATGTTCCGTAGCTGCACCAGGAACTCTTTGGCTTCCTTGGCCCGGTCCGACAGTCCATTCAGCGCCTGGGACAGCTGGCTCTGTGGGCAGAGAGAGGGAGTGCAGATGAGCAGAGCCCTCAGTGCGGGGGGGGGGCTGATTGCAGTTCCTCAACAGAGAAGGATGCACACTCTGCATGTGCTCGTTGCACCTTGCCTCTTCCAGGGCTGAACCGAGGCGCTCCAGGTGATGAAGCTGAGCCCTTGGCTCAAACGCAGGCCAGGGGAGCATCAGGTAAATGACACATATTCACACCTGGAGCACAAGCCTCTGAACTTGGGTGGAGACAGAATTCAGCGGACCTGACCTGAGTATGTCATCCTGCCTGGTGGGCTGCCAGCCCCCCCCATACAAAAAGAAACCCCCACTCTAATTTGCATACAGACACACTGTGCTTCAACACTGCAAAAGGCAATTACAAAAAGAGACTGGAAACGCGAGAATCTGGATTACTCGACTTAGGTTTCTGGTAGCCGTAGAGAGAGAACGCCTGGAATAGTACACTGGCTGCTTGATAAAACCCAAAAACTGCCACTAGCCACCAGTCTTCATTATGGATGCCACAGACCTTATTATTAACCTAACCACCACATTTTTCACACAAAAGAAAACCTGAGTTAGAAAGAGCACGAACACTGGTCGTTGCGACTCCCTTTTGGCGGGTGCAGGTGGCGCCGGGAACGTTCGGCTGCTGCCTCGTCACAGCAATACGGGAGTCCCGGGCGGATTTCCCTGTGAATGTTGATGGGTGGCCCCCACTCCCCCCACAGGGGAAACCCAGACGTTTCCCATCCGAACAGTGAGATGGGCCCCTCCAGTGTTTTCTGACCTCCTCTGTGGTGGCGGTCAGCCTGTGCTCCCCTACTTCCTCGGATGCTTAGAAGGAACAGTATACTTCCGTTGGGCAGCCACCTCGAGGAGAATGTGCGCCTACCAGAATGTGCGCCTTTGATCCATGCATTGAGCCCTAATGACATGCAGCTATTGGGCATCCAAGAAAGAAGTCCATTAAAAAAAAAAAGGCTTATCACATGGCACCACTCCTGAGTCTGTTCAAACCGCCACTGCTGGGTTCAGCTGGCAATCCTGCCAGCTGGAGGCAATGACCTCAGAGCTGGAAATTCCAGCTCCCATGCTAGCAGAAAGGCCTCATCTGTCTGGGTGGCAGCAGAGAGAGAGAGAGAGAGAGAGAGAGAGAGAGAGAGAGAGAGAGAGAGAGAGAGAGAGAGAGAGAGAGAGAGAGAGCATAAATGGAGTGGCTGCAGCTGAATTACTGTCATTCCCCCTTGCAATCAATTGCCTGCACATTATGTATTTGGGCAGGGAGCGGATGATTCACTGCGTGTCCAACAATTCCGGAGATGCCTCAGTGTCGCCCGGGAGGCCTTTCAGTGACAAGGAAGGAAGATCTGCGCCCAGGAACCTGAGGTGAACAGACAGCAGCCCTGAAGTGGGAGTCAGAGTGATTCAATTGGCTGCCTTTGGTCTTTCCAATCCTAACGCAGAGCTTGGACCTTTTCTGTTCATCTGATGTGCGAACCAATCTCTAGGGAGACTGAATTACTCCCAAGGAATTCTGGGAAACCCTAGAAAACAGCTTCCTGAGTTAATAGGACCCGCACCAACATGGACCCGCCACACACATTTACAGCCCAGCCCAGATCCCGCCCTCTGCCAAGAGGCGAGCAAGCTGGACAGAGCCCTGCCTGGTGCCACGATGAGCATGGCAAGGTGCCAGTCAGGTCAGGTGCTGGCCCATCTGGCCCTGAACTCGGGCTCTCCAAGGGCTCCTCCGACAGGAATCCTTTCCAGATCACATCCTCCGTCCTTCAGATCCTTCAACCTTAGATGCCAGAGACAGACCTGCGGCGGAAGTCCTTCTGTATGCAAAGGCCCACCAGCCCCTCGTCTGACTCCCACAGATCTCTAGGGACAAGGCCAAACCCTGGTTCGCTAGAGCAACCTCACCCACGGCCCCCACTGGCTGACTTGTGAGTAGCCTGGAGAAAACTCCATGGCCAGCTGCCCACTGCCGGGTCACCCACTTCAGACTCGTAAACAGGGTCACATCCCTGGAGCCTCCTCCTTTGAGGCACGCCAGACCATCAGTCGTCACAAACGGGGAGCCAACAGTCTTAGCTTCCCTTTATTTATGATTTAGCTATGTAAACCACTTTCTGAGCTACTTTTCGTTGAAAAGCAGCCTGTAAATATTATTATTATTATTATTATTATTATTATTATTAACAACAACAACAACAACAACAACAACAACAACAACAACAACAACAACATGTTAATTGTGCCTTGGACCACCGGAGCAATCATAGAGTCTGCCTCAGGTGCACCCCACCCTTTCCAACTGGGGATGGACCATCAAAAGCCGCCAAGATATCAAAGGACGGTCCGTGATGAGCTCAACCCACGAGGGTCTCTATGTTGCCCTATGGCGACTGCGGCTGCAAAGAGCTGGGTCACAGACCCCTCCTGGCTGCTGCTGCTGCTGCTGCTGCCGCCACTCATGAATTGCTCCGCTACCCGCAGTAGCCCCCTCTTTCCCTCCACTACCCAAGAACCGCTTTGCCAGCCAGCACTCAGGACAGGTGTTGGACCGCTCGCTTCTCCTCCACCCAGCTCCCAGCACCCTCCTCACCCGCACTGGGTGCTCAGACAGTCAGTGACACCATTGTTCTTATGCCTTCCTTGAGTGTGGCGAGTATGTTTTGGAGTCCAGGATTCCTTGGTCTATCCACTCTTGTTTAAGGGGGAGGTCTAGAGAGTGCACATAGTTCACCTGAACTGATCTATCGAGGGCCCAGAGAACAAGGAAGATCACCACTTCCAGTGAGGAGTGGACAGGCCGTGGTGGGAGAGACACGTTTCCCCACTGCAAGACAGTGACGTATTTTGCAGCCCACCAAGAGGTTGGCTCCTTGCCTGTCACCCTGGTTCTGGCTACAGAGAACCCAGGCCCCAGTCACAAGTCTCATGCCACATCTGGAAGCTTCTCTCTCTCTCTCTCTCTTCTCCACTCTTTTGCCCTTTCTCCCTCCTTCCTCAGCACCGCACAAGCCCTGGTCCTTCAGCCCCTCCTCCCCTCCTCCTTGTTGTGCTGTAACATGCCCCTTTGCCTCTTACAAATAACAAGGAACATAAGAACATAAGAAGAGCCCTGCTTGATCAGGCCAAAAGCCCATCTAGTCCAGCTTCCTGTATCACACAGTGGCCCCACCAGATGCCTCAGGGAGCACACAGCCAACAAGATACCCGTATTGTCCTGAGTATAAGACGCACTTGATTATAAGACGCACCCTTAAAGTTTGGTGCTATTAAATTTTTTTAATTAAATCACTGGCATTAAATTTATGCCTGATTATAAGACGCACCCCTAATTTAAAAACTTAAATTAGGAGAAAAAAGTGAGTCTTATACTCAGACCAATACGGTACTTGTATCCTGTCGCCACTCCCTTGCACCTGGCACAAAGAAAACCTACCCCTACAACCAGGAGGTTGCTTATCCCCATCATGGCTTGTAAGCTGTGATGGACTTTTCCTCCATAAATCTGTCCAATCCCCTTTTAAAGGCATCCAGGCCAGGTGCCATCACCACCTCCTGTGGCAAGGAGTTCCACAAACCAATTACACGCTGGGTAAAGAAATATTTTATTTTGTCTGTTTTAATCCTCCCTCCACTCAATTTGAGTGGATGTCCCCTAGTTCTAGTGTTGTGTGAGAGGGAAAAGAACTTCTCTCTATCCACTCCATCCCATCTCCATCCTCAGAGGATCTCAGAGGCATCTGGCTGGCTACTGCTGACCACAGAATGCTGGGCGAGAAGACAGAGCTCTGGTCTGAGACCACAAGGCAATTCTGGCATACTTGGAGAAGTGACGGGAGGGCAGGAACCAGGCTCACCAGCTGGCCATGAACGAATCGGGGTCTACGATGCACTCCAGAATTAGGGGCCCACCAAGCACCGGTACAGGAGGCGAAAGGAAAGTACAGCTGGTGTACAGCTGCCTAGGTTCGCGTTATGGAACGGTCAACTCCATCAGCCAGCCTTGTTTGTCCAGGCAGTTCTTAGGGATCTCCAGTGATTCAACAGCATCCCTAGCAAAATCTGTCACAATGCACCCATGCAGCCCACCCTGTTACAAAATCCTTTCCAGGCTCTTTGTAGGGTTCATTCTGCTTTGGCATTCTCTCCCCAATCCCCACGCTACTACATTTTCTCTGTTTGCATAATGAGAAAGAAAAGGAGGAGGCAGAAACAGTATTAGTAAGGGAGCAAAGATCATCAGTATGCAGTGAGTGGAAAAGCATCTTCTTGGTTAAAGCCTCTCTCTCTCCTCTCTCTCTCTCCTCTCTCTCCCTCCAGCCCTGGAAAAGGAGCCTGGGTGGGTCCAACAGCTTAGAGGTGTGGGGGTGGGGAAGGGGGGTGCAGCACAACGGAGTGGAAAATGACATTGTTGTCTCTGCAGAAGGATTTAATGCTATCCTTTGCCATTTCTCCACTGGATAATTCATAGCAACATCATCATTAAGGCAGAGAGCTAATCAAAGGATGGGTCCCTAATGAAAATTGCACTATTTGCCAACCCGCCCCCCCGCCCCCCCCCCGCAAAGTAATTAAAAAATCACTGAGGCTAATGGGAAGCTGTGGGGCTAAGATTCTCCCAGAGCTACAGGGGCTGAGCCTGCATATTATAATCCGTTAACGTAGCAATGGGAAGACTCCAGGCGTTGTGGGATCAATTTTGTGCTTTAATTAGAATCCCAAGGACCATGGCAACTGGAGTCAGTGGGTCAGGCGAACGACCCATTGCACCCCATTAGCTGCACACTGATCTACTTTCCCTTACATTATAAGTCAGGAAGCATTTGAAGTATGGGTTTCATGTAGGTTTCAGCGCTCAGTACGGTGGTATAAACTGGGGTCAAAATCACCTCTTTTTTAAAAGAATAAAGGGGATTTGTGATGTTTGCAGGCCAAAGCTACTGCATATTCTAATACACAGCTGAAACTAATTTTGTTATATCCTTGACAACTGTTTGCATGTGCCACTGACAATCTCTGTTTTCTGGTGTTTGTTCCGTTCTGGTGTTTGTACATTGTTTCGGCGGTGTTTGTTCCATCACTGTTCCCGTCTGAGTGGGGTTGGGGTGGAAGCACTTAGATATTAGAGCTCCTGTATGTCAACAGAGAAACAGACAACTTCTGAAGCGTTTCTCTGAGCCCGCAGTGTGACACGGCAGCAAAGAAGGTGAAGGCCATTCTAGGCGGCATCAGCAGAAGTATAATATCCAGATCACGAGAAGAAGTAATGGTACCATTGTATTGTGCTTGAGTCAGACCCCATATAGAACATCGTGTCCAGTTCTGGGTGTCCCAGTTTAAGAGGGATATTGACAAACGGGAGCAGATCTAGCTGAGGGAGACGAGGATGTTGAGGGGGCTGGAGACCATATCGAGGAAAGGTTGAAGGACTTGGGCAGCAGCAGGGGTTCAATTGGAGACAAGACAGCCGTTAAGGGGTGACATGATAACAACTATTTACAAATATCGGAGCAGCTGTCATGCAGAAGATAAGGCCGATTTGTTCTTAGTTGCTTCGGAGGGCAAGACTAGGACAAGTGAGCTCCAATCACAACACAGGAGATTTTGATTAAACATTAGGAAGAACTTCCTGATGGTGTGAACTGTTCAGCAGTGAAGCAGTCTGCCTTGGAAGGTGGTAGACTTTCCATCGCTAGAGGTCTGTAAGCAGAGGCTGGAGAGCCATCTCTCTATCAGGGATGTTGCAGTGGTGGACGGCCAGCAGTGGCAGGGGGTGGACTTGATGATCTTGTAGATCCCCTCCATGTCTGTGATTCTATGGAACCCTGGAAAGTCACTGCAGGTCAAATCAGAGTCTAGTGAAAAAGGTGGACCAATGGGGGCTGATCCAGGAGAAGGCAGCTTAATATCTGCAATGCCAGGCACACATCCCCCCCCCCGCATGTGCCCCCTCACCTTTCTGAGGCCATGTTTGGTCTGTCCCTCCAGCAAACTAGGTTTTGTCATCATGTGTAGGTCTGGATTGCAGCCTCTGTGTACCAAGCACAGGACTGTATCCTCCACAAGGATCTTTTCTTTTTACGTACAAACATATTTGATCGAGGAGGGGAAATGAACAAGTCTGTTAAGTGTATGCTGAGCAGGGATTGTGGCTGAGGGCGTGCTAGCATAACAGCTTCCTGTAGTGTTGCTTCGGCTCATGTATGTGACCGGGAAGTGTGGAAAGCATTCCCGATCTTCTGGTGTCACTGCTGTTTGCTTTAAGACAGTGTTTCTCAAACTGTGGGTCGGGACATACTTGGTGGGTCGCGACCTGATTTCTGGTGGGCCCCAGGTGATGGAAAGATCAGATAAGTAATTTCCACAAGTCCCAAGGCTATTCAAAAATCATATAGCTGCTAATTGCCCTTTAAAGAGCTGAACTTCTGCAGCTTCCAAGCTTGTGTAAATATAGGGAGATAAATATTTGAGCATCTCGTAAAGCTAGGTGGGTCCCGATAGAGTGTCATTTTAAAAAGTGGGTTCCGGTGCTAAAAGGTTTGAGAACCACTGCTTTAAGAATTCATGTGCCATTCTCACTACAGCTTGTCCTCACTTAAAGTTGTTTCATTATATTGTCAGCACTGTCTGTGTGGAGTTTGAACGTTCTCCCCATGTCTGCGTGCGTTTTCTCTGGCCCAGAAAGCTCACGTTTATTTCAATGTTTAATATTAGAAGTGTTTTGGGTCTTTATTTAGAAGTTTGGTGATGATTTTGTGACCAGAAATGTACTGTAAACTCTTGTTTATGTTATGTATATCAATAAGCCTACGGTGAAATTGGTTTCATTATAACTTGTTTTGCTTGTTTCTTGAGGGCAGAATATATATATATATATATATATATATATATATATATATATATATATATATATATATATATATATATATATATATATATATATATATATATCTGTTCATGAAAGATTGGACATTTATATATATTGTAAAAAACCCCAAGGGGGGGGGGTTAGGACAGCCTGCCCATGTACACCGCCTTGGATTAAAGTTGGAGGAGAAATCCAATGACCAAGAAAGGCGGTATATAAATACTGTATATTATATTATATTATATTATATTATATTATATTATATTATATTATATTATATTATATATATGCTGGTTGAAGGCTTGCAACATCCTTCAGTGCAGCTTGCTAAGTCACCAGGCCTCATGGAGGCAGTGGGTGTTTAGCTTGCTTGTTCTCCCTTCTGCTGTGGATACAATGGACACAGTATTATCCTGTGTATTAGATTAACGCAAATGGACCCAGCTTCATCCAGCAAATGTCACACAGGATGCACTTTGATGAGGCAGATCCTTATTATTCCCATTTTAGAGATGAAGGATTGTGACTGAGGCTGTACAACTTGCCCAAAAAAAGGCCACCCAGTAAGTCTAGGCCTGATCAGAGATCTGAAGCCAGCAGCCTCCCAAATTCAAGCCCAGTCCAGGAAACTACCTACCCAGTGGATTTAATAAGTAATGGGGGATGAAGGCCAGGGAACCTCTAAAATGCACAAGAGAAGGAAAGAAAAGAGGGCATTACTTCTTCAAGACTGCACACCATCATGCCTACTGCTTCCCCATTTGCAAACCCGCCCTCATTCATTCCAAGCGGCTTTTGTTCAAGCACTCAGATTATAAGCATTTTCAGGCAGCTGCTCCAAAGGGTGGGTGGGCTGAAGGATTACAAAACCGCTCGCTCGCAGGGACGTCATGTTTGTAATTGAACAGGAATCCTACTAAGCCATCTTGCCCCCTCCTCTCTGGCTTTTTCCCCCAACACATCCAAGAAGGACTCCAGCATGCCAGGGCCAACTCCGCTGGTCCAAAAGGAGCCCTGCCCTCAGACGACCTTGGAGCAGCAAGGAAGACCTCCATCTCTCTTCTGCAAGAGGCTGCACAGATTGTAATTAGCAGGCTGTCTTTGCGCCTGGATGCCAAGTAAGTGTTGCTTGGGGGAGAAATGAGATTAGTGGAGCAGAGCGAAGGCGCCTCTAGGGAGGAGAGAATCATCAGGCAGGGGGAGGTGGGCGGAGGAGGAGGCAGGGGAAAAACGAGAAAGCCGAAGGAAGGAAGGAAGGAAGGAAGGAAGGAAGGAAGGAAGGAAGGAAGGAAGGAAGGAGGATGCGATGAATGCTGAAGCAGCAAGCAAGGGCCTCAAACACAAGCAGAAAGCAGAAGGAAAAAGCGGTGCTTTGATTTGCTCCAGAAAGGAAGGTATCTGTTTCTTCGGCATATCACGTGATGCTCGGTCAATATTTGAGTATAGAGGAGTATCAAAATTATATACATGATGGACAGGTTGGTCTGGTCTGGGCCATCATCCCTTCGGTGTGTCCATGTCCTCCCTTTGCTTTCTCACACACACACCTGCCCAATCCCTGCTGCTGTTCACATGTAAGACTCATACACAGGGGCAGGAGGAAATGGTGGTAACAAAATAAAAACATAACAACACCGCTTTCTGCTAAAAAAAAACCTGTGAAAAATAAAACCACGTAATTTTGCGTTGTTCTTCATGTGCTAACACTGTACAATCTATATCACCTACCTAGTACACTTTTAAAGTGGTTACAGTTGATAAAAATGGGAAAAAATTGGAATAAAAACACATAACACCGCTTTCTGCTATTTCATTTTGGTTAAACATCGAAATCTGAGAAAAAAGAAAACCATTTTCTCCCACCTCAACTCATGCAGAATATGGGTGGCCTTGAGGACAAAGGGTAAGAATATAAGAACATCAGAAGAGCCCTGCTGGATCAGGCCAAAGGCCCATCCAGTCCAGCTTCCTGTATCTCACAGTGGCCCTACCAGATGCTTTAGGGGTAGCACACAAGACAACAAGAGACCTGTATCCTGTTGCCACTCCCTTGCATTTGACATTCAGAGGTAGGCTACCTCTAAAATCTGGAGGTTGCACATAGTCCACATTTTTGTGCGCCAACGATATTTCACACTTCCAAGAGGCTGGATTGCTCATCAGCATTCCATAGCCAGGATGGAGTAGTGGTTTGGGAGTCGGACTTAGACCTGCAAGATCCAGGTTCAAATCCCCGTTCAGCCACAAAGCTTCCTGGGTGACCTTGGGCCAGTCACTATCTCTCAGCCCCACCTACCTCACAGGGTTGTTGTGAGGACAAAAAGGAGGGGAGGAAATATGTACACCACTCTGAGCTCCTTGGAGGAAGGGCGGTATAAAAATGTGAAAATAACTAACTAACTAACTAAATAAATAAAAATAGTCTCTCAGTGGTCGTGGCTGGAGGGGCTTTGTGGAAGTCACTGGAAACCAGGCAATAGTGATAGAGGTTTCAAAGACTGGTGTCCCCAACGCAACCCAGCGGGAAGATACCACTCTGAGTATATAACCATTTGGAGAAGAAAGTGGCAGGTAGGGACAAGGTTCAGCTTCCGACCACACCACCACCATTTCTCTACTCTAAGTTTAATGCTCTCCTGCAGCTGCTTCTCATTTTACAAAACAGCATGTACAAGGATTTGGTTGCAAATGTCTGTGCGTCTCATCTGGCTAGCACCAAATTACTGATGGGGGAGGTGAACTACTTCGCAACAGGTTGTATCTAAAGGTGTCTCAATGTGCCAGTACAGTGGATGCAAATGAAATAGCAGAAGGGGGATGAAAAGCAGACCCGCAGGATCCCAGAACATACCCATCGTAGCCATTCCCCTTTCAGTCATTTTCGACGCCAAGATGATCACTTCCCAGCACCTCAAACCAGAGACGTGTTCACTGACCAGTTTCAAGTTAGAGAGTCTTCCTCATGGAGACTCTACTTCATCTGTCTTTACTCTCCTGACCCAGTGTGGCTTCATATGGGGAAAGACTGCTTGGGGCTGCTGGGGGGCTCCACCCCACAGGTGGAGAGGCCAGCCCAGAGTTCCTCGAAGGGGTATCGCAGCAGGTCTGTCTTACTGGCGAGGTGCACACGCTGGGAGTTCAGCGTGACCCAATGCTAGAGGTTCTCTGTTGCCTTTGCCATGGTGGGGTCTGAAGTTACCACTGCCCACCTCACCAGGATGGAATCAGAGGAGCTAGAATGTAAACTGGCTTTTAACAAATGTAAATATAGGTGATCCACTGGGGTTGTTTGTTTTAATTATTTGTTTTTAATTATTTTAATGTATATATGTATTTTAATGTTTTATTGTAAGCCGCCTTGAGTGCCCTTGCTGGGAGAAAGGCGGGATATAAATTCTTTAAATAAATAAATAAATAAATAATTCTGGGGTGGAAATTTGAGTGCTTTGGGGGAAGCAGCTAATTTGCACGGTGCTTCCCTTGTGTAGCACTTAGTATTTCATGACTGAGTTTAGCATTCATGCAAATCCTCCACAGGTGATGCTACAGCTGCACTTTAGCTTTTAATTAAACTTTGCTTGACGAGCAGAATGAGATAAGCAGAAGGAAGAGCTCCATCTCCTACCGATGAGAGACTGGCCAGTTGGGGGCATCAGGAGGGTAAACTGGAGATGCAGCCTTCAATCGGTATGAACGTTGAAAACGGGAATATCACTATTTTTTGCAACAATAGCATGTCTGCTGCTGGATGAATGCTGTCTTCCTCTCCTTCACAATACAGGAGAGCCAAGCAAGAAATTCCCCATCACCAGAGTCTTTGCGATTCACCCAAAAAGACGTCTGCCCACCCCATCCCCTGATGTCTCTGCGCTGAATATTTGACCTGCTGCCATTTTTTCGGGGAAATAACTTCATTCTAAGAATGATTTTCATGGGTTTTTTCAGACATATTCTGTGAACCATTTTGGGAGGCTGCTAGGAAGCAGTAAAAAGATATAAGAAAACCATCACGAAAAGCCATTCTTAGTCATTGGACCCTGGTCAAGGTGCAGCCGGGCACTTCTTCCGCTCCTCTGTCTCCCGGCTGCAGCATCCTGTGAAAACAGCCCTGGCCACCCCAGCATGGCAAACAGCTGCTGCTGTCAGAACGGTCTAGAGTAGACAGAGGCTGTTTGGAAAGCTGGCAATATTGGGCTCCCAAGCAAGACGTGTCCTCTTCAGGTTCGCCACCAAGTGAACCCTGGAGCTTCAAAGGGGGCTTCAAATCCAAGCGAAGCAGCAGCGCTAGGGCAGGTGAACTTAACCCTTTTCTCCTGTGCAGTTTTCCCAATGAAATTCAGTGGCAGGCAGGCAGGCAGGCGGCTCCGGATCCACTGGCGCCATTGGGAAGGGTCCAGTGTTCCCGGTAGTGTGCTACTGAATGCTTTCTTTACCCATTGTGTAATTCATCTGTGGAACTCCTTGCCACAGGATGTGGTGATGGCACCTGGCGTAGATGCCTTTAAAAGGGGATTGGACAGATTCATGGAGGAAAAGTCCATCACATGTGATGGAAAAGTCCATCACAAAAGTCCATTGAGCCCAATGTACAAGGAAGTAAGCCCTTGATGCCTGCAGGCAGGCACTAAGCTCTGGGTGGGAACGATCCAAGAGAGCAAACAGCCCCTTAAAAGAGAACTGCTGGGTCAAAGGACTCGCCACAGAAATGCCAACTGGGCAGCTGCTGCTCCTAGAAATTAGCAAGAGAGAACAAGGACCTCTCTCTCTCTCTCTCTCTCTCTCTCTCTCTCTCTCTCTCTCTCTCTCTCTCTCTCTCTCTCTCTCTCTCTCAATGAAGGGCTCAGTAGGGATGTGGTCTGAAGGCCAAAAAGTTCAAGCGGAGGGTGAGGAGACAAGGACAGGGGAAGGAGGGGAAGGAATCGCACCTGAGCCGTTTGGGAGCCCTCCGCTCCGAGTCATGAGAGGAGGGGAAAGACTGGCGGGAGTTGGTGCTTCCATAGCCTCTTCTAGAGTCTCCTGTTCTGCCTAAGATATGAGGCGATTGCCGTCCGTCCAGAAGAGGATTTCCTGGCTAAATATCACCCTCCTTGGAGCTGTGTTGCTTTTCACCAAGCAGCGTGTGAAACTTAAATACCAACATTTCTTGTAGCACTTTAGCAGCTTCTCACCATCCCCCTGGCAACGCCTGCTTGTCTCCTGCTGCATGACGGAGGTGCTTGTGCACTCAAGACGGTGCCAGAGAAATGCATGTCTGTGAGATGCACTTGTGGGGCCAGAGGGAATTAGGGGGTCCTTCTGGGAAGCGGGACTTGGATGGAATCGTGTGGCTTCCAGCCAGCCACTGGCACAAGTCCCACGCCCCACCCCCCATCTGGCACAAACTGCATATAATATATCTGTAGCACAGGTGCCGTGGCTGAGGCTGAGCTATGAACTAGGACTTTCCGGGTTTAAATTTCCCCACAGCCATGGACTTCCTAGACAGCAACATCTCCGCCCTGCCCCCTTCTCTCTTCTGGGCTACGGGGATGAGTGCATGGGTGCATTGCGACAGATGATCATGCTGGCCAGGGGCTCGCGGTGGGTGAGGCTGTTTGCTAGTCAGCATGGCTCCTCCTGACCTTTAGGTGCTAAGCGGCCGAGCTGAGGGAGGGCACTGCGCAAGCAAGCAGACTGTTTCTGACTGGTCAGTGGCCCCAGCATGGATACAGGCTGTCAAAGGCAGCTGGAATTATTCCAGGGCTGCCAACTCTGACTGAAGTGATGACTGGAGAGGTCTTAGCCTCCAGTGCAATCACAAACAGGCACATCTCTGTGGGTAGTACAGGTCCCAGACTTGGGAATCCAGAGCAATGGGTGTGTGAGAGCTTAGGGCATGGTGGACTCCATGCGGCCGGCAGAGCTCATGGAGGGAGCTCTTATTGGTTGGAAGGCGGGGGGGGGGGTGAAGGAGGGAGGGAGGGAGGGACACACCTCCACAGGTCAAAGGGAGCCAGAGTAGAAGTCTGAGCCTGTCGCCTCTGAGTCACTCCTCCAGTGTCCTGCCGACGATATTCTGCTCACTTTCCGACAGTTTTAAACAAGAAACAACTTGGGAGCAACCAGGCACCTGCAGGCCTGTCTTCTCCCATGTGAGCCGGCTGCGTATTCAGTCAAGGTCATCTTTGGAGGTCTTGCTCCAGTTGCTCAGCCCCCTTCGAAGTTCAGGAGGGTGGCGACTGGAGAGGGGGGGTCTTCTCAGTCAAGGCTGGCCCATCCAACTAAGGCAGGCAGCAGCTCTCAGGCAGCAGCAGCCTGGTGGTGCTCACCTCTGCCTGCCCACTCGCCTCCTCCTGCTGCAGCTGCTCTCTAGATTGGAAAAGAAAGCAGGGGGCTCTCCGCTCTCCTCCACACTTCCTCCTCTGCTCTCACCCCTCTTCCTTTTCCAGTCTAGGAAGTGGGAGGAGGAGCAGAGGTGGCACACAGGTTTTGCACACTGCCTCAAGCGCCAGGAAATATTGGGCCAGTCCTGCTCCTGGTGGTGGCTCCCCCACCCCAGAGATGTCTGATTCGTACTAGCCAGAGTCTTAGCGACAGGCTTGAACCTCGAGGGTCTGTCACTCCAGTGTCTCCCACTGGCCCACCAGCTTCAGAACACAGGAGCAGACACTTGAATCGTGGCCTTTTGCTGGCAAGAAGGCAGCTGAGGATTTGACGGTTTGGGAACACGGGCAGCCTCTTCGCGGACAGCTTGAAGGGGATCCCAGGAGTGCACACCGCACCCCTGGCCCTGGGAAGCCTCCACAGTGCTGTCAGGGCAGAAACAGAGCTCTGTTTGCCTTGGCAAAAGGAGCCTATTCGCTGCTCAGGCAAAGCAGCTGGAAGAAGTGGCTGCAGTTTGCACCTGCCCCAAACCAGCAGAAAGTCCTTTCCCAAGTGACAGCATCACCCTCAACCCCACCTTTCTCACATCTGCAGCATCCCTGTCATTGCCACAGCCTCTTCTGGCTTTCTCATGTCCTGGGACACTGTCTAGGAATGCACAGGACGACATCTGGCATATTTCAATGTATGGCGTATTTCAACTATACCAAGCACTATGTGAAGGAAAGATCTTTATAAAGAAATCTTCCGACCTCTCATGTAAGAGGTGCTTACAGAAACAATCATAAAACAACTTAATACACAAATTTAAAATCTCAAAGCTAATAAAGAAGAATCCACGTTGCACCTTCAAAATGTACGGAGGGAAGAAGGTCTAGGGTGCCTTCGGAGACAACTTCAACAAACAGTTGAAGACTCATGTGAGGCTCCCAAGGGTTGCCAAGGGAGGGGGCCGCCCCCTGCATCTCTGTGGTGACCTTCCAGTCAGTCTCTTTCGGAGGCCAGTCGAATTCCACCCCAGCTCTGCATAGGGTGTGACTGGCGCATTCTCTCACTCCCAAGTCAAAGATGGCATGGATGACCAGTCCTCGGAGGAAGCTACCAGTTGTAGCCTGTAGCCATGAGTTGCCATATCCTGTTTAAGGGGACAGGACTTGCACCTGTGCTAAATGATGCACAATAATCCACATACCATCTCCGTCCCAATTCCAGTATGGCCCACTGACCACCTGGTACCTTTCAGCACCTTTACTGGATTGCAATGCTCCCCCCCCCGCCAACCCCACAACCCTGAGCCCTGCGCAGAACCCTCTGCCAGTTGCTCCCTTGCCTCGCTTGAGTAGCAATGACCTGCTCTATATCTCTGAACGATGGCTTCACAAACAACAAGGCAATTCAGTGTGTCTCAGGGGGTCTTTAGAAACCATTACAAGGAAGAATCAAAGCACAATTTCTAGGGCTGCCTGATTTGCACTGAGGTGAACACAGTTTACCAGGGGAAACGTCTCCCGAGTGGTGATGCCAGCGTGGTTTAGTAGTTCAGAGTGTTGGACTAGGACCAGGGGAACCTGGATTCAACTCCCTGCTCTGTCCAAAACAAACAAACAAACAAACAAACAAACAAACAAACCCTCACTGGAGGGCCTTGGCCAGTCACTCACTCTCTTTCAGCCTAGCCAACCTCATAGGGTTGTTGTGAGGATAAAAGGAGGAGGGGGAGACCTGCATACTTTGCCTCGAGCTCCTGAGAGGAAGGGTGGAATGAAAATCTAATAAATAAGATGAAGGGGTTAGAAAAGTTTTCTTTGCAGGCCAGATGCTCATGAGAAATCCAGGGTACGTCTCTGCACCCTACAGGGACAAATCCAAGAAGAGTAGCCATGCAAGACCACTGCAGCCAAAGCTTCCAAGGGTTTTGTGGTGCTCAAAAGACTGACGTTTATTTGGGGCCGACTTCCACAGGCAAGTGCCAACTGCCTGGGCCGAAGGGAGCTCATGCCAATCGAATCGTGGCATGGTTTGAGTGGCAAGCAGTTAGGGAGACAGAAGAACCGCTATCACTATGTATGTATTTATTTAAAATATTTATATCCCACCTCTTCCTTCCTGCTAGGAAGGCACTCAAGGTGGCATACTAAAACATATTAAAAAGCGCAATAAAAATAGATCCAATATCATGAAAACAACAGCACACAGCACCACAGCAAGAAGTCTCAGAACAGGATCATGAAGGGAAAACCAGAGCAGATCAACATCCACTTGGGCCCCCGAAGCTCAGTGGAACAAGAGCGTTTTCACCTGCTGTTTGAACAGTGACAGCAGGGAAGCCAGTCTTGCATCCAGGGGCAAGGAGTTCCACACACTGGACAGAGGGCTTCTCATGCATCACTGCCAAGTGCACTCCTGTCAAAGGTGGGACACGCAGATCTTAGTTGATCTGGTAGGAGGCAAGCAGATTCGGGGTGGGGGGAGTCTTTCAAGTACCCTGCTCCCAAGCGCTTTTGCTTTAACAGGCAGAACCTGCACCTAGAATTGCACCCAGAAACAGACCACCACACAAATCTTTTTGCAGTCACTACACAAACAGCAGCGTCGTCTTGGGATGCTTGCTTCACCACACACCCTGCACAGCATCTTCCCCCTCAGGTGCACGACATTCACTAGTGACTAGAGAAAACCTTGAAGCAAACACTCTCCCGGGTGCTAACGAGGTGGCTTTCCATTTCGCCTCCGTTCTCTCCTCTCAGGAACCCCCTTCCAAAATCTCTGTAAAGCAGGCCAGGAGGATCACCCCCACATTGTGCCCCCCAGAAGGACACCTTGCATGGTCACAGCTGAGGATCCAAATGGGGAGGCTTCTCCCCATTGCAGGGGGATTAGACTGCTCCGGACAATGCCCATGGTTCCGGTTTGCACACAGACAGCCATCCTTCAAATTTCATTTTTCATGTACATCCATGCACATGGGAAATGCACAGAATTACATTTTCTCTCCATTCTCGGAGTTGTTGTGACTTTTCAGGGCCTTGCTGGGGTCGGCGAGCCATTGCATGGCCCCCTCCTCACTGCCCTGCCAAACAAGCCACATCCTGGCTCCTTGCCCAGGCAGGCACCACAGGGAGGAACTGAGGGTGGGGGGAGCAATTGTGCAGATGTGCACCCCTGTCATGTGATGATGCCCGGCGTGTGTGGGTCCTGTCAGGGGATGTGGGGGAGGAGGGGACATCCACCCACCCACATCGCAGTCGCTTCTCTGCCCTAGTTACCTCAGAGACAGGGTCGCCATCATGCAGCTGGGTCCCGGATGAAAGCCAGACGTGGGTGGCTGAGGTGGGGGGAGAGAAGGAGAGGATGTGGTGGGAGGGCAACATGGCAGCCTCCCTTTCCCCAGGAGCCTTCAGCTTCATTCCACTGCAGACAACAGGGTGGATGGATCACTTTGCCAGGGGACGGGCGGCATTTGGACGTGGCACAGAGCCTGATTGGCATTCAGAAGGGGAATCAATCCTCCGTAGCGCTGCCGCCTTCTCCCACCCGCCGCCAGCAACCGCCAGGGTTTTGTCCTCCTAACAGATGTCTCCCTGGTTTGACCCACCGCATGCAGATACCTCAGTCCCTTCACACCTATCTCTACCAGCCCAAGTGGGACTTCATTTGAGGGGAAACTGAAGTAGCAACATTCCTTTGAGCCCGGCTGAACTCTAGAACTTATTTTCAATACCAGAGCTCAGCTCTGGCATTTATGAAGGCACAGTATTGAGAAGTCAACCTCTGAGCATGTACAAAGCCCCCCATCTATCTGTCCTATTCCTGTTTCTGCCCCCTCCTCCGCCTGTCCGCCCCCCCTCCCAGCACTCAGCTTCTCATGTCCCTCCAAGCGCTGTGTTACTTGCTACTGCAGGCAGCTTGGTGCAAACACTTGAACGACAGCCAACAAAGGAGGGGGGCAGACGACAGGAAAGAGGCAGTGCCTGCCACCCAGGCATTTTTGGTGTTTTGATGGGGGGGGGGAATCTAAGAAGCAGACTGACTGGCTGGTTGGATGCTGGCCCATCAGAAAGTACGCATTGCAAGTACAGAGAGGGAAAGATGGGGGGGGGGTGTTTACGTCTTGTGAGCAGAGGAGAGGGAGAAAGAGAGATGGGGACAGATGAGCAAATTGATTAGTCAGGAAGGAAGACAGAGCAGCTGGCAGATGAGAAGGGGGAGAGGGATGGATGGATGGAGACGGGGAGAGAGAGGGATAGCGAGAGAGGAGAGAAAGGCAGACTGACTAATGAGGGAGCTACCAGAGTGAGATGAAAGCGAATCACGAAGGCGGTGAAGAGACGGAGGGTCCCAGGAAGAGAAAAGCTGTATGGGGGGGGGGGAGAGACACTGATAGTGTCTGTCCCACACACACACACACACACACACACACACACACACACACACACACACACACACACACACACACACACCGAGAAAGGGGGGCTCGTAACGGCTTTGGAGCAAGAGAGAAGCATGGGGAGAGCCGGGAGAGCAGCTGAACAAGCCGCCTGGCAGGACAGAGAGCGTGGGAACCAAGCTCCTCGGAGAGGCTGGAGCAGGGGCTGCCTTTTCCACCACTCCTCACGCCCCACGCCTCTGCCGCCCGCGCCCTCCCTCCCTGCCTGAGGTCTCCCTCCCTGGCTGGCCGGCTGGCTCACCTTGTGGAGCTTCCACATGGCGCCCAGCGCCTTGACCTCGTGGCTGGAGTGCTTGCCCTCCTCCAGGCACTGGTAGCAGACGGGCATCTTGCACTGGACGCAGTACATGCTGTGGTTCTCCAGCTCGTGGTCGGTGCAGGTGGAGATCTTGCGGGGACTGAGCCTCCGGCTGACCCGGCCCTGGGCGGGCGGCAGCAGGCGGTGCTTGGCCAGCGGGCCCCGCGGCGGGTGGCAGCGCAGGCGGCACGGGTCGCAGTAGAAGACGTCGCACTGCTCGCACATGACGGTGGCCTCCTTGGGCGCCTTCTCGCACAGCTGGCAGCGCAGCGCGGCCGCCTTGCTCTGCTGGTAGCGGTCGATGACGCCCTCCAGGACGCGGTTCTTGGGGAAGCCGCGCAGGCCCCGCTCGTCCAGGATCAGGCTCCGGTGGCACTGCGGGCAGGTCAGGCAGGAGTTGCGCGGCACCGGCGCCCCCAGCGAGGCCGACGAGGTGGGCGGCAGGTGCGCGGGCGGCGGCATGGTCGGCGGGAAGACCCGCACGCCGTTGGGCGACTTCTGGCACGGCGTGGTGGGGGCGCTGGCGAAGCCGCCGTACGAGCCGTAGCCGCTGTCTGCCTCGCTGTACAGGCTCATCTTGTCCAGGTCCAGGTAGTCGTAGTCCGAGCCGCCCGAGCCCGAGGCGCGCCGGCTCTGCGGCGACTCGGTCTCGGGCGTCTGCACCAGGATGTTGCGGGCGCACGCCTGGCACAGGTTGTGCGAGCAGGGCAGGATGAGCGGCTCGCGGTAGAAGGAGCCGCACACGGGGCACTTCAGCTCCTCTTCCATCTCTTCCATGGGGCTCTGCAGTGGCGGAAGGCCGGGCGAAGGAGACGGTGCGCCGCGCCGCGCGTTCAGCACCACGGACAGCGACCAGCGGCTGCTTCCAGCCCAGCGCGACGCCAGCCAGCAGTGCAGCCGGCCAGGCGGGCTCAGCCTTCCCTCCGCTCCTCTCGCTCCGCCCCTCGGCGCGCGCCATTGGCCGCCGGTGCCGACGACCGGGCCGCCATTGGGCCAGGGGTGGCATCTAGGCTCCGCCTTCCTTTCTCGCCCCTCAGAGAGGGACTGGGAGGCTGGCTGGCTGGCTGGCTGCTCCGCTTCCATCTCGCGCTCCCTCCCTCCCCCCCCCTCGTTCTCTGCACAAGGAGGGAGACGGCGGAATTGCTGCTGCAGAAAAGGAAGACCGCGGCTGCTCCGGAGCGCTTCCTGCGGCTGTCGCCCCTCGACCGCCCTGAAGGGCAGGGGCCCTTCTGCTTGCACATTGATTGTCGTCGAGTTCCAGGCACAGTATGGACTCATGTATACTGTACACATACATAGGTATATTTAAATTCTCTCTAGGCCTTGTGATGGAGGCATCCGTCTATCTCGCTGGCTGGGGATCAGGGCCATGGGCACTTAGCCCGACTCTCTCAGGGGTAAGAGAGGACATCAAAGAGCCCGGCTGGCTCACAGGCTGAGCGGGTCCATCTAGTCAGCATCCGTCTCCAACAGTAGCCTCTTTCTGAGTAATTGCAATGCGTACTTTCTGATGGGCCAGCATCCAACCAGCCTGTCAGTTTGCTTTTTAGATCCCCCCCCATCAAAACATCTAAACTCCTAGGACCCCCTCAAGCAGACCATGAAGGCAACACAGCCTTCCCCTCTTTGGCTGTCCCTCAGAAATTGCTGCTATGCTACCACTGAACGCAGAGATGCCATGAAAGAAACCATCGTTCCTCCCCTCCTCCCCTCCTCCTTCATGCATTTGTCTCTTTCCCTTAGTGGCATCTTGTGGCAACCTATTCCACAATTTAACTCCGCATTAGGTGACAAAGTACTTTCTCTTCTCTGTCAGGGCAACAAGTAGGTTTGGAGAAGGACCATAGATAACTCAGTACGTAGTAGACCCGATCTGCTTTGTGGGCAGATGGTCCCAGGTTCCTCCTCAGGTAGACCCTTCTAGTCTGTATGAAGCTCTGCAGAGAGAGCTGCCACTCGCCAGTGTAGACAACACAGAATAGATGAACGAAAGAAGCATCTGGCTTATGACAAGACCACTTCATACATGCATATGAAATGCTTATGAAATGCCTTGGGCATTTGCAAGCCGCCTTGGGCATTTGCCTTCGGCATAGGATAAGGCGGGATAATAAATAAATAAATACCCATCTGGTACAGACTGATGTTGCCAGATACATGTATGACACATCCCTAGTGTTTCCTGAAATCCTGTGTTATTTGCCCTGAGTCTGGATTAACTGACAGGTGCAGCCTAAGAGACATGAAGTAGGAACCATGGTGATGAGTGCAGTCTAACCTGGCAGCTTGCACACCTCTGTCCCAATGGAAGATGTGTTGTTGCCTATGAAAGCTCATGCTGGGGAACACATCATTATATTGGTCAAGCAAAGTGACCCTTTTGGCTTTCCATCTGTCAATTTGTTTGTGATTTAATAACTGTGTTGAACATTGCAATAAGGGAATGAAATTTGGTGCACATATGTAGGACATTATTCTTCATTTCAAGTTCAAGTACCAGCGTGACCATTGCTTCTATTTCCGGGGGGGGGGGAAGGAAAACTCAAAATTATACAACACAATACAATACCTCCCTTGGAGAGTGAGATATTGGGATGAAAATGGATGTGTGCATATTGCATTTCAAGTACAAATCTTAGCCTGACTCCCCCCCCCCACCTGTTCTCCAGAGGGCAGGAGCGAGTAAGAGATATCAAACACAGTGATGTTCTCCTAGTTTGTTTTCTAAACATAATACACTTTCCGGAAAGTGTTTGGACCGTCTCACTGTGGTGGTGGTGGTTGGTATCTTTCGATCTGGTTTTATGCAAGATCTGAAGGACAAGATCACATGGCAAAAATCAGATACCTTGCAAATGAAGAGCAGCTCCCTCTATACCCAGAGTAACATGCATGTAACCTACAACTGGGCATGAGGCAGGGGGTACCCCCCCCCCCCGTTCAGAACTTGTTTGTCAACTCTTTCATAAGAATCAGTACAGACCCAGGGTTTGGTTTCTCGTGTGTAAGGGATACAGTCCTAGGCAGAGCTCAGAGGAGGCAGGTAAGCTGCGGCTGCTGGAAGCCTCACACAGGGAGGCAGAAAGTCCAAAAGGAACTCACCCCTCCGCTGGTGGTCTCCACTAACAAGAGACCAGGGCTGCAACTCTATACACACTTACCTGGGAATAAGTCCCAATGAATTCAATAGGACTTACTGATGCTGAGCAGACATGTGCTACAAATCCTTGGACATTTCTCATCCGATCCTTTTTAAATGGTACCTCCCCCTGCAACCGGTCACCTGAGGCAAGTTGCCTTATGGTAGAGGAAGACCTGCCCTCGCTCTCATATGTCACATGCTGCCATTCGGAACAAAGGAGGCTGCATTATATTGAGTCAGAGCCACTGAACTGTTCCCCTTCACCCTGGCATGGGGTCTTTTCCAGGGACTGGAGCCTCTTCTGTATGTTTGGGGGGGGATTGTGAGCCCTTTGGGGACAGGGAACCATTTATTAATTTGTTTTACTATGTAAACCGTGTTGTGAAGTACTCCTGCTGAAAAGCGGTATATAAATATTCATCCACATCCTCATCTACCTGGACTGGTGTTGTCTACTACACTGACAGGCTCTCCAGACTTTCGGACCGAGGAGGGTCTCCCAGCCCTACCTGGAGATGCTGCCAGGCAGGTATTAAACCTGGGACCTTTTGCATGCAAAGCAGGGGCTCTACCACCGAACTACAGCCCACCCTCATAAATATGTGCGTCCCGCTGCCTTGCTCCGTCCGTTCTTTTACCTGTGTATAGACTTCTATAAAGCACCTTTAACAGAGGCACATGGCCATTTGTGCTGGAATCTACTGCAGCTCCTTCTGTATGCATTCCTGTGGTCTCTTGACAGCTGCCTCCAGGAGCTCATTTGTTTGTCTGATTGCCTTCCCTAGCTGTGTCACACACCCCTGTGTTGTGTTTCTCTCTCCCCCATGTGCATATCCTGTCTTCTCTTTGGCTAAGTAAAAGCATCCTGCCTCCCATTGCCCACTTCTGTGGACCACCCGGGGTCGTTTTTCATGGTGAGAAATGGGGGGGAGGGGCTCGGATGGATGATCTGTTTAGCATGCAGATTGTTGGAACTACGTGCCCAGGGGAAGAGCCCGGTTGGTTGCTCTTTATGTAACCCGCCTCCCTCCATCCCGTACCATTTCATCTTGCAGTTTTCTGTCTGATGCAGCAGCAGCAACAGCAGCATTTCAGTCCTTTGCCATGCAATGAGGGAAGCTTTGGGCTGTCTGCATGGTGATATCGTCATATTTGAGATTGCCCCAAGGAGCATTGCCGTTCCCATTGCCAAAATGGTGGTGATGATTGTCTCCCTGGTCGCTAAATTCTTTTGTTGGAGTGACACAGCAGTGGTTACAGGTGTGGGAAGTGATTGTGAAACAAGGGAGATTTCCTGGATTATTAGCACTAGCTTTACCCAGGCATTCAACAATTTCTTTTCTTGTTTTATTAGTGCCTGGATCTGCAAGCAAGAGCCTGCTATGGCTACAGGGCAGCGTGCATCTTGCAACTCTGTGCAGTCACTGGGCAAGTGAAGAATTTGGCATCCTGAAAATATCAGCTTTTTCAAAGCAAGCTTCTAGTCCAGGGGTGGGTGGGGGACCTTTTTTTTCTGCGAAGGGCCATTTGAAATGTTACAAAATTGTTTGAGCCGTTCGAATTTATTTATTTATTTATTTATTTCGCGGGAGAGTTAGCTTACGGTACCAAGTGCACATGGCGTGTTTCCCTGGCGAACGCGGAATATGATGAAGTGGCTGGCCGAGCGAGCCTGCTGCGGTCGCTGTGGGGGGCCATGAGCAAGGCGAGCCGGCAGCCAGAAAAGAAGGCGCATTTCCCCGGCACCGTGCGCTGCTACCGCGCGTTCCCGTGCAGCATCCCGGGAACTAGGCAAGCCAGAAGCTATGCACGTGGCTGCCGGAAGAGGAGGCGCGAGGAGGTTCTGGCTGTCGAAAAGGCTGTTCGGGGGGGGGGGGTCCTGCAGCGAAGCCTCTGTCGTCGTCCTCCTCTCTGTCCTGAGCTCTCTCCATCTCCCAGCTGCTCTTATATACCCTTTGGGAACGCCGAGCCCTGCTTACTTTGGCTATCAGTGGGATTATCGAGGGCATTCCACGTCCTCTTGGTGGGCCTTGGCGGCCCAGATGGAATGAGCTCGGGGGCCTTAAACGGCCTGCAGGCCGGAGGTTCCCCACCCCTGTCCCTTGTAGCTGCAAACATAGGCTTGAAAATGTGTGGTTAATGCTTGCTGTAATCCCAGGGATGGTGGGACTGATTACAGTTTGTAGAGGCTGAAGGCTTAAGCTTTTGCCTCTGCTTTGATTAGATAAATTCACGGAGGAACAGTCTGTGATTGCTGAATGGAACCTCCATACCCAGAGGCAGTGTATCTCTGAATACCAGTTGCAAGAGGTAATCAATAGAGAAGAGGTGTGTGACCATCATGTCCCACTTGTGGACTTCCCAGAAGCATCTGATTGTTAGTCGCTTGGAAAGAGGGTGCTGTACTAGATACAGTAGACCTTTGGTCTAATCCAGCAGTGTTCTTCTTATGTTCTTGGTGGCTACTAGTCATAAGCTTGATATTCTACCTCCAGGTTCAGAAGCTGTATGCCTCTGAATACTGGTTACTGGGAAGCAACAATGGGAGAGGGTTATTTGCCTATATGTCCCACATCTGGTCTTCCCAGCAGCATCTGGTTGGTCCCTATGGGAAACAGAATGTTGGATTAAATGGACTTTTGGTTGGATCCAGCAGAACCCTTCTTCTGTTCTTCTGTGCATAGTAGCAGAAATCAACGAAACTATGCATAAGGAGAAACTATGTGCAAAGCGTTCCAATTTGCATAATGTATGCAGGTTGCAGCATCAGTGCGGGGGGGGGGGGGTTAGCACAGAATTTGGATTATCTTGGCACCAAATTGTCTCTCATTGTTTTTTGAAGTGTGGCAAGGAGCCAGAACAGCTTAATGCTGCTTAACACAGAGGGCAAACTGAAACTGGGAGCATGTGGGAGCATTGGGGTGGGCGGGCCTTCGCACATGACCTTCTGAGGCCAAATGCTGCCAGGGTTTGCTGGTGATCCTTGTAGGACAGTGAGCTGAGTCCCTCTGGTGTGGAGCCTACCTGGGGGTGGGGGTGGGGTGGGGGGGCTGAGTGCAGTCTTGTTGCAACTCTTTCTGGCCACACACTCTTTGCACTCATCTGCATGACTTAGGGCCAAACTAGACCAGAAGCAGGAGAGCTGAGGAAGATCTGGAAAAGTTGAGCTCAAGATCTCCTGTAGGTTCATCAAAATCGTGTAGGAGCTGTGGGAGGTGGGATTCATGGTGCTGCAGAATAAGTCCTTTCCCCTCTTGTGACATTTCCCCAATATTTAATCACCTCTCCCACAAAGCTGCTGTTCATTCATTTATATGTTGCTTTTCCAAAGCTCAAAGCAGCTCCCCTCCCAAAACTACAAACAAATACATAGGTAAAGTCACAATCAAAAGGAACAGAACAAACCAGAAAAATAAAATATATCAGTCAAAGCCAGTGATGGGGACTCGAGTCAAATGACTCGACTCGCAAGTGTGACTTAGCCACTTTTTCCCTGACTCGTACTTGTACTCTTGACCCACTGACTCGCACTGGCACTCGGACCCGTGACCCACGGGACTCATACTTGACTTGAACTCGTGGGGGTAACGACTTGCCATTTCCGAGTCATTTTCCTTTAATAGCTGGCATCAACACAGGCAGGCAGGCAGGCGCAGTGGAGACCTCAGAGGAGGAGGGCAGCAGAGAGGGAGGGTTTTCAAGGGGGTGGGAAAACAAGCCTGGCTCGTTTTTCCTTTTTGTTGCTGTCTGTTTGGCATTGGCCAGAACTCCGAGCGCAAGGGGTGGGGAGGAGTGAGGGAAGGTGAAGCTGCTGCAGCGGTTCCTCCTCCTTGGCCAAAACTCCAAGCCCAAAGGATGCTCAGCTCAGCAAGGGGAGGGGGCAGGGGGGAATAATAAATGGTTTGAATGTAGACACGCTTGTTTTTCCCAAACCAGATGGGTGGTGACAAGACTGAGAGGTGAGGGGAAGGGCATAGGGGAAGCCAAGTGGGTGCTTTAAAAGCCCCAGAGGCACACAGACACACACCCCACACAGACACACACCCACCCCATTTTCAGGGGGGGGGGAAGCCATTTGCCCCAAAGTGACTCGACTTGTGACTCGTGGTTTTTGGCCTTACTTGCACTCGATTCGTACTCAGGGAGAAATGATGCGCACTTGACTCGTACTTGTGCACAAAAGGATCCATACTTGACTCGTACTCGCCCAAAATTTTTGGCATTGACTCGTACTTGGACTCGTGCAAAAATAATCGTACTTGCACTCGCACTTGCGACCTAGTTACCTAGATACATCCCTGGTCAAAGCCTCAATGAAACAGGAAAGGCAACAAAGAGGATGCTTTTCTTGCTTCTTCCAGGAGAAGGTTCCTAAGTTTAGGGGCAACTGCTGGAAAAGCTTGGCTCCTAACTACTACTGACACTCTGTCAGTAATAGATGTGGGGGCCCAAGTCCTGCAAGGTTCAAAAGATTAAAACCAGTACCTGTTTGCTCAGAGGAGAAAACAAAAAGGTTCTCTAATCATAGCACTGGCAGAGAATCCGTGCCAGATTTGGACATTAGTCTTCTTTCTGGCTGTTGAGAGCAACATGTTCCTGTCGGCTGGTTTTCATGTGCTTTCCAGTTTCAAAAGACCCTGGCTCAGAATTGCTCGTATGCGAGCAATTCTGGAAAACGATCTCAAGCAAAGTTTAAAAGAAAAAGTGATAATGGAAATTGGCCATAAGAGGGAAGATGACAGAAGTCTTCCAGGATTTTTTTACACTGGGGGTTGGTGACATCGTGAACAGAGCTGGCTTTCCCATGAGAAAATGGATATAGCCATCTCAAGCAGAGGATTCTGGGTACCTTAACCATTAACCACCAAGGATAGAAAAACGTAAAATCTTCTGGTTTTTTTTTAAATCCTTGTCACGGGATCTCAACTAAGAGATGTATGCCAAAAAAATCCAGGTGTTTCATATACCTGAAAAATGATGTTGCATTTTTGACACTCTTGGGATTGCAGGGGTCCCATTGACTTGAGGAGTGCCATTAAAGGGTGGCATTAGAGTGGGAGATGGGTCAGTTCCATCTGACCCATGGGGTACACTCCAATAGCCTTGTACACTCCCAGCCATGGGGGGAAAGCAGCAGATGACAATCTGCTGAGTGGGGGGGCAGAGCCAGGACCAGCAGTGAAAGCTGAGCCTCAGGCTGGAGAGAGGCAGAAAGGGAGGGAGTGATGGTGGGTTGGTAGATGATGGTGATACAGGACAGGAGACCTGCTTAGAAGCTGGAAGATGAGCACAAGGGGCTGCTATAGAGGAAGCTGGAGAAAGCGAGAAGGGCGGGGCTGGAGGGGCTGCAGTGCAGAGGCAGTCAGATGGCTGGGAGGGACCAGGCTGGCTGAAGAGACAGGGCCACTCAGAGGAATTTTATCAGGGGATACAAAGTTTCTTTTGGGCCCCCTTCCATGAAGCAGTAACAGATTTTACTTTTCTGGGCTCCAAGATCACTGCAGACAGAGACAGCAGCCATGAAATCAAAAGACGCTTACTCCTTGGAAGGAAAGCTATGGCAAACTTAGACAGCATAATAAAAAGCAGAGATATCACCATGCCAACAAAAGTTCGTATAGTCAGGGCGATGGTGTTCCCAGTAGCAATGTTTGGTTGCGAGAGTTGGACCATAAGGAAGGCTGAGCGCCGAAGAATAGATGCTTTTGAACTGTGGTGCTGGAGAAGACTCCTGAGAGTCCCTTGGACTGCTAGGAGATCAAATCAGTCAATCCTAAATGAAATCAACCCTGACTGTTCCCTGGAAGGACAGATACTAAGGCTGAAACTCAAATATTTTGGCCACCTAATGCGAAGAGAGGACTCTCTGGAGAAGACTCTGATGCTGGGAAAAATTGAAGGCAAAAGGAGAAGGAGAACGCAAAGGATGAGATGGTTAGACAGCATCACCGATGCAACGTACATGAAAATGAGCGAACTCAGGAAGATAGTGGAGGACAGGAAGGCCTGGCGGGATATGGTTCATGGGATCACGAAGGGTCGGACACGACTTAACAAGTGAACAACAACAACCATGAAGCCACCCTTGCCCTGTCACAGCCCTGGGGGAGACTTGTGTCAGCAGCAGCAGCAGCAGTAGCAGGGTCTTGGATACCTTCGTTGAGTGTCCTATCCTGGACTATTCCTGAGGTGGGGAGCCACCATCTGGCTCTTGGGTTCGAGGCTGTTGTGAAAGAGGGTGAAGTAGCCTGGTGGCGAGTTCAGGAGGCCCTGCCTTTCTCCATTGCTGGACAAATTGTCCAATAAATCCTAAAAGGAGAATTAAGCTTGTCTGATTTCCTGTTTTGATCCCCATGGCGGTAGAGCTGTTCCCCTGGGAGGAAGATGGGGAGATGACATCACCCAATGGCACTTCTGGTGGTGGGGGAACCACCTCAGAAGTAGGGTTGCCATCCCTCTGTTTAAGCATGGAGTCTCCAGGAATTAGCATCAATCTCCAGGTGACTACTGAAAGCAATCCTGGTGATTTTAACAGGGCCTCAACATTACATCATGATGGGGGGGGGGGGGAGAAATCTCCAGGAATAGCTTCAGTCAGAGTTGGCAACACTACTCTGTGTGGAAATTTATATGGGAAAAGTTGGCTCTTGAGTTACCCTGGTCCCACTTAAAGGCCTTAGTTTGAGCCTGGAAACATATACTGGCAACCTGTGAAATTGACACAAGATGGGCAGAACATGCTCGGTTATCCCATGGTTGGGGCCAGGTTGCATCCTGCAACTCCTTAGTAAATCTAAAGCGGTGACCCCCATCTCCCCAGCAGCAGAACGGCTGGACCTCTGAGATCCAGCAGCGGACCCAAGGGATGAAGCCCCAGTACCTGGCCACCGGTCTGAGCAGTACTTCCCTTGAGAGCCGGCTGCAAGTGTGCCAAATATGCAGCATTTCCTTAATATGTGGGCTGGCCTTGAAATTTAAGTTGGCTCTTGGGAAGAGCAGAGCATCTGCAGGAAGACTGCAAGTCGGGGACGGGGCCCCCTTCTCTTGCTGCCTCCCTTCCCTGCCAAGATCTCTGACTCAGCCACTCGGTCTGAATCATGCTTCCTTCCCAGTTCTGCAACAAGAGCCTCATGCCAAATCATTCCTTGGCCAACAGTTATTTACTGGGTTGTTTCCAGTTCACCATAAACTCATGGAAATTGCCTTGCTGGACCAAAGTGAAAAGCCCATCAGCTCCAGGATTCTGTCTTCAGCAAAACCACTTCCTGGGAAACTCATATGATGGGCAGATGGAGAGAGCTGAAAATCAGTGCTACAGTGTCCCTGAATTTGGAAGTTCCAGTTCCTTTGCTATCATGGACATCAGATAGGCTCCTTCTTTAGAGACCTTTCAGCGGGGCCTTAAGACGTTTTTATTTAGGTTAGCATTGGATGTCTGACATGGTGGGCTGGCTTTTTAACAAATGGCTTTTAACAAATGTAAATATAGGTGACCCACTGGGGTTGTTTGTTTTAATCATTTTAACTATTTGTTTTTTAATTATTTTAATGTATATATGTATTTTAATGTTTTTATTGTAAGACGCCTTGAGTGCCCTTGCTGGGAGAAAGGCGGGGTATAAATTCTTTAAATAAATAAATTAAATAAATAAATAGGCGTTGACAGACTGATTCTCTTCTATAAATCTAGCAATCCACTTTGAGAGACACCTAAGCTAGCAGTCATCATGACATCTTACTATGACAATGAACTGCTGAATGTTGACAAATGGCGCAAAGAAATATTCCCTGCTACTCGTCCTGAATCTACTGCCAATCAGTTTCATTGCATGACTGAAGGATTGAGAGAGAGAGAGAGAGAGAGAGAGAGAGAGAGAGAGAGAGAGGTGTCTTCAGCAGAGTTTTATACTGTAATACTGTTCCCCCTTCTCCAGTTGTTTTTCTAACATGAGATCTAAACATGAGATCCTAGCAGGAGCTGGGATCTGAACTGGGATGCTTAACCCCTGTTCACACTGGGACACACAAAAAAGGTCAAGAGTTTCACAATTGCGTGTTAATTTTGGAAGTGCTGTCACTTTCTTGGAAATGTTCAGACGCCTTTTTTTAATGACTTCTAATTTGAATCAAGGAGTGCTTAAAATCTGGCCATCTGATTTGCTAATTCATCCAATCAGCTAGATTATCTTCTTGCTCTTCTAACCCACTTCAGCAATTGTATTCCGGAACATCTCTTCCAGACTCACCATACCAGAAAACTGACTTCAGAGAAGAGAAAGGAGACTTCCCTGCCCTTCCTTGCTTGACAGCTTTTACAGCGCAATCCTAACCAACTTTCCAGTGCCGGTGTAGCCGTGCCAACAGGGCGCACAGTGCATTTTGCAGTGCAGGGGCAGTCATGGAAGCCTCTTCAAGGTGAAGGAACATTTGCTCCCTTACCTCAGGGCTGTATTGTGGCTGCACCGGCGCTGGAAAGTTGGTTAGGGTTGCGCTGTCACTCTGCTTGCCCTCAAACTGACCTTGAGCAATTGCTGTGCACCAGTGTGGACTAGCAAGAGGCAGCAAGTCTCTTCCCTCCCCTTCCATTTTTCCTTTTGTATCACTTCTCTCTTAGATTCCAGGGGGTCGTCCCAGCATTAGTCTGTTGCAGCAAAAACAAGGAACAGTCTTGTTAACGACTAGCCTTAACAACAAGTAACACATTTATTTCAGCAGAAGTTTCCGTGGACTGCAGAGACCACCATCCAATGCGGGACACGAAATCCTCAGCAGAAGGCAGATATATACAGACACGCGCGTGTGCGCGCGCGCACACACACACACAGCAAAAATGTAAAGGCCTCTGGCACAGGAGAGGTACAGAGTCGGTGACCATTCATCCTATGTAAAGTTGAAATGTCAGAGAGGCAAGTTGAGCAACGCAGCAGCAATCGATGGCTGTTGCCCCTCTCCTATGCCAGCCATTTGATCCTGGCTGCTTCTACCTGTTTCAGCTCCAAAAGGAATCCCTGGCCCTGCCTCATAGGTAAAGGTAAAGGTGACCCCTGACAATTAAGTCCAGTCGTGTCTGACTCTAGGGTGCGGTGCTCATCTCCATTTCAAAGCCGAAGAGCCAGCATTGTCGGAAGACGCCTCCGTGGTCATGTGGCCGGCATGACTCTCCTTGCCGCAGCGCGTAGCATGCGGCTGGAACACGGAGCGCTGTTTACCTTCCCACAAGCGGTACCTATTTATCTACTCACATTAACATGCTTTGGAACTGCTAGGTTGGCAGGAGCTGGCCAAGCAACGAGCGCTCACCCCGTCGCGGGAATCGAACTGCCGACCTTTTGATCGACAGCTCATGGTTCAGCGATTTACCCCACTGCGCCACCCGCTGGCCTCGGCCCTGCCTCATACTTCAGGCAATTCCCACCCTCCGCAGGGCCAGGAAGAAGCCTGCTTCTTCGCCTGCAGCAGCAGCAGCAGCAGCAGCAGCAGCAGCAGCGGGGAACCTTGCTTCTCTTAGTTTGATATGATGATGATGATGATGATGATGATGGTCACTGCCTTGGACTCCACCTTGACATTTTGTTCTTTTTCTCTGTCCCACACCACAGACAGACAGACAGACAGACAGACAGACAGACAGACAGACAGACAGACAGACAGACAAGTGCACTGCAGATCATGAAGGTTTACTGAAATAAATGTGTTTGTTTTTAAGGTTATTATACTGTAAGACTGTTGTTTTTCTCTTAAACTGAAGTCTTCCTCCTTATAAAATGCAAACTGCCTCAAGTGCTTCTTATACTGTATATCTAATCTAGGAAAACAGCCGAGTCCAGAGTCTTGAAAGCAAAGTCAGGCTTTACTGAACCCAAAGAGCTCTCTCTCTCTCTCTCTCTCTCTCTCTCTCTCTCTCTCTCTCTCTCTCTCTCTCTCTCTCTCTCTGTGGGGGGGGGGGAAGCAGACGTTGATCCAAAAAGGTCCCACACCCAGTTGAGCCCAGATGCCCTCATGCAGAGCCAGACAAGCGCCAGAGCCTGGATGCCCTCCACTGGGAAGAACTGCTGGCACTTTGGCTTCGAGGGGTGCCTTCTTCTTCTTCGGTGGTGTCATTGGGTCGCTGCTCAGATTGCCTCCGGCTCTGGTGGAACTGCCTGGAGGCCAAACAGCGTGAGTGGCTGGTGGGCAACTTCAGACTCCTCTCCACTCTCCTCCCAGGACTGCTGGGGCCCAGTAGCACAGGCTTCTTCTCGTCAGAGAGGCCCTTGGGGAGTCTCAGCACAGGGTCCAGACCTGGCTGGTGATTCTTGGGCTGAGAAGTGGGTGGCCCTGGCTTCTTTATTTACACTAAAATACTTTTGCTTCACCTTTCAGTTGGAAATCCTGCAAGGCAGCTAACAAAGAAAACCAATCAACGAATAAGAATGAAATAAATATGTAGTAATAATAACCTCCCTACAATGCAACAGCAGTAATGGCTGCCCATTCTCTTTCTGAATACAGGACAGTGGGGAGTCATAACTTCCTGCCTTCAGCATTGCAACACGTGTTTGAAGAGAAAACAGAACGGAATGGGTCGTGCTCCCAAGGGGCAGCAGAAGATGGGGAGAGGGCTGAAGCTCAGCGCTAGGGCCCTGTGCAGTATGTGGCTCCAGATTTGGGGGGGGGTGAGCTGGGGCGAAAGAAAGCCCTGCAAGGAGGTCCCTCGATGGCGCACTCCTCTCCTGGCGCCAGCTGCTCTGCATGGTGCCTGAGCGCCAGGGAGCAGCCAGGGCAACTGGGAATATATAGTAACGTGACACTGGGAATAGGTGGGCCAAGGTGGTCTGTCGTCGCCACAATCACCCAGTAAGTGTCCCCAGGCAGGGCCCCCCCCCTGGCGTACTGGCTGGTGGCGGGGAACAGCGGCAGCAGAAGACCCCGGTTGCTTCAGGGGTTGGCTGGGCATGGGCGTGTGTGGGGCCTCTGTGTGGTCTGGGCCCCTAACCTGGGCTTCACATGTGGGGCCACAGCTAACTGCAGAAGGGACTGACCCCCCCCCCCTGGCCTCTCCAGTTCAAAAGCCTCCATCCGGCCGCTGGACGGCAAAAGGCTCCTGCTTGAGACCGTGAGCACAAGAACATAAGAAGAGCCCTGCAGCTGGATCAGGCCAAAAGCCCATCTAGTCCAGCTTCCTGTATCACACAGTGGCCCCACCAGATGCTTCAGGAAACACACAGCCAACAAGATAACCTGTTTCCCGTTGACACTCCCTTGCACTTGGCACAGAGAAAACCCACTTCTAAAACCAGGAGGTTGCTTATGGCTTGTAACCTGTGATGGTCTTTTCCTCCATGAATCTGTCCAAACCCCTTTTAAAGGCACCTAGGCCAGGTGCCACCACCACATCCTGTGGCAAGGAGTTCCACAGATGTATTTTTATACTACCTGTTAGAACATAAGAACATAAGAAGAGCCCTGCTGGATCAGGCCAAAAGCCCATCTAGTCCAGCTTCCTGTATCACACAGTGGCCCCACCAGATGCCTCAGGGAGCACAAGACAACAAGATAACCTGTTTCCTGCTGCCACTCCCCTGCACCTGGCACAGAGAAAACCTACTTCTAAAGCCAGAAGGTTGCTTATGGCTTGTAACCTGTGATGGTCTTTTCCTCCATGAATGTATCCAAACCCCTTTTAAAGGCATCCAGGCCAGGTGCCACCACCACATCCTGTGGCAAGGAGTTCCACAGATGTATTTTTATACTACCTGTTAGAACATAAGAAGAGCCTGGCTGCTGGATCAGGCCAAAAGCCCATCTAGTCCAGCTTCCTCTATCACACAGTGGCCCCACCAGATGCCTCAGGGAGCACAAGACAACAAGATAACCTGTTTCCTGTCGACACTCCCCTGCACCTGCTGCCAGTCCCAGTACTGAGCTCCAGGAACAGTGGTCCGACTCTGGAGAAAACGGCTTCGCTCATTCATACTGCAGAGGCTAAAACGGAAGCGGAGTTGTTTCTACGGATGCAATCCAGAACAAGGGAGGTCACTGGAATGCTGCACCCAGCTCACAGGGGGCACAACAGGAGCCCCACGGCAGTTGGGAGCCAGGAACTTCATTTCCTGCTGCTCCAGTCTGGTGGTTGGGCCAGAAATTCTGCTGCCAGTGGACAAAACGACAGGAATAAAGTGGGTCAGCCTGTTATTCTGTAGGTGGGGAATGTACAGGCTGTCCTCTGTCTCATTCTTCTGCGCAATCTGCTTCACAGTGGGGTTTTAGGATACATTGAGTAGGAGGCAACAAAAGTTAGATGTATCTTGTATCCTAGTGCTGGAATTTTGTTGCTGCCATGGCAACCAAATTAGCTAAAAATAAAAAGCACTACCTTAAATGGTGAATCTCGGCAAGCTTCCTCTGACGTCGAAGGCACCCAACTTGAAATCAGTCATCATGGTTCTCTAACCACATTCAGAGGTTCAGGACTTACAGCACAATCCTGCCTAAGATGCTGTGGCTGGCCAAAATGGCCGGCTGCTGCACCATGCCGGCGCGGCCTGGGTTCACCTCGGGGGAAGGGGATGTTCATCCACTTCCCCCGGTGTAAGCGCCGGAGGCCCCAATGGGCCTCCTTGGATGATGTGCGCTTCTGGGGAGGTCGTGTAAGGCCGTTCCAGCCTGGGATGAACCAATATCCCTGCCCCCTCCCAGGCAGGGCCAGCCAATGGTCCCCTCCCTGGCCACCCCAGCCCTCCCTCCCCACACCTCCCTCTCCCTGAGCACCTTGTCCTGAGCAGCCACAGAGACTGCCCCCGGTCTGGTATGTCGCCACCAGCCCCCCCCCCCCCATGACCATGTCTGCTATCTCTAGTCCTTTTGAGTTTCATCCGCTTGCTCCAGAACTGGATAGTGCCCCCCAGCTGCCCCCTTCCTCAGATCTCGGCTCAGACCGAACACTGAGGCGAGGCCATGTCTGTAGGCCAGCGAGACCTTGCTTCAGCAGCTATTTCTGGACGCTATGTGAGCCTGCTGGCTGCTGACATGCCGGGGATTCTGGGTTCGTTCTCAAAACGATTCTGCCCCGGTCAGAACCCATCTTTCTCAGCTGGATTCTGGTAGTGGCATCCCAACGAGGGACGTGCCGCAGAACAGCCGTGACTGCATCCCAACTCCAGATACGGCAATGGGATCACCTGGAAGAGCGTCTGGTCTGCACATGAACAGCGGCCAGGGGGAGGTTCCAGGAGCAGATCGTGAGCAGCAGCCCCCATCTCTGAAGCACCACCTTAGAGCGCCTGGCTCTTCCGGACAGATTGGGGATGGGAAGGAGGCTTATCCAGCCATCTGGAGAGGGGAGCGGCTCTTTCTCGAGCAGCCATCCAGACAGAAGGAGGATTTGAGCCGTTGGCAGGTCTGATCGCTTCAGAACCATGTCAGGCTCCCTGGGGTCATTCCGAACACAGTTTCACAGCTTTCTCCTCATTGGAAAATTGCAATGGTTGGGAGCTCGTTTAGAAACGACGGGGGTGGGTGGGTGGGTTGTTGGCTTTTGGCACACCTAATGTAAATGCCTCCTTCCCTCAGGGCCAGGCCAAGGCCTTGTGTGGTGTCTGAGGCAGCAGGCCAAATGCTGCCCCCCCCTTACCTGGGGATGCAGCAGCCTCTGCTCCCCCCACTGCCAGAATTGGACGTTTCCAATCCAGGGAGTGGGAAGAAAAGGAGCAGCAGTGGAGGTGAGTGGGTAGAGGGAGATTGGAACCCCTAGTCAATCTGTATCAGTTGGCCTTCTGGATGGGCCAGCCTTCGAGGGGACGCCTCAGCTCTTGAGGATACTTGCTTTTTTTCAGTATTTCAGGAATTATAGTGAATATGTATTAGAAACTGCCCTGCAGGCAAAAGGTGAAATTATTAATTACTATTATTATTATTATTATTATTATACCGCTTTTCAACAAAAAGTTCACAAAGAGGTTTACAGACAAAATCAAATTATTAAATGGCTCCCTGTCCCAAGCCTGTTGCCATAGCCATCATGGGTGCAAATTATTTATTTACTTTTGCTGTATTTCTATAGGCTTGTTTCCCGGACTTTGACCCTGCGCTTTCCATTAAAAAGAACATTCAATGTGGCTTACAATGTTTAAAACCATCGAATGCAAAATATCATCAATCAATCGAGAAACATGACTGCAATAAAAAGAAGCCTCGTCCTGTGTTCACAGCTATTTCAAGGCACCCCCAAAAAAGCCATATTTTTTCTCCTTGTTCGGCCTGAAATCTGGCAATCCTGTCTCAGGAGAAGGAAGCTCAGTGCTGTTGCTAAGCAAGGACCACCATCCCCCGTGGTTGTCTAGCAACCACAGCAGGTGCCACGCTCCCCTGGAGGATACAGCAAATAGCAGAAGTTGTATCAATGTCCCTTGTGAAGGGAAGAGGAGGAAAGCTGAGTAATTGATGAGGTGGAAAAATGTGGCTGTGGGAAAGCTACAGGCCAGTCACCCTAACATCTGTTCAGGTAAGATGGTGGAAAGCCAAATCAAGGATAAAATCTTAAAACACATAGAAGAACAGGCTTCTTCTATGAGGGAGAGTCAGCATGGCTTCTGCAAGGGGAAGTCTTGCCTCACAAACCTGTTAGAATTTTGTGAAAAGGTCAGCAGGCATGTGGATGCGAGCGAACCCGTGGATATTATATATCTGGATTTTCAGAAGGCTTTTGACACGGTCCCTCATGAAAGGCTCCTGAGAAAACTCCACACTCAGGGAATAAGGGGGCAGGTCCTCCTATGGATTAGGAACTGGTTGAAGACCAGGAAACAGCGAGTGGGAGTTAATGGGCAATTTTCACAATGGCGAGAGGTGAAAAGCGGTGTGCCCCAAGGATCGGTGCTTTTCAACTTATTCATAAATGACCTAGAGTTGGGGATAAGCAGCGAGGTGGCCAAGTTTGCAGATGGCACTAAACCTTTCCAGGTGGTGAAATCTAAGTGAAGAGCTCCAGAAGGATCTCTCCAAACTGAGAGAATGGGAGTCAAAATGGTAGATGTGCTTCGATGTAAGTACATGTGATGCATGCACATTGGGGCAAAAAATCAAAACTTCACATACACGCTCATGGGTTCTGAGTTGTCTGTGACGGATCAGGAGAGAGATCTTGGGGTACTGGTGGACAGGTCGATGAAAGTGTCGACCCAGAGTGCGGCGGCTGTGAAGAAGGCCAATTCCATGCTCGGGATCATTAAAAAAGGGATTGAGAATAAAATTGCCAATATTATTATTACATAAAGCGCTGTGCAATAGCCAGGCGCACAGGCGGGAAGGTTGAAGCCCTTCCTGCATATGCAGGCAGGACGCCCGCCGGACCAGCTAAGTCTAGCACAGGGGCGGAGGAGGGCAGAATGGGGCAGGGGTGGGTGGTGAAGGGGGCAGGGGTGGGTGGGTCAGGCTCGGGAGGGGAGGGGGTCAACTGTGCCAGCTCGAACCATATCCAACCCCCCTTCCCGGGCCTGATCCGTCTGCACGGATCAATGTGGATTTGCGCCAGCAATATCACTGGCGCAGTTCTGAGGTGACCCACTGCAGCTGCTGGGGCACCTCAGGGCAAGAGGAGACCTCTAGCAGCCAAAACATCCCCGCGGGATGCAGCACAGCCCGCGCCAGTGCCGCTGCATCACCGCACAGGGATTTGCGCTGGATTGCGCTGCCCGAGACAAACCGTCTGCCTGGGTGCTCCTTACCTGCTTCCGTTTGCTCTATGTGTGTATTTTTGAAAACAAGCAGCTATCCCAAGACCCCCATCAGTGCCAGGACCCACAATTAGCTGCCCCCCTCTAAAAGGCGGGTCCTGAACCTTCGACTGCTCAGGGAGCAGACAATGATGTGTCCTTTGGGACAAGGAGGGGGCTTAAAAGACCCCCCCCCCGTCATGCCGCTCATGTTGTTGATTTAGATCAGGTTGGGTGGCCAGAAGAAGCTGATGCCGTGACCGGCATGGATAGTGGTTGCCATGGCAGCCGAGGAGCCACACTAGGCTTCAGAGAGCACTGCAGGCAGCCGAGAGGAGGCTCCTGTTGCCGGGGCGAAGCCTGGAGGAGAAAGGAGGCTGCTCCACCGCTTGGGAGCCGGCGTTCTTTGCTGGCCACCTGCTCCGTGGCGGACTTGTATGGAGGAACGCCACGGGCAAAAACCGCTTTCCCGGCCCTCGCCACTGGCTGAGGGTGTGGGGGGGGGCACACAGAAGCAGCTTGCCAAGGCCAGAGAGAGAGAGAGAGAGAGAGAGAGAGAGAGAGAGAGAGAGAGAGAGAGCTGGCCACGCCAGGGCCTGAAGAAGGAGAAGATCCAAACGGCCACCCACTTCCCTGCCCACACCCTTGCTGCCCTCGGGAGACCAGTCTGGGAGGGTGTGCCCCACAGGCCAGGTCTGTCTGCTACGCCTCTCGGCACCCAAACACCAGAGCCTGAAGGGGCCGCTTTGGAGGACCAAACCAGACGTGATGGGGGGGGGGGTGTCCCAGATAGGCATTCCTGCCATCCTTTCCTTTTCAAAAAGCAGCCAGGGCAGAGGCACCTTTGGAATGGATTGGGGTCATGGCATGGGGGGAGGGGACCAAATTGATCTGCCAATTCCCAAACTTAAATAGCTCTCCCCAAGCTGCTGTCAGGGGAAAATTTACAAGTGCAACCTTAATGGCTAAGAGCAGCGAGGTGGGGGGTTAGATTGGGGCTGTAGTGTGGAAGGAAAAGGTCTCTCTCTCTCTCTCTCTCTCTCTCTCACACACACACACACACACACACACTCGTTGTAGACCTTATCCAAGTCAGGGAGTCTCTCGACTGCATTTTGAAAAAGATAACTTCAGGAGTTCCAGTCACAGAAGCTGGCCCTGAGAGAGGCAGAAAAAAGGTCGGCTGTAGAAAGAAACTGGGTGTGGACTATTCAAGTCATTAGGAATACAATGGCAGGAGGAGGGGTGTCAAACTGGACTCATGGAATTAGAGCAGTGCCAGGCCATGGGTTCTCCTCAGATCTAGAGGGAGTTGAGCTTGTGCTCAAGAAGGGGTCAAGATCGCAGCAGCAGGCCACAACCAGAGGCCCAGAGCGAGGCTCAAGCAGAGTCCACATGCCCAAGAGATGGAATTCTTATTTATTGCAGAACAAAGGCTACCTTTTTCGTAGGCATAGAAACTCTCATGGCCTGCAATTATCATACATGATCTGGGCAATACGGGTGAAGATGCCATGTCAGAAACAGCCTGGATGACAAATAGAATCCTGCGCCGATTGCGAGTCTCCAACACACAGCTGGCAGTTGCAAACGGAAACCCGTTCGCGGCGGCCAGCTATGTGTCGGAGACTCGCGATCGGCGCAGGATTCTATTTGTCATCCAGGCTGTTTCTGACATGGCATCTTCACCCGTATTGCCCAGATCATGTATGCTACCTTTTTCAGCTATCAATCTGAGATGAGCAAAACCAGTCATGTCATATGAAAACTAGCTGGTATGGACGGATCAAGTAGGCTTGTTCTCTGTTCCATTCCAACTGACCAAAGGAGAGCTGCACAAGTTAGGCCGGCTCCACACTGGCCTAAGGAGTCGCAAATGTACTGTAAAGCACATTTGTGACTCCTTTAAGCAGTGCTGGAGCGGAGGCTGGCACCGCTTACTAGGCCATAGAACTGACCCCATGTTGGCCGCTGCAGGTAAGTCCCATGATGCCAGTCAGGGCAGGGGGAGGGTGGGCAGGGGTGGTGAGGGTGGGGGGCCATTGGCTGACCCAGGCTGGGGATATCAGTGCCGATATCCCAAGCCCTGTCGCAGCCCAGGCTGGTCTTACACTGCCTCCCTGGACGCACACCAGCTCCGGAGCTGGTGTGCATCCAAGGAGGCCTATTGGGCCCTCCCTGCCCCACTTACACCAGGGGATGGGGACAAATAAATGTCCCCTTTTCCCAAGGTGAGCCTGGGCTGCGCCAGCGCAGCCCGGGAACTGCGCAGGATGCAGCGGCCATCCCCTTTAGGCTGGCCACACATACAGTACTTGCGCAGGATTGGGTTGTTAATCTGGGCAAAATGTGTTTAATTTGTTTATGCTAAAATGTGTTTAGCAGATTCTGTGCAAATATCTGTTCTCTTTCACCATCTCTGGGCCATGACGTCCTTGAAATGGAAATGCCAGAAACTAGAGACTTCCTTGATGTAGAACATGTGCTTTTAGAGCACTTTCCACAAAGAAGAACTGAACATGGCCTTTTAGTGTGGTGCTGGCCCTCATGGAAAGTGACAACACTTTCTCTCATGTTTGGTACAACTAACTAGTGAAGCTGTTTTCTCATCAGGCAGAATATGGAGATGATGATGCTTGCTCAGTAGCTTTTGTTGGCTACGGGCAGCCGGATACAGCGCAACAATAGGCTGGTAGAGCAAGCGCTCTGCCAGCCTAAGGTGTTGCAAGGCACTTTTGTGCCACCTTGGGAGTAAGCAGTGCCGATGCGGAGGTTGGTGCCGCTCACATCGCCATCCTCCAGACCCTGCGCTGGCCGCCGCAGGTGAGTCCTCCTGTGCCATTGGCACAGGGGCGGGAGAAGGGCAGGGAGGGGTGAGGAGGGAGGGAGCCACTGACCGGCCTGGCTGGGAGGGGGTGGGGATATTGGTGCTGAGTTGCGCCGATATCCCAAACCCCTTCCTAGGACAAGTTGGCCTTACACGGCCTCCCCCGTTGTGCGCCAGCTCCAGAGCCGGCACACATCCGAGGAGGCCCATTGTGGCCCATGCCACTTATACCGGGCGAAGAGGACAAATGTCCCCTTCCCCCGAGGTGGGGGCTTGGACCGCGCATGATTGCGCAGAATTGCACCGTAAGTACTGTCCACACATACCAAACAGCTTGGCAGTTGAGATCAGCGGTCTCTCCCACATGCTAGCAAATAAGTATGGAAACTGGAACATAGCTAACAAAGGAGGCAGAGTTTCGTGGCTAGTGCAGGTGTTGTGTAAGTCTGTTGTTGTTGTCTGAGGGTAAAGTCTGAGCAGACCAAGGGCAGAAGCTTCCGTGGAGCCTCCTTCTCTGTCTGGGCATGCGTCTCGTCTCTCCGCGCCGTGCCCATCTCTTTTTTTCTTAGCTCTGTGGCCTAATTGGGAGGGGCAGGGGCCTGGCCCCTGTCTGGCCCCTGTGCGGAAGAAGGGTGCCAACGACCACGACCCCAACTCTAGGAACTGTGAAAAAAACCATCACGTAAGAGGAGGTCCTCCGGATGGTACTTCCGCCTCTTTCCATTTCAGGTCATTTCTGTGCCTGGATTGCATCAACAAATTCGACGATGCTGTGGAGTTCAGGGTTTGCTCCAGAGCTCGTCCCCTCCAAATTAAGACAGATTACCCAGACGAGCTTTCGAAAGAAAAAAGAACCCCCTGGAAGTCACCTAAGATTAGAGCAACATAAAAGGAAAATAAAGTATGAGGCTTAAATCTGCCATTTAGCCTTAAAGCCTGGCATTATATGAATGATCAATGCTTTGACTTCTAACATCCATTTAGCAACCTAATCGGGATGAATGAAAAATATTAAAATACCTGACCTAATTTTTTTTACTAGCTTTGCTTTTTCAGCATTTATTTAATGGTATGGAAGGGGGGGGATTTCTAGGCCAAGAAGGCAGACCCTCAGCAGCAGCAGCCACGTTTAGCGCTACTACGCTCAAAGACAGGAGGCATGAGTAACTTGCGCTTCCTGTATTAAGGACATGTTTGCATGGGGGGCTCCTCGTGCCCCCCTTTGGGCCTCTGAGAAACCCTGTGGGGTTTCCTGACTCCATAGACACCCCCCTGGACCACATGATGGTGGCGGCGGGCAGGCGTGCCAGGGGTGGGGCTCCTCCCACTGCTTGCAGGCCTGGCAGGCAGGCAGGTGACCCTCGGAGTGGGAAATGAGAGGATACAAGAAGATGCAGCATCTGATCACCTGTAACATCCACTTACATCAGGGGTGCACAACTTGGAAGTAGGTAGGGGCCAAAATGAATAGACTAAACTTCTTCGGGGGCACACGGGGGCGTGTCAAGTAACCGTGATGTCACTTCCTCAGGAAGTGACATCACAGGGGATGTGTCCATGAGCCGGAAAATATCCAGAAAAAGCAACATATTAATAAATAAATAAAGATATTTACAGAATTAAAAATTCAGATTTACCCTCCCGCGGTGAATCCGAGCCTCCACACACGGAGCAGCGACAGTGCCAACGGGACAAGCCCCAAAACCTCCGCGCCCATTGGCACACAAGAGAAGACGCGGCTCTTCCGGCTCCTGGCTGAATACCAGGAGACTCCAGATGATCGGCGGCGATCAAACGCTGCCTTCAGCAACGGCCTCAAAGCCTCTGGGCCAATGGGCCCGCAAGGCTCAGTAACTTCGTCCTTCTCGCTCGGTGACCCTTGCAAGAAGGCTGCACAGCTACGCAGCTGGAGCGAAGACATCGGAGATCCCTCGGCGCTCTCTTCATAAGCAACGCGCACCAAGGGATCCCGATTTCTTCAGGGGGCACCGGAAATCCTTCGGAGGGCCGCAAGCAGCCCAGGGGCCGCACATTGTGCACCCCTTCCTTACATTGTGGAACGGCGGCGCCTGCCCCATTGGAAGAGTTTTTCTGTCCCTCCCTGCCTGTTTCCGATACAGGGACCCAAAGAAATCAGGCATGGGGTCAGAATATCATCATGCAATCCCACCCTGGAGGACCCGCAGTTGGCTATCACCGCCACTCCTCCAATCTCTTGTGCTTTAACTGGCTGGTTGCAGCAGCAGAGGCACCATGGACGGGACGGGGGGGGGGCTCTAGCCCAGCGGGGCAGAATCCGTGTTGCTACTCGACTCGCAGGTTCCATGTTCTGCATGCAGCAGCAGAGAAAAATCCCTGCCTGAACCCTTGGAGAAGCTGCTGCAGCTGCAGCAAGTCAGCGCTGGCGGTATTGAGCGAGTGGGTGAAGTAAAAGCAGCTTCCTATGCTATGTTCAATTCATCTCGCCTCTTTAACACAGAAGACGGAGGGAAGGGGAAGGGGGGGGGGCTCTTCTCATGCTGCTCCACAAGCTGGATCAGATCTGGGACTGTGGACCAGATCTGTACACGCAAAGCCTGCATTCTAGCGCCGAATCACAGCCCTCCGTTTTCAAACAGAGCCTTGTTGCTAAAGCCCCTTTCCCCTCCTCCCGCTCCGCCACCCCCACCCCCACCCCCACCCAGCGCACACCTTTCCGGCACGGCTGCACCAGTGGGGGGGGGAAGGGGGAGGATAGGACTGGGCTATCAGCGTCTCAACTGGTGAATTCAAAGCCACTGATGGTTTCTAGGGCTGGACTCCTTCCCTCCTCTACAGAGAAAGCCTCTTCTGTCTTCCCCAGCTTCACAGATGAGATGTGCTGCTACACGTAGGTGGAAAATGAGTTGTTAGAATAATAATCGGTACTGAAAGTGGTGGGAGACATTTGCAGCCAGGAGGGGAGTGGGGAGGGAGGAGGCCCAGTCGATGAATCACACAGAAAGCTGCTGCCATTTTTAAAATCCTTGCACCAGCAATAGAGGATCTTCAGCTCTAAAATAAAGAGAAACATCTCTGAAGGAAAGAATTGGAGTTTAAAAAAATTAAAAGCTTTCTCGTCATAGTGTGGATGATGGAACCTTCAAAAATGGGGACGGGCCCTAAAGGTCCATCTGGCTGCTGCTAGCAGCACTCTGCGTCCCGGTATGGATCATCTGGTCACCCTACCTACCTGCGAAGCGCTTTCGCCACGCTGCTACCTGAGCTGCAGGCGGGGAAAGCTAACCGTGAGCTCTGGGTTCTTCTTTTCCATCTCTTTGGGTGTGCAAGAAGCAGGAATAAATGCGGAGCTTTTCCTTTGCCTCTTTTATCACTTGCCTGATGATGCCTCCTGTGGACCTCCTCCCCCCTTGCGCATGGCTACCCACATGTCCCTATGGGCGCTCGCAGGGTCCAAACTAGTTGCTCTCCCTCCAAAACTTCCTGAATTGCCTCGTGCTGCTTGTTGGGAACCGTTTGCTCAGGGCCAAAAGAAGCAAGAGTTCACAATGAGCCTGGATGGCTGCCTGCACTAAGGCAGGTTTCTAAAGATACAGTACTGTACACCATTTCTGCAAACCTTCCAATGTCCTCCCTTTGCACATGATAGCAGCGAGTTCCCCAAGCTCTCTGAACCTCGAACCATTAAACGGGGTGCACTTGATTCCTTTCACAGGCTCCCAAAGTCCATCCAGTAATAAAAAAAATGGGCTAGCCCCTCCATTGATCCAATTTAAACTCTGTTGGAAGGACCCACAATAATTTTTGGGTTTAGATCAGATTTTATTGTGGCGCAGTGGGTTAAACCGCTGAACCATGAGCTGTCGATCAAAAGGTCAGCAGTTCGAATCCACGACGGGGTGAGTTCTCGTTGCTTAGCCAGCTCCTGCCAACCTAGCAGTTCCAAAGCATGTTAATGCGAGTAGATAAATAGGTACCGCTTGCGGGAAGGTAAACAGCGCTCCATGTTCCAGCTGCATGCTACGCGCTGCGGCAAGGAGAGTCATGCCGGCCACATGACCACAGAGGCGTCTTCGGACAACGCTGGCTCTCCGGCTTTGAAATGGAGATGAGCACCACACCCTAGAGTCGGACACGACTGGACTTAATTGTCAGGGGTCACCTTTACAAAGATAATGCAGGTTACATTTGTGTGGCCAGCCACAGCAGCCAGCAAGAGCTTATCTACACTACAAATCTTGGTTTTATACTACAGTATAACTGTTGTGGCCCCACCGCTGCCCAAAAAAGCCTGGAAATTATGGTTTGGAGAAGGTGCTGAGAATTCTCAGAGATCCCTTGCCCCGCCCCCCAGCACAAAGTTGCCCTTTCCAGTGCTCTTGGGTGAGATGGAATGAAATGATGACTATTAAACCAATTTGCATCCATTGTTGTGTAGATCATGGATATGTCCCTTGAGCTTCAACTCTAGGCCAGATCAGATTATTCATATCCCACTTTTCCTCCAAGGAACACAAGGTGATTAAAAACAAATCGCAAACACACAAGGTTTCATCCAGCTGTGGACATCTTCTGGTGTACAGCAGCAACATGCCAGCAAGATGTAAAATGCACCGACGTGGACAAAACATTGTGTGTTTGCGATTTGTTTTTAATTCAGTTTCTCATACGCTTTAATCTTGCTCCACTGGATTGTAACGTGTTTTTAACTGCTTTAAAATACATTTTTTTACATGGCATCTAAACCCGTATTTCCTATTTCTTGTAAAAGTTTTATTGCTTTCCAAGCAATAAATAATGTCCAGCAGCCCTTCCTGGGCAGTACTTATCTAAGTAGTCAGTCTGCTTAGAAGATCCCAGCTATGTTGCCTTTCTCCAGAAAAGCAAAGCATCTTGTAGCAAAAGTCCAATCAGGAAAGGTCTCTCCAACAGCCAGTCAGGCACAGTTTTTTCCCCAATATCAGTCAATCCAGGTGAGCAGTCAATCTGGCAGAGGTTCCCCATCTTCAGCAAAGTCATCCTCTGGCAATCCAGCAGCATGTCCCTTCAACCTGGCCATCAGTGCACATCCCAGCAAAGTGATTTCTAGCTGCAGACTGCTCTTTTTATCCTTCCTAGCCCTAATTAGGGCTAAGGGCTTACAGCTGTACCACGCCCAAGTGCCATCAGCTGTGCTTCCACCCAGTCTTGGGTGTTAACCCTTTCTATCCCAGTTCTGTCAAACCCCAGGTCCTTTAATCCCTTCCTTCCCGGGTCTGTCAAAACAGGGGACCACTGATAACACCACTAACTCCTCGCCGTTCTTCTGCAATATCCACTACAAGCAGGGAGAAACACGAGAGAATATGTGTTGTTGTTGTTTTCCTTATGTCCATGCAGTTAGGCAGAGTAACAGTATGGTATGGGGACTGACGGGGGGGGGGGAGGGTGCATTCTGCCAAAGGCTTCATGGGAAAAGTGAATAAACCAACAGTTTTGAATCAACAATTACTGTACTGATAAATTGTCAGAAGGGGGCGTTGCATTTTTCAATGCTGCTGCTGCAATTGTACCTGAAAACGGCATGTGCTTTTGGCTCTGCCCGAGCAAGGAGAAACACCTGGCGTTGGCTGAGCAGGGAAGCCAACTGGCTGGTGGTGCCACCTGCTGCCACAGGGTTGGTTGTCTATTCTTGTCTCCCAGTGTCTGTCAGGAGGCAGACAGTGGCATTCAGGAGCACCTGCAGCTTCTGAATCAGCGTGTTCTCGTCAGCAGGAGTATCTGCAACGCAAAACCTTCTCTTCTGTCATCACAGATGCATCCTGTACCCTTTGGGATGCCAGAGGAACCTACAGAGCTGGTGATGCCTCTGACCAGGAGCTGCATCCACAACGTATTCGACTGAAAGAGTCTAAAAACGTGAATCCACACACCAACCCTCTGTGGCAGAAACGTCCCAGTTCCTGCTTCCTGTTAATTTGGAGGAGCCTCTCTATCATTCCGTCGGCTTGTCTGCTTCTGTGGAAGTTAAAGCACAGAAGCAGCAGCAGACCTTTTGGTTAAAGCAAGACACAGGCTAGAAACAAAACAAAGGTAATGGCGGGGGCTGCGGGGTTTTTTTTCTTAATTTCTGACCAGAAAAGCAGTTGAGGATCAGCCTGCTGCCGTGTACCACCAGTGGTCGCGCAAAGTACCATGGGTGGTAAAGTACCACTGGTTGAGAACCCCTGGACTAGGCCATCATTTTCCCCAAGGGCTGTCTACGAGACATTATGTACCTCATGTTACATTAAGTTTACCTTCTTATTCAAATTTACCTGGGAGTAGCTCCTCCTGAACGCAGTAGGACTTACTTCTGAGCAAACATGCATGGGCTAATACCCACTATACCTTTTATATTTGCCTAGAATTTTTTTAAATTTCATTTTTTAAATTTTGATCCACTGCAATCCACTCCAAGAGTCTGGGATGAAGCGAGCTAGGTCTTTAAATGAAGCATCATAAGTTTCAAAGTAGGAAGAACTGACAGGAGAAGAAAATACTCTAATAAATAGGCTTACCAGATCTCCAACCGGGACAGAGTGCTAGACCTTTAGGAGAAGGAATGTGGGCAGGTGTAGCTTGTTAAACCCTTAAAACACAATCCTAGGCATGTCTACTCAGAAACAAGCCCCATTGTGTTCACTGGGGCTTGCTTCTGAGTAGACATGCCTAGGATTGTGCTCTCAGGTTTAACAAGCTACACCTGCCCACATTCCTTCTCCTAAAGCCTAGCACTCTGTCCCAGTTGGAGATCTGGTAAGCCTACTAATAAAGAGTATGTTCTTTAGTTGTTGTTGCATACTCTTAATGAGGCATGGCTGTGACGACACGGCCATGAGGGTGTCATGAGCTTCTGCACAGCAAAATTTACCACCACATCTCAGCACTACTGAGAAGGCCCCTCCCACATGGCACACCATCTTACCTCCTAGAGAAACGTGGGGGGGGGGGGGCAGCGCCTGTCCTGAAGATCAGATGTTTGGGGGAAACCGCTCTTATTTATATCCCATCAGTAGCGTCACTAGGACGCGCGTCACCCTGGGGCAGGGGGCGTGCGTCACCCTAGTGACGTTACCATATCGCGGCGCGGGGGGGCGACCCGGCTCCCCCCCCCCGCGTCGCCCTCCGGACGCTCCGAGGCCGGCCTGCCTGCGCTGCCTGCCGACGGGGTCGGACGCTCCGAGGCCGGCTCCCGGGCCGGCCTAGGAGCGTCCGAAGGGTGTCGCGGGTCACGGAGGTGGCGCGCGCGGGGGCGCCCCGCCTACCCCGCTCCAGCGACGCCCCTGTATCCCATCCCATCCTTCCTAGGAGCTCAGGGTGGCATACAAGGTTCTCAGTTCTTCCCTGGCACTTTTGTCTCACACAACCACCCTGCGAGGTAGGCTAGACAGAGAAGCGGTGACTGGCCCAGGGTTACCCAGTGAGCCTTGTGGCTGAGTGGGGATTTCAACTTAGGACTCCCCAGTCCTATTCTAACTGCTATGCCACACTGCCTCTCAGAGCATCTGCAACATCATAATGTCTGTTGTGCTCCTTTCTGAACTCAGGGCCTGACGAGACAGGCAGGCAGGCACTTTCCAGGGTCACGGGGGAAACCCCCTTATGGTGCAGAAACCCCTCCAGTGAAAGACAGAAGCTCACCAAAGGGCCAGGAAGGTGGAGCCCATTGATGCAGGAGGACAGAGGCTCGTGCCTAGAGAGGGCACAGCACTGCCGCAGAGCACCAGCGGGGGGGGGGGGACCTCTGCCTTCAGGCCCCGCCTCTAGGAAGCCCGAGCATCCTGCCGACCTCTGTAGAAACAGGATTTCCTGGTTGGTTTCTGTCCAGCCTTCTTGCCCTCAAAGGGGCCCTCAAGGCAGCTCAGCACATAGTCAAACACAAACGCAGCTCAACCATCAAATCATCCAAACCAAATCCAATCATTACTAGGATGCTGGTTGCCCATTGCAACCCTGCGGGGTCCAGCCCTGCTCTCATCACTCATCTGACAGACACGAACCTGCCTTACGATGAACCACACCATCGGTCCACCGATCGCGGAGCAGCTCTCCAGGGTCAGCAGCAGCCGTTTCCAGCCTTGCTGCCTGTGATCCCTGCACAGGAGGTGCCAGGAACTGAATCTGGGGCCTCCTCCTGAACATAAGAACATAAGAACATAAGAACATAAGAAGAGCCCTGCTGGATCAGGCCAAAAGCCCATCTAGTCCAGCTTCCTGTGTCACACAGTGGCCCCACCAGATGCCTCAGGGAGCACACGAGACAACAAGATACCTGTGTCCAGTCGCCACTCCCTTGCACCTGGCACAGAGAAAACCCACTTCTAAAACCAGGAGGTTGCTTATGGCTTGTAACCTGTGATGGTCTTTTCCTCCATGAATTTGTCCAAACCCCTTTTAAAGGCATCTAGGCCAGGTGCCATCACCACATCCTGTGGCAAGGAGTTCCACAGATGAATCACACGCTGGGTAAAGAAATATTTTCTTTTGTCTGTTCTAACTCTCCCTCCACTCAATTTTAGTGCGTGTCCCCTGGTTCTGGTGTTGTGCGAGAGGGAGAAGAATTTCCCTCTATCCACTCTCTCCATCCCATGCATAATTTTATAAGTCTCAATCATGTCCCCCCTCAGGCGCCTTTTTTCTAGGCTGAAAAGCCCCAGACGCTGTAGCCTTTCCTCGTAAGGGAGGTGCTCCAGCCCACTAATCATTCTGGTCGCTCTTTTCTGCACCTTTTCCAATTCAGCTATATCCTTTTTGAGGTATGGTGACCAGAACTGGACACAATACTCCAGATGTGGCCTTACCATCGATTTGTACAAAGGCATAATGATATTGGCCGTTTTATTCTCAATCCCCTTTTTAATGATCCCGAGCATGGAATTGGCCTTCTTCACAGCCGCCGCACACTGGGTCGACACTTTCATCGACCTGTCCACCAGGACCCCAAGATCTCTCTCTTGATCCGTCACAGACAACTCAGAACCCATTAGCGTATATGTGAAATTTTGGTTTCTTGCCCCAATGTGCATCACTTTGCACTTACTTACATTGAAGCGCATCTGCCATTTTGCTGCCCATTCTCCCAGTTTGGAGAGATCCTTCTGGAGCTCTTCACAATCCCTGCTGGTCTTTACCACCCGGAAAAGTTTAGTGTCATCCGCAAACTTGGCCACCTCACTGCCTATCCCCAAGTCCAGGTCATTTATGAATAAGTTGAAAAGCACCGGTCCCAAGACCGATCCTTGGGGCACACCGCTTTTCACCTCTCGCCATTGTGAAAATTGCCCATTGACTCCCACTCGCTGTTTCCTGGTCTTCAACCAGTTCCTAATCCACAAGAGGACCTGCCCTCTTATTCCCTGACTGTGGAGTTTTCTCAGGAGCCTTTCATGAGGGACCGTGTCAAACGCCTTCTGAAAATCCAGATATATAATATCCACGGGTTCGCTCGCATCCACATGCCTGTTGACCTTTTCAAAAAATTCTAACAGGTTTGTGAGGCAAGACTTCCCCTTGCAGAAGCCATGCTGACTCTCCCTCAGCAGAGCTTGTTCTTCTATGTATTTTAAGATTTTATCCTTAATGAGACTTTCCACCATCTTCCCTGGAACAGATGTTAGGCTGACCGGCCTGTAGTTCCCCGGGTCCCCCCTCCTTCCTTTTTTAAAGATTGGCGTGACATTAGCTATCCTCCAATCCTCTGGCACAGTGGCCGTTTTAAGGGACAAGTTGCATATTTTGGTCAAGAGGTCAGCAACTTCATTCTTGAGTTCCTTCAGAACTCTTGGGTGGATGCCATCCGGGCCTGGTGATTTATTGATCTTTATTTTGTCAATTAAGTCTGAGACGTCTTCTCTTTTAACCTCTATTTGACTTAATTCTTTAGTCAGGGGAGACCGTTCCGGCAGCGGTATTTGCCCGAGGTCTTCTGCCGTGAAGACAGATGCAAAGAACTCATTTAATTTCTCTGCAGTCTCCAAGTCCCCTTTTATCACCCCTTTCTCTCCCTCACCATCCAGCGGACCCACCGTTTCCCTGGCAGGTTTCCTGCTTCTAACATATTTGAAGAAGCTTTTATTATTCCCTTTTATGTTGCCTGCCATACGTTCCTCAAAGTCTTTCTTGGCCTCCCGTATCATCTTTTTACATTTCTTTTGCCACAGTTTGTGCTCCTGTTTATTTTCCTCATTAGGGCAAGACTTCCATTTACGGAAGGAAGCTTCCTTGCCTTTTATAGCCTCCTTAACTGTGCTTGTTAGCCATGCCGGCATCCTCCTGGACTTGGTCGAGCCCTTCCTCCTTTGTGGGATACACTCCCGCTGGGCCTCTACGACTGTTGTTTTAAACAGCCTCCATGCACTCTGGAGCGATTGGACTCCTTTTACCTTCCCTTTCAGCTTTTTCTTAACTAGTCTTCTCATTTTGGGGAAGTCTGCCCTTCGGAAGTCAAGGGTTTTCGTGTCAGATTTGCTCGGCACTCTCCCTCCGACATGCATGGCGAAACAGATCGCAGCATGGTCACTGTTCCCCAACGGTTCGGTAACATTTACCTCCCTGACCAGATCTTGAGTGCCACACAATATCAAGTCCAGAGTCACCTGTCCTCTGGTCGGTTCCGTGACAAGCTGCTCTAAGGCACAGTCATTTAACATATCCAGAAATCCAGTCTCTCTTTCATGACCTGAGCATGAATTGACCCAGTCGATGTGAGGATAATTGAAGTCCCCCATGACTACAACCCTGTCTCTCGTTGACACCTCCCTGATTTGCTTCCTTATTTCAAGGTCCCCTTCAGGTTTTTGATCTGGAGGACGGTAGCATGCCCCTACTATTACATCACTCTTGGAGCCTGGTAATCTAACCCACAGTGATTCTACGGAGGAGTCAGAGCCCCCCTCCAGCTCTACTCTGGTGGATTCTACCCCCTCTTTGACATAGATGGCCACCCCACCTCCAACACGCCCCTCTCTGTCCCTCCTATAGAGTTTATATCCTGGAATTGCAGTATCCCACTGGTTCTCCGCATTCCACCAGGTTTCTGTTATACCTACTATGTCAATGTTTTCCCTAGCCACCAAACATTCCAGTTCTCCCATCTTTGCCCGTAGACTTCGGGCATTTGCATAAAAGCACTTATATACCTGGTCCCCCAAGAAGGGCTGCATGTTTGCCCCTTTATTCCTGCAGCCTTCTGTTTTGCTAGACTGGCTGTCATGTCCCATCACGCTACCACTCCCAATTCTTATTCTGTTATTACTTGATTGTTCCCCATCCTCTGCACCCTCATTCCCGAGGAATGAGGAGTCCCGAACCGGATGCCCCTCGGCTCCTGTCGGCTTTCCCCCAGGAGTCAGTTTAAAAGCTGCTCTGCCACCTTCTTAATGTTACGCGCCAGCAGTCTGGTTCCGTTTTGGTTCAAGTGAAGCCCGTCCCTCTTGTACAGGCCCGGCTTGTCCCAAAACGTTCCCCAGTGCCTAACAAACTTAAACCCCTCCTCCTCACACCAGTGTCTCATCCACGCATTGAGACCCCTGAGCTCCGCCTGCCTAGCTGTCCCTGCGCGTGGAACAGGTAGCACTTCTGAGAACGCCACCTTTGGGGTCCTGGATTTGAGCTTCCTACCTAGCAACCTAAATTTGGCCTCCAGGACCGCCCGGCTACATTTCCCCACGTCGTTGGTGCCAACATGCACCACAACCGCTACCTCCTCCCCAGCACTCTCTACCAGCCTATCTAGACGAGAGGTGATGTCCGCAACCTTCGCACCAGGTAGGCAAGTCACCGTGCGGTCCTCACATCCGTCACAGACCCCCCTTTCTATGTTCCTGACTATAGAGTCACCCACAACAAGAAGCCCCCTTCCCCCTCTCCCCAGAGGAGTATCCATAGTGCGACTGGATACGGGCCCATCACCTGAAGAAGGGGTCCCCACTGTGGGATTGTTTCCCTCTTTTCCAGAGCAATGTCCTCCAGCCCTGAGACTCCCTTCCCTGGCAGCTGAAGTGCTGGCCAACTGAGGGTAGGACGATGCCTCCACGTCCCTAGAAGTCTCACCCTGGTTCCTCTCTACCTGTCTCTGCTTCTCCAGGTCAGCAACCGTGGCTTCAAGGGAGCGAACCCGTTCCCTGAGAGCCTGGAGCTCTTTGCACCGAGCACACACCCATGACATGTGCCCAAGAGGCAGATAGTCATACATGTGACACTCAGTGCAAAACACTGGATAGCCCCCACCCTTCTGCTGGCTGTCTGACTGCATAGCTTTTTTTGTAAGTTATACTCTGCCATTAAGCTATGTGCCCCGTGGCTGTTCTTGCGTTCTCAACCCCCAGGTGCAGTGGCTGCAGCATCACAATGTCCCTCATGCGCTCAGGGAAAACAGAGGCCAATGAATTCTGGGTGGCCACCACTTCTAATGGAGACCTCTCTTTCCTCCGCAGGTCGCAGAAGGCCTGGGTTTCTTCCAGAAGTGCTGTAAGTGGTCCTCACTGGGCACGTTCAGGGACTGGAAGAAGCCAGGGGGTCCTTTTCACAGAATCTTTGTTTAGTGTATTTGAAGGTTGGACATGTAACACTGTACTGTACACTGGTTTTAAGCAACACCATCCACTCTGAGATCCCAGGGATTAAGAAAGTAAGAGATATAGTGGAGGACAGGAAGGCCTGGCGGGATATGGTTCGTGGGATCACGAAGGGTCGGACACGACTGAACGACTGAACAACAGCAACAATCCAGAGAATGCCTTTCCCCTTTTCTTCCGTGGTGATATGAGAGACCTAAGGTACTCACTGAAAGCATCCAAGCAATGGGTTTGTCAGCTCTTTCTAAACTGCAGAGATATAAATATCGTGCCACCCTCCCTCCCACCCACCCACCCTGCCGCCATGCTGTGAGTTAGATGCTGCTGCAAGGAGAGAAGAATGAGGCATGGTGCGCATTTCCTCCCTAGCAACATCCTCTTCCCTTTATGGTACTCGCCAGGTTAGGGAAGGAGTGTAGTGCTGAAGGGACTGAGTTGTGAATCCCCCCATCCCACTGCTGCTTGCCCCCCCCATCCCGGCTTGCTGCGTCCGTGGCCGGCCGCCACTGCTGCCACTTGCCGCCACTGCTTGCCCCACGTCCCAGCCGGCCGGCTGCGTCCTCCGCACACTGAATACTGGCTCACACAGTGCGAGTCTCGCACAGGCGCACAACACCTGGGAGCTCTGTCTTCGGAATTGTCCGGGGAGTCCCAGACGATTCTGAAGAGCTCCCAGGCGTTGTGTGCCTGCGCGAGACTCGCGCTGTGTGAGCCAGACACAGCCGGCCGGCTGGGACGTGGGTGGCGGCAAGAGGCCGTGGTGGCCAAGCATTCAGTCCCGGCCAGCAGCAGAGGACACAGCTGTTCGGCTGGGAAAGGCCGGGACAGTGCCGGTTTTCGGCACTGGCCAGGACACCAGGGCCAGCCGGGACGGTGGCCAGGATGGACCCCCGAAACCAGGACTGTCCCAGCAAATCCGGGACATCTGGCAAGCCTAGCAGGAGCACTTTACACAGGTGGAAAAGCAGCTCTCTGCCCCAAGAGCCTACAATCTAGACACTGACACAAGGGAAATGGGGGAAGGGAAGGAGATGGTGGCAGGGATAAGCAAGGGAAGCACATGCAAGTGCTTCCATTACACATACTCAGCTTAGTTACAGTGGGGAAGAGAACCAAAAGGTGGGGCTGGAGCAGCCCCACTGGGGCACTGCTTGGTCCAGCCATGCAGCAGAATGAATAGGAAGAATCCTCAAGTGGTCGCATGGTTAGGGTTAACCCTAACTCCAACCCTCATTTCAGATGGCGGAGGGGAGGACCACATCTTTAGCCACATTTGTTTCACATGTCCCCCAGTGCAATTTCTAAAAATCAAAGACAAGAGCCAGCACAAACATTGAAAGGGAGGCATGCTTTGGCTTGACCAATGGGGCAGTCAGGGAGAAAATCTCCCCATAACTGGGAACCATGAACGGGCACCCAGGGCTCACAATCACATGCAGTGTCTCTCCCCAAGGACAGCGTATGTCACTCCAAGCAAACACTGTGAGCATCGCAAGTGGGGGAGCAGCTGCGCGGTGTGTTGGTGGCGGCCTGGGGCCGGCTGGCTGGCTGGCTCCGCTGAGTGCTGAACCAAGTGCCGCTGGTTCCATCGAGCTGAGAGTGCCTGAGTAGGGCTCATCTCTCTCTCTCTCTCCCCTTCAAAACACCAACAGCTTTTGCTACCTTTCTGGCCTCTCCCCTCAACTGGAGGGCTGCCATCCATCCGCTCCTTAAACTCCAATGGGTATTGCATTCCAAAAAGTAGGGGAAGATAAGATTCCCAACAGTCAGGAGGCTGTTTTGTTGTGTATATTTTGTTTGTTCACACTTTGGATCATTAATTCTCATGGTTAAACGTAATTCATTCTAGTAGTGTTTAGTTTCTTCTTTCACCATGCTACTCTGCCAAGTTTGGCTTGTAGCTGGTTTACTGCCTGCCAGATTAGCTAACTGTTGCTTTTATTTGTTAATTTCATATAATGGGGCAACCTCTGCACTTGCAGTTGGTTCTTGCAGTTGGTTCATGGCCCAGGTCCTCTGACCACAACTGGTTATTCTCTCTTCACCAGCTTGGGAACAAAATGAGGGAATTGGGTCGGCCTGCATCCCTCTGTTTGGGCTCAGTCTCTATGACTTTCCAGACCGGGGGGTGGGGGTTCAGCCTCCACCTATTATTTCTGCCTCCCATTAGGCAGCTTCCCTGGGTTGCCCTAGGACCTACTTCCACCAGGGGATTCTCTTGGAGCCCTCTGCCTGTTCTCTCCTCAGTCGCCTCCAAAATGGGCTCTTAAAGCCTTCAAGGCAGCCCTTGCAAGTTCGGCCCCTCCGTTTCCAGAGCCACACACTGGAGCAGACAGACTTCCCCATTACTGGGATGATGGAAGGAGCTCTGCCATAACTCACCTGCAGCAGGCCAGATCCTGCAGCAACCCTCAGCAGCTCATGTTCCAACAATGTCTCTTATGTAACAAAAAGTGGATTTCCTTAACTCAAAACTGACCAATGAGACTGATTGTTCCAAGAGCCAATGAGGTGTTGTTATGGCACAGTACAGAACCAATGAGGTGTTGGTGTGTTTCCTATGTTGGAAGGAGGGAGATGATGAGTAGGGGAGCAAAGGGTGGAACACTTTTGGGGTATTAAGTGAATTGTGAATTCTGGTCAGAATGGGGACTGAGAATTCAAAGAGGGGGTTAGAATAACTCAGTGAAAGTCTATATGTAAAGTTTATAATCCTAGCAGGAAAAAAAAATGTTCTCATGGGTTTTGCTTGTATGCAGTCTTTCAGGTCACACAGAGTTCCTGCAGCTTGTTGAATAGGAAGAGGGGGTTGGAAGAGAACTTCCTGGAGGCATCTTGTTGGGAATGGTGGACTAGCTAGACCTTGCTGCGTGATCCAGCAGGGTCTATCTTACTGATTTCCAACAAAGAAAGTTCATTTTTTAAAGAGAGAAGGGGGGGGGGAGAGAAGTAGGGTCCAAATCCAACTGTGGTCACAACCAATCAAGGGTTGGAAATCTGTGATCCCGGATCAAACTCCTCCTTAGCCAGGAAGCTGACTGGGGTTTGCTTCCACACTAGCAGCCTTTAGTGCTGCTAAGACATGTTTATCTGCAATCGGCTGGAAACAGAATTAAAACAGAGGCTCACCATACTGTCCAGCAATGCACATCCCCATGGTTATGATCCTTCCACAATTTATTCAGAAGTACATTCAATTCAGAAAAAGTCCCTTGCAGCTTTAGGTAGACGCTTCCTCCTTCTGTCTTCTGCCCCCAAACTGCTTTAATTGCCTCTGAACAATTCCTCTAGAATTCCTCTTGTTTCCTGGGAGGGACTTTAATTACGTGTGTGTGTGTGTGTGTGTGTGTGTGTGTGTGTGTGTGTGTAACAGTGTTATTTTGTCACTAAAAAGCAGCAGCAACAATAATGAATGAGAGGAAATCAGTAATAAAAGTTCCTGCAAACAGGGAACAGGAACTGACCAATTCATAAGCAGAGGATATTCTTCAGTAATACTGCTGTGGTGCTGAAGAGGAAGCAATGACAGGGCAAGAACTGCAAGGAAGAAGTTTTCAATTAAAGGCACAATAGCCCTGAAAAGTTTTGCCAGTCCACACTGGACAGGCTGGCTCTGCAATTGCATTTACTGTATTATGTGAAAGAAATTGTCAGGTCTGAAATAGGAGGGGAGGATAACACAGAGTACATTAGATTGACAATGGCATTTTCTGAAGAGACTAAACAGCTTGTGTGGAAGGCAATCGAGGTGGCCGTGGCAAAGTCAATGCCTCTCAGCTCAAGAGACCTTGAGGGTTGTCATCAGGGTAACAAGACAGTAGTTGTGCCGTGTGTTGCTATGCTGAATGGGGTGACAGAATTACGATTCTCTTCTTCTTCTTCTTTCTTTTAAAGGTTACCATTTGTCAGGAGGATGCATCTCTCTCCCCCTCCATAGGATCCACTTCATAATATGATAATCAGCAACCAAAGGCTATTAGAATAACTTACTGTTACTAAGCAACTGATAGCTTGACGTATTTAATTATAAAGTGCAAAATAACTAACCCGCAGTGTAGTCGTAGCACTAATGAACCGCCAGACCTGGAGTGGCTTAGCCTACAAGGAAGCCTGGCAGGGGCCAACTGCAAGCCACACTGCTGGGGCTGGGAAACAGAGGCATTGGTTGGCTTCCTGTTTTGCTACTTGATTTAGGCACCGATCTGGTGGCTTTGCCATGAGGCTGTCCTTGAAAAGGATTCAGAAATGGCAACTGGTCTGGAACTCTGTGACCAGATTGCTGATGAGAGCCAGTAGGAGCAACGTATCTAGCGGCATCGCTGTCCGTCTGCACACCTGGTGCGGTGACTCTGGTGTCACCCACTGAGTGCACAGACCCGGAAGTAATGGGCGGTGACGTGATGACATCATCACGTCACCGCCCATTACTTTCGGCTTGGCAGCCGAGCTCCGAGCCAAGCAAGCTGAGTTGGAGAGGCAGAAAGCGGCAAGCAAGGGGGACACGTCCCTCAGGGAGGGGTGTCAGCCTTGCTCGGCTGCTTTCTGCCGCTCCGACTCAGTGACTCGGCTCAGACCCAAGTAGTTCAAGCTGAGTTGGAGCGGCAGAAAGCAGCCAAGACCGGGCGGCGCGGTGATGTGCTGCGGCGGGCTTCCTCGCTGCGTCACCCCTCAACTGTGCATCACCTGGTGCAGGCCGCACCCCTGTAGTGATGCCAGTGAACATGTCACTCCCCCCGTCCTGCAGGAAATAGCCTGGCTTCTCATCCATTTCTGGATCCAATTCGTGGTGCTGGTTTTTACCTTTAAAGCCCTTTACAATTTGACACTGGCGTCACTACAGGGGGGGGCGGAGCTGTAAGTTCTTCCATGATCGGAGCCTACGTTACACGGAAGAACGAAGCGCCCCGCCCCCGCGCCTTCCGACCCAGTCAAAGCGGTGAATGCGCGTTGTTTTCACCGCTTTGAATAGGTCGGAAGGCGCAGGGGCGGGGCACTTCGTTCTTCCGTGTAACAGAGGCTCTGATCACGGAAGAACTTACAGCTCCGCCCCCCGGTAGTGACGCCAGTGCAATTTGGGCCTTCTTCGGTACTTCCGGAACATCTTCTGCCACATCACCCTGTCGACCTGTTACAGGCTGTGATTCTATAAACAGTTTCCCGGGAGTAAGTCCCACTGAACTCAGTAGAGTTACTTACTTACTTCTGAGTAAGCAGTAATCTTACTGCTAATCTTCTCGGGAGGCTCTGCTCCACCTTCTGTCATTGAGCGAGGCTGGCCTGATGTGCAGGTTTAGGAATGTTCCTTTTAAGGGCCAAACTATGTTCCCTTTAACATGGACGTGTGGCCAGTTTGTTTGTTTGTTTTTAAATGCTGTGTGTGCGAAATTCCATGAAGCCACAGGGGAAGGGGCTTTAGCATTTTGGCCCTGCCACAGTTGCAATTCCAACCCCCCCCCCCACTGCCCATGCCATTTACAGTAGGAGAAAAGCTCCCATTAGCTTCTCATCTAGTGGGGGGGGGGCTGGCGTGTCCGTCTCAGAAATAATGAGCAGTTGCCACAAGCAAAGCAGCCACACAAGTCCTTTTCCTGATCTGAGCAGCTTCAGGTTCCTCCACCACCACCACCACCAGACGAACATCCTCCATGCGATGACTCACCCACAGTGGGCAGAAAGAAGTGACTGTAGGCTCCGCTTGGAGAGTTTCCAGCAGAGGGGTGGGCAGCCAGCCTGCCTGCCTGTGCTGCTCCTGAAGGCAGGGAAGTGGTGGGATGACAAGCCTGGGCGACAGGGACAGTCAGAAGACCCAGATGCGGTCGCCTGAATGACAGGCCGTGGGGCGGGGGAAGAATATGAGGCAGTTCCCCCATAGTTGAGTGACTCATCCTTTATGAGGTCCACACAGTCACAGTCACACACACACACACACACACACACACACACACACACACACACACACACACACACACAAGATCTGTTGGATAAGCTATACATGAGAACCACTTTACTGGCTCAGGCCAAAACCCGCCCAGTTCTGGACATCAGCAAAGCAGAAGCTTGCAAGCAGGCAGATGATTGCCACGCAATCCCCATGGAGGGTGCCCAACGCCTTGAGTTCAGAGCTGCACTGCCTCTGTACATGGAGGTTTTATTTAGCCCTCTGGAGTCATCGTCGCTACAGACCTCTCTCCTCCTCTGTGAATTTGTCTCATCTTTGTAAAACACCATCTGAGTCACCCAGGGGGGATGGTGGGCAGGTTGCAGCATCACTGCAACCCTCTTCCCAAGAGCAGCACTTTCCTGATCCCTGGAGGAGTGACTGGCAGCCATTCATTCATTCATTCACAGGAGTAAGTGGCAGAGACAGGCAAGGAGGCTGCTGGGAAGGAATAATGGCTGGTGCAGTGCTGGGGGGGGGGCGGCAGGTGGAGAGTCCTCCCCTCACCCTTGGCCCAACTGCAGCCCGTTTACAGGCAGCCAGCCTTCCCAGCGTTGCCCCAGCAGTGTGCTACTCCACGCACTGCCAGAAAGCGCGTTATGGCGGCTTTTCAGCAGCCATGCTCTGTCAGTGCTTTCAGCCCATAGGATTGGGCTGTAAGTCCCCAACATATGTGCCGGTTCCGTTCCGAGGTCTGTACGGATGTAAGAACGTAGCTGGTCAAAACAGCTGGCTCTTCTTGCCAGGCCAGCACTATTGCTTGCCCCGGTACGAAAGCACCACAAAGGACGTACGGTGCCTGGCATGCACAAAAGCAGCAATACAGCCGTCCATAACTCAGAGAACTGGTATAGTCCCCTCCAAGGCACCGTTCCCTGGTCACTCAAGAATGTGATGGAATGTGCAAACTCTGTTTCTTTATGGAAAGACCGGAAGGGACCAGCAATGCTATCTAACAGCCCAATCCTGCGCATGTTGCAGCGGCCGACCTAAATGGCCAGCTGCTGCATCCTGTGAAGGATGCAGCCTGCGCCGGCATGACTGGGGCTCACCTTGGGGGAAGGGGCCCCAATAGGCCCCAGTGGGCTTCCTCGGATGCATGGCAGGTCTTTAGCTGGGGTGAGTCCGAGGAGGCCTGAGGCCGTGTAAAGCCGGCCCGGCCCGAGAAGGGGAGCACAGTCCGGCGCCAATATCCCCTCCCAGGCCGGGCTGGCCAATGGCCCCTCCCCCAGCACCCCAGCCCGCTCTCTTCCCCACGCCCTCCTGCCGCTCGGTGGAGTATCTACCTATGTCCGGTGGCGCAGGAAGAGGAGGGCGGCAGAGTGTGCGGTGCCAGCCTCCATGCCAGTGCCTCTTACTCTACGTGCCACTTACTCTTACGGCACTTTTGCAACACCTTAGGCCGGCGGAACACGCACTCCGCCAGCCTAAACCTAAGCAGGATCACGCCGTAAGTGTGGCTAAGTGAAGGCGGGGCACAAGATCACAGCATAAACCTACTCAGAAGTAAGTCCCATGTTGTTCAGTGGGGCTTACTCCCAGCTACAGTAAGTGTGTATAGGACTGCAAGCCGACGACAGTTTTGCAAGTGTTGTTGTTATTTCCTGGTTACACCATGAGATTGCAGGTTTACTCCTTGCTATCTCTATTCAAAAGATCTGCATTAGCAAGACTAGGAAGGAAGGGATCCTCCCTGAGGCCCCCAGAGAGCTACTGTCCGTCCCGAGTGATGTTAGCAGGCTAGAAAGAACCTGGTTTGCTTTGGTACTAGGGGGATCCTTCATATTTTGCCTAGGCTGCATTCGGATGATACAGATTCCATGGCAACGTGTATACTATTTATTTCCCCCCCCCCCCAGATCCATAAAAGGATAGGTGGGTGAGGGAACATTTTACATCGGCCCACACACTGCTGTTCGCAGTGCTCATGGGTAAATGGCGTGTGGGTGATTCTCACAAAGCATCTCACAGCATCACGTCTAAAATGTGCCAGAGAATACTCCCCCTCCCCAAATTAATCTAGGGCAAAGCTATTATGACAAAAGGCACTGGAGTTCTTAGTGCTATTTATTCCTCCTCCACTACCTGATTCCCCCAATGGCCTTGAATGGCTGGGGGGGGGGGGGCTGTAGTTCAGTAGCAACACCTGTCGGGTTGGTTGTATAAGTTCCATCCCTGGTTGAAGATTTTGAGTTGCAAGCTGCAAGAGTCCCTTGCCTGCCTGAGGCCTTGAAGAGCTGCTGCCCACAGGCTGGGTGGGATGGAGAGAGTGGAGAGAGGGAAATTCTTCTCCCTTTAACACAGCACCAGAACCAGGGGACATGCACTAAAATTGAGTGGAGGGAGAGTCAGAACAGACAAAAGAAAATATTTCTTTACCCAGCGTGTAATTCATCTGTGGAACTCCTTGCCACAGGGTGTGATGATGGCACCTGGCCTGGATGCCTTTAAAAGGGGTTTGAATAGATTCATAGAGGAAAGGACCATCACAGGTTACAAGCCATAAGCAACTCCTGGCTTTAGAAGTGGGTTTTCTCTGTGCCAGGTGCAGGGGAGTGGCAGCAGGAAACAGGTTATCATGTTGGCTGTGTGCTCCCTGAGGCATCTGGTGGGGCCACTGTGAGATACAGGAAGCTGGACTAGATCCAGGGCCTTTGGCCTGATCCAGCAGCTGGGCTCTTCTGAGGTTCTTATGGAGCAGACAACTTACAGAGAGGAAGCAACCAGTGGCCCGACTCAGGGGCGGAAAGGGAAAGAGGTCACCGCTCACTTGCAGAGAATCTGCTGTCTGTGCATGTCCACAGCCGCCATCATTTCAGTCCCTGGGCCTCTCCGGTTTCAGAGGAGTGCAGTGAGCAGAGCCAGGAAGGGCCCCTGCCTGAGACCTCGCGAACCCCCCCCTCCCCAGGTCCAGGATGGAGGGTGATGCTCCGCAAAAGGCAGCTGCAGCTCTTCTTCAGACGACATCCTTGGGCTTCTCTTCCTTCCTGCACTCACTTCCCGGGGTCGGGGAGGGGTTGCCCAAGCCAGCCCTGCTGCTCTGCCCTTGACAGGCAAATCTTTCAGGTAGGTACCCTGCCAACCACAGAAAGACCCTGCAGAGTGACAGTGTCTACAAATGCAACCCAACTGATGGCAGGGCTGTACCACTTCAGGCTGTAGGTGGGAGGATCACATTTGTGAATGCCCCTCTGCTTTCAAAATAGCAACAAGCAGAGCCAGGTGTGAGCTAGACCAGAACTTTGATCCCTGGATCTTTTTACTTACAGGGAGGCCTTCCCATGGGGGAGTATTAAAACAAAAACTCCCTCCACTTGCAGTCTGGACTGGTACAGTCCACTCTATCCGTGCAGGACAGGATCACCTCCTTCTGCTGTGTGTGTGTGTGGGGGGGGGGGTCCCCTCAGCATCGGGGTTCAGCCCTTTAACCCCTGTTTCCTAACAGTATTTAGCCATGAAATAAAGACAGCCTAACTGCTCAGTTTCCAAGATGGACGGGAGAAAATGGCAAAACGGATCTTGAGCAGCAGCGTCCAGGAAGCTGCAGGACGTTTTGGGCCAGCCATGGCCATCATGGCTAGAAGCCAGTGATAGATCTGTCCTCTATGACGCTCTCAGGGGCGTCATTAGGGGAGTGCAGGGGGTGCGGACCGCACCAGGTGACACCCCAGGGATGACACCAAAATGACGTTCTATCTATTCTATTTGTTACTGGTGGTGCGAAAACACACCACTGGTAGAAAGTGGGTTTTTCCCAATCCCCACTGCGACTTGCGCGGGGATCGCATTTCCCGGGAGACCTCCACATTGTGTGGTGGGAGGTCCATGGGGGTGACACCATGAGATCTCGCCCCTGGTGTCACCAACCCTAGTGACACCATTGATTTCTCTTATCCTCTTTTAAAGCCGTCTGAGACAGTGACCATCACCAACCTTCTGGTAGGGAATTCCATAGATTAATTATACGCGGAGTGAAGAAATACTTCTTTTGGTCTATTCTAAATCTCCTGCCAATCAGTTTCATGGGGTGACCTCCAGTTCTAGTGTTGTGAAAGAGGAAGAAGAACTTCTCTCCATCCAGTTTCTCCTCATCACAAATAAGTTTATAAACCTCAATCATGTCTCCCCTTCGCCACCTTTTTTGTTTTTTTAAACTTTCCACAAACCCTGCAGTGATCCTGCCCGGTTTGTTAGCTGGTATCTGTGTTTAAAGTCTATTTAGAAGACTTGTGATTGGGCCACAAGATGGCAGCAAAAACCTGCATACTAACATGCTATTCTCACAACAACACAAATCCCAAATACTGTACAGTACTGTACATTCACACTTCAAGTAATTGGTTAGTATGGGGAAAAGGGGGAGGGGAGCCCAATCCTCTCTAACTATAGAGTGGCGGAGCGCGCGGTCCATTGCTCTCTAAGCTGTCACAAACGTGCCCTAAAGCACGCTTGCTTGCGATGACCCTGGAGTAAGGCAGCCCTCACTCCGCTATGTTGTATGAATTCCCTCACTCCGCCACCCTCCGGACCCGGCACCCACTGGCGGAGGTAAGGCCTGCACCAGTCGGTGCAGGGGCAGGGGGAGGGTGGAACGGGGCAGCCAGGGGGCTGGACATTAGCTGGCCCAGGCTGGGAGAGGGCGGGGATATTGGCGGCAGTGCTCCGCCGATATCCTCGGCCCGTTCCCAGACCTGGCCAGCCTTATTCCCCTGCCCCGGATGTACGTCAGCTTCATAGCTGGCGTACATGCGAGTAGGTCCATAGGGCCCCGGCCGGCTTGCACCCAGGGAAGGAGACGAACCTCCCCTTCTCCTGAGGTGCTCCTGGGCTGCCCGAGGGCAGGCTGGAAACTGCACAGGATGCATGGCTGGCCCTTTAAGCTGGGCGTTACATCTTACCCAGGATTATGCTGAGAGAGAGAGAGAGAGAGAGAGAGAGAGAGAGAGAGAGAGAGAGAGAGAGAGAACATGCGCACACTCACACACTTTCTTGAAACACAAACATGATTACCGTATTACCTATCTCTGTGTCTGGTGAAAGTCCAGGTAATGCAATTCGCAAAATAGGAGGAAAGGGGAAAGGAGAGAGAAATCCCTAGCTGGGCAACTGAAATGCCATTGCGAACTGCACCCTTTGCTGCCAAATGGTCCTTTCCATGGAGAGTGCCAGCACCTTTCTCCCCCGAGCAAGCTGCAGAGCAGTCCACCACTTCTGAGCAGGGCGGAGGGACTCCAGTGAAGATGAACAGAGGAGACAGCAGACCACCAAGGCATCAAGCTTGGAGTCTGGGTGGGCACTTAACATGAAAGAGGGTGCATTCCATAGCAACTGGAAGGAAGCAGGGTTCAAATGCAAATCGGGAGCAATTCAGCTCACTCTTTATACCAAGCCTGCACAACTTACAGCCTGCGGGCTGTTTGCAGCCCGTCAAAGGATCATCCTCGTGAAGAAACCGGGAAAGAGTCTCGCACTGCCCTCCCTACTATGCGCTGCGCAACAAACCAACTGCCCTTTTCCAACAAGGACACGCGCAGGACCATCAAGCCCTCCCAGAGGCGTCTCTATGGTGGGGGCGGTACTGTAGGGGCTAACACGCGGCGTGATGGGCGGCAGGCATCATCATCATGATCTCATCTATACTAGACTAGGTGCAAGGCACTCCGCATGTGCTCAGAGGTGCCCAGGACCGAGCTCAGGGAACAGAACAATCAATAACTAATATAAAAATGTAACTAAATTTATTTATTTGTTTGTTTGTTTGTTTGTTGCTTTTCCGGCTCATGGACATGCTCCCCGTGATGTCACTTCCGATGGAGCCGACTGGACATGGCCCCTGTGACATCACTTCCAGCGGAAGTGACACGGTTCCTTGACACACCCCCATGACATCACTTCTGTCCCCCCCCCCTTTGCAGCCCGAAGACGTTTAGTCTATTTTAACTTTGGCCCCTACCTACTGCCAAGTTGTGCACCCCTGCTTCATACCATTTTAAACAACAGATCAACAAGTTTCTTGAAGTTGGTGATTTGGAGGGACTCTGTTAATTTTTTGTTCTACCCCAAACAAAAATTAATCTGGAGGAAACATAACTCTGCTGAACAGAACAATACTTAATTTTAATCGAAATCCCTCATATTATCACAGTCTCCAGAAGGTGGCCCCATACCTTCCTTTATCTTCACAGCTTGTAGTCAGAAGACAGGACCTGTATTTATGGTTTTATTTTTTTTTGTCACCTCTTTTTGATTGGATAAGACCAGCCTGCGAGTTTGTTTTCCTGATTAGGGGTTCAAGCAGAGAGCACAGAGGACACGAGGGTAAAACATTTACATCCGAGCAAGCAGCTCCCATCACCCTCGGGTTCCACACTGTTGTTTATTTTAAGCTTCACCAGGCCCTTTTCCAAGCCTAGGGAGTCTATAGAACATTGCAAACTCACAGAACATTGCAAATATCAGTCTAGAGAATATCAGTCTAGAGAATATTGCAAACTCGTGTAAAATATCATTGCTTTTTTCTATCATTGCTTCTATCTAGGTTTCTATCATTGATTTTCTTTCCCCCACTCCTCTAAAGAATGGATTTGCTAAAGCACATAAGAACATAAGAACATAAGAAGAGCCTGTCTGCTGGATCAGGCCAAAGGCCCATCTAGTCCAGCTTCCTTCCTGTATCTCACAGTGGCCCCACCAGATGCCTCAGGGAGCACACAAGACCTTTTCCACGAGCAGCGAGTACCTCCCTGGGAGTCAGTGTCTCATTGGGAAGAAGTGCCAAGACGCGAGTTTAGCATCTGTGCGAGTTCAGCAGCCAGGCCCCAAACACTGCCTGCACGTCCCTTGAGAAGAGGCCCAGCTGTTCCATGTAGATGTCACACAACGGGGGGGGGGGCAGACAAAGGCAATGGCATCTGGCAGGAATCCCCCGGTATCACCTTATGGAATCTCCCCTTCCAAGAAGGACTGGGGCTCAGAAGCACAACACACTGCTCCTGAGCCCCATCCTGGCCAGGCATTCCAGAAGAACCCCTGGCCGCGGGGCTCAAAAGCAGCTGAAAGGGTCAACAGGGACTCACCCACTACCCAGTTTCCAGCATCGGTCATCAGCCAGGGCGACCAAGGCCACTTCTGTCCCAGACCCTGGCTGAAACCCAGATTGAAATCCGTCTCACGGAGGAATCTCTGGAGGTCAGTTACGACTGCCCACTTGACCCCCTTGCTTGAAAACGGGGGGTTAGACACTGGCCAGTAATGATCCAGAATGGCGAGATCAAAGGAGGCTTTCCTCAGGAGAGGGCGAATTGCTGCCTCAAGACAGGATGGAGCCACGCCCTCCAGGAGAGAAGATGGTGCCAGCCTCCTTGCTGCCCACTCAGTCAGTTCCTCCACCACGGGCAGACATCACCCACTGCGACGATCAAGGGCAAGTGAGCGTGTGAATGTATGGCCTCACGACCAAGTGTGCCATGATTGTGATCTGGAGAACATGGCCGATATCTCCTTTCAGCTGATGGTAAAGATGGGTCTGCTATCCCCTCAGATCTCCACCCCCTCCTCAGGGACCATCATGGGAAGGTTGAAGAAGGGTTTGTTACAAGGGACAATGTCTCCAATCCTCTGGCACAGTGGCCGTTTTAAGGGACAAGTTGCATATTTTTGTCAAGATATCAGCAACTTCATTCTTGAGTTCCTTAAGCACTCTTGGGTGAATGCCATCTGGGCCCGGTGACTTATTGATTGTTAATTTGTCAATTAAGTCTAAGATGTCTTCTCTTTTAACCTCTATTTCACTTAATTCTTTAGTCAAGAGTGGCCATTCGGGCAGCGGTATCTGCCCGAGGTCTTCTGCCGTGAAGACAGATGCAAAGAACTCATTTAATTTCTCTGCAATCTCCAAGTCCTCTTTTATCACACCTTTCCCTCCCTCACCATCCAGCGGGCCAACCGCTTCTCTGGCAGGTTTCCTGCTTCTAACATATTTGAAGAAGCTTTTATTATTCCCTTTAATGTTTCTGGCCATACGCTCCTCGAAATCTTTCTTGGCCTCCCATATCATCTTTTTACATTTCTTTTGCCATTGTTTGTGTTCCTGTTTATTTTCCTCATTAGGGCAAGACTTCCATTTTCAAAAAGAAGCTTCCTTGCCCTTTATAGCCTCTTTAACTGTGCTTGTCATCCATGCCGGTACCCTCCTGGACTTAGTCGAGCCCTTCCTCCTTTGTGGGATACACTCCAGCTGAGCCTCTGTTAAAAAGGTAAAGGTATCCCCTGACAATTAAGTCCAGTCGTGTCCGACTCTAGGGTGTGGTGCTCATCTCCATTTTAAAGCCGAAGAGCCAGCGTTGTCCAAAGACGCCTCCATGGTCATGTGGCCGGCATGACTCTCCTTGCCGCAGCGCGTAGCATGCAGCTGGAACGTGGAGCGCTGTTTACCTTCCCGCAAGCGGTACCTATTTATCTACTCGCATTGACATGCTTTGGAACTGCTAGGTTGGCAGGAGCTGGCCAAGCAACGAGCGCTCACCCCGTCACGGGGATCGAACTGCCGACCTTTCGATCGACAGCTTATGGTTCAGCGGTTTACTATTTCCTATTGTTTTAAACAGCCTCCATGCACTCTGGAGAGATGGGACTCTTTTTACCTTCCCTTTCAGCTTCTTTCTAACTAGTCTCCTCATTTTAGGGAAATCCGCCCCTTGGAAGTCAAGGGTTTTCGTATCGGATTTGCTTGGCACTCTCCCCCCGACATGCATGGCGAAACAGATCGCAACATGGTCACTATTCCCCAATGGCTCGGTAATATTTACCTCCCTGACCAGGTCCTTTCGCCAACGTTTGCATGGAAACGGCACAAAAGCCGGAGTCTATTTCTCGTTCACCCCTGGGATGCTTGTGCATCCCTAGTCTTTGAGTATGTCGAAAGTTTCTTTCCCTCATTATGGAAATTCTCGTCTACCCAGGCAGGTCCCGTTAACACACCACTCTCCCCTGCTTTCCATAATGGCACCAAAAGTAGGATATCAGCAGACACTTACTGGCTGTTGCACAAACTTCACCTACTAACGACGCAATCCTGTGTAAGTTTAGAGCGGTGGAGTGCGCGCTCCACCACTCTAAACTGACGCAAGCATGCCGTAAAGCCTGTTTGCAATGACTTATGAGTAAGGGCCGCCAGCGCGGAGGCTAGCAGCCCTCACTCCACCACCCTCCAGACCCCGCGGCCACCGGTGGAGGTAAGTCCTGCACCAGTCAGCGCAGGGACGGGGGGAGGGTGGGCAGGGGCAGTCAGGTGGGTGGCCTTTGGCCGGCCCAGGCTGGGAGAGGTCGGGTATATCAGCAGTGCACTCCGCCAATATTCTCTGCCCGTTCCCAGCCTGGTTCGGCCTTACTCCGCCACCTTGGATATACGCCAGCTTCAAAGCTGGCGTACATCCGAAGAGGTACATCCGAGGAGGCCCCGGGAAGCCCGCCCCTTCTCCCAAGGTGTTCCCGGGCTGCGCCGCTGTGGCCCAGGAACGGGCTTAGGATACAGCAGCCAGCCCTTTAGGCAGGCCATGTATCCTGACACAGGATTGGACTGTAAATTGGGATGTCAGGCTATTCACACAGCTAAAAAGGGATTAAAGTTTTCACCTTCTGCTGTCTGCTGCCATCCTCTGGTTAAAGGACAAAATGATGATAGATCTGGATGCCTGGAAACAAGGCTGCAGCTGGGTAGGGGTGCACCTGCCTGGCATCCCAGCGGCTGGGGAGGCGGAGGCTGGAGGCTGGCCGGAGCTCAGGAGTCCTGGGCTGCTGTGGGTTAGGGTTATAAGCATTATGACACACTATGATACTGGAGCTACTCTGTCATATAGCAAATACTGTAATGTCAACAAGTAGTTTCTGGTCCCAGTTGCCACCTGCTGGTTCAACCAGACTTTAAACTGGACTGTCAAGTCTGACGTTGACAGCTGAGCAGGGTGGCATGTTGTCCTGTGCCTGTGTCCCCAGCTCCGTGGCAGGCTGAGGCTGGAGCTTTGTCCGGGTTTGTCTTTGGCCCAATTCTGTCCAACATCTTCATCAAATACTTAGATGAAGGGTTAAAGGAGTCTTTATCTGCTACTAAATTTATACCAAAATTGGTTACTAAATTTAGGGCGCAATCCTGTGTAACTCTTGCACCGGTGTAACAGTAGATCCCCTGGTGTAAGAGCACTCATGCCAGTGTGACTTGCCGTACACTGACAGACGCAGGACGGACACCGGCGTAACCCCTCTTGGACGCCTCACATGCGCAGTTAGGACGCGGAACGGACACCGGCAGAACTCCGCATTCCAGGAGCGTCTGAATGCCCACAGAATGCCCCTTGCACCGGCGGAGTTGCGTTGGTGTCCGTTCCGCGACCGAACTGCGCATATGAGGCGTCCAAGAGGGGTTACACTAGTGTCCATCCTACGTCCGTTGGCGTACGGCAAGTTACACTGGCATTAGTGCTCTTACACCAGGGGATCTACTGTTACACCGGTGCAAGAGTTACACAGGATTGAGCCGAATCCTATTCTCCCCCCCCCTCATGCAGTGATGCCAAAATGGCTACCACTGCATCATGCAGGGGGGTAGTTGCAGAGGTCTCCTCTGGATAAGGGAAGATTTGTTCCCTTAGTGCAGTGTTTCTCAAACTGTGGGTCGGGACCCACGTGGTGGGTTGCGACCCGATTTCTGGTTGGTCCCGGGTGATGGAAAGATTAGCAAAGCAATTGCCACAAGCCCTGAGGCTATTCAAAAATCAGATAGCTGCTAATTGTCCTTCAAAGAGCTGAACCCCTGTGGTTTGCAAGGAGCTTGCTCCTACAGTTTGCAAGCTTGTGTAAATATAGGGAGATAAATGTTTGAGCCTCTAGCGAGTCATTTTAAAAGGTGGGTCCCGGTGCTAAAAGGTTTGAGAACCACTGCCTTAGTGAATCCGTGGGATTTCCCTATGCTGCCAAAACCACCCCCTTCCTGGACCCGATCCTCCCATCCCCCACCCGTCACTACCCTGTTCCACCCGCCCCGCCTAGAAAACAGATAATTTGAGGAAAGCTGAGGGGACTCGGTATTTAGCCTGGAGAAGACTGAGAGGGAACCTCATGATAGCACTCTTCAAATACCTGAAGGGCTGTATGTGAAAGAGGGCAAAGATTTTTTGCTGGCTGCCCCAGAGAGTAGGACTAGATCTAATGGGCTTAAGCTGCAGGAGGCAAGATTTCGGTCGGATATCCATATTATCCGACCTGCCCTTAAGATCATCTGAAGGGGCCTTGCTTTGGGTGCTGCCTCTGAAGGTCTCATATGGCAGCTAGAAGCAGGGCCTTCTCGGGGGTGGCGCTGCTTCTCTGGAACTCTCTTCCTTATGCACTCAAGACATCTTCCCCTTTATTGGGATTTTGGCGCAGGTTACAGTCGTCATGAAGGATACCTTGAGCAGGATTTGCAGTCTTTTAATTCCGAAAGGGGAGTCTGGTGGGATGATTGGGAGATGGGGAATAAATACAGTTCCACCTTCTGTCCATCCTGTAAAAGCTGTAGCTTCAATGAGACTGGCATTCCGTGTGTGTGCCCACGTGCGTGTGTGTGCCGTGCAGGGTAGCTCACTGTCTCATCTGTGTCTATCACCTTATTGGTTGAACACCACTTGGGTGCTATTACCACCGTAAAAACACACTCTCAGCGCAATCCTGCGTAACCTTGCACCGGTGTAACAGCAGATGCACCAGTGTAAGTGCAATTACACTGGCATAAGTGCACTCAGTGGTGACGTCTCAGAAGGGCCGAACAAAGACCCAATCGGCTAGTGGGGGGTGATGCGCCAAGCCGACCGACCCCGCATGGGGTGATGTGCCGGCTCGTGACGCCACTGAGTGCATCTACTGTTACACCAGTGTAAGGTTACACAGGATTGCGCTGTCTGTCTCACAACGTAGTTTTTATTAGTGATTCATAAGCAACCAACATGCCAAATTCCAGCTTTCTCGCTCAACGGAAAACAGGAGATCCACTGCTGAGTCAGGGCTTTTGCTTTTATATATACAGAAGAGAAAAGCCAGGAGATTGTGGTGGCTATGCTTAATAGACTGTTCTGTTTTTATTCTGGCTTTATGGATGTACGATTTTAAAATTGCCTTGATTTCTTTTAGAAAGGCAGGATATACATTTTTTAAAAGCATCAGGAGGACATCTTAACTGCCAGAACTGATTACCGAGGGAAGTGGCAGGTTTTCCCTTGCTTGCAGAGTCTTCAAGCAGAGGCTTGGCAGGCACCTTCTAGAGATGCTCTAGATTAGAGAGGAATTTCCTGCTAGCCTAGAGGGCCTTGAAAGCAGCGTTTCCTCGAAGGCACAGGGCTGCGCAGAGCGGAGCTTGACAACCTGACAGTTCGGCGTCATCATCAAATGCCCGGAGGTGGCATCGTGAGGAGTTGCGACGTTGAGGGCACAGTGCTTAAAAGCTCCTTCCAGCTTTAGGATTCTGAGATTCCTTCGCCACCCAATTGGAACAGGTACTGTTGGGAGCTGGATGGGGGCAAATAAGCTGAAATTAAATCCTGATAAGACAGAGGTTCTTCTGGTCCAGAGGTCTACGACTCAGGTACTGGATCATCGTCCTGCTCTGAATGGGGTTGTACTCCCTCTGAAGGAGCAGGTCCGCAGCTTGGGGGTTCTCCTGGATGCACAGCTGCTCCTGGATTCCCAGGTGGCGGCTGTGGCCAGGGGGGCTTTTGCCCAGCTTCGGCTGGTGCGCCAGCTGCAACCGTACTTGGATCGTGCAGACCTGGGCACAGTGACCCATGCCCTAGTGACATCTAGACTAGATTACTGCAATGCGCTCTGCGTGGGGCTGCCTTTGAAGACTGTTCGGAAACTGCAACTAGTGCAAAATGCGGTGGCCCGGGTGGTTGCCGGGGCCTGTCGGTTCGACTCAGTCGGACCCTTGCTTCGGCGGCTACACTGGCTGCCGGTTCGTTTCCGGGCACAATTCAAAGTGCTAGTTTTGACTTTTAAAGCCCTTAACGGCTTGGGTCCAGGGTATTTGAGGGACCGCCTCCTTCCTTATAATCCGACCCGTACTCTGAGGTAATCAGGGGGGCCCCTGTTAACCATGCCGCCATTGACGGAGGTGAGGGGGATGGCGGCGCGGAACAGGGCCTTCTCGGCAGTGGCGCCCCAATTGTGGAATTCCCTCCCCCTGGAATTGAGAACGGCTCCCTCCTTAGAGACCTTTCGGCGGGGCCTTAAGACATTTTTATTTAGATCAGCATTTGATGTCTGACATGGCGGGCTGGCTTTTTGATAGATGGCTTTTGACAGATGTAAATGTGGATGACCCACTGGGGCTGTTTGTTTTAATTATTTTAATTGTTTTAATTCTTGATTTTAAATGTATATATGTATTTTAATGTTTTTATTGTAAGCCACCTTGGTTGCCCTTGTGGGAGAAAGGCGGGGTATAAATTCTATAAATACATAAATAAATAAATACTGCCCACAGCACCTCTGTGTCTGTAAAGGAGCTCAGCACCCAGCGCTTGGCCCCCTTCCCTCTGCCTGATTTCACCCTCCCTCTGAATTGGTATTCACTGGGGTGGTAACTTGTTGCTGCCGTTACCCAAAACAAGGGAGTTCCAGGCAGGAGGGAGGCTGCTTTGAAAGAACCCTCCCTCCCTCTCAGTAAGATGGAGTCACCCTACAACTCTCACTGGCTCCCCTTCAAACCTGGCAGTAGGGGAAGGGGTGGTGGTCTGGGAAGTGAGGCAACCGGCTCCCTCCCAAAAGAAGGGAGACCAGGTAGGTAAATCAAAAGGCACTTATTAAAATGAATTAAAAATACATCACAAGGAGGGAAGGAAAATAAAAAAGGGGCAGACAAACAAGGGCACGTGCTGGAATGAGGCAGTGATGCCAATCATATGGAACAAGAGTTGGCAAAGGCTGGAGCAAAAGGGAAAATGCAACCTGAAATAAAAGCATAAAGTGAACCTGTCTTTCTGTGTCCGTGGCTGTCCTAAGTGCTTACACGAGGCCAGGATCTTGGCTCTTACATGCCCACAAGGCAGGAGGGAGGCGACCCTTGATGCACGGATAAGAGACTAGGGCACAAGTGCCCTATAAAACCTCTGGGTAAGATAACACACCTCTGGGTGTTGATATCCCTGTGGGATTGGGTAGCTGGGGTGACCTTTCCTGCTCTTGGGAGTCAGGTGAGCAGAGGTGGCCCAAAGTGATCTTCTGTCCAAACCAGCGGCTGACCTGCCACTTGCCAGGCAGCACGCAGACAGACACACAGACACCCTTCTAGCCCTCCTCCGTGGTTTCTTATAAAGTGTCGGGCCAAGAGTATTCTGCTGCTCCCCACCCAGCGGCCTTACCCAGAAGCGGTGGGGGACAAAAGGCAGGAGAGCATTTGGGAGGAGGACCGCAGCAGCACCATGAGGGAGCTGGGGGAGGAAGGAAGCCCCCACTCACTACCAAGTGACGACAGGGCAGCGGACACAGGTTGTGGGGCACCCCCACCAGTTTGCCAACTCCCCCAACCTGCTGCTTCAGTTGACCGCATGGCTGGGCCGCCCTTCAGGTGGGCTTCATGGGCCAATAAGCCGGCTCAACGCCGAGTCAGTTGGGGAAGAAGTACAAGCCAGGATGGTATAGTGGTTTGGGAGTTGGACTTAGACCTGGAAGATCCAGGTTCAAATCCCCGCTCAGCCACAAAGCTTCCTAGGTGACCTTGGGCCAGTCACTATCTCTCAGCCCCACCTACCTCACAGGGTTGTTGTGAGGACAAAAAGGAGGGGAGGAAATATGTACACCACTCTGAGCTCCTTGGAGGAAGGGCGGCATAAAAATGTGAAAAATAAATAAATAAACCCCACCCAGGACAACAAATGGCAGCCGCCTTGGAATGATCTAGCAACCCTTTCAGGAGTCTCCTCAGAAGACAGGAAAGAAACAGCTGAGGAAATGGGGAAAGCAAGGATCTTCACCACATCTCTCTCATTGTTCAATTAGTTTTAATTTAGCTTCTAAGATTTTCATAGGTAAAGGTGACCCCTGACAATTAAGTCCAGTCGTGTCCAACTCTAGGGTGTGGTGCTCATCCCCATTTCAAAGCCAAAGAGCCAGCGTTGTACAAAGACGCCTCCGTGGTCATGTGGCCGGCATGACTCTCCTTGCCGCAGTGCGTAGCATGCGGCTGGAACCTTCCCGCAAGCGGTACCTATTTATCTACTTGCATTAACATGCTTTGGAACTGCTAGGTTGGCAGGAGGTGGCCAAGCAACGAGAGCTCACCCCGTTGCGGATTCGAAGAGCCGACCTTTTGATCGACAGCTCATGGTTCAGCGGTTTAACCCACTGCGCCACCTGCTGGCCTATAATTTTCATAGCCAGCAGAAATCATAAAATTAGAATGTTTTGAGCTTAAGGATCATGGTCTTGAAAGGTTTTTGAGTCCTAACATTTCGCCCATGTGTACACCGGGCATTTTCAAAGGATATGGTATGTAGACCACACACTAAAGTTCTAACTCCTGGGAAAGTTCAGTTATTTAAAGGCACCAGGCCAGCTCACTTGGCCATTAGGTCTTAAAGAGTGAGTATACAATTCAATAGGCAAGCTATCCATCAGATCTCTATGAAAACTGTGGAGCAGATCCTGGTATTTCTAAGTGCTGGTAGGTAGCCAGCTATTGCTGATGCTCAGAGATGCTCTTTCTTGTTAATGTTGTTAGGATTTAATTTTAATTGCACTTTTTTAATTGCTTCTAAACATCCTTTTGCAAGAGGCTCTGAGCACTGTTCTAGACTAGTGTCCTTATATGTCTTACAAAATAAATAAATAAGTCTCCCGTGCAAAATCCCCAGCCCTGTGGAAACCCTTAGTTCCTTATGTAGAGATACTGTTGCACTCTGCATCTGCTCAGGGGCACTACTTCTGAAGAGGACTGAAGAGCCCAGGCTCAAATTAAGCCCTGAATGAGCCCACGCGCATTTGGCTCCAGTGGGGCTGCAGGCATGCTTCCTTAGGACCCAACTGAAGTCAGTGGGACTTGCGCCAGAGGAAAGATCGGCCTGCGACTATCCTAGGCACACACTTGCAACCCGATCCTGTTCTGCGGGTTTACTCGGAAGCAACTCCCACTGACTTCAACGGCGCTTCCTCCCGCCACCTCTCATGCATGCCTGGGCTGACAAAACTGCTTTCGGGCGCACATGACGGGGCTGGAAGACTGGGTGGGGCGTCGTCTTTCTGGGGCCTCTTCTGCGTTCCTCGGTTGTCACAACAAATCCCCGGGGCTTCGCGTTTCCACGCGGGTTTTCTTTCTGCAGTCGCTTCCCTCTCGAGACTTGTTTTGTGAACTAGCTATATGTGCATGTCTACTCGGAAGTAAACGCCAGCATTAAACCACTCTCTCCCGGCCGGGTAGGGTAGCTAAGCTGCAGCCGCCGGAACCCGCTCCCTGGTCTCGTGCTGCCGCGCCGGTTGGAGAGGCCGGTGCCTGCGCGCGCGCGCGCGCCTCCGGCAGCGGCGGCGCGCGGGGCGGGACGTGGGCGGGCCCGGCGCGCGGGGCGGGTCTGGACAGGCGAGCCGGCCGGCCGGCATCCTCCTCCCCTCCCGGGCCGGACGTGTGGCGGGTCGTGTGCGCCGCTTCCCGGTCACCGTCGCTCGGCATGGAGAGCTCCGAGGCGCCCCCGACGTCGGGCACCGCCTCCCTCAGCCCCCACGCGGAGCCCCGGAGGCGGCCACCGCCTGTCCACGCCGGCCCGGGCGGCTTCCTCAGGGGCTCGAAGGCGGCTGCGGCAGAGAGCGAGGAGGAGGCGCCGGAGGAGGAAGCGCCGCCCGCTCCCAAGCCGGCGGCGGCGGCGGCCGCCGGCCTGTCATCGTCGTCGTCCTCGGGCTCCGAAGAGGCCCTGCCGGAACACTGCGAGGGGCCGGCGCACCGCCCGCCCCCGCCGCGGCGCCCGGGGCACCACCGCCGCCACCACCACCACGCGCCGCCGCCCGGGGCCGCCGCCGCCGCCGCCGCCTCCCCGCTGAGGCGCCGGCGCCGCCGCAACGGCCGCCTGCTGCTGCTGAACCCCGGCGGGGCGGCGCTGCTGGACGCGGGCCGCGAGGACGAGGCTGACGACGACGAAGAGGACGACGAGGGCGAGGACACCGCCGCCGCCGCCGCCGCGGGCGAGGAGGAGGAAGAGGAGGACGGGGACGAGGAGGGCGGCAGCGCGCTGGGCAGCAGCGAGAGCGCGGGTAGCGGCTTCTCGGTGGCGCCCGCCGGGCTCGCGCCGGAGCCCCGCAAGCGGCCTCGGGGGCTGGGCAGCCGCACCGCTTCCTCCTCCTCCGCCGCCGCCGCCCGCTGCTACGAGGTGGTGCGCGAGCTGGGGCCGGAGGAGGTGCGCTGGTTCTACCGCGAGGAGCGCAAGAGCTGGAAGCCCTTCATCGGCTACGACTCGCTGCGCATCGAGCGGGCCTACCGGGCCCTGGAGCGCCAGAGCCCCGTCGCGGCGGCAGCAGCCGCCCCCGGCAGCCCGGAGAAACGCGCCAGCATCGTCCTGCCCCCGGACCCGGTGTGTGTCCGCAGCGGTCTCTACGAGGTGGACGTGGCCAACTCCGAGTGCTACCCGGTCTACTGGAACCGTAAGTTGCCCGCCGCCTTCCCTTCCGAGCAGCGATCCTGCGCGCTGGGGAGTACTGGAGTAGGGGGCCTGTGCAACACTGCGGGGCCGGCTTCCCAGGCACCACCGCAAGGAGGGCCCGGCGGGAGGGACACGCAGCCCTCGTTCTCCTAGGCAGAGCGAAACCTGCACGTACCGCACATCAAGAATGGGGAATAGGCTGCTGAGCCTGAGCCCCTGCTCCATCCCCCTCCTTTTCCTTCACTGCTCCTCCTTAGAGACTTGTACTCACCGAGCTCTTACTTGTATATAACCTTCCAACTAACTTTTTCTCCCAATCGGATGATTGCAATATCCCGTGACAGGTTACAAGCCATGATGTGTACAGTATATGCAACTGCCTGGTTTTAGTAGTAGGCTCTCTCTGAATGCCAGATGCAAGAGAATGATGACAGGAAACGGGTATCTTGCCGTCTTCTGTGCTCCTGCCTGAGGCATCTGGTGGGGCCACTGAGACACAGGAAGCTGGATTAGATGGGCCCTTAGCCTGATCCAGCAGAGCTTATGTTCTTAATGCATAAGAACACAAGAAGAGCCCTGCTGGATCAGGCCAAGGGCCCACCTGGTCCAGCTTCCTGTGTCTCAAAGTGGCCCCACCATATGCCTCAGGAAGCACAGAAGACAGTAAGATGTCCTGTTGCCACTCCTCTGCATCTGCATTCAGAGAGAGGCTACCTCTAAACCCAAAGGTTGCGTATAGTCATCATGACTTGTAACTCGTGATGGACGTTTCCTCCATAAATCTGTCCAATTCCCTTTTTAAAGACTTCTAGGCCAGGTGCCATCACAATATCCTGTGGCAAGGAGTCCTGCAGGTCAATTACACGCTGGGTGAAGAAATATTTGTTTTTGTCTGTTCTAACTCTGTAAACCGATTCCAATTTTACGGGATTAGAAGCCATGTTTGTCCAAGAATTTAATGTTTAAAAACGTAAAAACAAAAGTTGTAAGATGTACCTGTACACCTGGGGAGGTCCGCAGTGTGCCGACGAAACGTATTGTTTTAATTGTGTACATTTTTGTTTTTAAAGTGTTTTTACGTTTTTAAACATTAAATTCTTGGACAAACATGGCTTTTAATCCCGTAAAATTGGAATCGGTTTACATTATAGCAGGCCATGAAAGCTACAGAACCTTTTTGAAATGTTCTACTGTAACTCTCACCAGTCAGTTTTATGGGGGGGGGGGGAGACGGGTAGAGGACCTTTAGTGAAATTCGTATGCACCCCCACTCTTCCCCCCCTTGGTAACCCAAGGTGGGGTGTCACAAAAGGTAAGTTGACTGATCTGTTCCCCCTGTCATTCTGAGCCCTGCTGCCCCCCCCCCTTGCTTGCACCTTATTTGGGTACTTCCTTTACTCCCCTCACCCCGCCCAAGTGCTTCTGACACGGGTGGCTCTGTTCCTCTTTACGTTTGCTTCAGCACCTTTGCTTGTGTCTTTCACGTGTCCCCATCTAACAGGGATTATTATTCTGCAGAGAGGCTGTGCAGCACTGGCTCCTCTGCAGCACTGCATCCCCCAGGCCCTTGTCTCCCACTTCACAAAACCTGCTTGCTTGTTCCCAGCAAGAGTGGTGACAGAGCTGAGCACAGCACCTGCACCTTGGGCCTTTCAGGATACTTTCCATCTCTTTCACTGTTCCCCCTCCTGTTGTCCTTGTTCTGGAGCAAGTACTCTTCCTGCTGTCCTGACGAGAGAGACCACTAGGTACTGTTCTGTGCTGCTTGCTCACTTCTCTGCCACCTGCTTAATCTCTGGCTGCACCCCCACTGCAGTCCTTCACCTGCTCCCCCCCCCCCGCAGTATTCCTTCTACATAACCCCTTTCATTGGGGGAGGTGGACACTTGTCAGTTTTTTATTTGTGTCTCCCTTGAACAGCCCATCCTGTCATGGGCTGTTGTGGTGGTTTCACTTGGGTGTTCTTTACTTCCAGGGCTGTTCCTGTTCTGCCCTAAGAAAATGAAACGTCGTGTGACTGTAAACTAAATTCTGCAGTAAGAAACTGAATTCTGCAACCTGCAGTATATGCGTCTGCATTTGCATTGCTCTTATTTTGCATACTTTTTTCTTTAGTTTGTATTATTTTGAATCATTTCCTCTTTCTGCTAGTTATTAATATTTCAAGAGACTTTCCAGTATATAACAGTTATAAACAAAGAGGGTAGAGATAATGGGGGGGGGAGGGTCAAGGGAAGGGCTAGGTACAAATCTACACAGTTTTCGGTGCTACTATGAAAAGTACTGACAACAGCCATATAGAATATCGGTTACAGTGAAAATCGCCTGTTTCTGCTAGTTTGGGGGGGGGGGAGCAGGAGCTTTGCAGGGCATTGAGGAGGCCAATCTGCCCTCCCCATTTCTTAATGTAATGATTCTTCTAACTTTGAAGGCCTTCAAAAGGTGGGTCAGCACCCAAAACGGAGGTCACAGCGATGCTGCTTGCCGCCATTTCGTATTGACTGTCAGGTTGCAGTAGCCAGGACTGGGGGATCCTAGATCAAGTAAATCCAACCAGACTTGAGTTTGGGGGGTGCTTTGACTGATGCCCCCAATCTTCAACAAGCCCCCTTGTTTTCCCACTCATCCACCTTGGCTTCCCTGCTGCAACACTTTTTCTCTGCTTTGTCTTTTCTCTTTAAAACGGAGTACACAACTATTGCTTTGTCACTGTCTGCCTCGTCTCCCCTTCTGACTGGCCTGAAAGGAGGAAACAGGGCAGAATAGCGCATGCTGATTGGTCAACACTGTGGCAGAGAAGCATATGGGCAGGAGGTTGAACTGCCAGAAGCTAAGCAGGAGCAGCCCGTTTCCTGCTGGAAGTCACTGTCATGAACCTCGGTGAGAGAGGTGTCACTGTTGCGTGCTATGGTGAATGGACTGGAATGCTGAGAATGTCAGTGACAGAGCGATAACAACTGGAGGATCCCCTGTTTGGTATGATTTGTGGCTGCCTGCAGAAAGCTCGAGGCTTGTGTTCTGCAGCTAAGTGAAGATGACTACACCATGGAAGGAAACCACCTGGAGTTGAAGGGTTCTATATAGAACAATATTGTAAAGACCCTTATCAGATCTAGACAAGCCTGCTTATGTAAACCACCTTGAGTAATATCTGAAGAGCAATCTGAGGATAATAGAGACGGTACAAGGGCACCCCCATGTCCGCAGACCCAGTATCTACGGATCCGCTTATTCGCGGATCCACACCGCCACACATTACTTGTGTGTGTGTGTGTGTGTGTGTGTGTGTGTGTGAAAGAGAGAGAGAGAGAGAGAGAGACTGGCGCCAAGCTGGTCTTCCTTAAGCAAAATGCTATAAGCAGGAAAGTGCTTCTTGTTAACAAGTGCTCTCTGTTAATGTTCGGAGCCTCTCTAGCACTGAGGCTGCTTGCTATAAGCATTCAGACTCATAGCTGCTGCTCATAGCGTTTTGTTTAAGGAAGACCTGCACTAGCTTGGCGCCAGCGCTACACATACAAAGGTAATAGGCGCTGGGATGCATTTGCTCTTTTCCACAGTTTCAGTTAACTGCAGGAAGAGTGGGAACCTATCCCCTGCAAATACGGGGGTTTGCCTGTATATAAATACCGATAAATAAGCCGCAACAGAGGAGGAAGAGGAATGGCGGCAGTGTGACCGCTCATTTGTCCCCTAGTCGCGTGCCGGCTCTTGAAGGTTGGTTCCATGTTGCAAGTTAGGGTTTGAGGTGGATCTGAGCTCTTGACAAGTTGAAGACCGCTGCAGTAAGCATCTCCTGCTCACGTGGTTACAGTTGAGAAATTAACTGCTGCCTTTGCCAGGTTCTTTAAAGTCATACCACCATTTAACCTCCGTGTGTGTGTGTGTGTATTTATTTTCTAATCAGTCCTGCCGTTATCAAGGCTCCGAGTCTTTTCATGGCTAAGGACTGTCCCCTGATCAGTTCTGCAAGTTTCAAAACCTCTGATCTTGGTTCACTTAAGGACCGGAAGCCGCACATTACTGACAAAGTGTTTCTTCCCTCCTGTTCATATTGTATTTGTTTGTGGATCTCTATGGCTTCTCTGTGGATCCTGGTGTCCTAACTGAGGACAGTACCTGTGTTTGAAGAACTAGAAGCAGACAAAGAACTACTAGAAGAACTATGAAACTATGAAGAACTAGAGCAGACAGCAGAACGCCACACCTTTGATAGTGCCCCTCACAGTTAGGGGCAAAACATTAGGAGAAAAAAAATTTTTTTTAATAAGCGGTGGCTTATAAACCCGAACAGCTATTTAATTCATTTTATCTTAAGGTTAATGGTCTGTTTTGCCCATCAGGAGGTGCCTTCCTGCAGTCACCTACCAGTGGAGGTCAAAAGGGGCCTGTGAAGGATCTATGTTCATCACTCTGTGTCCAGGCAAGATTTGCAACAACGATCAGGTTTGCTGAATCTTGCCTTGCAGGCCAAACCTATGCTGATCTGTCCCCTGTCTCCCCTCCCCCCAGACTAAGGAGGATCCTTTGCAAAAAATTATTCAATAATCTGCCCTATCGTAGGGAAAACGCTAAGCATTGCAGGCAACTGAGAATGAATGGCAGCGTGGGAAAGGGCTCACATCCCTTTGGAATAAAAAAAAATGGGCCTCCGCTCTACTTTGCACACAAATGAGGCAGACAAGTTGCATCTCATTTTCCCCTGAGGTTTCTGGGCTGTAATTCTTTTGTGAAAGTAGCCCATGCTGTGTGCCTGGGTTAACCCTGATGTTATTAAGCCAAAGTTTTGTTTAGCTAGTGTCCAGGAGTGGGCGCCCACCCGCTCAGACGCACCCTGAGGGCGCATAGCCAAGCCGGCTCCTCCGCGGAGGGCGGGAAGCCCGCGCCCGGACTACCCTGTCCCCAGCCGGGCTATGCCGGAGAGGCGAGCCTGGCCTTGGGGAAAGCTCACGGCCCGACGCCGGGGGCGGGGCCGGCTCCTCCGACCCCGCCGGGCAGCCCGACGCCGCCCGGAGCGACGCCGGGCCGGGGCCGAACGCCGGGGGCGGGGCCAGGCCCTCCAACCCCACCAGGCAGCCCGACGCCGCCTGGAGCGGCAAGTGACGACACCCCCACTTACCACGCTACCCCGGGGGCCTCATGGAACGCCACGGACTTGCACCTCATGCCAGGGCCGCCCCAGAGGCCAGCACAGGCAGCAGCAGGCAACACCAACGGAGGCAAGCAGCGGGGGCGGGCCTACAGGGAAGGGGTGGTGGGATTGGCTTGCAGGCTGGGGGCAGGGACAGGAAGGGCGGGACGCACCTGGGGAACAGGGATATAAGGAGCTACCAGGGGCCAGTGATGAGAGGGCTGTCAGCAAGGCTGGACCTCGGAGCGGTAGCCAGGAGGGGTGACTGACAAGCCAGGCAGGGGCTGGGAACCTGAGTGAGCAGAACTCCCCCAGCCTCTCGCCACTCCTGAGGCCACGGTACCCAACCCTTCCTCATAACCATCACCCACGTCGCGTCCGGCGGGCTGGAGGCCGACCCGGTCACAGTGGAGCCTCCGGGTGCTGAGGCAGCCCTAACGACCCCTTTGCCGGGGTCCCCCACGAGCACCGCCCCACAGCTAGCTTGCATTTCCATTTTCTGTTCCTTAATTCTGCAGCTATATTTCTGTCTTTTAATGAAATAGTTTAAAGTTCTGACTTCTGCAGCCCTCCCCTCAAACTACGAAACCTGCAAGTACTGAACATACACCTGCTGCTTCCCACCAGATGCCCCAGAACTCTAGAAACGGCTGGACCCTCCTGTGCACCGTGATGCTCTTCACTGCCCCAGAAGGCGGTTGGTCACCTGTCCCCTTCAGAGTCCTCTTTTGGTCTGAAGAGTCTGACACCACTGCCAGGCTGTCCGTTATGGCCGCTAATTGTTCCTGACTCCACGCGTTGTGCCCTGGAGGCTGTTGTCCCGAGACACCATCCCAGCCAAGCCTGTTTTTCTGCTTTTTGCCTTGTTTTGGAAAGGACCCCTGCAAACGGTCTCGGGTCAACTTGAGGTGGGGGGGGGGACTCCCGAGCTGCGCGCCTGCTCCTGCAGAGGGAGCCGGTCAGTGGTCCAGCACCTGCATTCTGGGTGTCATCGGCATACTGATGGCATCTCACTCCAATGTTAAACAGCATGGGGGATGAGACAGCCAGGATGCCGACCAGGCATCCCCCAGCGCCACCAGCTGGGAGCTGTCAGCCTGGGAGATGTGGGACGTCTGTTCAGCTCCCATCCTGCTACATCCACATCGTTCCCACTTCTGTGTTTCTAGATTAGTCTGACCAGTTTGTTGGCAGTGGCTTGTCTAGCCGCTTGCTTTCCTTTGTTTGCCTATAGTGGAAATGCTTCTGACTTCTGGGCAGTCATTATGGGGTAATCAAGAATGCATGTGAAATGTGATGTCTAGTAAAGAACTTGACATCCAAATGATAAGGGCATCTGGTTCCTGACCCTGATTACAGCGAAGAAGAGCTTCATCCACAAACTTCTCTCCCTCCCCCCCCCCTTAGAATTCCCTTTTTAAAACTTGGAGCTTGTAAACAGAATGAATGAAGCCAAATGGAGCTGGTGTGTGAAGATGTGCACGGATTCTGGATGCAGAATGCAGATTTCCTTGGCGCTCTGGAAGGGAGGGGTAGGCGGGGAAGTGGGGCTTCATTGGGAGCATTCTGGTAACTGGGTAGTTGGATGCCTTGGGCATTTGGCTGGCATGGGTACATGAAGCTGTGGGGTGAGAGAGAGAAACCATAGGGTGTGGGAGAGGGGAGAAAGCAATACCCACCAAGGCAAGGGCATGGACCAGGTGCAGAGTAGGAGACGGTGAGCAGAAACCGAGCAGTTTGGAAGCAATTTTGCCATCTCATTAAATCAGAGTGGCAGATGTTGACTATAGCTGCATAGGCTGTTCACTGAGGGATTTCTGAAGGAGAGTCCTGGGCACCAGCATTGAAAGTGGCACTGTAAAGCGAGTGCACAGCCTTGAGAAGGCTTAAGGGTGGGGTGCTTTTCAGTCAACAGTAATATTAAAGTACCACTAGGGACCTGCTTACAGCTTTGCAGGCCATCAGTTGGCTGGAATAAAATCCTAGCTGGCTGGGGAAGGAAGGCCCTGTGCCCTCGGTTCTCCCTAGGACAGTGTCAGGTGGGGAGTTTGACTGGGGCGGTACACCTGTCAAACTGTAGGACTTATGACTTGTTCTTATGACTACAGCGTTTAGGGCTTTTCAGTCTAGAAAAAGGCGCCTGAGGGGGGACATAATTGAGACATATAAAATTATGCATAGGATGGAGAGAGTGGATAGAGGGAAATTCTTCTCCCTCTCGCACAACACCAGAACCAGGGGACATGCACTAAAATTGAGTGGAGGGAGAGTTAGAACAGACAAAAGAAAATATTTCTTTACCCAGCGTGTAATTCATCTGTGGAACTCCTTGCCACAGGATGTGGTGATGGCACCTGGCCTAGATGCCTTTAAAAGGGGTTTGGACAGATTCATGGAGGAAAAGACCATCACAGGTTACAAGCTATAAGCAACCTCCTGGTTTTAGAAGTGGGTTTTCTCTGTGCCAGGTGCAAGGGAGTGTCAACTGGAAACAGGTTATCTTGTTGTCTTGTGCTCCCTGAGGCATCTGGTGGGGCCATTGTGATACAGGAAGCTGGACTAGATGGGCCTTTGGCCTGATCCAGCTGCAGGGCTCTTCTTATGTTCTTCCTCCCCTGGACTTGTATTCTCAGGATAGTAGACTGCTGTAGCAGGTGGCAACACCTCCCATGAATCTGCTGCTAGTCCGCTTGTCAGGCTTGTTGTGCTGCCCTCTGCAGGGCCAGGTCTCTGGCGTCCTGCCTAAAGGCTGATTCACACTAGCCCTTTCCGTGCGCGTTTTGGCTTAACGTTTGGTCTTTTCGTGCGTTTTTCATGCTTGCGTCAGACGCAGCATGAGCTTACGCCGCAGCCAGGAGAGATGGTTTCGGTTTATCTTTTTGCTGCGCTCGCGTTTAAGCTAGCGTTTATGCTCCCGGTGCTAGGCAGCTCACCAATCAGAGAAGCGCATTTCTCTTCACCCAATCACAGCTGCGCTTTCTTCAAGAAGGCGGGCAAACGTTCAGAGAACTGCTAGACGCACGTACAGACGCTAGAGTAGAGCAAACGTGCACGGAAGGGCTAGTGTGAATCAGCCTTTAGGGTGCCATCCACCGTGGCTGCACAGGGTCCATTACCTTGAGGGGAACTCGTAAGTGCTGGCTGCACCAGGACCAGTTCTGAAGACCAGTCTTGGGGAGTCTTCCTGTGCAAGCCCCATCATGTCTGGACTGTTGTCCCTTCCTCTTTTCAGCTCCCTGGTTTGCTTGTGCATCTGCTCTTCGTCCTGTTGGAATTGTGTGTTTGGGTAAGGAAAAATTAAGTGATCGCACACTCAAAAGGCCAAAATCTGCCTCTGTTGCTGGAGATGGCTGCATGATATGGGCCCATTTGAAAAGCCTTGGTCTGTCTTAAAAGTTGGGGGGGGGGGAAGCGAATGAGAGTAGTAGTAGTGGAGAATAGCTTAAGGATCCAGATCATGCATTGTAAAGAAGGCTGGCAGAAAATGTACCTGGACTGACAGTTTTCATTAGCTATCCTAAAACCCTGTCTACAGAATGCTACCCAGTAGAGTTGCTCTGCCTTGTGCGGGACCTTGATTGATAGCCTGTGCCGGGGACTAGACGGGGGAGTACGTCCCTGTTGTGTGTGACTGGACCTCAGCGGTTGTTGACATCATCGACCGCGGTGTCCTCCTGGACTGACTGGCTGGCTGGGTTGGGGGCCCTGTTCTGCAGTGCTTCCACTCCTTCCTGGCAGAGTGATCCTGGTGGGGTGGCTGGAGGACCCCTGTTCGGCACCCTGGGGGTGCCACAGGGATCCTTTTTATCCCCAATGCTACATGAATCCACGTGAAACTGCTGGGGGAGGTCATCCGAGGAGTTGGAGTTGGGTGTCACCAGTTTCCAAGGGGACTGTTGAAGTTCTGGGGGTGCTGCTGGAAGCGATTGGGACCTAGATGAGGGCTACTACACTGAAATTAAATCCAGACAAGATAGAGATCCTCCTAAGCCAGAAAACTGCAGTGCAGGTACTAGATCTGCAACTTGCTCTGGGTGGGGTAGCACTCCCTCTGAAAGAGCGGGTACACAGCCTGGGCAGCCTCCTGAACCCGCAGCTGTCCCTGGATTGCCAGGTGGCGGCTGTGGCTGGTGGGAGGGGGGTGCCTTGCTCAACTTTGGCTTATGCGCTGGCTGCAACTGTACCTGAATCAGTCAGATATGGCTATGGTGGTCCATGTCCTAGTGACATCTTGTTTAGACTGTTGTAATGTGCTCTGCATAGGTCTGCCCTTGAAGACAGTCTGCAATTAGCGCAGAATGCGGCAGCCCATGTGGTCACCGGGGCTCAGCAGTTAAATCTGTTGCTCCGGCAGCTACACTGGGTACCCATTCAATTCCGAGCCCAATTCATGGTGTTGGTGATTACCTCTAAAGCCCTACACAGCATGGGACCGAGATATCCGAAGGACCATCTTCTCCCTGCAGAGTACCACCATCTGAAGCCAAGGGAATGGTGGCAAGGTACAGGGCCTTTTCTATTGTGGCACCATGTCTATGGAACCAACTTCCAGAAGTGCTGAGGACAGCCCCCTCTCTCTATTTAGAAACATATTTATATTGCTTGGCTCTTGAAGAGGTATGATTTCCTTAGTGACCCCTTTTTTAATTACTGTGTATAGATTTGGTTACTCTGCATTAATTGTTGTTTTTATCTGCTCCTTATATCGTAAATTTTTATTATTTTATGTTAACTGTACACCACTTTGAGCTTTAGAAAAGTGGCTTATAACTCTTTAAAGAAATAATCCTCGTCTCATTGTAAGAAGTGCTATGCTGCGTACTGAATTGACTGCTCTTCTTTCATTTTAGAAACTGAAAAGATTCCTGTGATGCGTGGACAGTGGTTTATTGATGGCACGTGGCAGCCCTTGGAAGAAGACGAAAGTAACCTGATAGAGCAAGAACACCTCAGCTGTTTCAAAGGGCAGCAGATGCAGGAGAGCTTTGACATGGAAGTATCAAAACCTGTAGATGGAAAAGAGGGTAAGAGACGGCTGGTCCAAAGAGACTGCTGGCTGTGTTGGTCCCCTTTCGTTGGCACATTGGGCATAATTAGCCATTACTGGCTTCAGTTTCCTTTGACTGTTTCTGAAGTACTCCTGAAAATTGGCTTTCATTTTCAGTATCCATAATACTATGTGGTTTCAACACCACCACCACCAATAATAGTGGTATTCCATGTTCTCAAACGTTCCCCCTGATTAAGGGGTGTGGTGTTTTAAAAACCTCGCTGCCATACTAGATTTGTCCCCCGGAAAATCAGTGTGTGAAATACATTTTAAAAAATCCAGATTATGGCTTGGATCCAGAGACTGTGACCAGCATTCTGTCGCTCACAGAATGGGATATTTTGCCCCTGCAGTCGCCAGAGTCTTGAAAAGCTGATCTTGAGGGTTAGGGGACCCGGAGGAATAGTGTGGGGGGCCTGCCAATGCAGGAGTGGTTAGCAGAAGCCTCTCTGTTTTCTCGCTGCCATTCTGCTCGTGCAAATGCTGGCTGAGATCCAACCCAGGGACTTTAGCTGGATCCAGAAAGACCAGAAATGACACGCAGTCGGTCATAAGAACATAAGAAGAGCCCTGCTGGATCAGGCCAAAGGCCCATCTAGTCCAGCTTCCTGTATCACACAATGGCCCCACCAGATGCCTCAGGGAGCACACAAGACAACAAGATAACCTGTTTCCTGTTGTCACTCCCTTGCACCTGACACAGAGAAAACCCACTTCTAAAACCAGGAGGTTGCTTATGGCTTGTAACCTGTGATGGTCTTTTCCTCCATGAATCTGTCCAAACCCCTTTTAAAGGCATCATAGACAAGTCTAATGCGGACTTGTGCAGATTTAACTTGGCAAACATCAGAAGAGCCCTGCAGCTGGATCAGGCCAAAGGCCCATCCAGTCCAGCTTCCTGTATCTCGCAGTGGCCGCACCAGATGCCTCAGGGAGCACACAAGACAACAAGAGACCTGTATCCTGTTGCCACTCCCTTGTATCATTAAGAGAGAGGCTACCTCTAAAACCAGGAGGTTGCGTATAGTTATCATGGCTTGTAACCTGTGATGGACCTTTCCTCCATAAATCTGTCCAATCTCTTTTTAAAGGCATCCAGGCCAGGTGCCGTCACCACATCCTGTGGCAAGGAGTTCCACAGATGAATTACACTCTGGGTGAAGAAATGTTTTCTTTTGTCTGTTCTAACTCTCCCTCCACTCAATTTTAGTGCATGTCCCCTGGTTCTGGTGTTGGGCGAGAGGGAGAAGAATTTCCCTCTATCCACTCTCTCCATCCCATGCATAATTTTATACGTCTCAATCATGTCCCCCCTCAGGCGCCTTTTTTCTAGGCTGAAAAGCCCCAGACGCTGTAGCCTTTCCTCATAAGGGAGGTGCTCCAGCCCACAAATCATTTTGTTCGCTCTCCTCTGCACCTTTTCCAGTTCCACTATATCCTTTTTGAGATTTGGCGACCAGAACTGGATGCACAACAAAACAAAAAAACTGAGAAAAATAACCGTCTAAACAGTGCAGGCAATTCTTCCTGCCATTCCACTTACTGAATATACGCCCCAGAGTGAGCTCGGGATCGGAGAATGAAGCTGCTGGTCCTCCGTCGGTCTCCATTCCTGTCTGCCTCTTGTATTTTTTAAATAGACAGTATCTATATTTTGGCTGAAAGGGATATTCAAGGTAAATTTGACTACACCTGATTTTGGCATTAGGTGCTGACTCTGGAACTTAATGCTCGGGGAAGATGCGGGCCGACTGTAGTTCTGAATCTGTCCAGGATTCATAGAATTGGAACAGCTTGAGTTACATGGGTGAAAAGTCATGGCAGAAAAGGTTTTAAAAATGATAAGAACAGGTTCATTCATGTGAAAAAAATATAATATTAAAATACAGCATTAAAATCTCAAGTAAAACCTGTACAAAATCATGATTTTAATGCTGAGGTATTATTGTATTTTAATATTTTTTCTCATGAATGAACGCGTGTTGCCTGTTCTTATCATTTTTAAAAGTTTTTCTGCCATGGCTTTTGAACCGTGTAACTCAAGCTGTCCCAAGACTGTTGCTGGCCGTGAAAATTTTAAATTGTATTAATAGAATTGTTTGCTCTTGTATCAAATTATTTGAGTTGCTTTGCAATAGAACAAAATACTGTTTTTAGAATGGCCAAGCGTTGAGTCTTTGTGGTGCTGGTTTTCAGGTTTTGATGACAGCTGTCATGGTGTTTAAACCCTATGAAGTGTCTCCAATGGAGCCATTTATCTTGGGCAATAAAATCCGTGGTTGTGAGTGAGCCCCATAATGGAGTATGCCCTGGGGCGTCTGAGGGCCCTGGGCTTTGGGCCCCTGGCTGCCTGCTTTTCCTCATTTCTACCTGTGGTTCCTTCCCTGAGCTCCCCCCCCCCCCCCCCCCGTCTTCCTGCTGATGCCTCAGAAGGCCCAAATCAGTTGCATTGCCAGTTGGGGCTGTACTGGAAGACAGTAGCCAGTTACCTGCCCCTTTTTGCAGGGCGATGCTTGTGATCCGGTGCCCGGTGGGCAGGCTGACATACAGCAGCAAAAATTAAATGTTTAACTGTCATGCTTGCTAGCCACTCAAACCAAACACTTCATAGACTTAGATCTTGGTGGTGGTGTTGTTGTTGTTCAGTCGTTAAGTCGTGTCCGACCCTTCGTGATCCCATGAACCACATCCCGCCAGGCCTTCCTGTCCTCCACTATCTTCCTGAGTTCGCTCATTTTCATGTTCGTTGCATCGGTGATGCTGTCTAACCATCTCATCCTTGGCCTTCCCCTTCTCCTTTTGCCTTCAATCTTTCCCAGCATCAGAGTCTTTTCCAGAGAGTCCTCTCTTCGCATTAGGTGGCCAAAATATTTGAGTTTCAGCCTTAGTATCTGTCCTTCCAGGGAACAGTCAGGGATGATCTTGGTAAGAGGGTTTAATTCTCTTACTAAAGATTTGCTTTGGGGAGAAGGAGTAGGAGACTAGACGAAGCAGTGCAGAATGAGTCTTTTATAGTGCTGCACTTCCTTTGTACTGTATTTCAAGGGTTCTCAACCCCTTCGGCGTGGCGTACCACCTCCATGGCCGCCACCACACCAAGTACCACCGGAAGTCAGTGACAATGACGTCATTGCCACTTCTGGATTTTCGGCCGTGCCAGAGGCCTGAAAACAAAGGTAAAGGGACAAGGATGGGCGGGAGGGCCTTTTCCAGCCCTGGAAACTCGCGTGCACGAGCTCTGCTGGCTTTGCAGAGCTCGTGCCGCCGTTTCCAGGGCTGTGGCGCGGTGCAGCACGGCCACCATCTTGGCAGCCAGGGACCCACGTACCACTAGTGGTACACGTACCACCAGTTGAGAAACTCTGCTGTAACTGTGTGATGCTTGCCTGCCTCTTGAGCCCAGAGTCATTGGAGTTACTGACCTGTGTTTAGGGTAGTAGATTTTAGGTAGTTATTGGCATGGAGAGTTACACTAGTAATGCCTTCCAGTTTGGATGAGTTTTAACTTTGGTACAGTCGGTGCATAGTAAGGAATGTAATCATGTCTGCCCTGCCTCTGGGCCTGCTGGATGTGCTTGCGTTGGAGCCTACATACACGTCACATCCAATCTCCTGGTTTTAGAAGTATGTGGTCTCTGAATGCTAGATGCCAGGGAGTGGCGACAGGAGGATACAGGTCTTGTGTGCTCCCAGAGGTATCTGGTGGGGCCACTGTGAGAGACAGGAAGCGGGACCAGATGGACCTTTGGCCTGACCCAGCTGCAGGGCTCTTCTGAGGTTCTTACGTTCTCCTGCATGGAGGTCCAGCAGGCGGAGAGTCCGAACAGGTAGTATGCCTGGTGGTTGGGCATGGCCTGCAGAGGCTGTGCTACACTTTGGGTTGAGTCAAACTACCTCTAAAACCAGTGGAAATTACTCCCATCATCCTTGAATGGGAGGTCTCATGGAGCATCTACTGGTGGATTGTACAATTGGTGCCGCAGTCATCATTTGGGAAGAGAAGTGAAGGTATCTAATTGGTCAATTCTGTTGCACTTTGTTTAAATCTTCGTTGGTTTGTTTTGAATTTCTAGCTTCTGATAAACATGAAACTAACTCAGAGGGTTTGTACTACTTACACCCTGATCCTGAAGCATTTCCTTGAAAGTAAGTTGCACTGACTTCAGTGGGACTTGCATTTAAGTAAATGTACTCTTAGGATTGTAGTCTGAAAGAAGAACTTTAAGTTGAGATTCTAACAATTCCCAAGAAAATTGAAGAGCCAAGAGCACTATAGATTTTGGAGGGGTGAGGTTGTAACATTTTTAAAATGTCATATTCTTCCATTCTAACACTTCTTCAAAGGGTTAAGTCTCCCTGTAGCAGTCTTGTAGTTGCAACACAGACATTAGCAAGGATATGTAGACGGAACCTCTAACCATCAGTGCATGCCAAAATGCTGAGGAAAGAGGACCTCCCCCCACCCCACCCCACAAAACTGAAATGTGGCAATTCTGTAGTAGAAGTTTGTGTATTTTGCTTAAACTAGATCAGGTGCCTGCGACTGCCAGTGTCGGAATGGCTGACCTGATGACAAAAATGGCGTAATTTATAAAGCGAAATCACCTTGGCCAAACTTTGCCCAAAGTCAGCTTGTATTTTGCTTACTGCACTTATTCTTCGGAATCTCACGTCCAGAGAGGAATTCTTTACCTGAAAGCAAGTGTTACCCAGTCAAATGTGCAGAATTTGAGGCTGAATGAAAGTGTCTTGGCTGTTTCCAAGCCTATAAAAGAACTATAAGCAACCTGGCCTTCCCAGAAGAGAGGAACTGACTACGATGCCGTTATTTAATGCATTTTGAAGTACAGTATTAACAAAACAAACAACTCCTTTTCAGTGCTTGAATAGGACAACCAAGCTCTTGCCAGAATTGACCTCAGGTAATTGAGCTGGATTCAGATCTAGCACTGTATTGTCAGATCTGCAGTATTTTGAGAGAGAATTCTGTTGTTCAGCCAATTGTTCTAGGAAATTGTTGAGGTTCTCTGCTTGGCCTAGTTATCCCTTCTGTAGTAGATTTTGCCAGTAGTTTGGATACGTTGCTTCAGGTGTTGGTAGGTGGATCCTGATAGATAGAAGCGTGTTATCCAGCTCCTCATCCTTGGCTGGCTTTGAAGGAAAGGAGTAGGAGCCCATCGAGTTAATCCCAGGACTCTGTTTTCATCTCTGTTTTCTCCTTTTGTTCTGTGTCTGGTCCTTTTTAAAAAGAAGTCTGTGTTTGGCTGCGGCCAAGTTCCGGCATATGCTAAGTATGCATCTTGTCAAGCCCAGATCAAACTTGTGCTGATTCAGGAGCACCTGTCACTCCAGACAGCACAGCCACCAGCAGAGTGAGTGAGCAGGCCTGTGCGCTGAGCATTGGAACGGGATCCTTCCGTGTGAGTTGTCCACATCTGATGTTTCAGAGTCATGGCAAACAAAGCGCTTGGGTTAAGAACATCCGAAGAGCCCTGCTGAGCCAAAGGTCCATCCTGTTTCCTACAGTGACCAATCAGATACTTCTGGGAAGTCCACAACTGGGTCACGAAAGCAACAGTCCTTCCCTGCTGTTGCTTCCAAGGAAATAGTTTTGGGAGACCTACTGATTCTGAAACTGCAGGTTCCAAGTAGCAGTCATGACTAATAGTCATTGATGGCGGGCGAGTCTATGAAATGGTTTCAGCCCATTTTGAAAGCATGACATCATTCTCTGGTATTCACTTCCCAGCCTAGCTGTTTCCAACAGCTCCAGCCCAAGAGTCATTGGTTCCCAAACCAGGGGCCACAACCCAGGCAAGGGTTGCGGGAAGCGGTGTTCCCTCTAAGCGGCGTGGCTGTGCAGCTGGAATAGAAGCCCCACGCTGCTTCGCTCTCGGCACTCGGTGATGACGTCCTTACTGGACACTCCGGGTCCAGAGCGTTTCTGGAGTTATTGTTAATATGTATCAACTCCCTGGGTCGCCGGAGTGAGAGAACAAAGTGTATTTAGGGTTGCGGTCAAAAAGGCTGGGAATATATCAGAAGGAGGTCTCATTTCAAGGACCTCTTTTCTGCCCCCCCCCCCGATTTTCTGATGATAACCTTTTGTAGTGGAGAAGCCCTACCTGCTTTTGGAGAGTAGCCCTGCTCACTGTGCATTGATTTCATGTGCATCTACTAATTGGGACAAGAGGCACCTTTTTAAAGCTGTGGTTCTCTTACATTTTGCTGGGAGAGAGCAATGATCTCTCTTCACTGCAGCATAGATAACATCTTTTTCAATGCCTATGTGCTGTTACCTCTTTTGCGCCTTTTTCAAAGGTTGTAAGTCCCTAGGTGACACCGTAAACCACTCTGTAAACTTGTTTGTTGAAAAGTGGTGTATCAATATTTAATACTAAGAAAATGGGTGGGCTGTGCAATGGAAGTGGCTTGATTTCTTTCCCTCCTGTGTCTTTGGAGATTGTCCCGTGAGCCACGTTGTTAGCAGAGCACTCAGTAGGTCTGCGGGGATATTGCTAACGACATAAATGGAAGAAGAGAAGCGGAACTTAAAGTCAAGATCACAGTGTGGCACAAAAAGAAAAACCCTTACAGCAGCCTGGCAGAAGTCTTCTCTCCACCAAAAGGCCTTCAGTTGGTACCAGAAGACTGGCAGGGAGGGTGCCAACCACACTTCACAAGGCCGGAGTTTCATGTGCAGGGGCTACCACAGAGAAGGTCGTCTTGCGAGTTGTTGTCCAGAGGGTTTCCCTGAAAAATCTTATAAGTTGAAGTTGATCCTTCCTCCACATAAATCTTCACATTATGTTCAATTTTGTAAAAATGTAGTTAAAATATCTGAAAAAAGTTAAATGTTTAACAGACTTTCTCAAGTTTTCACGGCCAGTATGTATACTAGAATTAAAAATTATACTCTTATAATTAAGAATTATACTCTTTAATTTTTAATTCTAGTATTTTAACAGAGTTTATTTTTAAATAAAACATTTAAAAAAATCAAATATCTGTCATCCAGGTCAACATAAGAAACTTAAAATTTTGGCTTATGCAGCCAACTCGATAATTTTTCCTTTTTTTTTTTTTTTGTAATCTGGAAAAGGAAGTAATACCACCAGTATTTATATACCTTTTCTTTATTTCTCCTCCGACTTTTTACTTCAAGGAGGATCACATAGGCAGGCTTTCTAAACCCCTGAGGGGTTTTTACAATACAATCTTCTAATCTTGCATAGAATGACTTCATTCCAGATGGTTTCCTTCACAGTCTGGCTTCTCTGGCATTCGCCTCCCATGCTCCACTGATGGCAACTCAGGTTGCAATCCTGTACACACTTACCTGGGAGTAAGTCCCATTGAACTTAATAGGTCTTACTTCTGAGTAGACATGCATAGGATTGCTCTGCAAGTCTCCCACCCAGAGTGCAGCTGGCAGCATTCCTCTCTCTCACCGAGGGCTCGGCGGATCATCATCAGCGTGTCCCCAGCTCTCGGATACCTCCAGGTGTCTTGAACTGGCAAAAAACAAGCTCTTCTGCTTTTCTCAATTTAAAATGGGCTAGCCGCTAGTCCAAAGGAAGAAATACTCTTTCCACGACCAATTCCATTGCATGTCTTGTGGGAGAGTTGACGTCGTGCCTCCTATTTCAGAAAAGTAGCTGCAAAATGGTAGTTACAGAATTATTTTGTCGTTTCAACAACATTAGTCCTTATTGCTGGAGGTCTGAAGTCTTTGCCCAAGAGGTGCATCAGATGAGCACGGCAGCTGTATGTTATTAGCTTGGGATTCTCTTTACTTCTAGATTTCCTTTCATCTTGCAGCATTATCTGTGACCCAGCTACATACTAGACATTTTCTCACAGTTTGCTGTCGCTTTTATTGCTGCTACTTATAAGTGTTATGCTGCTTGTGCGTTTTCTGGTGTATCGATTTGTTCTGTAGGGAAGACAGTCCCTTCTTTTGTTGTTGCACAAGCACGTACAATGGATCATTGTAGACATTGCTACATCCATCAAGAACATTAGAAGTGCCGGTCTGCTGGATCAGACCAAAGGCCCATCTAGTCAAGCTTCCTGTATCTCACAGTGGCCCTACCAGGTGCCATAAGGAGGCACACAAGACAACAAGATCCTGTTGCCACGCCCCTGCACCTGGCATACAGAGAAAACCTACTTCTAAAATCAGGAGGTTGCTTATGGTTTGTAACTTGATGGACTTTTCCTCCATGAATCTATCCAATCCCCTTTTAAAGGCACCTAGGCCAGGTGCCATCACCACATCCTGTTGCAAGGAGTTCCACAGATGAATTACACGCTTCAAGATTCAGGCTAACAATTTTTCTCTTGGCCTTTTTACACACGGTTTAACTTCTTTCTCATAAACTTTATCCAGCAATTTTCCTGGAACATCCATTCTGCTAGGTAGATTGTATCTTGGTTGTAGCGGCTGCTAAACCATGTTAAGTATGTGCTCACAATGATCCAAAAAGTATAGTTGCATTTACAAATCAAGCAGTTTCTTCATCAGTTCTTGCTGTAATTTGCTGGTCCTTACTACAACATGATTTTTTAACAGGCGATATAATAAGCTTCTGTGCCATGCATGATGTTACTGAAACACTGTCCCTGTTGCTAGCATATATAATCCTGAAGCTGTAGAAGAACACGATTGTGGTGCTGAAGAAGAACAGTCCTCAGAATCCTGCACACTGAGAATGGGTCCTGCTAAACCTGTCAGTGCAGATAGTTATTGCCACACTGCATGCAGTGATCCTCGGTACTAAAGGGGACGTTATAAAAGGTGACCATATAAAGTATGCCTCTTTCATCCATTATTTTATCACAACTACATCAAAACTAATAGCACCATAAAGTGACAACTATATTTTTACTCAAATATGAGAATTCAAGTAAACTGTTCACTCAAAAGCTAAAGCCAGGAAAAACATACGGTCTTGATTTTTTTAAAGTATGAAATAAGCAAGTTTACTGGCCAGAACATAAGAAGAGCCCCGCTGGATCAGGCCAAAGGCCCATCTAGTCCAGCTTCCCGTATCTCTCAGTGGCCCCACCAGATGCCTCAGGGAGCACACAGCCAACGAGATAACCTGTTTCCCGTTGACACTCCCTTGCACCTGGCACAGAGAAAATATGAAGATCCTATATGTTCAGATAGGTTCCTTCCATCGTCTTTGCATTCGTTTCCTTCTGAGAAGGGATGCATCTCAGGGTGTCCATTCATTTGGGGGACCAGACCTTGCATGTTTGTTGGTTTTTTGCATTTTGTGCACATGCCTGTCTTAGCCACAGGTACAGGAATTTTATTAAAATTTCAGACAGTCTCTTTTAGTGAAGGGGAATGGTATATACCAGGAGTTCTCAACCTTTTTCACCAAGTGTATCCCCTGGCACGGTCAAATTTTTTGAAGTACCCCCTGTGCCAATTAATTAGCATTAATTAATTAATTAAATTAATTATTAAAATATAAAATTTAATCATTAAAATTACTCAGCTTACACTGTTAGCCACCTTTTCTCAATTTTTGCCACCCCTTTTTTATTTTTAAAGAAAGTATCACCACAGGTCTCCCATCCAAAAACAAACCAGGCAATTCCTTTTTAGCTTCCTTAAGAAGGCAGAGAACCACCTCAATCTGCCATAAGAGCTGCCTTCTTTAAATGGAAGAAACAATGTATTCTAAATCCCAGCATATAAATTGAACCAGCCAGTACGAAAACACTTAATTTGCATTCCACTTGGGAACACAATCTGGGGGGAGAGAAGGGGTGGTTTTGTTGCACAAGAATCTCTTATGTTCACTGTCAATGAAGTTTCTCTTTTTAGTAATAAATTAGGGACTATTTATTTAGTCAGATAACTTACTCACCCTAACTTGGATGTAAATGCTAGAAGGGAGTTTATATAGAGATTTGGCAGAGGTTTTTTTATATGGGAGTTGCATATGCATTATTGATGGTGATGTACGAATTCGCTATCCACAGGGATTTCTAGGAACCTAGCCCCCGTGGATACTGAAAACTGACTGTAATATGATGGAATGAATTAAAACAAAAATCTGTGATCTTAGTTGACTGCCATCCCTTAGAATGCCCTGCCTAGAACTCCACAGGTGTAAGGCGAGAAAGGTCAATAGGTGAGGGAAAAAGCTGTTTCTAACAGCTACTGTGCTGTTTTCCCATGGAGGCCTGGAGCCAAGCTAGATATTATGAGGGGGAAACATCTGTCTCTGAAATCAGAAATGAGCCTGGCTGGGGAGAAAATTAAGAATTGCCTCCTCTCGGAGGATTCCGCCCCCCATTTCTACATGAATCACCAGACTTCTGAGTGGCTTTCAACCCTGTGGATCATTCAGTTTTCTAACGTTGCTTCCGATTCCCTTTAGGTGTGTCAGGACTTGTCCTCTGCTGTTTTTTCCTCCTTGTTGACTGTTGAGGATGTCACCTTGGCTCCTTGCAGATTGGATGGTGGTCTTCCACAGAGAATAGGATGTGATGAGCTCGCTATGTTTTGTTCTCTAAACATTTGGTTGCTGCTCTGTCTGTCCTGGAGGCGATTGGGTGGATGGGTGGGGGTAAAATACCAAAGCTTGTTTTAAAAACATTCTTATCCCACCTTTTCCCTCCTAAAAAGATTTGAAAACAAAGCATTCAAATATACCACAAACTAAATGAACAACACAACACCCCCACACAGCTGAGCCCCAAAACAGAACACCAAACCAAGCTAAACCAAGCCAGCTAAACATGAAAGGCTTCGTGCAAAAGATAAGTTTTAAAAACTGGCAACAAAACAATTACGGGAAGGGGCCAATCTAATCTCTCAGGAACGTTCTGCGTAATAGGTGCCCCCACGGAGAAGGCCCCCTCCCTCAGGGTGGCCAGTTTCATATGGGGTGAGGTGGTCCTTCAAGTTCTTCAGTCCTAAGCTGTTGGAGCCTAGTTTAAAGGGAACCACCAGCAGGCTGAATTGCATTCAGAAACCGACCGGCAACGAATGCAGCTGACAACACCAGAAAGGCATCGTGTGTTTGCAGTGCCCAGCTCCAGTTAAAACATGCAGCAGCATTCTGCACGAAGGGAAGGTTCCAGGAGCACGTGACCAAAATCCAGTCTCAATGTAACCAGTGCACAGAGTCACCACTGCCAGCTTTGACTGGCCCAGGAAAGGATGACGTCAGCATGCCAGCCTGAGCTGGGCAAAGAGACAGACCGACTCCCGGGCATCCAGAAGCAGCACCCTCAAGTGGCAAACCTGACCCTTCAGAGGGAGGGAGGGAGGGAGGGTGTGCCTCCCCATCGAGCAAGCCGGCAGTCCATCACCACCGTGGCAGCAGGTCTCCTCTGTCTTGTCTGGACTTCAGCCTGTTTGCTGGCTTTCAGGCCATCACTGACCTTGCTCCAGGGCTTCCACAGCCTCCTTAGTACCTACTGAAAGGGGGCGACAGAGCGACGGCATCCGCTTATTGCTGACACTCAAACTCTCTCAGCTGTTTCATGTACATTGTATCCTGTAGCGTTGGGGCCAAGATGAAGCCCATTGACCAGTAGCCAAGGCATCCGCGGCAGGCAGGCAGGCAGCAGTCCCCCAGCAGCATCTCCAGGACGGGGCGGGGGGGGTTTGCTGCTCCAGGCTGCCGCTGCCGCCAACAGTTGAAGCCAGGCAAGTGAGAGGTGATGCTTGGGGGCTCCGTCCTCTGGCATCTTTGGAGGGATTGACCTGCTTCTTTCAGGGCGGGGGTGCAGCCTGGCAGCTTTGCTTGATCTTGTCCAACTTTTTGATAAGCACGTTTCAACGATGGCACGTCGTCGGGCTTCAGCTCCGCTCCTTCTCATGTTGGAGAGATCTTGCAGAGCTGATGCAGGCTTTCAAAACCCACAAACAGCATATTGGAATAGCCATCTCAGTAAGGAATGCTGCATAATTTGTTCAGCTACATAAGCTGCTTTGTGAACTACTTTTTGTTGAAAAGCAATATATAAATATTTCTGATGGTGGTAATGGAGAGGGAAACATGTCACATACACAGCCAGCTGATTCCAACTGCACTGGCTACCAGTATGCTTCTAGCGCAACTCAGGGTGTTGGTTCTTGCCTTTAAAGCCCTTTGTGACCCACCCACCCCATCCCACATATCTTAGTGGCCTCTTGTACTGTCCCTGACATCTAGTCTAGCATTTCTCAAACTGGGTTGGACCCAATTTCTGGTGGGTCCTGCAGAGCCTCTAATGAAAACAGGGGTGATGGAAAGATCAGATAACTACGGTAATTGCCTCAAGCCCTGAGGCAATTCAAAAATCAGATAGCTGCTAGTTGCCCTGCAAAGAGCTGAGCTTCTGCAGTTTGCAAGCTTGTGTAAACATAGGGAAAGTGTATTTTTTTTCCTAGTGTGTCAATGACTGGTAATGGGGGCAGGTGAAGCCTGGGTCACATAATCCTCAAGCCTTGAGGCTATTCATTAGGGTTGTCTCATTATGAGAAATGGATTGGGGTTATTGCAAACAAACAAATAATGACTTGTAAATAAATAAATAAAATATTTCTTTCTAGATCACTTTTTAAAGCTAGGTGGGTCCTGATAGAGTGTTGTTTTAAAAAGTGGGTCCCAGTGCTAAAACGTTTGGGAACCACTGATCTAGTCAGAATATGTTTGGGATTCATAAGAACATAAGAAGAGCCCTGCTGGGTCAGGCCAAAGGCCCATCTAGTCCAGCTTCCTGTATCACACAGTGGCCCCACCAGATGCCTCAGGGAGCACACAAGACAACAAGATACTTGTATCCTGTCGCCTCCCCCTTGCACCTGGCACAAAGATTCCATCTCTGAGGTAAAATTCCATCTCTGAGGTAAAACTGGTTGCTGCTAGAAGCAGGATCCGTTGTGTCTGGCATGGTCTCCCCCTCTATGGTTCAGAGAGTTCCCTCGGTGTATCGGTAACCCTCCTTGAACTTGGAAAGCCAGCTAACAACGGAAATAAAGAAATAGAAGTATGCCTCTTAATTGGAAAGAAGCAGGCCCGGATCATTGACTCCTGTGCAACAGGCCATCTCCTTCAAGGATGATAATTTGACCTAATGGCCAAGATGCAGCAGATCATGCCTGATGTAAAAGCACAACATTTTGTGCAAAGACATGGCAGCTCGTTTCCTCTGGAAAGGCAGGCTGGGCTTCCAGCAGACTTTAATAATGCACTCTTGGAGAGCAATTTGGAAATTACCGAGAACTGTGGACTGGCCAAGTGCTGTAGAACGAGGAAGTCATTCTTTTATTTATATTTTTTTATTTATTGAAAACAAGAGGAAATAAGAGGAAAAAAAAGAAGTACAAACAACCAAAAATGCAAACAATATGGAGAAGCAGTTCTTAGACAACTTTACATTTTCTTCATCGTATCAAAAAATAAAAACAGTAAATAGCTCAGCTTATCTTCCTAAAACTATTTATTACAACCTTTCAAAATATTTTTCTGTATCTCATCATTATCAGCTAAGACCTTTCCCTCAAATTCTATAAAACTCAATTTTCCCTACTCTTTAAATCCACAGATCATTACATTATTTTCTTTAGCATGCAAAAAGTCAATGAAGGGTTTCCAATTATTCATAAAAGTAAATACTGACTTCTCTCTAATTAAAACAGTAAGTTTATCCATTTCTGCAAATTCCAACATTTTTAACCACCAGTCTTCCACTGACAGTATTTCTGCCATTTCCCACTTTTGTGCATAGAGTATTCTCGCAGCCGAACGAGGAAGTCATTCTGACATATATAGAAGAAGCTGTTGCCTTTACCCTTCTTTCACCAGGCTGTTGATTTGCCTTTGGTGACTATTTGAAACATTTGTATCCTCCCTTCAGGACCATGAACCTTGAAATAAAATACATTCAGTCACAGAAAAGGATAAAACAGCAGCATAAGACTAAACAGCAGCCAGATCGGAATATGAACTGCCCCCCCCCAAAAAAAACCACATAATTCAAAGCTTTGCAGAAGATTTGCAACTTCACACCCTACTTAAGCGGGGGGGGGGGTATTCGCCCAGCTCTTCCCCTAAGGTAGGATTCGCAGTTCCAGCCCCGCCACTGAGAGAGCCCTGTTCCTGATACCCGCCAAACAGACTTGTCTGAGATAGCAGGCCAGAGAGCAGGATGTGAGACTGGTGACCGGGGGGGGGGGAAGAGGTGACTTGGAGGCCGCCTCTGCTGCCCTAGAGAAGACGACATCACTCCGAAGCCTAGACAAAAACCAGGCCGATCAAAAGCTTCCCTAATACTGGTTTCGTGTGTTCGTGACTTGTTCCAGTGAACGTGCTACTATGTCTTGATTTGTAGCCAGGTGCTTTCTCCAAACAGGTAACTGTCTTTGTCTGAAGGTTCTGCTTTGTTTTGGGTCTGAGTCGAGACTTCCAGTCAGGGCTCCAGTTCTGTTCTCGCAGAAGAAAGCATGTCAGGGCTTGATCTGTGTGCTCAACTCTGGTTCAGTTTGCCTCCCTGCTTGCATACCGACTGACCTCCCTGGTGCTTATTGTTTTCCTTTTTCTTAGGTGGGACACAGCAGCTTCCTCCTGATCCCTAACTTCCCACTTGTGAGATACCACAGCATTCATTCAACTTTTGATGTCCCTTCCACTCTGAACAGCACTGACATCTACCTGTGTGGGTAAGGTAAGTCCATCAAACCACAGCACAGTGATTCAAAGGGGTATCGCTTTTCAATGTTCTCATTGAAGACTCTGGAAGCTGTAAAATGGGAATGTTGAAAAGGTCACAGTGGACTTGCAGTTACCCCCACAGGGAAGCTCCAGTGCTGTTCAGGAACGGAAGTCTTGTTATAGACGGCAGTGCATGCTGGGAGGCGCCTCTCTTGTCTCTGGTCAGGTCTGAACAGCAGGCAACTTCTGCTCATCCAGCCACCAGCGGCCTTGAAGTCCCCTTGAAGTCGAAGTGGCCTTTCATACTTCCTCTTGGGCTGCTAGCTTAACATTTCCAGGCCACTCTTTTGAGTTGTACATGGTAGCAGTCCCCAAAATACCGTATTCTTAGGTATCCACAACATCGAAGGTGCTGGGTGAGCCTTGCTTGCTGTTGGATGCTGATCAGTTCTCCTGTGCTTTGAATCTTATTTGCAACAATAAGCATTTCAAGAAATAATCAACCCAGAAGTTGGTGCTCTTTTACCTTGCTAAGTTGTCTATATTTTCTGTGTGTTTCTTTTTCTTTTTTTTAGCTAGTGTTCTGTAAAATTCAATGTTCCCCCTTCTCAAAATTTCACTTTGAAGCTCGGTGTGTTTGTTTTTAGTTATCTACTACCTCCCTCCCTTCTCCCTCCATTCACTGTTCAAATGGAGAGGATATAAGGAGAATACCGAGGCTGCAGGGCTTAAACGCAAGTGGTCTGAAGGTACAGTAATTGTAGATTTTGTCTTCTTGTCTTCTTGTGTAGGAAACTTTTTGTTGTAGCTAGCATCTTTCGGTGTAGTGTGTTAGATAACCACATGCTTCCATTTCCGCATGGTGTTGCTGTTGTCCTCTTCCAAAGCAGAAAAGGAAGAAAGCCTTATGGCCACAAGTGAGAAGACTGGTGCTGTGCTTGTTAGAGGAAAATTAGAGGCAAACATTGCTCTAACAATGTGTACTAATAATTTCTTGGGGTTCTAAAACACTTGTGCATGATTTTGTGCATGATATGCTTCAAATGAGCGGTGATCCCTGCTCCACAGAGCTCACAACTACTTTCAGAAGTGTGTCAGTCCACAGATCCCATCCAGATGAAGGGATATTTACCTGGGTGTGGTGGTTGGACAGACGGGCACAGAGCTCAGCGCCTAGCAACTGGCACCGCTTCTAACCCGTCTTCTCAAACTGCTAACCTTTGCAGAACAACTAACTTCTTTCCAAGTGAACTGAGACCAGGCAGGTAAACCCAAAACATAAATAAAGTCGTTATAAGAATAAAACACCAAAACAGGGGGTAAAAGTGGTCATTTGAGTTATCATGGAAAGGCAAAGGATGGCATGGAAGTTAAAAAACAAGTGGAAATAAAGCAAACCACGTTCACCAAGTACTTTCCCTATCTTGTCTACTCTGCTAGTCCAGGTTCAGTAGCAGGGCTGACAAATAAGCCCCCATTGAAGCATCAGGTATTCCTGACATTAAACCAGGGGGGGGGGGAATGCATGACCCTGCTTTTTGTAAGTTCTGGTCATTAACCTGCTTTACTATGGGGTTGGATTGGTCACCTGAGCTCTTGCTTTTCCTGCTCTTGGAAATCAGGTGGGCTCCATGGTCCAGTGAGCTGGCTCAAAGCAGGAGGGGAACAATGGTTACTACAACCCTGTTGACTCGGCAGTCTGCAAGATACTGAGACATTGGGAGATGCTGGGACGATAGGGACGTCCAAAAAGGTGGAGCAGTAGGGGACAATGGGGGCGTTCACCACATAGGGATTGAGACCAGGAGTGATTTGGAGGACCCTAGTTCAAATATCAGCTGAGCTGTGAAATTCCATTGTGTATTGGTTTAACTTGATTCACATTATTATTGTGAAGATTGATTAAATACGAATTGTCAAGCACAGTAGTATACAAATGCTATAGTGCTACCTGCTGTCACAACCCCGCCTGCCTACCTGCTGAAATCCAGCCCAAACACAGAGGTCATATGACAAATGCTAATGCGAGGGGATGTACTCGGCTCGTGTAGGAAATTAGTTGGGCTGTACAATGTTCTCCATACGGAGCAAAGGCTTCTGGGTTTTTTTGACTGGAGGAATGGGATTGAGGTGAAGTGTCTCTCCTTGCCAGTAGACAAGCTATTCTAGAAGCTAGTTCATTGCCCTTCTTTTCTTGCTTGCTTCTAGCCTGGATTGCCATGAATAAAAACAGTGCATCTGCTAGCCCAGAATGCTCATTTTCCAACTCATGACTCCAACAAGGGCCTTTTGAAGCCGCCCTGCGACTTTTCCGGGTCTTGTTACCTGTCACAACAAGATAATATCTCTTTAGGAATTGTTATCCATGCTTGGGCTTCTTTTAATAAGGTGCAGTCCTGCATTTAGCATCCTGATTCCTTGTGCCTATTTTACCCACAGAGAGAGTCACAGCTAGTACTACTGGAGGCAAGCATTTGTCCATAAGGAGCATGCGAGGACTATGTCCACAACCTCTCTGGATGGCTTGACTGCTCTCACCATTGCTGGCCAGCAGCATAAGAACACAAGGGTTTGTTGTTAGCCCTGGAGAAAGGCAGATTTTGCCCTTTGCTGGCCATGATGCAATTGCAAGTCTTGGCAAAAGTCCACCTGGCACTGCAGCCTCAGGCAAATAAGGAACCGTGGTTTTAATGGGATCAGGCAAACCTGCATGACAGATTCTGGGGGTAGGAAAGTGGCTTTTTGGGGGGTGGGGGAGATCTGGAGCCGAGAAAGGGTGGACAAGGACAGGGCGAAACACACACCACGCACCTTCCTGTTCTTTCTTCCCAGAGAAGTCTGGCAGGTTTAACATGTTTGTGAAGCGTCTAGTTCAGCCTTTCATAAAACGTTATTTGGATGTTGGCCTCAGCTGCATGCTGGTCTGTGCTGTCTAGAAAAACTTCCCTGTTCAAGCACCATCTTCAGCTCCGTAGGCCTGTCCTGTATCTGCACTGCATAGGAGTCGTCTTGTGTGTCTCTGGCCTACGGAGGGAATGCTGCATTATTGTAGACATATTTCAAGTTCCTAGATGCTGGCACCAGATTTTAAGGAATGCAGGCACCTCTGTGTGTGCAGTTTCTCCAATCCTGCACAAGGGAGCCTCCCAAGAGCTTTTCTTAGGAGAGGGAAATGCTACTGAAAAAGACACCCTGCCCGATTCTGGTTAATAGCTCCAGAAGTAAGTGATAAAGTTCCGTTGTCGCATCTCTAAACTGTCTAATCTGGTCTTCAGTTATATCCAGGCTGTGTGTACTCTGTGCAAGCTCTCCCACTCCCCTAGCCAAGTGGAAATTGCACACTGAAGAAGGGCATGGACTAAATGATGCAAATTCAAACGAGTCTAAGTTTTAAAATGTAATGCTTCGAGGACGTGGGCATTCCAGAGTTCTAGAGGCTTTGGCTTGGCATTGGAGGTGGAAGGGAACGGAGAATCCGGCAGAGGGACAGGATCCACAGCCCTGGGAAGCTCCACCCAATTTCGCCCTCCAGTTTCTGTGCCTTCCACCAAGACGGATTCATGTTATCGGCCTTCTCTTTGGATCTGTGTCAGCTAGAATCTGGTGCCTTTGATTTTGTGGGTGTCTTTGGAAGAGACATTCTGAAGGGGTGTTTGCAGGATTCCACATGATGTGCCTGGCAGCAGCACACAGATGCACGGAATACACACAGTCCTGAGTTTCTCTGAGTGTCGCTCTCCCTTTGGGGGGCTGCCTGCCTGCCTTTGAGAGAAGTCTTGCCCCTCGCCCTTTAACACTGAAGTCCTCGTCCTTTTCTGCTGCAGCTATTCATAGTTTGAAGCTGAGTCGCAACCACGTGGACTGGCACAGTGTGGACGAAGTGTATCTGTACAGTGACGCAACAACTTCAAAGATTGCAAGAACGGTCACTCAGAAGCTGGGCTTTTCCAAAGGTAAGGCAGTCTGACCTGTAACGTTTGCTGCCAAGCTCCTCTTTTCCATTCAAGTTTTTTTTTCCTTCTGTGGAAAAAACTGCACTTAAAGTAGAATAAGACTGAAATTGCCATATTTCTCCACAGTCTGAAATGTTAGCTACTAAGCTAGCTCTACTCCAGCATCGTATTTGATATTTCTGTTGAAGTGCTCTTCCCGGTGTCTCTCCGCATAAAGGCAGAGCACATACTTGGCTCCCTTTGAAGCACATCGCCAACTCCCAGTATGCTTTGACCAAGTCTGAATCGAGCACAGGGGCAGAGCTGGTAGCTGCAGGCAGTTGCAGAATGGCCCCACTGGCAAAGGGAAAACGAACCATAAAAAGACAGACGGCTCCTGCACTGTTAATAAGAATGGGTCTTGTTCGGATTGCAGTGCTTAGTCTGACCTTCGAGTATGTATAAAGGGCGCCCCCCCACCACACACACACATTGTAGAATTCAAATCAGCCCTGTGAATAAGTCTGCATGTGGTATTGGCCTAGAAAACTCTTTTACCAACCCCTCTTCCGCTTCACATTGATGTCTTGGGGAAGGGAAATAGGGGAGAGGGGAGAGAGCGCCAGTACTCTGCTTGGTCATTTGGAGAAAACATTGACTCACCCCAGGCGAGACTGAATTAAATGATGACAATTGTTATGCTGCAGCTTCCAGTAGTGGGACAAGGCTTCATAGAGGCTACGTTGAAGAAGCTACTTTAGAAGACAAACCTTCGCCGACAACCCACATTGTGTTTGTTGTACATGGAATTGGACAAAAAATGGACCAAGGGAGGATTATAAAAAACACCGCCATGTGAGTGCTTAACTTCACTCTCTTAAAGGTTCTGGTTGTTAACTTCTGCAAAGCTTGTGACTTTTAATTATGTCAGTCTGGTCCTGTCCTTTCCCTCTTGTGTCTTGTAGCTTTTAGATTGTGAGGTTTTGGGAAGAAATGCTAGGGGGTGGAAAACAGAGGGAACACATGCTTGTAGCCAAAGGGTCCTTGTGTGCCACAGGGAAAGTTTTATTTATTGTGCTTTATTGAATGTGGGTTTATTAGCAGCTTTGAGCTCTGGAAAGGTGAGTTCTAAATCTTTTCAATAAAAAAAGAAAGTTATATGCATACCTTCTGTAGGCAAGATAAATCACACGAACTCTTGAAGTTTTGTAGTCTAACATAGTTCACAAGAAGTTTTGGCTCTAGATTTAAATTCACAGCAGAAAATTTAATTTACGGCGCAATCCTAGGGATCTTTAGAACGGCGGAGCAAGCGTTCCGCCGTTCTAAAGTGTTGCGAACGGGCTGTAAAGCTCGTTCGCGACTACTCAGGAGCAAGGGAAGGCTGGCGCAGAGGCCGGCCTCCCTTGCTCCGTCGCTGGAGCGCCCGCACGTCCGCCGGAGGAGGTGAGTCGGGATCCGGCGGAGTGCGGTTCAGCGGGCGAGGGAAGGGGACCATTGGCCTAGCTGGCCTGGGAGGGGGAGGGGGATGATATCGGCCATATCCCCTGTCTCCATCGGGCTGGCTAGACCGTTACATGGCCTCCTCTACTTCCGCCGGCTATTTAGCTGGCGGAAATCCAAGGAGGCCCATTGGACCGGCCCCGATTTACACCCGGGGAAGGAGACGAACGTCCCCCAAGTAGACCTCCGGCCCGCTGGTCGACGGGTAGACGGGCTCAAGATCCGGTGGGCGGCCCTGGGCCACTGGCCAGATCCTTAGTCAGGATTGCGCTGTTATAAGGTGCTAATATTTACCAAAGCTTTCTGACCTAATAAAAGTCTACTACAAAAATAAAAGTTACCCTTCACACTTCTAAATGTTTTATGAGTCCTGCTGTGTGTGATACCATTGGTATGTGGCCTTATTGCGTGTGCTTTGGGTGCCCTTTGAGGAGAAAAGCAGAGCACAAACCAAAACCTAAATGCTGTAATACTCGCCGAGTGCATTTGCGAGTGCTTCTGGCAGAGTGTCTATGTTAGGTGAGATTATCGTGACATCCACCTTTTTACTGCTGTTGAGCAATATTCCTCACATCCTGTAGGAGAGCAGTGTGGACAGGGCAGCCTCCAGCAACCTTGGGGTGGACCTCTCAGGTGAGGTACCTGCCCACAGAAGTTCAGAGGTAGTCCTGGGACTGGGTCTGTTGACGGCCGTGGCGACTTCTGGAGTATCTCAAAAATATGTTTTGTTGATTCCCTTAACTGAAACACAACTGATTTGGCATCATTTTAATTTAAAGATACATGTTACAAAAACGTCTAGGGAGTGAGTGTTGATTAACGTGTGTTGAGGGAACAGTGTAATGTGGCAGACGGTGTTGAGCTTCAGAAGTGGAAGATGAAAGTGTTAAACCCTGGTGTCCTCATGAAGCTCATTGGACAGGTCTGTGTTTCTCCGTTGATGTGCTTTTCTCAAATTGTCATAATAAATGAAGAGCATCTTTGTGTACTGAGAACTGTTACAGAAATAAGATTTTTTTTTTAAATTGTGAGAGCTATTTATTTCATGTCAATGAAATATTCACTTTTCTAGGATGCGGGATACTGCAAGGAAAGTAGAAGATAAATATTTCGGCAACCTTGCAACGCATGTTGAGTTCCTGCCAGTGGAATGGAGATCCAAGCTTACACTTGACGGAGGTACTTCTGCTTGACGTTCTGGGCAGCCCAAAATGCTGCCAGTGTTATCTGAAAAGTGGTGCTTTTCATGTCGCCTATCAGCCGTTCTGCCCTTGGGGAACTCTTTCTCTATCGTCTGTCAAGAAACACTTGCTGTTGCAAAGGGTGGTGGAGTCTGGGCTCGCTCCGTTCGCACGAGGTACTGGCCAGGCCTGTTGGTCCTATACAGCACCTCAGATGCTCAGCAGCACCTACATGTAGCCAAGCATTGGCAAGAGAGATTAGTAGTAGCCTGCAAGCTGGGAAGGCCATTTTGAAAAGTACTGTGCTTTCAAAAAGCTGGTGCTTAACTTGGAATTGGCTTTTTAATTTCACTTCTTGGGAGAGTGTTCTTCAGGCATGAATGTTCTGTTCCTAGGAGTGTACGCATGTTGTCCTGAATTGTTGGTCTTAAATTGGCTATAAGCTTTATCATACCTCTCAATCAAACACTTGGGTCTCCTTTCTTTATTTTAGACACTGTTGATTCTATCACTCCAGATAAAGTCCGTGGTTTAAGGGATATGCTCAACAGTAGTGCAATGGACATAATGTATTACACAAGTCCCCTTTACAGAGATGAGGTAAGTATGTGTCTTTAAGCGGTGGGTTTAAAGTAGGCCCAAGTATAGGTGGAGCAAAGCTGGGGCTCCCAAATTTAAACGTACTTAAATTCCTTCATCTTGAAGAGGGAGAGACTGAATGTCATTGTAGCTTTCCTTTGCGTAAGAACAACTAAAATTCAGCAATATTTGCTTCTTTCTGGTGAGTGTTGCCAGGTTCAAAGTATTTGCAGGACCCCTTAACGACGAAAGTTGGAGTGTGTGGTCTGTGTCACACGGCTTTGAATTCTGTGAAGCAAGTTAGCACAGCCAAAAGGCAGAAAAGCAGCAGGTGGTGAGAGGGGGAATTTGGGTCATGATGCAAGTAAATAAGACTCTTAAGGACAGAGGTTTTTTTAAGTGGACTGGTTCTCAAAAGGGTATGACTATACCTTTATTAAAAAAATATTAACCATTTTGTTGGTAGGATTGTGGCTGGTTTGCACATGACGCTATAGTCCTACAAGCAACGACTTGGCAGGAACAGTTCTGTAAGAGCTGCTTGCCCGACAAGGCCCATAACTGACATTGTTGCGCTGTAGACATAACACGTGCATATTCACTTTTGGATATAAAGGGGGTGGATGTGAACGTGTCATATTCCAATGATATAGACTTGAGTCTATTGACTCGAGTCGCGTCAATGACTTGACTTGGTGATCGTAAAAGACTCGACTTGAGACTTGGAGCTTTTTACGACGAGTTGAATTTTAAGTCCCTCTACGTTACCAGACATGTTGAGACAATCAGGTCTAAATGAGAGGTGCAGAGAGAGGGGAACATCAGGGGGGAGTTTACAGCCCTACCAGTGCCATCCCCCCCCCTCTCCACACACACCCCAGTCCAGCACCCACCCATTTCCTCCATTCAATAGATAGAGACTCGCGACTCGTGACCAAAGACTCGGGGGCAAAGGCTTAGGACTTGACTCAAGACTTGGAGTCCCTGTCATAGTCGCATCCATTTTTATTCATTCCAAAACAAATCCATCCTGAAACAAATGTGAACGAATGGGGGCTCCATTTTCAGAACCCCTGTTCATTGCCATTTGTCAAATTCCTTACTGGTAAAATACTATTTTGTTCTTGTAACTAGTTCCTGCAAACAGGAGCTGCCTCCTTGTGGTTGCTGTGGTTTTTTTCCCCATGTTCCCTGCAGTGCATCCATTTTCAGCCATCAGTGCCCTATGATGAGGCTGCGCCACATGGAATATAGCTTTTTATCCCCAGAAGGAAGGCAGCATGGCCGCCACAAAGAGGCGGCTGCACGATGTCCCTCTGGAATGGAGCAGCAAGTTAGAAGTCGGAAACGGCGCCCTTCTTTGTTCTAGCAATCAGTAGTGACAGCAGATTGCTTTGCCCAGCCCCTCTATGGCGTTGCTTGTGTGCCCATCTGTATTTCAGTTTGGGTGGCTCAAGCCCTTGTGCAGCTCTCATTCATTTTAGCTGAGCTTGTGCAGGAGAACGTCCTGGTGAATTATGCCCATAGAAGATGGTCAAGACTTCTAATTTAAAAAACTGGCAGAAGTGTTTGCAAGGCAGGCATCAGGAAGCAACATGACAATAGGTCTGTGGCCTTGCTGGGCTGCAGCAGGCAACTGGGAGCCGCCATGGACCCACCATGGGGGCTGGTGGGCCGCCCGCGTTATCACAGATTGCCAAAGGTTTGGCACATCCAGTCATGCTTAGAAGTCACCGTATCTTTTTGCTGTTTTATTTATTTATTTATTTATTTATTTAAAGAATTTGTATCCCGCCTTTCTCCCAGCAAGGGCACTCAAGGCGGCTAATAAAACACATACACACACGCTGGCCCCAACAGCAAGATCTGAAGGGGGGGGCGCCTCCTTGCAGGCCTCAGCTGGCTCTTCTCAGGGAGCCGCGCCAACCACATGGATAGGGCAATTCCTGGAAAAGGGTGAAATGAATGAGAAGCGGGTGCAGAAGCTCGACGTGTTGCAAGTAGAGGCAATGTGCTTTTCTTTTCTTCCTCCTCCTCCCCCCAACAGCTGGTGAAAGGCCTTCAACAGGAGCTGAATCGTTTATACACCCTTTTCTGTTCCCGGAATCCGGAGTTCAAAGAGAAGGGCGGGAAAGTGTCCATTGTTTCCCATTCCTTAGGCTGCGTCATCACCTACGACATCATGACAGGGTGGAACCCAGTCCGGCTCTACGAGCAGCTCCTGGAGAAGGAGTACGAGGAGCTGGAGGACAGCTGGATGACCTACGAGGAGCAGCACTTGCTGGAGGAGTTTTACTTGACCAAACAGCGGTAAGAGACCTTCCCATTCTTGGAGAGATGGGGGGGGGGAGTTGGGAAGGAGTGAGGGGGTCCAGGCCTAGAGTTGACGGTTGCCTGGCATTGGCTCTGCCTCAGCGGAGCAGCGGGCTTGGCTCCTTGAGGTCTCGTGCGGAGAAACCCCTGTGTCCAGCTCATGCTGCATGTGATAGGTAGAGAGGCCCTTGATCTGAACAGAACATGACACGGGAGGTCTGTGATCAGGGTCCCCCCCCACCTGGGGCAAAAGGGGGGAGGTTGGGGGCCCCTGTGCATATATAGTGCCTGCGCTCAGCTTCTTCCCATTCCCATCCCGGTGTCACCCCTTTCCTTCCAGAACGTGCTCCTGGGGGGACCAGGAAAGTCAGCCCTGTTGATCAGTGGGGGAGGGGAGGAGAGTGGCACAGACGCTTCCTCCTCTCCCCCCCCCCCCCCCCGACCAACAGGGCTTGCTCCTGCCGTCCCTTGCGTGATCCCAGGGGACCCCAGGAGCAACCCTGGCTGCTGTCTAGACCTGGCTGTTCAGAGAAGGGAGAGTCGCAGCAAAGCTCTGCGCTGTCTGAGGCTGCTGTGACTGGTGCAGCAGCTCCCCGTGGGGCATAGAGGTCTCCAGATGGGGTCCTCGTGTGACCCCTGCAAGGCCCACTGCTTGTGACGCCGTTGAACGAAGCGGTCACCCAGGGGGTGCACGTCTCAGACTGGCCATGTGCCATCCCCTCCCCCCCGCTAAGCTGCTATTTGCCCCACAGGGCAAAATGTACCCAAAAAGCAGGGCTTGAGGAAAGACCTGCAGCAAGTCAAGCCCTGATCTACGTCTGTACATGCTGTACGATTCTTTCCCTTTCCCCTTTTAGAAAGCCAGAGAGAGAGAGAACACAGAGTATAAATAATACTTTTACTCATCTTATTACAAAGTCCATCCCCAGAATATTTGTTTTGGTAATTATGCCAACAATTTTGGTAGACAACAGAGCTGTTAACTAGAAATGGTTAACAAATACAGCAAATTAACTGATTCTAGATTTAAAAAACAAAAATTCATACCTGTGTGTGTGTGTGTGTGTGTAAAAATAATTTATAATATATAAAAATATTTCCCCCCCTAGATTAAGAAAAATAGAAGAGAGATTGCATGGACTGAAGACCTCCACCATACATGAACGACCTGCCTTAAAATTCAAGGTGGGGGTGAGCACGACATGGACCCTGGTCCTGAGCCAAGCGAGCCGGAAGCTGTTTCCCCCAGGCTGTTCTGCCTTTGGCAGAGGTGGCCTTTATCAGTCTGCAGTGGAAGAGATCCGGGTGTCCCAGGAGCCGCCTTGCGTGTGGCTTTCACCTCCAGCTCTGTCCCCTGCAGGAAAGGGAGCATGTGAGGCGGGCGCAAAGGCCGTCCTGGGGGGGGGGGGAGAGACTGCTAGAGAAGCAGCCCCCAAGCAAGGCAGCTGGGAACTGCTCTGCTGTGCATTCTGGTCCCTTCGTGTCGTTGTTCCCTCACCAGCCCAGCCTGGTCTGCAGCAGGTCACAGGCATTTTTATTTATTTATTTATTTGAGAACGGGATCTCTCTCTCTTTACACATGCAAGTCCGGCACGGGTACAATCATTACAACAGTAGCTAAAAATTCAGTAAAGACAAATTAAAACCGAGAAATCCAGATGGCCAGTGCTAGCAATGTAACCGGAAGCCAGCAACTTGTGTATTAAAACGTTCTGTACAGATGAGCCTCATCGGACTGTCTTGAAGGCGGCAGAGCTGGTGTTCCAGAGAATTTTCTCTCTCATGGATACAGCTGGATTGCATTGGCTCAAAGAGGAGCTTCATATGTCATACAGAGTTTTACTTCAGGTAAAACTTGGAAAATGTTGCTTGGAAAATGTGGCTATCTGGAGTGCAGAATCATTTGGCGAGGGGTAGGGGTTGACTTGGAGGAGATCAGATCTCCCCTGTTAAGGTCTCTGCAACTATAGAACTCGATGCTTTGCCTGCAGGAGGGCCCCGATTCAGTCCCTGCCAGCTGAGAAGACCTGGCAGCAGCTTAGAAGACAGGCTTGGGGGATCTCCTACGGAATGGGCTTTTTCTGCTTCCTTGGGGGTCTCTGTGACCCAAAAACAAACAAGCAAACCCCTAGCTATGGCGCGCTTCCGTAAAGTCTAGTAGTTAAACACTGGTTGCCAGCGCCTGAACTTACAGTCCTGACTCAGCAGGTTTCTGCTCTGCAGAGTCCCCTTCCTCTCCCAGCTTCCCCTGTATGTTTCATGAGGCACCTCTTTCTGAGGCATGTTTGTCCTCTGGGTCAGTTTCCTTGGGAACAAAGGGAGGTAAAAAGATGACTCCTTTTTACCCAGTGGTTGGCTGGATTTGTCATGTGTCTTGAGGCAGTGAGATCATCATGTCTCCCTCCCCCCCACGTTGCCTTTTTCTCTGCCTGCCTGCCTGTTAATCTCAACTGAACTGTCTCCTTAGGTGGAGAATTTCTTCTGCATGGGGTCTCCACTAGCCGTGTTTTTGGCCTTGCGTGGCATCCGCCCAGGAAACAGTGGCAGCCAAGATCACATTTTGTCCAGAACGCTTTGTAACCGGTTGCTCAATATTTTCCATCCCACGGACCCAGTGGTGAGTGTTCGTGCCGCAGTGGCAGGCGCTCCTCTCCAGCGGTGGGTTTGGGGTGCCAGTCAGGGCAGCGGCAGAGTGGGAGGCGGACTGGGCCCCACAGTCCTAAGGAAGGCCGCCTGCTGCATGAAGGGGAGCTGTGCGGAACGCGGCCTTCCGGGTGGACCGTGCCCTGCGTTTGCTCTGGCGGGGGGGGGGGGGAGGTGCCACTCGGGTCCTCTGTCTCAAGCACCCAAATGGCCCTGCCGAAGGACTGTGAAAGGCAGCCTGGAGGAAGGGATCGATGGTCAGAGCTGCCTCCTGAATGTACGTGGCAGAACAGCGTCATGGGAGGGCGAAGGCGGCGGGGTGGGGAAAGCTCTGCCTTCAGCCTCCGGAAGAGCCCCACTTCTTCCAAGGGACAGGCGCAGAGAGCTCAGGCGGCAGCCACGTCTGTCCAGAAGCAGTTCCCATGTCTTCAATGCTCTGCTGACGGCTTGGGAGCGAAGAGGGGCCTCTCGTCCGTCTCTCATGCCACAGATGTTCTGCGGGCGCACTCTCCTCTGAAGCTCTTTGTGATAGCCACAGTTTTATATTCAACAAAGATAAATGCTTATACGCTTCTCCCTTGAGGCATTCATTGCTTATATGATGCCTAATTGCTTTTTTCCTGGGCTATGAGTCAGGTGTAATATCAAACCGTAATGGGTTGGCGTTGCTTGCATGAGCACCAGTGAGCCTCAGGGTCCTGCACTTCTCCTCCCATGAGCCACAGCTTCTAACATAAGAACCTCAGAAGAGCCTTGCAGCTGGATCAGGCCCAGGGCCCCTCTAGTCCAGCTTCCTGTATCACACAGTGGCCCACCAGATGCCTCGGGGAGCACACAAGACAACAAGAGACCTGTATCCTGTCGCCACTCCCTTGCACCTGGCATTCAGAGTGAGCCTACTACTAAAACCAGGAGGTTGCATATACCCATCATGACTGAGGGGTTTTCTTTTCAGCAAACACTTTACTGTTGCAACAAATGCATTAAACCATACCTTGCTTGCAAGCCAGGATCAACAAATTGTGTTTTGATCCTGGTTTGCAGACAAATTGTTGCTTGCCAGCAACCTAGAAATCACTTTGGAAATGGCAGTGCACTAAAGGAACTGAGGCTTTCTGCTGCTTGTGAACCTGATGCCAAGCCGTGGTTCGATGTGACATCTGGATGTGCACCAAAAATATAAGATAAGGAGCCAGGGGGCAGTCGTACCTGTCCTTCAAGTGCTAGTTGCAAAAAAAAAAAAAAAGTGCCTTGAAACCAATTCACTGAAGCTGCTGCTGCTGCTGCTGCTGTTGTTGTTGTTATTAATGGTGATAGAGAATGAATTGTTCGAGTCTGGAAAAGGGGCGGGTTCCTGTCAAGAAGAGGAAGAAGAATGTCTGGCATGAGGAAATGGACCTGTTGCCTCTGGCTCCCAATGTTCTCCTCAGTGTCTCTCTTTGCAGGCCTATAGACTTGAACCTTTGATTCTGAAGCACTATAGCAACATCTCACCTGTCCAGATCCACTGGTATAATACCACCAACCCGCTACCTTATGAGCACATGAAGCCAAGTTTCCTCAACCCAACCAAGGAACCTACCTCAGCCTCCGAGAGCGACTCTCTCCCCACGTTACCCAGCCCGACGACGTCCCCTGTAATGTCTCGCCGGCACTATGGGGAATCCATAACAAACATTGGCAAAGCAAGTATAATGGGTAATTATTCCCAAAGCTTTGAAGACGGTGTTGGGGTGTACATATCAGGCCTCCATGGAGTAAAATCCTCCTCGGCCAGGAAGCGCCACAGGCTGACTTTGGGCCACTCACCCTGTCTCAGCGCCGTCTACTTGACGAGGCCAGAGGGTTTGCATGTAACTCTTTTTCTGAAAGACTTGCACCAATAACTGTGTGTTTAGGTTTTCATGGCCAGCACAGTTATTCTCACAGAAGCAATGATGGGATTAAAAACCATGATGCAAAAAATTATTAAAATCACGAGTTAAAAACACAATTAAAAACTCTGTTTAAAACGTTATGAATTTTAAAATTAATCTAAAGGCAACGTTTCCGTCATCTACCGATGACCTTCATCATCCTGTATTAGGCAGCTGAAGATTGGTATCTGTCAGGTCTGGCTCTGCCCAGAAGGTGGCGCCAGAATCTGAAGGAAAGAAGAGTTGCAGGCTCCAGACTCCACAGTGAGGGTTGTCCTGCAGCCATCCCTGCTGCAGCCCAGCTCTATGACTGAGAAACAGAAGCATCTCCCCACCCATCAGGGGGCGCACGCTCTAGACCACCACTCCCCTCCCCTCCACCTCCCTTTTCCAGTCCAGGAGTGGGCAGAGCAGTTGAGGCAAAGGGGGGGGGCCGCCCAGGGTGGGGGCCACTTGCCAACTTAACTTGCTGCCTGAGTTGCCCTCACGGACGGGCAGTCCTGCTGCTGCCCGTTGCATCCGACAGTGGAGGCAGGAGACGCAAAACATCACGAAGGGGGGGGGGGAGAACTAGACACGACATGGCTTCTGTTTTGGGCAGCAGCAGCCATGTCTTTTCATCACATCTAGTTTTGCCCAGAGAGAGAGAGCGCTGTAGTATTGCAAAGATGTCGGGTTGTCTCCACTGCAGGAGCCGCCAGCATTGGGAAAGGCCTCGGAGGGATGCTGTTCTCCAGGTTTGGCCGTGCCAGTGTCCCCACCTCCCAGGCACTGGAGGCGGGAAAAGACGGGCCGGAAGGAGAGGAGAAGAAGTCGGCCAGCAGCCAGGCATCCATCGGGACTCAGACCTTCCCGCACAGCAGCTCCGGCTTTCTTGACCCGACATGTGAGTGGAGCCATTTGAATTCCAGAGCTCCAGCCCTGTTTTCAGCTTCCTCTCTTGGAGCCTGACACTTGTTTCCGTGTAAGCTGGCAGGCAGCATTTCCACCTGGGCTGTGGAAAGGGGTCTTGGGGACACTTCTTAACATATTGCCGCCTGGGCAGCATGCTTCATGCCTTCAAATCTGGGACCCCCAGTTGATCGCAATCAAAGGCAGGAGGACATCTGAGCCCCCCCCCCCCCCCAAGCTTGACGAAGAGATGCTTTATCTGGCGATTCTCTGACTCTTCCCATGGGGCAGTGAAAAGGCAGCATTCTTCCTTCTCCAGGCCCCAGCTGGGGAGGACGCCAGTGGCTGTCCTCAGCGCTGTCCACACAACTCTGGGGGGGGGGGGAAGAGTCCTTCTCCAGACTAATCCGAGTAGCGTTCTGCTCTTCTGTGCATGTGGGAAGAGCTGAGGCTGGGGGGGGGGGGGTGCGCTGGGGGCAGGTGGCAGCTGTGCATCAGGGAAGAGCTGGTGCAGCTCAAATGTCTGCAGCGGTGCAGGGAAACCCACTTGGCTGCCTCGATGTCCAGACTCTTGTCAGGAAGGGCACTGGTGTCCCTTTCGCCATGGAGGGGCCAGGGGGTCGGCCACTCTCCCATTGACTCCATCCTTGTGTGTTGACGGTTTGCTTTGCTTTTCTCTGAGTGTCAGTGGCTTGAAAGCCAGCCAGCATCCTTTCCATTCCACAGCGTGCGACTCTGCAACCGGGGCTACTCCTCCAGCACAGCTTCCTGACCAGCAGTGGTTCTTTTCCGCCTCGGTCACCTGCCCTGACATGGCAGGTCTAAAGTGGAGCCAGGGTTGCAGGGTCCAATCTGCTGGCTGGCTCTGTTTTCTGCTCAACTGTCCCGCTGTTAACAGAGACACCTCATCGTCTCTTTTGGAGGTTGCGGGGGGGGGGGTGCAAGAGCAGCCTGGCAAAATCACCTTTCTCGGCCTCCCCAGAAATATTACGTCGCCAAAGGCAACAGAGGTGCAAAAAGAATGAGGGAAGCATGGCTGTCAGACGGTTCTTGAGACCGACGTGCTTAGTAATACCTTCTGGTGTTGTTGTTGTTCTGCCACCTAGTGGAGCTGGACCACAGGATCGACTTCGAACTCAGGGAAGGGCTGGTGGAGAGCAGGTACTGGTCTGCTGTCACGTCACACACAGCTTACTGGTCGTCGATGGACATTGCTCTCTTTCTTCTCACCTTCATGTACAAGCAGGACCACGAGGAAGATGGCATGAAGTCGCACTTCGACCCTGTTTGACCTTCGGCTGGGGAAGGGGCAGGAAGGAAGAGGACAGTGCCGGCAGCAGCGTCTGTATTTAAGGCACGGAGGTTTCAGGTTTCAATGCATGTCTGGATTTCTTCCTTCCAAAGTCATTTGTCCTTCCAAGGCACGTTGCAAGTTCTGGGCTAATGAAGACCACTCGGACAGGCGCTTCTCCATTCCTGTTCCAGTTGTACAGACCGGCCCCCCGCAGGACTGTTTCCGCCTCTGCGCTCGAGTGGCATCATCTCCCCGGAGTCGCCTGACTGCTGTTCGACAGAGTTCACTGTTTTAAGTGCAAAGATTAGTTGACTAAGATGAAGTTCATGTTCATTTAAGGGAAATGCCTGCAAACCTGAAACAGCCATGTTTTTGTCCTTTGTATTGGTAAATAAGAAGCAAACGGTATCCTTGTTGTACTCGGCAGTCTGTCGCTCCCGAGTCCCTTGACCTTCTTCTGGAGCTGATACCACTCATCCAGACACTAATACTGGCCACAGGCATGAGGTGGATATTTTGAAATACTGTAATTATAATTTATTCTTACCTCCGACTAACCGTTTTGTTTTATTCCAGTGTGTAAAAAGCGTTACTTTTCTACTGGTTAATTTCTCTTTCTTTCTTTTTTTGGGTTGTTGGGTTTTTTGACATAATTTAAAGAACCACATTTATTTTCTACAGTGTTAAGACTTTATTCTTCAGATGACATATCTTTGTACTACTCAAATGGAGCTATGGACACTGGCACACTTTTCAGTATTTTTTCATGAAAAATAAATCTTTGTGGTATCACACGGACCGTGCTTGTTCAAATGTTCGTCTCCAAGGTAAGTAACATTGGGGTCCACCTGAGAGCACAAAACAGACTTCATTTTCTGATTCAGTGGTAAAATATCTCCTTTGAAGTTATCCGGGAAAAGAATATGCTGGAGAAACTTAAAAGTGTCGCACTTTTGGGAGTGACACGAGGAGGATGTCGCCTTGAACCCTGAGACCGTTGCGCAGGTTCTTTGGGTGCTTCCAGACTAGGCTGTTCACAGCGCAACCCTAACCCTAACCCACTTTCCAGCGCCAGAGGAGCCGTGCCAACAGCGCGCACACTGCAGTTTGCAGTGCAGGGGCAGTCATGGGGGCTTCTCCCAGGTGAGGGGCTGCATTGCGGCTGCAGCGGCGCTGGAAAGCTGGCTAGGAGGGTTGCGCAGTCAGTGCTGCAAACGCATGTTGTTCCATGCTGAGCAGAGGGGTACCCAGGCTCCCCAGCAACTGGGGCGGAAAAGCCCGCCGCCCCATTATGCAAATTAAGTAAGTAATTTGCATAATGAGCTTTCGGGTTTTTTTAAAAGTTTTTTCGCGGTTTTTCCGCAAATTTAAAGTGTAAAAACAGGGATTTTCAAAGTGTGTGTGTGCTTTGCGGCCACTTATCTGATCTCCAGGACATTCCTCCAGCAGGCTGGCAGCAGCAGCGACGATCGCAAACCTGCCGAGTTTGCTTGCGCATGCCTAGTCCGTCCTTGCTAACTCCCTGAGTTTGCGCATGCGTAAACTCCGGAAACTCCTGCGCCAGGGCACACAGCCTCTCCCTGCTCCGGGCGCAGGAGTTTCCGGAGTTTACGCATGCGCAAACTCAGGGAGTTAGCAAGGACGGACTAGGCATGCGCAAGCAAACTCGGCAGGTTTGCGATCGTCGCTGCTGCTGCCAGCCTGCTGGAGGAATGTCCTGGAGATCAGATAAGTGGCCGCAAAGCACACACACACTTTGAGTGGCCGCAAAGCACACACACACTTTGAAAATCCCTGTTTTTACACTTTAAATTTGCGGAAAAACCGCAAATAAATATTCAAATTAAAGGATTCCCGCGCCCCACTCCCGAGCCTCTCCGCCTCTCCCAGAGCCTCTCCGCCCTGATGCCCTGGGGCCCACCGCCCCACCGCACCATGTCAGCGGACGCCTCTGATGCTGAGCTGGAAGTTGAATTAGAACGATGGTAAGGCCGCATCTGGAGTATTGTGTCCAGTTCTGGTCGCCGCATCTCACAAAGGATATAGTGGAACTGGAAAAGGTGCAGAGGAGAGCGACCAAAATGATGAGTGGGCTGGGGCACCTCCCTTATGAGGAAAAGCTACAGCGTCTGGGGCTCTTCAGTCTAGAAAAAAGGCGGCTGAGGGGGGGGACATGATTGAGACCACGTATAAAATTATGCATGGGATGGAGAGAGTGGATAGAGGGAAATTCTTCTCCCTCTCAAACAACACCAGAACCAGGGGACACGCACTAAAATTGAGTGGAGGGAGAGTTAGAACGGACAAAAGAAAATATTTCTTTACCCAGGGTGTAATTCATCTGTGGAACTCCTTGCCACAGGGTGTGGTGATAGCACCTGGCCTGGATGCCTTTAAAAGGGGATTGGACAGATTGATGGAGGAAAAATCCATCACAGCTTACAAGCCATGATGGGGAAAAGCAACCTCCTGGTTGTAAGAGTAGGTTTTCTCTGTGCCAGGTGCAGGGGAGTGGCAGCAGGAAACGGGTATCTTGTTGTCTTGTGTGCCCCCTGAGTCATCTGGTGGGGCCACTGTGAGATACAGGATGCTGGACTGGATCCAGGGCCTTTGGCCTGATCCAGCAGAGAGGCTCTTCTGATGTTCTTATGATGGTTCTACACGGCGCAGCATGAAGTGCTGTTTTCTGCCATTAAAATGTGCAGCATCCCACCACACAGCAGCAAAGGGGAAAAACAAAGGGCTTTTAATCAATAGGGGGGGAAACGAGATCTATCATTTCCGGAAGTTTTCTCTCCCTTCTGCTCCACGCCCCTTAACGATGGACAGGAGAACTCCCTCTCTTGCCTTGGCCTGTCTGTCCCCTGCCTGCCTGCCACCTTCAGAGTGCCCCGCCCTGCCCTGCCGCTTTGAGCCAGCCTCTGTGCTGCCCTCTCCCTCGCGGGCTTGAAAAGTCTGGGCCATATCCTGGCTTGGTGGCCACCTACAGCTGCAGCCCCTGCCCTAGGAAGAGGCACTTGTTTCTTCTGTGGGACTGATGAATGGCTCTTCACCCAGGATGATGATTTGTGCAGTGTGGATATTACCCAACTGATATCTGTGCCGTTTTGCGGCCGTTGGGGCTGCAGCTGCTGTGACTCCACATGCCTCCTTCGTGCTGCCGCTGTGGCACCTGCCATCACCAAGCATGGCCAGCAGAGGGGCCCCCTCATGGTCTCCTGCTGTGGGGCAGAAGCAGTGGTGTGCGTAGAGCGGGGTGGGTCCTCTGACGTGGGCCCGTTATCCGCATTCTCTGCCTCCTCCAACCTGGTGGGAGGAGAAGTGCTGGCTTGTGCGACATGCACACAAGAACCGTGAAGACACTGCCAGAGCAAGCGAGACCAGCTCGCACTTGTGCGTCCCTGGCCCCTGCTCTTCACAGCCAGGAGACCGACTGCTGGCTGCTTTGGGGGGAATGAAGAGGGATGTTATCCTTGCTGTTTGTTTTTCATGCAGTGGCGTCACTACAGGGCAGGGGACGCGCGTCACCCTAGTGACGCTACGATGGCGTGGGGGGGGACTCGCCCCTCCCACATCACCCTCCGGACGCTCCGAGGCCGGCCCAGGAGCCGGCCTCGGAGCGTCCAACCTTGTCGGCGCTCCAGGGCCTTCTGAAAGAAGGCCCAGGCAGCGTGTCCATCCGGGTATTTCCCGGATTTTCGCGCATGCGCAGACCCGTTTTGAGGGCAAAAAGCCCTCAAAAAGGGTCTGCGCATGCGCGAAAATCCGGGAAATACCCGGATTGACGCGCTACATGGGCCTTCTTTAAGAAGGCCCTGGAGCGCCGACGAGGTCGGACGCTCCGAGGCCGGCTCCTGGGCCGGCCTCGGAGCGTCCGGAGGGCGACGCGCGTCACAGAGGTGACGTGAACGGGGTGCGTGCGTCACCCCGGGGCGACCCGCCTCCCTCGCCTCGCGGCAGTGACGCCAGTGTTTTCATGTGTGCATTCATGAAAGTAGTGGTGTTGGCTTTTTAAGTACTGACATCTGCCTCCCAAGTGTCGTTTCCCCCCCCCCCGTGCACTTTCAATAAGTAGCTGCTGCAGCGCGTCAACAGAAAGTCAACAGAAAGACGATGAGCTAAATACACTCATTTCGTGAAACACTAAACTGTATCTTAAAAGGGGGAGTTGAAAGGGTTGCCTTAAACAAAGACCCAACCTCTAGTGGCGGCAACCCAATATGGAATGGCAAACGTACGATCAGGTCAGAAACGGAAGGGTTGTGGCTGGCAGTGGGCCTCCCTGCATAGGTCAAGACACACCTCGAAGACAACGGCAGTGTTAGCGGTGGTCTGTGATGTTGTATAATCCCTCCCCCCCCCCCCCAGAATGAATAAATGCCCTGTCTGGAAGTATCCTCGGATAAAGTGCCAACCGGACAGGTCCTGGGGCAGTGGTAGGAGAGGAGTGTGCCTCCATAGCTGCTGGGCCTCTGTGGGAAACGGACGGATACTGGACTCGATGGGCTCACGTGGCCTGAGCTAGTTGCCCTTACGTGCAAGCAAAACTATGCCTTTTACAAAGTTTGTATACCAAAAGTTATGCAGCAAGTTTTTTTATACGCCAAAGCAATGGTTCACAAACCTTTTAGCACCGGGACCCACTTTTTAAAATGACGCTCCATCGGGACCCACCTAGCTTTACGAGGCTTTAAAAAAAAGTGATCTAGAAAGAAATATTTGTATTTATTGATTTACAAGTAATATTTTATTTATTTGCAAAGAAATCAATCCGTTTCTTGTAATGAGGCAGCCCTAATGAACAGCCTCAAGGCTTGTGGGGCTTAGTTATGTGAACCAGCCTTCACCTGCCCCACTACCGATCATTGACGGACTTGGAAAAAATCATTAAAAAGACGCTCAAACATTTATCTCCTTATATTCACACAAGCTTGCAAACTGCAGGAGCTCAGCTCTTTGCAGGTCTATTAGCAGCTATCTAATTTTTGAATAGCCTCGGCTGGAGGCAATTAGTTATCTGATCTTTCCATCATCCCTGTTTTCATTGGAGGTTCTGTGGGACCCACCAGAAATCTGGTCGTGACCCACCAAGTGGGTCCTGACCCACAGTTTAAGAAATGCTGCCCCAAAGGATATTAATATCCCACTTCAATTACCATCCCATGGGGCAGGTGGCCTTGCTGAGAGAATGACCCCCATACAGTCCAAAGTTGACTGCAGGGCTGAAGTGGCGACATTGCCACCACTGGGACAGTCTTTGGCACTCTGGTTTTTGGGAACCCGAAGAGGTTGAGACTTAAATAGCACAACTTGTATCTGCGAGAGTTTATTCTTGCTATGTTGGAATGCAAAACTGCTTCATTTCCATCACTCTGGAATGCAGGGGAATAAACAGCTTGCTTACTATCTCGGGGTTATGCAATGGGCTTAGAAAACAGACTCTGCTGAAATCCTTTCCTTTCAAGATCCTCATCTTCTCTCTGATTCCGAAGTAAGGCCTGAATAATCTGATGGCAAGATGAAAGGAGGTGTCAGTGCAGCGTGGTCAGGTCTGAATTCTCCCCAGACTCGGGTTTTGCTGCCAAGTACCAACCCTGGTAATATTTGAAATAAAAATAAATGAAAGTGCCTCTGAGCAGGTGCTGAATGAGTTTCTGTTACTACTGTCTAAAGAGGGTAACCGACATCCAGGCCTTCTATCTACATTATTGGTTCCTGGACTCCCAGCATCCCTTTTCCTAGAACTGAAGTGATGCTGCTGCTGCGGGCATTTTGAGATCTGAATGTGGCACCCCAGAAAGATGCTGCTGGCCCTTCTCGAGCCCTGCTTTGAGACGGGGGTGTGAGAGAAGCCTGGCCAGGCTGTTTCTTAAGGATTTTATATTCCCCGGTGTCGTTCTCTGTGTGCTGGGACAGAAACCCGAAGGCTTCAAGGAGGTTGGCGGAAAAGGGTTGGAGTCGAAGTTGCTGACCTCTTGACCAAAATATGCAACTTGTCCCTTAAAACGGCCACTGTGCCAGAGGATTGGAGGATAGCTAATGTCACGCCAATCTTTAAAAAAGGAAGGAGGGGGGACCCGGGAAACTACAGGCCGGTCAGCCTAACATCTGTTCCAGGGAAGATGGTGGAAAGTCTCATTAAGGATAAAACCGGAAAACACATAGAAGAACAAGCTCTGCTGAGAGTCAGCATGGCTTCTGCAAGGGGAAGTCTTGCCTCACAAACTCTCCCTCTCGCATAACACCAGAACCAGGGGACATGCACTAAGATTGAGTGAAGGGAGAGTTAGAACGGACAAAAGAAAATATTTCTTCATCCAGCGTGTAATTCATCTGTGGAACTCCATGCCACAGGATGTGATGGCACCTGGTCTGGATGCGTTTAAAAGGGGCCTGGATGCCTTTAAAAGGGGTTTGGATAGATTCATGGAGAAAAAGGCCATCACAGGTTACAAGCCATAAGCAACCTCCTGGCTTTAGAAGTAGGTTTTCTCTGTGCCGGGTGCAAGGGAGTGACAACAGGAAACAGGTTATCTTGTTGGCTGTGTGCTCCCTGAGGCATCTGGTGGGGCCACTGTGAGATACAGGAAGCTGGATTAGCTGGGCCTTTGGCCTGATCCTGCTGCAGGGCTCTTCTGATGTTCTTATGTTGAATCTGCTAACAATGTCAAGGCTTTGCTTCTGAATCCTTCCGTTTGCTGCTATTTCTGCATAGCTGAAGCAGTGACAGGAAGGATTTACATGTGCAACGTGGGGCTTATTTCTGTAGCTGCAGGTCAGACCTGCCCAACTTGTGATCAAGCTTAGCATTGTTTGCCAGTTATGCATTGTGGCCAGGCAGGCAAACAGCAAAACCAGTGCGCTTATCTTCACCCCTGTTGGTTGTCCTACACGGCTCAGCATGGTGGGTCACAAGTGTGCCCCCCCCTAAAATATGCTTATTTCTGGCAATCTGCTTAGAGATGTCATATCAACAAAAGCCTCTCCATGGTTGCCCTGTGCAAGCTGAGCATGTTTGTGTGTTGCTGGAAAGAGGTGCATTTTAATGCCTCTGCATCTGCAGTGGACAAATTGTGTGAGTCCAGTTGGAAAAGTTTGTCTTTCAAGGTGTTTCCAAATGCCTCTGCTAGAAGTCACCACCTTCTGCTACATGACCGGGCCTGGTCACACGTCTTCGTCTGATCCACTTTTGTGTTTATATGGCCAGGAAAGCCTCCTGTTATCTCTGGACTGTAACAGAATGTTTGTGAGTCAGGAGTTCTTGCCATGTCTCCAGTTTGGGCTGGAAGGATAGTTAGCACGTGTGTCGTGCTGCACGACTTTCTGGTTTCTTCATTAACTAAAAGGGTGTGACTTTCTCTTCTTCCCCCTTTCCTTTCTTGCTGATTCATCCTCAGGATATGTTTTCTGGCCAGGATGTCCTTGTGAATGTTTTCCAAGAGTTCTGTAGTTAACACTGAACATCTTCTCTTTATCTGGAATGTGTATTGGTCTCTGAGAACTTTGCATTGCCTGTAAATCATTTTCTTCATGAGCTATTTGTCCAGGACTTCCCATCACATTGTAGTCTATAAAATCCTCTGGTTGCTCAGATTGGATCTGGGGGGAGGGACACACCCCTGGGATAACAGGAGGGTTTGCTGCTGGTCTTGTTTCCAGAGCTTGCTCCCATGGAACAGTACGAGTACTCGGTACAGGAGTCATGGTCGCCAGTTTGGTGGCAGGAGAGCCTTTGAGGCACCCTTGAATTCCAGCCACTCCTAACTGTAGAAATAATCTTCCGTCTGCCCGCATGCGCAGACATATGCAACTCTTCCCTGATTCTTCAAAGTTCTAAGAACATAAGAACATAAGAAGAGCCCTGCTGGATCAGGCCAAAAGCCCATCTAGTCCAGCTTCCTGTGTCACACAGTGGCCCCACCAGATGCCTCAGGGAGCACAAGACAACAAGATAACCTGTTTCCCGTTGACACTCCCTTGCACCTGGCACAGAGAAACCCCACCTCCAAAACCAGGAGGTTGCTTATGGCTTGTAACCTGTGATGGTCTTTTCCTCCATGAATCTGTCCAAACCCCTTTTAAAGGCATCTAGGCCAGATGCCATCACCACATCCTGTGGCAAGGAGTTCCACAGATGAATTACACGCTGGGTAAAGAAATATTGAATGGCAGGTGCTGAGGCAGCCTGAATGGCAGCCTGAATTCACCTCTCTGAATGGCAGGTGCTGAGGACAAACCACAGAGCGAGGAGGAGGGGGGCTGTAGTAGCCTGCAGTGTCTGCTTGCTGCAAGGTTCCTGGAGGAGGAGTCCCTTCCTGGCCACTGATGGAAACAGGCTGTTGGATTAGTCTGCGGACTCAGCAGGGCTCCCCTTGGTGTGACGGATGGTGAGACTCGCGCTCTCCCCGTTTTCTAATGGAAGCCGCCTTGCTGGGCTCCACGCGTAGACGCCCTCCTGGGCCTGGTGGTGCCTTCCCCACAGAGTGGTGCACCTTCCGCGGAGCTTCTGCTGTTGTGGGTTTAACCATCTTCATGTTCTCTGGAAACGTTTGACCTTCCAGCTTCCTTTTTGCTAGACCCCTCATTTTTGAAAAGTCTCCTTGAGTCTCCTTGGATTTCCTCGAAAACGTCCAACGACATATATGTTGACCTGCAGTCCCTGTTCCCTGTCAGTTTAACTCTTACATCTCCCACCCAGGCCTGGGCACCACAGAGAAGTCAGTCTAGGGTGGTCACCTCTCCTCTGGTCAGTTCCAAGACCAACTAGGGCACCATCATTGAAGAAGTGTATCAAGAATTTCTGTCTTTGTCAAAGTCCGAATATGATTTTGCCTCATCTCTGTGAGGGCCGTGGAAGTCCTGGCCGCAAGCAAGAAGCATGGGAAGGAGGGGGGTGACCTGCTTCTCGCCCAAGCAAGTGGGAAGCAGATCATTGCGGCTTGTGTGGGTGGCAGGTTCGAGGGAGGTGGCGGCAGCAGACTCGGGGTGAAAGGCACCACCTGGAATCTGCCGCAGCCCCCTCGGACCCCTCGCCATCTGCTGCTGCTGCTGCTGCTGCTGCTGCAGCTGCTGCTGCAGCTGCCCAGTGGAGATGGAAGCAGTCCGGCCTCAGGCTGCCACAGCAGTGCCTTTATTCCTCGTGCATACAGTATATGCAGGCAGTTGAGAGAGGTGCTCTGGGTGCGGGTCCCTAGAGTTGCTAAGAGGGTCTTTCCGAACCAGGGTGCAAAAGGCAAGGGGCCTGTGCAGAGGCTGCGGAGCCAACGGCTCACTTTTCAGGCTCCCGCTTCCAACCATCCTCACATTAGGAATTTGCTTTTTTCTACTCAAGGAGGAAACTGCACTGAAGAACTGGAGAGGAACTGACTGCTAGTACTGTCTGTGCGACGGAGATTCCCGGCACGTTCCTCGGCCTGGGAATGCCAGTGCTGCTGCTGCTGCTATCCAAGGATACTTCCATCTGGTGCTGCCAGAAAGCATCATTTTTCTCTCCCCAGACATCTGACTGTCGCACTAAAGCTTCGTCTTTCTGACATGTTTCTTTTTTCCTTTTCTAACCATAAACAGTGACAGGCGGCGGCTGCAATTGGCAAGGAGAGCCTGGCCTGCAGTGTCCTGTCCTGCCCTTTGCCTGCTAAAATCCTGGCTGCCTGCTGCCAGTACAGCGAGTCCCCTACATTCCCCCATGGGGGGTGGGAAGACCGCTGGGCAGGGAGGCAGCCGTGGGAGCAGACTAACCTTTGCTGCCTGACTCTGGCAGCACTTACCTGTGCGCCACCCATTGGGAAGACGGATGACGTCACCACCAATTGCTTCCGGGTCATCCCGACCCAAAGAGGCGCCGCTTGAATGCTGCTCCAGGCTACGCGCCACGAACGCAGCATTCAAAGCAGCGCAGGCTGTCAGGCGGGAAAGCCCTAGCAATGGAACCGGGCGCTGTTTGGAGCAGCCTGGGTGGCACGAGGGGCGCCTTTGCCACCCTCTCAATGTGCGACAGCCCATGCGGGCCGCATCCCCCTAGCGATACCAGTGCTGCCCCTGAGGCAGACAGTCCACCCCTGTGAATTAATACAAGTGTCCCCCCCCCCATGCACTCCTGCACAAAGGCCCATTAAAACGAATGGAAACCGCACTGCACATTGAGTTCCATGTGCCAGGTATGGCTGTCTCCCAGTCAGCCACCTTAACGGCGTCTGCTGTCTTACAGTGTTTGGTTCACCTCTGCTGCATATAGGTAGGAAACGTTCCATGATTTAAGTTGCATCTGGGCTGCCTTCTCCTGCGGGCTGAATTCATCTCTCTGTGGCATGCAGTTGGGATTGTTTGCAAGCAGAGTGCTGGTCTTTTGCAGAAGTGCAGCTTGCCTGGGGCCCTGCACAACAGCTGCTGCCTGGGGTGTGAGTGGTGATGATGAGCGACACCCCTTCTCCTCCACCCATCCCCACCTCCTCCAGCCTCCCTTGCTCCATACTGGCCTTTAGACACAGATGGCGGTATGTCTGTGTGGTTACAGCCCAGCCCTTTGCCAAGGCGGTCTCTTGGAGCAGGCAGCAGCGGTCTTCTTGCCAAGTCCATGTGTCTGTCGTGCAGGAGAGCCTGGCTCTTCTTTTCACATCAGTGCTGCTGTTGCTGAGCTCTCAAGGAGTGGCTGGATGCAGTGCCAGCCATGTGGACTCCATTTTGCGGTGGGGCGAGGCTGAGAACCAACCCGGCTGGCACAAAACAAGGCACAGAGAGAGCCTGGAATCCTGCCTGTCGGCAGCGGCCTGCTGATGGACGGCAGGAGCAGCCAGCCAGCCTGGAAGAGAAAAGGCGCAGTCAGGAAAAAGGCCATAAAAGAAACAGCAGCAGGGGGGGAGGGGATAGGGAGAGGAAGCTGCGGGGAGGAATCTCTCCAGAATGGGGGGGGGGGGGGAAGAGGAGCCAAACTGGGCCCAGTTCCACCCTAGGCATGCAGGGCAAGCTGTGATGCTCCCATGACGAGGGGGGGGGGCTGCTAGGCCCTGGCCTGCCACTGCTCCAGAGCCGTCTGCATGGAATTGATGATCCCACTTGAACCTCCTCACTCCTTGGCAGTGAGAGAGAGAGAGAGAGCAGTCCAGGGTTGGCCAATCGATCCATGAGGCCAACTGAAGCAGCAGCCCCAGGCAGTAGATGGGGGGGGGGAGTGAGGCAACCCTGCCTGCCTGCCTACTTGCCTCTGCGCCTCCTCCCACTCCCTGGATTGTGGAGGGGAGGCGGGGAGTGCTACTGAGTTTAGAACCCTGGAGAGTGGCAGGAGCAGGGGGGGCTGGCAGCCAGCACATCTTCAGGTAAGGGGGGGGGGGCATTTGGCCTGCAGCAGCTGTCTCCCTCAGGCGTCTTGTGCCTGCCCTGCAGCACCCCAGGAGCTCCCCAGTCCAAATCTGACGCTTAGTTTAACCCCTTGATTCTTTTCCGCTGTCCTACTCCGGCTAAGGAGCAGAGCTAAGCCACCAGCACCTTGAGCTCCATCCATATCATGTCTTGTTTGCACGGGAGGAAACGTTTTGTCTGTGCTTTTTTGTTGTTCTCCTGGCTCCCCAGATAGCACTTTGTTGCCTATAAAATGCACCTGCATTCCTTGTTTATTGCATTTTGTATCCTGCCCTTCCAAAAGGTTCAGGGTGGTGCACATAATCTTCATCTCTGTGCCCCCACTTTGTCCCCACAACCACTACCCTGTGTGATGATGTAGATTGTGCTGAGCATGGGCTACTATCAGCCCAAGACCATCACCCAGTGGGTTCCATGGTTGAAGACGGATTTGAATCCAAGGGGCTGTTGCCCTAACCTAGCAAGACCCTCACCTTTTGCAGGACTGGCCCAAAACACCCATGGGTAGGCTTACCAGATCTCCAACCGGGACAGAGTGTTAGACCTTTAGGAGAAGGGAATGTGGGCAGGTGTCGCTTGTTAAACCTTAGGGCACAATCCTAGGCATGTCTACTCAGAAGCAAGCCTCACTGAACACAATGGGGCTTGCTTCTGAGTAGACATGCCTAGGATTGTGCTCTAAGCCGGTTTAACAAGCGACACCTGCCCACATTCCTTCTCCTAAAGGTCTAACACTCTGTCCCGGTTGGAGATCTGGTAAGCCTACCCATGGTGGCAGCAGGGACAAAAGAAGGCAGGTCTAGACCCCACCCCAGCCACTCCACAACAGGAGACAGGCAAAGAGCATCCCACGGGGCCCTCAAGACCTTGCTCCGGCTTCACCACAACCAGGCACACTGCTCGAGGGGGGGGGGGGGCTGTAACATGTGGACCTTTCAGAGGAAGCACTGCAGGCACCACGTCCTTACCCCTGGTTAGAGACACGCCAGGAAAACGCTACGCTGACCGAGCTAGCGAAAGTAGGAGGAACAATGGGGAAGGAAGGGAGGAAGGAAGGGGGAAATAGCCGCAAACGGCATCTCCTCCTGCCACCTTCTGCCCCACCTACTTTCCTACAGACAGAGCACATTTGGCAGCCAAGCACAGCACACCAACCCCAGGACTGAAGCTCTTGCCAGGGAGACCACAGCGCGGATGAGAAGACCCTGCTGGATGCCCCCCCCCCCGGGACTCCTTTGCCATGGAGAGCCTTGTGCGGTTGTTTCACACAGCTGATCCCCTTTGAGGGAGGGGAGTTCCCTGGCTCTTCTCTGCTCAGAAAGATATTCCTTGGATGTGTGTGCTGCTTGTGTGAGTAGGACTTGAACCCGGGGTCGGTGCAGCAGGGATTCCTAGCAGTTTCTTGTAGAGGTGCCGCTAGGCTGCCTTCCGCGTGGTGCTGAGCTTACTGCACCGAGACTCTGTGGTCCAGAAGTAGTTTGGCGGTGACATGATGATGACATCGCACATTTACTGCCGAGTGCTTCCAGAATGGCTCCATTTCAAGCCAAGTGGAGCGAGGGCGGTCCCATCTGGCGCGCAAACTCCATATGGCCACGCAGCTCCACTCGCCGCTCCAGGCCTCGGCGGTGCAGATGGTGCCAACCCCCCAGGGTGCTTCACCCCCAGCCCAGAGTGTCGCACCCAGTGCAGTCAGCCTGCACCAGTCGCACCAGCCTAGCAACACCTGTGGTTCTTTGCTTTTGCCTCCTTGCAGCTGATGCCTGTAGGAGGGTGTGTGGGGGTGGGTGGGTGGGTGATCTCCCCACCTGTTCCTCGTGGTGGCAAGAGGGTGTCCCCCAGCATTGCCCCCCCCCTGCTCCCACCTTGGTTCACTTGTGGAAAATGTAAGCAATATTGTTGAAATATTTGTGTTCACAGTTTTATACCACTCTTTCTCCCAGCAGTTCAGGGTGGTGTACATGGTTCCTTCCCCTCTTTCTGTCCTCACAACATCCCTGTGAGGTAGGTGAGGCTGAGAGATGGTGACTGTCCCAAGGTCACCCATGAAGCTTCATGGCTGAGTGGGGATTTGAACCTGGATCCCAGGTTTCTAAGTCCAACAGCAGGACCCTACACCATCCTGGCTAATAGAAATTAAAAATATTGTGCTGAAGGAAATATCTTAATTTGCTTTCTTGAGCTTCAGGTTTGTGAATGAGATTCCACACAAATTCAGAAGTAAAAAAAAAAAAGAATCTGTGTCAGTTCTTCATGGCAAACATTTTGCTTTGAAGTAGGTATCTTAAAAACCTCAGCTACAAAATCCCTAGTTTGTGGCTTCATTTTAAGCCAAGGGCTAGCACTGATGTAGCGCAATCCTGTACCTGCATACTCAGACATGCTTCAACATGTCTTTACTCCCTCGTAGGTCGGTGTGTATAGGATTGCAGCCCCTGTGCCTGAGCTATGAATCAGAAAGGAAGTCTTCAGACTGAATCTCTAATTTTATTTATTTATTTATTTATTAAATTTATACCCAGCTTTTTCCCCCCATAGGGGGGACCCAAAGCAACTTACAATAGAAGCAAACCATAAAATACAAGATTAATACATAAAAATCATAAAACTGTGAATATATAAGAAAGCTTAAAAAGACATTAATACAATAAAAAAAACAGAGAGGAATAAAAGCAACAGTAAAAGGCTCTTATGAGAGAGGGCTGGGCGGTAACTTCAGAGGGCTTGTGTAAAAAGAAATGTTTTCAGGCCCTGCCGGAAGGCCTCTAAGGAGGGACCAGTTTGCCAGTTTGTTGTTGTTCAGTCGTTAAGTCGTGTCCGACCCTTCATGATCCCATGAACCATATCCCGCCAGGCCTTCCTGTCCTCCACTATCTTCCTCAGTTCGCTCATTTTCATGTTCGTTGCATTGGTGGTGCTGTCTAACCATCTCATCCTTGGCCTTCCCCTTCTCCTTTTGCCTTCAATCCTTCCCAGCATCAGAGTCTTCTCCAGAGAGTCCTCTCTTCGCATTAGGTGGCCAAAATATTTGAGCTTCAGCCTCAGTACCTGTCCTTCCAGGGAACAGTCAGGGTTGATTTCCTTTAGGATTGACTGATTTGATCTCCTAGCAGTCCAAGGGACTCTCAGGAGTCTTCTCCAGCACCACAGTTCAAAAGCATCTATTCTTCGGCGCTCAGACTTCCTTATGGTCCAACTCTCGCAACCAGTTTGCCAGTTTAGAGGGAGGGAATTCCATAAGGTCGGTGCCACTACTGAGAAGGCCCTATTCTTGCCGCCGCTGCCCCTCATAAGAACATAAGAAGAGCCCTGCTGGATCAGGCCAAAAGCCCATCTAGTCCAGCTTCCTGTAACACACAGTGGCCCCACCAGATGCCTCAGGGAGCACACAGCCAACAAGATAATAACCTGTTTCCCGCTGCCACTCCCCTGCACCTGGCACAGAGAAAACCCACTTCTAAAACCAGGAGGTTGCTTATGGCTTGTAACCTGTGATGGTCTTTTCCTCCATGAATCTGTCCAAACCCCTTTTAAAGGCATCTAGGCCAGATGCCATCACCACATCCTGTGGCAAGGAGTTCCACAGTTCGCCCTCGCACCTCTGAAGGCGACGGCACTTTTAGAAGGGCCTTCTCCGATGACCTGCGGGGGGGCTGGCTGGGTCTCTGGAATGGGGAGAATCAAACTAGAGTAAAATACTTTTTTTAAAAAAAGCAAATTAAGTAGGCAGAAAGAATTTGCATGAAAATCCCCCCATTTCCATTTCAGCCTTGGCGAGTACGGATGAGCAGCTATTGGGCGCCCTTTTTGCATGGCTGCACTGTTCCCACGTGCCCCGTAGATGGCGCCAGCAAGAGGCTGCTTTTGACTCGCGATCACAATCGGGTTGAGGGGCGTTTCTTCAGCGCGCATTCACGCGCTGGCTCGAGGGCACGCTCGTGATTGCTGCTGCTCCCGTCCGTCCCGCGGCTTCTAGGGGGAAAAAAGGCTCCTCCAGTGTTTTAAACTCCAAATTCAATTTAAACCTTGACAGGAAGAAGCATCTCCGGGAGTCAGCAGGAGCGGAGCAACAGAAGAGAAGAACGGTTTGGCCAGGGGCCAGGGCTGCGTGCGCAGACTTCAGGCGGGTGGGATCTATTCTGTTTCATGATGTAAGAAAGATCTCCCCACACCGAGCACTTGGAGCCCGGTGCAAAATAGTGGCTCAGGACAGGAGGACAGGTGCACGCTTAGAATAAACTGACAAGGGCGCCTCTGAGCATGTGCTTTGTCCAGGAGTTTTTCAGTACCAGAACTGGGCTCTCAGCCCATTTGCACAGAAATCCATTCCCAGTTTGTCCCCAAACGTTCTCCATTTCAGCAGCCTAATTTTGGGGTGGGAATCCTCCTAAACAATGGGAGTCACACACACTGATCTATGGCAAATCACCCAGAGATCTACCAGCTACCTGGTTCCAAGCCTGCCCACCCCTCCCCCATCCCGGATTAGAAAACAAAAGAAAATATTTCTTTACCCAGCGTGTGATTCATCTGTGGAACTCCTTGCCACAGGATGTGGTGATGGCACCTGGCCTAGATGCCTTTAAAAGGGGTTTGGACAAATTCATGGAGGAAAAGACCATCACAGGTTACAAGCCATAAGCAACCTCCTGGTTTTAGAAGTGGGTTTTCTCTGTGCCAGGTGCAAGGGAGTGGCGACTGGACACAGGTATCTTGTTGTCTCGTGTGCTCCCTGAGGCATCTGGTGGGGCCACTGTGTGACACAGGAAGCTGGACTAGATGGGCTTTTGGCCTGATCCAGCAGGGCTCTTCTTATGTTCTTATGTTCTTATAAGACATGACATCAGCATTGCAGTTCTGTCTGTCAAGACCCCTTCCTTCCTGTCTTGACCATGGGCCTGACTGGAGCCACTTTTTTTAGATAGTACAGGTGGGCCCCCATATCCACTGATTCGCTATCCACAGTTTCAGTTATCCACGAATCGTGGGGACCCCCCCCCCCCAGGCTTTTACTTTTTTCCCAGTAAGCTTCGTTTCTTCCTTAAAGAAACAGGAGAAGCAGCCTCTGGCTGCTTATTACAGGCAAGTAGAACGAGACTAAGTACTAGAGAGGCTCTGCAAGGTTAACAGAAACCTTGCAGAGCCTCTCTAGGACTTAGTCTCGTTCTACTTGCCTGCAATGGAGGCTGCTTCTCTGTTTGTTTTAAGGAAGAAACAAAGCTTGCTGAAAGAAAAATAAGAGCTGGGGGGGGGGCAAGCATGCCTGCCTGCAGGGGAGGCAGGGTGGGGGGGCCCTCAGGAAACCTTGGAGGGGGTGTTCGCTCTTATCCACGGTTTCAAGTATCCACGGAGGGGCCTGGAACATATCCCCAGCGGATATGGGGGCCCACCTGTATAAATAAAACAACACACGTGCTTATTGCACAATAAATCTGATAGACTAAGGAGCACAAGACTGTTTGCTGCACACGATTAATAGTGCCGCCCCTCTGGACTAGGCACTGTTCCTTTAAGAAAAGGCGGGCTGCCGAACCACCCCCACAAGCTGTAGATAGAAGCTGCTTCGGAGGCATGTGAGGTCACCCTGCAGCCCATTCAATCAAAGGAGCAACTGACATTTAATGGCTTGGACCCAGCAAATAACAAAGCAGGCAGTTCATGGGGTGTATTTGATCTGCAAACAAATCCAGCTGTTGGCCTCCAAGTCATTAATGAGCCTGCTAATATGAAAGCCTTTCATGCCCAAGGCTTCCTGCAAAGGACTCAAGAAGCCACAGGAGTCCTGTTGTAGCACTTGGGAAATCAACCTTGTGCCCGAGTCCCTTCCCCTGCATGTCAAACAGCTGCATGCTGAGCCTGTAAACATACATTTCCCTGACATGCTGTTCAAAAGCCTATGGAGAGATCGCTTGCCAGCTCCTGGCCAAAGGGAGGCAGTACCTGCTGTACCTCCAGCCGAGACCATTGGCAACAGCTGCCTTCTGCTGAGTCAGGACCAGGCCTAGCCCAGGACCGCCCACTCTGACTGGCAGCGGCACTCCAGGGTTTCAAGCAGGAGGTCCTTCCTTTCCGCCCTGTAGCAGGCCGTCCTTCTAACTCCTGGGCAAATGAATCTAAGGAACCCTCTTAACAACACAGCAGTCCGTGTAGTCACTGGAGGTAGGCGGTTCGACTCTGTTGGGCCACTTCTCCGACAGCTGTACTGGCTGCCAATTCGTTTCCAGGCCCAATTCAAAGTGCTGGTTTTGACCTTTAAAGCCCTATACGGCCTGAGGCCAGGATATTTGAGAGAACGCCTACTTCTATATAGTCCGGCTCCTCTCCTTTGGTCATCAGAGAAGGCCCTTTTGTGGGTACCGTCGCCCAGGGAAGGGCGAGGGGCGGCGGCCAGAAATAGGGCCTTCTCAGTAGTGGCACCAACCTTATGGAATTCCCTCCCTTTTGATTTACGCACTGCTCCCTTCTTGGAGACTTTCTGGCAAGGCCTGAAAACTTTCCTGTTCAAAGAAGCCTTCTGAGCCCTTGCCTTTTTTAACATCCTGCTGGTACAGGTGGGGTGCTGCTGTTTTTATGCTTTTGTTTTAAATGTAATAATGCTGTTTTATCAATTTTTAGACACTGTTTTTAATTAGTTTTCGTTAACTGTTTTTTTATTGTTTTAAAAAGTGATTATTTTTTGTATTGCACTTTTTTGTATTGTATTCTTTTTCATGTTGTAAGCCACCTTGGATCCCTTCGGGGAGAAAGGCGGGGTAAAAATATTGTAAATAAATAAATAAACAAACAATAGGCCAGAGCCTCACTTGCACTGATCATGCGCTGATCCCTTGTAACAAGCAGGGCTCCCAGCAGGCGTACCCAAGTTTCTTAGCAGAAATGGAAATTATTGTGTCCACCTTCGCTCAGGGGAACATCTACAAATTGTATTTGTTGGAGAGAAAGTAAGACAGCATACAGCTTAGGTAATGTTGTGAGAAAATTGCCTCTTGTTTTTGAGTGACAAATACTATTTGATAATATTTATCAAAGGGGAGGGGGAGGGGGAGGCCTTTCCCAGCTTTGTCCCCCAGGTTTCCAGGTGGTGCAGCAGCCACGACTGCAGGGACGGGGAGGAGGAGTTGCAATGGTCTATCGTGAATCCATCTCCCTTACCAGGTGCCCCATTCAGCAGTTCACTGGGTTTGAATGTCTCCATGTTGTGTTGAGAGGGCCGGACAGGACGGGGATTCTGTTGGTGTACTTGCTGCCCAACAGTCTCCCTGCCTGAGCTGACAGGGGTGATCTCGACGTTGGCGCTGGAGTCCCCCCACCTATTAGTGCTGGGGGACTTCAATGTTCATGCAGAGGCGCCCAATGTTGGTGCGGCTCAGGATTTCATGGCCGCCGTGACAACCATGGGCCTGTCCCAGAAGATCTTGGCCCCGACACATGAGGCGGGACATGTACTGGACCTGGTGTTTACAGCTGAGCAAGGGGGCGGTGATCTGGAAGTGGAGGAGATTGACATCACTCCGTTGTCATGGACAGATCATTTTCTGGTAAGGTTTAGGCTTGTTGCAGCCTCCTTCCTCCGCAAAGGCGGGGGACCGCATTCTATGGTCCGCCCCCGGAGGCTAATGGATCCTGAAGGCTTCCTGAGGGCTCTGGGGGATTTTCCCACTGCCAAGACTGGTGACTCGTCTGAGGCCCTGGTTGACCTCTGGAATGGGGAAATGGCCAGGGCAGTGGATGAGATCGCTCCTGAGCGACCTTTGCCACGCCGCAGACTCAGAGCGGCTCCTTGGTTTACTGAAGAGCTGCAAATGATGAAGCGACGGGGTAGATGTCTTGAGCGACGGTGGCGGAAAACTCGTGCCGAATCCGACCGGACATGGAGTAGGGCCCACTATAGAACCTACTCCGTGGCGGTGATAGCAGCGAAGAGAAATTTCTTCTCTGCTACCATTGCGTCTGCAAGCAATCGTCCAGCGGAGCTGTACTGTGTGGTGCGAGGCCTACTCCACCAGGCCCCCCCAATAGATCAGGAGGAACACACGGTGGCCCGCTGCGACATGTTTGCTAAACATTTTGCAGATAAAATTGATCGGATTCGCCATGACTTGGATGCCTTATTGACGATATCTGAGGATGTCCCCTTGGCATCTGCTTGCCCAGTGTTGTGGGACTCTTTTCAGCTTGTACAGCCTGAGGATGTGGACAGGCTCCTTTGGAGTGTGAGGCCGACTGCCTGCATGCTTGACCCTTGCCCGGCTTGGCTAATTAGATCTGCCCGGGAGGGACTGGCCGAGTGGACGGGGAGGGTGGTCAACTCTTTGTTGGCGGAGGGGGTGATGCCGCTCGCTTTGAGGCGGGCGGTGGTTCGACCCCTTCTGAAGAAGCCCTCCCTTGACTCCACAGTAATGGATAACTATCGGCCAGTTTCAAACCTCCCGTTTTTGGGCAAGGTAATTGAGCGGGTTGTGGCGTCTCAACTCCAGAGGGTCCTGGATGAAGCTGATTATCTAGACCCCTTTCAATCTGGTTTCAGGCCGGGCTTTGGGACGGAAACGGCCATGGTCGCCTTGGTGGATGATCTACGCCGAGGACTGGACAGGGGGAGTGTGTCCCTGTTGGTTCTGCTGGACCTCTCAGCGGCTTTCGACACCATCGACCATGGAGTCCTTCTGGGCCGACTGGCTGAGCTGGGGGTCGGGGGCACCGTTCTGTGGTGGTTCCGCTCCTACTTGGCAGATAGGTCCCAGATGGTGGTGCTGGGGGACGCCTGTTCGGCACCCTGGCCCTTGAGATGTGGGGTGCCACAGGGTTCCATCTTGTCCCCCATGCTATTTAACATCTACATGAAACCGCTGGGAGAGGTCATCTGAGGATTTGGAGTGGGGTGCTATCAATATGCTGATGACACCCAGCTCTATCTCTCCTTTCCACCTGATTCCAGGGTGGCTGTTGAGGTTCTGGAGCGCTGCCTGGAGGCAGTGGGGACCTGGATGAGGGCTAATAAGCTGAAACTAAACCCGGACAAGACAGAGGTTCTCCAGGTCCGGAAATCCATGATGCAGGTGCTAGAGTATCGTCCTGCTCTGAAGGGGGTTGCACTCCCTCTGAAGGAGCAGGTCCGCAGCTTGGGGGTCCGCCTGGATCCGCAGCTGCTCCTGGATTCCCATGTGGCGGCTGTGGCCAGGGGGGCCTTTGCCCAGCTTCGGCTGGTGCGCCAGCTGCGACCGTACTTGGATCGTGCAGACCTGACCACGGTGATCCATGCCACGTTGACGTTGCGATTAGATTATTGTAACGCGCTCTACGTGGGGCTGCCCTTGAAGACGGTTCGGAAACTGCAATTAGTGCAAAATGCGGCGGCCTGTGTGGTTACTGGGGGTAGGCGGTTCGACTCTGTCGGGCCGCTTCTTCAGCGGCTGCATTGGCTGCCGATTCGTTTCCGGGCCCAATTCAAGGTGCTGGTTTTGACCTTTAAAGCCCTATACGGCCTGGGGCCAGGATATCTGAGAGACCGCCTACTTCCATATATTCCGGCTCGTCTCCTTAGGTCATCAGAGAAGGCCCTTTTGCGGGTACCGTCGCCCAGGGAGGTGCGAGGGGTGGTGGCCAGAAATAGGGCCTTCTCAGTAGTGGCACCAACCCTATGGAATTCCCTCCGTCTTGATTTACGTACTGCTCCCTCTCTGGAGACCTTCTGGCGAGGCCTGAAAACTTTCCTGTTTAAGGAAGCCTTCTGAGTCCTTGCCTTTTTTTAACATCCTGCTGGCACAGGTGGAGTGCTGCTGCTTTTTTATGCTCCTGTTTTAATTGTAATTTGATGTGTTTTTATTACTTTTAGATGATGTTTTTACTAGCTTTTGTGGATTGTTTTTATTGTTTTAAATGTGATTTTTTTTGTATTAAGTATCCCATGTTGTAAGCCGCCTTGGGTCCCTTCGGGGAGAAAGGCGGGGTAAAAATATTGTAAATAAAATAAAATAAATAAATATATCAATGCATTTGATAAACTATTGCTGTCATGTGTGAATGGTAAACACAGAAGTCTGTGGGGAAAGCAAACTCATGAGGAGACCTACAGAGCTTCTTTTGCAAGCGCCTGTCCTGGAGCTCGGCTCCAGGGCCATGATTTAGTCTCCATCCCAGTGGGCACGCAGACCTGTCCCTCCACACTTTCCTAGTGGACCTGAATGAGCTGGTTTTCCTTCAGGGCCTGCAGAAATCTGTGGCAAAGTGAGGTACTGACAGATGAAGCCACATTTCCTGTTTGTGAGGTTTGTGGTTTAACCACAAGACTCTTGTTCCCTTTCAAGCTTGAAGGTGCCGTCCCTCAAACAACTCATTGTTCATGTTGCTTCCACATCGGTGCCAACGTCATGTGCCGCGCCAACTTCTGCGCAAGGCTGCACAATGACTGGGTTTGAAAGGGCGATTGTGACACACGGGACTGCTCCACAGGTTGAACCAGGAACTCTTAAAAGATCTGAGGCACAATTTGATCAAAGTTAAATTCCACTGATCAGTGCACAATGGGAGAGGGCTAAGCACGCCCAGCCTTTGGGTTCTCAGCTACTACCTACCGGTAGTAGTTTCTACTGAGCCCATCCAGGATGTCAACTGAGGTGGCCACCTCAGGGGGCAGATTGATGAGGGATGCCCACTTCCGCCTACCCACTCGTCTCCACGTCTCCTGCCTGAATTGAAAAAGAAGAGGAGGACATAGCAGACTGCTCTAGCCAACCACTCCCCTCCCCTCCAGGCTTTTCCTTCCACCCCCCAGTTCAAAGACGAGGAGGAGCAGAGGCTGGGTGGGGGGCAGCATTTGGCAGACCACCTCAGGCACCAGGAGGGCTTGGGCACCAGGAGGCACCAGGAGGGCTTCTATGAAACGAGTTCTTCACCCAAGAATAGTTCTGTTCAAACAGTGCTTTCTTGTCTACTTAACTAATTAATTTACTCACGATTTATTACCAGCTGGTCACATTGGGGAGGAAGATAAAAAAAAAGTCTTTTGCTGAAGTGAAAGAAAACAGCCAAGGTGAATCTCGAGGGATCCTTGTGAGCGACAACTGTGCTGGGCCAGGCTGACCCCTCGGGCTGCCAGCTACCGAACCCCAACATAGAAATCCACAACGTTAGAAACGGAGAAAGGCTGATAGGCCTGCATCTAAGGCCAGGTCTACACAGCAGAAGAGGTGTGTGGAGAGCGACCAAAATGATTTGTGGGCTGGGGCACCTCCCTTCCGAGGAAAGGCTACAGTGCTTGGGGCTTTTCAGTCTAGAAAAAAGGCGCCTGAGGGGGGATATGATTGAGACGTATAAAATTATGCATGGGTTGCAGGGAGTGAAGTTCTTTTCCCTCTCGCACAACACTAGAACTAAGGGACATGCACTCAAATTGAGTGGCAGGAGAATTAGAACAGACAAAAGAAAATCTTTCTTGACCCAGCGTGTAATTAATCTGTGGGACTCCTTGCCACAGGATGAGGTGGTGGCACCTGGCCTGGATGCCTTTAAAAGGGGATTAGACAGATTTATGGAGGAAAAGTCCATCACAGGCTACAAGCCATGATGGGGATAAGCAACCTCCTGGTTTTAGTAGTAGGCTCTCTCTTAATGCCAGATGCAAGGGAGTGGAGACAGGAAACAGGTCTCTTGTTGTCTTGTGTGCTCCCTGAGGCATCTGGTGGGGCCACTGTGTGATACTGGAGGCTGGACCAGATGGGCCCTGGGCCTGATCCAGCAAGGCTCTTCTGAGGTTCTTAATAAGAAGACAGATGCCTGGCCCTGTGCGCCGCTCACAATTGTGCCGCTGATCAGAGAAACTGGGGTGAGACCTGTCAGCAGCAGCAGCAACCGCCAGAATCATGATGGGGAGAAGAAGGAAGGAGCGGGGTTTCCCATGAGAGGGTTGGATGGGGCTGAGATGGGGGAAAGGGGTCCACTGACCCAAGAGTAGCTCTCGCTGCTGCTCCCGCAGTGAGGAGGACTGAGGGGCCAACAACTCACACCAGCCAGCTCATCATGCTGTTTCCTTGTCGATTGGGTCATAAATAAAACTGGGGAGCTGCTCTGAGTATGTCAGAGCAGGAAAGTGGGGTATAAATCATAAAACGAAGAAAGCATGAAGAGACCACAAAGCCCTTGTCTGTTCCTAAAAGTCAGCAATCTTCAAACACGGCCCAGCAATGCTACCGAGCATTCGCCTGCCCTGCATACGCAAAGAGACAAAACGTGACTGAGGTGAACCGAAACAGACCCCGGCGTTATCATATACCGTACTACTCTTCATGGCAATGGTAGCGGAGGACAGAGCTGCAGAAAGGAACATCGCTTTCTTACCAAACTCGCAGAGAAAAGCCAGAAGACTGTCAGGCCTAGAAGCTCATAAACTGAAGCCAGACCTGGCTGATGTCACTGATGTCGACTTCTGAGCCCGCTCGCTTCGGTGCCTTATTTGGATATGGCTGCCTATAAAATCTGAGCAGTTCTTACAAACAGTGGGAAGAGCTTAGAGTGACTTCACAGCTTATGACGCACGCTGCCTGCATTTCCAAACTCGCCTTCTCCCTTCAGGACAAAGCTTCCTCCAGTCAATCTGCCTGCAGATGCTTTGGGGAGCCACTGCTACAATGGCCGGAGTTGCAACAGAGCGTATCCATGCAGCGATGGGTCACACTTGGCAACCAACTCCAGCCTGGGGTGGCCAGAAAGAGCACAGGCAGAAGTCCAGCGACCAACTTGGAGGGTCCAAGGGCATGGAAGCGGCGCAGGGCGCGTCCTATACATCCTGGACACGGCTCACTCCTCAGCCTTCGCACTGGAGCACCAAGCTGGACAGCACAGGACTTCCAGAAGGGAGATTCTTCCTCCACTTTGCTTGCAAAATGCTGGTTGCTCACGACTGCATGACCCACGTTGTTGCATGACACACACACACCCCTTGGTCAGCTGGTTGTCTGTCTTGTCAAAGTGGAGAATTCTCCAGTTGTTGATCAGGTTGATTTCTCCCTTGGTAGGAAGACTGTTAAGAAGTAGTTACATGCACACTAGAGCAGGGGTTCTCAACCAGTGGGACCGTACTAGTACCACCAGTGGTACTTCAGACAACTGCTGGTGGTACTTGAACCACCAGACCACCAGAACCCCACTCCGGCCCAGTGCTTCCAGTGGCACATTTTCACTCCTGAGAGCCTCCTGCCTTTGGCTGAGCCTCTTGGGAACGCTGAGAAGGGCCCTCCCACCTGCCCAGAGCCTCCTAGCTGCGTTTTCTGGCCTCTGAAAACCCAGAAGTAACTGGCAACGATGTCATCGCCAGTCACTTCCGCTGGTATGCAGCAGGCTAGGAAGGGGTTGAGAACCCCTGCACTAGAGTACATTCCCACTTGATAAATTCTCATCCCTTATTCACCCGCAAGAAGCAACATTTGATCAGTCTTGTATTGTACAGTGTTTATAACTTGGTCCACTAGTTGAAAAAAATGCGCCATGTGGCTGTGCTAACCCCTCAGGAGCAGAGGGCTCCAGCCAGTCTCCTGGGCATACTAGACGCTCTTCAACTCTGCAGATGCTTTTGCATTGTTTGTTTACACATGCTGGGCCTGGTCCAACAAAGGTCTAGATTCACTCAAACTTTGGGAATAAAAAAGAGATGATGGGAATGAAAACATTTCAGCTGGTCGGTCTCCTTTGTTTTCACATTCCGAGCTGAGAAACGCTTGGCAAGGAACAATTTGATTTTGATAGTTCAATTTCCTGTTTATAAGTCACTCTCAAGAAGGCACATGTTTGTCATGCAGGGAGTCCAGGACCCGAGTTGCAAGATCTCCTTTATTCCAACCATGTGTTGTTGGCAGAAGCCATTTACGCATGACAACCATGTGTACCACAATGCAGGGAAGATGGGAGCAGCATCATAAGAACATAAGAAGAGCCCAGCTGCTGGATCAGGCCAAAAGCCCATCTAGTCCAGCTTCCTGTATCCCACAGTGGCCACACCAGATGCCTCAGGGAGCACAAGACAACAAGATACTTGTATCCTGTCGCCACTCCATGGCACCTGGCATCACTCCTGAAGTCCGGCCCCTGATCTCTGCATGTCCAGCTGAAGGTCTTGCAGGTGAATAAGGTCTGTAAAGTGATGCACATTGGGGCAAGAAATCAAAACTTCACATACACGCTCATGGGTTCTGAGCTGTCTGTGACGGATCAGGAGAGAGATCTTGGGGTGCTGGTGGACAGGTCGATGAAGGTGTTGACCCAGTGTGCAGCAGCTGTGAAGAAGGCCAATTCCATGCTCGGGATCATTAAAAAAGGGGATTGAGAATAAAACGGCCATCATTATGCCCTTGTACAAATTGATGATAAGGCCACATCTGGAGTATTGCGTCCAGTTCTGATCACCACACTTCAAAAAGGATATAATTCAGTCAGTGTTTCCCAAACTTTTTTGACCTGCTGCTCCCTTGACCATTGGTGACAATTGGCCACGGCTCCCCATGACACTATGTTGGTACCTGACAATTGGCATTGCACGGTTTTCCGAGAGAATTCCGTGGGACTCTGCGACTCCCCTGGCTGGTTTCGGCGGCTCCCCTGGGAGTCACGCCTCCCGCTTTGGGAACCCCAGAAGTTGAATTGGAAAATGTGCAGAAAAGAGCAACCAAAATGATTCGTGGGCTGGAGCACCTCCCTTATGAGGAAAGGCTACAGCATTTGGGGCTTTTCAGTCTAGAAAAAAGGCGCCTGAGGGGGGACATGGTTGAGTCTTATAAAATTACGCATGGGATGGAGAGAGTGGATAGAGGGAAATTCTTCTCCCTCTCGCACAACACCAGAACCAGGGGACATGCACTAAAATTGAGTGGAAGGAGAGTTAGAACGGACAAAAGAAAACATTTATTCACCCAGCGTGTAATTCATCTGTGGAACTCCTTGCCACAGGATGTGGTGATGGCACCTGGCCTAGATGCCTTTAAAAGGGGTTTGGACAGATTCATGGAAGAAAAGACCATCACAGGTTACAAGCCATAAGCAACCTCCCGGTTTTAGAAGTAGGTTTTCTCTGTGCCAGGTGCAGGGGAGTGGCAGCAGGAAACAGGTTATCTTGTTAGCTGTGTCCTCTTGGAGGCATCTGGTGGGGCCACTGTGAGATACAGGAAGCTGGACTAGATGGGCCTTTGGCCTGATCCAGCAGGGCTCTTCTTGTGTCTATATATGAGATCAGGGACCATCCTGCCTTTTGCAGGGTTCCCAGTTGGTGGAGAGAGCATGGTGGCTGGGATTGGGTCAACAGGCGTGGTCCCAATCCCTCACTCCACGTGCTTTCTGAATGGACCAAATTGAAGATTCACAGAACCATTAGCATAAGTTGACAATCTGGGGCAAGGAGACCATTCTTGAGATTGCACCAACACGTCTCTGATTACAGTTCATCGCACAATGGAAAACAGAGGTTGACCAAGATGTGGTCGTCCGTGATGCTGAGACACGTTGTGGCATTTCACCAACACCACCGTGACATCAAATTGGTCGCCTGTATATGTGCAGCACAACAACAGGACGTGAGCAGAAAGTCGTCACACCCTTCTTTATAACCCCGGTATTTCAGCTTAGATAAAACGGCCTCCAAAGTACTGTGCAATGGTTGCGTTTTGTGAGGTGCCTTTTCACTCAAATCCTTTTGGGAACCCTAACCCACCCACATTAATGCATGAGGGGGGAGTTGGTTCATACCCAGTGGCCATGTGTCAGGGTGCAGGTGCCTCTCTGCGATAGGGGCCCCTGCCTGTGCTACAGCCAGCCAGTATTTGGAGTGTGGCTAGCATGCTCACAAAAGGTGCAGGGGGGGGGGTGTCTGAAAAACCCTTTAGACTCTCTCGGACTCATCTCCCCACACACTACTGCTTCCGTTCCGTCCCCTGCTCTCAAAGCAGACAAAGGCAGGACACCTTCACATTACAGCTGACAATAATAATTTCAGCTGGTTTTCTTCAGAAAACAGGGACGCTCTCAGGAGAATTCCACCAGTGACCTCCCAACTGGCCATATGGTACAGGCCAGGAGACCAACATAAACATGGTTTGTTGTGGGCAGCAAACAAAATATGGAGGAGAGGTTGCGCCACTGCTTGCTCACCCTCTATTGTTACAGCTGCTAGGAGCCCCCCCCCCCCAGCTTCTTGCTTGCTGATGGCCAGCCATGATTGGCTGCTGTTCCCTCAATACGGAAGGGAGGCAGTTTCCTGAATGGGCAGCTTACCTACAAGGCTGGGCAGGCCATGGGCAGGGCAGTGCCAGTGAGTGGGAGTCACAGAAGAAGAGCCCCTTTGTATTTCGAACCTGGGGCAGATAAGGAGACAGCAGAGACTTGGAGCTAGAGTTAAGAACAGAAGAAAACTTTGCCGGATCAGGCCAAGGGGGCCCCATCTAGTCCAGAACTCTGTTTCACACAGTGGCCCATCAGCTGCCTCTGGGAAGCCCACAAGGAGAGAGCGAAAGGCCTCCTTCGTTGCCACCATTGCTCCTCTGCAACTGGCATTCGGGGTCAGACTGCAACTGGAAGCACATAGTCATAACTTATAACCACCAATAGACGTGGCCTCTGTTTTTCCAATGCAAAGCCATCCAATCTAGTGGCCATCACACCACCTTGTGGCAATTAATTCCACAGACTAATTCCACAGGTCTGCACACCTTTTGCTTTCTAAAAAGTGAGGCCTATTCTTGGGTATATTTGGGGCACCGATTCCAAAAATGGCACTGGTTTTGCCCTATCACACCTAGTTTTGGGAGTACAGCATTGCCACTTCATAATGCGAGTCAAGCAGCTTCCTCATGAGGAATCTGATGCCATGGAAGCTGCTTGACTTACATTATGAGGTGGCAATGCCATACCCCCCCAAACTAGGCATGACAGATGCTATTTTTGGAATCAGCACCCCAAATTCATATAAAGCCACCATAAATTTGAAACCCTTTTTTTGACCCTCAAATTTGCGGGTCTGTGTGATGTGCTGAGGGAAACAGACAAAAGAAAATATTTCTTTACCCAGCGTGTAATTGGTTTGTGGAACTCCTTGCCACAGGAGGTGGTGATGGCACCTGGCCTGGATGCCTTTAAAAAGGGATTGGACAGATTTATGGAGGAAAAGTCCATCACAGCTTACAAGCCATGATGGGGATAAGCAACCTGCTGGTTGTAGGAGTAGGTTTTCTTTGTGCCAGGTGCAAGGGAGTGGCGACAGGATACAGGTGTCTTGTTGTCTTGTGTGCTCCCTGAGGCATCTGGTGGGGCCACTGTGAGATACAGAAAGCTTGACTAGATGGGCCTTTGGCCTGATCCAGCAGCTGGGCTCTTCTTATGTTCTTATGAAGAAGGGACCTCCTTTCGTCTGTCCTAGATTTCCTGCCAGTCAATTTCAATGAATGATCTCTGGTTCTGGTATATGTGCAGGGAAGGAGAGCGCTAAGCTAGAACCCTGGAGAGTGGGAGGAGCAGAGGCTGGCACATCATTGGCTAAGGTAGTGGTTCCCAAACTGGGAGGTGTGGCTTCCAGGGGAGCCACGGAAACCAGTCAGGGGAGCCACAGAGTGCCACGGAATCCTCTCAAACAGTGCAATGCCAATTGGCAGGGCAGCAACATCATGTCATGGGGAGCTGCGGCCAAAGGGAGCCGCCGGTGGAAAACGTTTGGGAAACACAGGGCTAAGGGAAGGCAGCGCTTAGCAGGCTGCCTCAGGAGGCAAACGGCCTTGGGCCATTTACCACAACTCCAAGATCTCTTTCCTGGTTCGTCACTGATAGCTCAGACCCATTGGTATATATGTGAAGTTGGGGTGTTTGTTTTTTTTTTTGCTCCAATGTACATCACTTTACATCTATGAGATTGAAACACATTTGCCATTTGGCTGCCCATTCATTCAGACTGGAGAGATCTTTTTGGAGAACTTCATTATCTGCTTTGGATTTTACCACTCTGAATAGTTTGGGATCATCTACAAACTTGGCCAGCTGTTTACCCCTAACTCCAGATCTAGCAAGGAACTTGCTTTCTTCACAGCTGCTGAACAATGGGTACATATTTCCACCGAGCTATCCACACAACCCCAAGATATTTTCCCTGGTTTGTCACCAGGATAAGAGTTGGCTTCAACTGAGGGTGCAACTGCTTTTTTTGGGGTGGTGGTGGTGTCCTGATGCTGGATTCTGGGCTGTGCCAGAATCCTGTGCAAAGATGCGCAACTGTCAGAGCACATCTTTGCTTCCAGGGTGACCTGCTTCTGCATTTATTCATATGTATTCATTCTTTATTAATAGATCTCCATCTCCCTTTCTTTCCCAATAACGAGGCAGCAAACAGAAACTCAAATTAAAACAAATTGCAATACTAAAAGCACAATAAAATAATGTAAAACTCAACACAATACTGTGACCCCCAAACCATCGAAACAACAGTATGAAACAGCAGTAAGAGTCATAATCAGTTTGCCAAATCCCCGAGGCCCTTCCTAAAAAGCTGACTTTTCACCATACAGCAAAAGCAGAACTAAGAAGCCAGGGAGGGCATTCTATAGCACGGGGGCCACAACAAAAAGAGCCTGCCCGCCTCTGACTTCCCTGCAGCACCCTTCAGATAGCAGGTAACAAAGAGCAGGGCCTCCGGTGTCACAGGTATGTATTTATTTGAGAAAAAAAAACCAAATATGACAAGGACACCTTAAGATTCCAGTTCTGCCTTGTCAGGTGTAATCTAAATTCTGCAATGTTACCTCTAAGACTTCTTGCCACTCATGGGGAAGACCAATATACTCCTGTCTTTGCGGCTTACTCTACAGGGTTATTACACCAACACCTCCAAAGCGACACCACTCCTCTCCCAATCTTACTGCCAGATGCTGACTACGGAACCAGCGACGGAACAGAAGCCAGAAGCCATTGCAAACGTGCCGTAAGCCAAGTTTGCGACAACTTGGGAGTAAGGGAGCCTGGCGCAAGGCCGGCCACCCTCACTCCATCACTGGGACGTCCATGCAGCCGCCGGAGGAAGGTAAGGCTCCAGCAGTCGCCACATGGGCGGTCCAGGTGGTGAGGGAGGGGGGCCATTGGCCGAGCCGGCCCGGGAGGGAGCGGGGATGGCGTCCGACATATATCCCCGTCCCCTTATACAGCCTCTTCCTACTTCTGCCAGCTATTTAGCCGACGGAAATCCGAGGAGGCCAATTGGGCCTGCCCCTTGTCCCCTTCCCTGAGTAGACCTCTGGGCCGCGGCCCGGAGCAGGGATAGGATCTGGCAGGCAGGCCTGGGCCGCCCGCCGGATCCTTACACAGGATTTCGCTCTTAGGCATCTCTACTCCCACAGTTTTGAAGACATCTTTCCCCCCATGCAAGTTTTTACTCTTATCCACCTATCATGAGAATCGCACTGGCTCCACTGGACTTTGCCCAGATCTATGTATGTTCTAGAACTCCCTGCAAACACAGCATTATCATTTGCCAGTCTGGTGTATTGGCAGGCCTGGCCCAAGCAGCCCCTCAGATGCCTGATGAAGGGTGGCAATCTACCAGGCAGATTATAGTACACCCCATGTGCCCCCCTGCCCCCTCCTCTCCTGCAAATGTGCAAAATGCAGCATCCCCCAGACCGCCCCCAACCCTGCGACTTCCTCAGAGTTGCCCCCACCCCCTATGTGCCTGACTTTTAAACGACTTATTTTGAATGTTTACCACGTTTCATCTTTAGGGGCTGGGTTACAGTTACAGTTCCCCCCCCCCTCACCCGCACCAACAGCCCGGGTGCAGTAGCCCAATAGAGAACAAAAGGCTTCACACCCACCCCTTGGACTCCCACGTTTCTGTTCCCGTCTCTATTCAAGGGCAGCTTTTCATATACGTGACTCAGGGCACCCCTTTAGCAGACGGCACTTTTTGCAGGCTGCAGCCGATATTGTCACTAGCCACTAACCCCCCTAATAGATGTGCCAACTGATGCTTTCAGACGCACCTGGGCCCTGATCCAATGTGGACTGGGCTCAGCTTGTGGTCCTGCTTCGGAGGTGGGTGCAAGGGGCTGCGGCTGGTGCCTGGGAGGGGCCAGCTAGGGCCCCAGGGCCCGTCGTTAAGTTACTCCCAAGGAGGGGCGTGCAGGATCGCGGCCTCAATCTCGCGAAAGACAAAGGCGCCCCCCGCCCCCGCGGGACTCTCTCCCAGAGCCAGCACCGGGCAGGCGAAGGGCTGGGCCGGGATCAGAGGACGGCGGACGAGTCTCCGCGGCCCGCCGCCTGGAAGGCCCCGAAGCGGAGCTGCCGCCGAGCAGGGAAGGAAGGAAGGAAGGAAGGGGCGCCGCGAAAGCAGCGCGGGCTCGGCGGGAGCTGGAAGCCGGAGGGCGGCCAGGGTGGAAGCCGCCGCCGCCGCCGCCGCCGCGGGGGTCCAGGGAGCCTCGCTTGTCCCCCACGAGGGGCGTCAGTCTGTGGGGGGGGGCGCTGCCACCCCCGCCGTTCCTCCCCGGCGGGCGGAGACCCCCGCCCGCTCCCTTTCCCGCGCTTCCCCCTCCCCGCCCGCGGGGGAGTCCCGGATGTTGGCCCCGCTCCCCGCGCCTCGTCCTCTGCTTCCATAATAGGGCAGCGCCGCCCGCCCACCACCTCCCCTCCCTCGGGCAGCGCCTCCGGGGGGCGGCGGCGGCGGCGGCGGCTTCGGGCTCCCGTCTTGGCGGCGCCCGCAGGGAAAGAAGGACAGCGAAGCGGGAGAGGCGGGCGGACGGACGGACGGGAGAGGCGGCGGCTCCTCCTCCTGCTGCTGGGCATCTCCATTAGACGCGCCGCCGGAGAGCCGCTCACAGGCCGAGGCCGGCGGAGGAGGTAGGCAGGCAGGCAGGCAGGCAGGCAGGCAGGCGCGGGTGGGGAGGCCGGCGGGGCTCCTCGGAACTCCCTCCCCATCGGCGGGGGGGGCAAGGAGGCGGCCGGGGGCGCGCTCCCGAAGGCGCGCGGAGCAGGGGGGCGGGACCCCGGTTTGGGGGCGCCTTTCCCGGAGCCGCGGTCCTAAGTTCGGGCCGCTCCGGCTCCTCGGCTCCTTTGTCCGCTGCGCTCTCGGCTTTCTCCCCCGCCGCCTGCGAGCCCGGCAGCCCGGCGCCTCTGGCTCCTTTCTTCTGCTTGCTTCCCGCCGGGCGCTCCCTCCTCCGAGGCGGTTCTCCTGCGGCCGGAGGCGGACCCGCTTCCCCGGAGCGCCTCTCCTCTTGGAGCGAGGGGAGCTGCTGCGAAGTAGGCGCTTCCCCGGGCGCAGCAGCCTGCGGGCGAGCGAGGAGACGGGATGTTCTGCAGGGCGGCAGCGGCAGCAGCAGTCCCGCTCTCCAGACCCGCTACTACGGGGCTTGTTGCGCCCTTGGAAGGGAAACCCTTTAACAGGGGGCTGCAGAGGCACGTGCGAACTTTGGGTATGGTCGGCGGCCGGGCGGTGTTGGGGGCATTGAGCGTGTCCGGGAAAGAGAAAGAGGACAGCTGTGGAAAAGCCTGTTGTGGTGCAAGGACGGGTATCGGCAGCAGAGGTGCCGCCGAATAAGGGGATCCTTTAGCAACTCCTGCTTTAAATATGTGCAGCAGCAGCAGCAGCTGCTCGGCGGAGTTGGGGCTAAATAAGGTTCCGAGTTTGCGGTGTTGTTGGGCAGCTGGAAGCGTTCAGCCTGCTTCATCCCTCCCCCTTTCTCCCCCCCCCCACGCTTTACTGAGTTGGGAGCGGGGTGACTCCTTCTTCGCTGCCGACTGTAGGGAGGGCGCGCCGCTTCTGCCTCAACAACGTGCTTTGGATTTTGCCTTTTCCTCTTTCTGATGACTGCGATTTTCTTCCCTGGGGGAGTGGGAAGTGAGGGAGAGGCTCGGAAACGGCGGTTCCGCTGCTGCTGCCTCGCTCATGAATGCGGTTTCCTCTGCTCCAGGCTCGCTTGCAGGAAGGCGGAACGATGGCTCTGGACGGTATACGGATGCCAGATGGCTGCTACGCCGACGGGACCTGGGAGTTAAATGTTCACGTCACAGACCTGAACAAGGATGTCACTCTGAGAGTCACCGGGGAGGTCCACATTGGGGGCGTCATGCTGAAGCTGGTGGAAAAACTTGGTAAGTTGTGGGAAAGGAAGGTGTGGCCCTTTGGCACCGATTTGGTGCTTCTCTGAGCTCTGGGGTGTGGAAATGGAGTTGCCTGCGGTGTATCTTGCATAGGATGAGTTTCAGATCCCTGTAGCTCTGTTGCACTGCTAATTTTTGCTGTCCTTGAGCTCGTTCTTGGAAGGGCTGCCCCAGGCCTGCTGAAATGGCTCTTACCATCCCTTCTTCCCATCTTTGCCCCATGCCTCTCCCTGCTTCTCATGATGGCTGCCATCTCGCCTTAGGGTGCTGCTGCCCCTCCATGTAAACACACGCGTGTCCAGCTTCCATAAGGACAGCCATGATGCCCACTCCTGGGGGGCCATCATTGATCTGCCACCGTGAGGTTGGGGCACAGGAAAGGCAATGATGTGGCAAGTCAAGGAGATTGGCCCAAGATGATAAGGGATCTGAATCAGTACTGTTGATTTTTCGTGTCTGTCTTCACGAATGGTTTTTAAAACGATTGACATTTTGTAATGCCAGTGCTCCTGAATTCTAGGACTTGTGATTCTGCTGCTTAAAACAGGGCCAGTTTGTATGATGATCACGATAACATTTTAAACCTTTACCTGGACTGTCCAGCATTCAGACTGTGAAAGGGATGTTGCCTTTTTAAAAAAAATTAGTAGTAGATATTTACCCCACTTTTCATAAAAACTCAGAGGGGGCTTTGCACAACTTACAGTTTAAAACAGTGAGACAACTCATAACATCAATACTAAAAGTACTTGGCAGTAAAACACACAGTGCATGTTCACCATTCCCTGCACACACAAAGCTAGTGTGTCAGGGAAAAGGCTAGCCTTTCTCTGTGTAGGGCATGTTTTGTGCATTTGAATGTGCAGCCTTAAGTCCAGGGAACTCTTTTGCCATCAGTTCTGTCGGTTCTATCAACTGACCCTTGTATGTGCCAATTTCTGAAAAGACGAGCCTTCTGTGTATAAGTGTCCCATAAGCCTCTTGGTGTCTATTCCTCTGGTGTGACTTAGCAGCCGTTGTGTAAGCGCAGACAGCTTTACTTGTTGCAGCTGAAGCTTCTAATGCCAGACAGGTAGTAGTGTCTTGAACAGAGGTGCTCTAGCCAAGCTTTTTTTTTTTTAAATTGCAGAAGCTTCCCAAAGATTTTATGTGATTGCAGAATTCTACATTAAGGAACACTCTAGTGTGGGTGGCTGTTCCTTGCCTTTTGGTTCATCAAATATTCAGATTTGAAAAATTTCACCTAAATCCCAGCTCAGGAGAATCTGTGCCTATGCTGGCAAAAAAAAAAAAAACCATTATAGTTTTGCAAGAACATCTTGCTCTTCTTCTTTTCAGTTAAGTTTAATTAAAATGTTCATTCCCTCTCTCCAGCTTCTGGTTTGCTATTGGCTAGGACAGCATGAGAGGAGGTTGCCTCCCTTTGGCAAGCTTCCCTGGGTTCTCCTAGGCAGCTATAACATCATGCAAGAGTGCTGCTGTGTTAAAACGTTGCAGAGAACCAAGCCTGCGGCAAGCAAGCAAGCAAGCAAGCAAGCAACCACTCCAGCCGGTTCAGTGGTGTACCAGGCCTGCTGCGAAACAGTGACTTGTTGGCAGGCAGGCGAGTTCACGTTTTATCCTTGCCCTCGAGGCCCTGATGTGTTTTTCATGGAGGGTGTTTATACTCTGGCTTAGATGGGCACTACTTGCACTGCAGTCTGCCGAGACCTCTGCGAACAGGGCAAAGAGGCCCCTTGTTTCTGTTTAGAGGGGGGAAGCAATTGGCCCTATTCATCTAAGCCAGTGGTCCCCTTTTTGGGGTCACAGACCCTTTTGAGAATCTGATGAAAGTTATGGACCTCCTCCCGTCCTCCACAGAAAAATTCACATAAACACATACGTACATTTTTACACCCTGTTTGTGGACTTCTCAAAGCCCATCCATGGACCCTGCAGGCTAAGACCCCCTGATCTAAGCACAATGTCTGTTCCAACAGCTGTTTGTTGGGGTTTCTTTGGTGTCTAAAAAAAAAAAAAGATTCAGCACCTTTGGATAGGGAACCATCTTCATTTCTTTTGCTGTGCAAATTGGTTTGTAGATTCTTTTTGTTGCTGTTTGAAAAGCAGTGTATAATTCTTAATCCAAAGTATTTAATAGCGACATGCAGCTGCTGGAGGAGGTCTTCAGGAGTTTGTGCAGGGTGACACTCAGCTCTAGATCTCAATTCTGTTTGGTACTGGGGAGTCTGGGGAGGTCTAGAATGGCTGTCTGGAGTTGGTAATGGGCTGGCTGAGGGGACATGTCTGGATTTAATTTAACAAGACTGAAGTGCTGTTAGTTGGGAGATTTATGGCTTGGGTTCTGGGTTATCAACTGACTCTGGAGGGAACTTAACTCCCCTTGAAGGAGCAAGTTCATAGTTTGGGAGTGCTCCTGGCCCTGTAGTTGCACCTGGATGCCCAGGCGTTGACTGTGGCCTGAGGTGCTTTTGCCCAGCGTAGTGGCATTCAGTCAGTTCTCCTTATATGTGAATTTGCTATCTGCGAGGGGCAGAATTGCCCCCTATCTCTCCTATCCGGGGTCTGTTCTCGTTATCTGCGATCTCATCAGGGCCATTGGGGTCTGGGAGCAAATGTCCCTGCCTTGCTGCATTTACTGAAAGGGTAATCTGTCTCTTCTGGAGTAACTGTGTGTGCGCCTGTGTTCTGTTGGAATGCCATTTGCAACACAATAGGAACTGTTTGTGCTCTCTCTGGGCTTCCAGGATACTGTACAATACCTTTTTATATTTGCATAATGTTGTTAGGAAGGAATAATAATTAATTTGCTAGAGTTAGGAATTGTTCCATAACAAAGAGCCAGTGTGGTATACTGGATGCTGCCCCCCCCCCCGCTATCCCCCAGCCCATAAACCTCAAGATACGATTCAGGCTCACAAAGTTCATATAGCGTATGGCGAAGAGGGTCCCCTGGAACCTAACCCCATTTTCCCCATAGGCTCAATGATTCAGTATCTACTAATTTGGTATCCACTAGGTTTTCCAGGAACCTAACTCTAGTAGATAATGAGAACTGACTGTACTTGTTGGGGTCAGTCAGACCTGACTAAGGTTGTCCGTACACTGGTTACATTGTGCTAGGATTACTATACTGCTTTTTATATGGGCATTTGGAAGAGTCAGTCTGTGCAAGATGCTGCTGCTGCTGCTGCTGCATGATGGGCACACACACCTCTGCTTTGTCAGCTGCATTGGTTGCTGGTCTGTTTCAGAGTGCAGTTCCAGGTTTTGCCCTTAAATCCCTAAATGGCTGGGACCAGAGTGTTTGAAGGACTATGTTCCCCTGCGTGAAACCGCCCCCCCCCCCCCGAGATAATCTGAGAGGTCTTCTTGCATATCCTGCCTCTGGCAGAGAACACTTGGTGGTGACGTGTGAGAGGGCGTTCTCTTTGGTGTCACCCAGGTTATAGAACTATCTGGAACTCCCTGCCCCTGGATGTAGGGCTAGCTCCATTGCTACTGCTGTTCTGGCAGCAACTGAAGATGTTCCTGCTCTGTTTAACTTTTGGGAGCAAAGTTTTTATATTGATCTGTTTTGCTGTGTTTGGGCTGTTCTGTGTTTCGCTATTTCCTTAGTGGTTTATTGTTGTTAAAAACATTTTTGCCCCGCCTTTCTCCTTTAGATAACTCAAGGTGGCTTACAATATCAATTAAACACACACACACACCAAACATTGCTAATACAAAAACACAATAAAATACAGCAGTAATTAAAACAAGTTTACTCAGAGGAGCAAAAAGGTAAAATGAACTAAAAAAACCCACCTGTTGGAAAAGCCATGTCTTCTTCAGCCTTTGGCAAAATACTGGCAGGGAGGGAGACAGCCGCACAGGGTGGTGGCAGCTGAGAAGGCCTCCTTGTATGTCGCCACCAACTGGACCCCAGAGAGTGGCGGACCTCCTGCGCAGATCTTCATGGGCCGGAGGCCACAAACCATTTTGTAGGGCGTTAAAGGTTATCACCAGCACCTTGAATTGCACCCAGAAATTGACTGGTAACCAGTTGCATTTTGCACCAGATGAAGCTTCCAAAAGGTCTTCAAGAGGTTCTCCTATGGGGGAGAAAAGCGGAAGAAAAGCCCAATAAATCGCAGTTTCACCTAAGGTGTGTGGCAGTAATCCAGTCGCGAGATGGCTACGGCATGGGTCGCGCCACGACCACGTCTGCCTGAGACAGAAACGAGTGCAGCCAACAGACCAGCTAAACCTGGGCAAAGAGCACAACCTGGAATCCTGCAGCAAAGTTGGGAGCAGGTGAGCAGATGTCCAGTCTGCTCACCTGTTCCTTCGAGGGGAGTACAGTTAACATAAGAACATCAGAAGGGCCCAGCTGCTGGATCAGGCCAAAGGGGGCCCATCTAGTCCAGCTTTCTGTATCACACAGTGGCCACACCAGATGCCTCAGGGAGCACAAGACAACAAGATACTTGTATCCTGTTGACACTCCCTTGCACCTGGCACAGAGAAAACCCACTTCTAAAACCAGGAGGTTGCTTATGGCTTGTAACCTGTGATGGTCTTTTCCTCCATGAATCTGTCCAAACCCCTTTTAAAGGCATCTAGGCCAGGTGCCATCACCACATCCTGTGGCAAGGAGTTCCACAGATGAATTACACTCTGGGTGAAGAAATATTTTCTTTTGTCCATTCTAACTCTCCCTCCACTCAATTTTAGTGCATGTCCCCTGGTTCTGGTGTTGTGCGAGAGGGAGAAGAATTTCCCTCTATCCACTTTCTCCATCCCATGCATAATTTTATACGTCTCAATCATGTCCCCCCTCAGGTGCCTTTTTTCTAGACTGAAAAGCCCCAGACGCTGTAGCCTTTTCTCATAAGGGAGGTGCTCCAGCCCACGAATCATTCTGGTCGCTCTTTTCTGCACCTTTTCCAATTCAACTATATCCTTTTTGAGGTGTGGTGACCAGAACTGGACACAATACTCCAGATGTGGCCTTACCATCGATTTGTACAAAGGCATAATGATATTGGCTGTTTTATTTTCAATCCCTTTTTTAATGATCCCAAGCATGGAATTGGCCTTCTTCACAGCCGCCGCACACTGGGTCGACACTTTCATCGACCGGTCCACCAGTACCCCAAGATCTCTCTCCGGATCCGTCACAGACAGCTCAGAACCCATGAGCGTGTATGTGAAGTTTTGATTTCTTGCCCCAGTGTGCATCACTTTACAGACCTTATTCACCCGCAAGACCTTCAGCTGGACATGCAGAGATCAGGGGCCAGACTTCAGGAGTGGTGCCAGGGAGTGGCGACAGGATACAAGTATCTTGTTGTCTTGTGCTCCCTGAGGCATCTGGTGTGGCCACTGTGGGATACAGGAAGCTGGACTAGATGGGCTTTTGGCCTGATCCAGCAGCTGGGCTCTTATGTTCTTATGATGCTGCTCCCATCTTCCCTGCATTGTGGTACACATGGTTGTCATGCGTAAATGGCTTCTGCCAACAACACATGGTTGGAATAAAGGAGATCTTGCAACTCGGGTCCTGGACTCCCTGCATGACAAACATGTCCCTTCCTGAGAGTGACATCCTAAGTATTGGGTACTGATGTAATAAGGAAGGAAAAGCAGATATAAATACATGCTTCCAAAGGAAGCTTGTGTTTGCATGAAGGACTCTTGGGTTTGACGTGGCCTCAGGACGGCAGAAAATCCATTTCAATAACCTAGTTTTGGGTTTGTCTTCTGAAAGGAGGGGCTCAAGGTGATCTCGGGCCTTGACAAAGAAAAAATCTTGTTCAGATGATAAGGAGAATGTCATTCTCTCTTACATCATGATTAAGTAATGTTTTCTACTGGCTGTGAGTGTCATTGGAAGTTGTCTATATAATTTTCTCAAGTATAGGATGGGATCTGGCAGAGAAAGCAGACTGTTTATGATACTCTATCGGCTGAGTTTAATTGCCTTCAGCAGGATAAAAACTTACTTGAAATTCAGACAGGTTGGGGGCCCCTTCATGCAAAAATCCCCTAAGGAGGATTATGCATCAGTCCAGGATGGTGTAGTGGTTTGGGAGTAGGACTTAGACCTGGAAGATCCAGGTTCAAATCCCTGCTCAGCCACGAAGCTTCCTGGGTGACCTTGGCCACTATCTCTCAGCCCCACCTACCTCACAGGGTTGTTGTGAGGACAAAAAGGAGGGGAGGAAATATGTACACCACTCTGAGCTCCTTGGAGGAAGGGCGGTATAAAAATGTGAAAAATAAATAAATAATTTTCAGGGAAGGTATGGGCTTGATAAGGCGCTAGAAGCGCGTCTAGTCCCTCTGATAGGATGCATGTACATGTGACCACTGGTCTAATAGCTGTCATGGCTGTATGACCCAAAAGTTCAATCTAAGATTTTTAGCTAGTGACAAATATATGTTGATGTTTGAAATTCAAAGGCTTTGCTAAACCTGATCAGTTAAACAACTTGCAACATACTCTGCAATACGCATTCTAGAATCTCTGCACTGAAAGAGGTATTTATTTGCTGCTTCTCAGCTGAGATTGTAGGCATGTCAATGGTGAGCCAATTACAGTACTGTAGTACTGTACTGTCGGGCTGAGTCTCCTGGTCTCTGGCGGTTGCTGACGTTTCTTGTTGCGTAGGGGAGCACCGACTGGGACCGTGAGACCGAGCTGCAAATCGGGACTTCCTTGCTGGAATTCTGCCTCTGACTTAGTCAAGCTACTCCCTCTCCAGTTCGGTTTTCCAGCTGCAATATGGGGATAATAGTTAGCTTGCAGGGATTTTTGTTTTTGTAAGAATTGCATGTGAACCCATGTGCACACTCGGAAAAGAGCTGTGCAAGGGCTAAGTAGTATTATTACTACTGTAGGGTTAGGCAAGGGGGCATGGTGGCTTAGTGGTTAATACGCTGAACTACAGACCAGAAGATTGGTAAGACAGCAGTTCGAGACCCGAGTGCCGCAGGATGGAGTGAGCTCCTGTCCCAGCTCCTGTCAACCTAGCAGTTCGAAAGTAAGAAATTGCAAGTAGATAAATACAGTAGATACCGCCACGGCGGGAAGGTAGCAGTGTTCCATTAGTCATGCTGGCCACATGACCACATAAGCATCTTCGGACAGCGCTGGTTCTACGGCTTTAGAAACGGAGATGAGCACCGCAGCCTAGAGTTGGACATGACTGGCTTTTGAGCAGGGGAGCCTTTACCTAGGATTAGGCAAGAAACCGGGAGCAAAACTTAACCTTTGCCAATTGAGCTCTTTTGCCATGAGCTTGTTGGCTTGTGTTTTGCTTGACCCGGCGCCAGTTTCAGGCACGGTCATCCCAGGGCTGAGAGGCAGACAGAACTTTGTTGAAAAGGCAAGTTCTGTCCTGCAGGTATTGGAGTGAGCTGCTTCACCTGATGAGCTTTTGGAATGGAAAGGCCTTAGGGATGCCTCAGACGCAGGTTGTCTCCCCTATTCTGAGGAAGCAGAAAGAGGGTTCATGATGAGAGACCTCAGACCGTCTTTCACAGGAACAGGGTGTGGCCCATGGCTGGGTGACCCCGTGCTGATATTGTCCCTCTCCTTGTATGAGCTCTGGGAGTACAGAGCATCTGTGATCTGCAACTTGGATCCCAGGCATGAAGACACAGGTTGCTTTCTCTGCGCCAGACAGTAGCTGGGAAAATCTGTCTAGCGATGTTCTTGGCCTTGCTGTTGGCTCTGGGTCACATCTGTTCTGCATAATTTTTTATTCATTATCTATCTAGTTCAGTAATGGGTGGCGTAGTGTACTGGACTGTGTTAGGGGCAAAGTCCCCTCTACAGAGCAAACTAAAACAGTGAAGGTTTAGATAGAGAATAGCGTCGTTTCCTGGCTGTCGGCTTGGCTATAAAATGTACCCAGCGATCTTAATTCTCAGGCTTAATTCACGTCCTGAAACTTGACAGTTGCATCTCCTATTGGCTCAAGACAATTGTGTTTTCAAAAATGAAACTGACCTTTAAAAGGACATGGCTGCAAATGTGAACACTAAAAGTCTACGTTCTCTGAGTTGTCCTTCTTTCCATCCTGTTTATCAAATTGTCATTCTGGGGGATCTTGGGGGATTCCAAATATATGTTTGGAGTAGATTAGAAGTACTCTGTGTCTTTTTCACTTAATTTTCTAAACAACCCAGCATTGCTGCTTTCTCCAATTTACCAGTATCCTTCTTCTTTTTTAGTGGAGGATGAGGCTCTAGCCACACCGAAAAAAGATCTGTAGCAGCCATTTGCGCTCCTCTCCTCCTTGGCCCATTTGTAGCTTCTGAAGGCCAAAATACACCGAATGCGCCTCGCGTGTGTCGTGCACGTTGCGGCCGGCTGCCCCAGCGTTCTTGCGTTCTTCCAGCGGGACTTGCCTCTGGCCGGAACGCCAAGGGCCGCTGGGAGCCGCCGGGAGGAACGTTTGCGTTGACGCCTCCCTTGGCCAATTCCCAGGTTTTGCCGCATTTGACGCGCTTGGTGTGTTTCGGCCTTAAGAATGTTGGGTTGTCGTCCTTGGCACATGGCTGCTTTGCGTAAGCTCTGCCGAGTCTGCATGTTGTCATCGGTGATTCTCAAGAAGATGCTGTTCCTCCTTTTCCCAGCTGTCAAGGACCGGTGCAGATGCAGCGCAGTTCACCCCTTAAAAGAATCCAGGACATGCCCAAGGATTCAGCAAGGGTGACTGTTGGGTAGGAGGGGCCCGTGAGCGGTTCCATTCATTGGCCTTTGGTTTCCAAGCGTTGCTTTACATGTGGGATGTTGCCAACAAGAGTTGGCTGCCGCTTTGCTACTGAATTTTTCAGTTGACTATGAATTATTCTTTTTTTCTTTAGGAATGGGATGGATTTTGTATTAGGTGATTTAAAGCACACTGGTGGTTAAGGCACCTCTTGGTCTCCACCTTTTAACCTTCAAAGGAACTTTAGCTGCTGGTGACCACGCTTTTAACTAAGCCTGCCCTAACAGCCATCCTTGGCGTGGCCACAGCTATGGCGGGCTGCTGAGCTGTTAGGCTTGGCAGAAAGAGTTGCTTCGATGCTCGACTTAAAGGTTCAAAGGTCTTCTTGTCGGACCATTTTTGACAACTAGTTTCAAAACAAATGTTTGGCTTGCACCTGTAGATTATTCCTATGCTTACATTTGCTGAGTATTGCCCTTGTTTTTTTTAACTTGTTGAGTAACTGAACTGTTAAGCTTGCCTGGTCAGTGGGCTAAGCAGTGCTTTTATGCCCCTCTCTTTGGATGCATTCGCTTCTTTTTGTCAAAGCCCTGGCTACTGGCATACCTGGCTTAGAAAGCCACGTTCCAGAATGTATTTATGACCCACTGTGACTAAAAGGAAAACCTCATCCTATACAGTATTCATTTCCTGGTCATGCTGCACTGCGATAGTTGAGCGCGGTCTCCTGTGGAGTAGGCTTTTCTTTCAATGCAGGCTTCCTAACCCTAGCCATGAGGTCATAAATAACAGCAATCCTATTAATTCCCTGTCCTCTGGGTTAATTTTCAGCCTCCTAGCTGGAATCGGACAGTTGGAGGGTTCTACACATGCAGAGGATATGTGCGTGAGGCGGAGAATCGTCTTCTTGCACGTGTCCCAAAACTTCCTGCCCCTTCCGCTTTTCTGCTCGGGAAGCTTTGGCGAGAGGCAGCCACGTAGAGTAGGCATCCTAGGTGAGGTTTCTGCCCCGTGGCCACACTTTGTTCGCAACATGGACAGCCCTCCTGCCCTCCAGGTGGTCTACACATGCCAGAGCAGTGTGTGAGCAAGGGACTGGGTGTGGGATGCCAAGAGGACTACCTTCCCCATTGCATTGCTTTTGACCGGTGTTATGCTGCCACCGCCGGATGAAAACGTGGAATTCCACCGTCCGAATTCCTCCTGTGTATGTGACAAAAGTAGGGAACAAATGGAAGTTTCAGTGTTACAGAAGCTTCTCTTACCTGTTGTGCGCTGACTTTAGTCATGGCTGGAATCCACATCAAACCGCTTCTAATGTTCACCCTGTGGATTGAGGCAGCATGAATGATGCGTGGTGCCTGCTCCTTGCCACAGGCTGGTTTCGTAATTAAATGGCTAGAGTTGGAGAAGTGGTGTTTAAAACCACTTCGTGGTTGGGGGTGTGTGGGGACAGTTGTGGCTTTGATCTTTTTCTGTTATACTGGTAGGTGGCGTTTCATTGTATTGCTTCCAACTTCCTTGTTTGACAGTCACAGTTGTGGTGGTGGTGTGTGTTTCTGTGTATCTTGTGACTTTGATCTTTTCAGATGGTTTTCATCGAGCTAAATGCCGACAAACAATAGAAAATCTGTCCTTCAAAACAGACTTTTTGTTGCTATTTTCATGTGGAATACTCAGAAATCTGAAGCTTTACTTCTAGAAAGAAACTTTTTGACATGCAGGGCATGGGCCAATCCTTTAATCGCAGGTTTCTTTCTTCTTTTTGCCTGCTCCCTCTTAGTAGAAGGCTTATGAAAGTTTATGAATAAAACACCAAGAAAGTGCAATGTTATTGATTTACCCGTTCGGCTTGCACTTGAGGTTTCACTGTAATGGAGGAGAGCTTGCAACCCTTCCTTGAGTTGAATCGATAATGAGCCCTCTTGACGAAAATAAAAACAGTGAGTTTGTCAGCATCGCAGGACTTCCATTCAATAATGTTGTTGCAGATTTTCAGTAAAGAATTATACTGGCTGGTTTTTCCCCCCCTTTCTGCTGTCCCCCCCCTTAATTTTGCATCTGTAGCTTCAATCTGAAGATGCATGCAAGATTTGACATGCAAATCAGAGTTTTCTTTTACACTGCCCCAAATCCCTCTCCTCTTTCCCTCCCATTGCATTGCAACAGCCTTGAAAACTCTCCTGAGTGTGTAAAATAAACAATGTGTATTGTGGAATAGGAAACAGATTCCCACTGTAATGCTCCCATGGGGGGCTTGCATGTGTAACTCTGCTCCTTGAAGCGGTTTTCTGGGTGAGAAAGGCCAACATGATCAACAAGAAGGATACTATCAGTGGTAAAAGTCTTCAGATCAACCATGTAGCAACCCGACACCTTTTGCTGTACAGTATAGGAAAACTGTTTCTCAACCTGTGTGCGTGTCATAGCAGTCTGTGGCTGACTCTCAACTAGTAGGCTGCTGCTTCTGCTGCTGTACCTGATAGCTTTGCCATCAAGTAGTCTGGTAACATCAGGGGGAGGCAAAAACGCAGCCGCCGCTGCTGCAGTCTGGTGTCAATGGGGGTTCGGAGTCTTGTGCTTCGTTAGCTGCTCACTTCACGATTTTGGGGACTTCTGATTTCGCGTCTGCACCAGTAGAAGCGGCCCTCTGGCAGAACTTGGCTCCTTTCGTCACAACATTGAAGAGGGGGGAGCAAGTAGGGCGCGATAGCAAGCAGGCTTTAAATGAAAGAAGTGACTTGAATGTGCTAAGTATCCCTGCACTTTCTTTCCAAGCAGGAAGTGACATACACAGTTTGGCACTCGTTACTCAGCCCGGCAGGATTTGACACAAAGCTTCTAGCATTTGACTCTTGAGCAACAAGCATTCCTTTGCGAACACTTAGCGCAAGCTGTATTTTTTTTTTTTCCTGTGCAAGGTCACTTTTAAATAGCACTGGTTAAATGTGCCCTTTCATTTTGATGTCAGGAGGCAGGATGATAATCCTAGGACTTGGCAGCTGGGATAGGTTGTTATGAGAACTGATGACAGAGTTAGATTTGCTTCCGACCCTGTGGATTTCTTTTGAAGGTAGGAACGGCCTCTTTGGATCCGGCAGAAGAATTGTCCATCCAGCTTGGATTGGACAATGGGGACTGCAGGCTTCTGGCAACTTCTCTGGTTGTAGCTCTTTTCCAAGACCAAGATACAAACCGCTTGTTGTCTGTGTTACAGAGAAAGAGATGAGAGCAGATTCAAAACATCCTTTTGGACTGATATGGGGCGGTACCTTGGTTTCCAACCATGAATGAAACTGTTCCATCCCAGAGCAATCTTGGAGGCTGGCTGCCCATTTGTCATGAGACTAATGACCAATACTAGTCAACGACGTACACAGCAGCATCGCCTGACAGAATGGCTGGAACATTGGATAACTTGGCACAGTGTTTTCATCCCCAGATTTAATTTTTGAAATGGTTATTCTAAAATGAAGAATGCTTGCCCCAAAATGGTTAATTTTATTCCCAGTGTTCTGAGGTAGCTGGTTTTTATTTTTATTTTTTTGAAGCGATAGGTCTCTTCATTTATGCCTCTGGATACTGATGTCACAAGAAAACTATGAAATATTGAGTGTGCATTTTGGGATGATATGTTGTTCAACATCCTTCTACAGAAATAAAGCCTGCCTGATCCTTACCTATAGGGGAAGGGATTCATTTACTTACAACCCAATCCTGTGTAACTCTTGCACCAATGTAACAATAGATCCACTGGTGTAAGAGCACTTATACCAATGTAACTTGCCGTATGCCGACAGACGGAAGGATGGACAGACGTATGCCGACTCCGCCGGTGGAGTTGCGCTGGCGTCCATCTCGCGTCCAAACTGCACATGTGCGGCATCTGAGGGGATTTACGCCTATACCACAGATAGGAAACTGTAGAGTTAGATTTTAGACCCAGCCCAAATCAATCGCTTCCTCAAGAGTGTAACTTGGTGGTTTCTGTTTACAAAATATGATTAGGCAAATCTTCATCTGTACAGTGTCTGCCATGCTGGAGGTCCTTTTAATTTTCCAGTTCCTTGTAACTGGGTATGTTGGTGTCCTGCATAGCTGTGATTGCTGTCTGAAGCAGAGTCTTCACTACCCTCCTGAGAGCCTAGCCTTCATTGTTTTTTTAAGAGACCGATTTAAGAGTTTTTAGTTCATTTATGGTTTGCTTTGAGAAGTCTGCAGAGGCGTTCCTGCAACTTATTTCTTTAAGATATATTGCTGTGGTGTGTTGTGTGTGTTCTGGCTTGGCTTTAGGAGACCAGCAGAACTGCCAACACTTCTGGACTTGGGGTGTGTGGCCCAGCTATGAGGATAATTGATCCCCTCACTTCAGATGATGGACTAGGGAGGCGGCAATCAGGGCGGAGCCTGCCTTTTGCCCCTCCTAGCTCACTGCCTATTGGCCGCTCCCCTCAGCTTCCGTTAAGCTGCACAGCTCGAAGTCCGGGAAACTGAGCTCTACGCGTCGGAGGGGGAGCTCAGAGTTCCCGGAAGTCCAGTGACGACATCGCTGTGCATCTGAAAATGGCGCCGAACTGCAGCCTAACTAAGGGGTCTGTGCAGTGGCACAGAACCTTTAGGGAATATTGGCCCTGTCTTCTTCTTGAGCACTTGGAGACGGCTTACCTCATCCTGTTTCTGTTCCACTATCACTTCTTGTGAAGTCATTGGCAGAGAAAATGCTGGGAGCAGAGAGTTTCTCCTTGCCAAGCTACTCTACAAAAGTGGGCTTCGTTGTTGTTGCTGTTTTACAAAAAGTGGGGCCACTGTGTGGTACAGGAAGCTGGACTAGGTGGGCTTTTGGCCTGATCCAGCAGGGCTCTTCTTATGTTCTTAGTGAGGTGTGCGTTGGCTGTGGAGGGGAGTGGTGGTGCACGCGCATGTGTGGGGTGGGTGGCAGAATTTGGAGGCGGGTTTGGGTGGTGGATTGAGTTGGGCCACCCATCTGGGCTCCATTAGCAGTTTGTGTGCAGGACTTCCTTTGGTGAACTCTGAGCTGTGACCCCACAATAGGTTCACCTTTCCGCTTCCTACATCCCTGGAGATCAGTGTTCTGGCCAAGTGGGAAATGGTGCTGCTGTCCTGGAAAACTGTTAACTAAGCAGAGAACCCGTAGTAAGGTTGGGTTGGTGGAGTTTTTTCCACAGAATTATTAGGGAAAGAAAACGACAAGATGAGAACCACTTAACTGAAAATAAGATTTTAGTTTGTTATAAGATTTATAGTCTGTCATATCCATAGCGGCTCAAGACAATGGGGTGTTAAGTAGTATTAAAAAAAGTTTAGACTACTACAAAACCCATATGTTTTAAATTTCAGGTAAGGGCCCAATCCCATCCAACTTTCCAGCACCGATGCAGCCCCAAGGTAAGAGAACAAACGTTCTCTTACCTTGAGGAGGCCTCCATGGCTGCCCCCCCCCCAGGATGCAGCACCCGCCCCATTGGCTCTTGGTTAAGCCTGAAGCGAGGAATCCCAGAGGCGATGCACAACCATCGAGTACACTTTTGTTGTTCAAATAGGTTGTGCAGGTGCTGTGAAGGAGGTGCTTTAAGGTCATGAGAAGAAACAATCAGCTGTTTACAGATATAGCCAGAATTACTTCCTTGAGTCGTATCAAAAGGATTATGGGGCTAGTGCAGAAGTTGTTATTACTCTCCTCCTGCTAAATATAGGAGGAGCACCAATTGAAACAGTGCCTCTTGCCCGGTTAGCAGGGGTTGGGAGCATGGGTGTGGCCCGCTCCTCCTATCGCATTTTTCATCAGCTTGAAGCGTTCAGGTAGTTTGCATTACTGGAATCGAGCACTTGGTTGCAAAGGCATGAATGACGGTTATGACATCTGGTATTTGAGAGGGTGATGGCCTCCACCTCATCATCAGATTGTGTGTAGATCTGGCGGCGGTGTGATCCCCAGGATTGCTACCGCCACTGCCCCTGCCCCTTAAGGGGCCAAGGGGAAACAGTGGTTCTCCTGGTGGGTCGTCATGACCCACCAGTTTGAGAACTGCTGCACTAGAGGAAAGGGTACTAAAACGCAGGTGTTCCCACCCCAAGCTACAGGGCCTGTTAATCATTGGCGCCAGAGTTTTGTGAATTCCCTGGGTTGTACCATGGTGAAGAAAGATGAAGAAAAAACTAGCCTTTAGTAGCCTTGTCAAATCCCATGTAAGCACTCCTTAAACTCCTCTACCACCACCACCACCATAGTTCCAGGATCCTTTCTGTTGCGAAGAGGGTAGGGTCTCTAACACCTTAAACTTGGGATGGGGCAGGGGAGGTGAGGAAGAAGCTGCATTGGGGGGGGGGATAGACATCCAACAGCATACATTCCCATCTCCCTCTGGGCTCAAGCCGAAGACTGGAGAGCAGATGGCCAGCAGCTCCTCATGTACTGCCAGGCTTCTGCAGTAGACCTAGGACAGGTAGGGGGCCCTCAGCCGCCTTGCTTTTCAGATTTTTTTCTTTTTTCAAAACGATACACAAATTAGCTTCCAGTCTGGATGTCCCCCTGTGTGGCCGCCTTGCTGGCTGGCCGGGTGCCAGTTGCTTTTCTCGCAGGGTGCGTGATAAATGCAGAGGCTCTGGACAGGCGGCCGCTACACTCAGTGACAGGTCAACAACACCTGTGCACTCGAGAGGAAAAACAAGACAAAAAGTAAAACTCTGGCTTCCTGTTTCGGGGGAATGTCTTCTGCGGCTTCCTGTTACGGACGTTGAGACAACTGTATTATCAACCAGGAAATGTTGTATGTCCAGCTCCTAATGGTTCAGCGATCTCGCTCGCTGCTCCCCCCAACCCCATACTAAACTCGGATGTATTTATTTTTCCTCCTGTAATTCTCACAGCTTGAATCCAAGCCCTCCTAAATGTCTGAGCTACTGCAGCCTTGGATGTGGGGGGGGGGGGAGAGAGAAGAGTCATTCCTTTTTAATTTGACTATAATTAGAAGTTAAAAGATGTATTTAACGATGGAGGGATTTACTGTTTCCATCCAACCCCTGCTAATTTTTGGAGGACCTCCATGAGAGCCGAGGATTGCACCCTTAATTATGATGACGACGAGGAGTTTATGTCTCCTTGTTTCTCTTCTGGAAAATCTGCTTTAGTTTGATATGCCGTACAGTAATTGGGTCCCTTCGGTGAGAAAGGTGGGATAAAAATACTGCAAATAAATAAATAAATCCTGTGTGTTCTCAATTTATTCATCTCAGTTTGCAAAAATTATGAATAAAGACTTGTGCCCCGGTGAAGGACTGCTAGATGTGACATTCTTATTCAATAAGCTCTTGGTTCTCTGGTTGTGATGCTAGAATTGCAGATGCTGTCATCGTCACAGTGATAGAGAGCAGCGCTACCGTCAAATGTTCATCTGTTGAGCAGCAGCAGCAGTAGAATGTTTCTCTAAAAGGCCACTCCTCTCCTGCTAATTTTTCCCTGCTTAACACTTAACCTTGTAGGTCTGTTGCTAAGCCCAAGCATCCCCCCTTTTATTATCAGTTGCTAGAATGTTAGTTTTGAAACCACAATGTTGGGTCTTGCCTGAGTTTACTGTCTATGGCTGCCGAAGAGTCTGAAAACAGGAGTCCAAATGTTACATTGCTGATCTCTTAATTGTGGTTAAAAAATCAGGAGCTGGCTGGTCAGGTTAATTCTGGTTAAGTGGCTTATTGTTAACCATGGCCAGTGCTGGTTCAGGGACAGTATGGGTAGTTACTTCCAGGTAGGGAAGTGGGGGGAGAGGGCTCGAAGAGGGAGCATGCAATTCTGCAGCCTCCTCCTGATCTTTTAACCGTGGTTGAGAGATCAGCAGTGTTGTCGCTACTGGACCGCAGCCTACCAACGTCTTAGGAACTGGTATCCTAGAATAGTTGGAAATGGTGGACTTGGATCAAACGCAAGAGTGAGAATTTAGCTTGAGGTTGGCAAAACCAAGGGATGCTGTAATCTAGAATCCGCCACATCGCTCTCCGCCTAAAACAGCAGAAGTGCTGATGATGCAGGACACTTCTGTTTTCAGTGCCAAGTTAATTTCCTGCCCTCCGTCGGTATTTTCAGAGTAGTGTAGAGTTTGCGCCAGAGTTCCTTGTCACGATTTCTGAGGAGCCCGGCCTCGTTGCAAGCTGCATGCTTTTCTATATTTGGTTTTGTTTCCTTGAATGCTATAATGTTCTAGAAAAGGATGGCTGCTGCTCCTGCTTCCTGCCTGCACGACACCAGCAGAGCTTCCTTTTCGTTCTCCCTAAACGATGGCTTTGAATTCAGTTATGCCCTTTCATTTTTTGCTCTCTGCCAAGTTTACGTTTTTCAGAGAAATGGTGGGTTTCAAGTCTTAATTTTAATTGCTGTGATAGAAAGGTCATTTCTGGCAGCTAAAGCTTGACGGGTGGGGAGGGACGTCCTTCCGCCTCTTCCTTCAGCGGAGCCGTGCAGGGACTTCAGCTGCTGCTCCTGGGGCAACGGGTAGCCCAGGCCGTGTGCGCTCTGCTCACAGGGGATCCGAAACAATAGAGGCTGAAATCTGGGACTTGTTCAAACTATGTCAACGGAGGAAACTCGCATAATGCTGGCTTTTTAACTTATCCTGAGAAGGTAGTAATGCCAGTTTGAGTCTTACTCTGCTATCAGCAGGCACTGCCCGCATGATTTCAAGTATTTCCCTGCAACTGTAATGGTTAGAAACAGTTCTTTTTGTGCTTTCCTAACGAAAGCGGAGTCTTGTGCCCGGTGCTTCTGTGGATTCGTGGTACCGACACGTACGCTGCCTTATCGTGTCATCACCAGCCACTCCCAGGCAGTTCTCTTGTGCACCACAGCTGTGTTCTGTGTAGGGGCTTGGAGAGCGCAGCTTGCATGGGATCGTCACCAGTGCCATTGGCCAGGGCTGCAGCAAGGTCCTCGCAGGAGGGGCCATGTGCTCCCCTTAGACCACCGGCACAAGGACCAGCACACCTGGCTCCAGGTTCAGTCCATGGCAGCATCTCCGAGGAGGACACGCCCTGAGGCACTGCCCCTCTGTGGTGACGCTAGGGACCGATGGTCTGCTTTAGTGCAAGGCAGCTTCCTGTGACTTCTGGCATATGGGAATCCACACCGCAACTCTTCTGTAGTTCCTTCTTCTAGTTGGGTACTTCAGATCCACCTGATTTTTATTGAAGAATCTGAGATGGGAAAGGAAAAACGTCTGTGTTAACTTGTTCCAAAATAATTCTGCATATTTCACTTATTGCATAAACCTGAATCTTGGAACAAAAACCCGATACATAAGATAATGACAAATTGATTCTCTCCCCCCCCCCCCCGCCGCCCTGACAGTTGTCTTGCAGTGTCGGTCTCCTTTTTTACAGCCAATAATGACTGACCAAATGCAGGTCATGTCCTCCTGAGGTTGACAAATGCCTCCTTGCTGACCCTAACCTCAACACTTGTCATAAGAAAGGTTCTGCAAAGACTTATTCAGAGTCTCTTGTGTATGGACAACGGTTTCTTGAGGGGGGGGGAATGTAGACTTTTGCTTTATAGCACGTTTATTGGTCAGGAACTAGGTCCTTGCTCCTGATCGTGGTTTTGTCTTCAATGGTCCTACTACACCCCCAAAGGGCAGTGAGACATTGCGCTGTCTGTCTTGTTGGCCTTAGTCATTCCTTCTGCACCAGAGTGAGGATGCAGCGCAGCAGTTGTCAGGTATGAAACAGGTTTTCATCTGAAGAAAAGCGAGAGAGCGGTTTTGGCTCCTTGTTGCCCGCTCTTCAGCTGGATTACTGCAACTTATCATACGTGGGGCATTCTTGGGAAACTACAGTTTGTGCAAAATGATGTGGCCGGGAAGTTGATGAGAGGCCCCTCAATAGAGCAGGCAACGTGGACCTTATGTGACTTCCGTTGGCTTCCATCTGTTTCCAAGTGCAAGTCAAGGTCATCCCCTTCAAAGCCCTATAGAACGTGGGCCTGGGATATCTCAAGGGCCACCCACTGCCTTGAGATCATGCCTGCCCCTTAAGATCTGCCCTGTGTGTGATGTCACTTGCTGAGGCTCAGCTGGTACACAAGGGGGACAGGGCCTTGTCTCTGGGGGCTTTCGAGCTGCAGGGACTCCTGCAAAACATCTGAGGTGCTCCATCTCCCCTGGCCTTGGAAAAGGCCTTGAAAGGGAATGGGAACCACTGTTGAGTGTGGCATTGATGTGTACTGGTGGGTGTTTGCTGGCTTTTGTTTGCTTTGTAGGTCTAATGTTTTTCAGTTGTGTTTATTGTTGTTGGCTACCTTGGGGTAATAGCCAGTGGATGGAATAAAAATAAATCTTGTCATTCTAGGTGTTTGCAAGAAACACAACTACTTTGCTGGGGAATGTATCCCAGCACAACAATGGGAATTGTATAATGGATTTTTTTTAATTGGCTAGTTTGAAGTCGCGTCATGGTTCTATTTAGTCTTTGACTTTTCATTTTTGCCCTCCTAGACGTCAAGAAAGATTGGTCAGACCACGCTCTGTGGTGGGAGAAGAAGAAAACGTGGCTCCTCAAAACTCACTGGACCTTGGATAAATACGGGATCCAGGCGGACGCCAAGCTGCAGTTCACCCCTCAGCACAAACTGCTCCGGCTCCAGCTCCCCAACATGAAGTACGTGAAGGTGAAAGTCAACTTCTCTGACCGAGTCTTCAAAGCAGTCTCTGACATCTGCAAGACCTTCAGTGAGTATCTGCTGCTTATGGAGGCCTAGCGATGCCCCTCCGTGCGACAGGTAGCTGGCCGCAGGAGCTCTGATCCAAAGCACCTGCCTTTGCACAAGTGTAGATACCTTAAGCTGTCGTGGTTCTTCTCTTCCCGAATGTCTCGTGCAGCACCCTGAGGAGGCTGAGCAAAGAGCAGCTGTCTGTTGATAGGAGCCACAGAATGCCTGTCGTCGGGTGTTAGCCATGCGTTTGGGGCGGCTTCTGAACTCCCCCATTCACTCGTGACCCGATCCTGGCAGTCTCCCTTTTCCTTAGCATGAAGCCTTTTGGTTGCTAGGCGTGTACGTAGGTCTGAGATGAGGAAGAGGACTGGTACAAGGGGCTGCTTTTTCATCAGTGGCACTGAGGTTATGAAAATCCCTCCCTAGGTTATAGTTTAGGCGGGAAGATTATCTTAAGTCCTTTACAACCCAATCCTGCATACGTTCGGGATGCTCCGGCGGTCCTGGGTGTTGGCACGTTTGCGTCGCCTGACAAGGAGGCCACGCCAGCGAAGAGGCCGGCACCAATCTTCCCACCCCAGATTTACCGGAGCGCCAGCCAGGTGGGGGTGGGGAACAGGGTGTTCCGGGTGGTGGGATTTTGGTGTAGCTGCCGCCGAACCCTTGCCCTTCCTGGGGACGGCCACCGTTACATGGGCCTCTCGGGCTTGTGCCAGCAAGATAGCTGGCGCACATCCGTGTAGCCTCATTGGAGCGGCTGAAGCTTTACCCAGGGGAAGGAAACATTCCCTTTCCCCGAGGTGACCTCCCCAGCAGCCGTTTTCTGCCCTGAATGCAGCGCAGGTTGCACCAGCCTCACTGCATTGCCGGGCACAAGGTTAGATAGGATTGTGCCATTAATGTAGTTTTTAAAGAAACATCGGTTAGCTGGGAAGGTATTATTACCACGCACTGGCGTCACTCGAGGTGGGGCGGAAAGCTAAGTTCTGCAGCTTTCCACCCCACCGTTACTCTCCTGCATGAGGCGCCCCGCCCCCTCGTCATAGGAGCCCGTCAGCGGAGAGAAAGCAACGTGCATGCTTTCCGCCCCACCTCGAGCGATGCCAGTGTTACCACGCATTGAGCTTCGCACAAGAATAGTTGCCTCCTGTACCTCTTTCGCATTCCGTAGCCATTTGGTCCTGTCGTTCACAGATCTGGGCCTGCCCCCGTTCAGCTACCGCGTGCTTTTTTCTTAAAAACAACACCCCCCAGGAGTGACAGCACTCCTGGGGGGTGACAGCACAGCCAGGGCTTTGGGTGCCAGGTACCCTAGCTTCACCACTGCCCAGAAGTTGTTGTTGTCAGTCAAAGGCCTTCTTTAGAGTTATGCTCAGTTAATCCTGAGCTTCTTGTTTTTCTGCCTAATTTGGTCCTTGGTGTCTCCTCATAACTGCTGGCATCGTTTTTGCACTTGCTTCCTTCACTCAAAGCCTTTCCAAAAGGAAAATTAAATAGAAGTTTGTAATTGAAATCTGCAGCTTGAGCTTTGTCATAATAAATCTTTCTGCTTTTAAAATAAAAATGGAGTTCTCTTGGCTGACCTATTTCTGTCTCGAGGCAGGAAGTGAGCCACTATAAGTAAACTATTACAGCGCGGGGGGGGGGGGATCCCTGCAAATTAGAGATCCTCCTCCTCCTCCCAATTTCAAGGAGAGATTCCTTTTAAACTGTAAGTAATATTGTTAAGGAATACAGTTGTTTACCCCTTCAGTTCACTTTGGAGTATTGTCCACCCCGTTCTGAAGAATGGAGGCAGATAACAGGCATAATAATCTACAGGGGCGTAGAATAATCTGCAGGGGGTGCCACAGAGTGTCTGTTGCTGGGGAGCGGCTGTGGAAGTAGGTTGTTGCCCTTCAGGCTCAGCTTGCGGACGTTCTGGGCGCATCTGATTGGCCCTTGTGGGAGATGGAAATGGGGTGTTTGGAGGTCGCGCTGGCTTGATCCAGTGGAGCTCTTCCCATGTTCTTAACTTCTAGAAAACCAGCCCTCTGCTGATCGTACACTAAGCCTTGAAAGCTGAACCAGCAGGTCGTCCCTTGCAGCAGTTCCCAAAAACGTTTCAGCTTGGACTCTGGCACGTCTCCAGCAGGAGGGAGGAGTCGGGGGTGCAGTCACCCAGAACTTCCCTCTGCTCCCTTTCTGTTTTGAGTCCGACTCGGATGGTATCGGGCAGCTCTCAGCTGATCTGAGATTGTGATGGGAATCCTGGGAGGAGACTGACGGCTTCTGTGAGTCCAAGCTGGTCAGGACTTTCTCCGTTAGAAGCAGCCTCGTGAATTGTGGTCCAGAGTGAGCAGGGAAACAGTGCCCACTTCAGCGTACGGACGTCATCTGCTCCTAGTGACTCCCCCTTGTTGGGGGACCTGGGCTGGTTGAGAGAGAAGTCTAATAAATTTGTCTGCATACTGGTGGCACCCAATGCCATTGTCTCCGAACAGCTGTCTAGCACTTTCACTCACGTTCAACAGGACTAGGGACAGGGCAGGTTGGCGTTCCAAGGTGCGCGAGGGACACCCTGGTCAACTAGCTACCTTCACCCAGTGCTACATTGATGGGCTTTGGTGACAACATTGGAAGCACTTGGTGTTGCATCGGGTTGCAGCAGTTAGACGGATGGAAAGACACGAAGGCAAAAGTCTCTGTTCGTGGGGAGACTTCCAGATTGCTCTCGGGAGCTTCCCGTGGTGGGAAGGCACCCCGAACGCAGCGGAACGCTCCCTTTTATTAAAATACAGCATTCCATAAAAGACAGTATGATTGGATACAATTCAGTGTAGTGCATAAAGCTGTTTCAGCAGGTTTTAGTTCACACAGGCATACTGTCGAATGTGTTGCAAGCTTATCATGTACTGCTGCTGTAAACATGCTGTGCTTGTTAGAGACCTATATGTTCCAAATAGTATGAAGGAATGTGAGGACAGGTCAGGAAAGGTCAGCGTGGTTTGCCAGCCACTGGCCCAAGTCCTGTCGTCAGCGTGGTTTGCCAGCCACTGACTTAATTGTTCCCACAACTTGGCCACGGCTTGGGAAATACCATCTGTCTAAAAATCTGAGGTTAGAACTAGGAAATGCCTCCACAGTCTTTCCTCTGGAGGCTCCTCCCCTGAGGCCGAGGTCTGCAAGAACTACTGAGAGTATGAAGTAGACGAGAAGCCTTCATGATGGAGACCTATAGAAGTACAGTACATCTGGAAATTCTTTTGACCCGGTTGGTAAAATAATGTGTATCCCCTCCCGACACACCCCACCCCACCACATTTTGGGGTGTGTGTGTCAGGAGAGTGGGAAATGGCGGGTGAGAGAGGAAAGGCTTAAGAAAAGATTGCACTCTGTGTGTGCGTGCGTGCGCGCTTGTGCAGTGCTTGAGAGTGTTCAGACGCTCCGTGTATATGCTCAATAGCCCTTATAGCAATCATGAAAGGCAGATCAGTATTATCCCTTGACATTTTGCTGCAAAAGTATATTTCTGATACATTCCAAAACATTGGATTATTTTATCATGTTGGTGTGTTATCCCAGTGACCTCAGTCGCCTGGGTGAAGAGACACAAGTAGTGACTCCCTTATATTTAGGGGGGGGGAGTAGCATCCCTGCCCCATCCCAACAGTGCCCTTCTGGGTGGCTGTTGGCGACTCTCTTGTGTTTCTTTTTAGATTATAAACCCCTTTGGGACAGGGAACCATTTTCTTATTTCCTTTGCTATCTAAACTGTCTCGAACATGTTTTTGTTGAAAAGCATTCTATAAATATTCTTAATATTACAGGGCAAGGGTGAGCAATGAGGCAGGGGAGATGGTGGCTAGTGAACTTTTGGCAAAGGCAAGATTTTAGCCAGGGTCCTATTCAGCCTCCTCCTTAGCCACTATGCTACAGTGGCTCTCTTACAAGCAAGAGTTAAGTTTCTTGGGTATAATCCCTGGTATCTGTCTAGCTTTGCAGAGGTTTAATGGATTTTCCACATGTGACCTTCCCTTCCCCATGCAAAAAGCTGTGTGTTTCCCCTGTTTATATTTGTCCTCTCGCTCTCTTGCAGAAAAGAACTGTTGGAAATACTAGCTAGTAGCTTCCTACTGGGACCAGCAATATTTCCCACAGTGTTTCTGCCCTGTTCCCACCCCTCACAGGATAGGGCTTCTCTCTTCCCCCCCCCCCAAGAATTGGGAGAAAACAGAATCCTTTAATTCCAGTTTGGTCCTTTATACGGTGGGAAGTAATAGTTGTCTTGTAAATACCGTATTGGTCTGAGTATAAGACTCACTTTTTTCTCCTAATTTAAGTTTTTAAACTAGGGGTGCGTCTTATAATCAGGCTGTTGCAATTTAATGCCAGTGATTTAATTAAATTTTTTTAATAGCACCAAACTTTAAGGGTGCGTCTTATAATCAGGTGCGTCTTATACTCGGGACAATACGGTAGTTTTTTTTTTTCATGGTGATCTGATTTTACGTGGAGATTTTCATGACTGGATACAATTGCCAGGGTTTTTGGAAGTATGGGTTCCGCAGCCATGTAGACAGTATAATGAAGAAATAAAATGCACTATGAAATATAATGAAGAACAGAAGGCGGTTGAAATCTGTGGGAGGGAGGGTTTCTGTTTTTCCCAATTACATTATCCTATGCCACTGACCTGTAACCAAGGGGGTGGTTTGTAAGTGTCAATCTTTGATGCTAGTTTTGTATGCTCCTCACCCCCGGTCCAGCAGCTTAGGTGAATAATCGTGACACATCGGATTAAAGCTTGAAATTTTGCATAGTTGTTTTCTACATTCTATATTAACATATTATGTGGAGGTGCCCAAACTTGGCAACCTCATTCCCAGAAAATATGCAGTGGCATTCAAAATCTCCACCAAATACACAAATGCCTATGGGCCCAGTCCTAACCAACTTTCCAGCACCGTTGCAGCCTCAATGCAGCCCCAAGGTAAGGGAACAAATGTTCCCTTACCTTGAGAAGGCCTCTGACTGGCCCCCCATCGCAGGATGCAGTGCACACCCCATTGGCATGCCTGCATCAACACGGAAAAGTTGGATAGGATTTAGCCCTTAATCTTTGTTGCGTAGTGGCAATACATACATTTTGGAGGAAAATACCCATATACGACTACTTCAAACAGGCTGGAATAATTAATCCATCATAATTCAAGATGACAGTAGCAAAGAGCTGTTCACTCAAATTGAGCACTTTTACAAAAGCATTTCTTTGAGCACAGGGGCTCATCTTTAGCAACTACACTTGGTCCTTTCCTTGCAACTTTTTCCGCTTCTGGAAGCATTGTTGGTGCCACGTGTCCTTGACTTTTGTGCAGTTGAAGTCTTCTGGAATTGGGACATTCTGCTGCGATACCAAGCTTTTGTTAGTCAGATTCTGGCTGGATAGATATCTTCTACTCATGTGTTAAGAATTAGATAAGAGCACTTTGTGTGGGTGGTAGGTTCATGTTGGGAGCGGAGTGCCTATCTTTGATGGTTCATGTGGTCCTATGTTAGTGCATGTTCTGTCGCTGCAAATGCCTCTGAGGGGTTGTTGCTTAGGGAGGAGGAAACCTTCAGTCACTGGAGGATATGCTTTCTATGTCAGCCATGCTGATTTCTTTCTTTCCCTTCCTGGAAAACTCTGATGTTGTGTCAAACATTGTGAAGGGATGGAAAAAGGGAAATGCTTGTGACTTACTTTCACCAGACGATGGAGTTGCATAATGAGATGGTGAATTGTCGGCTTGAAGATGATGTCCACCAGGATCATAAAGACATCTATGTCCACCGTACTGATCATAGTATTAGTTGTATGCTTTTCTGTTGCGTCCAAGACATGGAGACAAACTTGCACCTGATTCATCAAGCTTAGTGATTGGTGTTGTATAGCAGCTGCCTTTCAACACAGTTGATTGGCCAGAGAGGATATATCTCCTTTCTACAAGCCCTGTCTGTAGTGTGACTGGAAGTCCCACGTCTCATACTTGTGAAAGACCTGAGTAATGATGGTCTGCTTGAGCCATAGTTTCTTCTTATGCCCTTGGGGAATAGATAGCTGTGCATTGCAGGACTACAGAGAACCTGAATCACTGTGACAAATACCACTTTCTGGAACCCGTGAGCAAAGGGATGAGTCAAACACAGGATGCCCATAGGTTTGGGGGTGAAGAGGAATGTGCCTGTGGAGACTGCATGAGTGTCTGGCTGGATCAGGCTCAAGGTCCATCTAGTTCAGCATCCTGTTCCCACTGCCCCTGGGCTGCTCACAAGCAGGAGAGAGAGAGAGGCTGGCTTCTCTCTCACCATGACTCCCCCGAAAATGGTATTCGTGGGCATTCTGCTGCTGAACCTGAACGTGGCAGATACGGACTTCTGTTTCGTGGCCCAAAGAAAGAGGTGTGTACCCATTTTCTCTTGAACAGATCTTGGGGATTCAGCCAAGTGTCATTGTGCTAGCTACAGTTGTCAACGCCATGTGTTGTTGTTGGGCTCTTAGTGCAGGACACAGTATTCTCAAGGCATAAGAATGGAATTCTAGAACATTGTTTCACACTATGGAATGATTTCACTTGGTACGTAGCAAAGGGATATCTTTCTAGAAACCCACTATTGGCTTGTATGAGGCTCCATGTGTGGCTTGCACAGCACATTGCTCTGGCATCAGCATCCCTGCACTGTTTGTGTGGCGCACAGCTTTGGACAACAGGGAAAGTAGTTGTGATGTTAGCGCTACTGTACCGGCTGCAGGCTGCCTCGTGGCAAAGATATGTATGCAAAACAAACTGACACAGCCCTCCCTCAGTATTCATGGAGAGTTGGTTCTGCTGCTGCTGCCCCCGCGGATACCACAAATCCACAGATGCCCCAGTAGACTTACTGGGATCCTGCGAGGGCCTCTTCCATGTTGCGCCGGGCCTGCAACTCCCTCCATGGGCCTCAGAATGCTTCTCCGAAGGAACTTCTGGTTTACCCAAAGTTACTTCGGAGAAGTGTTCTGTGGCCCACAGAGGCCTTTAGACGGGTTTACATGCCCAGCGCGACGTGGAAGATGCCTCTGGAGGCTTCTGGGCTTGGCATCCGCGGATGGTGAGACCCATGGATGCCAAGGCCACTGATAACGAGGTACAGCTGCACTACTATCATCCATTGACAAATGTCATTCATGGCTTTTAATTGGGTCTCTTGTACCTTGTGGTGGTTACTGTTGTAGAATCACTCTTGAAGTAGTGGCTACAAAGTAAAATGGGTGGTAGTGGAAGGCATCTACCGGTATGTGTAGAATGATCTTTGTACCTGAGTGAGAGAGACATTACAGGGGGGCACCGATATCCACTGATTCCTCAACCGCGGTTTCAATTATCCACGGTTGAGGAATCCCCCCCGCACCCTCCACAGCCCCCCCACACTTTTAGCAGAAACCTGAGCACTAGGTGATAGCTAGAGTCTCAGCAAGGTTGCAGAGACTCTAGCTATTAACTAAGTCTAGTTGCTCAGGCCTAAAACAGATGGAAACTCAGAACTTTTGAAGAAAAGAACGGAGGTTTCTGCTAAAAGTAAGTGCCTGGGGGGGGCTGTGGAGGGCGGGGGGGTCGCGCCCGCCCCCCGCACTTACTTCTAACGGAGAAAGCTCCTTTTTTTTCTTCAAAAGCCGAATGCAGCAGGCCTTCTTACCAACAAGTCTTCGGTGCTAGAGTGTCTCAGCAACCTTGCTGAGAGGTTGCTGAGACACTCTAGCACCAAAGACTTGTTGGTAAGAAGGCCTGCTGCATTCGGCTTTTGAAGAAAAAAAACGAAGCTTTCTCGGTTAAAAGTAAGTGCTTGGGGGGGTTGTGGAGGGTGCGGGGGGTCGCGCAGGCCCACGGGGAGGTCGGGCCCCCCCTGAAAAATAGTGTGCCCATTTCCACGGTTTCAGGTATCCACGGTGGGGGCTGGAACGTATCCCCCGTGGATACCGGTGTCCCCCTGTACGTTGATGCAAATAATTAGCTTTCAGTATTGGGCAGTGTTCTTTGAGAGTACCATTGAAATCCCCTGCTATATGCGGATCTGGCATCTGCAGATTTGTCTCAACACAGATATGGGGGTCCACTGTGAAGGCCAGGGGAAAAAAAGGATAAAACATGGCTTTTTTACCTTTTTAGATTCAAACCGCTGTGTGTTCTTCCTTTTTACAAGCTTAGATCGTGCTCCAGAAGTCTCTTCTGGGTCTTGCGACTCCACCCTCCCCTTTCCCAAGATCACCCCAGAATGCACAAGAGTCACAAGACCCAGAAGAGGCTTCTGGAGCACGATTTAAGCTTGTAAAAAGGAAGAACACACAGCAGTTTGCATCTAAAAGGTAAGTAAAAGGGTTGGCTTGCAATACAACCATAGTTGCTTTCATGATTGAGACTTCTTGAGGGCTGCTGCGTGTGGCAGTTTCAATATAGCTGGTGGGCTGCTATTTCCTTGTGGTACAGACATCTGCCAGAACACTGGTTGCTTTGTTAGTCGATGAAATCTGTAGTAGCCCAGCTTCTGAAGTCTGTTCAAAAGTCATTGGTAGCAATGTCTGTATTAGTGAGGCTCTGGAACCTGAGCACTTTCAGCCGCCACAATCTAGTGGGCGCTACTTAATGACAGGGGAGGAGAACCATTTTTTTTTTCCCCTTCCTGTTCAGTCTCTAGACCAGCGATTTTCAACGTTTTTCTTTTCACGGCACACTGACCTCTATGGTCTCTGTCTCTTGTGATGTCACTTCCGGCAGACTCTTCCAGGTTCTACGGCTCTGTGTCTAGGGCAGCTATCTGTAGTAACTAATTGTCTCTCCCTCTTCCTCTGCTGGCGGACAGACAATTCATTACTACAGACATTTGCCCTAAAAACAGCTGCAGAACCCGAAAGAGTTTTTCAGCCATTTTCAGCTGATATGCTCCAAACTCCCACAGCACAACTGCAGCCTTTTTGCGGCACAGCGGTTGAAACTCGCTGCTCTAGACTTTAAAGTCCAAGCAAAACAAGCACATCAACAACCCAGCGATCCATCCCTGCCCTTCCCTTGCTGTGCATCTTTCTCTGAGCTTTGCTTCTCTGCGCCACCTAGAAGATGTTGCACTAGTGTCATGATGAAACTTAGCAGCTGGGGTTTGGGCCACTGAAGAACAGATGCTTAGAATTTGTTAAGGCCACCATGCCTTGGTGTAGCGTCCCCTGTTCCTCCCTCTCTTTAAACCCTGCTGGTGACTTTTCTGTCCCTCCTGTAGATAGCCGTCATGGAAGAAGGGAGGCCGTCCGAGGCCCAGGCTTTGTGGTGCGCACCATTTTGAAGATGCAGTGAAATGATTGACTTATTTGGATGGTTTTGCAGGAAAGATGATGATTGTGTGTCACATTAGCTTGAAAAGATTTAGGGGCCACATAGTGGTGGTCTTGACAGCTGCCATGAAGAGCAATGTGAGCAGGCACAGATGGCAGCACAAAACCAGTTTGAACAGGAATTTAAAAAAGGGACGCACAGCTTGCCCCTGACATTCATTGTGGGGGGGGGGCATGGGGGCTGCTGCTGGCCTGGCTGTGGTGAATTGGAGCAACCTCTCTGCTGTGTCGGACGGCTCCGTACCGAGCAATGGGGCAGAACTTTGCACAGTCAGTTGCAGCCATCGCCGTTGGCCTCAGCGCCAGCTTTGAGCAGGTTGTCTCTCCCTCTCTGCCCTTTAACGGTGAGAATAATCCAGCCGTGGCACTAGCTGCCAAGGGGCATTGCAGGGTCTCCGAAGGGGGGGTTGTCTTGGCTTGAATAAAAAAGCCCTCTGTTTCAGCTACAGACTAGTAGCATTTGATTGGTCAGTTCACAGTTGCTAACTTGACACCTTGAAATACTGTCAGAATATTTGAGTAAACAAATAGAACAGCTTTTCTTTGCATAGCCTGTTAATCCAAAGTTTGGCTGGAATTTGAAGGAATGGAGGTTGGACTGTAGTCATGCTTTTGGTGGTGACTCTCTTTTGGGGGTGGGCGGACAAGCAAAGTCCCTTTGATTAAGAGGTGTTCTCTCTCTCTCTCTCTCTCTCTGTGTGCAGCTTGCAGTCGGGCTGTGCTGGGGAACAGGGTGTGTATTGACTATATAGGCAGCAGTTTCTCCCGTGGCCTTGAATATGTTGCCGTCATGCCTTGGTTCCTTGCAGTAGCTTAAGAACAAGCGCACTGCACATCCCTGCGCACTTGTGCAGTGTATTTAAATGGCAGCAACGACACACAGGCTGGCAGGCCCCAAGGCGGTGGTTCCTTTGGCTAGCAGTAGTTGGGCTCAGAGCAGCATCTTCTTTTGGACCACCTTAAGGTATTTAGCCAAACTGCTCTCACAGGTGTGTTGCTTGCAGGTGGGGGCTCTGCATATTTTTTGGGGGGCAGGCAAGGTAGACAAACATAAGAACGTAAGAAGAGCCCAGCTGCTGGATCAGGCCAAAGGCCCATCTAGTCCAGCTTCCTGTGTCACACAGTGGCCCCACCAGATGCCTCAGGGAGCACACAAGACAACAAGATAACCTGTTTCCCTTTGACACTCCCTTGCACCTAGCACAGAGAAAACCTCCTCCTACAACCAGGAGGTTGCTAATCCCCATCATCATCATCCTCTGGCACGTGGAAATGTCTTAAAGTTCCACTCTTGCAGTTGCCAGGAATCAAACTCCAGTTGCAAAGGTGGGCAGAATGGTCCACGCTGGGCAGAATCAAGCCAGCTTGTGAGCCACAGGGCTCCTCCACAGCCTGGAGTGACGCTGGAGTGACGCTTTTTGCAGGACTGTCGAGGAAAGGGAGGTGATATGAAACAGAGCAGGGTATAATTTGAAACAGAACTTGTTTTTGTAAAATCTTTCCAATTTGGAATACTTTCATGGCAGCTTGAAGAAGGGAAAGGATAAGACAGGCCCATCACATTTACAAGCATTCATAAACTGCCTAATTTCTGTCTTGGCAATAGCAGCAGGAGCCTTCTGCTTCCTTGGCAGCCAAGGTTCGACTGCCCATTTATTTTGAAATATTGCTTAGTGCAGGTTAGCAGCTAGATTGCACTGGATAGTCTTGTAGACCTAATTTTAAAAGTGGGGGGGGGGGCTTGCAAAAAAGTTGTCCATACCTCCCCACGTAGCCATGAGGGTTAAGCATCTCACATCCAGCATGGATACTTTGATCCAGGAGTCAGGGCTGGCTGCAGCTTCCCTTATCCAGTATGTACTTTACTGGAACATCCATGGCTGACCTGTAGCCGCCTTGGGTCCCTTCGGGGAGAAAGGCGGGGTAAAAAGTAATGTAAATAAATAAAATAAAATAATGTGTGAAATGAACCTTAGAAACTTGGAGTCTTTCTGTGAAGAGTAAGTCGAAGGCAGGAATGGAAGAGGCTGTATTTCATAATCTCATTGCAGTAACAAAAACCTGCATCTGATAAAAATACCTTTTCAGCAATAAATTAGTCTTTAAAATGCCACAGTACGCTAGTCTTTGAAAACTGCCCAAATGGATCAGTTTCTTGGTAACTTGCAGCCTCTTTCAATCTGAACATTTTCCAAGCATGTGGTGGTTGACTTGAAATTAGTGCAGGAAATTCCTAAATTGAATGTATTTATTTAATATATATTTTTTTCTCCACCTTTCCCCCAATTATGTGGACACCCAAGGCGGCTTACATAAAAATAAGGATAGAGTCAGACCTTTTTATTCACGGTTTTCCCACCCATGGATTTGACTCAATACAGGTGGCAAAACTGTGGAAGAGGGAGTCCGACTGCGCAACATGACCTCTTTTTTCAGCATTGTCGGGGGCCTGCCTGCCGCTTCCTGCCTCCTGTGCGCATCCAAACCGCTGAAAAAAGGAAAAACTGCAACCGGGAATCTGTCGGCGGCCTGCCAGCCGCTTCCCGGGCCAATGTGTTTAAACTGCTGAAAAAAGAAAAAAAATGCAACCAGGAGTCCCTGGCGCCATCTACAGGTTGCTTCTGGTAGCATTTTTTCTTTGAAGTCAGTTTAAACAAATTCAAGAGGAGGGAAACGTCGAAGATGCTGGGAAAATAAGAATGTGGCACCGCTCCCCACCCCGGTTTTCATATAACACTGTTTTTTGTATCCACTGGGGTTCCAGGAACAGAACCCCAGTGGATACGGAGGATCAACTGTATACAATAATTACCTAAAAACAAAACCTAAATCTCTGTGTATATTAAACATAAGACCAATACATATTTCGAAAGGTTATAGCAAGCGTGAAGCAATATATCCTCCTAGCATACTATTCACTATGTTCTACATACAATATCCAACTAAGCCAAAATATCACCAACGTTCTATTCATTAAATCCGCATATCATCACATCATTCTTCTCTCTCTCTCTCTTAAAAATCAATAAATGGTTTCCAATTATTCACAAAAAGGTTAATTGACTTTTTCTTGATTAAAACAAAACGCAGATCTCTAAAAATACAGTAGTGCAGCAGCAAGCTAAGAGCTAAAAACTAAGGCTAAAAAGCATCTGCACAAAAACATATATACATAAAATATATAAATATATACATATAAGGTATAGGAGCAGAAAAGCAGCAAACAGCACAGCAAATAAATTGAGAGAGAGAGTCTGTTCATGTGTTAGACCATTAGAGAGATTATTTTGGCAGGAAACAACTTCACTGCTTGCAAAGTCTCTCTTTTTCTCCCAGCTACTCCCCCCCTCCTACTGTTTGTCTTCTTCAGTATATTGAAATAGCTAATCTTGCTCCCTGAACACTTGGCACTGCAAGAGACTTGAACTATGAGCATGCATTGGAAGATGGGAAGAGCCCACATTCTAACAAGGAGTTGTTCAAGTATTAACTAGTGTTTTAAATGCTGAATATGCAGCATAAGGTAGGCCAGCATGAAAGGTGAAAGCTTAGCTGCTTGAGTATGAAGTAGCAAGGATGGAGTGAGAATAAGGAGCTGAAATGTGTGCGGTGCCTCTCTTGTTGGACTGAACCACTTCAGACAGACAGCCAAGCAGGGGTGACATGATTGACTGCTTTCCCCCATGTAAAAATATCTCCCCGCATACATGCACCTAACATGTCACTGATAAAACTACAACTCTGTTTCATGACACCCTAACTGCATGTGCAGGAAGACTTTTCACTGAAGAAGCAATCGGACATGGGAGTTCCCTTCGCCCGCTGTCTGACACTCTATAGCCCCGCAGCCAGTCTGCAGCTCACCGGTTCTGGCTCTGAACTTGAAGCAGAAGGCACAGGAAGAGGCCTGCTGGGTTGGACAAAGACTCATGTAGTCCAGCATCCTGTTTGCTGCAGCAGGTAACGAAACGCCTCCGGGCAGTTCACAGACAGGGAACAGCCCTCTCTCTCTCCTGCCTCTGCTCACTGAAGCTAGAGGTCGCTTAGCGCCATCCTGATGAGTAGCCAGTGATAGACCCGCCTTCTGTGAACTTGTCTAATCCCCTTTCAAAGTGGCCGTCTCAACCTTGGGGCAGTGCATCCCATAGTTTAGACATCCACCCTCCAGCTCCTGCCAGTTGGTTTCATGGGATGAGCCCTGATTTTGAGAGAGGGATAAAGACTACTTTCCATTTTCGCCACACCATGCATAATTTTATAGGACTCCGTCATACATGTGTGTCCCCCAACCGCCTTTTTTCTAAACTAAACCCCCCCCCCCGATGGTTGTTGCCTTTTCTTGCTAGGAGGGGTAATCTGCACCCCTCTGATGCTGGTTGCCCCTCTTCTGCACCTTTCCAGGTCTGTGGACCTGAAGAACTATTGTGGCCCAGGAAATGTTAGTATTGAGAGGGAGACCTGATGAAAAAGGGGAGTTGCTAAAGGGGGGGGGCTATTTGAATCCCTTGGGAGCACCATGCAAAAAAAAAAAGATGTGGGAGCGAACATCTACATAAGAACATAAGAAGAGCCCTGCTGGATCAGGCCAAAAGCCCATCTAGCCCAGCTTCCTGTGTCACACAGTGGCCCCACCAGATGCCTCAGGGAGCACACAGCCAACAAGATAATAACCTGTTTCCCGTTGACACTCCCTTGCACCTGGCACAGAGAAAACCCACCTCCAAAACCAGGAGGTTGCTTATGGCTTGTAACCTGTGATGGTCTTTTCCTCCATGAATCTGTCCAAACCCCTTTTAAAGGCATCTAGGCCAGATGCCATCACCACATCCTGTGGCAAGGAGTTCCACAGATGAATTACACGCTGGGTAAAGAAATATTTTCTTTTGTCTTTCATCTAGTCTTTCATCATCTCTTACCAGCTCCTTATCTTGCCTTCCTTCCTGTAGACTTGCCGTTCATATCTCCTGGCTGTATGGTGTTGGTGCTGCACTAGGAGGAGGGACCCATTGCGACAGGGTGCTCTGTATCGCAGTTCTCGATTGGTCTGGCAAACGGGGGGGGGGGTGCCGTCAGTGTCCAGGGACAGGGAGATTCCCTTCAGAAGTTCATCTCGGGCCCAAATGCTCTAGCAGCTTAATTAACGGTCAATTAACAAATGGCATCATAATCCAGCTGCAGAGACTAATGCAGATTTCAGCTGAGCCAGCTGTTTTTTGTACTGCTTTGTAAGGATGACCCCCATATGTGTGTCAGTGTAATAGGAAAACAGCTGGCAAGTCGTTGACACTGACATAAAAAACAAAAGGCTTATTAGAAGAATAGAATCTTTAGAAAGACCTGCTTGAAATAAGTGGAGCATAGAGTTTGTTCGTTTATTTATTTATTTTATTTACAGTATTTTTACCCCGCCTTTCTCCCCGAAGGGACCCAAGGCGGCTTACAACATGGGAAAGGAATATAATACAATACAAAAAATAATAATCACATTTAAAACAATAAAAACAATTCACAAAAACTAGTAAAAAAACCATCGTCTAAAAATTAATAAAAAACAGATCAAATTACAATTAAGTTATAGTACGTATATCTATGCCGTTAACTTGGTATGGGAAAATAGCCAATTGGAGGACATGTTGAAAGAGAGGCTGATGGATGGGGGTGGCAATTGAGGTGGGTGGTTGTCATGGGCCTTCAGTTGCAGCAAACAAGACTGAAGATGACAGACCATTTTGTAACAAGTGGCTCTCTGAATAAAACGGGCTAGTTTTGCCAATTCCCTGGTGAGGCCTTCTGTCCATTTTTATACAGCCAGGCATAGATGCTAATTAGTTGCAGCAAGCTAGATGAGAGAGGTTTCTGGTCCTCAGCATTTTGTAGTTTGCTGTTAATTAACCATCTTCAGGGCCAAACTCCAGGCAACCTTTTAAACCACTGTATGCAATTATGAATATAACTGGTGTAGCTTTGCATCAGTTCGAATCCAAGGCAATCCATTCAACATTACAGTAATCCAAGTGTATGCCCCAACCACTGATGCCGAAGAAGATGAAGTTGACCGGTTCTATGAAGACCTACAACACCTTCTAGAACTAGCACCCAAAAAAGATGTCCTTTACATCATAGGAGACTGGAATGCTAAAGTAGGAAATCAAGAAATAAACGGAACAACAGGCAAGTTTGGCCTTGGAGCGCAAAATGAAGCAGGGCAAAGGCTAACGGAGTTCTGTCAAGAGAACACGCTGGTCATAGCAAACACTCTTTTCCAACAACACAAGAGGCGACTCTACACATGGACATCACCAGATGGTCAATACCGAAACCAGATAGATTATGTGCTTTGCAGCCAAAGATGGAGAAGCTCTATACAGTCAGTAAAAACAAGACCTGGAGCTGACTGTGGCTCAGATCATGAGCTTCTTATTGCAAAATTCAGGCTTAAACTGAAGAATGCAGGGAACACCACTAGACCAGTCAGATATGACCTAAACCATATCCCTTATGAGTATACAGTGGAGGTGAAGAATAGATTTCGGGCATTAGACCTGGTAGACAGAGTGCCTGAAGAACTATGGACGGAAGTTCGTAACATTGTACAGGAGGCAGCAATGAAAACCATCCCAAAGAAAAAGAAATGCAAGAAAGCAAAGTGACTGTCAGATGAGGCTTTACAAATAGCTGTGGAAAGAAGGAATGCAAAAAGCAAAGGTGAAAGGGAAAGATATAAACAACTGAATGCAGAGTTCCAGAGAATAGCAAGGAGAGATGAGAAGGCCTTCTTAAATGAACAATGCAAGGAAATCGAGGAAAACAACAGAATGGGGAGGACTAGAGATCTCTTCAAGAACATTGGAGATATCAAGGGAACGTTTTGTGCAAAGATGGGCATGATAAAGGACAAAAAAGGCAGAGACCTAACAGAAGCAGAAGAGATTAAGAAGAGATGGCAAGAATACACAGAAGAACTATACAAGAAAGATCTTAATGTTCCTGATGACCACGCTGGTGTGGTCACTGACCCAGAGCCGGACATCCTAGAGAGTGAAGTCAAGTGGGCCTTAGGTAGCATCACTGACAACAAAGCTAGTGGAGATGATAATATCACAGCTGAGCTACTTAAAATCCTAAATGATGATGCTGTGAAAGTGCTGCACTCAATATGCCAACAAATTTGGAAAACTCAGCAGTGGCCAAAGGATTGGAAAAGGTCAGTTTACGTTCCAATTCCAAAGAAGGGCAGTGCCAAAGAGTGCTCAAACTATCGCACAATTGCACTCATTTCACATGCTAGCAAGGTTATGCTCAAAATCCTACAAGCTAGGCTTCAGCAGTACGTGGACCGAGAACTACCGGACGTACAAGCTGGGTTTCGAAGAGGCAGAGGAACTAGAGATCAAATTGCCAACATGCGCTGGATCATGGAGAAAGCACGAGAGTTCCAAAAAAACACCTACTTCTGCTTTATTGACTACGCAAAAGCCTTTGATTGTGTGGATCACAACAAACTGTGGCAAATTCTTAAAGAGATGGGGGTACCAGACCACCTTACCTGTCTCCTGAGAAACCTGTATGCGGGTCAAGAAGCAACAGTTCGGACCGGCCATGGAACAACCGACTGGTTCAAAATTGGGAAGGGAGTACGGCAAGGCTGTATATTGTCAACCTGCCTATTTAACTTATATGCAGAGTACATTATGAGAAATGCAGGGCTGAATGAATCGCAAGCCGGAATCAAGATTGCCGGGAGAAATATCAACAACCTCAGATATGCAGATGATACCACCCTAATGGCAGAAAGTGAAGAAGAACTAAAGAGCCTCTTGATGAGGGTGAAAGAGGAGAGTGCAAAAGTTGGCTTGAAACTCAACATTAATAAAACTAAGATCATGGCATCTGGGCCCATCAATTCCTGGCAAATAGAAGGGGCAGAAATGGAAGCAGTAACAGATTTTACTTTTCTGGGCTCCAAGATCACTGCAGACGGAGACAGCAGCCATGAAATTAAAAGACTCTTACTCCTTGGAAGGAAAGCTATGGCAAACTTAGACAGCATAATAAAAAGCAGAGATATCACCATGCCAACAAAAGTTCGTATAGTCAGGGCGATGGTGTTCCCAGTAGCAATGTATGGTTGCGAGAGTTGGACCATAAGGAAGGCTGAGCGCCGAAGAATAGATGCTTTTGAACTGTGGTGCTGGAGAAGACTCCTGAGAGTCCCTTGGACTGCTAGGAGATCAAATCAGTCAATCCTAAATGAAATCAACCCTGACTGTTCCCTGGAAGGACAGATACTAAGGCTGAAACTCAAATATTTTGGCCACCTAATGCGAAGAGAGGACTCTCTGGAGAAGACTCTGATGCTGGGAAAGATTGAAGGCAAAAGGAGAAGGGGAAGGCCAAGGATGAGATGGTTAGACAGCATCACCGATGCAACGAACATGAAAATGAGCGAACTCAGGAAAATAGTGGAGGACAGGAAGGCCTGGCGGGATATGATTCATGGGATCACGAAGGGTCGGACACGACTGAACAACAAGCTTTGCATGCTAGTGCTATATTCCTACCCTTGCAGCAATTGAAAATTGGGGCAAGCACTGCCGTCTGGCAGTCTTTAACTCCATGGAATTTCTTTGCTTTAGCTACAGAAACTAAACATCACACTTGCCAAGACCATCTCTTTATTCAAAGCATGTTTTAGGAATCTTTCTGGAAAGCCTATTAATCATGGGGGGGGGGAGTAGGGGGCCCTAGACTGCTCTGCTGTACATTTTGTGAGTGATTAAAAAAACATGCACCATTTATTGATCATAGTTTTTGTCCCCATGTCTAGCGCTGTGATCTGTGGTCACACCTAGAGGTGCTGCTGCAGCAGCAGGGAGCTCCCTTAAAGCTCCCTTTCAGGGCTGGCCAGAGGAGGTGGGGAGGAGGACGACTGAGTGAGGAAGGAGGGAGAAAGCAAGGGGGCTCAGGGCCTATGGGAAGGGGCTGGGCTCCCCTGGATGGGCTGGGAATGGGGCTGCTGGACCGGCCCAAGTAGGCGGACCAAGATGAGGGCCGGGGGGGGGGGAGCTGAGGATTGAGCCCCAACTGTGGGAGAGGCAGAGGATTTGAGCCCCAGAGGGCTGGATCCAACCTCAGGGCGGGACTGGGAGACCCCATTGACCCAGCAGGCAGCTTGGGGGCTGAGGAACCCCTGGAGGCCCCACCCTGGACTGCCCTTTAGAAGACCCAGGCTTCCATGTGAGCCGCTCAGTCCAGGCACCACAGGAGGCCAAGGGTGGAGATAACCCTGGGAGGGGAAAGGTACGCCCCCCCTTTTTTTCCTTTCTGAACCTGTTAATCAATAAAAGGAAGCCTTGACGAGCAGTTCCTATGTCACAGGACTTTGCGAACCCCCTGGAGGTGGGTCTCCCCCCTAATGTAAGAGGGGGACTGCAGAAGGAGTGTCCCTACCGTCACAGGAAACGGTCCTCAAATCAATGAACCTCCATTTCCAAGTACTGGAATTTGAGTGGCGTTGTGGCAAATGCACCTGAGGATGTAAACGTTACAAAACAGGATTTGCAACCAGCGTTGTTCATTGGTGGTTTTGCACAGTACAGGTGGACCCCCATATCCGCTGGGGATATGTTCCAGGCCCCTCCGTGGATACTTGAAACCGTGGATAAGAGCGAACACCCACTCCATGGTTTCCTGAGGGCCCCCCCCACCCTGCCTCCCTAGCTCTTATTTTTCTTTCAGCAAGCTTTGTTTCTTCCTTAAAACAAACAGAGAAGCAGCCTCCATTGCAGGCAAGTAGAACGAGACTAAGTCCTAGAGAGGCTCTGCAAGATTTCTGTTAACCTTGCAGAGCCTCTCTAGGACTTAGTCTCGTTCTACTTGCCTGTAATAAGCAGCCAGAGGCTGCTTCTCCTGTTTCTTTAAGGAAGAAACAAAGCTTACTGGGAAAATTAAAAGCCTGGGGGGGTCCCCACGATCCGTGGATAACTGAAACCGTGGATAGCGAATCAGTGGATATGGGGGCCCACCTGTATCTGGTATACAATGCGGACTTCCAAGAGTCTTGGCTTTAGTGGTCTGCTCACTCAGGTGCTCTTGCATTTAGTGCTCTCTCCCTCTCCTGAAAAGCATTATTACAGATGGTCAGGGACTGGCATGCTTCTAATGCTTCTTTTTAATAAGAACTGACCTTTCCTTCTGAAACAGGCTTGAGACTATCTAGTCCAGCGTTCTGTCTTCAGCAGGAAATTTTAAGCAAAATCCGACAGCAGTCACCCTTCCTGTTTGACCCGAGAAAAGATATACTGCCTCAGTATGTGGAAGTTCCATTTAAGCTACTACCATGACTAACCAACCATTCCTGAATGGTTTATATCGCCAAAAGACAGCTGGGAAGTGTCTCCTTCAAAACTGTTGTATCTTAAGGGCCCTTAACCACCCGTAACATCTTGCATGTCTATTATTACACTGGTGCAAATATTGTTTTAAGAAAATGAATGTTCTTTTTTTTTCCTTTTTAGAAATCTGATTAACCTGTATCCTTATCAGGAGCCTAAATTTTATTTATTGATTGATCAAATGGAAAAGTTGACCACATTGCAGAAGGGCATCTTTTTGGTAGCTGGACTTGGCTTCTCGCCCTCTCTTTGGAAGTCTCATAATGTTTTCTTGCCTAAGAAATGAACAGGAGCTTCCCCCCAAAAGGGCTACTGACTGCTTATGAGCTATAAATAAAACGTACCCCATAAAAGTCAAGGTGATGGCTGTATATCTGTGCCAATGTATCTTCACGTCGCACCCTTGACTCTTGCCCATGGTGTTGGCATGTGAATGGCGAAGAGGTTTCCAAAGTGTGAGGTGCCCCCCCAGCCCCTCTCTAATCCTCACCAGTCTTCAAGCCCATCCTTGACTGCCAGTAATAATTCTTCTGAGGGTTTCATGCTCAGCCTTTCGTTTGCCCCACTCTGGCCCTATAAAAAGTGGTATTTTGAACGTCTTGCAACGTTAGATCCTGTGTCCTCCTTGTTCGTTCAGGCCCGAGTATGCAGAGGCACTGAAGCGTGAGCAGTCTTTGTTAACAGTAGAACCCGGGACTTTGAAGAAGAGAGTTCTGCTTTTTTCCCCAACTTGCTGTGTTTAGCAGACGTCCTTGTGACATGGGATCATCGGTTCCCACCCTGTGCTCGTTCCTGCTGCTCAGTTATAAAAATGGCTTGTTGCTGGTTCCTCTGCTCCAGTTTAGAGACCTCGGCTATGGCTCCCGTTGCGAGAGAAGCCGGTCAGCAGGAGGGCGGAGGGGGGGGGGCCACCCTGGAGCTCCCCGTGTAGAACCTTGTTGCGTATCTACCATGTACTGTCTTCCTAGAAGCGTAGCCTGTGGTATTGCAGAGTGTGTGTTTGGTAAGGGGACAGGATGATACCCGGAATTCCCAATTGGCAAAGGCGCCAGTAGGAGCGCACGAGTCCTGTGCGGGAAGGAAAAGTGTGCGGGAAGGAAAAGTGTATTTTGAGCCCTTGTAAAGCAATCCTGTCCTAGTGGAGGACAGGAAGGCCTGGCGGGATATGGTACATGGGATCACGAAGGGTCGGACACGACTTAACGACTGAACAACAACAACAACAAAGCAATCCTAAATGTGGCGTCCTGGAATTCACAGCATGGTGGGGGGTTGACCCTTTCTCTCTTGCGCTAATGCATCTCTCCCCCACTCTCATGAATAAGGCATGCCGCTTGCAGACGCTCCTTATCACTGTCAACCTGAAATCCAAAGAATCCCTGTTAAGGCGACGTTACTCTTTAAAGTGGAGGGAGACACTTGAATAATCAAGTACTATCCGTTTAGTACAATACGTTTTATTAGAGTAGCATATGAGAATATCCTCTGAACATGGGAGATTCATCTCCAGTCTCCTTGCTTGGGGCAAGGGGGAGAGAGGATAACATGCGAAGCTGCCCTTTCATCCGCGTTAGGAGAGTAGGAAGGGTGGGCTCACGCAGGCAAGCTCTGTCGGCAGAGGGCAAAATGTAGCGTAACGCCTCTGAAGGCCCAAACACGTTAATGTCAAGCCCACCTGAGGCACCTGGTGGGGCCACTGTGTGATACAGGAAGCTGGACTAGATGGGCCTTTGGCCTGATCCAGCAGCTGGGCTCTTCTTATGTTATGTTTAATGGGACAATTATAATACTTATGTAATATGCATCTAAAATATTGTTTGTTTGTTTATTTGCTGTTTATAATGGTTAAATGCCTTGGTAAGCTGGAGAGTATGCTACTGTTTTTTATTTATCTTTATAGTTAGGAGGCTGCCAAGTAATAGGTCAAGCTTACAATCGTTAAAGATCCTGCTGCCTCTGCTGTTGCGCCTTCCAATCCCTGGATTGGACGAGGAAGGTGGGGGAGACAAAATAGAAGAGGAAATGTGAAGGAAAGTGGTGAGTTAGAGCATTGGGAGATGTTCTAGCCCACCACTCTCCTCTCCTCCCCACTTCCTCTTTTGCTTTGCCCCCCTCTTCCTTTTCTAGTCCAGTGTGTTGGAAGAGCACAGGCTGGCACATCATCGTGCGCGTGCGCTGCTTCAGCTGCTGGGAGGTCTTGAACCAACCCTGTCCGATAGTGACAGAAGATTTTGAATTCACACTTGATGAAATATGCTCCAGCCGGTCCTTGTGGGGTCATTCAGGATCAAATTCATGATGCACAAAAGTGCTGGCGGGAGGATGGGAGACGGAGAGAAATGAATTCTCCTTGCTTTACAAATGTGAAGTCTTTCACAGCAGTGCCCCAGATCCTGCCCATTGTCGTGATAGAAATACTGAAAGCAAGATTAAAAAAGTGAGTCAGCAGAGAGCTCTGAAGTGGAAATTTGGCAGAGGCAGTGAGACCTCCGTGCTCCAGTTTGCTGCTTGCGCCTTTTTCAGAGCTGCCAGATTGTCTACCTGAGCAGCTCCCCACATTGCAGCCAGCCGGCTTCAAGCCTAGACAATGCTTTGCGAGGTCCGATCATTACGTAGCCAGCCCACAGAATGCACTTTTTTTTTTTTCCTTTTCTGTTCTAGGAGGGACTGAGAACCTTCATGGCTTTTTCAGTACAAGAAACAAGAGCAGATTAAAGTAAAACTTCAAGGTTAGAGTCTAAAAGGAAGTTGATTCGGAAGGTGGACTTGGAGGAGGAGGAGAAATATGGGGAGGGGGAAGCTATTCCAGGTGGACGTATTCCAAATGAACAAATGTGCTTTTGGCAGGTATCGGACATTTTAAAAACAAAGAAGAAGCAGGAAGCTCAGTCGCTCTTCTCCCCTTGCCAATGGAATTCTTGAGTTCTGCTTCAAATCCCTTCTGAGACTCTTTAAAATGAGCAAAAACGAGCAAGTCTCTCTTGGCACACTGAAGATGAACAGATTGATTGTGCCCAAAGCTTTCATGGGTTAGAACCTGCCTTTTCCACAAAAGCTTATGCCACAAGCAGTCTGCTAGTCTTCAGTGTGCCACAAGGCTTGTTTGTGCAGTAACAGACTGGTAGAGCTTCCCCTCCAGAATTTAAAACTAGCAGCACTGAATGGAATCTGGGGTGCAGAGTCTAGCAGAGTTCCCTGCATGTGTACTTAGGAAGGGACTGTAATATTACAGCCAAAGGCAGTGTTGGCTTACATTCTCTCCAGGATGCAGAAAATCATGTTGCCCTTTGCTTTGTGGGCTACAGGGGTAGATGTGTCATTTCAGCTGTAATTTGGGGACTTCATACTGTAAAACAGAGTTTCTCAAAGTTCTCCCCAAGTGTCGAGGAGAACGTTGAGTGTTTGTGGGGGCAGTGCTCCCAGGATTGTGCTGCTGCCAGGAATTTTACCGGGAATTGTGCTGCCCTCCAGAGGGTGGGGGGGCACGGCCACCCCTGCGGGTCTCCACAAGCCTCAGATCAGCTTCCCGAGGTGATTGAAGCCCATTTCCGGTTTTCAGCAAAACTAGGAACTAAACCGAAAGTGGGCTTCAATTGCCTCAGGGAGCCGATCTGAGTCTTGGGGAGGCCTGCAAGGGTGGCCGCAGGCCCCCGCACCCTCTAGAGGGTGGTGTGACCACTGGTAAGTAAAAAGGACCCCCTTTTTCCCGGCACCAGCAGTAGGTCGCTGACGTCACTGCATGTTACCACCCCTCTTAAGGGGAAGCGACCTGCCCTGTCTCAGAGTGGGTCGCAACCCCCCACTTTGAGAACCCCTGCTGTAAAGGGTTCTCAACCTTTCTTTGAAGCGTTTGTATGCAGATGATGAAAAGAAGCAGCCTTATTACAGGCAAGTAGAACGAAACGAAGTACTAGAGAGGCTCTGCAAGGTTAACAGAAACCTTGCAGAGCCCCTCTAGGACTTAGTCTCGTTCTACTTGCCTGCAATGGAGGCTGCTTCTCTGTTTGTTTTAAGGAAGAAAAAGCTTGCTGAAAGAAAAATAAGAGCTGGGGGGGGGCAAGCATGCCTGCCTGCAGGGGAGGCAGGGTGGGGGTTCCTCAGGAAACCATGGAGGGGGTGTTCGCTCTTATCCACGGTTTCAAGTATCCACGGAGGGGCCTGGAACATATCCCCAGCGGATATGGGGGCCCACTTGTAGATTAGACATCTCCACCAGTTACAATATAAGGTGCAGACTGCATGTATATCACAAAATATGGGGGAGCAATGCACCTCTCTTTATTCCTTCCCCCGTGATTGTGTTCACATGATGGTAAGACATGTATCATGGTTGCATGTTATGGGGTATGCTGTAGCTGCCGATATCAAACTGCCGTGTATATGCTAATTTGGTATCTGGAGGAGCAGCTCTTAATAGCTGTAATTTGTTTGACTATGTCAACAAAATGGAAAACTATTTCTTTTTTTAAAAAAAGGTAATTTCTGTGTTCTGCCCTAGACATCAGACATCCGGAAGAGCTCTCTCTTTTGCGGAAGCCCAGAGATCCAACAAAGAAGAAAAAGAAAAAGCTGGATGACCAATATGAAGATGAGACACTGGAGCTGGAGGGACCATTAATCACCCCTGGATCAGGTGGAGTCGCTATCTTGCTTTAATGGGATTCGAAGGTGCCTTTGGAAAGGAGAGAAGTGGGGGGCGTGCATGAAAGAGGAAGTAGTAGCAGGATGAACTGAAGCTGGTGTCAGTGCTCAAAGGAAAGAGACGCAGTTGCACCGGATCCCTGGTTTGTGCAGGAATTTGGCGAGTTGTGCAGGGTACAGTAATGACTGTGTTTGGCATCCATGCACGGTTAAGACAGTGACACCATGTCAAGTGGTCTTGTGAGTACTGAGCCCGTGCGTGTAGTCCTTGGCCTGTGACTGACACTGGCGCTATAATTGTCTGTTAGGCACAGTGTCAAACCTGGGGGCAGCTCTGTGTGTGTGTGTGTGTGTGTGTGTGTGTGTGTTCGGTTTTTTGTTTTCGTTTTGCATATGTCCCTCACTTCCGCACAATGTATGTCTTAGCTCTGTGTTTACAGAAGTACTTGCCTTTTATCGGTTCTGAAAAATGAAACAAGTGTCCCAACGGTTCGTAGAAGACTTTAAAGCCTTTGGTTCTGTCTTCCTATCCTTTATTTCTTTGATTTCAGGTCTTACGTATATGGAAAAGTAGCCCTGTGCTCTTTGTCTTCCCTAATGGGGGAATCACTTTCATGTCTAAGGTGCATTGTGACTGCGTTTCTAAAGAATACATTAGTGTTGGAGAGTGTGTTTCTAAATTTAAGTGGGGGACTGAAAAGACCTGGTACTTTCAGATCCTGCAGATGTTTTGAAAACAGCCTGTGGCTGAACTATGCTTTTGTTCAGAACGCCACATCAGTATAGACTTGCAGTGCTGATGCAGTAACTATTGCATCATGGTGATGATTGCATAGATTTCCCAACCACACAGAGTTGTTCGGGGTGCTTTTCATCAAAATGCAAAACTGCAAATAAAACGATATCCAAACTAAGTTTTATACAGTAGATGCACTGTATTTTAAAGGAAAACACTCCTGGGAGAAAAAAGAATGCACTTAATGGGATATCAATAGTGGATCTTTGGAAAGCACCTGGAGAACAGACGTTGTCTTCAGGGGTCTTCAAAGATGTAGAAGGAAGGAAAGAGAGAGATCTGAAGAAACACGGTCCACATTGAGAACCCCACCTCTGCAAAGGACTAAGATATGATGGTGGGACACAGGCACCACTGTGTTTTTAAATTTAACCTGCCACTTTATAGGCAGCCAGGATCGCAGGGTATGGCATTGTGCTGGCACAATAATTGTTGTGCCAGTTGGCAGCACAGTGGCTCATAGAATCATGCCAATGCCTAGTGCTGCTTGGAGCTTTGACACCTCTAGACACAGAGTCTCCTGTCCTGCCAAAGCCGCTCTAATTTTAATGGTGGAACAGTTTGCACTGGCTTGAGAAGGAGCTGCTCCCGTTTTCATCAGGATGTCCTGACCGTGGACTCTGTGAAGTGTGAAAGGGCACGCTGGGGCCATGTGGGAAATGTCGAAGAGATCGTTTTACCAATGCAAACATGAGTGGTAACTGAATGCCCCAAACATCCTTCCTGTCTGTCTCCGTTTCAAAGGAGAGTCTGGCATTTTAAAGTGGCAACAGGGGTATCATTTGTCCTTTGGATTACTGTGAGTTTAGACTGACTCTGTTAGCACTGCTGCTTTACGAGAATGAGTAAGGCTGCCGTCCTAAGCCTACGTAGAAGGAAGTCAGTCCTGTTGAAAGTAATGGGACAGGCTTCTGAGTTAAACCTGCTTGTAGCTGGGATATATGTATGGGAGGGTTCTTGGAAATAACAATATCCTGGTTCCTCTGGGAGCACATGCATAATTAAAGGCTCAATAAATGCAAAGCAGTATGCAAAACAATGATTCAAACTGTGAACGGAGAACAAAGAAAGAAAAGGTTAAATAATGGAGATCCATTTTGCACATGCCAGCTTTAAAATACAGGTGGGCCCCCATATCCGCTGGAGATATGTTCCAGGCCCCTCCGTGGATACTTGAAACCGTGGATAAGAGCGAACACCCCCTCCATGGTTTCCTGAGGGCCCCCCCCACCCTGCCTCCCCTGCAGGCAGGCATGCTTCCCCCCCCCCCCCCCGGCTCTTATTTTTCTTTCAGCAAGCTTTGTTTCTTCCTTAAAACAAACAGAGAAGCAGCCTCCATTGCAGGCAAGTAGAACGAGACTAAGTCCTAGAGAGGCTCTGCAAGGTTTCTGTTAACCAAGGTTTCTGCCTGCTTCTCCTGTTTCTTTAAGGAAGAAACGAAGCTTACTGGGGAAAAAGGAAAAGCCTGGGGGGGTCCCCACGATCCGTGGATAACTGAAACCGTGGATAGTGAATCAGTGGATATGGGGGCCCACCTGTATAGGCCTTGCTTGATTTCCTGAAAGCGAAGATATCAATCAGGACGGAGTAGGAGGGAGGGGTCTGCAATTCTTCCATTTATATCTTGGCAGAGTATATTTTCCTCTTTCCTGTGTTTAACCTCTTCTTTTCTCTCCCCCCCCCCAACCCCACTCCTACCCTTATTGTTAATGTAAGATTGCTGTTACCTGGCTTGCATCTTTAGGATAGAGTGGGCTATAAATCAGGTTAAATCTAGATTCTGATTATGGAAATTAAGGCTGGTACAGTACAACATCATTAAGAGTTAAGACTAAAAATGAGTGCTTGTCCCTTTAATGCCAGCCTGCTGTGCCAATGTTTAACATTTGTATAGTGCTTTCTGAGTGTGCAGAGTGCTTCAAATGCATTATCAGGATATAGTCCTTACAACAACTCTGTAAGGTCTCACTATTGCAGCTGGGAAACAGGCTGAGAGGGAGTTGCCTGTCCAGTGAGTTCATTGCAAGGTTTGAACCAGGGAAGTCCAAACATGTAACTTGGTCACATTGAGCTACAAAATAACCCTGAAGGCTGTCTGTCATATTCCTTGGAGAGTCCTGTTTTTTATGGGGCAATAGAAGCCGGGCGGGCGGGGGGGGGGGGGGATACATGTGGCGAGTCTGTTCTGACTGTACCGCTTTCCTCGCCAAGTAAGATGAGATCAAGGGTGCCATTTTTCCCCTTTTCCCCTCAGGAGGCATAGAAATTAATACCCAAACAAAGGGACCTTTTCTGGGGTACTGAAACCACGTTCTGTAGCATGTTGAATATCCAGGGTCCAGTGAGATCTACATTCAGATAACCACAAGATCTCCTGGTTAAAATGGCCATCGCTTCTGTGTGTGGGGTGTGCAGGAAATGTGTGAATCCCAGGCCTGCGCCTAGTTTTGTTGCACGTAGCGGAGCCAGAGGTTACGTGAACACGGATAGCCCAGACGAGATGCTTGCTCTGCGCCCAGCTGCCGAGAGCCCAGGGCTGTGTTGTAGTCCTGAAGAAGCACTTTTGCGGTGTGGGGGAGCCAGTGAGGTGTTGTGTTTGGACCAGGAGGACTTGGGGTCAGATCTCTGCTCAGCCACGATGCGCACTTGGATGAGTTGTGTTCTCAGGAGGTGAGAAAGGGCAGGAGGTGGTGTGGTCTGGTCTGATCTGGTGGTTGAGCTGCCGCCTGCCTGAAGAAAGCAAAGGCGAGACCAGCGACCGGAAGTTGCCAATAAGCTGAGAGAACCTGTATTAATCGCTGTCAAGCAAGCTCAGGTGTGCTATGATACCACACCGTGGAAGGGAAACATCTGGAGAATGAAAAGGGTTCTGTGCAAATAGAACATTCTTGTAACGTTCTTAGAAGAGCCTGCCTATGTAAACCGCCTTGAATAATGTCTGAGGAGAAATCTGGTGACCAGAAAGGCGGCATATAAATACAGATTATTATTTATATCCTCTCAGCCTAACCTGCTTCATAGGGTTGTTGTGAGACTAGAAGGAGGAGGGGGAGGGGCCACATCCGCCAGCCTGAGCGCATGGAAAGAAGGGTGTTATGCAAAGGCAAAAGATAAATCCTGCTTGAGTTCTTGATGATTTCAAACCCCTGTGCATAAGATGCAAATCCTGCGGGGGCATTAATTGCAGGGTGGTTTTTTTTTGAATGGAACTCTCTTAATCCAAGCAACTGGTACCACCAGACTACCTGCCTGCAGGCTTCCTCCCCATAATTCTGGCATAAGGCCATGAAGGTGCCCTGAGGTCACTGTGGATGCAGCCCAGGATCTCAAAGACGGTCCTGTTGCAGCAAGTCTTCAGTTGTAAGAAACGTTCATGATTTGGCAGAGGGGGACAAGAAGTGGTTTGTTTTGTTACAGCCTCTGCTGGAACACCCCCTTCTCACATTGCCTAGGGAGCCAGAGTATTTGGCGGTGTATATATACTGCTGTGCTCTTATACGGTGAGTGTAAATGCAGTTCTTGTGGCCTTTGACAGCAAGCACACTCACTGCCTTGCCACTTGCTCGTGACACTCCCAACCTTGTTTTGTGAAGTGGATACCACAAGCCAACATTTACAAGTAGTTTTGTAAAAAGACTTTCTGGCCAGTTAACATATTTCTTTTTTTTTTCCCCCGCCACAATATTTTAGGCCATGGACATCTACATGCTGAGACTTCATTCAAATGAGTAGTTGCGTTGGATTAATATTTTTAAGTCCTGCACAGTCCCTGAGGTGCAAAGGGGTAGGAAGCAAACTTGTTCACTGTTGACCAGCAGATCCGATTGCAAGGTGGGGAGGGGGGCTGCAGGTTATTTGCAGTTTTAAGTTACCCGCAATTTACTGAATTTCATGCTCGGTCCAGATTCCAGTTGTTGGATGCCCGGCACTGAACTTCAGAGTAAGAATGCTATGGATAATGCAGCTTTCAGGTGTGGAAAAAGTTGAGTCTGTCTGTGTATGGACTTAGAACTCCTTAGAGCTGAAAAATACAGTGGGCCCGTTTCCGTTCCCAGAACTCCCGCGGATACTGAAATCCGCATCTTGAGAAGTCCGCTATCGCACATATGGGGGCCAATGTAAAAACCTTTTTTTAAAAAAAAAAGGTTAAAAATAGCGTTTCTTACCATTTCACTGCCAGCGAAATGGTAAGAAATGCTATTTTTAACTTTTTAAAAAAAGGTTTTGACAGTGGCCCTGTATCCGTGAGCATCTGCGTTGAGACAAATCCGCAGGTGCTCAAATTGCGGATACGGAGGGCCCACTGTAATTGCAACAATGGGAGCAAAGTAAAATTACTTAAAAATAAAAATGAGTTTGGGCTCCTGCCATGTCCCTCCAGACCACAGAAGAATTCTGGAAGGAAAGGGGGGCATGTTGTCCCTCTTTGCCTGAACAAGTTAGGAATGCTTTTTGCCAAGTTGTGTTTGTTCCTGGTCCTGTTAGGCTGCATGCTGATGCCTGGGATTCTTTGACCTCCTTAAACAAAGTCCTCCTATATTATCGTTAAGTGCCCAGATAACAGAATTTCTCTCTACTTATGCCTGCAGTCCTTTCAGGCTGCAATCCTGTGCACGCTTTTCCTGGTAGTAAGCTCTGTTGAATGCTGTGGGACTGACTTCTGAGTAAACATGTACAGGATAGGATTGTGCTTTCAGTTTCCTGCTGTCCAAGGCGCCGCCCCCCCCCCCTTGTTCTCCATATCTGATCGGCCCTTGTTGTCAGAAGGGAGTTTGTTCTTTGGCAAGTTCACCTCTCTGGCCCTTGGCATTCTTTCACAAGACCCAGAATTATAAGCAAGCCAAGCACTTTGCGAGAGTGCCGTGGCTCTTTTGTAAACATGTGAGAGACCAATTATGTTCTTTATTCATAGGCCTTTTTTAATACTCAAAAACCACTTTTGTGAACTATGTCTTGGCCTAAAGGGTGTCATAACTGGCAGCGTTTTTCATGTCAAATGTGGTTTGAGAACTTGAGCGTGAGGCTGCTGCTCGATGAAAGGTGTCGGCAGAATGACCGGAGGTGCTGCCCAGGGACGACACCTGTGAACCTCTCCCTGTGTGTCTGTCTTGGGAAAAGGACATAACCAGGAGCAGAGAGAGGGCGGCAGGGGAAGAGAGAAGCCTCACCCAGAGGAGAGAGGCTGGGGGTTTTTTTCCCTCGGAACTCTGCATGCAGCGACGCATCCTGTTGCAACAATAGGGGTACCCACAAACTCTTCTCCTGTGAATGGAAAAATATCACTGGAGAGGGATGAGGGAGAATTTTGAGGGGTGAATGGCGGGGGGCGCAAAGGGATGGTGCTGTCTTGTTTTATAGTTCACTCTGGGTCCTTGCGATTCCTTCCAAATTGCTCTCTTTGAATCCAGGCAAACCTGATAACCTGTTGCAAATAAAATCTTCCCCTCCCTTGCTAGTCTAGTGAATGATTCTAAATGGGGCGCTAACGTTTGGCTGGGACTGCCTTGGTCAGCAAGTGTGGATTGGCAGGGGCATCCGAAAGCGGCGTCCCCTTACCCGTTGGTTTTCTCATGCAGATCCCCACCGATGCAGTCAGGCCACTGTTTGCTGGAAGTGGGTGGCTCTTTTCTCCGTTCCAAAATGCCCCTCATGCCCCAAGTGACACAGACCAGCTTTCCAGGGTATTATTAACCATCAACCCGCAGTTCCTGCTGCCATTTGAAGGACAGTGGCAGTGAGGGCAGAGAGCGAAGGTGTTGGATATGTCGCCCAAAAGGCTTGGGCATTGGCGCCAGCTAGGAGCAATAGTGTGCAGTTAAGTCATAAACGGAACCGGTCTCAAGGCATGTATGGCGGCTCTCATTCCTCTCTCCACCACCCGCCTTGAAACATCCAGATTGTAAGCTCCTTGTGGCCAGGAACCTTCCTTCTTTGGCTGCTGTGCTTTGTAAAGTGCCCTGTACGCCAAAGGACAGGAGGGGGGGGGGACACACACCCCTTTTTGCCACGTGGAGACGTTAAAAGTAATGAGAGAGTGAATTAAAGCGAATTTTTTCATTTGCCAGCTTGTGGCCACAAACCCCTCCACCCTTCTAGAGAGAAGTTCTTTTCCCTCTCACACAACACTAGAACTAGGGGACATCCACTCAAATTGAGTGGAGGGAGGATTAAAACAGACAAAAGAAAATATTTCTTTACCCAGCGTGTAATTGGTTTGTGGAACTCCTTGCCACAGGAGGTGGTGATGGCACCTGGCCTGGATGCCTTTAAAAGGGGATTGGACAGATTCATGGAGGAAAAGTCCATCACAGCTTACAAGCCATGTTGGGGAAAAGCAACCTCCTGGTTGTAGGAGTAGGTTTTCTCTGTGCCAGGTGCAGGGGAGTGGCAGCAGGAAACAGGTTATCTTGTTGGCTGTGTGCTCCCTGAGGCATCTGGTGGGGCCACTGTGTGATACAGGAAGCTGGACTAGAGGGGCCTTTGGCCTGATCCAGCAGCTGGGCTCTTCTTATGTTCTTATCCCCTGCTCCCATGCAGCCTGCCTTGAAGCAAAGGAAGCCCACCCTCAACCTTGCTCCGTGGACAGGCTCCCGCATTTGAATTCCTTTTCCGTTCTGGGGCCTCCCATTCTCGCTGCGCCGCTGGTTACACCGGCACAAAAGTTAACTCAGATTGCGCTGTTAAGTTCTTAAAGAGACGGTATGTATTTGTTGGCTTTAAGGGAGTTCTGGCTATATGCGATTTGATGCTCCAACCTCAGAACGTCACCCTTGCATAAGATGCAGGCCAACTGTACATACAAGGAGGCTTAGCAAAGTCTTCCAAAATACTCAGTTCTCTTGTTGCCTGTGGCCAGTAAGAATCGCCTCCAGGCAGCGCCAAAACTACAACACAGCCTGAGGGGCACCTGCCCCTTTGGCGGAGCACACAGGGGCGCATTTTTTCTGCAGCACGAGCCTCCAAGTAGCGGCAGGAGGCTCGACGCGGTGGGCAGAGTTGCAGTATGCGAAAGCCATGTGCTGGGAAAAGCCCGGGCTTCTTGGGCTGTTGAGGCTGGGCCTCCGAGCCCGGACGTGAGTGGACAGTGACGTCATCACCACTCATGCCTGGGTTTGGGGTGCCAGGGACCCCCGCATACTGCGTTGTTGACCACAAGGTGAACTTGCCACATTTTCATCTCGTTTCACCTCTGCCTCCAGGCAACTGGGCAGGGAAGCTTTTGTAAAGAAAAACATGGTTTAGTTTTTCTCATCAGCCATTGCTGTGCTGCAGAAATAAATGTGTAAGCTGGTGAGCTTCTCCAAATTCTTGTGGGTTAGTGACCCCTGTGGACTCCTCTGGAAGACTGGCTGCAACGGCTGAGTGCACCACTGCATACTTGCACGCCAGTCCTGAGAGCGGTGAAGAGCTTGCCAGCTCTGCCCATGGCATGGTGGGCACGTTCTGTGTGCGCCGAATGCAGGCTTGCAGTTCTGACTTTTGCTAGCGACATGTGGACACCGCAGGCCGTGGACCAGTCACTCTCTCAGATGATGAGTCCTCCATCACTGACGCTTTTGTACGGCTCAGCTGGTTGCAGCTCACGAGAGGGTCGCCTCTGGTGGCCGCTTCTACTTTTTTTTTTTTTAGGGTGCAGTATTTGTTTCTTGCCTTTCCGTTCCCTCTAGGGAGGCACTCAGCGCAGCCAACACCACACTAAAACAGAACAATAAAACTACGGTAAAAAGAAATTCATTATACAAAAAACAACATTAAACAATGTCTGTCACCACCTCAAACTAACCACAAAAATGGTATCGGGACAACATAGCCAAGAGAAAACGAACAGTTCAGTACCAATTCAGGCCACGAAGGCTAAACGAGCCAGAAATATGTTCAGCTGTCACTGCAGCCGTGGTGGAGGCGAAGCCTGCCTTGTCTCCAGGAGCAAAACGTCCCGTTAACTGGGTGGCTCTGTGGCGAAGCCTCTCGTCTGGCACACCTGGCACACGGGAGGCCCCTTGCCAAGCACACCTCTGCCCAAGTTCAGTGTGGACCTTCTGGGGCACTGAAGATTTGCCGACACTGACAGACGTTCACCAATCTGCTGTCGCATTTTTGGGTGTTTCTTTCTCTCTCTCTCTCTTTGCGGAGTTCATTTTGTTGCTCGTTCACTTTTGTCTTTTAATTGTGTTTTCACTTTTGTGAGCCACCTTAATAAGCCATGCTGAGAAAGGTGGGATATCAGTCTTTAAAATAAATAGATATTATGAATGTCTTTAATTAAATTATGTATATTTTTATCTTTGCTGTTGTAAGCTGCCTTGGGCATTTGCTTTGGCATGGGATAAGGCGGGGTATAATTTTTTAAAAATAAATAAATAGTTTTCAGACAGCCAAGGTGAGCGTAATGTTAGATTAATCCAGAAGTTACTTTGTACTGTGTTGCTCTTTGCAATGACTATATATGTTTGCAAGGTTGGCCGGTGTTGTATGTGGGAAGGGACATTTAGCTGAGTGAGTTTCCCCTCTGTATCTTCTACTCAGTTGCTCATAAACATGGAGCAAAATTAGTCCCTTGTCAGGCTAACCTGAATCAGTTTTGATTGTGTGAGAATGTACAAGTAGAAGTTATTTGAAATGAGGTTGCAAAATGACCCCAGGTTTATATGGACATTTAAAGGCAAATACAGTTTAAATCCTTTGAGCATTGGAGAAGCAGCAGCACCAAATTAATCCCTGGCACAAGGAGACAGCTGTCTGAATTCCTGCTTCTGCTCGTAGTAAGACCCCTGGATTCTCCATCGCAAACAGAATTGTTTTCCTTTACTTAAGAAAGCTTTAGTGATAGTATTAGTGTTGGAACAGTCTTTCAAGACAGGAGAGCAGAGAGAACAGCAGCCTTTTAAAGAGCCTTCCATGCTGGCTTAATTCTGGCTGTATTGAAATTTGTGGCCCTGTTGACTTGAATGGAAGCAAAATAAACCCTGAAACTCGAACCCTTCAGGGGGTCCCAAGAGGTCGGCCTGCTGCTCTCTCCAACCTTCCCTGGTGGAAGAAATATTCCATTCTTTAGTAGACTGGACTGTATTAATTTCATGCATCACCATGGTGAGACCAAATATTCTAAACCCCTGAAGAATGAGCTTTGCAACACATGCGTAGCAAATGTTTATGAAATTGTGCAGCTTGGGGTTACACATGCCAGAGCACCGCCTGATCCCGTCTTGGATCCACTGCCTCTGCACTGCAAACACACACACACACACACACACACACACACACACACACACACACACACACACACACACACACACACACACACACACACACACACACACACACACACACCCAACACCACAACAACCCCAAAACTCTTACCGTACTCCTCGCATGCTGCTGTGAAAACTTGGAAGTCCTGCCCTTCTTGATTTCACAGCAAGGAGGGGAAGGGTCTGCTGCTCACTTGAGCGAGCGAGAAGCAGAGAATTGTCGCTTGCGTTGGCGGCAGGTTGGAAGGAGAACATAAGAAGAGCCTGTCTGCTGGATCAGGCCAAAGGCCCACCTAGTCCAGCTTCCTGTATCTCACAGTGGCCCCACCAGATGCCTCAGGGAGCACACAGCCAACATGATAACCTGTTTCCTGCTGCCACTCCCCTGCACCTGGCACAGAGAAAACCCACTTCTAAAACCAGGAGGTTGCTTATGGCTTGTAACCTGTGATGGTCTTTTCCTCCATGAATCTGTCCAAACCCCTTTTAAAGGCACCTAGGCCAGGTGCCATCACCACATCCTGTGGCAAGGAGTTCCACAGATGAATTACACGCTGGGTAAAGAAATATTTTCTTTTGTCTGTTCTAACTCTCCCTCCACCCAATTTTTTAGTGCATGTCCCCTGGTTCTGGTGTTGTGCGAGAGGAAGAAGAATTCTGGGAGGCATCTGCTGGGCCCCTGTGGGGAGCAGGAAGCTGACCTAGAGGACCCCTTGGTCTCCTCCAGCAGGGCTGCTGTTCTTAGCTATGGTCAGAACAGGTTTTGAATGTTTCTTGGAGGAGTGCAAAACCCTCCCTAACCAAAGGTGGTTGGCCGGCCCTAGTGGCAGTTCATACCACCCTCAACTTACTTGAAAAGGGTTTTCTCCAAGAAGAACAAAAGACAATTACTGGCAACACCTGACGTTCCAGCCACGGGAAATGCCTTCAGTGACATTGAGCATGGTTCACATTTGCCTTCCATGTTCTTCTCGTTATCTTATTTTATTGCTGTCTTATGTTGATGTCTGATGTACTATCCCCAAAATTTCCTGTTCCGGGCCTGATTACAGTTTACTCATTTGGACTGCAATCCAGTGTACAGTTTAGGCCACTAACATGATGCTTCGGAGAAATCAACACAAACCCCCAGTGCTCTTGATTTGCATCCTTTGGTCCTCTTACCTATTTGCCTGTTCTTCACTCCTGTCACTCTTATTTCAGTTTCTTTCTTTGTCTCCGTCTTCTGACTTCCTTTCTTTCCTTCTCTGTAGGCTCTGATGTTCTTTACATCGGCCCAGTGAAAGGTGAGACCCATGTGGAGAGGACTTCTTGTCTCCTGTGATTTTTCCCCCCTTTGGCTGCTTCTCTCTCTCTCTCTCTCTCTCTCTCTCTTTCTCTCATTTATATATATGCGCACAGCAGGGTATGACTTTGGCATTGTAGAAACATCTTGCAAAGTATGGGAATGAGGTTCAGAGACTTCTTTCCCATTGGGCACATACTTAGAATTGTAACTCATCCAGGGCCACTAAAATGCATAGTGTTTTTTTGAATGTCCAGAAGTTAACGGGTAAAAGGGCAAATGCAATAAAAACTGATGTAAAATAATAAAATAGGCTAAAATGGCCAAAACGTTAAAAAAGATTTAAAATGTTACACAACAACACAGTTACACGTTTAAAAACACAACGTAACCAGCTCGTCTACAATGCTACGAAACGTAAAAATTGTTTTAACATCTTATAATAAATCTTTTGAAATGACCGAGTTTGCCCGGCAACATGTTGATCTTCAATTCTGAACTCTACAGTGCTACGTTTCGCTTGAATTTCATCAAGCATCATCAAGCGAGCCCTCATGCAGCAGAGGGAGGGTGTTACCCAACACTGGTATGTGCTGCATAAGAGGAGGAGCATAATTCTCTGTTTTTAAACATGTAACTGTATTGTTGTGTAACATTTTAAACCTTTACTAATACAGTGGGTTTTTTTTTTTACGTTTTGACCATTTTAGCCTCTTTTATTATTTTACATCAGTTTTTATTGCATTTGCCTTGGCCTTTTACCCGTTAACTTCTGGACATTCAAAAATCATTGCTGGGCATGAAAATCTTAAATCGTTTTTAAAATGCATAGTGTTGATTTGGGCATTACACACACTCTTAAACCCCCCCCCCCCCCCACTTTTTGCAACTTGGGAATCTATTCTTAGTCTTGCAGCGTTCCATCAAAACGTTGAGTCATAGGATCATAGTCTGTGTTGAACGAATTAGATGCTGAATAATGCTAACCTTGCAAATGTATTCTTTTTGCCAATTAGGGAGCATTTATTCAAGTCCAGGGCTTTATAGCAAAACAATGACACCAACGTACGATTCTCACGACGGAAGCCCTTTGTCACCGACGTCTGCTTGGTTTGGAGATAGTGCGTTATCGGAAGGGAATCCAGGTATACTTGCTGTCAGCCAGCCAGTCACTTCCCCAGAAATCTTAGCCAAAATGTATAAACCACAGGCGCTGCTGGATAAGGCCAAGATCAACCAGGGGTAGGTTTTAAAAGCTTATTTTAGCAGCTTGTATTTTTAAAAAGGTGACTTGTTGTAATGACTAAGCCCACACTTTCTTGATGTGTTGACAGATGGCTGGATTCTTCAAGGTCACTGATGGAGCAAGATGTGAAGGAAAATGAAGCCTTACTTCTCCGGTTCAAATATTACAGCTTCTTTGATTTGAATCCTAAGGTATGCGGTTATATGGATCGCTCTGATCGTGGGGCAGCTCAGCAGAAGTCCGCGCAGTAGTTCTGGGCCTGCCTGGGAACTGGAGATGCTTTGCCTCCAAGTGCCACTACCAGAGAGAGCAGGAAACGAAGCTGACTGAGAATTTTTTCCCCCACAATGTATTTTTCAAATATTCAAGTTAACAAAACAAAAAATAGTTAACCCTTTTTTAATTTCAGTTTTAATTTTTTTTTAAGAGTTCGTTGCTTTTTGGGGGGGCAACAATAACCGAGGAGATGAAAGGCAGGGAGGAAGGACAGTGAAGAGAAAAATGGTCAGTGGTGTGAGCTGGAGAGGCTGTGGCTCAGCAGGCGAGCACTTCCTTTGCCTACAGAAGGTCCCAGGTTCAGTCCCCGGCAGGCAGCATGAAATTCCTGTTGACGATCCTGAGCTGAGCTGGATGGACCAAGGGTCTGGTGCAGCATTAGGGACCTTCCTATGACCTGAGCAAGTGTATGGAACTTTGGGGAGAGCCCACTAAGCAGGGCAGTGTCTGGGTGATGGATGGGCACCCTCTCCGCATTGGAGCCTGGGCAGTCGTGGTCCAGTGGGTGGGCTGAGCTGAGCAGAACGTTCTTACAGCACAGTTACATGATTGGTTGCTTCACGGTGCTTCCAGACATAGGGTGCGGGGTTGTGTGCGTGTTTTCAAAGAGTGCTGGTCACCCCTAGTCATTTAGGTTCAAGGCGCTAATCTAGCACTTACGTACCTGCTAGTTTTATGTGAATTAACAGGATCCATGCAGCAAGCACAGCTCCAGGTCCCAACTATAGGAAGTCGCTTTGCTTTTGAGACATTTTAGCCCACTAATTGGAGTTCTACCTGGAAGCCCTGCTAGTTAGGCAGGCAGGAAATTTTGGTAAGACAAAACGTAATTGTGTCTGAAAGATGAAAATGTAAGATGGGGAAACAACAAGTTATTTGTTGAATGCATTTAAGGGAGGTTTTTAAAGTGTCTTGATTGTATTTTAACACTGAAGTTAATAACTGACGGTTGAGCTGTAGATTTGTAGCTGTATTAGCTCCAAGTTGGCAGCAGCCATGTGATTTATGGCAAGAGGGGGGCCAAGCCAAAGCGTTCTTCTCTTCTGGCCCGTGAACTAAATGGGGCACTTCAAACTGGTGCAGCATTTGACTAGCAAGTAGAAACTCAGGCTTTACGAACCAGGCCGAACAATGATTTGGGATGGTTTGGTTTTTGATTTGCAAAGAGTCCTAGCAGTCCTAGTCCTATCAGTTAGTGCTTGCAAGCTGCTGCTTTCTCAGCGTTGCATTTTGATCAGCTGTTTAATGATTGCCTCTGGTTAGACAGGAGAGGGGTTTACATCCGGGTATGACTCCCTGGTCTTTAAAGTTGTCTCAGATGGTGTTATGGGGGATTTCTGATGCCACGAGTGTACGTGTGCGAAACGTCAAGATATGTGTTAACATCTGTAAAGTTTATTTATTGAAATGAATTGTTTTTTAATCCGACGGAGTTTCCCGGCAACATGTGAATTTTTAATTCGATAATCTGGTCACGTTGTGACAATCTACGAAACTAGTCCTAGCAGGGCTTCTTTGGGCCTGATGCATTGATTCTGTCTCGATTTATAGTACGATGCCATCAGAATCAACCAGCTCTATGAACAGTCCAAATGGGCGATTCTTTTGGAAGAAATCGAGTGTACCGAGGAAGAGATGATGATGTTTGCAGCCTTGCAGGTGAGTTGAGAAGGCCAGAGAGCCAAATCCTTCAACCTCTGTTTGACTACATTCATTCAGTCACTTTTATCACTCCTTTTACCCAAAGGTCCAAAGGCAGCTAATGTAAAAGTAATAAAAGATTAAAAGCCATTTCCAGTACAACCCATATTTAACGAAAGCCAAACAATAATCAGAGACAGACAAAACAACAATTCCCATCCATTCTACCTTCAGGTTCACTGGCAGTCTGCCTCTGAATATCTGCTGCAGGGGAGCGATGGGGGCAGAGGGGTCGGCCTCTGTCTCCTGCTTGGGGGCTTCCCAGTGGCATCCGGTTGGCCACTATAGGTCACAGGATGCTGGACTAGAGGCTGGACCCCCTTTGGCCTGATACAGCTGGGCTTTTCTTAGATTAATAATGCTACTTATGGCCCAATCTTATCTGGGCCTTGAGCTGCCAGAACGCACGCTCTGCAGTCAGCACAGGGCCCAGGCTGCTGGTGTGGCAGCACAAACAGCTGGCAGACCCGCACATGTGCCAACAACGTAGTGCCGAGCCCCTGCCAGAGCAGGTAGGTCAGTAGAGGGGGCATTCCAGAGAAGGATCAGAGCAGGTATTGGGCCAGGCCAGGGCCGTATTGAGGGCAGGGCGGGGCACATAACGGCAGCAGCAGTGGTGCCGATAACCTATGCCCCCGACCCAGGCCCAACGCACCACCAACCTTGGACCTACTCAGATTTACGCCAGCAAAAGAACTGGCGAGGATCCGAGTAAGTCCATTGGGGACCATGATGCGGCAGAGTAGGTAAGCATAAAAGTTCTTTACATACCTCTCCACCACTCCCTGGTCCCCGTCCGGTCCATAGCATGCAGTGGTGGCTGCGTCGGCCCCGCCGTGTGCTTTGGACTGACCCTGGACAGGATTGGGCCGTCACTATTTTTATACTGCTTTCTGAGTGTTCAAAGTGCTTTGCATGTATGATGATGATGATGTCTTTACAACAACCCTGCAAGATGAATAAGATCCTAAGCTCTTTTGTTGTTGTTGTTGTTGTTCAGTCGTTAAGTCGTGTCCGACCCTTCGTGATCCCATGAACCATATCCCGCCAGGCCTTCCTGTCCTCCACTATCTTCCTGAGTTCGCTCATTTTCATGTTTGTTGCATCGGTGATGCTGTCTAACCATCTCATCCTTGGCCTTCCCCTTCTCCTTTTGCCTTCAATTTTTCCCAGCATCAGAGTCTTCTCCAGAGAGTCCTCTCTTCGCATTAGGTGGCCAAAATATTTGAGCTTCAGCCTTAGTACCTGTCCTTCCAGGGAACAGTCAGGCTTGATTTCATTTAGAATTGACTGATTTGATCTCCTAGCAGTCCAAGGGACTCTCAGGAGTCTTCTCCAGCACCACAGTTCAAAAGCATCTATTCTTCGGCGCTCAGCCTTCCTTATGGTCCAACTCTCGCAACCATACATTGCTACTGGGAACACCATCGCCCTGACTATACGAACTTTTGTAAGCTCTTTTACTAGGAAGTAAGGCTCATTGATTCCAGTGGTCTTATGTCCAAGAAAACATGCAAAGGATTGCACTCCATGTATTATCCCCATTTTGCAGCTGAGCCTGGGAGAGGAATGATTTGCCGGAGGTTACTGCAGGTCGCTCATGGCACAGGTCAGATTCGAACCGGGAAAGTCCCGATTCACAGTTTGGTCCCTTCGCTTTCATTCTGTTCTTCTGTTCTGCCATCATGCCGTTTATCTGCTCCCTGGAAAGTGCTGGAATCCTCCGAGACCCGAGTATTGGGAGTGGGGAAGCCTTGCTCCGTACTCCTTCGGATGCTCGGATGTTTTGTTCGAAGAAAACTTGGCTCGTTTCCCATTCTGCAGGGTTTGCTTGAACCTTTTTAGGTAATTTAAAATAGATTTGCCTCTTGCTATGTCTCATGCACAGGAATTTGGATTCCTTTTTCACAAACATGTTTGTATCCATCTTTACTTTTAGTTGGCTTTTAAACAAATGACAAGTACACTCGGTTACTGAAGCCCAAGGTTCTGGCGCCGAGCCTCTCCAGCAGCTGGTACTCATTCCTGGGGTTCCCAGAAATAGCTTCCCCCCTCCCCTTTCTTTCTCTAGAGCAGACTGCAAATTGCCATATTTGACACAGAAAGACGGCACCTTTAACCACATTTTATGCTAGTTTGGAATAATTCATTCTGAGATTTATCCAAAAATCTGTCTCTCGGCATTCTCTTTTCCATTCTCAAATAACGTGATTTGTACCAGCAATGAGCAGTCTCTCACTGAACGTTCCTTAAATGTATTGTTTGATTGCTGTGACTGAATTCCGAATTCCTAGTTGCACACCTTCTGGCTTCAGGGGCGGGCACTGAACAGTATTACCTGGAAACGATCCTAGCATCGGAAAAGGCCAGAGGTGGCTGGGAGATGCTCTACGTTCCCTCGTAACTCTCGGAATGTCTGTTCACAGTAGAACTTCTGGACGACTTGATGGAACACTCCCAGCTTACCGTCCTCTCAAGGAAATACAGAGATGTGTTTGATAATTAGCAGTTTCCATGCATTAGCAGGCACCATTTCGCAGGAATTACCCCCATACGTTAGAGCTACTGGTGAGGAAAATTGGGCTGCACATCTTTCTGGTCAGTAGTCCTAACGTAGACGGTGTCGCGTACAGTCACTTGAATTGGAATTGCCCGTCCTGGAGAGGCGTCTGCCGTAGTCCTGAGAAGAGACTGGCGGCCCCAGACCTCGTTCTCAGTTGTGTTGTGTGTGTTCCTTGTAGAACTGAAAAGGGAGGAGGAGGTTGTCTCGGCGGTGTAACCTGCTCTGTCCTAAATGAGGAGTGTGATGACGATCTTATGCCTCTGGTATAAATCTCACCTTCTAAGTGGAGTGCCGTGTAACAGGCTTTCAGATCCACAGGTTCTGTTACCCGCCTGACCACGCCATCATAAATGGGAGAGCTGCTAGGGGGCTAAGGTGAATTTGGGCAGACCCCAAGGAAGCGAGCCCTTAGTATAGGCCCAGCTGCTCGAGTACCAAGCCACAGCTGCTTCTCAGGTCATTGTTGGTGGAGCTGCTGCCAGGCGTGAACCCCTACAGGCTGGAGAAACGATCTCTTCCTGCCGTCCTCCATCGATGATGCCTATGCCATGTGCAAGGAAAGAGGGGGAAATATTTGAGGGTTCGTTGTAGCCGTTCTAGTTATACGCTTAAGGGCATTTTTCATCTTTTAGGTGAAGTGGTTTCGACACCAGCAGCCTTTATTTGACCCCCTCCGCCATCTCTTTAGTGACATCTAGTTTTCAATTCTTTTGATTTCAGTATCACATCAATAAACTGTCCATCATGTCATCCGAAAATCACTTGAACAACAGTGACAAAGAGGTTGATGAAGTCGATGCCGCCCTGTCTGACCTGGAGATTACGCTGGAAGGCGGGAAGACGTCCACCATTCTGGTAAGAGCAGGCAGGGGAACACACAAAGGGGTGGCTGTGGGGGGACTGGAAACGGTGCAGAGAGAGCGACCGAAATGAATAGTGGGCTCTTCTGATGTTCTTAAAGAACGGAACTTTTGATATTTCCTGCCGCTGGCTGTCTTCTTCACAGGGCGACATCACTTCGATCCCGGAGCTTGCCGACTACATTAAAGTGTTCAAGTAAGTACTGACTGGAAATCCTGGGAGGGCCTGAAAATCCATCACCCCTAATGATCCAGCTGCATAATACACTGGCTGTCTACAGACTTCTCAGCTTTTTGCTTTGAAACCTGAAGCTGCTCTCGAACTTGGGAAGTAGAATTTTCTTGGTGTTACAGAATACTTAAAACGTCAGCCCTAAGACTCGTTTTCCATGCCAGGGCTTAGCTCTGGAACATGTAAAGAAACTAAGAAAAGAATACCTTTGAGTGTGTGCAGAGTGCACCCACCAACCACCACCTCAGCTAATCTCTACATGTGATCTGTCCATACATGGACGTATGTTGCTTTTGAGAAGTCCAGCGATTGAGGCGTATGAAAGTTTTATACTGATGGCTCAGTGATTCCTGAACGACATCTGTGGTCAGTGAGTGGGATTAATTACGTTCAGATCAGAGGGTGTGGCTTGCAAGTGCACTTAAGCCCCAGTGCCTCTTATTTGAGGCATCAGAAGGGGGGGGGGTCCCTTGATCACCTTTTGCCCTCTTTTGGCGCCTCCTGGCAGGGCTTCTTCCCACTGTGTATTCATCAAGCCTTTCTTCCGCGCCCCCCCCCGCCCCAAGCACCCCTTGAAGACCCACTTCTTAAACTCTTCCCTGAATAGACTCTGCTCCTTGCCTGTGTCTTACGTTGAAGGCTGACTTTTCTGGATCCCACTACTCGGATGTCAGTCCCTCAACTCACCTACCACTGATGTTTTATCTGTTTGCTTCCCTCCCTCCATCACTGCTGATGTAGAAACACCGCTGTGGTCACGCATAGGAAGTGACCTGTGTGCCATCTGTACCCCATGCACAGACCTCGAATGAATGAATGTTTATCCCGCCTGTCCCTCACCAAGTGAATGGCCAAGGCTGCTAACAACATTCCTAAAAACAATAAAACGCATTTATAATGTTCAATAATAAATCTCTCAGGCCAGTGCTGGTCTCAGTAGGAGCTGGTGTTATGCGCTCCCTCTGACCTAGGCACCTCTTCTTCTTCTGTATGTGGGGTGCACTATTCTTCCTACTTTAAAAAAGGGAGAGAAGATTGTGTGAATCAGGCCATTGTACCTGCGCGCCTCTGTGCAGCCCACATGATGTTTAAGGCTGTGGTGGAAGGGAAGGGGGCACAGCACACACACACCCCACCTCTTCCTCCACGACTCCGATTGGAGCACTGAACTGTTAGCCATCTGAATCTGGCCCCTGGCCTGTGGCAACAGGCACATTGTCATGCTTCCTTTAAGCACGCATACTTGCTCGGAGCAGTTGGAGGAGAGTGAGGGTGCCTTCCCTGCTCTTCAACCAGTAGCTGGGGCTGAAATTTATTTATTTTATTTTTCACATTTTTATACCGCCCTTCCTCCAAGGAGCTCAGAGTGGTGTACATATTTCCTCCCCTCCTTTTTGTCCTCACAACAACCCTGTGAGGTAGGTGGGGCTGAGAGATAGTGACTGGCCCAAGGTCACCCAGGAAGCTTCGTGGCTGAGCGGGGATTTGAACCTGGATCTTCCAGGTCTACGTCCGACTCCCAAACCACTACACCATCCTGCCCCATGGTGTTAGCCTGGCTGCTGCTTACCCAGCTATCCTAAAATTAGGGGCCGTAATGCAGAGCCTGAACTCCAGTCCCTTTCTTGGACTTCGAGAGCATATCGATGGAGAATCCGCCCGCAGGGTTTCAGCCAGTTTGCTCTCTTTAAGCTGCCAGCTTTAGGCCAGCTATGCTGTCCTTTAATCAGATTTATTTTGATTTTTAAATTAGACTTTTTATTTTTGGGGGGTGGGGGAAGGAAAGTATTATCTTGGATCAGGCCATGTGGAAACTGGAAGCAGTTGTGTCTGGACTTTGCTAATGTTTTGGCAGCCGTAGCTGTCTGTTGCAAACTAATACCCACCGCGCTAAGGATATGACAGCAGGATATGACAGATATTTTGGAACGGGTACAGAGTTAAGAACATAAGAAGAGCCCGGCTGCTGGATCAGGCCAAAAGCCCATCTAGTCCAGCTTCCTGTGTCACACAGTGGCCCCACCAGATGCCTCAGGGAGCACACAGCCAACAAGATAACCTGTTTCCCGTTGACACTCCCTTGCACCTGGCACTGAGAAATCCCACTTCTAAAACCAGGAGGTTGCTTATGGCTTGTAACCTGTGATGGTCTTTTCCTCCACGAATCTGTCCAAACCCCTTTTAAAGGCATCTAGGCCAGGTTCCGTCACCACATCCTGTTGCACGTGGAGCATTGCAGGGTCCGTGAGGGAAGCGGACAGAAGCCATGGCGAGGAAATGGTGGTTTTATAGAGCCCCCAGGTTGTCCTGATCCTGCTTGGCTCGTGCTACAGCCAGCTCCTTTGGGGCGCGGACGGCACCAAACTGCCTTCCTGTGGTTGCACATCTCCTCTTGTTGCATATTTGTCAGACTTGTCAGAGCTGCAGCTTCAAGGAGGAAGCCAGTGTGGCCTCGTGGGCAGGACGTTGAGCTGGGGCAAGGGAGCCCTGGCTGCTTGGCAAGCTGCTTGCTCCCTGTGTCGAGGGCGAATGAAGGGGGCAAGACCCCCCACACGTGCTGCCCTGTGGGAAAGGTGGGAAGGAGACGCGATAGGCTGTAAAATGGAGCAGCAGGATTCAGAAGGGGGGGGATCATGCAATTCCCCCTCCCCATTGTTATTCATTATTAAATGCTAATGTTGAGCCCTGCCATAGATTTCTGAAAGATAAGTGAGGCTGGAGGTGGGAGGAGGGTTAGTAGCAAGATGCGTGTGAGGCGGGGCCTTGTGTGGCTCTAAAACAGAAACCAGCACTGAAGCGGAGGGTGGGAATACCTGCGTCCAGACTTCTGTGGAATCACAGGCCTGTCCTTCTTGTAAAGGAACCGCGGCTGCCAAATGTCCTTCCCTCCAGGATGGGTTTTCCACAGTGATCTATCTGCCAGGATTTCCTGCATAATTGCAGCAGGGTCCCTGCTACTGCAGTGTTGCACAGGGGGCTGGTCGGGCATGTTGGGCCTGCTGGTGTGACCTGTGAGAGAGCACATGGGCCAGGATGCTGCTGCTGCTGTAGCAGCAGCAGCAGCAGGGAGGGGGAGATCAAGGGTGGACAAGTCGACTTTCCCAGAGATACGTCTGCCAAGGAGACCCTTCTCCTGCCTACACCGCGCAGAAATTCTTCTGTGTGAGCTGGCATTGTCCCCTGAGCACCCCCTTGCAGAAAGAAGTTTCAGCATGAGAGGTCTCCTTTTGAAAGTGTAAGTGAGGGAAAGAGAAATCCCATAGACATGGTTGCCACAATGCTGGGTGTTCTTTGTGGTTGTGGTTGAGGTGGGACTCACAACATGCTTTCACTCTGATGGAGGTAGGAGCCAGGACTGCCTGTCCCTTGAAGCCAGGTCTTCACCCAGCTGGCCTCCAGATGTGTATGAACACCCAACCCGTTGGAAGAAATGTTGAACCTCCCAACCTGTCCCTTTTTCAGTATCCATTCCCGAAGATTATTTATGCATCATTTTATTAAAAAATATTTACTGCAATATTTCCCCTCCCAACTAGGAAGTGCTCAAGGCAGCTTACAACATGGTAAAACAATATCATTAACATTAAAATACAAACCAAACAGCCAAAACCGCAAACAAGAACCATGGCAGATAGCACATCAAAGAGCACTAATGATGATGATGGCAACTAAAGGAATCCCCCAAAGCCAAAAGAAATGAATTTGTCTTCAGGCATGATTGGAATGCAGGCAGAGAGGGAGCCAACCCGCTCTCTAGTGGCAGTGAGTTCCACATGCACGGTGTCACCACAGAGAGGACCGCTATGTGCCAATGGCAGAACACAGAGGAGAGCCCCCTCCCGCTGACCTCAGGGGACTTTGTAAGTCCTTCAGGTACCCTGGTCCTCAGCCATGAGAGCTTTAAAGGCAAGAACCAATACCGTGAATTGCAGCCAACAAAGGGTCAGCAACCAGCGTAGCTGATGTAGCCGCAGAGCAACCTGTCAAACCGCCTGGCACCAACCAGACCTCCAGTAGCAGCAGCAGCAGCAGCAACTCCCCCGATGGAAGCTTCCAAGTGGCCCTCGAGGGCAGCCTGGCAAAGAGTGTTTTGAACGACTCCAGTCTCAATGGAACGAGTGCAGGAGAAGCTCAACCAGGTCCAGTTGGTCCAAGAAAGGACAAAATTGGCACATCCGCTTCAGCTGGACAAATGCAGCTGCCGCTGGGCACCCGGAAACAGTGCTAGGTCCTGGAGCACCACCAAAGTGTTGAGCTGTTCCTCCTTCAGGGACAGCGCAGCCCCATCGGAAGAGGCTGGCTGTCTCCTGGGTTTCAGATCTCCCGACTAGTCGCACTTCTGGCTTGTCTGGGTTTAATTTCCATTCATTAGCCCTTCTCATCCAGCCCAGCCTTGACAAGGACCCTGTGGGGATCTTCCCCAGTGATTTCCTGTAGCTGTTAAATAACGTGGGGGTCAAGACTGGACCCTGTGAGATGCCAAGGGCCATGCCAGTAACAGGCAGGGGGACCCCAGCACACGTTCCCATATCTGTCCTCCAGGAAGAGCTTTGGCCCTCGTGAAGCAGCACCCCAGGCCCCCTCCCGGCCAGGCTCTGATTGTGCATGATTGTGTGTTAATTGATTTTGAGTGCGTGGTGGTTGTAGTACCCGTTTCAGTGCTGATTTGAGCTGAAGATAAAGCAGGAGACAAGTTTTGAAAATAACAAAGAACAGTGTATATGTGCCCCTTCCCCACTCAGCCAGTTCTCCGCAGTAATTCATCGTCCACCTCTTTGACAGGCCGAAGAAGCTGACCCTCAAGGGCTATAAGCAGTATTGGTGCACCTTCAAAGACACGTCCATCTCCTGTTACAAGAGCAGAGAGGAGTCCAGTGGGGTGCCAGCCCACCAAATGAACTTGAGAGGTAAGTGTCTTTGCGAAGCCTCTCCCCGCCTCTCCTCCATTCAGAGCTGGTTTCTAGTTTTGTGTATTGAAATTCTGTAGCCCTTTCAAAATAACGGGTGGCGAAGTAGGTTTATGTGCATGGTATCCAAACCCACAGGCCACCCCAAACAAAATACCCTCAATTTCATTTGGACGGAATGTGATGTCATCGCGGGTATATTGGGTCACTCTTGTCCCTGCTCAAATCTCAGCCGCTAGATCAGGCTCTGGAGCAAGAGCACAAATGTTCTCCTACGTTGGCAATGGCGTGTCGCCCCCGCAGTGGTGCAGCAGCAGCAGCCTCTCCCTCCTTGCATTGTGGAGGCAGGGGGGGCAGCAATGTCTTGTCCTTGTCCCCTCCCCTCTGCGCAGGAGCCTGCAGGTTGCTGGGACCTCTTGCCATTTCTTTGCCTTTGTTTTAATAGGAGTCGGGTCTTTTGGAGGTTTGAAATGGCTAAGAGGCCGCGCAGCTTGGCTTTTCCAAAGATACAGTGCGTCTTCAGCTGCAGCAGCAAACTGTTGTTTGCATTGCTGTACAAAGCAGAGCCCCAAAGGAGTGGGTGGTTGGAGGTATAAAGGCAGAATATTCATCTGTATTAATGTAATAAAAAGCCATCTGAGGTCTTTAACAAAATTTGTGCTTCGGAAATGGTGGAATAATTTATCCAGACTATAAAGTGAGTGAACCAAAAGCAGATTAAAACACTATCTGGGTTTGTCCAAGATGGACGTAAAAACGAAGTGTTTGAGAAACCACAAGCTCGTAAGTTGCAAATAGTGCTTTACTATTACTACTAGTAGAATTCCCTCCTCTTGAGACATTCCCCTCCCTTCTTAGTGTGCTAAACACACACCGCCTTGTTCAGATACCATTGGCAAGGAATGTCTGCTCCATCTGACATTCCTGAGCCTCCCAGCTCCCAGCCATAAACTATCCCGCTTGGAGGGCTGTGTGCGCACCAGGCTCTGCTGACATCCATTTTTATTTTTCTAAGCCTTGGAGGCAGAAGTGGCGAGGCGGCCAAATGACCTCAGATTATAGCTACGAGGCTGTGAGCTGGGAAGGGCAGCGTTGAATACCTTTTTGGGAGCTTTTTAACAAAGCTGCTGCTGCTGATGATGATGACTGGATTGCTGTTGCTGCTGTTGTAGCAGCAGCAGCAGCAGCAGGAGCTGAAAGGGACTGGGCTGCGTCCAGGAAAACAACGGGCTCCTTACCAACCTCATTGCCTTCTGCAACGTGGTCCCATTAAAGGGTTTTATCCTGCAGTCCTAGACACTTGGCCTGCAGACCACCCCGTGAGGTCTTCTGTGTCCTTTTATTTATTTTATTTTATTTTATTTACAGTATTTTTACCCCGCCTTTCTCCCCAAAGGGACCCAAGGTGGCTTTCCATGTCGGTAGCCCCCAGCACGCTGCGCGTTTCCACTCCCGAGTTTGGCAGGATGGCACTTTGATGGAAAAAGTAACATCCAGTTGCAGGCCCACCATTTATACGTCTCCTGTGCTATGTTAGATGACACACAGTCCTATGAAACCAGTAGGGTTGAAGCACACCATTTAAATTAAAATCCCTTTGGTTTCAGTGGGGCTTAATCGTACCTGGCTTTCATTGGATTGTGTCCACGAAGTCCCATCGGTGTCAGTAAAATGTATTGGTGTGTCATGTGCTCATGATGGAATTGAGAGATCCTAATCAGCCTGTGTGCAGACAAGCATTGTGCAAGTTTGTTCGTTCTCCCTGGCGCAGAGAATGTATCGCTTTTGCTATTCCATCTTTGAATAAGTTCATGTTTTCAGCCCTAAAGAAACGAAACAAGCGTCTCTGTCGTGAAGAGTGCATAGAGGGCCCCTCCCGCACTCCCTCCAGCTGTGTCCACCTCGGACTTAACCTCATCGCTGGCTGCTCTGTTTTCTGAGAGTGTTGGCCTGCAACGTGTCGGCTCCCTGCTTAGCATTCTGGGATTGTCCTGGGGGTGGAAGGGAGACAGAGTTGGACAAGTCCCGCTCTCTCTGCCGAAGTGGGGAATAACATGCTGAGCCCTTGAAGTAGGATAGGAAAGGATCAGAATGTCCTCAGCCCCTGTTTGGGGGTCAGTGACATGCTGGATGAGGGCAAACAAGCTGGAATTAAACCTGGACAAGACAGAGGTGCTGTTTGTTAGTCAGGAGAGTAGGTGCCCAACCTGCCCAAAGGCTGGAAGCACAGCGTCTCCAGAAGGGCCAAGATTGTCGCTTGAGCGGCTTCTGAACCCGGCACCGAGCCTGGATGCCCAGGTGACAGCGGCAGCCCTGTCATGGCCGGGGTGGGGGGTGTCCAATAGTAGCTCCGCTGCCACCAGCCCAGGAGTAATAAATTAAATAAAGGGGTTCCCTGGACTAAACCTCTCTTCCTAATGCAATTATTTACAAAAGGAGCAAATAATCACCCCAGTCCCAGCCACAGAAAATTCTAGCATTAAAAGATGTATTAGAAACCCATAAAATTAGGGGGGGAAAGAGAAGAGGGGGTTTCTCCAATATAAGGTACAATTCGCAGGTAAAAATATACTAAAAAGCTCTGTAAAACAGCTGATAAAAACTCTCTGAAATACTATAAACGCTTACTAACTCTACAGACCTCTTTGACTAGTCAAATGTCCTCATTCTTTTTAACCCACCCCCTCCAAGGGCTATTCCTGCCTCTCCTAGAGTACCAGGTTCCACTTCTCTTGAGGAATTTATCCTTCTTATAACCAGGAGTCCTTCTTCCAATGTTTCCAATGAGCAGCATTTCTTCTCCAATTTAGATTACTCCTGTACCCCTGACATTTTGCACATGAGGAGTCCTACAAAGGTCTGCTGAAAACTGTTACAAACCGGGGGGGGGGCGGGGGAGGAGAACCTCACATGAACCAACAGTTTATGATGGGTCCAGAGCCCCTTCGACCAGCTTAGGCTGGCGCAGCAGCTACTGCATATCGTTACTGAGATCCGTCAACTTTGGCAATGATCACTCGTGAAATAGCGACAGGGTGATAACCTAATTTAGACGTAAATACTCGAAGGACCCTCTCTCTCTGTGAATCTTCCCGTCCTGTGAGGTCATCTAGGGAGGGCCCTATTGCAGGTGTCGTCATCATTGGAGATACGAGTGGCAGAAACTGGTGACAAGGCCGTCTGGTCTGGTCTCCTCCCGTCCGTGGAATTCCCCTCCATTTGAAGTCAGCACTGTTGGTCTTTTGGAGGAATGGACAAACTTGGATTCAGCAAGCCTTCCATTGGTTTAGTTTGGATTATTTCAGTTGGTCCTTGATTGTGTTGGCTGCTTTTCTCTTTGTGTTTAGTGGTTATGGGGATTGTTTTAATATTATGTATTGTATTGCTTTGTTATATTTGTAGACCACCTTGAGCTTTCTGTTTTGCTTAGGAAAGGTGGGATAAATCGAAAAGAGGTAAATCTGATGGTATGACATGAGCTGTGGTCACCTGTCTGACTCCTGTTAGTGTTTTGGTGAACCAGGAGCAATTTTTTTATACTTTTGTGGGTTAAATGCCAGTTAGATTGTGTTCTCCTTCTCAGAATGTGGAGTGTGTTTTTTGCTTTTAAAAGCGGATGCTACAGAACATGAAATCTTCTCTCTGGGAGTCCAATCTAAGCCTGACCACTTAACACAACTAGATGCCTTTTCTCCCTAGCAGGAAGCCTGAAATGATGGCCCTTGTGATCCAAAGTTTCCCGCACTGCGCCTTAGTTGGGGCTTGTGTCTCAGCACTTGCAGGATGTTGTTTCCTGGCAAGTGAGCAGTCAAATCTCGCCCTTTGAGATGGGGCCGGCGGACGGACTGAGAAGGGGGGGGGGTTCAGGAGCAAACAAGCTCAGGCTCATGTGTGCACACACAACGTCTGTTCTGCAAATTCAGCACTGCCTACCAAACCTTTCTTCTGACTTAACATCAAAGTGTTGGGATCCTCTGGTGACGGCAGCCGTGTGTAGATTAACAGGACATGGCTGTTTTTGCCAGGCCCTGCCTGCGGGTTTTCCACAGCATGCATCCGACCACTGCTGGAAACGGAATGAGGAGTCGGATCAGCCCCTGGGCAGGTCTTCTATTCTTGGCCCAGGCTTGTGTTCTGCTGCTTCTGTATTAAGTTGGGACCCAACCGTGCCCCTGGTTTCCTCTCGCAGGATAGCTGAGTTGCTTGTTGCGGAGGTCTCCCGTCCCCGTCCCTCTTCCCTGCCAAGCTGTCACCTGAACCAAGGCAACTTTCCCGCTGTCCTCCGTTGGCCAGTGGCCAAATCTGCATCTCAAGTGTCATCTTTGGCTCTTCTGTTGCAGGGTGTGAAGTGACTCCTGATGTCAACATCTCTGGTCAGAAGTTTAACATCAAACTTTTGATCCCTGTTGCTGAGGGCATGAATGAAATTTGGCTCCGCTGTGATAATGTAAGTGTTTGAAATGGCGGCTTTGCTTGAGCAGCCTTTGGGGAGACATGTCGAGAGTTCTCTGCAACGGCTTGGAGGAGGTTGTGTCTGAATTCAGCAGGATTGGTATCTGTTGGGACCCCAGGCACTGGCACTCCTCACCTGGCGGAGCTCCCTTTAAAGCAGGGAGCGTTTAGGGAGCGTTTTTTGGAAAAGGGGCCAGACCTTGGGCGGTGACGTTATGATGTCACCACTGAGCTTCTGGCTTGCCGAGCTCCCGGAAGCGGCAGAATGTTTTAATTATTGAAGATGTTGGGGAAGGAAAAGGGAGACCTCCATCCGGGGTTGTCTTCATGCTGGGGGTGGCGGTACCTACTTGGACACTTAGCCCACAGGCTTCTGGGTAGCTTGTTTTGAAAACCATCATCATAAATACTAAAGGAAAATATAGTATAGTGACATTCTCATATTTTATTAATATAAATCTTTGCTTGGCCACAGACTCGCTCACTGGCCTTAGATGAGCCGCTACTGTCTTGGCTTCCTCGCCCCCCATCCCTACAAGAAGGATAGTCATGACGGTCCTACCGATAAGGTTGTTGTAAACATTCCTGAGCTTATGTGAAATGCTTTAAGCACCCCATGATAAAGACAGCTGTACATGTGACTCTTCAAGAATAACACATTCCTACTCCACACTTCCTCTTAGCTCCTATCCTCCCTTCCCAGTGGAAAATGATCTCTCCCCCTTACAAATATAAGATGCCCAAGCTTAGTGTGTGGGAATCCTCTTTCAATTCAGGCACAACGGTATGAAACAAATGCCAGTATCTTAATGCTTGTATATGTAACATGTGCAACAACTCCTGTGTACTCCTGTCTTGCATTTGATTGTGCTGCTGTGGGTGACGTTTTTGTGTTAAAGTGTTGGTTTGTTGTGTACCTTCCAAAGTATTGGAAGCAGGTCTTGAGCTTTCTTTCCGTAAGGTCTGTTAACAAACTTGTTAGAAACCAGATGACACGACACAATGAGCATCTCCTCCCTTCTTCCACCGGCAGGAGAAGCAGTATGCGCACTGGATGGCTGCTTGCCGGCTGGCCTCCAAGGGCAAGACAATGGCAGACAGTTCATACAACTTGGAAGTTCAGAACATCTTGTCTTTTCTGAAAATGCAGCATTTGAACCCAGATCCACAGCTAATTACTGAGCAGGTCACAACAGACATCAACCCTGAATGTCTGGTTTCTCCGAGATACCTGAAGAAGTACAAGAACAAGCAGGTACTTTATTGGGGGTCGTTTTGCTGTGGGGGCTGTTGCCTGGGAGCGAGCGGTGCCTCCCCCGGGGGCGGTTTGGCTCCTTTTTATGCTCAGTACCTTATTCTAAGCCTTGATATTTTTCAGTCACGTATTCAAGACTTGGCAATAATTCGGCAGTTGCTCCCTTGCCTCTACCTTCCTACTGTCAGGATTGAGATGGTCAGCTCTTTGATAAAAGAATCTGCCACCCTCCCCCTCTGTTACTCTCTGAAGAGCCACGTAAAATGATCACGCTGCACGTATCAGTAGTGGACAGTTACTCCTTCACGTGGTTTTTGACCACTCCTAAGAATCAAGGTGGTGAAAGAACGTTTCTGTCCGGATCCAGCATTGCTGCCCCATCCGTGGGCCGACCAAGCCCCCCCTGGGAGGATCTGCCACCCCACCCCCATGTACAGCCATGGAGCCCCATGCAGGGGCCACTTAGCCCTAGACCAAGCCTGGGCATTTTCCGGCCCCAGGGCCACATCCGGCCCTTTGGCTGTCCCTGACCGACCCACGTGAGGTCAATGGGAAATCAGGAATTAATATTTTGAAGGCGATATAAAGAGAGAGAATTCATATTGAACAGAATTGAGTCCAGTTCAGGCCCTCCACAACAGTCCCAGTTTCTCATGTGACCCCTTAGGAAAATTAATTGCCCACCCCTGCCCTAGACAATCAAGCAGCACACTGATTCCAAACTAGAGCTGTAGCCGGGGGGGGGGGGGGGACAGTTGGATCCTGCGACTCTTTTTGCCTCTCCTAAGGCAGACTTCCTGGGATGGGTTCTGGGCTGGGAAGGGGGTGGGGCTGCACATGCCCATAAGGCAGGACCCAGTATAAAGGGCTCCGTCAGTGCCAGGGTGAGGCTGTAGCAGCAGGAGACTGGAGAGGAGGAGGTGGGTTATTTTATTTATATTTATTTATTTCACATTTTTATACCGCCCTTCCTCCAAGGAGCTCAGAGTGGTGTACATATTTCCTCCCCTCCTTTTTGTCCTCACAACAACCCTGTGAGGTAGGTGGGGCTGAGAGATAGTGACTGGCCCAAGGTCACCCAGGAAGCTTTGTGGCTGAGCGGGGATTTGAACCTGGATCTTCCAGGTCTAAGTCCGACTCCCAAACCACATAACCCCCACCCCTTTCACAGGAACAGAAGTCATATGTACGTCTTGTGGGTCATGAGGGTGACGGGCTAACATGCATCACAGCCAGCCATTGTGCACCTCGTCTGTCTATCAGGAGGCAGTTGTACGAAGCATAACCTCCAACGGGCTTTGGGGAAGATGCTACACGGTGCCTTGGAATTGCGCAGTTTCCTGCTGTGGACGGTACTGTGAACGGTCTCCCCAACGTACACATAGACCCAGAAACCTCTTCGAGGCAGGAGATGTCGAGCATTTTACTGGCCATCTGGACCCTGCACCTACTGGGGCCAGTGGCTGGGCTCTGGCTGGTGACTGACACGGAAGGCCAGGGTATATTTCCAGCCAAAGTGCGTAGGATTGTCGGTAGATTTCAGCTTTGCAGGAGGCAAGATGCTAATGAAACACTTCCTCCCAGAGAAGAACTACTTACCCTTTCTGCACATGACTTTTAAAAAGTCCCTCCTTAATATTTTATGCCTTTTAAAATAATTAGGCACCTCCTGCTCTTTCATTAATAATGCTTAATTGCGGTTTTGTTCTAGGAACAGTCGGTAGCTGGTTCCATAGCTTCAATCTGACTTGCTTTATTCCGGCTTTGTTTAAAACTGACCACATGTTGGCAGTGAGCTGAACGAGGGGTCGGTTACTTTGAACCAGCTACTTTGGATGTTTTCTTCAACCGGCACAATGTACAAGGGCTTCCATTAAACCGGACTGACTGCCTGGACCAAGTCAGACGGGCAGCCCAACCCTACCGAAATCCCTGCATGGCGATGCTGCGTGCTGCGTCCCATGGGGGATTTTTGGCTGCTGGAGGTCTCCTCGGGGTAAGGGGACATGTCCCCTTATCCTGGGATAAGCCCCAGCAGCCTCAATGGTTCAACTTAGACCTGTGCCAGTGATATTGCTGGCTCACGTCGTGTTGATCGGTGCAGGCGGACAAGGCACAGAAAGGGATTCAGCGTGCAATGTCGCCACCCAGCTCACCCCCCTCCTGGGCCCGATCCGTCTCCATCTCCGCCCCATTCCACTCTGTTCAACCCCCCTCCCCGCCTCCCTCCAACCCCCTGCATGGGCTTACTTGCTCCAGCGTGGCTCCTGACGTCCGCCAGTGCGCATGGGAAGGCTCCGGCCTTCCTGCCAGTGCACCAGCAGCTTGCGCTGCCAGAAAGCGCTTTATGGCGCCTTCGCAGCAGCTAGCGCCAGCGGAACACACACTGGGACATCTTCCTGGCTGCTGCAGAACATCCATCCCTTTTTACAGTCATTTCTTTGAAAGAGCCATTATACCCAGCTCAATGGGTGTGTGTGTGTGTGTGTGTGTGTGGGATGAAATTATCATCTTTGAAGCATAGCAGACATGTGCAGTTGTGAGGACGTAGATTTCAGGGGTGGGGACACACACCCAATCGTTTGGTGTAGTTTATGTGTTGAGAAGCAGCCCTACTGGTGACAGGGGAGAACCAGAAAAATGGAGGCTGACTTTTGTCACGCGCCAGGGTCTCTTGATGTGGGATTCCGTGGAGAAGCGGCTCTTTCATGTGCACGGCCACAAGCGTGCTCCGTAGCTTTGCTAATTTGTATTTCACTGGCATCACCATCCCGGACTGGAAGCCGTGCTGTGCTCAGGCAGTTTCAATCTCCCAGGGCCATGTGATGTGGGGGTTGTGTGGAATGTAGGAAATGCTGCCCTTGTGGAATTCGCAGAATGCGCTGGCGACAGCTGTTGCTGCAGAAGCAGCATTCGGATGTAAGAACGTACAGTGTCTGTAGACCAGTAAAAATGGGTCCCATCGGGTGTTTAGCAGGGGTGTAATGGGGGTGGGTGGGGTGCAGTGCAGTGCAACAGCAGGAATGCTGGGGGCGTCAGCAGGAGCAACTGGGGGCTGTTTCTGAAACGTTTTTCGGAGGACTTGTGCGGAGAAGAAATGTCAGGCCCAGCAGGAGACAAACTGAGAAGTTAGCCTAAGGGCTTAAGCACCAGGCTGCCTCCCCCAGATGCAGATGGGTGGTAGATGGGGGAGGGATGCAGGTGGGTGAAAGGACAGGAGAAACTCTGACTGGAACGGGGTTAGGATGGATGCAAACATTGTCCGAAAGCCGAGAGAGTTTACTTGGGCAGCCGTTGAATACAGGAAGCAAGTTGACTGGGTCAGCCTTGTTGCTTTGCCTGTGGCGAAGTATTCCTCCCAACGCCGGGCAGAGCAGGGGGTGGCCTCCTTCCTGGCAAAACTGTCAAATCCCCCTCCCCTCTGGCGCCCTAAGAGAGTGTTACAAATTGACTTCTGGGGGCGTGACTGTGCTGGTTCAGTTGGCATTTTACTGGGCTCCATTTTGCTGTCTCTTGAAGCTAAATGGAATAGAGCTCACTCACTCAGGCAAGTGAGAGCAGACGTTCCTCACCCAGCCTTGGTACCTAATTTACGGTGGTGAAGGGCTTGCTGTGTTGCAGGTGGGCTCCCCCCCCCCCAGAGAAGGCCGGAGCTGGAGGGTGCAGCTAATCTACATCCTGTGTTTGGGTCTGACTCTGGGCACCTGCATTTGTTCTCAACAACTCAGTGGGGTGTAAAGGCAGAGTGAAGTGGTTGCATTGCACTTATCTGCAATATCAAATGTTTTCCTTAAAAAATGTTCATTACGTGGATCGGAAATGGAGAACCGGAGAAACATGATTGAATGACAGCCTCTTTTTACCTGGTTCCTCCTTTGTGATGCCTTTTGCTGTTTTGACCATTCCGTTCCCACAAACCCGGTCAGCCTCGGAGCGAAAGTTTGATTTAGAGGCAAGCCCCCAAAGGGCCCAGAGTTGCCACCTCCCTCTTCTTGCTTGAACCCAGAGCCGTCCTGCTCTGCCCCTTTGGCATCCAGGGTCACATTCATCTCATGCTGCCTGCTTTCCTCCCCAGCACAGCTCCGCAAAAGTTTGGGTTGGATTTTTTTAAATTGATTTGAACTATTGTTGCTGATAATTTGCACATTTTCCTCCCTTTGCTTTTTTGCCACATTTCTGATTTTGCTTTTCTCCCTCCTCCCCCCCCCCCTTTTCTGCTTCCCTTTCTTTTCTTCGCATTTCCCTCCACAGCCAGGCTATATAAGAGACTTGGTAAGTGACAGTAACTATAAAATCCATAAGCACGTCAGACATTTTGCTGTGTTGTGCCTGTATGCTTCGTAGCGGGGAAGAGCCTCTTGAGACATGCGCTGAGACATGTCACGTGTGCTCTGAGATCCCATGTTATGCTCTGTAGCACTCTTGTGAAGAGACGTTGTGGGTCGCCTCCCTCCCTCCTCTCTGCCTCTGCTGGGGCTGGCAGTTGCAGTGCTGGTGTGTTGTGTTTCTGTGGTGCAACCCTAATAGAGGCACGACCTTCTGCTTCCCTTTCTGCTCTCCAACACAAGCGTCCGGAAATTCTCCTTCACACAATGCAAAATTAACTTCTACAAATGGCCCCCCAAGGTTGGAATGGGCACTGGCTTGGATGGCTTTAAAAGGGAATGAGACAAACGCTTGGAGGAGGATGGGGCTGTCAGTGCCTGTCAGTGGTGATGGCTAGAGGGACCCTCTGCGCTCACGGATCATTTGCCCCGAAGATCATCTGTGGGGAAGCGGCCAAAGGCTGCTGTGGGCTGCCAGGAGACCTGTGGCTCGCCATTGCAGAGACCAGGATTTTGGACTTTGGGTCTGGCCCAGCAGAGCTGCTGTTACGTCCTAGCTTGGACCAGCTGCTGCTATAGCAACAAGCCATGGAAAGAGTATCGACTGCTAGCGGCAGCCCAGTTGCTGTCTTTCCATCATTGCTGCTCAGGTAACTGCTCCTGGGGCTTCCCCCCCCCCCCTTGTCTTCTGCCATAATAGGAGCAACAAATAATATTTATTAAGCTTCTACACAACTGGACTCTGCACAGTCAATAAAGAGCAGTAATACAAATGGTGCTGTTGCAAACGGACCATTAGAAGACAGTGGTGAGCCCCTGCTGTGGCACAGCCATGTGGTAGCTCTGTGCACCTCGCAGGCCAAAGGCCCCCCGGTCCAGCATCCCGTTTCCCACTCGTTTGCCTTGGCCCTTAAAGGCAGCAGGCAGGGAGGAGAGAGCCCAGCATCCGAGGTGTTGCTGCCATCCAAGCAGCCAGGCCCTGTAATAGGTTACGGGGGGGGGGGGGGGGTATTGACCCAAGTGGCTGCTTGCTTCCAGCCCTTGGCTGCACGTCTCAGATGAGTGGCAGCTGCTTGGCTCTGCAAAGAGTCTTTTGAATGAGGGTTCCATCGTCCAGGGCAGAGGAAGAAGAATATGAATGAGAGATGCACACAGCCTGGCCTGGTGCTGCTGCTGCTGCTAAGGGCAGGCAGCTTCTGTGCTGATGTGCTTGCGTCTGAGACGTGTTTGGGTTTTGCTTGGCATTTTGAAATTGCAGGCACATCAATGAAGACTAGGACAGAAATAACCCGGGAGCAGAGTGGCTGGGGAGCTACAAGCTGTGGTCTCCAAGCTCACTTTGAATCCAGAAGCCTTTCCACAGAGGCAAACTCTGCATGTTTCCATGCTTTTTTCCACATTCATGAAGGCTAGAAAGGTAGTTTGTTTTGGTTTTTAATGATAGCAGAGATATTCAGGACTGTCTGTTCCAACTAAATTGTTCATATTCTGAATAGGATACATCTTGCTTTAGAGTTGTCTCACCAGCTAATTTTCATGCTTCCTTTTTTTACTTCACATTCTCCAGATATCTGATTTAGGGTACATTTTCTGTGTACATGAAACAATCCCCAAGTTCCTTTTTTGGGGGGGGGGGAGAACAACTCGCCCTTTATGGCCCACATGATTTTTCTCAGAGTACAGTAGTGTAACCAGAACAGCAGCCCACAATTTCAAGAAGTGCATAGGTTGAAGGAATGTGCAAGGATCAGGACTGGACAAACTAAAACTTAAAAGTTGGGTTCAGAGTCATTGTGGCAAGGGGATGTGCTGAGATCATTTTCATAAACTGTGTCTTCAAGTTTTGTTTCCACGTCTGTACTTCTGTCACCTTGCAAATAGAAATATGCACCTTGAAGGCAGGGCAGTTTTCTCAAACCTTTGTGTCTCACCCCTTGCAGATCACCGCCCGGATCTTGGAGGCCCACCAGAATGTTGCTCAGATGAGTCTCATTGAAGCCAAAATGAGGTTTATACAAGCTTGGCAGTCCTTACCCGAGTTCGGCATCACTCACTTCATTGCAAGGTCTGTGTAGGCAGAAAAAGCATCTGTCTGTCCTCACAATGGAGGCTGTGCTGGACGTTGTCTGAGAGTTGAAAGCGGTCCGTTTGGGCTCCGTGGATCATGGCTGTAAACCTGAATGCACAAAACTGGTCAGGTGCTGTGACAATCCTAGACTCTCACTCTTGAAACAATCTCAGGTTTTCACGACTCGTCCATATAACGGAATTAAAAACATGCATAATTTCCGGGAATTCCATCGTTTAAGAAATAGCTAACTTTGCATCTTTTATGCTTTAGTTTTTATTAGCTATTTATTAAACGATGGAGTTCCTGGAAATTATGCATGTTGTTAATTCTCACTCTTGAGTTTCCTCCTGGGGAAAGATGCGGGGAGAAAGCATTTTGGCAAATTGGAGGGAGGGCTGAGCAATTCTTTGTTTCAAACTTTCTATACAGCCTTTCCAAAATAAATTGCTCCAAAATAAATAAAGGTTAACATTTATTATTATTATTAAAGTTCAGAAAGAGGTTTGCAATGTCTGTCTGAGTTATCGCTGAAGGCTTGCCTCCTTCCAGGTAGTGAGTATGCCTGTGATAGTAACAAAAATACAGGGGCAGGTGGGCTTTTTGGAAGTCTGATCAGCCTTATTCTCATATAAGCTAGAAGTTAACTACTTGGGGTATAAGTGTGAAACCCTGAAACTAGAATGTGCCTTTATAACAAGTGTGGATGCTGCAGGTTTCAAGGGGGCAAGAAGGAGGAGCTCATTGGGATCGCCTACAACCGCCTGATACGGATGGATGCCAGCACTAGCGACGCGGTCAAGACGTGGCGATTCAGCAACATGAAACAGTGGAATGTGAACTGGGAAATTAAAATGGTAAGCGAGACTTGGGGGCTTGTGGAAGCCCAGGGAAGCAATTGGTTTCTCCTTCTGTCTGGCCCCGTTCAGACAACAACTAAACCGTGGGTTAGATTATCGTGCACGATCCTGTCCTCCTCTGTGTGCAGGAGGAGATCAAAACCTTCCACTTTTACTTTTGAAAGATCCACAATTCCCTGTTTCAAGACAACCAAGAGAGTGGAGTTCTCTTCCAGTTCACTGGGGGGGAAAATCCTCTCTGAACCAGTTTTTGAATGTGGGTTCTGGTCCAGTTTAGCTTGCTGATACAATCTGAAGAACTTTAAAGAGTTTAATATCCTTACAGTTATGTCAGAGATCTTAAGCTTGATGCAAGAAAGGGGTTGTGTGACCAGCCTAGGGAACAATTGCCAAGTGATGATTTTATCATTGGACCAGCTTGGGTCTCCTCAAAGACGCTGCATTCACTTGATAAGAAAGCAGCACACGATGAAAGAGGTTAGATAGCCGTATCTATCATTCTGCCAGTCAAATGAGAACATGTCGTTGTCAGATAAACCAGCTTGATTCTGCGTCAGGCTGCCGCAAACGTGAGTCTTCTGTAGCTGGCACAAGGACCCCACAGACTAGTTGCCACCTAATAGAGTAATACTTAGCATTTCAACTGCTCAAAGCACTGTACATGTGCTTGTGCAGTATTACTGTCCCTGTGTAGCAGCAAATGGGGGGCAGAGAGGGGTCCTGGCTTCTCTCAGGTCATCTTGTTAGTTTGGACATCATGGCAAACTGTCATTACAGGAAAGCCAAAAATGGGGAAGGGAATTTGTGCACGAGAAGAGAGGGAAGGGCGAATGCACAAATTCCCGATGGAGCCTCCAGCCCATGGTTTGAAGGGTTATCTGAATGGAGCCACTGAGTCGCAATGGATAAAATTTTAAATGTGGAACAGGGAGACCAGAGTTCAAATTGCTATTAGCCACGAAGTGTTCGGAGCCAATCGTGTTCCCTCTGCCCGCCTGCCTAACCTACATTACCAGTTGTTGGGTGGACAGAACAGAATAACTCCCATGTACATTGACCTCTGTAGGGTAGCCATTTTGCTCAGATGTCCTGGTTTCATCTGAATTCTGAGTTTTCTCCCCAGTGCCCTCTGGGGACATTAAGCTAGCCCAGATAGAGTTAGTCTGAAGCTTATAACCATCTTACAGCAAAGGACAGGGGTCACTCTTTTCCCCCTTCCCTCCCCAATTCTCTTTCCTTAAAATCCAGCTGATGAACTGTTCTGGAGAATTCAGCAGCTTCCTGCTTAATGCTTCGGGAACCCGTGGTTGACCGTGCCCCAGTCCTTAAGGGCAGGAGGGGGAACAGGGTTTTGCCTACAAGGCTCCCCTTGTCAGAGCAGGAGTGGGAGCATACACCCACCACTCATTTTGCAAATGTTCATTGTTAAATATTTCCAAATGCAAAATTGTCTCTGGTATTGGGGTGAATAGGAGGGGGGCTGATGTAGAAGAATAAAAGATGATCAAAAGAAACCAAGTCAAAAGCTTGCCAAGGATTCTCTATATTTACCGTATTTGCCTACCATGCTTTCCCTAAGGAGCTGAGGGTGGGGTACATAGGAATGTCTTGTGAGGCAAGTTGGGCGGAGAGAGAGATTGTAGGAGTAAATGGACAGTTTTCACAGTGGAAAGAAGTTGGGAGTGGGGGTTCTCCCAAGGATTGAGACGTATAAAATTATGCACGGGATGGAGAGAGTGGATAGAGGGAAATTCTTCTCCCTTTCGCACAACACCAGAACCAGGGGACATGCACTAAAATTGAGTGGAGGGAAAGTTAGAACGGTCAAAAGAAAATATTTCTTTACCCAGCGTGTAATTCATCTGTGGAACTCCTTGCCACAGGATGTGGTGATGGCATCTGGCCTAGATGCCTTTAAAAGGGGTTTGGACAGATTCATGGAGGAAAAGACCATCACAGGTTACAAGCCATAAGCAACCTCCTGGTTTTAGAAGTGGGTTTTCTCTGTGCCAGGTGCAAGGGAGTGGCGACCTGGACACAGGTATCTTGTTGTCTTGTGTGCTCCCTGAGGCATCTGGTGGGGCCACTGTGTGATACAGGAAGCTGGACTAGATGGGCCTTTGGCCTGATCCAGCAGGGCTCTTCTTGCGTTCTTATCTGTATTGGGGTCTTTGCTTTTTAACTTGGAACCATAGAACGTTAGAGTTGGAGCTAAACTAATACAGCCACCTTCTATGAGGAACTGAGTGGGATGAAAATAGACAGCTCTGAGCTAAAAGGGAGCATTGTGCAAAGAAAATCCTTGCTGGGCTGACATCATGCACTTGTTTTGCGCATTTAGGTCACTGTAGAATTTGCAGACGACGTTCGTGTGTCCTTCATCTGCACGGAGGTGGATTGCAAAGTGGTCCACGAGTTCATAGGTGGCTACATCTTCTTGTCAACACGTGCAAAAGACCAGAACGAAAGCTTGGATGAAGAGATGTTCTACAAGCTGACCAGTGGCTGGGTGTGAGTCGGAGAAAAGGCCCCCTCTTGCCGTCCTGACAGAACCTCAGTGGCCATATAAATATTTAACTTCAAAAGCTGTTATTTGAAATATGCTGCTTAATCACGTTAAGCTTGAAGTATATCTTTTTTTTTTTTAATACCATGGGAATTTTTGCATTAGCAGATCAGTCTGATGTATGTGCACTAAACAGCACTTCTGTTAATCTGCTAGAACAAGATAGTAACATGGAGTGCATAATGCTTTTGCCTCTCGTCCCCCTCCTCCAGCAGCAAGACGGGTGGGTGGGTGGGGGGGACTGAGCAGGTTAATTTTTGACAGATGTAAGCTAACCAAGTCAGTAAAAACCTCCTAAGCCATCTAACTATAAAGATACCCAGGGCCTAATCTATATGAAGTCTATTTATCATGTTTAATGCATGTTTTGAAAGTTCCTTAAATATATATATAATGTAAAATGGACATCCCTGTTTTCAGCATCCTCCTACTTTTTCAGGTAGAATCTTTGGCACGTAAGCCAGCAAAGCCCTTTTCTTTGCTGTCCCTCTTTCCTCCCTGAGGCATCTGGTGGGGCCACTGTGTGATACAGGAAGCTGGACTAGATGGGCTTTTGTCCTGATCCAGCTGCAGGGCTCTTCTTATGTTCTTATGTTCTCCATTGGTTTCAGTGGGGTTTGTGCATGAAACGCCATGCGCAGCAGTGGTGCTCAATGCCGTGTGTCCTCTCAGCCCCCTTACATATCAGGTGAGTCCATTGAGACGCCTGAAGCTTTTACAGAAGCAATTGCTTGTGGCCTTGAAAAACTCTTCCTTCATGTGGTGTTAAGTGTACTTGTTAAGTTCCTTTTTATAATCATTTATCTATTGTGCATCTCTCTTTTATTTCCCCTTATTCTATTTTCACACCATATTGTATTACAAACACCTTTAGTATTCACCAGCATAGCCACTCTCTACCTAAGATATGCAAAAATTTTCCTTACAATATGAAGTAAAAGGTTTATGAAGTATAAAGATGTGTGTATGTGCGTGCGCGCGTGTGTAACTAATGTAAAAAGAAAAACAAATTTTATAAAATTGTACAGGTTTTTCTTTCTTTTAAAACTAGTCTTACACACCAAAGTAGATGGAATTGCAATAGTTCACGTGTATTGGCCTTACAGTATATTTTTAATCTAAGTTAAAAGCCTTGACTGTGCTACAGCTCTGCCACAAAGCCCTTAATGATTCGGGTTCGGGTCAGTTGCCTAGAGTTGAGGGTTCCCAGTTCAGAATCGACACTAAGGGCCAGGGAGCCCCAACACACAGCCCTAAACCGAGGGATCGTCAGTATTCTGTTCAATAGTCCATGACACTAAGACTATGTACAAATGCATTGTATTTTAAATAAAGGTCAAATGTTTTATTTAACATCTGGTCCTCAGGTTGGTTTCTTTTGTTTCTCTTTTTTGACGGAAGCCACGTGTTTCATGGCAGCCCAGCTACATGAGGTGCTGGGTTTGGATGGGGGCGAGACGGATCCATGACGAAGCACGTTCCAAGAGCATATGGCGGCCTTGGCTGTCGTTCAGCCTCCCCGGCTGTAGAGGGCAGTTGCATGTGGATAAATCCAGAATTTGCATACTGAACCTGCTTTTGGATTTGAGTAGTCCAGCGGGTGGCGCAGTGGGTTAAACCGCTGAACCATGAGCTGTCGATCGAAAGGTCGGCAGTTCGATTCCCGCGACGGGGTGAGCGCTCGTTGCTTGGCCAGCTCCTGCCAACTTAGCAGTTCCAAAGCACGTCAATGCGAGTAGATAAATAGGTACCGCTTGCGGGAAGGTAAACAGCGCTCCGTGTTCCAGCTGCATGCTACACGCTGCGGCAAGGAGAGTCACGCCGGCCACATGACAACGGAGGCGTCTTTGGACAACGCTGGCTCTTTGGCTTTGAAATGGGGATGAGCACCACACCCTAGAGTCGGACACGACTGGACTTAATTGTCAGGGGTCACCTTTACCTTTAGGGAGAAATAAAAACGCGGATGGCCTGCGAGCCTGTTCATAGCCGCCCTAGACCATTTTTCCAGCACCTACACTCTGTTTTTAACAAAAGTGAGCAGCATGTCAATGGTCATCAGTTGCCCAGGTGATTGGCCCCCACCGGTGTCCAGCACACTTCCAGCAGTTCCCCCAGTCCCCGTCTGTGAGCAGAGACGGCCCTTCCCTGCTCTCCCTCCTCTCACTTCATTCCAGACAAACTCTGCTGCTACACAAGGCTGGCTCTTTCCCCGAGTCTGAACTTCACTTCCCTCTATAAGGCTACCGGGGGGGGGGGGTTTAAACTTTTTCCCAGCAACCCAATATGCAGCGAGGGGGAGGGATGTTTTTTGTAGGTTTTTTGTTTTGTTTTTTGGATTTCTGAGAAAATGCATGTCAGTTCCATAAAAAGGGATGTTGTGCATCTTTTTGTAATATCTTGGCCATAATAATATTTCCCAGTATTCCAAAATCAATGCTAATTGCATCTGGGGAAGAAATATCTCTGCTTTGCAAGCTGAACTGAAAATGTTTAGGGCTAAACATGATCTCTCTCTCCATAGCCTTTCAATTGGTAGCATAATACAATCTAGAAGCCAACACCATAGGGCAGTTTGCAAAGATTCCTTTCAGTGGAAGGAATAATAGCCAGCCTTCCTTCCTGTGTAGGCTGGAATGTAGCTTACCAGGACAATCCTTGCCAAACCCTCTTATTTACAGCTTCATACTGTTCTGCATCTGCCTCTTCCATCCCTCAGCATGGCTTTCTTGATGAGGAGAGTCACTACAACCTATTTTGTCTGCATGCCAGTTTTAACTAACCTAGTCTTGTTAAGGACCAGGCTGGAGCCAGAATTAATGTGGAGAAGGCTATTAAGAAATGCCTAGCCTAATGAGCTTGCTTCCAGCAGAGTGCAATGGCACACCCGCTCCAAGGTCGTTCCTCAGCCGCCGAAATGAAAAACAGACAAGGCAGATGTCCACCACCAAGACTGTATTTTAGCATTTACAGATAAGCTTCCTATACAGATAAGCTTCCTATATACAACACTCCACAGCATAGACTCCACATAACAACCCACAACAACCCACACAGGTAGGCTCTGCCAGCCTCCTTATATACTGCTTTCCACCAATCACTGTGGTGCTTGATGCATCTGATTAACTATTGCATCAGCTTTCGCTCACAGGTGGTCAGTCACCATGATTCAGCATTTTTTTCTTTTTCACATTACATTATATACATACATATACAGTGTCCATTAGAAACCAATCATCAGGGCCCTGCACTATTCAGACTGGAATTTCCTGGGTTTGGTGAGCTAACCCTAACAGGTTAGAGTCTGGAGCAGGTTCCTGGGATTACCCATGATGGCGAGAGGCCCCAGTGGTCACACTCCCCTGGGATTACGACCATGGTCAGGTGCTCCTTAGAACCTGTGATGGAGATGTGGAGGCAGGAGGAAGGCTAGAAACAGCTGCGCAGCAACAGCAGCCAACGCTCTTTGCCCGCTTCCAAGTTCCATGTGGCCCAGAAGGAGCGAAAAAGCAAGCCTGCAATTCTCATCCAGGAAACAGGGAGGCAAAAAGTGTGCAGGTAGCAAACGAATGAGAATGTAGCAATGAGGGGAAATGAGCCAGAGATTTGGGAGCAGAGCCTTTCATGAGAGGGAAGGAAGCTCTACTGAGAATTTATACTGACTCCTTCTGCCCTTATGGCCACGAGAGTCAGGAACTCCCTTTAAATGCTAAAGCTCTAAAAGCTGCGTTCTCTCATAGCCTGTGTGCATGTAGAATGCAGACCAGTGTGCAATAGTGTTGCATAGTATATCATATTCCCCCCCCCCCCTTTGTATCATTGCTGTACATGGGTGCCCATTTCAGGAACTTGCGCACTGCTCTTTCCTCTCCATGACCAGCTACGTGTCTGAACTCCTGCATTTGTTGTTGTTGTTTTCTTAAAAGTGGCTGGAGAGCTGCTCTGGCGGTCATCTGTCCACAGTTGCAAGTCAAGCTGCTTGACTATTTTAATAGGCTGGGTAGAAATCTGCAAGAGAGAGAGAGGCATTTGTTTCATGACCCCCAGGGGTTTCATCTTCCCCTCTCTTTTTTTTTTCTCAAACTAGCACAAAGTGTAGCTACATCCAGGGGTGTCCAGCGGCCCTCTGCATGACCTCTCCAAGGATGCTGGCCCTGGGCAAACAAGGGCCAGGAGCCCACCATGGATTCCCAAGGGGATGAACAACCCACATCTTGCAAGGATACTTTTGTGCGAGAGCACATGTGTGTGGGAGCCTGTTGCATGCATTCTTCACCGTCCACTGGAACAAAGATTATTATTTCTTCAAAGCTTGGTCTGCCTTCCCATGGCCCCTTGCTTGACCCCCTTTCCTCTTTGTAGCCAGTTCCCAGCATTGACTTCAGCTGTTTCAGCATCTCCCTCCCTTTCGCTCTGCTTTTGTGTTGCCTTCATCCTAATGTGGCCAGCCTGGTCCAGCAGCTCCCTGAGCAAGACTGCGAACCCGCTATGATGCTACAGGCCGGGGCAAGGCAGGCGCTTGACCTCTACAGTCAATCGCAGGTGAGAACAGGGGCTGCGAGAAGCATCAACTGCATCATCCCACCAGCCTCGGTATGTGTGCAGAAGTCTCTGACATCCATGAATTCTTTGCATGCAGAGCAGAGCTCTACTCTTACAAGGACTTCCCCAGACAGTGCAGTTCTAGGCAACGCTCCGTGCATAGGGGTTGTGTGCACAGAGCAAACCTCAGTGTTTTAAGTTCACATGAACATAATGAAGGTGCCGTTGCCAGGCCACTGGTCACTCAAGTTTTTCTGTTCTGACTGGCAGCTGCTCTCCAAGATCTTGGGTGAAGCTCTTTCCTAGCCCTGCTGCATGAGGTCTTTTTTCAGTTGGACCTTCTGCAAGCAATGCCAGTGCTACACACACCACCACCACCACCACAGTCTAGAGATTGGGTGGGTCACACATTAATACCATGGAGCAGAGGGAAGCTGCCACCTGGCCTCTAGGGCTACGGAATCCTGTGTTTATAGGTTGTCGCATAACTTGGTCATTAAAACCTGTCATCACTTGCACAAGGCCCTTGATCAGCTTCCTTGTGCGGCTCAGCAATCCACACCTGTGTCTTTTGGCAGCACATGGGCAAAGTTCCGTTTCTTCCTTCCTTGCTGGGAAGTGCATCTTATGGCTTCCACAAACGTAACAATCGGACCTGGAGGAGGACCCACCCTGATGGACCAAGTGTCTCTGAACCTGTGCAGAGTACCTCTTCTGAAGAGGATCATTTTTGTTTATCAATATGTACAGTATTTATTTACAGACCAAAATCCTTCCTATTAGCCCTCCAAGGGCTATGAAGGCAGCTTACAATATTTTGAAAAGCCATAATAAAGCAATTCTAGCGTTTTGGAAACCAACAGCCCACTCTAGAATCCAAGTCATCCAGCCAAGATAGAATCAGGAACAGCCACAGTAGACACTCTTCCCCCCCCCCCCGGTCTTTCTAAACAGAAAACGGTTTTGCAAGCCTCAAAAGATAAGTGAGCCCCACCGGTGGGCCTTGTGAGAGGAGAAGATAAGCAGCAGCCTGCCTGCCTTCAGCCTCTCCAGCCCAGCACTGTCTCCCTGCCAACCAAGCTCCGCTAGGGCGGCAACGAGCAGGCAGGGACCCTTCTCCCCGGGCAAAGCAGGTGCTCTGCCAGTGGGCTACAAGGAGCTGCGCAAGACGGGTGCTGCTGCTGAGAAGGCCTCCGATATCCCCTCAGGGAGGGAGGGGGCGCTCAGACTCTCCCGATGCCGGCAGAGTGGGGCTAGAGGCACTCGTTCAAGTTCGATGCTTTGTTTTTCGAGCTCGGGCGTCAGCTGGGGGCTACATCTCTCCCCATTAACTCTGACAGAGGGAGTCCAATGTCCATATGGGATGTGGCTCTCCGGAGCCCCAGCCGGAACCAGTCCCTGCAGCATTGGAACCAGTCCCTGCACCGTCCCTGCAGCAGGTGCTCCCATGCCAAAGTCAACGAACTGAACGGCTTCAGCTTCAGGCCAACACACCTGAAATGGGAATGCAGCTTTTGGCTTTCTGCACGAACTGGCGAGGTGCACGGCTGGCTGCCCTCGGAGCTCTAGTGGACTTACCTGCTGAGGGCTGCAAAACGTTCGGAGAAGAAAGGACAGAGCAGAAAGGACAGAGCTGAAGAGGGCCTCTGAGTTGATTTCCGACTAGCCCTCCTTCATCGACTTTACTGAAGCAACAGTCCAATGGCAAATATCCCCCTGCCTGGTTCTGAAAGCTCCCCGGGAGCCTATCTGGAAGATGGAAGCCATGGAGACTTGCACCAGCCTGCTGACCAAGCCGCCTCAGAGCTCTAGTCTGAAGGTGCCTCCTGCGTGTCACCTTGGCAGGTCTGGGTCCCGTCTGTGCCTGGAGGGAGGGGGGCAGTCCTGGAACTCTGCGGAATGGATGCCACCTTGCGTTCCATTGCAAAAGAAAGGAATGACCAAAGATGTCCTGAAATTCTGCTCTTGATGCCAGATGTGCATAGGAGGATAGTGGTGACGTTCTGCACATGCTCAGAGGTACTGCATGTCCCAGGAGAGTGCCTGATGTATTAAGCCTTGCTGATCCTTTGGCTAGCATGAGTCGCTCTCAGTAGTAGTGCTGCCCTTTTCACGGCCTTGCGCATTAGGCAACACCCCAGGTTCCGCCTGGATTGCTTCCCAGGTGGTGGTATTTCACCAGGAAGCAAGAATCCTTTGCATTTGCATAGTACTTTCTGAATGCGTTTCACATGGATTCTTTGCCTGATGTCGTCCTTACAGCTCCCTTGTGGCAGCTGTGGCTGAGAGGAAGCTTTGGCTGCCTCTCCAGAACGCAAGTGGCTTGCCTAAGGGTGCCAAGGAGGGAGTGTGTGGCAGAGGCCAGATGAAAGCCAGGGTGGAGATTTCTGGTGCTGAGCCACTGCACTGGCTCATACTGAAAATCCAGAAACGGAGAAGCCGCCCACGGCCGACGAGGCGGCAGCGGCAGCAGAGCGGCTGTGGCCAGAGTTACAGGGAAGAGCCTCCGTTCCCTGCCGCTGTTCCCCGAACGAAGGCACTGCCTGCGCTCACGGGGGAATGCTCCCAAACTGCACTTCCATGCGCCACAAGAGAACAGCTAGTGAGAAATAGCTTCAAGTCTGGAGACGGACTTGAGCCTCACACTAACCTACCTCAGAGGATACAAGGTGGATACAAGAATGTCTCTTTGGAGAATCCCGAACCTCTAGCATGGGGTTCAAGCTTCGGCTGGCCTCTCCATAATGCGAGGGGGGGACACTTCCAGCCAGCCCCCTTCGGGTTATTGGCGGCCTCAGGTGGGGGGCAGGGCCTGTAGGACTTACCTGGCCGCCCTCACTGCTTGCAAGGCCATTCTTTGCTCCACGAACTTCCGGTGAGCCACTGATCCCCTCCCGCCCTCCTGTTTCCGCCGTCTGGGCCTGGCTGGTCGCCTGTTTTCTGGAGAAAGTGCACAGGCAAACTGCAGGATGCAGCTGTGGCCAATGAATTCCATCATCCCAGGCTCCTCTGAGCCCAGGGCACCTACCACAGAGGAGGCGGAACCGCTGCATCTCTGTCACTGCTCTAATCCTGCTGCCCCCTCCAATCAGCTTCCGCCAGCCGGGTGGGTCAGCAACCGGCACCTCTCTCCAGTGAGTGTGATGATGGGAACAGCCTTCCGCTCCTCGGGTAGAGATGCAGCAGAATGTACCTGCTGCTGCCCTTTCTGCACAGCTCTCTCCTGCTGCTCCAGCCTTGCCAACCTGTTTCCTTCCAATCAGCCTCCACTGGGGCAGGTTATTCTGCCCCATCTCTGCCTCCGTGTGATGGAAGCAGCCCCACCTGCTGTAGCAGAATGACCTGCCCTCTGAGGAGGTCCACCAGGACACTGATTCATGCAGAGACAATAGGAAGGGCTCCTTTGAGTGCAGATAGCTAACACTCTCTCCAAGTCCAACTCTTTTTAGGATGCAAAATGGAGCGTGGTGCCACAAGTTGTAATTCAGGACCAAGAACTGTGGTTTGGCTATCAGAACAAGTTTTGAGAAACGGTTCCAAACAGACAGGAGAAGAGGACGAGGCACAATGTGAGCTCCCACTCACGCCCCAGTTACGTCCAAACCATTGTAAACAATATTTCTACTTCAGCTGCCTTCTGATATAACGTTACAAGTTTTTGCTTGTTTGTTTGGATATTAATGGGGACTGTTTCAATATATTGCAAATCTGGCATGACGACCTGCCCCGATCCTTTTTAAGGAGGGTGATTATAACTTTACGGGTTTTTTTTAAAGGGCAAGCTGTTCTGAATAACCACAGAATTGCGAGGCCAGATGAAGTGGCCTGGTCTAAAAATAGACACGTCAACAACACATGTTGAAAAGCACCACGTCGGCCAGGCGCTTCTTCTATGACTCATCCCACTGCCATGACAGGCTGACCACTTCATGCTGCTGACTCACTGATTCTGTCGGGGGGGGGGGGGGAGCAGCCAACACCCAAGGTTTTGGTGGGTCTGCTTTTGGGTTCTTACTGGATTCCCCATATAGCCCACCCATGTGTCTGAAACAAACTCCCACAGCAAGCGTGCTCACTCCACGTCTCTGAAAAAGTCATGTAAGGTAAAGGTGTTTGTTGTTCAGTCGTTAAGTCGTGTCCGACCCTTCGTGATCCCATGAACCATATCCCGCCAGGCCTTCCTGTCCTCCACTATCTTCCTGAGTTCGCTCAGGTAAAGGTGACCCCTGACAATTAAGTCCAGTCGTGTCCGACTCTAGGGTGTGGTGCTCATCCCCATTTCAAAGCCGAAGAGCCAGCGTTTTCCGAAGACGCCTCCGTGGTCATGTGGCCGGCATGACTCTCCTTGCCGGAGCGCATAGCATGCGGCTGGAACACGGAGCGCTGTTTACCTTCCCGCAAGCGGTACCTATTTATCTACTCGCATTGACATGCTTTGGAACTGCTAGGTTGGCAGGAGGTGGCCAAGCAACGAGAGCTCACCCCGTCGCGGATTCGAACTGCCGACCTTTCGATCGACAGCTCATGGTTCAGCGGTTTAACCCGCTGCACCACCCGCTACTCAGCCATAATGCTCAGCTTTGCTGCACACTTGCTGAAGACCTTAAGAAGGGTCTTCTTGACAGACTACCATCTTAGTGGTAGCCAGGATGGTGTAGTGGTTTGGGAGTCGGACTTAGACTTGGAAGATCCAGGTTCAAATCCCCGCTCAGCCACGAAGCTTCCTGGGTGACCTTGGGCCAGTCACTATCTCTCAGCCCCACCTACCTCACAGGGTTGTTGTGAGGACAAAAAGGAGGGGAGGAAATATGTACACCACTCTGAGCTCCTTGGAGGAAGGGCAGTATAAAAATGTGAAAAATAAATAAATAAATAAATAGTGGCCATGAGTCATCATGTGGTTATCTAGGGCTCCGTCTGTCCTGCCCCTTGGGAGCAGAGAATGCACAGAGATCGATGTGCGCACAAATCTCCTAGGGTTGCTCACAGCAAGACGGCCCACAGCCCCCTCCACTTCCCCCATGATGCCTCTTGCCCAGGGGGGTGCCAGTGAGTGGCCATGTCGCACTGGCAGTATGCGAGAGTCGTTGGACTGTCCCCTTGGCAGGAAATGTTCTTTGGTTCAGCTGTCACAACATTTCCACTGCCAGATGATGACACACTGCAGCCAACAGCCCTGTCCTCAGGTGGAGCCCTGGCTTGTAGCGCTTGCTTTGGCGGAGTACCAGCCTGCCCCCCCACACACACACACCTGGTGATGATGGTCTTGGCAGCCAGTGGTAGTGAAATAAAAAGAGAGGAGGAAGTTAGTTTAAAAAAAAATCCACCTCCTAGACATCCTGGCCGAGGAAACAGAAGACCCTGATTATCCTAATCGGAGAACATGACAGACGCTTTTTGATTGGTTGGTTTTTAAATCAACTGTAGCATCAGGCATGTTGTGGAGAAATGGGGAGAGAGCTGATTTGTTTCCCTCAAATCTGTCATTACAAATCAGAGCCACCTGTTTAAAGTGTTTCAGTTGATTGTTTTGTACTCCTAGATTCATTTATGGAACTCACTGCCACAAGATGTGGTGAGATGGGCTGCTCACTCGACTTGAAAAGGACATTAGCCAGCCAGCTTCATGGAGAAGGAAGAGGAGGAGGAGGAGAACTCTGTCAATGGCTATTAGCCACAGGACTCCACGGCATGTTTCAAAATGTTCGGTGCCTCTGAATACCAGTGTGCAGGAAGTGAGGCTCTTCCCTTCATCTCCTGCTTGTGGGCTTCTCAGAGGAGCCTGGTTGGCCATGGTGGGAAACAGGAAGTTGGTCTAGACCAGTGGTTCCCACGGTCTTTAGGAGACTGCGGACCATTGAGGCAAAAATTGGAATCGTCGTGGACCACATCCAAACCCCCCCCCCCCGCACACAAAAAATACAACTACATTTGTAATTATTAATTATTATTATTATTATTATTATTATTATTATTATTATTATTATTTAAAGAATGTATACCCCGCCTTTCTCCCAGCAAGCGCACTCAAGGCGGCACCAAGGTGTCAATTAGACACCATGGGCTAACACCATGCCATGGGGGGTGACAGCCGCACTGGGTGTCATGCCCCCTTGGGACGCTTCTGATCAGAAGCACTTATTAAAATCACCAAAGGCCGGGTTGCTGTTTTTGGTGAGACCTCGCAGACCACTTTTCAGGTTCTCATGGACCACCTGTGGTCTACAGACCACTGGTTGGAAACCACTGGTCTAGACTCTAGCCGCACCTTGTGGTGTGATCCAGCAGCTGGGCTCTTCTGACTGGTCCTGCACTTTGGAGTTTCCCATGTGGTGTCTGTTGTGCATCTGAGGTCAGTTTCAGTACTTCATAGAGTTGCCAACTGACCACAAAGACTGGCCAAGCCTGCTCTTGTGCCTTGAACATCAGCCCAAACAATGTGCAGAAACCCTCAAGCTTTTCGCAGCATGGAGGTAAACTTTCCCTGCTCACTTTACTGACTTGCTAATGCATTGTGCACATCAAGCTACTGTTAAAGGTTAGCAGCCTAATTGGGTAAAGAACCCTCAAACTTCTCACTAGACAAAAAAGCAGACTCTGGGATAGAAGGAAAACAGGCAACAAAGTGGAAAGAACCAGGCCGCAGCATTGAGGCAGGGACTGTGCCCAAGATGAACGCACATCTCTCTCTCTCTCTCTCTCTCTCTCTCTCTCTCTCTCTCTCTCTCACACACACACACACACACACACACACACACACACACACTAACCGTGCACCAGCACATGGGGCCTGCAGGACAGAGAGCCCCACCCCCACAAGGCCTTCCTGGCTAGCATGCCACTTACTGAAGCCGGAGGCGCATTGAGCACCTTGCAGTAACATCAGCAACAGATCCTGGCAAAAGGAACCTCCATATCTAGAGGCAGTCCACCTCTGAAGGCCAGGCGCTGGGGACAAGCACTGGGGGTGGGGTGTTGCGGGTGAGGCTGTTGCCTTCATGCCCTACTTGTGAACTTCCAGAGGTGCCTGCCTGCATGTTGCTGGCATCAGGGAACATTTGCCTTGGAGGAAGCCTTTGTCTGATCCTCCGGAGTCTTCTGTGCGCATCGGTGTGCTGGTTTGGCTGACAGTGTCGCTACTGGCACAGCACCTGTGCCAAAACAAGGGCTTCGTATTCCCCATCGACAGAGTGAGCTGTGCAATTCCCAGAGGACGGCCACTGACAGCAGGGCAAAGAGCACCACCTAGAGGTGGGTTGCTCTCAGCCGAAGCAGAGATGCCTAAGCAGTCCAATCTTCTGCCCATAGGCAGAGAGAGAGAGAGAGAGAGAGAGAGAGAGAGAGAGAGGTGTACTGAAGAGCGAGTCAGACTTGGGCTGGCGAGTTGGAGATCAAACCCTTGCTCAGCTAGGAAGCTCCCGGAGTGACTTGGAGGACCTCATGGTGGCCCAAATCCTATCCAACTTTCAAGCGCGATGCAGCTGTGCTAACGGGGCGTGTGCTCCATTCTGTGATAGGGGGCCAGTCATGGAGGCCTCCTCAAGATAAGGGAATATCTGTTCCCTTACCTCAGGGCTGTCTTGTGGCTACATCAGTGCTGGAAAGTTGGATAGGGTTGGGCCCTGTGTCTCAGAAAGGCGTTGCAAGGATAAAGTGGGACCAGGATCGTGTCAGCAGGATGGGACCCGAGTGCAGGTGCCTCCCCCTGGGCACTCCATTTATGCCCACGTAGGCGTGCAAATGGGCAGGGCTTTGTTTCTTTCTCCAGAAAGCAGCCAACAAAGAAGTAAGCAGCTTACAGTCTTTGAGAGCCATTCGACATGAACAATCTACAAATAAAAACTGTGTAAACACAAGAACCACACTGGCATCATCACACGGATGACAAGAAGAGGGCAAAAAAGTAAGAACCACAAGGAAAAGCGAGGTTGCCACTGTGTGCGGTTGGCCACATGTGTGTGGTACACAAAGTCTCCAGTCAGCCCTGAGGTTTGCAAGAATCTGCACCACAGGATAGCGCTTTCTGCACATGCTTTGCGCTCTGCCTGCAATGTGTCCCCCATCCCCCCGAGACAGACGTGGTCAGGGTGCCACACACCCTGCAACGATCCCGCTGTTTCTCCCTCCAGTATTCCTTTAGTAGGGCTGGTGGTTGTCCTGGGGAGCACAGCCACCTCAAAATGCCTTCCCATCCGAGCTTTGCTGTCCACTGTAGCCATAACTGGGCAGCTGTGCCCAGAATAAGCATGTCGGCTGCAGCTCAGACTGCTGCAACAACTGCCACCATTTCTATAGCGTTGACCATAGAATCGTTGTTACGGTCTGGAGTGACTCCAGTTTTGGCCGTGGCCCCTGTCACATCCTCTGGAACCAGCTCTGCCTCCTGGCTGTTGCTGCTGCTGCTACAGCCGATACCCATCGTCGGGTTGTGCTACTTTAACCTCACACTTGGCAGAGCCCATGTGATGGGATCTGCTTTCCAACGATTTTTGCCCTGGCTCTTCTTCTGTGTATGTGAGGAAAGAGGCTTAGTTGATTTCATTGGAGGCTTAGTTGATTTCAGTGGCCCTTCCTCCTCCCACCCAAGTGAACATCTCAAGAATGAGCTGTTGCTCCCAAGTAAATGCCATGAGAGAAGGCAAGCCATGCATTTGACGTCCATGCCAAGATGCAGAGAACACAGAGACAAAGGAATGGCCTTGTTTCAACGCGCCCATTTCCTCCGAAGCAGCTACCTACCCCTATGTTTTCTTGTGGAGCACAGTGCGCTACATGCATGCTCCTGGCAGGAAGTCTGCATGGTTGGCACAAACCTCTACTCTGCTGCCCAGAAAGCTGAATGCACAGTTGTTTATGTATTCTGTGGGATGCAGATGGTTTCCTTCTAGAAAACCACACTTCTTGGGGAGAGGCCACATTTTCCCAGCACCCAAAAGCACAATGTATTGTTGCCGGGAAAGAGTAATTATGTTTCCATCTAAAGGACACGTTGCAATTTGCTGTGTAGAATGTGGTGGTTGCATATCATCACAGGCACCTATTGGACAGTGCTTGTGTCATCAACAAACGGCTCAGGTCTTCCCCATCTGACCACTGCAAAAAAGGGGGTTCAATGGGAGCCCACCAACAACGGCAAAGGAGAGCAAAAGCCTGGGATTATGAATTTGCTGCATCTTGGAGAATGCAGGGTTTTAGTAGCAGAGTAAAAGCGGAACACCCTTCTCCTATGTGAAAAACAGCTGAACGCAAAACACACCCAGGCTAGCTTGCTATCAGTAAAAGAAACACACAAAGGCAGAGGCTTGTATAGTTATAAAAAGTAAGTTTACTCACGGTTCAGTTTCATTTGTACAGCATCCAGTTAGGACCAGAGTTACTCTAATTTAGGGATAGCATGCCCCTAGAGCTGGCACGCTCTGCATGGTAGTTTGCAGGCAAGATGACCCCAAGGCTATGGAGAGCCTAGGCAAAGCACGTCTTACCACCTTGGAGTCAGGAGGAGAAGGAGAGAGAGCACGGGGCTAGGAAGAGGAAGTAGGAAAAGGTCAGGGGCCACGCCCCTTCCAGGGCACAGAGAGGACCAGGTGAAAGGTCTTTCAGGGGACCAGAGAACACACTGCCCCCCAGTGTCGAGCAGATGAACGCTGCCCAATTTCCAACAGCTGTTAGGGTCACGTCCTGCCTTCCCTATCCCTACAATGGGCTGCGTGGACAAAGGGAAGACTTGTTCCTGGCTATCCAAGCACTGGCTGAGGCTTAGAGCGAGCGTTGCCAGCGGCGCCCTCTCCTGGAAAAGGAGGCTCTGGCCACTGTCACCTACTGTAGATGCCTTTGTAAACTCCAGGTTAGGCTGTTGAATGCGACTTCAGTCCGTCCAAACTCCAGCTGTGCAAATACTAGCTGGTGATAGCCACACAGACCACCTGACACACCACGGCTCAAAGAGCAAGAACAAAAGCAAAAGACAAAAATGAGGGACCCTCCAAACTGGTGCTCTGGGGGGGGCGCCCTCCGGGCACTTTCTGCAACTGGGGCTGCTTCAGTGTTTCGCCAGCCTGCTATTTCCGTTCTGAAGTTCTTAGATCACCAGGTTGCCTTCCTTGGCGTGGGAAGCTGGCACCCACAAGGACAAGGCCATTTCAGGGTGCCCCCCCCCCAGGTGCTAAATGCTGCCTGAGGCCCACAGAACTGGCTTCCCTCTGGCATGCAGCAAACAAGTGAAGAAAACATTCTTGTTGCATCAGACCTTTGTGGATTACTGGGATACAATCCTATCCACATGTAGAAGTAAGTCCAATAGAAATCAACAGGACCTACTTCTGAATAGTACGTGGATAGGAGCAGGTTGCAGGCAGAGAGGCTCATAGCTCAGTGACTGAGAGTATGTCTTGCAGAAGGTCCCAGGTTCAGTCAATGGCTGGATAAGATCTGAGACTCTGGAGAGCTGCTGCCAGTCAGAGTAGACAATACTGGCCTAGATGGGCCAGTAGCTTGACTCAGTAGGGAGCAGTTTCGTGTTCAGCCCTTGAGCTGACAAGTGAAGCAACTGGGGCTATTTGCTGCATTTAAAGAAAAGGCCTCCAGAGGGGGACAAGATGTACATTCCTTGGCACCAGTGGTGTAGCCAGCCTTTTTCCAAGGGGGACGTGGGCGGGACGACGCGTCTTCACCCCGCACCCCCCCACCGGAATGGAATGGAACCTTTTGGCTCCAGTCCCGCTCCATTCCGGTGGCGGGGCGGGCAGGGCGAGGACGCGTTGTCCCGCCCACGGCCCCCTTGGAAAAACGCCGGCTACACCTACTGCTTCCAAAGACCTTTATGTTCGATAACCAAGTGATGCAAAAGCAACTGTCACGTGCAGGCACCCCTATCCTGTACAACTCCCCCCCCCAAATGACAGCACTCTGTGGACACTGTAGCTGACCCAGGACGCAGCCTCTCTCACTCTCCATTCTGACCAGAGTGCTGCTAGGTCATGTACCTCAGGCAGCCTAAGTTCTTCCTCTTTCAGGTGTAAATTGGAGACCCACAACTGGCCATTGGTCCAGTCACTCATCTGGCTTGGGAGCAGGAAATCTGAATGTCAATTAACCAGGCTCTTAGCACTGGGCAGGGGAGGGACTAGGCTTCCCAAAAGGGGATAAAAGAGAGCTGCCCAGCTGGGGTGGGGGAGGGAGCCAGAGAGGTGTGAGCTGAGCTTTGCAAGATGCCAGCCAAGCTGAGATGCCAGCTAAGAAAGAGTTAACTCCTACAAAGATCTTTGCCCCTGGAATGATGCTGCATTGTAAGTGGATGCTTGATAGTCAAGGAAGTAAGAACCTCAGAAGAGTCTGTCTGCTGGGTCAGGCCAAACTTAAGGCCCCTCTAGTCCAGCTTCCTGTACCACACAGTGGCCCCACCAGATGCCTCAGGGAGCTCTGAAGACAAGATACCTGCATCCTGTTGCCACTCCCTTGCACCTGGCATTCAGAGAGGCTACTCTAAAACCTGGAAGTTTTAATCTGATTTACACTCTGCTTTTACTTTATTTTGGAACTCTGCCTCTTGATCTCAAGTATAGAATTTGACGGACTGCCTGCCTGAGAGCAACCAAAATGATTAGTGGGCTGAGGCATCTCCCTTATGAGGAAAGGCTACAGCGTTTGGGGCTCTTCGTTCTAGAAAAAAGGCCGCTGAGGGGGGACATGATTGAGACATATAAAATTATGCATGGGATGGAGAGAGTGGATAGAGAGAAGTTATTTTCCCTCTCACACAACACTAGAACTAGGGGACATCCGCTCAAATTGAGTGGAGGGAGTATTAAAGCAGACAAAAGAAAATATTTCTTTACCCAGCGTGTAATGGGTTTGTGGAACTCCTTGCCACAGGAGGTGGTGATGGCACCTGGCCTGGATGCCTTTAAAAGGGGATTGGACAGATTTATGGAGGAAAAGTCCATCACAGGTGGCGGCTGGACACAGGTATCTTGTCTTCTGTGCTCCCTGAGGCATCTGGTGGGGCCACTGTGTGATACAGGAAGCTGGACTAGATGGGCTTTTGGCCTGAGCCAGCAGGGCTCTTCTTATGTTCTTAACAGAAGCAGCAGGGAGGAGGGAGGCCTCAGACCACCCACTGAGTTTTACATAAGTGAAAGGAAGGGGAGGGAACAGGATGAGCTCCAGATCACCTTTCCATGCCCACCTGGCTGGAGCTTTGTAAGCACCAGATGGGCAGGGAGAAGCAGTCAGGAGCCACAGCTCTCTCTCTCACCCCCCCCCCCTTTTCTTCCCCTTTTTCCCTCCAGCAGTCCTGGAGGGAGGAGGCTGCTGCGATCTTCTTCTGATTTGCTCTCAGCAAGTCCGAGGAGGGTTGGAGCACCTACCACCAGCTTGGCAGGCTTGATCGGGCAGCAGACTGACTGATGGGTCTGGCTGGGGGCTGAAGTGGATGATGCAGCTCATGTCAAGGGGAGCAGCAGATTTGGGGGGTCCCTGCTGCTGCTGCTGCCACTTCCCTCCTCCCGCCCACTGCAGATGGAGCCGCGCAGATCCACTTCCTGCTCGCCAAAACCACGAGGGAAATGGATAATCTGCTTCCCTACTTTGCTTTCGTTGCACAGTTCTTTTCCAAAAAACAGGAAGTGCGGGACTTCCTATTCTATTTAAAGGGACCACACAAGGACAAAGCAAGAAGAAGGGGCAGGGAAGCGCGCCTTCCTTCCTCACAGTCCCTTTTTAAGCTTTAAACCATGTGAGGAAGGAGCACTTTGACTTCCCTACCCTCTCACCTCACTCCTTCCTTGTCTCCCTTTAAACTTAAAGGGACTGCATGAGGATGGAGTGAGGCGAGGGTTAGGGAAGAGTTAATTGCTGCTGCTGCTGCTGCTTCTGCTGCTGCGGCTGCTGCCTGTGCCTGAAAAAACCATGCCGGCAGCAGCAATTCGCTTCCCTACCTACCTTCCTTGCACTGTCCCTTAAATAATACAGGAAGGAAGTCCCTCACTTCATGTTTTCGGGAAGGAGCTGTGCAAGGAAGGCGCATGGTGAGGAGGTGACAGGCTTTTTCTGGAAAGCGGGGGGTGTTGCATACATTTGCGCACATGCCCTAGCAGGGGCAGCTGCCGTGGGGGGCTGGGTGGGTGGACCCATCAGGCGGTGGGTGGACCCAGTGGGCTGTCCCTGGATTGCTCAGCTCTGTATATCTGCTTCTTCCACAACAACACTTGAAATGTCACACCTGTTTAGAAAAAGAGGCCGGTGATCAGTGGTGAAACAAGGGTGGAGCGAAGGCAAGTAGTTCTGCAAGACTCCGTTACACTGGAGTCAGTGGCCCCTCCCCCTTGCTGTTGGAGCCATTCCAGCAGCAACAGGGGAGTGTCCTGCGTGTTGCCTTTGCTGCCAGAATGGCTCCAACAGCAAGGGGGAGGGGCCGCTGACTCCAGTGTAACGGAGTCTTGCACAACTACTTGCCTTCGCTCCACCCTTGTTACGCCTCTGCCAGTGATTAAGCATAGAGGGCGGAGAGAGACCCAGGTAGGGGGAGCTGGGCTCACTCACCCAGAAGCAGGAAGGCTCCAATGCTGCAGAGGGCTGGAGTTGAATAAGCAAGGAGCATTTGCATTGGGAAGACAGGGGGGCTCCTAGGAACAGAGCATGACGGGAAAGAGCGCTTGGAGGAGAGGCTTCTGTAGCGATCTGAAATTGCATTTTTTGTTTAAAGTACTACAGCTGAAGAAGGACTTTGGATGGGTTGGGACCCTGCCCAGTGGGGGGATTGTGTGAATCAGGTGGAAGAAGAGGCTAGCAGAAGTAAACGAAGAACACTCTTGTCTTGGTTTCTATCAAGCCTCCCAGAGGGTTGCATTGCACAAAGAACTTGCAAGGACAGACGGACGGACGTCTGTTCCAAAATCAGAAGAACATCGTGCTGTCGATGCAGCCAAAGCAAGCCACAGAGGACGTAGTACTCGCTCGCACTCCGGAAATGGTCTCCACAACAAAATGTAAACACATTCATGGGCTGGTGATGTTCTCCTTCCCGATAAACTGGGGTGTTTCGGAGACAAATGCTGGTGTCCAGCAGCGGCGCAGCCAGGAGTCCTGCCCGGGCTGCCCCTCTTCCTTTCCAGCCGGTCATCAACCTTACCCACCCCATACTAAACCACTGACTCAGAAGGAAGCGCCCACGAGTGAGCGATCCAGCCCTCCTCCTTCCCATCCCCGGGGCGATGATTTCAGGATGAGTTTCCAGGCCATGATCCGCCCTACCAAGGACGGTCAAGAGCCAAGAGGCAGGGCAGGCGCTGGCTGAGACTGAAGGCAGCTTCACACGCGTCGCGGAGCTTCTGAGCTGATTTTCGAAGCAAGCGTAGCCGAGGCGACCTCCCCACGGCAGGCGCGTACAGGCAGCTTCAAGGCCCACTTGACTGCGGATGTCCCTGCTGTGCGCTTCACGGACCCGCGCTGAGCTATTTTGCATATCCATATATGCAAATATTGAAATAGGACACCATTCCGGAGCAGCTTCCGTCGTCCCAGTTGGTTTGGGGCCAACTTTTGCGGAGCTTGTTCATGGAGCTTGTGGGAGGGTTCGCAGAGCTACTGCACCCACCAATCGCGTGAGAGGGGGAGGAGAGTGGTTGCATGCCAATCAGAAGTAGCTCCAATCGCCGCGGAGGTTATTATTCCACTGTTCTTCCGAGAGGGAAACACAGGAAGAGGAGAGAGCAGAACGACACTCCCCTGCTCCAAGCGCGTACGCTGGGTACTCCAGCGCCTACGCTGGGGCAGGGACATCTGCCGTCAATTGTGAATGGGACCTCACACTACACGCGTCGCGGAGCTTCTGAGCTGATTTTCGAAGCAAGCGTAGCCGAGGCGACCTCCCCACGGCAGGCGCGTACCTTCAAGCAGGAATCCTACTTTTCAGGGGGTGGGACGCAGAGCTAGGGGGCGGTTCGCGGAGCTACTGCAGCCTGCCAATCGCAGGAGGGGGGAGAGTGGCCTCCAATCACCTTCTTAAGAAGGCGGGACAACATGAGGGACAACAGGCTGGAAGACACTCCCCCGCTTCCAGCGCGGAGGCGGAGGCACAGGCAGCGGCAGAGCCTCTGCCTGTAGTGTGAAGCTGCCTTGAGGGCCCATTCACACTTGAATGCGGCTGTCCCTGCTGTGCGCTTCACGGACCCACACTGAGCTATTTTGCATATTCATATTGAAATAGGACACCATTCCGGAGCAGCTACGCTTCCGTCGTCCCAGTTGGTTTGGGGCCATCTTTTGCGGAGCTTGTTTCATGGAGCTTGTGGGCGGGTTTGCAGAGCTACTGCAGCCACCAATTGCGTGAGAGGGGGGAGGAGAGTGGTTGCATGCCAATCAGAAGTAGCTCCAATCGCCGCAGAGGTTATTATTCCACTATTCTTCCGAGAGGGAAACACAGGAACCAATCACAGCTGCGCTTTCTTAAGAAGGCGGGACAGCAGGACACTCCCCTGCTCAAAGCGCGTACGCTGGGTACTCCAGCGCGTACGCTGGGGCAGGGACATACATCCGCCGTCAAGTGTGAATGGGCTCTGAAGCCGGAGCTACATTACACGCGTCGCGGAGCTTCTGACCTGATTTTTGAAGCAGGCGGAGCCGCTGTGACCTCCGCACGGCCGGCGCGTACCTCAAGCTGGAATCCTATTTTTCAGGGGGCGGGCACGCAGAGCTAGGGGGCAGTTTGCGGAGCTACTGCAGCTTACGAATCGCAGGAGAAGGGGGGAGGGTGGCTGAATGCCAATTTGAACGACAACCAATCACCTTGGAGGTAACATTCACTACGAACATTTCTTCCCCTATAAAATTTATCTGGCCCCTCCTGTTGCCCAACACGACCCCAGATGTGTTTACTCGGAAGTAAGTCCCACGGCACTCAGTCGGACCTACTAGGAACTGAGGTTTGAATTGCTGCATTTGGCGAGGGAGCCCAGTCATGCTTATTCGAAAGGAAACACTGTGGAGCTCAATAGCCAATCACAGCTGTGCTTTCTTAAGAAGGCGGGACAACATGAGGGACAACAGGCTGGAAGACACTCCCCCGCTTCCAGCGCGGAGGCGGCGGCAGAGCCTCTGCCTGTAGTGTAGCTCTGCCTTGAGGTATGCGCCGGCCGTGCGGAGGTCGCAGCAGCTCCGCTTGCTTCAAAAATCAGGTCAGAGGCTCCGCGACGCGTGTAATGTAGCTCTGGCTTGAGCCGCTTTCTCTCTCCGCGGCGGGAGCGAAAGTTGTGCTCTGCAGGCTGCAGCTTCTGGGTCTCTGCTGCGCTGCTCCTGCTTGGAGCTCCCCACGCAGCCACGATGACCCAGAGCAATGCTCCGCCCCTCTCTTCCTAGCCATGGTGCACGCCGGCTCCCCCTCCCTTAATCATGCCCCTTCCCCGTGGGTATTAGAGGCCCACTTCCAGATTTCTTTGCAACCCACAAGTACCACAGGAACTAGAGCTGCCAACATCTTGACCGGGTCCTGCTCCTGTGTCTTTCTAACAGCATAAGAACATAAGAAGAGCCCTGCAGCTGGATCAGGCCAAAGGCCCATCTAGTCCAGCTTCCTGTATCACACAGTGGCCCCACCAGATGCCTCTCAACATTTTGTGTACAAACCCTGCAGAGGAGAGCAGAGCAAGCTGGCACAGAAAGTGACTCTTTGGGTGTGCCCAGTACAGTATAAACATGAGTATTGAGGGTGTCTTTTCCTCCACCCTCTAATGTTGTCTGCATCAGAATCCAAATCATTTTGGAGGTTTCTGTGGCAATGGAAGATGAGTCATGACGATGGAGAAATAAGAAGAAAATGACATGGTGAGACAAAGCAGTCATGAACTAGTGTTCATTTTGTCCTTAACGGGTTGCTCTCAGTCTGGCCAACTAGGCTGTTGCTCGTGCCCTGAGAAGCCAGAACAGAAGCCATTCCACTCAGAAGTTCTCCACCCACATTCCATCAAAATGAATGGGGTCCGTCCGTCTGTGCAAGAGCACCGCTTTGCATCCCTCCAAAGGGACTTGTGCTCCTCGCCCTGAAAGACCACAGGAATTGTCTGGCCCATGTGATTGATAGCTGTGCATCATGAAGGTTTGTGCATGGAGAGGGCAGCGCCTGAAAGGGGGAGAGAGAAAAGGAGAAAGAGCGCTTTTCTTGATATTATTATTATTATTATTTATATATCGCTTTTCAACAAAAAGTTCACAAAGCGGTTTACAGACAAAATCAAATGATTAAATGGCTCCCTGTCCCGAAAGGGCTCACAATCTAAAAGAGATGCAGAACACCACCAGCAAACAGCCACCAGAGAAGAGACTGTGCTGGGGTGAAAGGGGGGGGGGGCAGTTACTCTCCCCCTGCTAAATATAAGAGGAGCACCAATTGAAAAAGTGTCTCTTGCCCAGTTAGCAGGGGTTGATATACTGCTTTACAATAGAGTTTCCTGTCCCCAAAGGGCTCACAATCTAAAAAAAAAAAAAAAACTCGAGAGTCACTAGCAAAAGGCCACAGGAAAATTGACTTTGCTGGGGTGAGTGGGACAGTTGCTCTCCCCCGGAGATGCGCAAGAAGACACCACTTTCAACGTCAGCGGGGGGGGGGGCGGCTTTGGTGTTGCTGGCACTGAAGGGGCTGCACAAGTTGCGCCCTGGTCATCTGCTGCCTCCATTTAGAACCCTGCTGCTTGATTCTATTTTTTGGAAAAAGAGAAAGACTAAAAAACAAAAAAGGAATTGTAGCTGAAAACTCAGTAGGCCTCCAGGGCTTCCTCTCCTCCAGGTAGGTCAATCTTGCAGTCACAGTCAGGACTACAGCCCTAAACGTCACACACTATTGTGAGCTGAAACGTTCTGCAGAATCCATCAGGCAGCACAGCAGCAGTTCGTATTTTACTGCAATCGTAATAATTAATATTTCATATTACGTTTGAGTACTGTCCTTTCAATAGTTGATGTGCCTGCTTTGTAACTGGGAAAGGTATGGTATAAACCACTGAAACCATCACCTGAAATGCTGAGCTTGAATGTCTCCCCAAGGTGTGTGTGTGGGGGGGCACCAGCTTCACATACACACTTGTTCTGAATGGTAGCGCTTTGTTCCCCTTTGGTGCATCACAGGGGCCTGCACAGGTTGCGCTTGGATTGTTCACTAGTCCAAGGCACCTGGCAATGGTAGAAACAGGGCCACAGTCACAGCAGGGGTCTATAATGCTTGGGCCCCTCAGAAACATTCCATGAGGCCCGCTTTCTGAATGTCCAGCTTTCCTTTGAAAAAGCAAGCAAGTTTCTAACCCTGTCACATGTGTGATCTAAGCAGAAGTGTGCTGGTAGGATGCTCTCCAGTGGCTTTCAGGCAGAGCTGTGAGTCCAGGAACACTCCCAGAATGTGCAACCCCATTTGGAATGGGCAGATGACTCAGTACCTGCATAGAGGATTTCCTGACCAGGAGGGCCTCCCTCTTGTCTGGACTTAATCTCAGTTTATTGGCCCTCATCCAGACCACACGCACTCTAGCACTTCCGCAGCTTCCCTGGAATGAGATGGCAAGGAGAGATAGAGATGGGTGTCATCAGCATAGGGGTGACACCCTACTCCAATTCCCCTGAAGATCTTCCCTAGCGGTTTCATGTAGATGTTGGAATGCATGGGGGACAGAATAGAACCCTCCCACACTGTGCAGGCTGGGATGCCAAACAGGTATCCCCCAGCATCAACAACTGGGACATGTCAGTCACGAAAGCGCAGAACCACTGCAAAGCAGTGCCCCCAAGCTCCAGCTTGGCCAGCTGACTCAGAAGGACACCAGGGTCAGTGGGGTCAAAACTCAAAAAGTCCTGAGAGCAGGCAGGGATGCACTCTCCGTCTAGTCCTCGGTGTAGATCATTCATCAGAGAGACCAAGGCCATCTCTATTCCAAAACTTGGTGGTCACAATGGTTAGGCCAAAGCTCCCCCTTCAAGGGGAACCTGCTGCCCCGCTCGCCGAGAACGGCCAGCCGCCGCCGCCTCCTGCCTGCGCGAGCGCCACTCCGGCCCGCCGCGGGGCTGTGAGCCTCTCGGGGCAGGGGCCTCTCGCTTGTTCCTCGGCGAGGGATGCTGGGCACGGCGACAAGAGAGCAGCAAACCCGCCCTGGCGCGGCAGCCGCAGCAGGGAGGGAAGGAAGGAGCTGCAGAGAACACGCGGGGCTCAGGGGCGAAAGGGCAGTGCGCGTGCGCACTCGGAAGTCCTCGCCAGTCCGTCTCACCTTCCCGGCGCAGGCGCATTAACAAGCCTGGTTAAACCGTCCGCGCGTAGTCTGAGGCGAGGGGGCGGGTTAAATATGTGAGTGGGAAGAGGGGGAAATGTAGTGTAGCTGTTTCCTGATTGGCTATAATCTCGCTCTGCTATCCTAGCCCCGCCTCCTTCGCGAATCGCCACGTCAGTCAAATTACGCCCGCTTTAGGTTCGCGCAGGCGCGCTCGGTGGCAAAAGTGGCTCCTCTCGAGCCGGCATCGAGAGAGCGCGAGGCGCGGGAGAGGCGCGCGGCCGAGGGAAGGAAAGTCTGTTGGGGAGGGGTGAGTGATGCGGAGGACCCCTGTGGGCTGGGCCTTCAGTGTGGGGGAAGCTGTGGAGAAATGAGAGTGCCCCTGACCATGTGCGGAGCGCCCGCCTCTCCTCGCTGCTGCTGAGCCTCTCGCAGCCACGCCGGTGCTTTTCCAGGCAAGTCCTGTCCGCTGTTCTGCCTCCCTCAGAACTGGCGCCGTGGCCTCTCCGAGTACGGGAGGAACCTTCTTGCAGGGCTGTGGTGTGAGGGGTACCACCACTGCCCTGTGAGGTAGGCTGGCGTGGGCACCATAGTCTTGCTGCAGCTGTGGGGACAGTGACTGGCATTGACAGCTCTGCCTCCTCTTTGGGGACTCTGTGCAAGGGGGGGGTGCCAAGACCCCCAAACCCACGTCTTGGGTAATGGTCACATTACCCAGGGGGAGGGAAAGACAGCTGCTGAGAGACCCTCTTTGCATCCTGCCTTTTTGAAACACACACGTAAATGTGGTGGAAGTTAAGCTTATGAGGCCAAATGTGGTGCGTTAAACGCTTGTCCACAGATGTGGACACTTATCTGTGTAGAGTCCTCTGTGTTTGTGGCACTTCAGTTCACAAGTACCGGTAATAAATCACAAGAACTTGTATACAGTTCTGGTTGCCACATCTCAGAAAGGATATAGTGGAACTGGAAACGGTGCAGAAGAGAGTGATCCAAATGATTCGTGGGCTGGGGCACCTCCCTTACGAGGAAAGGCTACAGCGCTTGGGGCTCTTCAGTCTAGAAAAAAGGCGCCTGAGGGGGGACATGATTGAGACGTATAAAATTATGCATGGGATGGAGAGAGTGGATAGAGGGAAGTTCTTCACCCTCTCGCACAACACCAGAACCAGGGGACATCCACTGAAATTGACTGGCAAGCAGTGGCGTCGCTCAAGGTTGGGCAGAACGGTAAGTTCTGCACTGTGCTAACCTCTGTTTACTCCCTGCCCCGAGACGGCCCCGCCCCCTCACTGTTGGAGCTATTCAGTGCGGCGAAGGCAACGCTGCCTTCGTGGCGAGGGGCCGGGGCCATCTCCTGCCAGGGAGTAAACGGAGGTTAGCACAGTGCGGAACTTACCTGGCCCTTGCCCTTGTCATTGGAGACTGGACAAAGAAGGGAAGGCAACAAGGATGGGGAGGAAGATGGAGGTGGGGAAAACACGGGGGGGGGGGAAGGGTACGCTCAGTGCTGTAACGGGACTTGGGCTTGGTCTCAGCAGGGGATTGGAGCTAAGGGGTTGTGCCAAAATATTTGCTGGGCTGTGAGGCAAGATGAACTTTGCTGTATTGCAGAAGCACTGGGCTTGCTACATACAGGACTGGTCCAGCTGATAGTCTAACTGCCTGTCCTAAATGTGTGGGGAGAAGTGTGCCTGAGCTGGTGTCCCGTCTGTCCGTCCCCTCGCACTGAACTGCCATGAAAGACGTGAAACCAAAACCAAAGCTTCACGCGCTCGGTGGCATTTTTGATGACAATGATTTTGTCCTAATCAGTTTGACGCTTGTCACAAGTGAGTGGGACAGCTGGAATGTATAGTCACCAGTTTCCTTGTTTAATATAAAGGTGGAGAAAGCAAACATTTCCTTGACATTTAACTGCAGTGTTCATTTCAGGACCAAGATGCTTGTCTGTCCTGCAACACAGGATGCGCAGCTGCTCCTGGATTCCCAGGTGGCGGCTGTGGCCAGGGGGGCTTTCGCCCAGCTTTGGCTGGTGCACCAGCTGCGACCGTACTTGGATCGTGCAGACCTGGCCACAGTGACCCATGCCCTAGTGACATCTAGACTAGATTACTGCAATGCGCTCTATGTAGGGCTGCCTTTGAAGACTGTCCGGAAACTGCAACTAGTGCAGAATGCGGCGGCCTGGGTGGTTGCCGAGGCTTGTCGGTTCAACTCAGTCGGACCGTTGCTTCGGCGGCTACACTGGCTGCCGGTTCATTTCCGGGCACAATTCAAAGTGCTAGTTTTGACTTTTAAAGCCCTTAACGGCTCGGGTCCAGGGTATTCGAGGGACCGCCTCCTTCCTTATAATCCGACCCGTACTCTGAGGTCATCAGGGGGGCCCCTGTTGACCATGCCGCCATTGACAGAAGTGAGGGGGATGGCGGCGCGGAATAGGGCCTTCTCGGCTGTGGCGGCCCAATTATGGAATTGCCTCCCCCTGGAATTAAGAACGACTCCCTCTTTAGAGACCTTTCAGCGAGGCCTTAAGACATTTTTATTTAGACTAGCATTCGATGTCTGACATGGTGAGCTGACTTTTAACTTTTAACATGGCTTTTAACAAATGTAAATATAGGTGACCCACTGGGGTTGTTTGTTTTAATTGTTTTAATTATTTGTTAATTATTTTAATGTATATGTTATTTTAATGTTGTAAGTCGCCTTGAGTGCCCTTGCCGGGAGAAAGGCGGGATACAAATTCTTTAAATAAATAAAATAATAATAAATTAACCTTGCTAAAAATAAACAAACAAACACAAGGGGCAGAGTTCAGGACCATGTGACTGCATCAAAGCAGTGCTCTGATTGAGTCAGGACCAACCACATTGGGTTGGGCTTCCTCGCCAGGCCCATGTTTGTGGTTGCCACTGGTTCTCCCTTGCCTTTGCAGTGCCCAAGTTGTGGAACTCCCTGTCCAGGATATCCACCCCCAGCACCCCTAGCTCTCTGTCCCTCACCGTTTGCCTCTTCTTTTTTTGTTCTGACAGACTTGTCTTTTATGTGATGTCTTTTTCTTTGCTCCCAGCAGCAGCAGCAGCAGCAGCAGCAGCAGCAGTGTTGTAATCCTTATAACTTGGCTGCATTTTCTTGTGTTCTTGTTTTTAAATTGTGATGCTGTCTTTGGCTTTGTTTGAAGATGTTAGCTGCTTTGAGTGCTTCATTGTTGAAATGGAAAGGCAGGATACAAATCTTCAAAGGAGGGACGTCCCACAAGTTGTACCGTATATGTCACCATAGTAGCAACAGTGAGACCCCCAGCCTGTTCTCTCACTGTCTGTTGCCTTCTGGTTTCCCCCTCATGGGGATTTTCACTTGAATGGTGGACTGTCAGTTGTACAAGGTGAATTACAAAATCTGATCACGCTAGAAAGCAGGATTGCCCTCCAAGTTGGCCTTCCTCTACTTTGGTCCTGTACTTGGAATGTTTGTTTAACCCCAGATCCTGGTATGTTTTATCTCCAAGAACTTGCCTGATGAAAAAGTAAATACTGCGTTAGTTCTGTTAACCTTTTCTTGCGTCACAGTCAGCCCTCTTGCAACCATTTTTTAAATAGTTCATTATTATGTGCTGTCTGTCGTTGGCTTGTTGTTTGATTTTATATTTTAACTACCGTATGCACTAAAGAAAAATGTGGGTGGCGGATTTCAGATATAACGGAATGGAAATTGGAAGGAAGACGAGCAAGAGGAAAGCACAGCAGCAGCCCCATGTCCAACTCTCCCTTCCTGCCCCACAGCAAGCAGTTAAGATGATATCTTGCCCTGGATTGCTTTTGCTGAGAAATTCTTATCCTGGGCAAGCGCTCAGCGTAGAGACGTGAAAGCCAAGGGGGAAACTGGAAAAATTAGGGGAGGGAATTGGAAATTTGGAGTAACATTGAAAATGTAAAGTGGCGCAGTAAAAAAATTGGTGAAATAGAGCGCGAGGCAAGCTGGGGAGAATTGGTGCTGAGCGGGCAAATTCAAGGAAGGGTGCGTCTTACAGTTGATGTTTTTTTTTCTGCTGGTGGTACTAAAATCAAGATGTGTCTTAGCATTGATGGCACCTTAGACTCGAAGAAATACAGTATTTCATGTATTTAAATTTTTCCAAAAATTTCCGTTTCAACCCTAGCGGGAAAAAAACGGGTTTTATCTGTGGCTTCAAAATTTCCAGAAATTTGACATCTGTAGTTCAGTGTAATGCCTTTGGGACGCAAGGTAAGTTGGAGAGTCCATGGTGGGACGCAACACGGAGCTGATGGTTTGGTGGCAGCCCCATCTTTTTTTGCAACTTCTGGTTCCACCAAGGAAGGCCATAAGTCAAGCGTACTTTAGGGTTTAAAACAAGAAAAAGGATTGTGAGCTGCCTTGAATAACAGAATGCTTTAGAAAGGTGGCAAGTACGCTCAAAACTAACAAGAAGGGATGGGGGATGCTCAGAGAGTTCTGAGCAGCGACTGTTGTGTGAACGTGTCTCCTTTGGACCTCAGTGTGCCTGGCGCAGCCTTTGCTGCCATGATGCCTGCAGCAAGGAGAGACCCTGACCACAACACACCAATGTACGACCCATTGCTCCTTCGGGAACTGGACTGGAGCCAGAACACAGTGGCATTTTCTCCTGCCATTTCTCCTGCCAACCCAGGGGACGGCTTAGTGTTAAGACCTCTTTGCAGCACAGACATCAGCAAAGGTACGGTTCACCTTCCCATTCTTATTTTTAATAATTAAAGTAGATGAGACTGGTGGGTGAGTTGTGCTGAATCCCCACCACACGTGGTCTTGAAATGTACAGGCCTGGTGGTATTCTGAAACTGCAGAATGGTTTGCTAACATGATGTTTTAATGGATCAACTGAGATGGGAGTGGGGGAGCAGACTTTTGAATGTCGCAGATCTCCTCTCTAGCTCAAATGTCATGTGTAGCCTGAAAACATGATACCAACAGATTAGTCCTGGGAATGAGCATGTCACCTTTGTTTAGTTGTAAACACAGGACTTCTGGATGTTAGGAAAGGTTTTTAGGAAAGGAATCCAGTGTGTCTGGATTGAAGGCCCAACAGATTCTGCACCGACTAAAGCAGCATCCGACACTAACTGTGTCTACTAGTTGCCTAGTCCCCACTAGGTTCTTGGTTAGGCTCCTGACCTTCGATGAAAAATTTCAGAGCAAAACCATCGTCTTAATGTGGCTGTTTCATCGGAGCAGGATGGCTGGTCACTGGACTCATCTTTAATGTAATTTAAATACATGCCTGGATTTTGTGGCACCTCAAAAAACCGACGTCTGGAAGATAGGGGGGGCAGCAGCTACTTGGATGTGTTGCTTAGTCCTTTTCTCAAGTCTCTCTGTGTAGCAAAATCTATGCTGGAAGGGCTCTTTGCCCCTTGTGCCTGGAACTCCCTCCCTGAGGGACGCCCACTCTCTGTTACTTCCCATCTCTTCCACAAAGCCTTTAACACACACCCCTCCCACCCCGGTCCTTCTGTCTTCCTGCAGCTTAGTTGCAGTGCATGATATGATCACATATTCCGCTTTCATGCCCCCCCCCCCGCCCCTTTCCCTCCTCCTGTGGTTTCCCTTGGGTCTGCTGTAGAGTGTGAGCCCCTTGGAGCAAGGCCTGCCCACTGATGAGGCTGTATCTCAGGTGGTTGCTGTCACCAGGAGTGCCACTTATATGAACAGTGACAGTTTCTGGAGAGATCGGACCTGTCTCTCGTTATCCATGCTGTGATGACAGATAGACACGATCACTGTAATGGGCTCTATGAGGGCTGCCCTGACCTTGAAAAGCCTTGGGAAGCGTCCGCTGGAGCAAAATACAGCTGTCTGTTTATTAACCAAAGTGGATCATTTGCTAGCCGCCTTGAATGCCCTTGCTGGGAGAAAGGCGGGATACAAATTCTTTAAATAAATAAATAATTGGGAGCCTATGACGGAGCTGGAGCACAATCTGCACTGGCTGGCTGGGTATTTGCTTCTGAGCTCAGTTCAAGGTGCTTGGGACCCTGCTACTTGACTGAGGACAGCCTTCCCCTGTATTTACCTATCTAATTGCTTTGATTGTCATCGGAAGCCCTGCTCTGTATGCCTAGTTTGTTTGAAATACTGCAGGCATCTACAAGGAAGAGGGACTTTTTAGTGGTAGCAACAGTTGTCTGGAATGCCCTCTTAATGCATGCTCCCCTGTTATACTGAACTGATTTGATTGGTTGCTTTATACAGTATGTACAGTAGAACCCCGGTATCCGTGAGGGAAACATTCCTGGTCCCCCTGTGGATGCTGGAAACTGCAGATATCTTAACCGCGGAAATCGCACTCCCCCCATCGCGCAAAGGACTTATCAGCTTGTGATTGCAGCCTTCCTAGGTCTTGGGGGCTCCTTGCTGATTAAACATCAAAGCGCTAATCTAGCACCGAACAGCTGATGGGCTGGGGATTTAAAAAGGGGTGCGATGGGGGCTGTTTTTCAACTGCTGATAAGTGAATCCTCAGATAGCGGATACGGGGACCCTACTGTATGCTGTTTTTGATTATTTATAAGTTTGCAAGCCACTTTGGTTCCTTTTAGAGAAAAGCAGAGTGAACATATTTTTGGAATCAATGTAATTAGTTAAATAAAACATTTTTTTTATCACAGGCTTTTTTAAAGTCCTGAGTCAGCTGACTGAAACTGGAGTTGTCAGCCCCGAACAGTTCACCAGTAAGTGTACTTGTTTTTTGTGCTTTGGAAAAAGAGAATAGAAAGACTCTGCTTCAGTGGATGATCTCTTGTGGTGAGACCTACTTGTCCTCTAAAGGTTTTTATGGAGGAAACGTCCATCACAGGTTACAAGCCATGATGGGGATATGCAACCTCCTGGTTTTAGTAATAGGCTCTCTCTTAATGCCAGATACAAAGGAGTGGCGACAGGATACAGGTCTCTTGTGGTCTTTTGTGCTCCCCGAGGCATCTGGTGGGGCCACTGTGTGATACAGGATGCTGGACTAGGTGGGCCTTGGCCCGATTCGGCTGCAGCAGAAATGACGGGCGCCCTCCTGGCGCCCGGCATGTGGGGGTGGGGCCTGCGTCGTATCACGTCGACGCGCCCCCCGCCCGTTTTGAACTTATTTTGGAGCCGAACGGGCTCCAGGGAGGGTGGGCGGATCGATACAACGTGGCGATTCGTGACAGTAAGTGCTCCGAGCGCGCCGCCCGAGCACCTGGAGCTCCTGCTCCACGCACTCCACCCAAGTTCCGCCGCTGGGCTGCAGGGTTCTTCTGAGGTTCTTAAAGGTCTTGTTGGAGAGCTCCAGTGAAATCAGCAACATAGTGTTTTGTATAGTGGCAGAGGCACTTGTTCCTCTGTTCTTGGGCAACCTAAAAATAGGTCTACTTTGTGCTTGCTTGGCTTTACCAGAAGCCCCTGGCACCCTATTCGTCTGCGTGTCCTGGGTTATCCTCTAAGCAGGCAAACATGGACAGAGCTACAAGAAAACCTAACACTGAGAATGTCGTATCATTCGATTGTGAAGAGTGTTCTGCTTGTTTTTCCACAGAAAACTTTGAACTCATGAAGAGTTCTGGGGATTATTATGTGACTGTTGTGGAAGACACTAGTGTGGGACAAATTGTGGCTACCGCAACTTTAATCATAGAACATAAATTTACTCATTCATGTGCAAAGGTATGTACTGTATACTAATACTGCACCGTTAAACTGTCTGTAGTCCAGAAAAAAATGTAGATTTTACCAGGATAAGTATGCTTGACTTCCTGTGGATTGTGCCTGTGGCCCAAGAAGTTTTTGATACTTATTCTCTGATTCATGTTTACTGTTGTTTTCAATGCAAGCAAAGTCTTAAGTGCTGTGTAGAGAGAAAGTAGTAACGACAAGTTTCCCCTCTCAAACAGCTTCCAGATTTTTCCCCCACCAAGTGTTTTTTTTGGGGGGGGGGGCTCAAAAATGTTTCATGTAGAGTGTTCCTTCACATGTTTTTCGCAGCACTAAGTCCCATTAATTCCCTTGTAAGATGCAACCTTCCTCTTATGAAAAGGAGTTGTAAAGAATGTTGCCTATTTTTGCAGAGGGGAAGAATAGAAGATGTGGTTGTAAGTGGGGAGTGCCGAGGAAAACAACTCGGGAAACTGTAAGTATTTGTTCAGAGTTGCAACTTTGACTTTCCTTTGCCTCTTGATATCCTGTTGAACTTGTGAGCAAATCACAAATGGTGGCTAGGCACAGGTCTCCCCTGCTCGAAAGCCAGTCGAGTCCAACTCTAGGGTGCGGTGCTCATCTCTGTTTCTAAGGCCAAAGGGCCAGCACTATCCGAAGACACTTCCATGGTCATGTGGCCGGCGTGACTAATGGAACACTGTTAATGTAGCATGTAGGTTTTCATGGCTTTTTGCAATGTACAGAGAAGTTAAATTTATGGGTTTTCCAGCCATGTTGCAATTTTTTGAAATCAAGAATAAAGAGATATTACAACTTTAACTTGCCTGAATGAGTTCTTTATCAAACGAAAAAATCCCCGTTGAGGACACAGATGTCTAGATAAAATTGTTCTGTAGTCAGACAAGCAGTCAAAATCACTCCAACTCCAACCAGCCTGAAGAAATTCTTTTCCAAACGAACTGTTCCATGGGAAGTACAGACGTCCTGGAGAGATTATCCTGAAATCAGGCAGTTGGTTTGGAAAAGAATTTCTTCAGGCTGGTTGGAGTTGGAGTGATTTTGACTGCTTGTCTGACTACAGAACAATTTTATCTAGACATCTGTGTCCTCAACGGGGATTTTTTTGTTTGATAAAGAACTCATTCAGGCAAGTTAAAGTTGTAATATCTCTTTATTCTTGATTTCAAAAAATTGCAACATGGCTGGAAAACCCATAAATTTAACTTCTCTGTACGGAACACTGTTACCTTCCCGCCGCAGTGGTACCTATTTTTATCTACTTTCAATTTCTAGCTTTCGAACTGCTAGGTTGGCAGGAGCTGGGAGCTCACTCCGTCACACAGCACTCAGGTCTTGAACTGCTGTCCTACCGACCTTCCGGTCTGCAGTTCAGCATCTTAACACTAAGCCACCAAGTATGCAGAGAAATACGTTTTGCAGAACTATGAACTTCTCATATGAGATTTTGTAGTGATAGTAATTTATATTACACAGCATATTTCAAGTGTTCAAAACATTTCTTAGTAATCAACCTTGTAAAGTAAACCAGAGTGAGGTTGGGTAGTGCTGTGACTGAGACCATGGCTTGGTTTCACATCCCCTTGCGAAGTCGAAGTTGGAATAGGTGAGCTGGTACAGGATTGCCTCTAAATCAGGGGTTCTCAACCAGTGGTACTTTGGCCGACTGCTGATGGTACTGGGATCACCGGCACCCTGCTCCAATGCTGCGCTTTCGGCAGCGCATTTCCACTCCCGAGAGGCTCCTGCCTTTGGCTGAGCCTCTTGGGAATGCCGAGAAGGGCCCTCCCACCCACCCACCCACCCCCGAGCCTCCTACTCAGAAGTAACTGGCAGTGATGTGGTGCCGGAGGTGGTACTTGGCCGGGAAGGGGTTGAGAACCCCTGGCTCTAAATCATTTGGAGGAGGTCTGCTTGTTTTCTCTCTCCTTTTGAATCGCTTACTGTGGCTGTATAAATGCCTTTGCCTGCTCTCCTGTCCCTCCCCAGCTCCAAACAGAGCAGCAGCAGCAGCAGCAGTGGGAGGGCTCCTTTCTCCCCTGCCCCGGTTGCTGTGCTGCAGCATGTGGGCTCTTCTCTTTGAGCAGGAAGAAGGGTGAAGGGGCTGATGGGAGTTGCAGCCTTTGCAAGGGCTCATTTCAATGCAGCTCCTACTGGCCTCTTCACCTTTCTTCCTGCTTGAAGAGGAGGAAAAACCACTCATGCACTTGGCACGCCGCATCCAGAGCAATGAAAGGGGAAAAACTGGGGCAGGGATGTGGAAGGCATTCATTCATCCCTCCCTTTTGTAGCAGGTAATTTAGACCCACCACCATTCATGTCTCAAGTCAAACCTAGAGAACTTTGGTGACAGCCTCCAATGTGTTTTCAGTTGGTGACCTTGTAGCCCACTTTGTTGAAGTTATAATAATGCAGCTGGGATTGGGCTTGCACGTCGGAAACCCAAATTAATAACTTGCAGTCATGAAGTTTACTGTGTGGTATTGTTGGGTTCTAATGACTGCTAGGCTAAAATGCTGCTCTGAGCTCCCTACGAGGAGAGAGATACATACTGTATAAAAGAATATTTGCAAATAAAAACCTAGATAGTTCTCTGCCTGCCTTCTAGGCATCCAGCCTGCAATCAGGACTTGATGGCTTCTCCTCTCCCCAGAGGCCCACTCAAGCTGTGCTGTCCGCTAAGGAGCAGAGCAGCAGACAGCTTACTTCCTCGCATCTGACAGGGGCATTATGAGAAAGTATTACGCCGTAACGGTTTGGATTTTTTTTCTTTTTAGATTAACATCAACTCTTACACTGCTAAGCAAGAGACTGAATTGCTACAAAATTACTCTTGAATGTTTGCCAAAAAATGTAGCTTTCTATAAAAAATTTGGATATTCGGTGTCTGAAGAAAACTACATGTATCAAAGGTTCTTCAATTAAAGACCTTCCAGCTGTATCTCTTGTATCCGGCTGTTGGTGGAGGCGCTTGTGCTGTTTTCTTTGTGGAAACAAATATTTGCTGCAAATGAAATGATCACCTCTAGAGCCAGCATAGCAAGTGTTCAAATTATCCAGATGATTATTTTAGGGTTCCTTGGCAATAGTGAAACCTGTAAAAAGCAGTTTCCTACATGTTATAGGATGCCTAGCGGGTATTTAAATGGATGAATGAAGGGGGGGGGGGAGGTGAAGCAACCAAAGAGGTATATCTTTACCTGACATGTTTTTGCCTTGTACAGTATTTTTCTAAAGTTATGCTGTTTTTGTTGATTAGCCAAACAGGCTAACGAGGTTAGATTGACTTGGGTGGTTCCTGTCATAGGAATACATTCAAGAAGGCCTTTGCATTTGATACTAATGCACCTACACTAATTTCTCACGGGTGGTAGCTTGGACAGTCATATTGCAGTAAAGGGGGATAGAAATGATGGGCTATGCAAAACACTTTTCCCTTGAGTTTTTAAATACAGTTTAAGAGCAGCTCACCTGTTGGAATTCTTATTTATATTCTTAGTAATTCTTATTGCCAGTGCAGTCTTCTGCCCGAGGTTACAAATCCAAAGTCTTGCCATCTTTGGTTTTTCCCTTTTGTCATTAGACAGTTTAACCCCTTCCTGTCCAACTCCACAGCTCTTGTTTGAATTCAAGTGGAAGGAGGTGTCTGTATTGCAGTTTCAGGGCGTTAGGTGATTGCAGGAACACTGTTAAGTGAGGCTTCCCAAAATTATTATGGAACCAGAGGACTACTGTAAGCTGGGATAGGTGTTCCATTACATGTCTTGTGGTACTTTAACTTCCTTGAAGATATGTCTTATTTATTCAATTTTTAAACATTGTACAATTGAAATGGAGACTCTTAATAAACTATTTTGAATGGAGACATAAGTATTAGTGGAAGAAATGTCACTATTTTGATAAGTCTCTCTTTTGGGTACAGAGCTGGTTCTAGGCCTATACCTATAAACACACTTGCACAGACACCAGTGGCATTAGTTGGAGTAACTTCAAAAGAATAGTTGAGTAACCTCAAAGACAAAGCAATACCAAGAAGGTAAAAAAAAAAAAGGCAGGAGGTTGCAGTAGCGTAGTAACTGCATTGCGGTGGGGGTGGCCCGCCCTGGGCACAAGGCTAAGGGGGTATAAAATGTGCCCCCCCAGCATTGCACCCCAAGAGCGCACCCCCACCGTAATGCCATGCACTCCTCAAAACACATGATTGGTTCTGGACCCTAGCATCCACATCAGCACCAATTGATAATTGCTCACCAGAGGGGGGGGAGTGGGGAAGGGAGAGCATTCTCCCACATGCAGGCCTACAATCACCTTGAAGAGCGAGATTTAAAATGACCTTCAGTCAAACCATGAGGCACAGCTACTGAGGTCCAGCACAGATTGCATTTTTGAGGGGTGCTGGAAGAGGCTTCTAGCACCCCTTGAAGCATTTAAGTAAAAGGTAAAGGTGACCCCTGACACTTAAGTCCAGTCGTGTCCGACTCTAGGGTGTGTGGTGCTCATCCCCATTTCAAAGTCAAAGAGCCAGTGTTGTCCGAAGACGCCTCTGTGGTCATGTGGCTGGCACGACTCTCCTTGGCGCAGCGGCACCAAACAGCTGATTGGTGCTGTGCAACACCCCCACCTCTCCCCCCCCAGTGCCACTTTAAATATTTTTTAATTTTCCTTTTTTAGAAACACACTAGGGCCTCAGGTGCATTGGACCCTTGCTGTGCCACTGGGAGGTTGTTCTAGGTTCTAAATGTGAAGTGTTCCTACTTCTGGTTTAACAAATCTAGTAATTCCCCACTTCTGTGTTCCTGTACCAGTGTTTCATTAGCAAATTCTACTACATTGTCTAGGGATTTTCCTCCTGCGGCTATGCTTTATTTTGGAAATTCAGCACAGGTAAGCTGCCTCTAGCTCCCATGTCCAGAAGCTTCTATGGATGGGGGGGGGGGAAGGAGAGAAGAAAAGCAGATTAGTATAGTAGAGATTTCAGAAGACAGCACTGCTTTTTGTCTCGTCATGTTCTGAGCATTCCATGTGACTTTCTAATTATTGGGTTCTGGCCTGCACCACTTGAGACCTACTAAAGCATCCAGGTGCCGAGGCCTGCCAGCTACTTCCCAACTCATAAGATATGGGAGCCACTCTTGTAGTTGAAACATGAACCCTGTTCTGATCTTATAATTACTCATGTACATGAATGCTATTCACACAAGAGGAGCCCTACCCTTCTCACAGAGAACATTTACCTCCAGCAACAAATATTCTCCCTCAGTAGAGCTCCTCCCTTCTGGGGTCCTAGTAAGGCCCAGACCATTCCTTGGGAAAATACATTTGTGAATTTCTACCCGCATGGGATTTGCAACCACACGTGCACTGGCATTCAGGGGGTTGCTTGTGGCAAAAACATGTTTGTCCCTCCTCTGGTGCTACCAATCATCCTTCAGTGGATTTACTGTCTCTGCACATATTGTGGCAGCACTTGCCTGCTGAAAGGGGCGGGAATTTCCTCCTGAGGGCAGAAAACTAATTGGTTTGGGCATATTGTGGTTCCCCACAACAACTTTCACAGAGAAGTCCCCCCCCACACACACACACACATTCTTAAGTTCTATTCTTTAGCAAGGGAAACAGAATTTCTTTTGAAAAAAATTGGCAAACTGAGGACACGGGCCAGAGTGCATGTGGAGCAGGACACAAGCTCGTATGATGCCTTCTAGGGCAGGGAGGGTCACCCACTTTCTGTGCATGCTGTGCAGTGGAGAGCGTGTGAAGCTTTTTCCTATTTTAAAAAAGGATTGAGAATAAAACTACCAATATTATGCCACTGCACGATCGATAGCGAGACCACATTTGTAATATTGTGTCCAGTTCTGGTAGCCTCATCTGAAAAAGGATAGTAGAACTGGAAAAGTCACAGAAAAGACCGAACAAAATGATTAGTGGGCTGGGACACTTGCCTTACAAGGAAAGGAATTTGCAGGACAATAGACGGCAGTTATAGCCCCAGGAGCTGCAAGGCTGCAGCTCTTGTTAGTTGGCTAGGAATTTACCCTTCCTCTAACATTTTGGTCTCTGGAACCTTTTACACTCACAAAAGGAGTCTCAGGGATCCCCGCTGGTGCATGCACAGAGCATAAGAACATAAGAAGAGCCTTGCTGGATCAGGCCAAAGGCCCATCTAGTCCAGCTTCCTATATCTCACAGTTGGCCCCACCAGGTGCCTCTGGAGCCCCAGAGAGCCAGCATGTGCATGGAGTGGCACAGCGCCGAGTCTAACACTGAATTGTTGAACTGAGGGAAATTCTTCTCCTCGCACAACACCAGAACCAGGGGACATGCACTAAAATTGAGTGGAGGGAGAGTCAGAACGGACAAAAGAAAATAGTTCTTCACCCAGCATGTAATTCATCTGTGGAACTCTTTGCACAGGATGTGGTGATGGCACCTGGCCTTGATGCCTTTAAAAGGGAATTGGTAGATTCATGGAGGAAACATCCATCACAGGTTACAAGCCATAAACAACCTCCTGGTTTTAGAAGTAGGTTCTCTCTGTAATGCCAGGTGCAAGGGAGTGGCTACAGGTATCTTGTTGCCTTGTGTGCTCCCTGAAGCATCTGGTGGGGCCACTGTAAGATACAGGAAGCTAGACTAGATGGGCCTTTGGCCTGATCCAGCAGAGCTCTTCTGACGTTCTTATGAATACCGGTGAAGTGCCGGAACAGAAAGAGAACGAGGAAGAGGCATGAGGCAGACAAGCGAGCCAGGCGGGAGCAGATGGCAACGTCTTATAGTATGCTCATGGAGCCCCGAAGGGGTATCGGGGAGCCCCAGGGCTCCTAGGAGCACAGTTTGAGAAACGCTGCTCTAGATTCTTGCCCTCTTATTTAAGTGTCTGGCTGGACTATATTTAAACCAAAAACCTGATTTGACTTTCAGTTTAAACTGAGCTAGGTTTAGAGTCTAAGCTTACAATTTAGGGTAGAATTAAACTCTAAAATTAACAACCCCCCCTTCTTTTATCATCCTCTGTTTTGTTTTTGCCAAGTGCCTATGCCCAGGGATCTTACTCACAAGTAGACTCTAGTCTTGCTCAGAGCAGACCTGTTTAGAATTGAGCTAGGATTCTCTTCCGAATCAGCACCCTACACTTCACCTGTTTTGTTTCTGCCCTTTATTTATTGGATATATTTATTTTCCCTACCTAGCTGCTATAACCGTTGTTCCACTCACTAGATCCTCAAATTCCCTCCCTCCAAGTAGATTAAAGTTCCAACTTTGAGTTAAAACTTGTTTAAATTAGATTAAGGTTAGACACATCTGATAAACTTAGAAAACAAAACACACAAAAGCCGCAGTGAATTTTAGCAAGGTTTTTTTTTTACTAAAGACTCTTGTTATAAATTACACAAATAACTTTATAAACAAATCATCCCCCCAGTCCCAAACTCGCATCTTCTTTAAAGTAATAACTTTATCAATACAAATAAAGAAATTTCAAGTATGAAAAGTGCATTATTGCAATAATACCTCTTTGCAAGTCAAAGTCTCGGTTCAGGGTAAAACTATAAAGTGTAAAAAAAGGAGTAAAACAATCAGTGCCATCTAGTCAGTCAAGGAGTCCAATACCTTAAAATGTTTCCCGGTGTGCTACTGGAGGGGCAGGTTTGCATCTGGAAGTTGGACTCGCTCATCCCACGTTCCTTCTTTAGATGGGGTGGTTCATCTTGCTAGAGGAGCAGCTGCCTCGAATAGAAATCCCCGGCCAGCAGGGCCAGGTGTCCTCGCCATCAACCGTTCTGTGCTGCTGCTGCCGCTGCTGGCATATTGCCGATGTCTTCCTCCTCCTCATGAGTCCGCTTCAGGCTTCCTGTAAAAGAGGCAGCTACTTGGAGATAGGCTGACAACCAGAGCTGGCTTTGTGCTGGGTGCTACTGCTACATATTTTCCCCCTGCCCCTTTCATTTACAAAGGCAAGTTAGGAAGCCAGGGTTCAACTTATTTTGTAGAAAAATATCCATTCTAATCATACCCCCCAAACGTTACCTTCCTCAGCTCATCACAATAAATCTAGGGAATTGTGCAAGACCCTTCTGTCTTGCCGCATGTTTCGTTCTCTTCCCTATCTGAACACACACAAGGCAGCCATCTCAGGCTACACTGATTTTATATTATATGAGCCCAACAGTGTCGCATGCATATTTATTTACTACATTTGTATCCCACTTTTCTCCCCTGGGTCACCCAAAGCGGCTTACAACATAAGAAAGCACATTTAAACAATAAGTTATATACAGTATAAGCATTAAAATAACCTTCCAATTCTAATAAAACACAAATATGAATGTTGCCATCCCTCTTGGGGTGGAGCCTGCTTAGGCAGCCTTGACGCAGAAGCCTGAACCCCAACTGAACCTGAAAGCTGGATTGGAATTCTGATTGGGATGGAACCTGTTGAAGCAACAGAGCTGCTGAAGGTTACAGCCTTATGCTTCATCATGCATGGAAGTGAAAAGCCAGACTGAAGCAGGCCAAGGCCACTTGGACTCCGGAGAGTTAAGCCCAGACCTTGGCTTCCTGTTCCCCACCTGAACAGGACAGGATGCTGGAATCCGGTCAAGATCAAGCCTGTGAAGCTGCTTCAGTTCAAATGACTTCTGCCCAGGCCTGGCCTAGCCACAGCCCAGCTTCCTGGACAAAGTATGCTGTGGTACAAAGCACATTTGTCTCTTTTCCAGACCTCAGTGGAGTTTTGGTGGTTAGTTTTGAGAACGTTATCAAGGATGTCTGCAGTGCAAAATGAGATCAAGTCTGACAGTGGTGGACCCAGCTCCAGGGAGGAGGGAACCCCCGACTCCCACAGCGAGGGTTCCAGCAAAGCTAATGGTCCTTTCTGATGCATTACAAAAACCACTTCTAATAGGCACAGAAGTCCGTGACATGGGTCCCCGCAAAGCACAATGGGCAGTGTGCATGTTGGGCAAGTTTAGTTCCACAGCAGAGACACCATCTCTTTTTTAAAAAAAACACACCCACAAGACTAACAAGTACTGATGCTAAGAGATAACACAACACGAGAATCTGAGGTAAAAGTATCTTTCATTTTGGAACAATGAGAAACATATAAGCCAGAAACAAACGTCTGTGATGCTGCTGAGGTGAAGGTCAAAAAGGAACGGAGTAATTGGGCATTCTTTGTTCCCTTGAGGATCAGGCAGAATGCTCATCAAAGCTCTAGAACAGGGGTTCTCAACCTTTGGAGGCCCAGGTACCCCCAGTGAAGGTCAAAATTTTTGGAGTACCCCTAGCTAATTATCATAATTAGCCAATTTACATAATTAGCTTCTTTACATAAATTGCACAAAAATACACAAAAATGCCAGGATCTCTTTTAAAAAACACACACAGCAATAAGACACATGAACAAAATGTACAAAAAACATAAATCCCAAGTACAAAAAACCCCAAACTCAGCTCTTTCCCCCCCACTCATGCACAGTTTCCGAAGTAAAAAACATAAATCCCAAGTATAAACCCCCCCCCCAACTCATAAGAACGTCAGAAGAGCCCTGCTGGATCAGGCCAACAGTGGCCCCATCAGATGCCTCAGGGAGCACAAGACAACAAGATACTTGTATCCTGTCGCCACACCCTTGCACGTGGCACAAAGAGAACCTACTCCTCCAACCAGGAGGTTGCTTATCCCCATCATGGCTTGTAAGCTGTGATGGACATTTCCTCCATAAATCTGTCCAATCCCCTTTTAAAGGCATTCAAGCCAGGTGCCATCACCACCTCCCGTGGCAAGGAGTTCCACAAACCAATTACACGCTGGGTAAAGAAATATTTTCTTTTTTCTGTTTTAATCCTCCCTCCACTCAATTTGAGTGGATGTCCCCTAGTTCTAGTGTTGTGTGAGAGGGAAAAGAACTTCTCTCTATCCACTCTCCATCCCATGCATAATTTTATACGTCTCAATCATGTCCCCCCTCAACCGCCTTTTTTCTGGACTGAAGAGCCCCAAACGCTGTAGCCTTTCCTCATAAGGTAGATGCCCCAGCCCACTAATCATTTTGGTTGCTCTCTTCTGCACCTTTTCCAGTTCCACTATATCCTTTTTGAGATGTGGCAACCAGAACTGGATGCAATACTCCAGATGCGGCCTTACCATCGATTTGTACAACGGCATAATATTGGCCGTTTTATTCTTAATCCCTTTTTTAATGATCCCAAGCATGGAATTGGCCTTCTTCACAGCCGCCGCACACTGGGTCGACACTTTCATCGACCTGTCCACCAGTATCCCAAGCTCTCTCTCCTGATCCGTCACAGACAGCTCAGAACCCATGAGCATGTACGTGAAGTTTTGATTTCTTGCCCCAATGTGCATCACTTTACACTTACTTACATTGAAGCGCATCTGCCATTTTGCTGCCCATTCTCCCAGTTTGGAGAGATCCTTCTGGAGCTCTTCACAATCCCTGCTGGTCTTCACCACCCGGAAAAGTTTAGTGTCGTCCGCAAACTTGGCCACCTCACTGCTTATCCCCAACTCCAGGTCATTTATGAACAAGTTGAAAAGCACCAGTCCCAAGACCGATCCTTGGGGCACACCGCTTTTCACCTCTCGCCATTGTGAAAATTGCCCATTGACACCCACTCTCTGTTTCCTAGTCTTCATCCAGTTCCTTATCCATAGGAGGACCTGCCCCCTTATTCGTTCTCTTCCCCCCCACCCCACCCATGCACAGTTTCCAAAGTAAAAAAACATAAATCCCAAGTACAGAACCCCCCAAACTCAACTCTTTTCCCACCCCACCTATGCACAGTTTCCAAAGTCTCCCCAACTAGGCCCAGTTCAGAAGCTTACCCAAGCTGCATTCATTCACCATCGGAGGAGGAGAGCTGGAAGGACAACGCCTTCTGCAGCTCAGCTGAACTGAACTGAGGAGCACAACACCCTCTGCTGGCTGCTGAGAAGCTCAACTCATGCACGTGCATAATTTTACCCCGACAATCAGCTGTAGATCGGATAGATTAGTCACGGAGGAAAGCATTAGGGAGCTCTCCGGCTCCGGAAAAAAAAAACCCACTAAGTGTTAATGGGGCAGATAACGGCCAGTCCTTGGCGTACCCCCAGCACATGGTCCGCGTACCCCTAGGGGTACGCGTACCACAGGTTGAGAACCTCTGCTCTAGAAGCTTCCAAAGTCGCATTTGCACATGTGCAAAACTCCACTACACGTGACTGCACAGAGACCACAAAGAACAAGTTCCCTCCCAAACCAACAGTAGATCTGAGCTCCCCAAGTACAAAAGACCAGGCTTTTCCAGTGAAATACAGACAGATCTGCTCACCTGTAGTGACAGACAGAGATCGCTCCAGCTGCCGAGGTGACATCATCTGGATAGTTAGTTTTGCTAAATAGATGGCTTCGTATTCCTAAGAGAGACAACAAAGTGACTGGATATGCAGAAGTGGGCAGAAATCTACCTGAATTAGCCCCCTAAGATGAGAAAAATAGAAGGAGGTTTACGGGGAACAGAAATAGGTTTGGCGACCTTAGCTAATGACCTACACTGGGAACCGGGGGGGGGGGTTTCTGTAGGATGCAAACCATGTCTTCTACCACTGAATTCCAGCACCTTACTCGCAGGATTCAATCTCGTCTCCTGTATTATGTTCTTCTACAAGAATTATTTTCTTCTACAAGGTGGAGGTTATTAGAGGCTTGGATGTCACCAATATACAGATGACACCCACCTCTATATCTCCATTCCATCTGATTCTGAAAAAGCTGTGGAAACTGCTCACTGAATTGCTCTCTGGAGTCAGTGATGGGCTGAATGACAGTGAATAAAGTGACATGAAATACAGAGGGTTCTGATCCAAATTATGGCTGGAAGGCCTACTCTGGACAGGGTTGTACTTTCCCTTGAAGGGTCAGGTTTGCAGTTTGGGAATGTTTTTGGGCCCAGCATTGCTCCTGGATGCTCAGATGGAGTTGGTGCACCAGCTGGTGCACTGGTGCTTTCTTGTCAGACCCAACTACGGTTATCCACACATTTGATCAAGACCAGATTAAAGGAAAAAATGCTACACGGGGAAAACGTCCTTTAGTGCAAAATGCTGCTGCCAATCATGTGATACCACTGTTATGACATCTGTGCCGATATGTGCATATCAGTCTGTTGCTGGGTACAATTCAAGGTGCTGACTGTTTCCTTTTAAAGCCATAAACAACTTCTGGCCAGGATATCTGTATTGCCGTCCTCCCCCCCACCCCACGCAAAACGGTCCATTTCCGAGGACAACTGGCAAGACCCTCCCTTCATGTGTATTTCACCGCCAGCAGTGGTGTGGTTTCTTCATGGTGGTGTCTCACATGTGCAATTCCTTGCCTTAACAGAGCAGGTGGTGCTGTCTCTGTAGCATTGCAATGGCAGTTAAAGTAACTATTTTCTCTGGCTCTGATGGTTTAGTTTTTAAGAAAACATGCAGGTTTTCATGGCTTGTAGTTATATACACAGTTTCAATATTTATGGGATTTCCAGCCATGTATTTTTTGAAAGAAGAAATAAAGTTGTTTCTTACATTGACTGAAGACACTTCCTTTCCTGTTTCGCTTGCGTTGACAAAGTAGATACGAAGGAACGGACTATCCAGAGCAGTCAAAGATGAGAAGCCTTAGATCTTCAGTTTGCTTTTACGTTTCTTCCCACTCCAGGGATTTCTTCAGAAAGCAGATAGAGAATTCAGCAAACACGCTGAAAGATGTCCATAGCCTTGGTAGGAAGCACGGAGAAAATTATAGGAACGCGGAGCGCTCGAAAAAAGCGCGGGTAGCCCTTAATTGCTTAATTGGATGCGGAAGCTGCTGTTTCCGAATTAACAGCTAGTAACCTTTCTCTTGCGCTGTTTCCTTGAAAGGATTTTTTCAATGAAGGGAGCCAAATACGATTCACAAAGGTCAGTTCTTGCTGACGATTTAAAAGGACACTATTTTTCCTTTGTGAAATTGAAATCGATTCCAGATTCAGGCGCTGCCTGTTCTTATTTTCGTTAAAGAGAGAACGTGTGTTATTAAAATCAATATTATGACCAGTTGTTGCCGCATGTGCAGCGACAGCGGATTTTTCTTCTTGTAAATTTTTTACAGCTCTTGAGTGTTCCTGGATTCTTACTTTAATAGGTCGCTTGGTACTCCCTATGTAGACCCCTTGACAGTCCAAACATGGGATCTCATAAACGCCAGGATTTGACAATTCTGGTCTCCTGTCTTTTGGGTTCCCCAGGAGTTGTCCTAATTTAGCAGTGGGCAGAAACACTGTTTTAACATTATACTTCCTAAAAGCATATGCAATTTTGTCTGTGATTCCTTTTAGGTAGGGTAAGGTTAGCCACTTACATTCCTTATTTTCTATTCTCTCTAACTCTGCCTTTTTATTTTTCTGATTAATTTCTTCTGGTGTGGGAATGTGTTTTGCTATTTTCATTTGTTTCTCCCAGACTCTATTGATTTGTTCAGGTTTATATCCATTGGCTTGTAAGGAGTCCATGATGTTTGATTTTTCTTTTTGTAAGGCATTTGAATCACAGACATGAATGGCTCTATAGATTAAGGAGTTGATCAATTAATTCTTTTGCGCGGGATGATGGTTTGACAGATGATTTAGGTATCTGCCTGTGAAGGTGGGTTTCCTATATACTGTGTGACTGAAAGTAAGATCTTCTTTTCTTGTTACATGTACGTCCAGGAAAGGTAATACCCCCTCTCTCTCCACTTCCATCGTAAATTGAATTTCCGGCATTAAACTGTTGAGATGTTGTAAGAATAATCCTAATTTCTCTTCTCCGTGGTCCCAAACGCAGAACATATCACCTACGTAACGTAGCCATGTTGTAGGTCTAATATCAGTTGATGTTAAGGCTTTTTGTTCAAAGAACTCCATGAAAAGTTCTGCTACGATGGGGCTCAGGGGGTTCCCCATCGCGACCCCCTCCTTTTGCTCTCTGAACGTGTTGTTCCACACGAAGTAAGTTGAAGTTAGGCAATGCCTGAATATTGGTAGGGATAGTTTTTGTTCTGCCTTCATGGTGTTGCTTTTCATTTGTCCCCTCACTGCTTGATTTAATGTTTTCACACTGCTTTTTTGGTTATTGTTTAATTATTACTGTTCTTGTTATTACTTGTTTTAATTTGACTGTAAGCCACCTTGAGCTTGGAGTGGCAGGAGAAGCATGGGAAATTTCATTTGTTTAATAAAATTCAACATGGTCCCTTGAAGATGGATGAAGGCCAGAATACTGCAATCTTCAGATTGACAAAAACACACTGAGGGAGAGGGGTGCACAGGAGTCCAACACACTATCTGGCTGAACGGAGCAATCACAACAACTGCCTCATACACTGGAGGAATTTCAGATACCCCAAAACTCTTTGGTGGGAGTCATAAATAACATCCACAATGGAAGGAGAACAGTTTTGCAACTACAATATGATTATGAAAACACAGGTACTGTTGTGGCAGGCAGACATTGCAACCTTGGCCCAGAATTAGGAGCATCTAATTCAATAATTCAACAAGGAGGCTTGATAGAATAGAATAAACGTGGGACAATTGGGAAAATGTCAGTCATGCAGGTCAAGGAACTCCCGTGTCGCCCACTTCAAGCCCAGCAACAGAAAATGCTGGGCTCTCCAAGTCTCGTCGTTGAGACATCGCTGGGTCTTAGGGCCAGGTTTTCGGCTGCTGGTCCTAGTGCTATACACATGGTGGTCAAAAGTCTTTCCACATGAAGTTCAACTTAAAGGTCATTGTAAAATTCTTAACTAAGATGCTGAGAAGCCTTAGGGTGTATCAAAAATCACAAACTACTTTAATATGACGTGTCTTAGGTTCTGGCTCTGCATACTTTGTTACATGGATATAGAGACAAGAAGACAGCACAAGTAAGCCTGTGTAAGAGGACTTTCCCATTCCCTCCTCGCACTGCAGGCCCCTGAAAAGCTATCCGGGGACCTCAAGAACAGGATGGCATTTGGTATGGGGCGTAGGGGAAAATCTGCTGAAATCAGTGGAGCCCCCACTCCCCTCACATGCCATCCTGTTCCTCAGGGTCCTTCAGCCTTCAGAAGGAGCTTCTCAGAGGGGAGGGCGCAGCAGGGGGTGCAATGGAGAGGAAGCAACAGAATTTCTTCTTTTAGTTAACTTCCTTCTACTTTGTGGGTCTCTGAATTCAATCTCATGTTTGATAACCCAGCTAGAATTCACATGTACTGTGCCAAATACAAAATGACCCAAAAAGCCAGACTGCAGTACTGTAATATGCCAATGAACAATTGTTGAAAAAAGTTAGTGACAAGCGAGATGCAAATATGTTATCATTCAGGTCAGAACAAGTATCAATGCATTTCAGATACACGGCTTGCTGGAATTGCCCAGACCACCAAAAAGACTGCTATCCACATCACCGTCAACAGGTGGAAAATGTGTTAACAAAAGAAAAGAAAATCTTACCTGAAGTTGATGAACAAATCCAGCGTTGGGATTAATACAGAACCGTCTTTCTTGCACATATGTAAATGCATCCCTACACAAAGAAAAGAACCCAAGTTTCTTCATGCTTAACATCACTTTGCATCAGGGTCTCTTGATTGTCTTGTGAGGTCTGCCCTTTCTTCAAGGCACTGAGGGTGACAAAAGCTCCTAAGCAAGCCACCCACCTACTACGTATTAGTATGTCCAGAACCTTTTAACTCCAGGAAAAAAGTCCACGACCAGTAACTTCTAAGTAATTACCAGGCCTCAAAGAATGTCTGGTTCATTGTCTATATAGAAGATGCTCAGACTGATCCTATCGGTGGCATTGCTGGAGCGGGGCTGCGGGTGAGGCCATGACGCATTTCGTGTCATTGTCCCGTCCTGGACCCCGCGTCATGACGTAGCTCCCAGAAAGGCTCCATTTGGGAGGGAGGGTCATTCTCCTGCCCTGGAATCAGCCCGAATGGCCTCTGCAGCCACTGCGGTTGCAAAAGAAGCTGTGAAAGCTGCTACTGTGGCCACTCCGCACGAGGAGACCGCGGTCAGCACCCAGGACACAGCACACACACACCTGGCCTAGCAACGCTACAGGATCCTATTGCTGCATACTTAATTACAGGTTCAAGTACTGAACAGAGCTGCAATTTATGGGGAACATCTATTGTGCAAGTCCTGCTGAAACCCAGAGGCAAATCAAGACCACTTAACTGGTGTCACTCATTGTGCTCCCCCCTAACAATCCTACAAGGTGCGCTATCTCCTCCCATGCTACAACTGGGAAACTGATTCTAGGGGTCCACCGACTCCATTGTAGGAGCAGGACACAAACTCTGACGTCCAAGGTCCAAGCACAGCCTCTGCTCACTGCACGGAGACACACTTCTTAGGAGGAAGCCTCCTTGCTCATTAATGGGTGTGGTGCAGTGGGGGCCTGGTCTGCACACAGGAGACCGATTCCAGTCACACCCCAACCCACCAAATGAAGACCACTCAACAATGGCATGAAGCTGGTCAATGCATTTCTGTACCTGTACTTCACTCCAAATGTTTCCATAATATAAGCAATAACTAAGGCAGCACTGAAAAGAAAGCACAGAAGAAGTAGTAAGATATCAGGATGGCCAAGCCGATTGGGTGGTTTTGTTTGTTAAAAACCAGACGACCAATTTTGTTACCTTCTAGAAATTCCTGCGTTCCCATGGACAAGAACTTTTCCTGAGAATGAAAAAAGTGACTTTACACAAGGCAGCCAGCATTCCCACAAAATCACAACCCTCTTCCTTTTATTGCTTAATTTATATATCCTACCTTTCAGTCCATAACAAAACCCACAAAGTGACTTAAAAAACAGGATATAAAGCAACAGAATCCAAACCAAATAAAATCACAACCATCTAAGCAGTGGGCAGGGCTCCAACCTGGGCAGTTCCACGCTTCCCTCTGGACGCCCCAAAGCAAGGCTTCCATCGTGCCATGCTGGGATCTCTCCCAAAGGACTCCTGAGCCTGTCAGAAACTTGGGTTTGGAAGGCAGCACTTCATCCATGCACTGGTATCACCCTGAAGCATTCACCTCTCTCTTCCCAGAAGGCACCATTCTAGGAAAGAGACTCACTTGGCCTTGGTTCTACATCTAACCATGTCTCTTCCCAAGACAACCTACTTCCTAATTTACAAAGAACACTGGAAGCGACCTTATACCAAGTCAGCCCATCCAGCTCCGCGTTGAGACTGTCTGGCAGTCATGCTGTAGAGCAGTCGCGACCCACCATCAAGAAGAAAAGCTGTCCCCTGCCCCTTAAGAACTTAAGAAGATCCCCGACAGACAGCATGGCGGCGGTGGCGACAATCCCGGGGATTGCTGCCACGTCTGAAAAAGTGCACGAAACGGCCGGTTTTGGCTTTAACGGGGCTGGGGGGGACTTTGGAGAGGCCTGCGGGACCCTCTGCAGGCCTCCCCGATCTTCGGATCGCCAAAAAATGGCGATTTTCAGCAATCCAAAGATCAGGGAGGCCTGCAGAGGGTTATGCAGGCCTCCCCGAAGCCCCGGTAAGGCCCAAACCATTGTGGGGGGCATTTTTCCCAGCGGCGGCAATCCCCGGAGATTGCCATCGGTGGCCCCGCCCCCGCAGACACTCAAGAGTTCTCCCACCTTGCAGGGAGACCTTTGAGAGCCACTGCTGTAGAGTTTCAGACACATTTTTTCCTCTGTCCTACCTGGAGACGCTGCCAGGGACTGAATGTGGGACCTTCTGTAGGCAAAGCAGGTGTTCTGCCACTGAGCTATGACAACCCCCCCCCCCCAGTTCATTTTCAACACTCCCCTCATTTATATCAGCATCTTTATAGGTGCAACTGATTCCCATCAGACATTGGATAAATTAGGAGGAAGACAAATAAAAAAGGAAGGCACATACCTCCAGTTTGTAAACTCCCATCAATAAACTCCTTAGTCTAAAAGACAAAGACAAAAATGTTCTTCCTATTGTAGGCAGTACCATAAAATGCCAAGCAATACCAAACAAGCTTAAGAGTGCTGATGACCTTCAAGTACCTGCTGTATACAAGCAGTGTTACATCGGCAATGGCTGGTTCAAGGGTTTACAACTAGGTAGTGATGGGGTTAGGACAGATTCATGGATGAAAAGTCCATCACAGGTTACAAGCCATAAGCAACCTCCTGGTTTTAGAAGTAGGCTCTCTCTGTAATGCCAGGTGCAAGGGAGTGACAACAGGAAACAGGTACCTTGTTGTCTTGTGTCTTCCCTGAGGCATCTGGTGGGGCCACTGCGAAATACAGGAAGCTGGACTAGATGAGCCTTTGGCTTAATCCAACAGGGCTTATATTCTTAACTACTGATTCATTAGGCACAGAATCCAATATCCAAAGGCAACTGCAGGCCCTCCCGAAAGTGTAATACGATTCCCACAAGCACCATTTGTAGCTTCGTAGTATTTACATTTATTTCACCATGTACAGCAACTTTCTCATGGCAATATTCTATGCAGTGGCATAGTTACCGTGGGGCGGCCCACCCTGGGCAGCAGTAACCAGGAGGCTGCAACTCCTCTTCGTGTTTTTGGCGGCTTCACTCCGATTGGCGTGAAGCCACTGAAAACACTAAGAGGTGCGTGTGGCGGCTGCACCCAGTTGATCGGCCGTCCTAAAGACTAAGGGGGCAGGGCCACCAAGCACCTCTTAGTGTTTTCAGCGGCTTAGCTCCATTGGTATAGTTGGGGGGTGGGGCAACAAAAAGGCAGCAGTGGTGGCAGGAAAGTTTTAAGATACAAAAAGACACTAATTTTAGTGCAGAACAGCTGGCTGATGCTATATAATAGCACCAATCAGCTGTTCGGCAATAGATTAGCCCTTTGAAGTTAAGAAGTCCCCTGCGGCCCCCACCATTACCTTTGTTGTGTTTCAAGCCCGAGACTTGCTTTAACAAAAGGTCTGCTTCTGTGCTTTAACTAGCACAGAAGCAGACAAGTTGACTGAATGGTAGAGAAGCTCAGCCAAACTAACAGGAAGCAGAAACGTTGCTTCCTGTTAACGTTTGGCCGATTCTCTCTACCATTCAGTCAACTTGTCTGCTTCTGTGCTAGTTAAAGGCTTGAAACGTAACAAAAGTAATGGCACGGGGAGGGGGCTTCGTGACCCTTTTATTTTTTCTCTTTTGGTTTGTTTTCTGAGTTCATTCTTTCAAAATGCAGCTTTTCAACCTGTCCTCTCCTCTCTTCCCTGTCCCTATCTTTCCTCATGGAGTCATTTCTGTCATGGTTCTAATTTTTTAAAGTGTAAAGGTGTTTTCTACGATCATGAGGAACTGCTTTGGGGACTCCAGTCAAAACACATGCAGCTAGTGGCTGAGAATAATGTGCATTTTTTAAAGTCATGAAAACCAAGCAAAGCAGCACAAGTCAGCAGTCTGATTCACTAGAAGATCTATTTAAAAACGTGACCAACAATGTAAATGTCTGCTATGTCTTTGTAATGCGTAGTTGGTCAGACTAGAGTGCGAGATGTGTGGGATGGTGGAAAATCCTCCCAGAAGTTGGTTTTGCAGACATTTGACATATGGTTAAGTTGATTGTTTTAGGTACTTATGTTTCTCCCTGGCAGAACTGTCCTTTGAAAAACTGCATAATAGGCAGGTGACTTCAGCAGATGACACTGGAGATGCACTACTGGTTGAATTTCTGCCTGGCTATTAGAGGCAAAGAAGCTCGGCCAGAAAAGCTCTAGTATATTGCTTCAGCTAGAATTTAGGCCAAAACCCGGTAACTCGTGTATATGTGTGTATTCAAACGGAAGAGGGCCCTGGGTACCACAGCGGCTAGCCACACCACTGATTCTATGCATATTGCATGTTTTAGAATGCATCATGCATACTCAATGTATTTTGCTAGACCACAGAGAAAAGGCATGAAAATTGCAAACTGCTTCCAAAGCATCTTCTGTTCACAGCGTTGAAGTTCAAAGCCACCAATGATCTTGCTCAATATTTCCCAATATTCAACACCTTAAGATTTATGGAACTGTTTGCAAAGCAATTACACGCATTTATGGGATGCATTTCCCTCTGCATGTATCCTTGTCTATAGGTTCTGGCCAACTCATAACATCTAAGGTGGTGATCATTAGTTTTTGATGTTAGAAAAGGTTCCTAGCCTTCATGATTGTAAAGCAGCAGTCACAAAAAGACCTAAAAATCTGTGGCTCTTCCCAGGTGCTTTGCGTAGCTCCTCTACCCAGCTTGGCATGGTACAAGTATCCAGACATCTATACAGCAGTTGCAAGAGGCACCATCCATTACTGCAGATGCAAGAAAAGCCACTGATCTGGGAAGGAGCCTTGTCAGAAAATGTCAGCCATGGACATACAGCAGGTCCGTTGGGGAGGTTGCTAACCATGAGAACAACCCACTGCAAAGTTGTCCTACACGAGCAGCAAGGAGTGCAAGCTGTGCAAAAGAGCCATGCGCTGATGCAGCTCCATTTCATGATGCACAGGGGAATTTCCACATGGATCTTACCCATGGGAACTCGCAACTACTACTGCAGCCAGAGGCAGATTGACAACACCATTTACCGGCAACTATGTGGATGTTATACGAAATAGGGGCCTTTCCTACTTCAAACCCAGGCATGCGAACAGGCTCTCCAAAGCGCTTCCTCTAGACTGGACAGCCACCGCTGCTGCTATCAGCACTGCAATCATAAAGTCACTCATTCCTTGAGCCTGAGTGCTTTGCAGACGGGCTGCCTCCTCTGGCCCAGCTTCCTCTTCTTCCCCAGTCCCACAGACACGCACGTCACTTTGGAAAAGTATGATTATGAAACAGTTTAGCTCATACGCCAAGATAAACACTTACCATAGGGAAAAATCTTATTATATTTTCAATGGGATTATCTGCAATATCCAAGACTAAATACCTACAAGCAAAATAAGTGTGGTCAGTATACAGCCAGGATTGCTCATCTTTCTGACTGTAAACATGTTGCCTAGAAAACGTTTTTCACCTGAAACTGACAAATAATGGAGCTTAAAAGGCAGATTCCTGATACAGGCCAAACTTCACAGGATGCTGCAGCAGCATGTAACAAGAGCCAAAAAGCTACTGCTCTGTTGTAAAGCACCTCAGGAAAGGGCATTTAAGAGGAGAGAAAGAGTGATTAACGATTCTCATTCCAGTTACTTTTCTCCTGAAACTCCCCCCCCCCACACACAAATGCTTTTACCATCATTGTATCGTGTAACCCCATGGGAAGAAGGGAGCAGGAAAAAGAAGCAGCTGGTGGGCAACGTAAGTAGCCCCTTCTCCCCCTGCTGCAATGTGCCCCCTCCCGAGGGTGCTTTGTAATGGACTGATAATCCTAACAGGAAGTTTGGTTTGCTCTTAAGTCCCAGACTTCATACCAGAGGCAGCAAAAAGCTCAAACTGGTAGTTTCTAAACAACTTAAGCACAGTTCCAAAAATTCTGTCTCTGATCCAGCAGAAGAGATAGTTAGCAGAAACGCTTGACATTTGGCTCCACTTAAGTCTGGAGGCACAGAACACAAAGGAATTCTGAGAAGATCTATGTGACCTATCTGCTGTGATGAAAAGTTTACCAGAAGTGCCAATGACGTCATCATCACTTATTTCCGGAGGTACGTGGCGGGCCAGAGGCCCGCGCATGTGGTACATAGTGGCGAAAGGTTGGGAACCTCTGGTCTAGGGTTTTTGGGTATGCAAAGCACTTCATATGCATTTTCTTGACAACAAAACTGCAAGATAGGTTTTTTTCCCCCTGGGAAGCTGAGGCTGAGAGGGAGTCTCTCACCTACAGCCACCTCTTGCATTCATGGCACAGGTGAGATTAAGACTGGGGAAGCTCCAGAACAACAAGATTTACTTACCCTACAGCAGTGATCTTCAACCTTGGGGTCGCGAACCCAAGGTCCGGAGTGAGACAATGTCTTCCTTCCCCTTAAGGGGAATGGCAACTTGGCGGTGACGTCAGGGCAGCAGCGATGGCACACCACTGGGTTTGTGCCACCTCCCAAGTAAAAAACAGGGGGTTGGAGTTACTCGTTAGTGTCAGCAGTGGCTGGAGATGCCACACAACCCAGGTTCTCGCCACTGCTACAGATGGTAACTCCAAACCCCCGTTTTTACTTAGTTGGTGGCGGTAGCACGAACCCGGAAGTACCATCGCCACCATCACTGCCAAATTGCAAAGACTTACAGCAAACTTTAAAGGTAAAGGTTCCCCTTGCTCGAAAGCCAGTCGTTACCGACTCTAGGGGCAGTGTTCATCTCCGTTTCAAAGCCGAAGAGCCAGCGATGTCCAAAAGATACTTCTTTGGTCATGTGGCCAGCACCAAGGTACGCGGAGTACAAGGTACAACGCCAAGGTACGTGGAATGCTGTTACCTTCCCGCTGAGGCGGTACTTATTAATCTACTTGCAATTTCTTGCTTTCGAACTGCTAGGTTGGCAGGAGCTGGGGTTGAAGACGGTAGCTCACACCGTCACACAGCACTCGGGGCTCAAACTGCTGTCCTGCCTACCTCCCAGTCTGCAGTTCAGCGTCTTAACCACTAAGCCACCGCGGCTCCCTTCAGGTAAAGGTTGAAGATCACTGCCCTACAGGATTGTTGTAAGGACAACATCATGACAATACCTTTGAAGTGCTTTGTACATTCAAAGCAGTATACAAATGCTAAGTATTATTGTTATAAAACCAAATAAGACTTTTACAATTGTAATTTAGAAAGCAGTGTTGTGTTGATTTCTTACCTAAATAATTGCTGGAAATTTGGTTTAATAAAGTTTGCTTCAATATTTTGCCGTATGCATATTACATGGGTAATTCCATGTTTCTGAAGTATAGGTAGCTGCAAAACAAGATTTGGAAAGAGAAAACCACTTTAAAGCCATCGATGCATGGTGGAAGAACCGACTGGCCAATGTTTAGTAATTTCATTAAAAGGATGCATTTACAGTGCAATCCTAGGTATGTTTACTCAGCTGCAAGACCTGCCATCTTCAATGGAATATACTTCTTAGCAAGAGTGCTAAGTAGCAAGTAACCTATAGTTACTTAAACGTTTGATAGGCCCTTGATAGTTTAAAACAAAATACCAGTTGTCCCCCACTTAATGAAGGAGGTGCGTTCCCCGAACCCCGTCATTAAGCAACGCTTTCCCTACCTTTTGTAGTTTGAGGCCTCCTTGGAGGCCTGTTCCTAGTCGTGGAGAGACCCATGACCGGAGAGGCCCACGACCAGCAACAGGCCTCCGGAAGCCTCAAACTTCAAAAGGTAGGGAAAGCGACCAACGACATCCTGCCTAACAACCCCCATTGTATATCCGGGGGGTCATTAGGCAGAACGTCATTAAGTGGGAGACACCTGTACATGCAGTAGGGTTTGTGCATCTTAACAAGACAAATGTGACACTTGCAAACAGTCATTGCGCTGAAGGTGATGGTGCCAAGGCTGGCTGTAGCCCCCTTTAAAGGTGCTGGAGCTCCCAAAACGATCTTCCCTAAGCAGGCTGGACAGGGTTCTCAGTTTGTAGATGATGCATTTCCCCAATTTTGAAGAGTGTTGAGTGTCCAACAGGATTTATAAATTTCAAACAATAGAATGTTTCATCAGAAGAGATTTGTCAGTATATCAGCTCTGAAGTTTATACTGATTAACAGCACAATCCTAACTATGCGCCGACGGAGCGACGGCTCTGCCTGTGCAGAGGCCAGCCTACCCAGCCAGCATCCAGCCCATCTGCTGCTGGGAATATGTACATCTGCTGCGCCGAGCAGGGTTGACTGGCCCGCTGGGTCAGGGACGGGGGAGAGATTATCGGCGGTGCACTCCACCCATTCCTATCCCTCGTCCCAGGCCTGGCTGGCTTAGCACCAGCTCCTTGGATTTGCGCCAGCCATTTTGTCGGCGCACATCTGAGGAGGCCCATGGGGTTGCTGGGGCTCTCCCCAGGGGAAAGGGACAAATGTCCCTTTCCCCCGAGGTGTTCTCCAGCTCTGCCTGTGCTGGCCCGATCCTGCCTAGCTGCAACGACCCTAGGCAGGATTGGGCTGCCCATCTGGTAAAATTAGAGTTCATGGAAAGAACAGAAGGCTTCACTGAACCTTGTTACGTGATACAGTACATCAGATATGATCTACCATACTATAACACCTTCAAGGACAATCAATGTAACATCAAAATTTGTATGGTTATTCATGTCTGATATGATTGATGTACTTGGTATAGCTGGGCTCATTTTATGGCATACAAAACTTCAGAATTAAATACTTACCTTGCTTTTCATAGCTGAAGAATACGGGCCCAAGAACAAGCCAGGTAAAATTTCCTACAGGAGCAGGAGGGAGAAGACACAAAAAAAATTCAACACACACAAAGTTCAATCATAGACTACAGTGATAATCTAAAGGAGGAGTTACATTATAGTAGGACCCACCACTGCTGGTAGGGTTCAATCACACTCGTGTTATCTAACTGCACCTATGCAATCTTAAGCAAAAGATTGTGTTTAAGTTCAAAACCAAGCGGAATTTTGAACTTGTGTCTCAGGCGCAAAACTCTCCTGTATTCGCACGAGGACCAGAATGGCAGTTTACACAGCAGAAAGATAGGTGGTGCCACAGAAATCCCCACCCCAAGCTGGTGGAAGATCTCGGGGGAGTGAAAAATGCAACCCCACTGCCCATCTCAGGTGCCAAACTCAGGCTGAATGTACTAAATGGATTATGAGAAAGTGATTACACTTTGCATCCCCTTTACTGATGAACGACTGGGTAATTCTGTCCAAGAAGCGGAGGTGGGTGGAGAGAAGCATGGGTGCAAGCTTCAGCAGCAGGGAGCCTACTGCTATTGCTGCCAAGGTAACAATATCCCACACCCAAATTCCAGGAACTGTCCCACACTGCTCCAGTTCAAGCTCCCCCCCCCCCCCGGCCAGTTTATTTTAGACTAGGGTGTTTCTGGAATGTGTTGACACTCCAAGGCAATTCAAAAACTTCAGAGTTCTGAATGTAGCAGGACTGTGGTAAATGTGCCTCACCAACAGTCATTCTTCCAAGCTGAAAAGAATGAAAGAATGTGATCTGGTGGATAAGAGGATTTTTCACCTCACTTTTTATTTATTTGCTTGTTTTGTATCCTGCTTTTCTCCCCAAAGGGCACCCAAAGCGGCTTACAAAGCCATAAAAAATGCATTTAAAACTATAATTTACTATATAAACATTAGACTATCCTTAAAATATCACAAACCAGCAGCAGTCACCTCTTAATAAGAAAGGGCAAGGCCAATAAAATCTAATCAGCATGAAAACATTCCATAAAAACCCACAGAGGTCCAGCATTAAACAGAACGTTTCCATTGCATGTTCGACTCACCTCTCCTCTGCTTTTCCCTCCATCTCCCCATTCCCTCCTCCTCTCTCCTGGGACTGATTCTCTTATGCCAACTTCCACTTGCCCTGTGGCGTATTGATTGGCTTACTTGAGCCATTTTGATTGTTTGACAACCATTTTTGAGGCAATTTTGACACAAGAGTAGCAACTTCTGTTCCTTGGCTGCCCCTTTAACAGCTGCATGACAGGCAGAAATTTCTTCACCACATCTCCATGCTGGGAAAATGTTCACATCAAATATCTGTCTGCAACACAGCTGTTAAAAGGAAACCATTACATCAGCACAAAACCTACTTCTGTAAGAGATCAGGGAAGGTTCCCATTATTATTGTTCTTGTTACTCAAAGACTTGCATTTTTAGAATTTTAATTAAGACTGCAATCCTACATATGCTGAATTACAAGCTGTATTGGAAAATCAATTTAATTTACTTGAGTATATGCATAGGATCACACTATTATGCTTGTTTGGGAAGGCAAGACAAAATTTTCTCTGCCCCCAAAATATTTACGTTGTTACTGAGGCACAAGAGGCACTCTTGTAACTAGGAACAAGAAAAACCTGGCCACAAGCACAGATCTTCCTGCTTCATGTTGGGGCCGCCACAGTGATGCGACTCAACCATCACTAGAAGAAGATCTGAGAATCCAGATCTCAGAATGGACACGGAAGGAAGCAGCAAGGCTCCGGTTTTGAGGGGATGGAATGCTCCATGCAAAGCATTCATTTAGAAGAAAGTCTCTTATGCGTAAAGGCAAATTGGGGGAACAGCTGCACGACTCTATGAACCATGCAGGCTCACTTTGCTGAGGTACCATCAATCCACACCTCAGTTTCCCTTCACTGTCCACAATCAGCGCTTCACAACGCTCTGAACTGTTTTCAATGTTAAGAACAAATGCACGGAGCTATAGGGTGAGCCACCAGCCCATTGTGAAATGAAAGGAACAGCCACCAGTCGACTCAGGAGTCTCTTGGACGAGAAACCAGCACCCAAGGCCCATGTGTGTGGGGGGATTTGACCCAGGCCCAGGGTCAAAAAGAGGGCCCAGGAGCCAAAGGAGGGGCCCCAGACATTTCCTGGGATCTCAGCTAGCCTCATGGAGAGTGAAAGACAAAGGCTGGGCCAACCAGGAGGCCAGGTAGACCTGGGTGCTGCATTCCGAAGACTGGTAGACCTGGGCTCGGGAGACTTTTCTGGCTGTTACAGCCCTCCCCTCGCCCTGTTTTGCCCTTCCCCCTTTGAGAAGGGATCCAAAAGAAACTGTGTACCCCTTGATAATATTCCTCTGAGGCCCTGGCAGCAGCCCCCTGCATTCAGGCCATGGAACTAAGAGATAAAGATGTACAGAAAGCAGCCAGTTGGAGGAGGTAGATAGTGACTTTTGGAAACAATGGCCTTGGGCTGGAAATGCCCACAAGTCCGAGAAGGTAAAAGGGGCTGGGGACTTTGGATTCTTCAGAGCCTCTCAACAGCTCTCAGATGGACAATAACATTGGCAGTGTGCTTTTGCTTCGCTGAAATCTGGGGGGGGGGGGGAGAAGATGTACTTAGGGCACCATTCCCCAAAAGCACTGCAGCAGCTGTCTATCCTTTGTATTCAAAAAGTTTTTTGTTAATCTGACATGGAACCAAGCTATCTGATCTCTTTGCTCTGTCAAGCACAAGGGAACTGAGCATTTACACAGAACCAGTTTCTTGGTAGTCTAAACCTGCCTTTTGGAGCACACTCAACCCCAGGGTAACAATCCTGAACATTCCTTGAATAAGGAGTGCTCCTAAAGCAAGCTCCCCAACATATCTCTAGAGCAGTGGTTCTCAACGTGGTGGGTCGTAACCCACCACTGGAACCAAAAGCTGCCCTTACCCCCTTAAGGGGCAGGGGCAGCACGGCGGTAGCAGCGATCCTGGGAATCGCTGCCAATGTCACAAAAATTTGCAGGCTTACCGGGTGTGTGTGTGTGTGTGTCCTGGAGCTACCCTCTGCAGGCCGAGCTTCAAATCGCCACAGAGCGGCAATTTACGACCACTTTCACTTTTCACAAAAACTGTGGTCTGAAAAAAGAAGTTGTCTGAAGCTCCGGGGGGTGGGGGGTGGGGCTGTGGAGGGTAGCACAGACCTCCCTGAACACTCTGGAGGGCTCCAGGACCCCCGGTTAAGTCCGTAAAGTGCATTTAAAAACTTTTTGCAGCGGTGATCCCCGGGATTGCCCCAGACCGCAAGCACTCAAAGTTTTCCCCGCCTCGGAGAGAACTTTGAGAAACACTGCTCTAGAGTACCCAAGGGCATTATATGATTTTGTTAAGCCTCTGCACGAGCACCAAGCATCTAATGAGCACTATGTGAAAAACAGCCATACCTGCATCTCTCTTCTCATTGGATAGCTCCAATCCTAAAGAGAGAGGGGGAAAAAGTGTTCATACACAACAATATTCATAAGGGCAATCAAAACAGATCGAGCTGAAAAACAGACAAGTTCCTGCAAAAGTCAAAACTAGAAACAAGGCAGGTTAGGTGACTGGCAGTGCCACCCTACATGTTTACTCAGACGTTCCACTAATAAAACCGGGCTCATTCCCAGGTGAGTGTGCATGGGGCACAGTCTTAGTTCAGATAGGGAGGCCATTTCCTGGTGGGTTGGGCATTTCCCCAGGTCCAACATGAGCCCCACTGGAACAAATGCAGCAGCCAATTAGGACATGTCCAGGTTATCAACTGCCAGAAAGGAGAAAAGGATGAGAACTTTCCCCTCTGGGACATTCGAAACACCTGCCCCTAAGCAGCCATTTTCACCATTGGGATTGCCGATTTGGCAGTGACCTGAGGGCCTCCCCCACCCCATTATCCATATAAGCGCCGTAATTTACATGTTCTTCCCCTTGTGTCCATGTCCCTCTCCTTCAAAACCTTGTGTGTTAGCAATGCCTGGTTACAGATTCTTAAAAATATCAGGATCTATGACTTTAAGAAGAATGAATCCAGACGAAAAGAGCATCTGGTGCTTTAAGTTCTATAAAAAATGTGTGGGTAACCAGCAACCAGCTGCAGTTGAAGCTTGTAGAGCCAGTAAGGGTGGGTCAACAGTGTTTATAAAGAGGTTCTGAGAGCTACTGGTATCAGCAGTTGCACGAACTATTTGGTATGTGCTGTTTTCCTTTGAAAAATGCCCACCATAGAAGTGAGCAAAATGCCAGGTGCAAGCATTCTTTGTAGACCGTGGTCTTTAAACCCGAATAATTTTAACTCGAATCATCTTGTGAATACCGGCCACTAACGTTTTAGCAGATATATTAGTCATTCCTTTCTTTTGTAAACCACTTCAAGAACTCTGTGAAAGTGGTATATAAATACACTGAATAAAACAGACTTGTCTTCAGGGATTCTTTAATAGCTTTCAAACAAGCAGGCAAACAAAATCCAAATATTAAATAGCTATGCCATCCTTTTAGTTAAAGTAGCTTACAAAGTTAACACCACAGTACAACCATGCAATAAGTTACTTCTTAAAAATGCAGAGACTAAATCCTAAAATAGAGGCAGGAAAGCCATCAATCACGCCAGTCAGAAGACTCCTGAAAAAGACAGTTGAATGGCAAAATCTTGACACACACTGTTACAGCCTGCACTCTGAGCAGCAGGCAAGGTGCTCATGAAGCTAGGCCACAGCTGACAAGACTCCATCCCTCCTGCACCAGCAGATCTGCTCTTTCCCTGTGCAGAGGCGAGCAGAAGCTAAACATGCTGGAAACTAAAACCGCAATGAGCAGGACACTGTAGTCACTGAAACAAACATGGAAATTACATTTAGAAGAAGTCTTGGGTCCTCCTCCATCTTGTAGATACCGGTAATCTACCAGTACTGCCTGTCACTGGACACAGAATGAGTTCCACAACTAATACTAGTACATGTGGTTCAAACCGTATAGTCTTCTGTTTACACCATCTACATTTTCCTCCCTTGTGTCAATTTTTACATCACAAACTCCTCAGAGCAAGGATCTGTTTTCTAATACATTGAAAAATGCCACAGACATGAATGGTGCTAAAAAAACAAAACGACCAATTGGGGGTCAAACGTTAGAGCACAATACAAAGAAGTTAGAAACCTCTCAGAAACAGGAGCTCTTTCCTAATTTCGCCATGTATTTCAGCCTGCTGCTCAAGCACTGCATTTTGACCCAATGCACACTGGACTGAAATTAAAGTTTAGCATCACCAAAAAGTAAACAGAAAAAACTCACATGTCCCCAGATTGCAAGAGACTGGTCAAATTTATGGAAACAAATCTGAATTCGTCCAACTGTGTGCATATGAGTCACTTAAATTACTGTACAAGCATCTTTGATGAATCTCTTTCACAATGTCATAACTAAGGACCTAACATTCCATCTAAATTAATTCCTTCAATTAATAACTTCTTTAAATCTCATCACAACATTAAAAAAGTCAGCTAAGAGATTGTCTTATTCTTAATGTTAAATGGTGTAATTTAAACTGTGTATATTATTTCTCATTGTAATAACCACTGGTTGAATAGTAAATTATGGTATATCTTCCATCCCAGCAAGCAGCCATTTCAACCATTAGGCTGCCAAAATCCTACGTCAACGTTACTGACAATTAAAATGAGCTGCTTTTACTTAAATTCACCTTGCTGGCAGCAACTAGTACAGTACTTTAAAATGCAGCAATTTTATCTGTAGGCCATAGGAAGAAGTGCACATTCTTATTAAGCTCTGTTCAAACGCCCTCCAGTTGTATGAACAAGGCAAGGCTTCTCCGTAAGAGAACTGCTTTTAGCCTATTTCTTACCCTTAAAAGTCAAATCCTATACCTGTTCTGCTTTTCTTTGAGCAACTATGTGATCTACTTGGACGTTACCACAGAGTTTTTTCTAGTGCAAACTGACCGCCAGTTACCAACTTTGACAGGTCACCAGTCTCCATCACTTCAACTATGCCACACAGGGCACCTCACACAAACGACAGGGCTCAGGCCCCACAGGGAGATGGTGTGATGCATGTCTGAGGAATCCCAATATCCGCATGGAAATCAAGATCTTTTCTTCAAGAACAAGTGATGCAGTTCTTTGGAACCCAACTGCACTTCTGGCCCCTTTTGCACTGCTCATTGGCTTAGCTGCGCTACACACACAGTAGCGTATTTGAACAGCACAGCAAGAACCTCACACTCTAAGTGGATTGGCTTGCGTTCATTGTAGAATTGTGTCTCCCAAAAGCAAAATGAACTCTTAAAATAGGCTGTGTCTTATCAGGATGAGGATTTTTGAAGTGCATACTGTTATAATCCATCTGGTCACAACTAGCAATTTACAAAACATTTCAAACCATAGAAAGTGAGCAGAAAATGAAAGCATTGCCATGAAAACAGACTTGTTTTCACACTGTGTTGACCAAAAGTGCCTTGCAAACATTTATTCAGCAAATATGCTGGTTAATTCCAGATCCTGAACAGACACGAGTCTTTCAGACACCCAAAGCTATGGGCTTTCACCTGAAGTCCAGAGAGATTTTCCTGAACGTGCGACTGATTTCAAGGGAGTGTTTCCAAGTTTGCTCAGAATCACAGCCTTTGGTCAGAGACCACCCACAGTGGAAGTTTAGCAATGTCAGGGGTTATACTACAGAAATGCAACTATTTGCATTTGGAGCATTACAAATTCACACTGCTTGTTCTGACACTCTGATCAAGCACTGGTTTTTGTCTGATGGAATTAAAATTTTTGCAGCCTTGTTTACTCCAGTATGGTTCTGGAGTAATAACAGCTGCCCTTTCTGCATGGGCAGCAAAGCAAGTACAGTACATGCAAATCCACTAGTAGGATACTTAAGGCATTTTTACCAAAGGGTGTATATATGCAACAAGAGTTAAATGCGTACACCTCTGGGCTGGGAGGACATGGTTAACTTCCAGTAACTATACATGGATGTTTCCCATCTGCAATTTGAAAGGTAGATGTCATGAGACACATACATTCATTTTTGTTCTTATGTACCTAACAATATGCTTTTTGAAGTACAGAGAAGAATGTTTATAACACTGGGAAATGTCAAGGGAATTTTGACAGTAACTACAAAATACAGGTCAAATACTCATTTTGTCTTAGACGTGATTTTTGCACTAAAATAGCTTTCAGAGCACATATACGTTTTACATACTGTTTCTACAAGTTCAGTATTATTTACCTCTAACAGTACATATTCCTGTCAGGTGAGCTTTCCCAGATTTATTTATTATGAATTAAAACGAAGAAACAGTTAAATACATACTGCATTGGGACACTCCAGGTAGATATACTCAAATTATAATCAATGTTGTTTATATAATGCTTTATTAAGTGTCTAAAACAGACAGTACAATAAATAAAAAATATAATCAGGAACATGTACAACATCACAGCATATGGATAAATGATCTTGTCTGTCTCTCTCCAGTAACCTCTGTACTGTCTGTTTGGTGTTCAGGTGTGAAGTGGGTAAGTTGAATGACACTGTATCCATACATGTCAGTGATATGTGGCAAGTTTTCCGATATGACCATGTGGGGACACTTACTATCTCACCTCCTCTAATGAGATATCCTGGAGTTCCTTAACAGAGCATAGGTTTGGGGCTTTGTCAACTAGCAGCTACGGCTATAAAGACTTTCCTTCAACAACTTTGGGTGAGAAAAGTGCAATGCTTTTTTTGCCCCTAGATTAAGATCTCACACCACCACGTATGATTTTATAACCTCAAGATTTAGTCACTACAGAGTACTCAATATGAGACAGACCTTTAGGGTTGTAGCTACCGCAGAATAAAGAGGTCCACCTTTAGTAAAGGATGGTGACCAATACATTTCACCAGTAAATCCAGCATCTGTTCTATAGGGTTCCACAATTCAGTATGCTGGTTTAAATCCCAAATAGAGATATAAATCCATCACCTTCTCAAAATCTGTAACATGACTGATGTTCTAAAAAAACATGGAGTGGAGGATATTCCTCCCCTGGCTACAAGTAAGCTCTTGGACTGGACAGCAAGAACACAAAGAGCAGCATTATCAGTGGCCACGCTTCTTGAGCTTAAGCACTCACTTCCTCCAAAGGTCAGACAAACCCCACACCTGTATACCTTCCACATATTTGGGCAATCATTGGTAGCTGGGAATAAGGGTTTCAATTTTTAAAACATGTACTGTATTATTAAACAATGTCACTTGTTTGGGCAAGGGAGGGAGATGAATGGGATATGGCAATTAAAAAATCTAAATCAAAACATTTGGGTATGATTAATGGAGTGAAAAGCATAGATAGCAATTTGCTATCTTTTTTATGTTCTTGCTGCACCTAATTGGTACATGTGTCATGAGCAATATGAACAAGTGACACGTGCCTTCCTCCCAGCAGTGAGAGCCAGACTGCAACCTGTGCAGACAGAGGCAAGAATCAACCATAGCTCTTTGGCTAGGTATAGGATTCTCCCATGGCATGGACTATCAGAAACCAAACTGGATGGAAATGATAACAGCACAGATTACAGGACGATTTTTGCTGTGAGATACAACTAAAAGATTTTTGTGACATCTAAAGCTAGTAATAATAAAGGTGTTATTCCTAGCCTTAACATTCACTCACTCACTCACTCACTCAATGCATACTAATAATCACCAACACATTAACAACTTCATGGAAGCAAAATGTGTTTGAAGAGAGGATCAGGGCTGCCGTAATCAGCACACAAAAAGACAAAAAATGAAGAGCTGTCCAAAATGGTATGTTCTTTTACTGATGTTCCCAACACATTTCAGATAGTTCTTTCTCAAGGGAATATCTATAACACATAAAACATAAAAATAAAACTAAGAGTAAAACACACTATACTTCAAGATTCAAAACAGATATAGGGCGAGGGCAAGCTTCAAAACAAACAAAAATATGTTATTTGCATGCTAGGACAGCATAAAGACTTATCCTCTTTACTGTGGGATCACTGTGGGCCCAATTCTATCCAACGTTCTAGTGCCGATGCAACCGCAATGCAGCCCCAAAGTAAGGCCTCCGACTGCTCCCCCCCACACACACACACACACTGTAGGATGCAGCGCACACCCCATCGGCATGGCTATATCAGTGCTGGAAAGTTGGATAGGATTGGGCCCTGCATATATCTGTATTCATAGGTGAACTCTGATCTGGCTTTATGATTTCTATTACAGAAACATGGAATGGTGGATATTCCCCTGGCTACAAACAGGCGATCAGCACGGAACTGCCTACATAACCTGCCCCCCACCTATCTTCATCAGGGCTGAAATGTGCAAAGTAAGGAAACCTTTTCAAATATTAAAAAAAATCATTCCATTTACATCCAATTAGTTGTTTGTACAAACTTAAAACCTTTTTGTCAAGTAGTTCCACCCAAGCCGTCTCTTCTGCAGCATTTGTAGGCTTAGACTCGTTTCAAAATAGCCTTCAGTGGCACAAGCTTTTACTCAGGCCGCATTCTTAAAGTCAATAAAACTTGATCAGCTATATCAGTTTAACTGGGGTCTGCAACAGGCCCTCTGTCAACAGTGGGTCTTGAGCACACTTGCAGGCAAATCAACTGCTCAAGTGTCGTACTCTTAGGTTGCTGCAGCCTGCGGGATCAGAGGGACAATCCACAGCTGGCTGATTTGTGGAAACCTTAGCTTCAATATTGTAAACAGAGGTAAGCAAACTTTTAGGCTATGGAAATTATTCAGAAGGCCATAATACATACTTGTTATTTCCATCATACCTTTGATTCTAGCTCTATATAAAAAAAATTATATTCTTTTCTGAACACACAACATTCATTTTTTTTTGGGGGGGGGGGGTTGAGCACTCATTCCTGAACTGGATTAATCCAGTAGAGGAAAATAGGATTTTTTCACTGTCTTCCTCTATGTCTTGTTTACAGCTAGTTCTTTTAGACCTACGCTGCTTCCTTGACAGGATACATGCTTGCTCATGCTCAATCCTGGCATTGTTGGTTAGCACGTGCCTACACCTTTCTTTCACGTGCAAACATGCATAGCTAGCTAGGTGGTTTGGCAGTTTGGCAAACATGCATAACTAGCCGAGCTAGGTGGTTTGACTCTGTTGAGCCGCTGCTTCAGCGGCTGCACTGGCTGCCCATTCGTTTCCAGGCCCAATTCAAGGTGCTTGTAATGACCTTTAAAGCCCTTCACGGTTCGGGTCCAGGATATCTGAGGGACTGCCTTCTCTCAAACATTCCGGCACGCTCTCTTAGGTCATCTGAGGGGGCTCTCCTGCGAGTGCCACCTCTTTCGCAAGTTAGGGGAGTGGCAACACGTGGGCGAGCTTTCTCTGTTGTGGCGCCACAACTGTGGAACTCCCTGCCAGGGGATCTGAGAACCACCCCCTCCCTCATGACCTTTCGGCGAGGGCTCAAAATGTTTGTTTCATCTAGCGTTTGGGTGATGGGTTGTGGTCTGCCTCCTGTATCTCAAGATGCTCTGCCATGCTGCTTCTCTGCTCCATACTGTCGTCCCTGTGGATTTTATTGTTTTTAAAATTGTTACGTACAGTTATGTATTGTTTAAACTTTTTAATGTATTTTTTAAGTTATGTATTTTAACTTCTGTTGTAAGCCGCCTTGGGCATTTGCCTTGGCATAGGAAAGGCAGGATATAATTTTTTAATAAATAAATAAATAAACAAACAAACTACTGCAACTGGAAGCAAAGCTGCTACATTTGGGTGGGCAGCCCCAGCCCACAGGGTAGAGGGGCCTGAGGACGAGATAGTTAGCCATATATGCTAACATACGACCCCTGCTAACTGGGCAAGAGGCACTCTTTCAATTGGTGCTCCTCTTTTATTTAGCAGGGGGAGAGCAACTGCTCCCCTTTCACCCCAGCACAGTGTCTTTCTGGTGGCTGTTGCTGGTGGTGGTCTGCATCTTTTTTAGATTGTGAGCCCTTTTGGGACAGGGAGCCACTAATCATTTGATTTAATAATAATAATAATGAGAAGGAGGACGAGGAGGAGGAGAAGGAGAGGCAGTGGAAGCTCTTGCAGGTTGGATCCAACCTCTTTTGCCAACCTCTGTTCCAAGGAGTAAAAAACAATTATTGCTGAATTAAGTTTAAAAAAAGAGAGAGTTAAGATTGTTTCATCAAGAGCTTTCAAATGACACTTTGCTAGCATTATTCAGGTGAACAGGTTTTGAACCATTTGCCAGAAAGGGACAAACTTCCTTAACTACTTAAAGTAAGATTAGTCTCAACATAAGACATCACATAGGTGTCCAGAAAGCTAGCTAATATCTTGAAGATTTGCAGTGAAATCTATTGCACACCCCCAATAGATCCAATATTCAACAGTGTGCAAGCTCAAATTTCCAGGCAATATGGAAGGGAAATGAGTGAAAGTCAGAAAAGAGTCTAAAATTCAGCAGATGCACTTGGGAGAAAGGCTTTATTCAACCCCCCAAAATACCCAGACTACTACTACATCAGTACAGGTTCTGAAAGGAAATAGGGGACAAAGAGCAATAAATGCCTGAAACTGCATGAGTGTGAGGTGGGAATAGAAGAATGAAGTGGCACTGTACAGAAAGTTTAAAAAGAACTACACAGAAGAAACCAAAGAAGCTATTAAACTATGGGGAGAATGAGAATTGTCACAAGGGTAGGCAACCTGTTCAGCATTAAAGGCAGAAGCAAAGATTTACCCTGGGTTAGAAAGTCATAACAATTTGCATGTTTTAACTGAATATTTTCCCTTTTGCACTTTCATGAATTGGGCAGATTCAAAAACTATAGCTACTGGACACCTATGCCACAGTATATTTTTTAGAATTGCCTCCCCTGTCAGGGGAAACGTATTAGTCTCTTATTCTGGATGTCACGAGGATTAAATTCAGTAACTTTACGGTTCTGTTCAACAGTTGCCTTATCACATTGCAGTTGTATTTTCAAATGTGTCTTTGGTCAGAAGGGCTAGAAATTTGTCAATGAAACTTGGAATTTTCAGGATTCATACAAGAACTACATGAAAATAAAAGTGCCTTTTATAACCCTAATTCCTTTGTTCAGCAGAAATTAAGTGGGTTCAGAAGATTATAGGTCTAGGTAAATTGTGGGTTTTGGTGGTGGCAGTAGTCAACCATATACAGGGCAGTCAAAAACTAAAATGTGCTCAACTTAGAAAACAAGGCAAGGCCTCCCTGTTTAATAAACGCTAAAGCTGGAGGAATGAATGGAAATACTACACTGGAGGTAAAAGAGGGGAAGTGACCAGAGATGCGAAGGTCGTGCTGCTAAAGGGGGCTATTGTGCCAACACCATTAACTGTACAGTCAGGCTACAGTAAGTCTTTGCTTATCGTCGTTTCACTATCCGTTGTTTCACTTTAACGTCATCCTCGGTGGCTGCAGCTACTTCTGGGTCACACTAAGCTCACGACCCACTTCCTGGTCCTATTCATGCCCCAGAATGCCTTGCAGGTAACTTCTGCCCCAGAATGCCTTGCAGGTAACTTCTGCAAGGCATTCTGAGGTGAGAACAAAGCCAAGGAAGTGGGTCATAGTCCTGCGCAACCCAGAAGTGGCTTTGCAGTATGCAGCGAGCCCGCCAGAGCATCACTGAGCCTGCCGGTTTGTTATACATCATTTCACTTAACATCACAGTTTTCAAGAACCCCTATGACATTAAGTGAGGACTTCCTGTACTACCGTAGTTAGGACTGCAGGAGGTGCAACGGAGAGGTGTTCTCAGTGGCTGGTTTCTAGCCGTGGGATATTCTTCCCTGGTAGGTTGCCAGAACGAGGCATCTTCTGGCAGTGCTGCAAGGAGCTAGACAGTAGAGACCCAAGGCGTGAGGATTCCTTCAGTTAAAGAAAGGAACCAACCAAAATCCTATTAGCAGATATGGTTCTGTGTATGGGAATTGCAAGGGCTATGAGAGGGAGGCCATAAAGCAGGATCCTCTGGAAGAGGAAGAACATAAGCTCTTAAGCACCAAGGAAAAATACTTAATTGGAAGCACACAACAGGGAAGAAAAGCAAAAACGAAGGGAAAGTTAAATAGTATTAAAGACCACCCATGCCATACAGGGGCAGTTAATAGTGGTCCAACATAAATCTTCAGTGTAAGACCCCAAGGCTGTACAGGAGAAAAATGAGGACACTTAGGGTTCCTAATACTGTGTCCAGTCTTGGACTCTGCATTTTAAGAAAGATATTGATAAGCTGGAGTGTTTAGAGAAGGGCAACTAGGATTGTGAGGGAGTCTGGAAACCACGTTCTATGAGGAACAATTAAAAGAGCTTTGTATGTATAGCCTAGAGAAGACCAAGGGGAAATAGGATAGCTGCCTTCAAGTACCTGACGGGAAGTCACATGAAGAAGGGGGGGGGGGGAGAAAGCGTTTGCTTTTGGTAGGTTGTGAGGGCAGGACTGGAACCAATGGGCTGAAACTACAGGAAAGTAGACTTAGGCTGGACACGAGGAAGAATTTAACTAAAAAGGCTGCCTGGCACTAGAACAGTCTGCCTCCTGCAGTTGTGGGCTCTCCTTCATTGGATGTTTTCAAGCAGAGGCTGAATGGCCATCTGTCAAGGATGCTGTAGTTGCCTGCACTGAGCAGGGGTTTGGACTACGCAACCACCAAGATCCCTTCCAACTCTAACAGTGCAATCCTATCCAACTTACACCACCGGTGTAACCAGTGGGGGAGGGCAGGGCGGGAGGCTTTGGAGGGGAGATTTAAATCCCCTTTACGTTCTGGGGCCTCCCATTCTCGATAGGATAGTTGGATAGGATTGCGCTGTAAGTATTCTAAAGGGGGGGACACAGATAGAGCTACAAATCAACAGTTTTTAAATTAGTTTTATAATTCACCATTTCTATTATGGTACTTTAACCTGTTTTGGGTCTCAATAGAGGTGCAAATATAGAATAAATGCATGTATGAATGCATATTCATTCATGTGAGAACAAGCAAAGCCACACCCCATTGGAGACGGTTTCTCAGGCGTCCTATATCAGATGGGGGGGGGAATTAAAGGAGGGATTAAGTACAACGGCAAAACTAAAATCGCAAGGGGCGGGTAGCTGAGCACCAGGGGTCTCCTGTAGGCTGGAATAATCCAAATGCCCCGCGGGTGGGTTTGCGGCTTTTTGCAATGGTGTGCTGGAGAATGCACGAGAGGGCAGCAGCTGCGGGAGATGCAATCCCCTCCGGGGCCGCCGCGGCTGCAGTGACAGCTTCTGCGAGCTGCTCGTGGTGGCTAATGTCACCCACGCCGAGGTCCGGGCAACGGAAAGGCGGCGCGGAGAGGCAGCCACACGCCCGCCTGCCTGCAGGCAGAGCCAAGACACGCCCCATCCGAGAAGGTGTCTCAGGTCGCGCGCCTGCTACCTGCAGACAGGGCTGAAAGCGGCGAGGGGAGATGAGCAGCCCGTCCGGGGTGGGCGAGCGGTGTACGGCCCCCCCCCACCCGCGAACGGCCACCTGTGTGGCTTCCCTCCGGCTCCGGGCCCAGCCAGCCTGCACCCGGGCGGCCAGGCGCGTCTTCCTCCGCCCGCTCGCCCGCGGACACAAGCGAGGGGCGGGACAGCGCCGTTCCTCGCGCGGCTCCCTCACCTCAGAGTCCTCTTTGGGCTGCGGCAGCGCGGGGAAGACCGGCTTAGCGAGCTCCATGGCCGGCCCGGCCCGAGCGGGGCTCCTTTCCTCCCGCTGCTCTCGCTCTCGCTCTCTCGGTCAGTGGGGCGGCGGGGGGCGGCCGGCGGGCCCCGGCGCTCGAGCACTGGCGGCGGCGGCGACGACGAGGGGGAACCGGGGAAAGGGAGACGGCGGCGGTGGCTCGCGCCCAGCCGCCATGCTGCTGGCTGGCCTGGCTGCCCCTCCCCCTGAAGCCAGCCAGCCGGCGGGCGGCCGGTCACTCCCTCTTGCCTGCCTTTCCTCCCTCGCGTGCGCGCGCCTCCCAACGGCTCTCACCAACCGCTTCCCGGGAGGAGGCGTGGCCTAGAACGAGCCGTAAGTGGGCGTGGCAGATAACCCTCAAGCGAGCGGAGGGCGCGGCGCGGGAGTGTGCGCAAGTGCAAAGCCCGCTGGCGCTCTTGCTGCCTCGTGCGCTAATTGTAGGGGGGGGGTCGCCGCTGCCGCCGCCGCCGGCATGCGAGGCCGGCTGAGAGAGGGAGCGAGATGTCAGTAGTAGTAAAGTATGGTGTGCGCGCGCGCGCAGTGTTTTATTTCCGTGGAAACAACACCACGTCTAAGCTAAAGGCTTGTAATAATGGTGGCAAAGAGGTGAAAAAGATGGCAAAATAATGGTGGCAAATGGTGAAAAAGAGCAAAAGTATAAGCCTTTAGTGGCACTCTCTCCTGGTGGCAGAGAGTTCCGTAAGCTAATTACGTATTCCGCAGGCAAAAACTTTTCTTTTGCCTGTGCTGAATAAACAGCCCGTCAATATAACTGGGTGACCCCGCTCTGGTACTTCTGAGAAAGGGAGAAAAAAACTGGCTACTCTCTCCAGAATATGTGCTTGAGAGTGATCTACAGCTGGAAATGTGAGGAAGGTGCCTGCTCCTGTAAGCACTTTATTCTACACGTGCCCCTTGATGTTTGACTAAACTTATGCTAGAGCAGGCCAGTGCATGTGACAACACTAGCATTGCAGCTGTGTATGTGCCTGGCTCACCTGTGTTGCCATTTAAATGTACCACCACCACCACTCACCACCACTCACCTGATAAGTGTATTTAAGAACATGAGGCTTTCCCGTTCCACTTTGGAGAGGCCTATAACTTACAGTACAATTCTATGCATATCTACTCTGATATAAGCCCCATTGAGTTCAATGGAACTTACTCCCATGTAATTGTGTACAGTATAGTCAAGTGGGCCTTAGTAGCATCACTAACAACAAAGCTAGTGGAGATGATAATATCCCAGCTGAGCTACTTAAAATCCTAAATGATGATGCTGTGAAAGTGCTGCACTCAATATGCCAACAAATTTGGAAAACTCAGCAGTGGCCAAAGGATTGGAAAAGGTCAGTTTACGTTCCAATTCCAAAGAAGGGCAGTGCCAAAGAGTGCTCAAACTATCGCACAATTGCACTCATATCACATGCTAGCAAGGTTATGCTCAAAATCCTACAAGCTAGGCTTCAGCAGTACGTGGACCGAGAACTACCGGACGTACAAGCTGGGTTTCGAAGAGGCAGAGGAACTAGAGATCAAATTGCCAACATGCGGTGGATCATGGAGAAAGCCCGAGAGTTCCAAAAAACCACCTACTTCTGCTTCATTGACTACGCAAAAGCCTTTGATTGTGTGGATCACAACAAACTGTGGCAAATTCTTAAAGAGATGGGGGTACCAGACCACCTTACCTGTCTCCTGAGAAACCTGTATGCGGGTCAAGAAGCAACAGTTCGGACCGGCCATGGAACAACCAACTGGTTCAAAATTGGGAAGGGAGTACGGCAAGGCTGTATATTGTCACCCTGCCTATTTAACTTATATGCAGAGTACATTATGAGAAATGCAGGGCTGAATGAATCGCAAGCTGGAATCAAGATTGCCGGGAGAAATATCAACAACCTCAGATATGCAGACGATACCACCCTAATGGCAGAAAGTGAAGAAGAACTAAAGAGCCTCTTGATGAGGGTGAAAGAGGAGAGTGCAAAAGTTGGCTTGAAACTCAACATTAATAAAACTAAGATCATGGCATCTGGTCCCATCAATTCCTGGCAAATAGAAGGGGCAGAAATGGAAGCAGTAACAGATTTTACTTTTCTGGGCTCCAAGATCACTGCAGACGGAGACAGCAGCCATGAAATTAAAAGACGCTTACTCCTTGGAAGGAAAGCTATGGCAAACTTAGACAGCATAATAAAAAGCAGAGATATCACCATGCCAACAAAAGTTTGCATAGTCAGGGCGATGGTGTTCCCAGTAGCAATGTATGGTTGCGAGAGTTGGACCATAAGGAAGGCTGAGCGCCGAAGAATAGATGCTTTTGAACTGTGGTGCTGGAGAAGACTCCTGAGAGTCCCTTGGACTGCTAGGAGATCAAATCAGTCAATTCTAAATGAAATCAAGCCTGACTGTTCCCTGGAAGGACAGGTACTAAGGCTGAAACTCAAATATTTTGGCCACCTAATGCGAAGAGAGGACTCTCTGGAGAAGACGCTGATGCTGGGAAAGATTGAAGGCAAAAGGAGAAGGGGAAGGCCAAGGATGAGATGGTTAGACAGCATCACCGATGCAACAAACATGAAAATGAGCGAACTCAGGAAGATAGTGGAGGACAGGAAGGCCTGGCGGGATATGGTTCATGGGATCACGAAGGGTCGGACACGACTTAACGACTGAACAACAACAACAATGCGAAGAGAGGACTCTCTGGAGAAGACTCTGATGCTGGGAAAAATTGAAGGCAAAAGGAGAAGGGGAAGGCAAAGGATGAGATGGTTAGACAGCATCACGGATGCAACGAACATGAAAATGAGCGAACTCAGGAAGATAGTGGAGGACAGGAAGGCCTGGCGGGATATGGTTCATGGGATCACGAAGGGTCGGACACGACTTAACGACTGAACAACAACAACAACAACAACAGGGTTGCAGCCTTCGTGGAGAACATGGTTTGCATCCAGAAAAGCCAAGCAGTCTGCGACATCTCCACCTGCCGTAAAAGGATTTTAGGTTACAAGGCTGGGGAGAGACATGATTAAGTCCCTGGAGGTCTCGGGCCAGTCCTGAGTACTGGGCGTGGTAGATCATGCAGCTTCATACCTGTATGAATGCCTTACCTGTGGCTCACCTGTATCAGCTCCACAGACATAACATAGCCAGCTCCGTTATTGAACACAATTGGGCATTTGCCAACCACAAGGAGACACTGTCGGAAATCAAGAACTATTTTTTGTTGTTGCACCGTTCTTTATTAGTGTTCTCAGATTACAACCATGGCCCCATTACTATGGTAAGAGTCAGTTTCTCCCAATTTGCAGCAGGAAAGTATTCCTATTGAATGAGATAATATGTCTTTCATTAGAACTTCTGTGAGTGTAGGACAACATACGTTTTAAGTGTAGTCACTTCTTACTGATGGACTAAAAATACATTCATTTTCAACCCATTTTGCTCTGTCTGTATCTGAGAACTGGCTAGTTTTCATTTCTGCTAGGAAATTTTGTGTAACCCAAATCCTTGCACTTGTTTCTGCCAAAATAAGCCAGGCTTTGATCCAGTTTTACTTCTGATTTCGGTAATGCACAGATGATACTCTGGCTCCTTTGCTATTTTGCTGCTTCCAAGGGTGCAACTGGGCCAGCCCTCAATGAACTACGTCATCCTCTTTGGGACTATTATCAGTACTGAGGTGGCATTTATTTTGGGATATGTGAATTATTATGTTTTTGAGTATAAGCAGAGTGCCTTTTCCTCATGCAGTTAAATGGGGCTAGTTGGAGAAGAGGGGAAGGCTTGCCAATGTCATGGTTTCTGTCTAGTGGCTACAGCACCTCTATTTAGAAATGAAGTGTTTAAAAGAGCAAAAGTGGCACTCAAGGAACAGCTGTCGAACCTGAAAGTCCATAATTCAAGTTGTACCTCTGTAACCCCTGCTACAAGCTAGGCTTCAGCAGTACGTGGACCGAGAACTACCGGACGTACAAGCTGGGTTTCGAAGAGGCAGAGGAACTAGAGATCAAATTGCCAACATGCGCTGGATCATGGAGAAAGCACGAGAGTTCCAAAAAAACACCTACTTCTGCTTCATTGACTACGCAAAAGCCTTTGATTGTGTGGATCACAACAAACTGTGGCAAATTCTTAAAGATGGGGGTACCAGACCACCTTACCTGTCTCCTGAGAAACCTGTATGCGGGTCAAGAAGCAACAGTTCGAACCGGCCATGGAACAACCGATTGGTTCAAAATTGGGAAGGGAGTACGGCAAGGCTGTATATTGTCACCCTGCTTATTTAACTTATATGCAGAGTACATTATGAGAAATGCAGGGCTGAATGAATCACAAGCCGGAATCAAGATTGCCAGGAGAAATATCAACAACCTCAGATATGCAGACGATACCACCCTAATGGAAGAAAGTGAAGAAGAACTAAAGAGCCTCTTGATGAGAGTGAAAGAGGAGAGTGCAAAAGTTGGCTTGAAACTCAACATTAATAAAACTAAGATCATGGCATCAGGTCCCATCAATTCCTGGCAAATAGAAGGGGCAGAAATGGAAGCAGTAACAGATTTTACTTTTCTGGCTTCCAAGATCACTGCAGACGGAGACAGCAGCCATGAAATTAAAAGACGCTTACTCCTTGGAAGGAAAGCTATGGCAAACTTAGACAGCATAATAAAAAGCAGAGATATCACCATGCCAACAAAAGTTTGTATAGTCAGGGCGATGGTGTTCCCAGTAGCAATGTATGGTTGCGAGAGTTGGACCATAAGGAAGGCTGAGCGCCGAAGAATAGATGCTTTTGAACTGTGGTGCTGGAGAAGACTGCTGAGAGTCCCTTGGACTGCTAGGAGATCAAATCAGTCAATTCTAAATGAAATCAAGCCTGACTGTTCCCTGGAAGGACAGGTACTAAGGCTGAAACTCAAATATTTTGGCCACCTAATGCGAAGAGAGGACTCTCTGGAGAAGACTCTGATGCTGGGAAAAATTGAAGGCAAAAGGAGAAGGGGAAGGCCAAGGATGAGATGGTTAGACAGCATCACCAATGCAACGAACATGAAAATGAGCGAACTCAGGAAGATAGTGGAGGACAGGAAGGCCTGGCGGGATATGGTTCATGGGATCACGAAGGGTCGGACACGACTTAACGACTGAACAACAACAACAACCCCTGCTAACTGGGCAAGAGGCACTTTTTCAATGGGTGCTCCTCTTATATTTAGCAGGGGGAGAGCAACTGCTCCCCTTTCACCCCAGCACAGTGTCTTTTCTGGTGGCTGTTTGCTGGTGTTCTTCTGCATCATTTTTTAGATTGTGAGCCCTTTTGGGACAGGGAGCCATTTAATCATTTTATTTTGTCTGTAAACCGCTTTGTGAACTTTTTGTTGAAAAGCGGTATATAAATACTATTAATTAATTAATTAATGTTGAACTCTGCTAACTGGCTTTCGGCTTTATCCTCAGCCTGAGACGTGCAAGAAGGGGATACCAGTGACCTAACTACTTGTAAGGTTTGAGGATTAAAAAGACTGTGGTGTGCACAGATGAAATGGCTCAAAGCACCAAAAAAAGAGAGAAGAAACAAAGTAAGATAGTAAGCATTGGTGGCTGACCTAATTTAAGGACCACATGTGAATGTTGCAGTGCAAGATCCCCCTTCATGTTGCATTTGTCCTTTTCTCGGCAGTAAATGTAGGTCACTACATGGCCCACAGGCTGGATCCAGCCAATCAGCAAAGGCTGCCGCCGCCGCCGCTGCCTTAACCTGCCAACAGTCAGACGTGTGTGTAGTATGTCTTACGAGCCATGTCAGGGTGTTTAAAGCTTTGTCTAAACTGTTTGCACGTCTTTGGTGCCGGCATTTTCTTTGGCAGAGTAATTGCACGAGTGGTGCCAAGATGCATGAGTCTTCCCAGGAGGAATGGTGGCCGTGCCGTCATTTATCTGTTTCCTCAGCACGAAAGCAGATTTTTAGGAGGCCTTCTCAGCAAGTGGGAATGCATCCTTTGGATGAGGGCACTCCTGATTGTAGCCTCTGTGGAGCAGCTGCACGATTGAAGGCAACATCCATCCGAGAAGATGGGACCTTCTGTCCAGGGGCAGATGCGCATCAGTCCCTCAAATACTCCGCTGAGATTTTTCTTTTGTCTGCTGCAGATACCTGTCACTCAGGGTCATTCTGGACAAAGAATGCACATACGAGAACTAGGACATTCTGGTGCAAACATTGATATTGTACAATGTTCAGGCCATTATCTTCTTGCATCCTCTAAATACCTCCTATTTGGAAAACCCCCCCCCCCATTGTTACATACTACTGTACTCCTCACCAATCACTCTATACATACCAGAGCTGAAATTTTCAGTGGTCTAGCTTTATTCTGGAGTGTTGTTCACAGCAGTTTGTTTAATGCATTTCAGAAGACTGCAGTAATTGTTTCATCTACATGACACACTGCATAACTGCTGATGGATAAATGCAGGGGGGGGGTAGTCATGGTTGTAATTTGAGAACATTAATAGGGGATACACTCAAGCCGTTTTATCAGAAGCTCCTCGACTTACAGACATTTGATTTACGAACAGGCTTGGTCGGGGCTTTGAAGCAGGTGCAGCTGTGAAGATTCTTGGGGGCAAAAACCAACCATAGAAGCTGCTTGGAGACAGCCTGGGCACCTCAATACTAGTAAGCTCTTGCTTTACAAATTGATACTGGAATTCGGGCAGAGCTGCGAGTGCAAAGACCACCTCCAATGCTAGTAGCTCCATTATGGAGCAAATGCTGTGGGCGTGAAGAGAGATTAGAATCAGTGCAACATACCAGGCAGAATCAGTGCAACATACACAGGCAGCATACCAGTGCAACATTTTCCTGGACCAGAAGAAAGCTCAGGCCATCATGGAAGGGCTGCAGAAAGAGGAAGCAGGCCCCACAAAGCCATTCATGGCAAGCTCTGGCTGGTTCACTGACTTTCAGCAAAGATACAACTACCACAACATCAAAATGAGGAGGGAAGTTGCACCTGCCAATGCTGTGGAAGCCTAGGGCAGGAGGTGTGGCCTGGAGGTTGAGCCAGTGCCCTGCCTGAAGAAGCTAAGCAGGGTTGACCTCGGTTCTTGCTTGGATGGGAGACAGAAGCTGCTCACGGAGACACTGAGAAGACACCATGAGAGGGTGGAATGCAGAGGAGTTAGCTAGAGAGAACATCTAGACCAGGGGTGGGGAACCTATTTGCGTTGGGGGGCCATTTTCCCATAGGGAAAACTTGCTGCGGGCCCACCGGGCCCCCCTGCAAATCCCCCCCGCGAATTTACCTCCCACCCACCGCTCGCTCACTCTCCCCCTCCCACCCACCCACCGCTCGCTCTCCCACCCACCCACCTGGCAAGCACCCACCCCCATCGCTCTCCACCTTACCTTCTCTTCTCTATAGCCGGCGGCGGCGGTGCGCGCTCACCTCGCCCAACTCCTTTTCAAACCCTCTCGGCTGTTAGAGACATGTGCAGAACAGCCGGGTTGAGGAGTCGCACGACTCCTTCTCAACCCGGCTGTTTCTGCGCATGTCTCTAACAACCGGCGCAGGCCGGACCGGATGGAATCGGGTCCAGGCTCGTGCGAGCCGGACCGGATCGCTCCGGGGGCAGGATCTGGCCTCCCCACCCTTGATCTAGACAACCGTCTGAGTGCAAACTGCGATGAACTGTGAAGCTTGGAAGTTCAGAGCACAAACCAGAAGGAGGGCTACACTCTGAAGGGAAATATCTGGGGTATGGAAAGGTTCTATATATGAATAGAACAATATTGTAAAGACCCTTTAGGTCTAGAATAGCCTAGCCTGCCTGTGTAAGCTGCCTTGAATAAATCTGATGAGAAATCTGATGATGAGAAAGGCGGTATATAAATACAGAAAATAAAATAAATAAAATAAATAAATAGTGGTTTGTGGACATTCTGAAGGCAATCACTGGAAAGGGAGGCTTCTCTGCAAAGCAGGTTTTCGTGGACAAAACAGCCTTGTTTTGGAAAGGAATGCCAGCGTGAACGTATATTTCTTGGGAGGAGAAAACAGCCCCTGGCTTCAAGTCCTCCAAGGATTGCAACACTTTGGCTGTAATGCCAAAGGAGACTGGAAGTTGAAACCGGAGCTTGTCTTTCACTCTGCAAACCCCCATGCTCTCAAAGGGGATGTGAAAAATCTTTTTCCAGTTCATTTCTTTGCAAACAACAAGGGGTGGGTTACCAGAGATATTTTCCGTGTCTGTCTTGTGTCTCAACTCAAAGATTTATTTATTTATTTTAAATATATATATCCTGCCTTATCCTATGCCGAAGGCAAATGCCCAAGGCGGCTTACAACAAAAATTAAAATATAGTTTAAAATAATACAGAAAATAAGTTTAAACAATACATAACTAAATTTAAAAACAATAAAATCCACTGGGGGGAGGCGACAGTATGGAGCAAAGAAGCAGCATGGCAGAGCATCTTGAGACACAGGAGGCAGACCACAACCCATCACCCAAACGCTAGACGAAACAAAAACGTTTTGAGCCCTCGCCGAAAAGTCATGAGGGAGAGGCTGGCTCTCAGATCCCCTGGCAGGGTGTTCCAGTTGTGGCGCCACAGCAGAGAAGGCTCGCCCACGTGTTGTCACTCCCCTAACTTGCGATAGAGGTGGTACACGCAGGAAAGCCCCCTCAGATGACCTAAGAGAGCGGGCCGGAATGTATGGGAGAAGGCGGTCCCTCGGATATCCTGGACCCGAACCATGAAGGGCTTTAAAGGTCATTACCAGCACCTTGAACTGGGCTCAGAAACGAATGGGCAGCCAGTGCAGCCGCTGAAGCAGCGGTTCAACAGAGTCAAACCGCCTATCTCCAGTGACCACCTGGGACCACCAAAGATGGGTTTCATTGTTATTGCAAAGGGGAGAATCTATCCTTTAAGACCTTACTCCCAGTGGACAATGTCTCCGGCCATCAAGACCTTTGCGAAAAAATTCAAGCCTTAAACAACATTCAAGTTGTTTAAGGCTTATTACCTCAAGAAAACTTCTGATGCTGTAAGCGAGGGCTACTGACGATGGGAGAATGAGTGTTAAAGAGTTCTGGAAGTCGTTTAACATCAGAGACTTTACCATGCTTGCCGGTGTCGTCTGTGTATGAATGGGGTTTGGAGAAAGCTGTGCCTCTATCTGGCCTAGCATGTGACTCTCAAGACTTCAGTATAGAAACTGACCTATCTGTGACCAGAGAGAACATTGTAAGCTTGGCCAAGACTATTTTCCAGGAACGCAACCCCCTGTGTAAATTGAGCAGTCTGTCACGCTGAAAATAGTGACCCCTTTCTGTGGCAACGGGGACAAAAACAACAGCTCAGTAACATCAGATTACATTGAAAATCTGGGGATTCCTGGGGGCAGAAGGCAGGGAGAGGAAGAAGCAGGCAGCAGGGTCAAGGCAGACGGGGCACAGGGAGAGCGGAGATCTCGCGAGGCACAGGGGAGCGTTAATACTGTGAGCAAAAGGGGCCCCTGAATGGAGGCGACTGACAGCAGAACCACCCAACACAGCCTCCTTTTACCGCTACCAAGCAGGAAAAGAGGGAGAGGAGGATTAAAAGTAGCGCTTGATCAAGGCCCCCTGCAGCTTCCCCCTACCCTCTTACAAAGCAAACAGTCTAAACCTTATCATTGAATGATAATGAATGTGATTAAAATTCAGAGCACAGGAACATTCTCACGACAGCACCTTTCTGGGTTGCCACTGCTTTGACCCAGTGGACCCTCAAGAGGCGTATTTTTGCCCACAGGCGCGTCTTTGGAATGACACTTGGCTCCCCGAGTGATGGATGTCTGAGTGACAGGCAGCTGCTTTCTTGGGTTGTGCTTCGTGCAGAGATGAGGGTGCTGGGCTGGCAAGAACCAGATGTTTTGAGTTAAGTTGAAATGTACTTAAGTACAGACTCCTAGAACCTAACCTGTACTTGAGTCCGATGCATGTCTACTCAGAAGTCTATTATAGTCGATGAGTGGGGCTTACTCCCAGGTAAATGTGGCTAGGATTGCAGCTTTAGAGCACGCACTGAGAACACGCCACATTCGGGATGAATTTGCCGGCAGGGCACTATAAAGGGCCGAGGTAGTGAGCTGCTGCTGATCCTCCTTGCTTGCTTCTCAGAGCGACCCTCCGAGAAAGCAGGTCAACCGACATTGGACACTGTGTGTTTGTACTTTCAAAATGTTTTTTAAACTCTTACATGAACTCTGAGCAGGCCGTTTAAAAAGATAAACATGAGAGTTGGAGCTGCTCCTTGGCCACTCTTTTAGCTCTGTGAAAACGGTTTTCAATTGTTTTTAAGAACATAAGAAGAGCCCTGCTGGATCAGGCCAAAAGCCCATCTAGTCCAGCTTCCTGTGTCACACAGTGGCCCCACCAGATGCCTCAGGGAGCACACAAGACAACAAGATACCTGTGTCCAGTCGCCACTCCCTTGCACAGAGAAAACCCACTTCTAAAACCAGGAGGTTGCTCATGGCTTGTAACCTGTGATGCTCTTTTCCTCCATGAATCTGTCCAAACCCTTTTTAAAAGCATCTAGGCCAGATGCCATCACCACATCCTGTGGCAAGGAGTTCCACAGATGAATTACACGCTGGGTAAAGAAATATTTTCTTTTGTCTGTTCTAACTCTCCCTCCACTCAATTTTAGTGCATGTCCCCTGGTTCTGGTGTTGTGCGAGAGGGAGAAGAATTTCCCTCTATCCACTCTCTCCATCCCATGCATAATTTTATAAGTCTCAATCATGTCCCCCCTCAGGCACCTTTTTTCTAGGCTGAAAAGCCCCAGACGCTGTAGCCTTTCCTCATAAGGGAGGTGCTCCAGCCCACGAATCATTCTGGTTGCTCTTTTCTGCACCTTTTCCAATTCAACTATATCCTTTTTGAGGTGTGGTGACCAGAACTGGACAATACTCCAGATGTGGCCTTACCATCGATTTGTACAAGGGCAGAATGATATTGGCTGTTTTATTCTCAATCCCTTTATTAATGATCCCGAGCATGGAATTGGCCTTCTTCACAGCCGCCGCACACTGGGTCGACACTTTCATCGACCTGTCCACCAGCACCCCAAGATCTCTCTCTTGATCCGTCACAGACAACTCAGAACCCATTAGCGTATATGTGAAATTTTGGTTTCTTGCCCCAATGTGCATCACTTTGCACTTACTTACATTGAAGCACATCTGCCATTTTGCTGCCCATTGTCCCAGTTTGGAGAGGTCCTTCTGGAGCTCTTCACAATCCCTGCTGGTCTTCACCACCCGGAAAAGTTTAGTGTCATCTGCAAACTTGGCCACCTCACTGCCTATCCCGACTCCAGGTCATTTATGAATAAGTTGAAAAGCACCGGTCCCAAGACCGATCCTTGGGGCACACCGCTTTTCACCTCTCGCCATTGTGAAAATTGCCCATTGACTCCCACTCGCTGTTTCCTGGTCTTCAACCAGTTCCTAATCCACAAGAGGACCTGCCCTCTTATTCCCTGACTGTGGAGTTTTCTCAGGAGCCTTTCATGAGGGACCGTGTCAAACGCCTTCTGAAAATCCAGATATATAATATCCACGGGTTCGCTCGCATCCACATGCCTGTTGACCTTTTCAAAAAATTCTAACAGGTTTGTGAGGCAAGACTTCCCCTTGCAGAAGCCATGCTGACTCTCCCTCAGCAGAGCTTGTTCTTCTATGTATTTTAAGATTTTATCCTTAATGAGACTTTCCACCATCTTCCCTGGAACAGATGTTAGGCTGACCGGCCTGTAGTTTCCCGGGTCCCTCCTCCTTCCTTTTTTAAAGATTGGCGTGACATTAGCTATCCTCCAATCCTCTGGCACAGTGGCCGATTTAAGGGACAAGTTGCATATTTGGGTCAAGAGGTCAGCAACTTCATTCTTGAGTTCCTTCAGAACTCTTGGGTGGATGCCATCCGGGCCTGGTGATTTATTGATCTTTATTTTGTCAATTAAGTCTGAGATGTCTTCTCTTTTAACCTCTATTTGACTTAATTCTTTAGTCAGGGGAGAACGTTCCGGCAGCGGTATTTGCCCGAGGTCTTCTGCCGTGAAGACAGATGCAAAGAACTCATTTAATTTCTCTACAGTCTCCAAGTCCCCTTTTATCACCCCTTTCTCTTCCTCACCATCCAGCGGACCAACCGTTTCTCTGGCAGGTTTCCTGCTTCTAACATATTTGAAGAAGCTTTTATTATTCCCTTTTATGTTGCCTGCCATACGTTCCTCAAAGTCTTTCTTGGCCTCCCGTATCATCTTTTTACATTTCTTTTGCCACAGTTTGTGCTCCTGTTTATTTTCCTCACTAGGGCAAGACTTCCATTTACGGAAGGAAGCTTCCTTAAGTGTGCTTGTTAGCCATGTCGGCACCCTCCTGGACTTGGTCGAGCCCTTCCTCCTTTGTGGGATACACTCCCGCTGGGCCTCTATGACTGTTGTTTTAAACAGCCTCCATGCACTCTGGAGTGATTGGACTCTTTTTACCTTCCCTTTCAGCTTTTTTTTAACTAGTCTCCTCATTTTGGGGAAGTCAGCCCTTCGGAAGTCAAGGGTTTTCGTGTCAGATTTGCTCGGCACTCTCCCTCCGACATGCATGGCGAAACAGATCGCAGCATGGTCACTATTCCCCAACGGTTCAGTAACATTTACCTCCCTGACCAGGTCTTGAGTGCCACACAATATCAAGTCCAGAGTCACCTGTCCTCTGGTCGGTTCCGTGACAAGCTGCTCTAAGGCACAGTCATTTAACATATCCAGAAGTCCAGTCTCTCTTTCATGACCTGAGCATGAATTGACCCAGTCGATGTGAGGATAATTGAAGTCCCCCATGACTACAACCCTGTCTCTCCTTGACACGTCCCTGATTTGCTTCCTCATTTCAAGATCCCCTTCAGGTTTTTGATCTGGAGGACGGTAGCATGCCCCTACTATTACATCACTCTTTGAGCCTGGTAATCTAACCCACAGTGATTCTACGGAGGAGTCAGATCCCCCCTCCAGCTCTACTCTGGTGGATTCTACCCCCTCTTTGACATAGATGGCCACCCCACCTCCAACACGCCCCTCTCTGTCCCTCCTATAGAGTTTATATCCTGGAATTGCAGTATCCCACTGGTTCTCCGCATTCCACCAGGTTTCTGTTATACCTACTATGTCAATGTTTTCCCTAGCCACCAAACATTCCAGTTCTCCCATCTTTGCCCGTAGACTTCGGGCATTTGCATAAAAGCACTTATATACCTGGTCCCCCAAGAAGGGCTGCATGTTTGCACCTTTATTCCTGCAGCCTTCTGTCCTGCTAGACTGGCTGTCATGTCCCATCATGCTACCACTCCCAATTTTTACTCTGTTATTACTTGACTGTTCCCCATCCTCTGCACCCTCATTCCCTAGGGATGAGGAGTCCCGAACCGGATGCCCCTCGGCTCCTGTCGGCTTTCCCCCAGGAGTCAGTTTAAAAGCTGCTCTGCCACCTTCTTAATGTTACGCGCCAGCAGTCTGGTTCCGTTTTGGTTCAAGTGAAGCCCGTCCCTCTTGTACAGGCCCGGCTTGTCGCAAAACGTTCCCCAGTGCCTAACAAACTTAAACCCCTCCTCCTGACACCAGTGTCTCATCCACGCATTGAGACCCCTGAGCTCCGCCATGAGGCCTGGAAAGCCGGGATGTTCCTGCTCCGAGCAAGGTGCTGCAGGGCCACAGGTCGTGTGCTCAGCTCGACAGTAAATTCAGGAAGCCCATATTGAGGAGATTGGATTTAAACAAGTTTATTTTACTGTTTAAGGGAAGAAAAAATGTATTAAATGATATAAAAGAAGAAATGCATGGTCTTAAAATCTGCCAAATGAAGCCAGTTTGGTATGTTCATAAAGTCATAATATGAGAACATGTTTTACTCTGCACTTCGTGGGGTTGCAATGAAGGCCATGTTCTCAGAATGCAACATGTTCTCCTGCAGCACACTCATCATCACTATGGTTAACAGTTGGCGAGCTTGCCGATGTAATACAGACACTTGCAATAAGAACACAATCATGGGATACTTTTCTTTCCCATTTCACCCATTAAGCCCCAAATCTCCCATGCAGTCAATCAGCCATTTGCCCCATGGTTCAATTTAGACAGGTTTGTAGTCCAACTTCGACTCCAGCTTTTTGGAATCTGCAACTTTCCGGACAGCTTTCATAAAGTCCTCCTGAACTACAAAGTCATGATCGGCGCGAATTGCAAACATACCTGCAAAGACAGTTGCAGAAGTAAGCTGTGAGAAAAGACATACTGAACTGAGCTGGTTTGTGAAGACAGCTGTGTGTGTGTTTTAGTTTCAACAATATGGTCACGATCCAGGGCCCCCACAAACATGCAGGACTCCCCAGTGGCGTTGCTACACCCCCGGGGGCGTCGCCATGACACCCCCTGTGATATCACATACCCCACCCTGGGTGTGACGTCACAAGCCCCATCCCTTTCGACAGCAATGCGGCGAAAATGCACCCTGGCGGTTTTTCGGCCGTTTGCGGCCCTGGCGGGCAAATTCCATCACCGCAAACGGCCTAAAAACCGCTGGGTGTGTGTGCATTTTTGCCACACTGCCGCCGAATCAGGCGGCAAGTGCACCCCCCGGCCGCATATCATCCCCCGCACCCAGGGGCCCACCGCCCACCCACCAACACTGCCTCTGGGACTCCCTTTGTCAGCTACAGCAGATGGAGCTCCACAACCACGGAGGCTCCTCCTCCATCTTCCATTGCCAGCAACTAAGCAGCCCCATTTTCTCCCACAGCGGACACCCAGCTGGATCCTGTCTATTCACAGTTTTTACACAAGTGACCAACAAATGTGATCTTTAAACTATGTTTCAGTTCTTGATTCTCTGGACTTTGATGATAAACGTCCAAGGTTTTTTTGCCTGCTATGCAGGCATCACACAAAGAGCGGAGGGTGGAACGGAATGGCAAGCAGCACTTGGGTTCAATGGCAGCATGGCTCTGCATACCAATTGCAGGCAGGCGGGGGGGGGGGCAACAGCAGGGAAGGCTACCGTCGTGCCTTCAGGAAGCCCTGCCTGTGGGCTTCCCGAGAGCCTCTCACTGGCCACTGGACTAGATCCAAGAGGGCTCTCAGGTTAAAAGGCAATTGTGAGAGAAATCTCCACAAGCTTCGGACATGCAAAGCCAGTAGTCCCATGCCCCCCCCCCCCCCGCTTTCATAATGCCAGCCCCCTAGGATTCCTTCCAGCAGCATGAGGAGCCATTCAGCCAGCTCACATATCTTTAGAGGCCAAATCCCTCGGAGGTTTGACTGCAGCGACAGCTGTCTGTCTCCCCCATCACCTGCTACTAGGGAAATGGATGCACAGATCCTTGAATCAAGTGCCAACGAGGAGAGTTTCTGACTTTCCCACCCAATGATACACTTGATTCTAACTGAGATCATATATTTAAGTTTCACCATATTCCTGCAGCTTAGGGTAAATGATAACATTTCCTCATTTTATTCATCCTCACGAAAGCGCTGTCATGGACCTTATGAGGATTCCCATTACACAGAATGGGGATGTTTCACTGATTAGTTTCTTTCCAAGTCCATTTTCAAAGGTTAGGAAACAAAGCACCCAGAACACAACTGATCCAAGGGCCATCACCTCCGAGCCACCTTTAATTTCTATTGCAAACCTACTTTGTCCGCACAGTGACCCATTTGTGTGCACAGTGATGTGCAGAACCGTCAAATGTTATACTAGCCACTTTTTATACACCAATGACTCCCTGCAAAGCGGAAAACGCTTTGCAAAGGAATTTAAAGCGTCACCTTGCGCTGCAACATGGAACAGAGACACTATTCCCTGAAACTATTGACTGTAACATCTGAAGCACCCTCAAGACACTTGGCACCATGCTCCGACTTAATTCAGTGGGGCTGGTGCAGGACAACTTCCTAAGCGAGAGTAGCCCTCCTGACACATCATCATGTATGATGTGTGCTTGAAATAAGGCTCCATCCAGTAAAACCGAGGGCCAGGGAAATGGAGAGAAGTGCCAGAGTATTTAATCTCCTTACCTGCTTCAGTACAGACATTTCTCAGGTCAGCACCATTAAAACCATCAGAAAGCTTCACAATTGCTTCATAATCTGTTTTTAAAATAAGAATTACGGGTCAAACTCTTTGCTTTCAAATGCCATTTATGTGGCTCTTAACACATGACAGGTTACATAACGTAAGAACCTCAGAAGAGCCCTGCAGCTGGATCAGGCCAAGGCCCATCTAGTCCAGCTTCCTGTATCTCACAGTGGCCCCACCAGATGCCTCAGGGAGCACACAGCCAACAAGATAATAACCTGTTTCCCGCTGCCACTCCCCTGCACCTGGCACAGAGAAAACCCACTTCTAAAACCAGGAGGTTGCTTATGGCTTGTAACCTGTGATGGCCTTTTCCTCCATGAATCTGTCCAACCCCCTTTTCAAGGCATCCAGGCCAGGTCTAACACTAGTCATCTCTCAGCCTAGCCTACCTCAAAGGGTTGCTTGTGAGAACAAAACGGGATGTCCCCACAGCTGCTGTTTTGAACTGCTTAGATACAAAATGCTGCAGGATTTAACCAGCCCCTAAAATCAAGGATGTGATTCTATTTATTAATCGGGCATATAGGACAGAGCTGGTGTGTGTCCTACCTGTCCCTATGTTTTCCTGCTCATTTTGTCCTCCAATTTTTTGCTCTCTTCATTCTGTCCCTTGCCTTTTCTCTGTATTGTTTTACCCTTTTTTCCTTAGAAGTCGTTTCGCTTAAAGTCACAGTTTCCAAGAAGAACCTATGGACAACTTTAAGTCAGGACTGGCTGTACTGTAATGCCCCTGGCCTCTGTTGCTGTCAGTTTCACACCATTTGTTAGATTCCCTCCTGACACCACTGCCAGTGTTGTCAGTTTTACTCCCAATCCTGAGTTGCAAAGGAAGCACCGTCACTTCCACTGTGGAGCCATTGGAGATGCTCCTTGACAGCTTCCTTACTCAGCCACCGCCTCCGCCTGAAAACCAGAAGTCGAGGCTGAAAACGTTCATTGGTAAGTTGAATACTGGTAAGCAGGGGATTTTCTGTACCCTCCTTTTGTTTGTGGGTGGTCCTGCTTTGGCTATATGCCTAACAGTACCAAGTCCTTGAGTTCAGCATTAGAAAAGATACCAAATGTGACTCAGACATTTTGAACAGTTACATTTAAAGAACTGTACACTGACAATCCCCACCCCGGAAGTCCAGCAATCTACAGTTAGCCATTGTAGACCATGAATGTCTGAACAGGAGAATCGCTCCAAAGTTTTCATGAAGTCCTCGGCACATACCTATTTCACCATGTTTAGTGATAGGACCAGCGTGGATCTTCAGGATGTCTAACCTGGCTTGTTCATTTGGCAAGTCAATATCTGAAGACAAAAGCATTTTGGGTTTAAGTTAGCAATTAGAGGGAGGTACAAAATTACGCTTGCATATAGAAACTCTACTCACGAATTTTTCTGTCCAGTCTTCCAGGGCGCAACAATGCTGGATCCAGGGTATCTGGTCTATTTGTAGCCATTATCATTTTAACTCTATGCAGAGTGTCAAACCCATCCATTTGATTCAAGAGCTGAAAGTCGTTGAGAAAAAAAAATAAACGAAGTGCTTTAGTTCATCTTGCTGCTTTGTCAGTTTTAAACTGCACACCAACAGACGGGCAGCCCAATCCTGTGCTCCGCCAGTCTAGGGTGTCAGAAACGTGTCAGAAACGTATGTGGCACCCAGCGAGTAGGTAGTGCTGGCGGGGAGGCTGGCAACAGCCTACTTACCCAAGATCCAGAGCTGTGCCTGCTGGAGCAGGTACATTCTCTGCCAGGCTGCGGAGGGCGGAACGGGGCGTTCCGGAGGTGGGATTGGTCAGCCGGGCCTGGGCTAGGGGAGGGATTGGCAACAGCATGCTCCACCGAATCCTATCCCCCTTCCCGGGCCTGGCCGCTGTTTCGCAGGCCTCCTGGATTTGTGCCAGCACAATAGCTGGCGCACATCCAAAGAGACCCATTTGGGCGGCTGGGAACAAATGTCCCTTTCCCCCCCAAGGTGGCCTCCCAGCTGCCTGCTCTGTGCTCTGGATGCAGCGGAGGCTGCACTGGCCCCGCTGCATCGCAGGGAGCAGAGGTAGACAGGATTGCGCTGTAAGTAGTGCAACAAGAGCTGCTGTTCTATTTGCCTGGCAAACACCTGGAACCTGACCCAGGATTTCAGAACCCATGAGAAAGCAAGGCTCTCATTTGACTCAGAAGCAGCATCTACAAAGGTTCCAGCTTTCATAGATGCAGTGACCACAGCTGGTTTCTAGGCCCAAAGTGGTCACTGAGCAGAGGCTCTGGGCAGGGAGGCAAAGAGAAAGACAGAGGCGCTACACATAGTCTCTCGGACAATGAAATGACTCCTCCCTATGAGCGGTACAGTGAAAACGACAATTAAAAAACACTATTCACAACAAGCAGCCATCGTACAGCCATTATCAACCATCGACATTGGGTCGGCAACCTACAGCCCGTGGGCCGGATCTGGCCTGCCACTCAAGGTCATCCGGCCCATGTGGAGCTTGGTTTGGGAGGCTTTGCGGCACAGGGACTCCCTGAGCCTGGGCAGGCGGCTCTGCCGTTCCCTGTCCGGAGTGCAGCAAATCAGGCAGGAGGCAAAGCCGAGCTCCACGCTGCCGCTTCCAGGAGTTCGGCAACCCAGATGTTCAGTGATGACATGCTGGCGTAATCGCCAAACATCCAGCCCCTTTGCTGAAAAGGTTGCCACGCCCTGATCTATATTATACCCCCACCCCCACTCTGTTTTCACAGCCCGCACAATTCAAGACCAGTGAAGACTACTGCCCCATACACACCACCCAGAGCCCCCTTAAGGAAAAGCAGAAAACCGAGCAGATAAATAAACCTTGCCGTTTCGATGCCTGTTTCCATGCCTATCAGCACTGTTCCCTTTGAGCTGCGCGGCCAACTGGCCGCGTACTCCAAGCTGCGCTCTGTGTAAAGCGGAGCCCAGCAACCCGGACTTCATGATGACATCATCACCGAACATCGGGAAGTGGCGTCGTGACACAGTCATGATGCCGTGCAGGTACACCAGTTCCCTTACAGGGAACACTTCCCAATACACGGACGTTTTACCTCCATTAGAGTCCTCTGAATTTCTCTGTCTGCTGAAGTTCCCTCAGAAAAACGACGGCCACCTAAGATAACATTACAGTGGAAAGAGGTCAGCATTTTGCTGAAACCAGACAACAGCTGGTCAAAGCCCTAGAAGAAGAGTTACGTGGGCTACAAATCAAGGTGGAGTTGGACTAAGGTCAGTCTAGAATAGCTTGCCATAAAGGTAATAAACAGAAAAGAGGTTTTCAAAATCTCATGAGTAAGAAAGCCTCCTGAGGAGGTGGGGAAGATAGAGGGGTGACATTGAGGCAGGTTTAAACTAGTAGATTTCAATGTCAGTAAGGGTGCTCCTGCAGGACCAGCATGATGCCAACAGGCTGCTTGTAGCCCCTGAGATCAGGAGGGGGAGATCTCCAACTGGCTGCTAAACCCCAACAGACTCTACCAGGCCTGTTCAGCTCTTACAGTTGGGGGCATGAAGAACATCTCTCAGGGCCCAAATCCTATCCAACTTTCCAGCGCCGATGCAACTGCAATGCAGCCCCAAAGTAAGGGGAAAAGTGTTACCGTACCTTGAGGAGGCCTCTGTGACTGTTGGCACGGCTGCATCAGTGCTGGAAAGTTGGATAGGATTGGGCCCTCAGTGTCATTGATCTTGCATGTGAATGAAGTAAGGATTAAAATCCAAGGGAATCGTGCATGTTTATTCATTTAAGAACCAGAGTGGGAAGGAACACACCTAATCCTATGCGCTGAAGTGAATCCCATTGTGTTTAATGGGACTTCCTCCCAGATAAGGAGTTGGGTTGAGTTAGGGTGCACCCTAAATCTTCTATGGGCAGGACTGTTTGGCACAGGTGGCTAACTCTGCCGCATCTATGGTTTGTGTGCTCCAGCCAGCAGGTGCCCAGTTGCAAAGAAAGCTGTCTGGTTGACCCAGGGTGCTACCTTGAGTCTTCTTCTCTTTGGGTCCCAGACAACGCCCAACAGTCCCAATTTGCTAGTGCATCTCATCCAGCACCACTATAAAACACACTGTTTTCTCTCTACCTTTGTGTAATCTAGCAGAAAAGGGTCGAGAGTTGTTCATTTTAAAAACTGAGATCACGATTTGCCAAGTTACTACTAAAAAGCTTTTTCAAATCCAGTTTTCAGAGAGCTTTTAATTCTAGGCATACAGTATTTACTCAGCAGTCAATCCCACTGGGTTTGACAGGACACTTGCAGCCTTGAACACATGGCGCTGCCCTGTGGCGAGTGAGGCGGTTTGTGCAGGTCGCTCAGAAGTGCTGCCAGCCTCGACTTGGCCTGGAGTGGATCTCAAAGCACTTTTCAGCCAGCTGGCCCTGCTCTGCCTCCCAAGAGCGCTTGACTTGGAAAGGCCAGAGGATGGATCTGGGACAACACAGTTGCAGTATCATGCTGGGGTGGGATCTCACAACTGTGGGGGGAGGGGGGAATTACACTTGGCAGGGCAGATGGAGTGCATTTGAAGCACATGGAAGCTTGGCTAGTAAACCAAGCTGATATTTGTGGATCCTTGGCTACATGCAAGTCATCAGAAAATTAAATGTCCTTCAAAAATGCCCAATGTCCATAAGGAACCTTTGGCTGCCAAACAAGTTGAGCCAGCACTGCATCTGGAGGGCATTTCTCAAGAGTAGGAAGTGTTACTTCAGGCTGGTTCTCACAAGCCCTCATGCAGACTGCTGTAGCCTACAACAGCTGACACCAAGAGAAATACATTGGTCTGGACAGGGTGCCTATGCCTTTAACTGTACTAAAGCTGTACTGTTCTACTAATGTGTATATTTAAGTTAAAAAAAAAAAGTTAAAAATGTATTCTTTAAAAAATAGCACCAAACTTTAAGGGTGCGACTTATATTCAGGAGCGTCCTATACTCGGGGCAATACGGTACGTTGGTCTGGAAGTCCCACGGGGACTCCTGCTTTGGTCCCCACAGGTCAGTACACTTCCCAATTCCTGTTTACCTGCCAAACATCACTTCTGGCCACTGCTTAGGGAGTAAGAATGCAGAGCGCCCCAAGTGTGGACACACAGCAACGACCCGTGAAGCAGACCCAAGGCAAGATGCCTTTTCTTCCAGAGTCACAAGGAGTCCGCCAGCCTTACCAATAGCGTCAATTTCATCCATGAAAATGATGCAGGGCTGATGGTCCCTGGCGTAGTTGAACATCTCTCGGATCAGCCGAGCACTTTCGCCAATATATTTGTCTACGATGGAACTAGACACCACCTGAGGAAAATGAAAGGCAACGTGAGCAGGTGCTGGAGGTCCGACCGGTTTGGCTTAATTATCCAGAATGAAGGTCCCTTTTTTTTTTTACCTTTAGGAAATTGCAGTCCAGTTGGCTGGCAACCGCTCTGGCCAGGAGAGTTTTTCCTGTACCTGCATGGACAACACACGGAGGGTGGTTCAAGAGGCAGAGCACCAAAGCGACCGAGGCACACATGGGCATCCACAGCGGAAGTAAGACGGTGCCGCAGGCAAAGCGCAGAGGTGGGCTGAGAAGAGTGGCTCCAAACTCCTGTCCAGCTTGCTGGGAGGCTTTGGGAAAGCAGGCCTCTCTTGCCTCACCAGATCCTCAGTACGGCCCACGTTTGCTGCCCTCAGCTTGTGGCGTGAAGGGCAGAATGCAAACTGACAAAGACTTCTGTAGAGATCGCATGAGGAGTAACAACGGGATTAGTAGCCATGCTTAGGAGGGAAGAAGCCTTGATTGTTAAAAGATCACATTAAAACAGTAAACACTGAAGCCAATATTTACTGTTTTAATGTGATCTTCAACAAGAAAGGCTTCTTCCCTCCTTAGCATGACTACTAATCCCGTTGTTACTCCTCATGCGATCTCGGTTATCACTGGCCATGATAACTTTAATTTAAAGACTTCCTTCAAAAGTGAGGCTAAATGGTTTCCCAAAAGGTGACAGGGAAGCACGAATTCTAGACTCTTCTATAGGGCCAAACCCACCCCACATGCACCGGTGCCGAAACCCCCCTATGCCTGCACCAAGGCATCTCCTTATGAAAACAGCTCTCCCACAGCAGGGCCTGGTCCCTAAACATCGGATGCTGGCTCTTCGACGGTTGAGAAGCTTGTTCTATCGCAACCCCCGTGAAGCCCACTGAAAGGTCCCCCTAAGAAATCCCGATTCTGAACCGAACCGAGAACTGGGCTGCTCAGCCTTCTCTGGCCTGCCCACCCATGCTGCCCACTCTCTGGCTACCAGCAGGCACTCCCAGTGGCGGTCATTCCCATTTATCTCTGAGGAGGAGCCACCCTCCCTCCCACCCTCCCTCCCCACCCCCGTTATGCTCGATTCCTTATGAAAGAACCATTTACACACCAACACACCGCACCAGGCTGCTGAGCCATCCAGCTCAGCATCGACTCTCTACTACTCTAACTGCCCCCAGGCCGACAGCCTTCGCAGCCCCAATGCCTTGAAATGGACTGAACCTGGGACCGTCGACAGGCACAGCACAGGCGTAACCACTGCAGTCTGGACTCTCCCAAAGGAGCACTGCCTTCAGCAGCTTGGATATTTCATACTGAGTAGCTGGGGGGGGGGGGAGAGGGAGGCATTCCACACACTCTGAGGATACCCCCAGCTCTACACCAACCTGGTGGGCCATACAGCAAGCAGCCTTTGGGAGGTATAATCCCCACGCGCTGGAACAATTCCGGATTTGTCAGTGGCAACTCTATAACCTGTGAAGAACACCAACAAAACATGGTTTGGTTTCAAAGCAAAACATACAAAAAGATGATTGAAGGAAACAGAAGACTCTCTCACACCGAGTATTTTTCTACGTATATACAGAGGAGCATTCAACCGTGGTGGTCCACTTGCAGGCTGAAGTGAGACAGTCCAGACACAACTTAACCACTGCCTCCGTTTTTTAAAAAAAGGCCTAAAAGTAGGGGGAAATTTTAAGTGGGAGAGAGAGTATTTACAAAACAAAAATCTTTATAAAGCCAACCTTCCTTAAGGAAGTCAATTCTATTGAAAAATCACTGAGATTTATGTCCAAAGATTTAAGGCTGTGACACGCCACACGCGTTATGGTGTGAGCACCGGCAAGCGTCAGGGGTGACTTAGAGAGTCCTGCTTCTACGTTCTTGTGCGGCAACGCAGGAGCACTGTGTTGCCGCGCAAGGTAAGATCAAATAATTGAACTTTGGCCAATCAGAGGCCGCGTTTGGTGCAGCGGTGGGCGGGACGCGAAGTAGACCAAGATGACAGATGAGGGAGACAGCCACGGACAGAGCGATCCCAGGCCAGTATAGACAGGGAGCAGCGCAGCACAAAGGCTGCGGGCAGCGTGTGAACCAATTTCAAATGTCTTTTCCGCTACCAGGCCATGCCCTAAGCTCTTTCACACCATACCCATTTTACAGACCTTTAATGAGACAAACAAGTACCTCTCTTAGTTCCCTGATTTGTTCCGATAATCCTCCAATCTCAGAATAAGATACATTTCCAGGATCTTCATGAGACATGTTGTAAACCAAAGGGTCAACTTCTCTTGGCAAATATCTAAATTTGAGAAGTGATAAGGCATATTCTGTCATTTTATTCTGCAGTGATGAACATTAAAACCCCTCCGACAGCTGCTTCCAAACCTTTTTCCATTCACCAGTGGTAATCCATATATGAAAATGAAGACATTGGAATAAATCTAACAACAACACCACCAGGCATTTATATCATGCTTAACTGATTTCACAAAATACTTCATGTACGTTCTCTCAGATTTGGTCTAAATGAGATGCTTTCTTTGTAGTTGGCTGATTACTCATGTGATATTTGGATCATTTAGCTGCACTATCATGATGTGTTTCCCTGCTTCTACTCATCCATGATTAAATGATGTGATTTTTTTAGTAGCTTGGCAATTGCATTGTTTAGTCCGGGTATCAGTGATCCTGGCAACAGTCCTATACAGGAGGACCAAGGACAGCAGTATTAATTAGCCCCATATCGTAGCTGGGGAAGACTGAGGCTAAGAGGGAGGGGTTTGCCTAAGGCCACTTTGTGACTTCACATCTGAGGTGAGATTTGAACCAGGGACTTCCTGGCTCTTAACTGCTGGCTATGCTATTTTGGAGAATTCAGCCTGAGCCCTGGGCAGAAATCCTACAGCTACGTCAGCATAACTAAGCTTGGCACTGAAGCTTTGTACTTCCACTGTACACTTGCACCAATGCTACTCTAAAAAAGTCGTGTCATTTTTCACTCTTTTACCTCAGTGGAGGACATGCTGAGTTTTAGCCAAAAAGGAGGCAGGGGAGGGGGTTAAATTTGCTATTTCGCTCACAGCATCAACTGCTGGGGTGACCCTACCAACCAGGCTGTAAAAGGCAGTTGCTACAGTTGAACAATTTCATGTAGCAAGAAGATGCTCCAGCACAACAGCCAAGCCTGAGTCCTGTTCCATGTTTCCACAAAGAAAATGCAAGTCTCTGAGATACAAGGCGAGCTTTTAAAACCACTTTTCTTTAAAACACATTCTCCCCATTTAACACTTATATGGCCACGTCTAAGGTATCACAGGAACTCCACTGCCCATTTCTGCCATATCTGTCCTTTTTTCTAACCCCCCACCCTAAACACCCGATGGTCGGAACCTACCTCATAATAGTTAAGGTGGTCATATCCAATGCAACTCTAGTCCCAGGTTTCAGCTTACTTTTATCGAGCTGGGGCAGGGTTGGAGAAGAAGGAATAGTTAAGTCTAGCCAAGCAGCAGAGTACTGTAATACCTCACCTGTGTATTTCTGCAATAAATACCCGTGATTGTACACCCCTTAAGGGGAAACACCCCAAGTAACCTATAGTATCATCAGTGAGAACAAACCATCTCCCACTTCCTCCCCTCCCCACCACCACATAGTCTAATGAAGCCAGGTCAGAAACAACAAGTGTCTATTTTAAAACTAATCAGGAAAAAAAATGCTGCTGGTCAAGTTGGCTTTGAGAAAGGAGGCAAGTTTTCTTAACCAGTACGAATAAGATTTGACATGACTAGAATGCTTACAGTACAGCCATGCTGGTTGTTGTGGGTGAGCAACCAGCAGCAGCTCTGGGCCTGGAACAGTCCTAAGAAACACACTCTCCCCCAAGGTTGTCCAGCATCACAAGGCAGCGGCTGACCACCCTTACGATTAAAACTGTGGCAATATTATACTAGAGCCCTCTTTAGTGAGTCTGGGTTCAAGGAATGCTGTTTGGAACACACAGAGATGGTAACTCAGCGCCATAATTGCCAGTTTCCAGCTGCTGACCAGCTGTTTCAGGCCCACCTGCTCCCCCAACACGTGCGTTGATGCCGCACACGCAAAGGAGAGCCCAAAGCAGGCTAGGGCTGAGAAGGACCTGCCTCCATGTGCACGTGGCTAGTGAAGCAGAGCTTCAATTCAAAACAGTTTGCTCCCTTTAAAGTACCATTTCTCAGAGACTGACATACAGGACCACCATTGAGAGGATACGCACCTGACGGCGGCAGCCAACCACGTATCTTGGTCCGTTTGTAGCTTTGACAATGACTAGAAGCAGCAAAGGAAAAAACAAACATCAAACTATCCGTGAGTGTGGCAACAAAAAGGAAAAGTTGCTAGAACATTTTTCTAGCATTACAATATTGCTAAATTATTCCAACTTGGCTTTTAAGTCCAAGAAACTATTTTAATTTTGCCAGCTTAAAGAGAATCTTAGTACAGCAAAATATCACCACCAAGGTACTTACATTTCTCTTCTGTTAACTGTTTAAGAACCTCACCAACAATCTGTTAAAAAGTGAAAAAAAATATATAACTAAGACATAGAGGTAACAATCCTGTCTTAAGGTTTACCTGCAATAAAGAGGTTTCCAGACCACTGAGAAGAAATAAATGACATTTTTTAAACTTATTCAATGTATACCCCACTTTTCTCCCAAATAGGCACCAAAAGCAGCTTAGATAAAGGTAAAGGTGACCCCTGACAATTAAGTCCAGTCATGTCCGACTCTAGGGTGTGGTGCTCATCCCCATTTCAAAGCCGAAGAGCCAGCGTTGTCCGAAGACGCCTCCGTGGTCATGTGGCCGGCATGACTCTCCTTGCCGCAGCGCGTAGCATGCGGCTGGAACACGGAGCGCTGTTTACCTTCCCGCAAGCGGTACCTATTTATCTACTCGCATTAACATGCTTTGGAACTGCTAGGTTGGCAGGAGCTGGCCAAGCAACGAGAGCTCACCCCGTCGCGGATTCCAATGGCCGACCTTTCGATCGACAGCTCATGGTTCAGCGGTTTAACCAGCTTACAAAATATAAAATATAGTAAATAGTTTTTTAAAAAAAAACAAAGTACACACGATACATGATTTTAAAAAAGTTAATATAAAACAGTTCAATCCACCAATATAAAAACATTTAGAGTCACACCTTGCCCTGTTCTGTTCTTAATAGTGACACTTATTTACCAAATATTGCATGGATGCTCACCTGCCCAACACTTTGCAGAGCCTTGAGATCATTTTCAGACTTTTCGTATTGCTTAGTCAGCTCCTTCAGCTGCTCCCTTACTACAAATGAAAGCATTGAGTAAATGTGAGATGCATGCAAAAACCGGAACTCCACACAAACACCCATCTTGTAGGGAAAATTAAAGTGGAGACAACTTAAGAACATCAGAAGAGCCCTGCTGGATCAGGCCAAAGGCCCATCTAGTTCAGCTTCCTGTATCTCAGTGGCCCCACCAGATGCCTCAGGGAGCACACAGCCAACAAGATAACCTGTATCCTGTCGCCACTCCCTTGCACCTGGCAGTCTATTACTAAAACCAGGAGGTTGCGCATACCCATTGTGGCTTGTAACCTGTGATGGACGTTTCCTCCATAAATCTGTCTACCCCCCTTTTAAAGCCATCCAGGCCATCACCACATCCTGTGGCAAGATATTATTTAACTTGTTGTTGTTGTTATTATTAAGTCATTATATTATTATTATATAACTTAAGATGTTATTGGATAATGAGAAAGTTGCCTTCTTAGTGTATGCTTCCCCTTCAAGACTGATGCCACTAAGAAGTCCACTTTCTCGGGCTAGAATATTCCGGCCATTCCGCCCTGAGGCGCAGCCGAGTCCTGCAGTGGGGGCGGCCCCAGGCGAGGGGGACTAGGGAGCACCAAAACCTACTCAGCACCCATACTATCCCCTGAAGGAGCTTTAGGCTGCAATCATATGTACATTTCCTGAGAGTAAGCCCTACTGAACACAACGGAGTGTACCTCTGAGTAGACGTGCACAGGATGGTGCTGTTCGACACTCTCATCCCCTTTCCCCAGCCTTCATAGGGTACTCACATAACCATATAGGAGTTTTAGCTGCAGTAAAAGCTTTCCCTGTGTTGACACCAGTGGCGTCGCTGGAGGTGGGGCAGAACGCTAAGTTCCACACCGCGCTGACCTCTGTTACTCACCAGCATGAGGCGGCCCCGCACCCTCACCTTTAGAGCCATTCAGTGGGGTGAAGGAATGCGCAGGAGAGTCCCTGCGCGTTGCCTTTGCCTCACTGAATGGCTTCAAAGGCGAGGCCGCCTTGTGCCGCTGAGTAACGCAGGTCAGCGCGGTGAGGAACTTAGCGTTCTGCCCCACCTCCAGCGACGCCATTGGTTGGCACCTAGACGCTCCCAGCCCATGGGAAGCTTGCTACGCACATCAGCTACCAGATGCAGATTTAAGCCCACCAAACACATTCATGGTGGTAGGCCAAGAACCCAAGTTTGACATTTGGCAGCCAATGAGCAAGGCTTTTCCTGTAGCTATCAAGTGCCCAAATGGCTGTATGACTGGGCCCTTGGAACCCAGGGACACTAGGATTTTCCCAATGGCATCTTCAAGAACTCAATAGAAACACTTCCCTCTTCTGGAAATGGAAATTATAATCAGACACCCTCTGATTTTGATTCAGCTCTGTAGTCAAGTTATTGTTTGGGACTGCCAACAACCCCCCCCCCCCCAGTCCTCTAACATGTGCAAAGGACTGGAAAGAGGAGTGTGGGTGGCTCTTATGTCCCACTGACCTTTGAAACAGGTAGCAGCAGTGTGAAAACTTTGCTTTGCTTCTGTCTGCTTCAAAGGAGAGTGCCTGTTCCAAACCCAGCTTTTCCTTGGTCATGTTGGGCAGCGGAATTGGGGCAACAAACAGGGGAAAGCTGTCACATGAGTTTGCAGGGGGATTTGACTAGCCACTGGTGGAAACACCACTGCTAAAGCAGCTGCACCTGCTGAAAGGCCCTCACCTAGACACCCATTTAAAGGGCCAGCATTCATGTTGAAAGGTTGGCCACCACTGGTTTAGATGGATATTTGGTCCAATTCAGCAGAGTGCTTCTATGGCTTTTGTATACAGAGTTCATACCATGATGACACAGTGACAACCACTACTGCAATCAAGCCTCCACAGTTGGAGGCAGTATAGCCCTGAAGTCCAGCTCGTTGGGAAGCTCAGGAACAGGGCTGGCACCTGCCACCACGAGAAACAAGGTGCTGGCTAGCCACGCTTTTGGCCTGGCCCCCAAACACAGCCCTCAAGTTCTCTCTGCCCGAGCGTGTCTGTGTTTAGCTCTTTCCAAACGGCTCCAAGGCCACTGGCGCTCCCATCGCTCTTCTGATCAAGAAGGTACTAAGAAAGGGCTCCCTGGCTCGCACCCCAGGAGGGGCCACACACGATGCGTGCCCGAGCCGAGGGGAAACCGCCTTGTTAGCGCTGGGGGGGGGGGCAGCTCCCTCTCCCTCCGGCTTCAGAAGACGACACGGGGGGGGCGGGGGCAGCGGGTCTCATGCAGCCCCCGAACTCGCCCTCTGCCTGCTGCGGCAGAAACAGCGAGAGGCGGCGGCGGCGGCGCAGGACCGATCTGGGGCCCTGAAAGGCCAGCGGGCGGGGGGGGGGGGGTGCGCGTCGCCCTCCCCGGTAAGCCAGTCGGTCCCGATCGGGCCGGCCCAGCCAGGCGCCCCCCCGCCCACCGGCCCCTCCGCGCCACTCACGCTCCTTCAGGCGCCCGTCGATCTCCTTGTGCTCCAGCAGCTTCTTCCGATAGTCCTGCAGAGCCTTGTCTCGGGGCTCCGCCATGATGATGCTGCTGAGCTAGGAAAGCCGGCCCACGCCACTGCGCAGGCTCGGCGCAACGGCTGCCGGGAGGGGAGGGGAGGGAGGAAGCTTCTCCCCCCCCCCCCCCGTGCTATAGAGAGCGACAAAGGCGAGAGTTTCGGCGAAAGAAAAGGTGGATTCAAACTCCGGGAAAAGAGCAACAACTAGACTCCACCACGGGCTCCCTCGGAGGAATGAAATACTACTTTTTTCAGAGGAAATAGGAGCAGGAAGTTCCTTCTCGGCAGGGGAGGGGATATGAGATTAGCTGCGGGATTTCTCCCTAAAATTCCATAGGCCTCTCTAAGGTAAACCCGGAAGTGACCTACGGATTGCTCTCTCTGGTCCTTTCGTATCTCTGCATCTCCCTGACTGTGCACGTGGAGTAGGACTAGAGCGGCATATTCCGCTACAGGCGCCCGCTTCTGCCGAAGCTCAAAAAGCAGACGCCCCCTGCTGGCCGCGCCGGGCAAGAGACGCCTACTGTGCTACCTAAACAACGGCAACGCAACGCATCGCTCGTGCCCCCGTTTCCTCTATTGTCTCCCTCTTATATTATGTCGATATATCTGCATTGTGAGTCCCTCTTCTTATGCTTTGGAAAGAAAGTGCTTCTTTTTGAAGTAGCAAGTGAAGCCATTGGGACAACTTGGGCACCAGTGGTTTGAAATCGGTGGGCTCTGTTTTTGTCATGAACGTATTATGCAAATAAAACACGGGGGTATCGTCGTTCATTGATGGGATGGGCCTTAGTTCAGTAGTAGGTAGCAGCCCACATGCTTTGCATGCAGCATCTCCAAGTAAGTCAGAAAAATGCCTCTCACCGAAACTCTGGGGGAGCCGCTGCTGCCAGTCTGTGTTGATAATACTGGGCTAGATGGACTGATTATCTGACAGTACAATCCTGTGTACACTTTCCTGGGAGTAAGTAAGCAGCCCCATTGAACAACATGGGGCTTGCTTCTGAGTAAGCATGCATAGGTTTGCATTGTAACTGCGTATGAGGCAGCTTCCTTTGTTCCATTTTTGCGTCCGCCCTCAGATGCGATTGGGGTTTTCATCACTACCACCACCCATGTTGTTTCTGAACCCAGCCTGGATGCATCGTCGTCTTACCTGTCACTGGCTCTTGTCTAAAGCCAACTGCAGTTTGATCAAAAATCACATGAGTAACATAATTGCCTACTACTATGACACAAAAGTGGATTCTTTCTACAGTTACTCCATCTCTCTGAAACTCTTGGAGCCATTCCTGAAACATGCAATATAGTCCAAATGTGCACACAGGAGCCACAGGAAGCTTAAGGGCAGTGGCGTAGCTAAGAGGGTGCCGGGGGTGCTGTGTCCCAGGTACCATGTCTCAGGGGGTGCCAGAAGCCTCTAGCACCCGCTGGCACCCCTGCTTAAGTGTCAATCAGCTGTTAAGCATCTGGGGGGCTTTGGAAGCCTCTTCTAGCACCCCCTGGAACTCCCCCTGTTCCCATGAAAACTCAAACTGGAAGCCACTTGTGATCGATGCTGCATACCGGGGTTCAGCTACCATGCACGTCTTTGTTTGTTCGTTTTTTTAAAAAAACCGGGAGTGACATCACTTCCAGGGGTGACTTCACTCCCAGGGGGTGACAGCGCAGCTAGGGCCCCGGTGCCAGGGACCCTAGCTATGCCACTGCTTAAAGGTGTGTCTAGATGGCATAGCGCTTGTGAGTTGGGACCAGTATGCTTTTCCTGATGGTGGACATAGTCCATGCTGCTATGATTTCTTCCTGCTGGGGCTGGGATGTGCTCCAGCATCCTACTTTTGTTCTAAAACAGTGCAAAAAAAGGAAAGATAACATACACCAAAACAAGGGGGCATATGCAGAAATGAATACAAAAATACAATGTAATTCCTAAGGTTTTTGTGACCGGCACAAATATTACAATTAAAATTACAATTAAAAATCTACCAATCTTTGGATTGCTCCTGGAAAATGTTTCCGGTCTAAGGAAACGAAACATCGGTCTTTTACATCTCTAGACTTAGATTTTAAACGAAATTCTTGTCTGCTGCGCAGTCTCCAGTTTGCTGGGGACTACATGCAGTATTGGACATTGTTTTTATTCTAACTGGTTTGTCTTTTACATGGCATCTCTACTCGTACATTCCAAATCTCACAAGATTAAAATTAGAGTTTTCCGGGTGAAATGGCCACAATCCTAAAAGAGTTTTTATCCCTAACGTTTCTCTCATATTCGCAATGAGCTTTGTCAAAGGCAGTGAGTAATACAGAGAGGACACTTGTTGTGTGGTTTGTATTACACACTGTCTTTGACAAAGCTCATTGCGAATATGAGCAAAGCGTTAGGGATAAAAACTCTTTTAGGATCGTGGCCATTTCACCCGGAAAACTCTAATTGTAACAAAAATACAAGTTCATATGAGCTTGCTATTTCCCAAGCAGAAATGTAAATAGCCAGGATGGAGCAGAGTGGAGGACGTGGTTAGAACAGAAGAGGGCGCCTGGGCTGCAGCAAGGGCAAAACGACTCTCTTCTGGTGCCCTCATCCCTGCGACTTGATTGATTCCCCAGGTAAAGCAGGGTTAATCCCACTGGCTATAATTTAGGCCACCTTGCCATGCTTGGTGGGCTGTGTCAGGGTTTTCATGGATGCTGGCAGTCTTCCTGGGGGAGGGGGGGAGGCCGCTGCCTCACTGTGGAGTGCCTGGGCTCTTGTGTCCCCCTCTCCCTTTGTGCCTGGGTGGGCTGCTTCGGATATGCCAGGCGCCATGTAGGCATAGCAGTGTCGTTGTTGGAGCAACTTTGGCATAGGGTTGCACTGTTGGTCCACTTGGGTGTGGTTCCCAACCAGTTGTGTCCCTGCCTTTTGAAGTGCCTTCTAATCCACGTTTCACCAGTTTACTCAGGCACATGTCCTTGATGGAAAACCAGGTCATAAACAGTTGCATTGCTGCTTCCCTGTACACCAGATATTGTCAACACCCAAATGCATCAGAGCGTTGCTACACACGCTGCATCTACGGTAACAACAGCTGATGCAAATGCACAGTCACATATGATACAAAGATTGCTTAGGCAAGCACACCATTCCAGACCTCTAACCATCACAGGGTGTGTCTTCCAAGCCGGTTAACCCAAACTCTGAGACAAAAATCCTATGCAGATGGTTCCTGACTGTATAGACTTGGCTTACGTAAATGCGACTTTACATAAAGTTTTCCATAAATCACAAGTAAAATTTTCATGGTGTGTATACATGTATACATTATGCTCAGGCATAGATTGGTGCTGTCAGAGAACATATTGGGAGTATGTACCAAGAGGAGTAGTGCTGCCTAGTGATTAGCACTCATCATAGAACCCTTCCTGCTCCCTGCTTTCCCTTTCCCTGGATCAGCAGCTGAACGGGGAGGAAAAGGGTAGTTTCTATTCACTGCCACCATCCCAGGCTACAGAGAACAGGCCGGGGGGGGGGGGCTGCCTGGAAAAAACCCTGCTCCTGGGACAGCACTGAATCTGTGCTGAGGGTCACTGCAGCCAGCTTTAAGGCTGATTATTTGCGCACAACATTTGCTCAAGCCTTAGCTGCAACAATGAGAATATCACTTGATGTGCTTTTTGGAAGTCATACAACATACACCAAGCCATTCTGAACATTGCCAAGACATGGGAAGACGTTACCAAAGTGTGTTGAAACAACGGGGTTTGGAAGAATTGTGCCCCCCAGTCCACGCACGGCTTCAAAGGTCTATGGTGGCCCATCCACATGTGCAAACCCTCTCTTGACACTGCTCTGAACAAGTGATGAATGAATGACCTTGGGCGTGTGAACCAGGCTGTCTTAAACCTCTTTGGACTGGTTCACACACTTCCCTGGCAGATGCGCCAGTAGCGGAATTTTAGCAGAGAATAATTAATAAAGTGGACCAGGAAGACTGGCAATCAAAGAAAATAGTATGGGTTTATTTGGTTACGCAGTGCGTGGACAACACTCCAGGAAAGATAGAATGCTGACCCCTTGCTGCAGGAGAACACACATTTTTATACACAAAGGAACAGTACATCACATGGTTTCTGTGTACCTGCATGGTCATGGAGACATACAGGCAAAACCAGTACTTTTCGGATTTTACATTACAACAAGACAATAGGAACAATGGAGGCCTGAGCAGTCAGAGGACTCAGAATGGTCTCTGCTGCTTGGGCAGGGAGACTTAAGGCTGATTCACACTACAGGAATCCAATCCAGGCGCGTTACGGATCTCCGGAGCGTAGCGTGGAGCTCTTTGACAGCATTTCAGAAGCTTGCGGAGCAGCTGCGAGCTCCGCAATGCAGAAGCTGGAAAAATGGCCTCCCCTCATCTCATCCGGGGGCCGGCTTTGCGGAGCTGGGCGGGTTCGCGGAGCTACTGCAGCCTACCAATCGGATGAGAGGGGGGAGAGTGGCTGCATGCCAATCAGAACTACCTCCAATCACCTTCATAAGAAGGCGGGACAGCAGGAGGACTTCCAGCCAGCTCTGCGCGCTGGGGCAGGGGCATCCGTGCCTGGAAAAGTGTAGTGTGAATCAGCCTTTAATTGAGTTAGGCAAATGAAGCCCTCACCCCACCCTCTGGAGGTAGCTGAGTGTGTGTGAGTGAATTTCCAGAGAGGGGGAAATGTGAAGTTGCAAAACCAGAGATTCTCCCTGGAGAACAGAATAAGGCAGATATGAATAAAACCAAATTTTCTGCATCACTCCTCTTTATGCACGTCAAGTGGAAGACTAAATACTCTGTTGCTTGTCTGGCTTTGGATAATCCGTTCAAGACGCCTGTCTGCATTTGGGCTAGGATCGATTGAAGACGAATTTCTCCAGGTAAGTTGTATGAATACATCTTTATTTCTTCAACTGTAACTATACATGGCTGGAAATCCCATAAACATCGCTTCTATGTACACTCCTCTTTATGTATTGGAGGAGCAGGCAGGCATATATCCCTTCTCAACCACATGCCTACAGTAACATGTGATATGGGCAGTTTGGGCAGAAGCCACTTCCTGTTCATATTTAAAGACATTGATGAGCTGAAGCTGGTTCAGAGGAGAGCAACAAAGATGCTGATTTGGTTTGAGAACCAAGTCCTCTTTGTTGTTGTTGTTGAGTCGTTAAGTCATGTCCGACCCTTCGTGATCCCATGAACCACATCCCGCCAGGCCTTCCTGTCCTCCACTATCTTCCTGAGTTCGCTCATTTTCATGCTCATTGCATCAGTGATGCTGTCTAACCATCTCATCCTTTGCCTTCCCCTTCTCCTTTTGCCTTCAATCTTTCCCAGCATCAGAGTCTTCTCCAGAGAGTCCTCTCTTTGCATTAGGTGGCCAAAATATTTGAGTTTTAGCCTCAGTACCTGTCCTTCCAGGGTTGATTTCATTTAGGATTGACTGATTGGATCTCCTAGCAGTCCAAGGGACTCTCAGGAGTCTTCTCCAGCACCACAGTTCGAAAGCATCTATTCTTTGGCACTCAGCCTTCCTTATGGTCCAAGTCTCGCAACCATACATTGCTACTGGGAACACCATCGCCCTGACTATACGAACTTTTGTTGGCATGGTGATATCTCTGCTTTTTATTATGCTATCTAAGTTTGCCATAGCTTTCCTTCCAAGGAGTAAGCGTCTTTTAATTCTTTTAAGTCCTCTTACACATGCTTAAAAGCCGGGCTTGGTACGTTTAGCCCGGAGAAGAGAGAGAGATGGTAGCCGGCCGCCATCTTCAAGTCTCTGAAGGGCTGCCCGGCAGAAGAAGGGGGGGATTTGCTCTCTATGGCTCCGAAGGGCAGCAGGACTAGACCCCATGGGCTGAAATTACTGGGAAGCAGATTTAGGCTAAGAATTCCCTCACTGTAAGAGCTGTCCGGGACTGGAAGGAACAGTCTTCTGCCTTGTGCAATTGCAGACTCTCTCTTACTGGAGGTTTTCGGGTAGAGGCTGGATGGCCATCTGTCAGGGATGCCTCCATTAAACAGGTGACTGGACTAGACCAGGGGTTCTCAACCAGTGGTACTCGTACCACCAGTGGTACTTTGGCCGACTGCTGGTGGTACTTGAACTGCTGGATTGGTGGAACCCTGCTCTGAGGCAGCACTTTTGGCGCTGTGTTTTCACTCCCAAGAGGCTCTTGCCTTTGGCTGAGCCTCTCAGGAACACTGAGAAAGGTCCTTCCACCCGCCTAGAGCCTCCTACCTGTGTTTTCTGGCCGCCCAAAACTCAGGAGTAACTGGCAATGATGTCATTGCTAGTCACTTCTGGTGATATGCAGCAGGAGAGTGGCACTGGAGGTGGTATTCGGCAGGGAAGGGGTTCCCTTGCACCTCTAACATTCTATGATTCTGGGGGGGGCATCAGGGGGTGGCTAGATCAGGCACTGGCTGAAGGTCCACCTGGCTGGGCTGACACTCCCCCCAGGGGACATGTGGGGAGGATGGTGAGAGCCCTGTAGTAACATGGCCATTGATGAGTTAAACCTAGACCCTTCTATTATGGGATGGAGCTAGACTCCAACCTTGGACTTTTCTTTCTCCTTCTTTTTGCTTTGTGTGCTGCTCTACAATAAAGAAGCACGTTTGTTGGCTTGCAATTATTTCTCCTACCAAAAGGCCCATGCGATGCAGCAGAGCTCCGCCAGGACCCCAACACCACCGAGGCGTCTGCAGCACTGCTTGCCTGCCTTCAAGGGCCTGTACACGGCTCTTCGCTAGCGCAACGCAGGCTTTTCCGCCTGCCCTGCGGGCGTCTCCAGCCAGGAGTGCCCCAGCACCAGCAGCAGCGCCGCCATCGTTCCTGGAGAGCTGGCTGCTGGCGCCTGTGCGGCGTGTGTCTAGCTCGCGCTCGTCGGTGCACCAACCCAGGCAGGCAGCAGGCTGCGGCTGCTTCCTCCTGGGCGGCTGCTGCACCGCGATCCTGGGCGCGGAGGGGCAGCTGCTTCCGAGCGGGAAGCTTTCGGCGACGAGGGATCGCCTTCTTGCGGCAGGGCACGTAACGCAGGGAGCTGGCGGTGACTCACGGGCCGGGGGTTGGCAGGGGGAGGCCGGCCAGCGCCTCTTCCTCCAATGGGGCCGGGCCAGGTCAGGCTGGGGAGGGAGGCTGGCTCACCGCACGTCCGCCCCGCTCGGCAGGAAGGAAGGGCGGGCGGGGGCGTGCCGGCTTGCCCGGCCGGCAGATCTACCCGCTCGCCTGGCGCTGCTGCCGGAGAGAGACTTGCCGCGCCTAGCAGCTGCACCATGCCTGGCTGCTGCTGCTGCCGCCGCCCGCTGCTCTACCTGGCGCTCCTCTACTGCGCCGCCGCCGCCGCCGGATCCGGATCCGCTGAGCAGCGCTGCTTCTGCCAGGTGAGACCTCCGCTCCCTGCCAGGCTCCCCCCCCTCCCCAGTCCCCCGGCTCTGATGGGGACGGCCGCGGCGTTCTGCACATGCTCAGGGCGACGCGATTCCACCGCAACTTGAGTTTTAGAGACTGCAGGAGGGGAGTCTGGGATTTGGGGCTGAGTGTGCTGCTGCCTCGGGGGGGGGCGGCAACAGGGCAGCTTTTCACGCGGGCAGGCTGAGGCTGCTGGTTGATGGGAGCTCGCAGCGCCCGAGAGGCGCGTCTGTGGGAGGAGGAGGAGGAGGGATGATGAGACTCGAATGTATGTTTGCCATCGACTCGCAAAGTGGCTCTAAATGGCAACCCCCCACCCCCATTTGCAATTCGAGGGTATCCTCCTGCCCTGCCGGGCAGGGTTGCTTGTAAGAAAGGAATGTAGCAGGTGAAGTTCTTTGAATATGCACGGCTGGATTGAGGCGTCAGTGCACACTTTAATACACGCTTACATGGGAATAAGCGCCGCTGAACTCACTTGGGATCTCCTTTGCAATCATTCTGCATAGCTGTCAATCAACCAGTTGGTTAGGAAGAGGAAGAATGAAATGAGATAATTAAGAAGACAACCCACGAGCCTCCAATTGCTTGGCAGCCCCAGTTCAGAGGCACTACTTGCAGTTCCTAATTTCTAATTATGCTTGCCTGCAGCGTTGACCTCAAAGGCTCTCCTTGTTCAGCTTGCAATGAACTTGCAGAGCAAGCCTAGGCTTGTTACTCAGAAGTAAAATCCCGCTGAATTCCGTGAGACTTTCTCCCAAGTAAGAACTTAGAGGGCTGAAGCCTTGCAGCCCAGTACTGGCCATCCTGGCAATACAGCTTGCTTGTATCTCTCTGGGAAGGAGGAGAGCCGTCCAAATGGAAACCCGAGCCATCACACCTGGAAGTCGCACACCCCTAGCCTGGCCCAGAAGCTCTGGTCTTCAACCTCTGTGTGTGGGTGCAGGTTATATGATGGCACACTGACCATGCTCAGAGACACGCTTGTCTTTGTAAATATTGTTAGTTTTTGTATCTTCTAGGCTTCTGAGCTCTGCTCCACCCTGAGCCCTGTTCAGCCCTCCCCCAGAACTAGGGTTAAATTTTAACCCAACACTCAGCATCTCTTTCCAAAGTAGTACTATACATAATAAGAACCTCAGAAGAGCCTGGCTGCTGGATCAGGCCAAAGGCCCATCTAGTCCAGCTTCCTGTATCTCACAGTGACCCCACCAGATGCCTCAGGGAGCACACAAGACCACAAGAGACCTGTATCCTGTCACCACTCCCTTGCACCTGGCATGCAGAGACAGCCTATTACTAAAACCAGGCAAAATCCTGAAATACATTTTTAAGCATTTGTATGGGTAACATTTGTAAGGAAAAACGAAGTCGATATCCCATCGGGCCTAATCCGTGAAAACACATTGTACCCCTTTTTACCCCCTTAGGAGTGGAATTTCTAAAACTCCCTTCTTAGTGGGTGCTTACGTCATGGAAGGAATATACTGCCCGAATTTCATGTTTCTAGATGCAGGGGTCTGGGCATAGTTAGTTCGGATTCTTGGGTGCAAATTTTTATTAAATTAAATACGTTCTCAGATTTTCATGACGTGTCCAAATCTCAGAGTTAAAACAAGCATCATCCCGGGAAACTCCATCGTATGTTACACTTTTATTTCAAAATCTAAAGATGTTAAAAAACTTTACGTTTCGCCTCAAACACTGGAGGCATCCTCAGAAGAAACAGTAATTTACTAAATTGCGTGTAAATTTTCTTTCCTATTGTGTGCATATTGTGTGCAGTATTAAATATGGAGCAACACAATATTTTAACGTTCCCAATCTTTTAATGTAATAAAAAGTAAATTTTACCAGTTATTTCTATATCATTTATTCCTTTTCATTAAATTAATTTAATTAATTTAATTTTCATTAAATTTGCTTAAAATTCCCCCCAGCCCCGCCCCCTTTCTGTGCCCAATTGGGGGCTAGAGGAGCTATCTCTCACGCGTTTTTCGTTCATTTCAGGTGCAGATTAAACAATGCGTTCAGAGAGGGCTTTTGCGTGCTAAAGAGTGCACATTTGGGGTGTTAAAGGACATTGATTTTACATGTTTATGTTTAGATTTGGTGTCTACAAATGTCCTCTCATAAAATTTTGTACTGAATTTTGTACTAAAATCCTGTCTTTACTGGAGTCAGTCAGTCAGGACATTTGCTTTTTTATATATATATATATATATATATATATAATATATATATATATACCGGTAGATTATATTTATGCAGTTCTCTAAAAAGAAAACATACAAAATGACCATCTTGTAAACTCCACTGATCAATTCTGTGTCCCAAATCAACAAATCCTGCTGATCAACAATAGATATTCCCGTGTGAATGCATATGCTGGTTGTTTTTAGATCTATCATTTCAGCTGTGAGAACTGTTGTTGTTAAGTCGTGTCCGACCCTTCGTGATCCCATGAACCATATCCCGCCAGGCCTTCCTATCCTCCACTATCTTCCTGAGTTCGCTCATTTTCATGTTCGTTGCATCGGTGATGCTGTCTAACCATCTCATCCTTGGCCTTCCCCTTCTCCTTTTGCCTTCAATCTTTCCCAGCATCAGAGTCTTCTCCAGAGAGTCCTCTCTTCGCATTAGGTGGCCAAAATATTTGAGTTTCAGCCTTAATACCTGTCCTTCCAGGGAACAGTCAGGCTTGATTTCATTTAGAATTGACTGATTTGATCTCCTAGCAGTCCAAGGGACTCTCAGGAGTCTTCTCCAGCACCACAGTTCAAAAGCATCTATTCTTCGGCGCTCAGCCTTCCTTATGGTCCAACTCTCGCAACCATACATTGCTACTGGGAACACCATCGCCCTGACTATACGAACTTTTGTTGGCATGGTGATATCTCTGCTTTTTATTATGCTGTCTAAGTTTGCCATAGCTTTCCTTCCAAGGAGTAAGCGTCTTTTAATTTCATGGCTGCTGTCTCCGTCTGCAGTGATCTTGGAACCCAGAAAAGTAAAATCTGTTACTGCTTCCATTTCTGCTTGTTCATGGGATTTTCTTGGCAAGGTTACTGGAGTGGGTTGCCATTTCCTTCTCCAGTGGATCACTTTTAGTCAGAACTCTCTGCTACGACCTGTCCGTCTTGGGTGTCCCTGCACGGCATAGCTCATGGCTTCATTGAGTTACGCAAGCCCCTTCGCCACGACAAGGCAATGATCCATGAAGGAGTGTGAGAACTGGTTTCTGTATTTTCTTGGCTGCAACCAATGATTTGTCTAACCCTTTGTAGGAGGCGACTGAGAGTGATATGTTGCTTGCCTGTCACTTGCAAGCTGTTTTTAGAGAATAGTATGGGTAGGGGCTGCGGGGTGGCGCAGTGGGTTAAACCGCTGAACCATGAGCTGTCGATTGAAAGGTCGGCAGTTCGAATCCGCCACGGGGTGAGCTCTCGTTGCTTGGCCAGCTCCTGCCAACCTAGCAGTTCCAAAGCATGTCAATGCGAGTAGATAAATAGGTACCGCTTGCGGGAAGGTAAATAGCGCTCCGTGTTCCAGCCGCACGCTACGTGCTGCGGCAAGGAGAGTCATGCCGGCCACATGACCACGGAGGCGTCTTCAGACAATGCTGGCTCTTCGGCTTTGAAATGGGGATGAGCACCACACCCTAGAGTCGGACACGACTGGACTTAAATCTCAAGGGATACCTTTACCTTATTTATTATTTTATTTATTTTTCACATTTTTATACCGCCCTTCCTCCAAGGAGCTCAGAGTGGTGTACATATTTCCTCCCCTCCTTTTTGTCCTCACAACAACCCTGTGAGGTAGGTGGGGCTGAGAGATAGTGACTGGCCCAAGGTCACCCAGGAAGCTTCGTGGCTGAGCGGGAATTTGAACCTGGATCTTCCAGGTCTAAATCCGACTCCCAAGCCACTACACCATCCTGGCTCTTATGGTACGTGAATCTCCTTAGTGCATTCTCTCACATCTTACTAATGATGGTAAATGGCCCGGCTGCGCAGGAGGAAGCAGCCTAGACTCCAGAAATGCAAATATTCTTGCATTTCTCTGGCCATTTGAGGTAGGAGCAAACATAGGTGGAGACATGTGTGAACAATCCAGGTTTTTTTTTTTTTATGTCCTCCTACGGGCAGAGCACCATACTTGTCTGGGATGCATAGCAGGGAAAAAAGTGTGTTATTTCTTCTTGGGCCCCACTCCTAAGCATGCTTACTCATGAGAAGTCTTCCTTCCATTGGGATTGCTCATACCCATTGAGAATTCCAGCTTTATAATGTTGGTGTTACAACCTCTTTCCAAATGGTAGCATTCAGCAGCACCATATGACAAAACAGGGTGTTGGTTACATGCTGAGAAAATACTACAGTGAGCCAGTGCAGGCAGTGACGCCGGGATTGGGCCTCCGGTTGGCAGCCTTCTGCACCTTGCAAGTTCCTCCACCCTGCCCTCACCAGCAGCTGTTGAAAGCCAACCAAGAGCCCGTTCCAGCTGGTTTCAAACCCTGCTTAAGTAGGAACCTTGTTCAGTCTGCCAGCTAAACGTGCTGTTGATGAAACCCTTTTGCTGCTGCTGTGAGGGCAGGAAGGGGAACTCTTTCTGGGTAGTAACCACAGGATTCCTGTACCCTCCCAGTCTCTTGATTCTGATAAAAAGAGCCTCCAGTCCAGGGTGGTGGATCTCCCAGATGTAGGGAATTCAAAGATTTCAAGGATCATGCTTATTTTGTTTCAAGTGGTTGTAACACTTTAGAGCAGCAATCTTATACACACCTGAGAGGAAGCTCCATTGAACTCGGGGAGATTGACCTCTGAGTAAACATGTATAGGTTTTTAGGATATATGGGCTGCAAGCTTCAATGTGTGTAGATAAATAAACTAAATATTACAGTTGATTACTTGCAGTGGGCAAATTGAAATTGGTGAGGCTGGAGTAAGAGCACCTGTGTTTGTTCTTTGCGGCTCTTTTTGTCCTGGTGTGTTGTTATAACAGGCATCAACAGTGCAATCCGAAGCATGTTTACTCAGAAGTAAATGGACCTCTAAGTTCAGTGGGATTTACTCTGTAGTAAATGTGTCAGGATTGCAGCTCTAGTCTGTCTTTATTATATATATATATAGCCAGGATGGTGTAGTAGTGGTTTGGGAGTTGGACTCAGACCTGGAAGATCCAGGTTCCGATCCCTGCTCAGCCATGAACCTTGGGCCAGTCACTATCTCTCAGCCTCACCTACCTCACAGGGTTGTTGTGAGGACAAAAGGAGGGGAGGAACTATGTACACCACCCTGAGCTCCTTGGAGGAAGGGTGGTATAAAAATGTGAAAAATAAATATTAAATACCGGTATTTTTTCCCCAACATAAGTGATTCAAAGGCAAGTGATTAACTAGATACAAATTCATGAACTAGCTGGCAGCCCAAGTGAGCAAAAAGGTAAGAATTTCTTTGCTTACCCAGACCAAAGTTGACCTAAGTTACTGTTTCCAACAGTGGTCAGCCAGCAGGGGTGACAGGAGGGATTTGTCGGGCTGGGCAGTGGCCAAGCATTCACCTGATAAGGCCGACCCCTGAACTCTCAGTTCTTGCAGCAGCAGCTGTTGTGCCCTGTGCCATCAGAGGAGAGGTGAGGGGTTCTGTGGGGGGGCAGTGCAGGGCTTGGCTCCAGGCCCCCCGCAACCGGAGGTTGGCCCTGTCAGCAAGGCTCCCCTTGGGAAGTTCACAAGCAGGGCATGATGGTGACATCCCATCCTCTGTGCTTCATACACAGTGTCTAGCACTTGAAAACACACTGCCTCGGGGGGGGGGGGCGCATTAACTATCCCAGCCATTCGCTGTCGACAGACCATGAATCTGTCCTGGACCAGGTTGCGCTCTGTGCTGAAGAGCCGTGAATGCAGCCTTTGAGGTGCTCCAGAATCCCGTCCCGTCGCTGGAGATGCCTTTGTTGTCTGTTTTATCAGCTATGGCTGGCTGGCCAGCTGCAGCTCTGCCTCTCGGCCAGCCTGGATTGCTGTCCTGTGTTCTATGTGAAGCTCCTCTTAAAGGCCCTTTGGAAACTTCTTGGCCGTCGGGTGTTGGTGGCAGGAGGCAGTCCTATCCTATTGCACTCATTCGGTACCTGTGACCTTGGCTTCCAACGGGTTTCCTGGCCTCGTATAAATGGCTGGAGGTGAGTGTAAAGCCGGATAAGGTTTGGGGTTGCCCAAGGACTGCTGCGAACGAGTGAGCCGACCTGAGTTTTCAGATCCGCTCTCTGGCCTGCAACTTACTCGGGTTGGGCTGGGGAGGACCGGGGCACCCGCAGAACATCCTGCCCTGGAGGTGCCGCCCTGGAGGAGTTCCACCCCGATGAGTCTTGCTAGCCTCCTCTCTTGGTGCTCCTAAGCACCTCCGACAGGCTGTTAATGATTGGTTTTGTGAGAATGCGGTGTTCCTGTATTTTAGCCTGCTCTTTTATGGCTTTTCGGTATGATGAATTGAATATTGTTCACCACTTGTGAAGGAATTTTCTTAAAAGACAGGTTATAAATTCATTGAACAAATAAATCTGTTTGTCTTGAAAGTTGTCTAAGCTGGCGGCTTTCGCCTGGTCTTGCGGGCATGAATTTGATGCTGCCATGATGTGTGGCATGGAGAAGCATTTTCCTTCCTGGGCTGTGTCGCTGCTGGAGTTGTTCCCCGCTCTCCTCGCAGCAACCCCATCGTCCCCCTGCTCCTTACAGCCCTTCGCTGGCTGCTTGTCTGCTCCCAGATCCCGCCCAGGCTCCTGGTCTTTGGCCTCAAAGCCCTCCGTGGACTCCTTTCTGCCTCTCCGTGGTCGTTCCTCAGGGACCACCATGCTTGCAGCTCCGTCCCCTTCAGCCACCCAAGATCTTCGGCTCCCTCAGACGGCTCTGCTCTTGCTTCCTTGTTGCTTCTGAGGCCTGGGTTTTCCTCTCAGAAGTTGAATAAATCAATCCGCCTTTTGCTTCTTTTGTGTGTCATTATTACCTAGACCAGTGTTTCCCAAACTTTTTCGACCAGTGGCTTCCTTGACCATTGGTGACCATTGGCCACGGCTCCCCATTACATTATGTTGATGCCTGCCAATTGGCATTGCACCGTTTTCCGAGAGGATTCCATGGCACTCTGTGGCTCCCCTGGGAGCCATGCCTCTCAGTTTGGGAACCACTGACCTAAACTGTACGCCCCTTGGGGTAGGGACCTGTCCTCTTATTCTTTGTGAAACACTATGTAAGCGTGCAATGCTCTATAAATAAATAATCAAAAGAATAATGTTACTACTACTTCATTGGTGAATCTGAGTTCTAGTCTTACGTAAGAGGAAGAATGTGATCCTTCTCTGTGCCTTAGAGAATGTGTATCTTAGGGGCATGTCTTGGATAGGTCATTTTATCAGCTCTAAAGGTTACTATAGGCAGTTGACAGACAAACTGCTTCGATCACAGCTTCTGGAGCATGGCAGGCCGATGCCTGATTGCTGCAGGTTGCCAGGTTGTGTCAACGGTCACTGCACACTGACTCCAGTTCAGGGGAAGGCTCTGCATTCAACACGGAAGTCTAGGAGAAGCTGAGCGGTCGGAACGCGGGTTGAGATTTGCATTTCTCTCTCATTTAGCCGCTTCCTTTTTGCCTACGTGCTGCTGCACAGTCACTACTGACCTGGCATTTCCTTCTTATCCAGGAACAGCGAGGCTGGGGCTTTCTGAAGCTGGTTTCGCAAAGACTGCCTCGTCCTGTGACAGGGCAGAACAAACAATGTCTCTCTTGTAGTGTTGTGCTTCTCTTACTCTCTTAGGTGGTTAAAGGAAAGTTTGGTGCTGCTTTTATGAAATGGCTCCGTGTGCCATTTTGCTTGTTCCCCTACTGCTGTTTTGAAACCGGCGTGAGAGCTCTTGAAATAGAAAAGCGAGAAATAATTTTTTCAAAAGAAATATTTAAATAGCAGATAAATAGTTGAATGCATGTGACCTTGGCCTTCTTCCTGCTTCCCTCTGTGCATTTTTTGAGACACCTCCCTGCTCGTCCCGACACGGGAGGTTGTTTCCCCATCATTCTCTTCCTTCCATTCCTGGGGGTCGGCTTGCACATTCGTGTCTGTCTCTTACAGCACAATCCTGTGCACATCAACTTGGAAGTAAGCCCAATTAAGCCGAATTGACTTACTTCCAGGAAAGTGTGTATAAGATCGCAGCCTTCACGATTGCAACATTACATAGTGACTTGCAAGTGTGAACGGACTATGAGAGTTACTGACTGGCTGCTCAGAAGTGTCCCCACCTGAGTTGATGGAAAAGATGCAATACGTGGTACCTTTCCCCCCATGATAGCGCAGAGGAGAGCAGCTTGTGGGAGGATAATTCTGAGCAGAAAAACAGCCAGAGGAGACAGGGTTGTGCCCCCTTGCAGCTGCCACTCAAGGGTTCAGCCTCCCAAGCGGCTTTCATTTAAAAAGTAACATGTCAGGGTTTGGTTGCATCATCTGTGAGCAACGTGTCATGTACCCCTTTCAGAGCTATGGTAAGATTGTTGCAGTAATGCATGCAAGTGCTTTGCACTCTGAAGCATGATCTCAGTGTCGTGTTGTTGTTGTTGTTGTTCCCCATTATGCTGGCTTTTGAATTCTCATGGGACATTTATTTCCTAGGTCACTGGTCATTTAGACGATTGCACTTGTGATATTGAGACTATCGATGCCTACAACAATTACAAGGTTTTCCCCCTGCTGCAGCGACTTCTAGAAAGTGACTACTTCAGATACTACAAGGTAATTCGTCTTATTTTATTTGCTGGTCCAAAAAATACCTGATAAGCTGTTCCTAAAACATTGTATTTGCTTTTTGAGAATGCTGTGTGAGTGTGTGAGTGAGTGAGTGAAAGAACACCTTATGAATCAAACGTGAGAGGAAGTCTGCCCAGCCTGATATTGTTGTTGGTTTGTATCTGCAACTTTCTCTTATAAGCTTGAGAAGGAGGGCAGTTTTCTTTTCTTTTTTTAAAAGCCTTGTGTGAGTCACATGTTTCGAAAGTTGCTGGTGAATTTCTAAATGGCAAATTTTTATATATAATATTTTTTCAAAGGAAGAAAAAAAGAAGAGTATTGCTGTATAGCAGGGGTTGGCAACCTTTCTTGGCACAGGGGCCGGATGTTGGCGATGATGTCATCATGATGTCATATCACCCGAACGCCTGGGTTGCTGCGCTTCTGGGAGCCCCTGCGCGGAGCTCGGCCTGGGAGATTTTGCCTCCCACCCAAGAGCCGCCAGATCCAGCCCCGCGGGCCGTAGGTTGCTGACTTTGTAGGATCCATCCTGAGGAAGCTCACCTGGGGTTGTTGCCCAGCTTTTTTTTGTTCAGGGTGCAGTTCTGGGAGGGAAGCGCTTCTCGTTGAGCCCAGAGCCGGAAAGTGGGCAGAGAGAGCAGTTGAGGGCAGCCTGACTCAGAACGACACGTGCTGCCATCTTGGGTCCAGGGCCTCTGTGCTCCAAAGGAAAAAGCCCCCAAACCCTTGCTGTACTTACTGAGCACAGAAAGGAGGGCAACGATCTGCTTCTGGCTCGAGCAAGCGGGAAGCAGTTCCTTGTGGCTTGCATTGGAGGGAGGCGGTGGCAGAAGCCTCGATTCGCGCTGCCCCGAATCTGCTGCCCCTCAGACCCCTCCCAACCCACCGCTGATGCAGCCCGCTTCAGGGGGCTGCATGGATGGGCAGTGGACCAACCTGTAAGATGCTCCCCCACCATCATCTCCAGCAACAACCAGTGTCAGCTTTTCCGTGTTCCACCAGGCCCTAATAGGGGCTGCCGGGTTTGGTGACATTCCTATCATCCTGTCACAATAACAGAGCTGTGTGTCTGGCTCCACACTCTCCTGGTGAGTCCAGTGTTGCTTTCTTGAAGGTTCAGCCATTGGCTTTACTTAAAAATGCACCAAAGGCAGGAGCTAGCCAGGGAGGCAGGAGCATGGCAGCAAATGGTATAATGTGTTCTATGGCGCTATCAGTGGGCGCAGCGTTTCACAAAGAGGGCAAGTCTCTGCCCCAATGAACTCCATGAGCTTGCATTGTGACGCTTTGCTTATGAACGTAAGAACATAGGAAGAGCCCTGCAGCTGGATCAGGCCAAAAGCCCCTCTAGTCCAGCTTCCTGTATCACACAGTGGCCCCACCAGATGCCTCAGGGAGCACACAAGACAACAAGATAACCTGTTTCCCGTTGACATTCCCTTGCACCTGGCACAGAGAAAACTCACTTCCAAAGCCAGGAGGTTGATTATGGCTTGTAACCTGTGATGGTCTTTTCCTCCATGAATCTGTCCAAACCCCTTTTAAAGGCATCCAGGCCAGGTGCCATCACCACATCCCGTGGCAAGGAGTTCCACAGATGAATTACACGCTGGGTAAAGAAATACTGTATTTTCTTTTGTCCGTTCTAACTCTCCCTCAATTTTAGTGCATGTCCCCTGGTTATGGCTTAGTCAGTGCACCTCTACGGTCAAACCCGGAAAGCTGCTCTGGCTCGGCTAAGGATTGGGCGAAGGGCCCCTACTTCTGATTGGCACATGCTGAAGAGGGAGGGAGGCCCTGCCAGTGTGTGTTCCTGGCACCCGTCGTCCCCTTGCTGGGTCCATGTTCCAAGCAGTCTCCACGCCTCTCTGTGACCTCAGCTACCTGGTCTGCATCGAAAGGGACCCGTCTCCTTTCTGAGGCCAAACAAGACACCCTGTGGGAGTTCTGTGATTGGAATCCCGGAATCTCTTCCTTTTAAAAGAGCAGCTCCAGGGTGGTGGTGGGGGGACGTACGGGGGACAGACGGACGGTTTGGATTGGGGCTGTGGCATAGGAGGAGGGCGTCTAACCTTTTTCCTCTTGTGCTGCAGCCCTGATTCGAATCCACCTCCCCAAACTGTGATAAGCCAGGTAGGAGGGGAACTTGCAGGCACTTTTGGAGTTTTTTTTATGCCCACACATTTTCCCCTCTGTGGCTATTAGGAGCTTTTGAGGTGATTTGGATTGAAACCATGGTGTGTGTGTGTGTGGGGGGAAGGGTTAAGACCCCACCCCACCCCACCCCTGTGTGCTCAACGGTAGAGCTTTCATGTCACCTGCAGTTTGGACCTGAGCGATGACATTAATTTGCATGCTATCTTTTAAAAAGACAATAGGCCGGCTGTCCTCCTCCGGAGTTTTTGGGAGCTAGCGGGACCTGGCTGCTGGCGGAAGGCACCTTGACGTGGGACCTGGCTAGTCGTTGAGAGGCGGGGCTTGAACCCCAATGTAGCTTAGCTGCTGGTGCTATCGGAGAAAGACGTAAAAAGAGGAAGAATCTTCTTTTCTATACAGTATAAAAATAAAAAATGTCCCTGGTCTTCACTGTTGCTGGGGGTGGGAGCTAGGGTGTGGTGCCCAACCAAGGCTGCACTGAAAAGGTGGGTTTTGGGACGGGTTTGAATCGGTCTCAAATGCATGGGTCCTTCATACCCTCTTTGTGTGAGTGAGTGTAATTCAAACACAACCCTTCCCCTTCTCTCTCTCTCCAGGTGAACCTGAAGAAGCCTTGCCCTTTCTGGAATGACGACAGTCACTGTGGGATTAGAGACTGCGCTGTGAAGCCCTGCCAGTCTGTAAGCTCCAGACCTTTCGCCGTTCTCCCCAAACTCCCTGAGTTTTGAGGCTTTCCCAGTCCGCGGCACTAAGAGAAACGGCCTCCTGTTGCCTGGCTGGCGCACGGGAGCCTGAACTGTGGGCCGAGCAGCTTCTCTCCCTTCTTGTCGCCTCTGTGCGCTTGGGCGGTTTTCTGCCACCCTTGCAGACCTGTGAACTGTCGCACCCGCGTCCCATTGGACCAGGCCAGGGGCTGTCAGGTCTGTGATTCCCGTTCGATAGCATTATGAGACGGTTCTGTGTTTGGACTGTAATAACCCAAGCCCACAGCTAAGTTTTGAAAATGAGGGGCCTGGCTTTGGCTGTGGCTCTGCCCGCTTCTGGGAGAGCTGAGCCCCCAGCAAAGGCCCCCTTCATTCCCTCCCCATACGAGCAGCAGACGCTTTGGCAGACCCCTCCCTTCTTATGTGCTTCAGCATCTGGAACTCTCTCCTTATTATGGGCTGTAAGAAAGCAGCTGTGCATTGTAAAGGTGGCTCTTTGGGAACGGGGGAGGGACGCTAAGGGAGCCCAGGGACCAGATTGTAGTGGTCGCTCGGCTGCCTGTAGCCTGTCGCTGCTGTCTGTAGTCCAGCTGGAGCCCCCTGAGCCAAATCAGAACTTTCCTCTGACCTGCACGGGTACCAGCCAAGGTGCAAAAGGGTGTGTGGCAGTGATGGGACACCAGGACCTGCTGGGGAGTGGTGATGAGATGGTGACTTATCACCCTCCACTTCTTTTTCAAAGAAGGTGTGTCCCGCCCCCCGAAAAAATCAGTTGCTGATCTTCCAATCTCTCTCTTTAGAATGAGGCCTCTTGTGGAATTGGATCGGAAAGCTTTAAGGTCAGTAACAGCAGGGCTCGGGGTCAAAACTAAGCGGGAGCTGTCAGGGTTCAGACTTTTGCTGGTTCGCTCTGAAGCGGCAAAACCATGTCTGGGCTTCACAAACCTAGACAGCAAGTGGAGGTGCACTTGACTGAATGCTGCTCTGACGGAGAAAGTGCCCCTCCCTCCCCCTGGAAAGCTGGGTATCATGGGAGAGAACCTTTCCCTGGCATGCTAATTTTCTGTGTGGCGGGAATATTGTGCATGGAGGACTGGCGCCTGAAGTGGTGCAGGCCAGACGTAGACTACCACCTCGGTGGAGCCAGGCCTTGGTTTGCTGGCTTGTGTGTGTCCATTTATATCCCTTTCCAAAGGCTCAGGGTTGGTCACGCCACTGACTTCTGAGCAGAGCAGAACCCAAGTCCAGAGACCGGTTATCCAAGGGCCATTTGTTTAGCATCCGAGAGAGATCCCACTCTTTTCCAAGGGCCATCGGGGAAGCCTGTCCCTCCCAGGCCCTGCCTGACGTGGTGGGCCAATGAACATGCTGAGCTCGCTGCCTTGTTTCAGCGCCTCTCTCCCTCCCTCCTTGTCCTTGAACTTCCTGCTGGCCTGTGGAGCAGCTGCTGGGCTGCATTAGTGGCGGCCTTGTTGGGGAGGGGGCAGGGGTGGGCCCTGGAATGGTCCCTTGGCGGGCTGGTGAGGCTCCTCAGGCCGGGTTTGCTTTAGCGACTGCTCGTGGTGGCAGAAGGTTTCCCTCCGTCCCACCGGCTCCGTCTTTGCGTTGCAGTATTCCAGAGAAGCCAACTCCTTAGCGGAAGAAGACTGTGAAGAAGCTGAGCGGCTTGGAGCTGTGGACGAATCTCTGAGGTGCCGCTTCTTCTCCTTCTGGGTCCACTGAAGTGGCCTGCGAGGCCCTTTTTCTCGCCTGGGCGTCTTTGAAGCCCTTCCCACACACTGCCCTCTCCCCTGTGCCTTGGGGCTGGTGTGCCAAGACCCTCTCTGCAGAGGTTGCCATTGGCCATTCCAGATGTGTTTCGTTTGGTTTGATAGGCTGCCAAACTGTCAGTCCAAGGCTTCCTGGATGGCTGACCAATCAAGTGCTAGGTGTAGAAGGAAAGACAGGAGCATGACATTGCAGCAGGTTGCCACCATCACCCCCTCCCTCCTGACATAAAAACCTCCCTGCTGGTTCACACCATCTTGTACTTGACTCAAGGTGGCCGGGCAGGTGCCTCCTCAAAGTCCACAAGCAGGGTCTGAAGGCAGCAGCCTCGCAGGAACTGGCATTCAGAGGTACACTGCCTCTGACTATGGAAGTTCCATTTCACTCTCATGGCTCATAGCCACTGATAGACCTATCCATGAATTTGCCTAATTTCCCCCCCCCCCCCGCCTGTGCCCCATGACTGGAAGCTTTGGAATACTCTGAGACAAGTGCAGCAAGACTGGGGGGCTCTTGTGCGCCTGCGCAATTGAAGCTCAACTTTCCACCTCAAGCCTTTTTGATGAGCAGTTAACTTTTCACCCCTGCTGCAAAACTACTCTCTTCTCATCCGCAATTCTATCCAGGGCAGTGTCTGTACCTGTGAACCACCTTTCTTTTTAAAATCATTCAGCGTTACAAAGCGACCAGGTCTCTTTGAGTTGGTGAGCCTTCAAGGGGAACAGGGGTATCCATTTTTAACCACCACCACCACCACCATCCTGTGCATATTTTCTCAGGGCTGCGTCCCACTGAGTTCAATGGGACTTATTTCCAAGTACAGTAAATGAGCATAGGACTGCAATGGCTTAAGCAAAGCATGTCCACTCTCTCCACCAAATCACAACACATCTCTCCTCATCGCACACCGCCCCTTCGGATATGGCAGTTTTCTTTTGTACTCTCTTTTAGATGACACGGACACCCAATCATCATAATTTAGAAGGACCATTAAGCAGGGGACCGGCGAGTCACTTACCAGTTGCCACCTGCTGCTGCAATAACCCATGGTTTCCGAGACCCCTCGCCACAGCCCCGCTGTCCCACGCAGAGCCTGACCGTATCCAATCAGATACGAGGCTAAGCAAGCCTGAGCAGGACTCGGTCGGTGTGTGTGTGTTTCCTGCCTGCTGCCGCTGCCACCACTGTTACCACCAGCGCGTCCCAGGAAGTGACAGCATTACTGTCACCATTACCGGGAAGGACCACATTAGCAGCACCAGCACTAACAACAACTGCTTTTGCAGCCTTCACTCCCCTTGTGCAAAGATGCCTCCGCCATATATAATTTCGTACTGTGCGCCTGTGCCAACTCTGTTTATTTTATCAGTAATTTACATTTTTATTCCTGTGAGTGTGGTTGTGTTGTGTAGGCCGGGGGGGTGGCGGTGGCGGCAGTGCACTGCTTTGCCCAGGGGCCCATAATGCTGTTAAGACAGCCCTGGGGAAAGCAGTAGACTAGTGCTTGTGATGTTTATTTATTTATTTATTTATTTTAGGAATTTGTAGCCCGCCTTTCTCCCGAGGGCACTCAAGGCGGCTTACAATATATTAAAATACATATAAATACATTAAAACAATTAATTAAACACATTAAAATTAATTAAAACACTTAAGATTAAAACATTAAGATGATGTTCTGTGCTTCCATGCTGACACACCCCCCCCCCCCCCCAGTCTGGGAGCCTCAAAGCATCACTTCTGGGTTTAAACCGGTCTGTTAAAGATGACTTTGGTCCTTAGTTATGCTCTGCATGTTGGGGAACTTATTTTGTCCGATTAGCAGTACAGGGGCCCCCCCGTATCCACTGATTCCTCAACCGCGGTTTCAGTTATCCACGGTTGAGGAATCCCCCCCCCCCGCACCCTCCATACACACCCCCGGCACTTACTTTTAGCAGAAACCTCCGGTTTTTTCTTCCAAAGTTCCGATTTTTCAGCTTCCTTTTAGGCCTGGCGAACAAAACTTAGAGTCTCAACCTTGCTGAGACTCTAGCTATCACCTAAGTCTTGTTCGTCAGGCCTAAAAGGAAGCTGAAAAATCGGAACTTTGGAAGAAAAAAACGGAGGTTTCTCTGGAGGTTTCTGTTAAAAGTAAGTGCCAGGGGGGCCCGTGGAGGGTGCGAAGAGGGGGTGCCGGCCCACGGGGTGCCGCGCCAGCCTGCGGGGGGGCAGGGACCCTCTGAAAACTGCGGGGGGCTTTCGTCCCTTTCCGCGGTTTCAGGTATCCACGGTGGGGGCTGGAACGTATCCCCCGTGGATACGGCGGCCCCCCTGTAATTTGAGGACAATCTCCTTGGATGCCCTTAAGTTCTAGTACCATACAGTGGGGGGGGGGGAGAGAGAGAGAGAGAGAACACACTTGTGTCTGCTTTCTCGCATACGCAACTGGCTCACACTATTTGAGTTACAAAGATGTTCTTGTTCATCTTACAGTGAGGAAACAGTTCAGGCCGTGCTTCAGTGGACTCAACACGATGATTCTGCGGACACCTTCTGTGAAGCTGATGGTAATGTTCATCATTATGGGGGGCAGGATAGACCAGGCAAGGGCTTGTGGCCCACATTTAGCATCCTAAGGGATGAAGTCAGTGAAGGGAACTGAACCCTCCCCTACTTTACCTTCCCACCTTCTGTAGCTTCAGCTGTAGCTTGTCTCCTGGCTCCTTTAATGCCAAAGTCAGGAGAAAACACTTAAGAGTGGGGATGGGGGGAGGATGGATAGAAAATGGGGGGAGGGTTCAGCTCCCTTTTGAGGTCAAAGTGACCTTCCATCAGAGGCCCTTCTCTATGTACCTCGCCTTCAGGGGTTAGGCAGGTGACCATTGGAGAGAGAAGGGCCTTCTCAGTGGTGGCACCCACATTATGGAACTTCCTCCCTAGGTGTGTTCACCAGGCACCTGCTTGACTGTTGCTTAAGTGCTAAACAAGGCCTATCCTGTTCTCATGGGTCTTTCCTGGATTGCAGTGGAATAATATCGCTGGCTCTATTGTTCTGTCTGGGGTGTGGGGTGTTTTTGTTGTGGTGGTTGTTTCTAGTTGTATTACATGTGAGTGTTTTACATTGTTACACTCCTTGAGGTCATCTGGTGAAAGGTGGGATATAAATGCAATTAATCGATATAATTGAACATACATAATCCCCCGTTTATAGGTAAGTGGGGCAGACAGATGGAAGAGTGCACATAGTTGCTTCCATTGTGTCTCGTTTGGTTCCGAGTCATGAAACCCTCTTGCCAGGAGAAAGTTGCCCACCCAGCTGCCCTAGCCCTGTGCTGCCTTCCAAATTCATCTGCACCTTGGCACAGTGGAGGCGGCTGCGTTTGGGTCCCCCTCCCTCTCACAGTCTTAAAGAGTGGGATGCTTTTTTCCTCGCCTGCAGGCTTGGAGTCCTTTTCCTATCCTGTTTGTGCTCCACTTTTCCTTCCCAAAGGAAGCCCTGGGTGGGTGACCGACTGGCACCCACACAGAACGGGACAGGCAGCAGCAATGATGGGTGTACATCCTAGGGGGCGTCTGCTTGTCTGCTTAGCTCTCTTGTCAGGCAGTTTCAGGAGCAAGAGGCTTCTTGGCTGGAGAAAGCTTGTTGGAACTTGGCAGGGTGTGTTCTGGAGCCCCTCTGTATCTTTTGGACCCTTCCTTTCTAGACATCCAGTCCCCCGAGGCAGAGTACGTAGATTTGCTTCTCAACCCGGAGCGCTACACTGGCTACAAGGGGCCCGAAGCCTGGAAGATCTGGAATAGCATTTATGAAGAAAACTGTTTCAAGTATGTGTGTGTTGGATTAAAAATGTTGTATCCCTCCAGCCTCTAGTCCTAGGTCTTGGACCTGTCCATGAGTCTCACACTTCTGTGTTGTTGTTTTTTTTTGGGGGGGGGGTTCTTCACATAAGCCTCCCAACTGTAATCAAACACATGGCTAGTGACAAAGGGACTAAGCAATGGACTGTGAAGTTGCCAGTTTGAGCGTCGCCTCTGCCATGATACGTTCACTGGATAGCCTTAGGCAGGCCACGATGTCTGTCTGTCCTCCGTCTGCTATGGAAGAATAATGCTTTTCTATAGGGCAGTGGTTCCCAAACTGGGAGGCGTGGCTCCCAAGGGAGCCGCAGAAACCGGCCAGGGAAACCGGAACCAGCCAGATTCCACGGAATCTTCTCAGAAAACAGTGCAATACCAATTGGCAGGCATCAATATAATGTAAAGGGGAGCTGTGGCCAATATTCGCCAATGGTCAAGGGAGCCACAGGTTTAAAAAGTTTGGGAAACACTGCTATAGGGTGTTAAATTTTCATGGCCAGCAATGGTCATAGACGATTGGATAATATTTACAGGATTAAAAGCCATGGCTGTATAATTGCCAGGGTGCTGAGACAACACAATATAAAAACAGTATTCAAACCAACAAGGAAATTGGCACAGCATTAGAGGAACGCAAAGGACCCAAGACCAAATTTATCTGCACCGGGAGTCTATGGCATTCCATGTGAGTGTGGCAAGACTTATATTGGCACCACTAAGTGCTCCACGGCCACCAGGGTGAAGGAACATGAAAGGGCATGTAGGCTGAGAAATACAGAACAATCGGCGCTGGCTGAGCACTCGGTGAACACAGGACATAGAATTAAATTTGAGGAAACAAAAAACCTGGTGCAGGAAACGGCTCATAAACAGAGGTTTTGTAGGGAATCGATAGAGGTATGGTGGCATAGGGTTTTTTTTTTTTTTTTTTTTTGGCTGAACAGAAAAGAAGAAATTACCTTCATGGATAAGATCTGGGTCCCCACGCTGAGTTTAGTGCAAAGACAGTCTGATAGGTCAGCAGCAAGGTTACTTGTGGTTAATTGATGTTAACAAGCTCCAGCTGATCGGCAAACTTAACTTAACTGCAGGGCGTGGCTTCAACAGCTACTGCAGCCTGCTGAGCCTGCTACCTGAGGAAGTCTGGGACAAGCCAGACGAAACGTTCTATATTTTTTAGGGTTTTTTTTTTTTTAGCATTTTAGTATTTAGTAGTTTACCGTATTGATGCTTTTAATGCTTTTAAGTGCTAACTTTCTAAGTTTTTTGAACTATAAACATTTTTTATACAGCCATGGCTTTTAATCTTGCAAATATTATCCAGTCGTCTATAATGCTGTTCTGCGTGACAGTGTCGTTGTACAGGTCACAACCAGTTGATGCCTGTGAAGTGTCTTGAAACCTCTCTAGCAACACAAAGCACTCAGCATTCTTATTTTCTGATTTTCTGCCCCATCCGCCAGGAGGGCCAGGTGCCTGCTGGAGCCCCCCGAGAGGCAGCGCTAGCACCACTGCTCTCATTTCACGTGGTGCTTGCCTGTGTGGTACTGCCACCGGGCCAGGCCCACGGCGAAGTGCCCTAGCACCTTCCTCGGGCTGCTGCCGGGGGCAACTCTCAGTGGGTCTGGCAGCAGGGGCTGGAGTGTTTGCACACCATTCTTCGCGTATTAATGTTCGCTTCCTTCTCTCACCCCTGGGTAGCCAAGGGGGCATCCTTTGTAGGCAGTGAAGGACCACCTTCTCCCTTTTGAATCTGCACTTGTTCAGCCGCTCTTCGGAAGCCCTCTTCCAGGTAGCTTTGGAGGTTAGGTGGATGGTGAGCCAGGCCAGGCCGCCTCTCTCCTCTCTGAGCGTGGCATGCCCTGCCCTGTCAAGAGCGTTTGTTTAATGCTCACTCTCGTGCGCTTGGCCTTTAGGCAGCAGCTATAAGTAGGCTTACCATCATCCCGGAATCGAGGCGTGCTTCAGCCTAGAGAGGACCCGAGCCGCTCCCAAGAGTGCACCGCGGCTGCCCAACGCAGTCGCCTTGTTTACCAGAAGGTGCGGAAGCCGCGGCCCACATTGGCCCACGGTGCACTCTTGGGAGTGGCTCAGGTCCTCTCTAGGCCGAAGCACGCCTCGATTCTGGGACGATGGTAAGCCTAGCTATAAGCAGAGTAGTTTGCCTGACCTTTTGATGAATGCTCTTGCGCTCTCTTGCCATCTGTAGTTGGGGTTTTATGGGATTTTGTCGTAGACAGAACAGTGAATATATGTGTTTTGAATAAATGCTAATTTCCTTATCCCCTTTTCCTCATGTGTCTGTTTCAGTCAAAACGCAAGGTTTTGCCACGCTTAATGTCAAGTTGCATTAAGTTCATCTGTTCATATGTTGTTTAAATTCATCTGTTGTTTTTAAGGCATTTTAAGAAGTAATTTTTCCCCTTTGTCCTCTAGGCCTCAGTCTGTGAAAAGGCCTTTAGATCCATTGGCTCCTGGCAGAGGTGAGGCTCATCTTTTTTCATTCACCTATGTGACCTTCTGGGGGAATCTGGTCTGAACAGAGTTACAAGCTGGTCCACCTGGGTCAGTTTTGTCTACATGGACTGGAAGCGCCTCTCCAGACTTTCAGAGAGGGGCCTTTTCCAGCCCGCCCAGCTGGAGATGCTGTTGCCAGATTGAACCCGGGACCATCCACATGTAGGGCATGAGCTGAGCTGTGGCCCCCACCTGTTGGGCAGGACTCTGGGTGTCAAAAGGACACCCAGAGTGGGTGGTGACTGAAATTCAGGTTCCATGAACTGTACAGAATGAAGCATGTTTTCCTGTCCCTGTTAACATGCTTCATGCTACTGAACTTAATAAAAATAGAAGTGTTTGAATTTGGGGCAAGGAGTTGGAGAGGGAATTGGAGCTGATTGTCGGTCTTGGGCAGGGCTATGTGTTTATACTCAGATTTTGTGGGAACTCGGGGAAAGTCCAGTGTGCAGAGCTGGCTGCAGAATTTGGTCTCCTGAGTGTCTCTCCTTTCATGTTAGCAAAAGAAGATCTTGTCTTTATGGCTGCAGAGAGATGCTTGAAAAATGTGTGGGCAACAACGGCGGTGGGTTTTCTGGAAGCTGGAGGGGCAGGGCGGTGAGGGGCCGGTGGGTGAATAAAAGTTCCAGTAGTAAAATTTCCATCCAATCAGATGAGGCTTCTGCATCTTTACTAACTTCTTGCCTCTTCCCATGGCTGGCAAAACCAGAATAAATGATGCAAAGACTGCACCCTAAGTTCAGCAAAAGAAGAATTTTGTGTAGTTTGTACTAGTCCTTGGGGGAAAAACATGTGGATTGTGTGCGCTCAGATGCTTTGTGCAGAATACAGTCAGCCCTGGTCTTAGGTGGGCAGTCAGAGAACAAGCTGTGCAGAGGAGAACCACCTTTGCTTTCTGAAATCTAATTTGTGACATGTAACTTTTCTTTTCTCTCCCCCCCCCCCCTTTTCTGAATTTTACTTCTGCAGCAGCAGGAGAAAATGAAGGTGAGCATATTTCTGAGTGGAACCAAGGAGGTCAAACCCCTGGCAGAGGAGTCTGTCTGCTGCCGGCGCCTCCATGAGGCCACTTGATGTGGTTTGCGGCAACAGCAGATTCCGAGGCGGCCGCAGATTTGGGGTGCCTTCACCCGGAGTCGTGCCGCCACCACCACCTCCCTCCACCTGCCGCCAATGCAAACTGCCACAATCTGCTTCCCGCTCACTGGAGCAAGAAGCAGATCCCCCCCCCCTTTCCATGCTCCTTGCGCGCTGCCATCAAAGTGCAGGACTTCCAGGTTTGACGGCAGCACACGAGGAGCATGGTAAGGGTTTGGGGTATTTTTTGTGGGGGGGGGAGCACAGAGGCAGTAGACCCAAGACGGCGCCAGGTGGTGCTCTGGGTCGTTCTGCTGCCCCCGAGTGTATCGGTAGTGAGCTAAACAGAACCTCTGAGGGACAACCAGTGGGGAAAGGCTGTTGCTGTCGTGTCCAGCTTGTAAGGGTCAAGATCTCTCTGTGGCATCTGTGACCCCCCTCGTAAGACTGGAACGTGATGAAATTGACTGGCAGTAGATTCAGAAGGGGAAACGCACAGCCAACTGGTTCAGCTTTCAGGCCCAAAGGCAGGACCCTTCCCCAGCTCGTGCCTCCGCTTCAGGTCGGCCTGTGCAACCCTGGGCCGTGTGAGTCTACAAAGCTGCTGAGTTGGACCAATGGTCCATTTGGTTCAGTGTTGGCTGAGCTGCCTGGCCGTGACCCTCCAGGGTTTCAGACCGAGAAGGGTCGCACCCAGCCCCACCTGCACATGCTGCCAGGGATTGAACTGGCGGCCCTTCTGCATGCAAAGCGGGGCTCTTGGCCTCCTGGAGAGAAGGTGCACGGCGTGCAATGTGGGTGCTACACCGATGGCTGGTTAGTTAGGGGGCTGTGCTGCTTTTTAATGCAATTACATGGCAAGAGACCCCCGGGAGGAAGAGGATTTCAAGAGTGTCTCGAGTAACTAGATATGTACTATGCGAATGCCAGGAAGCAGACCTCTCTAGTTCAAGCTTGCAGTCTAAACCACTAGAGACGTCAGGAAGGGGAAAGAGGGAGGTCAGTCCTGGACTGCCAGAATCAAAGGTGAGTTTTGTGGGCAGTCCAGTCCAGGTGGAGCCAGGCTGATCTTTCCTGTTTGGTTTTAGGCTTTGAGAAAATAGCAGGGGGGGGGGGGAAGAGATGTTTTAGATGCAACTGAGATCAGTGGACAACTTGGTGTCACTGAAGAATCCTTGTGATTTTTGTGTTTTTTGTGTTTTATTTCCAGGAAACATGTTTTACAGCTGGCTGCAAGGTAACTAACTGGGTTTACAACCTGTTCTGAGTAAACAGGGTTTACATTCTTTTCTGGGTGGGGTTGCGCTCCCCTTGAAGGGTTGGATCTGCAGTTTGGGGGTGCTCTTGCAGGTGCAGGTAGAGGCTGTGCCAGGAGCACTTTTGCCCTGCTTGGGTTGGTGTTCCAGCTGTGGTCCTTCTTGAAGAAAGCAGATCAGTGATCCGTGCTGTACAGCGCAATCCGACTTAACTTTTGTGCCGGTTTAACCAGCGGCGCAGCGAGAACGGGAGGCCCCAGAACGGAAACGGGATTCAAATCCTCCTTTGAATTCCTCTTTTGGAGGGGATTTGAATCCCCTTTCCGTTCTGGGGCCTCCCATTCTCGCTGCTCCGCTGGTTACACCGGCACAAAAGTTAAGTCGGATTGCGCTGTGAGTAACTTTTCACTTGGACTACACTGCAACACACTTGGAGCTACCCTTGCACGTTGCATTCTGCTTCTGAGGCTCTGCTCCGCCTACCACCCAAGGTGGGAGAGAGAAGGCCTTCCCAGTGGCAGATAGTTCCTCTGTCTTGTAGTTTCTGTCCTGTAGGTGTCCTGTCCTGCAGGTCTCAACGCTACCCGTTTTGAAAGAGGCCGTGAAAACTTTTCTGTTTTGTTTTGCTTTCTCCTAAGTTCTTCTTCCGGTTCTGTTGTTCATTGCTGTTTGGCCACTAAGGTGGCTGACCTTTCATGGGACAGAAGGGCAGTCTAGAATTTTAGAGAAACGAATGGCGGCCGGCTGTTGGTCCCACCTGCCACACCTGCCATGCTGGCGTCTTGGCGGCCTTTTCTGTGTGGTCGGAATGGACCTTGGCTGTACTGTTTTTTTTGGTCACTTGAGCCTCATGCCTGGTCTCGGCCTTTCTTGTAGGCCTCTGTGTGGAGAAGAGGGCTTTCTACAAGCTCATTTCTGGCCTTCACGCGAGCATCAACATCCATCTCAGCGCCAGGTACCTTTTGCAAGGTTGGTACGACTTTCTCTTTAAGACCCCGCGGTAAAATCTTCAGGAGTCTTTGCAGGATCCAATGTGGCCTCTGCCAGGCAAACTCCTTGCTGGTTCAGAGGATACATGACCAAGGGTTGAAGCAATGTCTCTCTTCCTCCTCTTCCTTATTTGGCTACAAAGCTGCCTTCCAGAGAGTCAGACCATGAGTCTGTCTGACCCCAGTACTGTCTCCTCTGAGTGGCAGCATCTCTGCTGCATCTCTGACCTTTCCCAGCCGGGCCATGTGCGGAGGTGCTTTTAACTAGAGAAGCTGGGGGATTGAACCCAGGAACTAAAATTCAGCAATATGCTCTCAAGGCAGCTCACAAGAAAATGAATTAAGACCACGTATCGCTAAAAAGTGACAATTCAAACTCGTAGAGGTAAAAGCCCTCAGTCATCACAGAGGAGAATGAAAATTAAATTCAAATGTTATAAAAGGCCTGGACAAAATCTTTACCTGGAACCGCAACAACACTTATGGAGAGAGCATTCCAATTCCAGCTGCGTGGTTAACATAAGAACATAAGAAGAGCCCTGCTGGATCAGGCCAAAAGCCCATCTAGTCCAGCTTCCTGTGTCACACAGTGGCCCCACCAGATGCCTCAGGGAGCACACAAGACAACAAGATACCTGTGTCCAGTCGCCACTCCCCCGCACCTGGCACAGAGAAAACCCACTTCTAAAAACCAGGAGGTTGCTTATGGCTTGTAACCTGTGATGGTCTTTTCCTCCATGAATCTGTCCAAGCCCCTTTTAAAGGCATCTAGGCCAGATGCCATCACCACATCCTGTGGCAAAGAGTTCCACAGATGAATTTGCACAGCATAGGAAAGACTGATGTCTTCCTGAGAACTTTATGTGGCAGGGCAGCTTATAAATCCACTAAATAAATTAATAAGGCTCCTTCTTGCCCATAATTTTTGGACTGAAAGACGAGGTAGCATGAAAAGGGAACTGAAACTGCTCCTATCTGCATAACCTTTGTCCTGGCTGTTGTCTCTTGGTTGCGGCAAGAGTTTGACAGAATGCTAGAAACTGACTTTTTTTTTAAAGATATTTTGAGATATTTCTCAGTTCACTGCAATTAACTTTAAATTGGAAGCTACCTGAATGCTGCTTATAAATTGACAAGCGCTGTTACAATATCCTGTCTTTCAGCTGAGCATTTTCAGAGATCTATGTGGTATATAAATAGTTGTCATTGCAGTCAGAGCTCCCAAAGACTGAAGGCTAACCTTGCTACGCAATTCCTCTTTTGTTTGCAAGACACCTGGTCGGAGAACCAGTGGGGAAGTAACGTGACGGAGTTCCAGCAGCGGTTTGATGAAGTCCTGACTCTCGGCGAGGGCCCTAGAAGGCTCAAGAACCTGTATTTTATCTACCTAATTGAGTTGCGGGCCCTGTCCAAAGTCTTGCCTTTCTTTGAGCGCCCCGATTTCCAGTTATTCACAGGGGACACAAGTCGAGATGGAGAAATCAAGAGCCTCCTACTGGAGATTCTCCATGTAACCAGGTAAGTGACATTCAGTTGGAGAGGGCAGGTGGTTGCAGGGAGACAGTGACCATGCTGGAAAGGGCAGAAGAGCTGTTTGTATATTGCAGGCAGGCCACAAAATGTTCAGCTGATGGAAGCTGCAACTCAAAATCTGTATGAGGATCAAATAACTTGGGGCAATCTTTATAGCACACCTGCGGGGCTCTGTGCGGGGCTCTGATCTAGACAAGGACTGGGGGGTAGGGTTAAAGCTTCCCTATCCCCCACCAAGGCCCTGATCCAGATGCTGTTTATGCAAGAAAAAGCAACCACACCAAGCATCTCGTTTGACTTTAGCCAGATTGGTCATTTGGTCTTGCTGGACAAGCCCTGCCTGCCATAAAGATGGCGCTGCACGCAGAGCCTCCTTGGGGGACTCAGAAGCCTGTTGCTTTATTGTTTTGTGACTCTTCTTCCCAGTAAGACCATTGAAGGCAGTGAGATTCAGTAGACCAGAGAACAAGAGAGAGTGCTTTGAAAACAAATGTCAGCATCGCATAAGAACCTTATAGAAATTAGTCCGAGAATCTCTTCGGACACACAACCTTCCTAAAGGAAAACGCTTTCCCTTGGCTTCTGGTGACCGCTAGGCTTAGATCAAGCTAAGCCTCTTTAGCAGACTGTCCCACAATCACATGTTAATTCTGCTAACTGTTGTTTTTAAGAGATGAGCTATGGATGTAAAAGGCATTCCAGTCAAGGGTTCCTATTTTTAACAACTTACCCTTTTTCTTCCATTTCAGATCTTTCCCTTTGCACTTTGATGAGAATTCTTTTTTTTCTGGAAACCAAAAAGAAGCTGCCAAATTAAAGGTAAGATTGATGTCTGCTCTGAACCAAGTTACTTTCTGGTGAACCAGAAGCATTTTTTTCTCCCATAAACAATGTGGCCTGTATTGCACTGGGCTTGTGGCAATGGTACTTCCTGCTCTAATTGACTGAGCTGATGTGAGGTTAGAAAATGTTCACAAATATCCCAGCTTCTCAGGAAACAACGTTGTTGGCAACAAAATGTTAATAGTTCAATTTCTGTGAGGAAAGAATCGTTGCCAGTTTGGCTGGAATTAAAACCTCACAAGGCGTTATGAAAAAAGACGCCTTGTGGCAGTGGAAAGATGTTACGGAAGAGGTTCCTGAAAGTTGGGAACTTGAAAGGCAGAGAGCCTGATGAGACAAGGTGGCTGACAGAAAGGGCCAGAGCAAGCACTAGTATGCGATACAGAAACCTGAGAGAGGGGCAGATGGAAGAGACCGACAAGAGAGTTGGAGCCTGTGGGTTAGGAATTCACTTGCAAATGGAGTCACCACTGCCTCAAACGTCTGGCCCTCTTTCCAGTTGGCTGTCATGTGCTCATGCGTTCTTCAGTCCAGATAGAAGGGAGGATTCTGCTAGGTGCGACTCCTGCAGTCACTGCAGCCTTGTGGGAATAGAGAGGGCCATGTGGGTGAGTGCTTAAAGGTAAAGGTGACCCCTGACAATTAAGTCCAGTCGTGTCCGACTCTAGGGTGTGGTGCTCATCCCCATTTCAAAGCCAAAGAGCCAGCGTTGTCCGAAGACGCCTCCGTGGTCATGTGGCCGGCATGACTCTCCTTGCCGCAGCGCGTAGCATGCGGCTGGAACACGGAGCGCTGTTTACCTTCCCGCAAGTGGTACCTATTACCCAATACCTAATCGGTATTTTGGGAGGCTGCAGGCTTTTAGCAGTTGTGTACAAGAGAAACCAGCAGATCTTTTTTGAAACTTACTTTCTTCTTTTGTACATTTTTTTCAGGAAGAATTTCGGCTCCATTTTAGGAACATTTCAAGGATTATGGACTGCGTGGGATGCTTTAAATGTCGCCTTTGGGGGAAGCTTCAAGTAAGTATAACCCCACCCCAGGTTTCCTTCCCCACCCCCCACCCCTTCCCAAAGATTTTGACTGTTTTTGTTTTGTACCTTACTGGTTTTAGAATCCTCAGGCAAAACATGGTTAATGCCGATGGATATGCGCTGCTAGGAAAGTAAAGTTGAATTTGATTAGCAAACGGTTTGAGGGGTGGTTTGTCCGAGGCCCGCTCAAAACTTGTGGTTGCCTGAAGTGGAGGATCCCAACGGAGTGCACATGCTCTTGCACAATGGGGCCTGATTAATATGGGGAGCAGCACACGGGGGGGGGGTCCTCTGGTACCACCCCAATTGGAAATGCCCCACTCCTGTGCAGGTCCCATTCATTCCAGTGCCAGGGTACTTTTTGGTTGAAGTGCCCTGGGGTCACACCCATCCAGGATTGCCCCAAATCCTGAAAGTGGCCACCTGGTGCTGCCTCATGGCAAGCCCAGCACAGGAGTAGGTAACAGGCCAATGTGGGACTCTTCCCTGGCTTCCCTGTGGAAGATGTCTTCTTTTGTCTTCTCTTCAATGTGGCTTCCCTGGCTGGAAGATGTCTTCTTTTGCATCTGCCATGCGGAAGGGGGGGGGGGATGTAACTCCTCTGACCAGGATTACAGGCAGTGCTTCCCAAATTGGGAAGTGGACCAGCCTGCTCTCTTGGCCACCACACTGGGCGCCACAGGCCATCCCAGGCACTTGAACTTTCACATACGCAGGGGGCTCTCCTGCGTGTACCACCTCTATCGCAAGTTAGGGGAGTGGCAACACGTGGGCGAGCTTTCTCTGCTGTGGCGCCACAACTGGAACACCCTGCCAGGGGATCTGAGAGCCAGCCTCTCCCTCATGACTTTTCGGCGAGGGCTCAAAACGTTTTTGTTTCGTCTAGCGTTTGGGTGATGGGTTGTGGTCTGCCTCCTGTGTCTCAAGATGCTCTGCCATGCTGCTTTTGTGCTCCATACTGTCACCCCCCCCCCCCCCCGTGGATTTTATTGTTTTTAAATTTAGTTATGTATTGTTTAAACTTATTTTCTGTATTATTTTAAACTATTTTTTTTTAAAAAAATTGTTGTAAGCCGCCTTGGGCATTTGCCTCAGCATAGGATAAGGCGGGATATGATTTTTTTAAATAAATAAATAATTTATACACTGCCTTGGAGTAAAAGGTTCATCCTAGCAGCCTATATAGCAGAACAAATGAAGAAAAAAATGGCTCCACGTCCTTGAAGGGGCTTGTAGTCTATAACAAAAAGACACAAAAAGGAACAGCCCCTGGAAAACATGCTGTGCTGGGGGCCGTCGTCCAACAGAACAGAACCGCCACTTAAAACGGGGGTGGACAAGCTTGACTCCAGAGCCATATTGACCTGAGATTGGCCCAGAAGTTGTAGGGAGGGTCAGAATGCAGACTTGTTGTTATGGTGACCATCATTCCATTTTGAGAAGAGTTGAGTGAAGTGCAGGCCCGCTCCTTCACCTTCTCTCCGAAGCAGGCCATCCATCTAGGTGGTAGAGTCCCTGCTTTTCATGCAGAAGGTCTTGGGTTCCATCCCTGGCAGCAGCTCCAGGTAGGGAGGAAAAAGACCTTCGTGCGAATCCTGAAGAACTGCTGCCAGTCTGTGACTGTGATGGCGGAGGGTGGAAGGCAGGCAGCATCGCCTGGAAGCTGGGCTGAGCTCACCTCTTATTTCTGTTGCACACAGACTCAGGGCTTGGGAACTGCTCTGAAGATCCTGTTTTCTGAAAGTCTCATAGAAAATATGTCTGAAAGGGACCCTTTGTCCAGATTCCACCTAACCAGACAGGAAATTGTGTCCCTCTTCAACGCTTTTGGAAGGTGAGTTTGAGGTTTTGTGTATGGAAGTGTTCCCCAATTTCTTCAGATCGCATTTCCCCCCTCTCATAGAGTTTCTTCCGCCTTGCCTCAGTCCAGATGTTGCTCCGAACCATCCTATCTGCGCTCATCATAGTTTCGAACCTGCACCCTGGTGTAGAGCTGCTGCTGTTTGAATTTGTTTTCTCTCTCAGCTTCATAACTTTAGTCCCATTTTCCTGGTGCAGCAGCCCCTGGGGGTAAAACGGAAGATGCCGCCATGGTTTATCTAGTCAGACATCAGGCCAAACAATATCCATTAGTGTGTAAGCCACAACAGTGACGTGGAACCTTCCACGTTATTTATACGCCACCTTTCTCCTCCCCCAGTAGGGACTCAGTGCTACTCACAGTCACTATACAAGAGCAAAAAAAAATATCCCTCCGAATTCCAGTTCCTGTGGGACAGACAATGGAAAGGGCTCTTTCCTTCCCATCCTGGCTTGTGGGCTGACTCGAAGAATCTGGCCAGCTGTTGCTGGAAACTGGATAGACTTGGTGGTGTCGAGAAGGGCATGGCAAGCGGTTTGACTCAGCCGCCCCCCCTCCGAACTGTAGAAATGGTATGAAGGGCCATGATGCGCACTTGGTATAGTTACCATCGTCCCATCTTGAAATAAGAGTTAAATTAAGCACAGGTGTATTCCACCGGCCCCCAAAGTAACCAGGTGGGTTTTTTCTCCCACTTCATAAGTCAACCTCAGACACAGAGTTCTGTTGTTTAAAATTATTCATCTTCAGGTACACTCCCTCCCCGCCCAAAAGCATCTGTCCAGGTGGTGTTTTTTTTTTATTAATCTATCAGTGACCCTCTTCCAGTAAGTAATTCATCCAAGTTTTTCCCCCATCCTGCAGGCCTTGTCTGCCTCTACAGAGCCCCACAGTATAACCACCCTTAAGCCAGACAACCGCACAGAACCCTGGTGGTTTCCTCTTTTATTTCTCTTCTCTTCCAATGCAGAATATCAACAAGTGTAAAAGAGCTAGAGAATTTCCGGAGTCTCTTGCGGACTGTCCAGTGAAATGTGGCTTCCAATCAAGACTGCTGGCGTCCTTGCTGGTTTCTCCGGGTCTTACTGGGAGGTCTGCCCGCATTCTTGGAGAGGAGAGGGGCAGGTTCAGCCTGAGACTATGGCACAGCTCATTGTGAAGACTCTTCTGCTTTCTGGCCTCCATGTTCATGCCAAGCTTGTGACAGCTGAAACCCTTGCATGAAGCTCCTCTTCCAAGGCAGGCTTGGACTGATGTCCGTCTTCTACCTCTTCTGATCGTGTTTGCTTTGCTTTTTTTTTGTTTTAATGAGATTCCCTCTGGTCCACTGACGCGTGTTGACGGAACAGGAGTGCATGCCCAGAAGCTCTTCCCGGTGAAGGCAAACCGAATCTGTTTGTTGAATGATTCCGAGTCTGCACTTTTGCTCAACTCAAGCAGTGCCTTGCTGGGTCAGACCACCGTCCGTCTAGCCCAGTGCCCTCTGCAAGAATCCCAGCAGTCGCTTGACAGTCCACTGGAAACGGATCATTTTGCCGCTGGTGGCCCACAGTCTGCCTCCGTTCCACCCACCTCTGTTCTAAGGGGTGCAGTGGATGTGCCATTTCAGGACCCCCTTTTTTGGCCATCATGTGGAAGATCCAGCAGTTGCTTCCCCCCCCCCCCTTTTAAAATCAAATGCAGGAAACCCAAGCAAAGTATCCCTCCTCAAGGAAAAGAGAGCCCAGAGGCACCAACTGGTGCCAGCCCTGTTTGCACAGCTTCAGCCCCCAGCGCCTGGATATTTTGGAGTCGTGGTTTCATTCCTGGCCCCAGGATCTCCTCTTCCTGTGGCGGCTGCTCTCCTGCCAAGCACAAGCACCTCTGCTTTCGAAGAGCCATTGTGTGTGTCTGTAATGTCCTCGTCTTAACTGTGATTGAGTGGGAAGGGGCAGCAGCATTGCCTTGTGTCCCTTATGGATAGGAAGGCAGTATAGAAATGTTAAAGATAAAATAAAATCCCGGGCTCATTCTTCCCAGCTTTTCTTGTCTGATGTGCACATTTGAACAACCATGATAACAGCCTCCACTCTCAGCAGGTCCTCCCCTAAGCAGGGCCTGCAAGCCCACTTTATGCTCTGATGAAGAAAGGGGCCAAATAACCCTTGCTTAGTCAGTGGGAACCCGTTGTGCAAGAAAGAAGAGGGATGGGAGCACATGATTAGTCTCTTAACTGTGGTTAAGAAGTTGGGAATGTTATGTCTGCACTGCTGTTTCTTCATACCCAGTCAGCGTGTGTGTGTTGTATTGGTCACGTCTGCCCTTTTTTTTTTCTTGTTTGAAGACAAGCTCTGTCTCTGTATGGACAGAGCTTGTCCATCCCTGCATCCTTTTTTTTTTTTCCTCCCCCTTGCTTTCTCTTCTGCCCCATTCAGGGGTCGTGCAACCGGAACACCGCCTTGGGTCCGCTGCCTCTGCTACAACCCCCAACCCTTACCAGGCTCCTCATGCACTGCCATGAAACCTGGAAGTGCAGGAACTCAGGGGGGTGCGGACCGCACAGAGTGACACCACAGGAGGAGCCTGCCACAGCTCACTCTGCCACTCAGGCTCAGCGGTCTTTGGCTGAGTCTATTGCATCCAGTTCTGGTCGCTGCATCTCAAAAAGGTTATAGTGGAACTGGAAAAGGTGCAGAACAGAGCGACCAAAATGATTAGTGGACTGGGGCATCTCCCTTATGTTATGAGGAAAGGCTACAGCGTTTGGGGCTCTTCAGTCCAGAAAAAAGGCGCCTGGGGGACACACACATGATTGAGACGTATAAAATTATGCATGGGGTGGAGAGAGTGGATAGAGAGAAGTTCTTTTCCCTCTCACACAACACTAGAACTAGGGGACATCCACTCAAATTGAGTGGAGGGAGTATTAAAACAGACAAAAGAAAATATTTCTTTACCCAGCGTGTAATTGGTTTGTGGAACTCCTTGCCACAGGAGGTGGTGATGGCACCTGGCCTGGATGCCTTTAAAAGGGGATTGGACAGATTTATGGAGGAAAATTCCATGATCACAGCTTACAAGCCATGATGGGAATAACCAACCTCCTGGTTGTAGGAGTAGGTTTTCTTTGTGTCAGGTGCAAGGGAGTGGCGACAGGATACAAGTATCTTGTCTTGTGTTCCCTGAGGCATCTGGTGGGGCCACTGTGTGATACAGGAAGCTGGACTAGATGGGCCTTTGGCCTGATCCAGCAGGGCTCTTCTTATGTTCTTATGGCTGCTCCGAGCCACTTCTTGTTCTCACAGCCATCTTTGGCCGCTCTGACTCGGTGACTTGGCTTCTTCCATCTTTGGCCACTCCAAGCTGCTTCTGCGTGAAGTGGCTCGGAGCGACCAAAGACCGTCGAGGAAAGGCTGGACCACAGGCTCGCAAGTCGGAAGTAATGGGAGGGGACGCAATGACATCATCGTGGCTGCATTTGTTTTTCAACTTGGAAATAGCAGGAAGAGGCGTTCCTAGCATGCTTGATATCGCTGCTACCAGGGACTCCCAAAGTGAACATAAATGATCAAAATCAGAATGGCTGCTGTTGCTCCTTTCACTACATCTCCCACCTTCCTATTGGTGCATGAGGCTGCCATCGTTATTTCCTCGTCCCTCATACTACATCTCCCAAGCTCCTTTCCATCCAAGCAGCCTTCCTATTGGTGCTGGAGGATGCCATTTTTTCTAGCTTGGAGCTCAGAGTTGACACTTCTAGTGTTGTGAGCAGGCTGGAAAGCAAAAAAAAGTGACCCGTGCGCTCTACAAGGCAGAAAAAAACAGCTCTCAAGTGCTCCTAGCGCTAGAAGCCCAAAAAGAAACAGCCCATATCACTGCCAATTACGTCCGCACCTGCGCACTTGCTGGGGTGACGCCAGAGTCACCGCACCCGGTGGCGCCACAGTCAGCAACGCCATTGGCCAGGACTTCATTTCATTGACAGGGATGGTGCACTCGCGGTCCCTGTAAATCACAGCAGCATATCAGGAACTTGGTAAGGAGGGGAAGTGCTGCTTCTCATCCAAGAGAGCAGGGAGCAGATCACAGCTGCTTGTGTTGGCAGGGGGTGGAGGGAAGCAGTAGCAGCAGACTGAATGGTGCCCTGAATCTACCACCCGCATGAGGTGGCCTCGGGGAGGGACTGGCTCTGCCCCCACAGCCCCTTCTTCCAACCCTGTAGTAGGTTGGAATGGCACACAGACTCAACCAATCCCAAATTAGTTAGCACCATAGGGGTGTGTGTGTGCTTCACTAGAGGGTGCCCCTGCCCCAAGGAGCTTAGTCTACAATTCAAGGAGGAGGGCAGGGAAGCAGAGGATGGGATAAACGGCAAGAAGATGCCATGATTTCCAGGACATCTCTTAGTCTCGGGGCAAGGGACTGTGATGCCAAGAGCATCACAGAAAAGGTGGGGTCATTTGAGGGATCACGTAGGCTCCTGGATGTGCTGGGAACTAGAGAATGGAACTGCTCCCAGAGAGGAAAAGCCAGGTGAGTGTCCTTGTTTTTATTCCATGGCAATAGAAGTTCCTTAACCCCTGTGTAAGCAGGGAAAGGGGGGGGGGGAAGGAAGAGACGTGCTTGTGGATGGGCTGGACGCTGTTGCAACACCAGTCTGTTGCATTTTGCACAACCCTGCGAGGAGTTTCATCACCCTTTCTCCCTGCTGGTGGATGAAAAGAACAGGCTAAGGCAGGCAGGCACACACAGACACCCCTACCTACCAGGGCAACTCAGACAAATTTTACCAGGGGCATAATGTTTCTTTTGAGTCCATGCGAATTTGGCTCCTGGGGCCCCCTTTTTGGTCCAGGTCCCCCTTTTGACAAATGAGGGTCTGCCAATGGGAACCACTCCCCCCTTTCATGGTATTCAAAGTGCCTCTAGACCTTGGGAGACCCAAATAGCTATTGTCCTGGGCCAATGACCCAGGCTCCTCTATGAACTTGCCTCACTACATTTCAAACTCCTCTAAAACAGTGACCCTCTCCACCTCTTGGAGTAGCAAATTAGAGAAATTAGGCAAATGTTAGCAAAATTGGTCCCCCTTTTTGTAATGTGCCTCTCGCCAAGTAGCTGGACAGGGGGAAAATGTGACACATGAATGCAGAAAGGAGGGCAGATGCTCCAGAACAGACCTAACTGGAATGCTGCTTATTCACTGCCTTTGTTGAGAAATGTCCAGCTCCTTCACTTCACATGAACAATGGCTCCATGCTGGCAAGTTGTGACTCATATGTACATACATGAAGGGGGAAGGGAAGAGAAAGAGTCCTTCAGTTCATTTTACTGCTTCAGGCACTTGGGGTTAGATACCTCTGTGCACATAGAGTTTTTGTGCCAGCAAATGTTGCCTTGCCCACACAGGCACCATCTGTGTGCAATGATTATGGAACAGAGATTTGTGCCTCACTGTTGACAGGAGGTGGCTGGCTCCCAGCAGCAGGGAGACCCAACATGCAGGCACAGTGCTCTTGTCCCAAACTCAATAAAATTGAGTGGCAGGAGTGTTAGAACAGACAAAAGAAAATGTCTGTACGGATTGGACAAATTTATGGAGGAAAAGTCCACCACAGGTTACAAGCCATAATGGGTCTGTATGCAACCTCCTAGTTTTAGAAGTAGGCTCTCTCTGAATGCCAGATGCAAGGGAGTGGCAACAGGATACAGGTCTCTCGTTGTCTTGTGTGCTCCCTGAGGTATCTGGTGAGCCACTGTGGGATACAGGAAGCTGGACTAGATGGGCCTTTGGCCTGATTCAGCAGGGCTCTTCTGATGTTCAACGACAGATGAGCGCTGCTCTAGCATTGCAACTGAGCTGTAGATCAGAGCTCTCTGTTGGCATTTTGCCTCTGCCATGAACTCACTAGGTGACCTTAGCCAAGCCACTTCCTCAGTTGCAAAATGGAGAGGATAATGCTTACAACCACCATTAGATGAGTGTTAAGGTTCATTCTCCTCGGAAAAGGCAGAGACTCACTCCAAATGCGCTCTATGGGTGTGGAGGGTTGCATATCCAGTACAAAGGATTCCAACCTTTACCACAGTTATCTTGGCCATGTCTGGAGTGTGATTGAAGGCCCAACCACATGGGGTGCCAACCCCCTGATAGGAAAGCCCAGGAAATATGGCTAAGGAGGCTGGACAGATGCTTTCAGAATCTGGCCACTACAGCAAGTCCTCACTTAAAGTTGTCAATAGGTTCTTCTTGGAAACTGAGACTAATTAAAATGACATCACAAAAAAAACATTCCTATGACATTTTCCCAATGAACTTTAAAACGAAATGACTTTAAGTGAGGACTTGCTGTACTATCACCCACCCTATACCCAATGCAGCTATACCTGCTCTCAAAGTGGCAGGAGATGCTTCCACAACTCTTAAAGAAGCTCTGAAGAAAAGCTAAGTGCAGTATGCATGAGTTTTCATGTTCACAGCCTTCTTACCAAGACTGCACAAGCAGCCACTCCACTCTTCCAAATCTCCTCCTGCAGAGCGACACTTTGCACACACACAATCACGTCCCTAGCTGGATTTCACTGGCTTTGTACTCTCCAATTCTGGAAGCCAGTCAAGCAGGTATTAGTCCTAGCCTATAAGCAAGGAGTCATGCCGGCCACATGACCACGGAGGCGCCTTCGGACAACGCTGGCTCTTCGGCTTTGAAATGGGGATGAGCACCACACCCTAGAGTCGGACACGACTGGACTTAATTGTCAGGGGTCACCTTTACCTTATAAGCAAGGTGGCCAAACAAGGTACAAAACCCACCAAGAATCAAACCAACCTTCTACAAACTCAGGTCTCGCAAGATAAAAACCAAGCCTCTTTATTTCAAGACATAAAACAATATTACAGTGACAAATGACAACTTGGTACATTCATTAGCTGCAGCCTCCTTTTGCAGCCAGGCCTTTGCTGGAGGGAGAGCTGGCAAACCGTGTCAAATGAAGCCCTACTCATAAAACGATCTCACCCCTCCCTCGGCAAAGGCCATGGATGTAAAAGGAAGAGTCAGATGTAAATGGTTTATCAGTAAAACACAGGACTGGCCTGCTTTGGAGCTGAAGGATTTCAGAATTCAGTGGCTGTCCATGCAAATAAAAAGGATCTAACTTGTGCCAGCTGTCAGCTACTTGCTTGTAAGTATCTCTCCATTTGCTGCCCCAGAGAAGAAGGTCATCTTTAGTCAATGCAGTTCAGTGCAAAAGTTGGACAAGGAGCCTGTAGCCCTTTATACAACAACCTCCATCCCCTGAAACAACTGAAAGTGCTCCAAGTGCATTGTAAAAAATCATAATTGAAAATCAAGAACATAAACGGGGGGGGGGGGGGGGAGAAAGGATGGCAGCAGCACAACCTGTCTTTGGTGCCTTTGGGCAAGGAGAGGGGTCAGATCCTGATACGTTTACCACAAAGTCAAGGGGGCAACAGGAACTGAAGGACCTAGACCCCAAACTCACCAGTCAGGGGAGCAATCCTGTGCTCCGATACTCCTGGAAAAACGCCACATTATATAGTGTACATCTGAAGTGTGGCTACTGTTTATATTCACAGGTGAATACTGACAAGTTGAGGCTATCTAGACACACACACTGGTGAATGTTGTCACTCAGATGCAATTGTCAGCATTTCCATACTAGCACCAACCTACACAAGTTCTGAGCATTCTCCGCAACACATCTTTGAACACATGCAGCTTGCTTGATCCGAGTACAGTGTGGCTAGAGGAAAAAAGCGTTTGGCTGGTGAACCTGTGTGTTACCAGACACTGAAAGCGTCTTGACATCGGAAAGGCGCGGAGCAACAGCTTCACTGGATGTCTGCAGGGCAACTTGCCGTTTCAAATGATGAAGCTCAATGGAGGGAAAGGTTTATCTTCTAGATTAACTACTGCGATGTACTGCTTAAGAGAAACTTGGGAGAATCAGCAGGGGTAGGGAAGGAGAAAGAGTTTCATTCTAGACCAGTAGGGGCATATATAAAGCAGTCTCTGGAAGAGAGCTGCAAAGGGAAAACTGCTTGTGGGTTCCAGTGAGTTTGACAGAGGTTTCAATAAAAGCCTAGACTGCAGGAACACTTCCTAGGAAGTAGAATAAGCTCTGTAGAGCTCAGAACCCCGGTGGTTTCAAGCCTGGCTCACCAGCTGCTCACACCCATCACCTTAGCCCCAAAGGCGGAGAAGCAGGGAAAACCAAGAGTCAATCCAAACGTATTCAATTGCTCTTAAAAATGCACAATATCCTCCTCACCACTCTCAAGTGTCAATTCAAGTTTAATCATGAGCAGCACCCTTACGGAAGCCAAAGACATACTGCTCCATCCATTAGCTAGGGGAGACCCTCTGGTGGCTTCATAAAGCAGCTTTCCGTAGCAGAAAGCCTGGCATTTCAAGGAATTTTCACACAACACTGCTCCATTTTGGATCCAAGATGTTCTAGGCAAGACCTGCCTCTGTCATGCAGTCACTTGGCAGCAGAATAGTTTTTGGACCTGCGTAGCCAGGACACAAACAGAAAGGAGTCTACTTGTGAAGAGAACACAAGCCACGTTTTTAGCTTCCCAAAGACCAAAGCCTAGACAGGTGTGTTCTGTGACCCTGAGGAGGCCAGAAGGGACGTCTCCAATGTTGGCGTGTGCCACACCTAGCACAGCTGCCTCATCAATTCTAGACATCAGGACTTCTTTATTTGCTCCCTCACAAACAATGACCAGGATGAAGGTCATCAAGCACAGGAGGTGAGACCACAACTGAACCTCAGAAGACTTGGCTGGTTTACAACTGGTGCCCCACATTCCAGCCATTTCCTTGAGAAGCCACCGTTGGGTGTATTGGCTAACACAGAAACACCCCCCCCCCCACACACACTTCCAGGTGGGGGAGATGCACCTCACTGCCAAGCAAAGTTGGTTCCAACTGCAGGGTCTACAGACACAGCCACGGCTTCCCCTCCTGCTACAGATCTCATAGCCATCACCCCCTACTCTTAATGGTGAGGAGAGTTGACTGCACTCTGCTTCACCTTCCTACCAGTTTTCCCCTGCTCCAATCAGGCTCCTTGGACATTGCTAAGCAACCCTTAAGCAACACACCACTTGGGATTGCTAAGCAACGATGAGGGCCTTCATTCCACCCTGAAGCCTGCAAGCAGCAAGGCAGAAGATGAAGCCAAGTCTCACACCAGCTGGCTACACAGCACCCAAGGAAAGCATGCCATTAACTCTCATTGGTCCTTTCCATCTGGAGAAGATTACAAATCTGCTTTTCCTACTGTCAAGAAGGTTGTCTAGGTACAAGACGGAGGCTGGAAGCAGCCCACTGGACACAAGCAAGCAAAAGGAGTTTCACAACACAAGCAAAATGGGGGTTTCCTTGGATGGTCCCAGCAGGAGAAAGAAAGGTCGCTAGTAAGATGTGGCTGCAAGTTAAGTTAGCCTTGTGAGATAGAATATGGCACTCATGTTAACATTCTCGGTTATGGTCCCCTGTTCAACAAGCTTCTCAAGAGAAAAGACTCCCCTCCCCATCTGAAAACGTTTCCACCATTAAATACGTAAAGATGCTCTAGTCATTGCAGGAAGACTAATGCCTTTCCCAGCAATGGATGTGCAATTAAAAGTGTTATCTGAACAGTCCTCCCATGCTGTTGGCAAAGGAGAAAGCCGGGAGATGGAGAATCGTTCCTTGGAAAGTGTTCAGTTCAAAGTGCAAATATCCATCAAGCAGTCCAATTCTACCAAGGTTCTGGTGTCTTTAGCTGCCAAGCTAGCATCCCCCAGGAGGCCTTGATCAGTTAAAATAAAACACTTTTCTAGACCCTTCAACAGCATTGGCTTCCATCATGGTAGGTACCGCATCACAGTTGGTCTTGCAGTCCAAAGTGCAGAGCGTATCGTTCAGGAATTTATAAAATGAATGGGAGCCACCAGTGGGGAGTTGTGTTCTTCACATCTGAAGGGAGCCCCTGCCGAGGGCCAGGCCATCATCAGTTCTGTGGGGTCAGATGCAGGGTGTGGCTTCGCGGCTCCAAGGCCCCACGAGTGAAGAGCAGGGGAGCAACATCCATGGTCGGTGCAGCCAAGGGAGGAATCCCGACACAGCTGTCGCTCCCTGTCAGAGAACCATACCAGCCGGAGCTTTGAGGAGTTTCCAAACTAGGAAGAGAAAGGGAAATGGCCTTCAGAACAGAGCACAGCCTGAGCAACAGGCACCAATTCCAAGGAGGGTGATCTGCCATTAATGCAGTTGCAACAAAGCACTTTATGCACATGTGCTCCTTCTGACAACATTCTATTAGCATTTGAGTTTTCACAATGGAGCACTATTGGTGAGCATTTGATGGAACCCTGCCGAGTCACTGCAGGAGATAATAGGGAGTTTGCAGCACAGGGACGCAAGCGTGTTTGCAATCTGTATGTTGAGGCAATACACATGGCCTTAATTTGGCAGAAAGCGGTCGCCTGAATCTGAAACAGCCGTGTACAAAAGTCTATTTGTACATCTCACCCTGTATTCTGGCTGACAAATTCTCCAAGGCTCCAAGACTCATAAAAGGATTTCTGGTACAGAACCAATTTGCTGTGGATTGAACCAGGATTTTCTATGTGGCAGGCATGTCCTGTGACCCTGAACTAGGCTTTGACTTCATGCTGTTGAGTATGGTTCCACATATGGACCACTCCGAGTTGCAAGAGAGCCCTCTCTATAAATTGTGTGTTTTTATATACTGGTATGCATATAAAACTTAAATATATAAAAAACAAAAACTGTTAAAAAACCTCCCTTCCTGTAGTAAATTAGCCCTTCGTGGAAGAGGGCTATGGCTCAGCTACTCTTCCCATGGAGAGACTCTACCACAGGGAGGGTTTCCCCTCCTGTGCAAGAAGCTCCAGATTGAAGAGTTATAGCCTAAAATTCTATCAGACCTGTCTGCATAATGATAGAGCAGCTCTCAGTAACTAAGAGCCAGCTTAGCTGCCCGAGGACAGACATGGCTATTGTATATAAACATTACAGTATATTTCCTGCCCTCCCCACCTCCAATAATGGACTCTAAGGGGCTAAAACCCCACACATTTTAAAGCAGCAGCAGATCACACCAGCTTAAAATGAGAGCACCGTCTTCAGTCTACTCTTATTTATTTTTCACATTTTTATACTGCCCTTCCTCCAAGGAGCTCAGAGTGGTGTACATATTTCCTCCCCTCCTTTTTGTCCTCACAACAACCCTGTTAGGTAGCTGGGGCTGAGAGATAGTGACTGGCCCAAGGTCACCCAGGAAGCTTCGTGGCTGAGCGGGGATTTGAACCTGGATCTTCCAGGTGTAAGTCCACACCTCTTCCAAGGCCAAGACAAGGGTCAATTCCGCACTGAGAGAGGTGGATGCAGCATCCCTACTGCCAGCAGGTCCCTGCAATTGGCTAGCCACTGTTCAAGGGGATGTGGGACTAGGTACCAGGATCTTAGGACTGATCCAGCAGGGAAAGTCTCCTGATCTGTAGACCAAGCAGGGAGCTGCTGCAGAGGCTGCAGTGGGCACAGCGAAGGACAAGGCTATCGACAGGGGAGGCCTGAAGCAGCACAGCAGCCATGAAGCCCCTCCCCCGCAACTCACGGAGAGGCCCGAGGGACGACACACCTGCCCCAGCCCCACACCTGCAAGATGGCAATGACAAAGGCCTGCTTTAATGGGCTGTAGTAAGAATGACAGAGCTACACTGACTAAAACATCTCTCCCCTGTTGTAACTCACCTAGCTCTCTTGCGCAGGGCCCGGGACACACTCCTGGGTCTCTGCGGACCTCAGAACACCTGCGGAAGTGCGTCCCTGGCCCAGTGCGACCCAGAAGCGGCCTCCAATTGTGTCCGGAATGCCCCAATTTGGAGCCCACCAGACGCAAGGGCAGGTGGGCAGCCACCCACCACACTTTGGGGCATGACCCACAAAGTGGGTTGCAACCCAGTTTGGTAAATGTTGACACAGATCATTCTGAGTCCATGGTATTTATTGGGATTTTGTCCCACTGACTAGCACATCCCACCTTCCTCCTTCGGTTCTTCCTCCACCAAGCCTTGGAAGGTCATCGTCGCTATCGTACCGCCTGGGATTGTCAAAGAAGTAGGCTCGGGAGCTGTAACTGTGGCTGTTGACCATTCCAGCAGATGTCTGATGGGTTGAGAGAGGGAGGGAGAGGGAGAGAGGCTATTTAAACGAAGTGAACTGAATTTGAAGAGGACACTGCAAGTAAGAGTGGAGTTCAACATGAACACAGGGGACCCTTTCCATCCACAGATTTGGGACCTGCAGATTTGTTACACTGCAGGTCCCAGATCCGTGAGGATCTGCTAAAGACAGCTTAAAAAAGAAAGGTAAAAAACCATGTTTTTTTAAAAACCTTTTAGCAGTAAGCCATGCTGTTTCCATGCCTCCACAGGGCTTCAGCAAGCTGAACATCCCACTTCTGGGTTGCACAACAGCTCCTTCTCACTCCCAGCCTTGTCCCAGGATGCAAAAACACACATTTTTTAAAAAAGGGTTTGTGTGTGTGTGTGTGTGTGTGTGTGTGTGTGTGTGTGTGTGTGTGTGTGTGTGTGTGTGTGTGTGTGTCCCCGGAACAGACCCCCTACGGATAGCGAGGTCCGACTGTACTCTGTCCTGGGAGTGGTTGAGTGAGCAGAAGAGCCGAGGAGATCTTTGAGTAGGCTTACCAGATCTCCAACCAGGACAGAATGCTAGACCTTAAGGAGAAGGAATGTGGGCAGGTGTAGCTTGTTAAACCCTTGGAGCACAATCCTAGGCATGTCTACTCAGAAGCAAGCCCCATAACATGCCTAGCAACCCAGCCCTGACATCACACATCCTCTTATCAGTCTGCAGTAGGGTACCAGTCTGATGGCAACTGTGGTGCCACAATTATGGAAGAGCCTGCAAGGAGGGGCTGCTGCTGGGTAACGCCCCATTACAGCTTTTGGAACAGGACAGATATTCACGTGGTGGGAAGCTGGGTGTCTTTTTATGGCTGGGAGTTGTCCCTTTTTATTTACTACTTCCTATTAATTTTAGTTTCCTCTTAGAAATTAAGATTTTTGTGGCCGGCTATAATAACCATGGTCCCGATAAGGTAGAAACTCCCGATGTTTTGCTCATTCTTTCACAGGCTTCTTCCAAGGAAATGTGTGTAGGCAAAGCCTACACTTCATAGACATGCATTCCCTTGGAAGAAGCCTGTGAAAGAATGAGCAAAACATCAGGAATTTCTACCTTATTGGGACCATGGTTAGACAGCCTGAAAACTTTAATCATTTTATTTCTATTCTGTGGTTTACTTTTAAAAACACAGAAGTGGAAAAGCAGTTGAATCCTACTCCACAGTACCAAGTTTTGTGCCAGCCTCTGTGCTCTGAAGAAGAGGACCACAAAGGTAGTTGGAATAAACTCCCAGAGGAAAAGCACCACTCCAAAGACCACGTACTCTTCACTGCTCACTTCCTCCCCTCGAACCTGCAGAGCAAAGCAAGTATTCAAGTTCACAGGCTGAGTGTAGGCAAAAAAATTCCATTTTTCATAATCTTGATAACAGACAGCACTGCATGGGGATTGCCCTAGCATGTCTGGGAGCAGCTGATCTTATTTCCCTTCATCATAGGATTTTCTGAGCCCCACCTAGCAGATCCTCTCTCTCTCTCTCTCACACACACACACACGGACACACACGGACACACACCCCTTCTATTTCATTCTATTCTGGAAGAGGAACTATAGCTTAGTGCTTTAGTGATAACATATGTTTGGCAGGCAGCCCTAAGTTCACCTGGTGGCATCTCTAGTTAGAAGGGAAAAGACTTCTGCTCTTGGTACCATGGGGAGCCATGACTAGCAAGAAAATGGCTAGTCATGGGAACACGACTAGCATGGGAAAATTCACATGATTCACAAAAGCCAATTCATAGGTTTGTAATGCAAGTTCTCTCCTAGATATATGCAGATTCTACTGGCAAGCCAGAAGCAGGGGCTCCTTCATCCGCCCCCACTGGGGGTACAGGCAGGGGAAATGGCTGAACTTTGTGGTCTGCTTGTCTCAGGACTTTCCTGCATCTAGTTTATAGGAAGTCAGAGCCTCTGGTTCAATAGGTTCTTGTTACCTTATCTGAAAGGTTGTCCCAGCCGTAGTTGAATGGACTAGGTACATGGTCTGGAGAGATTGCAACTGCTATCAAATTATAGAAAGCCCTTGAAGAGTACAAGAGGATGACGACAGAACCCACAAGGAGAGCTTGGCAGATTGATGTGCCCTAGAAAAAGAGACATGCACAAGGCATTAAAAATACAACAGGTTGTGGTACACAGATCTTTCCCCTTAAGTGGTTGTTTTATGCTGGGTAAATTGTGCATCAACGAAATGACCCAGAACAGGCACATATTAAAAGCCAGCTTTTAAATATTTGAGAGCGACCAAGTTCATGAAGAATCGGATGCGACTGAATGGGTGCCTTGTGTTCCAGCAACCTCAAGGTTGGTGAATTATTTGCACCAGGCTGGTAAGGGCAAGACGGCTCATACCGGAGATCAACTAGCCCAACTACCACTTCAACCAGGGGCAGGGCCAGCTTTAAACCAATTGGACCAATTGCTCCCAATTGGGCCCTGTGCTAGGGTGCTTTTGCAACTATTTACTTTTCAAAGGTAAGCTACACATTCTGTTTGTTTACTTGTAGGCTTGCAGGTATGCAATTTTATATTAAATGTGCTTAGAACCATTTGGTCCATTAACTTACATGCACTTTTTAAGAACAGATTTGGATTGCTTTCCATTCTACCACAGAGATAAAATCTATACTAAATTTTATTTATATCTCCAAGATTCTGCATACCTTGGCTGCGAACCTGGGGCCCTGCAAAATGTTTCCCATTGGGCCGGCAGCTCCTAAGGCTGGCTCTGGCCAGGGGGAGATACTACTAGCAGGGATTGACACCACAGGACAGCAAGGGGGATCTGCCTCCAAAGCCTCGCTCTGCCCCATCTTTCTGCCTTGGTTTCTCCTAGACATCCCACTCGACTATCGACACCAGCTCCCGCTCTCGACTCTGCACGTTCTTCCCTTTTGCCCCAGAAGACTAGAACGGTGTCCCCTCAGACCTCCCTTAGATTCTTCCACAGTGCCGTGTTTCACATGCCTTTGGTCGAAGCCCTCGCACCTCACCCCCCCATTGAAACAGAGGCTCAGTGTGCACCACCTCATTTGCTGAGATGCCCGGCGGTGCCAACTCCCTCCCCCATTTGTTACTCTTGTCTCTTTCCCTCCCTGCCACAGCTGAACAAGCTCTTTGGGGCAGGAGGTTGCCAGCTGCTCCTCGGGGCAGCCTGAAGGCACGGATGCACGTGGGCAGTGCTCTATTCCAAGTTACGCAAATTCATGCGCTGCACATAGATTGTTTTGCCTGATCTCAAACAAGCTGGCATGCTTCTTTCACAACCAGACACTCACATCTGAGAGCAGACGGAGCTGCTGCACCAACGTGAAACGTTCACAAACATCCTGCTGAAGGATCCAGAGTGCCAGCCAAGGAATATCCTGACAGACGAGCTTCTACAGCAGGGGCCAGCAACCTTTTTGCTTAACCTCCAACTATTTCAGAATTTGCAGTCTTCAGATTTCAAAATAGGGCTAACACAGACACGCTCCCCAAAATCCAGAGGATGACTTGGACAGTCTAGATCTGCTTTACCACCAAATGCTATTCCCCACATACTTTCAAGGCCTATCTTTGCAAACTGAAGGCCTAGAAGCTCTCTCCCTCCCTCCCTCCACAAACATCTGCATGTTTTGTTCTGCACCCAACACGTTGCCCTGTCAAATGGTTCTTGCTTGGAATCTCCAATAAATTGAAGATGGTGTCTCACCTAAACAAAGAAACTTCGTGGGACCAGTCCAGCTGCCCACAACCCCCTATTTACAGCACAGAGATTTTGATGCACCCCCTGCACCCCCATACCTTGGATTCGAGATAAACATTTGCCGAAGACATCTTGGCTAGTTTGCACATACAACAAGCTAGCAAGACGGCACAGAGAATGAAGAGGCTATCGTTGATGAGAGCACGGGTAAAAACTGTCCATCTCAGCTGGTTCTCTGGGACACCGTCATGGGCCAACAATGCACATGTCAAGTTCACAAATACGAAGAGAAGACTAGTGAATATGGAGCCCATGTACAAGAGAGCCCTAGAAACAAAGAAAAATATGAAGTTGGTACTAAGCTTTACTCAAGCAAGTGCGTCAAACTGACCTGGAGAAGTAGAAACACTGCTCATATTACACAAACATAAGTAACTTGCCTTATGGCAGTTCATCCCACCAACCCTTGTGTGATTTTTTTTGTAAGTTGGGATGAAAGTGCTGCTATTGAAGAGAATGATGCCCTAGAGACCCTCAAAGTGCAGTTAACACAACTGTTCTGTCTATAGGCCTTCCATTTTTGAGAGACAGGAATACATAAAAAATAGTATTTTGTCCCTTTCCCCAAAGTCATTTGTGTCTCACTACAAAAGCCTTTGGGACCACCACCACCAGAGGAAAAATCCTTTACACACCTACGTGTGAATGTAAGAGCCCTGCTGGATCAGGCCAAAGGCCCATCTTGACCAACTTCCTGTATCTCACATGCCTCAGGGAGCACATAAGACAACAAGATACCTGTACCCTGATGCCAACTCCCTTGCATCTGGCATCTAGATCACCTACTTCTAAAACCACCACACACATATTTAACTTGCATTAATTTAACTATCAATGGTTCCCAAACTGGGAGGCATGGCTCCCAGGGGAGCCACGGAAACCAGCCAGGGGAGCCACAGAGTGCCACGGAATCCTCTCGGAAAACAGTGCAATGCCAATTGGCAGGCAGCAACATCATGTCATGGGGAGCCGTGGCCAATGGTCGCCAATGGTCAAGGGAACCGCAGGTCAAAAAAGTTTGGGAAACACTGAACTATATGCATTTGGCAAAAGCAACAAAATGTATGTAGTGCAGATGCCTCAATGAGTGTATGCCCCGGACAGAGTGCAAGAACAGAGATGTGAATCTGTTGCTCCCTGTCCGTCTCAGTTCCCACATGCCTCTCATAGGGCGATTCTAAAGAGAATTTTTTGGATTTGATTTTAAGGGTAATTTTGAACACACAATTTTCACCTTAAATGCTGAATCTAGAACCTAACCCCACATAAAATGCAACCACACTGTACATTTTTAGCACTTTAGAACCTTCCTTGCTTGAACCATCAAAACAGATTTTTTTTTAATCATAGCAACTTGCCAAGTTTATGTTAAATACTTACCAGTCAAGCAAATGGGGTCATTTATTTCCTAGCTGGCCATTTGCAAAAAGCAAAAAGATCCCAGCAGGTGGCCAGACTTACTGGCACCACTCAATTGAGACCCTCAATTGACCCTTTCCTAACTGTTTGCAGAAAGATTCACACATCTAAGAAAAGCTTCCTTGGAGCCTTGTCAAGGCAGATAAAGATTGCCTGCAGCCATCTCAACATTTCAAGAGAGCCCAGAAAACTAGGGAACCAATGGTGAGAATCTATTGAAGGGGCATGTCACAACCTGTTTTTGGAAAATGCAGGAATTGGTGTAGGACAAGTAGCATGCAAGTTGTAAAATGTGTAAATGTTTTGTTAATGTAGTCACAGTTCCTAATCATGACACTGTTAAACTAGCAGTTTCACAGAAGTACAAGTATCATGGGGTCAAAGAGACCCCAAAAGTTTAAACCATCATACAACACTGACACTGTTAATGCTATGGGGCATTACCAACCCCAACGTCTTCCTTGTTCTATTACTCTAATTATTGCCAAAAGGAAATGCTTACAGTCTCAGTGCAACCTGCCCAAGAGTTGTTTCCACAACTTACTTTATATATATGGTACATTTAATCCCTACACTGGATATATTAGGGTACTTTGGCAGAGGGTTAAGTGGAGTGTTCCAAAGACACTTTTGCTCTTTGCTAGTAGCCTCATCTTATTTTCCACTAGTTAATTTCTTTATAAATTTGTTCATCTAATCTGGAATTAAAGTTTACGTTGATTAAAAGTACATCATTCAGTGGTTATACTTACTTGTACTTGTTGAATTCAGCGGCACACTTTACTTTGAAGATAACCTAGGACAAGAGAAAAAAATTCTTAGTGGAAGCTTTAAAAAAAATCCACCATATTCTGAAGCCTGAGGATGAATCACAATAGTCTGCATACAGGAATGAGACTTTTACACAAACATAGAACCAGCCTATTAAAAACATTCCTACGATAGAGTCCTTCCTACTCTGTAAGCAACACCTTTTGATATTTACCGTATTTATTCTCCCACACCTTCTTTGAATTGCTGCAATTTTAACTCTATACCTCTCTTCCTACACTGCATTTTATTCTTCCTTATGCATCTATTAAAGACACATACGGGCAAGATTTTGCCATCCTTAATGTTAAGTCTGTGCAGCACCTTGTTTTCTTAAGATATTAGTATTCATGTTCTAGAGAGGAGATGACTGTCCCATGTAGGTAGGCTTACCAGATCTCCAACCGGAACAGAGTGCTAGACCTTTAGGAGAAGGAATGTGCGCAGGTGTAGCTTATTAAACCTTAGAGCACAATCCTAGGCATGTCTACTCAGAAGCAAGCCCCACTAATGGACCTCCTAAAGGTCTAGCACTCTGTCCTGGTTGGAGATCTGGTAAGTCTACATGTAGGACTACTTGTCCCAAAAACGGGAGAGCCAGATTGCCTGGGAAACTGACAAGGAGAGCAACACAGAGATGGAGGATACCTACCCTCTTTGGTCCTCTTCTGTTCACAGATGTGCTGTTAGCGTCAATAGTTAGACCGACCAAGTTTCTCCAAACATTTTTAAAGCCTTCTAAGTTAGAAAGGACAATCACTCTTTGAGCTACTGAATTCCACACATGGAACTCTGATCAGTTTCAAATCTACTGCTAATCATTTTCATACTGGTTACCTCAAGTTCTTATGAGTCAGTAGAAAAAGGTTTTCTTCCCTTCTGGTTCATGACTTGATGTCCTCTTATATCCCCTTAGAAGTCTTTTTTCTAAACTAAGCCACCTGTTACAGCCCCTTGATCATTCTAGATCACCTTCTCTCTATCAAACAGCCAATTGACAGCCAGGAAGGACTTTTCTCAGAGTTTGGATCCAGCGGAGAGGGATGCAAGCAAGCATGGACTGTACAAGAACAGTGTAGTTCCATCTCCTTGACACCACCTGGGGCAATACAATATTATAGTGAAGACCATAACCAGCTTGCTTATTCTTTGCAGACACCATTTCCTCCTATTTTCTAACCCAGCGATTTTCAACTGGGGTGCTACAGCACATCGGCGTGCCATGAAAGGTCCGCAGGTGTGCCGTAGGAGTTTGGAGCACAGCGGTTAAAAACTGCTGAAAAACTCTTCTGGGGTTTGCGGCTCTGTTTCTAGGGCAACTGTCTATATAGTAACAAATTGTCTGTCCCTCTTCCAACACCAACAGGGCTGTTACTACAGACAGTGACTGTCATTACTATGGACAGTTGCCCTAGAAACAGAGCCGCAGAACCCGGAAGAGTCTCCTGGAAGCCAGAAGTGACATCACAAGAGGCAAAGACCACAGAGGTCAAGGTGGCCTGCAAAGAAAAACACTGAAAATCGCTATCTAACCTATGACCAGCTGGACCAAAGGCTGCATCAGGGAAAGAGAAGAGACTCCCAGAGAGGGCAGGCTGACCAAGGGGAGTAGTGCCTAGTCATTAGCATTGCCATAGCCTTTCCTGCTCTCTGCTTTCCCTTACTGAACCGGGGGGACGGGACACAACCCCCCGCCATTGCTACCTTAAACCTGGTTTAGTTCACAAGCTGGCTTGGAGAAAAAAGCAGACAAAGAAAAAAAATTACCTGAGTAATCTACTTAGAAGCATTCCCTAGCCCTTACACTTGTCTAAGGAATCCTGGTCCTCTACACTTAAAAAGGTAAGGTAAAGGTGACCCCTGACAATTAAGTCCAGTCGTGTCCAACTCTAGGGTGTGGTGCTCATCCCCATTTCAAAGCCGAAGAGCCAGCGTTGTCCGAAGACGCCTCCGTGGTCATGTGGCCGGCATGACTCTCCTTGCCGCAGCGCGTAGCATGCAGCTGGAACACGGAGCGCTGTTTACCTTCCCGCAAGCGGTACCTATTTATCTACTCGCACTGACATGCTTTGAAACTGCTAGGTTGGCAGGAGCTGGCTAAGCAACGAGAGCTCACCCCGTCCCGGATTCGAACTGCCGACCTTTCGATCGACAGCTCATGGTTCAGCGGTTTAACCCACTGCGCCACCCGCACCCAGAGTAAATGGGCAAACCAGCATTAGGTCTCCATGGCAGAACCAGGCAGACACAATGAGTGTCCTGTAAGCTTGGACCCAGATAATTTTAGTGGACGATGTCATGAAGTCACCCAATTGGAGGAGTGGAACCCACCTGGTGACTCTGACCCACCCCCTTGGACCCCCCAGACAGTCAGGTTTGTTACTCAATTGGCAGATGCTGCAGGCTCTCTAGGCAAAAAAGTTACACAGCTAGGCAATCAGGAATGTTTTTGAAACCACAGGCCCAACATGTCCAGCTTCCTGTATCACACAGTGGCCCCACCAGATGCCTCAGGGAGCACACAAGACAGCAAGATACTTGTATCCCATCGCCACTCCCTTGCATCTGGGCATAGAAAGAGCTCCCTGCTTGAAAGAACTCCCAATTAGAACTCAACCACTATCATTTGCCCTTTGTGGTTGTAATCCAATTAAGGGGCATATGCATGCAAAAAAGAACAGGCACACTTCCCCTTTCTTAAACCGCTTGCACTGCTGAGGAGGCCAGCTGCTACTGAACCTTTGGAAAAAGAGGGCTGCCCTCTTCAGTACATAATATGACCTGTTGTGGGAAGCTACTGGACAGAAACCTGAAGGGAGAGATCTGACTCAGAAGAAGGTTCCTAAACACTTTAGGACCTGGGTACCAAAGGACCACCTCTTCCCATACATGCCTGCTTTGATCACCATTTGTGGCCCTCCTCCAAGTGCCCTTGTTGGCAGAGGTACAGTTTGCTTTCATCAGAAGCAGGGCCTTTTCAGTGGTAGTGCCAACTGTAAGACACCCCTCCCCCCCGAGGCTCATGTGGCTCCCACACTGTGCCTAGGTGGCAAGTGCGAACTTGGTTGTGTTCTGCATTTGGAAGGGGTTGATACTGAACGTTGCTGTGTTCTTTATGCCTTGTCATGCAATTATTAGAAAGTTGCCAACCAAATCCACTGCCTTGGGTTGCCCAAAGCAAACAAAATGGGATACAATGGCTTCAAAACAACAAAACTACCTTGTACCATGTCAAGCAGGCCACCGGTCCATCTAGTGCAGTAGTATTGTCATCTTTCACCAGGTGACTGCCCCCTCTTCTCCTGGTCTGCAAACAGAGGAAGGTCTTTCCCAGCACTGCTACCACAAACTAACTGGGTTTTCTACTGGGTGTGCAAAGGAGTCAACCTGGTGTCTCCTGTAGGCATAGCATGAGCTCTACCAAAGAGTTGCGGCTCGTCTTAGAGAGACTTGTTTTCTTAAAGAAAGCAAAGAGGACCGCTAACGCACATCCTTCAAGGTTAGGCTTAGAGCACTCTTCAGTCGTTAACAAAACCTGGAAGCCACGTGTGCAATAGCAACATAACCTGCTTTGATGAAACACATACTGGACATACATTCCCAATGCTTGCTCAAGTCTGAATTAGTGCTGGCGGGGTGCTAGGTAGGGATGAAAAGGAAGTCCCCATTCTCCTCTGCTACGTTCCTTCTGTTTACCTGCTTGTTAGTTGGGGGACTTTAGCAGGAGCACACACACACACACACTAGTGGCAAATGGTCACTCACATGTTCACAGTGTCTCCCCCGGGCACTTCCACCCACCATTCAAAACCAGACCAGTGACCATCTTGCAGGACAGGGCAACACTCTGTAACACCTGCCACAGAACAGGAGGATCTTTGCTTTTCTTCAGAAAAGGCAGCTCACAGTTGCTGAAAGAGCAGTTTGCTTGCTTGCACGAGTCTTAAGCTATCCAATTAGAATTCTTAGCCAATTAACTGGAACCTTAATCAATTAACCTGCACATAAAAAGTTTGGACCAAAGCACTCCATTTTTAGACACATACACTACACATGCTCCAGCAGCTGGTGGTGTTAAAATAATTGGGAACATGCTTTAAATTCATCACAAGGTTTTTTAGGAGATTAACCTAACCATCGACTAAACCAAGTCTGCATGAGTTGTGACCCACCAAGTACAATGGCCTGCCAGATACCCAACAACTCCCCCCGTTTTCCAAGGCCCAGACATGCTCTGAGTGCCCAGCAGGCGCCTATGTGCCTGGCAGGTGGCATTAGGGCTGGTCTACGTCTGCAAGAGGATGAAGTGGCAGAACAGACTGTTCCCTTGAGCCTGCAGGTTGAAGATCACACTTCTGAATGCTCCCCTACTTTAAGAAGTCCCTGCAAGCAAAGCCAGCACACTGCAGGCAATGGGCTAGGGTAGAACCTCTCCCTGATGGGCTAGTTTTCAACCAGCAGAAAGGTTTTACACATGAATTTGTTGTTCTCTACCTGTGTTCTGAAGCCAAGCAGTTCATTCTACCACCTCACTGTCCTGCAGTCGTAGACCAGGCCTGATTAAACATTGCAACCTTAGCAATGCCACCTGTTCCATTTGATCAACCAAAGAAGATACCCTCAACTGGGGCAGCAGACTTCCTACTAAAGTGTTAACCATTTCTCATACAAGTCTGGCAAAATGCAGGTGCCATCATAGAAGAGATATTCCTCCCAAGGAGCGTTTCCTTCAGTCACTCCACAAGTTTTATCAACTCCTCAGGAGACAGTCCTTGCTCACCCTGGGAAAGTCGGTCTGGGCCTGCTCCTTCATGGAGGGCAGGGCTGCTGCACCGGCATAACCTCTGCTCAACCTCCTAGGCTTGTAAGGAAGTGGAGCTTTCTGCACCGTGGAGCTTTCTGCACCGCAGCACATGCACTCCTAGTCTCAAGCGCCTTCTTCCAAGGGGAGCTGCCCAGAGAGTGGCGCAAAGCAACCCATGGCCAGAAGCAAAAATGCCATCAACAAGCCCTTGCAGCTTTTCATTGGCTTGTTCTAAGCACTGTCTTCCTTTGTTTTATCCTCCTCCAGGACTTAGCATGTGCCATCACTTGTATAATAAAGTGGGGTGCCCTGGTTTGCAGGGGCTGCTCACCTTAGTGCCTCTGTTCCTGTCAACAAAATTGCTTGAATACATTCCATGCCTAGCAGGACCTGTAATGAGAGGTTCTCCTAACCAAGAGCCACAACAAATGAGATAAGAATTCCAGTTGCAATTGCCCCAAAGCAGAAGAGGACATCCCCAGCCACTCCCGCCACAGCAGAAATTGTAGCTCCCAAGATGTCTCGGTTCCCAGGACACTTTGCAGGAAGCAAAGACAGCTCAATCGGTATAAGACAGATGCAAGATACACCCCTACAATGGTACCAAGAATATTCTGAAGTGTGGCATAGTGATTCATGTGGGACTCTAACCAGGAAGACCAGGGCTCATTGGGCAATTAACCCATTACTGTAACTCAGTCTGGCCTACTTCACAACAGGGTTGTTTTGAGAAGGGATGGAACAACATACAGTACCACGTTTCTCTAAGCTCACTGAGGGACAAGTAGAATAAGAATGTAGTCAAAGGAGAATGTTGTGTGCGGTATATATTTTTTGTGTGTTTATTTTATGTTACCTTTCAATCATTATATTGCTTTTATATTTTGCAAGCTGCTTTGGGTGCTCATTTGGGAGAAAAACCAGGCAAAAACTGAACAGAGTCAGACCCACTCCCATTCACGTCACTAGAGCTTGCACAGAAAACTTGCACCCTGATTTGAGAATTGCACCCCTACACCACCTATGTTCTGCTGCCAGAGGCACCCCCTCATTTTGCCTGAAGGGGTCTCCTTGGCACGCAGAGAGCTTGCAGAGGCCTCCTCGGAGGCAGATTTCCACTTGTGCCACTTGGTGGACGAGGAAGCCAAGAACACAGCGCTAGGACCTGCCCAAGGAGGTCACGGCCAAGAGACACGCCACCCAAGGCTCTCGTCATTACTTTAACTCACTGGCGACCTAGTCCTACCAGATCATGGCTTGCTTTCGTAAGGCGATGGCATGCAGAAGACATGACCTGCAAGTTGCGAGTGTCCCTCCCTGCACACATCCATTTGTAGCAGGCAAGGTCTTTTGCAGAAGACCGTGTGCATCTAGTCAGACCACAGGTTCCACTGTGCTTAGTGGGGCTTATGCCCAAGTGCGCCAAGGGCGGCTGCAGGTCTGAGGTGGTTTCCCTGACATCAATCTCATTTCCAATCTCCTAGTTTTTGTTTTTAAATAGCTTTGAGGATTCTGTGTTTATTTTGAATGGCAAGAACAGCAGTCCTCCCGTGTTTATCATGTGAACACCTCTGGGATAATGAAGTCATTGTTGACACCACACATCTTAAGTGACAAGACAGTTTTGCAGCACACAGAAGAGGGAGAGGCTTCATCATCTGCAAGTCTGAGATCCAACAACTGTCTGCAATAAAGGGCATTTAAAAAAGAAAGAAAGAAAGAAAGCAGCTGCTGAAAGAAAGAGCATCACCCTGTTTCACAAAGGAGTGCAAAACTGAAGTGGGGGAAGAGCAGGCATTTATGCCCAAGCAGAGTAGAAGCTAGAAAAACAAACAGAGTTTAAAGGGCTGAAAACAGCCCATCATCAGCAAGACCCCTCAAGAGAGGAAGCACAATTCAGGCTGAAGTAGGAAAAACGAGATTCACAACAACATTTCAGTCCTGACCCAGCGACTGATGCCACCGACCCATTACCCAGTCACAAAGTATTCTCCAATTAAAAAGTAACGGTCTCACTGGATGGAAAGAGCCCAACTGGACGGGCAGCAGGAAAAATAAAGCCCAATCTCTCCCTTAAAAGAGAGAAAACAGCAATGATACAGGAGAAAGAGGGAAAGGAGGAACGCAGCAACAATAGGAGGAGGGGAAGAGGCTCCAAACCGGTGACGTAATGGCTGACAGCAGTCCCTAGCCCAGCTGAGCAACCTAGGCTGGCGCTACTCCGAAGCTTCCCCCGACAGAGAAAACGGAGCGAGCGCGACCAAGCTCCAGCCTGCTGCAAGGCACGATCGCCATTCCACTGGCTTCCTTAAGAGCAGGAAAGTCCAGCAAGCGTGCAGAATCTTTGGGGGTTTGTCCCTCCACGACAGGGAAGGCGGGGGAGAAGCCGTGCAAGTTTTTTTGCAGATGCACCAGAATGTGGTAAACAAGAGACAACCCCAGCAGCAGCAGCAGCGCCAGGAGGAGGCGTGTCTGGTCCTGGCCTTTTTGTACAGGCATCGGAACAACACACACACAGGCACTGAAGCGACAATCCGAGCCACTTACCTCTGCAAAATAGAGGTTGAGGAGGCAGACGGTGGCAAAGAGCAGGCAGACCGGGAAGCAGAAGAGCAGCCAGTGGGGGAAAGGGCGCAGCTGGAGCGGCTGGGTGCCCTGGAGCGAGGTCTGCAGGCAAAAGGAGAAGAGGACGGTCCTGAGGGCTGCCCAGAGAAGGCAGAGAAAGAGGCACACGGTGCGGTAGCTCAGCCGCTTCTCCCGATAGTAGAGGAGCAGCCAGAGCTGCAAGTAAGCGAAGAAGAAGAGGCCGGCATAGAGGACCGTGTGCAGGAGGGTCAGCCCCAGCTCCACGGGGAAGGGGACGCTGCTGGCAGCAGCAGCCGCCCCCAGCACCATCGCCCCAGAGAGGCAGGCAGGGACACTTCGCGGGAGGAGAGGGGCGGGGAAGGAGTGCACACCGCCGGCAGGCAGGAGCTGGGCGCCAGGCAGGCAGGCAGGCCGGCCCCTTGGAGTACTCAGCCCGCCGCAGCTCAGAGCTCCATGCAACTCGGCGAGCCTGGCACGGGCGCCCCTTCGCCGCTCGCCTGCCTGCCTCGCTGCGGCGCCCTCTCCTCGAACCAACTCTCCGCTGCTGCCCTAAAGAAACAAGCAGCCGGGAGCCCAGATTATTTGAGGCGCTCGCTCCGGACCACGCGCCGCTCTCCATTGGCCGTCGCCGCGCCCCGCCCCCGCGGCGGCCCAGCGCAGCCCCTACTGGCTGCGACGCTCCCTCAGTCCCCGCCTCTCCTTTCATGCCTGCCCTCAGCCGGCGACGCGGTCTTCCGGAACCTGATTCTTAGGTTGGTGCTGGCCGCCCGCCCCAGATTTGCTGATCATCATCATCATCCCTCTCTTTCTTCCATCTCTTGCAATTTTTTTCCTCGCTTGCTTGTTGTTTTGTCTCTTTTTCTCCTCCTCCTCCTCCATCACCCTGCGTACTGGATCAGCTGAGCAGCAGGACGAGAGAGAGAGAGGAGGCCTGCGCGCAGGCTGCTGCGCACTGAGGAGGAGGTGTTGTTTTGTATGGGATTGCGCCTCCAGTTCCTCCCGGGCTGTAGGAATGAAGCTTGCAGGTTGCAGCACATTGCAAAAGAGAAAACTCGTCCAGAGATCCCGTTCGCTTAGGGAGCGGAGTCCGATAGTGGCACATTGGCTGTTGGGAGTTGGAAGGAAGCACAGTCTTCGTTCAGCCGGCAGCTGCTCTATTGCCGCGGTTGCCTCTTTGCTCCCCTGCACCACTCCTTACCAGAGGGAGGGCAAAGAGAGATTCCCGGTTGTTTGCTGTATAGCCGCTGTCGATTTTCGCTGCTCGGGTTCCTGAGCGACGACGCCTTCTTCTTCTCAAGTGCTCCGTCTTTCTTCAGCTCTATACGCGTTGATCGGGAAGGAAAGAGACCCCATTGTTGTTTCAAGGTGGCTCTTCCAATTCAATCTGGTGGTAATCTCAGATGTTTGCATCTCTGTCTATAGGAAACCTGTTTCTAGGGGGGAGTTTTGAAAGCCTGTTCCATTAGGACAGCCAGCCACTGTCAAGGGACCCACTTACCTCCCCCTTCCAGAGTGTTGCCACGTGCTGCTGAACTGAGCCTGGCTCTGGAGGCATTTGCAAGAGCGCTGCTCTGATGGAAGGGAAGCCATCAGAAAGCACGAGTGCTTGAGGGTAGGGGGGAGGCAGGTTGTTCTTTCTTTAGGAGTTCAGCTCAGGCACAAATACCCCCCAAATATATATGTGCCCTGGTGGCCTGGCAGGCAGCGGTGATCAGGCAGCCCCCATTGCCCCTGGAGAAGAGGACACCACCCATTGTGCAGCAGCAGCTGTCCCAAAGAGAGAGAGAGAGTTGCACGGGGGAGAAACCAACGCCAGGTGAGTAGCCAGATCCGTGGCACAGTTTTGTTGTATCTTTAGCATCCCTCGAAGTGACAGCAGGAAACAGGCATCTGGTGGGGCCAGTGTGAGATACAGGAAGCTGGACTAGAGGGGCCTTTGGCCTGATCCAGCAGCAGACAGGCTCTTCTGATGTTCTTCTTATGTTATGAAGTGAACCAAGCTACAGCTGCAGTTGGGCTCATAAGTTAGGGCTGCCATCGCAAGAAATAATTGTATTATGTACAAAAAGAAATATGTACTAAGACGTGGGCTCCGTATGTTTAAATTGGTGGGTCAAATTCCCAGAGAATTGTGGTTATGACTGGGCTGTAGGAAAAAAGCCCACTAGAAATCATTTCCTAATTGTCAGTTTGCCAATGGGACCAACTGCCTTGAGAGGCTGAAGAAAAGGTGAGACAGGAATCTGGGTGCTGGGGATGCTTTAATTGAGTGACACACACGTTTTGGCCACTATGCCACAACAGTGTGACTCTAGTGCACACCGTGGCCCATGGAATATCACTTGTGAAAACCCCATTTGAAAAAATGGGCTTTATTGTCAGCCTGCCAATGTAAACTGCCTTGGGTCTATGAGAAAGGCGTTACAGTACTTCATATGAATACTGTAATAAATAAATATCCGGGGCATTGGCCTGAGGGCACGTGGTGATGTAGCCACCTTGCTGACACTCATGGACATAGCAGGTCTGATCAGTGCTTGGGTGGGTGACTGCCTGGGAGCCCCTCATAGGCCACCTTGATGGAAGAAGACAGGTGCGATACGAGTATAAATATGTACAACATGCAGCCCTGGGTGCCTTCACTTCGCGCGATTCCTTTGTTTGAACCAGAGGTGCCGTCCTGGGAGAGGCAGGCAAGAACGTAGGCCTGAAGTGCGCCAGTGGGCCAAATGACGGAAATGGTGGAGAGGGCAGCGAGCCACGTTGGTCTATTCCTGTCTCTGTGAATGTATAAAGTGAGGGTGGAGGGAGGATGGCCGAAATGTAGCGTCACGTTGGTGGTCAGATTGAGCCTCCTGCCTTATCCTTTTTGAGGTCCAGTTCTGGTCACCACACCTCAAAAAGGATATAGTTGAATTGGAAAAGGTGCAGAAAAGAGCGACCAGAATGATTCGTGGGCTGGAGCACCTCCCTTATGAGGAAAGGCTACAGCGTCTGGGGCTTTTCAGCCTAGAAAAAAGGCGCGACGTATAAAATTATGCATGGGATGGAGAGAGTGGATAGAGGGAAATTCTTCTCCCTCTCGCACAACACCAGAACCAGGGGACATGCACTAAAATTGAGTGGAGGGAGAGTTAGAACGGACAAAAGAAAATATTTCTTTACCCAGCGTGTAATTGGTTTGTGGAACTCCTTGTCACAGGATGTGGTGATGGCATCTGGCCTGGATACCTTTAAAAGGGGTTTGGACAGATTCATGGAGGAAAAGACCATCACAGGTTACAAGCCATAAGCAACCTCCTGGTTTTAGAAGTAGGTTTTCTCTGTGCCAGGTGCAGGGGAGTGACAGCAGGAAACAGGTTATCTTGTTGGCTGTGTCCTCTCAGAGGCATCTGGTGGGGCCACTGTGAGATACAGGAAGCTGGACTAGGTGGGCCTTTGGCCTGATCCAGCTGCAGGGCTCTTCTGAGGTTCTTATGTTCTTAAGTTGTTAACTCAGGCCCTGGCCCCCAACAGCCAGTTCTGCAAGGAGGCCTGTGTGTGCAATGCACTTTGAGGGCAAGAATGGGCAAATAACGAAACTAGCAGCACCAAGCGCAGCAGCAGCAGAGTCCATGACCTGTATAAATTGTCCAGAGTTGCACGGATTTCATTAGGTGCATAATTTATGCCACTGCTGTTATTTGTTATGTATTTATTTTTGTTATTTTATTTGTTATTTCTTTATTTAGCGCCACCACTTTGCATGGCACTTCACGGTGTGCCAGATCTCTGCCTCTTGGGGCTCACAGGCTATAATTTGGCACAGGGGAGACAACAGGGGAAGGGGAGGGAGGGGAGGCAAAAGTGAGCAGGAGAAGAAGTCTTCTTTCTGGTAGCCAATGGGCAGAGCAAAGAGCTGGGATGAGTGTCCAAGTCTCTGCCTCCCACTTCCAGGAGATGGCTGTTTTTGGACCACCACCACTCCCTCCCCGGCCTCTGAGAAGTCACCAGACATTGCTCAAGCCTATCCGTGGAGCCATAAGGGCTAGAAACGTGTTTTCTGTTCCCTGTTTCAGGTTCTGTGCTTCCATGGCACAGCCATGGAGTCCGTAGCGCCTCTGAGCAGTGGACTCAATGCAGTGGCTCACAGTAAGATCAGGCCATTGGTTAATTTTTTACATCCAGCGTAGTCTTAGTACTTTCCAGATGTTGAAAATTGTTAGTAAGGGGGGCAGGGACAAAAAAAAAAAGCAATAACCCCTCCTCCAACCAAGCAAACAGTATACTGCAGCCCATATGTATGAAGAAAACCACATTCCTGAATAGTTGTGACTATTTGCTAACAAACCAGCCATCTCATCTTCCAGTAAAAACGCTTTGTGCTTGCTCTGTTTTTTTCAGACCAGGTGTTGCAAAATTCCCCAGGATTCCCTGATGGCCTGGAAAGAGAAATGTCAGCGTTCTGCTGGCTTCTAGGACAATGATCACATTTTCATTGAAGCTTGGCGCAGAACATGGGTATGAAATGTACCCAGAAGTGCAGTAGAGTTGAAATTCTCACAGTGGTGGTGGGCCAAAATTGAGAGGTACAGGTGGGCCCCCATATCCACGGATTTACTATCCACGGTTTCAGTTATCCACGGATCGTGGGGACCCCCCCCCCCCGGCTTTTACTTTTTTCCCAGTAAGCTTCATTTCTTCCTTAAAGAAACAGGAGAAGCAGCCTCTGGCTGCTTATTACAGGGAAGTAGAACGAGACTAAGTACTAGAGAGGCTCTGCAAGGTTAACAGAAACCTTGCAGAGCCTCTCTAGGACTTAGTCTTGTTCTACATGCCTGCAATGGAGGCTGCTTCTCTGTTTGTTTTAAGGAAGAAACAAAGCTTGCTGAAAGAAAAATAAGAGCTGGGGGGGGGGCAAGCATGCCTGCCTGCAGGGGAGGCAGGGTGGGGGGCCCCTCAGGAAACCATGGAGGGGGTGTTCGCTCTTATCCACGTTTTCAAGTATCCACGGAGGGGCCTGGAACATATCCCTAGCGGATATGGGGGCCCACCTGTATACTAAATTTACATGTGAAAAAATGGATGTGTGTTCTTAGGGTACTCCACTTAGGCTCACACATTGCAAAGTTCCACCCCCAGTTGAAACTGAGCCTATTGCTATATTTATTTTGCAAATCTGTATCTATGCGACCCAAATTCTGCACTACCAAAATTCTGCAACTGACAAATTATGCAAATTGAACAAATTTGTGTATTGCATTTGCTTTGCATATTATTATTATTATTACTACTACTACTACTACTACTTATGTTACAAGCCATAAGCAACCTCCTGGTTTTAGAAGTGGGTTTTCTCTGTGCCAGGTGCAAGGGAGTGGCGACTGGACACAGGTATCTTGTTGTCTCGTGTGCTCCCTGAGGCATCTGGTGGGGCCACTGTGTGACACAGGAAGCTGGACTAGATGGGCTTTTGGCCTGATCCAGCAGGGCTCTTCTTATGTTCTTATGTTCTTATGTTATGTTATAATACTGCATATTGTGCTATTTTGCATAATTTATTCTGGTTTTGCTGGGAGAGGTGAGAGCCCTGAAGCTCAGCCCCATCCACAATGATGGAACAACCTGTTTGGCATCGGAAATGTTGATACTTGTTGACCACACACATTCAAGCAGGACTAGAAGCTTGAGGGTGGGTGTTAAATGACAATCAAGGCTCTTGGGAACTGGGAAGTGAATCCAGAGCCCATGACCAGGTTGCCTTTTCTGTACTTCTGTGTATACTGGCATTTGCTGGTCTTTAATGCTTCCTGCCTGCCTCTCTCTTCCCTTCCTTAGCTTTGTGCTTGCCCACTTTTGAAATTTAGATTGTAAGCTTCATGGACGGGACCAGGGACTTGTCTTCTGGGTGTATTTTAGGAACATAAGAAGAGCCCTGCCGGATCAGGCCCAGGGTCCATCTGGTCCAGCTTCCTGTCTCTCACAGTGGCCCCACCAGATGCCTCAGGGAGCACACAAGACAACAAGAGACCTGTATCCTGTTGCCACTCTCTTGCATTTGCATAAGTGCCCTGCACATTAAATGATGCTACATTAGTCATGATAATTCATTAATAACAACAATCTACTGTATAACAGCACAATCCACACTAAGGGATGCACCGGCACACTGGGGCAAGCCATTGCAAAAGCATTGTAATGCGCTTTATGACGGCATAGGAGGAGCCTGTGCCTCCAGATGGAGTAGCTTGGGAAAGGTAGGCTTCGCGCCACACAGTGCGAGGGCATAACGAGGGGAGGGGGCATGATGGGGCTGGGGGATGAGCGAATTGGGCCCAGGAGGGGGGCAGGGTCGGTGGTGCTGGCGCGCACTGGATCCTATCCCCCTTCCCAAGCCTGGTTCTGCTACACGAGTCCTCTGGGACTTGCACCAGCCATTTAGCTTGCGCAGGTCCGAGTAGACCCGTTGCGCGGGCTGGGGCTTTCCCTGGGGCAAGGGGGTAAATGTCACCTCACCCCGAGGAGTCCTCCGGCCTGCTCATTCTAGGCTGCGCTGGCCTCATCAGTGTGCAGAAAGTGAGGCAGGACTGGGCTGTAAGGCGCTCGTCTGTATAGACCAGTGGTGGCCAACCTTTCAACATGAATGCTGGCCCTTTAAATGGTTGCATAGGTGACTTCTGAGTCCACCTTACGATGGATGGATTGTCTGTATTATTGGGTATTATTGATTGCGCAGCCTGTTCCTAATGCTCACATCGTGCTCTTTTGAGGCTAGTGCCAGTGACTTGATGCCGATTCCTGCATCACTACAATGAAGAATTGGAGAGCCAGTCTCTGGTGTGGGACAAATTCCGCCCCCCCCCCCTTAACCATGCTCCATAGGCACTGACCTTTACTGTAAAGGGTGTAAAGTGGCATGTTAGTAATTTGAAAGTTTGGGCTTTTTATACTTCACAGTGACAGATCTGAAAGGCTATATGAAAAGCAGTACTTACAACTATTTATTTTTAAGATCCAGTTCCCTTGCGGCAACTTTGAACATCCCCAGTCATGTCGTTGTGGCAAATGGATGGATGCACTCGCCCGGCTTGTCCTCTCCTGCTTTTGTGCGCTTCCTGTGTGTTTATGGCACGCGGTACTACAGACGATGCGTTTCTGGAGCTCACCCCCAAGGAGTATCTCAGCAATTTGCAAACGTCCAGAGCATCCTTGGTTTATTTTCGGAGGAATGGTGAGTATTTGCATCGTCTGCATGTTTATTATGTTTGGTTCATAGGATTAGACTTCAGCAGTACATGAGAACAGAGCTGAAGTGTGTGTCAAAAGACATTTCCTGTAGGGCTGGCTCACACAGAACGGGCAGAAGTTTTGTGCCTGTGCCTTCCCTCCTCCCTTGGCATGCTCGGTTAGGTACTTCCTCTTTCACAGAAACAATAGATTGCAGTTATGCCCAAACTGGCTAACTTTGGTTTGCACCTGTTTCCACAGCACAATTGCAAACCAGCTTCACAGCGCAATCCTAGCCAACTTTCCAGCGCCGATGTAGCAGTGCCAACAGGGCGCACACTGCATTTTACAGTGTGGGGGCAGTCATGAAGGCCTCTTCAAAGTGAGGGAACATTTGTTCCCTTACCTTGGGGCTGCATTGTGGCTGCACTGGCGCTGGAGAGTTGGTTAGGATTGCGCTGTCAGACTGGTTTGAAAGGAAAGTGCAAACCATAGTTTCCTGGTTTGGCTGTCACAGCGAGCCATGGTTTACATTAAATTGGAAGTAACTTTTTGTTATCCTTTACCTCTGTTATCATTTACTCTTTCTCCAAGACAGCATCCATGGTTCTCCCCCACCTTTAATCCTCACAATAATCTTGTGGGGTAGCTTAGGCTGGGAGATGCTAACTATCCCAAGTGGACCCAGTGAACGTAATGGCTGAGTGGGGATTTAAACTCAGGTGTCCCTGCACCCTATTTATTATTATTATTATTATTATTATTATTAATAATAACAATAATAATAATAATAATAATAATAATAATAATAATAATAAAGAAAATGATATACCACTTTTCAACAAAAAACGTTCACAAAGCAGAAACGCTACACCAGATTTGCATAAAGCGGGGAAGGAGTACCCAGGGGTAAGGGTTGTTCCTATAGCGCCACTCATCTGAATTGATCCCTAGACTGCATAGGGGCAAGAGAAAGCCATCGAGTGCCTCTGTCAAGAGGGCCGTCCGTTCACCGTCCTTTTTCAGCAGGGCATCGGGTCAGGCCTGGGGAAAACTTGCAGTCAGCAGCAGGAGGAGGTTGCAGTGGCTGGAAATGGAAACAGAGCACAGAGACTGTTGAGAGGAGGGGACTCTTTCTTTCTTTCTCTCTCTCTCTCTCTCTCTCTCTCTCTCTCTCTCTCTCTCTCTCTCTCTCTCTCAGGCAGCAGCTGAACTCCTCTTCTTCCATCCCCAAGCAGGGCCTGATGACTGGCAGCTTGAGCTCCATCCTCAGTTTAGGGCGTGCTGCTGTTGTTCACTGTGGCGACAGCCCAGGAAACAAAAAACCCAGAAAATTTTGGAAACATTTTTTTTCTGTTCCCACCCCACCCCACCCCACCCCCTAGGACAACTTTCAATTTTTCTAATGGAAACATTGGAAATTTGGGGGAGATGCTAATCAGAAGCTAATGTTTTAGAAACTGCTTCTAATTAAAATGTTGATGCTATTTTTCCCCCCAAGGATGTGCTTATTGCTTGTGATTCATTTTCTCCGCAATTAATATTCCATATAATGTGTATGAATGATGATAACAGTTCAATATTTTCAATACTGTTTTAAAGTTTATATTCAAACAGGTTGCTAGCGGAGTCCTTAAGACTGGGACTGCGTGAGACAGTTTTTGCCCAGATAATACACACAAAATTTGTGGTTTCTTTTTTCATTTTTTCCTACTTCTCACGTAGCAAAAACTCATCGTAGATCTGCAGCTGAGGTAGCAGAGGGCGCAGCAGTTTGCAGCTCTCCTGTGGGCTTATTGGCAATTCTACATGTACATGACTTACAGCCCAACCCTATCCAACTTTCCAGTGCAGCTGCAGCTGCAATGCAGCCCCGAGGTAAGGGAACAAATGTCCCCTTACCTTGAGGAGGCCTCCGTGATTGTCCCCCCTAACAGAATGCAGTGCAAGCCCCATTGGCATGGCTGCATTGGTGCTGGAAAGTTGGCTGGGATTGGGCTGTAAGGTTTTAATGCTTTTATGTTTCATATACAGTGTAGCATATACTAAATAGTATAATGTTCTATCCTGAGTTATAAATAATGCATTTTATGTTGCTAAAGCAAGAAAATATGTTTAGGCCTAAGATGAACTTACCTATTGCACATATTTCAACTTTTCCCAAAATTTCCATTTTTTTCCTTGGCTACAAAATTTCCCAAATTTTACATCTCTGACAGCCCAATCCTATCCCAGACTGGGCTGCTGGGCAAAGCGGGTTACAGCAGCAGAAGTGACTTCCGCTGTCATAAAATGGCCACCGATGACGTGCGCAGCGCTCAGTTGGCGGCCATTTTGTATGTGCTGCCACATGGGGCCACCGCTTTGCCGACGGAGTCTGCCACGACTGCCAGGCCCAGGAAGTCAGCAGTGGGGGCGAGGGATAGAGTTGGGGCAAAACTGAATAGCCTCAAATTGTTGGGAGTTCCCCGCATTACACGGTCAATATTTTATTTCTGTTTATTGTGTTTAATTCAAGGTGTGCAGGAGACACACACCTAAAGCATGTGGACTTGGTGCCAGGTGCCTGTCTGGAGAGCAAAGGACCAGACCCAGAATGGGCCCCTTGAGGGACTGATGGCCGGAGGCCCCAGACCAAAGGCCAGGATAGCCATGCATTTCACTGAACCATATAATATCTCTCTCTCTCTCTCTCTCACTCACACACACACACACACACACACACACTCACAGTCACTCACACAGTCTCACACACACACACACACACACACACACGATCCATGGAGCCTAATGCTCCGAATTCGAATGGGGACCTTACTCCTTAAATCATGTACATGGAGTAAAATGGCCTCAGAATGCAGATGACGCCTTCCATCTCCAAATCCAGTGGAGACATAATATTAACAATATTTATTAACAGTATTTATATACCGCCTTTCCACAAAAAGTTCACAAAGCGGTTTACAGACAACATCAGATGATTTAAATGGCTCCCTGTCCCCAAAGGGCTCACAATCTAAAAAAAAAAGATGCAGAACACCACCAGCAAATAGCCACCAGAAGGACACTGTGCTGGAGTGAAAGGGGATCAGTTGCTCTCCCCCTGCTAAATGAAAGGAGCACCAATTGAAAAAGTGCCTCTTGCCCAGTTAGCAGGGGATTATATTTTATTTCTTGTGACCAGAGCCATCTCCCTGGGCAGTTGAGATTAGGAAAATCATGTTTGCAGAACAAAGGAGAGCTTTACACCTCCAATGGTCCTCACCACCCCATGATGAAGCTCAATCTAGGGGCAACCCAGCGACCATCCAGACTGCACCCTCAGCTGGGTGGGAAAACCAGCAGGGGTCCTACCTTGACTAGCAATAGTAGAGGACCCTCCTGCTTGGATCCCATAGCTGCTCCTCTGCCCTTGGTAGGTGCAGTCAGCCTTCCTCCTCTCTCTGCTCCGCTGTCCATCAGTAGCGCACAGTCCTTCCTGTCCCGCAGGCAGCCCATGTAAGAATTCCCTCTTCTCCATCCATCCTGCCTCCCCAGGTGGGTTCAGTGGTTTTCCTGCAGCAAACCTTTCTCTAGGCTCTCTGTGTTTTTTTTTTTTAACTTCTGCCAATCAGTTGCTGTAAACCATCGCAATGGAAGGAACATGTGGATTTCACAGGAATGAGCATTTTCATAGAGAACCCTTAAATTCAGTAGACATTTGGCTGAGGCAGTGATGACAGGAAACCCCCCCTCCCCCACTTTGCTAGAGAGGCAGGTGAAAGAACTGGAAAACTGAACACTGTGTATATTAAGAAGTGTCACAGGGATGTCGAATAATCATGGTAACTGGAACATACTCTCATTTATCTTCCAGTTTCTCCATCTTCTGAGGTGTTCTTGGAGCAGCTGGCGAAGGCCATGGAAACCCTCCGAGATTATGGAGTTTCAGTCGTAAAGGTATGTTGTTGTACTGAGTCTTCCTGCCTTACCAGCAGCTCAAGAAATCGGTCCCTTTCGCTCTCCAGGGGTGTTCGGCTCACCTCACCAGTAAAGGTGGTGCTCTTGGTTTCAGCATGACCCAGTCCTCTTTTAGTTGCCTCCTGTGGGACTTCTGACTTTAGCCTGAAAGGTGGTCAGTGTTTCTTTTGGTGTGAGGTGGGGAAGAGGGCTTGTAGGAGCAAGCGGAATGGGGTCTGTGTGTTAGGATATAAAAGCGCCACCACTACAAACAACTCTTGATGTTCCGTGTTTGAGCTCGTGTGGCATCGGGGTGAGGAGACTGAGGGCCCAACCCTATCCAACTTTCCAGTGCTGATGCAGCCGCAATGCAACCCCGAGGTAAGGGAAAAAACATTCCCTTACTTTGAAGCCTCTGTGACATTCCCTCCCCCCACTGCAGGATGCAGCGCACGCCACGTTGGCATGGCAGCATCAGCACTGGACAGTTGGGTAGGGTTGGGTTACAACTCAGGAAGTCTCTGGTTCAAATGTCACCTCTGCCCTGAGCTCACTAGGTGGCCTTAGGCAAGCCGCTTTCTCCAGTAGCGTCGTAAGGGGAGGGTGTTGGGGCGTTGGAGCGGGGGCTGGGTCCTGGGCGGGTGGAGGGGGTGTCAAAGCGGGCAGCGGTGGCGCAAAGCGGGCCATTTCAGTAGCGCAAGTGAGCAGCAGCAACGTGTTGGGCCCTGCCGCCCGCCCTGCGTCTCTGCTGTAGGGAAAAACAGTGGCGACAGTGATGTCACTTCCGCCATGGGGGGGGGGGGGCGATCGTAGCTCTGCTACTGGCTTTCTCTCATCCTCAGCTGCAATATAGGAACTATAATACTGACCTTGTTGTAAGAATTACAACAAGAAAGTACATGTGAAGTCCTTTGAACACTTGAACGCCCTATACAAATGCTACAGATTATTAAGCGTGTAGTGCAGTGGTTCCCAAACTGGGAGGCGTGGCTCCCAGGGGAGCCGTGGAAACCAGCGAGGGGAGCCGCGGAGTGCCAAAATCCTCTCGGAAAACAGTGCAATGCCAATTGGCAGGCATCAACGTAATGTAATGGGGAGCCACGGACAATGGTCGCCAATGGTCAAGGGAGGCACAGGTCAAAAAAGTTTGGGAAACACTGTAGTGTGTGCTTGGCTTTGGGGGCGGGGCTTTTCTTTGTTGTTAGTTATCATTTGCCAGTGGGTGTGCGAGTCTGGAAGAATCCAGATTGAGGCCACAGTGGAGATGGAGAGAGGTTTTACCCTCTGGATCTGGATTTTCCCACTCCGTGGCTGCTATTTCCTCTGGGAGAGAAGCCTCCCTCCATCACTGCTGTGGTCCTGATCCAGACCAGGCTTCTTGTGGCTGATACCGTATTTAAGAAAAAACAACACCACCAAGCACACAATGGCCAAACCACACATTTAACAGAATGTGTAGTTTGGCCCACAGACAAGACTAGATCAAGCCTACTTTCTGCTGTGAAAATTTTTTTTGATAGAGGGGTGCTTTTTAAAATGTGAGTATGATTTCAAATGAACTCTAGCGACATCTTGTGACAACTGACAAGTATTGCAAGCTTTATAGCCATGTTTTTGAAACATCTGCCAGAAGAAAACTCAAGGTGATACAGTCATTGTATAAGGAAATGTTGAAACTCTGAGGGAAGTAGATTTAGGTTAAATAGGAAGAAGAATGTCATAACTGTAAGAGCTGTTTGGCACTTGAACAGTCTGCCTCATGCAGTGGTGGGCTCTTCCTCATTGGAGATTTTCAAGCAGAGGTTGGACAGCCACTTGTCATGGATGTTGTAGTTGCCTGTGCTGAGCAGATGGACTACATGAACTTCAAGGACCCTTCTGACTCCTTGATTATATGAGAATTAAATGCTACTTTGTTTTGCACTGTTCAGTTGGCTCTAAGTTTCATAGAAAGCATTTACATTGTGGTTTATGTGGTTCAAAGAGCTCATAGACTGACTCCGTAAGGATGTGTCTCTTCTTCTTCGCAGGTGAATTGCCATAGAGAAGAAGCATCAGGGTACTGTCGAGAAGACAGTTCATTGGAAAAAGCATACCTGTTCAGGTAAGTCGCTCCTTTGAGTAATATCCTTAGAATATTTACTCGTTCATTTGTGTAAATACAGCCCAATAACTGTATTTAAATGGAAGAGTTTTGAGGTTGCAGTGTCAATGAATGTATCACATATACAGGAACACAGTGACCGTGGGAAGGGTTGCTTCCGATCCAGTGTACATTGCAGTGACACGAACCCCCTCACCTAAGCCTTATTTTGGAGCTTCCAGAGGAGTAGCAGCTGTGTTAGTCTGTTGCAGCAAAAACAACAGAGAGTCTTGTAGCACTTGAAAGACCGACCAGTTGATTTCCGCTTCGGCTCATGTGGGATAGCATCCCCTTCATCAGCTACGTGAATGGGAACCTGTCTCAAGCTTGGTGCCTACGTATTTTCAAGGCCACCATCTCCTGTCAAGACTCACCATCAACCTGCCAAGATCTCTGTCATTGGTGGCCTCTTGAGATAAATGAGTTGCTCATTTGAGTTGCTCAGTGTGAACTCTTAACTTGACTCCTTGGTTGTGACGCTCTGCAAAGCTCGGGTTTTGTTTTTGTTTTTTGTCTCACTGGCACCTCCTTTTGAGGCCCAGTTCTCGGTTTTCACCGAGAGTCAATCCCCTCATCTGGACTTCTGGATTGTTCTGGGGGGAGGTGGTGGTCACCTTCACTGCCCCGTATGTGCTCTAGGGCCAGTGGCTCTTCGTTACCCTGCAGGGTGGACCTGATCAGATCAGATTCAGGCCCAGTCCTGACATCAGGTGGGATACGGGGTTGTTGTAAGAACATAAGAAGAGCCCAGCTGCTGGAGACCAGAACTGGACACAATACTCCAGATGCGGCCTTACCATCGATTTGTACATCTGTGTAAGCAAATCCTAACTTAGGGCTAATCTAGGTGTGCAAGGAAACCGTGTGTGTGTTAGATGTGTTTCCCCCTTTGCATATAAGCAGTGGTCTACTCTTTATGCAACAAGGAGCATATGTAGGGGAGGGAAACAGAAGGCTATGGGGGGGGAAGACATATGGGAGGAAGTGGTCCTTTGTGCAATGTTTAACCTGAGGATGGGACTATTGGATGCGCTACAAATGAGGCGTGGCCTTAGCTCTCTTATTGCCGGCTCCAGCCCTACTCGGGGGACAAGAGACTAACACAAGCCCCTTTCCTTTGCCCATTCAGAAGTTGTCAGCTTGTTTCGTCTCCTTCTCCAGGGGCCACGTGCTGCTTCGCGAGCTCCCTATAGATGCCTTGTTCAGCGTGGATGCCATTGTGGCCAACGTGCTCTTGTAAGTTGACGTGCTGCCTCTGCATTTGCGTGGAGACCTTTACGGCCTGTCTCCTTTTCATCTGGCATGGAAAGCAGGCTGTTGCCGCTGGTTCCTGTTGGGGATTTGAGAAAGAATCGGAGTCTGGGGAAGGAGGCCAGAAAGGGCTGACCCGGCTGGCCCTGTGGTAGAGGGCAGTGAAGGCCTGGCGTCTCGTCGAAGGGGCTCAGGCCTTGTCCCCTGCAGCCAGGAGGGTCTGTCTTGCCGCCTGGCTCAGTGGTGCTGCATAAGCTGAAGCTCTGCCTGCTATATCCAGGGTCCCAGGTGGAGGGACGAGTCTGCTTGGACTCCACAATGATACAGTGTTGAGTGCCCAAAATGTCCCACTGTGCCTGGCAGAAGAGTCTGCTCTGTCTGTTGTGCGCGGTACTCGTTTCCTCTGCCCTCGTCTGTCCTCCACTGATTTGAAAGCCAAGAAGAAGAAGTAGGATTAAGAACAGATTGTCTGATAACATGGTATCACAGTTCAAAGCCGGCCTCAGCAGCTGCGGTGTGTGAATTGGCAGGGCTCTACCCTACATAGTGCCTTGGCATTCATGTGCCCTGGAGACAAGACGCACGCACGCACGCACGCACGCATGCACGCACTACCACCCTCGCTCAGGAATGTCAGTTCTGTGGCTGGGGAGGGAGCGCTGTCCTGAGGAACGGTCCCACGACATCTCACAAGGCATTGCCAAAAAGCAGAGAGAGAAACAAAATAGGGACAGGGACAGAGGCAGGAGATGGAGGAAGAGGGATTTCACGGTACCCGGTCAGTAGGGAAAGTTGGCACGTCTGTGGTACTCTTGCCAAAGAACTAACACTTCCCCGTGATAGACGTTCCAGTCACAACATCCTCTGTGCCTTCTTCCCAGCGCCCTCCTCTTCCATGAAGTGAAATATATTAGAAGGCCGGTGGACCTTCAGAATCTGGAAGACGCTCTCAAGGGTCAGTCGGACCTCGTTTTTGCCTACGTGCAGGCGGTGGGGACGGCAGGTACGACATCCGATTCCTTCGCTAGGCAGCAGAGGGTTTGCTTCTTGCTAGTCCTTGCTGCTTTGCCTGGTTTTTTTCTCCAGGATCTTTACCAGTGGCTGTGTTGGAGTTTTCTCTGAAAAGGCCCTGGAAAAACTGTTGTTGCACTCAGGAGGGTTGTACCTTTAGGGTCTGGAGGGTGCCTTTTTTTAAGACTCCTGAGAAAGATTGGTAGGGTTAAAACGGGAAGGATTTCAAAATAAGTGAGCAGCAATAACATAGCAATAACAACATTTCTAACAAGCACACATTCACACACATATGCACGTCTTCCATTCCTGAAAATCTCACCTGGTACTTATTCACCGGATCGGATTTTGCAGGGTCAGGATTGGGTTGATAGGAGGGAGGTGGAAATAGGAGGCTGATAAGGAATGAAACCTCTCTCTTTCCAGAACACAGAGTATTAATGGAGGCTGCTTTTGTCTACGGCTCTCTTAAGTTTGCCTTGACCACTGAAGTGATGCTTTTGAGCGTTCGGTAGGTATATTCAACCTTTCACACTCTCCCCCTTTTGCGCTCTGATTCAGGCTTGCAATTAACCACTTACCTGTGGTAAGTAAAAATGGTCTCTAGAAGGCCAAGCAGGTTTCTGGTCTTTCTTCAGGTCCCAGAGTTGATGTGATGTGGGAGTTGTGTGATTGGAAATTCCCAGCTATGGCCGGGGGGGGGGGGAATTCAGTGATAAAATCCCCTCCCCACTCCCCCCGCATCCAAAGCTGCTATTAGCTGCCTGGGGAAAACTTCTGGGCAAGATGTGCCTCCAAAGCGGTCTCCTCCTGTTTTGGTCTTGTCCTGCAGCAAAGGGGGGGGGGGCGTGACAGCAAGTAGGGCGGCTGGGGTCCCCTTCAAGCCCCAGCTGCCAGATGAGGAGGCAAGGCTAGATACAACGAGATCTCGCTGCTGCTGCCCAGACACAGGGGGCAAGAGACACTTCGCTACATGCTGTGAATGTCCATGCTGACGAGCGCATGAGCGTGCCAACACCGTGGGGGGGGGGTTGCCAACGTTCCGGACCTTTCCTCCCCCAGCAGCGAAGAGCCTGATGTGCCGCCCTCGAAGCTCTTTTTCTGCCACTGCAAGGTGGCCACAGACCCAGCCCAGCCGTGCCGAAGGACGCCGATGGAGCAGCCACTGACCACACTGAGCGTCCACAAGTTCCTGAAGCTAATGGGGGAGCCCATCGTGGTATGTTTGGTGGGAGCAGTGGCCTCCTTTAGCCCCACACGCGTGTCTGCCAGATGGGCTCGGGGCCAGCCCAAGGCTGAGGTCTGATGAATAGGGTGGGTGGGTGGGTGGGGGGAGACCCTCCACCTGCAGCCTCTGCCAGTCAGCTCTGTGGCCCTTCGTCGTCCCCCCCCCACGCCTCCCTTACTTGCCGCCGCTGTACACCACGCGCAGTCAGCACTGCCGGCTTCTCCTCCCACTTCTGCAGCATTCCGCGTGAAAAAGGCAAGCGGTGGGCCCAGGTGCGTCCTCTTCGTCTCGCATTGACTTTCCACGGCTCCTCTCTGCCTTTGACAAACAGCAGGCCACAGGGAGGGGGGAGGAGACAGGTTGCGTGCATGCGCAGGGTTGATGGTGGCCGTGGCAAGCCACCTCACGCATGGTGGAGGGGACACACACACACACACACACACACACACACACACACACACACACACCCCGCTGGCCGGACCCCAGTTCACTTCAGGGCATGTCAGGGTAGGGCCTGTGGGATAGTAGGTTACTATAGTAGTAACCTAGAATAGTAGGTTACGTCTAGGGTGTGCCTGTGGGAGGCAAAGGGGGGGGGGAGGAAGCTGCCCTAGTCCAGCCCTGGCCTCTTGTCCCAGGTCCAGTCTTGAGAAGCGTGCGCTTGGCCATGTTTGACAGAGCAAGAGCCACTTCTTCGCCAGCCATAGGGATATCAGACCCCCCCCCCCCGCTCCCTCCAGCATCCTCCTCCTTCCCACCACTGCTGCAACTCTCTCTCACACACACACCCTTCCCGGGTAGAACAGCCATTCCAGGCTTCCTGGGAGTCTTGGCAGGAAGAGTCTCTCCTGGGGAGCGGAGTTGGAGAGGGGAGTGGTCAAGTATTCCCACCGATGGATTTGTCTCATTGGGGAGGGGAAGGATGGCTGGCGGCTCCCTTTGGGTTACGGATTGGGCAGTTCCGGGGGGGGGGGCTGGTTGGTGTTATGAGTGGAAGGACTGCAGGTGGGGGGCCCGGAGAAAGGGCCTGCTGGGCCAGCACCGGGGGCCAGGCCAAGGGCCGAGACTGCCCTTTTGGAAGCCAGGAAATCGGCTCCTCGTGAGTTTGGCTCCTTTGCTACCGTCGCTCATAGCTTGAGCCCAATTCCCCTGAAGGGGATTGTGTCTCAGCTCTGGGAGTCTCTCTCTCTCTCTCTCTCCTCCAGAGGGAGGTCACAGAAGATCCCAACGTGGTTTCAACCACTCACCTCAAACTCGGCCTTCCACTGGTCTTTGTTCTGACTCAGAAAGAGACGCTTGACGCGGATAAGACGACTGCAGAGTTGGTGGCCTGGCGGTTGCTGGGGAAAGCCGGAGTTGTCCTTTTATCAAGGTATTTTGATAAGGGCTGAGTGTAGATCTGCAGGCTGTGGTTTGAAGGCAGGTCAGGCAGCAATCTTTTGCAGGGGGAAGAGGGGGTCTGAAAGGAGGCGGCCATCCCATCATGTGTGAGGAAGGCAGGCAACAAAGCAGCCAATCCAGGCATTTTTGCTCAGAAGACCCGCTGAGTTTAGTTCTCAAGTAAATCATTGGCCCTTTGGGGGGGTTGTTGTTTTGTCTAGGAGCTTTTGTATTATTAAAATCCAGCGCAGACTGGTGGAGGCAGGGGGAATGTGATGCCATTTTGCCATCCCTTTATTTATTTGTTTAAGACCTCCTTACTCAGGAAATGAAAAACATTTCATAGCTGTCTTTGTTATATCTATATTGCCGTTTTCAAACTAATGCAGGAACAGGAAGTTCAGGCACATAAGCAGAGAGGCCCCGTTCCCTGACCGTGGTTGCACAAAACGTGACAAGAGCAAAAGGAGCCAATTGGACAGTGGAAGAGCTGATTCTGGGTCACAGAAAGCCTTCTGCCCCAGAGCCTCCTTGCAGAGTGACACAAGGGGGAGGGACACGTGCTTGACATATCAAATAAACGGAGAGCGTCCTGCACGAAAATCCTTTCACGTCCTCAGAAGCTCAGTTGCTTGTGACTGAGTTTGGGCTTCTAAAGGGAGGCCCCCTTCCAGACGAGGTGGCTGAGCCAAGCATTGGTTCCCCTCGCTCCGGGTTGCTCCGTACGCTGGCTGCCAGTGGCTCTCCTAGGTTTCAGTCCGGGGTCTTTCATCCTGGAGCTGCTGCCAGGGGTTGAACCCGGGGCCTTCTTCATGCAAAGCAGGGACTCTACCGCTCCACTACAGTCCCTCCCCTCTTTGACTGGAAAACTGGGAAATAAGTTGTAGAATTAGCATGTCGGGGGAAATGGGTTGTAGCCTATTCTTTCCCTGACATACTAGTTTTCTGTGTACAGGGAAGCATTCAGTCACCGCCGCTTCCAACTGCAGTTTGAAGTGGTGCAGTCCAAGCACAGTGTACAACCCCTTGAGAACTAGGTCTGAACAGTGTCGTTCTCGATGTCCTGCATGTTACAGTTTTTCTTCTGTCTTGAAAGGAGTTCTGCTGGCCTGGACATTCCTTTCCGGTATAACGTGGCCCTCAAGACCGCCGAAGAGGTTAGTTCTTATCGCTCTTTAAGACTATTATACGTTTGGATTTAACTGCCTCATGGGCGGTATTATTTATTGCCGCTGTGTTTTTCGCCTTGGATAACTTCAGGGTTGTCCAGCTGCCCCCCTTGCCAGTAGCAAGTTGGATCAGGGCAGGGTTTACATGCTTAGCTGCTCCATTGAGAATCTGGGGACAGGCAAGTTTTGTACCAATCGACTCCCAAATTCTGTGCTCTCAATAACTTTGCAAACGGAGGTGAAACTTTCTTATTGTGTTTTGGTCCTGTGGTTCTGGCTAAAACAAAATCTGGGAACTTCTTTTGGCCAAGGGAAGACCATTGATGTGCACTAGGAAGGCACTGGCAGCCCCTCCAGCCACGTTTTCTTCCCATACTTCTCTGACGAATGAAGCTGCCGTCTAGCGAGTCAGACCATTGGTCCTACAAGACCCGTGTGGTCTTCTCTCGGGAAGAGGAGGGTCTCTCCCAACACCTGCAACCAGGCCTGGACAGGAGATCCCACGGATTGAGCCTGGGACCACCTTTCGCCTGCAACGCCTGTGATCTCCCACTGCACTCTGGTCTCACCTGTAAATGAGATCTGTATTGGTGTGACTCCAACCCAGGCAAGACTTCTGGTGCAGCGATTGTCATGGCCGCTTCCTTAAGGGAGCACCCAGACCGGGGATTTTGCGCATGATCTGCTGCTGCTGCTGCTGCTGCTGCTGCTGCTGCTGCTGCTGCTGCTGCTGCTGCTGATAGTTGCACAACGATGGGGCGTCCTAGGAGACCAGGCAGGGAAAGACCATCCCTGGGTTGGAAGGTGCTTGTGACTCCCTGGCAACATGGCTACACTGCCTCAGGGAGTTGCCCTGTCGCCCACGGAGATCAGTGGCTGGACATTGGGACGGGCAACTGGTGTGGACCAAACTGGGCTTTCAGAAAGCCAAGTAATCTGTGCCAGTAACTGAAAGCCAGAAACTTTGGAAGAAAGAGACTTGGGATCCTTGTGCTTCTGGCAGAATCCTGTTGATCCTGAATCCAGAATTCTGTACAAAAGAGGGTTCAAGGGAGGGGGAACTGCCTCTTGCACCCCAGTTTGCAGCTCATTCGCTTTGCGTGGCTGCAGGGCGTGCCTGTTAAATACCTGGTTTTGAAAGACGTGGAGGAAATCGTCGCCCTGGTGGAAAGTGGTAAACAGAGTGACCCTGCCCAGGATTATGAGGAGGAGGAGGAAGAAGACAGTGAGAACTACAGACAAGGTAATTGGGCCCCTTTCCTTCTTAGGTCGTCCGTGGCCCGTTTTCAGTACTGCGACAGCTCATGTCTCTGCTTCTGAATCGGAAAAGCTGTGCTTTCTCTTGCCCCCCCCCCCACAGCCTCCCCAGCTGGGCTGCTGCTCCTTGTTGCCCCCCTCTTCATCCTCTTCCCCTGGGATGGGCTCCATTTCTGTGTCCTGGAGCCTTCGTGAAGTGGGAATACCCTCTGACATGCCTCCCCCTCGTTCTGGGTTTTCTTCTCTTGCCCACTAGAGTGTTTTGTTTCTCCTGCAGAGATTCAGGACGATCAGGTGGTTGAATCTGTTGTCAAGGACAGGAAGCAAGAGCTGCCCCTGGAACTCATCCAGACCCTGACGGAAGAATCCTTCAGCTCTGCACTGGCAAAGGCTGACCACATGGTGGTGCTCTTCTATGCCAGCTGTAAGTAGATTATTATAGCGCACTACTGCAGCAGCTGCCAGCGGGTGGCGCAGTGGGTTAAACCGCTGAACCATAAGCTGTCGATCGAAAGGTCGGCAGTTCGATTCCCGCGACGGGGTGAGCGCTCGTTGCTTGGTCAGCTCCTGCCAACCTAGCAGTTCCAAAGCATGTCAATGCGAGTAGATAAGTAGGTACCGCTTGCGGGAAGGTAAACAGCGCTCGGTGTTCCAGTCGCATGCTACGCGCTGCGGCAAGGAGAGTCATGCCGGCCACATGACCACGGAGTCATCTTCGGACAACGGATGAGCACCACACCCTAGAGTCGGACACAACTGGACTTAATTGTCAGGGGTCACCTTTACCTTTACTGCAGCAGGTGGCAAATGTGTGTGTGTGTGTGTGTGTCGCAGTCATGGAGGCCTCTTTGAGGAAGGGGGGTAAGCCCTGGGGGTCTGCCCTCACTTCCCCCAATAGGTCTTTGGCTGGTACAACTCCGAGTGGACCCGGGGAGGTGGACTAGATATTGTCGGAGACATTGCTGCTGATAACCGCCCCCTTCCTGCCCTCGACACACTCCCTCTCCACCCCGGTCCCCGCCCTGTTCTTCCCCTCCTTTTCCGCTCACCTCCAGCACTGGGGCATCATCCGGGACTCACTGTTTCCAGCGGTGGCCCGGTTACGCATGACGGCACGCCATGTTTTGCGATGCCATAAAGGCTGTTGCAGCATGGCTCAGACAGAGCCAGGGCTGCAGGCCACGAGGCCACTTCACTCCCGGGCTTCTCTCATTTGAAGTCTTCCAGGACTCAGGGCAGGCAGGAGGGCCCAGAAACCGCAGCCGCGGAGCCCCTCCAGCCCTTTGTTTTGTGTCCTGAGGGCCCTTGGTGGCCCACCCCCGAAGTGGGTGCTTCTCCGCATGTTCTGCACCCTTCCCAGGGTGCAGCAGAGCCGGCTTCCTTGGCTGCTCAGGGTGCCGGAGAGCTGCTGGCCCTGTCCTTGGCCTGACCCAGCAGGCTTCTCGGGTCTTCTTGCAGAGCCTGTGTGGGGTGCTGGTTAGAAGGCTGGGCTTAGACTGGGAGACCGGGGCCCAGGAAGTCACATGTTCACAGAACTTACAAGGCGACTTTGGGTCAGTTGTGCACTCTCCGCCTCAGCTGTTGGTGGTTGTAGGTGCTCCTCGGAGGAGGGGCAGGAGAAAGACAATAGCAATACTGTTTTGTAACCATCATGATGAAGAACAATCAGTTTGTGCACGTTTATATACAGTATTAATATACAGTAAATAATAATAATATACAGTATTTATATACCGCCTTTCTGGTCATTGGATTTCTCCTCTGACTTTATTCAAGGCGGTGTACATGGGCAGGCTGTTCTAAACCCCAAGGGGTTTTGACAATATAATAACGTTCTAGTCTTTCATAGAACCCTTCATTCGAGATGTTGCTTTCACAGTCCAGCTCTCTCTCTCTCTGTGGCGTTCGCCTCAGCACGCTTCAGCTTCAGATAACACAGGCAACCTTGATTGTCACTCAAGTGTTGCAGCTGCAGCTTCACTCCCCCACAAAGACTCTGCAGCTTATCAGCTCGGCGTGCCGGCAGCTCTCCGACAGACTTCTGGCCGTCTTGAACTGCTGTCCTGCAGATCTTCAGGCAGATTTATGAGACAAACGCTCTACGTCCTGAGCCAGACGTCTGGCCACGCTTGCTTAGTCTGCATCATGTCTCTCGCTTGCAACATTCAGGGCCCAGTCCTATGATGAAGCCTCAATGCAGCCCCAAAGTCAGGAGACAAATGTTCCCTTACCTTGAGGAGACCTCTCTGAGTGCTCCCCCACCTCAGGATGCAGCGCATGCCCCATTGGCATGGCTGCATCACCGCTGGAAAGTTGGATAGTGTTGGGCCCTCAGTGTCAACATTTAGTGTTGGCTCTGGGTAGGCACAGCTGTGGGTCTGTCTGACTGTCTTCCTTTGCCTTGTAGGGGAAGCCGTCTCGCTGGTGGTGCTGCAGTCTTTCATCGAAGTGGCTGCTCGCTTGAAAGGTATGGATGCGCCCCTGATTTCACTGGCAGGCTGCCTGCGGCTCATGGCCCATGTGCTTCTTCGTTGCAGTCTCTGCTTTCATTTAAAACCCCAGTGTTCGGATGCAAAGAGTTGGGGATCAGCAGCGAGGCGGCCAAGTTTGCGGACGACACTAAACTGTTCCAGGTGGTGAAGTCCAAAAGGGATTGTGAAGGGTTCCAGTAGGAACTCTCTAAACTGGGGAAGTGGGCAGCGAAATGGCAGATGCGCTTCAATGTGAGTAAGTGTAAAGTAATGCACATTGGGGCAAGAATTCAAAAGTTCGCGTATACACTAATAGCTGTCTGTGACGGATCAGGAGAGAGATCTTGGGGTGCTGGTGGACAGGTCGATGAAAGTGTCGACCCAGTGTGCGGCGGCTGTGAAGAAGGCCAATTCCATGCTCGGGATCATTAAAAAAGGGATTGAGAATAAAACGGCCAATATCATTATGCCTTTGTACAAATCGATGGTAAGGCCACATCTGGAGTACTATTGCGTCCAGTTCTGGTCACCACACCTCAAAAAGGATATAGTGGAACTGGAAAAGGTGCAGAAAAGAGCGACCAGAATGATTCGTGGGCTGGAGCACCTCCCTTATGAGGAAAGGCTACAGCGTTTGGGGCTTTTCAGTCTAGAAAAAAGGCGCCTGAGGGGGCACATGATTGAGACGTATAAAATTATGCATGGGATGGAGAGAGTGGATACAGGGAAGTTCTTTTCCCCCTCACAACAGAATCAGGGGACCCACTGAAATTGAACGGCAGGAGAGTCCAAGTAGACAAAAGGAAATACTTTGCCCAGCGCATAGTTAATCTGTGGAACTCCAATGGCACCTGAAAGCCTAGATGCCTTTAAAAGGGGACTGGACAGACTAATGGAGGAAAAGGCCATCCCAGATTGCAAGCCATGATGACTACGTATATGCAACCTCTGGCTTTTAGAGGTAGCCTCTCTCTGAATACCAGATGCAAGGGAGTGGCAGCAGGATACAGGTGTGCTCTCAGAGGCATCTGGTGGGGCCACTGTGAGATACAGGAAGCTGGACTAGGTGGACCTTTGGCCTGACCCAGCTGCAGGGCTCCCCTGTTCTTATGTAACATCATCTTTGGTCTGTGCTGGTGGGTGCAAGAGCAGCTGAACAGGCAGGCTGGCTGGAGGGTGTTGTCTGATGGTGGAGATGGAGGACCTGACTGCTTTCCTTGGCCTGGGCTGCAGGAAGCTCCGGGGGCTTTATATCAGCCAGTGGCATCAGACTGACCCTGGGGTTTCTAAGTAGGCTTACCATACTCCTGGCCCCGGCTGGGACGAGTCCTGGTTTCTGGGTCTGTCCCGGCCGCCGTCCCAGCCGGCCCTGATCCCCGCGCCAGCACCTCTTGACTTCCCCCGCAGCAGCGCTAATGCGCTGCATCTTCGTTCCTGCCGGGACTTTTCGTGCGCTTGGGATAGGCATGTAGGGGGGAAGGTGAGGCAAAGACACGGCGGCCTTGTGAGCAGTGTTGCAGCCTCTGGCACGAGGGCCTTGCTGTGTGAACCTGCACGCGCCTTTTTTCGCCACGGCAGTGATGCCGCCTTGCCCAGCAAGGGACTCTCGGTCTGTGGCAAGCCAGGGTGTCAGATGGAGAAGAACCTTTCCAAGCCCTGCTGCTGCCTGAAGATGCCGGGAGCTGAGCCTGTGACCTGCAGGGCAGCAGGTCCAGTGTGTTGCGGGCATCTTTTGTGCCTCTGCATCCCTAGTTCATCATTTGAACCATCCTGCAGACTTGGAGAGACATACAGCATCTATTCAACATATTGGAGAGGTACGGGGAGGCTCTGATGAAAGCATTTCATCCGGGGGTTTGGGGTAGGGTGTCATCAGTATGCGGATGACACCCAGCTCTTTCTCTCCTTTCCACCTGACTCCAAGGGGGCGGTCGATGTCCTGAATCGTTGTCTGGAGGCAGTTGGGAGCTGGATGGGGGCGAACAAGCTGAAATTAAATCCTGATAAGACAGAGGTTCTTCTGGTCCAGAGGTCTACGACTCAGGTACTGGATCATCGTCCTGCTCTGAATGGGGTTGTACTCCCTCTGAAGGAGCAGGTCCGCAGCTTGGGGGTTCTCCTGGATGCGCAGCTGCTCCTGGATTCCCAGGTAGCGGCTGTGGCCAGAGGGGCTTTTGCCTAGCTTCGGCTGGTGCGCCAGCTGCAACCGTACTTGGATCGTGCAGACCTGGCCACAGTGACCCATGCCCTAGTGACATCTAGACTAGATTACTGCAGTGCGCTCTATGTGGGGCTGCCTTTGAAGACTGTTCGGAAACTGCAACTAGTGCAGAATGCGGCGGCCCGGGTGGTTGCCGGGGCTTGTCGGTTCGACTCAGTCGGACCGTTGCTTCAGCGGCTACACTGGCTACCGGTTCGTTTCCGGGCACAATTCAAAGTGCTAGTTTTGACTTTTAAAGCCCTTAACGGCTCCGGTCCAGGGTATTTGAGGGACCGCCTCCTTCCTTATAATCCGACCCGTACTCTGAGGTCATCAGGGGGGCCCCTGTTGACCGGGCCGCCATTGGTGGAAGTGAGGGGGATGGCGGCACGGAATAGGGCCTTCTCGGCGGTGGCGCCCCAATTGTGGAATTCCCTCCCCTTGGAACTAAGAACGACTCCCTCTTTAGAGGCTTTTCGGCGGGGCCTTAAGACGTTTTTATTCAGGACTGCTTTTAATGTCTGACATGGTGGGCTGACTTTTTAACAAATGGTTATATATGTAAATGCTGGTGACCCATTGGGGTTGTTTTTAATCTCAAGTGTTTTTAATTATTTTAATGTGTTTAATTAATTGTTTTAAAGTTGTTTATATGTATTTTAATATGTTGTAAGCCGCCTTGAGTGCCTTCGGGAGAAAGGCGGGCTACAAATTCTTTAAATAAATAAATAAATAAATTTCCCAGGCGGGGCCGGACTGTTCTCTCAATCTCTCCCAAGTCCCAGACATGTGCCATAAGAACTGGCCTGTGCTGAAGCCTCTGCTTGTACTAGTACAGTACAGGCTGTTGGGAGAGGATTGCAAGCATGCCTTGTGACCACCAGGTGGCAGCATTGCATAACAGCAGCAGCTCTGTCCATTGAGAGTGGCTTTCCCCCGGTTCTAGACAAGAATACCAAAGATGGCAGGGTTTATCCCCAACAATTCAGCAAGAGGTCCTCCCACAACCGTATTCCCTTTCTCTTCCTTTGTGCAATTCTCCTGCAGATCCGAAAGCTCTTTTGCAGGGCTTAGTTTTCTAAAATGAGCAACCTGATCCTTCCTGTGCAGAGTTGGGTGCAGCTAAGCCCCTTGATCTCCCTGGGTTTATATACTATGCCTAACTGTGCATTGGTGGGGCTGCAAGAATGCTGGTGAGTGACAGCTGGAAGCTCTTGTCTTCACTCCTTGGCTGGCGTTGGGCACGGGCCTCTTCCCGCAGCATCGCCCTGCTGGAAGAAGGACAGTCAGAACTGGTGGTGGTTCGAGGGGAACAGAAGGCACCTCCTGGCTGTGCCCTTTGCAGCCCCCTTGTGGGAAGGTCCTTGCCTGCCTTTCAGGCCCCTCAGCCCTGCGGCTACCGGAAGAGCCTGAGGCTGGGCGGGCCAGAGCGACCCACCTGCTCCCGCAAGCCTTGCTCCCTGGCCTGGCACCCTCTGGGCGTGCTGCCTGCCCCACAGCCTGGTCTTCCCGCCTGGGCTCTCGTTCCCAGAGCTGTTCTCGTCCTGCCCTGCATAGCGGAAGCTCACCCACATTTTCCCCTCTGGGCTCGGTTCTGCAACACTTCTTCTCATTGAAGTCATGTGTCAGTCATCATTGTAAGGTCGGCCAGTATTATTGCAAGTGGGGGGTGGGACTTGCACCTGTTGCAAGTGGAGGTGGGTGGGACTAAGGCTGAGAACACAGTGGTGGTAAATCCAGCCCATGCTGGGACTTCTTCTTTCACAGCTCGCACCCTCGGTCGCTCTACCGAGCCAGCTCAGGCCTCTGTCTTGAGCTCAAATGCTCTCTTTAAAGGCTGATCTACACCAACTCCTGTTGCGTTGCATTTGCGTTGGGAGGCGCGCGAATGTAGGGGACAGGACGCCCTGCCCGAAACGCTGCCCTGGGCTCCACCAATTTCTTCAACGCGCTTGTCCCTCCTGATTGTCCTGCCTTCTAATAAAGCTCAACGCTGACTGACTGAAACGCAAGTGCGCTCAGATTGGCTGAAAAACCCCTCTCATCCCATTGGTCAAACAATTTGCTCCGCGTCCCACCCTCTCTCAATCATGAGCATGGTCCACGGCCGATTGCAACGGAACTCGGGAGAGCACAGCTCTCCCGTGTTCCATGGCAATCGGTTAAAAAGGCAGCCACACTGCTCCGCATGCGCCGCACGCGCTCAGGACGCACCGGGAGAAGTGCGGTGTAGATCAGCCTTAAGTGCCTGGAGGTTGTTTGAAACGAAGCCTGCTATTGACAGCAGTGCAGGAGCTCCGTCCTGCAGCACCTGCTGTAGACACCTTGCAGGCTCTCCTGCAAGGGATTTGTCAACCAGCAGCCCAAAGACAGTCTCCACAGGCACGCGGGTTTGTGCTGCTGCTTCTGGGAATTCCGTCCTCTGCCCCTGCTTCCTGGCGCTCTCTGACATCACCACGTCAGGGCCAGGAAGCGCTCTGTCTGCTTGCTGGTGGTTGGATAGAATTAGAAAAGCAGCAAGTGGGCCCTGGCATTCCACCGCGGTGGGGGGGGGGCAGCTGCCTACTTATGCCCTGCTAAACTCCCAGAAAACAATGACAGATGCAAGGCCTTTAGTGTGTGGACAGGTGAGCAAAAGCGGCAGCTGGCACAGGGCTGTACCCGCAGCGTTGGCAATTAGCTTTCTTCTTTAAAATGAGCAAACCTGTAAGATTTTGCCAGTAAGATCCAGTTGGCCAGCAAGGATGCTTTTCTTCTTGTCAAGCACTCGGCACTTTTATAAAGGTACAAAAAAGGAAAAGAAATTAAACGAACTCAAACAAAAGTGAATGCAGTTGTACGGGAGGGGAGATGGTTTTTTCCTCACTGAGCTCAGCTGTCTTCGAGCAGTTTTCCCCCAGCCTGGTAACATGATGAAACTATAACCAGAGGGGCAGGTTTCAGAGGGGCTTCAAGTAACCGAACACAGCAAGGTGAGGGGCAGGGAGGGGGGCAGATTTCACTCTCCCAGTGCACCTTCGTTTGATACCAAAAAGAGCCCCATCCCTCCTGTGCCGAGAAACAGGATGAGCCCATGTTGAATAAACTTGCAGGGAACCTGTGTGCCTAGCCTGGCCCTTGGGACCGAATCATGGAAATAGTAATAGTAATAATATTAAATTTATTTATATACTGCTTTTCAACAAAAAAAAGTTCACAAAGCGGTTTAGAGACAAAATCAAATAACTAAATGGATCCCTGTCCCAAAAGGGCTCACAGTCTAAAAAGATGCAGAAGACATGCCAGCCAACAGCCACCAGAAAAGACATTGTGCTGGGGTGAAAGGGGGGGGGCAGTTACTCTCCCCCTGCTAAATCTAAGAGGAGGAGCTGCACCACTGGGAAAAGTGCCTCTGGAAATGGGAGTTCCAGGATGGGGAATCCCAATGGCTGCCCTTGGAAGCAGAAAAGCAACAACACGTGGTAGGGTGATTTGGGTTGGCGCTGTGGCCTTGAGAGAGGAGAGCTTTGTGCTTTGTCCTCTGCTGTGGCCCTGATCCAAATTAGTCCCCCCTGAAGCTATTAGCTGTGGGCACAAATTATGCTGGCAGGTTTTTCCTTCCATGGCTAGTAGCATCTGGGGGGAGGGGGCACAATGGAAGCCAAGGAATTGGCATGCGGTAAACTGGGTTAACCCCCCTTTCCCCACACCATGGACCCCATAAAATCTTCCCCCTCACAGCTGCTGCTTTTTGAAAAAGATACCAGGCGTTTCACCCACGGAGCTTGCCAGCCACATCGCATCTAGTCTGGGCTTCTTGGTACACAAGAAGCATCATTGAGTGCGTGTTTGACCAAAATACACAAACCTTGAGACCAGGCTGGTCCAGGACCTCCTGACGCTTGAGGCAGCCAGCCAAATGCTGCCCCCGCCCCCCTTACCCAGCGATGTACCAGCCTCTGCTCCTCCCGCTCTCCAGTGCTGGAGCTCAGCACTCTACATTTCCTCTTCTTTTCCCAATCCAGGGAGTGGAAGGAGAAGAAGGAGCAGTGGAGGAGGGAAGGGGGCGGATGGAGATGGGCGCCCCCTACTAATCTGCTGCCTGAGGCAACTGCTTCAGCTGGCCTCATGGATGGGCCGGCCCTGCCTTGAAAAATAAGTAGAAACATGAAATGTGTTGTGAGAGAATATTTTCCTTCTGTTCTGGAGTCTTCTGTGGGGGGAAATGGGAAGCAGGTTCCTTTGGTAAGAATTGTTTGTCCGAAGTGTTGGCTGTGTGCCGTTGGAGGCTTTGTTCGTGCAGGATCATGACCTCCCTGGTGTTGGCTCTCTGTTTCCTACAAGGAGGAGAGATGGGGACTTCCATGTTTTTGCCCAGGCAATTGTAGCTCCTAGCCGTGAGCTAAAAAGGAGATCTTTGTGTGCATTAAGGGGGGTGGCCCTTATCCATAAAATGGAATCAAGCAAACCTAGGAACATTTTCTGTAGCACGGTTCCTAGTTTTGCCGCGTTTGAGAGTATTGTTTTCCTGTATTTTGTGCAATGGGTGCTTTTTTTTAAAATCAAAATCAAGATTTCGTAAATGATGTAATACATTTGAATTTAATGTACATGTTAGACTACCTTGTTTAGATTTTTCTGCCTTTCCTTTCCTGCACCACAAACATTCCTGGCTGGAATACAGCTCTTTACAGGAATAACGGCACTCCAGGGCCAAGCAGTTGATACTAGACTTTTCCGTTCACAGTTTGGCATGTCAGGGAGGGCTTGATTAGTGCCAGTGTTCTGACTCAGAATCTGTTTTTAATACCAGGAACATGTGAACTAGTAATGGGGATGCCTTTGGGCATGGGCAGGGTACGTTTCCTGCATCACTGAGCAATCCCAGCTGCAGTAGGACTGAGGTATTAGAGTTGTCACCATGCCTTTTCCTGCACACTCCCTCCCCACCCCGACCCCCAGGCTTTGGGAGATTCCAGGGAGGCAGTGCTCCAGCGACCACCACTTTCGGATGTAGAGCTTATGACACTGTGAAGCAGGGCCTATTCTGTGGTGACATCTTCTCTAGAAATGCTCTGCCCAGAGAGGCCCAATTAACCTATGTTTTGAGTTCATTTCAGAAGTCTTTACTGGAGCATCAGCAGGGCCCTGATCTGGCACATGTGCTGGCTTGGGCTTCCTCCTCTTGAGGAGGGCTTGGGGAAAGGTGGCTACCTGTTGCCAGATAGGCCCTTTGTCTTTTGCCTGGATTTGTTGCTGCCTCTGCTTCTGGGGCCCTGGACCCCAGTAGAGGTACCTGATCACCTGAACCTGCAGCCTGCCCCCCCCCCCCGGACACCTCCCTGGGTGGCAGTCTTGCGGAGGTGGCTGTTGATGTCTTCTGCTTCCTTGTGACCCCTATATAGAAGTGTTCCTGCTGCTGGTAGGGTCTCCAAGGAGGTGTCATCCAGTCCTTATCCGATACTAACAGGAAGGTGGTGGGCTGTGACAAGACCCGGGTAGAATCATCAGATGTTTTAAAAACTAGATAGCGTGTGCCTTGTCGAGAGGCACGTTGATGAACGATTATTTCTCCCACCCATCTTTTGCAGGGACTCCTGGGATTTCCCTTGCGAGGGTCAACTGTTGGGACTGGCCGCAACTTTGCACCCAGCAGAACGTCACCCAGTTTCCTGCCATCAAGGTGTGTGAGGAAGGAGGAAGGTGGCAGACCTACTCTGGCCTGTGGGGGACCGAGGAGCTGCTGAGGTTCCTGGAGCTGTAAGTATCCCTCTGCGGGCCACGGCTGGGTGCCCAGGCGCAAGTGGTGCGATCCTGAGCCACTCTTGATGTGTGTGCCACGGGAGACACTGGTGTGTCCCATACTGCCAAGACGTGTGCCACGCGGGCCATCCAGGAGCCCAAATGTGCCCGAGAGGAGCGCAAAGCAGGCCTGGCAAGCTGGCCGAGAGCCTCTAGTCGTCTTTGCATTTGCCTCCCCAGGAGCAGAAACTCCTCCCCAGTGAGGCTGACCACGCCTGAAGAAGTGGAAGAATATTTCAGTGGCGGAAACTCACCCTACTGCAGTGTCTCTGTTCTGGGAATATTTGACTCGAGTTTGGCACAAGGTAAGCTTGTAGCAAGTCCACCCAGGTCCCGGCACAATACAAGGCCAGCGCACCCTGAATGAACCCTCTTGCTGTTTGAAAACACTCCTGAACCAAGGAGAAAGGTAGACTGCCACCAGCTGGGAAGGTTCCTTGACTCTTCCAGGTCCCAGCTCCTGGAAGACCGCAGGAAATACTTTGTGCAAGCTGGACTCCCTGACCCAAGGGAGCCAGTGGCACAAGGCAAAGTTACTAGGGTAGCGTGTGGCCCCAGCGCAACAAAGGCTTCCAGGATTTAGCCTGTTTGGTTCTAAGAAAAGCACACAAGGTAAAAATAGAGTTGTTTATTTAAGACTATGCAAAACAGCATAGAAGCGCCAGCGGGTGGCGCAGTGGGTTAAACCGCTGAACCATGAGCTGTCGATCGAAAGGCCGGCAGTTCGAATCCGCGACGGGGTGAGCTCTCGTTGCTTGGCCAGCTCCTGCCAACCTAGCAGTTCCAAAGCACGTTAATGTGAGTAGATAAATAGGTACTGCTTGCGGGAAGGTAAACAGCGCTCTGTGTTCCAGCCGCATGCTACGCACTGCGGCAAGGAGAATCACGCCGGCCACATGACCACGGAGGCGTCTTCGGACAGCGCTGGCTCTTCGGCTTTGAAATGGGGATGAGCACCACACCCTAGAGTCGGACACGACTGGACTTAATTGTCAGGGGTCACCTTTACCTAAAACAGCATAGAAGCATATAGGAGTAGTGCAATACTGCAAGACAAATTGGCATAAGATACAAGGCAACAGGGTATAAAACAAAGAAATCTAGCTCCTAGCATCTAGACTTTAGAATCTAGCACTCACCAAGAAGAGACTAAGGTCCATTACTCTGCAAAGAGCTCTGGGCTGCACTCAGCTGATGGTCAGGCTGAGTGGCTCCCATCAGTCCTAGGAGAAGGAGCAGGAATGGCAGGTCTCACATTGTCTCTAGAGTGGTAGCAAGGTAACACGTGAAGTTAGCCGACAAGAGAAGAGGGCGAGAGACAACAAATGGTTCTTTCTGAGGGGCAGTTAAATAGCCCTTTAGGGGTCAGATGATTGACATAAGAGAACTACCCAATCAGGGGCAGCTATACAGCGTACCTTCTAGAAGATGACATCACTTTACTCCTGACCCCCTCCCAACTAGAGAATCTGGTGATGGACTTACAGGTGCAACCACTAATGAGAATATACTGCTTTAGAGATAATATTAACGAACAACACCAGCTCGTCCGAGCTGGAAACACTCCGCTTCCAAGGACGTTGGCACATGTCCAATCACTGAGGCTCTGAGAGCAGAGTAGAGCAGTTCCTGTCTAAAATGGAGTCAGAACTGAACTGAGATTTTAACTTTCATGACAGAGCTCTTTCCTTGGCTAGGCTTTGACAGCTTTAGAAGGAGCAGCAGGAGCGAGGGTCCAAACTGACCTTGACGTTTTCTAACGCACTTCACGTTTTCCCATTTCCCTCCGGGTCGGCCCTACCAGGTAGATCACCATTGTCCCCATTCTGTGCAGGGAGAATAGAGGGGGTGTCGGAGGCGACTGCTGCGAGGTCTGTGGGAATCGGGGCCAGAGGTTCATTCCTCTTCCTCATCATACTGATGCTTGGGGGTCACGGATGGAAGGCCGATTCCGGGCAGACAAAGCGCGGACTTTTTCACATGGCGCCAAACTGGTGTATGGAATTTTCTGCCACAAGATGCAGCCACGGTGATTGGCTGGGACAGCTTTTCGAGGAGCTGAGCCAGCCTCGAAGGAGTGGATGAGGAGCCTCTCGATGGCTTGTGACGCCAGGAGTGCTCCAGGCAGCGCCACGCTCGCAGGCAGGATCCGTTCCTTCCAGGTCTGGTGCTGATCGGTCTGTAGCCAGAATGGGGCTCCCCACAGACCAGAAGCAGGACCCTAAACGTCAGCCATTACCCAGAGACTTCAAACTTCCTCAAAAACAAAATTGTATGAGGAGGGGGGAAAAACAGCAGCCTGTTCAGGTGTGAATCGCTCTCTGCCGCGCCTCTGAATGTTCTGCTTGCTGCCTGGAGAATATAGAGGGAGAAGGGGGCAAGTCTGTCTTCTGAGAGAGACAGGCAGTAGCAGCCGCCAGGTCTGTGTCTGTCCGGCCTCCCCAGACAACAGGCCTCTTTGAACCATCGCAACACCAGCAGCTGCACTCGCGGGAACGTCACTCGCCAACAGCACTTGGCTTTCAAAGCAGCGCCACGACAAGAGGGGCAGAGGGAGCAGGGGGCAGCCAGGCCTTTCCGCCCTGGAGCCCCCCAACACACACGTTCACACCACCCCTTCCCCCCCCCCGTTGCATCCCCACTAAGTAGGGTAGTTATTGGGTGCTGTGCCCAAAAACCAAAGGGGGGAAAATGGCCATAGACGATGTCCCTGGACACCCTATGAAAAAGGTCTGCAAGGAGAATAGTCACTGGCATCACAGGCCAGAGCCAGTTGGGGGGAAAGGGAGAGGAGACAGGCAGCTGGAGGCCGCGGGGTGAGGCCCCTTGTTGCTGCGAGGGACCGGCGAGCCGGGGCAGGCGGCTGCCGGCCTGTTCAGATGTGGTCTTCCTGCATCTGGCAGACTCGCCATCCATGGCAAGGGCTGCATTTTGCCACAGGGTGAACATCATCAGATTGGCTTTTCCGCAAAATCTAATCAAATACCAACCATCTGTGCTGCTTGTTTTTGATAATGAACTGCATGAAGGCCGGGTACGTTTGAGAGGCTGGCCCCGGGCCACAGCCTTGGCCTGATGGAGCCTGGAAGAGATGCAGAGAGGGTTGCTGCAAAGGCCGGGGAAGGCAAGCAGAATGGATGGGGTGGGCTTTTCCTCCACTACACTGCGGGGGGGGGGACGTGACGTGACGGCAAATTGCTCACAAACTCAGCAGCTGCTGTTAAACCAGTGGACTGACTGCATTACTGTCTGGGAAGTGCTATTTGTTCTGCAGTTCTGTGACCACGCCTCCTAAATAAGCGCAGAATTCCGAACAGGACATAATATCCCCACATCCTAAGGATCTCCAGTTTCTTTTACAATTTATAGTTCTATTTTGCAGTTTAAAAAAAGAGAGGAAATTAGTAGTTCTCCTCTGAACAAATACAGACATTGATGTTGGGGCTATTCAAGGGGCAGTTATTCACTGATCCCCTGGCAGCAATAAACTGGCTAAAACTGCAAAGAGGAAGCGTTGAATTCAGGAGCACAGGAACCCTGTAAAGCCTTACGATTGCATTGCCTGCCTACGCTGGATGGACCAGAGCACGGGCATAGATCAGATCGGTACGGTGGTTCCCAAACTGGGAGGCATGACTCCCAGGGGAGCCACGGAAACCAGCCAGGGGAGCCGTGGAGTGCCACGGAATCCTCTCGGAATACAGTGCAATGCCAATTGGCAGGCATCAACATAATGTCATGGGGAGCCGCAGATCAAGGGAGCCGCAGGTCGAAAAAGTTTGGGAAACACTGCATTCAGTGTCATGGACAGATCGGCTCTGGGCTATACAGGTACGACTGCCTTCCCATGGTGTGTGCACACTATAATCTGTGCGCATCTTTCTGTTTCTGATCAGGCCTCATCCCGTTTGCTGAGAGGGGAAATCAGCCACTGTCTTCTTTGGTCATACTCACAGACTGCTTTTTGTGTCTTTTTTTGACAGAGAGAGATGCTTTCTTTGAAGCTGGAACTGCCCTGCATGGATATATAACGACAGGGATCTACAGTGGAGATGCTGCAGCAGCTCTGTATGTCGGTTGCTTTGATCTCGGTGTTGTGAGTCTTGGCTGGGGGGGTGTCAGGGCCAGGCTGGGTGGGTGGGTGGCTGCTTTCAAATTCGGACTCCGCCGGTGCACATTCAGCATTTCAGAGGACTGGAGCTGCCAGTACTGTTCTGCTGGTCCGGCAAAGGCAGAAGACCAGGATCCTGGTATGCATCTCTGCTGGGCCCTGGCTACCCAAGGGCTTCATCCTGCCTGCTGCTGTGCACGGCTGTTGCCCCTCTGTATCTGAAGGAGTCTCTGGCATCGGAACACGTTCCTGGTTAACAGAATTAAAAACATTCATAATTTCCGGGAATTCCGTCATTTACCGGTAATAAATAGCTATTTATTAAACGATGGAATTCCCGGAAACTATGAATGTTTTTAATTCTGTTATATGGACGAGTCGTGAAAACCTGAGATTGTTTCTACATTCCTGTTTTTTTTCCCAGGTGACAGACTGCTGTGTGAGCGCTTTTTCCTGTGTGCCAGTTTCTCGCAGTGGGTTTTTTTATTTTCCATTCGGAACAGACCAAATCTTTTCCCAGTCAGCTGGCTCACTCACCAACAGAACCTCAGTCTTATCTGGATTCAGCTCAGTTTATGTAGCACTGCTGTTTTTTTCTGGTTGGGATGTGTGGCTTGCAACACAGTTAGTGGCAGTGTGGAAGCCCACAACTCTCCATTGTTTACTTGCCCATTTGTTCTTCCCTGTTCAAGTATTTTAATGGCTTTTTGAAATGTGTCTCTTCCCTTTTTTTCAGCTCCCATAAATATGACTTCCCTCTCCCAGCGCTGCTGCTAGTCAGGCCTGACACTCGGAGGAGGAGCATCATCCCACTCTCAAAGTACAGTGCGCCAGACATTGTGGAAGCGATCCGCCATGCGTTGCTGGAACCATTCGTAAGCACAATTCCTACCTATGGTCTAAAGCAGGGGTTGGCAACCTACAGCCCACAGGCTGGATCCAGCCCGCCAACCAAGGTTAACCAGCCCACACGGAGCTCGGCTTGGGAGGCAAAGCCTCCTGCCCAATTTGTCATGCGCCGGACAGGGAATGGCAGAGCCGCCTGCCCAAGCTCGCGGAGTCCCTGTGCCGCTGCTCTAAAGGAGTCATGGTCCATCAATCATGCTTGTGTCTGCCTATGGTGATATCATGCGCAGCTTTAAAAAGAACACGCAACCCTTTCTGTAGCTGAGTGGCAGAGAGAAGTTCAACACATCTGGCTTCTTCCATCACTGCAACAGGGAAAATAACCCACACTGGCAAAAAAAAAAATGCCTCCCCAATGCATAGCTATTGTTACAAATGTCAGAGCTCTCTCTGGTTTGGAGTTCCCCTTCCTTTTCCTGTGTTAGAGTCACCTTTTTTCCCCCCCGATTGCAGCCAGAGCTCACGGTGGGAAATCTTCCGGAGTATTTCCAGCTGGAGAAACCTTTGCTCATTTTGTTCAGCGATGGGACTCTGAGCCAGAGGGACCGAACGGAGATGCAGCGGCTGGCAGAAGGCGGCCATCGCCAAGCCTTTGTTGCTTGCTGGCTGAACCTGTGAGTACAAGGAATCGTTGCCTTGGCTTCCGTTTTGATTCATGACTTGCAATGAAATGGTTTACTTCACGCTGTAAACGGGAACATGTGGGGCTGCGGCTGTCAGTGACGATATTCACAGCCCAGATTGAAGGCTGGATCCTGCACAGCTGCTGCTTCCCTTGGAACCGTAGCTCCTTGAGGAACTCGGGCGGGCGTTGAAAGAAAAAAAAAAAACCATGTTGAAGTTACCGTATTTTACGCTCTATATGACGCACTTCCCCCCCCAAAAAGAAATAGGGGGGAAAAAGTGTGCGTCCTATGGAGCGAAGCCTAAAAAACCCAGGAAAAAATACTTACCAGGGCTTCAGGGAGGCCTGCGTGAGCCTCTGCAGGCCTCCTCGATCTTCAGTTTTCGCGAAAACCGGAAATGGCCGAAAATTGCTGTTTTCGGCCGAACTGAAGATCGGGGAGGCCTACAGAGGCTCGTGCAGGCCTCCCCGAAGCCCCCACAGGCCTCCCCGAAGCGGCCCCAAGCCCAGGTAAGTGAAAAACTTTTTTTTCTCTATTTTATGCTCCTATGGACTGATGCGTCCTATGGAGCGTAAAATACGGTACCTGTTTTTCACAAATAATAAACCTTAAAATTGGTATGATGTTGCTGAAAGGAACATCTACCAAAATGGACCCTTACAATCCTCTTTGGGCTGTAGGCCATCTGCTTAGGTAGTCCAGGAACATAGTATTTTCTTTTTAATTACATTTTATTAAAATCATAGGAGAAAATAAAGCTTCACTGAACTAAACCCTCAGCAGGTAGCGATGGTAGTCTGTAGCAGAAAAACAAGGAAGAATTGTTTAAGGCATTCCAGAGGTATTAAACATTTCAATGGCTATGAAATGGAAGAGAAATCGTCTTTGTGTAAAGCTTAAATGTAAGAGATAAACACGGCTGTGATTCACAGGGTAGTAACTGGTGATGATGACAGAGTCGTTCTGACTATGCTGACTAGTCATCCTACGGCTTGCATGTCTACTCAGAAGTAAATCCCATTGAGTTCAATAGGACCTAGGTAAGTGGGTATAGGATTGCAATGCAGCCTTCACGGCCCGATCCTAGCGCTCTGGCAGTGCAAGAACCTTCATGGCTGATGCAAAACACATTTGCGCTGTCCCTGTCAACGAAACTGGAAGCCCCGCGCATCCGGGTTTCGTGGCAGTGTGCGAGGAGCACGGTCCGGGTTTTGGTGGTTTTTTGGAAGCGCAGAAGTAGTGGTCCCAAGGCGGCATCAGGCAGCGTTTCGGGCTGCACCGCCCCTGCTTATGGGTCATAGTCTGTGTGGTTCTGTCACTCTTGTATATTTTAGACAACAACTAGGGCTGACCCAAAATGCCCCCCCACTAACATTGGCCCATTTCTGCAATGTTTTAGAGGAGGCTGAAGTAGACAAAAGGGGTGTGTGGCCTTATTGGTGGTAGCGCCCTCTTCTTGGCTGCCAGCAGCTGGTGGCTGCTATTCCCCCCCCCCCCCCCCAAATTCTGGCATGATGCCATATTATGGCCATAGTTGGGTTCTGGGGCTGCTTGGGGGAAAAGAATGTGGCAGTTGCCCCCTGTTAGCTATTGGGAGGACTGCGACTACAAACAGCAGTAAAAACAGCACACAAAAAAACAAAAACTCATTTGTCCCCCACCCTCACTCCAGGCTCCTCAAAACTCGAGCCAAAGCCCTCCTGGGAAAACGTTGTTTCAGCATTAACAACAATTAACAGTTTTTGAGAAACAGGGAACATAAGTTGTTTTTCCAAATGTGTGAATTCGTGGATGGTATAGCTATAAAATCAATGGGTAAAAAATATTATAACTGAAACACTGAACAGAAAGGGGGGTAGGAGGAAGGAGAACAATAGCAGCGCATTGCTCAGCACACTCATTGTGCAATCTATAGCAATTTATTCCTCTCCAACTTTCCAGCGCTGATGCAGCCATGCCAATGGGGCGTGCGCTGCATCCTGCGCTGGGGGGACAGTCACAGAGGCCTCCTCCTCAAGGTAAGGGAACATTTGTTCCCCTACCTTGGGGTTGCATTGCAGCTGCATTGGCGCTGGAATGTTGGATAGGATTGGGCCCCAAATCAGCCAGCCTGGAGACATTAAGCCCAGGTCTAGCCCACTGGCACCTGAGCTCGAGGTCTGACGCTCCCCCCCCCCCCATGGCGCTCAAAATGTAGTTTTGGCCATTTTTCTCAAAAAAAACAACCCCAAACACCCTGGATTGCATTCCTTACTGCTTCCCGCCATATGAAAAGCAGAGAGGGAGGAAGTGGAGAGCAGAGCCTGGCAGCCTACAGTGGTTCCTCTTCCCAGTTCCTCCCTCCCTTCCCTGCCTTTTCAACAGCAAGGAGCTGGGAGGAGCAAAGAGAAGGGGGTGGGGCAACAACAGCCATGGCGGCTCCTGCAGTACCATGCCAGCGCCATGATGCAAGGGCAAGCAGGCCAATCGGTCTCACTGGAGCTCATTAGAGGGCTGCTCCTCTAATAATATATATTTTTTTAATTTTTACATTGTGAGCCCTTTTGGGACAGGGAGCCGTTTAATCATTTCATTTTGTCTGTAAACTGTTTTGTGAACTTTTTGTTGAAAAGCAGTATATAAATACTGTTGTTGTTGTTGATGATGATGATGATGATGATGATGATAATCCAAACAAGTACAATTTGCCCTTTTGCTTTGGCACCACGTGCTATAGAATAAAGACGCTAAGAGGGACGTTTCAGGAGCAAGTTGGTGCCTTTTAATTCAATGTGGGAACAATCACACCTTTTTGGTTTTGCTACAATAACCAAATCAAAGTAGCCAAAGGGTAAGAGAAACATGATACTTTCAGAATTCAGTACAAACGCTCTGGCTGCCTAAACTATGTATAAGTTGCTGTGACAGAGCCAACCGGACTCAAATGCTGCTCGATGCAAATCTGCATGCAGCATTGGTGTTGCTCGGGAGCAGAGAGTGCAGCCTGGATGCTTCTTTAATGTCTGCCAAGTGTCCCTTTAGATTCGAGCTGTTTGGTTTTTCATTCCCCACTGTCTTCTGAACACAGCCAAAACACTCCTGTGGGCAGAGGGATCCTGCAGGCCTATTTCGGAAGCCCTCTTCCTCCTTTGCCTCTTCTCGTCTGGGTCGGCCTCCATTCTGGGGGCCAAGTGTTTCGGTTTCCGTCGGATCAGTCTGTTACAGTCGCGAATGTCCAAGCGTGGATTGAAAAGCTGGCATCTGGCCTACAGGCTCCAAGCAGTGAGTATTCAGCCATGGTGTGTCTGCTAAGCAAGATGTTTTGCTCTCTGATTCTGCTCTTCTCGTCCTTGTAATATCCCAGGGCTGCAGTTGAGTGAGACAAGGACAAATTGCACGACGGTATGAAACATCTTGGGTCTCTCTCTGCAAGCTGCCTTCTTGCACTTGGCAGGACACTGTGTTTATATCTGAGCAAGCCTTCTTTTTTCTAAAGGGCTGTCTGTAACCGGTCATTCCCCCAAGCACACATGCTCCTCAACGTCACTGCAAACTTGACTCCTCTTATGAGAAATTGCACTTGTACTGGGACAATTTCAACCCCATCTCCACAGCTGAAGGGACATTTTCCTGGTAATTAAAAAAAGCAGAAAAATCTCACTATTACTGGCTCACAGGTCACACTGCTTACCTAAGCGGATAAACAAATGGAATCCAAAGTATTATGTGAATTTCCTTATGCATATCCCAGGTTTGCACTGTGGAAGTGGGAAAATAGCAGTTGGTTATAAAATCTCAACGCATCCACGCATCTTTTAAAAAAATAGTCTTGAAAGCATGAGAACTATGCCTGGTGAATTATTAAAAGCTACGATGTATAATTTTGCCATTTATCAATTATGATTACCGTAGTTAGTCCCTCCTTCCCGCTGTGGCCACCACCTGCTTATGGGAAGCCCCCCAGCGGGAGAGAGAGGCAGACTTCCCTCCCACCATAATTGATCCCCTGCCACTGGTATTGGTAAATCAGTCAAATCAGTAATCCTAAATGAAATCAGTCAATCCTAAATGAAATCAACCCTGACTGTTCCCTGGAAGGACAGGTACTGAGGCTGAAACTCAAATATTTTGGCCACCTAATGCGAAGAGAGGAGTCTCTGGAGAAGACTCTGATGCTGGGAAAGATTGAAGGCAAAAGGAGAAGGGGAAGGCCAAGGATGAGATGGTTAGACAGCATCACCGATGCAACGAACATGAAAATGAGCAAACTCAGGAAGATCGTGGAGGACAGGAAGGCCTGGCGGGATATGGTTCATGGGATCACGAAGGGTCGGACACGACTTAACGACTGAACAACAACAACACTGGTATTTGGAGGCAGCACAAAGCCGTGGTGACTAGTAGCCAGTGATAGACCTCTGCTCCTTCATTCATTTGCCCAGTTCCCCCTTTGAAGCCATCTAAGTTAATGGCTATGATGACCATATCTTGTGGCAATGAATTCCACCGACTAATTATGCACAGTCTGAAGAAGGACGCCCTTGTCCATCCTGAATCTGCCGCCCATCAGTTTCACTGGATGACGCAACCTACTATAAGACCTACTAAAACACCCCGATATGCGCCTCCCTTTCTAAATGCCTGTATTATTTATTTATTTATTTATTTATTTATTTATTTATTTATTTATTTATTTATTTTTAAAAAATTATATCCCGCCTTTTCCTATGCCAAAAGGCAAATGCCCAAGGCGGCTAGTATCAACTGTTCTGTTCGGTATGTGCAGACCTGTGTATATCCGGAGCATGGCAAATTGGGCGGGAGGCTTTGCCTCCCAAGCCGAGCTCCGCCTGGGCCAGGTGACTTTGGGTGGCAGACTGGATCTGGCCCACAGGCCGATGGTTGCTGACCCCTGATTCAAATGAAACTGACATGCCGGGAGTTTCCAGCGTCCCCCCGCTTCCTGTTTTGTCAAGAGGATTGCGCAGGAAGGAGTGAGCGAAGTCGCTCCATTTTTTTTTCCTTTCTCAGTGGCGGTGGGTTGGTGGCGGCAGCAGCAGTGACACCAGGCGGCGCCTTTGGTTTGGCAATCCCTGGTCCTCACACACAGCTCTGCCTCTGGAATTTGTCCCAAAAGGACAACTGCTGAGCCTGTTTCGGATGTTTAGAATGCCTCGAATACTCGTGGCTTTCTTAATGCACCCTTTTGGTCTTTTTTTGTTTTAGTTGTTTACCAAAACATAGAATGGCATTAGTGGAAGCCTTTCAAACTAGGATAGAACAATGTTTGTGTTAAAGCAAATGATGAAGGGAAAGAAGGTATGCTTCAGCCTGATTTGTCCACCAGAGGGAGGCAAAAGCTCACCCTCTCTCTTTTCCACATAGGGAAGATGTGGTCAAAGTTTTCAGCTACTCAAAAGTGTCACATGGCTGTTGTGTGCTTAGCGGATGTTACAAATGGAGCACTGAACCCCAGTTTTTATTAAGCAGGAATCAGTGGGAAAACAGTTTAATGAGATTTTCATCGTGAGCCCTCTAGCGCTCCCCAAGTGTGTTCTGTTGGCTCTTGTCTTCCTTGGCAACGCAAGAGGGCACACTACATAGCGGCATCCTGGGAGAGGTTCTTGTGGTATCTATGAGAGTCGCCAGTGAATATCAGGTGCTGAGGAGCAGTGGCCTGGCGTGGGCCGTGGCCTCAGACCCTGCTTGTGGGCTTCCCAGAAGCATCAGGCTAACTTTTGGGGAAACAAGATGCAGGACTCGGTGAGCCTTTGGTCTGATCCTGTAGGGCTCTTAATGTGTTGTTATTGATGGGCAGGAGATTTAGTCTGGGAAAAAGGAAGGTTTTGTCTTCAATGAACACAACCGGGTTCGCTGCCACAAGCTGTGATGATGGCCACTGGCTTCGATGGCTATAGATAAATGAATGGAGGGCAGGTCTGTCAGTGACTGTTAGGCATAATCATGATATGGAACCTCCATGTACTGCAGCAGTGTACCTCTGAGTACCTAGTACGGGGAGGCTGACAAACGGGGGAGGGCTGTTTCCTTTATGCCCTGCTTGTGAATGTATCTGGCTGGCACTATGGGAAGCAAGATGAAGGACTAGATCAGGCGTTCCCAACCTGTGGTACGCGGGGTGCAGGTCAGGGGTAAGCGAGATGCTGCCCGTTATCAGCTGCTGCGATCAGCAGCTGATTGTCGGTAGCTGTTAAAGGGGACTTTTTCCGGGCTGCGGCGTGGGCGGGTCCTCCCGTTTGTGCCGCAACCCGGAGGGAAAGGCTGCAGGCAAACGGAGCGTGGCTAGAGACTGGCATCCCGATCCTTAACGCTTTTACGTGGAAGTAAATTGAGTTGCTCGTCTATATATGGTCACAGGGGTACATGGGGCAGCCGGAGGCCCTCGTAGGGGGTATGCGGGCCTCTAAAGGTTGGGAACCCCTGGAGTAGAACCTTTGACCTGATGATCCAACTGGTCATCTGATGATCCAACTCTTCCTCTGTTCTTGGGAACCCGAAGTCAAGTGTTGTTCCACTTGTGGTGTTCCACTTTGCTGACTAGTCAGTTACTCTTTTTTCAGTGACTTTGTCTGATGAAGACTGGAGGCCCCGCCTTCCTGCCTATGACTTCCTGAGCATGATGGAGCCCACGCTGCCCGAATTTACCATTTACAGTCACGGGAGTGCGAGTGCCAGTCTGGAGGAGGAGACCGTCCTCCGAGAAAAGCAGGCAGCAGCCATGAAAGAGGCGCCTGTGGGTGGTTCTTCCATGATGGAGCCCACTGGAGGGGACTTACGAGGGACCGCCCCACGCCTTGGAGCGAGGGAAAAACACGGAAAGCGCCACGCAGAGTTATGACCCTCCTATGGACACCAGAGTCCTCGGTGGCTTTGGCAGCAGGAGGCGGCAACCCTAGCACGTGAGCTCCCTTCCTCCTCTCCGCTAGCAGAGATGCTATGTCTGGGGCCCCATTTAGGACCAGAGGCTCCAGTCCACCCACATGGCTTTGAGAGAAGAAATGTGAGGCCGGAGGACATGTGAGCAGGAGCTGCCCTCCATGCAGTGGGCTTGAGGAGGCTGCGCCCAGAGCCTTTTCTCCGAAGAAAGAAACGGCGGAGCAAAACATCAAAGACGTTGCCAACCTTGAGTGTTGCCGTTCATTGATTGGAGTTCATTGGTTCATTGGAGGGAGAGTTAGAACAGACAAAAGAAAATATTTCTTTACCCAGCGTGTAATTCATCTGTGGAACTCCTTGCCACAGGATGTGGTGATGGCACCTGGCCTAGATGCCTTTAAAAGGGGTTTGGACAGATTCATGGAGGAAAAGACCATCACAGGTTACAAGCCATAAGCAACCTCCTGGCTTAGAAATAGGTTTTATCTGTATGCCAGGTGCAAGGGAGTGTCAACGGGAAACAGGTTATCTTGTTGGCTGTGTGCTCTCAGAGAGGCATCTGGTGGGGCCACTGTGTGATACAGGAAGCTGGACTAGATGGGCTTTTGGCCTGATCCAGCAGGGCTCTTCTTATGTTCTTATGTTCTTATTGAGAAGCACCTGCTGTCGATGAGAGCTGCAGTCCACTTTGGCCTTTTTCAGGCGTTCACTTCTGTGGACGGTTGATGGATAATGGAGAAAAGACAGCCAGCCTGGAAGGAGCCAGCAGCACTTGCAGACGGCTACGGAGGAGGGGTCGGTAGGGAGCGTGGTTTCCTGGGGAGGACAGTGTGGATGATGTTGTCCATTGATGGATGGAGCTGCTTCTGCTTGATCTCTCCAGAAAGCCTGGATAGCCTCTCCTCTGAGTATCCTGCCCAGTGAAAACGAGCCCTTGCATCCGCCAGTCACCCTAGCTGCAGCTTTGCAGTTGTGGGAGGCAAGAGGGTGCTTTGAGCCTGTAAAAAGCTGTCTCAAGTTAGCAGCAGAGTACTAGTTGGTTGGCGCTTCTGGAGCTTTAGTAAGTTAATGAAAATCACTCCGTGTTTGCCAAATAGAGGGAGGGGGAGTCTGGGGAACGGTTAGCCAGACAACTGAGGGGAGGGAGACCTGGGGCTGGAAGGCATTTGCTGCCTGGCATGGCGGATGCATGAGGTCATGCTACATGAGGTCATGCTACATGCATGCTACATGCATGAGGTCATGCTACAGGAACCGAGAGTTGGCATGGGACTCACCGGGAGAAGAGAACGGAGGGCTCAAAATCTGCAGGGGGGCATATTTGTGGGAGATCCTGGCTGCTGAAAAGAGAAGAGTGGGGGGGGGGAAGCAAAGATTGGAGGACTTTTTGGAAAATATATTTCTTGGCACTTGTATGTGTTTTTGTAAAATGTTCATCTCTTGGATGGGATTGACTGAAAGGACTGAAGGCCAGTGCTGTATATTCTGCAGTAGCCAACAGTAAGGAAACATACCGTATTGTCCCGAGTATAAGACGCACCTGATTATAAGACGCACCCTTAAAGTTTGGTGCTATTAAAAAAAATCTAATTAAATCACTGGCATTAAATTGCAACAGCCTGATTATAAGACGCACCCCTAGTTTAAAATCTTAAATTAGGAGAAAAAAGTGAGTCTTATACTCAGACCAATACGGTATTTCTGGTTTTTAGCCCATCACTTAATGGCATATTTATTGTAACATGTATTTTGGCACTGAAGATGCAATTCTGCCTACAGTCACTGGTGCCCCATCGAATATAGTGAAACTTACTTCTGAGTCTGCATAGGATCAATTTGCATAAATAGGTTTAAATGATATATTGAAACAATTCAAAACTTTAGTTGAACATTATTTTATTGGAATACTTGTAAATATTTTAAGATATAATTCGATACAGTTCCTTTACATTGTTCAATTTTAAGGAAAAAAGGCACTTAAAACTCTGGTGTGTGTGTGTGTGTGTGTGTGTGTGTGTGTGTGTGTGTGTGTGAGAGAACTTTATTTCAAATCTGTGAGCTGATTTGGACCTCCTAAAAAGGAAGGGGGGAAAGGTATAGATCACATGAATAAAGAACCCTAGTTGTTAAACCCACCCATCTCAGTAAAGGTAAAGGTCACCCCTGACAATTAAGTCTAGTCGTGTCCATCTCAACCTGGCTTAAATCTGTGGTGTAGTTGTGTATGGCCATTTTCTGGAGAGGGGATCGGATGTAGCACATGGGTAGTGGGCATAAGTCCTGCAGCGCGCCATTTGCCCAAGGTCTCATGTGATGGCGCCACTCTGGGTGTGTGTGTGTGTGTGTGTGTGTGTGTGTGTGTGTGAGAGAGAGAGAGAGAGAGAGAGAGAGAGAGACTGGGCAAATGTGCTTCCTCTTCTTCGCATGGTGTTTCCACTCATTCTTAATGGTTCTGGACCACTCATACCTTGAGAGTTCTGTTCATAACAAATGGAGCATTTGACAGAGTTTGCATTTTTACCTGGCACTGTCCCTATGTCCTGGTTCTGCCCCCAGATGTCTGCCTTCGAGGGATGCCTTCTTAACCTCTTGTTGGCCTGCGTAAATCTGCAGTTGTTGTCCGTCTCCTGGCTACAGCTCCTCCTCCTCCTCCTCCTCCTCCTCCTTCTTCTTCTTCTTCTCCTCAGAGTCTCAGTCTAGAAGCTGCATCTTGGACTGGGGCAATGGCTGCATCATCCCGGCTGCGTAAACAGGAAATGCCTACGGCTCCCATTCCAACACACGTTTTCACTTATTCCTGCTCGGTGGTGGTCTTCTGCTGCTGTCATCGCCATCGACGCTTTTCTTTCATCAACATGCAGACCAGCTGATCCGTTTGTCCAGCCACTTCCCACACTCCCCACAGACCTCGTCAATGTGGTTTCCTGGTTTGTTTCAAGGCCAAATGAAAGTCATTGGAAATCTACAATTGCATCTCCTGTATCTTTATATTTTTGTAAAAAGAAGTTGGGGGTGGATGGGGGCAGACTGGGATCATGGCACTGGGGGCGAGGGGAGCTCCCCTTTCTTCCCTGTGCTCTTTTAAAAATCTAACGCCCCTCCACGTGGCTATTACCTCGTTATAGAAAACTTGCAGATAGCAGCTTGGGGAGCCAATGTAGACTTGGAAAAAGAGTGCAGGGGGTTAGCTTTCTCCTGCAGTGTTCTGGTCAAAATCAGCTCCCCTAGTGCAGGAGCTCAGGACCAGGTGGGCTTCAGTGGTAGACTGCCCCAGAAAAGGGAGGCTCTTCAGAGCCCTCACGGCCTAGAGCCACGAGCATTTGGCTTGGGTGCTGGTTCAGAGGGCACAAATGTAGGTGCAATCCCGCCTGCAGGACACCGGGGGCAGCCTATCGTCCAGGAGGCAATGATTCAGAGAATCAGAGGCGACCGTCTCAGACCTCTGGCCCTCTGTGACCTGTGGAGGTGCGTTTCCCCCCCTCCCGTACCTTCCTCCATGAGCTCTGCCAGCCGCATGGAGTCCGCCATGCCCTGAGCTCTCACACAGCTCTAGGATGCCCTGTTCCAGCCTGGGACCTATACTACCCACAGAGATGTGCATGTTTGTGAACTGTAAGTAAAGTGAAACCCTTTTACTGCCTCTGCTCCTGTTTTATTGTTAGCAACGTAGCAGAGTTGTTGGGAAGCAATTGGAAAAAGGGTCTTCCTTCCGCCCCCTGACTCGGCTTGATTTCGACCCCTTTTTCCCACAACAAAGGCGGCAGATCCATTTGGCGGACTGTGGGGAGATGGGTCAGTCGCATTCTGCTCTGGGGCTGTCGGCCGCCCAGGAAGCTGCCCGGGGAGGGCCCTGCTCTGCCCCCCCTCCACACACCTCGTCTCCAGCCAGCCCAGCTGCTGGTCCACTGCAGTCTCTCAGCATCAACAAGTCCACAGGCTTATTCTTCGGAGGACAAAGAGATGCGCTCTCCTCCTCTCTCACCTTTTGGAAGAGCAGGTGTTAGGCAGCAGCAGCAGCAGGGACAGTACTGGGGGTGACAGAGAAAAGAACAGTAAAGGGGGGGGGCTGCCAGGCAGTTTTCTGGAGATAAGGGAAGCTCTGCAGATTGCTGTGGGGCAGATGCTGACGTGAACCCAGCTCTTCTTCCTCTTCCCGAAACTGGCAAACACCTGCTTGACCTGGCCTTTGATCGGCAGATTGCGGCAGAGCCAGGCACTGTAAATCATCCCTGGGTTTTCCACTTCTCACAGAAAGGGGAAGCGCGGCGGAGGTTCTGCAGGGAAAGGGGGAAATGTCACGAGGGGAAATGTCAGAGGAGGAGGAGGATGCTGCTGCAGTAAACAATGAAGGAGTGCGCCTAGCAGGTCCCCAGGGAATGTTGCTTCGTGTGGGAACGCGGCTTGCTCCGTCCCCCCTCAAATCAACTGCAGAGCCAAGGATCGTGTCCTCCTTCCTTGCAGATGGAAGGGCCACAGCCGAGGTTTACGGAAAGTATACAAATCTATACACAAGGAAAGGAATGTTTCGCCAAAACAAACGGGAATAAGTGGCTACGGGGTCGTGGCCAACATAAACACCTTGGTGCAGAGTGGAGGTTTTCAAGCATCGCCGTCCTGGGCCTCTTTCAGCCAAAATAGCATCTTGTAAGCCCCTCCCAGCGACAGCATGCTGAAGCATCCTGCTTCGAGGCCTGTGGCAGCAACCGAAGCATGAGGGATGATGATGATGATGGGTCATCCTGTGCCACGACGAGCAGGTTGTACGTGGGAGCGCCAGAGGACGCCTGCCTGCCTGTGGGTTCAGAAGGGAGGGACACCGACTCCACCTCCTGCTTGCCACAGTGGCCAGCCAGATGCCCCCTGGGGAAGCTCACGAGGACGGGGTGAAGGCAGAGGAGCCTTCCCTGCTCCCTGTGCTTCTCAGCAGCAGCTGCCCGTGAATATGGAGGTTGGCTTGGACGTCTCCGCTAACAGGCAGGGATACAGACCTTCACGCATTTGTTCACGCATCAGTCCTTGTTCAAAGCCACCTAAGCCCTGTGGTCGTCGTGACTTCCCTAAGTCAAGCCTCTAACCACACAGTGACGCATTTGATGGCACCTGTAGGTGAGCCCTTTGTGGTTGTTTTTTTTGGGGAGGTCACTAAACAGGAGCAAACAGGATTTTTTAAAATAAATAAATAAGTAAAGGGGGCGCGAAGCCTCCGGCAGGCTCGCGCAACACGGGCAAGCAGGCTGTGCTTCTCCCGGTGCCGCTGTGAGACCAGGCTGGTCTCGCAGCGGCACCGGGAGAAGCACAGCCTGCTTGCCCGCGTTGCGCGAGCCTCCGGCAGGCTCGCACAGCGCGGGCAAGCAGGCTGCAACCCGGTCTTCCAGCGGCACCGCGCGGAGCTTCCGGGAGACCAGGTCGCAGCCTGCTTGCCTGCGCTGCACGAGCCTGTTGGAGGCTCGCGCGGCACGGGCAAGCAGGCTGTCGGTTGGCCTGCTCCCTCACTGGCTCCATGCCGGTGAGAGAGCGGGCGGACAACCGCTCACCGCGCCGCCATCTTCTTTTAATTTTAAACTTACTGGGCAGCAGCTGCATCTTGGATCAAGTCTTGGATCTTGGATCATGCGACATCTTGGATCACGCGAGATTTCGTGATCCAAGATGCTTCCCGGTACGTTTAAAATAAAAAAAAAAAGATGGCGGGACTGTCCCGGGACTGTCCCGGCGAAATCGGGACGAATGGTAAGCCTAATTAGAACATCAGAAGAGCCCTGCTGGATCAGGCCAAAAGCCCATCTAGTCCAGCTTCCTGTGTCACACAGTGGCCCCACCAGATGCCTCAGGGAGCACACGAGACAACAAGATACCTGTGTCCAGTCGCCACTCCCTTGCACCTGGCACAGAGAAAACCCACTTCTAAAACCAGGAGGTTGCTTATGGCTTGTAACCTGTGATGGTCTTTTCCTCCATGAATCTGTCCAAACCCCTTTTAAAGGCATCCAGGCCATTTAAATGTAAGAAGTAAACAAATGGTCTCTGTTCAAACATGGAGTGTTGGACTCCATCGCTCCATGAAGGAGAGGGGGCGATGACGACATGGCTTCATGAAAGTGTGGCCTCCCTGGCCTGGGGGTCTGCGGCTTCTTGCCCTCAGTCCTGCAACAACTAGCCAGATTGCTGCTGGTCTGGCCCTTGCTTGCTGGCAGGCCTCCAGCCCTGACTACACAAGCTGAAACGTGTCTCTCCTGCACACCCTGAATTAAAAGGAACTGAAATATTGACTCTTCTCTGTCGCACTGGCCAGAAGCGGCTGGCTGGGTCAGGGGCGGAGTGCTTTGCGCCCTTGATTGCATTTTCTCTCCTAAGGGCTTGCTGCCCATTTTCACAGAAGCCTTTTAATGTCATTTGGGTCTTCCTGAGGTTGATAAACATCCTCATTAATGCATGCCTCGGCTTCTTGCTCACTTCCAGGGATAATAATAAGGGGTGCAGAACGATCATTAGACCATAAGTGACACTCAGCTGATGGACCGGATGGACACGTTGTTGGGGGGGGGGGAGGATGGCGGTGGAAGGGAACGCTTTGTGGGGGAAACTGCTTTGTGATGGATGTGATTGCAGAAGCAGAGCGATTGTTCTGTTCAGCGCTGAGACCTCTGACCAGTCTGGCGTGTTGCACTTGGGGGCCACGCAAAGAAGCCAGCCTCCAATCTTTAGGGGAAGCATAATGCCCGTTGGGAGAGGGAGTTTCATCTGCTCTGTGAATTAAAGATTCAGTGGGGTGGGAAACTATATTGAGGATGATATACACAACCAACCAAGAATCCGGTTGGAGGAGACGGAGCCCCCCCCCCTGCCTTCCACCTGTCATGATCTCTTTAACCTCTGTATCAGAGAGATATCGTGGGAAAACTATCTGTTCTGCATGAGAACCGAAAGCAGTGTGTGTGTGTGTGTGTGTGTGTGTGTGTGTGTGTGTGTGTGTGTGTGTGTGTGTGTGTGTGAGCACTCCTGTGTGGTTGATCAATCAATTTTTACTGCACAGCCAAATAATTGCCTGTAAATAGAGTCAAAATACCCAGATAATACAGACCCGTGATGTACATGCCCAGCACGAACCAGGGTGGTGCCCGAAATGGTGCCCTTGTTTTTTGCGCTCTGCTGTACCTTCAAAACCAACTGGGTAGGGAGGATCTTGGGAGTTCCCATGATCCTTCCTGCCCAGCTGGTTTAGAAGGTGCAGAGGAGGAGGAGGAGGAGGAGGAAGGCAGGTGATGATTCTTCTTTTCCGGTTGCTGGAGACAGAGCCTTGACCTCGGAATTTAGACCAAAAAAAGGGGGGGGGGAATAGTTTAGCTTTTTTTCTGCACCAACTCAGGACACCACATAATCAACAGTATGGGTGCGTCATATGGGGTAGCCCAAAGCTTATTTGGAAGGGAACCCCCCCAAGCTGTTGTTGTTATTATGAAGCATGTTTATAGACCGCTTTTCAACCAAAGTCATTCAGAAAGCGGTTTATGTAGCAAAACATCTCAATAAATAGTTTCCTGTCCCCAAAGGGTTCACAATCTTAAAACAAGAAAAGAAAGATGCAGAAGAGACACCAGCTACAGCCACTGGAAGAGAGGGCGGGCTGAAGAGTCGTCCTCCCCCTGTGAAAGAGAATAAGAGGGCTCCTCTCTGCCCAGTTCGCTATTGACTTGTAGTATACTGTATTTGCAAAGATGGGCAGAGAAGCAGCACATTTGAGAGTGTCTTGCGCAAAGCTGAAGCATTGGGCTGGACACAGCGTGGTTGGCTGTCTTGTAGACTCTCTAGAGTCTAGAGGACCATGTCCTGGTGGGACAATAGGCCACCTGGGGTGGCCCAAGGAGGCTTCTTTCAGGGTGTCAGAGCCTCAATCCCTATTTCTGCAGGTGGGCTGGCTGGGGGCATCATGTGTTAAAGCAGTAAAGCTCGGCTTTGGGCCCTGGGGAGATTGTGCCATAGAGGTGTCTGATATATGGGGAGCTTATTGTGGGGTGCAGGGATAGGTCAATGTCAGTCCCTTAGTTCTTCGAGCTGCAGTGCGCTTTCCTGGTGGCAGCTCGTTGCCGGATGTCTGGAAACGCTGGGGGTGCAATAGGAGGAGGAGCAGATGAGTGGGAGGGCTGGGTGCCCCCCCTCTGACACCTGCTGCAGAACATCTTCCTAGCTGGACAATATCGAACCATTTCCCATGGATTCCGCATGTGAGTAAAGCCTCAGGTTGACATGCTGCCGCCTCAGGAACTGGAAGGCGAAATTCCATCATAATCTTCGGATCTAAACAAAGAAAAATAAGTGCTGGTCTCTTGGTAACTGGATTCCATTTCTTGGAAGAAAGAGCCGTCTTTGAGATGCAAGGAATTTGTCTCTCACAGAGAAAATGTCGCTGTTATTTAAGATGTCGAGATTATTTTCTGAAGCAAGTGGGGAACGGGGAAAAATGGCAGAGACCTCAAATGAGTGGCCTGTCTTGTATCGCTTTTCTGTTTCCATTTTGAAAGCCAATTAATTTTACCGCCTCCATGTTGAAAATGGGTCTTGGTTGTGTGCTTTGTTTAGTGCTGGGAAGGAAGGTTTGCTGTTGCATGTTTATTGGCGATTGTCATTATGTTTCTATATCCTGAAAACTAAACAGATTCAAATCATTAACTTGAAAAGCAGTTAATGACCTGCTATTATTTTCTGGGTTTTTAATGAAAATATAACCAGGACAATTTTTGTGGAAGGGGAAAATAAAAGAAAAGAGACCTAACGACATTTAAACAATGCATTCTGATGGAGACTCACACGAAGAACTCTTTCAAATATGCAGATGCAATAAAAATGAAGATTTTCACACACACCCCGCAAGAGTTGACACCCCTTTTAAAGGCATCTAGGCCAGGTGCCATCACCACATCCTGTGGCAAGGAGTTCCACAGATGAATTACACGCTGGGTAAAGAAATATTTTCTTTTGTCCGTTCTAACTCTCTCTTTAACCACTACACCACACAGTCCAAGCACCCTCGCTCTTCTTTCCTCCTTGATTCTTTTCCATGGTCACGTGAAGCCATTAGCAGCCTTGTGTGCACTTCAGGCAACCTGTTTTGTTATTCTTGTGGTTCCTGCATTTGATTCTTTGTTGCCTCTAATGCACCACCTGCATTCCCTATTGATTGCATTTGTATCCTGCCCTCCCTCCCAAAAGCTCAGGGTGATGCACGAAACCATCTTCCCACCCTCATTCTGACAGATTGTGCTGAGAGTGAGCGATTGGGCCAGGGTCACCCCATGGGTTTCATGAACGAGAAGAGCACCCACCAGTACAGACGATGTCAAAACAAAAGACTGACAGATAGGGAACCTCTTAAAAAGCAGACCATGCTATATTTAGTCTGTCATGACCAAAAAATGACATCAAGTTTTCTGTTGCTCAATCTAAGCTTGTGGGTAGGGCTGCGATCCTATATAGGCAGCTCTCAATTTATGCTGGTGTTACGGTCCTGGAAAATGGTGCGTAAATGAAAGCCGGCTTTCCCATAGGAAACAATGGGATTGGTCTGGGTTAGGGGACAAGTCAGCGAGCGCTCACATTGATGACTTGCAATGACGGAGGGGGGGGAGTGGGACAGTGAAGCTGCCAATGTCAGTGGCTTAGATTGAAGGAGTTTAACCAAACTGTAGATCCAATGCAAAAATACAAGTAGCCTCTTAGCAGCAGTGGTTGATTAGCAATAGCCAGCCAACCCATTTGCTTTCTAGCCGACAACAGTGGGAAGCTTATCTCATGCAGACTCACGGATCTTGTCGTTCAGAAATCTCAATCTCTTCCACACCCAGATCACCATTCATCTGCCTAGAGCTAAATACCGTATTGTCCCGAGTATAAGACGCACTTGATTATAAGACGCACCCTTAAAGTTTGGCGTTATTAAAAATTTTTAATAATATACCCCTCATGGATCATTGCCTTGTCGTGGCGAAGGGGCTTGCGTAACTCAATGAAGCCATGAGCTATGCCGTGCAGGGACACCCAAGACGGACAGGTCGTAGCAGAGAGTTCTGACTAAAAGTGATCCACTGGAGAAGGAAATGGCAACCCACTCCAGTAACCTTGCCAAGAAAATCCCATGAACAGTTCCAAAAGGCTAAAAGATATGACGCCGGAAGATGAGCCCCTCAGGTCGGAAGGTGTCCAATATGCTACTGAGGAAGAGCGGAGGACTATTCCAAGTAGACCCAGAAAGAGTGAAGCGGCTGGGCCAAAGCCAATAGGACGTCCAGCTGTGGATGTGTCTGAGGTTGAAAGGAAAATCCAATGCTGCAAGGAGCAATACTGCTTAGGAACATGGAATGTGAGGTCTATGAACCAAGGCAAGCTGGATGTGGTCAAAAATGAGATGATAAGATTGAACATTGACATCTTGGGAATCAGCGAACTAAAATGGACGGGCATGGGCGAATTTAAGTCAGGTGACCATCATATCTACTACTGTGGGCATGAATCCCTTAGAAGAAATGGAGTAGCCCTCATAGTCAATAAAAGAGTGGGAAAGGCAGTACTGGGGTGCAACCTCAAAAACGACAGAATGATTTCAGTTCGAATCCAAGGCAAACCATTCAACATTACAGTAATCCAAGTGTATGCCCCAACCACTGATGCCGAAGAAGATGAAGTTGACCGGTTCTATGAAGACCTACAACACCTTCTAGAACTAGCACCCAAAAAAGATGTCCTTTACATCATAGGAGACTGGAATGCTAAAGTCGGAAATCAAGAAATAAACGGAACAACAGGCAAGTTTGGCCTTGGAGCGCAAAATGAAGCAGGGCAAAGGCTAACGGAGTTCTGTCAAGAGAACACGCTGGTCATAGCAAACACTCTTTTCCAACAACACAAGAGGCGACTCTACACATGGACATCACCAGATGGTCAATACCGAAACCAGATAGATTATGTGCTTTGCAGCCAAAGATGGAGAAGCTCTATACAGTCAGTAAAAACAAGACCTGGAGCTGACTGTGGCTCAGATCATGAGCTTCTTATTGCAAAATTCAGACTTAAACTGAAGAATGTAGGGAACACCACTAGACCAGTCAGATATGACCTAAACCATATCCCTTATGAGTATACAGTGGAGGTGAAGAATAGATTTAGGGCATTAGACCTGGTAGACAGAGTGCCTGAAGAACTATGGACGGAAGTTCGTAACATTGTACAGGAGGCAGCAACTAAAACCATCCCAAAGAAAAAGAAATGCAAGAAAGCAAAGTGGCTGTCAGATGAGGCTTTACAAACAGCTGTGGAAAGAAGGAATGCAAAAAGCAAGGGTGAAAGGGAAAGATATAAACAACTGAATGCAGAGTTCCAGAGAATAGCAAGGAGAGATAAGAAGGCCTTCTTAAATGAACAATGCAAGGAAATCGAGGAAAACAACAGAATGGGGAGGACTAGAGATCTCTTCAAGAAAATTGGAGATATCAAGGGAACGTTTTGTGCAAAGATGGGCATGATAAAGGACAAAAAAGGCAAGGACCTAACAGAAGCAGACGAGATTAAGAAGAGATGGCAAGAATACACAGAAGAACTATACAAGAAAGATCTTAATGTTCATGATGACCACGCTGTTGTGGTCACTGACCCAGAGCCGGACATCCTAGAGAGTGAAGTCAAGTGGGCCTTAGGTAGCATTACTAACAACAAAGCTAGTGGAGATGATAATATCCCAGCTGAGCTACTTAAAATCCTAAATGATGATGCTGTGAAAGTGCTGCACTCAGTATGCCAACAAATTTGGAAAACTCAGCAGTGGCCAAAGGATTGGAAAAGGTCAGTTTACGTTCCAATTCCAAAGAAGGGCAGTGCCAAAGAGTGTTCAAACTACCGTACAATTGCACTCATTTCACATGCTAGCAAGGTTATGCTCAAAATCCTACAAGCTAGGCTTCAGCAGTACGTGGACCGAGAACTACCGGACGTACAAGCTGGGTTTCGAAGAGGCAGAGGAACTAGAGATCAAATTGCCAACATGCGGTGGATCATGGAGAAAGCACGAGAGTTCCAAAAAAAAACCTACTTCTGCTTCATTGACTACGCAAAAGCCTTTGATTGTGTGGATCACAACAAACTGTGGCAAATTCTTAAAGAGATGGGGGTACCAGACCACCTTACCTGTCTCCTGAGAAACCTGTATGCGGGTCAAGAAGCAACAGTTCGAACCGGCCATGGAACAACTGATTGGTTCAAAATTGGGAAGGGAGTACGGCAAGGCTGTATATTGTCACCCTGCTTATTTAACTTATATGCAGAGTACATTATGAGAAATGCAGGGCTGAATGAATCACAAGCCGGAATCAAGATTGCCGGGAGAAATATCAACAACCTCAGATATGCAGACGATACCACCCTAATGGCAGAAAGTGAAGAAGAACTAAAGAGCCTCTTGATGAGAGTGAAAGAGGAGAGTGCAAAAGTTGGCTTGAAACTCAACATTAATAAAACTAAGATCATGGCATCGGGTCCCATCAATTCCTGGCAAATAGAAGGGGCAGAAATGGAAGCAGTAACAGATTTTACTTTTCTGGGCTCCAAGATCACTGCAGACGGAGACAGCAGCCATGAAATTAAAAGACGCTTACTCCTTGGAAGGAAAGCTATGGCAAACTTAGACAGCATAATAAAAAGCAGAGATATCACCATGCCAACAAAAGTTCGTATAGTCAGGGCGATGGTGTTCCCAGTAGCAATGTATGGTTGCGAGAGTTGGACCATAAGGAAGGCTGAGCGCCGAAGAATAGATGCTTTTGAACTGTGGTGCTGGAGAAGACTCCTGAGAGTCCCTTGGACTGCTAGGAGATCAAATCAGTCAATTCTAAATGAAATCAAGCCTGACTGTTCCCTGGAAGGACAGGTACTAAGGCTGAAACTCAAATATTTTGGCCACCTAATGCGAAGAGAGGACTCTCTGGAGAAGACTCTGATGCTGGGAAAGATTGAAGGCAAAAGGAGACGGGGAAGGCCAAGGATGAGATGGTTAGACAGCATCACCGATGCAACAAACATGAAAATGAGCGAACTCAGGAAGATAGTGGAGGACAGGAAGGCCTGGCGGGATATGGTTCATGGGATCACGAAGGGTCGGACACGACTTAACGACTGAACAACAACAACAAAAATTTTTAATTAAATCACTGGCATTAAATTGCAACAGCCTGATTATAAGATGCACCCCTAGTTAAAAAACTTAAATTAGGAGAAAAAAGTGAGTCTTATACTCAGACCAATACGGTAAATACTAGATCCAATGTCTGTCCCGCCACATGCGCTGGGGCAGAAATTAACTGAGGTGGGGCCATGGTTGCCATTGTGGCCATGAAATCCTGAGCCACTCTGAATCTGGGGGATGGTCTGTCTGACTGTAGCTAACTTGCCTCCTCCTGGAACAGCCAGTTCTTCCTCAATCTTTTGTCCTTCCTCAATCTCCCACACGTCAGATTCACGACATGCCCCAACCTGGTTTGAGTACTGGGAGAACTTTAACTTCAAGCACTTACGAAGTGAGATGTTCCTATCGGCTGAGCCACTTCCAATACTTAGTGTACAAACACCAATACTGTACTGTGATACTTCTTGGTTTGATATAGCCTGTTCTAATGTGTCATTTTGAACATCTAGCATCCTGTGCCACATTTTTCTTCCCAAAGTTAAGCTGTTGGAAGGAGACCAGCCTTCCGAGGTGTCGTGGCATGACCAAGGAGGCCCCACAGGGCCCTCCCCTTTGCCCTTGAACCATCTGCCTTTCCTGCACAGCGATGGTCTTGTCATCACAGGTGGCAACACCCCCAGGGAAGAGTGCAGTGGCCCCCATGTAAATAACTCAAACAGGATGAAAGTTAAGACTTCTGGAAACGTCTGTGGAACCTGTGAAAGGGTGCACAAAGGGGACAGCTCTTTGCCAGAGGAGGTCGTCCCCAGGAAGGAACAGGAAGTGCTGATGCGAGGGGTTCTGTTCAGCGGCTGGCCAAGCAGGTCGGAGGTTGGCCCCTGAATCGGGGGCAGCCAAGTGGGTTAGCGAAGGCAGAAGAAGCGGTTCTGCAGTACGGGGGCCACGGCAGCGCCCCACCTCTGTAAATGCCGTCCTTCGGCAGACGTGATGTGCCCAAAGCCCTTCTTGGCATGGGGTTGCCACAGCCAGGGTGGGGTCTGTGTGTAGCCCCCTCCACCAGTGCGCCCCCTGATACACATTCTTAGTTTACTCATTGCATTTTTATTCTGCTTCTCAGCCTGTGAGGAACACCTATGCTGTTGACACCCCTGCAATGACGCCCCAACTCCAGAGGCCTGGCGGTGATTGCTGGCGGTGATTCCATGCCAGGCAGAGGGTGGAAAAGAGACCTTATGCTGCCAAGTGCCCTTGTGCCCTCTGATTGCGTGCAATGCCATCAGGATGCCATGGCGGAAATCCCTGGAGGCCCCAATAAAATCACCAGAATGACTTTTCTGGAGCAGCTGGAGTTGGGGGCTCATTCCTGGAGACTCCAGGTCAATCCTGGAGGGGGGGTGTGTGCTGGCAAACCAGGTTCTCTCTCCTTTCCAATTGTGTTGCCACCAGTGGAGGCTGTGGGAAGTCTAATTTGTCCTGCAAAGTGAGTGAGTGAGAGAGAGAGAGAGTTGTGTGTGCGCGTTGTGTTGTTTTTTACCCCCTGGAGACTGCTTCTGGGATCCGGCAACCTCGTGTGGACGACAGGCTTTTTCTTCTTGTCAGTGGCTGGGGAGAGGCGGCCCCTTGCTGTGATACATGCACTATTTTGGGGCCCTATAATCTCCCCCAAGTGTCATAAAGCCGGACACTTGGCCAGCACGTAATACAGTAGTTGCATTTGACTCAGACTTGACATTTATAGTAACATGAACTTGGTGACATCACATGGGGGGGAGGATCCCTGATGCCCCCCCCCCGCCACAGTGTGTTAGCAAACCTTTGTGTTTAGACCAGCAGCCAAGAGACTTCAGCGCTGGTTGCACACTGCCCCTCCCTCTCCGCCCTCCCACATTCACAAAGGTCGATATACATCCTGTGGATTTGGGCGAAGGGCCAGGCTGCTCTTCCATGGCGCGCTACTGCAGTTGTGTCTGAATGACTCCCGAGGAGTTGTAGGCTGCGCAGAGCAGGATGGAAGCCAAAGCACACAATTGTAAATCTTTTTCTAGTGGTCAGAAATACACAAACCCACCTGGTAGTTTTTTTCTTTTAATAAATGGCATTTTGGCATTGTGCAGCCTGGTGCTGTGCAGATTTACTCAGCGGTAAGCAACACTGTCTTCAGTGGAAAAGCAAACATGCCGAGGATCTCAGCTGCCGTCACAGCTTTTCAACCAGGGGAAGCGAACCGATGAACTCAAGAGTGATAAGAAGGGTGATTGGATGATTTGCTTTCATAATAGCCGTTTTTTAAAGTTTGACTTTGTGAACAGCACCAACCCTGTTCCTCTAATCTGGGAACTGTTCCACTCGCCCGAGGGGAAATAGTTCAATTTTTGTCATTCAGCTTTGAAATCCATGCTGGATTACTCTAACGGTTCAAAAATACCAAGACTGTTTTTGTACAAAGATTTCTTCTCCAGCTCCTTCTTGCACTTTCTTGCGAAAAAATGGCAAAACTCCTCCTCCATGAGAAGATCCCTGGTTACATTTGTCACTTCTCCGCCATTTGTTAGGATCGTATTGCAATAACACTCCAGAGCAGTCAGCATTATGTCTGGCCACGAGCCAAACTACACGTGACCCGGGGAGTGCTGGAAACTCCCCACCTCTTTTGCGTGTTTCAAAACGTAACTGCGCACACATACAGCTTTGATTGGGGCCACATTGCACGGAGAGGGTCTGTTTGCCCCAAGCCGATTCCCAGAGCTGAATCACTCCTCGAAGCAGCTATTAGTCCGGGGGGGGGCACACTAATAGTCACTTTGGGGAGCAGGTTGGATCAGGGGGCCATCATACTGGGAGAAAGGGTTAGGCTCTCCCTCTCCCCCCCCCCCATGCAATGGCTCTGATCCAAAATGGCCTCCCTCCTGCAGCTGCTTTCTGAAGAAGAACGTCACTGGGAGTTCCAAACGTGGATCGTTAACGATCCAGGAGACGGGTTGTAGCAGAGAGGTAGTGCCCAGGCGGCTGGCATGCTCAAGGGTCCGGTTTCGGCAGATTCTGCCAGTATGTCTAGGAAAGAAAGACCCTTTTCTCTCTGAAGCTCAGGGAGTCACTGCTGGTCAGTGACGGCAGTGCTGAGCTAGATGGACCAGAGGTCTGGCACCCTAGAAGCTTGGCAGCCTCTCCCTCAGCCTTCCGGAAACAGGCACTAATGCTTCTGTCCTGTCCTGTTTTTGGAAATTCGCCCTCCCCTGTGTTCTCACGGTTTCTGCTTACATATTAATTTAAGGTTGTAATTGAAAGATGTCTTGTTTACCTGTTTTGTCCACTGCCCTGGGAGAGCAGATGAAATGCAGGTTGGAAATCTTTTAAACATGCAAGCGAACAAACAAATGCTGTTTATGGACCAAGCATTGGGAATGCAATCAGAATGGTGAAGGCGACTCATTATACTTGTAGATTTTTATCAATTACAACCATACAAAGATGCAACGTTTTTACTTTTCTGTGTTACTTTCACACAAGACACCCTCCTCAACCTCTACCCCCACCCCCCCATAATATTGTCATCAGTTTGCATACAGTATACCAAGCAAGCAGAAAGATCCGGAATGTGCCTGTGCCACTGACAACCACCCCCTCCAGCCCGCTCCCCTCCCCTGCCCTCCCCGCCCCAAACCTCCCCCTTCCCACCCGCCACCAACACGACCTCTGGGAGCTGCTGGCAGCCATGCTGCATCTCTGGCCGTTTGCATCACCGGCCTGGAAGCACGCAGCAGCGTTGTCCCAGATTTTGCACTGCCGCAAAGGGCCTTGCGCTGCCCAAACCCAAATGCAAGTTTCGGCAGCGCAAGGCCCAGATAGGCTTGGGCCACAACTCTCCCTCCTTTGGTCCATAGCCCTGATCCAAACTGGTGCCCCAATGGTTGCTTTTTAAAGAAGAAAAAGCCTTGGTCCCAAGTCTCCTCTGTGCAAAACTGACACAGATATACAAGGTGAGCCCAATGCCCCAATATTACGTGATCCACATTTTGTGACAAGGAGAGTGGAATTTTTCAACTTTTTTCAATATATATATATATACACACACACACAAAAGCCAAAAGAGAAAGCAGATATGCACATATTTCTTAAATACGATCTACAAATAAACAAATCACTTCCAACAGCTAAAACAATGTTTGTCTTCGTATAAAAATAAGAGCTTACGTTTAAAACAACAACAACAAAAGTGCTTGGTTTCATTTCTGTTTGGTTAAGCTTCATAAATATCAGAGGAGTCTGTTCATCTGAATGTCCTAAGAAGGTAGGAGCCGCGTGAGGTCAGAACCGCCCTGCTGAAACAGGCCGCTGCAGCAGGCCATTCTGGGTCCCAGAGCGCCACCCAGGTGCCTCTCTAGTAGGGCAAATGGTGGGTGGTGCCTCCCCTGCTTCTGGTTTCTCACCAGCATCTATTGTCTCCAAACACGGAGTTATCACAGCTCATGCTATTGGGGGGGGGGGGGGGGTCCCAACACATCCGGGCTCAGAACCCTGAGTCCCACCGCCAGGGCCTCTGAGAGGAATTTTATCAGGGGGTGCAAAGTTTCTTTTGGGCCCCTTCTCAAAGGGGGAGGGGCAGCAATGGCCAGAAAAGTCTCCGGAGCTCAGGTCTACCAGGCTTCCCGATGTGGCACCCAGGTCTACCTGCCTGGTAGGCCTGGCCTCCCAGTTGGCCTGACCTCTGTCTTTCACTCTCCATGAGGCCAGCTGAGATCCCAGGAAATTTCTGGTCCCCCTTCTTTGGTCCCCTTTTTGACCCTGGGCCCGGGTACGATTTATCCCCTTTACCCCCCTCTCATGGGCCCTGCCCACCTCCTCTCTGCCTTCCCACTCACAGAACTGGAGCCCAGCTGCCCATGTGCCTGGATGTGCTGCACACAGTCAGCTCCTGCACATAGCTGGGCTTAGTGGAATCTTAGGAAGGGGCACCTATGGGAGGAAGAAGCAGCAGAGCGCAGCTGTCAAGGGTGGGACAAGAAGGCGGCCCGCTGGCAGGGCTGGCCAACGACCTCCTGGTGCCTGAGGCAGCAGGCCAAATGCTGGCCCCTGACCTCAGGGGGTGCCGGCCGGCCTCGGCTCCTCCCACTCTCCTGGGTTCCAGCTCAGCGCTCCCCTCCCCTCCCTGTTTCCTCTTCCTTTTCCAGTCCAGGGAGTGGAAGGAGAAGGAGGCGCAGTAGAGGCCAGTTGGGAGACAGAAATGAGCACCACCACCACCAATCTGCTGCCTGAGGCCACCGACTCAGTTGGCCTCATGGATGGGCCATTTTGTGCATCATTTGCACTTAATCACATCTCCTGCCTCATTTGTGCTCCATTCAGGAGATTCAAACTGGCAAGGCCTGAGTAGAGAGTTCAGCCCACTCAGGCTGGCTCAAGAGAGTCTGCCATGTCCCTGCAGCTGAGCCACGTCCCAGAGCCGCTGGCATCCCACAGAGGGTGCTGGGTGCAACGTCCAGGCTGCAGATGCCTCCGGGGCAATCTCCCGGAAGTGACTGTGTTCAGCCGGACCCATTCCCAGTGCTCACAGTCACTCACGCTGGAACTGGGAGTAGGTGCTCATTGCAGTGCGTCAATAACAGAGCCACAGGTTCTCCAAAGATCCCATAAAGGCACCTGGTTGTGGCTGCTTTGACAATCCATGAAATAGAGTCCTACTGACCAGATATATTACCTTCATAGTTATGGCAAACGGGGGGGGGGGGGAGACTCTGGCATTTGGCTCCGCACATTAATCGTTGACATAAGGATCCAGCCACATGACTCGAGCCCCCAGCCTTAGCCTGACCTGGGCCCCAGAATCCAGGGGGGAGAAGGAACCTGACGGTGGCAGCGTTGTTTGGAGAACGGAGCCACTTCAGCCGGTCCTCCCAGACGCCCCTCCCTGCAATGAACGCAGCACAGCATAGGATTGGACAGGATGCGGCCCACTGCAGTGCCTCGCAGCAGGCAGTAGACCGAAAGGGCAAAATTCCAGTTGTGCACCTGAGTCACGCCGAGCAGCCCAGTGACCCAGGACCTTCTTCCAGGTATCTTCTCCCGAAGAGCAGAGGTCTACTACGGCTTGCAGAAGTCTCCCTGCTGGGCGGGCTGAGCTTTGGCAAGGGCAAGTCTGTCCCTACTGTGAGTCTGTGGTTTCAGAGGAGCCCGGCAACAGAGCACAGAGCGCATCAGCCGCAGGACAGGAGGCCGCAGGATGGCAAAAACCCAGGGGTCGATGATGGAATTGATGGACAGAAGCCGCATTGCCCGGAGGTCCATCGTGTAATCTCCATCCTGAATAAAATTGTTCATGAAGGCACGAATCTGGAAAGAAACGTGAGTGAATATTGGCATGTATGTGAAGGACATCTTTTGCTGGAATCTTTACAACCGCCTTCCCTAGAAAGTAGGTCAGTATCATTATCCCCATATTGCAGGTGGGGAAGACTGAGGCTGAGAAGGAGCGGCTTGGCAGAGGCAAGATCCCAACCGGGGAAGTCCCAATTCACAGCCCAGTCCCTTAAGCTGCAATTCTATGCACTCTTCCCTTTCAATACAATACAACTTCTGAGTAAGTGCACATAGGGTTGTGACGTTAGGCACTATGGGCCAAATGACACATTTTTGTGAAGGTTTCGGTGTGCTGGTTTCCTCCTGGGTTTTGATGTTGCAAATTTGCCACAGCTGTTTTTGACCATTTCATTATTCTCATTGTTTTTGCTGTTTTTAATGTTTACTGTTTACTGTGTAAACATGTACTGTGTACTGTGTAAACATGAGAAGAGCCATACTGGATCAGACCAAGGGCCCATCCAGTCCAGTTTCCTATATCTCAGTGTGGCCCCACCAGATGCCTCAGGGAGCACACAAGACAACAAAATACCTGTATCCTGTTGCCACTCCCTTGCACCTGGCATTCAGAGATATGCTACCTCTAAAACATCCTGTGGCAAGGAGTTCCACAGTTTAATTCTGTGCTGGGTGAAGAAATATTTCCTGTTGTCTGTTCTAACTCTCCCACCAGTCAATTTTAGTGGACATCCCCTGGTCCTGGTGTTGTGTGAGAGGGAAAATAATTTCCCTCTATCCACTCTATTCCTGTAAGTCACCATTCTGGATACATTTTATTTTTACACAAATAAATAAAACAATCCTCAGAGCAGCTAGTAGTGGCCATCACGACAAAGAAAGAAAGAGGCAGAAAGAGATCAATGTGGGCAGCGAGCGGGAAATGGGGGACCTGCACCTTACATTGGACAAAAGGGATGCCATCGAAAAAGGGACACCCCCCCGCCCTGTAACATGTAGGATCACCCCCTCCCCATGTCATGCATGGGGAAGAAAGGTGTGGGGAAGAAAGGCACGATGCGAGGATGTCACAAGGAAAAGGGGTAACTATTGGGACTGTCCCGCAACATCAGTCCCCTGAGCGGGCAACAAGTGCCCGTGACCTTTCAAGGGGTGCAGCCCCCCAGAACAGAGGGACTGCCCAGCAACCGCCTCACCACCTCCTCAGGACAGAGTTTCGGGGTACGGCCTGCCTGCATCCAGCCCAGGGCTGATCCCAGGTCACATCTTCTGAAGCTTGGGGGAAAAGGGGGGGAAGAGAACAAGGAGGCAGAGAGGGGTGACCTAGACAGGCAGGCAAAGCGACAGTACAGACACAACAACTTCCCCTTGGAATGTGAGCCAGACCCGGAGCCCTTTCCTGTGCTCTGCTCAGCTGGTAGGAGACTCTTCCGCCCAAATCGAATCAAGGGGTGATTAGAAAAATGCTTCCTGGACCTGGGGCTACAGGCAGGAGGTTGCAACCTTTCCATCCTGGCTCTGCAGATGCCGGGTCGGGTCCAAAAGTGGCAGCTGGCCGGCCCGGTCCTGTCCTCTGTCCGTGGTTCTTGCTCAGTTCAGACTCAACAGTGCCTTCCTCCTGCCCTGGGCAAGTTGGGACCATTCTCCCCCCCCCCCCCCCGCCGAAGCCAGAAAGAACGTCTCTGCCGGCTGCCCTGATCTCCTTGTGTCTCATCCATCGAGTCGGGAGGGGGTCTCCAGCCAGGCAGGAGAATAATGTCACTCACACACACAGACTGAGAGACAGGGAGGGAGTGTGTCTTCTTGGGGTCTTTCCAGATGCCCCCACCCCATTTTACAATTAGCATTAAAGTAGCGCTAGAACAATGAGGTCTAGTAGCATGATGCCTTGACCCACTGAGTAGGGAAACAGAAGTACAGAGCTGTGCACGCTAGAGACGGTCTCCCTTTCCCTCATCTCTCAAGCCAGCCCCACACCGTGTCAGGCGCATTGCCACAATTTGTGGAGCAGAAGGCCTCGCTGCACACCTACCCCACGGGGGAAGCCTCTCAGTGGCTTCTCCCCAGGCACACTCTCTGTGTGTGGTCTCTGCCCTGCACCCTCAGCACTGCTGGGTGCGATGGAGCTGCCTTCTCCTGAGTTGGGCTGTTGGTCTGTCTGGGGTGGCCCTCCAGGCTTCCGGGCAGGGCTCTTGCCGCCCTTCACGTGCTGCCGGATCTGGTTCGCCAGAGATGCCGCTGCCGGGGCTGAGCCTGCTGGGACCTTCCGCATGCCAAGCAGGGGGCGCTGCTGCGCTGACGGAGGCTTCCTCCCCAAAGGCTGTGCGTGTGGTGGGCAGAGCTCCCAGCCACAGAAACGGTTGTGCCTGACACAGCACAACTCTGGGAAAAGGTTGGCAAGGGAGTGGGGGAAAGGACTAAAACAGTGCCCAAGGAGGAAAGATGAACCACACTCGAATGGCCCAACCCTATCAGGGCCTTATGGTGACGGATCTCGCAATCTGCCAGTCCTGGAATGACGGCGCGAAAGGTGGCCCATCATGCAGCGGGCTGGGCAAGCCAGCGCAAATGGCCGGAGGCCATGTGCATGACCACCAGCCCACAGAACCACACCCTGTCCTCTGCTGGAGCAGGTAGGGGTCGGCAGTACTGGTCACCAGGGAGGGGTGACACCAAAATGACTTTCTATTCTAGTTGTTGCTGGTGGTGCGAAAATGCACCACTGGTAAAAAATGGTTTTTTTTCCCGATCCCTGCTGCTACGCGCGTGGGGATCGCATTTCCCAGGAGGTCTCCACATCATGTGTTCTGGTATGGGAGGAGGTCCATGGGGGTGACACCATGAGATCTTGCCCCGGGTGTCACCAACCCTAGCGATGCCCCCCTGGGCCTTTTACAACAGCACGTCAGGACATACTGTACATAACATAAAGGCCCATAGGATTGGGCAGTAGGTCGCCCTTGTACGTCAATGTTGCAATAGATAAATTAATAATAATGTATATAATACTCTTTCTTTTCTCAGGAGTTCTTACAGCAACAACAAAGGGGCTCCAAGCATGAGGATTCAGTGTTCCCCTTGTTTAGCACATTTGATTGTACAATGATAAAAATATGGCGGGTAAACATGTTTTGAACTGAGAGCCAGTGGCGTCGCTCTAGGTGGGGCGGAACGCTAAGTGCCGCAGCAGACTGACTCACCTTCTGCCTACCCATCTGTCCGGTCTTTGGGGAACCTTTGCTCTGCTCTGCCATTGAGTGAGGCTTGGCTGGTGGATGTACAGGACAGAGCCTTCTCCGTGACAGCCCCTGGATAGGGAACTCCCTGCCTCAGGGATTTCACGAGTTCCCCTCTCTCTTTGCTTTTAAAACAGCTCTTAGGAAGCACCACTTCTGCCAGGCGTTTGGGTTTGGAAGCTGAGCTGTTCCTGGGTAGTCTGCTGCTGCAATGTTGTATTTGGTCAGTCTCCGATTACTTTTGAATGGCCAAATGTGTTTTGATTGTTAATTGTTTTTATGCTTTTATACTCATTTTGGATGCCTTGGGACTATTCAGTGAAAGGCAGCATAGAAACAAATGTATGAATAGATAAATACATAAATGAATAAGATGTTTCGCATTTTGCATAATTTCTTCTGGTTTCTCTCATTGTGAGGGGAGACAAGGAGCTGTGCCGGGCATTGCAACTCTGATACCAGGGACTGGAAACCTGACTTGACCCCCCCCCCCCCGGCCCTGGACCTTTCTGCAGACATTGCCCCACATGCTTTCAATCTGAGCTTGGCACTCATAAGGACTGGACACTTGGTTTTCTTTTTCTTTTGAACAAAAGCAGAGATTCCAGGAAGCAGAATTCAAAACTAGGTTCTCCGCTATTTTGTGTTTTCACAAAATCATGGCATTCCCCCAGCCCTAAATGTAATGTGTGCACCGTGAGCTGCAAAACGCCTTGCACACCCCCCCCCCCATCATGTGAAGATGGTTACAACCCTCCACAGGTGTAACCCGTTTCCAGTACTAAGGCTCTTACAGTTGATCAAGTCTAGTTTAGGCGGCTGTAAGAGGAGATCAGACTTCAATTCATGGAGGAGGAGAAGTCCACTGGTGGCTCTTCATGATGGGGGGGGGGCGTTTGTCTTCATCTCCTGCGGCTCTTGGTCGGCCTCAGTGGGAGGGAGGGGGCTCGGCTGGGCTAACCCAGCAGGGCTGCTCTCAGGTTCTTAAGCTCCTGCAATGAAAATGCAGGAGCTCCTCCCTCAAACCAGAACAGGCCGAGGGAGGGCGGTGACCCATGCCCTCCCCACCTGTTCCTCCCAGGCTTCCTGCCAATGACGAAGCCAGATGGGAAAATGTAAACGAAGACGGGGACTGGAAACGTTTAGGGACACTGAAGGTCCACCACTTGGCAGCAGGCGACTCTCCAGAGCCCTGGGAATCAGCCCGGGACGACGACGTGTCCCTTTCCCCCCTTTCTTTCATCCTCTGGGCATGTTAGTTTTGGCCATCTGCTGCCAGGAGCTAAGGCAGAGAAATGACCATCGAATGCTGGGGTGTGGGGGAGGGAAGAAGCCAACGTTCAGGGAGAAAGAACAGACCACACGTTGGGCAACTGTCGGGGTGACTCCCCCCCAACCCCAGAAACCGACAAAACAAAACGCGGAGGAGCTTCCGCAGGGGGCTCCAGCTGTGAGCAGTTGTTACCAGAAGGGGGGGTGTCCCTCCAGGCAGTTTTATTTACTCAAAATTGCCCATCTCCCGTTCTCTCGAGCAGCATGAATGTTGTGAGAATGTTGTGAGAAACAATAGCTGGCATGCATGGAAAGGACCAATGAGAAGCCCTGCTGCGGAACCGGGCGGAAGCAGCCCTGCCTCCTCCTCCACAAGCTCAGACTGTAGCTGGAGCTGGGGTGGCGCACAGCCATCATGAGGACTAGTAGCCATGGGCAGGCCTGCCCTCCATGGCTTTGGCCCCAATCCTCCCCCCCGCCACTTGCAGAGGCAGCTGGAGGCAATCAGGAGGCCTCCTCAAAGTAAGGGAACATTTGTTCCCTTACCTCCAGGTAAGCTCCCTGTTGCCCCCTATGGCTATGGCTATGGGTCTACTCGGATCTGCACCAGCTCTTCGGCCAGTGCAAGTCCGAATGGACCCAAGGGGATGTGGCAAGGCTGGGTGGGGGGCATAGGATATTGGCAGCGCCTTTGCTGCTGCTAACTACTCCCTGCTCACCCCCCAACATACCTCCTGGCGGCCCCAATCCCCGCCCCAATTCTCCCCTTTCTAACCTGTTACTCCCCTTCCCTGCCCACCACCCACCGCCTGTGCCAACCTACTGGCACCAGGGGAGCCAGACAAGCCACGTTGCCAGCTCTGCTCACTGCCTGCAGGAGCGGTTTGGTAGCGCACGACAGCATGTTGTGTTTTGCAACCATGCTGAGCTGCCGAAACATGAATTCTGGCAGCACAGATGCAGGAGAGAACTCGGCAGTTTGTTCAATCGCCTTTAAAACCACCCAAACTATTGGCCATCACCACATCTTGTGGCAACAAATTCCTCAGTCAATTTATATGTTGTGTTAAGAAGTACTTCATTTTGTCCATCCTAAATCTCTCTCCAATTTACATGACAAAAATATTTCTTCATCCAGCGTGTAATTAATCTGTGGGACATGATTGAGATGTATAAAATTATGCATGGGATGGAGAGAGTGGATAGAGGGAAGTTCTTTTCCCTCTCGCACAACACCAGAACCAGGGGACATACGCTAAAATTGTGTAGAGGGAGAGTTAGAACAGACAAAAGAAAATATTTCTTCACCCAGAGTGTAATTAATTTGTGGAACTCCTTGCCACAGGATGTGGTGATGGCACCTGGCCTAGATGCCTTAAGGCATCTGGTGGGGCCACTGTGTGATACAGGAAGCTGGACTAGATGGACCTTTGGCCTGATCCAGCAGCTGGGCTCTTTTTATGTTCTTAATTAATTCCCATGAATGTCTCCTGGTTCTAGTGTTGTGAGAGGGAGAAGAACTTCTCTCTCTCCACTCTCTCCAGACCAAGCCGAATTGTATAGGTCAAGCTACACCAGACGGTGTAGCCTTACCTAAAAAGGAGCTCCCCCCCTCCAGCCCTCTGGCTGCCCTCTTTTGCACCTTTCTAGCTCTACAATCCCCCTTCTTGCGGTGTGGTGGTCAGAAATGGACACAGATTTCCAAATGTGGCTGCACCATATATTTATAGATGGGCAATATATAGTAGTAGTAGTTTTTTTTCTGGCTCTGTTTCCTAACGACCCCTAGCACGGAATTTCCTTCCGTCGCTGCTGTTGCACTTTGGGTCGACATTGTCCTTGTGCGTCCAGCACTGCACCGGGATCTCTTTCCTGGTTTCACCAACAGCTCAGACCCCAATCAGTGTCTACGTGAAGACGGGATTTTTTGCCTCAATGTGCATCACTTTGCACTTAACGAGACTGAACCGCATTTGCCGTTTGGTTGCCCACCCACCCAGCCTGGAGAGATCCCTTTGGTGCTCTTCACAATCCACTTTCATTTTAACCATTCCGAATAGTTTGGTGCCATCTGTAAACTTGACCACCTCACCACTGACCCCTAACTCCAGATCATTTATGCACAAGATTAAAAGTACTGATCTCAGGACTGATCCTTGGGGCCCCCCACTTCTTACCGTCCGCTGGCAGCGCTCCTCTTCCACTGGCACTGACTGCCATAAAGCAGTTAGCGCCAGCCGTAAAAGGCACTCCGGCGGCGGCACACTACTCAGCCCGCTGCCAAGGGTGCTGGCAGGAAGACCTGCGCCTTCCCACCAGCCCCAGTGGATTAGGAGCTGCCAGCCAATCCAGGTAAGATGGCAGGGCAGGTGGGAAAGCGGAATGGGAGCAGGGGAGGGTGGAACGGGATGGAACGGGACAGGGCAGAGGATGGCTGGATCGGTTCAGGAAGGGGTTCAGTGGCAGCAGTCAAATCCTAACCCACTTCTTGGACCTGATCCTGCGGCATGGGTCCACACGGACCTGTACGAGCTATTAGCTAGCACAGGTTCGAGTAGACCCCCCCATGCCAAGGAGGCTTACCCAGGGGTAAGGGAACAATCGTTCCACAGCCATGGGCAGCCACTGGGAACAATCGTTCCCTTACCCAGAGGAGACCTCCACAACTGCCCTCCCCGCCGCAGGATGCAGCAGTAGCTATTTTGGCGTCGCTGCATCAACGCGCGGGGGGGACGGGATGACGACGACAATAGGATTGGGCATTTACTTTCCTCCACTGTAAGAATGGCCCATTTCTTCCTCCTTTCTCCTTCCTGCTCTCCAGTGACCAGTTCACAAAAGGACCACCTGGCTGCTCTTCCATGGCTGCTAAGTAGACTCATTGGGGAAAGCTCTTTCAAAGTCAGCTGGAGGGATCCCCTGTGCTCTACCCACCTGCCTGTTGCCACCTGGGAGGTGCGTGAAGCAGGACCGACCTTTGCCGAAACGGTGCTGATTTCCTGACTTCTTATTCCCATGTTCTGCCTACCTCCTCCCCCCCCCCATTGTGTTTTCCAACAATGACTGAATGAAGCCCTAAGAAATGAATCCACCCAATATCAAGGGATTCTGGCCTCTGGCCTCTGGCCTTTCTCCTGACCTCAGGTGTGTGAGAACTTGCTGTGGTTCCAGGCTGGCTACGGAAATGCACTCTGCGCACGCTTAGAGAATGTCCATGCATCCAGCTGATAAGGGCCTTTGCTTCACGGGGTGTGTAAGTGGATGTCAAGCCTACATTGGCCACAATACACACGTGCATCACAAATGCCGCCCTGGCTCATCTCTCCTTAGGAGCATCATCAGAACTAGTGAGAGGCCGCCGGCACCGATTCGAGTGGCTTCAGCATGGTGTATGAAAATGCAATGGTCTGCGATACCATAGATAGGACAAGTCGCTTCAAGTCGTTTTTGCTGGGTGGCTCTACCACCAGTGACCTCCTCTGGGCAGGAGCCTCAATCCAGGGGCAGCCCTAGAAGAGGAGGTCGGCAACTCAAAGGATAGCTGGGCTGCTGTGTGAAATAGTGACACAAGCCAAGGTTACTTCTAAGCATGTGGAGAGTGCTTTTCTGACTGAGGAACCACCACGCCTCGATTCTGCCTCTCAGGGCAAGCAGAGGCCGGAGCTTGCGCCCCGGCACCTTCCACTGATGGGAAGGTGCCTTCCACCTTCCACCGCAGCCGCGGGCTGGCTCGCTTCTCGCTCACTCACCGTGAAAGGCAAGGAACAGACGGCGAAGACGAGGGTCATGATGGACAGCAGGATGAGGTGGTCCAGCTCCTCGGCGGCGGAGAGCGGCTGGCGGGCGCCCTGCGCGGGCGGCGGGCGAAGCGGGGCGGCGGCGGCGGGCCCCAGGCGGGCGTGCCTGCCCCGGCAGTGCATGCGGACCAGGCTGACGATGACGCTGAGGTTGCAGAGCAGCACGGCCAGGATGAGCAGCAGCAGCAGCGAGGCGTACAGGAGCGCGAAGGGGAGCGGCGCGGCGCCTGCTGCTGCCGCCGCCTCCTCCTCCTCCCCCTCGTGGCCGACGTGCATCTGGATGAAGCACCAGGTGCCCGGGCAGTACTGGACGTAGCGGCCGAAGCCCAGCAGCGGCAGGGCGCAGAAGGCGGCGGCCAGCGCGTAGAAGGCCGGCAGGGCGCCCAGCAGCAGCAGGGCGGCGCGCCGGCCGGCCAGCAGGCGCTGGTAGAGGTAGGGCGCGCCCAGCGCCAGGCAGCGCTCCAGCGCCATGGCGCCCAGGCAGCCCATGGTGGCCAGGCTGAAGAAGCTCATGGCGAAGGCGAAGGCCAGGCACAGGCGGCCGCCCTCGGCCAGCGCCAGCAGCGTGCGCCCGCGCCCGTAGGCGGCCAGCACCGCCGGGCTCAGCAGGCAGGTGCCCAGCAAGTCCGTCAGCACCAGCGCCATCACCAGCACGTGGAAGGGCGCCAGGCGCTCCCGCCGCGCCCGCCGACGGGCCCGGGCCCGCAGCAGCAGCGCCAGCGCCGTCACGTTGCCCAGCACGCCGGCCGAGAACATGAGCGCCGAGGCCAGCGGGCTCTCGTCCGGCGACTCCAGCAGCTCCAGCAGCTCCTCGCAGCTCTGCCGGGCCGTCATAGCAGCAGCAGCACCTCCGCCGCCGCCGCCGGCCGCCACGTCCAGCAGAGCAGAGTGGGGCGCCCGCCGAGCCGGGCGGCGAATTGCCAGCAGCCAGGGAGGAGGAGACCAGGCGGGCGCCGCTAGAGTCCCCTCCATCCCCACCCCGTCGGAGGCGGAGCGCGGGCGCCCGGCCGGCTTGCTAGCCAACAGCCGGTGGCGCGTACGTGCCGCTGTTTGGGGACCTGGAGGAGCCCCCGCCCGGTGAGAGCAGCAGAGAGCGCCCAGTGCTCCCCATGCGAGGGGGCTGGGCTGCCGAGGGGCAGGGCGGCGGGCGAAGCAGCGCCTCTTGACGTGGCCACCACAGCTTCCAGTAGGGTCACCGTGTTGCAGCACAAACACGAAGGGACTTGTAGTAGCACCTGTGCTCCGCCGTCCACTTCATCAGAAGACGCATGAAGTGAAATAGACACACGCGGCACGCACAGCCTCTTTCGATGCATCTGGGGAAGTGGGCGGCGGACCCTTCTGCCGGAAGAAAAGCGCCACAAGACTATCTTGGTTTGTGTTTAGCTGCTCTTGAGTGGCGGGCGGCTCTCTCGTCTTCAGCAGGGGAGAAGAGCAACTGTCCATACCAGCAGCACGGTCGGCCCCTTTCCCTGTGGCCGTCTGCTGGGTCTGGTCTCTCTCTCTCTCTCTCTCTCTCTCTCTCTCTCTCTCTCTCTCTCTCTCTCTCTCTCTCTCTCTTTCTGTTTCCCCTTCTTTTCTTTTTTAAATATTTTGTGAGCCCATCTCCTTACTTGGAGTGATGATATCATGCACCCTGAGATCTGTCTGTTTGAGGAAGTGACCTTGGATCAGGTGTTCCAAGTGGGACCCCCCCCCATCTTCCCTTTCTCCTTCCCCCCATCTTTCTTGGCAATTTGTTTTTTATTTGTTTTTAAGTCAATTGCTAAACCTGAATAAAATAATGAACGAATAAAAAAATGATCTTCAGCCCTCTTGGGAGAGGAAGCGAAGCATCTTTTCATGTCTTTTGCTTTGCAAACGGCTGCAAACCTTCATTGCTCCACTGGGATGAGGACAAGGAGACCCACATTTCTCATCTTGCCCCTGTTTTGACCTGCTCCTCTGGCTCCACTCTGCACATCACTCTCCAGATCCACCCTCAAAGTTTATGATGCTTGATACTAGGGGGCTGCAGCCAGTCCTGACGGTGTACCAACAACCTGTATGATACCTGCGTGTGTCTCATTTGCCAGCTTTAGATGTACACTTAAAAAATAATGTGTGAAGCGGTCGTCCAGTTTGCCCTGAGAAAAGGGGCATGTAGGTAGGTTCCAGCCAGAGACGTGTCACACACACCTTCCTTTCTCTTCCATATCAGTTTGGACTTTTCCTTTGATCTTCCTTCAGGAGCTCTGAACACATCATCATGCCCACCAGCCCTGGAAGGAAGGTGTGAAACACAATAATGGTCTTACTGACTGGTGGAAGACACAAGCCTTCCTTTTCCACTTGTAGTCTCAGCGGCTGCATTGCATAGTAGAATAAAAGAACCCAGCCAGCCCTCGAGAATAGCTGCACTCCACGTAACATGTAGACCAGTCTAGGTTCTCAACCTGTGGTACGAGTACCCCTAGGGATACACGGACCAACGGCAGGGGGTATGCCAGGGCCTGCCCCTTATCAGCATCAATCAGTAGTTAATTACTTGTTAATTAGAACTTAAATACAATCCTGTCTGTCTGTCTGTCTGTCTGTCTCTCTCTCTCTCTCTCTCTCACACACACACACAGAGTTAAGTAAGACATTTTTTCACATTTAAAATACTTTTAGTACTTTTTAATTTAACAATTAATTAGCTAATTAATTGATTGATTAATCCAATTGATTAGCAGGGGGTACTTCAGAAAATTGGACCGTGATCGGGGGCACCTGGGCCTCCAAAGGTTGAGATCCCCTGATGTTGTTGTTCAGTCGTTCAGTCGTGTCCGACCCTTCGTGATCCCATGAACCATATCCCGCCAGGCCTTCCTGTCCTCCACTATCTTCCTGAGTTCACTCATTTTCATGTTCGTTGCATCGGTGATGATGTCTAACCATCTCATCCTTTGCCTTCTTCCCCTTCTCCTTTTGCCTTCAGTAGACCCTGATGTAGACCTACCCCAAGAGGGGTTTTCCCATCTAGGATATTGGGGGACTCGACTGACTCAGTGTGAGCTGCTCTGCTTGCATGCGTACATGCTTGTTGCTCAACAACCCCGACATTTGTTAATAAGAGGTTGCTTGCAGAAGGGCACCTTCTTCACTCCTCCTCACAAGGAAGCAGATCCTGGAAAACGGCCAGGAACATCCTGCTGCAGGGAGGGAGGGAGACTCGGGCTGCAAAGCGGATGTCAAAGTGTGTTCAAGCCACCACCACACCTTTCTCTTGTGGACAGACACACCTTGTGCAATACGCTGCCTGCTGTTACAAACCGTCACCCAGGCACAGGGTTATTGGGGCAGATGAGGCAGAGACGATCCTCAGCCCCCCCGCGGGGGCCCCCAGATTTTCACCGCCCCCAATAAAAAACAAAAACAACAACAACAAAACACACACACACACCGGGTTTTTCAGATGTCTATGGGCTTTTTTACTGTAATGTACATGTGTGTATGCTTTGTCCCACTTAGCTTGTGTATCCCGGAGCCTTCGTCCTGCCTGCTTTTGTTCTGTCCGGGCGGCAGAACTCCGGAAAAGCACCCGTTCGCTCTGGAGCAGGGCGCTCCGTCGTTCTGCGCTTGCATCGTTCATCTCAGTTAGGCTGATCTACACGACGGCGGAGGGGCTCCGCCGTCGCCTCTGACTGGCGCCTCCGCGCTGGAAGCAGGGGGAGTGTTTTCAAGCATGTTACCCCTCATGTTGTCCCGCCTTCCTAAGAACGCGCCGTTGTGATTGGTAGCTCTCTTCCCCCCCCTCTCTGTTATTGGTAGGCTGCAGCAGCTCCGCGAGCCACCTCCAAGCTCTGCCGTACGCCTCCAAAAAAATAGAGCACTCGACTTGGAGTACGCGGCAGTGGGGCGGAGGTCCGGCGGCTCCGCCGGATTACAAAAACGCTCCGCGACGCTGTCGTGTAGATCAGCCGGGCGCTCCGTCGTTCCAATCTTTCTGCGCATGCGCTAACTGAGATGAACGATGCAAGCGCAGAACAACAGAGCGCCCTGCTCCAGAGCGAACAGGTGCTTTTCCGGAGTTCTGCCGCCCGGACAGAACGAAAGCAGGCAGAACGAAGGCTCCGGGATACACAAGCTAAGTGGGACAAAGCATACACACATGTACATTACAGTAAAAAAGCCCGTGGACCCCCGAAAAAACCGTAAAAATACAAAAAAAGAAATCAAAACCTGAGTAGTCCCCCGCCCCCCCCAGGAGCCTCTGCGCCCTCTGCCCGGGGGCCCTGGCCCCCCCGCCCCCCCTTGAGGACGTCTCTGGGACGAGGCACCCAGCCAACAAGACGAGATGTTGAGCCAGTGTGAAAGTTGGGAGCCCGAGTGGGGGGGGGGCTGGCGAGGGGCAAAGTGAAGGAGGCGACCAGAAACTTGGAGAGCAAAGATGGCGGGAAGAGGAGCTTGTCTTGCAACAGAGAAAAACTCACCAACTCCCCTTTGTCGTTGTGCCTGTAGTTAGTTATGTGTTAGTATAGTAGTAATGATATGCAGGGACTTGGTGGTGGTGGTGGTTACCAAGTTATCTAACGTGGGGCACAATAGTGTGAGTAAACTCCCTGAAATGCAAACTCTTGTATTTATTGCTCAGAACGGGATCATCAAGAATGATGCCCTTTTCATGCACTGCGGCTGCAACCATTGACTGCAATGCGCCTTCTTTCTCCGTGTAATCACTGTATCCAAAAATACAATTACACAAGATCCATCACAGTGACACCACACACACACACACACACACACACACACACACACACACACACACACGTGTATATTTAAAAATAAATATAATATTTAATATTATTAACATAAGAATATAAGAACATAAGAAGAGCCCAGCTGCTGGATCAGGCCAAAAGCCCATCTAGTCCAGCTTCCTGTGTCACACAGTGGCCCCACCAGAGGCCCCAGGGAGCACACAAGACAACAAGATAACCTGTTTCCTATTGTCACTCCCTTGCACCTGGCACAGAGAAAACCTGCTTCTAAAACCAGTAGGTTGGTTATGGCTTGTAACCTGTGATGGTCTTTTCCTCCATGAATCTGTCCAAACCCCTTTTAAAGGCATCTAGGCCAGGTGCCATCACCACCTCCTGTGTCAAGGAGTTCCACAGATGAATTACACGCTGGGTAAAGAAATATTTTCTTTTATCTGTTCTAACTCTCCCTCCACTCAATTTTAGTGCATGTCCCCTGGTTCTGGTGTTGTGCGAGAGGGAGAAGAATTTCCCTCTATCCACTCTCTCCATCCCATGCATAATTTTATATGGCTCAATCATGTCCCCCCTCAGGCGCCTTTTTTCTAGGCTGAAAAGCCCCAGACGCTGTAGCCTTTCCTCATAAGGGAGGTGCTCCAGCCCACGAATCATTCTGGTCGCTCTTTTCTGCACCTTTTCCAATTCAACTATATCCTTTTTGAGGTGTGGTGACCAGAACTGGACACAATACTCCAGATGTGGCCTTACCATCGATTTGTACAAGGGCAGAATGATATTGGCCGTTTTATTCTCAATCCCTTTATTAATGATCCCGAGCATGGAATTGGCCTTCTTCACAGCCGCCGCACACTGGGTTGACACTTTCATCGACCTGTCCACCAGCACCCCAAGATCTCTCTCCTGATTCGTCACAGACAGCTCAGAACCCATGAGCGTATATGTGAAGTTTTGATTTCTTGCCCCAATGTGCATCACTTTGCACTTACTTACATTGAAGCACATCTGCCATTTTGTTGCCTATTCTCCCAGTTTGGAGAGATCCTTCTGGAGCTCTTCACAATCCCTGCTGGTCTTCACCACCCGGAAAAGTATTCCTGGGGGCAATGTAATCGAATCCCCTTTCAAAGCCATTTGTGTCAGTGGCCGTCTTGAACTGGGATTCCTGGGACAATGTAAGTAGCTAACAATAGGGACTGCATTTCTAAGTAACAATAGGGACTAACAATAGTAGCTAACAATAGGGCCTATATTTAGGGAGTTAATTTTGATTCCCCCCCCCCTTTGCTCCAAGCCAACCTGCCAATGTCACTGGTTTATCGACCTTGGGGTTTTGTGTGCTTTACTCTTGAGTAGCTTCCCAGCTCCCTCTGCTGGACATTACAAGTTATTGTATCTAATATGATCAAGCTTTTTCTTTGTGCTCATCCTGCTGAGTTCAGGCATTTCCCGTCAGCCTGCTTGTCATGCTTTTCTCTACCAGCTTTTCCCTGTTTGATTGACAGCCCAATCCTACCCCATGCCACGTTGTAGCATGCAGTGGCACCAACAGAGTGCACATTGCATGCTGTGTGGTGGTGGGAGGCAATCGGACAGCCTGCAGGAGATCTTTTTTACTTACGTCCTGGCAGGCTGGCAGATTGTCTATGGGTCTCCTTGGACCTACACCAGACATTTTGCTGGTGCAAGATTGAGGAGAACCAGGGGGTGTGTTGGGTCGCAAAATGGCAGATAGGATCAGAGGAAAGTCACTGCCGCCAGATTCACCCCCTCCTGCCCTTGGCACGCCACCCAATTTCTCCCCCTCCCCGCCTAGTTACTCCCCCTTTCCTCCCCTTTCTCACCCATAAACTGCCCCCCCCTGCACCAGCCTACCTGCCTTGGTGCCATCTGGGGTGCGCGGTGTCAGAGACACACAGCTGCAGCTGCCTCGTTGCGGTGGCCTGGAATGGCAGTGGTGCAATCTGTGTGCTTTCGCAGGGCCCTTTATTGTGCCTGTGGGACATATAGTCCCGCTGGCATAAAAGACCCATAGGATTGGGACGTGAATTCCTTTTCTTTTTGAGTTTTTGAAAAGCTGGTTATATTTTGACTCCTTCCCTGCCTAGTCTATGTTCATGAGCAATTCAGGGGGTGGTCACACCTGATTACTTGTTGGTGCTACTTTGATTTGATTTGAAAGAAGGACACCGGGGTTCAGAGTTGTCCTGGGAGGCTGGGTTTTTTCTCAGGTGGCCCTCTCTGCCTGGTCTTCTTAGTTTGCAATGGTGGCAGCGGATAGATCTACCAGTCGTCCCCCCCCCCATTCCACTGCTGACCCAGTAAAAAGGGAAAGTGGAGAGCAGGATGGGGTGCGTGAGCACAAACCACTAGGTGCTACTCCCCTTGGCCTATGGCCTTCTCCAGCTTGTCCCCCTGACAGTCTTTGTATAAATATACAACTACACCATTGTTCTTTTTTCTAATCAAATATGAGACGCTGGTGGATTTGGGCCCATAACTTAAGATCCATAACTTAAGATTGCAATTTTCTACAGATCCAAGAAACTTCTCACAACAAAATACTTTCTTTGGGGCACAAAATGTAACCCAAAGACGAATAAAGAAGGGTTTAAATAGACATATTCATTTCCTGAGAAACACGTCATTTCGTGTGTTGTTTTTGGCATTTTGAGGGTTCAGCCCTGCTCTCGGAATTAGACGATGGGAATTTGGAAGCTTCAGGAAATCCCAGCCGGCTGCATTTTGAGTTCCCATAAAGGAGCAATAACAGCCGAATGAAACCCAATGCTTGGTGTCTTCTCTGTGGACCTTTAAACCCGACCAACGTGCAAGAGAAACAAGCAGTTCGGCCTGCTGCCTTTGCCATCCTGACTTTCCGGGTTTTTTACGGAGACTCCAGATGACCCAGCTGCCAGACCAGGAAGCATTCCAGTGGGGTTTTCTTGCTCTCCTGTCGTTTTTACAGGCCGCCTAATTTGTGGTGATTTCCCCTGTACTTAAAATGCAATTGCAGCCCCAGTCTGTCCAATGTGGACTCACAAAGCACGATGGAGGAGTCGTCGTCGTCAAGGCAGCTCGGTCACCTCCGTCATGCTTTGAGACTGCTAGCCGCTTCTGCTCTGATCTCTTCCTCTTCAGCACAGTCCCTGACCTGCTCCCTGATGAGTCCATTTCTGTTCCCCAGGGGCTTTAAACAAAAAGAAAGAATGAGAGGAAACAAGGAAACACTAATAACAGCCTCCCTGGGAACAGAAACGGACTAATTCCAGGGCAGTTAAGGAGGCGGTTTATCACAAGTGCTGTTCTCTGTTCTGAAGGGCAAGAAGGCATTAGAGGCAGAGGCTGCAAGAAGGATATTTCTGATGAAGTACATACTGTGTGGAACCGTCACTTAAATTCTGTCTCCAGCAGATTGTAGAAAAACGATGCCTCTGCCAGAGCTCGATAGTCCAGTGCTGTGGAAGCAACTAGCAGCCCAATCCTATCCCTGCTACCGCTGGGCCTTTTACGACAATGTCTTGGGAGATACCCTGTCGTAAAAAGCCCATAGGGTTGGGCCAGAAAGAGATGAAAAGAGAGAGGAGACTGCAGCCCTCGATGAATCCACAAGTTCAGAAAAACAAAATGTCTACTGAACTTAAAAAAAAAAAACTAATACAGAAACCCCTGCTAACTGGGCAAGAGGCACTTTTTCAATTGGTGTTCCTCTTTTATTTAGCAGGGGGAGAGCAACTGCTCCCCTTTCACCCCAGCACAGTGTCTTTTCTGGTGGCTGTTTGCTGGTGGTCTTCTGCATCTTTTTTAGATTGTGAGCCCTTTGGGGACAGGGAGCCATTTAGACGTTTGATTTTGTCTGTGAACCGCTTTGTGAACTTTTTGTTGAAAAGCGGTATATGAATACTGTTAAAAAAAACTTGTTTCAAGCTGTGCATGCTGGACTTTGACGGTGAGTGGCTGATGTGCTGGGATGCAACACTACGAACCTCTGGCAAAGAAAGAAAGCCGCATGGAGAAGGGAAGACGTCCTGCCCGCCCCCTCTCTCTTTTATCCAATCAGAATCAAGTCATTTCAGACTTAATTCTGATTGGCTACCGCGTTGCTCCGCATCCCACCCCCACAGTTCCAAATACTCTCTCTGATTGGCTGAACGTGGCAAAAGTCGAGCATGGTTCAACTTAGCACGCACCGGAACGTCACTCTCCGATGTTCCTGTGCGTTCCGGCTGGAGACAAGACACAGCGGGGTTTGAGAGCCACATGCAGATGCCACTGGACGCAACAACGCACACCGATGTGTTTGGTGTGTCACAGCCTTTGCTCTTCTCAGACTTGCGGCAGCAAAATAGCTGGAGCAGATCTGAGGAGACCCATCCGGGCAGCAGAGGTTTGCCCCAAGGTGAGGGATGTTCCCTACCTAGAGGAGGCCTCCGGACTGCCCCCTGCTGGATGCAGCACACGCTCTGCTGGCGCAGCTGCATGGGGGGGATTAGTTAAGATTGGGCTGTCAATTGATGTTGGTTTGCTTTATTTTGTCTGCCAATGAGAGGAAACAAGGAAACACTAATAGCCTCCCTGGGAACAGAAACGTTCAGAAAGCGTTCATTTGACCAGGCAGCATTTAAAACCAAATAAAAATCCCCCCCCCCATCTTGCCACTTGCCAGTGTAAATAAATCTTTACCGACCGTGCCGACAACTATGGGCGAGCAACTTCAGTTTCTACCTTCTACTTGGATCCACTTCACAGATGGTCACATGTGTCCCACTTCCTCTAGCATCGCTCTCGGGACTGGCTTGCTTCCCACAGGGGAGGGAGCCCAAGTCTCAGGCTGTCCTGCTGCTGGCAATGTTTGCTTTGCTTAAGGTAAAGGTAAAGGTGACCCCTGACAATTAAGTCCAGTTGTGTCCGACTCTAGGGTGTGGTGTTCATCCCCATTTCAAAGCCGAAGAACCAGCGTTGTCCGAGGATGCCTCCGTGGTCATGTGGCCGGCATGACTCTCCTTGCCGCAGCGCGTAACATGCAGCTGGAACACGGAGCGCTGTTTACCTTCCCGCAAGCGGTACCTATTTATCTACTCGCATTAACATGCTTTGGAACTGCTAGGTTGGCAGGAGCTGGCCCAGCAATGAGAGCTCACCCCGTCGCGGGAATCGAACTGCCGACCTTTTGATCAACAGCTGCGCCACAGATTTAACCCACTGCGCCACCAGCTGGCCTTTGCTTACCAAGACACAAAATCCAAGAAGTGGAGGCAAAATGCAGGCAGCAGGTCCCTGGGGGCGACTGGGGCAATTTCCCCGCAGAGACTGCACTCCCAGTTCCCGCAAACTCCAGGCAGCCGCAGTGTCTCAGCCCTCTCCCTTTTTCACAGGGTCCTGGCTGCTGCTGTGGGTAGAGGGCTGTTGGGAAGGGCCAGGCAACAGCAGGACGGAGTTAAAGTCTGTCCCGAGCAAGTTGGACCGGGGCCTTCAGAGGCAGCAAGTCATAAGAACATAAGAAGAGCCCAGCTACTGGATCAGGCCAAAGGCCCATCTAGTCCAGCTTCCTGTATCACACAGTGGCCCCACCAGATGCCTCAGGGAGCACACAGACAACAAGATAACCTGTTTCCTGTTGTCACTCCCTTGCACCTGGCATTCAGAGACACCCTATTACTAAAACCAGGAGGTTGCTTATGGCTTGTAACCTGTGATGGTCTTTTCCTCCATGAATCTGTCCAAACCCCTTTTAAAGGCATCTAGGCCAGGTGCCATCACCACATCCTGTGGCAAGGAGTTCCACAAACCAATTACACACTGGGTAAAGAAATATTCATGGCATCTGGTCCCATCAATTCCTGGCAAATAGAAGGGGCAGAAATGGAAGCAGTAACAGATTTTACTTTTTTGGGTTCCAAGATCACTGCAGATGGAGACAGCAGCCATGAAATTAAAAGACGCTTACTCCTTGGAAGGAAAGCTATGGCAAATTTAGATAGCATAATAAAAAGCAGAGATATCAACATGCCAACAAAAGTTCGCATAGTCAGGGCGAAGGTGTTCCCAGTAGCAATGTATGGTTGCGAGAGTTGGACCATAAGGAAGGCTGAGCGCCGAAGAATAGATGCTTTTGAACTGTGGTGCTGGAGAAGACTCCTGAGAGTCCCTTGGACTGCTAGGAGATCAAATCAGTCAATCCTAAATGAAATCAACCCTGACTGTTCCCTGGAAGGACAGGTACTGAGGCTGAAGCTCAAATATTTTGGCCACCTAATGCGAAGAGAGGACTCTCTGGAGAAGACTCTGATGCTGGGAAAAATTGAAGGCAAAAGGAGAAGGGGAAGGCAAAGGATGAGATGGTTAGACACCATCACCGATGCAACGAACATGAAAATGAGCGAACTTAGGAAGATAGTGGAGGATAGGAAGGCCTGGCGGGATATGGTTCATGGGATCACGAAGGGTCGGACACGACTTAACGACTGAACAACAACAACAAAAGAAATATTTTCTTTTGTCTGTTCTAACTCTCCCTCCACTCAATTTTAGTGCATGTCCCCTGGTTCTGGTGTTGTGCGAGAGGGAGAAGAATTTCCCTCTATCCACTCTCTCCATCCCATGCATAATTTTATACGTCTCAATCATGTCCCCCCTCAGGCGCCTTTTTTCTAGACTGAAAAGCCCCAGACACTGTAGCCTTTCCTCATAAGGGAGGTGCTCCAGGCCACGAATCATTCTGGTCGCTCTTTTCTGCACCTTTTCCAATTCAACTATATCCTTTTTGAGGTGTGGTGACCAGAACTGGACGCAATACTCCAGATGCGGCCTTACCACATACTCTATATGTGGCATAACGTTCTGTTGATTCTGATGAAGAATAATGCTCAAGTCTGCAGAATCAACATACCCTCTGTGTTGTATATTATTTTCCTTATTAGTGGTGAAGTACTGCCACCTATTGGATGAAATCACTAATACTGATAACGTGCCTGGCAAAATATCTAGTAAGGTACACAATCCATAATTAAGTTACCAGGAAACAGCGAGTGGGAGTCAATGGACAATTTTCACAATGGCGAGAGGTGAAAAGCGGTGTGCCCCAAGGATCGGTCTTGGGACGGGTGCTTTTCAATTTATTCATAAATGACCTGGAGTTGGGGATTGGCAGTGAGGTGGCCAAGTTTGCAGATGACACTAAACTTTTCCGGGTGGTGAAGACCAGCAGGGATTGTGAAGAGCTCCAGAAGGATCTCTCCAAACTGGGAGAATGGGCAGCAAAATGGCACATGCGCTTCAATGTAAGTGCAAAGTGATGCACATTGGGGCAAGAAACCAAAATTTCACATATACGCTAATGGGTTCTGAGTTGTCTGTGACAGATCAAGAGAGAGATCTTGGGGTGCTGGTGGACAGGTCGATGAAAGTGTCGACCCAGTGTGCGGCGGCTGTGAAGAAGGCCAATTCCATGCTCGGGATCATTAAAAAAGGGATTGAGAATAAAACGGCCAATATCATTCTGCCTTTGTACAAATCGATGGTAAGGCCACATCTGGAGTATTGTGTCCAGTTCTGGTCACCACACCTCAAAAAGGATATAGTTGAATTGGAAAAGGTGCAGAAAAGAGCGACCAGAATGATTCGTGGGCTGGAGCACCTCCCTTATGAGGAAAGGCTACAGCGTCTGGGGCTTTTCAGCCTAGAAAAAAGGCGCCTGAGGGGGGACATGATTGAGACTTATAAAATTATGCATGGGATGGAGAGAGTGGATAGAGGGAAATTCTTCTCCCTCTCGCACAACACCAGAACCAGGGGACATGCACTAAAATTGAGTGGAGGGAGAGTTAGAACAGACAAAAGAAAATATTTCTTTACCCAGCGTGTAATTCATCTGTGGAACTCCTTGCCACAGGATGTGGTGATGGCATCTGGCCTAGATGCCTTTAAAAGGGGTTTGGACAGATTCATGGAGGAAAAGACCATCACAGGTTACAAGCCATAGGCAACCTCCTGGTTTTAGAAGTGAGTTCTCTGTGCCAGGTGCAAGGGAGTGGCGACTGGACACAGGTATCTTGTTGTCTTGTGTGCTCCCTGAGGCATCTGGTGGGGCCACTGTGTGACACAGGAAGCTGGACTAGATGGGCTTTTGGCCTGATCCAGCAGGGCTCTTCTTATGTTCTTATGTTCTTAAGCTCTTCAGCAAGTGCTTAACTCTTCCAGTGACACCCACTGAATATCAGATCTGCTCTTCTCTCCTCAAAAGATCACCTAAAACAGTGATCTGGTCCAAGGCTCCCCGGTGTTACGTAGTAAAACACAAAGGACTAGAACCAGGGCCGGCCCATCCATGAGGCCAACTGAAGCAGCTGCCTCAGGCAGCAGATTGGTGGGGGATGCCCATCTCTGTCTGTCTACCTGCCTCCACTGCTCCTCCCCCTTCCACTCCCTGGATCAGACAAGGAAGAGGGGGGCAGATGGAAAGAGGAGAGTGCTGAGCTAGGAGACTGGGAGGAGCAGAGGGCGACACATCATCATTACTTATCGGGGGGCAGGGGGGGCAGCATTTGGCATGCCACCTCAGGTGTGTCAGGAGGTCTTGGGCTGGCTGAGAATTCAGCAAACTATCAAGCTATGAGTTGAAAATCAGAACATCCGGGTTTTCAGGCCGTTTATCTGGAGAAGACTCTGATGCTGGGAAAGATTGAAGGGAAAAGGAGAAGGGGAAGGCCAAGGATGAGATGGTTAGACAGCATCACCGATGCAACAAACATGAAAATGAGCGAACTCAGGAAGATAGTGGAGGACAGGAAGGCCTGGCGGGATATGGTTCATGGGATCACGAAGGGTCGGACACGACTTAACGACTGAACAACAACAACAAATTTAAAAGACTAAAATCTATCCAATCCTCTGCGAACGTTTTGCAGGAGTCTATGCCCAGCAGTCTCTCCAGTGGCTTCAAAGATGCTTCAAATGCTATTCAATGGTTTTTTGTTTGTTTGTTTGGTTTTGTTTTGTAAGCCACTGGAGAGACTGCTGCTCTGAGGATGCTGGGCATAGACTCCTGCGAAACGTTCGCAGAGGATTGGATAGATTTTAATCTTTTAAATAAACGGCCTGAAAACCCAGATGTTCTGATTTTCAACTCAAATATATGTACAGGCCGGGAAAACCTAAAAAACGACATTCTCAAGCTATGGTTTAACTCAGTGCTCCCATCTAGTGCAAGCAGAGAGCTCAGCTCCCTTTCCAGGATTTCTCATTCGAGACGAGAGAGTCCGTATGATCCTCCCCATCTACAGGAAGGTCAAGACCATGATCCAGGGACCCATCCTGGCCAGTGCTCAGCCCAGGGTTCTGTTCGCAGTTCTGTTGGTCAAGGAGCAGTTTCTCCTCCAGGACCCTCCTGGAGTTCCAACCCTCTCGCTGTGTCAGTGCTGACTGACGCACAGGAGCGGATGCTGCTTCTTTGTCAGGCCGCTGGTCCATCTGGCTCAGTCTTCTCGATGTGACCTGTCAGCAGTTCTCTGAGCACTCTAGAACGGTGTTCCAGCCCCTCCCAAAAACACGCACAAAAGGTCACTGGCTGTGCTCAACACAGCCAGCTGGATTGCGGCCCAAGTAAATAGGGATGTAACTGTCTGTTTGCTTTGTCATTTAATCTCACTTTGCTGCATGTGAGAATTTTCCCAGCTCCCTTTGCCTGGCTTCCTTCTTCTGAATTCCTCCCCAAAAGGCATTTTTAATGAAAGCAACGCGCACACACACGCACTCAACAAACCACTTAGGCACTTGTCTTTTGCTGGGGCTAAAGGCCAGACTGGATGGGAGACGCTGATGTGTGCAGCATTAACCCAGTGGCCTTTTAATAACCAGAAGTGCTGCTGTGGAATAATCAGTTCGGATTTGAGGGGTGGCGAGAGCGGGGAGGGGTGCTGAACCCTTTCCCTGCCTGGTGTGCCGCAACCCCCAAGTGGGTTTTGCTGCCACTCGCAGCAGAAATCAGGCACACAACTCAGTGTGGGTTAAAGAATAATTTATTTCAGAAATATAATACCATGAAGTTACTTGCATGGAGTACCTGAAATACCATTACAGAAGATGCAAAAACACTTCTGTCACGCTGCCTGCCGGACCTTACGCATTGCAATCCATCTGATAGTTGTGCATTGCAAGGAAGAGATGAGGAAGATGGCAGGGGGAGCACAAACAGGACTGCATCCACTTATAAATGAGAACGTGAACAGGGTTGCTGCACATTTGAGAACGGAGCAGGAGGAGGGAGGCTCTGTGACCAATTCTGCAGCAGCAGCAGCGTAGATCTACTCAGGGCAAGGCCCCAGGATGAGCTGGAAAGGAGGTGGCAGAATGAACTGTACTACTTCCGACTGTGGTTCTAAACGCTTCCCTTACCTAAAACACTCCCTGCAAGTAGAAAGCAAGCACATGAAGGTACAGGCTTGCCTCCAGCCTTTCTCCCTGATGTCCCAGTTGTTTTGAATTGGTAAGGAGTTTCCCCCCCCCCCCATGGTGGGGATGCATTCAAAAACGATACTCCACACTTTGGTTTGAAGTGGCACCGTCCGAGGCTACCCCTCATCCTTCTGCAAGTCCCGTTCTGTATAGGGCTTCACAGGGCACAACTAGCACTCTGACTTGAGCCCAGCAACAGAGAGGCAGCAACCGTTGCAACTGTGTGAGTACTGGCAACAAGACGTGTTCCTATAGCCGTGTTACCACTTACTGTAGTAATCTAGCAGCCACACTGCACATCACTGAAGTTCCCAAGTAGTCTTCATCATAGGGAGCCCCATGTATGAAGAGCTGCTGTGATCCAAACAAGAGGCATCACTGATACAGTAACCAGGTCCAGGCCCTAACAGGAGGTGGAAGAGATCAGAAGGGGCTACTAAAATCCTGCCTGCCCTTTATCCAGCCTCTTGAATCTTATTCCTTCTAACTTGTGGTGGGGATGAACTGAAGCACTTTCTTTCAGCCGCCGGCCCCCAGTTCTGCTCATCACAACACCAGGGCTCTAATGCCCACATTATACACTTGCACCTGCAGGGGGCAGCAGTACTCTGTTTCCTATACTGTATTACTGGTTGAAGGCCTGAGTGTGCAGGTTGGTATTTTCAGATGCATGCAATTTGCGATAAACAAAGCAACACACACACCCATCTATTTCCTGGAGAAGACAGATCTCAATCTGGCACAACTTTGGATGCTACTCTGGATCTTGATTACATGTATAGTATAAAGTGGCTAAAAACGTGCTATTGCCAGGGCTGCCTTTTTTTCTGAGAGCATCGCAATCGTTGGCTGAATTGCAGAGAAATCAGAGATTGTTTATATAGATATTCTGGCTGCTCAGTGGCAAAGTGTTAGCAATACAATATTGACACACACTGGAGGAGAGCATAAAAAGGACACACAAGCTGCTGTGCTGACTGAGAGCAAGGATGAGCGAAGCGCTTTGCCTTACAATGTACAGCCAGACGGCTCCACAATTCAGAGGTATACATGGAGTTTACATTCATAGCTCCCATAACTGATGGCTACTGATGGTATTCTTAATGGAATTAATTCTTAATTAAGTCCTAAATTTGTCTAGTCTTTGTTAAAAAGCCACAATTATGCATTGTTTTGTCAGTACTGAACTTACTTTCATGGGGTAACCCTGAGTTCTAATATTTGAGAGGCAGCATCAGAGATCATCATTTAGTTTCATCCACCCTACTTATACCAAGAAGGCAGAAGGAAGATTGGATCTCCTGGTAGGATTCCTGGGGGTGGTTGGGGCTGATAGCAACTCCTCTTCCCACAGAAATGCCACCTCCGGGGGGGCAGTTTCTTCACCAAGGCGGCAGCATGAATGTTCGGGGCAAGTGGTTGTAATCCTGACCCCTCAGCAACTCTTTACCAATAAATAAGAAGTTAAATATGTTTAATAACATCATGTGTAAGATGGGCCCGAAAGCAACTCCGAAGCCCCCCCTTTTCTGCTGAGGAAGTCACTCCTCCTCCCGAGTTGCCCTTTCCCAGGCCTTCTCCAGCTCTATAAGGCCTTTGCTGGGGGGGGGGGGAGCATACCAGTCAGCCTGTTCTACGGTCTGTACTGACGCACTTACAAACAGGGCGCTGCTAGGTGAGCTTGTCTTTCCCCATCTTCAGTCCTCAGATAACAGAGATCCTTGCATCCAAACCTCATACTGATTTTCTCTTTGCCCCTTAAATCTTGCTTCTATAGGTCTGCCCGCCTAAAATTCGAAATGAAAGCAGCACCTTGCAAAATCAGCTGATTTAACATGAACAGTTCTTGCTTTGCACCTGGAAGTTTTCACCCCGGCTCAATCCCTGGCAACAACACCTCCAGGAAGGGCAGAGAAAAAACCCAGTCAGTGTCAACAACACTGAGCTAGATGGACCAGTGAGTGGCCTGACTCAGGATCAGGGCCCCCCTTATGCCCTGCTCTGCTCTGGCTGCAAAATGGGCCAGTTGGTCAGTGCTGTGCACAGCCTCTTTGGCTACCAATGAGGATGGGCTTCCTGAAGCTCATGGCCAACCAAGAGAAGGTCGGGCATCTCCCCAAAGTGGGCGAGTGTGTTTCCACACAACTCTTTGTGTGGAATAGTTTCACAGCGCAATCCTATCCAACTTACACCACCGGTGTAACCAGCGGGGGAAGGCAGGACAGGAAGCTTAGGAGGGGAGATTTAAATCCCCTTTGGAGGGGATTTGAATCCCCTTTCCATTCTGGGGCCTCCTGTTCTCACTGCACCGCTGGTTACACCAGTGGTGTAAGTTGGATAGGACTGCGCTGCCACACAACTAGCAGAACGCACATTGGGACGCACCCTAACGTCATAGAATAGGAGCATTGTGATATTTGACAGTCGTATTTTTAACTTGTTTATCAGTACTGTTGAACTTTTTCTTTATCAGGAAAATGGTCCAAGCCCTTGAATTCTCCATTTCAGTACCTTCTGTAGCTCCACAATATCACTCAGATGGGTGCAGCCAAACGCGCGCGTGCACACACAAACACACACGTGCACACATGTGCACACATGTGCACACACGTGCACACACACACACACACACACACACACAGAATTCCAAAATGTGGGTGCACAGTGTCCAGCCGGCGTAAATCTGCAGGAGGGACAATGTGCAGATAGATTCTGCGGTCAGTGCTTACCAAAATTCCTCCCGCAAGGACCCCGTGTGATGGCAGTGGAATCCCTACGTACCCGTATTGTCCCGAGTATAAGACGCACCTGATTATAAGACGCACCCTTAAAGTTTGGTGCTATTAAAAACATTTAATTAAATCACTGGCATTAAATTGCAACAGCCTGATCATAAGACGCACCCCTAGTTTAAAAACTTAAATTAGGAGAAAAAAGTGAGTCTTATTCTCAGACCAATACGGTATTTGCAGATGATTCTGGGCCATTTTTTAAAGGATACGCTCTGAGTTCATCCTGTGTGCTGGCCAGGCTTGATGTTGCCCCATGCCAGCTGAGATGTTGCCCCATGCCACCCTATGATGTGCCCACTGGTCTCCAGTGGCGGAGGCTGACTGTGGCAGCCACTGTGTTTGACCAAACGTTGCCCTGGTCACATGTACAGTGTGGGGTGTGGCAGGGTCTGATCAGGACTCCAAAGGGGACAGATGGTGAGGGGAGCTGCACCTGCCCACACCTTGCCTCCTGATGAGTGGGGGTCTCAAGCTGGGGCACACGTCCAGTTGGGGGTGGGGAATTCATTCCCTGACTGGGCAGACTCCCTCGGTGGGGTGCCTTCCATGGCAGACGCTTTGGGGTGTCCATTGAGTGGAGGGAGAGTTAGAACAGACAAAAGAAAATATTTCTTTACCCAGCGTGTAATTCATCTGTGGAACTCCTTGCCACAGGATGTGGTGATGGCATCTGGCCTAGATGCCTTTAAAAGGGGTTTGGACAGATTCATGGAGGAAAAGACCATCACAGGTTACAAGCCATAGGCAACCTCCTAGTTTTAGAAGTGAGTTCTCTGTGCCAGGTGCAATGGAGTGTCAACGGGAAACAGGTTATCTTGTTGTCTTGTGCTCCCTGAGGCATCTGGTGGGGCCACTGTGTGACACAGGAAGCTGGACTAGATGGGCTTTTGGCCTGATCCAGCAGGGCTCTTCTTATGTTCTTATGTTCTTATCAGGGGATGTCAACTTCCCTCAGTTCCAGTATGTACTGGGGCCTGTGTGTGTGTGTGTGTGTGTGTGTGTGTGTGTGTGTGTGTGTGTGTGTGTGTGTGTTCCTCTCCCAAACAGATCCAACCCAGATCCAACCCAGTGGGGAGTGGTCCCAGGGGGTCCCGCACTACCTGCTTTTAAAAACAGAGTTGAGAAAGGAACACATTAAGGAGGGAGGGGGCTCAATCGCTGCCTTCCAATTTGCATCATGCTTGTTTTTCGCGAGAGGCACCCTGCGTCTGCTGCTCAATGCAAGCGGCATCAGTCACATCATGCGTCGGGCCCAGGCCCCATTTGCTCCCCGGCTCCTGGCATTCAGAAGTATACTGCCTTGGAAGATCAAGCTTGTATTTAGCCACCATGGCTACTAGCCCTTGACAAAACTATCTTGCATGAATTCGTTCAATTTCCCTTTAAATCTGTCTGAGCCAGTGGCCATCACCATATTTTTGGGCAGCAAATCCAATAGTATCATTTTGACTGCCCCCTTTTCCATCTGTAGGATACCATTTTTTTTTAAGGAGGGCAACCAGAAATGTACACACTATTCCAATGCAGCTGCACATTTGGCTCACACATAACCATCAGGGTGAGTCCCAGTTTGTGTAAGATTTCTAGTAGCTCACATATTTGCAGGGCAGAAAGTGGCACTGGGAAAATATGACCTTCAAGCATGTGGTGTCTGCATTGGACCAGAGCTGTCTCCACTGTGCAAGCCAGGCTTGTAAATAGCCACTTGCCTGGTCATCTTTGGTGCACAATCAGAGCCTATAGGTGATCAGGCAGGGAAATTTCTGCAAAGTGGAAAGGAGTTGGTTCTTCCCTCTCACCCCGCTTTTAAAAAACCTTTTAGGCAATTGACTTGTTGCCACAAGTGACTACCATCTGTGGGCAGATGGGCTTTTTCGAATGTAGGAGTGCTAGAAACTGGGGTGGATTTCCTTGCAGGTTTGGGATAAGCAGATCCCCGAAAATTTCACTGTAAGGTTCCACAGATCAAGTCAACTGGTAGAACAAACAAGGTTTTTAGTTATTGATTCTTGGAATTTCCCAAAGGCACCACATTCTATCTTAGAGGCGCACACTCCATCAGCGGTGGTTTGGTCCCAACCACAAAGATATCTTGGCTCCTTCCTTAACCACAGTGAACATGAGCTGGTGACACTCTGAGCATTCCTTTGGCGGCTGTGACGACTCACGGAAAAGACTCCAGCTGTGCCACCTCCAGCTAATCAGACAAAGGAAATTCCTCATTGTAAGAGGCCAGATTCCTTCCGCTCCCAAGTTTCCAGGAGCTGAGCATGTGGGGCTCTCTTAAAGCTCATCCTCCGAGCAACCCTGTGGAGGCAAGTGCGAAAAACAGACGTCCGGAAAATGATGAAGACCCAAGGGTCCACAATGGAGTTCACAGAAAAAAAACGGAGGGCCGTAAGATCTGCCTTCTCGTCGAAATCGGGGGCAAAGGCTCCGACATAAGCACGGACCTGCAGGAAGTGAGAGACAGGAAGAAAGAGAGACCTACTTACAAACGATACAAAGGTTCCTATGCAGAGGAAAGTGCTTCGTCATCGCCTACTACAGTGATGAGGGTTTTCTGGAAATGTCTAAATCAGGAGATTTCCCACTAAATTTTTGGAGTGCTAAATCAACAGGGATTTGACACAGTATGACTTGTATCATCTGCCGTATTAATTTAACACACTGTATAAATATCTCAAACATTTTTCCAATAGCAAAAAGTATTTTGAAATGAAATATTAGGTCAGGAAAAAAAAAATCCTAACCTCAGGTTGTGCCAGTGCTAGCTGTTGCCAGCACCAGTGCAGGCTGCGATGCACGCCAGCGGAGGTAAGCACACACCGGGCAGCACAGGGGTGGGGGAAGGGCAGGGGGAGGGCAGGGAAAGGGCATAATGGGGCAGGGGGAGGGCAGCAACGGGGCGGGAGGCGGAGTGGGCCTGGGTGGGGTGGGATCAGTAGCGTCGGAGCGCAGCATTACATCCTGTCGCCCTTCCCGGGCCTGATCTGCCAACACGGATTTCCTTGAACCTGCGCCAGCGATTTAGCTAGCGCAGGTCCGAGCAGATCTGTTGCCACGCCTAGGGCTCGGAGACCTCTGGCCTGCTGATTCCCACACAGGATACAGCGTGGGCCCCGCTCCATCGGCGTGGGATAGACTTGGGCTGTAAGTAAGTAAACAAGCTTCAGATTCAAAGGGCCACTTTTGCAGGGCCTTCATAGACTTCTCAGTGGCCTTTTATCAGATTCACGGTGGCAGAATGAATGTGGTGAATGAAGTTCTAGAAGGCAAATATTAAGAACATAAGAACATCAGAAGAGCCTTGCTGGATCAGGCCAAAGGCCCATCTAGTCCAGCTTCCTGTATCACACAGTGGCCCCACCAGATGCCTCAGGGAGCACACAAGACAACAAGATAACCTGTTTCCTGCTGCCACTCTCCTGCACCTGGCACAGAGAAAACCGACTTCTAAAACCAGGAGGTTGCTTATTGGCTTGATTGACAGTGCTCTTTCTACTGCCACCAAAGGAAGCTTTTTTCCCTTGTAAAATAGTATCTACAGGGGGTCCAGAGCAGGACCACCATGGGGGGGGGAAGTGGTACAGCCCTCCGCCTCCCCCACCACGGCCCCGTGAGGATGCCATTTACAAAAGAAGGTGGCCCTGGTGTAATGGTGTTATTAATATCACGCGTAGCTTAGCTCTAAGAAGGGAGCCAAAAGGGGATCCTGGCCTCACCCTCCTATAAGAGGAATTGCCCCAGGAGGTGCCCATCCATCGGCACGACTCCAACTTCCCTGAAAATGCCTGAATGGGACCATTTGATTACTTGCAAGTAAGCACATCCTGTCCTCACACTGCGGGCATTTTGAGGGGGAAAGGAAGGCCTTGAAAGCGAATCCCAAGAGCTCGGCACGAAAACATGTTCCTGAGGGTCAGTCACCTGAGAAAGGTAAATTATAACTCTGAAATATTCCAGCAGGACTGAGACTCTCTTGGCCTTTTAGAAAGGGAAAGTTGTCCGTGGAAAAACACAGCAGCAGCAGGAGGAGGAACCCTCCCACTCCACGTCACAGGAAGCAGGAACCCTCCCACTCCACCCAGGGGTCTATGAACCCCTCACCCCCTGGCCAGCAGAGCCCCTCCCTCCTGCAACAGGGACCCTTGCCCATCCCACAGGCCCAGCACAAAATGTCCACGACAAGGGAAAGAAAAGGGGAAATTTGCTGCTCTTTTATTGTTTTAACCGTAATTTGTATTTTTCCTCATGTGTTTAATGATCTTCCTGACTGTTGTTTCTTGTAAGTTGCTTTGGGTGTAACTCTATCCTAAAAAGCAAAATCACAACAACAACAACAACAACAACACAGAACCAAGAAAGTATTTTCCTTAACAAAGTTATTGTTTTATTTACATGCAAATATATGTAGATTTCACTGACTACTTATTCAGTTAATCCACTCACTCCATTTATGTGAACTGGCAGCCCGATCCCGCATAAGGACCTGTGGCCGGTCCATAGGGAACCCTCCCACCCCACAGTATCCTGCGCCCTTTCCGGGCCGCTCTGGCATGGCCCGGGGACTCCTCGGGAGAAGGGGACATTTGTCCCCCTTCCCCCGGTGTAGGGCTGCCTGGCCCCAATGGGCCTCTTCGAATGTATGTTGGCTTGTGAGTCGACGTACATCTGGGGTGGCAGGGTAAGGGCTGCCCAGGCCAGGAACGAGCGTGCGATATCGGTGAAGCTTGCAGCCAATATCCGTGCCCCCTCCTGGCCCAGGCCGGCCAATGGCTGTCCTCCCTCACCGCGCAGCCCGCCATCCCCCTGCCCCTGCCCCAACAGTGCAAATTTACCTGCACCGGCAGCTGCAGGGTCGTCTAGTAGGTGGAGTAAGGGCTGCTGGCCTGCACGCCTGTGGCCCTTACTCTCTGGGTGCCATAAACGCGCTTTATGGTGTGTTAATGGCACCTGGTGCCTGCAGAGCGCACACTCCGCAGGCGCGTCTTTCCGCCGGATTGTGCTGATAATCACAAATTGACGATGGTCTCTGTTCTTGCGTGACAGTCCTTAGCATAAGAACACAAGAGCAGCCCAAAGGTCCAGCATCCTGTGCCCCATGCTGGCTGGCCAGGTGTCTCCAGGAAGCCCACCAGTGGGGCAGGAAAGGAAGGGCCCCCTCTTGCCCCAGCTGTGCCCTGGACCGGAACTCAGGGGTCCAGGATGAGCCCGTGACGGACCCCGGGCTCCTCCCAGGCGTTGGTCTTACCCCCTCTAAACCCAGTGGTCATCACCACATCTGCGGGCAGTGAACGGGTTCTGGGTACAGAAGCCCTTTTCTTTTGCCTGTCCTGCTCATCTTTAGAATGAGTTCAAGATCCCCTTCTGCTCGCCCCCCTCCTCCCTCTTGCTCCTACCAGCCCTGTTGGAAACAAATGTGGATGCTCCCAGCATGCCGTTTGTTTCAAGCCGGACTAGGCAGAGCAAGAGGGAGGAGGTGTGTGTGCGTTTCTGTGTGTGTGTGTGTGTGTGTGTGTGTGTGTGTTTGTGCGTGCGTGGGACTCTTATTGCTTCTCACCCGTGACCCACCTGGCCTTCTCGCTGGGCAGCTGAGAAGGAAAAAGAGCCCAGCAATCCTCTTCTGAATGGCTCTTGGACTCTGCCCCTGCCAGCCTCTGCTCCGAGTTCGCTACTTTGGAACGTCAACCTCTTCTGCTCTCGGACCGCACACCACCTGGGCCAGGAGGGAGGCCGGCCCTGGAACCCGAGGCCCAGAGACTGGCCCTTTCCGAGGCTAAACACAGGCGCACTCTCAGGCAACTGCATGGAGCCCATGACCGGGTGCGCTGCCCCCCCCCGCTTTTGGGTTTAGCTGCTTAACGGTACAGTTGAAAGAGGACACGGAAGACCTGGCTGGCTGGCTGGCTTCCAAAGAGTGCCACTGAGGTAAGCAGTGCCAGCCCAAGAGCACAGTTTTGGGTGGTCATTTGCCCCCACAGAACCACTGTTCACTCCTTGCACCAAGCACCCAAGAAGCCCTGAGGCACTGAGACAATCCTCCCTCTTCCAGGCTCAGGGGCTCACTGAAGATGCCTTACCTGAGGCCCCTCGCCACCCATGGGGGGTAGGACACCAGCCTTAGCAGCAGCACCCCGGACAACCTCCACCCTCACCTTGAAAAGGCCAGGCATGCCCACGGAGACGCCCGGTGCTGCTCTGCAGATTTTGAAAACACAATGCTCGATGCTCTGTTATTAAAACGCCCCTGAACAGCTTCCCAGCTACAGATCTGATATGAGACCACAAATGCTCAAGTTCTATTTACAGAGGAGGTTCTGCTGCTAACAAGACTGGAAGGGCAGATAAGCAGATACGGCACTCTCCGTAGGGCCTGGAGGAGCGAAGCAGCATCTTTTCCTTTTGTGGGCCTGTCCTGCTAGAGAACATCCCTTGCAGCCCAATCCTAGCCAAATCTGCCCCCCCCCGGCAATGCAGCCGCACCAATGGAGCCCACGCTGTATCCTATGGGGCGGGCAGTCCAGGAGGCCTCTTCAAGGTCCGGGAACAATTGTTCCCTTACCTTGTGGTAAGCCTCCACTTCCCTGATAGGTCTACTTGGACCTGGTGCAGCTCTTTGGTTGGTGCAACTCCAAGTGGACCTGGGGAGGTGGACAGGATATTGGCTGGGAAGGGGGACAGGATATTGGCAGAGCCACTGTTGCTGATAACTGCCCCCTTCCCCCCTCGACACCCCCTCCACCCCATTCTGTCCAACTCCTGCCCCCTGCCCCCGATGCACACTCCCTGCGCCAACTTACTAGCGCTGGAGCATCTTCGAAGACAGCTGTTGCGCGACCACTGTGGCTCGCCATTTCCAGCAGTGGCCCAGTTGTGGACAACAGTGTGTAGCATTTTGTGATGCTGGAAATGTCACTGTGCCATCAGGGTGCAGGCAAGGTGGGGACTGGGGCAGAGAGGGGGGGTGGTTATCTGCAGCAAGGGCTCCACCAATATCCTCCCCCCCCTTCTCAGCCACGATCCATCTCCCTGGGTCAACTTGGAGTTGCACCAGCCAAAGAGCTTTGCAGTCAATGTTGGGAACCACAAGGGGGCACCTGTAAAGTTTCCTCCCTGGAAGAGCAATGGATGGCATTCTTGAGAGACAAAAGCCATGATGACCACTGGATGGTTTAAGGCCAGCTTTTGCTCCTCAGCATTCAAGTCTGCAGGGGAGACTGCCCTGCAGGGCTATGTCCGACCCTTTGTGGGATGCCCATCATTGCCGTAGCACTATCAGTTCTAATAAACTCGCATCAATGCGTCCTTGATACAATCCTGCCGAATTCTGCTTGCCAATGACAGGATGGAGGCTTATCACATTATGGATGGTGTGAAAGAGGGTAGCGAGGAAGGTTTGTTTTTTCCATAATACCAGAACTTGGAAAGCCCAACAGGCAGTCCTGGACAAACAGAAAGAAGTCCTTCTCCCGTTCGTTGTACAGGAAGGTGTGACGGCCAGGGTGACTCTCAAAGGGGCCTCGACACGTTCATTGTCCATAGTCAGCACGAGCTGTACTAGCTGGGTGGAGCCTCCGGGCTGCGAGGCAACTCAGCTCAGAAGGCCGCCGGTTGCTGGGAGACCGAGAACGGGAGGCGGCCAGCTACTGTCCAGGGTCCAGAGCAGCCGTCAGGCCAGAACCGAAAACAGGATGCCAGACCTTTGGTCTGATCCAGCAAGGCTGCCCTTATGCAACGTTTTACGGCATTTTGCTGCCTCAGTGCTTGGCTATCTAACTCAATCTGAAAACATTTATTCCGCCCCCCTCCCCAGAACCAGGGGCCTTAAAAATGCATCTTGCTAACTTTTAAAGAAGTGATGCTGTTGCCTAGGAATCCAAAACATTTCTCAATTGTTTGCTTGTGTAAGTAACCAAAGCAATGCCTTAAATATATCATCATCTATCATAGATACCAACAGGCTTATTCCAGGAATGAATCAATTAATGGCTTTTGACAGGTTGCAAACAAGCCCCTAATTTTGAATTGTTTCTCAGAAACTCCACCATTGTTTGTCATAAACTCACAACCTGAAGTCTAGCAGCTTCAGGGTGCCCTGTGCTCCTGGAGTCCTGCCTCGTACTGCTCTCTCTCTCTCTCTCTCTCTCTCTCTCTCTCTCTCTCTCTCTCTCTCTCTCTCACACACACACACACACACACACACACACACACACACACACACACACACAGAGCCAGGAGTGCTGTTCTCTTCTACATCCCAACTGCAAAAGGGCTGGAAAGCTGCTTAGGACTGGGCTGTCAATCATGTCCCCCCTTCATCCCTTTTTCTCCAAGCTAAAAAGCCCCAAACACTGTAGCCTTTCCTCAAAGGAAGGTCCTCCAGCCCTCTGATCCTTGTGTCCTCTTTTGCACCTTTTCCAGCTCCACAGGATCCTTCATGAGGTGTGGCAAACAGAACAGTACAGTGGTCCCTCGCCATCCGCGGTCTCACCACCCATGGATTTGACCATCCGCAGTTCCACGGATGGTGAAGTCCACTTGAAAAACCTGTAAAAAGTTTTTTTTAAAAGGTTAAAAAAGTGTTTTTAACCTTCGCGCAACAAACCTTGCCAGCTGCAGGAAGTCTCTGGCTCATCCAGAAGCAACTTCCGGGTCATGCTGAGGCCCGCGACCCCTTCACTTGGCCCTGGGTCACCCCAGAATGCATTGTGCAGGCCTCGGCGTGACGTGGGAGTGGCTTCTGACTGGGAGCACCAGAGACTGCCCTCCAGCTGGCAGGGTTTGCCACACAAAGGGTCAAAAAACGCTTTTAAAAAGTTTTTCAGGTTTTAGAGTGGACTTCAGGCCGACCTATACACAGTATTCCAAATGTGTTCACACCATCGACTTGTATAGAGGCAATAACATATCAGCAGCCTTCTTCCTGATCCCTTTCCTAAAGACCTGTAGCATGGAATTTGTCTTCTTCTTCTTCTTCTTCTTCTTCTTCTTCTTCTTCTTCTTCTTCTTCTTCTTCTTCTTCTTCTTCTTCTTCACAGCTGCCACGCACGGGTTCAATGCTTTCACTGAGCCATCATCCCCAATGACCCTAAGACCTCCTCCTTCCTGGTTCATCACTAACAGCTCAGATCCCATCAGTGTAAAGTGAAGTGGAGAGCTTTTGCCCCGATCCGCATGGCTTGACACTTGTCGACCCCGAGTCACACTGGCCAGTCAGTCAGGCGACCTTTTGGAGCACTCCACACTGGGCTTTGGTTTTAACCACCCCTTGGCTTAGTGCCGTCTGCAGACTTGGCCGCTTTGCTGTTTACACCTCACTGCAGACCATTTATGAACAAGTTCAAAAGCACTGGTCCCATGACAGGCCCTTGGGGCCCCCACTTCTCCTTCCCTCCACTGTGACAATTGCCCATTTATTCCTACTCTCTGCCTCCTATTTTTAACCAGTTACCAATCCATAAAAGGACCACCTGTCCTCTAGTACCACGACACTAAACTCACTCCATCGAAAGCTTCTCGAAAGGCCGAGTATATAGAGTCAGCTCAGCTGGATCACCTCCCTCCTCCACATGCCTGTTGACCCACTCAAAGGACTCGAGAAGGTCCGTGAGGCAGGAGCAGCCTTTGCAGAAGCCAGGCTGATTCTCCTTCAGCAAGGCTTGTGCTTCCATATTTTATGTTTAATTATAGTTCCATCAGTTTTACCTGGAACAGACTTTAAGCTGAAATTTCCCAGATCCCCCCTGGGTCTCTTTTAAATCATTGTGTTACATCGGATACCTTCCAGTCCTGATATGATCCTATTTTTGTTCGAAGATCAACAATGTCACATTTGACAATGAAAGGAAATATAAAAAGGACTCTTGGGTGGATGGTGCCAGCTGGGTCCCGCAATGTGTTCATCTTTAAAAGGTCAATATGCTCTGGAACGTTATCCCTTGTCACATCTCTTTGACTCAGTTCTTCCGATTCCTTCCCTGAGAAGGACAGTCCAGATACGGGTGAAGACAGTTGCAAACCATTTGTTCAGCGTCTCTGCAATCCCCATACCCTCTTTAACCATCCCCTTTTTCCACTCATTATCCAACAGCGACTGCCTCCCTGGCAGGTTTCCTGCTTTGATGTACTTAAATAATTTTTTATTGTTTGCCTTTCTGTTTTTAGCCATGCACTCAGGGGGAAAGTGCAGCACCCCTCATATTCCCCCTCCCCCTTTTTTGCATCCCTGGTTGTCGGCTTACACTTCTTTGCCAGAGTTTGCACCCCTTTTTGTCCCCCTCATTTGGGCAAGACTTCTTCTTCCTTGATTCTCCTCACAAGCCATGCTGGCACCCTAACCCTGGACTGGAGGGGGGGGGTGCTTTTCCTACTTAGTGGTAACCATTCTAGTTGAGCTTCTGTTCCTGTGGTTTTAGATAACGTCTATGCACTATTCGACTTCCCCTTTCAGTTTCTTTTTTACTAGTCCCCATTTTTGAGAAGTCCCCTTTCTTGAAGTCATATAATGTTAGAATTGACAGGATCCTTCAAGGCCATCTAGTCGAACCTCTTGCTCAGTGCAGGCAACTGCTACGGCCTCTCTAAGAGTTGGCTGTCCAGCCTCTGCCTGAAACCTTTCAGTGAAGGCTGAAGAACAACTGCCCACAACTGCATGAGGCGGACTGCTCCGGCTCCAGTATCAGGTAGCAATTCCAGTTCGGAAGCTCTTCCTCCTGTCTAGCCTAAATCTACTTCCTCATTGTTTTAACCCAATGGTTCTAGTCCTGCCCTCAGGAGCCACCCAAAGCAAGCCCCCCCTTCTTCCATGTGACTTCCTTTTAGGGCAGCAGCGATGGTATCTCCCCTGAGTCTTCTTCTCTTCTCCAGGCTAAACAGACCAAGCTCTTCAACTGTTTTCCCCTGGGGAGGGTTTCCAGATCTGCTCCTCTGAATCTGCTTCAGTTCATTAACATCCTTCTCCACATGTGCTGGTGCCCGAACAGTCCGCCGACGTGTCTGTGTGAGGGAGGGGCCACGCTCAGAGGCAGGGCGCCTGCTTTGCACTGGAGAAGGTCCCAGGTGGTTCAATCTCCAGGCAGGGCAGAGAAGAATTTCGGTCTGAGACCCTGGAGAGCAGCTGCCAGTCAGTGCAGACAATACTGAGCTCAATGGACCAATGATCTGACTCAGTAGGAGGGAGCAGCAGGGGCAGCATGATCTGGAACTCTGACCCCCTGGGACGCTGGAGAACAAACAAAAAAGCCCCTTCCTCTGCACCTGGCACAGTTTCTGCAAACCTGGAAGTGCAGCAGGATGTCCAGGGGCTGCAGAAATGGAGAAGCTCCTTCGTTTGTGCGGTGCCTGTAAATAAAAGCAGGAACTGTGCAAGGAGCACGGTTAGGATGATCAGTGCAGCTTGTGTCCGTGGTGGGCTGGAGGGAGCAGGCCACAGACTCAGGGTGAAGGGCACTGGAATGCACCACCCCTTCTTCGCTCCCCTCGCCATCTGCTACTGATGCCGCCACAGCCGCTGCGCAGGGGGCGGCAGCTTCCTGTGTGCTGGACTTCCTTGGAAACTTTCCAATTACACAGAAGAGGACCTAAGGCAGGGGCCCCAAATGAAGGCCTGTGGGCCACGCCCACCCTCCCGACTCCTCCCTCTTCTCTCCCCCCCCCCCGCCTGTGACTTCTGGTCTGGGTTGCGCTCACTGAGCAGTCAGCTGAGAGAGAAGCAGCAAGCACGTATTTTTCTCCTCATATGAAAACTCTTCTCGTGATGCATCAAATGTCTCCATTCTTTTCTCGAGTTGACCTGCTCTGGTCCAGCAGAAGAGCAAGATGGAGTGAGACGGCCTGGCTGGCAGGAGAACGTTTGGGGAGCCCCCCTGCGCTGCGGTCCCTGCTTCCTATTAGCTCAGCAACTCTTGCATCTCACACTAGATCCTGTGCACCACACAGACCACGTCCAGGGTAACCCCCCCCCACCCATCAGGTTCAAGACCAAGGGGTCTTCTTGGGCACAGTCATTTAGTATATCTAGACACGTTCTCTCCTTGTCATGTGCCTGCTCCCCCCCCCCCCCCCCGCTTCACCCTGTGGAGCCATCAGAGCTGTTTCGGTGACATAACCAGCACCTCTGAGGCTGGGAAGTCCTGGCCTGGACAGCTGATCAGGAGGGCATGGGATAGAGAGGGCCACGGAAAGTCTCAAACGGGGAGGGAACAGGACCCCCGTGTGGAGAGCCGAAGACAAGAAGGGAGACAACCAACCGAGAGGAGCAGGAGACAGGTGGAGCAGAAGATGAGGGAGGAACGAGAGGAGGGGGGGCCTAGCAATTGCGGTGAAGAAGGTGAAAGGAAGATGGGAGCTGCTGCAAGGAGGGGGAAGACCTGGCTCCAAGGGGGAAGGAAGGCTATAAGAAAGAGAAGATGACCAGTGAGGAGGAGGAAGAGGAAGGGAGAGGGGGGCAAATGATTGGGATCCGGCCTGAGCAAGGCTTGCCGGCTCCAGCAGGTTGCGACACTGCAGAGGCTCCATTCAACGGGAACAGACACCCTTCCCCCCCCTGTAGGGTTACTGGGATTAGTGAAGGGCGGGGGGCCTCCGAGGGTGTGCAGCTGGACTCCTGTTTGCCCTGCCCTTCCCGCTTGCTGATGTGATCCATAAGTCAAGGGTCGGTCATTTGGGCAGTCTTGCCCCCCAATGTCTTGTCTCTCTCCCATGGATGTGGATCTCCCCGTGTGGGATGGGAGGGCCCCGAGGGTGGCCCCGAGGGAGGGTCCCCCACAACTGCTGCCTCCTCCTCCTCAGCACGCCTCTCATGGTGCTCCCAACCGTCACAAGTCACCATGAGGTCGACACCCTCGTGACTGACGACGCTCCCACTACTAGGCTTCCCGACCGCCCACCCCTGCAAGACTGTCTCTGGCCCAAGCGGGTCGGGGTTCAGCAGCAGGGGATTGGGCCCCTTCACTTCCCTCTTCCTCAAAATGATGCCCTCCTTCCCTGAGAGCCTCCCTCTCCACGGCAGCAGTGAACGGGAGAGATGCCTTGCTTCCATCGTGGCACCCTGGGGGTCTCGTCATCCACATGATCAGTTGGGAATCATGACTGGAGCCCAGATTTGTGCACAAATTCATCATTCTGAAAACCTCCAAATCCTAAACATCACTTCAAAATTTGGTTGTAAATTGCACTTGTTAGTTCATCCTGCAATTGGTGGGTGAAGGAGCTCTGGTGCCCCCAAACAAATGCATCTTGCTGACAAATATATTTGTCAGTGCCCCAGTTGTTTTTGCTGCAGTGCATTTGGAGGGGCAAGGCAGCATCCCTTTTAAAAGAAAAGCTAAACTTGAAAATTATTTCCTTCAAATGTCACTGTCAGCAGAATGTCTGCACTGACTTGCCAAAGTCAGCCTTGCTGGGAAGTCCACACAAACGTGACCAGCCCACAAAAACGTGCACCAGCACCAGCCCTGTTGATGGAGGCGATCCCTACTCCCCAGAGAGGCAATGTGAGGGGTTGCTTTAAATGCCCTATTAGATGCCCGAATTCTCTAAAACGCTGAAATCCAACAGTACAAGAAATGAAGTGAAAAGTCCAATCTGGAGACGTTTTTGCAAGCCAATCTGAAACCAAGCACAACATTTCCTCACCGTTTTTCTTCTGGCAACTCCAGTCAGTGCCTGAGTAAAACTGACCCCAAGCAGAAAAAGAGGCCGCCAGGCCAGCAGCACATGTCATTTAAACGACAGGGGAGGAAACACGAAACAGCTGCTCCTCAGTCAGATTGTCAGAATGCTGCCAGCCTGCCTGGGGGGGGGGGAGTTCTCCATCACGTCCATATCTACCGCTCCCGTCTGTCTTATTATCGCTCCTGTATCATCATCATCTATCACCTTGTCCTGTCTGGCACCGACTCTGTTTTCGGTTACATCTGACAATCCGTTGGGGTTTCAACGGAAGGGGAAGCAAGCAGGGCGGTTATGAAACACAGATTACACAGCTTCTGTAGCTAAACCACTTCGCAATAGACCGGTGGGTTCTGCGCCACCGGGATATAAGATGGTGCGAGGAAAAGCGCATTACAAACGCAAGCTCGCCCCATCTCCGGCGCACTGCATCCCCGGACGGGCGGACAATACAGCCTGGCTGCACGGCAGCTCGCCTCGTCACACCCCCTGAGGGCACTGGCTTGGCCCCGCGAAGGGTAAGTACGTCCAGGCCGGACCAGGGGGTTGAGGGATCCGAGGGCGAGGCCAGAGGGTGCCGTCAAGGTGCGCAGAGGGGACATGCGGAAGGAACGCCTGGATAGGCGGCTTCCCCAGGGCGCACCACGTCTAGACAGAAGGAAAGAGTTCTCCCCCCAGCGCCGCCCCCCCCCCCCCAGTTCCAGTAGCTCATACTTACGATCACCGGCAGGGAGCAGATGGTGAAGAGGACGGTCATGAGGGCCAGCAGGACAAGGTGGCCCAGCTCCTCCATGCGCCCCGCGCAAGGAGGTCCGGGAGGCCGCGCCACAGAGCCCGGCGCGCCAGCCAGCTGGTTCCGGCGAGGAGGCTGGCGCCGCGCCATGGCGTAGAGGCTCCTCATGGTGCCCAGGTTGCAGAGGCCGATGGCCAGCACCAGCGCGCCCAGGAGACTGGCGTAGAGCACCGAGTAGGGCCGCCCGCCGCCGCCCACCATGCGGATGAAGCACCAGGTGCCCGGGCAGTACTGCACGGTGGCGCCGAAGCCCAGCAGCGGCAGGGCGCAAAAGACGGCGCACAGGGCGGCCGCCGTGGCCGTCAGCAGAGCGCCCAGGCGCCGGCTGGTGTGGCGCTCGTAGAAATAGGGGTGACCCAGCGAGAGCCAGCACTCCAGGGCCATGGCGAGCAGCAGCATCGTGGGCGCCAGGCCGAAGAAGGCCATGAGGAAGGCGAAGAGCTGGCACAGCTTGCCGGGGACGGCCTCGCCGACGCCCTCCTCGACGGCTGTTGCCGGAGGCGGCGGCGGCCACAGCTCGCTGAGGCTGCGGTTGCGCGCATAGGCGGCCAGCACCATGGGACTCAGCAAGCACTTGCCTAGCAGGTCGGTGGTGGCCAAGGCGCTCACCAGGAGGTAGAAGGCGGACGCCTTGGACCGCCGCCCGTCGCACTGCAGCCGGGCGCGCCGCTGGTGCTGCTGGAGGAGTCCCAGCGCCAGCACGTTGCCCAGCAGCCCCGCCGCGAAGAGCAGCGAGCCGGGCAGCGGCGACTGCCCGCCCTCCAGGCTCCGGCTGCTGCGGCACCGGTAAGCGTCGTCGGCGTCCATCGGCGGGGCCGCCGGAGGAGCGACCGGCGACCGTGCGCCTCGAGGGGACGCAGGCACGAACTGAGCGGGTGCGTGCAAGTTCCCGGGGCGGCTGGGGGGAGCCTAGGATCTCGGCGAGCGATGGCCGGAGACCTGCCCGTGATGGGAGGAAAAGAGGGACGCTTGACGCCGGGCGAGGGCTCTGGTCTGACGGGGTGGGAACGGGGAGGGCTCAAGGTGGGGCGAGAGAGGCGTTGGCTCATCGAGGAAGGAGGAAACCCTCCTTCGCTAGGAGGCTGAGGAAGAGTCACTGGTTCCCACGGAGACCGGCGAAGGAAGGAAGGAAGGAGGCAAGCCGTAAAGGGAGGGAGGAGCAGCGAGGGAGAGCGCGCTCGCTGGACCACGGACGGAGCGGTGCCCCAGACATCCCCACCCCCACCCACGTGTGTGGAGGTTGTATGTTGGGTGGACGACAGGCAGACTCACTGCGAGTGGGCGGTAATTCTAGGGCTAGACCGGGGTTGCCAGTGTCGGGCACTGCGCCGCCCCCTTTCACCAGGGTCCAGGGCAAGTGCTCCATGTGGGGAATCTCTGCTGCCTGCTAGGGAGCCAGAGGAGGAGGGGGGGGGAAAGAAGGTCCCAACTATCTACTAGAAGGCGCGGGGTGGAGCGAGAAGTCGGGCTGCGGCGGGGCAGGAGGCTTCCAAGGTGGGCAAATGGGAAAGCAGAGATCCCAGGGCCAGACCAGGGCGCAAGGAGGAAGGGGAGGGCGGGCGTTGTTGGTGTCCTAGCCCCGCCTGCCTTGCTCTCTATAGCCAGCCCAAGCTGTGCCATGGAGTCGTGTATGACGACTTCAGTCACACGAGCAATTGCTTTGCGAGATTTCGCTATGACGAGGTGTACTCTCTCTCTCTCTCTCTCTCTCTCTCTCTCTCTCTCTCTCTCTCTCTCTCTCTCTCTCTCTCTCTCTGTGTGTGTGTGTGTGTGTGTGTGTGTGTGTGTACACACATTTATAAAGGTTAAGATGATCTCCCTTGCTACTGACTCTGCTCATCTCCGTTTCAAAGCCGAAGATGTCTAAAGACGATCTCGTGTTCATATGGCTGGCATGATTTCACGCGAATAGGGTTACGGTTAATGGGATGTGTTCTCCATAATGGAGAATCCATTATATTTTTCTATTCCCATAAAATATGGACAATTCGCCCCCTTTTTTCATCTCCTACAATCCCCGCAGGACCGCAGGGCATTCACACTTGCAAGGTGTAATGTGATGCCGCCTGCCACCAGCTATCCCCTAGGGCAGGTTTACTGCTGGAATTCCCTATCCTGAGAGGCGATGTTGTTTGTGTCAACTGGGGTGGGTGGGTGTTGAAACCCTAGTACAGCGATTCCCAAACGTTTTAATACCGGGACCCACTTTTTAAAATGACACTCTACCGGGACCCACCTAGCTTTTATGAGACTTAAAAAAAAGATGATCTAGAAAGAAATAATATATTTATTTATTTACAAGTATTTTATTTATTTATTTGCAAAAAACTCAATCAATTTCTTGTAATGAGGCAGCCCTAACGAATAGCCTTAAGGCTTGAGGCTTAATTATGTGACTCGGTCTGTGCCTGTTCTGGGATCAAAATGTACATGTCAAATGAAAAGGTATTTTTTTGCCAGTTTCTTCCAGGTGAGGTGCAACGTGCTGCAAAGCGATAATGAGACAGTACTATTGTCAGTCTTTAATAGAAAGGTGGTGTCTCATGTGGGTTCCTTCTTAAGAGAACTAAATTCAGCAGGAGGAGGAATATACTGTAAGAAGGCCAGGGAGTGACTTCAGAAGAAAGGATAGAAACGCTGCAGTTTTGGAGCTCAGGCACGCTGTATCGCTTCATCGCCAACATAAAAGTTGCTAAAGAAGAAAAAAGCAAATTATTTACGACTGCTTTGGATTGAGCTGCTAGATGCTGCAGCAACTGGCAAGGAACTGTTTAGACCTTGGCAGTGCAGCAGCAGCAGCAGCAGCAGCAGCAGCAGCAGCAGCAGCAGCAGCAGCAGCAGCAGCAGCAGCAGCCATTCTGGAGAAGTGACATTTGGGCTGGAGGGCACTCAGATGCTGCTGCCTTGGAAATGGGAAATGCAGCATATTCAACAGACGTTGGATGCTGTGAGGGGTGAAGAAGGGTCCAGATTTCAACTTCATCTCAAATTTCTCAGCCGGAGCCGATGGGCCTGAGGTGACCCCCAGGGGTATTAGGGAGCAGGTGCGGCTCTTGCATGCAGAAGGTCCCACGTTCCACTCCTGGCATCTCTAGATAGGGTCGGAAAAGACCCCAAAGCGCCGCTGCCAGTCAGTGTTGACAATGCTGAGCTAGAAGGATGGGGAGTTTCACTCAGTGGAGAGTCTTAAACACACACACACACACACACACACACACACACACACACACACACACACACACACACACACACACACACCATGAGTAGTGGCACAATTCTGCCAACCTGGAAACTGACCTGGACACTGGAATACAAATAAGCCCTGTGCCAGGTGGCAGGAGGGCGGGCCAGGGTGACAGGGGAGAGGGCGATTGGCCAGCCAGGCCAGGGAGGGGGGCGGGAATATTAGTGGCGCGCGGCGCTCTGCCGATATCCTGACCGCCTTCCCAGGCCTGACAAGCCTTACCTGGCCTCCCTGGATGTGCGCCAGCAAAATAGCTGGTACGCATCCCGAGGAGGCCCATTGGGGCCGCCAAGGCTTACCCCGGGGAAAGAAACGAACGTCCCTTTCCCCCAAGGTGAGCGCCAGCTCAGTCGGCGCAGGCCGCCTCTGCAGGTGAGAATGTGTTGGTCCCTGAATTCTTCCTGGGGGTCTCCGTTGGTGGAATTGCTCACCTATGTTAATGCCTGTGGCCAGGCAGCCCGCTCAAAGTGTGGGCACTGCTGGAGGATGCCCAAATCCACCCCCCCTGGGTGTCACCTCCTCCTTGCTTGCCCTCCTCCTCCTTGTGGCGTGTAGGCAAGGAGGGCAAGGCAAGGCGATCGGGGGCCTGGACCCTTCCCTGGAGCTCTGATGTTGCTTCCTTCTTCCACACTTGTCCTGTTTCAAATAGCAGGAGGAGCAGAGCATGCTGGGAGCTGCTGTTCCTTTGAAACAGGATGACCACAGGGGAAGGTGGTGGTGCCAGGGGGGCAGACCGCAGGGCGCCATGCAGCCTCTCTGCTCTTGTGTGGTGGGCGAGGAGGAGGCAGCGGCGGTGGCAGCCCAGTGCTGGAGGAAGAGCTGGACTGCTGCTGTCTGCCCAATCTTGCCTGCTCTCTCCCTGCTGCTAACGTGGCTTGGTGGGCAGTGGGCCTGGGAGTGAGCAGACAGGGGCGCAGGGCACCCCTTGTCATTTTGCAGCTTCCTCCCAACTTGACACAGGCCCTGCAAGTGTCTTGGACGGGACGTCGTACGTACCTGTGGCCACTTTCCAAAGGTGACTGACTGAGTATAGCTGTCCTGATCCGGTCCAAAGGTAACCAAGCAGAGCCTTGCAACTGTTGTCCAACCTGTCATCCAAATTCTATACCTGTTGTTTGCTAAACAGACTGGCAGGAGGAGCTAATACTGTCTTTACTGAGAAACCAGCCGGCTTTAGGCAGGAGCACAATAGGGCTGCATTTTTGTTTAATCGCCCAGTAGGTAAATACACAGTGGATTCCAAGCAACACCTTTGTGGGGCTTTCTGAGATTTTTCAGGCACCTTCGATAGGATCACCCAGGACAGATTGTGGAGTCAAATATCGACAGGGGCATTTCTAGGTGAACCAAATGGTCCCATTCAGGCATTTTCAGGGAAGTTGGAGTCGTGCCGATGGATGGGCACCTCCTGGGGCAATTCCTCTTATAGGAGGGTGAGGCCAGGATCCCCTTTTGGCTCCCTTCTTAGAGCTAAGCTACGCGTGATATTAATAACACCATTACACCAGGGCCACCTTGTTTTGTAAATGGCATCCTCACGGGGCCGTGGTGGGGGAGGCGGAGGGCTGTACCACTTCCCCCCCCATGGTGGTCCTGCTCTGGACCCCCTGTAGATACTATTTTACAAGGGAAAAAAGCTTCCTTCGGTGGCAGTAGAAAGAGCACTGTCAATATTTGCCTTCTAAAACTTCTTTCATCACATACTGCCACAGTGAATCTGATAAAAGGCCACTGAGAAGTCTATGAAGGCCCTGCAAAAGTGGCCCTTTGAATCTGAAGCTTGTTTACTCAAGTCTGCAATCCTGTACACACTTACCTGGGAGTAAGTCCCATTGAACTCAGTGTTGCTAGAATTTAGAAGCCACATTGAGAAACTACATCTGCACACTGGCCTCCTGCTGCCAGAGTTTTGTGTTGTTTGCAAGTCGCGATTGCAAATACAGTTCAAGCCAGCTTTGTGCAAATCATAGTTTGTGCAAATGTTCAGAAGTGGCAACAAATGGTGGGTTGCACTTGCCACTAACTCACTACTAATGCCGGTAGAGCTGCCACTCCGCTGTCATTGGGTGTAGTAAATGTAACATAAGGCTCACTCTACTGACCACCATGGGCTGCTCCGCTGGATACAGGTAAGACCTGCGCCAGGCGGTGGGAGTGTATGGAGAAGGAGGGCCGAGGTTGCAGGGGAGGGGACGATTGGCCGGCCAGGCCAGGGGCGGAGATATTGGTGGCATGCTCCACTGATATCCTATCCCCCCTGTCCCAGGCCTGGTCAGCCTTGCACTAGCCCCTCAGATGTGCGCCAGCAAAATAGCCCCTTTGGGGCTGCTGGGACTTACACTGGAGGAAAGGGACGGACATCCCTTTCTCTCGAGGTGTGTCCCAGCTCCGTCAGCGCGGGTCGCATCCTGCTTAGGATGCAGCGAACGGCTGTTTATTTGCTGCTTAGGATGTAGCAAAGCGCTGTAAATAAGGGAGGAAATCCCAGACACCAAAGTTGATTGTAAACATATTAACAGGGATATCATTCCTAGACCAGATACCATCTCTTGCAATATTTCAGTGTCATTTAAATGTTTTTAGTCCTTGTGACCTTTTGTCTTGTTTAATCAGAAATGTTGCTTGTATGTTTTAACCACTGCTTGAATAGGAGTTCATGTTTGTACCCTACCGAATGCCCAGTTTTGTAATGACTGGGGAGACATTCCAGACCAAACTAGCTGTGATGTGAGAGAACTGAAGTGTGTCTTTCAGTGCTTTATTGTAGGTGTCCCAAGAAAGAGGAAACATTAGGACAAACTGGGATGTACACAGTCACACAAATTCTGCAGCCATTTCTGTGATAAGAGCAGCTCTTTTGCCAGCCATGGGAATCGGGGGCTGTGCCCACACACTGCCTTGTTCACACTAGCAGTCTCTCCCCCCCCTTCGAGCATGCGCGAGGCTAAGGAGGGGGCACTGCTGCTGGTGTAAAGCAGCTCCAAGGCTCCTAGTGCTTGTTTCTGCCTTCTAAAACCCATGTTTGTTTCTGAAACATTTGGGGCTATTCCAAACCTGACCATATTTATTGCTGCTTTGCATGTGCCAGAGCCTGGCCCTAGCACAAAAGTGGATGGAGCCCTGAGCCAGTGAGGTTCTGAATCCATCGTCTTGCAAACAGCACTTTCCATAACTGTCCAAGTATCAGAAGCTGGAAGCAATTATCACCAGGGACTGGATTTTCATCTAGAACGGGATGCTTTTGTCCACTCCTCTCTCTCTCTCTCTTACATTTGGAGCAGGCCACTGGCCGAGACCAGTGATGGGACGGAGGAAGGTTGACCTGACCTCACAAGGCATTTCTGATGATGGCTTTATGGCTTGGACGTTGCCTGGTACAGTATGTAAGCTTGTACATGCAGTGATGATTCCCACTGATCTGTTGGGCTTCTAAATATATGTCACTGTGGCCTTCCCACCCTGCTTCTTTCTCTGCTTTTGGTATCATTTTTAATTTAAAAGTCATCTTTTGGTAGCATATTTTTCATGTTCATAAGTACAGGCCAAAAGCAGGCTGCATTTTCATGTAAGCAGGGCAAACCCTTCAGGATTCAGAATTCACTTTCTTCAGAATCTCCCCTGATCCTCATAGTGATGATAGCAATGCTTATTTGAATACTATGTTCTGCTTCTGGTTCTAGGGAGGGGCACTCAAGCTCCCCCTGCTGCCACGTTTTAATTTGGGGAACGTCAGGACTTCCCTCCTTCATGGATCATTGCCTTGTCGTGGCGAAGGGGCTTGCGTAACTCAATGAAGCCATGAGCTATGCCGTGCAGGGACACCCGAGACGGACAGGTCATAGCAGAGAGTTCTGACTAAAAGTGATCCACTGGAGAAGGAAATGGCAACCCACTCCAGTAACCTTGCCAAGAAAATCCCATGAACAGTACCAAAAGGCTAAAAGATATGACGCCGGAAGATGAGCCCCTCAGGTCGGAAGGTGTCCAATATGCTACTGAGGAAGAGCGGAGGACTATTCCAAGTAGACCCAGAAAGAGTGAAGCGGCTGGGCCAAAGCCAATAGGACGTCCAGCTGTGGATGTGTCTGAGGTTGAAAGGAAAATCCAATGCTGCAAGGAGCAATACTGCTTAGGAACATGGAATGTGAGGTCTATGAATCAAGGCAAGCTGGATGTGGTCAAAAATGAGATGATAAGATTGAACATTGACATCTTGGGAATCAGCGAACTAAAATGGACGGGCATGGGCGAATTTAAGTCAGGTGACCATCATATCTACTACTGTGGGCATGAATCCCTTAGAAGAAATGGAGTAGCCCTCATAGTCAATAAAAGAGTGGGAAAGGCAGTACTGGGGTGCAACCTCAAAAACGACAGAATGATTTCAGTTCGAATCCAAGGCAAACCATTCAACATTACAGTAATCCAAGTGTATGCCCCAACCACTGATGCCGAAGAAGATGAAGTTGAGCGGTTCTATGAAGACCTACAACACCTTCTAGAACTAGCACCCAAAAAAGATGTCCTTTACATCATAGGAGACTGGAATGCTAAAGTAGGAAATCAAGAAATAAACGGAACAACAGGCAAGTTTGGCCTTGGAGCGCAAAATGAAGCAGGGCAAAGGCTAACGGAGTTCTGTCAAGAGAACACGCTGGTCATAGCAAACACTCTTTTCCAACAACACAAGAGGCGACTCTACACATGGACATCACCAGATGGTCAATACCGAAACCAGATAGATTATGTGCTTTACAGCCAAAGATGGAGAAGCTCTATACAGTCAGTAAAAACAAGACCTGGAGCTGACTGTGGCTCAGATCATGAGCTTCTTATTGCAAAATTCAGACTTAAACTGAAGAATGTAGGGAACACCACTAGGCCAGTCAGATATGACCTAAACCATATCCCTTATGAGTATACAGTGGAGGTGAAGAATAGATTTAGGGCATTAGACCTGGTAGACAGAGTGCCTGAAGAACTATGGACGGAAGTTCGTAACATTGTACAGGAGGCAGCAACTAAAACCATCCCAAAGAAAAAGAAATGCAAGAAAGCAAAGTGGCTGTCAGATGAGGCTTTACAAATAGCTGTGGAAAGAAGGAATGCAAAAAGCAAAGGTGAAAGGGAAAGATATAAACAACTGAATGCAGATTTCCAGAGAATAGCAAGGAGAGATAAGAAGGCCTTCTTAAATGAACAATGCAAGGAAATCGAGGAAAACAACAGAATGGGGAGGACTAGAGATCTCTTCAAGAAAATTGGAGATATCAAGGGAACGTTTTGTGCAAAGATGGGCATGATAAAGGACAAAAAAGGCAAGGACCTAACAGAAGCAGAAGAGATTAAGAAGAGATGGCAAGAATACACAGAAGAACTAGACAAGAAAGATCTGAATGTTCCTGATGACCACGCTGGTGTGGTCACTGACCCAGAGCCGGACATCCTAGAGAGTGAAATCAAGTGGGCCTTAGGTAGCATTACTAACAACAAAGCTAGTGGAGATGATAATATCCCAGCTGAGCTACTTAAAATCCTAAATGATGCTGCTGTGAAAGTGCTGCACTCAATATGCCAACAAATTTGGAAAACTAAGCAGTGGCCAAAGGATTGGAAAAGGTCAGTTTACGTTCCAATTCCAAAGAAGGGCAGTGCCAAAGAGTGTTCAAACTACCGTACAATTGCACTCATTTCACATGCTAGCAAGGTTATGCTCAAAATCCTACAAGCTAGGCTTCAGCAGTACGTGGACCGAGAACTACCGGACGTACAAGCTGGGTTTCGAAGAGGCAGAGGAACTAGAGATCAAATTGCCAACATGCGCTGGATCATGGAGAAAGCACAAGAGTTCCAAAAAAACACCTACTTCTGCTTCATTGACTACGCAAAAGCCTTTGATTGTGTGGATCACAACAAACTGTGGCAAATTCTTAAAGAGATGGGGGTACCAGACCACCTTACCTGTCTCCTGAGAAACCTGTATGCGGGTCAAGAAGCAACAGTTCGAACCGGCCATGGAACAATTGATTGATTCAAAATTGGGAAGGGAGTACGGCAAGGCTGTATATTGTCACCCTGCTTATTTAACTTATATGCAGAGTACATTATGAGAAATGCAGGGCTGAATGAATCACAAGCCGGAATCAAGATTGCCGGGAGAAATATCAACAACCTCAGATATGCAGATGATACCACCCTAATGGCAGAAAGTGAAGAAGAACTAAAGAGCCTCTTGATGAGAGTGAAAGAGGAGAGTGCAAAAGTTGGCTTGAAACTCAACATTAATAAAACTAAGATAATGGCATCTGGTCCCATCAATTCCTGGCAAATAGAAGGGGCAGAAATGGAAGCAGTAACAGATTTTACTTTTCTAGGCTCCAAGATCACTGCAGACGGAGACAGCAGCCATGAAATTAAAAGACGTTTACTCCTTGGAAGGAAAGCTATGGCAAACTTAGACAGCATAATAAAAAGCAGAGATATCACCATGCCAACAAAAGTTCGCATAGTCAGGGCGATGGTGTTCCCAGTAGCAATGTATGGTTGCGAGAGTTGGACCATAAGGAAGGCTGAGCGCCGAAGAATAGATGCTTTTGAACTGTGGTGCTGGAGAAGACTCCTGAGAGTTCCTTGGACTGCTAGGAGATCAAATCAGTCAATCCTAAATGAAATCAACCCTGACTGTTCCCTGGAAGGGCAGGTACTAAGGCTGAAACTCAAATATTTTGGCCACCTAATGCGAAGAGAGGACTCTCTGGAGAAGACTCTGATGCTGGGAAAAATTGAAGGCAAAAGGAGAAGGGGAAGGCCAAGGATGAGATGGTTAGACAGCATCACCGATGCAACGAACATGAAAATGAGCGAACTCAGGAAGATAGTGGAGGACAGGAAGGCCTGGCGGGATATGGTTCATGGGATCACGAAGGGTCGGACACGACTTAACGACTGAACAACAACAGGACTTCCAGCGGGGAGTGAAGGGGCACTTCTTCGCCTGCCTTCATAACTGCCACAGCAGGGGTCGGCAACCTATGACCCGTGAACTGGATACGGCCTGCCACCCAGGGTCACCTCCCTAAAAAACAGACTCAAACACAGAGAGTTTACAATTCATTATCCTGTCTCTGACATTCTGTTCTATCTGCTGTAAGTGGAAAATATAACCAAAGAGGGGCACTTCCATTCAGTGTCTGACAGTCCAATCATATCTAACTCCCCCCACCCCCGCTGATTATCTGGCCTACGTGATAATTGGGATCTCCCAGCACTTTGCAGAGCACCTCTCAGCTGCTGAACTGTGATGTGATGCCTTGGCAGAAGTGCTGCTGCGGAAAGGGTGACCTGCATGATAATTGGGCTCTCCTGGTGTGATAGCACTGGACAACAACACTGGACAACGAAGGTCATGCCACCAATATTAAATTAGCCATTTCTCATAGATTTTGAGTTGCTCAACATATACATGACAATGAAAATTGGCTACAGTTTGTGAGAGATCTGCAATAGATAGTTCCATAGACATGTGCTGGTAAATGCCCGACAGCACTTATGTACACAATGCGGACAGCTTCTCTTAAACTAGAGTCAATATACAGATTTTATTGTCATTTTCGTTTTCAGCACGTCAAAATTAGTAAAAATTAGCTATTTTCATTTAAGGGCCAGTTTCGTGTTGTCTAGTGGAATTGGGTTCTCCCATAACTTGAAAATATGATCAAGATCTGCATATTTTCTCCTCTGCCATTTGCAACTAATGAGTTCCTAAGTGAGAAAAACGTGCTTACCAATGTCACTTCCTGCTTAATGACATCACTTTCTGGCCCTTAATGATGTCACTTCCTGCTTAATGACATCACTTTCAGCAGGCGCCATGAATGCTGTTCGGCCTGCTGTATGGAATAAGTTTGACACCCCTGATCTAGAGGCTCTCGATGCACAAGAAAGAGCAAGGCTGACAATGGCCAGGCTTGCCTTGGGCTGCAAGTGCCTGGAGAAGGGTTGGGGCTTTTTGCATGAGGGTGGCCATACAACGCTTTTGTAGAATTAAGAAAAAAAGTAAACTCTGAATCTCTTCAATACGGTCACATAAAAAAAGGCAGTCTACTCGATCAGATGCTTTCTCAGTGCTGAGAAAAGCAAAGAGGGCTCCGGACGTTCAAATAGCTCCTCTGCTGGTATCAGAAAGCAATTGCCCTGAAATAAAACCTGACTATTCTATATGTACAGTATCTGGCCATATAACGCTTATAACGAAGGTCAGCGGCACAGGGGCTGTGGGTGAGGAGGGAGTGGGAAGACTGGGGGTGTTTCTGGGTGGGGAGGAGGGAGGAACTGGGGTGGGGAGGTGGCGGGAGGCATGGATCCAATGGCAATGGCACACACCAGATCTTATCCCCTCTTTGAACCCCCCTGCCCCTTTTCTCTCCTCGGACAGGCACCACCAAAATAGGTGGCGTATGTCTGAAGATAAATCCCATTGGCAACCAGGCTTCCAACCAGGCGGTACATGCAGAATGTTTTCACTTACTTCCTACAGGCTGTCCGATCATCACCCTCACCACAATATGCAGCGTGCACCTTTTTGGCTCGGCTGCATTGGCGCTGGTGGCGGGGATAGGATTGGGCGTTAAGCATATATTCAGGCTAGTATAGTCTTGATTTAAGAGTGATGTGGTGCGATATGAACCACATTTACCAGACCCTTCCTTCTTATGGATCAAAGAGATCACTGCATCATATCAGGATTCAGGTACTTTAGACTGTTACCTACATTCCTCAAATCAACATTTCCATGGAATAGCGACTTCATCAAGGGAAACCTTATAAAACTCAGCTGGAAGACTGTCAAGCCTTGGAGCCATTTTGAATATGGGAGATGTTCTCATCTGCTGAGTTTCTCGTACCAATATTGCAGCATTAAAAGTCTGTCTTTATTCATAAAAGTTGGTATTTACAAATTGTCTCAGTACCTGCTAATACGTTTTTACCTTTGGTTATTCTGATAAGTATAAATGCATATACAGTCGGACCTTTTTATCCGCGGCCTTTTTATCCACGGATTTTATTCAAAACGGATGGCAAAACTGTGGAAGAGGGAGTCCAACCGCACTACATTACCTCTTTTTTCAGCATTGTCGGGGGCCTGCCAGCCGCTTCCAGCCTCCTGCGCGTGTCCAAACTGTTGAAAAATGCAACCTCCATTTACAGGTTGCTTCCAGTAGTGGCTTTTGTTTTTTCTCAGTCAGTTTAAACAAACTTAGGAGGAGGGAAGCGGCGAAGATGCTGGAAAAAAGGTAATATGGCACCGCTCCCCCCCCCCGGCCCGGATTTCATATAACACTGATTTTCTTATCCACTGTGGTTCCAGGGACAGAACCCCAGCGGATAAAAAGGTTTGACTGTAGTGTCTTTCAAATTTGATTACATTTTCATCCTGGTTTTGAGCCTGCCTTTGTGGATACTGACCGTGACATAACAAAAGAGTGTCGGATTTCTGGCTTTTTCTCAAACTAGCTCATGCACTAATAGCTTATTTGCTTTCTTGCCCTTCTCAAATTGTCTTTGATGGGCATACTTTAGAGCTGGTTTAGCCTCAGCTGTAAAATGTAAATTTACCAGATGTCTATAGCAATCTAATTCTACAAGAGTAGATTTGTCTAAAGTAATTTTATGGTGTTCTTCAAGCTCTTGAACTTTCTCCAATAGATTCCTGATTGCTTTTGAAGTTCCTCCTTCCTGTAGCTCATAATATTTATAAAACAGTATCTTGTATAGGCTTTAACCATAACCTAAATCAACCAGTCTATTCTGTACAGTTATAAAGAAGTTATTATTATTATTATTATTATTATTATTATTATTATTATTATTTATTAACAGTATTTATATACCGCTTTTCAACAAAAAAAAGTTAACATTCTCCACTTTATGGATTTGCCTGATCCTTCATCAGTTCCCCAGATAAAGTGGAGAGGTCCGATAGACTTATTCGAACAGTTCCTGTCTTGGATTCCTCAGAAACCGGATCTGGGGGGGGGGGGGAACCAATTCTGGTATCCCTATCTGTAATGACTGAACTTCTCCCTTCTTTTTTTCCAGTCTGTTTCCCTTAAGAAAAGCATCAGTGCAAGGTGCAACAGGAAAAGGCTTTCTAGAGACACTTTGAAATCGTCTTGTTGTTGAACTGATAGGGAACAGTGACCAGAGTGATTAACCTGTGCCTAACTGGAAAGTTTCAAAAGAAGTTCAACACAAACATGTTTAACATCAACAGAGGTGATGTCTCAAAAATGAGGGGTACAGGGGGTCCCCCTTAGGAACCGTAAAGCTTAGAGTTATAGCAAATAACTTTAAAACGGGAATTTCCCCCCTTAAGAAATAATGTAAATAGGGGTTAATGGGGACTCAGCACGCTGCTAGGGACGCAGGTGGGAAGGCTAGAGCCTTCCTGCCAGCACCAGCAGATCAGGAGTTGCCCGCCGATCCAGGTAAGATGGTGGGGAAGTGAGAGGGGGTGGCGGGAGGGCGGAACAAGGCAGGGGAGGGCAAAAGGAGGTGGCGACGGGGCGGGAGATGGGCGTATCGGGACCAAGAAGGGGTGGGTTTGACGGCAGTATCAGCTGGCAAATCCTAACCCCCTTCCCCAGATCCAATCCTGCAGCGTGGGTTCATGTGGGTCTGCACCAGCTATTTAGCAAGCGCAGGTCCGAGTAGAGCAGTCCGAGCAGTCCCCGCACTATTTCCCCTGGGTACAGGAACGATTGCTCCCTTACCCAGAGGAGACCTCCGCAAGAAGGCTTCCTCCAGGAACAGGAAATGCCACTGACTTGACTTATCCAGTTGGATGGCTCTGTGGCCTCCTTCCTTCGCCCGTGGCTTGTCGGGGTCAAGCCCAAGGATGTTTAGATGACGTGGTGTTGACGTGGATCTCTCACAGGCTGCCTCCGTGGGTGGCCAACCTCTCACCTGCCTCTTGGGGATCAGAGAGGTCACCTTCAAGATGATCTTGCAGTAAGTGCAAGTAGGAAACAGTGAGATGCAGATGCATTAAAAAATTATAGTGCTTTTACGTTTACCGGTAATTGCCTGCTTGTGTGTTTGAAAAGGTCTGCACTCAGATTTCGCACAAGCTATTTATTCTCCAAGTCTGCTTGTTTTGTTACTTCTATTGTTATCCAGCCTCTCCCCCCCCCACACCCATATTCAATACACTCTTTTCACATTTCAATCTGCCTGTGCTGTGGTTGGGTGAGCTCAGAGCCTTGTCTTAGTTCTCCACCTAGAGTCTCTCTACAACAGAGATCTTTTGGGGAATCATCCACAGAGCGTTCTCTCTCTCTCTCTCTCTCTCTCTCTCTCTCTCTCTCTCTCTCTGGCTTCGTTCTCATGGCTACAGCAGAGTCTACCGATCTGTGTCTGGCTCTATAGGACAGATCTGGGACAGGAGTGAGGCCCCTGCCTGCCTGCACTGTGGCTTCCCTCCCCTGAATCCTGAACCTGAATGTCATTAGAGACTGAATGAAAGGTGAAATTTTGAATTTGGAAATGATGGAACTGCCAGATTTGAATCAAGTGCAGAGCCTGTGTGCCTCTGGAGAAGGAGTCTGGTACTGTAGTTAGTTAGTAGTCAAGTTCTTACTTCCTGGTTTTCTATCTAGACCAGGCTTCCCTGCACCACTGAAGACTCCACACCCCCCCCATATTTTGTAGCCAGTATTTGTTCTAACAAGGTACAAAAGAAGCTGTCTGTCCCGTCCATGATTAGTCGCCGCGTACACACTGATCAAAGTCCTCCTGTCCTCATTACATAGGATTTCTTTAAGTATGATAAATGGACTTTTATCTTCAACTTCTTTCCTAACAATGACGGCATCATCATCGGTCTTCACTAGTCCTTTACTTTTAGAATTGGAGCTTCCTCTGGCATAGTCCATAAAAATGTTTTCCATGTGTGCTCTTAATACGGGTTTCTTGTAGAAATACTGTACAATATTGCATTTCCTGTATCTAAATATCATGCTGCTTTTTTCACTTTTTACTATGTTGTTCAGCCCTTGAACATCTAAGCTTTAACAGCCCAATCTTATGGTTTCCCCGCCTTATAGCATGCAGCCGCGCCAAAATGGGCTTGGGCTGCGCTACATGCTATGGTGGGGGAAGCAATTGGGAGGCTTGGGAGCGGTAAGGGATAATATTTTCCCTTACCTCCCTGTAAGCCTCCTGATCGCCAATGGGTCTCCTTGGACCTGTGCCAGCTCTTTAGCTGTCGCACGTCCAAGGAGAGAAGGGGGGCATGTTGGCTACTACTGGAGGGGATATCATCCGGTGCAAGTCACTCACACTGGGTGCCACCCCCTCCCACCTCCAACATGCCTCCTGTCCTACCCCCGTTCCGTCCTCCTCCCCGTTCCGCCCACCCCATTGACTCACCTTTATCGGTGGGCCTTTGTCACTCTGTTGCCACGTGTGGGACCTCCACATCATCATCTCCAGTGGCAGTTCGGAAGTGTGAGGCTACGCTCACCTCCAGATCACCATTTGCAACAGTCAGAAAGCATGTTCCACCACCAGAACACTGGTTCCAGTGGCAGCAATGGGGGACAGGATTGGGCCGAAAAAAACCTTACTTGTTTTATCTAAGAGCTATAAGATAAGATCTGAGAGAAATAAAAGCTTTTCACTCAAGTTCACATGAGATGTCAAAAGGGAAATTTGCCCACCAACAAAGGTGGATTAACCCTTATGAGATTCGGTAGTTCTATCAACAGTTCTATATGTCATCACATAGATTCCCTTCTCCCCGCTCCAGTTACCCAAGTGTCATCTGGGAGTTCCTCCAGCAGTTCTATTAATGAATTGTGTCCTTGAACCTCAAACTCATAATTCAACAGAGTTGCTTCAACCTCCCACCAGTTCTCTGTCTATTTCCAACATTTCCAAGAAAGTTTAGGGCCTCTTCTTTAGTTGCTAGAGGATGCCAGATACATTGAAACCTAAATATAGGTTTGAAAGGAATTCCCCACTTGTACTGAATTTTCTCATTAGTCTGTTGGTCAAAAATGTAAGCTCCTATTGTTCACTTAAAGTTATAGGAGAGAAGTCCATTAGGAATGAAATCTGATTATCTACCGGTACTTTTAACTCAAGGATTTTCTCTTGTTGTTTTCAACACAGAATCTCCAGAACTGGAATCTTTAAAAGAACCCAACATCTCTCTCTCTCTCTCTCTCTCTCTCTCTCTCTCTCTCTCTCTCTCTCTCAGTTCTTCTTAGCCTACAGGGAGCGGAGACCACAAGCACCACCAACAGAGACCTTGTCTCTAGCAGAGATGCCAATAAATCACCCAGAAGTGCTACCGGGGTAACACCCTCTGTTTTCTCAGCAGGACCTCCAATTTTTAGATTCTGCCTCCTACATTTGTTTCAATATGGTCTTCTAGTGAAGAGGACTTCTTATAAACTTCACAAATATGGTTTTATAAATGACACAAAATATAGAAGAGCTAGGAATTCTCAAGATGGGCAAAACGTAATCATTTCCCCTCCTCAAAGGACGGTAAATAACATTCTTCAAAGAAGGTTTTCATGAAATCCTGAAAAATGGTGTGTGTGTGTGTGTGTGTGTGTGTGTGTGTGTGTGTGTGTGTGTGTGTGTGTTTTCGCCGTCCCCTGCTGGAGTGGGGAGGGAGAGGTTCCAGTTAGGTGTTTGTGTGCGGAGACTTCCTGGGGCAGAATATCTGTAACAGGAGTTCTGAGAAGAGTTAATACAATATTTTTCCTTGCGTGTTGTGAGGGACCAGAAGTTGTTTGTGCAAAGTGCTCCTTGAGAGGCCAGAGAGGTCTAGCCCCCTGCCCCGTGGTGCCCAGTCATCTAAGCTGTAATTGGGCGTCGGTACTGGGGCGTCGGTACTGGGGTGGGTGTGCTGTGACTGGCTGTCAAATGTAGTCTGTATCAAATGCTCCATCGTAGGAAACTGGGTGGGGCAGCAGGAGGGTTGTGAGAGCGAGGTGCACTTTTCTGCTGTCCTCCCCTTCCCCGTTGCTCTTCATGGGGTTACTCCTACCTCCACCAGCTCTGATAGCGTAGCATTTTTCTGGTGATGGGGGTGATGGGGGTTAGGAAATGCTGTACGTCATCCCCTTCTGATCTCTCCCCCTGTACGTCATCCCCTTCTGATCTCTCCCCCCTCGTGCCCCCATCTTCTCCCTGCTTTGGCCTCTCCGCTGGTAGAGTTGTGCGGGCATCCAAGTGATGTCTGATGATGTTTTTTTTTTTTTTTTTAGAAGTGGGTTTTCTCTGTGCCAGGTGCAAGGGAGTGTCAACGGGAAACAGGTTATCTTGTTGGCTGTGTGCTCCCTGAGGCATCTGGTGGGGCCACTGTGTGACACAGGAAGCTGGACTAGATGGGCTTTTGGCCTGATCCAGCAGGGCTCTTCTTATGTTCTTATGTTCTATGTTGGTGAGACGTTTTTCTGTCATTGCCTTGGTGTGTCTTTTGGCAGGGGGACTTCTGTGCCAGCGGGGCTGTTGTTGCGCCACCATACAAGGAGATATGCTGCCATCTCTCAAGGATCGGATTGGGCTGTGAGACCTTTTTGTCCCAAAGGGAATGTGGGGGAAGAAGCCTATTTCTGCATTGGCAACATTGTACTGCTCTTGTGCTTTGGTTAATTTGCTGGTTCAGGTTTTTATATTTTTAGAATTATCCATTATTTTTATGCATATACTTTTTAATGTTTGTTAGTCCTTTTTGCTTTTTTTATCAGAAATGTGGAGTGTAAATATTTTAAAAGCAATGAATGAAATCACTTCTTTTCTTTTTAAAGCAAAAGCTTACTTTGCATAAAGAGCACGCACACCCCTGAAATATGTGTCTATTTAACTGAAACCGTAGTTTCAGTTTTTTTTTTTTAAAGTATCTTCCTTTAACCAGAGTTGTTATTTATGGCCCATAAATTATGGGCAAAATAAAAATGTAAGCATCTCAAAGACCTTGCATTTCAGGTGCTGGTTTCGGGTTTGCTGAATTCTCAAAGCAGGAAAGCCAAGCAGTGGCGGAGTCACAATGATGGCTGGTCCTTATTGCCACCAGCAACACGGTCACGCAATTCCTCTTCAATCGACCCTAGCCCAAAAGCAGACAGGCGTCTTGAAAGGATTATCCAAAGACGCCTGTCTGCTTTTGGGCTAGGATCGATTGAAGAGGAATTTCTCCAGGCAAGTTGTATGAATACATCATCTTTATTTCTTCAACTGTAACTATACATGGCTGGAAACCCCATAAACATCTCTTCTATGTACACATGCTTGACTGTTCTTTCCAATCTGTTACCATCACACCTTCCATTGTGCACTTTTAGCATTTGCCGCGGCAGGCAAGATGGGCACTCCAAGGGATTTGCAATGGGAATCCCATTCCGGAGTCTGTCCCTGGCCCAGCAGAATCCCCTGGGATTCCACCACAACCAGGAACGAGTGTAGATAAGCAGCAGCACAAACCCTCACAGGACTCTTGCACCAGGTGATCTTGTCAGTGCAGGAGGCTCATTTGTGGTTTTCCTCCTCAACAAGGGGCTGAACATTGAAGCCAACTCAGAGTCACTTTGCCAAGTTTCTTGTTAGAGAGGTTGGGGAAGCTACGTGTCTTACAAAGTGATGCTAGGGAAGGATCTGAACTCGGGACCAGGGTATTTGAGGGACTGCCTCCTTCCTTATAATCTGACCTGTTCTCTGAGGTCATGGGGGGCCCTTTTAACCATGCCACCACTGATGGAGGTGAGGGGGGTGGCAGTAAGGAATAGGGCCTTCTCGGTGGTGGCACCCTGACTGTGGAATTCCCTCCCCTTGGAATTAAGAAGGGCTCCCTCTTTGGCGATCCTTCGGCAGGGTCTCAAAAGATGTTTTTATTTAGGATGGTGTTCGATTGTTGACATGGTGGGCTGGCTTCTTCAATCAAATGTAATTTTAAGGTGACCCACTGGCGTTTGTTTGGGGCATTTGTTTGGTTTTAAAAAATTTTTTGAACTTCTTTAACATTGTTTTAATTTTGTAAGCTGCCTTGGTTGCCCTGTTGGGAGAAAGGCGGGATATAAATTCTTTAAACAAACAAACAAACAAACAAACAAACTCAGGTCCTGTGCCTATTGCTTTCCCATCTAAGGAAAAAAGTTTTCTGCAGAATGCTACCCCTTTTTTTCAAGTTTGGGTTTTGCAGGTTTAACACAAGTTCTTCCCTAACACCGGGAAGGAAGTGAAGCTTCTAAACCTCACTACAAAAATTTAAACAAGATCTCCTGAGTGAAAATGTTATACTTTATACCAAGCAAGCAAAAACTAAGCACACCACTCTGTTCTCCAGCATGGCTAAGCAGGCCAGCACGCAGGGTGAATTCAATTGTCAACATCTTTTGAGACAAAGAACAGAAAATCCTAAGGGAGACACAATATATTTTTTTTTATTTCATCCCTGCTTGTAAAATTTCTGGCAGGATCAACTTGTTGGCGGCTTATGAGAAGATCTGCTATGACAAACATTTGGTATATCTGAACTGTTGCCTTAAGAATTGTTTTCCTTTCAGCCCAATCTTGTCCCCCCACCACTCCATCCATAGCATGAAGCCGCAAGGATGGGACATGTGCTGCATGCTATGGTGAGGGGGCAAACCAGAAGCATAACAAGGGTGGAGCGAAGGCAAGTAGTTCTGCAAGACTCCGTTACACTGGAGTCAGCGGCCCCTCCCCCTTGCTGTTGGAGCCATTCTGGCAGCAAAGGCAACACGCAGGTCACTCCCCTGTCACTGCCGGAATGGCTCCAACAGCAAGGGGGAGGGGACGCTGACTCCGGTGTAACGGAGTCTTGCAGAACTACTTGCCTTCGCTCCACCCTTGTTTCACCTCTGGGGCAAACAGTGGGTCAGCAAGAGGTAAAAAAAAAAAAAAAACATTTTACTTACTTCCTGGTAGGCTGCCTGATCACCTATAGGTCTCCTTGGACCCATGCCAGCTCTTTTGCTGGCATGAATCCGAGGAGAGGTAGGGGCAGGGCAGATTGGAAAATCAGGGATAGGATCTGCTGTGTGCTTTGGCCGCTCAGATCCACCCCCTCCATCCCACTCCCCACCCTCTGTCCTCCCTCCTCCTCACCCCAGACTATCCACGAACCCCCCCACCTCTGCCACCATATCTGGACCGGAGGAGCGTCCGGGCGGTTATGGCTCACCTCACACACAGAGCTGTTGGCGATTGCTGCCAGCAACTCCATTGCATGCAATGGCAGCACAACGTTTGCACCATCGCAGGGCCATTTATAACAGTGGATTGGAAGATCCACTGTCCTACAAGGCCCATAGGATTGGGCTGATTGTAAGCTTACATTCAGGCCAGTGGCTGGAAGTGATGGGAATGTGTCATGACTGCCACCTTAAAGCCCCTATTAGAAGTCATTGCTAACCACTACTAACATCAAGTGATGAGTTGCATGAAAGAACTAACTGGCCATTATAGAGCAAACACAATAGACAACTTTCATGCCAATGCACATCACTTCAAAAGCAGTGCGTCTCAATCATTTTCTCACATCACTTCAGTGACGTTGCTGAAATGTGTAATCATCTGGATTAGAATATGGATTTGTCCAGCTTCTAATGCACAGACGTAATATGAGTTAACTGTAATTTCCCCAAGAAGCTCTTCTCTAGCTTGGAAAGTAAAAACAAAATCTTGACATGTGTGACTGGTGAGTTTTCGACCTCCTTCAACACTTCATGTGTTTTTAGTCCAAGTCCTGGACACTAAGCACAACTCAGAGGAAGAGAATTCTTGGAAAAGAGACAACCTTTTTTGGATATTCTCTAAGAAAGCTCTTAAATACCAAGCTGATTCTGAATCGAGCTGCATGGAGCTTCTCCATCACTAGTTCCCTCCTTTAGGTACCATGCCAGCCAGTCTTCAAGAGTATTGTTTGATTTCTCTACATGGGCAGCCCAATGCTATCTAGGGCTTACGCTGAAGAATCTCATGAGCCATCAGCATAAGTCCCAGAACGCTGGTACAAAAAGTTGCACCATTGTTTGGGGGGCTGCAGCCGCCAGGGCAAATGGCTGGAGGCCCACTGAAGCTCCTCCGTCCCAGGCTGCCGCCGGTAGGTCAGTGGGAGGTGGAACGGGAACGGATTGTGGGCGGTTCGGGGCAGGGAGGGGGAGGACATCGGCAGCAGTGGTGCATGCCAAGATCCCATCCCCATGTTCCTGGCCCGACATGCCCCCTGACTTTCTTTGGACCTGATGGTGTAGGTCTTAGGAGACCCATTGGAGGCCAGGTGGCCTACAGGGAGATAAGTAAACAAGATTTTTACTGACCTCTCTCGGGCCATCTGGTTGCCCCCATCATAGCATGCAGCACGTGCTCCATCAGTGACACTGTGTGGTGCTATGCGCTGGTGGGGGATAGGATTGGGCCTTTAGTCACTGTTCTCTTAGGCCTGCTTCATACATGCAAGTTTATCACTTGAAATCAATACATGATTATTGTATTACTGTAATCAATACATGATTAATCAATACATAATTAATATTTGGTCACCATGCAGTGGAGGGCTGGCAGCTGAACAACAACAACAATACTTTATAACTTTTCAACAAGAGTAGTTCACAAAGTGGTTTACATAGTAAAATAAATGAAAATAAAATAAATGAATGAGTGAACAGACTCTATTTAACAGCATTGTGTTTGAGGAAGTGTGAAAGATGGTCCATTCACACATGTAAGTCATCACTTGCAGTCATTAGTGCATGTGTGCACCCGCCGTGGTGGTACAGTCATCAAGTCGAGAGCATCCAGGTGAAGCACATGTTCACTCTTGTCAGCAGCTCCATGCCAAGGCAGTGCTCCCACAAAAGGGACAGCATGCACAGCCCTGCAGTGTCCACCACCCTGGCGGCACATACAGGTGAAGGCTGTTACAGTGGCTGTCCCCCTGGTCCCCCCTTTCAGATGAGCACCCACTCTTGGTGATATAAAAGCAGGGTTCAAATGGCAATGAGAGCCATCATGCAATAAAAGCATCACAAATGTATTATATTAATAACAACCACATTCATCCAAACAAATATATCCACACCAGTTGCTACTTCAGCATAAAAAATGGATACATTCAATAGCCGGGATATATGGAATGGGGGTGCCAGGACCTCCTTGTGCTAAAGGCAGTGATGACCCATGTGTGGCTACCGCATGTGATGATGGGCCACCTGCACGACAAGGGTGAGAGCCGTTTCCTACGGAGAAATGGGTTCCCAGGCACTGGAGTGAGCACTGCACCCACCTGGGCTGGCCATTGGGTCACCTCAGTGGGAAAGCCTATAAAGTCTTCCTTCTCAAGCCTGGACCTTGTCTGGCCAATGAGAATTTCTCCTGCTGTGAGCTTTGCTCCATGACTGTAACGTGACATCTGCCTACATCTCAATCTAGGCAGTGAATTCATCCAGAGTAGTGATTTTCAATGCTTTTCTTCATAGAGGCACACTGACGTCTATGGTCTTCTCTATGGTCTACGTCTCTTGTAATGTCACTTCCAGGTTCCAGGAGGCTCTTCTGAGTTCTGTGGCTCTATTTCTAGAGCAGCTGTCTGTAGTAACAAATTGTCTGTCCCTCTTCCTCCGCCGGCTCCGCCGCAGTATAGGCTTCGCTGACAGAGGAAGAGGGACAGACAATTCATTACTATAGATAGTTGCCCTAGAAACAAAGCTGCAGAACCCAGAACAGTTTTTCAGTCATTTTCAACCGCTGTGCTCCAAACTCCTGCGGCACACCTGCAAACCTTCACGGCACATCCATGTGCTGCAGCACACCAGTTGAAAATTGCTGATCCATAGGTTTTGGTTTCAAACGCTGTGAAATGTCAAACACATTTAACTATCAAGTCTTCTTCAAGTCTTCTCAAGTGCTGGAAGTTCCTTCAAAACATTCCAGGTATTTGTAAATACTAGCAATTCCTTCAGAACATTGGGACAGCTCATGATCTTCCAGTCAAAGTGTTCAGATTTCTCTATTCATATTCCTCTATCTGATAAATCTACTGTTTCTTATTTATTCAGAGTTGTTAAAGGAATACCAGTCTCAAGCCCCTCTCATACTTCCATAGGCTGTCATTTTTCATAACGAATACCTTCCCCTTACTAGGGTAAGCTCCTGTGTCTACAAAACACGGTTTCTTTAACATGGAGTAGGACATAATTCTTTCTACCCCAACATAAACGTATAAAGCAGAATATACAGAGGAAGGAAAGTTCCAACCACCACCGACCCAAACGTGTCCCTCCTTAGCTCTCTGCTAAGCCTTGTTTTAATACAGCATTGAATTCACATGAGTATCTTCATTCTTGGCTCCATCTCTCCTCCTTTTCCAGCACTTCTTTCCCACTGAATGGACTTCCTAAAAAATGGCATTTACAAGGAATGCAACCACAAAGAACAGATGTCCTAGGACAGATTCTCTGTTCTGTCCTTAGATCTCTGCCTGGTACAAATTGGAGTCTGTTTCATCACCTCTCTTAAGCTCCTCTTAAGCCTCTGAGCCCTCAAATATAAATCATTAAAAAGAAAATAGCTACACCGTGTCTTGTTGATTTAAGGTGACCCAAGATTTAAAGGCAATATGAAACAGAGTGATTCTATGAGCGACTTTCCTTGTTTCTGTTCCACACAAAACTTACCATGCCCTTTACAGCATCAAATGATCTGTTCCCCAAGACACACCACACCAGGGGCCCTCAGATGTGTGCCTGTGGGTGCTCAGCCTGGAGGCGGCACCTTGCAAACACATAAGCCGCTGGAAGGTGTACAGGTCTCTTGTGGTCTCGTGTGCTCCCTAAAGCATCTGGTGGGGCCACTGTGAGATACAGGAAGCTGGACTAGGTGGGCCTTTGGCCTGATCCGGCTGCAGGGCTCTTCTGAGGTTCTTAGGTTCATTTGTAGGCAGGCATAGATGGAAAGCGGCCCCCAAATACCCCCCTGACTATTCTCCCACTGGCAGCTTGCCACTAGAGTCTCCAGGAGCAATCTTGCTAGGGCAGCAGTCTAGACTTGCCACGAGTCTTTGCTGCAGTTCCATCACACGTTGTCATCATGTAGGTGGGTTGGGGCCCTTGTTGTTGTTGTTGTTGTTCAGTCGTTAAGTCGTGTCAAAGCACCCAACAGGCTCCAGGTTCAATCCTTGGTCTCTCCAATTTCAAAGATTTCAGGTTGCCGCCGGGCTGAGAAATGCCACGCTATTCAAGTCGAGAGCACTCGTCGGCTAGACGAGCCTGGCTGACTCCAAGGCAGCTGAGTGTCACCCTCAGTGCAGGCCCACCGCTGGCCCTGCCTCTAGTCCAGTCATGCAGCCCAAATGATGGAGAGACCTGCTACTGTGTCCGAAGGAAAAGACCTCGCTCAGTCCTTGACAAGCCCTTCGGAACCAGGAGCTCTGCGTAGAACCATGGAAACACAGGGGGGGGGGGTTCGATCCTTGCTGGGAGGTTGGTCTTACTTCTGGGGCCAAGCAATGCAGGAGGCCCAAGGCTGCCCAAGACCCTCCAGTGACCTGAGGAAAATCCACCCTCTTGTCAAGAGCCTTGTGGGGCCAAATGCCACCCCTCCCCAGTACCGCTGCCTCCACTGCTCCTGCTCCCCCAGTCGCTGGATCTGAAAAGGAAGCACCAGGCAGGTTCCCCTCTTCCTTTTGGGATGCAGGGAGCGGGAAGAGGGGCGGCGGCGGCGGCGGCAGCAGCAGCAGCAGCAGCAGCAGCAGCGACAGTCATTTCCTGCCAAGCGGTGGCCGGAGGAACCTGACTTACAAGCAGCCGCAGGCAGGGGGGCTGGAAGACTGAAGGAAGGAGAAATGACACCAGAGAGAGGGGTTTTTTCAATCCTTCTTCCAGGGCTGTTTTCCCCATCTAAATTGCCCCTCCCATGCATGCTGTTATTAACCCTGCAAGGAGAAATATAGGTGCGTAGCTGTCTTTTTTTTTTACTGCAGGCCTAGCAGCAGCTTTAGGGTGGGGAGATTTAAACGGCCTGCAGGAGAAGAGTTATCCCCCCCCCCCCGTGCTGCTGCCATGATGACATTCGGAGCCCCTGCAAGGGTTGCGCTGCTGCTGCTGCGGTGGGCTTCTCAGCAGTGGCGTCACTTCAGTTGGGGCAGGGCTGTAAGTATTGCTCCGGTCGTAGTCTCTTTACTGAGGGAGCAGGAGGCAGCCCCACTGCTGCTGCGGTGGGCTTCTCAGAGGCAGCACAGGGCTGCCCACCGAGGAAAACAGGATCTGAGACTCACCAGACCTTCGGCCTGATCTGGCAGGGCTCTTACATTCTTGGGAAAGTGGTGTACTTAAGAACATCAGAAGAGCCCAGCTGCTGGATCAGGCCAAAGGCCCCTCTAGTCCAGCTTCCTGTATCTCACAGTGGCCCCACCAGATGCCTCAGGGAGCACACAGCCAACAAGATAACCTGTTTCCCGTTGTCCCTCCCTTGCACCTGGCACAGAGAAAACCCACTTCTGAAACCAGGAGGTTGCTTATGGCTTGTAACCTGTGATGGTCTTTTCCTCCATGAATCTGTTCAAACCCCTTTTAAAGGCTTGAGGTGAATTGACCGCTTTAACACAGGTTCGTTCCACGCTGGACCCAGCAGTAACCATTGGGCTGCACCAACCAACTCCAGCCTCAGATGTGCTCCAGGCTTCCTCTATCAATGGTGTCAGAGGGGAGGGAGGGAGGGACGAGGGAGCACCCCCCCAAAATTAGTTCAGCCCGTCTGCCCCGTCCCATTGCTGAACCTCTGTGATTGATGGAATGAGGTTGTCCAGCATTTTCCTCTTCCTAACCTGGAAGCAACATGAGCCAAAATGAGTCAAGATACAACTTGACGAAGTAGGCCAGAAAAAAGGCCAGCCTGGCTTGCTTTGTGTGTGTTAATAGCAGTTTGACCTCAGAAATCAGCAAGTGGTGCTTTTGTCGCTTGGAAATAAGCATTATGTGTTTGAGTCACGCTGCCAGCTAAGGGGCACAAGAGAAAAAGTGGTCAAAGAGGTGGCAACCCTGGATGCAATTGGGCTCTGTGTTTGACCTCAGATTTACAACACATGAAAGCCCGGGCTCTGGATTCACACTCAAACCCATGCCCTCTTTGTAAACATTACTGAGAAGCAAAACAACAAAGGGCTTCTTTATGGGACGTTAAAGACGAACACATTTATGGTAGCAGTCTAAATCCCACTTCATCAGATGCATGAAGCGGAATCCTCAGTAGGTAAGTGTGTGTGTGTGTGTGTGTGTGTGTGTGTTGTGTGTGTGTGTGTGTGTGTGTGTGTGTGTGTGTGTGTAAAACACATACAGGGGGTATATGTAGAAAAAGCACAACATCAAATACAAACAGGAGTGTCAGCAGGAAAAGCAAGAATTCTTGTGTCAAGCTTTTTGTAGTCCAGGAAAGCAACAGTTTTCCAAGATGCCACAGGAGTGTCGTTTTTGCCACGACCGACTAATGCAGTGACCCCTCTAAGTAGGCTTACCATTCGTCCCGGTTTCGCCGGGACAGTCCCGGAAATCGGACCCGATTCCCGGTCGTGTCCCGGGGGACGAATGGGCGCCGCCATTTTTTTTTTAAATTTTAAACTTACCGGGCAGCATCTTGGGTCACGAAATCTCGCGTGATCCAAGATGTCGGCGCCCAAATCTCGTGAGGGCATCATGCCCTCACGAGATTTGGGTGCCGACATCTTGGATCACGCGAGATTTCGTGACCCAAGATGCTGCCCGGTAAGTTTAAAATTTAAAAAAAAAAGAAGAAGAAGAAGATGGCGGCACGGCGAGCGGGTGCTTCTCCCGGTCGTCAGCGGCACCGGGAGAATCACAGTGCTTGCCCGTGTTGCGCGAGCCTGCTGGAGGCTCGCGCTGGCCGGGCAAGCAGGCTGTGCTTCTCCGGTCTCCCAGCGGCTCCATGCGGTGCCGCTGGGAGACCGGAGAAGCACAGCCTGCTTGCCCGGCCAGCGTGAGCCTCTAGCAGGCTCGCACAACGCGGGCAAGCAGGCTGTGCTTCTCTCCGTGCCGCTGGTCTCGCAGCGGCACCGGGAGAAGCACAGCCTGCTTCTTGCCGTGTTGCGCGAGCTCCAGGGCTCGCGCAACGCGGGCGAGCAGGCTGTGCTTCTCCCGGTGCCGCTGCGAGACCAGCGGCACTGGGAGAAGCACAGCCTGCTTCTTGCCCGTGTTGCGCGAACCTCCTGGGCTCGCGCAACGCGGGCGAGCAGGCTGTGCTTCTCCCGGTGCCGCTGGTCTCGCAGCGGCACCGGGAGAAGCACAGCCTGCTTCTTGCCCGTGTTGCGCGAGCTCCAGGGCTCGCGCAACGCAGGCGAGCAGGCTGTGCTTCTCCCGGTGCCTGCTTGCCGCGGCCCCAGCAGCAACAGCAGCAGCGACCACCGACCAGCGACCAGGTAAGCGTATTTTTTATTATTTTTAATAGAAATATTAATTATTTATTTAAAAATTTTGCGCCCCCTTTACTTTATTAATTATTTATTTAAAAAATTGAACTGCGCTTCGCGCGGCAGGAGGGGGCGCTTTGCACCCCCTTTACTTTATTAATTAATTATTTAAAAAAATCCGGACACGCTATGCGCGGCAGAAAAGGGGGCGCTTTGCGCCCCCTTTCTTCAAAAATTTATTCATGAAATGGATTTTTTATTGGGATTTATGCTTTATTGTGACGTTTATGCTTCTTTTTTCTGCTTTTTCGTGGTGGTTTAGAATTGCTTTTTCGTTGTGGAGGGTAGTTTAAGGTTGGTTTGGGCTCTTTCTGATGGCTTTTTCCTTGTGGTTTAGATTGCTTTTTCGTTGTGGAGGGTAGTTTAAGGTTGGTTTGGGCTCTTTCTGAGTGCTTTTTCGTGGTGCTTTACGATTGGTTGTGGTTCTTTGGCCTTGCTTTTTCGTTGCTTTGACATTAATTAATTATTTACCTAGGGGGGGGTCTGGGGTGGGTGTCCCGGTTTGAAGTTTGAAAAATATGGTAAGCCTACCTCTAAGAGGTCCCCATCATGGGAGACTCCCTGGAGCACTCAGCTATGTGAAGTCTCAGGAACCCAACTGATGTGAAGAGTTAGAAAGTACCTTGTCGTTCAGTCGTTAAGTCGTGTCCGACCCTTCGTGATCCCATGAACCATATCCCGCCAGGCCTTCCTGTCCTCCACTATCTTCCTGAGTTCGCGCATTTTCATGTTTGTTGCATCGGTGATGCTGTCTAACCATCACCGATGCAACGAACATGAAAATGAGTGAACTCAGGAAGATAGTGGAGGACAAGAAGGCCTGGCGGGATGTGGTAAGTACATCTAAGGATGCACTGCCATCTCCTGGGCAAAAGTGGTGCTCAAAATTTCAAACAACATGTGGGGCATGCATGGACCTCAACAAAAGTACAATACTAGAAGAACAAGATTGGGATGAAAGCTGAACGTTTCTCAGCCAGCCGCCTCAGCAGGCCTCTTCCTACACCCCACGAGTGCCACACTGTACAGTTGTTGCCAGCTACCTGCCCAAATGTTTATGGACTTCATTTCAGGAGCTTTGTCCATAAGAAGCAAAAACTACCCGTCGTTTACTCAGACGTAAGTCCAGCTGAGTTCTGTGACGATGACTGGTGATGATTACGCAATGAGTTCACATCATGACTTCCATCCTTCGACGCTTCCTTCCATTTCTTGTCACTAGCCAGTTTTCTCTCTGAATGGATTCTTGAAAATTGGTTTTAACAAGGAACACAAGCACAGTCACAGATGTTTTCTAGCACAGATGTTTTCTAGCACAGATTGTCTGTTCCATCCTAAAATCCACGTACAGTGTAATTTGGATTGCATTTAGTCACATCTTTTAACTGTGGCAAATTCTGAGCCCTCAAAAACAACTCATTAAAAAATGAAAACCAATTGTATTGCTTTAAGGTGAACTAAGATTTAAGGCAGCATAAAGAGAACTGCTTCTATTCAATGCAGTGCAGGTTTCTGTTCCACACTAAACTTGCAGGCAGAGCCCTTCTTTAAAGCATCAAATCGATTTGGTTTGAAATGACGTCTCTGAATCCTGACATGGCTGTGTGGGACAATAAATCATGATCGTTTGGCTCTTCCAGCTACATAGTTGATAATTAAAATTATTTTTCAAAATGCTGTGATGCAATGCAGTGTATTGTTGTTGCAAACACCTTCTTGGTGTCATACTTGTTTGGCCCATTGATGCAGTGGAGGGAGGGCCAGAAAGGCCCTCATTTGTTAAATTAAAAGATGGTGGCCCCCACTGCAGAGGCCACATGGAACAGTCTCCACCGGTTGGGCCATCATGTGACACCTGGAACAGGACTAGGCATGGCTTCTGTATTGTGTTTGCACCCCATCTTTCCTCCAAGGAGCTCAGGATGGTGTACACACCCGCCTCTCATCATCGTGACTTTGTAAAGTAGGTTTGGCCAAGGAATAAGGGCTCTTCTGACTCCCCCCCCCCCACTCATCCACGGAACATGTGGAGGGGGCCCCTGTCTGCTTCTGACCCCACCCTTAACATCACGGCTACCTGGTTCCCTCATGCTCAGTGGACTTCTGGAAATGAAGCCTGTGGAAGCCCAAATGATATGTACCTGCTGCTCATAGTCTCCTGCCTGCTTGCCTCAGTCTGTAGACTGGTAGCGTAACAGGTTCAGGGCTAATGGCTGCTACCTGGCAGATCAGGGGTGTGGCTTCATGGGATGGGATGGGGCCTGGTGTGCTGAGAGAACCGCAGCCTGGGCCGGCTGGGCCTGGTATCTCCGTAGGGATAAAAAGACGAGAGTTAAGAAGACTAAAAATGGAAAACTACCATTGGCCATGATTCAGACTTTGGCTGCAATCCTAGAATGCTTTCATGGGAGTAAGCACCGGTGAACACAATGGGGCTTACTTCTAAGTAGACAGGCATATGAGAGTGACAGCTCTGTGGTGAAAACATTAACTACTGGGATGCCTGTAAATATCCTCTTTTTTAGAGATGGTATCGTGTGATTGATATATAAGACGATCTTTTATAAATTGTATTTCTTATATTGCACCTAGAGTTTAATCAGAGTGCAACCTAAACCTCCCCCCCCAATACACTTTGCATTGGAAGTTAGAATGGGAAACCAGTTCACTGGGATTGGACCCCATTTGTGGTGCCACAGTGTGAGCCTGGTGAATTTGGTGAGGGTAGAGTGAAGACAGACCATCTCCAGCAGAAGAACATAAGAACCTAAGAAGAGCCTTGTTAGATCAGCCCAAAGGCCCATCTAGTCCAGCTTCCTGTATCTCACAGTGGCCCCACCAGATGCCTCAGGGAGCACACAAGACAACAAGACACCTGTTTCCTGTCGCCACTCCCTTGCACCTGGCACAGAGAAAACCCACTTCTAAAACCAGGAGGTTGCTTATCCCCGTCATTGCATATCTAACAGCCCATTCCAACCCAACTCCTCTCCAAGTCAGGCATAAGTGTGGCCTAAGTGCAGCCTAAGTTAGGCAGAAGTTATGCCTGAGGTAGGTCAGAGTTATGCCTGAGTTAGGCAGGCTGCAGTTTCTGTGGCCCAGCACCACCCCAGGATCCAGGCAACACTTACCTCCCAGGCAGGCAGGCTCTTCTCCAGGCTCCGTGTCTGGCTCAGGCATGTGCAGGCCTCTGTCTGCATGTGTCAGCGTCCATCCATGGCAGCTGCCGCAGGGTCTGTCGCAGCCCGGTCGCAAAGGGGCTGACCGCAGGCAGGGGGGTTGCGCCAGTCATGTGGTGGGCGCAGGGCAGGTGACAGGTGAGCGAGGTGCCTGAGCCCAGCCGCCACAGGGCACCCTGTGCATCAGCCACCTGCTGCAGGGGAGAGTGGCCGTCCCCTCCCTCCTGCAGAAGACGATGCCACCCCCAAGCCACGTTGAGGCTGCACTGGGGGTGAGCGGGGGAGGGAAGGGGAGGGGGGTGGGAACGTCACACACAAGGGGGGGGTCTCATGAGGGACTCTCAGGAGTCTTCTCCAGCACCACAGTTCAAAAGCATCTATTCTTCGGCGCTCAGCCTTCCTTATCAGTGGCGTCTTCAGGCCTGAAGACGCCTGGGGCTAGGGGGGCGGGGGCTGGCCGAGCGCCCCCCGGACGTCACGTGACGTGTGACGTCACGTGACGTGAAACGACGCAGTCGCTCCTCGGACTCAAAAGCTGGAGCGCCGCCCGCTATGTCTGCGGGCGGCGCTCCAGCTTTTGAGTCCGAGGAGCGAGAGAGCGTCGTTGTCATCTAGGCAACGCGCACAGCGCGCGCCCGCAGGCACAGGGTCTGGGCGTGCGCTGCGCGTTGCCTAGATGACGACGCCGACGCTCTCTCGCTCCTCGGACTCAAAAGCTGGAGCGCCGCCCGCCCGCTATGGCTGCGGGCGGGGGGCGCTCCAGCTTTTGAGTCCAAGGTGAGCGAAACTCGGCGCCTGGAGCCCTGTACATCAGGGCCCCCTACGTCACGACGCCACTGTTCCTTATGGTCCAGGCAAAGGATGAGATGGTTAGACAGCATCACTGATGCAACGAACATGAAAATGAGCGAACTCAGGAAGATAGTGGAGGACAGGAAGGCCTGGCGGGATATGGTTCATGGGATCACGAAGGGTCGGACACGACTTAACGACTGAACAAGAAGTGTAGTAGCTACATTGGCCAGAGACGCTTTTGCCTTCTGTGTGCAATAGAGGGCGCCATTGGCATGTCGCAGCATCGGCTTCATCGCAGGTGCTGGAAAGGGCAGCCTCCCATGTACTTGGAGAACAGCTGGGGCATTCTTCTGTGAGTGTTCACACTGTGAGTGTTCCTGAGACGTGCAGAGGCAGGCAGGGGATCATCGGGGGGGGGGAGTTTACAGCCCTGGCAGTGCCATGCCCCCCCTCACACCCCAGTACAGCACCCACCCGTTTCCCCCATTAAAGAGACAGGGACTCGTCGCGACCAAAGACTCCGGACTTGAGACGTGGACCCCGAGACTTGGGACTTGACTCGAGATTTGGAGTCGGGCTTGATCCACATCCTTGCCGGACTGTGTCTTCGAGCTGGCAGGGGAGTTTACCGATTTGGGCCCCTGGCATTGGGGCAGATCTGGGGAAGGAGGAAGCACCAGGGGTTCCTCCCCATTACCACAATTTTTAAAGAAAGGGGGACAGTAAACAATTTTCTTCAGGTGCCGGGACAATTTGGGCCAGGCCTACAACCTCAGGCCCCACACCCTCCTCCTAGGGACAGCCCTAGAGGGCAACTGTGTTGTAGAGCTACTACTGCCTTCCTTCCTCCCCTGCTCGTGGGCCTCCCAGAAGCAGCGTGTGCAGGCTATGAGAAACAAAAAGATGGACTAGATGGACTTCGGCCTGCTCCACCGGGCTCTCCTTCTGTTCCAGTCCCAGGTCGAGGGGGCTTCCTGCAGGCAATAGAGGGGCTGCTGCCTCCACCAGAGCTGGCGGCGGCCATTAGGAGCGTCTGCTTTGCCAGCTGCTGAGCTGCCCAGTCGCCCTGTGCTGTTAATATCTGCATAAAAATGTCAAGAATGGCTCCGCTCATCGTGATGGGCCAAAAGGGCCTGGAGAAATCTGAGGCCCCTTCCGAAGCCGCTGGTTCTGGGAGCCAGAATGAATCGGAGCCCGCCCTGCATTCATGAAGGAAGGGGCTCTACGGTCACACGCATTGCTGGGGGGGGGGGAAGTGTACAGGCGGCAGCTCATGAGAACATTCGAAGAGCCCTGCTGGATTGGAGCAGAGTCCCACAGTGGCTAGATGCCTCCAGGAGCCCCAACTCTCGTGGCAATGTGACCCCCCACCCCCCAGCAACACACTGACCCTGAGCATGGAGTGGTCCACATAGCCATTATGGCCTTGATAGACCTCCATGAATCTGCCTAATCCCCTCTCAGGCTCTCAAGCCCACTTCGCTGCTGGCTCCCATCGCCACGGCCTCCGCTACAGAATTCCCTCCATGAGGTGTGTGTTGTCTCCTTTGGTTTGCCCATCAGTTTCACTGGACGCCCCAACTTCTCTCCATTTACTTTCTCCACACCATGTACGATTTTGTTAGCCTCTCTGCGTTGTTGGGTGGAATCCCAAGTGATGCAATGGACACCTTTCTGATTGTCAGTGACTGTCCAAAATGACTGTACAGACACCGTTGTAATGGGAAAGCTGTAACGACATTAACAATGAACACGAGCAAATCGCCTGGTCAAACGTAGTGTGTGTGTGTGTGTGTGTGTGTGTGTGTGTGTGTGTGTGTGTGTGTGTGTGTGAGAGAGAGAGAGAGAGAGAGAGAGAGAGAGAGAGAGGCAAGAAACCTGAGACCAGCTCTGGGAGGATTGAGGTTTATAAAATCATGAATGGTCCACAGAGAGTCAATGCAGGAAATGATTCAGTTTCTCTCAAAATAGAAAGAACCCTGAGACCATCCACTGAATGGGTAAGTAGCAGGTTTAAGGCAAACAAAAGGAAGCATTTCTCACACAGTGCATTAATGAGCATAAATGTTTTCTTTTTTTACAAGAATTAAATACATGGGGAATATAAGATTTTTGGAGGTTACTTGCTGTGATTCCCCAAACCTGACTCCAGTGGAAGGGCCCCCCACTGCAGGCAGTACAAACATACCTTTACCTCTGCAGGGCTGAACTTGGATGAAAGAAACATTGCAAGTTTGCAGCAAAAGCTGGCTGTGCTGCACCAACTGGCTAGTACCTGGAAAGTCAACAAGACTCCTCCCTGCAATATCCAAGCCAGTTTTTAACTCTTTTTGTCCAACAATTTGGTTCTTTTTTTCCCAAAAGGAGAAGAATGAATGGATATATTGTGATTAATTGTGTAATTCACCTGTGGAACTCCTTCCCACAGGATGTGGTGATGGCACCTGGCCTGGATGCCTTTAAAAGGGGTTTGGACAGATACATGGAGGAAAAGACCATCACAGGTTACAAGCCATAAGCAACCTCCTGGTTTTAGAAGTGGGTTTTCTCTGTGCCAGGTGCAAGGGAGTGACAACGGGAAACAGGTTATCTTGTTGTCTTGTGCTCCTTGAGGCATCTGGTGGGGCCACTGTGTGATACAGGAAGCTGGACTAGATGGGCTTTTGGCCTGATCCAGCAGGGCTCTTCTTATGTTCTTATGATTAAAAATTAAAGTTTGAGTACTTGCCTGAAGCATAATAGGGCAAGGAGGAGCAAGACTGATGGATCACACAACAGGTAAAAAAACCACTCTGACTTCTCTTTAAAATGCTATGCCTGTCTTCACACTTGGAAGAAGGAGACTGCTGTCCACAATTTTAGAGCATCTGAAGGGTTCACTACACCTAATGCACAAATGGGCAGAAGAGAACCATTGGAGGGGAGACGCTGGGGAGAGATCTGGCGTGGAGCTGTGGCAAGCTGAGAAAGAGTTACGCATCGCTTCCCCCCCTTGCTACTTCTTTGTTCCCGTGCCCCCCCTCTCAAAGGTGCTTTAAAATTTATTTATTTATTTTAAAAGGCTGTGGATGAGCTCTTATGCACATTTGCATGTAACGTGTAGTTGACCTCTCAGAAGAGCTACGATGTGGACAGGCGATGACCTGTTTTGTATTTACAGAGTTACATATTTACATAGTTGTCTAATAGTTAGTAATAGTTGTTATTCCCAAAGAGAAGCCTTTACAATATTGGATTCCAGCAGACAACATCATATGCTGCCAAAACAGGAAATGTCCCTACTTGACATGGAGAAACAAGGCAGGCACATGCAGAATGAAGTCACCTCATGGCTTCTTCCTATTGCTTAGTCTTTTTGGAGAATGCATCCTATGCGGGGGGGGGGGAGTAATAGAGGGCTGGGGGTGAGTGGGGGAATCCCGGGAGCCTGACCTCAGGGCAGCATCAGCTCTTCCCAGTTGAGGACATAGGTGAAATGTTTTCCGAGCATCTAACTGCAAATGGAAATATGAGCGCAGTACAGGGTTCTTGGTTTTCCCCACTGTGGGACTAGTAGCTTCTGGTGTGTGTGTGTGTGTGTGTGTGTGTGTGTGTGTGTGTGTGTGTGTGTGTGTGTGTGTGTGTGTGTGTGTGTGTGTATGTGTGTGTGTGTGGCTCAGTTAACAAAGAAAGAAAGCAAAGAGGGTCATTAGCAAAAGTGACAACATGGTTCCCAGGGGTCCACTTGTTGTCTTCTCTCATTTTCACAGACATGGGAACTGACAGAGCATTCCAGATCCGCCCTCCAAAAGGGGGGCCATCCATTCCAGTCACTCAGGCCCTGGGGACAACAATGAAGGCAGCTAATTATGGGGGGGGGGAGAAGGACCTCCCCCCATTCTCTTGCCAGCTGCCACAATGGCATGGAAAATGAGTGGGATGGAGAGGAATCTGAGTTCCCATTTGTAGGGGGGGTTAGGGTGGCAGAGGGCTCTGGGCCATCATAATAGCGCTTTTGAATAGACAGCCTTTTGCTTCTGCACATGGCGGACACAGCCTGATAATCACAGTCATTTGCCTGAGCAGGAAACAAACCGTGTTCTGAAAATGTCCCTGCATTGTCTGTGCTGGAGATGCGCAGGGGGAGAACATGCCTAGATGGCCCTTTCTGATGATGTGACAAGATAAATCATAATCCTAAACTGCAACATGGTAACTAAACTGCAGTCCATCAAAATCTGAATTCTGTGATCTGCATAAATTAAGAAAATAAATCAATTTGTATCTATTACACGATGTGCGTAGGAATGCCGCCCCTGCCTAGGGGTGGCAGGCTGCGATGTCCCCCCCCCCAGTGGAAGCTACGCCCCCGCTGTGTGACATCACATGGAAGCCACGCCCTCGGGGTGATGGCACGCGGCTGAAAACAGCCCCGGGGGCGGGCGGGGAACACCTCCCCAGCCTCCGGAAACCTTGGCAGCGAGGCTGCGAGGCCAGCGAAAAGAAAAAAGCGGCACGAAAAGGAGCCACCATCGCCAAATCACCGCCGCCGAATTGCCACTGCTGGGCGATTTGCTGCCCCCCTGGACGTGCTGCCCAGGGGTGGCCCACCCCCGCCCCCTCATTCCTACGTCTCTGGCCTGCTAGTCCCAGGAAGAGGGCTGTGACCTATGAAAGCAGCCCAGGGCCCGGGCACTAGAGAGATCTCACCACACATCCCCTACAAACTTTCAAGCTTGCCTTTGCAGTGGTGAGGACCAAAACCTGACTATTTATTAAATTAAATCCAAGCTGCTCCAATGGATTCTGAGTTCTGAGTCCGTGAATAAATTCCACACTTGAGCAATGTGATCATGGAGTACTGAGAGCACACAACAGCTCGGAATGTGAAAAGTGATTTTTATTCTCCATATAGCATTTTTATTCTCCATATAGACACAGCCGAAACCTTTGGCTGTAGAGGACTGGGCCATACCTGCTCCAATGGATTGTGAATTACAGCACAATCCTTCATAACTTTCTGCCTGTGGAGTGCGCGCTTCCCAGGCGGAGGGTGCTGTAAACGCACCCAGTGAGTAAGGCCCGTTGGCACGCATGCTGGTAGGCCTCACTCCACCGCGGACCGGACCTGCTCCCGCTGGAGCAAGATGAGGGGAGCAGGGGCGGAGGGAGGGCAGTCCGGGCAGTGAGGGTGGGCGGCCATTGACCGAGCCGGCCTAGGTGGGGGCGGGTATGTTGACCGCGATATCCCTGTCCCCATTCCTGGGCTCGGCGGCCATTACACCGCCAGCTCGGATTTCTGCCGCCTCGAGAACCGGCGAGGCCCATTGGAACCTTTCAGCCCTACACCGGGGGAAGGGGACGAACGTAGTAGTGGCACCACAGTGGTGGGACTTCCTCTCTTATGATCTAGGAACTGCCCCCTCTTTAGAGAGATCCCAGCCCTACACCGGGGGAAGGGGACGAACGTAGTAGTGGCACCACAGTGGTGGGACTTCCTCTCTTATGATCTAGGAACTGCCCCCTCTTTAGAGAGATCCCAGCAGGGGCTGAAGACTTTCTTCTTTAGATGAGCGTTTCAGTCTGGGTGGGTGTTGGTTTGGTGGCTCTTACTCTCTGCTTACTGTTTCTTTGATGTGATATTTTAAGGGATACTTTTATTGCTGCAGTTGGGCTGTTTATATTTGTACTGTTTTGATTTAGTGATGAATAATGTCTAGGCTGCTGCTTATAGATCTGAACGTTTTGCTGCTATGGGTGGGCTAAATGGTGGCATGTTATGGAATTCTTGTTTGGAGTATTGAATTCTACTGGAGTATTGTTATTGTATGTTTATATTGTAGTTTTATTGGTTTTCATGTCTGTTTATTGGGCTGAATTGTTAGCTGCCTTGTGCATTTTTTGGAAAGGCGGGATAATTATCTTTTAAATAAATAAATAAGTATCCTCTTTCCCCTCATGGCTAGTCAGATGCCTCTGGGAAGCCCACAAGCAGGACATGAAGGTAAAAGCCCTTCCTGCTTGTTGTTGCCCCAGGAACTGGTGGTCCTGCTGGGTAGACGGCTTCTGAACCTGAATGTTTTGTTCAGTATCATGGCTAAGAAGAGCCCTGCTAAGAGACCCCTCTAGTCCAGCACCCTGGGTCACCCACAGTAGGCAGCCAGTTGCCTCTGGGAAGCCCACAAGCAGCTCATAGGTGGGATCCGATGCCCCCCATTGCCTCCCCTCTCCTGCTTTCTTTCTTTGTTCACCCTGTTGTGCAAAAACAGATTTCTTTTTTACCTGTGTCTGTCAACTTGCTAGACCACATCATGCTTCTGACAAGCACCTGTGCCGCCCAGGATACATCTGGTAAACATTCAGATGCCCAAAGGACTCTCTGTTACAACATTTTGGGAATGGGTCATGCCCGTGAAATTTTCAGAAGAAGAAGAACCAGCAGCAGGAATCCATCTTCTGAGTGTACAGTGATGAAAACTGACCACACATTTTTTCTCAAACTCCTGTAGTGTCTTGTCAGTACCGTAAAATCCGCGATGAATGTGAGAGAGCCCTTTCAGCCATCATGGTTTCCTGGTACTTCTTCACTGTCTGCTTCTGGCCACTTTACCTGCTTAATGGGCAGCAGCCTGCAGGACTCAGGAGATTCTGTGAGCCTCTGAGCTCCACTCACCCCTCCAAACCTCCTAGCATTTCCACTCCCTCTCATCATCTCACCACTGCCCCCCTGCATTTTCCTTGCTGATGGTGGTGGCTGCAGGGCACTTCATGGACTCTTTATTGCTCCAGTCATGCCCCCTAAAAATATCACTGTGATAAGCAACCTTGGATGGGTTCACTCAGCTCTAGACAATGACACTGCAATTTATGGCTGTGTAAAAATAGGAGCATGAGCCAGCGGGTGGCAGTGGGTTAAACCACTGAACCATGAGCTGACGAACAAAAGGTCGGCAGTTCGATTCCGCGCGACGGCTCCTGCCAACCTAGCAGTTCGAAAGCAAGAAATTGCAAGTAGATTAATAGGTACCGCGTCAGCGGGACGGTAACAGCGTTCCATGCGCCTCGGTGTTGAGTCATGCTGGCCACATGACCATGGAAACGTCTTCGGACAGCACTGGCTCTTCGGCTTTGAAACGGAGATGAGCACCGCTCCCTAGAGTCGGACACGACTGGACTTAATTGTCAAGGGATACCTTTTTGTTGTTCAGTCATTAAGTCGTGTCCGAAAAGGGATACCTTTACCTTTACCTTAAAAATAGGAGCAGAGCAGCAGAGGCTTAGTGGTTAAGATGCTGAACTGCAGATTGCGCGTTAGGCAGGACAGCAGTTCAAGACCCGAGTGCTGTGTGATGGTGTGAGCTACCGTATTCAGCTCCAACTCCTGCCAACCTAGCAGTTCAAAAGCAAGAAATTGCAAGTAGATTAATAGGTACTGCCTCGGTGGGAAGGTCACAGCGTTCCGTGCACCTTGGCACTGAGTCTTGCCGGCCACATGACCACGGAAGCATCTTTGGACATCGCTGGCTCTCCGGCTTTGAAACGGAGATAAGCACCACCCCTAGAGTCAGTAATGACTGATTTTCGATCAAGGGGAACCTTTACCTTTAAAGTAAGGAGATGACATTTTCTCTAGGCTTTTGTGTAGATGAATAGCAAAAGATGCTGTTCCAATAGACATTGCTAGCTAGTCAAAGATGTTGTTGTTGTTGTTGTTGTTGTTGTTGTTCAGTCGTTAAGTCGTGTCCGACCCTTCGTGATCCCATGAACCATATCCCGCCAGGCCTTCCTGTCCTCCACTATCTTCCCGAGTTCGCTCATTTTCATGTTTGTTGCATCGGTGATGCTGTCTAACCATCTCATCCTTGGCCTTCCCCTTCTCCTTTTGCCTTCAATCTTTCCCAGCATCAGAGTCTTCTCCAGAGAGTCCTCTCTTCGCATTAGGTGGCCAAAATATTTGAGTTTCAGCCTTAGTACCTGTCCTTCCAGGGAACAGTCAGGGTTGATTTCATTTAGAATTGACTGATTTGATCTCCTAGCAGTCCAAGGGACTCTCAGGAGTCTTCTCCAGCACCACAGTTCGAAAGCATCTATTCTTCGGCGCTCAGCCTTCCTTATGGTCCAACTCTCGCAACCATACATTGCTACTGGGAACACCATCGCCCTGACTATGCGAACTTTTGTTGGCATGGTGATATCTCTGCTTTTTATTATGCTGTCTAAGTTTGCCATAGCTTTCCTTCCAAGGAGTAAGCGTCTTTTAATTTCATGGCTGCTGTCTCCGTCTGCAGTGATCTTGGAACCCAGAAAAGTAAAATCTGTTACTGCTTCCATTTCTGCCCCTTCTATTTGCCAGGAATTGATGGGACCCGATGCCATGATCTTAGTTTTATTAATGTTGAGTTTCAAGCCAACTTTTGCACTCTCCTCTTTCACCCTCATCAAGAGGCTCTTTAGTTCTTCTTCACTTTCTGCCATTAGGGTGGTATCGTCTGCATATCTGAGGTTGTTGATATTTCTCCCGGCAATCTTGATTCCGGCTTGCGATTCATTCAGCCCTGCATTTCTCATAATGTACTCTGCATATAAGTTAAATAGGCAGGGTGACAATATACAGCCTTGCCGTACTCCCTTCCCAATTTTGAACCAGTCGGTTGTTCCATGGCCGGTCCGAACTGTTGCTTCTTGACCCGCATACAGGTTTCTCAGGAGACAGGTAAGGTGGTCTGGTACCCCCATCTCTTTAAGAATTTGTCACAGTTTGTTGTGATCCACACAATCAAAGGCTTTTGCGTAGTCAATGAAGCAGAAGTAGGTGTTTTTTTGGAACTCTCGTGCTTTCTCCATGATCCACCGCATGTTGGCAATTTGATCTCGAGTTCCTCTGCCTCTTCGAAACCCAGCTTGTACGTCCGGTAGTTCTCGGTCCACGTACTGCTGAAGCCTAGCTTGTAGGATTTTGAGCATAACCTTGCTAGCATGTGAAATGAGTGCAATTGTACGGTAGTTTGAACACTCTTTGGCACTGTCCTTCTTTGGAATTGGAACGTAAACTGACCTTTTCCAATCCTTTGGCCACTGCTGAGTTTTCCAAATTTGTTGGCATATTGAGTGCAGCACTTTCACAGCATCATCATTTAGGATTTTAAGTAGCTCAGCTGGGATATTATCATCTCCACTAGCTTTGTTGTTAGTAATGCTACCTAAGGCCCACTTGACTTCACTCTCTAGGATGTCCTGCTCTGGGTCAGTGACCACACCAGCGTGGTCATCAGGAACATTAAGATCTTTCTTGTATAGTTCTTCTGTGTATTCTTGCCATCTCTTCTTAATCTCTTCTGCTTCTGTTAGGTCCTTGCCTTTTTTGTCCTTTATCATGCCCATCTTTGCACAAAACGTTCCCTTGATATCTCCAATTTTCTTGAAGAGATCTCTAGTCCTCCCCATTCTGTTGTTTTCCTCGATTTCCTTGCATTGTTCATTTAAGAAGGCCTTCTTATCTCTCCTTGCTATTCTCTGGAAATCTGCATTCAGTTGTTTATATCTTTCTCTTTCACCCTTGCTTTTTGCATTCCTTCTTTCCACAGCTATTTGTAAAGCCTCATCTGACAGCCACTTTGCTTTCTTGCATTTCTTTTTCTTTGGGATGGTTTTAGTTGCTGCCTCCTGTACAATGTTACGAACTTCCGTCCATAGTTCTTCAGGCACTCTGTCTACCAGGTCTAATGCCCTAAATCTATTCTTCACCTCCACTGTATACTCATAAGGAATATGGTTTAGGTCATATCTGACTGGTCTAGTGGTGTTCCCTACATTCTTCAGTTTAAGTCTGAATTTTGCAATAAGAAGCTCATGATCTGAGCCACAGTCAGCTCCAGGTCTTGTTTTTACTGATTGTATAGAGCTTCTCCATCTTTGGTTGCAAAGCACATAATCTATCTGGTTTCGGTATTGACCATCTGGTGATGTCCATGTGTAGAGTTGCCTCTTGTGTTGTTGGAAAAGAGTGTTTGCTATGACCAGCGTGTTCTCTTGACAGAACTCTGTTAGCCTTTGCCCTGCTTCATTTTGTGCTCCAAGGCCAAACTTGCCTGTTGTTCCGTTTATTTCTTGATTTCCTACTTTAGCATTCCAGTCTCCTATGATGTAAAGGACATCTTTTTGGGGTGCTAGTTCTAGAAGGTGTTGTAGGTCTTCATAGATATGATGGTCACCTGACTTAAATTCGCCCATGCCCGTCCATTTTAGTTCGCTGATTCCCAAGATGTCAATGTTCAATCTTATCATCTCATTTTTGACCACATCCAGCTTGCCTTGATTCATAGACCTCACATTCCATGTTCCTAAGCAGTATTGCTCCTTGCAGCATTGGATTTTCCTTTCAACCTCAGACACATCCACAGCTGGACGTCCTATTGGCTTTGGCCCAGCCGCTTCACTCTTTCTGGGTCTACTTGGAATAGTCCTCCGCTCTTCCTCAGTAGCATATTGGACACCTTCCGACCTGAGGGGCTCATCTTCCGGCGTCATATCTTTTATCCTTTTGGTACTGTTCATGGGATTTTCTTGGCAAGGTTACTGGAGTGGGTTGCCATTTCCTTCTCCAGTGGATCACTTTTAGTCAGAACTCTCTGCTACGACCTGTCCGTCTTGGGTGTCCCTGCACAGCATAGCTCATGGCTTCATTGAGTTACGCAAGCCCCTTCGCCACGACAAGGCAATGATCCATGAAGGAGAGCTAGTCAAAGATACTCGCCTAAAATGAGCATCAATGGCTTTTGATGACTTGTGGCTACCAGTTTTGGAACACAAACCACCTGTGTGGATGGCAACTAGAGAAAAACAGGATTGGCAGTTTGAATGTTGCAACTCGCTGACAAGAAGGAGCTGAGGCTGGGGATCCAAGGGCATGCTGTTTGCTTGTGGGGGAACTGATGCTGTTTTAAAGACTGCGAAATGCTTGCCTGCTCCCATTTGATCGTTTGTTTTTTGTCTGTAAACCGCTTTGTGAACTTTTTGTTGAAAAGTGGTATATAAATACTGTTAATAATAATAATAATAATAATAATAATAATAATAATAATAATAATAATAATAATAAATGCTCCCCCAAGCCCAACCTCAACAGATATCACAAAAACACTGTGAGCCTCCAGTTCTTTCTCTTCACAAGGCAACCTGTAAAGGCCAAACACACACTCTAATGCTCATAAAAGAGTGGAATGCAAAACAGCCCCAGAGCATAGCATGCATGCTTATGTCTGAAGAACGATGAAGATGCTGGGAAGATAAACAAAAGATCTCTGGCACAGGCAGAAGATCCAGCAGCTGTACAGGACTGGCTTGAAAGCCAAGGGATTACTCTTGTGGAGAGGGGAGTAGGAGAAATAGCCCCACATGTCATCCGGACTTCCTCCCTCCCTCCCTTCGCTCCGCTATCTCATGTGCGGCTCTCCTCCTGCCTGCCAGCATGGAACACTTTGAAGGCTGCTGCTCTCCTTTGAAACGGTTTGGTTTCCTTTGCTTCCTTCCTTTAATCCTGGTGTGTAAAGGCCTGAAGTTATGTGGGGGCAGCAACAGCATCCGTGTCATCCCCGTGGAATTTATTCCCAATCTTTGGCCTGCATGCCTTTCCCTCCCCTCCTTCTTGGCTGACGCCAAACCAATAACCTGCGTCTTGGGTATTGGTGCGTGGGCAGAATGTTTCCAGCTTGAACCGGATGGACTGCTGCCTGTACCCTGTCACAACAGTGATAAGAGCTGACGGACTGCTGCTGCTGGGAGAGAGAGAGAGAGAGAGAGAGAGAGAGAGAGAGAGAGAGGACCTCCTGCCTGGGAACACTATTATCGCATGTCTTTCAAAACTCCTTTGGCCTCAACTTCGTCGGAGTTTCAGCCCCCCCCCCTTTCTAGACTATTCAGGAGGAACAGCCTTCGAGAGGGTCCCCTCTCTTGTGCCGAGACAGTACCGGAGACTGGAGCGACAGCGGTGCCCCTTTGAGAGAAACGGTTCAGGTAAAATGTCCAGGTGGAGAAGATGGGAAACCGGCACAAGCATTCATCCTTAGTCCAGCACCCTCTTCCTCCTTCTTGGATCCCTGTGAGCCACTGCCAACAGTCAGGAACCTCTTAGCAAGTTGTTGTCAGCACCCTCCATTCATCTCCCTCTGTTGCGTTGACATTTGAGCTATAAACACTGTTTCTTTCAGCCTCCTCCCAGAAAGCTGGGGTGTGTTTTGCAGTAGCCACTGACCTTCAAAGACCAATAATAGTACAATAAATGAGTGAAGTCTGTTCTCCACCATCCAGCACTCCAGGAAAGCCTTGGAAGGGCCAGTTTGTACTATCAAAGGCTGAAGCTGAAATAGAAATGTTTCCTTTGTTTACCAAGTTAATAGTGTAAGTAAATGTGTATGCAGTACTGTATATGGGTGTGATGGGAAAAAACAAAATTTCCATGATTTTCCGTGATGGGGAAAAAAAAAACTCACATGTGGGGCACTAATGGTCAGTTAGCCCCACCCACTTTCATTTTTGACCACACCCTTCTTTAAAGAAACAGAAATGAATAAAGGTAGGTGCTTCTGAGCATGTACAGAATGCAACCTCCAGGTGTGGCCTGGAGGTTGAGCCAGTGCCCTGCCTGAAGAAGCTAAGCAGGGTCGACCTTGGTTCTCGCTTGGATGGGAGACAGAAGCTGCTGACGGACCTCGCGGAGACACTGAGAAGACACCATGAGAGGGTGGAACGGGGAGGAGTCAGCTAGAGAGAGAACATCTAGACAACCGTCTGAGTGCAAACTGCGGTGAAGTTTGGAAGTGCAGAGCACAAACCAGAAGGAAGGCTACACTAGGAAGGGAAATATCTGGGGTATGGAAAGGTTCTATATATGAATAGAAGAATATTGTAAAGACTCTTCGGGTCTAGAATAGCCTGCCTGTGTAAACCGCCTTGAATAAATCTGATGAGAAATCTGATGATGAGAAAGGCGGTATATAAATACAAAAAATAAAATAAATAAATAAAATTTCCCTGGCCACCCCTGAGCAGCTACAGCAGACAGTCCCCCACATACTCTGAGTGGAAGAGAAGTCCCTTCCACCCTGGGCAGGCAGATGGCAAAGCAACAACAGCACCTCTCTTTTTAGAAATGTAAACACTGCCCAGCACAACCTTGTGAAAACACAGTTCAAACATTCAAAAAATCATTTTGAAACTTCTTAACCGTTTGCGGTGCTCCCACATCACTGCTAAACCTCATGCCTGATTGTATCCACCCACTTCTCAACACTGGGAGGAGAGGAGGGATGGAGGGAAGAGAGGGAGGGAGCTTGTGAATTTGACGCCTCTAAGCCAGGGGTTCTAAACTAGAAGGGGGGGGAGGAACTTTGTTTTTATTACTTCATATCTGTTTCTTTAAATTCAGTTAGGGGTGGTTAGGGTAACACAAAATGAATAAGGGACTGGGCTAAAAAGATCATCAGTATTTCCCTATTAGTCCCAGAACCTGGCATTCCAAGGTACACTGCTTTTGAATATGGAAGTTCCACTTAGCTATTGTAGTTAGTCGCTGTTGACAGACATCCTCCATGAATTTGTCTACGTGACAGCTGGCTCCCCTTCACTCTGTCATCCGGCAACCTTTGTCCCAAGTTCCAAGCGCTTTGAAAGAGAAGCGAGCGGTTTATGCACAGGATAATATATGCGAGTCGTACAGCTTATTCTACCAAACTCATGATTGCTGCTTTTTGGATGCAGAAAGAATTCATGTTTGCAATTTTATTTTTAGTACACGCAAGCCTGTGTCTCTCTCCCCCCTCCACCAGTCTGGAGCTTTTTTGCCCCCTTCAAGTACTAATCAGATGCTGCGCTGCTAAACGAAAGGAACAGGAAATGTTCCATGTCCCCCCAGGGGCCCTTTAAATTGATGTCAAATGATTGGACAATGGTTCCCTTTTTGGTAATTCGAAAAGGATGTTCTTTGTGTCACTGGGAAACAGCTGGGAATAGTCTGGGTTTCGGCTCTAGTCAGTGGACACAACAAAGAGCAGCGCGTTAAGGAACATGTTTAGCGACAGGAAAACACGTCTGCTTTCCTTCCAGGAGGACCAAAGGGTGGGTTGGTGTGAAAAGCAGCAGAGCCCGCGCGCGCGGGACGAAAGCCGCATCTCTGAGTTGCGGTGCGCGGGTTCCTACAGGCTGGAAGGAAGTCCCCTCCCAGGTGCGGGGGGGGGGGAAGCGCGGGCAGCACTTCTCTCGCTCTTGCTGGGAGCGCAACTTCGGTCTAGCACGCTAACCACTGCACCCCGCTGCCTCTCTCTAGCCGCACATGTGCACTCTCCAGCGCTCCAGATGCTGCCGCGCTTTTTGCCCATCATCCCGCACTGGGAAGCGCCTCCTTGACGGCCTCTCCGCTGACAGGCGGGCCGAAGCGCGCCCCTTCCAGCTGCCGCAGGGCCGAGGCCGCATTTCCAGGCCGCCTCGGCTCGGGGCGGCGGGCGGGGGCCAGCAGCAGCTGTGCTGGGGAGAGCGAGGGGCTCCCGCTCGACGGGGCGGGGAGGAGGCGCCGCGGCCGCCACTAACGCGAGCCAGATGTGGAGAGGGGGGGGGGCTCCTGGTCTGGAGGGATTGGTCCCCGGCCGGGCGGGAGGAGCCAATGGCGGCGCGGAGAAGGCCCTCAGGCCCCGCCCCGGCCCAGGGCCGGCCCCGGGAATTCAGGGGTCGGCATTCGTGCCTCTGGCCGGCCAGCAGCCCTGCAGTGGCCCCCGGAGCACCTCCAGCGCCAGGGCCCAGAAGCATGCCTGGGAAAGGGCTGCTCCTGCTACCGCTCCTGCTCCTGCTGCCGGGCCGGGGCGCTGCCCTGCCCAGGGCGAAGCTCTTCCCCTTCGGGGGGCTCCGGGGGGACCAGGAGCTGCCCGAGGGCGACGACGAGACCTCCGTGCCGCCGGTGGCCCTGCCCCGCCCGCTCCTCTTCTACGAGACCCGCTTCAGCCGGCTCTACGTAAGTGCGCCCTGCTGCCGCTGCCCGGGAAGGTGCGGCTCCGCGGGGGAGCGGAGCAAGAGAGGCGCCCAAGGCGCGCCCCAGCTCGGCTGGCTCCCTCGGCCACTCTCCGCCTCCAGGCGGACTCCCGTCCGCTGCCCCGCAAATGCTCCCGAAGCGGAAGCGCGCTCTGCTCTCGAGGCTTTTTTCAGTTGGTTCTTTCTTCTTTGCGGTGGAGCCTGGACAGTAAATGGGTCTCTTGGGTTCATTTCCCAGATGCGCACCGAGCCTTGCAGCTTGGTTGGTGGTGGACCCAGAGCTGAGTGGAGAGTAGGGCTGTGATTTGTGAGCCGTCAACGCACCGGGCTGCTGCTGCTGCAACCCTTTCATGCTTTCCTGGGAGTAAGTCCCATTAAACGCAATGGAATTTACTTCTGAGTAGACATACATAGCGCTGTAGGTGGCCTTAGGAAAGTTATCACTTTCTCAGTCGCATGTATCTTTTTTTTAGATTGTGAGCCCTTTTGGGAGGGAGCCATTTAATCATTTGATTTTGGTTGTAAACCGCTGTGAACTTTTTGTTGAAAAGCGGTATTTAGATGATGATGATGATAATAATAATAATCTCCGCCCCGCAGTTGTAATATGGAAGATAATAACACTGATCTGGTAGCAGGATTCTCTTAAGGATTGCAACGTTTTAATATCCTGACGCCTATGCCATTGCTAAGTTTTTAAGCACGATAGGAATCGGCACTACTAATACTGTATAATCTTTATTAAAGGCAGTTTTCCGGATTAGAATGACACCAACTCCTCCTGCCCAGCCCCGAGAACAAATCCGCTCTTCAGCCACTCTGATGTCTTAGCTCACCAGATTTCATATGTTTGCCTATCCATCCAACAGAGACTCTGTATCCTAAGTAATTGGGTTTGTTTACACAGTTTCACAGTAGCAATTTGAGGCTATCCTGTGAGGCAAAGGGAAACATGTCTTGCTCCTGTACTGACTGCATTTGTGTCCCATTCCAGGGGACTTGGGGCAGTGAACACTGGGGTGATTTTCACCGCATCTCTGTTATTTGAATCAGAGAGGGTGACTTAAACTTAGGTTTTCCTCTTCTAACAGCACAATCCTATCCAACTTACACCACTGGTGCAACAAGAACAGGAGGTCCCAGAAAGAAAAGGGGATTCAAATCCCCTCCAAAGGGGGATTCAAAGGGGATTTAAATCTCCCCTCCAAAGCCTCCTGCTCTGCCCTCCCCTGCTGGTTACACCGGTGGTGTAAATTGGATAGGATTGTGCTGTAAATCCAGCAGTCTAGCCAATTGTGCCACACTATCAAATACAGGCCCCCCCCCGGTATCCGCTGGGGATTGGTTCCTTCCCCCCCCCCCCGTGGATACCTGGGACCCGTGGATAAGAGAGAACACCATCTTCTACAGCCCCCCGCACCCATTTTAACTAATTGTTGCGCAAACGCACCAACTCCTTGAAACGGGCTCTGTAGAGCTGGGTCTCAAGGCTGACACACACCGCACGAGCTCTGGCACAGAGGCGAGAGAGCGTAGGTGCCTGGCCGTTCGCCTCCGTGCGCTGAACTCGTCTGTAGGAGTGTGTTCCAGTGAATAGTCCCTCCTGTTGTCCCGCCTTCTTAGAAAGTGCAGCGGTGATTGGTTAAGCACAAGTGCGGTCTGATACAAGAGAGAAGAGAGAGAGGGGCAGGAAGGAGAGAAAACTTACAAAACAGTTTGTGCCGGGAATAGAATTCATCTTGCTAACTTTTGTGAGAAGGAAAAATGGATCCAAGAGAAATCGGAGACTCAAGTGAGTTCTGATTGACTGACAACCCCTTTCATCCCACCCTCTCATCTGATTGGCTGAGTGCAGTAGCTCCGTGAACCCTCCCCCTCAAACATGGGCCAGAAACATTTTCGCTCGTGCCGGAACTCGGGAGAGCGCAGCTGCTCCACGTGCAGTTGCTTTCTTCCGCAGTGCTGACCACACATCTCAGCACAGCTCCTCGCGCGTCTGGGACGCTCCGGAAATCGTGTGGTGTGTGTCGGCCTTCAAGCTTCGCAGCCCCATTCAGACCCCCCCCCACGCTCCCCTGGAGATTCTTTTATCTTAATGTGACGGGGCGCTCGTAGGGGACCCCGGCAAGGGTGTCTCCAAAGCCCTGTCCTCTCCCTCCGGACTGGGGTAGACCGGGTCGACCTCAAGCCCGTCCCGGGGTTCCGTAGAGGCCTCCCTGACTGATTACCCCAGAAGCCTCAGAACTGGCAAGAGGAGTGAGGGGGTTTACGGCACCCGTTTCCCCAGCCCCTCCACCTGGCTGTCTTGGCTTTACCTTCGGCTGTCACTAGGCTGAGATCCAGCCTAGCCGCTAGCCACCTCCTCACTGGCTTTGCGCAGACTCTTTTATACTCTCCAACCCCCTGGGTCCCGCCCCCTCTGATCCCGCCCCCTTGCCCTCAGCTAATCCCACCAGCCCTGTGAGCTCGGCCCGTCCCCGTCCGTCTTCTGCTGCTGGCCAGTTGGTCCTATCGGTGGGGTCGACTCTTCCGTTCGTTCGCCTGCCTTCCCTGGTTCTTCAACACCTGGCCGGCGAGCGGCGGGGCCCGTGGCCGGCTTTGCAAGGCTGGAGGCTGGGCTGCTGGAGTCGTTGGGGCTGGCTGCTGCCGCGTCCTCCGGTGAGTGAGGGGCGGTGACCTGCTTTGTCTCTGCCGGGGGCTCGGTCCGGTCAGCGGGCCCGCAGGCGGCCGCGTCTTGCTCCCGGGTCGTTGGACCCAAGGAGATTTATTTATTTATTTATTTATTTAAAGAATTTGTAGCCCGCCTTTCTCCCGAAGGCACTCAAGGCGGCTTACAACATATTAAAATACATATAAACAACTTTAAAACAATAAACAACTTTAAAACAATTAAACACATTAAAATAATTAAAAACACTTGAGATTAAAAACCCCAATGGGTCACCAGCATTTACATATATAACCATTTGTTAAAAAGTCAGCCCACCATGTCAGACATTAAAAGCAGTCCTGAATAAAAACGTCTTAAGGCCCCGCCGAAAAGCCTCTAAAGAGGGAGTCGTTCTTAGTTCCAAGGGGAGGGAATTCCACAATTGGGGCGCCACCGCTGAGAAGGCCCTACTCCGCGCCGCCATCCCCCTCACTTCCGCCAATGGCGGCACGGTCAACAGGGCCCCCCCTGATGACCTCAGAGTACGGGTCGGATTATAAGGAAGGAGGCGGTCCCTCAAATACCCTGGACCCGAGCCGTTAAGGGCTTTAAAAGTCAAAACTAGCACTTTGAATTGTGCCCGGAAACGAACCGGAAGCCAGTGTAGCCGCCGAAGCAACGGTCCGACTGAGTCGAACCGACAAGCCCCGGCAACCACCCGGGCCGCCGCATTCTGCACTAGTTGCAGTTTCCGAACAGTCTTCAAAGGCAGCCCCACGTAGAGCGCATTACAGTAATCTAGTCTAGATGTCACTAGGGCATGGGTCACTGTGGCCAGGTCTGCACGATCCAAGTATGGTCGCAGCTGGCGCACCAGCCGAAGCTGGGCAAAAGCCCCCCTGGCCACAGCCGCTACCTGGGAATCCAGGAGCAGCTGCGAATCCAGGAGAACCCCCAAGCTGCGGACCTGCTCCTTCAGGGGGAGTACAACCCCATTCAGAGCAGGACGATGATCCAGTACCTGAGTCGTAGACTTCTGGACCAGAAGAACCTCTGTCTTATCAGGATTTAATTTCAGCTTGTTCGCCCCCATCCAGCTCCCAACTGCCTCCAGACAACGATTCAGGACATCGACCGCCCCCTTGGAGTCAGGTGGAAAGGAGAGAAAGAGCTGGGTGTCATCCGCATACTGATGACACCCTACCCCAAACCCCTGGATGACCTCTCCCAGCGGCTTCATATAGATGTTAAACAGCATGGGGGATAGAATTGACCCTTGTGGCACCCCACACTTCAAGGGCAAGGGTGCCGAACAAGCATCCCCCAGCACCACCTTCTGGGATCTATCAGCCAGGAAGGAGCGGAACCACCTCAGAACGGTGCCTCCAAGCCCCAACCCAGCCAACCGACCCAGGAGGACACCATGGTCAATGGTGTCAAAAGCCGCCGAGAGGTCCAGCAGGACCAACAGGGACGCACTCCCCCTGTCCAGTCCCCGGCGCAGGTCATCCACCAAGGCGACCAAGGCCGTCTCTGTCCCGAACCCCCGCCTGAAGCCAGACTGGAATGGATCCAGATAATCAGCTTCCTCCAAGACTCTCTGGAGCTGAGACGCCACTACCCGCTCGATCACCTTGCCCAGAAACGGGATATTTGAGACTGGCCGGAAGTTGTTCAAAATAGTGGGATCCAGGGAGGGTTTCTTCAGGAGGGGGCGCACCACCGCCTGCTTCAGAGGCAACGGCACCACCCCCTCCCTCAGAGATGAATTTACCACCCTCCCCGTCCACTCAGCCAGCCCCGCCCGGGCAGCTCTAATCAGCCATGCTGGACAAGGGTCAAGCGGGCAAGCGGACGGTCTCACACTCCAAAGAATCCTGTCCACATCCTCAGGTTCTACAAGCTGAAAAGAATCCCAGGAAGGAGAACAGACAGGTGCCTCAGGGACATCATTAGATACTGCTAACGCGGCGTCCAAGTCATGCCGAATCCGATCGACTTTGTCCACGAAGTGCTTTGCAAACTCATCACAGCGAGCCACTGTGTGTTCCACCCCATCTACTGGGGGGGGGCAGATGGAGCAGGCCCCGAACCACACGGAAAAGCTCAGCTGGATGGTTCTCCGCAGACGCGATGCCAGCAGAAAAGAAGCCTTCTTAGATTTGCCTCCTCGGCAGTTAAAGAAGCCTCCTCGGCCTTGTTGGGGTGACGGTTCCCACCGAGGGCGAGGAACGCCGCTTGCCGGAATCTCCCCAAGGCCGGGGGCGGGTGGACGACCCGCCACGGAGGAACGAGCACGGCCAGACGCCGTTCTCGCCACTCCCGGCAGGCGGCCACCAGCACCCGGACACTTAAAATGGTGTAAGCACGAAGCAATACATCCTACTAGTATACTATTCACTATTTTCTACATATAATATCCAACTAAGCCAAAATAACATCTACATTCTATTCATTAAATCCGCATATCATCACATCATTCTTCTCTCTCTCTCAAAAAATCGATAAATGGTTTCCAGTTATTCGTGAAAAGGTTAACTGACTTTTCCTTAATTAAAATTGTAAGTTTATCCGTTTCAGCATAGTCCAAAACTTTCAGCCACCAATCTTCCAGCGAAGGGATCTCCAAATTCTTCCAATATTGTGCTATTCAGTCTTAAATGGCTGGATTGTACATTCACAAAGGCACCCATGTTGCTATTGGACACAAGCTATTCAGATCTGTTTTTTAAGGGATTTGGATAGCAGCAGAGGGCCCAAAGGTGCGAAATGAAGGGGGGGGGGGAGGCAGTGGAGATGGGTTTTTTTGCTGGGTCAACAAATGTCTGGAAGATGATGGAGCTGTGTGGAGCTCTATGACAATGTGAAGCTGCTTTATGCTGAGTGAAACCCTACGTCCATCAAGGTGGATGTGGAACCAGGGAAAAGCCTGTTTCTGAGCCTTCAGCACACGCAGCAGGCAAGCAGTACTTAAACTCTTTCTTCACCGCTCTGAGTACAGGTGGGCCCCCATATCCGCTGGGGATATGTTCCAGGCCCCTCCGTGGATACTTGAAACCGTGGATAAGAGCGAACCCCCCCTCCATGGTTTCCTGAGGGCCCCCCCACCCTGCCTCCCCTGCAGGCAGGCATGCTTGCCCCCCCCCAGCTCTTATTTTTCTTTCAGCAAGCTTTGTTTCTTCCTTAAAACAAACAGAGAAGCAGCCTCCATTGCAGGCAAGTAGAACGAGACTAAGTCCTAGAGAAGCTCTGCAAGGTTTCTGTTAACCTTGCAGAGCCTCTAGTCTCATTCTGCTTGCCTGTAATAACTGCTTCTCCTGTTTCTTTAAGGAAGAAACGAAGCTTACTGGTAAAAAAGTAAAAGCCTGGGGGGTCCCCACGATCCGTGGATAACTGAAACCGTAGATAGCGAATCAGTGGATATGGGGGCCCACCTGTACTGGAAACATGATTTTAAAGAAGTAGGGGAATTGTGCAGTTATTCTCACATGCTTAATGTGCCACTCGAAAGCAGTGGTTCACAAACTGGGAGGCATGGCTCCCGGGGGAGCCGCGGAAACCAGCCAGGGGAGCCGTGGAGTGCCACGGAATCCTCTCAAAAAACAGTGCAATGCCAACAGTGCAATGGCATCAACAGCATGTAATGGGGAGCCACGGCCAATGGTCACCAATGGTCAAGGGAGCCGCAGGTTGAAAAAGTTTGGGAAACGCTGCTCGAAGGAGACGAGCGTGGGCTACATGGGTCTCCTCTCCCCTTTTATCCTTGCAGCAGTCCTGTAAGGTAGATCAGGCTGGTGGGGGAGGTGTGACTGGTTGGCAGTCAGGCGGGTGTCGCCACACTCATGGCTGCGAGGGGATTTGAACCTGGGTCTCCCGCTTTCCACGTATGGCCTCTACACCGCTTTGATTCTCAGCAGGACTTGCCAGTGAATGGGGATCACTGATGCACAGCGCCAATTTCTTGGGCCTGACTGTTGCCCCATGTGAAGTGCGGCTGCTGCATCCTGGAATATGCTCAGTGGCCTCCCACGGCTGTGCATTGCAAGGGAAAATCCATGTCTGATCGTCTCCCTGGGATTCGCTGTTCTAGATCTGCACAGCTGCTGAAATCCTGGGAGCCGTCCAGTCCCTGCTTCTTACAGAGTTTATGGGCCAGTTCAGATGACTGAATAAGATTCGTTGGTTGGGTCTTGAATGTGATTTCAAGCTGCAATAGCTTTGCAATGGAGCTCAGGCAGTCAGGGGAGGGGAGTTTGCTGATTGGTTTGCTGATTGTGTGACCCAAATCTCTTCCCCAAATCTCTTCCACTTTTAACGTTGGATTTTCTAACAACGTACTTGAGTTGATCGGACCTGATCACAGTGGTCCATGCCTTAGTGACTTCAAGACTGGATTACTGTAATGCGCTCTACGTGGGGCTGCCCTTGAAGACTGTTCGGAAGCTGCAATTAGTGCAGAATGCGGCAACCCAGGATGTCGCTGGAGCTAGGCGATTTGACTCTGTTGAACCGCTACTTCATTGGCTGCACTGGCTGCCCATTCGTTTCCGGGCCCAATTCAAGGTGCTGGTAATGATCTTTAAAGCCTTTCACAGTTTGGGTCCAGGATATCTGAGGGACCGCCTTCTCCCATACATTCCGGCCCATTCTCTTAGGTCATCTGAGGGGGCTCTCCTGCGGGTGCCACCTCTATCGCAAGTTAGGGGAGTGGCAACACGTGGGCGAGCCTTCTCTGTTGTGGAGCCACAATTGTGGAACTCCCTGCCAGGGGATCTGAGAACCACCCCCTGCCTCATGACTTTTCGGTGAGGGCGCAAAACGTTTTTGTTTTGTCTAGTGTTTGGGTGATGGGTTGTGGTCTGACGTCTGGGTCTCAAGATGTTTTGCTCCGCTGCTTCTCTGCTCTATATTGTCGTCCCTGTTTTGATGTTTTTAACCATTGTGGAAGAAAGGGATGGAGGACAAATGGGGACAAAATGCGACGGTTAGAGAGTATAGCCTCACCCTGCTCTTCACTCATTCTTTTACTGGGGATTTTACTGGGAAAATGGGAGGCTCTTTGCTGCCACCGCCCAGGATTATGAAGCCCAGACTGAAAGAGGTTGCTTGGAACACCTCCTGCCTAGGTTAACAGAGAGCCCCCAAATCCTGGGGATCTCCTTAGAAAAAGCCAGTAGTGGAACTTCACAATCAGGTAGGTGTGGCCGTCTGCTTCCTCCTGAACGTGGTCCAGGCAGGTAAATCAGGAACGCTGCATAAAACATTTATTGCGGGGCTAGAGAAATAAACATTGCATGGACAAGGGCCAGGCATGTAAACAAGGCGTGGCTCAAAAATGGGCAAGAAAAGGAGGATTGTTGGCTACATGGGCAAAGCGGTTGAAAGACAACCACCGTGTGGTCGAGCACTTCTTCTGCCCTGGTGTCTCGCCCTGTGTCAGGAGTCTGGTGGTCTCTACACTCACACAGTGAGTGGGTGCGTGCACCAGTCACAAAACAGCAATGATGGTCTGGGGCTACACTCCTAAGCATCCCTGTGCCTTAAAAAACCTTAGAGTTGATGATGTCTTAGAGTTGGATAGTTAAGACCACCTGGTCAGGTGGGCTGGGATGTCCAGTGGACTGGCACAGGTCTATCCCAGCGGGCTGGCTAGGACCTTCTGTTCTTGGCGAAGCCCCTCCCCAGAACGGCCTGCCAGCTTGGCCATGTGGGCTTCCTTTCTGCCGTGGGGCGAAGAGAATTCCAAAGAGTTACAGAGAAGATCCCAGGACAATGGCTACGGAAGCAAGATGACCCGGCAGCCCTTTTAGGATGCTGAGGCATCACAAAAGCCGGGGGGGGGGAGAAGGGGAGAGAAATAGCGTGATCCAAAACAGGGAAAAATGTGCCAAACTTCGGAGAAAACCGGGAATGTTCAGTACGATCATATCTTCTTCACCAGCTCGTGGGTCATGCAATCTTTAGTCTCCGTCTCTGTGCTTGCTGGTGGATCTCTTTTGTTCACAATATGTTGAATTTTCTCCCTGCAGGTTGGGACCAATGGGATCATTTCCACCCAGGACTTCCCCAGAGAGACCCAGTATGTGGATTATGATTTACCCACGGATTTCCCGGCGATTGCTCCCTTCCTCTCGGACATTGACACCAGTGGTGGGAGGGGCAAAGTCTATTACCGCCTGGATGATTCCAGAGAGGTGTTGGATCAGGCTGCCCAGCTTGTCCAGGCTGGATTTCCTAGTGCCACCAACTTTGCTCCAAGCCAAACTTTCATTGCTACCTGGGAGAATGTGGGGGCCTATGAAGAAGTCACCCGGAACTCGGAGCCCTCCAAACAGGTAAAACAAGGCTTTTCGTGGCATCCGTCTTTTCCTTGGACTGATTTATTTTTCTGATATACCGGACAAGTAAACACCAGCATCCATTAGGCGAGGTGATGCAAGTTGCCTCAGCAGCAGATGCAGAGGGGCAAGAGGGTGATGGATTTGGGGTGCCCTACACCCGAGTCTGCTGCTGCCACTGCCTCCCCCCAGCCTGCTGCAGATGCAGCCTGCACTGATCTGCTTTCTGCCTGTTAAAAGTGAACAGAATCACCTGCTTCCTGACCTTGCTCCTGGTGCAGTTTCTTCAAACACGGAAATGCCGGACTTCCGGTTTGATTTACAGGGGCTGTGCAAGGAAGGAGCTCCTGTCCCTTTAAATCAGAGTGGAAGTCCTGTGTCTCTACAATGGAAGAAACTGCGCCAGGAGCAGCTGCTTCTTACAAGCAGTTGTGCAGAGGCAGCGAACGTGAGGTGGCATCGGGCGGCATTCTGGGTTGCGCCGCGGCTGACCGGCACACCAGAGCCATTGGCCAGACTGCTGGGATCTTGGGGTAGATTAAAAAAAGAAGACGGGAAAAGGTCAGTCATAGAATGCTGACAGGGAGCGCTGATACTGGGAGAAACGTGGGAGGTTGATTTGACGGGGAGAAAAACTCCATGCAGTTGAAAGAGTGCAGGCAATTGTTTGGTGAAAAGTCGGAACCAGGGGAGTGGGGTTGAGTCGGACTTCTGGAGCCGCGAGACACACCTTTGATGACCTGAATAGCTCCTCCCTCTTCCTGTGATCTTCTGGAAGCGGAATAAATGGCGCAGACCAATAGAGACAACATTGCGTAATAGGTATGATAAGTGATGCAAGTGGTGTAATTGGAGGGTCAAGTTTTTATTGACTTCCTCCCCCCTTCATGGTTTCCATGTTTGTCTGACCCTCAAGGGCTCCTGTACATTTTCGAATTTCAACAAAAAAGGAGGATGACGGGCTTTTTTTCGTTAGTTTTGCGTTAATGAGACGCTGTACCCCATGTTCCCTTCTATGCAGTTCGTAATGGTACAGAAGGTCCTTGCAAGTTTTGGTGCCAGCAATTCTGACCCCTCTCAGGACAGGCCCAGTGATTTGAATTTTTGGGAAAGTCGACGGTTTTGTTAACTACGATTTAAAATGTTGATGGCCAGCAACAATCTTGGAACAATTTGAGTTAGACGGGTAAAAAGCCAGGGCAAAAGTATTTTAAAATGATAAAAACAGGCAACACCAGTTCATTCACGCGTAATATTTTTTAATATTACAATTTTTTCACGTGAACTGGTGTTGCCTGTTTTTATCATTTTAAAATACTTTTGCCCTGGTTTTTTACCCGTCTAACTCAAATTGTTCCAAGTTTTGTTAACTGTTTCAACCTAAACTTATTGTTTTGGTGGGTGGATAAGTCTCCCCACCCCCCCACTATCCATGTGTCAGTGGTGAATGGTATGGTTCTGATTTTCTGTGGTTCATGGGAAGGCACTAATGGAATTCCTGTGATGGGATGGGCATGCATTCTTTTTAGTAATGGATTTTTATTTTTATTGATCTACCCACATGGAATAAAAACTCTGCCTGTCAGTATGTTAGGGAGAAGGATTCCAGCCCTGCCATCTCCCTGGTGTGCTATTTTTGTTTGGAAATCTGGGAAACTCCTCCACTGGCTGCCTGAAGCAGTCCAGAACAGGAAGAACTGCACTTTAAGGTGCCTTCCTGCACACCCAGTCGGTTTTGGCTCCCATGCTCAAGTGTTTGGGGATGCACACAGTGCTGAATGCAAAGCAAAAGAGTGCGCAGGGCCCAAGTCTGTCTGGAAACAACATGCTTTAAAGCTGTAACAGATCACATGCATCTTGCTGCTTTGCATCCTGCAGTCGATTCTACATTGGCCCAATGCATTGCTCTCCCACAACACCAAATGCGACCTCTCATTGGCCGAAGGTCGTTCCGGTGCGTTCCAACTTGATTAAATCGAGCTTCGGCCAATGAGAGGCCGTGTTCAGTGTTGTGGTGGCAGGGCACGGAGCAATGCATTGGGCCAATCAGGATCGGCACGTCGGCTACTCTGGGATGTGACAGGACGCGACGCGTGCGGTGTAAGGGCGGCTTGACTCTAGAAGCCCTTCACCCTCATCCCCCTCTGTGTGGGGATTCTCTGCAGTCCTGGATGGGAGGAGCACCTGCCACCTGCTCAGGATGGAGGCCTTTCATCTCTTCTGACTTCAGATGCATCCTTGAAAACAGGTGCCGGGGGGAGGCTTGGTCTGAGTGAAACCCTGGATGTGCACCTCCCCGTTGCAATTTAGGGTTTCCTATAGCAAATGCCCTGGGTGTCGTGGTGGCTTAGTGGTTAAGATGCTGAACTGCAGACCAGAAGGCAGGCAGGACAGCAGCTCGAGACCCGAGTGCCGCGTGATGGTGTGAGCTACGGTCCTCAGCCCCAGCTCTTGCCAACCTAGCAGTTCAGAAGCAAGAAATTGCAAGTAGATGAATAGGCCTTCCCCTCGGCAGGAAGGTAAGAGTGTTCCATGCACCTTGGCATTGAGTTATGCCGGCCACATGGCCACGGAAGTGTCTTTCGGACATCACTGCCTCTCAGGGTTTGAAATGAAGATGAGCATCGCCCCTAGAGTCGGGAACGACTGGCTTCCGAGCAGGGGGAACCTTTCCCTTTTATAGCAAATGGTAAAGGCTGGTGGTATTTTGGTGCCACGTAATGTGTGGCACAATTCTGGACGAGAGACTGAAAATGAGAACAGGGCAGGGAGCTCCGCTTTGGGTAGACACTGAGTGCTCCTGAAGTCCACGTCTGCCAGGGATCTGGGTGATCTCTGGGCTTGCTAGAGATGTGTGAGCCTCTGTGACAGTGGCCAGGATGCAGCTCAGAACCTGCAGAAGCCTTTAAAGGCCCTGGTGAAGCTAGAGGGGAGGTGGCGGCTATGGAGTGTCTCCCCATCTTGTTCCTTAGATCTCCTCCCTCACCGGCAGGAAAGGCACATGTGGACTCCTGCTCATTGCTGAAGTGGAGGAGGGTGAGAAAGGGGCCGTCAGCCCAGGGTAGAGCACATGCTCGGTAGGCAGGCAGGCAGGCAGGCAAGAGATCCCAGATTCAGCTCCTGAAATCTCCAGCCAAAAGAAGTTCAGGGCCAGGAGAATTGCTGCCTGTCGGAAGCATCATGTTTCCTCCATAGGTAGAGGCAGTCCAAAACGGTGTTTTCAAAAAAGTGGATTTTGGTGTTTTCCAAAATAAAATTGCTGAGAGCGGCGTTATGTGTTTTTATTCTATTTTTATAAATTATAATCGCTTTAATAATCGCTTTAAAAGTGCACTAGGTAGGTGGTATAGCGTCAGCAGATGCAGCCGCGGTCATTACCAATATGTAGTGGTGTTAGAAAATGGTTTTATTTTTTGCTCTTGTGGTGTGTGTGTGTGTGTGTGTGTGTGTGAGAGAGAGAGAGAGAGAGAGAGAGAGTGCAGAAAGCAGTGTTATGTGTTTTTATTTCGTTATTTACTGAAAAAGACTGCCCCTCTCCTTTGTTTATAAGCAGCCCAAAGTTCAGTCCCCGGGGTTGGTCCCTCCCAGCCACCCTTTTGCTGGAGTTCTTGGAAACGGCAGCTGTGAGGTGCTGGAATTTGCCCTCTTGACAAGCATTGCGCACTCAGAGCAACTTAGGAACAAGGCTCAGTCTGACCTTTGCGATTGCCCTTTGACCCTTGGCCCCACTAGGCTCTGAGCTGCAGGTTTCCCTATTTAAATCTCCATGTCAGCTGTAGGCCTAATCTTGCCCTGCTCTTATTGTTTGGAAGATCTCCCTTGTTCATTAACTGAGGGCATGATCTGCGGAGCAAGCAAAGCCCCTTGACACCAAGGAGAGTATTCCGCACACTTTCCATTCATTGCGATCCAGGGCTTATGCAAAACTCCCAGTGGATCATAGCATAAAATGCGATACCCCTTGACCATAGGAGAAAATCCCCTTGACTATAGTGGCAGGGTGCCAATTGCTCTCCCCCCCCCTTCCGCTTTGTTTGCTCAGGTTTTTAACTACGTGTGTTTCCTTCTCAGATCTGCCCACCCAACCCCAAACCAAATAAGCTTTGTTTGCAGAACTCAGCCACCCTTGCTGGGGCTCCGTCCTGGGTGTCGACATGTGTCTGTTGTTTGACAACAAACTGGCCTTCTTTATATCTGGCAGGGCTGACAAGTGCCTGCAGTCCGAAAATGGCTTGGAAACTCTGAACCTATCGTCCCTGCTCTGTCTCTGTTTACTGCTGGCCGAGGCAGCCTGTGGACCACAGCTTTCTTTCCATGACTTTAGATACATATGCTGGTCACTCACACTGGAAAAGGGCCATGATTCGGGGATCTCTGTCTGCATGCTTTCCGGGGCTTCCTAGGAGGGGCTGTAGTGGTGGGGCACGTGCAGGATGAGGCCCCAGGTTTGGCCCCCACTGTCCTCAGCGAAAGACCTTGGGAATCGCCCTGCCTGACACTTCTTGGAGACCGTCGAGACCAGATGCGATGGACTCTGTCAAAGGCAGTTTGATAGGTTGTGTTCCATGCTCCTAGTTTCCAAGCATCTCCACAGGGAGAACTCACAATATGATATCTGTCTTTACAAAAACCAAACCAAAGTGTCAGCCGCCCCCCCCACATTTGGAAAAATGTAAATGTCCACAAAATTAGGCTTCTCCTGGCATGCAAGGGGTAGAGCTGGTTGACTGTTCTCACTGATACTGAGTTGTGACGCGGTGCTGGCTCGGGGTGGTGGTGGTGGTCCAGCACAGGCCACCTATGGAGACCCCCCCGGTTGAATCCTTGGCGGCACCTCCAGGTAGGGCGTAGAAAAAAAAATCCTGCCAGAAGCCCTGGAGAGCCTCTGCCAGTCAGTGTTGACAGTACTGAGTTACATGGACTGATGGTCTGACTCAGTAGGTAGCAGCTGCGAATGTTCGTAACTGTGCTCGGCTCTCACAGCTAGCTGGACATTTGGGCTGAGAACCTTGAACCCCGCCTCCCAAGCGTGCTTGGACTTGCAACCTCCATGTTTTGGGAAAGGAGTATTGTCCTGCTCAAGGCTCACTGGGCTTGGTTGGAGGCAGTGCCATCTTCACGTATGGGCATGCTGGGCAGTTGCCCGGGGGCCCCACGAGCATAGGGGCCCCATGCTAATCTATGCACAGACCTGAATTTAACACTAGTTTTCCGTTCACCCGCCTCAACCTTCAAATCTCCCGCTAACTCGGTAGAAGGAGAAAAATTACGACGTGTAGCGGAGAGTTGGCATGTTTGCATTCGTGAGAGAAACCTTGCCGTTTTTTATTGCTTGCAATGTTATGGAATGTTATATTTATGATTGTTGTTGTTGTTCAGTCGTTAAGTCGTGTCCGACCCTTCGTGATCCCATGAACCATATCCCGCCAGGCCTTCCTGTCCTCCACTATCTTCCTGAGTTCGCTCATTTTCATGTTTGTTGCATCGGTGATGCTGTCTAACCATCTCATCCTTGGCCTTCCCCTTCTCCTTTTGCCTTCAATTTTTCCCAGCATCAGAGTCTTCTCCAGAGAGTCCTCTCTTCGCATTAGGTGGCCAAAATATTTGAGTTTCAGCCTTAATACCTGTCCTTCCAGGGAACAGTCAGGCTTGATTTCATTTAGAATTGACTGATTTGATCTCCTAGCAGTCCAAGGGACTCTCAGGAGTCTTCTCCAGCACCACAGTTCAAAAGCATCTATTCTTCGGCGCTCAGCCTTCCTTATGGTCCAACTCTCGCAACCATACATTGCTACTGGGAACACCATCGCCCTGACTATACGAACTTTTGTTGGCATGGTGATATCTCTGCTTTTTATTATGCTGTCTAAGTTTGCCATAGCTTTCCTTCCAAGGAGTAAGCGTCTTTTAATTTCATGGCTACTGTCTCCGTCTGCAGTGATCTTGGAACCCAGAAAAGTAAAATCTGTTACTGCTTCCATTTCTGCCCCTTCTATTTGCCAGGAATTGATGGGACCAGATGCCATGATCTTAGTTTTATTAATGTTGAGTTTCAAGCCAACTTTTGCACTCTCCTCTTTCACTCTCATCAAGAGGCTCTTTAGTTCTTCTTCACTTTCTGCCATTAGGGTGGTATCGTCTGCATATCTGAGGTTGTTGATATTTCTCCCGGCAATCTTGATTCCGGCTTGTGATTCATTCAGCCCTGCATTTCTCATAATGTACTCTGCATATAAGTTAAATAAGCAGGGTGACAATATACAGCCTTGCCGTACTCCCTTCCCAATTTTGAACCAATCAGTTGTTCCATGACCGGTTCGAACTGTTGCTTCTTGACCCGCATACAGGTTTCTCAGGAGACAGGTAAGGTGGTCTGGTACCCCCATCTCTTTAAGAATTTGCCACAGTTTGTTGTGATCCACACAATCAAAGGCTTTTGCGTAGTCAATGAAGCAGAAGTAGGTGTTTTTTTGGAACTCTCGTGCTTTCTCCATGATCCAGCGCATGTTGGCAATTTGATCTCTAGTTCCTCTGCCTCTTCGAAACCCAGCTTGTACATCCGGTAGTTCTCGGTCCACGTACTGCTGAAGCCTAGCTTGTAGGATTTTGAGCATAACCTTGCTAGCATGTGAAATGAGTGCAATTGTACGGTAGTTTGAACACTCTTTGGCACTGCCCTTCTTTGGAATTGGAACGTAAACTGACCTTTTCCAATCCTTTGGCCACTGCTGAGTTTTCCAAATTTGTTGGCATATTGAATGCAGCACTTTCACAGCATCATCATTTAGGATTTTAAGTAGCTCAGCTGGGATATTATCATCTCCGCTAGCTTTGTTGTTAGTAATGCTACCTAAGGCCCACTTGACTTCACTCTCTAGGATGTCCGGCTCTGGGTCAGTGACCACACCAGCGTGGTCATCAGGAACATTCAGATCTTTCTTGTATAGTTCTTCTGTGTATTCTTGCCATCTCTTCTTAATCTCTTCTGCTTCTGTTAGGTCCTTGCCTTTTTTGTCCTTTATCATGCCCATCTTTGCACAAAACATTCCCTTGATATCTCCAATTTTCTTGAAGAGATCTCTAGTCCTCCCCATTCTGTTGTTTTCCTCGATTTCCTTGCATTGTTCATTTAAGAAGGCCTTCCTATCTCTCCTTGCTATTCTCTGGAACTCTGCATTCAGTTGTTTATATCTTTCCCTTTCACCCTTGCTTTTTGCATCCCTTCTTTCCACAGCTATTTGTAAAGCCTCATCTGACAGCCACTTTGCTTTCCTGCATTTCTTTTTCTTTGGGATGGTTTTAGTTGCTGCCTCCTGTACAATGTTACAAACTTCCGTCCATAGTTCTTCAGGCACTCTGTCTACCAGGTCTAATGCCCTAAATCTATTCTTCACCTCCACTGTATACTCATAAGGGATATGGTTTAGGTCATATCTGACTGGTCTAGTGGTGTTCCCTACATTCTTCAGTTTAAGCCTGAATTTTGCAATAAGAAGCTCATGATCTGAACCACAGTCAGCTCCAGGTCTTGTTTTTACTGATTGTATAGAGCTTCTCCATCTTTGGTTGCAATGTTTATGATACCTCCAACAAAATCAGAATTCTTGGAACACAAACAGCGGAGGCGCTGCTAATAGTGTAACGGATTCGCGCGGGAGGCAATTAACGGCTGGGGACAATTGCTGACAGAGTCTGCTTCCGATAATGGAAATGCACACACTGTCAGCAATTGTTGTCCCCAGCCGTTAATTGCCACCCGCGCGAATCCGTTACACTATTAGCAGTGCCTCCGCTGTTTGTGTTCCAAGAATTCTGATTTTGTTGAAGATATCATAAATATAAGTTTATTGTATTGATAATTTACATTTTTATTCCTGTGAGTGGCTATGTAGGCAGGGCCAAGTGCATTGCTTTGCCCAGGGGCCTATAGTTCTGTTAAGACGACCCTGAGTAGAGGCAGCAGAGAAAATGGTAACTGCTCTTGTCTGGTTCCCAAGGGAGGGGGAAATAAATCATCAAACGGAGCAAAAGATTGTTTCTCTTGTTGCTGGCAAAAGAAGAGATAGGACTCAAAGCCAGGAAGATTAAAGGGGGGGGGGGAGGAAGATAAATAATACTAGCCAGGGATGTTTTATAGCTTCTTGAGCAATCGGTCTCTGGAGAAGGAGCCAGAGAAAGGAGTGGCATCTGCTGTTTTGAGTGGGCAATCACACTGCCCTGGTGACACAGCGGAGGGAAGGGGTGTGTGCATGGACTGTGTTTTGTGCATGCGCAGCCCACGTGTAAGTACTGTAAAGTCTTCAGTATCTGATGCCGAATTCATCCTCCTGAGATACCTAGCTTTCATTTTTAAAAATTAAGTTTCTAGTCCTTAAGTGCAGGAAAAACCTGTCACATGCCCCCTGAGAATTTCAGTTTCCATATAAAAAGTATGTGGACAATGCTTAGTGAACTCAAAAGCCAGGCAAAAGTATGTGTGTCTGATATAGTCCGCGGCAGGGTGTCAGTGTCCTGCATAACACATTGTCCTTTACTATGTCTAGCACAGCCAGGATAAATTATACAAAATACCGTATTGGTCTGAGTATAAGACTCACTTTTTTCTCCTAATTTAAGTTTTTTAACTAGGGGTGCGTCTTATAATCAGGCTGTTGCAATTTAATGCCAGTGATTTAATTAATTTTTTTTAATAGCACCAAACTTTAAGGGTGCGTCTTATACTCGGGACAATACGGTAATACAAATGGCAGACTGTGTAAAAAAAAGAGGGAGGCGCTAAAACGGGGAAATGTATGCAGGTTGCATAATGCATCTTTTCATGTCCTAGAATTTGAATTAACTCAGTGCAGAAGTTTCAGGGTTTTTTCTTTTTGCACAAGTCCAACGGTTTCATGGATGCTAAATAGTAATTCATCTAACATTGCTAGGTGCTGTTAGAACTCACACAGGTCCTGCCCTCTCTGGCTTACAGTTAAAAAGTCCTGACAAGGTGCAATAGGGAGGAGAGGAAAAGGGAAGGAGAATCCATTGGTGTAATCAGGGGTGGCCAACCTTCCACCATGAGGGCCTCTGCGTTCTGAAGAGTTGTCTAGAAGACAGAACCTTGGCAGCTGCAAGTGCTGATGGTGCTGCTAAAGCAGCTGCACCTGCTGAAAGGCCCTCACAGATACAACCATGAAAGGCCCAAGAGCATTTGTGTTGAAAGGTTGGCTACCCCTGGTGTAGATAGGCAGATGAGTCTTACAGCACAATCCTAGGCATACCTACTCAGAAGTAAGTCTCATTTATTTCAGCGAGCCTTACTCCCCGGTAAGTATGAATTGGATTTCAGCCTTCAGGAGGTACTTGAATTTGAAAAGGGGAAGCACGTTGAATGCGATGTTCTTCCGGTGATGGTGGGGAACTGCAAGGGAATCCATCCCCATAGGCAGGGAATGGGGAAGAGTGACCGTTTCTGGATGGATTGGGACCTGTAAAAAAAAGTGGGGAGGAGCAGCATGCTGAGAAAGAGAAGGAGGGAGGTGTAGAGGAGCCAGGCCACGGAGGCCACGTTTGGAAGGAAGGACAGAAGCTTAAAGCAGAGAGAGAGAAAGCCAAGGAAAAAATGGTACAGAGGAGTCGTCGTGTGATCAGAATGATGCACAGAAAATAGAATCTCAACTGCACAGCAGCCATTAAGGCAGAGTGGAAAAGATGAAGAGTTGGACCAGGAAGAGCGACGGAAATTATTCCTCACAGCAGCCCTGTAAGGTAGGTCAGCACAGTTATCCCCGTATTGCAGATGGGGCTGAGGAGTGCTGGCCTGAGATGGGTGGGTTCATGGCGTGCTCTTCTCCACTGCACCTCACTGGCTCTCTCTCTCTCTCTCTCTACGTTGTGTATTGGTCTCCATCAGACGAATGGGGGGGGGGCCTTGCCCGAATCCATGGCGCACGGGGCTGTGTGGGAAGTGCTGGGTTCTGACTCCTGCGTCTCCGTTTGTGCTTCTGCAGCTTAACACCTTCCAGGCAGTCTTGGCCTCCAGCGATTCAGATGCCTACGCCCTTTTCCTCTATCCCGAGGATGGGATCCAGTTCTTTGGAACGCGGCCGAAAGAATCGTACAATGTCCACTTGGAGCTCCCTGCTCGAGTGGGCTTCAGCAGAGGGGACTATCAGCGGCGAGAAGGACCGTACTCCAGCGTGACCAGCAGCGAGCAGTCTGTCAAGAACCTCTACCAGTAAGTAGCTGGTGTGCTGGCTGCCCCAATATTGGTTCAGGGCCAGCATTCCTTCTGTTTTTATGACTGCTGGTTGCAAATGGCTCCGTTCAAACATAAGATCAAACTATTGCTAAGATTATTGCAATCTCCTCTTCCTCTGCGCAAGGGAAGGAGACCGACAGCGTCCACCTTTGGTGTTAAATAAACCAGTTTCCATTGTGTCAGAATTCTGGAAACTGTGTTTATCCTAACTGTGGTTAGTTCCAACAACCAGGATCCAACTAGTTTCGATGCTCGTTTCTTAACTAGATGAATTCCCAGTCTGATATGGCGGGGGGGGGGGGTTATGTTTAAGAGCCCTCCCCAACATTACCAGTGATCTCCCCACTGCCAGATCCAAAGGTTTGCCCTCATCCTGCTTACTGTCTTTGCTGCTGTGGATCAGTCTCTCTCTTTTGACTCGCCGTTTGTCCTCTTTGGTCTTTGTGGGTCTGTCCTCAGTTCTTCCCCTACCTTTCTAATGGCTCCTGGACTGTTTTCCGCAAGGGAACACGTCCTCTGCTTTGCCTCTCTCTGCCAGGGTCCATCAGGGCTCTAGTTTTGGCCTTCTGCTTTGCTCTTTCTGCGCTTTGCTGTCTCTGGGTGGCCCCATCCAATCCTATGGCTTTCAGTAAGTGTGTTATATGCTGATCATACCTCGCTCTGCCTCCCCACTCCAGACCTTTCTGTACCCATTCAGTCCCACATCTCCCCCATTTCCACTTGGATGCTTTGTCGGTGCCTGAAACTCAAGATGTCCAGGACTGATCTCTTCCTCTTCGTTTGCTTGCCCTTTGAGAGTGTTGCCATCCAATCCGGAGGTTAGGTACATAACCTGGTCTTGGGTTTCTCTTTGATTCCTTTCTGTCCTTTGTCTCTCACATTCTGTCCATTGCAAAATCATGTTGCTTTCCCCCTTTTCAATATTACAAAACCACATCTCTCCTTAAGGAACCTCTGCTTGTCGGTGGTCAGACTTCTGGGCGTTCAAATGATTCTGGGGATGTTGTCAGAGAATGTCACACATGCGAAGTCTGCCGTGCCTCCCTACCCTTCTCTCCCGGACACACGCCTTGAGGTTGTGCATTGCAGCTGGTCAGTCTTACTATTGGAGCCATCTTTCAGAGACCACCACCACCGGCCTTCTCATTGAGGAACCCCTGATAAGCTTCTCAGGTCTGCACCAGACGTGCAGTTATTCTGTGGGAAATTACATCTGGGAGCACATCCGTGAGATCCAACCCGTGTGGGATTTGCAGGCACACGTTTGCTCCAATCCAGGGGTTTAACTGCGGACAAAGCTGAGCTGGTTCCTCCTCTGGTGCCATCAATCCTTTGGCAGTGTTTCTGTGCTTGCATATCTCCCAGCTGGAACGCTGCCAAAGGATTGCCCGCTGAAAGGGGCGGGAGTTTCCCCCAAGGGCTTGCCGTCCTGAGGGCAGTAAACTTCCTGATACTGCGCTTGACGTGACGGGGATGGCGGTGCAGCCGGATATTTTAGTATCTTTACTAATTTATTTAAAAACATTTATATCCCGTCTTTCTGTTTGGAGAACCAAAGAATCAAGGCAGCTAACAATGTTTAAAAGCAATAAAACCATAAATAAATACAATAAAACATAGCCATAAAATAGACTTTATAGATATTATATGGTGCATTTGGAGAATCTCTCCCTTGTCAAACCCAACAGCTGTGGATAAAATGTCCTAAATATCTCACTGGACAGATAATTAACACCCAGATGTGTTTTGTTCTCCCCAGTAACCAACGTGTCGGCAATTGACAAATTATTATTATTGCCCAACTTAATTGTAGTGAATCTAACAAGAGACATGTCAGCCGCAGGCATATTATGTTATTGATTGATCCATATTTAATAGGAAAGCTTTTTCTCCTCATTTGTAAGTTCTGTTCTTTAACCAATAACCCTCTCCAAAATTGGACAACCCCCCTCCATGCTTCCAAGCAGGGAGGTTTCCCAAAGTTAGAACTAATTGATTGGGGGGTCACCCCAGACAATCTACTCCAGTTAGAACCAGGGAGGGGAGCTCATGGGCTTACCATCCATCATCAAATGTTGTTGTTGTTCAGTCGTTAAGTCGTGTCCGACATAGCATGCCGTAAAGCACAATGTATTCATGCCCAATGGAGGGGAGACTTGGCAAGCGTACCTCTGTTTCCTTCCCTTAACTTTAAGTTTTGGGAGCACGATGAGAGGACGTTTTCAGTGGGGAACATGGGCAAAGGAAGGAGAACAAAAGCTGTTCATTCAACATGTACTGATTTTTTATGAAGTTTTTTAAAATAAGTCCCAGAACCCCCCAGGGCACAGAACATCTACATGTTGGGGTGTGTGTGCACCAGTGTGCACGAGGAACTGCCCTTCTGAGAGCAGTACGTTTCCTGGTCCAGTGAATGCAGTGGTGGAAGGGCAGCACTGCTGGATTCATGCGCCAGTTGTTCACCCGCGCGCATGGGCTGCCCTTGGAAGCCCACAATAAGGAGAGGGCAAGCTGCGGTAAAAAAGGCTTCCCAGAGAGGTGGTCTAACAGCCATTCCCAACCTTTTTTGGGCTATGGCCCCAAGGGAGCTTCTTTGGTTCCAGGACCCCTCTGTCAAGCATCATCATCTCTGAGTTGTCATCATCTCTCAATGGGTTCTGAGTTGTCTGTGACGGATCAAGAGAGAGATCTTGGGGTGCTGGTGGACAGGTCGATGAAAGTGTCGACCCAGTGTGCGGCGGCTGTGAAGAAGGCCAATTCCATGCTCGGGATCATTAAAAAAGGGATTGAGAATAAAACGGCCAATATCATTCTGCCTTTGTACAAATCGATGGTAAGGCCACATTTGGAGTATTGTGTCCAGTTCTGGTCACCACACCTCAAAAAGGATATAGTTGAATTGGAAAAGGTGCAGAAAAGAGCGACCAGAATGATTCGTGGGCTGGAGCACCTCCCTTATGAGGAAAGGCTACAGCGTCTGGGGCTTTTCAGCCTAGAAAAAAGGCGCCTGAGGGGGGACATGATTGAGACTTATAAAATTATGCATGGGATGGAGAGAGTGGATAGAGGGAAATTCTTCTCCCTCTCGCACAACACCAGAACCAGGGGACATGCACTAAAATTGAGTGGAGGGAGAGTTAGAACGGATAAAAGAAAATATTTCTTTACCCAGCGTGTAATTCATCTGTGGAACTCCTTGCCACAGGATGTGGTGATGGCATCTGGCCTAGATGCCTTTAAAAGGGGTTTGGACAGATTCATGGAGGAAAAGACCATCACAGGTTACAAGCCATAAGCAACCTCCTGGTTTTAGAAGTGGGTTATCTCTGTGCCAGGTGCAAGGGAGTGGCGACTGGACACAGGTATCTTGTTGTCTTGTGTGCTCCCTGAGGCATCTGGTGGGGCCACTGTGTGACACAGGAAGCTGGACTAGATGGGCTTTTGGCCTGATCCAGCAGGGCTCTTCTTATGTTCTTATGTTATCTCGTTGAACTGTGAGAAGGGCTCCCCTTCTCACAGTTTTCAGCCTCCCCCCCCCAATGAGCCAGGGATCCCAGGGGGCCATACGGCTCCCGTTGAGAATTGCTGGCTAGGGCACTGTCTCACCTCCTCACAGGACTTAAATCTCATGGATATCAAATCTCATGGATATCAAATAGCCATGTGAGTTGGCCAACCACATATTCAAAACCCACATGGAAGACTTCAAACCTGTGAATTAACAAGTGAAGGAGGTACGGTACTTGGCTTATTCCATGGGAGAAAACCCGTGGATAACTCATGTGGGTTTTGCATCCAGACGTGTGCTACATCTGTGGGAAATTCTGGTTTCCACATGGGTTGTTGCATGTTTGTTCTGGGCCTCAGGGACAGTTTGAAAAGCACCCTTGCATGCTGTGCTGAGCTTGCACAGAATTTGGGATCCGAGTCTTTGAGGTTTCACATTTCAGAATCTTTCCGAGTCAGAATCTTTGAGGCTTCTGGAGTCCATGTCGTAGGGTTATTGCTCGACTAGCGTGGAAGCAGCGTGTGTTCCATGATTGCAGTAGCCCAGTGGTTTCCCGACTGTCTTCTGGGATTTCCTGGGAAGCTTATTGAGGGTTCCTCATGAGAAGTTGCCTGTATGGAGCAGAAGCTGCTGAGCTGGGAATGCTCCTGATGAAGACATGATCGTGAGTCAGAGCACTAGTCCATCTAGCTCAGCACAGTCTGCACAGAGGGCCAAGTGACCCGCACCTTTTCAGCATGTGCTTTGGAAGCATAGGGTTGTGGTGGTGGTGGGGGGGGTTAGACTCTTAAATAGCTGGTGTTTCAGTATCCTGATCTAGACGGCCTCTGGTGCTCTTAACATTGAGCAAGCACACCTACCTGCTTCCTCAGAATTTGGACGGCAGCGGGGGAATGGTGTCAGATGTCGAATCAAACGTTGTTTGCATAACCCAGCTGTTGCATTAGATAACGCTGTGTATGCCAGGAAATGTGTGTGTGGGGTGTTTTTTTTGTTTTGTTTACTAAAATAACATGGGTTCAAAGACAGGCCAATGCTGTGAGGAAAACCTGTGGAAACATCCCTCTCGGATGGAGATGGGGCTGATGGAGTTCCAAGCTCTTACCACAGAATACTTGCTACTGTCAGTAGCCGTTCCCTCTGCTTGACCATGTTGTGTGGTGGTGACATGATGCAGACTCTGACTGCCTGGCTCGGAGGATACTGAAGGTGCCCTTAAGCATGGGAAGAGTTCAAAGCCAGGGGCCTGGAGGTTGTCCTCTTCAAGACCACCTGTCAAACGCGCAGCAGCAAGTCTGATCAGGGTGAAAGAGGAGTGGGAGAAAGCAATGCAGCTCTCTAGGGTCCATAAAAGAGACCATTGTTAGTAGCATTCAGTCTTCAGGAAGCCCTTTCTGTATTGACGCCTGCGCCAAGGACGCCCAGTGCGTCCTGCCACAGATGCCCTGACTGTTGCAGGATTCAAAGGCATCTTCTGAGGACTCAGTTCATTCTGAGTCTTGGCGAAGCTGGTTGGGCTTCTTTTCTGCCTTGCTTGAACAGAGTGTGCCCTAAAACGTACCAACACTAGGGCTGCAACCTGATTAATTTGTTTCTACTCAGTTGATGATCAGATTTTGGTTGATTGAACTAATTAATCTATCACGTAAATTTGCATGTGAATCAAGTTAAAATTTCAACACAAACATATGCTTAGGGGCATATTTTTTAATTAATTTATTTTTTAACCAGTGTGAAACTGAAAACACTTGTTGTGGCCACCTTACGATAGTCAGGTCCCTAAGTTTGCTATGATGATGTACAATGCTTCCTTTGGTCAGTGCTGAACCTGTTGCTGGTCCATGTCACGAGAGAGACCCCAACTGTCCCTCCTCCCCATTCAGGTTTCATGCAGACCAGGCCTGAGTCATGTCCATGTTCTGCACAGTTCAGCCCTAGAGAAATGCTAGGAGTCCGATGGAGGGCTGGTGGTTGAAGGCAGCCTCCAGGTAGGGGATCTTCGATGAAGGCTGTGGCTCCAAGAAAGGCCTCCCTGGCCTGTTCCTGAAACTGCCGTCTGATCCAACAGTGAGACATTGCAGCAGAGTTAGAGAGCTTTGGGATGGGGAGGATTTGGAAATCTCACGGAAACATGACCAGCATGAGGAGTTGGGCTTGTAAAACGCAGCTGCCGTATCCACGTCCCTCTGTTATCAAATGCCAGCTGTTCTTTGGCTTGGAGTTGGCTGAAATGGGAGAGGAATGTGCGAAAATAAGGAGTTGAGGAGCACAGCGCTTGCTAAATCAACTCGAACCAGATATCGTGGGGACCTGGCTGGTTGCTTTGTGACCAAAATGTTGTATAACAAACTCTGAAGAAATGGTTACAGATAATACTTTTCTGCGTTTGTGTGTGTGTGTGTGTGTGTGTGTGTGTGTGTGTGTGCATGTGCACACGTGCACACACACAGTCGCAGCACGTTATCTTATCTACTTGGCTGGCTATTCCAAATCTGGCTAGGAATTGCAGCTGTCCTCTCTTCTCAGCCTCTACCACCAACTGTGTCTGGCTCCTCTTGTCTTTTTTCCTTCCCCTGCTTCCTGCTCTCCTGCCTTCCCACATGCCTTGCGGCCCTAGACACCTCTGCAGGACAAAGCTGCTGCTCTCCTGGGGCCCTCCGTGGTGCCCCCCCCGCACTCCCTTGGCTATCTTGGCCCTGCTTTCTCTAGCAGTCTGCTACAGCTCCGTGAGCCCTGGTCTGTTGGGCTTGGGCAGCCAGCCAGCCACTGAAGAACGGCTCCCTCCCCTGTGATTGACATCCTCCGCCTGGCCATGGCCACCTGTGGCCATGCTGTGCGGCTGGAGCGAGGTGGAGCTTGCCAGGCAGGGTCTGCTGGTTTGGATGTCCCAAACTCCACAGGGGGGGCTTAGGCAAGCTGCCAAATGGAGAGAGCAACACGCCCCTTGCAGGGTTGCTGTAAGAACAACAGCAAGAGCACTCCGCATGCTCAGGAAACCCTATACAAAGGCTGACGACGATGGCACAAATTCGCCAAGTTAGTCAAGGCTGCTGTGGCCATTAACCACGCAGTCTGGGCTACCAGTGTGAGAGGAACATCTGTGTATCACAGATACACCAGGGAGGGAGAGCCTTTTTCCTAGCCACTCTCCTGCCACAATGGTACTGTGTTAGTTGGGCCAAAACGAGCTATTTCAGGACCTGTTTTATGGTCCAAACCTTGGAAATCTGTGGAAATTCTGATACGGAATGCCCTCTCAGAGTGCGGAGGCTGTCCCCCCTTTCTCTTATTCATCCTTCAAATCCCTTCTTTGAACGTTTGTTTGCTCACATCCATCCCTTGCTAATCTTTTGCCTCTCCTTTCTTTTTCTCCCATTATCAAAATTTGGTATGTAAACTCCTTGGGGCAGGCACTTGTGTTTTTCTTACGTTACTTGTAAATTGCCTTGTGCGCGGGCATTCACTGGCGTCACTGCAGGGGGGGTGGAGCTCTAAGTTCCTCCGTGATCCGAGCCTCCGTTACACGGAGGAACGAAGCGCCCTGCCCCCACGCCTTCCGAACCAGTCAAAGCAGTGTGCAGGAGACTCCCTGCGCGTTGTTTTCACCGCTTTGACTGGTTCGGAAGGCGCGGGGGCGGGGCGCTTCGTTCCTCTGTGTAACGAAGGTTCAGATCACGGAGGAATTTAGAGCTCCGCCCCCCCCGCAGTGACGCCAGTGCGGGCATTGTTCTATGAATAATAACGTTTTATAATGTAGCTATTCTGCATCAACAGTTCTTCCCTCTTAACTTAGGACCAGCAACTCAAGGATCCCGGGAGTGTGGGTCTTCCATATTGGCAGTACCTCCAGACTGGACAATGTGATCCCAGCCACCATTGGCAGGAGCCCTCCCCTTTCCTTGGAAAATCCCGGCAGCAGCCCTGTCACGGAGGCTGAATATCCTGACGCAAATCTTGATTATGCTGAATCCTTCTACGATGGCAACGAAGACGAGTTTGAATACTCACCGCTTGCGCCCACGGAGCTCGCACCTGAAACAAGATCCAGTGCTTTGCTACACCCTGAGGACCAGTTTGATTACAGTGAGCCAAGGCATTCTGACACCAGGTTAGATTTGGATCTGGAGCCCACCTTGCTGTCTCCGGAGTCTCATCCCCCTTATCCTGAGCTGGATTCCATCCTGCTGTTCCCTGAGGGGGAGGAAGTCCCGTCAGTAGCATCTTCTGTATCAGAAGAAAATGCCGGCACTCCATCCTCGCCACTGGTGTACGAGAGGCCTATTGAGGCGGTCACTGCTGTCCTGCTGAGGCGTCCTGGCAACGGGGATGATCTGCGCCCCCGGGAGGAAGACACGGGCATCCCTGTGGACACGGAAAGCGTTCCCACCTACCCGGAGGGCGAAGTTCTCCTTGAAAGCTTCCCAGACAACACGCCTCCGTTCAGCCACAGGAGGCGGGTGGTAGATGTAGATGAAGATGTTGGTTTTAATCCAGATGGTGAGTTCCTCCGTTGCCTTAAGAGGGTAGACCTCAAAGTCTGGGCCCCTCTTATCTGAGCCATGGGTCTTTGCAACGCTTGTGAGTGCCATTCTGCCCATGCCGCCAGTGGAGCTGGAGATTGGCCTGACTGTGACCAGAGGCCAGTGACATCCCAGCTGGGCATCCGCCAGTGGTTCATTCTTTACACCCCCAAAGGTTTACTTTTAGGGACCAACTCAATGAGATATGAAATGTATCATCATCTAGCTAGGGGCTTATTTTTAGTCTAAGGTGGGGGCTCAGGCCAGCTTGGGACTGTGGTGCAGAGGGGTGGGGTTTTTTTTAACTCTTTACTGCAACTTGTCCCTTAAAACGGCCACTGTGCCAGAGGATTGGAGGATAACTAATGTCACGCCAGTCTTTAAAAAAGGAAGGAGAGGGGACCTGGGAAACTACAGGCTGGTCAGCCTAACATCTGTTCCAGAGAAGATGGTGGAAAGTCTCATGATTCATGGAGGAAAAGACCATCACAGGTTACAAGCCATAAGCAACCTCCTGGTTTTAGAAGTGGGTTTTCTCTGTGCCAGGTGCAAGGGAGTGGCGACTGGACACAGGTATCTCATTGTCTTGTGTAATCCCTGAGGCATCTGGTGGGGCCACTGTGTGATACAGGAAGCTGGACTAGATGGGCTTTTGGCCTGATCCAGCAGCCGGGCTCTTCTGATGTTGAAGTGGCCTCTCGTCTCCGCCGTAACCTCTTGTGTCTTGCATTTTAGGGTTCACGTACGGCACCGCCAACGTGGAGACCTGTGAGCATCACCACGGCCAGTGCTCTCCGCATGCCTTCTGCACAGATTACAGCACCGGTTTCTGCTGCCACTGCCAGAGCAAGTTCTATGGGAACGGCAGGCACTGCTTGCCGGAAGGTAGGTCGCCATGAGCTGCTTGCCTGCCTGCCTCCCAGAGGCCACACAACCTGCTCCAAGGGCGTGCGGGATGCCCGTGCCGCCTTGCACTTCCCTGCGACCGGTGTGAGTCGTTCCCTCGATCCCGTGTGGGAGGGAGGCTCAGTTAGTTGCATGTTCTTGCAGCCATGAGGAGCCCAGTCCCAAAGTAAGTGATTTTGGGGAGCAGACCATGGTGGCCCCGGGATGTTGGAATGCCCTTCCATTTCATACTCGCTGGGTCCGGGGCCATTGCAGGTGCAGAGTGAAGGAAAGAAAGAGTGAAGACTTCCCTGCCTGGATCGGATGGGCTCTTTACGGTCTTCTCGGATATTGGCCTGTTCAGACTGTGAAAGGGCGGGGGGAGCGCTGGACCCGTGTGCTCTCCCCTGCTACCCCATCTCATGCCTCAACGCCTTGTATTATTTATTTTATTTATTTATAGAATTTTTACCCCGCCTTTCTCCCACCAGGGCAACCAAGGCGTCTTACAACAAAAATATTAAAATACATAAATACATTTAAAATCAAGAATTAAAATAATTAAAAACAATTAAAACAAACAGCCCCAGTGGGTCATCCACATTTGTTAAAAGCAATTTGTTAAAAAGCCAGCCCACCATGTCAGACATCAAATGCTGATCTAAATAAAAATGTCTTGAGGCCCCGCCGAAAGGTCTCTAAGGAGGGAGCCGTTCTTAATTCCAGGGGGAGGGAATTCCATAATTGGGGCGCCACTGCCGAGAAGGCCCTATTCCGCGCCGCCATCCCCCTCACCTCCGTCAGTGGCGGCACGGTCAACAGGGCCCCCCCGATGACCTCAGAGTACGGGTCGGATTATAAGGAAGGAGGTGGTCCCTCAAATACCCTGGACCCGAGCCGTAAAGGGCTTTAAAAGTCAAAACTAGCACTTTGAATTGTGCCCGGAAACGAACCGGCAGCCAGTGTAGCCGCTGAAGCAACGGTCCGACTGAGTCGAACCGACAAGCCCCAGCAACCACCCGGGCCGCCGCATTCTGCACTAGTTGCAGTTTCCGAACAGTCTTCAAAGGCAGCCCCACGTAGAGCGCATTGCAGTAATCTAGTCTAGATGTCACTAGGGCATGGGTCACCGTGGCCAGGTCTGCACGATCCAGGTACGGTCGCAGCTGGCGCACCAGCCGAAGCTGGGCAAAAGCCCCCCTGGCCACAGCCGCCACCTGGGAATCCAGGAGCAGCTGCGCATCCAGGAGAACCCCCAAGCTGCGGACCTGCTCCTTCAGAGGGAGTACAACCCCATTCAGAGCAGGACGATGATCCAGTACCTGAGTCGTAGACTTCTGGACCAACAGAACCTCTGTCTTATCAGGATTTAATTTCAGCTTGTTAGCCCCCATCCAGCTCCCAACTGCCTCCAGACAACGATTCAGGACATCGACCGCCCCCTTGGAGTCAGGTGGAAAGGAGAGAAAGAGCTGGGTGTCATCCGCATACTGATGACTCCCTACCCCAAATCCCCGGATGACCTCTCCCAGCGGCTTCATATAGATATTAAACAGCATGGGGGATAGAATTGACCCTTGCGGCACCCCACACCTCAAGGGCAAGGGTGCCGAACAAGCATCCCCCAGCACCACCTTCTGGGATCTATCAGCCAGGAAGGAGCGGAACCACCTCAGAACGGTGCCTCCAAGCCCCAACCCAGCCAACCGACCCAGAAGGACACCATGGTCAATGGTGTCAAAAGCCGCCGAGAGGTCCAGCAGGACCAACAGGGACGCACTCCCCCTGTCCAGTCCCCGGCGCAGGTCATCCACCAAGGCGACCAAGGCCGTCTCTGTCCCGAACCCCGGCCTGAAGCCAGACTGGAATGGATCCAGATAATCAGCTTCCTCCAAGACCCTCTGAAGCTGAGACGCCACTACCCGCTCGATCACCTTGCCCAGAAACGGGATATTTGAGACTGGCCGGAAGTTGTTCAAAATCGTAGGATCCAAGGAGGGTTTCTTCAGGAGGGGGCGCACCACCGCCTGCTTCAAAGACAGCGGCACCACCCCCTCCCTCAGAGATGAATTTACCACCCTCCCCGTCCACTCAGCCAGCCCCGCCTGGGCAGCTCTAATCAGCCATGCCGGACAAGGGTCAAGTGGGCAAGCAGATGGTCTCACGCTCCAAAGAATCTTGTCCACATCCTCATGTTCTACAAGCTGAAAAGAATTCCAGGAAGAACAACAGACAGGTGCCTCAGGGACATCATTAGATACTGCTAATGCAGCATCCAAGTCATGCCGAATCCGATCGACTTTGTCCACGAAGTGCTTTGCAAACTCGTCACAGCGAGCCACCGTGTGTTCCGCCCCATCTACTGGGGGGGCCAGATGGAGCAGGCCCCGGACTACATGGAAAAGCTCAGCTGGACGGTTCTCCGCAGACGCGATGCCGGCAGAAAAGAAAGCCCTCTTAGCTGCCGCCACCACCATGGAATAGGCTCTGAAGTGAGCTCTAGCCCGTGCCCGGTCGGAGTCAGCACAAGTTTTCCGCCACCGTCGCTCTAGGCCTCTGCCCTGCCGCTTCATTGTCCGCAGCTCCTCAGTAAACCAAGGGGCCGCTTTGACTCTGCGGCTAGGTCGAGGACGCTCAGGAGCGATCAGATCCAGGGCCCTGGTCATTTCCCCATTCCAGAGGTCAACCAGGGCGCTGGGTGAGTCGCCGACTCTGTCAACAGGAAAATCCCCCAGAGCCCTCAGGAATCCATCCGGATCCATCATCCTCCGGGGGCGGACCATAGAATGAGGTCCCCCACCACTGCGGAGGCGACAGGCCGCGATAAGCCTAAATCCCACCAGGAAGTGATCTGTCCATGACAAAGGAGTGATGTTAATTTCCTCCACATCCAGATCACCATCCACCTGCCCAGCAGTAAACACCAGGTCCAGCGTGTGTCCCGCATTGTGCGTCGGGGCAGATATTCTCTGAGACAGACCCATGGTTGCCATGGCGGCCATGAAGTCCTGAGCCGCAACTGTCCTCGGGGCCTCAGCGTGGACATTAAAGTCCCCCAGCACCAATAGGCGAGGGCACTCCAACACCAGCGCCGAGATCACCCCGGTCAGCTCAGGCAGGGAGACTGTTGGGCAGCATGGTGGGCGGTACACCAACAGAATCCCTATTCTGTCTCGCCCTTCCAACACGACATGGAGGCACTCAAACCCAGTGGACCGCGGGACAGGGTACCCAGTGAGACTGATGGTATCACGATAGACTATCGCAACTCCGCCTCCCCGCCCCTGTAGTCGTGGCTGCTGCAATACCCGGAAACCCGGCGGGCACATCTGGGAGAGACTTACCCCTCCCGACTCATCCAGCCAGGTCTCCGTAACACACACCAGGTCAGCACCTTCATCCAGGATTAAATCCTGGACTAGGCAGAATTTATTATTAACTGACCTGGCGTTCAAAAGCAGCAGTTTCAGACTCAGGGGACTGTTGCCCAGACCGCCAAGGGTAAGAGGGATGGGAGAAGGGCCAGAAAGGGGGACAGTCTGCCTGTGACTGACCCTCGTTCTCCTGAAACGGCCTGCCCAGTCCCCACTGCCATATCTTCCGTGACCCGTCACTCTGCTAATGGTGGCCGCCCGCCCCTCCCCTAGGCTCCCTCGAGGTGTCAAACACACAGCCCTTCAGCGGAGCCTACAGGAGACCAGACAACCTAAAACTCTCACACACTCACCACACACTCTCAGTCACCACCTCACTCTCCAGTCAATCCGTATATGAAAGCATTCCCTCCAACCCCCAATTACTCCTGTCCAGCAACCCCTGCCTCCCTCTCACTGAGGCGTGGGTCACGGCACCCCACACCCCTTGCCCCCCTCTCACCGGGGTAGAGGTCCCACTCGTCCCCCTTAGGCCTCCCTCTCACCGAGGCCAAGGTTAACCATTCACAGAACCCCTATGCTTACCATATACCACAATCATACACACTCAATCACCCACATACATATACCACTCACTCTACCTTTCTCTCGATGCTGACATGGCAGGGCTGACAATTAAAAGCAAATGGTGACCCACTGGGTAACAACAGCTTGGGTGAGCTCAGCCGCAGGTGAAGTCTTCTGGCCTGCGTGGTCTCCGATCCACCGGGCGAAGAGCCACGGGCAAAGAGCCCTTAGGCTCTCGCCCTTCGGCTCGAGCCTCTGGCAAGCCAGTGGCTCTTTCAAGCAGCTCACCTGGGGGAGGGACAGAGAGAGATTGCTGAGTTCCAGCCCCCAACAAGGCCCAGGTGTCTCCAACTTAAGGGGACCACACTCCCAGCTCCCAGCACCCAGAGAAGCCCAACAAACTGACTGGCAAGCCAGTGGCTCTTTCATCTTTTTGTATGCCCAGCTATGGAGGAGGAATCCTGAGGATTTCAGCCACAGCTCCGCACATTGCCCGAACCTGGAGCTGGGATTTAGCAGTTGTTCATAACCTAGGATTTGAAGTGCGAATCTGATCTTGCTTTCATATTGTGGGTTGTAATCACAGTTAAACTACAGCTCCTGGGTTGAACAATCTGCGGGGGGGGGGGGGGAAGTGCCCCACCTCTCTCTTGCTCTGTGAATCTGGTTGGACTCTCAGGCGGGGAGGAGGAGGAGGTGGGGAAGCAAAGCACGCATTCACACACGCACACCCTCCTGCCTTAGCCATGTTTTGGAAGAAAGTCTTTCTGTGAAGGGAACTGGCCGGGGGTGGGTGGGTGTGGAATTGCTTGATGGAAGGAAGCCACGTATTTAATGCAAGCACTTTCAGCAAGGAGACCAATGCCAGTGGACAAGCAGTAGTTTGCAAGACAAATTGCAAGCCTTCTCCCCCCCCCCGACTTGGGCTGCAAGCCTATACACACTTTCCTGGGAGTAAGCCCCATTGAACACAATGGGACTTACTTCGGGATAAGCATGCATAGGATAAGATCAACAGGCAGTACTTCCCCAGTGGGAAGAGGGTTGAACCCCCTCCTCGTTCTCCTCCCTCCCAGTCCCAGCCAGACAGAGCAAAGGGCAACACAAAAGCTGCTTTCATTGCTGCCTGAAGCACTTGCCACAAGCACGGGGGAGAGCTGGCTGCCCACCATGAAAGCCAGAAGCCAGGGAAAGAGGCGCTTTCGCCAAGGAGGGCTCTGCTGGGAGCCAGCCTCGGGTACCGTCTCGCCTCCTCTGAGGACTCAAAACTCACAGATATCAAAAACGTGAGTTTTGCAGCCATACGTTAAACCCCCCCACATGGCAGACTCTAAGCTCATGGATGAAGAGTTGAACTAGTGTGAAAGTGGTACATGAATATTCTTGTGGCCAAAAACCTCACAGATGTCTCACGGATACGGAAGCCCATGTGGGTTTTGCATCCAACCAGCCTGTTCTTTGGTGGGAAAGGCTCCCGTCCACGAGGGCGTTTGCACGTTTGGTCCAGTTGTTGGACCACCAAAGAAGCAATGGTCCAAAGCAAGTGTGGTGCAGGGGAAGCAGGTCTCCTGCCCCACATGGATTAGGCTCTGTGGGCAGAAGTGTCCCTTGATGCGTGAGGGTTTTTTTAGGCACATGCTTTTCACAAAACGATCTTGAAATTGTCAAAGGCATAAGATCAACAAGACTCTGGAAGGAAAACGCTGGTATGGTCAGCTTGTCAAAAGGACTTTTTTGCCCCATCTTTCAGTTGGTTTGTAGGTGAGCAAAAAATTCTGGAGCGAGGTAGTTCATGAGCTCTTTCAGGTTAGATCTTTTGACTGTTGGATCCAAAGAGAACACCCCCAAAGGAAACGCATCAGGTTGCTGGTATTGCAGCCCGTGCCGAAGGAAGAGGAGCGGGGAGGAGGGCGTGTGGGCTCAGGATGCTTTCGGCTCAGATCCCAAAAACCGAGGATAGATTTGCCTGAACTGGGCCGTAGTGAATGTTTCTGTGTTGTGACAGTTAACAAAGTAGTTTATAACTGATCTTTAGCGATGCTGCGGTATACAATTCAGTCATGCAGAACTGAGAGAGACCCCTGACCCTGAGGCTTGGGAAAGCTGCTGCCAGTCCGAATAGACAACAGCGCTTCAGAGTAGAAGCAGCTTCCTACGTTCCTGGGCCAGATGCAGCCCCCAAGGGAATGAGGGGAGGGGCTGTCGCTCGGTGGTTGAGCTCCCTGCTTTGCCCGAAGGCCCTGGCCCAGCCACAGAGGTCTCCGGAGGCAGTGCAGACGGGCCCACGCTGGCTGGACGTTTCAGCAGTCCCTGTTCTGTGCAGCAGCAGAGTATCAGATTCTGCCCCTGGGGATCTCTCTTGTCATGAGCATGGCCAGGTGGAGCGTGCCTGGTGGTAACCGTTTCCTTCCATCTTGCCAGGGGCCGCTCATCGCCTCAACGGCAAAGTGAGTGGGGATCTCCTAGTGGGACAAACACCGGTGCGCTTTGACCACGTCGACCTCCACGCCTACATTGTCGGCAACGACGGGCGCGCCTACACGGCCGTCAGCCACATCCCCCAGCCAGCTGCCAGGTCTCTGATGCCCTTGGCTCCTGTCGGGGGCCTGTTTGGCTGGCTTTTTGCGCTTGAGAAACCCGGCTTTGAAAACGGCTTCAGCATTGTTGGTGAGCTGAGTTTTATTTCCGCTGAAGAGCACCCTGGACATCTTTTAAATCGGCCATTGTTACCGTTGTTGTTATTACTATTTCTTGGAATAGCACCATCTGTTTGCAAGGTGGTTTTCAAAAAGAGAGACAGAATTAATTAATTAATGAAAATAAAATAATTAATTTTAATTAATTAGAATAAGACCCTGCTGGGCTGAGAGAGAGTTTGTAACCAAGCACTGGTAGTACCTTTCTTTCTTTCTTTCTTTCTTTCTTTCTTTCTTTCTTTCTTTCTTTCTTTCTTTCTTTCTTTCTTTCTTTCTTTCTTTCTTTCTTTCTTTCTTTCTTTCTTTAGGGAGTGCACTACTCATTTTTCTGTTCCAAAACTGCAGCATTTTCCATGTAAATGGAAATGGTTGGGAATCTTTTTAAAAAATATTACCTACTATATAGTGCCATAACACATTTCCCCTTCCCTGCTTCCAAATAGGTGCTAAATTCACTCACAGTTTCGAAGTCACTTTCTATCCAGGAGAGGAAAAAGTCTTTGTCAAGCAAACAGGTGACGGGCTGGATGCAGAAAATTATCTCAGCATTAAGACTGAAATTCAAGGGCAGGTGCCATATATTCCTGAGAATTTCACAGTCCACATTGCACCTTATAAGGAGATCTACCACTACGCGGATTCAGGTATGGTTGACAGTCTCCTAATAATTCCCTATACCTTGTGTGTGATCCTTTGTCTGTTGGGACTTTGCTGTTTATTGGGAGCCCCCCCCCCCAAGTCATCGTGTTGGCCAGTCACTTCAGATCAACAGCTGAACTTCAACAATTCTAAGCTGAGTAGATGGAATATTTGTGAACATTCTATGACATCACAGCAGATTAGCCACTAGCTCTGTGGCATGTGAGCAAGAGACGGAAATCCAAGTTGTTAACTTGAATCCTTAAGGTTGGTAGCAATGTCTCCTTTCTTAAAAGAATAAATAATATAAATGAATATTTTGAAAGAAGAGGATTTCAGCATTAAATGTAGACTCTTTGGAAGCAGAGACTTTCATCAGGGCACTTTTTGTTACACTATAGGACTTAATGAAATGCTCTGGATAATTGCAACAATTGATGCATCTATTTAGATAATACAACTGGTTTGTTTACACATAGTACCAACTATGATTTGTACTAACTGTAGTCTAGTTTCTGAACCATGATTTGTGTTTCAGACGTACAGTGAAACTGTGTTGTTTCCCTTTCCCCATGCCCTTCCTGAGAATCCCTGGATGCTGTTCCAGACAGCAGCCTCTGAGGGTGGAGCAGTGTCTTAAATCATGGTTTGTTGGTTAGGCTATAATGCCAGTCAGCAGGTTACTCAAACCGTGGTTTGCAAACCAGGTTCAAACTGTGGCTTCAGATTCTGATTTGGTGGCCATTCTCAAGCAATGGTTTGGCAGATGGTTTTGTTTTGGGCATCACAACAAACCATGGTTTTGCTTTAGGCTGTCATTGCATCTGAATCATCCCGGTGGGCTTCTAACAAGAACCTTTGACTTTTTTGCTCTTTGCTACAGTTGTGACATCCACATCTTACCGGGAATATTCCCTCATTTTGGGGAGCATGAACCAAACCTTCTCCTACCAGCTGCGCCAGAATATAACCTACCAAGACTGCTCACATGCACGCCGTCACAGGGTGCTCCCTGCCTCCCAGCAGTTGATAGTGGACCGGATCTTTGCCTTGTACAACGAGGAGGAGAGGGTGCTCCGTTACGCCATCACCAACCAGATTGGGTCGCTAGGAGGTGAGTTCCAACCAGAAAGGGGTCCAGGTTCTCGTGGGATTCATGTTCCAGGCTCAATCCAGTGGTTTTGACACTCCCAGAAGGCTTTCTTCATGCACAGAAGATGATCAGTACTTGCACCAGTCTTGAAAACTGCTGGACATCAATGTCCAGGGTGGCCGTATGGAGCCACTTGCCACATTTTTGTGGGGGAGGGTGCAGTAGAATTTGATGCAGCACATGTACGGCAGCACTGTGCGTGTGTGCATGCGCACATGTGATGTTTTTGCCATTACAAGATGGCTGCTTGATATGCTAATCAGTTGCAGCTATTATGGAAGTAGTGCTGTTTTGACATACTGTATTTCTTCAATTCTAAGACGCATGTTTTTTCCCAATTAAGCATTTCAAAAAATGGGGTGCGTCTTAGAATCGAAGGTCTCCAAAAAGCACCCCAAAATGCTATCTTCTTACTTACTGGGGCTTGCGGGAGCTTCAGGGAGGCCTGCGCAACCCTCTGCAGGCCTCCCCGATCTTCAGTTCGGCAAAAAACGGTGATTTTCAGCCATTTCCGGTTTTCGCGAAAACCAGAAATGCCCAAAAATCGCTGTTTTTCGCCAAACTGAAGATCAGGGAGGCCTGCAGAGGGTTGCGCAGGCCTCCCTGAAGCTCCCCCAAGCCCAGGTAACGAAGGAAATGGCACTTTCTGACAGGGCCAGAAATGCTATGCAAAGGCAGTGCACTCAGTCATCCTCAGCTGCAGGAGACATGCTGGGGAGAGTTGGTGCTGAGCAGGTAGATTTAATGAAGGGAGGCGAGTCTTACAATTGATGGATTTATTTTTCCCTGCTGGTAGTACTGAAAGTAAAGGTGCGCCTTAGAATCGATGGCGCCTTAGACTCGAAGAAATAGGGTTTCCTGTGTGCTGGAAGCAGCTCTGAAAGGAAGAGCCAGAGTGAATCACTTATTCATACAGAAGAGACGTGAGGACCTGTTCGCAGGCCATAGTTTTCCCAATCGGAAAAGTCCTTTCCATATTGGGGAAGCAAAATGGAAGCTGTTCAGCGTTCAGAGCTTTTTGTGACACCAAAGTGGCTGTCTGCGTATTCATGTACATTTCCTAAACAGCAGCTGTGGGGGGCGTAGCAGTTAGGGTCAGGACCAGGCCGTGTGGGGAAAGGGAATCTCGGCAGATCCGGATTGGAACCTCCCCCCACCACTAATTGCTCTGCAGCATTGACTCCCCAGTCTGTGGAACGAGACTTGTGTCATTGACATCCTCGCCTCTTTTTTGTCCCAAGAGCCTTTTCCTGCAGTTTCCCATAGCCAAATGTCAGTGAAAATGTGGCATGAAAATCAGTACATGAAAGAGCTTCAGCGTTGAGCCTCTCTGACGTAGGACTTGAATGTCACAGAGAAGGTGCAACAGGAAAGGAGACGGGGGTGGGGGGGGAAGCCTCTGGAAGGAAATGAAATCCGAGCCCCCCAGGGCCAGGGATGAGCTCAGTGAAGCGGAGGCTGCGCTGCTGACTTTTTCACCCTTCTCTTCAGTCCGTGGGATGTGACCCGTGTGAATTACACAGTGGGGCAGCAATCGAGGAGGATTGCAAGACTCCCTCTTCCTCCTTGACAGAGATAAGTGATTTCCCTGTGTGGGGGGGTGAGAGCCAGGAGGTCTTGGGCCGGGGAGCCAGGGTGGTCTGCTCGTGGCTTCTCTGACAATCAAAGATGCAATTTGTTGTTGCCTTTCTATCCCCCCCCCCAAGTGCATAAACGAGTTCCAGATCTTGCATTTGGAATCCAGGCAGAAAAGGGTGGGTCTGTTTGTACAACAGCAGAACCCAAAAAGATTATTTGAAGAGCTGTTAAGTCAGTTTGGCCACAGTGGAGGGACGTGAGCAATTGGCAGAGCCTGTGGAAGAAGAGGCAAGCAATGGGTTGTAGCCGTGTGTGTGTGTGTGTGTGTGTGTGTGTGTGTGTGTGTGTTTCTGTGCACTGCACAAACTTTGCAACCCTGCTCTCAGGGCTTCAGCAAAGCCCCAACTTCCTTGTGGGGAGAACTGTGAAGCGTAGGCAGAGGTTGGACATGCCTGTTTGTGAACATCCGTGGCATCACAATCCTGCAGACCGTGGGCTACGGTGACCAGTGGCTAAGGGGAGCTGGTGGGACACAGCCGCTTCCCAGCCCACTCTGCGAACAACATAGGAACTGGGGACCCTGCTAGTCGAAAGGGGGGTTGTGGAGCCAGAAGGACAGCAGTGTTGATGATTCCCAGCGCATGATTTAGCTGGTGTGACTGTACATTCGTTGTGATGTGCATTCTACCTGTCGAACTGGCATAAACCAAGTGAAACGGAGAAAGGCTCTTATTAGAAATCATAGAGTGACAGCTAAAAATGCCAGATGTGCTGCTCTTTCCAGAGACCGGAGTCCAAGGGCTGCCCAGGGAGCAAGCCAAGGAAAGGAGAAGGGGAAGGGTCCCAGGTCTCCGTGGTTGAGCACATGCGTTGCAGGCCAAAGGTTTCAGGGTCAAGTGCCAGCATCTCCATCTCAAATGCTCCTGAGCAGCAGAGTGGGGGGGGGGGGATGGACCACCGACCGAGATCGTGGAGGGTTCCTGCCGGTCAGCATCAGTAATGGGCTGACCTACGTGCAGTGTATTCGCTTCACGCTTGTGGTGATGGCGAAGCCTTTGTACGTGTGGAGCAGCTTTCCCTCACTGGACCAGTGATCTTGCCGGTCCCCAGAGCGGCACCTCTGAGGCTGCTGGGCACAGTGTTTACGGGCACAGTCAGTGCTTGAGAGGCAGTAGCAGCAAGCCATTTGAACCCGTGTTCTCTGTGTCCCAGGGCAATTCTCTGGCATAGTTAATTATTAATTATTATTAACAGTTCTGACTGGAGTGGCAAACTGTGCATGGGCTGTATCACCTCACACTGCAGAAGAGGCACATGTGGCAGAACACACCAAAAAAGATAGTCTTGCCCATGAAAAACGAGCATGTCAGAGACGGGACTCGGCTGGACTCCTTGCTGGCATGCTTTCTAGGAGCAGGGATTTGTGTGTGTGTGTGTGTGTGTGTGTGTGTGTGTGTGTGTGTACAGAAGAGCACTCAATAACGTCGGTCTGCATTTGTAGTGTGAAGTGCTACAGCCCAGACACATCCTGACCTACCCTACAGAGTTCTTGTGAGGATCAAGTGCGAGAGGCCCAGGCATGCTGCTCAGAGCAAGGCTGCAAATGTGATCATGACATCTGGCGACCTTTACGGCTGGGGACTGGGGATCTGAGGAACCGCCCTCTCCTGCATGAGCTGGCCTGGCCCCTAAGGTCCCCTGGGAGGGCCCTCCTATGTGTGCAGCCTCTGGCTGAAGCAAAGCTGGTGGCAACAAGATGCTGCAGGGCCTGATCTGATGTGGCACCCCAGCTTCGGCTCTCCCTCCCGTTCAGATGAAGAACTTCTCCCTCCCTGTTGGCCTCTTGGCAGGGACCAAACCCCTTTTGTATCGTGCCTCTCTTGTTGTCGTCCTGATGGTGGTGTTTTCTTGCAGTCTGCTGCTGTGGTTATGTTTTGATTTTATCCCATGGTTGTTGGCCACCTTGAATGCAAAGGGAAAGGCGCAATGAATATATGTTTGAACCAACCAACGCCACCTTTCCCTCCACACATGCATGGGATGAGGGACCCGGCGGCCTGGGTCCTTTCAGCATGTCCTCTTCTGCTTTCCTTGCCTGCCCAGATGATTCCCACGCGACCACAGTGAACCCCTGCTACATGGGCACCCACACGTGCGACACCACGGCCCGCTGCCAGCCAGGCCCCGGGCTGGACTACACTTGCGAGTGCACCGCTGGCTACTGGGGGGACGGCAAGGAGTGTGTCGGTGAGTTGGCTGCGAGTCCAGCTGCTTCCTGTTTCTTCTGCAAGAACAGCTTTGCTGGATCCGGCCTAGCATCCTGTTTCCCACAGTGCTACTGGGAAGGCCCACAAGGCACCCTTCTCTCCCACCATTGCTCCCCTGCAGCCCCACACCTGTTGGGGGCCCAGCTGGGGCTGCTCCTGCCTTCCCCCAGAGGGCCTGAATGCGAAGCTCACGCTGGAGCCTCCCCACCCTCAGGAACGCGGGCGCGGGCAGGGCCTGGAGAGGGGCCCCTTCCGGGCATGGATCAGGGTGTGGGGTACCTTCCTCAGAGGAGCTTGCCTGGCGCTGAACTGACCGTCCTTCGGGCACCAGGCAAACACTCTCCCCCCTCCCAGGCATTTCAGCAAGCCATCTACGCTACTTTTAGTCGGATTCGTTTTTCCAGTACTGCTAGTTTTTATTGCCCTACTCTTGTTTTACTGTTTTGGGCTGTGCTGGGAGGGTAACAAAACTGAAGGACAGCATAAAATACAGCAAGTCCTCACTTAAAGTCGTTTTGTTTTAAAGTTGATAGGAAAATGCCATAGGAATGTTTACATTTATCAATTAGCCTATGGTAAAATTGGTTTCATTATAAGTCGTTTCGCTTAAAGTCGCAGTTCCAAGAAGAACTCATCGACAACTTTACGTGAGGACTATATGTTTTTAAAATACGTTCATTAAAATGTTGAGCTTCTCTGGTGGAATACTATATGACCAAGAAGGTGCAGAAAAGCCGAGGGGCACAACACTTGCCCTCTCTGCTTTCACCACCAGGAGGCAGTGGTAGGCCTAACAATGAACAAAAGAACAACAATTCCCTAAGAATGGACTTACACCTCAGTCAAGGGGTGTGAATTTCAACTTAACAACCACACTCAGGTGCATTGTCATATGTGAAGCTTATGTCACCTTGGAGTGATCACCTCACATGATATCACCTCACGCTATCTATATGGGTGTCTGGTCCTTGTTCAGGTGGAGGAGAGGCATTTGTAATGCCAATGAGTATTCTGGCCAATACAGGTTTTGCATTTGCATTACAAAGCAGTAGCGGATCTATGACCATCCCCTGCCCCCCCCGCGCCAGAAGTGATGCAACGGCTGCAGCCGTTATGCACCATACCGAGGCGCAGGACGGGCAGGCTGAACACACCGCTGACGCTCCTCGTTCGCCCCGATGAATGGGACGATTTGCGCGTCCGCCGGGACACACACATCCCGCCCGCCTGCCACCCAAGGCTCGATCCTGCCGCCCGGGGGCCCACTGCCCCAAGGCCCCCTCCGCTGATGTCACTACTGTTACAGCTCAAGTAAGAATCCTTTGAAGCCTCAGTTGTATAAACACTGTTGTGGTGCCTTCAAACATGCATTTATCATGCTGAAGTTCATGTTGCAGTATGCATGATGCTCTCCACTGTACATGGTACAAACCAATGCCAGTACTGCACAGTGAACTTTCTGTGACATCACTGTAACTCAGCCAATGGGTAAGGGGAGCTTGCAGGAGGCAGCTGGCTTATTAACAGGCCACATTCATGTTGCAGTTGCCGAGTGTGTCCAGGACTGTGCTAATGTAAAGAGAGCTGGAGGGGAGTGGGGGAGAAGAATAGAACCTTCTGTCCCTGCAGCGAGTGTTATTCAAAGTCGGCTCTTCTTATGTTCTTATGAACTGTGTGTTTTTCAACACATTTAAGGGGTTAAGCTTTGGAACTTTGCTTCTCCTTGAAGACATCTGGATCCATTTGGCTCTGATTGTGTTTTTATAGCTGGAAGGGGGCTGAGCATTCTGGCAGGAATGAGCCAGATGTAGGACTGGGGAGTCATCCGTCACCCAGCTGATAATGAAACATTAACGGGAGCTCCCTGGAATATTAAGGGAAACGCTTTTCGTGCCTGGAAGTTGTCAAATAGCACGTATTTGTCCTGTTAATCCTGTTTGCCCTTCCTCAGACATCAATGAATGTGCTCAGGGCCTCAGAAGATGCAGCCCAGAGGCAGTGTGCGTGAATACCCCAGGCAGCTACAGGTGCGAATGTCCCAGAGGATACCAGCTTGCAACTGACCGGACCACTTGCTTAGGTAAGAGGCTAGTCCCTGTTGAGGAAGGCCTCCTTTTGGACTGTGGAAACATGAATCCCTTGGGCAAAATTTGCTAAAGATTGAGTTTTCAGTGGAGAAGGGGAGGGCATTGGCTGTGAGCGAGAAAAGAGGAATGGGGAGAATGAATAACCAGACTGCTATATGACAAATAACCATGTCCAACTTCTTGTCTGTTCAAATTTTCAGTCAGCAGGGATGGTCCTACAGTAAGGCAAGGCAAAAACGTAGTCCAGCTATTAAGGGGAAAAAATGGCACCCAGTCAGTCCAAATTCTGTGTCAAGAAAAACTGGATGGTGCAACCTTCTCTTCTCATGCCTAATTGCTCCTCTGACTTATTATCCTAATAATAATAATAATAATAATAATAATAATAATAATAATACAACCAGTATTTATATACCGCCTTTTCTTTGGTCATCGAATTTCTCCTCCTACTTTAATTCAGAGGCGGTTTATATGGGCAGACTTTCTAAACCCCAAGGGTTTTTTTTTTTACAATACAACAATGTTCTAATCTTTCGTAGAACCCTTCATTCTAGATCAGGGGTTCTCAACCTTTGGATGCCTGGGTACCCCCAATGAAGGTCAACATTTTTGGTGTCCCCAGCTAATTAGCATAATTAATTAGCTAATTTACATAATTAGCTAATTTACATAAATTGCACAAAAATACACAAAAATGCCAGGATCTCTTTTAAAAGAGACACAGCAATAAGACACATGCATAAAATGCACAAAAATGCCAGGATATCTTACATACAAAACAACCAAATCCTTTCCATACAAAACAAGCAAACAGATGCGGAAAAGAAAATGGGGGTGGACCATACAAAAAGAAACTCAGACCCCACCCATGCACAGTTTCCAAAGTAAGAAAACATAAATCCCATGTACAAATCCCCCCAAATTCAACTCTTTCCCCCCAAACCCACCCATGCACAGTTTCCAAAGTAAGAAAACATAAATCCCATGTACAAATCCCCCCAAATTCAACTCTTTCCCCCCAAACCCACCCATGCACAGTTTCCAAAGTAAAAAAACATAAATCCCATGTACAAATCCCCCCAAATTCAGCTCTTTTCCCCCAACCCCACCCATGCACAGTTTCCAAAGTAAAAAAACATAAATCCCACTTATTAATTCCCCCAAATTCAGCTCTTTCCCCCAACTAGGGTCAGTTCAGAAGCTTACCCAAGTGATGTCTGTCTCTGTGTGTTAGCAAAGTAAAAAAACGCTGGCCGGAGCACAAGGCTGAGGCTTCTCTGCAGCTGAACTGAACTGAGTAGAGTTGCATCACAAGCGCCCTTTAGTGTGAATAAATTCTCCCAACAAGCAGCTGTATTATTTAATTTAATTTAAAGAATTTGTACCCCGCCTTTCTCCCGAGGGCACTCAAGGCGGCTGTAAGCTGTAAGGCAGAAGTTAGAGCTGCGGAGCTACTTTTAAAAGTTGCTGCGAGTGGGGGAAGCGCTCAGGAGAAGATGGGAGCGGGGGCTGGGAGAACCTGCAGACGGGGCAAAGCAAGGCAGGAAGCAAAAGACAGTTTTGGGCAGGAGACGGAGCGATAAGGCTTGGAGCTCCGACGAGCTCCGCTGTTGCTCAGGTCCAGTGAGGTCTGCACCTGCGCAGAATAAATTTAGCCCCAAATCAGCTGTAGTTCGGGAAAGATTAGCAGCAGAAGTGAGCGCAATGGAGCTCCGACGCCAATTTTTTTTTTCCTCCGGCACCGAAAAAAAGTTAAGACATAATTAGATAGATAAGGGCCAGCCCTCCGCATACCCCCAGGACGTGGCCCGCATATCCCTGGGGGTACACGTACCACAGGTTGAGAACCTCTGTTCTAGATGTTTCTTTCACAGTCCAGCTCTCTCTCTCTCTCTCTCTCTGGCGTTCGCCTCCCCACGCTTCAGTTGACAGGCAACCTTGACTCTTACTCAAGTGCAGTTGCAGTTCCACTCCCACACAGAGGCTCTGCAACTTATCAGGACGTCTGGCTCAGCTGATATCCTAAGAGCTAGCAACTTTCTTTTTTAAACAAGAAGGCTGAGATCCTCAGGAAGCTATATTCGGCAGCCAGTGCCATACTATGCAGGTTTTCTGCACAGTTGAAAACCAGAGCTTCTACACCCATCCCAGATCATTCCCAAAGTGCTGGTTGATCTCCATGTAGAGACTTAAAACAAACAAATTTGGGACTCGGGGTCTGAGCAGGCGAGCAGCAAATCCTGCTGCTTCTGGCGCCTCTCTTTTTCCCAGGCTTCTGCTGATGTTAGTGGAAGCTTGGCTGGTTTCCTCCAATCAAGATTTGGCTTTGGGCTTGTCAAGGCCTGGGACGAATTAACTCCCCATTGGCAGACGCTGCAGGCTGCAGGGAAGATTGTGTGGAGATGGGAACGGAGGGTGACCTGCTGTGGAGTAGCGGCCAAGGAGTGGAGCTGCCTGGGGGGGGGGGCGTCCCTGTTCGAATCCTGCCGCTGCCGCCATGTGCTGAGCAGGTCGCCTTGGGCGAGCGGCTCCCCTCCTCGGCTCTCCACCTGAACTGGGGGGGGTTGGTTGAAAGGCCGACAAGACGACGAAGCCGCCTGTGAAGCACTTTAAACTCTCAAGTGCTGCAGCACGTAATTGACGGAGAGGAAAAGCTTGCAGGGTGGAAGGGTGGAGAGCTCAGGTGGCCTGACAGAGAAGGGTGACCTTCAGTGACCCGAACAGTGTGGCTGAGCGCAGGCCAGCGGCACCAGAAGTGGAAAGCAGGAACTCTTCCGCAGGGTCCCCTATAGGAAGCGACCAGCCAGCTGAGCTGCACAACCCAGGCTGGACCCTATCAGCCTGGGGCGAAGCACCCTTCCCCGGGAGGGCTACGCCGGAGCCACTGGGCTGCTCTCGGATCCGTCTGTCTGCCACAATGGAGGCTGCTTCTGTGGAGGAAAGGCACTGCTGGGGATGAGGCACCTCCCACCTCCTCCGTAGAACCAGCCCTTCTTCTGCTTCGGTAATAATGCAGCGCACTCCCTTCTCTGCCGTTGGCCCCTCCCCTCAAGCCGCCTTGAGTGCCCTTGGTGGGAGAAAGGTGGGATATAAATTCTTTAAATAAATTAAATAAATAAATAAACACGAAGACCTGTCTGTCGCTAGGCTGTCTGTGCTGGCAGTCTAAACAGAAATGTGGAGAAGTGGACATCTCTGGGCCACTCTGTGACACCTCTGCAGCTGAACCGGTGGGCAGGGAGCGGTCCGGTCCGTCCACTAAAGGCAGAGCCCCGCAGCCATTAAGTGCGGCGGGTTCAAGAACGGCAGCCTGTGCATCCCTCCAGATTCTTTTCATTGCGTTTTCAGGGCTGATGGGCAAGACAGGAGTTTTTCTTCCAGTCTGAATGTGCCCTGTACTGTAAACGGGGGCCGCATTTGTCTCTAAGACCACAGGAGGGGCCCTGTGCAAGGCTGGCACGGGGTTTAAATGTAATGAAGTCATTAATTAGCGATGAGCCCAATAGTTAACGGACGTAATTAATTGACAGCCGGTAATGCTGCTTTCTGGTTTGGAAGATTGAGGTGGTTCTCTCCCCCCCCCCCAATCGGTGCGCCTTCAAGCGAGCGTCTCCGGCAGAGGCCTGTGAGGACACCCCCCCCCCCCGACTGTGGCCCATCAAGGCTGAGCATTTTCCAGCTCTGAAGGTTTTAAGAGGGATTTCCTCCTTTGGCTCCTGACACCGTTTTCCAGCAGGTCCTCAAACCGCTGGGCTCATTTGGGGTAGGAGGGGACAGGACTGACAACTCTCCCCCCCCCCCGATGTTCCCTGCCACATTTTCCTGCATTGGTGCTGCAGCAAAATGCCTTGGGCCGTATCTGTGTCCAAGCCGGACTCTGTGGGGCTGTTTCTAGGGTGCTCTGGGTTTTTCTTCCCTTCCTTCCAGACGTGGACGAATGTGCAGAACATGGGAGGTGCCACCAAGCCGCCGATTGCCACAATTCTCCCGGCTCCTTCTCTTGTCGCTGCCAGGCTGGCTACGAAGGCAATGGCTTCCAGTGCTCGCCAGGTATGGCTCAGCGGTTGGGCGCTTCACAGTGTTTGGGAAGGGAGAAATGGGGCAGGCCTCGAGGGGAATAGATCTCTGAGTGCACACGTTACCCTGCTGCAGAAGTTCTGGGCGGCAGGTGATTTGGTTTGAGACTTGAATGCCACCAAGTGTGCTCTCCGAGCATCTCGCACGCCTCCTTCGGGGGCTCCTACAAGCTCCCTGATCTCCGTCTTTCAGGCTTGCCGTGGAACGAGAGTGCTGGTGGCTCAGGAGGCGGGGTGCTAGAGTCTGACTGCTGGCAGCTCCAGTTGAAGACTTGCCCCCCTCCTGCTCTGCAGGCAGACATAGCTGAAGTATACCGTAGTTGCAGCTGGCTTAGTTCCCCCCTCTTTCCTCGGCCATGCACAACAACTGCAAGCCTTACATTTCCCTCCCTTTCCAGTTCTTGCTCCTCCGTCCAACCCCTGTGAAGAAGGTCTTCACACCTGCGCCTCAGCGGATCGGGCACGATGTGTGTATCACGGGGGCAGCTCATTCAGCTGCATCTGCCTTCCTGGGTATACTGGAAATGGGCACAACTGCACAGGTAAGTGGCAGCAGAGGGAGGGGGGGGTCAACGACCAGGAAGTCCTTCATCTGATCCTTCCACGCAGAGGCCAGGAACCTCTGAAACAGTTTCAACTGGTGAGAAAGAAAATAGTCCCCGACTTTGACATCTTAGTACTTTTCTACAAATATTTGAAATACTGTGATTTCACAATCATTTCCCTCAATTTTTTTTTCCTGTAATCGATATCAGAAGAGAGAGGCTACCCGTTTCCTCCAAGATTGCATCAAAAGCCACATATCCCACCATGGTTCTCTAGTAAATGCACACGGAGACAGATATAGCTATACGAGTGGAGAACCACATTCGTTCCCAGGGGCGTCATTTTGTGTGGGGCTGTTGGAACTAGGATTGCAAGGGGGATTGGCAGCAAAAGGTTGCATCTCCTTGGCCTTAATACCCAATTCGCTCAAGCAAGCCATTTTCTCTCCCCGCCTCCCCCCCCCATTTCTACTGCTATTTTTTTCTCAACTGACACCTCAGTGTTCCATGGGTCTTGTCGGACCACCAAGCATCAGTCCCCATCAGGCTGGTTTTTAAAAAAAGTTATTTACAAATTTATAGATGTTATTTACAACGCATTGACAAATATCCCCCCTCCCCAGTTATATAGAAAACTACTGCCTTGTCTGTGGCAAAGTGACAGGCATTTCACCCGCTCTGGTATATTAGACAATTACAGTATGTTGTCAGTGTGCCTGGGGCTTTAGAGCAGCAATTTTCGATGTTTGTCGTCCCACAGCACACTGACCTCTGTGGTCTTTCTCTATGGTCTTTGCCTCTTGTGATGTCACTTCCGGCCTCCGGGAGACTCTTCCGGGCTCTGCGGCTCTGTTTCTAGTGCAACTGTCTGTGGTAATGAATTGTCTGTCCCTCTTCCTCTGCTGGTGGAGCCGGATGGTTGCCCTAAAAACTGCAGATGGTTGCCCTAAAACCAGAGCCACAGATCCCGGAAGAGTTTTTCAGCGATTTTCAACCGCTGTGCTCCAAACTCCTGTGGCACACTTGTGGACCTTTCGTGGCACACCAATGTAAGATTATGCAAGGCTGGCACTGACTTTGGAAGGGGGGGGGGTTAAATGTAATGAAGTCATTAATTAGCGATGAGCCCAATAGTTAACGGACATAATTAATTGACAGCCGGTAATGCTGCTTTCTGGTTTGGAAGATTGAGGTGGTTCTCTTCCCCCCCCCCCCAATCGGTGCGCCTTCAAGCGAGCGTCTCCGGCAGAGGCCTGTGAGGACCCCCCCCCCGGTTGCGGCCCATCAAGGCTGAGCATTTTCCAGCTCTGAAGGTTTTAAGAGGGATTTCCTCCTTTGGCTCCTGACACCGTTTTCTAGCAGGTCCTCAAACCGCTGGGCTCATTTGGGGTAGGAGGGGACAGGACTGACAACTCTCCCCCCCCCCCCCGATGTTCCCTGCCACATTTTCCTGCATTGGTGCTGCAGCAAAATGCCTTGGGCCGTATCTCTGTCCAAGCCGGACTCTGGGGCTGTTTCTAGGGTGCTCTGGGTTTTTCTTCCCTTCCTTCCAGACGTGGACGAATGTGCAGAACATGGGAGGTGCCACCAAGCCGCCGATTGCCACAATTCTCCCGGCTCCTTCTCTTGTCGCTGCCAGGCTGGCTACGAAGGCGACGGCTTCCAGTGCTCGCCAGGTATGGCTCAGCGGTTGGGCGCTTCTGGGTGGCAGGTGATTTGGTTTGATACTTGGATGCCGCCAAGTGTGCTCTCCGAACATCTCGCACGCCTCCTTCAAGGGCTCCTACAAGCTCACGGTTTTCTTTCCACTCTCTCGGCCACTGGGGCTTGTTCTCTGTCTACCTTTCCCCTGGGATTGGTGGACCACACCTCACACCCCATGTTTCGTCAATCGGCTTTCCAACGCCTGCTGTGGAGCCTTGAATCCAGGGGTGTTTTCTTTCTTCTGGCTGGCAGGGAGCGTGCCGAGAATGACCCGCTGCGAACATGAACGGCTCTATTCCAGCAGCCAACAGGCTCCGTCCCTTCCTGGGGGCCCCCACATCCCTGAATGTGACGAGCAGGGGAACTACAGGCCACTGCAGTGCCACGGCAGCACTGGGGAGTGTTGGTGTGTGGACGGAGACGGCAAGGAGGTTGCTGGGAGCCGGACGCTGCCAGGGTCTCCCCCCAAAGACTGTCGGACTCCGGGTGAGTACCGTTGTTCCCAGCCTCTTGTGAAGGAAAAAAAACTGCATACAGTCAGGCGACTTTGTTGGTGTTTGCATTACAGCCTCTTGCACTGCTGAAGAGGCAAGCGACGTTTCTGGCTAAATATTAAGATGTGAATTGACACGTGGGTTGCTTTTCAGCATAGGGCAGGGACATCCAAGGGAATTTCACCTCTCACGTCTTCCTCTGCCGTTTCCATCACGGTTGTGGCATCCAGTCCATTGCGCCAGAGACTGCTGGTAGTACTGGAATAGGAGATGGGTCTTAGGCAGATCGGAGGTCAGAACCTTGCTTTCTGCAAGTTCAGCGCTGGGGAGACAAACCTCCGTGTCGTTCGCACAGCACCACCCTGATGTCCTCTACTTGCTTTATGTTGTTTAGAGCCGACCCGGAGGCCGCAGACTATGTGTGAACGCTGGAGACAGAGCCTTCTGGAGCACTATGGTGGCAGCCCCCGGGACGACCAGTATGTGCCCCAGTGTGACGCTCTGGGCAACTTTCTCCCTCTGCAGTGCCATGGGAACAGCGGCTACTGCTGGTGCGTGGACGAAAACGGCCGTGAGCTTCAAGGCACCAGATCTGAGCCTGGCATCACTCCTCCATGTAAGGGGGTCTCCGTTCCCTCCCCCCCCCCTTCAAGGAAGAGGCCAAAGCAGCAGGGCATGTGGGGGCTGCCCGGCTGCCCCCATAAAAGAAGTGTCCTGGTGGCTGAAGGCAGAGAGTGAGTGTGGAGGAGGCCAAGGGGTCTGAGAGGCAGAGGGCTCCCCCAGAAGCGTAGGTGCCCAAGGCACAAAGGGATGGTTCTCCAGACACATGAAGCTGCCTTGACCAAATCGGGCTGTTGGGCCTCTTAGGGTGGGATGAATCTCTACACGCCGACTGCCAGCTGCTATCCAGGGTTGCAGAAAAAGGGGCCCTTTCCCAGCCCTACCTGGCCTGGCTGCTAGGGCTGGGAGCTCTTCTCCCCTGCCCCTCCCGGAGTCGCAGCTGCAGCATTGGCTGCCTCAGAATGCCGGACCCGGGTTCAGGCTCTGAGAAACACAATCTTACTGGTTAAGGACGTCCCTTTTGGTAGCCTCCCACTGCAAGAGCACCCTGGAAAAGTGTCGCTGCTCCAAGGTCAGATATTCAGCAAAAGTTCATCTTGCAGTGAAGCGGTAAAATCCATCCTGGCCCATGAAAAAGAGCCACATGGAAGCCAGGCATTTGACCAGCTTCTGAAGCTCTGGAGTTGAATGGAGAATCTGGACAGCTTTGTACAGGAAGAGGCAGCCCGACAGATAATTCTTGTTCCTAGAGCATGAGGGTCCTTAAAGATTCAGATCAGCGCTTTGAATTGGGCCCAGAAGCCAATTGGTAGCCAGTGTAGCTGGAACAACAATGGGGCGATATGATAACATAATTATTAAGAAGAATATGTATATACCACTTTTCAACATAAAATAATGCACTTTCCCTGAGCATTCAGAGTTCTTCACGTACATTCTTTGAGTAAGCCTCGTGACCATCCTATAAGGTAGGCTTTTGTTGCTATCACCACGTTGCAGGTGAGATATTGTCAGGCTTGACAGAACAGTGATTTGCCACCACAGCTGAGGTAATAGGATTTGAACCAGAGACTTTCTGGCACACAGCTCATACTCTTCATCTTTACATTCCATGTAGTTGCTCAGCTGTGTAACATTTATGCATAACTTTCATCCACAGGCCTGCCCAGTGTTGCCCCTCCAACTATCCAGCCATCTCCACGCCCCAACATCAATCCCCCCTCAGCTGGGACGTTCTTGCTGTTTGCTCAGGGTCAGCAGATTGGCTACTTGCCCCTGAACGGCACAAGACTTCAGAAGGAGGGGGCGAAGACCCTGCTCTCTCTCCATGTAAAGTACTTTTCTGCAGGGGGGAGGGCAAGGGAGCAGGGTTTTTGCGGAAGGGGTGAGATCGTGGGCCACACACAGACTCCCTGCAGCTCCAAGGCATCTTCTCCTCTGCAGTGTATCAGCCAAGTCAAAGGTTGCTTCTTTAGTTAAGACTCATCTCCTCTGTCCCAGGAAAGGCCTCTTTGAGCTGAAATGGTATTCCATGCATCTTCTGCACTTCTGGATGGACACGTTCTGCTTGAAGAGACATTTTTTGCAAAAGGCAGAGCAAAATTAGCCCTAGTCTCTGTCTGCGCAGACACAGTGGCAACACTGTGCATTCCTTGGCATTCCTATGTATGGCTAAACCCCATTTTGGAAGCCCAATTGAGCATGTGAAGTCAGAGTGGAAAATCAGTTCAGTTTTAAATTGCCTAAAGCAGGAGTCGGCAACCTACGGCCCACGGGCCAGGTCCGACCCACACAGAGCTCGGTTTGGGAGGCAAAGCCTCCTGCCCAATTTGCCACACGCCGAACAGGGAACAGCAGAGCTGCCTGCCCAGGTTTGCGGAGTCTCTGCAGCACAGGGACTCCCTGAGCCTGGGCAGCCGGCTCTGCCGTGCCCTGTCCAATTTGCACGTGGCAAATTGTGTGGGAGGCTCGCCTCCCAAGCTGAGCTCCGGGCAGCCTCTTCTGGGAGCTTGGCAACCCGGACGTTTGGTGATGACATCATCGCTGAATCTCTGGCCCCTTTGCCAACCCCAGACTAAGGCTGCAGCCATCCTATACACACTTTCTTAGGAGTAAGCCCGATTGAACATAATGTGGGACTTACTTCTGAGTCAGCATGCACAGAATTGTGCTGTAAAAGACTTTGGGGGATTGTATCCCCTTGTTTCAGTCTTGGAGAAACCAAGAACAGGAAGTGTGAGGCAGTCATGTTTCTTGTTTCGGATCAGACCCAGCGGGGTCTTTTGCCTAGAGAGATGGGCATTGTTCCCCTTTTTCCTCTGTCTTGAATCCTCCTGTGCCTTTAAATCTGGACAGGAGAAGCACCCTTTGTATGTGCTCTTCATATGCTCCCCTCATCTCCAATTATTAAGAATTTTCACTCAGATTTTTATGAGCTCCAGGGCAAAAAGTGTTTGCAAAGACACCTTCCAAGAAACAACCTGGAAGTTTTGTTTTTCAAGGAAGACAGATGTCTTCCACACCAGTTCTTCACGGACAGATGAGTTCTTGAACAAAACCTGCTGGGAATTGAGTGGATTCACTCAAAATTAAAACTGGCACAGAGCACAACCTCCAAAGGTTCTGCAGGGAATAGACTGCAAGCTGAACAAGATGCAGCTGTCTGGAGGTCGTGCCCTCATTTTACTGCTTCCCTCGCTCTTGATGAATGAATGAGGGAGTAAAAGACTCCGGGGGGGGGGAACACCTCTGGGGAGGGAGGAATAAAGAGGGATCAGATTGGTGAAAGGCACTGAAGCGCTTTTGCAGAACTCTTTTGCCTAGGATGTTTTGGCATCCGACATGCACACAGACGACACTGAATGTGCCCCCCCTTAATGGCATCCAGACCCTGCCTCAGGCAGCCCCCTTCGTCAGGACGGCTGGCCAGGCACTTCCACGAGTGGAAAGATGAAATGTGCTTGAACTTGCACATCAGCACTAAGGCTAGCCCCTGGGAAATAACAAAAACAATGACAATAGTAAGAGAAAATGACTTTGAGCATGTGCAGAGCACACTTCCCCAGTCATTGCAACTGAATATCAAAGGATGGGGACAATCAATGAGGGAGGGCTGTTGCCTGCATGACTGTCTTGGCTGGCCACTGTGGAACGTGATCCAGTGGGATGGTTGAATCAGAGCATCCTCTACCGTCACAGTTGTCCTTCATGCGTGGTTCATGTCCTCCTAGGGTTCCATCGTGGTGGGTATTGACTATGAGTGCAGGGAAAAAATGATATACTGGACAGATGTTGCAGGACGAACCATCAGCCGGGCAAGTCTAGAGCCGGGTGCGGAACCAGAGACAATCCTCAGCTCGGGTAGGTGATGCACGTCTTCTGGATTACAAAAACTGCTACTAATAGTACAATTCGGGGTCATGAAAGAATTTCCTGAGTGATATTTCCTTGGTCATAGGCAGACTATCCTTCTTTTAGGCCTTTCCTCTTTCTAGGCCAACCCTGGAGCCTGGAGAGTGCCTGGGAGAAACCCCTACGGCCTTAAATTGCTGCTTTTAAATGTCAGGTCGGTTAACAATAACATCTCCCTAATCCAGGATTTAATCCTGGAAGAGGGTGCTGACCTGGTATGCATCACAGAGACCTGGTTGGATGTGGCTGGTGGTGTGAGCCTTTCCTAGCTGTGTCCACAGGGTTACCATGTGCCCCCCCCCAGTGTTTTTTATTGTTTTTAATTTATTTTATGTATTGTTTTAAATTATGTATTTTTATCTTTCTTGTAAGCCGCCTTGGGCATTTGCCTGGGCATGGGATTGTTGTTTAGTCGTTAAGTCGTGTCCGACCCTTCGTGATCCCATGATGAACCACATCCCGCCAGGCCTTCCTGTCCTCCACTATCTTCCTGAGTTCGCTCATTTTCATGTTTGTTGCATTGGTGATGCTGTCTAACCATCTCATCCTTTGCCTTCCCCTTCTCCTTTTGCCTTCAATCTTTCCCAGCATCAGAGTCTTCTCCAGAGAGTCCTCTCTTTGCATTAGGTGGCCAAAATATTTGAGCTTCAGCCTCAGTACCTGTCCTTCCAGGGAACAGTCAGGGTTGATTTCATTTAGGGATAAGGCAGGGTATAGTTTTTTTAATAAATATAAATATAAATATTGGCTAGTAGCCTTTGGGGAGGGCCAGACAATGTGTTGTTTGCCATCTTTCCCTCCTAACCAAGCCAAGAGGCTTTTCTGGAAGAAGTCTTTGGTAGTTGGATACAGCCCACATTCAGCTTTGCAAGAGCCCCTGTTTTGCCTGTTGAAGACTCCAGGTCCAGTCCCTGGCAGATCCAGCCAAAAGGATCTTGAGCAGCAGGCTGGATCTGACCGAGCTCTGGTTGCGCCACCCCGGAAAGGACAGCCTGCGGTTGGAACAGGAAAGGGCAACCAAAACAATCCCCTTCCCTACACGGAAAGGCTCAAGTGCTTGGTGCTTTTTAGTGGAGGGGAAGAAAGACAACGAAGACGACACAATAGAAGTTGGTGTAAAAAGAGTGGATGGGGTGATTTTCTCCCTCTCTCATAATACTAGAACTTCAGGGTCAGTCAGTGATTGGCAGGAGATTCCAGGTAGACGACAGGAAGTCCCTCCTCTCTGTGCGTCATTAATGTATGGCAGTCACTGCCGCGAGATGTGGTGATGCCCTAACTAGCTTGGTGAGCTTTGAAAGGGGACTACACACATTCATGGAGAATAGGAGAAGAGGTCTATTTGGGCAGTTGTGATGGCTGAATAGAACCTCCAGGTCCAGGGGTAGTGCACCTCCAAAGGCCAGTTGCTGTAAGCAGCAGTGCGAGGATGGCTGTTGTCTTCAGTGACCTGCTGGGGTGGGCTTCCATCCACCCATAACGTCCATCCACCCATTGTGGAAAGCAGGATGCTGGGAGAGCGACCTGGGCCTGATCCAGCAGGATTCTTCATCAAGTTGTGTTGCATGTTCACAGGATCCATCTTGGTCTGTGCCCCACCCTCCTTCCTATATCCCCTGCTCCGCTGAGTCCTATCCCCCGTCCCAGGCCTGGCGAGCCCTACACGGGCTCCTCGGATTTGCTCTGGTCATTTTGCCGGCGCACAACCGAGGAGACCCATAGGGGCAGCTGGGGCATTACCCAGTGAGGTCCCTTCCCCCCGATGAGACCTCCAGCTGCACCAGCGCAGCGTGCTTTTGCACGCTGCGGCAGTCCTTGACAGGATCGGGCTGTAAATTGTTGGCTTTCATAGTACTCTGCTGACACTACAGATTGTAAAATGAAAAAGTGCTGCATAAACTAAGTGCTTTCTGTTTTTATTATGAGAGAGTGGCCAGGAAGAGGGTCCGTTCACCATGATCTGTCCAGGTCAATCATGCAAAAGCATGAACTTTTGTACCTCTTTCACAAGGTGCAGGCCTTCCTGCAAGAAATTCTGGAAGCAAAGCTGTCATGAGCAGAGGTTAAAAACCGTTTTCTTTTCTGTTCCTGTGTTCAAACGACAGCTTTCCTCCAAGCGCGGGAGGAGCTAAACTGCCCCAAAGCTGTATAAGGGCCAGCTCCTAGCTATTCAGTGTGGAGGGTTGGAGTGGAAACACTGAGCTAAAATCCCTGAGCCATATCACTGTTGAACTGCATTTGAAAGATAGCTACTGAAGTGTCTTTTGGAAATAAACCCAGTTTGTTGTCTCTTGCAGACAGTTGTGCTCTAAGTTCTAGTGGAGCGCCAGGTTACCAGAGCAAGTAACCGGAGCAAACCGGACTCCAGGGTTGAGAACCCAGAAGGGAGTTTCCCTAAAATCCCTTAAGGCCTTGCAATGAGTGAGGCTCTGGCACATGAGGGATTTGTGACCGCGGACAAACAACTGGATAGGTCAGCATCGATGTCTTGGGGTTCAGGGTCGGGAAACATGAGACCACCGCAGAAGCACTAAAACGGACAGATCAGGAAGTAGCTGCCAATTGTACCGCATTCTCATGTGGTTTTCTGTGGCAGGCTGCAGAAAGACACATTCCGTGACTCCCCTGGTCTTAAGTCTTCCAGCAACAACCGTCTTCCTCTTGCTTTCTCATCCACAGGACTGATTAGTCCAGAGGGCCTCGCCATTGACCACCTCCGAAGAACCATGTTCTGGACAGATAGTGGTTTGGACAAAATTGAGAGCGCCAGACTGGATGGCGCAGAACGCCGAGTTCTCTTTGCCACGGACCTCGTTAACCCTCGTGCAATTGCAGTGGATCCTATCCGTGGGTCAGTGGCTGGGGCGCGAGTCGACTTTGGCTTTGGAAGAGGCTTTATGCCTTCCAAGGCTTTGGCAGATGCCATGGTTGGACGATGTCACGTGATTAATGAACCATTATGGAATTGGCTGCCACAAGATGCAGCAATAGCCCCCTGGCTTGGCTGGTTTTCAAACAGCTTTAGACAAATGCACAGAGGATAGGATGGTCAGTGGCTTTTGGCCATGATCGTTAAATAGAACTTCCATCTACAGACAGGTTTCCTCTCAATAGCAGAGGCTGGCGACAAACCGGGGAAGCCCTGCTCTGCTTGCGAGTGTGCAGAAGTGTCTTCTAGCAGTGAATTCCATAGATGGTTTATGCGCTGCATGGCGGCTTGTCTCATAGTCCTTCTGTTATACCAGCTCATCAGTTTTGCCTGCCTGCCTGTCTGACTTTCTTGGGTAATGTAAATGGCAGGGTGGGAGGTCTTTTTTAAAAGCTGTGTTATTTGGTAAATTTATATCGGTAAATTTATATCCCACCCAATTTGGGACCACAAGACCATTCACAGCCATAACGTTTCAAATGAAAGCACATAGAAATTGCAGAATCCCAAGAAGTAATAAAGCTCTGGGCCCCGGTGCAACATGAAAGCGGGCACTTCCAGTAGCGGCGTGGCCTGCCACCCTCGCGAGAGCCCTGCACCTGCCAGGTGCCAGTTTGACGCTTCAGCCCTGGGCAATCCCAGCGGGTTCATACAGGAGGAAATGCCCTCTGATGACAGGCCTGTTTGTGTTCCCGGTCTACTGCCCGGCTGACCATTTTGTTCTTGCTTTGTTTGCATATTGGCTGCCCTGCAGAAACCTCTACTGGACAGATTGGAATCGTGAAGCCCCCAAAATTGAGACTTCCACCGTGACTGGAGAACACAGGCGGATTCTGGTCAACCGAGACATTGGGCTGCCAAACGGCTTAACCTTTGATCCCTTTTCCAAATTGATTTGTTGGGCGGATGCGGGTAACACGGATTTCTTGTGAAAGAATGGGGGGGGGGGAGAGAGAGAGAGATTTAAAACACACACAACGTTTTTTTATCATGTAGTTTAGAACTGAAACCAAACGGTCTGCTGCAGTAGCAGTAGGTACTGCCTCCCCCCCCCCCCAATGAGGCTGTTGGAATCAGTAGTCGAGCTGTAGAACTGGACTTCTGACCGTAGCCCTCATGCTGCCCTGACTGTGCATTTGCTCCTGGGGGGCAGCAGGCAGTCGGCCCGGCCCTCTCAGCCACTATTTGCACTTGGCTCTGGTTGGTGGACTTCAGGGCACATGGAGAGATGAGGGGGTAAATAAATAGTTGGGGGGGGGGAGGGAAAGTTGCTTACATAAACCTGGAGTCTTACCCATGAGTGACAACTAATGTATAATGGGTTGTACTCTCCGTTGAGCAAGTGCCATAATATCAAGCAAGCGCCATAACAACATAATATTGGCTCTGTCATTCTTCTAGGGCCCTGTAACCCCTTTGGCAGAGTCTGCCCCTTCTTATGGCCCCTTTGCTTGTGCATCCCACACTGGGGGGAGGTGGGAGTGGGAGGGCCCCTGCTTGTGTGAACGACAGCCACGGAGGCGCATATTAAAAGGAAGGCGAGTTTGAGAGACACTTTTGCAACCTGAATTCTACAGTAGCATTATGCATGTGTTATATGGGGGGGGGGGGGGGACAACAGCAGCACCTATTATTCCCTGATCAAGTCTCTTGCTTGAAAAGGAACCAAGAAGCTGGAGTGCGCGTCGCCCGATGGAACAGGAAGGCGCATTGTTCAGAACAACCTCAACTACCCCTTCAGCATCATTAGCTACGCCAATCATTTCTACCACACGGACTGGAGAAGGTGGGCCCCTCCTCGGAGCTCTGAAGCCCAAGGAGACCTTGACAGTCGCTCTTGGCAGTCCTCTTATTTATTTCAAAATGCCCCATCTTGCTTGCACCCTAACCCAAGCCTCTTTAGAACCAGTTCTTCACCAGCTAGTGGAAGGCATCTAGTGATGGGGACCATAAAGGCCTTTCTGGGGAGGGCATTCCAGAGTCCACCACAGAAAAGATGGACTCACAAAGCCAGACTGAGGGGGGGGGGGGGAGAGACATGGGGAAAGGCGGCCCTTGCCGGGCTCGGGCCCTAAGCTGTTGAAGGCTTTACCAGCACCCTGAATTGAGCCCAGAAGCAAACAGGTAACCCGTAGAGATCAAATAGGACCGGAATTGCACAACTGCCCAACCTGAAGCGGCCTGCAGGTTTCAGCCAAAGTTGGCTCTCTTTTCCTCATGGAGATTGAGGGCCTTTGAGGGCCACTATCTGTTTGAATGTGAAAAGGTCTCCATAAGAGGCATTTTCTCCTCGGTATTTACAAGGCGAAACAGCCTTGGGAGACTGTAGAAGTTGCTTCCATAAACCTGGAGTCTTGGTCTTACCCCTGAGCAGCAACTGGGTTGTACTCTCAGTTGAGCAAGTGCCAAAGAAAAGACCTCAGAAGATGGTTGTTTTCGAGGGTTCAAGGCTCTTTGCCAGCTGAGGGCGCCAGGCTACGTGACAGCCATTCCCAGGCAGGCCACGAGCTCTTTTCCTGCTCTGCACATGGCTTCCTCTGACTAGGGACAAGCTGCGCTGGGGAGAGGGGATGCTAACGCTTTGTTGTTGTTCAGTTGTTAAGTCGTGTCCGACCCTTCGTGACCCCATGAACCAGATCATGCCAGGCCTTCCTATCCTCCGCTATCTTCCTGAGTTCGCTCATTTTCATGTTTGTTGCATCGGTGATGCTGTCTAACCATCTCATCCTTGGCCTTCCCCTTCTCCTTTTGCCTTCAATCTTTCCCAGCATCAGAGTCTTCTCCAGAGAGTCCTCTCTTCGCATTAGGTGGCCAAAATATTTGAGTTTCAGCCTTAGTACCTGTCCTTCCAGGGAACAGTCAGGCTTGATTTCATTTAGAATTGACTGATTTGATCTCCTAGCAGTCCAAGGGACTCTCAGGAGTCTTCTCCAGCACCACAGTTCAAAAGCATCTATTCTTCGGCGCTCAGCCTTCCTTATGGTCCAACTCTCGCAACCATACATTGCTACTGGGAACACCATCGCCCTGACTATGCGAACTTTTGTTGGCATGGTGATATCTCTGCTTTTTATTATGCTATCTAAGTTTGCCATAGCTTTCCTTCCAAGGAGTAAGCGTCTTTTAATTTCATGGCTGCTGTCTCCGTCTGCAGTGATCTTGGAGCCCAGAAAAGTAAAATCTGTTACTGCTTCCATTTCTACCCCTTCTATTTGCCAGGAATTGATGGGACCCTTTGCCATGATCTTCGTTTTATTAATGTTGAGTTTCAAGCCAACTTTTGCACTCTCCTCTTTCACCCTCATCAAGAGGCTCTTTAGTTCTTCTTCACTTTCTGCCATTAGGGTGGTATCGTCTGCATATCTGAGGTTGTTGATATTTCTCCCGGCAATCTTGATTCCGGCTTGTGATTCATTCAGCCCTGCATTTCTCATAATGTACTCTGCATATAAGTTAAATAAGCAGGGTGACAATATACAGCCTTGCTGTACTCCCTTCCCAATTTTGAACCAGTCGGTTGCTCCATGGCCTGTCCGAACTGTTGCTTCTTGACCCGCATACAGGTTTCTCAGGAGACAGGTAAGGTGGTCTGGTACCCCCATCTCTTTAAGAATTTGCCACAGTTTGTTGTGATCCACACAATCAAAGGCTTTTGCGTAGTCAATGAAGCAGAAGTAGGTGTTTTTATGGAACTCTCGTGCTTTCTCCATGATCCAGCGCATGTTGGCAATTTGATCTCTAGTTCCTCTGCCTCTTCGAAACCTAGCTTGCACTTCCGGTAGTTCTCGGTCCACGTACTGCTGAAGCCTAGCTTGTAGGATTTTGAGCATAACGCTCGCCCCTCCGTAATACCAGACAGACACCCCATGATAGGAGTGGTGGTGCTTTTGGCAAAAACAGCTGTGATCATTTTCAATTTCTTTCTTCACAGGGATGGTGTTATAGCTGTAAACAAAGACAGTGGTGCTTTTACTGGTGAATATCTTCCCGAACAGCGAACGCATCTTTACGGAATAACGGCGGTTCACCCGTACTGCCCAGGAGGTAAACACGAGGGCTTCTCTGAAATGGTGTGGGGTGATGCTCTTCACAAGCACTTTTGCAACCACCTTTGGGGTGAGTGTTCTTAAGAGCACTGCAAACATACTTGTGCCTATGTGGGCGTTGGACCATTGAGCACTTCCTGCCTTGCTGTGCTCCGGCTGCCTGCCCACCAGAAGCAGCAGCACCGGCCCAGGGCAGCCCCTCCCTCTTTCTCACACCATTGAGATGGAGGGTAATCAGATGTGGCTTTAAATCTGAATAGCTATGACAGTGTGATGTCACCACATGTGTTCGAAGTGGTAGAAGGTAGATCAGTATCAACTGGTAGATCTCTGGCTGACTTTGCAGTAGATCAGCAAGGATTTCCGACTCCCAATTGTTTGGCAACAGGAACAATGAAAAGACCCACCCCCACCCCCACCATTAGGCTGTTAAGAGTCTAATGTAGACCTCTCACTGTTGCTTCCGAACTGGTATACAGAGATAAGCTGCCTCTGCAGATGCACTTAGCCATCATAGCTATTGACAGACACTTCCACCGTGAACATATCTACCCCCCCTCTTAAAACTTGCAGACAAAATGCTACTTTTCTGTCACAGCATCTACTCCCCCCCCCCAATCAGTGTTCACTGAGGACTTGTTAACTCAGTCAGCACACAGCGCCAGGTTGGACTAGAATCACCCCTACAACCCCCCCCCCCCCCCCCCGTCTGTCAGATGAGAGAGCATTTCACATTTCTTTTCACAGGAAGAAAATAAGATACTGGTGCTGAGAAAGAGAACCGTTCCACGGAGACAGCTGCCAGGAGACACCCAGAGCCTGACCTTGTTGTACACGTTGCCTAAGCAGCCAGGGCCCGGCTGGCAGCAGCTTCAGCAGGACAAGTGGCGATATGTACTGAAGGGAATGACGTGGTTTAACTTAGAGCAAAATTATCCAGTATTTAAGTTATACCTCAAATCTTTACTACTGTATTTTTTTTACAAAATGAAAACATTTTTATGTATTGCGAAGAAGAAATGGTGCTATGGACAATGGTAACTAATAATACTCTTTTTGCTAATGGGAAACAACTTTGTGTGTAAAAAAAGACCATATAAACATCTTTTACTCTATTGTTTATTTTATTGGAAAAACACAACAGACTCTACATTTTTAAAATTTGGGAGGAGGGCAAAAGTGAAACTATCATCCCTCTGGCTTCTGCTGCAGGGCCTGAAGCGGTCAGAGCGGGAAGAGGAGCCGGGCAAGAGCCGTTCTGGGGACCTGGCAGGAGCGCTTGGCAGTGACCTGGCCACCTCTGGTCCCTTCTGCCTCAATGCATGTCTTTTTGTATTTGAGACTCTGCTAGAATGAACTTGTTCGAATCCTATCCCCCCCCCCCCCGGCCCAGTGAGCACACGTCGCACTAGCTGACTATCTTCTCATGCTCTCTCTAGGCTACACTCTAGGAATGAAATAAAAAGCAACTTGTTTTGTTAGGCCATGTCCCTTTTGTCTTTGACAGCCACAGAAACCTGCTGAAGTTCTGGGGCTATTGAGAGGCTCAGCTAAAACCATACTTGGATTCTGCCTAGAATTCTCAGGGGAAGCACAGGGCTAAAGTAGCAGCAGGAAACCCTGGCTCGTGGAGGCTGCTGCCTCCTGCCTGCCTGCCTGCCCTGGGAACAAACGGAACTCAAAGGGGAGGACTGGCCTGGGCCACAAGGACAACAGTCTCTCTCTCTTTCACCCAAGCTTTATTTATGTAAAGAAAAAATGATACCGCAGTGGATGTGCTGGCAGTTGCCCCTGTTTTCTTTCCAAACACAGAAGCAACCTCCATTCCGATTTGCATGCGAGGTCGGAGGAGCCCCCTAACTGTGTGCCAACCACAGGAGAGCCAGAAGCCCCACTCCCCACTCATCTCCCCACTTTGCCCAGTCTGTGGTCCGTTCTGGGATCGGCAATAATGGCTTGAACGGCTACAATGGCTTCGTTGATCTTTGTCTGCAGCTCCCGGAGCTCCTCTATGTGTAGCAGGCGGAGGATCTGAGCCGCCTCGTTCAGAGTAGCATCTGGAGTGGGGGAAAGAGGGAGAGAAACAGACCCTGCATTTAGTGGGCCCTTCCCATTAGTCAATGAAGGCCACCTCCCAAATCAGGACTTCTGATCCAACTCAAACTTTTGACTCCACTAGGTCCTGGGCAAAGGGGCAGCTTATTTGAGCATATATATTCCTTTCTGCATTTAGTCTTGGCTTGTCTCAAGACTGTGCACAAAGGAGTACAGTACATAGAAAAGTACGCACGGGTTGGACAACATGCCAGCTAAACATCCAGTAGATAGTTCTTTAGGAAAAGAAAGGCGCCAGGCCCTCTGCTACTGGCAGCATCCAGCTACACACAAGCCTCAACAGTGAGGAAGCGAGGATGCTGCTGCCTCACACCAAGTCAGGCCTTCGGGTCGTCTCCATGATGTTCTGACTACTAGCAGCTAGCCAAGGTCCTCTTAGGCAGAGATGCCGAGAAGAACCCCTTTTGCATGCAAAGCAGGTGTTCTGCCTATGAACTACAGCCATCCAATCTGTCCAGAGGCAAAGCCTAGCAGGAGCAGAGGCTGGAGAGTGAAAACCCATTGGGCAGGCAGAACCCCTCCTAAAGAACAGACCACCCTGCTTGAGGCCAGCATGCCTCAAACCTTGCAACATCAAGCATCTATTCCAGGGGTGCACAACTTGGAAGTAGGTAGGGGCCAAAATGAATAGACTAAACTTCTTCGGGGCCGCACAGGGGGGCGTGTCAAGGAACCGTGATGTCACTTCCTCAGGAAGTGACATCACAGGGGGGGGTGTCCATGAGCCGGAAAATATCCGGAAAAGCAACATAATAAATAAATAAAGATATTTACAGAATTAAAAATTCAGATTTGCCCTCCCGCCGCGAATCTGAGCCTCCTCCTCACGGAGCAGCGACAGCGCCAACGGGACAAGCCCCCAAACCTCCATGCCAGTTGGCACACAAGAGGAGACGCGGCTCTTCCGGCTCCTGGCCAAATGCCAGGAGACTCCAGCTGATCGGCGGTGATCAAATGCCGCCTTCAGCAATGGCCTCAAAGCCTCCGGGCCAATGGGCTCGTAAGGCTCAGTGACTTCGTCCTTCTCGCTCGGTGACCCGAGCGAGAAGGCTGCACAGCTACGCGGCTGCAGCGAAGACATCGGAGATCCCTTGGCGCTTTCTTCGTAAGCAACGCACACAAGGGATCCCCAATTTCTTCGGGGGCCACCGGGAATCCTTCGGAGAGCCGCAAGCGGCCCTGGGGCCGCATGTTGTGCACCCCTGATCTATTCTGAGATCATATGCGGAGATTTAATTCCATGGAGCTGTGGACCGAGATAATACTGCCACGCTGGCATTAAAAGAGGACAGAACAGGGGCACTTGGACAACACTGATGGGATGGGGGAGTCGCAACAGGAGACTGAAAGTAGCAGGCTGCATCTCACGCAACCACAGTAGGAAGGAATGCAGGCGTGGGGAAATGCTGAACTTCCACCAGGTAGAAAATGCTACATTTTCCTCAGCACTCAAACCACACTCTCTCTATAACAGAATAAGGGGACTGTGCAGTAAATGTATTTGTTGCGTGCAATAAAGCAACAGTGTGGAACGATCCAGGAGGCAAACGGGTTTTTTAAAAGCACTTCAAGAGGATCTTCTTACCTCCTGTGTCAAAGCCAAGAATGTGCTTTTCTAAGGCAACAGGCAACCCCTTTAAAAACAAAAACAAAGAGCAAAACATCACTCTCACAGTAAAGGGAATTTATGTACAGTATTAGTGATCCAAACCACAGCCAGATGATCCCAGCAGAGTTAAAAAGCCAGCAGAGTTAAAAAGCCAACACAAATGCTATTTCTAAGGTCACCATGATGTGCATTCTTCACTGGGAGAAGACTTGTTCAGAACCTCGGCTCTGGTAAAGCCACCTGCTGGCCCTGCTCATTCTGACAGTGGGGGCCAGAGCTTCCATTCACCAAGCTCAAATCCCATTCCTTGCTTGTTTCCACCAATTTCAGCTGAACCACCCAGCAATACATGGTCTGGAGGGTGGTGGTCCCAGGAGTTAAACCCCTTGGAAGCTGAAGAAACTCTGCTCTACAACGGGGCTGCCAAACAATGATAGTACTTCCAGTTGCTGAATCCTCAACTGTTTCAACCCATTCAATGTAAATGAACATAAAGACATGAACCTGTCCGATACCAAGCCAGACCATGAATCCATCTGCCCCGCATGGTCTACTCTGGCAGCTTTTCCAGGGAGTCAGGCAAGGATACTTCACAACCCAGCTATCCAAGAATTGGTTGGGATTTTTAAAGTCTATTCAAAAGGTTTACTTGACTCAAAAAGAACAGGACATTGCACATCACTGAATTAATCAGCTAGTCACAGAAAAATAAATCATATACAGGTGGGTCCCCATATCCACTGATCCGCTATCCATGGTTTCAGTTATCCACGGATCGCGGGGAAACCCCCCCCCCCCAGGTTTTTACTTTTTTCCCCAGTAAGCTTCGTTTCTTCCTTAAACAAACAGGAGAAGCAGCCTCTGGCTGCTTATTGCAAGCAAGCAAAACGAGACTAAGTCCTAGAGAGGCTTTTTAACAGAAACCTTGCAGAGCCTCTCTAGGACTTAGTCTCATTCTACTTGCCTGCAATGGAGGCTGCTTCTCTGTTTTAAGGAAGAAACAAAGCTCCCACAGAGGAGGCAGGGCCCCCTCAGGAAACCATGGAGGGGGTGTTCGCTCCTATCCATGGTTTCAAATATCCACGGAGGGGCCTGGAACATATCCCCAGTGGATATGGGGGGAGTACTGTATAGTGAAAATTAGAAAGTTCAGTGTTTGTACCATACCTTGGATCATCAAGATGTTAGACATACTCCGTGAGGTTAGCAAAACCTCAGTATAGCTGCTTTTAAGATACTGAAGTGAGTTCACTTACACACTAAACAAGAGCTACACTCCTCATTAGGTTGCCTTTAACTACACACCACAACTAAATTAGCCTCTATTAGCATAACTCAGGTGAATTATACAGAGACCTACCTCTTTTGACTGATTTGCCTTTGCAACAGCATCTTGAGTTAGACGTTCCTGAACCAATATGCGAATTGCCTGCAAAGGGAAGAAGGCAGCCCAAATCAACTCCGCTTGAGAACCACTGCTTTAGCCAATTCTACACAAGGAATGAACCGATAGTCATGGCCATTTATAGGTCTGCACAGGCTTCTCCAAGACCATGACAACATGTCCTTCTGAAGTACCAAAAGACCCAATACAAAGGCCACACATGTCAGTGCAGATCCTCCAGTGGAACTGATCTCCCAAATCAATTTGGGAAGCGAAATCAAAAAGGAACCAGCGGTAAACCTAAATCTTCTGGAAGCAGGAACTGCAAATGTATATTACCCCAAGGCTCATTTACTAGAGGGTAAATCCCACTGAACTAAGTCAGTGGAGCTTACTTCTCAGTGAATATGCTTTGGATTCAGCTATACACCCCTTCTCCTCAGAGGCAGATTTTAACATCTTTGGTTTTTTTCTATGTTTCACTTAAGCACATCTTACAGGATGGCAGACGGAGGTGAACATTAGGAAGGACATTCTAGTATAAAATGCAGCCTGAGAGTGGGGGTGATCTTAAGAAAAAGAAGGTGCTTCTGACGAGAGGCGGGCATCCACTGAGGATGGGTTGGAAAGAGGGCATTTTATCTCAGGGCGGCAACAAGACAGTGATCATCATGCCAGTGATCACGGCTCTTGCCTCCTCTGGAGACATTTCAGGGCTGCCAAAGGAAATACAAAACAAAGTCAGAATGTAAGCAACTTCCAGGAAAAACTTCATACAAACCATGTTTCCTCAAAAGGCTTGTTAACTCTCACAGCCAGGGTTTATGAAGCCACACTAGGTCATTAGTAAACTAACCTTGAGCATCACCAAATAGTCATCATGACGCTGGATCTGAAGGAGGTTTGCCAAAGCCATCACACCAGCCTTAAAGTCAGGATTGTTCACTGTGAAAGGCACACACAAGTTGATTCCAAAAATAAGCCTCAACTTCTCTTTATGGTTGCTTAATCCAGGTACTATATTTTAAAAGGTATAAATGGAGTATAAATATATCAAGTCAAGATATCAACCAAACAAGCAGTAGATGCTCACTCACTCACCATCCAGGTTTATTAAAGGCTCTGCATTTTTGGCCGCATTATCAGTGTTTTTAGCGCCCTCGGGTGTGGCGTCCTTATACTTGTCAGCTGCTGAAACAAAAGCCATTTTGTTCCATGAATTACAAGAGATGAGAGAACTAAGAACGAGCTAAAAGTGAAAGAAAGCTCCAGGTCAACAAAGAGAACAGGCATTAAATCATTATCCTCATCCACAAGAACAATCTGTGCATGGAATTGCAGCAGCTGCCAAAGATTACCACAAACATCACTGTTGGTTATCAATCAATCAAAACAACAATGAAACTTAAGTGGCAGCTGATGTCATGTTCAGTGGAAAACCAATCTAGATGGGGGGGGGGATAATGCATTATCTCAAAAGCTGCAAAGGGGCAGGAGGAAGGGAGCCATCTGAATAGTCAGTGAGTACATAGTCAGTGGGTGTTTGTGTCCCCCTTCTTTTATGCCACCTCATTTTCCGTGGAATCCGCTTCTCCCCACATTATAGTAAATGCTGATTGACAGAGTTCCAGGGAAGAAGTGAAGGGCAATGAAGGGTTAAGCACACTCCCAGCCCATCCTCCCCCTGTCTCCCTGCTGCTGTTTGCAGGGTTCTACAGTAGGTTCCTAGATCCGGGTCTTTGCCAAATGTGTAGCTCCACCTTAAAAGGTCAGCCTGTAGCTAATTCAAGGGCAAATCCTTTAAGACTGATCTTAGGTATCTTATTCCCAAACACAATTGCTTCACTAGCTAGGGCGCCAACACACCGCACGCGTCTCGCTGTGTCGTGTCCTGGGGTCAATTCTGATTGGCCCAACGCGTTGCTCCCACCCCACCCCCACAACACCGAACGCAGCCTCTCATTGGCCGAAGCTCGATTTATTCAAGTTGGAATGCACTGGAACGACCTGCAGCCAATGAGAGACCGCATTCGGTGTTGTGGGGGCGGGGCGGGAGTAATGCGTTGGGCCAATCAGAGTAGACACGTCGACTACTTCGGGACGCGACACGCGGATGTTTTTGGTGTGTCACAGCTTTTAGCCCCACTGATTACAACAGAACTTGATAGAGTTGGAAGCCAGTCAAGACAACAGCCTTCCACAAACTGCCCAGAACACAGGTTATTACGATCTCAAACTAATGGTCTGAAGCTCGTCACTTTAAGCCCAATCCTAAACATGTCTACTCAAAAGTAATTCCAATTATAGTCAGTGGAGCTTACTCCCAGGTAAGTGTGCATAGGATTGTAGTCTTTAAGTGCAAGCCCTTTAAGAACTAAATTCTGGAGGAGAAGGCTAACATCTCTAGGTAGCCTGCCGTGGCTCGGTGGGCTTGAGCCTATCGACTTCGAGGGGCTGCTGCGGTCTCGTGATGGAACCGTCTTAACTTTGACTGAAAGATCCACGTGGGCAGCACCTTGGCTCTCCGGACAGGCTCCTTTCTTCTTCACTCCCACCTTGCTTTAAGCCTCCGCAGTCACACGCACACATTACATTCAACAGCTTCACTGCCCATGTACCTGACCAAGTAGGCAAGACAGCTTATGCCAATGCCATGAAAAATGGTTAGCCTTGAAGGTGCCCCAGGTGGTTCTTCTTTGAAAGACAGTCGCCTCAGATTGGAATAAAGGAGCATGGTCTTGAAGCACTGTACAAGCCGCAAATGACAACGCGACTCAAGGTGTACCAGGGTGCTGGTCCCTTCCTTGCAGCCGAATCATCGTTAGACTGCATTTGAAATTACAAGCAACTCCCCTCCCCCCCCCTTTATGGAAACAAGAGACGCTGAAAAGCCAAGCCTACCATTGTCTCCGTACTCGAGCCGAACTGCTAATCCCAGAAGCCAGTCAATAGTTTCTTGTCGTTCTTGTACGCTGAAGGGGCAATTCACATCTTTGAGGTACTGTAGGAAGGGAGAACACGAGAGATGCAAAGGTGAGCAAACAATCAGCAACAGCTGCAGATCTGGTGGTGTCATGGCAGGAGGGGGGAGGAGGAGACAAAAATAAAACTGTTTACTGCCATGCCCCATCTGATGCTTTCAATTCAGTACTTTCATGCCCAAGTACACCGAAAAGGCTGGAACACACAGCCAGAGCACAGCCGTGCCTTGAAGGCACAGGATGCAGCCATCTTGCTGGAGCTAAGCAGGTCTGGATCAGGTCACTGCTTGGATGGGAGCCTGCCTGGGAACCCCCACTTGCTTCACCTGTGTTCACCAGCGGAGAGCGGCAAGATACACACGTAACCAATGAACAGAGGAGGAGTGGGGAGTGTGTGTGAAACCAACCAGGGAGTTGCGCAAGCACCGCCAGGTGTCAGTGGCGCTCCCACTCGCCTTGAAAGCTCTTGCGGTGGCTTCTGTCAGGGCTGGATCAGGCCGAAGAGCATTTCCAGTCCTCCTTGAAAAGGCCAACAACAACCTTAGGCACAATCCCACCTAACTGAGAGACAGCTCTATCGGGAGCCTCACTGGCTCAGTCCTACTGGCAGTTCAAGAATCCAGCCAGACACACGAAGTTCGACAGAAGCATCATCTGAACGAACAACGCAGTGCCTTCAAGGAAATGCCTGACCACGACCACGACGAGCAGAGCCTGGCACTTGCCCCAAGCTCTTATGAAAAGCTGATTCTTGCAGGCAGAAGCCATGTGGGTTGCCCAGAAAAAAATCTGAATGGGAACATTTTTCAATCCTCTAAAGAGACGGGGATCCAATTTAGCATGCTTGTTTGACTTCTATTTTACAAACAAAATACAAAAATAATTTTACACGCTGTATAAATATCTCAAACATTTCTCCAACAGTCAAAAGTATTTGAACAGAAATATTTGATAAGAAAAATCAATAAATCAAACTTAATGTGCCTTAGATATGTTATATACTGAAACGAATATTACTGGAAAACATAAAAATATTTTTAAGACATAAAGCGAAGGCACTAAAAATGTTATTGTACAACTTTAAGCACAACCAGAAAGCTCTGCACACGTGTACTTCCTAGCGAGAGTCATCTGGGGGGTGGGGAAAGAGTTGACTGTAACTACCCAGTTTTGACTGGCACTGCAATACATTCGTGAGGCTATAATCAACCTCATGAAGCAATGCAATTTCAGAAACAGTAAGTTTTTCAGAGAGAAAAAATATAGCAGCAGAAACGTTCTGCCCCACAAATCTCTAGCACAAGGGGTGTTAGAGGAGTTTCAATGGAGTAAAATGCACCGCAGCAGCGGCAATTACTGGAACTGAGAATGCAGGACATAATGGAGAAGACATTAGTTATCTATTTTTATCTTCACAAAAATCAGTGGAAATGACAGGCAAGGAATAATTAAAAACAATCCTATTTAGATAATCTCATACAACTGCTCTAGTGAAAGATCCAGGAAATCTCTGTACATTACTGCACCCGCAGGAAGCTGCTTTTCTTTGACTTCACCCAGTGCCAGTGAAAGGCCAGAACGAGACGGGCAGGGTCAGTCACATGGGTCCCGTCCACCTGACTTCATAGCCATGGGATAAACAGGTGGTGAGGCCCTATATGACTGGCCCTGGTGCCCCTGAAATGCCAGCCTTTCCCAAGCTCCCTCAACAGCACAGGATGAAGCCAAATGAAGGGGGCCCCTCCATCACATGCTGGTGGAATATCCAAAGGGCTCTTAGGATGGAATGATTTCGTTAAACTGTTCTGTTAAACTGTTTAACGTAAGTTGTCATGTTCACCTAGTGCAGCACTCTGCCCCCCCCCCCCCAAGTGGCCAGCCACAGGTTTCTGGGAAGCTCACAAGTAGAGCAAAATGGAGACAACAACGCCCCTCCTTGGCTTTCATCTTGGCTTTCCCCCATCAGATGACCTTTTCTAAAATTAAGATGTTTCAAATCTCTTTGCCCTTATAGGGAAGATATTCCAATGTCCTTCTATGAACCTTTGCCCGCTCTCTAACAGCTCTGTTGAGATACCTGCTGCTTGATAGACAAGTGTTGTGAAACAGAAACCCTATCCACATGCAGCAGGTAAGGCTTCAAACGAGACTACCTTTTCAAAGGACTTTGTCCATTCTGTGGCATTGTGAATGTTTCTTAAATTCCCTCTGTCTTCAATTTTGTAGTGCCGGATTTTCTGGTCTTCAAGCCAAACAATAAAGTTTCGAAATTCAGTTTCATCTGTGCAGATAAAGATAAATAAATACAAGTCACCATGAAGCAGTCAAAGTCCATCCCAAGCAGAGGATGGTGTGGTTAAGAGGTTCCTGGGACTAAAGCCTTCAATTCCCTGAATTTCAACAAATCAGATTCAGTTTTACTGCCAACCAGAAACAGGCATCCAGTGTGACCTGAAGAAGGTCTCAACCACACAATTTTCAAGAAGATGGCCAAATGTTTTAAACTGCTTTTCAGAAACAGAATTCATTTTGTCCTAGGAAAGAAAGAAAGACACACAGACACAGACACCAGAGCATTTCTCTCCCAATTCCCCAGTGAAAATAACAACACAAAGCTGAGCAGTGCAGCAGCCTCACACGTTGCTTGAACACTGCAACACCACCACCACCCCGCTCTAGTTTCAGTTATCAGCAGCACCCTGCTGGACCTCTAGTCTGAGCCACGTCGTCCAGCATTCTGCTTCCAACAGAAGGCCCACAAGCAGGACACAAAGTTCTCCTACTGTACGTCTCCGTCTCCTAGCAACTGGTACTGAGACACACACGACCTCTGTACATGGAAGTTCCACATAGGCTATCATGGCTACAAGCCACAGATGAGACAAGTCCATTGTGGATTTCTCTCAAAGTTATCGGCACATCTTGTGGCAGCGTATTTATTTTGTGTTATGGTTGTTTAAGCTACTTTTGGGCCAAAATGCCCCCAAACAATGTACGGTGGACTCCAGCTTTACAATGGGTTTACTTTACAATCAAGTCACCTTACAACAGACTCTCCGTAGTAAAACAAGGTTTGCTTTACGATAAGTTATTCACTTTACGATGGGATCACGATTGCCACCAACAGGACCTCATGGGTGATAGATAAGCCAATCAGCGATACGAATTCCAGCACTTGGTAGCCTTTCAGCCAATAGCATCTTTTTTAACATTGTGTCTGTGTGTATGGAGGGAAGGGTACAGCCAATGCGAACACAGATGCAAATGCAAGCCTTTTAAATGGTGTCTCACCTGGCAGAAACATTTTTAACATTGTGGCTGTGTGTATTAAAGGAAGGATACAGCCTTGCAATTTTGTGTTCTATAATTACAACATTGTGTAAATTGATAACCATGGACCCTAAAGAGCGCAGCAGGCACTTTTTAGAGAGGGAAATACCTTAGTTCCACGGCAGAAACGTCAACTTTCCAAGGTCTTGGAACGAATCACCAAAACCAGTGAGTTATTGGGTTCATGTTACAGTATTTTCACAGTACAATGGTGGATTACCATCATAAATGCATGTATGCAAGTCTTCTGCCCCCTCCAATAGAGAGGCCAGATCTGGAACTTTAAGTGACTGGTCAACTGGGAGGTTCACTAGCGAAGGGGGGGGGGAAGAGCCACATTTTTTCAAAGCCCCCCCATCATTTTTTCAAAGCCCCCCCAATCTGATCGCATCGGATCAGTCTCTAGGGTTTTAAAGTAGAGAAAACAATAGCTGCATAGGTGGAATCTAGAACCAAGAGCATGGGGTAGTAACAGGAACTGCGCATGGGACATAGGTAAAAAAGCCTAACTGCTGCATATGGGACAAAATACAGATCAGTAGAAACTGATGTACATGGGGAGGACAAACAGGGCAAGGCAGTTCCAGAATAAAAAACAAAGGAACGAAGCAAAGGAAAATCGGACATTTACATCTACAGCAGGGATTCTCAACCGGTGGTATGTGGACCGCTGGTTGGTGGTACTCGAAACCCCGGCTGGCAAGATGGTGGTTGCCATTGCATCTGCGCTGGAGCCCTCAGAATGGCAGCTCGAGCTCTGCAAAGTCAGCAGAGCTCGAGTGCGCGGCTTCCCACGCTGGGAAGGGTCTTCCTGCCCTTGCCCCCATACCGCTTGATTTATGGGCTCCGGCATGGCAAGAACCCAAAAGTGGCAATGACGTCATCATCACGTACTTCTGGTGGTACTTGGTGTGGTGGCAGCCCGAGAAGTGGTACGCCGGGCTGAGGGGGTTGAGAACCCCTGATCTAGAGACATGTCAAATGCCAGAAGGACACATTTGGCAGAAACCTGCGTCTCTGCCAAACAACTGCAAAGCAGAGTGGGGAAGAGGTGGTTCAAGCCGAAGTGGAGAATGGCAGCAATCGCTTCAACCCTTTTGCCTAGCCACTTCCCGCCCAGCTGGTGCTCTCCACAAAAATCAGTAAAAATCAGAAAGGGAAGAGATTGCAAAAGGAACATGCTGGAGGGGAGGGTTAAGCAACCCCCTCCCATCTGTTGCTTCAAATCATGCCCTTCCCACCTTGCTTTGCAGCCTTTGGAGACAGAACCCAATTCCTAGACCTGGATCTCCACAAAACGTGTTGTCTCACTCAAAAAGAGACAGAGCAAAATGCTCTGATGCATGAAGAGTGGCACCTGGACGTGGGAAAACCTGCTCCAAGTTTATGAATTAGTTGTCTAGCAGCCATCTTTGTATGTGCCTAGGATTTGTACATACCGACAGCCAGGATGGTATAGTGGTTTGGGAGTCGGACTTAGAGCTGGAAGATCCAGGTTCAAATCCCCACTCAGTCATGAAGCTTCCTGGATGACTTTGGGCCAGTCGCTACCCCTCAGCCTCACCTACCTCACAGGATTATAGTGAGGACAACAGGAGGGCAGCAACCCGCCTTTTTCTGCTTATGGTACCCTACACAGGCCTCTCATTGCCTAGATGCAAATAATAAAGTATTATCTACTTCATAAGTCTGCTGCCATATGTTTTATGTCTGTACAGCACTGTGTTTTTAGATTCTGGAGAAACACTATTAAGTAAATAGATATCATATGCATCTTTGTATATATGAATAAGTACCAACACCAGAAACTGGATCAACCCTGCCTCTCTGATGAGTGGAGTTTCATTCATTCACACATGCATGCAGGCATTATTAAGGTTTATATATCGTGCTTTTCAGCAACGTACGTTCACAAGGCAGTTTACATAGCGAAATAAATGAAAATCACTTGGATGGCTTCCCTCTGGATCACAACAGACTTGATAATGTGTGGTCTGCGTGTGCGTAGTATCAAATTTTATCTGCGATGTCAAACCTGCAACGGCCCACTCACCAGGGCCATTCAGAGGAATTTTACCAGGGGGTACAAAGTTTCTTTTGGGGGCCCTTCCCTACATATGAATTTGGCTCCAGCCCCCTTTCTTGCTCCAGGGCCCCCTTTTTGACCCATCTTTTTGCCCTGGGCCAGGGTACAAATTACAACCCCCCTCTCAGAGGCCCTGCCACTCACACAGGGGCACTTGTACGCTGCACCGCTTCCGAATGCGTCTCTCACGTGGTTCCATCTTAAAGAGTACGCTTAAAACAACATAGTTAAGTGTGGGGGCACCTGATAACACGTAACGTGTGAACTGAACCCGAGTCGGCGACGGTGCGCGGCCAGGACCCCCACCAGCAACCTGGAGGCGGGGCTCCAAGACGCGCACGCGTCACCGAGGTCGGCCGCGGCCACGCAGGAGGCTGAGAGGGCTGCGGGGTGCGGCCTACCCGTCTCGCCTCACCTCGGCAGTTGAACCCGGCCGGGTTGTGGTAGTCCAGCGCCGATAGCTTCCGCCGGAACATGGCGTCGAGGTTCTGCGTTCCCCTCCCGCTGTCGCCGCTGCGACTTGAGAAGCGCCTCCACCAGTCGCTGAGGAACGACCAAAGGGGACGGCGAGGGTCTGAACGCGCCTGCGCGGCGGCGCAGGAGAGGAGGGAAACTCCGCCCTCCTGTGGAGAGTCAGCTAGGGCGGCCAATCCGCGCGTGAGGGGAACGGGGAGGGGGAGGCGCCCGAGCTGGCTGAGGTGGGGAAGCAAGAGAAAAGGAGGGGCGCAGTTGACGAGGCGGTCCGCAGAAGCTGATTGACAGGCAGGTTGACGAATAAAAACCGGGGGAGCGAGAGAGCGCTGCTGCGTTGAGATGAACACTCTGGCTCGCTATGGGGCAGTCGCCCTAGGAGGAGCTCATTTTGAAGCCGTCGCTTTGCCCAGTACGCTCAGGTGGTGGTTGTCCAAAATGACACTTTGGTTCGGGGTGTGGTTGGCGTTTCCTGTGCCCATAATATTGCTCCAACACGCCGCTATCCTCCAGCCCTTGGTGCAAATAGGAAGAGCGGTGCTGACGTCTCGCTTTATCAGGGAGATCATCAGCCACGAGCAGGATTTCACGCACTTGTTATATCCTGTCGTACAACACGTGCTGGAAAGGGAAAAGGACTGCTGGAGGCGGGACGGGAGGGATCGGTCAGGAAGCACGCTTGTTTCTCAGCCCCCCCCCCCCATTGGTGACCTCCTTCCGTCTGAGTGCTCTGTGCACCACACCTGTGCAGGAGCCCCCTGAGCCGCTGCTTCTAGGCGATGCCATCCAGGAAATGCTCAGGGACAGAGGCCCGGCTGCTTTGCATGCAGAAGGCCCCAGGCAGAGGCGTAACAAGGGTGGAGCGAAGGCAAGTAGTTCTGCAAGACTTACACCGGAGTCAGCGGCCCCTCCCCCTTGCTGTTGGAGCCATTCTGGCAGCAAAGGCAACATGCAGGACACTCCCCTGTTGCTGCTGGAATGGCTCCACTGACGGGCCACTGACTCCGGTGTAACAGAGTCTTGCAGAACTACTTGCCTTCGCTCCCCCCTTGTTTCACCTCTGGCCCCAGGCTGGGGCCTTCTGCAGTCCGTGGCTGTGTCTCTAGGTAGGAGAGAGCCAAGTTCTCTGTCTGCAATCTGGACAGCGACAGTCCGTCGGTGTAGGCAGTGCTGAGCTTGAGGGATCGAGGGGCTGAATCCGGAGAAGGCGGCAGCAGCAGCAGCTGCGCGTGTTCATATAGCAGCTTCGTTGTACTGCCGGACCGGCACAAGCTGTGAGAAAACGAGACATGGGTCCCTGACCGCGCTTCGCTTTCTGTGTCACAGTCCATGTTCATAAGTGAAGCGTTCTTCCAGAATAAACGGCGAGCTTAGCGTTACTTGCGGGGGAAAGCTCCCTTTACTGAGGCAGCAGTTCTGTTCATGCTCCAGGGAAGGTTTCAAGAAGGGCATCAAGCGTGGACGAGGCTGAGGCACGTGGCCAATTCAGAACTATTGATTCGGTCTCTGGCTCTGCTGCCCTTCGGTGGAGTTGCTCAGAACTGACAGGGTCCTCCGGAGGCGGCCCGTTCGACCCTCAGAACAGCCCTGTGGCTGTGTGGGATAGATGGGGGGGGGGGTTTACGGGACAGTGGGCGAAGATAAATATTTTAAGTGTGGTGGAAGTGCTTTGAACATAGAGCATATAGCGTAAGTATCATGCATGAAACCACAGTAGAAAATGTATGCACACACCACTTCCCACCACACTTAAAAAGTTAGTGCCTGTCTGGGGGTGGGGGGTGCTGGCCAAGAGATTCAAAACCCAGATCTTTCCAGTCGTCCACTCTGGAGTCCTCCAGTTCTCCACCTCCTCCTCCAAACTATACTGTATTCCACAGCTTGCCAGCTACTGCTGCTGCTGCAGCCTCCTGGTCAAGCAGGACTTCTCCCAAATTGTCCAGCAGGGGGCTTCCTTTGTGGGAGACGTGAAGTGCACATCTCTATGAGACAGTCATGCTGCAAGTTCTTACAACTGCTTTGTAATAATGGAATAGCATCAGTAAGTAAGTACTAATTTAGAGACAGACTCTGACCACCGTGTTTGGAGACCTTGATTGTCCCTTGCTGGAAACAGGCATTCAGGCTAAGCAGTGTGTTTGTGTGTGCGTGTGTTTGTGTACGTGTGTGTGTGACTTAACCAGGGGCTGTGGCAGGAGCAAAGGGAACTCTGTCCCAACATGTTCTTTGGGTGACAGTAGGGCTATCTGTGTGCCTACCTGAAACGACCTCAGTCTTGTCCTTTAGTTTGTATTTGAGGGAGGAAAGGCCAATCCAGAGCAATAATAAATCACCAAAGATTTAGCCTGGTAAGTTGCACAGGGCACAATGCTGCAGACCTCGCATGTGCAAAGGAACAGGGCCTTGAGCATTGAATGCTTGCTTGCTTGCTTGCTCTCTCTCTCTCTCTCTCACACACACACGCACACGCACACACACAAGGTCTGAATTGAATGCTTTGCAGTGGGCCTGGCCATTACCATGAATGCTTCACCAAAAGGTACATAGTGGCCCTGTTCCTACACCAAATCCATTGGCGTCCCGGGGGGGGGGGGGGTCGCGAGAGTAGGGAATGGGACACCCCGCTCCAAGACACTGCTCTGGCTCCACCAGATATCTTCCCCTCCAAGTGTCCCTGCATGTCCCTCCTGATTGGTCGCACATGTGTGCTCCGATTGGCTGAACCCCCCTCTCCTCCCATTGGTGAACACGTCACTCTACATCCCGCCCACACGGCCAGACATCAGCACGGTCCACGACGAGCTTGCTAGAACTCAGGAGAGCGCCATTCTCCCGTGTTCCGTTGCGGTCGGTTAAAAAGAAAGCCACACCACTCCTCACGCGCCCGGGACGCACCGGAATTCGTGCTATGTAGATCAGCCTTTAGGAACAGGCGTGCAGACTACACTCACAAAGAGCACGCGTCTTCTAGTACTTCTGCAGCTGGCCTGGATTGCTGCAGATCGGCTCTGAACTGGTGGGACCATATGGACCCCACTCTTTGAAATGCTTCCCTGCATGCCAGTTAGTTTCCACTCCAGGCACAATTCCAAGTGGGTTTTGGCCTTTAAAGCTGTAAAAGGACTGGCTCTAAAATAGTAGAAGGAATATCTCCTCCCTCCAGTGTATTCCTCCTCCCCCTCCCTTAAGATCTGTGAGGGATGGTTTTCCCATTTGAAGTGTGGTAGGTAAAGGTCTCCCCTGCTCGAAAGCCAGTCGTGTTCAACTCTACAGTGCGGTGCTCATCTCCATTTCTAAGGCCATTTCACTGGCATATTTCAGCTGCTCAGATGAAAAGCTGGTTGAAGATCTTCCCATAGCTGTCCGAAGAAATAGGGAAGGCTGGTATGGCTTGGGCAGGCTGGATCAATCATTGCTCTGCCCTCCGAGCAAGGAGAAAAGAAGCCCTGGGCAAATAACATGAGAGTAAAGCTCCTTGTTTGGGGGAAGGAGTGGAGCTGTGTCATCTTCCCCGATCCTCCCACCTAAGAAACTCACAGCTTGAGAGTTCACGCCTTCCCCCTCACTCACAATAAGCCAAGGAGAAAAAACCCACATGGGGAGGAGCGAGTTGTTGCTACACGAGGAGATTCTCCGATTATGCAAGGTTATGCAAGGTTGTGCCCCCCCCAAGATTGAACAGCACCTCCAAGCCACAGCTATCCTCTCCACATGGTGGGATGACTGCAGGGGGAACAACACTTTCAGGGTAAAGAACAGAGAAGAGAGAGAGAGAGAGAGAGAGAGAGAGAGAGAGAGAGAGAGAGAGAGAGAGAGAGAGAGATGCACAGGGAGTTTCTTTGTGTTACGGCTTCCTGCTTTCAGTTTTGCACATGTTGCTGGTAGAAGTGAAGGCTCTGTTCCGGAGAGGCAGTCTCTAGAGCAGGGGCGGAGAACCTTTTCCCTGGCGAGGGCCATTTTAAATATTAGAAATTTGCTTGAGGGCCGGCCATAAGGCTGGATACCATTTTTATTTATTTAATTAATTTTTGCCCCCGCCCCCCATTGGCCTCTGGAGGCTCCGCGCTCACCGTCCGAAGCCGCCGCCAGGTCCGCGCGTCACCTCCGGCGTACCATGCCGATGAGGGCAAGAGGGCAAGACCTTGCCCTCATCGGCGTGATATGCATGTGCGAAATGGCCAACGGCCTAGTGAGAAGGGGTCGAGGCGGCGGCGGGGGAGGACATGCAAAGGCCCTCTCCCGGCCTCCGGAGGTGACGCGTGGACCCGGCGGAGCCTCCAGGGGCCGGTTGGGCGGCCTCCCGGCAATCTCTCCGGGGGCCGGACCGGATGGCCTCGGGGGCCTGATCCGGCCGTGGGGCCGGAGGTTCCCCACTGCTGCTCTAGAGAGAGAGAGAGAGAGAGAGAGAGAGAGAGAGAGAGAGAGAGATCCCTCATAGGAGAGCTAGTTTAAACCTGAACAAGTTGGCTCAAGTCAACTTAAAAAAAGAGGCACGCTGCACGGATTTTGCTTGGCACTGTCCATCGTTTTGTTATTTGTTCCAGGTGTCTTCTGCTTCACAAAGGTTAGAGTCGAAAGGACCCTCAGGGGCCCAACTCCTGCTCAGTGTGGGCAACTACTGCAGCATCCCCAACAGGTGGCCGGCCATCCAGCCTCCAACAAGGGACAGCCCACCTGCGCACAAGGCAGACTCTTCCACTGTTGCACAGGCTGTACAGTACCGCTCCATCGGGCGGTTTGCCCAGTGATGTGTGAATGGGAATCCTGCAAAGTGGAGCTTTGGAAGGAAGGACCAGGGAGAGAGGTCTTCCCTCAGTCAACACTTGCATCATCTGAACTACTACTAAGCATGCAGGAGCTGATCAGAGTGTTTGATTTCTATTCTGCAATAACAGCAGTTTTTTGTGCTCTAATTCTGAAAGGTTGAAGAAGAAAGTGTAAGCCAGCGTGACTATTTTCATAAATATGAATCTGGATAATTTGTGAAATCTTTACTATCCTATTAGTCCTCAACTTCAGGCTGGCAGTGTCAAGAAAAACAGTAGGCGACTTTATGCCAATAAAGGTTTCATTCATTCATTCATTCATTCAGTAGGCGATGCCTACTGTTTATCCTGCCATGCTAGCCCGGGACAAACAGATGCCCCTCCTATTGACAGCACAGCAGGGCACGCACACCATCCCTGCCATGCATTCCGAGGTGGAGTCGATGGCATCCTTAGAGACTAAGATGCAACTGTCCACTTGGTAGAAATTGCTCACTCTGCAACAAGGTGCTGTCCGTCATCTGTGTCTGTACCATAGAGCACAGAATGCTGGAAGACTCCTTTAGAAGAAAAGAAAAAAAAGAGAGCGACCCAAAATATCCATCACAACATACAGTTTACTTGCAGAACAAAAAGCTACCAAATACAAATGTTAGAAAAACAGTGGTAGTAACTATGCACCAGACAGCCCACGGCCCATTAGCAGCTATGACACATTCTCGGCTAAATGTTTGTTCAAAGTCAGCTGACAGGCGGCTGCAATTCTGATCTCTCTCCCCCTTACGTGGCACTACTAAAAGGCTAAATATACACAAGACACAATGCTGAGGAACATCCGAGTAAGTCTAACTTGTGATTATTTTACACTTCAACATAAATAAAAATGACATTGAGGAAAAGCCGAACAAAAATTAAGAATAAGGCTACACACATACACACACACACACACCCCTTTGCATCATTCTGTAACTCTGCCCTGCACAACCCTCTTTTTTTGACAAAAGACAAAAGGGCTTGTTTGGCAAGAGCCAAAGTGGACATTAACGTTATTCTTGTACACATTTTTCCCCCTCCCTCTCTAGGCAACTCTGCAGATGTCAAGATCTTTAGCCTCATGACGTAGATCCACATCGGTATCTGGTTCTCCAAAGAAGGCGGCCCGTTTGCTCTTTGCACATGCACTTCCAGGCAGTTGGATTTGTAAATTGGGTGGACTCTGGAAAAACACGTCCACGGTGCTGAAAAATCTCTACATCAGTGTCCAGGGTGGCCCAAGTTGGAGTCAGGCTCCTGTCTGGTTTACAGGATGGCACAGAAGAACTTCTTCTCTCTAAACGGGTTTTCCGACGCAGGGACAGGAGTCAATAAGGGGTCCTCCTTGGCATGGGCTTCACAGTATGCCATCAAGTCTGCTGCTGCTTTAGACACCTGCGAGAAAAAGAAGGTTCGATGGACCCCCTCGGCTCTCTGGAGCTCTGTTTGTCCCAGAGCAAGAGGGCCCGGCTAGTCGGCCAGAGGAACGCCCAGAGAAGAGGGCCCTAGCTAGAGGCAAGGAATGACCGAGCCCCACTGCACGGCTGTCACGTCGCACCAGGGTGGGCGACTCTTGTGTGCAACCATGTGGGAAGCTGACAGGATCCGGCAAAGGTACAAGTCCTGTACAGTGGCAAATTTTCCTCTGAAAATCGAAACCCAAATGGAAAGAGAGGGCTTTTTGTACATCGGGGGCACTCTCCAGTGTTACCTACAGCAGGCTCGTGCTGCAGCTCACTCCCTTAATTCAAGGAGGCAAACATTTGCACCCCTTTTTGTATGATTTTGCCCCAAGATTGCCAGAACAAAGCCCCGTTTTAACAGAGGTTTCACAGTCTACTTAGCACTAGCTGCGAGGAGAAACCTGCCTGCCAGTCAGCTGGTTTGCTCCATAGGTCCTGATACGCCAAACCCTTTCTGCTTTGCCCTCAATTCCCCACCCCTACAAATGTTAAACCAGAGGTTGAAGCAAGTTCATGGGGTTTTTGTCCCCAAATAAGCCAAAGAAACAGAAATGCCCCAGGACCTCTTGCCAACAGGACAAGTGGGGCGCAACACATTCATGGCTGCCAGGCCCCTTCAAGGGACGCTGTGGCGCCCCAGGCCTCTCACTATGCCTCAGAGTCTAGGGACAATCCTCTGTTTCCTCCCAAGCGACACACTTCTGGGGAAGAGAATACTTCCTAGCCCTTCATCTAGCTTGCAGCTGGAGAGCCAGGCTCGGACCGCGCTGCGAGGCAGCTGCATTGATTTAGGAAGTGCTTGGTGTGCCCAGAAGGGCAGCGCCAAAGCAAGCTCCTGGCTTCCCCCTCTCTAGCTCAGGGGTGGAGAAGGCGAGGGACTCGCTTTAGCTCTGTGCTTGCCAGGCACCGTGTGGCTCCCTTTCCTGCTCCAGAGCTGGCGGCGACGACAAGGGCTGGTCTGTTTGGCCCTGTGCTGCAAGCCACCCCCGTCATCTCCCTCCCAACCTTGGAACTGGAGAGAGGCCAGGGATGGGCAAGGCCTGCTCCTCTATAGCTGCTGAGCTGGGAGGCAGGCCGGGGTCCTCATGCCTGCCGAGGGGGGGGGCACACTGACCATGTCAAGTGAATTTGTGGAGCCCTCGCTGGGCTTAAGGTGTGAGAGTGATGGAACAACCCCCTTCCACCACCGAAAAAGGGAATTGGTTATGCGCCAGATCTCATAGTAATAATTTAGTTACTACACTTAACAATGATCTGTCCGAGTTTGCTATAAGAGGACTCTAAGGGTGAAACCGCGACTTGTTCATAGAGGTGATTTTCAGCAGAAAACAGTGTGGTGGAAAAGAGCACGACACCCTCCACCTCTGCACTGTCCTAATCCAAATTGCAGCCCTACAGGACTGCTACAGAAGGGTAAACGTAATCCTGTAGTTACACACATTTAGTATCATGTGCAAGTTGGGATTTTGTGGAGGTGGCGTATCTGGCAGGGATTGGCTGAATTGTCAGCGGGTGGTGGGGCTGGCAGAAAAGTCTCTGGTCCTAGAGAGGCAGGTGAGGAAGAGAAGAGAGAGGCCCAGGGAGACAGAGTGGTCATAGTGGAGAGAACTGGTAGAGAGTTGCTGGGGTGGGAAGGCCTCCACGAGGGAAGGGAGGGAAAGAAGGCTGCTAGAGGGAAGCGCCTGAGAACAACTTAGCCTTTGCCCAAGCCAGTCTAGCAGGGGAGTCTCAGAACCAACACACTCTCCCCCGAGCTAGATTTGAACCCAGTTCCCAGGAGCCCAGGCAGAGACTGCCTGCATCCCGGCCATGTCACATCTGGGAGAGCTTGAGCGTACTGTTGTTCACTTTCAATACATCTCTGGGGCGGGGGGGGAGGGGCGTTCAGGAGTGCTGCTACAGTTTACCACTGTGGGCGGGGACAGCGAGTCGTTTCCAAGAATGTCGTCATTTTGTCCAAAAGGGGCCAGGCTCTCGACTGGCAAGTTTCCTTTCCATCCCTTTCTAAACAGATGCCAAACTGCTGCGTGGTTGCCATAGTAACAGAAGGAGAAAGGTGTTGCTGTCTGGGAGTGTTCAGCAGGAAGCCAGCGGTGTGGAAACCCCCAGCAGCTGGATTCCCACCCCTGGCTATCTATGGAGGCCGGCTAGGTACGTTGCACCACTTACAGAGCACGGGCAGATCCAGAGGCTTAGGGAGAAGTTCCGAAGATGCCCCCCGCTGCCGCACCACCACCACCCATCTTCAGGGCAGTGTAGAGAAAATAATATCTACAGTTCAAGACAGTTACATAGCAGAGCAGTAAAAGATTTTATTATATATATATATATATATATATATATATATATATATATATATATATATATATATATATATATATATATATATATATATATATATATATATATATATATATATACCGTATTGGTCTGAGTATAAGACTCACTTTTTTCTCCTAATTTAAGTTTTTAAACTAGGGGTGCATCTTATAATCAGGCTGTTGCAATTTAATGCCAGTGATTTAATTAATTTTTTTTAATAGCACCAAACTTTAAGGGTGCGTCTTATAATCAGGTGCGTCTTATACTCGGGACAATACGGTGTATATATCTATATCGATATTGATATCGATAGATAGATAGATATAAAATCAGGCAGCCTCCCTGCTCTTTCTCCTAACCTGGGTGGTTTCTGCCTGTGCCGCTTAGGAAGATAAGGCAGTGGAGTGGGGGTGGGGGGAGGACAGAAGACAAGATGGGGGGGGGGAGGACAATAGCTGCAAGGTCTGAAAGCCAAGTGGAGATTCCACAAAATCCAGGTCTCTCGTTGTTCCACACCTGAACTGGCCACGAGCAGTAAACGTTTGGGAGCCACCTGGAATGCGTGTTGATCACCTCCACATTGTAATCCCCATACATGGGGCTGTACTCCATCCCATCACCATCTCCAGGTGCAATGCCTGCTGCTGTTTGCATTACAGGAGTACGTGGAAAAAGAAAGAAAGAAAGAAAGGCAGGCCCCTGTGGATTCCCTCAACTTGCAAGGCGGCTCCTTCAGGAAACCAGGTCCCAGCCCAGTTGCAGCACACAGCCCAATCAGAACTCCCCCCTCCGCCGATGCAGCTGCACCACCAGAATGCATGCCTGCCGGGGGGGGGGGGAGGCTCCGGGGTCTCCTCCAGGTAATGGAACACTTGCTCCCTTCCCCAGGGGTAAGCAGCCCCCCCACTGCTGCAATGGGTCTGGTGCAAGTCCAAGTGGACTCAGGAAGGTGGATTGAGGCCAGGAAGGGGGAGAGGATACCGCCCCCTTCCCAGCATTGAGATCCCCCCTCCCTGTCCTGTCCTCCGCCCCATTCCTCCCCTCCCCACCCATGTCCCACCTCCTGCTCTGACTGACCGGCGCTGGGGCTTTTCTGGAGGCTGCTGTAGCCACTGACAGTCATGTCCCGGCTGCGCGGAAATTTGGCAGATTGTGCTTGGTGGTGACCCCCCTGCTGCACTGCTGATTCCGGTAGCACAGTAGGCCCATAGGATTGGGCCGACAGTCCTATTCATCATGTTGACTTAGAAGCAAGTCTCATGGTGGTTGATGGGGCTTACTCCCAGATAAGCATGTATAGCAGAGGTTTACTGGGGGTCCTGGAGGCTGTAGGGAGGCCTGCGGATCCCTCCGCAGCCTCCCCGAGCTTTAGATTGCTGCTCTGCGGCAATTACGACCACTTCCCACCCACCGCATTGCACAGCAGGATTGCCTATGGAGAGCACAAGTCCTGCCCTGCGACAATGTACAGAATTCTCTTTTCCCTGGATGATCACTAGTACCACAACCGGAACACATTTTGTACCCCAAAACAGCCCAAGGCTGCAACTGTAGACACAATTGACTTGTGAGTATGTTCCATTGAATTCTATGGGACTTGCTTTCAAGCAAATAAGCACAGGAGCAGGCTATACGTCCGTATCTCCTTGTGGTTGGGGTGTAAAAGAAGAGTCTAGTGTTTGTTGTTTTATGATTAATCAGGGATGTGGATCAAGTCTCTGACTCCAAGTCTCGAGTCAAGTCCCAAGTCTCTGGGTCTTTGGTTGCGAGTCCCTATCTATTTAATGGGTTAAAGTGGGTTTAAACCTGAACAACGTTGGACTTGTCGTAAAAGGCTGGAATCGAGTCTTTTACAATCACCGAGTCAAGTCAGAGTCAAGTCATTGAAGCGACTTCGTCCGAGTCAATAGACTCAAGTCTACATCACTGCGATTAATCATATTGTTAATAGAAGAAGCACAAGCAAGGACTAACTTGTACTTGGCCAAGACCTTCCCCACATCCCCCATGATCATCATGCACACACTGGGCTTCTCACTTGCCCCATCCCAAGGGCTTGGGTTAAAACAAAAGGTTCATTATTCTACCCGATCTTTGGCCAACCAAAGCTAGTTTGAAAGCTAGTAAAGAGGTACACTTAATGGGTTTTCCAGCCATGTATTTATTGTGAGGAAATACAGATAGAAAATTTCCTGAGGCTTGCCAGTGGAAATCCTTTGATGTCCGTGATTGCTTTAAAGAGACAAGCAGCTGAACTGCGTTCTCCTGGACTATCTGATGCTGGCAGGCAATATTACTAACACTTGCTGACGTTTCGTTACACACTTGTAACTTTATCAAAGCAAACACACGAACCAACGCGGCTTCAAGCCGATAGATGTTACTGTCTGTTGAGGAGCATCGTCACTTTTTGTAGTTGAGAAGCACTAAAGGCTGGGCTACACTATAGCCGTGCGGCAAGCGTGCGTCCTGCGTGACGTCCTGCGTGCGGCACGCACGTCAAGTGCAGGCTGCCGATGGCAGCCGGCGTTGGCCCGTCGGCAGCCGACGTCCCCGCACGGGCAAAGTCGGCCTCGGCTCGACTTTTGCCCCGTTTCTGGAACGTCGGGCCAATGGGGGCAGCCCTTGCACAGTAGGGGCGGGATATGTCTGTGGGGACCAGCTTCTGTCCAATCAGAAGCCACAACTGGAGAGCACGTGTGGCTTTGTTCCGGCTGCGTTCCAGCAGCGCTCCGGCTGCCGCTCCGGCTGCGAGACGCAGCCGCGACGCAGCCGTCGACAATGTAGCTCGGGCTTAACTGCTGATTCAAAACGGAAGCTTGTTGCCTAGTTACGCAAACCCTGCATGACCTCTTAAAGGGATACAGTTATGGAGTACCATGTAACAGTGTGAGTGAGGTGCAGAACGGGCTGATCAATTAGAGGCAGAGGCAGGTTGTTGCACACTGGCCAGCTGCAGCTTCCCCCCCCCCCTTGTGTGTTGTCCAAACAACCTTTGAAGAAGCGGAAACCACACCTTGTTCACGAATGACAGTTCCTGCTGCCGGTTAAGGAGGTCCAATGATCTTCTTTGTGTTATTGCAATGGCCTCTAAATTAAGTCTCTGTCTATTATTGGCTTCATTAAAGAGAGAGCGGGTAGCTTGAAATGCAATCTCATGTCCAGACTCTGCTGCATGCGCAGCAATGGCAGATTTTTCTTCCTGGGAAGTCTTAGTAGCCCTTGTATGTTCCTTTAATCTCACCCTTACAGGTCTTTTTGTGTTGCCCACATACACCCGCCCACAGTCCCCACATGGTATCTGATATACTCCTGGATTAGAAAGTGCAGGTCTTTTATCTTTCGGATTACCCAGCATTTGCTGTATCTTCTGTGTTGGTGTAAATATTGTTTTTACTTCATGTCTCCTGAACACATGTGCTATTTTGTCCGTAACACCTTTAACAAAGGGAAGAGACAGCCACTTAAGATCTTTTTTCTTTTCAGTAAGTGTACCCTCATTTTCCTTCTTGCTGATGTCCTCACAGGTGGAAACGGTGTGGGAACAACAACTAAAAAAGAAGAACTATGTTCATGCTCCTGAGGACATCAGCAAGAAGGAAAATGAGGGCGTACCTCTTTACTAGTTACAAATAGCCATGAAAATCTTCATACTTTTCTAGTTTGAAAGCCTTCTACAACTTGAACCGCTTCTGGAAGATGGAGAGGTTTGCATCTGGCAGGTCTCCAGGAGCCAAAAAGGCTAAACAGAGGGGACAGCCACCAAGCAAGTGGGGGCTTTTCAGAACGCAGTGCAAGCACAAGTCACTAGGTTGCAGCTTCTCTGAATTGTTTGAAAGAGTTTTGTGAGCTGCAGAGAGCCACAAATCAGGAGCGAGAATGTCCAGTGTCACAGGACCCTGGGCATTGTAGCCCACGCCACAGCACTCACACTAAACCTCCTGGTTTTGCATGCCAGTTTGCCATTTTGAGGCAGGACTGTTAGCGTTTCAGCTCCATTAGAAATGCCGCTGGCCCCATTAACCTCAACAAGGAGGTCTGCTAGGGCTTCGTGTGAGCCAGCAGTCAGGAGGGCCAAGCCCCCAAGCACGCCCGACCAAATGGCAGCCTTGGGAAGATGCAAAGAGTGCCCAGTCGAATGCACGCCGATTATGGGATTTCCAGTAGAGGCGCAAGGCACTCCGTTTACATGTGGAGTACTTACCATTGCCCTGCATGTATTCAGAATACACTCTACAAGGCAGGTCCGCTTCAGAGGAATCCCCCAGGGTTTCACAAAACATATGACTGTAGAGTTTTACCTTTATTCTGTCAATATTGGCCTCCATTTTGAGCTGTTCCACCAGTTTCCTGGCTTGCGCTATGCTGGTGTTGTTGTTGCTGGCCATCGGAGCCTTCTGCCTGTACGAGTGTTTCGTTCCTTCAAATGCACTGCCAAAATAATAAATTACACCAATCCATCAGGGAACTAATAAACTGCCAGGCTTGCACACCCATCCGCCGGGATGCAAAATCTAATAAAGGAGCTGGTGATTAATAATGATGCAAAACTACACTTTAGTGTCACTTGCACCAGGTCCCACTTTTTATTTTTATTTTTTAAAGCTCATTATTCTCGTTCAGGAAACTCTCTTGGAAAAAGTTAAGATTCGTACACATCCAACATGATGAGATTTTCATGGAGTGCCTGAGCATGCAGAGTGTGCTGTGCTCATTTCTGAGTAATCCCAGCCAGCTGCCACGTGACTGGAATCAGACACATACCACCTGGCTCCAGATTCGTCACCCTCCCACCATGCTTCAAGGCAGACTGTTTCAGGTACCTGATCACATCATTGCTCGGCAATCTTTTTCCAAAATGTTTTACGCTTAACCTGCTCTGAGGAGGGGAAAAATATCTTTGTGACTGACACATGAGACAGCCAACCAGCGGTGGGCAAATCAAGCTCCTGGCTACAAACTAATTGGCAAGAGATTGTCCCCAAGCTCAAGCCAGGGAAAGAGATGGTACAGGCATTTTGAACTAGAATGAGTCGAGCTCCCCAAGCAGGCTCCTTGCTGAGCTCATGTCTGAACGCACCTCGAGGAGAACCAAAGGGCGACTGTGGTGGCGGCGGCAGCAGCAGCTCCTCTCCAGTGGTCTTGGGCCAAGTGGTCTTTGCTAGCCTTGCAGCCTCCATGAGGATGGGAACTCCACGAGCAAAGCTCCAGGTACCAGAGCAGATGTGCTCCCAGCCAGGATTGTTCCCTCTTGGAAGCCACTGTCTGGATGTGCCCTGAACCAGCATTTCTCCATCATCAGCCATCCTGTGCCCCGCATAATGAGAGGGACCTCAATACGGCACAGCTCCTCCCAGCCATTCACTGATACAAGACGAATCTTGTTGATGAGAAGGAAGGGCTGTAGCTCTGTGGCCAAGTAATTGCTCTGGAGACAGAAGGCCCTGTGCAGTCCCTGTGCAACGTGACAACGTCTCCAGGCAGGATGGAGAAGAGTCCAGTCCAAAACCCTGGAGAGGAGACGCCAGTGCCACTAAGTCCAGCAACAGGGACCAGAGCTCTGACCACACACAAGGCAGCTCCATATATATTTCTGCTTGTTTAGCTCTTTAAACGTACAGAAGTCCCATTGGGAGGTGGGCGAGGGAGGGAGGGAGGGAGGCAACAACCTTATTTGACCCCATGTTGGGCCACCTTAGGAAAAAAGTGCATTGCAGAGAAAAGTGACTACACCTGACTTTGGAAGGTGGAGAATCCCCGTAGCACTTCTGTTTGTTCAGCACACAAATATGGTATGGACCACTCACCTAAGTCAACCTTGCACACTCCCCTGCAACGTCCAGCGTACAGCAGACTCAAGCTAAGAGGCCGTGCACCTCAGGAGTAACCAAAACCCTGTAGAGTAAGGGGACAGAGTTGATTGGGATGCCTAATCTCCCCAAATCTTAAGAAAATATGTGCAGCGATGCCCCCCCTCCCCCTAAAACTTAGAAATGTACAGAAGAGCACTCTTTCACGACTCACAAATAGGAAATTCAGACGAGCACATTCTCTCAAGGCAACAGCCAGAGAATTATTGCTGCAGGTTAAGTTGGAAGGGCCTGGAGGGAGCAGCTGTCAGAACAAGGCAACATTCTGGATACCAAACACACAGTCCAGAAATGCAAGAAGCGACTAGTTGTGGGAGTTATGCGCTGATTTGAAGATGCATTTGCTGGTTGCCACTTCGCCTGCCTGAACACTGGGGCTGCAGCAGCATGGGGGGGGGGAACGGTCAGATCTTCCTTCTCTTGCAGCCCCAAGTCAAATCATCCGCCAACAACCACTTCTTGAAAAACAATATTATGTGAGGAATTCTAGTCACATTAAGTCCCTCATCACGTCTAATTTGGCCCACGTCTAATTAAAAGTGTCATTTAATTCTTCCCTTGCCCTTTTCTCATTTTAAATTCACACTTTACACAAAGTCTACTCAGTCATTTTAATGTCCAGTTGTTTCATAGATTTCCCACCATCTTTGGGGACACTCTTTCCAAAGGTATATTTACCTTTAAAAAAAAATATGAATTTCTTGCAAGACCAACATGGCAGGACCAAACATCAGCGATAATTTGAGTGCAACCCAAACAGGCCGCACACTTCAGATGCACAATGCACAACTGTATAAAATGGTCTAAGATTCCAACCCTCACTCGTCCCACAAACACAAGGTCGCATCCTTGCATCCAATATCTGTTACTCTTGAGTAGCCACTGCCACCACCTTCATGTTCTCAATTATGTATTGGAAGCTCTGTTACTAGGAAGAAGTTGTTAAAACCAGCCTGGAAGCCTTAAGAACATAAGAACATAAGAAGAGCCCTGCTGGATCAGGCCAAAGGCCCATCTAGTCCAGCTCCCTGTATCTCACAGTGGCCTCACCAGATGCCTCAGGGAGCACACAGACAAGATACCTGTTCCTGTTGTCCCTCCCTTGCACCTGGCACAGAGAAAACCTACTTTTAAAACCAGGAGGTTGCTTATGGCTTGTAACCTGTGATGGTCTTTTCCTCCATGAATCTATCCAACCCCCTTTTAAAGGCATCTAGGTTCCAAGATCACTGCAGACGGAGACAGCAGCCATGAAATTAAAAGACGCTTACTCCTTGGAAGGAAAGCTATGGCAAATTTAGATAGCATAATAAAAAGCAGAGATATCACCATACCAACAAAAGTTCGTATAGTCAGGGCGATGGTGTTCCCAGTAGCAATGTATGGTTGCGAGAGCTGGACCATAAGGAAGGCTGAGCGCCAAAGAATAGATGCTTTTGAACTGTGGTGCTGGAGAAGACTCCTGAGAGTCCCTTGGACTGCTAGGAGATCAAATCAGTCAATCCTAAATGAAATCAACCCTGACTGTTCCCTGGAAGGACAGATACTAAGGCTGAAACTCAAATATTTTGGCCACCTAATGCGAAGAGAGGACTCTCTGGAGAAGACTCTGATGCTGGGAAAGACTGAAGGCAAAAGGAGAAGGGGAAGGCCAAGGATGAGATGGTTAGACAGCATCACCGATGCAACGAACATGAAAATGAGCGAACTCAGGAAGATAGTGGAGGATAGGAAGGCCTGGCGGGATATGGTTCATGGGATCACGAAGGGTCGGACACGACTTAACGAATGAACAACAACAAGGCCAGGTGCCATCACCACATCCTGTGGCAAGGAGTTCCACAGATGAATTACATGCTGGGTAAAGAAATATTTTCTTTTGTCTGCCTTGCGACACCCTCCTCCGCCTAAGCCTGACAGCAGCTCAGGAGGGCTTCTTGTGTTTACTGCTGGGGTTGCAAAAAGAGGGGGAATATTAAGCACCCAGCAGACCAGACTGCTTGGCTGGTGGCCTGCATTCTGCTTGGCGGGCCACAACTCATGTAGACCTAGAGCAAGACAAGTATACCGCACGCACGCAGAGAGAGAAGCGTTACACAAGCATGTCCCTATCTTTATGCAGTAACCATCGAAGGGCATGCTATAGTAATCCAGACAAATACAGCAGAACCGTCATCTTCACCGACATGATCGCCTTTGAACCTTGGATCGAGGGGTTTGCAGCATGTCACTGAGGATGACACATTTCTCCCCAAAATGTTTCCCTCCTCCTGTGCCTTCGCATCTTGGGCTCCATCCCAGGACCAGATTGAAGTGGCAGCCTTGCAACATCTACCCAGGAAATGCCCAGCTTGCAAATGCACCCATCCTGAAAACTCTCCTCTCAACTGTCCTTGCCCCATAGCAGAGCCAGCAAATCTGACCAGCAGCACTGCCCTGGCCGGGATCAATGTCACCGATTATTACGGTACAGTGAGCCCTTGATTTAACGGGCCAACGGAGGGGGAAGGGGGGGGGTCTGTTAAGGCCAAATGTCCACTAGATCAGAGGGCTCACTGCACTGAACGTCCTATTTTGGTCAAACAGCCCATGCAGAGGAAGGAGTGAGGTAAGGGGTGTGCAGTTTCTTTGAGAGCACCATGATCCTCCCCTCTCTTTGCGCAGGCAACAAAACGGAACTGCAGGATGCCCTTCCCATTTTGCTTAAAGGGCGCACACAGAGGGAGGAGCGAGGCAAGGGGCATGAGGAGGAAACGTTATACAGCTGACCCTCAATTTAACACTTGTCCATCCACCGTTCTCTCTATGCAAAAGAGCCGTAGGACGGAGTAGTAGTTCTGGAGAGAGAACGTCACATTGAGAAGCACAAATCTCTGCCTCTCAAAACTACTAGTGGAACAGCTGCAAACACCCCCCCCCCCACACACACACACTCTGTTCCAATGGCACACCACTGTGTAGAATGTGGCTTGTGGGGCTGTAACGCTACTTCTGGTTGGCTCCCACAACGCCAGAGACACATAACAGCCCATAAATATTCTTGCGCATGATCTACAGTTCAGCCTCTGTCCTCTGCTCGGGGTACTAGGGGTGCAGCCAGGGCCAGCATCCCTCCCAGATCTTCAGACCCCCCCCCTAAAACTCACCCTTCGCCCCGCCACATGCTCAGCCCTTGCAGGCAGATGCCTCCCCACAGAGAAGGCGCATTTCCACCGACCGTCACAGGCTCCCTCCCAACTACAGCACTGGCCTGACCTGCCCCATTCACACCATGGTCCTCATCCTGCTGCCCTTCCCTCCCAGCCTTTGAGATGCCAGATGTTCTTCGTGAAAGAAAGGAGTGGTGGTGGTGGTGGTCAGGGAGACCCCCTCTGTGCCCAAAGAGCCCACTCAGCACAGGCAAAACGGAGCTAGGCAGACAAGGGTCTTGAGTCAATCCAGTCAGCACTAAAACATCATTCTGGGTTGCCCTGGCAACCGCAGGACCAACACGCAGAGATGGGCTGAAGCACTCACAGCACGTCAGGCGCATGCTGACCAGAACGGTCCCTCTACTCCCAAGCTGACCCAACTTGCTAGAGTTTGAAGAGCAGCTGCTCGCTTACCAGCCCTGCGGTGCCCAGGCCCGTGACCACTTCCTGCCCCTCCCCTCCCAATGGAGAGCTAAAGTACCTCCATCCAGCCCCCTTCTGTGCTTTTTTTTTTTATAGTATTCCTCCTGGCTCCTTAAGCCTACTTGCAGATCGCACTCTCCCTTGATTGATATGGCTGGCAGGTGTGAGGATATGTGGCTGGGTACACATGCATGCCCCCTTTCTCTTCCTGCCTGTAATTTAACAGCTGTGCGCCAGGCAAAATTCAATAGGTGCAGCTTCACCTCCTGCATGTCTGCTGCATGTCTGCTGTGATGCAGTTCTTTAAATGCATAAAACGCCCTGCCAGGAATAAAAGGAATCATAAGTATTCCCTCCTCCTTTGCCGGAAATGCAGTTGTGATTCTTGAACTGGGTGCCCAATAGCTCACTATATAACTTGGTGCTTATACAGCCTGAGAAGAGAGGCACATTTGCTTTGGATACCGCAGTAGGGTTCTTACCTTGGACCAACAAAAGTAGCCTCCTTCCGTCCTCTTTTAATGACTATAACATGCACTTCACGTAGGCATCACCACCATCATCATCATCCTACCTTGAAATTGCACCCGTGTCATTTGCAAGACTCTCTTTCAGCCTGGCCCTGGGGGGGGGGCACGTCTACTGGGAAGAAAGCTCATATGAGCAGTGGAACTTGCTACCAGGCATGTGCAAGTAGGATTGCAGCCATGGAATCCACCCCAATGCAGGTCTTCTCAGAAGTAAGTCCCACTGCATGCAATGTCCCAGGTAAGTGCACGAAGGACTTTGGTCCACAGTCATTTGAAAAGGTTTGTTTCCTTTAGGAGCTGGGAACTGTGGCAGGGTGAGGTTGTTCCGCAGAAGAGCTGGAGGGAGGAGCCTGGCGGGGGGCGGGGCCACCTTGCCAATGTTGCTTTCGTTTCTAGGCGGCACCTCTTCTCCTACTGTAAGAGCGCCTACTATGCAGCAAAGTCGAGTCAAAGCCAGCCCCACCATGGCTTCCCCAGAGCCTGTACTCTGCGAGAAACAGCCTGGTGAACTCTGTGTATGTGTATAGCAAAGCAAGTGCCCCAGAGAGTCACAGGGCTTCATCCCAAGGAATTGTGCACAGGTTTGTGCACAGGGTGGCGCAGTGGGTTAAACCGCTGAACCAGGAGCTGTCGATCGAAAGGTCGGCAGTTCGAATCCGCCACGGGGTGAGCTTTCATTGCTCGGCCAGCTCCTGCCAACCTAGCAGTTCCTAAGCATGTCAATGCGAGTAGATAAATAGGTACCGCTTGCGGGAAGGTAAACAGCGCTCCGTGTTCCAGCCGCATGCTATGCGCTGCGGCAAGGAGAGTCACGCCGGCCACATGACCACAGAGGCGTCTTCGGACAACGCTGGCTCTTCGGCTTTGAAATGGGGATGAGCACCACACCCTAGAGTCGGACACGACTGGACTTAATTGTCAGGAGACAATTCCTTTACCTTCACCTTCACCTTGTAACCTTACTGTCACATGCAAACCAGAAGATCACAGTTAATGACCCAGAGCAACACCAATTATTTTGGAAAAAGCAGAATCCTCGGATAACAACACAACCCCACAAGCTGGAGGGGGTTGCTGTATTAGTCTTGTACAGTAGCACATTTATGCTGGTATAAACCTTTGGGGACTGCAGCCCACTTCCTCAGATGCAGGATGACTAAAAGTAATTCTTTTTCTGACGTGAGCTTTTGATGCAAGAGCTGATTTCATCAGAGGCATGTGTGTGTGTGTGTGTGTGTGTGTGTGTGTGTGTAGGTAGGTAGGTAGGTAGGTAGGTAGATCTGTCTCTGCATTCACAGGGAGTACAGGTCCAGGCTTTCCCACACTGAGGATCAGTAGAGTTGGGATAATCAAGTCCAGCTCCCAGCAAGCACATGCTGATTCTAAAGGCTCCCTAGGGTTGCCAATGTTTATTACTGGCCCCTGCTCCTGTGCCTTTAACAGCAGCAGCTTCTGCAGATGTTAGGTGTTTTTCCTTATTGCCATGCTATGGAAAACATTTTGCTTGTGGACCTTAGAATCCAAATAATGTCTCCTAAGACCGCATTCTGGCCCTCCCTCTCTTAGGTAATCTGGGGGGGGGGGCTCTCCTACAAGTGCCGCCTGTGTCCAAAGTTAGAGGGATGGCAGCGCGAGGGCGAGCCTTCTCTGTAGTGGCGCCACAATTATGGAATTCCCTATCGAGGAATTAAGAACAGCCCCCAAACGTTTCTGTTTCATCTGACATTTAGGTGACGGGTTGCTCTCTGTGTTTTGTTCTGCTGCCTCCTTTTGAACCAAATACTGTAGCTGCTCCCCCCCCCCCCAAATGGTTTTATTGTTTTTATTAATGTTTTATTACTCCTTGTTTACATGCACTGTACATTCATTACGGAGCTTTGTAAGCCGCCTTGGACATTTGCTTTGGCTTGGGAAAGGCAGGATATAAATTCATTCATTCATTAAATAAATATAGTCAATCAAAGGTAATGTGTCTGTAGCCATATTTTTACCACCCACCCAGTGGCAGCGCAGTTTCTTCACTTGCAGAAGTGCAAATGCTCCTTCGTTTACACGGTCCCTGTAAATCAAACCAGAAGTCCTGCACTTCTGTGTTTGAAGAAACTGTGCAAGGAGCAAGGCAAGGAGGCGTGCGATCCACTTTCTGCACGCTTTTAGTGGGTGGAAAGCAGATCCATGCGGGTTGCATCTGTGGCAGGCTGAAGGGAGGCGGTGGCGGACTTGGGGTGAAGGGCACCCCAAACCTACCACGCTTCGCACTCCCATCCCTGTTGTTCACTGTCCACAGTTACAGGGTGCTTGAACAGGGCTCTTATCTTTTTCACAGCCAAGGCAAAGGCTGCTTGTTTGTTAAATGCTTAAGACACTTATGAACCTGCCTTGTACTGAATAGAACATGATGTTCACCCAGGTGGAGACAACCGTTGCCTCCAACAATGGGGAGGGCCACCACCTTCGTGCCCCGCTTGTTGCGGGCTCCTCAGAAGCACTTGCCCATCCTCTGTTGGAAACAGAAGACCAGGTGGAGAGGGCCTTTGGTCTGATCCTGGAGTCCGCTCATTTTTGGAGGACTCTGCCTGCATTTCATTCATTCCCCTCTCCTTTTCAAGCCAGGAAAATGAAATATCATCCACTGAAACGATGCCTCAGGATTCCTGTAACGTCTCTGAAACAGGACAAGGGAGTTGATTCACCAGGAGTTGTCAGTGGTTTTCTTTTTCTCAAACTGATGCCATATTTCTGTTTGATTTATGATGTGTGATTGAAATTTGGAAAAGCAGCACAGCTCAGAAACTGGAAGGGGGCCAGCAAAAATGAGCAGTAATGAGCCCGTTTCCATGGAGACTGCTTCATTAGCATGCTGGCGTACGATGCCGCCACTCGACATCGGGGAAGCGGGTTCCGAAAAGGCTGGCCTGCTTCTTACTGAGCGAGGGGGGGAAGAAAGAGCCCCTCTGTCCAATTAGATCTGTTTCTCTTCTCTATGAAAACCAGAAGGAGATTTTATTGCTGCTGACCTTGCAGGACGTTCCCCTGAGGAGCCTCCCCCCCCCCCCAGCTGAGGAGATGCTGGAACAGGGTGAAGTCGAGCATTTGAAAGCAAGAAATATCAAATTCCCAGACTTTGGCAAGGGGGATGCTGAAAACAGGCCCCAAGGGGACATAAGTTGGAATCCAAAGGCTAAGACAACACAAGTGGGGCTATGTGCTGCGTTTGCCCGGCGTACTGAGATGATCCAGGTGACCATCTGACCACTCACAGAGAGTGCCAGGCCTCGGCAAGGCCCCAGCTCTGGCCGTGGAGGGCCAAGTGGGTTAGCAGAGGCGGGGAGGAGTTGCAGAGTAGCAGAGTCCGGAGGAAGGAGCCGGAGGAGAGGCTGAAGCTGAAGCAGGATCCTCACACCAAGAGCAAGCTACTCAGAAGCAAGTCATGAGCGAGGGCTTCAAGGGGCCTTTGGGGCAGTGCTTGGCCCTAGGGGGTCACTGAGGGGGGCTCAGGCAAGCTGGTGTGGCAGCCTGAAGCATCAAGCTGGGCCTGGGCTGGTGGTGCAGGAGGTCAAGCCTCAGCGTCAGAGGCCCTCTGTCCACAGCCCCTCACAGAGAGTCGGGGAGAGACGGACAGGCATTGCTCGAAGCAGCCACAATGGGTCCTTCATTAAGCCCTGCCCAATAGCATAGCTGGCGCAAAGCGGCGGGGGTGGTCTGCCATCTCTGCTTGGGAGGGTGAGTGCCACAAAAATGTGCCCTCCCGTCTGCCCCAAACGGAGTCATTATTCCGGAGGCGGGATGTGCAGCAAACCAAACGCTGGTCAGCCATCAGCCTCCTTGCCCTTCTCCTACAGTTACAGCTGTCCCTTAAAGAAAAACAAAACAAAGGAGCCCATGGCCATTAAGTCACTGATCCATCCATTCGTCCGTCTCTCCCCCGCCATCACAAACTTCTTAAAATACTGCAAAGATGCTCTAGGATTGGTGGGGAAGGCAAGTTGGTGATTTCATGGGCATCAACCCAGAGATACCCTCCTACAGCTGCTTTTCCCCTGGTTCAGGTCCCCCACACTGAACATCTGCAGGACTGGTTTTCAGAGCTGGCCCCGGGTCAGAAAAAGCATCATGTTTGCTTGCATCACAGCAAGGGGACTTTCCGATGGGCTCCACTGCTGTGCAGCGGGCAGGCCTGTCTTCTCCCAAAGAACTAGGCCACTTCACAAAGGGCAAAACTTCCATTCTGGCTTTCCAAACCCCCAGTGTCTTGAGTATGATCAATACTCAGGTTTGCTGCCTGGCTGGCTGGTCTAGGGGTCTGGCTCTTGAAAACGATTCAGTTAACAGGGCAGGAGGTGTAGCCTGGTGGTTGAGCTGCCGCCTGCCTGAAGATAGCTAAGACAAGACCAGCTCGGTCGAGTCCTGGATGGGAGACGACTGGAAAAGTTGCTGACAAGCTGAGATAACCCTCTGTGAGAGAGAGAGAGAGAGAGAGAGAGAGAGAGAGAGAGAGAGAGAGAGAGAGAGAGAGAGGAGTTGCTGTCGGGCAAGCTCAGAAGGCGTGTGCTGTGCAGCCAGAGAGATAATCCCACCGGTGAAGGGAAGCATCTGGAGAATGAAAAGGGTTCTGTGCAAATAGAACATTATTGTAAAAACCCCTGCGGGGGGTTAGAAGAGCCTGCCTGTGTAAACCGCCTTGAATAAAGTCTGAGGAGAAATCTGATGACCAGAAAGGTGGTATATAAATACAGATTATTATTATATTAACCAAATCACTGACCAAGAGGTTCCTGTTAGAATTGCTACGTGTGTTATGTCTGTGCAGAATTAGCTTTGGATCACCATCATCATTACCATGATGGCAATGCAGTAGTAGATGTGGTGGTGGTGGTGGTGATGGTACAAATGCAGCATTGCACAAAAAAAGGTACTCAGATCATTAAGCTATGAATTCTAGCTCAAATCAAGTCCGATACCTGCTGCTTTTTCATAGCATTTCAGCACAATAAAATAAAAGAATTTGGATAAGGCTGAATGTGTTATTAAAATATTGGAAGGTTTTTAAAACTCTGAACAGAAGGGCTGGCTTGTTCAGCTGGCAAAAAATGTAAAACAGAACTTTGTAACGGATGGAAACCAGCTACTACTTAAACAAGGTCTGGATTATCCGCTAATTGATGGCAAGCAAGCCCTGAAACGTCAACAGATGACATTTGTAATATTTTAAGGTGCTGGCAGATTTCCTCCCTTGGGTGTTGACAAGTTGCAAAGATTTCAAAGGCACAACAGTTCTTCACAGTCTTACGGTGTTCAGTCACATGGTCATGAAAAGGGGGGGGAGACACACCCTACTTGGAACAAGCCTCACACAACAGCCTCCTTGAAAACAAAGAGGAATTGCACAAAAGAAGCTAAACAGCTTCCATAGGGGGCAGGGCACAGAGGTAGTTGGCTCCACCCTTGGTCCTTTGATTGGCTCTCCCACAGAGGGAGTGGCCAGGGAAGAATATAAAATACCAGCTCCAGCTCTCAAGTAAGTTGCTGGAATAAGGAGAGCTGCTTCAGTCAGTAGCTGGCCTTAATGAGTATCTTGGTCCAGATTGGGGCCTGCAGAAGACCACTGGCTAAGCGTATTAGGAGGTTAAGACCATCGTCATTTCACAGGGTGTGTGTGTGTTATAAGGCTAACCAAGAAGCAGAGATATTGGAATGTTGTTCCTACAATAGTTGAGCTGCATGAGAGAGAGCGAGAGAGCACAATCTCCTTGGGCACAGAAAACAGAGTCATTGCAGATACCTGGGCAGTGCCGGATTAACCTAGTAGCAAAAGTAGCATATGCTACGGGCCCCACATTTTTGAGGGCCCACAATAAATGCTTGCAAGCTGTCTGGTGAAATTGGCATCTCACAATCTGGCAACCAGTAGTTTTCACGTCGGGAGAGCTGTATGCTACATAATCATAACGGACATCATTAAGAACATGATATGAATAAATAATTTCATTCAAATTTAATTTTACTGAGTTACAGCGCAATCCTAACCAACCTTCCAGCGTCAGTGCAGCCGTAATACAGCCCCAAGATAAGGGAACAAATGTTCCCTCACCTTGAAGAGGCCTCCGTGACTTCCCCTACACTGCAAAATGCAGTGTGCACCCTGTTGGCACTGCTACATCGGCGCTGGAAAGTTGTTTAGGATTGTGCTGCTAGTTAAGTATACAGTGGGCCCTCGTTATCCGCTGGGGGTTGGTTCCAGAAGCCCCTTCAAGAAACAAATTCCGCGGATGGTGAAGTTGCGCTGCAATGCCTTACCTGATCCAGCGAGAGGTGCCTCCAGAGGCTGCTTCCGGGTTGCGCCGGGCCCGTGACGCACTCCGTTGGCCTCTGTGGATCCCAGGACGCCTTAATATTTGTTTGTATTTTATAAAACTTAGGGCCCCTTTATAACATATGCTACAGGCCCCTCACTAGCTTAATCTGGTCCTGTCATGGGGACCCCCTTCTCTGGGAGACTTGGGCTCAGTGACTATTTCCAAGACTCACACCTGTGGTGGTTCTTGAACCTTGGATAGCGGGTGGTTCTAGGAGCCCTGGGCCATGACAGTAAAGACAGACCAGGCAGCTGACGTTGGCTTATTCAAGCCTGGCTGCAGAGAGACCCACAAGTCCTCCATGCCAAAGGAATTTCCTTCCCTGGGTGAGGGGACACCGGGAAATCAGTTGTTACCACTACCCGTTCATCCCTGGACTTTGACCCCCTAAGAGAGGCAGCAACAACCGGCTCTAGCCAATATGGGACAGGACTGGATGTTGCTAAGAAGGAAGCCCCTGTAAACACCTATGTGTGTATGTACCATTTATCTTCTCTAGTAGTAAACATCTGGGTAATTTGCTGTGTTTTGCAAACCTAGCTTGCAAATGTGATCTTTTTTTTTTTAATGCCGTAGATAGTGGGGGAACCTGTTTTAACAAATGGCTTTTAACAAATGTAAATACTGTATAGGTGTCCCACTGGGGTTGTTTGTTTTAATTGTTTTAATTATTTGTTTTTAATTATTTTAATGTATATATGTATTTTAATGTTTTATTGTAAGCCGCCTTGAGTGCCCTTGCTGGGAGAAAGGCGGGGTATAAATTCTTTAAATAAAATAAATAAATAAATAAAATTTAAGGTTGGGAGAGGCAGGCAGGCACTCAGCTTTAGAACGGATTGCATGCAAGGAGGTGGCTGATGCCAGGGATGTAGATCAAGTCTCTGACTCCAAGTCTTGAGTCCCTATCTATTTAATGGGGGGGAAAGGGTTTAAATTTGAATAAAATGTGACTTGTTGTAAAAGGCTCCAAGTCTTGAGTTGAGTCTTTCGAAACTGCCGAGTCAAGTCCGAGTTGAGTCATTGACACGACTTGAGTCCGACTCAAGTCCGAGTCAATAGACTCCAGTCTACATCACTGGCTGATGCTGAAGCGAAGCTTGTTCAGACTGATTTCACTCTGCCTTCTGCCTTCGCTGCACTATCCCAACTGGATGGATGCTTGTTCCTGCTCAGGATTTCCTCTTTCGCCGAAAGCACACCAGACGTCCTGTGATAGGAACTGTTCGCTACTTCATCATCCCCGTGTGGAGAATCCAACCGTGTCAATGCTGGAAGGAAGACAAGGTGGGCATTGTAGACTTGGGCAGGACTTACAGAGCCACCACTGTGTGACTGCAGACTGGAAAGACGTTGTCCATGGGATGCTAGAGACTGTGCCACCAGGTGTCCCTGCAACCGGATCACCCCGTAAGTATAAGAACATGTGGAGGGGAACGTCTCCTTTTACAGCAAGGGTCTGAATCCGATGCATAGTCTTGTGTCTTTTTAAAAATAAGGGTGAGTGCTGTTGACATTTTTTAAACTGGGGTCTTGGTACTGTGCACTTCATCCATCCTGCCATTGGTTTTCCTTGTTAGACTGTTTCTGGCTCAGTCTGATGCCATGATGGGTATATGCAACCTCCTGGTTTTAGTAGTAGGCTATCTCTGAATGCCAGATGCAAGGGAGTGGCGACTGGACACAGGTCTCTTGTTGCCTTGTGTGTGCTCCCTGAGGCATCTGGTGGGGCCACTGTGAGATACAGGAAGCTGGACGTGGTGGGCCTTTGGGCCTGATCCAGCAGACAGGCTCTTCTGATGTTCTTATCACATGCCTGGGGGGAGGCAAGAGCAGCCTCATCACATGCTTATGGGGTTGGCAGTGTCAGTCCCTCATCTGATGGGTCTGGTTAACGGGTCCAACGTTAACTCCTGTCCCTCCTCTCAGTTGCCATCGTCGCCCTGCCAACTTGCTCTCGGACCTGGTGCTGCTGCCATTTGTTGGCAGGTTGGTCCAGAATAAGATCTCCAACCTCCTTGAGCGTGAATGAGCGTACTGAACCACCGGGCTTGTGTTACGGAGACCTGTGTGGCCCTCTCCACTGCAGAAGCTGCCTGCACAGGACTGAATATAGCTGCAACCATTGTTTGCAAAAGGTCACCAAACAGTGCAGGCCTAGAAGGGGTGGGGGTATGAGTTGTGGTGGTGGGCAGGATGGATAATCAGTGCTGGGGCATGCCCTGCCCAAGCATGCTTGCAACAATGTCCAGTGGCAAAGGCCCTGCCAGGCTGGGGAAAGAATGGTCCTTTCCCCAATGAGAGTATCTTACAGCTTGAGGCCTGGGGAAGGATAGCAAGTCCTCACTTAAAGTTGTTGATAGGTTCTCCTTGGAAACTCAAAACGACTTATAATGAAACCAATGTTACCATAGGCTAATTGATAAATGTAAGCATTCCTATGGCATTTCCCCATCAACTTTAAAATGAAACAACTTTAAACGAAATTACTTTAAGTGTGTGAGGACTTACTGTACTGTGCTGTCAAAACAGGAAGGAAGACATCGGAATGGTGGCAATAAATAAGCAACAACTGTACATTTGTTGTCTGATCAAATTGATTTACCTGGAAAGTCAGCTGTTTTTTTTTATTGCTGCCAGCATGTTGTTGTTGTTGTTCAGTCGTTAAGTCGTGTCCGACCCTTCGTGATCCCATGAACCATATCCCGCCAGGCCTTCCTATCCTCCACAATCTTCCTGAGTTCGCTCATTTTCATGTTCGTTGCATCGGTGATGCTGTCTAACCATCTCATCCTTTGCCTTCCCCTTCTCCTTTTGCCTTCAATCTTTCCCAGCATCAGAGTCTTCTCCAGAGAGTCCTCTCTTTGCATTAGGTGGGCAAAATATTTGAGTTTCAGCCTTAGTATCTTGTCCTTCCAGGGAACAGTCAGGGTTGATTTCATTTAGGATTGACTGATTTGATCTCCTAGCAGTCCAAGGGACTCTCAGGAGTCTTCTCCAGCACCACAGTTCAAAAGCATCTATTCTTCGGCGCTCAGCCTTCCTTATGGTCCAACTCTCGCAACCATACATTGCTACTGGGAACACCATCGCCCTGACTATACGAACTTTTGTTGGCATGGTGATATCTCTGCTTTTTATTATGCTATCTAAGTTTGCCATAGCTTTTCTTCCAAGGAGTAAGCGTCTTTTAATTTCATGGCTGCTGTCTCCGTCTGCAGTGATCTTGGAACCCAGAAAAGTAAAATCTGTTACTGCTTCCATTTCTGCCCCTTCTATTTGCCAGGAATTGATGGGACCAGATGCCATGATCTTAGTTTTATTAATGTTGAGTTTCAAGCCAACTTTTTCACTCTCCTCTTTCACCCTCATCAAGAGGCTCTTTAGTTCTTCTTCACTTTCTGCCATTAGGGTGGTATCGTCTGCATATCTGAGGTTGTTGATGTTTCTCCCGGCAATCTTGATTCCAGCTTGCGATTCATTCAGGCCTGCATTTCTCATAATGTACTCTGCATATAAGTTAAATAAGCAGGGTGACAATATACAGCCTTGCCGTACTCCCTTCCCAATTTTGAACCAATCGGTTGTTCCATGGCCGGTTCGAACTGTTGCTTCTTGACCCGCATACAGGTTTCTCAGGAGACAGGTAAGGTGGTCTGGTACCCCCATCTCTTTAAGAATTTGCCACAGTTTGTTGTGATCCACGCAATCAAAGGCTTTTGTGTAGTCAATGAAGCAGAAGTAGTTGTTTTTTTGGAACTCTCGTGCTTTCTCCATGATCCAGCGCATGTTGGCAATTTGATCTCTAGTTCCTCTGCCTCTTTGAAACCCAGCTTGTACTTCTGGTAGTTCTCGGTCCACGTACTGCTGAAGCCTAGCTTGTAGGATTTTGAGCATAACCTTGCTAGCATGTGAAATGAGTGCAATTGTGCGATAGTTTGAACACTCTTTGGCACTGCCCTTCTTTGGAATTGGAACGTAAACTGACCTTTTCCAATCCAGTGGCCACTGCTGAGTTTTCCAAATTTGTTGGCATATTGAGTGCAGCACTTTCACAGCATCATCATTTAGGATTTTAAGTAGCTCAGCTGGGATATTATCATCTCCACTAGCTTTGTTGTTAGTAATGCTACCTAAGGCCCACTTGACTTCACTCTCTAGGATGTCCAGCTCTGGGTCAGTGACCACACCAGCGTGGTCATCAGGAACATTCAGATCTTTCTTGTATAGTTCTTCTGTGTATTCTTGCCATCTCTTCTTAATCTCTTCTGCTTCTGTTAGGTCTCTGCCTTTTTTGTCCTTTATCATGCCCATCTTTGCACAACACGTTCCCTTGATATCTCCAATTTTCTTGAAGAGATCTCTAGTCCTCCCCATTCTGTTGTTTTCCTCGATTTCCTTACATTGTTCATTTAAGAAGGCCTTCTTATCTCTCCTTGCTATTCTCTGGAAATCTGCATTCAGTTGTTTATATCTTTCCCTTTCACCTTTGCTTTTCGCATTCCTTCTTTCCACAGCTATTTGTAAAGCCTCATCTGACAGCCACTTTGCTTTCTTGCATTTCTTTTTCTTTGGGATGGTTTTAGTTGCTGCCTCCTGTACAATGTTACGAACTTCCGTCCATAGTTCTTCAGGCACTCTGTCTACCAGGTCTAATGCCCTAAATCTATTCTTCACCTCCACTGTATACTCATAAGGGATATGGTTTAGGTCATATCTGACTGGTCTAGTGGTGTTCCCTACATTCTTCAGTTTAAGCCTGAATTTTGCAATAAGAAGCTCATGATCTGAGCCACAGTCAGCTCCAGGTCTTGTTTTTACTGACTGTATAGAGCTTCTCCATCTTTGGCTGCAAAGCACATAATCTATCTGGTTTCGGTATTGACCATCTGGTGATGTCCATGTGTAGAGTCGCCTCTACACATTGCCAAAGAGTGCAGTGCCAAAGAGTACAGTGCCAAAGAGTGCTCAAACTACCGCACAATTGCACTCATTTCACATGCTAGCAAGGTTATGCTCAAAATCCTACAAGCTAGGCTTCAGCAGTACGTGGACCGAGAACTACCGGACGTACAAGCTGGGTTTCGAAGAGGCAGAGGAACTAGAGATCAAATTGCCAACATGCGGTGGATCATGGAGAAAGCACGAGAGTTCCAAAAAAACACCTACTTCTGCTTCATTGACTACGCAAAAGCCTTTGATTGTGTGGATCACAACAAACTGTGGCAAATTCTTAAAGAGATGGGGGTACCAGACCACCTTACCTGTCTCCTGAGAAACCTGTATGCGGGTCAAGAAGCAACAGTTCGAACCGGCCATGGAACAACTGATTGGTTCAAAATTGGGAAGGGAGTACGGCAAGGCTGTATATTGTCACCCTGCTTATTTAACTTATATGCAGAGTACATTATGAGAAATGCAGGGCTGAATGAATCACAAGCCGGAATCAAGATTGCCGGGAGAAATATCAACAACCTCAGATATGCAGACGATACCACCCTAATGGCAGAAAGTGAAGAAGAACTAAAGAGCCTCTTGATGAGAGTGAAAGAGGAGAGTGCAAAAGTTGGCTTGAAACTCAACATTAATAAAACTAAGATCATGGCATCTGGTCCCATCAATTCCTGGCAAATAGAAGGGGCAGAAATGGAAGCAGTAACAGATTTTACTTTTCTGGGCTCCAAGATCACTGCAGACGGAGACAGCAGCCATGAAATTAAAAGACGCTTACTCCTTGGAAGGAAAGCTATGGTAAACTTAGACAGCATAATAAAAAGCAGAGATATCACCATGCCAACAAAAGTTCGTATAGTCAGGGCGATGGTGTTCCCAGTAGCAATGTATGGTTGCGAGAGTTGGACCATAAGGAAGGCTGAGCGCCGAAGAATAGATGCTTTTGAACTGTGGTGCTGGAGAAGACTCAGTCAAATCAGTCAATTCTAAATGAAATCAAGCCTGACTGCTCCCTAGAAGGACAGGTACTAAGGCTGAAACTCAAATATTTTGGCCACCTAATGCGAAGAGAGGACTCTCTGGAGAAGACTCTGATGCTGGGAAAAATTGAAGGCAAAAGGAGAAGGGGAAGGCCAAGGATGAGATGGTTAGACAGCATCACCGATGCAACAAACATGAAAATGAGCGAACTCAGGAAGATAGTGGAGGACAGGAAGGCCTGGCGGGATATGGTTCATGGGATCACGAAGGGTCGGACACGACTTAACGACTGAACAACAACAACAACAGAGTCGCCTCTTGTGTTGTTGGAAAAGAGTGTTTGCTATGACTAGCGTGTTCTCTTGACAGAACTCCGTTAGCCTTTGCCCTGCTTCATTTTGCGCTCCAAGGCCAAACTTGCCTGTTGTTCCGTTTATTTCTTGATTTCCTACTTTAGCATTCCAGTCTCCTATGATGTAAATGACATCTTTTTTGGGTGCTAGTTCTAGAAGGTGTTGTAGGTCTTCATAGAACCGGTCAACTTCATCTTCTTCGGCATCAGTGGTTGGGGCATACACTTGGATTACTGTAATGTTGAATGGTTTGCCTTGGATTCGAACTGAAATCATTCTGTCGTTTTTGAGGTTGCACCCCAGTACTGCCTTTCCCACTTTTTTTATTGACTATGAGGGCTACTCCATTTCTTCTAAGGGATTCATGCCCACAGTAGTAGATATGATGGTCACCTGACTTAAATTCGCCCATGCCCGTCCATTTTAGTTTGCTGATTCCCAAGATGTCAATGTTCAATCTTATCATCTCATTTTTGACCACATCCAGCTTGCCTTGATTCATAGACCTCACATTCCATGTTCCTAAGCAGTATTGCTCCTTGCAGCATTGGATTTTCCTTTCAACCTCAGACACATCCACAGCTGGACGTCCTATTGGCTTTGGCCCAACCGCTTCATTCTTTCTGGGTCTACTTGGAATAGTCCTCCGCTCTTCCTCGGTAGCATATTGGACACCTTCCGACCTGAGGGGCTCATCTTCCGGCGTCATATCTTTTAGCCTTTTGGTACTGTTCATGGGATTTTCTTGGCAAGGTTACTGGAGTGGGTTGCCATTTCCTTCTCCAGTGGATCACTTTTAGTCAGAACTCTCTGCTACGACCTGTCCATCTTGGGTGTCCCTGCACGGCATAGCTCATGGCTTCATTGAGTTACGCAAGCCCCTTCGCCACGACAAGGCAATGATCCATGAAGGAGGCCAGCATGTTATCTGGCTGTTAAAAAGGAAATTGTTTGGGGAAAAGGCCTCTTAAGTAAGGGAGAACTGGAGGGAGGGGGCTCAAGAAAGACAGACCACACCCAAAGCAACCTCGCCCCTAAAATGAGAGATGCCAGGAATCCTAAAGCATGTTCTGTGGTATGGAAGGCCTTCCCTCCAAGCTCAGATAGTTATGGTTATATCTAGACCAGTACTGATGGAAAGCACTCTGCATATGTTCAAAGACTTACAGGTCCAAAATCACTCCTGCATATGTACGTCAAGTACTGCCCCCTCAAGTCCCTCTGGTCCACATTCTGCTTCCCAGAGGCCAGCAAGCCCACCAGCAGACTAGTCCCCCTCCCCTGCTGCCTCTGACCACAATGGCATTGCTCTTCCTATCCTTGGTGAAAGCAAATGGTTGCAAACAGACCATGTTGAAGTCTGTTCTTAGCTGGTACATCACGACACTGAAGTGTATGAGTGCATTGGACTCTGCTTGGTCATGTTTTTAGATCATTGTGTGGGACTGCACGTGAACTTTAATGTGTGTGGTTTTATCTTATCTTGTTCCGCTGTTATCCTGTTTTGTTAGCAGCTTTGATATTAGAAAAGCGGGCTGTAAATGCATAAATAAAATGAACTTGTGCATTTTACATTTTGGTTCTTCTGGCGCCATAATTTGGTACATTTATTGGTGCAGCAAAGGATGGAGAACTGAACTGCAAACGCTGGACCTGGTTTTCTACAGTGACGTCTCGAGAAATGACCAAGCCGCCCCAAAAGGACTGTTGTGCACAGTGGACAAGGAGGATTTGAAATGCACACAGACAGAGCCGCCTTTCCAGCCCAGCAGGGCGGTGAAGAGTTGCAGTCAGGAAGGCTCAGGATGAAAGGACTCCAGAGCCTGCAAGCCCAGAATGGTGGCCGGCCGGAACAGCACCACCATCTAGTATCTTGTGCCCAGTAGCACACTGGCTGCTCTCAGCATGACGACGACCATCATCGCCACCACCTCTGCTCTTGTAATAGGAAAATTACAGCAACATCTGCTCACGCAGCGCTGGTTCCATGACCCCCAATTAATAGGTGCTGTCAAGAGCAATTATTTCTTGTTAATTAGGCTGATCCTATTGTAGCGTTGGCTTGTTTCCTCGCTGCCAAACGTGCCCTTCCCCAAAGCGCAAAGTTGAAAAACGGGATTGTTAAAGCCACCCTAGAGAACGTGGCTGTACTTTTGTAAACGGGTCTGAAAAGCAAGAGAGAAGGGGTATGCGCCCTCCGACTTAAGAGCCGCATCCCGCCCAGGATCAGAGGATGCTGGGGACCTGTATGCTGCGGGAGAGTCAGGATTTCTGCCCCAGCTTCCTTGGAGACAATGCAACTGCTCCTGGGACGTGCCTTGGAGACTGTGCGCTGCTCCTTCGGCACCCCTAAGGCTACAGCTGCTCCCTCTGGAGATGGGGCAGCGACTTCTTCTGCCAGCCCCTCCCATTAGGTGAATTAGAGCAGGCGGGTGGGAGGTACAGCAGCTGAAGCAGGGCCAGGTCACTGGGGGCCCTGGGGCAAAGGCCTGGCTGCCCCCCATGATGAACCCCTGGTGGCAGCGGGCACTGCCGCCGCCACCGGTACAGGAAGTCCAAAGGTTGGCCTGGCCGGGGGCGGGGGCTCAGCTGCTGCTGCCCCATCTGGCTGACCCCTGTCAAGAAATCCACCTCTGGTCTGAGCTCCGTTTCGGGGTGCTGAGCATTGCTGTGCTTGGGAGAAGGGCCTTCCAGCCGGGTCCCAGGCTGACCATCTGTGTGCTGCTCTCTGCAGGGCTGAAGAAGCTGAGCTGCCCATGAGAAATGGACCACAGCTGAGATTCTCAGGGTGGGAGGGGAGAGTGGGGGGGGGGCATCAGCCAGAGACATCGCTGTTCTGGAAGCCTCGAATAACTCAGGGTCCCAATTGGACAGGACATGGTCAAAAGGTCGCCTCTCAGGTATAAAACCCTGTTGCTAAGCTCTATCAGGGTCCCACCCATCATGGGTCCCTGCCAGTACTATTGATGGGCAGCAGGCCACACTTTGTTCAAGCTCAGGAGCTGTGCTCCACAGGTGAGAGACAGCTTTATTTGCTGTAATGCTTTTGGCCAGAGGTTCTCAAAGTTCTCCCTGCGAGTATTTGTGAGGGTGGGGTCAGTGGCGGCGGTGATCCCAGGGATCGCCACTGCCGCTGGGAACAAACACACTTTGTACATACTTACCAGGGGTCTTGGAGAGACCCCTCCGCAGGTCACTCCGAACTTCAGATCACCGCTCCGCAGCGATTTACGACCACGACCGATTTTTGCAAAACTGGCCAAAAGCATGAACCTCTGGTCAAAAGCAGAAACGCATTTCAGCAAATAAAGCTCTCTCTCACCTATGGAGCACAGCTCCTGAGCTTGAACAAAGTGTGGCCTGCTGCCCATCAATAGTACTGGCAGGGACCCATGATGGGTGGGACCCTGATAGAGCTTAGCAACAGATGAAAACCTTGGAGGTCAAGCTTTCCATCTGATCCAGCAGGGCGCACCTGATGCCCTCTCCTTGAGATGCAGCAGCAACTACTGTCTTAACTGATTCCTCTTGAGATCTGACAGCCCCATTGCCTCCCTCTTGGAACTGTAGCCAGAACTTTCTCTTTCCTTGGCAAAATTGCGTCCTCCAGCGACCTGGACCATCTCCACCCTCCGCTGCTGAGGTTGTATTTTTAGTAACCGCCACACAAAGGCAACTACACCTGGTCCAGCAGCAGCCACTGGGATTCGTTCCAACTATGACATCAGCAATGACAAAAGGATCCGCCTGGAAAACCATCCCTGTGGCATTACGCCTCTTGGACAGCTTTAATTAGGTATCTAGGCTAAAAATGAATTAATTAGCAGTCAGCACCTGGAGCCCGGTATTCACAAGGGTCTGTTTCAAGCTTCAAATACACCAAACAGATCACGCCCAGTTAGCGCACACATGGAGAGAATACAGACTTCAAATTGTCTAGGGCAAAATTTCCATTCCGTTCGTAAGCTCACTTAGGCTTAGTTCCTGCTGAGGTGATCAATCTATGTCCGAGTATATGGCCACTTCACAACTGGACACCCTTCGTACAAAATAATCCCTGCTTATAGAGAACTAGCATATCAAGAAGATTAGGCTAGAGCCCTTTGCCCTGATGGTCTAGTCTTTTTATGAGCAGGGTTGTGTGAGTGTAGTTTTTATTTGTTTTTAAATGTAGGCATGCACTGTCATGGGAACCCCCCACCTCTCACACTTGCAGCCCAAAGGGGAAATAATCAGACACAGATTTAACAATAATTGAGGTGGTATTATTACAAATATTTGTATAAAGTTTTTCAATGCAAAAAATTCTCAAAGCTCCTTACATAATACCTAGCCAAATAAATACAATGATTCCCTGTCCCCAAGGGGCTCACAATCATAAGGGTGGGGGGAGATTCCAGTGAGATACCAGCAGTAGCCACTGGAAGGAAGGCTATGCTGAGATGAAGAGGGACAGTTGCCCCCCCCCCCCCGCACCACTTCAAAAGGTGCCTCTTTGCTCCATTTGCTGGGATTTAAGGCTGATCTCCACCGCACGGATTCCGGCGCGTCCTGGGTGAGTGCAGGGCTGTGTGGCTTCCATTTTATCTGATCGGAACGCAGGAGAGTCATGCTCTCCTGAGTTCCGTTGCAACTGACCATGCTCATGATTTTGAGAGGGCGAGACGCGGAGCTAATTGTTTGACCAATGGGATGAGAGGTTTTTTTTTCAGCCAGTCGGAGAGCACTTGTGTTTCAGCCAATCACCGTTGAGATTTATTAGAAGGCGGGACAATCAGGAGGGACTATTTGCGTTGAAGAAACTGGTGGAGCCTAGGGCAGTGTTTTGGGCGGGGCGTCCTCTCCCCAACGCTCGTGCGCCTCCAAACGCAAGCGCAACGCAACAGGGGTAGGTGTAGATCAGCCTTTATAACCCGCTTGCAACCTGGAACCAGGAAGACTCTGGGCTTCTACAGAAGCTCATCCGGCGCTACTCAGCGAGACACTCGGTCACAGGCCAACTAAGGGAGAAGGCTGTGCTGCTGGGGACAACGTTCCTGCTGCTTTGCTTTGCTTCGTGAAGAAGAGACTCTTCCTGAGCAAAGACTGGATTAAACTCCATCCAGGTGGCTCTTGCCAGGTCTTCCTGGTTATGCCTCATACTTCAGCCCCGACTGACCAAACTATTCCTGTTTGGAACTCTCTCACTCAAAGACATGCTGTCGCTGTTGCAGTGTCTGCTTTGGGGGCTCTCCAGGGCGTTCACGTGTGTGGGGGGGAGAAGCCCCAAGAACAGCTCCTTCAGGGGGGCCATTATGTATAAACTGAACGTCCATGATCCCCTCTGCTCAGTCCGTCTAGCCAGAGGAGAGAAGCCCTTCTCACCACCACCCACTGAAGTCTGCGTTTCAGTCCTTGCCTGTATCCATTCTCCAGCTTCCCCATGTGGCTGCAAGGGCTAGAAAAATGGAGCCCCTGGATTGGCCAAACCAGATGTGCTGCTGCTGGGCTAAACTGGCCCAGATGGACCAACGCCGCCGGGCTTCAGGCAACTTCAAATATTCATACGAGGGAAGGAGGAGCTGGAAACTAAACACACGGTGGGCATCTTCTGTGACACCAACACGTCTACTTTGGCCGGCAGGGAGCAGAATGACAGTGGCTTCCACAGAAGTAGGACTTCGCACACGTGCCCCTCTGCTAACTCTGTGTACTGGGGGTAATGGTGACCCATATAGAGTCAATTACATTGAATTAAATTGTAAGCCTCTGGCTGTCTTCTTTCAAAAGCCCAAAGAATTTCATCTTGAAATGAACATACACACATATCCAGGTTATAGCCAGTGCAGCTTCAAGATTCAATTAAAACGAATGGGGAAGGGAATTCCCAGCAGGGCAACCCTCAAACGGGGCCAGGCAGGACCAAAGGTGGGAAGCACAAGGAAGGATCCAGCCTGCCTGCTTGTTCCGCTTGGAGTGAGCTGTTGTGGGCACCAAACTGGCAGAGAAACACAAAGAGTCTGGTGGTGTGAACTGGCGATTGTTCTAAGTGGCTGGGAAACGGTTCATACAGAGGCGAATAGGGACAGAAAAGACTTGGGAGGGAAGCTTTCAATGGAAATATGTCGCTGCTTTGGCTAGCTCTGCTTACACAACCTAGCCCCAATTTAGATATTTGGGTCAATATCGTTTGCATAGTGAAGGCCTGAATAAGCCTGCACAGTTGGCACCTCAAGCATGACATCTTACATGAGCGGGACAAATTGCATAGATTTGCCTGAAATGCATCCCCAAAGGGGCAGAGGGATCACGCAACTCTTGGTGAGTCATGCATACACGCGCATGCACATGCAATCACCCAGCAATGACAAGACATCATTTGCATAGTGCTGGGTTTGCTCCCTCCCCAAGTTCTTGTCTGGCGGCTGCCACCCCCCCCCCCCCCCGCCACAGCAAAGGATGTTTCCACTAGTCAGAAAAATCATAGGTAGGCTGTGTTGGTCCACGAGATGTCACATCAAAAATCTATACTCTGCTAATTACTGGGACCAATCAAATAAATGCAAAACCTTAAGAAAGCTTCCAGATTCTCCAAACGCTTCCGCGAGGCTGGATATTAATAAGCAAAACAAAAAGAGGAGTGGGGATGATAGGGCAGGAAGTGGAATCCCTAAGCCTGCCGTCAGAAACAGCCCTTAAAAGGAGTGCAGGAGGAACGAACAATGTCGATTAGCCTCACGAGGTGCCAGATTTGCATCCAGGATCCCAGGGAAGAACAAGAAGAGGCGGCCGTGGTGGCCATTCCTTGCTTTCAGAAGACAAAGTCCAGGAGTTCCTCTGTTCCATCTCAGCACCTAGTGAAGCTAATCTACACCAAGTCTGCTATCTTCCTCCTCTACTCCCCATCCCCAAGTCACATCCCGGGGGTGTTTAATCCTAAAACACCATTCAAATACTGTTCCAAGATTTCGAGTGTACGGGTAAAGATGCCATGTTGATAGTCAAGCCTGAATGAAAATAATATCCAACACTGATCGCGGTTTTCCGATTGTAGGCAGCCACGAAGCGGGAAAAAATACCATTAAAATCCAAGGCAAACGTAATAGGTCCAACGTTTCGTTCCGCAGCTCGGAACTTTTTCACAGGAAGCAATCCCAAAGGATTGAAGATTCAAAGGAACTCCATCTTCAATCCTTTGGGATTGCTTCCTGTGAAAAAGTTCCGAGCTGCGGAATGAAACGTTGGACCTCTTACGTTTGCCTTGGATTTTAATGGTATTTTTTCCCGCTTCGTGGCTGCCTACAATCGGAAAACCGCGATCAGTGTTGGATATTATTTTCATTCAGGCTTGACTATCAACATGGCAACTTTACTCGTACACCCGAGATCTTGGAACATAATTGTGGGCCATGAAAGCTTCCGTTCATTCAAATACTCTCTACACACCCCACGACTGCCAGGGTATTTCAGCTTTGTTAACAGCCTGGAATCAGTTGCGGTACAACAACCCACAACCCTGCCTGATGCCATCTCGGATCTGCTGCTGCTGCTGCTGCACACAAAACAAGCCCCAAATGAGACTGAGCAACTCTGCCTGCAAATGGGAGGTGCCCAGCCCAGGGCATATGAGAACATGTCTGTCAAGCCCTTCACCTTGGGGCCAGATTCTCCCCTCCGTCCATGCTGCCCAGAGGAGGGTGTGTGCAATGGTGTCATCATGGCCAGTGAGCAGGCAGGGACCCCCCAAGGAAAGCACCAGCATGGCTGAAGTCCTGGTTCGGTATCAGAAGGACTGCACCCACTGCCCTCCCCCCCGCTTTCAACCTCCACTCATCCCAGGTCTGTTTGCACAGGGTGAGTCTACACACATAGGCAACCATACCGAGATGTGATCCCCACCCTCCCTTTTCCAGGCTATTGAGCATAGGCACAATTGTGTGTGATTGTGTGTGTGTGTGTGTGTGCGCGCCCCTAAAACAGCTGGGGCCTAGAAGGCTGCATCTGTGGGGCCAGCAGGAAACAGAGGAAGCTGCCCTATACCAAGTCAGAACTGGGTTCTCCATTTTTTCTAAGCTGCTTGTCTCTGGAAAACACTTTAAGCTCCAAACTTAGGGGGGGGGGATCGCCTCCTTTCACCAAAATGAAGTCTGTTTCTTTGCCATCACGGCAACACCTTCCTTATTAGCAGCGTTCTGCCAAAAAGGCAGCCACACACAGCTGGAAGCCAGCCATGTGTAAAATTGCCGAGATTCCTTTCTCTTGCAAGCTGTTTATCGAAGCGTACTTTTTCCGGTTTGTCAGATGAGGAGCTCAGGCACTATTGTGTCTCAGTCAACACTTTTTCTGATCCATTTCCTTACTGCCAGCCAGACGCAGAACCTCCATCCTGCTCCCCCAAAGCAGGACCTTTGCATAGTAATGGATGCATACATGGGATTAAGTAAATTGGTGGACGCTAATTAAGCCTGGCTGGCAAGGAGCCTGCTGTGGAATCTATGCAAAATAGGACGAGAGTCCCCCGCAACTCAAGCTTTGTATTGCAGAAGTTCAGAATTTGGCATCTGACAGTTTTGCACAGAAAAATCTCAACTTTTGCAATTTTTTTAAAAAAAGATAAGAACTTTGAACTCAACTTTGCAAATGCACCAACCAAATATGAATATGAGGGGGCGGGGGGGGGGCGGGGGAGAAACAAAGTGAGTTTTTGTAATATTTCCCTGCTGGGTCATATGGAGGTGATTTTTACTTACCAGAAGATACCAGGCCAGTTGTTATTTACAAGGCTGTTCTAGCTCTTCTGCACGCGTCTACTAGAAGACTAACAGAAGAAAGAACTGCTGGATCACAGTGTTACGGAGTCAGGCTGTGGATTTGGAGTTATGATTACCACCCGTAGAACCTTCCTGCTCCTACATGCTAGAAGGTGAGCTCTTCTGCAACTCTTTGTGCTAGGAATTCGGCAGGCCAGCGGACAGCCCTTAAGGCCAGATTCACACTACACGAATCCAGGCGCAGATGCCCCTGCCCCCGCACGCAGAGCTGGCCGGAAGGAGTGTCTTCCTGCCTGTTGTCCCTCCTGCTGTCCCACCTTCTTATGAAGGTGATTGGAGGTAGTTCTGATTGGCATGCAGCCTGCAGCCACCCTCCCCCCCTCTCATCTGATTGGTAGGCTGCAGTAGCTCCACGAACCCTCCCCAGCTCCGCGAAGTATGCCCCCTCAAAAGATGGCTTTCACCATCTTGTACAAGGGAGAGCGCAGCTGCTCCACTTGCTTCCGAAATGCTGTCAAAGAGCTTTGCGCATCTCCGTGACGCACCGGGATTCGTGTAATGTGAATCGGCCTTGAGGGTCCGTAATGGTGACCAGGGGCTCTGGCTTTTGTTAAACAGATCACATCCAGGAGGCTCACGAATGCCTCAGGCCTCCATTGAACAACCCCCTTAACTGACCCATCAAGAACTCCAAGTGCAACAGAAATCACCCCCTGCTGCCGATTTCCACTTGGAGGCTTGGGAAATCCAGTAAGAGGGATCATTTGGTGGGAGACACTAGATCTCCCACCACAAGTAAGTGAAGAGACTTCACGTTCCCCCCCCCCCCCCCCGAGGGACTCACTTTTGGCTTGAAGCCCTTCACTGACTCAGGCTACAGAGAACTGAATTCCACCACGGCCAGAACCGTGGGAACCTCTTTCTCTTCCTTCCCGTTTCTCCCCCAGCTTTCCTCCTCTCCCCTCCCCACTATCATCAAATCCCCAGTTCCCCCTGGATGAGCCTCCCTTATTTTCTTCTCCCCCCCCCCCCTCCACGCTTGTGCTAGCACACGCCCCATTCCCTTTTCAGGATTTCCTCTTCCCCCTCTTTCTCTTCTCCCTGTACATGGCAACCGCTCACCTTTAGGACCTACAGTCGCTGTATAAAGGGCTGAGAAATCGCCTTTACTGAATTGCCTTTATTTTGATTCCCCTTCCCTATGTTTTTTTTAATTATCCCCACAATAAAAGCTTGTTGCACCTTCACCCTCATCTCCTTCCCCACTGAACCACTGAGCTGTGCACAGTGCACAGGGTCTCGGCACACAACATAGATTTCCCCTGGGTGCGCATGTTAACATGTGTCTGTAACACTGTACGGTGTAAGCACACTAGAACAGGACATAAAGGTAACAGCTCTCCCCCACCTTGGTCCCTAGGAACTGGTATTCAGAGGTATACTGCCCCTGATGGTGGAGGGTCCATCTCGCTGTATATAATAATGACTGGTGAAAGTCCAGTGCAGGGAGGATGGATATGCACCAGTGCTGTGCAGAACCTGGCCCCCCTCGCCCCGCCCCGCCGAACCACAATTATGCAAAGATGATATCAGCATGTGAGCTGCCTTGGAGCTGAACTTCGCACCCGATGCAGCAGCAAGAACATGAATGGGCCATTGCAAGAACGGATGTCAAGGAGACCTTCCTAATTCCCATTTTGGACTGCATGCATTTCCTGAACAAAGAGTGCACACTAATCGGTTCCTCTAACAATTAAAAACATTTTGGTCTGCAAGTAAATAAAGCCTTCATACTCCCTAGGAGAATAACCCAGAGAACTCTGGTGATGACGCAGGCCCACAGGCCTCTTGCATGGCACACTTGTATCTACTTAGAGAATGGTGCGGGCGGGCAGGCGGGCGGGGGGTGGGTGGGTCACAGTGAGATTAATGGATTTCTGTTTGGCTTTCTCTGAACACAGGCATGAATATGCAATGGCCTTGATGGAAAATCAATCCACTTTGCACTTGGGCCAACGCAGGCAAGGAAGAGCATCTTCCGAAAGGGACCCGGCCTTCCTTTGCGCAGTGCCTCCAGCCCAGTCAAAATCGAGACGCCACCCACTGTCCCTGCTGGTTTTGACGGCTCCTGCAGCATCTTGCTCAAGCCGTACGTTGTAACACGGACTGACACAAGGCTAGGCTGTGGCTCACCCGGGAGGGAGCACTCAAGCAAGACTCCACCAGTCTTGGCCTTTCCAGGTAACCACAGCAGCTCCCCCTTCTTAGAGCTGCTACCGGCCTGCGTGGAGACTGAGCCGCCCCCTGGCAGTGTTTCCTCTGCTGCCCACCCACCCACTCCAGCTTCTTTCGCTCAGCAGCATGAAGCCCAAAACAGAAGCTGCCTGCCTTCCTCCACCGCTGAGTCAGGCTCAGGGCTGCTGCTGCCCCCAGGCCTCCTGATCCCCCCCCCAGGCAGCGAGTGTGCCCAACCCTGCCCTCCTTGACCCGCTGACCCGCCAGCCTCTGCTCCGGCCACTTCCTGGATTGAAGAAGGAAGAGGGGGTGGAGCGGAAGAGGCAGCGTGGCGGAGGAGAGGGTGGCGGGTTCGGGTTGCCGGAAATAGATGCTTAACATTAACTAAGGTATTGAGCTCATCGACACAGACATTCCTATGTCACCTGGGCGCCAAAACTTTCTGAGAAAGTCTCCTGGGTTTGTTTAAGATTACAGCTAAGAATGTACTAGCCCACATTTCTGAAATGGTTTAGAACTGGAAAAAACTAAAATAACCCACCCATTAATCTGCAACAGGAGAGGAAGCAGCACAGATAAGAAACAGGAGCAATTCAGACTGTGAGCGACAAAGGCAGTGACCCAGCAGCTAACAATACATTCGGCATGCTTAGTCTTATGACCTTGGGCTCCTTCCAGGCTTCTCACAAACAGCACACCATTGTTTGCACTGCACCACAATAGGGGGGCGAACAAAGCACCTGGTTCACATGTCGTAGTTTGAGCAAAGTGCCAGCCTTTCATTCGGCAGGGCTCAGCCCCCTTCCAAAGGATTCCTAAAAGTTACGTGTCTGGATGTCTCTCGCTCTGAGCGCACAGCCACGTACATGCACATTAAAGTGCCACGGACTGAGCCGCTTGCCATTTCACAAGCAGGTGAGGCTAATTTTGACCTGCTGATTACAGCCTCTTTTCCTACAGGCCCCTTCTTGGCTTTGAAAACAGAACAGGCCAGAAGTGGCTGCTGCTGCAGGTCCATGAATACAGTGCGTAGCAGAAGGAGGACAGCCTTTGGCACCACTCGGGGGGGGGGGGAAGAGGATCGGGCCATCGTCCTTAGCACAGGGATCATAAGGGCATCACAAGGGCACCCTTGATTTCATCCATGAAATGCTGGCATGTTTGCAGGGTGACACAATCATGTCTAGTCCAGGGGTTCTCAGCCAGCGGTACTAGTAGTACCACCAGTGGTACTTCGGCCAAATGCTGGTGGTACTCGGAGCGCCGGACCACTGGAACCCCGCTCCGATGCGGCACTTTCGGCAGTGTGTTTTCGCTCCCAAGAGGCTCCTTGGCCGAGCCTCTCGGGAACACTGAGAAGGGAGGGGGAGGGCCCTCCCGCCCAGAACCTCCTACTACCTGCGTTTTCTGGCCTCTGAAAACCCGGAAGTAACTGGCGATGATATTATTGCCAGTCACTTCCGGTGGTACGCAGCAGGGGAGAGGCGCCGTAGGTGGTACTTTGTCGGGGTGGGGTTGAGAACCCCTGCTCTAGTCCTTGCACCTCCGTGCTGACCCCTTTCTACTAAACATGTGGGCTTGATGTGTGGGGGCTCTGAGTGGGCAGCTAACATGTCCTGCTAAGATGCTCATCGGTAGGCTTACCAGATCTCCAACCGGGACAGAGTCCTAGACCTTTAGGAGAAGGAATGTGGGCAGGCCGGCGTAGCTTGTTAAACCTTAGAGCACAATAGTAGGTGTGTCTACTCAGAAGCAAGCTCCACTGAACGCACAATGGGGCTTGCTTCTGAGTAGACATGCCTAGGATTGTGCTCTAAGCCGGTTTAACAAGCTACACCTGCCCACATTCCTTCTCCTAAAGGTCTAGGACTCTGTCCCGGTTGGAGATCTGGTAAGCCTACGGTTACGGTTTCAGGTGTCAGGAATCGCGGGGGGGGGGGGAACCTGTGAAAACAGATGCCGTCGGGCTGAACCACACTGGCCCTGGCTCAGCACTGAGCAGCAGCACAAAGAAACCATGGTTGGCTCCAAGTGCAAGCCCTGTTCTGGCCGGTGCAAGGCTTGGGCTACAAAACCAGACCAGCTGTGGCAGCCCTAGCTGTGTCTTCAGCCTGTTGCCACCCCGTGCTGCAAGCACGCACACACACTTGTGTCTCTGTGCGCAACAGAACTCCCCAGCATTTCATGGTCTCACTCCTCTGTCCCCCACAGAACAGTGCTAACTTGTTGCCTTAGCAACAGCACACCACTTGTCGAAGGGAGCAGCTCCCTGGCTTTCTCCCTTCCCGCCAGCACCAAAGGCCTCCGAACCAATCAAGCCTTCGCACGAAGATCTCTGCACCTGGGAATTCAAGCCGAGTGAAGTTGTCACACAAAGTTGTGAGGCGCTTGACAGAATCAAAGAAACCGAGGGCTGCAAATCACAGGGGGTCGTATCTTTTACAGGGCCATGCAAATATGAATAAAAATTTCACATACGTATAAAATGGGGGGAGGGAATCTTGTCTGAATTCTGTCCTGCATCCAAAATTTCTCTACACATGAGGAGGGAGCAGCATGGTCCTGATCCAAATCACTCTCACACACGCTCCTTTTACTCGCCAACATTTTAAAAGGCAGGCGATGCAATCACAGCGTGACCATCACCCCATCATCAAGTTTGATGCTCAGCTAGTGGCCATCACATCCCATGGCCGCAGTGGGTTCCATAAGTGAGTTACTTGTGCTCTGAAAATGCTCCTCCCTTTGTGGTTCCTGAACCCACCGGCTGCCAGTCAGCTACGATTTCCCTCCCCTCTAGTCTTTTCGAAGGCAAATAACTCATGCCAGAGCCTCAAAGAGAAGAGGAGCCGTTGCCACCACAGGGGGCTCAGTACCTGCCCCCAGCCCTGCCTCCCAGGACTGGCTTTGGCCCAGCAGCCAACAGTTCTCGGAGCCCCAGCTGCTGGCAGATGGATGCTGGTTGGTTCCAAACAGTCCAATGGTTTGGGCTGATCCCAGTCTCAGTCATGGGCTGCCCACTGCCTGTTTAAAAAAAAAAAAACTGACTGTCTGGGAGACATATGCAAGACCTCCTTAATTACTTGCACATTTTTCATTTGGAAAGTTTATGCTTTAAAGATCTGCCAAAGAACAGATACAAACAACTAGCAAACCACCCGAGCGGGTTTTCTGGGGATCACAGAACAAAGCTCCTTTCCAGGTCCCATGGAGGAAAGCCCCATCACACAGACTTGGTCCTCCAAGAATTTTGGTCCAGGATACCCGTGCGAAACAAAGGTACAGTAACTCCATTGGGTTGGGAAGTAGGCGGGTTCTGTGGTCAGGGAGGTGTGTGTGTGAATAGTGTTAAGCGCAAAAAGTGTAACACACACACACACACACACACACACACACACAGGCAGTTGCAATTGAAGAAGACAAAGGAGGTTAGGAGCAGGTTGAGAAAACCGAATCAAGCAGAGAATGATGGATTAGTCCTGGCTTGGTGGCTGTTGGCCTCAGCATTAGCCGGGAGATTTCAATGTGGCTAAGAAGAAATGTGGCTTGGAAAACGAGGCTAGAAGCCCTTAAAGGCCGACAGCACCCTGCAAACTGACAGAAGAAGATGGACCAGCAATCACCAAACGTTTGGGAATGAACCACTGGCCCAGATCTCTGCCTCCAGACTCAGAAGCAAACACCAGACATCTGGGGTGGGCCCCCCACCAATACTGTCACAAAACCTGTGCAGACCAGAGGCAAATGGAAAACTTTGTGGGGTGGGGGCCGCCACCACACCCTCATGCCCCGCCCTGACGTAGCACACCTCCGCGGCACGGAAATGCCCCCCCGGCGCTTTTTGGAGCCAAACAGCAGCAGGGCGGGCGGGAGGGCCGAAACGCAGCCGTTTTCGGCTGCAAGGAGGACGCGACGGGGCAGGTAAGCGACCCGCGCCCTGGGGCCCACCGCCCCAACAGGTACGACGTCTCTGGTGCAGACCCAGCAGGGTGGGGGGCCCCACTCAGCAGTCGGGCAAAGGGGCTGAGCCAGTGCTCAACCGATAAATCTTGCAGCCTGGGTCACGCAGCAGCACCCTGCTTAGAGAGGGATACGGTTGCCAGCGGGCAATCTGGGGAGCCAGCAGTTGGCTTCAAAAGGCATTTGTGAGGCTGCTACTGCAGCCATCCCAGTCCAGGGCCTGGTCTGCAGCCTCCTTCCGCTGTAGCAGGCAAGGCTGCCCAGAAGCTGCGGAACAAGCTTCAGCAGTGGACAGCAGCCGAGTGCAGAAACATCCATACACAGATTGTGGGAGAAACATCTCCCACAACTTGGAGAAAGAGGGGCTAGGAACTTGCGGAGTTCAGAGAGCCACCACAGGTTCAGGTGGCTTTCTTTTGTCTGTTCTAATTCTGCCACTCAGTTTTGGTGGATGTCCCCTGGTCCTGGTGTTGTGCGAGAGGGAAAAGATCTTCCCTCCATCCACTCTCCCCATGCATAACTTTATACGTTTCCATCATGTCATGTCCGCCCCCTCCCCCGGAGCCTTTTTTCTAGACTGGAGAAGCCTGGGCTCTGCTTTAGGCTCCCAAGAGCCAGCCCTCTTCTATGTCCCCACTTCCTTTTTCCCAAGCCCGACAACCGCCCACGCAGTGACGAAGACCAGCTGGCAGAACTGGACTGAGAAAAGCCATTTAAGGAAACCCACTTCAGCCCACTGGGATGGTGAGCAAAACGTCAGCCGAAGTGAACAAAGAGCCTTTGTGTAGCTTTGACCAGCTCCTCAAGTCCTGCTTCTAATTTTAGCCTCTCCAACAGGTCATAGATCCTCCATTGTTTCAAAAGCAGTTTGTGGCTGTGAATTGGCACATTCTCAAACGTGACACACTCAAGTGGCCTTATGTTCCGTTGTCTGCTGGCTCGTGATACAAAGTTCCAACAAGGTCTCATTGGATACCAGAAAATGCGCTTGGCCTGGCCAGTGCTGATCTGCGCCCCCCTGCTCCGCCATTTGCAGAATCTTTATAACACCAGTGGCAGCTGAATAAAATCAAAGCGCAAAGGACCAGGCACAGCACAGGCGGCAGCAGCAGACTCGGGGTGAAGAAGACGTATTTTAAGTGTCATCGCAGCCGGGTGGAAACACATCGTCCATTGCGTCCTTTCACCGCTGCCCCCATCTTGCACGTTCCATGGCAACAGTCCCACAAGGAACATCATCCCACTCTACACGGTCCTTGACAGCAACATCATGGTAGGGAACGAGAGACCAGGTGAGGCCCGGGGGAACGACCCCCTTCCTCTAGGCGTCGCCCTGCTGCCCCAAACGAGAGCATGGCAAAAACTTGGGTTAGCCTCCTGTCACACACTTGGGTTAGCCTTGGATGTGGAGGAGGGGCTTCTGGTGGCGGTCAGGAAGGGAAGGCGGAAAACAGCATAGATGTTTGCCCCCCCCCCCCACTCCAACAACATGCACTTGAACAGCGGCTGGATTCAAGGAGAGGCTGTTTGCGGCAGCAGCCAGGAACGCCGGCCAGTGCTTATAGAAAACAACGGCAGAATATTTATAGGAGTAATAAAGACAGAAATGGCGAGTGGAGTCTCTGCAGAGAGGGCCACATGCTTGGCCCAGGGGCTCCCCTCAGCCAGTGCCCCACAGCGGCCGACCAGATGTCTAGAGGGGAAGCCTTTGTCTCCAAGGCCACAGAACTCCAAGCTTGGCATGTTTAGGTTGTGAGCCCTTTGGGGACAGGGAGCCATGGCATCATTGGATGCCGCCTTGAGTGCCCTTGCTGGGAGAAAGGCGGGGTATAAATCCTTTAAACAAACAAACAAACAAAACAAAAAGCCCCTTTGTGAGCTTTTTGTTGAAAAGCGGCATATAAATATTATTATTATTATTATTATTATTAATAATCTCCCCTACCTTCCCCTTCCACTGTTGACTCCCCTCTGCTGAATTTCAGACTATAAGCCGCTTGGGGCAGAGACCTGACTGGATAGCACAATCTTGTGCAAGTTTAAGCTAGTGGAGCAAGCGCTCTGCTGGCCTAGGGTGTCACAAAAGTGCCGTAAAGCACGTTCATTGCACCCTGGGAGTAAGTGGCACCGGTGCCGAGGTTGGCGCCACTCATTCCACCACCGGGCCAGGTCCACGCTGCCAGATGCAAGTACGTGCTGTGCTGGGCAGTGGGAGGACATGGGGAGGGAGGGCCGGGGTGTCGGGGGATCAGCGGTGCGCTCCACCGATATCCTAACCCCCTTCCCGGGCCTGGCTGACCTTACACAGCCTTCCTGGATGGGCGTCAGCAAAATAGCTGGTGTGCATCTGAGGAGACCCATTGGGGCTGCTGGGGATGACAGCGGGGGAGGGGAGACAGGGACAAGCGTCCTTCCTCCGCCCCCGAGGTGTGCCCCATCTCCACCGGTGCAGCCCTGATCCTGCTTTAGCATGGCGGCACGTTTTAGGCAGGATTGGTCTGCCCATCTTTGAAAAGCCCCCTCACGTACCCCCCCCTCCGATACCGAGTCAGGCCATTGGTCCACCCTGCTCAGAATCATCTACACTGGCTGGCAGCGGCTCCAAGTCCCCCCAGGGGGCCTTTCCTGCCGGTGCTGCTGCCTGCCAGGGATTCAACGCCAGGCCTGTGCTCTGCATCAGCTCTGCTGGACCCGGAGGAGTCATCATAAAGACATGCCTTCTGCGTTTGTGGCGCTAAATCCTGGACCTCTGGCTTTGATGCGGACTAGATTTGATGGACTTTGCTCTCTCTTAAAAGGTAACTGCTGCTGGTTTATCTGTGATATCTTAAGACTGTTTTAATGCTTATGGAGATTTTAATGGTTATATGTAAATTATTGTTTTAAATGTGGTTTTATGTTTTGTAAGCCGCTTTGGGTGCCCTTTGGGGAGAAAAGCGGGATATAAATGGAGTAAAGAGTTTGTGTAATCCCCTTTGGAAGCTATTTCAACCATTGGCTATCTATCCCCACCTCAGGTGGCAGCGAATCCCATCAGCTCATGATGTCTTGTGTGAAGACGTCCTCGCTTTTGTCTCTCGGCGCCCACTGCCCGTCCCTCTGACATGAAGCTGCCCCTTTCAGAGCGGCAAGGCTCAGAGATCTGACCTCACCCACCCCTCAGCCACAAACACCTTCATTCCTGGCAGATAAGGAAGCCTCCCCCCAGGAATGGGAAAGAGCCCCCTCGGTGGCAGTGGTGTCAATCTGCCCAGGGTTCTTGTTGAGAAGCGAGAAGCCAAACTGGCACAGCTGAGCCAAATTACTATAGCAACAGCACGAGTCGAGTGGGTGTATTTCTTGTGGGGGGGTTTTATGACTCATTTTTTTTTTGTTGTTTCTTGAAGTGGTCCCTCAAGCACAGTTTTTAAGGCTGAATTATTTTAAAATAGAATACCGGTACACCTGCACCCCCTCCTCCAAATCAGTATGAACACTATTTTCCAAAGATCAGACACTCATACACTGAATAATCACGGTTGTAGTCTTGGGAGCCTTTTGCTTGCATAAGCTACTCTGTTATGAATTGGGCGGCGGGGGGGGGGGCAGAGCCTCTGCATTCCTGGATGAAACTATGCAAATCCAAGCTTCCTAATCCAATTAATATGGATTAATTTGTAAACAGTTTAGAAAGGGAGAGATCATCGCCACTCCCGTTGTAAACAGCGGTGATTCCGTTAGGCTTAACAGCCCCGGTGTGTTCTCTGAACAAGCACAGGAAACAATAGCGACCGAGGCATGCACTCCAGACAAAGATGGTGACGCCGTAGACAGGTTCGTGCAGATGACACGACGGCATCTACTGTACAACAAACGTGTTCAGGATTGCACCGCTGGCCCCACCTTGCGCTCCGCACACTCATCAGAACTTACAAAACTGCCTTTGTATGGAGTCCAGCCATGGATCCTTCCGGCCCACTTTGGCTCGCTCCATCCATCGCAGGCCGATGGTGCCTCTCAGCCTTGCCAGCTGGAGATGCCACAAACACAAACGGAACTTGGGACAATGGCGATGGCAAGAGAAGCTCCCCAGTGAGCAGGTTGCGTTTGGCATCTCGACAGGCCCCACACAATTATAAACAATCACTGGGGAGATTCCAGTGAGATTCCACACGGAGAGAGAACCTCGCCAGAGAGAGGGAATCCCCCTAAGCAAAGCTGCAAGACTTTTTCTGAGTCTCCAATGACTTAAAAACACTTTGCTACCTGTAAGGAGCGTTTTCTCCTTTGTTTATGGACAAGTGGAAAATCTGGTTTCGGAGGGGAGGAGCTACCAGAGCAGGCGTGGGGGCAGGAAGGAAAAACGGACCAACTGAGGGCACAGCACAGTGCCGGCAGTGCCCATCGTTCCGCTCACCATGCGGGGTGTCCCAGGGGGGCCAGCAAGCATGAGGAGAGGAGCCCCGGAAGATGTCCCCACACAGACGGCAACGGAGAAGACCCCCACCCCCCTCTCCTGCTCCCAGCAGGCCCTTTTGGTGGAGGGCAGCGGTGGGATGGAACCTGCCTCTCTTTCCCTTTGGGTTCAAATTTGGAGCTGGAGGGGAAGGGGACAGCCAGAGGTCATCTTCCTCACCCTTGAGCTGTGCTTTCACAGCCCCCCACAGTTCAGTGCAACTGTGGGGGTGGTCCCCTCCTGCCAGCCTGAGGACAGCAAGGGACTGTCTTTCAACGGGCCTGGAGGTGCCACACGCAGCAGCCACAGTCCTGCGCACACGCAGGATGTCGCACACACACAGGCAGCGGGGCTTACTTCTAAGCAATCATGGACAGAACTGTGGTGAAGAGGAGGGAGCCGGGTTCAAGGACCTCTCAAGCTCTGCTGTATCCTTGTATCAAGCTCTCCTTGTAACTGAATGTGCCCGGGACTGAATCCAGTACCTTCTGCACGCAAAGCACATATTCTGCTCCTGACCTTTGGCCCCAGCACAGGACGTGGAAATGTCTGCTCTATCTACTATACCACACTGTCTCCCTGTTATGAATAGGATAACAGCAAAAGGGAAGGAGAAAAATAGTGTTGCAGACCCTGTTGCTGTTTTCACAACCACTGGAGACTCTTAGGCCAAATCCTGATCCACGTACTGGGAAGTGCCATCCATGCAATGGGGATCAGGCCCTTCTGGGATCAGGCCCTTGAGCTCACCCGGAAGTCTTGAGAAAAATGGGACTTCTAATTAGGGGCTTAAACCCCCTACCTTGCGTTTCCAGTTACTTCAGCACTGGAGACGGCAGTCCTCAGCACTCATCCTTCCGGGGTCCAAAGCCTCCTCAATCCAAGATAGTCTGTTGCAGCCGGAAATGAGAGGAGCCTTGCGGCACCGGAAAGGACTTCTTGTGGCAGACGCTTCTGTGGACGAGAGCTCGTACCATCCACTGCACAAAGAGGGCTCTCACCCACCAAAGCTGCTGCCACGAGAAACATGATCCGACTCTTTTTTGGTTTCCCAGAGACAGAGCGATGCTTGTGTTCAATGCCTTTAAATGGCAGCAGTGCCATCATGACCCCCTTCTTTGCCCAAGTGAAGAGGGGCAACGTTGGTAGCGGTGCTAAGAAGCCTCTATGTCACAGGGAACAATGGAGCGGGGGGTGACAGCACCAACTCCCCAGCGCTGGGACGAAGTCACTTCATGATGCAGAGGTCTGTGCGCGATGAGAAAGGTCCCTTTATCACCAGGGCCTTCTGAGCAAGTCATCATCCAGCACTCAACAGCAGACTTTCAGAACCAACGGAGGAGGAGGCAGCATTAGAAAAACCCAAGGAGTTCATTCGTTCCGCCTGGTAACCCCCACCCCACCCCCATTTTGCCTGTGGAGGAGACTGTAGGGATGCTAGTGATTTTTTTTAATTGAGTGTTTACACACTTCTATAGCTCTATTTATTTGTAGTCTCTCCTTTTACAAATGTCACAACCTTGTATACAAATATAAATAAGACCAATATATGAAAACAATTATGAAAACAATAATCTTAAAATGACAACACTAAAAACAATCAATAGTAGTAGATCCAGCACTGAACAATTTCAAGCAGCATAAAATCACATGCCGAAGAGTGAACTGGGCTTCCTGTCACCTCCTTCCAACAGCCACCTACACCAAGGAGTAAATGCGGCTAAATGTTTTCGACTTGCAGCTGCTCTATAACTTGATGAGAGTGAAGGTTGCCCTGTCAGCTGAAGCATGGTGAGGCGAACGCCAGAGAGAGAGAGAGAGAGAGAGATATGGACTGTGAAAGAAACATCTAGGGTTCTACGAAAGATTAGAACATTATTGTGTTGTAAAAACCCCTTGGAGTTTAGAAAGCCTGCCTATGTAGACCGCCTCTGAATTAAAGTCGGAGGAGAAATCCAATGACCAAAGAAAAGGCGGTATATAAATACCGGTATTATTATTTATTATAAGAAGTACAAGTAGGTCCACCATGAGATTAAATATCCCATTAAACATCCTTACGTTTTTTTAAAAAGAAAGCGGTTATGATCCATTTACTAACACCGAAATCAGCCGCCAGTGCAGGACAGGTTATTGCAGAATAAGCTCTTCCTACATGCATTCAGCGATGGAAAAAGGGGGTGGGTGGGGAGGAGAGGGGGACTCCGGCAGTGATTCTGGGTGCAAGACAAGGGGTGTTCCAAGTATCCCGGTTTTTACTTGCGAAATGTTGGAAGGTATGTTAATCCCCTTCTTCTCCGCCCAACAGCCCTGTGAGGTGGGAGAGGCCAGGAGAATAAGACTGTCACCCAGCAAGTTTAATGGCTGAGCAGGGATTTGAACCTGGCTCTCCTCAGTCCTAGTCCGACACTCTTATACTGCCCTGGTCCATGGAGGAGACTGGAAAAGTGATAGTAACCCAGTCTGGAGGCTCTCAGAACTGGAGACATGTATGCAGCCTCGCATAGCACTGGGGCCGGCCAACCCACCCTTCCTTCCTTCCTTCCTTCCTTCCTTCCTTCCTTCCTTCCTTCCTTCCTTCCTTATCAATCTCACCTGAAGAACCTGACCTTGTCTTGCCCAGATAATGTATATCCAGGGACAGCAATAATGGGGTTGGCTTTCACTGCCCCCAGGGGGTTTTGCTTGCATTGATCTACTTTCCCTTGCAGCACCTCCGCCCTCCCCTTGGCTCAGCCACTTGACTTTCAGGCTTCCCACAGGCGGAACTCGGGGCCCGACCCGCCACCGGCCTCTGCTGGCGTCAGTCACAGCTGCCTCTGCGGAAGCCTCGCTCTGCTTGTGCTCTCGCACCCTTCCACAGAGAACCAAGAGTGGGCTGAACGCTGCAAATGTGGCTTTGAGATGCTAGCTGGGCATGTGGTGAACCACTTCCCTTGTGTGATGAACGCTGCACATGTCAACTTTTATCCACATTCTGAGCATGTCAGTTTGGAGGGGTAAATTTGCTCTTAGCGGCCTGAAATCATAATGCGAGAAAAGCCCTGGTGATCAAGCCAAAGGGGGCCCAACTAGTCCAGCACACTGGCGTTGCTAGAGGGGGGCGGGCGGGACGGTAAGTCTTGCACAGCGGCAACCGCTCCGTTCCATGGTGGCCCCGCCCACTTGCCGTCAGAACTCCCTGCGCATTGCCTTCGCCACTCGGACTGGTTCCGACGGCGAGTGGGCGAGGCCACCATGGAATGGAGCGGTTGCCGCTGTGCAAGACTTACCGTCCCGCCCCCCCACCTCTAGCAATGCCAGTGGTCCAGCCTCCCACAGTGGCCCCCCAGACACCTCTGGGAAACCCCCAAGCAGGGGAGGAAGGCAGGCCCCCCTCTCTCCCTGTTGCTCCCCCACAGCTAGAATGCAGAGACTACCTAGAGGTGGCGCAGAGCTATTGAAGGACCTGTCCTCCATGACTTTGTCCAATCACCCTTTAAAGTCATCCACGCTAGTGGCCGTCACCACACCTTGTGGCAATGAGTTCCACAGACGATTTATGAGCTGTGTGAAGAAGGACCTCCTTTTCTCCATCCGAAATCTCTCACCCATCCGTTTCCATGAATAATGCCGGTTTCTACTATTGCGAGAGCTACTACTAAGAGCTCCCTCTACCCCCCCCCCCTGCACTGCCAGTGCCTGGTTTTCACATGGACCTGGCTGCATGCCCTGAATAGCCCCCCCCCCCGCATCTTGTGTGACCAATCCCATCAGTTACTCAATATGTTTTCTCCATCTTGAGCCTACTGAAAATCAGTTTCATTCGATGACCCTGACTTGAAGTAGGATGATTTGATATGGAGGAGAAAAACTCGCCCCCTTCCTCTGTCCAGAACACTTGTCATTTGATAAACTTCTATCATGTGCTCTTGGGCTGTATTTTTTCTAAGGTCGTCTCTATGATGGAGGGATTTACAGCCCTGCCACGCCTATTGAGGAGACACAAAGCTACAGGGAAAGCAAAAAAGCCAAGTGGCTTTCTACATCATCGTTAAGTAAATCAATTGTAGTTCAGTTCAGCCAATGGCCATATGGCAGAAAAGAGGATTAACATTTGAGAATTCAGTGAAATCCAGTTAATAGGGAGGGAGGGAAGGGTGGAGGCTCCCATCATGGCACCCATACCCACTGAAATCAGGAGACAGATGTTGCTGTTTTAAGACCCACACAACCCTGCACCAACCCCTCCACCAGAATACAGCCCCCCCCCCCCCCGTCTGCCCTGAAATACAGGTTATCTTTTCTTTTGGCTCAGCCTACTCGTCAATAATGGATTACTTTGGACATCGCTCAGAAAAATGAGGTGTGTTTTTCTATTGTCTTGAGGTACGAGCAAATCTGAAAGCCAGCCAGGTAATCACTGAAGAGACAGAAGTGGGTTTGATGCCAGCTCTTTCGATAACACACTGAAAGAATAAAAAGCCATTCGAAAGGACCCTAAGGGACAAGAGACAACAGGTACCTTTGCCCAATGATTACTTGTGTCCCTAAATGCTAAGGACCATTAACCGTTATAGGCTGTGATGCTCTATGAATGCATGACTCATGCGGGAAGCCGAAGGAAAGAGGAGGAGGAGGAGGAGGAAGGCACGTCAGCCTTATTTCATAATAAATGCGAGTGAACACCCACCCAAGGCTGAAAGGCTTTATCCTCCCGTTCCATCTCTCTCTCTCTCTCTCTCTCTCTCCCAGACTGTTCGCATCACCCAGCAAATCCAGTCTCACACAATCTACACACTTGACTCACACACAGACAGCTCTGTAGCTGGTCAGGGGCTGTTTTTCTGCTTCCCAGTTTATTGAGCACCAAAGATGCTTTCGGGGCTACATTTACTTCCCATTCTTCTGCTAGGCTGCAATTGGCTTTTTTAATGCCTGCATCAAAGATATCTGAATGAAAATAACTTTTACACCCATGACCTGGGTCAAACCATCTCCTTTGAGGAAGTAACCCAAAATGAACCAAGTGGTCACGTCAAGCTTGTCGGCTTCTTTTGAGGCATGGGGGGGGGGGGCTGCTGGTGAAAAAGCTGGTCTCCAGCTTTAACGCACAAAGCCAGGAATGCCAAATGCCATTCATGATCCCGGACTCGGAGGCAATCCAAAGTATACTAAATTTGGGGTCGTTGTTAGCAGACTCTGAACCTGTTTCATGACCTGTTTCGTCAATCATCTCTCACCCGGAGCTGTTTCCATGATCTCCGAATCCAACAGTCCGTTTTATGAATGGGAAGCTGCTGCTGCTGCTGCTGGGGAGAGGCCAGGCCGGCTCCATTCAATGCCCCCCCCCCGGACGGTGCAACAAATTAAAATGCAGGCACGCTGCTGTTTCGCTGACAGGCACAACCCCAAACCTCCCTCCTGGACACGGCTTTCTTTTGTGCTGGTCGCACATGGTGCCAGCAGAAAGGAGAGGCCAAGAAAGACACAGTCTCTATTCCTCCCTCTACCATCAGAAAACCACCTATGAAGGTCTCCCCAAAATCTGTTAATTGGGGGGGGGGGATTTGCAGCTGAAGTAGTCGCCAGTTCAGAGCTCCCCTGCCTTCACCCAAAAGCCAGCCTGTCGAAATCAGAAACAATTTGAAAGAGGGAAACAGAGAAGTCTTTCTTAAACGGGGGGGTGGGGGTGCTCTCCTCTTCCCACCACCACGGAGTTTCTCTGAGTCAGCCAGCCAGCCAAGCCCCCTTCCCTTAGTACCTGGCGGCGATGCGGTTATTGTTGATTGCCAGAAACAAAGAATTCCGGAGGAAACGAGCAGCCCGAGCACAAGGCACAGCAGCAGCAGCAGCAGCAGCAGCAGCCTCCCTGCGCACGAAGGAGCGGCCGCCGCCGCCGCCTGCCGCGCACACGCCTTTCAGCCCCTCGGACTGTACTGCGACTCGGAGGTGCAGCAGCCCACCCAATGCATTGGACGGCAGCTGCAAAAAGCACAGCTCGGCTTGCCAGCAGCCGCCGCCGCCGCCGCCGCCGCCGCCGCACACCCCTCCATCCACCCACCGGCGGTTCTCTGCATTTGTGGTCGTTCATTTCTCTGGGTGGGGAGAGTCTCCCCTCCCTCCGCACGGTCCTGGGTTGCAAGACTGGGCTCTTTCTGTCGGGAGCTCTGCTGGCGAGAGAGCTCCCTCCCTCCCTCCCCTTTTGTCTGGAGCCCCCCCGCAGAGGAAGGTGGCAGCGGGGCACCGAGCGGGCTGCAGGTCCCCAGTCCGTGCACCAGTCCAGGGGACCGACCGGGCGTCGTCCTGCTCCGGGCGTCGCCTTACCTGGACGAGGCTTCTTCGCCAAGTCGTCCACCACGCGCCGGAGCCAAGGAGAAGAAGAAGAAGCCGCCTCCTCTCCGTCCTGGAGCTGCCCGACGAAATCAGGCGGCAAAGCCGGAGGCTCCACCCGCCAGCAGGAGCCGCAGCAGCAACTGGCTGGACGAGAGGCAGAGCGAGCCGAGCCCGAGCGCCGAGTCCCCACCCAGCCTCGTGCGAGGAGCGCGACTCCCGCTGCAGGTGCAGGAAACGGCGCGCTCACCACCACCACCACCACCACCACCTCCAGCTGCTGCTGCTGCTGCTGCTGCTGCCGCCCACTGCGCTCCCTTCGCTGGCCTCTCTCTCGTCGTGGGGAGGGAGGCTTTGCAGTCTAGGTCTCTGCCCCGAAGGGCTTGCGCTCCAACATTCGACACAGGGGAGGCGGGGCGGGGCAACCTCGGGAAGCGTCAGCACTCCCTGCAGGCACAGGTGTAGCTGGAGGGCTAAGGGGCTCCTCTGCTGCCTGCCCGCCCGCCCGAGGCTTTGAGGAGGGATCCAGGAAACGCAGGCCGTGGCTCCTTCCATGATGCTGCGAAAGTACTGGACCTACGTATATTAAGAGATTTCTTTTTGCTTCTGGGAGCCTTCGAATATGTTTCCAGCGTCGCCGCAGCGTCCGTCCGTGTGCCCGCCGCGAATCTGCAGCAGCAGCAGCAGCAGCAAGGCCCTGGGCCTGGCTGTGTGTGCGCCTTTCGTGCTCTGCGCCCCTGCGGCTGCCCCACACAGGACTGAAGCCCATCCCTCTTCTTTTGGAAACGAAAAGCCCGTCAGTTGCTGCCCCCCAGACGCACGCGGACGACTTCCAGGCAGAATCGGAGCCAGGAGTCCACGCTAGGAGGGAGGAGGCACTTACAGGCTTTGGACGTTACAGGGTTCAGCAGTACACAGGGGCCTTTGAGCCCCCGGGGGGGGGGATTGTCCTGGATGGAATCCTGACCAGTAGTGATGATTGGGAAGGAAGACTTGGCTGCGACTTTGGGCAAAAATGACCACCTGTCTGGGGTGTTTGATATGGAGGGTCCAGGGCCGCATGGCCTGAAACGCCACCTGATGAGGCCACCTTGGATCCACCTCCACGCCACCTCTGCACTGCAGAGTAATAACCCCCCAACCCCACCGTGCTGCTCCTCGCACGCTGCCAGAGGAACGTAACTGCGCTGCTGTCCCTGTAAATGAAACCGGCAGCCCCCCACTTCTGGGTTCCGCAGCAGCACTTGAGGAGCGCGGTCAGGAGGGGGGGACGATCTGCGTCGCTTGAGCAAGTGGGAAGCAGATCGTCGTCGTTGCTCCTTGATTGGCGGCAGGGTATGGAAGGAAAGGGCGGTGGCAGCAGACTTGAGGTGAAGGGCACCCCGAATCCACTGCCCCCTTGGACCCCTCGCACTCTGCCGCCGATGCAACCCACATCAGGTAGCCGCATGACTGGGCCGGCAGTGGCTGAGGTTGGTCAGATCAGATGCAGACCTTGGAGTTCCGGAAAGAAGCTGCGTTTCAGAGGGGCATCGATCTGAGGAGGAGTCTTATAATAAGACCATGACTAGAACTGCTGGAGGAGAAAACGGTCCAGGAGAGACGACGGGGTCTTTTGAAAAGCAAGATACTGAGGAACCATTGCAAACAGCTCCCAGGAGAAGAAAGGCCGGGAACTTTGGCGAAGGAGACAAGCATGGCCACTTTGGCAAAGCGGAAAGAGCTTTCTGAAAAGCAGGAAGAGCATCTAGAAGAGGTGGGAGGAGGGCAGACAACCAAGGACCAGGGTGCCCTGCTGCACCTGTAGGGACAGTGTCAGGAAGGCCAAGCACGGAAGGAACTCCAAACAAGAAGGGGACTAGGGGCGGAGTCCAAAAGGGGGGGGAAAGAAGATCAAGGAAGCGAGCAGTCAAGATGCAGAAGTGCTAACCGAAAGAGAGAGAGCAGAGCCACTCGATTCTTCACCTGCGCAGAGCTTCTCCCACAAGTGAAAGGTGGCCCAACACAACAACAGTTGCACTAACGGCGTGTGTGTGTCCTGGCTTTTTTTCCAGTTATTTTTTTTTTGGGGGGGGGCTGCCAGCCGCTTCCCGCCTCCTGTGCACATCCAAACTGCTGAAAAACAGGGGAAAAAACCCACAACCTGGAATCTGTCAGGGAACTGCCAGCCAGTTCCGGCATGTTTAAACTGCTGAAAAAAGAAAAAAAAATACAACCGGGAGTCTCTGGCACCATCTACAGGTTGCTTCCAGTAGCGTGTTTTTTTTTCTTTTTTTCCAATCAGTTTAAACAAACTCAGGAGGAGGGAAGTGCTGAAGATGCTGGAAAAAGGCAATGTGGCACCGCTCCCCACCCCGGTTTTCATATAACACTATTTTTTGTATCCGCTGGGGTTCCGGGAACAGAACCCCAGTGGATAAAAAGGTCCGATTGTACTACTAGTTTTATAGTTTTCAAGCTAAATGTGTTGAGGCAATCAGATCTAAATGAGGGTTCAAAAGAAGTGCAGATGGGAACATCGGGGGGGGGGAGTAGAACCCTCCCCCCACATCACCATTTTTTCAGTTAAAATTGACTTGATTTTTAGAAACTTGAAATGAGACTCAAGAGTTGGACTCGAACATTTGGGTAAAGACTTGAGACATGACTCAAGACTCGAGGCCAAAGACTTGAACAAATCACTGTGGAGAAGTGGGCCCTCGAAAAGCAGCTTTCCCCACCCCTGGCTGGTTTCCACGGCTCTCCAGGGAGCCACGACTCACAGTTTGGGAGTCACCAGGATAGAAGGCAGTTCTTTTCCCTCTCACACAACACCAGAATCAGGGGACATCCACTAAAATTGAGTGGTGGGATAGTCAGGACTGACAAAAGGAAAGGAATTACCCAGCAAGTAACTAATCTGTGGAACTTCTTGCCACAGGATGTTGTCATGGCACCTGAAGAACAGATGCCTTTCAAAGGGAATTGGACAGATTTATAGAGGAAAACTCCATCATGGGTTACAAATCATGATGACTGTATGCAACCTCTGGGTTTAGAGGTAAGCCTATCTCTGAATGCAAATGCAAGGGAGTGGCAACAGGATACAGGTCTCTTGTTGCCTTGTGTGCTCCCTGAGGCATCTGGTGGAGCCACTGTGAGATACAGGAAGCTGGACTAGCTGGGCCTTCCTTTGCCCGGATCCAGCAGGGCTCTTCTGAGGTTCTTGTGTAGGGAAGAGAAAAAGCTGCAAAAGCTCTGAAGGACGGAGTCTAGTATCCTCACTGCATAGAGGATTGGGAGGGGCTTCTTGCCGAGCTGAAATCCCTCATGGTGTCCCCAGGAGTCGCTTGCAAAGCTGTCCTGATGGCTGCCTTAGGCTGGCTCATGTCTCCACCGCCCAGCGAATACAATCGCATCCTCTCTCTTTGATCCCCACCCACTTCGCCCCAGTACTTGGCCAGCTCACTCCTCCGGGTGCGCAGCAAGCCACAGTCATTCAGCATGTCTACAACTGAAATCCGCCACGGTAGGGAGGCTGGAGGCATCCCCCATGGCACTCAGCGGGGGAGTTTTGCAAGGGAAAATGAGACAGACAAGGAGTCTGTGTGCTTCAGCCAACCACAACCCACATGTACAGTATGCGGCTGCGGCAGCAGTGTGGCACTAGTCTCACATGTGCTTGTGCTAACACGAGGAACAGCCTCCCCCCCCCCCAACCTCTCCAATTCTAGCAACAGGACAAGTTCTGGTTGGGCTAACTTGCATGACAGCCTTTGCCTAGGAAAAGACTCACAGCATCTTTGTAGGCATTGCTGAGCTGGATGGTCCACCTCCGGAGGAGGCAGCTTCATGTGTGCATAGATGCTGCCGTTCTGCAAGGCAGCTACAAAGCAATGGGAAGCCACTGCTTCTTCCACCTCCAAAGCTCGCCAACGGCACCTGGAGTCGTGTGGCCCTAAGGTGAAAGGAAGCTCATGCAGACACTGGAACGTGGGGGCAAAGAAGTGCTCCTGGGGCAGAGGAGGCCTGAATGCTATTTGCATAACACAGCACAGCAGCACAATCCATATTCCTTACATAACATGAGGACAGGGAGAGCTTCTGCCTGCCCAAAGGCTGGCTCCTTGCCATGTACTGCCATCTAGGGACCAGTGGTGGCATTACAGAAACTCCAATGGTGAGCCCAAGAAAGGACTAATTCCTTACCACATTCATTGTTGTTGTTATGCAAATGAGGACAACAACAATGACCAGAGAGCTGGAGCACCTTCCTTACAAGGTCTCTCTAGGGCTTTATGACTTGCAAAAAAGGTGATGAATGGGGGGCATGATTGAGACATAACATAATACATGGGGTGGAGAGAGTGGAAAGAGAGGATTTTTCTCTCTCTCTCACTCACACACACACACACACACCGGGGTGTAGTCGAGGTGGAGCAAAGTGCCAGGTCTTCTCCTGCAGCAGGAGCCGTGATGTCATCAGCAAGCGCACTCAGTGTTTGCCTTTGACACTTCTTCTTAAGGGATCTGAGGAGAAGCATTAGGTTCAGTTGTAGGCAAACTGAAAAATGTGCCTAAGTCAGAGGTTCTCAAACTTTTTGACTTCTTGTGTTTGTGGGGGGCAGTAGCAGCACTTCCGGGATGTTTTTTTTAACCCTACCTGGGGGTCTTGCCTGACCTCCGGGGGGGGGGGAGTTGTGAGGAGCCTGTGGATTGCGACCCACTTCTGGTTTCGTCTGAAAATCGGAAGTGGATCGCAATAGTGATCTGGAGCTGTTTTGAGGTGCGGGGAGCCCTGCGGAGGGGTCCACAGGCTCCCCACACCCCCCGGAAGCATGGCAAGCCCCCAGGTAGGGCTAAAAACCACTCCCCCCCGGCGATCCTGGAAGCTCCGTTACCGTCACCATGGGTCGCCATTCCCCTTAGGGGAATACCGACCCATCGTTCCTGTCTGAGGCATCACGACGCCCCAGTTTGGGAACCTCTGGTCTAAGTCATAGCCTTTTTCAAGAGCTAAGCCAGGATGGTGTAGTGGTTTGGGAGTCGGACTTAGACCTGGAAGATCCAGGTTCAAATCCCCGCTCAGCCACGAAGCTTCCTGGGTGACCTTGGGCCAGTCACTATCTCTCAGCCCCACCTACCTCACAGGGTTGTTGTGAGGACAAAAAAAGGAGGGGAGGAAATATGTACACCACTCTGAGCTCCTTGGAGGAAGGGCGGTATAAAAATGTGAAAAAATAAAATAAAATGAATATTGAACATAGTGGGACTTACTTCTGAGTACACATATATAGGCTAGTACTGTGATGTACTTTTATATCTATTTGGGATATTTTCTAATTGTATTTCTAATTTTATATATTTGTTTCTAAATGATTGCAACGCACTCCTAGGGTTTGGGATTAAATGAGCTAGGTCATTAAATGAAGTAGAAATAAATGACAAGAGATTTTTGTTGTTGTTCAGTTCTTAAGTCGTGTCCGACCCTTCGTATCTAAATTTGCCATAGCTTTCCTTCCTTCCAAGGAGTAAGCGTCTTTTAATTTCATGGCTGCTGTCTCCGTCTGCAGTGATCTTGGAACCCAAAAGTAGGTGTTTTTTGGGAACTCTCGTGCTTTCTCCATGATCCAGCGCATGTTGGCAATTTGATCTCTAGTTCCTCTGCCTCTTCGAAACCCAGCTTGTACTTCCAGTAGTTCTCGGTTCACATACTGCTGAAGCCTAGCTTGGAGGATTTTGAGCATAACCTAGCTAGCATGTGAAATGAGTGCAATTGTACTTTGAAGTAGTTTCAAAGGCTATTCAAAAAGGTACTACTTCAAAGGTAGTTTGAAGGCTATTCAAAAAGCAGATGGCTACTAATTGCCCTGCAAACAGCTGAGCTCTTTACTTGTAAATAAATAAATACATAAATTTATTTATTTATAGATCACCTTTTTTAAGTCTCGTAAAGCTAGGTGGGTCCCGATAGAGTGTGATTTTTAAAAAAATGGGTCCCGGTGCTAAAATGTTTGAGAACCACTGAAATAAAGCGATGCTACATTTTGGCTGTATTCTCTCTGAAGGTTACAGTACGGGCTCCCCCCCCCCCGGTGCATTTAAAGAGAAATATATATCTGTATATTAATAACCCCCCGCCCTTGCTGCCTCTTTTGGTAACAGTGCTTTTAAGGCTGTGAACAGGCATGTTCCGACCAATCCCCTTCCTTTCAAGGGTGGCTTTCACAATCGCTCGAGGGGTGATTGTCCAAATCCGAATGGTGTGCAGGGAGGGGGAGGGGCAGTGCTCACAACGGCCAGGGCAGAGTCAGCCGCATCAGCCGCACCACCCCATGCCAGAAATCCTTACAATGCGCCTCTAGGGAGAGGTCAGTATTATTCTTGGCCCCTATTCCAGGTGGGTGCAGGAACCAGGGGTAAGGGCCTCCGGCTCGCCAGCCACGTTCAAGCCCGGAGGGGAGCTCTGAACCAGAGATTTGGGGGGCTGGATTCCTGAAGCCACACGCAAGCAGCCCATCTGCCACACTGCCCACCCCAACCCTACAACCCTGCGGTCCCTCCACGGCGCCTGCTTCGACTTGGGTTCTTGCCCGGACTGGTCTGCTGCAGGCCCGCCTCTGTGGCACTGCAACGACTTTCAGTAACAAGCTATCAAGCGGGGCGATTCTTCAAATAAAAACCAGCAGAGACGACAGCAATGGAAACGGTGACTTTTATTGTCATTTCTGCGAACTGTACCGTGAAAGGCACACCACACACTTTCTGCACAACAAAATGAATTGGCTGTGTTCCCTACAGCCCCAGCCCAGGCTCTCGCGCATCACCATCCTGCCAGGGCAGAGCCTTTCACAGAAAGGATTAGTCCGCAGCGGAACACTCCTGGCCAGAACCGGGCCCAACATCGCCAGCAGCAGCAGAAGGCTGGAGGCACCCAGACCCACTCACGAGTCCCAAGAAATGCAAAATATTGGTTTATATATATATATATATATATATATATATATATATATATATATATATATATATATATATATATATATATATATATATATATATATATATATATATAAAAACAGCTTCATATCATACTGCCTCTTTGTACAATTGTGTATAATACAACAGACTTGCTTCTTAACACCCCTTCACTTAAAGCACACCTGGCAGCCGTTCCGTGTTCTCACTGCGCATGGACCAAGACAATGGCCGATGCCCTCCGTGCAGACAGTGGCACACTGACAATGACGTGCTGGCGGCTGTCCCATCAAAAAAGGCAAAGTTGCGCTCTTGCACACAAACACACACGCACCCCTGAGACATCTCTACATTTGGCCCAAACAAGAAGTAATGGCAGCAGCTCTGTTGGTACACATATAAAAAGAGGGTAGCTGGCATAGCTTTTACGACAAGACAAGAGGAACATGGGAGAGGGAAACAGCAACCTCCACTCTGCTCAAAACAAGCTCAGTTGGGAAGAAGGCGGCCCTAAGTGAGAGGGCATGGGGAAAAAAGGCCAGGGAAGGGGGAGAAGTCAGCTCTCCTCTTGCAAGTTAAAGATTGGACCTCCTACCCCACACTTCACAGATCAATGGGCATACACAACTGCCCTGTCCTGACTAAATTTGGCCCTTTTAGTGTCAAGGCAGCTATGAACACAATGCAGTCCTCAAAGGACTATTCAATGGACACCAGCCATTAAAACTACAGAGAGACCAAGTACGTTGCACCTGGATGCTGTGGGGATTGATCCAGTCTAAGGCATTTCTTGGAATTTATGTCACTTCCACCAGCTCTCATGGATCCAGTGAGACTGGTACCGAGGCAAACCTGCCTGGAGTTGTGAAGGTCTATTTTCATTCGCTTGGGAGGGTGTGTGCATGCGCAAGATGCTATAGTCATGACTTCACTGTTCCTTTCCTTGCTTATGTCACCAAGCAGTGGCATGGACCTTGTTTGTACTGGAATCTCTTGATCCCCATAACTAGACTCACCTGATCTCCAATCGGGACAGAGCGCTAGACCTTTAGGAGAAGGAATGTGGGCAGGTTTAGCTTGTTAAACCGGCTTAGAGCACAATCCTAGGCATGTCCACTCAGAAGCAAGCCCCATTGTGTTCAGTGCGGCTTGCTTCTGAGTAGACATGCCTAGGATTGTGCTCTAAGGTTTAACAAGCTACACCTGCCCACATTCCTTCTCCTAAAGGTCTAGCACTCTGTCCCGGTTGGAGATCTGGTAAGCCTACCCATCACCATGACAATTAAGGTGGCCAGCATTGTATGCAAACCGTGTGTGTCTGTGTGCGCATGCCCTCACAATTTGCTCCACAAAAGTCCACATTTTTCTTAAGGCACATGTTTAGCACACAGAACACTGACCGCTCAGCTATAGTGGCGAGACTGGAATAAAATGAGGACGCCTCAGCCCCACACATCCAGGCCTGGTATCTGCATGGTAAATGGGTCCTTGGTACCCCCCCCCCCGAGCATCTTCACTGTTACTGACAAAAGACAAAAGGAGAGCTGGTTCCTCACTCAGCAACCCAGATTCATGAGAGAATTGCATACTGTGCATGTCCAAGTCAACAGGCTGCGAATGCTGGATTTTCACCAGAAGTGTCTGGTACACCTCAGAAAACACACTAGTAAGAATTTTTCTTCCCTAGAACCCATCTGTTCTCTTTGTGCTCATCAAGGGTGGGCGCAGACCATCATCTGTGTCACAGGGGCTACTGAATCCTCCCCATACAGCAATGGCAACCAAGTGAGAAGCCAACAACCAGAGGCGATGCACATTTGCTCTACACCTCCCCATATTCCCAATAGATTGTGGGCCTGGGGACAGCTTCACCTCCCCATGTGGGCAGAGTTGCCAGACTCGTCTAAGCAGTTAGCGTCAGGCCAGAGTGACGCCATACTAGGTCACCCATGACACAAACATTCGCCTCAAGTCAGCCCTGCTAGAGTCTTTGACCTGCATAGATAGATATCCGTGCTTAATCGCGGCCTGGCATTTCACAATGTAAGCCGACTTGCCAAAAACATGCCCTTGCATTGGCACAACCTCAAGTCGATAAAAACCAGCTTTGGGAAAGGAATCCAGAATCTCAGTGTCTGGTCAAAGTCACTGGGGGTCTGAGATTATGGGGAGGCTGCCTTAGTCAGCCTCTTAGACATTTTATCACTGATGGAGAAGATTTATCAAAAGACATGAAGCAAGAAGTTGTGCAACGTGGGACGTTGGCTGCAATGTTGTAGAAAATGCAAGTCAGGGAGACATGGCTCAATTTCTTGGAGATGTAGTCCTCTGAGTAAGCCAACCAAATCTATCTATACCATCTGAAGCCTCCTTCATTTCAGACATATGTATACCTGACCAAGAACAGCCCTCTCCCCACTTTTATGGGCATGATGTGCAGATCAAAAGTTACACAGGTTTTGCATGTCATGGGAGGGGGTAGATGCCAAAGTGGGTGGGGCTAGCAGTGTCATGAGGGAACCACCGTTAAAATGCCAGATGGAGACCACTGCCTTACTGCAACACTGTTTGTTCTCTCACTCACTCACTCACTCACTCACTCACTCACTCACTCACTCACTCACTCACTCACTGTGTAACAAAGCAGATCTCAGTGAAGGGCCACACGTGTCTTTCACCAAAACAAAAATGCCAATTTGGTGCCAGGGCAGATTGTGGAAGCCACCACATACCGGAGAATGTGGTCACCTTCTACAACTGAAGCAGAGTTATTGTCATGGTTTAAAATGGCTGCTCTCCTCATTGGCTTTTCCGATACCATAATTCTTGGCCCAACAGTTAACAACGATTGGCCCAAAGAGAAAACGTTCATGCCTCTTTATAAAAAATATTCTTAAGCTTTCAGCTTTATAAAACAATATATATTGTAAGAAAGTCTCCAGTTAGAAAAAGACAGTGTATCAAAAATATGGCAATGCTATGGCTGTAAATACAAAATCCCTCAAAAATATCTCAATCTGTGTTTTTTTTTTAAAAAAAAAAAGGCATTGTGCTCCGAGAACCTTTGCTTTTATAAATGCTTTTCCCATTCTGTTGGCAGAAGGTATTGTATCACCACAATCCCCTACAGGGGCTAGGGGACAATCCTGACCCATTTTAAAAAAAGAAAACAAGTTCATGGCTGCTATCCTCCAAATTTCAGGCTCTAGAATGACCCCTCTGAAAGGGGCACAAGCATTCCAGAAAAAGGGGGGACCTTTCCATGCTCCCTGTGCAGTGCTAATGAATGTGAGCGAGGCACGAATCCTGCTCAGGAACTGGGCTGCTCCGAGAGCAAGGCTTTGTGCTGCTCCAGGAAGCGACAAACAGCAAATGTTTGCCACTGTCATGTTCGCCAACCAGGGAGCCACTGGCAATTCCAGTGCTCTGCAGCATGTAGTATCTTATGATACTTTAGTTACAAGAGACTATAAATAAATAACTGTAAGTGTATAAGGTGGTCAGAAACATAGTGTACACATTTGGTTTAATGTGTACATGTCAAAAGTTTTGCATGCATCTGTAAAGACATAATGGAGGAAGTGACCCTAAAGTACAGCTGCAAGAAGGGTTAATGGCTTTCCTCCGCACCCAGATAAGATGGTGGCCATTTGAGCCACAGGTTTCTAACAGTTTCCCCTCCTGAAGCCGGCGGTGAAGAGGCAAGGCTTACAGGCTTCTTTATTCCCCACTAAGCAGAGAACTGGTGGTCATCCACCAGTGAGTTTTGGCTTGTGGGACGTTCCTTGTCTGCCAGTACTCTGAGAGCAGAACCGATGTTGCTTGCAAGGAAGAACCCTGCAATGCTGTTGCTCCACTCCTGCTACAGATGGCTTCTGCTGTGCTGGCACAAATTTACCCCACTTTGGATGGGTCGAGCAGTGGGAGCCACAAGTATCACATGTGCACCTGACTCCTGAAAAGAATCCCACGTTGAAGCAACAGGGGCGGAGGATGGCAGCCAGCGGAAATGTTGATACACACTACAATGGAAACAGGATCAGCATCAGTCTCAAAAGCCACACTTCATCCAGTTTCTATTGGGTCATGTTGGAACTTGGGATTGGGGAGGGGAGCAAAACATCTCAAGATGCAAGAAAGCCCCACTTTAAAGAGGTGGAAGATATACTACTGAAAAGAAAAGAATAGGCATACTTAGACTGAAGGAGCAAGCCCCTTATTCTCGATAGCAAGTAGACTTTTTCCCCCTCACTGGGCATAAGGCGAGCGCTTACGTGACTGTCTATATATGTATCAGAAAGGAAAAGAGGCATAGTTAACTCTTTCTACAAAGACATTTAAAAGAGAAAAACAAACCAGAAAACGGGGTCTATGAGTTGCAAACATACATTAAACATATACTCTAAACTTATATATGTATTTTTATATAATCTCTCTCAATCTCTCTCTCTCTCACTTAAGGTACTTTGGTCAGCAAATGTTATTGCTACATCCTTACAAATTGTTTGTTCTTAAGGGTTTTTTTTCCATGGGAAGCAAACAAAAAAGCTTCCAGAAGCTTTCCAAATCCCATTTTTTTTAACACTGATTTGTTTTTGTAAACGTTACAAAATATCAGATGGAAACTCCTCTGGGATTGCAACCCCTGTACATGTCCTGGAGAAGAGAAAACGGCTTGCTGTCGGCCTCCCGCCGCCTTCTCCACCTGCATCGCGTCCTGTCTGTGAGTTCTTGCCGACAGTCTTTGTCTTCTTGACATTCTCCATTTGGGACGTGTTCTTTGGCTTGACAACAGTGCAGCAAAACACAAAAACAGAAACAAAACAAAAACGAAAAAGCCCAGACAGACCAACGTTCATCTCACATCTACACCGCAATAGCAGAACCCGAGGAAGGCTGCAATGGTGACCCAAGAGGGCCTGGACACCTGTCGCGTGGAAGACTTTCAGCCCCTTCCTTGAGCCAAGGCAACAATGCCGGCGTGCAGAGCGGTTTTCTCCAGGAGCGTTCCGAATGGGCCGTTCTCAAAGGAGTCGGCAACATCTTCTCAACCCACCCAGCCCATTTATATCAGCCACACATCACAACTCTCCATGCCGACTCCACTTTGGGGGAAGGCATTGGTAAAAGTGCCCCAGTTTACAAGGCCTTGGTTTTTTTGTATCCAAGAGAAAAGACCGGGGGGGGGGGGGGAGAAGAATCCCTGCACGGCACTAGAAAGAATTCAAGGACAACGTGACGCACTCTGCAAGCTCCTGGATGGGCAACTCAAGAGGCGGCGTCAGACCACAAATTCTGGGATGTCTTCATGGGCCAGGTCTAAGGAGAAGTATTTGCTGGCCCTTTTGACCGGGAAAGCGTCCTGGATGTTGAGGCACTGCTGGGCCAGGCAGCCGTTGCAGCAGAGGCCCTCCTCAGCCAGGCCCTGGCCGCAGCCAAAGGTGTAGCTCTGAGCCGTCTCCTGGCAGAGGCTGGCCAAGCGCAGGAAGTCCTTTTGGTAGAGCCGGATGTCGTCCAGGCTCAAGCTGTGCCGGTCAGTGGAGCTCTTTGGCTTTCTGCAGACTGTCTGTGGACACAAGAAGACAACGACAGGTTAGCACCCGCTGGGTGAACTTCAGGAGACACAGAAGATCAGCACCAGCTTCACCGGGGGCCCCAGAAGCATCGTTGCCACGTCACTTTGGGCCACGTCACGTCATTCACCATCCTGACCCTGAGGAAAGCAGTGCTGGGTTGAAAAGCAGGCAAGCTGCATCTAGACTCTCGCTGACCAGAGGCACAGGTTCCACTGACGTTGTGAGGCAGTGTCTGGGCCGTACCATTTCAGGCTGCAAGCAGCGGGCACAGATGGATCGCTGTTCATGCAAAAGACATGCCCTGCACATAGAAAACCAGCACGCCAGGGGAAGGCAAGGAAAGGATAGAACCCTTCTTCCCAACACGATTCTATGTGCAGGGTTTATTTTCAACCGAGGTTCATGTAAGCCCCCACCCACAGTCTGAAGTGGTACAGCCCTGGCACAGCCACCTCAGTGTAAACCAGGGCAGATGGCTACCTCCCTTCTTCCTCTGGCTCAGAGTCGTTTCCATAAGCAGGTTCCCAAGAGTGCCCTCAGCCATGCAGCTGACAGGACTATTGACAAGACACACACCTGCACCTGCAATGTTGCAGCCCACCTTGGCTTTGCAGGTAAGATGGTGTAAGGCTTTGTAAGTAAGCCTTACTTACACCATTGGACATGCAGCAAAAGCAACAAACAACCCCCGCCCCCTTACAGCATCAAAATCAGTATTTTAAAAACAATCAAAAGGCCGAGCAAAAACACCACAGACCCCAGCCATAAACCTCAGGCTCAACTCAAACGCTCTGCAGAAGAGCCAAGTCTGCACCCAACGCAGGAAGGAAAGCAGGGTGGGGGCTACCTGGGCCCCCAGTAGGAAGAGTGGCAGAGTGCTGGGGCCACCACAGGACATCTTTTAAGAGGAAATGCTGGGAAATGTCGTCTCCCCGCCAGCTGCAGCCCCTTCCAGGAGAAGGCAGAAACAGAGCATCTTTCTGGCTACTTTCAAGTTACCCCAAAACATTACACGTTCTTGCTAAGCACACCCTCTGGCCGCCATTTTGGTGCTAGGAAAAGCTCCCCTCCCCCCCAACACACCACATCGATGGGCCAAGTGAGGTGGTACAAGAGACCATAAATGAAACAAGTCTATAAATGGCCACTGGTTGGTGAGGAAACCAGAAGGGGGCGTGTCCTGCCACCCCACAGCTGCACTGGTTTTGTTCCCCATTCTGCTCTGGCCCTGGGAATCCAGCTGTTGACTGCCGCACAAGAGCCCCCCCCCCCCCCCCCCGAAGACCTGGCTGCAAGTGGCTTGAGATTCACACAATCCAACTACATTCACAGGCGACAACTTACACACCTGAGGCAATGAATCAATACTCTGGCCCCGAAGCTTAACCACCGTCTCTGAAGAACTGGAGGTGGACGAACTGACTTCTTTCACGACTAATCCTGAATTAGGCAAAAAGGAAGAATGACAAAGATGTGAGATTCATGGTTCCATTCTTACCAGGATTGTTTACGGCATGAAAAAAAAATGCCCCCCCCCCCCCACGACTGGATGGCTTTGACAGAACAGGAGGTGCGGCCATGACGCCCAAGCCAGCCGCTTCCTGACAGGCTACATTTTTAATGCAGCAGGAATTTCCTTTTGAACAGAGGACCAGTCAGTGATTTGAGCTCCACAGCTATAGTCTGAACAGCCCAGGCACCAGTCACTCACCTCAGTGAGAAAGACGCCAAATTTATATCCTCTGTTTTCTCCAAAGAGCTTGGAGTGGTTTCCACACGAGTGACCAACCATCTCTGAGATCATATTGTTTCGTATGTGGGCTCAAGAGCAGCCTAGGCCTGAAAACCTTTCGTGCAGAGATGATCCATATTCATCATATCTGTCCCCTCAGCAAACACACTAGTTCCCACCCTGGTCATCTGGCCTGGACCCCTCTCCCCTGAGTCCCCTCGCCTCCATCCAGCATTCTGCTGCCAATACCATTCTCTGCCTTGTTGCTGTGATCACATCATTCACAGCCCTCCTGAAATCCCAGCCCCACTTCCTGTCCTCTCCATATCCAGCACAAATTCCCAGTCCTCCTTTTCAAAGCCCTCCATGGCCTGGCCCCTCCCCCCTGCATCCCATATCCTTTTGCTTGTGACCTTCGCTCCTCCAGCTCCACCACCCTCAGGTTTCCTGCTCCCTCAAATAGTCCTCCCTTGCCTGAAATTTCCTCCTTGACCAGCCACCTGAGCGATGCGCCCCTCCCTCCCTCCCTGACCTGTGGTGCTCCCCCCTCATCCCTGTATCTTATTGAAAATAAGCCCAAGTCCTCGTACGTGAAATAACTTCATCTTCTTCCCTGGCACCAGTCATTTTCCCCCCACCTTTCTGTGGTCTTCCTATGTCTGTCTCTCAGATTGCGTGTGCCTCCCTCTCCCCTCCCCAGGGCAGGGAATTGTCTTCTCTTCTATTGAGAATCACCATGCATATTAATGACACTATATAAATAAAATATTTTGAAACAATACATTCCAAGATATTAGACCCCGTTTACTGTTTACAATAATTTAAGTATCTAGTTAACCTGCATAAGACACACCGGACCATTAGACGCACATGCATTTTGGAGCGAAAAATTTGGTAAAAAATGTCTTGCTTTTACTACTAATTTTAACGGTGCTTGGCTGCTTACCGGTTGTTGTAGCAGCACCTCTGATCTTCATCCTGAGACTCCCAGGCGCTGGATGCGACTTCAAAGCCCTCCGGAAATATTGGAGGAACTCATAAGAAACATCGCAGTTGCTGTGATGTTTCCGTAGGGCTTCCTGGTCGCGTCTAGCGCCTGGGAGTCTTGGGACGAAGATCAGAGGTGCTGCTACAACAAGCGGTATGCGGCCAAGCACTGTTAGTAGTTAAAGAAAGACATTTTTAACCAATTTTTTTTTACAGCATTCGGTCCATAAGATGCACAGACATTTCCCCTTATTTTTTTTTTTGGGGGGGGGGGAGTGAGTCTTATGGAGTGAGAAATATGGTAAGTAGTAATTCAGTTAAACAGAGTGCAACGGAGAATATGCAGTTCGCTCATTCTTGTTGAGAAGTATTAAGTGGGTACATATGACATCATGTTTATTTAAAAGGATGCTGTGTGCAATATACACCCACCCACCCGCTTACATCCCTTTTGTACAGTTTCTTTTAGGTTCACCTTTTCCTTTGCTTTTGTTCAGCTCTGGGATGTTGTTACCTGAGTGCCCGTTAAACTTTCTGGCCATCAGCATGTCCTCGGTGATGTAGATGCAGACGTCATCCAGGGACGTTTCGCTTGCAGGCTCCAGGTCTCGAGGGTCATCCACCAGCATCTCTATTTCTGAGTCAGAGAAGAGAGAGGGGGGGGGGGGAAAAGCGAGATGACGGCAGGGTGGGAAACCGGGGTGGCGAGTCGACAGGGGTCAACCAGGTGGGCCTGTAATCAGTGCCCCACCTGGCTGACCTCTGGGGCTGCCCTGACAAATAGTTTCACACCCCAGTTTTTCAGGTGCTTCAGGGCCAAAAGTAGCCTAGGTGAGCAATCAGTCTCCCTTTAAGAAATACATGCATCCTAAACACATGCATTCCCCCCCCCCCGCCAACTAGCTCTAAGGGAAAGTAATCAGGGGCAGAAGAATGATGGGGGGAAAGGGGAGGAGTGCTTACCCCTTTCCCTGGAGGTCATTCATCTGCTAAAAATCACCCTCCCAAAATGGCTTTTCTCCTTGCAGGGGGATAGACACACAGGAGGAGGATTTCTAGCAGAAAAATGGTCCAAAGGGGGAGGATTAAGCACTCTCCCCCCTCTGCCATTCTGCTACTTCTGATCACGGCTTCTTGGCTAAACTCAAAAACTCCAGTCAGATGACCGGGTGGCACCTTGTCTGGTTTGGTGCTCAGTTACAGCACCCACTGGAGTGAGGAAGACATTCTAGTCCTTCGCAGAGGATCTTGGAAATTCTCTCCACTTTTCTCCTAAAGATGCTACATTGTCTGGAAACACCCCTCAGCCACATCCTCCTTGGGCTGAGATGGCAGAAGGCTCGGCATCTGAGCGACTGCCATAATTTGGAAGGAATTGTTCCAATAACTAAAAGCAATGGGACAAACAACATGAATAACTCCCAACTGTGCTGTTTTGCACCCCTTGTTTTTAAAAGCCAATCGCGACATTTTCCAGCCAAAATGGTGCAAGTGCCACATGCTGGTTTCAAGAGCTGACAGTTCCCTCGAGGAAGCGAGTCTGTCCATGCGGCAAAACAAGACAGGAGAGAAGGGGCTCCTGCAGGATTAAGATTTACATGCAGCTTTTCACCGGAAGAGTTCACAAAGCAGTTTATAGACCCAGCAAAGTGAAAACAGAAATGGTTCTCTGCCCCAAGGGGCTCACAATCTTCAAAAAGACACATCAGCAACAGCCACCAGGAGTGACGTTATGCTGGTGTGAAGATGGAAACCCACCCCCCACCCCCGGTTAGGCATATGAGAACCACCACTTTCAGAAGGTGCCTCCTTGCTCAGTTGGGAGGGGGAGGGTGCCAGCCCACGGGTCCTCCCGTCTTACCGCTGGCTAACTTGCAGCGGCTCCACAGGGACTCGGGCAGAGAGGAGTCTCTCTCACCCCTGCTGCCGAAGAACCTCTTAAGAACATCAGAAGAGCCCAACTGCTGGATCAGGCCAAAGGCCCATCTAGTCCAGCTTCCTGTATCACACCGTGGCCCCACCAGATGCCTCAGAGAGCACACAAAACAACAAGGTACCTGTATCCTGTCGCCACTCCCTTGCACCTGGCACAGAGAAAACCCACTTCTAAAACCAGGAGGTTGCTTTTCCCCATCATGGCTTGTAAGCTGTGATGGACTTTTCCTCCATCAATCTGTCCAATCTCCTTTTAAAGGCATCCAGGCCAGGTGCCACCACCTCATCCTGTGGCAAGGAGTCCCACAGGATTAGCTACATGCTGGGTCAAGAAAGATTTTCTTTTGTCCGTTCTGATTCTCCCGCCACTCAATTTGAGCGGATGTCCCCTAGTTCTAGTGTTGCGCAAGAGGGAAAAGAACTTCTCTCTATCCACTCTTGCCGCTGGAGAGCGCAGGGAAAAGCGCCACGGGACCCAGGCTGCTTACCTTCATCTTGAGAGTCCTCCTCCAGCCGCTCCTTCTCCCCGCTCTCCACGCCGGAGGTGTGGGAGCTGCCGTGGCTGGTCATGGAGCTGCAGGCCCTCAGCTTCCGGTGCACAGCGGCAGGCAAGAAGTCGTCCTCCGCCCCCCGATCCCTGGGCTTGGGGTCGGCTTCGATCCCAGAGGTGTGGGAACTGCTGTGGCTCGCAGTGGAGTGCCGGGAGAGGCGCTTGTGCCTGGCGCTGCCAGAGCTGCTGCCGCTGGCTCGCGAGCGCTTCTCCAGCTGGTCCATGTCAAGGTCCAGGGCGTCGCTGATGTACGACTCACGGTACTGTTTCTTCTCTGGGGGGGGGGAAGCGGGGAGAGGGAAGACAAGAGCATGTTGACACAACCTGACTGTGGCTGGTGGGCTCAGGAAGGCAGCCCAGTGACACACATGACAGATGGGGGTCGCAGATCTGCATGTTGGGGGCACGGTGAGGTTTCAACGTGGGAAACCCAGACTCATCAGCTACTGTAGCGGCAGACAGTGGGCAAGATGGGTGCAGTGCTTAGTAGTTAGCGACTGGCAGCCATCTCTCTGTTTCACTGTTTTTACTGGTGAATGGGAAAGGTAGTTTTTGTTGCCACTACCCAAAGCACGAGAGCCCAGACAGACGGCAGCGGCTGACCTTGAGAAACCTCCATTTCAGCAGGCATTTGAGATGGCCGGAGGCCATTGGGCCCTCCCTGTCACAGCAAAATAGCAAAGGCAGAGCAAGAAAGAGGACTTCAATTATCCTCACATCGACTGGGTCAATTCATGCTCTGGTCATGAAAGAGAGACAGGATTTCTGGATATGCGAAATGACTGTCTTAGAGCAGCTAGCCATGGAGCCGACCTGGTGGGGCATCTGGTGGGGGCCACTGTGAGATACAGGAAGCTGGACTAGATGGGCCTTTGGCCTGATCCAGCAGCAGACAGGCTCTTCTGATGTTCTTATGTTTAAGAGGGACAGATTGAAAAAGAAGCACTGAGGCTCTACCAAAAGAAGGGGTGGCGGCAAGGATGCTCAAATGCAAGCAGCAAATACAAAAAAACCCTGACAGTTTCTCGGGTTACTTTCCTCACCCTGATTATTCAGGCTACTCCAGATTCCTGGTCTTTGCTCCCCCTCTAAGCAGAATGGGCAGCTGAGCCCCCCATATGCACCTTGTCTTCACATCTAAAGGTTCACACAGATAAGGAGAGTTGAGTCTTCCTCTCCACAGGCACTTTCTCCTAGCCCAGTCCCAACAACAGAGGTGAGCTGTGCAGGGAAAAAAGCACCTGGGATAATGGGGCCGCCATTGAGAGGGCAAGAGAGGTGGGTGGTGGTAGTTAACCCAGGGATTCTTAACCGGGGTATGGGACTCAATCTCTGAACTATTAAAAAAAAATGTCGTTAGATCAGTTTGTTAACTATCACCACCATCAATGCAGATTGAGGTGTTCTGTTCCTAGCTATCCATATGTAGAGTAAAATCAAGCTATTGACGTCTTTTGAAGCCATACTGGTACCTAACAAGACTGGTGGTGGTGGTGCTGATGATTTAAACACTCTGGCGAAGGGGGACATATTGGGCAATCCATTGGGGGTCTGTCATCATAAAAAGGTGAAGAGCCCCTGCCCTTAACCCGTTCCCTCTTCCTGCCATTTGTTCACTCAAGTTTGTTCCTTCACCAAGCTGCTTTTCCATCCACAGGGGATACGTAGCCTTATCCCCCCCTAGCGGGATAAGCAGCTGGAGATTTTGAAGTGAAAACCCACTAGGCAAGCCTGCTCTGTGCCCCGTCTAGTTCGGCCCTCAATCTGCAGCAGAAACTTGTCTCCAGCCACTTGCCTGGTCCTCTGGGGCAAGAATGACTTCCTTCTCGGTGGCCAGGCCAGGCCTAAGGAGAGGAACCGTCCCCCACCACCTGCGGCATGCCGTCAGCAACACACAGACAAAACGTTGTCCATTCGTCGCTTGCAGGCTCACTTGCAGAGACTGGAAACGGGCCAAAGCTAAGAGGGGCTGGGCTGCTACCTTCGTTCTCCTCCAGCTTTCTGATCTGCCGCAGGACAGGCTGCAGGTTCATGTAGAGGCGGTGACTATTGCTCAGGAGCTGCAGGAGGTGCCGGGAGCGCATGGGGCAGCCGGTGTAATAGGTGAGCTTGCGGGCCGATGGCAACCCATCCGGCAGGATCTCAAACCTCTTGCCCTGTGGGGAGGAGAAAGGGCACACAGAGACACGTCAGCTGGCACACAGGGCTTGTTCTGCATGCGGCCTGTTGGAACCGCCGACCTGCCCTTCGCCAGCACCTTCCCAGGACTCAGCTGGTCCTCCCTGCTGGCCAAATCTGGCCATCATCCTTGCCCGGTGTCACTGACACACACATTGTAGACAGGCAGTTGGCTCTTCTTCTTCCCGCCCTGCCTGCTTCACCCTTCAGCCCTGGTCCAGATCCAGGTCTGCAATGCGCCACTGGTGCTCTTCTGCAGACTGAAGAGCAGCAGTCGTGGCTTAGCAGAGACAGAAGGCCCAGTTCTGCCCCAAACTCGGTTTTGTGCAATTCTGCACTGGAGCAGCTGCGCAGAGGGGCCAACTGCAGATGCATTGGAACTCACCACAAAGACCAGCTTTCCTACATTGGTCCACGGAAAGTCGTAGAGCAGCTGCCTCTCGTTGCCGGCGTTCTGAGGGGGGGGGTCAAAAAAGACATACAATGCTTCTTGCTTGTGAATTTAGTCCTGCTGAAAGGCAGGTGGCTTCTGCACCGAACACATACAAGGCCCACTGAAGCCAGCCACGCTGTTCTCTGGGCTCCAGGCCGACAAGCACAGCCACGGACATCTCGCTTCCCAACCCACAGACTTCTCCTAGCGACAGGACTGGCAAGGTGCTGGTCACACTGGGCTACACAGCTGCCGGGAGCTGCCATGGACTGAAACAGATCACGTGTCCACCTAGTGCAGCACTTCCGAGACGGACCTCATTTCTTCCCCTGCTACTCTACACCGATCGGCAGGTTCCGTCTGTGCGATTCCTAGTCACGGCATGTGCGCCATCACTGAGCAAGGGCCCCCCCCAGGCAACCTGTCTGGGGAAACAGAAGCTCGAAGCTCAGGGAGCTGGCTGGCCACCGCTGAGACTCTGTGAACAGCCGATCACAAGATACCCAGAGAATGGTGGGCAGCGTAAGGCTGCAGGCACCGGGATGGAGCTCTAGCGAGGGGGCTGCCATAGACCGTCGGGTTCAAAGAAAGTATCTTCTCTCCAGAACGGGTTCTGCCTCTTTGCAACAGAAGCCAGCTGCGCACAGCGCTGATTGGTTTCTGCCCAGTGACCTCTAATGAACCCACTTTCTCTTCCCCTTCCCTAGAGCAAAACAAGGAAAAAAATATGTGTGCGCATGTGCGAGTATTTAATTAAGGTGATAAATGAGCATTCAGTTAAAAAAAATTGGCAAGTCGAGCTTTTAAAAATAATAATAAGAAGACGACAACAGACAGGCCACCTGAAGTGAGGGACAGGATGGGACATGCCAGAGAGACCAGAGCCAGCGTTACAATCCTGGATAAGTGTGTCTGTCAAATACATTGCAAAGAAGGGTGGAAGCTGAGCTCACCTGCAGAATCTCCTGTTTGAGGGTCCATTGATCTGCATCCTGAATAGCCTCTCTGCACCTTACGTCCCTCGTCACAGCACTACCTCCCCCCCCCCCCGAACACGAGGCATTCCTAGAAACACTAGCTGCACGAAAGACACACATTTTTGAGCTACACACCTGAAATATCTGTATTCCTCGTGTGGTAATCCCAAGGGTCAGAGACGCCTCGACTTCCTTCTTGTCCTACGAGAAGGGAATGCCGTGAAACTCTTTCCTCACAAAGTCATTGCTCCACACATCCCATGACAACATTAATTTATTTATGTTTCACATTTTTTATACCGCCCTTCCTCCAAGGAGCTCAGAGTGGTGTACATATTTCCTCCCCTCCTTTTTGTCCTCACAACAACCCTGTGAGGTAGGTGGGGCTGAGAGATAGTGACTGGCCCAAGGTCACCCAGGAAGCTTCGTGGCTGAGCGGGGATTTGAACCTGGATCTTCCAGGTCTAAGTCCGACTCCCAAACCACTACACCAGTGCTACCCAAACTGGGGCGTCGCGACACCCCAGCTGGGAAGAAAGGGTTGCTACACCCTTAAGGGGTGTGGTAACCCATGGTGACGACAACGGCGCATCCGGGATCGCGCCACCGCCACCGCCGCGGATAAGGTCCAATTTACCTGCATTGGTGGGCAGTGGGTGTCCGGCGGGGTGTGTGGGGAGCCTGCAGACCCCTCCGCAGGTCTCCCCAAGCGTCGGAGCAGCGCTCCGACGCGATCCTGTGGAGGGGTCTGCAGGCTCCCCACACCCCCCGCCGGACACCCACTGCCCACCAATGCAGGTAAATTGGACCTTATAGTCTGCGGCGGTGGCCGTGGCGGCATCCCGGATGTGCCATCGCGATCCCTGGGAAGGCCCCGCTGCCACTTAGAGCAGCGTAGGGCCTTCCCAGGAGTTAGGGAACCTCTGCACTACACCATTAACAGGGGTTTGGACAGGCTGCTTACAGGAGGGAACACATGGAGCAGAAAGGGAGGCATCTGCTTCTTCCTCACCCCAAAACAGGCCTGTGCAATCATGGGAGAAGCATCTACCCACGACAGAGTGTGGCTTCAGAGTGGCTGGAGAGAGGACAGATGCCCCGACTGCTGCCTATGGCCTGCTGCAGGTGTCACAGTCTCCAACCTCTGCCCTTCCCCCGATGACTGTAGCCACGGCTACGGAAGGACTACTGTCCCCACCACTCTTCTTAACCATGCTGGATGCAAACCAGGATTCCCTCTCAACCGGGGTTTGTAGACATGCTTCAAACCCTGGTTTAAAGAAGAGTCCCAGTTTAGCATTTGGCCTCATTTGTTAAGAATATTTACATTGCTTTTCAACTAAAAAAAAATGTTTTCAAAGCGGTGGACAGAGTAAAGGAATGAGAAGGTGGTGGAAATGGTTCCCAGCCCAGAGAGTCTCACAATCTAACAAAAGTCAAAAGGGAGAAATCAAGAAACAGCCACTGAGAGGGAGGCGATGCTGAGATGAAGAGGGGACACATTCATTCTCCCTCTGCTAAATGTAAGAACACCACTTTTCTTTTTAAAAAGGTGCCTCTGTGCCCAGTTAACAGCAAGGTTAATGCTTAAGACTCAAGCAGACATAAGCCTTAACAACGGGTAACAATTAGAGATCAGGCAGGTTACATCAGCACTGGAACTCAACATCTCCCCAGAGAGAGAGAGTTTGGAGAAGCCCCCTGTAGAGAAATTAAGGGCTAATCCACCTAGACAGCCAAAGAAGGTGGTAGGATGGACTGCACCACTTCAGACTGCAGGTAACGAATTTAAATGCTCCCAGCTGTAGAAAAATGTCCTGCAAAGAGCAAACAAGTACAGCAGGCCAAGGATTAAGCTACAACTTAGCATTCTCCTGGAAGCCTAGTTTTCCATTTACTGGGAGGTCAAAAAAAAAAAAAAAAGAACACAACAACAACAACAACAAAAAGAGGCATTCTAAGAGTGGTCCTCCCCACTAGTAGTCTGCAGTGGTGTGGTCCATTCTAACACCTCATTCTGTAGGATTCCCATCTCTAGATTACAGGATGCTGGGCATTTCAGAGGCCCCAGCTGGGGTACTTCGCCAAATGCTTCCTGAGCAAAAAGAAAAGCACAGTGGTTATTTTAAAGCCTCTGAAATGCCCTCCCACTGGAGTGAAGACCAGCTTCTTCCCTACTGCTGATTCAAGGGGGGAGGAGGGTGAATAATATTTTTGTTTGGGTTGACCTTTAGTTAATTTGTCCCCTTCCTGCTGTGGGGTTTGCTTTTTTTAAAATTGTTGTACAATTGTATAATTCTGTTTTTGATTACTGATGGTTTTATATTGCTTTGTAACTTGTAAGTTACAAGAGCTTCCTTTTCTGGGATTGGAAAGACAGGGTATCAAATAATATGCAAAAATAATAACGAGACCAACACCTCTTAAGAACACCAGAAGAGCCCGGCTGCTGGATCAGGCCAAAGGCCCATCTAGTCCAGCTTCCTGTATCTCACAGTGGCCCCACCAGATGCTTCAGGGAGCACACAAGACAACAAGAGACCTGTACCCTGTTGTCACTCCCTTGCATCTGGCATACAGAGAAAACCTACATCTAAAACCAGGAGGTTGATTATGGCTTGTAACCTGTGATGGACGTTTCCTCCATGAATCTATCCAATCTCCTTTTAAAAGGCATCTAGGCCAGGTGCCATCACCACATCCTGTGGCAAGGAGTTCCACAGAGTAATTACACGCTGGGTAAAGAAATATTTTCTTTTGTCTGTTCTAACTCTCCCTTCACTCAATTTTAGTGGATGTCCCCTGGTTCTGGTGTTGTGCAAGAGGGAAAATAACTTCCTTCTATCCACTCTCTCCATCCCATGCATAATTTTATATGTCTCAATCATGTCCCTTTTCCTCATAAGGGAGGTGTTCCAGGCCATTAATCATTTTGGTTGCTCTCTTCTGCAACGTTTCCAGTTCCACTATATCCTTTTTGAGGTGTGGCGGCCAGAACTGTACACAATACTCCAGATGTGGCTTTACCATCAATTTGTACAACGGCATAATAATATTGGCCATTTTATTCTCGATCTCCTTTTTTAATGATCCCAAGCATGGAATTGTCCTTCTTTACAGCCGCCGCACACTGGTCGACACTCACATCGACCTGTCCACCAGCACCCCAAGATGTCTCTCCTGATCTGTCAAAGACAGCTCAGAACCCATTAGCGTATACGTGAACTTTTGATTTCTTGCTCCAATGTGTATTACTTGACACTTACTCTCAAATTAGGTGGCTCACAGCACACCCAAGGGGCCGTTGACTAGGCCCTAATGCAGGACTGTACACAGGCAGTTGTTGTCTGGCTGTGGCAAGCAAGCAAGCGCTTCTTCGTGAAAGCTCTTGTCAGGTCATGAGAACGCAAGGTAAGCCCCGCTGGGTCAAATCAAAGCAGACCCACCTAATCCAGCCCCCTGTTTCTCAGGTGGTCTTTCCAGCTGCAGCCGAAGCCCCCACTGAACTGAAGGCAGCAGTCCCCCCTCCCCCCACTATCTGTTCCCAGCGAGCAACCCATCTTCAGAGAGACGTTGCCGCCAACTCCAGTGGTTCTGCTCCACAATTTGAATTTGCATCAGTGCCCCGACAAGCCTGACACTGAACACAGGGGCATAAACCTGCTGGTGTGACAGGGCTGGTCTAGCCGCAAGCATCTCAAGCAGTTTCCTGGGGCAGCAATATTTTCAAGGGTGCCAATGAAGCGGCAGCACATGAGTCACAAATTCATCAAGGAGGAGTGTTTGTTCACCAGGATAGCCTGATGAAGGATGAAGCCTCCATGTTCAGGGGCAGTATACCTCTGCAGATCAGTTGCTGGGAACAAACAACAACAGGGAGGGTTCTTGCTTCCTTGTGGTCTGGTTGGCCACTGGTCAGCAGGATGCTGAACTGGACAGACCTTTGGTCTGACTCCGCAGGGCTCCTGTGTATGGTCAAGGACACATGCAACGTGGTGGGGGAGGCTGGTGCGTGACGCACGGATAGAGCGCATCTGCTCTCTGACGCACTGCCAAGGCTTGGCTAGTAGGACTGTATTTGGGGGCCCATTAACGTGGAAAAGGCAAGGCACCAAACACTCGCACCCAGAGCACCTGCCCCGGGAGGTTTCGTGCACAGTGACAGCAGAGCTGCTGAGGTGGGGGGGGGGGGCTTTTGCCCCTCCTGGATCGCCAGCCACTGCCCGACCTTGTCATATCCGAAAGCAGGGCCTGGAGCGGCCATAAGGTGGCAAAGTGCATCTCGCCTCGCCCTGGCCCAAAGCCACTCCTGTTGAGCTCCCGCCTGGCATCCATCCACTTGGCCACCTTCCTTTGGAAGCAGCACTGCAAACATTTGCTTGTGCAGCCAGAGCCAACACATGAACACAGATTTGGTGTCAAGCTGAGCAGCAGTCTCCGAAATCTGGGCTGCCAGACTGTCTCCCCCCCCCCCCCATGACATAAGAACGTCTCCACCTCTATCTCCACTTCTGAAAAGCACCATAAAAAGCGGCAGTTTCCCGACTCTCCGCGTTAATACATGCCACTAAAGCTGCCTCCGAGGCTGATGGGGGATAATGAGCGGGAGACATCTCAAATTCACATCTCCGCCAGCACTGCTCAGCAGCTGTTGCTTCCCAGAAAGATGCAGTTGCCTCAGCCAACCCGTACCTTATATAACCTATAATAATGCACAGCGACGTCGTCCAGCCGCACAGCTTCCTTGATGTACTGGAGATGGGCTTCGGAGGCGGTCAGTGCGCACTGGTCCTTGTGCATGATGGGGCTGTGCTTCAGGATGTAGTCCTTCCCTCTCTTGGCAACCACCTGACAAGAGACAGGCCGGATGTTAGCGGAGGGCTGGGATGCCCGTCGGCGGCAGTGGACATTCCCCCGTCATGGGACAGGATCAATGGCCTAGTCACCACCCAACTAGGGTCCACATGCATCCCGTACTAAAATAGGAAAGAAATCTGCATAACGCCCCAGTTAGTTGGATTTATTTATTTGAGAAGGGCCCACAGGAAGCTTTGCATGCGGACAGTTCACTTCCCAGATGCTCCAGTCCAGTTAAAAAGGAACTGAGCCAAGGGCTGGGACAGGCCTCTTGCATAGGCAAGCCTGGGTGCAACGGACCAACGGTTGGATTCGGTCCAAGGCAGCTTCCCCCCCCCCCGCTATTTTACATAATGCATCTTGATTTCTCCCATCATGGAAGGGGCAAGGACACTGAAGCCAACCCCACCTACCTCACACAGCCATAAGTACCAGAAACCTTGTTTTCAGATGCAAGTCAGGCTTCTGAGTATCACATTCGGCATCTTTCTGCACTCCCCAAAAATGACAGCAGTGCACACCACCCCCACCCTCATGACAGAATGCTTCACCATGGTTTGCTTTCTTAGTCATCTAAGAGAAGGGGCAGGTAACCTCAGGCCTGCGGGCCGCATCCGGACCACCACCCAAAATCATCCGGCCCAGAGTCTCAAAAAGATATATCCACCCGGCCCGCGGTGGTCCTAAAGAAGAATTCAAGTTTGTAATTCTATCCCTGAGGCTTCCAGTCTGAGCAGACCAAGGGCAGAAGCTTCCTTGGAGCCTCCTTCTCTGGCTGGCTGTGCGTCTCTCTGCGCCGTGTCCAACTTTTTTCTTAGCTCTGTGGCCTATTTGGGAGGTTCTCGCGTGCGCATTGAACACACAAGCGTTCCTACTGCTGACGGACCCGAATTGGGACTGCGACGCACAGCAAGGGGCATTTAAACCGCTCATTGGTGCAGTTTTCTTGACAATATCGTTTTCCTCTTGGAGCAAACTGCAAGTTGGAGGATGGGGGCTGGGGAGGGAATCCCACAGTTGTGGCACGCACGCACATGCGCGCACACGCACACGCACACACAGAGAAAGCCCTCTTCCTGGTAACGGCGGGCCCACTTCCACAGGCAAGGGCACTCCAAGAAGGGCCACCACTGACCATTCTCAGCCGCTTGTCACATTTACAGGGAAGCAGGCAATCCTCCGTGGGCCCCGAGCCCAGACTGCTTAGGGCTTTACAGGTTAAAACCAGCCCTTGAACCCTGAAATGTCCCGGGAACCAATGAGGGTCCTTAATTAAGAAGCCATGTCACGGAGTCAGAACCACACACTGGCTGCCAGCTGAAGTTTCTAAAGACTATGACTGCACCTATTTGTGGCTGGGTCAACCTCAGGCTTTCCTAAGCTGGTCCCAACAAACAAGCCTACTTGCCTGGGGGCTCCCAACCATGCTCCCCCCCCCCCCCGGATCAGCAGCAGAGGCCTCGTCCCAGAAGCCTTCTTTTGCAAAAATCATAACTAGGAAGGTGAAGCAGAACAGGGCCTTTTTAGGGTCGTGGCCCCCTCCCTACGGAGCTCATGTGCACAGGAAGTGTGCTGAGCTCCATCTTGGAATGCTTCTTGTTGGCAAGTCAAAACACAGTTTTACACAGGGAAACTTTCTAAACCGAGATTGCTGGATAGCAGAATGGAGCTTGAATTTAAACGGACATTTAATTGCTGCTGGGCTATGCTGTTTTAATTCTTGGTTACGACATTTTTATCCTGTTTTTCTTCCTTCCGAGGAAGGTCCCTAAAAGGCCCCTTTTTCATTATATCCCAACAACCACCCTGCGAGGCAAGGCTGAGGCCCAGAGAGATTCAGGGCTGAGTGCGAGTTTCAACCTCTAACTTTGGGGTGGGGGTGTTAAGAGACAACTTACATGTAAACAAGTATTCACAATTCTCTGGCAATATTAATTTTTGAAATCCTGTATTACAGAGCACACATTTCCACAATGTCTTCTCAGGGTGCAATATGCTTTTTTTAATGCATAAGATGTGGATTTTTGCAAAAGCGGGGGCGGGGTGGAGGGAAGAGGAATCCAATCCCATTATGTGCCACCTCCCTCCTCTTCTGTGGTCCATACTGCTCAGAGAGAGGAGAGGCTCTAGCAGCCCAAATCCTAAATGTGGGAGGCAAGGAGGATGGTCTGGTCGTGTTCACCAGATGGCGTCTTTGCCTCTTCAATGCATTTCATCCAAGCGGCAGTTGTGTACATGATCCGAAGTCAGAGGCCTTCACACACACACACACACACACACACACACACACACACACACACACACACACACCCCTGGGAAGAGGGGCTTAAAATGGAAACGGTGACTCAACATTGCTGCGAGCATCTAATCCTCTTACCTGGCAAGTTTGCACCGAGGGTTATCTTGGGAGCTGGCTGAACATGAAGCAGAAGCTTGAAACAGGTCAGTCAAATCCACAAGAAAACCCACCCTTTCACGGCACCAACATCTGGAGGAAGACCTCCAAAGACATATGACGCCGCCGCGGCCTGAGCCAGGCTACTGGTTGAGCTAGCTTGGCACTGTCTACCCCGACTGGCAGAGGCTGTCCAAGAGGCCCGACCAGAGAACCTTTTAACTGGGGAAGACAGGGAGCAAACGTAGAGCCTTCTGCAAGCAAAGCCCCTGCTTTTTCACAAATGTATGGTTCACGGAGCAATACATGCCAAGTGACCCCTCCGTTGTTCTCAGACTGTGAAAATAAAGACCATGTGTCCATCCATAGCATAGCAGAGCACGCACGCACGCACGGACACGCCCTTCCAGGAAATAAATGCAGGTATGGCAGGTTGGAGTGAGAGGGCTAAGGAGGGTTCCTCACTCAGTGGCAGCCGAGGGGGAATGGTGAGAAGGAGCTCTTCCCACTCGCCCCCAGCATAAAGCGAGAAAAACCACAAGCTACTAGAAGGAGGAGAGCAGAATGTTTAGGGCTCCACTTGAGCCCAGAACGGTCCACAGCTGTGACCTGCACAGACACATGTGGGACTGTACATTGGCGACACAGTCATCTTTGCGCATGCACACACAGGCAGGCAAGCACTACAGCACTGCATATGCGCTGAGCCCGAGGGCTCAGGTTTCAGGGAGGGGTCCTTTCCCGTCCTACCAGGAGACGCTGTCAGGGACTGAACCCGGGGCCTTCTGAACACAGAGCAGCTGCTCTGCCCCCGACTACAAACACCCTCACTGCTACAGGCAGTGAAACAGTTAACTGCTCTCTTCCTCGCCCCCACGCCCCGTTTCCATATCACAGCAGCAAGAGGGATGAATGTCTCCGTTATGCTGCAGTCCCCATGACATCACCCTCTTTTTATAACCATATCTATTCTGGGGATTCCCACAGCTGCAGCTACATTGACAGCAATTCGGACTGCAGCACCTCTAGCCACACACAATCACACATACACACAACCACACACTCTACCATGTGAAAGAGACCCACTGCAAGTGTCTGACAGGCACTTGTCCTGCACGGAGGGGGGGGGGAAGGGACAGTGGCGTCACCCTAGTGCGGGGGTGCGCGTCACCCTAGTGCGGGGGTGCGCGTCACCCCCACCCCGCTGCCTCCATGTCACCCCCCATCCGCATCACCCACCCCCCACTTCCGCATCACCCCCCGGTACTCACCCCCCTATCCCGGCGCGTCACACCTGGAGCCAGCAGGCCGACCCACATCATCCTTGGCGGCTCGGCCTCTTCTGAATAGCCCGATTGGGTCTTTGTTCGGCCTTTCTGAGGGCATGGCTTCGAGTGGCGTTGTGCGCATGCACCGCTCGAAGCCTTGCCTGGCCTATTCAGAAGAGGTCGAGCCGCCGAGGATGACGTGGGTCGGCCTGCCGGCTCCGGGGGTGATGCGCCGGGATGGGGGGGCGCGTGTTCCGGGGAGAGACGCGCCGGGAGTCCCGGCGCATCACCCCCCTGGTGTGTCACCCCCTCCGGCCGCCTCCCGGCACATCACCCTGTGCGCCCCTCCCCCTGCCACGCTGCAGTGACGCCAGTGGCAGGAGAGAAACCAAGCCAAGCCAGCTCTCCGCTCCTGCTGCCCAACCTGTACCTCAACGCCAGCACTCTGCTACAGGATGCACAGCCTCTCCCTCCCCAACCTCTAGGGGACCATCCATTTCCCAGCAAGCACTGGGCTGACACCAGGGACCAGGAACAGACCCTATCCACCCACCCACCCAGAGAATGCCAGGTGCAGTTACGGTCCAGTCAAACCAGCAGCCCAGCCAAGTGTTCACATGACACCGTTTCCTAGTGGCAGCCACCTTGCGGGGAGCCACAAAGGGGAACAAGACTGAGAATTCGGAGGAAAAAGTGGGGTGAATGAAAGAGACCACCCTGCCTTTAAGACCTGCAGTTCGAGCCCCAACTAGCCCACCTGGGAACATCTGAAAGCAGAAGAGAAGGCGCTGCAGGCCTCACCCTCTGCCGGATGCCCCGTTTTGGCCACTATCATCCCCTCTGCAGTATTGCTGGTTAGGCATTCATTGCAGTTCTTGCACAAGCCTTTGATGCGAGGACATCACAGACCAGCCCTTGCCTGGACTGCTAAGCCAGTGGTTTCAAACCATTACAGGAAACCTCCTGGGTTTGTCAATGGGAAGCTCAGTGATGGTGGACCAGTTTGCCTGAAAGCAACGTTTAACACCACGGCTGCGCTTCAGGGTATGGCTCCCAGAATGTGTTGGGCGTCGTGTGCGCTCAGTCTCAACTCCTGTGGAAATGCAGTGAAGCCAATAAGGCCAGGCCAACAGCGTGCATGAAAGGGATGCATAACTGAGCACACTTCTCAGCACCCTTTGCAACATACCAGGGTCCCTAAGCAGACAAGCCAAGGCGGAAAGGGTTCTCAAAGCTAGAAAATGTGAACGCCAGTTTTAGATCAAGCACCCAGGCACGCTGACTGGGCCCTTTGGGCTACTGCCTGCCCACAGCGCTTCCATCAGCCTACCCACAGGTGGTCAAGTTGAGCAAAGACCCCTCAGCTTTTCCTGTCACTGGTCCAGCTGCTGCAAGTGCCACTATAATTCTACCAAACCTCTAATTGCACCAAAGTCATACAAAAAAGCAAACCAACACATGCCGCTGCCCCCCCCCCCCAGCTGGAAAGGCCCATCGTCCCCTCTAACAGAAACAGCTAACAGAAACACAGGCCCAGCCCAACGCTGTCTGGAATGGCTCCTCTCGGCAGCACTGCAACAGAGGTTTATGGCTGGGGCTTAGACACCGAAGAGGACCTCAGTGACGAACGTGGCCTCAGAAATAGCGAGGCGGCCACGGAGGGTTCTCCTACCTACCCAAGCTGGGAAGTAGGCTCCAGGCTCAAAGTATTTTCCGTGGTGCTTGTTCCGTTTGAAGTTGCCCAGGTCGGCCTGCAGCGCAAAGGCTGCCAGCAGGAAGTAGGCCTCCTCGCGTAGCAGGCACTGAGAGCGCAGGACTTGTTTCCGCAGGTGCCAGTAATAGTAGTAGCGGGCGGTTCTGTCACTGAGAGAAGAAGAGGAGGAACAAAATGAAGTGAACCAGCCGTCAGGGCAGGGAAGGCACAAGTCAGCGAGAAAAGCAGAGGTCTAGAACAGGGGTTCTCAACCTTTGGAGGCCCAGGTACCCCTTACCATAGTCCAATTTTCTGAAGTACCCCCTGCTAATTTGCCTTCGGCATAGGATAAGGCGGGGTATAATTTTTTTTTAATTTAAAATTTAATTTAAGTAACTGCTAATTAATTGGATTAATTAATTAATTAGGTAATTAATCATTAAATATAAAGTACTAAAAGTTTTAAATGTGAAAAATGTCTTATTTAACTGTGTGTGTGTGTGTGTGTGTGTGTGTGTGTGTGTGTGTGTGTGTGTGTGTGTGTGTGTGTGTGTGTGTGTGTGTGTGTGAGAGAGAGAGAGAGAGATATGCAAGGATCTCTTTTTTCCTTCAAGTCCACACTTCCCAAAATCAGCTCCTCCCTCCCCCACCCCACTAAAGTACATTTTCCAGAGTACAAAAATAAGCCCAAAACCAAAATCAGAGAGACAGAAGGGCTCCGAAAATAATTACAATTTAAAATCCATGTTAATTAACACTTAATTAGCTGCTGATGCGGCAGATAAGGGGCAGGGCTTGGCGTACCCCCAGCAAGAGGTCCGTTTGCGTACCCCTAGGGGTACCCGTACCACAGGTTGAGAACCTCTGGTCTAGAACAACATTTGCTGGGGGGGGCGGGCTCTCTCACCTGCCAACGTTTTGGCTGCAGATGCTAATATGCACCGTAGTCATCCTGATTCAGCTGTAATTGCATGTTCAAAATGGTATTTAGGGCCAAACGAGACATTACGAGGAATGTATAATGTGACCCTGTGTTTTGCATTTGGCTTTTTGTAAGCAGCACGCGGAGGCCAAGATGGGGTGAAACTGCAGGGGAGGGAGGAGGCGGCTCTGTCTAGGATCTGCTCCTGCTGCAGTATCTCTCTCAGTCATATCCTATTTCAATTGGGCAAAAAACGAGCCTTGACTTTGAGTGGAAGGTTCCCCTTCCCCATTCAAATAGCATGCAGGCGTGGGGCAGTCTGGGTCAGAATCATGGAGAGGACAAAGTCCTAAAGCCCCCCCCCCTATCCTTTCGCCACAGTTTTGCCTTATTTTGGCCCCACGGGTGTGCTTTTTACAAAAACAAACAACACACAGGATCACATTATACATTTGTCATAATGTCTAGTTTGGCCCTTATGTGTGTTTAATTGTACCCCAATCTGGAGGCAGGACGTGTATTTGGACACTTGGACACTAGAAGCAACGCAGGACAAGGGTCATCCACACTCCAGCGTGTACAGTACTCCCCCCATATCCTCTGGGGATATGTTCCAGGCCCCTTTGTGGATACTTGAAATCGTGGATAGGAGCGAACTCCCCTCCATGGTTTCCTGCGGGCCCCTCACCCTACCTCCCTTGCAGGCAGGCATGCGTCGTCGTCCCCCCCCCCAGCTCTTATTTTTCTTTCAGCTAGCTTTGTTTCTTCCTTAAAACAAACAGAGAAGCAGCCTCCATTGCAGGCAAGTAGAATGAGACTAAGTCCTAGAGAGGCCCTGCAAGGTTTCTGTTAACCTTGCAGAGCCTCTCTAGGACTTAGTCTCGTTCTACTTGCCTGCAATAAGCAGCTGCTTCTCCTGTTCGTTTAAGGAAGAAACGAAGCTTACTGGGAAAAAAAGTAAAAGCCTGGGGGGGGGGGGGTGTCCCCGCAATTCGTGGATAACTGAACGGGGATAGTGAATCTGTGGATATGGGGGCCCACCTATACTCAGTAGCCTGCGGGACGTATCTCCTTCTCCCAATGGTGGAAAACAGTATGTTTTCATACTGCTGACCAGGGGCGTCGCGACGACGCGCGACACCCCTGAGCGGGGACGCGCGTCACCCTTAAGGGGGAGGCTCCGCCCCCGCTCGTGACGTCACGCGCAGGAGCGGAGCGCCCTCCCCGCTCCGTTTTTGGCTCATTTTAGAGCCAAACGGACCCAGGGGAGGGCGGGCGGGCCCACCTCCGCCACAAAAATGTAAGTGAGGGGCGTCGCGCGTCACCCCTATACTCGCGACGCCCCCCGGCGGCCCGCCCCCCCCGCTTCCCCCCGTCGACGCTAGTGCTGCTGACAAAACAGTAAGAGAGAGAGAGAGAGAGAGAGCCTGTGTGTGTGTGTGTGTGTGTGTGTGTGTGTGTGTGTGTGTAACATGCTGCTGAGCAATGGGAGGCAAGTGTCAGCGTGTGATGTAGATGCTGGGAAGGGCTCCCTTGTGTTGCGGTCAAACAGAGACTACTTCTGAGGAAGCCCCCTGTACAGCTTCAGGAGGAAACGTAAAAGGTTTTTACTTGTGTTTGTTTTTAATTGACACGGTTGAAGCCTGAAAGACTAATGAGAGACTACATCCTTGGCTTGAGGCAAGCTAATTTTGTTTGTTAGGAGGGGAACTGAACTCAGGCTTAAAGTGCAGGAAACAAACAGAATGTACAAACATACATTCCTGGCTTTAGAAGTAGGTTTTCTCTGTGCCAGGTGCAAGGGAGTGTTGGCTGTGTGCTCTCGGAGGCATCTGGTGGGGCCACTGTGTGATACAGAAAGCTGGACTAGATGGGCCTTTGGCCTGATCCAGCAAAGCTCTTCTTAGGTTCTTATATTCATACAGTGGTATAGCATACACCAGCAATTTTCAACTGATGTGCCATGGCACATTGGTGTGCCACAGATGTCCGCAAGTGTGCTGCGGGAGTTGGAGCACAATTGTTGAAAATTGCTGAGACACTCTTCCGGGTTCTGCGGCTCTGTTTCTTGGGCAACTGACTGTAGTAACGAATTACCTGTCCCTCTTCCTCTGCCGGCTCTGCGAAGGAAGGCTCCGCCGGCAGAGGAAGAGGGACAGACAATTTGATACTACAGATAGTTGCCCTAGAAACAGAGCTGCAGAACCCAGAAGAGTCTCCCAGAAGCCAGAAGTGACATCACAAGAGACGAAGACCATAGAGGTCAGTGTGCCGTGAGAAGAAAAAAATTGAAAATCGCTGACATACATAGTAGCAGGTAAGAGACAGAACTACAAATCAAGAAGTTTCTGGTTTGAATCAGCTACACCTGCCCACATTCCTTCTCCTAAAGGTCTAGCACTCTGTCCCGGTATGGATCTGGTAAGCCTAATGATAATGTATCTGAAGCACATGGAGCATTTGGAACTGCTACATCCATGAGATTACAGTATTATTAATTTGGGACTGGTTTAGTCCCAGTGCACCATTGGAGTGGGAAGTGAGGAGAACTTTCGAAGAACGAGTGGTGACCCCATGAGAAGTTGCCGCACAAGGTCCTCTCGGCTGAGGATTTGGCAGTGGGCTACCAAGGCTTGGGCCAGTGAGTGCCAAGGCATCATCCCGTCTCTCCTCTGCACACACAACCAGAGATCCAGCCCTCCAGGCCCTTACTTGATCAGGCGGCCGTTCTCCACGTAATACTGCACTCGGAAGTGAATGATCATTGGAGGACCAAACTGGTCGATACCCTGCAACCAAAGACAAAAAAGAAGTTCAGCCTTCTACATGTGCAAGGGTGGGAGAGGAGAGGAGAGGCTCATTCAGAAGAAGGTCATGGTATCTGGCATGCCCGCTTGCCTCGTTTCCTTTTCGGCGGGCCCCCCGACAAGAGACATAAAGGGAAGCACATCAGCCAACCAAGCGGCAACCGTCACCGTCTCCCAGGCTGTGGTTAGCACCAAGAGATGAAAAGTGTACCAGAGCTTCCGCCCAGGAGCCAATCAGGATCAGTGTTTCCAGACCCAGCACATGCCGTTCTAACCACCGTCTCACACTCCCTGCAGGTTGAGCTCTGCAGCAGGTCTGGCACACAAGCTCAGAGTCAGAAATGGCAAGTGTTGGGGGCCACGTCTGTACAAAACATTACGTACGCCCCCACTTGTGTTATGCAATGTATTGGCTATTGTCATAAAAAAGTAAAGCCAGAAATCAAGAGCCCTAATATGCCTACCAGTCTGAGAGGCAAAAATGTCCAGAAAATAAGTGCAGCTGGATCAATAATTAGATTAAAAAATGGTGGCGGGGGGGGGGGGAGGAATGACAACAAAAATCCTACCCCTTTCTCCTTCGCAGAGGAGGACATGCAACAGGGAGAGAACTGCTCTCCTGCCTGGTCAACTGCATCAGCGCCAGGACGGAGCACGTCCACTCCTTGCTGACGAAGGGGCAAAATGCCGACTTGCATCTCCCCCAAGGGCCAAACTACACACTACATGACGTGCATCATTACAGAGGACGTGCCCACTTTCTCCTTACTCAACAGTAGCCATGAAGCCCCCTGCCCCAATCCCCAATCAGGACCAGGGTTACAGCCTCCCTCCCCATTTAAGGCAAGGCGAGCCAAGCCTGCGGAACTACTTCCTATGGCAACTTGCCAGGCTGTGAGCTGGCATAGAAGCAGGGCTACTGGATTGGATGAAGGGTGGACTGGATGAAGGGTCAGCCGACAGTACTCAGGCCAGCATCACCGCCAAGAAGGTGCCCTTGCACCACGGAGTCAAGGAGACACTCCCATGCCCCACTTTTCAGCTGTCGGAGGGATCTGCCTGAACTCTGCTAGAAGTGGATACCAGACTAGGTGGACTTTGAGTCCGGGCAGCAGGGCTGCGACCTCCACTGGAGGAGGAGAAGGAGCCCCATCAGGAACGAAGGCAGGTCTCCAGGGCACAAAAGCGCCCTGGGCTACAGAGCCCGCGCCTTTTCCAGCACGGGTGGTGCGTCCGCTGTAAAGTCCAGTTGGGAGCACAGCTCACAATTCACTTCAGATGGCTTCTTGATCAGTGCCTTCTTGTTTTTCGCTAACAGACACCCAGAGCTGACCTTTTGCTATTTTGCCCCAGCGCCCATCTGTCTGGGGAAGTAAGTGTGCAGGAGGCAGAGCTGACATTGGTGGCTCAGGGCCGGAGGTCCTCAAAAGGCAATTTTCTGAGACAGCTGCAATTTGTCTGGTGGCAGGCTGGAGTTTCAACATCAAGTCAGCCCTGAAGGTGAATGACGCTGTATATTTCAGAAGTGCCCGACGCTAAATCACTAATCAATTTGAGGCTTCCAATCCCCTCTTCTTCAGAGGGAGAAAGAGTGAGAGCATGTGTATTTTTTAAAAGAAATGGCAATTGGCTACAGACGATTTAGCCTTTAATTATACCTCCTTTGCTCCAAGTCTTCATTTACAGATATCATACAGCCTTCAAAAGACTGCCTTGAAGACATAACTGAAACCTCTCACGCTTCTTCCAGTTTGATTTCAGGAAGCCAATCAAAATAGATTTCCTCTCCTGCAAGTGCCATTTGTGATAGACACTAAAGGCCAGTTCACACAATAGTCCCCTCCCCAATCCCACCACCTCAGGATAAGGAAGGATGGCAATACCCAAGCTGAGGGCTTCAATGGGCCAATACACTGTCGGGCATACTAGTTCTCCACTATATCCAATTCAGGTAAGGCTGTGGAACTGCTAATCCACATTTGGAATAAAGTCGCAGGAGAAATCTGATAACCAAGAAAGCAGGCCTATAAATACTGGTATTATATTATTATTATCTTTATTATTATTTTTATTATTGCCTGGATGAAGGTCAATAAATTGAAATTCAATTCAGACAGGCCAAAGGACCTGTGGGTCATCCGTTTGTCTGATCTGAGAGATGGTGGCCAGCCAGTTCTGCGTGGTGCTGTGCTCCTTCTGGAGGATTAAGTTCATCGATTGGGGGGCTGCTTACCCCTGAACAGGCCCTCTTGCTCAGTATTGCCTACGCTGACTGACAATGGATCTCTAGGGTTTCAGACGGGGGGGGGGGGGGCTTCTCCAGCTCTACTCGCAAAGCCCAAGGATTGACCCTACAACCCCTTCCAGTGGGGCAGCACTGTGGCACACAGCACCTTTTCAGCTTCACCTGGCGTGCCTGCTCTCCGTGACAGAGGTCGCCTGAACATAGTCATCCATACACCCATTGCCTTCAGATACTGTAAACACAGCATACATGGGGCTGCCTTGGAAGATTTTGCAAAAAAACCCTTTACTTCTATAACTTCCGCCCTGCCTATAACAACACAGTCCAGGCAGCTTGCATAAACAGCGGCAGAGGGCGGTGGGGGCAGGCACGCCCAGAGGTGTCGCTGGAGCGCGGCAGGAAGGGCGGACCGCCTGGGGGCGACGCGCGCAATGGGTGACACGCGGTCGCGCGCGTGCACCCGCGCGTCGCGCGCAGGCGGCCCGCCCTTCCCGCCGCGCTCCAGCGACGCCTCAGAGGAGGCCTCGGAGCGTCCGCCCTCGGCGGAGCTCCAAGGCCTTCTGAGGGAAGCCTGATGCAACACGTCATATTTAGAAGGTTTAGCGCATGCGCAGAACGTTTGAGGGCAAATCTGCCCTCAGAAACGTACTGCGCATGCGCGAAACCTTCTAAATATGACATCGCATCGGGCCTCCCTCAGAAGGCCTTGGAGCTCCGCCGAGGGCGGACGCTCCGAGGCCTCCTCCTGCCCAAGACAGGCGGCCGGAGAGGATGTCTCCGGAGCCGGCAGCAGCGGAGGCTTGGCTGCTGCCAGCTCTGGAGACATCCTCGCCGGCTGGCTGTCGGGCGGCACGGGGGTCATTAGGGCGGCCCTAGTGACGCCGCTGGGCATGCCTCTTTAAGAAGGGATCATTCCAGCACTGGAGAGAGTTGCGCCCTCTCACTGAGGGCAGAGGAGCATGGAGGAGGGCTTCCATAAAGGAACAATGTTCTCAGGCAGGATTTAATGGAGGGGGGGCAGTTCATGGCACAAGCATACTAGGCCCGAGACTAGGCCCGACGTCTCCATGAAAGAGCGCAGCTAGCATACCAGCTGAAGATGGTGGAAGACGCCAGTAGCCACCAATCCCACCCAAGTACCCAGAAGTGGCCCTGGAATTGGTGACACCCCCTCCCCCCCCAGCTGATTCAGGAGAAGGGCCGCCCCATGCAAGACTCATTGTACACCTGAAGCATCCAGTTGCGCAACCAACAGGACCTGTGTTGGGCAGAGAGAGAGAGAGAGAGAGAGAGCCTGGTTCAGAGCCTGTGTTGGACAGGACAGAGAGAGCTGGGTGCCACCCAAGTCCAAAGCAAGTTCCTTCAGAATAGAGCTCATTTTAATCCATCAGTGAACAGGTCGTTGATCAATCAACTAAAAATGCATGAATTTGCAGATAGTCTTGGGCTGAGTTCAGCTGGGGACACCTTGTGAAGCTTGAAAGTAGTTAGAGGAGCTTCAATTAAAGGATGCGGGGGTGGGGGGGAGGGAGGAGAGAAGAAACGGGAGGCTGCCCCCCTGAACCAGAGAGGGGCAGCTAGAGGGAGGCCCCTACCTTGCTTGCTTCCTTCTTCCATTCTTTTGGGCAGTACTTGCAGAGCTTCTGGGATAATTCCATATACACATGTTCATTGTCTGCCATTAAAACAAAGGGCGGCTGGATTAGACAAGGGTCCGTTGCAAAGTGTTTTTTCTGGCATTCCTTTGAAAACAGTAACAATTCTGTCATCGTGGGAGCTACTTTTTAAAAGGGGCTGTGTGAATGTGAAACTTTCCGCTGTAAAGAAAATTCCCCACACAAGCTCATCTTTAGGAAATCACGCTTATTTTTAAAAGTAGTATTTTACACAGTTTAATAATTTAGCACATTTTGCCCCACAAAATACCACAAACACACACAGAATGTTTGCAATTGACGTGTTTTACATGCTTCTGATGCAAATAGCATAAGAATACAAAACGCATACAAAAGGCCGACACTCAACATCCCATTCTCTCAATCTGATGCTTGTGCACCGAGATCCAGGGAACGGGATGCAGCCGAATCTCCTACCCACAGCCAGGAGATCAGGAGCACACACTGCCTCTCCCTCCCTCCCTCCCTCCCTCCCGTGCTCACATTCCACCTGCCCCTCCCACATTCAGGGCCAACCAATGGCTAGAGGTGTTTGAAAATGATAAATACGAAATAAAAACACACATCATGTAATTTTGCGTCATTCTTCATCTGCTGACACTGTAAACCTACACAACCTATACTACCTATCTAGTACACTTTTAAAGTGTTTACAATGGATAAAAATGAGAAAAATTTGGAACACATAACACTGCTTTCTGCTATTTCATTTTGGTTAGACACCGAAATCTGCAAAAAAACAAAACCATTTTCAAACACCTCTACCAATGGCACATTCATGCTAACCATAGTTAGCTCAAATACAGTTTGCAAACCCACTGAACTGTGGCTGAAAAGTGCAGTTTGAGCTAGCCACAGATGGCAAAAAATGCCAGCGTAAACCTCACGCTACACCACAGCCAAGCCTCGCATTCGAAGTCTGCACTGATGATCTGGCCAACAATGGCTTGCTCGCAAAACCCCACAGCCATGGTTAGAAGCAGCTCAAACTACAGTTTGGAATCTGAACAGGCCTTAAGCCATAAACTCCAAAAGGAAACCTGTCTGTTCACATTTGGAGGTTGGAGTAAAAGCATTTTCCCCAAATGGTGCCACCCCCACTCACCTTTTTTTGTTCCTACTGCTCATTCAGCGGTCTTCCCCTCCACTTCAGGGTTCCTCCCCCCCCCCCAAGTAGGGAACACTACTTCTTACTGCTCCAGTCGCTCTGATCATCAGGGTGGCATCTGGAATCCGCCACTGGCAGAGGGCTCACACCCATCAGAGGGCCCACCTAGCCAGGCCAACCTATGAGCCCTCAGTGCGAATGCTGCTGCCCCATGTACCATTAGGGGAAAGATATGGGGGCCTAGTGCAGAACTTCGGTCCAGAGCCCCCCGCAAACTGGTACCAGTACAACCTTGCCAGCATTGAGCGAGGGCAGGAGGAGGAAGCAACACTGCCTTTCTGGACAGGAAGGAACATCCCCCCCCCCCAAAAAAAAATGACATCCAGAAGCGGGGGGGGGGAGAGAGAGTAAACCCTGCTTGCAGCAACTGGAGTGAACACACCTGCACTCTCTCCCAAAACTGCTGAAATCCCCCATCCCCCTACTCCCATCGTCGTCACCTGCAAACCTGGCAGAGCCATTTAGGCTCAGCTGCGTAGCTAAGAGCCAACTCTGACTAGCAAACACACTGGGCCAGGTGAGGCAAGCCAGGTGCCCTCTCATTCAGCAGCAGCCCCTCCCACAGCTTGGCATTCCCCTGAACGAACCGACTGGTGCAAAGGCATTTTTCCCCAAGGGTGTCTATACGCAACAGGAGTTAAATGCGTACGCCTGTGGGCTGGGAGGAAAGGGGCTTGAAGGCTGCATCACACGAGAGACCACCATTCAGACCCACACTAGCTCCTGCAGGACACTCTGGCAGGCAATGCCAGACCACCGCTGGGCAGACAGACAGGCACACCCAGCCAGAGCTCCCCCAAAAGGCAAGAGTGGTGCAGCTGCCAAGTCCAGCAGGGCGGAAGCTGGAGTTGCTCCCCTGGACACCTACTTTGGATGACGCTGAGTCCAAAGAGGTGGCAGTCCTTCAGCCGGAGCAGGTCACACACCTGGACAAGCAGCTCCTGGCACAATATTTTAACCTGTAGAAAACAGACGGTGCAAGAAACAGATCACCATTAAACAAAGAAAGATCTCTTTACCCTGCATGTAATTCATCTGTGGAACTCCTTGCCACAGGACGTTGTGATGGCACCTGAAGGACCAGATGCCTTGAAAGGGGGACTGGAAACATTTATGGAGGAAACATCCATCATGGGTTAGAAATCATAATGACTGAATGCAATCTCCGGGTTTTAGTGGTAGCCTGTCTCTGAATGCCAGATGCAAGGGAGTGGCAACATGATACAGGTCTCTTGTTGTCTTGTGTGCTCCCTGAGGCATCTGGTGGGTCACTGTGAAATACAGGAAGCTGGACGAGGTGGGCCCTTGGCCTGATCCAGCAGGGCTCTACTTATATTCTCATTAGTACTTCAGGAGCTCTCTTTGAAAGCTGGTTAGAAGAATTCACTCCAGGCCTGTTCCAGCTACATTCATTAAGCAATTTGCTTCCAGGCCCAATTCCATGCGCTGGTCTGACCCTTGAACAGCATGGAACCAGGTCTCTTGGACCCAGGACTACCCCCTTCTTGTATAAACTTGCTCGGGTGTTCTGTTCAACCAGAGAGGTCTTGTTGAAGGTTCTCCATCACCTGAGGAAAGGTGGGCGGAGGCGACAGATGGCGGCTTCTTGACTTCAGCACCTGGGTCGTGGCACAACCTCCCCAAACAAACAGGTTGGCCTGGCCACCCTGGCTTTTTGCTGTGCAGCCAAGATTTGGTTTTGGGCTCACATAACAACCCCAATCAATCAATCAATCAATCAATCAATCAATCAATCAATCAATCAATCAATCATGAGGCTGGGGACCCGCCATTGATCCCGCCACCAGCAGCCTCGTCCTGCCAAGCTCATCTGGTCTGCACCACCAGCAGCAGCGGTGGGGTCATTCCAGAAAAGGAGAGCTGAGCTGCGGTTCCCCAACACCTCCCCAGCAAATCGAAAGAGGGAGGGGGAGGAGGGGGATGAAATCCCTGTGGAAACCCCCCACCCCCGCAGGTTCCCCATCACCTCCGCAGCATTACCCCCAGTGGCCATTTTGGTTCCTGTAAGTTGACCCCAGAAATGAGGCTTTGTGACCCCATTGGGTCCCGACCCCAAGGCTGAAGAACAGTGGTTTGATTCAACCACAGGGGGTGCGTGGGGGGGGGGGGAGACTGTGCAAGTCCAAACCAGTACCCCACAAGCCACAGAACAGAAGCTCTCAAACAGCGGGGTAAGTGTATAATATACAGCGCAGAGGCAGAACACGTGAGCCTGAGGGCTCTCCTAATCGCTTAGCCATGGTTAAGGGAAACAGGACGACTGAAGCCAGCCATAGTGTCAATCCATAGCCATGGTTAAGCGAAACAGGACGACTGCAGCCAGCCATAGTGTCAATCCATATTCCAAAGCAAGAAATGCCCTCTCCCTATATCCCATCCGTCACTAGAAGACAGCGAGAGCTATCAAATATTTAATATCTTGAGATTTTGAAGGCTCAACATAGAGGCGTTTCAACCACACGGGGTCCAGGGATTCTGAGAGGCCACAGAGACGGCACTCGCTCACTCCGGTGAGGCCCCACCACGCGCCAATTTTGCGGCAATTATGATCATGATGACACACAAATAAAAGTACGCAAATCCACTGCGACAATTTCCGGCACGGCTCCCAATACTGCAAAAGACGGTGCCTTGCTTTGTCACGGAGGCACCAAGCCAGACTTCATAACAGAAACAGCAGCATAAGCTGCTCTTCAAACAGATACTCCGTGTGAGGAGAAGAAAAAATAAATAAATTGGCCCAGTCAAGATGACAAAAGGCAGGCAAAGCTCTAAAAATATTATCACTGGGAGCTTCTTAATAGGTTACTGACCTGTCAGGGGAAGCAATTTGGTGGAAAACTGGGCAGTTTATCCAGCACAGAAGAGCCAAGACATTACATTTAACGACTGCCATTTCCAAAAGCAAATGTTATTCAGACTGCCGAGGTAAGCAGCTCCTGAAGAAGGGGCTGGGATACGGGGGGGGACGGGACGGGACCTTCACCTTTTCCCCCAAAGGGGCTCTCGTCAAAGACGTTCAGGAGCCAACAAAGGCATAGAAACCACAGAGGTGAAAGTATTGCAGATGAGACTGTGGAAAGGTGGGTTTTTCTGCTGTTTCGCAGTTATCCAGGATGCCTGGTCTTGTGGAACTACACACCACCTGCGGTTGCATGATTCCCCTTTCCCCACCCTGGGCTTTCTTTTATCACATAAAGCAAATGTGAGTGGCTTCAGTCTCTCACTCACTCACTCACTCACTCACTCACAAATGAATGAAGGGCTATTTCATTCATTCATTCCCTACCATTCTCTCATTCAAGGTTCCTTTCTCTTGTCTAGTTCTTTATCTTTTAGCCTTTCAGGGAGAAAGAGTAGCTGGGGGATGGATTGTGAGCAGACAAAAAGCTAGGCAGGAATGGGTTAAATAGCCCCATACAGGACTTCTGCTCAACCTGAAGTCACTCTCAGCTGCTTCACTTGATACAAAAAGCTGCAGGCTAAGATACAATGTTGGGGCAAGCAGCATTTAGTATTCTCAAATCTCTTTTTTAAAGCCCGTTTCTAGCTGTGCAGGACAAGTTTGAAAGCATTCAGAGAACCCGAGCAAGTAAGCCAAGCCACACACTCCTCACCCCCAACTGGTGGATCTCTAGCCAGACAGGACTGGGGGGGGGGGGGAAACAACCTTCCTGAGCACAGTCTACACATTACAGTTTCGAAAAGGACGTTCATAAGACAGACTCTGGTGGGTGGACCCCCACTTCCGCCAGCCAGTTCACTCACGTTTATGATGATGTTGAGGGAATCGTCATTGGGGAGAAAGATACAGACGCTGCGTCGGTCCTGCATGACTCTGTTATTGTGGAAGGTCAGTTTGTTCATCGTGTTCCGGGCCCTCCCAGCGGACTTTTCAATGCACTGCTCCCAGGCCGTGCGGGAACGTCGGGCTCAGAGCACTCGGCAGACAACAGCTCCTCTTCATCCCAGCAGAAGGGACATCGCAGCATCTCTCCTTGCAGGTACCATAACTGGGAATGACAAGACAGACAGAACCTGTTAAAGACGCCATGGGCCTCACGGGGTGGGAGGAGACCGTGGCCTCCTTGTGCCAAAACCACGCCAGGCCAGAGAGCTCCCTTGACGCAGGCCACCTCTGCCAGGAAAGGAAAGCCGCCTTCAGAATGAGACACTCCAGGGCACAGCCATCGGCTTAGGATTATGTGCGCAGCTCTTTCGACGTCTACGATTCCACGCTCTCAAAGATTCTGGGAATGCAGTGAGCTGCTATTCCGGCTCCTGACATTCAGCCCATGGTTGAGGACAAGCGACAGGACAAGATGACTGAGCCTCCATTTTGCTTGGCTTGTGAGCTTTCCAGGGGCATCTGACTGGAGTGAGGCAGGGTCAGAAGTTGGTCAGGTTGGGCATTGGTTAAGGGCCCACCTGGCCAGGCCAGTCTCTCAGTGCCGGTGGCAGTACCCCATGGAACATCAGGGCAGGCCAGGGGCACCATGGGGGGCCAGTGCAAAGCTCTGCCCCAGAGCCCCAAGTAACCCAGAACCAGTACTGGGTCGGAAGCCGAAAGAGAGGACTCTGGGCCTGATCAGTCACAGGCTGTCCTTAGGTCACTCCGAGTTCCAAAATGCAGAACCATTGGCTGCCCCAGCAGCACCCCCCCCCCCACAAGTCACAGTGAGAAAGAAGAGAAGCTTCCAGCAACATGTTCGTGGAGGTTCATTTTCCCAAATGTGTATTTTAAAAACACATAAAATTATTATCAAAGTGTACAAAAAAAGAACCCAGGCAAAAATGTTCATCTGTACAAAAAAAAAAAAGGCGTTTCTGGAGACAGAGGCCGAAGCAGCTGTTTAAAGTGCCAAATCCAATTTTTCCAAAACCCTCCTGGCTGATACTGCTTGAGGCACCCATGGGATACTATGGCACCACAGGGCTCCAGATGTGGCAGCTTTTCTGAAAGCCATCACCTCCGAGTCCGATGCGGTGCCGTCCATCACCAATCCATTCCTGCTCAACGGTTCTTTAGTAAACATGGTGCGGTTTTTTGCCCCGAGAGGGAAGCTCCACTGGCGCCAAGGAGAGCACACCGGAATTACTTCCTAGGGGACAACAGGGTTTGATCTGGACGCAAAAGCCGCTCAGGCTCTGCCAGGCATCATTCTGATGGAGTTTAACATTACAGAGTCTGGGTTTACGAAGCTATATCATTCTGATGCCTCTTCAGGGGGAAACATATGCAAGCAGGAGGACATTCAGTTACGAGGACCAGGTGATGGACTGACACACGCCTGGCGGAGCCTCGCCCTTCGTGGCACTGGCCAACACCGAGCAGAAGGGGGAGGACCGGCTGCATCCAACCGTAAATCAATGCCTCCAACGAGAGAACAGACATTCGGGCTCGGTTTAGCTTTCCCTGCCTGCAAGGAACTTCCAATCTAAAACAAACTGGGGGAAAACAATCGTGAGGGGAAGCTAATGTAGGCAAGTGTTGTTACATGTGTTTAAATGGCAAGGAGGTCTAAGAGGACTACGCAAAGCGCAACACACGAGAGATGGGTTCTCAGGAGGGCTCTGAAGGAAGCGAGCGGCACTTCCTTGTGGACAAGCAGCAGGTGCCTTGCGGGCAGCTGTTGCCGAGATGGTGAAGCAGCCCCTACAACACTGTCGTCGTCGTCATCATCATTTCCTTGCAGGCTGGCTCAGAGCAGCACATGCCTTCTTTCCTAGCCGGGATGAAGGGTCCATCCGGCATGAATTCCAAGGGCTTTGCTGAAGCATCCGCCACACTGAGGGCCCTTTGTGCTCGGAAACCTCAAAAGCCAGCCGAGCAAAAGCTGGTGACTAAGCCCTGGACTCCGTTTGCACGCACGGCAGAGAGAGGCAGCAGTAAGAGTGGCCGCTGCCATTTCGGGCGGCCTCTATGCTTGTGTGCCATTTTTAAAAATTGCACCCAGTTAAAAATCAACCCCCCTCCCAGTAAAAACTAGCACATTTGGGAGACATTCTAGCCCAGCCTGCACCTTGCTTTGGCTATGTTTTTTGCAGGGGAACCTTCAAAACTGCAGTCCCCTACCTGCAGGCGAACATACTGTGGCCCACCTTACTGCTTCCTTCTCCTGCACATGTTGCTAGACCAGGCGCAGAACCTTGTTCTGGCAGGGAAAGAGTGCCACACTCAACAGCAGAGCAGCATCTGGGAGTCTAGGTCTCTGCTGAACAGCTGCAACATGGCAGAGAGGCAGATGCGAGGCTGTGCAGCCGACTACCCAAAGAGAGGCCTTTTCAGTGGTGGCACCACAGAGCGGTGCCCATTCACCGGGCACCTTCAGGCAAAATCCAACCAGTGCTCTTGAGCTGCAACAGCATGAACAACAATGAAATGCCATTTGCTTGCTCCTCCTCCTGGTTTTAATGGGATTCAGGGGAGCAGATTATTATTGCTAGTTGCTTATTTTGCTATTTTAATTGCTTTTATGGATTATTGCTCTAGTTTTAACGTATTTTATTGTGATCAACACTTTGGCAAGGAGGGGGAATATGACTTTGGAAACAAACAAATAGATTTGAAGCAGAGAAGCAGCCAGGACAGCAGTCGAGTGCCCGACTCTGCCCACCAGCCTCCGAATCTCCCTTACTGAGGTTCCAAACAGGTTGCAGGAGGTTTTTCATCAGCACCGGTATGCCATCCGAATAGGATTGGGCTGCTAGTAACTAAAGGGCAAAAGTGGCAGGCAGGGGATGCGCTACTTTGACTTTAAATCCCCCCCCCCCCGAGCCTTGTAACTGTTTGGCAGAGACCCAGGCAGGCTCCCAGACACGATTCTCCACTGGATCTGCAGCCGTGGTCTTCGACGCAGACATAGGTGGAAAAGGATTTCCTTTCACCTCTCCCCCAAACACCACTGGGGGGGGGGGGGGCTGCAGACCAGCACCTCCTGGACTAGACACCGAGGTCTACTTTAGACCTTTCTAGCACACATCTGTTCTGGAAAGGGCAGATCCTGCCTTCCAGAGGCTTCTCTTCATCTCTCTGTGTTCTGCAACCCCTCACCGCCTCCTCTCCCAAGGGCCGCCTTAAGTAACAGCTTCCGATTACCTACGAAGGTGGAAGACAAAATGTTTTGCTGATCTCGGTTCTGTTTGTCACTTAATTGCTGCAATTGATTGCACGGCCTCACATTAGATACACCACCATTGAACCGTTTACCCACTAACACACAGGGCCAGAGGATCACTAGGGCAAGTTTAGAAACCACTCCAGTTTAGAGGTGAAAGAGGGTGTCAATTCATATTTTGGAATTTAAAAAAGTATTTGATAACTCTTTTCCAGAATAAAACACTCCCCCCATATCCGCTGGGGATATGTTCCAGGCCCCTCCGTGGATACTTGAAACTGTGGATAAGAGTGAACACCCCCTCCATGGTTTCCTGAGGGCCCCCTGCCCTGCCTCCCCTGCGGGCAGGCATGCTCGCCCCCCCCCCCGCTCTTATTTTTCTTTTAGCAAGCTTTATTTCTTCCTTAAAACAAACAGAGAAGCAGCCTCCATTGCAGGCAAGTAGAACAAGACTAAGTCCTAGAGAGGCTCTGCAAGGTTTGTTAACCTTGCAGAGCCTCTCTAGTACTTAGTCTCATTCTACTTGCCTGTAATAAGCAGCCAGAGGCTGCTTCTCCTGTTTCTTTAAGGAAGAAACGAAGCTTACTGGGAAAAAAGAAAAGCCGGGGGGGGGGGGCGATCCGTGGATAACTGAAACTGTGGATAGCGAATCCATGGATATGGGGGCCCACCTGTAGAGGCTTTCAGTTGAAGATTTGCCCAGTTCAAATCAGTGTTAAAGAGGACACCCTCCAACGCCAAACCAGTCTTGCCCATATGTTCCCTTCCTCTCAACAGAACAGCCCCCCCCAGTCCCTAAGCTCCACACAAGGCTCTTCCTTAGTCCTGAGCCCTTGTACCCACTTAATGAGACTGTAGCAATATTAGCTTCCCAGAAACCATTTTTAGATTCAGCAGGGATGGGGAAGAATCCAGAAGAGGGGGAGCAGGGTTTAGAAACCTATATGCGGGTCAAGAAGCAACAGTTCGAACCGGCCATGGAACAACTGATTGGTTCAAAATTGGGAAGGGAGTACGGCAAGGCTGTATATTGTCACCCTGCTTATTTAACTTATATGCAGAGTACATTATGAGAAATGCAGGGCTGAATGAATCACAAGCCGGAATCAAGATTGCCGGGAGAAATATCAACAACCTCAGATATGCAGACGATACCACCCTAATGGCAGAAAGTGAAGAAGAACTAAAGAGCCTCTTGATGAGAGTGAAAGAGGAGAGTGCAAAAGTTGGCTTGAAACTCAACATTAATAAAACTAAGATCATGGCATCGGGTCCCATCAATTCTTGGCAAATAGAAGGGGCAGAAATGGAAGCAGTAACAGATTTTACTTTTCTGGGTTCCAAGATCACTGCAGACGGAGGCAGCAGCCATGAAATTAAAAGACGCTTACTCCTTGGAAGGAAAGCTATGGCAAACTTAGACAGCATAATAAAAAGCAGAGATATCACCATGCCAACAAAAGTTCGTATAGTCAGGGCGATGGTGTTCCCAGTAGCAATGTATGGTTGCGAGAGTTGGACCATAAGGAAGGCTGAGCGCCGAAGAATAGATGCTTTTGAACTGTGGTGCTGGAGAAGACTCCTGAGAGTCCCTTGGACTGCTAGGAGATCAAATCAGTCAATTCTAAATGAAATCAAGCCTGACTGTTCCCTGGAAGGACAGGTACTAAGGCTGAAACTCAAATATTTTGGCCACCTAATGCGAAGAGAGGACTCTCTGGAGAAGACTCTGATGCTGGGAAAGATTGAAGGGAAAAGGAGAAGGGGAAGGCCAAGGATGAGATGGTTAGACAGCATCACCGATGCAACAAACATGAAAATGAGCGAACTCAGGAAGATAGTGGAGGACAGGAAGGCCTGGCGGGATATGGTTCATGGGATCACGAAGGGTCGGACACGACTTAACGACTGAACAACAACAACAACAAGGGTTTAGACACGACACTGCTGACCCTCCTCCCCCAATGCTTCCTGTCCTGCTCAGCATTAGACTGAACCAGGCTTCAATCCAAAATAATGGCCCTTGGCTTGCAGAGGTTACCCTTGCTCCTGCTGGAGCTGCCAACCCCCCCCCCCCGCTATCCCCGCCCTTCCCAACCTCACCAAGGAAAGAGTCCTGCAGAGAGGGCACCTGGCGGGTGAGGAGGGCAAGAAGAGCAGGGAGCTCTTGTGGAACCGGTTGCAGGGACGTTTTGAGGTCCCGTCGTTCTCTGTCCGGACAGCATCATCCAGAATGCACCGGGGCCCAGATTCCTTGCTGACTCTGAACAGATCTAATCTGATATAGGATCAACTTTGCACATCCCATTTAAATGGGTCTCCGTCCAAAACAATCCGTTTCCCACCCCAGAGATTCACATACTTGTACGTTATAGCCAAGGGCAACTCTTCACACACATCAACACAATTTCTTTCAAAATCCCTAGCTAGGAGGGATTTATAGCCATGATTATTAACATCCTATTTAAATTCAAATCCTTATGGGGTTTAACCAGACTCTCAGTACCCAAGACTCGGACTGATAAGCGCCCACCTCGATCCACTGAGTTTATCCTGAATAAGGCCTGAGCAATCGTTCTGAGACAAGCGGCATGGGTAATCTCGAGGCTCAAGAACGTGTCACCCAGGAATCAGGGGTTGTCCTTCCTACTGCGCCCTCCTGTCCCCACAATCTGATGGAAATGTAGGTGGTGTCACAAAGCGAGAGGGGGGGGGCTAGCAACTATAGGAGGGCTAGCAACTTGATTGCTTTTAAAGCAACAAAACGTGGAGATTCTCAGAACGTTGAATTGGAGATTCTCAGTGGAGATTCTCAGAACGTTGTTCCTCAACAACAAATTGAAGTGTTTAAGCAGGCCCAAGCCTTGGACGCACGCTTCCGAACCGACCTGAGACTTCCCTGGTTCAAATCTTGCCTCAGCTATGAACTCCTTTGGGGGCCTTTGGCAAGACACTCCCTCTCAGCTTCTTCTGCAATATGGGAATACACCTCACTTAACTGGACAGGGACAGTGTCCAGTTAACACACATTAAGTTCTTTGCACACTCAGAAAGTCCCATACAAACACTAAGAACACTAAGAATAAGTCCCATGATTCATTTCCTTTTGAAATGAAACCACTCACGTTTGTGTTTTGCATGGGAGAATTTCACTCTGCTTTACTGCATTGCCTTCAATTCAGTGCAGGAGAGGTGCAGTTAGCGGAGGGGGCTCCCTCATCAAAGTATTACAGCTGCCTTGAGAGGGGCCGGCAACCACCCCATTCTGCTAGCAAGCCGCCTTCCCAACACGTATCCAGCACACTCTGCAGACAGAGGCCAGGGAGCCCTTGATCAACTCCACAGAAAGGAGAGAGCCGAGGAACAGAGGGTGATTTATCCCTCCCCAGCAGCAGCCCCGGAGCTCAGAGCCTCTCTGGCCTGCAAGGCACCGCCAGGCGACTGCACAGAGCGGAGCCATTTCAATGCTCGCCTGACGTACCTCTGCAAAAGCAGCTCTGCGGGGGGGGGGGGGGGAATTCGCCACACCATGCTGGAGGCAGGCAAACTGCTGCACATCTCCCCCCCCAGGGTCTCTCTATTGCCCTGCTCATTAGCCAGTTGGGAAAGGGCTGCAAGCGAGTAGGTGACCCGGCCCCTGTGACTGTGAGGCATGCAGAAAGTCCCACATTCAGTCCCTGGCAGGCAGCATCTCCTGGTAGGAGTGAGGAAGATCCTTCTTGATCTGCAGCTGCCAGTCAGCGCAGGCATTGCTGTCACGGCGCTAGACAGAGCAGTGGTCCAACTCAGAGCAGCTGCTTCCTACTTGCAACTTGTTTTTAAAAGGAAGCACTGGGCCCTGCAGCTCTCGTAGCCAGGCCTGGACGGAGCCTTCGGAGCCTCCTGCGGCACAGCAAGGACCAGACCAGCAGTCCAGAGAGTCCAACATCCTGCATCCCACTCAGAAGTGCAGGTCACAAATGACCTGTTGCTTCTCACAACCTACATAGTCATATCCCCTCCTTCTGCGGGCAAAGCCCCTCTCCTACCCCACACCCTCCTTGAGCTCCATCATACGTCCCTCACGACCCTCCCTTGCTGCCATGCGCCTCCTCACCCATCCCGACGATGTTGCCCCCTTTGTTCCTTGACCCCAAAAATTAGGGCTATAGAGGTAACGATCAACACCTTAAAGCGTGCTCAGAAACAGACCAGCCACTCGCGGTGCAGAATGAAGCGCTCCCAAAACCTGAAATGTTTCTGCAGCCAGCAGAAACATTTCACAGCAGCTGAAGCTTCTGAATGGCTCTTCAAGGGCAGCCCCACATAGAGAACATTACAGCAGTCCAGCCTCAAAGGAAGCCACAAGTAACCGTGGTGGGGTCTGTTCTGTCCAGGAACAGGAGTGCAGCTGGTGCACCAGTCAAGGGTGAGCTGCCATTCTAGCAGCAGCCCACTCCCCACATTGCTGGGATGCTCATGTTTGCCTGAAATGGGCCTACACGTCCAATGATTTGCAGCACAGAACAGCCTGAGAGAGGTGCCAAAGCGGCAATGCTCCTTTCAAAGTTCGGGGGGGGGGGAGAACTGTCACTACGGTCTGCCAAACACCTGCAGCTGTAGCACCTGCAACGGCGGCCCTGTCATGTCTGATCAGCTTAAACCAGCCTAAAAAGAAATGCGGTCACAGAAGCAGCAGGCGAGAGACAGGCGGCGGCCTGTGCCGCCTCCTCCTCGGTACATTCACACACCAGCATGGAGCAGAACGAGCCAGTGCGCAGGAAAAAGAACCAAGAGTCATCATGCAGGGAGGACCAGTTCACACATTACGGCTTTGGGAACTCTCGATGCATTTCCATGCAAAAGACACAAGGAGGCTGTGTGTGGTTCTTTTACAACAAAAATACAATCCCTTGACTTCTCCTTTATTATTATTATTATTATTATTATTATTATTTATTACCAGCAGTTCAAACACTTGGGAACATATACACACATACACGAGTGCACACATGAACATGACACAGTCCTCTTGAAATTCTACTACACTGCATCCCCCTAGTTATGGACATCTGAGTTACGGATGGCTTTTCGTGCAGTCACAGTCAGCCCGTTGTGGTGTTTTTGCGCAGGCACGATAGCGCTGGGCCAGCAAGTTCCATCTACGCACCTGCCAGCTTCCATGCAGACCTCCAGAAGAAACCAGTACATATGCTGGGAACTTAGTGTATTCAGAATGCTGGTAAGTGGCTCAGTATTTTGAAAGCTGCCAGATATCTAACCCAGTACCTCTACTAGGCAGTCCCTTCTACCTGACAGGCTAGCTCTCAACAGGGAAGGTATTTTGATAGACAACCATGCAACCTTCATCTTTTTCCCACTGTATTTATTTCTGGTTTTATTGTTTTTAAATATTGATTGTTAGCCGCCTTGATGTTTTGGTTGTTCAAATAAAAGGTGGGTTATACAGTTTTAGAAGAAATAAATCTGCATACCAAAGTCTGCCAAGTTCAAGGAGGAGAGCCGACACCTTCTTTGGGTACAGTCCTCCCGTGTGAAACCTGCCCAAGTTAAGATTGTGCAGCTTGCCAAGCCTAAAAGTCTGAAAAGCTAACCTCAGAAATGCACCGAGACAGAATAAGGAGGAGGGAGCTGGAAGGGACCCCTTGGCTACTAAGCCCAATGCCCGGCTGCGCTGTGTTGGAAGGAGATCAGTTGCTCTCAGCTTCTTGACAGGTTGAGATTTGCAGGGGGGGGGGGCTCCTCTCATCCTGACAGCCTGGCAAGCTGCCAGCAAGCACGTGCAGCACTTCATCTGTCTGGGATTTCACCCAGCGGATGGCTTCCAGAGTTCTGCTCCTCTTGGCAAGAGAAAAGGAAGCGCAGTCAAAGATGCACCCAAAACTGGTTCTGATGACCGCGACCGCGTGACGTGTTGCGTTCTGCAGGGCCTGAACCCATCCTGGACAGGTCTGAGGGCAGCCTGCTCAAGGGCTAAGACTCATCTGCCTTCCCAGGACTGCTAAATGTGCACTGCAGTCTCCCAAACTTCCCTGGTGCACAATTGCAGAATCCCATTCCCATTGCAGACTCCAGCACATCACACTCGGGGAGATCCTGGCTTTCATTAACAAAAGAAATGCCCACACACACAAGGCAAGTTCCTAACCCTCAAGGCTACCGAAGTGGTACCTGCAAAACTGCATGCGCCACACTAGGCAGAGCAGAGCCACGGTTGGCTGCGGCTCCCTACTGAATGCACTTCAGTGGCAAACCAGGTACCGGCTCCGAGTGAGGCATCAGCTTGCTTTCCTGCCTTGCTCAGGCACGCGGTTATCCGACTCCAGGGGCATTTAGGGCCAAACTAGACGCGACACGGGAATTCCAAGACTGGCACTGGCTGCAATGCCTTTTTCTTTTTCAAAAAGTAGGCTGCACAGGGCCTGATTTGGATCTGGGCAACTGTGGGACAGGAGATTAACCCTTTCCTCAACTTAAATCAACCCCCATACCAAAGCTACGGAGAGAAAAACATACAGGCGCAATTTAGTTTTTCCCTCCATGGCTAACAGCAGCATCTTCAGGGTGGGGCAATTTGGACCAGGGCTGTGGCACAGAGGGGAGGGTTAGACTTCTAGCCCAGATTACAACAGCCCCCTCCCCAAACTGCCTCTTGGGAAAAAACAGTGGGCGTTTCCAGCTGCAGACCTCCCATCATGTCCCATCTAATTTGGGCCCAGGGCTAAGTACCAGCAGCAATTGCCAGTCCAGGGCCACTGTTTCTTCTGCAGTTTAGGGGCACCTAAACCTGGGAAGTCACCTGCCAAAGTGTCATCATAGAAGATATCTTGCCTCTTTGTGCCGCAATGGAAAGTGAGAGGGAAGAGGCTCAGTATATCCTCCTGTCCATTAAAAAGCAGCCACTTTTCAGTGCCTGTTGGAAGAAAAACCTTAAGATTCCAGAAGGTACATTTGGCTCGAGGTCAGAAGTGTGAATTCTGAATGGCAGAATGCAACAAAACCGCACATGAGTTTTACCAGGTTTAAAATGGCTCCAGTAAATGGACATGCCTCCATTTAAGCAATCAGGCAGAGCTGGGTTTTTTTTTTTGTATTTTTTGTAAAGTTATGTCATTTGATGCATTTCTAGCAATGCAAACCCAAGAGGGGGTAAAAAGTGCGGGAGTCAGGGAAAATTCTTTGCAGCCATCTGCTTCTCATTCCCACAATGAAATCTTTGATTCTTTCGCACACGGAGAATGAATGGCCAGGATGCCAAGTTCTCACCCTCAGCACTATACTAAATACAACCAAGCAATTCTGCTGCAAAAACACCCCACTATCTGGCTGCTTAGGAAGGAACCTGCAAGTTTAGTTTAGCACTTCTAATTCCATCCAAAGCTGGATTTGACAAATCTGAGGAGTCCTACTTTGATCAACCACCCTGGGAAAAGCCAAGGTGAGGGGGACAGGCAACTGGTGAGACAGGGTCACCTTTGGGCCCCCAGGGCGACTTCCTGTCCCAAGGCCACTTTTCTGTGCATGGACACAAGTCAAAGGGCTCTCCCTCCCGCTTCCCTGAACAGCCAGAGAGGCTCTGGCAAAGGCCTCCTCACGCAGGTCATGCGCACTTGCGCTCTGGGGAGCATGTCCCCAGTGTGCGCACCAAGGGTCTTGCCAAAGCCACTCCTGCAGTCCGTCCCAAGAAGATGGCTGAAGAGCCTTGCCCACCTCTCAGCTCCCGGAAGCCAGCCAGTGCAGCTGGTGCTGTTGCCCTTGGGTTAGCTCAAAAGACGGCTCTTCCTCAAGAAGGGTCTGCGCAAAGAACCGGAGCAGGTCAGTAGATGCCGAGACCGCTGAGCACAGAACACACTGCGATGAGGACACAGGGCCGTGAAGGAAGAGAGGAGCAGCAACCAGGAATGGCGCTACCGACAGCTGGACGGAATCCCCAGCCCCACAGAGCTCTGGTGGACCAGCTGTGGTGCTGCTGGAACGTCCATGCCATCTCTGGAGGAAAGGCGTCACCTTGGCCTTGAGCGCCAAAGGTACTGTAGGCTCCACTTTGCTCACAGACGGAGCCACCAGGCCAGAGAAAAATCATGAATGCGTTATTTTTTTAACTCTGGTGATCTGAGAGCAGCATCAAGATTTAGACACCTGGATAGCAAAGGAGGTTCAGCATATGCCCATGCAAAGCGATGCACACTGGTGCGGGGGGGGGGGGGGGAAACGGGCATATATATATATATATATATATATATATATATATATATATATATATATATATATATATATATACACACACACACACACACACACACACACACACACACACACACACACACACACACACCCCGTATTGGTCTGAGTATAAGACTCACTTTTTTCTCCTAATTTAAGTTTTTAAACTAGGGGTGCGTCTTATAATCAGGCTGTTGCAATTTAATGCCAGTGATTTAATTAAATGTTTTTAATAGCACCAAACTTTAAGGGTGCGTCTTATAATCAGGTGCGTCTTATACTCGGGACAATACGGTATATCTTATATCTTTCACACACACTCTAGCTCTATACAGCTGCTTGCTGATGAGTGGCGAGTGAAACTGTTGAACTTTGGCCACGAGAGCCAAGAGGACCTCCCATGTTCACCACTGAAGACCAGTCGCTGGGGAGGGCTGCTGCCTTCAAGCCCAGCTAACGTGCCTCACAGGCGCTTCCTTCCAGCTGACCCCTGCTGAAAGCAGGATGCTGCAGACTGTGACCTGATCCATGGTGTTCTTATTTTCCCCACCAAGTAGGCAAAATTCAAGAGGCGGCAACTTGTGAGATTTCCAGGGTCGCTCCGGGCAAGAAGGGACTGTAATGGCTGTTCCTTCCACAGGACACGGGGAACAAAATGCAGGAAACTGCAGCTCTACATCACAAGAGTGGCATTTTTCACACTGCAAAAAGGAGGAAACACGCTGGTGTTTCTTGGAAGCCTATCAGGAGGTCCTCAAAGAGACTAGCAGCAGGAATGGTGGGCTGGGGGTGTGCAAGAAAAACGGTGGCTTTGTTTTACTCCATTTACTTTTAAAACCCTCATTCTTCATTCATTGAAGACTAGTCTTTCATTTGTTTCATTCACCATTGATTTTAATGGGAGAGCTTAATTCTGTTTATTCAACTAGCACGACGTTTTCAGGCAATCTACTGCCCCTTAGAAAGGTAGGACTTGTCAAATTTAGCATAGAGAAAAGATCCCCATTTTACAGGCAATGGAAACCTGCATATCACCGCAAATACCTCTGTTTAGCCCAAGTCCTGGAGATCACTGCCACTCACAGACAAAAAAAGAAAAAAACCAAAAGGGATTTAATTTAAGGTTCCAGGGACTGGTGAGCCAGCCCAGTGATGCTCCCAAGCTTTGGGGAAAAGCAGCTATGCGGCCTCAGAGTTTGTCTAACCCAGTGGTTCCCAACCTTTTTCGCACTGGGACCCCCTTTTGTAGAATGACAATCTGTCGGGACCCCCCCTAAGACCTAGGGCCGGAAGTGATGTCACTAAGTAGGAAGTGATGTCATTGTCTTTAACAAGTTACAGTGTTTAATAAATCACACTTTTTCAATTCAATCACATTTTTAAAGTTGTACTCATAAGCAGCCCCATGGGGGTGGGAGGAGTGAACTAATATTAACAGAGATGCTAAAAGGCAAGCAGAAAGTAACACAAGGTGAGCAAACAAGGCCCAAGAGAGCAGCAGACACTTCTTTCCCTGCAGTGGGAAGGGGAGGACTGAGCAGCCATCTTGGGTGTGGCCATCCAGTCAACCCGCGACTGCCCAGAAACCGCTTCGCAACCAGTTGGGAACCACTGGTCTGATCAAACTCTGGGAAGGTTTCTTAGCTCAGTACAAAAGCTAGCGTTTCCCCTGCCGTTCTGGGGCCAGGCACACCAAGTCTACGTGCCCAGTATCTATCTTGGATATGCTCTTGGATGCGTTCAAGGACACTCTCAGTTCATGAGAGGCACAGCTGGAACCCAACAGGCATGTTCAGCACTTTGCACAAGGAGCTGCACATGACAGAACATGCCCCAGAATTCTCTGACAAAGCACGAAAGGGTTCCCCTGGGAGAGAGGTTGCTGCAGAAAGTCTAACGCCAGAACACTGGTCCATTTATCCTAATATTGACCACCTCCTTGCTCTTGCATATCAGAGCCCCCTACATATGGAAAGCTAGCCCATCAGGAAGAAAGTTACGCAAGAATACTTCTCCTCAATGTGCTCATTTTCTACAAGCAAGGAATGGGTTTCCTACAGAGGCGCATTCAGCTGTGATCCTCTATGGTCTCAGGCAAGCTGCGCTTTTCCACCACAACTGTTGGCATCTCTAAGACTGCAGAACTAGAGCCTCTGGGCAATTAGCAGCAACCCACAAGCCCTCCTTACATGTTCCAAGCCTCTCATTTCAAGATCAATGGATCAAAAGCACTGCATGAGATCCAGGAGCTCTGGTTAATACCAGAGAGTTGTAATTAGGCAATGAGGAATTAATGAATCAAAAGAGCTTTACACAGAACAAAAAGAGGCAGATCAAGAAACACAAGAACTAAAATCACCCTTCTTGGGAAAGTCGGAGGCATGTGGAGTTTTGCTAGGGTAACTTCAGCAGAGGTTTGCTGCCAACCTGTTGTGCATGTTTCCCAACCTGAAGCAAAGCTCACATCTACGGCATGGAGAGAGAGATGTTCAAAGACACTGATCTCTAGTTACAGAGGAAGCTGCTGCCTATTGGTCCAGCTAGCCCAGGACTGGCGACGCTGACTGGCAGTCGCTCTCCAGCTCTCCGCTTTGGACAAGTGCTTCCCAGACCCATCCGGCGGAGACCTTCTCTACGCAAAGCAGATGCTCTGCTGCCGAGCGACAGCCAGGTGCCCCCTGCAGAACAGCCCCCCGCCCTTGAAGGACTTTTTTTAAACATGACTACGTTTGTCCTTTAGGGAAAGGGAGAACAGAGCCAGATATTTTTCCAGTGCTACACGTTGTTCCCAAACCAAGACATTTCCGCAGCCAGGCCCCAAATTGACAGCAAAGCCAGGGATGCAGAGTTGTGGAATAACTCCCACCTTCAGGCTTAGAGGCAGCAGACCTCCGACGGCCACTTGTAGGAGTGCAGGACAAGGGCTCTTCTATCCAGGTTCTGCCTGCCTGTGGGGTCCCAGAGGCCGGGGGGGGGGGGAAGCAGCATGCTGGACTCGCTGGGCCTCTGGCCCGATCCATCATTTGGGGGAGCCCCTAATAAGAAATTCGCCCAGAGGACAGAGCTTGTGGTCAGAGAAAAGACCCCCCCCCTTGAAACATGGACTCCCAACTACAGATGCTCAATAATATTTCTCAACCCAGAAAAGAATTAGAACACACTGGAGAGAACAATTCCCATTTGTAGCAACTCAGATGAGTACATTTTGTCCAACTGCCTCATCCTTGAATATGTAAAATTGTCTTATATCGAGTCGGACAATTGGTCCATCTAGCCAGCAACATCCACCCTGGAGCTCCGGCAAGGATCTCCCCCAATCCTGCTATCTGCAAATCTTTGCCTCTAAACATTTTTTTTATTCTGTTTTTTTCCCCCAGAGGCGTTCTCCTGCATTCAAGCACACATCTGCTTTTACTTTGAGAAAAGCAGCAGCAAACATCTGGAGAGCTACGTCCTGCTGCCCACACCCTGAATTACATTGGGAGTGGATGGCATACTTCTGCCTCTGAATCGAGACTTTGAGGGTTATCCCACAAGAGCTACAATATGGCTGGAGCATGCTTTATTAATTGCCTGGATACCAAATGGTTAAAAATGTTCAGGCTATGTGACCACGGTCTTAAGATAGAGTTAAACTGGATGGATATGGATATGTATCATTGATATATAAAACAACACTCTCACTCTCGCTCTCGCTCGCTTCTGGAATTTTGCTTCTCTAAGGTTCAACTGTCAAAACCCACCTAGAGAAGCCCCCTCATATTTCAGAGATGAAAATAGGCATGCTTTCATCAGCCCTCCCACCCCACCCTGCAACTATTACCCACTTCTTGAAGGCCAACGCTCTGCCTTTCTACCTTCTGTATGCGGTACTAGTTTCTTCTGCAATTGCACATCTCCCACCACTTTGAAAGCCAAAAGGGTATCTGCTCACTGGTTAAAAATTACCTAGGGAAAAAAAAACTTTCTGTAGAGCAGTATATCAGTAGTTCAAAATATACGTGAGCAACATGAGCTGACCGACTATGCGCTGCATGGGGCCTTAGCATTTGTGTGCATGCGCTGACCCAGGAAACGATGTATCCACTCCCTGATCTGAGATTTAGCTGTTGGAAGACCCCGGAAAGGGAGCAGAAACCCTGAAGGAAGTCTAGCAACCCACAAACACATTACAAAATGACATCCCTTGGAGACAAAAACAAGGACGCGAATACCGATTACAGGGACCAGAAAATAGGAGCATATGAAAATATAGCTTGTACTTGTTATTTTTTTTGCCAAGGGAGGTTCCTTCTGAAAGTGCCCTCCTGGGATGTGGCTGTAAGATGTAAATTTTACCAGGAGCTGGAGAACTCTAGCTTTTGAATGGCGAGGGGGGTGGAGAGGAGAAAGGAATCTCTCCCCACAAGACCCAGCTCCTAAATAACACTGTAGCAAAGACTTTCCATTCCCCAGCCTCATTAGGAGCCACCTGAAATAACTCTGAAGAATCTTAGTTGCTCTTTGCCCCAGTCTGTCTTCACCCCCCCTTAGCAACCCCCCCGTCATTCCACACAACAAAAGCCATGAACTGGCTGGACAGGCGTGCCACGCGCACACACAAAGAGAGTCGGACGAGTTTCCGAGGGTTTCACACTCTTGAATCAATTGCAAATTGGTCAGATTGATTTTGCAAAAGGAGACGCTGGGCATTTAATCACCACACACTACCCAAAACATTTCCTTCTTCTCTCCATGGAAAAATGTTTGCCTGATCCCTGGGGACTACAGAAGAATCTGGTAAGGACTGCTAGTCAGAGAGACCGCAACTGCTGATGCAAGGACTCCTGTGCCAAAAGTTGCCTTGTGCTTCCTGTTTCAGACTAAGTTTAGGAACTTCATTTCCCCGGGATTTAGAAGAGGCGTTGCTGAAAGCGCATGCACATGCAGCGGGTCAGACGCATTCTCAAGTGGCATCTTCCAAGGCGGAGCCTCTGCATTCTGTTCCTGAACTGTGGGCCGGGGGCTGCACCAGAAGAAGCACAAAGCCCCCCACACCTCCCCCCCCTTCGCCGTGTTCAACCTCCCCTTCTCCAGGCTCACAGTGGTGACCACACAGAAGGCCCCAATCCCCGGCATCTCCAGTAGCAGGGCTGGAAAAGACCTCTTCTGCCTGAGACCATGGAAAACTGCTGCTACCCATCAGAGTCCTAGGCTAGATGAAGCGGCTACCGACTGAGTCAGGCCACTGGTCCATCGAGCTCAGTTCTGACTACATGGACTGGCAACAGCTCTTGGGGGGACTTTCCCAGCCCTGCCTAGAGATGCTGCCAAGAACTGACCTGGGGACCTTCAAAGCATTGCCCACCACTCAGCCCCTGCAGCCCCTGCAAAGATGCCCTCCCTTCGGTCAGTCCTGAACCTCCTGCCAGGCAGCCTCACTGGGTGACCCCAATTCTGACTGGCAACGTCCCTTATAACACTGTCCCTGGCGGTCAGACAGCGCCACAGAGAACACGTCAGAGGTGGGCCGGGTCGCCAGCAGCAGCCCGCCAGGCAGAGCCCGTTGATTTCAAAGACACAAAACGAGAAAAGTGACACATTGCACCTTTGAAGGACGCTGCAAGAGCCGAAGCATCACCCCAGTACAGTATTTGTAAGGGGAGGAGGGGAAGAAGTCAACACGGAGAGACATCTGGTTGTAAATGTCAGCGGAAAAAGCCACACAGCTATGCGGTGAAGGAATTTGGCTCTGTGTTCCTGGGAACGTTCTTTGAAAAGAATCCATCTGAAGGCGATTGTTTGAAGCAAGGACTATTTCCTCCTCTCTTGAACTGAAATGTCCTCGGACCACTTTTGCTTTTTTTAAGTCACTATTGCAAAAAAAGTGTCACCCTCCCCCCGCTTCCAAGTCAACCGTCACACTCTGCTGGCCCAGCACCCTCCCTGGGAAGGAGCTGCCTTTGAGGGACGAGGTGGGGGGCCCCACTCGCTGCCGCCTTCTAGTCAGCATCTGGGGTCCCTCCCAGCTGAGCTCTCTGCCACAGGCGAGAGGATGCTGGGGCAACTCCCTTCTCCCGAAGCAGCTCGTCACCAGGGACCGGGCCAGCGTTAAACCCTCCCCCCCCAAGCGATGCACCCGGCTGCTGCTGCTGCAAGGGGCCCTGCTCATGCCCCAACACGCGGAATTCCCACTGAAATGGCTCCCCTGACCAAAAGGACCCCCACCACAAGGAAAAGCCGCACGGACCGCCTTCAGGCAGAGGCTTGCTGGAGCCACCCATCAGCAGGTATCTGTTACCAGCCTGGCTGCCCTTTGGGAAGAAGACTCCACACCCCACCCCTTGAAGCAAAACCCTCTGGACCCTGCGGGGGTGGTGGTGGTTTGTTTTGCTTGGTTTCTTACCAGCCTGTGCCAAGCACAGAATATGTGCATGAAGCAGCCCTCCTCTTCTTCGCTCCCTCGGGCGGTTATTGCTGACTGCCCCCCTGGAAAAGCCCGGCACACACAACTCAGACTGGTGAAACATGCAGGACAGCTGATCTGTGGGCAGCCGCGACAGCACAATCGTAGGCATATCTACTCAAAAGCAAGTCCCACTGCGTTCTATGATGCTCTTACTCCCAGGACACGAAGTATAGGATGTCAGCCGAATTCTTCCAGGCCTCCTTTGGTATCGTCTCCTCAGCAGCCTGAACTACTCAGACAGATTTTTGCTACAAAACGGAAACTTTCTCTCTCGTTCCAGAGGCCTTCCAGGCTAGCCTCTTAAAGGGCAGTACTGAGAATTATCTGAACGTTCAGACTTGCAGCACATCATGTAGTCACAGAGATCTGACTTTTCACAGGGGGCCAAAAGAGGTAACCAATTCAACTTGGTGCATGCAGCAAGACTGCAACGCATATGCGCCTGCTTCTCAGTCAGACAGAGATTCTTCCCTCCCCCCAGTTAAATTACTGCTTGCCTACCTGCCGATCTTGTCCTACCTTTCAGCCTGCACAGCACCTGTTGGAGTCACTACTGTCCTAGGCACAGAGCACTTGATTCCTGGGCACGTCTGAATAGGATCTCACTCTTTCTATACATTACGAAAGGCACTTTGCACATGACCAGGGGTATTTTACCCCAAATGCCATAATTTCTGAAAATAAGAAAAGGTGGTCACTCCTAGTCAGGCTAAGTAGTACATCTTTCCTTGAAGTTCAGGCCAATCTACAGAGGTTGGCATGTCACACTGTTCTAGGTCAGATGTATAATCCAGAGCAATTGATTTTGAATGAAACCCTTCAAGGTAGAAGATCTTGACATGCCTACAAAGCAAGGTCTCCCAAGGATCAAGGTTCCAGGTGGGTGGGGCTGCTGTTGACATAGAATGGCCAGGTAGATTCGGCAAAAACAGAACATGTGTTGAATAGATGAAGCTCCCTTATTCCGAGTCAGCCCGTGACTGGTCTATCTAGCATAGGATTGTCTACACTGACTGGCAGCAGCTCTCCAGGCAGGGGTCTTTCCCAGTCCTTCCTGGAGATGCTGCCAGGGACTGACGCTGTGCATACAGAACATGCACCGTACCCCAGCCCCATCCTAGTCTAAAAACTGTTGAGAGCATTCGCTTGCTTGCAGAAAGACTGGCAAGGACGGAGACAAGAGGCTGGTCATAAGAACATAAGAAGAGCCCTGCTGGATCAGGCCAAAGGCCCATCTAGTCCAGCTTCTTGTGTCACACAGTGGCCCCACCAGATGCCTCAGGGAGCACACAAGACAACAAGATAACCTGTTTCCCGTTGACACTCCTTTGCACCTGGCACAGAGAAAACCCACTTCTAAAACCAGGAGGTTGCTTATGGCTTGTAACCTGTGATGGTCTTTTCCTCCATGAATCTGTCCAAACCCCTTTTAAAGGCATCTAGGCCAGGTGCCATCACCTGGTCCTGAATGTATGCGTGTCTTTTGTTGTGAGTTTCAATTTAATACAAACTCGGACTCCTGGATCTATTTCTGCCTCCCACAAGGATTAGGCCTTAGACCCCTACAAGTTTGCAGCAGCTCTATACCCATGCAAGTGACCCAGCTTTGCTCCAAAGAATCTTGGGAACTGTAGTTTAGCAAGGATGCTGAACCCTCTCTGCAGTTCCCTTGCCTCATTCACAGAACTGCAAGTGTCTGAAGGCTGATCTACACGACAGCGTCGCGGAGCGTTTTTGTAATCCGGCGGAGCCGCCGGACCTCCGCCCCACTGCCACGTACTCCAAGTCGAGTGCTCTATTTTTAGGGGGCGTATGGCAGAGCTTGGAGGTGGCTTGCGGAGCTGCTGCAGCCTACCAATCACAGAGAGGGGGGGAAGAGTTTAACCAATCACAACTGCGCTTTCCTAGGAAGGCGGGACAACATGAGGGGTAACAGGCTTGAAGACACTCCCCCCGCTTCCAGCGCGGAGGCGCCAGGCAGAGGCGATGGCGGAGCCGCGACGCTGTCGTGTAGATCAGCCCTGAGGAGAGGCTATGACTGTTCAGCCAGGTTACACCTGTACTGTAGATACACCCCTCAAGGACAAGGTCTTCACTGTAGGTGCAGGTTCCATTCCGAGTTGGCACAAAATGCTGCTGCCCACTGGACTCTGTGGCATGAGAATGCGCCATGCCGTGAACCCTCACATGTTCTGCTGGCCCACAGCAGTGCTATGAGGTAACAGGACACTTAAGCAACAAATGCCATTAATTAATTAAAAAACATTTGCCAGCTAGAAAATATGGTTGATCTGGACTCCAGGAGGGGAGAAAAACATTAACTGGAATGACTCAAGTTTCCCGGGAATACATTTTTTTGCTGAGAAGTTTATTTGACTCCAGCTGGCCAGAAGAACTCCACCTTCAAGCCAACCTCATACGGTTGCCCAGACAACTATACTTGTGGTGCGGTTTTCGTAAGGAGGTACAACTTGTTACAAGGTCCTTGTTCAGTAAGCAGGGCTGCACTCTGAACCCTGTTTCCAGGGTCATGAGAGGTATGAAGGACCTCTTCTTTCCTAAGCCAGGGCAGGTGCCCAGCCAAACATTTCAGCTTTCTGTCCCCACCCCAAAATGCCTGGGAAGTGAAAGGGCAGAACTGACACCATTGCGCCTCCGAGTTGTCCCACCCCCGCCAGCAGGAGCCAACGAGAGGGCAGGGAGACCTTGTATGGTGAGGAGGCTGCATCACGCATTTTTACTCACTCTACACATTACACAGGAGAAAGAGAGATGGGAGAGGGACTCCCGTTTCAAAATCCTCCAGATCCCCCACATGTCTCTTAGCACTTTCTTCTCCACCTTGAGTCACCATACAACCAGACCCCTACGCAAGAGATTAGCAGGAGGCAGCCCAGAGGCAGCAGGACTCCGGTTCCAGCACCTCTGCTTTGAGAAGTCAGAAAGTGGCATCAGCTCACAAGAAGACGCTGGATCAAGCCAACATCCACCTAGGCCAGCATTTCGTCGCCCACAACAGAGCGCCCGATGCTCTCATGCAGCCAGCCAGGCCCCCTGGTTTGCCCTCAAGCAACAGGTCCTCCGCAATAGACTGCTTCCAAACACCACAGCTAACCGACTAGCCCCGAAGAAATCTTTCTACCTTCCATGAATTCATCGAATCCCCTTCTAAAGCCAAAGAAACCAGTGGCAGTGAAGCCCGTCATTCTGCACTGTGTGAAGATGTCCGTCCTTCCTCCCCAAGTGTGCCGAATCTGTGCTGCTCAATTTCGCTGAGTTCTGGCAGGAAGAGAGGAGGGAAGACCTCCCTCTCCCCAGGAGGTATCCTTTTATCCACCTCTATCATCATGGTTCCCTGCGAGATGCCTCCTCTTGTCTTCTCAACTGGAGTCCCCACCACTTTCGCCTGTCCTTGCCACAAGCTGCCACATGCTGCCTGAAATGGGGCAAAGTACATGCTGTGAACTCTCCTGCTCAAACTGTGGCTCGCAAAGGCTGGTCCACCAGCAGGAGTGCTCCGTCAGGAAAGCGGGGCCGTCTGGGAATGTACGCCTGAAGCCTGCTCCCCCCCCAGCCCTAGCTGTCACCCCCTCTGCTCCCAGGCTGTTGATTCACTTGAAGTCCTCCCGAGGCTACCAGCAGCATCCCTCTAGCTCCTCTAGAGAGCACTGGCTTCCTTCTGCCGCCCTCTCCTTTGCTTAGATCCCATTGTCACCAGAGCCAGGCAACTGGGGGCTCCCCTGATCCAGTCTTTCTCTGCTGGACGTGACCCAACCGAAGCCAAACGTACTCCACGCTCTGTGCCGTCCGCGTTATACTGCCCCGTCCACTGGTATTCAGACCTGTTCAGAGTTCCACTCAGAAGGGTTAATCCAAACAAGGAAGGAGATTCAAAGCCTTCCGGTCTGAAGGACACAGTAGGAATGACATGGCTGACACTTTTCCTGTGACGGGCAGCACTGGGGTCTACCCAATAGATTGCATTCACTGATTTTTTTCCCCCTTCCCTCCGTTTTGTCTTTTAGGCTGCATGATCCTTGGGGCAGGGACTTGTCCACTTTCAGTTATTAAACTTTAAGCATTATACACACCAACACTCCTACCAACTGGTCTTTTTGAGATCAAAGGTGCAGCCCTTGAATCGGAACAGTAGCCAGTCACAAGTCATTCATGGCGCACACAAATCCCCAGCTTCTGCAGCTCCTCCACACAGAGCAGTAGCAATTAGCGCAGAAGAGAAGAATCCTTGATGCACCAGAGGCACATCGCTCGCACTCAAAGTCAAACCACATCTCAGGAAGCACATATATGCAGTGCATGGCCTGTCATATGCACAATTTCAAGCAGAACCTAACATTCACCACCTGGGCAAGTGCTTACTTGTTTGTGGGAAGGGGGGCAAAGAAAGGGACAGAACTCGCACACAACAGCACTATCAATATGGGACAATATGAGCCTGGAATTTAAGCGAGATGCTCTTTCCCACCCAGAGCGATGCACCCAAGTATGCAAAGCAAACTCAGCCCTTTGTCCCTCTCTGGCCCAGCCCAGGCTCTCTCATCGTGGCGACTGGCAAGCTGCCACTTGCTCACAGCTCATGCTCTCCAGCTCCTCAGCACCAGTGCTAAGCACTTCCCTGAGTGGCGAGTCATTTCAGGGAAAACACGAGTCAGATTTGGTTCCTTTTTCAGGAGTGGGCACTAGAAACCTATGGAAAGTGAATTGCAAATATAAACAATATGCATCCCTTCTGCAAACTTCAGTGACTTTCTCCTTCCAAACCTTCTAGTGAGATCTTGGCACCGAAATATCATCTTATAACAATCCACTCCCATAAACCGTAACATTGACATTAATACAGTACATTAACAGCAGGCCATAAGAAACAAGAGACCCCCCCCCCAGTGCCGACACTTGCGATCAAGCAAGAAGATCACTATCCTCAAGACACCCACAAAGGCTTCATCGGAACTCTGCTTGCAGTGGCGGAGTCAGGATTGCAGTCAGAAGCCAGCCAAGCGCCATAAACAGGACGGTTGTTTTTCCTGCAAGGGACTCAACGCCGCAGTTCTTAAATAACCCTCCCTCACTTAATTATTTAAGGCCCATTTTAATGTCCACATGCTCCAAGCTACATTATGGAGGGCTGTACTTTTTTCAGTCACAAATCAAACCACCAGACAGCAGCGAGGATGACTCAAAACACATTCGGCGCTTCAGACTGCATTTTTGCACTGCGTGGCTCACGGCTACAAACATTTCATGAGCCGCCTCTTCCCAGAAAGTATACGGAGCCCGCTTAGCATCCAAAAAGGGTTTTTTCCCCGGCCTTATCATTTGTAGACCCCATCCGGTTTTTAGCACATTTGGAAAATAAAAAAGGGGAGGAAGGAGTTGAGATCATCTGAAATTTGGAATTCACATGCATTTCTACATCTGGTCTGAATTACGCTTTTCATAGAGCTGCCTTCCATATAATAGGATAATTGCTTACAGATTTGGGCTTTTTCCATCTTCAATGCACTCTCTCAAAAACATGAGTTTTAAGGGAATGAGAGCACACACACACACACACACACACACACACACACACACACACACACACACACACACACACACACAAAGTGGATATCAGAAAGGAACAGGGCAATATGAATCACAGAACGACATTATACTGTAACATGAAGCCCAACTAAAGCAGAAAGATCAGTTTTAAAGATATTCTCCTGAAGTCACAGGGAGAAGAACAGACAACACACAAACCATGACGACTTCTCCATTCCGAAGACAGCTTATATTGCACACTGATCAAAACTAAGAGTGAAAAATGCGACACAGGCCTGGCAATGTAGTCAGCAGGCTGTGTTTTTCGCAAGATAGAAGCAGTGAAATCTTTTTCTGCACTGAAATCCACATGTGGGGAATTCGACTCATGAAGTTCCAACATGAAACATATGAACATTCTTGTACTGCAATAGAAGAGCTTTTCCACTCAATCCACTGCATAGCTGCAAAAGTGTTACAGCTACAGCTACTAGACTCCTTCCGCAATGTTTTCTCCAAGAAGCCCTCCCAGCTCTTGTAGGTTAGATGCTACAGATGCTCACAACACACACACACACACACACACACACACACACACACACACACACACACACACACACACACACACACACCTCTTACTTTCCAGCTCTTGAGCATTTGGCTGGCAGGTTTTGGATGAAGCACCCTGCTGGTAAAATAACTAGATATTAACCGCTCTCCATGGGAAACCTTTCCTTTCTATTAATCTTCATCAAGGGCTCTTTTTATCATGATCTATTAAACCAATAAACCTGCAATCCTCAAATACGCTGGCTCTGGCATAGTCTCACTGAAGTCTACTATGGAAACAGTTTCAGAATCTCAGGGCTCATTCACATGAGTTACGTTTCAGTTTGTCAGATGCAGTTTGGAACATAGCACCATGGAGTTGCCAATGACAGCAGCGCATTCCCCCAGTTTAGAAAACCATCAGCGACTCTACGACATCAGCAGCCACAGCACCAATTCCTACTCATCTCCCAGATCTAGGTGCACAGTGAAAACACGAGCCACGAGCACTTCCTTATAACACAAGACACGCACCCTCCGAGCGAGGAAGCACTGTCTCCACCACGCAGGGGGGGCGGGATTGGGTTCTCTAAAAATACAAATGAAATTAAATGTACCCAATCAACTCCACTGCCTTAAAAAGTGTTAGGGGAAAAAAAAGAGAGAGAAGCACATTGTATGTAAACTATCAAGGTATTCAGAGCAAGATACGTTCTCAAAAGTCTATGTAGATAATATTAGTACAATCTCTTGCCTACGTGGGCTCTTAACATAAGAACATAAGAAGAGCCCTGCTGGATCAGGCCAAAAGCCCATCTAGTCCAGCTTCCTGTGTCACACAGTGGCCCCACCAGAGGCCCCAGGGAGCACAAGACAACAAGATAACCTGTTTCCCGTTGACACTCCCTTGCACCTGGCACAAAGAAAACCCACTTCTAAAACCAGGAGGTTGCTTAAGGCTTGTAACCTGTGATGCTCTTTTCCTCCATGAATCTGTCCAAACCCCTTTTAAAGGCATCTAGGCCAGATGCCATCACCACATCCTGTGGCAAGGAGTTCCACAGATGAATTACACGCTAGGTAAAGAAATATTTTCTTTTGTCTGTTCTAACTCTCCCTCCACTCAATTTTAATGCATGTCCCCTGGTTCTGGTGTTGTGCGAGAGGGAGAAGAATTTCCCTCTATCCACTCTCTCCATCCCATGCATAATTTTATACGTCTCAATCATGTCCCCCCTCAGGCGCCTTTTTTCTAGGCTGAAAAGCCCCAGACGCTGTAGCCTTTCCTCATAAGGGAGGTGCTCCAGCCCACGAATCATTCTGGTCGCTCTTTTCTGCACCTTTTCCAATTCAACTATATCCTTTTTGAGGTGTGGTGACCAGAACTGGACACAATACTCCAGATGTGGCCTTACCATCAATTTGTACAAAGGCAGAATGATATTGGCCGTTTTATTCTCAATCCCTTTTTTAATGATCCTGAGCATGGAATTGGCCTTGCCGCCGCACACTGGGTCGACACTTTCATCGACCTGTCCACCAGCACCCCAAGATCTCTCTCTTGATCCGTCACAGACAACTCAGAACCCATTAGCGTATATGTGAAATTTTGGTTTCTTGCCCCAATGTGCATCACTTTGCACTTACTTACATTGAAGCGCATCTGCCATTTTGCTGCCCATTCTCCCAGTTTGGAGAGATCCTTCTGGAGCTCTTCACAATCCCTGCTGGTCTTCACCACCCGGAAAAGTTTAGTGTCATCTGCAAACTTGGCCACCTCACTGCCTATCCCCGACTCCAGGTCATTTATGAATAAGTTGAAAAGCACCGGTCCCAAGACCGATCCTTGGGGCACACCGCTTTTCACCTCTCGCCATTGTGAAAATTGCCCATTGACTCCCACTCGCTGTTTCCTGGTCTTCAACCAGTTCCTAATCCACAAGAGGACCTGCCCTCTTATTCCCTGACTGTGGAGTTTTCTCAGGAGCCTTTCATGAGGGACCGTGTCAAACGCCTTCTGAAAATCCAGATATATAATATCCACGGGTTCGCTCGCATCCACATGCCTGTTGACCTTTTCAAAAAATTCTAACAGGTTTGTGAGGCAAGACTTCCCCTTGCAGAAGCCATGCTGACTCTCCCTCAGCAGAGCTTGTTCTTCTATGTATTTTAAGATTTTATCCTTAATGAGACTTTCCACCATCTTCCCTGGAACAGAGGTTAGGCTGACCGGCCTGTAGTTTCCCGGGTCCCCCCTCCTTCCTTTTTTAAAGATTGGTGTGACATTAGCTATCCTCCAATCCTCTGGCACAGTGGCCGTTTTAAGGGACAAGTTGCATATTTGGGTCAAGAGGTCAGCAACTTCATTCTTGAGTTCCTTCAGAACTCTTGGGTGGATGCCATCCGGGCCTGGTGATTTATTGATCTTTATTTTGTCAATTAAGTCTGAGACGTCTTCTCTTTTAACCTCTAGTTGACTTAATTCTTTAGTCAGGGGAGAACGTTCCGGCAGCGGTATTTGCCCGAGGTCTTCTGCCATGAAGACAGATGCAAAGAACTGATTTAATTTCTCTGCAGTCTCCAAGTCCCCTTTTATCACCCCTTTCTCTCCCTCACCATCCAGCGGACCAACCGTTTCTCTGGCAGGTTTCCTGCTTCTAACATATTTGAAGAAGCTTTTATTATTCCCTTTTATGTTGCCTGCCATACGTTCCTCAAAGTCTTGCTTGGCCTCCCGTATCATCTTTTTACATTTCTTTTGCCACAGTTTGTGCTCCTGTTTATTTTCCTCATTAGGGCAAGACTTCCATTTACGGAAGGAAGCTTCCTTGCCTTTTATAGCCTCCTTAACTGTGCTTGTTAGCCATGCCGGCATCCTCCTGGACTTGGTCGAGCCCTTCCTCCTTTGTGGGATACACTCCCGCTGGGCCTCTATGACTGTTGTTTTAAACAGCCTCCATGCACTCTGGAGCGATTGGACTCTTTTTACCTTCCCTTTCAGCTTTTTTTAAACTAGTCTTCTCATTTTGGGGAAGTCTGCCCTTCGGAAGTCAAGGGTTTTCGTGTCAGATTTGCTCGGCACTCTCCCTCCGACATGCATGGCGAAACAGATCGCAGCATGGTCACTGTTCCCCAATGGTTCGGTAACATTTACCTCCCTGACCAGATCTTGAGTGCCACACAATATCAAGTCCAGAGTCACCGGTCCTCTGGTCGGTTCCGTGACAAGCTGCTCTAAGGCACAGTCATTTAACATATCCAGAAATCCAGTCTCTCTTTCATGACCTGAGCGTGAATTGACCCAGTCGATGTGAGGATAATTGAAGTCCCCCATGACTACAACCCTGTCTCTCGTTGACACCTCCCTGATTTGCTTCCTCATTTCAAGATCCCCTTCAGGTTTTTGATCTGGAGGACGGTAGCATGCCCCTACTATTACATCACTCTTTGAGCCTGGTAATCTAACCCACAGTGATTCTACGGAGGAGTCAGAGCCCCCCTCCAGCTCTACTCTGGTGGATTCTACCCCCTCTTTGACATAGATGGCCACCCCACCTCCAACACGCCCCTCTCTGTCCCTCCTATAGAGTTTATATCCTGGAATTGCAGTATCCCACTGGTTCTCCGCATTCCACCAGGTTTCTGTTATACCTACTACGTTAATGTTTTCCCTAGCCACCAAACATTCCAGTTCTCCCATCTTTGCCCGTAGACTTCGGGCATTTGCATAAAAGCACTTATATACCTGGTCCCCCAAGAAGCTCTTACCGCACAATCCACTGGGACATTCTCCCACTGAAATTAATGAAATTCTTCTCCCTCTCGCACAACACCAGAACCAGGGGACATGCACTAAAATTGAGTGGAGGGAGAGTTAGAACGGACAAAAGAAAATATTTCTTTACCCAGCGTGTAATTCATCTGTGGAACTCCTTGCCACAGGATGTGGTGATGGCACCTGGCCTAGATGCCTTTAAAAGGGGTTTGGACAGATTCATGGAGGAAAAGACCATCACAGGTTACAAGCCATAAGCAACCTCCTGGCTTTAGAAGTAGGTTTTCTCTGTATGCCAGGTGCAAGGGAGTGTCAACGGGAAACAGGTTATCTTGTTGTCTTGTGCTCCCTGAGGCATCTGGTGGGGCCACTGTGTGATACAGGAAGCTGGACTAGATGGGCTTTTGGCCTGATCCAGCAGGGCTCTTCTTATGTTCTTATGTTAATGGACTTTGGACTTGTGCAGCAGAACACCCCAGTGGATCGCATACCAAGTCTTCTTGGAACACATCACCCTATTTGCCTTTGCAAATCCAAAGATTGTTATTCCTCCCCACTGTCTTGCAGTTCACACGGGCTACTTGTAGTTTCAGATTTCTCCACTAGCATCTTTCCTGGTTGGCTTTTATTTTATCACCTGCCGCAAGAACAAAAACAGCAGCAAACAGCAACACAGATAGATTACAAAAAGCAATCAGAAGTATTTGTTGGTCCCGGAAGAAAGCAGCAAGGAAGCCAAACCTGGAGCTTCCTCCAGTTTACACTAAGCCCTCCAACACCTTTGATAACGATAGGTGCTGGGGCATATCACTTGCACCACATGAGGGTAAGCCCCAACTGCACTCCACAGCTGGACACGCAAATCAGGTCAGGCCACTGATCCCCCCCCCCCCCCCCGCAGAATGGAGGCAGCTCTCCGAGGTCTCTGGGGAAGCCTTTCCTGGCCCTTGCTCGGAAGATCCTTTTGGGCAGAGATGCAGGGCTGGACCTGGGACCTGCCAGGCAGGTGCTCCAGTACTGAGCCATGGTCTCTTTGCCAAGAAAGGTGGCTTACCTGTCTTGTCCCATGAGAACACAGTAGCATCCCCAGTACACCCCAATCCATGTTCTAGCGCCTCTGAACAGGTAGGAGTCAGTCAGTCATCGCAACTAAAAGCCACTGCCAGGACTATTACTGAACTTTGCTTCTCATGCCTCAACAGAGATTTGGAAAGTGGGCAAAAATCAAAATAGTGGATTACACCAGTGGCAAGTGGTTCGGGTAGGTCTTCTGTATACACTAATCACCTGAAGTGATTCACCAAAAGTGAAATGGTATGAAATGGAGAGCCAGGATGGTGTAGTGGTTCTGGTGCTGGACTTGTAGACATGAAAGATCCAGGTTCAAATCCCTGCTCAGCTGTGAAGCTTCCTGGGTGACTTTGGGACAGTCACCATCTCTCAGCCTAACCTACCTCACAGCGTTGTTGTGAGGACAAAAGGAGGGAACTATGTACACCACTCTGAGATCGGTAGAGGAAGGGCGGTATAAAATGTGAATAATAATAATAAATTTATTATTAATAATAATAAAAATGGTACTCCTTCCCACGTAGGTATATCTTGATCTAAACTTGAAAATCTTTTCGTTCTGGCAGGCCGCTGGACTTGATTTGCTCTGCAAATCAACGAAGCATCTCTCAAGCACCTCAGCCCCCTTCGCCTTGATTTTAACATGCAAAACTGGGGACCCTTCAAACTGGACATGTGGCTCAAACTTGCAGGTGCGTGCTCTCTCACTCTCACACAAATGTCTTAGCCGACATGTGAGTTTTACTGCTTGTCCTCTTGCACCACAGGAATCGGGGAAGGATCCAAGTTTGTTCAGGCCCTGCACAAGATACTTTCTGGGGCTCTCTTGCCCCCAGGCTCTCCAAGGCAAGAGGCCTGCAGGCCTCTCCCCATGACAGCTTTTGGCTATCCCGCACACACGCTCCCTGGAAAGCAGCGTGGGTGCGTGGGCGTCCCAGGGAAGACAGCACTGCCCCTGTAAAAGCAAGCAGCTAGCTACAAGGACGGTGGTGGCGTTCCTTCCAACACTACTGAGGCCACGTCACAAAGAGGCAAATTCTGGGGTAGCACAGGTGAAAACAGTATACTGGGAAGCCAAATACATATGGAACTTGCACACAAAGATACCACTTTTCCCCACAGGTATTATTCTACAAAGGAGAAACATCACATCCCAGGCCCTTACAGCCGCCTGCTTCCAAGAACCATCATGTATAACAATGCATTCACATGGCTTTACAACTAAGAAGTTTTAGCATGTGGATCTCACAAAAAGTATTGCATTTCTTGTTAAAACAAAGTTCTCCACTTTTTGAAAATGTATTTTAAAAAGCCACTTTCACATGTATAAGACAAAACAACCCTGTAAGGTAGGCCAGTTTTATTGCCCATATTGCTGGACAATTAATGACTCTTCGGCAGAGGCAAAGGTTAGAGTAGAAACCTCCATTATCCACCCCCCTGGCCCAGAATTAATCTCCTCTCTTTCCACCTATACTGACATCTGTAACCCAGGACCCCATAACCTCCACCAATCAAAGGCCACATGTTTCAATATGCACAGTTATGCTGTCTTCTCAGACATTCAGGGCTTGATCTTTGCTGGATGCCTCATCAACAGGTTGAGTGCCAAACCCTAAATGCAGAGTGGACTCCAGGAGGACACGCAGAACGGGGGGGGGGGCTTTTGCAGGAACAAGCTTTAGCTGCGCAGATTGGGCCACAGCACTGCCCAGCACACCTGTCAGCACCCTGGTGCAGCACGGAAGGAACCTCCTCTGCCAGCTCCTGGAAAGAAGCTTAGCTGCGGTCAGGAAACTTCGCTCCCCTTCAGTGTTCCCATCCCCGAGTCTCCGCCAGTCCCTCAGGGGCTATGCGGCAACATCTCCCTTATCTGGTGGATCACCAAGCGCCCAAAAAATAAAAAAATACACAGGTATACTGTACACAGGAGAAAGAAAGGGCTGATGTCTTCTACCAGACTGAAAGTGAAGGGGGGGGGGTAGGTGATTATATGCAGTCCTACCCCCCCACACACAGAGTTGTTTGAATCTGGCCTCACCAACTGTTAGTCACCAAACAGGCTTTCAATAACAGGCTTAAGTATAAAAACGAGTGCCTCTGGGCATGTACAGACTTTCATCGCGGGGAAGCACACAGGCAAGTCGCCCTCAACCAAGAGAAAAGCTTGCGAGGCATCTGGCCGTGCTGAGCTCCAGCACCTCTTTTCTTCCCCGAGAATTCCGTACCGAAGGCCGCCCAGACGGACATGTGCCATCCCAGCTGATCCAGCAATTCCAGCCTGATTCTGCCCAGCAGCTCGCAGGAAGAACGGAAGGGGGGCACAAAGGTCCGGCCGAGCGACGGCTCCGCGGGGCTCACGGCGGGCACAGAGACAGACAGTCCCACGCTGCGCCTCTCGGCCCGGAGATCGCCGCCGGTCAGGCGCAGAAAGGGGATCCCTTTTCGCCGAGCCGCCGCTGGCTCCGGCAGCCTCCAGTTCTGTCCCCCCCGCCACAGCGGCGGCTCTCTCACCCTCACCCACGTCGGCTGCTGCCCCCCCCACTTTGATCCGAAAAGTCTCCTCCTTCCAAAACCGAGCCCTCGATTTTACAGTTGGCTTCAAGCCACTGCCCCACTAAAACGCCTGCCCCCCCCAAAGGGGGGAAATCTCCCTAAGTTTACTCAGACAATCCTGAGCCCCCCAAAGCAAGACCCCTCGATACTTTGCAGACTTACTTGCCCCCCCCAAGTCTAAGCCCTAAGCTTGTGCCCCTCCCCAAAGGAGACTCTCCCTTCCACCATCCCACCCGTGGCTAGATAGCCCCCCACAGAAGACGGCCCCCCCTCGATGAGCTGCCCCATGGAACGACCCCACAAACAACCACAGCGACCTCTCCCCACCTTGCTTTTAGAGCGTCACTGCCACCACCGAGGCTGAAAAGCCCCCAAACTTTCTCACTGAAGAGAGCCGGGATCTCCAAGTGCCAGTCCCCAGGGGGGCCCCCCCCCGCTCCATGGGAGCCCCTTCCCCCGAAGTAGCGGGCCCCGACTCCCCCAGCAGGGGAAGGGTTCAGCCTTGGCAGGAAGGAGAGGAGCCCCCTTCCCCAACCTTCTGCCCCCTCCCCGGGGATAGTCTTCCAGAGCAAAAGGCGACGTCGAGGTCGCCTGAGCGGGACGGCGGCGCAGCTCGCAGCACTCCGGCGGTGGGACTCGGCTCTTACCCGGGATGGGATCCCCGCAGCGCGCCCAGCCTCCCTGGAGGAAGCCCCTTCCCCTCCCGGCGGCGACTAGCTGGCTGGCTGGCTGGCTGGCTGGCTTCTCCGCGTCCCTCCCGCGCTGCCGGCGCTCCTCCCCTCGCTCTGCCCAGGAGCCGACTGGAGCCTGGATCGCAACACATGGAAAGAGCCAAGCCAGAGACCGTACCAAGCGCCGCCGGCGGGGGTGGCCTGTATGCCGTGCGTCCCGGGGCCGTAGAGAGGACTGGCGCGGCACCCCTGCCCGGCCGGGCTCCATCTGCGCTGCTAACACGCCAAGTCGACGCGTGGCTGGGCGAGGACGACGAGCGCGGCCCAGCCTTCCCTTTTCTCTCCCCCCTCTTCCTTCCTTTCTTGGTACAACCCCCTCCCTGTGCAGAACATACTCTTTGCTGTCCCAGCGGAATGAGGAGCGTCACCCACGCAGCGATGCGCAGCGGGCGAAGAAAGAAGTGGGGCCGGGGCGCACAACAAGGCTCTCTGCGCCTCTGCTCCCTCTGCAGTCATGCAAAAGCCGGCTGAGTCGCCTCTACTCAACAGTGAGGGAAAGGTACTCTGGACGTGCTCAGAGGCACGCTCTATCATGTATTCATGTTCTGGGAGTGATAAATAAAGTAACCGCTGGGATTGCCAGCCCATTCAAGAAATGACGTTTATTATTAGTTACTGTTTATCTGTTGCCGTCAATCACAACGATGCTTAACGCAGAATGAGAGGGGAGGTCCCTATCCCAGAGGCTTGCAATGAATCAGGGAAAGGACAGCGGAAGAGGAGAGGAGGGAAATGGAGACAGGAGAGAACATGCCATTGTATCAGTGAGTTAAACATGCTTAACGGTGCAATTCTGTACACACAGTGGAGCTACTTTTGAGCAGACGTGCCTAGGATCGCGCTGTTGGTAGATTACTGTAAAATTGTGTGAGTTGTAATTGAGGAAATCTGCATATGAACTTCAAACGTGATGCCCGCATGTGTCCCAGTAGTAGGCACAGTCCTAAAAGAGGCATTCCTTCCCCAGTATGGGGGGGGGGTTGCCTCTACCACGATGGCACTTGCCACCCATGGCTTCATAAGCACTTCTACATTAAACATACTTTACATTTTTCAAATGATTCAACCATATTTGATACTGTGGTTTGATACCCGGACTTGCTTTACTTTTAGCTAGTTAACAAACTGCTTTCCTTGCATTTGTAGGCAGTGCAGAACTGCAGTTTGAAGTTTTCACTCTCTTCTTAGGGGAGTATGCAAGCCTAGGACTCTCTTAGGCTCCTTCTCATAGTGGGAAACCATGGTGCCATGGGATGAGACTATGATGGAATATAACAGAGGTGGCCAAACTTCCTTAACGTAAGAGCCACATACAATAAACTTCAGATGTTTGAGAGATGCAATATTTAAGAAGCATTTACCGGTACATTCTTAAATATATTTACTCACCATGAACATTAAACTTATTTTATTTTATGTCAGCTTGAACATTTCTTATTTACCTTTTATATTACTTGTGATACACAAAGGAGCTCAGCCAACATATTTCCGAGAGCCATACATTATATGTTAAAAGAGCCACATGTGGCTCCCGAGCCACGGTTTGGCCACCCCTGGAATATAATGTGACACAAACAGAGGGCCTTAGAACCACGAATTTCCCCCCAAAAAAGAATATCCTTCAAAATTATCCTCAGTCATGAGCATATTTGGCATGTATTTCAGCTTCTGCATCAGCAGTTGACATCCAAAGATATTGCAGTAGCAATCAACACTTTCAGTATCTGACAGCTGGAATATTGTCACAGTCACTATGTGACAGGGCATTGGACAGTAGTGGCCAGCTGATCTGATCTGCAGAGATGTGATGGAAATGATTTAAAGGTGACATTTTAAGATGAAGATTCAAATTCTGAAATTTAGGAATTGGGCAGATTTTGAAACCTTGTAGAATTTTGTTTTGGTTTTACTTCAGGCGATTCAAGTCAGCTAGCCAAGCTGCACTGAAGGCAACAACAACAACTGCATTTATGTCATTCATCAGAAAACTGTAAGTACTGTACTTCACACATTACAGCACAATCCTATGCATACTTGTTTGGGAGTAAGTCCCATTGAACTCAGTGGGGCTTACTTCTAGGCATGCATAGGCTTGTGCTGTTAGGGTTGTATTGGGTAAGTAGCTACTTATCTTCCCTGACTCCTCCTTTCCCTAGGAAAGCCCCTGCCCGAGTCTACCATAAAGCCGCTTCCAACAGTCAAGGGACCCTTGGGAATGGGGTGGGCTGCAGTTGAGTGCAATGGACTGAGACAGCAAGAAAGGAACCTGAAAGAATTGGCTGTGGTCCACCTGGAACAGGCCTGGGCAACTTGTGAGCCAGTCAGTCAAACAGTCTGGTCTACTGCATGTACCGTATTGTCCCGAGTATAAGACGCACCTGATCATAAGACACACCCTTAAAGTTTGGTGCTATTAAAAAAATGTAATTAAATCACTGGAATTAAATTGCAACAGCCTGATTATAAGACGCACCCCTAGTTTAAAAACTTAAATTAGGAGAAAAAAGTGAGTCTTATACTCAGACCAATACGGTAAGTATGTGGATCCTAGAGAGTGAAGTCAAGTGGGCCTTAGGTAGCATTACTAACAACAAAGCTAGCGGAGATGATAATATCCCAGCTGAGCTACTTAAAATCCTAAATGATGATGCTGTGAAAGTGCTGCATTCAATATGCCAACAAATTTGGAAAACTCAGCAGTGGCCAAAGGATTGGAAAAGGTCAGTTTACGTTCCAATTCCAAAGAAGGGCAGTGCCAAAGAGTGTTCAAACTACCGTACAATTGCACTCATTTCACATGCTAGCAAGGTTATGCTCAAAATCCTACAAGCTAGGCTTCAGCAGTACGTGGACCGAGAACTACCGGATGTACAAGCTGGGTTTCGAAGAGGCAGAGGAACTAGAGATCAAATTGCCAACATGCGGTGGATCATGGAGAAAGCACGAGAGTTCCAAAAAAACACCTACTTCTGCTTCATTGACTACGCAAAAGCCTTTGATTGTGTGGATCACAACAAACTGTGGCAAATTCTTAAAGAGATGGGGGTACCAGACCACCTTACCTGTCTCCTGAGAAACCTGTATGCGGGTCAAGAAGCAACAGTTCGAACCGGTCATGGAACAACTGATTGGTTCAAAATTGGGAAGGGAGTACGGCAAGGCTGTATACTGTCACCCTGCTTATTTAACTTATATGCAGAGTACATTATGAGAAATGCAGGGCTGAATGAATCACAAGCCGGAATCAAGATTGCCGGGAGAAATATCAACAACCTCAGATATGCAGACGATACCACCCTAATGGCAGAAAGTGAAGAAGAACTAAAGAGCCTCTTGATGAGAGTGAAAGAGGAGAGTGCAAAAGTTGGCTTGAAACTCAACATTAATAAAACTAAGATCATGGCATCTGGTCCCATCATTTCCTGGCAAATAGAAGGGGCAGAAATGGAAGCAGTAACAGATTTTACTTTTCTGGGTTCCAAGATCACTGCAGACGGAGACAGTAGCCATGAAATTAAAAGACGCTTACTCCTTGGAAGGAAAGCTATGGCAAACTTAGACAGCATAATAAAAAGCAGAGATATCACCATGCCAACAAAAGTTCGTATAGTCAGGGCGATGGTGTTCCCAGTAGCAATGTATGGTTGCGAGAGTTGGACCATAAGGAAGGCTGAGCGCCGAAGAATAGATGCTTTTGAACTGTGGTGCTGGAGAAGACTCCTGAGAGTCCCTTGGACTGCTAGGAGATCAAATCAGTCAATTCTAAATGAAATCAAGCCTGACTGTTCCCTGGAAGGACAGGTATTAAGGCTGAAACTCAAATATTTTGGCCACCTAATGCGAAGAGAGGACTCTCTGGAGAAGACTCTGATGCTGGGAAAAATTGAAGGCAAAAGGAGAAGGGGAAGGCCAAGGATGAGATGGTTAGACAGCATCACCGATGCAACAAACATGAAAATGAGCGAACTCAGGAAGATAGTAGAGGACAGGAAGGCCTGGCGGGATATGGTTCATGGGATCACGAAGGGTCGGACACGACTTAACGACTGAACAACAACAATGTGGAACTGGATGAACCTCCCATTTTTTGTTGGGTTTGAGTGGGGAAGGCACCTGGTAGTCCACACAGTCCGTGGCTGAAATGCTACATTTGGCTTGGGTGTTCCGAGGTGTGCAGGCTTGATTGACAAGTAAGGCTGGAGTTGTATGTGCGGCACTTATGTGGGAACAATGCCTACTGAAGTTTGTAGTAATTGTTTCTGAGTAAACCTGCATAGGCTTGGGCTGTGAGGCTACAAATGGACAGTCAGAGGGGAGTCGGCCCCCGGAGCTCAGCGGGACCTGCTTGCAAGTCAAGACACAGAGAACTGCATGGTGATGGAATATTCTGCCCACAGCTCTCCAGTGCAGTAAATGACAGGGATTGGGAGGGAGAAGGAGACAAGAAGTGGTGTGTTTACAGGAAGGAAGTTTCAGTTTAAAATTAGAAGGGGAAAAAATCCTGGGCTGTAATCCAGCCAGCTCTGCCATGTGTGTGTGGGTTTTCAGCATGCCCTGCAGGCCCCCTTTCCTAAACAGCAGTCCCCCCCCCATCCTACACATTGTATCCAGTTTGCAGTGGGCCAGAAGAGCTGCCAGAGAGAGGACAAAAACTGCCACATCTCTGGGGTTGAGCATTTTTGGACAGTACATGGAAGGAACAATAGCGGTGTAAAAGGCAAGCTGATGTGGGGAAAGCAAAGGAAGACCTCTTTCTGAGCTGAACGTTTCGGCCAAAGATATTTCTTCACTGGCTGTTGATGGGCGGTGGCTGCTAGCTATAACCCACACCTATCTTACCCTGTGGCTGAGATGAGCATTCTCCCTCTGTGTGGGTGAGAGCGAGGAGCAAATATTCTGGCATGTTTATCTAGGAGTAAGCTCTACGAAATTCAGTGGCACTTACTCGGAAAACCAAAGTCTGAGGTGTTGCAGGGGGTGGGATCCTAAGAGGTAGGCTTCCCAGATCTCCAACTGGGACAGAGTGTTCCAGTTGGAGATCTGGTAAGCCCTTAGGAGAAGGGATGTGGGCAGGTGTAGCTTGTTAAACCTTAGAGCACAATCCTAGGCATGTCTACTCAGAAGCAAGCCCCACTGAACACCTGCCCACATTCCTTCTCCTAAAGGTCTAGCACTCTGTCCCGGTTGGAGATCTACTAAGAGGGGATAATAAAGCTTGTTTCTCAGGGTACTGATCCTGTCAAGGACTGTTCCTGGAGCTTCCGATTGTGGAGTAAATAAGAAGACCTGCAGCAGCAGCGCTAGTGCCTCTCAGGGAGCCCAGAAGAGCCAGTGCAAATCGGCAAGTGTTGCAAGGCTTGAAAGTCTCCACGACCAGATCTAAGAGAATCTTGCACTGTATACCAATAATAACTGTCACTGCTGTGTTACACCACTGCTGGTATTAGTAACTCGGATCACCACCTTTTGAAAAAACAGATAGTGGCGGCCCTCTTGAGCCTTTACCAACTGGGTGGCAGATCGGAAGTGAGAAGGGAAAGCTTTTCTGGTTGCTCCATCCCGACACGGCAAAAAGTCTGGGGGGGTTCTGTTTGGAAATTCTGATGAATGCAGGGTGGTGACGGACAGGCACAGTGCACAAATCCTGCCCCCACAATGTCCATTGTGCCATCTGAATAAGGTTTGGATGCTGAGGCGTGTGGATGTGTCCTGGATGTCCTACAGCAGGGGTGGCCAACCTTCCACCACTAGGACTTCTGTGTTCTTAAGAGTTGTGTAGAAGACAGAATCTTGACAGCTGCAAGTGCTGATGGTACTGCTAAAGCAACTGCACTTGCTGAAATGCCCTTGTCTGTACAACCCTTAAAGGGCCGGGAGCATGCATGTTGAAAGGTTGGCCACCCCGTCCTACGCATTTGCCCCATGGAAGCCGTGAGTGGCCATGCATTTGAGGTTCCGAGGTGGCACCTTTAACCTAACTCAGATCCTGCAACACGAACAAAAATTGCACCATGTGTCAACCATGTGCATTAATAGATTTGCTTATTGAGGGTGACTCATGGTGTTTAAGTGATGCAGCTGAAGAAGCCATGCAGGGCACTCGGGGTCTTGTTCTTCTTCGGGCCAAGCTAGGCGTTCTCCTAGCTGCAGGGGTGACCCCCCCCCCCATGTCTCTTTATGCTTTGCCAAAAGCTGCTGCAGCCCTTCCTCACTTCGGATCAGGACCATGGTGGAAGCAGGGAGGGGGGGAGATTTAATCCTTTCCTGCTGAAAATCCCCCAGCTGCTCTTTGCCCCCCAAGCGGAGTCATGTTGTTTAGCTGCCACTTCTAGGATTACACCAAGCATTATAAGTCATACAGTTTCTTCACAGTCTTAAGGGCTAGATACATGATTTTTTTTTAAATGGACATCATGGAGTGCTGAGTACCAGAGCCTGTGTTTCCCCTAGGATTGTCAAGCCCTTTAGAGTAGGCTTACCAGATCTCCAACCGGGACAGTGTGCTAGACCTTTAGGAGAAGGAATGTGGGCAGGTGTAGCTTGTTAACCATTAGAGCACAGTCCTAGGCATGTCTACTCAGAAGCAAGCCTCATTGTGTTCAGTGGGGCTTGCTTTTGAGTAGACATGCCTAGGAGTGTGCTGTAAGGTTTAACAAGCTACACCTGCCCACATTCCTTCTCCTAAAGGTCTAGCACTCTGTCCCGGTTGGAGATCTGGTAAGCCTACTTTAGAGGGGTCTCCTCTTTTACTTTAACAGCAGCTTGATCTACAGCCATTAGGTGTGCTGAGAAAAGCTTCCACCGGCTGAGTTCAAGGTGCTGTTGAAGAGTAGGCCAGACTGTTTTCTGCCTACTCAAGTGGCAATCCTGGCTTGCCCAAATATCGAGCCAGGGATATAGCAGCTTCCTAAAACACACGTGCTGAATGCGCAAAGGTCAAAACTTGAACTTGGATCTCCAGGGTTAAATAGTACGTACAGGTGCCCTAGCCACTGGGCAACACCTTGTTTAGCTAAGGCTCTACTGCACCTCCTTAAATGTTCCAGTAGATGAGGACAGAAAGCTTACTGCAGAGCTGCTCCTCAAATAGGCCTCAGCCATCCTCTCAATTAAAACGAAAAACACACCCACATTTCCCTGTATGGAATCCAGGATGAAATGTATTTTTGAAAAAACATGGTAGGGGAGTCCCAAGGGAAAATGTCGTGGACTGCAGTGAAGAGAGCCTGTGTCTCAAAACTCAGGAAACCGAGCTGAATCTGTCGTTCACCTAAAATGCAGCCGCTCTCTCGCTCTGGGTTTTGTGCTTTGCTAAATCTGCATGAGCAGAGTAGAAGTTCTTCTGCAGGAGCCAGCAGCAGCTGATGATGATAATTTTGGGGCTGTGTGTCAGTCAGATGCCTTCTGCAACTGTATTCCATCAAGAGCAGGAATTGGCTGTGCAAAGGCAAGCCTGTGTGTGTGTGTGGGGGGGGGGGGGTTAGGCCCCTCCACCTAATGCTGAAATTATCATTCCTGTATTATTACCTACAGGCAAAGGTCTATCATCTCAACCTTGCTGTTTCCTTGCTTGTTTGTGCCCCCCCTGCCACAGCCCCGCCCCGCCCCAGACAGCTAGCATTCCACTGTCTGATGTGAGGCAGGGATGCTAGTCAGAGGGCAAGGCGGGGTCTCTCTCTCTCTCTCTCTCTCTCCACACACACACACCTCTCCTCTCTCTGTTTCAGACACATAGGAATATTTCTTTGGAGTACTTCCACTCACCTGGCTGATTCTACACACTGACTAGTTCTGCATAAGACTGAATCCTTAATTGGGAATTTTTTGGCTCAACATCTTGGGGAGGGGGGAGAAGGGAACGAACCAACTCCAGTGACCTTTCTTCCAGTGTTTTCGTTTTGCTTTGTTCCACAACTGTGGCAATGATGAGCTTCCTCCTGGCAGCCCCCTTCCCCCCTCCCACCCCCTGCAGGCCCTCCTGCGGTGGACAAAGGCGGCTTGCCTCACCCAGCAGTGCAGCAGCCCCCCTCCTCCCCCCACTCCAGAGTCTGAACCGGAGGAGGGGAGCAGAGTGGGAGAGGCGGTACGAGTGTGGGGAGCTCCAGTGCCCCCACTTTTCTCTCCTCCCTGCTTCTTTCACTCCATTCTCTTTCTTGGCCAATCCAGGGCCTGTGAGAAGAAGAAGCTGTAAAGGGCGGTGGGCATCCGGTCAACCTGCCCCCTGAGGCACTGTCTCAGTTGGCCTTATGCATGGGCCAACCCTGCATATGCATGGGCCAACCCTTATGCATGGGCCAATCAACCCTGACTGTTCCCTGGAAGGACAGATACTAAGGCTGAAACTCAAATATTTTGGCCACCTAATGCGAAGAGAGGACTCTCTGGAGAAGACTCTGATGCTGGGAAAAATTGAAGGCAAAAGGAGAAGGGGAAGGCAAAGGATGAGATGGTTAGACAGCATCACCGATGCAACGAACATGAAACTGAGTGAACTCAGGAAGATAGTGGAGGACAGGAAGGCCTGGCGGGATATGGTTCATGGGATCACGAAGGGTTGGACACGACTTAACGACTGAACAACAACAACAACAAAATGGACCAACCCTGCCTCCCGGTGGTGCTAGCCATCGCGCAATATACTTCTGAGGGAGGTGCTGTCAGTGACTTAGGTGTTGCTTGGAGGGGGTCAGGCTACCATTATATGCATTTGTGCACCATGTGCTGTTTGGCCCTTACCATGGAGTGTGCTTGTTTGTTAGGCCTGCAAATAGATTTGAGGCATGAATTACGATTGGTGTTTGTACACTGATGTCACCCAAGCAGGAAAAGCGGTGGTATTTCCCAGTGCAGTTGCAGCTGGGAGGCTGACGTGTCGTGAGAGGTTTCAGGTTTGGCAGACACAGGCTGTGACTGTCCCCATTCTCTCAGGGGATCATTCTCCCCCTCCTATGCTAAAAAAGCAGTTGGGAGGAGGACAGGTAGGTAGGTTCAGAGACACAGAAAAATATTTGGTAGTAAAGTTGCAACCTGCACCCAGTTAGGTTGCAACTGAAGAACCACCAAATAGAGGTGCAAGACATCTACTCCCCCCCCCTCCCGATACACTGGGAAGCAATCTCAAAATCGGTAATGTTGTTTTGTCACAACGTAATTGGAAATACAAAGTAGTAGAATGATAAAAATAAATGGCATACAAGTGCATTGGATGATCAAAATCGACAACATTATGCTCACGTTTTGATATTACTGTACAGTTATATGGGGGGGGGGGAGGGGGTTCTTGTGCTCACAGTTTGGTTGCAGCCAGGAAGGAACAAGCGTCTTCAATGGCTGTTTGTCTCTAAACAGTAAAAAAAAATGGTAAAAAAAAGAAGAAGAAGAAATGTTTCCCAACATTATGATGGAACAAGCTTCCACTGTCAATGCCGATGTTGCAAACGCCGGTCAAGATGGATGGAGAGGAGGAAGACACGGTCACCTCCAGGCCACTGCCAGAAAAGCGTTTTGCTGGGTGAGCCCTGAGGCCCCCCCCCCCGATTTATAGCCCCTTTATCTGCCTCCCAGCAAAGGACCATGTGAATGGCTGCCAGGGGAGCTGTTTTGAGACGTGGTCACATGCTGGATTTAGGGGAGCACTTAGCTCCGCTCCACTTGATCCATTAGCTGAGCCCCTGGGGGTGTTAAACATAGCACTCCGTCTGGCAGCATTGCCCCCAAACCTATATTTAAAATACTCCTTTCAAAATGCCCGTGATTTCAGTACAGCTCTGTCGGCAGCAGGGGCCGGGGCGAGACCCGTGCCCTGCTGCCCCTTTCGGCGGGCAAAACGCTCAAGTGGTAGAAGGGCGGTTCCAGAAGAGCCCCGCCCACAGGGAGCCCATCAATCCACCCAGATCCAGCCTGGCTATAAATGCTTCTGGATCAGCCCTGGTCTTTCCTCCAAGAGGCAGGAAAAGGCTGCCACCGTGAGTGATCCGCAGGTCTGCACAGCCAGGCAAAAGTGAAAGCTGCTTGGGGCTGATGCCCTGTTGGAGCAGATTGGCATTTCCCGATCTCTGATGCCAGGGAGGAGAGGAGAGTGGTGGGTTAGATGAGCGGCTCCGGTGCTCCACATGGGGGGAGCAGAGGCTGCTGGCACCTCACCAGCTAAGCGGGGACCAAATTTGGCGTGCCGCCTCCAGCTCCAGAAGGTCTTGGGCTGGCCCCCAACGCCCTGGATCCCTTGCTTTGGAAAGGAAAATCGGGTCAGTTTGAGAAGCGCCAGTGCCGACTGTGTTGTGTGTGAGCTCAGTTTGAAGACACTCCAGTCCGAAACTCTTTCCTGGCCCAAAGGATCTGCATGTGATGGTTTGATACGTTTGAAGTGATTCATGTTGTTGCGGTATTTTTCCCAGTGTATTGAATTGCTCATGAACTGTGTGATAGATGCTGTGTGTGTGTGTGTGTGTGTGTGTGTGTGTGTGTGTGTTGTGTAGTGTCTATAATGACATTGTTTGTCATTCTGTTTAATTTGTTGTGAGCCGCCTTGGACATAATTGTGTGAAAAGGCAGTGTATAAAGACTGGTGGCAGTTCTGGCACGGGGGGACGGGGGACGACGACTTGAGATTTCAGCCCTGTCAACAAAGTTCCCAGCACGCTTTGTGGGAAAACTTTGACAATTAAATTGGAATAAAACCAAGATGCTTTTCAGCCCAGTCCTACTGAAAGGCAGCACCGGTGGGACGCGTGTTCTGCCGGTGCTGGCTGCAGCAAAAGCGCCGTAAAGCACTTTGTGGCAGTGCGGGAATCCAACGCACTTGCAGAAAGGCTGGAGGCTTCCCGCGCATGATGCTGGCTCCACGCCAGAGGCTCGCCGGAGCAGGTGCGGTGGGGATGGGGTTGAACGGGGCAGGAGGGGAGGGGGGAATGGGGAACGGAAAGGAGATGGGATGGGGGCAAATCGGGCCCAGGAGGGGCAGGATCGGCGGCAGCAGTGCACACTGAATCCTGGACCCTTTCCCAGGCATGATCCTCCTGCATGGATCAATGCGGACTTGTATCGCTGGCGCAGATCCGAGTTGACCCATTGTGGCTGCTGGGGCTTACTGCGGGACAAGGGGACACATGTCCCCTTACCCCAAGGAGACCTCCAGCTGCCAAAAATCCCATGTGGGATGCAACATAGCCCATGCGGTTGCTGTAACATGGCCACACGGGGATTTGGGCTGGATTGGGCTGTTGGAAATGTAAGCCTGGTGTTAGTCCAGATCTTCAGGATGGGTCTCTCTGCTTGCCTGCTTTGTTCTCAGTTGGCCCGGGCCAAGAGTGCAAGGAGTTCTGGAAATGCCATAGCCATGTCGCTGTACCTCCAAGCCTCGTCCTGCCCTCTCTGCAAGCCTCAAACATTCTCTCCTCATCAGCTGTGGAGACCATATGCAATGGAAAGTCAACCGTGGCACTCAGGGCCAAACTAGGCACCATGTTGAAGAGTTCCCGAGGCCGTCTCCTTTTTGCACTAAAAGCAACTACTGGGTCCCCTGATTTGGATTAGTACCGGAGTATTGGGGGGGGGGAGCAGGGCCTAGCCCTTTCCCTTTGCGCCGTGGCAATGAGTGCCTTGGGTTTCTGTCTCTGCAGCTAATACTAGCAGAGAAGACTGACTTCACTACCTGAAGAGGAACTGTCTATGAACATTCAACGAGAAGAAAACATTGTAAAACTGCTTCGCTTGGTTGCGTGGTGTACTGGTCGACCACAATCACTGATGAAGAAAACTGAGCTGTTCTACAAGGAGCCATGGACCGTTCCAGTGTCCCAGGCTCTTGGTGAACCATATTCCAAATGAAGGCGTACAAAGCACCAGTGACAAAGGCCATCGAGGATGCCCGGCGTAGGTGGGCTGAACAGCAAGAGGGTGGACTTCCCATCTGTCGGACTGGAGCCCCTGGATCAAAAATTCTCCTTGCAAACCGCAAACGTGCTGGCCTGATCCGATACGGAAACATTTGGCCCACAATCGCAACAATGTGGTGGGGATGGAAAGGAATACAGTATTGCAATGCTGTCTTGTGTTTGTGCACAAAGAGATAAGAAAAGTAGCGTAGAGGGTGAACAGAGGTGAACGAAGCGCTCCCATGTGCCAGGCAGGCAGTGTTCCTTCCATGGGCTGGATGTGTCTTTTGCTGGGCCAACCATCTGCCTCTGTGAAAAGCGCTTCTTTTGAGCCTACGTGGAGGGGTCACCACAGAGAACGACACCCTGTCTCACCGCCACGTGGAAGCCTCCTCTTCTTGACAAGGCTCAGGTGTTTTTAGATGGCGTGGGAAAGAAGTCATGACAGGGACTTACCTGTGTGTGCAAAAGTCGAATCAAGCCCATGAAAGTCTCCTCGAAGGATGGATTAGGTTCCGCTAATTGGGACGACACGAGGTCCTCTTCTGCTTCGGACGGGTTGGCCGCTTCTCCCTCGCAGGCGTTGTTCTGGAAGTGTAGATGGCCAAGACGGACAGACGCACACCCTGGGGGGGGGTGAGGTGCAGACAGTGCCCCCTGGGTGTGGGCCCCACACGTGGCTCCTCCTTCTGTTCTTTCACTCCCTTAGATGTCACCAAGGAGCTGTGTGGATTGCAAAAAAAGTTGCTCCTGTAAGTAGAAGCCAGGCTGTCTACCAGTTTAAAAAGTTGATTAACTGCCTTGCTTTTAAGCAATTAGGCCTACATAAATTTGCATACTGCCCAACCTCCGTGAAAGTACTTTTTCAAAGTTATTTTCTTAAAAATAAGGTAACCTGCCTTTCAATAAGGTTTTTGACAGCACAATCCTATGCATGATGCCATTACATTTAGTGGGACTTACTTCTGTTAGAGAGTTGCAGACTAAGAGCCCAATCCTATCCAAAGCCCCACCATGCTGGGATACAGCGGCGCCAGGGCAGGCTTGCAGTATCCAGCTGATGGAGGTCTCCTCGAGGTAAGGGGACATTTGTCCCCTTGTCCTGTGTCGCGCCCCAGCAGCCTCTATGGGGCTACTTGGATGTGCACCAGCTAAATGGCTGGTGCAAATCAGAGCAGTCCGATGTCGGGCTTTCAAGCACGGGAAGGGGGAACGGATTTGGGTCTGATCCGCCCTCCCCTCGCCCCTCTAGCCATCAGTGCCCACTACAGAATTATCGTTAGTGACTGACTCTACAAAAGTGGAGCAAAAAAGGCCCATTCCCTCACCTGATAGCTGTAGCAAGACTTTCTTTTGAAAGTCTTTCAGAAAGCTGAAACATTTGCACCAAATAAAAAAGCTCAAGACCCATCAGTATTTGGGAAGATTCAATTACTTTTTTCCTCCAGTCTTCTGTGGTTCTTCTTATGGACTAGCTCAACTTACAAAGTGGAAGGAATAGCCACTTCTAAGGTGGTAGTCCTCAACAACATACTGAACTGAAATCAATCAACGCCCACAGCTTTGCCTTTTCTGCAACAGTATTTCCGGTGCTGTTGGAATCCCATCGGTGCTTTCCTGCATGTAACCCTGGCAGGATTCCTTCAGAAGCAAGGCTGGTGTTTGCTTCACAGCTGCCCTGGCATATTTCAGCACCTGACTCATGCCCCCCTCCCCGCCAGTCTCTCATGGGCCCAGGCCACAAAAGCATGATTGCCGCAGGCAATGAAGCCACGCCGAAAAAGTCTGCTGTATGGCAGAGCAGACGTTTATGCTGACTGGGCATGTGGGTACCCACTGCAGAGTCTGACCACAGTGTTTTCACAGCCTGTGGAAGTTTGTGCAGCAGCATTTACTTTTCCCCAGAGAATGCCTCTAACAAGGCATGCCGGTGGTCGCGAGTGCTTTTTACAGAAGGAATCGACAACCACACGGCAAGTGTTGCAATGCTGCTCCCGAAGTCTGCAGGGCTCCTGTATCTGGAACCTTGTGTCCCTCTCGTTCTAGCTGCCCCACCCCATCTCCAAAGGTTATTACAGAGCTTGGAAAAGTACCAAAAAGGGCAACTCCCCCCCCCCCCGGCTTTTCACTAAGAAATAAAGAAAACACAAGTTAGTGGAAAGTTACATGGAGCTCCATGTTGTGCAGTTTGGTAGGTTCGGGTTGAAGTGCGAAAAGAAACCCATGAGAAAGGGCCTTGTGTCCTGCGATGCCAGCTTTGGATGCCCCTCGGATCAATATCTCCTGCCTTTTTCAAGAAGCCGAGTGCTGTGATGTTCAGGGCAGCGAGCCGCAAGGAGCAGGAGCCGCAGCGGTGCTTATTGATCAGCTGCCGCTGCTAATTTTTGGTCTACAAAACCACCTGTTTTCTCCACGGCTGCTTAGGGAGAACTGTACCATGTGCTGTTAGTACTTATGATGATGACTTCTTAAAATTATTTAGGAAATGCTTTTGTACTGCAAATATGTCCAGCATTAGACGATACGAAACAAAGTCAAGAATCCAAATGCAAGAGACATCCACCATCGCTCAGCAGCAAGAGGAGAACAAGGACGATGCCAGGAGAAGCAGCTCTCGCAAACCGCTGAGCACCAGGAGAAGCAGCTCTCGCAAACCGCTGAGCTTCAGGCCAGCGATGGAAGGGGCTTGAGGAGGGCTGAAGGGCTGAAGAGTCGGCAGCCTGAGCACCAGGACAGCGCCTGCCGGGGGGGGGGGGGGGGCTGTGCACTGCGCTCCTGTGGCTCCCAACACAGGCAGTGGCAGCAACGACGGCAAAGCAAGAGAGGGTTTTTCTTAAAAAGAATCCCCCCCCCCCAAAGGGAATGGGCAATGAATGGCGGTCCTGAAAACAGAACCTCCTTCACACCCATTGGACTTGCTTGTTCCTTGCAGAACGGACTGAACCACCTGAACGTAATGGGTTCCGTTGGGTTTGTACATGGAGGGAAACATGTAATTGGATATGAGAAGAACTGGAAAGCACCTGTTGAAAAAGGAGGACAACTTGGATCATGTCTCTTTGGGCCAAACTAGATGTAGCCCCAAGTTTAGAACTCCCGACATCTCCTTTTTTGCCTCGAAGTAGCCATGGGAGCAATTTGGATCAGTTGATTTTCTGACTTGGTTTACTCCCCTCCCCCCCCAACCTGTTATTAGTCATTGTAAGTTATACGTTATTATAGGTTTTTCCCCTCTGCAGCAAGTAACAATCTGGGTGTGTGTGATTTGGATGAGGTCCACGATGTGGGGCAAATAATTAGACCCCCCTCCCCCTGCAGAATGGCTCTGACTCCAATTGTCCCCCTGGCCGCTGCTCTTTGGGCAAAGAAAAGACATTGGGAGTTCCAAACACAAAACCGTTGTGTCACATCTCTCTCATTCCTTTGATATGATTCTCATTTATATTTTTGTTTGTTGGAGAAGCAGACTGAATTCGTCATTAGTTATGTTGTATTGAAATGCAGTTGGGTTTGAATGCCCTGGTTAAGTGTGATGTATATTTTTGATACGTTGACAACTTTACACGTGCACGCATGCACGCACGCACACACACACACACTGTGTGTGTGTATTTTCCTCCCCAGTTAAAGTTGTCATTCTGACGCATCTGTTTCCCACCGTTTTTTCCCTTTTAACATGGTTTGTCCTGGGCAATGGAAAGAAAGAAAGAGGCAGGCAGGCCAGCACTCCGCCCCCCGCCCCCCGCAGCATCCCCCATGAGCTGTTCTTTCCCTGCTGGAGTTCTTTAGTACCACAAGGTCAGACATTGCACTACATTCTAAAGGCAGGTAAAAATAAGCATTTGCAGAGCTGCGATTCTGCCAGAACAATGACTCACTGTACACATATGAACACCAGTTTGCTTGCAGGTCACTCACATGGCAGCCAGGAAGGAGGAAAAAAACAAACAAACAAAAAACACCAACCAACTGTTCAGTAATAATTCAGGGGTTGGGATCTTATTGTATGCTTCAATGCAAGTACATTTTAATGGGTGTTCCCACTATATAACGGGAAAAAGGCAACTAGCAGCTTGTGGGGCCAGTGGCCCCCAGGGGCAGTGCCAGCCTGTCAGTGGCAGATTGCAAGGGGTCTGAGAGGGTGGTGGATTTGGGGTGCCTTTCACCCCTAGTCTGCTGCTGCTACCGTCTTCTAACCTGCCACCAACGCAAGTTGCAATGATCGACTTCCCTCTTGCTCAAGAGAAAAGCAGATCAATCTAGGAGGGCAGAAATGAGTGCCCCCTCCCACTAATCTGCTGCCAGAGGCAACCGCTTCATTTGGCCTCATGCATGGGCCAGCCCTAGTTTAAAGTCATGCGTAGTCTGGCTGCAGAAACCCAGTGGACGAATATTTTAGGCACGCAGGACACTCTGTTGTTGACCCAAGGTCACTATTCTCCTACTAAAAGACTTCAAAAGGAGGATCCAGCACAACATTGCTGACCAAGGATTTATCAGCAGATGTGGTTCTATTTAGTTGAGCCTTGACTGAGAGCAGAAGCTTCTTTCCTAGAACAGGGGGTTGAATTAGCCTAGTCTAACTAGGTCAGCCTTGGCACCAGTGCCGATATGGATGGGTCACTCTGTTCTTGAGTCCATCAGGATTCGGCATAGAAATGCCACCTTCTGCGAAACCTTCTGAAAAGACGGAGCTCTGAACCAAGAAGTCCAGGGCTTCAGTGATTTCGCCTCTGTCGTGAGGTTTCCTCACGTGGCCTCAGGCAAGCCTCACCTCTCTGCCTCAACTCCATCGTTCCAATACAGGATGGGGACCAAAATACTTACCTTACAAGGTGGTTGTCAGAATACCATTGAGATAATACATTCCAAGCACTTTGCACCTTAGACAAATGCTCAATATGAATATTCTATCTCTCGTACACAGAGATGGGTCAAGTGCATTTTGCCCCCCCCAAACCCCAAAAGTCCCTCTCATCTCTGTCAACCTTGCCAACAATGGTGACCTTGGGATGGCCTGGGGAGACCGGAAGTAGGAGGACAGAGGGAGCAGAGAGGACGGGACATTCCTCATGAGGTTACCCATGGAGGTCATCGGCAATACAGGGTCAGTATAACGCAGTGAGTTGGACTTGAATGGAGGTGTTCTCAGCCGCCCCTCCACAACCAAGATGCGCCTTTGAGCTAGGAAAGCTCCTCTCTCCCCAAAGAGCGATTGTCATGTGCAGACTTCCTAGAGTTTGCAATCCTGCTGAACTGATGCCGTCCCTTCCAGGAAGAACCAGGCTGCAGCAACTCGCGCTTTTCTCCCTAAGCAGCCAGATGAAGGATTCGGGCCCCAGCACAGCCGAGTCGAATTCTGGTTCCACTGTTGAAAATAGCAGGAGTGGCAGAAGTGGCACAATTGGCCCATTACAGAAGGCAGCTTAAGACCACAGCAGAGCCCGGAAGGCTCGTTAAGAACACGGAACGAGGAGGAGGAGGAGAAGCCCATTGCGGTTAATGACCAAGAACTTTCCCACCGACTCCAAGGAGGAGGAGCGGGTGGGTGCAGTTGCAGCGGCTGTTCTTGAGCTTGCAAAGCAGCACAATGTTTATTTCAGTTTCAGTGCTCCGACTGTATTTCTGAATGTGCTGCTGAAAACCTACATGCACATAAACTGCATCTGCCAGTATTTGAAACTGCTGTGTCACAAAAGTTGCCAGCTTTTGATCCAGGCTCTGTAGCTGTGCCTTTAACAGTTGTTAGATCTGTAGCAATTAGCAGGTGAAAATATGCCCATGCTGTAAAAAGCATCACTTGCTGGGTTGGGCACATTGGTCTGGGGCTCCAGTTCCCAGAGTTCCTTGGCGGAGGGCTATGACAGCTCAAACAGGCTTGCAATTGTGTTTATTGTATTCATGTTCATGTTTATGTTTATAGCACCATCAGTGTGCATGGCACTAACCAAGAGTACCAAACAACACGATCAAGCCAGCTGATTTGCACAAGACTCAGGGCGTGGGGTGAAGCAAGAATTGGCCGACATGCCGCCTCCTGCCTGCCCCAAGGTGGAATCTTCCTCACATGAGCTCTCTTCACTCCAGTGAACTCCTCCAATGAAAGCCCTGATGGACGGTGCGCCCTGCAAAGAGAACAGGTGCAAACAAGATGGGCCACACCTAGGAGCCTTCAGATGGATGATTGCTGTCGACTTTTCCACAGGGATTAAGAACCTCAGAAGAGCCCTGCCGGATCAGGCCAAAGGCCCATCTAGTCCAGCTTCCTATATCCCACAGTGGCCGCACCAGATGCCTCCGAGAGCACACAGTCAACAGGACAACCTGTTTCCTGTTGCCACTCCCTTGCACCTGGCACAGGGAAAACCTGGTACTTCTAAAGCCAGGAGTTTGCTTATGGCTTGTAACCTGTGATGGATGTTTCCTCCATGCGTCTATCGAATCCCCCTTTTAAATGCATCTAGGCCAGGTGCCATCCATCACCACATCCTGTGGCAAGGAGTTCCACAGATGTACAATGTACTGAAATATACTGACATTAACAGTGTACTGGAATCCTTTTTGCTGAAGTCAGTGAGCCCGTATAAGCACAATCTTGGCTGGAACATGCGCAAGGGGAATGACATTCAAAAAATGAGTAAGGGCTGCATCCGAGGACTGACGAAAGGAGGGAAGCATTTTCCTCCTGGCAGGGACATCCCTAGACATTGTGCACCCCAAGCAGCTGAGAGGTGATGTCCCCCCCCCCATTCCCTTGCAATGGGGCAGACCTGTTGGATGGAGCCTGCGCTACTTCTCCCATAATGATCTCCCCCAATTATCTCCTGTTCCCCTCCTTGTCCCTCAATTGCTGAATGAAATTTCCTACTGTCTACTCAGCTTCATATTTTAAGTGGTATGGGATTTTTAATTAGATTTTTAAAAGCAACTCTTAATACAATTCAAAGTGGTTATTTATTTTTTTATTTTAAAATACACATACACAGCGGAGCAGCAACGACTTGCAGGACCTCGAGATTAAATGGCAGACCTTTGCTGATTACATTTAATAAGCCATTAGTGTCTAATTATCATGCAAGTGGTGCAATTAGCCACACACAACATTTCCAGCTCAGCCTCCTCCCAAAGCCATTTGCCAACTGCCTTGCTGCACAGCCTCAGTCAGTGTGCTTTGAGCACTGACTGCTTAGTCACATTCAGACAAGATCAGCCAGGACTTGGGAGCCAAGCGACTTGGGATGATTGATGCATCATTAAGAGATGTGCTTAACAGCGCAATCCTATCCAACTCACGCCACCGGAGTAACCAACGGGGTAGGGCAGGGCGGGAGGCTTTGGAGGGGAGGGGAGATTGAAAGGGGAGGGGGATTTGAATCCTCTTTCCATTCTGGGGTCTCCCGTTCTCACTGCACCTCTGGTTACACCGGTGGATAGGATTGCGCTGTAAGTCTGGCAATGCCTCTTTGTAAGCAGAAACAGGGGGGGGGGTTGACTGGACGGGGTCCATGGTGCACAGGGAGGAGGTGTTAATCCTTCACCCTAGGCTATTTCCCATCTGAAATATCTCTCTCTCTCTCTCTCTCTCTCTCTCTCTCTCTCTCTCTCTCTCTCTCTCACACACACACACACACACACACACACACACACACACACACACACACACACACACACACACACACACACGAGTGGCTATTAATTTGCAGCAAATCCTGGTGGGTCACAGCCTTGCAGGCGGCCTGCCCTCCAGTCCAGCACTGCATCCCCGACTGCTGCAAGTTACACTTTCTGCTCCTAATAGATAGCTAAATCATGGAACCTCCGGGCAGCCACATGCACGGCCAAAGCCAGGCAGTCCTGCAACATATTGTTAATGCAACAGATTCAACCCTACAACCTATCAGAAGAAGCTGTACTGTAATAATATCAGAATATTGCACAGAAGCCAAAATGATATGCAATATATACTCTGTATACTGCATGTACAATGTACGTAACTCTCAGTGCTTTACCAAATAATAAGCCAATAAAAATGCTTGTGGAAGCAGCTCTCTGCAGCAGCCTGCTGCAACTGCACCGCTCTGATTCTCCTTCTTCTAGTCCGCATTTCTTTCTTTCAAAGGCAATGATAACGTCAACCAAAGAAATGATGAAACTTTATTAGGGTGCCATTGATGCAACAGGAGACAAGCAGGCACCTCCCCCCCCCCCAAGAAGACAGGTTTGCAAGATTTCTCAAGGATTGTTTCAGAAGAGCCTGCACCGCCTTGCAATCTTTCTTTCGTAGACAACATCTGGCTTCCCATCCTGAATAAAATGAAAGCTGCTCGGTCAAACAAAGACCAGCTACCCCCCTAAAGGCCGCTTCAGACCGCACGAATCTCGGCTCGTCCCGGATCTTAGCCGAGGCGTGCTTGGGTGTCTGGTTAACACAGCGGAAGTGAGCGGTCTCCCGATTGCCGGCACGCTCGAACATTCCCTGGGCCATGTTTTCAGGGGGATGCACAGCGACGCTACTGGAGCCACCAATCAGAAGAGAGGGGGAGGAGTGTTAGCCAATCACCGTGGAGGTTTCTTCCAAGAAGGCGGGACAAAAGGAGGGACTATTTGCAGGGAGACACTCCTACAGACAGGCAGGCCAGCCTCTCGCGCTCGCTCGTCTTCGTCCGCTTCCGCAAGCGGTCTGAATCCGCTCTAAGTCGGACTGGAGTCAACCGTCTTTCTCCAACCGACGCTTCGCTCTGCTACATAAGCCAGCCTAGTACATCCAGAGGTGAACATCTCTGCAACTCTGTTGCCTGATACCTGAGGAGGTTCGCAGCGTGTGGACGAAACATTGTATCCTATAGATTAGTGTTTGTAGACATTTGTAAACATAAATATTTCTACATGGCTGTTAATCCTGTGAAGTTGGAATCAATTTGTATCGTTTCTGGCCATGAAAGCTACAGAACCTTACTAGTTACAGATCTCTTGGTGTGGTGTGGTGGTGTGAGGGGGCTGGGTGGGTAGTATATATGATTACTCCTGATCTTAATGATGAACATGGATCATGATTTTACAAACCTCTATCATGTCTCCCATCTCCACCTTCGTGGTCTTTTTTCTAAACAGAAACACCCCAAACAGCCCCAACTCCTACAAGGCAGCTAAACAGCAACGAAAATGAATAATTCAATCATTAAAAACAGCAAGAAGTATATCTATGCAATACATCCAGCAGCACAAAGAGTGTGCGATTGCGATCTCCTTGCTCCCACACCCAGGCAGAAGGCCCCCCCCCAAAAAAAGAAGTGTTTGCTTGTTTTCTAAAATTCCTCACAGAACTGGTCCTGCCGAATTCTGGGGAAGGCTATTCAGTTCTGCTCCATTCCCTTAGATCCCCCTTCGGGTCCAAGCAAAAGACGATACTAAACATGTCACTTGCGTTTGCATTTATTTACTTCATGAAAATAGCAGTTCTACGGAGATCAGGATTGGGACCCTGGCACATGTGACCTATCCCTGTTGTGTCACCCATTTCCATCCCCACACACAGCTCCAGTTCTGTTCAGTGGAACTTGTACAGGATAAATTCTTAGTAGCTTGTGGCTTTAAGCATCTTACAGCTCAATCCTATCCAACTAACACCACCGGTGTAACCAGCGGTGCAGCGAGAACGGGAGGCCCCAGAACGGAAAGGGGATGCAAATCTCCTCCAAAGGGGGATTCAAAGGGGATTTGAATCTCCTTTCCATTCTGGGGCCTACCGTTCTCGCTGCACCGCTGGTTACACCGGTGGTGTAAGTTGGATAGGATTGTGCTGTGAGTCTGAAACGCCTTGTAGTCTGCAACGCCTCTTCAGCCCACTCTCCCCTTCCTGTGGGTTCTTGAGGCCCAGCGGATGTCCTTCCATGGCTCAAGTGAGATTCTTGTATGGGAGGGATTCCTAACCATCCATTTCATGTAGGGATGAGGCTTTGGTTCCGGGGCAGAGTCCACAGAAGCTCCTATGTTCAAGCCCAGATCTCTCGGACTAGGGCTGGGGAGAAAACCCTGGAGAGCAGCTACCGGTCTGCACAGACAAGCCAGACCTAGGTAGCCCAGGTCTGACTCAGTATAAGGTGACTTCCTCTGAGGACAAGTACTGAAATGGCTCCACCCCTGCTGCAGCCACAAACATTCACGTGGGTGGCTATGGGGCAGAGAGGGCTGGGCATCCGCGAGAGCGGAAATCATTTTAGCTTGCTGCTACCTGATCTATATTTAGCAGGCTTCTTAGGCATCCTATCGATTGTATTGTTCGGTGTCGTTACCTTTCCTAAACCCTCAGGAAACGTAACGCGTTTGCTGGCAATATTTTACAGCTCAGAGATGAGGAATGCACCTTTCTCAGTCAAGCTGGAAGCATTCTGAAATGAGGTGTTGTATTGCACTGTAGAAACATTGCATCACTCATGTCTCGGACGGGACTAAACATCTTGCTCTAAAGAACATTGGTAAAGAGACAGGGAGGGGAAAAAATGCCTGACAGAAGGGACCAGACATGGTTTGGTTTTTAACAAATAATCTAGTAAGTTGTAACATCAGTGCAACTATTCCCGCGCAACCCACGCTGAATCCTACCTGTGGGAGGTCCTGGCTGGAGGATTACTTGGGGTAAGCGGGTATTTGCCTGCTTACCCTGGATAACCCCCCAGCTGCTACAATGGGGCTACTTGGTACCTCATGGCGGCACCCGGAAAAAAGGTACGTTTCTTCAGTTTACAAGCGGCAGCGGCGGCGACGGAGGCTTCCACTGGCCCGGAACGGTCCAGGACAGTTCCGGGACCCGAGCCTGGGTTCCGGGTCAGATGGTAAGCCTAGTGATGGCCATTAGCTTAGAAGCCTTTAAAAGGGGATTTGAGAAAATCAGGCTGCAATCCTATACACACGTACCTGGGAGTAAGTCCCATTAAACTCTGTGAAACTTACTTCTGAGTAGACATTGAGCTGTGTGTATGGGAGAGAAGATTAATTAGCCACACTGACCACGAAGAGAGACAGTAGACCATTTGATGAGGACCAACACTGGGAGGGGCTGCTCTCAGCATGCCCAGCTTGTAGGCTTCTCAGAAACAGGTGGCGGCTAGAAACAGCACCCAGTCATGATGATGTCTGCATCCTGTTCCAAAGTTCAGCAACAGACTGCCTCTGGTTGCCGGTTGCAGGGCAGCAGCAGCAGCAGCAGCAGCAGCAGCAGAGACTGACCCCTGTGTCTCTGTTCTGTGTGTAGCTCTGCCTGTTCTCTTCTTCCTCTGCTTGTAAGTTGGCAAGCCTGGAGCAGTGGCCTGGGTGGCGATTAAACATGCAGCAGCAGCAGCTTTTCTTTGCCAGCAGTGAGTATTTCTGCTAAGTCTCTGAATGTGCCAATTGGACTTGATGCTGCAGAGACTGGGCTGAAATATCCCTCTTCTTCTCCCCCATTCAGCAGAGGGAGGGAGGGAGGCAGCACCAGAACAGCCACTTGTGCCGAGAGGTGAAGCAGGCAGTCTGTGGGCAGCAGGGGCTTCGGGCTCCTCCGAGCCTTTGAGGATTGAATTAATTTATTTCCTACGCCATACAAACAGTTCTCATGGGGCACACTAGTATGCCTGGGCACACAATTTGGGAACTGCTGCAGTAGTAGTGTTACTAATCCCATATAAATAAAAGCCGGGGGGGGGGGCTTATTTTAGCAAACCATTCAGGCAAACATGCACTAAATTGCAAAGCGGAGGTTTTGCAATGTGACGCAAACAGAGCAAACAACATTTATTAAATTTTCACGGCAAGTTCTGAGTAGCGCCTCCACAGTGATTTACCATGCTTCCAGTTCCCCTTGGTGCACCAATGGTGCAATACACATTGAATAAATAATGCACCTTACGTCTTTTCTATGGCTTCTGTTGAGCTCAGTGCTGCATTATTAATAGTCCTGAAGCCTGTTGATTAACAAGGAATGGGTGTGTTTCCCTATAAATCCCTGGGAGAAGTTTGTCTCTATATCCAAAGTGAATTTGAATTTGTGCGCACTAAACACAGACAATGATTGACGGAGGTAATGGCACCTTGAATAGGTCATAACAGATTCCTAGGCACACAATACTGCAGGCCTCTGCCTCCCCATCCATCTTCCCGCATCGTCGAATAGCAGCACCATACGTCTGCCTATGCTTCCCAGGTCTCCTATTTGATTTCTGTTGCCAAAACTTCATCAGAAATCTCCAGTCTTGTTTGTTTTCTCTTTTCAAGCAGCAATGCCACAAGCAAAGGTTGTGATTGTCTCACTGCAGAAGTGAGGCTCCGCCCCCCCCAGGCATCCCCCTTCCTCCCTTTCCCGTGACCAGCACTGCCTTGATGCGAGGACGTGTGGATACGCCAAGCCAGCAGCTCCAGATCTGGGCTTTGTGCCTGATCTTGGCTGTCAAAAGATTTGCCTCTGGAAACGAAACATTTTCAGCAAAAAAGAGCTCAAGAAGCTTGGCTGAGAAGTGGTTATGCAAGTGAGAGGAGGACCCAAATTGAAAAAGCCAGAAATGGATTTATTTTTAAATTATATTTATATACTGTACCACTTTATCTCTCTCTCCCAAACCCAGTTTTAAGGCCGCATCCAATAAAATGAAAGCAGCCGCAGAAGAACCATTCCAAATCAACACCCAAATCAACTGTATTCCCAAGAAAAGCGGCGGCGGCGGCAACAGCAGCAGAGAGCCAGGAACAGGAACCAGCAACCCCTCAAAGCACCCTGGAGAAGGAAGGGCTTCAACTCGGGCCCAGGCCATTAAATGCACAGTCTGACCCAGTTTCTTTCTGTCCACTTAAATAGGAGAGGAGAGACAATCAGAATCAGGACGAGAGCACATGGGCAGGGGGTATTGAACCGTTTCCCCTTCGATTGCAGTCCCAATGAAAATGCCTCCCCCCCCCCCCGTTGTACATATTCAACATAAGGTCTCGTTTAGGCCTTAGCGTGCTTGCCAAATGCCCAAAGAGGTGAAGCCAAAGACACACCGACCTCCTGGACGTGTGTTTCAAGCTCTGCAGCAGCAGCTTCTAATTTGGATGTCAAGAGCCCTGAGCCCCCCCTCCCTTGTCCTTCTGCCCAACTTGATCTGTATCTAGAGGAGATTTGTTTTGTGGTGCTGGAAGGGGTGGGTGGGAGAGACAACTTTATAGGTGGAGGAGGAGCTCTGGCCTCTGAAGACGATGGAACCTGAAGCTCGGCCTCCTTGGCGGATCTGAAACTAGACGGACACCAAGTTGGAGAAACCGTTCCTAGCATTGTTCTCTGCAGCATGGTGTCTAGGCTGCTATTGCTGCTGCGTGATTGTTATCATCAACGACTTGAACTGAGGTGTGGATGCGACAGTTCCCGTTCCTAACACAAGGCATCTTTTTTTCTCTGCTCTTCTTATCAGCCACCGCCAAATTGGTCTGCAGAACCGAGAGTGCCAGCCGGGCAACAGAGACATTCCAAATGTTTCTGGTGTGACCATATTGCTTTCAAGTTGCAGCCCACCCTGCTGGTGTTTACAGCTGGGCAAATCTCTCCGAGCCCGTGGTTTTGCAGAAACAACAACAACAAACGCAAAGCAAGCATGAGAGAAACCCACCCACCCCCACCCCCAGCATATGGCTATCAAAGGCACCAGGGACTGGGGGTCATCCAGATAGGTTGCTCATTAATCACCGAATGATGTGATGCTGACATCACAGAAATGACAGAGGACCTTTCTCCCCAAAGGGGTTGAGTGCACAGAACCACCAAGCTTGAGCGGGTCAGGAATTGCACGGTGGTGGCTGGTTCCTTCCACCAAGCTGGGCCAGGCGCTCGGTGCTGTGATCTAGCAGGATCATCCCAGCCCCAGCCAGGCAAAGCATGCCGAGCACTTTCTCCTTCAAAACGGGCGGAGTCATCATCATACTCACTCTCTCCTGCTCATTTCTGCGCAAGTTCTTTCATCCTCTCTTATCTTCCTTTCTATGGTTTGAAATTCTCACACTTGCTCAATTTGCTCCCCCCTTTTTATCTCTCTCCATTGCAACAGAGCAAATTAACAATTAATTGGTTGCTAATATTTTCAGGCCATAGATCTGAATGACCATATTCATGGCATTTTATACATCCTGCAGCTCTGCTTTGGATAAGCACACGAGGCAGCTGCCTTCTGCTGAGTCAGGCCTTTGGGCCATCCTGCTGTCTGCTGAGTACTGTCTTTACTAACTTGCAAAAGTTCTCCTTCAGGACCTGCCTTTGTACAGCTGAACTTGCATCGCTGTGCACCTTGCACGGATCGGTGTACTTTCTGCTTGTGCTCTTCGACAATCCGCTGAGGAGGTCAACGGTTTGTGATCCAAAGAGAAACGCCCCACAAAACCCCATGCCACTGTGCCCCCCACCCCGCATGGCACCCTCACAAAGTCTCAGAGTTTACACAAATCCAAACATGGCTCTGTAGGCAGCAAATAATTCTTTTGGCACATGGCAGCAGCACACATTTGGAAGGAAAACGTGGGTATCGTAAGAGGAGTGATCTAGAGCCATTTTCTTGGCTGCAGGCTGCAGCAGGAGGCACCTGTTGCTAATGTTGCTCTCTGGCTGGGACAACTGTCAGGCACTGCAGGGCTTGAGCTGGGAGTCACGAGGATCCAGTCCTTGCCCCCTGGGCCCGAGCTGAGCCAGAGGCAGCCATCAAGATGATGCCAGGAAGAAGGAGTCAAGCTGGGGTGGAGGCCAGCCCAAGGCTGGAGTCTGAAGTCCCAGCTGAAGGCGGGAAAGCCAACGAAGATGGATCTGTGATGACTGCAGGCCGTGAGTGGAAGACCCCAAAGGAAGGAGAGATGGGGCAGTTGCACCTGAGCCAGGCAGGTCAGGGCCACAGCACCACGGAGAGCTCCACGGGGTCAGAGGCTGGCTGAAGCCCTGAATAAAGGTAAAGGTATCCCCTGACAATTAAGTCCAGTCGTGTCCGACTCTAGGGTGTGGTGCTGCTCATCCCCATTTCAAAGCCGAAGAGCCAGCGTTGTCCGAAGACGCCTCCGTGGTCATGTGGCCGGCATGACTCTCCTTGCCACAGCGCGTAGCATGCGGCTGGAACACGGAGCGCTGTTTACCTTCCCGCAAGTGGTACCTATTTATCTACTCGCCTTGACATGCTTTGGAACTGCTAGGTTGGCAGGAGCTGGCCAAGCAACGAGTGCTCACCCCGTCACGGGAATCGAACTGCCGACCTTTCGATCGACAGCTTATGGTTCAGCGGTTTAACCCACTGCGCCAAGGTGGAGAACTTGAGTAGGGTCAGAATATGCAAACAGAGGCCCAGTTCAGCCGTAATGCAAAATCATGGTTTCATGTGATCAGGATGGAATACTTCCACCCTTAGCCTACCCAGGCTCCTGGACTCCACTTCTCTGCCTGGAGGAGTGTGGAATGGGAAAGGGGTGGCCTTCTGCCCTGGAGCCCTTCACTCCTCTGCCTGGAGGAGTGTGGAAAGGGAAAGGGGTGGCCTTCTGCCCTGGAGCCCTTCACTCCTCTGCCTGGAGGAGTGTGGAATGGGAAAGGGGTGGCCTTCTGCCCTGGAGCCCTTCACTTCTCTTCCTCTCTGCCCTTCTCCTCCTGCACTGAGCCCATGATTAGCTCTGGGGTACAGGCCCAGAGCGCACAATGTTCCTGGCATGCTAAGGGCTGGGTTGGGGGGGGGGGGTTCATGCAGCTCAGACTCTGAGGGTCCTCCCTCCGGAGATTCTTCAGGCTCCATCTCATGGTCAGGGCCTAGGATTGGCCCGGGAACCAGGTCTTTTGGGTCCAATGCTGGACACACCTCCCCAGGATCAGACAGAGTGGCTATTCAGAGCAGGGGTTGTGACAGTGGCTCATTCACACATGCAAGGCATCGCTTGATGTTGCAGTCATCAAACGATGAGCATGCATTTGTGAATCCTTCTTTAGTGGGATGGAATTATTCCCACAGAAACTAAGGTTGCTATCACTGTTTTCAGAGCCTCCACAACTCCATGGAGGCCCCTTCACAAGCCCATTTTGACAGGTGAATTTTGAGGGGGCAACTTGCCTTGTGGTGACTCCACCACAAAGAGGGATAAGAATCCACCCAACACTATCATCAGGTTGCTTTCCGACTGCTGAATTAAAAGTTGATGTTGCTTGGCCATCAGTCCAGGACCAACAGAAGGAAGCCAACACAACACACCATTCATTTAGAACAGCGATTTTCAACGTTTTTCTTCCTACGGCACATTGACCTCCGTGGCCTTCTCTATGGTATTCGCCTCTTGTGATGTCACAGAAACCGGAAGAGTTTTTCAGGGATATTCAAGCGCTGTGCTCCAAACTCCCGCAACACACTGATGCGCACCAGTTGAAAATCACAGAGAATTCTGTGGTGATGGCCTCTAGCTTAGTTTTTTTTTTTTTTTTAAGGATTAGAAGGAAGTCCATAAATTGCTATTTTTCTTTAGATTCTTGCTGTACTTAGGACATCCACGGGGGGGGGGCTGCTCCATGTTCCCCCCCCCCTGCTGGAAGTGTGGAGAGTGGTGCTGTGATGCTCGAATAGCCTCGAGACAGTGGCCCTCGCTCCGCAGGGAGCCGCATTTGGCCTCTTCTGTTTTTGCTTTTAAGTATTGAGTGTACAAGTTTGATCTCCGAGGGTGTTTGGGTGGCAATGAATTTGTGTTTTAATGATGGTGTTTCAGGGGGTTCTTTTAATGTTTTTGTTGTTTTGGGTTTAATTGGTTTGTTGATATCATTACATTTTTATTCTTGAATGCTGCTTTGTGAAGCTGTTTTGCACTGAAAAACTGGACAGAAATAGCTTAGAAATCCATTCATCAGTGCTTGATAAACGGATCCTCCATGTACAGAGACAATCTACCTTTGAATACCAGGTTCTCGGGGACAAAACAGGAGAAGGCTTCATGTCCCGCTTGGTGAGCATCCCAGTGGCATCTGTCAGGCTGCTGTTGAAAGAAGAGCTGCTGAAAGGACGGACCTTGGTCTGCTCTCGACATTTCCACTGTTCTCAAGCAGGCTTCTCGGGAGACGTGTTGGGGAAACCACCCCTTAGCCTGTGTGACGTATTCAGACACAGAGCTGTTCAAATATTCTCCCTGGCGGAGACTTTGAAGGCAACTCAGTGTTGAGTCCAGCAGCTCCTGTGTGGCCCCTCCTGTTTCCTGAGGAGGGGGGCCGTGCCCCATCCGGAAAGGGGAGTGGAGAGGCAGCCATGGTTGGTCACCAAATTCCTGGCAGCCAGGCAGAAAGCCGTGCTGAGCCGCTGGGAGCAAACACAACTGGGGCAGGGGATGTTTTTTTGCTTTTTTTCTAAAACAGAATAACAAAACAAATCATCCCAAAGAGCTGACTTTCTCCAAACAAGCCCAGCAGGGCAGCACCGGAGGGGAAAATCCTCTTTTCTTCCTGCACAGCTGTCTCCAAGCCACACAATGGCGCTTTGGAAGCTCAAAGCAAGATTCCAGGGGAGGTGTTTGGAGGCGGCTGCCGGAGCAGCGTAAATGCCGGAGAACTGAGTCACCGAGGAAGCCCATCCCCATCATGTTGCAGTAATCTGGTTAAGCTGCAGCATTTCAGTCTGAGCCCTGGCCATTGTTAAGTCACTCACTCTCAGCACTGCATCTGCAATGCAGGGGTAATAATACTGATCTACTCGACAGGGTTGTTGTACAGTACAGTTCCTAAGAAGATAACGTGGATAGGAGAAAGGGGAAAGAGATTTTGGAGCAAGTTAGAATGCACTTAGGTGCACTTTATAGGCCAGCGGGTGGCGCAGCGGGTTAAACCGCTGAACCATAAGCTGTCAATCGAAAGGTTGGCAGTTCGATTCCCGCGACGGGGTGAGCGCTCGTTGCTTGGCCAGCTCCTGCCAACCTAGCAGTTCCAAAGCATGTCAATTTATTTATTTTTTATTTATAGAATTTATACCCCGCCTTTCTCCCACAAGGGCAACCAAGGCGGCTAGTCAATGCGAGTAGATAAATAGGTATTGCTTGCGGGAAGGTAAACAGCGCTCCGTGTTCCAGCTGCATGCTAAGCGCTGCGGCAAGGAGAGTCATGCCGGCCACATGACCACGGAGGCGTCTTCGGACAATGCTGGCTCTTTGGCTTTGAAATGGGGATGAGCACCACACCCTAGAGTCGGACACGACTGGACTTAATTCTCAGGGGATACCTTTACCTTAGGTGCACTTTGCCAACACAAGGACGCTTGTAACTGACCAATCCTCCCCACCTCGCCTCACCTGTCCTCTTGTAACGCTTTCCTGGTAAGAATCTAAGACTCGTCGTACTGAGTCCAATCTTCTTTCCAGCAGCAGCCACCAAATGCCTCTGGGGGCTCACAAGCAGGGCACAAAGGTGCTGGCCTGGCCCTTTCGCTTGTCTCCAGCATCTGCTACTCAAGAGGTACTTTCTCTGCCCATGGAAGTTCTAGTTCGCTATCCTGGCTAATGATAGATGTGATCTCCTTGAATTTCTCTGTCGAATTGAGAGGTTGTGATGAATGCCCAGCCCCCCATTTTGTGGTGGCGGCCCCTGACTTAGATGCCTTTCAAAGGGGATTGGACAGATGTATGGAGGAAAAGTCCATCACATGTTACAAGCCGTGGTAGGTCTATGCAACCTCCTAGTTTTAGAAGCAGGCTATCTCTGAATGCCAGATGCAAGGGAGTGGCGACAGGAGGATACAGGTATCTTGTTGTCTTCTTGTGTGCTCCCTGAGGCATCAGGTAGGGCCACTGTGAGATTCAGGAAGCTGGACTAGATGGGCTGGTCTTATGTTTCTTATGCGGGGTGGGGTCTGTGGTCATTGTAGCATTCCAGCTCCATCTGCTGGGCATTAAGGGTTACTGCATCCATTTGAGCATTCTTTGTGCTCATTCAGCTGAGTCCAGGCATTTTCCATCAGCCTGCTTGTACTTTTAGGCCCCACTTTTCTTTCCTCATATAGTTTAATTCCTTTACTTTTCAATGTTTAATAAACTGGTTACATTTTGACTCTATTCTTGCTTAGTCACTCTTCGCAGGCATTTCAGTGGGTTGGCACGTCTCTACATCCTGTGGATGTTACTGTGGGTTTGATTGTTAATCTGAACCCCTGAGGTGTGGCGCTCTGCTGGGAGGGTTTCTTTCCCCAGACAGCCCCCTCTGCCTGTAGCCTGGGATATTGGCAGTGGATACAAACTCCCAAGGTTTTCTCCCGTTCAGCCTCTGGTCCAATAAAGAGAAAGAGGGAGCAGGAAGGGGTACATGTGTGCTAACCACAAGGCGCTACTCCCCTCGATCAGTCTGCCTTCTCCCAGGCCCCTTTTCCCTGATGGGGCTAAAGGGAGATAGCCCCACATATGCCACCTTGAGTTCAGTGCAAGGGTAGGAAATCAGTGCAGTGAAGAAGAATTTATTTTGCTTTCAACAACAGACATGAAGACATAATTCCAGGGACTTGTTAGAGGTCCAGGCCTCCTCCCATGGTTCCTTGGGTGGGACCAAACATACCTCCAAAGGCAGCAGGCAGGCAGGCAGGCAGGCAGGCAGGCGTGGGATCCGGCTCTGCTCCCTCTTACAGCTCAATCTTCGACTGGGATTTTGTGCTTCCTGTCCTACTTGTCTGCTCAGCTCGTGGCTCTCCTCCTTCCTTCCCTCCCACACACAGGCCTTTGCCGCAGGACCCGGCAGCACCAAGCAGCTTCGGCTGGGCGTGTGTTGGGCACCGTCTTTCTTCCACGATTGAGAAATGAGGCTGCATTTGTATCAAAGATGCCCAACCCGTTTCCTCTGCCAGATGTTGCAGGCGACAAAACGAAGAGCGGGATCCCGGCTTTCAAAGAAGCTGGCAGCACATGGACATGTTTGGAGCGGTGGGCTTGAGTTGGGCTGGGCTTGTTGCATCCTCCTGGGACCCACCTGCTGCAGTTCTGCTGGGTGGCTTGTTGTCCTCCTCTTCTGTGCAAGGAGAGGCTTTGAGGCTTTTTAGTTTATCAAAAAGTCAATGGAGGGGGGGCATGATTGAGGCGTATGAGATGATGCATAGGGTGGAGACAGTGGACCCAAATCGGTTTTTCTCCCTCTTTCATACTACTAACACAGGGTGGGGGTGGGGGAGGAATGAGACCAATAAAATTGATTGGCAGGAGACTGAAGACAGACAAAAGGAAGTCCTTCATATTTGTAATTAACTTACGAAAGTCACTGCCAAAGAAGCAGTGATGGCCAGTAGTTTAAATGACTTCTGGGGATGGGGGGTGGGGGTGGACAAATTCATGGAGAAGAGGTCTATCACTGGCTATTAGTCAAGATGGCTGTGTGGAACCTCCATATTCAGAGACAGGATACCTCTGAATACCAGCTGCTGGGGAGAAAGGGGAAGGGCCTTTCTTTGTGGCCTGCTTGTCTCTTGTTGGCTATTGTGGGAGACAGGGATGCGGCTGGGTCTTGATTGGCCTTTTGTCTGATCCAGCAGGGCTCTTCTTATGTGTTGTTTTTGGTCCTTCTCATACTGCACACTTGAAAACAGACAGCAGCAGAAGTCTTGGCTGCGCTTCCCTCCAAACGGAACCCTTCTTGTATAGGCTGCCACATACCGTACGTCCCCTCTTGGAGAAGGAGCTGAACAGGAGCATCTAAGGCTAGTGGTTTGTTGCTGAATGGTGCCATTTTCCACAAAGCCATGATCCATCCCCTCAAGAGGCATTTTACATCCCTCCAGAGTATTAAAACAGTGACCAGCTAGAATAGCCTGCTTTCTCCTCTTGAGGGAGAGCAAAAACGTGTTTGCAAGACAGGCTGGATGGAGTCGCTGATGAGAGCTCGAGGTCTGGGCTTGGTTGCAGGTAAGTGTATCCCTCAGTGCCGGGAACTGAACTCGCTCCCCTGTAATGTTCTGCAGGATGGATGGAGAAACAGACATCAGCCACTTCCCCAGGAGAACCGCTGGCTGGAAGGGCCTTCATTTCACACAGTAGGATTCAGTTCTCCCCAGCACAGACCTACTCATGAGGAAACACGCCAGCCTGCCACATTGCAACACAACTTGGGGAACTCACAATCTTCTTCTCTTTTTAGGTGTGAGCTACACTATCTCAAAGAGCAGAAGAACAAAGTTGTGGAAGGAGGAGAAATGAGGAGAGAGAGAGAGAGAGAGAGAGAGAGAGAGAGAGAGAGAGAGAGAGAGAGAGAGAGAGAGAGAGAGAGAGTTTATCCCCCTTGTGCCTTGCACAGTCAACCAAAGGGCCCAATCCACTGAAATGTGCTGCACAAGCCCTCGTGCCCCAAGACCATGGGGGTGCTCCTGAGTAGTTCTCATCCATTTCAGGAGAGGTCTGTGAAGGAGGGCGTGTAGAAGGGAAACGAGAGCCTCTGGCCTGCTGTGTGGCAGGGAAGGGAGCCCACTGCCCGAAGTATGCAGAGCCCCGGCCAGATCCTTGACTGTGAGAGCGACTCAGGCAGCCAGTTTCCTTTGGGTTCCACAGCTCCTTCTGCTGCCCTTCGCTGCCTCTCAGGTGCGTTTCACTGGCTGCGCCTTCGGGCAAGAGAGTCCAGTGCTGACATGGCGGCTTCAAATCCCTCATCCCGCCTCGTCCAAGTGAGAACTCGTCTCAGTAGCTGGGGGCCGAGCGCAGCGTGGCTGGAAAGCCGGTTTCTTTCACACACAATGCAAAGCCTCCTGCTGCCAAGAGCCCTTGTCACTGTTTCCCAAACCAGCATAATAGTGGTATGAATACATTCTAGAGATGCTTCCAAAGTTCTCCTTCTCCAAATGTCTCCCTGGGTTTTGGAATTCCAGATGAAGTGAACTTTGGCCCCATCCTAAACTCTATTTATGGTGCCGGAATGCGCATTCTGGCAGTGTAATGCGCTTTCTGGCTGTCGCAAATGCGACACGCTGGAGAGCACAGCCTGGCTGCTGCTGAAAGCGGTGAGCGGCGGGGTCTGCACGGCGCTGGACTGGGGATACCCACCGCCACCATAGGTAAGACAGCGCTGGAGCAGGAGGAAGGTGGGGAGGGGTGCAACAGGGTGGGGGTGGGTAGAACGGGGAGGCAACAGAGCCTAGGAAGGGGGCAGTTTTGGGGGCAGCGGCTCCCGCCGAATCCTCAACCCCTTCCTGGGCTCTATCCGCCTTCATGGTCCACATAGACTTGCACCAGTGATATCGCTGGCGCAGGTCAGAGTAGACCTGATGAGCTGGCATGGGCTTACCTCGGGGCAAGGGAATAGATGTTCCCTTACCCAAGGAGGCCTCTGGAGGGTGAAACTCCCCTGTGGGATACAGCGGACGCCACATTGGCGCTGCTGCATTGCTGCGCGAGGAGTTACGGAGGATTGGGCTCCGTTTCCAAAATGGACTTGATGCATTCGACATGTTCCATTGTTTTGTTTTGGTTTCAGACTGTTGAACACCACTCTGTGCAGGGATGGCACAAGACCTCAGGCCCTTTGGCCTGCCAGATGCTGCCCCCCCCTCACCTGATGAGCTGCCAGCCTCTGCTCCTGGGGTTGGAAAAGGAAGAGGTGGCTGGAGCAGGAGCGGCAGTATAGACGAGAGGGAAATGGTGGGCTAGAGTAGTTAAGCCTCCAGCCCACCCCCTCCCCCACTCTGCCTCCTCTGCTCCGCCCTCTCTTCCTTTCCCAAATCCTGAGAAGAGGAGGTGAGTAGGCAGGTGGAAGTGGGTTGCCCGCCAATCTGGTGCCTGAGCTGAGGCACTATGGAAGGGCTGGCTCTGCTTTGGCGCACGTGCCGAGATCCTCCCCCTCTCACCCCCTCTTGCCCCGGTGCGGCCTGCTCCCCACCTGAGCTTCCCCCGATCTGCCCCTGCCGCTGACTAACTGGCGACAATGGGGGATGGAGGAGGTCCAGCAGGCCACTGTCGCCCACGCACGGCTTCTGGCCCTTTGCTCTGGTGGCCCACCGAACAGCAGAGCGGCGTTCCTGCTGTCGGTTCAAGACTTACGCGGACGGATCACGAGATCCGTCAGCATAAGCTCCAGATGGGGTTGGACTGAACCTTGATTCAGCCTTGCCTATGATCCCATCAAACCTGGGTGTGTGTTTTTGGCAGTGAATAATCAGTGCACACATTGGAGGAGCAGGGAAGAAGCTGCAGATAAAGTGAAAACTGAATGGTGTTACGAATAGTGCGTGTTTCAATGATGAGATTAATTTTAGAAATGGCCCTAGTTAAACCCAAATCCAGGAGGAATGGAATGCAGGGCAGGGCGAACGAGAGGAACGAGACAGACCCTCTGCGCTGGACTCACTCAGCTCTTTGTCTCGCACAGCCAACCCAAGAGCACAACGGCCTCATCTCTAGCATGAAATGCTTCCCGATTTTGGCTCCCCCCGGAGACATTCTCTCAGCCTCTGGCAGAAGAAAAGGTCAAGCACTTGTCTTGCCTTATCAGTGACATGCTCTGGTCGTCCCTATTGATGACTAGGAGACAGTCCCAGTTCTCTGGAGATTCTGGTGACCCCAGTTGCCTGTTTGGCTCACTGGCCCTAGCTGGCCAACGAGAGGCTTGTGAGCCTGCCACCAGTGGAGCCGGCCCACCAGGCGTATGATGAGCCCAGGTGGTGACTGGTGAAGTGGGCTGTGTCATGATGAGGTGGTGTAGACCCTGCTGGCCTCCTTGGTCACCTCCACGACCACGATCCCGCGTCATCCAGCCGAGAGGCAGACCTGCTGCCACCATGCAGCCGTGCAAAGAAGGCACAAGCAGTGCGGCCCTCAGCAGATTCGCACAAGATTTGCAGCTCCCAGCCAGCCCAGGGAGGGAAAGTGTTTTCGTTTGATGGTTCCCCATAATTTTCTTCATTAGAAAGATCTCCAAAGAACAAAGCTTCAGAAGTAATGACTACTCTGCGGAAGGCACCCTGCCTAGTTAGTGGGTTGCTGCAAATTACCCTCCCTGCTTAGAGAAGCCTGATTCCTCTTGAGTAAGCCCTTTCGGGCCTTAAGAACTCCTCTTCGCCAGACTGAGGAAGTCTCCCAGTCCCTGGCTAACCTACTTATTAGCAAGGAATGAAGACAGGAGGCTGAACTCCTCACTGCCCACTCAGGGCTGGTGGGTGGAAGAGGAAAGGGCCGACACCCATCCCAAATTGGCCTACCAACAGCCTCACTCTCGACTGGGTGTCCCGGCCGGAACTCCTCAGTCATTAACAGCATCTGCTGAACCTCGCCAGTGGAACCTCCTCCCACCAGCCCTCCAGTGCCTGCTCCAGCTATCCCTGTTTCCCAAGGACAGCCCCAGTTTTCTGGTATTTGTTTTCCCCGGTAAAACCCTGTCCCCATTTTGCCTTGTTTTAGGGAGATGCCTTTGCAGCCTTTCAATCTGATTTCTAAAAGAGAAATCTCTTAGGAAGGACTAAGACCCTTCTGAGCCTGAGAAGGCCCAGGAAAGGACGATGCAGTGAAATCTCGAAGACAGGAGGACATCTGCATCTGGGCCGCTAGTGCAGGGTGGGCAACTGATACGTCAGGATCCATTGGTAGATCGCGGGGTAAATTTCAGTAGAGCAGCCCGCAGGTCTTTCTGACTCCCAGTTGTGAGTTGTGTAACAACAGCACGACAAAAGCCTCCCCCCCCTTTGTTCTAAATTAGGCTACTGAAACAGTGAAGCTTGGGGGGAAAACCAAGAGCAGATTTTTGTGTGAAATTTCTGTGAGCTCAGTTCTGTTATACTGAAAACAAATGTCTAGGCTGGGCACATACTCAGAAGCCCCCAGTCCCTTTATTCGAAACATATGTCTACCTATTCTGCACCCGACCCGTCTCCTGCTGGCGGACAAAGTCGATCCTGCTACCTTGACATCTGCCCCCCCCGCTCTCGCACACATGCACATGAGCAGAACACACCCGTCCACCACGCTAATAACCACCGATCTGCAGAGCAAGCACAGCTGAAAGTGTTTCGAGAAAGGTACAAACAGATGCACTGCGAGATTCAACGTCTGAAGAAAAGTTCTGATGTTGTCAAAAGAAAAGGAAACTTTGATCCGCTTATGAACAAATTCAAGGATTTTCGCCCCACCTCACTAGGTGTCCCAGGCGGCCCATATGGAAACAATCTTTTACAAAAAATAATATCAAACAGAGTTAGAGATATAGATGAAACCACCTAGAGAAGGAGGGTGAGTTCTTTAGCTGGCATATGTCCGAGAAGGCTCAGGCGGTGAGTTCAGGCCAGGAAGGGGGGGGGGGATAGGATCCAGCGTGTGCAGCTGCCACTGAGATCCTCCCCCTCCCACCCCTAGCCTGGCCTGCTCCCTGCCCCAATCCGCCCCCAATCCGCCCCGCTGCTGACCTACCAGCAACAGTGGAGATTCTGCTGGCCGGCGTTGCCCATGCACAGACTCCAGGCTTTGTGCAGACAGCAGCGACTTGCAGAACAGAGGGCTACTTGCCACGCCAGCGGCCCAGGCCTTACAGTGGCGGATTGCAAGATCTGGCAGCATAAAGCCCGGATAAGGGGGGCCCCTCAGTATTATTGACAGGGAAGGGGGCAGCAGGGACTACTTGGGACTGACTGGTTAGATTGGCTCACAAACAGGCTGGGCCATATTTCCTATTTTTAAGAACTCAGCTTAATTCCAAGACAAACCTATGTAAGCTGCTGGGGAGAACCCTGCTCCACTTGAACGTAACTCGATGTTGCGACTACTCAGGGATGCCCCATATTTCATCTCTGAACCACCATAGAGGGGAAGAAGGAAGAAAAGGGGAAGAAAAGACTAGAGAATGAACAAGAGCAGGTGGATGGAACTGAAATGGTCTTTTCTGTGGACGGTTTCAAACGTCAGATCAAAATATAAAATAGAAAAGTGGGGAGCTTTAAATTACCTCCCATCAAACAGCTGATGGGCACTGATTCTTCTTAAAGTTGTCAATGTTTTGAACACCACCACCACAAAACAATGCAGTTGCTGGGAGCCGGCGAGTGACGTCCACATTAGCCAGTATGTGTTTGTGACACTTGCTCAATTAAGTCTCGCAGTGAACTGCTGAAATTGACAGGGCAATTATCCAATGCACATTTACTCAAAAGTAAGTCCCTTTGAGGCTTACTCCCAGCCAGGACAGTTTGCCTGGCATTGCAGCTTGAGTCAGATCATTGGTCCATCTAGTTCACTATTGACCGACTGGCCCCAGTTCTTCGGGGTCTCAGGCAGGGTCTCTCTCCTCCCCGTCCATGCCCACCGTCACAATGATCGTGGCTGCAGGAGGGAGTGACAACTGCCGTCCTTACCCTTCCATTCCGCACTGCATCTGTGATCATGTAAGAACATTTTGCGTAAGAATATATTCTTGGCCAACCCAAGAATCCCTGCTGCCTGAGGTGGCGTGCCAAATGCTGCCCCCCTACCTACTGATGTGCCAACCTCTGCTCCTATTCCCTGGATTGGAGAAGGAAGAGGGGGCGGAGCAGAAGAGGAAGTGTGGAGGAGATTGCCCAGCACTCTCCTCCAAAATTCCTCTTCAGTGCCCTCTTCCTTTTCCAATCCTGGGAGTTGGAGGAGGAGGAGCAGTGGAGATGCGTGGGTGGGCGGAGGTGGGAGCCCCTCACCAGTCTGTTGCCTGAGGCGACTGCCTCAGTTGGCCTCATGGGTGAGCCAGCCCTGATAAGACCCCTTCAAGGACAGGCCTCCAAAGCTCTCTCCAGTCCAGTATTCTGCTTTCCACATACAGTAGCCTGATGCTTCTGGGAAGCCCACAAACAGAAGACAAGGCACTTAGACAACAGACCTAATGTATGCCGGGAAAGGTGCTTTTCTTCAAAGCAATATGCTAGAGGCCTACAATCTGTCCACTGCACACTCATTTCCCCAAGATCCAACAGTCATTCGATGTCCAAAAACCTGGGCTCCCTGGAGAGGGAACTGTTGTTCCCAATGGAAGGGGAGCTATCGCAGTAGCAGCAGCAGCAGCAGCGCTGCACGTGTCGCTGGCAAGAGCAGTGGAAAATCTCTCGGCTTCCTCTTGGGAACGAGGCACCTGGGAGGAGCAGAGCCAGGGCGGGCGCCAAGACGGAAGGTGAAGCGTGCAGCAAGCGGGCATGGGGGCCCAGGGCAGCAAACGTTCCGGCATTGCTGGGGGCTGAGTCACGCCATTGGTGCCTCTACTGCTCGCTCATCTGTGGCTTTGGGACGCTCTTGCCTGCCTGCCTGCCGCTCGCTGGCCTTGGTGCAAGGGGAGGTGGGCTGGGAAGGGGGGCCCAGAGCGCATTCTTTCACCTTCCTTGGCTGCAGTCCCGGTTTGCTGGGAAATTCCCTCTGCAAGAAGCCAGCAGCCCTTGGAGTCATTCCAGAGCAAGGGAAACCTTCCCGGGAAAAGGAGCCTCGCTCCAGATATGCATTAGAACATAAGAACATAAGAACATAAGAAGAGCCCTGCTGGATCAGGCCAAAAGCCCATCTAGTCCAGCTTCCTGTGTCACACAGTGGCCCCACCAGATGCCTCAGGGAGCACACGAGACAACAAGATACCTGTGTCCAGTCGCCACTCCCTTGCACCTGGCACAGAGAAAACCCACTTCTAAAAACCAGGAGGTTGCTTATGGCTTGTAACCTGTGATGGTCTTTTCCTCCATGAATTTGTCCAAACCCCTTTTAAAGGCATCTAGGCCAGGTGCCATCACCACATCCTGTGGCAAGGAGTTCCACAGATGAATCACACGCTGGGTAAAGAAATATTTTCTTTTGTCTGTTCTAACTCTCCCTCCACTCAATTTTAGTGTGTGTCCCCTGGTTCTGGTGTTGTGCGAGAGGGAAAAGAATTTCCCTCTATCCACTCTCTCCATCCCATGCATAATTTTATAAGTCTCAATCATGTCCCCCCTCAGGCGCCTTTTTTCTAGGCTGAAAAGCCCCAGACGCTGTAGCCTTTCCTCGTAAGGGAGGTGCTCCAGCCCACGAATCATTCTGGTCGCTCTTTTCTGCACCTTTTCCAATTCAACTATATCCTTTTTGAGGTATGGTGACCAGAACTGGACACAATACTCCAGATGTGGCCTTACCATCGATTTGTACAAAGGCGTAATGATATTGGCCGTTTTATTCTCAATCCCCTTTTTAATGATCCCGAGCATGGAATTGGCCTTCTTCACAGCCGCCGCACACTGGGTCGACACTTTCATCAACCTGTCCACCAGGACCCCAAGATCTCTCTCTTGATCCGTCACAGACAACTCAGAACCCATCAGCGTATATGTTCAGGCATTCGGCCTGAACTTACAGCTTTGACTGCAACAGTGGTCGCACTACACTAGTCCCCAGCAGGGATCAGTGAGGTCAGCTAGCCTGACCTCGTGCAGCCAGAATGCAGACCGCTGCACTTCCCCGAGTGGCTGGAGCAATGTGACTTCCACAGGCCCACAACCACACCAAGCAAGGAACACACATTTGGTCCAAAGTCTGGAGAGAGTCTTCATAGCTGAAGTATTTGTGAACTCTTGCAGTGCAGCTTTTAAGTGCACATTGTGACATTCCTGCTTCAGCTACCACCACCACCACAGCTGTGAGCGCAGTGGCTCAGCAAACGGGGAGAAATGGGCCTCAGCGCTTGCACTTTCGGAGAGCACTTCATAAGGATTCTCTTGGCGGAATCCTTACAACAACCCTGCAGTAAATATCATCCTCATTCTTCGATTGTGGCCATGGACCTGAGGCTGGCCTATGGGCACCTACACGGCAGAGGGAAGATGAGAGGCGGAGGTCCTGGTTCGTAGCTCACTCTCTTAACTACTATGCTACACCAGCGCTTTGGGGTCTTGGTTTGCAGCTCCTGAGGCAACACCACCAGGGTCCTGAAATACACTCTGAAAAGGAAGGGCAACTTCTTTGCAGTCGGCATCAGGACTGGGCAGGGCTGCTGCTGTCTGTTTTTGAAATGCTCATATATAGGGTAACTGGTGGGGGAAGGAAGGCAGGACTGGTGCTGCGACCTGCTCAGCAGGAATCTGAACAGGCAAACAAGTCAGCGCAGGCTGGAGGCGGCAGCAGCGTTGCCTCCCCTGCCTGCCTCTCTCTTTCACTGCAGCTCACGGTGCGGTTACTCACCCAGATGGGGTGGCCTGGCGGAGACCGACGTCAGGCAGAACACGCCTGGGGTTCCAGCTGCTGCGGAAAGGAGGAGGAACGCGCCATGGCTACGATGAATCCAGCAACGATGACTTGTTCAGCCTTAGCTCACGTCTGGAGAGGCCTGATCAGGGTGACCCCCCAGGCTCTGTTCCCAGCCCCAACACATCTGGGGGGGGTGTCCCCCGTCTGCTCAGAGTCCATGCAAGTACAGGCAAGGCTGCATAGACACCAAGCGTACAACCCAGGACCCCCCGTCGTTTGTCCAAGTTCTGGCTGCCCTTACATGTGCTCATGTTTGTGTTCCGCAAAAACACGACATGTGAAGATGTGGAGGCCGCAGATGGGGGGAGCCTGATCAGTTCTCTCCCTGGATTCAAGGGGACCCCTGAGCAGCAGGGCTAAGATGTCCCCTGCCCCCCTGGTCCACAGGGCATCTGCTTCAAGGATCTGGGCACCACAAAACTAGGCTCTCAACAGGGACCGTTTGGGGAGACAGGCTGGTGTTCAGAGGCAAAGAAAAATAGAGGGAAGAAGATCAGTAGAGAGATGGGAATCACAGGTATAAAAGCCATGTAGAAAAACTTTCAAATCCAACCGAGTAAAATAACAATCAATCAATCAATCCTGTCAGCAGTCTCCGGATTTCTCCAGCAATGCAGACAGGCAGAAATTCGTTAAGATCCACAGCTAAAACAAAAAGTAACCTGACGTTTCGTTTCTTGCAGCTAGAAACATTCTCAGAAGGCAGTCAGAAGACTGGGGAAGAAAAAAGGGAAAGAAAAAAGGGAAGATCAAATAAGAGCTGAACTGAAATTACTGCATGCTTTCGATTTCAATTTCACTGACATTTAAAAAGTGCCCCTCCCCCTTTTGTCCATTTCTTGGCACCTTTCACAAATGCTGTGATGTTACCATGTGTCTAATGTCTGGACCTCAAGTTGGTTAGCTCAGCTGTGCCGCAGGCACACGTGGTTTTCCTAGCGAAACTTTCTGCTTGCTCTGTGAGATCCATCTGGCTGTGTGGAATGGGCCCTATGAGCCCATTCCAAGAAGGTGTTGCTGACAACCGAGACAGAAGGAGGGAAACAACTTGGGAAAACATGCTGACAGCTTGGAAAAATGGATTTTTTCACATAGTTCGACCAAAAATCTCACCATTTTGATTTGAAATGAGCTAGCAGTGAATGGTTGGTGCACTGACTGAACATTTCAGTCTTTTGGCACCAAAAGTGGCTGGCCAGCGAGGTAGGAGGCCATTAACGTGGAGGAACTTTTCATTTTGCAAGTGTAGCTGCAGACATGCAACTGTAAAGTCCCTTAAAGCCATCGTGTTTTTACTGGAGTGGAAATTGTTTCCAGGGAGCGTTATGCTTTCTGCACTGTGATGGCATATATCTCCCGCAGATGGTACTTAGGCCTTGCTCAGAGGATTCCTTTCCTCTTTGTTATTAGGATGAGGAGGAGCACACAGATCTTTATGGTCAGTTCTGCAAAAAGGTTGAGCACAGGCATGCTTAAGCCCCTTCCCTAGGAAAGCTGCAGAAATGGCTCTTGGTGGTATACATATGATGGTGTTGATTGATGCTCCAGTTTGGGGGAACCTGCTTAGATTTGGGGGTCCAGGTGTGTAAATGTTTTGTTCCCGTTATAGTGTCATTTTGGGGCTCTGAAATCTCACGTTATTGTGTGAAATGTTCTGAGGGACACACAGAGTTCCTAACCCTAATATTTCCCTCCAGCGAAGATTATGCACTGAAGGTGGTGGCACCAGCGCAGGCGAATCAGCAAGCAAGCCCTTCCCCCCACCACAGTTCTTCCCTTTTTGCACAGCTGGGTTTCAAACCCAGAAATGAAGCCTGCAGAAGGGGAAGGAAATGGTCTTGGACAAGCATTTGAAGGCAGAATCAAAGGGTGTGGGAGGGGCGCTAAGCACCCTTTTGGCCCCCTTCTGATCCGTCCCTGAACGTGCCCCCTACCACTCCCACATTCTTGTTCTCACCCTTGCTAAGCAGGGTTCAGGCCGCCATGTGTTTGCTGGCAGAAGTCCTGGTCCTGCCCTAAACACGCAATTCCAGGCACACTGGTTAGAAAGTGAGTTGCACCCTGGTTGTGGTGTGACTCCGTAACAAGGGCGGTGCAGCACCCTGGAACGCTGCCTGATGCCATCTTGGGTCTGCTGTCTCTGCGCTGGAAAAAAAGAAAACCAAAACCCTGACCGTGCTCCTCGTGCGCCGGCCGCTGTGAAACCCAGAAGTGCAGCGGGACTTCCAGCGTCATTGACAGGGGGGCCAGTGCGAATGAGCTGCTGCCCCTGTAAATGGAACTGGAAGTCCCGCTGCTGCACTTCCGGGTTTCACAGCAGCGCATGCATGAGGAGCATGACAAGGAGGGGAAGGGGCTGCTTCGCGCTTCAGCAAGTGGGAAGCAGATCATTGCGGGCAGCTTGCATTGGTGGCAGGTTGGAGGGAGGGAGGCGGGGGGCGGCAGACTCCACCGAAAGGCACCCCGAATCTGCCACCCCCTTGGGCCCCTTGCAATCTGCAGCTGATGCAACCCACACGGATGGGCCGGCAGGGCTCAGTGCACAACCAGGAAGTCCACAAAGCTGCCATTTGGACACCGCAGCCTTTCACCGCAGAAATAATACTGAGAAAACGTGATGGCAGCAGCACACTGAAACCCATTGTGGTCCGTGTGCCCATGCCAGGCTGCTGGGGACCCTGGGGGCCCCCCTAGCACCCTCACCTGCCCCCTGAGGGTGACTAGGCACGGCCATTGCTGGGAGCACAGGCGGCCTCTGATTGGCTCCTTGGCCAGTGCCAGCCTGGCTGACCTCTGGCGACATCTCTGATGATGTCTGAACAGCAGCAGGGCACAAGTCTTGTCTCTCTCTCAGAGAAAAGAACTTCAAAGGAAAGAAAGAGATCATGGAGTTGCAGGAGAAGCTCCGTTTTTCACGACATTCCCCAAATAATGGGCTTACCTATCATGCATTTTTTGGGGTTGATTTAAGTTTTTCACACCTGGAAGTGTGAAAGTGTGCACATTGCTATCAGATGTCCTTGCAACAGGAGCTTCTTCTTCTTCTTCTTCTTCTTCTTCTTCTTCTTCTTCTTCTTCTTGTTTAGAATAAATACCGACTGCTGCTTTTCTACAAAACGTTCTCAAAGCAGTTGATATAGCGAGAAGCAAGACGGCTGCCTGCGAAGAGCCACAGCCTGAGAAGGGAGTGGGATGAAGAGGGACAGTCGCTCTCCCACTTCTAATACTTGAAGGGCCGAATGACGCGTCGTCGTGCTGATGGACATGTGCGTTTGGCCCCAGCTTTTCTCTTTCTTGCGTAACTGGGGGCTGGCATGAGAAATGCCCTAAGACCACAGTGTGGGGACTTTAGCCTGCTGCATGTTGCATGTTGCAACTGTGTGCTCCTCCTTCTGGTATTTACGTTTTCAAACAGCTTTCACTGTCTTCCAATGGAAACATACAAAAAATATAAATAGCACCCAGGAGGGGAGAGATGACGCGAGATCAGGATCCAAGCCACAGTGGGGGGCTAACAGCAACCCCCCCTTGCCTCTCCTGTTGTGGTTTCCTGGTGTTTCACACACTGTCACATGCACTACTGAACACCAAAAAAAGGGGAATGAAATGGGGTCAACCAAACACACATCTACTGTAATGCGATGTTTGGTCCTAAGAGGTCCCTCTTTGCCCAGTTCGCAGGGGTTTCAAACCCAGTAGTTTTAAAGCCATACAACAAACAATGTGTTGCCATCATACATGCACATTTGACTCTGGCCACAGCTGAAATTATGGAATCAGGTGTGATTATAGGAATTATAGGTTAAAATATTGTATAGAAATAGCACAAGCATAAACAATGCTGGCTGAGAGAAAATGAGCATCCGTGAAAGAAGCGTCGTGGCCCAGGGTGCCCCATGTGGATTGTTTAGCTCGTCGGCCTTCAGAACGGAAATGGCCAGAACCACAATATCTGCGTCAGCCGCTGTTCTCCGGTGAGCCTGGCTTGCTCAGGAGTTTGTCCGGAAGGGAGGGTCTCCTTGACTTTACTCTCCCGTTTGCCCCCCCTTCCACGTCTCTGGTCAGGACACGTGTCCCCCGCTTGCTGGTGATCTGTTGCACTCGAGTAGTGATCCTACATGAATTTGGATCATCTGCCAACATGGTTTTGAGCAGCAGGAATAGCTGTGGGTGGGGCTTGTGCCCCCCCTTCCCTCTTTGCATCCCAGTTCCTCACCCGTTTCCAGGCTGATCTGGACAACATAATGTGCTGCTGTGATGTCTGGATGGGGCCACCTCAACTCAACCCATGCTTTGGAGATTAGTGGGGACTGCCTGCAGTTCACTCATCATTGCATACATACTATATTACAGCTGTGAAATGGGACACTGGAAATGGGGGAGGGAATCAGGGACAGAGAAAACCTGGGAAGTGTCCCTAACTCTCTGGATTGGTCACACGAAGCCCTTCCGTTGCGGTGTGGCCGGGGTGGGGAGCTCAGCTCTGACATTCCCACTGGGTTGTAGCCACCCCAAATGACCCTTCTCCAACCCTCTGTTCCTTCACCCTCCCACCCAGGGCCCACTGAGAGACTGCTGTGGTTGTTTTGGCCATGGTGCTGCTGGCTTTTGGGCCAGACATTTCACAGGCCTTTTGGCAAGGACCCTGGGACTCGGAGCAGAAATCCCTCGCCTGCAGCTGGGACAACATCACATGATAACCCACAAAGCAGCACCATCTTAAATGCCTTCTACCTTTTTTTTTTTTAAAGAAGGGTGCTCTGTGTGTGTGTGTGTGTGTGTGTGTGTGTGTGTGTGTGTGTGTGTGTGTGTGTGAGACAGATGATATGGATTGGAAAACTTCTATCTCCCTCTCTGCCAGCCAGGCAGCCAGCCGCGTTCTCTCTGTGGAGTAGAGGTTGCATCACAATCACACCCATGCTGGAGACGACAACACACAGCAAGACTGGCTCTGCTGGCCTTCGTACAAACAGATGGGAGGAAAATATAATTTAGAGGGCGGAGGGCCTCAACTGGAGATTTAATAGCCCTTGTTATGGAGCTCAGCTCCATACTTAACATATTTTTCCTTTTCCTCAGAGAAGGGCTCATTAAGGCCTCTCTCCTGAAACGCTGTGATTTTGTGACAGAAGAGATGTCGATACCCTGCCGAGATCCAGCATCGACGTGGCTCAGGCAGCCTGACAGAGGCAGAAACCAACAGGTGTGGTGGAAACAGGCCTGGAGTCGCACAAGGTTGGGGCCGAGATGCTGGGGAGCAAGACCAGAGGCACAGCATGCGGGTCCCAACAAGGGCCTTGGAAGTGCAGGTGGTGCTTCTTTTGGGCCCCTCACAGCTGTGTGGGGCACTGCTGGCCTCAGCGGGGACAGGCAGAGACGGCCAGGGGCCACTGCAAGAAGCCCTCGCCTGCCTCCTTGGCATGGACCCGGTTCAGAGGGCAGGGATGTGCTGGAGGCACACTGGCCCCACGTCTAGTGTTTCGGTGTCGTAAATCCCTCCATGCACTGCCCAGTCCTGGATAGGATTGGGCCATTTGTCTGGAGGAGCATTCCCTCATGCAAGCACCCCATCAGACCGTCTGAAGTGGTACAGCCCAGGCATAGGTTGATGACTTTCCAAGAGACTTACACCAGGAGAGAGAGAGAGAGAGAGAGAGAGAGAGAGAGAGAGAGAGAGAGAGAGAGAGAGAGAAATGATGGTCCTCAGTTGGCTGAAAAGAGTCAACAGGAGAAAGCCAGAAAGGAGGAGACTGCAGAGGGCAAGAAAAGAAAGGTCCAGGCATCGAAAATGAGTTGAGGCAACCATTTCCCCCCCAAAAATTTTTGAATTACATTGATCACTAATTTCTTTTGTTTTCTTTGTTACAACAGAGAGAAACTGTTGATGGTATTGTATTGACTTGTGTAAATTATGCATTTCCAAAACGCATTTAATTGCTTCAAAATACTGTATCAGGAAAAGAGACTTGAATGGTTGACCTGCCTTGCATTTCTAAGGTGTAGTTGTGAAAAAACATGATGAAAAATTTGTGCCCTGTCTTCGTTACTTACTAGATTTGGGTCTTACAAAACTATATATATGTATGATGGTCACGTGGACAATTTCATATAGATAAGTCATACCTCCAAACATTGTGGTATTCAATAAAAAAATTAATACAATAACATATACTTATCTTAGTGCACCATTAGGGAGGTGCAGGGGGTGAAGACTGCACTGTGTGACACCCTTGGTGCGTGCGTGTGCGTGTGCGTGTGCGCGACACCACTAATGGTCAAAATTGTGGAAACCTTGTATTTATAAATAATACCATCATGTTATATATCACTGGAAAGGTAAGTTAATGCAGAATGTAATGAAACGTTTTGAATTATCTGTGTGCTATCAAACGTTATGGCCAAACAACTGGAAAAAGAAAACACAACTGCCTTATGTAACAAAAAGTGGATTTCCTTAACTCAAAACTGACCAATGAGACCGATTGCTCCGAGAGCCAGTGAGATATTATGATGACACAGCATGGAACCAATAAGGTGCTAGTATGAGTCAGCCTCTCATTTCCATGCATCAGAGTTAAAATACTAGAACTCTTATTCAGTTGTGTCATCAAGTTGGCCACTGGTTTTTTGTTGGTTACTGATTTGTGGGTGACCTGTACTGTTATATATTAAAATAAATAAAGTTAATGGGGGTGACACCATGAGTTACCACACCGGGTGAAACCAACCCTAGTGACACCACTGGTGTGACACAATTATTATTATTACTGTTACTATCATTAACATTTGATTATGTATTTGTTTTATGTATAATTTGATTTTAGTAATGCAAGCCGCCTTGAGCACTTCCCTGACTGACAAAATCAAGGGCACGAGGGTGTGCGCATGAGGCCTCTGTCCAGAGAGCATGGGCATTGTTAAGAGCATTGTTGTGTCTTACTTCGCTATTGTTATTATAATATAAGGCTATGAAAAAGAAAAACCAACACCAACTATTCTGTTAAAAAAAAGTGAGGTCCATTTCACAGCCTCACTTTCAATGTATCCAAAAGTGAATCTTCGGACCTTGCTGAATCTCTGCTCCCACCTCCTGCCCCCATCTGAAATGCCCCTGGATTTCAGCCCCGTTTTGATTTGTGAACATCCCCCCCCCGAAGTACAGTATTCTGTCAACTGCTGTTTTTAAACCTATTTCAGACAAACCGCCAGTAGACCAAAGCTAAACGCCTATGAACACAGCTGTCCTTTGGGTAACGCAACTGGGGAGGCCGCCCTGGGCCCTGCACTTTCCTGGCCAATATGTGGCCATAATATCCCCCACCCCTCACACTGGTTGAGTTGCCCTGGGTCTGCACCCTTCTAGGGATGGCTCTGCCTATGACGTTTCCTGGCGCTGAGTCAGGCCATTGTCACATCCAGCCCAGTCTTGCCTGGCAGCTCTGCAGGGTTAGAGAGGAGCTAGAGAGAGGGTCTTCCCCCATCACTAAGTTGACCATATCCAAAAAGGGACAGGGTGCCTATACCTTTAACCACTGTAAGAAGAGGACATTTGGGCAGGTATAGCTTGTTGCACCCTTCCATGATGAGCTGCACCTGCCCAAATTCCAATGGTTAAAGTCGATATAGGCACCCTGTTCCTTTTTGAATCACCTGGTCTTTCAACTGGAGATTCTTGGGACCACTGGGCTGGGCTCCCCCCCCCTAAGGGGGCCACCTTCCACTTCATATTGTAAGGAAGGGCACAAATGATAGAGCTGGCTTGGCAGTTCGAAGTTCTGCTTCTTCTAGTCTTGATCATCCACATGCACAAACCAATACAGAGACATTTGTTGCCCCTCTTCTTAGGCCTCCTTGTAATTTGAGTGGAAAGAACACATTTTCTGGAAAACATCGTGGCTTTGGGTCAGTTTGAATACTTCGAATTACCACCACCGCACAACATTTGACAACCCCCTTCCCACTGATGGAAGAGGAGGGTGTCTCACCAGGCTGGGTTGCCTCCCCTTATCTTAGGCTGCCCACTACAGTTCCACATATGTTTGTGTCCTGGAAGGCCTGATACAAATACTTGAAAACAATTATAAGTTTTGAACTAGGAGAATTTGACAGATTCCTTTTGCTGGTTATTTTTTCAGAGAAGTTTCCCCACCTGTTCACTATTCAGAGAGACACAAGCAGAGACTTGAAAAGGAACAGCGAAAAACTTGTTTGCCTTCATAATAGGAGGAGGAGGAGGAGAAAATCTAGGAGGAAAAGGTATTACCGTACTCTCCTTTCCTGCAGAAAAACAAGACTTCCCACCCTCTTAGGACTCTCACTGAAATCAATGAACTTGCAGTGTGGAGCTGGGTTAAGAGTAAATTTATTCACAAAGCCATTTCTAGGTGTCAAGTGGTAGTTTATTCAGAAGCTTCTAATGCCAGAATGACATATGTTGTTATTTAAGAGTATCAAGATTCCAGCTGTTCTGATGGGCAGGGGAAGCCCTGATATTAAGGGGACTCTGAGCTGCAAAGTACACTCAACTCACCAATTTGCACTGTACTCCAACCACAAGTTACATATACCTGTAGTAACATATGGCTGCGAGAGCTGGACCATAAGGAAGGCTGAGCGAAGGAAGATACCGGTAGATGCTTTTGAATGGTGGTGCTGGAGGAAAATTCTGAGAGCGCCTTGGACTGCAAGAAGATCAAACCAGTCCATACTCCAGGAAATAAAGCCAGACTGCTCACTTGAGAGAATGATAGTAAAGGTAAAACTGAAGTAGTTTGGCCACATAATGAGAAGACAGGATACCCTGGAGAAGAGGCTGATGCTAGGGAAAGTGGAAGGCAAAAGGAAGAGGGGCCGACCAAGGGCAAGATGGATGGATGATATTCTGGAGGTGACGGACTCAACCTTGGGGGAGCTGGGGGTGGCGACGGCCGGCAGGAAGCTCTGGCGTGGGCTGGTCCATGAAGTCACAAAGAGTCGGAAGCAACTGAATGAATCAACAACAACCAACCACTGAGCTCTGGATCAAGGATGGTGGGTAGATTTGCCCCCACCAGTTCCAAATGGCAGTGCTTTTCTTTTCCCCATAGGAGTGAATGGCAGCCATGCTGTGCACCTACATGAAGCAAGTAAATGGTGCACTTGGTGACACCATTAGGATTGGGACAGGCCCCCTGCCACTGGTAAGGTATGCTTCTTTTCAACAAAAGAAAAGAAGCTCTGAAGAGCCAGCTTGAGTAGCAGCCAACCTCAGACCTCTCCTCCTCCTCCTCTGTGAAATTGTCGAACCTGCTTTTAAAGCCATTTGCGCATCTTGTGGTAGCAGCAGCAGGTGCTTAGAGCCCTCTCCAGTGTGCTTCGCTGAGTTCTTACAACATTGCCCCTCCAAACAGCTTGGGAGGTAGCTGAGGCCGAGAGAAAGTGACTTACCCAAGAGACCACCAAGGGAGCTGCATGGGTGATCAGGGTGAGCTGCTTTGAATATTCAGAGCCAGGGTTTGTACGCTACACCGTACTGGGGGAAGAGCAAAGGGCTATTCAAGGCCCCGTGTGTGTGATGATGCTCCTATAGCTCCCCAAGGCCGTCCATTGGCGCAGCAGTCACAGCGTAGGAAGTGATGTGTTCTCAAGACCATTGAGTGAGGCCCTGCTGGACGGTGGCCTCCTGCACAACTGCACACGCCCATTGTGAGCAGCATCGGTGCCATTGCTCCAGACTGCAGAATTTTAATACTTTTGTGGTGACACAGAGGCGGCTGCCCCAAGGTGCAAACTCCTTTCCACAGCAGGTCGGGGAATACCAGTTGGGTTGGTTTCCCTTGCCAGAAAATGCACACCTTGAGACGAGGGCTGGAGAACTATGTACAGCCGTTTTTTGACGTGGCCTGTTGGAAGCTGGTACTTGAATTGCCACTGGAAGAACCTGGAGGCTCAGCCAGTTGAAAGAGATCCCCAGGTCAACAGGTGAACTGACCCTCATACTGAAACGTGACACCGCTCACATTAAAATGTGGTACCAAGACAATCATCCAACTCTGTGCCAAGAAAAATGGACTTCTGAAACCTGTACAAATTATGCAAATTAGAAAAAAATTATGCAAAATTGCTTGTTTGCATAATTTATTCTTATTTTCTGTCATGAGGAGGGACAAGGAAGTATGCAATGCGCTGCTGACTCACTGCCAAGTGCTGGGAATCATATTCAGATACCCTTCTGGTTACTGAGCTAGGAGCAGGCTTTGCCCACATACATTCAAGGAGATCTTTTTGCAGCCATAAGGACTAGAAACTTACGGTTTTTTAAAGGCAAGAAAGCTGGTACTCTTGGGAGCCTGAATTCTATTCCGCAGGCTACAGTACGCACTTCTGCTGCATCCCAGCATGCACAGCCTTGGTGATAGATCCTCTTGCCCTAACCCAGCCCATCCCTGTCCTTCCTTTCCCTGAGAATTTGGAGGCGCTTACCGATGCTGCGTTTCTTTGCTGACTTGCTAGTACAATTAGAAACCTCTTCCTAATGTTACGCATAAATTATCTTGCTGCCATTTAAACTCAAGGAAGGAATGCATTTAATTAAAACGCCTTGAGAGACAAACACTAGGATGTTTCGAGGTAACAAGCACATTTAAACGGTGGAACTGAGTGGCGCTGGGAGCCCTGCCGAGATGCACCTGGTGGGTCTCATGGCGTGCAGGCGCAATGCCACGTTTGCTCAGCCTAAACGCCCTCTCCCTGGCTGGCCCTTTCCAAACCAAGCCCCACCTCAGAATCTGCGACTCGCGCTCGATCGATCTTCAGGACGCTTCTGGTTGTCGAGTTTGAAAACAGCCATCAACTAATACATTAAGAAGAATCCCACCACCAGCAAACAACGGACGATTCAATCAATATCTAACTGTCTGGTGGTTTTAAACAGAATATGTCTGATAGGGCTGCTAATCATTTCTTTTTTAAATAAACGGATGGAGGCTCTGCGCCTTTAGTTGTTGCATTGACAGGCAGAAATTGAACAGGTGTAGCTTTCCCAGTCATTGCATCTTCATGCTGGGAAAACTCCGTGTGTTGCCTTCCCAACAAGAGCCAGGATGGGGCCGTGCCCAGAGCTGCCTCCCACCGCGTCAGACCACTGGCCCTGGAATGTAGGTCAGTTCTGCCTACGCCAACGGGGAGTAACTCTCCAGGGTTCCAGATAGGAGCCAGGGATGGGGGACCTTCTGCCGGCAGCCAGGGAGCAACAGCCCCTTTCCTGAACCCGTATCCCTGGAGAGCCACTGCCAGGCAGTGAAGCACAGCAACCTTGTGAGGTAGGCTAGGTTGACAACAGCCCTGGGCCTGCCGGGGGCCCTTAGAAGGGCCCTCTGCTAATGGGCCCTGAGAACACCTCTGGGCCCAGAGTCCTTCCTTGTGTGGCCAGGGCAAAACAATTCTCTCAGACCCACCAGGTAGGACTCGGGAGGTGCCTGCAACAGGCCGTTTTCGGAGGGTCCTTTGGAACCTGCCATTGGCCCTCGGCGGACGGCAGCCGAGCTGTAGGCTCCACAGTTTTTGCGGACAAGCTGGAGGTGGTTCAAGCAAGGAAGTCGGGATGGAACCTCGGCTGATGAAGGGTTTGGAAAGTTTCCCTTCAGTCGAGGCCTTCCCTCCCAAGCTGGCAATGACAGGTTGCTGTAGTAGCGTGCAACTCATCATCAAGGAGTTTGGGAATTGGCAGCAGACATTCAGCAAGCCCCAATGCCAGCAGAGCCCTTTCCTGCCAGTCCGTCCCAGGAGACATTCAAATTGGATACAGCATATTTGCAGGCTAAACAGGATACTAAGAGCTCATCTTCAGCGTTGTTTTTAGCAGGGCAGTTGTGCAGCCGCAGCCCAAGGCTCTCTCTAGGCTTGCGCAGGGGATCTTCCTGAGCATTGCGACCAGGCCTCTCTCTGTCTGAAGTGTCTACAATCAGGCACTGGCCTGGCGTCCTCACCACAGCTGGAAAGTAACCATGTTTCCATCCTGCTGCTGAATAAATAGGACGTTTCCATGCTCCAACATCATTTGCTCCTGCTACTACAGTATATGTCAAGATACATGTTTGGAGGTATTTCTTAAGACAGATGAAGGGGACCTGATCCTCTTCCACTTTCAATGTCCAGTCGTTTAGCTGAAGACCAGTAACAGTTGCCAAAAGTTGGCCCCTGAGAAGTGTCAGCTCCCCCCCCCCCCCGGAATATTGCCCACCCAGGAACCACCAACCCACAGGCACTGTCAGTTTGACAATGGAACAACTCCAGAGGCACACTTTGGGGGAAGCACAGCCCCCCCCTCCCTGGCCCATCACCCCCTCCTCAATATTATGCTCTTGTCAAACAAGTGGCTGAGAAATGCTTGGGCATGTTTCTACCTGGGGTGACTTGTAGATGAAAGAGTTTTAAAATAAAAAAAAAGTCAGGTACATGTGAATATATTTATATCGCGTAAAACCTTAATACAGTTAAGGATTCTGGAAGGAAAAAAAAGGGTCGGTTTATTTTAAGCACACTAGGTCAGTAATGCATGGAATATGTGTCTCATTGTGAGAAAGAAAGGGCCCAATTTATAACACTTCCTTTTCCATCAAAGTTGGAATTGTGGAAAAAATAATCCCTTTTAAAGTACCAGAGCAAAGCCGAAAGGGCTTCAAAAAGAAAAGAGTTCAAGTTCCATCAGTACCAGGGAGGTGTCACAATCCTGGATTTAAGACTTTGACACTGATTTTAACTGAACACTTTTGCCTTCTGCTGCCGATGATTTTGCTGATAGAAGGAAAAGCAGAGCATATTCAGCCTGATTCCTGTGACTAAACTCACTGAATTCAACAGGACTGGAGCTTCAAGAGTCATAAATCCTGGAGTTTCGGCTTGTTGTTAATCCCCACCAATGAATGGGGGGCAAATTTTAATCTGCAATCAGAATTTTGTGGCCAATCCTAGTGCTTGAAAAAATGTCGATGTGCCCAGTTGTGCATCCCATTGAAAACAATACAACACACAGATATTACATTCACACTTGAATGTGCAATTCCAGTGTACACACAATTTGCACCCATTATTCTTGTTCCAGCAAGTGATATGCACGGCATGCTCCTTAGCTGGATCGGCACATTAATAAATTAATTGCCCAGATAATTCAATCAAAGCTTGCAGCCCTGCTGCCTCTGACAATTTGCTAGCCCTACTTTTCTTCAAAGCAATCATGAATTCTGATGGAATTTCCCTCTAATCAAGCACATTTGATTGCTTTATTAAATTAGTTTACATTTCTGCAATTTACTCCATTTGCAAAGTTTGCGCAGCTCATAATGAACTGATTCAGTTTGGCTTTTGGAATGATGAAATGCTCCCTTTTGATGTGCAGTCCATGAATCTCTCTGCTTTTCAGGGAGAGAGAGCAAGAGATCCCATCTCTGAACAGTCGGAATCTGAAGACTGTTTATTGCCTTTTTAAAGCCTGCTAGTAGTCGCACTTTTCCTACCTGGTGCCAGGGCTGTTTAGGTGTTCGGTCCTCGCTGTGGCTCCATGCTTAAAATTCCAGAGTGTCGTTCAGGTGAGCTGGAGGAAGATCACCACCAAGATAAAACCTTCAAGCATTTCTCAGTGTCCTCTTGAGGGTCCTATTTCCCAAGCAGCGATGGTGTGGGGCAAAGAGGATGCAGGCGCCCAAAGTCACCCATTCCCACCTCTGCTGCAAGTGAAGCATTAGGCAGGGCTTTACTCACTGGGAATTACTGTACTATTAAAAGAAGACCTGCCCTTTTTTGGTTGGCTTCCAAATTCTCACTGGGCATGTTTTTACCTGCTCCTAAGAAGGTAACTTGGAACTGAAGAAGATGGAAAAATGTTTGGAGGAGTTGATGTTGATAGAGCTTATTTTGGAGCTGAAGAGTTGACTCTGAAAAGCATCCATTTTTTAATACATTGAAATGGGGGGGGGGGAGAAGGAGTACTTGCACATGAATTGCATACCTGACCAATATGTGTACAGCGATGCTGTGCATTTCTCAAGAGCGTAGCTCCTTGCACAGCAGATCAGAGGGAGACAGCCTCTGATCAAGCTGTGACTTGTCAGAAGGGAAGCAACAGCTAGATTATGGAGCTGAGGAGGAATCTGGTTTGCTAAGTTGTGAGCACTGTACGCAGAACAAGAGCTGAATGATGACAGATGCATCATTACAGTTCCCTCATGTCTAATACCCCAGAACAGCATGTTCAGTGCAAACTCCTTTTATACGGAGATCATGAACCACAGACGAAACCCTAAGCATCCATTTGCTCACTAATTCCTTCGGCATTAAACAATTAGAATTCAGAGCCTATAATATCGACTGCTGGAGTGTTCTGAAGAGTACATCATGTGCTCTTGCTCCTAGAAATTGCTCCAGAAAGATGCAGGACTCAGAGGATAGCTGGATGTTGCGAGATTTTCTTGCATGAGCGCCATGAGCATGTTTTCGTGAAAAAGTCCTATCTATCAGCCTCAGTTCTCCTTCAGGAAAACGAAAACAACAGTGCCATAGCTTTTATACCAAGCCTGGCCAAAGAAGAGGCTTCAGACTGTGCGTCGGTTTCTGGGTTGATGTTTCAAACCCTTGTTCTTTGTTGTGCCCATAGGGGAATCTGACACTTATGCACCAAAATCTCAGCTTGTAGCTCACCAGGTCATGAGATGATTGGTTCAAGCCTTGTGGTCACTGATAGAATATGGCTATTCCACCAGTAACCAGGGGTCAGCATACCTCTAAGGCTTGTGGGGTAGAGTAGCAAAGTGGTTAAGAGCTATGAGCTGGAACTCCCCAGGTCCAATCTCTGATCACTCATGAACAAACTAGATGGCTTTAGTAGACAACTCACTCTGAGTCTCAGCTCCCCATCAGAAACATGGGGCAAAAATACTGAGTGTTAATACCAGAAGCGTTTCTACAGTAGGGGCCTTACCGTAAGTTGCGCCCCATCCTAGTACCATGTTTTCAAACCGGAACGAGGAGGCCCCGCCCCCTCGCCGGCAGAGCCATTCGATGCTGCGAAGGTGACGAGCAGGGAGTCTCCTCTGGTTAATACAGATTTGTGATGAAATAAGGATGGTTGGAAGCACTTCTGAAGGGTTCTTATGATTATTACAAGCCATGTTACAAGCCATGATGGGTATATATGCAACTTTCTGGTTTTAGAAGTAGGCTATCTCTGAATGCCAGATGCAAAGGAGTGGCAACAGGATACAGGTATCTTGTTGTCTTGTGTGCTCCCCGAGGTATCTGGTGGGGCCACTGTGAGATACAGGAAACTGGACTAGGTGAGCCTTTGGCCTGATCCAGCTGCAGGGCTCTTCTGAGGTTGTTCGTGAACATGTGTAGAGGGGAGATGGACATGCCTGCTTCACCTGAATGCCTTGCATGCAGGGCATCATCAGGACTGCAGGGCTGATGATGCCCAGGGCTCCCTCCCTGTGGATTGGAATTCTGCTTTGCAGGGTTCCAGATTGTGTGGAGAGAGCCTGATGCACACGCCATTACATAAGAACATAAGAGGAGCCCTGCTGGATCAGGCCAAAGGTCCATCTAGTCCAGCTTCCTGTATCTCACAGTGGCCCCACCAGATGCCTCAGGGCAATGTGCAATGTGCAAGCATTGATTCTATGCAGACTTTCAAGTGAATGTGTGTAGGTGACTACAGTAGGTCAGGGTGGGGCCTGCTGCCATCTTGATCCTGCTCCCCCCCCCCTACATACAATCACTCATCCCGGATACGTCATGAGAACAGGCCTATAATCCAAAAGTTATTATAAATTAATATCTCCCAGGAGCCCTATTTCAAAATTCCATGGCTGGGAATGAGCAGGAGGCAATTTGAGATCTTTGAGACGTGATTTATTTCTTTAAAAAGGGTTAAAGAATGTGGATTATGTGTTTCACAGGGTGTGCACACCCTGATCCTTGGGAGGTAAGGTGGGTATCATAACAAAGAGGAATAAAGGAGCCCAATTGCCTGACCCACCTACTCTCTCTGCTTGCTGAGGAGAAAGGTCTAGCTCGGCACTCAGCCCTGAAAGGCTGTTTTCACCCAAAGTAGTTTAATTCGCCCTTCCTTGTGCTTAGGAATTTACACCTCGGTAGGAGATGTTGTGGTTTCTTGGCAGAGCTCTGGAGTCAGGGAGGTTCGGTGGCAGCAGGCAGCAGTTCTGGCTCAGCTGGGCGTTTCGGGCACAGAGGAGTCAGTGCCTCAGAAGAATAACTGGTTGATAAACCAAGAACAGTGACATCGCTTCTCGTTTCCCAACTATAAAATGTCAAACTCATTTATTTAAATGACTTTTATCTTTGCATACCCAATCTCTGAGAAAGAACAGGAATCCTGGGTTGGGGAGGGTCTGTGAGAAGGACGGGGCTTAACCCTCCCCACCTCTGCTGAGTCGCCCCCCCCTGGCCCTCCTCACATGGGCTCAGTTCTGGTCTGGGAGGCCAGCTGTAGGAAACAAAACTGGGGGGGGGGCTCCCTGTTGGCTGCCCTGAAAATAAATCAAGGCATTGGACAGGAGCACTCAAACTGCCTGATTTAGCCCCCCCCACTTAAGCCTTGCTTTGGGGAAGGGGGAAGGAGTAGCATGAGGCAGACAGACAGACAGACAGACAGACAGAGGGCTCCCAGGGCAAGTCCTCCCATGATGAGGTCAGTTGAGGAAATGATGAGGTGGCAGCTGGGTGGGGCACCTGCCACCTGACTCCACCTGCTCAACCCGCTCTGCTGTTTCCGCTCCTCCTCTTGCTGGACTTGCAAAGGAAAAGAGTGAAACAGGAAGTGTAGAGGAGAGCAGACTGGTGGACTAGAATTGCTGGGCAAATGGGGGCAGGTGGCGGGTACCCCACCACCACCCAAGCTGCCACCTGAGGTCTTGGGCCAGCCCCCCCCCCCCGAGGGCTCCTATCATTTTCAGCCAGGAATCATGGGGTTTGTAGTCCCATGAGAAGCTCCATTATCTCCAGCTGCAAATTACCCGCGGCACAGCTGAGCAGGCCCACGGGGCCTCTCCTGTAGGATGGGAGCCCCCTGTTACTACCCTTCCCAAAGATGTGGTGTTTGGGGCTTGGAGAAATAGGGGGCGGTAACAGATGGATGGCAGAGGTCATGGTGTGTCCCAGCCTGAGTCAGCCAAAGTTTGAAGGGCTGTTCCTGAAATTGGATTGGAGGAACCGTATTTAAAAGGGGAACGTTAGCATTTTAAGTGAAGCTCCTCCTCCGATTCTTGCACCATCCTCCCCAGCTGAGGAAATTGGGGGGGGGGGAATTGGTAGACAGGGAAAGAATTCATGGAAAGGCAGCACACTCTGTGCCCACTGCAGTGACTCATGCAGGGATGAGCTGGGCAGCTTCCTCTCAGGATGCTTCAGGAGTGGAGGATGGTGGCAATTCTGCCACCCTGTCCCACATCAGGACTGTCTGAATGAGCCAATCAGGTGGAGAGGATGCAGAATTACCTTCCCACAGAGTCTGCTGACTGGAAGGAGGCATGGCCAAAGTGACGCAACATCATACAGAGACAGAGCAGGCAGCTTCCTCTGTGGGTGGATACAGGGCTGGCGCAGCCTCCGTTGCATCCAGAGTGCAGAGCAGGCAGCTGGGAGGTCACCTCAAGGGAAGGGAACATTTGTTCCCTTCCCCCAGTGTAAGCCCCAGCCGCCTAAACGGGTCTCCTCGTATGTGGAATTCCCTCCCTTTTGACTTACGAACTGCTCCCTCCTTGGACACTTTCTGGCGAGGCCTAAAAACCTTCTTGTTCAAAGAAGACTTCTTCTGAGTCCTTGCCTTTTTTAACATCCTGCTGGTACGCTGCTGTTTTTTATGCTCATGTTTTAATTGTAATAATGATCTTTTTAATCAATTTTTAGATGTTGTTTTTATTAGGGCAGAAGTCTGGCTCAGTTGGGAGAGCTGCTGCCTTCAAAGCCCGAAGACCGGTGAACTTGATAAGTTCGAGACACGCCGCCAGCAAAAAGCTATGAAAGCCTCCAGGAGGAGAGATAAGAGCTTCCAGCTGCGTCGGTTGAGTGTGGGAGGCGCCAGCCAGCAGAATTGTCAGACTGTAAAAAGGTAACCACCTGGAAAGTAGCCGTTCATGAAAGATTGGACATTTATATATTGTAAAAAAAAACCAAGGGGGGTTAGGACAGCCTGCCCATGTACACCGCCTTGGATTAAAGTCGGAGGAGAAATCCAATGACCGAGAAAGGCGGTATGTGTGTGTGTGTGTGTGTGTGTGTGTGTGTGTGTGTGTGTGTGTGTGTGTGTGTGTGTATTAGTTTTCGTCAACTGTTTTTTACTGTTTTAAAAAGTGACTTTTTGTATTGTACTTTTTATTGTATTTTCTTTTCTGTTGTAAGCCGCCTTGGGTCCCTTCGGGGAGAAAGGCGGGGTAAAATATTGTAAATAAATAAATAAATAAAACAAAACATGTGCACCGGCTATTTTGCTGGAGCAAATCTGGGAGGACCGTGTAACAGCGGCCAGGCTTGGGACTGGGGATAGGATTTGGCGGAGTGCACCACTGCCACTCCCTGCCCCTGCCCGGGCCTGGATGACCAATCCCACCCAGCATGATAAATGGGCTCTCTCATATCTTGAAAATATGGTCAAGATTTGCATTGCAGCTAATGAGTTTCTCTGTGAGAACAAAGTGCTTATTTCTGGCCATCATCTACTACTTAATGACATAACTTCCTGCTTAATGATGTCACTTCCGGTCCCCAGCAGCAGGCGCCATGAATGCTATTTGGCCCACTATATGAACTGAGTTTGACACCCCTGTTCCAATCTTCTTCTTTTAATGCAGGGGTGGAGAACCTTTTTCCTCTCAAGGGCCATTTTAATATATACAAATTTGTTTGCGGGCCGGGCATAAGGCTGGACGCAATTTTTTATTTATTTAATTTTTGCAAAAAAACCCACCCCGGTCTCCGGAGGCTCCGTGCTCACTGTCCGAGACCGCCGCCGGCTCCACACGTCACCCCCGGAAGCCAGGAGAGGGCCTCTGCGCCTCCTCCTTGGCTGCTGGCTCGGCCCCTTCTGACCAGGCCCTCGTCAGCGATTTCGCACATGCGTACAACGCCTCATCGGCGTTGTACGCATGTGTGAAATCACTGACGAGGGCCTGGTCAGAAGGGGCCAAGCCAGCGGCCGAGGAGGAGGCGCTGAGCTCCTCTCCCAGCCTTTGGGGGTGACATGCGGAGCCAGCGGTGGGTGAGTGCAGAGCCTCCAGGGGCCAGTTGGGCGGCCTCCCGGCAATCTCTCGGCGGTCCGAATCGGATGGCCTCGGGGTCCTTCAACGGCCCGCGGGCCGGAGGTTCCCCACCCATTTTAATGCAAACATACAGTAGTTGAATGATCAAGGGATGTTTCCTCCAGCTTGCAACAACGGTGCATCTGTTCGGCCACGTTTTCCTCTATGGCTCAGAAGACGAGTTTTTGGAACCCTTTGCTCTACTGCTCAGAAAGCAGTTCTTGCTTTGTGGGTCTTACTTCTGGTTCAACATGTGCATAAGATTGGGCTTCTCTAGTGCTTCGAGAGCACCAAGAGCACAGCTGAGGGTCAGCCTGCCTTGAGCCCCTTTCCCCATTCCAGCGTGGGATGAGAAAAAACCTCTCTTCCTCCAAGACAAGAGTCAGTTGCTTTCAGTCCAGCACACCAGGAATCGATCTTGTGCTCCGTAATTCAAGCTGTTCGGTTTCAGGCTGTGGCCAAGAGGGTGAGCCAAAACACACACACAGATTCAGGGCAACTCAAATGTTACATTGCAGGGAGTTTGAGAAACATTTTGGCTGACACAGGCGAATCCCGCGATCTGGGGGATTTTCATTGTGGCAAGAAATGTCTTATGTAACTTATGAGGTCCAGCTGTGCATAAAGCCTGGAGGTGAAAGGACAGGCAGTATGGCCCACTGAGCAGGCACTCACCCACTGTCCAAATGCCTGGCGTTGCATTCTGGAGGGGAAACTTTGTTAGTCTGTTGAACCCAAAACAACAAAGGGGGCTAACCAGATGCGACTTACCTGCCAGGCTGCCCCACATGCCAGGCTGCCCCACTTCCCTTTGCATGTCCGTGCAGGATCGAACGGGCGGGATCAGCCTCCGTGCAGAAAATCCAGTGCATGTCAGCTAAAACTGTGGTAGATTTCCAAGTCAAATGAAAGGCAGGAAGTCACGTCAAGTCAATGCTTTGCTGCCAGACTGGCTCCGGCGGCAAGTGGAAGGGACCACTTTGCACCTCTGTGTAACCCCGGGCGGCACTTACCACGCTGCCCACCCTCTGGCTACACTACTGTAGGCGGGACAGAGAACATTTCTGGCCTGAAACCCCGGAGAGCCACGGCCAGTCCGTGCTGACAGGGCTGCGCTGGATGGACCTGTGGTCTGACTCAGCACAGGGCAGCTTCCTGGGTGGGCAGCAGAGGCCGTCGTGTCATCTAAGGGACATTCAGAGAACAAATTGTGCCCCCCCCCACTTTGGGGTGTGTGTATGAGGCTGCCAGAATGCCTCCTGGAATTTATGCTGCTTCGTGGCGGCGCGTTATTCTCAGTTGTCATGTCTTGTTTGGCCCTAAGAGTGTGACTGGAACATCTGGAGTTCAAATCCCACTTCAGCTGCAAACTCATCTGGTGGCCTGAAGCAAACCCTGTGCTTGCACTGCCCCCTCCCCCCTTGCCGGCCTCCTTTACCAAGTTAGATCAGGATTGTGCAGTGCTTGGCCCACTCTTGCTCGCAGTCGTACATCATGCAGACTGGCACGGCTTCTTGGGCATCTCTCTCTCTGCCCAGCCAGAGCAGAAGAGAATCAGGTGGCGTCAGCAGCAGCAGTTGGTGTCCTCCGATGATCCTCCCTCTTCCACTGTCAAAATGGACACGCACTGTGTGTGGGCCAGAGAAGGGTGTGGACAGCAACATTGCAAGCGCTTCCCAGCTTTATTGCCAATAAACCCAGGGGTCCAGCAGCAGGAGCAGGCAGCATCCTGCCGACTTGATTGCTGTTGCTGGAGACGAAGGATGAAACGCTTTGCACATGATTACTTAACAAGCTCTGGAAGGGGGGGGTTGGTTGGTGTGGCTGTTTTTGGCGTTCTTTTTTCTTACGAAAGGTGGGGTAGAGTTGCAGCCAGAATCCACACCAGGGTCACTCCCTCGGCAGATATCGGAGGGCTGTGAGCAGCTGGCTGGGGCAGCGAACACGAAGGTGGCGGCTTTTGTGTCCCACCCCTTCCTCCGCCCAAATGCCGGACCATTTTGGACAGGGAGCATTCAGGTTGCTTCGCTTGAGGACACAGACCCAAGAAGAGAAGGCCTTGCTCTGGATCAGGCCAAAGGCCCGCCCAGTCCAGCATCCTGCTGCGTCCCACAGCGGCCACCAGCTGCCCCAACAGAGGCCCATGAGCAGGAGAGAAAGACTAACGACGCCGGCCCTGCCATTGCTCCCTTGCAACTCGTATTTCAAAGGTAGACTGCTGCTGAGGCTGGAGGTAGAACATGTATGTAGCAGTCATGACTGGTGGTCAGCGACAGACCTCCCCTCCGTGAACTTGTCCAATCTCCTTTGAAAGCCATTCAGGACACGGTGTGTTCATCAGCACATTTCGTGGCAAAGAATACAACAGACTAACTCTGCACTGTGTGAAGCAGCTCGTGAGTGGGCCTGCGCATCCTACGGGCTGCCACCCCTTTCAGAGATGATGATGGAACAAAGATGTTCCACTCCTTTCTTTGTCACCCCTCTGTGGCAGAGGCTCTTCATCTTCATGACCAGGCGTGGCCCAAGGTGATCTGAAACGGTGGCTGATCTTGGGGGCAACACAATCTGGGACACCGCCTGCCCCGCAACCGCCTCAGTTGCAGTGCGCTGTGGGGGGAAGCCCCTTTCTGTGCTCCTTCTGCTGTTTTTGCAAATCTGAACGTGCAGGACTTCCTGTTTTAGTCAAAGGGATTGGGCAAATGAAGGACCCTCGTCATCTGCATGCTTCTCGTAAATAAACAGGAAGCCCCAGCCCCACACTTCTGGGATTGCAGAGCTTATGCGAGGAGTAAGGAGTAAGGAACGCCAAAATAGTAAGGAGGTGGTGGATGATCTGTTTCCTGCTCAAGTGAGTAAGCGGATCAGTGCAGCTCAAGTCCGTGGTGGGTGGGGGGTAGCCAACAGTAGCAGACTCTTAAAGGCACCTTGAATCCGGCACCCTCTCCCCCCCCCCATCTGCTGCTGATGCAAGCTGCATCAGGTCATCTTGTGGCTGGGCCAACACCCCCCCCCCCCATCCAGAAGTATGCATGCGCAAGCACATGCACCAGCACCACCCCCATAAAACTGTGTGCACACACAGCCAGGGCCCATGACAGGGGGGGGAAAGGGAGTAAATTGTACCCGGGTCCAGGGTCAAAACGGGGGTCCAGGAGTCAAAGGAGGGGGCCCAGGGCCAGAAAGAAATTTCCTGGGACCTTAGTTGGCCTCATGGAGAGTGAAACCAGGAGACTGGATCTACCAACAAATTACAACTCATCACATATATCGCTAGGAAGCAAAATTCTCCCATCGTTTCCTGGGTGGGCCCTGAATCCTGCAGTGCTGAGGACTCGGTGCTGTTCAGGCTGCTGCTTGGCCTCACCAAATGTGCGGCTTTCGTCATTATTTGTGGGCCAAGGGAGATCATTTCGCTTCTGCCTTCTCTTTGCCATTGATTTTAACAGAGCCTTCTGGGCAGGGGTCCGTTTCACAGCCATTTCAATTCGGAGACATTCCTGAGTGACCGGTAATGAAAATGTAAAGTAATGAAGGAGGAATTTTGCGTCCAATTCCACTGTCTTTGAGCCAAACTATATGAAGTGCTTCACTGGCTCTGCCGCTTTTAACTTTTTGTTAGCAAACAACAGCTGTGGGTGGACCTGATCCAGATCAGGACTGTAGTGTGTGTGTGTTTGTGGGGGGGGGCACTTTTTACACTCTTTTGCCCTGCAGCAGTGCGAGCTCAGACCAGCTCCCTTCCCCTCTGGCTCCTGTTTCTTTTAGGAGAGAAGTTTCCCCCATGGGTGAAATAGGAGTGGGGGGAGGGGGGGTAGTGCCCCGACTGCACCGGGGGGGGGGAGTAATGCCCTCCATCGTCCCCATACCATACCACGGCCCTGAACTGGCTCAGCCACCACCACCACCACCCTGCCACGACTGCTGCTACTTACTAATCATCGCAAGTGTTTTATAATAATAACTCAGCCATGAAGCTTCCTGGGTGACTTTGGGCCAGTCACTATCTCTCAGCCTTACCTACCTCACAGGGTTGTTGTGAGGGCAAAAGGAGGGGAGGGACTATAAATGCACCACCCTGACCTCCATGGAGGAAGGGCGGTATAAAAATATGAAAAATAAACGTAACTAAATAAGTTGCCGTCGATAATTGCATTAGCTGATCACTTTCAGTGTCTGAGTTTATGTGATTCTAGAACTGCAGCAACTACTTCAGAGGAAACTGTGTTGTCTCTTCACAGTACTCCTTTGTGAATATGAATACAACATGGATTTCCCAATAGCATGATCTCTGTAATGCAAAGCTGGTTTATTTATTCTGGTTTCTGGTTAATTCTGATGTCATTCAAATCCCTCAAATCCCACTTTTCCCACGGTCCATTGAGGATTTCTTCTGAATCAGGTCTCAGTGGGTTGCATTTGATGGTGATGTTGGATGAATACAGGTCTTATATAGATCACATTCACACAGTTTCAATCTCTCCTCCTCTCTCCATTGTTGTCTCTTGATACTATCACAATATTATGCTGTGGAAGGTGAATGTCTCATTTAGCCTTTTTCAAGCTGCTCTTCTCCCAGCTGCGCTGAATCTTCTCCTCCTAAATTGGTCATAAAATCTTCCTGTATTCTTATTCCACATAGCTCTCCATGGAGCACCTGGAACACATCTGCCATCAGCTGATCAAATGCATGCAACTGTTTCACAGCCTTCTTCGAGATTTTTCCAGCACTGGGCACAATCGACTGGGAAGATCTCTTGTGCAAGCCCCTTTGAAATGAATAGGAACGATGCGAGAGCCTAATAGTACTCTTGCACATGCATCACCCATTCATTTCAATGGGGCTTGTGCAGGAGATCTTCTCAACCCTGGGTTGTGTCCCAAACAACAAGTCCCCATTGTTCCATGCAGTCCAAATATGAGCACATCGCAGGCCAAACGTGTTCAAATGTCGTGATGGGGACAGGGCTCAGAATGGCGGAGTGCAACACTGGATTCTGAGGGCTCTTCTGCTCCTGGTTCCGTTTAGGGTCATCCTGCACTGTGCCCAGGTGAGTTTGGAAAGAGGAAGGAAGGAGGCAACAGGAACAGGCTGTTCTGAGGAATGGAATTCGGGGCCAAATTTATGCCTGGATGACATTCAGCAACATCATCCTGTTCCCCTGATTTACCTCGTATTGTCCCGAGTATAAGACGCACCTGATTATAAGACGCACCCTTAAAGTTTGGTGCTATTAAAAAAATTAATTAAATCACTGGCATTAAATTGCAACAGCCTGATTATAAGACGCACCCCTAGTTTAAAAACTTAAATTAGGAGAAAAAAGTGAGTCTTATACTCAGACCAATACGGTATTTCCAGTGTGGTGCATCCGCCCATCATTGTTCAAATTTGTCCCACTATATATATCTTAATCTCTTATGTGGTAATGATATCATACAGTAACTCTTAAATCTAAAAGTTCAGCTTGACATAGGCCATATTAGTGTTTGTAAAAATCACGTTGCAAAGCAATCCAGCACCTATACCCTTCATTCATTCATTCATTCATTCATGTGAGGATATTAAGTTAACTTACAGCCCAATCCTATTGGGCTCCACTGCTTCTGGAACGCTGCCAGAGAGCCTGGAGCGCCCCCACACGCAGTGGCAGGGTGAGGAAGGACCGCCAATGAAGGTTAGTTGGCGGGGAGGGGCAGAACGGTGCAGGGGGAGGGCAGATCAGGGTGGAATGGGGGAAGGCTGGTGGTGTGACTGAGGCGGGTGGGGGTGGCACTCAGCTCAGGCAACTTGCACCAGATGCTATTCCCTCCGGTACCAGCCAGCATGCCCATCCCTTTGTCTCCTCAGACTTGCGCCAGCTAAAGAGCTAGTGCAGGTGCAAGTAAACCCATTGGTGAGTGGGAGGATTACGGAGGGGTAAGGGATAATAATGTCCCTTTCCCCTCCCAAACCTCCTGATCTGTTGTGTCCCCCCCCCATAGCATGCAGCCCATTTTGGCATAGCTGCATGCTATGGTGGGGAAATCCATAGGATTAGGCTGTTTTAGAATCTCCCATATTTTGAACAGCTGTACTTTACTATTCTCAGCCCAGACGCCTGATTGCATGATCTGTGCCTGTGTGTGTGAGTGGCTGTGTTTCATATTGTTGCTGTTTTTTATTGTTAATATGGCTTGTTTTATTGTTAAAATGACTTTCTGTCCTGTGCTGATTACTGTTTGCTTGTTTCCTTTATTGTTTTATGAATATTTGTAAGCAGCATTGGGTACCCTAATAACGGGGGGGGGGGGAATGTAAGATATAAATATTTTAAAGAAATAATAACAAATATGCCATGTTTATGATGCTTCTATAAATTGAACAGTCTCTTTCAACATGATCCATAAACCAGTTAAACCAGAAAAGCTGGACGGAAGCCAATAACCTTCAGGATCTTAAAGAACAATACCTGGGATTCTTTCCAGGTGATTTATTTAGGATGTGGGAAGCAGTATATACCCACACATTGTTTCAAAGCACCCTCAATACTTTCTTTGCACTAGTAGCACACTAACAGCACAATCCTATGTAACTCTTGCACTGATGTAACAGTAGATCCACCGGTGTAAGTATACTTATGCCAGCGTCACTTGCCGTACGCTGACGTACACAAGACGAACACCAGTGTAACCCCCCTCGGACGCCGCGCATGTGCAGTTCGAACATAGAACAGACTCCAGTGCAACTCCGCTGGTGCAGGGGGCATTCTGGGGCTGTCTGAATGCCCCCGGAATGCCCCCTGCACCAGTGGAGTTGCGCTGGCGTCTGTCCTGTGTCCGAACTGCGCATGCGTGGCGTCTGAGGGGGGTTACGCTGGTGTCCGTCCTGTGTACGTCAGCGTGCAGCAAGTTACACTGGCATAAGTGTACTTACACCTGTGGATCTACTGTTACACTGGTGCAAGAGTTACACAGGACTGCACTGTAACAGTCACTGCTAACAGTTGTCATACTAGACATGAAACCCCAGGAAAGCTGCTTTTCTTTTGTTGATTGAAAGAGGTGAATATAACATACTGGTCACTTTCAAGCAGCAATGGATACCCCCCGACAGCCCCCCCCCAAGGCTTGAGCCATAATTCAGTGGGGCTTACCTGCTATTTTCTTAAAATTTGGAAAATAGGATGATTATTTGGAGCAAAGGTATGATAAAAATGTAATCAACAACATGGGAGCGGGAGGCAACTTCAGGAACTATTTCAGCCTCCCAAAAGCATGACTCCCAACCCAAAAAACAAAGTAGACAAACACTCAGCACAATCCCCGCCCGCCCCATTGCTCTTAGGGCCATGTCATTCCACCCCAAATGGCAACCTGCCTGCTGGTTGTGAAGAGAACAAGGGGGTGGCCCCACGTTTTTTACTGGCCCTGCTGCTGGAGCATCAACAGCAGGCAGAGAAAATAATGGGTGAAGCCCATTGGCTGCCTGCATGCCATGGAAAGAAGCTGCATGTGGTTCTCCTGACTTAAGAACATAAGAACCTCAGAAGAGCCCTGCAGCTGGATCAGGCCAAAGGCCCATCTAGTCCAGCTTCCTGTATCACACAGTGGCCCCGCCAGATGCTTCCACATGTAGCTGTGCCGGTCTGACCTATGTGGTTGAAAAAGGCACACACACACACACACACACACACACACACACACACACACACACACACACACACACACGCGCGCGCGCGCGTGTGTGTGTGTGTGTGTGTGTGTGTGTGTGTGTGTGTGTGTGTGTGTGAACAGAGACGCTTGTGGCTTTGACCTCTTGGGACCCTGCAGCCATTTGCTGCTACAGTATGAATAATGAAGAGCCGATGGACGGGCAGCCCAGCTGGCCCCTCAATTATGCATGAGGCCCGTTCATTTTTAGAGTGGCCAAACTGCTCACCACGGTGCCCCCCCCCCCGGAAAGAGGGATACAATGTTAAGACTTTTATTCTTAGAAAACAGCACCTCCAATTCAACAAAGGTGGCCCTCTTTTTGGAGTGCTCAAAGTAGAAATGAAAAACCTCTCTTTCTGCCCCAAATCTCTTTCTGCTGTTTAGATTGTCCATGTCTGGCTGTCTTTCTGAAACCATCGAAACAGCAGAAAGAAGAGAGACTTGGTAATATGGTCTTACAATGAGGGGCTCCATGTTTCCCAACATCCTATTCAACAGCCACCTCTCCCACTCAGTACGTTGAGTATGTTGAGCTCTGGTAACGTCTCTTGATAGGAGGAACCACTGAAAACAAGGGTGCTACACCCTGTATTCTTGCAGCCTGCCAGGGGCATAGCAAGATGCTCCCCTACCGGGGGCGTTAGACCGCAATGATGCCCCCGCCATGTGACGTCGCCACGGAAGCCACGCCCCCTGCATTAATATAACGTGGCCTGCGACAGGCCACCAACAAGCCCAGGGGCGGGCGGGTCGAAAACGCCTCCCCTGGGCTCCGGAAGCCTCAGCAGCGGCGCAACGAGGCTCACCGCCACTGCCGAGGCCCAAAAAAGAAGAAGAAAAGCAGCGCGGAGCCGCTGCTGCCGCGATTGGGGGTGAGTGATGCCCCCTGCTGCCCCCTGGCCCTCCTGCCTGGGGCCGTACCGCCCCCACCCACCCCATTCCTACGCCACTGCAGCCTGCCATCGGATTGGGCTCTCCAGTCTATTTGGTCAGGTCAAACCTACATCACATGTTATGTTACAGGTTCCTTAACATGAGTTTATATTTATCTCCTAATTTCAGTAAGCCAGTAAGGAATGCCTTTCTGACCTATAACGTCTTTGCTAAAGGCCATATTAGATGTGTGTGTGTGTGTGTGTGTGTGTGTGTGCGTGCATGCTTGCACGCATCTTCATTATTATACTGCATTTTACTAAAACAAACAAACAAACACCCAAGGTAGCTAATAGTAAAATATAAAAACATAGCAACAATTCAAACCAAACCAAACTAACCCCTACTCAGCCAGACAATCAAAGCTCCAGCAGCAGATACTGCTCAAAGACCTGGCGAATGAGGTATAGACACAGAGTTCGCCTGTATCCTTGTACCTGCTGGCAACATCTGTACCTGCCAACTCAAATATGGTTCCATGCCCCTGACAAGGTGGCCTCGAGCCCCGAAAAGCACATGCCGCAACAAGCAGGAGAGCCTTGGGACTCTGTGGGTTTTGCTAGAACAGATTCGACACAGCTGTCCGTCTGGAGCTCATCCCTAGTCGCTGTACGAATGGGCTGCTTTTCCATGGGAGGAGAAAACTGCCTTGGTTTGCTTCACTGTACTCAGGCAGTAGTGTGACATTTGTGGCAGCCTGCCTGTGCAGGTGCAGTTGCCAAGTTGCAACTTGGGCAGAGCCATACTGTATCTCTGCAGACGGAGACAGCAGCCATGAAATTAAAAGACGCTTACTCCTTGGAAGGAAAGCTATGGCAAATTTAGATAGCATAATAAAAAGCAGAGATATCACCATACCAACAAAAGTTCGTATAGTCAGGGCGATGGTGTTCCCAGTAGCAATGTATGGTTGCGAGAGCTGGACCATAAGGAAGGCTGAGCGCCGAAGAATAGATGCTTTTGAACTGTGGTGCTGGAGAAGACTCCTGAGAGTCCCTTGGACTGCTAGGAGATCAAATCAGTCAATCCTAAATGAAATCAACCCTGACTGTTCCCTGGAAGGACAGATACTAAGGCTGAAACTCAAATATTTTGGCCACCTAATGCGAAGAGAGGAGTCTCTGGAGAAGATTCTGATGCTGGGAAAGATTGAAGGCAAAAGGAGAAGGGGAAGGCCAAGGATGAGATGGTTAGACAGCATCACCGATGCAACGAACATGAAAATGAGCGAACTCAGGAAGATAGTGGAGGATAGGAAGGCCTGGCGGGATATGGTTCATGGGATCACAAAGGGTCGGACACGACTTAACGACTGAACAACAACAACAATACTGTATCTCGGCAATTTTCAACCGGTGTGCCGTGAAAGGTCTGCAGGTGTGTCGCGGACGTTTGGAGCACAGCAGTTAAAAATTGCTGAAAAACTCTTCTGGGTTCTGTGGCTCTGTGGTGCTAAAAACAGAGTTGCAAAACCCAGAGGAGTCTCCTGGAAGCCAGAAGTGACACCACAAGAGGCAAAGACCATAGAGGTCAGTGAAGAAAAATGTTGAAAATCGCTGCTGTATCTTTACATTTTCTGGTGCAGAGGGAGGCAACTTCTCCGACTCCTTTCTCCATCCTTTAGTCTTTCCCTCACCTACCTGAATTAATGAGCACCACGTGTAGGGGGCTGTGGTTGGGGCTGGCAGCCACTTGCTGGTCATGGGACAACGTCGGCGGGGAGTAAGAAAAGCACTCCGACACATGGAGGTTTCTAGGCCTGGCCTCGTCCCACAGCCCCAGGGTCTGGGTTCGTGTTCCTTGACAGGCAACTGAGGCTGCTCTCAGAGAAGGCAGCCAGGAGAGTTGTGCACACCGGCTCCCCGAGTTATGAATGGTCTGTGCAGGCACAGCCTGTCCATTGTGGTGCTTTCGCACAGGCGCCAGAGCGCACGGATGGCCAGAGCCTCCAGATTTGGAACTAGTACCGGGGGGGGGGGGGGGATTTAGTCTATTTTTCAGGCAGGAAACAATGGGTGGGCAGGCACATCCTCAATCGTACCTGTGACTTTTGGAAAGGTTCAAAGGCTTAGGGAACTGTTTTGCCTGGTAAAACATCCTCTGCATTTCATAATAATGTTTACACCAACAACATTGATAAGAAGCTCTCAGCATCTGCAAGCACAAGTGTCTTGTTGGTGGGGGAGAAACTGCCCAGGGGAGGAAAGTTTTGCAGGCAGCAGGCACTGGCTTTTTCCACTCCTAAACTAGAGCTGTACACTGTTCCTAAAAGCATGGTACATTTCACTTTCCCTTGACGTGACTTGTCCCTTCTTGTTTGCAAAGGGCTCCAGAAGACCAGAGTAAGAAAAAGGTGCTGTTGCAAAATAAAGCACACAAAACCACTCTCTTCCCCCCCCCCCCCCCCAGTGTATTTTCATAAACAGAAGTGGATTCTATTTCTACATGAGTTTTTCCTATTCTGTCTCAGGGCCACAGAATTCTTTCCAAGTAACAGGAAGGTCCAAACCAATCCTGGGAGGAGAGACAAAGGGACAAGAGCCTGGTGATTTTGTTTAGCTTTTGTAATCTCCTTACTTAGAAAAAAATGTAGGCATTGAACTGTTGTGGGTGGGAGGGGAGCAGGCATCACTCAGGCGGACAGACAGTGTGATGCCTTCAAGCACCACCTGTCCTTCAGAAGCAAACACACACACCCCAATTGCCTTTTGCAGTTTGCTTCAAAACCACAGACAACTTTCTCCTGCTTAATAGAAAGTCAAAAACTTGGGGTGAAGTGGGCACTTAGGGTGGCGTGCTGGGGGGAGGAACTAGCACATCCTGCTGCCTTCACCCGCTGCTATACATATTGGCCAACCGGGAGGCTGAGAAATCCCGCGAGGGGAGGACAGGGCAGCGGCCAGGCCAAGCGCATTCTCTTGGCCAGGCTCTCTGGGGTAGGGGAGTGCCTCATGATGCCACCTTGGCTGGGCCTGCAGCCAGTTTTGTTGAACATCGCTCTGCAAATATGGGGGCTCCTCCCCTGAAAGAAATGGGGAAGCCCACAAGTAGGTGTCTTCTTGTGAACAAAGTCAATAGTGTATCTTTCCTTACAGAACCAGCTCCCAGTAAAATGTCAGTAGGAAAGATACACTATTGACTTTGTCTACTCCTCTCTGGGGAGGCAGTCCAAAATGGTGGTGCTACCGCTGAGAAGACCCATTGAATGTGACCGATTACAGAGACTCAGCTGATAGGAGCACCTTGAGACCCTGACCTCTGAGGTTGGTCCGTGTGCGCAGAAGAGAACACAGCAGTATATAAACATTCTTAACAACAACAACAACAACAACAACAACAACAACAACAACAACAACAACAACAACAACAACATATGGGAGAAGGTCATCCCTCATGTAACTAGGTCATGGACACAACACACATGCCACATAAGGCGGTCTTATGGTGTGCCAGACCACTGGGCATCTTCCTCCGTATTGTCTACATTAGCGGACTGAAGCTCTGCAGGGATCCAGACAGATCGTTCTCAACCCTTCCTGGAGATGGCAGGAACTGAAACGGGGATCTTCTGTGACAAGGCAGATGCTCAAGCTGCAGCCCCTCCCCAGAAAACTTCGGAAAGAGCTGCAGTAACCTTAACTCTCCAGTCCCACTGCCTTCTGTCGAGTCAGACCATTGGGCATTCTTAGTCAGGTTGTGTACACCGACAGACAGAGCATCTCTAGGGTTACAAACAGGGGTCTTTTTGTGCCCTACCTGGAGATGCTGCCAGACAGGGATTGAATCTGGGACCTTCTGCATGTAAAGGAAGTACCCTCCTCCTGAGCTACAGTCCCCAAGATATTTAGGCAATGGCATGTCCAAGGGACCGTTCCCTCCACGCTAGAACCTGGATACTCTTCCAGACCTACTTATGAACTCCAGATCTGCTGCTTATGCGGTTGGAAGCAACAACACATGGCCATCACTGCAGAGATGTGCGAGAAGGTGTGGGAGCTGGGACTGGAATGGAAAGGCTGGATTTCGAAGTGGGAACATCCTCAGAGAATGTCTGTAAGCCAGTTTACTACACAGGACAGCAAAACCACCCAGATTGTTGTTGCTCCTACTGGCTAAAGAGCAAGTCCTGTCTTGCCTTGCCTATCTTCCAAACGAGGTGTTCATTCATGTGGGCAAGAAGATGACACAACGTGACTCATGATGTGCTCTTACTCAGCCCAAACCTGTCTGTCTTGACCCAGTCACCTGGCAAGTACAAAAGCAAAGGCTGGTTATCCAAGATACTTCCGTGCTACCAACAAAGCCAAGAAACGCTGGCTGTGCTCCATGCAACAGGGCACTCAGGGCTGGATGAAACGCTGCAGAGTGCAGCTCTTCCGGTTTTATTGAAAGGGACACAAGAACACAAGAAGAGCCCAGCTGCTGGATCAGGCCAAAAGCCCATCTAGTCCAGCTTCCTGTATCACACAGTGGCCCCACCAGATGCCTCAGGGAGCACACAGCCAACAAGATAACCTGTTTCCCGTTGTCACTCCCTTGCACCTGGCACAGAGAAAACCCACTTCTAAAACCAGGGACCGTGCAAACTAAGGAGCCTCTTTGTGTACACGGTCCCTGTCCATAAAACTGGAAGTGGCACACTTCTGTTCTGTGTTTTGTGAAAGCCACACGAGGAGCAAGGGAAGGAGGCGGATGATGTGGAAGAAGCAGGTCAATGTGGCTTGCCTCCACAGCAGGCTGCCGGGAAGGCGGCAGGAGACTCAGGGTACCCTGAATCCATTGTTTCTCTCATCGCCCCTGATGTTACCTCATGTTTGGGCCACCCCTAGCTAGACCTGTTTAAAATTTCCACAGTTTAGAAGAGGGTGGCCATTCCCGTATCATTTAGAATACTGCTACCCTAACTGCTGGAGAAGACTCCTGAGAGTCCCTTGGACTGCTAGGAGATCAAATCAGTCCATCCTAAATGAAATCAACCATGACTGTTCCCTGGAAGGACAGGTACTGAGGCTGAAGCTCAAATATTTTGGCCACCTAATGCGAAGAGAGGACTCTCTGGAGAAGACGCTGATGCTGGGAAAAATTGAAGGCAAAAGGAGAAGGGGAAGGCCAAGGATGAGATGGTTAGACAGCATCACCGATGCAACAAACATGAAAATGAGCGAACTCAGGAAGATAGTGGAGGACAGGAAGGCCTGGCGGGATATGGTTCATGGGATCACGAAGGGTCGGACACGACTTAACGACTAAACAACAACAACAAGCTTAGTGAATGTGAGGCAATATGGATTTGGGGAAGTTAACTCTTTATATTTGCCTTGAATAGTTATCAGCAAGATATAAGAATCCATGTCCAGTGTCTGGCATCTGCAATGTCCCTCAGGGACCAGGCTGGGGAAGGTCTCCCTCTGCCTGAGACCTTGGAGAGCTGCCTGCTGCTCGTCACCGTAGACGGGGCGAGATGGACCGCAGGCCTGACCCAACGCCTGGCAGCTTCCAGCAGTCGTTTATGGCTGAGGATATCAGGATTTGGTCCCACACAGAACCCCTGATGTGCGGTGCTGTTGTGGGACAGGAAATGACTGGATCCCGTGACAAATTCCAGAGGGGTAACTGTGTCAGTCTGATGCATCAAAACAACAACAACAACAACAACAACAACAACAACAACAACAACCCATGAGCCTTGTGGCACCTTAAAGAGACATCCGTTGGGGCACAAGCTGATGTGGGCCTGTTGCCAGTGACGTCCCTTTCCAAAGTGTGCACAGTCTCTTCTAACTCCAGTTTGGTTCCTTAGCTGACAGTCCTAAGAGTCAACCAGGACTTTGCCTTGGAGGGGGATGAGGTAAGGCTCTGCCTAAGCAGGTTCATGCTGACAAAAGGCCATTGATTGGGACGGAAAGCTGTAGCACTGCGGGGCATTGTTGTGTCACCTTCCTCTAAGGCAGCGATGTTCAACCAGTGTGCCGTGGCACATTGGTGTGCTGCAAAAGGTGTAACGTGGGAGTTTGGAGCACAGTGGTTGAAAATTGCTGAAAAACCAGGGCTGGCCAAGCTGGATGCCAGTCCTGGAGGGACTGGCCAAGCTGGAGGCCAAGTAACATCCACAAACGTGACTTGTGGGATGTTACCCTATCCTTACGCAACTCACAACTCAAACCTATCCCGGGCCAGCCTGCATGGTGTAGGACTGCGGACGCAGTGATCGCTGCATCCTCAGGTCATCTGGGGACCAGGCCAGCCAGGGGAGGTAAGTAAAGACAAATGTAACTACCTCTCCAGCCACTGCCTGGTCCCCTATGTGACTCGTTAGATCTACACCAGCTCTTTTGCTGTTGTAAACCTGAAGAATGGCAGAGTGTGTGTCTGGGCTGGGCCGGGATTGGGCGCCCAGCATGCCACCAAGATCCACCCTGTCCCACCCCAATCCACCCCTGTCCCGGCACTCCTATGAAGGGTAGGTATGCCTTTCGTTATTGCATGGACACACTGAATCAGAAGATGGACCAGTGGCACAACAAACCAGAGGGTATCTGTGCATCAACATAAAAAACTAGGTTTGCAGATGTCATTGGGTTGTCTGGTGGATGGGTTAACGGCCACTTGGACATCCCATCCCACCTCTCTTTATCTAATCAGGTGTTCTTGGCTGCCCAACTGGCAAGCACGCATGCCAATCTCAGCAGGAGGGTTGGTCAGAATCCTTTGTTTGAGGAAAATCCAGACATGAAGATGAGGAGTCCACATATAGTCAATTCTCATTATCCGCTGGGGTTAGGTTTCTGGAAAACACAGCGGATACCAAATCCGCAGATACCATCTCATTCTTCCTATGAGAAAATGGGGTTGGGCAAAAATCAAACTGGCACCCCTTTTTGTCATGATGACCCCAGTCTTTCAGAATACCTTCAGAATGGTGTGGATACCTTCAGAATGGCTATGGATGCTGTGGATAGCTTCAGACTGGCTGCAGGTAGCCGAAAACAGACTGCAAATGGTGTGAGGTAAGTTGCACGTCTTGTTCCCCATGGATAACTGAATCTGCGGGAATGGAGTGCACAGATAACAAGGATTGACTGTAATTCTTCTGGGATGCCATGTGGCCTTTCTATAATGGTGTTGACTTCAAAAAGGACAACGGCCACTGCAGGAGATGCCTCAGCTGCTTTTAGATGCTGAGACATCACCAAAGTCTCTGCAGGGCTAGAAAGGTCCAGAATAGGAAAACAGGCAAAACATTGGGAGGAAATCAGTTTCTTTGAGACCCAACTGCTGCTGGAGATGGAAAAATGCCTCTCCTTGAATTCCTGTATATTTCTTAGGACGGTGATTCCTGCCCTCCCGCAATGTGCCAAAAGTTTTTGTTGTCCGAGTTGGTTGAATCTGATGGCTCCAGCAAGACCACACTGTCTGAAATCCCTTTCAAAAATATTTCTACTTCCTTGTTTTAAGGACCATGCAACATTAGCAGGCTTCACTGCAGTTTGCATGCACGTTTTTCTTCTTTTCCTCTTGTCATGTTTGCCTTAAGTCCAAAGAAGAACTCTGCGTAACTCAAATGCTCACACTGTGCATTTGGAAGATGAATTGGGCCTTGGGAAAACGTGTCACCTCAATTCATCCTTTCTTTCCAAAAGGTCAGTGGGAGAGGTGATTTTAAACTGCAAAGTTTATCGGTTTCCCAGCATGCCTCAGCTTTGCACCATAGCCAGAAAGTTTCCCCGTCTCTCGTTATTGACTTTGATCACGTCCTCTGAGGAGGCGCAAGTCATAAAGGGAGAGGGAAATGGCAAAGCGCAGCATTTTCTGCAGCACTGAGCAAATTAACGTGTCAATTTATCAAGGCAAACATTTGGGAAACGGCTCTCTGTCTGCATTTGCCTCAACGGCCGCAAAGGCATCACAGGTAAGGACGGGGAAGACGGAAAAGGGAGGGCAGGATGTCAGCACGCATGTGCGAGTGCCCACATGGCTGAGAAGGGGGGGCTGCAATAGTAAGGTGCGGCCTCTGATGAGGGGCCTTTGACCGCACCTGCTAGTGACCGCTTTGGGGCAGAATTTTCATCGCAGCTGCCATGCTCCCAATCATGCTACCCCCCCACTGCTATTTAATTTGGAAAGGGACAAATTCTGTTCTCCAGCACTTAGGGACAAAATACGTGTTTATCATAATACAGTGATGCCTCACAAGACAAATGCCTCGCACAACAAAAAACTCGCAAGACAAAAGCATTTTGCAAGTTTTTTGGTGACTCGCAAGACAAATTTTCTTGCAAAAACAATTTCGTCTTGTGGAACACTCAGCTCCTAAAGCCACAATCTATTCAAATGTTAAAGTATTCAAGAGGGTTAGCAGACTGCAAACAGTACAGCCCGAGGCCACACCGATTATCACCCGACAAATAGCTAACACCAGCAGAGATAAAGGCAGGGGCGTCGCGACGACGCGCGACACCCCTGAGCGGGGGCGCGCGTCACCCTTAAGGGGGAGGCTCCGCCCCCGCGCGTGACGTCACGCGCAGGAGCGGAGAGCCCTCCCCGCTCCGTTTTTGGCTCATTTTGGAGCCAAACGGACTCAGGGGAGGGCGGGCGGGCCCACCTTCGCCGCAAAAATGTAAGTGAGGGGCATCGCGCGTCACCCCTATATGCGCGATGCCCCCCGGCGGCCCGCCCCCCCCGCTTCCCCCCGTCGATGCTAGTGGATAAAGGCAAAGCAGAGATAAAACTACCATCCTGAAAAACTTCCCATCCTAGTAGGTGTACTGATTAAGACCCTACCCATTCTTCGTTTTGGCCCGGAAGCGGCAGCAGCAACTCGGCACAGGCTGTCTGCCTGCCTGCTTCGAGTCTCTTATTGACTCACACAGGAGCCGCCCTCACGCCGAGGAAAGCCTCTTCAGCTGTTGCACGGCCGAGAGGTAATGGTGCATTTAGTGGTGCCTGCTCCGCCCCTTAGCCTGGCCGGCACCGCGGCAGGAGGATACTGTAGGCGACAGCTACACTTGCCATTTGAATAAAGTATTCAAGAGGGTTAGCAGACTGCAAACAGTACAGCCCGAGGCCACACCGATTATCACCCGACAAATAGCTAACACCAGCAGAGATAAAGGCAAAGCAGAGATAAAACTTCCCTTCCCTTCCAGAAACGGTGTGCATTACTAGAGCGGAGCTCTGGGAACTGTGAGTACTGTAAATACTTAAAAGTAAATAGCACGGCAGGGGAGGTGACTCGCAAGACAAAATTATTCGCAAGACAACATGACTCACGGAACGAATTAATTTTGTCTTGCGAGGCACCACTGTACTTCATTTGCCTCTGAGATGGAGGAGGAAGTGGAGGTTCTCTCTCAGCTGTGTGTCTGAAAATGAAGAAATAGATTCAGTGCTGGAAATCGGCTTACAAGGGACTATGCTAGTGAGCGGTGCTTAATTCAACTTGTTGCTATTGAAATGACAAACATCCATGAATAAATTCCTGCAACAAACGAAAATAGTAAATTCACTCTGCAATGGGAAGCTGCAGGTATGCTCTCTCTTGAATATAAGAAACACAAAGGAATTAATTCAATGCGGTACAGGCAGTTTACAAAAAGGCTGTGTGTTCATTGGATGCTACACCTCCTTGATGATCATTGTTACTTCAAGACAAAATGGTTGACAAAATAAAATGGACTGTGCCCAAAATGTTGCATTTTTGGGGTAATAGACTTGAACGAAACCAAACAGAGATCTGCAGTTGAGACACATCCTTATGCTGGGGCTTCCAGGGTTACATTGATTTTCTCTGGCGACATATGTAAGTCATGTGCATCTATAATGTGTCCTCAGTATGTTAGTGATTCCTTTAAAGATTCACATTTTGCATGGCTGAGAACACATTTGTCCATTCTTCCATATGACAACCCTTCAGGTATTTGAAAAGCGCTAAAAGAACATAAGAACATAAGAAGAGCCTGGCTGCTGGATCAGGCCAAAAGCCCATCTAGTCCAGCTTCCTGTATCACACAGTGGCCCCACCAGATGCCTCAGGGAGCACACAGCCAACAAGATAACCTGTATCCTGTCGCCACTCCCTTGCACCTGGCACAGAGAAAACCCACTTCTAAAACCAGGAGGTTGCTTATGGCTTGTAACCTGTGATGGTCTTTTCCTCCATGAATCTGTCCAAACCCCTTTTAAAGGCATCTAGGCCAGGTGCCATCACCACATCCTATGGCAAGGAGTTCCACAGATGAATTACACGCTGGGTAAAGAAATATTTTCTTTTGTCCGTTCTAACTCTCCCTCCACTCAATTTTAGTGCATGTCCCCTGGTTCTGGTGTTGTGCGAGAGGGAGAAGAATTTCCCTCTATCCACTCTCTCCATCCCATGTATAATTTTATAAGTCTCAATCATGTCCCCCCTCAGGCGCCTTTTTTCTAGGCTGAAAAGCCCCAGACGCTGTAGCCTTTCCTCATAAGGGAGGTGCTCCAGCCCACGAATCATTCTGGTCACTCTTTTCCAGGGATGTATCTAAGTAACTAGGTCACGAGCGCGAGTGTGAATACGAGTCATTTTTGCAAGAGTGCGAGTCTGAGTGCGAGTCAGTGTCAAACTTTTTGGGCAAGTACGAGTCAAGTGCGAGTCATTTTTGCACGAGTGCGAGTCGAGTACGAGTAAGGCCAGAAACCACGAGTCACAAGTCACGAGTCGAGTCACTTTGGGGAAAATGTCTTTTTCCCCTGAAAATGGGGAAAAATGACCTCTGAAACTTTTAAAGCACCCATTTTGCTCCCCCTATGCCCTTTCCCTCACCTCTCAGTCTTCTCACCACCCATCTGCTTTGGGAAAAACAAGCGTATCTACATTCAAACCATTTATTATTCCCCCCCTGCACCTTCCCCTTGCTGAGCCGAGCATCCTTTGGTCTCGGAGTTTTGGTCAATGAGGAAGGACTGCTGCGGCAGCTTCGCCTTCCCTCACTCCTCCCCACCCCTTGCGCTTGGAGTTGTGGCCAATGGCAAACAGACAGCAACAAAAGGGGGGGACTCAGAGCCAGGCTTGCTTTCCCACCCCCTTGAAAACCCTTCCTCCCTGCTGCCCTCCTCCTCCAAGGTCTCCACTGCGCCTGCCTGCCTGCCTGTGTTGATGCCGGCCATTAAAGGAAAATGACTTGGAAATGGCAAGTCGTTACCCCCACGAGTGCAAGTCAAGTACGAGTCCCGTGGGTCACGAGTGTGAGTGCAAGTGCGAGTCAGTGGGTCTCGAGTACAAGTACGAGTACGAGTCAGGGAAAAAGTGGCTAAGTCACACTTGCGAGTCGAGTCATTTGACTCGAGTCCCCATCACTGCTCTTTTCTGCACCTTTTCCAATTCAACTATATCCTTTTTTAGGTGTGGTGCCCAGAATTGGACACAGTACTCCAGGTGAGGTCTGACCAATGAGGAGTAAAGCGGAACCACTACTTATCACACAACTTGGAAGCTACGTTTAATGCAGGCTAACGTTGCTTTAGGGTACTTTGCAGCCGCATCACATGTTCATCTTGTGATCCACTGCAACTCCAAGGCACAGCATCTGCTTTAGCTTCTGATGCACAAAGAAAGGTTTGCACATCGGTCTTCTTCTCTGCTCATCTTCTGGAGGCCTTATTACTTCACGATACTTTCACAACACTGTGCTCCAGTTGGCTTTCAAGCACGCCCGGCCCATCCACAGAGTGACTGGCAGCTTATCTACGATCTCTCACAAAACTGCCTGGAATGGAAGTTTTTCCCTTGGCACAAACAATAGGATGTTTAATTTCATGCACCGCTGGATATTGGCATCTGCTGGGACAAGCGTGCCCAGATCTCTTCCTTCACATGCAGGAAATGAATATGCAGACTTTACAAAATCTGTTTATTTTTGTATTTGACTTTTAGCACATCCAACCCTGGGAAAAGAGTGGGAAATAAGCGTGGTGTGTGTGTGATTTTGATCAGGAAAAGAACCTGTGGGCAAAAATTAAAAATGGCCTCTCCTCTCATGCTGCTGCTCCAAAGATTTGGGGCCCTCCATAGCTGTAGTAAACATACACGTGGTTGTGTCCCCTCCTGTGTCTTGTCTTTTTAGTCCTAAGTACAGGTGGGCGCCCTTATCCACCGGGGATATGTTCCAGGCCCCTCCGTGGATACTTGAAACCGTGGATAAGAGCAAACACCCCCTCCATGGTTTCCTGAGGGCCCCCCCCCACCCTGCCTCCCCTGCAGGCAGGCATGCTTGCCCCTCCAGCTCTTATATTTCTTTCAGCAAGCTTTGTTTCTTTCTTAAAACAAACAGAGAAGCAGCCTCCATTGCAGGCAAGTAGAATGAGACTAAGTCCTAGAGGGGCTCTGCAAGGTTTCTGTTAACCTTGCAGAGCCTTTCTAGTACTTAGTCTCGTTCTACTTGCCTGTAATAAGCAGCCAGAGGCTGCTTCTCCTGTTTGTTTAAGGAAGAAACAAAGCTTACTGGGAAAAAAGTAAAAGCCAGGGGGGGGGGGATCCCCACGATCCGTGGATAACTGAAACCGTGGATAGCGAATCAGTGGATATAGGGGCCCACCTGTATTATACAAAATGAGAAGGACCATAAGATTAAGTACATTGACTAGAGGAACTGGAAATAATCCTTCCTGAGATTGCTGGAGGCAGCCACTACAACGTTTGTCAGGTTGTGGTAAAAGACCTTGGCATATTCAATCAAAATACCTTGATTGATTGCCTTGGCATATTCTCCTGCAACTCCTGGTGGGAAAGCGTCCACAGCTTTCATGTTGCAATTATCCCAAGGGGACGGATTTGTAGGGAATGTCTTCAGGACAGCCATGTAGTGCACATGACCATGACACTGCAGCCCATGATCCGTACACCACCTGACGAGTCTACTGGCTTGATTCACAGTCATACTAACGGTTCCGGTGTGTCAGAGGTGCATGTTTGCAAAGAAACAACTGTGCTGTTTGGGCTGCCAGGCAGCGAGGGCAGTGACTGTTTGTCCTCTTCTGAAAGAAAGATAGGAGTCTCTAGGGAAAAATGAAATCCAGTCTCCAGAATCCACCGCACAAGTACAAACACAAGACTTGGTAAAGATAGTAATTTACCAGGTGGTCCTTATGGATTGCGCAGTGGGTTGAACCACTGAACCATGAGCTGTCGATCGAAAGGTCGGCAGTTCGAATCCGCGACGGGGTGAGCTCTCGTTGCTTGGCCAGCTCCTGCCAACCTAGCAGTTCCATAGCATGTTAATGTGATTAGATAAATAGGTACAGCTTGCGGGAAGGTAAACAGCGCTCCGTGTTCCAGCTGCATGCTACGCGCTGCGGCAAAGAGAGTCATGCCGGCCACATGACCACGGAGGCGTCTTCGGACAACGCTGGCTCTTCGGCTTTGAAATGGGGATGAGCACCACACCCTAGAGTCGGACACGACTGGACTTAATTGTCAGGGGTCACCTTTACCTTTACCTTATGGATTGGTGCGTTATGGATTGATTACCTTATGGATTGGATTATGAAAATGCAGGAAGGCCATCTGGATGCCAAATGCCCACTTGTTGGAGAGTTTCAAGGGGTTTGTGTTGGTTGTTTTTTTGCTTGAAAGAGAAGAACATGGACTCATTGTTCAAAGACCTAAGTATCAAAGACCAAAGACCTCTGCAGACCAGAACCTGACATAATTTGATAAGGCTCCCCTTCTTCAGACTTTCCTTAGGGTTAGGGATGCAATGTTTCTGAAATTCCCCTGATTTGAATTACTCAGTGGAATCTGGGGTTCCAAATTACCTCCTCATCTAGTTTCCAAAGTGGAACATCTGCAATAGGAATTGCCCATTGTTCCGGGTTTTTTTTTTATGTCCACATTCTGTACAGAGCACTGTGCAGTTTGCCACAGTGTTCAGTTCCGTCATGTCTCTCATTACCAGGTGCATCTGTGAGTCGATAAAATAGAACTGTGCTGGAAGAAGGCATGAATGGGAAGCACAGCTGGAGGCCAAAGTGCAATGCCTTGCGCTTAGCGACAGCTCTCCTATCCTTGTGCTCCCCCTTCCCCCATCCCACTGGTTAGTCTGGGGTTTTTTTGGGGGGGGGGTTAGCAGTGATGTAGACTTGAGTCTATTGACTCGGACTCGAGTCGGACTCAAGTCGCGTCAATGACTTGACTCAGCGATTGTGAAAGACTCAAAAGACTCAGCTTGAGACTTGGAGCCTTTTACAACTTTTACGGCAAGTCAAATTTTATTCAGGTTTATTTATTTATTTAAAGAATGTATACCCCACCTTTCTCCTAGTAAGGGTAATCAAGGCTTACAGTTTAAACATGGTAAAATACATAATACAATACAATAATTAAAAATAATTAAAACAGGTAATTAAAAACAATTCAAACAAACAAACCCCAGGTTTAAAACCGTTTTCCCCATTAAATAGATAGGAACTCGCAACTCACAACCAAAGACTCGGGACTTGGGGGCAAAGACTTGGGACTTGACTTGAGACTTGGAGTCGGAGGCTTGATCCACATCCCTGGGGTTTAGTAGGTCCATGCCTGCTGGTTCTCCCCCACCCATGCCCAGCACTGAGAAAGCTAAGTGGGTGATGGACACAGCAGCGGCCCAAAGGGAGGGGGTTATCCACTGCTGCAGCCCACCACCACCACTCAGTAAACCTCACTGCTGAGCCCAGAGGCATCGCACCACTGGGGGCGATTGGGGCAGTGGGCCTCAGGGTGCGGGCCGCTCTTACCTGCCCCGTCGGGCGTCGCATCCTCCTCGCAGCTGAGAATGGCTGTGGTTCCGCCCGCCTGCCCGTTGTTTGGCTCCAAAAAGGAGCCAAAAAGTGCCTGGGGGTGTTTCCGCGCCACGGAGGCACGCTACGTCGGGGCGGGGCATGGGGGCGGGGAGGCGGTGGCCCCCACCCTACAAAGATCTCCGTTCGTCTCTGGCTGAGCCCCTGGTAAGTTTATCAGGTGGTGATGGGCAGAGGCAACAAGACTCCTCCTTCAGAACGCAGCCCCATTTTGTTTGGGATGGGCCATCTGGAAAACAAAATGGCATTGCACACTGAAGAAAAATGGTTGTTCTTGCTGACCACCCCGTAAGCTTGCTGGGAGGTGAGCCCAATGAGGAGGTGCTGGGTGGCGGCAGCAGACCCCTTCTTCAGGGGTTGACAGGGGCCCAGTGCCAGTGTCTGCCTGGGCTAATCCCTGACTCTGGTTCAGCATCTCATACAAAAAGTCTTGATGTGATCTTGTGATCAGGCCTTTTGCAGTGTTATTAACAGTGCAATCTGACTTAACTTTTGTGCCAGTTTAACCAGCGGCGCAGTGAGAACGGGAGGCCCCAGAACGGAAAAGGGATTCAAATCCCCTTTGAATTCCTCTTTTGGAGGGGATTTGAATCCCTTTTCCGTTCTGGGGCCTCCTGTTCTCGCTGCGCCGCTGGTTAAACAGGCACAAAAGTTAAGTCTGATTGCGCTGTAATGCACAGATTGCGCTGTAATGTAATAAAGTGGAGGTCAGATTTTACTTGGCATTAGAAACTTCATGAATTCCCCCCCAGCCCCACTCTGCTTTCAAAGCAAAGATGGCAGTGCCCCTTTTAGTACCACTGCTAAAGGATGTTGATGCAAGGTGAGGTATTGTGAGGGTCCCCTGGGAATAAAGCCATCGAAGTTGTACATTCATCCGCACAGAAGATGTAAATGCCTCCAGACTCAGGCCGACTCCATGGCCTATTTACAAGCTACAGGTTACCATGGCAGATGCACCAAATGTCCTGAGGTGGGAAAAGCCCCCTGAAGTGAACCAGCCCTGCACTCAGCTGGGGACACAAGAGTCAAAGAACTCTCCTGCCACCTCCTGGCCACAAGCTCCTGTGGCACATTAAAGAGAAACACACAGCACGGACGACGGGGCTGAATGTTTGCCAGTTCCAATTTTGGGTAGAAAATAGAGCAGCTAAATAGAGCTTTTTGAGGGAAATATTTCCTGAAAAGGTGAAATAGGTTTACCTTTTCCCCAGACTTCTACACTGCTCTTTCTCTGCCACTGGAGGACCATGTTTTGCCCCCCCCACTCTGCCTCAGTGACCATTTTTGTGTACTTTAAATGCATTCCCCCCCCAAAAAAATTACTGAAGCAGGGTTTCAATGTTGCTGAAAATGTGCGTGAAAAGCGCCCGCCTCCCCCTCAGCTTAGCCCCCTAGTCCAGAGGTTCTCAACCTGTGGTACGGGTACCCCTAGGGGTACGCGGACCTCTTGCTGAGGGTATGCCAAGCCCTGCCCCTTATCTGCCCCAGCAGCAGCTAATTAAGTGTTAATTAACATGGATTTTAAATTTTAATTATTTTTGGAGCACTTCTGGCTCTCTGATTTTGTTTTTGGAAAATTATTTTTGTACTTTGGAAAATGTACTTTGGTGGGGTGGGGGAGGGTGCCTCTCTCTCTCTCTCTCTCTCTCTCTCTCTCTCTCTCACACACACACACACACACACACACACACACACACACAGAGTTAAATAAGACATTTTTTCACATTTAAAATGTTTTTAGTACTTTTTATTTAACAATTAATTACCTAATTACTTAATTGATTAATCCAATTAATTAGCAGTTAATTAGCAGGGGGTACTTCAGAAAATTGGACCGTGATAGGGGGTACCTGGCCCTCCAAAGGTTGAGAACCCCTGCCCTAGTCCCTTGTAGCATGAACTTTCAGGGACTAACTCACCTATTTCATCAAATGTCTTGAGGCTCGTAGTAGATTAATGCAAGTGAGAGGAATACACCATTCCCTGTGTAATTCTGATTAACACATCTTGGCAAAGGCTGAAGAGTGTGGCATGGAAACACCACAGAATCTACATTCATGAACAACCAGGGGCAAGAATTCATATTTATTATGGTTAAACGTGGTCACAGTTGAACGGTAAAAGTCACTTCTCATTATCCGCTAGGGTTAGGTTCCTGGAAAACCTAGTGTTCATGAATTGGCGGATACTGAATAGGCAGCTACTTTGTTGTTGTTGTAGCCTATGGGAAAAATGGGGTTAGGTTCCAGGGGACCCTCTTCGCCATACACTATATGAACTTTGTGAACCTGAATCTTACCTTGGTCTGTGGGCTGGGTGATAGCAGGGGCACCATCCAGTATACCACATTGGCTCTTTGTTATGGAACAATTCCTAACTGTAGCAAATTAATTATTATTCCTTCCTAACAACATTATGTAAATATAAAAGGTATTGTACAGTATCTTGGAAGCCCAGAGAGAGCACAAACAGTTCCCATTGTGTTACAAATGGCATTCAACAGATCTCTCTCTCTCTCTCTCTCTCTCTCTCTCTCTCTCTCTCTCTCTCGCTCTCTCTCTCTCTCTCTCTCTCTTTCTCACTCACACACACACACACACACACACACACACACACACACACACACACACACACACACACAGAGTAACTCCAGAAGAGACAGATTACACTTTCAGTAAATGCAGCAAGGCAGGGAAATTTGCTCCCAGGGCAAAGTGGAGACCCGCGGAAAAAAAAGCTAAGAGAGCAATGGCCCTGATGAGATTGCAGATAACGAGAACAGACAGCGGATACGGAGAGATAGGTGGCAATTCTGTCCCTCGCAGATAGCGAATTCGCATATAAAGAGAACTGACTGTATTTTAAAAAGATTGACTTTGAAAACAACGTGAACTTACGTAATTGCGTGGATTTCTTTTCTGGAAAATGATTGCGCTCAGTAGGGTGGTGTCACATCCTGGTGAGGGCTTGGCCCTCCACCGAGTCAGAGCTTACTTCTGACCTGACGCAGTCCAGAGTTGGCTCCCACTTGGCCCCTGTTCTGAAGCCGCACCGGTTCTGGTCCAGGCCATGAGGCAACACCAAAGTGCCAGAATGTTGTTGCCTCATGGCCTGGGCCAGAACCTAAGTAGCTATTCACTGCCAGCGAGAGAGGTTTCTTTCGTTGAGCAGACCCTCAAAGAGATGGCTTTCAAAATCCCAGCAAGAAAGCAAGCAGGCCATGCAGAGCAGTAGGAACACGACACCCAGCAGGCTTACTCTGCCTGGACACCGGGACAGGTCAGAGGAGACGACACTTGTCCCCAATCCAGCCCATACCATTAGAGGGGAAGAAGGGTGCACCTGCCTTCCTTGCCCAAGCAGGACACCTGCCCACTCCTTGCAAAGGCTTCGCATAAAGAAGGCTTCCTCTGACCTGGCCCACAAAGGACTTCATGGAATTGTTGAAGAAAACAACGTTCACAGCATTATCATGATGAGGTATATATTTAGTGCCAACGATTACATTGGGCTTTGTGTGAAGCCCAATGTAATGGTCCCTGCCTTGAGCTCTTATAATCTGGACTGTGTACCATTTTCTCTCTTGTCAACCTGCTTTTCAGCTCCTGCCTCGCTGTCCCTCCAGCGAAATAGACAAAGCAGGCAAAGCAGGGGCTCTACCACTGAGCTGCAGCCCCTCCATGCTTTGGGCAGCTGCTTCCACAACGCATCTCTCCCCCAAGGCTGCCTGGTCCCCAATGAGTCTCCTTGGCCCTACACTAGCTACTTAGCCGACATAAGTCTAAGGAGTCTGGGGTGTGTGTGTTTGTGTGATGGGCCAGGAAAAGGGGAATAGGATTGCGGCATGTGCAACTGCCACCGAGATCTGCCTCTTCTCACCCTCAAACCACCATGTTCCTCCCCTCCGCCAGCATGGCCTGGGTGAGCCGTTGGAGCCTCTATAGGGCCTCTGGCTCTTTGCACGGGCAGTCCGGCGGAGCACGACAGCGGAACACCTTTAGTGACGCAGCGGGTCACAAGATCTGCTGTCAGAAGTCCCCATTGGGGCTTTAAGAACATAAGAACATAAGAAGAGCCCAGCTGCTGGATCAGGCCAAAAGCCCATCTAGTCCAGCTTCCTGTATCTCACAGTGGCCCCACCAGATGCCTCAAGGGGCACACAGCCAACAAGATAACCTGTTTCCTGCTGCCACTCCCCTGCACCTGGCACAGAGAAAACCTACTTCTAAAACCTACTTCTAAAACGAGGAGGTTGCTTATGGCTTGTAACCTTTAGAGTGTGATGTGCAGTTATTTTGTTATTTTTTGTGTGAAAATGCTCTGAATTACACTAGATTTTCTCTTGAGCTTGGAAATGTGGGAAACACACACTTTTGCAACGGAGAAGTGCAGTAATATTGTATTTGTTTACTTAAAAGTTCAGAAGCAGTACAGCCATCAGTGAATACATTTTGCTACTGATCATGCCAAAGAGAAGAGCAGCAGGGTGGTTTGCTGTCATTCCGGAGGGTGGCACGGTCGATCTTTTCTGAGAACAGAGGGAAATATTGCTGTGAAGACTACTGTGGTTGCCTTGCCCCCCTCAGCCTCCTTGCAAGGGGGCAGATCCACAGCAGAGGGGCGGGGGAGCGACATTTGGGGGCATTCACACCGCACACGGCGGGATCTCGACGTTCCTCTAGTTTATGGGAGGAATGCAGTGGATTGCATCCACAGAGGGTCGGCCTTGTGGGGTGGGGTCTGTCACTCTTCAGCTGGTCCTCCCCCAGCCACAGGCAGAGTGAGGCACGCCCTCTTGTCTTCTGCCCCTCTGGCAGCTCCGCAGCCCCCTCTTCTCTCTCCACCCCTGCTCATAAGAACATAAGAACATAAGAAGAGCCCTGCTGGATCAGGCCAAAAGCCCATCTAGTCCAGCTTCCTGTGTCACACAGTGGCCCCACCAGATGCCTCAGGGAGCACACGAGACAACAAGATACACGAGACAACAACTGGCTCCAGCCAGTTCTCCTCCTGAGGTCCCACCAGTTCTTCCCTGTAGCGGCTCCTCTCTCTTCCCAGCACCGGCACCCCCTCCCACTCCTTTGCCTTAGGTTGCTCTTCTCAGCCCCCCCCCCCGGTTCCCATGCCTCGCCACCCTTGCTCCCAGCTTGACTATAATCCTCTCCACCTCCTTCGCACCCCTCGCCTTTGTCACTCCCCCCCTCCTTGCCTTCCTGTTTCTCCCTCCTCTCTACTCCTCTTCGCCAGCCAGTGGTCCTGTCCATTTCTTCACCTTCCTCACCCTCTTGTGCTCCTCTCCCTTTCTCCACCAGTCTCCTCTGCCTCTCCTCCTGCCTTCCACCACCCCGGTCTTACTTCTCCCTTTATTCCTCCCGCCAGCCCTGTCCACATCCTTCCTGTGGCCCTGCCTTCTGCTGGTGAGCCGCCAATGTTGAGTTCCTTGGCATCACCCAGCAGCGATGATGTCATCAACGAGCGCCACTCACTGAGTCCACATCTCCAGCCAAGCTGTCAGGACATTGGGCACGCCAGTCGGACCCAACTACGCAAGAGGCCAAGAGTGTTACTAGTTTGTCTTCAAATCACAAGAATTAGAAGGCAGTGCTTTCAACATATTCCCCCCCTTCCTCCACCCACTGGGTAAGATTCAAAAACTGCCTGCTAGCTTCAGAACTGCATACAGAAACTTTAGGATGCAGAAAAGCTAGATATGAAATTGGCCCATCCCTTTCCCAGCAAAACTGCATTGTTGTCTGGGCAAATGTGTTCCATGACTGAGAAGAAAACAAAAAGCACCAGAAGAGATGGAGAGACTTGCAAAGGGGAATTGGCAGATGGGAGGGATATTTAATCCCTCAACCCCCCCCCCTTCCAAAGCCATTTTTAAATAATTTATCTTTCTCCAGCAGGACTTCAAAACCAGATTCAAGAACAATACATACAGGACAAGTTATTTATGCATGTCTTGGACTGAAGCCACTTCTAGGATTGCCCCAGGCTGGGGGTTGCAGTTTGGGGCAGGTATTACAGAAATGTTGCTCTCGTTGAGGGGGACTTCTCTGTCAAGCGCTTCAACCCACTTCTTGAGGACAGAGATGGTCACATCCGTTGGTGCTTGCTGAATGCCGAGACTGGGGTCCTCCAGGAGCATCCGAAGGCCTGAAACGGCAACAAACCAACTTTCGGATCCCCCTACAACCTCCAGCTGGCATGAAAAAGCACCAGAAACAGAAGAAGACTGAAACTGACGTTCACCACAGGCAGATGGAAGAACCATTTTGGGGCAGGACTTTCCTGTTGGTATGATGCGTAAGCTGACGAACTCACTAACACTTTTTTGAGCAGCAAAGCCAACGTTTTTGGCTTGCCTCAGTTTCTTTCCGAGAGCCTTTGGGCAGAAATGTTCACACTGTTTAATGCCTGGTTATCAAGCCTGCCTCCAAGGAACTCAGTGGCATAGATACATGGAGGGTTCCCTCTCCCAACGAGTGAGGATTTTAGTCAAGGGATTTGTGCGACATCTACTCTTTCTTCCACTCTCCCCACTCGCCAATGGGTTTTCCCCCGAAAGCCCCTGTGAGCTGCCACAGATTCTCAATTCCTTCCCAAGATTTCCTCCCATGGCGAGAGTGGGAGAAAGTGTCGCCCAACACCCATCGCTTCTAGTAAGCTGGGGCCCAGGGGCCCAACATGCCATGGGGGCCCCAGCACAGACAGGGCATTGCCCCAGAGCCCACAGCAACCTGGGTCTGGCAGTGAGTTTCTGGGCAATGCTGTACGTGCATAAAAAACAAGGGAAGAAGAATCCCATTTGCAGCAGCTGCCGCTGCTCTTGTTGGTAACGCTATCAAGGCACATGGGTGATTACTCACAGGTTACCAGCTGCTGCTGAGAGGTTTCATGGAGATCCGAGACCTGCATATTTTCCAAAATGGCTCCTGGAGAGGAAGGAAGAAAAAAAAGAGGATCAGCATAGATGGTCGGGTCATCTGGGACGACCCCAGGGGCTTGTTTGGAGGGGAGACGTCTCTCTTGGTCTTGTTCTGCTTGGTGGCTTCTTCGAGGCACCTGATCTGGTTGCTACTAGGAAGAGACTGCTGGGCTAGAAGTATCTGCCTTGGTGTGATACAGCACAGGCTGCCCTTATGCAAGAGGGGAGGAGCCAGTGGAGCGACTAATGCTCAGGGTGGGGCAAGGTGGAGCTAGGCTGAGTGTGAGCTGGTCTCACACTATGGAAGAACCCTTTTCAGCGGGTAGCTGGGTGTTCTCGGATGCCCAACCACGGGGCTCCACACTCGACCATCACCCCCGTGGGATTTATTTATTTATTTAAATAATTTATACCTCGCCTTTCTCCCGAGGGCACTCAAGGCGGCTGAAACCTGGGGTTGGAAACCTGGGGTTCATCAACAGGTTCTCCCGGTGAGAAAACGTGGAGGGAAAAGGGGCAGGCAGGGGTCATAGCCCCTCTTTGGAGCCTCAGACAGGCAATGGAAAGAAAGAGGCTTCTTAAACAGTCCCAAGGTCTTCCTTTCCCCAAGCACAGCTTCCCTGAGCAGCTGGCTTTCAACCACACTGCACCTTCTTCCCCAGCAGCTGCTTAGTCTTCTCCCCACGTCTTCCTCCACCTGTCCTGAGTGCCTCTGTTTTCGTAATAAAAAAGGCAGCCCAGCCTGGACTCTTAACAGGAACAGGGCCATGTGGATGCAGCCGGTTCTCCTGGCCCTTCAACTTTGGCCAGTGCCTTCGGGAAGGGGCTACTGCCCCCCCAATGGCATTGGTTCTGGCGGTGGAAGATCTGGTCAGTGCCCACTCTGAAGGTGCTGGTGTGAAATATGACATTTAGGGCCAGTTTGATCTTGGTGCACAGAAGAGACTGCAGCTCAGTCAGTAGCATAGACAGGACAGGGCGTGTGTGTGTGTGTGTGTGTGTGTGTGTGTGTGTGTGTGCGTGTGTGTACGCGCGCGTGCTTTTTTGCAGCCGGAGCTGCGTTTGCATTTTCGCGCCATTTTCAGTGCTTTTTCTGGGCCCTCCCACCCACCCTGGGTCCTAGAAGGTTTCAAGTGTAGGGAGTGGGGCAATGATGCAAAACACGCCATCGCCCCGCCGCCCCCCAGGGCATGATAGCAACGCCACTGAGCTCAGTGTTAGAGAGAAGCCCCACATTCAATGTCTAGCCTCTCCAGAGAGAGGTAGAAAAGAAGTTCTCTGTCTGAAACCCTGGCGAGCAGCTGCTTGCAGCAGGCAGTGTAGACAATCCTGGGCTAGAGGGACCGATCAATGGTCTGACTCAGCAGCAGGAGGAGCCAACCTCATCCTTGACGAAATCCATTCCAAGAGGCCATGACATCAGAAGGAGGACACTATGCAAAGAAAGGCCAGCCTGGCTCCAACCATTGGCTGGAGAAGCAGCAAGGTGTGTGTGTGTGTGTGTGTGTGTGTGTGTGTGTGCGTGCGTGCGTGCGTGTGTGCGCGTGCGTGCGCGTGTGTGCTCCCTCCCTCCCAGAAGAGAACAGACAGTTGCTGGGCTGCTTTCAGTTGCAGAACATGCTGACATCTGCCCTCAGCCAAAGGCATAAAGGTATTAGGAGCTGCTGGGTTGCATGTGTGAGGCGGGGTCGACCCATCCATGAGGCCAACTGAGGCTGTTGTCTCAGGCATCGCATTGGCATAGCACGACCACACCCTGGCCTCTGCTGCAGCTCCTCCCTCTCCCTGGATTGGAAACGGAAGAGGGGGACGGAGCAAAAAAGGTGTGGAGAAGAGGAGGCGAGGGGGGGGGGGTGCCTAGAGACATGGGCACACTTCCCTTCTGCGTTTCCTTTTCCAATCCAGGGAGTGGAGGGGGAAAGGCTCCCACATCACTAGGTAAGGAGAGGCCGAAACTGGCACCAGGTAGTACCAGGACGCCTTGCGCCGGCCCTGCGGTGGGATTTTGTTTCTGTAGTGCTGTCCTCTCTTGTAAGCCGCCTTGAGAATCATTCAATGGCAAGGTAGGGGACAACAACTCTTCACAACAAATACATATCCCATGTGTAATCAATGAGACCGGGTGAGAGTCTCCCAAGTAGGGGAAATCATGTCACCCTGCCCTGCTTAGACTACTGCCAGATGACAACAAGCCATCTCGTGACCTTCATTCTGGAGACCTGAGTGGGAGGAGATATTGACATCCTTTCCTCCCGCTGTGCTTCTTCTGGGTCCAGATCTGTGAATTCCTTTCCCTGGAGCTCAGCCAGCCTGAGCTCTCACCTGATAATTCAAGCGCTGCTCTCTGTATTTCTTCCCAGCGGCTCGGATAGTACACCATGATCTTCTTCAGCAGGTCCTCCCTCATCTCTGGGTTGGTCTTTACCTGAAAGGAGCCACCAACGCATATCACACCCTCTTACGTTTGCTGGTAGGTGGCTTCTGGTATCAACAATCGAGACAGAATAAGACAAATCAAAGACAAGGCAAAGGAAAAAAAAATGCAAAGGCTTACAGATGAAGCTGCGGTGTTTTTACAAGTGAGTTTATAGTTGTTTTATTTAAAACATTTATACCCTGCCTTTCCAAAAGCCCAGGGTGGTTTTTATTATTGTATATGATATGTACAATAATAAATGGCCCCAGATCGCCAGATAAATGGAAGGTCCAGGGAGCAGGGTTTCAGATGGTTCTGCTTCAGATTTTGGAGACCCAGAACCAGCCAAGTAAGAGAATCCTGGTCTCGATGACGGATAGTCTGACTTCTGCATAAGGGGGCTTCCCAGGCTCAGAACACTTCCATGAAACATCTTCAAGCCCTGCCCCTGCCTGAGCTGTGCGGCACATGTGCAGCGCAACTGGCCCCCTTCCCTTCCCCCTCCCCCTCCCAGGGTGCAAAGCATGTCCCAAAGGGATGGGCATGTCCACCAAGCACCTTCCTCTCCCCTCCCTTTTCAGAGGGTGCCTGTCTGAGAGGACACTCTTGACGGGACTCTGCTCTCCGCACACCCCTCCGCAGCTCTCTCACCTGGCATGCCAAGAGAATCAGCAAGTAGGGATGGACCACGTGAGTGACTGCAGTGGGCTGAGAAGGAGGGAGTGGCTGGCTGGCTGGCTGGCTGGCGGAAGTGGTGGGACGCACAGGAGGCACCCATGGCAGCCTGCTGCCACCCCCAGTCCACTGCCCGAAGCCACTGCTTCACCACCGTGCCCCACGAGTGGGCCAGCCCTGAGTTTCCTGGGCCGTAGCTCAATGGCAGGTCATATGCTCTGCATGCGGAATGTCCCCGGTTCAATCTCCAGAGCATCTTCCGTGGACGGTTCTCGCGCAGCAGGGCTGGGGAAAGCACTTGCTGCTGGAGAACCCGAAGAGCCACAGCCAGTCACGGTAGACAGCACTCGGCTGGAGGGACCAACGGGCCGACATGGTCTAAGGCAGCTTCATTTAAACCCAAAGGGTGATGTAACATGACAGCTAATGTGGACTTTACAATTGTTTTCTTTCCACGTGGACATGCAGAAAAAGTTCCATCTCTCGATGAAAAGTTGACATCTGAGGGCAGTTGACTGCTCTGGCCGATGGATTCTACTCACAGGCTACGGCCAATCAGCTACCATTCTTCCAGTCTTAACCACCCCACAGCCTTAGACTGCACTTGTAGTTTCTTAGGGCCAAATTAGATAACCCTATAGCAGTGATTTTCGACTGGTGTGCCGCAGCACATTGGTGTGCCGCAAAAGGTCCACAGGTGTGTGCCGCGGGAGTTTGGGCCGCGGGAGTTTGGGCCACAGCAGTTGGAAATGGCTGAAAAACCCTTCCAGGTTCTATGGCTCTGTTTCTAGGGCAACTGTCTGTAGTAACGAATTGTCTGCCCCTCTTCCTGGAAGAAAGACAGACAATTTGTTACTACAGACAGTTGCCCTAGAAACAGAGTCGCAGAACCCGGAAGAGTCTCCCGGACGCCGGAAGTGACGTCACAAGAGGCGAAAAGACCATAGAGAAAGACCACAGAGGTCAGTGTGCTGTGAGAAGAAAAACACTGAAAATTGCTGTCTTATAGTCACATAACACAGCTCAAGGGGTGTATGTATTTTATCAATCAATAGTACACTGGGGGGGGGGAACATGATGAAACTGAAGCAAGTGGGTAGACAGTAGGAGTACTATTCTAGGCACTCTGTTTTTAGTGGGTTTTTCCTACTAAAGATGGCATCTGGGGGAGTGCAATCCAAACCAAAACTGCAGTGGTTTCAACAAACAAACCAAGACAACCCCCCCCCCACTTGTGCTGCGGTTCTGCCATGTTTCGGGCCCTTGCTCCCAGCCCAGTATCGATGAGCGAAGCAACCTTCCCCCTCCCCGTTGGGCTGTGCTAGGTGGTTACACTTGGTCCTTAATGCCAGGGCCCCCCCCCTCTCTCTCTCACCAGCTGCCTGCATATGTGCACGTGCAAATTAGGAAAGTTCAGGTTGGTGGTGTAGTGAAGTTCTTCAATATGGATCCTCAGCCTCCTCTTCGGAAAAAACCTGGCAGCCTGCAGAAGGGCAGATCTACACGTCTGAAAGACAGAATGGCAGCCCTGCTTCAGAATACCCTGGCAGATTCATTCAGAGAGAAGAAGTTGGTGCTTGACATGTTTATTATATACACGTGTTGCCCATGATTCTGGGTGCCTGTCCGGCATGGCCCAGGTCAGACTTGAGTTGTTTTGCCTGGGCTGATGCCAAGGAAGCATCAAGTCCCATGGGCATTTAGGGAAAATGCCCAACGTTGGTTTCTCAGAGTAGCCCTCCCCCCACTCCTCACTGGCTGGTTCAGAAGAAGTTTCAGCTTTGAGCTCTGTGGCCGTGCGGTTGTGCAGCTGATCAGGAATCCTGTCACCTAGCCCTCCCGGGTCTGCCTAGCAAACCATTTCCTGCCTTTCTCCCACCGTTGAACCAGGATATCACTGTGCCTTGACAAAGTAGCCCAATGATCTCTGCAACAACACAAGCCTCATCTCAGTAGAAAAGGATAGATACCGTAACCTTGACCTTTGACACCCCTGACCACTGGCCCCCAAATGCCACTATCACCTGTGTCAAACTGATGACACAATTAGTCTTCCTATCCCTTCCTCCTTGTTCAGTGCGAGTGTGGCGAGTATGTTTTGGAGTCCAGGACTCCTTGGACTATCTGCTATTGTTTGAGGGGCCCCCCCCAGAGATTAGCCCCAGGCCTCCAACACACGGTTTCCACTAACCCGTCTGTCAAGGACTCCAAGAACAAGGAGACTCACCATTTAAGAACCTAAGAAGAGCCCGGCTGCTGGATCAGGCCAAAGGCCCATCTAGTCCAGCTTCCTGTATCACACAGTGGCCCCACCAGATGCCTCAGGGAGCACAAGACAACAAGATAACCTGTTTCCCGTTGACACTCCCTTGCACCTGGCACAGAGAAAACCCACTTCTAAAACCAGGAGGTTGCTTATGGCTTGTAACCTGTGATGGTCTTTTCCTCCATGAATCTGTCCAAACCCCTTTTAAAGGCATCTAGGCCAGATGCCATCACCACATCCTGTGGCAAGGAGTTCCACCGATGAATTACACGCTGGGTAAAGAAATATTTTATTGATAAGCCCCTATTTTATTGATTATTTTATTGATATAATATAAAAATATTAAATATTTTTAGAATGTGAGCCCTTTTGGGACAGGGAGCCATTTAATCATTTGATTTTATCTGTAAACCACTTTGTGAACTTTTTGTTGAAAAGCAGTATATAAATACTGTTAATAATAATAAAACATAAAAACAATACATATTTTGAAAGGTTATAGCAAGCGCAAAGCAATATATCCTACTAGCATACTATTCACTATTTTCTACATACAATATCCAACTAAGTCAAAATATCACCAACATTCTATTCATTAAATCCGCGTATTATCATCTATTGACTTGGACCCGAGTCGGACTCAAGTCGCGTCAATGACTTGACTCGGACTTGACTCGGCGATTGTAAAAGACTCTAATGACTCGACTCAAGACTTGGAGTCTATTATGACAAGTTGATTTTTTTTTCAGGTTTAAACCCGTTTTCCCCATTAAATAGATAGAGACTCGCAACTTGCAACCAACGACTCGGGACTTGGGGGCAAAGGCTTGGAACTTGACTCGAGACTTGAGGTCAGAGACTTGACCCACATCCCTGAGCAATATTTAGTGCTGGAATGTTCTCATTCCTTGAGTATTCGGGATTCCCACATAGAAAATGTGTCCCAGAGCTTACCTCGGACACCTGGGGACTGGGGTCCTGCAGGTGAATCAGGAGTGGCACCAAACTCTTCTTGACTTGGTCAGCAAAAAATTTCCTGTATCTGAATTTTGTCCAACTGGCCAGGACGCCAAAGAGGTTTAGCGCAGCGTTACGAAGGTCAGCATCATCCTAGCGCCAGAGTGGGGGAAATTTGTTTTGGTTTTAAATGTAGGTGAATACAGACAATTCATAGGTATTAAACACAGATCTGTAATAACGGTATAGAGAAGATACCATAATGCTTAAGCTGAAGTCAGTATGGGAAATGTGACTTTGAATGTTAGAGGTCACTTCTCTCATATCTGAAATTGCCTTAAAAATGGCAGAGATCAACATTGCATGATCAAGCAGAGGACTTCTGCTCACAAACAAGAGATGAGGTCAGCCTGTATCTGGGCCATATCGTTTCAGACAGCATAAGAACACCAGAAGAGCCCTGCTGGATCAGGCAAAAGGCCCTGGACAGCAGCGTCACTGCAGGGGGGGCGGAGCTCCAAGTTCTGTCGGGCTCTGACCCTCTGTTACACGACGGGAAAAAGCGGCCCCGCCCTCTCGCCTTTGTTCATCGGCCGGAATGGCTCCATAGGCGAGGGGGCGGGGCCGCTTTCTCCCATCGTGTAACGGAGGGTCAGAGCCCGACGGAACTTGGAGCTCCACGCCCCCCCCCCCTGCAGTGACGCTGCTGGCCCTGAATGTAGTCCAGCTTCCTGTATCTCACAGTGGCCCCACCAGATGCCTCAGGGAGCACACAAGACAACAAGAGACTTGTATCCTGTTGTAACTCCCTTGCACCTGGCACAGAGAAAGCCAAGAGGTTGCTTCTGGCTTGTAACCCTGTGATGGACGTTTCCTCCATAAATCTACCCAATCTCCTTTTAAAGGCATCTAGGCCAGGTGGAGGTTTGCATGACCGACTGCTCCTCCATACCACCCACCCCCTGCACACTGAAACTAGCATGTCAAGAAGAATGATTCTAGCAGAACCTTTTTCCCAGCACCCTCGCTTTCTGTGTTGTTCAATTTCTCTGCTGCCAATGGACTCAGTCGTACTTTCTGCTGTATCTGCAGGAAAACGACAATGATTCCAAGAGCCTGGCACCTTTCATCTACAGTACCATCCTCTATTGACGGAATCAAGACCAAGAGAAGCGACGTGACGGTTGAGGCAGTGGCCTCTTCTTTTGTGCAGGCGACAAACACTGGCTCTTCCCTGGCACAGTGGGAGAGTTTGGAAAAATAAGGGAAAAACCTTAATACTGCTAGCATGTTTTGCATGTTCAGACATGGCATGCACATTATTTCAGTGACTGTTTCAACAACCTTGTAAAGCAGGTCACGAAGAATACCCTCCTCATATTGCAAAAATGTAGGTTAATATATGGCGCAGAGACAGAACCAGCTTTGGAAAGGGGTCGTGTGCAGTTTGTCTCCTCTCAGTGTCTCCTAAAAAAGTCTGAAGGAAGCGAGTTCTGTCATTGGCAGCTTACATCATCCAGGTAGGTGGTGGTCTTGACGGAGATGTCTTTAAACAAGAAGCCCACGTCCTTCCTCTTCAGATAAGGGAAGATTAAGGCCAGCGCCTTGAGACCCTCCAGCACCACCTTGGCATCATACAAAGTACCAAGGAGAACAGCCAGGATCGTCTTCCTCTGCTCTTTTCCCTGCAAGGTCACATGAGAAACACCTCCTGTGTCCAGCCTCCAAAACACATGTGGTGACATCATGGGGGGGCTGCATCGTGATGCCACTGCTCAGAGAAGAGCAGTGGCACTGCAATGCGGCCCCCCGTGATGTCACCGCCGGAAGTGACGTCACTGCCACCGCAAATCCCTTCGGAGGCGCAGGGCGGGCCAAACCGATCGCCACCTCCACCGCTGTTCCTGGCACCGAAATGGCGCGGTTGTTGGTCCTCCGTGCCGCTTTGTCAGCCCCCCTCTTGTCACCCGGGGGCCCCCAGCCCCCCCCCCCGGCAACGCTTCTGCCTCTGAGGCTGGAGACAGACAAAGGTCTATCAGAGACTTCAGAGTGGCTGGAGGAAGGTCTTGCTCCATTTGGTGTCTGCTGGCACTGTCCCCTCTCAATTCTGAAGCTCTTCTTGCAGGCTGAAAGTGGACCACACGGGGGAAAGAGACGGAGGGGGCTGGATCAGGGCCCATCCCACCCACGGAATGCCAGCAAGCCCCATACTCCTTCGGCAGAGCCCTGCTCTTGCCTCTGGGTTGACAACTGGGGGGCCACCTGGCACTCCCTAAGGCTGGATTTGGCCCCGTCGCTTCCAGTGGCTGATCCCAACTCTACTGGACCGAATGGTGGGAGCCTTTAATACATCCAGCACACGGCATCTGTATTGCGGTCACATCATCACCTTTGAAGAACAGGACCCCACCTTGTCAGGAGCCACAAGGAGAAGGTTGCCGAGGCCCCTGACTGCCATCTGACGGATGCCGTGGTGCTGGTCTCCTGCCCTCTCAATCAGGATGGGGAGGATGGCTCTCAGTTGCTTCCTTTCTCTCAAAGTGGGATCCGAAATGGCCTGCAGTGGAAGTCAACAGGCTCTTCTGAGAACAGTTGGGTTTGATGCATCTAAAACTCTTTTGCTTTTTTTAACCACCCAGGCTGAGAGAGCATATTTTGGGGGGGCAAGAAACCAAATCTTTTGGTTTCCTTGGCACAGAGGATCCAATGAGGCAGAGACTGGAAGCTCAGCCAGTTGCGTTATCCCAAGCCATGAAAGAGGGGTTCATAAAAGCCAAGGTCTGCTTGCCCCACTCAGCACCCACCAGGGCCAAACCCAAAGCATAAAGGGTCAGGGCAGAAGGGTCTGGCTCAGTCAGGAGAGCTGCCATCTTGTAAGCCCAAAGACCGGTGGTGAACTTGACAAGTTTGAGACATGCCACCGACAAAAAATTGTGAAAGCCTCCAGGAGGAGAGATAAGAGCTCCCAGCTGCGTCGGTCAAGTGTGGGAGGCGCCAGCCAGCAGAACTGTCGGACTGCAAAAAGGAGACCACCTGGAAAGTAGCCGTTCATGAAAGATTGGAGATTTATATATATTGTAAAAAACCCCAAGGGGGGTTAGGACAGCCTGCCCATGTACACCGCCTTGGATTAAAGTCGGAGGAGAAATCCAATGACCAAGAAAGGCGGTATATAAATACTGTATTTTATGTTATTATACTATAAAGGCAGAATAGCCAGGGTAGCAGAAAAGACAGCACAACCACCCAAAGAAAGCCGTCCTCGGCCGGAGGGAGAGAGCGAGTGCCCCTGTCGTCGCTACAGGACTGGGTCTCACCTCGGTCAAGAATGCCGTCCCGGTGAGCCGCAGCTTTTCGGAGCTGGATTCCATCCAGGGGAGGATGTCATGGATGACCGTGTAGTCCAGGAGGCCACTTTGAAACAAACAGCTGGGCGAGAAAAGGGACCCCATGGAGCAGCCATGGAAGACCCTGAGCTCCCCGGCTGCCTGGGCGGGTTGGCCTGAGAAGACCCAGGTACCTGGTCAGCAGACAGACGCCTTCAGGGTGGGTCTCGGGGTCTCGGAGCAAAGCCCAGATATTCACCTTCCCGATTTCTGCTAGTGAAGGGTCAGAGGTCAGCTTCAGCAGGAGAGCCTTCAGGCTGGCCACGGAAAGTCTGCCCAGGAACAGGGCACAAATGCTTTAAGTATTTACAATTTTAAATGCGTCTTAAATATTGTGGCTCTCAAACATCTGAAGTTTATTGCATGTGGCTCTTACATGAAGCAAGTTTGGCCACCCCTGTTATAATGCCAAACCACTGAGCTGAGCTATTGGCCACCACTGCACACGGTCCCTGCACATCGTGCAATAGACCCCCCCCATGGGTACACGTTGCGCATGTTCTGAAAAGCACACCTGGTAACACAGGCCACCCACTCCAATCCTGCTGCTGGCATGCCTCTCCATTATACACAAAGGATGCTGGAAGTGTCCTTTCGCCCCCGGCACACTCTGCTTAATGCTTGCCAGCCAAGTGGACTGTGGAGCATTCAGAAGTGCAGCAGCGAGAGAAAAGACACTGGAAGCCACAAACCCTGGCTCCCTCCCAGCACACTCGGTTTATGCTGGTGGAAGAGGAAGAGGAGGAGAACAGGGCTCCTTTGGAATGTGGCCCCCGCCCAAGGGTTTTTGACCTTTGAGTAAAACACTCAAGGGAGCAAAATTCATTTTGGGGCCAAGCCCCACTGGGTCAAACCGCAGTGAGGCTCCCCAGCAGCCAGCTAAATGCATCAGGAACTCAGATCATCGCAACATGCCGGAACCAGAAGGTCCCCAAATAGTAGGAATACTGGGACGTGTGTTCTATTTGGAAGCCTCCCACTGGCTCACGATTCGAGCAGGAAAGACAAAACCACTTTCTTCACAAGCCGGGGGTGGGGTGGGGGTGGGGTGCCGAACCTCCTTCCTTCGTAATCATCTCTTCCTTGCTGCTGCCTGCTAAATACCTGCAAGGGTTGCCTTCAGACAGCTGCTGTTCTCGTAGGAAGAGCCTCCGGCGGCCCTCACAAAAGGGCATCTTCTGGCCCAGGGTTTTGCTGACCTGACGCAGAAGAGCACAAAACAGCTCTGGAAACAACTCCTGGACAACTTCCTCAGACGGCAGCACAGAGATGACTTCATAGATCGCACAAGTGGCCTGAAACAGGGGGGGGGGGGGGAGAGAGGTGTAACATAGCACTGGGCGAAAGAGGAACCTTCCCCCCCCCAACAGTTCCCTCCCCTTAGAGATGTGGCGGATGCAGAAATCTGGCATGTTTTGGAGGAAGAGTCTGCCTTAGGGGGAAGGTTATGCTCCTCTAGAAACCAAATGAAATAGCTCTGGGATAGTGATGATGGGTGACTCCCTTGAGCTGGGATCGGGAAACGGAATTCTTTTCCTCAAAACTGGAAGAGAGAGAGGTTGGTTTTCTTCTGAGTCCAATTCCAGGCCAAACTGGACCTTGTCTTGCCCCTGCTGCTGAAGCCCACTGGAAGCGTGGCAAGGCCCCCTCTTCCTCCCCCAGTCTCTCCTGACCCACCCACCCCCTTACCTGGCTTGCTCCTCTGGTGCCAATCATGAAAAAGGGGACAGACTAGGACTCTCTCCCGCTTCTGGCGCTTGGCCCTAGAAACACTGGGAAAGTGCTCCTGGCAACTGCCTCAGCAATTTGCATGGCACATGGGTGTGGGTGTGGGTGGGGGAAAGAACAGGCCTTCCTTCACCCCGAAGGTGTCAGAGCAAGAAGGAAGGCAGGACAGGAGGCGGCAGCTTGAATCTAGACTGGAGGAGAACCCGTCTCAGGACGCTTGATTCACCTTGCATGGCGCTCCAAGATTCATACAGTATTATTCATCCACCTTAGGACATCTTCACCCAACCCAACATCACCGAACATGATTCTCCTTGGAGGGGAATGAAGCCTCAGCCCGCCCACCCACAGCAGAGGAATGAGCCCAGCTCATCATCTAAACGTGGATTTCCAGCTTTGCTTTGCTAATGAAAGAAGGACTTTGTTTTTCTTTGCTTCTGCTCCCTGCCTTGCTAAAGGACTTGTTTACTCCAATTAATGCTGGAGACAGATCCGAATAATTGCCAACATTTGTATTTTCAGAAGGAGAGTACCCATTGCTCTTTCACCCCAGCCTACTTTGCTATAACACAGGGATTATTATTATTTTTTTGGTTTTTTGTTTTGCACGAGGCACAATCTAATTAATTCTACAAAACCCTACTTTAAGATTGCTGCAAATTGCAGATGGGGGCTGCCCTCATGCCAAGAAACATCTTACTCCCCCACTTCTTTTTGCTTAATATCCACTCTGAAATAAGAGATCTTATGAACTCAAAATCACTGCAGCGAACCCTTGATTTGGTGGACTTCGATTTAACAGGCTTTAGAAACAGTGGACTTTTTTTCTCCATTAAAAGGTATTCATCAGTTGTTTGTTCTCCCTAAGCTGCATGGCCTTGTGGCAGCTCAAAGCCTAGCTCCACACAGGTCAGATCTTGGCAACCCAGAAGTTGGCGATGACGTCATTGTCGAGTGTTCAGAGACCCTGATGTGCCGCTGCACAGCTACAGAGGAGGTGAAGAAGAGAGCGACTAAAATGATTCATGGACTGGGGCACCTCCCTTATGAGGAAGGGCTACAGCATTTGGGGCTCTTCAGTCTAAGAACGCGCCTGAGGGGGGACATGATTGAGACGTGTACAATTATGCATGAGATGGAGAGATCTTTTCCCTCTTGCACAACACAGGAACCAGGGAATATTCCACTAAAACTGAGTCGCAGGAGAGTTAGGACAGACAAAATATTTCTTTCCCCAGTGTGTAATTAATCTGTGGAACTCCTTGCCACAGGATGTGGTGATGGCACCTGGCCTAGATGCCTTTAAAAGGGGGTTGGGCCAGGCAGATTTATGGAGGAAACGTCCATCACAGGTTACAAGCCATGATGGGGATAAGCAACCTCCTCGTTGTAGGAGTAGGTTTTCTTTGTGCCAGATGCATGGGAGTGGCGACAGGATAAAGGTAACTTGTTGCCTTCAGTGCTCCCAGAAGCATCTGGTGGGGCCACTTTGAGATACAGGAAGCTGAACTAGATGGGCCCTTGGCCTGATCCAGCAACGATGTTGGTACGCGTGTGGGCTGCAGTGGAGTTACTCCTGAGCATGTTAAGAGTGTTTTCCTTGTCATAGTTTGCTGTATAACATATTTAACTTTTAACCTGTTGAAATATTAACTTCTGTATCAGCTTTTGCAAGAGGATGTAGCCTGACCGCAGAGGCCAGCTTTTTTGCTACCTAAACAATTTAGAGACATGTAACAAGGGGAGAAACGAAAGCTAAGAGGGGCCTATAAAGGTAAAGGTGACCCCTGACAATTAAGTCCAGTCGTGTCCGACTCTAGGGTGTGGTGCTCATCCCCATTTCAAAGCCGAAGAGCCAGCGTTGTCCGAAGATGCCTCCATGGTCATGTGGCCGGCATGACTCTCCTTGCCGCAGCACGTAGCATGGAGCTGGAACACGGAGCGCTGTTTACCTTCCCGCAAGCGGTACCTATTTATCTACTCGCATTGACATGCTTTGGAACTGCTAGGTTGGCAGGAGCTGGCCAAGCAACGAGTGCTCACCCCGTTGCGGGAATCGAACTGCCGACCTTTCGATCGACAGCTTATGGTTCAGCAGTTTAACCTGCTGCGCCACCCGCTGCCAGCTGCCGCTGGCCTATAGCTTGGTGGAAATTTACAGAAAACTTTGAGGAAGTTCTCTGCCTTGCGTTAACTCTTTTGCCTAGTGATAAATGACTCAAATGTATAGATAAAGATGTGACCAATGTATGCCTTTTAGACATAGTGACACGCTTCCTTGTTTTTTGTAATAACTTTGCAAAGCATAAAAGAACGGTCTCGGGCATCGCCCTGGGCCGCAGTTCTGCTTTTTGGCTGTGAAGCACAGAGCTGTGAGCTGCGACGTCGCTAATAAAGCTGTTTGGTAAATCCTCCTCCTGCTATCAGAGTCTACTTAATTGGGTTCCAGCCAACACGCGCAGCAGCGTGGCTAGTGACATATGTTTTGCGCAGACACATCTCTACTGACTTCATTGCGCTTGACATTGTCAGACACCCCTTCCCCCATTAGACTGTTACATCAACGGTCTGGATGTTCCTAATGAAGGTATTGCTTTCCTATCCCTGCATGGAATTTTCTGGTGCATGTTAGGCTGATGTGATGAAGAAGCCTGATTAATGTCAGCAATTTCAGGACTGAGAAGCTCGAACACAGAGAAGCAACCATATCATCCGAATCCCGTTTCCCTGAGTACTACTCAGGACCAAAGAGCCTATGTGAAAAGACTGTCTTATTATCATCACCATATTGCTAGTCAGTCAGCTGCCCTCAAACGCTCCGATTACTCCCTAATTCTTCATTTCTCCCCAAAGGATACGCAGAAAACGAGATGTTGCTCCTCTGTGCTTACTTTGAGAGGTTCTTCATCAGCAAATTCCAAACTCTCTTCGCTGTCTGAGGGTGAAGAGTTTTCTGGGCTTGAGGACTGCTCCACAATCCGGACGGCTAACTCACGAAGAACCGGGGAGGCCAGGGATGGGTCTTTGCCCAGAGACCTCCAGAGTTCGCCTGTCTCCCTGTACAGTTAAAAAAACAGAAGTTACAGGATTCAGCTTAGACTAGAGACGCCTGTGGCCTGAAGGCAACAAGCCAGTGGTCAGCAACGAGACGTGGTCTGCGGTCCGATCTATAGCAGAGAACACAGGCGGCAGCAGCAGCGCCCCATCACTTCCCTTCTGTCCTCCCCGTAATCAACACACACACACAAACACACACACATAAACACACACAAATACATGTATGTGTGTGTGTGTGTGTGTGTGTGTGTGTGTGTGTACTGTATATAAAGGTAAAGGTATCCCCTGACAATTAAGTCCAGTCGTGTCCGACTCTAGGGTGTGGTGCTCATCTCCATTTCAAAGCCAAAGAGCCAGCGTTGTCCCAAGATGCCTCCGTGGTCATGTGGCCGGCATGACTCTCCTTGCCGCAGCGCGTAGCATGCGGCTGGAACACGGAGCGCTGTTTACCTTCCCGCAAGCGGTACCTATTTATCTACTCGCATTGACATGCTTTGGAACTGCTAGGTTGGCAGGAGCTGGCCAAGCAACGAGAGCTCATCCTGTTGTGGATTCGAACTGCCGACCTTTCGATTGACAGTTTATGGTTCACACACACACACACACACACACACACACACACACACACACACACAAACACACACAGAGTACACAGTATAAGTGTGTGCGTGTATGTGTATAAAAGATAGCAATTGGTTAAAAAAAAAAAAGGATAGTAAAAAAGAGGATGAAACCCCCAGATTTGCTGGTCAGGAGAGTGCGAAAAACACATGAGCAGGGCCAATTTCTGCTAACTGCAAAGAGAAACCATTTTGAACGCGATGACTTGGGCGAAGACTAGGCCTCCCAAGCTCTGCGTGGGCCACTTCCAGCTGCTCGGCAACCCAGAAGTTCAGCTGTGACACGATGATGTCACGGCTGAACATCCAGTCCCTTTAAAGGAAACGGTTGTCGACTCCTACTCTACAGCATTGCACCCCTCCAAGAGGATGTTGCTGGCACCTCCTCTGTTTCTCTTTAGACTGTGACCCTCAATATAGGACAGAAAATAATTTTCTCATTCCTTTTGATATGCAAACCACTTTGTGAACTTTTGTTGAAAAAAGCAGTCTATAAATATTGTTTTTAATAATAATAATATGCAGCCCTTTGTGGATGATCTTTGTCTGTATATACAATGAATGCATGGAAAGGGAAATGAAATTGCAGCATGTCCTGTGTTCCATGTGTTGATTGTATCTTGTGCACAGAGGTACACATATCTGCACAGATTCTGTGCATGAGTATGGAAGAATGTACAGTACTTGCTTCCGCCATTTTGGATTAATCTGCGTTGTGTTGCAAAATGGTTGCCTGAAGGAGAGAATATTCTCCTAAATTTCAGTTCAACTCTAGATAGAAAGGTTAAAGGTTCAGCCCAGGAAACAGAAACCAAAAGTAGTAGTCAGAAAAATGTAAACTAATGGCGCAATCCTAACGTCTTCAAACCTCCAGCTACCTCCTTCCCCAGATAGGATTCAGTGTGGGCTGCGCTGGTACGTCTCCCTGGAATGCCGTCTAAGGGCCCAATCCTATCCTAATTTCCAGCACCGATGCAGCAGCCACAATGCAGCCCCGAGGTACGGAAACAAGTGTTCCCTTACCTTGATGGCCTCCATGACTGCCCCCCCCCCCCGCAGGATGCAGTGCACGCCCCGTTGGCATAGCTGCATCATTCAGAGCTGGAACTTTGGGTAGGATTGAACATCAGAACATAAGAAGAGCCCTGCAGCAGGATCAGGCCAAAGGCCCATCTAGTCCAGCTTCCTGTATCACACAGTGGCCCCACCAGATGCCTTAGGGAGCACAAGACAACAAGATAACCTGTTTCCCGTTGTCACTCCCTTACACCTGGCACAGAGAAAACCCACTTCTAAAACCAGGAGGTTGCTTATGGCTTGTAACCTGTGATGGTCTTTTCCTCCATAAATCTGTCCAAACCCCTTTTAAAGGCATCTAGGCCAGGTGCCATCACCACATCCCGTGGCAAGGAGTTCCACAGATGAATTACACGCTGGGTAAAGAAATATTTTCTTTTGTCCATTCTAACTCTCCCTCCACTCAGTTTTAGTGCATGTCCCCTGGTTCTGGTGTTGTGCGAGAGGGAGAAGAATTTCCCTCTATCCACTCTCTTCATCCCATGCATAATTTTATACGTCTCAATCATGTCCCCCCCTCAGGCGCCTTTTTTCCAGACTGAAAAGCCCCAAACGCTGTAGTCTTTCCTCATAAGAGAGGTGCTCAAGCCCACAAATCATTCTGGTCGCTCTTTTCTGCACCTTTTCCAATTCAACTATATCCTTTTTGAGGTGTGGTGACCAGAACTGGACACAATACTCCAGATGTGGCCTTACCATCGATTTGTACAAAGGCATAATGATATTGGCCGTTTTATTCTCAATCCCTTTTTTAATGATCCCGAGCATGGAATTGGCCTTCTTCACAGCCGCCGCACACTGGGTCGACACTTTCATCGACCTGTCCACCAGCACCCCAAGATCTCTCTCCTGATCCGTCACAGACAGTTCAGAACCCATGAGTGTGTATGTGAAGTTTTGATTTCTTGCCGCAATGCAGAGGCGTTCTAATATGGGGGGAGCAGGTGTGCTCCACCCCAGGTGCTGAGTGGGCGCGGGGGCGCGGCAGCCGGGCTCGGGGCTGCGCAGAGTGGCGTGGCACCGGAGCCCGGCTGGCGCGCCCCTCTAAAGCAGCGCGTCCACTCGGCGCTTCCCCGGCCTCCGGAGGCTATGCTCCGGAGACCGGGGAGAAGCCCTCCTCAAAGCAACCGCCTTGTTCGTTGGTCGAGGGCTTTCTGTTCGGACCTCTCAGAAAGCCCTCGACCGCCGAACAAGGCGGTCGCTTTGAGGAGGGCTTCTCCCCGGTCTCCGGAGCGTAGCCTCCGGAGGCCGGGGAAGCGCCGAGTGGGGGCTCAGCCCCGAGAACGGCTGCTTGGGGGGGGGGGTGCACCAACCCCGCCCACCTGGCGCCGGGAGGGCTGGGAACGCCACTGCCGCAATGTGCATCACTTTGCACTTACTTACATTGAAGCGCATCTGCCATTTTCCTGCCCATTCTCCCAGTTTGGAGAGATCCTTCTGGAGCTCTTCACAATTCCACAAGCACAGCCATATGTGTGCTTTTCAGCACAATGGCCCTGGAATGGCAGGTTCTCAGAGTGGGCTGTTCAACCATTTGATTTTGCTGGAGCTTCACTGGTTGTTCTGCCTCCGAAAGATGAGTCGGACCCCAGGCTGATCACCTAACTAACTGGATCAGGAGCAAGTCAGTAGACCGAAGCAGGTACACACCTGTCCATTGGGAGGCGCCGACAAAGGAGGCTGATGAATACGGCATCCAAGTGATAATGCGCCACAATGCACACGGCGTCCACCAGGACCTGTCGCAGATCATCCTGTTTGATGGTGGGCAGGCGGGTGTAGAACGTGTCCAGGATCTTCGGTATCTGGAAGAAGCAATGCCCATAAAGACGGCTATCCGCAGCGCAAGTTGTTTTAGTAAATTAACTAAAAAGACTAACAACCTACTGACAATTTAATCGTTTCCTGCTTCCTCTGAAGAGGCCCATCGCAGGCCTGTTTTAAGAGAAAATACAGTTTGGGCCTAAATTTAGCTGACTGGCAGGTGCCAACAGGATCAGCTTTTTGTATGCCACACATTAGGACAAATCCTCTTTCGATGCTGCTCCATCCTGTGCCTGGAGTCTCGCGTTGACTCTTCTGTGTGCTCTGGAGTGAGTTCAGAGGCCCAACTCATTCATTCGCTTCCATTCTGTAGCCCGTCCGTTTTATCAGCAGGATTGGCTTCCGCTGTCCTTGGGACCTTCATGCGTCTAGTTGCTATGGCGGCTGACCCTCTCTCTGGCTGCCAGTCACATGCAACACCCTGTTGGCTTCTCCTGCCTGCGTGTGTGCATGGGTAGTGCCAGCAGGAACTAAGGAACTCTGGGGCTTGTAGCTCTCGAGAGAACATATCGCACAGTGTGGTGTACCCCCCCACCCCACCCCGTTCCGCCCCAAGGAGGAACCAACCAGTGAAGCATACTGCTTCTCCTCTTCTGCTTCTGACTGGCTCCAACAAATCTCAAAAGAAAGGCCTTAGGAGTTGGACTTCCTAGGCGCCCAACTCAGTCATTCTAAACCTCTCGGTCCTCTGAGCTCAGGGGCAGAAGTGCATGCTGGGTAGCCCCACCTCGAGCCACGTCTCTCGTGTTTGTCTGAGGAGGGCAGGACTGAACCCAGGGACACTTCTTCCCCACTGTTTAAAATCCCCTGCTAACTGGGCAAGAGGCACTTCTTCAATTGGTGCTCCTTTTTTATTTAGCAGGGGGAGAGCAACTGCTCCCCTTTCACCCTAGCACAGTGTCATTCTGGTGGCTGTTTGCTGGTGTTCTTCTGTATCTTTTTTAGATTGTGAGCCCTTTTGGGACAGGGGGCCATTTAATCATTTGATTTTGTCTGTAAACCGCTTTGTGAATTTTCTGTTGAAAAGCGGCATATAAATACTGTTAATAATAATAATAATCTCCTTCATGGATCATTGCCTTGTCGTGGCGAAGGGGCTTGCGTAACTCAATGAAGCCATGAGCTATGCCGTGCAGGGACACCCAAGACGGACAGGTCGTAGCAGAGAGTTCTGACTAAAAGTGATCCACTGGAGAAGGAAATGGCAACCCACTCCAGTAACCTTGCCAAGAAAATCCCATGAACAGTACCAAAAGGATAAAAGATATGACGCCGGAAGATGAGCCCCTCAGGTCGGAAGGTGTCCAATATGCTACTGAGGAAGAGCGGAGGACTATTCCAAGTAGACCCAGAAAGAGTGAAGCGGCTGAGCCAAAGCCGAAAGGACGTCCAGCTGTGGATGTGTCTGAGGTTGAAAGGAAAATCCAATGCTGCAAGGAGCAATACTGCTTAGGAACATGGAATGTGAGGTCTATGAATCAAGGCAAGCTGGATGTGGTCAAAAATGAGATGATAAGACTGAACATTGACATCTTGGGAATCAGCGAACTAAAATGGACGGGCATGGGCGAATTTAAGTCAGGTGACCATCATATCTACTACTGTGGGCATGAATCCCTTAGAAGAAATGGAGTAGCCCTCATAGTCAATAAAAGAGTGGGAAAGGCAGTACTGGGGTGCAACCTCAAAAACGACAGAATGATTTCAGTTCGAATCCAAGGCAAACCATTCAACATTACAGTAATCCAAGTGTATGCCCCAACCACTGATGCCGAAGAAGATGAAGTTGAGCGGTTCTATGAAGACCTACAACACCTTCTAGAACTAGCACCCAAAAAAGATGTCCTTTACATCATAGGAGACTGGAATGCTAAAGTAGGAAATCAAGAAATAAATGGAACAACAGGCAAGTTTGGCCTTGGAGCGCAAAATGAAGCAGGGCAAAGGCTAACGGAGTTCTGTCAAGAGAACACGCTGGTCATAGCAAACACTCTTTTCCAACAACACAAGAGGCGACTCTACACATGGACATCACCAGATGGTCAATACCGAAACCAGATAGATTATGTGCTTTGCAGCCAAAGATGGAGAAGCTCTATACAATCAGTAAAAACAAGACCTGGAGCTGACTGTGGCTCAGATCATGAGCTTCTTATTGCAAAATTCAGGCTTAAACTGAAGAATGTAGGGAACACCACTAGACCAGTCAGATATGACCTAAACCATATCCCTTATGAGTATACAGTGGAGGTGAAGAATAGATTTAGGGCATTAGACCTGGTAGACAGAGTGCCTGAAGAACTATGGACGGAAGTTCGTAACATTGTACAGGAGGCAGCAACGAAAACCATCCCAAAGAAAAAGAAATGCAAGAAAGCAAAGTGGCTGTCAGATGAGGCTTTACAAATAGCTGTGGAAAGAAGGAATGCAAAAAGCAAGGGTGAAAGGGAAAGATATAAACAACTGAATGCAGAGTTCCAGAGAATAGCAAGGAGAGATAAGAAGGCCTTCTTAAATGAACAATGCAAGGAAATTGAGGAAAACAACAGAATGGGGAGGACTAGAGATCTCTTCAAGAAAATTGGAGATATCAAGGGAACGTTTTGTGCAAAGATGGGCATGATAAAGGACAAAAAAGGCAGAGACCTAACAGAAGCAGAAGAGATTAAGAAGAGATGGCAAGAATACACAGAAGAACTATACAAGAAAGATCTGAATGTTCCTGATGACCACGCTGGTGTGGTCACTGACCCAGAGCCGGACATCCTAGAGAGTGAAGTCAAGTGGGCCTTAGGTAGCATTACTAACAACAAAGCTAGTGGAGATGATAATATCCCAGCTGAGCTACTTAAAATCCTAAATGATGATGCTGTGAAAGTGCTGCACTCAATATGCCAACAAATTTGGAAAACTCAGCAGTGGCCAAAGGATTGGAAAAGGTCAGTTTACGTTCCAATTCCAAAGAAGGGCAGTGCCAAAGAGTGTTCAAACTACCGTACAATTGCACTCATTTCACATGCTAGCAAGGTTATGCTCAAAATCCTACAAGCTAGGCTTCAGCAGTACGTGGACCGAGAACTACCGGACGTACAAGCTGGGTTTCGAAGAGGCAGAGGAACTAGAGATCAAATTGCCAACATGCGCTGGATCATGGAGAAAGCACGAGAGTTCCAAAAAAACACCTACTTCTGCTTCATTGACTACGCAAAAGCCTTTGATTGTGTGGATCACAACAAACTGTGGCAAATTCTTAAAGAGATGGGGGTACCAGACCACCTTACCTGTCTCCTGAGAAACCTGTATGTGGGTCAAGAAGCAACAGTTCGGACCGGCCATGGAACAACTGACTGGTTCAAAATTGGGAAGGGAGTGCGGCAAGGCTGTATATTGTCACCCTGCCTATTTAACTTATATGCAGAGTACATTATGAGAAATGCAGGGCTGAATGAATCGCAAGCCGGAATCAAGATTGCCGGGAGAAATATCAACAACCTCAGATATGCAGACGATACCACCCTAATGGCAGAAAGTGAAGAAGAACTAAAGAGCCTCTTGATGAGGGTGAAAGAGGAGAGTGCAAAAGTTGGCTTGAAACTCAACATTAATAAAACTAAGATCATGGCATCTGGTCCCATCAATTCCTGGCAAATAGAAGGGGCAGAAATGGAAGCAGTAACAGATTTTACTTTTCTGGGCTCCAAGATCACTGCAGACGGAGACAGCAGCCATGAAATTAAAAGACGCTTACTCCTTGGAAGGAAAGCTATGGCAAACTTAGACAGCATAATAAAAAGCAGAGATATCACCATGCCAACAAAAGTTCGTATAGTCAGGGCGATGGTGTTCCCAGTAGCAATGTATGGTTGCGAGAGTTGGACCATAAGGAAGGCTGAGCGCCGAAGAATAGATGCTTTTGAACTGTGGTGCTGGAGAAGACTCCTGAGAGTCCCTTGGACTGCTAGGAGATCAAATCAGTCAATTCTAAATGAAATCAAGCCTGACTGTTCCCTGGAAGGACAGGTACTGAGGCTGAAACTCAAATATTTTGGCCACCTAATGCGAAGAGAGGACTCTCTGGAGAAGACTCTGATGCTGGGAAAGATTGAAGGCAAAAGGAGAAGGGGAAGGCCAAGGATGAGATGGTTAGACAGCATCACCGATGCAACAAACATGAAAATGAGCAAACTCAGGAAGATAGTGGAGGACAGGAAGGCCTGGCGGGATATGGTTCATGGGATCACGAAGGGTCGGACACGACTTAACGACTGAACAACAACAACAACAACAACAACAACAACAACAACAACAACAACAACAACAACAATAATAATAATAATAATAATAATAATAATAATAATAATAAACAACCCTGGGAGTTCCAGAGTGCGTTGGCACAGGAGGTAGGTCTCACCAGCATACTCCTATTCCCCCTCTATCTGGGTTCAGGAGACCTGGTGACTGAATAGGACCAGGGGCGGCACAACCCGGAACACCATGTGTCTCGGTTCCGCTGCCTCTGTGCTACCCCCCCCCCCCATGCTCCTTGCGCTGCCGTGAAACCTGAAAGTGCAGGACTTCCTGTTTCATTTAACCGGAAGTCCCGCGCTTCCGGGTTTCACAGCAGTGTGCGAGGAGTATGTAGGGAAACAATCCTTTTTGCTCCAGCAAGTGGGATGCAGATCATTGTGGCTTGTGTTGGCAGCAGGTTGGTGGGAGGTGGCAGAGGCAAACATGGGGTGAGAGGTACCCCGAGTCTGCCATCCCCTTGGACCCCCCCTCGCCATCTACCAACCCTGATTGGGTGGTCTCATGGATAAGCCAGCAGAGAACAGGGCATTGGCATTTGCATCCCTCTCGGCTGCGAAGCCCAGACACGGCGCCCCCCTTCCTCCCACTCCTCACCCCGCCCTTGGGCCTTGAAGCCAAACAAAGCTCACCAGCCATGAAGTTGGCTGATCATCATGTGCTTGGCAGCTCCCCATGACCACAGTCTTGAGCATACCGCACAACTGGTGGGTTAACCCAGCTCCTGCTGTGCACCAGACACGCCTAGTGGGCTGTGTGAAGCTTGCTGGGGACAAATCTCCTGCCAAGCCTGACTAGCCCTGTGCTCAGCCACTGCCTCAGCCAAGGGCCACTCCAGTCAATTCAGAGACATGAATCCAGGAAGGCATCCAGGTCTCTGTTCAACGATGGGCTTGGACAGCCTACGGCTCTGGCAGACGGTGGCTCACCTGTGTTTTCATGGCCCCACCACAGTCTTGAAGGAGTGTGAGCAGCCAGCGGCCAGCAGCAATGGCACACATCGCATTTCCGGACACCAAGTCTTCCAGAATGGCTTCGATGAAGTCCAGGGCTTGGTCTGCTGGGAAGTAGGCACTCACCACCTGTAAGCAAGCACACCAGAAAGAAGGGGCTCCGTGGGACGAGGGCCCACTGCTCAGTCACAGAGAGAGAGAGAGAGAGAGAGAGAGAAAGAGAGAGAGAGAGAGAGAGAGAGAGAGAGAGAGAGAGAGAGAGCGAGAGAGAGAGAGCTGCTGCCTGCCTGCCTGCCTGTCTACCTGCCTCTGGGAAGGGCCAGACACCGCAGCAGCCCTGAGCAGGCGCAGGCATCGTCCTCTGCGCTGCTTCTACCTGCGGGCGACTCCTCTTGCCCTGCCGCCGCCGTGGCTGAGGCTTCACTGCAGGGCACTGTTCTCCAGAGCAGAGTTCAGGAGGAGGCAAGGAGGCCTATCGGCCTGTTCTGTGGTGGGAGAGCTACGGGTGGAGGTAGATGGTGGAGTAAGCGGTGCCGGCTTCTTCACCGGCGCCACTTACTCTCCTGTAGTCGCAAACGTGCTTTACAGAACGTTTGCAACACTTCAGGCCGGCGGAGCGAGAGTTTCGTGGGCCTAAAGCTACACAGGATCGGGCTGCCCCTCTGAGGCACATGGCGTCCTCTTAAAACGCAGCAAGGTGTCTCCATGACATCCCAGAATCATAACTTGGAAGGGCCCTACAAGATCATCACCTCCCTGCCAATGCAGGCTGCCCACAGCTACAACATCCCTGACAGATAGCTATTCAGTCCCTGCTCAATGACGGAGAGTCGTACCACCTTCCAAGGCAGACTGTTCCACTGCCAAACACTTTGTACCATCAGGAAGTCCTTCTTAATGTTTAATCAAAATCTCCCTTGTAATTTAAAGCCATTTATTCTGGTCCGACTCTCCAGAGCAACGGAGAAGAAATCCACTCCTTCTTCCACAAGACAGCCCCTCAGATATTCATAGATAGTTCTCACGTCACCCCTCAACCATGTCCTCTCCAAACGAAACATGCCCAACTCCTTCTAGCCTGTCCTCACAGGATATGGTCCCCAGGCCCCTCCCCATCCTAGTCGCCCTCCTCTGGGTGACTCCATGAGATAAATCAACATGATTGCTCTCATGGAGATTAACCAAGAATCCTCAGTAAAGGTGATGGTGATATATGTGTGGACTATTATTGCTTCAAATGCCTTAAATTTTTTTTTAATTTTTTTTTAATTTGCATAAGCTTTGTCAGCACAGTTCTTACTCTGAATAATGACATTTAAGAACTTTCAGAAGGGCATCCATGCTAGGCTGTTACAGCAAACACAAGAAAGAGCCTTAGAGCACCGGAAAGACAAACCCATTTATTTCAGCAGAAGCTTTTGGGGACTATGGCCTGCTTCGTTAGATGCAGGTTCATTAAACACTGAGAGCGCAATCCACACTAAAGATCCTATCCGTGTTCCGGGCTGATCGGCCCGGAGGTCTACTTGGGGGAACCCCGGTGTAGCACGGGGAGGCCCCAATGGGCCTCCTCGGATTTCCGCCAGCTATTTAGCTGGCGCACATCCGAAGAGGCCATGTAAAGGCCATGCCGGCCCGAGAAGGGAACGGGGATATTGGGACCCGCCATCCCCACCCCCCGACTGGCGAAGCCAATGGCCAGCCTCCCTCACTGCCCAGACTGCCCCCGCTCCCGCCGGGGGGTTCCTTACCTTCTCTGGCAGCCGCAGGGACAATCCAGCAGCGGAGTATGGACTGCCGGCCTCCGCAACAGCGGCCCTAGTGGCGGAGCGTGCACTCCACCGTTCTTTACTTAGTGTGGATTGCGCTACCCAAGTACCAGAAACATTAAAAGAGAACGAACAAAATGCACAGGTCCTCCCTGCTTATTGAGTGTATCAGCAGCAGCTTGACCATCAAGAAACTGATAACCAACCACCATTGGCACACAGATGCTCCCCTTAATTATTGGGATATTATCCAAGCAGAGACGGCTACCTTGGCTATTCTGGACGATGCCTTGAATAGACTGCTGGGGACATCAGACTGCAGGTCTTTGCAGGCAGACAGCATTTCTTCTTCTTCCCTTGGTGTGACTCTGGACTGAGCTGGAGTTGCAAATGAGGGAGGGAAGGACTATTGAGCTATTTTCAAAATCTGAAGCCGTGTACAGCACACTGAGTGAGTTATCACCATATATTCATAACATCATTTGCTACACAGATATTGCTAAAAGGAAGAATGGCTTTCGGCCCAGTTGTACCTGGGCCTTACACTGGTGGGATCTAGCAGCGTAAAGTCAGGATCACTGGTGCTGTGGATGCTCCACCATTCTGTGGCTCACTTTCAACGGCACAGGAGCTGGTAAGGCCTGTGCTGGCAGTGGTGGGCTGTAGAATCTCCGCTGGAGCAGGTAGGTTGGCGGCAGGGGCCGTTGGGGGGAGGATCATGGGCGGATCAGGATGGGGAGTGGGCTGGGCCAAAGGCGTTTCAGGGTCAGGAGGGGGAAGATCTCGGCAGTAGCCGTGCATACCAAGATCCTATCACCCCTTCCCAGCTCGGACTTGCCCCACGGATCTCCTTGGACTTACAAAAGAGCTGGTGTAGGTCTGAGGAAACCCATTGGAGACCAGACCAGGCTTTGGAGAGGTAAATAAAACAAGTTTTTTTTTACTTACCTCTCTCGGGCTGTCTGGTGCCCCCTCTCCCATAGCATGCAGCACACACTCCATTGGTGGTGCTGCATGCTCTTGGCTGGCAGGGGATAGGATTGGGCTGCTACTCTGCTTACGCCTTCTGGCTACCATTCCTGTGTCCTGGTAAAAAGCCTCAAAAGGTTCCTTCTGTGTCTGAATAAGAATAATGCATGAATTGAATAAGAAATGCATGAAGGTCAAACTAAACGTGACCCCTGCAGTGAGAGTCCTGGTGAAAAGCTCATTCAGTGTCCCTCTTTCTGACACAGGGAGGGTAGCAGGTCTGCTGTCTTGGAGAAGTGCCCTGTTTTTGCCTCTATTTGCATATTTGTAAATAAAGACTGCAATGGTATTTCTCTCCTCCAATGGAAGCCGAATCCCAAGAGTGCTGCCCCTGGAACTTCTCAATGTTCAGGGAAGTGAGGGGTGTGCAATACTTGTTTGGTTTTGAATCCTCTGTCGATGGAAAGGGAGACAAAGGTGGTGGTGGGGGGAACCTACGGTACACGGACAGCGTTCTCACCTTGTATGCGCATCAGGCAGATGATGCATTGTGCTGCCCACTGCCGGCATCTGGGAGAAGCATCACAAGTGTATGGAGCGAGGAATGCAACCAGGGACCCAAACTGTGGAAAGTGTTCTCCCTCCTACACAGAAGGATGAAAATGGCGCAGGCGTTGCATGGTGGAAGAACTGCCTCCTCCCACACGCACCTGCCCCACCTTTAAAGCACGCAACAGAGGCTCCTCTTTATAAGAGCGCCAGAGACCCCTGATGGCTCTGGCCCAAGGTCCAGCATCCTCTTCCTCACAATGGCCAAGCCGATGCCTCTGGGAAGCCCACAGCAGGACTTGAAGGCAACAGCCCTCCCTCAGTGTTGGCTTGCCCCAACGGTTTGGAACAAGAATATCTTCCATCACATAGATAGAACCTTGGAAGACAGAGTGCGCACCCTTGGAGTGCAGGGGGCCAGTGACCCCTCCGCTGGGCACCTTCGAGACGCCCGCAAGAAGCAGAAGAAGAGCAGGACACTCACTGGGAGGTGAACGTTTGCCTGGAAGGCAGCCAGCGCCTGGAAGCCAGCCTGCAGGGCTCTCTCTTGGCTGCACTCGGATTCAGTAAACCAGGGGTCTATGAGCTGTGGGCGAGCAGAGAAACAGAGGAGCACAGTGGATGTTAGGATTCTCCCTCGGAAGAAGGAGCTTGCAAAAATTCATCATGTTTAGGCAAGCTTTGAAAGCGAGTCCTAACAGCATAGAAGAAAACGGATCCTTGGCCAGATGGCCAGAAGGACTTTGTGGTCCAGCCCAGCCTTACCACAGGCATCCTCACTGAGTCTCCCCCCCCGTCCCCCCTGCACACCTATAGGGCCAGTGATCTGGCTACCCCTCTAGACAAGTTCACATGACTTCCCCAACACCGGCTTTGCACGCAGAGACCCCAACTTCAGCGGAGAGTTTGGAGCTCCTGTGAGTGGGATCCATAACATCATCTGGACTTTTTGTGTTTCCTGCTGCTGATAATTGCGGCTGCTGTTTTCGTGGTATGTTTTATGTCCCCCGTGTTTTTCCAGCCCTTCCTTTAAGGAGCTTAGGGCAGTGGGCACTTAGGGTTGTGCCCCTCCACGATTTATCCTCAGGCCAGGTGAGATGGAGCAAAGTGACTGACCCAGGGTCACCCAGTGAGTTTCACAGCTAAGTGGGTCCCTTCACTCCAGTTTCCATTCAACACTGCAACCACACTATTCAACACTGCAACCACACTATTCAAACACACTGCCTCGCTTCCTTATTGTGTGTTATTGGATTCATGTTAATACCATGGTTGTTAGCTACCTTGAGGATCCCATTAAGGATGAAAAGGTGGGTAGGAAAGTTTTAATAAATAAACGAGTAGCCAGAGTTTCTTCCCTAAATTGAAGTATCATATCATATATGCTGACAGAGAAGGTTTCTCTTGTACAAATCCTTGTGCGCTGGTACTCTTGTACACTGGCATGAAGTGCGCCCATTTTGTCCTTTTCGTTACCATTCAAGCATCTTGAGTGACTGTGACTTGGGTGGGAAAGGCAGGGGACATTTTTTCAAAATATAAACATGATCACAGAATTGTACAAGAGGCACCTCATCCTCCAACCCCCGAGGGCAACATGACCATTGTACATCACCCACACACTCTCACTGGGCATCCCACAGAATCTCAACCAGAATCTCTGAACCATGATATCGGCCGACTATTCCAGACAACGTAGCACCATGGATTTCCTTTGGAGGCACCAGCAGCTCACCTGGAACATTTCGTCCATCAATTCAGGTGTCGGATGTTCTTCAATGATGCTCTTTGTGAGTTGTCCCAGGGCGTCCATGGAGCAGGTGTACAGTGACTGAAAGAAGCACCAGCAAGCGAGCGAGTGAGTCTGAGACTGTAAGGCTTCTCCTTTTGAGTGAGACGATGATCATGATAAACACGGTTTGGATGCACATAGCACATGTTGAGGGCTCCCAAGTGCTCCACAGATGTATTTTTTTCCCTCTCACAAAAATGTTTTTTTTTAAAAAAGTGCTCCACAGATGTTGTCTCAATAATCCTTACAACAGCCCTGTAAGGCAGAGCGGTCATCTTATTCCAAAAATGCAGATGGGGGCTGAGAGTCTACTTAGGATGTGCTCAGTGTCAGCCGACGGGCAGAATACGATTCTTGGACAAATTCATGGAGGACAGGCTGCTGGAAATGATTATGTGCTCCCTCCTGCTCTGCCTCTGAGGGGGGGGGGGGAATGGCAGGAAAGACGTGTGCCTCACTCTCCTGCGTGAGGACCGGACTCCCTGGAGGCAGCAGCTGATGGGCCACTGTGGGAGAGAGGATGATTCTGGCCTGATCCAGCAGGGCTGCTCAACGTTACATGTAAATGTGTGAAATGACGAGTGATGGGCAGACCCCAGTCAATCCATTTCGAATCTGAGCTCTGAAACATCAGCTGTTCCACTCCCCCAACTCAGAAAATGGTTCACTGCTTTTGAACCCAATTCGGTGTCTGTTTTGGATTCCATCTGCCTCCAATTACGCCACTGGGAAGGGAACAATCCCACCCCCAACTCCCTGTAGACACCCAGTGCCCCCCCCATCGGCCACCTCCACCCCCACTTTCCTTTTTCATGGCTTCACTAGCATCTGGAGGAGGGTCAGATAAAACCTCTGTCCCTCCCCACCACTGGTGCTGTTAGACTAACAGCGCAATCCTCACTATCTTTAGAGCGGTGGAGCGCGTGCACCGCTGCCGCTCTAAAGCATTGCAAACGTGCCATAAAGCACATTTTCAACGACTCAGGAGTAGGGGCCACCAGTGTGAAGGCCAGCAGCCCTCACTCCTCCGCCCTCCATACCCCACGGCCGCCGAGGGAGGTAAGTCCTGCACCGGTCAGTGCAGGGGCGGGGGGAAGGTGGGCAGGAGCAGCCAGGGGGGGGCCATTTACTGGCCCTGGCTGGGAGGGGGCGGGGATATCGGCGGCGCACTCCACCGATATCCTAAACCCCTTCCCAGCCCGGGTCAGCCTTACACGGCCTTCCCATATGTACGCCAGGTCTGGACCCAACCTTCTCCCGAGGTGCAGCCTAGCAGCCCTGGGGCAGCCCTCAATGGGCTTAGGATACAGCAGCCGGCCCTTTAGGCAAGCTGTGCATCCTTATACAGGATTGGGCTGTAGGACTGGGAAGACCTAGGCTGGAATCCACACTCAGCCATGAAGCATTCTGGGTAACTATGGAAAGGAAGGCCACGTGTACCAACCCCTGAGTCCCTTGGAGCAAGGGAAGAATGAAAATGAGATCTCGTGTCATCCTTGTACATTTACACCCCACCATGGCTGCATTTGGGGGAACTGTTCAAGAGTTTCCAATGCGTCATGTCAAGTTTGGCCCTGAGATATGGGAGATGATCATCTCTCTTGTGTAACCAGAGGTGAAGGTCCTCCCCCATCTTTGATTCTCTCTCTTTCTCTCTCTCTCTCTCTCTAACTCCAGCTTCTTGCCTCAGCCCATACTCAGTCTGGATAACTTGTGTTGTAACCGAGCCTGTGGCCAGTGTCTGTAGCATCATTTCAGTATTCCACACAATGCCAGAAAACTGTTCAACTTGTAGGAACGTGAAGGGAGATAGGTAGAAAAATGACAGATTCCGCTCATGGCTGAGTTTGAGGGACCAGTGAGACATTCCAGAGATCAGAAGACCAAGAAAAATACTGAATTAGTCAGACTGAGACTGAGGCAAAAGGTCAGGGGTGGAAAGATGAATCATCAACATGAATACAAGAGCTAAAAATATCAGCCTGCCTGTGAGACCCTGGAGAGATTATTCAGAGTGCGGAAGAGAGATAAGAACATCAGGCAACACCTGCTGGACTGCACCAAGGGTCCCTTTTCTCACAGTGACTAGTCTACACCCCAGGAAAACCCACAAGCAAGCAAGAGAAGACGAACCAGAAGGAAACGGCCTCCTCAACATACCTCTATGTGTGCAGCATCCCATTCTGTCTCCACTTTTTCTTTCAATGTCTCCATGGGAGGAAGGGGGAACAAACTTTTGATGCTTTGGTCAAGGAGATCACGAACTTCCTCCATACTCAAAGAGGGTTTCAATTTGCTGAGAGGAGAGAAGCAGAGTCAGCGACGCACTCAAGAGACCCCTTCATCTCCCCAATAGAAAGACAACCAGCGCCTCAGTTTGGTTGTGTGAGCCACTTCCTTCCAGGAAGCCACCTGGTGCAGGTTGCGTCAGCGCAGACCTGAGGGGACAGCTCTAATCTGGTGGCGCCTTTCACCCGGAACCTGCCACCGCCACCTCCCTCCATCCTGCCACCAAGGCAAGCGCAATGATCTGCTTGGCTCTCTCAAGCGAGAAGCAGATGGTTCCCCTCCTTCCCGCGCTCGTTGCACGCTGCCATGAAGCTGTGTTTTAAGACCCTGTCTACAAATGATAGTGTCAGGCATCGGCTAGGAGTGATTAGATCCTCACTACCTGCCAGCCGGTACCATGAACCAAATCGTAATTCCTCTTTATGCCACTTATTCTTGGAAAGACTGTGTGGCATTGTTGAAGGAAGGAAAAGAGAAGAAATCAAGCCAAGTTTGGCTGAGTCCAGCTGGGGTTGTCCCTTTCCGACTTTGTCCCCTTTCCAATTAGGAACAGAAGTCAGCCTACGGATAAGATCCACCAATATTATCGCTCATTTTTGGACACAGCTCAGTTTGTTCCTTATTATTGCTTTTTTGTGCTGGGGGATCATAAGGATGTCAATTTGAGGGAAAGGAGGTTTACAAGGAGGAGCCATTTAATCATTTGATTTTGTCTGTAAACCGCTTTGAGAACTTTTTGTTGAAAAGCGGTATATAAATACTGTTAATAATAATAATAATAATACATACTCAGAACCAATTAAAGAGAAGCAAGGTAAGCAATGAAGTTTGGGAAGGTGAAAGAAGAGTGGGCAGCTGACAAATATGGCAGCCGGGGGCCCAGGGAAGCTCATGTTGGGGGGTGGCTGTGGAGGATTTTGAGCAATTGGTCTGTGGCAGAGTGGACAGCAAGAGGGGGTGGATTGTGCTTGTTGTTGTTGTTCAGTCGTTAAGTCGTGTCCGACCCTTCGTGATCCCATGAACCACATCCCGCCAGGCCTTCCTGTCCTCCACTATCTTCCTGAGTTTGCTCATTTTCATGTTCGTTGCATCGGTGATGCTGTCTAACCATCTCATCCTTTGCCTTCTCCTTTTGCCTTCAATCTTTCCCAGCATCAGAGTCTTCTCCAGAGAGTCCTCTCTTCGCATTAAGTGGCCAAAATATTTGAGCTTCAGCCTCAGTACCTGTCCTTCCAGGGAACAGTCAAGGTTGATTTCATTTAGGATGGACTGATTTGATCTCCTAGCAGTCCAAGGGACTCTTAGGAGTCTTCTCCAGCACCACAGTTCGAAAGCATCTATTCTTTGGCGCTCAGCCTTCCTTATGGTCCAACGTTGGGGAAAGGGAATGTTGGTCCTGTTTGTTGGGGCTCTCCTGAGTTTTTCCAAGGCATTTGCCAGATTTAGATTGTGAGACTTCCTGTCAGGAAGTCATGCTATGCCCTCATGAAAAAACAAATGCCAGGCTTCGTTGGTGAAGAGAGGCACTGGGCCAAGACGGCTCTCCCTGTCACCCCCTTCTGATGCACTGGATGCTACAGCCGTCACGGGTCGGCTCCACTGACACACTATGAATGCTCAAGGAGCGGCTTGGCCACACGGGGATGGGCTACAGGCCAGTGCTCAACCTGACCGACCCTGGTGCTGTCCCGGATGGGACCCAAACCCTGAAGATGCCATTAAGGAAAAGACAGGTGGTAGCTCACCTGTCCAGGAGGACCTTACCTCAGCAATGCAATGGCAGTGATGGCTTTGCCACGAACTGGAGTAGTCAGAGAATCTAATGGCTCCTCTCTGATGAAATTCTGACACACGGAGAAGGGAAGGGCAAAAAGAAAGAGACATCCACAAAGGTACACAGGTGTTTCCACTGACTCTTTGTGGGCTGAGGGTGGGCCCATGGACACCCCCAGGGAGACAAGAAGCCTCTTGAGTTTGTGGAGCCCAGTGAGATGCTCTACCAAGAAGCGGTGTGGGTGCTTTGGTCCTCCCAAAGACTCTGTCCCAACCAGGGCAAAGGGCTTCCACCTACTCCTGGCCAGGAACTGATAGAAGGGGGAACTGACAACCCTGTAAAGACCAGGGTAGCACAACCTGGGTGGGTGCAAAGGGGAGACCCTGGATTTTTGTGCTAGAGTTTGAAGGACATGAAATGCCCTGAGTTTAAGCCACAACATGCCCTCAGCCAGCCTTTCCCACAACGATGGCTTTCCAGAGCCCCCTGGATGTTGACCTGCTCCCTGGAAGAGGAAGGGACATATAACAAGGGTTTAGAGTTAGACAATACCTACAGGGGCTTCTAGAATTACGAATGGTGTGGCGGGGCGATGCCCTTCTGCCCCCTTTCTTCCTACAGGATTTTAGTGTGCTACCCCAGAAACGAGCTTGCTGCAGTGGAGAAATGCGAATGAACGACACCCTAACGGCTTACTCAGAGGACAACCTGTGCTGTACAGTTAATTCCTGCTTCCCCCACCATGTGCAAACATCCCTTTAAGACAGAGGCCACATCCCCAAGCGGTGCCAAATCAGGTCTTGTATTTCCTGCATCTGCAGTTCAGATACAAAACTTCCATGAGCTCAACTGTACACCCGAGTCCAAACTGGTCTTGCTTCCTGCTTTTGGTCTCATATTTACAGCATTCACACATGCTGCATTCCAGACTGAAAGATGTTCCTAGCGGCACGTGCGAAATCACCCTAAGACTGGTCGGCAACTTGAAAAGCAGGCAAAGAGAAAGTCAGTGATCTGGGCTCAGTCACCTGCCTCCTAAGCTCCTTACTCACCAACAAGATCACCAGGAGTTCTTTTTTGACAGGAAACTGGAAGTTCTGGAAGTCCCGGGTCTCGTGGATGGCGCAGCAGATGTCTGTGATGCTCTGAAGGAGGGCCAGCTTGAGGGTGATGTCCTGCGTTTCCAAAATGAGGACAGAGGAGGAGGAAACAGGTGTCATGTGTGCTGGAGTTTTGGAAGCAATGCCACCTGCAGGACTCTGGAGGGCAGTGTAAGGTCCACTCACCTGAGACCATCGACCTGCCCGCTATGAACCTGGCAGGAGGTGTGGTCCTTGACACCGTCTCCTTCCTCCCTTCCGCCACACGCTCTCGTCTTCCTTCCAGACCATGGCAGGAGAAGGATGTGCTCTGCTTGGGCTCTGTGCCTGCCAGGCCATCACACACACCCCTTCCATTCAAAGAGAACAGCTCTAGGGTTCTCTGTTCCAAAGTAGTAGGAACCTCTGGCCACTCACCAGATGTATCTGCAGCTATGAAACGGTGAGTAAAGTATTTCTTTTGAAAACATCACCAGCCTCCGCTCCTGTGTAGGTTTATTGAGAGCAACTAGCTGGCTGGCGGTATATTTTAGCCTAGGAAAAAGGGGTCTTTCCACTGACTGCTTCCCCCCTTTCCCCAACATCGTGGATGGACATGCGGTCCCACCCATGCATTTACCAGATGACAGGAATGTGGGGCTTGGGGGAGTGCGTGCAGGCGTGGACTGGGCGCTTAACTCCTCCCACACGCCCAGGTTCTCATCTGTCAATCTCCTAGCTCCTGGGCATTTTGCTGGGCTTGTTCCTGGCCTTGGAGCCAGTGGCTGATTAAAATAATGGTCAGTGTGGGATGAGTGCACACCACAGGCAGCACACACACACACGCCCTTCAAAATACCTTCACCTCTCTAAAAAATGGTGATCTGCCTTCAGTCTGAATTCTCTTGCTTGCATTCTCCCTAGAAGAAAAGTCGCCTCTTCCCCTCTGAAAGAAGACAATCGCCACTTTGGGGATCAGGCCTTTGGGGTGCAACAGTTGGGCGGTTCTTGAGCAGGGAAGGGGAGGAATGGGACGGATTGGGGGAGGAACAGGGAGTGGGGAGGGTGGATCCGGCGCACACTGGATCTTATCCCCTCTTTCCACAACCTCCCCGTCCCTTTTCCCTCCCTGGACATATGCCACCAAAATGGGTGGCATATGTCTGAGGAGAACCGTAGGCGGCTTGAAGGCTTACGCAGAGGTAGGTAAAAAGACCTCCTGTTTGCCTTCAGCCCCCCCCCCTTCAACTAGCATGGAGTGCACACTTTTTTGGTGGGGAATAGGTTTGGGCTCTGGGTCTTTTAAAAACTACTGTCTGTCGGGCTCCAGTCTCAGCGTCAAGGGACCAATGGCATAGCAAAGCCCCTGACAATGGCCATGGGGGGGGGGGTATATTGCGGTATGCCAGGCTTCTGAAAGAAGCGCAAAAGAAATGCAAAGCCTGGGACCAGTTCTTGCACAGCTCACCTTGTTTGCAATGCTGACACCCAGCACCTGAAAAGCAAATGAAATGCAAGCCCAGTCAGTTGGGGGAGGGGCTGTGTCTTGATGGCAGAGCACCTGCTTTGCATGGAGAAGGCCCCAGGTTCGATCCCTGTCAGCCTCTCCAAGGAAAGGGTAAGACTTCTCTTGGAGAACCATTCCTGGTCTGTGTTGCTATGCCAGGACTGGCCTGCATGGGCCAATGGCCTGAGACTCGGTGGGGAAAAGTAGCTTCGTATGCATCCATCTTTTAGAAAAACCCTGTTAAGCACCACTGTGAGCACTTTATTTATTTTCAGTTCCCAGTTCTGTCCTAGTCTTCCACCCACAGTAGGCCCTCTAGGCAGCTCACCAGAGAAAAAGCATGGGCTGTAAAAACATGACTTCAACAGATACCAGGCCCATGCATCACAAGTGAAACAGTCTTTCTCTCGCTGGTTTTCACTTTCCTCCCAATTCTACCCAGTCTCCCAAGTCAAGAGACTCGGAAGAGCCCTGGGCTGAAGCCGGCTAGAGAGGCCAGAGCAGGGGGTCCGCTTTGATCTTTCCTCCGACTGGGGGCAGCAACCCCTCAGGTGAGCGGAGCCAAGGCCGTTTAAGGTGGAGGTGTGCAGGAGAAGAAAGATGGTCCTTGCCTGCTGCTGGCAGGAGAAAAACAAACCAGGCCGCAGTGGCAACACAAGGGGAGCCAAAGGAGGATGTTGCCCCACACACAACCCACACTTCAAGCCAAAACGTTTTCTATGGAGGGTTTGGCTCAGCACCTTGATTGACTTGTGCCCAGAAGCCCAACGGTGCTGCTGGGGTGCCAACAGCATCTCAGTGCCAGGGATGGGAGGGGGGCACTTCAGCGAGTGGCTCTGCCAGCCTCGGAGCCCTCCAGGCAGCTCAGACTGAGGAGGCAGCCCAGAGTCAACAGCTGGATGGAACCCAATGGAACCTCCTTATTGGCTCATCGTGCCACCTGATCCTGGGGGGTCGAAAGCTGCTGCACACTCTCCAGCCACCAGCTGGAAGACCATGGAAGGTCTGTTCTGCGCGGCAGGGTCAAGGCCCCCAGCACAGCAAACCCATCCTCCAAAAGCTCTTGCCTGGCAGCTCTTCCGATAATGGTAGAGGACTCTCTGCATGATGTCAGTCTCCACCCTGGAGAAGAGCAGCTCCTTGGGGGCGTGAAGAGCGATTTCGCCATAGGTGAGCATCAGCGTTTGGTGGACATGGCTCCTCCTACCCTGGGTGTAGTCCTGAGCGACACAAAGGGTGGATGAGGTGTGGCTGTTTCTTGCACAGGCTGTTCTGCATTCGGCATTGAGTCTGGAGTGGAATCCTTTGTTCCTGCTCTTTTTTGTAATACATACAATCCTGCTAACTGGGCAAAGAGCCGCTTTTTGAAGCGCTGGTTCTCCTTGTCTTTAGCGGGGGGGGGAGCAACGGTCCCTCCTCTTCACCCCAGCACAATGTCTTTTCTCAGGGCTGTTTGCTGGTGTTTCTTCTTCATTTACATTGTGAACCTTTTTTGAACAGGAAACCATTTATTTGATGGTCTGTGTAAGCCACTTTATGAACTTTTCTGTTCAAAAGTGGTATATAAATATTCGCATTAATCACAATAATAATAATAATCCCTGTGATCTCATCGCTAAACATTGTGATTCAGTGTGTTCTGGGCTCTCCTCATGTTTTTTTTTTTTTAACACCTAATTCTTGTAGCTTTTAAACAATGTAAAATGCAGTTAGAGCAGCACTGGATGGTCAAAATGAGACGGAGGCTCATTTTCAGGCTGTAATTTGCAGCCTCTGCCCAGCCATTGCGCTGCAGTCATCATGGCCATTGCATGACCAATGAATCGCCTTTACTTGTAGCATGAATATTATTAACAAAAAAGTTCACAAAGTGGTTTATATAGCTTAAGGAAAGAGACAAGCTGGTTCCCAATCCTCAAGGGGGCTCACAATCTAAAAGAAAACATACACAAGGGAAACACCAGCCAACAGCCACGGAGGGAGCTTCTAGGCTGAGATGACGAGGGGTGGTTATTCCCTCTGTGCCAGATGCAAGAGAGAGAGAGAGAGATTGAGAGAGAGAGAGAGAGAGAGAGAGAGAGAGAGAGAGAGAGAGAGAGAGAGAGAGAGAGGCACCACGTGGAAAAAGTGCTTCTTGGCCCAGTTAACAGGGGGACGTTCCTGTCCCTGTGAGGAGGCAGGGGGTCACTGATGGACTGATTCCACCTCCTTACATTTTTGCCATGCTGTGCAGAAATGAAGCAATACAAAGGGCAGAACTCATTAACGTTGCAAGGGGCCTTGCTGAACAGGCCTGCAGGGTAGGCGGAAAGTACTGGGCGCAGAGACAGGTATTGCTAGTAATGTAGCAGGACACCACCTTTGTTCCTCTTCTAGCCAACAGCCGAAAAGTAATGCGGCAGCAGCAGCACTAACAGCCCCTATTGTGGAAGCGACCTTATTCCAAATTTTGCAGATCAGGCACAAACACCTTTTCCAGAGCCCAGCCCTCCCACCATCAGGGGTATTATAGCTCCGCTGCCCTTGCTCTCTCTGTGGCATATGTAGGTGCCACATCTTCTATCTCAAGCTAATGTATACATTCCAAAGCGCAGCAGTATTCATACCTTACTGGCACTTCATTTTAAGGATGAGGCAGGTAGGTTTACCCTTCTTTCGTTCAAGGGAGCTGACATCAACACAATACCAGACTTGATTGTGATATTCTTGTGGCCCCTAACACATGATATTGTTGCCACTCAGTGCTTTGGGGCATGCTGGGGAAATGCTTGCATCATCAGGATACTCCGTCAGAGTACTCCAGAGATACTCCATCATCCATCAGAGTATTGAAAGTTAGGTTTAAAAAAGGGGTGGCTCAGACTTGCTTGTTTATGCAAAAATATGGACAAACAATACAAACACTGAATAATATTCTTCATTATTACCTATGACTATAAATAAATAATAATGATATGTTAATATACTTGTAGCAATTCATTTACAGCCCAATCCTGTCTATCTCCTCTGCGCCCTGTGATGCAGTGGGGCCGGTGTGCCTCCCTCCGCTACATCCAGAGGGCAGAGAGGCAGCTGGAGGTCATCTCGGGGGAACGTTTGTTCCCTTTCCCCGGGTAAAGCCCCAGTCGCTCCGAAGGATCTCCTCAGATGCACGCCAGCAAATTTGCTGGCATACATTCAGGAGGCCTGTGTAAGGCCCAACAGGCCTGGGAAGGGGGCTAGGATATGGCGGAGGAGGCCTCCTCCGATCCTTCCCCCTTCCTGGGCCTGATCCACCAATCCCATCCACCCCCAGAACGCCCCGCCATTTATTTATTTATTTATTTATTTATTTATTTAAGAACAAAAGAACATAAGAAGAGCCCTGCTGGATCAGGCCAAAAGCCCATCTAGTCCAGCTTCCTGTATCACACAGTGGCCCCACCAGATGCCTCAGGGAGCACAAGACAACAAGATAACCTGTTTCCTGTTGACACTCCCTTGCACCTGGCAGAGAGAAAACCCACTTCTAAAACCAGGAGGTTGCTTATGGCTTGTAACCTGTGATGGTATTTTCCTCCATGAATCTGTCCAAACCCCTTTTAAAGGCATCTAGGCCAGGTGCCATCACCACCTCCTGTGGCAAGGAGTTCCACAGATGAACTACACGCTGGGTAAAGAAATATTTTCTTTTGTCTGTTCTAACTTTATTTGCAGTATTTTTACCCCGCCTTTCTCCCCAAAGGGACCCAAGGCAGCTCCGCCCTTCCCTTGTTCCTCCGCCGCCCGACAGGGAACTCACCTTCCCGAGTGGGTGCAGCTATGTTATACAGTATAATTATAATATATACTATATTAGCATATTTTAATTGTACAAAATTACAGCTCCATAATTACAATGATTAATTATGTTAATAGTATTTTGCTGTATGTTAAGACTTGTGAATTATATTAATATTTATCTACATTTGATTTCAGATACATCCCTCTGGAACGTTTTCACAGTGAGGAAGACACCCTGGAATCACCAGCTCAGGTCATAAGACGTCTTTTGGATAACTGCAGGTTGGGTTGGTCCAAAAGCGCCTGGCGCTGGAGCCAACCTGCCAAATGCTGCCCTGGTGATGCGCCCGCCAGCCTCTGCTTCTCCCAGTCCCTGGAATGGAAAAGGAGGAGGGGGGGCAGAACGGAGGAGGAAGTGTGGAGGAAGTGTGGAGGAGGAGGAGGAAGTGTGGAGGAGGAGGAGGGCAGTGATGTGTCAGAGAGGCCCCCCTAGCCCACCACTCTCCTTTCTTGCACGCGTCTTCCGCTCCGTACCCCCCTAGTCCTTTTCCATTCCAATCCAGGGGGTGGGAGGAGAAAGGGCAGTGGAGGCGAGTGGGTGGGCAGAGGTGGGCACCCACCGCCAATCTGCTGCCTGAGGTGACCAACTGAGTGCCAGGCTGTAGCCCGGGGAAAGGTGGTATAGAAATCTTCTTAATCAATAAATGAGCTCGGTCTGCTCTTGGAGGGGCCGGCCCTGGCAGCAAGAGTTCACCCTTCAACCAATCTAAAAGCGTCAACAGGTCTGAAGCGGGAAGGGGGTGGGATCAGCAGTAGCAGCAGCGTCTGCTGAATCCAACCCCCCTTCCTAGACCTGATCCCCCAACCCGGGTCCACGCGGATGTCTCTGCCAGCGATTTCACTGGCACAGGTCCCAGTAGACCCCTCTGCGCCTTGGAGGCTTACCCCCAGTAGAGACCTCCGGGACTGCCCTCCCCATAGGATGCAGCATGAGCCAATTTGGCATGGCTGCATCGGTGGGGGGGGGGAGAATAGGATTGGGCTGCTAAAGTCCTAATGACAGTAAAACATTAGAAACAAAGCAATGTAAAGAGAAAGTATTAACTCTCATCAGAGAGCAACACAAACTCCAGCAGCAGAGTCTCGGGCCACCTTCACATACACACACACACACACACACACACACACACACACTCCCAAAGTCTGGTTAAATAACCAGTGTGTTTTATACGTCTTTCGCAAATTAAGAGAACGGGGTGCCACAAACGCTCCAAGATAAGGAGTCCCATGTCGGAAAGGCCGTCACAGGGTCAGGTCACCCCCTGGAGCTACAGTCCTTGACAGCAGCCAGAGAGCGGATCCCCTTTGGAGGATCTCAGCTCGGAAGAGGAGATTCAGCATCTTTACCTTATAGCGATTGACGATACTGGCCATCGTGGTTTTCATGTGCATCCCGCCTCCAAATTCGTGCAATGTGGCCAAAGTCAGGTCCAAATGCCCCATGGCAGAAAAGGAAAGAATCTTTGTGACTTTCTGGAAATTGGGGTGGGGATAAGGGGTGGAGAGGTATTGACACATGAGAAGAAGCAGCAGGGACCCCGTTTCCCCTCTGTCTGCCCATAAAGAACACTTCGCTCCAGCTGTTGGCTGCCCAGATCTGCAGCAGAATGAAAAGGAAGCATCTTGTGGCCTCTGCTGTCAGTCTAAGGGCTGCTGGACTGGGGTGTGGAATTTGTATGTGCACATTTCAATTATTACTGAAAGTTATTGTTAAGTTGCTTTGAAGACCATTTGGTCAAAAGATGAGGTATGATCCTCTAAACAAGCAAAATATACCAAACCATGCACATTGGGTGACCTTATAGGAAAGTCACGGCGCAACGCTATTCTCCCCTGGTATGCTGCCAGTCTAGGGTGTCGCAAACGCGCTGTAAAAGTGTTGCAACACCCAGAGAGGAGGGAATGCCAGCAGGCCTACAGGACTGTACCGTGGAGCAGGTAAGTCCTGCTCCAAGTGGTGTGAGAGCTGGGGGAGGACGGGGAGGGGGCATTACAGGGCGGGTGGAGGGTGGGGGTGGGCAGATCAGGCCCAGGAGGGGGGAGGGATCGGTGACGCCACGGCGCACCATATCCTATCCCCCCTCCCAGACCCTTTCTGCTGACACGGGGCTGCTCAGTTCAAAGCCAGCTAAAGTGCTGGTGGAGAACCAAGTAGGCCCATTGAGGCGGCTGGGGGTTTACCCGGGGGTAAGCAGAGAAATGTTTGCTTACCCCATGAAGACCTCCAGCCAGGCTCTTCTCCAGATTGGATGCAGCATGGCCCAGGTGGGGGGGATAGGATTGGGTTGCCCGTCTTTTTCAGTTTAACCTACTTCATAGGGCTGTTGTGAGGATAAAATGGGGCATCTATGCATGTTGCCCTAATGAGAGTGGACTAAAAACATGACAAATTAATCAATAAAATAAAGCGTTCGAGCTACCGTGGAAAACGGGCCCAACGGATGTTCTGTTGCAACCAAGAGCACAGAAGCAGGAAGGTGTTCCATGCCAGTCGCTCACCTCCTGCTCAGGGGCTTCCGCGGAATTGGCACTTTTGACGTAGTGCTGCAACCGGCTCCGTACGAAGACCAGATCGTCACAGCTTGTCAGCGAAGTTCCCAGAGATTTATACAGGAAGCTCTGAAAGAAGAAAAACTTGATGGAGAGGTGTTGACATTGCAGCTCGCAGTAGATGCTTCAGTGCCCAGAAGACTAACCAGCAGCTGGGCATTTTAAGAACATCAGAAGAGCCCGACTGCTGGATCAGGCCAAAGACCCATCTAGTCCAGCTTCCTGTATCACACAGTGGCCCCACCAGATGCCTCAGGGAGCACACAGCCAACAAGATACCCTGTTTCCCGTTGACACTCCCTTGCACCTGGCACAAAGAAAACCTACTCCTACAACCAGGAGGTTGCTTATCCCCATCATGGCTTGTAAGCGGTGATGGACTTTTCCTCCATAAATCTGTCCAATCCCCTTTTACTGGAGTGAATGGAGATACAATGGAGGTACAAATGGGCCCCACTCGTAGCCAGTCCCATTCATTCTGAAACAAATGCCCCACAGCATGAAGGGGGAATTCACTTTGGAGTTGGGGTAAAGGTCCAGCCATCTCCTAAGACCATTTTTAACTGAAGATACCAGGAGGCATTGAACCTGAGCCCTTCTGAGGCCCAGTGGGCATCCGGCAAGGATGCATCTGCAGGGACTTCTCAGTGGTGGCACTGACCTTGTTGCCCCCTACCTGGCGTATCTTCAGGAGATATATGAACAAGTTGTCCTTTCCATTCTGCTTGGGGAGGGAGGGGGGTGAGGGAGGTGGGGTGAGTGTGTATTTCATACTGCTTGGTTTTCCAGTTGTAAACGTAGGCGTGTATTGCTGCCTTTTAATTAGTCTAAATTGTTTTATGTTATTAATAATGTTGTTCTTGACTTGATGGTAAGGCACCTTGGGATGTCCCAAGAAAGGTGGAGTAAAACTGATTTTTTAAAAAATAAATATCATTATTTTCAGCATAAAGTATGTATTGTCAGGGGGGGAAGAGGCAACAGATATTTAATTCATGTCTGTGGAAAAGGTACGGAACTGCAGCAATGAATTCTGATGTTATCATGAAGCCAGATGAGAAATAATCAGGAACGTAAAAAGGCTGGATGCTATTTTGGTGTTGCTTCTTCTTGCCTTTGATTAAAAGGGGATATTTTGTCATTGAAATAGCCACACAAGCGACTGCGTTCCTAGGTATAGCCACCAGGGAGCGCTAAAGTTATAAGCATGACCTTAGTGCTGCCCAGGGGGCAGAGACAACATCTCCACCTTTTCAACGGACTGGTCGGAGTAGCTGGTCATCTGCGCTTCAAGTTCTCTGCTCAGGTTCTGGGTCCAGCAGTTGTCATTAATGGTTTCCAGGGATCTTCTCAGGAACTACGGACAAAAGAAGCAGAGAAACAACAAGTGCTACCTACATGGACCCTACCAACAGCAAAGGTGCCGTTTTCACATCCATGTTCTGGAAAAGTGGTTAGGAATTCAAAAAACTGCCAGAAAAGGGCAAAAAACCCAGGTCATTTTAACACTGGCATTTTGTCAAAAGCAAATACGAGGCCGACAGCAGAAACCATCTTCATCATACAGCAGTTCACACATCACAGACTCCCTTCTGAAATTTCTTACATTAGAAAGAGGCAGATCAATCAAATGGACATTCTGATCAATCAAATGGACTATCTGATCAATCAAATGGACATTCCTGAGACGTGAGCAGGGGCTGATGGGAGACTGTCTCCAGAGTTGCAGTGCTCCAACCCCCTGGAGACATGGCGGGAGAAAACTGTTCCTAGGTCTAATGACAGACTGAACTGTGTCGGTTACCTTGGCTCACAACAGGCCATCTTGCATAATTTAAACAGCCCAATGCAGCTGCGCCAATGCAGTGTGCGCTGCATCTTATGGTCACTTTCATTCCCGTACTCTGGGGAAACCCTCCACTTTCCCAGTGAGTCTCCTGGGCTCTGAGCCAGTCATTTTGCTGGCGCAGAACCACGGTGAGTAAGGGAGAGGGCAGGAGAACTGGTGCACGAGACCCTCCCGGTAACCACCCCTCCCGTCCTGTTTTGCCTCCCGCCCCCCTGCCCTGACACTCCCCCATTCCTCCCCCTCCCCTCCCCATTCTGCCCACTACCCGCCCCAAGCGCCAACTCACTGGTGCCAGTGCCTCTCCAGCCCACACATGTGGCTGCCAGCCATTGCGCTGGCATCCTTGTTGCGCTCGCTGGCAAAACATCTGCCGGCACCCTCTCACTTCTGCTGGTAGAATGCGCAATCCACCGGTAGAAAGAGAGGATAGGATTGGATTGTAACTCTAGTATCCTGAAGATACGAGTAAACCCTAAAGGTTTTACTAAAAGCCCATGTTTTCCGTGCAAGTCCCTAGGATTTAAGCGGGATTTATCCAAGCTAGAAAAGGGCAAGAAGAAGAGTCTGCACTGAATGGTTGCCAGTAATGAATGAGGCGACAGTCCAATCCCCACCGGTCTCCTCTTGCCCTGCTGCAAAAGTTCCCCCCAGTGGTCCTTCCGGCCCAGGTGACCCCCTGGACTCCTACCTGCAGCAGCATCTGCTCCCACGTGGGGCTATTGGTCACAGCAGCATTTCCTTCGGGTGAAAGAGAACATGATTGGGCCACCTGAGTCAGCATCAAAAGGCAACATAGCTCCTCCGTAAGACACAAAGGAAAACTCCGTCAACCCTTCGCCTTGTCCCCTCTTTCCAGCAAGCCGTTTCTGTTGTGTACGGCACCATGATTTCACACCTTCTGTAGAACAAAATCAATAGAGACCCACAGCCCAACCCTGTGCAGGATGTGGTCTGCGCCGGTGCGGCTGGGGGGGGAGCTCACCTTGGAGGAAGTCGACTTTGTCCCCTTACCCTGGTGTAAGTGCCAGAGGCCACAATGGGCCTCCTCGGATGTGCACCAGCTCTAGAGTCCCCTTCCCTGGCCCGGGAAGGGGACGGGGATATTGGCACAGCCCGGTGCCGATATCCCCACCCCCTCCCAGGTTGAGCTGGCCAATGCCCCCCTCCCCCGCCACCCCAGCTTCCCCTCCTGCCGCCTGGAGGAGGGCTTTCCTGGTCGGGCAGCGCAGAGTCTGGGGGACGGCGGAGTGAGCAGCGCTGGTCTTTGCGCTGTAAAGTGCTGTAAAGGCAAGCGCTTCGCCAGTCTAATTCTGCGCAGGATTGCGCCTCCAAACAGAGTACTGGTATTAGTCATAATTTTATTTCTTCAACAATTTATACATGGCTGGAAATCCCATAATCTTGAACTCTCTACAAATTGTAACATGCCATGGAGAGCCTTTCGGCGGGGCCTTAAGACGATTTTATTCAGGACTGCTTTTAATGTCTGACATGGTGGGCTGACCTTTTAACAAATGGTTTTAATATATGTAAATGCTGGTGACCCACTGGGGTTGTTTATTTTTAATCTTAAGTGTTTTAATTAATTTTAATGTGTTTAATTAATTGTTTTAATGTATTTATATGTATTTTAATATGTTGTAAGCCGCCTTGAGTGCCTTCGGGAGAAAGGCGGGCTACAAATTCCTATAATAAATAAATAAATAAATAAATAAATGGGAATCTACACTCTATGCTAAGACACCTCTATGGGGAGGATACGGTCCGAGAACTACGAACCCTGGAAAAACATCGACTTCCCAGGATGAAATGTAAATAGGTTAAGGTGTTTTTCAATTTCATCCTGCAGGAGAATTGCTCTTACTGATTTTTCCAGCATTTCACAACCCAAAGTCGCTTACAACCAAGCAATAAAAGAGCAGCATGCTAACCATTAACAAAGCAAAACAAGATACAAGCACCAATTCAGTAGAACCAGCACGCCAACCCCAAGAACAATACCTTTCTTCAAACCAACTAGGCTTCACAAAGTGAGCAACAAGCTTCATATTTTGGATCTTCATATTTTGGACCAGTCATCTGACGCAGTATCAGAATCGATGCTTAAGGTTGCAGGCCTGCATTGCGCTATTCCTGGAGACTCCCCCACCCCCATCAGTGGCCCTGTTTGTCTCCAGTAGCTGGAGCCTTCCAGTAGCCTGTAGCCTCCAGTAGCTGGAGGCTACAGGCTGATCCTGGAGGGTTGGCAGGCCTTGTGGTTAGAGCCTTGCTAGGGAGCTGTACAAAGCTGAAGCATATGTGAAGCCCTGAGTTCAACAGTCAAGGTTCTACAGAGAATACACTAACCAGACTGGAACAAACCAGTCAGCAGTTCAACTTAGCTAAAATGGGAATGGTGAAGGTGCATTTCTCAGTTTCCTGGGCTACCTCTGTATAACCTTCTTACTCTGGATGGACTCCCAAAGAAAAGGAATCTGTTTCCCCCAGAGGTTCCTGACTGCTGGGTGTATGTTGGAGCGCACTGCGTGCAAGAGTTGCAAGGCCCAGTTTCCTCGCTGGTTAGGATGTGCAGCCAAGACCTGTGGGCAGGAGAAGAAGCTCAAGAAAAAGACACAGAACAGGATCAAAACACTCATCCTTCCATCTATGACCACTAACATATACTGTACAACCAAGACAGAATCCAACCCACCTCCCTAAGGGCATTCAAAGCACAATCTTTTGCATGTTTGCACTCCTGAGTCCCAGGGAGTGTACACAGGGTCGCTACCTCAATGAATCAGGAGTTCATAGGTGTGCTGTTCTCCTGGATCTTACCTTTTTGGCACTGCAGTTTTTCCAGATTGTAACAACCTCAGATGAGTAACTGGCTAGACAAATAGGGTCCCACAACAAAATACTGCCATATGTACATCTTCCTGGAAATAAGTCCATTGGGTTCTATAGAGCAGGGGTGGCCAAACTGTGGCTCCAGAGCCACATGTGGCTCTTTGACATATAATGTGCGGGCTCTCGGAGATATGTTGGCTGAGCTCCTTTTTGCATCACAATTTGATATAAAAGGTAAATAAGAAATCTTAAAGCTTTATAATTATTTACCAGGTATAAACTCCACTGGGCTAAAACATATGTTTAATGTTCATGGTGAGTAAATATATTTACAGTGCAATTCGACTTAACTTTTGTGCCTGTTTAACCAGCGGCACAGCGATTCAAATCCCCTCCAAAAGAGGAATTCAAAGGGGATTTGAATCCCTTTTCCGTTCTGGGGCCTCCCGTTCTCGCTGTGCCGCTGGTTAAACCGGCACAAAAGTTAAGTCGGATTGCGCTGTTAAGAATGTTAATGCTTCTTAAATATTGTGGCTCTCAAATATCTGAAGTTTATTGTATGTGGCTCTTACATGAAGCAAGTTTGGCCACCCCTGCCATAGAGCTTACTTCAGAGCAAAGCAGAGCAAACATGCTGGATCGTACTGTTGGGCTGCAGAGGTTGGGTAGGATCTTCAGCATGGAACTGCCAGCCAGCCAGCCAGCCAGCCAGCCCTCTCTCTCTCTCTCTCTCTCTCTCTCTCTCTGTTTCCAACCTTGCCAGTTCTATTTACGTTTGCACATTTTTTTTACTGTGTTTCACTTGCTCCGACTCACATACACTTAGCCTTACACTGCACTTCAGATGTTTTCTTTTCTAGTACAGGCCTCTGGAGTGCGACAGACTTGCATGAATTCATCTTCATGCAGTGAGTCGGCAAACCAAAACCAACAACCCACCCAGCAGTTTAAATACTGCAGGCAATTTATTCCGCCTTCCATTCTACTTACTGGCCCTGGAGGGAGCCTGAGATGAGAGAAGGAACCCATTGTACCCGCCTATGCGTCTCACTTTTAAAGAGTGAACTGCTGACCTTTTGATCGACAGCTCATGGTTCAGCCAGTGGCGTTGCGAGCCCTCCCAGTGCTTGGGGGGCGGGGGTTGGCGCGCCCCCGTCGCAGCGTCTGCCCCGTCTGCCGCGCCCCCTGGAAGCAGCGCACCCATTCGGCGCGTCACCGGCTTCCGAAAGCTCCGAGGCCGGGGTGCGTCACCCAGGCTACCGGAGGGCGAGGGTCCCAAAATGGCTCACGCTGCATCTTGCGGGGGGGGAGTCCCAGAGCAGGGACATGCGGTGTGGGGGCGGCAGGTGAGGCAAAAACGCCCTGTCGTTGTCCATGAAAAAGCACTGCGCTGCTTACACCCGAGGAGGCTCTCCTTACACCTGAGAAAATGCTTTCTCAGGTGCAAGGAGAGCCTCCTTGGGTGTTAGGAGCAGCGCCGTAACTACAGCGGAGCGGATGGAGCTCCTGCTCCAGGCACTCGTGTGGGGGAGGGCGGGGAACTTACGGAGCGACGGAGAGAAAAAACGCGATCATCGTTGGGCCCGCCCGCCCTCCCTGGAGCCATTTGGCTCCGAAATAGGAGCAAAATGGGCGGGGGGGGGGGCGCCTCTACGTGACGTGAGGGCGCGTCGTGACGCTGGCCCCGCCCCCTTGCTCCGGGGGCCCGCAAGGCGCGTTACGCCTCTGGTTAGGAGAGCCTCCTCAGGTATGGAGGCAGCGTGGTGCTTTCCCATGGACAACGACATGGCGGTTCTGCCTCACCTGCCGCCCCCACACCGCACGTCCCTGTCCCAGAGGTTGCAGCTGGTTTGTGCTTTGGAGAATTGTGCAGAGGCGGCAGGCCTGAGGGAGGCAGCATCAGGCGGCATTCCGGGTTGCGCCGCTGCCGCGGCCGCTGCTGTGTGAACACTTAAATATTGTTAGTTCCAGAGGACGAATGCTTTTTCGGAGTCTTTCTCACCAGCAGTCTTGCCACCAGTCCTTGGGCACTTGGAAGTTTGACTGAAAACAGAACAGAAAAAAGCATGACGGTGCGCTTGGAAGGTGGGACTGTTTTCTGCCAGGCATCTCATATATATCCCTCCCATACCCTCTCAACCAAGATAGTTTCCAGAAACTCACTGGAGGTGCCTGACGTACGGGCAGCTGAAGGTGCTTGATGTACAGGCAGCATACGGAGCTGACGTCTACCAAGTCAGGCCACTGGCCCATCCAGGTCAATATTGTCTATAGTGTTTGGCAGCAACTCACCAGGGTTCCAGGTGAGGCTCTTCCCAGTTCTGCCTGGAGGGGCCAGGGGCTGGACCTGGGATCTTCTGCATGCCATGCAGGCCTAAGAACCTCAGAAGAGCCCTGCAGCTGGATCAGGCCAAAGGCCCATCTAGTCCAGCTTCCTGTATCTCACAGCGGCCCCAGATGTCTCAGGGAGTACATAAGACAACAAGAGACCTGTATCTTGTTGCCAACCAACCAACCAACCAACCAACCAACCAACCAACCAACCAACCAACCAACCAACCAACCAACCTCCTTTGCAAGATCCAAGAAAAAGAGCTGAGTCATCCTGCCGAATGCTGGCCAGTTCTGTCAAGCATCTGCAGAGGGGGGTCAAGGTGGGTGTGTATGGAGCCGGCACCACGAAGTATAGAAGCTTTGGCCACAGAGCCTGCAGAGAAGAGAGAGAGAAAGAGAATTGGACATGCACTGTAACCACAGTACATGCATTGATTCTTACTTTGCCAGAACAACATTTATGAAGGGCTAACTCTAAGGCTGATAATGAATGTTCCAAAATGAATATTTTCATCATGAAAGGGGGAATCTGGTACATCCAAGGACTGTGGAGCCGAGAAGGAATTCTGTCGGTTGGGTAGGGAGGATGGGAGACATTTTCCAATGTAGAGTTGAATCTCTTGTTTGGAGCGAAGCAGGAGGTTCCCCACTGGTCTGTGTCTATTTGTTTATTTAAATTTATCACTTGTTCCCTAAGACTCACAATTGTGCACAAAATGTTGGAATATGAGGCAATGCTTTACTGTTGCACGAGTACCAGCAGGGGGGCAATAAGGTCAATTAAATAGGGAGGGGGAGGCATTTTGCCTTTGTCTTTCTGGTAATGCATGCTCTTTGGTTACTGAGTCTTATTCTTAGGCCTTATTTCTTTCTGCGCTCTCTCTCCCTCCTCCTGAAGAGAAAAGATGAGTGTATCCACACCTATTCCCGTGTAGTTATGGCCTCATCCTATCCAGGGCCAGCCCAGAGTATGCAGTGGTGCCGGCACACTAGCTGGGGACCAGAGAGTGGTGGAGATTTACCTGAGCCCTGGTCCCCAACAACAGGCCTACTTGAATCCATGCCAAGTCTTTTGCTGGCATAAATCTGAGTAGTTCCAAGAGGGAGTGCCAGCTCCAGGCTGGGGGCATAGCCAGGATATCAGCCACTGCTGCCGATATCTGCCCCGGCCCACCCTTGACATGCCCCTGGCCCTGATCCTCCCCTGGAACGCCCCCTCTGCCGATCTACCTGTCCTGGCGGGGACTCGGCACTCGGTCGGTGTGCATGTGGGGCCACCCGCCATTTGTGTTGGTGGCCCCAGCCTATACACTGTTGCAGCGACTGCTGCGCCAGTGACACAGGCCTTGCAGTGATGGAACATGAGTTCCGTGAGCATACGGCCTGGATGAGATTGGGCCGTTAGACAGACAAGCTGGAGGATCCATTTCCATCCTTTCCTATTAAGATGTATTTCCTTAAATAAAACTACAGTATCTTTAACTTTTGAAAACAAAGTTTTGAGAAGCTTCCTCTCTGGACTTTCTAGCACAATGTTGTGCCTTTTGTGGTTTTATCTCTGCAAGCACAAAAAATATTTTTTTAAAAAAAAGTTCAACAGTACGATCAAAAGCCTGGCAAAGTAACAATGCCTATATACAGCCCCATGGAGAGAGAATGTGCTACCCAAAGCGCCTTACTCGAGCCCAGTGACCGAACTTTACGAGGATGTGAGGCCTGAGGATTGTCATAATCTGGGAGGAGTCTGTGGGTGACGGCATTCCTTGAGACGCTTGGCCCCATTGCTCTGGAAAGCACTCAAGCAAATCCCCGAGTTGAGAAGTGAACGGGCAGCACCAATGCAACGTTTGTAGAATTAACAGGATCTCCTCGCTCCTGGTTTAAACTCTGGTTTTGCCAGGTTTACTTGTGTCCTTGTCAGCCTTCACCTGGAACTGTCTGGTCAGTTTCACTTTGTGGACATTGTAAGGCACCACACTGTTGAACTGCAGATTCTGACTACAGGATCCAGGTGCCTTAGGCTGCGTTTGTTTTTCAACTTGGAAATAGCAGGAAGTGACGTTCCTAGCAGCGTGATATCGCTGCTACCAGGGACTCCCAAAGTGAACATAAATGATCAAAATCAGAATGGCTGCTGTTGCTCCTTCCACTACATCTCCCACCTTCCTATTGGTGCATGAGGCTGCCATCGTTATTTCCTCATCCCTCATCACTGGCGTCACTGCAGGGGGGGCGGAGCTCTAAGTTCCTCCGTGATCGGAGCCTCCGTTACATGGAGGAATGAAGCGCCCCACCCCCGCGCCTTCCGAACCAGTCAAAGCAGTGAAAACAACGCGCCGGGAGTCTCCTGCGCGTTGTTTTCATTGCTTTGACTGGTTCGGAAGGCGCGGGGGCGGGGTGCTTCGTTCCTCCGTGTAACAGAGGCTCCGATCACGGAGGAACTTAGAGCTCCGCCCCCCTGCAGTGACGCCAGTGTCCCTCATACTACATCTCCCAAGCTCCTTTCCATCCAAGCAGCCTTCCTCTTGGTGCTGGAGGATGCCATTTTTTCTAGCTTGGAGCTCAGAGTTGAAACTTCTAGCGTTGTGAGCAGGCTGGAAAGCAAAAAAAAGTGACCCGAGTGCTCTACAAGGCAGAAAAAAAACAAACAGCTCTCAAGTGCTCCTAGCGCTAGAAGTTGAAAAACAAACACAGCCTTAGTCTCGTCATAACTGGGGTATTGCTTGTTTGTCAGAGGAAGGAGGTGCTGCCTTCGTCTCTCTCCTGAGCTCCAGCACCACCATTCTGGTTAGCTAGAGCTACCTTGGCAGGGGCCAGGTGACTCAAGAGGCCAATAGGATTCCACCTGGCCCTATAAAGCTGTTCTCTTGGCCAGGCTCAAAGTCTGAACTTGTGGCTCAGGTACAGACGGACGGGGCTCTTGGACGGCCCATCATCCCGTCATATTTTATCTTACTTGCCTGCTGGCCTTTTCAGCTCTTTTCTAAACAAATGAAGACTGTCCTAGAACTGAGCTTGTGAGAACAACAACAAGACAATTACTAAGGAAGCCACAAGACAGTTGCAACTTAATTAGCACATCACAAAATGTTTTACTAATTGGGATCGGATCTGAGCTGTTATTATAATACACTGAGCATAATTTCACTTGGATTTCACAGCAGCATTGCAAACCACAGTAACTGGTTTTCAGGGAGGGGAAAAAAGGATACATCCCCAAGAGAAGTACGATGTATTAATTAAACCCTGCTAACTGGGCAAAGAAAGAGGCACCTTTTTAAGTGGTGTCCCTTTATACTTAGGAGGGGGAGAGCAGCTGTCCCTCTTCACCCCAGTATGGTGTCTCTTCTACATCTGCATCTCTTTCTAGATTGTGAACCCTTTGGGGACAGGGAACCATTTATTGATTTATTTTGCTATGTAAACTGCTTTGTGAACTATGTTTTGTTGAAAAGAGATGTATAAATATTCTCAGCAGAGCAGCAGCAGGTGCACTACTACTACTACTACTACTACTACTACTACTACTACTACTACTACTACTACTACTACTACTACTACTACTAGTAGTAGTAGTAGTAGTAGTAGTAGTAGTAGTAGTAGTAGTAGTAGTAGTAGTAGTAGTATGTGGAAAAAGGAAATCTGGACACCCACTACCAACAATGAAAGATGAACATATATTGCCTGAGATGTTATCGTCTCCCAAATAGCAATTTATAAAAACTCACTGCAGGCATTCCAGTGGGGAGGTGGAAAACAGAGTATCTATATATATTTGTTGTAAATCAACAGTCGTCAGACGTTATAGGTAAATGGAACCTTCATATATTATTATTATTATTATTATTATTATTATTATTATCAGTATTTATATACCGCTTTTCAACAAAAAGTTCACAAAGCAGTTTACAGACAAAAATCGAATGATTAAATGGCTCCCTGTCCCCAAAGGGCTCACAATCTAAAAAAGATGCAGAAGAACACCAGCAAACAGCCACCAGAGAAGAGACTGTGCTGGGGTGAAAGGGGAGCAGTTACTCTCCCCCTGCTAAATATAAGAGGAGCACCGATTGAAAAAGTGCCTCTTGCCCAGTTAGCAGGAGTGTACATATACATAGACAGTGTACCTTGAAATACCCAAGGCTGAGGCAAAACATTGGGAAGGGCTGTCATTCTTGTTCTCATTCAGAGCTTAGTTTGTTTGCAAATGTTTGTTCTATTTGTATTTGTATTGTGTGTTTAAATGTAGTTCTTTTCTTTCACAAAAAATTAAAAATGTTCTCATTTGGATCTTACCAGAGAATAATCTGGTTGACCTCTGTTAGAAACAGAAAGCTGGACTAAATGGATCTTTGGTCTGATCCATCACAGCTCTCTTCTAATGTCCTTAATTTTTTATTATTATTTTTTTTAAAATTAAATCTACACAAGCCACTCACTTTACTCATCCCTTCTGCTAAAGTGTTCAAATGCTTCAGGATATCAGTGCACATGTGCTGAATACCTTCTTCTCTTTCTTTTTCTTTTTCTTTCTGCAGAGAGGTGGATTCTTTTCCTTGCTTTTGCAAGACATATAAGGTAATTTATTGGTTAGTAAGGAGATGCTTTGAGTCTCTTACCACAAAAACAATTAGGGACTTTTCAATTAGTGGGCATCAGATCAGTCCATATTTGTCTCCCTGCCAACATGTACAGCGAACAGGGATTTGCTTGAACGGCATTGTCTTCCCAGCTGCCTTCCTGTGGCAGGGAATATACCATCCCAGCCCAGATTTGTCATCTAGTCAACGGGCATTATGAAAATGAGCGAACTCAGGAAGATAGTGGAGGACAGGAAGGCCTGGCGGGATACGGTTCATGGGATCACGAAGGGTCGGACACGACTGAACGACTGAACAACAACAACAATGCGAAGAGAGGACTCTCTGGAGAAGACTCTGATGCTGGGAAAGATTGAAGGCAAAAGGAGAAGGGGAAGGCCAAGGATGAGATGGTTAGACAGCATCACCGATGCAACAAACATGAAAATGAGCGAACTCAGGAAGATAGTGGAGGACAGGAAGGCCTGGCGGGATGTGGTTCATGGGATCACGAAGGGTCGGACACGACTGAACGACTGAACAACAACAACAATGCGAAGAGAGGACTCTCTGGAGAAGACTCTGATGCTGGGAAAGATTGAAGGCAAAAGGAGAAGGGGAAGGCCAAGGATGAGATGGTTAGACAGCATCACCGATGCAACAAACATGAAAATGAGCGAACTCAGGAAGATAGTGGAGGACAGGAAGGCCTGGCGGGATGTGGTTCATGGGATCACGAAGGGTCGGACACGACTTAACGACTGAACAACAACAACAATGCGAAGAGAGGACTCTCTGGAGAAGACTCTGATGCTGGGAAAAATTGAAGGCAAAAGGAGAAGGGGAAGGCCAAGGATGAGATGGTTAGACAGCATCACCGATGCAACAAACATGAAAATGAGCGAACTCAGGAAGATAGTGGAGGACAGGAAGGCCTGGCGGGATGTGGTTCATGGGATCACGAAGGGTCGGACACGACTGAACGACTGAACAACAACAACAATGCGAAGAGAGGACTCTCTGGAGAAGACTCTGATGCTGGGAAAGATTGAAGGCAAAAGGAGAAGGGGAAGGCCAAGGATGAGATGGTTAGACAGCATCACCGATGCAACAAACATGAAAATGAGCGAACTCAGGAAGATAGTGGAGGACAGGAAGGCCTGGCGGGATGTGGTTCATGGGATCACGAAGGGTCGGACACGACTGAACGACTGAACAACAACAACAATGCGAAGAGAGGACTCTCTGGAGAAGACTCTGATGCTGGGAAAGATTGAAGGCAAAAGGAGAAGGGGAAGGCCAAGGATGAGATGGTTAGACAGCATCACCGATGCAACAAACATGAAAATGAGCGAACTCAGGAAGATAGTGGAGGACAGGAAGGCCTGGCGGGATGTGGTTCATGGGATCACGAAGGGTCGGACACGACTTAACGACTGAACAACAACAACAATGCGAAGAGAGGACTCTCTGGAGAAGACTCTGATGCTGGGAAAAATTGAAGGCAAAAGGAGAAGGGGAAGGCCAAGGATGAGATGGTTAGACAGCATCACCGATGCAACAAACATGAAAATGAGCGAACTCAGGAAGATAGTGGAGGACAGGAAGGCCTGGCGGGATGTGGTTCATGGGATCACGAAGGGTCGGACACGACTGAACGACTGAACAACAACAACAATGCGAAGAGAGGACTCTCTGGAGAAGACTCTGATGCTGGGAACGATTGAAGGCAAAAGGAGAAGGGGAAGGCCAAGGATGAGATGGTTAGACAGCATCACCGATGCAACAAACATGAAAATGAGCGAACTCAGGAAGATAGTGGAGGACAGGAAGGCCTGGCGGGATGTGGTTCATGGGATCACGAAGGGTCGGACACGACTTAACGACTGAACAACAACAACAATGCGAAGAGAGGACTCTCTGGAGAAGACTCTGATGCTGGGAAAGATTGAAGGCAAAAGGAGAAGGGGAAGGCCAAGGATGAGATGGTTAGACAGCATCACCGATGCAACAAACATGAAAATGAGCGAACTCAGGAAGATAGTGGAGGACAGGAAGGCCTGGCGGGATATGGTTCATGGGATCACGAAGGGTCGGACACGACTTAACGACTGAACAACAACAACAATGCGAAGAGAGGACTCTCTGGAGAAGACTCTGATGCTGGGAAAGATTGAAGGCAAAAGGAGAAGGGGAAGGCCAAGGATGAGATGGTTAGACAGCATCACCGATGCAACAAACATGAAAATGAGCGAACTCAGGAAGATAGTGGAGGACAGGAAGGCCTGGCGGGATGTGGTTCATGGGATCACGAAGGGTCGGACACGACTTAACGACTGAACAACAACAACAATGCGAAGAGAGGACTCTCTGGAGAAGACTCTGATGCTGGGAAAAATTGAAGGCAAAAGGAGAAGGGGAAGGCCAAGGATGAGATGGTTAGACAGCATCACCGATGCAACAAACATGAAAATGAGCGAACTCAGGAAGATAGTGGAGGACAGGAAGGCCTGGCGGGATATGGTTCATGGGATCACGAAGGGTCGGACACGACTTAACGACTGAACAACAACAACAATGCGAAGAGAGGACTCTCTGGAGAAGACTCTGATGCTGGGAAAGATTGAAGGCAAAAGGAGAAGGGGAAGGCCAAGGATGAGATGGTTAGACAGCATCACCGATGCAACAAACATGAAAATGAGCGAACTCAGGAAGATAGTGGAGGACAGGAAGGCCTGGCGGGATATGGTTCATGGGATCACGAAGGGTCGGACACGACTTAACGACTGAACAACAACAACAATGCGAAGAGAGGACTCTCTGGAGAAGACTCTGATGCTGGGAAAGATTGAAGGCAAAAGGAGAAGGGGAAGGCCAAGGATGAGATGGTTAGACAGCATCACCGATGCAACAAACATGAAAATGAGCGAACTCAGGAAGATAGTGGAGGACAGGAAGGCCTGGCGGGATATGGTTCATGGGATCACGAAGGGTCGGACACGACTTAACGACTGAACAACAACAACAATGCGAAGAGAGGACTCTCTGGAGAAGACTCTGATGCTGGGAAAGATTGAAGGCAAAAGGAGAAGGGGAAGGCCAAGGATGAGATGGTTAGACAGCATCACCGATGCAACAAACATGAAAATGAGCGAACTCAGGAAGATAGTGGAGGACAGGAAGGCCTGGCGGGATATGGTTCATGGGATCACGAAGGGTCGGACACGACTTAACGACTGAACAACAACAACAATGCGAAGAGAGGACTCTCTGGAGAAGACTCTGATGCTGGGAAAGATTGAAGGCAAAAGGAGAAGGGGAAGGCCAAGGATGAGATGGTTAGACAGCATCACCGATGCAACAAACATGAAAATGAGCGAACTCAGGAAGATAGTGGAGGACAGGAAGGCCTGGCGGGATATGGTTCATGGGATCACGAAGGGTCGGACACGACTTAACGACTGAACAACAACAACAATGCGAAGAGAGGACTCTCTGGAGAAGACTCTGATGCTGGGAAAGATTGAAGGCAAAAGGAGAAGGGGAAGGCCAAGGATGAGATGGTTAGACAGCATCACCGATGCAACAAACATGAAAATGAGCAAACTCAGGAAGAGAGTGGAGGACAGGAAGGCCTGGCGGGATACGGTTCATGGGATCACGAAGGGTCGGACACGACTGAACGACTGAACAACAACAACGGGCATTACAAAAATCAATTTAAAAAGAGCACCAATTCTTAAAATAGTACAAAATATATGAAGCATAATAACACACTTGCGTTTATACATAAAAATTACATACAGTAAAAGATGTATACGTGGAAAACAAAGGTCGTCATGATCTGTCTTAAACTGCTTCAATTAATCTGTCCAAAATGTTAATTACTCCATGAAACCTTCTCTGCTGACTCTGCAAGACTTTGAATACCTGGACTGCAAGGAGAAGAGGGCCCACCACTTGCCAGGACTCCCAGCTGTGCGCCACAGGAGAGAGACGGTTGATACGGAATTATTTTCTCTACATGAGGGTAGATGCACAAGGAGTAGAACAGCTATGACAGAAACTTACAGCAGCTCCAGAGATGTAAACCTGAGTGGAGAACTAAGTGCCCCAGGAGGAGTGCCTTGGTGAAAGTGTGCAACGGACCAACCCTGTTATTCCTTAATGCAGCCATTTTCAATGTTTTTCTTCTCACGGCACACTGACCTCTATGGTTTTCTCTATGGTCCTCTCTATGGACCTTGTGACATGACACTAGAGCATCTTTAGAAGAGCCATAGCATCTTTGGCTAGCCATAAAGGGGCCCCACCAAATTCCTCAAATACCTCAGGGCTGTGTACGTGACTCCGGAAATACAGGAATGGGGTGAGGGGTGGTGAGATAAAGCTATTTGCGCATGTACGGGTAAATTTCCATTGAAACACAAGAACTTATGTAGTGTTTATATTGGGCAGCTGTATGTAGACGCCTATGTATAATTAGGTAGTATAAAAATGCAAACACGCGGGAGCTCGGGGCTGTGCCCTGTTTTTTCGCCATTAGGCACTGGACGCAGTCTGCAGCGCTGTATCTTGAAAGTAAAAGTCTTTTTGAACTCACCTCCTGCCATCTGAGTTTTTATTGCATGGGTAAAAAGCAAAGGATCTCTCCTCATTTGAGCTGGGATCCCTAGGTTACAACCTCTTGTAACGTCACTTCTGGGAGACTCTTCCGGGTCCTGCGGCTCTGTTTTTAGGGCAACCATCTGTAGTAACGAATTGGCTGTCCCTCTTCCTCTGCCGGCTCTGCAATTGCTCTAGAAACAGAGCTGCAGAACCCAGAAGAGTTTTTTCAGTGATTTTCAACCGCTGTGCTCCAAACTCCTGCTACACACCCTGCAGTGCAGACCTTTCACGGCACACCAATGTGCTGAGGCACACCGGCTGAAGATCGCTGCCTTAATGTCTTTACTGGACAAGTTCAGCCCACTGAAAAGAAGGGCTGCAGAGAAGATCAACCCCATTTTGTTCTCGCTCAGAAACTTAATAGATTTGAACATGAGAGACGGTGCAGCCCTTTTTTGTGCAGCAAATCATTTGTGCAGCAAATCAGAAGCAGCCCTACAAATGCCCCAATTAGGCCTGGAAGGGGCCGCCCTTCCCCTGCTGAGCGCCCCCCCGAGGACATTTTAATAGCGTAGCTCCTGACTTACCGATTGGCTGGTAGGCACAGTGAACTGCCCAAAGACATAGACCACCATGTCCCAAACGGCACAGCCCTCCACACTGGGGGAGCGAAGGAGCTCCTTAATAAATCCCAGGATTGCTTTTCTTACCTGTGGTAGAGAGATGGTGACAATGCCAGACAGAAAGTTGTTTTGGTTTCTGTTTTAACTTTGCCCTGATGGTGAATTAAAATGGTCATCCAAGTGCATAGAACTTTACAGATATAAAAGGAGAGGTTCCTGCTTCTTCGAGGAGCTAAGAATTGAAAACGTTGAGAGGACAACAAGCCCAAGCCCTGAGGCGCTTACAGTCTAAAATTGCCAGAGGGGAGAGAACAGAAGAAACGGTTGGGGGCGAAAGGGTCACAGCATGTGATTACTACTGCAGTGACATGTACTTAGGCTTAGCAACAGGAGGGGGGACTTAGCGACAGGTCTGGGGGGGGGATTTGGGGGACAAGGGGGTTTCTACTTGTTGAGGCCATCACTTGGCCTGGCCCAGACTTGGTCCATTAGTTTCAGGTCTATATCACCCCAGAGCAGTGTCTGAATACTCGTTCCTGTTCTGCACCCAGTCTGGAAATGGGGCTCGGGGACTGGACCAGATTGGCTGTAGCCTCTCTCCTGAAGTCAGGGCATCTTGTACCACCTATGAGATCATGGCATTTAATTGGACATCTTTTCCAGGGAAGCCTTAATCTATACCACAGTTCTTGCCTGATGTAATGTAACTCTGGCTAGTTCCCAAAGATGTGGCCAACCTTTGCCCGAGTTCTACCACTTTTGACCCCCCCCCCAGGACTGAATAGTGTTGTACAGTACTCCCCCCATAACTGCTGGGGATATGTTCCAGACCCCTCCGTGGATACTTGAAACCGTGGATAGGAGCGAACACCCCCTCCATGGTTTCCAGAGGGGCCCCCGCCCTGCCTCCACTGCAGGAACACTTGCCCCCCCCCAGCTCTTATTTTTCTTTCAGCAAGCTTTGTTTCTTCCTTAAAACAAACAGAGAAGCAGCCTCCATTGCAGGCAAGTAGACGAAGTCCTAGAGAGGCTCTGCAAGGTTTCTGTTAACCTTCTACTCGTTCTACTTGCCTGTGCTGCTTCTCCTGTTTCTTTAAGGAAGAAACGAAGCTTACTGGGGAAAAAAGTAAAAGCCTGGGGGTGGTGGTGTCCCGGCGATCTGTGGATAACTGAAACCGTGGATATGGGGGCCCACCTGTATACTAAAAAGGTCACCTGCATATAGAAAGCTAGATGTCAGGAAGAAGAATTCTAGCCTAGCCTTCTCCCTGACATGCTTCTTATATATGTGCAAGGAACTGTCAGGAGGAGCACCCAATCATGGGAGCTCTCTCCTGCAGTCTAAAGTGACAGAAAGTGGTGCTATTGCAGTGGTGTAGTTCAGATAGTTCTGGGAAAGATTGAAGGCAAAAGGAGAAGGGGAAGGCAAAGGATGAGATGGTTAGACAGCATCACCGATGCAACGAGCATGAAAATGAACGAACTCAGGAAGATAGTGGAGGACAGGAAGGCCTGGCGGGATATGGTTCATGGGATCACGAAGGGTCGGACACGACTTAACGACTGAACAACAGAGTTCAGATACAGACTGTCCACTTTGGTCAGAACTAGTCCCCGTTGTCTCCCCTGAGCTAAAGGGAACTTGCAGGCCAAGTTCGGCAAAACTGCACTGCTTAGTTTTTGCAGGTCAGGTTGCTGTTAAAGGCACAGGGGCATAAATAAACAAACAGCAGCAGTGGCAACCCCAATCCCTCCATCAGTTTGCTGGGTTTCAAGAGGACCAGATGCTGGCAATGCAAAGACTCCCCCCCCCCTCCACCCTCTTACCGCTTCACGCTGGTCATCCAGGATGCTTTTAATGGCTTCCACAATGGGGCGTTTATTTCTCGTCTCACACACTGGAAGAGATGAAGGGAGAAAGTTTTAGCCCTGTTAGTTGCAAGTTCCACATGGAGATGCATCACAGATTTCCATGGTTCCTGGTACATCTCACACAAAGCAGGGCTGTTCAAAGTAGGGGCTGAGTAGGGCTGTCTGCTTTAAAAAGCTCCAGTAATTAACTGTATGAATCTGAACGGATTAATCCATTAATTTTTGGTTCCGTGAACATTTGGCCAAAAGTTCAGCTCAAAGAACTTTCAGCCGTCCCAGCACTATTAAAAACCAACAATTCTCTCTTTTAAAACTAACACAAAACCAACAGAAGCAGTTGACCAACAAAACTTAAGCTCCAAACACTAAACAGAACTAAATATACCCAAATATGCAACTTGTCCCTTAAAACAGCCACTGTGCCAGAGGATTGGAGGATAGCTAATGTCACGAAAACTCCACAGTCAGGGAATAAGAGGGCAGGTCCTCTTGTGGATTAGGAACTGGTTGAAGACCAGGAAACAGCGAGTGGGAGTCAATGGGCAATTTTCACAATGGCGAGAGGTGAAAAGCGGTGTGCCCCAAGGATCGGTCTTGGGACCGGTGCTTTTCAACTTATTCATAAATGACCTGGAGTTGGGGATAGGCAGTGAGGTGGCCAAGTTTGCAGACGACACTAAACTTTTCCGGGTGGTAAAGACCAGCAGGGACTGTGAAGAGCTCCAGAAGGATGAGATGTAAAAACTCGCTGGTTTGCGAGTGAGCCCTTTCAGGAGCAGCGAGTGGCCTCACGGGAACGAAGTGGCTCACGGGGACAAAGTGGCAAGATAAAAAAAGACACAGCGAGTTAAGCAGCTGGGCGAGTTCAGCAGCGGGGCGAGGAAGCCAGGCCCCACACACTGCCCGGCACGTCCCTTGAAGAGAGGAGAGCTCCAATAACATTAAGGTACCCAAACTGTTTTAAACCCATAACTTACAAAAAAAGCTATGCAGTCAGACAGCCAGCAGAAGGGTGGGGGCTATCCAGTGTTTTGCACTGAGTGTCACATGTATGACTATCTGCCTCTTGGGCACATGTCATGGGTGTGTGCTCGGTGCAAAGAGCTCCAGGCTCTCAGGGAACGGGTTCGCTCCCTTGAAGCCACGGTTGCTGACCTGGAGAAGCAGAGACAGGTAGAGAGGAACCAGGGTGAGACTTCTAGGGACGTGGAGGCATCGTCCTACCCTCAGTTGGCCAGCACTTCAGCTGCCAGGGAAGGGAGTCTCAGGGCTGGAGGACATTGCTCTGGAAAAGAGGGAAACAATCCCACAGTGGGGACCCCTTCTTCAGGTGATGGGCCCGTATCCAGTCGCACTATGGATACTCCTCTGGGGAGAGGGGGAAGGGGGCTTCTTGTTGTGGGTGACTCTATAGTCAGGAACATAGAAAGGGGGGTCTGTGACGGATGTGAGGACCGCACGGTGACTTGCCTACCTGGTGCGAAGGTTGCGGACATCACCTCTCGTCTAGATAGGCTGGTAGAGAGTGCTGGGGAGGAGGTAGCGGTTGTGGTGCATGTTGGCACCAACGACGTGGGGAAATGTAGCCGGGCGGTCCTGGAGGCCAAATTTAGGTTGCTAGGTAGGAAGCTCAAATCCAGGACCCCAAAGGTGGCGTTCTCAGAAGTGCTACCTGTTCCACGCGCAGGGACAGCTAGGCAGGCGGAGCTCAGGGGTCTCAATGCGTGGATGAGACACTGGTGTGAGGAGGAGGGGTTTAAGTTTGTTAGGCACTGGGGAACGTTTTGGGACAAGCCGGGCCTGTACAAGAGGGACGGGCTTCACTTGAACCAAAACGGAACCAGACTGCTGGCGCGTAACATTAAGAAGGTGGCAGAGCAGCTTTTAAACTGACTCCTGGGGGAAAGCCGACAGGAGCCGAGGGGCATCCGGTTCGGGACTCCTCATTCCTCGGGAATGAGGGTGCAGAGGATGGGGAACAATCAAGTAATAACAGAATAAGAATTGGGAGTGGTAGCGTGATGGGACATGACAGCCAGTCTAGCAAAACAGAAGGCTGCAGGAATAAAGGGGCAAACATGCAGCCCTTCTTGGGGGACCAGGTATATAAGTGCTTTTATGCAAATGCCCGAAGTCTACGGGCAAAGATGGGAGAACTGGAATGTTTGGTGGCTAGGGAAAACATTGACATAGTAGGTATAACAGAAACCTGGTGGAATGCGGAGAACCAGTGGGATACTGCAATTCCAGGATATAAACTCTATAGGAGGGACAGAGAGGGGCGTGTTGGAGGTGGGGTGGCCATCTATGTCAAAGAGGGGGTAGAATCCACCAGAGTAGAGCTGGAGGGGGGCTCTGACTCCTCCGTAGAATCACTGTGGGTTAGATTACCAGGCTCCAAGAGTGATGTAATAGTAGGGACATGCTACCGTCCTCCAGATCAAAAACCTGAAGGGGACCTTGAAATAAGGAAGCAAATCAGGGAGGTGTCAACGAGAGACAGGGTTGTAGTCATGGGGGACTTCAATTATCCTCACATCGACTGGGTCAATTCATGCTCAGGTCATGAAAGAGAGACTGGATTTCTGGATATGTTAAATGACTGTGCCTTAGAGCAGCTTGTCACGGAACCGACCAGAGGACAGGTGACTCTGGACTTGATATTGTGTGGCACTCAAGATCTGGTCAGGGAGGTAAATGTTACCGAACCGTTGGGGAACAGTGACCATGCTGCGATCTGTTTCGCCATGCATGTCGGAGGGAGAGTGCCGAGCAAATCTGACACGAAAACCCTTGACTTCCGAAGGGCAGACTTCCCCAAAATGAGAAGACTAGTTAAGAAAAAGCTGAAAGGGAAGGTAAAAGGAGTCCAATCGCTCCAGAGTGCATGGAGGCTGTTTAAAACAACAGTCGTAGAGGCCCAGCGGGAGTGTATCCCACAAAGGAGGAAGGGCTCGACCAAGTCCAGGAGGATGCCGGCATGGCTAACAAGCACAGTTAAGGAGGCTATAAAAGGCAAGGAAGCTTCCTTCCGTAAATGGAAGTCTTGCCCTAATGAGGAAAATAAACAGGAGCACAAACTGTGGCAAAAGAAATGTAAAAAGATGATACGGGAGGCCAAGAAAGACTTTGAGGAACGTATGGCAGGCAACATAAAAGGGAATAATAAAAGCTTCTTCAAATATGTTAGAAGCAGGAAACCTGCCAGGGAAACGGTGGGTCCGCTGGATGGTGAGGGAGAGAAAGGGGTGATAAAAGGGGACTTGGAGACTGCAGAGAAATTAAATGAGTTCTTTGCATCTGTCTTCACGGCAGAAGACCTCGGGCAAATACCGCTGCCGGAACGGTCTCCCCTGACTAAAGAATTAAGTCAAATAGAGGTTAAAAGAGAAGACGTCTCAGACTTAATTGACAAAATAAAGATCAATAAATCACCAGGCCCGGATGGCATCCACCCAAGAGTTCTGAAGGAACTCAAGAATGAAGTTGCTGACCTCTTGACCAAAATATGCAACTTGTCCCTTAAAACGGCCACTGTGCCAGAGGATTGGAGGATAGCTAATGTCACGCCAATCTTTAAAAAAGGAAGGAGGGGGGACCCGGGGAACTACAGGCCGGTCAGCCTAACATCTGTTCCAGGGAAGATGGTGGAAAGTCTCATTAAGGATAAAATCTTAAAATACATAGAAGAACAAGCTCTGCTGAGGGAGAGTCAGCATGGCTTCTGCAAGGGGAAGTCTTGCCTCACAAACCTGTTAGAATTTTTTGAAAAGGTCAACAGGCATGTGGATGCGAGCGAACCCGTGGATATTATATATCTGGATTTTCAGAAGGCGTTTGACACGGTCCCTCATGAAAGGCTCCTGAGAAAACTCCACAGTCAGGGAATAAGAGGGCAGGTCCTCTTGTGGATTAGGAACTGGTTGAAGACCAGGAAACAGCGAGTGGGAGTCAATGGGCAATTTTCACAATGGCGAGAGGTGAAAAGCGGTGTGCCCCAAGGATCGGTCTTGGGACCGGTGCTTTTCAACTTATTCATAAATGACCTGGACTTGGGGATAGGCAGTGAGGTGGCCAAGTTTGCGGATGACACTAAACTTTTCCGGGTGGTAAAGACCAGCAGGGATTGTGAAGAGCTCCAGAAGGATCTCTCCAAACTGGGAGAATGGGCAGCAAAATGGCAGATGCGCTTCAATGTAAGTAAGTGCAAAGTGATGCACATTGGGGCAAGAAACCAAAATTTCACATATACGCTAATGGGTTCTGAGTTGTCTGTGACGGATCAAGAGAGAGATCTTGGGGTCCTGGTGGACAGGTCGATGAAAGTGTCGACCCAGTGTGCGGCGGCTGTGAAGAAGGCCAATTCCATGCTCGGGATCATTAAAAAGGGGATTGAGAATAAAACGGCCAATATCATTATGCCTTTGTACAAATCGATGGTAAGGCCACATCTGGAGTATTGTGTCCAGTTCTGGTCACCATACCTCAAAAAGGATATAGCTGAATTGGAAAAGGTGCAGAAAAGAGCGACCAGAATGATTAGTGGGCTGGAGCACCTCCCTTACGAGGAAAGGCTACAGCGTCTGGGGCTTTTCAGCCTAGAAAAAAGGCGCCTGAGGGGGGACATGATTGAGACTTATAAAATTATGCATGGGATGGAGAGAGTGGATAGAGGGAAATTCTTCTCCCTCTCGCACAACACCAGAACCAGGGGACACGCACTAAAATTGAGTGGAGGGAGAGTTAGAACAGACAAAAGAAAATATTTCTTTACCCAGCGTGTGATTCATCTGTGGAACTCCTTGCCACAGGATGTGGTGATGGCACCTGGCCTAGATGCCTTTAAAAGGGGTTTGGACGAATTCATGGAGGAAAAGACCATCACAGGTTACAAGCCATAAGCAACCTCCTGGTTTTAGAAGTGGGTTTTCTCTGTGCCAGGTGCAAGGGAGTGGCGACTGGACACAGGTATCTTGTTGTCTCGTGTGCTCCCTGAGGCATCTGGTGGGGCCACTGTGTGACACAGGAAGCTGGACTAGATGGGCTTTTGGCCTGATCCAGCAGGGCTCTTCTTATGTTCTTATGTTCTTATGTTCTAAGGATCTCTCCAAACTGGGAGAATGGGCAGCAAAATGGCAGATGCGCTTCAATGTAAGTAAGTGCAAAGTGATGCACATTGGGGCAAGAAACCAAAATTTTACATATACACTAATTGGTTCTGAGTTGTCTGTGACGGATCAAGAGAGAGATCTTGGGGTCCTGGTGGACAGGTCGATGAAAGTGTCGACCCAGTGTGCGGCGGCTGTGAAGAAGGCCAATTCCATGCTCGGGATCATTAAAAAGGGGATTGAGAATAAAACGGCCAATATCATTCTGCCTTTGTACAAATCGATGGTAAGGCCACATCTGGAGTATTGTGTCCAGTTCTGGTCACCATACCTCAAAAAGGATATAGTTGAATTGGAAAAGGTGCAGAAAAGAGCGACCAGAATGATTTGTGGGCTGGAGCACCTCCCTTACGAGGAAAGGCTACAGCGTCTGGGGCTTTTCAGCCTAGAAAAAAGGCGCCTGAGGGGGGACATGATTGAGACTTATAAAATTATGCATGGGATGGAGAGAGTGGATAGAGGGAAATTCTTCTCCCTCTCGCACAACACCAGAACCAGGGGACATGCACTAAAATTGAGTGGAGGGAGAGTTAGAACAGACAAAAGAAAATATTTCTTTACCCAGCGTGTGATTCATCTGTGGAACTCCTTGCCACAGGATGTGGTGATGGCACCTGGCCTAGATGCCTTTAAAAGGGGTTTGGACAAATTCATGGAGGAAAAGACCATCACAGGTTACAAGCCATAAGCAACCTCCTGGTTTTTTAGAAGTGGGTTTTCTCTGTGCCAGGTGCAAGGGAGTGGCGACTGGACACAGGTATCTTGTTGTCTTGTGTGCTCCCTGAGGCATCTGGTGGGGCCACTGTGTGACACAGGAAGCTGGACTAGATGGGCTTTTGGCCTGATCCAGCAGGGCTCTTCTTATGTTCTTATGTTCTTATGTAGAACACCACGTGTTTTCAGCCAGTATTGGAACAGTATCAGCGATGATGGAGCCTAGTTCACCTTTGAAGCAGGGAGTTGCACATACTGGGTGCCACCACAGGAAAGGCCCTCTGGTGTGTTGTCGCCGCATGCACCTCGGTTGGCAGCGGAACATGCAAGAAGGCCCTGTCTGCTGACCTCCAGCAATGGGCAATTGCATCGCAGGTGGAGGTCTGCCGGTCCCAAATCATGAGGTCTTTCAAGATCATAGCCAGCACCTTGCATTGCACCCAGCAAAAAACCAGCAATAAATGTGGCATCATCTCTACCCAGCGCCTCCTGCCAGTCAGAACACAAGCAGCCGCATTCTGCACTAACAGAAGCTTCTGAATGTTCTTCAAGGGCAGCCCCACAGAGAGTGCGTTACTGTAGTCTAAATCGTGATGCAGCCAATGTGAAGACAACCGTAGCCACTTCTGATTGCTTTTAAATCAGAAGGGGAGGGGACTGATCTGGATTGGTTCAGGAACATATAACCCTTTGTCTTGAATCATTTCCCACCGAAAATTTCCCTGGAAGTACTGTCTGCCCTCAAAGGCCATTGCAACAAAAGACATTTTAGGGGGCAAATCAATATCTGCTTGGGGGCGAATTCTGGCAAGAAAATGGCATAGAGGCAAAAGAGTTAAACACCATCCACTGACAGTACAGTCTGGATCTGGATAGAGCCCCTCATCGACTGCTACTTTAGAGACCACATGTACTAAGATGTGCTGAGATGAAAGAACATGATGTGATTTGGCTCTTTGGCACATCCAGGTGAGATTCCTGTCACCTGCTCTACACAGGAATGCCTTTAAGGAATTGTTGAGTGGTGCAAATTGCAGCCACCAGACTGCTGACTGGAGTGAGCCACAGAAAGCATCTGTTGTCAATCTCCCAGCCCAGTCCTATCCTGGGCTGCATCCACAGCACCAATCGGGGACCAAGCCGGTCAGGAGAGGAAAGAAAGGAAAAACTTTACTCACCTTCCTGGCCGCCGCGTGGTCCCTGATGGAACTCTGCAGATCTTCATCAGCTCCTTTGCTGGTGGGCATGTCTGGGCCAGGATGGGAGTTTGGGATACGGCGGATCATGCAGGTGCCGCTGCTACCCGCCCCGCCCCGCCCCGCCTCATCCCACCCCATCCCACTGATCCCCGTCTCTCTGCTGGCAGGATCCCATCTGCGGACCGTCTGCACTGCGTTCCTGCTTTCCAGCTTCCATGCTGGCGGCGGCGGCGGCAGCACCACATAGACTGGTGGAGAGGCTGCCCAGGACCACGAGGATGGGGCCGGGCCATTGAAATAGCTGCATTGGTTTCTTTCTAGGCCCAGTTCAAAGTGCTGGTTATCACCTGTAAGTTACCTGGGACAGGCAACCTTTGCTGCCTTTTCCATAGTGGCACCAAAGCTCTAGAACTCCCCCCCCCCCGGGGACGGACATGTTGCTCCCCTCACCAGGGCTGGCCCAAGCACGATGCCGAACGCATCCTGCCCAATGCCGCCCTCCTTACCCAATGATGTGCCAGCAGCAGCTCTTCTGCCATGTCCCCCTGTTTTAGCTCCGCACTCCGCTCCACCTTGTTGTCTCTTCCTCTCAACCCCCCTCATCTTTCTCCAATCCAGGGAGAGCTCATTTACTGCCTTTGAGACCCTCTGATCTGCTGAGGTTCTGGGACGGGCTTTTCTGCTCCTGGCTTGTATCAATCTATTGTATGACTGCCTTCCTTCCTTCCTTGATTTGACATTTTTAATTTGTATTTGCCCAATTTTATTATCAGCTGCCTTGAGACGCATTTGCAAAAACTGGCAAGGCAGAAACGAACGAAAGAAATAAAACACTGACCTACCTTACAGGGTTGTGAGAATTACACAAAGAGAATGTGTGTCAGGTCCTTTGACCACTCAAAAGGGCTACCTAAATGCAAAGTATTGTAACAACTGTAGATCTGTTGTTGGGCCTGTGACCTTGGCTACTTACAGATTCCACTGGTAATGATGGCTTTCAGGTGCTTTAAGATCGCCACCCGCATGTATTCAGCATCGTTCTTCAGCTGCATCTGCAAGAAGTCCAGTGCATCAACAGGACAGCAGCAGACTGGGAGGAAAGAAATGGCATATTCAGGGGACTCAAAACCTCACGTGGACATCATTGCAAGTCTCTAAGACGTGAGGAAACCCCAAAAGGTGCCTGCATCTGTAGTCCAACCTCGGGGGCTCACCTAAGTAGCTGAAAGAATCCATAAGCAACTCACGATGGTCTCGGCTGATTTCTTGATGTCTGATCCAGGGCTATGAGAAGCAGGAAAGAAGAGGAAGAAAGCCGTTCAGTTGCAGGCAGGACAACAGGAGGCAAGACCTCCTGGCGCCTGAGACGGCCTGCCGAGTGCTGGCCCCCTCACCTAATGATCTGCAGCCTCTGCTCCTCCGACACTCCAGCCCACCATTCTCCTCTGCACTTGTCTCCCTCTTCCTTTTCCAACCCAGGGAGTGGGAGGAAGAGGACCAGTAAGCGGGTGGACAGGAGTGGACCCCCCCCCCCCCCGCCAGTCTGCGGAAGGAGACAACCACTGCAGTTGGCCTCAGGGACGGGTCTTTTCATGTCAGATGAAGGCCAACAGTTAACGAAGGACCTGCAAACTTCTATATAATATCAAGAACCCTAACAATTTAGACTCCATGAAAGAGGGTTGGTTGGCAGCCTGATGCTGGGTTGGGCTCCTCTGCACCTGGGGCAACAAACGTTGTCTGGACCTTGACAGATAAAATGTTTTGCATTGAAATGGTGGGAAATGAAAATATTTCTGTTACATGCCTGTTTGGGATTTTTTTTTTTAATGTGATGTATGTGTTACTTATTGCACATATGTGTATGTGGTGCTATGCATGAGAGCACATGCTCTATAATGTGAAGCCCGGACTGTTGCATGGCAGCATCCTATTAGGGGGCTGGAGCAATTCTGAAGGGAGGGATCAGTTTTAGTACACTTACAGCTCCCAGACCACTGCTTGGTGAGAAGAGTGCCCCCCCCAACACATACACAAATTGACAATCACTGCCCAGAGCTCAGAAAAGGCCAGCGTGGCGCACAGCCCTCACTTCCAGTTGCTATTTTCAACCTATCGCTTAGGTGGCAGGGCCGGCCATGCCGCATAGAGGAGGAGGAGCCGTTCCATCCCTTCATCTGTGCAGGACAAGAGTTCTTCTCCTGACACTTCTGCCCCACACATTCAAGTGGCCACCTTCAGTTTAAAACCAGAAGTGGCAGACAGACACATTCTGTTTGGACAGCCACCCGTCATGCTCAGCACTCTCCTCCCTCCCTTGGCGCATGCTTGCACTGCAGTTCCTTGGCATGATTCAGGCGCAGCGATGGCTCCTAGCTGATTTCTTTTTCAGGGCGACCACCCCCATCCAGAAGATCTGCCAAGGAGAAACCATTGTCTAGTCCAGCTGCCCAGACTGAAGAGCTAAAACCGGGCAAGCAGCTATACAAGGCCACTCAGCAGCTCATCCTACCTAATCCACTCCTGATCTATACAACACAGTTAGGCAGAAGAGAAATTGCAATTTTTTTCCAGACCAACCAAGATGTCACTGCCATGGTACACTCACAAGTCCCTCTCATCTCTGGAAAAAAAATGGTTTTATAGGTTTGTCGAGGACCCTGCTACCTGCAGCCCTCCAGCACCTCTGTAGCCCAATTGGCTCGGCCAGATGTAAACAAGGCCGGGTGGAAGAGATAGGCACCAACACGTGGCACCAACGCACAGCCCTGGCACACCCTGGCAGCCTATGACAGACACGCCCACTGAGAGTTGGGCAGCTGACCCAGTTGAAGACACACACACACTCCAGGCTGACTGAGGGGTACCGCAGCTCCCAATGCATGTTCTCCGAAACAGGAGGTGCTTGTGGCCACTCGCTGGCCAGCATGGGGAGGAAGCAGCGGTGGTGAGGGACGTCCTCCAGAGTCAGAAGAAGCCAAGGTAGGGTCGTGATGATAGAGAGTCAGGCCAGGACCATGGAGACCTGGGGTCAAAACCCACCCCGCTGGGACGGATGCTTCCTGGGAGGCACTGGGCCAACGCTCTCCCTCAGGCTAGCCGAGGACAGGGGGATGTGGTGAGGAGAAATTGGGGGGGGGGAGCCATCTGCTGCCCTGAACTCCTCAGAGGAAGGGTGGGATGCAAACATGATCAGTCAACTAATAGCTTGGCAATGTGATGAAGGGGCTTGTTGGGAACTGATGTCAATCAGGGCTGGGCGCTCTGGGGCAGCTTCCCCACAAGGCGTTTAGTGCGCTTGATAGAAATCTGTGACCTTTCCTGGGGGCCAATTCAACGTGAACTGAAGACGCCTCCTTCTCTGATGGAGAAGGTCCCCCGCTGGCCTCCTCCGTCAGAGGAACCGCAGCAGCTTGGGATTCGCGTCTCTTGTCGGGCTCATCCATGATGCGACTTACATGAGAAGCTGGGGAGGGCGTTACCGTCTCCCAGGCATTTAGCTCCCCTCCTTCCAGCTGCCTTTGCACTCCGGTCTTCTGAACATCTGGATTACTATCCTGATATGTGAGCCTGTCCATCTTCTGGCCTTTCTTTAAAGATTGTATGGAAATATCAAAAGGCAGAATCTGAAATAAAAAATTAAAAAAGAATTAAGTGATTTGGGTTTTTTAAAATCATTATTACTTTCCCTTGTTATAGAGTGTTTACAATTATTCCACAGAGCACAGTCCTATGCTTGTATACTCAGAAGTCCCATTGTCCTCAGTGGGGCGAACTCTCAGGAAAATGTGCATAGGATTGCAGCCTTGGGTGTTAATTTTGGTGTGTGGATGTGCCACTGACTTCCACTGTTACATTTTAGGATTAAATTTAAAAGATCTGAAAATAGCCAGTAGAGGGCGGACTTGAGCTGTCAAGCAGTGGAAAAGTTGCCCAAGGCTAATGTTTTTAGAGGGGTCTACAAGTGAGAGTAAATTAAAACTGGCCTAAACCACATGGGAGTCACTTCACACAAATGCAGAATATCAGTCACATGGTTTGCCTTTTCAGCAGCAACAGCAGCATCGGTGCCCAGTGTAAAGATTCAAATCAGACCTAAAGTTTTGGAGACCACCACCTATCCTCCAACATTTCACAGATGAAAAGAGAAATATGCTGGGGAGTTCCATTCCAATGCAGAGTCATTCAGAGAAGATAGAAGAAATACATTTGTACAAATTGTAAACGTGTCTGAGAAGTTTTTTTCCAGTACTGGAATGGGATCAATACAACATAAACAAGTGGACTGAAATTATGTCAAGCATTTATATACATAACATTTTCCCTTTAAGACTACAAGTGAGTGTGTGTGTGTGTGCATGCATAAATAACAGGGTTTGCAATAACGCAAAATTTACCCACAGAGGCAAATAGAAACTTTATGAATGACTGGGCAACAGGGGCCTTGCAGGGCCCCCAGAAGTCCATATAGTCTCCTGCATAGCCCCTAGAGACTGTCTCTAGACTGAGTCTGAAAAGCAGAACTGGATTGGGTGAGTGAGTGAGAGGGGGGGGAGGGAGGGGGAGGGGGAATTAAAATTGGGATCAAAACTGCAGGGGGGGGCAAGCTATTCGAACATATTTATGCCCTCCCTCTGCTTGTGTTCATAAAATAAATAAAAGTAATCCCCCTTCAGGCCACACTATGCAATGAGGCACACGTCTAATCTGACTCTTATTGTTCATATGCAAGCGTTCACACACATGTGCAAAGTGCACCCACTGTCTCTGAGAGGTTTAACTTCTAGAGCTCCTGGAGCTGAAACCTGACAACAACTGGAGTAACTCATGCTAAAGGATTTAAGAAGGCATCCCCCCCCCCCCAAGTCAATAAATAAGGACAAAATAGGAAGAATGACTTGCCGAACAGTGCAGCCAGCACGCAACACCTGTGCAGGGACATACAAGGTCTCTGCTGTCTTACCTGATGGAAGACATAGTCACAGATGGCCTGGAATATTTTCTTGGGCACGGAAGGTTTGCATTCCTCGCAGACATCCAAAAAAAGTTTCAGCCTCTAAAACCGAGAACAAGCATTTGTTGGGTGATGCTGCCCATAGGATCAATAGTGCAAACTACCCACAGACAGAGTCAAAAGAAATGTTAGGGATGACTGGGCAAAAGGATGCCCCGCATCGCCCCTAGATACTGACTGTCTCTAGCCTGTGGTGGGAGGCTGCAGTTTGGGGGACGGTGCAAATCGGGGCGGGATGCTGCTTTTTGGAAAAGGGGACTGCCGTTGCTAGCAAGCCATGGTGGTATGGAGGCCTTTTCAAGGCTGGATTCGCCATGATGTGAAGGGGGCTCCAGAAGGAGAGCCTTGGCCCGAGGAATGCAGGAGGAGGAGGAGGGGGGGGCACGCGTGTGCAGAAGGGAGGGCTCCCAAAACACAGCCAGGAGCGGCTACCCCTTCCACAGTGTTTGCCTCTGAAAGCAGCAGAGCTCCTGGATTCAGACTGCCATCTCCATCAGCAGTTTCCCACAAAACGGTCCAAGTCTTTGAAAGGAAACGTCAGGATCTTCTGCAGGGAGGGGCCAGTGAGAGCCCTGCTCCATCTAGAGAACTGCTTTGCCCTACCTAGGATTGGGGTGGTGGTGAATTAAGCATCCAGCTTTAATAACAGGGACATTAAAATAAACCTCTGCGGCAGCTGGTGCCCCCAGGAAAGTGGTGCTCCAAGCTCCACCCCCTGACCTGCCCAGCTCTGCCCCCGGGAGACTTCCCCTTGCTTGGGGTTTTTCCATTTCCACAATCAGCCTCACCTACTGCAGCAGCGCCCTGGCCCACCACTCCCCGCCAGCTCTGCACGTTCTTCTGCAGGGAGCAGGAGGAGCAGCAGCAGCAGAAAAAGGCGGGGCAATGGCACAGCTGGCCCATCCATGAGGCCAACTGAGGTGGCTGCCTCAGGCAGTCGCAGATTGTCGCTCGCTCTCCTCCACTGCTTCTCCTTCTCTTACCGCTTCCTGGATTGGAAAAGGAAGAGGAGGATGGAGCAGAAGAGGGAGTGTGGCAGAGAGGAGTGGGGGGCTCGAGTTCACGCTCTCCTTTCCTCTGCACTTCCTCTTCCGCTCCATCCCCTTCTTCTTTTTCCAACCCACGGAGCGGGGGGAGCAGAGGCTGGTACACCACCAGGTAAGGGGGGCAGCGTTTGGCATGCCGCCTCCGGCAGCAGGAGGTCTTGGATCAGCGGCGCTGGGCAACAGCACCGTTTCCAGAGAAGGGGGGGACAAGGCGCCAATTGGATATGGAGGAGCAGGGCACCGTTGTTGGTCACCTCGCTGGACCACATTCATGGGCCGGTTGTGACCCCGTCTAGAAATGTGGCTGCCCCACCGAGGAAGGAAGGCCGGCTACGGCCTGAGCGCCAGGCAACAGTAAACGTGAAGCTGAGGAGCAGTTGGGGGCCATTTTGAACTGTGCAGGGGGAACTGGGGGGGTGAATTGGCGTAGATAAGCAGAGGCAGGAGGTTGGTTGAGTTAAACACCCCCTGCCCACTTGTTCTCAGAGTGGCTTTTCCTGTTATGGCGTTTTGGTACCAAGCATTCACCCGTAGACTCTGGTTAGGCGTCTTGCCTTCTTGGATGCACAGAACCTCGGGAGAAAAGGGGGCGGGCCTCTTTCTGCCCAAGGAGAACTTTCTGCGCTGAGAGCGTGAGGAACGCCCTGCACAGGTGTGCTCTAGGATGGTGGAGAGTGGCTGAATGACTGTCTCTATGGCAATGAGTGTGCCCACATCATTCATCCCGTCACCTGTCTGTATTTTGGCATGGCAGAGCACTTGGTCAGGTGCAAAGTACAAGCTGGAGTGTCCAGGGCACACCCAGGTTTGGAGACTCCAGACACATCATTTGGACACGCATGCGCGCGCGCACACACACACGCGCGCGCACACACACACACACACACACACACACACACACACACACACACACACATACTTTGGCAACAAGGAAAGAGTTCAGAATCGTGCTGTCCTTGAGGATTTGTGGAACTTTCTTGATAATTTCATCCTGCTGCTCTCTATGGCGAATTAAAACCCCTAACATGGGCCAGAGAGCTTTCAATGAAGCCTCCTTAACCTGCAGAGAAGGCAGACAAACAAACAGATTCTCCTTAACATTCAGTGTCTCGCTCAATGCTGTTTCATAGGTAGACCCAGATAGGAAAAGAATAAAAATCCCCTTGATCCTCAGCAGGAAACGTCCTATTATTGCCACACCCCTGACAAGAAGCGGCCTGTGGGTCCTTTTAGATCAAGCCACCTTGAACCTCACAGCTATACAGATATCTGTTCTAAGCAGAACGGATCAGCCCATTATCCTGCGTTCATCATGAAAACTAGTGCCACGCAGAAACACAGGGTGTGTATATTTCATGAAAGCTTTACCCTCCCCCCCATGTAACCCCCTTGCCAAAGGCTGCAAATAGGGGAGAAAACGGCATCTATTTAGAATGAGGGCACCGCTTCCATCTCTCGCTGTGAATTGACTGTACAATATTGCCACGTAAGCCAGGTTTGATTGACTGCACAATGGCATGACATCGTCACCTTGTGCAGAATACGGTCACTGATTGGTTGGGATCAGAGTCCTAGAAACACAAGAAGAGACAGTTCAAGGGAAATTCTGGCACTGGGATAGCGCCCACTGAGAAGGGACTGCAAATGTCAGAAGGGACTGCAAATTTCCTCATAAGGGAGGTGCTCCAGCTCACGAATCATTCTGGTTGCTCTTTTCTGCACCTTTTCCAATTCAACTATATCCTTTTTGAGGTGTGGTGACCAGAACTGGACACAATACTCCAGATGTGGCCTTACCATCGATTTGCATAATGATATTGGCCGTTTTATTCTCAATCCCTTTTTTAATGATCCCGAGCATGGAATTGGCCTTCTTCACAGCCGTCGCACACTGGGTCGACACTTTCATCGACCTGTCCACCAGCACCCCAAGATCTCTCATATGAAAAATATGGATTTAAACACAGGTTCTTTGGGTGATAGGAAAAAAAATCCAAGGATTTCTAGCAGAAACTAGAAGAAAATAAATCAAAACTATGCAAAGTTTGGATGGAACATAATGAGAGAGATCCATCAGTCCCTCCCTACTGCGATGCCAGGGCATTGCCATGATGCACCAGCAGGGGGCGTTCCATCAGCCTCGTGAACCGCCATCTTGAAAAACGATTACATAGTAAAGCTGTGGGCGGAGAGGGCATGCTGCATGGGTGAGGGCAGGGCTGGGTGTTCCTCCCATCTGTCCTCCAGGTGTTTGAGAGCCGCCAACACAGAGTTCACTGCACTCAGCACAAGCCTACAGCTCTGACAACATCTTAAACCTCGGGTGAAAAACCAGTCCAGTCCTCACCGATGACTCTTCGTCATTCAGCCAGTCATGGACCAGATGCTGATAGATGGGGATAACAGGACTGCAAAGCTGAGACTCGGCCTCTCTTGGGAACGAACACACTCTCCAGTTTTTGTAGTAATAATTTATAGCCGTGGAGAAATTTTCCAAAACTGTGTGAAAGAAATGAGACAAGACATCTGAAAAGTGATGATCTTGGGCTGGGTCAATTCCATGTTAGTGACAGTACATGGAACATTTCCAGTTCCACAGACCTCCACATTTTCTGACAAACTAGGAAGCCCACTGAATGCTGAGTTACGTTGCCAGCAACATATGTATTGCATTACTGCTATTCTTGTTCAGTATCTGGTCCAAAGAGGTGTTTTTGCACTTACCATAGCAGATGTCCTCTTTCAGGTCATTGAGCATGGCCAGCTTTATCATCACCCTTATATACACAAAGGTCAAAGACAGAAATGGGATACACTTGAGCGCTGCACAAGGGAAGAAGAAACCCGGACAAACGTTCGTTAGATACCAAACTGATCTCGGGACTCACAGGCAGCCCATGGAAGTGGCTTCGCTGCCCTGTACCAGGCCAGAGACCCAGCGAGCCCAGTCCTGTCTACTCTGACTGGTAGCCGCTCTCCGGGGTCTTGGGCAGAGGCAATTTCCCCAGCGTCTGCCACCTGGTGTCTCTTTGAAAACAAGAAGCGGATGTTCCCAAGGACTGGACTGCCCTTCACAAGATCTTTGCCTGCACTCTTCCACAGAGCACCGTGGTGGCCCTTCTCTGGGGTACAGCCTGGTGATCCTGGGCTGAAATGAAGCCTGGGATCCGACCTGCCCAACCTATTCTCTAACCACTAGTCCTCTGGATGCTCTTGCACAGTCCCTGCCACATTGCTTCCTGTCTGGGAAAAGAAGACCGTCCTGTTTTCTCCTCAACCCAAACTTGCCACACTGAAGAAAGTTGAAGTCATACCATAGTGGGAGGCGAGGTTCCCCAAGGTTCGAAACACCATCGGCTGTGGGAAATCCATCGATTGGACACTTCTTTGAAGCACATACATCACGTCGTTGAAATAATGGTCTGCCAGACCTAGTAGGATAGAGCTGGCATGGGCCCTGATTCTTGCAGAAGTTGGCTTAGAAAGGATAAAGAAATTAGAGTCAGTCGACTTATTGATGAATGATATTTCTATGGGCATGACATCACCTTGTGCAGAATATGGTCACTGATTGGTTGGGATCCTGTTATGATGCTTGGCTTTCTCAGAAAGTCAGCTGCTGTGCTCACAGGACCCAGAAAAATGAGGCCTATGATTTCTGCGGGCACCCCCCCCCCCCGTCATTTATTTTGGCTGTGAAATGCAACATGCCAATTAGCAACTGGGTGCCACTTCTTCCGGGAAAGGTGGAACCGCACCCTGCCAAGAACGCGGGGTTACCACGCCAACATCACCCCATCTTACGTTCCTCCCAACCCTTCTGCAATGTCTAGTTCAACGTACCCCACGTCCTGTCGCCATTGCACTGTCCTCCTCGCCCCATCAACAGTAGCCAATGGTGTGGAGTGGGGGTGCAGAAACACCCCTCATAATGGCATCAAGAGAAGGGGGAAGTTGAGCTAGATGGGGCGGGGATCAAGAAATATGAAAATGGGCTGCCATTTTCAGTAGCAACTTGGTGTTCTTTGTCATATGTAGCTCCATCTTAAGAAGTCGCATTTTGAATGATAGGCATTCATTCTTATCAAACCAGAAAGGTCAGTCCAGATTGCACTGACATTCAGAATAAACCTGGGACTTCTTGTGCCACAGGATCATCGTCATCCTACCTCCTTGAGCATCTTATCTGCCAACATATTGATTGCCGGTTTGATGTTAAGCTCCCCAACAGTATTGATGATGCTGTCGACAGCTTGGTTCGCATTTTGCAGGCATTCCAAACGGAGGCTGATGCTGTTGTAAAACTCTGAAATGCCACAAAGCAGGCAGTCTTGGTTGGTGTCGCCAAAGGGCAGGGGATTTATTTGCCTGTCTTGAAGGTTCATGCATGCAGCTGTCTTTTCTCACACTTGAAGCTGTCGAGTTCCAAAGGGATCTCCAAAGCATCCCTCCTTGTGGAATAAGGCCGGCCAACACAAAAGAGGAAGTGGGCTGCTACGGGGGACACCTCTTGGAGCGGGGAAGAGCAGCTGTCCCTCTTCACCTCAGCACGGAGACTGTTTAGTATTAGAAGTGATGTTTAATATTAGAAGTGTTCTGGGTCTTTATTTAGAAGTTTGGTGATGTTTTTATGACCAGAAATATGCCGTAAACTCTTTTAGCCTAGTAAGGTAAAATTGGTTTCGTTATAAGTCGTTTTGCTTAAAGTTGCCGTTTCCAAGAACCTATCGACAACTTTAAGTGAGGACTTTGCTGTATGTCTATCTGGCCTCTTAATCACAGGGATCCCTGAGGTGTCTAAAAATATAAAAATAGAAGATCGTGACTATAAGACAAGCATCACAACCATTTAAGAAGACATAAAAGAACCAACAAATCGCAATTCAGCTGCTGCTTCTGCAGCAGCAGCAACAACAAGGAGTGCTGTTAAACACGAAAGAAAAAAACACGTTATTTTGTACAAGCCAACAGAAAGGGAGGCAAGGAGTTCCAGAGAGAAGGGGACACCATTATTCCCTGTTCCTGTTGGCACCCCACTACCTCCAGAAGGTGAGGGCGCTCTGAAGATGCCGGACACAGGTGGCTGCCGCCCTGGGCCTGTTTGTCACTTGATCCCTGCTGGGACTGTTGCGCGCAGCTGGTCAAGCTGAGCTGCCACTGACCCTGGGACCAAGGGTCCCAAGGTCACCCTACCCGGATGAGCCACTGGCCGACCCCGACTCCATCCCTGGCTGAATGACTGGCACAAGCCCACAACCTGCCTGCCTTCTCCCCCTTTCTCTCCCCTGCTCCCCTCTGCCGTTTCCCACTGTCCATCTCACATGGTTGCAGACTCTGTGGGAGCTGTGGCCTGTCTGTGTTACCTACCGGTGATGTCACTCTGTCCAGAGCACAGACACTGATGGGGTGGTATGAGAAGCGCATCAATAGCAGGCCCCTTGCTTGTGGGCTCCTGAGAATCATGTGACCAGAATCATGTGGTCAGGGGGGTAGGGTGCTGGAACAGAGGAGCCTTTGCTCTGATCCCGGAGGTCTCCTCTCCTGACGTTCTCTCCATCTTTCTACTCTTCTCCTGTTCTCAGCTTCTTCTGCTACTCCTTCCCTTTTCCCCGCTCTTCTCCTTCACTCCTTTGAGCCTTAGGGGTGCCTAGTGTCCGTTGTTTGTAAAACTGCGGGTTAGGGAGCAATTGGGGAAAATAGGGAGCGATCTGAGAACAGATCGCTTAGATAGGTAAGTATTCCAGATGAAGTGATAAGGAGTGTTCATCTATACGCTTAGCATTCGTCCCGGAAAAACCGGGACAGTCCTGGAAACGGCCCTCCGTTCACGGAATCATCCCGAAACGGTTCCAGGCCGGTTGGTAAGCTCCGCCACCGCCTCCATTTTGAAAATTGAAGAACTTACCCGGGCACCGGCAGCATCTTGGCTCGCGAAATCTTGCGAGGATCCAAGATGTCAGTGCCCAAAACTCGTGAGGGCATCATTCCCCCATGAGATTTGGGTGCCGAAATCTTGGATCTCGCGAGATTTTGCAAGTCAAGATGCCGGCGTCCAGGTAAGTTCTTCAATTTTCAAAATGGAGGCGGCGGTGGCGGAGCTTAGCAACCGGCCCGGAACCGTTCCGGGACGATTCCGTGAACGGAGGGCCACGTCAATTTAATTCATTAATTTACTGTAAAAATAAAGAATTAATTACAAATTTCGGGGCGTGCTAACGTGCGGCAAAGGGGCGCGAGCCCCCTTATTATTTTAACATTTATTTGACTTATTTAATTATTTATTCATTTAATTATTTGCTTAAATAAATATTTATTTATTTATTTATTTAGCTTGCAGATTAAATAAATAATTAATTAAAAACTCGCACCCCTATTCACTTGTTAATATTACATTGATTTTTAAATTTTTAACAATTTTTAAAATTAATTAATTATTTTTAATTAATTAAAAATCAATTAATTAATTGTGAGCGGTGCCCCAGTTTAAGGGGGTGCAAATATGGTAAGCCTACTCATCTATATCTATTTCATGGTTTGTATGCATAAAAATGAATTACAAAGTTAATTAAAAAGCAATTAGAAGCAAAGAATTTCTAAGGATTGTCAAGGATGTCCCTGTTTTGGAGTCTTTCTGCCCCCCCCCCGCCAGACCACAGCACTGTGTGATGCAGTAATAAACTAAAGAGGCCCCCTGACTGAGTATATGAAGAGTGCATTTTCCTCATCATCACTGAGTCCTGACAGCCTCTGGAACTGGCGGGCAGGACTTTGACAGGAATAGATGCCAATTCCAGGTGAGTGTTTGAGGCCCAGCTGCTTTCTGTTTAGAATGACCTCCTTACCTCTCTGGATCTGTAATTCAAGAAGTTGGTCCATGATGATGATAAATGCTGCCAGTCAATTCCTTCTCTACTTTTTGCTGGCTCAGAAGCCTGTCTGGTTAGCAATGCAGATAAACCAGCCGCAGTGCAGCCCTGGGCATGCTTCCTCAGAAGTAAGCCGCCTCCCGCACGATGCTGACTTCTGAGGAAGTGTGTTTCTGAGGAAGTGTGCGTAGGATCACAGCCGAAGCAGGTGACAACACAAACCCAGAGGATCTATTCTATTGTGATAAAGGTGTCACACTTTGCTAACTGGCCAATGAAGACACAGCAGTGTTCATGGGCCTGTTGTGACACCATCAAGGTTCAGAGGTCGCTGTCTGCAGGCTGTGATCCATCAGGAGGCCATGAATGAATAAGGCACAGACCTATATAGCAGGGCAAACTCCACAGAATAAAACCCCAGCATTTTCTGCAAACAAACAGCAGCCTTGGGATGGAAGCTGGGCTTTCATGTGGAGAAGCTGAGGCAGAGAGGAAGCTCCTGAGCCTTTTCGCATCACCTATTTTTCTACCCCAAGATGTCCCGCTTCTTTCTCCTGCTTTCCCTCCACAGCGCTCCTGCGGATGCAGGTTTTCCATTGCAGAATCCAGCAGTTGGGGCAGGTGAGTGTCAGATTTTAATGGGGGAAAACATTAGGTAGGGAAAGCGTTAGAGCAGTTATTCTCACAGAAGCAATAATGGGATTAAAAGCCATGACGCAAAAAATGGTTAAAATCACGAGCTAAAAACACAATTAAAAACTCTGTTTAAAACTTTACGAATTTAAAATTAATCTGAATGCAACGTTTTCGTCATCTATCGATGACCTTCATCAGGCAAAGCCAAGCCACAGCGAGCTGCAAAGATGGTAAAACAATTGTCTAACAATTGCTAGAGCAGTGAGTGTTTCTCAAACTGTGGGTCGGGACCAAGGGGTGTTCCTTGGGTTTGTGTCACCCGGTGCGGGAGGTCAGTTCATCACCCCCATGACGAACCTCCTCCCATGCAGTGGGCGGGGCAACGCCTCATCGCACCCCGCATCATTGCCCCGCCTCCCGCATAATCAAAACTACACCTTTCAATTACAATATTATACACTCGTTCAATATTATATCGTTCAATCTAGAGGTCTAATGATTTTTAACAGACAATTGCCAGCGACCTCACCAATTCCTAGGAGTCTTTGGAGGAACCTATGACATAGTAGTAAAAAACTAGACTACATAGGCTTATTGTGAAGATCGGCCCCTCCTCCGTCCATTCATGCATGCTTTAAAATGGGGGCAAAATGCCCCCTTGGATTTGTGACTAAACAAAACATTGAATTGTGGTGATTTTTGGAGGAGGTGTGTCACTGAACCTTTCACAAGGTTCTAGAGATTCCCTCCTCCCTTCCCTGGTTCGCGCCACCTTTGGCTTTGGGAAAACGATGCTTCATGTGAAGTGGAATCCAAACCAGGTTTTGAAACCAGAGGCTGAAGCAGTCTTGCAAACAATGGTCTGAAGGCAGCAGGTGAGGACCACAATGTGCTCGATGATTCGGAGTGCAGAGGTTGCTGGGCGGCCAGAGGCGTCACTAGGATGCGCATCACCCCAAGGCGGGGGGGGCGGCGCGTCACCCTAGTGACCCCCCAACTATGCCCAACTATGGTATTATCGATTTTTTTGGGGGGGTGACCTGGCTGCACCCTGCCCTGGCACCCTGCACCCTGCCTCCGGCCTCGGAGTGTCCGGCCCGGCCAGCGCTCCAGGGCCTTCTGAAAGAAGGCCCAAGCCCAATGCGTCAATATGCGAACTTTTACAGTTTTCGTGCATGCGCAGAGACCGTTTCTGAGGGCAAGGGCCTGCCCTCTTGCCCTCAAAACGGTCTGCGCATGCGCGAAAACTGTAAAAGTTCGCGTATTGACGCATTGGGGCCCTGGAGCGCCGGCCGGGCCGGACGCTCATCACGGAGGTGACGCGTGCGGGGGTGCGCGTGTCACCCTTCTGCGTGCTTCACCCTGGGGCGCTCCGCCCCACCCGCCACGCTACAGTGACGTCCCTGCGGGCGGCCATGGCTTGAAAATAGGCTGCCATGAGGGCTGGGACTGGGACTGTGAGAAGATGAGATACCAATGTGCTTATTCCCACGGACTATTATATGAACATTCTCATACGGCACAGGCTGCAGCATGATTCAAAGAGTACCAGCAGTGTATGGTGCCTATGGCTATATATGTCCAAAGGAACTCCCGGAAATTTACCTGTTTGGTTAGCCTGAACATAAAGCACTCTACTGCCATCTTCTGGACATTGTGTTGTATGTCACTTGACTATTGTGACACACAGGTCCTCAAGAATTACAGGATTATTTTTGTACCAATCCTGTTTGTAAATTGAATGTAAAACTTAGATTGGTTAAGGCGAGGCGTGACAGACATTGATCACTATTCTGCATGGCGAAGAGAAAGTGGACAGAGAGCACTTCTTTCTTTCTCCATTTGACTACTCGCACGCAAGGATTACCCGATGACAAATACATTTCCTCACAGTTGATGGAGGCTGTCAGTGCTTCCAGTCTTTTGCAACAAGGGTATAAGTGGCAAGTTTATATTTCCTAATATATATTTCCAAATTGTACTATTTAAAAAAAAATGACAGAGTTGGTATCATAGAAGCTAATGAAAATTTGATGTGTGTATTGGATGAAATAGATTTTAGCCTGAAAATGTCTGAAAAGGTTAAGAGGCGCCCTGGGGATAAAATGGCAGCTACCAGGAGATGCACCATGCTGCTGGGGGGAAATTCACCCCCACACCTACACATTCACCCAAATGGTCTGCCGCTGCTGCAATGGGGCACCCAAAAGAGAAGGACCCATTTTTGCCCCGAAGAGTCTCTGAGGTTTACCTGCTGCTGTTTTAGTACTTTTGCATTTCTAATACTGATGCTGTTTTATGGATGTTTTAATGTCTTCTTTTAGTACAATGCTTATAAGTTGCCTTGATTTTTTTTTTCCTTTGGTGAGGCATGAGTCGGGATAGAGCTATATTTAAGAAATAGAATGTGTGGGGCAATAAACACACACACACACACACACACACACACACACACACACACACACACACACACACACACACACACACACACACACCCTTGCTGTTCTTCTGTTCAAATTCAGAGGCCACGTGGCAGAGATATTGCAAGAAACCAAACACTGTTGGGAAGCGACAATAGCCCTATTCCCATGTTACCTCTAGCAAGTGGAGGCAATGTGTGGTTGGGAACAGCGGGAGCACGCTGGGATGCCCTCCCCCCCCCCACGCACACACTGCAGTGCGCTTCAGAGGGCTATCTATCTCCCCCCCTCCCAAGGGAGAGCGTTTGTCTGCAGAGGGAAACACTCTCCCCAGAGAGAGAATATCTGCCCGACTTGGAACGCCTTCCAACCGCCCCCAAGAAAGTCGCTCTCTGCCACCACCACACAAAGACTTTGGGCACCAAGGATCAGCTGCAGGGGGCCCTTCTCAGGCCCTTGGACCATCCTTAGCTGCCCGGTGATGCTGACCCCCCCCCCCGACATCGTTCCTGAACCCGGGAATCACCTGGCCAAGAGATGACCGAACCAGGCCGGGGGCTCCGATCCACAGCCACCTGCTGCTGTTCCTGGCTCTGAGTGAAGGTTGCGAAGGAGGGACGTGGTAGAGGTGCACAAGGTTATGAATGCAGTGGAGAGAGTCAGGAAAGAGGACTTTTTTTCACCCTCTTGCACAGTAGTAGAACTCACACGGCCCAATCCTGTCCCTTATGATCTGCTGGCAGGACACACATTCTGCCAGCAGAAGCGTCAGGATCCAGGCAGAAGGCTGCTAGGGCAGTGGCTGGCGGCTGCGCATGTTCACCAGTGGCGAAGACACTCTCTGCGGCGCCAGGGAAGGCAGAGGTGGGGGTGGGTGGTGGGAGGGTGGGTGTAGGGAGTGGGAGGAATGGGGGCATTTCTGGGTGCGGAGGGGGAGGAACTGGGGCGGGAAGGGGGTGGGAGGGTGGATCCGGAGGCGATTATGCATGCTGGATTTTATCCCCTCTTTTAAAAACCTCCCTGCCCCTTTCCCCTCCTTGGATATATGCCACCAAGATAGGTGGCAAACGTCCGAGAAGACATAGGCAGCCCCAGAGATTATTTTCATTTACCTCCCATTTACCTTTGGGTTGTGTCCCCCCCACCGTAGAATGCAGTATGCGCCTTTTTGGCGCACCTGCATTGGCGCAGGTGGCAGGGGATAGGATTGGGCTGACCAATTGCGTTGCTAGCAGGCCACATGGGGGGACGGACAATGACGCATTTCGCATCATCGCTCTGTCCCCTCCGTTCCCAGAAGGCTTTATTTGAAGCCTTCCAGGATACAGGAGAGGGCCAAGAAAACATGCCGATTTGGGCACGTTTCAGCTTCCCGGCTGCAAAAAAAAAGCAGCCGCGGAGCGAAAAATTCCCGCCGTGGCTCCTCCTCACAAGAAGACCACAGTTATCACCCAGGGGCATTGCATCCCCCCCCCCTGCCCTGCTATAGCATGTCCTCTGGGGCTGACAGTCACTTGGATGATTGGAAAAATACCCATATGTTGTTGTTCAGTCGTTAAGTCGTGTCCGACCCTTCGTGATCCCATGAACCATATCCCGCCAGGCCTTCCTGTCCTCCACTATCTTCCTGAGTTCGCTCATTTTCATGTTTGTTGCATCGGTGATGCTGTCTAACCATCTCATCCTTGGCCTTCCCCTTCTCCTTTTGCCTTCAATTTTACAATAAAAAAAATTTGACAAATGAATGGAAGATAGATCTGGAAAAGGATATTAGCCAAATAGAACCTCCATGATTAGGCTTACCATTGTCCCGGAATCGAGTCGCGCTGCGTCCTAGAAAAGACACGAGCCGCTCCCAGCAGTGCACCGCAGCAGGCCAACGCAAGCCGCGGCGACTAGTAAACGAGGCGACCGCGTTGGCCAGCCGCGGTGCACTGCTGGGAGCGATTCGTGTCTTTTCTAGGCCGCAACGCGACTCGATTCTAGGTCTATGGTAAGCCTATCCATGATTAGAGGCACCTCTGGTTGATGGGTGTTGGAGGCAAGCAACAGGGTGTGGTGGCTGTGTTATGCTCTGATTGTGAGTTTGCTAAAGAACGTGCTCACAACTGAGGAAGGCAGAATGCTGGAGGAGGAGATGAGGCCGCACCGTCAGAGCCTGCTGGAGCGGAGCTGGAAGTTCTCTGGAGAGAACTCTTCGCTTCAGCTAGGAACTTGGGGTGAGGCAGGGCCTGCTGCCTGTTTGCCCTCACAAGCACTCAAAGCTTTGCAGAGGTGCTGGGCTCCTCTTGGCAGCTGCCATATCTAGCAGGCAGCCCCCATACTTTTTGCCTAGCAGGTCCCTTGAGCAATATTATATATCATGGTGGAGTCTCATTCAAGGAGGCCAGACGGTCACTGCCACGACTGGTGCCGCTCCTGTCTGTGAATCTGTACTCCATTCCCCCCCCCCCAAGATAACTGAAGGCAGGTTGCAAATGTGTGGGGGTGGGGGTTGGCATTTTGACCCTGCTCTAGATCCAGCAAAGACGGCCGTCTGCTCCAAAGCTGGTCAGGAAAGAGGCTCCCAGCCCCACACATTCTGTGGCCCAGCAGGGGGTCTCACTCCGGATGCTTCTTTGGTACGGCAGCTTTCTCCCACATGTTGCTTTCACCCTCCCGTCTTCCAGAATGCGCCCTTCCCACATGTCCAAACATTGGCAAATTAAACTTGAACTGTAAAACAGCCGCATTAATTAACACTTAGATCTTGGAATCTCCTCTGAGGTCAAGTGTCCACTGAGGTTGGCCAGCAGAAAAGATCCCAGATGTTTTTCTGTTTGCTTAGGCAAGCTCTCAACAATTTTTTTTTTTTAAAAAAATGCAGGACTGACAATACAAAAACATCGATGCTTGGTGCTTGTGGAGCCCTGCTTGGAAGTTGTGGCCCTGTAATGTCTGCTGTTCCCGAGGAGGTCAGGCCAGCCAAGCGATTCAAAGGCCCTCCAGTTCGGCCTGAGGAATTGTTGCGGGCTCGGTGTGTTTGCTTTCCAGTATCAATGAAGGAATTAAATCATTACATTAAAACACTGAGATGCTGTTTTTGTTGGCGAGAGGCGATGTGATCTAATTCGAATGCTATGACATTTCAGTCATTTTTGTTCCCCCCTCGATGAATAAATAATAAGACCTTTTAGCAGCCAAGGACAGTAAATTTAATAACGGCTGTGATTTGATACTGTTTGAATCCGACAAATGAAGCAGTACTCCGCCCAGCCCCAGATGCCTGGTATGGCTGTTGGGAGGTTTGGGGGGCCAAGCAGCCCAAACGACATTGATTATACCTTCTCAGTCGCATATGCCCCACGTTTGCAAAGAATGAAGGCCCACAGCGAGGCACTTGTTCACAGGTGGTCGGCATTTGCGTAGACCCGAGTCCTGCAAAGAGATTCAATATTTCATAAGTGCTGCTCTCTCCCTCTCATATTGACACCACATGGAAGTCAGGAAATTAGTTCTTTCTGGGAACCGTTTGCAGAAGTATGCAGCCCGTCAGCCCTTTCTCAGGGGGACATTAAGGAGAGAGGCTCACAGTTTCAAGCAAGCGAACCTTCTCCAGATGTCCGCCACGATTCTGCTCCAACTTTCTCTTTCGATGGCTGAGATGGGCTTGACAAGGACGTTTATGGGTGGATATAATATCACAAACTTCCCAACAAGAATAACACAAGTGAAAATTCCCCAGCGACTTGGGCCAAAGGGCCCAAAAGCATTCTGAAAAAGGATCAGGAGGTTTATCTCCAGCTTGAGCATCAGGCCTCCAAATGAAATAAGTACGTGGTGAAATTCTCCCACCCCCAGCTCTCACAGCTACACTCAGACCCATGCTGCTTTAATTCTTCCTCTTTGCGATACTGTTTATGTTACACACATTAAAGTTAGGACATGCCTTTAATAAGATGGAAATTGGAAGCGAGGTACAAAAAGGAAGACGTTGGCTTCAGGCCACATTCAGAAAGCACAGTTGGGGGGTTCGCGCACGTGTGCTCACACACAAAGGGAACGAGAGCAGATGGGGGATAGCACATCACACACCGCGGCCACATCTGCATGGTGGTTTTAAGGGAGGGGGGGTTAAACATGCAGCTAATACCAGCAGTGAGTTGAAACTACAACATGTATGAATATTTTGGCAGAAACACCTTCCCTTTGGGGGTGACATTTCTTTGCAGAAATGTTCACCAGCAGCCCAATCCTATCCGCCACCACTGCCCGCGATGCAGCCACACTGATGGAGTGTGCGCTGCATTCAATGGCGGGGGGGAGGAGTGAGCAGAAGGCCAACAAGAGGTACGTAAAAATTACCTCTGGGTAGGCCTTCTGGCTGCCTATGAGTCTCCTCAGACCCACGTCAGGTATGTAGCTGGCGTACATCGAAGGAAAGAAAGGGGGCAGAGCGGGCTAGGAAAGAGGGGATATGATCCTGGGGCAAGTCGCTCCTGCCAATATCCACTCCCTCCCTGCCCCAGAATGCCTCTGAACCTCCCCATTCCTGCCCCCGCTGCCATCTTACCATCACTGGCAGGGGCAGGGAGGCGCAGTTCTGGTAGCGCAAGGCCCAGAAAGGATTGGGCCGTTATTCTGTTAGATTGCCCTCACTTGCTATCAGTGCTCTCACTTGCCAAGAGTGAATCCAATTGGTTGTGCTGATCCACATATTCCACATGGGTCCAGTGTGGTGACATCATCCTACTTGCTACACAACATGATCTCACTCTGACTGAGACCCTGACCCAGTGACTAATGCAAGAAGAAAGAAGATGGAGCAGTTAGGGGAGACAATTATACTGACCAGTATTTTAAGAGGTGGCTCTTTATTTTCACAATGTTCTGTGTCACCTTTTGGTAGGCTTACCATCTGTCCTGGAATGCCCGGGACCATCCTGGCTTCCGGGTTCTGGTTCCGTATTGGTCCCGGGCATTCCGGGCCTGGTGAAACCCTCTGCTGCCACCGCCACCAATTTTAAAGTGTGAAAACTTACCTCTTCTCTGGCCTCCGCCATCTTGGATCTCGCGAAATCTCTCAAGATCCAAGGTGGCGGCACCCAGAAAAAATCCAAGGTGGCAGCACCCAGAAAACGTTTTCACACAATATTTGCACAAGAATAATGTGATTTGCGGAACGATTTCTGCCATTTCTGATACTGCTAGTTTGGGCCTGATGATCAAAAATAGCAAATAATGTTCAGCTCAAACCTCTGTTTGGCAGTCCATGTGCCTGAGCAACTTTAGCCTGGAGAAGTTCTTCTCCCCTCCCCGGTGCAGACACTGGGGCAACTGCACTGAGGGAGCAGAACGGGAGACGCAATCTGCAAGGCAGACTTTGGGGTTGGCCCATTGCTAGACCACATGTGTTGCCAGCACCGGTTTCCTGGTCCATGCTCTGGCATTTCCAGTTAAAGGCTTGTGCTTAGCAGTAGGACAGCACACTCCTGCCTGGACCCTGGGAGAGCCACTCCCACCCAGAGCAGATGGACCCTAACTGGGCTGGACGGTCCCTTGTGCTGACTCAGTAGAAGGGACGTTTGGAAGACCAGATGTCCTTCATACAGGCATCTTCTGGAGAAAAGGCAACCTGCTTTTTCCTGCTGTCCATTTGGCGCAGTTTCTACATTTCCACATTTGTGTGCTAGAGATAATGCTGCTGGAAACTGGCGAGGGAAACTGAGCTCCCCTCTTTCCCCCATCAGTTTCTCTTTAAAAGAAGGAAGCACTAGGGAGAATGGAGAAGCAGCTTCCTTCCCTGAGCCATGTTGAGATTGTCGCCATTACAGAAAGACCACATAGGCAGCAGGCAGGTCATTGGTGCACTGGCCACCGTCATTGTCTGGGTCCAGAGGAACAATTGCCCTAGCTCAAAAATTCGGCACCCAAGCCCACCTTTGGGCGTGAGGTGGAATAATAATAATAATAATAATAATAATAATAATAATAATAATAATAATAATAATAATAATAATATACAGTATTTATATACAGCCTTTCTTGGTTATTAGATTTCTCCTCCGACTTTAATTCAAAGGCAGTTTACATGGGCAGGCTTTTCTAAACCCCAAGGGTTTTTTTATATGATACAATAATATGTTCTAATCTTTCATAGAACCCTTCATTCTAGATGTTGCTTTCACAGTCCAGCTCTCTCTCTCTCTCTCTCTCTCTCTCTCTCTCTCTCTCTCTCTCTCTCTCTCTCTCTCTCTCTCTCTGGCGTTTGCCTCACCACGCTTCAGCTGACACAGGCAACCTTGTCTGCCACTCAAGTGCTGCAGCTGCAGTTCCACTCCCCCACAGAGGCTCTGCAACTTATCAGCTCCGCATGCCGGCAGCTCTCCGACAGACACAGACACTTCTGGCCATCTTGAACTGCCGTCCCTCAGATCCAGCAACGTCGCTGGAGCGTGGCAGGGGGGCAGACCACCGGAGGGTGACGCGCGCAGAAGGGTGACGTGCACACCCGTGCGGGTCGCCCTCCGCTGCGCGCGTTGCCCTCCGGAGGCTCCGAGGCCAGGAGAAGGCCTCGGAGCGTCCTCCCGGGCCGGCGCTCATGGGCCTTCTGACAAAGGCCCACTGCGTCACAACGTAATTTATAACATTTTTTGCGCATGCGCAGACCGTCCCTGAGGGAAAAGGGCAGCCCTTTCCCCTCAGGAACGGTCTGCGCATGCGCGAAAAATGTTATAAATTACGTTGTGACGCATTGGGCCTCGTCAGAAGGCCCAGGACAGCCGGCCGGGGAAGACGTCCCCGAAGCCGGCTGCAAAGGAGGCACAAAGGTGCGGGGGGGGGCAGAGTTGGGGGGCACCCGGGGCAGCATCCCGTCGGGTCGCCCCCCCCAAATCGCGGCGCGGCCTAGCGGACGCGCCGTTACTTCATATAGGGGTTATGTGTGGGAGGGGGGTCATTAGGGTGACACGCGCACTCCGCCCTGGGGCCGTGCATGCCCTAGTGACGCTGCTGCTCAGATCTTCAGGCATTTGGCCAGGTGACTGTCACCCACCCAATCGGATTAGAGATGTGGCCTCACTCTGCCATGATTATTGAAGGTCAAGCCCAAAGATGCTCATGTATATTCAGAACAGGGAGCTAGATGTGTAAGAGAATTGTTTTCATTGAAGTATTTGCCTCTAATCACCTGCTAAATTTTGCTAAGAAGACCGGCCTCTAGGCCCACGGTCATTTGGTCCGCCTGCTTGGGTTTTCCCTGTCCCCCCCCCTTGTGTTAGTCTCCCCCTTATGTTAACTCTTTGGATGTTTTCCGTCTTCACTGCCGGTTGTCAGTTGAACTCAGTCAGGTCTCCTTGACCACTGGCTATATACTACCATAGCGGCTTGAGGGGTGGGGATTCCCCACGAGATTGAGAGGGAAGCTTTTGAAGATGGCCTTTCTCTGGCTGGCTTCTACAGAGGATGAATATTTCTGCATCTCACAAGGCTCTTCTCTTTATTATGAGGAGATCCGAAACAGGGTATTGGTCCAGTCCAGCGGATGCCTGTCAAACTGCAATCTGAGGACCCAATTCACAAATCTCCCCCTGCCTGACCTGATCTCATCATAATAAGAACATAAGAACATAAGAAGAGCCCTGCTGGATCAGGCCAAAAGCCCATCTAGTCCAGCCTCCTGCATCACACAGTGGCCCCACCAGATGCCTCAGGGAGCACAAGACAACAAAATAACCTGTTTCCCGTTGACACTCCCTTGCACCTGGCACAGAGAAAACCCACTTCTAAAACCAGGAGGTTGCTTATGGCTTGTAACCTGTGATGGTCTTTTCCTCCATGAATCTGTCCAAACCCCTTTTAAAGGCATCTAGGCCAGGTGCCATCACCACATCCTGTGGCAAGGAGTTCCACAGATGAATTACACGCTGGGTAAAGAAATATTTTCTTTTGTCCGTTCTAACTCTCCCTCCACTCAATTTTAGTGCATGTCCCCTGGTTCTGGTGTTGTGCGAGAGGGAGAAGAATTTCCCTCTATCCACTCTCTCCATCCCATGCATAATTTTATAAGTCTCAATCAAAGCCCCAGACGCTGTAGCCTTTCTTCATAAGGGAGGTGCTCCAGCCCACGAATCATTCTGGTCGCTCTTTTCTGCACCTTTTCCAATTCAACTATATCCTTTTTGAGGTGTGGTGACCAGAACTGGACACAATACTCCAGATGTGGCCTTACCATCGATTTGTACAAAGGCATAATGATATTGGCCGTTTTATTCTCAATCCCTTTTTTAATGATCCCGAGCATGGAATTGGCCTTCTTCACACCGCCGCACACTGGGTCGACACTTTCATCGACCTGTCCACCAGCACCCCAAGATCTCTCTCTTGATCCATCACAGACAACTCAGAACCCATTAGGGTATATGTGAAATTTTGGTTTCTTGCCCCAATGTGCATCACTTTGCACTTACTTACATTGAAGCGCATCTGCCATTTTGCTGCCCATTCTCCCAGTTTGGAGAGATCCTTCTGGAGCTCTTCACAATCCCTGCTGGTCTTCACCACCCGGAAAAGTTTAGTGTCATCTGCAAACTTGGCCACCTCACTGCCTATCCCCGACTTCAGGTCATTTATGAATAAGTTGAAAAGCACCGGTCCCAATACCGATCCTTGGGGCACACCGCTTTTCACCTCTCGCCATTGTGAAAATAGCCCATTGACTCCCACTCGCTGTTTCCTGGTCTTCAACCAGTTCCTAATCCACAAGAGGACCTGCCCTCTTCTTCCCTGACTGTGGAGTTTTCTCAGGAGCCTTTCATGAGGGACCGTGTCAAATGCCTTCTGAAAATCCAGATATATAATATCCACAGGTTCGCTCACATCCACATGCCTGTTGACCTTTTCAAAAAATTTTAACAGGTTTGTGAGGCAAGACTTCCCCTTGCAGAAGCCATGCTGACTCTCCCTCAGCAGAACTTGTTCTTCTATGTATTTTAAGATTTTATCCTTAATGAGCCTTTCCACCATCTTCCCTGGAATAGATGTTAGGCTGACCGGCCTGTAGTTTCCCGGGTCCCCCCTCCTTCCTTTTTTAAAGATTGGCGTGACATTAGCTATCCTCCAATCCTCTGGCACAGTGGCCGTTTTAAGGGACAAGTTGCATATTTTGGTCAAGAGGTCAGCAACTTCATTCTTGAGTTCCTTCAGAACTCTTGGGTGGATGCCATCCGGGCCTGGTGATTTATTGATCTTTATTTTGTCAATTAAGTCTGAGATGTCTTCTCTTTTAACCTCTATTTGACTTAATTCTTTAGTCAGGGGAGACCGTTCTGGCAGCGGTATTTGCCCGAGGTCTTCTGCCGTGAAGACAGACGCAAAGAACTCATTTAATTTCTCTGCAGTCTCCAAGTCCCCTTTTATCACCCCTTTCTCTCCCTCACCATCCAGCGGACCAACCGTTTCTCTGGCAGGTTTCCTGCTTCTAACATATTTGAAGAAGCTTTTATTATTCCCTTTTATGTTGCCTGCCATACGTTCCTCAAAGTCTTGCTTGGCCTCCCGTATCATCTTTTTACATTTCTTTTGCCACAGTTTGTGCTCCTGTTTATTTCCTCATTATGGCTAGACTTCCATTTACGGAAGGAAGCTTCCTTGCCTTTTATAGCCTCCTTAACTGTGCTTGTTAGCCATGCCGGCACCCTCCTGGACTTGGTCGAGCCCTTCCTCCTTTGTGGGAGACACTCCCGCTGGGCCTCTATGACTGTTGTTTTAAACAGCCTCCATGCACTCTGGAGCAATTGGACTCTTTTTACCTTCCCTTTCAGCTTTTTTTTAACTAGTCTCCTCATTTTGGGGAAGTCTGCCCTTCGGAAGGGCAGACTTGCATCATGAGATGCAAACTGGATCTGGCCATGCAGTAGATGACAATTTTGCAACAGAACCAGCTGAAGCTTCCCGCTGATATCCCTTCCCCCTCCTGGCCCAGCCAACGGCCTCTCTCCCTCGCCGCCCGGCCCTCCCTCCCTCCCCCCGAGACTTACCTGCACTGGTGGGTGCCGGGTCCGGGGGGAGGCAGAGTAAGGGTTACTGTCCTCTGCGCTGGCGGCCCTTACTATCCAGGTGTCAAAACGCGCTTTACGGCACATTTACGACACCAAGTGCCTGCGGAGCGTGTGCTCCACAGGTGCCGATTTGCGCTGGATTGGGCTGTTAGTTTTTGTAAGCTGTCTTGAATGCTAATGCTAAATTCCCTAAATACGTAAAAAATAAAACCAGCCCAGGCAACCTGATGCATATTGTAAAGTGGAAATAAAAGAGGAAAAAGAGAAGAAAAGCAAGAAAAAAAATATTAGTGTAGTATAATACATTATTTATAAGCTGCTTTTCTACTAAACAAGTTCACAAAGCAGCTTACATGGCACAAGAAATTTTAAAATGGTTCCCTGTCCCAGAGGGCTTACAATCAGAGCCTTCCATAGGAGCCAATTGGAAACATATTTTGTGGGGGCCCAGGTTCAGAGCCAAGTCCTGTAGAATCTTAGAGAATATCAATAAAATTCATTATAGACTTTATATCTCTATAGTAGAATGGAAAGCAATTCAAATGTGCCCTTAAAAAGTGCATGTGTATTAATGGACCAAATGGATCTAAGTACATTGGATCTAAGTAGATTACCTAGTGCGGGGGGCCCTTAGGCATGGGGCCCAATTAGGAGCCATTGGCCCAATTGGCTTAAAGCCGCCGGCCCTGCTTATAATCTAAAATGGACACAAAGAAACCCCAGCCAATGGCCACTGGAGAAGACACTAGTCTCTGGGGGGAACAAAGCCAGCTCTAAATGTAAGAGAGGGGCTAGCAACCTTTTTCAGGCAACGGGGCTGAATGTCCAGGTTGCCGGACTCCCAGAAGTGGCTGCGCAGAGCTTGGCTTGGGAGGCAAAGCCAACTTTCTGTGCACCAGACAGGGCCAAACCAGGCCTGGCAGAGCTCAAGGTGTCCCTGTGCCGCTGTGCAAGTTAGGCTCCATGGGCTGAATGCCTTTGGGTGGCAGGCTGGATGTGGCCCGCAGGCCGTAGGTTGCCGACCCCTGGCTTAAAAAGTGCCTCTTTGCCCAGTTGGCCGGAGCTGGCACTACTCAAGGGTTGTCCACACTCTCATTCCTTCTCCCACCACTGGCAAATCGGGGACTTCCATGCACACTGACTGTGCGATACTGGAACTGGATCTAGTGTAGATTTTTCTCTATTAAATGCTCCCAGAATTTGATACATGGCCCCACCTGGATTGTAACTTCCCAAACTGATACATCATAGGCCTCACACAATCGCCGGGACAAATCCTTCACTTTACATTTGACTATGAGTGTTAATTCTGTGTTAATGGTCTCCAAAGGCCCCCTTGTCAGCCTCACAGACGGATGGAGGCTACATTATCTTCCATTTAAATCATGACTCTCCTGGTGCATGAGTTATAAGGCCAGGTCCCCTCGGGGACGTATCTGCACGTTCTCCAAAGTTCTTTGATGTGGATCTTCGGCGATGGACAGCAAGCCTGCGCTCCAGATGTTTCGGTTTAAGGCTCAGTGTTTAGACACTGGGATTTCCTCAACCTTTGGAGAAAAGCGGTCAGTTGATGCATCTTGTGCCACTCGCATGTGCTTCCCTTTCCCATGTGCTTGAGGAGAAAGGAAGTGGGGAGAGGCGTTTTCATTCACAGATATTGCCAAGACGTGTTGTTTGCTGTGTGATCTGCTCAGCGGGCTTTGAGTGTAAATGCACTGCGAGGACGTTGAAACAATGGGTTTAAATGAGCCCACTCGAAACGGGGGTTCTGGGGCCTGAGGGGGTTCAGTTATCTGCACTCAGAATTTGCACACAGATCTGGATACGACACAAAGCCTTTGGAGGTTTGTGAGGGATCAGGTATTTGCTGAGACGGGTCCTACATGGTGCAGCTCACAGATACTGTACATGGCTTTGCTTCATAATAATAATAATTAGTACTATTTCAGTCACATTATTTCAATAATAATAAATATTCCCAGTCAACAGCTGGAAATATCACTGACTGGCATTCTAGCTGGCCATTATGTAACTTCATTATCTAACAGGTTGAGTTAATTGGCACCTGAATTTTCTCATTTTTCCTCTTCCCTCCTGTGATGGTTGGGGGGACGACAACCCTGAACCCTGTATTCCCTTCCTCTCCCCCCAATTCACTCTGCTCATTCCGTCCGAGGCATAAGAGTAGTCATTGCTGCCATCATCAAGGCGGGGGTCACCCCACTGCTCGGTGGGACACCAGATCGACAGTGAGGGGTTCCTGAAAACCAACGCAGGACAAGTAGTGGTTACAGGGGGGAGGCAAATTGCTCTCTACTGGCCAGAAAGGCTAGAGGTAAAAACAGAGAAGGATGTTTATTAAAACATGGTAGTAGACAAGGGGTTGAAAAGGGAACCACGGTAAGAGAGGCCCTTTGGGGTGCCCCTCAAGGTGTGAAATGGCCTGGCGTTGCTCCATTGAGAGGCCTCTCTGATCATCTGGCCTCAGAGCTGGGTTGTGAGGTGAGAATGACCTTTCCCTTCCCCCTCTTGGGGAACCACAGCCTCTCCAAAGGCCCTGCCCCTTGCCTTCAAGGCCAGGAGCTTCTCAGCTGCCATCCTGCTCACCCTCATCACTGACATTTCAGAGCAGGGGTCAGCAACCTACGGCCTGCGGGCTGGAACTGGCCCGCCGTCACCCAAGGTCATCTGGCCCACGTGGAGCTTGGCTTGGGAGGCTTTGACTCCTGCCGCCCAATTTGTTGTGCGCTGGACAGGGAACGGCAGAACCTCCTGCCCAGGCTTGCTGTGCGGCACAGGGACTTCGCAAGCCTGGGCAGGCAGCTCTGCCAGTCCCCATCCGGTGGCAAATTGGGCGGGAGGCTTTGCCTCCCAAGCCGAGCTCTGCCCAGCCACTTCTGGGAGCTTGGCAACCTGGCAACGTCATCATCGAACGTGCCGTGGAAAACATCGAGTGCCATGAAAGCTTCTTGGGCCTCCAAAGACAACCCTGAATTCACCCACAACACCCTCCAGCTGAAAGAAAACTTGTAATAGAGTTCAATTCAGTTTCATTTCTGAGCTGGATAGAGACCACAGCAGAAATGCCCAAATACAAAATTTTAGAAAGATTAAATCGGAACCGGTCAGTGACAGAGCGATAACAACTGGAAAACGTTCCCCTGTTCAGCATGATCTGTGGCGTGTCCTGAAGAAAGCTTGAGGCTTATGTTCAGTAGCTAAGTGAAGATGACTACGCCGTGGAGGAAACCAGCTGGAATTGTAGGGTTCTATACAAAACAATATTGTAAAGATCCTTATTGGATCTAGACAGAAGCGTCGTTAGGGGGGGGCAGGGGGCGGGAGTCTCCAAACAGTGGGGAGGCAAGCAGCGGGGCGGGGTGTGTGTACTTGCCTCCGGATCCGTCACCCCCTTTGCTGCTTGTGCCTCTTCGTTCCGCCACTTTTCGTCCGCCCGGGGGGTGCCGTTTGTCTCCAAAAAGGAGCCGAAAAGCGCCGTCCGTGTGTGTGTGTGTATTTGTGCGAAAACGATGTCACGCCCCCCCCAGAGACAGGGCTTGTGGCACCACATTGGGGGGGTCACGTCAGCGCCCCCCACGGGGAGGGGCGTAGGAACGTCACTGGATCTAGATAAGCCTGCCTATGTAAACCGTCTTGAGTAACATCCGAAGAGCAATCTGAGGATAAGAAGGCGATATATAAATACAGATACAAATAAATCAATAAAAATCCCATCCTTAACATTATAATGGCCTGGAGAGAGGTCGATCAAAATGAGTTGTTGTCACAGTGCACATAATTATCCACACCCCCAGGTTCGACTAAAGCAGGAAGAGAGCTCGATGCTTCCAAAAGATACAATGCTGGCTTCCTGACACCTCTTTCCTGACTGCGGGAACGTCATCCCTTGTAGAGCTGACCCGTTTTCCCACCACAGTTGCACCACTGCCGAGGACAGGCAGACTACCACCTCCATCCTGTCTGAACGGAATGATGCAGTTAGTACACTTGCAGTCCTCCTTCATTATTCTCCTCTGTAATTCTCCCAGGGAATGATCATTTCTCCTGCACTGCAGTCTCAGGAGAAATTGCTGTCAGAATTAAAAGGAGCCAGCAGGGGGAGCTGTTGGCTTTTAATCTTGATCCGGATCCTAATATTGCTATTGTGATGGTCAGGTAACCTACTACCAGTAATCCTTGGGATGTGCTCACTCATTCACTAAGCCGCCGCCGCGGCGTATCTTTAGCGGAGGACCAGGCCTGGCCCGTGGGTGGCCATGCTTGAATCCAGATCTGGCGGAGGGTATAGTCATCATTCCCCAACGTGAGGGTCCTGTACGGAAGTGCCTGAAAGCGACTGGAGCTGGGGTGGAGGAGGCTGCTGCAGCAGCAGCAAGCAGAGGTGCGAAGAAGGCTGAGCAGAAAGGGCTTTGCTGCTGAGAGCTTTTGGCCTGAATAAGAACACAAGAACCTCAGAAGAGCCCTGCAGGCTGCTGGATCAGGCCAAAGGCCCATCTAGTCCAGCTTCCTGTATCTCACAGTGGCCCCATCAGGTGCCTCAGGTAGCACAAGGGGGTTGTGGGAGTGAAATGGAGGATGAAAGGAAACCAGCCCTCCAACGTTACCAGTGTGCCGCCCTTTTTCATGGCAGCATCAGCTCTCTCTCTCTCTCTCTCTCTCTCTCTCTCTCTCTCTCTCTCTCTCTCTCTCAACGGCCAAAAGCTGACTACCACCATATTGTAGCCCGGGAAGCGCCCCCCCCCCCATGCTGGCACAATGCAGTATTTTTCTGACGGGGCTCTCAGGGAAAACATGGCAGCAGCTGCCAGTGGAGGACACCAACAACACAGTACTGTGAGGTAGCGTTACCCAGAGGGGATTGTGAGGAAAAATCGCGGCTGGTAGCTGGTGCACCCAGAACCAGAAGGAGGAACCTTTGCATAGCCCATTTGTCCTCCACCCACTTCCCCCCAAATACAGAATGCCCCCCCATTTTTCTGCCTGCAAATGGGGTGGTGAGAGGGGGGACCCAAGAAGTGACTGCCCTGCTTCCCTCCCGGGCTCAGCCCTGAAGAAGATCGCAGAGGCTCCAGAGGCTGCTGGTCAGAGCAGGTCATGTGACACACCCCTGGTGCCTGAGAGCTGTGCGCACTGCTAGGCTGGGCCTCAACCTCAGGCCACGAAGCCCTGGGTGTGAGGGTCCCTAACAATGTGAAACACGCACTTGCTTGAACCGTGCTGAGAGGAATCTTTGCCATTCACTAAAATCCCATTTTGCCACCCAGTGCTTTTTAATCTGCATTATTTTATTTTTTATTTTATTTTTTCACATTTTTATACCACCCTTCCTCCAAGGAGCTCAGAGTGGTGTACATACCGTATTGTCCCGAGTATAGGACGCTCCTGATTATAAGTCGCACCCTTAAAGTTTGGTGCTATTTTTTAAAGAATACATTTTTAACTTTTTTTTTTAACTTAAATATACGCATTAGTAGAACAGTACAGCTTTAGTACAGTTAAAGGCATAGGCACCCTGTCCCTTATTGAATCTGGGCACTCTAGTATTAGTAGCCTTCCCAGATCCAAAGGGGGACAGAGTGCCTACCTTTTAACCTTTGGAATTTGGGCAGGTGTAGCTTGTTGCACCCTTCCATGATGATGAGCTGCACCTGCCCAAATTTCAGTGAACAGCACAATCCTATGCATATCTACTCAGAAGTAAGTCCCATTGCATTCAATGGGGCTTACTCCCAGGAAAGTGTGCATAGGATTGCAGCCTAAAGGTAGGCACTCTGTCCCCCTTTGGATATGGTAAGCCTATGTAGGAGCTCTTGCTCTCAACTTTCAAACTGTACTCTCAACTTTTAAACTGCAAGATCAATAAATGTCTTAGTTTCCACAGAGTCCTGGGGTTGAAACTTAAGGGTTAATTTTTTCAAATGCTTCCAGAGGCTGCTGAGAGATAATGATCTCTCATGGTATTCAGCCATTTAGCAAGTGATTAAGAACTGCAAGGAAAGGCTTGAAAACACAGTGCTTTGCAGTTTAAAAAAGAGATAAAAAAGCCCTGTTTTACCTTTGAAAAGAGACTCGGAGAGGCTTGGTTTGAAAGCGCTTTGCATAAAACACTAGGCAGAAACACTAGGCTTTGATTGTAGGGCGCACCCCCTACTTTAAAGACTTACCTTAGGGGATAAAAGTGAGTCTTATACTCGGGCAAATACGGTATTTCCTCCCCTCCTTTTTGTCCTCACAACAACCCTGTGAGGTAGGTGGGTCTGAGAGATAGTGACTGGCCCAAGGTCACCCAGGAAGCTTCGTGGCTGAGCGGGGATTTGAACCTGGATCTTCCAGGTCTAAGTTCGACTCCCAAACCACTATATTTGGAGTGTGAATTTTGACCTCAAAAGGCAACACGGAAGTGCTTGTCCCTCTTTCTAACCATCTTGACAAGTCCTGAACAACTCAGGGCAGAGCACATGACAGGGAGTCGTTCCCTACTTAAGGATACCCGACGTACAGATCTCCCAACTGGCACGCTTTAGCACAGGCATAGTCCGTTGGCTGCGACGTTTTCGGGCAGGTGCAATAGCGCTGGCTTTGGAGACGGAGAGAGGTGCTGGTTTGTGAGAAGGAGAGAGACACCAGTGCTTGAGAGGGAAAGAGATGCTGCATTTCGGAGACACAGAAGTGGTGGGTAACGGGCCGCCACCAGTACAGTACTTCACAGCACTGTTCTTGTGTTCCTCTCCAACTAATACAAATGCAAATGGTAACTTCTTGTTAAATGTACTTGCATGGAGAAGGTTCCAGATTCATCTCCTCAGCAGCAGCAGCAGCTCCTCCACCTAACGTCAAACAGGGCTGAGCCCCTGGAGAGGCGGCTGCCTGGCAGAGGACAATACTGTACTCGACGGACCAAGGGACTGAGGCAAAATTCTGTTGAGAATGGGCATGGTGTGGACACAGTGACATCTTGCAAAGTGGGGAAAGCAGGGAGCTGCTTTTCCAGGTTGGCCAAGAAGAACAGAGCCAGTGTCACGTCAAGGCTGAGACTCTTCCCTGGGATCAAGGACGTCCCGGGGGGGCCAAACCTGACCAGTCTGTGGGAGGCAGGGGTAGTATTTGCTGAGCTCCCTGCCACGGAGGCTGTCGTGAGACTGATTCAGGGCTCTGCAGAGCCGCTTAACGCTCCCAGGTTGCATCCCTCTGCACACTTGCTGGGGGGGGGGAATCCCTCTGAACTCAGTGGGACTGACTTCTGAGTAGACCTGCACAGTGTCAGGCTGCATAGAACTGTTCTCACATGGGCGAGTGCGGTGCGAGGCTGGAAAGCTCTCTGCAAAATAAGAGGATGACCGCACAAAAGAGCAGAGCGCCGCCGGGGCAGAGCGACTTTCTCAGGCCTGTGCGACAAGAAAGAGCCCCAGGTTTCGAGCCACTGCAGCCAGCAGGGTGACCCTTGAAGCAGGAATGCGGCTGCAGGAGGAACATCTGGGATTCCTCTAAGCAGCCCCTGCGCCATGAAGGGAGCATGCCAGCGACAACGGCAACACCTGCAGCTGCAGTTGAGTCGCCTCTTGGCAGCTGCCGGATCCAGATGCCAGAGCTGCCTGTTGTTTTTCCCAGCAAGAACATCTGGATCCCGAGCGGAGCTTCCTGCTGGCACCTGAGACCACTGCTGTCTATTGTGGTGGTCTTGGAGCTGACTGCTGGCACAGGGAAGGCTTGGCTGCCAGACGGCCTCCAGGAAAAGAAAGCTCTCCTTTTTTCCCCTCCTCACTGGAGAGGTGACAACGAGGACCTACCGGCATTTTCTGGGAGATTCATGTGGAGAGACCCTTTCGGAGAATGCCCGGAATGTCCTCTCCACCTGGTCCCGGCTGTTTCAGAGCAAACTGTTTCTCCGAGAAGCCCTGCTACGTGATTTGTTCTCAGCCGCTTCTTTTAAAAAACATGATCCTGTCTTCCTTGACAAAATAAAATAAAACCACGGTGGCTTCGTCCTATGGGCCTGCTGCATCATCGCCCAAATTGCCTTGTGATTGCCATAAAGCGCGCTGCGCCTCTGGGTCACGGGTTCGGGCCTGTAGGATTGGGCCATTTGCCTAATGACCCGTGATGGGGACTCGAGTCAAATGACTCGACTCGCAAGTGTGACTTAGCCACTTTTTCCCTGACTCGTACTCATACTTGTACTCGTGACCCACTGACTCGCACTCATACTCGCACTCGTGACCCACAGGACTCGTACTTGACTTGCACTCGTGGGGGTAACGACTTGCCATTTCCAAGTCATTTTCCTTGGACAGGCCATTTTCCTGTACAGGCAGGCAGGCAGGCAGGCAGGCGCAGTGGAGACCTCGGAGGAGGAGGGCAGCAGGGAGGAAGGGTTTTCAAGGGGGTGGGAAAGCAAGCCTGGCTCTGAGTCCCCCCCTTTTGTTGCTGTCTGTTTGGCATTGGCCACAACTCCGAGCGCGAGGGGTGGGGAGGAGTGAGGGAAGGCGAAGCTGCCGCAGCAGTTCCTCCTCCTCCACTTGGGGAGCCAAGAGGGTGCTTTAAAAGTCTCAGAGGTCATTTTTCCCCATTTTCAGGGGAAAAGCCATTTTCCCCAAAGTGACTCGACTCGTGACTTGTGACTCGTGGTTTCTGGCCTTACTCATACTCGACTCGCACTCGTGCAAAAATGACTCGCACTTGACTCGTACTTGCCCAAAAATTTTGACACTGACTCGCACTCGGACTCACACTCTTGCAAAAATGACTCGTACTCGCACTCGCACCTGTGACCTAGTTACTTAGATACATCCCTGCTAATGACCCTTTCTTAAAGCCACCGACCTGGTGGCCACCACTGTCACATCTTTGGTGCAGTGAATTCCATGCAAGAGCAGTCGACGTCGGGGCTGCTGGCTGTGGCCCTTCATTCCAGAGCCATCGCGGAGCCGCCGCTTCAAGGGCTGCTTCCTTGCCAGTCGTGTCAACAGGGTTCTGTGTCGACACTCGAACTGGAACTTCACTGGAAGAGCACCATCCACCCCTCCGCATGCTGGTTACGAAGAGAGAGATGAGCTCACAGCCCACTAGATGGCGCTGGACATCATTCTCTAGGACCCGACGCTGAAAACAGCCCTCTCATAATTACACTTTTGTCACCTTATTACCCTGATCACCCGACGAAGAGCGGAGAAGAGGGACGTGCTTCCAACACCCTTGCATGCAGAGGGGCTTCTTTCTTTATGGCAGAGTGGACCAAACTCTGGATCAGGAAGTCCCCAGGTCTAATCCTGTCGTCGCTGATACGAATGCACTCAGGAACTTTAGGCAAGCCACCATCGCTGTGCCTCAGTTTCCTGTCTGCAATGTGGGGACAAAGCTACTGGCACTCCTTACAGGGCTGCTGTGATGATCACTGGAGCAATGCTTGTGGGGTGCTGTGCCCAGTTGTGCCGACACCACCAGCCCAGGAAGCAACATCAGGTTGTGAAGAGTGGCCTAGAAGACACACACATAACCCTCCAAATTAGTCAGTCCAAGTAGCAGGTACAGCGAGGCGACAGTTTCAGGATCCTAGACAATTCCAGGAAGTCCCCTGATTTATTCCAACAAGGTCTAGAGGAGCCCAACTGAGCCTGTGTCTCTTCTCTGGCCTGGTGACTCTCCCTGGCTGCTCCCCTCCTCCCTCCAGAGTGGGCAGAGAGTCTTCAAGGGCCACCCCTAGACCTGCAGCTTTACAGGCCGTCACCACTTGACGTCCGTCTAGCGAGCTGCATTCGCCTCTTTTACCAGATGAGGGCTACTTTGACGAGGGATTGAGAGGTCCTTGGAGCTGAGGGTAGAAGCTCTGGCGGGGGGTGGGGCGGTCCCAGCCCAGAGGTGTGAACCCAGGGATTCTGGCTTGGGGTCTTCCACCTTAGGGGGCTCTGGACCATGAGGTCCTGGCCTGGACTGATGCGCCGCTGAGTTTGATGCGCTGGTTTGGTGCAGCTATCGCCTTTGCCACAGGACCTTGGCTCCCCTGAGCATTGGGTGCCCCCTGTCCTGAGACTGGGCCCTGGACATTGCTTGAAGCCAGGGCCAGGAGAGAGCAGCCCCTCAACGGGCCAGGCAGATGACTGAAATGGTTATTATTGCTGCATAACCAACAAAGGTGTTGGGGCTACTTGAAGTTCAGTCCTCGTCTTCGGCAGTGGAGTTTGGGTGCCACGAAGGCAGCAGGAAGGGGGACAAGTGACCTCAGCCCCACCTGGAAGGGCACTGAGATGAATGGGAGTGGTCAGTCCAAGCACACGCCAACGCTCTTTGTTTCCATGGGGCCTGCATAGGAAAACGTTTTCCAGGTGGATTGTAACCGCTGGTCTCTGCCCTGGGCTCCAAATTATCATGTGTGTCGAGCCAGTTGTGTGTTGAGGCTCTCCTGGTGAGTGGTTGAAGCATGGTGAGCTCGCATTCAGGCAGCCGGGGCTTGACGATTGCTCTCTGTTCCTGTGGCCGCTTCAGCAACATCACTGGTGCCTCTGCCCGGCACAGGCTTCCTGATAGCCTGGCATATCCTGTCATCCAGCACCACCTGGGTCCTAAAGGTGCTGGGTTATTGGAAGTCATCTGAGTGCGTCAGACCACTGGCCTCATGGTTTGCAGTCTGATCGGCAGCAGTTCTCCAAGAAGAAGCCCCAGAGCTCCCAGTACCGGAGGAGGGGTCCCAAATGCTGCCCCCCCTGACCTGGTGATATGCCAGCTCTGCTACTCCCGTTCCTTGAACACCTGCTGCCTCTGGCCACCACCGCAGTCAGTCTCATCAGTGGGCAGCCCTGCCAAGGAAGGGCACAGGGAAAAGAGGACCTGCCACCAGGGGTCCTTTTCAGGACATGCTCCAAACCAGGTGCTTTTCCACTTAGTGGTGGCTCAGTCAGTCTCCTTGTAATACGTGCCAGCAAAGACCTACGCTACTGGCGTTGCTAGAGGTGGGGCGGAACGGTAAGTCTTGCACAGCGGTAACTGTTCTGTTCCATGGTGGCCCTGCCCACTCACCGGCGGAACCAATCCGACCAGCGAAGGCAACGTGCAGGGAGTCTCCTGCGCGTTGCCTTTGCCGCTCGACTGGTTCCAACGGCGAGTGGGTGGGGCCACCATGGAACAGAACGGTTACCGCTGTGCAAGACTTACCGTTCCACCCCACCTCTAGCAATGCCAGTGACCTACACAGGACACATTTTCCAATTCCTTCAAGTGACCGTTGAGCAAATCTCACTTTTCTTCCCCAATGAACTTCTCAGTGGTTTTCACGTTTTTTAAAAGGGTGGCCAACAGAGCCAGATTTGGTGGCTTGAACTTCCTTGCGGCACTTACCTGGATTCGTTTATCACGCTGATAACTGGTGTGGGTCCAAGCAGGCCCCTAGGTGGCCAGAAGGCCTACCCAGTAAAAACGTTTTACTTACCTCTGGTTGGCCTTCTATATCCCCCCCACCACAGCATGAAGCATGAGCTCTGTTGCCGCGGCTGCTTGCTATAACGTGAGGGGGGATAGGGTTGGGCTGTTCATTCCTAGAGATCCTGGTTGCTGGAGCTGAACTGTGAAGAATTAGCTGCACTAGCCGCACATGGGAGCAGCATATGCTTCACAATATGCTTTCCCCCCCCCCCAGACAAAACAGGCACAGTGAGTTATCACAGAGAAAGACCTGAGAATCAGGACCATCCCTGGAGAATAGGGATAGTTGGAGCATGTGGAATAACAGGCCCTACACCAGTGGTTCACCACGGCAAGCTCACAGGGGTGTCGTGGGATGGCCTCGTTGGTGGCCTCTTCTTACTGGCTCTCCCATGCACCACCACCTTGAATCACGCGGATTCAAGATGGCGGCACCTGGGAGAGCCGGGCGATGGTGCCGCTGTGACAGGGCACTGTGCAAGAAGGGCGCTGTGACCCCAGTACGTTTGGGAACCGCTGCCCTACATAGATATCTGTAATGGTGCTATTGCCAAATGTTAGCCAAAGTAAAGGAGCCACAAAGTAAATGTTAGCCACACACACACACACACACACACACACACACACACACACACACACACACACACACACACACACACACACACACACACACACACACACACACACCTTTCTCCCCAGAGACTACTTTACTTTGGCTAACATTTGGCTTTCCAGAGAGTTCAGGAATAGATTAACTGCTTTGTCAAAGTCAATGAGGCGTTTTCCCCATCCTGGTCCCGCATTCTCCGCTGTCTGCTCTTTTGTAATTTTTTGGCCAGATCGAACCCCCAGGAAAATACTTGTATACAGTCTTATTAATCTTGTCTTCGTCTGCTGTGTGTTCTGCACGGCTGCAGTTCCCCTTTTCACCACATTCGAGGAATCCTCTTCATACCATCGCACAAGGGAGCCCCAAACACACAACATCCAACTTTACCTAATTTAATTGCCACATGACTGGTTTCCCACTGCGTTTCTGGCGAGTCCTGGACTCATACACGAGGGGAAAGGCCAACTCCAGCTTGATGGCAGCTATTTCCACTCAGGCCAGGAGGCTCTCTGGGCAGAAATCCCAATTGATCCTGACAACATGCAACTCTGGGAATTAATGTTCATGGGAAACATGACTTGAATGATTGAAACGGAGAGATCTGTAAAACACAAATGAAGAAAAAGAAAGGGCCCTGGTTTTACAGCTTTTTAAGAAGCTGGAAGATGAGCCTTGATGTCACTTTCCTGGCAAAGGAACTGGGAAGCAAATTTACTTAGGAGCAAAGTACCCTCCCATCGCTTGAAGCATTTGCTCTCGTTTGCAGAGCCAGAATCATGGACGAGGGAAAGTTCCCCCAGGAAATTCCGGAGCGGTGAGACCATATTAAAAGTTTTATTACGAGTGTGTTGAGGGGAGTCTCCCCCCCCCAATATTTATATAAAGGTTCATTTCCTAATTAAGTCTCCCACTGTTGAATGGTGAGGAAAAAGACCGAGCAGCATTTGCCAGAGGAGACACTGGGTGAAATCTCCACTCTGACGCTCAGTGAAGAACACTCTGCAGAATGACTTGATGAGGCCGAAATGGAGAGCTAGATGTCTGAGGAAGAAAGACCCACACACTCTTGCACAGAGGCAGTAGAAGTTGTGATTGCACAAACCTCGTCTTCTTGCAGTTGAGCTGTCACAGCACAGAAAGAAAAAGAGACTCGGGCACCTTCCTGTCTTGCCTGTCATATCAAGAGGACAACGACGGCCCGCAAGCCAGTCAACCTGGAGGTTGTGTGTCTTCTGTCTTTACAGTCTTTACAGTCACAGCCTGGAAAAGCCTCTGCTTCTCTAAAGTCCATGTGCCTGGGTAGAATCATTAACTTGGAAGCCTCCATATATCCACCTCGTTCAAACCGGTCTTGGAACAAGTCAGGGCCATCGATCCCCCAGCTTCACCCTCCTGACATGATCAAAATGCTCTGTCAGCTGCTGGATGAGTTCTGAGAAGCAAAAGAGCCCTAGGCCCATGTTGATGTCACATCCATGACATCACATGTCATCGCATGTCACAGGCCGTTCAGTGAACCCTCTCTGCTACAAGTGGCCATGACCTTCTGTGGTCTCAGGCAGTTGTTGTTCCTCATCATCTGGGATCTCTGATCCCAGTTTCTTGCACAAAATAGGGTGGTGGTGGTGGGGAACAGTGACGAGATGTGGAAACTACTTGGGGGGTTCGAAAATCAGTGAGCGTCTGTGTCGTGCAATGGCTAGTAGTGGTGAGTTGGGATCAGGGAGGCGGATTCAGATCCCCTCTGAGCCACGAAGCTCACTGTGTGACGTTGGGCCACTCCCTTAATCTCTGCCTAACCTACCTCATAGGGTTGTTGTAGGGATAAAGGGAAGACCACGTGCACTGCCCTGAGATCCTTGGAGGGAGGGCAGGATAGGAATGAAATAATAAACAAATAGATAATAGAAGGTGGGTCCTATCCTGCTCATCCAAAGGTGCTTGATTTCCCTGAATAGTGGTGGAGCTGAAAACAAGGCTGTAACTTTGGAGGCGCATCTCACCCAAAGCCACAGAGTTGGCATTCCATCCAGTGCACCTCCAAATCACACCAGTTGTTCCTAAAACGAGGATGTCCGAAACACTCTGCTGAGTTCCTGCAGATATGCAAGCCGATGGGTAGACAAGCAGAAGTCCAATCCAAAATTTATTTATTTATTTATTTTATTTATGTAAAGAATTTATACCCCGCCTTTCTCCCAACAAGGGCAATCAAGGCGGCTTACAGATAAAAACATTAAAAAAAAATTATATATATACACTTTGAAAATGATTAAAAACAAGTAATTATTATTACTATTATTAACAGTATTTATATACCGCTTTTCAACAAAAAGTTCACAAATTGTTTTAATTAAAACAATTAAAACAAACAACCCCAGTGGGTCACCTATATTTACATTTGTTAAAACCCTAGATTGGCATATAAAAGCAGAGGTCAAGGGATGGGTTTTGCACATCCCTACCCTCAGCTGGAGATGCCAGAGATTGGTCCTCTTGGGACCTGGTATCATGACACCAGGACGGTGCTCCACCGTTGAGCTCATTCTGCCCTCCCTGCAAAGGATCAGGCTGCTGCCTCTCTCTCTCTCTCTCTCTCTCTCTCTCTCTCTCTCTCTCTCTCTCTCTCTCTCTCTCTGTAGCCACGTCCACGAGGGTCTTTCCTGGAGGGGTCAAGTCAAGCACCTCGCTAAGACATCTCTGGGCCGAACCTCTGCTTGCTTGGATCCATCTGGATTGTCAGGACATCATCCCACTATGTCGAACCAGCATGATTTGAAAGCATGGGTTTGAACTGGAAATGGTTCATTAAGGGATGCAGCAGCAGCCTTGTCCTCAGGCAGAAAACAAATCTGGAAGCCACATGTTCTCCTCTCCAGTGCGATGATTAGGATGAAAGATGTCACGCTTGGAAACTCTGGAGACTCGAGATACACAGACCACATGTGGCATCTTTCAACAAAGAACATGGCTTCCAGCATCGGTTGGGCCTTGAAACTCACCCATTTGGAAACCGACATCTGTGGACTCGTAAAAAGGGGGGAAAATCCCTCTTTACACAGACATCTCATGCTGTCAAGCCAGGAGATGCTTGTTCCTTTTCAACTCGCTTTGTAATGGGATGGGTGGTGCGGCTGCCGACTGTTTCCACTTGGCACCAGAGCCAAGTCACTGCGTGGCTGCAATTCGCACAATGTATTATTCCTCACGAAGCATCGTTATATTCCTCAGGCCCCCAAATTGGGGGTCAAAAATGTTTTACTTTCCACATTCCAAAATTGCTACAGAAAAGGCACAATGGGTGGAGCTGGGATGCACAGAGACGCCCACAGACATTTCACAGGTCTTTTAGAGACTTGTTTGGCTTCCTGTGAAAATTCTAGACATTTATCCTGGAGGGGAACCTCCGATTCGCTTCAGATTTCACTTTTTTGACGTTTTGGTGCCAGCTCTAGTTAAAACGTATTAATCGAGGTGTTCTTAGAGAGACAGTATGTATTTGTGACTTAAGGGAGTTTCAACTAGACACCTGGCCTAGATGCCTTTAAAAGGGGTTTGGACAGATTCATGGAGAAAAGACCATCACAGGTTACAAGCCATAAGCAACCTCCTGGTTTTAGAAGCAGGTTTTCTCTGTGCCAGGTGCAGGGGAGTGACAGCAGGAATTATCTTGTTGTCTTGTGCTCCCTGAGGCATCTGGTGGGGCCACTGTGTGATACAGGAAGCTGGACTAGATGGGCCTTTGGCCTGATCCAGCAGGGCTCTTCTTATGTTCTTATGTTCTTACACAATTTTAGCTTTACATGTGGACCTCGTAACACAACCCTCGTGTAACATGTGGGCCGACTGTACTTGTATCAGAAGATGGCATCTCAGCATGATTCAGAATGGAATCATTGTGAAGTTCCTTACTTGTCAAGGTGGCAGCGTCGCTAGTTGGAAGACGACTTACAGGACTGCATGGAAAACTCCTTGATTAGGGCCTTGGTGTTTGCTTCACATGACGAAGGAGCTGGTACTGTACTCCTCCAAAGTAGTTGGATGCATAATTCAGACAATCAAGGGGTGCTGTGTTTGTGAAGGCCAACTCACCTGGCACACCTGCCCCACCTCAACCATCCCTGCTGCACATCCATGTGGGGAAGGAGTATCTGGTCAGCCGATACATGGAAAGTTCCAGATGTGTAGGCCAACATTGCACAAATGGTTACCCAGTTTTTCCCCCCACCAGATCAACCATGGGATTTTGGTTTGTACACCTAGGATTTTCCATGCAGAGGCCAATTCTGGACATCCCGTCAGGTCCAGAGGCCGCTGCACTGGGGGAGAAGTGATGTCAGGTGCATTCACGGTCCACAAGATGGGCTGGAGGGGGGGGAGTATTGCCTATGTGACCCATTGGTTGGTGGCAGATAATATGCTTTCAGCCTGATTTCAGCACAAGTATACTACCAACCAGGCCAGCGGGTGGCGCAGTGGGTTAAACCGCTGAACCATGAGCTGTCGATCGAAAGGTCGGCAGTTCGAATCCGCGACGGGGTGAGCGCTCGTTGCTTGGCCAGCTCCTGCCAACCTAGCAGTTCCAAAGCATGTTAATGCGAGTAGATAAATAGGTACCGCTTGCGGGAAAGTAAACAGCGCTCCGTGTTCCAGCTGCATGCTACGCGCTGCGGCAAGGAGAGTCATGCCGGCCACATGACCACGGAGGCGTCTTCGGACAACGCTGGCTCTTCGGCTTTGAAATGGGGATGAGCACCACACCCTAGAGTCGGACACGACTGGACTTAATTGTCAGGGGTCACCTTTACCTTTTTATACTACCAACCAGTGGGTCAGGTTGGACAATACTTACCTGCCCTCCATCCAGACCATCTGTGGAGAGGAGGATGGGTGCTTGCACCTGTCACAAGGGATGAGGCATGTGAGGTGGGTTTCTTTACAAACATTACAATAGAAGCCATCCTTTTTTGCAGCCTTGTTCAGGATTTATCTCACTATTAAGCAAATCTCTCTGTCTCTCTGAGCCTTGGAAGCTGCCCCGGCCCACCGTAGTCCTCGGAATGAAGCTGCAGCCGCACTCGGAGGCCAAGGGGGAAGCACCTCTTGAGTTCGTCTGAGCGCGTGTCTGGAGACAAGGAGGAGGGGGAGCGAGTGCTTGTGAACTGTCTTCTTTCCTCTAGAGGCCAGGGGCAACTGGAAGGAGGAGGAGGCCGGTGGTGCGCCATCTCCACCCTCCACACTGACTGACATCATTCTTCCCAGGGTGAAGCCTCGGTGTTGGGACTGAATCCTGGCACCAATGGAGCCTTGGCTGCTGCCGGAATCTACATAACCAGACTGCGCTGAAGTGTCTGCTGATGACCTCAACGTCAAAAAGATTTCACCATTCCCAATGGTGGTGTGATTCCGGCAAATGCTGTGGAAGAGTGGGAAGGTGACTTGCGCCAAGTCCTTCATCATTTGCATGCAATGCAGCTTCCTTCCTGTTCCATAAATGAGTTTCCCATGGCAGATGAAGGGAAAATATGTCCCTCTGACAACCAAAACAGATAAGCACATGGATAGCAGCAAGCCCAGCTGGACAGCAAATGTTGGCTTTGTCGAGGGAGCACTGAGGGGTTGGCTGCTTCTGTGTACATTGAAAGGAGATTTCAGATTTCAGAATCAATCTTGGGAGAGACAAAGGTGAGAAGTTGAGCTAGTGAGTCTCAGAGTTGGTTCCAAAAATTAAACTTATGAAGCGACAAGAAGATAAGCCCCAGAAACAGGCTTGTGTCCTACTCTGGCAAAATGGGTCATCAGTACAATTGGTAGACAATCGCCTGACCCACAGCTGAATTCCTGTGCTGTTGCAACTCCTTGGATTCCAGCTGACACGAGTTTATTCTCAAGATCGAATTCCCTTGGGTAAATTAGGTTGAATATTTTCCAGATGTGCTCTAAATTTTGAATATTTTCTGAATATCCACTGAATATTTGCCATCTGTACTGTATTTGACATTCAATGATACATTCAATATTAGTTCACTTTTAAGACGGCTTCTCTTCTTAGATTGTCAACTCTTCCACTTATAAGGGACCTGTCTGAACATGATGATGACATAGTATTGTTCCAGGGACTTATGGGAAATAATAAGCTCCTCCCCCCGTCTCTCGGCCAATACGTTTGCTACCTGGAAGCAAGGGGGGGACTACATGGGGGGAAGGGTGGGAGGGAAACTGCAGGGGATGGAGGAGAAAGAGGGAAGCTGCTCAGGGGGGGGAGAAGGTGAAGGTGAGGGAAGTTGTGGGGGAGGAGAATTCATGGAGAACCCCTTGCATGCTGGTCCAAAACACATCAAGCGCCTCAGGGCCCGGTGCAACTGCAGAAACATGTTGCATATTCCCTGGAGTATCCATGGACGCAGTATGTCCATGGAGTATTCATGGTATCCTTCTCTAGCCCCTCCCAATGTCCAAAATGATGGACATTCTCTGAGTGAATAAGAATGCTGAAAAGTTCAGCAGCCTTTGAAACTCCAACTTAACACTCCAGCAAGCTCTCTTGCATCATCTCCTGAAGCTGCAGTTTCTGCTAAGTCAATTTTGGGAAGTGGAGAGGAGATGTAGTAGCCTGTTTTTAGGATATAAATAAAAAGGACAAGATGGAAGAAACATGACAGCACAAGAACAGTCATCATCCAGCACAGATCTGTGTAGAATTTCCTTCCCTGCTGACAGTAAACAAAATAGTTTTTCTTGGTGTCTCAGAATAGATGCAGAATGAAAAAGACAAAGAAAGAGTTAGATTCTTTTTTAAGCAGGCAAATAGAAAAATGATTGCTTTAACCTAATACAAATACATTTCCCCTCCACACACACACACAAAACATGCACACTTCTTGTCTTTCATCGCACATCTGCACTGAACTCACCCATGTTTTGCAACAAATTCAGAACAGCTGCCGAAGTTCTCATCCGAGGTAAGCAAGAGCAGGCCTCCATCATACTCCATAGTAAACAAAATCAGGCAGGTGGCAAATCTTAGTCAAACCAGAAGGGGAACCGGGATGGGATGAGGAGCATCCAGCAGCATCCAGTCACTCAGTTGCAAAAGTGGCTTTGCTGAGCACTGGCGAAGTCCAGATTTAGCTGGAGGAAACGGCCACACTCTTTATAGCAATGACCTTATAAGCAAATTGGATGGAAGTTTGCAAAGCAGCTTCTCGTCCATTTTTAGCCTGGTTGCAACACTAAGGGCCATCAGCCTCATAAATAAACCACACCAGGTTTACTCAAGAGTAAACCGATCTGATTTTTATGGGTCTTGTTCTCTAGGCCAGGGGTTCCCAACCCCTTCCTGATTGAGTACCACCAGGGGCGTCACTGGAGCGTGGCGGGGGGGCGGGGCGCCCCGGGTGACGCGCGCCAAGGGGTGACGCGCGCACCCCGCGTGCGCCACCTCCGTGACGCACGACACCCTTCGGACGCTCCGAGGCCGGCCCGGGAGCTGGCCTTGGAGCGTCCGACCCCGTTGGCGCTCCAGGGCCTTCTGAAAGAAGGCCCAGGCAGCGCATCCATCAGGGTATTTCCCGGATTTTCGCGCATGCACAGAACTGTTTTGGAAATCCGGGAAATACCCAGATGGACGCGCTGCCTGGGCCTTCTTTCAGAAGGCCCTGGAACGCTGACGGGGTCGGACGCTCCGAGGCCGGCTCCCGGGCCGGCCTCGGAGCGTCCAGAGGGCGACGCGGGGGGGGAGCCAGGTCACCCCCCGCGCCGATATCGTAGTGTCACTAGGGTGACGCGCGCCCCCTGCCCCAGGGTGACGCACGTCCTAGTGACGCTACTGAGTACCACCTCTGGTGCCACTCTCCTGCTGAGTACCACCGGAATCGACTGGCGATGACATCACCACCAGTTGCTTCCAGGTTTTCAGAGGCCAGAAAATACAGGGAGGCGGCTCTGGGTAGGTGGGGGGGGGGTCTTTTCAGCATTCCTGAGAGGCCCAGCCAAAGGCAGGAACCTCTCGGGAGTGAAAACGCACCGCCAAAGCGCTGCGTCGGAGTGAGGCTCCAGTGGTCCACGTACCACCAGCAGTCAGGCCAAGTACCACTGGTGGTACTAGTACCACAGGTTGGGAACCCCCGCTCTAGAGTGTTTGGTACAAACCCTATGCATTTTACTTGGAAATAAGCCCCTGTGATTTCAATGGGGCTGGTTCACACAAGTAAGCATGCATGAGATTGTAGCCCAATTATATGAATGTTAAATTTCTACCTGAGTGAAACTACTCTGGTGTTCTCTATAGTAGTGTACCTGGGATACTTGACACCGGGGGGGGGGGGTGGTGCTTGAAGCCACGGGTAGACCTGGCCACTGCCTCAAGATCTCTGAGGGAGGCCAGGTCTACCAGCCACTCAGTGACACATTTGACACCGCCCCTCGCCCTGCCCTTGGTACACTACTGGTTCTCGACCAGAACCACTGTCTATTAGTTTTGTTAACAACAACAGAACTGGAGGAGAGCAGAATGCTTTTGTTTCCGAGACCCCTGGCAAAGACTTTAAATGAATCAATATTTATGTATTTATGTATTACTTACTGACTTACTTACACTTACTTACAGTATTTTTACCCCACCTTTCTCCCCAAAGGGACCCAGCTTTGTTGTTTTACATCTTAGTTGTTTTCCAGTCCTTTTTGTGTCAGGGACTAAATTGGGGCCCTCATCTGCTGAGGCTGGAATCGACCTACTGGTCTGCCAGTGACTGTGGGCATTTGCTCCGGAGAGCCCTCTTCAGGCACAGACACGAGTGGTCCCTGCAGTTAGCAGGCAATGGGGAGCTTTTGGCGTGGTCAGGTATCAGTACCAGGAAGGGGGCCTTTCCTTGCCTGGTCAATAAATACCAGCCCCCAGTTCCAGCATCCTCCAGCCTAGGTCTAGATTTGGAGATGGCTGGCGCAGCGGGTTAAACTGCTGAACCATAAGCTGTCGATCAAAAGGTCGGCAGTTCGATTTCCGCGACGGGGTGAGCTCTCGTTGCTTGGCCAGCTCCTGCCAACCTAGCAGTTCCAAAGCATGTCAATGCGAGTAGATAAATAGGTACCGCTTGCGGGAAGGTAAACAGCGCTCCGTGTTCCAGCCGCATGCTACGCGCTGCGGCAAGGAGAGTCATGCCGGCCACATGACCACGGAGGCGTCTTCGGACAACGCTGGCTCTTCGTCTTTGAAATGGGGATGAGCACCACACCCTAGAGTCGGACACGACTGGACTTAATTGTCAGGGGATACCTTTACCTTTACCTTACCTGTAACCTCAGGTGGGCTGGGGGGGCAACCTGCTGATGCCCTGACGTCAATATTTTTTGTTACAAATGTCAAAGCCACTAAGGGGGAGGCAATGCCTCTCTGTGGGTCACATTGCCTCCCTTGTCGCTTGGCCATGCAGGAGCAGGACTGAGGAACTGGCTTTTAAGTACCTGGTGTTACTTGCATTTGTTGCCCACGTTAGAGCAACATCTCACATGTGTGTCTGCCAGTCATGAGGCTAGAAGAATCAGTGTGTGTGTGTGTGTGTGTGTGTGTGTGTGTGTGTGTGTGTGTGTGTGTGTGTGTGTGTGTGTGTGTGTGTGTGTGTGCTGCTTTTCAATTCAAAAAAGGAAAAACTCTCATTCATGGATTCTGTGACAGCTACTAGATGGGTTGCTATATTCTGCATTCCAGTCTGCACTTGTTCCTGTGCTGATTTCAGGACTGAACTGATGCCACAGGGCTTGCCTGGCTTGGGCGGACAAACCTTTTCCTTCTCCTGCTTAGCACTCTGCATTCTCCTTCCATGTCCCAAGGCACTTGCCTAGCAAACTGTTCTTGATTCGATCTCCAGAGTCTCTTTTGCATCACTCCCCCCTCCACACACACACACACACGCCTCAACCACCCTTGGAGGTAGCTCTGTCTGTTTTACTTCCACTCCACTTGTTGGTTTTGGGTGGGGGCTGAGGATCAGATTCATTTTCGTCAGCTTGGCACAGGGAAAACCCAGAGTTGCCATCTCTCCCTCGCTTCCCAGCAGCCGCAGGAGGGGAAGTGAAGATCAGAGCCTGGCAGTCGTTGCTTTGGCTGCATCTCCAGGGCAGCTTTCAGACAAGCGACTGGGGTTTGTCTTGGATGCTGCCCACATGGGGAGCAGCACCACTGGCCCTGCTGGCAGTCAGGACTGAGGCTTTGCGCCGAGTTCATTTTAGAGACGGGCAAACTGCTGAGACTGATCCACTGGGAAGTGATGGGCCCAATCCTCTTCAACTTTCCAGTGCCCATGCAGCTGCTTTGCACCGTAAGGGAACAAATGTTTCCTTACCTGGAGGAGACCTCCGTGACTATCCCCCTCCACAGGATGCAGCGCACGGCCCGTTGGCACGGCTGCATCAGTGCTGGAAAGTTGGAGAGGATTGGGTCCTATGAGTGCTCCCCCCTCCCCGAAGAGGCACTCGGATAACTCCTCAAGCCATGCTGAGGCAGCTCAACAAAGGTCTCCACCTCTTCCCCACCCCCACCCCCCAAAAAGGTAAGACCCCTGACAATTAAGTCCAGTCGTGCCGACTCTAGGGTGTGGTGCTCATCCCCATTTCAAAGCCAAAGAGCCAGCGTTGTCCAAAGACGCCTCCGTGGTCATGTGGCCGGCATGACTCTCCTTGCCGCAGCGCGTAGCATGCGGCTGGAACACGGAGCGCTGTTTACCTTCCCGCAAGCGGTACCTATTTATCTACTCGCATTAACATGCTTTGGAACTGCTAGGTTGGGCAGGACCAACCAACCCTTCTCCACCAAACCTTCCCCTTTTTTCCTGTGTCCGCAGTGGTGGGGCAGCAGGAGACACAGCGTAGAACAGTCATTCCTGCAGCCAGGCCAGGGACAGAGGAGGGATCCTCGGCGGCATATGCTCTGCCAAAGCCTTTCCCTCATCCCGGGCCTGGCCGGCATTACGCTGGCTCCTTGGATTTGCGCCGGCTCTTTTGCTGGCGCACATCCGAGGACACCCATAGGGGCCACTGGGGCCTTACCTTACTACCCCGCCTCTGTCTCACCACCCCATGCCCTGGCACCAGCAGCCTCGTCCTGCTGAGCTCACCTGGCTTGCACCACCAGCGGCAGGGTCATTCTGGAACAAGAGAGCTGAGCTACCCCTACCACCACTCCAGCAAATCAAACGAGGGAGGAGGACGAAATCCCTGTGGAAGCCCCCCAGCAGATTCCCCCCCCCCAGTATTACCACCCAATGACCATTTTGGTTCCCGTGCCGCGACCCCACAAACAAAGCTTTGCAACCCCATTGGGGTTCCGACCCCAAAGTTGAAGAACAGTGCTCTAAGACATTTCCTGTGGCCTCAGTCAGACTCCCTGCAGACATTTGCATAGCCTGAGCTACGAACAGAACATTTCAGGAGATTTTCAGTTGTGTGTGCGTGCGTGTGTGTTTCAGTTTTCACTCCCCAGCAAAGCTGAACTCAGGAAGAACATTCTGTCATTGTCTGGGAAAGTGTTTTGGTCTCTACAGACACAGAGAGGCAGAGAGCTCATTTCTCAATGAGTGAATGCGGTTAAAAACACTGTATTTTTATGCCAGTGGGCAACGGTTGTACTACACTGGAAGAGTTCAAAGCATAAAAAGAGGTGTTTTTCTGTGAGCAGGCAACGGATGAGATTTCTTCATTGCTGGTTGAGGCCTTTTGTCATGGCAAGAAATACTTAGGCAGGGAGAGGGAATTCCCAGGCATGTTTCTGATACATCGTCATCAGAATTTCTCTTCGAATGTGGAATTTTCAAGAGGATCATGTTTTAATTTCCATACTTGTACAGAGCACTGTGCACATGCCACAGCTTTCCGTCTATGTAGGTGAGAATATACCCTAAGAGCATCAGCTTCTCTGCTGTCTCCAGATCTTCTTGAGGCTTCCCTTGTCTGCTGCAGACTCTGTTGCTGTGGCATGAAAGCTGCGCCACCATTACACATGATACAGGCACTGGCAGAAATGGCCAGCGGCACCATGTAAACTATGCACACTCCAGATTTGCCCCGATGCTCCACTAGCCCAGGAAAGGTGGCAGAGGGGGCAGTTTGTGGGAGGTTTGGGGTGGGGAGGGAGGCGGGCAGAGGGCAGGGAGTGGGCTGGAGGCACACGTCGGTAGGTAGAACACTGCAAAAAAAAAAAAAAACACCAGATGTGATCATAACATGATTGCATCAATAAACTAAAGCATGTGCGCACTTGTGCAAACCAACAACATTTCACAAAAAAAGCAAATTAAATGTGATTGTACATAGGGTTGCAGCATTGCACTGGAGGGGATCTGAACATTAGTAAAACAGTACATAAAAAGAAACTAAGTACGCTCATAGTTTGCTTCTTTGCAGTGTTTTATCTATATGTCTATCATAGATAATCTGTCTATTCGGCGGCTGCACTGGCTGCCAGTTCGTTTCTGGGCCCAATTCAAGGGTGCTGGTTTTGACCTTTAAAGCCCTATACAGCTCGGGGCCAGGCTATTTGAGAGACTGCCTACTTCCGTACAATCCAGCCCGCCCCCTCAGATCATAGGAGAAGGCCCTCTAAAAGTGCCGTCGCCTGCAGAGTTGGGAGGGGCGGCAGCAAGAAATAGGGCCTTCTCAGTAGTGGCACCGACCTTATGGAATTCCCTCCCTCTAAACTTACAAACTGCTCCGTTCTTAGAGGCCTTCCAGCGGAGCCTAAAAACATTTCTTTTTACACAAGCCCTCTGAAGTTACCACCCAGTCTAACGTTTTAGAGAGCCAGCCCTCTCTCATAAGAGCTTTTTTACAGTTGCTTTTGTTCCTCTCCGTTTTATTAGATTGTATTAATATTTTTAAGAGTTTTTATATTATACATTCACTGTTTTTAGGATTTCTATGTATTAATTTTGTATTTTATAATCTGTTTTTATTGTAAGCCGCTTTGGGTCCCCCCTATGGGGGGAAAATGGGGTATAAATTTTATTATTATTATTATTATTATTATTATTATTATTATTATTATATCAGTATGCAAACGACTTGCAGAAACTGAACGCTGTAGCAAATTATGTAAGCTTTGATCCTATAATTAATTTTTGAAATTCTCCTAGATAACCTGGAATTCAGAAGCATTAGAGTGCAGGCAGAGAGAACCCACAGAATACTAAACAGAGGAAATCTCCCCATCCATATTCATTTCCCTTTCTTACCTGTCCTATATGGCCTAGGGGCGGGCCGGATCATCAGCAACACATCCAAACAGCCCTGTATCGCATTGCCAACCCATCCACCAAATGGAGCCCACCGTGGCAGCCCCCATCCCAGAAAGAAAAGATGTGCAGCTCCAGCCATATCCATGGAGGCTTAAGTGGTCTTGGTGGTGTGAACCACCTTTCAGCAGCTTCAGCTGATACTGCAACTGGACAGAGAGAGCCCCAGTTATCTATGTTCTGGTAACATTCCCTTAGCCCAGAGGTTCTCAAACTGTGGTACGGGTACCCCTAGGGGTACGCGAACGGACCTCTTGCTGGGGGTACGCCAAGCCCTGCCCCTTATCTGCCCCATCAGCAGCTAATTAAGTGTTAATTAACATGGATTTTAAATTGTAATTATTTTTGGAGCCCTTCTGTCTCTCTGGTTTTGGTTTTGGGCTTATTTTTGTACTTTGGAAAATGTACTTTGGTGGGGTGGGGGAGGGAGGAGCTGATTTTGGGTAGTGTGACTTGGAGAAAAAAAGAGATCCTTGCATCTCTCTCTCTCTCTCTCTCTCTCTCTCTCTCTCTCTCTCTCTCTCTCTCTCTCACACACACACACACACACACACACACACACACACACATACACACACACACACACACACACACACACAGAGTTAAATAAGAATTTTTTTCACATTTAAAACTGTTTTAGTACTTTTTTATTTAACGATTAATTACCTAATTAATTAATTGATTAATCCAGTTAATTAGCAGTTAATTAGCAGGGGATACTTCAGAAAATTGGACCGTGATAGGTGGCACCCGGACCTCCAAAGGTTGAGAACCCCTGCCTTAGCCTATTGTTGCAACAAGGCTGCCCCCGAAATGGTTTGGAAACCACAGTTAGTGCAAAATGCTGTGAGTTGGTTAGTGACTGGGATTGGGAGCGTCGAGCATGGAGCATATCTCTCCAGGGCTGAAACAGCTATGCTGTGCACCACTTACAGTACCCCCCCTCCAGCAACACCACTGCCCCTGCAGATGTACTGTGGGTTTCATCCTTAATAAGGGCCCCTACAGCTCAGTGCTCTCCTAAGAGGGTTTTTTTCACCCAAATAGCCCTCCTCTCCCTAGGATAGTGGCAGCCGATACAAATACCAGGGTTTGTTTGTTTTTTTCTGTTCAGCTGCTGGTTCAGTCAAGGGAAAGCAGGGCGAAGGAAGGGGTAGGTGTGCGCTAACCATGAGACATGACTCCAGAGGCGTTGCTACCCCCGTTGGCGCTCCGGAGGGGGTGGGCGGCGCGCTCCGGGAGGGGGCGGCGGCGCGCTCCAGGAGGGGGCGACCCCCCCTCAATCGGGAGAGCCGGCTGGGGACGTCTTCCCCGGCCGACTGCCCGGGGCCTTCTGAAGGCCCGCGCGAGAACGGTATTTATACCGTTCTTTTTGCGCATGCTCAGACTGTTACTGAGGGGAAAAGGGCAGCCTTTTTCCCTCAGTAACAGTCTGAGCATGCGCAAAAAGAATGGTATAAATACCGTTCTCGCGTGGGCCTTCAGAAGGCCCTGGGCAGCCGGCTGGGGAAGACGTCCCCGAGCCGGCTCTCCCGATTGAGGGGGCCGGAGACTCGAGTCGGACTCGGAGAGCAAAGACATTTATGAGCAAGACTGCAATTCACATTCCTCACTGGCCAATTCTTGCTCAAATGCTGAAAGGAGGCAATTTTGCAAAGAATCTTCCAGCTTTGCTCTGTGCGGAGTGAAAGTGGCCAGTCTGGGGCAGAGCAACATCAAAGTGCTTATGGTTGCTTTCAGTGAGCCTGATGTGCTTGGAGAAAGATTTTGGCTCCCAAAGACTGTTCATAGATGTGGTTTGACCTGTGGTTTAGGAACTTCTGCTGGAGAAACGAAAGGCGATTGTGTTTTCCCAGGCCAATACACACGAGCAAGCACAGCACTTAACATCAGCCGAAACAGCTCCTTGGTTAATAAAGACTAAAAATATTTTTTTAAGCCCCAGAGGAAGTGATTCATTTGTTACCAGTTATTCAGGTATTTTAAAGAGCTCCCTGAACTTTTCCTAGAAAATGATGGAGACGAAGGGACAAGGATAGAGGGGAAGAGGAGTACAGACCCAAAACCAAACACAAGATAGCAGACTTGTGTTACAAGGTTACTAGAATCAGTGTCACCACCAGACTGGTTCCTGAGGAATGGAGAAGCGTGGGGACTCCGGACTTAGCTCAGTGTTCTTCAACCAGTGTGCCGCAGCACACTGAAGGGCTGTGAGAGGTTCGCAGGTGGGTGTGTTGGGGGAGATTGGAGCACAGCGGTTGAAAATGGCTGAAAAACTCTTCCGGGTTCTGCGGCTTTGTTTCTAGGGCAACTGTCTGTAGTAATGAATTGTCTGTCCCTCTTCGTCTGCCAGCTCTGCAGAGGCTCTGCAAGAAGAAGAAGAGGGACAGACAATTCGTTACTACAGAAAGCTATTATTATTATTATTATTATTATTATTATTATTATTATCATTATTATCATTATCATTATCATTATCATTATCATTATTATTAAGAATATTGTGTACCACATTGCAACAAAAAAGTTCACAAAGCAGTTTACACATAAAATCAAATAATCAAACGGCTCCCTGTCCCAAAAGGGCTCACTGTCTAAAAAGATGCGGAAGACACTCCAGCAAACAGTCACTAGAAAAGACACTGCGCTGGGGTGAAGAGGGACAGTTACTCTCTCCCTGCTAAATATAAGAGGAGCACTATTTTAAAAAGTGCCTCTTTACCCAATTAGCAGGGACAGAGTCACAGAACCCAGAAGACTCTCCCAGAAGCCAGAAGTGACATCACAAGAGACGAAGACCATAGAGAAGACCATAGAGGTCAGTGTGCTGTGAGAAGAAAAATGTTGAAAATCCCTGACCAAGCTAGTTGCCTCAAGTCACTTTGCCTCCCTTTCACTGGTTTAGTAAAAGAGGCCTTTGGGTACAAAAATTGGCAAGCCCAAGTGGCAGCTCTTGGGAGTCGGACTTAGACCTGGAAGATCCAGGTTCAAATCCCCGCTCAGCCACGAAGCTTCCTGGGTGACCTTGGGCCAGTCACTATCTCTCAGCCCCACCTACCTCACAGGGTTGTTGTGAGGACAAAAAGGAGGGGAGGAAATATGTACACCACTCTGAGCTCTTTGGAGGAAGGGAGGTATAAACATGTGAAAAATAAATAAAATAAAAATAAACCTTTTGCTGCTTAATATCTGACAATGGTCAGGACCTCAAAATCTGTCCCCCAAGGCGAGCTGCCTCGTCCTGCCTCATGATAGGAGCAATCCCACGTCTCACTTGAAGGGGAAGTGGGTGCACAGTTGCCTGGTGGCCACCGGGGGGGGCTCTCTTCTCCTGGCTCAGGGCCACCCCTAACCCGCTTCAAAAGGGCTTGCTCTGGGCAAACAGCTGACCACGTGGGATTGGGAAACCAGTTCCTGGACTTTGGGCTGCAGGTGGGTGATCCACATACTTGAATACTCCCCCATATTCTTTTTAAAAACCCACCTCCCTGCACACACAGAAAACTAGCATGTCAGATCAAAGGCCTAGCCTAGCTTTTCACCCCTGATTGACTAAAGCATTTCATGAGTGAACACCCCCATCTGCGATCTGAAGTGGTACAGCCCAGGCAAAGGGTTACAACTGTAGGTCTGGTGTGACACAAATCCCAGTGGTTTGGAGTAGCCACACTGGCAAACATGGACCCAGTAGTTCATTGCAATGTGCAACACGTGACAAGAACCCCCAAAGAGGGGGTCATTTTGCATAATCCCAGAACATGTTTTATATTCATGTGGTAGTGGTGTTGCTGTCGGACATGTTTACGCACATGTGTGCCTCCTGCTGGGTGTTTGCCAGGCAAGCATGGCCCAGACAAGCGTTGGGTTGTTTTGCTTGGGCTCGTGGCAAGAAAGCATCCACAGACCTTGAGCCACGCTTTGGCTGCTTTGAGCAATTCCCACCCCACCCCCGCTAGCTTACGAGAAGACTTCTTCTCTTGGAAAAGGCCATGGCCAGTCACACCTGCTTGGTCAGCCAATTCAGACCTGAAAACGAGGGCAGATCCTGAGAACTTCCTGACTTCGAGGTAAACAAAACCATAACATCCCCTTTCCCTCCCAAAGGCTGCACCAGTGGGGGAGAAGGATAGGATTGGGCTGTGAAGGTGGTTCTTCTGCAGCACCAGGAGGCGTGTGGGGGGGGGGGCAAACATGCGTCTTCTTCATGGCGCTTGAAAACAAGGATCCTTCCCAGACGGAGCCAAAGGCTTTGTCTGGGCCAAGGCTGGTGTCATCCATCATCAGGGTTTTGAGCAAATAAAGAACCCCTCATGGCCGTGGTGGGTGGGGAAGTGTTCTCGGAAAGCAGCTCATCACACCGAGCGGTTTGCAGACACCCGCCAAATCCACAAGGACTCCCCTCTCAGCCCCTCCACTTGTTCTCCTCCTCCGCAGCAGCTGTCTTAATAGATTTACCAGCCCAAGCACTGCAGGCTACACAGGATTGATTTGAGGAGGAAAACTCTGCTTGGATTAAATGAGAATTGCAGTTGACTTCACATTCTGATAGAAGCTGCTTTCTAGCAGCGCAACAGAGCTAGTAGTTGACCCAAACGGCACTGTATCTTCAGCCCAGTCCTATCCCCCACCAGCCACAGAATGCAGCACTGCTGATGGAGTGTGCTGCATGCTATGGCGGGGGGGGGGGGGACGGACAGACAGACGGACCAGGTGGCCTGCAAGAGGTAAGTAAAAAACATTATATACCTCTCCATAGGCCACCTGTCTTCCAATGTGTCTACTGGCACTTGTGCCAGTTATTTAGCCACCATAGGTTCGAGGAGACTCAGGGGTGTGTCAGGCTGGGAAAAGGGGGATAGGATCTTGGAATGAGCCGTTGCCTCTGAGATCCTCCCCCTCCCGTCCCTGAACCACCCCTGGCTTGGCCCACTCCCTGCCCCAAATTGCCCCCGGTCCTCCCCCATTCTGCCCCCCCCGCTAACCTACTGGTGGTGGCGGAGGATGGAGGAGGTTCAGCGGGTTGCTATCACCCACCTGCAGCCTCCCACCATTTGCCCTGTGGTGGCCACAGCCTGCAGAACTATGGAGCGACTTTCGCACTGTTGTTCTGGGACTAGCACTGATGGCTCTCACGATCCGATAGCATAAGCACTGGATAGGATATTGGGCTGTGGATTATTTGCTTGAAATGTCTAGCCCGTCTTCAACTTCTGACCCAAAGTGAGTACTCAAGAAAGTTTTCCATAAAATATGAAAACTGCAGGAAAACTATGAATATCATAACTTGCAAACAGAGATAAACCAGCAGAATTTCAAGAGGGGAAATGAAAAGCAGCTTGAATTTTTTTGTGTAGGGATGCTCCCTCCCTAAATTCTCCTCCTCCAAATTTCTCCCAAGATTTTGGAATTCCAAATTGCCTGGTCTTCTTCCCAAATGGAACAAATGCAATAGGACTATTCCATTGTTCAGTTAAAAAAGAAAATGCTAATTTTGTCTGGACTAGAGTATGGTGCGCTCACAGTTTGCCACACCCCCGCCAAATATGGTATTGATATATTCCTGTCTGCATTGATAAGATACTTGCAAAAACGCTAACTTGATGCGATGGTTTCTACTGTTGCACACTCCTATCTCTTCTTTCCCAGTCTGCCCTGCTCCTTTCCTCTCTGACGTATGCCAGCAAAATGGCTGGCATAGGCCCAAGAAGACTTAGGCGATTGGCCAGCCTAGTAGGGGGTAAGTAACAAATACCTCCTGCTGGCTGTCTGATCGCCGCCGCCCCCCATTTGATGCAGCATGTGCTCCCTCAGCGGTGGGGGGGGAGCACTGGGCAGTAAGTCCAGGAAGGTCCAGCATGGATAACAAGCAGAGTCAGAGAGACTAGAAAGGGCAAGGAGGATAAAAAGAGCACAAATTCTGGCAAAAGAAATGTAAAAATGGTGTAGTGGTTTGGGAGTCGGACTTAGACCTGGAAGATCCAGGTTCAAATCCCCGCTCAGCCACGAAGCTTCCTGGGTTGGGCCAGTCACTATCTCTCAGCCCCACCTACCTCACAGGGTTATTGTGAGGACAAAAAGGAGGGGAGGAAATATGTACACCGCTCTGAGCTCCTTGGAGGAAGGGTGGTATAAAAATGTGAAAAATAAATAAATAAAATAAAAAGACAATACAGGAGGCCAAGAAATTCTGAGGAGCGCCTGGCCAGCAGCATGAAGAAAAATACTTGGAAGCAGGAAGCCTGCTGGAGAAGCAGCTGACCAGTGCTCAGGGGTGCTGCTGCTGGGTAGGGTGTCTGCCTCAGGAGCTGTTTGGTACTGCAGAGGGTCCGTTTTTCCTCCTCCCCTTCAGTCCCAGAGATCCTCGTGAATCTGATGCGCTGAGTTTTCAGGGCTGCTCATCATTCCCAGGCCAAAGGGGTCCAGCTGAAGAGCCCCAAACAAGTGAGCAAGTGAGATCCTGGATGAAAGAAGCTGGAGACAGATGAGGTGCTGGCGGCAAATGTGGCCAAATGTGCTTCAGACCAGGAGCGGCTGCACCCTTCATTCCTCAAGGAGGCTTTTCTTGTCTTTTTTCTTACGGGGGAACTTGATCCGTGGTGCTTAGAAAATGTTATCTTCCCTTCTAGGAGAGAACATAAACAATAGCAGGATTTCTCTGACACGCTGCCAAATGCTGCATTTGGGGCTTATCCCGGTGGCACTAATTCTGTGCTCCAGATTCCTATGGGGGTCAGATGTTTGGGGCTTGCGGGCTGCATCTTCCACAGCCGGCCGGGACTGAATACTGGCTCGCGCAACTGGCGTACAACTCCTGGGAGCCCTTTGGAATTATCTGGGACTCCCCAGACAATTTCGAAGACAGAGTTCCAGGAAAAAAATGGGGGGGGGGTATCCCAAGAAATAAAAAAGATTTAAAAAACCTGTTCTGGGGGCCGGCCTCAAGAAAGAAAGAAAAACTGTCACTACCCCATTCTGCCCACCCTCTATCCCATTCCACCCCTCCCTGCCTCCCTCCAACCCCCTGCTCTGGCTTACCTGCATTGATGGGCATCTGTCCTCTTGTTGCTTGCGGCGGCAGCCAGGCAGTAGCGTAGGATGGGTTGGGGCGGGGGGGCCGACTGCCCCCGGGCAGCAGGCGGGGGGCATCAAACTGGAGGCGGGGGCATCCTACTTGCGCCGGAGGCAATCCGGGCAACGGCATGGCTTGGAGGAGCCTGCAGATGGCTCCCGCTGTCTCCATGCCGCGTTTGATTTGACCCCCTCCCTCCTGCCCAACCGCCGAGGGACATTTGGCTCCAGCTGACATCACTCAGGGCGGGGTGACTGACGTCAGCGTCACAAGGGGGGCGGCTGGCATGACGCTAGCTATGCTACTGCAGCCAGGCCCCTTATACTGGCCTAGTTGCATTTGCAACGGCCATAAAGCAATTTGTGCTGGCAGAACATGTGTTCTGCTGGCGTAAACGGCAGATAGGATCGTGCCATTTGTTAGACTTCCTTACACTCCACTACATGCTCCACCCCCACCCACCCCATTTTTATGTTCTCTTTTTATTATTGGGCATTTGAGAAATCACATCAGACTTTTACTAATGCCAAACAAACGAGATGTTTTCACAAAAAAAATATTTTGGGCATGAAAACGAATGCTGAGAAAGACACTCAAGAATGGCTACTGTATTCACCATCAACAGAGTCTGTGTACTCTTTTGTTTACAAAGTTTTTGCATATAAACCTTTATTAACATCCTGGTTTGTAGTAGATAGATGTAGTGATTGGCGGACTACTGTTTTAATTGAACAACAACAAAATAGCACTACTCACAGAGATTCAATGTTGATGTATTTAAATCCAAGACAGGGCTTTGGATAGACACCAACATTGGAAGAACAAAATAAAGGGAGCATGAATACTGGCAAGATGTTTTTCAGCGTGTTGTAGCTATTATTCAAACATTAGCTGAACATGGTCTGCCTTTCCGGGGATCAAATGAGGTATTTGGATCATTGCAGAATGGAAATTTCTTGGGATTGTTGGAGTTTGTAACTCAGTTTTTTTACCCATTTTTAGCAGGCCATATCTCATAAGATGGGAATGCTGGCAAAGGTAACCCACCATACTTATCCAAGATGAATTCATTGATCTAATGAGTGACATAGTTCATTCAGCTATTGTGGATGAAATAACTACTGCTGTGTACTTCAGTTTATCTGTCGACTACACCTGATCTTTCACATATTGATACATTGAAAATTGCATTAAGATACGTGTCTCCCACAGATGGAAAACCAGTTGAACTATTATAACATTCCTCAATTTGAAAAGCCACACTGGTGAAGAAATGACGAATCAAGTACTGCATTATCTGTGCCAAGTTTGCAAAATAGATTTCTCCAAGTGCAGAGGTCAATCTTATGACAACGCTGCCAACGTGTCAGGGCGTTATTAAGGAATGCAGAAGAAGCGTTTAGAATCGAACAAATATGCCATAAACATAGCATGCGCTGCACACTCAGTCTTGCTGGCCGGCGGCCACAGTGCTATCGATTGAGTTCTGGTGCCAATATGTTTTTTCTCAACAGTGCAGTTACTTTATACATTTTTCTCTGCACCAACACACTGGTGGGTAGTTCTTAAAACATTTTTGGGTAATGATTGTGGGTTGAAATCTCTTTCTAATGCTGTGAGGCACATGGAATAGCAACAAGTGCAATTCAGGAGTACTGCTCAAAGATTGTTGACACAATAGAAAGTATAGCTGAAGACCAATTCCAAAAGGGTCCTCTCTACGAGAGGCGGAAAACATTTCAAACAAGATGCAAGAACTGGAGTTTGTTTTCAGGTTGACCATGTGGAATGAAATTTTACAACACTTTTATCGCACAGGTCAGGCGCTCCAAGAAAAAGAATTGGATTTGAAAGCACGTGCAAATCTCTGCATTAGCAGACCATTTATGCATTTTGAGGAACAATTTCAAACTATTTGAATGGGCAGCAAAATGGCAGATGCACTTCAATGTAAGTAAGTGCAAAGTGATGCACATTGGGGCAAGAAACCAAAATTTCACATATACGCTAATGGGTTCTGAGTTGTCTGTGACGGATCAAGAGAGAGATCTTGGGGTGCTGGTGGACAGGTCGATGAAAGTGTCGACCCAGTGTGCGGCGGCTGTGAAGAAGGCCAATTCCATGCTCGGGATCATTAAAAAAGGGATTGAGAATAAAACGGCCATAATCATTATGCCTTTGTACAAATCGATGGTAAGGCCACATCTGGAGTATTGTGTCCAGTTCTGGTCACCACACCTCATCGATGGTAAGGCCACATCTGGAGTATTGTGTCCAGTTCTGGTCACCACACCTCAAAAAGGATATAGTTGAATAGTTAGGTGCTCCAGCCCACGAATCATTCTGGTCGCTCTTTTCTGCACCTTTTCCAATTCAACTATATCTGCTTCATTGACTACACAAAAGCCTTTGATTGTGTGGATCACAACAAACTGTGGCAAATTCTTAAAGACATGTGGCAAATTCTTAAAGACATTTACTTGTACCAGACCACTTTACCTGTCTCCTGAGAAACCTGTATGCAGGTCAAGAAGCAACAGTTCGAACCGGCCATGGAACAACCGATTGGTTCAAAATTGGGAAGGGAGTACGGCAAGACTGTATATTGTCACCCTGCTTATTTAACTTATATGCAGAATACATGATGAGAAATGCAGGGCTGAATGAATCGCAAGCCGGAATCAAGATTGCCGGGAGAAACATCAACAACCTCAGATATGCAGACGATACCACCCTAATGGCAGAAAGTGAAGAAGAACTTTTTAAAGAGCCTCTTGATGAGAGTGAAAGAGGAGAGTGCAAAAGTTGGCTTGAAACTCAACATTAATAAAACTACGATCATGGCATCTGGTCCCATCAATTCCTGGCAAATTGAAGGGGCAGAAATGGAAGCAGTAACAGATTTTACTTTTTTGGGTTCCAAGATCACTGCAGACGGAGACTTGTTGTTGTTGTTCAGTCGTTATGTCGTGTTCGACCCTTCGTGATCCCATGAACCATATCCCGCCAGGCCTTCCTGTCCTCCACTATCTTCCTGAGTTCGCTCATTTTCATGTTTGTTGCATCGGTGATGCTGTCTAACCATCTCATCCTTGGCCTTCCCCTTCTCCTTTTGCCTTCAATCTTTCCCAGCATCAGAGTCTTCTCCAGAGAGTCCTCTCTTAAAAACGCTTACTCCTTGGAAGGAAAGCTATGGCAAAGATAGCATAATAAAAAGTAGAGAGATCACCATGCCAACAAAAGTTCGTATAGTCAGGGCGATGGTGTTCCCAGTAGCAATGTATGGTTGCGAGAGTTAGACTATAAGGAAGGCTGAGCGCCGAAGAATAGATGCTTTCGAACTGTGGTGCTGGAGAAGACTCCTGAGAGTCCCTTGGACTGCTAGGAGATCAAATCAGTCAATCCTAAATGAAATCAACCCTGACTGTTCCCTGGAAGGACAAGTACTGAGGCTGAAACTCAAATATTTTGGCCACCTAATGCGAAGAGAGGACTCTCTGGAGAAGACTCTGATGCTGGGAAAGATTGAAGGCAAAAGGAGAAGGGGAAGGCAAAGGATGAGATGGTTAGACAGCATCACCGATGCAACGAACATGAAAATGAGCGAACTCAGGAAGATAGTGGAGGACAGGAAGGCCTGGCGGGAGATGGTTCATGGAATCACGAAGGGTCGGACACGATTTAACGACTGAACAACAACAACAATATGCCCGAAACTCATATGAAAAGGAGAGGTGACATGTACAAAGAAGTATCAAGTAGATTTTCTTTTTAAAAGATATGGACTTCTCTGACGAACAGTATTCACAGATTAAACAGGATTTTAGATTCTCATGACCAGCTATTACCAGAAAAGAATTAATTACAGGATTTGAAGCCATGGTAGGAAAATATTACTTTAATTGGCTAGAACACGTTGTTGAACATGCAAACCAAAATGAAAAAGATATTAAACAGTAAAGCAGTAGATACAACGTTTCGTTTGGTTATTCTCCAAACTTCATCAGGTAGTGGGAGCAGGTTGTAATGCTCCGATGATGATTCTTTGAAGATCATCGGAGCATCACAACCTGCTCCCACTACCTGATGAAGTTTGGAGAAGAACCAAACGGAACATTGTATCTACTGCTAACATCTTTCTCACTTTGGTTTGCGCGTTCAACAACGTGTTCTAGTCAATTAAAGTAATATTTTCCTATCATGGCTTCAAATCTCATAATTCATTCTTTTCTGGTAGTATTCACAGGGTTCCCAAAGCTACTTTAGTCTCCTACCCCATTGACTTTAACATGAATCTCTGTGCAGAAGTAAGGCAGTTCCACTGTTATATATGCACAAAGTTTAATGATACAGGAAAAATAAAATTCACAGTGCAATCCTAACCATCTTTCCAGTGCTGGTGCAGTCGCAATGCAATGCAGCCCCGACGTAAGGGAACAAATGTTCCCTCAACTTGAAGAAGCCCCCATGACTGCCTCTGCACTGCAAAATGCAATGTGCGCCCTGTTGGCATGGCTACACCGACACTGGAAAGTTGGTTAGGATTGTGCTGTCAGTCCCATTGATCTCCATGACACAATATTGAAAGACGGAATACAATGTTTATTTCCAAATATAGAGATCACACCATGTATTTTTCCAACATTGATGACTGCAGAACGCTCTTTTTCTCAGCTGAACAGGATTAAAAAGCTCTCAGAGGACAACAATGTGCCAGGACAGACTTGAGTCACTTTCCCTACTGTGCATGGAAGTGGACATGCTTTGTTTAGTAAACTTCGCTGAACTTATTCAGAATGTTGCAATCAGAAAATCTAGAAAGAAGCTATTTTAATTTCAGCCTGCATATAAGTTTGTGTCATTTCAAAGAATACAATTTTATCTGACAGTATAGTTTTGTTTTTATTTTGAATTACAGATGGGGGCACCGTAATCGTTCCAGTGCTTCGGGTCTCAAAGGGTCCAGTCCTATGGGGGCCTTGTGCTGCCAGAACACTAGTGAACACATTCAGAACACAATCAATAGAGGAAAGTAAAATGAGAAAACAAGATGAAATAAAGAGGCGCACAGGGAGGGTGTCGTTCGTATCCCCAAAGGGAGGCAGCTCTCTAGCTGTGCTGCCCCCATGGAGAAGGTTCTTCCCTTCATTGCTGCCAGCCTGGCTTCAGCCAATGCCTGCACACAGAGGAGCCCCCCCCCCAATGACCTTGGGGAATGGGCCGGTTCCTATAGGAAGACGCAGACCCTCAGATACCCCAGTCCCCAGCTGTTAAAGCTCAACACCGGCACCTTGACTTGCAGCTGCAAAGGCACAGGCTTAGGCAGCCAGTGCAACCACCGGAGCAGTGGCCGGATGGAGTCACCCCACCAACCCTCATGACCACATGAGCTGCCGTGTTCAGCACTAATTGTAGGTTCTGGGTGGTCTTCAAGGGCAGCCCCCCCACCTTGCTGTTATTTCTACTGCTGCTTTTGCCATTTTGAGAAGAAACATGAGTGATCATGCATGGAAAATGTTTCTTCTCCTATGAGTACCTAATCCTAGCAGCAGCAGCAGCAGCAGCAGCAATGTCCATTTCACTGAAACATTTGATATCCTCCTTTCAAAGGCCAGATATCTGTCAATGCAACCTGCCGTTCGGATTTCCACACTTCCCAGAAAAATGAGATATTCTCCAAGTGTTGGCTTGTTTCCCTTTGGGGAGCCCTTTACCCTGGAGTGAACTCTCCTCCCACCCTGGCTGCGGCTGCGGCTGAAAAGTGGATTACTTAATTAACAGGACCAGCAGAGTGCCCGGGTGACAAGCGATCTCTCTGCGGCACAACTGTGGTGGAGGGGCCAGGGGACCGAGCACGGACATGTGGTATCGTTTTTCTCTCTTATTCAGAACATGCAGGTCTAAATGAATAACAGTTCCTACAAGGCCCCTGGGGGGCTCTCTGGGTAAAAAAGAATTCTGCTCTCCTCAGGAAAAAAAGAAGAGGGGGAAAACACCAGAAAAAGGCTCAGCAGGAGAGATACACTTGACTTCTGACCCCCTTTCAAAGGCACCTGTGTCAGCTTTTTAAACCTCACCACCAGCAATTATCCACTTTCAACGTGAAGTGTTTAAACCTCGGACCACATTAATGGGGCTTAGGGTACAGGCGTGTCATTGTCGACTTCCTGATTGGGCTGGGGGTGGAGCAGGGAGAGATGTCTTGACACAGTTGAAAGAGAGTTTGGGGATGGGGCAGAAGGAGATGAATCAGTTTCTCCTTCCTGACAGCTCCGAGACAAAAGAAGCCTTTTAGCCACCTGGTCTGTGTCTCCGGCACCTGTCCCAGGATTGGGGAGGGGGACCCGGGCCTTTGTACTCCCTTGCCTTGATCCTTTTGTTTGCAGGTATCTGTCTACAGCCACCCTGGGTCACTTAATAGCCCTTCAGAGAGAGACAAAAGCCCAGATAATTCACAATGGCTAATTCCCCCCCCCTCCCACCAGGCATTACATGCATTTTTTTATTAGGGGTGAGCCATGGAAGGTGGACAGCAAAAGAAAGATGACGGGATCTCATTTAGTCCGGATCGTGTCCTTTGAACAGCTGAGAAATCTTCTGCGTATTTTCGGTCTGTTAATAAACGGTAAATGCACAAACGTGGACAGCAGCAATCTTCAACATTAGTGTGCCACGAACGGTTCGCAGATGTGTCGCGGACGTTTGGAGCACAGCAATGGTTGAAAATGGCTGAAAAACTCTTCTGGATTCTGTGGCTTTGTTTCTTTCGAGGGCAACTGTCTGTAGTAACGAATTGTCTGTCCCTTTTTGCCAGTGGAGGAAGAGGGACAGACAATTCGTTACTACAGACGGTTGCCCTTGAAACAGAGCCGCAGAACCTGGAAGAGTCTCCTGGAAGCCGGAAGTGACGTCACAAGAGGCAAAGAACATAGAGAAGAGCAATAGACGTCAGTGTGCTGCACTGTCGTCACTGCAGGGGAGGCGGAGCTCCAAGTTCCGTCGGGCTCTGACCCTCCATTACACGCCTTTGGAGCCATTCCGGCTGACGAAAGCAAGTGCTTTCGTCAGCCGGAATGGCTCCAAAGGCGAGGGGGCGGGGCCGCTTTCTCCCGTCGTGTAATGGAGGGTTAGAGCCCGACGGAACCTGGAGCTCCACCCCCCTGCAGTGACGCCAGTGGTGTGCTGTGAGAAGAAAAAGGTTGAAAATTGAAAATACAGCAATGCAGGGACTCTCGAAAATGCTTGCTCCTTTTAAACTCCTGGGTTCAGAACGCATTTCTTTCTGTGGCTTCTGTTTCTATTGCTGTATGCCTGTGTGACATCTCACCATCATAATTATGTGTCACAGCAGCCCCCCCCCCCGGCTACACATGAGCACCACCGTGTGAGTCGTGGCAGTGCCATGATCAACCCAACCCCCAAGGCCTCATTCACACAGAGGGGGTATAATATAAACCTGTGTCTGGGCTGGAGTTGACTGGTGTCTCCCGAGGACAGAATCCTTCATGAAAAAAAAAGATTCCTGCACATAGAAAACTAACATGTCAGGAAGAAGGTGAGGCAAGTAGTCTACATTCTTGGAGTCTTTCTTGTTTGGAGACGCAGTCAACCACCCACTGGCGTCACTGCAGGGGGGCGGAGCTCAAAGTTCCACCGCGATCTGACCCTCCATTACACAGGTGAACGAAGCGGCCCCACCCCCTCGCCTTCTGAACCATTCAAGGCAATGAAAACAACGTACAGGAGACTCCCTGCGTGTTGCTTTCACCGCCTTGAATGGTTCCGAAGGCGAGGGGGCAGGGCCACTTCGTTCACCCATGTAACGGAGGGTCAGATCGTGGTGGAACTTAGAGCTCCGCCCCCCCTGCAGTGACGCCAGTGCAACCACCTGTGGTGGTACAGTCCAGACACAGGTTGACCAGCAGTGAGAACTCGGCTTAAAGGTACAAAAACCTTGAGGCAGTTATAAAAGTCGGAGGGGGGGGGGTCCAGACAGGCATCATAAGTGAATGAATGTGAAACTGAAAGAACCTCACTACAACGTTTCTGATACGTGATTTATTACATAATGTTACAGCACAATCCTACCTATCTGCGGCCGGCCCTAGGGCCGCCCGCTGGATCCTATCCCCATTACGGGTGGAACCGGAATGGCCCAGAGGTCTCCTCAGGGGGAGGGGACGTTCATCCCCTTCCCTAGGTGTAGTGCTGGGAGGCCCCAATGGGCCTCCTTGGATTTCCGCCAGTGACCGCTGAACCTGGGAACAGGGCGGGGATGCGGCGGCCGCCATCCCCACACCCTCCCGGGCCGGCTCGGCCAACCTCTGCCCTCCCTCGTCGCCCAGCCCACCCTTGCACCTGCCGGTGGGAGATTTATCTTCCCCGGTGGCAGCTGTGGTCAATCCGGCGTCAGAGGTAGCGGTGCAGGCCTCCGCGCCAGCGGCCCTTACTTGAAAGTAGTCACAAACGTGCTTTACGGCATGTTTGCGCCACTTTTGAATGGCGGAGGTGTCATGGAGTCATGGCTCCAATGGCGCCCGGCTCAGCTCTGGGAGCCCTACGCTATTCCCAGACGCCTAAGAACTGGTTGTTGTCCTGGAAAAAACCCCACCATCTACTTTAAGAATGGTGCTGAGTGGATGGGGTGATTGGAAATAAACTCCCTCTGTTCAGAAAATACAAGCGGAGTCAAACTCCCCTCTCACATTTGGCCGGCTTCTAACTTGCTCAACTCAGCATTAGCTGCTGTTCCCAGCCTTCTTTGCTTTCTGCCTCCCGACTCCCCCTGAATCTCCAAACGTACCTTACTAGTAGGAAGGAGGAATACCAGTTCCAGGGCAAGCCGGGGGCAGCAGCAGGGAGCTCATATTTAGCTCCCACTGAGCTCCTGCCGACACAACGGAAGCTTCGGAGCATCCTTTTTTTTTAAACGTATACCGTATTGGTCTGAGTATAAGACTCTCTTTTTTCTCCTAATTTAAGTTTTTAAGCTAGGGGTGTGTCTTATAATCAGGCTGTTGCAATAATGCCAGTGATTTAATTAAAACATTTTAATAGCACCAAACTTTAAGGGTGCGTCTTATAATCAGGTGCATCTTATACTCGGGACAATACGGTATTTATATTTTATTGATATATTAAAACATAAAAACAATACATACATCATAAAGATATAGCAAGCACGAAGCAATACATCCTACTAGCATACTATTCACTATTTTCTACATATAATATCCAACTAAGCCAAAATAACACCCACATCCTGACTTTTCCTTAATTAAAATTGTAAGTTTATCCATTTCAGCATAGTCCAAAACGTTCAGCCACCAATCTTCCAGCGAAGGTATCTCCGAATTCTTCCAATATTGTGCATATAAAATTCTTGCCACACTTATCATATATATAAATGAAGTTTGAAATGTTTCGCCTACATGATCATCCCTCATACCAAAGGTTTCCGGTTTCATTCGAACCTTAATCTTTAAAATCAACTCTATCTGTTTATGAATCTGAGTCCAATACTTCTTTGCTTGGGGGCATGTCCACTACATATGATAAAAAGTGGAAGCTTCGGAGCAGCCTTGAAGAGATAGGAGTGTCTCATCACCACTGGAAATGCCGGGATCGGAAGGTCCTCTTGGCCCAACTCATTCATGCCAGGAGACCAGCTTTCCTGGTGCCAACGAAAGCTCCCAGTGATTTCATCACCTGCAAAATGGGTAAGTGTGGCAGAGTTTGGGGGTCCATTTTGTCTCAGCATATAGTGCATAATCACACATCAGATGGCTTTTCTGCATGTTGTGTCAATGTGCACATGAGCAGCCCTAGTGATGGGGAGGGTGGAAGAAGACACTTCTATATACGGTGCTCCGTGGCAGGTATGGCAAGAAAGGGCCAGATGCCCGACTGAGAGTTCCTGATGTCTCAGCTCCATTTGGAAGCAAGACCGGGCACCTCAGAAGTCCACAATGCACTAAACAAGGAGGAAGACAAAATTCCCTGGCATATTTTTAAAAGGGAAGCCATTCAGGGAGAGAGAGAGAGAGAGAGAGAGAGAGAGAGAGAGAGAGAGAGAGAGAGAGAGAGAGAGAGAGCACTCCCAAGACCACATGAGATGCCACAAAGCTGAGGAAGAGCCTGGAGTTTCCCATCATGCCTTTGCTTCCAGGACAACATCTTCCTGGCTACATTGGCTCACCTGGCAAGGGTTGCAAAGTCTCGTGAGAAGCGAGAAACCCATCTTGCACTGGCTCAGGTGGCTGGGCCCTATTTAGAGGGTCCCATATGGAAGGCAGAGTGGAGAACAGGCAGCTATGGGGGGGCACTGAGCGGGATGCCCACCAAGGATGCCAACCCGGAAGAGAAGGAACAGGGGCCCCACAACCACCTGCCCTCCATGTCTATGGCCTACACGGAGGACCCACAACACAAATAAGTTAAGAATGTAAAAGTAGCAGCAATTACCTTTGACATATATGCACCCCTCAAAAGTCCAACCCTTTAAAAGAAGAATTTTCATACTGAAATTTGCATTTCATGAACATTTAAGAACATAAGAACATAAGAAGAGCCCTGCTGGATCAGGCCAAAAGCCCATCTAGTCCAGCTTCCTGTGTCACACAGTGGCCCCACCAGATGCCTCAGGGAGCACACGAGACAACAAGATACCTGTGTCCAGTCGCCACTCCCTTGCACCTGGCACAGAGAAAACCCACTTCTAAAAACCAGGAGGTTGCTTATGGCTTGTAACCTGTGATGGTCTTTTCCTCCATGAATTTGTCCAAACCCCTTTTAAAGGAATCTAGGCCAGGTGCCATCACCACATCCTGTGGCAAGGAGTTCCACAGATGAATCACACGCTGGGTAAAGAAATATTTTCTTTTGTCTGTTCTAACTCTCCCTCCACTCAATTTTAGTGTGTGTCCCCTGGTTCTGGTGTTGTGCGAGAGGGAAAAGAATTTCCCTCTATCCACTCTCTCCATCCCATGCATAATTTTATAAGTCTCAATCATGTCCCCCCTCAGGCGCCTTTTTTCTAGACTGAAAAGCCCCAGACGCTGTAGCCTTTCCTCGTAAGGGAGGTGCTCCAGCCCACGAATCATTCTGGTCGCTCTTTTCTGCACCTTTTCCAATTCAATTATATCCTTTTTGAGGTATGGTGACCAGAACTGGACACAATACTCCAGATGTGGCCTTACCATCGATTTGTACAAAGGCATAATGATATTGGCCGTTTTATTCTCAATCCCCTTTTTAATGATCCCGAGCATGGAATTGGCCTTCTTCACAGCCGCCGCACACTGGGTCGACACTTTCATCGACCTGTCCACCAGGACCCCAAGATCTCTCTCTTGATCCGTCACAGACAACTCAGAACCCATCAGCGTATATGTGAAATTTTGGTTTCTTGCCCCAATGTGCATCACTTTGCACTTACTTACATTGAAGCGCATCTGCCATTTTGCTGCCCATTCTCCCAGTTTGGAGAGATCCTTCTGGAGCTCTTCACAATCCCTGCTGGTCTTTACCACCCGGAAAAGTTTAGTGTCATCCGCAAACTTGGCCACCTCACTGCCTATCCCCAACTCCAGGTCATTTATGAATAAGTTGAAAAGCACCGGTCCCAAGACCGATCCTTGGGGCACACCGCTTTTCACCTCTCGCCATTGTGAAAATTGCCCATTGACTCCCACTCCCAAATAACATTTGCCATAGTCTAAGACACAACATCTCACAATCATAATCTTTTTCAAACATTAACAGGTACATCTGAGGAGAGATTCCCTTTCGGACATCATGCAGCAACCTGATGCAACAACAACCCTGGGGTGATTTTTGCTACCTCAGTAAGGCAGAGAGATTTGCGAATCAGATGAATTTCTCATTGAGGCCAAGATCAAATGGCCAATCAAGGCCCCTGAAAGCAATCTGGTTGAGCATTTCAAAGGAATCTTCCTATGCCTGGCTGGCAAAGTGTTTTTCCTGTTGGAAAACAAAGCCGCCCAGCTGCCAATCGCTGTGCAATACTCACATGGATGGTACAGTTCAAAGCCTACAGTGGTAAATGTCGCATTCCAGGTGTGGGAGTCCTGCCCCCTCCAGGTCATCTCAACGGGACAGGTCCACCTTGTAGGGAGTGGGGATGGATGCAACGTTTCTGTTACGGAGGCTCAAAAAACAACCTCTGAAGATCAAGGAGATGCTGCTCAAGGATTTATTTTTCTTTCTCCCCAAAAAGTATTCACAGTATTAAAAAAGGGATTGAAAATGAAACGGCTAATATTATTATGCTACTGTACAAATCGATGGTAAGGCCACATCTGGAGTAGTGCGTCCAGTTCTGGTCTCCGCATCTCCAAAAGGATATAGTGGAACTGGAAAAGGTGCAGAAGAGAGCACCCAAAATGATTTGTGGGCTGGGGCATCTCCCTTATGAGGAAAGGCTACAGCATTTGGGGTGGCACCTGAGAGGGGACATGATGGAGATGTATAAAATTATGCATGGGATGGAGAGAGTGGATAGAGAAAAGTTATTTTCCCTCTCGGACAGCATCAGAACCAGGGGACATCCACTAAAATTGAGTGCCGGGAAAGTTAGAACAGACAAATGAAAATATTTCTTTCTCCTGCAAGTAACTAATCTGTGGAACTCCTTGCCACAGGATGTGGTGATGGCACCTGGCCTGGATGCCTTTAAAGGGGGATTGGACAGATTTCTGGAGGAAAAATCCATGGAGGGTTGCCTCGCGATGCCGCTGCTTCCAGCAGGGATTGCTTTCAGCCATTTTGTTGAGAATGCTGCCAATTATTAATTTAGTCAGTGGCATAACTGGGGAGGGGGCATCTGCTCCAGCAGAATTTGCACATGGAGCACAAAATAGGCATCAAATATATTGATATGTATTCAATTAATTAATTACTTATTAAAATTAAGTTGATTTGCAAAGATTATAAACGAATACATGGTTTTATAATAGATACAGTTTATTAATGGATACAGTATAGATACAGTTTATTACACTATAGGTAACAGACCCAGTTTATTTTCAATATGAAGTAGTGGGGTTATCACCCAATTAAAGAATAATAGTCAAATTAGTTTGAGTTGCTTAAACTATTAATTCAGCAATAAAATCTGCATAAGAACATAAGAACAGAGCCCTACTGGATCAGGCCAAAGGCCCATCTAGTCCAGCTTCCTGTATCACACAGTGGCCCCACCAGATGCCTCAGGGAGCACACAGCCAACAAGATAACCTGTTTCCTGCTGTCACTCCCCTGCACCTGGCACAGAGAAAACCTACTTCTAAAACCAGGAGGTTGCTTATGGCTTGTAACCTGTGATGGTCTTTTCCTCCATGAATCTGTCCAAACCCCTTTTAAAGGCATCTAGGCTTTCAGGTGCCATCACCACATCCTGTGGCAAGGAGTTCCACAGATGAATTACATGCTGGGTGAAGAAATATTTTCTTTTATCTGTTCTAACTCTCCCTCCACTCAATTTTAGTGCATGTCCCCTGGTTCTGGTGTTGTGTGAGAGGGAGAAGAATTTCCCTCTATCCACTCTCTCCATCCCATGCATAATTTTATACGTCTCAATCATGTCCCCCCTCAGGCGCCTTTTTTCTAGTCTGAAAAGGCCCAAACGCTGTAGCCTTTCCTCATAAGGGAGGTGCTCCAGCCCACGAATCATTCTGGTCGCTCTTTTCTGCACCTTTTCCAATTCAACTATATCTTTTAGAATTTTTTGAAAAGGTCAACAGGCATGTGGATGCGAGCGAACCCGTGGATATTCTATATCTGGATTTTCAGAAGGCGTTTGACACGGTCCCTCATGAAAGGCTCCTGAGAAAACTCCACAGTCAGGGAAGAAGAGGGCAGGTCCTCTTGTGGATTAGGAACTGGTTGAAGACCAGGAAACAGAGAGTGGGTGTCAATGGGCCATTTTCACAATGGCGAGAGGTGAAAAGCAGTGTGCCCAAGGATCGGTCTTGGGACCGGTGCTTTTCAACTTGTTCATAAATGACCTGGAGTTGGGGATAAGCAGCGAGGTGGCCAAGTTTGCGGACGACACTAAACATTTCCCGGTGGTGAAGACCAGCAGGGATTGTGAAGAGCTCCTTGCATATTGAAAAAATCATTTTGAGGGGAAGAATATACTCTCTCCTTGATTTTTGCAACAAATTCCAGGTTAGAAGAAGATGCATTTTCTTCTGAGTGTTTGAGAAGGGGATGGCTCTCAGAGGCGTCATCAGGGATGGGGTGTTGGAGCGGTGGGCCCCCAGGTGGCCAGTGGGTGGGTGTCACTCACAGCGGCCGGCGGTGGCACGAATCATCCTGCTCTTCGGGGCGAGCGCGGCCCTCCCGCCCGCCCTGCGCTTCGGTATGCTCAATAACGGCTGCAGCTGTTACGTCACTTCCGGCGCGGGGGGGGGGGGAGGGCGGTCGGAGAATCACCACTGATGGCTCTTCCAAGAGGACACCTTCCATCTCCATTTTTATCAGTACTTATATTTTGCACTGCCTGATTAATAATTAGCAAGCTTTCAAGATGGTTGCTCAAAAGCCAGATTGTAGTTAAATACACACTATAATGGCATCCAGGAGAATAGACCCCCCCCCTCTTTGCAGATGTGAGGTCACCATCTCTTCTCCAAATGATTGGCAGGGAGGAATCCAGGAAGAGCCCTCAGCAACTGTCCCCCCCCCCTTGGGATGCCCACCTCCCACCTGGAACTGAGACTGAGAGAATGGCTCGTCTCAGGCTACCTACAAAGCGCTGAGATGAGATTTGCCCTCCACTGTATCACCTTTCACTATGGCTTAACTCTGCACAAATCATTGACAGGTGGTACAACCCTACTCACAACTGAAGGCAGGTATTTCAGTCTGGCTCAGAAGGCGGCGGATGAAATGACAAGCAAGGCAGCCGGACAAATACGGGAGGAGTCACAGACCGGGGGGGACCCCCTGGGCCATCATGGCAAGTGCCAGCCTCGCTTGCCAGCCTCGCTTCCCCGATCCCGCAGGGCCTCCAGAGGGTGGTCTTGCCGAACTGCAGGTATGGGGGGGGGCCAAAAGACCCCTTGGTGCTGCTGGCTCTGCCTGGCTGTCCCCTCCCCCAAGCAGCAGCTTGCTTGTCCACTTCCCTCCAGACCTTCGGCTCTGACAGATGGTTCCACAAATGTAGGAGCTGGAACCACAAGGTTCCTAGGAGCCCTTTGAGAGGAGCCGCACATACTGCTCAAAAGCCTCTTGGTGTAAAAGCTTCCGTTAACCTTCAAGAAGTCAGATCTTTCTAGGCAGCGGTGGTTGGTTGGTTGGCAAAGTGGTGGCAAGAAGAGATTCTAGATAGCTGAATGGGCACCACATCATCCAAATAACCATGTTTGAGATTCCAAATGCAGACGGCCAGGTGGATGCCTTAGATTAGAGAAAATCCAGACAGGATCAATCTCATACCTCCTTTATTAGGACTAACTAAAACTTGCAATGGAGCAAGTGAACTTTTGAGTTGCACAGAACAACCACAACCACAACCAGTATTTATATACCGCCTTTTCTTGGTTATTGGATTTCTCCTCTGCCTTTAATTCATGGGCAGGCTTGCTAAACCCTGGGGTTTTTACAATCATACAAAGTTCCAATCTTCCATAGACCCCTTTGTCCCAGGAGGTTTCCTTCACAGTCTGGCCTTTCTCTGGCATTCGCCTCCCACACTTCAACTGCCAGCCGCAGCTTCTCTCTCCCACAGAGATTCTGCAGCTTGTCAGTGACATGCTGACAGCTCTTTGACTGCTCACGGATACATCTGGGCATCCTGAACTGACGACCTCAGATCTTCAGGCATGTGAGGCGGCCGCTCTGCCAACTGAGCCAGACCTCCTGAGAATTCTTCCTCGTTATTGGAGTGCTGTTAGCAGTGGGGCTCCTCCCAGCAACCACTGACTGGCAGCCACCATTTTTTCCAAGAAGTCCTAGCACAACCCCACAGGCCCATTTGAGCAATACACTTGCCACTAAACCAGCCCCACACAATTAAAGATATACAGTACGTGCTCTGGGCATGCCCACACTTCTGTGTGAGTTTCTTCCATGTCTGGGGGGGGGTGAGGAACAACCTCTGCACACACCCTGCTATACCGAGGGGTCATCCAGACCAACCCCCACCACTCCCAGGTGATTGAAGACACACATGTCTTTAAATCTGTGGGCCCGGTTTGGCAGCAAGAGTAGCAGCCAAACTGACCCTATGCCTAGGCTTACCATTCTTCCCGGAAAAACCGGGACTGTCCCAGTTTTCAGAGCCTAGTCCCGGCCAGCTAACCGGGTCAGTCTCGTTTTTTCCGGGTCTGCCGCCACTCTGCTGCCACCGCTTCCAAAATGTGCTCTTTTTTTGCGGTGGTGCCATCTTGCATCAAACAAAATCTCGTGAAATCCAAGATGGCGGCGCCCAAATCTCATGAGGGCACATGAGGCAGTACACATGAGGCAATGGCAACAGTGGCGACGACAGCGGTGGCGGTGGGCCAGGCAAGTGGCAGCGGCGGCAAAATGGCCATTTTCATGGCCACAAATAAATAAATAAACCGGCCGCCCTTTGGGTGGCGAGTGGGCGCTCTGCGCTCATAAAGAAAAATCAATTAATTATTCCGGGGGGGGGGGTTGGAACTGGGAAAATATGGTAACCCTACCTATGTCATTGCTCTGAGAGGCTTCTGGGGAAACGGGCAGCTACCTGGAAGAGAGCATCACCACGGCAGATAAACGACAGGAGGCAAAAAGGTGAAGGCATGAGCCTGTTTTGTCCCCCTTTCCCTTCCCCATTCAACCCAAAACTTCTCATAAGAAAACTTCTGACTCCGCTCTAGACCACCTGTCAAGAGGAGGCCTGCAGGATGCGCCTCCACATTTCAAGGGCTGCTGGGGAATCTTCTCTTCTCCCCTGCTGGCATCTGGCTTCAGTGGCACCCTAGGAGTGCTGGGGGGCTGCTTGTACAGTCGAACTGCTCGGACTAAGTTTCCCCCCCCCAGGAGCAGTGTGCAGCCGGCCTCCTCCTCTGGGACTGAGAGCAGAATGTGGTGAGCTGCCTAAGGAGGCCGGCAGTGAGCAAAGTGTGGGAAGAGAACAGGGGCCTTCTGCCTCCGCCGCCGCCGCTGCCGCTCAGTGTGTGAACATACGCACTGCTAATCCAGGACTATAAATTATGACCATACGAAATGCAGCTGATGCAGTAAACTTGCCAGCGGTTGGAGCAGACAGCTTTGCTGCTTGCAAATTAAAAATCTATTATTTACAATGTGAGGGGAAGGTTTGCCAAATGTTGTCAGAACAATAGTCTAGGCAGGAGGATCTGCAGTATGTCTGATGATAGGAGCATTTAGAAAATGATTTTTTTTTCACTCTTCCCTTTGAAGTAGTTTTGATTCAGACTTGGAAGGATCAGGAAGTCCAGATTTTATTCATTTACTAGAGAATTTGCTTGTCATTGCCGAGTGAGGAAGGAGGATCGACCACAGTGATAGCAAGGATCAGAGGATCCCCCCCCCGCTCCTTGTTCTATTCCTCTGGCCATGTTCCACTATTCCTAAATCCTGGTTTAATTAAACCCATTTCTAAAATTGAATTTTAGAAATTTTAGAATTTCTAAAATTAATTCTGGTATTGGAGCATGCACAGTTTCCCATCAATTTCAGTTCCTTTGATTCATTTCCATCTTTTCCATCTCTGTGTTACTGATATTGATGTGTGCATTGATAAAAGACTTGCACGCACGCACGCACGCACGCACACACACACACACACACAGCAACATTGAAGTAATTGTGCATATGACTGCATACAAATCCTTCAGTGTGGTGATTTACTGTTGCGTACATGTGCTCCCATGCTTTGGTGAAACACCACACCAAACGTTGCATAGACAATCATATCAAGATTGTGTGTGTGTGTGTGTGTGTGTGTGTGTGTGTGTGTGTGTGGTGCAATACACTCTTGCATAATCCTTTGTACAGGGTGTGATCATGACTGTCGTCTCCTCCTTCCCACAAAGGGGCAACTTGGCATTGAAGGGGTTATTAAGAAACGTTTTGGGGAGAAAGCAGGCAGGAAGGCTAAGAATGGTGCTCAACTGAAGCTTTTATTCTGCCCCTCTTAAGGGCTAGGTACAGTATATAAAACAGAAAGCAGGGTGAGTTTCTACACCCTTAGTTTGTCTGTTGCATCCCTGGCGTTAGACAGAGGCTTGTTGTACCCCACCCCCCCGGTAGTGATTGGTGTGGATGGCTGCTGGATGAGGAGAACTCCAGCCAGTGGCATCGCTATGTGTGATGTCAGTACCGCCACTGTACATCCTGCTGGAGATGCAGGGCAGGAGGGTGGGTCAAAGCCATCGCTGCTGCTCCTGCCCCCAAAACGGAGTGGCTGTTGCCGCCGCCGCCCACTTTGTCACACACCCCCGCATGTCACCCAGGGGCAGACCACCACCACCACCACCACCACCACCCCGGCGAAGCTTCTGGTTCTAGCTCCAAATGCCTCTGCAGGGTCCACCCAATCTGGGGACGGTTGTCTGCTACAGGGTTGCCTTCTAGCCATTCAATATCGCTTGCCCATCTTCAGGGAATAGAAAAGGTTAGAAATCACAGGAAGACCTGTGAGCTCACTGACCAGCTGCCAGGAAGATGAGGAGATTGGGAACTTCTGCCACCTGCTGGGGAGAGGAGGACATCGTAAGCACTAATTTATCCCAGAGCTGGGGTTTGTGCCCGCTGTGGGTCTCTGACCCTACCACTAAAATCTCTCTTGCTGGGCTGGATGTGAGACTTTCATTTTGCCCTCTCAACATTTGGAAAATGGAACTGGATACTATGGGCATCAGAAACACCCAGGGCTATTGAACTAACTCATGCCACACTGCATTATCTGACCAAGGTATGGTTAATATTATGTGCATGTAAATATGGTCTGTAGTTGCATTTTAGGAGTACACCCCAAACATTTTAATTGTACAATCCACGTGTGCAGTGTAAGTGTGACGACAACATGTGTCCGGAATTGCCTGCAACTCCTCGATTAGAGAAGATTCCGTGCCAGATGTGAATGTTTGGTGTCCGACCAGAAGTCACCTCTGCTGGAAAGAACTAGTGGCTAAAATGGGAGGAAGTGAAGGCAGGGAAGGGTTCAACCCCTCCCCCTCCACCCTTGCAGTCCATCAACCTCCTCTCCCCCCCCCCCCTCATCCAGTATTGCCCCAAGCCAGGCTGAGCTCAGCTGTGCTGCCTCCTGCCCAGTGTCAATCTCCCTCTACTTCCAAACAAATACTTTGCCATTCCTATTTGGTTCTGCTCCAAAGAAGCATAGAAGCAGGGACGTTATATATAAATAAAGTCCCTGCAATCACTTCCGCATTGTTTTCGAGCTAAAAACAATGGAGCCCCAGGCTCTGAAAACAATTATTGCTTTAGCCTCTTATCTCTAGCAGGCTGCTTAACACAAAAGCCCTACAGCTAAAGCAAGGAAGCTGAAGCCAATTAAACCCTCCAGCTCCAGGGACACTGTGGAAACTATGATATTGATCCTGCAACTTGCAAGTTATTGAGCTTGCCACTTGAAAGTTGGTGAGCCTGCCACTTGTCATTGTTGATAAATCTTTGAATTAACCTTGATGCAATGAGTGGTGAATGTGCACCGTGCCCTCCTGATGCCTGTGCCCCCCCCAAAAAAAACCCAGAGAAAAAGTGTATTATTAGAAGTGTTTTGAGTCTTTATTTAGAAGTTTAGTGATTTTTTTTGTGACCAGAAATATGTCATAGGAACCTAACTCTTGTTTATGTATGTTAGCCTATGGTAAAACTGGTTTTGTTATAAGCTGTTTCATTTAAAGTTGCAGTTTCCGGGAACCTATCTACAATTTTAAGTGAGGACTTCCTGTATATACAGTAGTATTTGGAGCATGTTCCTCATTGTTGTGCCATCTTTTCCATCTTCTGTATCCATTTCTGGATACAATCCAAAGTGCTGCTTATAAACTTCCAACAACTTAGGGCCAGGATCCCGAAAGGGCCCACCTCCCCCGTACAAATAAAACTGCCCATCCACTGAAGTCATCTGAAGAGGCCCCCTCTGCATCCCACCCCCTTTGGAGGTACAGCTGATGGCAGGGGTGGAGTCGTCAGGGGTCAGCCAGCAGTTGGTTTGTCTCCAGTTCGATTTATCAACTCTCCCTTTTTGGTTTGGTTTACTTTAAGGCCCAAATTATTGAGGGCCTTAAAGACAATAACCAGCAATCTGAATTGGGCCAACAGTGCTCATTGACTAGTAATGGAGTTGCATGCTCTCAATACCAGGCCCCCATCACCAGTAGCCTTGCAGCAAGCACTGTGCACCAGCCGAAGTTTCCAAGCATTCTTTACAGGCAATCCCACACCAAGTGTGTTGCAATAGCTTAAAAATGATGTGACCAAGGCACGTGTGACAGTGGCACCACTTACTCTTCTTACTCACTTTCCTTGGCCCTGTCCCCAATCCCAAAGACCTTTCCCTATGCTTCTCAACATTCGGTTGCTGACATTTTTGGCCTGAGAAGTTAGAGAGCTTAAGAACGTTCCATGACACCACAGCAGCTCAACCAATGGTGGAAAGAGAAAAGTCACTCCTCCTCCTTAATACTTATTTTATACTTTAAGATATTTTAGACTTGCTATGTATTTTCTGCCTGCCTTCATTGTGTTTGCTCCCTCCCATTAAGAAAGCAGTATTTATTTTTGCCTGGTTTGGGTGAACAGATACACACACACACTTAACAGGACTCTCAACAACTCCAGCTGTCCGTGGTGTATGACATCAGCATCGGGTGGAGCAGACCCAGGGACAAAACAACCTCCAACAGCACACAAGAAGGACTGCTGCTGCTGCTGCTTCACCCATTGCAGGAGTTTGAGTAATAAGAATATTAATAATAGAATCCTCATGTTGAGATCACTCTCTTTTTAACCTCTCGTTGCAAAGGCGGGTTCTAAAATAAGCCCAGCTGTGGCTGTTAAGTCCATTTACTGGGGGCTGTTTTGCATTTTTGAGCCCAGCAGCATTCCCTCTTCCTCGCACCCCCCCCCCCCCCCGTCCTTCCTTGGGTTCAGCTCTTTCTTTGTTTGTACGAGTCCTTGTCATGACAGAAGGTGCCAGAATCCAGCTGTTCTTTCCCAAACGTTTGGGAGAGAGGAGAGGCCTGGCTACATCTCGTTCTTGTAAAGACAAGATCCAGTTCAAGCGAGTCTTTGAGCTGGGCCATCACAAGGCCCGTGACAAGTGTGACCTTGGAAACAGCCATGTGGGGCGGGGGGGGTGGAGGAGCAAAACACGGCTCCTCGGAATGCTCTTCAGGAAGGCTGCCTGGCGTGTGGGGAGGAACAGTGTGTGTGTGCTCTGTCCAGAGCCATTTCCCTGCGGATGACTTGTGCGTTCTGGCCAGGCAGAGAAAAAGGACAGCCTGGAGAAAAAACGACAGATGTGTGTTATTCCCTCCTAGCAAACATCTCTCTCTCTCTCTCTCTCTCTCTCTCTCTCTCTCTCTCTCTCTCTCTCTCACTCACTCACTCACTCACTCACTCACTCTCTGCAGACAATATACACATTTTGTTTTGTTTTCGTTTCTGCAGCATCACAGATGTTCGGTACAGAAATATCTGATGAAAATATTAGTATGTAATCTCTTGTATGAGGGACAACATGATGCATCTCCCAGACAGTGACATTCATATGCTTTGCAAATGGCAAATCCTATCCCCCTTCCTGGGTGTTTTTTGTTTACACGAGCCTCCCGGACTTGTGTCAGCTAAATAGCTGCCGCGGATTTGAGGAGGCCCGTAGCACTTCCTGGGGCTTACCTTGGAGTAAGGGGACAAATGTGGATATGGCATGGGCAAACGGAATAGGATTGGGCTGCCCGTCTGTTAAACTGACCACAGAGGTGCCAAAGTGAGACCACAGAACATAGCAAAAATGTCTCATTATTAATTACAAATAAAGTAAGAGTTTGAAGGTAAGTGTGCCCAAGTTTATTAAAAACAAGTATTATCAGTGTGGAAGTTTGTATTATGAACCTGATATTTGCAAGCTTCATCATTAACACTATTTTTTTTTTCATATCTTCCCTACACAATCCCAGCCAATCAGGGATCATGTTGTGAACCACAAGCACTGTGGTACTATGCTGCAAGTCAGTTTTGGCTTTGTGATGACATCACTAGGCAAACTAAGCCAATTAAGAGTGAGGACAATCCTTCCTGTACCAATCATATGATCCCAGCCAATTCGATCACCAATTACCATCACACAAAATTGCCATCACTGTGATTACATGATTAGCATTTTTCATTAACATATTGAAAACACTGTACAACTCTGTGGGTGTGCTACCCACGTTCTCTATTGCAGCAATTTTCAGCCAGTGTGCTGCGGTAGCACATTAGTGTGCCGCAAAAGATCCGCAGGTTTGACGCGGAAGTTTGGGTCACAGCTGTTGAAAATGGCTGTAAATGTCTTCCGGGTTCTCCGGCTCTGTTTCTAGGGCAACTGTCTGTAGTAATGAAATTGTCTGTCCCTCTTCCTCTGCAGAGCTGGCGGAGGAAGAGGGACAGACAATTCATTACTGCAGACATTTGCCCTAGAAACAGAGCCACAGAACCCGGAAGAGTCTCCCAGAAGCCAAAGTGACATCACAAGGGGGCGAAGACCATAGAGAAGGCCAGAGAGGTCAGCGTGCCATGAGAAGAAAAATGTTGAAAATTGCTGCTCTATTGTGATATGATATGTAAAAGATTGTCCTCTTGTGTCAGTGCAAATGGAATCTTTTCGGAGGGACTGTGCTCAAGCTTAAGGCTATGTTTTACATCTCTCCTGAGCTGTAGCCAAAGCAAGTTGGTTGTGACTAACGGCCCAATCCTATGGGTCTTTTATGGCAGCATATCTCCCAACACACTGTTGTCAAGGGCTCGGCAATGGTGTGAAAATCGTGCTGCTGCCAGGCCAGTCAAAGCTGCCACCACAAAGTGGCGGCTGCTCTGCACCCCTGCTGTTTTGGAGCCCAGGTGGCACTGACTCTGGTAAGTTGGCAGCAAGGGCATGTTGTGGGTGGTTCGGGGGAGGGAGGGGGTGTATTCTGGTGGCAGCAACATGCACCAGGATCCTATCCCCTCTCTCCCAGACCGTCCCACCCCTTTCCTCTTCTCGGACTTATGCCAGCTCCATAGCTGACGGGTCCAAGGAGATCCATAAGCAGCCATAAGGCCTACGCGGAGGTATGTAAAAGAGTTTTTTTTTTTTAACTTACCTTCATTTTGCCTTCTGGTTGCCCCCCCCCCCCATAGCATGCAGTGCAGCCTCCTTTGGTGCGGCTGCATGCTAGGGAGTGCTCAGGGATAGGATTGGGCTGCAATACTATATGCACGTTCCTGGGATTAAGCCCCATTGAACATAATGGAACTTGCTTCTTAGTGGACATGCATAGGCTTGCACTGTTCAGTTAGTAACTTTTCTCATTGATTTCAATGATGCTTAATCCCGATTAACTTCCTTAAAATAACCGACAATGCCTATTCTGAGGAACGTGCCCACCCTTACCATAATATCATCATTCACATTATTATTATTATTATTATTATTATTATTATTATTATTATTATTATTATTGCGTTGTTTAATATAACAATGGCAACAGGTTTCTGTCAAACACACTATTTTTAATGCAAGTCCTTATCCAGGTGCCCAGCACCTCCTTAGGTGAGGCCTTTCCCCTTTTCTCTCACACAGGACTGAATGTCTCTTCCAAGGTGAGGCTGTGATGTGCGGGTGCATCTTCTAAAAATTGTCCAGGAACTGCAGCAGACGTAAAATGTGCTGACCAGGGTCGTTTCCGGTACCTTTTGGCGAGAGCATTTACAGCAGTGCTCTATAAGTTGCTCTGGATCCCCATATATTTCCGGGCACAATTCAAGGTGCGGGTTATATTCTATAACAGGGGTTCTCAACCTGTGGTACGGGTACCCCTAGGGGTACGTGGACCTCTTGCTGGGGGTACGCCAAGCCCTGTCCCTTATCTGCCCCATCAGCAGCTAATTAAGTGTTAATTAACATAGATTTTAAATTGTATATTTTCGGAGCCCTTCTGTCTCTCTGATTTTGGTTTGGGGCTTATTTTTGTACTTTGCAAAATGTACTTTGGTGGGGTGGGGGAGGGAGGAGCTGATTTTGGGAAGTGTGACTTGGAGAAAAAAGAGATCCTTGCATCTCTCTCTCTCACACACACTCACACACACACTCTCACACACAGTTAAATAAGACATTTTTCACATTTAAATTTTTTAGTACTTTTTATTTAACGATTAATTACCTAATTAATTGATTGATTATTCCAATTAATTAGCAGGGGTACTTCAGAAAATTGGACCGTGATAGGGGGTACCCGGGCCTCCAAAGGTTGAGAACCCCTGTCCTGTAAAATGCCTGAAGGGCTGTCCCCTCCCTGTCCGCACTTGGCACTCAGCATCAAACACCCTGTTTCATGCAGAGCCGTCGCTCCGGTAGGGGCGGGGCCGTACATTTCATAAGTAAGTGCCTGCTGCTTTCTCCGCATGGGAATAGCTCTGATAGTGAGTGGATGGGGTCGCCTCCTGCTTGCTTGGTAAACGGGACTAGGACAGAGCGAAACGTACGGCCCCGCCCCTACTGGAGCGACGCCTCTGGTTTCATGATCCACTGCCAAGCAAAGTATGGACAGTGGGAGTGTGGGACAGAGACTTCTCAATGGTGGCCCCCCTATTTTTGAGATTTCCCCCCCAGAGATCTGACTGGGCCTTGCACAGCCCACTGTTAAGCGGGTCGTTAAGACCTTCTTGTTTCAGTTTGCTTCCTCCCGAGTTCTCTGGGTTTGTTGCTTCTTCCTTTGCACATCTGTGTTTTTGTCTGCTTGCCTCGTTGTTTTGATTGGTTGGTTTTAATTGTGTTCTTAACTTCTTACATTGCAAGCTGCCTTACTGGTCCTTATAGCGGGACCGAAAGATGGACCAGAGCGCCTTTAAAATAAATAAACAATCCAATCCTAACCAACTTTCCAGTGCCGATGTTTCCAGTAAAACACATTTTCTCATATGCATATGTATGCAAAATCAATTCAGTAATCAATTAAAACCCACACAATTAATTGATTAATATTTATTTAATCAGATGACAGCCCTACTTATGATTGAAAACTGTTTTCAAAGCAACTTACAAAACTTTAGCATTAACAGAAACCAACAGACTCATGCATTCGTTTTTTAAGAGCAACAGTTCAAAAGAAAGGGAAAAAAGTGCTTCTCTTAGATTGATCTCTCCTTCTCTCCCCACCTCTTCATCCGGGGGGGGGGGCAGAAGCCGCGGTCATATCTTAGGCCCACCTTGCACCACGGCACTTGCCCCCTCCCTTTAACGTGTCTCATTTCTACCATGGCCAAGTTATTTTTTTTTCTCTGTGCTGTTATACAGCTTATCTCTCTCCTGTTATTTCTCAATATCAAATCGCAGCAAGAAAAATGATTTGCTTGCGTTCAATACAGGTAGTATTGCCCTGGGGATACACTAATGACTTCAGCAAAGATGTTTCCACCTACAGGCAAGTGGTCTGATAGCTTTGCCATCTGCTACAGACAACCGATGTTGAAGTCCAGGTTTTTTAACGGATCACATCACCTGTGGCTTCTAAACCAGTCCAGCTTTTAAAACCACCCGCCCACCCCCAGCCCCCTTTTCCTCCAAGGTGAAACGTGAAGCAACCAAAAGGAGCGCTTGAAAGTGAGGAAGATGTTTTCTGCAGTTCAACAAGCAACTGGGAAGCCTGTCCACATTTTTCAGCTCCAATTGTCCTGAGTGGGTCTGCCATAGGTTATGGAGGGGTCATATAATTTAAGCTACAGCTTGTTCCTCTGATGTCCGCTCCCAGCAGGAGGGGGAAGCCGAACCCAGCAGGTGTCATAAACACCCGTTTCCCAAAATTTCATGATCACTTAAGATCTAATTACAAACCACACGTGGCTTTTGACTTTCTGGGGGGGGGGGCGTCCACTGGTAAGCGGAATAAGAAGAGCTTTTATTGATCTGAGCCGCCGGAGTTTGTGTTTTTCAATAAAGGAACAGCCAGCTGAAGTTGCTGTATTCCCCCTCCCTTACATTTAAGTTATTTTACATATATTCATTTTTGAGGTGACTGAGGGTGGAACGCCATATTTTTGAGGATTTACATCCTCCTTGGCTGCCTCCCCCACTTGTCACAGGTGCCTAGGGGCTGCCCCCCCCCCTTAATCTGGTGATGTGCCATCCTCTGTTTCTCCTGTTCCCTGGATTGGAAAAGGAAGAGGGAGATGGTGGAGCAGAAGAAGAAGCATGGAGGAGAAGAGAGTGGTGGGCTAGAGTGTCACACTCTCCTTTCCTCCACACTTCCTCTCCTTTCCTTCCACCACACTTTGTCCCCTTCTACCTTTTCCAATCCAGGGAGCAGGACAAGAAGGAGCAGCAGTGGACAAGCTGCCTCAGTTGGCCTCATGGAAGGACCACCCTGCTTACCATTCTTGCTGCTCATGCAGTGGTGGAGGGGTGGAAGGGAGGGATGTACTTTGGCCAAATTGGGGGGGGGGGTCAAGGACAAAAGGAGGCAGCAGCAGCAGCAGCAGCAGCAGCCTGCCTTTTCCCCGGCCTCTTTGCATTTTGTTGCTCCCTGTTTCACAGAGTCAGCCACTGGGAAACTCCATTTGCACAGTTGGAAGGAAAGAAAGTAAGCCCTGCCATTCTGTGAATGGGGGGATGGGAAAGTGAGGCAGGAGAGATTCACTATAAAATGAGTATGAATTTCAATTAACCAATTATGAAACAGATGGAGACTTCACAAATGAAAACAAGTGGCTTAGAGCAGTGATTCTCAAACGTTTCAGCACCGGGACCCACTTTTTAAAATGACACTCTATCGGGCCCCGCCTAGCTTTACGAGACGCACAAAGCATATATCTCCCTATATGTAAACAAGCTTGCAAACTGCAGGAGCTCAGCTGTTTGCAGGGTAATTAGCAGCTATCTTTCAATCTGCAGGAGCTCAGCTCTTTGGACAATTAGCAGCTATCTGATTTTTGGATAGCCTCAGGACTTCTCTGATCTTTCCATCACCTGGGACCCACCAGAAATCAGGTCGCGACCCACCAAGTGGGTCCCGACCCACAGTTTGAGAAACACTGGCTTAGAGCATCAGTTCTCAAAGTAGTTGCTGTTCTCTGAGTAGTTGCGGGGGCTGGGGGGGCGGACAACGGCAGTGGCAATCTCGGGGATTGCTGCTGCTGCTGCCGGGAAAACAAATGTAATGTTGTCGCTTACTGGGGGGGGTCCTGGAACCCTCCAGATGGTGCAATGAGGCCTGTGGACCCCTCCGTGGGCCTCCTCGAGCTTTAGATCGCCACTCCACAGAGATTACGACCACTTCCAGGTTTTGGATGAAAAACGGAATTACTTTTTAAAACATTTTTTTCCTGGCGGCGAACCCTAGCGGATCGCTGCTGCCGCCGCCATGCTATCCCCGCCCCTTAAGGTGGCAGGGGACAGCATCCGGTTCTCCTGGTGGGTCGCGACCCACCAGTTTGAGAAACGATGGATTAGAGAACTGAAACAAAATTCTTGTACATCTTAAATGGAGAACAGTTAAAAGATCATGTTTGAGATCTTGTTGAGAAATCCTCATGTTCCCAAAGGCGCCACCCTGACCTGCTGCTCCAACAGGTGCCACCCAGAGTGCTGGGGAGGAGGTAGCGGTTGTGCTGCAGGTCGGCACCAATGACGTGGGGAAATGTAGCCGGGCGGTCCTGGAGGCCAAATTTAGGTTGCTAGGTAGGAAGCTCAAATCCAGGACCCCAAAGGTAGCGTTCTCAGAAGTGCTACCTGTTCCACGCGCAGGGCCAGCTAGGCAGGCGGAGCTCAGGGGTCTCAATGCGTGGATGAGACACTGGTGTCAGGAGGAGGGGTTTAGGTTTGTTAGGCACTGGGGAACATTTTGGGACAAGCCGGGCCTGTACAAGAGGGACGGGCTTCACTTGAACCAAAACGGAACCAGACTGCTGGCGCGTAACATTAAGAAGGTGGCAGAGCAGCTTTTAAACTGACTCCTGGGGGAAAGCCGACAGGAGCCGAGGGGCATCCGGTTCGGGACTCCTCATCCCTAGGGAATGAGGGTGCAGAGGATGGGGAACAGTCAAGTAATAACAGAGTAAAAATTGGGAGTGGTAGCGTGATGGGACATGACAGCCAGTCTAGCAGGACAGAAGGCTGCAAGAATAAAGGTGCAAACATGCAGCCCTTCTTGGGGGACCAGGTATATAAGTGCTTTTATGCAAATGCCCGAAGTCTACGGGCAAAGATGGGAGAACTGGAATGTTTGGTGGCTAGCTAGGGAAAACATTGACATAGTGGGCATAACGGAAACCTGGTGGAATGCAGAGAACCAGTGGGATACCGCAATCCCAAGCCTTCTCAACAGCTGCAGCACACCCGGTCGACACTTTCATCGACCTGTCCACCAGCACCCCAAGATCTCTTTCCTGATCTGTTGAAGTTCAGAACCCATTAGCTTGTATGTGAAGTTCTGATTTCTTGCCCCAATGTGCATCACTTTACGCTTACTTACATTGAAGCACATCTGCCATTTTGCTGCCCATTCTCCCTTCTGGTCTTCACCACCCAGAAAAGTGCCATCCGCAAACTTGGCCACCTTGCTGCTTATCCCCAACTCCAGGTCATTTTATGAACAAGTTGAAAAGTCTTGCTTGGCCTCCCGTATCACCTTTTTACATTTCTTTTGCCACAGTTCTTGCTCCTGTTTATTTGACGCATTAGGGCAAGACTCCTCTGGTGGGGAGTGATTTGGACACACTCTTACATCAGCCTCATCATGAGGCAACCTGAGTGGAGAATTATGAAGCCACAGGGACGTGGCAGCTTCACAGCCATTGCCTGTTGCAGAGTGACCGTGCTTCTGTTCTCCGTGGCTGTTGCTGGTCACCAGACTGTTTTGACACAAGAGCTCCCTCACCAAGAGGGTTTTGTGGCCGAACACCATAGTGAGCGGACCTCTGGGTAAAAAATGGCCCGCAGCAACACCTACCGGAGCACTACCAGGAACAGCACTGGAAATCCCTGAAATCATTTTGCCCTCTGCCAAAGGGAGAGGTGGAATTTCAGCTCAGTACTATTTATTTATTTTATTTTCCACATTTTTTATACCGCCCTTCCTCCAAGGAGCTCAGAGTGGTGTACATATTTCCTCCCCTCCTTTTTGTCCTCACAACAACCCTGTGAGGTAGGTGGGGCTGAGAGATAGTGACTGGCCCAAGGTCACCCAGGAAGCTTCGTGGCCGAGCGGGGATTTGAACCTGGATCTTCCAGGTCTAAGTCCCAAACCACTACACCATCCTGGCTAGAAAGGAAATATATGGGTGCTGGAGTGATGATTGCTTCCCATTCTAATCCAGGAAGAAAAGTGTGGCTTAGCTAGCAGATGTTTGGAGAAATGCAGCCTTAAAGTTCTGTACATGTTTATCCGGAGTTGACAACCGAGTCATCCACTATCGTGCAAATCATTTGGTCCTATGATAATCTCAGGACTATTTAGCTAACTGCGCGTGAACTCAAGCACCTGCTGCTGGAGTCAAGCTTGCGCTGTGCGCGGCGGCCTAGCGCTGAGGCTTCCTGTTGGCAGTTTTGGGGACAGGCCCCAGGATGGTCAACCTGCTGCTTGTTTCTATAGCATAGTCTGCAATGGTATTTAGTGTGTGTCCACACAGCCACTCCATGGGGCCGGCCGGCCGGCCAATAACCCTCCCTTTGTACAGAGAGAGAGAGAGAGAGAGAGAGAGCTGAGGATATGAACGAGCAGCTTGCCCAAGGCCCCCAGTTTGCTCAAGGGGGGGGCGCAGTGCTGCCGTCAGGGTCCCAACTGCTTCTCTCCTTTGCTTCTCAGGCCCCATAGCCAAACACACACACACCCTTGCAGGGATACCTCTCAGTCAGAACGAACTGGGGGGTAAGAACCTCCTGAAGGGGCAGGCAGGCAGTTTCTAGGGTGGTACTAATCCAGGACCCCTGGGACAGTGGGGCAGCTTTAACTGAGAGATGTGGCTAAGGAAAAAGAGCAGGGAAAGCTAGCAAGCCCCCTTTGTGACAGAAAGCTGTCCCTTTTCCTTCCTTCATGGAAGAGCACAACGGGGAGAGGACTGACGGTGCCTTGGCTACGTGCGTGCATGTTCAACGAGCGCAATGGAGCCAGCGGCTTCCTTGTCCAAAATATTACCAACAGCTCCAGAACACCGCAGCTGGGAAGCAAACGAGAGCAACAGCTTTCACAGGGTAACGAATCAAAGAATTTTTTTTCTTTTTTTTGCATAACAGATGCCGTTGAGCTGGCACAGATTCTTCCCTGGCAGGGAGCGGAGGACCCAGGGAGCTGAAAGGTTCCAAGATGGAAGAGTATCCAGAGACTGTTTGTTCATAAACACAGCTGGACGCTGTGAAGCAACCTGCTTTCTGCTGCTGCTGCTGCTGCTGCTGCTGCTGCTGCTGCCTTTGCTGGAGAGATTCCTTCCACGCAGCCATCCTGTGAGGAGGAGGAGGAGGAGGAGGAGGAGGAGGAGGAGGAGGGAAGCAGGCAGGCAACACTGCCATCGCTGCAGCCCATGCGCCAGAGAAATAATTAAACAGTTTTTCTTAACCTTCCGACCTCCTCCAGTTATTCTCCCCATCCATTATATGTCTAGCTTCTCAAATAGCAGTATCCTGAAACCGAGCCACAGGGGTCAAGGGGTTTATTGTTTAATGGAGATGAAACATTTTGTAAATTGTACCAAGTCACAATGTTTAGAGTAGAGGCTTCTGGAGAGCTGAATCTTTCCTTCTCTCTCCCTCTCTCTCCCCATCGAACAAACAGGGAGACCTAACATATGTTCTCCTTCTGTCGCAGGAAATTTGGGATAAGTGTAGAATTGGCATAGACATGTTACCAAATCCTTCTTATAAACCAAATGACATCTGCATTCAAATAAAAACATTCCTTCCTTCCAAATACCAGGAAATGCTAAAAGTATCACTATTCTTCTAAGGTCAGGCTGAAATGAGATTTTTGGCGTCCACAACACAAAGCGAGTTCACCAAGGGCCAAGAGTTTCTTTCTCTTATTTCTTTTCCTTTCCTTTTCTTTTTTCCTTTTTGTATAAACTCGACACATTTGCGAAGGCAACTCTCAAGAGCCCCCTTCTGGGTCAAACATGTGCCTCTGTCTATGTCTGTGTGTGTGTGTGTGTGTGTGTGTGTGTGTGTGTGTGTGTGTGTGTGTGTGTGTATCTGAAAGTGTGTCTTGGATTTTACAAGCGTTTAATCCTCTTCATATGAATCTATATAAATATTTCAGGAGAATGGACTTACATTAACAAATACTCCAACCCTCTTTTCTTTTTTCTAGTCCTCCCCCTTTCCAGGGAAGGGAAGGGTTTGCTATAAAGGAAAGCAAATATCCTCTGAGCGTGCCCTGCCAAAATAATCAAGGGGGGGAAATAGACGGGGATTTATGGAATATGAATATTCTTTGGGAAAAAAAGTGGAAGAAAGGACAGTGAATGAAAGGAGGGTCTGGTTGCGTGACGACGGGTGGTGGTGTGTAGCTAAGTGCAAGAAGAGCAAAGAGGGCAGCCAGAAAGGAGATCCAGGGCGAGGGTGTTTGAGGTGGACCAGGAAACATGGTCCCAATCCCAGCTCAGCCCCACCCCCTGCCTAATATCAGCAGGCCCCTTTCTTCAAGATTGCCCCTTTCCTCTATGCCCCCCTCTCTAGGGAATCGGTCTAGGAGTTCCTGTTCCAATGTCTAGGACCTGTACTATTAACAGGTGTACATGTTTGTGAACTGTACGTAAAGGGTTTTCTTTTAACCTTTTTACTGTCTGCCTACTAACAGTGGGCAGGAATTGGAAAAAGGATCTTCCACTGCATAATTCACACCCATAGCATAGTCCTTTTTCCAACTGGTTATGGGCCCAGTACCCCAGTGCAGAGAACCCCAGTCACTTAGAACCCTTTTTTCCCCTCCCTCTTTCACCACTGAAACACTAGTGTTTGCTTGCTTTGTTTTTTACACGCGAGAAGACTAACTACTTCTTCAGAACCATGCCACAGACATGGAGCTGATGAGAGAGGCCTGATTCAGGACCAGTTACCAAGGCTGGATTCACATTGCTTTGAGCAGTGGAAATATCACGTAAGGTGTGATTGGGAAGAGCAAGGAGCAGTAGGTACGATGAGGACAAGCCACCCAGCGCAGGAGGTGAGCGGGTTTTACAATGGAAGAGAGCTGATGCAAAAGCGAGACGTTTTATTGTAACAAGCCTTAGCAACTTGCAGCTTGAGCATGTTACACATGCAAAGATTGCAAAAGACATAATGCAGGCCCTAAATGATGTTTTTGTAAAGACTGGCTTAAGAGATCTTCAAATTAACTTGATTAAAGAACTCTGCAATCTTAAACTCAGAACAAACGGAAATTGCAAGGCACATAAACTGGCTGCGATTATAGAGAATTTGGCTGACTGGTTTTGTGCTCACAGAAAATCAAAAGATTGGATTTTTACAAGGATCCTTGACTGAAGAATCCATTCCTTTTATAACTGTTACGACTGCCCAGAGAAACTTCAGTTTTAGAGAGACTGTTGCAGCACTTAGAACTGAATGCCTGCACAGCACAGATCTTGGGCCAGGTGGATCACATTACAAGGCTAGAGCAGCTCCGCATTGCAAGGAAAGACAATAGGAAGCAAGTAACATGCGGTTCTTCTTGTGGAAATAAAGGACATGTCCTCAAGGAGTGTAACTCTAAGAAAGGATGCCTCCCACCCCCTAGTCACAGGACCTCTTCCTTGACTAAGCAACAAAAGGAAAGAAGGGGGGTCACAACCCCCTTGATCTTACAGGCAGAAATCATGATGGTAGAGAGAGCACTGCTCCACATGAAAAGAGCAAAGAAACTTGAAGCTTAACATTGCCAGTCCAGCAGGTGGGACCTCAGACCTGGACTAAGAGTGGTCAGTGAAGATTGGACTGTGGATTCGGGCTGTACCAGTCACTCCACGTCATCAAAACGTCTCTTTGAAGACCTAGATACAAATGCTAGTGGAAAGATTTTTGTGGCAAATGGCGCTGGTAAGTAAAGGCCACAAACCCTCTTGGTGAGGGAGCTCTTGTGCAAAAACAGTCTGGTGACCAGCAACAGCCATGGAGAACAGGGGCGGAGCGCTGTCATCCTGCCACGGGCAATGGCCGTGAAGCTGACACCTCCCTGTGGCTTCGTAATTCACCATTTGGTTTGCCTCATGATGAGGCAATGATTGCGCCTGCCTGCCTCTCTGGTGGAAGGAAGCAATGCCCACATGGAAGGAATGCCCACAGCTGCAGCGGGCAGCTGGAAGAGCACAGGAGGAAATAGGCACATGGCGCAAAAACAAGACATGAAGGCTGTGACACACCGCACCCGGTATGGTGTGAAGCTTCGGGAAGCGGCGCAAGCAGCGCAAAGAGTGTAGTGTGTCCTCTGTGTGGCAACGCACAAAAGGAGATAAAAAAACTTCACCCAATCAGCGGGGAACTTCAGTGCAGTGGGGTGGGATGCGAAGGGAAGCAAACTGCCAATCAGAATCGAGTCTGAAAAGACTCGGTTCTGATTGGCTAGCAGAGAGGGGGCGAGGAAGGACGTCTTTCGCTTCTCTCTCTGTGGCTTACGTAGGACTCGGCCTGTATAGACAGGAACAAGTGGTGCAGCGCAAAGCGAAGCAAAGACCAGCTTCGCTTCGCCTCGCACCACTCTGGACCACACTGCCTGCAGTGTGTCACATCCTTTAATCAAGCTGCCGACCAGCAAGAAGGCAAAAGGGCGCAAGACGCATGCTGCTACTCAAGGTGCAGAAGGGAAAGTGCAGAGCTACAAAGTGAGATGAGCCATCAAAGGCCATGATGAAACCTTTGCCCCCAGGGCGGCCCAAGACCTACTGATGCCTGAGGCAGCAGGACAGATGTGGCCCCCTTACCCACAGATGTGGCCTCTGCTCCTCCCACCCTCCGCTGGTCTCACTCAGCACTCTCTTCCCTCCCCTCCACATTTCCTCTTCCTCTCTGTCCAAGAGGCAGATGACTCGGAGGCGACCTGTTTCACACCATTACTCCTGTTCTCTTTGACCTGTGGAGGGGTGTCCCCTCCCTCCCTCCCTCCCTCCCTCCCCTGCGTCCTTCCATATTAGTCCAGTATAAATACACTTCTTCTTTTAGGGTCATCTGCATCATGCCTTGAGGATTGCTCTGCTCAGTTGGCCTCAGTGACCTCATCCTGCGGTCTAATCTTCGTTTGTTTCATACTCTCGATCAGGTGGGCTCCAAGCACCTTGAGCAGACTTTTGAAATGCTTCTGTCCCTGAGGGCCAAGGGGGGTCCTGATTTAAGTAATGAAATGGCTTGGTGGGCAATCAGGGAAGGCAAATGAAATAAAAATGACGTTTTATTTTTGTAGACATAGAATCTATTTTTAAAAAGTAGGAAGGAAAAAGAGTTCAGTCCCCAGCGCAGGGAAGGATGTTGTCTGGAGCTCTTCCCAGGAGGACGTCGGGGCTGTACTGCCGCGTCTGGCGTAGTAGCCGCGCCGTGGCTCATCGACCGAGATGTGAATCAGGATCCACTTTGGATCTCACCCCTTCCGTCGCTCAGTGCTTGATCCCTGACTGGCCTGCGAGCGTCACTAATTCTTAGAAGGGGGGAAAGACAGAGGGAAAATGGCACTCAACTTGCAACATGCACACACACACCATGTGAATATTCATATCTTCTAAAAAATGGTTAGGAAAGACTATGTCTCCCTCACCCAAACTGCTGCTCTTGACCTGAACGTTGAAACAGAAGAAGACGTGTGATATCTATAAGTACGAAGAACATGAAAATCCAGCAGCACTGCGTGGCTGTTACTTCTACCCCAACCGAAATGCTCGTTTTGCTAGGGTAGGGTAGGGTTAACAAAGATGCTGGCTGGAACAGCCAGGCTTGTGAGCTGGGAAAGCTGTAACAAGGGGTTGGAATGAGCTGAGCTGTCCATGAAGACCACCCAAGAGGACCTAAATATGGGGTTTCTTTTAAGTGGGGCTGGGATCAAAGAATAAAAAGAGATTAGAGCCAATAAGGAGCTAAAGGGGGAACATCTGGTCCTTCTCAAAAATCACCAGTGGAAAGGGGAAGCTGCTGCTGGAGAAGGGGAATCCTGCGAAGACGCCCTGCTCCCATCGTGGACCAAGTCATGCAGGAAGGGGCCAGACCAGCTCTTTCCGCAGGAAGGTTTCTTGAGCGCCTGCAGAAGTGGGCTTTATTTATTTATTTGCAAGATAGAAATACACACACACACACACACACACACACACACACACCAGCTTGGATATTAGCAAAAGGTCATCTTGTCTAACGCACAGACACATCCAGACAGCAAAGCCCCATAGATCAACCCTTCCAGTCCATACCATAACATGTCACCAGGGGGCACTTGCAAAACCCGCTGGAGGAATCCCATTTGGCAGATCCATTGTCCAGTTGCCTGTTCAGACTTCCGCAGGTTCCTGTTGATTTCAAGGCCCTTATCAATAGGATTGCCGGGGGGGGGGGGAGCTGGCCCAAGAATGAGGTGAGGCGAGGCAGGCGGCCTTGGGCAGTGGCTGGGTGCAAAGCAGCAAAGCAGCAGCAGCAGAGTGGGCTGGAAATAGAAAGTTGGGAGAAGCAGCCGACAGCCCCCCCCCCAAAAAAACCCATTTTGGCAGAGGGGCAATTCTTCTCCCAGCTTCCTTTTTCTGATCCGCTCTGCTGCTCTATTTGAAAATAGGGCAACAGAGTGACGACCACAGAGGCGGCAGGTAAGAAGGTGAGCTGGGGGGGGGCGGAACCTCCGGAGCCAAAGCCAGAGTAGGGCAGCAAAGTGGGAGGAGTCTCGCCACAATTCCTCTTCTGCCTCACCTCTTCTCCTGGTCCAGGCTGTTCAGGTGGGGGGGGGGGTTTCTCATTTTTTCCCTGGCCATCCTGCCACCGCCAAATGCCACTGCCTCTCTTCCTTGCCGGGCAGAGGGACTCTGACCAGCTCAGAGGCAGTGGCAGCAGAGGAGGGCGGGCGGGCGTGCACGGACATGTTTGCCAATAAGCAAAAAAGAAGGGAGGGGCTGTGCATGTGCTGGTGCACGTGTGGGGCAGGCAGAAGCTGGGGAGGGGGCACGTCTGCTGCATTTTGGGCAGCGGAACAGCTGGGGCTTCCCAGCAATACCCTGGCTACACTGGTGAAAACAGCCAGCAAACATATCTGATATGTCGAGGTGGGAGAAAATGCTTTTCTTTTTTCGCAGATTTTGATGTTTATTTATTATTATTATTATTATTATTATTATTATTATTATTATTATTATTATTATTATTATTATTATTTTTATTTATTTATTTATTTATTTATTTATTTATTTATTTAAAGAATTTGTATCCCGCCTTTCTCCCGGCAAAGGGCACTCATTATTATTATTATTATTATTATTATTATTAACAACAGTATTTATATAACCAAAATGAAATAGCAGAAAGCAGTATTATGTGTTTTTATTCCAAATTTTCCCCATTTTTGTCAACTGTAACCGCTTTAAAAGTGTACAAGTAGGTGGTATAGGTTGTACAGTGTCAGCAGATGAAAAATTGCGCAACATTGCATGGTTTTATTTATTTTATTTTCACAGATATTTTTTTTAACAGAAAGGGGTGTTGTGTGTTTTTATTTCATTATCACTATTTTCTCCTGCCCATACTGATATGAGAGCCATCTCTAGCTCCTAGTTCATCCGGGCCCAGGAATGTTCTGGCCCTTCAGGAAACCCAATTAGTTCACCTATTCACAGAGGCTTCTGTTCCCCAAAAATTTCCCCAGTTTACTCACATGGCCTTTCTCATTCTGAGGCTGTTTAGGCTCGATTCTTAAAGAAGCAGTACATAACACTTTTTCTACCTTCAGGAAACTGATTCCACATTGACCGTCTCCCAAGGGATCACAGCACATCTGCCATAAAAAGCAGAAGATTCCAGGGACGCGACAGTGAAAATCCTGACATGGTGTTTGATATCAGTATTGGCTTAGATGGGGCAAACAAGCTGAAGCATCTTCCTTACAAGATGGAAGGATTGTTGGTTGGGGATTTTGGGACTAGGGATACAGGCTGTTTGGGACGGGATTGCACTCTCCCACAAGAAACACGGTCACAGCTCACTGTTGCCCCCCCCACATATACAGAGGATGCCCCCTATAGCCCCGTTAACACTCTCCCACGTTGGCACACTCAGCTGAGGTGGGCAAGCAGTTCGTGGCAAAGCTTCCTGGCCCAGATCGCCACCACCCTTCTGCTGGCCATCCATCTGTGTCACAGCGCAAGCATTGCGCCCTGCACTGATTGAGACTGGACTCGGGGGGGGGGGCAGAGGGGAAGGTCTTTCCCAAATGCTGAGTTACCTCACCAGCTTGGTCTTCTATAGCCCACCTAGCTAAGACAGGGGTGGCGCTGCTGACAGTGGTCCAAGAGACTGAGATGGAAGAAGGGGACTTCTGGGGAGCAGGACACAGGGACAGCAGGGCCCTCTCACAAGCAGCGCATCCTACGCTTGTCCTGCAGAGCTGTGGGAAGCGGTGCTGCAGGGAAGAAGGAAGCCAGCCCCCAAGGCAGCCTTGAAGCTCACTCTCCATGGGCCCAAACTGCCTTTAGCAACCTTTCTGCTGGCCCTGGGGCTGGTCCTTCATGGAATGGAGGAGGTGACTGATCAATGTTACAGCTCCTGCTGCATTTGGGATCCAGTGTGGGCTGAGCAGATCCAGGCTCACATTTCCACTCACTGCTGATCCTGGCCAGGCAGTCCCAGTCTACCGACCCCGTGGGGTGGAAGGGGGGAGGAAGGAAGGGAACCGTTTATTGCTTTTCTATCCTGCCATTATGTCGTGGTGGATCCCAGACTGCAGCCTCCCATCCCGGCGCTAGATCCCCTTCCCTTCAGTTGTCCCATTAGGTGTCCTCAGACAGGCCCCATCTTGAGCACCTTGGAGAAAGGGCACAATAACATATCATAAATACATCGATACAACATGTAGTCAAGTGACATGTGCAGCGCATAACAGCAGTCCAGGCAAGAAGTGACCGGAGCAGCATGCCTGAGAGGGACTCAGTCTTTGCATCCAGAAAGGGGGTGCAGCGGAGCCAGGGCTGGCCTAAGACCTCTGGGCACCCAAGGCAGCGTGCCAAATGCCGCCGCCACCCACTTGGTGATGTGCCAGCCTCCCCCCTTCCACGCCCTTTGGAAAAGAAGAGGGGCCAGAGCAGAAGTGGAGAGGTGGGTTAGAGAGCAGAGACCTGACATTCGACTCCGCCACCCTCCTCTCCGCCACCCTCCGCCACTCTCCTCCTCTGCTCTTCCTTTTCCAACCAGGGAGCAGAAGGATGAGGAGCAGCGGTGGAGGCGAGTGGGCGGACAGAGTTGGGCATCATCCCCCGCAAACCTGCTGGCTGCGAGAACCATCTCAGTTGGCCTCATGGAGGTGGGCATTACATATGTGGTCTGCTACACCGAGGGGTGGGGCTGCTCCCCTCATCTAAAAATCTGCCCACAAATAGGCCGGGTCATTGTGTACTGCTTCCTTTGCCCAACGTTCATTGCCCAACGTTTTTTCTCATCTGCTTTATCTTACCCATAGTAATTAATGGCTCGTGCAGACCGCGGAGTGTTAATTTACATGGCATTAGGTGTGAATGAAGGGGAGGGAAGGGAGATTCATGATTAATCGTCCAGTTGTATTATTTTGATTTGGACTTGACAAGTTTTCTCGGAATGCTGAACTCTAGTATAAATACATGACCAGCCCAGCTGTTCAAACAGTGTGATTAATTAAACTGATTCCATGTGAAAAACAACATTGACTCGCTCTCTCGAATTGCAAATCATTCCCAATAAATAGGGGTAACGGCCAACTGAGGATTATTAATTGCTTTCAGGGTGATGAATCAATATTGTAAGCAACAGCCCACATGTCTGGCGGGCATTCCAGAGTCCTCAACATGATGATGGACCTGTTTGACGGGGGCTTAAGTCCACGCGATAGTCATGAATGCACCCTTAGGAGGAGGAATATTTGACCAGAAGCCACTGAGTCAGGGCAATGCTTCCCTCAATTTTAATCAATTCATCTAGTGGGGAAGACTGGTGCAAAATTAGATGAATCGATTAAGATTGAGGGAAGCATTGCCCTGACTCAGGGCCGCTGCAGACCGCACGAATTTCGGCGCATCCCGGACGCCCGAGGAGCTTTCTCGAGCTGTGCTGAGGTGTCTGGTTACCATAGCGGAAGCGAGCGGATGAGATGCGATCTCCCGATTGCTGGCAAGGTCGAAAATGTTTCTGGCCCATTTTTGAGGGGGCTGCTTCGCGGAGCTACTGCAACCACCAATCATATGAGAGGAGGAGGAGAGTGGCTATCTGCCAATCGGAAGTTAACTTTAGTGTTAGCCAATCACCGTGGAGTTTTAATTCAAGAAGGCGGGACAAAAGGAGGGACTATTTGCGGGAAGACACTCCTACAGACAAGCTCAGAGCGTGGAGGAGAGCGGCCAGCCCCGCTCGCTCGTTCGCCTCGGCGCTCACTCGCCTCGGCGTGCGGTCTGTCACGGCCCTCACAGTGGCTTCAGGAGACGTCTACAATATCACGTGGTGTCATTCCGAAGGCAACGCGAGGAACAGTGATGCTTCACACCCTAACTTTGCCTGCTGTTATGACTACTGGGGGAAAATGGTGGCCACCACCTTGCTGGAGGGTGTCATCCCCCAGGAGGAAAGTTTTCACTGTCTTTTCTTCACCTCAAATGACCTCCTCCTTACTTCTCTACCTGAAAATTGGATGGCAAAATCGCACGGGCCATTTTGGGTCAGTCCTAAAACCCATCTGATTTAGTGACTAAAAAGAAAAATGTATTGGGTAACTGTCCTAAATCTGGCACATCAAGAAGAATTCTTCTAATCCAGCTTCTTCATTACATGTTGACTTCTATAGTCTAGATCAGGGGTTCTTAACCTGTGTGGTCCAAGAATGAGCATCGGGGGGTCTATGAGCCAGGAAAATACACCCACACACACCCACCCACCCACCCACACACACACACACACACACACACACACACACACACACACACACACACACACACACACACACTTTTTTTTCTTTGATTTCCTTCATGTTACTTTGAAAATTCTTTTTTATGTCAAATGTTGTTATTAAGGTAATGTTTCACTCCAGAGAAGTGTAGAATGGCGTGAGATACTATTGTACACGATCATTGAACATACAATCATTGCCATTCATGTTAGGACATCCAGAATCATTTCCCACTGACAGGAATTAAAAGAGAACATTCCCCTGCCATTATTATTATGGACATCTGTCTTTGTTTACCATGGTGAATCTTAAGATAAAAACTTCATCATTCCAAGTGTCCATTGCAATTTAGCCATTAAAGACTATTACAAAATTTTTGTTCTTGTGGATGCTCGATGTTAATATTTTCTATCTGATATAAAGAGATTAAAATTGGTGTGTGACCAGTGGCTGATCCAGCACGTCTGCAGATGTAATGAAAACCTTTATGCCCCAGATATGTTCATACATCTCCTTCAGCCCAATTCTATGCTTCCCCCCTTTTCCAATGCAGGCGCAGCTCACACGGCATTCTGCAGAGGGGCAGCCCCAGAGATCTCCTCTGGATAAGGGAACATTCATTCCCTTACCTAGGGCTAAGCCTCCATGGCAATCACTGGCGCATGTCTGCATGGACCTGAGCTGTGGTCTCGGGTCCAGGAAGGGGTTTAGCATTTGGTGGCCGCCACCAAACCAACCCCCTCTGCAAACCCAATCCGTCCTCCTCCCTGCCACATCCCATTCTGCCCACCCCACCCTGCCCGCTGACTTACCAGGGTCAGTGGCCTGCTCTAGCACCATTGCTACGTGCGAGGCCACCGCGGCCTTCTCGCTGGCACTCCAGTAGCATTCAGCTTTGTGTGCTGTCGGAAGCCCTTTTGCGACTGCTGTCAGGCAGTCTATGCTGGTGGAATGCTTGTTCCACCAGCATTAGGGCCCTGTAGGATTCGGCCACTTGCCTCCTACAAGGTGGCTGATTGCATTGCCAAGCAAAAGAAGCTATACACAATTGGAGAGTCCTTGGTGAAGCCACCACCACATACCCTGGAAATGGTTGAGCTGGTTTGTGGCTTGGTGCAGAGGATGGAAATTGAAGCAGTCCATTGATGTCATCTAATCCAGGATCGCTGACATGTCTTTTAATATTTGGAGCAGGTCATAGAGGAATGAAGCATAGAGGAATGAAGCAACCCTTCAGCAGGCAACTGGATGAAACTACTAACACCTCTCAGAGCAGCCAGCTCCTGTCTTTTGTCCATTATGTCTGCGCAGACTCCATCAAGGAAGAATTCCTACTTTGTGAGCTCCTTTTGAAAACTACAAAGAAAGTCAACCTCCTCATAATGGTGAAAAGTTTCTTTGCCAAGCAAAGCTTGGACTGGAAGAAAAGTCTTGGTACTTTGCACACAGATAGAGCACCTGCGATGCTTGGCAACCGATCTGGTTTTGCTGCTTTGGTGAAGAAAGACGCTCCACACGTCATCCTGACTCATTGCTTTCTGCATCAGCATGCACTGACGTCAACGACTCTGCCAACAATCTCGAGAGAAGTCTTGTCTTGTCTTGCCTACTGCCATGAAAGCCACTGACTTCATCAGAGCCAGGACCTTGAAGCCCCACCTTTTCCAGAGGTTTTGTCAAGAAATAGGAGCAGAATACAATGTTCTTCTCTACTACACAGAAGTTCGCTGGCTTTCCACAGGACCAGCCTTGAAGTGCTAGATTGAACTTCAGGCTGAAGGTTTACTTCTTTTCAGAGAAGTCTCAGAACAACTGGATAGGGAGTAGTTCATGACTGGCTTACTTGGCAGGTAGTTTTGGCCATATAGACAAGGTAAATCTTTTGATTCAAGCCCCCCCCCCCCAGTCCCCATTACAGATGCTGCTGAAAAACTATGAGCTCTTTTGGTGGAGTTTTGGAAGAGGAGATTGGAAGCAAACAACTGTTTAGGCTTTCCAGTGCTGGAGGCCAGAATCAAGAGTGACAAAAAGCCTTATCGACTTCTCTGCAGGCAGAAATGGAAAGGCTGCAGACCTCTCTTGAAAGGGACTTTTGCTCAGACAACCTTCAAATGGAAACATGGATTGGAAACATCATTTCCTTGCTGACAGACAGCGTCATGATGCAGATCGTGCCAAAGATGACCTCACGGACTCCAGGACAAAGGGAATGATGGGACATGAACTCAAGGCGTAGTAGAGCCCTGGAGAATTCTGGTGATCCTTGACACATGCCTACCCTCATCTGGCAAAGTGAGCTATGGAAGCTCTGATTTGTTTGCTGCTACAGACCTGTGTGAGTCAGGGTTGCCATCAAAACGAAAAGTCAAAATTGACTAGATAAGATGTTGAAGAAGATGATATGTGTGTTGCTGTGTCAAAGACCACTCCACAGTTTCAACTTCGTATTCAAGCCAAACAACAGCAGCCTTCTCACTGAAATTTACTTTTGAGCAGAATTAAAGTTTACTTTTTGTTTTATTTTCAGCTTGCTTTTGTTTCTGTTTTCTTCAAAATGTGGCCATTAATTTTTGCATGAACACATGAGAGTGAAAGGGACATAATTCTTGCAAAGACTGCGTTGATATTCTGTCTATGTGTAGGAAATCAATTTCCAATGCAATGAAATAAATTGTATGCAAAATGTTGTGTGTGTGTGTGTGTGTGTGTGTGTGCGTGCGTGCGTGCGTGCGTGCGAAGTTATAATCAGGCTAGATTACTGCAATGTGGAGCTGCCCTTCAGAAGTACTCAGAAGTTCAGCTGCAGCAGCAGAATGTTGTGAGGGTTCTACCTGGGGCAAATCTCAAAGATAGTGTGACTCTTATATCATCATCACATTATGGCCCTGGCTTCCAGTTTGTTTCTGAGCCCACTTCAAGGTGCTCATTAAGGCCTCAACAGTTTTGAACCAGAGTGGTCAAAGGGTGGACCCCTGGCTGCCCTCTGCCTGTCCTCCCTGCTTCATATCAACCCTCTAAGTGCCTGGGACAGACCACGGGCACACAAGACAAGGCTCTGGAGTGGTGCCCGGCCCTGGAGCTCTGCCTTGTTGTACTGCCCGCTCTTTGGTGAGGTTTCAGCACTCAGGAATGTCCAAACTCTTTTGTAGGGGGTGGGGGCTGCATTTGAACACTTTGGGGCTGGGCTGGGCTGTCTTGGATCTTTTATTTCAGTATTGTTTTAATGATCTATGGTTGTTTGAATGGAAACAGTGTTAACAACCGCCAGCATCCCTTCAGTGGAATGCAAAGTGTGGAATATAACTCTCTTCAATAAATGCATACCGGCTGACACCCTGTGCACACTTATCCGGGAGTAGTAAGTCCTATTTAAATAAAGGGGACTTACTTCTGAGTATATATGCCTAGGATTGCACTGACGTGCATTAACAGAGTGCTTTTCCTGATTATTCCAAAATGTTTCTCTCATGTTTCCTCTCACTGATCCTGACAAACCTTGGAAGGGAGGTCAGTCCTGTCACGAGGAGAGCAGAATTGATGAACCACAGACCATCATGGCTTCTTGCCAGTAGCCACCGAGATCTGACGGATCGGGCAGAATGAGGTGCAGTTTGAACAGAGGCCTTCCTAGCTCACAGCTTTGTGGCAAAGGTGAGAGAGGTGGGAGTCTGTAGAAGGAGCCAACCTATTTGGGTACCGTAAGGCCAAGGGTGCTGGCAACCAGCAGAAGGACGGCATGCTCTCCGCTGGGGGCACACCTGTTTTTCATTTTGGCCAGATCTCAGTGCTCTCACCTTCTGATGACCCCCACACAAGAAATGCTTTCAAATGTAACATTTTAAAATGCCTCGCAGATGTCCCTCCAACCGTGACACAGATGTCCAGGCCAAGCTGCTTCTCTCAGGCTTCATCCAGCTTTGGAGGCATGCGGTGTGCTTTGCTTAGGTGCCTCAGCAGGCAGAGATCTGGTGGGCCAGAGGCAGATACGAAGCTAGGTCGGCAGACGGTCATGTTCCCAAACGTGGTGGTCTGGGGCGGGGAAAGAGATGATAAGGCAAGGCAGCCTGTGTGAGTCCTCATCCGACGAGAGGTTCAGACTGACGAACCAAGCCTGAAGCAACAGTCCACATGGAGCTAGCCAGGTTCCTACTGGTTCCGCCAGATGGATCACCTGACCTGGCTGGCATGCGGTGCTGCAAAGATGGAGCCAAACCTTCTCTTGCCTGAGAGCTGCTCCCCCTGGTGGTGGTGCAGGGAGTAAGGCACCTAGCCCTGGCTGCTGGACACCCCCGGTGCAACTTGGAATAAGCATCTCCCTGCATGCTAACGAATGTTATATTTTGAAAATGTTGGGCTTTGGAGAGAAACATGCTTATTATGGCTCCTCCAAGGGACAGAGAAGCAGCTGGTGGGGGAAAGGATTAAGCACCCTCCCCCTGCTATTTCTCTACTCCAGGTTCACCTTCTGAAGGGACTTTTTCCCCTGCAAAAGGCCATCAGAGTTCGTTTACACACATATTTGCACATCCTGTGGCCTCATGGCTGAGCTGAGGGAAGACTCCCTGGACTTCTCACCCTCCTAGCACTGAAGTCCACCAGCAAACCTACCACCCTGCCAACTCCTTCGCAATCACTGCAGGAGGCTCTGGGGCCGCTTTCCTATACATGCAACCTTCCTCGCCTCGCCTCTGATCCTCGTCAGGCACCCATTCTGCTTACCACACAATGTTTGTCTGAAAACACGTCTGGAGGGCAGCCCATTCCAAGGGAATCGAGACGGGTTCCAAGCGAACACGCAGCTGCTCTGAGCGGCTCTTGAAGTCCCTGCAACCCACCTGCAATTTATTGACTGGGATTAGATGCTTATTGTGTATGACACTTTAAATACCATTACATCGGAGTTTATACAAGAGAGCCCAAGTTTTGAAAAACTGGAATCTTAGCAGAAAACAGCTGGACCATTTGTTTACATGATAGACAGGAAAGAATCTTGGCTCTGGGATGCCCTACAGCAGGCTCTCTCTCTCTCTCTCTCTCTCTCTCTCTCTCTCTCTCTCTCTCTCTCCTCTGTGTGTGTGTGTGTGTGTGTGTGTGTGTGTGTGTGTGTGTGTGTGTGTGTGTGTGTGTGTGTGTGTGTGAGCACGCATGTGCACACAACACATCAGACCAGCAGCCAAGGAAAAGAAATGAGGGGAGAAACAGTCTTCTTATTTCACTCCCTGTTTCACATGTGCCAGCTAATTTGTCCCCGGTGTCAAGACCTATGCTAGGGTTTAGTCTGGAATCCCACTGCACACCTGCCAGACAGACCCCCCCCCAAACCCCAGGCCACAGAAATCCCTGGCCATCGGGGAGGGGGCTCTTCTCCAGTTCACTGAGCTCCCCATAGACTGCTCACATTCCGTATTCTGTTCTAGCATGAAAGACTTTGTTTGAAATCATAATAGTTCACCAGGCTGTAATCACATTATAGCACACATGGAGAACAGAAAGAAAGAAAGAAAGAAAGAAAGAAAGAAAGAAAGAAAGAAAGAAAGAAAGAAAGAAAGAAAGAAAGAAAGAAAGAAAGAAAGAAAGAAAGAAGGGAGGGAGGGAGGGAGGGAGGGGGCAAATCATGTGCTTTGGATTCAACCTTCCAATGCTCCAGTTACACAGCTGCACTCCTGTTTTCTGACCAAGACAATCTCGATTTTTCTGTTGCATTCCTTCACCCTTGTCTTGAAGAAAATAAAAACCACCAGGTGATATTTTACTTTCTCTTTAAAGATACGCAGGCATTATCATTCATTACTCCTTTGGCTGGAGACCATTTTGCATTTGATCCCATAAGAACATAGGAAGAGCCCTGCTGGATCAGGCCAAAGGCCCATCTAGTCCAGATTCCTGTATCACACAGTGGCCCCACCAGATGCCTCAGGGAGCACAAGACAACAAGATAACCTGTTTCCTGTTGCCACTCCCTTGCACCTGGCACAGAGAAAACCCACTTCTAAAGCCAGGAGGTTGCATATGGCTTGTTAACTTGTGATGGACTTTTCCTCCATGAATCTATCCAATCCCCTTTTAAAGGCATCTAGGCCAGGTGCCATCACCACATCCTGTGGCAAGGAGTTCCACAGATGAATTACACACTGGGTGAAGAAATGTTTTCTTTTGTCCCTTCTAACTCTCCCTCCACTCAATTTTAGTGCATGTCCCACCCCTCTCCAAGGAGCTCAGGGCAGCATACAATGTTCTTTCCCCTTCCCTCTGACCTCCACAACAACCCTATGGCAGGTGAGGCTGAGGGCAGGTGACTGGTCAGGGAGGGTTACTCAGTGAGCTTCAGAACTGAGTGTGGCATCAAACTCCCAAGTCTTAGTCCAACGTTCAACCACTGCACCAAACTGGCACCCAGGTTGCTAGGATGCCCCTTCTTCATCTTCCGTTTTCTTCTGGTCTTTGTCTACACTGCCTTCCTATGGAGGAGAGGAAGCACAGACAAGCACAACCACAAGCCCATGTGCAGCAGCACGTGGAAAGAGGAGTTGGGGTTCCGCTCAACAGACACCTTAGTGTGCAGATGTGCGAGACACACAGTGCAAGCATTGCGCTCTGAATGAAAATGCTGCCCCATACAGTTCCTGACTTCTACTCTCAAAGCAATGCTGGCTTTACTAAAAATAAATTCAGGCCCAAACTGCTGACTTCCAAACAAAACGATTCTGGCAACTGGGCCAATGGTAAAAACCCAGCTGGGCTGGGTTGTTGTCTGTTTGGTTGACAACCCCACTTCCTAAAAGGAAGAACTATATATATGCAATCTGTCAAAAAGAACACAGACTCTTATTGGCTTCGACATTTATAGGACTGATCCAAAAATTATAGACTGTCTTTCAGCTCAAGAAGTTGTGGTGCTGAGGGCTCCAAATGGGGGCCAGAACTGCTCCCCTCAGCTTACCACTTTTTCCTACTGCTACTCTCCTGCACAACAGCAGGTGCTGGTGGCTGCCATTTTTTACCCAGGAAGCTGTGGAATGACCCTGAGGTTCATATATGACACTCATAATAAGAACATCTGAAAAGCCCTGCAACTCAATCAGGCCAAAGGGGGCCCCTCTAGTCCAGCACCCTGTTTCCCACAGCAGTGAGAGAAAGGCAAACTTCTCTCCCCCCATTGCTCCCCTGCAACCAGTGGTGTAGCAAGCGGGGGGTGGGGGGCGATCCACCCCGGGTGCCTGGCTAGGAGGGGGTGCTGCGTGAGGCCCAGCCAAGATGACGTCAGTGGGAGAAGCAGCAGCAGCAGCTGTGGTCGCCACTATGCTGGCCCCGTCATGTTTCTGCAGCTTTGCGATCTGGCTGCCTCCCGCTTCCTGCTCCTTTGGAGGCCCTCATTGAGCCTCCAATGGAGAAGGAATGGAGGGGGCGGCCAGATCGCAAAGCTGCAGTGGCCTCTCCTCCTCCTCTTTGTGTTTCTGCAGCACGATCTGGCTTTGGAGAACCCAGAAGTTATGTCACGGCATTGCGTGACATCACAACGTTGCCCTGGTATTCAGAAGCATTTTGCTGCTGAACCGGGAGGCAGCGCATCGCCATCATGATCAGTAGCCATGGATAGACTGGCCCTCCATGAGTTTGACCCATCCTTTTGAAAGCCATTCAAGCTAGTGGCCATCATCACATCTTGTGACAACAGATTCCGCCCACTAATTATGCGCTGAGTGAAAGAGAAGCTCCACCCACCAACCCATTTCATTGCATGATCCCTGGTTCTAGTATTATGAGAGAGGGAGAATATCTCTCTCTCTCTCTCTCTCTCTCTCTCTCTCTCTCTCTCTCTCTCTCTCTCTCTCTCTCTCTCCCTCCCTCCACCATGCATAATTTATACATCTCAAGCATTATCCTCCTTAATCACTTTTTTTCTCAAGCTAAAAAAGCCCCAAATGACATTTGGGTTGCCTTTTTTGTATCTTTTCCAGCTCCTTTTTGAGGTATGGCATCCAGAGGGAGGTGTGTGTGTGTGTGTGTGTGTGTGTGTGTGTGTGTGTGTGTGTGTGTGTGTGTGTGTGTGTGTATTTGGGGGGAATGGTGGTGCCGATCAGAAGCTGTTGGGAGAAGCAAGTTTCATATAACCCAGTTTTGTCCACACTCACCCCTGAAAACTCATCAAAACACCGCCCCCCCATTTCACCCCCAGTGAAATGGACTGGAGGTCATTTTGGCTTGGTCCCAGTAATGAGGCACACCAATCATTTGCAAACTGTGTTCTGGGAAACCCTGGCTATGGTTCTTTCGAAGCTTATCAAGACTCCTTGATAAGATGCGTCACAGCAGGCAAATGTCCCTCCAAGTCAGCTGCCCAACACTACGAGCCATCCCCTGAAATGTGCAGCTTTACAGTAAGGTGCTGTGCATGTGGGAATCCACGTTCTCTGTCCACATCTGCCAGCAGGAACCCAGCACACCCAGCCATTGCCCCACACAGACGGATCATCCACCACACAAAACACCCCAGACTGCCAGGCACGACGTTGCGGTCCAAAGGATTGTTCGAAACGGCTTTTGTTGACTTTGCTGAATTATTCTCATGCCTCAAACACAGCCCACGTAGCCTGTCCTTTCTGCCAACATTTTGGTGGGCACTGAAAGCCATCAAAGCGGCACACACGCTGCTTTGCACTCTATCTCTCATCCACATGGTAGTGCTAAATCTGTTTCTTTTTCACAGTTCGATCCCACTGTTCCTCCAAGGTGCTCGGGGCTGTGTAGACACCTCCTCCTCTCCCCGGTCCTTGTTGCAACACCACTGTGAGGTCGAGGTAAGTGAGAGTCAGTGGCCCAAAGTCACCCAGGAAGTGGGGAATTGAACCCCGGCTTCCTTTGCCCTAGTGTGACACACAAATCACTGCACCACATGGAATTCCTCGAAAACATACTCCTAAGGCTTTGAGACTGGAAGAGATGTGAAGGGCTAGCAGCCCAATCCTATCCTGGGCTGGCCCAGAGCATGCAGTGGTGCTGTTGCAACCTCTGCTGCATGCTATGGGCTGGCAGGGACTAAGCAGTAATGGAGAGGTAAGTAAAAGGCGACGTAGACATTTCTAAAAAAGAAATAAAAATTAATTAAAATGTTGTTTGAGACTGACCAGGGAGGCTCTGCTCTCTTCCTTCTGAAGTGCAGTCAGTGAGCATGCAGGATGGGCGGGGCCTTCTTGGTTATGGCACCCAGACTCTGGAACCCCTTTCCTTGGGAGGCCCACTTAGCCTCTTCTCTCGTGGCGTTGAGCAGTCTGGTGAGCACCACCTGGTTTAGGAGGGCCTTCAAGATGGGTGAATTGTTGTGCCCCTGATTGATGGTTCTTACTCTGCGACTTCTGGAAGGTTTGATGCCGTTTCTGAGAACTCTTGTGCTGTGCTATGACTGTGTTTTCTAATTTCCACGGCACTTCGGGGACCAGTGGATAACAACTTACTAATAAACGTTAAAATAAATGGATCAAGAAGCACTGGAGTTGTAGGCAGCCCTTTGTTCTGGTTCAAAAGGCGGCTCTTCTGAAGTTCTCACAAGCATTGCGTCCAGACAGTCCCGCTTCCCTTCTTGTCCTTCTCGAGTGTGGAGCTTTGAACTCGGCACTCCTTGACGGAGGAACTCAGAGAAGAGCCCCTTGCTGCTCGCTCTATTTGGCCACCTCCGTGCATACCGCAGAGATCCCCACTGGGCAAGAAGCCTGTACTTCAGAAGAAAACTTTGGCAGGGCAATTCCGACAAGATTTGTTTCCATTCTGGTTTTGAACTCCCGCCACTGGATGGTGACTCAACAAATCATTAAAAGCCTGGACAATAGGCATGTTTTCCTCCAACCTCCGTGGCCACCTGTTGAACTCTGCCCCAACCGGGGTTAATCCACCACGCACTCTGTTAACCTCAGCCAACAGCCTGGCACGGTGCAGCTAGTTTCAGAACAGGAGGTTGCAGGGGGCCTTCGGCTGGTCCCAAGCAAGTTGCTTGCTGCCGAGTCCAAACTTTAAAGGGGTTTCATACTGCAAACGTTGCCCAGAAGAAGCAGAAAAATGACAAACAATGTTTTCCTTTCTCGCTTCCCTCCTCCCAGTCATCTCTCTCGCATCCAAGGAGTCACACGATAAAAGTGATTGCTTGGTAGATCCGGACATGAATGAAAGTGCCGCCTTACGTGGCATAGCGCATAGGGAATGTGCTCCTAAGAGGCATGGCCAGGCCACTGATTTTGATGGCTTCAAATGTATTTATTTATTTAAAGAATGTATATTCCGCCTTTCTCCCGACAGGGCAACAAAGGAGGACTATTTCTCCGTTAGCTGCACATGCACAGTTATTCGCCACAATCACAAAATGGAGACAGCCGCGCAGGTGCTGGAGACCGACCAGGAAGGCTGTCTCTGTCGTGCTCTCCTTGCAAGTCCACAGAGGCATTGAGCTGGCTGCTGTTGGAAGCCAAAGGAGAGTTTGGCCCAATAATCCACCCAGGCAATTCTGATAATCCTGTGTGAGCTCCAGGGTCCCCTCTAATCCGTTTGGTAAGAGGGACTCTCTCTCTCTCTCTCTCTCTCTCTCTCTCTCTCTCTCTCTCTCTCTCTCTCTCTCTCTCTCTCTCTCTCTGCACACTCGCTTGTCTTTAATGCAGATGGCTCTATCTCTCTGTGCTGCATACCAATCCAGTTACAAACCTGCTGGCATGGGAGTCAAGCAAGACAGCTATTCCACTTCCCCTCCTCCTCCTCCTCCTCCTCCTCCTGTTAACAGCTTTCAAGCTGCTTCCTTTATAGCCACCTCCTGTAGGTGGTTGAGCAGCTGGGGCCAAGGGCAAACATCACACATGCCCAGAATGTTTTGCGAGCTGCAACTCCCCAGATGTTTGGGTCTGGAAAATGTTTTTTCCAAGCAGGTTCTACGGGCTCCTGCTGGCTGGCTCCACTTAATGGGGAATGTGGAAAGCGCTCGGAGTTCAGAGAGCAATGTCATTCTCTTCTTGTTGGGTGGAAGGAAAATGTTCTCCTAAGCACTCCAGAGGTGAAACAAGACCAAGGCTGCAGAGAAGACAAGCTCTGCTGCCTACCTCCATCTCTACCCTCTCTTGTAAAGGTTCCTTCCTGCACAGCAGGTGCCTGGGCTTGGGGGAGGGTACAGTGCTGGACTGGCCAGGAGGGCTACTGAGTCTGGCATAAGGTTGGCAGGGGTGCTCACCTCTGTTCGCCAGCTTGCCTCCACTACTGCTGCTCCTCCGCCCACTGTCTGGATTGGAAAAGGAAGATGGGGATGGAGCAGGAAAAGGTGGCGGCGGAGAGCACAGTGGCAAGTGAGAGCATCGCCACCCGTTCCCCTCTTCCTTTTCAGATCCAGGGAGTGGGACCAGGGCACATCAGCAGGTGAGAGCAGCAGCAGCAGCATTTGGCACCCGGACTCAGGCATAGAGGGTCTTCGGCTGGCCTTGGAAGGGGCTGTTGCTCAGTGCATTGGCTTTGCCTGTTTTACGCTAGCTGCCTTGGGCGCCCACATCAGTGGAGGAAAGGCAGGACAGAAATAATATACATCAGTAAATATTGAAGATCCCAGACTCAGCTCCCTACATATAAGAACATAAGAAGAGCCCTGCAGCAGGATCAGGCCAAAGGCCCCTCTAGTCCAGCTTCCTGTATCTCACAGTGGCCCCACCAGATGCCTCAGGGAGCACACAAGACAACAAGAGACCTGTTTCCTGTCACCACTCCCTTGCATCTGGCATTAAGAGAGAGCCTACTACTAAAACCAGGAGGTTGCATATCCCCATGATGGCTTCTAACCTGGGATGGACTTTCCTCCATAAATCTGTCCATTCCTCTTTTAAAGGCATCTAGGCCAGGTGCCATCACCACATCCTGTGACAAGGAGTTCCACAGATGAATTACATGCTGGGTGAAGAAATATTTTCTTTTGTCCGTTCTAACTCTCCATGGTTCTAGTCTTGTGTGAGAGGGAAAAGAACTTCCCTCTATCCACTCTCTCCATCCAATGCATAATTTTATACGTCTCAATCATGTCCCCCCTCAGGCGCCTTTTTTTTTTAGACTGAAAAGCCCCAAACACTGTAGCCTTTCCTCATTAGGGAGGTACTCCAGCCCACAAATCATTTCGGTCACTCTCTTCTGCACCTTTTCCAGTTCCACAATATCCTTTTTGAGATGCGGAGACCAGAACTGGACGCAATACTCCAGATGTGGCCTTACCATCGATTTGTACAAAGGCATAATGATATTGGCTGTTTTATTTTCAATCCCTTTTTTAATGATCCCAAGCATGGAATTGGCCTTCTTCACAGCCGCCGCACACTGGGTCGACACTTTCATCGACCGGTCCACCAGTACCCCAAGATCTCTCTCCGGATCCGTCACAGACAGCTCAGAACCCATGAGCGTGTATGTGAAGTTTTGATTTCTTGCCGCAATGTGCATCACTTTACACTTACTTACATTGAAGCACATTTGCCATTTTGCTGCCCATTCTCCCAGTTTGGAGAGATCTGCCACCAACACATGAAAGACGCATTTGCCATAACTGGACTTGCAGCAGCGGATCACTAGGTCCGCTGCCGTAGGCCCAGGATAGGATTGGGGCCATAGTGTATTACTGAGCATTACGTATCTGAAGCTTGTGGGCTTCCTGAAGGCATCTGGTGTTTGTCCACTCCGAAGAGCAAGACGTTGGACTAAATGTGCCCATGCTCTGATCCAGCAGGGCTCTTCTGATATTCTTATGAGGCCGTAAAGACCTCTGGTGTTCTGGGTTCATGGCAGACGCAAAGGTTTAGGGATGAAGAGAGAACTGAATATGAAACCCAAGACATGATCCATGGCACAAAACTGGTTATCTGTTACTCTGACAAAATCAAGCATCATTATTTTTATCAGTAGAAGCTGAAAATAGCTGTGCCATGGCTGTGTATAGAAAAACAGAATACCATCAGTGTTGGGAAAGCGAAGTAGTACCACATCATTATCTATGTGGCATTTCTTTCTCCCCCAAACTCCTCTATAGTTTTGTTTAAAAAAAGACCTCATCATTTTCTTGGAGATCAACAAGAGAGTCTGTCTGCTAGAACCGTGGGTTAAACTTGACTCCCTTCTAAATTACTTTTGCAAGAAAGATAATCCCAAAAGCTCCACTTCTAAGAGACCAAGGAAAGGAGTCCATCTGTCATGTGGGAAATGCCCCACATCGCCCTTGGAATGGTGGGTTGCTACCAACACATTTCAGAGATCATGTTGGTGGCGACACGGAGATGAAGGGACGCTCATGTTGGGCGAAAGCAACTTGGCGTGTCTGATACTTGGCGGCGTGTACCGTATTGTCCCGAGTATAAGACGCACCTGATTATAAGACGCAAATTAGGAGAAAAAAGTGAGTCTTATACTCAGACCAATACGGTATTTTGCTCAGTGCCTGTGATCCTCAGCCCTTGGTGGTGCCAGTGCAGCAGAGTACGTCCCACGGAGTTCAATGGGGCATATTCCCAACTGAGAGTGGAGGACAGACGTATCAAGCAGGGATGGACAAGTCTCCCAGTGTTTTACTCCAATGGGGCAGAGCTTTCTGAGAGACTTGAGACCCAGGCCTTTGCAGGCAGATGATTCAAAGGCACATCAAGGCATCCAAGGCTCTCAAAACCAGGAGCCTTTTGGGAGGGACCACATCATTCACAAAGACTCCGGTTTGTGCTGCAGGTTCCCTTCCACCAAAGCAAAGTGGTTGCCTGCTTTGGGGGTGAGGAAGGCAACAGTAGAGGTAGTGCTCCCAGAACTGCGTTCATCAGCAGCCATCAATCCACCGGACCGGGGGGGGGGGGGGAAGGAGGGGCAGCATACCGACAGCCACACCAGCAGGTGTCAGTGATGAAGCAAAGGGCATGGTGCATGTGTGTGTGTGTGTGTGTGTGGCTAGCTGGGCAGGCCGCTGCAGGAGGCGCCCTGTGTCACATGCCAGCCCAGTGATTGGCCAATTACTGCTCCCTCTGATAGGTCCATGTGCTACAGCCTCCCAGCCAGGTGTGCCTGCTTGAACTGATGCCAGGTGTCAGCCAGCCAGGTGGGGTGCTCTTTGTCTGTCTGTCTGCCTGGGTGGTTAGAGGGAAGCTTTGTGGAGTAGCTGGTGTGGGTTAGGGTTAGCCTGTTCTTTTGCCCCTGCCACAGGTGTTTCTGGCCAGTCATGCAAAGGGGGGGGTGCCTCGCTGGTTAGGGCAAGTCCCTTGGCTGGGCTTGAACCCATCTTGCCTGGTGCCCAAATAGGATTGGGCCATTACAGAAATAAAGAGAAGATAGCTCGTCAATGGCTACTAACCTAACCAGGACAGCTAAGTGGAGCTTCCAGGTTCAGAGACAGTGTACTTCTGAAGACCGGTTGCTGGGGGGGGGGGGATAGTGGGGGAGGCCATCGTCTTCATGATGCCTGGCTTGTGAACTCCCTTCCCCAGGACCGTAGCCCTAGTCCAATTGCCCTCCCCCATCTTCTACTGCATCACGTCTAGTTGCTCTGGGTGTGAGTTAATTGTGCTAAATTTGCAAACACCCCTATCTGTCCCTGACAGATACATATGTGCACTCATCATCATCATCATCATCATGGGAGAAAATAAATCACTTGCACAGCTGGAGCTTTTCTAGCCATTTCTTTTACTGCAGAAGAGGTTCAGGTTAAAAAAAAAAAGAAGCTTCTCTCTCTCTCTGGACGTGCAAATCACTGAGATGAAAACTCCAAACAGAGGCGTTCTTATATGGGGGGACCAACGCGTTCGGCTTCTTCATAAAGCTCTCGACCGCCGAACGGGGCGGTCGCTTAAAGGAGGGCTTATCCCCAGCCTTCGGAGCGCAGCCTCCGGAGGCCGGGGACGCGCGGAGTGGGCGCTCAGCCCCGAGCCCGGCTACTTGGGGGGGGCGCTCCAACCCCGCCCCCCCCAGGCGCTGGGAGGGCTGGGAACGCCACTGACTCCAAAAACATTTGGGCCTAAGCTGGAAAAGAAAAGTGCAGCTATTCTTCGAAAAGAGGCCTCTGATTTATCTATTGTGATTTGATTAGATTTTCAAATGTTTATGCTTCCGTTGTGGCCTAAATAGGCCCACAAGGCAGCTTACGATAAAATAAAGATGTCTAAAATGGTAAAACATTCAACATCACGACAAAATTTATAAAAGATCATATAGCCTTAACTTGAAAGCAGCAGCTCAAAAGAGAAAAAGCAAATGTGCCAGTCCTTGCCCCCAAGTTCCCTCTGGAACACCCTTGCTACCGGGGCAAAGAGGCACCTGTTAGAGTGCTGGTGGTGGTCCTCTTATATTTAGCAAGGGGTGAGTCGCTGGCCCTGCTCATGCCAAATAGAACATCTTTTCCAGTGGCTGTTTGCTGGTGCTTCTTCTGTATTAATATTTTTCTAAGATTGTGGGCCCTCCTGAGACAGAAAACTATTAATTAATTTTGCTGCATAAAACCCTTAGTGAATTTGTTATATACGGTAATTTTAAAATATACATTACAAATTCTTAATAAATAAATGTGTGGCACACTTGGGCAGGCAAACCAATAGCCCCAGTAGTATCAGGCAGTCACGTCGCTAGGATGCGCGTCACCCCAGAGCGGGGGCGCGCGTCACCTTTAAGGGAGAGGCTCCGCCCCCGCGCGTGACGTCACGCGTAGGAGCAGAGCACCCTCCCCGCTCCATTTTCGGCTCATTTTGGAGCCAAACGGACGCAAGGGTGGGCGGGCGGGCCCAACTTAAACATCAAAAATGTAAGTACGGGGGGCGCGCGACACCCTTGTGCGCGCGTTGCCCCCTGGCGGCCCGCCCCCCGCGCTTCCCTCCGTCGACGCCCATGGTATCAGGTCTGGACTCGTCTCCCTTTTCCACGCTGTGCTGGTGCCTACTCCCGAAGTCGGTCGTCTGGAGGCCAAACCACCCCGTGGCATGCCACGGAGGGCTACAAATATACTACAGTGTGCGCTAGACTGGCACATATCTCATGCATGACACATATTACCAATCCAGGAAGCATAGCCACAGTCTGAATCAGCTATGTTCACCTTCTGTGATGTCTTCATGTCTGATTTGATATGTAGCAGTGGCGTCGCCAGAGGGGGTGCAGAGCACTAAGTTGCGAGAGACGCTGCAACGTGCCGTGTAAGTGGCCCCTCCCTCCCCCTTGTTGTCTGAGCCATTCGGAGCAGATGACTGCAATGCGCAGGCGTTCAAGGAGTCTCCTGCATGTTGCCGTCATCTGCCCCAAATGGCTCTGATGGTGGGTGGGAGGGGCCACCTACACGGCACATTGCACTGTCTCTCGCGACTTACTGCTCCGCACCCTCTCTGGCGATGCTGCTGGCATGTAGTGCTATGACGGTGCTGTGACTGTGACATTCAGTACAGGCTCCCTGATCGCCTGGGATCACTGTAGGGAGGAGAAGGAAGCCCTACCCAGAAACAGAGCACCAGCTTAGGAGAGAAGGAGAAGGAAACACACAGCGGTGATCTGGCTCTAAAGACAGGGCACCTCATGGAGCTTATGAGGAAATATTTGGACTCCTCTGAAAGCTCTGTTTTGGGTCTCCAAATCACAACAACTAGTGCAGCTGCAATGCATTAGCCCCATCCCATCCCAAAGGCTCAACGACACTCGCCAGAAAGGTTGGCAAGTGCTGCCGTCTGCCTTGTAACCAGGATGCCACCCACAAGGCTCTTGAAGCAAGCTGTGCAGGATCAACCCTGGGAAGAAAAGGTGATGGTGGGCTGCAATGGAGGTGTGTGACGATCACAATGCACCTCCTCTGTGCCATCCGCCCCCTCCCCTTCCTCCCTGCCCCCTCCCCCCTTCACGTCTATGGCACGGGAAGAAGATCTTAGTACTGAGCAGTTTTTAAGGATCTGGTGACAGATTCTTTGGACCTGATCATGGGCAACTTTCGCAACTGAGTGCATCATTTCACTGAAGCAAAACGGACTATTTGTAAATAGGCTGAGTAAATACTGCGACTGGAATTGCATGTCTATTTTAAACAGAGAGTATAGCCACTTTGGATGGAAATCCGAGACGTCCTGTCTACAAGGCTATTTAGCCAATGGGTTTGATGCATGTGGTTTCCGAGGATGGTTGACTTTCATCCAAAAGACACAGCTGGGATAATTTAGTCCCAAATAGCTTTTCCTTGGCTCTGCTCAGCATGGGCTTTAATATACCTGCTGTTGTCAGAGCGGTAAGCAAATACCTCGGAAGTGCTTTCCTGTCACTCGCGAATGCGTGAGTGTCTGTGCTAATAGGTATTATTATGGGTTTGGACAGGCTATCGCTGTGTTCAGGGGACCCACAGTAAGACTGGAGGTCTTACCACACCTTCCTATCATGACCAGGCCAGAACCGGATGATGAGACCTCTTTGGCAGAGGAGGAGGAGGAAGATGACGACAAGGACCCCACCATTGCCAGCCTGAGCACCAATGGGAGCGAGCAAGTGGAGTCCGTGGTGAACTGGAGAACACAGCCAGATACTCCTGACTGAGGCCACTGCCCAGGTAGGTGCTGCTCCCTCAGGGAGGCTGCAGATTCAGGGGAAGCGACACACCCTGGCAGCCCCCCCCTTCCGCTCCAGACCCCCCGAGAGCAGAGGAGTGATCAGTCTGCCTGAGCAAAGGCTCCAGCCAGGAGGAGCTGTGGCACCCCCAGCCATCAGGCAATAGGAGCCCCCCCCCTTTCCTGCTTTGAAGGAGGAGGCCAGAACCCTCATGTGTTCCGGATCACAGCCCTGATGGTGGTGGTCCTGGGGGAGCAGGCGGGGCAGGTATGAAGCTGCTCCTTGGGTGTCGGCAGTTGCTGATGCGACACCTCATCCAGATCCGCCATTCGCTCCAGCAGCTGCCCTGCTCTTCTGAAACCTTGCGCCCTGACCTACTGGTCTAGATAGACAGCGCCCTGGTCTAGTGTATGAGACAGGAACCTGAACCGCCCAGCATGAATGGTGCAGAACAATGGTGGGGCTGGGGCACCAATTTGGTATACTGGGTGCGTAGAGGGCAGGGGGTGCTTTGATACCATGGATGAGCCTTCTGCAGAAGAGCCAATGAACATGTGGAGGCTGGAGGTCACACCTGCCTCAATGATCCCGCTCCCCTGCTCTTCACATGCTTAGTGTGCCCAGTTGATTTGTGAACAGGACGTACGTAAGACTAACTTACAAAAACGACGGGCCGTGTTCAGAGCAGATCTCTGTGAATTTTCCTTCCTTGATACCTCAACCTCTCAGTTTTCCCTCTTCCCACAGCAATGTAATGTGTCTGTCATGCTGCCAGTCACTGAGCTAAATGGATCCATGGTCTGACGGTATAAAGTGCTTCCTTATGTTCAGTGCCGGATCCTGATGGCTTCCTTGAAGCTGTGAAGCTCTGTGGAAAGAGGGTTGCAGTACACAATGTATAGCGTGGGGGGGGGGGGGGGACACAAGCCAGCGCTTACTTTGAGAAAGGGCCCATCAGGCTTTCTCTCCCAACGTATTTTTAATGAAAGTGCTTGTCCCAAATTCATGTGCAAAAATAAAGGAGTGAGGACAATGGAGCATGTGCAGAATGCCTTTCACATTGATCAGTTATACTCTGACCAGGGGGGACATGCATAGGTTGCGGCGCTTTACCATGAACTATGAAGGGTCAGGTTTTGCTGTGCCCCACACCGCATGTCCCTGACTCTGTCCCCCCAAACACACACACATCTTGGATTAAGACTTGCAAGGTTCAGACCCATCACCTTTAATTTTAGACATGACTACAGATGTCTTCTTTGACTAGAATTGACTACTAGCCTGTTTAAAAAAATGGAATTCCATATGATATGTCAAATTTTCATTTTTGAAGACTTTTTCTTTTTTTTAAAAAAAAAAAATGAGCCCAATCCAGCCACAGTCCGGAACATTATAAAATCCCTTTGATTTCAGTGGGAGAATTAAGCAGGTGCTTAAATCTCTCCTAGGGACATAGACTGGGATTTAGGTCAACAATGGGAAACATGCTGAATTAAGTATTGTATAAAATCCCCCTCCTTTCTGAAACTCTGAAGTCCAAATAATGGGCCTACCAGGAAGTAGCCACAAAAGCATCATATTTTCTAAGGATTCCAGATCATTCATTCTGTGACTATTTTGGGAGCTGTTTTCATGCAGGTGCTTGGAAATATTTCACTGCCCAGAATGCTTGAAATAAATATTATCTCCGCAACACACAGGCCGAAGGCGACGACTTTGCCTGCCTGAGTCTTCACTGCCAGTGCGACGGATTCCTTCTTGGCTTCAAAGGCCACAAAGGCCTTTGTTGCCGAGGGCAACTCCAGCCTCCACCAAGCAAAGGGGCCTTCTTCTTCTTCGGGCCTGTTCATTATGTTCTGGCGCAATGAAGAGAAGTTGTTCACCAGTGGCTTCCTTCCTGTCCGCACGTATCTGCTGTTCAATGGGCTGTGTTCTCCATGCTCGCTCTTAAATGGGTGAGGTTGGAAGGAAAATGAAAATGTGGCCATCTGTGGTGTGGTGAAATGCTCCTGGCGAGCTGGGGGAGCTCCGCACCCCACGTCTGTCTGCTGCTCCCTCTGGCCAGCCACCAACAAGCTGCTCTAGTCAACGCTCCTGCCCTCTTCCCGCTTGCTGAGAGTGAGTAGGAACAGGGTGGGGAGCGGCGGTGCCCGTCTTCCTCCAGCAGCACCGGAGGAAGAAGAAGGGCTGAAAACCCCAAATCCGACTGCAGCCACCTCCTCGCTCTCACTCTTACAGCCCAATCCTATCCCCCCCCCCCCCGGGCGATGCAGTGGTGCCAAAATGGCTACCATTTTCTCTCCAGTTTGAGCTCTGGTGACAGAGAAGAGGACAAATGTGTCTTGCGCGCCAGGACTCCCAGGAACGGGTTCCAGGAGGTTGGATCGCATTTTGGATTTCTCCCCCTGGTAGGACAGAGGTCCAGAAGGGGCCCCTTTCTTGTTTGTGCTCCTGCAAGCTTTGGGGGAGCTCTCTTCAGGACCCTCAGAGGACCGAGCACGGCTGGGGAAGAGGCACCTTCCTTTGTGTGAGACGCACTGCCTGTTGGGTAGCATCGTGTCCCCACGTTTTCAAGGTATGTGCATTACAGGGTCCCTTTTACAGTGCATCTCTTTTTGTGCTGTATTTATACAAATGACTGTGAACATGGGTCCTAAAGAACAGAAGGACACCCGCTCGCCACCGCCATCTTCTTTTTTAAAAACTTACCCGGGCACCGGCATCATGCCCTCACGAGATTTGGGTGCCAACATCTTGGATCGCGTCCACCCGAGGGACCACCTGCCTCAGCAGCAGCGCAGCAGTGCAGGGGGCCCATGACTTCTGCTCCATTTTGGGAACTGCGGAACTGGTGGAGAAAACGTGGGAGGCAGGAAAGGTCAGTCAGGCAAAACACCTAGAGGTAGGCTTACCAGATCTCCAACCGGGACAGAGTGCTAGACCTTTAGGAGAAGGAATGTGGGCAGGTGCAGCTTGTTAAACCTTTAGGCACAATCCTAGGCATGTCTACTCAGAAGCAAGCCCCAATGAACACAATCGGGCTTGCTTCTGAGTAGACATGCCTAGGATTGTGCTCTAAGGCAGGGGTTCTCAACCTTTGGAGGCCCGGGTACCCCCTATCCTGGTCCAATTTTCTGAAGTATCCCCTGCTAATTAACTGGTAATTAATTGGATTAATAAATTAATTAATTAGGTAATTAATCATTACATTAAGAAGTACTAAAACAATTTTAAATGTGAAAAAATGTATTATTTAACTGTGGGGGGGAGAGACACATGCAAGGATCTCTTTTTTCTCTTTCATTTTTATTATTATTAATATTATTATTAATATTATTATGGGGCTGTCAATGTGCATGACAATAAAAGAGAAGACAGGTCCCTGCCCCGAGGAGCTCACAATCTAAAATAGATTCAAAGGAGGCCACCAAGGGAAGGGAGGTGCCAGGGAAGATGGAGCAGAATATGTGAGCATTTCATGCACAAGTACTTCGGACGCTGAGTTGCAGTGAGATGGCAGCTCGAGTGCTGGAAAACGTGGGATTGTGGTGAGGGTTGAAGAAAATGGGAGAGGAGGGAGGCCTCCCGTGGGTGATCGAGGAGGTCATTCGAGGCAAGAGCCACCACTTTGAGGGAGCAGGAGACCTTTGGGCAGCTCAGCACGGAGGAGCTGCAGAGCAAAGGAGGTCATGGGCTGAAGCACAGCGGGATGCAAGAGTGGAGGGGTCCGGAGGGGTAGCGGCAGAGGGCCTTGGAGGTAGGGATGTAGGAGCTTGGGCTGGATCCCGGAGCAGACAGGAAGGGAGGGGCGTGGTGGGGCAGATGGTTTTGGCAGCGGAATGCTGGATGCAGCTGACAGAAGACCAGAGAGGAGGAGGCTGCAGCGCTCGAGGCAAGACAGGACCAGAGCACCCCCCCCTTTCACTCCCGCTTGGCTCCCTGCAAAAATGGTCCCGCCATTTCAGCACTTCCAACTAGGGCAGAGAAATGGGGGGCAGACGGGCACTTCAGCTCAGGCCTAACAGCGGACTGACCTGTGTTCATTCTGTGTTTTGTGCCACCTTGAGGGAGGATTCCTGATGGAAAGGAGAGACATGAATATTTTAATCAATTGCAAATAAATAAATCAGAGATAAGAGATGATGATGTGTGTGTGTGTGTGCGCGCGCACATGCGCGTGAGTGTGTCAGTCCGTGCATGAGTTAAATTTGCCTACATTTTTGACTGAATCATGATTGAAATGGCTTTCAACTCAATTGGGAGCAGCTGGCTTAAAATAAATGACGCTTCTGTGTTAATCTTAACTGTTCCAAACTTTAGAGGAATTTTTTAATGGAGAAAAAAATGATTGTCAAGCATCCTACTTAATTTCATTAGCTACTGTTACTTTTTTGGAATGCTCTTGCAGTGCGAGAGGATAAACATTCTCTTGGTGATAAGACAGAGTTTGTAAACTGCACTTTGGATGAAAGAGGGCCTTCGCTGCTGTGTTTTTATAGCAGGGTTTTAATGGTGTTTTAATACCCTGGGCCTGTGTCCTGGAAACTTGCAGACATTTGGACTGCAATATCAAGCCTGGCATATATTTACATTCTTCTACTGCTTACTCTGTTTACAATCCTGATCACTGATCAGCAGCTAACGTGGGGGGGGGGGGGGGGAGGAGGTTCCATTGAGATTCAGATCCTGAGTCTCAGTGGGTGGAACCCAGGAACTAAGAGGTGCTGTGTGTCAGGTCAAGGGGTGGAGCCTAGGGGCAGAGGGTGGAGCCTGATGAACATGGGGGTGGAGTTAATAGCAAAAATTCTCAGGCCATGTGCAAAATAGCCTGTGCTTTTAATTCTGGCTCCTTATCCTGCGGATCTTACTCCTTAAAGAGGCTAAACCTCCAAGACTTCATGGTGTACCTGAGACCTGGAAACCGGCTACCACCACCTACAGTCGTTTTACTGGGAAACCAGTGTAGACCAGTGGTTTTTACTGGGAAACCAGTGTAGAAGTCCAGCTACAGTTCCTCCTTTCCTTTCCCCACAGTCCATGATCACCTACTGCCTGTGGTGTGTGAGAAGGGAAGGAAATCATTAAAAAGGCACCGGGGGGGGGGGGGAGAGAAGCTGCTTTTAGGCCACCAGACTCATGAAATGACAGGGAGAAATGACAGGGAGAAGGAAAGAGGACAAGGAGGCGGTGGAGAACAGGGGCCGCAGCAGTGAGGAGGTCAGCTGGAGGGGTGTGGAGGAGAGGGCAGAGCAGGGGCACAGGGAAGCTGCTGATGTCGCCCTCTTCCTGGCCTCGATCTGCCCCCCTCCCTACCCTGGCCTCCACCCCATTCCTTCCCCTCCACACCCACCTACCCCCGCCTCCCTCCTGCCCCCTATAATGACATACCAGGAGTCGTCGAGAGACCTCTGGTCTGACATGCAGTTGCGGCTGGCAGCCATGCTGAATGGCGTGTCATGGCTTGCAACCGCCGTAAAGGGACTTGTGCTGCCGGAATGCTCGTTCTGGCAGCGCAAAGCCCCCATAGGATTAGACAGCAAGTTATGGAGATTGAGGATCAGACCTTCACTGCAGTAGTGGCCCCCCTGGAGGGCTCTGGAATCCCCCCCCAGCCTGGGCACCTGGCTGGGGGGGGCACCTTATCACCTCATAATAATAGGAGAATGTGATATTGTCTTTCTTTGTTGGCTGGTTGTAGGGTTTATTAGTGTCCTTGGCCGGCATTTCAGACATGTCATGAACTTATGACTTCTATCATTTTAAATTGGTGATGCTGTGGTGCTTAATTTGTTTTTGTTTGTTTTTTGTAATTTGTAAGCCATCTTTATAATATTATTAAAATACATGGCATGTTAAATAAAAATATTAAATAAGAAAGTTGTTTTTAAAGTGGCACAAGTCTCCCTTTTGTTTTTCTTCATGGGCATCGCCTGTTTTGGCCTGTCAGACCAGGGAGGCTTACCACCAACACCTTCCCCCATGCAGACATTTAAAGAAGTCACACGACAGCCGACATTAATCACCTGAGAGCACGAATGCAGCGATTTTCAATGTTTTTCTTGATAGACATGATAAGGGGAGTTGCTGACTGGGCCCAATCTCCACCCCCCCCCCCCAGGGGACCAGGGCAGGTGTCAAAGTGTGCCTTATGCTGCCATTGGTGGCCTTCACTAGTGGACTCCCAGAATTCCCTTGGCCCAAGGACAAAAACCACCCAATTCAAGACCACCATGACCTGCTGCTCCAAATGGATACATTCTTCACAAGCTGTTGGAAAACTACTCCGATGCTGCAGGGCAGATGACATCACCATACACTGAAGTCACAAGAAGTGAATGTTCAAGATGACCTCTCTGTCCATGTGGTTGTGCTTGGCAGCCAGCTCTCTCCTAGTTTATGTGTTTTCTCTTTTTTTAGGATGATGTTTTTAGAAGCCCTTTTGCTTTTAAAATTTTGTTTGAACTTATTTCATGTTTGTTTACGACATATAAATGCTTCTCAAGGTGAGAGGAAACTGAAAGGGGAACAGAAGGCTCATTTAGATCAGGGCAGGTTTAAAAAGGAGCCTCTCAAAGCTGTTACTGACATTATGATGTGAGGTTTCGTCCTGCAAGCTGATGTCAGTTCAGGCTTTGGAAATCTGCCAGTTGTAGTGACCCTCCAAAGAGTTGGACTCCTTAGACAATAGGTTGAGTGTACGTAGAGCTGCTCCTTCATGGATCATTGCCTTGTCGTGGCGAAGGGGCTTGCGTAACTCAATGAAGCCATGAGCTATGCCATGCAGGGACACCCAAGACGGACAGGTCGTAGCAGAGAGTTCTGACTAAAAGTGAGAAGGAAATGGCAACCCACTCCAGTAACCTTGCCAAGAAAATCCCATGAACAGTACCAAAAGGCTAAAAGATATGACGCCAGAAGATGAGCCCCTCAGGTCGGAAGGTGTCCAATATGCTACTGAGGAAGAGCGGAGGACTATTAAGACTCTGATGCTGGGAAAAATTGAAGGCAAAAGGAGAAGGGGAAGGCAAAGGATGAGATGTTTAGACAGCATCACCGATGCAACGAACATGAAAATGAGCGAACTCAGGAAGATAGTGGAGGACAGGAAGGCCTGGCTGGATATGGTTCATGGGATCACGAAGGGTCGGACACGACTTAACGACTGAACAACAACAACAACAACAACAACAACAACAACGTAGAGCTGTCCCTCACAAGCTGTGGGCTACAGGAAGGGACTTATGTCCAATCCTAATAGGGCCTTATGCGTTCCAGCAGTATGAGGTCCTTTACGGCTGTCGCAGAGCGCAACATGCCGGTGCCACTGCCAGAAGTGGTGAGTAGTGGCTCCGTATGGCAACAGACACCGGACACCCAGCGCCCCAGGTAGGACTGTGCGGGGGGGGGGGAGGCAGAGAGGACAGGGTGGGCAGGGTGGGCAGGACAGAGAGCGATGGGGGGAGGAACGAGGGCAGATCGGGCCCAGGAAGGGGGTGGGTTCAGCAGCAACTGCGTCTGCCAATTCCTCACACCCTTCCTGGGCTCGATCCCCCTTCATGGGTCCACCTGGTATCAGCGATATCGCTGGCACAGGTCCGAGTAGACCCACTGGGCCGGCAGGGGCCTTCCCCAGGGCAAGGGAACACATGTTTTGGCCTCTGGATGCCAAAATACCGAACGCCATGTTGGCCAGGTAGGATTGTGCTGTGTGTTTGTACCTCTATTTGTAAAACTGTGGGGCCCTGTGGGTGGGTGTGGAGCCCTGTGGCTCCCTTTCGTGTGAAGTCGGGCACCTTTCTGATCCTTTTCTCACAAATTGTAAGGTCCCTTGGAGCTTCTGTGGAGATATGCCCCACAAATTTGGAGTGGTGATGGAAGAATTCTGCAGAATTCAGGGGGGAACTGCTTTTGCAGATCTTTTGATCCATGGAATTCATCGTCTTATGAAGAGGGATCGTTGCCATATAATTTGCATGGCACCAGTTTTGCTCGTGGACTCAGCTAACTGTTAAGACTCTGTGATTTCCCCTCCCCAGTCTGACTGAAAGTGGTCCCCGATAATCAATGGGGGGGGTCACTGTGAGTGGCTTGCAAGAACCACAAAGGAGCACCTCAGAAACTCAGGACATTGTTCTTTATCTGTCATATTTGTATTCCCTGGTTTATCCTCATGAAAATCCTGAGAGACTGAGATACAGGGGGTCTCCATTATTAGGTTCCCCGTTATATATTTCCCTGCACTTAACTTCTCAACTTGTTGAGGTACTAGACCAGCATTTTTCAACTGGTGTGCCGTTGTGGCACATTGGTGTGTCAGGAAAGGTCCGCAGGTGTGCTGCGGGAATTTGGAGCACAGCAGTTGAAAATCACTGAAAAACTCTTCCAGGTTCCTGGGCTCTGTTTCTAGGGCAACTGTCTGTAGTAAAGGTCTGTCCCTCGAGCCAGGTGGAGCCAGTGGAGGAAGAGGGACAGACAATTCGTTACTACAGACAGTTCCCCTAGAAACAGAGCAGCAGAACCCGGAAGAGTCTCCTGGAAGCCGGAAGTGACGTCACAAGAGGCAAAGACCATAGAGAAGACCCTAGAGGTCAGTGTGCTGTGAGAAGAAAAACATTGAAAATTGGTGAACTACATGGAAACGTTCCCTGCACATATGTCCTTTACTGCTGTAACTCCACCTGCCTATCTTCTTACTGCTCCAGGCAAGACTAGCCCAAGACCCTGACCCCCGAGGCAGCCTGCCAAATGTCACTCCCCCCTTTACGAGATGATGATAAGCACCCTCTACTCCTCCCACTCCCTCGTATTCTAGCTCAGCACTCGTCAACCGTCCACATTTCCTCTTCCTTTTCCAAACCAGGGAGTGGAAGGAGAAAGAGGAGCAATGGAGGGGAGTAGGTGAGTAGACCATCAATCTGCTGCTTGAGGTCACCTCTTCAGTTGGCCCATGGCTGTTGGCCCAGCCCTGCCTCCAAGCTCTTAAAAGGTCATCCCTGATATTTAGATTTTGCCTTTGCTGGGCCTGCATACTCTACTGTCTCCTTCCCACACCATCCAAGCTTTTAAAGGGCCATCTAGCACGGGATGCCAAGGGAGAGAGGTAGGTGACGCGGGGATGGGAATTGGGGCCTTTACCTTTCTCCCCAGGCATTGAACGCTCCCAGTATTCCCCACACCAGCCACTAGAGGGCGCGGTGGCAGCACTGAATGCGGAGGTCCGTGAAGTGGTGAGGTGTTGGGAGGCTGACATTTCTCACTGGAGAACAAGGACCGTTGCTTCTTCCTCCAGTGACCGCAGAGGGGACTTCTTGCCATTCGAGGGGGAGGTGGGCGGCAGTGGCAGCTGTGTTGGATGCCAAGGGAGAGAGGTATGGCCTCCTCTTCCTCCCAGTGCTACCCTCGCCACTGCCGCCATCTCCTCCTCCTCCTCATTCGCCAGTGGAGTGAATGTTGGGAGTCCAGCATACCCTCTGCAGCCATCAGAGGAAGCAGTGGCAGAACCAGACACCGAGGGAGAGAGGTAAAGCCCCCGAACACTGCCTTAGAGGTAAGCCCCCCACTTACCTCTTTTCCTCGGTGGCCAATGCTGACGCCACCACTTCCTCAGGTGGCTATGGAGGGCATGGTGGGCTCCCATCGCTCCTTCTGCCAGTCATTAGAGGAGGAGAAGGAGGAGACAGAGGAAGAGGAGACGTAAGACACCCTCATCCTCCTCTTGCAGCCTACAGCACAAGGAGAGGATGGAGCCCATCTAGACTCCATGGAGGCAGCAGACCTGGGGAGGCGGCAGAGGGGCCCGGGGCTCCCCTTGCCAACCCGCCTGCAGTTCGCTGCCTCACACAATATTCTCAACCCACGTCCACTCACAGCCTGCTACCTTGCAGGCTGCCCTGTGGGGGCCATTCCTTGCAGTCTCTATCCCTACCTTATTCCATTGTTTCTTACGGGCGAATGTTCCCCTCTTTAAATCCAAGGAAGGGCATGGATGTGTATGTATTACATTCATTCTTATGGGGGGAATTCCCTTTCAGAAGTCGTTTCGCTCCAAACTGTCCAGTCCCTAAGACCGACCCCCTGTGGTCCAGGCTTACCCAAGGAATTTCATGGTGACGCAGAGTTTTTATCCCAGGTCTCATACTCTAGACATGTTCCTGCATTCATCTGGCTAATGTAAATGTGAGAGGGGGAGGGGGCTGAGGCGTCCCTAGCCCTAAACCTATAGGAGGCCCATCCTGGAATTGGCGCCCCCTCCTAACTCCCTGGTGCCGCCAAAAGTGGCACCGCGATTCAGGGGGGCGCCAATCCCGCTATTTATTTATTTTTCCCCGGGCACAGAAATCCCCCCTGGGCGCCCGCCGCTTTTACTTACCTTGACTCCGGCGGACCGGCGCCTCTGCTCTCACCCGAGTCCGAGTCGGGCGACTCGGAAGAGGAAGTCAGTGCCTCTCTAGGAGGCGCTTCAGTCTCGCTGGTGAGTCACCAGCGAGACTGAAGCGCCTCCTAGAGAGGCACTGACTTCCTCTTCCGAGTCGCCCGACTCGAGTCCGAGTCCGAGTCGGGCAACTCGGACTCGGGCAACTCGGATTCGGGGCCCGAGTCCGAGTCGCCTCCTTTGGCGCCCCCCCCAGAAGCTGGCGCCCGGGCCTCAGGGCCCCGTATCAAACGATGCCACTGGGAGGTGGCCCTCACTGGTCCTGCCCGCTACATTCGAACCTGTGAGCAGAGCCACTTTCCCCGCTATGCATTCATTTCATTCTACACAGAAGAATATCTGGACAGACCTTCTGTTCTCTACCCTGTTCAACGCTGGTTGAGACAAATGAACTGAGTCCAGGCCCCCCTCCCCATCTACAACAGATGCAGTGGTGTCGCGATGCCGCCCCCTCCCCCGGTGACGTCACCACCAGAAGTGACGTCACCGTCGCCTCCACTGCACATGCCTTCAGAAGCGCAGGGCAGGAAGGTGGGCCAAAACGATCGCCCTCTCCGCTGCTGCCGCCCACTCTTCCTGCTGCCGAAATGGCGCGGTTGTCGCCCCTGCCATCCACTTTGTCACCCCCCATGTGTCGCCCAGGGGTGGACTGCCCCCCGCTCCCTCGGTGACGCTTCTGAACAGATGGAAGGTCCATGTATATGCCTCTGAAATGACCATCATCACGTCTGAATCCCACAAGGGGTGATTGACGCTGTCAGAGCTGGTGACCTGTTCAGACGTTGGGTGTGCGCAGCCCTCTGCCGTGTGAAAGCCTCTCTGGATCGGTCCATCGCCTTCTACTCGTTTCCACTTCCAGCAATGGTTTTAGAATATATTTTCAATCTGTTTGGCTTTGCACTTGTTCTTATGCAAAACACCCTTGGCCCGATTGTCAGGGGGGAAGCTCCATAAATCACACTGATTTTGATTGTGATTGTTGTTTATCCAACACCGAACCCTAAGACAGGATTTCCTTCCAGCCTCCCTGCCACTCTCCCTTCCACTCAAGCTCTGAGAGAACGCTGCAGGATCCGTGATATTTTTAGACCACCTCCCATGCAGTGGATACAAGTCTCCAGACAACACAAGCATAAACATATTCAGGTGGAAAGTAGCAATCTCTCCGTCGACATGATGAGTGACTAATTGTTAGTTTGCAAGCAGGGTGGCAGTCATCCAAATGCGCTCAAGGGTTGGGAAGCCAGTCATTTCAGCGTGGAATATCCCAAGTCCAAAGGAAAATAAAATAGCGGAGATTTTCACCAGCCGAGGCTGTTCTGACAGTCAGAAAACTTCCTGTCCTGTTCTGTCTGCTGTTTCTGATCCTGCCTCCCAAAGGGCTCTGAGGTAGAGAACGGACATGGAAGCATTTCTATGAAACCAGCAAAGCATAAAAATATCCATCAATAGTCCTTAATGAATAGATGCAATGCCTCTTTGAACGCCAGAGCTCAAATCCAGCGACTAGCAGTGCAATCCTCTGCATGTCTACTCAGAAGAAAGTCCTATGAGTTCAATTGGACTTACTCCCAGGTAAGAGTGTATTGGATTGCAGCATTACAGCCCAATCCTGACGACGCATCATGACACCAGAATGAGCATTGCAGTGGCATAACGCGCTTTCCGGCTGTCGTGAAAGTAAAACGCTGGAGCAGTGGCGAGTGGGCGGCTCTGCGTGGCAGTGAACACCGGACGTCCACCAACCAAGGTAAGACTGCTCAGGGGATGGGAGGCAGGCAGGGTGTAAGGGAAATACCCGATCTCCCTTACCTTGTCCCCCCTCCCTCGGCCGGGAGGAACCCACCCCAGCCCTCCAAGGGCAGTCAAACCCCTTTTGCCCACCTTTGATGCCAGGAGTCTCGGGCCGAACAAGCGCGGGTCCACGACGACAAGCAAGCCCGCTCCGGGGCACGCCGGACCCGCCGAGAGACCAGCCGCCGACTGGCCCGCCGGAGGACTCCGTCGGGGAGCCACCCCAGGAGGTAGAAACCCCTTTCGGGGCAGCGCCAGGGCCTGCCGACCTCCCGGCCGGACCGCGCGTCAGCCCGGCCTGCTCACAGCGTCTTGCTGTGAGGGCGGGGCGGGCGCGCAACTCGGCCGGCCGGCGTCGGGCCCCCGCTCCCGAAACAGGAGAGCCTATTGGCTCTGACGCCTGTCAGTCAGGCAGGGAGGCGGGACCTGAGGGGTTGGGAGGGCTATTTAAAGAGCCGGCCGATGATGAGGCAGTCGGCCCGGGAGGTTGAAGGAGACACATCTCTTTCCAGCCGGTGATCGGACGACTCTCCAGAGAGGCGGCTTGCGTGGTGACCTAACCCCCGCCCTCTGGAGGTTCTGAGGCCTAAGGGGATAGGCATCCTACCGCTAGCTAAACTCCTCCAGGGGCGGGACCCCGGAAGCAGGTAGCAGGCGCCCTTCTCAGCGAACCTGGAGGTCGACAGTGAGGAGGACCTCCCTTTCTACACCCCTCTTCCGGACCCCTTGACAGAAGGATCCTTACACAGGGGTTGGTGGAATGGGGCATGGGCGGGGAGGTGAGGGAGTGGAAGCATCTGGCGCAAGTCGCCCGCAATGGATACCACCTCCTCCCACCTCCTGATTCGCCTCCTGCCCTCCCCGCCCCACCCCATTCCGCCCCCTGCCGCAACTCACCACCATCGTCAGCCACTCCTCCATCCTCCGGTGCACAGAAGGCCTCTCTGCCAGCGCTCCGGCAACATGCAACTTGGCACACTGCCGGACCATCTTTTACAACTGCCGTAATGCTAGTTAAGGCAGCAGACAAGCCCAAAAGGATTGGGCTGTAACTCATTGAAACTGCGGTCACAAATCTGTGGTGATGGCCAGTTGCGTTGCTAGCTGGGTCATGTGGGGGCCCCCGATGACACGATTCACGTCATCGCCCCGCCCCCTGCACTCCCAGAAGGTTTCATTTGAAGAGCCTTCCAGGACTCAGGGAGGGTGGGAGGGCCCCACAAAATGCCGATTTCGGCACGTTTGTGCTCTGTGGCTGTTCACGCAGACCTCTGGCTGCAAAAAAGCAGCCGCGGAGCTCAAAATTTCCACTGCAGCTCCTCCTCGCGACAAATCCAGGGAGGAGGAAAAGGAGGAGACACCTTCCAATAGTCACATACTGGTACAGCTAAGTGGCACCTCCTAGTCAGAGGCAGTATACCTCTGAATCTGTTCTTAAGGGAATACTAATGAATATATGCACTGTCTATGGCTCTATGATTTCTTTTTACTTATAAGGGGGGGTGTGCGTGCACGCACGCACACACACGCACACACGCACACACGCACACATGCATGCATAATACATAAACATACAGATTCCCTACCAGTCAGAAGATATGGAGTGTGGGAAGGAAAGGGAAATTTCTGAAAAATGAATTAATATACAGTACAGTCGGACCTTTATATCCACGGTTTTTTTAATCCACGGATTTGACTCAACATGGATGGCAAAACTGTGGAAGAGGGAGTCCAACCACACTACATTAACTCTTTTTTCAGCGTTGCCAGGGGCCTACCAGCCACTTCCAGCCTCCTGCGCATGTCCAAACTGCTGAAAAATGCAGCCGGGAGTCTCTGGCGCCATTTACAGGTTGCTTCCAGTAGTGGCTTTTGTTTTTTCAGTCAGTTTAAACAAACTCAGGAGGAGGGAAGCGGGGAAGATGCTGGAAAAAGGCAATGTGGCACCGCTCCCGACCCCCCCCCCCCCCCGGATTTCATATAACACTGATTTTCTTGTCCACTGTGGTTCCAGAACCCCAGCAAATAAAAAGGTCTGACTGTACATGTAAACTGCTTTGGATAGATTTCGGGTTGTTTTCCTTTAAAAAAAATAGACATATAATATCGTCTGCAGTAAAAAGAATGTCCTGGAAGTTGAAGCTGTCGAGCTAATGAGAGAGATAAGATCGCCTTGGCAGGGAGAGTAGCTGCAAGAGGAAATGTATATTGTTCTAAGCTTCAATTAATTTAATCCAGTCCATCACCAAAAACAAATGATTGTGTCAGACGAAACAAAAGCCCAGCAGAAAAAGGAAGACGGGAGGAGAGAACAAAGCTAATGAGGCCCGATTAGCGGTTCAAAGCCTACCTGTTTATTTCCACTGTTCCCAGCGTCCCATTTCTCCCCAAACAGCGAGTGAATAATGGAGGCTTGCTTCTTATCACACTTGAGATATTGGTCGGCTGATGCCAGGCCAGGCTGCTGCGGATGGGCAAACAATGGTCAGATATCCATTCTGCAAGCTTGACGATCGCCTTCTGCAAATAAACCAGTGGGAACAAATCATTTTTTTCCCTTTGTGCCGCAAGCCTTGTGATGCCGAACAGCAGCCGTGTGCGTGTTGGGAATCAGGGAGGCCTCAGCTGAAGGGCCAAGTCCTACAATCAGCAGAATCAAGCAGTAAAGGCTTGCCCACCCGCCCCCAATGTTGGGGGAAAGCAGGGCATACATCTGTTAAACAAACAAACAAAGCTTTTCCTACCTAGACTATACAAGTTTAAAGAGACCGCCGGCTCTGTGCATCTCAAACCCAACAGGCTCCAGAACCCGGCAACCTTAGCTGTCCCAGAGGCCTTGAGCTCTGCCAAGGTCCACCGCTAATGTCTGCCTTTGGCCTCCCAGGGTCTGGTCACCATTTTTCTGGCAACCATCACTATTCCCTCCACAATGCCCCTAGTGTAGCACCCTTCCAAGGCACTGTGAACGAAAATGGTGGCTGTCAGGTTAGGCCGCCATTTTTCCCCACACTGCCCTGGAGCAACACCTACATCAAGGGTGTGGGATGTACAGTATGTGAAGTGGTGGCCGCCAGGCAGGGGCCACCCAGAGGTGCAGAAGGGACTCACTGCTCTGGGGTGGGGTTGAGCCCCCTTCCTGGACCTCCCCTCCCACCTTCTTACCATAAAACATTCCCAGTCTGGTGGCAGCATACCAAGGAAAATCAACAACAACAACAACAACAACAACAACAACAACAACAACAACAACAACAACAATAATAATAATAATAATAATAAACCAGTATTTATATACCGCCTTTTCTTTAGTCATCGGATTTCCCCTCAAAGGCGGTTTACATGGGCAGGCTTTCTAAACCCCAAGGGGTTTTTACAATACAATAATGTTCTAATCCAGCAGTTCTCAAAGTGGTGTGGTCGCGACCCACCATTGAGAACCAAAGCTGTCCCCTGCCCCCTTAAGGGGCGGGGACAGCATGGCAGCGGCGGCAATCCGGGGGATCACCACCGCTGCAAAAGTGCCCAAAACGGAAGCGCCCAAAGATCGTAAAAACTAGAAGCGCCCAAAGATCGCAAAATGGCGATCCGAAGATTGGGGAGGCCTACAGAGGGTCGCGCAGGCCTCCCCGAAGCTCTCCCAAGCCCCAGTAAGTGCAGGGGCATTTGGGGGGCCATTTCAGCGGCAGCGGTGGCAATCACCTGGATCGCCGCCGCCACTGGCTCTGCCCCTGCACACTCTCAAAGTTCTCCCCGCCTTGCGGGGAGGACTTTGAGAAACGCTGTTCTAATCTTTCGTAGAACCCTTCATTCTAGATGTTTCTTTCACAGTCTCTCTCTCTCTCTCTCTCTCTCTCTCTCTCTCTCTCTCTCTCTCTCTCTCTCTCTCTCTCTCTCTCTCTGGCGTTCTCCTCACTACGCTTCAGCTGACAAGCAACCTTGACTCTCATTCAAGTGCAGCTGCAGTTTCCCTCCCCCACAGAGGCTCTGCAAGCTTATCAGTTCGCCGTGCCGGCAGCTCTCCGACAGACACAGACACTTCCGGCCATCTTGAACTGCCGTCCTTCAGATCTTCAGGCATATGAGACGGTCGCTCTACCAACTGAGCCAGACCTCCTGCCTCAACTTTATGTTGTAAGACATGACCGAGGAAACAAGAGGGGTGGCTTTTGTCTTTTCTCTTTTCATTTCCCAGTTGTTATCTCCTTTCAGCACATGGTGGCAACATCAGCAGGTCGATTTTTGTGGTTGGAAGAATCTTTTTTTTCTTTGCCTCTTTCTCCCTTATCCCCAATGTTGGGACCTTTTATCTTATTTTTAAAAGATGTACATCCTGCCTTTCCAATCTCAATGGGAAGCTCAAGTTGCTTACATAGTTAAAGCATAATAATACAATTCAAAAACACTGTAACAGAGCAAAATAAACAGGAAACGCCAACAACAGAACAGCTAACTTTAGAAAAGGGTGTTGGGAAGCAGGTCTGAAATCAAAGGCAAGCAGTTTCATTTGTTTTAGGTTTTGTGTATGACTGGACAGTGAGAACGATGTATGCCACTAAGTAGGAAAGGCACCACTGGCTGTAAAAGCGTGTTTGTGACTTCCTGCAAGTAAGGGCTGCTGGGACAGAGGCCAGCAGCCCTCACTCCTCCAGGGGACCATTCCTGCACCTGCCGATGAAAGTAGGCCCTACACCCACCAGTGCAGGGGTGGACCGGGCGGCAAGGGAGGGCGACCATTGGCCAAACCGGGTGGGGAGAGGGCAGGGATATCAGCGGCGTGCTCCAACGATATCCCAGACCCTATCCCAGCCTGGTTCGGCCTACCTCCCCCGGCTCAAATGTTCAGCCTACCTCCCCTGGCCCGAACCTCCCTCAGCTCAAATTCGAGGAGGCCCATAGGACCTCGGCCGACTTGCACGCGGGGGACGAGCATCCCCTTCTCCTATGGTCCTCCCGGGCTGCCCCGGGGCAGCCAAACAATACCACGGCCAACCCTTTAGGCCGGCCAGGTATCTTTACACAAGCTTGGCCTGCCCGTCTTTCAGACTACAGACAAGATGCATCCAGCGATCACTTAGAGATTCAGGGTGCTAGGAACCCTGGAGAGGAAGCTGATAATTCTTGCAGAGTGATAATTATAGTATCTTACCTAACATTCTTTAAAAGTTAAAAATAGTGACAGTGATTGGCCAGGGTCAAAAAAAATAAGATGAGCTAGAATGCATTGGAAATGTGGGATGTAAATTTTTAAATCAAGCCACTGGAAAAAAAAAACTTGCCCTAGTCTCTGTCTTCAGACATTGGCTCTGATTGTGCAAAATGGGTCGTCGTCGTCCCCCCCACACACAGACACACAAATCCCTTGAGGAGCTGCAAATCTGTTACTTCCTACTTCAAGTATGCTGAAGAAGAAAATGCAAACGTTTTTTATCGGGTTGCATGAGAACAAATGAAGATGGCCCTTTTACAGCTTCTGCAATGCTCAAGCTCATTCTTCCCTGATTAATAGGCTTACCAGATTTTCCCGGTTTTAAACCGGGACACCACCACAATTAATTAAAACTTTAAAAACCTTGGGGAGCGTGAAATGCCCTTTTGCCACCTGGAGGGCGCGCGAAATATTTATTTATTTATTTATTTCTAGTTAGTAAATTAATTAATTAAATTGACTTGCCTGTCCCACCCCCATTCTGCCGCTGCTGCCATCATCTTCTTCGTGCCCTTCCTCCGCCGCTGCCGCCATTGCCACCACCCATCGCCACCACCCTTCGCCACCGCCATTGCCGCCCATCGTGCCGCCACTGCCACCTGTCATTGCTGTCCATCATTGCTGGCTGCTGCCATTGCTGTCCTCCACCATTGCTGCCCGTCTGTGCAGCCCGTCTGTGCCGCCGCCCGTCAGTGCCGCCCGTCGTGCCCCCGCAGCCTCCACCGCCGATTTCATAGTGAGTAAACTTACCTTTCCCCTTCATGGATCATTGCCTTGTCGTGGCAAAGGGGCTTGCGTAACTCAATGAAGCCATGAGCTATGCCGTGCAGGGACACCCAAGACGGACAGGTCGTAGCAGAGAGTTCTGACTAAAAGTGATCCACTGGAGAAGGAAATGGCAACCCACTCCAGTAACCTTGCCAAGAAAATCCCATGAACAGTTCCAAAAGGCTACAAGATATGACGCCGGAAGATGAGCCCCTCAGGTCGGAAGGTGTCCAATATGCTACTGAGGAAGAGCGGAGGACTATTCCAAGTAGACCCAGAAAGAGTGAAGCGGCTGGGCCAAAGCCAATAGGACGTCCAGCTGTGGATGTGTCTGAGGTTGAAAGGAAAATCCAATGCTGCAAGGAGCAATATTGCTTAGGAACATGGAATGTGAGGTCTATGAATCAAGGCAAGCTGGATGTGGTCAAAGATGAGATGATAAGATTGAACATTGACATCTTGGGAATCAGCGAACTAAAATGGACGGGCATGGGCGAATTTAATTCAGGTGACCATCATATCTACTACTGTGGGCATGAATCCCTTAGAAGAAATGGAGTAGCCCTCATAGTCAATAAAAGAGTGGGAAAGGCAGTACTGGGGTGCAACCTCAAAAACGACAGAATGATTTCAGTTCGAATCCAAGGCAAACCATTCAACATTACAGTAATCCAAGTGTATGCCCCAACCACTGATGCCGAAGAAGATGAAGTTGACCGGTTCTATGAAGACCTACAACACCTTCTAGAACTAGCACCCAAAAAAGATGTCCTTTACATCATAGGAGACTGGAATGCTAAAGTAGGAAATGAAGAAATAAACGGAACAACAGGCAAGTTTGGCCTTGGAGCGCAAAATGAAGCAGGGCGAAGGCTAACGGAGTTCTGTCAAGAGAACACGCTGGTCATAGCAAACACTCTTTTCCAACAACACAAGAGGCGACTATACACCTGGACATCACCAGATGGTCAATACCGAAACCAGATAGATTATGTGCTTTGCAGCCAAAGATGGAGAAGCTCTATACAATCAGTAAAAACAAGACCTGGAGCTGACTGTGGTTCAGATCATGAGCTTCTTCTTGCAAAATTCAGGCTTAAATTGAAGAATGTAGGGAACACCACTAGACCAGTCAGATATGACCTAAACCATATCCCTTATGAGTATACAGTGGAGGTGAAGAATAGATTTAGGGCACTAGACCTGGTAGACAGAGTGCCTGAAGAACTATGGACGGAAGTTCGTAACATTGTACAGGAGGCAGCAACTAAAACCATCCCAAAGAAAAAGAAATGCAAGAAAGCAAAGTGGCTGTCAGATGAGGCTTTACAAATAGCTGTGGAAAGAAGGAATGCAAAAAGCAAAGGTGAAAGGGAAAGATATAAACAACTGAATGCAGATTTCCAGAGAATAGCAAGGAGAGATAAGAAGGCCTTCTTAAATGAACAATGCAAGGAAATCGAGGAAAACAACAGAATGGGGAGGACTAGAGATCTCTTCAAGAAAATTGGAGATATCAAGGGAACATTTTGTGCAAAGATGGGCATGATAAAGGATAAAAAAGGCAGAGACCTGACAGAAGCAGAAGAGATTAAGAAGAGATGGCAAGAATACACAGAAGAACTATACAAGAAAGATCTTAATGTTCCTGATGACCACGCTGGTGTGGTCACTGACCCAGAGCCGGACATCCTAGAGAGCGAAGTCAAGTGGGCCTTAGATAGCATTACTAACAACAAAGCTAGCGGAGATGATAATATCCCAGCTGAGCTACTTAAAATCCTAAATGATGATGCTGTTAAAGTGCTGCACTCAATATGCCAACAAATTTGGAAAACTCAGCAGTGGCCAAAGGATTGGAAAAGGTCAGTTTACGTTCCAATTCCAAAGAAGGGCAGTGCCAAAGAGTGTTCAAACTATCGCACAATTGCACTCATTTCACATGCTAGCAAGGTTATGCTCAAAATTCTACAAGCTAGGCTTCAGCAGTACGTGGACCGAGAACTACCGGATGTACAAGCTGGGTTTCGAAGAGGCAGAGGAACTAGAGATCAAATTGCCAACATGCGCTGGATCATGGAGAAAGCACGAGAGTTCCAAAAAAACACCTACTTCTGCTTCATTGACTACGCAAAAGCCTTTGATTGTGTGGATCACAACAAACTGTGGCAAGTTCTTAAAGAGATGGGGATACCAGACCACCTTACCTGTCTCCTGAGAAACCTGTATGCGGGTCAAGAAGCAACAGTTCGAACCGGCCATGGAACAACTGATTGGTTCAAAATTGGGAAGGCAGTACGGCAAGGCTGTATATTGTCACCCTGCCTATTTAACTTATATGCAGAGTACATTATGAGAAATGCAGGGCTGAATGAATCGCAAGCCGGAATCAAGATTGCCGGGAGAAACATCAACAACCTCAGATATGCAGACGATACCACTCTAATGGCAGAAAGTGAAGAAGAACTAAAGAGCCTCTTGATGAGAGTGAAAGAGGAGAGTGCAAAAGTTGGCTTGAAACTCAACATTAATAAAACTAAGATCATGGCATCTGGTCCCATCAATTCCTGGCAAATAGAAGGGGCAGAAATGGAAGCAGTAACAGATTTTACTTTTTTGGGTTCCAAGATCACTGCAGACGGAGACAGCAGCCATGAAATTAAAAGACGCTTACTCCTTGGAAGGAAAGCTATGGCAAATTTAGATAGCATAATAAAAAGCAAAGATATCACCATACCAACAAAAGTTCGTATAGTCAGGGCGATGGTGTTCCCAGTAGCAATGTATGGTTGCGAGAGCTGGACCATAAGGAAGGCTGAGCGCCGAAGAATAGATGCTTTTGAACTGTGGTGCTGGAGAAGACTCCTGAGAGTCCCTTGGACTGCTAGGAGATCAAATCAGTCAATCCTAAATGAAGTCAACCCTGACTGTTCCCTGGAAGGACAGGTACTAAGGCTGAAACTCAAATATTTTGGCCACCTAATGCGAAGAGAGGACTCTCTGGAGAAGACTCTGATGCTGGGAAAGACTGAAGGCAAAAGGAGAAGGGGAAGGCCAAGGATGAGATGGTTAGACAGCATCACCGATGCAACGAACATGAAAATGAGCGAACTCAGGAAGATAGTGGAGGATAGGAAGGCCTGGCGGGATATGGTTCATGGGATCACGAAGGGTCGGACACGACTTAACGACTGAACAACAACAACAACAAAACTTACCTTTTTCCAGGCGCCGCCGTTTTGGATCTCGCGACATTTCGCGAGATCCAAAACGGCAGTGCCTGGAAAAACGTAAGTTTACTCACTTTGACATCGGTGGCGGCGGAGGCTTCCACCGGGCCCGGAAAGCGCGGGATTGATCCGGGACCGGAGCCCGGAACCCAGGACGGTCCCGGGCGTTCTGGGATGGATGGTAAGCCTACTGATTAAGAACAAAAGGGGAAACAAGGGCTTTATTATTGCCGTAAGATGCTTGAGTTGCAATGGAAGGAATTCCAACAGGATAATGGGAGAAACAAAACAAATGATGACATGATGAAAACCATCTCTAAACACTCTTTTAGATAGGAACTCTGGAAAGTTCATAAGGAAGATGAGCTGGGAGACATCAGGCCTGGCCAGTTGAATGTCGGGTGAGCTCATTTGACCCTACAACTACCATAAGGGGACGGCTGAGGGATTCCTGGTCTGCACATACATCAAACTGCAGGGGCAGAAGGGACTGTACTATGTCAGGCTGCAGGTGGGGTGGTGCCATTTCCAAATGCTTCCCCATGTTGAAAAAACTCCCTGAGAGTTTTTTTTTGTTTTTTTTTTAAAGTTCTCCCAGGGTGCAAGCCCAGCTTCTACTTGATTTCATTGTGGGAAAAGACATCAAATTTGGAGACGATGCCCTCCTCAGCCCTTCCCCACTCCTTGTGCTGGAGACAATCTACTTGCTTTCTGTACTTTTATTTATTTAAAGCATTTAAATTTAAAGCAGGCTGGGCGGGACGGCCTGTGTGAGACAAGGTGATTGCAACCTATGGTGAGGCAAGGGATACTGGGCATGCTATGTGTTACAAAGGGGAAGGATTGGGTCATAGGGTACTCATTAGGGGGTGAGGGGGCTGAGGACTGCACCAGGTGACACCCTCAGCGGGATGACACCACTAGTGGCCAAAATTGTTAAAACCTTGTATTTATGAATAATACCATATATATCATTTGATGTGTAATGCAGAATGCAGTGAAACAAACAGTTTTGAATTATCTGTATTCTATCAAAGGTATGGCCAAATAACAAGAAACAGAAAACACAACTGTAACAAAAAGTGGATTTCCTTAACCCAAAACAGACCAACGGACTGTTCTGAGATCCGAGTTGGTTACTGATTTGTTGGGTAACCTGTACCGTTATATATTCAAATAAATAAAGTTAATGGGGGTGACACTGTGAGTTACCGGGCCGGGTGACACCAACCCTAGTGACTCCACTGACCAGGAGTCATCTGTAGAAATCTGTAGTCCTGCCTGATGGGCCTCTTTTGTAGAACCCAGCTCAGCCCAACCTTGTTTCTCCCCATTCACCTCTGGGGTCCATCATGGGGGTGACGCACTGAGCTCTCTCACTGGGTGACGCAAACCCTCGTGACGCCTCTGGGTAGGCATTGCTCTTAGCAAGGTTCATACTCTGAGCTGGGAGGGGAGCTTGAGCTAGAGCTAAGGAAGAGAGTTAGGAAAGCAGACAGGAGGAACGAGGGACGTGCCGGGAGAGCAAGCAGGAGAGGCAAAGCATGAGGACGATCAGCAGCAGGTTTCTTTTCTTCAGAAGAGCCTGCTTTCTGGAACTCCTGGATGACTTTTAATTGGTAGCAGACATTTCTTGCAACAGGCCACGCAGGTCTTGTGATTATGTGGATGTTCTGGAATAGGAACCAACCAGAATATATTTTTATAGGAACAATTGGAAGGGGTGATGACTTCCTCATGGCCACACAGTGAGCTTCAAGCCCCAAAGCAGGGTTTGAACCTGGGTGTCTGGCAGCCGTCCATGCAAGCTCTCATGTGAGGGCTGGAAGAACGTCACAGCCTCCCTTCGCCTGTGCATGATGTCAGTTTGATCTGTGCAAACAGCATATTCCCAGTGGAGAAGCCAGCGGAGGAGAGTTCATTGACGTGGGATTCATTTCACACCGCAGTGCCTCTGCCAAGCAGACACCTTGCCAAACTGGGAAAGCTCCGAGATGAATTTCATACCCTTCCTCATTAATGCTTCACATCAAATGGGCCTGGAGTCCCTTAAGAGTCACACACACACACACACACACACACACACACACACACACACACACACACACACACACACACACACACACACACACACACACACACACACATCATGGCTCCATACTGTCAGTTTCTCAAACATAGAGATTGATTCCACACCAGTCCAGGATACAGCTGTTCAACCCTCCCTCTTGGGCACTGACTTCTCATTTTTCCTCCTATGTTGTGCTCAGGACGGAGTCAGAGATCAAGCAGCACTTTTTAAAATAATGACGAAATAATCCAATACATTTTCTCAAGATCGGGCTGCAAAGAACAGAGCCGTTGAGATGAATGTTTGGCTCGGGCTCTCGCAGACCCTTCCTCCAGCCAGGAATTTCACCAGCTCCTCTTTGGTGGGGAGAAGAACACAGAAGGCTGGCTGCCCCCTGCTGCGCCAGCCCATTGGCCCACCCAGTGCACTGCAGCCTTGTCTATGTCACCTACTAATAGCTCTTCAGGGATTCAGATGGGGGGGGGGGTCACAGCCCCACCTGGAGACCCTGCCAGAGCCTTCTGCACAGCAGGCATCTGCACTCCCGCTGAGCAATGACCCCTCCCGCCAGTGAAGATGAAGCCCAAATCTTCAGGGACACACACAGTGGCTCTTGCAGCTCCGCCTGAGGAGAGATGGCACTGAACAGAATGAGCTTTGCAGGTGACCCATTCAGCATTGCTGGTCCACCGGATCTCGCCGCTTTCGCATCCCGTTTCGTGCAGAGGCCAGCCTGGGGCCGCCTCGGGGAAGCCTTCCAGCAGCGCACCAAGGCAGCAGCTCTGCTGACCGTTTCTATCCCGCCACTGCTATTCACAGTTTTGCTGGACGTGGCTCACCATCCTGGCTCCTAACTCTTCTTGGCCCCTCCGTCCTCTCTGTGAATTCGTCTTATCCTTTATAAAAGCCATTGCAGGGCTGAACTCGATGCTCAGTGGGGAAGCAACAGGATATGGGGGTCAATGGCGAAGGGACAGCAGGTGGGAAAGGGAGAGGCAAGCACTTCCTCTCCACCACCCCTCCCCTCCCCTCCCCTCCCTCCCTCCCTTCCAGCCGCACTATGCAGTGAGCCAGGCTGGGGAGAAAACTGCCCGAAGCGATGGCAGGAGGAGAGAGTCCATCTCCTTGTCCCCTGTCCCTCTGATGTGAAAAACATGGTGCGGTGGCAATATGTGAATGGGACAGACATTTATAGGTGAATGGGACAGGCACATAAATTAGGTAACAAATGTGGCACATCAAATTTGGCCCTTAAAAAGGGGAGTTGGGGAGCCACTGAAGGCAGCAGAGACAGACAGATCTGCCTCGTGGGGCACAGTAAACCCAGGCCGTTTTCCTGTTCAAGCCCCATTGGAATGAATGAGGGATACACAAGAGTACAGACAGTCGTCTATTATTATTATTATTCCAAATCAGAAATTCCCAGGCTTTCTGACATGTTAAAATACAAATGAAAAAAGTTTAAAAGATGTCCCCCAACAAGAGGGAAGATCCTATTATGATCCTATTACACCAGGATGGCGTAGTGGTTTGGGAGTCGGACTTAGACCTGGAAGATCCAGGTTCAAATCCCCGCTCAGCCACGAAGCTTCCTGGGTGACCTTGGGCCAGTCACTATCTCTCAGCCCCACCTACCTCACAGGGTTGTTGTGAGGACAAAAAGGAGGGGAGGAAATATGTACACCACTCTGAGCTCCTTGGAGGAAGGGTGGTATAAAAATGTGAAAAAAATAAATTAAATATAATTATTAAGAATATTTATATACTGCTTTTCAACAAAAAAAAAAGTTCACAAAGCAGCTTACAGAGACAATCAAATAAGTAAATGGCTCCCTGTCTCAAAAGGGCTCACAAGCTAAAATAATTTCAGTGTAACTTGCACGAGAAAACTTCCCATTGCACTGAGGTCTATGTTAATTAGACCCGATGCACTCAATTCCACATGTTGGGGGGGGGGTTATTTTCTGCCCTGGCACCAAATATTTTGGGTGAACACTGCCCATAGGAGAGATTTGACATGTATTCCTGGACCAATTAGGACCAGTATCATGACTTTTCCCTATCGTTTACAAAGCCCCCCCTGACCACAGAAGGAGGAGGAATGGAGGTGGGTGCAGCAGGCTGACGGCATCTAAGCTCCGCCTTCCCTCCCTTGTCCTCTTGATCTCAGTCACCAGGGAAGGAGACCCAGGACCCTGCCTCCCTCCAGCGCCAAGCCATTCGAGAACAGACTGTAATTCCCCCGTAATGCAAACCAGAAAGACCGCTTAAGTGTGCTGAGCCTGGACAAGAATTTCTGACATAATCCATTTACATGTTTTATGGTAATCACTTCCATCTTCAGGACACATGAAAACAATGCTCCTATTAGACATTGATGCTTGGCAGAAAGACAGTTGCTCAGAGGAAACGGCCTTCTACTGAGCCGGACCCTTAGTCCGTATTGTTTCGTATTCTCAGAGCTATCCAGGCTTTCAGACAAGAATGTTCCTCCCCTGCCAGGGATTGAACCTGGGACCTTCTGCATGCAAAGCAGGTGCTCTGCCACTACGCTGCAGCCCCCCCCTTCAAAACTGCTGGATGCCACAAGTTGGCCAAAAGAACGCTGGGGCTGAGTCACCAGGAACACATGACGCTGCCTTCTAGTGAGCCAGGCCATTGCTCCATCAAACTCTGACTGGCAGCAGCTCCTTGAGGATGGAGTTTCTTTCCAAGCCCCACCTGGAGAAGCTGCCAGGGAGGGACTGAACCTGGGACTTCGGCATGCAAAAGATATTATGCACATTTGTGTTTGTTTACAAGAAGTATACCCTGCTTTTCCTAAGGTTGCCAAAACAACTGACACAAACAGCGATCATTACTAATTCTTTAAAACAATTCAAGTGTGTCATGGAAGCAGCGACTCAAGGTTGCAAAATCAAGGTTCTACGTGACCACTAAAGGGCTACAACTGAGCAGCAGCGATGCTTTCAGAGAAACGGGGGAGCAGCAGCACGATGGAGGGGAGGCAGTGAGGAGGGCAAGAGAGGCGATCCAGGAAAGATGTGGGCGAGAGAGGCCTTGCTCTCGTTCATGAATTTCTATCCTGTTCTTTTCATTAAAACTCAAGGAGGCTTACAAATCAAAGAAAGAACACACAAATTGTACAATAAAACGTTGCCATAAAACAGAAAAATACAGCAGCCAATGAAACAAAAACCAGCAGTGAAAAACAGAGACACTGAAAAACATAATTTAAGGGAGAAGGCTCCATGAAATGAAAATATTTTTGCGTTCTTTGGATCTTCCTCAGTAGGGAATTTCATACCGCCAAGACGCCCTGCCCTGTCCCTGGGGGTTGCCAAACACATCGCTGATGCTGCTGCTGCTGCTGGCTGGTCAACGAGCAGGACCTCCGCGGCAGGCAGATCTCAGTGCCTGGACCAGCTGACACAGGAGAAGGTGGTCCCTAAGGTCACTTGGTCCTTCCCAGGTCATAAAGGGCATTCAAGGTTAAAAGAAGCAGCACTTTGCATTGGGCCTGGATGCAAACTGGCAGCCAGTGGGGTTGGAGCAGGACAGGGCCAATGCGCTCCTGTCAGCCACTTGCCCCTGCTAGCAATCTAGTGACAGCATTCTGAAGCCCCAGAAGCGTCCAAATCCAGCCCTACGTCAAGCGCATTAAAGTAGTCAAGTCTGGATGTAACCAAAGCGTGGATAGCTGTGTCTCGATCCAGTTTCCCCAGACAGGGATGCAAACTGGTGTACAAGCCACTGTGGTGAAAGACATCAGCTGGACATCCAGGGACCCAATGCTGGGTCAAGGAGTACCCCCCCCCCAAGCCGTGCACTTGCTCTTTTGTTAAAAAAAAAAAAAAAACACCATGTAGGGGGAAGCTGGACCTTCCTGGAGTCTCCTAGAGCCACATAGGACAAAGAAGGAACCCTACCTCCTCCTGGGGTGGTGCATACCCTGACAAGAAGACTCCACTGGTGGAATTCTGCAGAAGCTCAAGCTAAGGATGACCTGAACTCTCTTCACTCAAATAATCCCAGCGGATAGGGGGCCCAGCAGGGCACTCTAGGCTAAGGGGTCAAAGTTGTGTTCTCTGTGCGTGGCCAGCCCTGCCATTACACAACCTGAAAAGGTGACGTGGAGTAGCCCCCTCGGAGGGAGAGTGAGCATATCAGCCCCCAGGCCATTTGTCCGCTGCCCTCTCCAGCCTGCCACTCCACTGGGCACTCCGATCCTCCTCTGGCTCGCTGAGAGCCAGTCGGAAGAGGTTGTGGCCGTGGCAGTCTCCTTCTCTCTCCAACACTGCTGCTGCAGGGAGAAAGGGGAAGAGCAGAAGCCAAGCCATCTGCTTGGAATGGCTTCTCCCTGCCCTCTCAGTGCTTTCAAAACGCCAAGAGGGCAGGGCAGGAAGAGGCGATTGGGAGCCTGCCCTCCACCCCTTCCCTTCCCATGAGTGCAGCATGCAGCCACCATGCGCCACACTGCTTCCGTTTCAGATGAACAGAAGCGGTGCGAAGGAGGAGCAGGGCTTCACACTGCGCTCTTGGCAAGGGAAGGGAAAGGAAGATCAAATCACCTCTGCCTGCCCTCTTGGTGCTTCACTGGGTGGGTGGGAAGAAGTGGTTTTGAACTATAGCACCTTCCCCCCCTTCCCTCTCCAGCAGTGGTGGAGGGAGAACGGGGGGGGGGGGGGAGCTGCTGCAGTTCAGGCCCATTTGCCTGCTCCACCTGCTCGCTCACTCGCTCGCTCCCCCTCCTTCCCCCTCATCCATGCATGCTCATGAGCAGCATTTGGGGGCACAATTCAGGTGTTGCGCAGGGCGCAAGGCGCCGCCGCTGCCTCTAAAACTCTTTTCAGCTCTAGGCAGGGATTCATTCTACTGCAAAAATTCTTGCTCGTTCCTTTGACATTTTTCCAGGTGTTTGACCTGAACATGACCTTCCAAATTTGCTGAGTTTCACTTTAGGTGAAAGTTGGTGGCTGCTCTGTTTTGGAGGAAGGCAGCTGAGAAAAACTTGGATGGTCCAGACACAGGTTCCTTTCATCCCATGAAATGGAGAAGGCAACGGAACCTTCCACTGATAGCAAATGGTGATTTCAGTGAAAATCCAGCCCGTTTTCTGTAATCTAGCAAGCTGCAGCAAAGCACAGAGAGTCGACAAGATGTGTGTTGTCCATACACCTTGGCTTGCCAACATCCTGACAGAATTAGGAAGTCCTCTCTAAGCTGCCCTCTAGACATGGAAGCACACAAAGAAAGGCTTCATTGGGATCTCTACCTAAATATAGCTAAGCAAAGGGAGTGGAACATTAAATTTTCTTGCTGGCATCTGCTAACTCGATACACGGACTTGAAAGAATTTTGTTTGTTCCAAGTGCAGGAGAGTCTAGGCTGCTCCAAGCTGGGGCAATCAGCATCGCGTTGGAAAACAAAAGACGGGGAAGCTTGATGGGGAAGTAAAACCCCTGATAATCATCCATGGCTGGGTTAGAAGGAGAGGGATGGACGGCAGCCAAAGGGAGGAGAACCTCAGAAGGCGCTACAGTCCTCCTTATGTACTGCAGCTGAGTTCCAGCAAGGTTCAAGGTGCTACAGTCCTCCTTATGTACTGCAGCTGAGTTCCAGCAAGGTTCAAGGCATTTCGCGTATCCTGCAACTTCATCTGAGGCAACGGTTTTTTCAAGGCCTCTGCATGAAACATTTCATGAACATGGGAAAGGGCCTCAGTCGGGCCCCTTGGTCCTTCTAGGGTGGTAGTGCTCTCTAGGGCCCAGCCCTACCTAGACAGGCTGACAGGGACTGAAACTGGGACCTTCTCCATCGAAAGCAAGTGCTCTGCCACTGAGATCAGCCCCTTGCTGCTTTCTCATTGCGGAGAGGCCGGTGTGCTTCAGAAATCTTTCAGGAGCACTTCAGTCGACGGCTTTCTTCTAAATCTGCTTTTCAGATTGGTCTCATCTTGTTGAATTACAATCTTGGAGTTGGTCTCCTTCTTCCGGTTTGATGAGCAGCCTTAAGGACACACGCACAGAAATGGCTTTTTTTCTTTCAAGGGGCAACTCGAGGTGCACAAGCTGCCTGGCTTGAAATGGGGCCGTTTTCGAGCATGTTCTAAGCTGGAAACATCAAGCCATTGCATGCAGTTGAGTGGAATGTTCTCAAATGCTTGAAAGTGTTTGCAAAAGCTTGAGATTTTCGGGGATGAAATCACTCGCAAAGGCTCCGGTGCCACCGCCCAGTGCCCTTTGCCCCGGAGCACAATGCTGACCTGGGAAGATGAGGAAGGTGGAGACGACAGGCACTTTTCCAGCCCCACGATATGATGAGCCTTTTCAAGGACTGATAGTCCCAGTGGGAAACAAGTGCTACTTCCATCATTTCCACACAGGAGAGGGCCTCTCTGCAAGGTGGAAATTAACATAAAAAACATCAGAAGAGCCCAGCTGCTGGATCAGGCCAAAGGCCCATCTAGTCCAGCTTCCCGTATCACACAGTGGCCCCACCAGATGCCTCAGGGAGCACACAGCCAACAAGATAACCTGTTTCCTGCTGCCACTCCCCTGCATCTGGCACAGAGAAAACCTACTTCTAAAACCAGGAGGTTGCTTATGGCTTGCAACCTGTGATGGTCTTTTCCTCCGTGAATCTGTCCAACCCCCTTTTAAAGGCATCTAGGCCAGGTGCCATCACCACATCCTGTGGCAAGGAGTTCCACAGATGAATTACACGCTGGGTAAAGAAATTATACAAATAGTGCCAGTTTCCTGCCAGGGATCCTGGTACACGTAGTCCCATTCCCCACCAGGAAAGGGAGCCCTGGAGGTGCTGCTGCCATGGCCTTCAGGGGAGTCAAACAGGGAAGCAATCGTGGCGGCGGTGCCAGCAGCTGTGAGTGTTTGACCTTCCTGCCTTCCCAGGTGGCCAATCCAATGGCTCACAATGCTGAAGACTTTGCAAGCAGGCCTGCGCTTGACTCAGTGTTGCTTGGAAGCATACAAACAGAGGGGTTCGCTTTGGGGGGCACCCCTGATCGAACATTCGCAACGTGCGAATGTTCAATCAGGGGTGCCCCCCAAAGCGAACCCCTCTGTTTGCAACAGCTCTAGTTTCAGTCCACAATGATCACAACGAAGGCCGAGTTCTCACGGAGATGAGCTGTGTCACTGCTTGGATGCAGCCAGACCTGCCATTAAGAACATAAGAACATAAGAGCCCTGCTGGATCAGGCCAAAAGCCCATCTAGTCCAGCTTCCTGTATCACACAGCAGCCCCACCATATGCCTCAGGGAGCACAAGACAACAAGATAACCTGTTTCCCGTTGACATTCCCTTGCACCTGGCACAGAGAAAACCCACTTCTAAAACCAGGAGGTTGCTTATGGCTTGTAACCTGTGATGGTCTTTTCCTCCATGAATCTGTCCAAACCCCTTTTAAAGGCATCTAGGCCAGCTGCCATCACCACATCCTGTGGCAAGGAGTTCCACAGATGAATTACACGCTGGGTAAAGAAATATTTTCTTTTGTCCGTTCTAACTCTCCCTCCACTCAATTTTAGTGCATGTCCCCTGGTTCTGGTGTTATGCGAGAGGGAGAAGAATTTCCCTCTATCCACTCTCTCCATCCCATGCATAATTTTATACGTCTCAATCATGTCCCCCCTTAGGCGCCTTTTTTCTAGGCTGAAAAGCCCCAGACGCTGTAGCCTTTCCTCATAAGGGAGGTGCTCCAGCCCACGAATCAATCTGGTCGCTCTTTTCTGCACCTTTTCCAGTTCAACTATATCCTTTTTGAGGTGTGGTGACCAGAACTGGACACAATACTCCAGATGTGGCCTTACCATCGATTTGTACAAAGGCATAATGATTATGGCCGTTTTATTCTCAATCCCTTTTTTAGTTATCCCGAGCATGGAATTGGCCTTCTTCACAGCCGCCGCACACTGGGTCGACACTTTCATCGACCTGTCCACCAGCACCCCAAGATCTCTCTCTTGATCCGTCACAGACAACTCAGAACCCATTAGCGTATATGTGAAATTTTGGTTTCTTGCCCCAATGTGCATCACTTTGCACTTACTTACATTGAAGCGCATCTGCCATTTTGCTGCCCATTCTCCCAGTTTGGAGAGATCCTTCTGGAGCTCTTCACAATCCCTGCTGGTCTTCACCACCCGGAAAAGTTTAGTGTCATCTGCAAACTTGGCCACCTCACTGCCTATCCCCGACTCCAGGTCATTTATGAATAAGTTGAAAAGCACCGGTCCCAAGACCGATCCTTGGGGCACACCGCTTTTCACCTCTCGCCATTGTGAAAATTGCCCATTGACTCCCACTCGCTGTTTCCTGGTCTTCTACCAGTTCCTAATCCACAAGAGGACATGCCCTCTTATTCCCTGACTGTGGAGTTTTCTCATTGAGGCCCCAGATGGAGTCAATGATCCAGAGGAATCAGTCCTCTGATGACTGGACTTCTTGCATGGTTGGCACACCTCTGATGAAGAGCTGCACACATATTTTAGGGACTGGAGGCATGTATTCACCCTGCTCAATGTCAACATGATGCAAAATGAACTATTAGCATGGTGCTCTGCAATGCTTCATTGTGTCTCAGCTACCCCAAAGACTTTTGTAGAGCATATTACATGGCTAGCTGGCTGCTGAGTTACAGTCAGGGTCCAAGTGCAGATGTCAGGGGAACGGTACACTTGAGCACAGCCCAGAGGTCCAGGAGAGGCCCAGGCTCAACCCTATTATCAAGTGGAAAAAATATTGGACTAAACTGTAGATCATGCTTGAGGATATTTAAGGAAAGATGTGCCTCTTCTTCTCCCAAACTTATGAGATTTGCTGCAGCCAATCCCAAGTACACTTTCTCCATTCGGGGGGGGGGGGGGGACTGGGCCAGCAGCTCACTGTCTGGAACACGGCTTCTTCCGTTCCAGCGCTCAGTGCACTCAGCGCACAGTCATGAGCCCGTATGTACAGGATGGGTCTGTGGTATGTGTGGGGAGGGGGCCCATGTTATGAGATTGGAGAGCAAGGAGCCTAAGCCCGATCAAAGGGTTGAGTCCTAGTCAAGGGAGGAGACAGTACAGCCAGGAGCGGAAACAAGCAGGTACAACGTGAGACAAGTTTCTTGCTTGGTTGCTGCTATTGCTTCTTGGGGGGGGGGGTCATTTCTTTTATATATATATATATATTTATTTTTTATTACTAAACTACTAAACAAAACAATAAAACAAAACAATACAACATACCACGAAAGATTACAGCAAGCGCGAAGCAGTAAATCCTACTTATATACTATTATATATTTTCTACTTATAATATCTAACAGCCTATATCTCTAATATACTATTCATTAAATCCACATTTCATCACTTCTTCTCTCTCTCTCTCTCTCTCTCTCTCTCTCTCTCTCTCTCTCTCTCTCTCTCTCTCTCTCTCTCTCAAAGAATCTATAAGTGGTATCCAAATATTCACAAAAAGATTAACTTTTACTTTATCTAAAAATCTCAATTCCCGCTTCAGATATTTTAATATATAAAGCCACACCATTTTTCTCCAAATGTATTAAAATAAAAACCTTCCAAATTTTTCTGTTTTTTTTTAATATTCTATATCCCCTTTTTACATAAGATTCTTGAAAACAAATCACATCTTATTTAAGTCTTTTCAAATAATAAAACATTCTTTTTTCTTTTATTCACAAAAGGGTTAACTAACTTTTCCTTTATCATCTAAAAGTCTTAATTTCCACTTCAAATATTTTAAATTTATTAAGTCAACCCATTTTTTCGTCTTCAATTTTGTTAATTTCAATCATCAAAAATTTTCCATCATTCTTTATATGAGTTTCTTAAAAACAAGTCATCTTATTTTTTAATAATAAAACATTTTTTCTTTTTGTATAACTAACTCCAGTAATATTCCCCACAAAAAGTATAATCCCTTTTTAATTTTAACAGTTGCCCATTACACCTTCCATCCCTTCCCCTCCTCCTCCTTCCTCTTCTTCTTCCTCTTCTTCTTTCTTTCTCTTCTCTTCTTCTTCTTTCTCTTCTTCATCCTTAAATCTTCCTCGAAAGTCCCTTGCTTTCGGGAGGGGGGGGTCATTTCTGTAAATATACTCATCGCTGTCAATGAGGAAGCATAACTGCAGCCTCAGCGCCCACAATCCACTTCTCCCACCTGCTCTGTTTGTTGCAAGACGTCTCTGGAGCAGCCCTCTGCTGAGGTGCCCAGAAGCTGACCTGCCCCGCAGTCTCAGATCAGTTCAGCTTTGGAACCAGCTGCCAAAACCCTCTTGGTTTTCTGGTGAAGAGCTGGAAACCGACATCTTCCTGCCTTTCCACGCAGGCCCTATTGCTTATTGCTGCGATCAATTTCAGAGGAACCTCTAACAATAAGGTGGCATTGAGAAGACGCTTCCAGGTTGAAATGTGACCCATCAGAAGCCAAGCTCCGAACGTTCACACAATACAGAAGGGGATGATAAAAGGGACCCACCCTGCGAAGCATCTCTCCTATGGACAATTCAGCCGGCCTCATTCCTTCCCGATAGAACAATAGGAGGGATAAGGCATTCACCACTTAAAAGGATCGTTTCCTGACCTGGGATTGTGTATCTTTTTCTGAAATACAAGAGAGGTTTGGGGTACACAGGACAGACCTTGGGAGCGAGATCCCTACAATGGGATCATTGTCTGGGCGACAAATGGCCATTCCAAATTCAACTGAATGAGTTGAACTCTTTGCCCAACGGGGATTTCTGTCAGTCTTTCGTCCTGCACTTTTATGTTCCTCTCAACTATTTGGAGAGGGGCCACAGGAGACTCAGCAGATGCTACTACTGAGAAAAGACCGTATGACGGGGACTTAAAGAGGCAGAAGAGGAGTCATTGTGGAGGTGGATCAAATGAGCTGTCCATACAGAAAACCAGCTGTATTCATTCATTATATACTCATTCATAACTTCACAACGTTTGAGCCCCGGAGGCAGATTTGGTCCTGAAAAGGCCAAAGGCTTGTGCAGAACGGAACTGTCCCGCAAGGCCTGTGATCGGAGAGGGTTCGGCAACACAGCTTTGTGGGAAAATCACACAGCAGCTGAGGATGCCAGGAGCACTCTTAGGTTCCTGGGTTCAGGGATCTAATGAAACCATCCATGACACTTGTTACATGACATTACGTGACAGAAAGGTCGCCTTGATGCGTCTCTCTTTGGGACTCACAAGGACAAGTTAAAGTCACAAGCGTAATGGATGGTTCTAAAAAAGCACAGGTTCTAAAGGGCGCAAAACGGACAGGACCCTCCTGACCCAGACGTATGATGCCAGTAATGGGGCCAGTGGGGCGCTGAAACTCGCATTTCTAGGCTTGGGAATATGAATCCTGGGAGGTCATAATGCTCACCTCAAATATGAGGAAAGTATTACGACTCCCAATTCTTCTCTAGTCTCGGTCTTCATCTGAGCTGGAGCAGAATTCCTTCCTGCTTGCCTCCCACCAAGCCAGGGTGCTCACAAGGGGGTGGGGGTTCCAAGCCAATTCAAGCAGTGGGGGGGGGGCTCGCCCATTGTTAAATGTAACTCGGTATGTAAGTGGCAAAATGCATGTAACAGACTAACAGCCCAATCCTATCTGTCGGCCTCTGCCGGCGGAATGCGTGCGCCACCAGCAGAAGCACCAGGATCCAGGCAGAAGTGGCCTGCATCATGTGATGTTGTTGCACTCATTGATGCCACTGGTGAGTGCAATGAGGCCGCCAGAGCAGTCACTGGAACCCATGCGCACTCGCTGGCGGCGAAGGCACCATCCACCAGTGCCAGGTGAGTTGGCAGTGGGGATGGGCAGTGGGAGGGGTGGGGGAGGGAGAGGATCGGTGGTGTTTCTGGGTGGGAGGAACCAGGGAGAGGAGGCATGGATCTGGCGGCCATGATGCACACCAGATCTTATCCCCTCTTTTTAAAACGGCTCTGCCCTTTCCCACCTCCAAGAGCAAGGGCCTTTTCTAAGGAGGTGCCCACATTCAGTCTGTCCTATTTTCTCAAACTTGTGATGGCATCTGGCCCATCTTTTGATTGGCTGCTTTTGTTTCAAACATATTTACATGCTGACTCACCTGTTATCATTTTAATCTGCTTTTTACTTGTTATGTTTTACTGTTTTACCATTTTGTTAACCACCATCAGGGATACTCAAGATACAGAATATACATTTCTAAAATAAATACATAGCTACTAGGACTGAGCCAAAATGCCCTCCCCCGTGCTCCCCTCCTTTCACAGGCGCTAAAAATGGAGGTCCATTTTAGAAATCTTGAGGAGTGGTGAAATTGAGCAAACCAGGGTTGGAAGGTGGGCTTGTTTGCCCCCCCCGCCCCTGAGAATGGTGCTGTGTAATCATATGGTCTCGTGTACAGGGGCGTTCAGGGGGACTGTTTTTGTGCCACCTCCATCTCACTCCGATCCCTCTGAAATTCAAGCTGAAAATTCGTCAGGGAGAACTTGAGCCCTCTCAGTGATACATGTCTAAGCATAGGCTCCAGCTCGAGGCTGAGATGAATGCCAGAGGCAGCGCTAGCAGGCATGACCCACCCTGCTGCTCTCCCATATGTTGTCTCCGAAGCATGGCTTTGTCATGCAAACAGAGCTCTGACGACCGCACTTTGCTCAGCCCCAGCAAGTCCTGCCTCAAAGGAACCCCTGGGTGGGACGTGCTGCAAGAAACCAGGTGCAGCCTGCGTGAAGAATATATGCTATGCAAGCAGACTGAAAGAATCTCCTCTTTCCCACTGGAAAGTGTGTTATATGCTAAGCCTCATACATGCACTTAAGTCAATAGGTGATGGCACTTTACATAAATATATGACGGTTCGCTGCTCGGTACAATAAAAATCCGCCATATGAAACGTGGAAGCAATTCAAAAAAGCAGATCTCACAGTTTTGCCATCGTTAAAGTCAAATTCTGACATGCCGTGATTAAAAACCCAACATCTGTGCACATTTAAAATTAAAATATATAGGGATCGGTGTTTGCCTCCCCCTGCACAAATGTTTTACTGCCGACTTGCTCTCTTTAAATATTAAAAACATTACATTATTTTATTTTAGATGTCACAGTATGTTACATATCACCCTTTCACCTTAGAGTTTTGGTTCAAGTCCAGCTCTTAGCCAAGGAAATAGAAACCATCTGACCGTATTTGGGAGCCTCAGCGCAGGCCTTGCAGACTCTTGCAGCAGCAGCAGCAGCCCGTGCAAACAATCAGAGAGGGAGGTATTTGAGAGTGCATATGGACACTCATACGTCGGCAAGGGAGGAAGGGAGTATACACACACACACACACACACACACACACACACACACACACACACACACACACACACACGTGCAAACACATGGTGAGCTTAGAGCAGGGAGGTCATTTTCCAAAGCACGACAGCCCACACTGGGCTGGTTTGCAGAAATAGGATTTCACTGGTCCAAGAACCCTATTCTGGCTTCGCTCTCGCCTGTGGAGGTTGAATGTGTGAGTGAGGGCCTCTCTGGAGGGCGCCAGCTGAGCCTGCCCTGGCCGGGGTCATGTGTGCATATCCCTGCTGCTGCCCCCACTCTCAGAGTGTTCCAACGTTTGCCTGCAGCAAGAAACACTGAACACAAGGAGCGCTTATCCCCAGGATTGCAACTATGGAGCACCTGGACAGGAGGCTGCAGCCTGCACAGCTGCGTGATTTCTCTTCTTTTGCAGTATGTACAGCAAGTTCTCACTTCCTCGATAGGTTCATAGAAACTGCAATGTCAACGGCACAATCCTCATGAACTTTGGAGCGGCGGAGCACATGCTCCGCGATGACGGAGCGACAACTCAGGAGTAAGAGCCGCCAGCATGGAGGCCGGTGGACCTCACTCCGCTGCCCTCCAGACCCTGCACCCGCCAATGACAGTAAGTCCAGCACAGTGGGTGCAGGGGTGGGGGGAGGGCGGGCAGGGGCAGCCGGGAGGTGGCCATTGGCCGGCCTGGACTGGAAGAGGGAAGGGATATCGATGGCACGCTCCACCGATATCCTTAGCCCTTTCCCAGCACGCGCCAGCCTTACACCCCCACCCCGGATGTACGCCAGCTTCAGAGCTGGCGTACATCCGAAGAGGCCCATTGCAGCCTGCGCGGCTTACAGTGGGGGAAGGGGACAAACATCCCCTTCCCCCGAGTAGAGCCCAGGCCGCGCCAGGGCAGACCACAATGGGCTATAGGATACAGCAGCCGGCCCTTTAGGCCGGCCGTGTATAGTTAGGCAGAATTGCGCTGTAAGTGAAACAACATATAACGAAGCCAATTCTCACCAGCAAGCTCAGTGATACTCTGGGGGGCTCACTGCGCACTGCAACACCACTTCTGGGTTGCGCGGGACCACGACCCTTGGCTTTGTTCTCATCTCAGAACACCTTGCAGAAGCTACCTGCAAGGCATTCCAGGGCGCGAATAGGACCAGGAAGTGGGTCACGAGTCTGGCGCAACCAGGAAGCAGCCGCAGCCACGGATAATGTTAAAGCGAAACGACAGGTAGCAAAATTCACAATTGTCTCTGGTTTTACTAGTCATGTGTTGTCTGTTGAACCTTGACTACTCTTAGGACATAAGAAACGTCCTTACATTGTGTTGGACCCTTGTATGATACATGTATTTCAGTATTTATAATGATTGGCAGTAGGTCTCCAGGACTGCAGAGAGAAAAGAGTCTTTCTACTCCTACCTGGAGATGCTACTGGTGATGGAAACTGGGATCTTCTGCATGCAAAGCAGGAGCTCCACCCCAAACTACGGCCCCCCAACCTCCTACAATACAGCAGGTGCCCTGCCTCACTCAGCGGCATAGCCTACCCTTATTTACGCCTGGTGCAGCACGCCAGCCAAAAGCGGAAAGTAACTGATATGGCATGATGATGACGTCACCATGCCACGTCTGGGTCGCAGAGCCACGAAAAAGTCAAAGGCAGCAAAAGGGTGACAGCCCTTTCTTCGCAGCTCCCACCTGCAAGCAGAAGGCGCACAAGTCACTTCCGATTCATGTTGCTTTGGCTCGCAGGGCGCAGGCAAGCTGCCGAATGAGCCAAGGGAAGAAGGGTGGCACCCCCTTGGCTTCTGTGGCTTTTTTCGTGGATTTGCATGCGAGCCGAAGCCACGGCTCGGATTCGGCTCAACCGTGAGTGGTGAGAAATATTGCTCACAGCTGAGCCTGCCCAGCTGTGGTGTCGCCCCCCACATACCCCCAAATTGGTGTCACTCAGTGTGGGGTGCACCATACGCACCACCACCCCATAGTGATGCAAGTGGCCCCACCCTCTTCAGCTGCTGAAGTGTCCCTCAGCCACTTCTCTCTGGCTTCGGAGATTTCAGCCGGCCTTGTCCACACACTTTCAAGACTATCATCACAGCCACAAAGGTTAAAAAAAACATCCATGCAGCCCCCTGATGCAGGTTGAGGAGGGTCCAAGGGGGCAGCGGATCTCGGGTGCCTTTCAACCCGCCGCCTCCCTCCAACCTGCCCCCAATGCAAGCTGCAAGGATCTGCTTCCCGCTTGTTCAAACAAGAAGCAGACCCTTCCCCTCCTGACCAACCTATTCCTGCCCTGCCATGAAACCCAGAAATGTGGGGATTCCAGTTTCATAATTTTACATGGACAGCATGAATGCAGCCAGCAGCCCAGTGATGTGCATCATGCATGTCTGATTCGTGCCTCATGACCCTTTCCCTGCATCTGTCGAGCGCATCATGGCCAAGTCCTCTCCCACCATATGGAACCACTTTTTCCCCATTGTCATGCTTTGCATCGCAATCTAGGATCTTCCAAACGACCGTCTCTTAACTAATTGCATAATATTTATCCAATTCTCTTTAAAGCTTGTTTAAAAAAAAACGTCAAGAGGGCTGCATTGCTTATAATAAACTCGGCATACTGTATTGTAATCGAAACGGTATAGTTGTAGATGGAGAAGAGCGGAGCGTTTTGAGTTACACCCCTTGGCAAACATTTTTAAAGGGTTGCTTAAATAAGCAGTACGGAAACCAGATGTCATTTGGTAAGAGTATCTGAATGACCAAAAATTTGCTGTCTGGATACTTTTTTCCCTTTATTTTTTTGAAGAAACTTTATAAAAACATGAGAAATTCTTTGGATTTATATCATATTTAGCAGCTGTGAAATAGAACAAACAGCTGCTGCTGCTACCTATGGGGAGGGAGACGACTGAAATGGTCATCCCTTCTTAATCACTAAGCAACCAAATAATCCCCCAGGCCAGGGCTGGCCTCTCTAATGAGCCCCAGTGAGACTACGGGTCCCCAGTGCATGTGAAGAGGGCAGCCTGGCCACCTATTCTCTGGCAGCGGAATGAAGGAGCCACCACCATCACCCTCTTCCTCCTTTTTCTTCCTCCTCCTCCTTCTCCTGTTCCTCCAAATTCATAGGCTCCCTGTCTGTGCCATTGCAAAAAGCATCCCCATTGCAAAAAGCAGAGAGGATGGGGGAAGAGGGAGGAAGTGGGGACAGGAGCCACCCTAGCACACCTGTCTCTACTCCTCTCTCCACTTCCTCCCTCCCTCCCCCATCCTCTCTGCCTTATGAAACGGCAGGGAAAGGAAGAAGGAAAAGGAGGAGGGTGACCACCCATGGCAACAGGAGGATCAAAGATAAGTGAATTTGGAGGAAGGGAGGGCAGGAAGATCAGAAGGGAGGTGGACACCCACCTGACCTGGACCTCATGGTTTCGGCTGGGGGAGGGGGGCTTGAACTGAGCCTGGCCCAGGCAAAGCTCTGTTTTCCTTTTCTTTTCTGTCCTGCTGTACGAGTCCCATTGAGATGAACAGGAGATGCACACCAGCACAATAAATATATCGCTGCCAAATTTCACCCAGAGCAGAATTCAAATCAAAACCAAAATGTGGAGGCTCAAGCTTGGAGGAAAACATATGAGGAATGTTTAAGTGAATTTGGATAAAGGTGCTAGAAAAATAAATCCCTCAGGTGGAGGGTTTCATACGTTTCCCTTTCCCCCCCCCCCCTCAACTTTGCTAAGCCACTCAGAAAATATACTCCAGCTTCCGACAACCATCTCCCTTGTGGTGGAACGGCACTCCAAATGCTAAACCTGCTTGCTGGAAAGTGTTGATTCTACGCAGATGCTCAAGTGAAGCAGAAGCACCACAAGCGGGGGGGGGGCACGTGGCTGGGGTGCTTCCTTCAGTGGCAAGTGGTCCAGACTGAGGGAGGACATCTGAAACGGTACAGTAGGCAGTAGTGGCAAATATGATTGGCTCTCTGGAGTCGCCCAATCCCCAGGGCCAGCGGGATGCAGGGCTGTTCTCTCCTCCAAGCTACACACTGCAGGGGAGAAGCCCTGTCTGAGAAGCCCAGGTCTGAGAAGCCCTACACACTGCAGGGGAGAAGCAGCTGTGCCCACCTGTGCCATTTTAGCATCATATTTTCAAAAACTCGTTTTTGAAAGCCCTTCCATTGCAAGATCGTTTTTCTCCCGTTTTCCCCTTTTTCTTTAGCGGCTTTGAGCTCCACATCAGTATAAGTGTGCATGTATCTTGTATTTTGAAAAAAAAAAAGCTGCTTACCTCCCAAACCTCTAAAATGATGGTGCGCAGTGGCGTTGCTGGAGGGGATGCGGCACTGTAAGTGGTGCAAGGCACTGTGCTGTGTCTCGCAAACCAGTGTAATGCGGCCCCTTCCACTCGCCACCAGAATGGCTCTGGGGGTGAGTGGGAGGGGCCACGTTACATCGGTTTGCGAGACACAGCACAGTGCCTTGCACCACTTATGGTGCCGCACCCCCTCCAGCAATGCCACTGATGGTGAGTGATGATCTAGTATCATTCCAATAAAGGCTTCTGGGTAAAAAGGCTGATGCTGGGTGCACTATCTTTTTTACCCAGAAGCCTTTGTTAGAGCAACGCTACTTATGCAGCCACAAGCTAGGGGGCTTCTGGATCAAAAATGGCAGCCAGGAGCCAATGCTGTGGGGAAGAGTACTGTGCAACCCGCCGTGCATTTAGCCGTCCGACATGAATGCTGCCCCTCACCCCTAAAGATCCCTGGAGGGGCCCCCTCATTTTGCTGGCACAGAGCAGTGAAGTTGCAAGGGGCATTTCATCTCATCCCTCCTAAGTTTTGCAGGTTTTCAAGAACCTGTTTAATCAGAGACAGCAGCTGCTGGGCAAAGAATCGAGCATGCCCCCCCGCCCCGCCCCCCCATGGGAAAGGAATGCTTCTGGCCTCCACTTTAAAAAGGATGGTCAATAGCTAGACTGGTTCCGACCTGACCCCACAGTCTCCTTCTGGGGAAAAATCTCCTCTCCCCCACCCTCTGCCTCGTCTGGAAGAGTCCTTGGGATTATTATAGAACAATTTTTTTATTCGTTTCTCTTTTGGTCGTACTTACAAGAAGCTGGCCATAGTGTCACTGGGGTGGAGGATCAATCCTTGTGATCATGTCTTCTTGTTTCCACTTTTGCAGTCGTGGTCTGGGGATGTCATTGTGTTTTCCTGATTGTGCAAGAAAGGACTGAATGGGGCAAAAGAAAAGATTTGTAGCCATCCGAGATGGCCAGGGAAGTGGTGAGTGCAAAATAGACTCCTTAGAACTAAAATGAGCGAGGGAGAAGCGAGCAACTCATTCCATCCTATTAGAGCCCAAATAAATCATTTTGAAAATCTAAAACAAATGGGCTACGAAGACAGCCTTGCAGATGGTCCAAACTGAGAATTAAAACAGGGCGGGGTGGGGTGGGGTGGGGGAGGTGGCTGCTCCTTCTAAATGGCAGATGCAAGCAATCCATTATATAAGCAGAAAAGATCGCGAGCGTCCGAGGAGGAAGAGGACGATCCCATCAAAGGCAGAGCTGCCAGTCACACTTTTGCAAAAACAGAAATTCCTGAGCAAACATTCTTTTTTGCTTACGTTAATATGGAATTTGTTATGACAACAGGGTGTCTTTTTTTCAGGGATGCTTATGCCTCTTGTCTATCAGTGCTCACAGACACATTTGAAACAGCTGGAAATATTTTTCTAATTATGTAAAAACAAAAACGCTTTCAACAGAATATATATTAATATCCCCGAACACGTGCAGCCTGAATGAGGAAAAAAGGCCCATTTTATTCTAGAGTACCCTAGTGTGGCGAAGACCAGTGAGTGGCATTCAGGCCAATCCAGCTGCCAAGGGGATGCTATCTAGCACCTCCAACTTTGATTGCAGTATCATTAAAAGTTTGCCCAGTTTCATTCACAAGGAATGTTTTTAGGCTTTCAAATTGTGAGAACGAAAGACATTCCACGAGACACTGCAAAGCCAAGCGAGAGATGTAAACGCATGTATGCATCTGTGTGTATGTCACCCTTCAGATGCCTGGTGCTATGCCTAGAGTAAAGCAATAAAACCAACACAGTAGTACAGTCCACGGAAAGATCTCAGGCAGCCGCCGCCACACAGACAGTGAAGCCACAATGGAATCCACTGGCACTATGGACTTGAATGCCTGGGAAAATACAAGACTTGCCTGGTGCTGAAAAATCGTCAAGGTCGGCATCAGGCAAACCTCTCTAGGGAGGGCTTTCCAGGCAAAGGGTGCCACAATCAAGGAGGCCCTCTCCTGGCTCATGACCCACCTGGCCTCAGCTGGGGGGGGGGGCATGGAGGAGGGCCTCTGATGATGAACACAAGGGTCAAATAGGCTCATGCAGGCAAATGCAGTGCTGAGCCCGTGGACATTACTCCCTAACTGTACAGTCCTTATTGTGATAGGGCTCCAATGTCATTAGTCAATGGGGCTTACTCCCAGGTAAGTGTGCCATGCATTCTGCTCCCCACAGTGGTCAACCAGATCCAGGGCTTGAAGGGACTATTCCTCCCACATTTCTACCCCACAGCAACTGGTATCCACAAGTCCACTACCTCTGCATATGGAGGTTCCATCTAATAGCCATAGACAGACCTCTTATGCCTGGCTCAAATCCAGCAGAGACCTTTCTCTGGCTTCTGGTCCTGGCCTGGATGAGGCCACCAGGGCTTCAATGAGGCTTCTTTTACTCCAGGAGAGCTGCTCTGTCGAAAGACTGCGACTTCCAGTGGGCGTCAGACTCTCACACCACTGTCTCAAAGCATCAAGAGCACCCAACTTTAGGAACTTCTACCAGCCTTCCTTGCTGGAAATATCACAAATTGTTATATATGCTTACTTTACTTGACTCCTCTAAATATAAAGCACTAAGCAATGAAATGAAACCATAAAAATGTCACAGAAAAATCGACTTCCTTGTTGGATGAAATAAAGAATGTTCTTCTTTGGTGAGGACATTTCTTCTTAGGTCAAGTTTCTCATTTGCTTGTGTCCACAATCAAATTTGCGTTTGCACCTGTATTTCATTTAGAGGTTACAACCAGTCCATTAACCTCTGTTCTTGCCACTTAGGATTTTCAGGTTTATGTATTTGTCTATTGCAAAGGGAAGATGGGTTTTACTCTTACTCAGGTTCGACTGATTATCACCAAATCTGAGATTAAGGGTCATTTCTCCCAGGCAGACAGGGCTTCTCCCCTGCAGTGTGTAGCTTGAATCATCTCAGAAGCCAACTAGATGAGAGGGTGGAGATCTGTGCTCAATGGCCCATTTTGTGTTGTTTTGTTTAAAGCAGGGAGGGTCAGAACTGCATCAGAACTGCGGTGCTGGGGAGACGGGTTCAACGCTTTCTCTTATGCAATACCTATTTCCCTAGTAGTATACATTTACATCAAGGAAGCGGTGCAGGAGGAAAAAACCGTGGACTCTCCTCTCCCCCAGTGTTACAGTCTTGTCCAATCCGCTCCCCTGCCACATGCGTTCTCAGCTGTTTTGAAAAGAAGAGATGGAAGATCTCCAGAAGAAGATCTTCCAGAAGGAGGAAGGTGTAAAGGTCCGATCATGGATCGTGGCCCTCTGACTCTTTTTTTCTGTCATGCTCTTTTGCAGCACCATGCGGTCTGGATTGCAGGGTGAGGGAAGGACAGACAGACAGGTTGCGCTTTTAATATCTTGCTAGCCACCTTCGGGCTAGAAATTTTAATAAATAAAATAAATGTTGGCCCCATTTGGCAAATCATGGGACATTTGCTGGTGGCGCAGATTTCCTGTAGAAGTTTGCTGTCTTCATGGAGGAAAGTGAAAGACATCCTGCCCCCCCGCCGCCCCCCCTGGACCAGCAAGGCAGCTCCACAGCATCTCTGCCTTAAATGCCACCTTCTGTAGGCTGGCAAAACGATGTGGGTTTTCTTTTTTCTTAGAATGGTGCCTATAACTCTTCGTGTACACATCTAAATATTCCGTTTGGGCCTGAATCCATTACAAGGTTATTTCTGACCCTACGCTGGTTTTGGCTGGACCACTCTGCAATTAAGCTCTGTTTATTGACCCTGTAGCACGTAGATCTTTGCGCAGGTTTGCTTCTGCTTCCATGCCCTGGATTGCCAACCTACCAGGGAAAAAAATGCCTGAGCATTTTTGTTTGTTTATTCATGTTGTTTGGGGGTCACTTCTCAGAAAGGGGCCAGGCTAGTTGTAATCTCCTCTGACTTTTTCAACTGTACACCATAAGTTGTCATAATTTCAGCGCAGGCTGCCAGACCACCTCAAAACAGTGCAGGCTCCTTTGCCCCCTAAAATGACCATATGAAGCTTTCTTGACACAAAGGCAGGCAGGTAAAGGTAAAGGTGACCTCTGACAATTAAGTCCTGTCGTGTCCAACTCTAGGGTGTGGTGCTCATCCCCATTTCAAAGCCGAAGAGCCAGCGTTGTCCAAAGATGACTCCGTGGTCATGTGGCCGGCATGACTCTCCTTGCCGCAGCGCGTAGCATGCGGCTGGAACACAGAGCGCTGTTTACCTTCCCGCAAGCGGTACCTATTTATCTACTCGCATTAACATGCTTTCGAACTGCTAGGTTGGCAGGAGCTGGCCAAGCAACGAGAGCTCACCCCGTCGCGGATTCGAACTGCCGACCTTTCGATCGACAGCTCATGGTTCAGCGGTTTAACCCACTGCGCAGGCAGGCAGAGAGGGAATTGGTCCAACCATCTGACTGGCAGCAACTCTGTAGCCCAGTGGTTCTCAAACATTTTAGCACCAGGACCCACTTTTTAAAATGACACTCTATCGGGACCCACCTAGCTTTATGAGACGCACAAACATTTATCTCCCTATATGTACACAAGCTTGGAAACTGCAGGAGCTCCACTATTTGCAGGGTAATTAGCAGCTATCTTGCAAGCTGCAGGAGCTCAACTCGTTGAAGGGCAATTAGCAGCTATCTGATTTTTGGATAGCCTCAGGGCTTGTGGCAATTACTTATCTGATCTTTCCATCACCTGGGACCCACCAGAAATCAGGTCGCGACCCACCAAGTGGGTCCCGACCCACAGTTTGAGAACCCCTGCTCTAGGGTGTCTCAGAGAGAACTTTCCAGGCTCAGAAACCCTGGAAAGCTTTCACATGTTCCACGTCAAGGTTGCCTCCTGGCCTTGGTGGGTCTGAGCACGGTCGCAAGGAAGGGAAGGAGGGAGGACACAGGAGGAGAGGAAGCCTCAAAGAGGCTTTGGGAAAATGTGCTCTGCAAAGCCCAATGAATGTTGAGTGAGTGACGTTTCTCCAGGGACACTGAAGCCGGAGCTACACCACACCCGTCTCGGCCTGTATGCGTCCGGTGTCCCGCCCCCAGGTTCAAACAACGGGCTCTGACTGGCTGAATGAAACGCGAACGCGGGCAAAGTGGAGTCCTGCTAACCCCCACCAGTCCACAGCATGCAGCGCTGCCAACGAAGCTGCATTGGGGAGGGGGGGGTTGCAACCAGACGGCCTGGGAGAGGTAAGTAAACATATACTGTCGTAAAAATAAAAGTTAAAGGAGGCCACTTGGCCGTCAACGGGTCTCCTCAGACCCATGCTAGCTCTTTTTTATCCGGCATAAGTCCAAGGAGAGTCAGGTGACAAGTCAAGGCTGGGAACTCGGATCCATTGTGTGCTGCTGCCATTAAGATCCACCCCTCCCACCCCCAAACTACCCCAAATTCCTCCCCCAAACTGCCCACAACCCATCCCCACCCCCACCTAAGCTGCTCCAGTGCATGCTGGAGGGCACCCTCCAGCTGTTTGTGATGGCACCTCTGGAGCCTCCGACGACAGCCCACCTTTCACGCCACCATAACGGAACTGATGGCACCAGATCGCAAGATCCACTGCTATAGGCCCATAAGAGAGGGCCCATGATAATACTCCATCTTCCACACTGGCTCAGAGTAGCCAGAGCAAGTTGTCACCCCCTCAGAAGCCCCTTCCCCTTTCCGGGGAGATGTTATGGTGAGCACTATGCAAAACTGAGGTTGAGGCACATACTAAAACACAGGTTCATTTAACGGAGCAAAATGGCACCAGGTTTTATCAGACCGTCAGAATTTTGTAAAAAAAAAAAAAAAAACAGTGAGCAACCTGGGAAAACAGTATTTCCTCCAAAAGAACACAAATATGACATTGTAATTTGGCACACTTTCAGTTCACCCCCATGTTAAGGGTCAAAATACAGGTGGGCCCCCATATCCGCTGAGGATATGTTCCAGGTCCCTCCGTGGATACTTGAAACCGTGGATAAGAGCGAACACCCCCTCCATGGTTTCCTGAGGGCCCCCCCCACCCTGCCTCCCCTGCAGGCAGGCATGCTTGCCCCCCCCCCGCTCTTATTTTTCTTTCAGCAAGCTTTGTTTCTTCCTTAAAACAGAGAAGCAGCCTCCATTGCAGGCAAGTAGAACGAGACTAAGTCCTAGAGAGGCTCTGCAAGGTTTCTGTTAACCTTGCAGAGCCTCTCTAGTACTTAGTCTCGTTCTACTTGCCTGTAATAAGCAGCCAGAGGCTGTTTCTCCTGTTTCTTTAAGGAAGAAACGAAGCTTACTGGGAAAAAAGTAAAATCCTGGGGGGGGGGTCCCCACGATCCGTGGATAACTGAAACCGTGGATAGCGAATCAGTGGATATGGGGGCCCACCTGTACATGTTATGAGATCCACGTAATTAACGCTTCCATACTTTTTCTCACTGTAAATAGCCACAGGGACCCCAAACCAGGATGCATACACACACACACAGAGAGAGAGAGAGAGAGAGAGAGAGAGAGAGAGAGAGAGAGAGAGAGAGAGAGAGAGAGAGAGAGAGAGAGAGTCGAAATGGTCGGAAGGTCACAGATGCTTCAACCTGACTGCTGATGTCTTCGGAAGATGCTGGCCTGGAGCCAGAGGAGCAGAAGGGGAAAATATTCGTCGTCTTGCTGCTGTTCCCTATGAGGACATCCAAGGCTTTGCGCCAGGCATGTGCAGCACCATCAGCTACATGAAAGAGGCTTTTCAGCATCTCGACCAGAAGATCGAGCTGCAGGTTGGCCTTCCTGGTCCAAACAATTTGGAGGTGCAAAGACAAAATGGCTGTAGGAGGTGCACTGAACAGAGCCTTTTGCTCCAGATGTTGCTCAGCTTGGGGGAGGGTGGTGGCACTGGAGGCACCGGCCTTTTTATGACCACAGCAGCACCAGAAGCCAGTTCCTGTCAGCCACCATTCCCCCCCCTTGGGGTTATAAATAATATAATTAAGGGGATCAATGGTGTCGTTAGGGGGGGCCCCAGGCGTCGGGTGTCGAGCTCAGAGGGGGTATACTGCCGCCCTTTCTGTAGCTGGAACAAAATTGAGGAAGATGGCCTTTTTAACTCGTCTAGCCTTATTATTATTATTATTATTATTATTATTATTATTATTATTATTATTATTATTATTATTATTATTATTATTATTATGTATTACTGGCCAGTAATTACAATGTATGGTTGCGAGAGTTGGACCATAAGGAAGGCTGAGTGCCGAAGAATAGATGCTTTCGAACTGTGGTGCTGGAGAAGACTCCTGAGAGTCCCTTGGACTGCTAGGAGATCAAATCAGTCAATCCTAAATGAAATCAACCCTGACTGTTCCCTGGAAGGACAGATACTAAGGCTGAAACTCAAATATTTTGGCCACCTAATGCGAAGAGAGGAGTCTCTGGAGAAGACTCTGATGCTGGGAAAGATTGAAGGCAAAAGGAGAAGGGGAAGGCAAAGGATGGGATGGTTAGACAGCATCACCGATGCAACAAACATGAAAATGAGCGAACTCAGGAAGATAGTGGAGGACAGGAAGGCCTGGCGGGATGTGGTTCATGGGGTCACGAAGGGTCGGACTGAACAACAACCAAATTACTGGCCATGTACATACATACTGTTTTACAGTACTTACATACTGACCATGTATTAACGCAAGAAATGAGTGAGCACCTGCTTCTTTTAACACCGTACTGCCGGCTGAACGGCTGTTTTCCGCACCAGCCTGGAGTTTTTGTTGTTTAAGGAAGGAGGAATCGCTGGCTATTCACTAAGCGCAAGCCTGCTCACTGCTAGGAGGAGGAGCACACCACCAACTTCAACAAAAGACCAAAAAAGAGGCAAAGCCGGAGGAGGACGTGAGTCGTCAATAATACCTTCACACATCAAAGTGAGAGCGATTACAGAACACACATTGTTTCTTTTCAGAAAGCCTAATGACCATCAGTTTTCAGATTAACGGACATTAGAGAGCCTGTGCAATGGATACAATACTGAAGAAACTAAGCAGGGATGGATCTCATCATCAGTACCTGGACCAGAGACCATTGGAAGCCCCCAACTGTAAACTACTTGGAACTGTCTAAGAGCGGGATGCAATTATCACAAATGGATTATAGTGCAATTCTATGCATGTCTACTCAGCAGTAAGCCCCACTGAGTTCAGTGGGACTAACTTCCATGTAAGTGTGATTAGGACTGCAGTCTGACAGTGCACGTCTATGCATGTCTAGTCTACTCTGAAGTAAGTCCCATTATGTTCAGTCTAAATAAAGTAAGACTTGTCATACAAGATCAGACGCGAGTTCCATCTAACCCTGCAATCTGTTTCAAAAAAGTGGACTGGCCAAACATCAGACAAGTGGGCAGACCACAGAGGGAGTTGGAGCAGTTCCTGGGCTATGAGGGAAGGGGGCTAACGTGTTTGGGGCTTCCAGTTTAGAGAACAGGTGGCTTAAAGTTGTTGTTGTTCAGTCGTTAAGTCGTGTCCGACCCTTCGTGATCCCATGAACCATATCCCGCCAGGCCTTCCTGTCCTCCACTATCTTCCTGAGTTCGCTCATTTTCATGTTTGTTGCATCGGTGATGCTGTCTAACCATCTCATCCTTGGCCTTCCCCTTCTCCTTTTGCCTTCAATCTTTCCCAGCATCAGAGTCTTTTCCAGAGAGTCCTCTCTTCGCATTAGGTGGCCAAAATATTTGAGTTTCAGCCTTAGTACCTGTCCTTCCAGGGAACAGTCAGGCTTGATTTCATTTAGAATTGACTGATTTGATCTCCTAGCAGTCCAAGGGACTCTCAGGAGTCTTCTCCAGCACCACAGTTCAAAAGCATCTATTCTTCGGCGCTCAGCCTTCCTTATGGTCCAACTCTCGCAACCATACATTGCTACTGGGAACACCATCGCCCTGACTATACGAACTTTTGTTGGCATGGTGATATCTCTGCTTTTTATTATGCTGTCTAAGTTTGCCATAGCTTTCCTTCCAAGGAGTAAGCGTCTTTTAATTTCATGGCTGCTGTCTCCGTCTGCAGTGATCTTGGAGCCCAGAAAAGTAAAATCTGTTACTGCTTCCATTTCTGCCCCTTCTATTTGCCAGGAATTGATGGGACCCGATGCCATGATCTTAGTTTTATTAATGTTGAGTTTCAAGCCAACTTTTGCACTCTCCTCTTTCACTCTCATCAAGAGGCTCTTTAGTTCTTCTTCACTTTCTGCCATTAGGGTGGTATCGTCTGCATATCTGAGGTTGTTGATATTTCTCCCGGCAATCTTGATTCCGGCTTGCGATTCATTCAGCCCTGCATTTCTCATAATGTACTCTGCATATAAGTTAAATAAGCAGGGTGACAATATACAGCCTTGCCGTACTCCCTTCCCAATTTTGAACCAATCAGTTGTTCCATGGCCGGTTCGAACTGTTGCTTCTTGACCCGCATACAGGTTTCTCAGGAGACAGGTAAGGTGGTCTGGTACCCCCATCTCTTTAAGAATTTGCCACAGTTTGTTGTGATCCACACAATCAAAGGCTTTTGCGTAGTCAATGAAGCAGAAGTAGGTGTTTTTTTGGAACTCTCGTGCTTTCTCCATGATCCAGCGCATGTTGGCAATTTGATCTCTAGTTCCTCTGCCTCTTCGAAACCCAGCTTGTACGTCCGGTAGTTCTCGGTCCACGTACTGCTGAAGCCTAGCTTGTAGGATTTTGAGCATAACCTTGCTAGCATGTGAAATGAGTGCAATTGTACGGTAGTTTGAACACTCTTTGGCACTGCCCTTCTTTGGAATTGGAACGTAAACTGACCTTTTCCAAGCCTTTGGCCACTGCTGAGTTTTCCAAATTTGTTGGCATATTGAGTGCAGCACTTTCACAGCATCATCATTTAGGATTTTAAGTAGCTCAGCTGGGATATTATCAGCTCCACTAGCTTTGTTGTTAGTAATGCTACCTAAGGCCCACTTGACTTCACTCTCTAGGATGTCCGGCTCTGGGTCAATGACCACACCAGCGTGGTCATCAGGAACATTAAGATCTTTCTTGTATAGTTCTTCTGTGTATTCTTGCCATCTCTTCTTAATCTCTTCTGCTTCTGTTAGGTCCTTGCCTTTTTTGTCCTTTATCATGCCCATCTTTGCACAAAACGTTCCCTTGATATCTCCAATTTTCTTGAACAGATCTCTAGTCCTCCCCATTCTGTTGTTTTCCTCGATTTCCTTGCATTGTTCATTTAAGAAGGCCTTCTTATCTCTCCTTGCTATTCTCTGGAACTCTGCATTCAGTTGTTTATATCTTTCCCTTTCACCCTTGCTTTTTGCATTCCTTCTTTCCACAGCTATTTGTAAAGCCTCATCTGACAGCCACTTTGCTTTCTTGCATTTCTTTTTCTTTGGGATGGTTTTCGTTGCTGCCTCCTGTACAATGTTACAAACTTCCGTCCATAGTTCTTCAGGCACTCTGTCTACCAGGTCTAATGCCCTAAATCTATTCTTCACCTCCACTGTATACTCATAAGGGATATCGTTTAGGTCATATCTGACTGGTCTAGTGGTGTTCCCTACATTCTTCAGTTTAAGTCTGAATTTTGCAATAAGAAGCTCATGATCTGAGCCACAGTCAGCTCCAGGTCTTGTTTTTACTGATTGTATAGAGCTTCTCCATCTTTGGCTGCAAAGCACATAATCTATCTGGTTTCGGTATTGACCATCTGGTGATGTCCATGTGTAGAGTCGCCTCTTGTGTTGTTGGAAAAGAGTGTTTGCTATGACCAGCGTGTTCTCTTGACAGAACTCCGTTAGCCTTTGCCCTGCTTCATTTTGCGCTCCAAGGCCAAACTTGCCTGTTGTTCCGTTTATTTCTTGATTTCCTACTTTAGCATTCCAGTCTCCTATGATGTAAAGGACATCTTTTTTGGGTGCTAGTTCTAGAAGGTGTTGTAGGTCTTCATAGAACCGGTCAACTTCATCTTCTTCGGCATCAGTGGTTGGGGCATACACTTGGATTACTGTAATGTTGAATGGTTTGCCTTGGATTCGAACTGAAATCATTCTGTCGTTTTTGAGGTTGCACCCCAGTACTGCCTTCCCCACTCTTTTATTGACTATGAGGGCTACTCCATTTCTTCTAAGGGATTCATGCCCACAGTAGTAGATATGATGGTCACCTGACTTAAATTCGCCCATGCCCGTCCATTTTAGTTCGCTGATTCCCAAGATGTCAATGTTCAATCTTATCATCTCATTTTTGACCACATCCAGCTTGCCTTGATTCATAGACCTCACATTCCATGTTCCTAAGCAGTATTGCTCCTTGCAGCATTGGATTTTCCTTTCAACCTCAGACACATCCACAGCTGGACGTCCTTTCGGCTTTGGCCCAGCCGCTTCACTCTTTCTGGGTCTACTTGGAATAGTCCTCCGCTCTTCCCCAGTAGCATATTGGACACCTTCTGACCTGAGGGGCTCATCTTCCGGCGTCATATCTTTTAGCCTTTTGGTACTGTTCATGGGATTTTCTTGGCAAGGTTACTGGAGTGGGTTGCCATTTCCTTCTCCAGTGGATCACTTTTAGTCAGAACTCTCTGCTACGACCTGTCCGTCTTGGGTGTCCCTGCACGGCATAGCTCATGGCTTCATTGAGTTACGCAAGCCCCTTCGCCACGACAAGGCAATGATCCATGAAGGCTTAAAGGGGGACATGAATGACAGAACTTGAGAAAATCACAAATGCTTTGGAGAAAGTGGAGAGAGGCTCGTCCTAGCGCAGGATCAGTCAACACCTTGGCAGTAGATTTAGGAGAGACAAACTGAAGGTACTTCACACAGTGCATAAATGACAGGTGGAATTCAGCACAGCCAGTTTGGCCACTGGCTTAGATAGTCTTAAAAGGGACCTTAGACTAACGGAGGACAATACTTTACATACTGCACTATTTCAAAGATTTGTATGCCCCCTTTCTCCATTTGGATCCAAGGCAGCTCCCTACAGAAAAACACTAACAAACGAGGTCTAACAATGGCTATTAGCCAAGATGGTGACATTCATTCATTCATTCATTCATTCACTTAATTCCACATTTTGATACTGCCCTTTCCTCAAGGAGCTCAGGGTGGTGTATGGTACCTTCAGAGGTAGTTAGGTCACTGAATAACAGCTGCTGAGGGAACGAATAATGAGAAAAGACTATTGTCTTCATCTCCAGCTTGTGGGCTTCCCAGAGGCAGGTAGCTGGCTGGCAACTGTGGAAAGGCGGATACTGTCTGGTCTGATTCAGCAGGGTTCTTTTCATGTTCTTAGGGCTAACCGAGACATGAATTGAAACACGTCATTTTGCCCTGCATGTTTGTTTCTTTAGTAACAGGTGCTTTAGTTCTTTAGGTGCGAAATCGCCAACGAAGGCCTGGGCAGTAGGGGCCAAGCCGGCAGGACATGCAGAGGCTCTTTCCCGGCCTCCGGAGCCGCACGGACCCGGAGGGAACAGCAAGTCGGGAGGGACACGGCCGACGGGTGGGCGGCACCCGGGGGTCAGGCGGGCACCCGGGGCAGAGACCCTCCGGGTCGCCCCCCAAAAAATCGTGCCGCGGCCTGATGGCCGTGGCAAATAATTACTTCAAGCTGGCTAACACCCCCTGCTCCGGGCAGCATAACCGCTAGCCTCGCCTCTGCCATACAGCATTCCTCAAGGCCCTTTGGTTCCATTCAGTCATTGCAATACATTGCGAATGGCATTCCGCCGCTTCCATTAACCCAATGTTGCCTGCGCATGGGTAGAGGTTGGAATGAATACATGAATTTGCACTCTGAGACTACCTGCTTTCGCGTTAGCGTAGAGGTCTCCCACTAAAAACAACAACAGCAACCTCCTTTCTTTCATATTTTCCAAGGTTGCAATCACCCTATACACACTTTCCTGGAAGTTACTCTCTAAGGCTTTCGTGGCTGGTGTGATTCATTTGGATATAAGATTATTCGGGTATTATAGCCACGGTCCTGGAAGTAATTTCCACTGAATTCAATGAGACTTACTTCTGAGTAGACATGCCTAGGATTGTGCTCTAAGGTTTAACAAGCTACACCTACCCACATTCCTTCTCCTAAAGGTCTAGCACTCTGTCCCGGTTAGAGATCTGGTAAGCCTACCACTGAGCCAGTCTGATTTTATGTTCCTTCTTTAATTGACAACCCTCGAAGAGTGGGGCTGTTGACCCCCACGTGGCCTTGGAAGTGCCTTCCCCAAGCCTGACTCTGGTCTGGAGAGGCTGCTCAGAGGGCCTTCCATCCATCCAGGCGCTGGCCCAGGTAGGTCTGCTTAGATCCAGAATGCTGCTCTACAACATGTGCCTTCAGTTCATGCCCTGGGATCAAATGCGCACAAGCAGAGGAGTCAAGCCACAGACTTCAAGGAAAAGTTGGTTTGAAGGAGAAACCTGAAGACAGGAATAAACAACAGGGTGCGGGGTGACATCTTGAAGCTCTGTCCTGTGAGAGGGTTCCAGGCCTAATTGCCAGTGAGGAGGAATGAGTGTCAGCAAAACATTCAGTCTGTCCAAAAGGGCAGAGTTTGATGCTCAAACCGAATGGCCAAACATTCCATTTCGCCTGAAATAAAACCTCGTTCCAAATCAGAGGATCAAGTCCACCATCGATGCTGCATTTCACATCTGTGAGAAAAGCCCCTTGGCAAAAGACACACGACGACGATGGTGATTAACCCAACTTAGTTCTGTCTGCAAACCGTACAAGCAGCTGAGAGGGGTAAACGAGTTCTTTTTAACGACTTGTACACAGTAGCAAGAAAAACAGGAAGTGGGTGTTTATTAGCAGTTTCCAAATATACCGGCCAAACTCAAACTCCCCCATGCAATTGGAAGCAGAGGAAAGAATTCCGAAAATTATGAAAGGGCCATTAATCACAAGGTCACCTGTCACAGGCCAGTGGCTTGGAAACGTCCTTTTATTCGCTTATTACCCCTTGGATCAAGAGCAGTCTTCTAAGCAGGACTACTTGGGAAAGGAGATTCACCGAGGAAATCCACCGACCACTAAAATATGAAGTCTGATGAGCCCAATAAAACGGGCAGAAGTGTTGATTATGCAAATATTAAGAACTCTCTGGGTTGTTTTTCATCCTACTCAAAATAATCCTAAGGGACAAAACATAAAAGCAATTTACATATTGTGTTATCTATCGGTAAACTAACTCCCCAAGCTCATCCATGTTATTTTAGCCTCTCTTCACAGGAATGTGAGCATAACTTGGGGCTGATTCATAAAAGGAGAAGAAACTTATCAAGAGATTTTGTGTGCTTTATTTGGAAATAAAATGCACGGAATTTGTTGTACCCATAAAAATGCATTAAAGTGGTGTGAATTGTGCACTGCCCTGAGCCGTTCAGTCAGAAGCCGCAGTTTCACTTTCCTTTTGTACAAGTAAGGTGCCCATCAGTAAGACGTGGCATTTTACTTTCTCCTGCAGAAAGCGGTAGAGGCTGTTCAGTTTCTATGGGGAGAATTAAAAGGCTGTGAGAGGGGGAGGGCTGAGGAGGGAACAAAATTTGTACCACCTAAGCCGACACAAGGTCCCTGGCACAACGGTAGTAGTGCCCCCCCCCAATCCCCTTCATGCTAGGTTCCCAGTATGTACAGGTGGGCCCCCATATCCACTGATTCGCTATCCACGGTTTCAGTTAGACACAGATCGTGGGGAAACCCCCCCCCCAGGCTTTTACTTTTTTCCCAGTAAGCTTCGTTTCTTCCTTAAAGAAACAGGAGAAGCAGCCTCTGGCTGCTTATTACAGGCAAGTAGAACGAGACTAAGTACTAGAGAGGCTCTGCATGGTTAACAGAAACAGCCTCCTGCAATGGAGGCTGCTTCTCTGTTTGTTTTGGGGGGGAAGCATGCCTGCCTGCAGGGGAGGCAGGGTGGGGGAGGGCCTCAGGAAACCATGGAAGGGGTGTTTGCTCTTATCCACGGTTTCAAGTATCCACGGAGGGGCCTGGAACATATCCCCAGCGGATATGGGGGCCCACCTGTATATGAAATGACACCCCTCTCCTTTATAGGAGAAAGATAAACTGACCCACTAACAGACCGATCCTAACTAAATCCCCACTGGTGTGGCTTCTGCTGTATCCCACATGGGATTTTTTTGGCCACCAGAGGCTTCCTCAGGGTAAGGGAAAATTAGTTTCCTTGCCCCGGGGTAACCCCCTGCAGCTGCTATGGTGAACTCGGACCTGTGCCAGAGATTGAGCTGGCGCAAGTCCACGTTGACCCAGGAAGGTGGATCAAGCCCAGGAAGGGGGTCAAGATTCGGCATGTGAACCCACCCTCCTGCAAGGCCTGGTCCACCCTCCTCCCGGCCCCCATCACTGCCCTGTTCTGCCCTCCCCCGCCCCGTTCCATCCCTTACACGGCCTTACCTGCTCCGGCAAGTCTTCTGCTGTCTGCCAGTATGCAGGAAGCTGCTCTGCCTGCCCCCCCCCCCCGCCAGCGACCTGGCAGTGTGCATTGGCAGCAGCTGCTTTGCAACTGCAGTCCCTTATGAGGAAAGGCTACAGCGTCTGGGGCTTTTCAGCCTAGAAAAAAGGCACCTGAGGGGGGACATGATTGAGACGTATAAAATTATGCATGGGATGGAGAGAGTGAATAGAGGGAAATTCTTCTCCCTCTCGCACAACACCAGAACCAGGGGACATGCACTAAAATTGAGTGGAGGGAGAGTTAGAACGGACAAAAGAAAATATTTCTTTACCCAGCATGTAATTCATCTGTGGAACTCCTTGCCACAGGATGTGGTGATGGCACCTGGCCTAGATGCCTTTAAAAGGGGTTTGGATAGGTTCATGGAGGAAAAGACCATCACAGGTTACAAGCCATAAGCAACCTCCTGGTTTTAGAAGTGGGTTTTCTCTGTGCCAGGTGCAAGGGAATGTCAACGGGAAACAGGTTATCTTGTTGTCTTGTGCTCCCTGAGGCATCTGGTGAGGCGTCTGTGTGAAACAGGAAGCTGGACTAGATGGGCTTTTGGCCTGATCCAGCAGCTGGGCTCTTCTGATGTTCTTATGTAAAGCAGCCTCCGCCTCCGCAACACGTGGTTACGCCGCCAGCAGCACCCAGCTGGCATAGGATTGGGCCTTAAGTCCAGTATCTGTTGCCATTCTTATTTATTACAATAATAAAATCATAGTTTGAGAGGCAAGAGGAACGAATGCCACTTGATGCAGTATGTTCTCCCAAGAACTACCAGTCCCAGAGCTCCTTGGTTCCTGCTAGCATTTCTTATGCACAGGCAGAAGGCACCAACAGGGTGTGGTGCCTTCTGGCAGCAGGAGGGAGGGCCAAGCACCATCCTAATCCAGAAGCGCCACAGCTCAGTGGCTCCAGTTCCCGCTCTGCAAGCCAAAGGGCCAGGTGCGTTCAGTCCCTGGCCGCATTTCCAGGCTGGGCAGAACTCCTCTCTGAAACCCTGGAAGGCTGCTGTGAGTTGGTGTGTAGACAACAATGAATCAGGTCTGGCTGACTCAGAACAAGACAGCTTCAAAGGCTCAATGTAAAGATTTTGTTAAATCCACACTAAAAATATAATTAAAAAGTGATTTGCCACTAGGAGCCAGGATGGTGTAGTGGTTTGGGAGTCGGACTTAGACCTGGAAGATCCAGGTTCAAATCCCCGCTCAGCCACGAAGCTTCCTGGGTGACCTTGGGCCAGTCACTATCTCTCAGCCCCACCTACCTCACAGGGTTGTTGTGAGGATAAAAAGGAGGGGAGGAAATATGTACACTGCTCTGAGCTCCTTGGAGGAAGGGTGGTATAAAAATGTGAAAAATAAATAAATAAATATGTGTCTGGGCCATCTACGTTCAACAAGGACTACTGTTGCTGGAGATGGGAAAGACTGCTGTGAACAAAACCCTTTGACAAAGGATTACATTTCGCCTAAATGCATGTAATTCTCCATAGCTCCGAGCAAGCTCCTAATCTTCATCTAGACCAGCCGAGGAATTCAAAGCCCGTTGGATTAAACCAACAATGTGAATGAAAAGCTAGCTGCTGTGACTCAGTGGGCGCATGGAAACAACGGCGGCGGCGGCTGCCCTCTTTCCCAAATGGAATCGAGGTGCCACCTCCTTGCCAGCAGTGGCTCAGCCGCAACACACCCCTACTGCATGGGCAGCTTCAAAAAGCAGATGCCGGGGGGGGGCATGGCCCTTAAAGGGCCCCCTCCAATCTGCCCCATCCCAGCATTGGCTGGCTGCCTTATGAGACAGCAGAGAGTTGTTCCATAGCTCGAGTTGTTCTTCACTCCAGGGAGGTCGAGACTGGCGTATAAACCAATTACCATCAGGGACAAAAATGGAGACATCATGTTTGAGGATGTTTATGCAGACTAATTTCCCTGAATCTATACATTCTCTCCTGTTGTATGAAGATCTTGTGAGATTTGCGGTGCAATCCTGTTGGCAGCCACTGACCGTCGGTCGTTCTGCTGCTCTTGGGTGTTGTTTTCGACATCCAGAGAGTAAGCGGCGCCGGCACCAACGCCGGTGCCAATCACTCTCCACCAGAGACAGGATGCCTCTGGAGGACACACAGGTAAGTCCTGTGCCGGGCGGTGGGGGGCATAGGGATGGCGAAATGGGAGGGGGTGATTGGCTCGCTGGGCTCGGGAGAGGGGAGGGATTCTCGGCAGCGCACTCCACTAAATCCTATCCCCCATCCCGAGCCTGGCAACCCCTACATGGGCTCCTCGGATTTGAGCTGGCCATTTTGCCAGCGCACATCCAAGGAGACCCATAGGGGCAGCTGGGGCATTACCCAGAGGAAGAGACCTCCAGCTGCACCAGCCTGATCCTGCCCAGGATCTGGCGCAGCGTGCTTTTGCACGCTACGGCGGCCCTGGACAGGATTGGGCTGCCCAGTACAAGAGAAGAGCCCTGCTGGGTCAGGCCAAAGGCCCATCTAGTCCAGCTTCCTGTATCTCATAGTGGCCCATCAGATGCCTCAGGGAGCACACAAGACAACATGATACCTGTATCCTGATGCCATGCCCTTGCACCTGCATTGATAAGCTACCTTTAAAACCAGGAGGTTGTGTATACGTACCCATTATGGCTTGTAACCTGTGATGGACCTTTCCTCCATGAATCTGACCAATAACCTTTTAAAGACATCTAGGCCCTCAGGTAGTATCACTACATCCTGTGGCAAGGAGTTTCACAGATTAATTACTCACTGGGTAAATAAATATTTCCTTTTGTCTGTTCTGACTCTCCCACCAGTCAATTTTAGTGGATGTCCCCTGGTTCTGGTGTTGTCAAAAGGGAAAAGAACTTCTCTCTACTCTGTCCACTCTCTCCATCGCATGCATAATTTTATACGTCTCCATCATGTCCCCCTTCAGTAGGCTTACCATCCGTCCCAGAAAACCTGGGACTGCCCCACTTTCCGGGCTCCAGTCCCGGGCTTTCTGGGCCTGGTGGAAGCCTCCACCGTCGCCACTGCTGCTTGCAAAGAGCAAAAAAGCACTTTTTTCTCTGGCGGCGCCATCTTGGATCTCGCAAAATCTCGCGAGATCCAAGATGGCAGCACCGGGGGGAAAAGTCAATTTTTGCACTTTGCAAGCGGTCTGCGGAGGCTTGATGGATGGACAGTCTGAAGGCAATGGTGGTGGCGGCTTCACTTCAGCACCGGAGGCTTGACATAGTGGCAATGGCAGCAGCGGCAGACGATGATGACAAGACGAGGAGAAGACCAAGACTGACGGCAGTGGCAAAGGCGGCAGCGGTGGCAGAGGCAGAATGGATGGCGGCAATGGAGGTGGACGAGGAGGAGGAGAAGACAAGGCGGCGGCAATGGCGGCAGAGGGACAGGCAAGGTAATTAATTCGTTTGCTTTAAAATAAATAAATAAAAATCTGGGCACCCTTTGGGCAGCTACTGGGTGCTTTGCGCCCAGATTTTTAAAAAAAATTATTTGATTGATTGATTGATTGATTGATTGATTGATTATTCTGGAGGGGTGTCCCGGTTTAGAACCAGGAAAATCTGGTAAGCCTATCCCTCAGGTACCTTTTTTCTAGCCTGAAGAGCCCCAGACGCTGTAGCCTTTCCTCATAAGGGAGGTGCCCCAGCCCACTCATCCTTTTGTTCGCTCTCTTTTGCACCTTTTCTAGTTCCACTGTATCCTTTTGGAGATGTGGCGACCAGAACAGGACACAATACTCCCCACAATGTGGCCTTACCTTCGATTTGTCCAATGGCATAATTTGCTAAAGCCAGTCAGAAACAGAGCTAGAAAGGAACAAGCAACATTCCAAGCAAGGAGCAGCCAGGCCAGGCCCTCTCCTGGAACAGGCAGGGGAAGGGGCACTTGGCCAGTTGAGAGACAGAGAGGGAAATGTCACCTTGAAGAAATGCGTCCCAGAATTCCTTGGTTCTTGCAGACATCACCATATGCATAGTAGGATGAACCAACAGGATATAACAGCAGGACGGAAGGGCAAGGACCATAAATTTCATCAGAGACACTGAGATTTCAGGGGCAGTGGAGCTAAAGCTAATGGCCTTTAATGTACATGTTTATTTTAATGTTGTAAGCCGCCTTGAGTGCCCTCGCTGGGAGAAAGGCGGGATACAAATTATTTAAATAAATAAATAAATAAATAAATAAAAATAATAATGTTGCTCTGATGCGATTTGCAATGTCCCAGAACTGATGCAAGGAAACGGGTTCAGACTCTGGTGTCCAGGGTGCACAGGAAGTGGAGGCACTACTAGCCTCCAGGAACAGGAAACTGTCATGTCCAGAGCCTACAAGGGTCTTCTCAGCATATCTGCCAGGGAAGTGAGGGAAGAGGCCAGGACAGGAGCCTGCCTGTCAGATGAAGACTGCTACATGCATCCAAACTGGCCCCACTCAGCCTAACCTACATCACAGGGTTGTTGTGATCATCACATGGGTGAAGCAACCATGTATGTTGCTGCCCTGTGTTCCTTGGAGGAAGAGTGAGATAGAAATATGATAAATAATAGAAAGAAGATCCAGGCAGTACAAAAGATAATGAAACCCAGAAAACAACTGATGTAAAAGTCTTAGCAGACAGAATCAAAATCATGGTCTTTTGTTTGGGCAAATTAAGTTCTTGACATGGCACCTAAGAGGAGGTGCCAGCTGGACTTCTCAGAGAGGGTATTCCATAAATGGATCCACCACCAGAAAGCCCTATCACCACCACCTCCCTTGTCCCTGAAGCTGGAGGCACTGGAGAAGGGCCGCTGGCGAGGAGCCTTGCATAGGGCAAGAGTAGGGAAGGGGCCATCAATCGCTTAGTGATGGAACTATGCAGAAGGTCCCAGTTCGGCCCCTGGCAGCGTCTTCAGCCCCACTGATGGGCTTTACAGAGCAGTGCTTTGGAAGACTCCTCTATCTTAGACCTTGGAGAGCTGCTGCCAGTCCGGGTGGATTAGATCCGCTGGTAGTCTAGCTCAGGAGAAAGCAGTTTCACATGAGGAGGCCCTTTTTATGATGCCTGGAGGTCGGGCTGCTGTCACAAGCCTGGTGGAGGGATGGCTGCAGCATCACCTGAAGAGACCATTATAAATGTGATATAAATGACTGCGGTATATAATCAGGACAAAGCCAAAGGCGGCTTTGCTTTTCTCTCTGCTCGTCCTGGCTTGATCTGCAGAGGACATCTGACTGTATTAAAGCTGTTCTTCTGTCCCAGTAGAAGGGGGAATAAAGAATACAACCTTTGAAAGCTTGCAGGAAAGCACCGTTGTGCTGCTCCGATCCTGAGCCAAGGCAACGCCATTATTTTTATGCAGCCTGGAACAAGGACTTTGCTGTCTGTTATGTTCTGAGAAGGAGAGGTCTGCCCCAGCAGCTCCAACTCTTTGAGCGGAATACGTCAAATAATTGATTGATTGATTGATTGATTGATTAAAAGGAGTTGTAAATAAAATTGGAAACAGATCCGGCATCACTGAGTTCCCACAGGTGCACTCTCCTCCTGTGGAAATACCCGTGTGAATTTCCAGTTTCTCATCATGTAACAGGAGACAATAAATTCTGAAGCTACCCCCATTTGCTTTAAGACTTTCACAAACCGCAAAAGAGGCACGGCGCACTTGTCTGCTTAAAGGCTCTGTGTGCAGTCCTCCTCCAGCCCTCCCTGTGCATGGGGTGGCGGGGGGGGGGACAGCAGAGGAGAGGGAGACCAAAGCCAACGTTTGCATTGCCCCCTGGGCTTATTGCAAGATCAAAGCACCGGGCCACTCTCAATAAAACAAGAGGGGGAGAGCCCCAAGACTCAAAGAAACAAAGGCAAAGGTTTACAGAGATAAGCATCACCCTCTGCTATGACATTTCATCCACATAAGATCCGGTGGGGAAGTTCACTGCAGAGTTCATACGACCACATTACAAAAGAGCAATGCCTTTGAGGCTCGCTCTCTCACCACTGAGCAGCATTGCTGACGTTGACGCCATCTCCCAGAATGACAAAGCTTTTTTTCTTCCCCCCCCCCAAATTATTACGTGATACCGTATAATTTAGTTTGTCTTTGGCTGAAGGGTTCCTATTTCCCACTCACACATGCAAACATGTATTTCAAGGTTTTCGAAAAACCCAGGAGAGCTATAAAATAAGATTACTAAAGAAGATGGGTGTAGGTGAAGTAATTAGTAGAGAAATTATTTTATATATATATATATATATATATATATATATATATATATATATATATATATATATATATATATATATATTGGTTGAAATTAATTAACAGGGTTTAATACAATCCAGTCTTGAGTCTGTTTTTTTTAATACCAGCACTCAGTCTTGAAAGATATCATAAGGAATAGAGCTATCATGAGCAAATGTTGCCAAAAAAAAAAAAAAATCTGCGTGATGTCAGAAGTCAAAAGATAGCCATATTTTGTTTGTTCCATAATCATGTAAGTTAACAAGAATGGGAAGGGCAATTTTGTTTACATTATCCTCCCAACTAGGTGACAGAAAAAAAACAAGGAGTTGGGCAGGCCTAGACTGTATATAAGGACAACCACCTGCCCATTTAGAGAGATTCTGGAGTGGGAAGGTCTGGAGATGGAGGAGACAGGAGTTGGAGTGGTCTGGAGAGACAGTGACTGCTCATCACGAAGCTGAATCGCTAAACTGATTAGTACGTTCGAGGAAGGCTGTGAATACCTTGAATACCACTTGTGAATAAACCTTGCTCTGTGGGGGAAGTGGCAGGATGGCCACACTTCGGCTTCCATCCTTTGTTCTGTCTGAGGGCCTTTTTGTTCTTACCTGAAGGGCCACCTGGGCACCACGTTTGAGAAAGGGAGAGGGAAGCATCCCTAGTCCCTCCAAGCTTCTCAAAGACCGTCATCTCTGGCAAGCCAGGGACTGCAGGCAGCAAAGAGGCGGGTCGGCAGTGGGTATCCGAGGGTCTCTGACAGGAACCTCCAGAGCACCACAAGGACATCATGACATCTGACTTATGAGATCCACCACCACGAGAGGAAGGGGGTGGCCCCTCATATGAGATGACTTAAGCGTAAAGGACCAGGCAACGTCATGGGGGTCTGTTGGCAGCAGCTGTAAACCATATTTGCCAAATGGAGCCTCCATACTTGGAACTAGAAATCTTTCTGAGCATGAAACACTGCCCTGTACTGAGGCACTTGGGGGCGTGTGGATGGCTTTAAAGGGAGGCTGATGAACACATTCATGCAGGACAACAAGGCTGTCAATGGCTGGGAGACATTCTGGGCATGTGCAACCGCCAGGTTCCGTGCCAGCGTGCGTGCCTCTGACTGCCAGCTGCAGGGGAGCAATCGGGGGTGGGGGACGACCTCATGCCTTTCTGCCCTGCTTGTGGGCTTGCCAGAGGCAGCTGGTGGGCCACTTTGGAAATAGGATGCTGGACTAGGTGGGCCTTTCTTAGGTATTCTGATGATTTGAGGAGGGCTATCCCAGGATCCTAGTGATCATCATGGTGACTATTTCCAGGGGTAGCGGTGTGTTAGCCTGTTACAGCAAAAACAAAGAGTCTTGTCGTACTTTGAACAAGGTGAATGGTTATTTATGTTGCTCAAGATTGCTTTGAAAGAAGTGAGAGCCCCCCTGTGTGACAAAGGAAGCCTGGAGAGCAGGAGACAAGACAGAAGATGAACAGGATGTGAACCAGAAGGATTTGCTGCTGAGAAGAAGGGGCAGATTTGTGGAGAAGTGACAGCACCCAGTCAAGTATTGAACAAGGAGAGCAAGAGAAGGGAGGAATCTGAGATGCAGAGAAAGGGGGTGGTCAACAAGACGGACGGATGGATGGTGGTTGATGACAGAGAACCATGAGAGGGCTGGGGTTACCCTAACCCTAACCTAACACAGCCCAAACCTATCCATTTCCTCGCCACAGCATGCAGCCTCCCCAAGACAGGCTGCTCTGCATGCTATGGTTGGGAGGGGGGCTGATCAGGAGGATTGGGAGAGGGAAGGGAAAATCTTTTCCCTTACTTCTCCATAAGCCTCCCGATCACCAATGGGTCTCCTTGGACCTGTGCCAGCTCTTTGGCTGGCACAAGTCCAAGGAGAGGAACAGGGCGTGTTTTGAGGCAGGGAAGGGGATAGCATACTGGCGCAGGTCACACACATACCAGGACACACACACACTTGCCTCTGTCAAGTGCAGCAGGATATTAGACTTTGCTTTCTGCCTAATGCTGCTTCTCTGCTAAATTCTCGTTTTCTCTCTTTTGCATTTTCAAATGTTGTCAGGTGTACTGATTTGGGTCAGGGAGCCAGACTAGGCAGATTGTGGCCATGCTGTTGCATCTAACTCAAATGCTTGTTATGGGGTGTATAAGGAAATGAGAGGAGAAAAATGGGCCACGAAACCTTCAACGCAAAGCTACACTTACACCAGTTTCATGTCACTGGTGTGACATGACATATATCATAGCATGTTCTTATGTTATGTTCATGTGGTTTTGCCAGCCTTTTGTTGTTGTTCAGTCGTTAAGTCGTGTCCAACCCTTCGTGATCCCATGAACCATATCCCGCCAGGCCTTCCTGTCCTCCACTATCTTCCTGAGTTCGTTCATTTTCATGTTCGTTGCATCGGTGATGCTGTCTAACCATCTCATCCTTTGCCTTCCCCTTCTCCTTTTGCCTTCAATCTAATTTAAAATTGTCATCTCACATAGGGTAGCCCCCCCCCAGCTTTGGGGGTGGGAGGAAGAGACTCTGTGCCACGGTGCTGTTCTCCTTATCACCATGACAAGATAAGCTGTACCTGTCCAATTTTGGCATGCCTTCAGCTGTAAATGGCACAGAAGCCAAATCAGACACGAAAGGCTGGCATTGCTGCCCTGCCAAAAAAGGAGAGAGAGAGAGAGAGAGAGAGAGAGAGAGAGAGAGAGAGAGAGAGAGAGAGAGTCTGCCTTGGAACATGAAAGGTCTTTGCAAAAGAGCGACATAAGCCACACAGAACTCTACCTAAATCCCATTAATGTTGCAGGCTTGTCATAAGGCCAATGAGATTAAATCTGGACTATGCCAAAGCAAATATGTCACTCTGTAAAACAACGTCCGTTCGCCATCCTGGCGTGGTTTTGTCATTGGCTGGAGCACATGCATCAGCTGGGACTTGATTCTGTGTGGCAACTGCGTCAACGTGTAAGGCGCTTAATGTTTAAGCCACTGGATTAACCACAGCCTAATTGCCAGAGAAGGGAAAGAGAAAAATTGACAACAGACACCAGTGAAGCCCAGACGTCACCCTGTCACCTGTCTCATCTTCCACCATCATCACCTTATTTTTCTCTTGTTGTTGTTCAGTCGTTAAGTCGTGTCCGACCCTTCGTGATCCCATGAACCATATCCCGCCAGGCCTTCCAGCCCTCGACTTTTCACCCATTGCTACCTTGCTTGTCTATTGTATGTTGTAAGACGTAGTGGGTGGAGTGGGGACAGAAAGTATCACTCCAATGTTCCACGCTACATATTGCACATTTGTGCAAAATACATGTGTAAGTGGTGGAGAAAGAAAGTCATAATAGCAGCAGTAGTAATAAACGCACTTTTGTAGTGAAATGTCATTCTTATGATGGGTGGAATGTGCGTGGTGACAGATTGTGTGTATTTTGTAGGGGTGCAATGTGTCTCTAAGTGTAATCCCTTGGTAAGTGTAGGGACATATTGCACCCCATATGGGTGATTTTGGGTGAGGTCTGGCCCATTCAGGTTCAGAAGGAGGAATGGGGAGGAGGGTTTGTTACATTAGTGGTCTAGAGGCAGAGAAAGACTAGAAAGCTGTGCAATCTGAACTTCGGGTAAAAACTGGAAGCTGCCATACTGTACAGGTCCAGAATGGCTCTATTCTTTGGCACTTCTAGACTGGAAGCCCTATAAACACAACCCATTTTGATAGCGTGGATACCAGTTTTATACCAGAAGTGCAATAAGGCTTGTATTAGGATTGTACTCCCTTGGTAAGTGGAAGGCTTCTGGAATTCCTTTCTGCTGAGCGTCTCCTTAGATCTTGGAGTTCCAGATTAACTGGTCTTGTTTCCCAAACCGAACCAGTGCATTGAGAGTTCTGTCTCTTATTCTGAAGCTTGGTACAGAGCACTGGACGTGCTGGAGCACCTCCCTTATGAGGAAAGGCTACAGCGTCTGGGGCTTTTCAGCCTAGAAAAAAGGCGCCTGAGGGGGGACATGATTGAGACGTATAAAATTATGCATGGGATGGAGAGAGTGGATAGAGGGAAATTCTTCTCCCTCTCGCACAACACCAGAACCAGGGGACATGCACTAAAATTGAGTGGAGGGAGAGTTAGAACAGACAAAAGTAAATATTTCTTTACCCAGCATGTAATTCATCTGTGGAACTCCTTGCCACAGGATGTGGTGATGGCACCTGGCCTAGATGCCTTTAAAAGGGGTTTGGACAGATTCATGGAGGAAAAGACCATCACAGGTTACAAGCCATAAGCAACCTCCTGGTTTTAGAAGTGGGTTTTCTCTGTGCCAGGTGCAAGGGAATGTCAACGGGAAACAGGTTATCTTGTTGTCTTGTGCTCCCTGAGGCATCTGGTGGGGCCACTGTGTGATACAGGAAGCTGGACTAGATGGGCTTTTGGCCTGATCCAGCAGGGCTCTTCTTATGTTCTTATGTTCTTATGTCATCAGGAACATTCAGATCTTTCTTGTATAGTTCTTCTGTGTATTCTTGCCATCTCTTCTTAATCTCTTCTGCTTCTGTCAGGTTGCTTTCTTGCATTTCTTTTTCTTTGGGATGATTTTAGTTGCTGCCTCCTGTACAATGTTACGAACTTCCGTCCATAGTTCTTCAGGCACTCTGTCTACCAGATCTAATGCCCTAAATCTATTGTTCACCTCCACTGTATACTCATAAGGGATATGATTTAGGTCATATCTGACTGGTCTAGTGGTGTTCCCTACATTCTTCAATTTAAGCCTGAATGTTGCAATAAGAAGCTCATGATCTGAGCCACAGTCAGCTCCCTTGTTTTACGTCTTGTTTTTACTGACTGTATAGAGCTTCTCCATCTTTGGCTGCAAAGCACATAATCTATCTGGTTTCGGTATTGACCATCTGGTGATGTCCAGGTGTAGAGTCGCCTCTTGTGTTGTTGGAAAAGAGTGTTTGCTATGACCAGCGTGTTCTCTTGACAGAACTCTGTTAGCCTTTGCCCTGCTTCATTTTGCGCTCCAAGGCCAAACTTGCCCGTTGTTCCATTTATTTCTTGATTTCCTACTTTAGCATTCCAGTCTCCTATGATGTAAAGGACATCTTTTTTGGGTGCTAGTTCTAGAAGGTGTTGTAGGTCTTCATAGAACCGGTCAACTTCATCTTCTTCGGCATAGTGGTTGGGCATACACTTGGATTACTGTGATGTTGAATGGTTTGCCTTGGATTCGAACTGAAATCAGTCGTTTTTGAGGTTGCACCCCAGTACTGCCTTTCCCACTCTTTTATTGACTATGAGGGCTACTCCATTTCTTCTAAGGGATTCAATCACTGCTAATGTGTCCCAAATTACAGCCCATTGACTCAGAGAGAATTCAGTTTGAAGCACTGAGAAGTTAGCTAGCCCCACCCTTTCATCTGCATTTTGGTCACATTAGAATGTGACAGGCAGAACCCAGGAACCGGCTTATAGATACTGCAGCGGTGTTCCGAGGCTGGTGCGGAAGCGTACGTTTAGCAGGACGCCGCTTTGCGCGTGAAAGCGCCCCTCCCCCTCGCTGGTCGGAGCTATTCCCAGCAGGCGGCGGCTCCCACATGGGCAGCTGTTGCCCGCTGGGAATGGCTCCGACCAGCGAGGGGGAGGGGTGCTTTCCTGCGCAAAGCGGCATCCTGCTAAACGTACGCTTCCACACCAGCCTCGGAACGCCACTGAGATACTGTATTTGAATGTTTGCCCATCCCATCCGAAGACTTTAGTAGGGTAATATGATGACATTAAAACCATGATGTTTGTGTGTGCGGGGGGGGGGGTTAAGAGCAACCCCACTAAAGAAAATACCAATTCAAACTCCCAGATACAATACCAAATTAACGTTATACGAATATGTGGAGCTTCTTCTACAGGGTGAGCCCCCTTACTTCATCTACTGCAGCGTTGTCTACTCACGCTGAGGGTGGCTCTGTGGGGTCTTGGGCCGGGAAGGGTCTTTCACCCCACCTGTTATCTGAACCTTTGGTTGGAGGGAACTGGGACTGGCCGCCCAATCCTGCCTATCATATGGCAGCTGAGCTGACCAAGGGCCGGCAGCTGCATCCTAGGCCCATTGCGGGCCACGCCTGCGCAGCCCGGGCCCACCTCAGCGGAAAGGGACATTCGGCACAGGGGTGGGGGAGGGCAGGCAGAGGTGGAGAGGGAGTGGGGCCATTGGCTGGGAGGGGGCAAGTTGCAATGGGCCTCCTCTGGACCTGGCGTGCATCCTTGGAGGCCGTGTAAGGCTGGCCCGGGCTGTGACGAGGGTCGGGATATTGGCGCAACGCAGTGCCAATATCCCCGCCCCCTCCCAGCCCAGGCAGTCCAATGACCCCAGTCCCTTGACCACCTCTGCCCACCCTCCCCTGCCCCTGCGCCGACTGGTGTGGGACTCACCTGTGGCGGCTGGAACAAGGTCCAGAGGGTGGCCCAGTACCTTACAGCACTTTTGCGACGCATTAGGCCGGCCTAACTTTGCGCAGGGTTGCGCCGTAAGTCTGGTACCTTCTGCCCCGGAGCTGTGGCCCCTCCCCTTAACACCAATCTATAATAAATGTGAGAATAAATGTGAGAACGTATAATTATTCCATGAGTGTTCAGGAGAGGGGAACTGAAAGAGAAATTCCATTGATGCCGGGATATTTCCTTTCCTGTTCTTTATTAAAGAGGTGACAGATGAATAAATCACACATGATTCCTTTTTTGGCTCACAAGAGCTTGAGAAAGAATTAACAACAAATTGACACATGATCAACCTAACCTACTGCGGTTTATTGGATAAACCCTGAGGGGGTCAAGCGAAAAGATTTCTACTTTGACTCCAGCCAAGCACAAAGGGCTGTCAACCTGCTTAGTCCTCGTCAGGAAGGAGCCTGTGTTGTCTTTGGCTCCTCCGCAATTACGCACCTTCTGACGTGCCTTTGCATGGTTGCTCAGCCAGAAGGGCCTTTTTCTCCACAACACTGTCCACACTGCAGAGACGTTGTAGACAATGGAAATAAAACCCACTTGCAGAAATCTTTGGACCACTTTCAAGCCCCAAGCAGCCTCCCCAGGAGAGAAAGCAGCTCACTTCGCCACGAGATCGTTCTTTGCCCTTTTGCCTGATGTCGTGGAGGGTGGGCAGAGCTAGGCAGCAGAAAGGGAGATCCTTCCACTGTTGCACATACTCCTCATGACTGGTGACATGATTTCAATGCACTCTTGCATGTTCCCCACTTCCCAGAATGAGGAGACGTTTCAGGGGCAGTGCTGCAGGATTTTGTTCCCCTAGAATGAGAACGTTACAAAGACTCAAGAAGGGCTGCAGCTAGGATCAGTCACGTCCCTGTAGCGTGGCGCGCGGGGCGGGCCACCCGGGGGTGACGCGCACAAAGGGTGAGGCGCGCATCGCCCCTGGTCCGCGCGGAGGCTCCGAGGCCGGAAGAAGGCCTCGGAGCGTCCGCCCCGTCCGGCGGTCCGGAGCCTTCTGAGAAGGCCCGATGCATCGACGCGTCAAGGCTGAGCAACATTACACGAGTCGCGGAGCTTCTGACGTCATTTTTGAAGCAAGCAGAGCCGCTGCGACCACCGCACTCCCGGCACGTACCTCAAACTGGAATCCTACTTTTGAGGGGGCGGGCTTGCAGAGCTAGGGGACGTATCGCGGAGCTACTGCAGCCTACCAATCATAGGAGAGGGGGGGAGGGTGGTTGCATGCCAATCTGAGCTACCTCCAATCACCTTCTTAAGAAGGCGGGACAACAGGAGGGACAACAGGCGGGAAGACACTCCCCCGCTCCAAGCGCGTAGGCAGAGGAAAAGGCGGCGGCAGAGCCTCTGCCTGTAATGTAGCTCAGCCTTCATTTATTAGCTTTTTCGCGCATGCGCAGACCGTTTCTGAGGGCAAAAGGCGTATGCGCGAAAAAGCTAATAAATGATGCGTCGACGCATCGGGCCTTCTCAGAAGGCCCTGGACCGCCCGACAGGGCAGTCGCTCTTAGAGCCGGGGGTAAGCGTCACCCTAGGGCAGGGGTGATGCGCGCACCCACGCTCCAGGGTGATGCGCCCCCTAGTGACGATACTGGCTAGGATTGCTCCGAAATGTCAAAAGAGTGCAATCCGAAACATATTTCTGAGTGTCTCCCAAGGCGAAGCATCTGAGAATTGTCATGGGGAGTCAAACAAGCATTCTGGAAGACAAGCGGAATTTCTCAGGGAGTTTCTGCACGTCCTTAGAGGCAACGTTAATCAATTGATCAAAATTATACATTGCTTTAAGTTCTGTGCATCACAGCCCAGTCCTATTGGTCTTCCTGCCAGGGCTGAGTAGTGAGCTCCAGGGTGCCTTTTACGGCTGGCACTGATGCCAGTGGACGTGGAAGTGCCAGTGGAAGAGGCACACTGACAATGGCCGGTAAATAGAGGATCGGGCCATAAGTAAGAAGAGAAGGCCACGCAGAAAAGGATAGTCTGCAGCCCTCACCAGAACGCTAGCAGGGAGGGGCAGTTCTTAATCCCACTGGGAGGGAGACCCATAATAAAGGCACCACCACAGAGAAGGCCCTGCTCCTAATTGCTGTCAATAGCCTCCTTCAGAGGCAGCAGAATCAGCAGGGTCCACTCCCAGGAGAAGGCAACCTGACGAAGGGGCATTAGCACCTAGTGGTTAACACACAAAACACCCCTTCCTGCTCCCGTGTTCCTTTTACTGGGCCAGTCAATGGGGGGAAGGCCCTATCTGCTGCCAACATCCCAGGATATAGAGACTAGGAAGAGGAGGGCTGTCTGGAACCCCTCCTCCCAGGAAAGCATCAAACCCCAGGGGTTCTTATTAAAAATCGAACCAACAGCAGCATCTGCAGGGTGAAGAGACATGACAATCCACTGAATTACCCGTGAACATGGACCAGGCAAACACGGGTCAAACTATAACTAGTTTATTAAAGTCCTAACAAAAAAAAGGGAATTAAACAATACAGGGAGAGAAAGTGGATAGCAAAAATACAAGCAGATGAATGAAAAATGCCTGAGCTTGGCTGGAAAGCCATAAAGAAAAGTTTCCAACAAAGGGATGCAATAACCATTAACATCCAGCAGATGGAGCTGGGATGCTTCTCCACCTCTCAGCCCACTCCCCCCCACACACACACCTCACACACCTTTGGTCCGGGGATGGTGTAATGGCTGGAATGAATTAGAAAACCAGGAAAATAACATAATTTTAACTACTACATTGCTCAAGGAATCCTGAGTCATTTCACTTGTGGTTGAGCAAGTTGGTGCCCTTCTCTGAGCTACCAACAAAGGGGTTACTCAGGTGACTGGTAGAGAACAACCACCACTTCCTGTGGGCTGCGAAATATACAACTTTGCTTTGATGATGTCATCAAGGTACCTGGTGGGAGGAGTGGAATTCACTGGTTCACTTCATCCCACCCTTGGGTTTTGACAGACAGCGTTGCTACCCAATGGGCAAGATAGCTCTACTGCTAAGCAGAAAAGCAGCCCTAGACAGGAAGATGGACCCTGAATCCACATCCAGCGCATGGCGGTCTTGGAATGATGTTTTTCAACAAAAGGCTTCCTGCAAGAGACTGCCTCAACGGTTTTTAGCTGCAGAACTTCACAGGGGCTTCTAGGGAGTTAAGAGTGCTGCTACACACAGGAAAATATGCAAAAAAAATGGGGGGGGCAGGGGATTCATCACAGGAAGAATGAGAGGTCTCATTCCAACCTGTCCTCTGAGGGCTCACTGCAGTATTTAAATTTTATATGTAAATTTCCCAAGAGCAGGCAAAATTAAAATACTTCTCAGCAACATTCAAAACTCTTTCCTAAATTTCCAATGCAGTGATGAATGCCCTGTTCCCCTCCCCCATTTTTCCTTATTTCTGGACACTTCTAAGCCCCCTGAGGGTTCTATGCTGACAGGTGTTGGGACATTCTCCTGCAGTGGTCCTTGTCCTTTGTTTGAAAATACCATTCCCAAATAGCCATGTCCTAGAATGTGCATTTAGTTCTTCTCTATGTCTGGACTAGCCAATCCTCCTACTGAGATTGCCCTGTACCAACCAGTTGGACAATCAAGCTTTTCTGTCTAGGGGTAAAAGGGGTGGGATTGAATGGCCAGGTGGTTTCCTCTCACCCAATCAAGTAACCCTGTGGCATCTTCAAACCTAGGTTTCTTAAGCTTAAGCACAGGGATACTTGGATGCGCTTTGCCTGGTCCGTCATTGGAATCTAAATCTGGTCTGGGAAGGCATATCCACTTACTGGCATATCTCCAGTAAGTGCAGGGATCGCAATTCTGGGCCAACATAAGTAGCTAGCAATAGAGATTAGTCTGGCGAGACACGTTTAGGGAATTAGTTTTGTTTTGCTTGCTCTTTTACTCCAAGCCAGTCTGCAAACTCGACCAGTTTAGCGACCCACTGGGGTTTGTGTGTTTTGTTCTTGTGTAGTAGCCACCCAGCTCACTCTGATGGACATCACTAGTTACTGCATTCAGTTTGGTCAGGCTATCTTTTGTGTCCAGCCAAGTGCAGGCACTTTTCATCAGCCTGCTTGTTGTACTTTCCCGACCCCCTTGCCCCATTTTGTTTAATTCGCTTTAATTTGAGTTTTTAGTAAACTGGCTATATTTTTACTCCTTGGTGACCTAGTCCATATCCACAGGTAATTCAGGAGGTTGTCATGTCCGATTGCTCACAGGCATGCAATTTGATTGCATCCTTGGAGGAATTTGATGCTCCTTGGAGGAAGGGCGGTATAAAAATGTGAAAAATAAATAAAAATAAATAAATTTTAAATAAGAACCCCTGAGGTTCTGTGTTCTCCTGGTAGGGGTGGTCTTTCCCAGGCAGCCTCCTTTGCCGAGGAGTCTCCTTAGTTTGAGATGGTGGCAGTCGATAGATACCAGCCCCCCTCCCCCACCATTCACCATTCCTGACCCAGTAAAAAGGTAATGCAGAGAGCAGGAATAGGTGCATGAGCACTAAGCCTTAGATGTTTCTCCACTCAGTGCGGCGCTCCAGCAGTCCTTCCCTGACAACGGTGATGTTTGCAACTTTTCCTTTGATCTAAAAACAGGTTCATGATTGATTGATTTGATCCTCATATATTTCCAATCACAAAATTATTCTTCTCCAAGACACCTACAAGAGCCAACCACTCTTCTTCCTGGTTCCGAAATATTGTTTAATCCCAATAATGTAAAGTAAGATACATAACATGCAGGGGAACAATTAAGCCTGTTTTACTAGCGAGTGATCCCTGAACTTGGTTTTTCTCTCGGGGCAAAAGGTGAATGAAAGCCCAAAGGGCGGGAGTTGAATCGAAGCCTATAGACAAACCAAACTCATTTCTTCCTAGTCAAGAGCCATTTTCTCTCCATGTCCATGATGGCACTGACTGCACCATATGTGTGGAATGTCCAAATGAGCCTGGGAGAGACCAGATTTTTCTGGCTTATAAAGTTCTTCCTTGTCAAGGGTTATAAAATGAAGTAATGGGTGCCCGGCGTTTAGCCTACAAGACTTCCCCCCTCCTCCCCCACTGCATTGGAGATGGAAAGTTGTTTGAAATAAGATGGGAAAATAGCTTCGTTTTAAGAGCTATTTCTTCTCCAAACACATTACTGAGCTACTGGAAGCCGTTCAATGTAACGAAGTCATTAAGTTAACTCATCAGGACATATTTTTCTCAGTCAAAGGAGGTTACATGGTGAGCTGATTTCAGAAAACAGCCACATATAAACATCTGCTAGAAAAACAGATGTTGGGGACATGTCAGCAATCTTTGTAACTTACTTAAAAAAAAAAAAACCCTTCAGTCAGGTGGGCTGGTAAAACATTGCTTATTTGGAATTCCCGGCTTCTGACTTATTCTTGAAGTCCAGCAACACTATGAACCAAAACTTTGTAGTTGGGAATGCCATTTTTAGTCTTTGCCTGTCCCATGAAAGCTTGAAGCCCTTACAGAAATCGAAACGGACTCCAGAGTTCTCAAGTGTGCAGTCCTTCAAAATCTCAGAGTGGTCCTGATTCATGCAACCATCGCTTTGCAGGTTGAAGTGGAAACAAAATAACTTCCTCACTTGAGGAGCCAGTCTCTATGATCTTGCAATGCCCTGGGAACAGACGTATAGAGCTCACTCTATTTGGTGGAAATTATGCAGAGTTTTCTTGCCACAAAAACCGCTCAAGGTTACATACCCAGCCAAAATATTCAAAAGATCGTTCTGCCAGACCTCCACGCTGCTTAAGCCAAAAACATGCAGGTGTATAAGAGTGAGCAAGTCGGCACAGAAGATCACTTTCTAACAATATTTTTGGAAGGGAAACATCCAGGGGTCGAAGGACGGAACCACGTTTGTGTTGGTGGGCTGAGTTAAGCAGAAGAACCTCTGTTGTCCTATTACATTGGCATAGATAAATTAAGACACAAACAACCTGCCTCTGACAGCCTTTTTATCATGATGATTTTAATAAGTTCAAAGAGGCTTACTTCTGAGTACAGGTGCATTGGATTGCGGTGTAATCCAAACAGCCCAATCCTATATCCCCCCCCCACGTTATAGCAGGCAGCCCCGCCAGTGGAGCCCGTTCTGCATGCTATGGGGGGGGGGGGTCGGTCAACCTGCAGGAGGTAAGTAAAAATATTTACTACTTACTGCAGGATATTTATTTAAACTCCCCCTCCCCCGGCCCGGTAGGCTGCGATTGCCTATTGGTCTCCTCCGACCCACACAAGCCATTTTGTTGGCATAAGTCCGATGAGGGAAGAGGTGTGAGAGGAAGTTTTAAAAAGAAGGGATAAGATCTGGCACATGGCAGGTGCCACTGAGATCCATCCCTGATCCTCCCCAAAACTCCCCCTCCCCGCCCATGACTCGCCCCCACCACCAACTCACCTGCACCGACAAAGGTCTCTCCACAATGCTGCCCATTTGTGGGCAGTGGACAATAGGTTTGAGGCCTAAATTTCTTAGGATACAACCCAGTTGATCTGAAGCAAAAAGCAGACAGAAAATGTGCATTTCCAATAGCTGTTTTGCTAATGCTGCAGTGCTATTATGGTTTCTTTGTTCCCCTTTTACTCTGATGTAAATCACTTTAAGACTGTGGAAAAGTGATATATTCATTTATAAAGAAGTCAATATGTTTGCTTTTAGATGCTGCTGCATATGTGTTGTAGCAGCCATCATCTCAGAAGAGGCATTTCCAACTGTGTGGGGAAAAAGGGGAATGCCTCTTTTCAGGTGTAGCTTACCTGTACTTTTTCAAAAACGACTGCCTGATTAAATGGGGATATCTTGTTGCAATTCTGTAGAGTCGTAGACCCTTATCAATGGGCAGTATGTCCCATTGAACTCGTTGGAACTTACTTCAGAGAAGACATGCATAGATAGACATGCACTGTAAAATATTTTAGGTTACAGTCGTTATCATCATCATCATCATCATCATCGCTTTAAGTGTGTTACTTTTCTGCACAAAATGTTCTCAAGGGGAGGTACAAACCAGCATTTTAAAGAACAGACAAAGCAGCATAATAAAATCAACGAAACAGGCAATATGGGATTAAAAGCCATGTATTTTTCTTAAAAGGAACAATAAAAACTTTTAAAACAAGACCCGATGTTGCAGCTTTTTTCTTAATCCAAACACATACCCGTTTTAAAAGTACACGAAGGAACAGCCAAAGTGACAGCCAAGATAAAAGTTTTTGTTTCCTTGCAAAAGTCAACGTTTCCTCCTAATATTCCTAGGACATTGTCAAGACAGGCACAGTACAGGTTACTGTTAGATGACAGGTTCCTTGGAAAGCAAACCGCAGCTGTTATATAAGTTCCCTAGACAAGTTGATTGCAAAACAGAAGGACTTATGGAACTTATATAACAGCTGCGGTTTGCTTTCCAAGGAACCTGTCATCTAACAGTAACCTGTACTGTGCCTGTCTTGACAATGTCCTAGGAATATTAGGAGGAAACGTTGACTTTTGCAAGGAAAGAAAAACTTTTATCTTGGCTGTCACTTTGGCTGTTCCTTCGAACAGGAGAACTGGCCCTATGGAGCTTTAAACATCAAGCCCTGTTTAGAGTGAAATGTCGTGGCAATCTTGGAAGATCCTGCTTGGCTGAAATATGTGCAGAATTTATAGCAGAGGAATTTTGAGGGAAGCCAAAAATTTGATAGTGAATGAAGATTTCCCTGGATGTTCCTTGCTCCTGCAATTTGACCATTTCTACCTTAAGAGCAAGGGACATCCTTAACAGAAGTGAGGATGGCAGCCGCCAGCCCTGAATCCATTTTTCAGTTCAAATGATGGCAGGCATCTGTCAGCTCCTGGGGTTCTTTTATATATTTTTGTTCTTTCATAGAAAGCCATACCACAAAAGCAATAAACATCCCCCTAAGCTCCCAGCTGCAGGCGTAGCAGAATGAACTCATCCTCTCTTCTTTTTTTGCACAAGGCGCTCTTAACTCAAACCAGATTTGAATCCTGAAGGGTGCCAAACTCACTGCTATAGCGAGGACGCTGCACACCTGTGTTTGCACATTCCTTCTGCTAAGACTCCCCCCCCCCGCCCGCACACTCCACCTCCCACAATTTGCCAAGGCATTTATTCCCACCCCTTTTGGAGCCAGCTGCAAAAGGTAATTGGGGCTGCCTTAACCATTCAACCACCACACACCTTAAATGTTGCTGGGAAATTGGGGGGGGCAATTATGCAAAGGGACCATGAAAAAGGTCTTACAGCAGCAATGTAGAAGTCAATGAAGCTTTGCATTCCCCAGGCGGAGATACGACTTGTTTCTGGCTGCTATTGGAAGCCTTGAAAGGCTAATTGAAGGGGGCAAAGGGGGTCAGGACGTCCACAGCCTGACATCTCAGCCCCACGTGTAGTTGAGACTCGCTGGACAATGAGTTTGCTCCAGCTCCAGCTGGGATCTCCTTATGTTCTGTTTGCTGTTATTATGTGACAACTTTCAAGCTCTAAGTTTGACTGTAAGCTGTAAAGATGCCTGTTTTCAGATGTTTCCAAGTCCCCATTGTATGTTATGCAGTTTCTAGAGGGCCAATATATAAGGGGGGGTCAAAAGAGCACGCTGGCTAGCCAGCAGCCCCCCCCCCCACAGATACATTCTCTGGCCACACCCCTCAGGTGTCCCAGTGCAGGAGGTCTGGCTCAGTTGGTAGAGAAGCCGTCTCATATGCCTGAAGATCTCAAGGACGGCAGTTCGGGATGGCCGGAAGTCTGTCGGAGAGCTGTCAGCATGCCACTGATAAGCTGCAGAGCCTCTGTGAGGGAGAGAAGCTGCAGCTGGCACCTTGAGTCAGAGTCAAGTTTGCCTGTCAGTGGAAGCGTGGTGAGACGGACACCAGCTGGACTGAGAAAGAAACCAGCTAGAATGAAGGGTTCTATGCAAGACTGGAACATATTGTATTGTAAAAACCCCTCGGGGTTTAGAAAGCCTGCCTGAATTAAAGTCAATCACCAAAGAAAAGGCAGTATATAAATACTGGTGGTGGTGGTGGTGGTGGTTGTGCACTTACCTGCAGAGAGTAATGCCGAAGGCAAGACACACTCCTCCCTGTGTGTGTGTGTCATGCTTTGGCCCTCTATGGACTCAACAGCGCCCCCGGAAGGCTCTAGTCATCAGGGAGTTCTGTGGTTCCAGGTGTACCAAACGTCACCCTTGTCGGTGATGTGGAGGCAGTTTAACTATTGGGGATACAACCATCCCTGCCCCCCATTTGTTCATTTCGTCCCAAGTCGTCTCCCAAAGCAGCTCGCAGCCATCCGAACATGAGGCGCAGGCCCCGCTGCTGTCCTCCGCTGACAAACGGAAAAGTCAAGATGCAGAAGGCGAAGGAGGGGGGCAGGGAGATGTGTTAAGAGGCCAGGACAAAGCCGAGAGCGGGAAACTGACCTGGATACCCCGTTGGGGCCAGGCTGAGCTGGTGCCCTTCTTGGTGCAACCACACAGTGGCGCTGGTTCCGCAGGCTGGTGGCAGACTGTCCTCCCAGGATGCGGGAAGATGGAGCCGAGTTGTTTCTGGCAGGGGAGAAGCCAGCTGCCCGCAGCAGCTCCTTCTCTGCGCTAGGGCTGGGGGGGGGCAGCTAATCTTCCCCTTGCCTTGGTGTTCTTCCATCCAGGAAGTGGGGGGGCGCAACCCCTCACCAGTAGCCTTTGATCTTCTCCCAGTTGCAGAGGCCAGAGCATCCTCCTTCTGCCCTCTGAAAACAGAAATATACAAATATCCCTTTTCCAGACATCCTGTAATCAGGACCAAATTTCAGCATTTCTGGCTAGTCATGAAATATCTTAACCACGTTGGGGTACACTTCTTGCCCTCCTTTTGAGCAAGAGATGTATGAATGCCCCTATTTTTACCCTCTCTAATAAAAACTTGATATTTGGAGCTACAGATTTGCCAAATATCAGCTTTGTAGGTGATGCAGAAAAACTATACCTTGACACTTCGGAGGTGCAATTTGAAGGGCGGGAGCCTACGTTGCCTGCCGAAGGTCCCAAATTCAATCCCTGGCTGGCAGCACCTCCAGGTTGGGCTGAGAGAAGCCCCTGCCTGAAACGCGGAAGGCAGCAGCTTCACCTGTTGACAGCAGCCTGCACTTTTAGAGGAAGAAGAGGTGTACCAGTGCCACATTTTCAGATGTTTCTCATTGTGTCCTGGACTACACATTTTGTGTGAGTGTCACACAATTCTTAAGGACTCAAACATACAAGCATAAGAAAGCCCTGCTATATCTGGCCAAAGGTCCATCTAGTTCAACATCCTGTTTCTTACAGAGGCCTCAGTGGGGAAGCCCACAAGCGGGAGAGAAAGGCAATAGTTCTCTTTGCACCATTGCTCCTCTGCAGGTGATATTCAGAGAAGTACACTACTGTTGAGCCTAGAGGGGGGGGGCGGTACTGTAAGTTCTGCAGTGTTCCACTCCCCATTTACTCCCCAGTACGAGGTGGCCCCACCCCCTTACCATCGTAGCCATTTCATGCGGCAAAGGCAACGGGCAGGAGACTCTGCCGCTGGGCTCCAAACTCCCATGCCGTCCTCCACCCAGCCTGACTAGAGAGATCCTTTTGGAGCCCCTTCACACTCTGCTTTGGTTCAGTGCCCACCTGCCCAGCCCCTGACACCTGCATTTGCCACATTTCAGGTCTCAAGGTCATGTGAAAGGACCCTAACCATTTTGAGACTCCCTTCACACACACATTTTCCTTCTAAAGAAAAGCCATTGTCTACATTTCCCCCTAAACATTATTGAGTAGAAACCAGATTTCCATTGTATTTTCCCCTAAACCTTATTGAGTAGAAACCAGTCACTAGTGCCTGCTGCTATTTCAAATAGCTGGCATCCATGTTAACTGAGCTTGGAGTCGAGTTCCCAGAGGAAGGACATTAGTGTGAGGAGGACTGCTGAAGCTGCTCAGCCACTACTAAACGAATATGGAGTTCTGCCTCTGACCACAAGGAGACACCCTCATTGCACAGGGTTTTCCTTTCGGTTCAGTTGCTGTCTAAGGCTGCAATCCTATATATGCACTTTCCTGGGAGTAAGTCTCATTGAACACAATAGGACTTACTTCTAAGTAGACATGCATAGGATTGCACTGTAAGTCACACATTGTAGGGGTAATACTTTGGCTAGGGCAGTCGACTGTGGCCGCTAGGATTCCAAGCGTTAATTGGTTTAAATGATAGATTGATCAATGAAAGATTTAGGCTGTCGTCCTAATTTTACTTATTGAGGGTGGCAGGGGCGTTGACAAGGAGAAGCGCGCAGGGCGGGCCACCCAGGGGCAACACGCGCACAAGGGTGACGCGCATCCCCCCGGCACTTACATTTTGTTGTTGGAGCTGGGCCCGCCCGCCCGCCCTTGCGTCCGTTTGGCTCTGAAATGAGCCGAAAACGGCGCGGGGGGAGCTCCGCGCCTGCGCGTGACGTCACGCGCGGGGGCGGAGCCGCGTTCTTAAAGGTGACGCGCGCCCCCACTCTGGGGTGACGCGTGTCCCTGTGACGCGACTGGAGGGTGGGGGAGAGTAAATGCCAAAGAACTGAATGGATTTACCGGAACCTCTCAGGTATTGGTAAATCTGATTGCACTGATGGATTGCACTGATAGCTGATTAACTGGCAGGGCCCTTTTGAATCAGCAATGGCAAATATTAATTAGTAGGGCTCTGACTCAAGCACATTCTTGCTTATGATTTTTACGAGTCATTTTGGTTCCAGTGTATTACTGTAATAAGGAATGAGAAAGAACATTTAAGTAAGTAATAATGGTTAAATGCATGAAATTTGTAATATTAAATTAAATATGTCCGTCTGAAATGAGTTTAATAGCTGCAGTTTAATAGCTAAAACTGTTGTACAATGCCAGCCTATGCATGTTTACTCAGGAGTAAGCTCATCTGTGTTCAATAAGGCTTACTCCCAGGCAGACATGTCTTGAATTGTAGCCTTCCGCTTTCTTCAGTTGCTTAAACAGGCCCGTTTATTGAAACTTTGGTAATATGCCACTATATTAAATTTAATTAACGAATGCTAAAAGACTGATAATCAAATAAAAACTATTTAATGAGTTGCCAACTAATAATAACACTATTAATAATAAACTCCCCTTATCACATATGCATTATAACAAGAAAATGCAACAAGCAGTCAAAGTACGTACGCAGTATCTTACGCCATGATTTGAAGAATCTCTTGGAGGAACGTTGTGTTAAAATCTATTTTCCTGGCCCAGATCAGTCACAGCCACACTACACTGCAGGTGCTGCAGTTTTAAATCTGCATAAAATAGCAGTGCTCTTGGATGAGGTCATGAAAATACAGAGGACTGGACACTCATCGTGTAGCATATCCCGCAAAAATGATGGAGGTTTTGTTAAATCTCACTGCAACTTCACAGCTCAGTCTTGTTCCAGCAGATCCCTAATTTCATGTGGAACAGACAGGCGATTCTGATAAAATTGAAAGAAAATAGCCCCCAAACTACAAAACTCTTGGCCACCTCCTGGCCACCCCTTCCTGTTTCCTTTTGCAAGGGCTGCGTGCTGGGAGTCTGGGGTCCATGAGATGTGGCAGCTGAATTAGCTCAGGCCAGCTGGGCAAAGTGGAAGCAGCAACAGGCAAGGGAGGGTCAAGCAGCAGCCAAGGTGTAGTTGAGACAACATCCACATGGGGGCAGCAACATGGGATGTTGCTGGATGGGGGCCATTCAAGTGGGTCACCTAGTTTTCTTGGGTTACCAGATATCGCCTTGTGCTGGAAAAAAAAAAAGCCACTCTCCCTTCTCTTCGTGTTTTCAGCACATGACTTCTGTCGGACTGACAAGAAGTGGACTGAATCAACCTGTTTCAAGGGCAAGCGCTTATTACAGCAATTAGTTGCTGCAAATGATGAAAGAAACAAGTATCCTATCCAAATGCTCAAGCCCCAACCTGGTTTCCTTTGAGAACCACTAACCACACCCTCACTTTCCTTTGACTCTCTCCTCCAGCACAAGAACTTCTAGTGTCCAAGGCATGCACTGCAGGACACTGTAGCACGGACGTCCGGTACAATCCTGCGCAGGATACGGCCCGCACCAGCGCGGCCCAGGCTCACCTCGGGGGAAGGGGACATTCGTCCCCTTCACCCAGTGTAATCGCGGCGCAGGATGTGCACCACCTATTTAGGGGGCCAATGATGGCCCCTTCCCTTGCCACCCCTGCCTGCCCACCCCATGCCCCTGCACCCACCGGCGCAGTACTCATCTGCGTTGGCTGGCGCGGGTCCAGGATGGCAGCAGAACAAGCGGTGCCGTCCTCCACGCTGGCATCGCTTACTCTAAAGGAGCCACAAAAGTGCTTTCCAGCACTTTTGCAACTCCTTGGGCTGGCGGAACGAGATAGTTAGTCAGGATCGGGCTGTTTTTCAGGTTCATTGGATGACAGAAGTGAGGAAAGTTACCCTTAAGGGAATGAGCAAGTGAACAAAAAGAAAGGGGTTCAGGTGACACCCCAAATATACCAGCCATGTGGGAAAGAAAGGGAGGGGAAATGCAAGTTTGCAAAAATCTGGTCATTACAAAGACTTTCAAATTCAAATGGATATAACCCTGGTAGCTACAGAAACGATCAATATGAAGGACCCTGTAAAGAAAGGCCCTGCTGGGTCAGAACAAGAGCCCTGTATCGTATCCAGACACAGTGAACTAAGGAAATAGAAGTCGTGAGGGGCCGTTTCAGAAGATGCTTTCAATGTTGGGAGCGAAACGTAAAGTTTTACCATCAAAATTTTAATAATAAAGTGTATTTTACGACGGAGTTTTCCCGGCAGAATAATTGTTTTGAACTCTAAAATCTGGACACGTCGAGAGAATCTAAGAACGTATCTAATACCATTTAAAATTCATACTAAGCTCAAAATCAATAGCAAGATGATGCCAAGGCAATGCATTCAAATAAAACCATTAGAAGTTCTCAGCATTGATCTCCAAAACTGAATCTCATCTAAGCAGGCACCTACACGATATGAGAATCTTATCCAAGCATATAGGTAAAGGTAAAGGTGACCCCTGACAATTAAGTCCAGTCGTGTCCAACTCTAGGGTGTGGTGCTCATCTCCATTTCAAAGCTGAAGAGCCAGCGTTGTCCGAAGACGCCTCCGTGGTCATGAGGCCGGCATGACTCTCCTTGCCGCAGCGCGTAGCATGCAGCTGGAACACGGAGCGCTGTTTACCTTCCCGCAAGCGGTACCTATTTATCTACTCGCATTGACATGCTTTGGAACTGCTAGGTTGGCAGGAGCTGGCCAAGTAACGAGTGCTCACCCCGTTGCGGGAATCGAACTGCCGACCTTTTGATCGACAGCTCATGGTTCAGCGGTTTAACCCACTGCGCCACTTAATTCAATAACTTGAACATCTTCAAATAACTCAGAAACCCCATTGGGATGCTGGTCAGCTTCTCTGTTCCACAAATCCTTCCTCATGAGCATCCAGTAACAAACTCAGCAGCAGCACAGAGGTTTAGTGGTGCAGGGAACCCTCCATCACTCAGAAGCCAGCAAGAGCAAACCTGGAAGGGCATTTCCCTTGCCTGTGATGCAGACCCTCAGATGCATTTTCTTCAGGGTGATTAATTTGATTCAACCGCATTCAGGCCAGCCAATCCTCCCCCCCCCCCCCCCGCCAACAAGGTATCTAATCGATTTAGCATGCTTTTCGCTAATCCTGGCATGAAGGAGTTGACTTATTGCAGTATTAAATAACAGGTGTTCATTACAGTGTAGACAAAACGAACAAGAGCCAATCAAAGCAAAGGCACAAGGCCGACCGCTGTCTATATAATTTAATATGTAAAATAGCACCGGCGATTACAGCCTATTATTTCATAACATATAATCTCATGTTAACTGGAGGGAGAAACAGAAGGGGAGAATGGATTAGCTGTAAGAGGCACTGGGGCCGGCCGGCCTGGTCCGCGATTCCTCAGTGACAAGCAGCTTGTGGTCTCAATTTGACTGCAAGAAGAAGAATGGGTGTTACAGAGCTCATTCACTCGATGCGAAAGGATCTGACGGATAAGAGCCGGGCCTGAGGAAGGAGCTCGTGCTTCTTAAATGCCTTGCCTGCCAAAGCGGAGCTCCTCCAACCTTCCCCCAGTTCAGCCAGCCAGGAAGCTGCGGGTGACGGGTGTGTCCGGGCTGTCAGTCTGGAGGCACAGCTGTGTCCACATGGCACAGGCAGAAAGCAGGCTGTCACTGGAAAGCCAGGGCTGTCACTCGATTCAACCCTCTTGGAGGAAACAGCCGCTTGGAAGGCAAAGGGAGAGGAATGTTCAGGGAGAGGTTTGCACTGGGAAAATGGCAGAAAGGGAGGATTCGACCACGATCCTGACCAGGATCCCTCCCAGCAGCTATTTTTTGAGAAAAAGAGACCCATCTGGATGAAAACATGGAACACATGATTTGGCCTATTGGCCTTTGGCAACAGAATACAGTGGCTGAATGGAGTGGACCAGCATCGGATTTCATGTGGGGGGAAACCCAGTGGCGTCGCTTTACCTTCCTTGCACCTGGTGTGGCAGCAGCCAGAAGAAATTGACGGAAGCAATTGACACGCCAATTACTTCCGGGTCGCAGAGCTCTGTGACCCGGAAGTGTTATCCCGGAGTGGCTGCCGGAGGAGTGTGTGTATGAGGAAGTGGCAGGGAGGGGTGAATGATGCCGAAGGAGGCGGCAGGGAGGGGTGATGATACCCCTTGGTTCAGGGGCTTTGCCCCCGAGCCGAAGCCATGAGTTGCTTCTTCACAAAGGGGGCAGAGCCGCCAAACACCAACACGGTGTGATACCCTCTTTGCTTGGCTGTGTTCGGTGGCTCTGCACCTGAGCTGAAGCCGCGAGTTGCTTCTACGCAAAGAAGTGACTCACAGCTTTGGAGCCACTGAACACAAGACGGGCAAGTGTCTTCGGCCGCTCTGAGCTACTTGTTCGTGTTCTCGCAGGCTTCAGTCGCAAGAACGCAAACAAGCGGCTCAGAGCAGACATGGAAGGGCAGCACAGTGGACGCCATGGTGACACCCACAAATTGGTGTCACCCAATAGCACCAGTATCACCCCCCCTAGTGACGCCTGTGGGGGAACCACTCCTGAAAGTAAAGGAAACCTGCCTGCAAGTAGAAAATGAGCATGTCAGGGATCTCCCGTCCCCTTCACCTTCTGGACTGGTCTTTCCCTTGGCATGGAGCTTTTACCACTGAAGACCATTCATACCTGTGGGCAGAAGTTCAGGCTACCACCTCATGCAGCTGTCTCTGTAGTGCAGGGACATCATCATTTCTTTCAAAGCAGTGAACTGGTTATTTTTTAAAAGAAACAAACTTGCCTGTTAATAAAACAAAAGTTGGGGGTGAGCAAGTTTCTCTATCGTGTTGCCTTTGGAGTGACTTGGGGCCAAACGTGGCATTACGTTAATTGCATCCTTGCCGTTTAGAGGTTTGTGTGTTTTAAGGACTTGATAGTTCTTTCTGTCATTGATTTGAGCTTTTGTAAGCCTTGTGTAATTTGTCGTGAAAAGCAGGGTATCAGTTTATGCCATATAGGCACCCTGCAGACTCAGCCTGGGCCACCTCCTCCTCAGCAAGGCTGCCTTAATCCCGCCCCTCGCTGGCTGCCTGTGCGCTGAGGCATTCAGAGTGTCCCATACAGGCCACAAGACAGGAGAGGCACCCTTTGAAGTGATCATCCTGCTCAGCCCCAAGTGACAGTAACCTCAAAATGCCAGTGACTTCGAGGAGGAGAGGCGTCCCCTTTCTCAAGCGTTCCTTCCCGGCTCTGATGAAACATCGTGCAAGGACAGAGGAAGCTGTTTTGCTGCTGCCGCTGACAACCCTTTTTTGAAAGAAGAGACCAAACTAGCAACTACTGGTTTGGCCTGGGAAACACAAGCGTCACTCCCTGCCATGAAATGTGCAGAGCTCTGCACTTTACCCAAACGCAAGCGAGGAATTGTCCAATCCAGGCATCCTTGGACAGACGCAGACAGGACCATCGCCGGCCGCCTGCAATGTGCTTTGCTCTGCAAGGTGTTACACAGGAATTGCCGAAAAGGGGGGGGGGGTGGAGGGTGGAAATTGGGAACGTTTTCACTGTGAAGTGATTTGACTGGCAGGCGAAATGTTTGCATACAAAGTGAAAAGTGGATCATGAGATTCTCAGAGGCATAAGAACGAGGCAAACTCGATTTGGGGATAACCCAGGGAGGGAAGCAGCAGCTGTGCACTCCTGAGAAAGGAGGGGCGAGTTGTAAGTGCTGCTGACAATGGAGCGTATCCAAGGAACGTTAGTCATGACAAAGCCCCACTGCAATTAATAGGACTGAAGTTAGTCATGACTAAAGGTCAACCCATACATAAGAACAAGAAGAGCCCTGCTGGATCAGGACAAAGGCCCATCTAGTCCAGCTTCCTGTATCACACAGTGGCCCCACCAGATGCCTCAGGGAGCACAAGACAACAAGATACTTGTATCCTGTCGCCACTCCCTTGCACCTGGCACAAAGAAAACCTACTCCTACAACCAGGAGGTTGCTTATCCCCATCATGGCTTATAAGCTGTGATGGACTTTTCCTCCATAAATCTGTCCAATCCCCTTTTAATGGCATCCAGGCCAGGTGCCATCACCACCTCCTGTGGCAAGGAGTTCCACAAACCATACACACAAATGCCTACTAGAAGACTAGAGGCCTGCCTCTTCTCTCCTAAAAAATGGCTGCGGGGTGCCAAGTGCGGAGGGACCATGGCGGGGGGCGGGGGGGTAGGGGACACCTCTCAGCCGCCTTTTCCATGTATCCATTGAGTCTATTCCTCGTTCAAACCAAATCTGCAAAGGCCTGGTTTTTCACTGGCTGTGACAACTGAAGACTTGTCTATGCAAATAGTAATTCATGTGGTCATGTCGTTTCTGCACTGTACCACTTTGGGTGGGGAATTACAGGACCCTTTTTTTAATTCGTCACACACAGAAAACTAAGTGTCAGGGAGAAGGGCACAAGGGTAAAGTTCTCCCGGGGGGGAGTGTGAAGGTACGTCCAAGTATTTAAATGTCCTATCACCACCTGCAACCTGTGATGGTACTGTCCAGAAACTAGTTCTGTAGGTTATGTAGACCAGGCTTAACAAAAGCCAGCTAATAGTGCTGATGATGACACTAAGGAGACCCGAACCTGCCCAGTGCCTGGATGGGAGATCACTGGGGGGGGGGGGGGAGCCTCATGTGAACTGCTCTGGACTTACTAAAGGAAGAACTGGAGGAGATGTGTGTACATAATAACAATAGGAGGAGCCGTGCAGGTCTGGGCGATCCTTGTGACATGAGTCTGGGCCATCCCAGAACCTGCCTTTATTTGTGTTTCTGACACTGTAGAATGTTTAGTAAGAACTCTCCTTTCTGCACGCATGAGAACTAGAAAAAAGAGGGAAATGGGGGACATGACTGAGGTGTGTGAGATTATGAAGGATGTGGAGATAGCAGACATGGACTGTTTTTCTTCCCACCCTCATATTTCTAGAACTTTGGGCCAGCCAGTGAGGCAAATGGGTGGCAGGTTGAGGACTGACAAAAGGAAGCCTGTTTTCATACAGCACTAATTAACGCGTGACATTCACAGGATATGGCAATGGTCGCTGGCTTAGGTGACGTTTTAAAAGTATTAGACCAATTCATAGGGCCGACGTCTATAGTAATGGATGGCTTTTAGCCACGGTCACTAGACTGAACCTCCATGCACTGAGCCGGCAATGTACCTCAGTTCCAGATGCTTGCTGGAGAAGACCATGTGGCTGTTTCATTAGCCTTCACTTAGACATTTCCAGAGGCGGCCTCTAGTTGGCCACTGTTGGAAACCTGGCTGCAGTCTTGGCTGCTCCGAGTCCAAAAGAAGATTCCAGTGTTATCTCTGAATTCCTGGAGCTGAGCAATTAAGCAACGAACGCCCAACTCCAGCATGAAATTATGGATTTGGCAGCATTCACTCGCTGAAAGGAAACTGGACTTTATGGCCAGGGTTGTTTATATGGAACAGTAGCACTTACAAGTCCCCAATCAAAAGAAAAATTCAGAGTCCTTTGTGCTAGGCACGGACATGCAATAAAGGAACGAGTAACTGTGCAGTAAAACATGAGCAACCGATATTATCACTCAGTGTTATGCAATGCCACAGATTTCAGCAGCCAGGGAAAAAACCCACAATCTCAGTTGGAGTCAATAAATACTCTTTTGCTTCCTCATCTTTCGGTCTGTTTGAATCTCCACTTTGTCTTTTGGAATGTCGGAGCCGGAGGGGGTTCCATGTTGGAATGTAACCTGCTGGGGTCTTGTGCCAGAGACCCACCAGACGTTGATGCCTGTGAACTTAGTGTCTTCCCAATCCCCAAAAGCCATTGGCCAAATCAGTCCAAGGATATGTTCATCAGCACATTCCACGCACTCAGCATCCAACTCTCTCTTGTTATGGCAAAGGGATTAAGAGATCGCTAATCTTCATCCAAAAATGTTGACTGAGCAGACGACTTCACCATTAGAAACATAGGATATTTGGCATAATGCTTACATATGCAGTAGTACAATTTCTAGCTTGCACAAGCCAGCACCAGGGTGGGGGACCTGGACAATGCCCTGCACTGGGCCCCCAGGGGCTACCACTGGCGCTGAGGATTCAAGGGTCAGTCTGATGGACATGAGCCCTTGGCCAGGGCCCAACCCCTGATGCCACCCCTGACAGATGATGATGATGATGATGATGATGATAGATAGATAGATAGATAGATAGATGATTGATTGATTGATTGATTGATTGATTGATTGATTGATTGATTGATTGATTGATTGATTGATTGATTACCAACTCTGGGTTGACCAAGAAACAGATCCCAGGCTGGGGCCGATGAAGGGGTAGAGCAGTGCAGGTTGGGGCTAGCTTGGTTCTCAGTCATTGAGGTTCACCAATGCCTGCTTTCCTCCAGAATTATTTTACAGGTGGGCCCCCATATCCGCTGGGGATATGTTCCAGGCCCCTCCGTGGATACTTGAAACCGTGGATAAGAGCGAACACCCCCTCCATGGTTTCCTGAGGGGGACCCCCACCCTGCCTCCCCTGCAGGCAGGCATGCTTGCCCCCCCCCCAGCTCTTATTTTTCTTTCAGCAAGCTTTGTTTATTCCTTAAAACAAACAGAGAAGCAGCGTCCATTGCAGGCAAGTAGAACGAGACTAAGTCCTAGAGAGGCTCTGCAAGGTTTCTGTTAACCTTGCAGAGCCTCTCTAGTACTTAGTCTCGTTCTACTTGCCTGTTTCTTTAAGGAAGAAACAAAGCTTACTGGGAAAAAAGTAAAAGCCTGGGGGGTCCCCACGATCCGTGGATAACTGAAACCGTGGATAGCAAATCAGTGGATATGGGGGCCCACCTGTATTTTTATTTTCTCATATATTGGTTAATCAAACTTGTGTGATTACTCAACTAAGATTTTTTTTTAATTGGGAGACAGTCCTACATGAGAGTATTATGGAGAACGCCCCATACGGAAGCAGTAAGGAGGGGTGCTATAGCAGTAAGACTATAGACAGGCATTACTATATAGATAGCCAGGAAGCCCCACTCTCCCATCAAACCAAAAAGCAGATAATCTAATGGCATTTTGATCATGCCGAGTAGTTGAACACTGATGATTTCAAAGTGTGATTTAGACTTGCCTTCACCAGATCTGCACCAGTTCATTTTGCATTTTTATGCCCTTCCATATTAAGTGAAATTCATACAGTACCTTTGATTCCAAATGCTGGCAATGCTTTGTTGACACTGAGGACCTTGGAAGGAGTATCTATAAAACGCTTGAAATTAGGGATAAGCAAAATGAACAGTCCTCCTGAGAAAGTTTACGCGTCTTATAGAAGCTTGTTTGGCTTCAGGTGTTTCTTTTTGGGACGATCCCTGAAATTTGCTTTCATGTTACCTTTTGGGAAATGTCAGTGCTATCCCCCCGGGGCCCCCCCTCCTGCGGATGACTCCGCAAGATTCAGACTGAAACCGTGGTAAGGCAGAGGGTTTAATAACTCCCCACCATCACTGCACACTACTGCGGTCCCAATGGGGAGAAGAGAGGGTCTGATCCTGCTGCTGTTTCAGGAACAAAACTGCTGGACCATATACAATCATATACAAAAGTAGTTTGACCCTTTAGAGAACGGCAAAAGAGACAGCAGGAAAGGAGACAGTCAGGCCAAGGAGCAGAGACCACTGCTGGTCTGAAACAAGCCTGCGGGCAGTTTTTGTTTTTGTGTGGGGGAGGTGTCTTTCTCCAAACTGGAGAAATACTAAATTTAGTACTGTAGTAGTACCTTTAGTAACCACATTATTGCAGTATTAAACTGTAAACCGCTTGAATGCCCTGGGAGAAAAGCAGTATATAAATGCAGTAAACAAGCAGATGAAGAAATAACTGATGTGAAGCTGAAAGAAACTTACAATTTATAAATCTTATAAGTTATAAATATTCATATGAATGCTAACTTGAGCCAAAAGGCTTTTTTTTTTAAAGAATGGGGGATGCAGAAAACCTCCAGACCATTCTTATTGTTTTTAAATCTCACAATTTTAAAGCCAGTTTCCAGACTTTTAAATGCTTGCAGTTAAATACTGAGTGTTTATAATGGAATTTTTTTTTAAAGGGAAAGCTGAATTTTAGGAATTTTCCACTGTTTGGCAGGCTGCAAATGAATGGAATGAAAAAAATCTGAACACAAAAGTGACTGGAATAAAAATACATACATAGAGTACGTAAGTTGCAGGCAGTGGCCCTGAAGCAATGGAGATTCACAGTGCGCAGAAATGAGGGATGGATCAACAGTGTGATCAGAGAATTAATGGATCGATATTAGACAGATAAAAGAGATGTATTTTATCATGTTTTATTTTTATTTGCTACGGCTATTATATTTTTCCATTTTTGTCTCTTTTATTATTTTATCTGTTAAGTCGTTTTCTTTTTAGGATGTTTTTAGGGTGCTGATTGCTTCAAGGGTTAGGACCAGAATTCAGGGGGGGGGGAGCCACAGCGCAGTGATAGGAGTTAGATTGGAAAATGGCAAAAAGAAAAATAGTCATCATTAAGAAAAAAAATACCTCCCCTCCCTTGCCAATTTGTCTGTTTTACATTCTTCTTTGCCAAAGTAGCTTCTGGTTTTTAATTGTGTTTTTTTTTAAAAACTGATATTGGGACTTCCTTGCAGCAGGCATTTGCGTATAACATGGAGTTAGTCCAGTGGTTCCCAAACTTGGAGGTGTGGCTCCCGGGGGAGCCGCAGAAACCAGCCAGGGGAGCCGTGGAGTGCCACAGAATCATCTCAGAAAACAGTGCAATGCCAACTGGCAGGCATCAACATCATGTAATGGGGAGCCACGGCCAATGGTTGCCAATGGTCAAGGGAGTTGCAGGTCGAAAAAGTTTGGGAAACACTGAGTCCCTTAAAAGTCAGCACCCCAGCCTGAATTTGGCACACGAATTAACTGGTGGCCAGGCGGCGGCGGCGGCAGCGTCCATTAAACAGCAAAGGGTCATCTGAGCCACGCAGCCAGGGGGATCAACTCCTGCCACTTTCTGGACCATGTAAAGAAGATTCCACATCACAGCTACGGGCGCATTTGCAATCCCGCAACCTGAATGTTAGCAAGGCATCGTCGAGGACACAGTGGCAAAGCCCCGCGGAATCCGGCAGCTGTTTCTTACAGAAAGGAAACGGGGGCTTTCCACTGAGGAGGAACGTTGGCTCCAGCCCACTCCCCAGGCATAATACCTCTCACTTCAGCTGAGAGGCGGCGGCAAGAGCTGGATTCTTTAAGAACAGAAGAGGAGCTCTGCTGGATCGAGCCAAAGACGCATCTAGTCCACCATTCCATTTTCTTAGCGGCCCAGTAGCTACCTTTGAGAAGCCCACAAGCACCCTTCTCTCCCACCATTGCTCCCCTGCAACTGGTACTCAGACTGAGGCTACTGAAAATGGAGGCAACACATAGGTAGCCATCGTGGCTAGTAGCCATTGATGGACTTCTCCCCTGTCAATTTGTCGAATTCCTCACAAAGGCCATCCAAGCGAGCAGCCATCATCATCACATCTTTATCGCGACGACAAATTCCACAGATTATACACTGTGGCCACTTTTGTCTGTCCTAAATCAGTCAGGTCACTGGTGACCCTTGAAGTTCTCACATTGCGAGAGAGGGAAGAAAACTTATCTCTTTCCACTATCTCTACATTATGCACAACTGTATAACAGCCCAACCCTAAGCAACTTTCCAGGGCCGATGCAGCTGCAATGTAACTCCAAGGTATGAGAACAAACATTACCTTACTATGAGGAGGCCAATCTGATCGTGCGCCCCCCCCCCACTGCAGATTGCAGTGTGTGCCCCATTAGCATGGCTGCACTGGTGCTGAACAGTTGGTATGGGCTGGGTTGCAAGTCTCACTCATGTCCCTCCTTAATGGCCTTTTTCCAAACAAAACAGCCAAACACTTTGCAATAAGGATGGTGCTCCAGCCCTCTGATCATTTTGGTTGTCCTCTTTTGCACCTTTGCTGGCTCCAATATCCTTTTTGAGATGCCATGACTGACCAGAACTGAACAGTCTTCCAAATTACCAGGCTTATATGGGCAGCCCAATCCTGCCTAAATATCAGGCGGGTGGCCCAGGCCGCCCACCGGATCCTATCCCCGTTTCCCGGGGTCTACTTGGGTTACTTGGGGGAAGGGGACGTTCGTCTTTGGATTTCTGTCAGCTATTTAGCTAGCACTAGTCCAAGGAGGTCGTGTAATGGCGGATCTGGCTGGGGAAGGGGACAGGGATATGGCGGCCGCCATCCCTGCCCCCCCGTGCTGGATCCGCTAACCCGGACCGCCCCTGTGCCCATCAGAGCTGCATTTATCTTCTCCAGTGGCCGTGGGGACGATCTGGCAGCAGAGTGAGGGCAGTCAGCCTCCACGCTGGCCGCCCTTAAGGCTGAACTACATTACACGCGACACAGAGCTGTTGACATCATATTGGAAGCAAGCGGAGCCACTGCGACCTCCGCACTGCCAGCGCGTACCTCAAGCTGGAATCCTACTTTTGAGGGGGCGTGTTCGTAGAGCTAGGGAGCGGTTCGCGGAGCTACTGCAGCCTACCTGTAGGAGAGGGGGGAGAGTGGCTGCATGCCAATCAGAACTACCTCCAATCACCTTCTTAAGAAGGCGGGACAACAGGAGGGACAACAGGCGGGAAGACACTCACCCGCTCCAAGCGCGTAGGCAGAGGCAGAGGTGGCGGCAGAGCCTCTGCGTGTAATGTAGTTCAGCTCTTACTCTAAAGCAGGGGTGGGGAACCTATTTGCAGTAGGGGGGCCATTTTCCCATAGGGAAAATTTGCTGCGGGCCGGCCGTCAGGCCGCCCGATTTTTTGGGCCCCCCCTGCAAATTTGACCCCCCCATGAATTTACCACCCACCGTTCGCCCTCCCACCCACCCACCGCTCGCTCGCCCTCCCTCCTCCCACCGCTCGCTCACTCGCTCGCTCTCCCTCCCACCCACCCACCGACCGCTCGCCCTCCCTCCTCCCACCGACCGCTCGCCCTCCCTCCCTCCTCCCACCACTCGCTCGCCCTCCCTCCCACCGCTCGCTCGCTCTCCCTCCCTCCCACCCACCGCTCACTCTCCCTCCCACCCGCTCACTGCTCTCCTTACCTCGGCTCCGGGCCAGGGCCGCTGCCGCAGCTTTCCCGCGCCTCCTTGGTTTAAAAACAGCCTTCGCACAGCGTTGCTGAAGCCGAGATTGCCCTCTCAGCAATTTTGGCTTCAGCGACGCTGTGCGCAGGTCCAGGAAGGCCGCTTCCTGGAAAGCGGCCTTTCTGGACCTGCGCACAGCATCGCTGAAGCCGAAATTGCCGAGAGGGCAATCCCGGCTTCAGCGACACTGTGCGAAGCCCGCTTTTAAACCAAGGAGGCGCGGGAAAGCAGCGGCGGAGCCTCCGGTCAGGTCCCACGCGGGCCGGATTGGTCCGGTCCCGCATGGGCCGGGCCGGATTGTCCCGCGGGCCACATCCGGCCCGCGAGCCAGATCAGACCCGCGGGCCGGAGGTTCCCCACCCCTGCTCTAAAGTCATCATAAACGTGGTTTACGGCACATTTGCAATGGCTTCTGTGGGTGGAGTACTCGTTCCGCCGCCCAATAGTTAGACAGGATTGCGCCATCAAATCCTTTCTTAATCGGTGGGGGGGGGGGGAGATGAGAATGACCTCATGAGAATGATGCTGTTAATGACCCCTAGCATGGAATTTGCCTTCTTTACAGCAGCTGCACATGGGGTCCATGTTTTCATTGAGCTTTTCACCACAACCCCAAGACCTCTTTCCTGGTACATCAGCAATAGCCTCAGACCCTATCACTGCATACATGAAGTTGGGATTTTTGCCCCAGTCTACATTACATTAACTTACTGACATTGAACTGCATTTGCCATCTGGTTCCTCACCTGCGCAGTCTGGAGAGTTCCTTTTGGAGCTCAGTTGCGTAGCTATTGTGGGGACGGGGGGTGCGGTGCCTACGGTCTACTCGGGAGTAGCCACCACCGTGGCACCTTTCCCAGCCCCGGCAGCTTTTTCCGCAGTGGCTGCAGAGGCCGGTCGGGTGTTTTTGAGGACGGGAGACTGGCCCTCCCGCCCTCCCTCGTTCCTGGAAGGCTCCAAATGGGGTGGGGCAAAGACGGGAAACGTGTCAGCGCCCCGCCCCCAGCCCCCCTTCAGCAATGCCACCGTTGGAGCTTTTCACAGCTTGCTTTGGTTTTTACCAGTCTTTCTTTGTTTTTTACCAGTTTTACCAGGTTTTTGCAATGAACCCAGTGCAGCAGTCATTCAAATGACAGTGTGTACCCGGCCCGAGTACAGACATTCTGCCCAGTATGTGCATCTGTAAGACAGCCCCACACTCCAGAGAGCAGAAGGAGCAGAGGGAGAGGCTGGCAGCAGGAAGGGGGGGGGGCGCATTTGACATGCCACCTCCATTTGACTTGCACTGGCGTTCCAAATGCGTTTGGCGCATCATATGGTCGGTCCAGAGGAGACTAAAAATGACACAACCAACACCAATATCATTAGTCTCTGTTACAGCATAATATGTAACTAGAACAAAAGCAGCATATCATAACCAGCACAATGTATTCATCATTTACAATATTTTAAAAAATACATTTAAATAGAAAACTGAAAAAAAAGAGGCAGAAGGCAAAAAAAAAACACCCACCAATGTAAACTGGAATAAATAAAGCTACATAGACGAAGGAAGCGGAAGAAGACTTAAAAACAGTAACACAGGGAGGAGGCCCAACCAGCCTGGCCCACGTGTTGTGCAAGCAAAGCGCCGTCCTGGTTGCTCCTGAAAAGACTCCCTTGAATCCTCTGCAAGGCACAAAAAGAGGGGGGTGGGGTGTTTTCTTGCAGCAAGGATCTCATCTTTCTATGTTTGTATATTGCCTTTTTTTTTTTAATTAAACTCATTAAAGAGACTATATTTGATTGGCCTCCTCCTTCTTACAGTGCCTCCTCTGGAGAAGAGTGTCCGCGGCGGGAATCGTGCTTTGGAAACTAGCATGCGCATGCGAGTCCCCAGACTTGTGTCGGGACGATGTCGGGACATGTCGGGACGATGCCGCCTCGACGCCTCCTCTTGTTCCTGCTCAGATGCTGCTCCCAGTCCCAGTCCCTCGTCCCTTTGTTTGCCGGCCCCTCAAACGTGCCTCGGGACCAGCTGCGGGGCTCTGCAAGAGCTGAGCCTGAGTTTCTCCAGCGGGTGGAAGGTGTGGTGGTCCCCGGCCGGAGAGCAAACGCGGCCCCGGCTCTGCTCCGGTGGTGCCGGCCATGCACGTGCGTCTGTTCCCTGCCCGCTGCTGCAGAGGGAGGCTGCTGCTGCTGCTGCTGCTGCTGCTTTGCTAGCGCTCTGCAGGGTGGCGGATCTGGCCCGCCCAAGAGTAATTCCCCAGCAGCAGGCAGGAGCCGGGGTTATCGGTGGGGATGTGTGTAATTGCCCTGTCAAGTAGCTGAAAATCTCTCCCCTTTGGCTTCGACCACTTCAAAATGAAATTCTTTCTTTGGCACGGCTATGCCTGATATGCAGCCGGCATCAAAGGCGAGGCATCGGGTCACTGCTGCCCCGGGCGATGCATCGACCTCCCTTCTGAAGAGGAGGGAGAGGAATGATGAGCAGTTAGTTCGTGGGGATCTAGAGACAAAGAGCGAGAGGCTGCTGGGCGGGGAGGAGCGGGAGACGCCTCCTCACGCCGGGAGTCCACGACGACGGGCGGCCTTGCAGGGCTCGCGGCTCGCTCGGCCAGGCCCCGCAAAAAGGCCGCCTGGGGGCCAGGCTGCCGCCCTGCGCTGAAACGCTGCTACCAGGCCGCTCGTTGCTCGGACCAGCGGACGGCCGACGGCGGCGGCCCCAGCAGAGAAGCAGCCGGGCAGCTGAGCTGCAGAAACTTCCCTCTCTGCGCGGGCCGCTCGTCGCCTCTCCTGTTTAGCCGCCTGAATCGCAGGTTTTTTGCTGCTGCGGGCAGGAGAGCAGAGGCGTCGCCAGGCGCCCCCCGATGGGGGGCCGACCCCCCCCAAACTAATTAGCATAATTAATTGAGGAGAGGGACTTTATTCTGGAAGCCGGGAGGGAGGGGAAAGGGCGACAGCAGCAGCCTCGCTTGATTTGCAGACTGCACGGACTTTGGCTGAGATGCTGCCTTCTGTCTCTCTCTCTCTCTCTCTCTCCCTACCTACCTACCTACCTACCTACCTACCTGGTGGGCTCAAAGCAGCTGACACAACGGTTGCTCCAAATGCTTCTCCTCCCCAAAGGGCTGACAGTCTAAAAGCCACTGAATGTTGGGAGGGGGGATTAAAGAGGCCAAATGAAGTGTCTCGCCAATTAAAAAAAAAGGATGTATTTTAAAATGCATATGCCCCCTTTCTGCTCAAAGGGGAACCCGACATTTTGTTGTTGTTGTTTTCGTTTTAAAGAACCCAAACCTGCCATGCGAAGGACAGCGCTGCTTCTGCAGCTGTTTCTGCAGGCTGCTGCGGCACCACCTGCAAAGGTGCTGTAGTGCTAGGCTGGGCTGGGCGCAGTGGGCGGGGGCCAGAGCTTAATCCCGGGCGTGGTGGTGGTGATGGTGTCTCTGGAGCTGTGCCCTGGAGGTTGCTAGAGAGAGAAGAGGCCTTGTTGCCCGGGACCGGCTACTGGTGCTGAGAGAGCAGATGTCTCAGCGTGACGACGTGATCTACTGCGGCCAAATGACACACAATGTTCAATGCTGCGCCAGTGTGTGGTTAACAGGCGTAGCTTTACTCACGTGTAGTAGTAGCAGCCATATCGGGCTGTGATTGGGATTGAGACCACAGTGCAAAGAGAGGTGACTTTTCTCACTGAGAGTGAGAGAACTGCCTCTTACAAAGCAGCCATTATTGGACCCTAAAAGCCATTGTAGAAAATAGCCTGGTCCAAACTGCACCCCACACTTGCTACCCATGACTAAACCTAATCGTGTGATTTCACACTGATGCCCTTAGCACCATGTGTAGTTAGTAGATCGTGTTGGGAACTCCTTTCTAACTTTGGAGAACATCTCCACCAAGATCCGCTTCAGCCTTGCAACTGCCTGCAATATCAGCGTCCTCCTCCCTGCTCAAAGGACATATTATTGCTTCTGTGGCATCGGCAGATTCTCCCTATCCCTAGTCTTAGCTCAGACCTATTTGCACGCCTAGCAACCCACACACCTTCTATTCAGGAAAATGGCAACAATTGCCACTCTTAGCAGGCCTGGAAGCAAGGGGTCGAGAATACATGTAGCCAGCTTCTGCTTTCTGGGCAAAGCAGTGTCTTTTCAGTGGTGGCTCCCTTGTATTTAGCAGGAGGAGAGCAACTGTCCCTTTTCAACCCAGCACAGCATTCCTCCCACTGGCTGATGCTGTGTCTCCACTGACTGTGAGCCCCTTAGGGACTGGGAGGCTCCACCTCCGCATTGTTCTTGCTATATAAACTGCTTTGAGAGCTCTTTTGTTGAAAATCCGTACCTACAGTAAGTATTCATCATCATCATCGCCATCACTGAGAGCAGCTCACAGGTTTCTGTAGCAAGGCCTTCTTGCTGCAGGCCTTCTGGGGTGCCTCAAATTAGTGTTAGCTCAGATTTTGGTCAGTGCTCTTGTGAGAAGGGGAAATGTTGGGAACGAGTAGAGCGAGGAGGCTGGCAGCCAGCTCTGAGCATTGCACATCCAAACCAGTTGGTCTCCCGCTTCTGGTCCTGGTGGAGAAATTGTTTGGGCACTTAGAATTGTTGTCCGATGATGCCATGAGGTTCCAGCTGGGTCTGGGCTCTTCCACTTCAGCCTGCAGGTCTGTAGTCCTCCTTACACAAAATGCCCAGCAGAGCCTACCTGGAGGGTGGAGTCTCCCTGACAGGTCCATAGCCAGGCATTCTACCTGAGGCTGGGGAAGAATGAGGTTAGCTCATGTAAATTCATAAGTATCAGGGATTCCTGCATGGAACTGATTATCTCGAACCATTTCAATCCAGCCGTGGGGTTTAGCCTTGGTCCCCCTAATACCGATGACCTTTGCTGAGCACCAAACAGGGGATGTTCTGCAGGACCTATTGGTGACTTTCAGTACCATCAGGCAAGGCATGGTATCCTTCTGGATCGCCTTGCAGGAAAGGGGCTGGAAGGCACAGTTCTTCCGTGGCTTTGTCTGGTCTTGTCTGCAATGTAGATTCTAGAAAGTGGTGCTGGCCAACTCCTGTTCTGCACCTTGGCCATCGGCCGATGATGCCTCACAGGTTCCATCTTGTAGGTGTTAAAAAGCATAGAGGATATATAACTGCTAGGGGGTGGGAAGGGTCATCCAGGGTTATGGGATTCGGTGTCGCCAGTATGTGAATGACACCCAGCTCTATCTCTCAATTCCAGCTACGGAGGCTGTGGAAGTTCTGAACCTAGAGTCAGTGATGGGCTGGATAAGGGTTAGATGGAAACTTAAATTAAATCTGGACAAGACAGAGGTGCTGTTAGTCAGAAAATCTGCTGGCCCAGTGATGGAGCGACGTTGCAACTCAATAAATAGAAGTAATGCATGCATTTTTCTTATTTTTTGTAAGTAACTTTGAGAGCATATTCAGCCAAAACATGATTTACAGCACAATCCTAAACATGTTTACTCAGAAGTAAGTCTCATTGTGTTCAGTGGGTCATACTCCCTAGGTGTGTTTACGCTTACCTGGGAGCAGGTCCCACGGAGTTCAATGAGTCTTACTTCTGAGTAAACATGCATACAATTGAACTACAGTATAAAAATGTATAAAATAAATAAATACCTGCACATAGGAAGCTAACGTATCCGAGAGAAGGGTTCTGGCCTCATCTTGGCATGCTAGTTTTCTGTCTGCAAGGACTGTTTGTGTTGTTGTTGTTGTTTTGCTTGAGGGGGCATTCAAACAGGTGAGTCCCACCTACTCTGTGGAGAGTTGCAGCCCTGATCCAAGTTGATGGCTGCAGTGGAACTAAGGGCCCAATCCTATCCAACTTTCCAGCGCCAATGCAGCCAGATATGTTCCCTTACCTTGAGGAGGCCTCCGTGAGCGCCCCTCCCACTGCAGGATGCAGCGCATGCCCAGCTGGCACTGCTGCATCAGTGCTGGAAAGTGGATAGGATTGGGCCCTAAGCCTTTGTCAAACAGAGGTGAAAGAAAATAGTCTTTAACTAAATGATTAAAAAGTAACAATCCATCATGTTATGTAGGATGATAAATTTAATTATTTATTAAACCATGAGCTGTCGATCGAAAGGTCGGCAGTTCGATTCCCGCGACGGGGTGAGCGCTCGTTGCTTGGCCAGCTCCTACCAACCTAGCAGTTCCAAAGCATGTCAGTGCGAGTAGATAAATAGATTCCGCTTGCGGGAAGGTAAACAGCGCTCCGTGTTCCAGCCGCATGCTACGTGCTGCGGCAAGGAGAGTCATGCCGGCCACATGACCATGGAGGCATCTTCGGACAACGCTGGCTCTTCGGCTTTGAAATGGGGATGAGCACCACACCCTAGAGTCGAACCTCTCCTATTGGAAGTGAAAGCTAAAAGCACCAGCAGGAGCAAAAGTCTAATGGCTACAGAGGAGCAAGGAGTCCTCTCCTCAGACTTTAGAATCTCTAGGTTGGATTCACAAGGGCAGAATAGAAGACTCCCTCCCCAGGTGTTATCCAGATAGCATATTATTACTGGGAAGACACAAAGAACCTATCCTGCTCCTGGCATTGGGGCTCCAGACTGAGATGTTACAACATCATGACCTGATGCCAACTCCAGAGAGACAACAAGCAGCTACAAAAGAGCAACTTGGAGTGATTTGACGGTCTCTGCGGATTGCCTTCTTTCAGCCATGTTGATTCCCAAAACAGTTCACAGCGATAAAATCCGATTTGGAATACCATGTGCTATCAGTGGACTCCAACAGTAGTATTCTGTGGCTCCTGCCTCTACTTCCCAGAAGGAAAGACTGGCGAAGGAGGTACGGGGGTGGGGAGCAGATGTTATTCAGAGTCCTTTCCCCAGTCCAACATTATGACACTGAAAAAAAGTGACAAAACAAAGTCCCTTCCTCCTCCTAGCCCCACACCCTCTGACACACCCAACACCTTCTGCATAATATACCCTGCATTCCACCCCACACAAAACCCCACCCAGCATGATGGGTGGGGGAGCCAAACGTGTGTGGAAGATGTTTGTGTGAAGGGGGGTGAGAGGGGGAGAGAGATTGATTGATTGAGACCTGTATATGATTGGAGAGAGACCTCAGACCCTTTGTTGTTGTTGTTCAGTCGTTAAGTCGTGTCCGACCCTTCATGATCCCATGAACCATATCCCGCCAGGCCTTCCTGTCCTCCACTATCTTCCTGAGTTCGCTCATAGCCGATAAGGAATCCTGTGGCACCTTCAAGACTCATGCATGCCCTGCCCGGGAGGAGCATGCGTAGTCATGTTTCAGACCTACTCTGCTGAGCCACGCATGCATGCATGCATGCAGCATGGTGCATTGTGCGAGTGGATCGTGTTGGACGTGAACAGGCGAGAGCAGACTTCAGATCCCTGCGAGGCCATGAAGCACACTGGCCAAGTTATTCTCACCTCAGGTCTGCTATGAAGATAAAATGCGGTTCCCCCCCCCCCGCCTGTTCCACAGTGTTGGCATGGGATACAAATGTAATAGAGCAGAGGCTCCGGAGAACCGGGGGTGTGTGTGTGTCAGAAGCTTCTTGGGGGGGGGAGTAACTCCATGAGGAGGTCTGTAATGAGTGGCCGGTGTTCCTGAAAGACAACTTGCTCCCTGCTATCGGTAGCCCCAGGGGAACGTTGGCTGTCTTCGGGCACACTCCCAGTTCTTGTGAGTGTAACCACACAAGGCTCATGTTGTGTTATGCATGGGACAGAGCATGCGGTCAAGAACGTGCTCCAGAGCCCTCCACTGTGTGCAATAGGACTTCTGGCTGCTGTGGCAGACAGGATCAAGTTGAAAATGTTCCTTGAAGGAAAGGAAGGTCATGTGAAGACCACTGAGACAAACGTAGCAGTCCAAAAATCACAGGGATCAAGCGACCACTGCCTGGCACCTAAAAGTTCTTGGGGTGATGCAGATGTTCAGCTTAGGAAGAAGGTTTCTGCTACTGCCTAGATCTTAATCAAAGTTTTTGGCGCCTAATTTTTACAAAACAAACACAATGCATCCCTAGGGAAAGGTCTGAAGGCTGGCTGTGTGTGACAGAGAGGAACTGTGTGAGTTGATGTGCCCAGTCCAGTCCCTTGTGTGAGAGAGGGGGCAGCAGCAGCATGGCACATGGCACACTACAGCTCCATGCTGCTTTCTTTGGGGTCATTCTTCCAAGAGGGACTAGAGCCGGTGACCTCACCTCCAGGGATCTCCTCTTGCCCAGAGCTCATGGAACTGAGCCAGAGTTGTGCACGAGCGAAGCCACAGACTTCAGTGTGTGGACCTTGCACAGGAGACGACTGTCAGCTGCTGGGCCGCAGTTCATGTTTGCAACACCAGCAACCGAAACTAGGTGAAGACCAGACAGCACCAAAAGCAGAGGGGGGAGGTAGGAGGGCAGGAAGGGACGGACTTCTTCCAGAAGGGCTACAGCTTCCAGCACCGTGCAGTTGGGAAGGAAAATGAAGGGGGTTGGGAATGGGTGAGAGCCAACCACCCTTTTTTCCGTAGGGAGTTTTTGCAAACGAAATGCAAAAGACTTTTTTTCCCTCTTGCCTTTGCCTCAGGCACTGATCTCGTCTCTCCACCTGCACTCTCCAGGGAGATGAGGCTTTTGGCAACCTCTCCACTTTATTTTTATTGGTTTCAACTAAGCTGCCCTTTTGGAGCCTTGGAGAGCTGCAGTAATGAAAAACAACAAATGCAGCCTTGATTTCTCTCTTCTTCTCTCCCTCCCTTGCCCCTCCCCCCACCAACAGTCACACACAATTTTTTTCATGAAAAATACACTCTGTGATAACTCACTTCTCTTTCAGAAAGAAAGAAGGAAGGAAAAACACAGACTCCAGTGGCAGTTACTGCAAAACAAATGATCGGAGACCTGTTGTTGTGGGTAACTGACTGGGGAGAAGTGCCTTGCTGAACCCGCCTCCCCTGCATTCTGTTTCCAACAGTGTTCAGTCAGGTCCATCTGTGAGACTAACATGCAGGGCGTGAGGAAGGCAGGAGCTCTCCCCTATCGCCTGTCCCCAGCATCTGGAATCCAAAGGTATACTGCTTCTTTACTCAGAAGTTCTATTTAGTTATCACGGCCAATGGCCTTGAATCCTCAGATTTGTCAAATCTTTCTAAGGGCCCAATCCTATCCAACTTTCCAGCGCCAATGCAGCTGCAATGCAGCCCTGAGGTAAGGGAACAAATGTTCCCTTACCTTGAGAGGCCTCTATGACTGCCTCCGCACCACAGGATGCAACGCACACCCTGTTGGCACAGCTGCATCAGCGCTGGAAAGTTGGATACACGCACTTACTTGAAAGACAGCCCTGCTGAACTTAGTGAGACTTACTTCTGAGTAAGCATGCACAGGATGGGCTGTCTGCAGTGTGGTAGCCAGACCTCCCCCAGAGGGGGCGGTGGTCACATGACACCCCACATGACTGCCCAAGCCCCGCCCCCTTCGGCCCAACCGGTCACTTCTTTTTTTTCAGCGCGAAAACACACACCCCTGGGTAAACGGTCCAGGCGCAAATGGCCCAGGCAGATGGGCGGGCCAATCCCTAACCCGTCGCTGGGCCAAAAACATGCGTTTTCGCTGCCTCTGCTGTCATTTTCGCCACCGCCAGGTAAGTGCACCCCCCTGGCACCTGGGGGCGGTGCCCCCCCAACGACTCTGCCTCTGGCCACCTATCATCAAGCTATTTAGTTATTTGATTTTCTCTGTAAGCCGCTTTGTGAACTTTTGAAAAGCGGTATATAAATATTCTTTATCATCATCTAAGCCTTTTCTGGTCTGGTCCTGGATTCTTTTGCCACATACACCAGAGCACACGAAAACATTTTGATGGCGCAAGAGGCTGTACCCCAGGATCTTGTACTGGAGTGCAATTCTTGGCGCGCACACAAATGTGCCTCGGTATGCATCTAGCAAAATTGCTCCCGTCCACCGCTTAAGTTGCTTGTGCTGTTGAGTTGGCCCTGATCACACCCTTCAACACCAGATTAGTCGAACTTGAATAAGTACCCTGAGGTTCAACCAGCTGCTCATTATCATTGCTCAGAATTCCCACTCCAAAGCAGACATCATGTACAGAGCAAAAGAAGCGCAGCGCACCAGAACGGGAACAAGAAGAGCCCCATAGACAGTCGTGGTGCTCCCATTCACAGTCAGGATAAAATAGCGACACGGTTGCTATACGTAGTCAAACTTCCTTCCAAGTTAGCATGCACACTTAGGAGAGTCATCTTAAACCCCCCTGAGGAGGACACAAGCCACTGGGAGGTCCCCCTCTTCCTCCCTAGGGGAGCCACTCGGAACAGAAGGGAGCCCCAGCTGCCAAAAGCACAACTGCTTCAATGGACTGAGTAGCCTGCTATTTTCCAAAAGGAAACTCCAGGGCATTCACTGCCCTGGAGTGTGCCCAGAAGAACTGGTTGCTAGACTGTGCCCATGGCACTCCCAAGCACCGCAGGGCTGTAGCAGGAGGCCACTTCCTCTTGGAGCCCCCTGCCCCACTGCATACTGACTGGGGAGCAAAGTCCACAGAATTCTATGGGCCTTGCTCCCAAACAAGTGCACTGGTGCCTAGGATTGACACCTTCCTTTGCCATCGTTTTCATTTGAAATATTCCCTTTCCCCCTCCCCCCTCTTCCTGGACGAGCCATTGCAGTAAACCAACCCCCCCCCCCCCCAATAGCCATTTAGCTTCCAATCCGGGCTTAACTCTTTCCAAATGCCCCCCTCTGCTCTTTGGGCATTGTAATTGCCAGATATGATCTTCAAAGGCTTCTGCAAGCTTTGAAGCACGGAAAAGTGCCTTCCCCATCACTTTTCTCTCTTTCTCTCACTCCATTCCAAGATGTTAATAGCTTTGAACCTGAGGGTTAAAGTGAGCAAGAAAAGAAAAGACCTCCAGGTTGCAGCACCCTTATCCTCCCTCAGGTAAATTGGGAGCCTCTTTCAAATGCATCGCCCTCCTCCCTGCTGCCCTTCCCCTTTATGAAAATGTTTCCTTGAAACAGGTTAGCAACAACTTCAGTGCCCTTTCCCAGGATTTGCTGCAGCTGGCTGGCTGGCTGTCCTGTGCTGTGCATCGCTTCTGCTCCGGGCAAAGGAACAGGCAGCTGTTCCCAGGCTGGATGGCACTGGAAAGCTGGAAGAGACCTCGGCCTCTCAGGCCAAGAGTCCAGGCCTCAGTCCTGGAAAGAGGACCTCTAGGTGTATATGCAGGGCAATTTCTGACTGCCTGGCTACATGGGGCGGGGCGGGGCGGGGCGGGGCGGGGGGAGGTGAACAACCTGAACAGGCCCGTCTCTCCATTTCAAAGTTAAACTTTCAACAAATATTTACAAGAAAGATCCTGATGCCATCAGCCATGAGATGGGAAGGGGGAGGGGAGCTGTATCATACTGTACCACTATTCAAAATGCCCAAGAAAGAGATACTGGGCAGAGTCCACACCAGTGGTGTCGCGACGATGCGCGACACCCCTGAGCGGGGGCGCGCGTCACCCTTAAGGGGGAGGCTCCGCCCCCGCGCGTGACGTCACGCGCAGGAGCGGAGCGCCCTCCCCGCTCCGTTTTCGGCTCATTTTGGAGCCAAACGGAGGCGAGGGAGGGAGGGCGGGCCCACCTCCACCGCAAAATTGTAAGTAAGGGGCATCGCGCGTCACCCCTATACGCGCGACGCCCCCCGGCGGCCCGCCCCCCCGCTTCCCCCCGTCGACGCCAGTGGTCCACGCCACACAAGCCTCTGCCCCCAAACGCTGGATACACACTGAATATAAAGAGGAATAGGCAGCCATCCACAACACACTGAAGCTGGGGCTCTTGGATTTAAGCCCCTGGACAGCTTGACCCAACTGAATACAAAAGCTGTGACGGTTGATTTCTAAAAAGCATATTGCCCTGGTGCAATTTGGTCCCTCAAGCCTAGATTGTGTGTGTGTGTGTGTGTGTGTGTGTGTGTGTGTGTGTGTGTGTGTGTGTGTGTGTGAAAATCACCCAGCTCTGGAAAAAAAATGCACTCTGCACATGCAATCTTCTGATTATTTTTGGTTCATAGGTTTTGGAGCTGGTTCAGATTAAAGAAATCAGTTAGCACCACCGGCCTGTGCCACTGAAGTCAATGGGCTGTAAGTTTACATTTGAGAATTAACCATGTTGTAGACCTAGTTTGGTCAGCAGAAAAGACTGTGATCTTCTGAGCCAGGTTCAGTGTCACAGATGGAACTTACTTCTGAGTAATGGTGTGAAGCTGACACCCGATTTGAGGTCAAGGTGCCAATTTACATTGAGGGGATGCAGCCCCGTCCTATGCATATTTACTCAGAAGTAAGCCCCACGGCGTTCAATGGTCCCAAGTAAGGTGCATGAGCGCAGTGCAATCCTATATGTTTACTCCAAAGTAAACCCACCATGCTCAGTGGTGTTTACTCTCAGGTAAAGGTGCATAGGATTAGCGTACCAATCTCCAGACTTTAGATTCACACATTACACCCAGACCCTAGCACTCTTATGTGAAAGTCATTCCACTGAGTTTGGCATTGGGGCCGTGTAGAAAGGAAGGGGGAGGGATGCATTTAAAAACGTACATATCAAAATCAGTAGTGGAGGGGGGGGCGGGACACAAGGTCATTTCAAAACAAGACAGCAAATCCGAGCCTCATCCACTCCACCCCGTCATAGATTGGATATTATACAGTCAGACGCTTACTGGGGTGGGGCTAATCACTGTCAAAGCAACGCTTTAAACTCTGGGTCACTCATTTTTCAGAAACTGCTAAAAGATGGATACGCACAGAGGTGTGGGGGAGGGGGAGGTCATGTTTTGGGGTGGGGGGAGGAAAACTGACCCTAGCCAAACCCCAAACCAGATGCACAAGAGGTTGGGGATGGAAAGTGACCACTTAAGGCTAAGCCATTGCAAAAACAACTCTTAAAAATAAATAAATCTGTAACATGCCCAGCACGGTCCTGGAAGACAAAGAGAGTCCCCTCAAGCCCACCACTATCAGATCCATACAGAAAGAAGGGACGTTAAAAAAATTAAGTACAGTATATAGCCTTTACCTTTAAAATAATGACTCACTTTATTTTTTTATCTTTTAATATGTCGTTATAAATATATTTTGTCAAAATATATGATCATTATTGTCAAAACATTTGCACATAAAGTCATAAATAAGGTCAAGGTGAACGGATTAAGGGATTTTTTATTCTTATTATTATTATTATTATTATTATTACTTTTGTTGGCATGTGAGAAAGACGTTCTTTCCTCCTTTCGTTCAGTTTCTGTTTCTTTTGGGAGCAGCCTGGTCTGACACTGGGAGGGGAGAGGAGGAGAGGGGGGCCCACCCACTCCCTCCGGTGCACAAGGTTTGGGAGGCTTCGGGGAGGGAGGTCCTTTCTGGTCCCTATCCTTCAGCGACACCCGCAGCCCTCGACCACCATTTCCTGATAGTTTTTCAGGACTACTTTGTCATACTCATCCAGATAGAGCATGGAGATGGCGCTGAGCTCGGTGGGGACGCAGCAAGCCTTGGGAATGCTGGAGTTGACCGAGTTCACCAAGGTCTGCACGATGGCATGGTTGGTGGAGTTGAGGTGGTCGGCTAAGGGGAAGGGGCAGTCTCCGTGGCAGTAGAAGGCTTGGTAGCCCGGGGGGGCCACGATCCAGTCATTCCAGCCCACGTCACTGAAATCCACATAGAGGGCGTGGCGGCGGCAGTTCTTCTTGTTCTTTCGCTGCCGCTGGTGCGCGTGTTTGGGACTGCGCTTGGTCCTTCGCGTGAGCAGGGCCTGGCCCCGGCCATCGTGGCTGAAAGTGACCAGCAGAGGCCGGAGGCGAGCCCATTCGCTGGCCCCCAGGTGGCCCCCTTGAGGTAAAGAGCGGCTAATCCGGACATGTTTGCCCTGGAGAGTCTGTGTGGGGTGGAGGTGGACAACCTCCACGGCCAGCCCGTGGTTGGGCTGGCCACCTGTGGTCCATCGGATGACTGCCGGGCTCACGTCAAAGCTCTCCCAGCGGCTCACGTTGTGGTGCACCAGGCGAGTGTCCAGCAGCCGGGTGACCAAGTCCCCCTCCTGCAAGGGCTTCATCACCTCGTAAATGTTGATACGGTGCCAGCCCCGTTGTTCCCAGGCAGCCGCCTCCTCTGCTGCATCCGTCGACTCCTCCTCCTCCTGGATCTGCTGTCGGAAGAGCCGCAGCTCAGCCGATGAAATCGCTTCGTTGGACGGCAAGCTGCTGAGGTTGAAGAAGTAGCGAAAGCGCGGCGCTTGGCTCGTGGGTCCAGGCATGGCTTCCAGGTGCTCTGGAGAGGGAGGGGGGAAGAGGGAGGAGAGAGGCACAAAGGATTAGCGTGGAGCGTGGGGGGAGGGGCTGGGGCAGGGCACAATCCACCTGCCAAAACACTGGAGCAGAGAGGAGGAAGGGGAGCGAACAGCCTGGTTCCTCCTTTGGGCAATTTCCCCTGCCCTTGGAAATACTGCCCCCCCCCATGCACACATGTTCCACCAAAGGCCTTGGCGCCCACTGACCTCAAGGGGAGCGGGTGACTGCCAGACAGAAGTGTGCACCAGATCACAGCTGTGCAGCCCCTCCCTATGCTCACTTGGGCAGAATCCCTGCTGAATTTGGTTGGGCATAAGACTTCCAAGCCAGCGTGCAGAGGGTCGCGCAGCCTTGCAAGGCGGGCTGCTGGGAAAGAACCCCACCGCTTGCTTCTGAGGTTCACAGCCGGGTGGGTGCACGGCTGCCATCACATGCACATTTACTCAGGAGGAAACCACCACCGAAGTCAGTGGGACTTCCTCCCAAGTCAACATGCCTGGGATCAGGTTGGGAGGCTACTCTGCAGCTGTGACAACTGGCTTAGAACAGAATTGGGGGGGGGGGAGAGAGATCTCTGGCACACACTCCTCCACCCACCACCCACCCGCGATGAATGCCCGATCTGTTGTTTGGTTTCGATTTGTGTGCTGCCAGGATTTAATCTGATAATCTAAGTGACCCACTGAGCATGTGCAGAGTGTCTAGCCCTCACTCTAAATCCACAGCCATTAATGATAAACCTCAATAACAATTCACCTACTACCATGACTTAATTATTTAAGTACTTAATACTTACACTAACTATTCGATAGTGCTGCTGCTAGGAATGATACTGTAAAGTGTAGCAAGGAGCCAGGCCTCTGCCCCGATAAATTTACAATCTCACATTTAGAATTCACAAGCAAGATTTTCCAGAACAGCGGGTTAACAGGCAGGCTCAAGCAAGCCGCCCCGCCCCCCTCTCAGGAGGAAATGCCATTTCAGCCCCCATGAAATCAACCATCATGAAACCAGGATTTCAAGCTTTTGCACCAGCGATTTGCTGCAGCAGCCTGACTCTTTTTGCACGACCTGGCCGAAATTGGTTCTGTTCATGCAGCTCACCCCCACTGTCATCTTTGCATTAGTCTGTACGCTCTCCCACGCATACACACACACCTACAATTACACCTCTTTTTGTTGCTTGCGCTAACAGAAACAAGTGGTTCTCAGTATATTCAGTAGACTAAAATGGCTCAACTTTAGAGAAAAGGGGTCTTGAATCCAGCAGAGTCTACTACCTTATTCATTATTATTATTTCCTCTTTAAAATACTTCCAAAGACAATGTCCCGTTTGGAAACCCCCGGCGCACACCACAGCCTTGCTAAACATGGGGAGGGGGGGCCTCAACTCACGATGCGATGCTAGGCTCGCCAATTAAGACTTTGGGGGGGGGGAGAAAGAATCCCTGGCTAGGAAGCCTTTGGATCGGGCTGCAGGGGAGGTCTCCCGCCTGCCTGCCTCTTTTTTGTTTGCAAATACGCACAGCAAGCAACTGTTGCAATTCACGCAAGTCATGATGAAAAGAGAGGGCCAGGGAGCGCTCGGCTCGCCTTCTCCCCCCGCCCCAACCAACAGAACCAGTGGGAGTCGTTTCCCAAAAGGGAGTCGCCGCCCGGTGACCAGGCTTTGATATTTCTACATAAACACAGAAGTTTGGGGCGGGAAGAAGAAGGGAGGAGAGGCGCGGGCAGGCAGGATGCGGGAGGCTACAACCAAACCAGAGCGCCAGCTGCCCTCCGAAGGAACACGCGAGACAGCGCGCGCTCCCCGAACCCCCCCCCCCCACATGCACCCCCCCCCCCGCTTAACCAGACAGCTTCTGTCCCTAGTCAAAAACGAGTCCGCAGCAGCAGCTCTCCCAGTCCCTCCGATCTCCCTCCTCCAGCTCCCTGCTCCGTCCTCAGCACGCTCCTTGGGAGGCTCCGTCCCACAGCAAAACAATGACACGCTCTTCTTCCCCATGTAAACGCGTTTCCGCGGCTCCAGCTGGCAGTCCAAAAGCCTCCTCACAACTAACGCCCCCAATGGCAACTAAAGCCAGGAGAGAGAGACCCTCCTGTTACTCCTCTTTGGGACGGGGGGGGGGCTCCGCCTCGAACCGAATTTAGTCCGAATCAATATCTCACACAACAAGGCTGAAGCGCAGGGAAAGCGGGGCACTTGGGCACTCTTCCCAAGATCCCAAGCGCACCGACCGGATCGTCGACGGGCAGGCCGCCTGCTCCCCCGCCGCCGCGCGTCCCGTCCCCCCGCCCGCCCGCCCGCCCGCTCACCTTCATGGTGGAAACTCCTCACGGTGTTGGCGCGGCTGGTGGACTTCTCCGGGTACTGGAGGCTGAGGTCGTGCAGCTTCTCTTCCTCCTCCCCGGACTGGAGGCGGTACAGGTCCAGCATGTAGGAGGGGATGACGGCCGCTTTGCTGGGCTGAGGCCGCCGGCGCAGCCCGAACATCTGCAGGAGGGTGGCCTCGAAGCCCCGCAAGAGTTCATGGTTGGGGAACGGGCGGCGCGAAGGGCCCGGTGCGCCTCCTCGCTGCTGCTGCTGCTGCTGCGGGTCGCCGGCCACTTTCTTCTTCCCAGGCTCGCTGGGTATCAGACTGGCATGGTTAGGACCGCCTAACAGGACTTGGCATAATAGAATGACCATCAGCATTCGGTTACCAGGCGTCATGGTGTCTCTGGGGGGCAGGAGGGGGCAGGAAGAAGGAGAAGAAGCAAACCAACAAACAAGACGGGTCAAGGATGACACAAAGCGCAAAGCGCACGCAGCGCACACACACACGCCACAGGCAGGCACCCGAACGGCCCGCCGCAGGAGCTCTGCGCTTGCACCCGAGCAACAGCCCCCATTCGATCAAAAGCCCCCTCCTCCCCCCCAGGCTCTGCTTATCTGATCAGCGCTCTCCGTCAAACATGGGATCGGGACAGAAACGAGACTGCAAGACAGTGGGGCGGGTGGGGGGGCGACTCAGGCGCACGCACACACACACACACACACACACACACACACACACACACACACACACACACACACACGCCTCCAAGCACAAACTTTCAGACACACACACACTTCGCAAAAAGCACGGCCGGATTTTGTCCTTAGATGAAAATTAAGAATAAATGCAAACACGGGTCGGAGACTGGAACGAAGATGTTGTCTCGATTCTCACTCTTCGGCGAACTTCCTCGCCAAGTTCCTTCTTTAAGCCCCTGGAAGACGCTTTTCAGCAAGTGCCTTTCGGGTCGTGAGCCCAGCAGGCTGCCAGCCGCTAACCACTAGGTCCTAGGGCAGAGTCCCATCCATAGGGCACCGCTCCGGCATAAGTGCTTTGTGGATCGCGGCGGGAGCCAGAGTGACCCTCGCCAGTGCCTTTGTTTTGGGGAAAATGCGTCCGGAAAGAGAAGCGGGGCGCGCTGAAGGGGGGCGAGGGAACCATGTCAGCTCATGAAAATATTCAGCTCGATCTTCTGCGTGTTTACTCACAAGTAAGTCCCGTTGGGTTCAGTGGGGCTTACTGCCAAGAAAGTGAGCACAGGGGTGGGGGGTTGCCGCTACAGTGCCCCGGACTGCGACGAAGCGAAGGAGAATCGCAACAACCCTAGTCGCGGACGGACACACACACACACACACACACACACACACACACACACACACACACGGTCCCCCTCGCACGCTTTTTATTCTGCGGGGGTCGCCTGCGAGGAACCCCAAGGAACGAGAAGGCGCTACTCACTGCCAGAAAGCAAGGCAGATAGAAACAGCCCATGGTTCTTGGCAGCCAGTGTGGAGCAAGACTCGTGGAAAAGCTCGCGCGGCGGGGAACTCCGGGCTCGTCCGGCTGGCGGCTGCGCAGAGTCCGTCGCTCGCTCGCGTCGTCGGGCTGCCGGCAGGAGCGATCGCTGCGGCTCGGGGCTCCAGAGAGGCTCCTGGAAAATGAATATATTTGAATATAATGAAACTCCCAGGCTGCCTGCCCTCTGCTTTTCTTCCAGCCCCGGGGAGAGTCACGTGGATGCGAGAAGGCACTCCTCGCCCGGGCTTGTCAATCAGGGAGCGCAGGCCCCACCCTCCCCCCTCCCCTCCGTCCTGGGATCTGCAAGGGGATGTCCCACCCCCTTGGCCTCTGTCAATCTCGCTCTAGATGTCTTTTCTGGGTTTTTCTAATCTCTGTTTGCGAAAGGTGCCGGCCGCGGCCCGGGGGAAGGCAGAGGAGGACAATCTTCGCGTGCACGGCCCAGTTGAACTCAACGGGCAGCAGCAGCTCCCACGTTGGCTGCGGCTGCGGGGCTCAATTCTGCATGCAGCGGTTGGGGTTCATCAAAGCCGCCCTTGAAGCCTAATCCTAACCAACTTTCCAGAACCAATGCAGCCGCAATGCAGTCCCAAGGTAAGGGAACAAATGTTCCCTTACCCTGAGGAGGTCTTCCCCCGCCCATGACTGCCCTCCCTCCCCCTCAGAATGCAGCACGTCGGGCTGGGAAATGGGTTAGGATCAGGCTGTTAGAGAAGTCCAATGAGACGACTCAACGGGGATAGTAGTTCGGCTGGGGGTGGGGTGGGGGCCTGTTAGACTTCCTTTTCCTAAGGGCATTCCGCTCCGCTGCAGGAGAGAGAGAGAGGACCATATGAATCTTTCACCTCAGGCCACCGGTCCACCGAGTGCAGTTTACTCCCAGAGGGACACCCCCCCCCCCAGATCCATGTAACTGAGGTGTTGCTTGTCAACTGGATATGGCATGATGGTTTGCAGGGGTCCAGTAAGAACATCAGAAGAGCCCTGCAGCTGGATCAGGCCAAAAGCCCATCTAGTCCAGCTTCCTGTGTCACGCAGTGGCCCCACCAGATGCCTCAGGGAGCACACAAGACAACAAGATAACCTGTTTCCCGTTGTCACTCCCTTGCACCTGGCACAGAGAAAACCCACTTCTAAAACCAGGAGGTTGCTTATGGCTTGTAACCTGTGATGGACTTTTCCTTCATGAATCTATCCAAACTCCTTTTAAAGGCATCTAGGCCAGGTGCCATCACCACATCCTGTGGCAAGGAGTTCCACAGATGAATTACACGCTGGGTAAAGAAATATTTTCTTTTGTCTGTTCTAACTCTCCCTCCACTCAATTTTAGTGCATGTCCCCTGGTTCTGGTGTTGTGCGAGAGGGAGAAGAATTTCCCTCTATCCACTCTCTCCATCCCAAGTATAATTTTATACGTCTCAATCATGTCCCCCCCTCAGGCGCCTTTTTTCTAGACTGAAAAGCCCCAAACGCTGTAGCCTTTCCTCATAAGGGAGGTGCTCCAGCCCACGAATCATTCTGGTCGCTCTTTTCTGCACCTTGTGCATCATCATCATGTGCTCTGTCACTGAAATAGGGCCCCTTTCCAGCAAGAGGGCTCCACTTGCAGAGTGGACTCAGGCTGGAACTAAACGGCTAGTCTCAAAGCAGAGACCAGGTGCACACATACATGGATGTCACTTGATGGCTGCACCATCAAGGAATAAGTGGCATGTAGCAACAGATCATCCAGAGCAGCTAGAGCACCCCTTGAGAGCAGTCAGTTCACACGACGGTCGAGCTGCCCGGCCTCCGGTGTACACTAATCAAGTGTTCGTGCGTGTATGAACGGGGCCTTGATGTCTAGCAGCCGAATGTATGAACTGATTCCACTTAAAAGCACTGGTTTGGGGATCTTAACGTTTTCTCTGTGGGGATGTACTGGTGATGGGTTGCAGGTGTCGTTTGATGGTCCATTTGACAACACAAGTGATCACTTGATGGTGCAAACATTAAGTGATGGTCACTCATGCATGAACTAACCCAAAACATGGATGTACCAGGCACTGCTAGTAGTCTCAGACGGAGAGCTCTGGGGATTCCCTGCTTTCTGCACAATTAGGACAGCTGGCTGAAGGAGGGACCTGCAGGCAGGGCAAACTGGGATGCTACCATCACTGCCCAGAATTCTCGTATTGGGGATCTGGTGATGCCAGAGACACAGGTTGCTATGGAATCCCCCAGATTCCTGCACTTGATCAGCCTTGGGAGCTTGTTCCTGGAGGATGCCACGGAGCTCACCTGCACCTAGGGTACAACAAGACTAACTTGTAAATACATGTGACTGAGGGCCCAATCCTATTCTCCCATAGGTAGGTGTAACGTGGTGGAAGTGGGCGGATTGGGTCCGGTAGGGGGCAAGACAGGCGGAGAAGGCCTCCACCGTATCCTATCCTCCTACACAAGGCTAGCCCTACCCGGGGCTTCTCTGACCTGCACTAGCAACTTAGCTGGCGCAGATCTGAGTAGCCCCATTGAGCAGGCTGGGGCTGGCTCAACATACATGGGGTAAGAGGACAAATGTCCTCTTACCCCAAGGAGACCTCCAGCCTGCTCAATTCCAGCCCTGGATACAGTGTGGGCCGTGCGGCCCTCCAGCGCCAGCGCTGGATAGGATTGGGTTGTGAAAGAATGACATATTTTGCCCCTGTTTACCCCAGCACCATTTTCCTCCCCTTTCTCTGTTGCCTCCTTTGTACTGATACCTAGATTGTGAGCCCCTCAGGGCAGGGAATGGACCTGACCTCTCTTTCTTTGTAAAGAGCCATGTACTAGTAGTAGTTTTGAAACAGTTTCAAAAACTTTTGCAAATTATTTTGAACTGCAAATTACTGAAATAATACCATCAGATTTGCAAGAAACGGCACTTTTAGGAACATCGTACACACTGCATAGATACTTAGTTGATAGTTGGGCCTCAGGCTTAGACTTGTATCAATTATTTAATGCCAGTCAGTGATATTTCCAGCTGTTGACTGTGTACTATGTCATTATGGATGATGATGATGATCATCATCATCATCATCAACAACAACATCAACGACTAGATCTTGGCTAGAACTCAAACTGCAGACTGTGCAGCATATGCTGTGATGCAATATAATAATTAATTGCTGCCTTTCAAGTCTTGGAAGAATAGAACTTGCCAGTACATGAAACTTGGTGTCTGACAAGATCCTTGTGGTTTTCAGCAGGACAGGTAGTTTTGTAGTTCTCAAGGAAGAGTCTAGTGGTGGACAACCTTTAGGGCCAGTGTGCCATGTCAAGTTCATAGTGCATGTTACAAGGCAGATGAGCCTGTTTTGCTTTAGTTTATGGCGGAGGGGAGCCATAGCCAAACTATGAGACCCTCTTGCTCCTGTCTAGGAAAGAGTGCAAGTAATGCCAGGTGACTGTTGTGCCCCCTGTTACTGGTTTGCCTCTGGTCCAACGCGTGGCCCGCGGGCCGCATGCGGACCCGAAGGCCTCTGCTGTGGCCCCCGGCTGCTCTTGGAGCTCCCCTCCCTCGCAGTCACCCACACTCCCCTGATGATCGGAAAGGCAGTCGGGAGCCGACCGCCTTTTCAATCTTCAGGGGAGCATGGGCGGGGCATGCTAGACAGAGGGGCGGGGCATGCATCGGTCATTATTATTAATTAATTAATAATTTAATTTATTGTGCGGCCCCTGGGTTTCATGTCGAAGTTCGCATGCGGCCCTCGAGGTACGAAACGTTGGACCACCCTGGGGGTTCCTTGGGCAGGATGAAACTGACAAAGGGCCTCTGTATCTTTTGCCCTGCCAATTTCAGCTCTGGCAAAAGGCCCCTTTTGCAGGTTGGCCCTTCTGTTAGGATTGCAACATGGCACAATTGTGTTGCTCATCATCAGTGACGGCATTACAATCCAATAAGCGGTGCCTATGACACTAGCATGTTCACATTCTGAGCACCACTGCAAATCATGACTAAGGAAGAACTGCCTTTTGTTACTTTAGCAACATCATGCAGGTTGATTGCTAGAGAAATGCAGCAATCATCATCACAGTTAGTGTTTACACAATGCATTTCAAGTGTTCATTGCACATGGGGTCTGGTTATTCCCAATATTTCCTGTTTACGCTACCACACAGAGGTCCCTTAAAAGTTCTATTTATACAATATGGTCCCCATGGAGAGCAAATTAATCTGTGGAACTCCTTGCCACATGATCCGGTGATGGCACCTGGCCTAGATAACAGATTGGACAGATTTATGGAATGGACAGATTTATGGAAGAAAGGTCTATCACAGGTTATAGTGAACCATGATGACTGTGTGCAACTCCCAGGTTTTAGAGCAGCAGTGGGGAACCTCCGGCCCCAGGGCCAGATCAGGCCCCCGAGGCCATCCGGTCCGGCCCCCGGAGAGATTGCCGGAAGGCTGCCCAACCGGCCCCTGGAGGCTCTGCCGGGTCCGCGCGTCACCTCCGGAGGCCCGGAGAGGGCCTTTGCATGTCCTCCCCGGCTGCCGCCTCGACCCCTTCTCACCAGGCCGTTGGCCATTTCGCACATGTGTACCACGCCAATGAGGGGCAACCTCTTGCCCTCTTGCCCTCATCGGCATGGTACGCCGGAGGTGACGCGTTGACCCGGTGGCGGCTTCGGACGGTGAGCGCGGAGCCTCCGGAGGCCGATGGGGGGGCGGGGCAAAAATTAATTAAATAAATAAAAATGGCGCCCGGCTTTACGGCTGGCCCTCAAGCAAATTTCTAATATTTAAAATGGCTCTCGCCAGGGAAAAGGTTCCCCGCCCCTGTTTTAGAGGTAGCTTGTCTGTGACTGCCAGGTTCAAGGGAGTAGCAGCAGGATACAGGTCTCTTGTTGTCTTGTGTGCTCCCTGAGGCATCTGGTGGGGCCACTGTGAGATACAGGAAGCTGGACTAGATGGGCCTCTGGCCTGGTCCAGCAAGGCTCTTCTTCTGTTCTTATAGGGGGCTGCAGGATCATACCATCTAGTCATGCCCCCTGTGCAGATACACTTGCTAGTCATTGCTCTCCGCCTCAGCAGCACATTTGCTGCTTTCTGCAGAGGGCAGCGCCAACCACAGGGGCGTGAGGTTCCTCCATGCAGGGTGGAATCCTGGCTCCCCCAGTGTTCCACACTGTGCTCCACACTTGGTGCTGCTCTTTGCAGACAACTGCCAGACCTGAAAGGGCCTTGGTGGCATGGCCCATGCACTGACGTCACTGCGGGGGGGCGGAGCTCTAAGTTCCGCTGCGATCGGAGCGGAACTTAGAGCTCCGCCCCCCCTGCAGTGACGCCACTGGGCCCATGAACGCTTCCACCTGGGAGTATAGCCCAGCCAGTGCGTTCTCTCTTGTCCCTCTCGAAAGAGTCAGGCATAATGTCTTAAAAGGGTTAATGCCACATTTAAAAAGATGGATGTTGCATTGGAAGCCAAAAGTGCTAGAGCTCAATTCTTGAAGAAGAGGCAAAGGGCCCGATCCTATTCAACCTTCCAACACTGATGCAGCCGTGCTAACGGGACATGTGCTGCATCCTACAGTGGGGGAGGGGCAGTCACGGAGGCCTCCTCAAGATAAGGAAACATTTGTTCCCTTACCTCGGGGTTGCATTGTGGCTGCATCAGCTCTGAGAAGTTGAATAGGATTGGGCCCAAAAAGTATTATTATTATTTATTGAATTTCTATCCCACCTTTCTTCCCCATAGGGGGACCCAAAAAGATGTTTTAAAAACCTCACTTTTGATCTTTTTTAAAGTTCCAAAGGGATTCTGTTCCCCTCTAACTGACTGAAGAAAAGAGAGGTCAATCCCACATTTGTGAAAACGTTTTAAAATGTTCGTATGACCTCGGTGACATGTTATTAAACAAATTTAAGTTGCTCAGAAAGGAACAAGAAACTTCCAAGCGTTACGGCTGAGTCTTCTCTTCCAAATTGTTCTCCTACTCTACTACGTGCTCTTTTCCAGAATGGGTTTCTTGTAATTCTCATGAAATGTTGCTACCTGCGTAGAGAAACAATCCTTGCTGATCTCTTTATGCTCAGCTGAGAACCTTTTGCACAATCCAATCACTGGGAGAATCAAGAATTTTTCTTTCCCCCAACCCCCGCCTCCATCAAACTCAAATAGGATTAGAAATTTAATCACCCCTGGTGAACTAATGCAAACATATTGGCTACTTCCCTTTCTCAGGAATACTTAAAACACGCACACGCACACAGAGCAAAGCTCTTCTTTGTCACAACAGAGCCCTATCCACAAAGTGTGGCTAACAAACGTTTCATTTTTTAACAAACAAGATAACCTAACGAAATATAAAGCAACAGATTTGAAATCTATATTTTAAAAGGGCAGTAGAATTCTAGACTGAACCACTTGAGATTTGTTTTGTTTCCCCATACAAAAAAAGTCTACCTGCAGGTAGCACATAAAGAAAAAGTATGGAGCATACTCCTGTTCCTGATATGCTAGCTTACTACATGCAGAGAGGGTTTTTTTTTATGTGGGGGAACATTTACTGCTGTGCTCTTTTAAATTGTTACTCTTACCAATCCTACTGAGGGCCTAGGACTGTGGATCGCATGATTTGCTGCTGTAAATCCTGTTCCAGTGTTGTAAAAGCCGTGTTGCTGTTGTATGCTGTGGGACCACCAACGCAAATGGTTGGAGTCTCCACGCATATGCACCAGTGGCTCACTCAGCCCACACCAGAGCAGGTAAATGCCAGTGGGGGCAGTTCGGGGGAGGATCGGGGTGGGGAATGGGCCAAATCGGGGGTGGGAGGGGGAGGGTCTCAGCAGCAGTGGCACACCCCAAGCTCCTGTCCCCCTTTTCCCAGCCCGATATGCCCCCTGAGGCTCCTCAGAGTTACGCCAGCTAAATAGCTGGTGTGGGTCCGAGGAGACCTATTGGTGGCCAGGCGGCTTAAGGAGAGGTAAGTAAAAAAGATGTTCACTTTGCTAGGTTAGGCTAAAGGGGGCCCATCTAGTCCAGTATCCTGTTTCTCACAGTGGCCCACCAGCTGCCTCTGGGAAGGGAGAGCGAAAGGCATCCTTCGTGGCCACCACTGCTCCTCTGCAAATGGCATTCAGGGGCAGACTGCAGCTGGGACTGGAGGCAGGCACATCGTCATCATAACTAACAGCCATGAGTAGACATGTCCTCCATCAATGTGTCCAATGCCCCTTTAACGTCATCCAAACTAGTGGCTGTCTTCACCTCTTGTGAACACAAATTTCACAGATAGTTCTGTGCTGTGCAATGAAAGTCCCTCCTTCCTTCAGTCTGTTTTCAATATCATGCAAATCAGTTTCACTGAATGACCCCAAATTCTAGTAGTATAATAAGAGAGGGAGAAAAGCTTCTCTCTCTCTCTCTCTCTCCACATCAGGTATAATTCTGTAAGCCTCTGTTGTGTTCCCCAGCTCCAAACCGTTTAGGAACAAGTTAAAAAGCATCAGTCCTGCTACACGTCCTTGGAGGACACCAGTTCTTCCTTCCCTTCACTGTGAAAATTACCCATTTATTCCTACTCTCTGGTTCCTTTTTAACCACTTACTAATAGGTAAGAAGACAGGTAATAAAAGGACCTATCTTCTAATTCTGTGACTGCCAAGTTTACTCAAGAGCCTTTGGGGATGGACTCTATCAAAAGCTTTTTGAAAGTTCAAGTATGTAATGTGAATTGGACGTGCCTGTGGACACTCTCAAAGAACTCAGAAGATTAGTGAGGCAGGAGTTACCTTTGCAGAAACCATGCTGATTCTCCTCCAGCAAGGCTTATTCTTCTGTATGCTTAATTATTTTATCTTTATCGATGCTTTCCATCAGCTTATTTGGTACAAACATTAAACTGGCCAGCCTGTAATTTCCTGGAGCCCTTTTTAAATATCATTGTTGCGTTGGCTACGTTTTGGCCCTCAGACATGGAGACTGATTTAACGTTACATATTTCTGTGAGAAGCTCAGCAATTTCACATCTGAGTTCCTTAAGAACTCTTGGGGGGGGGGGGTGCCATTTGGACAGTGATCTGTTTATGGTTGTCAATATGTTCTAGAAGAGTCATTTCTATTTGTCTCTATTCTTCAGGCTCCCTCCCTGAGCAGTTCAAGCACCGTTATCTGACAGATGCAAAGGCTCCCCTCCGCTGAATTTGAAACTGGATCAGTACTTATGAGCTTTCTTGGATAATTCTTGAACAAGCTTGTCTGTTTTTCCAGAGTTCTTGCCTGTCTGGTAATTTGGGTGTAGTGCAGTGGTTAGAGTGTTGGACTTGGATAGGGGATGACCTGGGTTCAAATTTGAGCTCAGCCATGAAACGTACTGGGTGACCTTGGGACAGTCACTCTCTCTTAGCCTAACCCTTAGCCTAACCTACAGGGTTGTTGTGACTGTGAGGACAAAAGGAAGGGGGAGCCATGTTCATCGTTCTGAATTCCTTGGAGGATGAATGATGTATAAAGTGAAACAGATGGATTTGTGCTAATGGTGCCATGCATTTTGCCCCTTGGGAACCACCCCATGAAACTTTCACAAGAACAAATAAAGGGAATTGATTGACCCAAACAAAAGGCTGCTTGGGTGGATGGTGTAGTTGTTTCATTCACAGCAATCAATGAGAGTGTCATTAAGAAGAAATGGTTAACATGAAAAAAAAACCTTTGCTCCAGTGAAGTAGTCTGGAAGCTGACTGTGCATGTGCAGAATATCATTGTACATTCTGAGTCAAAGAAGAACTTCTGAGGGAAACTCATATTCAACTCATAATGCAACTGAACATCGTGAGCTGTACAAATGCATATTCCAAACTTGCAGCATAAGGCTCATCCAAAATCCTCCCTCTCTAGTTTCTCCACCGCACTCTTGGAGTCAAAGGGGGGGGGGGTACACACACATACACACACTATGATGCTGCCCACCTTCAAGCAAGCAATGAAAACTTTGTTTTGTTTATCTTGAATTCTTTATAGTACTCTTTGCTGGAAGAGTGACAGCATGCAAGCTAGATCTGTACAGTAACTGTAGTGGTGTTACCCATTTTGCTCCTGGTTCAATGCCTGTAGATTGCTGTCTCCTGCTTTGACTAGACTTCTTATTCGCTTCTTTTCTTGTCTTGTTGTTTTATGTCTGCCTGCCCAAGCGACCAGGACCAGTTGCTTTTCTTGCTCTTATTTTGCAGTGCATGTGTACGTAAAGCACCTTGTGTAACTCAGCTCTGCTGTGGTTGAGTTTGTTCTTTTCCACAGCTCTGCTAACCGTCTTGTTCCTCTCTTCACCCATGATGTGTTTTGTTGCTCACAGCCCTGTTGTGATTTATTTTGATTGTTGTTTTAAAGCTGGTTTTAAATATTGTTTAACTGAAGTGATGTAAGCTGCCTTGGTGGTCTCTTGGATGGCCTAAAAGTATTTTAAATAAATAAATAACATTTGGGAGAGTTTTGCAGGGAGGCTAAGCAATGTCTCAGCCGACCAGCAGCTGCAGTTTTGAACTCAAAAGCTCCTTGGAATGACATTGTAGTGTCTTGTGGCATCAGTCTTGGGGGGGTTGTGGCAGCCAGCTGCTGAGAAGAACGCCACCTCACACTGTTGCCACCGCCACCACCAAAGAAGCAGTAGGAAAAAAAACCCTGAAAGGAAGACAAGGACAGCTGCTGGCCACCAATCGGTGCCCCTCTGCTTCTGAAACGTCCTCAGAATTTCTCTGGGTGAGTCCACCTTGAAACTGTCTCCCAATTTCACCTTCCCAAATTTTGCCTGCCACCAGGGCCTCATTCTTCAAGATAGGATGTCTGTTACATTTGTTAACATTGCAGTGTTGTGCTGACCAGCTCATTGCAAGGATGCCTGGCAATGGAACTCCACAGCCCAAAGCAGAAGGTCTTTCTCAGCCCTTCTCCTTTTTCATGGGTCAAGTAACTTTCCTATACGTTATCCTAACACTATTATGGGCACACTGCGTGACTGGAACTCGTATACTGGCAGCGAAATGTGCTTTACAGGTGTCACAAGCAGTGACGTGCCATTTTGCAATGCCGGGCTACCGCTCCAAGCAGCAAGTTGCCATGTCGCGCACCAGCAGCCTTCCGACGAACCACGAGTAAGACAGCGCGGGGGGCAGGAGGCTGTGGTGGGAGGAATGGGGCAGAACGGGGCAGGAAACGGGGCATGGAGGAGGGCAGTATTGGTAGCAGCAGCGCGCCACTGATATCCGATCGCCCTTCCTGGCCTTGATCCGCCTTCCTAGGTCCACTTGGACTTGTGCAAGTTAAATCACTGGCACACGTCTGAGTAGAACCATTTGGGCAGTTGAGGCTTACCCCCGAGAAAGGGAGCAACTGTTCCCTTACCTGGAGGAGACCTCCAGGACTGCACACACACACACACACCCGCCACAGGATGCAGCATGCACTCCCATGGCGCAGCTGCATCAGCGGGGGGGGGGGGGGCTGATAGGGTTGGGTTGTACTACTATTTGTCTGAATGTTCTCACTGTCAGGTTCTGCAGTCTCAGCTCTCTAGCAGTGGGGCTGGCCAGGCGGCACCTGACTTCCTGGGCCACCATAGTGGAAAGAGGAGCCGCCGCGAGGCTGATGATGCACTTCAGCATCAGCACTGCGGAGGGCCAGAGGGTGGGGTCAAGTGACACAAAAGGGCCAATACGGTTTGGGCCCTGCTGCAAGATGCTGGCCTTGGCCTGCCTCCCCACGAGGCATCAAGCGAGCTGCATGGTGGCCAAGTAGTCGCTGAGTTGATCACATTTCTCTGATGCGGAAACATCTTTGCTAATTCTGGAGTGCAATTCAAGGTGTTGATTTTGACCTATGGAGCCCCCAAAGCCAAAGTCCTGAGACCGGGGTGTCTGAAGGAGAGCCCTCTCTTGTACACGCCAGCCCAGTCATTAAGGCCATCTTCTGAACTCCTACTCCTACTCCTGGTGCTGCCTCTTCCGGCGGTCAGCTGGTGGCTCCCAAAGGCACCTTTTTTCCATGGTGGCATCCCACGTGTGGAATGCCCCCCCCCCCCGGAATCTTTGCCAGCCAGGTGCTTCCACTGATTACAGGCAGGCTTAACGCTTGGTGTGGGCAGAAAGGAGGTTGGGAGCTCTGAGCGATTTGCAGTACGTTGGCCAGCAGTGGTTTCTGACTCCTAAGAACATCAACAAATCTTCCTTGTTTTGTTTTTTAGGCTTTTGAAATGAAGAAACCTTGGGGAAAAACTAGGAGTGGATTTTTCTGTGAAAAAACTGTGAGCTCAGCTTTGGTGCCAAACCCCAAATCCTGTGCTGAGCACCCAGGGGTCTGTTAATGCGCAGTGTTTGTCCCACCCCCATGATGACAATAGTGCTTGTGGCTCTGGTTTGGTGGACTTGTGGTGCCTTCAAGGAATGACAGAGTAGTAGTTCCCTTAAACCTGAGGTCCGCCCTCCCCTGTTCTTGTCAACAACATCTGTTGTAAAATGCTGCTTTTATTGGGTTGTTGGGGTTTGGGGTAATGATTTGGTTTGTTTCATCTGTTCATGGCTTCTGTATGGATTTTTGATTTTGTGTCAGCTGCCGTGGGCATCAATCTGTGTCAGCAGAACGCGGGGTGTACATTTGTCAAGTACATTCCAGTTTTAAAGGCCCTTGAATCAGAGGTCACATGATTGGCCATCTGATGTCATCTGCGTGGAGAGAGAAATCGGGCCTCCGCTTCAGGTGCAGTCTCCAGCCGTTATCATGCATGATACACACACTAACCATGTCTCCCACTGCACTAAATCAGTGAAAAATTATGGCCAGATTCCCTTTCGCACACTTCAGATGGAAGGAACATATATCTCTGCTTGGCTCTCTTGATCAGCCTCCCAAGCGGCTTTGGGGGTTTTCCCCTGGGGTTTCTACAGCTGTTTGGGATTTTAGCCTCAATGTTCTTGCACGCTCTATCGTTCACCATTTCGAAGAGATAATAAGTAGCTTTCGAGGACGAAACATACATTTCTTGTGTCCCAAAATAGCAGCTGGCAAAGAAAGAGGCCGGTGTTCTCGTCGGGTCCAATCAAGCAGGAGGTTCTCCTGCGCAAACCCTTCGGGAAATGAATGGGAGGGAGCTCCACAACATTACAGCGACTCACACGCTTCCCATTCATTCCAACGGGGCTTGTCAAGGAGAGTGTCTTGATCGAAAGGCCCCAGCCTCCACCACAAGCCCATCTGGCAGATTCCAAGAAGTGGATTCCTCATGGATTCATTGAGTCAGGAGAGATCCCACAATGCTTTTGGCAGCTTAATAGGTCTCTGATATCGGCGGCGTACCGGGGCCTCAACACTGAGCGGACAATGGAGTGCTCCCTCTCTTGTCTCCCCACTTCCAAATGTACAGGACTGTGAGCCTGAGCCAAGAAGCCACATGCCACTTGAGGGACTGACATCTGTCTTCGTCCTTTAATTGTCTTCTGTGTATCTCCTCGTGAGGAAGCCTTCAGTGATTCTGAGGCATGACAAAAATCTCCCTCAGAGATGGGTGGCTAATGCATCTGTGGGTCTAGGACTACACATCTCCGTTTTTAAAAGGGGGGAAATGGGTGGGAATTTCAGGGCAGAATCCTGAGCTTGATAAAGAATTATGTTTCAACATGCTACGTAGCTAGAAGTGTTTGTTTTTGCTGAATGTGAGAGGATTACAGCCTCTCATGCCCTCACGAGATTTGGGCACCAACATGTTGTGAAAAAAGGCGACTGAGGGGGGACATGATTGAGACGTATAAAATTATGCATGGGATGGAGAGAGTGGATAGAGAGAACATAAGAACATAAGAAGAGCCCTGCTGGAGCAGGCCAAAAGCCCATCTAGTCCAGCTTCCTGTATCACACAGTGGCCCCACCAGATGCCTCAGGGAGCACAAGACAACAAGATAACCTGTTTCCCATTGACACTCCCTTGCACCTGGCACAGAGAAAACCCACTTCTAAAACCAGAAGGTTGCTTATGGCTTGTAACCTGTGTTGGTCTTTTCCTCCATAAATCTGTCCAAACCCCTTTTAAAGGCATCTAGGCCAGGTGCCATCACCACATCCTGTGGCAAGGAGTTCCACAGATGAATTACACGCTGGGTAAAGAAATATTTTCTTTTGTCTGTTCTAACTCTCCCTCCACTCAATTTTAGTGCATGTCCCCTGGTTCTGGTGTTGTGCGAGAGGGAGAAGAATTTCCCTCTATCCACTCTCTCCATCCCATGCATAATTTTATAAGTCTCAATCATGTCCCCCCTCAGGCGCCTTTTTTCTAGGCTGAAAAGCCCCAGACGCTGTAGCCTTTCTTCATAAGGGAGGTGCTCCAGCCCACGAATCATTCTGGTCGCTCTTTTCTGCACCTTTTCCAATTCAACTATATCCTTTTTGAGGTGTGGTGACCAGAACTGGACACAATACTCCAGATGTGGCCTTACCATCAATTTGTACAAAGGCATAATGATATTGGCCGTTTTATTCTCAATCCCTTTACTAATGATCCCGAGCATGGAATTGGCCTTCTTCACAGCCGCCGCACACTGGGTCGACACTTTCATCGACCTGTCCACCAGCACCCCAAGATCTCTCTCTTGATCCGTCACAGACAACTCAGAACCCATTAGCGTATATGTGAAATTTTGGTTTCTTGCCCCAATGTGCATCACTTTGCACTTACTTACATTGAAGCGCATCTGCCATTTTGCTGCCCATTCTCCCAGTTTGGAGAGATCCTTCTGGAGCTCTTCACAATCCCTGCTGGTCTTCACCACCCGGAAAAGTTTAGTGTCATCTGCAAACTTGGCCACCTCACTGCCTATCCCCGACTCCAGGTCATTTATGAATAAGTTGAAAAGCACCGGTCCCAAGACCGATCCTTGGGGCACACCGCTTTTCACCTCTCGCCATTGTGAAAATTGCCCATTGACTCCCACTCGCTGTTTCCTGGTCTTCAACCAGTTCCTAATCCACAAGAGGACCTGCTCTCTTATTCCCTGACTGTGGAGTTTTCTCAGGAGCCTTTCATGAGGGACCGTGTCAAACGCCTTCTGAAAATCCAGATATATAATATCCACAGGTTCGCTCGCATCCACATGCCTGTTGACCTTTTCAAAAAATTCTAACAGGTTTGTGAGGCAAGACTTCCCCTTGCAGAAGCCATGCTGACTCTCCCTCAGCAGAGCTTGTTCTTCTATGTATTTTAAGATTTTATCCTTAATGAGACTTTCCACCATCTTCCCTGGAACAGATGTTAGGCTGACCGGCCTGTAGTTTCCCGGGTCCCCCCTCCTTCCTTTTTTAAAGATTGGCGTGACATTAGCTATCCTCCAATCCTCTGGCACAGTGGCCGTTTTAAGGGACAAGTTGCATATTTGGGTCAAGAGGTCAGCAACTTCATTCTTGAGTTCCTTCAGAACTCTTGGGTGGATGCCATCCGGGCCTGGTGATTTACTGATCTTTATTTTGTCAATTAAGTTTGAGACGTCTTCTCTTTTAACCTCTATTTGACTTAATTCTTTAGTCAGGGGAGACCGTTCCGGCAGCGGTATTTGCCCGAGGTCTTCTGCCGTGAAGACAGATGCAAAGAACTCATTTAATTTCTCTGCAGTCTCCAAGTCCCCTTTTATCACCCCTTTCTCTCCCTCACCATCCAGCGGACCAACCGTTTCCCTGGCAGGTTTCCTGCTTCTAACATATTTCAAGAAACTTTTATTATTCCCTTTTATGTTGCCTGCCATACGTTCCTCAAAGTCTTGCTTGGCCTCCCGTATCATCTTTTTACATTTCTTTTGCCACAGTTTGTGCTCCTGTTTATTTTCCTCATTAGGGCAAGACTTCCATTTACAAAAGGAAGCTTCCTTGCCTTTTATAGCCTCCTTAACTGTGCTTGTTAGCCATGCTCCTGGACTTGGTCGAGCCCTTCCTCCTTTGTGGGATACACTCCTGCTGGGCCTCTATGACTGTTGTTTTAAACAGCCTCCATGCACTCTGGAGCGATTGGACTCTTTTTACCTTCCCTTTCAGCTTTTTTTTAACTAGTCTCCTCATTTTGGGGAAGTCTGCCCTTCGGAAGTCAAGGGTTTTCGTGTCAGATTTGCTCGGCACTCTCCCTCCGACATGCATGGCGAAACAGATCGCAGCATGGTCACTGTTCCCCAATGGTTCGGTAACATTTACCTCCCTGACCAGATCTTGAGTGCCACACAATATCAAGTCCAGAGTCACCTGTCCTCTGGTCGGTTCCGTGACAAGCTGCTCTAAGGCACAGTCATTTAACATATCCAGAAATCCAGTCTCTCTTTCATGACCTGAGCCTGAATTGATCCAGTCGATGTGAGGATAATTGAAGTCCCCCATGACTACAACCCTGTCTCTCGTTGACACCTCCCTGATTTGCTTCCTCATTTCAAGATCCCCTTCAGGTTTTTGATCTGGAGGACGGTAGCATGCCCCTACTATTACATCACTCTTTGAGCCTGGTAATCTAACCCACAGTGATTCTACGGAGGAGTCAGAGCCCCCCTCCAGCTCTACTCTGGTGGATTCTACCCCCTCTTTGACATAGATGGCCACCCCACCTCCAACACGCTCCTCTCTGTCCCTCCTATAGAGTTTATATCCTGGAATTGCAGTATCCCACTGGTTCTCCGCATTCCACCAGGTTTCTGTTATACCTACTATGTCAATGTTTTCCCTAGCCACCAAACATTCCAGTTCTCCCATCTTTGCCCGTAGACTTCGGGCATTTGCATAAAAGCACTTATATACTTGGTCCCCCAAGAAGGGCTGCATGTTTGCACCTTTATTCCTGCAGCCTTCTGTCCTGCTAGACTGGCTGACATGTCCCATCACGCTACCACTCCCAATTCTTACTCTGTTATTACTTGACTGTTCCCCATCCTCTGCACCCTCATTCCCTAGGGATGAGGAGTCCCGAACCGGATGCCCCTCGGCTCCTGTCGGCTTTCCCCCAGGAGTCAGTTTAAAAGCTGCTCTGCCACCTTCTTAATGTTACGCGCCAGCAGTCTGGTTCCGTTTTGGTTCAAGTGAAGCCCATCCCTCTTGTACAGGCCCGGCTTGTCCCAAAACGTTCCCCAGTGCCTAACAAACTTAAACCCCTCCTCCTGACACCAGTGTCTCATCCACGCATTGAGACCCCTAAGCTCCGCCTGCCTAACTGGCCCTGCACGTGGAACAGGTAGCACTTCTGAGAACGCTACCTTTGGGGTCCTGGATTTGAGCTTCCTACCTAGCAACCTAAATTTGGCCTTCTTTTCCCTCTCACACAACACTAGAACTAGGGGACATCCACTCAAATTGAGTGGAGGGAGTATTAAAACAGACAAAAGAAAATATTTCTTTACCCAGCGTGTAATTGGTTTGTGAAACTCCTTGCCACAGGAGGTGGTGATGGCACCTGGCCTGGATGCCTTTAAAAGGGGATTGGACAGATTTATGGAGGAAAAGTCCCTCACAGCTTACAAGCCATGATGGGGATAAGCAACCTCCTGGTTGTAGGAGTAGGTTTTATTTGTGGAAGGTGCAAGGGAATGGTGACAGGATACAGGTATCTTGTTGTCTTGTGCTCCCTGAGGCATCTAGTGGGGCCACTGTGTGATACAGGAAGCTGGACTAGATGGGCCTTTGGCCTGATCCAGCAGGGCTCTTCTTATGTTCTTATGTTCTTATGTTGGATCTCGCGAGATTTCGCGATCCAAGATGCCGGCGCCCGGATAAGTTTCTACATTTTAAAAATGGCGGCAGCCGAGCTTGCCAACTGGCTCGGAACGTTCTGGGACCATTCCGGGACCTGAGCCCAGATTCTGGTACGGTCCTGGAAATTCCGGGACGGATGGTAAGCCTATATAAATATATTGAAATATGTTGAAATAAACATATGGATATATTATGATGTAATGGTTCTGGTGTTGAACTTGGTCCTGGAAGATCCGGGTTCAAATCCCTGCTCAGCCACAAAGCTTCCTGGGTGACCTTGGGCCAGTCACTATCTCTCAGCCTAATCTACCTCACAGGGTTGTTGTGAGGACAAAAGGAAGAAGGAAACCAAGTACTGTACACCACCCTGAGCTCCTTGGAGGAAGGGCGGTATAAACGTGTGAAAATTAAATAAATCATTGCCATCATCAACCATCTTAGTAACCAAAATTGTGAGGGTTATTCTATACTGCACTCTACCTCTTTTTGTTTGTTTGTTTGTTTGTTTGTTCGTTTGTTGTTTTAAATACTATTTCTTTACATCCCACTTTTCTTCTGTCATTGAACTCAAGGCAATCACTTGTCTGCGGGACTTCTAGGCAGCCGCCAGACCTTTGACAATTGCTACTTTTAATAGTAATTTTGAATTGAACTGAACTGAAAACAACTATAGAACACATTGCATTTTATTTAATATCAATTAGTGATTTTTTTTTGTTGCTTAGTTTTAGTAATTTGAAAGAGGTCTGCCAAAATCCCTGCCCTAAATGTTCAAGACAAGCCTGTAAAACGTTTGCGAAAATGTAAGTACTATTAAACGTTGGGGGGGGGGGTTGACACACCAGCAGAGTCAAGTTAGGCATTTTCAAAAATTTTGATACACCAAATTGTTCGCCATCACTGACCTAGCCTCTGCATTATTTTGGAGCCCAGTAACCAAGCACCAACAAGGCCAGCGGGTGGCGCAGCAGGTTAAACCGCTGAACCATAAGCTGTCGATTGAAAGGGCGGCAGTTCGATTCCCGCGACGGGGTGAGCGCTCGTTGCTTGGCCAGCTCCTGCCAACCTAGCAGTTCCAAAGCATGTCAATGCGAGTAGATAAATAGGTACCGCTTGCGGGAAGGTAAACAGCGCTCCGTGTTCCAGCTGCATGCTACGCGCTGCGGCAAGGAGAGTCATGCCGGCCACATGACCACGGAGGCGTCTTCGGACAACGCTGGCTCTTCGGCTTTGAAATGGAGATGAGCACCACACCCTAGAGTCGGACATGACTGGACTTAATTGTCAGGGGATACCTTTACCTTTTAACCAAGCACCACCATTCACCCGCCCATACAACGTTGACTACCAAAAATAAACTGCAAACCAAAACCATATGATAATACAGATGGGGGGAGGGTACATTTACTGGTCTGAAACATTGAGTTTGGTGCGAAAGCTCCAACTTGCAAGTAGAAGAAATTTTCCATGCAAATGTGCCTTAGAATTTTTCTTTGCAAAGGAAAAAAAAATCCATGAGATCTTAGTGCAGCCAGACTCTGCTCCTTTGTGGCCTTCCCCGCAAATCAGTCTGCTTCCCTTCTCCTGTTCTCTGTAACTCGACTGCTGAATCGGAGCATGTTCTTTTTTAAGGATAAAAAAAGCAGCAGCAGCAGCAGCCCCAGGCTTGCTTCTGGGTGTTCTTGAGACTTTAAATGCCACTTCTTAAAGAGTTAAAGATCTAGATGGCTGTGCTAAGAGGGATGATAAACTAATCACTCATTCACTGCTGGTGATCTGGCGTGTCATTTACTGAAACGTGGAATGTGTTTAACAATGTCAAGAAGGGGGAAAACACCTTAACACACCGTGCAGTGCACAGAAGATGGATGGGTTGTCAAGGCCTACTCTGAAGAAAGTCCTCCAATCTAAAAGTATCTCTTTTTGTTACTGTTTCTTCTCCGTCCTTCCAAGCAGTCCAACATGATGGTCCCTCTTTGCAAATTTGAAACTTGGTCAGATTGGAAGCACAGGGGTCTCCTTGAGTCCTAGTACAAGGAAGGCCTAGGGAGGAAACCCAGACTGCATGCAGCAACACCCCCCCCCCTCTTTGGCAGATAAATATCTCTTCCAGGTGGCTGGCAAGGGATGCAGCCTACCCCCACCCCCATGAAAACCCTGTAGCAAAAGCAAGTAGCAGGGGCAGTCTTAAAACAGACCCCCAAATAATAATTGCAGAGAGGCAGTTTATCTGTCTCTCAGCATCTCTGACAGTGACAAGCGCTACTACAACTCATGAGTCATTGGGGGAAAATGTCTAGGAAAACAGCCTCAAGTGACCTCACAGCATTCAATGGAAATATTTTTTCTCCTTTTATTTATTTTGTTTTGAACTTAAAAAGCCAGACTCTATTTTGCTATGGAGAGAAGAAAGAATATCAGTTGTATTGCTTTATCTTTCTTTTCTTTTTGCAACGCTGGCACACTGCTAAGAGACTTGAAATCAGATTAAATACTGAGATCCCCAATAGAATTGCAGGCAGTCTGGGGAGCAGCTGTAGCTTGCTGGCAGAGCCCCTGCTTTGCATGCAGAAGGTCCTGTGCCCATTGTCCAGATGGGTAAGCAAAGGCACCCTTGCCTGAAACCCAGGACAACTGTTGTCAGTCAAAAGGAAAGGTCTGAGCTGGACAGTAACACTGATAGCCAGGGCCAAAAAGAGGCACTGACCTATCCATTGTTGTATTGAAGTTGAAAACCCCTGGATGGATTTTAAATGTAAGTTGCTTTGAGAGCCAATCTTGGATGAAAAGCTGGTTATAAAGAAAAATAAATAAACAAATAAATAAATAAAATGTCCAGATGGACAGACTTTATTTCCCAGCCCTAAATTTTCCCAAGCTGACCAAAGGAAAACCGAAATGTGGTTATCCTTCTTGACCGTTACTGAAAAGATTTTTGTTCGTTGCACACTTCATCAGCCTGAAATGTTATTTCCATCTTAGGCTGGTTCTGTGTCATTTAAGGTCACCTGTCTGTTTATCAGGCAACTCAGACTTTTGCTCACTGATCACAATGGACCTGCGGATATTTGGGGTGCTCAACACACGGCTGCATGTTTGTTAACCCTTTGGGGAACGTCTCCCTACTCAGACATTTTGTCCTCTGCTTTTCAGCTGTTGCCCTCACTCTCTCTGCAAGTTCTAAATGTGTTTAGTTTAGACTAGGATATGGATATCCCAAGGGTTACTGGTTTTTTTGCTTCTGAAAGCTGGAAAATAACCCAAAAGAAATATAAAGCCAATGTTTTTAAAAATGTATAGTGCAGACTGACATGCCCTGAAACAGTGACTTTGCCTTTGCCCACAGCGCTGGTAAGCAAAGTGTCTGGAATAAAACCCAAGGACAGCTGGATGCAAGGGGGCACTAGTGTCGCTGCAGGAGGGGCGGAGCTCTAAATTCTGCCGCGGTCCGACCCTCCGTTACACGGATGCATGAAGTGGCCCCGCCCCCTCGCCTTCGGAACCATTCAAGTCGGTGAAAGCAACACGCAGGGAGCGTTGCTTTCACCGACTTGAATGGTTCCTGCGTGTTGCTTTCACCGACTTGAATGGTTCCGAAGGCGAGGGGGCGGAGCCGCTTCGTGCACCCGTGTAACGGAGGGTCGGACCACGGCAGAACCTAGAGCTCCGCCCCCCCTGCAGCGACACCACTGCAAGGGGGTTTACTCATCAGGGGAACACTGTGCCTCGTGTTGACTCTCATATTCTGGCGATGTGTCTCTGTTGCCAGATACAGAATTGGCATTCCAGTGCTTTGAAAGTACTTTGTGGTCATACATCGAACCTGGCCGACCACAGATGCAGTAGCATAGCCGGGGGGGGGGGCACGGTAAGTGCTGCATGGCGTTACACCGAGGTACAAAGTGGCCCCTCCCACTAGCTATCGGAGCCAGTCTGGCAGCAAAGACAACCTCCATGCAACACTGCCTTCACTGCCGGACTGGCTCTGACGGTGAGTGGGGGGGCCCACTTTGCACCTCTGTGTAACTAGGTAAGTAGTCAGTCCAGCAGAGGTTCCCCGTCTTAGCAGTCATCATCTGGCAGGAGGTCATCGTGCAGCAATCCGACAGCATGTCATCCCTCTGGCGAGGTAGCAAGTCCCTTTGGGGCTGTAGCTGTGGGCTGGCAATCAGTGCACTCCAGGTCTTTGTAATTGTCCACAGGTGTGGAGCCACGCCCAATTGCCTACAGCTGTGCTTCCACCCACACAGTCCTGGGTGTTAACCCCTGGTATCCCAGTCCTGTCAAACAGGTCCTTTAACCCCTTCCTTCCTGGATCTGTCGAAACAGGGGACCACTGTTAACACCACTAACTCCTTGCCGATCTTCCAGGATTTCCACTACACTCATGGAGGCCTCCTCAAGGTACTCTTACCTCAGGGCTGCATTGTGGCTGCATCGGTGCTGGAAAGTGTGATGGGATTGGGCCCTAAACCCTATAAACTGCTAATAAGCTTACTGTTATTGCCATTGCATGTTATCTATCAAATCAGCCCTATTGCATGTCAGCCATCAAGTCCATCTAACGTTAAATGCTGTTGCATGCCAATCATTAAATACTTGTTTTTAAATTATTTTCCTGGGAGCTCTAGACTTTTTGAAACTTTATCAGGTGGTCCTTAGTATCTGAAAGACAACTGGGCCACCACTGTTGATTTTCTTCTGAAATGTGCAGCTGCAAGAGATTGTTGGACGCACTCTCAGTCCACAGTGTGCATGAGAGAGACCTAACACTGCCCCTGGTGGACAGAGAGTGCATCCTAGAACCAGCACTACTCCAACCGCCCTCCCCAAGATATATATATATATATATATATTGATTTTTTATCTTTTTTATTATTTTTTAAGAAAAAGCAGGATACAAACCTTTAAAATAATAATAAAGAATTAAAGAATAATAAATTCTTTGGTGGATGTCGATGTGGAAAGTTCCCTGAAGACGGACAGTTTGAAAACCATTGGTGGCACAATCTTAACTGTGCCTAACACTGGCGCTGATACATAGAAATGATGCACAGCAATGAGAACTGACTCAGACTAACGCCTTATTGGTTCCATGCTGTGTCATAATAACACCTCGTTGGTTCTCGGAACAGTCAGTCTCATTGGCAGTTAAGGAAATCCACTTTTTGTTACATAAGGCAGTTTTGTTTTCGATTTTTGGTTATTTGGTCATAACGTTTGATAGAATACAGATAATTCAATGTGGTTTGCTTTATTACATTCTGCATTAAATTACCTTTGCAATGATATACCCTGATGGTATTATTCAGAAATACAAATTTTCCAAAAGGTTTCCACAATTTTGGCCACTAGTGTTGTCACACACACCCCTGAGGGTGTCATCCAGTGCGGTCCATACCCCCCGCACTTCCTAGTGACGCCACTGCCTTCCGCAATGTGAATCTATGGCATGTTGAGGTCTTCAGGGCAGGCACTGCTTCACGTGACATCACTGACAGAGGCGCCACTGCGGTGCATGCTGACGGTCTTCTCAGTGGCTGAGTATGCAAACATCGGAGTCATCCCTCTCCTTCTTGCACATGGTTCTCTAAGGGCAACAATCCCCTTGTGTGTTGTGAGAGAAATGCTAGCATGAGAAATAAATTAATTAAATAATGAACAGCACCTAAAGGGCCAAAATATCCACCCACTGTTTGCTCAATGCTTCTCTGCAGTCCTCTTCTGGTTCAACTCCTCCCAAATCAGGGGGTGCATACAGAACCATCTGCCCGATCCTGCATCCAAAGGGGGGGGGGGAGGCAATTGGACAGCCAGCAGGAGGTTCATCTATGAGTCTCCTCAGATATACAACAGCCATATTGTTGGCGCAGGGCAGCTTCGAAGAGAGGGGATAAGATCCGGCACGTGCCAGATCCACCCCCTCCCTCTCCTCACCACCCCTCCCCTCCCCAATCCTCCCAGAAACTCCCCCTGCCTTCCCCACCCATGACATACCTCCATTACCAACTGATCAGCGCCAACGGAGGCCTCTGGAGCCGTTGCTTCACACACCACACTGCTGCCCATTTGTGGCCGCGGGCTGGAAGAGTGTGACAGCAGCCCAGTTTTTGCACCACCAGAAAGCGTCCTGTGCTGCCGGAACGTGAATTTTATACCATCAAGATGTATGTAATCCATCCTTGGTCCGATTTGGCCAATGCTTCTCAATCCGAGCCGGCCCCATGCGATGATTGACATGTCGTGGGCACATCCCGGCCCCTCCCCTTGCTTCCTAGGTACCCCCTGTTACTCCCGTTACGGTAAAACAGGGTGGTTTGTCTGAAAGTTCCTTCTAGCCATCATGCGCATGTTGTGGGCAGCCTCTCAGCATGTCTCAAGAAAAGCTACAAAAGAGTATTGAAGGGGTGACACACCAATCCAAACTGTTAAACGGACTGAGACAAAAGAAGGCTCTCTGTTGCCAGGACAATTTATTTTCTTGACCTTCTGAGCGGGACTGTTGCCAACACACGCACACACACAACACTCAAACCAGCCATTAGGGTTGCTGCTGTTCCGTAGAAAAAATGCTATTGTCAGGACTGTCCCCCCACCCCAGTCGAAGCAGTGAGTGGCTGTAGAGGGCACACTTAGCTGTTTCGTTTTGCATTATTGATTTGGAGTCTTTTTTGATGTGTTTTGGGACACTACGAGAGCCTTCAAATTACAGTAAAAAATAATAACAATAGACAGAGTGACTTTATGGTCTATCATTCAGGGGTCTTGGAAAGGTGAGGGGCCGGGCGCATTCAAACAGCATCTCTTCTAAGCCCCTTTTCACCCTGCACCGTTCCCCACCTCCCCTGTCCCCTCCCGTTCCCGGGAACCAAGTGACGGTTCAGTTTTGAACTTCCATAGGAAGGCAGGAGGTTAAACCAAACTGTTAACTGTGTCTTTTCAAAACTGACATTTAATACAGGGCATAAATCACAGTGGAAGCCTGTTACTCCTTCAGGAATGCAATTACATAGGGTCAAATAAAACATGAAAGGGCCCAACAAGTTTTAAAATGTAGTATGTTCTCCAAAAACGGCTAGAAGGAATGCAAAGCAGTCCAAATATGCTAACATCCACATGTTGGCCTGTGCACGGAGGGGGATGAGGGATTAGACGGGAAGGTTTCTGTTCTTTCATGATGATGTCGTTAAGGCGAGGTTTGGGTATTCAGGTTCAGGGGTTCTCTCTCTAAGGAGCACTGCACCAAGGGAGTGCTCAGCAGCACTCTCCAACGGTTCCTGGATTCATTCAAAGCAGGTGTCTTTTCTGTGTTTCATTACTTTAATTGCCAACCACGGGCCTATTCTACATGCCGCATCTACTTAGCACACACAGGAAAGGCCTCTTATATAGGCGCACAATAAGGGGGGAGAGAAGGAGGAACATTTGTGGCCTTTCGGGTTTTGAACCCGTTGTCCTGGCAACCATTAATCAAGTATTTGATGGTAGGCCTCACTTGGAGGGAGCCATGTTTGTCGGAGGGAGCAATTGCCTTGGTCTAATGCAGTCCATCTGAACGGCACTCTGCCTTGGCCCATCCACCCTATACCCCACTTTGCTGTCTTCAAGTTAATGAACTCCATGAGCAAGTTCACCTCCTTTTGGCACATGCATCCGCACCAAAAGGAGACGTACTGAGAGACATACAGAAATATCTTAAATAAGTAATAAACTATTGGAGTAGATCTAAAAATCACTGTGGAACTTATGAGATGAGGTTGTCCCTAATGGTCTGTACTAGGACCCAAGTTGGTTAGGAGAACCAACCCCCTATTCAAGGGTTTAGGAACTGGAGGCTACTGGAGTCCCCAGAGCCAGAGGGCCTGCTCTTCCCCCTTCCCGCCAGGTGCTAATTCAGGAGAAAAAGAGCCGCCTGGAATCAGAGGTGCCAGTTCTCAGAGTCTGACCAGAAGTTTCAAGGTCTCCAGGGGATAAGGAATCTATTCGTAAGATGATCCTATGATCTGAAGCTGTTTTATCCACTCTTTGGTCCATCTAGCCCAGAATATTCTTTTCTACTCAGACCAGCAACAGCTCTCCAGGGTTGCAGGCAGAGGCCTTTCCCTCCCACCGTTCTACCTGATCCCTTTTCAATGGAGACGCCAGGGACTGGCCTTCTGGGCTTCTTCCACATGCAAAGCAGGGGCTCTGGCCCTGAGCTATGGAGCCCAGGGGTGTCGACAGGGGGAAGCGTGTGGGGTGGGCCGCCGGGGGGTGTCGCGCACACAAGGGTGACGCACGACCCCCCCCCGCACTTACAGTTTGTCGCTGGAGCTGGGCCCGCCCACGCGCCCTAGCATCCATTTGGCTCCAAAATGAGCCGAAAACGACGCGGGGGGTGCTCTGGGCCTGCACGTGATGTCACGCGCGGGGGCGGGGCCGCGTCATTAAAGGTGACGTGCGCGCCCCGCTCCGCGGTGACACGACTGATGGAGCCTCCTCCAGAAAAGGAGTCAGGAGCCAAGGCAGAGGGCAAACCGTCTTCCACAGGATCAATCCTGAGCCTTCTCACCCGTTCTACGGTCTAAACCACCCCTTTCCCAGCATGTTCTTCCTCTTTCTGCCATTGCCACCAGGACTGAGGGCTCAGGGTCATTTATTTGTTTCAGCCCCCCCCCCCAAGTAGGCCTTCTGATCAGCAGCATGGGCTATATAATATTGCACCACCTAGCTATTGCACCACCTAGCCAAGCCTACCTTGGCTATTGCACAACCTAGCCAAGCCGACCTCTGACCCCAACCCTGGCCCTTAGACCGTAAGTAAACCTTAACGACGGCATACGGCAGCTGCCACTTGGCCCTAGACCCCCATTCATTCACACCTGTAGCAACGTTTGCATGGTGTGATATTGTTGCATCCAGCATTTCCTTGGCCCTGCAAGTGGCAGCAAGGATAGGGGAACACTGGAGACAACGATGTAAGACACGCATGTATTCCATCAACATTACCAAAGAGCAGCGGGGGGTGGGGTGGGGGGGTTGTAAATCCACAGCAACCACACCTCCCCCCCCTCCATAATGTATACCTAGATCTCAAAGTCTGTCATTATTGTGTATTGCTTAATTGGCCTTCTGTTGTGTTCCTGTTGCATGTTTCTTGTTTTATTGTTGCCTCCTTTGGCAAATGATTCAGAAAGACGACCCAAAGGTTTTCTTTGGAAATCAGGGAAGGGAAGGGAGCTTTCTCTGCAGGAGCCTTTGCCGCATAACAGCTGCTCCAGTGGCAAAAAGGGTTTTACCTTTTCTTGGAGGCTACGCCCACCTGGTATTATCTCATTTGATTTCCTTGGAGGGCAAGAAGAAAATTAAAGGTTAGCAACATTTGCTTTCATCTTCCAGTAGGAGCTGTCAGTTATTTCAGAGTGCAGCTTGCCCTCCTCCTTTTCTGTTCTGTTCTTCTTTTTTCCTTTCCCCGACAACTCCCTTCTTGTTTTTTTAACTAAAAATATCACTCACAATGTTACTTTAGTTTGCATTATTTCAGCGGACCTAAGAAAAGCTCAGACAGCTTCTCTTCCATTCGGAAGAGGCACTGGACTAAGAATAGGTCCCATTTCTGCTCGTGTTGCTCCGTTGCAGCTCTGGCTGTTCAGAGGTCACATTAAAGTACATCCTGTTGTACAAACAGAACAAGAAAATATGAATATATTCATAGAATTGCCTAAAACGGAGGCATGTAGCAGGGAATGTCACTCAACAGATTCAGTTTCTGAAGTATCTAGTTCAGTTCTGCTGGTGCAGACAATTCTGGCACCTGGGGTGAGGACGAGGAGCCCCTTCAGCACCCCCTCCGCTGGTTCAACTTTTGGAAATCTTGTTTTTTATTGCACTGATAGCCCCTTTCATGACTTTGATGCATAATCTGCATGCAAGGTTCATCTGTGAGCGCAATCCAGTCTAATTCTCAAAGGGCGGAACACACACTCCGCTGTTCGAGAGTGTCACAAATGTGCCGTAAAGCACGTTTGCGATGACTCTAGAGCAGAGGTTCTCAACCTGTGGTACGGGTACCCCTAGGGGTATGCGGACCTCTTGCTGGGGGTACGCCAAGCCCTGTCCCTTATCTGCCCCATCAGCAGATAATTAAGTGTTAATTAACATGGATTTTAAATTATAATTATTTTCGGAGCCCTTCTGTCTCTCTGATTTTGGTTTGGAGCTTATTTTTGTACTTTGGAAAATGTACTTTGGTGGGGTGGGGGAGGGAGGAGCTGATTTGGGGAAGTGTGACCTGAAGAAAAAAGAGATCCTTGTATCCATCTCTCTCTCTCTCTCTCTCTCTCTCTCTCTCTCTCTCTCTCTCTCTCTCAGACATTTGTTCACATTTAAAATTGTTTTAGTACTTTTTTATTTAATGATTAATTACCTAATTAATTGATTGATTAATCCAATTAATTAGCAGTTAATTAGCAGGGGGTACTTCAGAAAATTGGACTGTGATAGGGGGTACCCAGGCCTCCAAAGGTTGAGAACCCCTGCTCTAGAGTAAGGGAGGCCGGTGCTGAGGCCGACCGCCCTCACTCCACCGCCGGATCGTCCCTGCAGCCGCCAGAGAAGGTAAGGGATCCCCCGGCGGGGGCGGTCCAGACGGCAAGGGATGGAGGCCATTGGCCGTGTCGACCTGGGGGAGTGGGGATGGCGGCCACCATATCCCCATCCCCTTTCTGGGCTGGCACGGCCTTTACACAGCCTCCTCGGACTTGTGCCAGCTAAATAGCTGGCGGAAATCTGAGGAGGCCCAATGGGGCCTCCCCATGTTACACCGGGGGAAGGGGATGAATGTCCCCTTCCCCCGAGTAGACCTCTGGGCCGCTTACGATCGGTCCAGAATGGGGATAGGATCCGGCGGGTAGCCCAGGGCCGCCTGCCGGGTACTTAGGCAGGATTGCGTTCCCCGCCATATATGTAGAGGTGTTGTTACAGTTTTATTTATTTTTTTCACAGATGATGGTATTTAACCAAAATGAAATAGCAGAAAGTGGTGTTATGGGTTGTTATTCCAAGTTTTTCCCATTTTAACTGCTTTAAAAGTGTACTAGGTAGGTGGTATAGGTTGTATTGGTTGTACAGTGTCAGCAGATGAAGGTTATTTATCGCAAATTTTTTAACAGAAAGTGGTGTTCTGTGTTTTTATGCGGTTTTATGGGGTTATCAGCAAAAAAACCCAACCCCTATATATATATGACAAATTTGCGTGCATGGATCAGAGAAGAACAGGGGCGTCGCGACGACGCGCGACACCCCTGAGCGGGGGCGCGCGTCACCCTTAAGGGGGAGGCTCCGCCCCTGCGCGTGACGTCACGCGCAGGAGCGGAGCGCCCTCCCCGCTCCGTTTTTGGCTCATTTTAGAGCCAAACGGACCCAGGGGAGGGCGGGCGGGCCCACCTCCGCCGAAAAAACGTAAGTGAGGGGCATCGCGCGTCACCCCTATACGCGCGACGCCCCCCGGCGGCCCGCCCCCCCCGCTTCCCCCCGTCGACGCTAGTGGAGAAGAAGCAGATAAGATCATAGAGAAGCAGATAAGAACAAATGTGTTCCCTATAACCTTATGGAAGCTTTTTTATTTTAAGCATAACCGAAGTGCCTGCCATTGCCTGCTCTGCCTGCCCCTAAAGTGGCCCCAATTATCCAGAACCCACCTTCTGTCTGCTTCTGTATGATCTACTCACCATTAGGGAAAAACATATGGGGCTGAATGCCAAAACTTGGGCAAGGTAGCCAGGAATTTTAGAAAGGGATGCACTTCCAGATGTGCATCCCACTACAAGCAATACACATTTGATCAAATTTATGCCCACAGACCCTAAAAGCAAGGATCCCTCTTTTTTTCACAGTGGTGGCGTACTAAGGAGGGGGCGGTGGTGTGGGCCGTCCCAAGGCAACACGCCACCCAGCTGGAGGGGGGGCAGCAAAGGCCGGGGCTGTTTTTTTCGAAGAGATGGGTGCCCCTGTTTGCCGGCAGCCGCTTCTTCAACTTCTCTTCCCTGCGATTGGGGAAAAGCCAAAGATGTGGGCACCCCAGTCCCTACCTCCTGCCTCGTGGCTGATCCGAAGTGACGTCACTTCAGGGTGTCACCAGGCTGGGGGGGGGGTTGGCACCCATCCTTGCCATCAGGGCAGCAAGGAAGTTGGGCACACCGCTGTTTCACAGTTAACTGAGAGAGCATGGCATGAAATATTTGGAAACTCTGCAAAAATGAGGGGAAACCGCAATCCTGAAGTTCTTCAATACGAAGAGATACCTGAGAGAAGAATGCAGTCTCATTTGCCTATTTTTGGACTTTCCAAGATTGGGTCTTCCACAGATCAAATTAAATCATTTGGTTCAAATAGGTGCCTTGGTTGGATGCCATGAGCAGGGACCACCGCCAAGAATAGGAGGAGTTGGTGTGTAGTCAAGTTGTCCGTTATTTTCATTGTTACTACAGGAATTGATGGTTATTCATCACCAACATCAAATAGACTGAGGGCGGGGTACCTGGGGTGCCACAGAAGAACAGAATTGGCTGTGGGCTCTGAAGCAGAGACACGAAGGGAGAATCGCTGGAGGCAGAGGCCAGGAGAAGGCCGGAGGAAGCAGTGGGTGGAAGAGGGGGCACAGGAAAGTGGGGCTAGAACTCACACAGGTCCTGGGGCCAGGAGAGGCCTTACTCAGCCAGCAAGAAGGTAATGGAGCTTGGGAGAGCCAAGGAAGTTTGTTCAGGGAGGCCAAAGTGGCAGTGCTGGAAGAGGAGAGAGAATCTTGCAGTTATTTGAAATAACCAGCCAAATCTATGGCTTGCTTTCTTTCTTTCTTTCTTTCTTTCTTTCTTTCTTTCTTTCTTTCTTTCTTTCTTTCTTTCTTTCTTTCTTTCTTTCTTTCTTTAAAGAATTTATACTCTGTCTTTCTCCCGACAGGGCAACCAAGGCGGCTTACAGCCTTAAAACAATGTTAAAATAGTAGAGTACAAATAAAAATAACTAAACAAACCCATTAAAACAATTAGGTACATTATATATATCAGAAGGGCTGGAACGTAGACCCACTGAATCTCTTTTATCTTCCCTCCGAACTGCCTGCACCTTGCTCTAAAAGAAATCTCTACAATGCCTCGACAACCTCGTATGGCATTGAATTTGTTCAGCAGCAGGCACTCTGCAAAACTAGCAAATTAGTTCTTTCTTTTACACACACACACCCTGTCTGTATTGCACACCCAAAATACAGATGACAGAACATCCTTTAGTGCTCTTTGACGCCGTTCATGGTACAGGTTCAGGTGTTTGTCCCAGTGACGTTGTCAGCTCTTCTTGGACACCTGCTGCCTCCGAGGCTGGATTCAGATGACCAGCCTTTCTTTGTTGAAGATGGTCAGACAGACATGGAGACTTTGAGAGCCATAGGAAACCAGCGACTCGCGTTTGCAATAACTCAGGCATTCCTCGTGAGCTGGTGTAACATACTGTATTGACCAAGAGACCCAAAGCGTCCCTGGTCCAGATGTTGCCCCTAGTATGAATTGACTTGGTGGCTTAAGTTTAGACCATCACAGCTTTCCCTCACCCCCTTGCGCAATATAGCCTAGGATATGAATAATGGCCTACTTTAAAGGGGTGTAGTCAGGATCCCTGGACCAATCAGTGTGAGGTCCTTTGAACCCTCAGAAAGTGCCATATAGTTGCCAAGTATGATTACTGCTAGAGTTTGTGCGTTCAGCGGTGTGATTTTGGGTCAGAGTCATGCAGCCTGAAGTTAGGTGGTGTGTCCAAATCACACTATAATTTAGGAAAGAGGCAAACCCACGCAATGGAGTTCAAAGCAATACCTCCTCAGCAGTCCCTATTCCACTCCCCACTCCTAGCCTTTCCCCTCCCCCACCTCTCCAAACAAGATTGCCTTAAGGAAGACTCCTGCCAAACATGCGTCTTGGTGTGATCCTGGCTGACCTTTCCATTCTGATAGCCCCTTTCCCTCCCCCTCCACAGAGAGGGGATGCAAATAAATGACTGAAGGTAGCGAGATTTTCTTCCCTGGCAAGCCCTCACATGTCCCCAGCTGTCTCACTCCCATAAAGAATGCTGGAAGTGTCTTTGGAGTTCCTTATTTATACTTTCTGAGATCTAGATTTTGCATTTTCCTACTTTTTGTTTTCCTAATTTGCAAAGACACACACATACCACCACCACCACCACCACAGCGAGCATCTCCACACCAAGGTGCTGGGGGGGGGGGGTTGTCCTCCAACATCACTGACGTGGTCGTTTCATCTTACCAGTGATTCTGAGAGGCCACATCCTGTGTGGTTACCCTTCAGCCCTTTGGCTTTTCATGTGGTTTGACATGCCTTTAATTTAGAGACAATCAGGTTGGGTCTCTTAACTTGAAAAGCAAAAGAGGGGGCAAAAACCACGCATTTGGAGAGATGTCGAGCCTCTCGAAGAATTCCATAGATGTCGACACGGCGGGGGTGCGATGTCAAACTGTTAATTAGGCGGGTAAACAGGACCGAGGGTAATTACACACCCAACGCAAATATTATTGATGTAACTATAGGCTGCCTGCACGGGCTATACCCAGCTCATCTAAGTACAGTAGATGATATTATTACGGAGGCTATGTCTGAAACAGGTTCGACTTCAAGAAATGCCTTCTGTTCTGTTCCAACTGGGCTGCCTTGGTTTCATTCAAGCCAGGCCCAATCTTTGATCTTTCACTTAATTTTTAGAAAATTAGTGAAAACACTTTCTTTGGTTCAACTCAAGCAGGAGTTGTCCAACTGCAGGGCAGACCTCACTAAGGACGCGCAAACAGCTCCTCACTAATCCCTCCGGGTGGGTCTTGAGTGTGGGCTACAATCTTCATTTAGAAATCTCTGTGCAACTTACTTGAGGCCTATAATAACTCAAGGGCAAAGTGTACATTTTGACATTCTTCACTAATGCCAGGAGAAGGCATCATTTAATACTGATACTGAGCCCATAATTCAGCACCCTGAATTAGTCTCAGTTCTTTGTAAAAACCAAGTTTCTAGTCCTGAAGGCTGATTAAATGAATTTTCAAGTATAGGAGCAATTTCTTTCAATATCTCAAAAGACTGGTAGAGTGCAAGGAGGGGGCAGGACTCAGAAAAAAAGATTTTTAATTATTGAGAAAGTTCTGCATGCATGGAGCCTTACGCCTTCTGTCTGAATAGAGAAGTAAATAAATTGTGCCGAAAAGAAAATATTAAAATAAACAAGTAATTAGCAAATCTATGTAAACCTGCTTAACAAACCTGCTGTAAACCTGAGCTGCAATAATCCTATACACACTTTCCTGGGAGTCAGTCACAATGGGACTTACTTCTCGGAGTAGACATGTGGGAGATCGTACTGTGATAAAAATAATAAAACACCTTAGGACCACTTTTCTCAATAAATCTTATACAGCAAACGTAAGTTTGTTGTGGGGCCATTAGTGAAGCAAAAACATGGGACTGGTTTCTATGTGTTCATTAGATCATACAGTTTACACTAATTCCAATGCTGGGAGACTCACACCCCTAGCAGCGTGGCGTTAAAAAACCACATGGCTTGCAGTGATCTACAGTACAGTTCTATGCATGGTTATGCAGAAGCAAGCCCCGCTGCGTTCAGTAGGGCTCCCCTCTCAGATGCATAGGATTGCACTAACGGCCTGTTTAGTGAAATCAACGTCACAGCAAATAGGGGTTGTGTGGTGTCAGATGGAAGGAACTCTTGCTAAGAAGTGCAGTAGTGGATCACGATCGGTTTTGGTTCAATAAATGTGAAAAATGAGTACTACTGAGTTCAAAACAATAATTCTGCATTGTTCATTGCACAAACGTGACATTGCCTCTCTCTCTCTCTCTCTCTCTCTCTCTCTCTCTTTTTCTCCAGTCCCTGGCAGACTACGTTATATTTTTCAGAAATGATATCAATTTCCATAGGTTTTTATTCTGGTTTTTAAACGTGTTTATTTGTGTGTTGTGTTTTAACCAATACAGTTTTTTCTATGTGGAATACTGGCTATACTTGTTTTTATTGATATCTTATATAAAAAAAAAGGAGGGGAGGAAATATGTACACCACTCTGAGCTCCTTGGAGGAAGGGCGGTATAAAAATGTGAAAAAATAAATACAATAAATAAATTTTTGACATGGCTTTTTACCTGTTAGACTCTAGTTATTTTAAAATTGTTGCTGGCCATGAAAACCTGAAATAGTATTTTTCAGTTTGTTGTTTATTTTTCATAAATCAGTTTCAGAGCAATCACACAGGCCCAGGAGCGGCCACACAGTTACGGGAAGGAAGCGGGTTCCTCTACCTTCTACCCTGATCAAGTCTGAACGTTCTATTCATCATAAAACCAAGACAACTGTTTGGTCAGTATGAACAAAGCATGCTTTGTGAGGGCAATAATTGACCAAATTTCAGAAAAATCCAACTTTAAATGGCTGATGTAGCAGTTTTAAAATTTCGCTTTGGTGCAAAGGTGTCATTTATAACTAGGTTTTTTTTTTTCTCCTCTCAAAACAAATTTTAAATTTCTCTTTTTGGCAGGTTATGTCAAAAACTCCAGGATATCACACAAGGGTCTACACTTCCATTAGTCCGGCGAAAATACATTGTGTTCTTTTAAAGTAATAAGAAGTCAAAGCTCTCATTTCAAATCACTTCTTTACCTAAGAAGGGCTTCAATTTGCAACTCCTGCCAGCTTGAGGATCGAGTCTGCCCTGGAACCAGCTTCCCAAAACAAAAATAGCTAACTATTGCTGGAGTAAGTTGCTGAAGTAGTGTGTATTTTTTGAGGGGAAGGGGAGCAGCTGTATCTGTGAGGATCCTAATAGACTGAGGCTTGAGGTTAACAAATCTAAGAGCCTGTCTCCTCCCCAACGGTCTGGGGTTTCATCAGCCGACGACTTGAAGGCATGAACTGATGCTCTCAACAAAAGCAGCAGCCCCAATGACTGCCCCACTACAACTCTGTTTCGCAGAAGCATCCTTAGGCTGCTGCCATTTCCCAAGCACAGCTAGCAAGCGCCTTGAGCTACAGAGGCCAGCACCAGTGGTGGCGTCTGCAGCGCAAGTGGAGAGCAAGACCCTCTCTCTGCAGTCACCTGAGCGAGGTGGGGGTGCTGCTTCCCCTCCGGACAGGCTGGTGGTTCAGGGCCTGCTCCACTTCTGCACACTAATTAACCGCTTGAAATGGATCCGTGCTTGAGCAGGCGGTGATTAACATACACTTACTGTGGTCATTAACTTTGGCTCAGTAATCATTCGCTTGTTAGTCTGTGTGTTAATTAGATATTGTGAATGGTTTTCTTAATTTCACTCCTGCTTCCTGGGGGGTGTCTTTTTATTCCTTCTGTCACATGTACTGCAGGGCTTCTGCCAGTAAAAGGAGAGAATCCCACGTTAGGAGCGGGACTCATCGGTGGGGCTGCTAAACGAGAGGGGCTCTGGTGGCTCAATCATCCACTCGACATCATCAACAGCAACAACCGTTAGCAAGAACAACAACACAAGAAAAGAATGCATTGGGAAAGTATGGAAGCAGCCATGACCTCGTGATGTGCTATGAAAAGGTTTTCTGAAATCTGGCTGGGGTGGAGATGGGCGATGAAGAGGGAGGTCCCCTTAAGGCCAAAGCAGACATAATTGGGACTCTCAACATCTTTTTCTTTTTCAAAAAGCAGCTGGATGGTGGTCAGGCGGGCACAGATTTGGACCAGGATTGTGGCATGTGGGAAGAGGGGATTCACACTTTGACCCCCGTGCAGATGCTCTGACTTAAATTGCCTCCCGAAGCTGCTAGATTAGGTGCAGAGGGGAAATTGTACAGGATTTATGCTCATAAATTTTCCTTTAGGCAGCTAATAAAATGAGGAGGGATACTTGGCACCATTTTAGACCAAGTAGTTTGATGGGCATAGGGATGCCAACCCTCCAGGACTGGCCTGGAGTCGCCAGGGATCAGCATCAGTCTCCAGGTGACGATTGGAAGGAAGCCCTCCTGCGGATCTTAACTGGACTTCCAGGAATGTTCAGCATTAGATCGTGCTGGAAAAACAAATCTCCAGGAATAGCTTCTGTCAGAGCTGGAAAAACCCTACTTGGAGAAGATAAAGGTGAAGAAATAAAAAGGGAGGCACGGCAATAGTTTTGTATGGCTGAGTTGTCACACTCACACACTGTCAAATGTATTGTACACATCATGGAGCCAGGATATCTTACAGACCGCTTTCTCCCACAAAATCCTACTCGTCCCCTATGATTGTCAGATAGGGCCCTGCTTAGAGTACTGTCACCATCTGAAGCCAAGGGAATGGTGGCAAGGTGCAGGGCCTTTTCTGTTGTGGCACCATGTCTATAGAACCAACTTCCAGAAGTGCTGAGGTCAGCCCCTCTCTATATGGTTTCTGGCAGGCTTTAAAAACACATTTAATTCACTTGGCTTTTGAGGAGTGATGATTTCCTAGTGATCCTTTAAAAAAATTATTGTGCATAGATTTCTCTGTGTGGTTATCTGCTTCGTTTATCATCAATTGTTTTTATTGTTGTTGTTTTTGTTGTATTTTATTACTGTTATTTTATATGTTTTATGCTTTATTACATGGGCAGCCCGATCCTGCCCAACGTTCAGCCCGCCAGCCTAGGGTGTCATAAATGTGCCATAAGGCACATTTTCAACACCCTTGGAGTAAGCGGCGCGGGCACCGTTCACTCCTCACCTTCCCCTCAGATCTGCAGCTGAGGCCTGTTCTGTGCACCCTCCTTTGCTGGTCAGAACCATGAGGGTTATGTGGTGCCATTCAGATGGAGCTTCCAAGAATTGCAGCAGCCCCCAACCTTGAACAATTTTTGCAGGCAAGTCAAAGCGCTTTTGTTCAGGAAATAGAATTGTTGGTTGGCGCAGTGGCACATACAGACATCCTTCTAACAACTCAACCGTTAATTGCTTTCAGCTTACTGAAGAGAGAGAGAGAGAGAGAGAGAGAGAGAGAGAGAGAGAGAACAAACATGACATTTCTAAGGACCAGTGGCATCACTAGGGAGGTGCAGGGGGTGGACTGCACAGGTTGACACTCTCTGGGGGGGGGGGTTGACACCACTAGTGGCCAAAATTGTGAAAACATTGTATTTATATGTATAGAGGGAATAATACCATCATACGTATATATCATTGTTCGATGTGAAATTTCATGCAGAACGCAATGAAATTATTTTGAATTATCTGTATTCTATCAAAGGTATGGCCAAATTACCGGAAACAGAAAACACAACTGCCTTATGGAACAAAAAGTGGATTTCCTTAACTCAAAACAGACCAATGAGACTAATTGTTCTGAGAGCCGAGTTGGTTACTGATTTGTTGAGTGACCTGTATTGTTATATATTCAAATAAATAAAGGAAATGGGGGTGACACCATGAGTTATCGGACCAGGTGACACCAACCCTAGTGACACCACTGACCAGGAGTCATCTGTAGAAATACCGTATTTTTCGCTCCATAAGACGCACTGCCCCCCCCCAAAAAATAGGGGGGGAAAGCGTGCATCTTATGGAGCAAATAAAAAAGGGGGAAATACTTACCGGGGCTTCAGGGAGGCCTGCGCAACCCTCTGCAGGCCTCCCCGATCTTCGTTTTGGCGCTAAATGGCCATTTTCGGCCATTTCCGGTTTTCTGAAAACTGGAAATGGCCGAAAATGGCCATTTAGCGCCGATACGAAGATCAGGGAGGCCTGCAGAGGGTCACGCAGGCCTCCCAGAAGCCCCCAGAAGCCCCCAGAAGCCCAGGTAAGTAAACAAAACTATTTTTCCCTATTTTTAGCTCCATAGGATGCATGTGTCCTATGGACCGATGCGTCCTATGGAGCGAAAAATACGGATACATAGTCCTGCCTGTTGGGCCTCTTTTGTAGAACCCAGCTCAGCCTAACCTTGTTTCTTCCCATTCATCTCTGGGGTCCATCATGGGGGTGACGCACTGATCTCTCACACCGGGTGACGCAAACCCTAGTGACGCCTCTGCTAAGGACTGACAGCCTCATCCTGTCTAAGATGCGGTGGCTGGCTGAAATGGCCTGGCCAGGGCTCACCTCGGGGCTCACCTCAGAGGAAGGGAATGTTCGTCCCCTTCCCCTGGTGTAAGCCCTGGAGGCCCCAATGGGCCTCCTTGAATGTGTGCCAGCTCTTTAGCTGGCACATGTCCGGGGAGGCCGTGTAAGGGTGGCCCAGGAAGGGGACGGGGACATGGCGTAGCATGCTGCCGATATCACTGCCCCCCTCCCGGGCCAGGCCAGCCAATTGCCCTCTCCCCTGCCACCCCGGCCTGTCCTCCCCACGCCCTCCCACCAACCGGCGCAGGACCTATCTGTGTCCTGTGGTGTAGAGTCTGGAGGGTGGCCTAGTAAGCGGCTTCTGCGCTGGCGCCACTTACTCTTGCGGTGCCACGAAAATGCTTTCCGGCACTTTTGCGACACCTAAGGCCGGCGGAGCTCGCACTCCACTGGCCTTTCTTTACACAGGATTGCGCCCTGAGTCTGAATACTGCTCCACCTGTGCCTAGGACCGTTTAAACCCCTAAGGAGACCCCTGTGCAGGCCAAACCACTCACATAGGCTTCGTTCTGCTGCAAAACTGAAATTGGTTTTCTAGTTCACTCACATGGCCTGTCTCATCCTGAGCACTTCTGGGCATGCATCTTAAGAAGGCCGTACAAAATAGGCGTAGTGCAGCTTGATTTTAAATGGCTATCACTATCTTATTGCTTCTGATTTTAAATGCTGTTTTAGCTTTAGCAGATATGCTGTATTAATTCTGATTGTACAATGCTGCAGGTATATTTTTTTTAAGCCACTAGTCCACTTTGTGCATTAACATATATAGCAAAACACAGACTTTCCCTTGTGCTTTGTTGAGCATGTTGAAAGTGCTCCCCACACACTTGGTCCACAGCTTGATCTTCGGAGACCTGCACAGCTTGGCCACTGGCGGCGGCTTGGCCACGGGCCTGGGGCCTTTTCTGCTTTTCTCAATGGGAAGGCCAGGGACCGGAGCCAGCATTCCTGACCACTTCTAAGTTCTCTTCAGGATTAAAGATCCATGTCGTTTACTTCCAACCCCGTCTTTAAGAGCACCAAGGCCTAAACAAGAGGAAAAAGTTAAACAAAGGAAATACATTTTCTGCATGTCCTCTTTTCAAGTTTACGCTAACTGTCCATTTGGAACGCTGTCTCTCACACGCCTGGCAGCCGTCCTCCCAGCAGCCTGAAGAAAACGTCGTGGACATTTCTTAAATGTTTTCCGCAGGCCAAGATTCTCCTCTTGGTTCTACGCAATGCAGAACTCTGAGCAGAGCCAAACATTGACTCAGAAAGTTTGGTTTCTTCTGACCTGGTATTCATCAGATGCAAATGCGGACAAGAAGGGCTCTTTAATTTTACACATGACGGGCAAAATTTAGCAGTCGTTCCTCCCATGCAAGTCCAGCTGCAAGGAAGGAGTAATGGTGACCAGGAGAGGGAAGGAGCCATTTGTTTCAATGGGCCCCCATGGGAGAGATTCTTCAGCCTTTTCAGGCCCATCTTGCAATTTGAGTCTCCCTGTTGCATTATCTGTCTATCTACGTAAAGGTAAAACAAGATGCAAGGTCAGAGAGCCACAGTTCGGATCCCACCATTGACAATGTTAAAGACACCAGCGGGGAGTGATTTGAATTGGGGCCCTGGTTCTGGGGAAGGAGGGCTTTTAATCCTTTTCCCCGCATCGTTTTCTCAGTTCAAATGGACGCAGAGCTATTCTTTGCCCCCAGGATGTGTATTGTTGTACACGTGCATTGTACACACATGTCCCTGGTGCTGGGCGCTGCACGGCATGGCAGGTAAGTATGACGCAGGGCAGATGGAGAGGAAGCATCAGGTCCCACAGACCTTTAGGGAGAATATAATAATAATAATAATAATAATAATAATAATAATAATAATAATAATAATAATAATAATAATAATAAAACAACCAGTATTTATATACCACCTTTTCTTTGGTCATCGGATTTCTCCTCTGACTTTAATTCAAAGGTGGTTTACATGGGAAGGCTTTCTAAACCCCAAGGGGTTTTTACAATAGAATAATATGTTCTACTCTTTCGTAGAATAATATGTTCTACTCTTTTGTAGAACCCTTCATTCTAGATGTTGCTTTCACAGTCCAGTTCTCTCTCTCTCTCTCTCTCTCTCTCTCTCTCTCTCTCTCTCTCTCTCTCTCTCTCTCTGGCGTTCGCCTCACCATGCTTCAGCTGATGGGCAACCTTGTCTCTCACTCAAGTGCAGCTGCAGTTTCCCTGCCCCACAGGGAACTTATCAGCTCGGCGTGCCGGCAGCTCTCCGACAGACACAGACACTTCCGGCCGACTTGAACTGCCGTCCTTCAGACCTTCAGGCAGAGGCGTTTCCACGGTAGAGGCCGCACCGTACGTCGCGCCCCGTCCTAGTACCGTGTTTACCAACCGGAACAAAGAGGCCCCGCCCCCTCGCCGTTGCAGCCATTCCGCGCTGCGAAGGCGAACGGGCAGGAGACTCCCTGCTTGTCACCTTTGCAGTGCGGAATGGATCCGCCAGCGAGGGGGCGGGGCCTCCTCGTTCCAGTTGGTAAACACGGTAGTAGGACGGGGCGCGACTTACGGTGCGGCCCCTACCGTGGAAACGCCTCTGTCTTCAGGCATATGAGTCAGTCGCTCTACCAACTGAGCCAGACCTCCTGCCCCTGAGAAGGCCACACTTTCACTAGTTTGCGCAATTCCCACCCCTTCGCCAGCTGGTTTGGGAGAAACCTGGCCTTTGGGAAGCCTCCATGGCCTGTCACACCTTGCTTGGTCAGCAAAGGCAAACATGATATTAGTGATCCCAAAAGAAGCGCCTCCCTCCCAACTTGGCTTCCCTCGACTGGTAACCTCCTTGCCAATTCAGTCAGGAATCACATGTTAATTGAGGCACAGGCCAGCACAGCAATCACACCCCTGCAAAACACCCCTGCAGGGCAAGAGGCCTCAAGTGGAACAGCAGGCTCCAGGGGGCAGCAAGATAGGGGAAGGGAGGTCCCAAATCCATTATCTTTCTGCCCCCCATCTGGCTGCTGGAGGAGGCACTCTAGTTTGCGCTCTGATTCTGCCCACTCAAAGTGGGGGGGGGTACTTTGAGGATCTGGGCAGCTGCAGCTCCCTTTATGAAGGGGGAGAACCCAGCCACGGCCATCCCTCCATCTCCCCACCCCAGCTGCTCTCCATCTCCTGGTCTCCAAGTGGACCAGGAGATGGAGAGGTGAAGCCTCCTGCCCCTTTCTCATACCTACATCTTTGGCTGCCCTGGACACACCCTCTTCACTCAGACCCTTTTCTGCTTTTCCCCACCTTTGAGCCAGGAGATCACTGTGGCAAACTAGCCCCATGATCTCTGCAACAGCGGAAGCCTCATCTCAGCAGATATGGCTAGCTAGGGGAAACTTGACCTTTGGCACCCCTGACCACTGGCCCCCAGGCCCCCCCCCCATCTTCTGCATGTTGTGAGAGTGAGCGTCCTGGAGTCCAGGACTCCTTGGTCTGTCTTTTACTGTTCAAGGGGGAGGCCTAGAATTTAGCCCCCAGCCTCCAACGCACAGTTCCCCTTCCCCGATCTGCCACGGACTCCAAGAACAAGGATTACCGCTTCCAGTTGATTTCCATCGTGGAGGCTCTTGGGATACTGGTTCAGAGTAATCGGGCGGTGGGAGAGACGAGCTTCCCCACCGCAGGAGAGCGAAGGGTTCTCATCTACGGCCCACCATGGGGCTGACTCCTTGCCTGCAGTCCTGCTTCAGGCTCCAGAGGACACCGGCCCAACCAGAGTCTGAAGCCCCATTCACACTTGACTGCGTTGTCCCTGCTGTGCGCTTCACGGACCCGCTCTGAGCTGTATTTGCATATTCATCATGTAATAGGACACCATTCCGGAGCACCTACGCTTGAAACGCTTCAGATGGTCTGGTTCATCTTTGGCGGAGCTTTTCTCGTGGAGCTTGTGGGCGGGTTCTCAGAGCTACTGCAGCCACCAATCGCGTGAGGGGGGGGGAAGAGTGGCTGCATGCCAATCACAAGTAGCTCCAATCGCGTCGGAGGTTACTATTCCACTGTTCTTCCAGAGGGAAACCCCGGTAAACACAGGACGAGGAGAGAGCAAGCCTCGTTATTGCAAAATGTCATTGCAAAACTCGCAAAATGTTCCCAGTTCATGCTGGGATAATGATATAAAATTTGTGCTTGAAGTAAGGGCAAGAACTTCCGAGAGGAAAAGGCAAGCAGAGCAAGAGTTCACAAGACTTCGGCCAATCAGAGCGCGGTTGTGTTTAACCAATCACAGCTGCGCTTTCTTAAGAAGGCGGGACAGCAGGAGGGACGACCAGCAGAGCGACGCTCCCCCTGCTCCAAGCGCCTGATCAGCGCGTATGCGGGGCAGGGACATCCGCGGTCATATGTGAATCCAGCTTCAGGCTGCGGCTGGAACCTTCGGTGCTTTCCCGCTTCTTCCCTCCCTCTTCTCTGGTAGCGGCCTTCCACCTTTCCCCTCCTCCCTTGCTACTGTAAAGCCGCCAGTTCTTCAGTCCCTGTTCCCCTGGACAAAGCTACCTATTGTTGCGCCTATATCCTTGCCTTCCTCCTCAGGTCATGCCAGTCCACTGAGTTGTGCCATGAGCCGATGCACTCAGCCACGCGCACATGTTCCACATGTCTTACAGCACACCCGGTAACAGTATGGGGCCATCTTTATGGTAACTGTATGTTTCCCCCTGCAAGGTAAATGACGGCTTCTTTGAGGGGCCAATTTAAATTGAGAAAAGGGCAAGGGGGGGAGGACCAAAATCCTCCCCCCCCCCGCATTGCAGCCCCAATCTGAATAACAGCCCTCAGTGGCTGAATTTAATTAAAGTAATAATAAAAAGAAACCCTGCTCATGACTCTCCGACATCTTGTCTAGTTTAGCTGTAAGAGACAGTTCCCAGCATTCCACCCCACTCTGGCATGGCCAAGAAACATCTGTGACGACTGGCGTGGCACGTATCTCCAACCTGGCTCCCAGCAGTCAATCACACTCCCCCAAATGGTTCTGTCACACTCTGGAAACCACAGACACAAAAGGGCAGGACCACAGCAGCCTTCGCCACATCTTATGGTAGGAATTCCATCTCCATATTCAGATATTTACTCTGTTTAAGAAAATGTCTTAGAGTGCAACCTATGCATGTCTACTCAGAAGTAAGTCTCACTGAGTACAATGGGACTTACTCCCATGAAAACATTGCAACCTAAAGTTGCAGTCCTGTATACACTTACCTGGAAGTGAGTATAGGACTTGAATTCAATGAGACTTGCTTCTTAGACATGCACATAGGACTGCACTGTAAGTCACCTTTCCTAAAATTACCCCAAGGCAAAGTGCAATATCAAAAGGGGCGTAATGTGGCAGAGAGAGGGGGGAGAAGGGGCAGATTGGGCCCAGAAGGGAACACGATCGATCAGCGTTGCTGCGGTGCACCATATCCTGTCCTCCTTTCCGGGCCTTTTCCCCCGACATGGGGCTAAAGAGCTGGCAGAAATCCGAGTAGCCCCATAGCGCAGGCTGGGGCCTTACCCCGCGGAGACCTCCAGCCTGCGCCTTGCGCACAAGCTGCGCGATAGGATTGGGCTGTTAGGGCCTGCAGCTTGTTGTTATTGTTCAGTCGTTAAGTCGTGTCCGACCCTTCATGATCCCATGAACCATATCCCGCCCCTGCAGCTAATTTGTAACAAAAAGTCCCCACAAGAATGGAAGGCGCAAACCATGTGTTTAACGTGATGTTTCATTTGGCCCTAACACTGAATCTTCTTTGGATGTCAACCTGTAGCTCCCATTGCAATGTAGTGCTTCAACTTTTAGAGCTGTGGGGAGCATTCACGGCCATGTTGCCCTCGGAGCTGCTTTCTTGTGCGCACCTAAATGCAGAATCTGTCCCTCAGTATCTCACTGTCTAGGTTTGTTTGAATGCAACAAGGTGGTTCTTATCTTCCTCGCACACTCCAGCTTGAATTCATTTATTCTGCAGTCCCGGGTGGATTTACTGTGGCAGTTGTGCTGCACACACAAGTGACATTTTCACAGCTGACGCATCTGGAGGAAAGCCTAAGAAGATAATTTCTAGCTTTGAGAGGGTTGCTGGTAATTGTAGGCCATTTCCAGGATAATTGCAATCGAGCTGAAAAATGCTCCAGTTGGAGTGTTTATGCTCATCAATCTAATTTAAGATCTAGAAGACTGGAAGAAATGCATTTTGGTCCACGCCCTGTTTTTGTGTTTTTTTTTTCATCTTCCTTATTTTTTACCACCAGTGGTTATAAAAGCAGCCCCAGCAAAACCGCAGTCTGCAATGCAACAGTTGGAAAACGCACATTTAACGTTTCAGGCAAGGCTGCTTAGAGATTAGCAATGGGAGATGTTAATGATTAGCACGTAAATGGTGGGGAGGGAGGAAGCCAAAGAACACTTGGGGCTCAGTAGGGAAGGTCTCCTGCACAAGCTCCACTGAAAAGAAAGGAAGCTGCACAAGAACACTCCAAAACGGCACTCTTGTAAGACAGAGAAGTCACAAGAACCCGGCGGTAACATCCATGCTACGGGGGGGGGGGGGGGTACAGTGGTGCAAAAAGGCTGGGCTGACAGCCTCACAGCAGGCAGATGTGGGTTCAAAGCCCTACCTAACCACGAAACTCAGTGGCCTGCTCTTGCAGTGGGCCTGTCTGCACCTTTCGGCCTAGCTGACCTTCATGCTCTGTTGGTAGGCTTCTGGGAGATGACTCAAGTTAGAATATCCACCTAGCCAGCATCCGTGTAAAATGTCTTTCATTTTGTTTCTGCTGGTTGGTGTGCTAATTCTGTCATCATTGTAAGTGCACTCCCCTTCAGAAAGGCAGGGTGACGACTGGACACTGCATTGTGTGTTCTGGCTCTGCAACAGCCCCATCCCTCACTCATTTAAGAACCCAGAAGGCGATGGGGGGGGGGGGGTGACGGTGGCTAGAGATCTGTTAGAAACATTCCCCTAAATATTGTGGGTTCATCTTGAGTTGTGTGAGTGGAATCTGCCTCGAGCAATAGAACTTCCTTATCCTTCCTCCCCAGAGCAGCCTCCTTTGCCCCCCAGCCTCTACTGATGGTTGGGGGGCCCTCCCTCAGGAGAGGAAGCACATGATGGAGGTCACAGGGACAGGGGGGAGTTTCCCAAAACTAAGCACAAGCCCCTTCCGCGAGGGGAGCTGTGTGACCCACCCTCGAAGAGGGCGTCGTCATGCTGCAGGGATTCTCGTATAACACAATTCAACAAGATGTCTGAGTTCAGTTATTATTAGTATACAGTACTGGCAGGGATTCCTTGTACAGCTGAAGGACAATAATAATTAATGACGATCATAAATGAGGACTATAATACGAAACAGACAATATACGTGAACTTCAAATTAGCAACTCGTTTTACAAAACTCCAACGCATTCAGTGAGAAACAAATACGGAAACTGCTTTAGATTCAGTTTCCAAAAGGAGGGATTCTCCCCCCCCCCCAGAAACACCTCACAAATCTCACAATTACCCTGTTTGGCGCAAATCCCTTCTGGATGGTGTCGGGATAATAATCTGATCTGATCTGCTGCCCTCTCCTTCTGCAGCCTGCTGCAATCCCTTGCAATCACTTGCAATCTGCAGGCTTATCAATAGGCTTTCGGCCGGACTGTCTCTGCAGTTCCCGGCCTAAGGTAAGCCGCCTGCTGCCTCAGGCCTGCTCGAACCTCTCGAGAATTGCACCTTCCTTTCCTTTTATGGTAGCAGCCCATGTGCCCAGCTTCCCAGCCTGCTAGTGCGAGTTCTTCCCTTTCCAGTCGTCAGAGGAGTGAGAGAGAGTCACACTTGCTTCTAGTCGCCGCACAACGCGCGAGTATCAGCAGTGAGTGCGACATGTGCCTCACTTAGCCGTGTAAAACGGCAAGTTGTGTGCTGCCTTGAGGTTCAAGGACTGTATTGACAGAAGAGATGACTGACTGAGAGACTTCTAGAGACTCTGGGGCAGGCGCAGAACCCTATGCAAGCAAATTGCACGAACAAATGTTTAACAGAGCATCCTCAAAAGACAAAATAGAGACAAGCAGGTAAAACAGAGGGTCAGTCTGGACGCAGTGTGTAACATGTAGCTTAACCCTCAGAATTCAAGGATCTGCTCGCAAATATGGGGAGAGGCACCCCCCCCCGCCCCAGTGGATCAAACAAGCGGGTGGCTTCAGTGCTGTAGGAAAGGGAATCAGGCGAGGGTCCACTTCCCCACCACAAAACTGCTCCTAAGAGCAGTTAACCTCTGACTGACAGTCTCCTGACTCTGGGAAAAAGCCGGGTGATGTCACACTGAAGTCAAAAAAACAAACCCTCTTTGAAAACATTCAGCCGGGAAAAGAGAGAAGGCAAGGGCAGTTAACCCCGCGAGACAGCCCAGAGTATTTCCCTCAGCTTCTCCTTCCTTAGACCCGGTGTCTCCTGAAGGACCTGGCTCAAAACACGGACATAAATCTAGCCATGCTCTCTCTTAAAAGTGCCAGACGAAAAGGCCCCTTTTCTGCTGTGGAGTCTCTGGTAGCCTCCTGTGCCCCGAGGCCACTCGTTCCGTAAACAAAGTCCCTTGGAGAAAGGGACATTAAACAGCAGGGGAGCCACCCTCGGAAGAAGCAGCCGCGAGCACGAGGGACTAGGGGGCGGTCAGGGAAGGGATCTCTGCTCCTTGAGGCCCGGTGCACACATGGCGCTGGCGGTCCGGAAGCCAGAGCTGCACAATTGGTTCCATCCTGCATCATCACCACAGTTGTTGCCTATAAGCTCAGCACCATCTGTCAGGAGGAGGGGCCTGCACAGGGGCGACTCTCCACACCCGCATTACCTCAGTTTCCCAAGGGTTGATGTGGGTAAGGGGAGGAGCCAAAGCACCACCTCCACCACCCCCGTTGGACCCCTGAGGCTTCTCACATTATCCTGGCAATGTGAGAAGGTGAAGTGGGAGCTCCTATCATGCCACTCACTCTGGGATAATAATGTAGGTATCATCAGGCCTTACGAAAGCATTCTGAAGATTACTTAACCCCGTTTAGATACCCTTAAGGTTCTTCAGCAGTTTTGTCACATGACAATAACAGTGGTTAAATCGTGGTTAAAGGCTGTATCCCCCTAGCCTTTTGATGCATCTACTCTCCAAGCTCATTTTCCATATTTATTTTCTTTGTTTATCTAAAACATTTCTACCCAGCCTGTCCACAATTGCTCAAGGCAGCTTAGAAAACCATCATTTATTATAAACACATGATGGAATGAATGGTTGGTGGAGGAGCAATCTGACTTCAGAAACTGCACTGATCCGTGCTTCATGTTGGATCGTGTTGGACAAAACATACCACTGGATCCAAACCACCCGAATGCCATTCCTGCAGCCTTTGATTTGGTTAATCAAGATTATGGTATCTGTGGCAGAGGTGGCCTTTCATGGTCTAATCTTTTCCTTTTAACTTGAATTGCCAATCCTCACCAATGTGTTTTATGGAACAATCCTATCCGTGGCGTGGCGAGCGCTGGCACTGGACCTCTGTGCTGGCGCAGAGTGTTGCAAACGTGCCTTACAGCACATGTGTGTCAGCTCCGAGGTCTGCGCCACCCAGTGAGCAGCAGAAGACCCTGCGCAGTGGAGCAGGAAAGTGCCACTCTGAATGGCGCAGGGCCTGGGGGAGGGGGGAGGGAGGGTGGGGAAGGGGAGTAATGGGGCGGGGTGGGTGGATCGGGCCTTGGAGGGGGGAGGGATCAGTTCCCTCCTCCCAGGCCCTTGCAGCCGACACGGAGCAGCTGGCGGAGAACCAAGTAGCCCCATTGCAGCGGCTGAGGGTTTACTCGGGGTAAGCGGCAAATGCCCGCTTACCCCGAGTAGACTTCTCGCCTGGGCCTTCCCTGGATAGAATTGGCCCACCCTGAATCGCCTGTACCAGGGAAGGATAGGATTGGGCTGTTTGACTGCGACCATAAACATACTTACCAGGGAGTAAGCTCCACTGGGCACAATGGAACTTACTTCTGAGTAAACATGCATAGGCTTGCACTATCAAACTGACAAGGTCAGAGTGGACCCTCAGGAGCTCTTCACAAGCTAAGGCACAACTAATCTGTGTTAAGCAGAGCCTGCACTCTTCATTAACCATGCACAGGAAGGGAGAATGGTCACCCCCATTTCTTTTGACACTACGTTTTTGCTCCAAAATTTGGGCCTTGACACAACTAGAGTTTGTTTCAGTTTCAGAAAACTGAAATCCGGCTCCAATTCACCCAAATACTCACAACATGCATTTTGGCTTTCAAAAAAAAATTATATGCAAATTACAATGATTGGGGGTATCTCCCAAACTTATTTATATCTCTCAGTTTTACTTACAGGGCAATCCTGTGTAACCTTGCACCGCTATAACAGTAGATGCACTGATGTAGTGCATCTTCTGTTACACTGGTGCAGCTACTGTTACACTGGTGCAAGGTTACACAGGATTGTGCAGTTAGTCAAATATGTTTGGGAGAGAAATTCAACTCAATCTAAAATATCTTTTAAATTAGATCTTTAAAAAAATCAAGTCTTCAGTTCTGAAAAAGATGCATCACAAGACTGGCATTATTTTAAGTGATGTGCAAAGGCAGCCCCTGCTTGGGAACTTCTCTGGGCTGCTCCAGGGCTTTCTCCAAATTTCAGTTTGAATTTTGCATCAGGTGATGTTGTTGTTGTTGTTGTTGTTGTTCAGTCGTTAAGTCGTGTCCGACCCTTCGTGATCCCATGAACCATATCCCGCCAGGACTTCCTGTCCTCCACTATCTTCCTGAGTTCGCTCATTTTCATGTTTGTTGCATCGGTGATGCTGTCTAACCATCTCATCCTTTGCCTTCCCCTTCTCCTTTTGCCTTTAATCTTTCCCAGCATCAGAGTCTTCTCCAGAGAGTCCTCTCTTTGCATTAGGTGGCCAAAATATTTGAGCTTCAGCCTCAGTACCTGTCCTTCCAGGGAACAGTCAGGGTTGATTTCATTTAGGATTGACTGATTTGATCTCCAGCTACCTAGAGAGGTACAGAACATACACCCTCAAAATGGTCACAAAGCATCTCTGTAGCACTTTCTGAGTGTGACAAGTGCTTCACATGACATGTAATATCTTGATGTGATCGTCGTTACAATTACCCAGTAAGGTCATATTATTATCCCCATGTATGTTGCATATGGGAAAGTCTGAAGCTGAGAGGAAAGGCCACCTAGTGAGTTCATGGCAGAGACAAGATTCAAACTGGGCAAGTCTTGATTTGTAGTTCAATCTCTTAGCCAACATGCTACCCCAACTTTGGTTACAAATGCTAACAAAAGTTATCAACAATTCTTGTTAAATTGCTCCCGACATTTCTCAGATCCTTCGCCCGCTAAAAACTGAAACTCAGTTCTGATTGCTCCCATTTGAAAAAGAAGACTGCACACCAACCTGAACCATTTGGAAGAGGCAACCAATTATTCTTGTCTCCTGAAGTTGCATGAGCAGGATTTTCCTCAAGCTGCAAAGCAGCCATAAGCAAACAGCTGCTGTTGCTGCTGCTGCTGCACAAGGGTCCCTGCCTCGTTAGTATAAACTCTGCAGATATCATCACCATCAGAAGGTCATAAAACTGATGGATTATAAATACAGTCCTCATTTGTTTACAGCTTACATTTTTGAGTCCTGGGTAATTAGAACATTAGCCATCTCTCAAAGTGATGGTTCGCAGGTGCTCTTTACTGATCGCTCCACTGCAGAAACCGGGCCAGGAGCACAGCAAAGGAGGCTGACGTTAAAACAATCCTCGCTCGGAATGCCTGCGATTGGCGGGGTGGGGGAGAGAAGGATAATGAATTCTGTAATTGTTTTGTCACTTAATCACACCTACACCCAGGAGTCATGGGCAGGTTTGGTAACTTCCTTGAGTACGAATGTATTGTAAGGCAGCGCTAGGCGATGGGGGAGTATTGAAGATGAGCTGGAAAGTGTGTGTGTGTGTGTGTGTGTGTGTGTGTGCAGAGGCGGAACGCGCCTCGCGGGCCCCCGGAGCAAGGGGCGGGGCCAGCGTCACGACGCGCCCTCGCGTCATGTAGACGCGCCCCCCCCCGCCCATTTTGCTCCTATTTCGGAGCCAAACGGCTCCAGGGAGGGAGGGAGGGCCCAACGATGATTGCGTTTTTTCTCTCCATCGCTCCGTAAGTTCCCCGCCCTCCCCCACACGAGCGCCTGGAGCAGGAGCTCCATCCGCTCCGCCGTAGTTACGGCGCTGTGTGTGTGTGTGTGTGAGTGAGTGAGTGAGTGAGAGAGAAAGAGAGAGAGAGAGAGAGAGAGAGAGAGAGAGAGAGGGCTGCTTGATGCCTGCAGCTGGAGGAGCCTTCTAGCAGTGGCGTTCCTACACCCCCGCCGACACGACACCCCCATGTGATGCCACAAGCCCCGCCCCTGGGGGCGTGGCATCATTTTCGCGTGCCACCACCAAATTTTGGTGGCAGCACGGCACAAAAACACCCCCGCCTGCCGCTTTTCGAAGCATTTTGGAACCAAGCGGCTCCAGTGTGGGCGGGAGGGCCGATCTCGCCACCAGAGCAAAGACGAAGAGGAAAAAAGCGGCGGAGGGGACAATCCGGTGACGACGACTCCAGGGGCAAGTACACCCCCCGCCATGTGGCACCCCGTCGCCCTGGGGCCCACCGTCCCCCCTAACGACACCTCTGACTTCTAGGATCCCTAAGTTCTTCTTCATAGCAGAAGAAGCTCAGACAGACAAAAACCACCATTCTTAGAGTAATTTGGTGCTTAGTTATCTCTACTTATGTTGAGAAAACAGCTATAAATGTGCATCTTACCTTCATTATAATAGTTTCTATCCAAGGGAAGGGAACTCCCTGGCTTCATTACTCTTTGGCAGTTTGTTACTGCCTCCCAACACCATCTTCTTCATGGCGTCCATCAGGCACCAGTCTACCTCAGAGGAGAGAACATTCCAAATGCACTTTCCCCCCCCCCAGGAATTGCATAGGAAATTTTTATTACTTTAGGGAGTGATCAATGCCTTTGTGATATATTCGCCATGATGCCCATCCCCTTCCTCATCTCAGACCTACAGTATGTGCATGAGGCAAAGCTTGGCATCAGAGCCATCATTTTTTTTTGCCGCGTTTATTTTGTTTTACGAGTGCAAAGTGCCCACCTGCTGCCCAAAGGGCGCCCAAATTTTTATTTATTTAATTATGCGCCGTCCCGCCATTTGCCCCCCCCCCCCCGGGCAGCCCGGGCCTTTCCCAGCCCGCCGGTTGTATTGCGTTCAACCCAGCCATTCGTACCAGACTGACATCAGCGCAGAGGCCAAGCGGCTCGCGAAGTGGCGGCGCATCCCTGGGCTGGCGATCACTGCTGGGCTGGCTGGAGGGGGCGCAGCTCTCGCCATGTGCCCCTGCTCCCTGCCCGAACGCCCCCCAGCCGCGTGTTTCTGCAGCGGCGATGGCGACAATGACAGCCTGGCCAGGGCGCGTGACTCCAGGACGCAGCTCACCACAACACACCTCAAGGCAATCGGCGATCCAATGAGCTCTAAGCCAGTACAGCGGTGTGGAGTTCTGGCCCGCCGCGATGCAGCCGGCAGGCTGGGACAGTCGGCCCAAGTGGAGTCCTTCCGGGATGGCGGCCGCCCTTCCAGGAATGTCCCAGCGAGTTCTGGGACTCTGGTAAGCCTACAAAACTGGGCAGGTAGGGGGCGTAACGGGGGCATGGAGGATGCGGGACGGGTTGGATTTGGTGACAATGGCGTGCACCAGATCCTATCCCCCTTTTCCTGCTGCAACCTCCCCACTCCCTTTCTACCCTCGAATCACTACTGCAGGTCCGAGGAGACCCATTGTGGAGCGTGAGGCTTACAGAAGTGTAAAGGGATTTAAATCCCCTTTCACCTCTGAAACCTCCCGATCCCCTCCCCCTGCTGGATGCAGCATGGCTATTTTTGTTGCTGTTGCACCAGCGGGAGGGAAAGGATAGAATTGGGCTGTTAATTGCATTAAACTACTCGAGATTCCTGTGTGACCTAGGCTAAGTCACTGACTAATTAAGGCCCCAGTCCTATAACCTCCACCAGCGCTGATCCAACCATGCTTGAAATGTGTGTGCTGCCACCCTATGGTGGTGGTGGGGTGATCAGACAGCCTGCAGGAGGTAAGTGAAATTATTTTGTACTTACCTCCTGGTAGGCTGCCCTATCTTCAATGGTTATCCACGGACATGCGCCACCTATTTTGGTAGCGTGGTATGTCCGAAGAGAGAAAAGGCACGGGGAGGTTTACAACAGAGGGAGGGCTTGTGGCATCACATGGGGGGTGTCGTGTCGGCACTGCTAGAAGGCTCCTCCAGCTGCAGGCATCAAGCAGCCCTCTCTCTCTTTCTCTCTCTCTCTCTCTCTCTTTTTCTCTCTCACTCACTCACACACACACACACACACACACACAGAGGGAATACGATCCAGAGTGCACCATGGCTGCCAGATCTACTCCCTCCCACCTCTTCCACACCCATGGTTCCTCCCCCTCCCCGCCCAATTATGCCCCCAGACCTCCCACTCCCTCCCTCTCCCCACCCACAGCCCACCCCCATCCCTGCTGCTGACTTACTTGCACCAGGGACTCCAGCTCTCTTCAAGGATTTCCCCCTTTGTGCTTGGAACTGTCTCCCGGAACACCCGCATGACACCCTCCTCCCTCCCTCCCTTCAGATTCCTTCTCAAACCCCACCTTTTCCATGCCTCAGTCCCTGTTCCCTACTGTCCTTAAACGCAAGCCAGTGGCGTTGTCAGCAGAGGGGGCCGCAGGATCAGGCCCCAGGCGGCAGGCAGGCAGGGGGGGTGTCACGTCACGGCGGATGGCGGCGGGGCAGATCGTCCTGTTCGCTGGGGCGAGCAAGGAGCGCCGTCGGTGTGTTTGTCTCTCCCGCCCGCCCTGCGCCTCTGTATGGTGAATAACGGCTGCAGCCGTTACGTCACTTCCGGCATGGGGGGGGCAGTTGTAGAAACGCCACTGGCTCAAGCACATGTAATTGAAACAATTGCATATGCTTCTCCTCTTTATCCCTGCCCCACCTCCCTTTCCTTTCTCTGTTGGGTCAATAATGAAGATTGTAAGCCCTTCAGGGCAGGGACCTGATTTTTAACTCTATGTAAAGCACCATGTACAATAATAACAGCAACACACTTTGAAGTCACTTTGATCACAGTTTATCTGAGGCATCTGGTGGGGCCACTGTGTGATACAGGAAGCTGGACTAGATGGGCCTTTGGCCTGATCCAGCAGGGCTCTTCTTATGTTCTTATGTACTTATCCCATGAGAAGCCAATCAGAAAACTAGGTTTTCTGCTTGCCTTCCAGACCAGAAACACATATCATCACAACATGACTCCCAGTTCTGGTTTGGAGTGCAAGAAGAAACCATAGCTTACCCAAAACCAGGAAGTCAGGGCGAGAAGTGGGGAAAGAAGGGGAAGGAGGGAGTGTGAGAGCCTGAGACTCCATGGCGAAACCATGGTTTTGCGGGACCAGCCCAGAGATTTGGTGACTTAAGCAATTACTGATAGGAAAAACAGGCTAAGAAGCCCCACACTCCCGCTGGGATAGTTTCTGTATTGGTAGCCAATGCATTGTTCACAATGTACATAGAACAGAATCTCAAATGGCAGATCTTAAAAGCCTGGCAGTAGCCAAGTTCCATAGTGCCTGATCTTTTTTTGGGGGGGGGGGGGCATCAAACTGCCGATAAGAACCCTCCAAAGGGACTGCCTTTGACATAGAAAATCAAGTGACAATTACTGCTGCCTTGACGTAACTGTTCAACCCCCCCCCCTTTTTTTTTTAAACTAGGGGGAAAAATTAATGGTTTCATGAGAGCAGGAAGGAAATGACACTTCTCTGGTTGCACAACATCAAAGGCTCGTAAAAGAACTGAACAAACAAAATTGTCGGTCTGCTGCTTTCGAAGGACATGAAAGTGTGTCTCCAGGCTGATTCACACAACCCTCATCCTAGGACAGGGTGACTCTAACACAGGTAACGCAGCCGGGCTGGTGGCTGTACGGAACTGTTCTTGTGAATGAGTTTGCCAAATGCAGCCAGAAGTGAAATGGGGGGGGGGGAGTTCAGTGGTTCGTACTGGAGAGAAACATCCAAGGAATTTCAAGGGGAAACAAATACAGTTTTTAAAATGTTTCTGAAATTTCTCAGGGTTGATACATGTTCCACGAATCAGGAATCAGGATCCATGAAAGTATTTAAGCAGGTGAGAAATCAAGCTGTGCTGAGGGTCTCATCTGCTGCCTCTCATCAGGACTTGAGAGCCCCACAGAAAGACGTGCATGGCTGAAATTCTCCAAGCAAGTGGACTGAGCTGAGAAAAGCTGGCACCAGGCTTGATTCATTTAACTTTTGTTCAGCAGCAATAAACTCAAAGCATCCGACTGTCAGGAAAATAGAGTCTGGCTGCGGTACCTACTTTAGAGGCACATACTCAGAAACAAGGTCAATAAAAGAGCCAGCCTGGTGTTGCAGATTGTGCTGTTGCAGATTGTTGAGGCTGGACCAAGGTGCTCTCTTGGCCAGCCTGTGTTCCCAGACCCACAGTAGGAACAACGGGAATATGGGGCTGGGGACCCTTATGGATAGGCTTACCAGATCTCCAACCGGGACAGAGTGCTAGACCTTTAGGAGAAGGAATGTGGGCAGGTGTAGCTTGTTAAACCTTAGAGCACAATCCTAGGCATGTCTACTCAGAAGCAAGCCCCATTGTGTTCAGTGAGGCTTGTTTCTGAGTAGATATGCCTAGGATTGTGCTCTATGGTTTAACAAGCTACACCTGCCCACATTCCTTCTCCTAAAGGTCTAGCACTCTGTCCCGGTTGGAGATCTGGTAAGCCTACTTATGGAGAGGATCAACAGGAGGCATGGAGCAAACACTCCCCACACACTGTCAGAAGTTGCTGAGGCTGGGAGCCCCTGGCGGCTCTGTGTCCAACTGCCCCATGTGATGAGCCGCCGGAGCAACAGGTTGCAGCAGCTCCCGGACCCTGGGCAGCGAAGGAGGGCTCCCAGGTACTAGAGTAGCCCCACCCACCCAGGCGGGCTATTGGCTCTCCTCAACGCCAAGGGCAATGAGCCTCCCTGTTCAGGCTGGAACGTTTCCTGGTTCCAGAGAACAAGCCAAGAGTCAGAACCCGTTAAGAAGACGAACTTTGCACAGCCGGAGTCCCAGCCCCCAAAGGAAGCCTTGAGTGTCCTTCTTGTTGAGGAGAGCCCCCACTCAAAGGCTGGCCTGGCTCAGTTCTAACACACACTCATCAGCTCTCCCCTGTTGCACATGCGCAAGGCCATTTTTAATGGATTGTTTTCTTAGCTAGTTTCTGAACGAGACGAGAGCCCAGCTGGAGAAGGCATGGATTAAATGTGACTGGGAGGGCAGAGGAAAGGGAGGACAAGTGAGGGAAAGGTTAGTTTTCACCACTACATGACAGCTGACTTAAATATAACCAAGGTTCCAAAATATTTGCTCTAACAACTGCAACACACACACACACACACACACACATCTCAGACCAATTTCCAGTGCAGGAATGGGGTTTCTTCCTCCTTCCCCGTCATGCCATGCTCTTTGTTCTTAATTGCCCACAACAAATTTTGAAAAAGGAATATCCCTATTACATTTCTTACAAGTGACACTTTGCAAAATGCTGTGGCTGAAAGAAACATCTGGTCGCATGCTCTCTCAGCTCCTAATTTCTTCCTTAAATGTTCTTTTATTTTATTAATGTGTCACAGTTGTTAAACTCTCCAACGAGCCTTTTCCCACGGAAGCAAACAACAGCGTGTGGTATTTGAAAAATGAATACTACATGTAAACCAAAAAGGAAATGGTAAGCAAACATTTCACTGAGCCAGCCAGTGTAGTCCACTCCACATGCTCTTCTGTCATTTTGGGAGATCATGTCATCATCTCCTCCATCTCAGAGGCATATTTTCATGAGGGCCAAGGATAGGTAAACCTCTGATGATCTAAGACTCCAAAATCCTTGTTTGGCTCTGTACAAGGCAGGCACTCACTCACAGGTGTGTGGTCCCTATAAAACTGAAAGGAGGACCTAGGAAGGATTTGAAGAGATAGTTTCCCAGCCTGACTTGGAGACATGGTTGGTTTTTCCTGATCCTCTTCTAACAGCTAACAAAAAAGATTCAAAACTTCTAAAATAACCAGCTTTGTGGAATAAAGACCTGGTGCAGGTCTTTATGGTCACCATGCTCCAGACCTGGTGCATTCCGCTCCATTCCATATCCATTCCAGAAATAAGATGTAAGGTGAGTGAGGCCTAACGTATAATCTGGGGATCTACCAAGGCTGTGCTAAGCCTTGCATGTTTTCAGGCTTCCTGCATGGTGAAAGTTCCAGACACAGAGGGAGAGCTATTTGCTCCCCACCCCCTTCCCCAGTCAGATTTGTGAAGCACACAAATGTTAAGTAAACAAGAGTGCATTAGTTGTAAATAGTGTGATGGGGGTATTTATGATGGGAGTTTTATTTGTGCATATCCTTATGAAACACCACCCTTTTGTCCACCAACATTGGCCACAGAACACCCAAAATGATGTAGCTAAAACAGTCTTCACTTGTGACGCAAGCAGCTGGACTGCATATTTCTGATGAATTATTGCTGTTTGTAAAACAACAACAGCCTGGGAGCACGCCATTCATGAGCACGCCATTCATGGGAGGAGATGTTGATTTATGTGTGTCTCCACATTAAGAAACAGCAACATGACCAACAAAAGACCACAAGAATAACATCATTTTATGTTGTCGTCTTATTTCTCCATTTTCTCAAAACGACGACAGTGCTTGGTCCAAAGGAGGAGTCAAATGCACAAGCTGGGCTTGGAGACAGCAGCTCTACTCTGCTTGCAGCCCCTCAAAAGTGGCGTCCAGGGACTGGCTGCTTCTGAATAGGCAAGTTCCACACAGAGGTGTTAAAAGGGTTGTTAGGTCATTTGAGAAGTTGTGGGTGTGGTTTGGGGGGGGGCTGAAGCAGTCATAACTGCAAATATTTTTGCTTGTTATTTCTTGCTTATTATTTGTTTATTTACATTATTCACATGCTGCTTTTCGACAGAGTTTCTAAGCTGATTTTCCGGAGGGCCATTCTAGCCCAGGGCACCCTGCCCTCAGTCGCCCCATAGGGGGCGCACTCACCTCACTTCCTTCCCTCACTGCAGGAGTGGTCAGCATGAAACTGATCGGATCAGCGCAGCCTCCATCATTGCTAAAGCAATGAAGATACTCCTCCAGTCGTGAACGGGAAGCCAAGATGGGCCTGTGCAGCCTGTATTTAGTGAGGGCTTTAAAACTCCTGGCCAAGGATGAGGCAGGAGGTTTGAGGGCGACCGGAGGCTGTAGGCTGCCTCCTGCTATTCAGGGAAGCAGGCAGCCCTGTGAGGCGAACCCAAGAGAGGAGGGGAGCCTGGCTGAGTGCTAACCCCCTCCCCTCTCTCCAGCCCCAGAGGGAATCTTTCAAGGGCCATATTTAAAGGGCTGGATCCAGCCTGCAGGCCATAGATTGCCAACTCCTGGGTTAGACAAATACACGGAGGGGACAGATCTGTCAATGGCTACCAGCCAGAATAGCTAAACGCCAACGGAAGAGGCAGCGAGCCTCTGAGAACCAGATGCCAGGGACATGTGATGGAGGGGGGGGACATGCGATGCTGTCCCCCCTGCCCTCCCAGGGAGCATCTGGCTGGCCACTGTTAGAAGCAGGTTGCTGGTCTGGAAGAAGCTTTGGTCTGCTTCAGCAGGGCTCTTCCTGTGTACTTGGAAGGAACTGCCATTGAAGTCAATGGGATTGACTTCTCATTTAACGCTTAGTGGGCTACCAGATGCATGAGCAGCTGAAGATGGGAAGTACTTGGATGAAGCCCTGAGCTCTTAGTTACTACTGCCCTTTGCACCTGTGATCTTTGACCTCTTGAGATAACATTTGTCTTAAAAATGGCAGGCCTGCCTTCTGCAGAGTGACTGCTCCCAACATTTGGGCAGCAGATGGAGAAAAGCGTTGCGCAAGGTTGTTACACTGCAGGGGAGAGGTGTTCCAGAACGCAGGTAATGTAACACGAACCCAAGATCAATCACCACGACCGCTGCTTTGACCCCATCAGCCCTCTTTCCTGGGCTTTCCACTGGCTCCTCCTCCTCCTTACCTTCAGCAGGGCCTCGGAGGGTGCGGGTGCACAGCGGCGGCACCCCTACCACACACCACGTTAATTACTGAGCCATCTTCAGGACTAGAGAGCAATGCCCAGGGATGACAAAAGGACCGGCCTGCTCATGCTGGCTACTCAACATCTGCCTTTTTCCAGCTGCCTGCCAGGCCTGCCGTTCACCTTCTGCAATGATGCAGCAGGGACGCAAGGCCTGGACACTAGGCTTACCATATGTCCCGGAATGGCCTGGACCCTCCCAGATTTCAGGGTCCGGTCCCAGCATCCCAGGAGGTATGGCGGCCATCCCAGATTGCACCACCCGCTGCCCCTGCTGCCATTTTCCTTCCAGCTTGCGTCCGCTTGGCGCCGCCATTCACGAGCACACAAGCGTCCTGGGAGCCCTTAAGAACGAAGGGCTTCTAGGCCACTTGTACGCATACGCGTGGCTCGGCGAGCCTCGCGCACAGCTCAGCCTGGAAGCCCTTCGTTCTTAAGGGCTCCCAGGATGCTTGCGTGCTCACGAATGGCGGCAGCAAGCTGACGCAAGCCGGGAGGAAAATGGTGGCAGCGGCAGCAGCAGCAGCAGCGACGGCTGGAGGAAAAGCGGCAGTGGCGGCGGCCACAATAAGGGGGCAAATATTTGTTTTTAAACCAAAAAACAAACAAACAAACCTCCATTCAAAGAAAGCCAGACCCAAAAACAAAACAAAACAAAAATCAAACAAAAATTTGGTGCCCCAAAAAACTTGGGGGGGGGAGTCCCAGATCGGCTCACTGGGTCCAAGCACTTTCACACTGCTACTACTGTTACAGGTCCCCTGCTTTCTTTGCAGACATGTTGTGGCTGTTCACAGTGAGGATGGGAGAGTAAAAGAAGGAGTGAAGAGCAGCCGAGCTTAAATATTTATTTCTTAGATCAGGGGTTTCCAACCCCTTCCTGGCCAGGAACCACCTCTGGCGCCACTCTCCTTCTGAATACCACCGGAAGTAACTGGCGAAGACATCACCAGTTACTTCCGGGTTTTCACAGGCCAGAACATGCAGGGAGGAGGCTCTGGGCATGTGGGAGGGCCCTTTTCAGCATTCCTGAGAGGCATGGCCAAAGGCAGGAGCTTCTTGGGAGCAAAAACGTGCCACCAAAAGCGCCACGTCGGAATGGGGTTCCAGTGGTCTGAGTACCATCAGCAGTCAGCTGAAGTACCCTGGTAGTACTAGTACCACAGGTTGGGAAGCCCTGCCTTAGATCTCTTTTTTGGTGGAGGCCCCAGCTGAAGAGGAGAAAGAAAAACTCCTCACAAAACCGGAGTGTAGAGTTCCATATGAATCCCTCAGTTGTCCGGAGACACAGGAAATGACAGGAGACAATCCACTCCATCGCCGTGTTAACTTCCTGTGCAACCAAATCAAAGGCTGGCGGCAGCACCAGTGAGGCACACCGACCGAGCTGTCAGGAGCAGCAGCTCATTTGGATTCCCAGCTCCGCCGGGTGAAAGGCAGCTCCCCACATTCTGTTCCAGGCTACCGGGACCAGGAATCCGGATGAAACCATACAGATAAAGAGGCAGGAGGAGAGGAGGGGACTTGATTGTTTGGGAGTCACCAGGAACAGGTCTGGTGGCGGACCCAATAGTGTGTCACCCCTTTATGCTCTACCTGTAAGTGGGGCGAGGGGCCCAGCCAGGGCTGGCCTTTCTGTGAAGCGAGATGAGCCTGTCACATGGAGTGGCGGATTGGTGGAACCAGTAGATTGACATGGAGGAGGCCCCGCCCCAGTGTTCGTGGTTGAGCCACCTTGGCTGGCGGCCTCAACCCTGCCAGCCACCTTGCTTCTGCTCCCCAACAACAGACCCCCAGCTGTAATGTTGGCTCCGTGTGAGGCAGCCTGCAGGGAAGGGGTGGAGCTGTGATCGTCACCCCCCCTTGCCCAGGCAGCAGGATAACAGTGCTGCTGCCGGCTGCTCCCTCCCAATCTCGCGGGGAAGGGAAACCGGCGTCGCCTCTGCCAGACTGCTTGGCCCTGAGGAGCCAAAAGAGAGGCTCCAGTGCACCCTCCTGATGTTGACCTCGTCACCCAGGCAGCGGTGATGCTGCTGTTGCTCCGTCCGATCCATCATCTCACCCGCCATGAATGAGAGGCTCTCCCTCTGCCTCTCACAGCCGCAAACAGCCTGCAGTACTTTCTTTGAAGAACATCCATCCATAGGCTGGCACTGTATTCATGGAATTGACAGGTAGAGAAGGTCTGCAAGTGTGGGGTTCTGATCGTGTCTGAAGAGCAGTTGCCTTTTACTGCTGATTTTACATGGAGTCACATGTACAACTCAGTTCTGAGAATGCCTCCTTCTCAGAATTGAGAACTGTGCACACTGGCTCTTGCGAGACGAGTAAGCTTCGCTGGAGGCAGCAATGTGGTGGGTGTAACTGTTAGAAAGCTGAACCAGGTCTTCTTGGTCTGAGTCAGAAGCCCATTCAGCCACAAAACTCACTGGATGACCCCAGCCCAGTCCCCAATTCACAGTCTAGTCTACCTCAAAGTGCTGCTGTGGGGATAAAGAAGGGAGGAACCCTGAGCTCCTAGGAGAAAGGCTGAAGACAGAGGTCTCTGTCAGCACAAACAAGGCCTCCTGGCACTGCTTAGCTTGGCAACATGGCCGGGGGGGGGGGCATCTGTCCATTGCCGCAGGCAGCAACATGTTTGGGGCCGACCCGAGGCCCAACCAAGACTGACAGGGACACAGAGGGCAATGCTCTTCCTTCCTCCCTGAAGGCAGGTCTAGAGCAGTGTCTCTCAACCTTTTTCCAACTGTGGTCCCCTTCCAACCTTGTTTCCTTCCTCCTGTGACCCCTCCCCTGTCCTACCGGTAGAAAGGTAGCTGCTGCAGCCACACACCTGCCTGTGACAAATGAGATGCGGACAGATGCGTGGACAGTGGAGTGCGGAAGTGAGAGGGAGAAGGAAGGAGAAGGGGAAGCGACGTTGCCGCTGCAGAGTGCGCTTGCCGACCCCTCCATTGGGAAGCACGGGCATTTCTCTGATTTCGTTTTTATCTTCTGTTTTCTTTTCTTGGTCACACTTCTCTGTTTTCTTCACTTCTCTCTGTGGCCCCCTAATCTCATGCCGTGGCCCCCCTTTATGTGATTTTCACCTGTGGCCCCCTTGGAATATCCTGGGGCCCCCTGGGGGCCATGTGGCCCCAGGTTGAGAACCCCTGGTCTAGAGTAGTGGGGAAGGGAGTAATAATGTTCCAAACTTTCTCTGTTTCCTCGTATCAAAACAAAAACCCCAGGGACTGTGTTTAGAAAGAGGAAGGAGACAGGCCCGTGAAGATCATGCCCCTCCCGCCCCAGCACCCCTAATGCATCTTTTGGGGAGTGGGGAGCACTCCGTCCTCACCAGTTCTTGGGCCTCGAGGTCTTTGGAGGTCTTACAGGCCTGAAAGGAGAGCATTTGGCCATCGCTGCAGATCATGTATAATACCGGTAATGCATCCTACACATAGAACTTGAATACAGCAGTCAGTCCACACTGGGAACTGGGCCAAGAGGCACCTTTCAAAGTGGGGGGAGGGGCTCTTGTATTTAGCGGGGGGATAGCAACTGTCTCCATTCACCCTAGCAGAGCATCTGTCCCAGTGGCGATTGCTGGTGGTGTCTCCTTGGGACAGGGGGGGAGCCCCTTTTCCGTGTCTTTTTCTCATGACCTCCACTACATAAAGGACTTTGTGAAATGTTTTGTCGAAAATCAGGGTATAAATAAATGCCTTTAACAATAGTAATCGTAGTAGTAATCATCATCATCTTTCATTAGAACTGGGGTGGGTGCAGGGAAGGGTAGATATGACACAAATGGCATCTGACCCCAGAAGTCGCTCGGAGTATTTAGACCATGAATTACTCAGTTAGAGCAATATAAGGCGCGTTGAAGTAAATTCCCTAGCGGCCAAATGAAGTCACTGGTGATGGGCAGGGGGAGAAGGAACGTTCTCAGCAAACCCTCGTTCAATGAACTCCGTCCAATAACAGCTTGAGTCAAAATATTTGCATGTAAATTATAGAGCTCAAAAGAAAAACCTCATGAGCAGCAAGGAGATGATGGAAGCGAGAGAAGATGGCAAAGGTTGCAATGAAATCATATTTACCTTCCTCCGATTCTTGTCAACTTTCCATCCTTGGAGGAACCGTATGTCATTGTGTGCCAAACACCAAATGCTCTTTCTCATAATGTAAACAGGGTCCAGCAATTCCTTGGAAAAGCAGACGAACCCGGACGCCATAAATCTGGGGCGGCCGATATTTTATCATGGTTTCGTGGCAGAGAAGGAAAGATGGATGGCGTGATTCAAAGGGGTCGGCTCTCCTTCTCCCGGTCAGTTGGGTGTCCACTGTGTCTGGAATCTTAGCTGGTATCTGAACATAAATGGGGACCCAGATGCTCCCTGGCTCCGTTGATTGAGGAATTTTACACCTGTCACGTTGAAAGAGATAGGGGGGGAAAAAAACAAATTTAAAATGGCTTGGCCATCCTTATGGAGAGGTGCACTGTTCGTTTCTTAGGGTACCAGGAATGCATTGTCTCGAAACAACAGGCTTGTTTGCCTGTCTTTCTTTCTGTCATTTCTATCCTGCTGATCATTCCAAAAAGAAAACGTGCTGAGGCTTCATTTCTTAGTTGATTCTCAGCTGTGGTCCTGTTTTAATTGTCAATGCTTTAATTGTCTCATTGTTTGTATTGTTTTAATTTTATTTGCAAGCTGCCTTGCAGGCTATGTGCAGCTAGACAGCGTCCACACTCCCTGTGGACGTACTAAACTTAGTGGTGCTGTCCTGACCGTCTGCGCTCAGAAGAGAGTGCCACGAAATTCAGTGGAACCGATTCCTAAGAAGCACCCTGGCTGCCTGGAGTTGTCAATAATATAATATATATAATATACAGTATTTATATACCGCCTTTCTGGTCATTGGATTTCTCCTCTGACTTTATTCAAGGCGGTGTACATGGGCAGGCTGTTCTAAACCCCAAGGGGTTTTTACAATATAATAACGTTCTAATCTTTCATAGAACCCTTCATTCGAGACGTTACTTTCACAGTCCATATCTCTCTCTCTCTCTCTCTCTCTCTCTCTCTCTCTCTCTCTCTCTCTCTCTCTCTCTCTGGCGTTCGCCTCAGCACGCTTCAGCTTCAGCTGCAGCTCCACTCCCCCACAGGGCTCTGCAGCTTATCAGCTCGGCGTGCCAGCAGCTCTCCGACAGACTTCTGGCCGTCTTGAACTGCTGTCCTTCAGATCTTCAGGCATTTGTGAGACGAACGCTCTACCAACTGAGCCAGATGTCCAGTGAGGGAATGTTCCCAGTGAGGGAATGTTCCGTTGACTAATCCGTTCATTTCAAATACATGAGAATATTCTGCATAGAGACGCAAAGGGTTGTGCTGCACAAGTTCTCTTCATTTCTGCTTGTTTGATTAGTATTTATAGCCAACTTGACAGCACACCATGCATGCATATTCATTATATGCAACAGACAAAAATGCTATTTAGACGTATCCTCCCTGTCTCTGGGCTCTAGTATCTGCTCTTCAATGTGCTCTGAAGATCAGAGACAAACCCATCTACTCCAGGATGTTCTGGGCCTGCAGATGGCACCAGCAGCCCTGCCTCACTTTCACTTGGGATGTCAATATCCCTGATCATGATGGTGCTTGCCCTTCCCTCCTGCTGCCAGAGCCTGCTGGATTCTCCTGGCTAGCCCACTAATGAGGCAGGCTAAGATGGCTGCCTCAGGTGGCATATGGCTGCCGTAGTGCCCTCCGCACATTAGCCACCTCCACCAATCACTTTAGCCCCCCACCCCCACCCCACAGTGGTCATCCACACTTACCTTGCAGCAGTATTGGCTGCTGCCCCAGTCATTGCTTCGGCTGGTCTCCACCCCCTCCCCTCCTGTCCCACTCTGCCTAAAGACTAGGGGGAGCAGGAAGAAGGAGGGGCAGTCAATGGGTGCCCCTCTCTCCTCACTGGTGTGCCCGAGATGATGCCCCAACCACTGCTGCTGCCAATTCCTCCTCCCTCCCCCCCTCCTGTCCTGCTTCCTCTGCCTAAAGCCAGAGGGATGAGCTCTCTCTAAATCCTCTAGTCTAGACTTGATGGTCAGCAACTCCCTGTTCAGCATGCTAGTTCTGTTCCAGTTCTGATTGACTCCTCCAGCAAATTTATTTATTTACTTATTTACAGTATTTATATCCCGCCTTTCTCCCCGAAGGGACCCAAGGCGGCTTACAACAGGGAAAAAAAATACATACAAAAAACACAGTATAAAAAGTATCACATTTTAAAACAATAAAAACAATTAATGAAAATTAATAAAAACAGTGTCTAAAAATAATTTAAAAGATCATGGCTTCAATCAGAGCAGGAGCATAAAAACAGCAGCACCCCCACTTGTACCAGCAGATGTTAAAAAAGGCAGGGGCTTAGAAGGCTTCTTTGAACAAGAAGGTTTTTAGGCCTCGCCGGAATGTGTCCAAGGAGGGAGCAGTTCGTAGGTCAAAGGGGAGGGAATTCCATAAGGTTGGTGCCACTACTGAGAAGGCCCTATTTCTGGCCGCCGCCCCTCGCACCTCCTTGGGCGACGGCACCCGCAAAACGGCCTTCTCTGATGATCTGAGGAGACGAGCCGGACTATATAGAAGTAGGCGGTCTCTCAAATATCCTGGCCCCAAGCCGTATAGGGCCTGCAGATGTCAGGAAACCTGGACATCCCATAGAGAGGCAGGGAAATAGGTTTGCAGAAACATGCTAGGGCCTAGCAGTGGTTCTCAAACGTTTTAGCACTGGGAACCACTTTTTAAAACGACACTTTATTAGGACCCACCTAGCTTTACGAGACTTTAAAAAAGTGATCTAGAAATAAATAATATATTTATTTATGTACAATAATATTTTTATTCATTTGCAAAAAAACCCTCAATCCATTTCTTGTAATGAGGCAGCCCTAATGAATAGCCTCAAGGCTTGAGGGGCTTAGTTATGTGACCCAGCCTTCATTAACAGACTTAGAAAAAGACGCTCAAACATTGAAATTAAAAGACGCTTACTCCTTGAAAGCTATGGCAAATTTAGATAGCATAATAAAAAGCAGAGATATCACCATGCCAACAAAAGTTCGTATAGCCAAGATGGTGTAGTGGTTTGGGAGTCGGACTTAGACCTGGAAGATCCAGGTTCAAATCCCCGCTCAGCCACGAAGCTTCCTGGGTGACCTTGGGCCAGTCACTATCTCTCAGCCCCACCTACCTCACAGGGTTGTTGTGAGGACAAAAAGGAGGGGAGGAAATATGTACACCACTCTGAGCTCCTTGGAGGAAGGGTGGTATAAAAATGTGAAAAATAAAAAATAAAATAAAATAGTCAGGGCGATGGTGTTCCCAGTAGCAATGTATGGTTGCGAGAGTTGGACCATAAGGAAGGCTGAGCGCCAAAGAATAGATGCTTTCGAACTGTGGTGCTGGAGAAGACTCCTGAGAGTCCCTTGGACTGCTAGGAGATCAAATCAGTCAATCCTGAATGAAATCAACCCTGACTGTTCCCTGGAAGGATAGGTACTGAGGCTGAAGCTCAAATATTTTGGCCACCTAATGCGAAGAGAGGACTCTCTGGAGAAGACTCTGATGCTGGGAAAAATTGAAGGCAAAAGGAGAAGGGAAGGCAAAGGATGAGATGGTTAGACAGCATAACATGAAAATGAGTGAACTCAGGAAGAGAGTGGAGGACAGGAAGGCCTGGCGGGATATGGTTCATGGGATCACGAAGGGTCGGACACGACTTAACGACTGAACAACAACAACATGTACACAAGCTTGCAAACTGCAGGAGCTCAGCTGTTTGCAGGGTAATTGGCAGCTATCATGCAAACTGCAGGAGCTCAACTCGTTGAAGGGCAATTAGCAGCTATCTGATTTTTGGATAGCCTCAGGGCTTGTGGCAATTACTTATCTGATCTTTCCATCACCTGGGACCCACCAGAAATCAGGTCGCGACCCACCAAGTGGGTCCCAACCCACAGTTTGAGAAACACTGTGCTAGGGCATGAGCTACAATGTAGCCTCAATGTAGCTACAATGAGTTTATTTTTTAAACTCATGCTAAGCTAACATTGGGCTTGCAGCCCCCCTCAGGCTCTCTGGGACCCTGGTACAGCCCAGACCCAAGACCCAAGGGTTCAGTGCTGAGGACTCTCGTTGAAATACCATCTCCAGGAAGACTCAGGGGTGCCCAACATTATTCTCATTTAGGTGCCTTTTCATTTTCCAAGGCTTTCCACTTCTGCTGCTATTCTTTTGGATTCATTGTTTTTATGACAACTGACCTACATTTTTTTTCTGTCTTCTGCTGGTGTACTTAACTGTACTTCTGTTAAGTGGTTTTCACATTTTATTGTTTTAATTTGTATTTATACTTGTGATAGTTTGATTGTTAGTCACTTTACAGACTCCTCTTAGAAAAGTGACTCATAAATATTTGGAAGAAATAAATGTAATTGTTAGAGTGTTTCTCAAACTGTGGGTCGGGACCCACTTGGTGGGTCGCGACCTGATTTCTGGTGGGTCCCACAGAGCCTCCAATGAAAACAGGGATGATGAAAAGATCAGATAAGTAATTGCCTCAAGCCCTGAGGCTATTCAAAAATCAGATAGCTGCTAATTGTCCTTCATAGAGCTAAGCTCCTGCAGTTTGCAAGGAGCTGAGCACCTGCAGTTTGCAAGCTTCTGAAAATATAGGAAGATAAATATTCGAGGGTCTTTTTTCTGGTGTGTTTTTTCCAAGTCTGTCAATGACAGGTAGTGGGGGCAGGTGAAGGCTGGGTCACATAACTAACAGCCCAACACTAACCGACTTTCTAGCACCAATGCAGCCATGCCAATGGGGTGTGGGCTGCATTCTGCTGTGGGGGGACAGCCACGGAGGCCTCCTCAAAGTAAGGGAATGTTTGTTCCCTTTCCTTGGTGCTGCATCGCAACTGCATCAGTGCTGCAAAGTTGGTTAGGATTGGGCTGCAAGTCCCTCAAGCCTTGAGGCTATTCATTAGGGCTGCTGCATTACGAGAAATGGATGGAGTTTTTTTGCAAATAAATAAATATTACTTGTAAATAAATAATTATTTCTTTCTAGATCATCTTTTTTAAAAGTCTCGTAAAGCTAGGTGGGTCCCGATAGAGTGTCATTTTAAAAAGTGGGTCCCGGTGCTACAAGGTTTAGGAACCACTGGTTGAAGGATTGGCCAACTGGACTATTTTCTTTTTCATTCCTTATTAAGCAACACATCAGAAACAGAAACACCTCATAAAAAATGTGTGACCTTAATTTTCAGTAGATACAATTGTAGATTTTCACGACGTGACCATATTTTCGAGTTAGAAACCCACATACTTCCGGGTAAGACTACGTCGTTTCCAAATACTTTATTACAAAAACCAGATGTTACAAGTAACATCTTAATTTTCAGCTTCACCAATTAAAATCTTTTCCACTAATTAGTCTACTGGAGCTTTAGTTGGCTGATCTGCCAATCCAAGCAGGCTGCCCCAGTGAGAGCACCCTATGGAATACAGTCTTAGGCAGTACAGCCTGATAAAGGACAACAAGGGTATTGTCAGTACAGTTGCATCAAGAAGATTCCAGACACTGAAAATGGAAATGCTGCAAGCAGTCGCTTTGGAGGGCAAATTGGCACTTCCAGGGGATTTTTGGAATGAAAACGGCACAGGGGAAAGTCTGAAACCTTCCGCCCCACTGCCAGGCCAGTTCAGTCTCCCCACCCATCCTCCCAGTGTGGGGCCCCCTGCACCTTCCACCTCCTCCCAAGGGGGCAGGTCTACACAGTAGCATAGCCAGAGGGGGGGCAGCGCAGTAAGTGCTGCACGGTGTTACACGGAGGTGCAAAGTGGCTCCTCCCACTCGCTGTCGGAGCCAGTCTGGGAGCAAAGGCAACTCTGCCTTTGCTGCCGGACTGGCTCCAATGGTGAGTGGGAGGAGCCACTTTGTACCGCCGTGTAATGCCGTGCAGCACTTACCGCCCTGCCGCCGCCCCACGGCTATGCTGCTGGATCTACACCAAGGGGGAAGGGTAGGACTGGTGATGATGAGCAGTCGACCAGATGTAGGCCTCTCTGCTGCTGGAATGGGATTTATCAAAAACTCGTCGAACAAAAAAAGCAAACAAGAGTCTTTACATCAGGACTGGTCACAGTAAACGGCCCCTCCTTCTTCTCCCCCCTTGTTCTGTGCACTGGGGTCCCACTTCCGGCCACTCACCACAAGTTCCTTCATTCTAGTTACAGTGGTAGACCTGTCTGGAAGAAGACTTGGCAGCACAGATAGGAGGGGCCTCTTGGTGGGCTTGTGGTGTCCCCTGGCTAGAGGTTGCGCTCTCCAGGTGCAGCCTCTAGCCAGGGGCAGCAGGAGGAGGAGGACAGTCCAAGGCCAGTGCTAGCAGCCTCTCAGCCCTCACCTGTCTGCCCTCCTGCTTCTGTCTTCTTCCCGCTAGAGCCCCGTCTTCATTTCTCCTTCCTGTATCCTGCAGCCCCTCTGATCCCTCATCTCTCCCCTTCACCTTCACCTTATGGCTAGGCTTACCATATCACTGCAGACGGAGACAACAGCCATGAAATTAAAAGACGCTTACTCCTTGGAAGGAAAGCTATGGCAAATTTAGATAGCATAATAAAAAGCAGAGATATCACCATGCCAACAAAAGTTCGTATAGTCAGGGTCATGGTGTTCCCAGTAGCAATGTATGGTTGCGAGAGTTGGACCATAAGGAAGGCTGAGCACCGAAGAATAGATGCTTTCGAACTGTGGTGCTGGAGAAGACTCCTGAGAGTCCCTTGGACTGCTAGGAGATCAAATCGGTCAATCCTAAATGAAATCAACCCTGACTGTTCCCTGGAAGGACAGGTACTGAGGCTGAAGCTCAAATATTTTGGCCACCTAATGCGAAGAGAGGACTCTCTGGAGAAGACTCTGATGCTGGGAAAGATTGAAGGCAAAAGGAGAAGGGGAAGGCAAAGGATGAGATGGTTAGACAGCATCACTGGTGCAAAGAACATGAAAATGAGCGAACTCAGGAAGAGAATGGAGGACAGGAAGGCCTGGCGGGAGATGGTTCATGGGATCACGAAGGGTCGGACACGACTTAACGACGGAACAACAACAACAACAACAACAAAGAGTGTCTCCCGATATTTGTCAGGATGGAGACAGGGACCAGTGAGAAGCCAGCCAGGGCCTCCTTGTGGCACTCCTGCACACGAGCCTGCCAACATGCAGCGTCCATTCTTGGCTATCAGGGCAAAGAGCTGCCGCTGGTTGACAGACTGGCCCTCCTTGAACTGTTTGTTTTGAAAGCCTCCTAAGCTGCCTACCGTAGTTACCTAGTTACAAGAAGGAGGGCGCCAATATTTTGAATAAATAAGGAAGCAAGCAGGAATCACTTGCCATGATGGAGCCTTGCGCTGCTCCAGTTCTTCTCAGCAGGGCTTGCCCAGGAGAACTTCCGAATGGATTCAGGGAGGGAGGGACAGTCTGATCAATGGCCAGGATGGCCGTATGTGGAGCCTCCTCCAGGGTCAGGCCAGAATGCCACCGAGTGTCACCTGCTGGGTGGGAGGCAGAAGAGGCCTTCTCCCTGCCAACAGGTGACAGTGGGCTTCCCCATAGCCTCTGGCTTGCTGCTGTGGGTACTGAAGTTGATAGACTTTTTGTCTGGCCCAACAGGGCTGTTTGTATGTTCACAGGAGCCAGAGATCTGTCTGCTTCCCACTCTGCCACATGTAATGGTGCCCCAACGTCTTCACATCTTGACCACTTTCCTTCACACACACACACACACACACACACACACACACACACACACACACACACACACACACTGATCCCCAGGACACTTCGCCATAAGGCGAGGAGGGATGAGTGTGGGTGGCTCTGTGCAACCCCCCTTGATTTCAGGCCTCCTTTGTTACTGTCCTCGCTTCTCTTTCTTTGTTTTTAAACCAAAGATTCCGAACCTCAGACCCTTTTTGCTTCCCAAGTCGGATGAGACTAATAAGAATACCACCTGAGGGAAAAAGCTAATGCACAGACGTACTTCCTCTCTGGAGGATCAAACGGCCGAGGCTGTTCCTTTTCAAGTTTTATTAATCCCCGGTTCATAATTTCTACCACATCATTAGTCATTTCCTATTATCGAATATTTGGTTGCCGAGTCACCCCCGCAGTACACAGGGAGATAGCCTTGCCACCTGCAAGGCTCCCCACAAGCACATCTGGGCAAAAGGCAGAGGGAGATGCCTTTTTAAAGGCAAGTCAATTAGAAACACAGGGCAAGATGTTTCTGTCTTGTTTTGTTTTACATGACCATTAGTTTCTTTAATCCATATTATCTCCCCAGAGGCGGTGGCAGCTCCACTTCCCGTTCAAAGAAAGTATCCAAGATGGAGCAATGTGAGGGGAGGAAGTAACTTGGGGTGGGGTGGGGGTCAGCTGTACCACAGAATTAACATCTCTGCTCTGCCGAGGTGGTGACGGGCTGAGATAGGCCATGTGCTGACGGGAGCAGAACTTCGAAATGATTCTGGGGACAACAATGGATATAGTACGAATCCGATCAGTGTGCAAAGTATGTGAAAGTAGCTCCCTGCCCCAAGCAGCCACCAATCTAACGTTTGGGGCAAGGGCGACAGCTGAAGCAGACCAGCGGATGTGGGGGTAAATACGGGAAGAATATGCATTCATTTCAGTTCTGCCTCCCTTCATGACGACAGCAAGATCCTAAGCCTTTTGATGGTGAGCCACGCTGGTTACTACTGTTTTATGTACTTGGGTTTTTAGGTTGTGTTGTTTCAGTTGTCTGCTGTAATATTTAATCTAGTTTTTAATCACAGTTAGCCACACTGAACGCTTAATGTGATATAAAAGTGAGACAGAAACATTTAAAATAAATAAATACAGGTAGACCCCCATATCCACTGATTCACTATCCACGGTTTCAGTTATCCACGGATCGTGGGGACCCCCCCCAGGCTTTTACTTTTTTCCCAGTAAGCTTCGTTTCTTCCTTAAAGAAACAGGAGAAGCAGCACAGGCAAGTAGAACGAGACTAAGTCCTAGAGAGGCTCTGCAAGGTTAACAGAAACCTTGCAGAGCCTCTCTAGGACTTAGTCTACTTGCCTGCAATGGAGGCTGCTTCTCTGTTTGTTTTAAGGAAGAAACAAAGCTTGCTGAAAGAAAAATAAGAGCGGGGGGGGGCAAGCATGCCTGCCTGCAGGGGAGGCAGGGTGGGGGTCACCATGGAGGGGGTGTTCGCTCTTATCCACGGTTTCAAGTATCCACGGAGGGGCCTGGAACATATCCCCAGCGGATATGGGGGCCCACCTGTACATCTTTGCAGGCAAGAGAGTTCTGCTGTCCCAGTGGCCATCGACACACAAGTCCTTCGCTGTTAACTTCAGTAAGATGCATCTCTGTCTGCCTCTTGGTTTCACACCCTTTCAGACATTTCCCCCCACTGTACCACCCACTGGCCCCCTGCTCTCTCCCCTCTGCCACCCCCAGCCTCCTGACCTCTACATGTTCTGCAGAAGGTCTGAAAAGACCACCCATATGTGTATAGCCGTACATGCTCCCCGCAATCTGGAACCTCTGCTTTGCACTCTTGGTGTGTGCTGTTGGTGTTCTACATAATCTGGAATTCCAAAGGCACAGGGTTTGTTCCAGCCTGTGTTGAGCCCCGTAGCACTTATGCATCTTCCAAACCTTTCGCCAAACACCCAGAAGTCAGGGGTCGGCTCCTGTATCCAGTGAACGTGGGGGGGGGGAGATTCTGAAAAGGTCCTTTGTGCTAGCCCCACCTCACCCCATTGATTCAATAGGGGAAATCCACACCAACAGGAGAAAGAACTATACATGGGAAAGAGGGATCTGGGTCACTCTGTGTAGAGTGCAAAGGTGGGACAGTCTTTTCTCCTTCTCTTTTATTAGTAACAGTAACGAAATCTCAGAAATGGAGGCTTAACCATAATTGCTACATGCGTCTAATAAATTGCCTCCGGTTCCTCGAAATGAATTCTTGTGAATCAATCAAGGCCTTTGTTCTCGAGGCTGCAGATTATTTTATTTCATTTATTTCTGCCTTCCTGTGGGGTTTTTCATGCCATAACAATGAGGGAAAGTCTCTAGAGTGGAAGTGGAGGCTGGCCACTCAAGGGAATGAAGTCGGGTCAGGCAAAACCCCGCATCAGAAAATGGTCACTTAGATTGCAGGCGAGCGAGAGGAAAGCGGGCATGCTTTTTTTCCACGTCAGTTGTCCCTTGACTGCTGAGAAAAGGTTCCTCACAAGTGTTGGTGCCATAACGGATTTCTCTGCAGGCTTCCTTACAGCTTCTTGCCAAGGTGAACCTAGACTTGATGTGGAAAAAGGTCTGTGAGTGAGAATCAAGTGGACATCCCCAATGCCCGTTTTATCTCAAAACAGCCGCAGAGAAATCCAGTTTGGGTCCGAGCCACAGAGTGGGGGGAGGGGAATCTAACCACCACCACCCCAATGGTCCTGATCCAAATTCCCCTGCCACCGCTGCCACAGAGGGGAAATTTTACAGGCACAAATTGTGCCCGGGGCTTCCTGGCTTCCAGAAGTCAGCATGGCTTCTGCAAGGGGAAGTCTTGCCTCACAAACCTGTTAGAATTTTTTGAAAAGGTCAGCAGGCATGTGGATGTGAGCGAACCCGTGGATATTATATATCTGGATTTTCAGAAGGCGTTTGACACGGTTCCTCATGAAAGGCTCCTGAGAAAACTCCACAGTCAGGGAATAAGAGGGCAGGTCCTCTTATGGATTAGGAACTGGTTGAAGACCAGGAAACAGCGAGTGGGAGTCAATGGGCAATTTTCACAATGGCGAGAGGTGAAAAGCGGTGTTCCCCAAGGATCGGTCTTAGGACCGGTGCTTTTCAACTTATTCATAAATGACCTGGAGTCGGGGATAGGCAGTGAGGTGGCCAAGTTTGCAGATGACACTAAACTTTTCCGGGTGGTGAAGACCAGCAGGGATTGTGAAGAGCTCCAGAAGGATCTCTCCAAACTGGGAGAATGGGCAGCAAAATGGCAGATGCGCTTCAATGTAGGTAAGTGCAAAGTAATGCACATTGGGGCAAGAAACCAAAATTTCACATATACGCTAATGGGTTCTGAGTTGTCTGTGACGGATCAAGAGAGAGATCTTGGGGTGCTGGTGGACAGGTCGATGAAAGTGTCAACCCAGTGTGCGGCGGCTGTGAAGAAGGCCAATTCCATGCTCGGGATCATTAAAAAAGGGATTGAGAATAAAACGGTCAATATCATTATGCCTTTGTACAAATCGATGGTAAGGCCACATCTGGAGTATTGTGTCCAGTTCTGGTCACCACACCTCAAAAAGGATATAGTTGAATTGGAAAAGGTGCAGAAAAGAGCAACCAGAATGATTCGTGGGCTGGAGCACCTCCCTTATGAGGAAAGGCTACAGCGTCTGGGGCTTTTCAGCCTAGAAAAAAGGCGCCTGAGGGGGGACATGATTGAGACTTATAAAATTATGCATGGGATGGAGAGAGTGGATAGAGGGAAATTCTTCTCCCTCTCGCACAACACCAGAACCAGGGGACATGCACTAAAATTGAGTGGAGGGAGAGTTAGAACAGACAAAAGAAAATATTTCTTTACCCAGCGTGTAATTCATCTGTGGAACTCCTTGCCACAGGATGTGGTGATGGCACCTGGCCTAGATGCCTTTAAAAGGGGTTTGGACAGATTCATGGAGGAAAAGACCATCACAGGTTACAAGCCATAAGCAACCTCCTGGTTTTTAGAAGTGGGTTTTCTCTGTGCCAGGTGCAAGGGAGTGGCGACTGGACACAGGTTATCTTGTTGTCTTGTGTGCTCCCTGAGGCATCTGCTGGGGCCACTGTGTGACACAAGAAGCTGGACTAGATGGGCTTTTGGCCTGATCCAGCAGGGCTGTTCTTATGTTCTTATGTTCTTATGTTCTTATGTTCTTATGTTCTTATGTTCTGGCTCCACCCTGGGCACCTCCCTCAGGACCTCCCTGCTATTTGATTTCTTTCTCACATGTCTGTCCTGCCCGTCCACCAAGGAGCGCAGGGTGGACTTAGAGCAGACCTCATTTTATCCTCTCCTAGGTTAGTTGGAGAGATATCTGCTCATTTAGTTTCATGCCTGGCTCAGCCAGGATTTGAAACAGGAACTCCCTGCTCCTAGTCACACTAACTTAGCGATTTTTAATGTTTTTCATCTCACAGCACACGGACGTCTGTGGTCCTCCTCTCTATGGTCTTTGCCTCTTGTGACATCACTTCCGACTTCCAGGAGACTCTTCCGGATTCTGCAGCTCTGTTTCTAGGGCAACTGTTTGGCTCACCGGCACAGGAAGAGGGACAGACAATTCGTTACTACAGACAGTTGCCATAGAAACAGAGCCGCAGAACTCAGAAGAGGTTTTTTTTTAGCAATTTTCAACGGCGGTGTTTCAAATTCCCACGGCACACCTCCGAACCACTCACAGCGCACCAAAGTTCCACAGCACAGATGTTGACAATTGCTGTACTAACTATTATACCATGCACAGGTGCTACACTGCGGTTTTGGTAATTTTTATTTATTAAAATACTTATATCCTTTTTCAGGGGGCTAATAATCCACTATTAATCCATTAAAATTCAATACAAAATATAAAAGCTACAACATGACTAAACAACAATTGGAAATGCTCAGCAACCCCTCAAGGCAGCAAACAAACTGTGAACTTTGCAGATCCAAACCAGAGCTCTTGTCCAGTCCCCAGAGAGAGTACACTGGAACAACATTGGATCTTAAGACACTGCCTGAAAGAGAACGAAGAGGGAATGAGGGGCACATTGCTGGGGAGGGGGCTCCACAGTGACAGGGCTACTGCTGAGAAGGGCTTCCCTCCACATGGTCACCATTGTGCTTCAGATGGAGTAGACACACAGAGAAGGGCCTTGCTCTGAGGATCGGAAGAGCCTTAGTACCAGAGGCGTCACTAGACGCGCGTCACCCCAGAGCGGGGCGCGCACGTCACCCTAGTGACGCCTCCCCCCTGACACACCCCCTTTTCAAATCTTTGGCGCGGCCATAGGCGCGATTTTGGGGTGGGCGCCCGATGGGGAGCCGCTCCGGGTGTCCGACGGGCTGCCGCTCCGGGCGCCCCCTCAATGGTTGCAGCTGGCTCGGGGACGTCTTCCCTGGCCGGCTGTCCTGGGCCTTCTGAGGAAGGCCCGCTGCGCGAACGCTATTTATAACGTGTTTTAGCGCATGCGCAGACCTTCCTGAGGGGAAAGGGCAGCCCTTTTCCCTCAGGAACGGTCTGCGCATGCGCTAAAACACGTTATAAATAGCGTTCGCGCAGCGGGCCTTCCTCAGAAGACCCAGGAGCACAGGCCCGGGAGGACGCTCCGAGGCCTTCTCCCGGCCTCGGAGCCTCCCAGGTGACGCGCGCAGGGGAGGTGACGCGCGCGCGTGTCACCCTTCTGCGCACGTCACCCTGGGGCGATCCGCCTCGCCCGCCATGCTACAGTGACGCCCCTGCTTAGTACAGTCTGTGGGTATGCTTGGAAGGGAAAGACGGTCCTTTGAGTATCTCAGACCTGCACAGGGTGGGGCTTTAAGGGTCAAACCAGCACTTTAAATTGGGCCCAGAAACAATTCAGGGGCCAATACCATCTTCCTCCTCCTCCTCCTCCTCCTAACTGGCATTCCATGCTTCAAGTGACCTACTCCACTCCAGTCAACCACCTGGTGGCCACACCCTGAACCAACGGACGTTTCTGGACACTTTGCAGAGCCGGCAGCCCAACACACAGAACCTCAGCAGCAGCAGCAGCAGCAGCCTGACCGTAACCAAGGCACGAAGAGTGACTCTGTGGCTGAGTGGCAGTTCTCCGGCGGGAATGCAGGCAGCTGGCAGGGCACTCCAGCGCGCAGCTCCCACTCATGTCAGCCGGGCTTGTCTGGGGCTGGGGGGAGGCAGGGAGCTTCCCGGAGGGTGGGGCCCTTTGTCTCTCCATTTGCTGCACTGCAGGCAGCAGGTTTGCAAATGTCAAGTGGCCATGGCTGCTGCTGCTGCTGCTGCTGCTGCTCCTTCTGAAAGGCTGAAGAGGGTTGGAGGAGCTTTGAGTGAAGGAAAACAAGTCTTTTATCAGCTCGGAAGTGATGCTTCTGCTTTATCTGAAGCAGAGTAATTCCCTCATACGCCTTATCTAGGAGTGCTTCCATTTTCCCCCTTCCTAGAGGGATGTGGGGACAGTAGGGGAGGGATACCCAAAATGCTCTTCACATACAGTCATGTGCCAGACAGGACTCTGGAGTGCCTATGTTCAAGCAGTCCCTGCAGCTACTGTTGCCTCCTTCGAATTTGTGAAAATGAACGTTCTCTGGATTCCAGAGAACTTTTTACTCAAGGAAGATTTAGTTGGAGGGAAGGGAAAGCATGTAGGACCTCTGCTTCCCACAGAAACCCCAAGACATGATCCACATGATAACATGACATGATCCACATACAAACTTGAGTGCTTTATTGATAGGTAAATGGGCCAGAAGCCAAGACCAACAAGATTGCAACCGGGTCAGCCAGATACATGCTGCTGCCATGCCTAAGGGCATCTGGCTGGATCACGCCAAGGGTCCATTGGGTCTTCGTTCGGCCCTTCTGAGGGCAAGGCTTCGAGCGGCGTTGTGCACATGTGCCGCTCAAAGCCTTGCCAGGCCTATTCAGAAGTGGCTGAGCCTCTGAGGAAGACGCAGCTCAGCCTGCCGGCTCCGGGGGTGACGCGCCGGGATGGGGTGAGTACCTGGGGGGGTGATGCGGTAGTGAGGAAGTGGGTGATGTACCAGGGGGGTGATGCACTGGGACTCCCAGCGCGTCACCCTCTGGCGCATCACCCCCTCTGGGGCGCCTCCATGCCCTCTGCCCCCGTCATGCTGCAGTGACACCACTGCTAATTGCCATTTAAAGCTATTTAGCTGGCAGAAATCCGAGGAGGCCGATTGGGCCCGGAGCAGCGCGGCCCAGAGCAGGGATAGGATCCGGCAGGCACCCCTAGGCCACTGGCCGGATCCTTACACAGGATTTCGCTCTAATTGTGTGTTTTGTGATGACCATGGCTAATAAAGATTAACCAACACACTATGCAAGGTCAGTCCAGCCCCCTCTTAAAGCCGTCTAAGGCAAAGGCCATTGCCGCCACCACATCTCGTGGCAGTGAAATTCAGAAGCTTATGCAGGGTCAGCAGCCCATCCATGAGGCTACATGAAAGCACCCTTGGAGGGGCAGTGAACAGATGAGCCCCCCCACTTGTCTGTTTGCCCCTCTCCAGCCCGCTGATCCTCTTCCGAGTTGCTGAGAGCGCTGCTGGAGGAAGAAGGGGGGGGGGGAAGCTGCCTTGTCTCCTAATCACTTCTCCCTGCTTATGAAGCACCGAGCAGGCAGAGCCAGGTGATTTGCAGCCTGCCCGTCCCTTCCCTCTACTTCCAAAGATCCCTGCGTGTGGCCTCCCCACTCCGCCTGTCTTCTGTTTACCGCCTCCTCTGCCCCCGTCCTTCTCAAACAGAAGAGGCACGGGTGGAGGAGGCTGCACAGCGTGTGCTTTGCAGGTAAAGGGAAGTGGAAAGTGCCCCTGCTTGTTCACCCGCTCTCCTGCCACGGGGGGGGGGGCACGTGGGCACTGATTCAGGCAGCACAGTGGAACACATTGCCCCAAATGATGGACTTTCTTTTGCTGGTCCTGAATCTACTGCACATCCATTTTGCCAGGTGGTCCTGAGTTCTAAAGGTAAGGAAGAGAGAGAATTTTTTTCTCCACCTGTTTCCTTCATGTACTGTACTGAGCCCTAATCCAGGCCCCACTATGGGGTGACGACTTTACCACCAGCATCCCATTCCCAGCTTACCAACTGGCCTCCTGACCTTCAAGGAGGAGCTGCTGCTGTCCTGACTGTCTGTCAGACTCCCTGCAGCAATGCCAGCCCATTGGCTCCTGCATGATTCTTGGCAGAAATGTCAGGCACCCTCCCGGTGCCTGGCGCGTGGGGCGGGGCCTGCGTCGCGTCACGTCGATGCCCCCCGCCCGTTTTCCGCTCATTTTGGAGTGTAATGGGCTCCAGGGAGGGCAGGAGGGCCGACACAACACGGCGCTTCACGTCGGTGACTGCCCCGCCCGCCCAAACGCCTGGAGCTTCTCCACGCGCTCCGCCGCTGAGCGCCTGGTTCGAGTGAACCACGCACTTCACCGTTGTTTCGTCTCTGATTCTTGGCAATGTATAGAAGACTAGTAAGAAAATAGAGTTCTCGAATATACACCTGAGTCACGACATGACTATATATTCATACTTGGTTTCTACCCGGGATGTGGATCAAGTCTCTGACTCCAAATCTCGAGTCAAGTCCCAAGTTTCTGGTTCCAAGTCTCAAGTCAAGTCCCAAGTCTTTGCCCCCAAGTCCCGAGTCTTTGGTTGCGGGTTGCGAGTCCCTATCTCTATTTAATGGGGAAAATGGGTTTAAGCCTGAATAAAACTGGACTTGTCGTAAAAGGCTCCAAGTCTCGGGTCGAGTCTTTCGAGTCTTTTACAATCGCCGAGTCAAGTCCGAGTCGAGTCATTGATGCGACTTGAGTCCGAGTCAATAGACTCAAGTCTACATCACTGGTTTCTACAAGCTACCACAAATCAGCAGCTTCTAAGAGGTGGATCCATCGCCTTTTGGGGTGTGGGCCATGGACCTTGGGCCGATGCCTCACAAGACTCCACATGTGACACTGCTGCTCCCCCTCAACTGTGTCTCCCCTTATTATGTGCGCACACACACTCCACCGTGCCCTGGTACGGTTTTGCCTCTCGTCTGTCTGAGCCCAAAATAAGAGAGGCAGGCAGGAGCGCCCTCAGCTCTTGCCAGGTCCACAGGCTTCCCTGCTCCTGTTCAGATACACCACCCAAGACTGTGCCACAGTTTGGTCAGCCCTGGGATAAGACAGGTGCAAACAAAGTATGTAGTTGGTTGTTGTGAGCCAAACTCAGCATGCTGCAAGTCAGGGACAGCATGACCGGGGGGGGGGGGGCACCCGATGCCATCATGCTGCCCCAGGTCCACTGCTGCCACCTCTGCCATGGTGCACTAAAAATAAGCCCCTTGCCATGTTCCATCATGTCGTTTTCACAAACCAGGAAGTGCAAAGCTTCCAGTTTTATTTTCATTGAATATGAAGCTCCTCTGTTCACACAGTCCCTTTGCAGAAAACCGGAAGTCCCACATTTCCTGGTTTGGGAAACCTGTGCAATGGAGCACCATAAGGAAGGAGATGGTCCACTTTCCGCTTGCTTTTAGTGAGTGGGAAGTGGATCAATGCAACTCGAGTCCACAGCAGGCTGGAGGGAGGCGGCGGCGGTGGCAGACTCCAGGCGAAGAAGGACACCCTGATTCCATCGCCCCCTCGCCATCCGCCACTGACGCAACTAGGCACATCAGTCCACTTCATGGCTGGGCCAGTCCAGCTGCAAGTTCCTAGCCCTTATGGTAGCAAAATGCCAGCAGGAAGGAACACGATATGAGCAGCGCCTGGTGAAATGAGAAGCCTGATCAAGGAGTTCTGAATAAGATTCCTATTGGCTGAAAATTTCCCTCCTGACGGGTAACGATCCCCAAAGTGGATAAGATGAGCTGGAAGAATGGACAAAAGCCTGCTTGAAAATATTGCTTCCTAATTTATAACAGGGATTGGTTTTGCCCAGGAATCACTGGCAACTTGGCATATATGGTTAGCAAAGACCAGCTGTCCCCCAGCCAGGTCCTGTAATCAACAGAGGCAGTGTTGTGTAGGCCTCCATCAGAGTAGACACAATGGAAGCTTTTTCCCCCCAGTAAGTGCTTCATCATGATAGACGCACACCCTGCTATTTAATCTGTCATTGATAGACGGGGTTGCTGTCAATACACCAATTCAAATATAGAAGGCTTCTAAAACATCTGAATACCTCTGATTACCAGATGCTGGGGACGAGAGAGGGTGGCTATCTCCATCGCACGCTTCCCAGGGGCCTCTCGCTGACTGCTGGAACCGCCAGATGGACTTTTGCCCTGACACAGTGAGGAGGGATGTTCTTTTTAACACATTATATTGACTGAAATGGGAACTGTTGCAGGAAAAACACCCAACAAAAAGACATCCATATATTATCCAAAACAAAACCAGAAAAATAATCAAACGGTTCAGAACTGCTCCTCTTTGAAAAGGAATCCTTCTTCTGCTCCCAGACACTTTGCTCTTCTCTCAGTGAGAACAGATTAGTTGACTGTCGTCGGGCAGCCCAATCCTGACTACATTTTACATCAGTGGAGCGCCGCTCCGTCGGTCTAGGATGTCGCAAACATGCTGTATAGCATGTTTGTGGTACCCAGTGAGTAGGCAGCTCTGCTCGCCACAGATCCGGAGCTGCGCCCACCAGGGAGGGGAAGTTTCCCGCCAGGTGACGAGCATGGGGAGGGCAGAATGGGGCGTTCCGGGGGGTGGGATTGGTCGGCCAGGCCTGAAAAGGGGGTGGATCAGTGGAGGTCTCCTACATCATTTCCTATCCCCCTTCCTGGGCCTGGTTGCAATTACACGGGCCTCCCGGATTTGCACCAGCAAAATAGCTGGCGCACATTCAAGGAGACCTGTTTGGACGGCTGGGGCTTATACTGGGGGAAGGAAACATTTGTTTCCTTCCCTCAAGGTGACCTCTCAGCCGGCCTCTCTGCACTATGGATGCAACGGAGGCTGCACCAGCCCCGCTGCATCTCGGGGCACAGAGTTAGACAGGATTGCGCTGTTAAGGATTAGCAAATCTGTTCACACGAACATAACCACAGACACGTACACATGTACTTGCTGCCATGACACATTATTTATATAGCACCTATGAACTGTGGGGGTTGCAAAGCGACGTCATCCAATAGGTCCCAGCCTCATGGAATTATCGGCAGTCTAAATTTCACCACTGGGGCAGACAACTAAGGAGGAGAGGAAAAGAACACACAAGATAAAGTACTTAAACTGCACTGTGTTTCAGTTGAGAATGAGAATCAAGAGGTCAAAGGTTTCATGGAAAACCTGGTTTTGAGGATGGATTCGATCGGCAAGAGATAGGCAGAACCGCATAGGTGTCTGGAGGAGAGTTCCTTCCAGGTATAGGAGGTAGAAAGGGTGTTGCTGTTTGTGGGAACAGGAGACTTTGGGGGCAGCTGAGGGTACTGGAGTTAAAAACAGACCCCCTTCTTTATGTGCTCCAGCCTCCAAAAGGTGCTGCCTTTTAAGAGCTGCTCTTCCTTCCCTCAACCAACGGAAATATTTCCTCCTTCTATTTCGAGATCTGGCCGCCCCAGGCATTGCCTTCCCCCATAGTCCCACAAGCCCAGCCATGTGTTACTATATTAGAAAATGGGAAGCGATAATGATGGGGTATGATACACGCCAGGCACCGTTTGCCAAGAGCTACACCATAGGAAATGCTGCAGGGCAGCTCTTGGGGGCTGCTGTCTGAACACAGGACGCAATTCCACAAAAGCAGAGAGCAGGGAGAGGGAACGGCTCCCTCTTTGACAGAGGAGGAGTGGAAGCCAAAGCTCCAGAATAAAACAGTCGGCTGCAAACTGCCAGTCCAAGAAGAACTGACAGGTTCTGAGACTCACAGTTTTTATTTACAAGAATAATTGGGTTTCTAGCCCTTAATGTTGTGAAGGCAAGCATGAAAGTGTGAGAGCAATACTTGATTTTTGTATTTTTTCAGGATTTTTTTTCAGGACAGGATTTTTTCTCTGTGTCTGTAGGACAAAAAAGAATATTGCTCAATGTTATCCTGCTAATCATAGCTGTACTTTACTAAGATTTTCCAGATTGCCATAATATGTCTTAATTGTCCATATAAATTTAACACTGCATACAATATAAATGGCTTTACAGAGTGGACGCCAGGTGATTTCTCTTAATCAGTTTTGCCTCTGCAAGTCGCATTTTTCTGGGAGCTACTGACTAGTACTTTTACTATTAGCAGCTAACTTCCCACCTCCTCTCTAGCCATAGTAGACATCTACTCCGATGTCATAGAGTCTTGCCTACCTTTTGCAGAGAACTTAGAGAACTTTGCAAAGGCCCTTTGAAATTAACATCTGATTTGCCCATAACAGAGAACGAACTGGACTCCAGTTCTCTCAAGGCAAAGTCTGCTGACGGAAACCTGAAAGGGGGCTGCCTCTTCTGCCGCAATGCTCCTACTTCTGCTACCACAAACACAGTAGCCACAGTGTAAATGGAAACCGGAGCGACTGTAGTGCAAAGTTCCAATATAAACTACCAGCCAATGTCTCGCTGCGTCTGGGAGGTGCCCAGCTGCCAGCTGGCGGGCTTTGCAAACAACTGCACTCCCCTCCGGCTGTTTCTCAGCCTCAGTGGCTCATGTGTGCCAAAAGCTTTCACACTGGCTTGAGAACGGGCATCAGGAAATGGGGGCTTTGGTGCCTTCAAGCTGTCACTGCTGCTGAAGCTGCCTTGTCTCTGTTGCTCTGCTGCTCTCATAGAAGAGGAGAGGTGCAAAACCACTACTCCCAGCAGAGGCAGGGAATACGAAGAATTGCCCCCAGCTAGGAAGCGATGGAAGTGTCCCCCATAGTCTAGGCAGCCTTTTAAGTGCATAGCTACGGGGATGAACACCCCCCACCTGCACTGAATGCACATTCAGGCGCCATCATCAGATTGGCGGGATGCATCTTTTGAAATGTATTGAAAGGCATCTTCGTCCCCATGAGCAGCAAACGGCAGCAAACTCAGAAAATAATCTTTTGGCACCTGCAAGGCGGATTCAACCCTCTGCTGCTACAAGACCTGCTGCTCTTTGCCCCTGCAACCAGAGTCGGAGTGCCTAAAATTGTGATGCCTCTTATTTATGAAGTACCTACCTAAAATTCCTAGGCATTGTACAAAACGTCACACAACACCAGCCCCATTCACAAGCTCACAACCTGAAGAATTTAGCTTGCTATGCAGCCTATTGACCTAGTAGGAGGACCGTCAAAGCCGTTTACAATAAGATAGAATTAAATTCACAGAACGACCAAGGCACGCCAGTGCAACGAAAAGGCAGGCACCTCTAGAAGCCATTCCTGTTACAACACCACCCATACTGTGGAACCCCCCCCCCCTGCCTGGGCATCACGTATGATGCAGCTGCCGTCTGCTGTCAGAACACTAAACCATTGAACTGATTATTGTCTTCAACACTGGCTGGCAGCAACTCCAGGGCTTCAGAACAGAGTCTGTCCCTGCTCTATTTGGAGATGCTGCCAGCCAGTGCCAGGGATCGAGATGCTGCCAGCCAGTGCCAGCCGGGACCTTCTACACTCAAGGCAGCAGGCGCTTTCACACTGAGCTGCGGCTGCCAATCGGCACCTTCTGTACAGTCAGCTCAAGACTTAACCTTTCCAGCAAGCGTTTTGTTTTGTCTGCTGCCTAATATTTTTGGTTCCTGATTGGCTGTTTTATTGGCTGCTCTGTAGGTTGTTATTATCCTTGTTTATTGATATTGCTTAATTATTTTAATTGTGTGAGCTGCCTTGAGCACTTCCAACTGGAAGTGGAAGGTGGAATGTAAGTTTCCAAATAAACTAAACTCAAAGCATCCCTCTGGTAGTAGCTGATGGCTCTTCCTAGGCTGTGGAGTCCCAGAACTGTTGGGGGGCTGCTTGGCTCGCACTAGGCTGTTCTGGCCAGCTGGGTGGGTCTGAGGCATGCAGGGATGACATCATCTCTAGGCGTCTCGGAGCGGCAGCGGCAAAATCTGGCTGGCTGGGGAAGCTGCTTGGCAGGGTATTGAACCAGGGGAGGCAGGGAGTTTCAGAACCCCTGAGAAGCAGCGGGGAGAGGTGAGAAAGGAGGGCTCAAGCAGAGAAAGTAGAAGAGAGATGGCAAAAGAGGCAAGGAGAGGAGGAGCGGATGGAGAGCAGGGTGGATGATGGAGAGAGGAACAGGGAGAAGGTGAAGAAGAGGAGCAACAGAACGATTGGGGGGGCTGAAGAGCCGGAGAGCAAGGATAAGACGGAGGGACAGCTGGGGCAAAATGAGAGGAAGGGGGCTGAAGCAGAAGGGCCAGGACGAAGGAAAGAGCCAAGACGGAGGGGGGTTGGACCAGATTCGCCATAGGCCCCAGGGCTGAGATTCCCTGAGCTTGGAAGCTGGGACAGAGGGCTATCCATCCTCCCATCCTGTTCAGCCCATTGCCTCCGCCTTGAAGGGGATTTTCCAGGGGGCACGCCCTTTCCTCCTGTACAATCCAAAACCTCTGGTCAGGAGGGGCTCTGTGTAAGGGCACCCCAGTGAGGATAAGTAGGGACCCAAAGAATCCAGGTCCTTGGGTCAAGATGGAGCCCAACCTACCGTTCCACAGTCTCTTTGGCGTAGAACTCCCCCCCCCCTTGGGAGGTGGTGGAAGGGGCCAGGGCCCCAACATTGTGAAAGCTCCCCCAGCAAGGCAAAGCTGGTGCCACAACTGGTGGCTCCTTCTCAAGGCCATCTTCATCATGTCCAGCCTCTGAGTGACATGAAATATAACATATGGAGTAGGGCTAGGTTTGATGGCGGAGGGAGCAGGCATGCTCTGAGATAACCTGGGTCAAGACCATGCAACCCCCCCCCGAACATTTTCGTACAGGAAGTCACATTAAAATGTGCAAGAGACGTTTGGGATTAGGATTCATTCTGGATGGGCTTTTAAAACACACACATTTTTCCCACCAGTTGTCACTAGAACTACAACCTGGGCAGCCCAATCCTGTGTAAGCTGTGGCGGCCGGCCTAAAGGGCCAACCACTGCATCCTATCGAGTTCCCGGGCTGCCCTGGAGCAGCCCGGGAACAACTCAGGAGAAGGGGACGATCATCCCCTTCCCCCGGTATCAGCGGTGGTAGGCCCAATGGGCCTACTCGAATGTACACAAGCTCCAGAGTTCACGTACATTCACACCGCTTGTGACGGCACAACGGGGGCCTGGAGGGTAAACCCCCAGTAAACCCCCCTCCAGGCCATGAGCGGCCAATGGCCGCCGCCCGGTCCGCCCCCGCCCCTGCCCCACCCAGCGTAGGACCTACCTGGTCTGACGGCCAGGGGAGACGGCGGGGCAAACAGCATCGGCCGCAGCGCCAGCGCTGCTTGCTCTCTGGGTGTCGCACAATTGCTTTACGGCACTTGCACGGCACCCTACCCTGGTGCAGTGCACGCTGCCCCGGGGCTTTTCCTACACAGGACTGGGCCGTTAGTCAGGACCCAATCATATCCAATTTTCCAGCGGTGATACAGTCATGCCAACGGGGCATGCACTGCGTCCTGTGGTGGGGAGGCTGTCCCAGAGGTCTTCTCAAGGGAAGGGAACCTTTGTTCCCTTACCTCAGGGCTGCATCGGGGCTGGAAAGTTGGATAGGACTGGGCCCTCAATTAGTCAGTTAGATTAATCTATTCAAATCTGTTGATCTGAATAGATTAATCTATTCAAATCTGTCTCACTCTGATTAACCCAGCATTATATTAAAAATAATTATTTGTCATACAAGTAGCTACAAAAACCATGCAATTTAAGTCAACCTTAGAAGAGGCATTCTCTAGTCTCTGAGTCAAAACTACAGATTACATTAAAAATCTCGCCCCTTGGCCTTGAGCTTTTGGTTTTCTTCGACTTAAATAGCCCTGGAGAGGCCCAAAATGGAGATTGCTGGGGAGGAGGGAGGAAGTGTTTAACCTTCACACAGTTCTTCCCACGGCAGCCACAACAAGCGTTGCCCCTACCCTAAAACTGCCGTAAGCCCCGGAAGAGAAAGCGACCACATTCTGAGTCCCCTGCTCAGCTGCTACTTGTTAACCACACGTGTAGTTTTAGCCCTGTGCATGTTAAACCGATGTGTCGCTTGGGCTTCCCTTACACTTCTTCTCGGGTGGGACTCGCCGCGATAGAGGCACACATCATCTACAAAAAATCAAGTCCATTTTTATTCAGAACTATGAATTTGCATACAAAGAAAGCCAATCAATTAATCATAAAGATTTACAGCCCAGTCCTCACTTTGTGGCGCCGGAACAAGTGTTCCGGCACCGGATGCAGTCGCGATCGTGCCATAAAGCACGTTCGCGACTACTTTCGAGCAGGGAAGGCCAGCGGAGCGGGCGGCCTCCCCTGCTCCGATGACGGAGCGCCCTGGCCGCCGGACCCAGCAGGTAAGGTTCCAGCAAGCGTGGGGGGCAGGGGAGGGTGGCCATTGGCCCAGACGGCCCAGGAGGGGGGGGACGCCCTTCAGCCGTATCCTGACCCCCGCTGGGCGCCAGGGCCTTTACACGGCCTCCTCTTCTGCCAGCAAAATAGCTGGTGGAAATCTGAGGAGGCTGATAGGGCCTTGCCCCGGTTACACTCGCGGAAGGGGACGACCGTCTCCTTCCCCAAGTAGACCTCCCGCCCAGCGGCCACGCTGGCTGCCGGTGCACAGGATCCGGCGCGCGGCCATGGGCCGCCGGCCGGATCCTAGTCAGGATTGCGCTGTTAGTCATGTAAGAAAATACAACTTTGGCCTAAAAGTGTTGTTCTGTCTGGAACATGGATCAGAGATGTATAAAACATTCACAGAATACAGGCTTTCATCCCTCAAATACAAATTTTCTTTTTTCTTAATCATTCCTCTTACAATATGAGCCCTGATCCCCATGGCAGCTCCTGCAGGCATTGAAGAGTCACAGTTTTGGCTACCTGAGCAAAATGCCAGTCAACCCATCACCACTTCAATTAAAGCGATTTTTTTCCCTTCTGGTTCCAACTCAGGCATTTGGGAGTAGGAGGTGGGAGGGGAGACACTTGTCTATCGAAACAGCTTTCGATAGCACCAAGTCCCTCATCAAGGTGATTTTACTATCATCACATTGGTTTATACATCCTCACTTACTGGAGATGTTCTTGGAATTGTTGCATCTGAATAATAACATGATGGTCTCTCTTGAAAGAGCAAGAAAACAAGGCCTTTTCCTGTAAGCATGATGGAATCTACATTGCTGCTTGGAAGAGAATACACAGGGATATAATTTTATTTTGTGAAGTGAAAATCCTCTTCTTTTGATTCTCTTTCATCTGATCTGTCGAGTGTTTATTTTTTTAATGTGCTTTTTAAAACTTTATTTAGCCATCAAAAAAATAAACATGAACAAATAATCCAAATCATACTTCCCAAATGTTGCCTGCTTCCATGTCCCAGGGGGAAAAAAAAACCTTTCCTCCTACTACTAAGAGGTGTTGTTTTTTTTTTAACCACACGAAAAGAAAACCACAATACAAAGGAAGGTAATCTTTGCGGTGAAGATTCCATTAAAAAATCATAAGCAAAATTCTGGATTTCCTGAACTTATGGGCAAAACATTCACACTAACTTCAGTCAGCCTGATAATTCATTGATTATACAGTACTGATATCCCACCCCAGAGCTCCAAATGGCTCATGTCTGATTCGCAGGCAGTTGCCATCCACGTCACTCACACGGCAAGACCTATGACCTAATCCTATGATCCCCCAGTTACACCACAGGAACGAGCTTTCCGGCTGTCGCAAATGTGACAGCATAGCCTGGTTGTCGCCAGAAACAGCAAGCAACCAGGCCTGTGCAACAACAGACCAGAGCCGCCCACCGCTGCAGGTAAGACTGTGTAGGAAGTGGGTGGAGGGGGAGGAGGGGGCGGAATAGGGAGGCAATGGGGGTGAGGAGGAAGGTGGATTGGGCCTGGGAAGGGGGCGGGTTCAGCAGCAGTGGTGCCTGTCCAATCCTAACCCCCTTCCTGGGCCCGATCCGCCTTCATGGGTCTATGTGAACTTGCACCAGCGATATTGCTGGTGCAGGTCCGAGTTGACTCATGGGGACATCAGGGACTTACCCCGCAAGAAAGGAACAAAAAAAAAAAATGGGGGGGGAAGGAAACCAAAGAACGGCTGGTAGGATTGGAGTAGCTTTAGCACGCCGGATCTTATCCCCTCTTTTTAAAACCTTCTCGCCCCTTTTCTCTCCTCTGACATAAGGCCACCCAAATGGGAGATGTCCGAGGAGACGCCCAGAAGGCCTGAGGGCTTACATGGAGGTACACAAAAATGTTTTTAACTTACCTCCTGTTTGCCTTCAGGTCGTCGTCCCCACCAACACCACCAACACCACCACAGGAATGCTGTCTGTGCCTTTTTGGTGCAGCTGCATGCTATAGTGTGGCGGGGAACAAGGTTGGGCTCTGAGTGAGCGTCTTCTAAGGTCTGAGGATACTGTATATCGCTCAAAATCTGTCTTTCCTTTTGTCCTCTCTTTTCCATTAGGATTTCGGCTTCCCTCCTGTATCACCATTTTCTTTCACCACTTTGCTTTGTTAACTCACTGTAATCCTGATGAGAAAAGACTGATCCCTGGAAGTGGGGCTGGTGTCGTCTCTCAGGCTTATCCTCATGGGCTCATGGCACTGGGCTCGAACCCAGGCAAAGCATCCCTGCAACAAATCCCTCAAAAGACTCCTGCAGTGTCTCGATGCCTACGCGAATGCCCCATTGTGCCCTGTAATTGCTCACAGCCCTCGGTCTTGCGCTGCACTCCGGCAACATGACATAAATCACCTGCCAACTGGTCTGAACTCTTTTTACGAGAACCAGAGCACTGAGGAATGTTGTGGGGACGTTTGGAGAGTCCAGAGAAAAGAAGGCTGGAGGAGGAAGTTCAAAGGGGAGAAGACCGAGTTGGGTACAAGAGCCAAAGACACACTCCAAACAGGAGCCCAAGGGAGCCCCAACAGGGTGGAACGTTGGTCTTAAGAAAAGGAATGTCTGTCTGGCTTCCTTGCAGTCGTGCTCTACAAAGCTAAGTGTTCTCTTCCCCAAGGAAGAGCATGATTTCACCTGCTTCTCTCTCAATTTCTCTACCTCCAAAACTATGAGACCCTGGCCAATTATTCCAATTTTCTCCATACGGCAAGTTCTCACTTAACGTTGTTGATAGGTTCTTCTTGGAAACTGCAACTTTAAGCGAAATGACTGATAATGAAACCAATTTTGCCATAGGCTAATTGATAAACGTCAACGTTCCTATGGCATTTTTCAATCAAACTTTAAAAGGAAACGACTTTAAACGAAACAACTTTAAGTGAGGACTTACTGTACTGTCTCGTCTTCATCCTAAGAATCATGGAGGGGGATTGAACCAGGATCCTGAGGTTGTGAGGCTGGGACTTGACCTAGGAGGCCACCAAGGAAGGCCTACGTGTGCTTCAGCTGCAGAACAGAGGCCTCTTCTGAAACTGAAGGACATAAAGATCAGCTGCCGTGATGGGCAAGGAGCACAAAGCCTTGGACTGAACCATCCAGATTCACGAGGAGGAGCCTGGCTTCCTGGCCGTGCCAAGTTAACAGAGCAGCAGCGTCTGGTTGATACGCTTCCAGCGTTGCTCAGGTCAGGTCAGAGAGATGTGGGATGGGCCACAGCCCCGGGGTAATGATTAAATTAATGATTTAATTAATTAATTAATTAATTAATTGACTGTGGGGGGGCTGTGTGGGGGGGGTGTCCCGGTTTGGGGTTGGGAAAATATGGTAAGCCTAGAGATGGGCCTGGCGATCATTGCGGGCAACAAACTGAAGCAGGGAAAGTTCTGGGCCGGAGACACCTCCACTTATTTATTTTATTTTATTTTATTTTATTTATTTATTTAAAAATGTATACCCCGCCTTTTCCAATGCCAAGGCAAATGCCCAAGGCGGCTTACAACAAGTTAAAATACATAATTTAAAAACAATACATAAAGTAAGTTAAAAAACAATAAAATCCACTGGGGGGTGTGTGACAATGTAGAGCAGAACAACAAGGCAGAACATACTGAGGCACTGGGGGCAGACAACAACCCATCACCCAAACGCAAGACAAAACAGAAACGTTTTGAGCCCCCGCCGAAACATCATGAGGGAGGGGGTTGTTCTCAAATCCCCTGGCAAGGAGTTCCACAATTGTGGCGCCACAGCAGAGAAGGCTCGCCCACGAGCTGCCATTCCCCTAACTTGAGACAGAGGTGGCACTCGCAAGAGGAGACGATGGTCTGACTCAGGATAAGGCTGCTTCATTGCTGTTGACATGAGAAATACGGATGGTCAATGGGCCTGTCTTTGGGGTAGGGGGAGGTTGGACCGTGTCTGGTCGTTTAACCCTTTCCAGTGGCCTGACTTACACCCAAGCGCTCCGGCTTCAAGTACTTCTGCCCTTGGCTGGCTGGTTTGGCGCATAGGTTCCTTTTGCTGCTCTTTCCTCCCCCGGCCCAAATATTTCCTGGAGTCAACTTCTCTCTAAAATGAATCATGCAAGGAAATGAAACTCCTAATTGCCCGGTGTAAGCTAAACACCACGTCTTGACTACGTTACCACAAAAGATAATCAAAGGGCAAGAGATCAGTGGCATCGCAGAATCACTGGTGTTTACAATGCAAGCATCTGGGAGTGCACCAAGAAATTAGGGACATTCTTTCATCTGCTGTATGTGTTTTCCAACAGCTTCCTTTGTCTGGTTTCACCTCAGATGGACTTGCACGTTGTGCTGATGTGTTCCACCAGTGACAAGCGCACAGGCAGCGCTTCTGGAAGACCAAAGGCTTGTTCCAGAAAATGCCATTTTCACCAGAAAGGATCAGTCTTCGTACATGTGTATTTTGACTAGGGGCTGCAACGTTTAGTGGACTAATTGGCTAGATCAATTGATTAAAAACCTTTGGATCAGCTACAAGGGAGTCCCGGATTAATTGGAGAGCAGACTTTTATTTTTAATAAAAATGCTTATAAAAGTGGGTGGCAAGTAGAGGCATTCTCCTTTCTCTGACACAGAGGAAATGCCTCTCCTAAGAGGGTGCCTACTGTGATGCACCTATGCATCATCTAAGAGCCTTGCTGCATCCAGTCAATTGCCCTGTGAGGTGGAACAGGTGAGGGAAAAGAAAAGCCAGCAAGGCAAAGAACCAACATTGCCATCTCCTTCTCCAACTGCTGGGGCCTTCTTAAGCTTGGGTTGTGCCCTCTCCCTCACGGCAGTCACAGAAGAACCACATGGAAGCCACAATTTACCATATTGGTCTGAGTATGAGACTCACTTTTTTCTCCTAATTTAAGTTTTTAAACTAGGGGTGCGTCTTATAATCAGGCTGTTGCAATTTAATGCCAGTGATTTAATTAATTTTTTTTAATAGCACCAAACTTTAAGGGTGCGTCTTATAATCAGGTGCGTCTTATACTCGGGACAATACGGTAAATAGATAAAGACCGTATTGTCCCGATTATAAGTCACACCCCTAGTTTAAAAACGTAAATTAGGGGGGTAGTGCGTCTTATACTCAGGCCAATACGGTAGGTCCAGCAGCATCCTGCTTCCCACAATGACCTGTGGAGGTGTGTCCACATGAGCCCTGTTCTCTCTCTCTCTCTCTCTCTCTCTCTCTCTCTCTCTCTCTCTCTCTCTCTCTCTCTCTCTCTCTCTCTCTCTCTCCTGGCCTTCCAACAAATAAGAGCTCCCTCCATGAGCTCTGCCAGCCACATGGAGTCCGCCATGACATGAGCTCTCACACGCCCATGCCAGGGAATTGCTCTGGATTCCCTGTTCCCAAATGTGGGGCCTGTACAACCAATAGAGATGTGCATGTTTTAAACTGCAAGTAAAGTGTTTTTCTTTTAAACCTTTTTACTGTCTCTGCTCCTGTTTTATTGTTAGCAGCCAACTAGCAGGAGTTGGTGGGAAGCAATTTGGAAAAAGGGTCTTCCTTCCGCCCCCTGACTCGGCTCCAGTTACCTCCATAGCACTTCCCCCAACCATCTGAAGCCCTGGAGGGCCACCACCAGTCGCCGCGGACGATACTGAGCTACATGGACCAAAGTCTGACTCACAGCTTCATAGGTCAGTGGGGAGCAGGCAAGGAAGCCCCAGCCCCAGCGCGTGCACCATGCAGGTCTCGCCCCGCCCTCCTGAGACAAAAAGTAGGCCTGAGCAGCTTCTGTGTCCTTCGCTGGATTCACGTTAATTATTTAATTGATATGCAATTATTTAATTGATTTTCCAACAGGTGCTCAGAGAGTTGTCCCCAAAGTTAAAAACACAACAATAAATAAATAAGCTTGCAAAATAACAAAACAACATACGAACAGAATAAAAGCAGGATAAAACCAGAGGATGCTCCAGTAAGCATCCTTGTCAGAATAAAAGGGTTTTAGCTGGAGGGAGGAATACAATCAATGAGGCTTCCAGGCGTCATGGTGACTGCCAAATTCTTTCTCTCCAGCCTCCACCCCCACCCCACACAGCAGAACAGGGCTCTCAGCCCTCCTCCTGGCTGCTGTGTGTCCTAGTAGCCACCTAGTATCAACAACCATCCAACAAACATCATCAAGCATTAGTGCCCACAGAGGAAACCTCTTGAACTATTAGCGGAACAAGAGATTTGAGGAAACACAACCTCCTCGTTTGATGGCCATTACAGGCAGAAGGATCGTAGAAATCGGATATGTCTATCGAGGACGTACGCATGTCACGTGCGATGAAGTGCACTCTGCATATGGGCAAGGGCAAGGCTGCTGCTGTCCCACTGCACATTGAGGTGATACGCATCAGTCCTTGCTCATCTTTCTTTTTATAAACCAGAGAGCCCCGGTCTGTTTGGCCTCAGCATTTTTGAAGACCCTCTGCTCATTAAGTGGCTGCTTTTGAATTTATGCACTGACTTGATCCAAGACTCAAAGCCGCATGCAATATTTTACAATGTGGCCAAGCTGCCTCCAGCAGGCCAGCTTTCTTTCTGTAGCAAACTGAGAGGATAGCTTCAGAGATTATGTATGAGTAATGGCCCGATCCGAATAGGGCCTTCCGCTGCCGAAACAAAGCATTCTGGCAGCGTAAGGTCCTTTACGGCTGTCGCAAAGCACAACACGCCATTCCACGCAGCCTGGCTGCCGCTGCAAACAGATGGTCTGCGCACCAGTAGGCTGTCCACATTCCCCAGCGCTAGTATGTTAGCGTGGGGCCGGGAGGGAAGCAGGGGGGGGAGGAATGGGTCAGAGATTGGGGCGGGGACACAGCCGCATCGAGACTGGGAAGGGGGCAGTATCGGTGGCAGCGGCGGGGAGTTACATTGGTTTGTGTTGTAAGGGTGGCATCAACAGAAGCCAATGGGCAGCCATTTTGCAGTGTGATTCTTATCTTCTGGCATCGAGGTCCCCAAACCAACTGGACTTTGAGGAAATGCTGGATTAAACCTCAAACGGACAATGATGTTCTGAATATTCCATCTCAGAGGTTTCAAACTTTCTCCCTTGACACCCTGCTAAGGACTGCCCACCCATGTGCAGTGGAACCCCTGATCAAACATCCCACCCCATGCAGGATGGATGCTGCGGTGGTCCTTTGCTTGCCTCTTGCCCTCAAGCTGTAGCCTGCCACGCTGCCATGAGGCCGTGCATTGCATTTGCCGGTGAATAGCGGTAGTGCTGAGCCCACAGTCTTTCACCAAAGACAGTCTGCCACTGTTTGTTTATTTTTCAGATTTCTATACCGCTCTTCCTCCAATGAGCTTAGGGTGGTGTGCATGGCTCCTTCCTTCCTTTTGTCTTCACAACAACCATCCGTGTGAGGCTCAGAGTGACTGGCCCAAGGTCACCCAGGAAGTGTCATGGCTGAGCGGGGATTTGAACCTGGATCTTCCAGGTCTAAGTCCAACACCATCACCGCGACACCATCCCATTACTTTACCATTCCCAGTCTTTTCATTGATGAGCTCCAGGTACAGTTTGAAAACCACTGCTCCAGCCCACATACATCCTATCAAACTTTTATGAGGGCATAGCATGGCTGTCACTGTAACAAACGGTCTTCCTGAACATCCACTGCATGTTGAAGATCCAACACCTACGAAGAAGAAGATGTGTCCCAGCAATGAGACTGGTTGTTTTTTCTACCCCTAGGTGAGAGAAAAAGGATGAGTCTCCCAAAAGCTCCTGCCAGGTGACATGGCAATAATGCGGAAGTGTGCTAGTGGTTCCCATACATAAGGGGCACACACAGAAGATTTTTCTTGTTGTCTTGTTTGGGACGTTCTTGCCTGCTTCCATCCATTTTGAAAGCAACTCCCTCATTCCTCTTATCTGCAACTCTCTCTCTCCGACTACTCCCACCATGGCCCATACTGCCAGGACATCCTGACCCAACGTTTAGGAGTCACTTGTCTATGATACCGTTCATGCTAGACTGCAGTGCCATCTAGTGGAAGCACGGAGAACAGTCCTCCCTATTCGGATGAGTCAATGGGATGGCACCTGAAGGGGCACCTGAGAGTTGTTTCCGATTGCGGTTGTGGTGAAGGGGCAAGCAGAGAGGGGGGTTCCATGCACAGCTTTAGCATGCAGTTGGGAGTGGAGGAGGTAAAAGCTGCTTAAAAGCTGAGATCCTTGACTGGTGTGCAAGATGTCAAATCACCTGCTGCCCATAGCTCAGTCTTCTCGATGGTGATCTTCTGAGGAATTGGCCACCACAGAGGCTCATCAAACGGTGACTTTGTTAAGTTTGCTGCTGGCATGGGTTGCTGATGATAGTGTCCTATACTTTTATTTAGAGGACACCACAATTAGGGTACATCTTTTTTGCAGGCAGATAGGCGCCGAAGAATAGACGCTTTCAAACTGTGGTGCTGGAGAAGACTCCTGAGAGTCCCTTGGACTGCTAGGAGATCCAATCAGTCAATCCTAAATGAAATCAACCCTGACTGTTCCCTGGAAGGACAGGTACTGAGGCTGAAGCTCAAATATTTTGGCCACCTAATGCAAAGAGAGGACTCTCTGGAGAAGACTCTGATGCTGGGAAAGATTAAAGGCAAAAGGAGAAGGGGAAGGCAAAGGATGAGATGGTTAGACAGCATCACCGATGCAACGAACATGAAAATGAGCAAACTCAGGAAGATAGTGGAGGACAGGAAGGCCTGGCGGGATGTGGTTCATGGGATCATGAAGGGTCGGACACGACTTAATGACCGAACAACAACAACAACAACAACAGGCAGCTAAAGATTTATAATGGAACAGGTCACCTATGAGTATATACCTTATATGGCGACAAAACCACTAGTCTATCTAGCCTGGTACTGACTACTTTGAGTGGCAATAACTCACCAGGGCCTTAGGGAGAGGGGCTGCCTGGGATCCTTCAGACTGACTGGAGATCTTGGAGACTGGTGGGGCCATCCTTCCAATTAGCCCCAAATGGCACTTTGAGGGGCAGCAGAACATACCCCAGACAGCAGCTCCTCACCTCCCACCCCATTCCCTACCAACTGAAGCATGCACTGCATGCTATAGTGGGGAGGGGGGGTGACCAGAAGGCCCAGGAGAGGCAAGTAAAAAAAAAAATACTTACCTCCTTGTAGGCCACCTGGCTTCCAATGGGTCTCCTCAAACCTACACCAGCTACTGTATGTAGTTTGAGGAGCCTCAGGGGGTGTGTTGAGCTGGGAAAAGGTGAATAGGATCTTGGTGTCCGCCACTGCCACCATGATCCTCCCCCTCCTGCCCTTGGTTCAGCCTGGTCCCCACCCCGATCCTCCCCCAAACTGCCCCCACAGCCACTGGCACATGCACAGAGCCTCCAGTCAATTGCGCTGGTGGCTCCAAAGCACACAATGGTGGCAGTGGCACAGCTTCCACAGCACCGGAACGTGGCTTACACTGCCGGATTGCAAGACTGGGCTGCTGCCCATGTTGGTTTTGACACTATATTAACCAGCAACTGTATTCAGCCCTCAAAATGCACACCCTTCATCTCACACACTGACCACAGAGAAAAACAACTCGCCTACCATTTCATTAAGGGTCCTAAATAAGATAATGGCCCTGAATCATGCGCCAACCTTTCAAACCAGTAGCTTACCCCCTTTACTTCAGTAGTCAAACAATTTCCTGTTTGAATCTTCATTCAAGCACTTCAGCTGTGCAGGAGGGGAGATTTTGGCGGGATACCAAGAAGAATGTCTCAGCGGTAAGAGCAATTTGACTGGGGAACCAATTTCCAAGGGAAGCAGTGGGTTCTCCCTCACTGGAGGACTTCAAGTAGAGGCACTTTTGGGAGATGCTCTAGCGAAGGTTTTTGTGCTTCAAGCAGGGGGTTAAACTAGATGGCCTTGAAGGTCCCATCTCGATGGTTCTCTGATGCAATAGACAATGACAATTATTCTCTCCCCTATTGTTTCTTGCATGTGAATATGGGTGCTTTGAAGAAAGTGTTTTATAGGAATTTCAGTCTCATGTTATCGATAAGGAACTTGGGGCGTTGTTAACCCATTTATGCTTCAAATGATTGCTGGATCCTCCAGTGCTCATTCAACACCTATCTACCACCAGCCAAGGGCAAATTCTACAATGGGTGAGAATGTGCCAGCAGTCAGCATGGACTCACACCCCGCGGCCTAACCATGGAAGCAGAGAGATGCTGCCAATCAGCTGCGAGGTGGTGCGCTGGCTGGTGACATCACTGGGCAGTGCCCGCTTACTTCCCATGCCACCAGAGCTGATTGCAGCTGAGCACGGCCCAAGGCCCTGGAAGAGAAAAGGGTGCACTGGCATTGAACACGGTTGGTGAGGGCCTTCCAGACCTTCTCTCCCAATAGTTTTCATTCTCAGTGAGAAAGTGTTCCCTCTCCGCCACAAGCTGTTGCCTTTTTTTTATTATTTTTAACAGTCTGCAACAATAAGCTTAAACGCTTTGCCAAAAACAACTTAGCCTTGATTTGCTCAGAAAGGTCTCTAACATCTTGTACCTCCCAGAAAAAAAAAAGAACTGCATTAGAAAAGAAGGATAAATGTTCTTCCTCTCCATCAAACTGAAATGGAGAGGAAGCAAGCAGGAACCCTGCAGCGTGAACCAGTGCAGTTTCTGAAAAAGCGACTGCTTGTCGGGTCTGCATTCGAGCCGGGCTCATTAACAAGAACTCTGAACTCTGTTTGACCACAGTATTGGCTGCACTTTCTGAAGGTATTGGAGGGGGAAGCTGAAGAGGGGGGGGGAAGGATATTAAATGCACAGGATTATAACAACAAACAATATGAATGGTTTAATTCTTTTTTTGAGCCCCTTTCCAAAACCATGCACCTAAGGAATCTGAAATGAAATTCGGTTTGTAACATTTGACACCGCTTGGACTGCTTTTTGAGAACATATATGTCAAAACGTTACTATGGAATACCTGATCCACATTAACATTGTGTGGGATTATCCCTTCCTGGGGCATAGCTACACACTGGGGTTCTCTATCACATAGTTCCACCACATTTCGTAGTGGTTCTATAACAGGGGTGGGCCAAACTTGCTTAATGTAAGAGCCACACGCGATAAACTTCAGATGTTTGAGAGCTGCAATATTTAAGAAGCATTTAAATTCTTAAATATATTTACTCGCCATGAACATTAAACTTATGTTTTAATCCAGTGGACCCTCAGTTTATACCTGGTAAATAATTATAAAGCTTGGAAATAATTATAAAGCTTGAAAAAAATATTTATAAAAATAATTATAAAGTTTAAAAATATTTATAAAAATATTTATAAAAATATTTATAAATTATAAATTGAAAATTATAAAGCTTGAAAAAACGTGGGAGCTTAGTTTAGTGGGGATGCTGAGAAGTTTCTGCCAGTCTCTAGTGCACCTGCACATACAGGATCCCCCAGGGAGAGGGGTGGCTGTTGCACCAGTTCAAGTCTGCGGTGTGGATCCAAGTCCTTTTCCAGGGGAGCAGAATACAAAAGTTCCAGATCAAAAAACACATGGAAATCGCGGAGCCCCACGGCCCAGACCTCTGAGATAGCGCAGGTCCCCACCCTGCCTTTCCACATAGCACAACCAACAGAGGGCTGCACTACTCATCCAAACCAAACTGTGATGTTGCAGTGGCAAACTGGTACCTCCAGGAGCCACCTGGGCTGGGGAACAAGGGTCAAGCATTGACCCAGGGTTGGCAGAGAAGTACAGAAACACACAGAGATCACCTGCGTCCAAAGAGGCAGAGGTGCTGAACTCCTGAGTTTTCTCGGTTGCTCAGCAGCTCACAGTGGGACTGGAGGGATCCAGAAGGAGTGGGTTGGAAAGGCAACATCCCCTGTAGGTGCCCAAGGGCCACCCCCACATGGTTCCACTTCACTCTTCAAAAACACTGCTTCTAGGAAGGCAGGGCCAGTGGTCCTCGCCAACTAATTGCATGACAGCTTTCACGACTAGCAGGACCTGACTGGGCTCAAACCCTGAAAGAGATTAGTCCTTTTCAGAAGAGACGGGTCAACCCCCTCCCCACTTGCCACAGCTCAGACTGGGAGCAAGAGGACGGGTGGACACCCTGAGGTGGCCACCCAGAGGGCACCCCATGCACAGAGCTGTGAGATTCACCGAGAAGGCACCCCACATCTCACCTCCAGGACCTCAGGAGCAGAGACAGCAAAAGACGTGGGTCAAAGTCAGGAACTGGAGATGCAGCTCTTGTTTGACAGCCCAAAGCCTCCCTTCTGGCAGTCCTACTCAGGAGCAGGACGATGCATGCACAGACACTTGCTCCACATCTGAGTACTGCAGCCAGGGAGGGGTGGGGCAACAGCGCCTACCATAAAACTGCCCCTTCACTGTCCAACGGTTGCTGGTGCAACAGCTCCACAAGGACGGTTCCTTCATCTGCCCCCAGCTCCTTGGCTCTTGCTTGGCCTGGACAGCTTTCCGGCTGACCCAGGCGCTCTTGCTAGATCCAACTCCTCCTGCCTGCATTCTGCTGGACAGCTCCCCTAGCTGCCAGTGAGAGGGGAGACCGAGCCGAGCTCCACCGCAGGATTGGCGAAACTGGGCAGCTTCCCAGCTCTGCACAATGGTAGAACTTCTGCCCTACAGAAGATAGGGGGCGTGCAGCAAGTGGCAGACCGTGATCGGCTGCAGGACCTGACAGCTGGTCAGTCCAACTTGATGGCTTTTGCTACACTTGGTTCAAGGAAACAGATAGTAGTAGCTCAAGTGAGAGGTCCTACCAAGGAGCAACTTTCTCCAAATTAGCCTGGTAGAAGCACACCTTTTCTACTTTTGCTACCAGCCAGAGAAGGGATTGAGGGTCCAGGGAGTGGATCCCAACAGGTAGTAACTATGTGGTCACAAAATGCTACCCATGTGATGTTGCTGTGCTTGGGGACAGTGCTTCAGGCAAGAGGTTCTGACAAGCAGCAATGTCTGAAATTCAAGCAGCTCAAGAGGTCCAGATGGTGGGTTCTTGCAGGTTGCAACTTCAGCCCGTATGTCTAAAAATACTAATACCCCATTTGACTTTGTACCCTGCGGACCAGGTAAAATTAGGCAACTCCAGAGGGAGAAAAAGCTTGAAAAACTTAAAAAAAAATTCTCCATCTGGAGTTGCCTAATTTTACCCGGTTTGTTCATAAAAGATTTTAAAATGATACAGATATATTTTCCTACATGGCTCTTAAACCTGTAAATTTTACCTCAGTTTGTATCGCAGCGGGCCATGAAAGTTTTCGCATATTTTTAATACTCACGTTCTTATCTTCTCTACCCATGCCGAAGTAGACTGGGTGACACCCTACACAGCCCTCGTCCTTGGGATGTTGATGATATGTTTTCCTGACTGAGCCTAACCCTAAAACAGTGAACCAGGTGGAAGACGCAAACACACATACGCACGCACACACCCATTTGAGAGAGTCCAATGTAAACAAAGAATTCTCCCAGTACTGCTCAGAAGATTGTCCCTAGAAGTGTTACGAGTTTAGTAAGATTCAGCATAACCTTCCTCACATGTCCACTCAAGTTTTCTTTTCAGTCATCCCACTTGCAGAAATGTCCCAACAGAAAGCTCTCTCTCTCTCTCTCTCTCTCTCTCTCTCTCTCTCTCTCTCTCTCTCTCTCTCTCTCTCTCTCTCTCTCTCTCGTGTGTGTGTGTGTGTGTGTGTGTGTGTGTGTGTGTGTGTGTGTGTGTGTGTGTTTGGCATGAAGTACTTTATCTCCATAGCTGTTTGCCTGTTTGTTTTTATTAAGATAAAGTTTTGATCCCTTTTCTGGTTAATGTCTTTCACCGTCAATTATAGGCAACGTAGCATGAAAAGGTTAGTTTGGTCAACAACAGAGTCACGGGAGGTTTAGAGGAGCTTATCTAATGATCAGAGATGCCTTGTTGGTGTTCATCCCTTGTAAACAATAAGAAATGTCAGCGTTCCTGGTTGCCATCACGGCTGACAGTATCAAGAGCAGAAAGCCAGGCAAGCATTCTTGTGGGGCGCTCCCATGGTGGGAGAAACGAACCGGTGGGGATGGGGAGGAGGAAGGCAATTCATGGACATCTGAGTACCTTGGGAAAAACACAGGCGTTTCGACTTCTCACTCAGCGACCTAATGAAAACTAGACAAATTGTCTTGCGTTTAATATATAGTTTCCACTGATTCTGTTTGCCTTTTGTTCAGAACAATTCCGGTCTGTATTGGAAAGAGACAGTTAAATATAAAGAAATCATTTCACATCAGCAAGAGATGAGAGAGCCACAAGTGGAAGGGGAAAAGACACTTATGAAAAGAAAGCAGGGGAACATTATAGATCAGATGATTTCTGTAACCCAACCAACTCATTCCTTCTTCTTCTTCTTCTTCTTCTTCTTCTTCTTCTTCTTCTTCTTCTTCTTCTTCTTCTTCTTCTTGCAGTTTGTTTCCTCCCCAAGAGGGGAAAGGAGGGAATAGTTCAGATTCCTGGCCAAGTACATCAAATGCTATTGGGGAAAACGAACAACTGCGTCGGAGTTTGCCTGGCATGTCGGTAGCTGTTGTCATGTTGATCTCAATGGCTAAAGGCCTGCAGGTAGGCTGCAGGGGTGCCTTGCCTTCGGTGGCAATGGAATGGCTCTGGTGGTTATGAATCTTCATTGCGTCCTCAGACACATCTGGGCAAATGTACAGTAGGGTCACTCCCAGAGTCAAGCAGGTGAAAGAAAGAAAGCTCTTTGCCCAGACTCAGATTGTGTCCACATTGTGGGGCTTCTCGATGAGATGAGCTGCACATTTGCCCAGCTTCCCTGCCAGTCCACAGCACCCCGGCATGCATGTTGTGCAATTGGCAAAAAAGGACGTACTTGCTTGGAGGCAATGCTTTGATGAGAACAGTGCTTGCCTGCATGCCTCTGTGTGCAGCAGAGGTGTATCAGGAGCGGATGCTGCCTGGAGCACCGCTCGCTGATACGCTGCCCCCTGTAGGGGGCGGCCCTGCTCGGGGGGGGGGACCTGGTTTATCGGGGCACTCCGAGGCCTTCTCCCCCGGCCTTGGAGCCGGAGAAAGTCCCGGAGCGTCCACCACGACCGGTGGACAGGGCTTTCTGAAGGCGGCGCGCTATTTATCCTTTTTTGCACATGCGCAGAACGTTTACGTTACGTAAACATGTGCATGTGCAAAAAAGGATAAATAGCGCGCCACCTTCAGAAAGCCCTGTCCACCGGTCGTGGTAGATGCTCCGGGGCTTTCTCCGGCTCCGAGGCTGGGGGAGAAGGCCTCGGAGCACCTGCCCGCGCTCTGTGGAAAGACTGGACCGAGCGGAGCAGCGCCGCCCGGTGCCGCCCGGAGCCGCTGCTCCGCTCGCTCCAGTCTTTCCACGCCTCTGGTGTGCAGAATGCCACCTTCGAAATCTATGGAGTGCTTCCTAAGAAATCTCCCATTCTTAGTTGAACCTACTCTTTTTTTCCTTAAAAAAAATGCAACTATAAAAAATAACTTAAAAAAAAAAGAGGCTTGCCTGTCATGGGAGTTGATCAATAAAATGCCGCAGTGTTTATTATACCATTTAAAGTCTGTGATTAAGAACACCAAAAGGCCTCAACTAGAAAGGGTTTAGCCTGTAATTTCCCTCCAGCCCCAGCCTGTACCTTCCTTGTGAGCCGTTGCAGGGGGAGGGGGCTTTCTCCCACCCCCTTTTTTCTTTCCATGTCCATCATCAGCTTGTAATTATGGCCATTTCCAAAGCTTTGCCAGACGAGGCTGGCTTCTTTGGAAGGGGGCTGGCCACATGTTTAGGAGCAAGAGAGAGAGAGGGGGCGCTCAGTATGACTGTATCTGCTAGCCACACTGCCTGCCTGGTGCCCTGTGCCTTTTCAACCCCACTCCATCCTTCCTTCTGCTGGGCCATGCAGTTCCAGCCTCTTCGCCCATCTACTGAGGCAGAGGACCGGATGAGTCAGTGGGTCCAATATCCCATGCTGAGTGAGGATGATGGCTGATCTCCATCATTCTCGCTTTGCGACTCTCTCAAAGATGTGCAGAAACTGCCTTGAGACCCAAGTCCCAGGGGCGGTACTATCTTTGCTTCTTTGTTATTTAAGCAGCAGCAGCAGCAACTCTCTCCACCCCAACCATCACCGGACACTTTCTTGTCTTCCTTCGAGTTTGGAGTCACAAGAAGTCCCTCTCTTTCTCCAGTTGAGCCTAGGGGAGGGAACGAGGATAAACATTTTCTGAGGAGGTGAAGGTCAAGCCGTTGCACAACACACAACACCAGAACGGCAAGAGCGACTCAACTAAAGTTCATCTAATTCTTCTGGGAGCCAGGGAGGAGGGGGTGCAGGGTTGGCCATGAGTGTTAGATATCCAGAAGGCCAAGGCAATGCTTCTATTAGTAGTTAATGAGGCAGGACCTGCAACAGATAGCCACTTTCAACTCACAAAAGCTTTCAGATTTCTCTGTTTACTTTGAGCCATTTGGGTTCATTTGAGCCGTTGCTGGGTGCTTTATCCACCAAGCTCCCCCACCACCTCCCTCCATCCTAGATAAATCGCCTCCATTCCAACAATAGTATCGTTTACTGACTTTATGCTTAACAAGTTTGGAGATCTGTGACAATGGAATAAAACCCTTTTATATTTGAGGAACAGAAAGGGGGGGCAAGAAAGATCTGGATGCAGAACACAATTTTTTAAAAATCCAAGTGTCGAAAGATAAATGGAAGAGAGAGAAAGGGAGAAAGGGAGAGGGAGAAATAACAGGAAAGGCTGCATTTTTGGGAGAGATTTAAAGTTATTTGTTCCTGATTAGGCGAGCTGTTCATTCTTTTTTATCCGTCGCTATTTTATCCATGTGATGCCAAAAGAACTCTCTTTGTTAAAATGTTCTCAGAACGGATAAAACTAATTTGCTGGAATGTGAAATAATCCAGAGAGCAAGCTGGACTGAGCCTAATTTTCACAGACGGAGAACAGCAAATTAAGCAGCCACATTTTCAAGTCCCTGGGGCACTGGGCAGGAATTTAAAGCTTCCGAAGAAAGCCCTGGAGTTAATGGATTTGCATGAAGTTTGGCGTGCTAATGGAGATTGTCTCTTGTAATGAGCTTTTAATCAGGTCTCCTTCCTTGGTGCTTGACCTTCTGGTCAGTTGCAGGCCGTCATCTTCAGATGACAGCCTGGCTAACCTGCAGGTGTGGATAAACAGAGCAGGGGAGGAAGAGCCCACAACATTCCCAGCATTCTCTCTGCTTGGCTACCTTCCTTTCCCAGTCGTCTTTCTTCAATAACAGCCTGCCTGGGTGCTGCTGCCAAACCAAGCCCAAGACATGTTGCGGCCCCAAGTGGCTGCTGTACACGATCCGAGAGACAGACTCCCGCGTTGCCTTGCAATGTTGCAGGGGATGTGGGCATGCAACTCGTGTCTGCGGGGTGCTCTGGTCAGGAGAGGGCCTGGACTTAGGCGCAATTCGTCCTGGCTAGAAATGTATCAGAGTGGCTGGACTGTTTATGTATTTGGTCTTTCAAATGTTTCCGTGCTGCCTTTCTTGCCCTAGGCAACCCGAGACCGCCAGTGGCGACAGGCTAAAGGCCACAGAAACGTGGCACTCCCTGCTTTCTAAGAAGACCAGTCTGGCCACAGCCAATGGGCCCGGGAAGGGGCAGCTGCAGGGAGCCTGATCTCTCCCCCCCCCCGGCCCCGCCTGCCAGAAAAGAACACTCCGCTCCAAGTGGTGGTTGCCCAGACCCGGAGACGCAAAGGGAAACAGTAGCTGGAGGGTTCGACCTGCAGCTCATCATGTCCCCACTCAGCCATGACGCTCACTGGGTGACCCAGCACTCTCTCTCAGTCTAACCTACCTCACAAGGTTGTTGTGAGGATAAAAGAAGGGGGAGGAGCCATGTGCACCACCATGAGCTCCTCCGGGATAGAAGGGCAGGATAGAAAGGTGAAAAATAAATACATACGGCTTGCTCAGTTGCGTGTGCAGGTTTCTCTGGCTTCAGGATCAATACAATTCACTCTAATTTGCCTGGAGGATCACTGGGTCAAAAGGCAGGTCTAAACTCTCTAACTGCCAATCCCACTCCCTACCATTGGCACTGGTGGAGAGCGCGCTGCATCCAATGGTGGGTGAGGGGCAATCAGACAGCCAGCAGCAGGTAAGTAAATTTTTTTAACTTACTGTCCAGTAGGCTGCCCAGTCGCCTATGGGCCTCCTCGGACATCAGCCATTTTGCTGGTGTCTGTCCCAGGACAGAAAAGGAGCAGGAAAGAGGGGATACGATCTGGGGCTTGCTGGTGCTGCTGAGATCCACCCCCTCTCTCCCCCTCCCAGCCCCCTGTCCTCCCCGCAACTCCCCCTGCCCTCCCTCTCCCCACCCACGACACACCTCCGCCGCCCACTTATCGGCACCAACGAAGGCCTCTGGAGCTGCTGCTGCTGCATGTGTTGCACTGCAGCCTGTTTGCTGCAGCAGCCCAGAAGCGCATGATGGCGGTGAAGCTTTCACACTGCCATAAAGGACTTTGCCGGAATGCCAGTTCTGGCTGCACGAGACGAGACTTCACCCTATTGGGGCCTAAATCAATCACACAGAATGGCTGTAGGCTGGGGACATTCCTTCTTGTAGCCCCAAACCCTACTGGCCAGGGATGGAGAACCAGCCCTGCAGTAAAATGATACGCGTGGACATGAACCTGGTGAGAAGGGTCTCCCCACACCTAGACCCAGAGGCTGTGGGAGTGCTAGACTGTACTCGATTCCTCGTAATAGCTTTTGAAAGTGTATACTTTGTGTTTTGCTGGAGCCCTGTCATCTGTCACCTTAACGGTCTACTTAAACCTAATTAGGTTGCAATTGACTAGGGAAGTTCTGCACAGCCAAGGTTGTGTTACAGTTTGGCTTGAAAGAGCCACTGCCTCCCTCTCATGAGGGTAGTGACCTGGAGCAGAAACCCTGCCTGCATGCATTTACTGCGGAGTGAAATTCAGGTGAGGGGAGGAGCTGAAGCTCAGTAGCCACACCCCTGCTCTGCATGCAGGAAGACGTCTCGGGTTCAGAGCCTGGCAGCAACTCTCTAGGCAGGGCTGGGCTTCTCTGCCTGAACCCGTGAAGCCGCTGCCAGTCAGCGCAGCTTATGCAGAGCTCAATGCTCTGACTCAGTTCACATGTCCCGTCAAACTCAGTCAGTGGGACTTCAGACCAAACTACACGTTACATTGTGCCGTTGACTGGACTGGTGTTTACAATTTAAATTGCAGCTGTGGCAGGAGGGGGGTGGGGCAATCCAGATTGGAGGAACTGCTGATTGGGGAAGGCTTCGCCCAGCTATGGTTCCAATCCTGATCATACCCCCAACACACACACACACACACACACACACACTCCACTATTAAGCTTACTTTCAACTCAATGTGCAGAGAGGAGCCAGATGAAAGGGTCATCAAGTCACCTGCTCTCTTTTCCTGTAGGTAAGAAGAGCCTGTAGGTAAGAAAGATAGATGCTTTCAAACTGTGGTGCTGGAGAAGACTCCTGAGAGTCCCTTGGACTGCTAGGAGATCAAATCAGTCAATCCTAAATGAAATCAAACCTGACTGTTCCCTGGAAGGACAGGTACTGAGGCTGAAGCTCAAATATTTTGGCCACCTAATGCGAAGAGAGGACTCTCTGGAGAAGACTCTGATGCTGGGAAAGATTGAAGGCAAAAGGAGAAGGGGAAGGCCAAGGATGAGATGGTTAGACAGCATCACCGATGCAAGAAACATGAAAATGAGCAAACTCAGGAAGATAGTGGAGGATAGGAAGGCCTGGCGGGATACGGTTCATGGGATCACGAAGGGTCGGACACGACTTAACGGCTGAACAACAACAAGAAGAAGAGCCCTATTCCCTCACATATTGCTTCACACTCCCCACTTCCCTGAGTGGTAGGAAGACCAAGGGCAGCATATTACAGGGTCAGTTTCCTTGTGAGGAGAGGGAACAGGAGGTTTCGGGTGCTTTTGTAATGTCTATTCATCATGTACAACTTATTTACCATTTAAAAATAGCATTGGGGCGTTGCTACAAATGTTTGCATGCAATGTGCTGCTGCAGACAAAGAAATGTTTCTCCCTCTCGAATGACACTCGAACTCCAGGTCCCCCCAACAGCACATAACATAATTCACTGCCACAAAATGTGATAATGGTGAAATTTGTGGCAATCCATAGCCTTGCTAGCTAAATGGAGTCTCCAGAGGCTGGTTGCCACTGAAATCCCAGTTGCCAGCAGGGAGGGCGGGACAAACAGCCAGAGAGAGCTGCTTCCTCCAGGTCCTGCTGCTGCTTATGATGAGCTTCCCAGAAAAATCTGCTTGGCCAACATGGGTGGAATAGTACAGTACATGGCCTGTGTGATCCAGACTAGGGCCACTTCCAATTTTCTTACACACCACTTGAAAATCACGGTCAGTATATTTACTACATAGATCAGCAAGGCTGCTAAGTGGAACTTTCTAAAATTCCTGTATTCATGATCTTTACACTTTACACTGGCATCCAGACAAAGCATCATCAGTTTCCCCCCCCAAAAAAAAAGCAACAATGGCCCCCAGGACCACAACTCATCATGCCAGCCAACTAGGAAAATTCAAATATTTCCTCTTTCCCTGGCCAGTGAACGAAAGAACATAAGAGGAGCCCTGCTGGATCAGGCCAAAGGCCCATCTAGTCCAGCTTCCTGTATCTCACAGTGGCCCCACCAGATGCCTCAAGGAGCACACAGCCAACAAGATAACCTGTTTCCTGCTGCCACTCCCCTGCACCTGGCATTCAGAGTTAGGTTGTCTCTACCTCACCCACCACTGAATACAGTGCGCTCTCCACCAGTGCCAATGGTAGGGAATGGGATTGGCATTTAGAGAGTGTAGACCTGCCTTTTGACCCAGTGATCCTCCAGGGGCGCTCTGATAGATCTGGGGTGGGGAGAGTGGCGCCAGCCTCTGCGCCAGGGCGGCCTCCTCAAAGGGTGTTGCAAACATGTATTACGGCCTTGCAACACCCGAGACAGGCGGAGCGGCACTCTGTCAGTTGAAGACTTAGACAGAATTGGGCTGTTAGTGTGCTAAATAAAGGTAAAGCTTCCCCTTGCTCGAACGTCCGTCGTTACCGACTCTAAGGGTGGTGCTTATCTCCGTTTCAAAGCCGGAGAGCCAGAGATGTCCAAAGACACTTCTGTGGTCATGTGACCGGCACCGAGGCGGTACAGTGTGCTAAATACAAAGGCGGAAAAAAATAAAAGGAAAAATGCTGAAGAGCCAGAGGTTTTTTCAAGAATTCAACCCCATGCTGAAGAGGCAAGCAACTTTTCTTTAAATTGCAACATGTAAACTAAACAGCAACTCACCTTTTTAGCAGGACAAGTGACTGACTCTAGAGGAGCAACAGAACTCCCACCGACACACAATGGTGTACATGGTTTTTCCATGCCTACATGCAACTTTATTGGGCTGCAACTGCAAAGGACAAATGAAGCAGCTGAGTTTTGATTTAGAAGACTTTCAAGTAGCCACCATGTGGTAAGGAAATATGGTGTCCAGAAAAAAAACACACACAATCAAGTCAGATTAGTGGTTCATCAATGTGGCAGAATTGAACAACCAATGGATTAAATCAGTGGCTTTCAAACTTTTTAACACCGGGACCCACTTTTTAAAATGACACTCTATCGGGACCGACCTAACTTTAGAGACTTAAAAAAAGTGATCTAGAAATAAATAAATAAATAAATAAATGTATTTATTTACAAGAGCTCAGCTGCTTGCAGGGTAATTAGCAACTATCTTGCAAACTGCAGGAGCTCAGAGTAGATAAATAGGTACCGCTTGCGGGAAGGTAAACAGCGCTCCGTGTTCCAGCCGCATGCTACACGCTGCGGCAAGGAGAGTCATGCCGGCCACATGACCACGGAGGCGTCTTCGGACAATGCTGGCTCTTCGGCTTTGAAATGGGGATGAGCACCACACCCTAGAGTCGGACACGACTGGACTTAATTGTCAGGGGTCACCTTTACCTTTACCTTAAAGAGCTCAGCTGCTTGCAGGGTAATTAGCAGCTATCTTGCAAACTGCAGGAGCTCAGCTCTTTGAAGGGCAATTTGCAGCTATCTAATTTTTGAATAGCCTCAGGGCTTGTGGCAATTACTTATCTGGTCTTTCCATCACCTGGGACACACCAGAAATCAGGTCGCGACCCACCAAGTGGGTCCCGACCCACAGTTTGAGAAACACTGGATTAAATGATTTGGAGCTCAGGGGAGCATGGCAGCGAGCGTTGGCAGTGCCAGCCCTTGCAGAAACGATGACAGCTGCACAGGAGGAAACATCAAGATTCTTGCACAGTCCTGTTTTCCCACTCTGCCTGTTGGCCTCCTGCTCTGGGACTCCCATCCAACTGGAACTGCTCAAGGCCTCGTTCTCTCCACTTGACGCTGAAAAGGCAGCTGCTCCCCTCCCGCTATTTACCAAGGGCCTGTCAAATTTTAAACCTACCATAACTGGACATTAACAATCAGAAAGGAGTTGACATCCAGCACGGACATTGACGCATCTTTTTACACCCCCAATTTGGTAAAGACAGACCAAATATGCCAAGGTGGAAATAAGTTCTGGCAGGTGGGGAGCCAACTCCTACTACTTGGTGGCAAGTCAATGAATTCTTTGCATGCTTAGGAGCACTTGCTTTTTTTGTGGAACCTTGGCGTTTGAAAGCAGCTTCTGGAACTGAAGCCCAGCTCATGCTTCAACTCCCCCCCCCCCCGTTTAAGCCTTTCTCTCCTTCATTGCATCCCCTCAATTAGCACCCCAAACACTTCCGTCCACAGAACACAGATCATATTCGCTATGTTTTGGGTGTACAAAATGCCTGTGTTCACAGGTTCCGATGAATGCGTGGAGGTTGAGGCAAGCAAGCGCAATCCCTTCATGTGGAACATTGTTTGTTTGTTTGTTTGTTTGTTTGTTTGTTTGTAGTAAAATTGACATTCTCTCTTTCTCTGTAATAATTGCAATTTATACCCCCCAGCATTCAAGTTAATAACTAGTAAATAATCTACTATTATTTTTTCTAATTGTGTGCATGCTCTGCTATTATTTTTCAAGCATCTAAGACTTTTTAAGTGAACACTAAAAAATAGCATGTGCGAATGATGCGCAAACTATAAGTTACACGCTGATGAAGTGCACAATGCAATGGCCCCAATGACTTTTTATTTTTCTAAAAAGCAAAGCAGTTTCATGAGGAAGAACTGTGCTTCCCTACTACAACATGCCCCCCCCCCGGGCTTTCTCCCTTCTCTGGGTTCAAAATGTGTGTTTGCAAGCAAGGGTAAGCCTGAGTTTGAAAAACATGTAGTAGGCCGCCGAGGAACAAAGGGGAGAGCATGATTTGGCGGAAAGAAACGGCCACCCAAACATCGAGCCAGGATTGGCCATGGCTCCCACTTAGTGACGAACCTGAATGTCGGGAATGACCTTTGGAGACTGACAACGCGGGGAGGAGCCACACTTGTCTGTTCATGTGTCAGTCTGCCCCATTCATGTACGAAGCAGGGTGTCTGTCATGTGTGTCTGATTTCTGATTTCATCAAAAAGGGGCACAGCACGGGTGAGAGGAGACCAACCCCTCCCTGCCTTACCTCCCTGTGCCCACTTCAGGCATTCCCCAGCCTGGCTGACTTGGGCGAGAGACACGTGTTTCAAACAGCAGAGCACAGTGAGGTGAAGAGGAAGAGGAGGAGGTTCCCCTCACCTCTTCCATCTTTGCATGTGAAGACAAGCCCCCCCCCCTTGCTTAGATGATGATCAGCAACCCTGGCGGCTGCCCCCACAGCGTCTGTTGGACCCTGAGCCGCTTGGCTCAAAGCTTTCTTCGACCATGAGCTCAGGGGTTAGCTGGCCTTTGGCAAGCTGCTTCTCTCAGCCTCCACCCCCCGCAACGTGGGGATAACAGTATTATTGGACCAACCTCACGGGGCTGTTTTGATGATTACGGCAAAACTGTCTGTGAAGTTCCTTAGGGTGCTCTGTTACGGCTAAACGCTATTATTGAGACAATGTTGTGTTGAGGAAGAAGAAGCCATTTTTCTGACTTGCTTCTAAGCGTGCTACAAACCAAAAGGGTTCCTTTCTCCCTCGACACAATGAAATTCATGTTAAAGCTCCATTTTGATAGTTCCCAAAGAGATTCGCTTTCAAAGCCCTCTACAGGGGAAAGGCTTTTACGGTCTCCCAAGATACATCTCATCCTCTGTTAATTCACAGAGCAATTGCTGCTGTATCTCCAGCTATATGTACAATTATCTACTCCGATACCTGAGACTCCGTGCAACAATCCTTACCGCCAGTAATCCAAACTATCCCAAAGGCCTGTGCAAACACACCAATTGACCAGAGGGGAGTGTGGAGGGGGGGGGTCCTTCACCTCTGGAAACCAGCACATGGGGACCTCTCGCTAGTGCTAGCAAACTTTTTATACATTTATAGAAGAGGCCAGAAGTGTATACACACTCTCACGCACATATATACCCTCTTACTTCCTAATATATTATACCCTCCCCTGCTGAGTGCCTGGGATTTAGGTCTGGATTTGGTAACTAAAGTAATATAAATGTTAGCTAAGAAGCATTCCAGCAATGTGGTTCCAATTTAAGCTTGTTTTGAAGTCTGAGGGACCAATATGTCTCCTAGATTCTGTACTGAGCGTTGAAGATCTAAATGTAATTTGTGGAAAAGAGAGCTTGGCTGGTCCCCCCCCCCCCGTCTCTCTCTCTCTCTCTCTCTCTCTCTCTCTCTCTCTCTCTCTCTCTCTCTCTCTCTAATGTCCTCTGGTAAACTCTCCATATGCTGATTGGAGGGGGAGAGAGAGAGAGAGAGAGAGAGAGAGAGAGAGAGAGAGAGAGAGAGAGAGAGAGGAGTGGGGTGAAGGTGCAGGGAGGAAGGGGTGTATATCTTGCATTCACAAAAAGCTCTCCCAAGATCTTTTGATCTTGAGGACTTGCGGAGGAAATGGCATCATCTTTGCCAGGCCTCAGAGATAAAGAGAGTGGAGAAGGGGCTGGGATTTGTCATTATTTCCTTTCCTGGGTCTTCTCTAAGAGAAGAGAAGTGTCGGCAAGCAAAGGAAGATAGATAGTCCATCTTCTCTTCTGCAGCGCTGGGCACATGGAATCTGGTGCCCCCCACAGGGTTCTGAGAACCACAGAATTGGGAGGAGCCAAGCAGTTCTTTCATCCTATCCTTGCCACAGCATAGGACGGTGGTACCACCACCACCCGGAACACAGCAATCACATAATGCATATACAAGAAGAGTGAACTTACCCTTACACCCCCCAATAAGCACACCAGACAATGCACATTTGGAGATATGGTCACTTTATTTATTTACACAAAAGACCTGCAGAGGCAAATAACTAGGGGTAATTCAAACCACCCCCAAAGGCGTGCGGGCACTACTTGGGGGTAACGGCACTAGCCGTCTACCTCCCCCGGCTTTATATTGGCGTAAAACATCCTGGCTCCAGGCCCCCTCCGTCATTGTCCGAGGGAGCCTATCACAGCCAACCCCAAAGGGTTGAGACAGCGGAGCAGTTTAGGAACCCATACTGGCCAAGCCATTGATGGTCCTCACTTGCTCCAGCCAAGGGGCTTGCCAGCCAGCCTCACCGACCTGGTCAAGCGTCGTTATGAGCGGTCCTGGCTCACCTCCTGACCTTGCCGACCTCAAGACGCACGCCGAGCCCCTTCCATACTACCTACCCATTCCCGCACACCACCTGCCAGGTGACCTACTGGCTAAGACCCTTTCCCTAAAACACAGTCTGAGGTAGGCAAAAAAAACCACCAACTGCTTGCCAATTCATTGGTGGCCAAAAATTCCTACCTGGCCCTCAACTGGGCGACCAGCTAGACCCAGACTATGCCACGGGAGGGCGGGAGGGGGTTGCTTCCCAGGCGGCAACTGAGGAGCTGCGCAACACTGCAGCGTTCCCTCAGCCGCACACCTGCCCATGTGACCCGTCCCAGCCAATCTGCTGGCTGGGACCACAAGCATTGCCTGGCGCACCTCATGGGGGCAGGATAAAGCCCCCAAGACGCGAGGTGCATCTCAGGGTGATTACTTTGTTGTCTTCCTCCCCCACAAACAATCTAAATTTAAACAGAAAGTTCCTCGGGGCAGGAGGCCATTTTGTAAAATGTGCCACAAAAAGATTAAATAACAACCACACTCAGCTGGACATAGCTGGTGTGGGTCCGAGGAAACCCATAGATGGCCAGAACTGAAGGCCTATGCAGAGGTAAGTAAAAAAAATTTTTTTTACTTTCCTCAGGTTTGCCTTCTGGTCGTCGTCCCCTCCCCCAGCATTCTTCGCAGACTCCACTGGCACAGCCACATGCAATGGGATGGCAGGGAATACGATTGAGCTGCTAGTCTGATAGGAAAGCTCTGGATCAACTAAATGTCCAGATTAATCTGGCAGATCTTTAAAAATATTATTTTATATATAAGCGCTTATAAAAACTGCAAGTGGCAAGCAAGAGCCGTCTTAGATGAGGCCTCCGTCGTCCTCTCTTTGCCTTTTCCAAGACGATGTTGGCTGCCATGCGCGTGAGCATTATCCAACAGCAAGAGCTGCTTTTTGCTGAGGAACCACTGTTTCTACTCACATGTTGATGGATTGATTAATCAGCTAATCAACTCAAACTCATATGATTAATCAACTAGGATCTGTTTTAAGCGGGTGACAACGTGAACCCAAACCACAATACATAAGAACATAAGAAGAGCCCTGCTGGATCAGGCCAAGGGCCCTGGATATGGTCCAGCTTCCTGTGTCACACAGTGGCCCCAGCAGATGCCTCAGGGAGCACACAAGACAACAAGATACCTGTGTCCAGTCGCCACTCCCTTGCACCTGGCACAAAGAAAACCCACTTCTAAAACCAGGAGGTTGCTTATGGCTTGTAACCTGTGATGGTCTTTTCCTCCATGAATCTGTCCAAACCCCTTTTAAAGGCATCTAGGCCAGATGCCATCACCACATCCTGTGGCAAGGAGTTCCACAGATGAATTACACACTGTGTGAAGAAATATTTTCGTTTGTGTGTTCTAACTCTCCCTCCACTCAATTTTAGTGCATGTCTCCTGGTTTTGGTGTTGTGCGAAAGGGAAAAGAACTTCTCTCTATCCACTCTCTCCATCCCATGCATAATTTTATACGTCTCAATCAGAAATGACGGAAGCCCTCCCGGCACCCGGAGCAAGGGCGTGGCCTGCGTGGCGTGACGTCAAACCCCCCCCCCCTGCCAGTTCACTCTTCTCTGCATCTTTTCCAGTTCCACTATATCCTTTGTACAACAACATTATAATATTGGCTGTTTTATTCTCAATCCCTTTTTTAATGATCCCAAGCATGGAATTGACCTTCTTCACAGCCGCCGCACACTGGGTCGACACTTTCATCGACCTGTCCACCAGTACCCCAAGATCTCTCTCTTGATCCGTCACAGACAACTCAGAACCCATTAGCATATATACATCCTGTGGCAAGGAGTTCCACAGATGAATTACACGCTGGGTAAAGAAATATTTTCTTTTGTCTCCCTCCACTCAATTTTAGTGCATGTCCCCTGGTTCTGGTGTTGTGCGAGAGGGAGAAGAATTTCCCTCTATCCACTCTCTCCCTCCCATGCATAATTTTATACGTCTCAATAATGTCCCCCCTCAGCCGCCTTTTTTCTAGACTGAAAAGCCCCAGACGCTGTAGCTTTTCCTCATAAGGGAGGTGCTCCAGCCCACGAATCATTCTGGTCGCTCTTTTCTGCACCTTTTCCAATTCAACTATATCCTTTTTGAGGTGTGGTGACCAGAACTGGACACAATACTCCAGATGTGGCCTTACCATCGATTTGTACAAAGGCAGAATGATATTGGCCGTTTTATTCTCAATCCCTTTTTTAATGATCCCGAGCATGGAATTGGCCTTCTTCACAGCTGCCGCACACTGGGTCGACACTTTCATCGACCTGTCCACCAGCACCCCAAGATCTCTCTCTTCATCCATCACAGACAGCTCAGAACCCATGAGCGTGTATGTGAAGTTTTGATTTCTGGCCCCAATGTGCATCACTTTGCACTTACTTACATTGAAGCGCATCTGCCATTTTGCTGCCCATTCTCCCAGTTTGGAGAGATCCTTCTGGAGCTCTTCACAATCCCTGCTGGTCTTCACCACCCGAAAAAGTTTAGTGTCGTCCGCAAACTTGGCCACTTCGCTGCTTATCCCCAACTCCGGGTCATTTATGAACAAGTTGAACAGCACCGGTCCCAAGACCGATCCTTGGGGAACACCGCTTTTCACCTCTCGCCATTGTGAAAATTGCCCATTGCTGGCACCCACTCGCTGTTTCCTGGTGTTCAACCAGTTCCTAATCCACAAGAAGACCTACCCTCTTATTCCCTGACCGTGGAGTTTTCTCAGGAGCCTTTCATAAGGGACCGTGCCAAACGCCTTCTGAAAATCCAGATATATAATATCCACAGGTTCTCCCACATCCACATGCTGTTGACCTTTTCAAAGAATTCTAAAAGGTTCTGCAAGACTTCCCCTTGCCGAAGCCATGCTGATTCTCCCTCAGCAAAGCTTGTTGTTCTGTATGTTTTACAATTTTATCCTTGATGAGGCTTTTCACCATCATACCTGGAACAGGTGTTAGGCTGACCAGCCTGTTGTTTCCTGGGTCCCCTCTCCTTCCTTTTTAAAAGATTGGCGTGACATTAACTATCCTCCAATCCTCTGGCACAGTGGCCGTTTTAAGGGACAAGTTGCATATTTTGGTCAAGAGGTCAGCAACTTCATTCTTGAGTTCCTTCAGAAGGGTGGATGCCATCTGAGCCCAGTGATTTATTGATCTATAATTTGTCAATTAGGTCTGAAATGTCTTCTCTTTTAACCTCTATTTCACTTAATTCTTTAGTCAGGGGAGGCCGTTCCGGCAGCGGTATTTGCCCGAGGTCTTCTGCCGTGAAGACAGATGCAAAGAACTCATTTAATTTCTCTGCAGTCTCCATTATTATTCCTTTTAATGTTGCCGGCCATACAATTCTCAAAGTCTTTCTTGGCCTCCCGTATCATCTTTTTACATTTCTTTTGCCACAGTTTGTGCTCCATTTTATTTTCCTCATTCGGGCAAGACTTCCATTTACAGAAGGAAGCTTCCTTGAAAGGAAGCATTCCTTCCTCGATGTACCAAAAGCAGAGGGCAGTTCAGTTGTGACATGGAAAGGTGCTCACAAAGTGTGTTACTGGGGAAGACTGAAGTAACTAAGCAAAATTACAAACATGAGAGAACACAGAGACAGAAAGCAAAAGGAAATCTCACCTGAATGTCTAACTAATTTTATGCCCAATGAAAAATGAAGTATGGAGTCAGACAGGGTGATGTGACTGGGGGTGCCCTCTGACGCCACCTCGCGTCCACCACTGCCACCTCTGCCACAGTGCACTAAAAAAAGCCCCTTATATCATGGTCATGGGGTTGCTCTGTCATGTGGTTTTTGCAAACCCAGAAGGGCAGGACTTCCAGTTTATAGGGACTGCATAAATGGAGTTCCTTCATTCATGTAGTCCCTGTAAATAAAACCAGAAGTCCCATACTTCCAGTTTGCAAAAACCACGTGATGCATGGAGCATGGTAAGGAAGAAGATGATCTGCTTCCCTAGAGCAGGAAGTGGATCAATGCAGCTCACATCTGCAGTGGGCTGGAGGGAGGTGACAGCAGACTCGGGGTGAAGGGTACCCAAAATCCACCTCCCAGAGCTGCCCTGTACGGTTGTGCAGGCCGTGCACTGCACAGGGGTGCCACATCTAAGGGGGCACCATTCAGACATCTAAGTAGATGAGAGGAGGAGGAGGCCGGTGGAACGTCACTTCCGGCAGGGAGGAAGGGTCTCCTTTTTTCTAATGTGCACAAAGACACCGTGTGGGCCGCTAGGGGCAGCCCTGCCACCGCCCCCTCAGCCCCTGCTATCTGCTGTTGACGTGAGTCGCATCAGGTCGCCTGATGGCTGGTCTGGCCACGGAGTCAGACCCTAAGCGGCAGAGAGACAGGCCTGCCAGGTCTCCCCAAGGAAAACTGGGCTGGGGCACTACTGTCAACATTCAAGTCCTACCACATGTTGTAGATCCTGATGATCAGGTTGGAAAAAAAAATTCAAAGACCACATTACGGAACAAACCAAATGGGATCCACATGATGTTCCAGAGTAGAATCACTACTTGCACTTTACTGTTTCATCATCAGCCAGCACATCAATAAAACACACCTTGAGCAGTAATGCGTGTTCAGAAGCATCCAGAAACACAACAGCCAATACAGCAACCAGGAGGCTTCTTCCCCAAATCCATCCCCCACACTGTCTGCTAAAGGGCATCATCTCTTTGCACAAGAGGAGCTGCTGCTGAAGGCAACAAGGAAACTTCCTTGAGCAGGACCAACACGTCCCAGGAGGTGGATTAGGAACAAACACATGAGCCCGTACATGCCTACTCAGAAGAGCCCAATCCTCTCCCCTGCCACACTTTAGCATGTAGCCATGAGCCATGCCAAAAAGGTACGCACTGCATGCAAAAAAATTGGGGGGGGGCCAACTTGAAACCAAACAAGAGGCAAGTAAAAATAATGTTTACTTACCTTTGTGCAAGCCTATGGGCTACTTATGGGTCTCCCAAAACACCCATTTTGGTGGCATAATAATAAAAGAGAAAAGGGGCGTGGAGGTTTTCGAAAAGGGGGATAGGATCCAGTGTGCGCAACTGCTGCTGGATCCACCCCCTCCCTCCTCCTTCCCACCCCCGGTTCCTCCTCCCCCAACATGCCCCATTTTTCCCTCTCCCCGTCCACAATCCCCCCCAGTGGAGCAGGTCATCAGCCGCCACAACGGTTTGAAAACAGCCGTCAGCTACGCACTCCACATATCGTTGGAGGCCTTTTTACAACCTCTGCCCTAAGTCGGGGGATAGGGTTGGGCCATAAGTCCCCCTGAATTCAAGGGGTCTTATTATTCAATTCAGTATGCACTGGACTGCAACCTTAGGCTAGGCTCCAATTGATGCTTCAGGGCAACCCACAGCTTGCAGAGATATCTGCTTCTTGTGCCATATCCCCTCCGTTTCCAAAGTGACTTGTCGTGCGCTGAATGGAGGGGGCTGCCAACCCTTCCCCCACGTAGGTATGTGGACTCGTTGCACGTTTCTTTGGAGCTTGGAGAGGGTGTTGTGAATATCAGAGAACTGAAAGTGGTATGATAGAGCTGTCATTCTTCCTGGTGTGTACACCCATTTTTTTTCTGCTCAGTATCATCTCTGTTCACAAATGTTGTGTGTCTTCAGCTGGAGACATCAGTTTCAAGAGGTGGTGTGTGGTGTGACAGAGAGAGGCACCATTTTCCATTGTGTACCTGCTTATTTTCTTCCACTTCCTGTCGTCATTGGTCAAAGAGAATGTGGCAAGGCTTCGAAACTCTCCTGATGCATGAGCAGAGATGATATTGGGATGAAGGGTTCTGATCTCTCATGCCACCTTTTACTCTCTGGGGAAAAAGCAACCTAGAATCTGCCTTTCAGGAAACTTGCACCATCTCTTTGACCAGGCACAACAGCCAGAGAAAATACATGTACATCATGATGATCATCATGTGAGCAGCACACCACGAGAGACATCGCGTCCGCTCTCTTGAAAAGATATGCTGTATTGTACCTGCTTTCCCTGGCAGTCTTCTGTCTCATGTTCTTGCAAGACACTCACTGTATTTGCACAGAAATGCTTGTTCTGGGAGACCTGCCTGCCCTGCCCTGCCTCCCCCCCCCGCCTCCCTCTGGAGCCCCCCAGCTGAATCCCAGTAATGAGCAAAGTCCTGCAACTCCTTGGCCTTTATCTCGCTGGGCTACGTGGCCCTTTTGAACTGCCATCTGCAGATTCCGTTGATGCACTAACTTGTTAACTGGGCCATACTGTGAAGGAAATAGCATGATTTAGATCAAGTGCTCGGGATGCCTGTTCATGAGAAACACTTGAGCTAAGCTGTTGCCATTCAGGATGCGCCCTGGGGAGAAGGGTTGCGTTTCGGGTCAGGCTCTTACCTTGTATGAGGGCAGGCGCAAAGCAGGGCTGTAGTGGAGCCAGGGGGGGGGGAGAGGGGGGGTGGGGAAAGGAGGAGGAGAGAAACATTATGAAACCATAGAAGCGAGCGAGGCTGCCAAATTAACTTCTCACCCTTTCAATCACACTCTGGAGGATAAAAAGCCGAACATTTCGGCCTTAGAAGCAAGCTCGCTTTACACCCATCAACTTATTTCTCTCATTTATCAGACCAGACAGCTATCATTCTAATGATTTGGGGGAAAGTGGGGTTAAGAATCAATGTCATTTCTTAAAGAAGGAGAATTAATTTGCATTGGTGGTGCAGATTGGCAGAGCACAAAGGAGAGGGGAACACACTTTTGGAAATGGTCCTACAGGTTTCTCTACCCAGAGTTAGGTAGGGGACTGAAGTGAACACCTTCTGGATTCAATTTTCCAACATAATGTAACCCAGCTAAAGAAAACAGAGGAGAAGCCAGGCTGGATGGAAGCCTATCGGGATCAGCAAAAAGAATCCCATTTACTTGGAGGCGATTTGGATCTGTAGCCCTCCAGTTGCTGAACCATATAAAGTGGAATTTCACTCCAGCAACAGGATAATTCATCCAATACCCGTCCTGGGTTGTGTTCATAGAGACAAAAGGGAAACAGTATCAGGGACTGTTCCACGGGGGGGGGGGGGGGGATTGAGGAGGACAGGCAGCCCCACTTTAGAGGAGTTCACACGTGCATCGTGCATGCTGCATGTTTGGAAGTGTGCAGCACAGTACCCCGCTTGGGGCGAGCGGCGCTTCTTTCGTGGAGGAGACACAGAGTGGTCTCTGCTCTGCAAACTGTGAAGCACCCGAGGCTCTGAGAGATAGGGGGCCCAGGCAGCCCCTTGCTCTCGGCCTCACTCTCGCTCTGTTTTCCGCTGCACCTCAACACCACCCCGTGGGGGGCCAGAAGGTGGACTTGCACCTCAGCATCAGGGGCCAGGTCACAAGAGCGGCCAAGAGGGTTCCACTGAGTCTTATAAAGCTTCTGGCCTGGCTTCCCAGCATGGCCAACATCTTGCAGATGAATGCAGACAACCAGGGACAACTGCTCTACTGCACACACCTTGGGAACACAGCCCAGCAGTCGTATATATATTGTGGCAGCAGGCCAGGTGCAGAGCTGCTGGCCTGTTTGCATAGTTGGCATTGATGCTATGAGATGCTTTTCCATCTAGACAGCGAAAACAGGATGTTGACCGAGCTCCGAGTGGAGGACCATGACACTGGTGAACTGTGAACGGCCTTTAGTATGGTGGGTCACAAGTTGCGTAGGTCTGATTGACCAAGTGGTGACTTGGGATGCAACCGCATCATCTGCTCATAGAGGGAGAGTTTCCGCACATAGTCAGAAATCCAAAGAAGAGTGTGTGCATGCTGCATGCATGGAGGGGGAGGGGCTTTGGCAGCAAGGTTTTCTGCACCAACAAAGCCTTTTGCGGAGAGAAAGACTAGCGGACCTACTACGCCTGCCACTTATGCCACAGTTCCCTCCTTGACAGTGGCCAGCAGGGAAATTGCAAGTCCACCTGGCCAGGAATAATCTGGCCCGGGGGGAGCTGATCGATTCCCTGCTGGCCTTATATAAGAACTCCTCTGGGCTCAGCTTCCTTGTCTGAGCTTCTTCACTCCAAGAGAAGGGACCAAACAGATCTCCTCGCTTCATTCTCTTATCGGACTGCTCCAGAGCCTGATCGCCACCCTGTCACTTGCAGTCAAGGACTGCAGTGGCGTCGCTAGACCCCCTGCCACCCAGGGCCAGGTGACATCACTCCCGCGTAGCGCCACCCCTGCATAGCGCTGCCCCCTCGTTTCCAGAAGCGCAGGCAGGCAGGAAGGCCCACCTCATGCTGGAAAATGCCACTGCGGTCACTCCTCGTGAGTAGACTGTGTGTGCTGCCCAGGACAGTGGCCACCCCCCCCCTTGCTGAAGGACTGCTTCTGGCTTCCTGCCTGCCTGCATCCGCTCCCTTTGGACCAGGCTCTCTGCCTCTGACCCCTTGAATCCTTGTCTGCTGATTCCAGAACCCAACCTGTTGGGCTCAAACCGCACTGGCCCCAGACAGAGTGGTCGTTGTGTTCTGCTCCTTGCCTGAGTGGGGCCTACACTCAGGTCTGGCGGCCCATCCATGAGGCCAAGTAAAGCGGTTGCTCCAGGCAACAGACTGGTGGGGGGGCCGCCCATCTCTGTCCACCCCCTTGCCTCCTCCACTGCAGCTCCTCCTCCATCCATTGCCTGAATTGGAAAAGGAAGAGGGAGGCAGAGAGGAACATGGAGAGGAGAGGATGCTGCTGAGCTAGGACACTGGAGCGTGGTGGGAGGCGCAGAGGCCGGCACATCCTCAGGTAGGGGGGGCAGCATTTGGCAGGCTGCCTCAGGCATCGGGGGGACTTGGGCCAGCCCTGCCTACAGTCAATTGATTCCCCACCCAGTGGTACGCTGAGAGCGGGAATCTATCCTTTGGAAACGGCTGTTCACGTCCACCCTCAGTGAGAACACAACAGGTGCTAAAGGGTGTTCACAAGTGTTTGTGAGACCGTGGCACCGAAAGGGAGCGGGAGCCAACAAGACGCAATGAGCCCATTAGCCTCCTCGACATCCCAAACCAACTTGTACATTTTATGAAAATGAACCATCAAGGTCACCCTTGAAGACAAATTTCCTTTTCAGCACACTGTAAATCTGCACCATCGCTCTCAAGGTGTCGATTACTGGGGCTGAGTTCGGAATATGGATTTCTTCGTAATAGCTTTAATAACATTTTGAAATGAAAAGCAGATACCTTGAAGTTTGGCTTGCTTTGAAAAGTTGCACAGGTCAGTCTGTTTTTAATTTATGTCCCTTTCTACATCTGGAATCTCTTATAATTAAAAGAAAAGGTTGGGCTACTACTTCCACCTGTCAAATGATGAAAAGATAAATGCACTAATAGGGTACTAAATAGCCCAACAAGATGGTCTCTCCATTTTCCTGTGCTATACAGTAAGAAAATAAAAGGAGAAGAATTTGGGACAGGAGGCTAGAGGTCTTCAGTCATTGCTAATAATTTGTTCTCAGTATTAACCTCCATACCCCTCTGCCACCCATGTCACATACCATTTCAGGGTTAAGTTCTCCAAATAGTTCATAGTGTTCTTCGATATAAGTATATAAAGACGTTTGGGCCCCACTCAGTCACATACACAAAGGCACTTTCACAATAGGTAGAAAGCTGAAATTGGACACACGCTTACAGCCCAATCCTATACTCACCGGCCGACGCTCTAGCACCTCTTCCGCTGGCACTATAAGAAGAGCCCTGCTGGATCAGGCCAAAAGCCCATCTAGTCCAGCTTCCTGTATCACACAATGGCCCCACCAGATGCCTCAGGGAGCACAAGACAACAAGATAACCTGTTTCCCGTTGACACTCCCTTGCACCTGGCACAAAGAAAACCCACTTCTTAAACCAGGAGGTTGCTTATGGCTTGTAACCTGTGATGGTCTTTTCCTCCATGAATCTGTCCAAACCCCTTTTAAAGGCATCTAGGCCAGGTGCCATCACCACATCCTGTGGCAAGGAGTTCCACAGATGAATTACACGCTGGGTAAAGAAATGACGGCCATAAAGCAGGCAGCGCAGTGGTAAAAGGCGCTCCAGCAACGCACTCAGTAGCGTGTTGCCGGGAACACTAGTGGGAGCCTCTCCCGCCCACATTGTCAGCTCTCCCGCTGTAAGTCAATGGGAGAGATGGGAGGGGTGGGGGAGGGCGGAACGGGGGCAGGGAGGAAGCAAAACTGGGCGAGGATGGGTGGATCTGGTCATAAGAACATAAGAAATAAGAAGAGCCCTGCTGGAGCCTGGGTGGGTTCTGCGGCAGCTGCCAAATCCTTACCCCCTTTCCTGGACCTGATCCTGAAGCATGGGTCCATGCAGACCTGCGCCTACTATTTAGCTAGTACAGGTCCGAGTACACACACACACACCCGCACCATGGAGAGAACAATTGTTCATAGGAATTGGTAAGCTATCCTTTGGAATTGGCTGTTCACAGTGCAAAACAGAGGAAACCTCTGCAACTGCCCCTCCTGCAGGATGCAGCGATAACCGTTTGGGCCCCGCTGCATCAGCAGGGGAGGGAAATCGGATTGGGCTCTTCATCGGTGATACCCTGACTGCTATACTAATCCGAAAAAAGGGGACTTTTATGCAGCCTCTTTTGAACAGTGAAACACCACCACATCCCCCTCAGAATAGTGGCCAGCCAGCAGGCCACTGCCAGAGAGTGTCAAGACTCAGCATGGAGTGTTAGGGGAGTGTTCTGGCGGTAGTGCTGCACAGGATTGGGCCATGACATGATGACATCCTTGGAGGATTTCATAAACGCTGATCCAGAAGCACGCATCACGGCGGCACAGGCCACCGCTGCAGATGGCAGCCGCGGCAATACGGAGCCCCACTGACGTTGGTAAGTTGGCAGGTGGGCAGAGTGGGGGCAGGGAGTGGGAGGATCAGCGGAGATTGGGGGAGGGCCAGGGCGTGTCGGAGGCAGGAGGAAGTGGTACCCGGCGTGAGCAACTTGCGCTGGATGCGATCCCCTCCGGACTGAGCCAACATGCCCCCTTTGTCTCCTTGGACTTGCGCCAGCTATGGTGCAGATCCGAGGAGACCCATTGGCAATTGTGGGGATTACAGAAGGGTAAGGGAAAATGTTTCCCCTTACCTCTCCAAAGCCTTCTGATTCCCCCCCCCCCCGTAGCAAGCAGCTGTTTTGGCACAGCTGCAAGCTATGGCGGGGAAAAGGATAGGATTGAGCTGTGAATTAGTTGCCTCATTGGATAAGTTTCTAAAATAAGAGGTGTCCGTGACTTGAACAACTCCCCCCTGTTGGTCCCACAACACAACCTGGAGGCTGCCTCATTGTGAGGACAAGACTCTTTCGTGTGCTCGGAGGCGCTCTCTTCTTCATAGGTGTCAGGACTGAGTCCTGGCTCAAAATCAGGGTTTAGGAGTCAGACCTGCTGCTAAGCCCTCTCTCCAGCAAAGCCCCAGAGGGTTCTGCAAGTTCCATTTGGTCCTCCTACCCAAAGCAGGTTGATGGAGCTCTGCCATTTCAGACGTAAGAGTTCTGCTGATTTATGCTCCTGGAAAGTCCTGGCCATTTTGCAGTTCTAGGGCTGCTTAGGGGATTGTATAACAAGAACCTTTACAGCCTCAAAAGGTTGATGACAAATTTGGAACTGTGTTAGGCCTATGCCGAGCAAAATGTTTGCCTCCTCCAAAGCAAGGAATTAAATCCCTCCAAGTCTTGCTCTCTGAAACCCTCTGCCCATGGCCAGTTTTAAGCATGCATTGTTGGGGTCTTAATGATTGCACCCTCCATGCGCTAGGCACTCCCCACACCCAGCTCCAGCTCTTCTGGTGCTGATTCATAAATGATGTGTGTTGGTTTAATCTATTTTTCACAGGGGGTGCTTGAGAGCAAGAAAATTAGAACCAGGTAGAAAGGACTATTATTACTGTCTCGTAGCGTGCTTTGGTTACATGAGGACTGGATTAAGGTAACATCTGGTCTATATTTCTTGAACTATTTCCCTTTTATCACGAGAAAGGATCGGCAACCCATCCCGCAACTGCTCTTAATTTAGGCCCAAATATTACTGATGAAACATTGTACAACATGCTGTTATCTATTAAAACAATTTCCCTGAAGGAAAACTTGATACTTTTATATTTTCCAGCAAAGCCAATCACATGCTGCTAACCGGAGCTGCAGTAACGACAGAGTCTTGCAATCCCACGGTCGTTCAGAACAGTACAGTAATACTGCTGCATCAAGACGAGAAGGGACGGCACAGTCTGCGCCTGGTGATGAGCCCTGCGGGTCCCTCGTTCCTCCCCCAGAAAACCTTTTTGGGAATCGAGGCCAGGTGTGGCATGAACCAGCAGGCCGCCAAACCCAACCCCCATTTGGCTTCCACCGCTTCCTCCATCAGAAGGGGAAGAGGCAAGTCTGGAGCTTACACGTTCCAGGACACAAGAACATGTTTCTGCGCACACAGCAAATAAAGTCTGTGCATGACGGAAATTTAGTTGATCATCATCACCTCCCAGTTAACGGTTGGCCCAATCCTCTGGGCCTTGCACGATGGAACCTGCTGCGCTCTTATAGCATAAGGCCCAGGATGCTGGTGCGGCAGCCACTGTGACTGCATGTGTGCCAGGGACACCAGCCAATGGCAGGCAGTACTGGGCATGGGCCAACAAGCCCCAGAGCCCCCGCCGGAGTAGATAGGTCAATGAAGGGGGCATTCCAGGGAAGGATCGGGGCAGGGATCAGGATCAGGATCAGCCAGGGGCGTGTCAGTGGCAGGCTGGGGGTGGATATCAGTGGCAGCAGCGGCACCAACATCCAGGCTTGGTATGCCGCCACCCCCCTTGGACCCACTCAGGTTTACATCAGCCAGCAGGCGCAGATCCAAGTAGGCCCATTGGGGACAAGGCAGTTTTTTACTTACCTCTCCTCCATTGCTGCCTGCCTGGTCCTTGACTGGCTCATAGCATGCAGTGGCGGCTGCGCCAGGGCCATTGCACACTCTGGGCTGGCCCAGGATAGGATTGGGTTCGTTGTGATTTATAGCATAATAATTAATTGACTAGATTGAAGTACACTTGCATGTTATTGAGAGGATAGGAGAAAGGGTAATCTAAATTCTGCCAGTCTTGGTGGGAATAGCTATACTACTGGCTTGAAACACTTTCAGACACTGTCTTTCCCCAAGGAATTCTGGGTCTGTAGTTTTTTGCTTGGGACCTAGATACCTCTCACATACTTCCCAGCCCCCCTCACCAAACTACAAGGATGTTCTGGAGCCGTGGCCGCCCCAGCCATGAGGCAACCTGGTGCAGGGAATAAGTGCACATTAAGAACATAAGAAGAGCCCAGCTGCTGGATCAGGCCAAAGGCCCATCTAGTCCAGCTTCCTGTATCACACAGTGGCTCCACCAGATGCCTCAGGGAGCACACAAGACAACAAGGTAACCTGCATCCTGTCGCCACTCCTTTGCACCTGGCAGCTTGCACATTAAGAACCAACACAGAAGAGTCTCCAGGCCCTCCGACATGCCCCCCCACGGCCGCTACACGCCCCATGCCTGGGGTATGAGTTGATAGCGTAGCGCGCCTCCCCGTGCGCAGACACGCCCCTGGCGCTTTTTAGCTCCTTTTTGGAGCCAAACGGGCGCAACTGAGGGTGGGAGGGCCGAACTGCAGCTGTTCTCAGCTGCGAAGAGGACGAGGAAGTGACGGGGCGGCAGGTAAGACCGGCCCGCGCCCTGAGGCCCACCGTCCCAATCACCCCCGGTGGTGCGACGCCTCTGAAGCAACACGCACGTGGGTTGACTTACCCCGTGGGTTTCTTGCCATGGAATATCCAAGTACCTCTTTCCTTGTTGTTGTTGTTCAGTCATTAAGTCGTGTCCGACCCTTCGTGATCCCATGAACCATATCCCGCCAGGACTTCCTGTCCGCCACTGCCTCCCGGAGTTTGCTCAAATTCATGTTCGTTGCATCGGTGATGCTGTCTAACCATCTCATCCTTTTCCTTCCCCTTCTCCTTTTGCCTTCAATTTTTCCCAGCATCAGAGTCTTCTCCAGAGAGTCCTCTCTTCGCATTAGGTGGCCAAAATATTTGAGCTTCAGCCTTAGTATCTGTCCTTCCAGGGAACAGTCAGGGTTGATTTCATTTAGGATTGACTGATTTGATCTCCTAGCAGTCCAAGGGACTCTTGGAGTCTTCTCCAGCACCACAGTTCAAAAGCATCTATTCTTCGGCGCTCAGCCTTCCTTATGGTCCAACTCTCACAACCATACATTGCTACTGGGAACACCATGGCCCTGACTATACGAACTTTTGTTGGCATGGTGATATCTCTGCTTTTTATTATGCTATCTAAATTTGCCATAGCTTTCCTTCCAAGGAGTAAGCGTCTTTTAATTTCATGGCTGCTGTCTCCGTCTCCAGTGATCTTGGAGCCCAGAAAAGTATAATCTTTTACTGCTTCCATTTCTGCCCCTTCTATTTGCCATGAATTGATGGGACCAGATGCCATGATCTTAGTTTTATTAATGTTGAGTTTCAAGCCAACTTTTGCACTCTCCTCTTTCACCCTCATCAAGAGGCTCTTTAGTTCTTCTTCACTTTCTGCCATTAGGGTGGTATCATCTGCATATCTGAGGTTGTTGACGTTTCTCCCGGCAATCTTGATTCCGGCTTGCGATTCATTCAGCCCTGCATTTCTCATAATGTACTCTGCATATAAGTTAAATAGGCAGGGTGATAATATACAGACTTGCCGTACTCCCTTCCCAATTTTGAACCAGTCGGTTGTTCCATGGCCGGTCCGAACTGTTGCTTCTTGACCCACATACAGGTTTCTCAGGAGACAGGTAAGGTGGTCTGGAGTGGTGAGGCTACGTCTGCGCAGCATTGCGCCAGCATCTTTGGTGCCTCCACTGGCAGCAGTGGGGCTATGGCAGTGGGGCAGCAGCAGCGGTAGTTGTTCCAGTGCCCGAGGGCATCGCACCTTCCCCTCTACCCGTCAGCATGGCACTTCCAAAGTACAGGATTGGGCCGCCCATCGCTTTGCTGCAGTTGTCCTGGTTTATTTGTACTTGTAGTGTGAATGCAATCAATCCACTTTGCGCTCCAGCCTGAAGGAAAAGTGGAAGATAATTAAAAATAACCACAACAAGAACACCCTCCCCACCACAACTGTTGAGAACGAGACAGGCAAAGCACTTTCCTTGGGGGTTTAAATTGTCAATGAAATGTGGTAATCTTTTCTTCAGCATTTTCCAAGAGTTCAAATAATCAGCCTATGGAAACCAGCAAATAAAAATGCCTGTTTCTGTTGTGAGTCCTTCATTCCATTCCATAGATGGTGAACTGGGGATTGGGGGGGGGGGGGGGAGAGAAAGGAACTCCTCTCTCTCTCTCTCTCTCTCTCTCTCTCTCTCTCTCTCTCTCTCACACACACACACACACACACACACACACACACACACACACACACACACACACACACACACACACACACACACACCAAGTGCTTAATTTTCCAAATCTTTGTAGCACATCAGATTTCCTCATTTTTCCATTCCAACTTGACCATTCCAGCCAGCCAGTGAGGGATTAAATAAGCATTTGGCCAAGTGAGTAAGAGTCCATTGTAACATTTGGTGACACCATTTGTTTGTAGGTCGGGGCGGGGAGGGAGGAAGGAAGGAAGGAAGAGAAGCCTGCGCCTTGTAAAATAAGAAAGCAGCGACAACCACATCTTTCTGATCAGGAAAGAAAACCCAGGAGGCAGACAGATCTCCGGTAGCCATGTTCCCCTGCATTACTACTGTCACTTTTACAATTACTATTAAGAAAAAGATGCATTGGTTGCCTTGCCGGAAAGATCAATGTGATGTCCAACAATTCAATAACACCATCATCATATTAACAATAATGGACACACACCCATTTGTCTGGTATTATCCCACCAAGGGACCAATGGGGGGGCAGCGGAGAGGCCAAGGGCTCTACGGAGCCCTCTTTTGGTCATGTTTCCCTGTGAGTTGCGCATATAGGGAGGTAACAGCTCATGCTCAAACTTTTAAAACATTTAAACGATCTTAAAGTCAGCAATAAAACAGTACAAATATAGTATTCATAATACGCAAAGAACCTTGTTACCTGCTACATACCTGTAATGCTTCCTATGTGGGGCTGCCTTAAAGATAGGGGGCAAAATGTGGCTGTCACGATCCTGGCAGGAATGTGGGGCTCATACAGCCAATATGACACTCGTTTTGCTTCAGTGGGGCTGGTTTTCAATGCGCTTTTGGGTGTAATTTTAAATGCTGGCTTTGGCCTTAAAACCCTAAATCAGCTATTTTCAACGTTTTTGTTCCCACCGTATGCTGACCTCAATGGCCTTTGTCTCTTGTGAAAAGTCACTTCTGGCTTCCAGGAGACTTTTCCAGGTTCTGCAACTTTGTTTCTAGGGTAACTCAGTCTGTAGTAACAAACTGTCTGTCCCTCTTCCTCCGTCGGCTCTGCCAGCGGAGGAAGAGGGACAGACAACTTGTTACTACAGACAGTTGCCCTAGAAACAAAGTTGCACAACTCGGAAGAGTTTTGAATGGATTTTCAACTGCTATACTCCAAACTCCCCCGGCACACCTGCAGACCGTTCGAGGCACACCAAGGTGCCGGCAGCACACCAGTTGAAGATCGCTGCCCCATCTCCAAGACTGCCCACTGCCAGAGCCCTCCGATTGCTTTTAGAGGCCCTGCGGTCTCATCCACCTGATGCCAACTCATTTGATAGGCAGGGCCTTCTCTAGGTGGCAGGAAATGAAGTATTCTGGCCCCCCCACACCACACCAGACCCCTTGTTAAAGGGAATTCTGTTCACTGCCCACTCTGTCCTGAAGCTGCAATATAAATTCTCTTCCACGATGTGTGCCTGTTTTTCACCCAACCAATTTCTAAAGGTTTAGGGCAGGAGAGGAGAAAGGGGCCTAGCAGGACTGTGGCCAACAACAGCTATCGCATCTGTCTAGTTGGGCAGGATTCTGCAGAAACCAGAAAGGCCTTGAGCTAGTTATCAGTAGTCATTCAGTTCAGCTCTTTGCCAGCCAGTGCCTTTTGGCAGGCACTCAAAGCTGCTATTACCAGAATTAAGATCCAGCAGAAAAGATTACCCTGCAGGAGGTGAGATAAGGACAGAGAGTGTGGCACATTATTATCAGTGCAGCAACAATAAGGAAAAGGATTGGTGGTATATTTCATTTTGGGCAGGTGATCTCTGCTGAAATAATGGAATAGTTGCAGCTACACAAGACTGTGGTGTTGGCCACACACTGCCACTTGTTCAGAGGAGGTGGCTGGAGTTTATTGCAACAGCAGCCTCAAAACAACCAGGCAAAGGAGGAGAGATGCAACTTGGCTTCATTCCCAAAGGCCAGGACTGTGTGCTGAAAAATGCCCAAGTGGAATTTTAACCCCAACTGACCTAAATTCTGCACCCCTAAGGAGCCAAATTCTGCAATCTGTATGAATGACGAGAAAGGAAGCAAATTTGCATAGATTAGCTAGTTTGCACAATTTATTCTGCTTCTTCTGCTAAGCAGAGGGAAAACCAAATGCTATGTGGGGTACAGAAACCCGTTTCTGACTATTGGAAATTCTGCTCAGTATCACCTGCAGCAGCACATATACCATAATATGATACTGGACATCTGGTTTTCCCCTGCCCTCTTTTTCTCTTTTGTAAAGCACTAGGGATTCCCACCACAATATTCATGTCTGACATTTTGGAAGCAGAGCTCTGCCCCAGAATAATAATAATAATAATAATAATAATAATAATAATAATAATAATAATAATAATAGTTTTATTATTATTATTATTATTATTATTATTATTATTATTATTATTATTATTATAGCTGTATTTATATACCACCAGTCTATGTTGTCAGATTTCGCCTCGGACTTTATTCAAGGCGGTTTACACAGGCAGGCTTTTCTAACCCCCATAGGGGGGTTTACAATAAATGTTCTATTTGCATAGAACCCGTCTTCTCCAGCTGTTTCCTTTCAACAGAGTGGTATCTCACTGGCTGCACTCAGTTTTGAGCTCGAGCAAATTATTCCCCTTTCATGTTGCTTTGACCATGTGGCACAGCCCCTCCTCAGATCTCTACACTGACTTCCTGTCTGCTCCTCGATCAGCCTCGCTTTCAACGTCCTCCATCCCCTTATTGCCCTCGCGTACATCCCAGTACACTCGTGCTCGTGACCTGTGCTCCATCAGCATCCCCACCCTCACCCAAGATACCTACTTGGACATTAAGGGAACCCTTGGCAGGCACCACCGGCACTTGCAGGAGAATTGTGCTGCAGGAAGACCCCAGCCTGTCCCCAGCCCTCGTCATGCGTATCGCCAGGCAGCCTCCCCACATTCCCCTGCGCCGGTGTGCCTGCCCTCCTACCCTGGAAGCAGGGCAAAGCAGGATACCGGCACTCACCACGTGTAGGAGGGGGAGAGGTGCTCTCTTGACATCTTTGAGTGTATTTCTAAATATTCTGGACCATTGTAACTTGGTGGCCAGAGGCTCATAAAGACAGAGCAAAGTGCAGGCATTCCGGGTTTTTTTTATAGAAAACACAGGGGCTGGGAATGATTGAAGGCTTTGCTCCACAAATAACCCTGCAATAATTTTGGAGGTCCAAGGAAGTTGTGTCATTTACACATTCTAACAAAGCCGGTTAAATTTTGCTCACACCCCACCTTTGAAAATTAGCTGCAAAGAGGTATTCCTGGAGTAAACCAAGTTAAAAACATACACTTTCTTTCCTCTTCCTTCCCACCCCTTCCCCGCAAAAAGCCTTTTGAAGCTACTAAGCAGGAGCAGAGGAACATGATGCTGAATAGATCATACTGGAGGTAGCCACTCATGATTGATTCAGCAGCGTTGCTAACTTATCTTCCTTGCTATGCAACCTCTTGGAGGAGCCAACAGATGTTTTCTCTCTCTTCCTCCCCCCCCACCGCCTCCAAATATCTGTGATTCCATAGATTCCTTGAAGCTGTTGGCTCAATAACCAGAGACACTTCTGGAAGAATTAGCTACACCACAAGTTTGCAGTCAGTTGCAAGACCTGCTACTGCCAGTATCCATGACTATAGTAAGAGAAAGTAGTAAAAACTGTGCCTGCGTTTCATGGTGCTGCACAGTGATGATGAGATGGAAAGTCGCTGGGGTTTGGGGCTGACTAGGTGCAAAGGTGGCAGCAGGGCTCCTGACAACCTATATAACAGTTGTGCAAAAGATGAGATTTTGGCAGGCGCAACGTTTCTCACCCCTGCATGATTAGCTGCACCCCACCCCCAAATCCCCTCTTTTACACTATGATGGAGGGCAATGCTCCATTGCACCAGGCAGACATCCTTCTGGGGTTCAGTAGCTCCATTCCAGCCAACAGCATCCCATTATTGGAATGTCGGGTTAAAGTTCCACAAATTTTTGCAAACAGACTTGAGTTGGCACGTCATTTGTGAGGACTTTTCCCTTCCCAAATTATTTTCCGCCCGGTTGGGGGCAGAGTCCTGGACCAGATGGATCTTTGGCATGAACTGACAGCAAGGCAATTCTTCTTGTGCCCTTCATTTTCTAACTGGAGGCGCCCTCCTCCAAGATTAACATCCCTGCTGCTGGAAGAGGTCATTTTAGCAGTGAGATGCTTGCTTGTGAAATAGGAATACTGAAGAACCAGGGACCCAAAACGATGGGGCCCTTGTGCTGCTGCCAGAGAAATCACACTTCACAGGGCAGGTAAAAGTGAGGTCCTGACTATTGCTGGTCATTAACGATCTCAGAGCACAAATTTCTCCCCCAAGGCTGAGAGAATTAACCCCGTGTCCTGGCCAAATTCCAACTTGCTAGTGCGATGTTGTCATGGAGTTTGGGAGAAAGGGGGAGGAGGCAGCAAAGGAAAGGGGCCATTCTGTGAGCTGTAACTTCAAGCACCTCTGTAGGGAGGCTAGCTCAATCTCGTGCAAAAGAAAAGTGCTGTACATGAGAGACACAGCAGCACAAGAAAACCACCACGTTTCATGAAAGAGCTTGCAAAACACAGCCTCTGACCCAGAAGCCTCCTTTCCTGAACTCAGAGGTATGGATTAGAGATGACAGGAAGTTTTTCCTGCATTTTGAATGTGGAAGCTAATTTACCTGTCTCTCAGAATGTGCATTAAAATGTGAAACACCTAGAGCAGTGATTTTCAACTGGTGTGCTGTGTTACATTGGTGAGCTGCGAAAGGTCCGCAGGGGTGTGCCGCGGGAGTTTGGAGCACAGAGGTTGAAATTTGCTCAGGCAATGGCAGTCTGCACATTACAATGGTGGATCATGAGTTTCGCCATCACGTTGCAAGGATAGGATTGAGCCGCAACTGGTATAAAACTGATGATGTTTCCGTGTAGTTTCTCTTAAACCCTCTCACCACAATTCTTGGTGCAGGCAAATGGAAGATGAAAGTATGTGAAAGAGAGTGAATTCATGCCCCATATTCAGTTCTTTACCCACTGTAGCCCCCAAATCCTTCTTGTAATGTACATTATATACCAGGGGTGGCCAAACTGCGGCTCCTGAGCCACATGCAGCTCTTTGACGTATAATGTGCGACTCTCGGAAATATGTTGGCTGAGCTCCTTTTTGCATCACAATTAATATAAAAGGTAAATAAGACATTCTATGAAGTCAGCTTCATGTGGTTCCTTTGCTTTGACTGATGAGTATTACTTAAGTATATAAACAATGTGGAGTCTTTATTATTACACTGTATTCACTTATTTATTCTTAGTACAAATAGCCCTGCCTATATAACAAGGGGAAGTACATCTAGAAAAACAAAGGATGTTAATGCTGCAAAGAATCACAGTTTATTTTCAAGGGTTTTTTAAAGAACAAAAGCAGAAAACCAGAGCTTTCCCTGTGTAGTTTCCCTTTGTCTCTGCTGTCAGAGCTTCAGCTTGAAATCAAAGGATGTTCCCCCCACCATGACCAGCTCCCACCCCCCACCTTCTCCTCTGCCCCCCCCCTTTAGCTCACTGTGCAGCCTCAGCAGGGGAGAATGGCAAATTATCATTGCCTGGCAATTACAAACTGATCATCTGTCACTAGGATAAGCAAGGGGAGAAGTCTTTAATTAGCGGGGGCTGGCTGCAATTCCCTCCTCATGCATCCGGGAGATCCTTGCTCCAAGCACAAGGTCATGCAGTTGCAGGGAAATGGTAGCAGTCTCTCCGAGATAAATCTCCAAGCATATAATACATCTCTGAGCCATTAGCTGGGCCAACTATCTACAAATATTTGGAAATGCCATTTCTATAGCAGAATAAAAGAGGTTCCCAAGTCTCCCCCAAAGGTGGCCATGTTATCTTCCATCCTGCCAGGTCTTCCCCTCACATCAACCCTCTTTTTTCACTTTTTTTCCTTCTCTGGGTACCCGCTACCCACCTAAGTGACCACTTCATGCATCTCGTAAACTAGGTGCTCTGGCCCACAAAAATGTACGCCAAGTGTGGTATATTTGCTAGCCTTCAGGAAAGATCAAGAGCAGGTGTTAGAAGCGTTGCTTTCGCTGCCCTGAAAGGCTCCGAAGGCGAGGGGGCAGGGCCGCTTTGTTCACCCGTGTAACGGAGGGTCGGATTGCGGTGGAACTTAGAGCTCTGCCCCCCCTGCAGTGACGCCAGTGGGTTATATACAGTACAACCTCCTGGTTTTAGAAGTAGGTTTTCTCTGTATGCCAGGTGCATGGGAGTGGTGACGGGATACAGGTATCTTGTTATCTTGTGTGCTCTCTGAGGCATCTGGTGGGGCCACTGTGAGATACAGGAAGCTGGACTAGGTGTGCCTTTGGCCTGATCCAGCAGGGCTCTTCTTATGTTCTTATGTTCTTATGTTCTTAATTGGTTTCTCCCTTGGCTCTAGAAAACAAGGCTTTTGGAGCCTGTTTTCTGTCCTGACTGTATGGAGCTACTGTTCAGGCCTATAATAATAATATAATAATAATAATATAATATACAGTATTTATATACTGCCTTTCTTGGTTATTGGATTTCTCCTTTGACTTTAATCCAAGGCGGTTTACATGGGCAGGCTTTCTCAACCCACCTAATGGGGTTTTTTACAATCATATATAAATGTTCAATATTTCATGAACAACTGCATTCCAGATGGTCTCCTTTGCAGTCTGGCCTCTCCACTGGCCGTCGCCTCCCACGCTCGGCCAACGCAGCTGGCAGCTCTTATCTCTCCTCACAGAGGCTTTTTTCACAGCTTTTTGTGAGCTGCGTGTCTCGAACTGGCCGTTCACCGATCTTTGGGCTTACGAGGCGGCAACTCTACCAACTGAGCCAGACCTCCTGCCTATAGAGATGGGTTCTTGCCCTCCTATTACCACCCCTGATGGATCTCAGCCAAATTTAAGAATTAGACCTTTATTTGCTACACTAAATCCCACCAAGCTCACAAACATTGATCTAACCTCCCCAAAAGCAGGATTATTCTGCAAAGAGGAAAAAGAGGATCAGGAATTTTAGTACTAATTATTCCAAACAAGGAGGGTGCATATCACAGAAAAGAGACAGGGTTTGGATTAAACGCTTAATAAAATATCTGTGGATTTATCTTCAAGATGAATAAGGGACACATAAACACAAAATTCTAGGATTAAAAACCCTCCAGTTTCAGAGAAAATTAAAGAGCTCACAAATGCACTCCTGCACCGAAAGCACGGAAATTGTCAGTTACGGTGCTTGCCTTAACTCCTGTGTCGTTTAAGCAATAAACACCAATTTCTCCAATCTCACATTATTTTGCTCCTTTTTCCTTTTAATTTACCATGAAGGGGTTTGCGAAACTTTTGCTCTTAGCACCCACCACGCTTTGCCAGCGTGCCGCTGCTGCCTCGGATCACCCCGCCAGCCCCACCCGCCTCCTGGCTACTCCGTTGCTCTTCCAGAGGAATCCTGCGCCTATGACATGAGAGGGGCTCAATGCTACGGACAGATGCGTGGGTAGGACTGTGCCATTCTTCAATGTGTGTGTGTAGGGTTGCAGCCTGAGTGACAGACACGGAATGATTGCATCATGGTAGTCGATTGTACTATTATAATTTATAATAATTAATTGTTCATTTAATTACTGCAAATTTTGTCGTATGAGGGGTGTCAAAAGTTCCTGGGCCCTGGGGTGCAAAATGGCCTAGATACACCACTGCTATGGGGGCAACTGCCTTGAGTCTCACACAGGTAGAGGGCCCACATCAAAGACTGAGAAAGAGTATTACATGATTTCAGTACCTGTAGTATTTGACAAGATCAGATTCTTTTCCTGCCAAGACAATGACACCAGCCAGTAACAATGTAACCCCACAACCAGGAGTTATTTCAGTATTCTGGACTTGCCCCGTACAACATTTACTGGGCTATCTATATATAGAGATTTGCTTTTCTTGGTTTGCTGTTTGTCCTGCAAATTTAATCAACATATACAGTAGCTCATTAACTCCTTTCCTCCCTCTCTCCCCAACCCCCACCCACCAGCCAGACCAATCACTTGCTAAGGAGCAATCATTGCAGCCAATTGCAGCAAGGAATATTTACTGGCTCAGCCCCATAATTTAACTTTGATGTTTATATTTGTTGATGAAAAGACATCCCATGTGCAGAAGGACTGCTGAACTTTGCAAGTGAATTTTATTGGGGGGGGGGTTGTCTTTCGGTTTTTGAGACCTAAATTTTGATACTGCTATCTATCTTAATTCTGTTGTCAAATACAGATAGTTTTGGAAAAGATTACCATATGCATACCTAGTGAAGGAAGGCAGATCAAACTGAGAAAAAAATGACATAGACACAGCAGGCTACAGAGAGAAGAGAGGCCTGGATATTCTTCAGCCCCCAGGCTTCTCTGAGCCTAAAAAAGGGCCCTGGAGAAAGCAAGTCACATCCTTCTCCCTCTTCAAATCCCTCCTGTCACTTCTTTAGGGCTGGCAGATTGTGTGTACGCTGTAATTTGTTTCTGACCAGTGCGCAATTTGTTTTAGCTCATTATCCCAGGTGTGTACAGGTTGAAGGCTTTGACCAAGCCACACAATGACACTGTACCAGATGTCGAGAGTCTTGAACTAGCCCCTGTGCATGTGACACACATAATAACCAGAGAGCAATGATGATGAACATGTGGAGAGGGAGGGGAGCGGCCTGGACCGCCACCTGTTCGTTCAGAGCTGTGAACACAGCATTTGGCTGCATTCCTGCTGCTTTGAAGGGTTTGTTCAGAGCTCTGGGGCTATCAGAGCAGGGGCAGCAGCGCACCCTCACGATCCGCCACCCTTGCTGCATTCATGGTTGTGAGCATGTGGAGGAAGGAACAGGGCTCTGGTCTTCCAAAAAAAACCCCATCTCTAATTATTCTCCAGGCATGAACCATCCTGGCTCCCAAGGGACAAGACGTGCCTGCCTGACTGAGGAACACTTTGAACACATTGTGAACACATGTCTTGCATTCAGCAACGACATTGTCATGAATCTGTTCCCTCCTCCTCCTCCTCTTTCTTCTTCTTCTTCTTCTTCTTCTTCTTCTTCTTCTTCTTCTTCTTCTTCTTCTTCTTCTTCTTCTTCTTCTTTCTGTGCCTGTTTCCTCCACCCCCTCCAAGGGCAGGAAGATCATGTTGACAAAACCAATTGCTTTTAAGCAGAGTGTTATCCTTGGAATAAATGAGCTAAAGAAGACATTGCTGCAAACACAGCACTGGGGGGGGGGGGAGCAATTAGCTCTCGCAAATACCAAGACAATCAGTCTACAAGCAGACTAAAAGGTCTCCCAAACAATGAAGGCTCCCTTGGCCCCATGGACCTCTGTCATGCCCATGAATGTCACCCACCATGGGGAAGGGTGTGCCGGCCCTTTGAAGGCAAGGAACCTGAGGTTTTGACTCCCTGCAAGAAACGTCACCCCAGTTTGGGGCAAACCCATCAGATCCGCATGGGGGTTGATTTGCCAAACCGAAGAGCAAGGAGTCAATAAACAAACAGATAGCAGGGGCTGCCATCAGGTTAATTACCTTCAACTCCTCGTTTTTCCTTTTGTTACATGCATCATGGATACTAGTCAGCATTAACATTCCTGGGATTGTATCTGGCCATCCCTTTGTAAAGAAATTGGAGGCCTGGCCTTAATGTGGGCTCGTGGGACATTTGTGTCTCCAACAACAGCTTAATTATGGACATTGTTTACTGATCAGGATTCAATTGACAGGCTACAGGAGCTAATCTGTGGATTAGCACAATTGCTTGTTTGCATTTGGTTCCCCTAGGAGGAGGGAAGATTCTTTACTCACACTTGTGGCTTGGTGATTGTTACTTTCTCCCATGGCTGATGTATGTGTGAGTATTTTGATTGTGGTCAGAGAGAGAGAGAGAGAGAGAGAGAGAGAGAGAGAGAGAGAGAGAGAGAGAGATTTAATGCTTTGATTAAATCCAAAGACATTTGCCATTTTATCGCCTGTGGTATAAATTAATCCTACAGCAGCATGGAATTCCATGTGCCTCTGATCATGATCATTTTGTTCACCTGAGGGTTTCTCACTCAATACCACTATTGGGTGCATGGTGACTGCTGGACAGGTGCTTAGAGATGCATGCGCAGGGCGATGTGGTGAACCAGTCATATGTGCCACCACTGCACACAGGAGTTGACTTCCGTATGCACTGGGGCTTTCTAAAGGCCGACACACACCGCACGATTTCCAGCACGTCCGAGACGCACGAGGAGCTGTGCTGAGATGTGTGGTCAGCATTGCAGAAGAAAGCAACTGCACGTGGAGCAGCTGCGCTCTCCCGAGTTCCGGCACGAGCGAAAATGTTTCTGGCCCATGTTCGCGGAGCTACTGCACTCAGCCAATCAGATGAGAGGGCGGGATGAAAGGGGTTGTCAGTCAATCAGAACTCACTTGAGTCTCCGATTTCTCTTGGATCAATTTTTCCTTCTCACAAAAGTTAGCAAGATGAATTCTATTCCCAGCACAAACTGTTTTGTTTTCTCTCCTTCCTGCCCCTCTCTCTCTTCTCTCGTGTATCGGACTGCACTTAACCAATCACCGCTGCGCTTTCTAAGAAGGCAGGACAACAGGAGGAACTATTTACTAGAAGACATTCCTACAGACGAGTTCAGCGCACGGAGGCGAGCAGCCAGGCACCTACGCTCGCTCGCCTCCGCGCCAGAGCTCGTGCGGTGTATGTCGGCCTTAATGGAGAAAATGTTGAGGAAGTAGAGACAGCACTTCATAAAACTATAATTAATGGTGTGGAAAGCAAGACAGATTTCTCTCTTTCGTATCGTGTTACAACCCAAGGTCACCCAATGCAGTTGACAGGTACAATGAAAGGACGTACCGTACACGATGCATGGAATTCTCTACCACAAGAAGTAGTGATATAACCACTAGTCTAGTTAGCTTTTAAAAAAGGATTGGACAAATCTTTGGAAAATAGGTCTGTTGAGGACTATGAACATGCTAAGTAAATGGAGCCTCCACATACAGAGGCAGTAGATCTGCAAATACTGGGACAATCCACAGGGAACTTCCATCACCTCCATGGCTGCTTATATGTGCCCACAGGCCACTGGCCAGAATGCTGGGTCTTGAATCTGACCCAGAAAGGCAGTTCTTATGTTCTGGTTGGGAAGCGCTTCCTAATGTGTGCTGAAAGTCAGAGCCACAAATGATGGCTTGTGTACTTAACCAGATCACCACACTGCAGCCTGGAGGTCCCCGTGCTTGGATGGGGGGGGGGGAGAGTTAATTGTGTTTTATGAATTACAAGAATAAACTACAATATAAAAAATATACAAATGCAAATTACATCGCTATCAAATTAATTTAATGCATGTAAATATTTATATTGTAACTGTTCAAAATTGCTTCTATTAAATTAAAATATTTCTGTGTCAAATTCATATTTGCATTATTATTTATATTTGGCACTCCAAAAATATACTTATTGGCTCATGGCACCACAATTCATTGTTTGATGATGCAGCTCTGGGCTCAGAATGAATGCGAGTGGCTGCAGGCAAGAAGGGAGTCTGGTTTGTCACACAGGCACAAATTGCCACCATGGAGCCGAGGTTTGTGGAATCACAGCTCAGTCAACCTGCTTGCAACCCAGGCAGAGGGGGAAAAATTCCTACCCAGGTATGATCAAAGAGCTCATGTGAACTGGCCCAGGTTGTTGGAAGACAAACACTGCTCCGGTGTTCCTAAAACAGATTGTCACCACACCCTACCAGTAGACGACCCTCTGGATACGGACATAATTGGGCCTGACTTAATGGAAGCTATCAGCGAGTTTCCTGCCAAGCTGAAGCGATCCACGCATGGCAGAAGAGATGTAATTCACAAGTATTCATAAAAGAGACCCCAAAAAATGAGATCCTTGGTGCACCGATCACATCAGCCCAGATGTTCGCGAAATGAAAAACAGCCCCAGTACACGGCCTCTTGTAGTGATGTAAGGGAATGTTTCAGATGTGATGGGGTCATTATATATCACAAAATGTTAGAAACGTCATGGAGAAGGATTTCAGTACAGTCTGGGGGAATGTGGCATTGTTAACTATTTCAAATGTAGCCATTTGGACTGTCAGGAAAATCCAGAGGGCTGTTCGAGAAAAGCAGCTTACATTTATGACCAGCCAGTGATAGCAACAATGCAACAATGAGAGAAAGAGAGAAGAGAAATGCAAACTGGACTGGAACGTAGACTATATTGTGCAATGTATCCTTGTAATTATAATGGCCTGAATTGGCAATACAAGACTTGCAGCCCAATCCTATCCAAGGCTCCACTCAGTGATCCAGCTATGCCAGCGCTGGCAATGCTAGATCCTGAGCAGAGGCGGCCGGGTTGCAGGTCTCCTCGGGGTAAGGCTTAGGGTTCCCCTACCCCGTGTAAAGCCCCAGTCCCCACAACAGTTCTCCTCGAATCCACCACACCTGCCATTCTGGCAACACAAATCAAGGAGGCCCGTTTCAGGAGAAATGGACCTGGGAGGGGGATAAGATACAGCTGCATAAACCACTGCCGCCAATCCCACCCCCCTCCTGGGGTAAGCTCCAGCAACCGCAACGGGTCAACTTGGACCTGCACCAGCAATATCACTGGCGCAAGTCTGCATTAATCTGTGCAGGCTGGCCCAGGAAGGGGGTCAGGATTTGGCATGCACCAGTGCTGCCAAACCCCACCCCATCTCCCCCCCATTCTGCCCTCCCCCACCCCATCTCCTCCCTGCTCCGTCTTCTCCCCGCCCCCTGAGCCAGGCTTACCTGCTCTGGCGAGCCTCCATTGTTCCGCCGGTGTGCGTAGGAAGGCTAGTCTGGCCAGCGTGCCAGCGCCCTGCGCTGCCACAAAGCACTTTACGGTGCTTTTGCAGCAGCATCAGCAGAACATGTGTAGGACTGAGTCGTGAATTCTTGAATGGAAATGTTTCCAGAAAACGTTTCTGAGAAATGTACGTGTCAGTACAAATTTCAAGTTCTGTTGGTGAACACACACACACACACACACACACACACACACACACACACACACTTTGTGAGCAACTTACCTGAATTCAGGCTTGCCTGTTTTGAAGGCAGGAAATGTTTCACTCTCCTTGAAATGGAGGGTAAAAGTGAGACTGGTGTCACTGTCGGGCTGCCCGTTTGCCCTCAGAAAGGTTCTGCGCATGCGCAAAAAGGAATAAAAGGAGCATCGACGTGTCAGACCTTCTCAGAAGGCCCTGACCGCCAAACTGGGCGGTCGCTCTCTGAGAAGGGCTTGTCCGAAGCCGGTGACGCGCCGAGTGGGCGCGCTGGTTCCGGGGGGCGCGCTGCGCTGCGCAGCCCCGAGCCCGGCTGCCGCACCCCCCGGAAGCTCGGCGCCTGGGGTGGAGCACACCAGCTCCCCCATGATAGGACGCCACTGGTTTCTATACATATGCAAGTCATCCCTTCACATTGCACTCATTAAGAGATAAATAAACAACATCAACATCATCAACAACAACATCAACAACAACAACAACAACAACAACAACAACAATAATAATAATAATAATAATAATAATAAGAAGAAGAAGAAGAAGAAGAAGAAGAAGAAGAAGAAGAAGAAGTAGTGTGGAATTATGGTGTTGAATATCTTCTGCTGAGCGAAGGCTGGATCGTTCTTGATAGCTGAGACATACAGTAAGGATCACTTTGCAGTAAAACAACAAACTTGCAACATGTGCACCGTGAGAAGACGTGCAAATAGACAGCAGTTGTGTGTCTACTATGCTGGATCATGAAAAGTGGCCTTTTGAGAAGACTGAAATCAACCCCAATGAGAACATGGGTCCGTTTTTTGAGGCGGTCAGTTTACATGTGGGTCAGTTTCTCCATGAGTGAACATGGCATTGTGGTCTGCTTTCTATTTACTTGTCAAATACCAGCATCATTAAAAAAATGGCATTAAATCCACCATTTTAACCTTACATCTACCCACAATTACTGCAGAAATAAGTCAGCAATTTTGAGTTATACAAGCACAAAGAAAAACATCTGTAACTAATCTCACCATTTTTCTTTTCTCTCCCCCCCCCCATCCATTCCCCTCCTTTTGGCCATTTTGTATCTCAAACTTTTGTGTGCAGTTTTTGCAATCTTAAAAAAAATCCTAATAATAATAAGTTTTTTAATGCTCTCAAGGCTGGGAAACACATATGTATGAGCAGTTTAGCCTGGAGAGAGAATTTTTATGGCTGACTTATAACCCCCTGAAAAATAGGGATTTATAATGGAAATGCTGACAGACCTATAACTAGAACAACAATGTACTTGGAGGAGTGGAATGTCCACGTTTATCTCCGTTTTCATTCGTGTTCATGGTACCACAATAGCCGTCATCATACTACAAAGCAGTTTATCAAGTGCTTGGCTTTTCTACAGGCAACCCCCTGAAATTAACGTCATTGTTGTCATTCTAGGGATGGGAAATGCCCTAAATTATAGCAGCAGAGGCAGAGGGAGGACGTGTGTATTGGATTGCAGGGAACCACACTGAGACTTCCCCCATTCCTGAAAGAACTCAATAGTTTGGGGCTGCTGAGCCACCTATTACTGGTGAGGTTTTCTCTCTGCTGAGAGTTTCTTCATAAGAGTGAATGAGAGCAATGCATTTGTGCTCAGGGATATCATAAGAAAATCTACCCCGATAAAGGTTTGGGGCAGCCTTTGCCCCATCTCTGCTGCTCCCAGATTGCAGCTCATTGTTGGCACAATCCTGCCCTATACAAGCACCAGCGGCACAGCATGGGCTGCAAAGGGTGCTTGCTGTTGCAAAAGTGCCATCAAGCAATGGCACAGCAGTGGCCCGCACTGGCGCAAAGGCCTGCACTGGCCCACACGCACCAGCAGAAGGGTGGCATGAGCCGGAAAAGGTGAGATCTGCACTGAGCAGCACGGAGGCGGAATGGAGCAGGGAGAGGGCGGGGAGGGGGCGGAACAGGGAAGGGGTGGCCGGCGACGGGGCGGGGAGGGGCGATATTGGGCTCGGGAGGGGGGTGGGATAGGCGGCACTGACGCGTACCACATCCTATCCCCCTTCCAGGACTTGATCCGCTGACACACAAGCGCAAGTCCGAGTAGACCTGTTGGGCAGGCTGGGGCTTTCCCCAGGGCAAGGGGACAAATGTCACCTTACCCCAAGGAGACCTCCAGCCTGCAAAATTCCTGCGCAGGATGCAGCTCAGCCCACACTGGCTCCACTGCATCGCTGCACGGGAACTTAGGTAGGGTTGGGCTGCCAATTGTCCCTTGCTAGAGCGGAGTGCAAGCCACTAAGGACTGAAACAAGGCATGAGGGCACATGGTCCAGCCGCCTCGCTGAAGCAAAGCACGTCTGTGCCTGGAGGAGTGACCACCTGGGAAGACCAGGAGTCCTGTTTCATTGTAGAATAAAGCAGAAGGTAAATACTGTATAAGAACCGGATTAAAATAAATGGAGCCAGCCACAACCGGATCCCCTCACAGCCCCAGACACTGAGAATCCAGCCTTCTCTCTGCACAGACCTGGCCATTTCTACAGAATCATAGAATGCTGGAAGGAAGACAGCTTGGAGGTCGTCTAGTCCAACACTACAGCATCCCTGACGGGTGGCAGCCATCCAGCCTCGGGTTGATAACCTCCAAGGAGGGAGAGCTCACAACTGCCCAAGGTAGACTGTACCAGAGCCAGGCAGCTTTCACAGGAAATTCTTCCTCCTGCCTAGTCTATACACACCTACTTCCCTGTAGTTTCTGCCCACTTCCTTTCACTGTGTTTCCTTGTTCAGGAGAGTTCCTGCTAAGAGGCTGTGCTTTTGTCTGGCAAGAGCACATGGTCTTTGTGGGTGGGGCTTGAGCTGCAGAGGTGAGTCATCATGGGAAGAGCGAGGGGAGGGGCTTAGGGCCTCTTTTCAGTTCTTGCTCACTTTCAAGAAGGCAGCCGGGGCCAGAGAGCTTGCGACCGGAGCTTGCAAACATCCATAGGGAGCCAATTTGACATGTGGCTCTCCCTATATATACTAAGCAAGTTTGCTTACAATGGAGTAATATGATCAATGTCCCCAAATTTGCTCCCTGAAGCAACCCACTTCACCCTGTTTCATGACAGGGCTACTGCCTTGGATGTGGAATTGCATTCCTGAGTTGATTCCTCTTCTCATTAATTCTGAATTTGTGCAGTTGCACTAGAGTACGACTTGAGTGCAATGTGCAAAAAAGGACTGGGAAACTTGGAGGCAAGATTGTGAAGTAGCCAGGTCCAACTTCAGCTAAAAAAGAAGAAATGAACCAGAGTTACCCTGTATAGATCTGCAAATATGCAAAGACAGCGTTTCTTTTGAAAGGTAAAAAAATCTGATAAAGAAGGGGAGAAGCCAGGGCAATGATCCCAAAGAGAGATGCTATGAGACTTTTGACTTTTGACCAACCAATTGTAGAAATGTTTAACTGTCTGTCCGGAGACACCCAACTGTTTTCTGAACCCGCCTAGTATGACTATAATGGCCCCACAGCGTTCCCAGAGGACAGGAACCGCTACAGAGCAGCAGCCCCTGCAGCCCATGAGGTCATTGCTGGGCGCGCGGGAGAAGGGCTGGCCACACGAGAGCCCCAGCAGCTCCCTGGGAGGGGGGGGAGCAGCCTCAGAACAGCAGCAGGTACACGAAGAAGGGGAGGGCTGGCAGGCAAGGAAGAAAGTGACAGAGCGAGTGAGAGGACCAGACGAGGACGGAGCAGAAGTGAGGAGAGGCAGCCAGATACTCTGCTCCTGGCTGGCCAGGCTATAAACAAGACTAAACAGAAACCAGCCCACGACTCAACGCCCCGTTCCCCTGGTCACCCAGTGACAACTCGTGAGTACAGACCTTGGTGTTGCCGTATGACACCCAACTTCTGGCTTGTGAGGAGGGCGAGGAGCCCCTGCACTGCTCTTCAACTATAGCCGGATTCTGTCCTATTCCACCTGCCTTCCTTACTCGCAAACGCTAACAGCTAACGTGGGGGCAAAGGCTCACATGAGGAAAGAGGAACTGGGGCCCAATCCCTGGAACAGTGCGGGCTGTCGGCTGATCCTTTGCCATCCCATTTGAACAAAATGCTTGGATGTCTGAAAAGAGCCCCCGTGTATCTCGATGTGTCCAACGACATCATCAGAAGAGCGACGGGCGGGCCAGAGGCCTCTCTCCTGCTGCGGAAACATACTGTCTGCAGTAGTGACTGTCTATGTAGCTCAACGAGCAAGAGTGAATTCAGAAGAGATGGAGAAACGCAGGAAACTGGACGCAGCACAGGCCAGTGGGACTTCCAATCCCCTCTCCCATTTTGTTGCACCTTAAACGTTTGTTTCCAGTTCTTCTAGCCTCTCATGGGCTGCCGTCAATAGGGTTTACTCACTAAAACGGCATTTTTGGATTGGTGACAAAGAAAACTCAAGCCCCATCAAATGAGTGCTCAAACAGCAGCAGCCGGCCGCGGCATCTTTTGGAATGGCAACCTTCCGAGAGGTCCACAGCAAACACGACAGTACATTCCACCGCACATTGGAGCTGAGAAAAGGCATCACTGGCGGATTCAGACTCTGTGACAGCCGTACATGGTGAAGCCGGCGAAGGAGAGAGAGGGAGCATGTGTGCATTTGGGAGAACAGAAGATTCTCTGTGCTCTATCTGTTGTATCAATAAATGAAAATAAAACGCTAGAATGTTGTGGTCCGAATATAGCTTTAAGTGCAGAGATAAGCGCCCAAGTCAACAGAGGCGCTTCCCCCACTCCTGCGGGACACTGGTAGGCTGCCCGCAGAACCTGCTGATAAAGGCCCATCTGTTAAAACAAAGTGCTGCAGAAAGAGCCATAAATTTCAGGTAAAGACCAAGAGGGGTTATTTCTGCTTGACAGTCTTTGGTGAGAAGTTTTCCCTCCCTCACCCCTCCTTTTTGCAAACCAGCAAGACTATTTTGAAAGTGAAATATAGATGATGACTATCAGCTTTAGGGTTAGCTTTACACTTTTTTACGGGGCCGGTGAGAAATCTCACTGCACGTTTTATTTCCCTGGCAAACAGCAGAGCATGATAAACTGTTAGGAGAAGAAAGTCAGAAGGAAAAACTATGCTTCAGAGAATGACCTACGTCGAAAAACAGCAGATGTCGGGCGAAGCGCAGAGCCGACCCATTGCCAAGCCTTTGGAAAACAAAATTAATTTCCTTTCGTCTTTGATAATGATGATGTAATGGAGTGAGGAGGAAGAGTTATTAAAAGAAGAAATGTTTTGCCATGCAACAGGGCGGACAACTCGGGAATATTTATTGATGTGCCTGGCGAAAAGGATTAGGGAGCTGCGAGGTGATGGAAGATGTAAAAGAACTGTGTGTACCTTACTCACTCCAGAAAGGGAAAAGCCTGAGAAGGGCTTTCACAAGTGACACCAGTGTGATCTACTCTGGCCCATGGCCGTTCAAAGGCTTCTTTGCTACTGCTGGTGTGGCTGATGAGTGTGACTGGTTCCCTCTACTGGTATGTGGCTGGCACCAGTCGTTGGCTGAATCAGATCAATGCCGGAGCCCCCAAAGGGCTATGCAGGCCCGTGGCATCTAGCCTTCTTGCACACCAAACTCATATTGATCCAGGATGGTGTAGTGGTTTGGGAGTCGGACTTAGACCTGGAAGATCCAGGTTCAAATCCCCGCTCAGCCACAAAGCTTCCTGGGTGACCTTGGGCCAGTCACTATCTCTCAGCCCCACCTACCTCACAGGGTTGTTGTGAAGACAAAAAGGAGGGGAGGAAATATGTACACCACTCTGAGCTCCTTGGAGGAAGGGTGGTATAAAAATGTGAAAAATAAAATAAATAAATAAATATTGCCTCCTCTGCCCCTTCCTATACTTCCTCTGCAAGGGAAGGTCAGAAGCAGCACAAGTGATCTCTTGCCACACTTTGCCTGGGAACAAGGACCTGGGAACAAGGACAAGGGAACAAGAAGCCTCCTGATTCAGAAACAGCTATATGAAAAGCATAACTGCAGAAAAACTGAAGGCCATTGGACTTTCCTCAAGGTTTACTTCCATGTGAATACAACTATGAGGTGACTGAAACAAATAAAGCATGTGGGTTCCATTCAGGTGTCATGCCAAACCATGGTTAAGGAAGCTTAACTATGGTTTGGCTATGGAAGGATGTTTGAATAACCAAGTCATGGTTTGCAATCAGAAGGTACACCAGAGTCAGAAACCAAACCATGATTTGAAGTAGATTTGCAAATCCTGTTTTGAGCTATACTTTAGGGCAGAGGTTCCCAAAGTGGGAGGCGGGACTCCCAAGTGCATCATGGAAAGCAGCCAGGGGCATCGTGTTAGTCTTTTAATTACCACATATTCTTGCTTGCAAGAGAGAGAGCAAAAACAAAGAAGCTGCCTCTTCACATCGGGTCACTCAGGACTTCAGTTTTGCAGCGTGAGCTCTTCAGCTCTCTTCCACATTTTGCTTTTAACAGAGGTTTGCAGAGATCCTTATCATAGTCAAAGAACAGGCAATTAGGCCATTAACACCTCAATAGATAAGCGCATCGCTAAGTAGTTTGCAGGGAAGGGAACCTCAAGGAATTTCTGCAGAGCTGTAGAGAAGTCTCCCTTGTTTAAGCCAGAGGAAGAGGAGGCAGCTGCTATGTTTGTTTGTTTGCTTGAATGATTAATTATTAGGATCTCTCTCCTTCCTCCTTTGCTGCTTTTTGACCCACCTCTAGGTTCCCCACTCTATTTGCTGGGATAACCCCCCCCCCCCCATTGGAGACTGCCTTGCAGTATAATAATCGTTTTTTTTTCATCTTGCAAAGATGCTACTCAAAGGAGCTTTCTCTCGTGCAACTGGGGTGGGGCATGACCAATGAAAAGTAATAACCTCTCTCCTATGCTTTGATGTTTCTCTTGCCATGAATAGGACTAACGCAGACGATATCAGTGCCCTCTACCAGGTAGGCACCCCAGGCCTGCCAACGGAGGGAGGGCAGCATCCCAACCCCACCCTCTGTGCTCTTGGCTTATCTGCTGCTCAGCATAAGCATGGAAAATCCACTTTAGGGCTTGTTTTGGGAATATACACATACATATAAGAAAGGGTGCCTCTGAGCATGTAAAGAGTGCCTGTCTCTTCAGTGCACTGTAATGGGGAGTCACGGCTAATGGTGAGGGAGGTCAAGGGAGCCGCGAGTCTAAAACGTTTGGGAACCACTGCTTTAGGGTGATCTCTAAATGGACAAACCATAGTTATAACCCTTTCCCTGCCTCTAGGGGCTACAACATTGTGGAGATGATTTACATTAACAAAATGTGTGTTGAGAAGATGGAAAATGTAAGCAACCAGCTCTAAATCATGTCTACCTGTTGTACATTTGGAAACCTTGACCCAGGTTCCATTTATGGTTACTGCAAAAAATGTTTTGATGTGTTGTCTGAACTATGCCATTGTAGCAGGAGGGGGAAAAACTTGATTGATAAGATTCATTCATGGACTCCAAACATGTTATGGACACTCATAACACGGAATTTCAAAATTCTATAAGTAAAACTTCACCATTAAATCTGAAACTTTCTGCAACTACAGGTGGGCCCCCATATCCGCTGGGGATATGTTCCAGGCCCCTCCGTGGATACTTGAAACCGTGGATAAGAGTGAACACCCCCTCCATGTTTTCCTGAGGGGCCCCCCACCCTGCCTCCCCTCAGGCAGGCATGCTTGCCTCCCCCCCCCCCCCCAGCTCTTATTTTTCTTTCAGCAAGCTTTGTTTCTTCCTTAAAACAAACAGAGAAGCAGCCTCCATTGCAGGCAAGTAGAACGAGACTAAGTCCTAGAGAGGCTCTGCAAGGTTTCTGTTAACCTTGCAGAGCCTCTCTAGTACTTAGTCTCATTCTACTTGCCTGTAATAAGCAGCCTCTGGCTGCTTCTCCTGTTTCTTTAAGGAAGAAACGAAGCTTACTGGGAAAAATGTAAAACCCTGGGGGGTCCCCACGATCCATGGATAACTGAAACCGTGGATAGCGAATCAGTGGATATGGAGGCCCAACTGTATTTGGACTCTCTCTCTCTCTCTCTCTCTCTCTCTCTCTCTCTCTCTCTCTCTCTCTCTCTCTCTGTTGTGTGCATAGAAAAGGAATAGTCATGGATTGTTCCAGAAATCTGATGTGAGCTTTTGACTTAATTTTACTAGATTCATATTTATGGAATTTACAGATGTTTTTGCTCTCACCTGAACTGCTGCAAGCATAGAAGTCAAAACTTAATTGACACATCATTTCACCTGTGGACTGAGTTTTCATGCCCAGTTTATAATTAGGAAGATATTCATACTTCTGGTCAGAAAGCTGCAAACAGATCTCTGAACTGAAGCTGTTTGGTGTGTTCCATCCTCGGCGAAGTCAAGACACAGTGGTGTTCTTTAAATGGTGGTGACCAGGTGCTACTATGAGCCGATGGTGGTCCATTAGTCAAGTCCGTCCAGCTGACTATGACCAAGGTGGCTGGGTTGGGGTCTCCTGGCATTGGAGTAGCCAGTGGGAAAGTGACCTCAATCCCCCTGAACTACCAAAAAGGGAAGGGCTGTATGGAGATGCCACACGCTTGGCTCTCTGGACCCCAAATGGAAACCAAGGAGCTGCAGCAAAGTATGTCCATCTAGCTGCTAAGGAAAAACCTAGGTGGGCTGCCACATCTGCTATAGTCACCCCAGAAAGAACCCAAAGGGGGTTGGATGCATCGAGGCGGCTGTGTGCCTTGCTTCTTCCCCTTTCAGAAATGCTCTATGAGCCAGTCAGACAAAATGGCACCTGGAAGCAGCTGACTTGAGTCTGTCCCTCACTCGGTCTTTCAAGTTAGCTCCAGATCTCAAGGAGTCTGGTCTTAATTGCATTGGAGCTACTGCCCGGGACATGCTTCCATGTAGAGGGTTGTTGGTTGTTGTTGTTGTTCTTGGGTATGTACATTCAGCAAGACCTACAAAATATGGGATGCCCTTTTCTGTGCCCAGGGAATCTTGCCTGGGTTCTCATGGGATAGTAGTGCTTGTTGGCACAAGAAACCCTGTGTCAATCATGTGTCACGTTATTTCCTGGGGCTGCTCCCCTGTGCAACTGGCATTTTCAGCTCAATCCTATCCTCCCCCGGCGTAGGCGATTCAGCATGGGACTCGTGGCCCACACTGAATCCTATCCGGGGAAGGGACAAGCTGGAGGTCTACTCGAGGTAAGTGGGCATTTGCCTGCTTACTCTGGGTAAACCCCCAGCCACTGCAATGGGGCTACTTGGTTCTCACCCATGTCGGGGTTCGTGGCCTGGGAGGGAGGATAGGATATGGCATCCGACATGGACACCAGTCCCACCCACCTCCCAGGCCCTAAGTTTAAATGTTAGGGCAGCACATGTCACAGATCATGTACCAGGTTTTTGTTGTTGTTGTTCAGTCGTTAAGTCGTGTCCGACGACCCTTTGTGATCCCATGAACCACATCCCGCCAGGCCTTCCTGTCCTCCACTATCTTCCTGAGTTCGCTCATTTTCATGTTCGTTGCATCGGTGATGCTGTCTCCAAAAAAAGGCCTGTGAGACGCCCCAGCCCCATGCTGCTTAAGATTCGTACATGTGTGTGTGTGCACACCAGCAACCTTTCCCAAAGACGGCAGAGAGGACTCGCATTTGTTTCCTGCCACGACTCCCCCCCCCCCCGCCTCTGTTGCCTGACGATAAGCATCCCTGAGACTTTCCAGTTCATTCAAGGAAGCAGCAGCAGCCAGGTCTTCCTTCCTTCCTTCCTTCCTTCCTTCCTTCCTTCCTTCCTTCCTTCCCTGGGGGATGGTGCCATTCTAAAGTGTCCAGATGCCCCAGGCACTGACTGCCCTGGTACTGCCCGGGGCGCAGGTGGTCATATGGGAACTTCAGAGTAGCACCAGTCCCTGGAAAAGGAGGACACTCCACTCCTGGGGGCCCCAATCAGCCAGTAAACCACAGGGATGTTTACTGGGCAGTGGTGGGGAGCAGTGGGTAGGAGTCCTCCTTCTTCTTTCCCAAGGGCTGGCAGCATTTTAAAATTCCTGGATGCCCCAGCTGGTCCCCAACGCGGAGCTGGCACATCCAGAAAGAGTAACATGGTGCTGCTGGCCCCTGGAGAAGGAGAAGAACCCTCTGCTGCTGCCTCGGCAGGCACCCCTCACATGGCTTGGGAAGTGTCCCTAGCTGGGTCTCCCTGTGCAGTGGGGAACAGCAGCAGCAGCAGCTGCAGACCTGGGGACAGGTGGGATGCAGCCAGACATGAACGTGAGCCCCCAACTCACGCCTGTCAGGCCTCACTGGTGGCAACACCCCTGTCACAAGTGCACATTATTGTATCCAACCGGCAAAGTAAAATGATGGTGTTGCTCAGTCAGTGCAGAATTCCATGGACATCTCTCTGGAGAAGGCAATTGCAGGAGAGCATGTTGCAGAAAAGGTTTCATTACCGCAAAATGAATGTGCAGGGACTATCAACTCACTTTTATTGTTACTGCTACATTTTTGCATAACCAGCTGGAGAGCTTGTAAAGGGGAGGGGGAGGGAAATACAATGATTTATTGTAGCATGGAGCTAACTTGTCACAAACGTTTATGAAAATGCAATGGGTTGGGGGAATTCCCTTCTCGGCCCCCCAACAATGTTGAGTTGTATAAAAGCAAACGTCCCACAGCAATTAAACTGCAGGCCAACTAACGAGACCCCTTTCTCAGTCCCCTGGCTATTGGCGCTCTCATTCATGCTGGATGCAGCAGATCCGTCCGCAGTGCGCTTCGTGGCGTTTGCTGTAGAGAGCACAGCGCCTTCAGTGTGAAAGGGAGACGCACATCTCAAACACTTGGGGACATGTGGAGGATATTCGCTGGGGACTATAGGCAGAAGGGAGGGTTGAACCAGAGTGAGAAGCTGCAAAAGGCAGGAACCACCAGGTGCAGAAAATAATTTATCGCCAAGCTAATTCCCTGACACATTTTGAAGAGACAAGTTCTTCCTCAGGGGAAAAATTCAAATATGAAAGTAATCTTCAGTATGATCCATTCTCTTCCAGATCACATCGAAAGGAGATAAACCTATTCAATAATAAAACAAATATGAGAAAATCAGTCCCCTCTGGTTTCCTGGTTACAGAGGAACTGCTACCTCCAAACTTGGATATTTTGTTGTTGTTCAGTCGTTAAGTCGTGTCCGACCCTTCGTGATCCCATGAACCATATCCCGCCAGACCTTTCTGTCCTCCACTATCTTCCTGAGTTCGCTCATTTTCATGTTCGTTGCATCGGTGATGCTGTCTAACCATCTCATCCTTTGCCTTCCCCTTCTCCTGAGGTTGTTGATATTTCTCCCGGCAATCTTGATTCCGGCTTGCGATTCATTCAGCCCTGCATTTCTCATAATGTACTCTGCATATAAGTTAAATAAGCAGGGTGACAATATACAGCCTTGCCGCACTCCCTTCCTAATTTTGAACCAGTCAGTCGTTCCATGGCCGGTTCGAACTGTTGCTTCTTGACCCGCATACAGGTTTCTCAGGAGACAGGTAAGGTGGTCTGGTACCCCCATCTCTTTAAGAATTTGCCACAGTTTGTTGTGATCCACACAATCAAAGGCTTTTGCGTAGTCAATGAAGCAGAAGTAGGTTTTTTTTTAAACTCTCGTGCTTTCTCCATGATCCAGCGCATGTTGGCAATTTGATCCCTAGTTCCTCTGCCTCTTCACGACAAGGCAATGATCCATGAAGGGGAAACTTGGATATAGTGACTGGCAAAGCAAGGCACATCCTCGGGGACACTGCTGTGGGAAGGAACTGTTGGAAAAAGCGGGTTTAAATAAGCAGAGCAATCAGCAGAAGACCCCTTTTCCTATGGTAAATTCCGCCACCCCCCTAGTTCGCTGCTATCAGTAATTAGGCTTTGCTCACAGTTGACAGTCAATGTGCATCTTCCAAGATATCAGAGGTTTCCACAACTTGGGGAACAGAAAACTGAATGCTGTTCTTTTTGTATGGAAGTAAAGGGGATGCTCTTCAACAATGGCTGCCCACCATTGAGGGACAGAGCTCAAGAGAATGGATGTTCCTTCTCCGACGGTCAGGAAGAGAGAGAGACATGTGGGAGAAGAAGGAAGCTGTGCAAAGAACACGCCTCCTGCAGGTACCACAGAGGACAACAACATAAAGGGTCTCGGGTATCTGGACGGTACACAGAGTCCTGCAGGAACCACATCATTTACCTGGCCCACATGGTTTCTCTTTACAGGTATTAGATACACCACAAGGAAGCAGCAGTGACCCTAAGCAAAATGCTGTGCAAAATGCTCTCCTGATCCTGTTCTTGTGTCAAAAGCGGCATTTTTGGTGTGAGGCGTCAGAAATATTTCCTGAAAAAACCCTTCATGTGAGAATGTTCTCCTTTTTCAACCTTCGCTCCCGTTGTTTCCTTTATCTGCCGCTGCTTCTGCACCATTTCTTTCCCCTAATTATTGTGTGGTTCTCTTCCTGGATAAATCAGGCAGGCAATCCACGTGTCATGAATGGGATGACAGTACAATGCTATGTAGCCAATCGGATTTGGCTAAGCCACTGAGGGCAAATAAAGTAAATGGGAGGTGTTGCAGTTCGTAAATTAGTCACATGGGTGATTCCAGCCAATTGTGGATCAGGCAGTGAAAGGGATGATGTCATAACACTGGATAGCCAATCAGATCTCACTATGTGCTAATGTCACAAACTAACATAACTCACAGTGAGGGCAATGCTTTCTGAACAGATGAAATCAACCCAAAATCACCCCAAAGAGGGGGCACCTCCTTGGTTTGCCCACAAGAATGTCTTCAGAAAGCAGTGCACCGTCTCCGCACAGCCCCGGGAACCCTGACCACTCTAGGACCATGAACTGACTACATGAGAAAAACTCATGTGCAATAATAGTGGGGGCCTGTGGGTCACAGCAGGGTGCAAGGCTTCCCCATCACACCATACAGCTTAGGGCCTCTATATTCTTTGATTCTGCTCCAGCCTTTTGGAGCTTGTGGACTATTTTTTTTTTTAACGTCCTGATTGACTCAGCTTGAGAGGGGGAAAATGTTATTGAATCCATTTTTTAATCTGAAACATGCTCCCTGTGCACTATGGTTTTAGCATGCATGTGAGCTATGCAAGCCCGGCTCTCTCCCACGTGTTTTTCACATTAACGCTTTTGTTCCGCCCCATTTACACACACCTGCTAAAACAATTGTCACCTCCCTCTTTTCTTCCTTTACACAGAAGTATCCTCAAAACCACCCACTTTTGTGCTTGCTGCTGTGACTGAAAATGAATGGGTAGGACTGGCTGGACTAGAAGTTACACGTTTCCTTCATAATATTAGCGAAGGGCTGCTGGGAGCAGTTTAGTGTGTGGGAGGGGTGCTTAACCCTTTCCCCACCTGCCAAATGATTCCTGCAAATGCCCTGGCCCTGGGCAGTGGGTTCAGCTGCAGGGGGGAAATATTCTCGGGGGGGGGGGCAATAAACATTCTGCCCATCCCAGTCCTTCCCTGCAAGTGCCCCCCACCCCCCTTCCTTCATTCCTATTATCTTGGCAAATACAGGATTGGGGACACACATTTGGTAGTATAACACTGGCAACAGAGCTCAGTTCTTGAGCACATCATGTTTCCACATACAATGGGTTTGAAATAACACCTGGGCTGTAGCCAGTGGGGGCCTCAGGAATGTTCCAGCCCCTTCCCTGAATCTTCAGGTGCCACTTAAAAATAAGAGGAAGTTGCTAGTCCCTTCACTTATGGAGATATAGTACAGGTGCTGTTGTTCAAAGAAGACCTGTTTCCACTTGCAGTGTTTTGAGCAATGTGTGTAACAGCAGTGAAGTGCTTGGCAAGCACTCACTTGGCCCTCCCTGCCTCCTCCCCTCCAAGGATTCCAGCTCAGTCATTTATTTATTTAAAAGTGTATATCCCACACCTCTCCCCATGTGAACAAGGTCTCCGAGGCAGCATGCATTGCAAAATATAATAAAAAAACAAAATATGAAAAAACACCATAATAAAAACAATGAACTAAAAGCATAATGAAGCAGCACATAGTAGCCTAAAAGTGGCATTTGGGCAGCATTAACAAACAACCCCCAAAACAGAGCGAAACACAAAGAGTAAAGCAAAAAGCAGAACAGAAGGTCAAAAAGCGCAACAAAACAATTAACTCAAAAGCAATTTGAAAAAGGAAGTGTGACTACCCCGCCAGAAGGCAGAAAAGGAGGGCAAGTTCTTCATGGGAAGGGGAAGATGTCCCACAACTTGTGGCCCTGCCACAAAGAAAGTCCCAGCTCTCGTTGCTGCCCGTCTAATTTCAGCGGCACCCACAGCAAAGCCCTCTCAGCTGACCTCAAGAAGCAAGCCATCTCATTGAGAAGAAGGCAGTCTCTCAGGTACCCTGGTCCCAAGCTATCAAGGGCTTTATCAGTCGGGGTGTGTTGAGGGCGGGATAGAGAGGCAGCTATCAACCTTGCCCCAAGGCAAGGGAACAAACGTTCCCTTCCCTCCAGGAGGCCTCTGGGACTCGAAACTCCCCTGGGATGCAGCACACAACCCATTGGCATGACTGCATCGGCACTGGGGAACTTACCTTGGATTGGGCTGTGACTTGCTGCTTGGGTTTGTGTTTCCACATAGTGTGTGGGAAGCACTTTGAAGAATTGAAAGGAACTCCTTGCCACAGGGTGTGGTGATGGCACCTGGCCTGGATGCCTTTAAAAGGGGTTTGGACAGATTCATGGAGGAAAAGACCATCACAGGTTACAAGCCATAAGCAACCTCCTGGTTTTGGAAGTGGGTTTTCTCTGTGCCAGGTGCGGGGGAGTGGCGACTGGACACAGGTATCTTGTTGTCTTGTGTGCTCCCTGAGGCATCTGGTGGGGCCACTGTGTGATACAGGAAGCTGGACTAGATGGGCTTTTGGCCTGATCCAGCAGGGCTCTTCTTATGTTCTTATGTTCTTATGCTATATAAATGCGATGCCTTATTAGCATCATCTCACACTGCCTGCAGACCCAGGTCTGAGGTCCAACACTACAAAGATTCATTTGTAAAACTCAGGGCCAAATGAGATATGATAGGGGACAGACACATTTGTTCTTCATGGGTCTTCCACATTCAGGGGGTGGGGGTGCGGGAGGGACGTGAGAGGGGAAACCAGCCCTTCCACACCCTCCATTATTTCAAGTACTTATCTCTCAGGCTGGTTCTGAGAGAGAGAGAGAGAGAGAGAGAGAGAGAGAGAGAGAGAGAGAGAGAGAGAGAGAGAGAGAAGTGAGCTGATCTTAAGCAGGGGAGACTTCAGTTCCCCTCACCTGTGAGCACCTTTCTTGTAAAAAGTAATCAGCCTGTGAATAAATAGCCACCTTGAGTGCCCTTGTTGGGAGAAAGGTGGGGTATACATTCTTTAAATAAATAAATAAACAAGCCAAGATGGCTGTCTCCATAACATCCAGTTTGGCCTACTACAAAATGGGAGAATGAAGGAGACCTGGGTGGAGCAACAAGCGTGTCACGACTGTTTCTAGGCTGGGTTTTAAATCACAACCAAAGCATCTCAGGCTTCTTGGGAGTGTCACCCAGCTGCAGAAAATTCTTCCCGTCGAGCCCCTTTGATAGTCCTCAACCCTCTTTGTGTTACACTCTGCTAAGGACCACATGCCCTTCTGAAGCGCAGCCATGCTTCAATTACTTCATCTGCGTATAAATTTCATAGTTATTTGAAACACATGCAAAATGCAGATACCAATGTTCTCTAAAATTGATTAAATATCTGCCTCATTAAAGTATAAAACCTGCAGCGTAAGAGGCCCACTGGAGTCTTCACTTTGCATTAAGACCGCTAACCTTTGCCAACAAAAGACTGTTCCCATTTGGCTCGAGTTTAAGGGTGCCACATCTGTACAGCTGGCCTGTTTCCCTGAGAAGTGGACTTGCAACAAACCCGAACCGCAATCCCTTGACTCCCCTTCTCTTAGAGGGAACTGCACCCTTGAGGCCTCCTCTGACTACAGGGAGAGAAAGTAGATCCAGGTGATCCGCTAAGGAGGTTGGATTTTGGCACAGTGTCTACTTGTGTGAATGTGCTGACACAGCCCAAGAAAAAGTGAGGAGGAGGAAGAAGTGTATCATATTATTTCCTGGAGCATCTTGAAGCCTGGATTCATACATTCCCCCAACAACATGCTTTCCCAGGGTCTAATTCTGTGCTGTTCCAGTAACATCTACATGGAGGAACCACATGGGCAAGATGACATGGTGCATTCCCACACCAGCTGTGCTATATTCACATGGTGAAGGAGTGGTGTTGTCATGATCATTTGCCCCACCCTCCACGGAGGAGGGTGGAGGTTCTTCCATCTAGACTGGGGATGGCCAGCTGCCAGCCCACAGGCCAAATCTGGCTTGCAAAGCAGTTTTATCTGGCCCCCAGTAGCCCCTACCAAATTTGAATCAAGATGTGCTGAAAAATAAAACATTTTCTTTACCTTTAGCTATTTAAATGACCAAGGACAGAACCAGAAACCTCATGATCTGTGGGTGGAACTTAGCATAGTGAGTGGCCGAGAACTACGGTATTTCTGTTCAAACGCCAAAGAAATGAGAGGTGCAACTCCAGCCCTTATGAATGATTGGCAGCCAGTATGAAGCCTCTGGATTGACCAAGCCTGGAAAAAAGCCAAGAGCTTCACCTTTGACCTTCATCTGAGAGAACATAGCTGGTCCTGACATAAATGTGCTTAACATCAGTCTCATTATTACACTGTCCATAAAATGCCAATTGAGAGGGGGAACCCACATTTTGATTTCATGGTTTACTTTAGCCAGCGTTTTATTATTGGGGTGTATGGTGGTCCGTAAGTTATTTAGAAATGTCAAATATCTGCGCAAAAGAACATTTTGCAAATATAGCTGAAATTAAAAGGTCTTGTTAGCCTGTCCCCAGTCCGAGTAAACTGAAATTCCTCTCTGGAAACTAAAATGAGTTATAAACTAACTTCCTCCAGTCAAACGCCAGTTCTTCTGGAGCCTGGATCTCCCAATAAAGTACAGCAAATCAAATCAGCCAGGAAGTAAGGATGGAAGCCAAAAGGACGAGCAAGAGGGTTGCAAAATTAAATGGCCATTTCTTTTGCATGTGAAATTCGGTATAAAATACTTCCCTATAAATAGTTGTCCATAAACACAACTGCAGCAAATGTATTTGGTAAACGTCAGGGTCAAAGGCCTTGGACGTTTATAGCCTTGTAAACTCAAAAGCAAGTAAATTTATTGCTTGAATGAGTTTCTGAGTATTGGCCACCGTAAAAACCCAGGTACAAGAGGCCTCATCAATTCACTCTGCAGTCATTCCGTACTTTGGAGACCACCATATGCTTGGTAATTCAAGCAGGTATCCAACAGTATGTGGTTTGCCATGTTGAATCCATCTTGCTACGGATTACTACCTTTCTATGTCTGTCATTACTGCTAGGAACTGCTCTGTCACACAATAAATTGTTCAAGTCTTTAAAGGCAGATTACCCACAGCCCAAACAGGGCCATGGAGGCAACGGGTGGAGGGCAAAAGTTGTAGTCCTGCCCCCTTCCTTCCCCTTTGAACATGCAACTGGAAAATAATAGGAACATTTATTATTTATCAAGCACGTAGGAAAACTGGACACTATGTCAAAGTACAGCATCTATTTCCTTTGCAGTTCTCATCTCTACGGCGGCTCTAGCAGATGTGGAGGAGATTAGGCTGGAGTGTGTATACGACATCTTGGGATAAATCACTGATAGTGCTCCACTTTGAGTTAGATGGGTTATAGGAAAGCCAGTTCCTCTGTGGGGGGGGGGGGGTTTGCTGCTGCCCAGCCGCTCGTGGAGAGTGTCGCAGCCCAAGTACCAGAGCGAGAGGTCCATGCCGCTGAGGGAGAGCACCCTACCCCTCCTATCAGCAGCAAGGGGCCTCCTCCACACCATCCAAGGAATCCTTCATAGAGCGAGGTACAGATGAGACCCTTCACTGATATTTGGCAGGAAGAGACCACCGAGACAACTCACACCACAAATGAACAAAATGTGGAGCAGTTTTGCTACATTTCGGAGAAGCTCAAGGACATGGGCTACTGGAGGGAACTTGACGCATGCAGGAGCAAAGCCAAGGAACTGTGGAGGGATGACAAGATGGTGAAGGGGGGGTCATAACTATTCTGGGCACTCCCGGACAAGCATGCTGTTCTTCGACACTCTCCACCAGCTCCTCTGCATGGACAATGGAGTGGTCATATCCTACGTGAGTGGCACAGGGGTGGTACGGCAGAGGAGATGTGCTGCCACGCCGAGGGATGCAGGGGAAGAAGTGGATGGCAAGGAAGAAGTGGTCTTGAGCCTGGTACCCAGGAGCCCTGATGAGTCTTCCTCCCTGCAGCCAGTGGGCGAGCTGTGGGGGGTGCAGGCAGCCTGCTGCTTGGACGACGGTCACAACAGACATCTTCCGAGCCAGGCAATTCCTCCCTATCCCCCGTGCAGAATACGTAGGAACGTTGCAGGGGGGGGCAGTGAGCGGGAAAGGGGAGAGCTGAAAAGGGAGTTTGTGTCTTTCGCTCCTTTGACACCCACTACAGTAAGGATTGGACAAGTACAGCACTATTCAAAAAAACAGGCTTTCCACAGCGGAAATCGAGCAACAAGTTGTTCAGATGAGCAGTTTAGAGGCAGAAGCAGCGGTGTCTTCAGTTCTCCTAGGAGCTGTTGCAGGCTAATGGCAGCATGGGATGGATGCCTGGAGAGGGCATCACCGGCCAGCTAGGAGTGAGTCTTGGACAATATATGACCCCCAGGCTTGAGTCTGTGGTGGTGGAGTGAAGGTTGCAGGTTGTACAGCACATGATGACGAGTGGCTTCGAGGAGAGGCAGACGACTCTAATGTAGGCTTACAACTCCAGGCCTGAACCACCACAAGCTGGTGGGTGGGGGGAAGCACCAGGAGGTCAAGTCACTGAGGGGCTGCGTGAGAGTCCCTTGTTGTGAACCTTGCCACACATTTCCCAGCCCCTTTGCTACTACTAGCACTTGTTTCATGACCTTTTGCAGTTAGCTGTTTTTACATTGGAATGCAGTAACCACATTGTTTTACAGGAGCCTCTTAGGACAGCGGAAGGCACTTCTGCTGTCATAAAATGGCTGCCGTTTTTGCATGCAGTGCTGGCCATTTTGTGGGCACTGCTGCAAGGTGCAGCTGCACCGGAACTCCGCCGCCAGACCTTGCTGCGCCCACCGGACCATGTAAGATACCGGAGGGGGTAGGCGTGGGTGGGAAGGGGGCAGGAATGGGGCGAAACTGGGCAAGGAGGGGGGAGGAATGGGGTCGGGGAGGTGGTGGGTCTGGCAGGCGCCAAATTGGACTGGCCTATCACATAATATGCCTTTGCCAGGCAACTGTTGTTAGATTCGCCAATCTTAAGTCAGGCAATAATTTGCTGCTCATTGAAGCGTTGGTTACTGGGGAGAACATTACAATCTAGGTGTTAATTATTTCACCAATGAACTGTTTTAAGTCATTTTATTCATGTTTATGCCAATAAAGGTTCTATCTATCTATCTATCTATCTATCTATCTATCTATCTATCTATCTATCTATCTATCTATCTATCTATCTATCTATCTATTTTATTCATGTAAATATTTAGACTAGCTAGGTCATCAATCCTAAATGAAATCAACCCTGACTGTTCCCTGGAAGGACAGATACTAAGGCTGAAACTCAAATATTTTGGCCACCTAATGCGAAAAGAGGACTCTCTGGAGAAGACTCTGATGCTGGGAAAGATTGAAGGGAAAAGGAGAAGGGGAAGGCAAAGGATGAGATGGTTAGACAGCATCACCAATGCAACGAACATGAAAATGAGCGAACTCAGGAAGATAGTGGGAGGACAGGAAGGCCTGGCAGGATATGGTTCATGGGATCACGAAGGGTCGGACACGACTTAACGACTGAACAACAACAACAAGGTCATCTTGGGACATATCTTTTCCTTTGAAACATTTACGGCACAATCCTGTCTAATGTTAAGACTGGCGGAGCAGCTGTAAGGCACGATTGTTGCACCCGGCATGTAAGTGGCACCAGGGCAGAGGCTGGTGCCGCTCTACTCGCCCCAGTCGACCTGGAGTGCCCGCCAGAAAAGGAAAGTTCCCCACCAAGCAGTGGAGAGACGGGGGGAGGGTGTTCCGAAGGCATTTTGGGGCAGGGTGGGCGGATCGGGCCCAGGAGGGGTTGAGACCAGCAGAGCAGGCCATATCCTATCCGCCATATCCTATCCTCCCTCCCAGGCTCATTTCTCCTGACAGGGGCCTCCCAGACTAACGCCAGCTAAATAGCTGGCATGGATCCAAGGAGACCCATTCGGGAGGCTCGGATTTACCCGGGGTAAGGGAACAAATGTTCCATTCCCCTGAGGTGACCCCCCCCTCCCAGCTGCCTGCTTTGCGCCCTGAATGTGGCAGAAGCTGCACCGGCCTCACTGTATCACAGGACGCCAAGTTAGACAGGATTGGGCAGTTATTTTTATAAATCTCAAACACGGTGGATGTGCCATTTTTGCTTCACTCCCCTCCCTTTGCCCAAGTTCCCCATTGAAAATGTTCTTGTGGCAGTCAGTCCCCAAAGCTGGAAGAATGGGGGAGAAAGCAGCAGCGGCCCACTTGCTTGACCTCCATTCAGCACAACTGGATGAATTGTGCTCGGACAGCACGTGGACAGCATTGCTGCAGCCTGCAGGTGTCCTCTCTGGCTCTCCTTCCTGGTAGGGAGCAGAGAGGGGAGCCCCATTTGGGGAGAGGGGTACTCCCTGGGAAAACCCACCAGAACGTACCAACGAGAAGGAAAACCCCAATTAAATTTGGTCCCAATTTTTGGAACAAGGGGGGGGTCTCCTTTGGGGGAGCCCTGATGCCATTGCAAAAGGACAGACATGAAATGATTCCACCCATGACCCATAGCTGTTGGGTTTGGCAAGGAGGGGTTTTTCCACATGCATCATGTAATCCTACTAAAATATTCAGCTGCTCCGCCCTCAGTTGGCACTCGCTGGACCAGGAGGTGTGCTGCCCCCAGAAGGGCAATCACTCATGCACGCCGGCACACACTCCCTCAATACATAGACCGAACACACCCAGGGGATTCTGGTAGTTGTTTGGAAGTGTGGAGAAGAAAAGAGGGGCATGTTTGACTGGCCTCTTTTAAGCTCAAATGAATTGCATTTGGACAGCAGGCTAATTGATGAACTGCATGGTAACTCTCTTGGCCCCCTTCCCTGGTTCTAACCAGGGCAGGTTGCTCTGGGCCACCACCACCATCCCATCAATTAGCCCCCAATGACCTTCAGAAAACCTCCCTGCTTGGAAGTAGGGAGGGGAGCCCATTTCTTCAAAAAGGATTTCCTCTTGGGGGAATGCTGCCTTCTTGGTTAAAGAACAAAACTCAACAATTAGGGGGGAAACTTCCCCATTAAAGTTGAACTGGCCAATCACATAATATGCATGGACCAGGAATTGTGCTGTCCTCAAGGGAAAACCCTCAGGGGAAAACCCGAACCCCTTTCGGCAGTCAAGTGCTGCTGGGATACCTGCAAACACAGGAAGTCTACTGAAGGATGATTGATAGCTCCTGAGGAGGAACTAAGCGCAGGTTTTTCAGTGTGTGAAATGGAGTGAAGTCTGCAACACCCACACGGGTTGAAACTCACAGATGCAATTTCACATGAAAATAACTGCACGTTTGGTCTGGGCCGTCCCTGCCACACTTCTTCCTTGGTCTGAGACTTCTGGACCAGATTCTCAGCTTGTCTTGCCTCACTCCTCCTTGGACCAAGCTCCTGGGACCTTCAGCTGTCAACAGCAAAGACTAACAGCCCAGCCGTCATCGCTCAAAGAGGCAGCCCACGCTGCCAAATGTGAGTGTCAAAATGGTCGTGGACCTGCTCTCATCTCAATGGACAGGGAAGGAGAAAGGAAATGGCCCAAATATTTTTCCAGCAGTACTCAACTACTCTGTCATTGTTTTATCCACGAGCAACTGAAACGTCCCGGTGTTTCGTCTTTGAGAGTCCTGGTACATTTTTACATGATCTTTTCACTTTGCTGTAAGCCAGTGCCAAGCTGCTGGGGGTCCTGAGCAGAGCCCTAAACTGGACCCCACCAGTCCCCTGATGGCACGCTAGATGCTACCAGTGCCACTGGTCCTTAGAATGCAGGGGCTGGGTCGGCCAGGTGGGCTCTCTGACAGGTGAGGACCCCCAGCCAGTGCCCCACCTGGACAACCCCTGACACCAACCCTGCACTAGGACTTGCTGTAAATAATTTCAGCTATGTGATGAGACATGCAGTGTTATCATTTGACCACTGGTGATATTGCTCAATGGTCAGATAGTATTTGGGGATAACAAAACTTCTCAGTGCAGCAGTGGCCTTGTCTTTTTCTTCAGGACCTTGTGCCTTCAGAGACCCGTCTCTGCTATATAAAAAACCCAATTTGAAAAAAACAGGTGTTTCTGGTTGGCCTGCCTGTGTAAACCACCTTGAGTCTATGAGAAAGGCAGTATATAAATAAATACATAAACAAACAAACAAATAAATAAATAAATAAATATGCATTTGTTTGCCACAGAGACAGGTGGTGGACAAATAGGACCTCGTGTTTTCTGTACCATGAGAAGCAGCCCTAAGAAGTCATGCTCAAAAATCACCTGAGTTGGTCCTCTCCTTGTGGCCATTTCTGCCGGCTCCCATGGACTGAATGTTCGTTGCTCTGAATGTTTGTTGCTCTTCCATTTTCGAGGGTCCTGCCTCTTAGCTATGTCATATGTCCTGTTTGTTTTCATCTCTATGTACCGGTAATATAGAACACTGATTTCTGTCTCAGAGCTCACTTTGTCATCAAACCTAATCTCTGAAATAATAATTTGCAGTTTTGACCCAATTCGAGCGTCAGCAGCCTCTAACATAAGAACATAAGAACATAAGAAGAGCCCTGCTGGATCAGGCCAAAAGCCCATCTAGTCCAGCTTCCTGTGTCACACAGTGGCCCCACCAGATGCCTCAGGGAGCACACGAGACAACAAGATACCTGTGTCCAGTCGCCACTCCCTTGCACCTGGCACAGAGAAAACCCACTTCTAAAAACCAGGAGGTTGCTTATGGCTTGTAACCTGTGATGGTCTTTTCCTCCATGAATTTGTCCAAACCCCTTTTAAAGGCATCTAGGCCAGGTGCCATCACCACATCCTGTGGCAAGGAGTTCCACAGATGAATCACACGCTGGGTAAAGAAATATTTTCTTTTGTCTGTTCTAACTCTCCCTCCACTCAATTTTAGTGTGTGTCCCCTGGTTCTGGTGTTGTGCGAGAGGGAAAAGAATTTCCCTCTATCCACTCTCTCCATCCCATGCATAATTTTATAAGTCTCAATCATGTCCCCCCTCAGGCGCCTTTTTTCTAGGCTGAAAAGCCCCAGACGCTGTAGCCTTTCCTCGTAAGGGAGGTGCTCCAGCCCACGAATCATTCTGGTCGCTCTTTTCTGCACCTTTTCCAATTCAATTATATCCTTTTTGAGGTATGGTGACCAGAACTGGACACAATACTCCAGATGTGGCCTTACCATCGATAACGATAACGATAACTCAAAGAGAGACCTGCCTGGGAGGGGCTGGCCAAGTAGCCAGGAAGGGGTAATTAATTCATCTTTGATGGGGGGGTCATTGCCAGCAATGTTAAAGAAACACTCCCTGGATTCAACCATGTCAGATAATTACCAGGCAGTCTCAACTTTCCCATTTTGGGGCTAAGCGATGGAACGAGTGGTTGCATCTCAGCTCCAGAGGGTCCTGGATGAAACTGATTATCTTCAACCTGGCCTCAGACCAGACTTCAGTATGGAAATGGCCTCAGTCACCCTAGTGGATTATCTGTGCCAAGGACTTGATGGGTGAGTTGTCCTTGTTGGTCCTGCTGGACCTCTCAGCGGCTTTCAAAAGCATCAACCATGGTGTCCTTTGGGTGGGTTGGCTGGGTTGGGGCTGGGGGGGGGCACAGCTTTGTGGTAAGTTCCAGTCCTTCCTGGCTGACAGATTCCTAAAGGTGTTACTGAAGGACACCTGTTCAGCACCCTGGCTTTTGACATGTGGGGTGCCACAGGGTTCTATCCTGCCCGCTATGTTGCTTAACATCTACATGAAACCACTGGGAAAAGTCCTCCAGAGTGTTGGAGTCATCCGTATACGGATGACACCACCTCTAGCTCGCTATGCCAGCTAATCTCAGGATGGCTGCAGAAATCCTGCGGCACTACCTGGAGTCCGTTGGGGACTGAATGATGAGGGTCAACAAACTGAAATTAAATTCAGACAAAACAGAAGTCTTCTTGGTTCGGAAACCAACAATGCAGGTATTGGAGTACCCACCTGGTCTGAATCTCCCTCCCTCTGTAGGAGCAGGTTCACAGCTTGGAGATCCTCCTGAATTCATCACTCCTGCTAGATTGCCAGGTGGTAACAGCGGCTGGTGGGGGCTTTACCCAGCTTAGGCTGGTGTGCCAGCTGGCAGCAGCGTCACTGCAGGGGGGGCGGAGCTCCAAGTTCCGTCGGGCCCTGACCCTCCGTTACACGATGGGAGAAAGCGGCCCCGCCCCCTCGCCTTTGGAGCCATTCCGGCCGATGAAAACAAGTTTTTTCGTCCTGTTTGTTTTCATCTCTATGTACCGGTAATATAGAACACTGATTTCTGTCTCAGAGCTCACTTTGTCATCAAACCTAATCTCTGAAATAAAAATTTGCAGTTTTTGCAAAACTTGGAGCTCCGCCCCCCCCCCTGCAGTGACGCTGCTGCCAGCTGCGGCCATACTGCACTTGAACAGACCTAACCACTGCGGTCCATGCCTTGGTAACCTCAAGTCTCTACGATTGTAACGTGCTTTACGTGGTGCTGCTGCCCCTGAAGACTGTCCGGAAACTGCAGCTGGTGGCCAGGGGGCTCCGCGGTTTGATTCTGTCGAGCTGCTGCTCTGGCAGCTACACTGACTGCCAATTCATTTCCTAGCACAATTCAAGGTGCTGGTTTTGACCTCCTTTATAGTTTGGGACCAAGTTATCTAAAGGACCACCTTCTTCCATACCAACCAGCTCGCCCTAGCCTTCCTACACCCCCCCACCTAGCCTTCTTGTGGTTTCAGTTACTGCTCAATGACTGTAAGTGGGTTGCGATGTTTTCATCAGCTGCTGTTTTTAGTGCTTTTATTACTTCTGCTCTTTTTGTTAGCCGTCCTGGGCATCCCAATTTTATGGGAGGAAAAGTAGAATATAAATATTCTAAATAAACAAACAAACAACAAACAAACAGGGAGTTGTTTGGATGTGTTATCGATGGATCTGACATGGGCAGAAACCTGGGCTTCTACTGAGCTGAAATAAGGTATTCCACAAACAGCAGCAGTCAAGCTCCAAAAAATCTAGAACTTTAAAAAAAACCAGGCATGAAAAATCAACTTTATAAATCCAATCCACGGACAACACTGAAGATCATAGGTGGGTTTGTGACATCTCCTGGAGGACTTTGGTATCGCAAATTGACATCCTGTATAAGATCACATCTCCTTATAAAGAAAGGTTTGAGACTACCGGAGCAAAATCTAATATTTTCCTAATATTTTAATATGTGGTTGACGAAGGCTTGTCTGGCTTTACTCCAGACAGAATTCTGAATAGGTCGCTAGAGAAATTAATTCCTGTTGTTTTTCTCTGCAGAATCTTTCCTCTTTTGCAGAACGTTCTTTCTGGGCATGGTCTTATTATCTTGGGGAGTGTTCTCAGTTTGCACCTGGGTCCTCCTTCCTGAGAGGCCTGATAGCTTCCTGAGAGGCAATGCCCCCCCCTGCACAAAATAATTGTACCCTCTAATGCAGGACTGATGCAGGAAGGGGCTTTCCTGGCGGCAGCACCTAGGTGGCGGAAGGAAGGAATGCCCTTCCTGAGGACTTGCAAACGGCCTCACTTCTCTCAACTGGCTTTTAGTTAGGTCTCTGGGTTTTAGTAATAAGATTTTATGGCCTTCCCCTTGGTTGTTATAAGCCAGTGGTGGTGGCCAACCCGTGGCACACCATGTGCCACATTTTATGTAGATAATCTTGAGCGTGCCACTTAAATAAATAAATAAATATTCCTAAGACAATGAAAATGTTTAAAGCACTGTGACAGTGCAAGAAGAATGAGGCGCAGTGGGGTGCAGAGACCTCCTCTAGTGCCACAGGCTTGGAAAGGCGTGCTGGGGTCAAGAAAGAGAGAGGGGTTTCAGTGCTCGGTTCGGGCAGGAACGGCAGCGCGTGCCACTTCAAAAGGCTCAGCGTGCCACTAAGTGGCACCCGTGCCGTAGCATGGCCACCTATGTTATAAGCTATGATTGGTTGCTGCCTGTATGCTATTTTTACCCTCACTTTTAGTTATTTTAATGAGCCATTAATTATGGTGTTTTAACATTTTAGTTTTATATTAAATATACTGTGTATTTTTATACGTATTTTAAATTTTTTTAACTCTATTCTATAAGCCAATTTGAGTTAGGAAAAGTGGCATGTAAATCCTGCAAATAAATAAATATTGCAAAAAAAAAAAAAACCCGCCCCTCCTGCTTACAGCAAAATCCTGTGTAAAGACACACGGCCGGCCTAAAAGGGCAGCCACTGGATCCTGTGCCGTTCCCAGGCTGCCCCAGGCCAGCCCAGGAGCACCTTGGGAGAAGGGGACGTTTGCCTCCTTCCCTGGATGTCAGCAAGCCTGGGGCCTATGGGCCTCCCCTCCTCCGATACATGCCAGCTCTGAAGCTGACGTGTATCTGGGGAGGCCGTGTAAGGCCGAACTGGGCTGGGAAAGGGCTTAGGATATCGGTGGAGTGCGCTGCTGATATCCCCGCCCTCTCCCTGCCTGGGCCAGCCAATGGCCACCCTCCTCGCTGCCCTTGCCCACTCGCCCCTGCACCGACTGGTGCAGGACGTACCGTCATCGGTGGGTGCAGGGTCCGAAGGGTGGAGGAGTGAGGGTTGCCAGGCTCCGCACCAGTGGCCCTTACTCCCAAGTCATCGCAAACCTGCTTTACGGCACGTTTACAATGCTTTAGAGCAGCGGAGCACGAACTCTGCCACTCCAAAGTTAGAGAGGATTGCGCTGCCCATCTCTATTTTCCACAAAGGCAACAGGGAGATCATGTCAGTGAGAAAGGACAGCAGCTAACTGACTCGCCCTATCCCACCGCCTGCACCTTTAGCTGGAATCCTCCCATTTCCCTGACCAGCACTATTGACAACCTTCATATGTGGTGCTACCACCAAGAAGTCAGGAGACAGTTCAGACACCTCTGAATCTTCTCTTCCCCTCTAGACAGATTTCTGGAAAATGTGGGAGATGAAGGCCTTGGGGGAATTGGTGGGAACCAGGTGTTCTTTGATGGGGAAAAAACACACTCTGAATTAAAAAAATCTAGATTGCCAGATTTTATACCCCACAGTTTGACTGCAGCTCATGCCAGCAATAAGGCATTTTTTTCAGTTGTACAAATTGCTTAATAAATATTTAATGCTACTTTTAAAAAATTGGGCAAACTTATTTTCATACCAGACTACTTCACTGACAGATTGTCAGGCTAGCAAAGTATTCACCAACCACTTTGTAGACAGCTTGTATTCCTCGCGCATTATATTTTCACATGAATTTATTCCATGTGGGATTTTGAAAGGGCTGGAGTAAAAATTACTGAACACATGTTATTTAAATATAAACACAACTATTATAAACGCACATATATAAAACACAAAGCCACAGACACACAAACAATGTTATAACAGGCAGCACGATTTTCTGTGCCAAAATGACTAGAAGGAACCCAAGAACGTTTGATTCTTTGAACCAGGAGGTGAAGTATACATACTGGTGGGAAATAACTTACAGTATTTTGTGTACCTGTCTTTGTTAAATAATTTTGCAAGATGAGAAAGTGAAACAAATGGACACACATCCCACATGCCATTTCCTCCAGTCTGATACAAATAACCCTGTGCTAGCAATTGCAACCGATGCAACCCCACTGAAAATAATGAATTACACCAGTGTATAAGATTGTCTTGTTAGATTCTCTGTTGTTCTACCCGGAAGAGCTTCACAGGTACATGCATTCCTGGAGAATGCAAGCAAAGGGGGTAATAAACATATTTATTTCATTACAAGGTCTTTAAAAATGTAAAAATTCTTTAAAAAAAAAAACTCAACCAACTGTAAGCTGACCTCCAGCCAAAGTACACATTAATTATCCAGCTTAAGTCAGGCGGATGCTCAAGGAAAAGGGAGATAAAGTTACCCTCAGCTGGATACTTTGTAGTTAGCACAAATGTAATATAAAGCGTACCAGAGTTTGTCAAGTGTCTGTCTGGATTTTCAGTTTTCATTAGTGCTCTAATTAAAACCACATTTCTCGACTATATTACCTATAACAAGAAAGGACTGAGAAATGAGGTTGTCAAGGCCAGGCACTCTCTGCTCTTTATGATGAGGATCTGCAGGCCACGAGCCGGATTTTGGCGTAAGCCAGAGCAACTCGGCTGGAATGTCACGTTACAACTGAACCTTTGTGGTCCAAAAGACAAATCGATGAGGTCACTTCCTTTTAATCACCAACAGAACATGTTTATCTGAACGGCATATGTGAGGCAGCAGGGAAGTGGCCGGAAGGGCCGATGACAGGAGGAAACAGCCCGCTTCCCGAACCCAAGCCTCTCGACCTCCACCACAGGTCTACAATGAAGGACAGACAGGGCTGAATTTGGGCTAGGACTCACAACTACCAGTAGGAGTTAGTCCCAGCATTAGTGCTGGGGCGCAGTCCTGAAAGGTGTGAGAAGTCATGCATTCGTCACTACGTTGGGAGATGTGCTTATTCCATAGGTCTTCTCTTTGTGTAGAGTCTGATATCTGGTGCAGAATTCATCTTCTTAAAGGTTGTGTGTGTGTGTTTTAAGGCTTATTTAAGTGTACAAATTAAGGAAACCTGAAGACAAGGACATGTGCTAGCGGCCACAACACACAGCCCTGCAAATTTGTTACACAGGTGCATCGACTCATACAGACAAAAATGAACGTTCCCTTTTATTACAGGACACTGTCTAGCCCAAACAACCTAGCTGTTAGTCAGTAAAGATTTACACACAAGACTAAAGAACTGGGGGACTTGCCAATCCTATTCTAGCATCTGCACTGGCTCCTGGGGTGATCAGCTGCCAAGGAAGAGAGAGCTCCTGTATTTTTACCAATTGGGTCATGTAGGGAATTTTTGGCAAGTGCAGCTTGTCATGCAGGGATAAAATTAGCTGCATTTGCTGAACTTCTTTCAATTTCATGGACATATTTATTTGATGTAGCTTGATTGTGGGTTCTTTTTTACCCTACCCAAGACTTCAATACCAAAAACCAAGGCAAAGGTGATTTTCCAAGTACCTACAAACAGAATCTGTAGGGTTTTTTTTTTTAAACTAACAGACAAATCTATCTTGGAGCATGTAATTTGTATTGGAAATATGAGGTCTACCATCTTCCCTGGTGATTAATGCACAAAGCCATTTGGTCCCCCTGTGAAGGTGAATGGGCAGCGCTATTACTGCAGATGACCTTCCTTGATAAGCACCTTTGTGAATTAATCTGCTTGCAATTGGCTGTTGCCTTCCAGTGGGCAAATTTTCCTCTCTTCTTGCAGCCCTGTGATACTTCCCTATGGCTCCAGGAAGAAGCAATCTAAGGCAGTAAAGAGATTAAAAGAAGAATGGATCCTGGTGACAGCAGGGCGGGCAGAGCCAGCCTGGGGGAATGAAGCCGGACACATACTTGCCAAGAGAAGAATCGCCATCCCTGGGGATTTGAGGCTTAATGGGAATCAAAGCTGAACTCATTGGCAAGACTCGGGACACAGAACAAGATTGTGATTTACAACGAGTGAAGACCAACCAGCTGGCCCTTGCTGAGCCTTCTTGACAACACATCTTTTGTGTATTATTTTTTGTGATCTTTCCTTTTAGTCCCAGAATCTTATCTGATGGGGTATCATTGTTTAGGCTTCCTGTGTCCCATAATACTTCACTCATCTCTTCTGTGAAAAGAACTCTGGACACAACGTTGAGCACTTTTCAATCTCATATCCCATTAAGGACAATGAAAGTCACTGCCATTAAAATTAGTGGTATTTAAAAGTACTATCTATCTTTGTCTGACCTGAGCTCATCATATCTGCTCTTCCCTCTCTCCCTCTCATGGGAGCTGGCTGGGAAATCACATCCCTGGTTCAAGACCATTTCCACACTTGGAGCTGAGGTGATGGCATTTTAACCATTTATAGCTCAATCCAAAGATTTTCCAGTACACCGTCAACACCATGCTGAGCAGCACAACGCGCAACAATTGATCTGGTATTACTGTGTGGCATCACAAAACACATTGTAACTCCTGGCACTGAATCATTCCTATAATGAAATTTCGGACAGATATGCTGATACACGTGCTCACGCTCTCTTTCTAAAATTAATAGAATTCAACAATGCTCAACTTGGGGTGGATCATTCACACTGTTTTCTTAGCATTCTTAGATCATCATAGAATGTCAGAATTGGAAGGGACCTTGGAGGTCATGTAGTCCAACTCCCTGCTCACTGCAGGCAACCACAGCATTCCTAACAGATGGCCATTCACCCTCTGCCTGAAAATCTCCAATGAGGGACAGCCCACAACTGCAGGAGGCAGACTGTTCCGCACAGCTCCTACAATTGGGAAATTCTTCCTAAAATTCAGCCTACATCTACTTCCCTGTAGTCTCAACCCATGGGTTCTTCTGCTCCTGCCCTCTGGAGCCATAGAGAGCAAATCGGGCTCCCCTTGGCCCTTCAGATACTGGAAGACGGTATCTCCCCCTTAGTCTTCTCTTCTCCAACATATCCAACTCTTTCAACGGTTCCTCGAAGGACTTGGTTTCCAGACCACTCACCATCTTACAGCCCAACCCCGTACCCCTCCCTCACCACCGGAACTAGTGTTCCAGCAGCAGGATGTGCTTTACGGCCTTTGTAAACGGCCTTACGGAAGCGAGCGGAGCCCTTCTCTGGAGCTGCCCCAGTTTATCGATGTCCTTGTTAAAACATGGCGCCCAAAACTGGTCACAAGATGCCCAGTGAGATATGGCTAGTGCTGTACAGAGTGCAAGATCACAGTAAGAATTACAACTGGAACTTTGTGATAGAAGCACGGCCAGCCCAGCCATGAGGAGGTGACTTGATGTGGCTTGCATCAGCGGTAGATGGTGGGAGGGCAAGGGGCCGGCGGATTTGGGATGTCTTCACCCCAAGGCTACCTCCCTCCAACCTGCCACAGATGCAGGCTGCACTGGTCCGCTCCCCACTCACTAAAAGCAAGTGAAGAGCAGGTCACCTGCTCCCATGATATACTCGTCATGTGATTTTCGCAACACTGGAAGTGCAGGTCTTCCGGATTTTTTACAGGGACCATCATTCACAAGGTCCATTGAAATAAAGCCGGAAGTCCCAGACTTCCAGGTTTGTGGGAAAAAACATGCAGTGCAGCACGATAAGGGGCTTTTCCTCTCACTGCACCACAGCAGATAGCAGACCCAGAGTGGCAGCACCAAGCAGGGTTCCTGGTTGTGCTGCCCCTGGAAAGAAGCACAAAATGTCACACATACAAAAGGTGCCCTAAGACGCTCAAGTTAAGAAAATATTCCTGTGCCTCACTGAATTCAGGATGGTGTAGTGGTTTGGAAGTTGGACTTAGACCTGGAAGATCCAGGTTCAAATCCTCGCTCAGCCATGAAGCTTCCTGGGTGACCTGTTGGGCCAGTCGCTCTCTCTCTCTCAGCCTAACAGGATGGTTGTGAGGACCAAAGCAGGGGAGGAACTATGTGCACCATCCTGAGCTCCTTGGAGGAAGGGTGTCAGGGTTAGCTCACCAAATGACCCAAGAAATTTCCTGTCTGAATAGTGCAGGGCCCTGATGTTTGGGCAAGCATGGCTACCATGGACTCTGTATATGTAAATATCTCTAATGTAAAGTGAAAGTGAAATGAACAGAAAAAATACTGAATCACCTTGACTAAGCACCTGTGAACAAAGGCTGATGCAATAGATAATGAGATGCATCAAGCTGCACTATGATTGGTGGAAAGCACTATATAAGGAGGCTGGCAGAGCCTACCTGTGTGGGTTGTTGTGTGGAGTTTATGAGAGCTGGGTTGTTGTGTGGAGTTGGAGAGAGCTGGAGTCTATGCTGTGGAGTTTTGTATATAAGAAGCTGCTTATCTGTAAATGTAAATACAGTCTTGGTGGTGGACATCTGCCTTGTCTGTTTTACTTTCGTCGGCGGAGCAAGCGTGTCGCTGCACTCTGCTAGAAGCAAGCACATTAGACTCAGCATTTCTTAATAAAGGGCGGTATAAAAATGTGGAAAATAAATAAATACATCGATGACGCTTACTCCTGAGCTTTATTATAGGGGACCCTTTGTATTTCCCAAACTTTTTTTTATCACAAAGTGCTCGCTTTAATTGTTTTTCTTTTGCTAAGCCACTGTGCTACTGGGAACAATCTCCACTGGACAAAGAGGAACATTCTTCCAAGTAAACATGATGAGGATCAGGCTGTAACGGTATCAAGGAAAAAAAAACAATTTCTATGAGTAATCATTAGTTATAGCAGGTCTGGCACATCGTAGAGAGATAATCTAAAATACAGTTTTAATAAGAGTTTAAATGTATGGAAATGAATAATGCTAATGCTTCAGTTGAAAAGCATTGAATGATACTAATGCTTATATGTCACTTTTCATATATATATATTTCATTCAAACACTACAGATTGTTATTCTTTTTTCAATGATCTCAAAAAACAGGATAATGTAGGAAGGACGTAAACCGGTCTAATGGTTACAGTACACTGTAGGCAACATATAAGATACTAACAATATGCTATGAAAGGTTTATACTATTTTGAATACCTTATTTTTCTGCCAGTGCATAACGGCACACTAACAAAAATATTGTTTCACAAAACAAGTACAGTACAGTACTATTATACTTACATTTATAAAGCAAGGGTGCCCTCTACTGTTGCAGGAGGGTTGTTGCAACAAACCTTCCTTTTCTTCTCTTTAAAAAACAAATCCAATAAAAAACAATCCAAGGAATAAATACACCCTCAAGTCACCCTAGAGTCGGACATGACTGGACTTAATTGTCAGGGGATACCTTTACCTTTACCTTACAAGTCATAAAAACCTAGAGTTGATACAAACTTCTGTTGTGACTATTTTGATCCTTTGTACTGTAGGGATGTAGTGCAGCCTAGAATGTTTTAAAAAACTAACAGCAACCAACTGTTATGGTCCGACAGTATGGGACCTGATTTAATTGCATGCATTTCATAGGTAGATATTTTTTAAAGTTACTGTGGATTTTATATTGCTGCTTTAGTATTCATACATGTACACATTTGTAATGACCTTAAACAATAAACTAATTGAGATTTCATTTGCATATTTTGTTTTGACTATCTGGGGATGATTTTCCTGCATGCTTTTCAGAGACACATCTCCCCTCCTCGTTGATCATGATTTCTTACACAAAATACATAATGCACTGAACCATCATCTTAAGAGAAAGAACTCATTAGATCATAAATGGTTCCATTAGTTGCCCTTCAGTGGCAGTTTGGGGTTTGTTCTGAACATATAAAAATGCCTCATCTTGAGTCAGACCATTGCTCTATCTAGGAGGGCCTTGGTGTCAGGCAGTTTTCTGTCAGCCCTACATAGAGACGCAGGGGGTTAAATCTGATACGACCTCCAGGCACAGTATGGGATTGTGTATAACCTGAACCACATCGTGGAATGTGGAATGTGGCCAGATTTTGTGGCTTCCTATATCATTCCCAGTTAGTCCAATGGGACTTATCACTTTGGTAGATCTTGCTAGCTTGGAAGTGGTGGTTCAACCCCTTTTCCTGGAAAACCATGTATAGCCTGAAATAGGTACTAGAAAGTGGTAGAAGAACTATCTGTGGTTTGCTGCATCACATCAGTGAGTCCGATCATGGGACCTGTCATTTGGGTTGCTCTGTCTCACTCAGAAGTGGGTGTTGCGGCCTCTTTTTCTGGAAAAGTTTATAGCCCAGAACAGATAGTGGAGCATGGAATTTGATTGATGGTGTTTTGTGACTTGCTGTAGTACACCCTCTTAATCCAATAGATGTTGGTTTGTTGTGCCCCCTCATTCGGAAGCTGGTAATCTTGTCTCTTGAAAACTATTTATTGCCCAGAGCATGGAATGTGGGGGACGTCTGTGGAGTCCCATTGTTATCACCCTCGCCTAATTTGTTGTTGTCTGTGAGTCTTGCATTGTTTGTTTGGTTTTCTCTGTAAACGTCTTTGTGTCTTTGTGAACTTTTTTTGTTGAAAAGCTATATATAAATATTCTTATGAAGGAGGAGGAGGACTTTGAAAAACACCTGAACATCCTAGGTGTGAATGAATTCACTACACACCAACTACAGAAAACAGCCTTACTTGAAAGAGCACACATATTATGAAAATATCTGTGGCTATCTTAGGTCCTTGGGAATGACCCAGTTTTTAACAGGCCAAATCCAGCCACCAACATCTGGCGGGCTGTGCATTAACAACAACAATAATAATATTAGAGACATTGGATCGACCCCCTTCTCAGCCCAAATCCATCTTTAACAAACAGCAGCTTTGATGTGATTACTGAGACTCCCAACATGTTGAGACCCACTGTAAATATCAAGGATTTTAGACCATGGTCCACATGAATTTGTACTTTCTAACGTTTTGCTCTGAGCTACGCAGAGCATTAAAAAAGGTAAGGCAACTGATAAACACTGGAAGCTTCAACTCCAACAGCTGTTGAATCACACCAACAGTTAACCATTATTCATTAACCCAGTGGTTCCCAAACATTTTAGCACCAAGACACACTTTTTAAAATGACACTCTATCGGGAACCACCTAGCTTTATGAGACTTTTAAAAAAGGTGATCTAGAAAGAAATAATATCTTTATTTATTATAAGTAATATTTTATTTATTTATTTATTTGCAATAAAACCCCAATCAATTTCTCATAATGAGGCAGCCCTATTGAATAACAATTTTAACTTGTTGTAAGCCACCTTGGGCATTTGCCTTGCCTTGGCATAGGAAAAGGCGGGGTATACATTTTTAAATAAAATAAATAAATGTGACCCAGCCTTCACCTGCCCCCCACTACCTGTCATTGATGGACTTGGGGGGAAAAAAACACCAGAAAAAAAGATTGCTCAAACATTTATCTCCCTTTATTTACACAAGCTTGCAAACTGCAGGAGCTCAACTCTTTGAAGGGCAATTAGCAGCTATCTGATTTTTAAATAGCCTCAGGGCTTGTGGCAATTACTTATCTGATCTTTCCATCACCTGGGACCCACCAGAAATCAGGTTGTGACCCACCAAGTGGGTCCAGACCCACAGTTTGAGAAACACTGCATGAAACCTAACCGTTCGAGCGAGTTCCATCCATCCCCTGTTAAAAGCTCCTCCACAGACCATTCCCGCTCCACTCTCCTTGTGTTCCGAAAACCCATAATAACTTTCGTATTCTTAAGAGCTGGAATCCAACCGCTACTCAGGCTTAGCATCTCCTCTTTTCGATTCAGATTTTTAACTGAGTCTCTTCAAACAAAATGTTGTGGCCCTTATGATGTTCTGCAACTGCAGATTGTTCTTTCTGACCCAGAAGACAATCAATGTCTCCCCGTGCTCCTAACCCTGGTTCTTACTGATCTCCTGGCCATTCCAACATACACCTTTCCGTATTTGTACGCACAGTATTTCAAACCCCAGCTCAGCTGCATCCCAAGGGTACCTGGGGTCCCTGGCCGAGCGGAAAACCTGTTAGATCTTCCTGGTGGGTGTATAAATCGCCCTAAGATTCTCCCAATACGATCACTTCACCAATTTTATATAGGCTTAGGGGAGAAACACCCTGGTTTGGGGGCCTAAATGGCTCATCCACACGGGGACATGATCACATCATTCATTCACAGGCTTTCCTTGGTCTTGACTTAGCGCCTGCTGCCCTGCTGCTCACCCCTTTGGGAAATCCATTTTGTTGCAGCGCCCTCCTCACGGTATTCTCTCTCCGCGTGTGTTACTGACTCTCGTCTGTCACTATGCAGACTTACTTATGCTGCACACAGGATTGTGCTGTTAGCCAGGATGGTGTAGTGGTTTGGGAGTCGGACTTAGACCTGGAAGATCCAGGTTCAAATCCCTGCTCAGCCACGAAGCTTCCTGGGTGACCTTGGGCCAGTCACGATCTCTCAGCCCCACCTACCTCACAGGGTTGTTGTGAGGACAAAACGGAGGGGAGGAAATATGTACACCACTCTGAGCTCCTTGGAGGAAAGGCGGTATAAAAATGTGAAAAATAAATAGTTTGGAAAGTATCTTATTTGTTTGTGGTAGAAAGTTGCGCTTCGTGTTGCATTGAACACAGACTGAAAAGGAACTTTTTATTTTAATTTAATTTTTTTGGCGCTCGATAGCAGAGCGCCCAAACAACTTTGGAAGGGAAAAAAAAGAATACTCAAAAAGAAAAGCGCGCCTCCCCATCCTCGCGCGGGAGCAGACAGCACAGCATCCGCCCGCCCCGCGCTGAGAATGAATGGGGGAATGGGGAGAGGGCGCGCTTTCTGAGTGTTCCTTTTTTTCCCCTTCCAAAGTCATCAACCAATAATAAGCACCGTTTCAAGCTAAGACAAAAAGGACGAAAAGCTTTATATCCCGCCGACTGATAGGGCCAGTGAGAAATTCCTTAGGGCAGATGGACCAATCCGCGTTCGCGGGGCCTGTGTGAGCGCGACGGTCCCCCTCGTTCGAAACCGTTGGTGGCTTCTTGGAAGACGGCGCGAGAGCACGGCGGCCGAGGTGAGGAGGGGGCTGTATCCTAGCAACGCCGCGAGGGCAGGAGAGATGCTAGTCCCGCGACCCTTTTTGCAGATTGGAGAGCGAAGGTTTCTTTCCCCGCCCCCTCCCGTGACAGGCACTGGACATAGCAACTCAGGGCAAGGCGGGGGCTCATTTTATTCTCAGTCTCCCCCCCCCCCCCAGCGGTGCCGGGTCGTAGCTCTGAAGTTCTGAACTAGGCAACTAACTCTGAACTAACTCTGTAGTCTGAACTAAGCAAAAGTGCGTGTATTAAGAAGAGTGCCTCTGAGCATGTGCAGAATGAACTGTCTTTCGTGTTCTTTGATCACAGCCCGCACCCTTTGCGCTGGGGATTTGGAGAAAAGGGGCTTTGAAGGCACAGCTTCAAAGTTATTAGTAAGTCCAATAATCACCATCATATAACAACAATAAATAATGACATTTCTACACTGCCCAGGCTGCTTACAGTCTAACGCACAGTCTAACGCACATGATATGCATCTTGCTGTAAACCTCCTTACAGCATCCCTGAAAGACAGGCTAGAATTGTACTGTAAATGCTGAAGCAGAGAGTGCCTTGCTTGCACTACACAGCAGTGATGGGGACTCAAGTCAAATGAATGTGACTTAGCCACTTTTTCCCTGACTCGTACTCGTACTTGTACTCGTGACCCAATGACTCGCACTCGTGACCCACTGCACTCGTACTTGACTTGCACTCGTGGGGGTAACGACTTGCCATTTCCAAGTCATTTTCCTTTAATGGCCGGCATCAACACAGGCAGGCAGGCAGGCAGGTGCAGTGGAGACCTCGGAGGAGGAGGGCAACAGGGAGGAAGGGTTTTCAAGGGGGTGTGAAAGCAAGCCTGGCTCTGAGTCGTCCCCCCCTTTTGTCGCTGTCTGCCATTGGCCACAACTCCGAGCGCGAGGGGTGGGGAGGATTGAGGGAAGGCGAAGCTGCCGCAGCAGTTCCTCCTCATTGACCAAAGCTCCGAGCCCAAGGGATGCTTGGCTCAGCAAGGGGAAGGTGCAGGGAGGGAATAATAAATGGTTTGAATGTAGACACGCTTGTTTTTCCCAAACCAGATGGGTGGTGACAAGACTGAGAGGTGAGGGAAAGGGCATAGGGGGAGCCAAGTGGGTGCTTTAAAAGTCTCAGAGGTCCCCACACACACCCCACACACAGACACCCACCCACCCCATTTTCAAGGGAAAAAGCCATTTTCCCCAAAGTGACTCGACTCGTGACTTGTGACTCGTGGTTTCTGGCCTTACTTGTACTAGACTCGCACTCGTGCAAAAATGACTCGCACTTGACTCGTACTTGCCCCAAAATTTTGACACTGACTCGCACTCGGACTCGCACTCTTGCAAAAATTACTCCTACTCGCACTCGTGACCTAGTTACTTAGATACATCCCTGTACACAGCCACCCAGTGTGTTCATGGCAGAGGCAATAGTCAAACCGGGAATGTTCTGATTCGTAGCTCAGTCTTGTACAGCAAAATTGTGAGCTTACTCAAAAGTAAACCCCATTGAGTTCAGTGTGGCTTTACTCTCAAGTAAGTATGCAATTGGGGAGGAATGGTGCATGCTAAGAAATAAACAGCTTGCCAAGTAGCTGTCAGTGGTCAATATTTATTTTATTTTTCACATTTTTATACCGCCCTTCCTCCAAGGAGCTCAGAGTGGTGTACATATTTCCTCCCCTCCTTTTATGTCCTCACAACAACCCTGTGAGGTAGGTGGGGCTGAGAGATAGTGACTGGCCCAAGGTCACCCAGGAAGCTTCAATATCCTTTCAATATCTGAGTTTAACCAACAGCTATGTCCGTGGTACTCCTATAATACCCCAAATGTTTATTAAACAGTGTTTGGGTGTAAAACACTTTTCTTGTGTTTTATTGATAAAATTTGGTTTCCTATATTATACAAGCATACAACCAAGAATACATAGAGACTCCACTTCAATCACGATCGCGCTAGCAAGGTTACTTGCGGTCATGACCTGATTGAAACTCTAGCCTCTTTTCCTGTCGTACAGTCCTTCAGTCTATTTATTCGCGCTTCCAACAGATCTTAACTGTATAATCACAGCAGTTCCAATCTAACTGTAACACCATCTTCGCAGCTTCGCTGTTGTCTACCTTGACAAGGACCTCGGGCAAGAGGTCGAAACTTTGGACTCCTGTAACTCCGAACTTGTCTGATTTTAACCTGTTTGAGAGATTTTTTGAGTGCTTACTTTTACGGTGGCTCTACTGAAAATGTCTATGTGCTTTATCAGTGAGTTTGGTTGTTTTAGAGTTTAAAATACATGGCTAATCTTACCCATAAAACCCGTTTCGTGTAATATTGTAGCTGGCCATGATAGCTTCCGTTCTAAAATAAAAAAACTTTTCTTGTGCTTTTACTTTGAGGCTCGCATAATGCAGGTGAACAATTTTGACTCCTCTGACGAGGAGCCCTTGGAGGAAGAACAGACCCCTTTTCAAGTATCTTGGTAAGACATGTGTTGAAGCAGAAATGCAGTCCAGGGAATCTCCCCCAGCCTTTGGAACAGTGTGCTATTCTGACCGCAAGCCACAGTCCTTGGTTTCCCTAGAATATATACCTGAGAGGCTGCAACTTCCTCCCCCCCCATCTCAGTCTTTATGGTCAGGTGACATTGACAACAGCTTCCATTTATACATAGCGTCTGTCCAGCCCCTTCCCAACAGGATCAGCAGGCAGGACACAGAGAGACATTTTCAACAGTTGCTTCCCAGCCTTGGATGTCCAATTCTCCAAGAATCACAACAAAACCTATCTTCCTTCTCTCTTCCATTTTATTTGAGAAAGCCATTAGGAGAAAAGCCATCCCAGGAAAAAAATGAGAGTTCTTTTACTGGAAGATTTTTTTTATTTTTATAAAGTTGCTTTAAATATTGTTGCCCTCTCTGAATCTCTGGGGAAACACAGCCGAGTAAACATGCAATAAATTCATCAATGCTTCCTAGGTCTGAAGCAATTAGCCCCATCCATGGAATCATTTATAGGGCAACCTTCTCACTGAAACCAACCCCTTGCTTGAATTCTGTATTAGTACACAGAAAAGATAAATGTTGATGTGGGGGGGAAACGATAAAAGTTGGTGTGGGGGGGAATGTGAAGGATGGGAGTGGATAATTTGGGATGCTTCCCTTGTTTCAGGCTAACAGCTTAAGGAGCAGTACCTAGTTGTTCCCCGCAGTTCTTTGGGTTGCCTGCTCAAGAAGACATCTCTGCTCCCCAAATTATTCCGCGACAGTAACAAGCTTGTTGCTCCTGGACTTTGTTCAGCACGTCTTCTAATATACTGTAGCTCTGTGCCTTGCAGTCCTCAAGGCAAATGTTATGTCCCTCCACCGGCCTGAATAATAAAACATTGATTGTGTGTAGTAGCTATCTCAAGGCCCTCTGAACTAGATTTTAAAATCTCTGCTGAACTGAAGACAAAAGCTGTGGTTATTAAGCAAACGTGCTGCTTGTCATTTAAGTACTGTTGTAAAGGTTTTGAACTTTCTTTCTTCTGGTAGGTTAGCCTTATCACCAGTCTATTCTCAATTTCTGGGAATATGTTCACTACCAGGTAGGTAGCAGTGGCTCTAAATACTTATGAATTTCTTTGAAATAAAAGAATGTAACTCACTGCCCCCAAAATGATGCACTGAATGCATTAATTTGCCTGATTATGAACACTGAATGTGGGCTTTCTTGGCATGGAGTCTGGGCCATATTTTCTTTTCCATTGGGGATCAAGGAATCATGTTAATACACCCCCTTAGCCTTCTCTGGAGGATATGGAAACATGCCCAAAATGAAATCTGATTAGCAAAGCCAGTGTGTGGGTGGTAAATGCATCTGGCTGTCTTGTATTTGACCAGCACTTGTTCTTATGTCGCTAGCAGTAGTTGCACCCAATTTTTTTTTCATGCATCTACCGTACATTTTATTTTAGGTTGCCGATTCAAGAGTATTAGAAGAAGCCTTCAGAAAGACCTAGGTCAGTGCTTATTTTTTTCAGTTTAACATCTGATTCCCCAGAATCTGCCATGTTTAAGCCTTAAAACGTTCACTTACTCTGTGCCCTGCCCACACAGCCCAGCACTATCTCAATGCTGCCCGCAAAGTCTACTTCCATTTCTGTTGCTAGAAGTAGGCTATCTTTAAGCCTGGCATCTTTTTAGTTGCCTAATAATTGGGTCATAGATCACCCGGATTCCTTGTTACAGAGCCAGCTTAACATGCTTTATGAATTAGAATCCATGAGTCCCTTCTTTAGCGTTTCCATGAGTAACATTTTGGGTTTTTTGCAGAAGAATTGAAGAGCTATGGGGTGCAGGATATTTTTGTACTCTGTACCAGAGGAGAACTCTCCAAGTACCGTGTTCCAAATCTCCTCGAGGCCTATCAGAAGCACGGCATCACAGTGCACCATCACCCAATCCCTGATGGAGACACTCCAGACATTGCCCGATGCTGTGTGATTCTAAACGAACTGAGGAGCTGCCTTGAATGTAACCGGAAAACCTTAATACAGTGAGTTCCAGTGTACTAATTTGTTTTCCTCCCTCCATACACATAATCTAAGCAGGTGTGTGTGTGTCCCCCACACAAACACGCATGTGCACACAGATGCTGCGATCCCTAACTTCTCTGCTATCATCACAGTTCCCAAATTTGCCCCCTCCTAGCTGCTGTCACCCCTGCTACATCATCCCAGTATTGCTGGGAGAAAATAAAGAGATGCAGATGTGCCTTTTAAAAGTCTTCCAGCATCAAGAAGATTCCACAATAGGGCACTTTGCGGAATAATGAGAAAAGGGCAGTGGGGTGGTTGTGCAGCTAGAATGAGCTGGCAGGAAGATCCTGCCTTTTCAAGGTCTTTCAACCCTGTAGGTTGCTGATGGATGATTGGATATTTCCAAAATTATTGATAATATTTGTATCCTGACCTTCCTTTAAGGAGCACAAGAGAAGCACACAAGCGAGTCCCAGCATTTGCCCATCCTGCTACTGGGTAGACCTACATAGCTTCAGAGTAAAGCTCTATCATAGGGGTGTCAAACATAAGGCCCATGGGCCTGATACAGCCCGTGGAAGCTTTTTATCCTGCCCCCGTGATAATTGGGCTCTCCCAGCAATGCCCTTTCAGCAGCACCACTTCCACTGAGGCTCAGAAGGAGAGATGGAAGGAGGCCTCAGAAGGCAAGGAACGCTACAGGGGAAGGGGCAGACCAAGAGGGGTGAGAGAGGGAGACGCTGCTGAGACGCTGGGTGAGCCAAATTATCTCACAGGCCTCCCTTTCAGCAGTGCCGAGGCGTCACTTCTGCCGAGACGCCACTCGGCTGAAAGGGCGGCCCACATGATAATCTTGAAAATATGATCAAGATTTGCATATTTTCTCTTCTGTCATTTGCAGCTAATGAGTTCCTCTGTGAGAACAAAGTGCTCATTTCTGGTCATCACCTGACGCTACTTCCGGCCCTCGGCAGGCGCCATGAACGCTCTTTGACTTGCTTTATGAAACAAGTTTGACACCCCTGCTATATCAGACGTCTACTGACTCATAGAGAAGCTGCCATTCTAGAACATGTGATAACGAAGTCTCTTTATGAGAACTCGAGCGCACTTATTCTCAATAGTCCTAGGAGAGGGCAGAGCTTTCAAAGTGGTGCTCATGATACTTGGATCCCTTTGTATGTGTTGCAGGAGAGGGCGTACCAAAACCGATTTGAAACCCCCTTCCTAGCACAACATGCACTGGCATGAATTTGCAAGTGTATAATTGTTCCATTTTTTAAAATCTCGAATCCTTTTTCTTCCAGCTGTTATGGAGGACTTGGCCGATCCTGTCTCAGTAAGGAAATTTCTTTTTAAAAATCCCAAACCTGCTGAACATTGTTTAGTCGACTGTCGCTACTAATATACTCCCTGCATAAACCCAATCTGATGGTGAACTAGTGTGAGTGCGATTCAGAATTTCTTTCAGCAGGACCCCAAGACCCACGTGCACAGAAGTAAAAGGCACAGGCTCCCTTTTGATGCTGAATGGGAGGAGTTCTGCCTGCTCCCCTATTCCTACCCATGCATCAAAGAATAGGTTGAAAAGACGGTCATGTTTTTGTATTTAAAAGAACGTTCTCCAAGGAAACTACCTAGAGTCTGAGAAACAGGAGGCTCTGGAAGAAGAAAACCAGAGGTTGCGTGTCTAGCTGAATTCTGCTTCCCTGGGCCACGTCACTCACGTACTTTCAGCTCACTTCTAACGCGGCGACTGTGTGGTGAAAGAGTGACTTTCTCAGCACATGTCCAAATCACCATTTGCTACATCCTTGTACAACTTACCAAACTTGACTGAGCAAGATTGTGGTACTGCAATTTGGAAATGTGTTGAAACAGTCACACAGAGTTGATTCACCACCTAGAGATTTCACATAAAATGTGTCCTCCAAAATCTTTGAGCGAATGACATATCAGAGGTTAGATTTTGACCTTACCATTCTGGCTTGAGCTGGTTTGTCCATGATGGACAGGAGAGGAAAGATAGCGCTGTCTGGCTTGTGTTTATGCTATGCTAACATATATTGCAGGGGTGGCCAACCTTGCTTAATATAAGAGCCACATGTGATAAACTTCAGATTTTTGAGAGCCGCAATATTTAAGAAGCAGTTAAATTCTTAAATATATTTACTGTACTCACCCTGAACATTAAATCCAGTGAACTCTCGGTTTATACCCGGTAAATAATTATAAAGCTTGAGAATTTCTTATTTACCATTTATATTAATTGTGATGCAAAAAGGAGCTCAGCCAACATATTTCCAAGAGCTGCACATTATAGGTCAAAGAGCTGCATGTGGCTTGTGAGCCACGGTTTGGCCACCCCTATTTATTTCTTTATTTTTATATTTATTTGTGCGTGTGTGTGTGTGCGCGCACTATATGTTATACCAACAGAGGGTTGTGTATATACTATATACCGTATATACTATAGACTCAAGCGCTTTAATCATCATTCAGGCTTCCTAGAGGAAAATAAAATATTTGTATCCCACCTTTCCCTTTCTACAGGGAGGCACCCAAGGTAGCTCACAACAAATTGAAAAACAATAACAATAAAACACTCTAATACAGCAAAACAGAGCAACCAAGCAGTAGAGAACAAAATAATCCAACCACGGCAGCAGATAAATTATGCTAAACCCCAAAAGCTAATGAAAACAAGCAAGTCTTCGGCTGCTGTCAGAACATAGGCAGAGAGGGAACCAATCAGATCTTTAAAGGTGCAGAGTTTCACACACCGGGTGCCACTTAGGGAGAAGGCCTTCTCTGCAGTCATTGTCACACATACCCACATTAATTTTTTTGTGATGTGTGAGAGCCATCCTTATTGTTCTTTGACAAAGTGGACCATGGGAGCCCAAGTAGATACAGAATCAAATCAAAGTAAAGTGGGGCTCTCACCCAGGAAACAGTGTGAGCATATTCATTATGACTTCATGGAACCTCCATGTTCCAGTGCCACTTAGAGGGAACTAGTTTTTAATACCCGTTTTTTGATCTGATCCAACAGAATTATTGTATGACCTAGTTGCTGGCAATCGTTGGTTTAAACCTCAGCTCAGCCAACGCAAGGAAGAGTGTTGTGGCACCTGGGAGAATAACAGATGGATTATGGCATCAGTTTTCAGGGTCAAGAGCCCATTTTCTGGTCTTACTGTCAGATGCCAAATACACACACACACACACACACACACACACAGTGTAGAGAAAACATTGTTAACAGTGGAAACACACGGCCATGAAATGCAAGAAGATATAAGCCCTCGTATGTTATGCCTGAAGTCCTGGAGAAGGGAAACGGAGTCCACAGGCCGCCAGCCATATTCCTTGGGCACCTTTCAGATCAGTGCTTGACTGCAGAGACAAGTGCTGACTATACAGCCTTTCTCCATACAGTTTAGAACCCCAGTTGACCAGAATTGTAAACTATGTGGTGAAAGCCTTTGCGCTCAAGCACTGATGGCGCAGTCACTCAAGTATGGCTGGCCAGCGCAGAAGCATGGCTCATTGGTGCAATCCCGCACCCATCACATGTTCACTGAACATGTTGGAGGGGAAAACAACTGAAGATAGCAATAGCCTGTGACATTTCTATGTGGATGTGTAGCTCAGCCATGAGCTCTGGGAGGCTTTAAGCAAGCCACTGTCTCTTGCTTTAGCCTCCCATCTGTAATATGGGGATAAGAACACCATATATATGCCTTACAACAGTGGTTCTTAACTTTTTTGAGAATCTGATGAAAGCTATGTGCCCCCTCCTCAGAAAAAGGCACAGAAACACATGCACACAACAAAATTGTTTTGGCACCCTGTTTGCAGACTCCCGGAAGCCAATCCACGGACCCCAGGTTAAGGATCCCACCTTACAGGATTCTAACAAGGGTAATTGAGGGAACGTGTCCAATCCACGGACCCCAGGTTAAGGATCCCACCTTACAGGATTCTAACAAGGGTAATTGAGGGAACGTGTGTTGTGCACTTTACTATGCGTTGTTCTGGCTTTTAGACAGATTCTGCCTCCACATAAAAACCTGCTCCGTTCATGAAACTGTTTATTGAAAAGAATCTCTTGTTCTTTACAGTAGCAGCTTGCTTCCTGTTGCAGATAGCAGACACAATAGCCCCGCAGCAGGCCATAGATAGCCTGCGAGACTTGAGGGGTTCCAGCGCAATCCAGACCATCAAGGTAGGGGGTGGAGTGTGATGGGCCCAGTGGGGGAAGGGGGTGGAGGAGCGAGGAGGACCCCTCATGGTGGCAGTCCCTCCCCGAGACGCTGGGCTCAGTGACCGAAATGCCCCATCTATGCTCCCAGCTGACAACCCAACTCCCACATTGGTGCTCTGCTGGCCCTAACAGGCCTTTTGTCTGCTGAGTCACACTCTCCCGGCTTGTCCTTAACCCTTCACATGCCATTGCTCTTAACAAGTGCTGTGCCTGCTTCTTTGAGTCTCATCAGGTTGCTCTTCAAAAAGGCCGAAGGCTGCAGAGTGCTCAAAATATACGGTGCAGATTTCCTTGGTTTGCATGTAGCCGCTGACAGTCAGCTGCTGTACTTGACTGTGAACTCTGTGCTTACATAATTGGGAGTGTTTTTCAAAACACACTACGTTGGGAAGAAGAAGGCCTGTCTTGGCAGGCCCCATGCCCCTTTCCTGATGTAGAAAAATCCATGAAAATTTTCCTTTTATTGAAAACTATTGAAATCTAGGACCTGTGAATGGGGAAGATTGTGGGGCCTGGTCTCCCTATGCCAGTTCAAATGGGAAGTAGATAATAGAGGATATTCTAGGAACCTGCAGCAGGCACATAGGCTTGTGCAATGACTATCTTCGTTTGTCGAGCTCGATGGAAGAGATCAGCTTGGTAGACAGCAAGCCAGTGGGACCGCTTTGAGAAGCTTGGAGTAATGGCTTCCTTTGGCCGTGACATTTCTAAAAGGCCTGTGAAAATTCACTCCCACAATCTACCTGGCACCGCATTCCCCCACTCATTTCAACACTTATTTTTGTAAGGAATTTCTAGCTCGTGTTTAAAGGCTAAGAGCCTCACAAAACAGTGACCACAAAAGCAATAGATGTCAACAAATGCAGAACAGTAATATAAAGCATTGAACTCCTCCCTCCTTGAAAGCTGTAGCACCAGCATGGAAAAAAAGTCCTGTTCCTTGCTCCTGCCAATAGGACCTGGGGGGCAGAGAGCAGGGGATCGTAAAGCCTGTGGTGAGAGAATAGGCTGCGTCATCAAAAGGTACCACCCACCCTAAAGCATCTTGCGGTTTTTCTCACAGCAGTACAACTACCTCCATGATTTTCAAGAGAGCTTGGCTGTCCATCTGGCCACAGAAGGTGCAGCAACAGCAAGATCAGTATCCCGCTAAGCTGCCCACGACACTGGAGCTGAGCGACTTAATATACAGCGGGACCTGAAACTGCCACCCTGGAATTTTTCCAACCATCTCTTTGCAAAGATGCAGGAAAAATGGAAGCTTGTAAAGGGCTTCAGTGAGCAACAAGAACATTGTGTGTTCATTGAAACATACGGAATGTTTTAGAAGGCAAATCTGTAGACTGGATTCATAAAACAGAAAATACAGTGTGAACATTCATAATAAATCTTACTGTAATTTTAATCCTTTTGTTGATACTTTTAATTTTCTCCATCCCTCATCTAGTTTTCTCTGCTGTAATGCTTGCTTTTTGTGCTCAGATCTTATGAAAAACTCCAACAAAATAGAACCAGACAATCTCCAGTCTAGCTCCTTTTCCTGACCCATCAGCAATAGTTGGTCTCCTAGGGAACATCTCTAAGATGAGCTTTCCTTCCAAGTGAGTCCTCTTCAGACATTGCACAAACTGGCCCTGTAAGCTTGCTCCTTACCATGGCAAATGGGGGACACATACCTGTAATTACACTTACCGGGGGGCGGGATAGCTCTTGTTAGCTTGTTAAAAAAGCAAGCTGGAGCCTCTACCCACATGCAGATCAACTCAAAATCCATTGCGCCATTTGAAATTTACCTGACCACAAGTATGTTAGGCAACATGCTCAAGAGCCCACCAGCCCAGAGTTCTACTCGCAAGCTAGCACCCAAACCTGCTGCTTGAAATGACACACTGGAATACCTACCAACCTGCTTGCTTGCCACAGAAGCTTGACCAGAGAGACTTTTGGCTGGAACAGACAAAACAATTCCAGTGCTGCTATTTGCCAGTCAAAGCCTAAACCTTGAGCAGCCCAGGAATGTCCCAAAACAAGGAGGAATCATTTTGCTCTTTGCCATCCCAGAAACATGCAACTGTTTCTAGTGCAGCCACAATCTCAAGACAACTAAAATTCAGGAATCTTGACTTAAGGGCCAAAAGAGAGATGCTCCTTGTTTTGTTACTATAATATACCGTACTTTGACAAGGCATTGCCATAGTAGCATTAAGAAAGAGGGCAACATACTTCTGCAAGCAGGTCAGTATGCTTACTAGGCTATACATAGGATATAACTGCGGCAAAACAAGTCCTTTCTGGCACAGCTATTGGCACAAAGCAGCACCCATACAGTTTAGCAGCAAATGCCTGGACTGTATCTGCAAGTCTTCTACGAAATGTCTGTCTGCACATGCAGAGGGAGGCTGCAGGGGTGACTCCTGCCACCAAGGATTGAATAAAAAGAAGAGGCCAGGAAAAGCCTGGTATATACAGTATCCTATAGTCCAGAGGTTCTCAACCTGTGGTACGGGTACCCCTAGGGGTACACGGACCTCTTGCTGGGGGTACGCCAAGCCTTGCCCCTTATCTGCCCCATCAGCAGCTAATTAAGTGTTAATTAAGATGGATTTTCAATTTTAATTATTTTTGGAGCCCTCCTGTCTCTCAGATTTTGGTTTTGGGCTTATTTTTGTACTTTGTAAAATGTACTTTGGTGGGGTGGGGGAGGGAGGAGCTGATTTGGGAAGTATGACTTGGAGAAAAAAGAGATCTTTGCATGTGTGTGTGTCTCTCTCTCTCTCACTCGCACACACACAGTTAAACAAGACATTTTTCACATTTAAAACTGTTTTAGTACTTTTTATTTAATGATTAATTACCTAATTAATTAATCCAATTAATTAGTTAATTAGCAAGGGGTACTTCAGAAAATTGGACGGTGATAGGGGGTACCCGGGCCTCCAAAGGTTGAGAACCCCTGCTATAATCTGTTCCTAATTATACTTTTCAGTCAACCTCTCAAGAAACCTACAGGCTGCTAAAGTAACTGCGTCATGTCAGATGGCGTAAGACCATAGCTAATTTAGACTCATGCACGGTTTTCTTTCCTGAAGCCAGCTCTGAAAAAGCTGTTCATTGTAGTAGTTAGTATTCATTCATAGTGGTATAGCTCGAATAGGAAAAAAGCTACCATGTGGAAGATACCCATTGGCTTGCGTATGTGGCAGCAACACACTTTCTCCTCCCCAGCAATTCTGCAACTATTTGATAAAAAGTGAATGTTTACCCTTTTCTGTAAAGTGACAGTTGAACTGGAATAAGAACCCTGTGTACTATGTGGGGGGGGGGAGCAGAATGTCCAACATATGAGAATATGGGCAAGATGGAAAACTCATTCAGGGTCTGACATGCTGGTTAACATACAAACTTGTCCTACCAAAAACTGTGTGAAACATCTGTCTTCAATGCGGGGGCTAATACTTCAGCCACCCTGTAGCAGCTTATGTAAAGTGTCAGTCCTACAAAACATGAAAAGTGACAGGCAGAGGGAGACCTTTTCCATGTGAACATAGTATGGTTACTAGTAGCACAGTGCTTTCTTTGTTTGTTTGTTTTTAAATGATAGGGATGGAGATGATTTTCAGGCTTTGGCAGCAGTAACTTTCACAGTCTGCGATTGCAAACATCAAGTAGACACAGGCTGCCCAAGAACTTGCCCTGCCACTAGCTTATAGAAAATGGCACATGAGAAGGCCAAGATGGCAATCAGGGGAAAAAAACGTGCTGCTCTCCTGACAAACACAATATAGATCTTATGGGTCCCTCACACAAAAATATTTATATTTGTTTACACAGGATCTATAATAGGTAGAAACCAACTGTATGTGGTCCTAGACTCCCCTGTGCTCTAGAAGTCCTTCATTTGAAAGAGCTCTGGCAATCCCCCGAGAGTAAATGCTGTCTGTAAGACGTTCCACAGCAGGGTAATCTCAGGCTTGTGTAAGCTACTTTTTTTTCTTTTCTAAACACTAGATTTTCCATGTTACATCACTGTGCTTTAGATTTACAGAACATGAGAGCTTTAAGAAGGAAGACACAACGAATCTATGTGTTTGCGAGCCTGCAGTCTTGCTTAGGAACACAAGTACCTTGCAGACCAAGCATACCTTTGCAAGAAGCCCAGCAACCAGCAGGCACAAAGCAGTTCACAAGAGATTGACCAACTATCCACTAGAACAGAGGACCACTGGTCTTAGTTCTGCCAATAGGCACCCTACCTGTATAGTGTTAAGGTGGCCTGTTTTCAGGCTGCCCAAGTACCAAAATGCCAAAACCAGCAATCCCAACACACTCTGAAAAGCCGAAGGTCAACTTTCTTTGACTTTGAAGTTTTTATTGTAGTGCACTAAGGAACAGCAGGGGTAATTGTCCAATCTCGTCACATGTGCTTCTTAGGCAGTCTGCAGTTCTACTTGCAAACTCACAAAGCTATTGTTGTCACATTAGCTCCAGGTTTTATAGCAGTTTAAGACTGCTACACAAGATAATTTTTTTTGTTTTGCTTTAAAAAAACAAAGTGGTTTTAAAGTGCACTCCAAAGATAGCTCCATTTCTCCTGGCACAACCAGTGGAAAATTAAAGCAGGGGTATTTACTGCTTGCTGTAAATATGGAAAGTTTGAGCCATGCACATTACAGAGAGAAGATATCCAAATAGTAAAAAATAGGACTACAATTCTTCCTGCAGTTGTATTCATCTATAAGACACACAGAGGTTACCTAAAAGATAACATACAGAAAAGTGTTCAGTCCTTCAGAAGCACTTGGTAGCTACAGCTGACAGCTAGATGTAAGTCCTTAACCCAAATGAGCCACTAAACCAAGAATAAAATAAAATTAAAAGGTCCTCTATTGAACTTAGGACAGCAATTAATACAATTATTCGGAGAGTATGGCTGTTCCTTATGGAGTGCAGGATCAAAACTGTTCAATGCCAGAGGCAATCACTCTACATTAATTTATATGCAATTTTCATCACTTTAAACATCCCAGTAAATTAACAAAACACAGTCTTTGCATGAGTATTAAAAAGTGGACACATTTTAAGAGGGTGGGGAGAAAAGGGAGTCATTTTTCTTTCCCTATTGCATCTGGATTCATCAGCTTCCATTGCTAAATCTTGATAACAGATTCTTCTTGGAAAATAATCCTTTGTTTTGTGGCTTCTCTGCATGCACTGCGCTGGAACCAAATCCACTGGATGTCGTATTTTAAGAGCTCACCAAAACATAAATCATGCTGTTGTGGGGAGAAGGGGAAAACAATAAACACACCAATATTAAACTTAGATGCAATATTTCTGTTAAGTTTTCATTTGTTGTATGCAGATGATTGGCCAATGGAAAACAAGGTACTTGCCCTCGGCAGACACTCTCCCCCATAGAGTTTATGAAACCAGGATCGAGTCAGATATTTAATCGCATTTCTATGCCCAGGGAAGCCCATAGCCACCCTCTATTCCCAGCATCATGGGGATCGTTACAGCTACCACTTTAAATCTTTGCCGCCAATTCACTGTGACTTTTTCCGTACCCTAAGGCGCAGAACATGGTCTTGGATTGCACATCTCAGTTAAGACTCCCTAGTAAAAGTAGCAGCTGTCCCTGCTTTTTGGTCATAGCTATCATTTTCGCGTCAGGGATCCAGCAAAGCAATCCCTGTTCCTGGACCCGAGCTCATCGTAAATGGCACATCTCCAGTGTTAAGGTATCTCAAGAGAAGATGTGAATGCCACAACGGACCTTTTACACAAAATAAAGTCTCTCTCCACAGCAGACAGAAACCCAGAAAAGGCACCTTCTGCTTACAAGTCCACTTACTTTTTAGGATCCACTGGTGAGGACCTGTTTCTACGTTTCGGGTTATCATGGAGGATCTGGGCAAGGCCTCCCTGGTCACAATGTGTCCAAGAACTCCAGCCACAAAAAGAAGGTGCCGGAGACAGGTTTACAATACCTGAATTTAACACTTTCTGTTTTAATTGCTGAAAAATATGGTGAAGTTTTATAACATTTTAATTCTCCTCCCACCCCCCTTTTTGTAAACCACCTTGTGCTGCTAGAAAGGCATTATTATGTCATAATTTAAAAAATCAAGATTGGTCACTTACCCATATAGGTAGTAAAAAAAGGATAGAAGGTAAAATGCTAGTTTGCACCATCCTTCCTTCTGACAATATGCTAAAATATCTGCATTCATGATAGTTGTGGGGTCGTACAGGCCTGGTCCACTCATCACGGGCCTACTCATATACCTGGAAGAGAGTGAATTTGTGCTTTGGTTTCTCAAGGGTACAGGAAGAGGAGGAATGTGTCTTTTAAAACACCATTACAGCAGCATAGGGACTCGCACACCTACAATTCTATGGCTGGAACATGCAAGTTCTATCCCAGGGGTTCTCATTCACCTGGGATACCCAAACCCTGCAAAAATGCAGTGCTTTTGGCACTACGTTTTTGCTCCCAAGAGGCTCCTGCCTTTGGCGGAGCCTCTCGGTAGCAAAGAAAACAGCCCACCCACCCACCTGGAGCCTCTTACCAGCCTCCTGAGCAGTGTCTGGTGGCCTCCTGCCACAAAACCCCGGAAGTAAGCGGTGATGACATTATCGCCACTTACTTCCAGTGGTACTCGGTGCGGTGGCAGCCATGTAGGTGCTGAGTACTTTGAGAACCCGTTCTATCCCACAATTTATTTAGTGTGTATGTTCTACTTATGCAAATTGCATCAACGGGTATATACCCCCCCAAGCACCTGCATTCATTAAATTGGCAAATCTATGTCCGATTCAGCTCTGCCACCTTTCAAGGTTTCCAGCATACCAAAATGTATGCGTTGAGCCAAAATTTCTTGGCCAAACGAAACTGCACTAAAGCAGTGAAATGCAGATTACAATATCAAACCTAACTTTAAAAAATCCTCTGCGATCCTCCACAACACTGATGACTTATCTAGGCCATGAAACCAAGAGCTGGAGAGAGGAAAGTTGGCATATTGTCTTCTGCCAGAGATTGAAATTAGCAAATAGTTGAGTGTATTGACCTGATCTCTCTGTGCGTAATATCTGCTGATAGTGGGGTTGTTTTAATGAAATCAAAAATATACTTCATAAAGTGTTTATGTTGTTTATTACTTAAGCTGCTTGGGAACAGAGCACAATCGGCTAAAAGACCAGGGTACAAATGGCTCTCTGAGCCATGACAGCTGAATCAGAAGCAATATACACCCGATCACCAGAGCCATTTTGCTCAGCTTGTCAATGTCCTTGGGGCATCTGATTGATCACTGTTGCAAACAGAGTGTGGTACTAGATGCACTCGGTTTGATCCAGCATCGGCCATTATGTCCTAATTTAAAAATGCAAATGCAGCCTCAGTTAACGTCACAACCACAGACTTTAGGGGCTTGCATTAAGATCGTATCCATAGGCCACAATCATCAGATCAGAAAGCCTTCCTCTACTTGGCAAACAGAACTCATGGATGGGACACAGAATAGTGCAGGCCAAACTACCAAAGACCAAAGTCTTCACTCAGCTCCCACAAGTATCATTTTCTCACTTTCTCCCTGCAACAGTGAGAGACTGAATTAAATGAAAGATGACATTCCCAGAAGCCAATGGTCACACAAGATGTCAACACACATACGAGTAAGCCCTGGCTACACTGTCAGAAAGCTTTGTGCTTAGGCTTAACACCACATACACAACCTTCAGGGGCTTAACTGACGCAAGCTCCACTTAGACAGAATGCAACTGCAGAGTTCAAATGAAACAGTAGAGCAAGAAGTTGGCTTTCGTGAATATGTTGACGCCAAACCGTGCCCAGCATTACCTCCAAATGTGATACGCCAACAATGGCATATTGAGACCCAGTGTAAGCCACTCTGTTGCACACAGAAACATAACGCAGAAGAAAGCATGGATGAGGTACTCGGGAAGTACAAGCTGCAAAGGAAGACACACAAGTCAGACAATTCAGGTTCAATGTTTAGTGCATTTATGTTGTGATATTGGGGGGGGGGGGGGAGGAAATGAACAGTGTTATTTAGAGGAAACAAGAAAAGGTGAGTTGCAAAAAGCAAAGCTGGCATTAGACAAGAAGATTAGCCAGTGGAAGATCTCCTGCTGACAGTTTCATGATGGTCTATTATTTGGGATAGAATTTGCAATTAAGATCATTTTGAAAGAGTAATTGTTGCTTATTTTACAGAGAGTCATCAGTTAAGTGCAAAGTGATGCACATTGGGGCAAGAAACCAAAATTTCACATATACGCTGATGGGTTCTGAGTTGTCTGTGACGGATCAAGAGAGAGATCTTGGGGTCCTGGTGGACAGGTCGATGAAAGTGTCGACCCAGTGTGCGGCGGCTGTGAAGAAGGCCAATTCCATGCTCGGGATCATTAAAAAGGGGATTGAGAATAAAACGGCCAATATCATTATGCCTTTGTACAAATCGATGGTAAGGCCACATCTGGAGTATTGTGTCCAGTTCTGGTCACCATACCTCAAAAAGGATATAATTGAATTGGAAAAGGTGCAGAAAAGAGCGACCAGAATGATTCGTGGGCTGGAGCACCTCCCTTACGAGGAAAGGCTACAGCGTCTGGGGCTTTTCAGCCTAGAAAAAAGGCGCCTGAGGGGGGACATGATTGAGACTTATAAAATTATGCATGGGATGGAGAGAGTGGATAGAGGGAAATTCTTTTCCCTCTCGCACAACACCAGAACCAGGGGACACACACTAAAATTGAGTGGAGGGAGAGTTAGAACAGACAAAAGAAAATATTTCTTTACCCAGCGTGTGATTCATCTGTGGAACTCCTTGCCACAGGATGTGGTGATGGCACCTGGCCTAGATGCCTTTAAAAGGGGTTTGGACAAATTCATGGAGGAAAAGACCATCACAGGTTACAAGCCATAAGCAACCTCCTGGTTTTTAGAAGTGGGTTTTCTCTGTGCCAGGTGCAAGGGAGTGGCGACTGGACACAGGTATCTTGTTGTCTCGTGTGCTCCCTGAGGCATCTGGTGGGGCCACTGTGTGACACAGGAAGCTGGACTAGATGGGCTTTTGGCCTGATCCAGCAGGGCTCTTCTTATGTTCTTATGTTCTTATGTTAAGTTGAGAGCTTGTAACACACTTTTCTGACTTTTACCCCAATGGAAATCGGCTTTACTCTGGAGCTACTTCCATCTGTCTCCAAAGTACATTGATGGTCTACTATAGCTTCCTTCTAGAAGATTTCTGTTCATCTCTAGCGAGGTACCTTCAAAGCACAGTTTACAGGCAGGAAAGCAGCCATTACCCCATTACAACAAGGGCTGAACTACTGGTACACAAACCTCAACTGCACATGCTTTCGTGTATAACACATATACAAGTCAACATACAGCCTAAGAGAAGACTGGCTGTGTGGCATGGGAGGGGCAGGAACTCAGTGGCAGAGTGCCTGCTTTGCATGCACAAGGTCCCAGGTTCAATGCTTGATATCTCCAGGTAGGACTGGGAACGACCCCTGTCGGAACCTCTGGGAAGTCTCTACCAGTCAGTATACAGACAATACTGACCCAGATGGACCATCATTCTGAATAAGGCAGCTTCCACTGTTCATCTGGCTCCAGAGATACTAAGGTGACAAACCTTGACCATCGCATGTCACAAACAGACAGGGCAGCCAACCATCGCAGCACAACTAACTATCTGAAAATCCTGAACAAACTGGTGGTTCATCAAATGAAAAGATGTGCATTTATTTTTAAATTTCATTTAGCTGTTTGCTTTCTGGACGTTAAGACAGTTCACCGTCAGGTGTTCTCAGTTGCCTTCACAGTAACGAGGACCAAAAAACTGCACGGCACTCTGGAAATTTCCATCTTCAAACAAAGGCTCAGGAATGGTTCTATGCTGCTCTTCTACTTTTGTATTTTCTGTCTGTTTTGTATGCCCCAAAGTACTCAGATAAAGTTGCACTCTACTTATCTAAATTCTGATATGTTAACAGTGCTGTATACATTAACAAATCAAGAGGCTTTAAAAAGCATTTTTCTCTTTACAAGGGATTAGATAAAGGTAAGACCAATACTATAGACCAGAGGTGGCCAAACTGCGGCTCCTGAGCCACATGTGGCTCTTTGATGTATAATGTGCGGCTCTTGGAAATATGAGCTCCTTTTTGCATCACAATTTATATAAAAGATAAATAAGTAATTTTCAAGTTTCATAATTATTTACCAGGTATAAACCGAGAGTCCACTGGATAAAAACATATGTTTAATGTTCAGGGTGAGTAAATATATTTAAGAATTTTAATGCTTCTTAAATATTGCAGCTCTCAAACATCTGAAATTTATCGTATGTGGCTCTTACATTAAGCACGTTTGGCCACCCCTGCTACAGTCCAAGCAATGTACCCAAATAAACAGTGCAACTTGCTGTGCTGCAGAAGGAAGTAAATAGGGCTGAAAAAAATATTTCAGACCTGTACTGTACAGAATTAAGCTTTTAGGCATCATCCTTTCAAAAAGTTTAGGTGGGCAAGAATCACATTTCCAGGTACCAGCATCACATTTTTAGGAGTCTGGGAAATTTTTGTGTCTCAGGGAAAAAACATTTTAATTTGCATTTCTGGCACACCTCCTTCTCAACAGGATACTTTTCAGTGAATGCCTATGGGTAGCATGTACGCCATTCACGTGAGTGCACGCTACAGGCAGCAGCTTACACTCAACAAAAACTGATAACAATTCACCACAGACAATCATAGAGGCTGCTGTTTATTGGACGCTCCTCAACCGTTCCGAGTTTGCAGCTATCAATGCATCCAGGACAAGGGGAGCGTGCACTGCATTTAGCACAGATCACTCATTCACAACTTCACATAGGCATTCTAATTAGGGTTGTGCCAAGTAATACAAAACCTTAGGGAGACTAAACATGTAAATACTTTTAACACACCGTAGTTTGCCATGAACATTCTTGCCAATTTGCTGGCCATTTCTTATTCTTGCAGGATATTGCTGTCTTAAACAAGTCCCGCACACACTTCTCATATAGTGTTTCTCCCTCCCGAGGGATGCATTTATAGGCATATGATTTTGTTACATTCAAGTGATGCGTTTACCCGTGTGTTTAGACTACGTAAACATATAGCTCAGAGAAGCACTGACAATCACATCTCACATGCATATGGTAATATCTTTTTGGTTAAATAACTGTGATAAGGGAATGCATAAATATAGTGAAAACCTCCTCACCCTCCCACATTGAATGAGAGATGACTGAGTAGGGTAAACTGTTCCATGCGCAACCACTATCCAGGCTCACTGCATTTTCTCTTGTTCACATACCTGCCTTGCGGAAACACCTTCTAGCTCTCCCACCGATCGCTCGGATACCGGAGCTGTTCTATAAAACACTCTAACTGAATGCATTCAAGCAATGTTTTTGTTTCATCTAGCGTTTGGGTGATGGGTTGTGGTCTGCCTCCTGTGTCTCAAGATGCTCTGCCTTGCTGCTTCTCCGCTCCAGACTGTCGTCCCCCCCCCAGTGGATTTTATTGTTTTTAAATTTGTTTATGTATGGTTTTGTATTGTTTAAACTTATTTTATGTATTATTTTAAATTATGTATTTTAATTCCTGTTGTAAGCCCCCTTGGGAATTTGCCTTCGGCATAGGAAAAGGTGGGGTATAAATTTTTTAAAAAAATAAAAAAATAAACTCCAGGCCAAAAATGAGAGGAGGAAAGAAATGGCAACTCTTACCTATATTGCTCAAATGTCCTTTGCAAGCAGTTTGGTTACATGCAAAAGGAAAGTGCTTCAAGTAAAGGCGGAGCCACACCGCACGCATCTCAGCACGTACGTGTCTGGTGTCCCGCCCCCAGGCTCAAACAATGGGCTCCGATTGGCTGAACGCGAACGCTGGCAAGGTGGAGTCACTCCACCTTGCCGGCATTCGCATTCAGCCAATCAGAGTCCATTGTTTGAACCTACACCGGACGCGTACGCACCAAGATGCATGCGGTGTGGATCCACCTTCAAGGCAAGAGTAATACGGGGGGGGGGGCTGTATCCGTGGATTAACTTATCCACGATTCACCGGGTGCCTCCGCACCCCTACCCACCCATTACCTTAGTTAGGCTTCCTGCTTCCTGTTTAATATGCGAGAGCTTCTCTAGCATGCAGGCTGCTTGCCTGCTCTATGCTATAAGTCAGCTTTTGTAAATTGTATAAGTTTTTGTAAGGAAAGAGACGCACTTCCTTGGCGCCAGCACTGGAAGCCTAAGGTAATGGGCACGGGGGGGATAGCGTTCCCATCCGCGGATTGGGCCAGGAACCTATCCCCCGCGGATACGGGGGTCATACATGAAAAGTTGGACCACTTTTGGACCCAGTAGTCTGCCAAGCAAACACATGAACATTGTTGGCTTTTTTTGCTCCAGCTCCACCTACAGTGACAATGACAGTGAAAACGCCACAGCCTTCAACAGATGTTACTGGCAACCGTCACAGGCCACAGACTATGCAAAGTTTAAATCCCCACCAGGAAGGGGTGCTTCAAAAAAGGAGACTGAACTTCATATTATTTAATTCCAGCTTTAGAAGTTTTTCACTATTTAAGAAGATACAGTCTCTCACCAAGGTCTGCTAACTCCCTGCAAACCATATATTGAAAAACAGGGCACCAGCCTTGGAAGTATGCTCCCATCTTTCCTTCTCCAGTGTGAATTTCTTTGTCAGATCTAACCATTGCTTAGCATTACATTCACGGTGACACTAGATTCCCATCTCAACCAGAGTTTGAAACTAGAGTGGCAAACCCTGGTTAAAAGGGTACCTACTGCTGTTTTCTCTGTGCCAGGTGCAAGGGAGTGTCAAAGGGAAACAGGTTATCTTGTTGTCTTGTGTGCTCCCCGAGGCATCTGGTGGGGCCACTGTGTGATACAGGAAGCTGGACTAGATGGGCTTTTGGCCTGATCCAGCAGGGCTCTTCTTATGTTCTTCCCCCACTTAAAAACATAAACCTCTTAAAATGTATTAGATTCTTTGCCACCAATACTGTCAGCAACCCTGACTTACGGTAATTGTATAAGAATAATTTAGGCATGTAACAGTTTTCCCCATCTCTTATTAAGCAAGTGAACTTACAATGCACAAATTCATGAACTTATTACATCCCCTGCATAGACAAGAGACAGGCAGATGAACAAACACACTGAACAACCAAAACCAAAAAAGTTAACATAAGTCATACAGATGTTCCTAACAAAATGAAAAGCAAAGAGTGGCATTAAAACATTAAACTAAAAAGCAGTACACACCTTCAATGCAATTTTGACTCTCTTAATCTTTTTAACCTTTTCAACTGTCTTTGTGCCGAAAATGTAAAAAGCAGAGTGAAAGAATGTTAGTATGACAGCTGACAAGATCACCAGCAGATAAGTAAGAATTTCAAGCTTGGAGAAAAAAGAGGGGACCGAGAAAATTCTGCCAAAGTTATCTAATATCTATAAGATATTAGCAAACAGCATTTTACTGATGGTATATTAAGTCAACATTACTCCCCCTGCAAAACAAAGAAAAACCTCCTGACTCCAAACTGGTGCAAATAGAACTCTCTCGTGTAAACTTACAGGGTTGAGCGTATTACACTGGTCTATGGGATTCTTGTAGTCAGTCTTCAGCTCATCAAAAGCTATAATCTAAAATAAAATTACAACAGTTAGGCAGCAGTGCAGGAACAGCTCGGGTGGGGTGGGTAACCCCGTCCAAAGGCACCACACCCTGAAGACACCCCAAGGCCTAAATCCAAATTCAAAAGGATCCCTGTCCCATCAGTTTGATGGCAGTCAGTCAAGCCAACCTCTCAAACAGTACCATGATGAAGCAAGTTGCTTCAGGCAACCCTGACTTGATACAATTTTAAGAACTTGGAAGGCCAGGGCTGTGCAGGAGAGGTGAGCACACACTGTTGTTGTGTTTTGTACTTGATTTGTAATTTGGAAGCAGAAGAGGAAAGGCAGTGGTTAGGTCAGGTGTGAAAGCTGGGAATGTTGTTCTCGAATAACTAGCTGGACCATAGGATCGATTCTGCAAACTGGTTAATGATAACTGTGTAGCTTCCTCTTCTTCACACTCCTCCAGAACAAAGGCACAGAGACACATTTCAGACTGACATTAGTTAACGAGGCGCTTTCCAATTCTGCACTGTGCAACCCCAGCCCAACAGAATTTGCGGGGGAGGGGGGGGGACGACACATGTTTTTTTGTCTTGTGTGCTTCAGAAATTAGTCACAAATGGCTGGGGAAGAAGAGAGGCTTGGAAGAAAGGCGCCTGGGAGGACTGCAGGACCCACCCAGCACTCCTCAAGCCCCGCCGCTCGCATCCCCGCACATGTTCCGGGCACATCACGCAGCAACTGGCGAAATCTATATCTATATTTATCAGTCCGAAAGAGATCGCGCGAGGCGGGCAGAGGCTCCCGCTCCGAGCGAGGGGCCTCAGTCCGACGGGCCCAGCCAGGATCCAGCCCCCCTCAGAGCCCCCTCGTGTCCCCCAGGCTGCCACCAACCGCCCCGGATCGCCTTATTAGCTCGTCGTCGCCTCAGACCCGGCGCCCCACTCCGGGGGGGGGGGGGCAGCAGTGGCCCCCCGGGCTCCAGGATTTGCTCTCGGGGCCCGCCGCCTCCCCCTCCCCGGTCCGCCGAGGAGCCGCAGACGCCACTCACATGCCAGATGGCGAAGAAGATGAGGGCGGCGGTGAGGAGCAGCGCCAGCATGTAGCAGAAGGCGGCGAACGTGAAGGCCATGGCGGAGCGGGCCGAGCGGCGGCGCGCGGGGGATGCCGGGCCGGGTCATTGAGGGAACTCGCAGCGGGAGGGGCGGCGGCCGCAACCACGCAGGCGCAGCCGGGGGAGCGCCACAGCGGCCTCTCGCGGAGGACGGCAGGGCTGCAGCAGCCTCGCCGGCGGCGCCTCCGAGCTCGCGACGGTCTGGCGTGCTGCGGGCCGCCCTGCGCTGGATGATTGACAAGCCTCCCTCCCTGGCGAAGCAGGCTGACGACGCCGCTGCGGGCACCACCAGCAGCCGGGCTGGAGCGGCAGGGGTTCGCTGCAGCGGGTCGTCCACGTGCAGTACAGCTCCTCTCCGTCAGCTCCGCCATGGAAGGGCCTGCTGGCTGGCTGCTGCCCCTGCAGCAGTGTCCCGCGCGCACACTGCGCGTGGGTAGCATGCATCCTTGTTGGAAAGCCCTGCTGAGGAGGACCCCGCATGCAGACGCCACGGTCACCAACGCGGAGGAATAGGGTGGGAGGGCAAATCTGGTTGGGTGGGGAGCAGTTAGGACCAACTTAGCTGCAAGGGAGGGCTAATGAGAACTCAAAGAGCCGAGCCAGCATTCTGCTGCTGCACCCTCTACACAACGCGTTGCGTTAGAAGTCAGTGGTGGTATTCACAGAGGTCAACACATGTTACTACTAGCCAGTCAACAGAGTTTGTGGCTATCGTCACCACCACGTCCCCTTGGGACGGTCGCTCTCCCCCTCCTTCCAGGCACAGCTCACAGTTGTTGACTCCAGCAAGAACAGGCAACTTTGTAGACACGTGGCACTGGGGAGGTCACCCAAGAGAGGAGAGCTCACGTCACTGACACGCAAGTGGATGTATTGAAGCCTGGAATAATAAATCTCGCCTCCCCCCCCCCCCAAATATGCCTTTGGAAGTGTTCGTTCTGTGTTCAAACGTGAAGCGTCTATGGTTTTCATCTGTTGGTCAATTATAAATGATTTTCTCTAGCTGTACGGTAGCTAAACATTTGTCAATATGCATGACCACCATTACACTCGTGATCAATATCCCACACTGGGGCATTCGGTGCCCTGCATGTTTCTCCAGCAGTTTCTAGTGACCATATGGGGCTAACCAGGACACCAAGAAGGACTCTTGCTTCAAGCTTGGGGGCAGTCATATAAGACAGGCCTTTTCAGCCATTTAAACACACACAAACCCCAAGTATGACCAGAGGCAGCCACTGGCTGGGCCACAGCAGAGGCTTTGCTCAAGCTGTGCCTCTCTTGAAAGACCACAGCGTGTCCACGACGCCTGCCACAGCCACCTCCGCTTCCAGCAGGGCAGGAGCAAGCAGGCAGCACCACACAGTCACTATGGCAGGGGAGCCAAGTAGCACCTGCCACCCTGCAGAGTGTGTCTGATGGTACACCCCACCCATTGAAAAACTCTTCTATAGCCCATCTTTTCCCACACCTTCCAACGCAAGAACGTCATTCAGTTTATTTCACTGGGCAGGAAAGTAAACAACACCAAGAAAGATAGATGTGTTTTATTCAATAACATTTTGTCATCATCTGCATCAATACAAGCACCATGCTTAGCAAAAAACAAAAAAATTGGTTTAAAATAAAACATGCAGAGTCAACTAAGCAGAGCATTTTAAAAAAACTACAAACACTTATGCAGACACGGTGACAGCTGTGAAGACAGATTGTCTCACAGAGTTGTCAGGGCCTTTCCAGTTAGTAACTCTATGGAACTGTAAGACACACAGGTTGTTGCACAAGACCCAGTAGGTTCCACCCAAAGAAGCAGTTCTATTTCCAAAATAGAGCGTCAGTGAGAGAGATTTTTCCCCACATATAGAAGGGACGCTTCCAGTTTTGATGCTGTCAGGGATACGGTGCTATGAGTGCCAATCACAGATATGACTTTCACCTAATCTGTCTGCCTGTAGTGCCTTTTATAGAGTATGTCATGTATATTAGCACAGAACCCCTTATAACAGTGGTTCCCAACCCCCCCAAACCCCACATTACACATTCTGAAATTACTATACCTTTAGGGGGGGTGGCTAACCCATCAGCAATGTCTGCATGTTGCTTCCAGGTCTCCCTGCAAAACAGGTTTTTTTCTCTTACCGGCATTCGACGGCAGCAGGGAGACCCAGAAGCGACACACAGGCATCACCGATGGGTCCCAACCTCCCCTTAAAGGGGTAGAAGGTTGGGAACCACTGCACTATAATAATCCTGGAAGACAGCTGGTATTCAACCACCAGCTGCCGTATGGGGATAAAGAGACCAGCGACTTGCCCAAGGCCAACCATCAGGTTCATAGGCGAGAGCTTGCAACTAGGACTCCACCACTCAATTTTCACCCTTACTGCTCACTGGGCAAATAGCCCCTGGGGTGTTGTGTTCATCTCCCCCCCCCCCATTAATGGGGAAGTGGCCCAGTTATATGTGCATTTATCACCTCTGGACACACATAGCAATGTGTTAGAAGCATGCCTGCACCTGAAAAGCTAGCATGTCAGTGTAAGAGGCTCCAGCCTAGCATATTCTGCGAGACATTCCATATATAGGAAGACTTCAAGCCAGCAATCATATCTGGGGGCACCACTGTGATGCAGCTCTGCAGGGCAGTATTGCAGCATGCAACACACAGCATGTTCAAATTGACTTTCAGTTCCGGGTTTAAGCTCATCCTGGACTAGCATAGAAAGTTTCATGATATTAAACACTCGTGCCATTTTGCTTCAGTCTATGTAGAGGTATTAGTAATACGGCCAATGACGCCTTAGGGCAGCAATTTGCCAAGAGCCTCCTAAAGTCCAAGTCAGAACCCCAAAACCTGCCTGCTTGGCAGGTCACACCTCCATCCTGAGGTCATACCTCCATCCTGAGATCAGAGTAGGTGTGCACAGCTGGTGACCCACCAAGCTGAATGCAGCCAGCCTGCCTGCCTGCCAGTGAGATATACGACAGCATCTCCACTTTCTCAGACACAGGAAGGTGACCAGGTCCTGGTGGACCACCCTACACAACAGAAAGACCAGGCTCTGCTCCACTGGCCTAGGCTGGAAGGCGGCAGACCAAAAGGAGAAGGGCAAAGCCCATAGTATGCTGCAGAGAGAGACTGGTGGAGAGCAGAAAGACCGAGTGTGTGAAGAGTTGAGTTGGGGGGGGGGGTTAACAAAGGAAAAAGGAGTGTCCCACTGGCTGACGAAAGCAAAGAACGTAGCACCCAGCCTGCTGCACCGCCCGCCCCATTAGAAAAGCTGGGCTGACACCCTACACTCTATGGAGCTGCTGCTTTCCAGTCTATTAAAGTTAAAGTCTCCTCCGCCAACAATAGAAGCCTCCCACGCAGGTCATACACTTGCCCTGATCTTAGACACAGCTACAACTCGGGGGGGGGGGGGCATCAACAAGAGATGCAACCATCTCCCAGACATGATGAATCTGTGGGCCATAACTTCCTTCTGCCAAGCCCTCCACAAGTCATGCGGGCATCCCTAGTCTCAGGTCAAACAATCCACATTTCATGCATCTGAAATGGAGCTTTGAACATTAAACAGCAATGCAAGAGCGTTTCTTTTTAAGCAGCAGAGCAGCTGTCTAAGTAAATGCCTAAACTTTTCCATTCACAACAGAGTGATAAACAAACCATTCCTATTGATCAACATCACATGCTAGAGCCAACAGTGTTTGTAGGTCAATACGTACTCAGTCTGCAAGGAAAAATGAGCATTTCCTACCGAACTTGAAACAGTGCAAAAAGCTAGTTTCCTTCAGCTAGAAAAAGTATTTTCTTCATACAAAAGGAGAAGACTTGGCCAATCAACTGGACGACGCAATTGCTGTGAATTTCAAAAGAAATATGCCAGGGAAGGCAAGGAAAAGAAAAAGATCCAAATCTATTCACTACTTTTAGTAGCACATCCTACCCAGTCCACACAGCACTAGATGTGGTATAGGAAACGACACCATTTCTGTGGTTCAAGTAAATAAACTTAACAGAACAAACTGTTAACAGGTGGTACATTCATCAGAATAAGCTGTCGCTCCGTGTTGAGTATATGCAGTGGCAAATTCTGGTGCCCCTATGCTACCAAACACAGGGCCCAGTGCCAATGCAGCCACAACAAAGTCCTGAGATTCCCTTACCTTGAAGAGGTCTCTGTGACTGCCCCCCCCCACTGCGGGATGCAGTGCACGCCCCACTGGCACAACTGCATCGGTGCTGGAACATTGGTTAGGATTGGGCCCACAACGTGTGGAAAGGCCCGAGGAGAAAAGGATCAAACACACACACACAAGTCTCAGCACTAGGTTATCACTTTCAGGCAGTGCCTCATGCCTCCCAAAAATAGATTTTAAAAAAGAAAAGGACTGTTTTATTAACTAAATTAAGACATATCACATCGGGGGCGGGGCGGGGGGGGAGACAACTCCAACGCTGGAATGTATTTTCTGGACAAAGTTAGATTGACATTAGTGTTTTTTAAAGGGGTCAACACAATTACTCAAAAATTAGTAACAAAAGCGCCATATAGGTCCCTCAAGGATGTTTGTGTGTGTAAATCTAAGTTTTAAGAGGATGGTTTATTTATTATTAACTACTACACCATTCTACATTGAACAGTTCACCAGTAGCAGCTGCTGCACAAGCAGGACTACCTGCAGAATTAGACGGACACCTGGATTCTATCACAAAGGCACACGCCAGGAAGCCATGCAGGAACAGCTGTGCTATGCCAGGACTTCTTTCTGGGGCACACGGCTTACAGCCCCAGAACACCTCCCTTTCACCAGAACAGCGATGACCACCTGGCAGCCACCACCTTCTTCCACGATGTTCAAGTTACAGTGCAGGGCAAGAGCTGCTCCCCCCCCCCAGCTACTGTTCTTAACGATGGGGGGGGGGGTTGTCCTAATTTGTCAAAAACTGAAGCGAGATGGTACAGTACTTGAGGATTAAGCCTTCCCCTCCATTTGACCTCTACCCTCCTGCCTCCTCCCCCTGGTCAGGCCTGGACTGTAGGACAGTTTGTGTGGCTCTTGGTAATCCTACCAGGTTTAAGCTGCATTGGGTATAAACGTTGTTGGTACTCTCATTCACAAGATCAAAACCATTTTACTTTCAAAACAGTTGAGAGAGAGACTTCACATTTCGTGTTACAAAACCCAAAGAGAAGTGCTCTAGAGCTATGAAGCCCTGTAGATGGCCAGTCCCTTCTACAGGCAGGGCAATGTACACTCCACTTTTTCCTTTAAAAAAAAAAAAAAAAAAAAGAGTGCTTTTCCCAGGCAGGTCAACCATGAAAAGCAGGACTGCATGAAATCTGTATCCCACAATTCCAAATTTAACAGAGGGTCAAAAAACTACGTAGGGTGCTAGAAACCTAGCCCTCCTTCCCATCTCAAGCCCAAACCGAGATCCCCGCAACTTCCGAGATCTCAGCAAATACAGTACGTATTGCCCATGTCCTTTCAACACAGATCCGTGCTAACTAGCCATAATGACCAGTCACGTGACATATGCTTTAAGCAAGATCAAGAGAGCTGAAGGAGGACATTTGAATTATGTACCTACATTGTGCTTTTTCTGCTCTCCTGCAGAAGGCATACATACAGAACTCTGCCTATGCTGTGGCACCCAGCACAAAAGATGGACACTGTAAAGCATTAAGAGGTAGGGACAGGGGTAGTTTGCCTGGACAAGGATCCTGTTTTAATCCCTGCATGTAGTTGCCACTGCAGATTGTTGGGGGGTGGTGTTTGGAAATAAGGCCAGAACACAAACGTGAGGCCTCTTTTATTTAACAAAGTTGGCATACTGTATATCCAGTTGAGCGTAAACGGCAGTGAGATTCTCTTACAATCAATCAGAGATAAGGATTTTTTTTTTAAAGGCACACAGATTGAGAAGTGCTTGCATTAAAAAAGTCAAGAGCACAATTAATAAGCTTACGTAGAAAGCCTTCTGGAATGGATGTAACCAGAGAGTGTTACTGAGCCCTTAAGAGATGTCTAAGCTACTTTCCATTGAACTAATAAAAATGCTATCTTCTACAAAAAATAGGCAGGTCAGACTTTTGACCCAAATGCCATTATGTTGACTTGAGATCAACCGAGATAAATAGTTGGAATTTGAGAGAAAGAGAAAGTGGTCAGTCAGGAAAAAGTCAGAGAATATTAGGAGGCAGTGAGAGAAGCCCCGGTCTTCCATTTTTCAGAGGGACCGCACTTGGGTCCGTCACGAACTTTTTACGCCTAGGAAATCAAACATTTGGCGATCATGCTGTTTTCAGACATAAATCATGAGAGTTCCATATCTGTGAAAAAAAGACAGCTTTGTTTGTAGCTCAGGAAAGAGGTCACTGAAATTGGCGAACTAGGAATGCCTTCCACGGGAACAGTTGCTGCACAAGCTCTGCCAATGCAAGTGGGAGACCGACAGTCCCGTTTGCTTCAAAGGGGCTTGCGCAGGAGCTGTTCTTCCAGGAACTGTGTCCCAAAACTGTAAACCATGACAAAGTCTGGATCTAGCTATTATAGAAATATTAGTCACGACGAGAGTGCAACAAAATGGGCCCCTGCAGAAGAGATTCTTCCCTTTTAAACAGGTACAAAAAAAGGAAAGCCCTGGGCAAAGTCTGGTTATGTAGGAGGCGCTTCCTCCCTGAGTTTGTAGAAACTTTGCACGCACAAAAAATATATATATGTACATACATACACACATTGCAGGAAACCACTGTGAGTACAGTGCATTCTTTGCTAAGTCTGAAAGGAGTCAGGGATCGTTCCAGTTAACACCAGGGTGGAATGCGGAAGACCTTCTTCTTTCAGTGGAAGAAGCCCAGCTTCTCACAGAGCCACTCTTCAGTGAGATCTTCTGTATTCCTGATTTCAAATACCTTAAAGAAAAACAGAACAGAGAAGTTAATGACAAAAGCAGCTGTAGTTCATGAAAGACAGAGGCTGCAAGACGTTGAGCCTCGTTTAAGAAGGCCAGCAACCAAGGACAACTCTGACAAAGGGTGCTGCGTCTACGCTGTAGACTCTTAAGACAGCGTTTCTTAAAGTTCTCTCCACGAGGCAGGGAGAATTTTGAGTGCTTGCAGGGGAGGGGCCAGTAGCAGTGGCGACCCGGGGACTGCCGCCAGCACCGGGAAACAAAGGTGATTTGTGCCAGGGGGTCAAGGAGGCCTGCGCTACACTCTGCAGCCGCCGCCCCCCCCCCCGAGCTTCAGATCACCACTCTGCGGCGATTTACAACCACTTCCGGTTTTCGCAAAAACTGGAAATGGTCATGCATCACCGCAGAGCTGGGAGGGGGGCTGTGGAGGGTAGTGCAGGCCTCCCCAAACCCTCCGGAGGGCTTCAAGACCTCTGGGTATGTCAGACAATTGCATTTTAAAATTTTCCATGGCAGCATTTTAAAATTTTCCATGGCAGCAGCGATCTCCAGGATTGCCGCCGTCATGCTGTTCCCGTCCCTGAAGGGGGCAGGGGGCAGCTTTTGGTTCCAACGGTGGGTCTCTAAGAGAACACGATGCCTCCCTCTTGGGCTCTAGAAAGGGAGCAGAAGGATATCATGCAGGCTGCCAGGGCAAAAGGGTCAAGGGAGATAAAGGCTTAGCTCCCCACTCAACTGTGCAGAAAGGCCCCAAGAAGAGGCACCCCAGACCTCTGGTGAGCCTCTCATAGTGCCGGAGGAAAAAAACGTCTGGTCAGAACTAGAGATGCGAAGGCTCAGAAAAAGAAAAGATGGGGGTGGGGGCAGTGGCATCACTAGGGGGCGCGCGCGTCACCCTAGTGACCCCCCGGACACACACCCTTTCAGAAATGTTTGGCGCCGCGATTTGGGGGGCGCCCGACGGGCCACTGCCCCAGGCGCCCCCTTAATCGTTGCAGCCGGCTCGGGGACGTCTTCCCCGGCCGGCTGTCCGGGGCCTTCTGAGGAAGGCCTGCTGCGCCGAACGTTATTTATAACATTTTTTGTGTATGCGCAGACCATTCCTGAGGGAAAAGGGCAGCCGGGAGCTGACTCCAGGGACATCAGTGGCGACACGCGCAGGGGAGGTGACGCGCGTCACCCCAATGCGTGCGTCGCCCCCAGCGGCCCGCTATAGTCGCTTCGCTATAGCGACGCCACTGGGTGGGGTGGGGGGGGAGAGGAAAGAACACCCTTTTTTCTAGTCTCCTCCTCCCGGCTCCCTGTTCCATCCCAGAGATTTCCTATCTATCACCTCAAATAGGCCTGGGACATGATTTCCCTGCCTGCTTTTATGGAATGTAAAAAGAGAAACGCAAAACCCACAAGAGAGCTGCTGTGGGTAGCAAAGCCCCACAGGAGAAACAGGAAGGGTTTGGCTGAACCTGCCTCCTCTGGCTCCTGAGGTCCAGACTAGAGACCGGCATCACTGGGGGGTTTATTGCGAGATGGAACGTTGCAAAGACAGATGGTCGCTTGCGGAGGGTACTGGCAATCCACCGTGAATCATGCTGCAGGTTCTTTATTACGGTACTATGACTTCTTCAATTTTTGGATAATGCTGTCTGGAGGCAAGACCATTTCTAAGCCCAAACACCCTCTCTTTTTGACTAGTACAACGTTGATGGGTTGTTCTCTAAACTTTGCTTTTCACTCCTATTTTCCCAACTGGCCAAAAAAAAAAAAAAAAAGTGTGTAGGTACCTTGGGGCCAAACTGCTTCATCTCTAACCCTGGGTTTGTTTCAATACCACCAAGGCATTTATACTTTTAGATTTCATAAATATAGCAATATCATTTTAAAAGGCTAAGTTATACATAACGCATTGGATTCTTAAAGTAGTCAAGTTCAGAACTGATAAATATGCACTACTTGCTTCCTTCAGTTTTTTCCCAAAGTATCCACAACTCCAAATTTCCCAAAATTTAACATCTCTAGGCGAGACCAGGAATCACACTTGGGACAGGGCTAGGAGGGAAGAGTCCATACACGTGCAAACTGATACTGGCTCATCCTGCATTTGGGGCTATTGATGTCCAACATGGATTTTGAGGTTTTCCCATCTCTGTATTTCATGCATTTCACGCATACAGGTCAGATTAATATAACAAGAGCTGGCTATTCTGTTCACAAACAGTTTAGATTTAGAAGTGGAGCAATGGGCTGACAAGAGAACATTCAAATTGGCCAATTTGTAGTAAAGTTCATTCAATTCATTCAAAAGGGCAGAGAAGCTATGCAGTATTGCTGCTTGGCCCAAAAATAAAGGGCATGGCCAACCAAATATCTAAATAGTTACTCTGCCCTCTTGTAGGTTGCAGTGAACAGCCAGGAATGCAGAAAGCAGATGGCAGATAACCCACCTCAAACGCATTTGCAGTAACTGCAGACTTCAGCTGGTGCCAGTAACCCTATATAGTGTATAGCGAGAACAAACGAACAAAAGGTGGAACCGCCTGTCATGGTCTGGGGTCTCTGACTGATAATACACACACTCCTGGTTCACTGGCCCAACACTCCCAGTGAGTCAGAAATGCATGTTCCCAAATTGCTCTTGTGTATCCTACTATCTCAAAGGTCTTAACACTCTGCGAGGCAGCAAGGTACAGTTCCTAGACAAATGAGCCTTACATTGAGTACACGTTCTTGAGCACCTCCACATGACTGGCCAAACGTCCCAAACAGGTGGGTGTGCGAGTCGTCGGGACAAAATGCCCTACGGTAGGTGCCGCCACCACCCCTTTAGCGGCTAGTCCAGTGAAGGGGAAGTCTTACAGATTAAGTTCCCAGCCCTTGCAGAGCATTGCACATTCCTGGAACCCCACCAGCCGGAAAAGCACAGCATTCAGCAGGCCGACAAGCCTAGGCTTTCATTAAGAGACTAAAGTCCTACAGGTTACGCTTTTCAAGTTTCATGCAATTAGTTCAACAGAAAGAGCATCACAATAATTCAACACTGAGTCCGTTTTACCTTTGTAAGTTCAGCTGTCTGTACGAGCTTGTTTTTGCTGCCAGCGTACATCATCTGCTGCTCAGGCTTACACCCTATAAGTGGGGGGGGGGGAGAGAGAGAGAGAGAGAAGAGAAAAAGTCTAAAGAAAGCAAGCTGCATTAAAGGCTTATCTACACCAACCCCGTTTGCATTTGGAGGCTCGCGAGCGTAGGGGACAGGACGTCCTGCCCCAAGACGCTGCCCTGGCCTCCACCAGTTTCTTCCACGTCTTGTCTACCCGCTTGTCCCTCCTGATCGGTCGCTTGCTGCCCCCCTGCGATAGGTCCACTCCACGGCCCGCCCTCACTTTCTTCTGATTGGCCAAAAACAGCCAAACATGAGCATGGTCCACGACCGATCGCAACGGAACTCGGGAGAGCACAGCTCTCCAGCATTCCGTGGCGATCAGTTAAAAAGGAAGCCACACCGCTCTACACACGCCAGGATGTGCCAGGATTCGTGCGGTGTAGATCAGCCTTACGGGTGTCCCAGTCCACACTCAGCTTCAGGTAGCAGCCCTTTTCTCCCCTGGAGATTACTGCCTTCAAGTGAGATGCTCTGCTTTTGCAGAGAACATCAACACACCAAGAAAAGAGGCTGCACATGAAAGGAAAATACCCAAATGCCCGCAGGACAGATTTGCATACCCAACAGATGACCTTCCTGTTTCATGCGCACTTGGAGGGGACTAGCTATGGAATTCTCTCTGGCTTGTAGATGCCGCCGTTGTGGAACTCCCTCCCTAAAGGCATTAGGCCGGCTCCTTTCCATTGCCCCATCCTCAGACAGACCTCCACTTCAAAAGGCTTCCAATTTGGCCAATGGTTTTACCCTCTGCTGTATTCAACTAAATGCATCAAAGCAGTTATAAGGACTGAAAATGAATTAAACCAGGCACTGGAAAAGATTTGTCCATGTCAACAAGTGCCAAAGGCATTTACACAGCCTAAGCACTTTTCAACCCACAGTACTAGTGCCACTACTGGCGCATGGCCCTTGGCGACACTGCGGTGGTGACCACGTGGCAGTACCTTGCTTGACCCCACTGGAGGTGGAGGTGGCTGGAGTGTCAGCACACACCAGAGGGCAGGATGTGGCCATGCAGCTGCCTAGCCCTTTGGAAGAGGCACCGTTTGGGGAAGCACCATGCAGAGCAACACCCCCCAACTGTGGGGAAGGCCACTGCTCCTCTGTAAATTGCTGCCTCTGGCGGCAGAGGGCTGAGACTCACAGAAGTAGAAGTTGAAGATTTCTCAAACTCTTTCTATTTTTAATTCTTCAATTTGAAAATACACATTCACAGAAGTGGTACTTGTGGGAAGAGGAGGGGAATTAAAAAGCCTTGGTAGAGGGTCTATAGTGTATACCACTTCTAGGTGTTCCAAGAACTTCACCCTCACGCACTTTACAACAAACCTGTGAGGCTGACCAGTGTTATCCCTATATTGCAGAAGTGAGGGCAGAGAGAAAGAGCAACTCTGCCACAGCCACTTCCTTCAGAAACCTTAATCCCTACAAAAAGAAAGGCAAGGGAGGGAAACTGGAAACCGCCACAGCCATTGACTTGTATGCTCAGTCACACGTCCTGGGAGACTATCTAGCTCACGACCACGTCTACGGGCCAACCTATTTGTGCTGGATCCTCCCTCACTGCCACTCCCCACATCTTGACACAGGAAGTTAGTCCACCAAACATCCCTTAACAAGCCCTGCGGGAACAACAGAAGTTGCACAAAAGACGTTCATGAGAATTCAGAGTAGTATAGGATTCCGAGGCTCTGCAAGCCTCCCTCCAAGCCACTTCTTGTGGCCATGTTCCAGGAGCCAAGAAACAAAAGCACGGAGATCCTACACATGGCAGTTGCCGAGTCTCACAGGAGATCCTTCCTGTGGCTTTCGCAAGCCATACATCCCTCCCAGTCAGAACATAGCTGTCAGCACGGCCTGTCTTTTGTGTGGCCTTAAGCAATTTCCATCTTGGACAGCAGCCAGCTGCTCTGAAGACAATTTTCACATTCATTAGGCCAGAGTTGACTTACCAACAGGACTGGAGAAAATGAAGCAGAGTGGATAAGAGACTCTCCCGTCATCATGCTGGTACTTGTAGCTATAGACAATGAATGTTTTCTTGAGGTTAAGGAAACTGAACAGGGAGAACAGCAGATCAGTTTTCAAGCAGTGGGGGGCTCCGAGAGACACACATACCCTTCTCAGTTAGAAAATACTTGCGCGTACAAAAACTTTCCAAGTCACAGAACGGCAGCCTTGTTGCAATGCACATGAGGAGCTCTGTGCTCACACGTTGGGCAACTAGAGTTTAGCTATGCAAGCACAGCACTCTGGTCAATGGGGAGAGCCCAACATCTATGGCAGGCTAGAGTGCGCCTCTCTCGAGTTCCAGCAGTCAGGCCCTGGTACCAGTAGGTTTTCTTTGTGCCAGGTGCAAGGGAGTGGCGACAGGATACAAGTATCTTGTTGTCTTGTGCTTCCTGAGGCATCTGGTGGGGCCACTGTGTGATACAGGAAGCTGGACTAGATGGGCCTTTGGCCTGATCCAGCAGGGCTCTTCTTATGTTCTTATGCCTCCAGCATCACTAAGGCGGTGGGCCTTCCGAAGGAATAACCAGCTCAAGTGCGTTTCATCGAGGCACCGCCACTCAGGCAGCATTACCAGTCCCCTCCAGCTAATCAAGGAAATTCCACCAGGCCCTAAAGGGGAAAGAAAATCTCCCTAGTTCCCAGGAGTCATTTCTCTAGTTAAGCCTTCCAAGCAGTCCAGCTTATTCAGAGCCCAAGCAACACTCCTCAAAAGGCCAAGACGCTGCCTAGACAGAAGGGCAAGACATGTTCAGCAGGGCTCTGGGTTGCACCCGAAATGCAACGATGCCAGGTGGACTGGGGAGAGAAGCCTCCTTCCAGCTTCCCTCAGGGAAGCAGAGCCAAGAACCACACAAGGTCAACAGCACCTGCTAACCCAACAAGGCACAGACCTTAAGAGGAGAGGTCAGTATCATCTGCCTATCGACCAGTTTTATTATCGTGAACCTTTTGCAAATGCTTCTGACTGAAGATCAGTAGACAAACTCTGTACAACAAAACAAACTTGCAAGCACAATACTTTCAAGGCTCATTCTTTTCCCCCTCTGGTTCCAGACGCGTAGCTAAGCTACTCACTACACAAACTCACCACAAGCTTGCTGGGGCTCAGCCACTGTTCGAGAACTTTAGAGGCAAGCAGAAGACTAGCCCTGTCACAGTACTTTGAAATCGCAAACACGTGGCTTGATTTAAGGCATCCTTGCCAGCGAAATGCAATTCCCTATATGCAAAGCAGACAGGAAACCCCTCCTTGCTATCCACGACACACTTTCACACTCAGCACAGCTCACCTCTGCCTCATCCACACCCAAAACAGCCGCTCATGCCCAGAACGCTCAAGCCACACAGAAGTGGGAAGAAAGCTCCAATACTGCAGGGTTGATGGAAGGGTGAGATTCCAGCTCTGGCACTAAGGGGCACCACATCTTCCTGTACAGCTACAGTCCTTATGCCAGCACTGCAAACGGACCAGCAATGGTGCCACAACTTCAGAATGCTCTCCCTCCCCCATCCCTGCCCCCCCCCCCGGCTGTCGGTTTGGCATCTACTTTTAACTAGCTTCAGGTGCCAGGCTAGTCTTTTTATTCACCAAGACTTAACAACATACAATGACCTTGTTACTGTATTGCTGTTGGGACGGTTGCTCCTAGTTACATGGTTTTTAACCACTTTTGTTATTGTGCTGTTCAGATTTTGTTATTAGCTGTGGTTTTTTTTTATTCTTGTTAAGTCACCTTGTACATTTTTCTGGAAAAAGGCAGGATTCATACCTTTTAAAAAAACATAGCAGCCCACAAACAAAATAAGGAAAACGTTGCCCACCCACACATATCTATGTTAGCTATGCACCATATGGCAGATAGTCAGAAAGGGAAAAAGGAAGGAGGGAGGGAACACCTGCCCTTATCCAGCTTATTAAAAAAATCCCTAACTGGAGACAACTCTGGTTCCCTTTGTACTCAGTCCTGTGTACAGAGGCAGAGCACAGGTTCAATGGGATCAGATCTTGAGAGTCACCAACATTTTTTTAAAAAAGTTATTTTCTCCAGTGAAAAATCAAAATATCACCAGCAGAAAGGATATCGGGGTTGCCTCTCAGGAAGCTCATCTTTTAGTTCATCAGGAGAAATGCCCTGGTAACAAACAGAAACCAAAGTCAGTCGGTGTTTTAAACTTGTTATCACAGAATCTACACAGTAGTTACAAAATCGTACAAGTTTAAAAAAGAGGAGGTGAGTAGATCAGACCACTATCGATTTGTATTTTCAAAATGCTGTGTGTCACCCTGAGTACCAATGGACAGGAAAAGGCACCTAGTAAATGCCAGCAACAGCATCTGGACACTATCTCCAAACACCCAATAAATTGGGGGCAAATCCTGCATCTAAGAGCCACAAGGAAAGAACCTGTGTGAGATGCGGAGGCCAAACCCACATACCGCCAAAGCCCCAAAGAAACTCTTGTTTCTCAAATCCCACCAGGAGCTTCAGACAGTCTTCTCCTCAGCATCCTAGTCACTTAAACACAGAACACCCACCAGCCAATCTACACCACCAGAGGGGGTGCTACCCATTCTGTGGCGCAAAGAGGGCAACGGCTTTTCGAAAGACAAACTGTTTTACTCTACTCCCAGGCCAACGTTCTCAGTGCAGCTCCTGTACAGCTGGACAACACGCATCACAGCAGGCTTTTGCGTGCAGTAACTATGCCCTGAGAGGCACCTTAAAGAGCCAAATTAAACTAGCATGGTTTGGGTTGCTTTGTGTTGTTTTTTTAAATTAAAAGTTATATTGGAGAATATATTAATATAAATGACCTCAGATGAGCAAGAGAACTAACAGCTTAAAACCAAAGGACTTCTTCTATATCATGGAAACTGAAGACCATACATAATTAGGCAAGAAACATTAAAGTAAGCAAAAGTTGATACATGTTTCCCCAAAATGCTGGTATGACATAAACATTTTGTGATGCCCATCTCCTTGCAGTATTTTTCTTGGTCAGAGATGTTCTGTCATCATGAATATTATTTATTCCACCCATGGGCCAAGTGTCGGCATATAGCAGACTATAGCAAACAAAAACCTGGGGTGCTAGAAGTAGCAGCTTTTCCAACAATTCGTAATTGAAGTTGGAGCCACGAAGACACCAGCACGTGGCAGGTGGTCCAGATTCCTATTTCTAAGAGTTCATTCACAAACCTCATGTTCTTCATCCAGAACCACGAGCTGCTTATCCTTGTCAATCTTCACTACAACAAAGAGGGAAAAAGACAGAGAGAGGTGAATAGCGTGTCTATGGAGGACGCCATTGCTATTTATTTATTTTTAAAAATGTTATATTACTTTTCTCCTGGGAGACTCAGAGTGGTTCACAAAACTAAAATCAAGCAACCAACCTTTATTGACATAACATAAACAAAAAAAACAGTAATACATCATACAATAAAAAGCAAAAAACGAAAGCATGAGGAAAAAAAAGGGAGGCATAACAGAATAAACAGTTGACAATCCTTTTACCTAGGTTCCATAATGTTGGTCACTATAGCCACTCTACGTTCCATTTGTTGTTGTTCAGTCGTTAAGTCGTGTCCGACCCTTCGTGATCCCATGAACCATATCCCGCCAGGCCTTCCTGTCCTCCACTATCTTCCTGAGTTCGCTCATTTTCATGTTTGTTGAAAAAAATTAGCTAACTGGTTGATGGTCCATTTGTTGATAGATGAAAGTAAAATTAGGATGATATCAGAATCAGACTTCCCTTGCAAATTTACCAACAGAGAGTTGAGGATGTTTAACCGGAGGTCACTGTACCAAGTGCAGTGTAAAAGCACATGCGCCAGGGATTCTATATCTACCCGATTACATAAACAACGGCCCTGTGCCTTAGAGAATCGATCAAATCTATATTCCACTAAACTGGACACACAATTAAATAAATAAACAAACACAATCCAAACCCAACATATCAGATCCAGCCTTAAGCTATGATCCAGCAGCCCAAGACCACAGTATCTGCAGAAAACCAAACCAGCACCAAAGGCTTTCCTAGAGAGCCAGGTTTTCACCAAAGCATGCGGGGCCCAACTATCCTTTGCAGAGAGGGCTCTCCCCGCAATAACTGGTGCATTCCACCTTTTCCATAGTGGCACCGCAGCAAACTATGCAGCTTAGAGATTTCTGGTGTAGGGAAGGTGAAATACAGAAACAGCGTTTGAACAATCGAGTCTATGGGCCAGCAGGTTAAAAAAGAAAGAGTGAGCGATACATGCAGCTTTCAAAATTGTGCTCATTTCCAGTAGCACAAAATCCCACATTAAATCTCAGGCTGGAACCAAAGTGTGCCATGCTTCATTCCTCCACAGCAGTTCACCCCCACCCCCAAAGACCTGGTCACTTTCATTGGCCAGATCTTTCATCTTACTGATAATGGCAGCATTGTTCGTCTCTTTGCGGAAACGGAATTTTCTCAGCTTCGCCACGAGGTCTTCAGCAACATCACAGACTACTAGAGATTCACTCTAAAAGGGATTGGGGGGGGGGGAAGAGGAGAGAGCAAGAAAAAATGAACACATCCTTCATTTCACTCAGATCCACTTCTCTGTAACAGACCACAAGAGCTTTAATCAAGAGAGTAGTTATTTGTACTTGGATGGAAACAAGCTATTTGAGGAGGATGCATTCCATGGGAAGACAGGTTCTCTCCCCGCCCCCCTTGAGTACAGTTATAAAATAGAGAGCTGGGGGGACAAAGACATCCATTACCAAGCCCTACTCCTATCTGAAAACAGTTTCCCAGTCCTACCTGCGAGCCTGTCAAGAGGCAACACCATGGGCTGAACCATGAGCACTATGGCCCCTCCAAGGCCTGGATAATAAGTTCACAGCCTAAGAAGCAGGTATCACCACAGCCGATGTACTCCTACTTTACACTGGAGTTGGGAGCACTTCCCCAAACGTAGCTTGGCATTAAAACTGTTGTTACTCTGAAAGATCCGCAAGTCATTTAGACTAGCACCCCACAAGAATCAACACTGAGAAAACACAAATGCACCCAGAAAGATGACCTGCCCTAGGAACAGAGCCAACACTTCAATCTTCCCAAATATACACGGCAACTGAAGTGCTCCAACTACTAGACCATATAGAGCCAAGACAAAACAAAGTGTCCTCCAGAACCTGTTACTCTCTGCAGCAGCAGAGTATGCCTGGGACAGTCACTTCCCACATGGGGGGGGGGGACTGATGCAAATAACAATAATTGCAATATTTGACAGATTAGTAGGACCCACACTGATCCCACTGAAAGATAAGAGGCAGAAAGTGATCAGTCCTGCACCGAGTATTCCAACTTGATACAAGTGCTCTTATTCTTACAAGCAATGCAAGGAGCAAGATATCCTTTCAGACAAGTACAAATGCATGCAGAAACTGCACCAACTAAACCCCAGCTGGTTTCCTTCAAGGGGTTTGGAGTGAAGTGGGAATTTACCACCCAGAAAGCATTTGCTCACAACAGGAGGTTTTGAGTCAACAAGGAGACTGAGCATCAGAGCAGCATATCCCAACCCTGTTGCTAAGGGGAAGGGAAGAAGATGCTTCTGCAGATCTGCAGCAGAGAGAGCCCCACAGCACAGTGATTTGGGGACCACTTTCACCCAACCACTTAAGATAGCTTAAATATGAGGCTGGGGGAGGGTTTTGCCACTTTCCTCTTCTCCCACTGCTGAAATTTAAATTGGAAGCTCCTCCCGACAGGGACTTTTCGGTTTATGTTAGTCTAATAATAAAGACCATAGGCCAGCGGGTGGCGCAGTGGGTTAAACCGCTGAACCATAAGCAACGGGGTGAGTTCTCGTTGCTTGGCCAGCTCCTGCCAACCTAGCAGTTACAAAGCATGTCAATGCGAGTAGATAAATAGGTACCGCTTGCGGGAAGGTAAACAGCGCTCCGTGTTCCAGCCGCATGCTACACGCTGTGGCAAGGAGAGTCATGCCGGCCACATGACCACGGAGGCGTCTTCGGAAAACGCTGCCTCTTCGGCTTTGAAATGGAGATGAGCACCACACCCTAGAGTCGGACACGACTGGACTTAATTGTCAGGGGATACCTTTACTACCTTTTTAGGCACTCTCAAACCCTTCTTTGAGAACACTGGGGGGGTTGTTTGTGGAGAAGCTGCAGCAGGTTTGCAAAACTACAGAACACAATTCCTTGGGGAGAGAGAGAGAGAGATCTTGGAAATTAAACTGGATTAGGTTTGCAGACATGCCCTACACATCTCTTTGTACACAGCCAACCTCAAGTTTCAGAACTCCTACAGATGAACAGCTTGAGGCCACTGAAGTTTTCTTCCTAAGAGAAACAAGTTAAAGAATTGCCCCCAACAGACTTTCAGCACCCAATGAGGTAGAACAGTTTTCTCCACAGTTAGCTTTGAGTATCATCAATAATTAAGAATTTAGAGGGACACGAAAGAGTTTAAGATGTTAGTCACAGGCACCAAGTTCAAACGAACTTACAATGAAGAGACTGGAGGCCGTCTAGCTCAACCCACTACCTCAGAAATTGAGTGGAGGGAGAGTTAGAACGGACAAAAGAAAATATTTCTTTACCCAGCGTTTCATCTGTGGAACTCCTTGCCACAGGATGTTGTGATGGCACCTGGCCTAGATGCCTTGAAAAGGGGTTTGGATAGATTCATGGAGGAAGAGACCATCACAGGTTACAAGCCATAAGCAACCTCCTGGCTTTAGAAGTAGGTTTTCTCTGTGCCAGGTGCAAGGGAGTGACAACAGGAAACAGGTTATCTTGTTGGCTGTGTACTCCCTGAGGCATCTGGTGGGGCCACTGTGTGATACAGGAAGCTGGACTAGATGGGCCTTTGGCCTGATCCAGCAGGGCTCTTCTTATGTAGAAGGAGGACTATGTCTCCAATAGCCCAGCCCACCCACAAACAGAATGTCACATGCAAAGAGCAGCTGTAGGAAGGGTGAGCAAGACATTAGATGCCAATATGGGGGGGGGGGCAGATGAGAGGCAGCATTCCCTTTACACAATTCAGCACTCTCTTACTGTTCTTTAATTACTCCTCCAGTACATTAGGCTACATACAGACTCACATTTTGTTAATAATCCAGATTAGGACTAAAATCCTATGTACAGTATATTTAAATGCAAATTGAATGGGGCTTACACTTCAAGCAGACCAGCATACACTTCAAGTAATCTAAAGACACTCAAAACACATAGATAACAGTAGCCACTTTAATCATTAACAGGCAGGAAGGGGAGCACTGCTATGATCAGCCACACCCATCACTAAGACAAAGTGTGTGCTCAGGACCACTGAATGTGGATTCCTTATTTATTTATTTCCTGTATTTATATCCCGCCTTTCTCATCATCAGATTTTCTCATCAGATTGATCCAAGGCGGCTTACATAGGCAGGCTATCTTTAAACCTGATAAGGGTCTTTACAATATTGCTCTATTCCTATATAGAACCTTCCATGCTCGAGATGTTTTCCCTTCCGAGTGCAGCCCTCCTTCTGGCTTGTGCTTTGCACTTCCAAGCTTCAACAGTCCACCGCAGTTCACCCTCAGACGGTTGTCTTAGACTTAGAATGATGCTCTCTCTCTAGCTGACTCCTCCGCATTCCACCCTCTCACGTTCGTCAGCAGCTTCCGTCTCCCATCCAAACGGGAACCGAGGTTGACCCTGCTTAGCTTCTTCAGGCAGGGCACGGCTCAAACCTCCAGGCCACACCTCCTGCCTTAACTTCCTTAACTATCCTAATCCCTGCTAACTGGGCAAAGAGGCACATTTTAAAGTGGGGGATCTCACGTTTGGTAGGGAGAAGAACCATCCCTACCCTACTCATCTCATCAGCATCACTTCTCTCTTTCTCTCAGTGACTTTTTGTTGGTGTGTGTGTCCTTGGTTTCTTTTTAGATTGCGAGCCCATTTAGGACATGGAACCATCTTCTCATTCCTTTGTACATTTTTGGCTGCAAAGCAGTACGTAAACATTCCAAATATTGTTATTACTTTTCCCCACCCCACCATCAACACGTACAATGGAAATTGAGAAAATGTGATTCACATCAACCATTGTGCCTGTGGACCAAGAGATATAGAAGGTACTCACTCTAGGTTAACAAAACAGGAGTACCATGGAAGTGAACTTTACATGTGATAAAAGAACAACCGACTTTAAGGCAGCAATCCTAGATGTGCTTACTGGGAATAAGGCCCAATTAAATTCATTAGGACTTCTCAGCAGACATGCATATAGGGAAACACTTCAAAATGCCCTTTCTCCCCCCCCCCCCATGCGTGCATGTGCCCCTTCCCCAGAGAGGGATTGTGGATCACAATGGGAGAAACTCGGCCTGTAGTGCTAAGGGGGCCTTTTCTGACTGGAGGGTTCCTTTTCTATTCTGAACAACAGGGAGGGTTCCTTTTCTTTTCTATTCCGTTTGTAGGAATGCTCCAGCTACGTACAAGGAAGATGAATTGGAGCTCGGTTCTTCTCTTGCAAGGAACACCATCCTTTCTGGGGGGAGAATTCCAGAATGGAAATACAGCATGCCATTTTACTACCAAAGCAACACAATTTATTTGTGGCAATAAATTATTCTTCCTACAGAAACCATCGCATATTGTATGAACAGCAACCGTACTTATACAACCCTCGTCAGGAGGAGGCTGCCCAGCGACTCGCAACCTGCGCTGCGCGACGAGCCACAGGGCGCTGTAGCAGCTCATGATTTATCGGTTTCTAAGTAAGGGTCCCAAATCCACCGAGGGGGGGGGGGGAAGGGGAGACAGAAGATTCCTTGCAGGATAAACGTCCCCAGAGAGAGCACTGAAAAACGCCCCTTCTCCCTCGGGAGGCGCTAGCAAGACAACCAACCCCACACTCACCATTTTGCGGCGGCGGCAACAGATTTTACTCCTCAAATCCCTGCAGCCTCGCTGTCCCTTTAAGAGCCTTAAGACCCTCCTCCAGCCAACTCCAATCCGATTCCCTTGCCCCTCACTGTGCACGCCCCGCACAGCCTATGAGCCAATCACTGCCTTCTCCTGGCTATGGGCGTGACGTCACCTAGCTACGGCGGGCGGTGGCACTTCTGTACTTCCTGTTATTGTCGTCGCCTCTCATTCCCTCCCCCTCCCCCTCCCCGGCACACATCCCCCCGCCTACGCCTAGAGAGGCCTGGAGCTGAGAGACGCCCCCGGCACGCCGCTATCTCCGCTCCCACGCAGCACATAGACTTCATAGTAGCTAGACTGAAACACAGGGCTCAACTACCGGGTCGTGTAGGCTTATTTCCTCTCCTCCCGCTGTCCCTGGAAATCGCCTACACAGAAATCAATGGAGACACACATACAGGATTTAGCACGGCTGCTACGGGGCAGGAGCGTCTCCCCTTCCCCGCCCTAAGTAAAAGGGAACAGCAAAGACAAGGAATCGGTTTTTTTTTTTTTGTGAAAACATGATTTACCTTTTTTTGAAAATACAGTTAAAACTGCAACGCATTTGCGCGCAAATCGACGGAGCAGAAGGGCTGTGCATTCAGTTGGGCGCTGGATTGGGGCTCGCAGGGGGTGGGGTGCAATTAAATGAGGTTGATGATTCTTGCTGCAACCTGAGGGGTGTTTGGATGGGAGATTTGGGGCTGGGGATCCAAGTCACCCTCAACCCCGCCTCTGATCTGCACTATTCCTAGTGGGCTCCATTGCAGAGCTGGATGCAGACTAGAGTATTATACTGTAGAGACAGCTGAGCTCCTCCATCTGTAATATGGGGATAACGGGCTGTGATGGAGTTGGTCGTCCAAAAAGCGCTTAAGATCGCACTCACACACCCAGAAAAAGCAGGAACTCTTCTATTTGCGTCCGTCCGAGACAGGAGGGACCACGGTGCCCATCATCACATCTGCCTCAAAAGCGGCCTGACTTTCTTCCTTCCAAAAGCCTGGCTGTCACTCAAATGCCAAAATGGAACTGACAGCCGCAGACGTGTCTGACGTTGATTTACTGCGAGTTGTGGTCATCTTATGTTCCTCGAACAACGTGATACATACATGTACTATGCATGGGCGGCCACAATTGCGATAAATTGCCCGAAACTGGAGCTTTTGTTTCTTTCTGGGTGCAATCCTAGACAATTTCCTGGGACTCGTAAGTAAGCCCCAATGAGTAGACATGCATCGGATTATTGTAACTGTCAAACTGGTTTCTTTATATCATAGTTCACAGTACAGTACTGTCTGCACGATTCTTATTGTTTCGAGATTGCAGGGTCAGTTCGCTTCTGTTGCTCTTGGCCACTCCGAGAGCCCTTGGGGAGCGAGAAGCGGCTTTTGCGCATGCGTGTCTCTAGAGCGCCGCTCGTCGCGTTCTGACGGAAGGAGGGCGGCGAGGACGGGCAGAGGCTTCGTTGCCGGGCCGGCCGCTCCTGGGCACTGCGCAGGCGCACTGGGCTGACAGCGGGGAGGCCGGCGAGGGGCGTCTCTCGCCGCTCCCCTTCTTCTTCTTCGCCCGATGCCTGCTGCCTTCCTGGTGGCGCTCTACGAGTACTCGCCGCTCTTCTACATCTCCGTGGTCTTCCTCTGCTTCCTGGTCACCAGCGGACTGGTCATGGGCTGGTCAGTGGCGGTGGTCGAGGAGGGCGCGCCGGGCCGGGGGTGGAGGGCTGCTGGGCCGGCTCCCTCGGGGTCGTCGCCCCAGTGTCAGCAGAGAGAGGCGCACCGGAGCCCGGAAGAGGGAGCCGAGGAGGGGGACTCGAGCGCGGGCCAGAGGGCGCGCGAGCAGACCTGGCCCAAGACGGACCAAGGGACACCCCACACACACAACACACACACACACGTTTTGGATTCACGCGTTAGCACATGCCCGCTACCACCTCCGCAGCAGCAGCAGCAGCCGCAGCTTCTTCAAGAATGGCCGGGCATGGGGAATTAATAATAATAATAATAATAATACAGCACTTATATACCGCTTTTCAACAAGAGTAGTTTACAAAGCGGTAGCTTACAAAGAGTCGTTTACATAATAAAATCAAGCAATAAATGGTGCCTTGTCCCCAAAAAAGGGCTCACAAAAAAGAACAGACACCAGCAACAACAGCCACTGAAAAAGATGCCATGCCAGGGTGAAGACTAGAGGGAGGGATGGTTGTTCTCCCCCTGCCTGCTACCCCTTTAAAAGGTGCCTCTTTGCCCAATTAGCAGGGGTAGCAGCCCACTTTTGAATAGTTTGACTTACTGAACCTACCTCCCAAGTCTGTTGTGAGACTAAAAGGAAAGGAACTGTACATGTCATCCTGAACTCTGGAGGATAAAAAAACAAATACTTATCAAACATATCGTGTAGTATGACATATATTTCAGTGACAGTCACCCTTAAGTTATAGTAGCCTTGTGAAGCAGAGCAGTATTATCTGCAGGGAGGGGAGAAAGTGAGATATGGAAAAAATGTAAAGTGGAGGAAGTCAGAGGGATTTAGGAGGCACATGATATGGGTAGCATATGAAGGTTGGGGACAAGAGAACATGTGTGAATAGGAGAACCCTTCCATGAACATGGGAGGTCTGGTCTTATGTTTCATGGAGGAGCAAATAACAGGAAAGAGAGGAGATGGACTGGAGTGAAACTATGATGGAGCAATTGAGCAGAAGGGCTTAACTGAAACCAGTGTAAACAGTGCAAGGTTGAGGCCTGAGCTGCCTCTTTGCTGTTCATGTCTGAACTGAAAATCAGGTTTTAATGCTAACTTCTGCTATTTTTTTTTGTTATTTATTGCTGGCTAGGTTTGGGTGGGATGTTCCTGTGATTCTGAGAAATTCAGATGAAACTGAATCAATGGTGAAAGTATCCCAGAAGCAGATGCAGCAAGTGAAGAATCCCTTCAGCCTGGAAATCAAAAACCCAGCTGCAGCTTCAGCTGCCAGTGAGTGGAGTTGTTTGTGTCACTGTTCGCAGTTTCACTCCACCTTTTTCTCCTTACCATGCCAAACACTGATCCTTGATTTGGTAGTTGGTCCAGTTGGACGTGGTCCAGTCTGAACAAAACATTGGAGATCTGTGATCAGGCATCTCCTGTCTCCTAAGAACCTAAGAAGAGCGCTGCTGGATCAGGCCAAAGGCCCATCTAGTCCAGCATCCTATGTCTCACAGTGGCCCCACCAGATGCCTCAGGGAGCACACGAGACAACAAGAGACCTGTATCCTGTTGCCACTCCCTTGTATCTGGCATGCAAATATAACCTAAAACCTTGTTTATTATGGCTTGTAACCTGTGATGGCCTTTTCTTCCATAAATCTGTCCAATACCCTTTTAAAGACATCTAGGCCAGGTGCCGTCACCACATCCTGTGGCAAGGAGTTCCACAGATTAATTACATGCTGGGTAAATAATTTTTTTTCTTTTGACTGTTCTAATTCTCCCACCACTCAATTTTAGTGATTGTCCCCTGGTTCTGGTGTTGTGTGAGAGGGAAAAGAACATCCCTCTATCCCAGGGGTGACCAACCTTCCACCATTAGGGCCTCTGTGTTCTTAAGAGTTGTGTAGAAGACACGATCTTGGCAACTGCAATTGCTGATGGTGCTGCTAACGCAGCTGCACCTGCTGAAATGCCCTCACCTAAACAACCATTAAAGGTCCAGGAGCATTCATGTTGAAAGGTTGGCCACCCCTGCTCTATCCATCCCATGCATAATTTTATATGTCTCAATCACGTCCCTGCCAGGTGCCTTCTTTCTAGACTGAAAAGCCCCAATTTAATTTGTCAATTACTGTAGATCTGAACTGTCTTCTCTTTTAACCTCTATTTGACTTTAGTCAAGGGGGTCCAGTTGGGTAGCAGTTTTCTGCTGTGAAGACAGATTCCTTTTTTTTCTTTCTTTTTTCATGTTGACCAAACTCCTTTTTATCGACTCAGTGCTGGTGTCTTTGTCTTCCCCCAAGGCGGCATCACGCTCAGCCTCGATTGTCTGGAAGACTGTTTCCTTACGTGCTATTGGGGTTGCAGTGTGCAAAAACTCCACGAAGCTCTGCAGAAGCATGTCTATTGTGTCCGAATAAGAACTCCCCAGGCATTTGAGGATGCGCTGCATAACGAGTATCTCTGTCGCCAGCAGTATTGGTATCCTTTACTCATGCTCGCTTGTCTTCAGTGTTGATATCCAGGGTGGAAGATTGGGAATCTTCGCTTGTAAGCAAAAACTTTAAGGAAGTGTGTCTAGCGCATATTTTTGTGGAGAAAAGCAAGGGAGGCGATTTCTAAAGGACAGGTGTCTGCAGCCTTTACTACTAATCTATTTCTAATCTAACTTTTTTCATTTAAAAAAAAATCAGATTATTTAGAAACTTGACTGTTGAGCTCTTTAAGAACATAAGAAGAGCCCTGCTGGATCAGGCCAAAGGCCCATCTAGTCCAGCTTCCTGTGTCACACAGTGGCCCCACCAGATGCCTCAGGGAGCACACAGCCAACAAGATAACCTGTTTCCTGCTGCCACTCCCCTGCTTCGTTCTCATCCTGTGTACACAGTTGGGTCAGGGATCATAGGCTCTTCCATTTCATCGCTGGAAGATGCATATGCGCAAACTGAGGAATCGCAAAGCTGTTTGGACACAGAATCTCCAGTCCAGTGACCCTGAATCTTGAACTTGCATTGAAAGCAGTCTGCCGTCCCTCTCAGCAAGATGCCTTGTAACTTACTGCTCATCTGTCTCCAGACAACTGATATGTAGAGAATCCTCTCTAACTTTGGAGCGGCATAGCATGCGCTATGCTGCTCCAAAGCGTCGCAAATGTGCTATAAAGCACGTTTGTGACATCTCTGGAGTAAGGGCTGCCAGCTCCCTCCAGATCCTGTGCCCACCAATATGGGTATGTTCTGCATAGACCGGTGCAGGGGCGTGGGGAGGACGGAACGGGGCAGCCAAGGGGGGTGGCCATTGGCCGGCCCGGGCTGGGGGAGGGCGGGGATATCGGCGGCGAGCTCCACCGATATTCTTAGGCCCGTTCCCGGGCCTGGCCAGCCTTACTCCCCCACCTCAGATGTGCATCAGCTCCATAGCTGGTGTACATCCAAGGAGGCCCATAAGGCCTCGGCCGGCTTGCACCTAAGGAAGGGGATGAACGTCCCCTTCTCCTGAGGCAGAGATGCCGGAAGCCCGCACGGTGCCTGGTGCGAGGCCTGCGTCGCATCACGTCCACGCCCCCCCCCCGCCGGAATTGATGCCATTTCGGAGTCGTACGGGCTCGAGGGAGGGCGGGAGGGCCGATCCAGCGCTTCCGTAAGTTCCCCCGATCGCGCCCGAGCGCCTGGAGCTCCTGCTCCACGCACTCCACCGTTCTTCCGCCACTGTCCTGAGGTGCTCCTGGCCACATCTTACACAGGACTGCGCCATAAATTCTGTTCCAGAGTAACCTGGAGCCTGCACCACAGGAAGCAAAATTGTGAGCTGACCAAGTTATGCAAACCAAGCAGACTTGCCTGCATTTGCTAATTTTGTATAACCTGCTTTTTGAATAACTTATTTTGTTTCAGATAATCCAGATGGGACAAAGAATTGTGCACAGCACCAACACAACTTCCCCTGACTACTGGAAATTCTGTTCACCAGCTCCATTGGCAACTATAAGCACTAGTCATCTGATTTTTTTTTAAGTTAAAAAGTTTGGATTATTAGGGGCTGAATTGTGCTAATTTCTGTGCTTGTGTTCTAATTATAGACCGCTGGAACATGTGCCAAACTCTTCCCATAACTCCTCTGGCCCAGTTTTGTCCCAAACTAGGCAGTCAGAGAGTTGGCATTGGCCCCAAGGAGGCTGTCTGTTGTTGGGCATCTTTAGCATGATGCCCCTTGTGCATGAGCAAGTCCAAGAATGTCCATGGTACAAAAATGGTACAGTATTTGTATTTGTTTGCGGCTGCAGAGTGAATGTTCCTTGACACAGGCAAAGCATAAAGAAAACTGACAACGAGCAAACATGTTGCCGGTTACCAGAAGAGGCACAAATTGCTGGTTTTGGCCCAGTGCCTAGATCTCACTACCCACTGGTAGTGCTGCTGACCTTAGCTGATGAAGGCAACAGAGAAAATTATGACATTGTAGGTAATCTTTCTCTTTTTAAATTGAATAGCAGGTCATGTAGCACAATGTGTGCCTAAAAAATGATAATTGAACACGATTGACTGGGCTGCTTTGCTACTGTTGATTCCCCCCCCCCCCAATTGTTGTATAGCATTTGGTGTTTGTTCTTCTTAATTAATCCATAAGGCCACAGCTTTGCCTGGAGGCCTTGGAATTGGAGAGAGTACAATTTTAAACATTATTATCAGCCGTCCATATCTGGACGAGTTGAGATACTGAATCTATTTTAGTCTGCTGAGAATAGTTGGAACTGCAGGAAGGTCTCGTTACTCACATGCATCAGATTTAGCTGGCTACCTGTAACTTGTCTGGTCAGTGGGAAAGTTGAATTGGTTTTGCTTGATGGTTTCACAATAGGCTGTGGTTCACCTGAGAATTCATCTGCCACCAAGGTAGATTTTGCTAGGGTGGAGAACTTGAAAATGGCAACAGTTTTTATATGAAGAAATGGAATGAAGGCTAGTTTATTTTGTTTGTTAAAATTTTTACACTTTGTCCTTCACAAAGTCCTCGAGGCAGCTTGTGCCAAATCGAATCACTGACATGAAATACCTATACCAGGGGTCCTCAACCTGTGGTACACGTGCCCCCAGGGGTACGCGGACCGCAGGCCGGGGGTACGCGAGACGCTGCCCGTTATCAGCTGCTGTGATCAACAGCTGATGACAGGCAGCGGAACCGTTTTTCCCGGTTTGTGGCGTAAGCGGGAGGACCTGCGCCGCAACCCTGGAAAAACGGCTACAGGCCTCCTGATGTCCCCCATAGCTTCCCCTTATGACCGGGAGAAGGTAAAGGGGAGCTTTGGGGAACATCAGGAGGCCTGTAGTCATTTTTCCCAGGTTGCGGCGCCAGTGGGTCCCCGATTCGGCAGGGCTGTAGCCTTTCCCTCCGGGCTGCGGTGTAGGTGGGAGGACCCGCCCACCTGCACCACAACCCGGCAAAAATACATTTCAAGGGGGGTACCTGGGGGGTTCTTAGGGGTACGTGGGGGCAGGACGTATGGGGGTACACGGGGCAACTGGAGGCCCAAGTAGGGGTACGCGGGCCTCCAAAGGTTGAGAACCTATACAGTATCACTACCGTATAGAACCAGAACCAAACAACTGGGCCAAATAAACAACAGCATCAGATAAAATCTGACATAAGACCCATTGTTAAAAGTCTGGGACTGGGGGAACTGCACCACAGTGGGGTTCCCCATGCACTCCCAGAGGCCCTGCTCCTTGCCTTGTGCCTGAGCCCGGTGTCGGCCCTGCTGGTAGACACGTTTACTTCTAAATTAACATACACAGGTTTGTACTGCATAGGAAGGAATGTTATTATTTTGTTGTGAATCCTTCAGGACAGAAGCTTGTGGTTTCACTCTTTGCAAACCACTGTGTACACAGATGGCACAATACCATTAATTTATTATATTTCTGTCCCACTGTTGTGCTCAGGGTGGCATAGAGGGTTTCCCCCTCTCCACTTTATCCTTGCAACAACCCTTTGAGGTGCATTAGGCTGAGAGAGAATTGAACCTGGGTCTCTCCAGCTTTACTCCAATACACAAACCACAACACCACATTGACTTCCACCTTTTTTGTTGTTCACCTCCTTAAGTGATTATGTGATTGGAAAGATGGCACATAAACTTGAAGAATGACTATTGGAGTGTGGAACTGCATATGAACTATAACTGGACATGTCCTAATGTTTGAATTTCGTGGAAGCAGCATAGGTTAGTGTACCTATTGATATAACCACCACCACCACCACACACACACCCCCCAAAGATGAAAAAGGATTTGTACAGGACTTGCTGGAAATGTAATTTTGGAAATTACATTGTTGGAAATGCAATTTTAGAAATATTTTTTTTAAGCTGTTGGAGTAGCTACAAGAAGCCTGGTTGAATTGTAAGAGAAACTGTACAGGAAAAAGTGGACGCTGAGATGATTTTTTTTCTTTCTTGAAAGATTTCTATGGTATCCATAATTCACATTCCTGATGACAGCTACAGACTTTCCTGCAGAATACTCTATCAGTATCTCCTCCTGGCTCAGGGTCAACTCCATGATTTAAAGGTAAGCTTTGCAGTTAGTTTTGGGTCTCAAAAATGGGCAAAGCAGCCTTAGGGTAGATCTTTAGGGGACATTTTGCTAGGTTTCTATCTGCAGGGTATTTTGCAGATAGGAGATCACTGAAAAAGCAAAAGTTATCCCCATCTGCAGTCTGAAGTGGTGCAGTCTATTCTACACTTCATTCTGCTACATCTGTCTGCCACTTGTAGGTCTCCATTTTTCACTGGAGAGAGAGCTCAAAATCCAAAGGCATCGAAGGACCTTATTCACCTTGTACTTGCAGTACTCTGTCACTGTTGCAAAACAATCCATTTTAGAAGGGAAGGCAGGATGGTTGCAATGAACTGTTTGTGGGCCGTTGATAGGGGAGATCGGAATCCGTGGGATTTTGAAGAGTTAAGAGGCAAAGATCTGGAACATGAAGACCTACTCAAATCTCCCTTCTCAGCTCGGGCAAAAAGTTGTCCTCACCCTTTACACTTCCCAGTGCGAGCCTTAGAAATGACAGCTGGTACCTGAGTAAATGTAACTTGCTGTGGACACCATGCTGGAAACAGTATTCAGTGATTATGTGATGTTGTCCTGCAGTGAACTGGAGAGGTGGCCAGAGTCTGAAGCGTATTCGCAGCAAAGCAAGATCTTAAGGTGGTTGCCAAGGGGCCAAAGACGCGCTGCCCCTCCAGCTTTCCCTGCTGCTGCTGCTGCCGCCGCCGCCGCCTCTCCTTTCCCGGAGTCCACACACGGGCCCAATTTCTCTTAACTCGTCCAATACGATCCCGTGGCACTTCTTAGTTTCTGTGTGGCTTATTTATTTAAAACATTGCCTTTCAGCCCTAATACAGAGGCACCCAAGGTCAAACAAAGCAATTTTTCAAAACACAGAACAAAAACGGCAAGGCAGGTATAACAGGGGGCAGCAGATAACATCCTACACTAAATCACAGCACAGGCAAAAAGTCCAGTTCAACAGCCAACAGACCAAAGAACTGCGGGAACAAACAAGTCTTCAGCTTCTTCTGAGATGTTGGTTGGGAAGAAGGTGCCATGTGGCTTTCCCAGGATAGAAAATCCCACGGCCTTGGTGCAGCCACACAAGGAGGTCCGATCTCATATTCCTGCTAGCCAAACTTCAGGTGGCCCCAAGACTTGCAGAAGGGCCTCTTGGAGAGTGGGCAGGCTCATTCGGGAGAACAGATTCAATTGTGAATATAATGTGTTGATGTAAATAGGGCATGGCAAGCCACTGTTCTCTATTATAATTCCTGTTGAAAGCTTAAGGTATGTTGACCAGATTTTTTAGTATTCCAAAATTCCTTGCCTGCGGAACATTACTCGTTCCCTTGCTGCAAGGTCTATCATATTCTAGTTGTCAATCCATCAATCCAGGTGCAGATGTAGCTTCCAAGCCCAAGCCCTCCTCTTCCCCTCTTTTATCATCCAAGCTCATGTTATCCCCAGCACCGCCCATTCTCATTTAGTACAAACAATTCCATGCCAATTTATCAGAGATCCAAAAGGGATAGCCTGCGTGCCACAGAAGGAAGTTTGTTTTCACTTTTTTGTAATCCAAAGATAAGAGAATTAATTTTCATGATATATTACATATTAAATATTATACTAAGTTAATTTATTAAAAGTATTAAAATAAGTTAATTTAAAGAAATAAGGCAGTGGCAATAAGAACGTAATGGTCTGAAGACGACAGCTATAGCTCCGAAATGAAACAGATCTGGGCTTGGCCAGAACCTAGATGGGTGGCTACTGACTGCCTGAACCCCCAAGACAGGTGGGATAAGAAAGTAACTTAGAAAAGGTATGCAGGCAAGAACAGGATGCTTTCTTTGGGTCCACTGTGTGGAGTTGCGGGAGATGCAGGACAGTTGGGAAGGGCTCATCCTGCCCCTGTTGACTTGTCACCTTAACTGTCTTGACTCATTTCTGACTTGGGTTTGGTCCATCCTCAAGCAAACAGATGCTCCTGGCAGATTAATGTGTCTAAAGAAGACAAGGCATCTCCCCCTTTTTGTAACAAGCCATTTTGTTGGGTGGGGTGCTGATGGTGCAGGATTCTCTCCTCATCCCCAAGCCTGTTGGTGCATAAAAATTACCACTTTTTCCATAAGGAGGAAAAGTAAGGGGGAGAGAGAGAAGTGACCCTTTAAAGACACCAATAAAGAATCCCTGAAAAGCATCCATGTCTTCTTTTTATGAAAACAAAAAAGAAAGGAAAGAGTCATCTTTGCTCTTTAAGATGAAGAAGGAAGAACCAAGACTGCAGCTTCTCAGGGCTGCCGTTGCAAAGGCTGACTCACCCGTTGGCTTTTGAAGTACAAAGTGGCAGCGTTCCTAAGAGGGTGATGCCTGACCACAGGTGGCTGTCGGGCGACATTCTGGAAGCAGGTACCAAATACAGGCCAGTTACCCCTGGAGGCAACATGCAAAATGTGGTGACTAATTGTGTAGAGCAGTGTTTCTCAAAGTGGGGGTGGGACAGCGGCAATCCCAGGGATTGCTGCCATCGGGGGGAGGGATTCCAGAAAGGGGGGTTGTACTTACCGGGGCCTCTGGAGGGTGTGGGGAGGCCTGCGGACCCCTCCGCAGGCCTCTCCAAGCTTCAGATTGCCATTCTGGCGATTTATAACCACTTCCAGTTTTTGAGGATACCGGAAGTGGTCGTGAATCACCGTCTGTGGCGATCTGAAGCTCTGGAGACCTCGGTAAGTATGAAAGCCCCTTTTTCTGGCATTTTTACCCCAGCGGCAGCAGTGCTCCCTGGGATTGCCGCCGCTACCAACATGCTTTCCTTGCCCCTTAAGGGAGCAGGGGAAGCATCCAGTTCTCCTGGTGGGTCGTGACCCAGCAGTTTGAGAACCGCTGTTGTAGAGGAGTTTAAGGGGATTGGACAGATTCTTCTCCCTCTCGCACAACACCAGAACCAGGGGACACGCACTAAAATTGAGTGGAGGGAGAGTTAGAACAGACAAAAGAAAATATTTCTTTACCCAGCGTGTGATTCATCTGTGGAACTCCTTGCCACAGGATGTGGTGATGGCACCTGGCCTAGATGCCTTTAAAAGGGGTTTGGACAAATTCATGGAGGAAAAGACCATCACAGGTTACAAGCCATAAGCAACCTCCTGGTTTTAGAGGTTTTAGAAGTGGGTTTTCTCTGTGCCAGGTGCAAGGGAGTGACAACGGTCTTGTGCTCCCTGAGGCATCTGGTGGGGCCACTGTGTGATACAGGAAGCTGGACTAGATGGGCTTTTGGCCTGATCCAGCAGGGCTCTTCTTATGTTCTTATGTTCTTAGATGAGTGAAAGAGGGGAGTTCTCTCACTGGTAGTCATGAGAGCTACTGGAGCCCCTTCAGAGGCAGTGCACCTCTGAATACTAGTTGCTAGGGGGCAAACAGGCTGCTGGACTAGATGGACCTTGGATCCAAACCCGCAGGTCTGCTCTTCTTATGTTAAGTCCTTTAGTCCACTGCCCTACTGGCAAGCACATAATTCACATTCACATTTTGATCTCTCCTCTTAGCAACTGTTCATGTCTGCCAGTGGCAGCAGATCAACCTTGGACAGTTCTCCCTCCGCAGAAACGACTGAAGACCATATCCTGCTTGAGAAGGCCGGGCTGGAGGAGGCGGAGACGGAGGTGTGGGAAGAAAGCAGCAAGGACTGCGTCGTCTGTCAGAACAGGGCTGTCAACTGGGTGCTCCTCCCCTGCAGGCACACCTGCTTATGCGACGAGTGCGTAAAGTACTTCCAGCAGTGCCCCATGTGCCGGCAATTTGTCAGAGAGTCTTTTCCTCTGTGCAGCCAAATGGAGTGAGACGGAAAAAGGTGGACCGAGGACAGCCTGCTGATGAATGGGGGAGCTTCAGTCGGTGCGCTTGGAGCAGGGTCAAAGGCCCTTTCTGGTCATTCCAGTCCACTTGCTGGACCAGATTCGAAGGAGTGTCTGCCTCTTTTCTTAGCACTACAAAACTGTTTAGGTTTTGCACTGGTACAGTGCGGGGGGGGGGGGGGGCACATTGCAGGCAGAGCAACATGCCGAACCACCCAAAGACTGCAGTCTGTCGTCTGCTTTTATAAAGTATTGAGAGGTTGATTTCAGCAACCTAATGCCGAGAGAAGCTACCAAAACAAATATCCCCTTGAGGGAAATAATGTAGTATTATTTATTTACAGTATATTATTTTTCAAACAACTGACATTAGGATAGTTTGACTTCAGCTGATGGTAACCTTGTACTTTACGCTTGGAAAGCAAATGGAAAAGACAAGGGACAATAATATGATCTATGAAGTTGCAGCTGTATTTCTTCAGTCCACCACCCACACGTATCATATATATGTTGGATCTTTTTGGCCATGGTTGACACCTTGACTCTTGTGCAGCAGCCCCCAAGCATTTGAAGTTTGGGATGCTTGAGAGCCTTAAAAGGCTTGAAAGGGCTAATGCAGTGCTGAGCATGAACGGCCACACCTGGAAAGACCTGCTCCAAAGCAACGTGAAGATACAGAAAAGGATCTGTGTGGAGCTGCAAACCTGTTTTGTTTGCTCTTGAGTGTGTGAGGTTTGTTTGCACCAGACAACTTCTGCTTATCCTGTGAGTAAACCCCAGGAAAAGATAATGTTGTCCCCACCTGAAACAGTGTCCTCTCGCAGCACTCACACGCCATGTAGAATTCTTAGTGGCACAATTAGTACATCACATAATATATTGCTTTACTACTTGGTTATTGGACTTGTCTCCTGCTTTTTTACTGCACTCCCCCATTGGACTCACAAGACTGATAAATTGCAAGTGCTCAAAGCCGCCATACACTTAATACAGAACAAACCAGCCTAGCAGGAGCAGGCATCTAATGCTGGCCTGCTCCCCTCTGTCTTCCTCTTTCCCTTCTGCATTGCAGGTATTGACTACATAGAGAGGTCCCTTAGCGTAATTGTGTGGGTGAAATATGCTGCGGTTCATCCACCTCCATTTTATTTGGAGCTTTGAGTCTTTTAACTTTCATCCCTTAACTCAGCACAAATGTGCCTTTTTTCTTTATTATGAATGAGAAACTTTACCAGTTCTTCGTAAGGGTGCAAGCGCCATTTTTAGCAGTTGCCCAGAGATGTCTTTCCTGATTTTTCCTCCTCCTTCCCACTTAATTTTGGACACTCCTGCAGACCTTTTGGTGTCCAGTGGAGCAGATGTATGATTCTGTATACTGTACATTGCATGTGCTTTTTAAAACAGGCACAGTATATGCCACCCTGCAGAAGGGTCCCCATGCCCAACAAGAACTTGTGAAACTTGCCAGTGTAGATGGAAGGAGGTGGTCCAGCAGATACCCTGATCTTAAGCCAAAAAGGGCTTTAAGGTTTAACTGACACCAGCACCTTGAATTGTGCCTGGAAACAAACCAGCAGCCCAATGGAGCTCTTCTCTGGAGGTGTTGGTGCAAAACCAGCCGGTGGTGAAATTGGGAAATCTTTGACAGTCTTTCACTCACCTCCACCACCACCCTGGCGCTGTGTTAACAGAAAGTCTCCTTAAATTCCTCCTTGTAGTGTGAGCAGAGGTCTCTGCCCCTTGCTCAGACATGCCTGGATTTAGGAGGAAGGACTTCCATGGCAGGGTGTGGCTTCCCAGACAGGTTTGGTATTTTATTGTCATTGTCAAAATGCTCTTCTTATAAAATGTGTGTGTATATGTCTATAGATGAGCATCTTTTGCAGAAGCCGAGCGCCCCGCTCCCTGCCACATCTTGCTTCAGCCCCTGAGCCCGCTCCATCTTTGTCGCAAGTGGGGGCTCCCTTGTCATCCGGAAGCCAGCTCTGGAAATGGGAATGGCAAAGCACTGGCCATGCATCTGATGCACCTTCCCCTCCCCTCCCGTGCTGGTTCCCAGTGGCCTCTTCCTGGCTATGATGACGATGAACCACAAGTTAAAGGGCAGCTGTTGTGTGTGCAGCGCTGATACCAGCCCTGCTTGCATGGGACACTCGGGCTAAGCGCTCCTCCTGTTGCTAGTGGACCACCCTTTGCAACGTATTTGCATAGCAGCTGATGCATCTTCCTCCACGGCAGCTGATACATTCTCCTCTCCATCTGCTGTTTTGTCAGTATCTCAGGGCTGCACCTGAGCTGCCAGTCTAGGTTAAGGAAACGCAGGGTTCACTGAAACAAGGTATTAAAGACTGAGCTGCGATTCTTAACAGATGGCTCCAGTTTTGTTGGCAAGGAGTATTTCATGTTTGCTTAATTAGTTGCATGTCATATTGAAAGCTGAAGCATGTTTGCATGCCATACGCAAGCACCGTTGTGAGACGGAGCCCTCAGCCTCCATCGATAAGGATGGCTCCATCTCAGAACATGAGGCAAGCTTGTCTTGGGCACTGTAGCCTCTGAGTGTGTTTTGACTGGACAAGGTGATGACAACCCATCAGCCCCTCCCATTTGGTGCAGTATAAAAGACGGCACATCCCACCAGAATATGGTGGCTGTTGCAGTGATGTGGAGCCATAGCTCAGTGACTGAGCGCATGCTTTGCATGCAGAAGATCTTGGGTTTGATCTCCAGTTTAAAAAGAGCGGGTGTACCGTGTAGCAGAGAGATTGAGCTGCAAATCAGACGACCCCCCCCCCAGGTCAAATCTCACCTCTGCCACAAAGCAACCAGGTGGCTTCAGACAAGCCCCTCCTTTCCCCACCTGCCACAGGGGGATAATAATTATTAATTATAATTAATAATTGTAATAGTTACAACAACAGGTTCGTTGAAAGGATTTCAGTAAGATAACATAGGTGAAGTACTTGCACAGTCAGGAAGCATGATGCAAACGCAAGGAGCATCGTTCGCAAGAAGCCCTGCCAATGCCAGGTAGACTAGTGGTGGCCTGGTATGCGGACCGACTCTCAAATGGAGTCAAAGGGCAGCATAGAAATGTTCTAAATAAATAAATGTGTTCTTTTTCTCTCATAACAGCAAATTGTGTTTGCACAAATAAAAGTAAATAATGATTTAGACCTGCATCTGTAGATTTAGCTGGCTGGTTCAGTAAGTGAAATTCACCGCACAATCCTATGCATGTCTATGCAGAGGTAAGTTCCATTGTATTCAATGGGGCTTACTTCCAAGAAAGTGTTATAGGATTGCAACTTTAATCTCCTTACTGTGTCTTTAGCTTGGCTGCTTGCCTCGTTTCCTGGACCATGGACTCCCAGCCTTCAATGCTCCTTTGCGTATCCAAGATTTTACCTACATATTAAATGCAACATCAGCAAGGTATACACACACAGTGAGAAAAGCACTTCACGGTGTCACTGTGACATTCATCATCGTGTGTGATGGTAACACGCCCCATCTCAACTGGCATGCTCCGTCTCAAGCAGGTAGGCTACTTTCACAAGCTTTCAGAGTGTCCCAGGTATGGGGCATCTGAGCTCAATAAGCACAGAAGAGACATCATGCCGGTGGTGGGACAGGCAGGAAAAGTGAGCTTTGCAAAATAAACTGGGCTGTTGAAACCAGTGCCAAAGGCTGTGTCTTAATCAATGTTCTATGAATTCACACTCCATTAAATCCCCCCTCCCCTGCTCGAGTTGATTGAGCCAGATGTACTAGCCAGATGTACGATTCTGATGACTGTCCGCTAGATGGCATTTTCCTCTAACTTAGGGAAGCTTCCGTAGTTTCCAAGAGTGCATCTTTTCAAAGAGTTGTTGTGGTCTACCTCTGACCTGAGGTTTGCAGAAAAGGACTACAGTTGTCTAAAATGACCGTCTCCTCCACTGGTCTGCCTCACCACCCCACACTGAAGTCACCCTTTTCTAGCGGCAGGGAAGCTGTTCCAAGATGTCGTCAGGCACCAGCTGGTTTCCTAGGCCAGTTGCTCTAGGGTAGTAGCAGCATCTTGCCCAAGGTGTCGCCTCCCTGGTGGGTCTGCGCAGCATGTGACCCGCCACGAGGAGGTCCTCTTCTCAACACAGGCAGATGCAACGCTTCTTCTTCACTCACCCAGAGCCAATGAGAAAGTGGAACGTGAGGGGGAGGACCCATGTCCACTTATTTGCCCGGCTTCCGCCTCTGGCTAGTGAAACCCCCTTTCCAGGTCCCATACAAGTGGATGGAGTGATGGAAGGGGACTTTAGCTGCACTCACTTACATGGAGCTGTTCCACGGCCTGTTCCACGTCCTAGTGCTACAGGCTCGTTTTCTCTGTCGTGGCTGTTTAAATTCGGACCTGCTGGAGCTCAATGCTGAAAAGGGCATAAGAAGAAGGTGCTTATTTGCCAAGGGACTCTCACCTTTACCAGCACATGTGCAGCTAGGGGTGGCAGCTCGAGAGGAGCATGGGAAAGGTTTGGGGCTTTTTTGTTTGTTTTTGTGCTCACTACTGAACAATGCTACCTTGGAATGTGTGGGTGTAGCTTGGCTTCCATTTTCTTCTTTGATCAATTGATTTAATTAAACGGATTTGTAATATAGCTGGTGACAACGGAAGGGGCATCTTCACACAGTGCACACCTAGGGAGTCATTGCCACAGCTTGTTGTGCTAGCTGCCACTAGCGGGAACTGGAAAAAGGGATTTCAGTTGTGCATTGCAACACCATGAAAGTTTTACTCAGAAGTAATTTGCAGTGTGTGTTCAATGGGGCTTCCTCCTAGGTATTATTCTCAGAAATGATATACACCACATTTAATGCCGGCATGTGTAGCTGGCTACATCACACACGATCACACACTTTAAAATTCTCACAGCAAAGTGCCAGCATCCAGAAGAAGCTCTTTACCGGGAGCAAGACTCGCACCCAGAGTCACCCACTCCATAGTGTTGATATTGCTTGTTTGCCTGGAGTAATAATAAGCAGCAGAAATGTAAGTGGTGCAGAGTACAGAAGGTTTAGTGAGTGGTGATACCAAAGGATGGATGGGCCTTGTTATTGCAATACAGTCAAGGGAAGAGGACACAATTTAAAGTGCTGGGTTTCAGGCCTCTGTGGTAGTGCTGCTGTCATCTGTCCTGGGAGGCATTTTGGCATGCCCTGGTGCCAAGGGTTTGACGATAGGCTGTAGTTGTTTGGAGGTGAGGCCGATACGATAGGTACTCTGTGCATGCTCAGAGATACATTTCTCTATCTCAGTTTTTGGTGGCTACAAAGCGGGGGTATGGTCACAGATGTGGGAATGGAAGGATGGTGCTAAACAGATGTGGTTGAAGGACAGGTGGACAGGGCAGTCTTTTTCTGTCTACATCCCTGGGCGAACTGTACCTTTCTTTCCCAAAGCAGCATTTCCATGGCCTGCAGGACCATTCAGAGGAATTTGATCAGGGGGTACAGAGTTTCTTTTGGGCCCCTTCCCTACATATGAATGTGGCTCCTGGGCCCCCCTTTTTGCTCCAGGGCCCCCTTTTCAACCCATTTTTCGCCCTGGGCCCAGGTACAAATTACCCCCTTAACCCCCCCTCACTGAGAGGCCCTGGCTAGTGCAGTCGTGTTGAGAGCGGGATGATGTGTCTTGCTTAGCATGAACGTGTCTAACAGACTCATGGCTGGTTTGGGAGACTTGACACAAGAGCATCAATGACCTGGAAATGTCTCTCTCCCCTGCACCCGGGAATCAATGTGCCACAGATCAAAGGTGGGGCGGGGCAGGCAGAGTTGGCTGCTCCAGTTCTTTCTGGGAAAATAATGCGGAGAGAGCGCTGTAAGCGAGTCCATTGCTTCCCAGGGACTGCTTGTCTGTTTGAGAGCAGCAGATATTCAGAAGTCTGTCCACCCGAAGGCTCAGTGCCCTCATCATCATCATCAATCATCCATGGGAAAGTGGATCCACCCGCGTAGCGCTCACGGCTGGGCAAAGGGGGGAGCGCCTCAGACTCGTCGGCGCTATGGCACCCCCACACACCTGATGCAGGTGTTCCCGGGGGCGGGCGGAGCTCCAGGCAGTAGCAGTGCAAGGTGCGGTGGGCGCGAAGTCTTTTTTTTGCCGCCCGCCCCGGACTTGTGCCGCACAAGCTCCAACTGCAATGCAGCTGCAGCAGCAGCGCCGGAGAGGGGCGGCATCTTCCCCGAGGCTGGCTGGGTCGCAAAGCCACTTGTGCCGGCGAGCGGGCGCGAAGGGGCGTCGGGAGCGCAGACGCCCCGTGCAGCACCAGCTGCAGCCGCCGCCGCCGCCTGTAGGTTGGGGGAAGGGGAAGCAGCAGGGTTGCGTCTTGACGGCCGCGCGCCTGCCCGGAGCGCAACAAGCGGCTCTTCCGCCGCGGCACCTCTGCGGGCCGAAGAAGCAGCAAAGCCCCTCCCGGGCGCGGCGACGTGGCGCGGCATGGCGCTGCTGCCTTCTCTTCGCCGGCCTCGCCCGGGGCTGAGTCAGCGCCGGAGGAATGCGAGGAGGCGCCCCTTCCCTTCCCTTCCCTTCCCGGCCGTGCACGCGCGCGGCGGGCTCCTCGGGGGAGGGGGCGTTGCGCCTCCGCGGCCATGACGTCATGGGCTATGCTAATGCCCGGCCTGGGGGGAGCGGGGGCTCCGGCGGGCGCGCGGCTCACTCGCGCCAGAGCTCCGAGGGAGGAAGAGGGCAGAGCGGAGCGGCGGGCAGAGCCGGCCGCGGACCCAGGCAGGCGCACGGGGCTGCCCTCGCTGGGGCGCGGGCCCGCCATGGCCCAGCCCGGGCCCCGCCAGGCGCCGCCGCTGCCGCCCCCCCTGCCGCCGCCGGTGCCGCCTCGCCTGTGAAGCAGCCGGAGCCGGGCGAGAGACAGGTGGGCAGAGCAAGGCGAGGAGGGAGGCCAGGGCTGCCGGGCTCCTCCGGGCAGCAGCGCCTCGGATCGGGGCCCCCGGCGGCGGAGGAGGCAGCCAGCGGGAGGGGAGTCCTCCTCCGCTTAACTTTTCTTGGGACCCGCTTGCTTCGGGTTCGCCCTGCTCCGAGGGCCGGCTCGTCAGCCGAGAGCGGGGGTTGTTGCTGCTCCTGTTGGGATCCTCCAGTCCCAGCAGAGGTTGAGCAGTCCGAGGAGGAAGAAGCCTCTTTGACAGCCCTCTTCTCCCACTGTGCCCCCCCTCCCCGAAGCTGTGCTGCAGACTAGCGGTGCCGGCTTGACTCGGGGCTTGCAGCAGCAGCTGTTGCCCAACGGAGCTTAGTTTCATGGCAACTCCTCCAGCGGGGGAAAGAGACCCCGGACGCCGAGAGAAGGCAGGCAGGCAGGCAGCCCGTGGTCTGGAACAGCTGATTCGGAGGGAGGGAGCGGGCGAGCGAGAAGTCGTAGCAGCTTGCAAGAGGAGGTGGGCAGCCAGAGGAGAGCGCCTTGCTGGCCGCCGCCTCCTTTTCTGCGGGGGGGGGGGGAGAGCGCCTGGTCGAGTTTATTTTTGTCTCCCGCTGTTTGTGCTGCCTGCCTGCCTGCCAGTGCTTGCTTGCTCCGGGCCTGAATCCGATGGTGAGGAAGGGGGTGGGGGCTGCCTGGCTGGGAGATGCTTGAATTCTGTCGCCGGAGCTGCAGCGCTTCTCTGCCGCTCGCTTCCTGATTCGAGGGAGGGGGAGAGCACTTGGTACTGGTGGCTTGCATTAGCGCTCTGTAGCCGCAGTGCTAAGCTCTTTTCCCCCTGGCCCACCCCTCTTCCTGCCTCCTCCCCCACCCTTCTTGTGCCTGAATGATCCGCTGTTGTCCCGACGCCCCCTCCCCAGCCAACCCAGGTACCTTCCTGTCTTAGAAGGATCTGCCTGCCTGGAATGTACAATAAGCAACAGGGAGCTCCCTCCTCCGCACTGTGTGGGAGGGAGGTTTCTTTTAGACCTCTCGGATGTGATGCCCACACCTCTCTCAATCGCTCCCTGGGTTGCCTGTGTGTGGGCTGCATTTTGAGTGTCTTGGTGTCTCCCTCTCCCTGCTCTCCTTCAACTCTGCTTTCCGTTTGATTTTCCATGATTTAAAAACTCTCCCTCCTCCAAGCAAGTCACCCCCACACACACAAACACAGACCCTAGTTATCACTGATCCCAAATTTCCTTCTGTCATATTAGGAAGTGAGAGCAGTGATTTCTGTCATGCTGAATCATAGTGTGCTTTGCAAAGTGTGTCATCGTTACCATCACAGCAACATTCTTTTTTCTTCCTCCGTTCCTCCCCCCAACAGTTGTGAATGCTTCTTTTTTTTTCCGCTGGGTGAGGAATACTGCTGCGGCTGTGGATGGTCCAGATCGCTGCCCGAGGAAGGCAAGCGCCGGAGACGAGGCTTGGCTGAAATAACCAGACGGAAAAGAGCGAAAGGGGAAGAAGAAGCTGCTAGAGGAGAAGAAGAAACAGCAGCTACACACACATGCATGCTCGCACTCACATTGCTGTGCCTTGTTGAGAAATATAGCTATAGGAATATACACACAAAACCACGCATCGTACTTGTGTTCCTTTGGTGCTGTGTGTGTCATCATCATCATCATCATCATCTTTGAAGGAATTAAGAAACAGCCACTGGCATCTTGGCCTGAAAAGAGAGCAACCAAACCCCAAGACTTGTGTCCAAAAATCTGTCTTGTTTCTGCAATAACAACAAAATTGTTAACTAGACCTGAGGGGAACAGAGAGACTTCTAGAAAGGTTTTTAAAAAACAACATTTTTTTTCTTGAAGAAATACATAGTTTTTCCTCTTCCCAATAGTACTCTTGCGTCCACGTCCACACACACACACACACACACACACACACACACACACACACACACACACACACACACACACACACACACATCCACCAACCATGATGTTTCGTGACCAGGTCGGAGTGCTGGCAGGTTGGTTCAAAAGCTGGAACGAGTGTGAACAGACTGTTGCTCTGCTGTCCCTGTTGAAGAGGGTGAGTCGCAGCCAGGCTCGCTTCCTGCAGATCTGTCTGGAGCACTCCCTGGCTGACTGCACCGAACTGCACATTCTTGAAAACGAGGCCAACAATCCTGGTAAGTAGTTTTTCTTGTCCCCCGCTTTTTCTTGATTCTCTTCCCCCCCTTTTGGCGCATCCAACCCGTTTGGAATGTTACATTGTTCTCTGATTAATTACCATAAAGGTCGATGCACATTTGTACTTGATAAGGGGCATTTAGGCGTAATACAGAAATCATCCCAGATTGTCTTGCTGGTTTCCTTTTTAAGAAAACAGAACAAAACCAGAAGCAACTTGCTTGCTTTTTTCTAGTACTACACACTCCAGCATAAGCTTTGGGGTCACTACGGTAGCAGGAATGATTGATCCTTTTTTTTTTTCTTCCCTCCCTCCCATGCTACTTCCTGTCAAATAAGAAAGTCGGGTCACGTAGAGTCTGGATTTCCTCAGCTTCTTTTGGGCAATGTGGCTCGGTCTGGCTTTCGATAGCATGCGGAAGAGCCAAAGTGGTACCTTGTGCAGGTTGTTAGATAATTCTCTTGCTCTCCCTCCTCCCCCCCCTTTTTGGGAGAACTGAATTTCATTTATGATGTGTGCTTATGACTAACTCCTAATATACATCGCTTTTCAAAAGAATAATGTGTGTGTGTCAGTTTCAGCAGGTCTGGGAAGGCTGTTCTATTTTACAAGTGCTCTTGGGAAATATTGCAGCAAAAAGGCCAAGTTGCAGTGCATAGTAGTATGTTGAAAATGCAGTACTTTCCTGCATAACTAACAATATGCATGTATGTATTGAAGTAGGGTAATTTTGATTTAATTAGGAAAACCTGTTTGATACGCTTTTTCTTATGTCTTGGGAGTAACTTCCTAGAGGTTGGTAGAGTTGGCACTAATTTTTTCTCTGACATGTGGGAAATAAGAGTAAAGACTTGCTCATTCAGGCATTGCAAAGTAGGAAAAATACCAGGTACCTGTTCTCAGATGTGCCTCCCAAATTTGGTGCTGGTGCATAGGGATGTTTGTCTTTTTCCTTATCTTTAGAACGTAAGAAGAGCTTTGCTGGATCAGGCCAAGGGCCCAGCGGCCTTGCCAGAGGAGCGCGTTGCAGCTTCTCTCATGACTGGTGGTGCCACTGCAAGGGCCCACCTAGTCCCGCTTCTTTGATCCCACAGTGGCCCACCAGATACCTGTTGGAGCACACAAGACGACAAGAGAGCTGGATCTTGTTGCCGCTCCCTCCCTCCCTCCCTCGCACCTGGCATTCAGAGAGAGGCTCCCTCTAAAACCTGTCTTTCCATAGGGCTGACATCTCAGGGTCATATCCTGCTCCTTATAATTTACATCTAGGGGTGGACAAACACATTGATGAAGCTTAGCATTTATGTAGCACGGTTCAAGTGTTCCTTCACATATGCCGTGTCAGCTATATTTTCACAAAGAGAGGCTGGAACAGTAGAGCCAACTTCTAAATCTTGTACATCAGCATTTCTCAAAGTTCTCCCTGCCAGACAGGGGGAACTTTGAGTGTGTGCGGGGGCGGAGCCAGCAGCAGCAATCCAGGGGATCGCCGCCGCTACTGCCGAAGCCGCCCCCCAAACGGCCACCCGCACTTACCGGGGCTTGGGGGAGCTTCAGGGAGGCCTGCGCGACCCTCTACCTGCAGAGGATCTGTGCATTTCAGGCACTTTGACGGCGGCATCACTGCCCCTTAAGGGGGCAGGGGACAGCTTAGGTTCTCAATGGTGGTTTGCGACCCACCATTTTGAGAACCACTGTTGTACATAATTATTAAATGAAAATTGTACACAGATTCTTTCTTTCTGTCTAGAAAATATAGAGATGTTGGACTTGCAGATGCAAAGCTGGTGCAGTGTAGGAGACTGAGGCTGCCATCCTATGCTAACTTTCTTGTGAGTAAGTCCCATTGAACATAATGGGACTTAGTTCTGAGTAGACGTGCATAGGATTGTGCTGTAAGCTACACATCAGCGACGTCCCAGGCTCAAATCCTACCTCTGCCATTAACTCCTGAGGCAGGCAAACTCCAATCTCTCAGCCTCACTTCCCCCATGTGCAAGATGAATATTGGAGCCTGTCCAAGACCTCCTGAGGCAGCACTCTAAATGCTGCCCCCCAACCCCGATGATGTGCCAGCCTCTGCTCCTCTCTCTCACTCTCCCAATGTTTTAGCTCAGCACGATCCTCCCCTTAGCATTTCTTCTTCCTCTCTGTCCGCTTCTTCCTTTTCCAACCCAGGGAGTGGAAGAAGGAGGGGCTGTGGAAGCAAATAATGGACAGAGATGGGTCCCCCCCACACACACACCAACCTGCTGCCTGAGGCGACCACTTCAGATGGGCCTCATAGATGGGCCTGCCCAGATAGACAATAATACTGATAATATACTGACAATAATAATAATAACAATAATACTGATAATAATACTGACAATAATACCTACCTTACAAGATTACTGTAAGGATTGCCGAATACTGAATGAGAAATGCTTTCATCACTCAGAAAGCATTATATAAATGCTCAATGTCATCGGCCACCAAAATGGCCCTTGAGAGTAGGCACAAACTCTTAATCAGCCGCCGCTGATCTAAAGATTGTGTGTTAGCCCTTTAAAAACGCTGAGCTCTAGCTGTGCGTGCTCACTATAACCCCTAATGAATGTTCAGAGCACAAGTCTGTAACATGCCGCCAGTTCTCTGAGTGGGGGAGAAACCCACTACTTCTTGTATTCCTTTTAGAAAGGGAAGGGGCAAAGGTGTCTCCGAGTTGGGCACCTGAACAGAGTCAACAGTTTTGGAAGTACCAGTCCTCCATTCTGCTCGCTGTGCTGTCATAGTTCCTCAAAGGGGGAACTGTCCCTGCGCACCTGTGATCTCTACTTTCGTGGCAAAGTCTGAGACATGACTGGCAACCTGTAAGGATGGAATCGCCTGCAAAGAAGCATTGTGATGATAAGCTGTTTTGTCAGGAGGACACTTGATGTGTGACTTTTGAGGAAAGGTTCTCTGTGTATGCACAGAGGCTCTCTATTTACTCAGGTAGACCTGGGCTGGAACCTATCCAGATTTGGAGTAGGTGTGTGTGAGAGAGAATATCTTTAGCTTTCAAACCCAGATAATAAACAGTTTTGTGTTACAAATTACATGGAATTTTGGGAGCGGGGCAAAGAAATAAATGCTTCATCAAACTGAAGTTGCCTTGGGATATAAATGATAAGCACCAAATAGGTTTTCTCCTTGTTTTTTTCATTTTTTATCCTGCAATTTGAAAAGAGCAGCCATTTGGGGGGGGGTTGTTTTATGGTAATTAAAAATTTGTTTGGACAAAAATTGGATGGGAGAAAATTTCTCTGTGTTCCTAACCCCTCTGCCCTTCCCAAATTCCAGTTGTCACTGGGTTGGTAAAGGTTTCTGAGTGACAAGGTAAGGACATTCTGCATATGCTCTGGTACTACTGCTTAAGTGAGAGCTAGTGTGATAGAGTCGCGGAGAGCCTGAGCTATAAATCAATGGGAAGTCCATAAGAACATAAGAAGAGCCCTGCTGGATCAGGCCAAAAGCCCATCTAGTCCAGCTTCCTGTATCACACAGTGGCCCCACCAGATGCCTCAGGGAGTCCCTAGTTAATCCCTGGGGCTTCTTGGGGCCACTGTGTTGCAGTGACTACAGTCCTTCCTGGAGGGCAGATTCCAGAAGGTTGTACTGAGGGATTCTTTCTGCCGTCTGCATTCCATAGGGTTAAATTTTGTCCCTCTGTGTTATTTTGACCATCTACATGAAACCACGGAGGGAGGTTATTGGGGGTTTGGGGTTGGGTGTCACCAGTATATGGATGATGCCCACCTCTATATCTCCATTCTATCTGGTACCGTACTAGGGACACTGTGAACCGTTGTCTGGAGTCGTATTGGGCTGGTGGAGGGCAAACAAGTTGACTCCTGGTAAATTCTGCAAGACACAGGGGTTATTAGTTAGATCTGCACAGCAGGTTATGGATTGTCAGCTTTTCTGAAGGGCATGACAGTCCCCTTGAAGGATCACGTTTACTGTTTGGGAGTGCTCCTGGACTGCACCTGACTGACCAGGTGTTGCTTCTGACCTGGGGTGGTTTGGCTCAGATTGGAACACCAGCTGTGTCCATTCGTGGATCAGTCGGATCATGATTGTTCACACACTGGTTACATCATGTTGGGATGATTGTAGCAGGTTCTGTGTGGGGCTTGGAGACTGTATAGAAACTTCAACTAGTGCAGAATGCTGCTGCATGCTGGCTGGCTGGCTGGCCTGCCTCTGCTTTCTCAGCTGCATCAGTTACTGGTCTGTCTGGATGAAACTCAAGGTGCTAGTTTTGACCTTTAAGTTCCTAAACAGGTTTGGTCCACTTCCCACTGTTGGAAACGGCCTTTGAGCAACTGAGGGGGCCGCCTTGTCAGAGGTTGGCAGAGGTACATCTGGCAATGACTCGCAAGACAGACTTCTCTGTAGTGGCACCCTGGCTGTGGAGCTCTGTCCCTGGCTGTAAGGCTGGCTTCCCAAGGCCACAGAAAACATTTCTGTTCTCTTTAGCCTTTGGTCCTAAGTTGATATTGAGCTATTCGCTCTCTTCTTAGTTATGCTGTTTTGATATTGTTTTCTGGTGCTGGATATTGCTCGGTGTGTGTTTTGTTGCTAGTTCTTGAGTGAATTTTGAGTGAAAAAAATCCTTTTTTTCTTTTCTTTTAATGTTTATGAGCCTCCTTGCATCCCTCCCAACGAGACAGGAAAGGCAGGATACAAATATCTTAAATAATAAATCTTGTTAGTGTCACAAACTCACTTGGTGGCCTTAAGCAAGCCACAGTCTCTCATACTGACCTACCTTACATGATAGTTGTAACTGCTATCCTTTCTGCATGCAGAGGGTCTTGGGACGTTTTCAGTTGTGGTGCCCGTGCTTTGGAATTCCCTGCCCAGGGAAGTCCAGCTGGCCCCTAATAATAGGGGTTTCCCCTACGGGTCAGTACTGTATATAGGTCTGGGAGACCTGGGGGGGGGGGGGCTAGTGGCAGATTGATAGTACTGACTGGTATTACTACTGCATTTTATTGAATAAAAAGCACTTAGGGTGACTTGTCATCTCTTGATGGCTGTTCTGGGCTCCTGAGTGGAGGAAAAGTGGAATAGATGTATTTCTTTTAAATAAAAAATCTGTAATTAAAATTCTAAACTAGTTCTAAAAATCTTTTGAGGATTTTTAAACACTTTTTACGCATGTTAGAGTTGGATCATTCCTCATGAGCAGAGCAATCTGTTGGGCAGCCCGATCCTGAGCAAAGATACGCAGCCGGCATAAAGGGCTGACTGCAGTATCCAGCGCCCTTCCCAGATTGTGCCGACATGGCCCAGGAACACCTCGGGAGAAGGGGACGTTCGTCCCCTTCCTTGAGTGTAGGGCTGCCCGGCCCCCATTGGGCCTCCTTGGATGCACTTTCGGCTCTGGAGCTGGCGTACATCCGGGGCAGTGGATAAGGGTGGCCCAGGCCAGGAATGGACGCGGGATATCGAAGGAGCGTGCCGCCGATATCCCGGCTCCCTCCCGGCCCGGGCTGGTCAACAGCTGCCCTCCCTCGCCACCCAACTTACCTCTTCCGGGGGTGCCGGGTCCGGGGGGTGGTGACGGAGTAAGGGCTGCCGGTCTCCCCACCGGTGGCCCTTACTCTCGGGGTGTCGAAAATACATTTTATAGCATGTTTACGACACCCGGTGCCTGTGGAGCGCGATAATTGTGCTGGATTGGGCCAAAAATGCCCTAAATGGCTAAGCGGCAGTCTGGGTTGGCTGTTGGGATATGAAAAAGGGTTTGGGGGCTACTACTTGCAAGGTTGCCCATGTCAGCATCTGATCTTGGTGTGCTGGTTTGTATTTGATTGTACGCACTCATGTGGGTAAAGTTAAGCAGTACTTCCCCAAATCCTGATGTTATCTCAAGTAAAACCCTGGCATGAAGGAAGGCAGGATAATGACGAGATAAGGTGTGTGTTGTTTAGGGACATACTTAGGAATTTCCCCTCCAAAAGATTGCTGGATGGCGTTCCATCCCTGAAGTGTTCCTGGTGAACAGAGAATTGGCATGTGGCTTGTAGATCATTTTTGCTCTGTCACTTGCAGAAGACAGAAACAAAAACTGTTTTAGTGTCCCGTTAAAAGCGAAGAGAAACCAGTTTGGTGCTGGTTGTCGGGTGAAATGTTTATGCCCCGGGGGCCTGCACATGGCTTGTTAAAGGGAGAGGCAGAATGGGTGGTGGAAGCCTTTGGGGCAGCCGCGTGTTGCAAGCGGTGGAATGCTAGAGACCCAGCTGCAACAGCATATCAGCCGGAGCCCCCAGTGTTTACTTGGAGGAAAGAATGCTGGGTGTTCTTCCAGTTGTTCATGTTAGAACACTGAGCCTGCAAGTTTTTTGGCAGCTGTTGCTGGTGCCATTTGACGGTAGCCTCCAGTCGCCAAATGCTGCAAGGGAGGCCCAGGAGGACACGCTGAAGTTTGTCTTTAGCAAACCAGTCCAGGGGCCCCTTCTGGGACAGTGAGACTCTCTCGTGGGCCGGTGGTGGGGAAACGGTGCTGGCCTGGATATCTCCTTATATAGTTCGTCTGAGGGTTGAGGTGATGAGTGTTCCAGGAGAGCCCCCCCCCCCACAACTTCATAAAACAGCTGAAAATGATCTAATCTCGTATATTTAGGTAGGAGCCCAATCTTAAAACTTAATAACAGTCCAAGGACATGTGAGTGGGGGCATAGGGGTGTGGACATATTTAAGAATTTCCCTGGGCTTTGGTGCACTCAGTGTTGGCAACCTCTTAACTCCAGTGAAGGGAGTTGAGAGCAGGGTGAACGATCCCTCCCCTTTCATGTGTCAATTGCCTTACCGGCTTTAACCACAGTTAAGCACAGTTATTCTTAGCATTTGCAGTTAGCTGGCATAGTACACCCTGGCTTAAGGCTGCAATCCTAGGTGTCCTTACTTGGATACAAGTCCTGCTGAGCTAACTTCGGAGTGAAGTTGTGTGTAGGCGTACCCTGCAAGAGAGTGAACAGAGAACCAAGCCGTGTTCACTTCCAGTCGCCTCCTGCTGTAGCAAACTCATTAGATGACCTTTGGCAAGGTGCCATCCCACCCCCACCCTCATCTGCAATACGAGGATGATGATTATCCTGGTGTGCTTTGCAGGGTTACTGTGAAGAGTGTTCAGATTGCTCACCATTTCTCATGATTCAGAATCAGAGTTGCCACTCTCGCATCTGCCCTGGGCCAGTCTGTGGCGTATACTCCCTGTTGCTGGCACTCATCTGTATCATTTTTGTATCTGTATCATTGCTGGCCTTTTTTATCATTCATTGCACTGATATCTGGGTTTATCATTTTTCATCTTTTCCTATTGTAATCTTTTTGTTGTTGTTAAGAACTTGGTAGAAATACAAAGATGAAAAGGAAGAGAAGCAATGAGATAATGTCGTCTTCTAGAACAGTCATGCCCAGACTTCTTACCCTCCGATAACTCTTCCACATTGGTTTGTCTTGTCAAGGAGCCCCTGGCGTTGGACGATTCTGGGATATGTTCTAGGGAATATGATTTGTATTTTATAGTTTGTGTGTGTTTTTATGTATATGTACAGACGGGGCCCAGTATTCACAGGTCCGGTATCCACGGATTCACTTACCCTTGGATCCGGGATCTGGGCCCCTTACCTTTATTTCGTTAGCACTAGCGCCAAGCCAGTGCAGGTCTTGCTTAAACAGAACGCTATAAGCAGCAGCGTGCTGCTTATAGCACACAGCCTGAATGATTCTGGCAAGGAGCCTCAGTGCTAGAGAGGCTCCAAACCAGTGGTACCCAACCCCAAGGGGGTTGTGAAGCAGTTTCTGGGGGGTTGCGGGATGTTGGCTGGATGGCCACACCCAAGATGGTAGCTCAGTCTTCCCCCCTCCCACTGCAGTGAAAGAAGTGTTTGATGCTCTCTTGGGGCTTGTTTACTCACCTTGTGTTACTTTCTGCTTGCCTTTTAGCATCTCTGTTAATATTGGCTCACTCCTCCCTCCCCCAAATGGGGCTCCTTAGGAGTACAACTTTAAAAATGTGATTTATTTTTAAAAGTGTGATTTATTAAACAGTGTGACTTGTTAAAAACAATGACATCACTTCCGGTCCTAGGTTTTAGGGGTGTCCCAACAGATTGTCATTCTACAGAAGGGGGTCCCAGTGATAAAAAGGTTGGGAACCACTGGTCCAAACGGTAGCAGGAAGCGGAAACTGTTTCCTGTTAATGTACGAAGCCTCTTTAGCACCGAGGCTGCTTTCTAGAATCATTCAGGCTCTGTGAAGTGACATCATTAAGGAGGAAGGAAGCCAGAAATAAGCACTTTGTTCTCACATAGGAACTCATTAGCTGCAAATGACAAAAGAGAAAATATGCAAATTGTGTTTCATATTTTTAAGATATGAGAGAGCCCAATTATCATGTGGGCCACCCTTTCAGCAGCGCTGCTTCTACTGAAGCATCACTTTGCAACTCAGCAGTGCTCTGCAAAGTGACACCTTGGCAGAAGAGGCGCTGCTGAAAGGGCAGTGCTGGGAGAGCCCAATTATCACGTGGGCCGGATAAAGAGCTTCCGAAGGCCATGTGTTTTGATACCCCTGTTCTAGGTACTGCAAAAGCACAATTGTTGGGTCCCGAGTCATTATAGCACTTTCAGTTCATGGGGTATAGGTTTCAAGCATATCAGTTTCACGCAGGGTACGTTGTAGGAAGAAACTTTTTCTAAAGCACAACTAGATGTAAAGTTATGAATGGATGATTCAGCTGCATAGCAGCCTTTTGTTAGTCGGTAGGAAAATCCAAAGAGGTTAGGCCTAATGAGTGACCTTTGCATTTCCTCACTTTTCAAGAACTTACTCCCATGTTGCAATCTTTCATTAGCGCTGCTTGCTTGGGGGCCTACGATTATAATATCAGTAGCGCAGCGTGGATGTTTATTGCTCAATCTCCCATCCCAAAACATTTCTCCTTGTTCCATCACATGTGGGCATGGTTCACACATGTCGTGTATTCAACACTTGATGACTGCAAGATCATAATGATCAGCAATGAGCCGTCATTCCACAGAGAGAATTTCGGAGGTGATATGAGAGGGGATTTCAGTGTCGGGCTCTGCAAATGCAGTGACCGCAAATCTCTCCCTTGCTGCTGCCTTACATGATGTGCAGGGAGATCTCCCTTGTCCTACTTCTGGTCTTCCCCAGCGCCTTGCACACTCTGAGGGAATCCCTTGATGGGGTGGGGTGAGAAGTCTTTAAAGTCTAGCTTGATGTGAAGGAGGAGCAGCAGGGTCCTTTTAGGTCCGTGATGGCGAACCTATGACACGCGTGTTCCCCCAGGGCCCCGACACATCTTATATTTTCGCAAAAGTGTTACAGGCTTGTCTTAAACATTTAGGGCAGGGATTTTGGCAGACCTCTTTCAAATTATTATCTAGTAAAACTCAGCAACGAAAAAAGTCACTAATTGATGTTAAATAAAATGCAATGTGATCTGTAGTTTTCAGTTCAGTTCAAAATTACTATTAAAAATAGCAATAGTCAAAGTACTATTAAAAGTTCGGGGGGGGGGGGGGGGAAACGACAACGACACACCAGCAGAGTCAAGTTAGGCATTTTCAAAAAAATTTGACACACCAAGCCCAAATGGTTTGCCATCACTGTTTTAGGTTCTGATAACAGATGGTCTCAAGTTCAGTCCCTGGCATCTTCAGGGATAGAGGATTTGGGGTAGCAGGGCTGGGAACGGAACATGTGACTGACGAGCCCTTGGAGAGCAGCTACGTGTCGGAGTAAATTGCACAAGGCCGGATGGACCAATGGCTTGACTCTGTATAAGGCAGCTTCATATCTGTTCACACCTACAGTGTCCCCTGCTTGTGGAGAGGTTAGGTTCTAGACATAACATACCCCCAGCCGTTGGTCCGTGTACCCCTAGGGGTGCGCGTACCACAGGTTGAGAACCCCTGTTCTAGAGGTCCATTCATAAGTTGAAATGAATGCCAGAACAACCGGTTCTTGCTGGCTGAGTACCATTGCGCCTATGCGGAAGCACCAGCAAAGGATGTACTGCACCTGTGTGAAAGTGCAGACGCAGCTGTCTGCAAGTCAGGGAGCATGTGTATCCTATCTGTGCCCTGTTTTTCCACCATGGAGTTCAAAGAAGCACTTACAACCTTATAAGATGGGTTGGGCTGGGAGAAGTGGCTGTCCCAGGCCATCCAGCAAGCGTCATGCGTCGAGCGTGTTGGCTTTCCAGTTGTGCTCGCCGTGATGAATGCATAAAATGCGAGATAGTGTCTCCAAACAGGTCGTGGACGTGCGGAAGCCTCAGCCCGTCCCAAAGGAGCAGGGATGAATGTGCAGCATTGTACGACAAGCCATGTGCCTTTGCCCTCCCCCCCCACACACACGTTTATTCCTTTGGCCACCCTTCCTTCCCATCTGCTGGAGCAAGCAAGCGTCTTACTGTGCTTCACAGTAGAGAAGAAGGCAGGTGACTGGAAAGGGAGTGGAGTGGCTGCAGCTGTGGCTGCAGAGCTGTTTGGTGCATCTGCCCTGGGGGCAGTTAGTCTCTGCCAGCTTCCTGCTTGATAGTTGGGCCTGCGTTTGAAATGGCTGTTCTGGATTGAGCCGCTGGTCAGTTATGCTTCCGTGATCGTTGCCTCCTGGTTACAAGCTCTCTCTTCCTCTCTCTCTCTCTCTCTCTCTCTCCCCCTTCTCCTGTCTTTTAATTGTTTTTCCCTTGTAGTCCACCAAGGTGAATTTGACATTCCTTCCACGCCAAGAATTGCATCACGCCTTTGCAATCAGCCTGAGTAACTGAAATAATAATTAGTCTGAACGGTTTGCTCTATTTTTAGGATGTGTTAGTCAGCGCTTTAGAGCTTCCCCTACTTGCTGAATGCTTCTGTTCAGCAGTTGTAGTGTAATGGCTAAGAGTGCAAGCAGGGAAGTCCCCAGTTCAAATCTCAGCTTGGCCACAGCTGGGGGCACAAAGTGATGCGGATTGCATCAGCAGTGGACTGCAGGGGGGCAAGAGGGCGGTGGATTCGGGGCGCCGTTCACCCCAAGTTTGCTGCTGCTACCGCCTCACTCCAACTCGCCACAGACACGAGCTGCACTGACCCACCTCCTGCCCACTAAAAGTGAGTGGAGCGGCTTCTTCAAATGCAGATGTGCAGAACTTCCAGCTGGATTTACAGGAACTGCGTGAACGAGGGAGTTCATTCAATCATGAGGTCCTTTTAAATCAAACCAGAAATCCCACACTTCCGCAGCTGAAGAAACTGTGCGAGGAGTGTGGTAAGCGGCTGCTTTTTTTATTGTGCAGAGGCAGCATAGGGCAGCGTTCTGAGCCACACCCAGTCAGGTGTGTGGCCAAGCGGCCGTGCGCCTCCCGGCCGAGCTCCGTGCAGAGTGGAGTTTGGCAACCCAGAAATTCAACGATGACATGATGACATCATTGCCAAATGTCTGCAGGCAGTGTTGCAATGCTGTTCAGCTGCCAAAGGGGTCCGTGCACAGACCCCTTTAGAGAACTCTGGTCACCCTATCCCTGGCCACAATCTCACTGGGGGCCTTTAGTCAGGCAGCTATCCTCTTGCCCTCGTATGATATTAAAGTGCTCTGAGTCCTTGTCAATTATATATCAGACTTCCTAAGTAGTATTAGTTGTATAGCAAATTATAGTGAAAAGGGAAGGGTCCAGGGGAGGGGAAACAACTTCTCTTGAGTCACTAATAAGTTTTGCATGCAGAAGGTCCCAGGGTTAATCTATGGCTTCTCCAATGAAACAAGAAAGAAGGATCAGGTCGCAGGTGAAATATTCTGCTTGAGACCCCGGCGAGCTGCTGTCAGACAGAGTAGACAGTACTGGGCTAGATGGACAAAGAGTCTGACTCAGTAGGAGGCAGCTTAATATGTCCGTGCAGTCTTTTCTTCCCCTGCCCCCCTCCTCCATAACATGACAATATCTCTTGTATCTGGAAGCTCAGGTTTCCTCTTGTGAGGATGCCCAGAAAAGCCTCTTTTGGTAACGCTTCGTGTTTGGTGGGGGATGGATCTGCTATTGAGTTTGCTTCCTTTTTATATAATAATAATTGATTAGATCACTGCATAGACCAGTGCCAAATTCCAGAACTTGGACATGTGAACTGTAAGAGAGAAGGCTGTTGCTTGCTGGACGCTTACATAACTGTTGTGATCCTGAATCCAAATGTTTCAGATCCAATGTATTTTTAAAATTTCCTTCCATGGCAGTCTTGATTAGAAGCATGCGCATGGCAGCAAATGAGGTCTGACATGAGCAGAATTGCCTAGGCTTACCAGATCTCCAACCAGGACAGAGTGCTAGACCTTTAGGAGAAGGAATGTGGGCAGGTGTAGCTTGTTAAACCTTGGAGCACAATCCTGAGTAGACATGCCTAGGATTGTGCTCTAAGGTTTAACAAGCTACACCTGCCCACATTCCTTCTCCTAAAGGTCTAGCACTCTGTCCCGGTTGGAGATCTGGTAAGCCTAGAATTGCCACTTTTTGAGCCAGTGGGTAGAATGTTAATCTTGGAGTCCATGGATCCCGATTCAAATTTGCTGCAGAGGTTCAGGTTGCACCAATGCTAACTGGAGTTCTGGAGTTTGAAGTGGGTTCACAAACCATGATTATGGGGCAATCCTGGTTAGTGTTTGCCATTATTAGTGTTGATGTAGTTGCTCAACAAGGGAAGGGAGGGGCATTCCTTGGGTGGTAGGGTGAGGAGTGTGCATTCTTGATTCTGGCTCCTGGTTCACAAACCAGGTATGCAAGGAGAGACCAGAGATTTGGTGAGGTGGTCTTGAGAGGGTTTGGGTTTTTTAAGTGTCTAAATTCTGGAGGAAAACTGGAGAGCAAAAAGCTGTGTGCGTGTGTGTCGGAGCCCAAAGGAAAGCCCGAGAATAAAAGCAGTGTTTTGTGTTCTCTTCCCTAGCCCAGAAAGTGAATATTCCACAGTATAAGTGGATGTGTGATCTTGCGTGTGTGATGCTAGAGGTCATCTCCCTGCCGCTCTTGTGCTCTGCATTAATGCATCCAGAGTAACTGCTGCTTGTGTTGCACACCTGCTCTCTGTACCCTGTCATTGCCACTGATTAGAGTCTTCACCCCTCAGCCTGCCTGCTTCCCAAGGCTCCAAGTGAGGACAATAGGGCAGCTGATGGATGATTAATTTGTGCCATGGGATGTTCGCTACAAACTCAGAGGTTGACGAACCAGGAATTCCCAGAGCTGGGTGTGTTCTTTTTCTGCTATAAAACTAAAACACGTACGGTAATTTTCTGCATCCAGAGATGCTGAACGGCAACCAGTATAAATGTGTGCAAATTGTTTCTCCATATGTTACTGAAAATATTTGCGCACTGCTTTTCAACCAAAAACAGTTCACAAAGCAGTTTACATAGCAGAATACTCCGGAAAGCACTCCTGGGGGCGGTACGGAGTCCGTGCCCGGGCGCACAGAGAAGCTGTGTGCCCGGGTGCAGGAAGAAGATCGTTGCTGGAACGCCCCATAGTCAAGATAAGTGCCGCAAAGCAAACATTCACTTTAAACATCCTGGTTTTACACTTTAAATTGCCCGAAAATCATTTTAACCCCCCCCCAAAAAACTGTCAAAAATAGGTTTCGAAACCTAAAATTTTTGACAGTTTTATTGGGGGGGCGTTGGGGTGCCGCCCCAGATGCGGGGACGCCTGGCGACGCCACTGGCAGCCCCCCCCCCCCGAAGTGATGGTGGGGTGCTGCTGCTGCTGCTTTGGGGCTGGCCCAGGCCAAAGGCTCACCTTTTGGCAGCTGGAGGCTCAAATATCTGCCAAGAGGACGCAGGGCTACAAACTCGGCCAAGTGTTGTCGCTGCCCCTCGCTCACACCAGCCTTCTCCCCTGTGTGAATTTCAATTAATCATTGGGGTTTTGTCCTAGAATACCGCAGTCGGCTTACAGTTGTAATTAAAAACAGAAATAAAGCAATATAATAGCAACTGTTGAAACACAGAAGTTGTTTTTTAAAGGTAGTGATGCTAAGAAGTCGGCAGTTTTTCAAGTACCCGCTTCATGGAACAGTTGACAATGTTTGTCTGTGGTCCATTTTACCAGAGTGCCCTAAGATATATTTGACTAAGTTCCCCAAAAGCCCTCCACCTTTCATGTACTACTTGGTGCTGAGATTCCTTTCGCGGGGGGGGGGGGATCGCACAATAACCAGTGATTTCTCTGAGGGAAAGGAGCATGTGGTTTTAAGCCCTGACCCCAACTCCCCACAACTGCTAAAAGGCGCCTCAGTCAGGGGCCAGGTACAGTGCACTGCGATTGTCACACTTTACAAAAGCTGTTTTTGTCTGGGGTTGTCCCTTTGTCTTTCAGCTTTGGTTTGCAGGGGAGTCAACCCTCCGCTAGCCAGGCTAACCTAGTCGCCAGTTATAGATTGTACAAAGAGTCAATGGATGGGCTTGAAGAGCTGCTCTGTGCTTGAGCTTCTGAAAGTCCCTTCTGTGTGCCAGTAACAGGTGGCGTGTGGTTGCGCACTGGGCTTCTGTTTTCCCGTAAAGCAAATGTCAAATTAATGCAGCATTTGAGATGGGGTTTTTTTTCCCCTGAAAGCACAGAGCCTTGTGCTGGTATTTTGACAGCCGGCTTTCTTTCCTGTCCCTCCCCTTGGGGTTATCCCCAGTTTTATCAGGGAGGAGAGGGCACAGAATACTGAGTGATCTCCTAGGAGGATGGTACAACGCAGCTGAAGGATCCAGCTTTCTCTGCGGAATTAAGGATTTTATCAGAGAGGCTATTGTTCAGAGTGCCTGGCGTAGAAACTGGATTAACCTTTTCTCTGCCACATCTACAGTTGGTGAATTCTCACGGATTTCTTCCTCCCTTCCTTCCCTGAGCTCAACTGACTTTAGCCGTATTTATCACTAACTGTGGTTCCCTCTTAATCAGGCTGTGGAACTCTGATTAGGTGTAATCATGGTTGAGGCCTAGTGTAGCTATGATCCATGGTGGACCTCAGTGAGGAAGAACGGCTTTAGATAAACTGACTTCTTTTAGGGAAAACAAAATGCTGCTTTGTGTAGAGTCAGACCATTCATTCATCTATCCCAGGACTGTCTGGTCTAGCAGAGGCTCTCCAAGTTCTCAGGACGGGACCTCGTCCATCTCTGTTGCTGAAGCTCTTTTGTAAAAGGAAATTGAGCCAGGGCCTGCATGAAAAGTCTGTTCTCCTCCAGCGTGGTTAAATTTCCCTTTGAAGGGTTGGATACAAGTGTGGCAAATAAGGGAGCCCGCTAAGAACAGGGGTGGCATGACCTGGAACGCCTTCTGATGCCGTCTTGGGTCCTTGGGAAAGTCTTGGGTCCGCCACATCTGTGCTATAAAAAACCCAAGCGAAAACCCTTGTTGTGCTCCTCACACACTGCCGTGAACCCTGGAAGTCCCGTACTTCTGGGTTTCATGGCAGCATACAAGGAGCACATACAGTAATTGCAGCTTGTGTTGGTGGCAGACTGGAGGGAGGCAGCGGCGGCAGCAGACTCGGGGTTAAAGGCACTCCAAATCCGCCACTCCCTCAGATCCCTTGCAATCTGCCGCTGATGCAACCCACATCAGGTGGCCTTATGATTGGGCAGTGATGGCTAACACTGTCGTTGTCTGGAGGCAGTTCTGAGTCCACACACATGGTTCTCGGGGGGGGGGGTGTCGGGTAGCCGTGTTCCAGCAAAGATGTTCAGCGTGAAGTGCAGATCTTATTCATGTCTTTTGCCCTAGAACAGTGGTCCCCAAACTCTCCCCCCCGCCGTGACCCACATGTTCTCTGGCAGAGGGTGCTGTGAGCCACCTTGTTCTCCTGCGGTGGGCTTCAGAAGGCCTCCGGAAGCAACCAGAAGTCACTTTCACGAAATCTGAAGTGACTTCTGGTTCCTTCTGGAGTCCTGTGGAGGCCCAGCACAGCCTGGGAGCAGCCTCCAGTTGTATCCAGAGGACTCCAATTTGGCGCCAACCGGACACAAGGGCAGGTGGGACGGCCCAACTCAGGCCACAACCCACAGTTTGGGAAAGCCTGCCCTAGAATATTGGAAGGAAATGCTCAAGATTAAAGATAACCAGATAAAACATTCCACATAATCCTAACATTGTTCTTTTTGATATTTGAAAGGTCTAATAGTGAAAGAAGATCTTGAGTTCATTTCTTGTTCTTTGGCTGTGGCTTAGAATGACTGTTGGAACTTTCTGGAAATCCTCCAGACTACCTTCTATTTTAGATAGGTTGAATTGTGTGTGGAGAATTGCTTTTATGATGAAACTTACTACAGAAAACTGGAAGAGACTTAAAGCGCAATCCGACTTAACTTTTGTGCTGGTTTAATCAGCGACGCAGAGAGAACGGGAGGCCCCAGAACGGAAAAGGGATTCAAATCCCCTCCAAGAGAGGAATTCAAAGGGGATTTGAATCCCTTTTCCGTTCTGGGGCCTCCCATTCTCGCTGCGCCGCTGGTGAAACCGGCACAAAAGTTAAGTTGGATTGCGCTGTTAGTGTGTTGAAAAATAGGTTTTATTATTTATCTCTTTAAGATCATGATGAATTCTTAATTTTTGTATACTACTGTAACGTGCTTTTTGGGCACCTGCCTTTTGGCTGTTCAGAAAACTCAGTTAGAGCAGAACGCTGCAGCATGTGTAGTGATGGGTGCTGTGGTTCTATCCTGCCACTGTGTATTTGGACTGCATTTGCCGCCCATTTGTTTCTGCACGCGGTTCAAGATGTAATCATCTGTAAAGTTCAAAATGACTTTGGACCAAATGACTGCAAGGAACGCCTCTCCCTACATGTAACCCCCATGAGGTCAGCCTGTGCTTGCATGTGCTGCTGCCGTTGGAAGTTTGGCTGGTGGTGGACCTGCAGAAAGACCTCAAAGTGTGGCAAACAGTATTTGGAACCCTTTGCCACTGGACATGATTGGCTTTCTCATGCCAGTGTTTTGTAAGTGCCTGAAAAACGGGAACGTGCCATGTGGGGGGCGGCAGGTGAGGCAGAACCGCCCTGCCAGAGTCCCTGGAAGATCGCCGCAGCCTAACTTGGCGATCACACACGCGCTCCGGCTGCTTGCTTGGGTGGGTGACGCGTGCATGCGCCATCTCCAGTTTCGGCTGCAGCCAGCGATCTCACCTGCCTCACCTGCCTCAGGTTCTGCCTCACTTGCCGCCCTCACACCTCACGTCCCTGCTGAACCCCGCCGACCCTTTTTTTAGTTTCTTTCATCATTTCTGTGGTACCTGCTCTCTGTCTTCGCTTCTTTCTGAATTTTGTTTTTATTCTGATCGGGTTGAGTCTCTCGGGGTTTTACTGTTGAGTTAGCTGCTGTATTACCGTATTTCTTCGAGTCTAAGGCGCCATCGATTCTAAGGCGCACCTTTACTTTCAGTACCACCAGCAGGGGAAAAAAATATCCATCGATTGTAAGACTCACCTCCCTTCATTGAATCTACCCGCTCAGCACCGAATCTCTCCAGCATGTCTCCTGCAGCGGAGGATGACTGAGTGCACTGCCTTTGCATAGCATTTCTGGCCCCGCCAGAAAATGCCATTTCCTTCGTTACCTGGGCTTGGGGGAGCTTCAGGGAGGCCTGCGCAAACCTCTGCAGGCCTCCCTGATCTTCACTTCGGCGAAAAACATCGATTTTTGGCCATTTCTGGTTTTCACGAAACTGGAAATGGCTGAAAATCACCGTTTTTTGCCGAACTGAAGTTCAGGGAGGCCTGCAGAGTGTTGCGCAGGCCTCTTTGAAGTCCCTCCAAGCCCCAGTAAGTAAGAAGATAGCATTTTGGGGTGCTTTTTGGAGACGTTCGATTCTAAGACGCACCCCATTTTTTGAAATGCTTAATTGGGAAAAAAACATGCGTCTTAGAATTGAAGAAATACAGTACTTGTGGTGTTTTTGTTTGGTTGTGTGTTTTTATTATTTGTAGCTACCCTGAGGTCTTTGTTTCTTTTCAGGAAGGGAAAGATGGAATACAAGTGTTTTTTTAATGCAATTAAATATTTCCTTGAGTCTTTATATCATGTTTGTATATTATAGAAATGTTTGTATTGAATAATAAAGAAGAGAACTTTGTTACTGTAGAAAGGGGTGACATGCCACACCTAATTTGCATTTCAGCAGATCTTTACACAAGGGTGCCTGTCATATAGCACAAAGGTTGTGGGTAGCAAGGAAAAAATAAAGTGTTTTGGGGGTGAGGGGGCAGGGCCTCCTCGTTCCGGTTCGTGGGCGCGGTGGTGGGTCGGGGCGCGACTTGCTGTCGAGCCCCTACTGCAGGAACGCCACTGTTCTCTTGTCAGATACGGAAGTGCCCACTTCCGGATTTCTCTTGCATCAGCCTTTTAAGCTGTCTCATGAGCACTATAGGGGATTTCTGATGATGCCACGAGTGTTACGTGAGCGAAACGTCAAAAGTATGTTTTAACATCTGTGAAATTTATTTTTTGTAATAAATTTATCTATAACGACGGAGTTTCCCGGCAACATGCGGATTTTTAATTCGAGAAAGTGTTTTGGTCTCTCTTCACAGTGCCCAGCTGATGGACATTACATACGTTCTCCCTGCAGGATGTCCTTAAAGCATGAAGGGGCCGTCCAGGAGCTGGCAGGTCCTTTGGCACGCGGATTATGCAGGATTTCTACACCGGCTAATCAGCAAGCTGTTCATGAATACCCTTGTAGTTTGCTTGTCATTTTCATGAATGAGTGGCTGCAAGCAAAGCATACCTCCTTGTAATTTTATTATCATAGGATGATACTGAATTTATCTGGTGCCATCAATGTACAGGGCGATTTGCACAGTAGCATAAACCCAACAGCCCCACCCATGAAAGATTTTACAATGTACCTGGTGTTCTTCTGGCATTGCTAACCTGGACTAAATTTATTTATTACATTTATAGCCCACCTCTCTTCTGTGAAGCACAGCGCAGCCTACGTCAGACTTTGGGCCAGTCTCCCATTCCAGGCATTGATCAGACCTGGACTTGCTCAGTAGAACCCATAATGTGCCTTCAGACCATGTCCTGGAACCAAGCATGAAATGTGAAAGCTTTCAAGTGACCTCTCCTTCAGAATGAGTATTTACAGGCCTAGAAGTCAAAAGACACTAAGCCATTAACGAATGAGAATTTCTTTCTGGTTGCCTAATGGTGCGTGATCATTTCTTGTATTGCAATATTGGCTTTTGTGTGCTGGAGCCCTCTTTTTTTCTTTTCCTGTTATGTGTACATGTCTTATTGGAGGTTCTCGTGTAGTGCTTCCTCCTGCATCAGTAAAAGTGGTCTCTGAGCCATGAAAGCTTATTCCACCAGTAGTCTTTGTGGAACTAGAGACCAGTAGTGAAGTCTTTAAATGACTCTTGGTTGTTTTGGACAGTAGACCAAGATGTCTGCCTTTCTGCAACCCTTTCAATCAAGGTCCTCTGAACTGGGGTTGGGTTGCTTCAGGGAGCAGTTGTGGGTAAGACTGGGTTGTAAGACAGGTACCCCCTGCTTTTCAACGGTCCGCTCTTGCGATGCGTTTCAGTTATAACCAGAAGTCATTCATTCGACGCATACTCTGCTCTTTCGACCTGTCTCGTCATGTTTGCACGGCCAATCAGGCACTGGTTTTTCCTCTTTTAGTCAACTCGGCACCATCTTTTCAGGCAGTCCGTTGGGCTTATTATACAGTACAGTTTTCAGGCGCATTTTTCGGCGGCCGTTTTGCATTTGCAAGCTAAAAATAGACTGGGTTCTGCTTTTCAACCATTTCCGGTTTTCGACAGTGCTACAGTCCCTAACCCGTCGAATAAACGGGAGATGCCTGTACCACTGTTCTTATGTTAATATTGTATGCGGTAATCAACCCTCGTCCCTAGCGTGAAGGATGAACCTGCTCGATAAAGATGCATCCGTGGTTTCTTTGCTGTACAAATAAGGTTTTTTCTGGTTGCCACTTTTCCCTACAGATAGCATAGAGAGCCCAGCAGGAGAGGAAAGCCAGTGTAAACGGGACATAAATGAACCTATAATATACAATATTTTAAAACTGATGACACCCAAGGTTCTGGCAATGGTTTTTGCCAGGGCTGCTTATTTATAGCACTACCTTTTTTTAGAGCATCCCACAAGTTATCCTTCTAATTTTGCTGGTTTTGGATGCTGCAATGCTTGACAAACCCAACGTTGCACTGTGTAGCAATTAATTGCTGCTAAACTGTGCAGTACTTTCCCCTCTCTCAATGGGCCCCCAGCTGCTGAAAAGAATATGAAGCTTATCAATAAAGAGCTAATGAGATTTGCAGTCCTTGCAAACGAAAAGCAAACTTGTTTCATTGTTGCTGCCATTATGAATGGCGAGATGTTCCACGGACAGGCTACCAGTTTTAGCTGCAAGAGCACCAAGATCTGTGGTGCCTTTTCAAAAATTGCTTTAATTACAAATATACAAGCAGAGTCCATTGGAGGCAAATATATCCCTATAAGGAGATAGGGAAAGTGCTGACCCTGCATCGGGTCCCCGAAGAGAGAGCAATTGCACCTTGCCAACCGCTGCTTTGCTGCCTCTCTGTAGCTGGAGGGGAGTCGCCTTCTCCAAGTTCCCCTGGGTATTCATGGGTATTGCCAGGGATGTGGATCAAGTCTCAAGTCAAGTCCCAAGTCTTTGCCCTCAAGTCTGGAGTCTTTGGTTGCGAGTCCCTATCTATTTAATGGGGAAAACGGGTTTAAACCTGGATAAAATTTGACTTGTCCTGAGTCAAGTCTTTCAAGTCTTTTACAATCGCTGAGTCAAGTCATTGATGCAACTTGAGTCCAACTTGAGTCCGAGTCAATAGACTCGAGTCTACATCACTGGGTATTGCACTCCAAAAGCTGGAAAGGAGCTCCCAGTTATCAAGAGATCATTAGCTCCCCTTCTTTGATGACACATCAGGCTCTCATCCTGAACTACTCAAAAGCCGTCTGTCTCAGGAGGACAGTAGAATGGATTCTGGTTGTGACCTTGTGATAACAACACGTCTGTCTTTGCTATGCCTCCTGCCTCTTTTCTGTCTTCATCGCTTTGGGGCCAATTCATAGATAACCTGCACAGTGTGGTTGTTGTTACAGGACCCCTCCCGTGCCTGTAAGGAATAGGAACTTTCCATGCTGGCATTTCTTGCCCTAGTAGAGCAAATGTTGTCTTTGTGATCCAGATTTGCCCATTTCTTTTGGTTCATTCTTGGGTGGAAAAAAAACAGCAACAAAAAAACCATCACCACCAATCTTTTTAGGTCAGGGTTTTAATTTTATCTTGCACTGATTACTGTATTGGTCTTCTGGCTTCTCATCTTAGTTTCTGTTCTGATCTCATCTCCTTGCCCGGTTTATTTTGCTTGATGTTGCAACAGCCATGTTGCTCCTCCCTCTTTCTTGGTTCCTGTTACCTTCATGTGTTGCGTTTGGGCACCATCTTCTTGCATTTAGAGTAGACCAAGGATCTTGTGCATTTAGACCAAGGATCTACCTACCACCTTTGCTCTTTCTATATTCTCTTGGTCTCTGTTTTGGTAATTATTTTGTGTTCAGTCACCTCATTTGTGTGTGTTTCTCTTTCATGTTTCACCCTGTTGTGCAAATTGCTTCTTATGCATGGAATTCCGCGCACTTGTAATATGCACTCCTACTTTCTTTAACAGCGCAATCCTATCCAATTTACATCACTGGTGTAACCAGCGGGAGAGTGCAGGACAGGAGGCTTTGGAGGGGAGAACAGTCCTACCTTACTGGTGCAGTAAGCATTGCAAAGGGTGTGCACTGAACTGTGCTTGAGACTGTAAGTTTGGAAAGCAACACCTGGAAGAGAAGGTGTGGTGGCCGTGGGGTTTTGAGTGATCCTGTTTCCAAGGATATTTCCTTTGCCATGAATACTCTTTTCTTGCTAGTCTGCCACTTGGAACTCATGAAATTGATTCTGGGCTGATCCAAGCAGTAGCAGATAGAAAGACATGACACATGGAGGTCACAAACACCAACAGTGGTTTAGTGGCGCGTCACTGACATACAAGGCCGCCCCATTCATGAGGTTAACTGAGATGGTCACCAGATTGGTGGAGATCCCCCTACTGCAGTGGTTCCCAAACTGGGAGGCGCGGCTCCCAGGGGAGCCGCAGAGTGCCACAGAATCCTCTCGGAAAACAGTGCAATGCCAATTGGCAGGCATCAACATAATGTAATGGGGAGCCGTGGCTAATGGTTGCCAATGGCCAAGAGACACACAGGTCAAAAAAGTTTGGGAAACACTGCCCTACTGTGTCCACCCACTCACCTCCATTGCTCCTCCTCCTGTTCCCTGGATTGGAAAAGGAAGAGGGGGCGAAGCAAAGAGGAAATGGTGAGGAGGGGAGAGTCCTCTGCACTTCCTCTTCACCCTCCTCTTCCTTTTCCAATCTAAGGAATGGGAAGAACAGAGGCTGGCACGCATCACGGACTCCAGGAGGCCTTAGCACGTCCTGGCCACAAGTGCCTACGCTTCATTTCTGTGGGGCGTAAAGGCGAAGGCCTTAATCCAGCACAACCTTGGATAATTGGATTAGGAACTGGTTGAAGACCAGGAAACAGCGACTGGGAGTCAATGGGCAGTTTTCACAATGAGGAGAGGTGAAAAGCGGTGTGCCCCAAGGATCGGACTTGGTACCGGTGCTTTTCAACTTGTTCATAAATGACCTGGAGTTGGGGATAAGCAGCGAGGTGGCCAAGTTTGCAGATGACACTAAACTTTTCCGGGTGGTGAAGACCAGCAAGGATTGTGAAGAGCTTCAGAAGGATCTCTCCAAACTGGGAGAATGGGCAACAAAATGGCAGATGCTCTTCAATGTAAGTAAGTGCAAAGTGATGCACATTGAGGCAAGAAACCAAAATTTCACATATACGCTAAAGGGTTCTGAATTGTCTGTGACGGATCAAGAGAGAGATCTTGGGGCGCTGGTGAACAGGTCAATGAAAGTGTCGACCCAGTGTGTGGCGGCTGTGAAGAAGGCCAATTCCATGCTCGGGATCATTAAAAAAGGGATTGAGAATAAAACGGCCAATATCATTATGCCTTTGTACAAATCGATGGTAAGGCCACATCTGGAGTATTGTGTCCAGTTCTGGTCACCACACCTCAAAAAGGATATAGTTGAATTGGAAAAGGTGCAGAAAAGAGCGACCAGAATGATTCGTGGGCTGGAGCACCTCCCTTATGAGGAAAGGCTACAGCGTTTGGGGCTTTTCAGTCTAGAAAAAAGGCGGTTGAGGGGGTACATGATTGAGACATATACAATTATGCATGGGATGGAGAGAGTGGATAGAGGGAAATTCTTCTCCCTCTCGCACAACACCAGAACCAGGGGACAGGCACTAAAATTGAGAGGCGGGAGAGTTAGAACGGATAAAAGAAAATATTTCTTTACTCAGCGTGTAATTCATCTGTGGAACTCCTTGCCACAGGATGTGTTGATAGCACCTGGCCTAGCTGCCTTTAAAAGGGGTTTGGATAGATTCATGGAGGAAAAGACCATCACAGGTTACAAGCCATAAGCAACCTCCTGGTTTTAGAAGTGGGTTTTCTCTGTGCCAGGTGCAGGGGAGTGGCAGCAGGAAACAGGTTATCTTGTTGGCTGTGTGCTCCCTGAGGCATCTGGTGGGGCCACTGTGTGATACAGGAAGCTGGACTAGAGGGGCCTTTGGCCTGATCCAGCAGGGCTCTCCTTATGTTCTTATGTTAACCTTCTCTTGTGGTACCAACTTCTATTTTATTTCATTTAAAAATTATATTCTGAAGTCAGGGAAATTACACACACACAACCCCCCCTTGAAATCATTAAAAGGAACAAATCCCACTACTTGTTTAACCCCAACAACCAGGGGTTAGGTGAGGCCAAATTAGGGATGGTATTGTAATGTTTCCTGGGGGAGACCATTGTTTCAGTAGCTTGTGGCTCCACCTGTTTCCTCCTCTGACTGGCGGTAGTTCTCTAGGGCCGGCCTCCAGCAGAGAGACCCTTTCCCCCAGCGCCGGTAAGTTGGTGCAGGCAGTGGGTGGAGAGGGGGAATATTGGGGTGGGGATCGGGGCCACTGTGAGGCATCTTGGTGAGGGCAGGGGGCAGACCTCTGTGGCTGTGGTGCTGCTGATATCCTCCCCCCCCCCCCCCGCCTCAACTTGCTTCCTCGGATCCACTCGGACTTGCATCAGCCAAAAAGAGCTGGCGTAGATCTAGGTAGACCTGCTGCAAGGCAACAGGGGATTCCCCTACTTTGAGGAGACCTCTTGACCATTTGATGCAGCGTGTGCCCCTGTGGCGTACGCTGCATCTGCACTAATGGCGTGGGGGTAGGATTGGGGCCCAAATTTCATACCTTTCGCTTCCAAACTAAAACCGATGGAGCTCTTTGCTGCTTCCAGTTTTTTGCTAAAAGAACACATGCAGTTACTAATACATAATTCACTCTAGCGAAATGTTTTCTGATTGGTCCCTGAAGGCATTCCGGCAATCTAATAACCGGATTTAGAAGAAGTTAATAACCAAGAGCCTCTTTAATCTGTGTCAAAATACCTGTCCAGTATTCCTGTACACACAACCTCACCGTGAGAAAATTGCCCCAAGCAATGTCACATCTCCAGCAAATCTAACTAGGGTGTCATGCCGTCTGTACACCACTCCAGAGAAACGGTCTCTAGAAGATCTGTATTTCCCAATTCTCCTGACAAAGATTTTGCTGTTGGACACCCTGTACCGTAGCGTTGCATTTCTGCTCCCAGTTCTGTTTGCCTGTTCCTGTTACATTTGTCACTTGCATCATTAAAGAATACATCTCCGAAAACAAACCATCAAATTTTTCTGGATAGATTGCTTGTTCAAAGACCATCCTTTTCCTGTTCATTACATGAAGGCATGCCAAACTTTGTATATCGTTCTTAATTCATATATGCACTGGAGAAAAGGAAAAGTGAAAATTGCTATCTTGGAAAAAGTCTGCTATCCCAAGGGAGTTTCTTTTCTTCCACATATCAGTGTTCATATGTGAGGGGTTTTTTTAACTGGAGATTGAACCTGGAACCTTCCGCCTGTCTACAAAACTTGCACTTTACTTTATGGTCTTCTCCCATAGCTTAGTTATGCACATACTACTGTATGGCAGTATTGGTTGGTCTGTTTCAACTGCTCTCCAGGGTCCCAAGCAGAGGTCTTTCGGCTTGCACTCTTGACCACTCTGCTACACAAGTTTGCCAAGGCTACACGTAGCTCCTTTTCAAACTTCCCCCACAATTAGTCTTGCCAATGATTTGTTTGTGGTTTTGTTCCCCTCTCCTGCTCTGTCTTGATTGTGCAAAAGCTGCTTCTTCTGCGATTACTTCCATCTTGCTGGACCAATGGATTCATACATTCCGCCTGGGGACCTTCTATAGTCATGGCTATGTGCGCAACCTGCTAAGAAAACCTATCCTAAGGCAGTGTTTCCCAAACGTTTTTTGACCCATTGCACCATTGGTCACGGCTCCCGATGATATGTTGATGCCTGCCAATTGGCATTGCTCTGTTTTCCAAGAGGATTCCGTGGCACTCCGCGGCTCCCTTGGCTGGTTTCTGCGGCTCCCCTGGGAGCCACGCCTCCCAGTTTGGGAACCACTGTCCTAAGGTAACTCAAATTCTGCCTGTCGTCCCTGCCCCCCCCCCCCCGCAGAGCTTCTTTGTCATCATGTAGCAAGAAGACTGAGGTCAGTGAATTGCTCCACTGTAACCCCATGCAGTTCCAAAGCATGTCAATGCGAGTAGATAAATAGGTACCGCTTGCAGGAAGGTAAACAGCGCTCCGTGTTCCAGCCGCATGCTACGCGCTGCGGCAAGGAGAGTCACGCCGGCCACATGACCACAGAGGCGTCTTCGGACAACGCTGGCTCTTCGGCTTTGAAATGGGGATGAGCACCACACCCTAGAGTCGGACACGACTGGACTTAATTGTCAGGGGTCACCTTTACCTTTTTAACCCCATGCAAGAGTCCAACGGTCAAACATGCTTGTAGAGTTCTGAGAAAAAATACCTGAACCCTGAGAGCAGCACCGTGTCTCTTTCCTGTGTGCGCCACAAACCCACTGCTGTGGGGCTCTCCTCTGCACCTTCGTCGAGTCCCCTTCTCCTTTGGAGCCCCACGAACCATGTTGGTGTTTGCAGCAGTGCTGCTTGCTGGGTGGCCCCCACCATCTGTCTGCACAACGAAGCGACGAGCCAACAAAATAATCCTACTGACAACAGAGAGAAGAGCCAAAGCAGGGTGTTTTTTCTCTGTGTGTAGCTTTACATATGTGAAGGTCTTAACTTCTTCTCTTCCCAAGCTGCAAGCTACTTTTAAAAGCACATAGCTAAGAGGTAGAGTTCAGATGTTACACAAGCTGCTGGTAGGAGATTTCCCACCCCGTATTAACCTTTTGTAGTTCGTGGGCAGTGTGGAGGATTCCCCGGGGCCAGCCTGCCGGGATTTCCTTGCTTCCCGAAGATGTAAGCCCTTGGTGGAAAGGTCACAATTGTTGGAAGTTCTCCAGTGGAAGCATACGGCTGGCTTTAGTTGGGCGTCATGAGAGCTGTCCCAGCACAATCCCGCACCCGGGTCACCCCAGCTCACTGTTGCTCTGGATTCCAGAGCAGGCCCTGGTCTGCTGCTGCTGCTGGTGGTGGTGCCATCTTCTGTTTGCAGGTTTGCTTCTTCCTCCCAGCCTGCCTTGTTGTCCGTCTTGCTTTGCCTGCTTGAGGTATAACAGGAGCGAGGTGGCCTCTTAGGCTGGATTCACACTACACAAATCCCGGCGCGTTACGGAGATGCGCAGAGCTCTTTGACAGCATTTCGGAAGCAAGCGGAGCAGCTGCGCTCTCCCCTTGTACAAGATGGGGAAACCCATCTTTTGAGGGGGCAGGTTCGCGGAGCTACTGCATCCACCAATCGCATGAGAGGGGGAGGATAGTGGTTGCATGCCAATCAGAATTACCTCCAATCTGTAAGCTGCGCTTTCTTAAGAAGGCGGGATAGCAGGAGGGACAACAGGCAGGAAGACACTCCCCAGCTCCAAGCGCGTGGGCAGAGGCATCCGCGCTTGGATTTGTGTAGTGTGAATCCAGCCTTAGGCGAGAGGGTTAAGACTCGAGTTCTGGCTCATTCTTCGGATCATTGGTTAATGTCCTGTGACCACTTCACACAGGCAGTTGTCGAGTTGCAAAGTGAGCATCCTTCCTCTCCCCTACGCTACAGCCATGTGATAAAAAGGCTCCATGTGCAGTTAGGTGGCAGGTGATGATGCGAATCTCACATGACTATCACAAGGTACTCATGACTGTCTCGCTGAAACAAAACAACTGCCCGGAACATTCTAGACTGGAGGAGCAAGTTGCTCCTTGCAAATAAACAGGAAAGGGACCTCAACTGTGCTTTCACCAAATGAATATACAATTTCTTCCCCCCAAGCTGTGTAAAGAAACGGGGAAAGGGCCGAGTTTCAGCCACTCCCTCCCTTGGCATTTGCTTAACTTCGCAATCGCTGGCAGCAGCTTCCGGCTCTCGACTGTTTTGAAAACTGGCTCCCCCAGTTTTCTGTTATCAACCCTTGTGTTGGAAGAGGGTTGGGACATCCATGTTCTTTACTGCAAGAATTGCCTTTCCAGTTGCTAAGCCACAGGTCCACCTGCCTCGACAGCATTTCCATTCGGCATATTTTGCAGATTATTGACACTGCAGCCTAGGGCAGTCTTAACGCATGGGCTCTTAGAGTTGGAGGAAATCAAAAGTGGCCATCCGGACGGTGGTTCTTTCTTCTTCCTCTCTGCAGTCTATCTACATATCTAGAGTGTTCCTCAAGGCAAGCACAGGTACACAGCAGGAAGTGTTGGCAGAGCAAAGCAGAATGATTTTGCAAGTAAGCCAAGCTAATGCAATGCAGGGAAAGCAAACAAAGGGGAGAGGAGAACTGGGGGAGAGCCCCCTCTTCACCCCAGATAAAGTGACCAGTCAGAAGTTTGGTTGTGAGCATAATTTATTCATCAAGTCATTCCAAGTGAAACTTTCATTGGCCCAGTTCTGTTGTTGCCCAAGAACACTGTGTGATGCTGCCAGCATAACATCGCAGCTTGCAGAGCTGCTCCAGTACATGGACTGGAAATGCATCCCACTTGGAGCGTTTGTAAGAGTTTTTCACATACTATGCAGATGCACACCGAGGAATTCAATGTATCTGCAGCCTGCCCCACATGGATCGTGTGTATAGTCGTCAAATACCTGTTTGTCATGATCCCACTTCACATTTTTTGATGCCAGCTTCCCGAGGTGCAACATACTCATCTGTTGCAGCAAAAACAACACAGACTCTTGTAGCATCATGTAAAGACCAATCACTTTGTTTTAGCAAACGTTTTTGTGAACTACAGTTCATTTCATCAGATGCAGGAGGTGAAATCCTCAGGTGTGCGTACAATTGTGTGTCTGAATGTGCATGCACACTGCCTCCATGGGTACAGACAGTGGCGTATAATAATGGTGGAGCCTGAGGGGCACGTGACCCAGGCACAACACCAAGGGGGGGTGCAATTGTTTTCCTTGCTCCAGGGGGCGACCCTACCATTCAAAGAGGAAAAATGCTCCCAACACAAGCGGTGGCGGTGAAAACAGTAGGGTCTCTTCCCTGAGGAGCAAGTGGGGTGGCTGGAGCTGGGGGGGAGGCGACTGTGGAGGCTGGGGCGACCTACAGTTTTCACCTTCTCACTGCCTCCACCACTGCCAGTCGGGTTGTGAGCTGCTTTGACCACTTTTTTTTCTTTTTTTTTCCTTCGCTCCGAAGGGAAAAAAGAGGAAAAAAGTTGTTGGCCGCTCAGAGTGGCTCGCAGTCTGGAAGTAATTGGCGGTGATATCATCACTGCCAATGACTTCTGGGTCTTCTGGCACTCAGGAGGTGCCATCACAACTGATGCCCGGGTGCCAGAAAACCAAATTACACCACTGGGTATGAAGAAGAAGGGAAAAGTGTAGTGAAAAGTGGTGTTAAGAGACTCTGGGATGGAAGAGGTACAGTCAGGGACCATTATTCTGTAAAGTGTGGTGAAGATTCAAGGGAATTCAAATTACAAAGGAATTATGAAGGGAGAGAAACTGCTGAACTAAGTTTTTTTTTTTGGGGGGGGGGAGAATCTTGATTCTGTTTGGTTTGGCTAGAACAAAGATTAACGTTTCCTGTCTTATTTACATTGTTAAATAACTTAGGTCAGTTCAGCCAGAAAGACAGTATTAGTACTTATATTGCTGTTGTAAGTTATCAGTGAACTTATCTCATGAATAGATAGGGGTAGGAGAAAATGATAATGAAATAACACATAACAGCGCTTTCTGCTAAAAAATTGCAAAAAAATAAATTAAATAAAAACAAACCATGTAATTTTCGTCATTCTTCATCTGTTGATACTGTACAGCCTATACCACGCACCCAGTACACTTTTAAAGCGGTTACAATGGCTAAAAATGGGGGGGGGGGATGGAATAAAAACACATCGCTTTCTGCCATTTCATTTTGGTTAAACACTGAAATCTGCGAAAAAATAAAGCCATTTTCTCCCTCCTCTTCCAGCAATGAACTCAGCATAGCCGTGGAATCTGCTTGATCTCTTACTGTGAATTGTCACTGTACTTTCCATATACTGGCCACTAACTACCACCTCTTCTACCCAAGAGCCCCTTGACTTGACCTTGCATCACCTTTTTTCCTCCCTATCCCCTTGTTTGCGTGCGTGTACACCCACCCACCCCCACCCTTGCTTATTGAGGATTTCACTTTGTTAGCATTTGGAAACTAACAAAACCTCAAGAATGTAATGTGTGAAGAGGTCCTTAGAGTGGGTTGGTTAAGATGACCCAATAAACCGGTGGCTTGTTGGGTGATGATGAACACAAGTTTCAGGATCTGTGAGCCCATGTGTTCTTTTCTCCCCTCCCGTTTCCTCCTCCCCTCTTGAGCCCAGGAGTCCTTATTTGTTAGACCATGGCTCCATGCGTTGTCCAGATCCCAGTTTCATACCCTGGTTTGTAAACCATAGTTAACCCATGGTTACCTGGTCTGGATGACATGCAGAGCCATGGTTTCAACAGCGCTGTTTCTGCCAAGGCTCTGAGAGGGAGAGACATAAGGAGGCCTCGGAAATCAAGGAACGCTACGTGGAAAGGGGCAGACCAAGAGGGGTGACGGAGGGAGATGCTGCCGAGGTACTGGGAAAGCCCAGTTATCGGGCGCGCTGTCCTTTCAGCAGTGCTCTTCTGCCAAAGCATCACTTTGTGGAGCACCTCTCAGCTGCAGAGCTGTGAAGCGATGTCTGGGCAGAAGCCACGCTTGTGGAAGGTCCGCCTGCATGATGATTGTTCACTCTCATATCTTGAAACTGTTATCAAGATTTGCATATTTTCTCTTTTGCCATTTACAGCTAATAGATTCCTACGTGAGAACAAAGTGCTTATTAGTAAGGTTCTGTAGCTTTCATGGCCAGAAATAAAGTGATTCCAGCTTCACAGGATTAACAGCCATGTAGAAATCTATATGTTTACAAACGTTAACAAAAACACAACGTTTCGTCCACACGCTGCGGACCTCGTCAGGTATCAGGCAACAGAGTTGCAGAGGTGTTCGCCTCTTGATGTACAGTACTAGGCTGGCTTATTATGGAATAATAAAGTGCTTATTTCTGGCCATCATCTGCTTAATGACATCACTTCCTCCTTAATGCTGACACTTCTGGATCTCAGCAGGTGCCATGAATGCTGTTTGGCTTGCTGTATGGAACACGTTTGATACCCCTGAGCTAAAGCTTTAGTGTCACTCTTCTTATCTCTCACACTTTAAGGCTTGTTACTAGATCAACCTTGTTTCATTTCCTTTTGCAATTCACTCAGCTGTTTTCAACATTTTTTTCCTCTGTCCGTCATGTGTGTACTGACATATCTGACTACTGAAGATGTCACTTCCTGCATTTGCTGAAGCAGAGCATAGTCCAGGAAAGCTTTTTTTTAATAAAACCAAGCTGACAGGCTGCTGCCCAATATCTGCCTTTCCAGGGGAAGTGCAGCACCAAAGGCTGCAAAACCATTGGTTGCCAACCCCGCCATCCCCTTCTTTCTTCTTCTCTTTCAGCCACTGCCTGGCAAGTGGCTTACTTCACTCGCAAGCAAGATCACAAAGGGAAGGAAAAGTTTGAGTCCATCAAACATTTGACATTTGAGAGTTATTTTGAAGACAGCAGATGACCCTCCCAGGCGAAGGTTCAACGCTGTCCAGCTCCTAGATTTCCTGTTTGAATGTTTAAATAGTAACACTTGAGCTGCATAATCGCCGGGTATGTCTTTGTGCTGGCTTGTAAGTGCCGATGATCAAACCAGTTCAGCCTTTTTGTATTTAAAAAAGCCCCATGCAGCGTTTCAAGTGGTATTTTATGTTTCAAATGCTAGTTTTGAGATGAAAAGGCAGCTCTTGGTTCGGCAAACATTAAAGGCTTGTTGTTCCTCTCTCTCGGCCAGCTCTTTTTCCATCCAAAGATAACAGCAAATCTGGGCTTGTCCCCCATGAAGCTGCAGGGAGTACTGGTTGCTCTGAGCTGTGTGGGGTGGGGGTGGGGGCAGGAATAAACCATAACCCTGTCCTTAAAGCTGACGAGGCACAAGTCCCAGTTTTAGGCAGTGTTTCCTCCACCAGAGCATTTTAACAAAATCGAACCCTCTGACAATTAGGAGAAGTGGGCTGATTCTCTCTGCTGTGCTTTGGGTGCAAAGGCTAGTTTCAACCACAAGCTTCGTTTCACAACTACTGTTGTATTATAGAGATAATGGAAACTCTACTTCCTTGAAATAAGATAAAACCCTTGACTTGTAGCAGTTCCTTCAGGAGAACAGAGCAGCACATTGAACCTATCAGAAGCAATGGTGGTTTTTTTTATAATGGTTAGGGCAAGTTCAATTGTTGCAACTCTCCCCCCCCCCCCATCTCCAGTGATCCAATAGAAATAGAGTAAAAGGCTAGTGGAGGATAAGATTTCAGCCGTAGCAGGGGCAAATGGAATTCCATTTGAATTCCACGGCTTCCTCCATGGAGCTCCACTCCCATCGCTTGCCCAAGCTGAGCTGGAGGATCATCTGAGCCTGGGCTTCTTGTAGGCAAAGACTCTGTACCAGGCTCTAGCTCAGGGCCAAACTAGGTGGCATCTGCCCAATTCACACATGAAAGGGGTGTGTGTGAAAGGGGGGGGGAGGGAGGCGAGGCACTCCCTCTCAGTCTCAGCTACAATATGGTGATGATAATACTTCCTTTACAGAGCTGTTCGTTTTTTATTCATTATTTTATTTTTAAAATTTCTATCCTGCCTTTCTGTCTCCTATGAGAAGCCCAAGGCAGCTTACAATTACAGAGTCAATAAAAACAGCAATAAATAAATAAAACAGACAATATAAAAACCAAAAGAATCAAACCACAGAGTATCAGTAACAAGAGAGCAAAATCCAAAACTGAACAGCATCAAGCCAGAAGAATAACTCAACTAATAAGCCTCGTAGTAACGATAACATCCAAATAATACACATGAAGTGCTTCACACACTCAAAAAGCACGACACAAAGGCTAATTCTTCTTATGTATTCTTTTGAAATCAGAACGGATGCTTTGTGTTAGTAATTTGTGGAACTACTTGCCACAGGATGTTGTGATGGCACCTGAAGGGCTAGATATCTTTAAAAGGGGATTTGACAGATTTATGGAGGAAACATCTATCACAGGTTACAAGCCATGATGACTATGTGCAACCTCCAGGTTTTTGAGGCAACAACCTATCTCTGAATGCTAGATGCAGGGGAGTGGCAACAGGATACAGATATCTTGTTGTCGGTGTGCTCCCAGAGGCATCTGGGGGGGGGGGCACTGTGAGATACAGGAAGCTGGACTGAATGGGCCCTTGCAATGCATTCTGGTACGACCTTGGGATAGGGGAGAGGGGAGTTGTGCGACCTGGAAGAGGCTTCCGGAGCACAATTTCAGTATGGTTAAAGAAAGAACACGCAGCAGTTTCAGTCAAACGGTGTGTTCCCCCCCCCTCCTTTCCCTTTTAACAGCGTTTCTACAGTGGACGAGAGAGGAGGAGGGAGGAATAGGGAGGAGGAGCCTACTGCTTGCTTGGTTCGGTCCCTGCTTCCACCCATTGCTTTTTCAGCAGAGTGGGCAGCTAGGAGAGGGGAGGAGGGGGAGCAGGTCATGGTGGAGGCAAGGCGGGTGCTGATGCCTGCTCTGCCTGGTGATGTCGTTGCGTCACTTTCGCTAGAAGCGGTGGAGTGCCAACCCAGCCCGCTCCAGAAGCAGAGCGTGCATTTGCACCCGCCTTGCCTCCACCATCCACTGCTGCTGCTGGTCCTCCTCAGCCCCACCATAGTGCCCCTGGTCGTTAGTCTGCAGCGGTGGGGCAAGGGCTGTCTGAGGCAGCTGGGCAGACCACTCTACAAAGGCCAGCAGCACTTCCTCCTTTCTGTAGGTCCCTCGCTGACTGCGTAACCTCGCTGTGTCTCTGTTGAGGGTCCCTGTGTGAGAGTCATAACATGATGAGGGTAGTACATTCAAACGTGCACCAGTGCCTGAGTGTAGTGGTCAATTCAGACAGGCTACATATTGCAGGATTCAGGAAACCTCAGCTGTTGGGGTTCAGGTGTAGGGGTAATTCATACAAGCACCCCTGAGGTCACGCAGTGACAGGCAGCTGAAAGGGTTAATGGACTCCGTCAAAGAGGTACAGTGTTCAAATGTGCACGTCACTGCTGGACGTTGCAGTCATCAAATGACAACTGTTTATATGTGGAAGCCGTCTCTGAAGGTGATTCTGGCATTCAGTATACTACTTACAGTCCAATCCTATCTAGGACTGGGCTGCCGGCCAGAGGGGAGAGGAATGGGTGGCGGGGAGGCTGCGGGAGGGGGTGGATCCGGTGGCGATGGTGCATGCCGGATCCTATCCCCTTCGTCAGCAGCCTCCCCGACCCCTTTCCCTCCTCGGACTGGCACAGGTCCAAGGAGACCCATTGTGGAGCAAGAGGTTTATGGAGGGGTAAGGGGATTTAAATCTCCCTTTCCCTCCAAAGCCTCCCGATCTCTCCCACCCCGGGAAACAAAGTGCTCCTTTTCTATGCAGCTGCACCAGCGGGGGAAAGGACAGGATTGGGCTCTTAAACAACGTTAAGAGTTGCAGTGGAGCGTCACCTCTCAAGTACAAGTTCCTCGGATGCTTAGCTACATCTTACTCAGCTTACTGTTTTCCACATTTCACTTCTGACATTAAATCATCCCCCACCGTTTAAATAATGGAAACTCTCTTTACTTGCCAAGTGCTTGGTTTTTGCTGTTGCTTCTGTTGCTCCAAAAGTTTTTCCTTTCCAAAAGGACTGGAAACACGACTCAGCCACTGTACATAAAGCAGAATGGAAAAGTTCACATTTTATGTTACCTCTGATTCATATTTTCCAGATATGACTATTTCAGCCACCACAGGTTGTAACTTTCACAATCCATTGGTGGTAGTTTGTGTGTGTTTTTAAAATATAAGTAATGCTTCTAAGGGATCTGCCTTTCTCTCTCTTTTTTTTAAGTGGGCAGGGAGTGAGTGAAGCAACTCTTTTAAGCATCTTTGAGGAAATGGAGGAAAATTACTTCTTATTTATTTATGTTGAAAATATATAGTCTGCTTTACAATTACAGTATTCAGATTCTCAAAAAGGAAAACCTAGAAGATTAAAATACCATTTAAAATAGTCACAGAATTTTTTTAAAATAAAAATCATTCCCCCAATCCAGCCACCTGTTATATCTCCATAGAGCGGAGGAAGCAGATCGTTCTAGTTCAGGGGTTCCCAACCCCTTCCTGGCTGAGTACCATTTCCGGTGCCACTCTCCTGCTGCGTACCACCGGAAGTGACTGGCGACGACATCATCGCCAGTTACTTCCGGGTTTTCAGAGGCCAGAAAACACAGGTAGGAGGCTCTGGGCGAGTGGGAGGGCCCTTCTCAGCATTCCTGAGAGACTCGGCCAAAGGCAGGAGCCTCTCAGGAACAAAAACGCAGTGCAGAAAGCACTGCATCGGAGCGGGATTCCAGTGGTCCGTGTACCACCAGCAGTCGGCCAAAGTCCCACTGGTGGTACGAGTCCCACTGCTTGAGAACCCCTGTTCTAGATTATGCTCTTGTCAGTCCACACTGTTGTGTGGGCATCTTGTGTGTTCAACCGGTGTCCTTGGAGTATAGGCTGGAGGCTGAAAACAAAATTAGCAAAACCCTTTCACTCTCACTAGATGGATTCACCGTTGATGCTTGTCACCGACCTGCCTCCTGAGAAAGGGAAAGGCCTGTCTGTCAAGGCAAGATGACTGTGCTCCTGGCAGCCTTCGTTGGGCTTCACTTTCTTATTGCACACTAGTCCCGAGTCTTCTTTCCCAGCAGTCTGAGGGTTCCTCATGGGGGTGATGAATACAGTGAACAAGCTGCCTGCTGTGAAAACAAAGGTAATGTATGAGCAAAGAGTCTAAGCTGTGAGCCAGCAGATCCTTGGTTAAACCTTTCCTCTGCCACAAACTCACTAGGTAACGGGCAGCCCCATCCACCGTAACTCCCTGCGCAGCAATGCAGAGGCGCCAATGTGGTGTCTGCTGCATCCCGCAGGGGAATTTTGGCCTCCAGAAGCCTCCTCCTCAGGGCAAGGGAACACTTGTTCCCTTGCTCCAGGCAGGTAAGCCCCTGCTGGCCTAGTGGGTTTACTTGGACCTGCGCCAGCGATGTTGCTGGCGCAAGTTCACATAAGAACATCAGAAGAGCCCTGTAGCTGGATCAGGCCAAAGGCCCATCTAGTCCAGCTTCCTGCATCACACAGTGGCCCCACCAGATGCCTCAGGGAGCGCACAAGACAACAAGAGACCTGTATCCTGTCGCCACTCCCTTGCACCTGGCACAAAGAAAACCTACTCCTACAACCAGCAGGTTGCTTATCCCCATCATGGCTTGTAAGCATGGACCCATGAAGGCGAATCGAGCCTGGTTAAGGGTCTTGGATTCACCAGCTGCCGCTGAACCCACCTCCCTTTCCGGTCCCAATCCACTCTCCTCCCTGCCCCCATCGCCACCCCCACTCTGTACCCCTTCCACCCCCTGCGTGATCTTACCTGGGGCAGTGGGCATCCGGAGTCCACTGCTGTGCGGAGCTGGCCGCTTGTTGCTTCCGGCAGCAGCCAGCCCACGTTCTCTGGCGTGTCGCCTTTTGTGACAGCCAGGAAAGCGCCCAGTGTATGCTCGTTCAGACGGCACTAGGCACTGTTCGGATTGGGCCTTTAGATTGCAGTTACCTGGGAGTAAGCCCCATTGAAAACAAAAGGATTCACTTCTAAGTAAACGTGCAAGGACTGGGCTGTTAGGTGAGCCACTCTTCTCTCAGCCTCATGTCCTGCAATATAGCGGTATGAATGCTGGCCTCTTCTGTCAGGGTGTTGTAGGGATTACACAAGCAGTGTAGTGGAGCGCTAACAAAAGTGCTGGATGCACGTTAAATATTACTGAAGGATGGACTGGCTCTAAAACAAGTTCAGTATTTGTGCAGGGCTCTTTGAGTGTGCAAAGCACATCCCGTGAATCTTGACGTACGGTAACTTATCCCCCTCCTGTAGCTGGGACTGAGAGGTGGCTCAAGACCACCTAGTAAATTCATAGCAGAGGCAAGATTTGAGCCAGGGAACTTCCCATTTGCTAACTTCCCATCTCGTCGCTGCAACAGCTCTCAGGTGAGATGCCTCCTAACTGAAAGCTTCAGTTCTGTGCCCTGCTGAAATGCAGGGCTGTTTTCACATCTCTCCAAAGCTCAAGAAAGACAAGAGTCTTAAAGAGAGAGAGAGAGAGAGAGAGAGAGAGAGAGAGAGCGAGAGCAAACAAACATACCCCCAAATGAGTAATTTGTTTGTGCCAAGGCTGGAAAACCTGTGAGCTTTCTTTTCGCGTGTGTGTCACGGCCAAGTGTGGCTCTTTCATCACAACTGATGGCTTAAAGGTCACAGACTAGAAGGTTTCCCCACATGCAGGCCACATACCTTTGCTTTTCCATGGTAAGGTTGCCCATGCCAGCTTCTTGCTTTTCAGTGTTGTTTTCAATACTCACAGTCAACCCTCCACCAAATATTCCAGCGCTGGCCAAGGTGCAAATGCCTCAAGATCTGGTTTGCAGGTCTAAAGGAGAGCTGTGAATGCAAGGACTTCCACAGATGAACTACACGCTGGGTAAAGAAATATTTTCTTTTGTCCGTTCTAACTCTCCCTCCACTCAATTTTAGTGCATGTCCCCTGGTTCTGGTGTTGTGCGAGAGGGAGAAGAACTTCCCTCTATCCACTCTCTCTATCCCATGCATAATTTTATGAATTCATGAAACCCAGCCGCAAGACGTGGTGAATCAATGTGACATCCACTAGCCGCCCTAGATGACTCTAAAAGGGGATTAGACAAATTCATGGAGGAGAAGCCTGTCAGTCAGGATGGCTGTGCACTCCCTCACTGGCAGTCTGCCTCCGAAATCCAGTTGCTAGGAAGCAACGGTGGGAAGTGGCTCCCTCCTTGTCGTGCTTGTGGGCTGCCCAGAGGCACCTAGTTGGCCACTGTGAGAAACAGGATGCTGGACTAGATGGATCTGTGCTCTGATCTGGCAGGGCTCTTCTTACGCTCTTGTGCTGCGTAACCAGAATCAAGATGGCGGAGAAGTTGCACAGCTGAGCGTCACAAACCGGGCATGGAGGATTCTACTTTTCAGGGCCCAGATTTGCGACTCCCATTTGCGATCTCTCTCTCAGCCTCTTGACCGGGTTGCCAGAAGAGGCAGTGGATGTGTTGTTTCAATGGTGCTGGTTTCGATGCCTCTGTTTTGGTTCCAGCTGCCAGAGCAAAATGGTAGCATCCGCAGCTCAGACAAGCAGAGATGATAAAGGAAGGAAGTCCTTTCTCATTCCCTATTCCGTGGGTCCCTTGTTAGGCTCCTTCCAAAACATTCAGAGTGTGTCTTAGCTGTTGTGTTCCTAAACCGACTTCTGCAGCTCAGTAGTTAAAAATAGAACGAGTCTCTTTGATATTTGTTCTGGCATATGCTTTTCGCAGAGAGCAACAAAAACAAAACATTTTTTAAAAAATATGAAACTTAAGGCCCAATTAATATTTTTGTTCGATAATTTCTTATTGTCGAACTATTAATACCAGCTATTTTGCTGGTGCACATCCAGGAAGGCCGTGTAAGGCTGGCCAGGCCTGGGAAGGGGGTTAGGATATTGGCGGAGTGCGCTGTCGATATCCCCGCCCTCCCCCCGCCCTGGCCGGCCAATCGCCTTGCTGTAATTCCTGAAGAAATAGTCAAACATAAATGGCATTACCGTTCCAGGAAAAAGAGAATTTCATACCTCATAAAGCCATACCTCATAAATTTCATACCTCATAAATTCGCAAGCCGCACGCATGCGCACAAGTGTCCCGGGAGCCCTTCCAGGTCGAGCCATGTGCACAAGCGGCCCGAGAGCCCTTCAGAACGAAGGACTTCCAAGCCGCTTGTGCGCATGCGCGCAGCTCGGCCTGGAAGCCCTTCGTTCTGAAGGGCTCCTGGGACACTTGTGAGCGGCAATCCTTGAGGAAAATGGCGGTGGCAGTTACAGCAGTGAAGGCTGCAGGAAAAGCGGCGGTGGCGGCAGCCACAGTAAGGGGGTAAATAATTTTTTTTGAAGACAAAAAAACTATTGAAAGAAAGCAAAACCCAAAAACAAAAAAATTGGTGCCCCTCCAAAATGGGGGGGTCCCGGACTGGGTCACCAAAAATATGGTAAGCCTATCCTTGTATAGGGCCGAAGCCAGCCCCCCCTTCTGTGGCCAGTTGCTGCCCATCCAGCATGCACATGAGTGCCGCTGTATGAATCTCTTTCTGTGCGCCCTTGTCATAAAGCTCTGGGACGCCGACGGATGGGAGGAGCTCTCAGGCCATCTTGCCATTTGTCTTGGGATACTGGAAGTGAGGTGGTGTCTCAGGCCTCGCAGTGGCGAGACTGAGCACTGACGTCTGACTTCTGTCACAGTGGCCCTAGACAAGCCTTAGCAACCCATCTGCATAGGCTTACTAGATCTCCAACCAGGACAGAGTGCTAGACCTTTAGGAGAAGGAATGTGGGCAGGTGTAGCTTGTTAAGTCCTAGAGCACAATCCTAGGCATGTCTACTCAGAAGCAAGCCCCATTGTGTTCAGTGGGGCTTGCTTCTGAGTAGACCTGCCTAGGATTGTGATCTAAGGTTTAACAAGCTACACCTACCCACATTCCTTCTCCTAAAGGTCTATCACTCTGTCCTGGTTGGAGATCTGTTAAGCCTACATCTGCAGGATGTGGCTGGTGCTACTGACCTACCTTGCCGGGCCGCTGTAAGGATGATGGCGGTGGTGCATGTGACACACTTTGAACTCTACAAAGTGCCATATCCAGGTACCACATGGGTCCCAGGGTGTGATCTGAGAGTTCACGATGCTGCAGCCCCTTGCTGAAGCTATGCGGGCGGCGGGCATGGCTCTAGAGCGCTGGATGGGCAGCCACCCAGGAACAGAACCCCAAGTATACCACCTTGAGCTCTGTGTTGGAAGAAAGGTGACATATTATGACCACATTATTTCCTGGGGACTGGCAGCATCTTAACTGGACCAGGGGAAGGTCGGAGATCTGCACAAAAGCTATGAGTGGAGAAAGAGTAACGTGCGCTGGGTTCTGGCTGTAGAATGTAGGCCATGTTCGATGAGGAGCAAACTTGCCTGGATACTAGTGGTTGGGAGCTACTGGCGAAGTCTGGTCACTGGGGATCTCTTCTTGGTGGAGCAAAATCCTACTTGGTTCTCCTCAATTGCACCTGCTTTCGTTCTTTGGTGAGTGTTGTTTAAAGGCACTCAGCTGTTGCCTCCTCACCTTCTGCCTTGCTCTCCTCCTCCTCCTTCACTCCCTCCACCCCTGGTTTCCACTGCCGTGATTTCTAAATGGGAACCAGTGATCTTGGAGCAAAAGAATGCAGCTAACCACTGTCATTTGGGATCCTCTGAAGCGCTACGCTACGGAAACGCCGCATTCCTCAGGCCAACTTGTGGTGTGCCAGCACATTCCAATGCTGTGAGGTGGAAGGGAACAAGCGGCCGTGTGTGCGCTGCAGTTTGGATGCTGGGGTGGAGAGAGATGCTCTTTTTAAAAAATACTCTTAATTATATTCTTTCTCGGTAAGAGAGCTTCAATACCATTTTTAGCTTGTTTTCCTAAGACTGTGATTCTCCTTTTAATGTTTAAATCAGACCATTATCTTATTGACCTAATTTTTATTTTCTAATCCTTCTGCCAGAAAGTTCTTATTTTTAGACTCTATAAGAAAAAAAACACAAGTGTTATTATTACATCCAGCTGCTTCTTCCTTTTCTTGGTGGCTTTTAATGTGGGTTTTTTCAGCACAAGGAGTTGACTGGTGGCCCTATTTGTTGCTCCACTTTGAATTTAACTCCTGGCCTTTAATTTCTCTGCCACAAACAACTGGTCATCGTGAGATTCTGCTGTGTCACTGGCTGTTGGCCAGGGGTTTCCACTAGAGTGGACTCTGCCGATTTTGCTAGAGTGCTATTACCGAGATTGTAGAGGTAATCTGTGGGCCAAATTTCTGTTTTCGGGTAGTGTAGTTAATTCACTTCTTTATGTGTTTCATCTGTTCTTCATCTGAGTGAAGAGCATTTACCCTCTTGAGAGAAAGAGGAGGGTGAAATAGGTTTGAGAGAGGTTTGAGGTTCCAGCATAGGCATAGCTAGGCTTACCAGATCTCCAACCAGGACAGAGTGCTAGACCTTTAGGAGAAGGAATGTGGGCAGGTGCAGCTTGTTAAACCCTTAGAGCAGAATCCTAGGCATGTCTAGTCAGAAGCAAGCCCCACTGAACACAATGGGGCTTGCTTCTGAGTAGACATGCCTAGGATTGGGCTCTAAGGTTTAACAAGCTGCACCTGCCCACATTCCTTCTCCTAAAGGTCTAGCACTCTGTCCCGGTAGGAGATCTGGTAAGCCTAGGCATAGCATCTTTTCCAGTGGCTGTTGCTGGTGTGTCTTAAGAATGTGAGCCCTTTGGGGACAGGGAACCATTGATTGATTGATTGATTTTATGATATAAACCGCTTTGTGAACTACTCTTATTGAAGAGTGGTATGTAAGTATTCTTATTAATATACTAATATGATTGTCGGTGTTCAGACTCGCCCACCCCAACATATAGGCACAAGGTCTGTGTCAAGGTAGAAGAAGAAGAAGACGACGATGACTGGGTGGGGAAGGGAATCAAATGGAAAGTAGCTGGAAGCCTCCAGGAGGCTGCTTGTGAGTAAGGGCCTACTCATGAGCAAGGCAAGGGATGCAGGAAACAAATACAGTTGGAGAGCTGTATAGAAAAGGCAGAGGAAGGTGGAGACCATGGAAGAAGGAGTTCTGCATCGTTCTCTGGCCACAGAGAGAGCCAGCGGGTCAAGAGAGAGAACAGGATGTGAGTGACCCCTTTCTTTCCCCTCTGGGTGAGGCCCGTGGAGGCCCAAGGCTTGCTCTGTCCCCACCACCCTGCCTCACAGTGGCTGTTCCCTTGCACAGTGAAAGGCTGCCCTAAGAAGTCTCGGCCTTGATGGCGGCTCAGATGTTGCTCATACATACATCCGTATGGAAAAGGGTGTGACTCCTCCAGGCTCGCCCACACCTGACCTCTCGCCATGCGTAGAAAGTAGCACCTCCATGATCAGGATAGAGGATTTGGGAGGACCAGCACAGTGGAAAGTGATCCTTGTCAGAGGTGTACATTTATTTTCCGCCATGGCAGTAGGTACAAACAGGTTGGTATCTGAGGCAGATAATCCAGATGGTGCCTTTGCCAGTGGAGAAGCCAACTGCTACTCTAGTCTACTAGTACCCAGACCCATGTTGAAGTAGCTTTGTGGTACAGCATGTGGTGGAGAGGATGGCGTGGAGGCCAGCAGCCCTCATTCCATCGCCCTCCAGACCCTGTGACCACCGTATGCTCTGCACCGATCAGTGCAGGGGGACAGTGGGCAGGGGTGTGGAGGGAGGGGGGGCATTGGCCAGCCCAGGCTGGGAAGAGATGAGGATATCGACGTTGCGCTCCACCGATATCCTAGGCCTGTTCCCAGACCTGGCCGGCCTTACTCCCCCACCCCAGATGTATGTCAGCTTTGGAGCTGGCATACATCCGAGGCCCATAGGGCCCAGACCGGCTTGCACCTGGGGAAGGGGACAAATGTCCCCTTCTTCCGAGGTGCTCCCGGGCTGCCCTGGGGCAACCCGGGAATGGCATAGGACACAGTGGCTGGCCCTTTAGGCCAGCCGTGTACCCTTACACAGGATTGCACCGTAAGTTCTCAGCCTACTCCCAAGATCCCTGTGAGGTTTTAATCTTAGCCAAACAGTGTCCACTTCTCTCATAGAAACTGACCTGCAAGCATTCTGACAGCTATGTGGTGCATTCGGTGCCATCACACCAGCTCAGCCAATCAATTTCAAAAGCTTCACTGCCACATAAACTGCAGTACAGTGTAAATTTTGTAGGCTTTCCTCAAGGGGTGTATTTTTCCCCCTGAGAATCATAGGCACTAGTAAAGTATGAAAGGATAAAAACAGAGCTGTGCTGTTACAAAGGAGCTGGTATGCCCCTGGTTTATTCCTGGCTGTTGGTGAGACCGCAGATGTATTTTTAGAAATGCAGTCATGTGTTTGCTACATCTAGCATGTGGCTGTACTTTTTCTTCACATCTGCTCAAGGGGGTTGTGGCCTTCCTTACTAGATTGCTGTTCTTGGGGATCATTGCTGCCACATATTTAGAACAGCAGCAGTAAAAAAAACCTCTCCTTAAGGGGACATGAGAAATTTTCTCTTTAAAAAGTCATTAAAAAGCAACACACGTCTACTGCTAAAAAGAGTAAAGTAAGTTAGCATACAATACAAAACAACAGTTAACACCATCCATATTTTATTAATTCATTAATTCGTTTAGAAGATTTCTATACCGCCTTTTCCCCCGGGCTACAAACCTGGCACTCAAGGCGGTTTACAACCAGATTAAAGCATACATAATAATTAAAACATGCACAAGCACAACAACAATACTTAAAACCAAAGTGGCCTAAAATAGCAGATTAAAATATAAAAACATCAGGCAAACTGCAGATTTAAAAAATCCCCATGTTTGGAGTGCTGGTAGTGTTGGTTTTTCCAGGACCCAGTGTGCGGCGGCTGTGAAGAAGGCCAATTCCATGCTCGGGATCATTAAAAAAGGGATTGAGAATAAAACGGCCAATATCATTCTGCCTTTGTACAAATCGATGGTAAGGCCACATCTGGAGTATTGTGTCCAGTTCTGGTCACCACACCTCAAAAAGGATATAGTTGAATTGGAAAAGGTCCAGAAAAGAGCGACCAGAATGATTCGTGGGCTGGAGCACCTCCCTTACGAGGAAAGGCTACAGCGTCTGGGGCTTTTCAGCCTAGAAAAAAGGCGCCTGAGGGGGGACATGATTGAGACTTATAAAATTATGCATGGGATGGAGAGAGTGGATAGAGGGAAATTCTTCTCCCTCTCGCACAACACCAGAACCAGGGGACATGCACTAAAATTGAGTGGAGGGAGAGTTAGAACGGACAAAAGAAAATATTTCTTTACCCAGCGTGTAATTAATCTGTGGAACTCCTTGCCACAGGATGTGGTGATGGCACCTGGCCTAGATGCCTTTAAAAGGGGTTTGGACAGATTCATGGAGGAAAAGACCATCACAGGTTACAAGCCATAAGCAACCTCCTGGTTTTAGAAGTGGGTTTTCTCTGTGCCAGGTGCAAGGGAGTGTCAACGGGAAACAGGTTATCTTGTTGTCTTGTGCTCCCTGAGGCATCTGGTGGGGCCACTGTGTGATACAGGAAGCTGGACTAGATGGGCTTTTGGCCTGATCCAGCAGGGCTCTTCTTATGTTCTCTACAACCAAATCCATAATCTGGTCTGATCAAGGTCATAATCCGGGGGGGGGGGAGGGGGGCCAGGCCCTTCTGTTCAGCCCCTGTTGAACAGAATTGGAGTCTTTTAAAGCTAGTTTCCATTTTCTGTTCCATACATCATAAACTATTTTGTGACTGTTTATGGCTTGCTGAGTCCATTTGTTTTGTGTTTTTCCTGGGAATTCTTGCCCCTAAACCTGGAATATATCGACAGCTGAACATTCCAGTTTTGATGGCTGTGATGATGGAGCCACTGCTGGTTATAATTGGGAGTGTGTCTACAGTATGCTGGGATTTTTCAAGCGCTCAGAATGCACGATTAGATGTTTTTCCACAAAAGAGCTTAAAAGTAAAAATGCTTCATGGAATGAGTTGAACTTTTGGAGAGAAATTTCTCTCCAATTTAGAGAATGAAATATGGTTGTTGTTTTTATCCTCCTGCGGGGGAATAGGTAATAGTTTTTAACCCAAAGGCTGCTGCATTCCTTTCAGAGACACGAAAATGTGCACAGAAACAGTCAGCACTTGTAGGCAGAATATGTTGGTAAGTGTAGCTATAAAACAGATTGTATCGGCACACTCGCTGATGGAAAATCGTTCGTTAATCACCCGGGAATAACTCATATTCCAAAAACAGCTGCCTTAGACAGAAGGAGCCTCTAGATACCCAAGTCAGATAGTTGGTTCGGTAACATTTACTCAAGAATAAGGAACAAAATAAAATAAAACACTTGCTCCATAGCCTTAAAATAGCAGCACTTGTAAATTATATTTCTATTGACTGTTTTTAAAATAAGATGCAGGGGGCAGAAAAATCTGTTTCTTGGGAATAACGTTATGCTGGTGTTAAGACTGCAGAAGGTCACCTATTTTATTAGTCCTGTCAAGCTTGGACTCCTTGTTAAATCCAGAATTTGTTCAGCAAATAGTTTGCATTAATACAAATAATGAGACAGAATTCAGTCCGAAGCCAGATGTTTCCAGAACTCTGCTCATCATCCACATTATTTAATGCTTCAGATAATCTAACAAACTTTCTTCCAAATGTATGCCTCTGTGTTTATTAATTGAAAAGATTGCCATGTTGCGCTTAGTGGGAGACGTGGTAATTTTAGTTCCGATCCAATGATAGAGGATTATCCAAGGTCCCCCCCCAGGTCAGCCACTTTGCCAGGCCCACAGCATGTGTTTGCTGCCAACATTTGCACCAAAGTTTGTTTTGGTGGAAGAATCAAATCAACCCTTTGTCAGTGTTCCTGTCATGATGTTGTTCCCAAGGCAACATGGCGCCTCCAGGATGGAGGGGTCAAGGACATACAGTCGGACCTTTTTATCCACGGATTTGACTCAACACGGATGGCAAAACTGTGGAAGAGGGAGTCCAACCGCACTACATTACCTCTTTTTTTTCAGCGTTGCCGGGGGCCTGCCAGCCACTTCCAGCCTCCTGCGTGTGTCCAAACCGCTGAAAAATGCAGCTGGGAGTCTCTGGCGCCATTTACAGGTTGTGTCCGGTAGTGGCCTTTGTTTTTTTTCAGTCAGTTTAAACAAACTCAGGAGGAGGGAAGTGGGGAAGATGCTGGAAAAAGGTAATGTGGCACCACTCCTGACCCACCCCACCCACCGCAGATTTCATATAACACTGATTTTCTTATCCACTGTGGTTCCAGGAACAGAACCCCAGCAGATAAAAAGGTCTGACTGTAATTGCAGGTGCAGTAAAATAAGATTCAGGCCCACTTGGGTGGCCAGCCCACTCTCTGTGTCTTTCTCACCCTAGCAAAAGGCGGTTGAGGTCTGAAGTCTTTTCTGTAGTGTTGAGGGCTCTCATCCACTCCCTTAAGCCTGTGGGAGGCTGTGGATACCTCATTGTTTGAAAAGGGCTGGACCAGCAGTTCTCAAACCGTGGTACTCCCTTTCTCCAGCAGCACTGGTGCACTTCTAACATGTCATCTGAGGCACCCGCTACTCCCCTTTTCATACACTTGGGCCGGATGATTTCGGGTGGTGGGCCGGATCTGGCCTGCGGGCCGTAGGTTGCCACCCCTGCTTTAGGCAAATCACTCCCTCACTTATAATCTCTCTTTCTAACGTCACCGAGTTATTGTGAAAGTAAAAATGTGATTACCCTCCTGTACACTACCTTCATTTTCTTGGAGGTGGGCTGCCACTGCGAAAAATAAATATATAGCAAATATAAATTGTGTGCCCTGCCTTGAGCTTCTTAGTCTTTTTTCAACAATGCAAAAATCTTTTCCATAAAGGGGAAATTAAAAAGAAAATGGGTAGGATTTGTGGCCTGGGCATTGGAAAGAGGCCCTTACGTGCTATGACCTGATACAGAGCATCAACCCTTTTGCATGCATCATAGGACTATTTTTGTTTTCACCCTCCACTGCCTGAGGTTCAAAGAGTCAGTGCTGCGTTTAGCCTGTCTGCAGCATAACCTTAGACACTTTGCCATGCAATGAGAAGTGATCTTTCAGCGGTGCCAAGTCTCTCTGTCTCATGTTGGAATAGCAAATGGTGTGAGCTATAGGCTCAGAGCTACTGGGCAGAAAGCTCACTGCCAAGAAATGCATTTAACTGACTGGCATCTTCCCCCCCCCCCCTCCGCAAATGTGTCCTAAGAGTTGCATATCTAACGGCACAATCCGACTTAACTTTTGTCCCGGTTTAACCAGCGGCGCAGCAAGAACAGGAGGCCCCAGAACGGAAAAGGGATTCAAATCCCCTTTGAATTCCTCTTTTGGAGGGGATTTGAATCCCTTTTCCATTCTGGGGCCTCCCGTTCTCGCTGCGCCACTGGTTAAACTGGCACAAAAGTTAAGTCGGATTGCGCTGTAACTGTTCTTAAATGGTATCTTTATGCATCTCAATACAAGGTGTTAGGTGCACGGCAACATGCTGTTAACAAACATGTTCTTGGCATGCATAAGGTTCCAACCAGACATACACACTTCCGGGTAAAGGATCTCCGGTGGTAGGGTTGTGAAAGACCCCTCTCTGCCTTGGAGAGCGAGTAGACAGTGCTAGGCTGTTTGCCAGTATAGGATAGTTTGTATCTTTATTTTATTTATTTATTTATTTATTTATTTATTTATTTATTTATTTATTCACAAACAATATTTTTACCCTGCCTTTCTCCCCAAAGGGACCCAAGGCACAGGTGTATATGGTCATCTGTGCATCATAAATTCATGGGCATCCTGTCCCTTGCAGAGATGGGCTGAGTCTGGATCTGGGAAAGGCATGAAGCATTGTCAATTAAAAAAAAATTGTATTGGAATTATTTCTGTTTACTGTTTTCATCCACTAAAACTGACTGGTGGGAGATTTGGAATAGGCAAAAGGAAATATTTCTTTACCCAGCATGTAATTCATAATTCTGTGGAACTCCTTGCCACAGGATGTGGTGATGGCACCTGAAAGCCTAGATGCCTTTCAAAGGGGATTGGCCAGATTTATGGAGGAAAAGTCCTATCATAAGTTACAAGCCATGATGTCTCTATGCAACTTCCAGGTTTTAGAGGTAGCCTGTCTCTGAGTGCAGATGCAAGGAAGTGGCAACAGGATATAACTCAAAGCCATGGAGGGCCCAAACCTGTTCCTAGCTGACCCCTGAAGCAGTGAGGGTTCGCTGCTACTGCCGCCCACCGCCATCCAATTCACCAGTGCCCCCGCGGATGCTTATCAGCAGTGGTGAGGAGCGCTGTTCCCTTTTAACTGCGCAGCTTGAAACCCTGGGAAGCACCTCGGAGCTTGGCTGTCCCAGAAGTCCAGTGATGGCATATGACGGCATTGCTGCGCATCTTGAAACGCAGGCTGTCGTTCAGGACCCCAGAGGGAATGTTGGTGGGGAGTAGCGACAGTGGCCATCCTCTTCTTCCCCCAGTAGTACCATTTGACAATTGCCCCACGTCGTGTCCCTTGATGGAGTGTGGAGGGCTGGCACACCTGGAATGTAAATGGGGCTGGAGGAAGAAGAAGCAGCAGACAGTCCGCTGCTGCTGCTGCTGCTCCCCACCATCTCCCGATAAGGCCATCAGGGCGGGGCCCAGTGGGGAGGCTTACCGGGGTGGTGGTGGTGGTGAGGAACAGCGGCAGCGCTGACCATGTCTGGGCCCCTGCCCATAACACCAGCGCTACTGACAAAGGAGGACTCTCCACCTCTGCTGCCTGGTTTTCTGAAGTTCTGAAAGGTTTTACGCCGTTGGAGCCAACGTCTGAGTCGGGCTTTTGAAATACCGAAGGTTAATACTGCAAGACCTTGCATGTAAAAAACAAAGCTACCATTCGTGGTTAAAAAGAAACCCAGCCTTGTCCTATGTTCTTTTTCATTTGCTAACGTTCACCAGAACCAAAAATAACTTCCCGTGGAATAAACGTGCTTGCCTTTGACTGGCATCCTCGCCGATTCACACTTGCCCTCCCCCATTTAAATTGGCAAATTGATGTAAAGCTCTAATTGATTGATTTCCCGTTTTGAACTGACTGAAGCTTGCAGCCCTGCTGTGAACGGATTTAGTTCTGAACTGGTCAGGACAAAGCTGCCTTCCTGTGTTAAAAGACCACAGGCAGGGAAAGGCCTGTGGAATTCACAGCGGAAATGCAAAGGGGTTCTGATACATAGCTGGCATTTGTGTCAGTTGCCGACAGGGGAGGTCATATATCTGTTCCCCCACTTGGTTCAGAGGGAGGCAGTGTGCTGGGGGTGGGGGACAGCAGGAGAGGACTGTTGCCTTCACCCCCGCTTTTGGGCTCGTAGAGGCATTTGGTTGGTGACTGTGGGGAGCAGGACTAGATGGGTCTGAGGGAGCAGGGACTCTTCTTATATCCTAAAGTTGTGTTGATGTTTTCAGCCTTGCCTAATCCCCAGCCTTTCTTTAAATGCCTCCAACCCATTCCTGAGGTCTGTGAGAATTCGTTTTATGCAGAACTTTCACCAGAGAAGCATTCCAGTGTGCTGCTCCTATCCAGGAAGGAGAATAGTTTCTAGCCAGTGGTATAACGTAGCTTCTCTGTGAACTTGCACAGATCTTTTGGCACCTGTCAATCCAAGAACAGAACTCTGAACAACTAGATCTCCAGGATAGCTGAGCTAAATACAGATCAGGTGCCAACCTTAAAATATCTCTCATTTGATGTAAACAGTAGCAGCAGTTACAAGCTTCAAAATCTAAACTTGGCTTTGGATGGGTGACTTTATCAAGCTGAAATGCTGACTTGTCGTTGTTCTTTTCAAAAACCCAGATGAGTCTTGCAGCATCTTAAAGACTAACCAATTTATTTCAGTATAAGCTTTTGTGGGCGACAGGCCACTGCAAGTGTCTGGTAAAGTGGGCTGAGGTCCCTAGAAAACTGAATTGGTTAATCTAACATGCCACAAGACTCGTTGATGTTCTGCTGCAACAGACTAACACTGGGACTCCTCTGCCAATCCTGCTTTTTTTAAAAAGCCATCATTAGGCCTCTAAAATGTGAGGTGCTTGATTATTTATTTAAGTATTATATACCACCTTTCTCTGTTTTTACGCAGCAAACCACCAGTTTTCAATGGGGGGTTACCATATTGTTCTGTGGAATGCACAGAACCCTCCATAGACCGGATGCTTTCCTTCACGCTGTGATGATCGATCTCTTCTGGCTGCACGCCTTTCGAGCATCCGCAGCAACCGTAAATCAGCCCACGCAGGATTCTCAAACTGCTCACCATTCTTGCCAGCCACGGTTTTCGCACACTCCCAGGCTCTCTCACCGCAGGGTTCATCGACTCAGCAGCGACTCCGTTCTGCCACAACGGGTATCTGCAGCTTGTCAGTCCAGCGTTCTCGTCTCCCATCCAGGGCAAAGATTCCTGCTTAGCTCTTCAGGCAGTATGGGAGCTCAACCATCAGACCACACCTCCTGCCTCCCTTGATGGCCCAGAAGCCATAAGCAGGTAGCAGAAACAGGAGGTTTATGAAGCTATTGGCATTATTGACAGCCCTTCAGCCCACTCTTTTGCTCACCTACTGATTCCCGATTGACACCCCTAAAAGTTGCTAATCCTTTTCCCTTAACCTTTGAAGAGGAAAGCTTTGCACCAGTAGCCCAGTTCGCTTTGGCAGTTGGGTGTGTCCTGGGGACTCGCATGCTCTTTCCTCCCCTTCCTGGTTTATTATGTTGTTTGAATGGGGCAAACTATGGCTACTACTTCAAAACTCTGGTTTGGAGGCAATTCCTGGTTAACTTAACAGTAATCAGATGTTGTGGCAAATTATGGTGAGAACAAACAGGAAGGGGGGGGGGAATCCATGCAGAAGGAAAAGAGGGAATGCATGAGCCTGCAGGGTGTTAGAACAGACAACAGAACAGAGGGAGAGTTAGAACAGACAAAATAAAATATTTCTTCTTCACCCAGCATGTAATTAATCTGTGGAACTCCTTGCCACATGATGTGGTGATGGCACCTGAACATAAGAACATAAGAAGAGCCCTGCTGGATCAGGCCAAAAGCCCATCTAGTCCAGCTTCCTGCGTCACACAGTGGCCCCACCAGATGCCTCAGGGAGCACACCTGGCCTAGATGCCTTTAAAGGGGGATTGAATAGATTCATGGAGGAAAAGCCCATCACAAGTTACAAGCCATAAGCAACCTTCTGGTTTTAGAAATAGGTTTTCTCTGAATGCCAGGTGCAAGGGAGTAATGAGAGGATATGGGAGTCTTGTTGTCCTGTGTGCTCCTGAGGCATTTGGTAGGGTCACTGTGAGATACAGGAAGCTGGACTAGATGGGCCTTTGGCCTGATCCAGCAGAGCTCTTCGAATGTTGTGTTCAGAATTGCCAAACTGTGGTTTGACTGATATGTTTGAGCCAGGTCAATGTATCGGGGCCATTGGTGGCTGTACCCAAATCTACACATGGAGTACGTTGGAGCTGCAGGAGTTTGCAGTGCAGGAAACTAAGCTCAAAACTGGTATTTATACCAGGCCTCGTCCGCCCCAAGTCAGTCACAAGGCACTCCTAGGCTCAAGCCCCTTGAAGTTCCTTGTTCTAAACCCAGAGTTCCTGACATAGCAACCTAGCGCAAACATAATGCTTCCTGATCTTTCCTCATGCCTTGCGAGTTCCCTCCTGTCTCCCTCATGAATTCATCTTCCATTCCTTTCAGCATCAGCTGTGGTACTGCACCAGTTTCTACTATGGTAAGCTACAACCAGGGCCTGCAAACCATCCTGCCTGTATTAGGCCAGTGATAAATAAACAATGGCATATAGGTCAGTCCATGCCTTCACCTCCTGTGCACTGGCCATCATGCGTGCCTCTGAGACTCTAGTCCAGGCCACGACTTTGTACACTTGCGGATGCCAAGAGCTGCAAAGAAGGGTATCGAACCAATGGCAGTAGAATGGGGGACTCAGTCCCAGTTGCAGGGGAGCAATGGCGGAAGAAGATAACACTGGTCTACAAAAAAACACATTTTTTTTTCCGGCCTGGACTTTTGCAGCTGTTTTAGACTACTTTCAGGGTGCTGATTCCAAATCTGGCATCAGTTTTTGTCTATCACATCAGGTTTTTGAGATATCAAATATTGCATTTGATAAAATCAATGAAAAACAGCAAATTTACACTGGTCTACAATTTTTTTTCTGGTCTGGACGTTTGCAGCTGTTTTAGACTAATTTCAGGGTGCTGATTCCAAATCTGATCTCAGATTTGCTCTATCACATCTCATTTTTATGCTATCGGCATACCACATTTTCATTTTTACCCGAAATTAACTCTTTGTCACTTATGATTGCAAGATCCTTGCATCTCTCTCACACGCACGCACGCATGCACGCACACAGAGTTAAATAAGACATTTTTTCACGTTTAAAATTGTGTTAGTACTTTTTTACTTAATGATTAATTACCTAATTAATTAATTAATTAATTGATCCAATTAATTAGCAGTTAATTAGCAGGGGGTACTTCAGAAAATTGGACCGTGATAAGGGGGTACCCGGTCAACACACTTTTTCTGGCATAAGGTATTCCAATGGTTTTAAGGTAATTTTGGGGCACTGATTCCAAATCTGGCATCAGGTTTGGCATCATGAAAATGGGGTATGCCAATAGCATAAAAACGAGATGTGATAGAGCAAATCTGAGATCAGATTTGGAATCAGCACGCTGAAATTAGTCTAAAACAGCTGCAAAAGTCCAGGCCAGAAAATTGTAGACCACTGTAAATTTGCTGTTTTTCATTGATTTTATCAAATGCAATATTTTGATATCTCAAAAACCTGATGTGATAGACAAAAACTGATGCCAGATTTGGAATCAGCGCCCCAAAATTACTTTAAAACCATTGGAATACCTTATGCCAGAAAAAGTGTCTTGGCCAGTGTAATGCGTTCCTCACCCATGATTCTGGGCTAAGCCTCCATGGAATATTCAAAAGGGCCTCTCCAGCGGACTTCAGGGGCTGGGCTGCTTCATACAGGGGAGGAGGAGACAGTCCTTCAGGTAACTTGGACCTAAGGCAGAGAGAGCTTTGAAGGTAATAACCAGCACCTTGAATTGCCCCTATCCGTGTGGCTGATAGAACAACGATGTGACACCATCAGACCGCCTACTGCCGGTCAAAACTCATGCTTGCAGCACCATTCTGCACGATTTGAAGTTTCCAGGTGATCTCCAAGGGCAGCCTTATTACAGTATCCGTATTCAAACTCGGTGTCACCACTGCATGGAGAAAGCCATGGCCAGGGCTGACTGGTGCAGGAAAGGATGCAGTTGGTGCACCAGCCTACACTGGGCAAAGGCACTCTGGTCACGGCCACCGCTTGGGCATCCAGGAGCAACCCCAGATGTTGGTCCTGCAAGGGGCGTGCAACACTCCATCTAGCAGAGGTTGACCTGGGTTGCAGGTCCCCTGACTGGCTCTCCTGGATTCAGTCCATCAGTGACTCCAGGCAGCAATTCAGGACTTTCACTGCTTCCTGGACACCAGAGGGAATGGAGATAAAGCGCTGGGTCTCATCTGCATATTGGTGATGCACAGCCCCAAACACACTGATAACCTCCCCCAGAGGTTTCATGCCAGTGTTAAATAACAGGGAGGACAAGATTTAACCCTGAGGGACACCAAAGGCCAATGGCTTTGGTGTTGAGCAGGAGTTCCCCAATGCCACCTTCTGGAATCGACTCTCCGGGAAGGACCAGAATGCACCACCTTCTTGAAGCCCTAAGAGGGCAGCAGAAACAGGACAGGAGACTTATTAAGCTCCTATTAGCATAATTGACTTGGTGAGTCGTGCTGCGTGGACTTCCTTTAAAAAAAAACAAACAATTTGAAAGGGGGCTTAATGGGTTAAGGGGGTGGGTGAGTTGCCCCCCTCCCTCCCAGGTCCTGCCCTATCCCAGCCAGGCACTGCAGAAGAATATCATGGTTGATGGTATCAAAAGCCACTGACAGGCCCAACAGAACCAACATTCATCCTGTCCAGTTCTTGGTGTAGGTCTGATTAGGCCTGGGCAACCAGAACCTTTTTATGTCCTACGCCCTGGCCAGATATTTGGGGACCGAGGTGGATCATGTACTGAATATGAATATTCTCTCGCATCATAAACTTCCTTCCAGTGAAAGTGAAAGGAAGCAACCTGAGTAGAAGATTTCTGGCTACTTGTTTTCTGTGTACGTGGAGTGCTTCTTGGTGTCTGTTTTTCTTTTTAATGTGCATATATGCAGTCCGCCACCTGCCGCTGGAAGTGGTGTGGTTGTCTGGAAAGGCGACACGATATTTCTGAACATGCAGTTTGGCTCTCTAAGGAATGGATGTTGTCCACAAGCCACTTGCAGAGGAACAAAACTCCACTTGTTCCAATTCTTATACAAGCATTTCTCTATATACATCAGTCTTGTGTGTCAGTTTCTCTCTTATGTCTTGAACAGAAACCTGTCTACTTTTTTAAAAATCAGCTTCCTGGAACTTTCAGTATGTTCCGACCTGGATTTTAACTGAAGCAAATTCTCACCTGTCCCCTGTTATACCTTTAGCTCAGCTTCAGGTTACTTTTCCTGATAGAGATCTGAGTCCACGCTGCAAGTGTCTGTGCTTTGCTTTCCCTTTTGCTGGCAGGAGTCTGAACTGGTCATTTCTCTTCTGGAGCCCACTGCTGTTTATGCTTGTGGATTCCCAGAGGCACCTGGCTGGCCACTATGGGAAACAGGATGCAGGACTGGGGGGTGGGTCTTTGGCCCGACCAAAGCAGGGCTTTCCTGATGCTCTCCAAAGCAGGGCTTTCCATGCTCAAGGCCACGCTACCGGTTATGCACAAATGCATGCATCTTCAACCCCAGCGGTAGCTGCTCGTGAGTCAAGACGGGAGGGTGGAGATGGGGCGGGGGGATATGTTCCACTTCCCCACCTGCCGCATTTCCACTGCAGTTTTCTGTGTCTCTTCCCCTGACCCTTTCTGGCAGGGATGCGGATCAAGTCTTTGCCCCCAAGTCCCAAGTCAAGTCCCAAGTCTTTGCCCCCGAGTCTTTGGTTGCGGGTTGCGAGTCCCTATCTATTTAATGGGGGAAACAGGTTTAAACCTGAATAAAATTGGACTTGTCATAAAAGGCTCCAAGTCTCGAGTCGAGTCTTTTACAGTCGCCAAGTCTGAGTCGAGTCATTGACGCAACTTGAGTCCGACTCAAGTCCGAGTTAATAGACTCAAGTCGACATCACTGCTTTCTGGTGGGCTTCCACACTACCCACACAAAGATGTTCCTGGAACCCTCGGGGGGGGGGGAACTTGGTGGGAGATGCAATGGAAAAGTGATGGGACAAGGGAGTCAAGCAGCACTCCCCACTGCACCTTCTATATTCTATAATGTGCCATTTTTTGTGTTCTAAAATAACTTACAGCGCAAGCCAACTTAACTTTTGTGCCGGTTTAACCAGCGGCGCAGCGAGAACGGAAGACCCCAGAATGGAAAAGGGATTCAAATCTCCTCCAAAAGAGGAATTCAAAGGGGATTTGAATCCCTTTTCCGTTCTGGGGCCTCCCGTTCTCGCTGCGCCGCTGGTTAAACAGGCACAAAAGTTATGTCGGATTGCGCTGTTATTTTCCAAGAAGAGTAAGCCTTTGAGGGTTAAATGTGTTGTCTGACCCTGAGGGGTGAGTCCCTGTTAATCCCTACCTGTCTGTGGGAGCACAATCCACTCTGGCAGTGCAATCCTGCGCAAACATACGCCAGTGGAGCAAGGGCTCTGCCGGTGCCAGGTGTCGTCAGTGTGCCATAAGGCATGTTTTTGACACCCGGCGAATAAGCAGCGCCGGTGGAGAGGAGGCCGGAGGCTGCACCGCCAGACGCAGATGAGTCCTACAACGGGCAGCAGGAGGGCGGGTCGGGGTGGCAGGGGAGGGAGCCATTGGCCAGCCAGGCCAGGAACGGGGCAGGGATATTGTGGCATGCTCCACCGATATCCCGTCCACCTTCCCAGGCCCAGCCAGCCTTACACGGCCTCCCTGAATTTGCTCCGGCCATTTTTCCGGCGTACATCCAACAAGGTCCATAGGGGCTCTCCCGAGGCGACCTCCAGCCCCGCCGGCGCTGGCCTGATTTGGGCTAGGAACTGGCACAGTGCGCTTAGCATGCTGCAGCAGATCTTAGGCAGGATTGCGCTGTAAGTGAAGATCACAAAAGCCATCAAATGCAAAGACCCAGCTGGCCGTGAGGGTGCTGTGAATTCTTCCTCCTTGTTTTCAGCAAACGCTTTTGGCTCTTAAAAAAAAAAGTGTGCAGAGAGATGCAGCTGCACACTGAGGAATTTGGTCTGTTCTAAGCCTTGCTTCAGTTAGTTCCCTTCCAAGAGGTGTTTCCCCCCCCCCTTCTTAATTTCCAGTTGGCCAGAGAGGCCCTAGCCTTCCTTCCAAACTGGCTTTAGCAGTGGGCTGATTTTTCCCTGCCCTTTTTTAATGTGGAAGTCATCATGGCTTTGCGTCATATGGCAGTGAATTCAGGCAAATTTTATTTGCATGTGAGTCACCGTGGCTTGTCCAGCTCCAATGTCACTTGCTTGGAATGTTTGTTTGATAGTTTTCCCTCCTGCTCTGTTTGCTCTGGGTTTTTTGTTGTTGTTGTTGTTGTTGTTGGTGTTTGCCTTGGTGTTTGTCTCTTACTGCGGTTCTCCCTGCATCACAACTTGGGTCTTCGGGTGCGGGGCAGGGAGGCTGGGGGTTGAATCCAGGCCACTGGCGTCACTGCAGGGGGGGGCGGAGCTCTAAGTTCCGCCGCGGTCAGACCCTCTGTTACACGGGAGCACGAAGCCCCCTCGCCCCCTCGCCTTTGGAGCCAGTCAAGTCGGTGAAAGCAGGCGAGGGGCAGGGGCGCTTCGTGCTCCCGTGTAACGGAGGGTCTGACCGCGGCGGAACTTAGAGCTCCGCCGCCCCCCCCTGCAGTGATGCCAGTGATCCAGGGTAGGGTTGACATCTTGGGTTGCCCTTGCTCCTGTGCCGGACAGACAGAAGGAAGCCTTTCTTCATGCCATGATAATTAACAGATGGCTTTAGCGGCTCCAGGATGTCATGCTGGCTTAGGTGGATTTCATTTCAGCAGGGCTTCGACCGGTTCGTGGAGGAAGACAGGTTGATCAGCAACTATTAACCCCACTTCCTGATGGAGCTTCCATGTTCAGAGACAGTCCTGCTGCTTGCTAGACAACAAAGAACAGAGGCAGAACCCTTCCTGTCCCACTTGTGGCCCTTGGCCTGAACCAGCAGGGCCGCTCTGGCTGGGCTTGTGCAGCTGAAGCTGTTTTCCCCCATGTTCTCTTCCAGCTGGGAAAGCTTTACCTGTTCCGTTTATTTGTGCCCAGTTGCTATTCAGAGGCATTCCGGAGGCTTTTTAAAAAAAGATTATTATCTGCCCTTTGGGGCAGAGACCACCCCCATTCCTCTATATAGCAGAGAGAGGAGTGGGGGGTGGTCTCTGCTGCCCCAAAGGGATTCATAATCTTAAAAAAAAAAAAAAAAAAAAACCAGTTCTGCCCCAGCAACTGACGGCAGATCCTCCGGTTCACAATTGCTTTGTGAACTTTTTGTGTGTGTGAAAAGCAGCTTGTGAATAATGAGAGGCGGCAGCAGGAGCCCGGAATCCTAGGATTTAGACCAGGCCCAGCCAGGCCAGTGACTTCCAACGTCTTGTGGAGAAGGAAAAGAGCCAGAGTTGCACAACATCCGTATTCCCTTCTGTGCCTGGAGGCTGCGGGAGGGGCACACACAGTAGCAGCAGGCCCTGCGCAGAAGGAGGACTAGCTGGTGTCCCCCTGAGGGTCAGAAACTGTAGCTGTGCTGCTGACAGCAGTACTTGTAGTAGGTAGTAGCAGGGGCTCATTTGTTGGCCAAGGAGCTCTGACTCCTCCCCCTGTCAACCATTTCTCTCTCTGCTGCAGCAGCCTCTCTTCCCGTCCCGTCCCCCCCCCCCCGGAGTTTTTCACCCCTCGCTGAGGAGGTCACTTCTGATATTGGAGTTGGTTGGGTACATACACACACAAGTCAGTGGCATTTTTCCCCCGCTGCAGCGTGAGTTTGGCTTCTCTCAGTCTGTCTTCACTTCCCAAATGAATTATGATGCTGCATGCATTTGCTCCTGAATCCAGCCCGGATTTCTTCTTCATCTTCACCCCTCCCCCTCCCTTCAGGCCTTTTTCTTTTTCTTTTTTGTAAGTACCTTGCAGTACCTTCATGTGGTACCTTCATTGTTCTTACTTTAAGAACAACAAAAATCCTATAGTTTTATTATTCTTTGAAAAACGGCTCCGGAGGGGATGGCTTTTGTGATGTCAGTCATGGCTGTTTGCAGACCGCTTCTGCTGGAAACTAGCAGAACTATTTTAGCTTGAATTCGTCCTGCAGGGGAGGTTGAATGTTTGGTTTAACCGTTTAAACAGGGCGAGTGAGCGCAAGATCCACAGTGGTTGTTCGGCCAATCTCAAGATGTAGTCTGTATGCGCTCGAGAACCACCTCAGAATCTTCTTCCACAAGCTGATGCTGCTCAGCATGAAAAGGGTCAAGACCAAGACCAAAACTCTGAAAAACAAGAGCTCTAGATCAACCCTTGCATCGAGGGGTGACTTCCATGAAAGGAGAGTATTATGAGCATGAAAAACAGGGGAAAGGAAAAAAAAACATGCTTGATGCTTGTGTTCCGCTTTGTGGGGCGGAGAGAAGCCAAGTGAAACTGTGTGATCTAATTTTGGACAAGTATTATTACAGGTCACAGAGAGAGGGGGGGGGCTGGTTTCTGGCTGAAGCGGAGTGGCTGGCCGGGCACCCATGGAAGCTGCAGAAACAGATCACATGACAGTGTCACACACAGAGAGAGCTTGTGCAAGTGTGTGTGTGTGTGTGTGTGTGTGTGTGTGTGTGTGTGTGTGTGTGTGTGTGTGTGTGTGTTGGGTGAAAGCACAAAAATAGTTTTATGTACCTCACTTTGAAAACAAACCAAAAAGGAAAAAAAAATGCTGCTTTAGTGTTTCCTTTTCTGCAACTCCAACCCCAACACTGGCGTGTGCCAGATCCCCAGAGTGTGGCGTTATATATAGGGTCAGCAGCCCCACCGTTCTCTGTCATTTTGCTGGCTTTATTTTTGTACTGGAGGAATCTTTCCTCTGATGAGCAAGTCAGGTCACAAGCTGCATGGAAATATCCCACATACCCTTGATATAGGTCCTTTTTATTTTTGATACAATTCCTTCTCACCCCCCCACCCCACCCCATTCTTCTTCCCCTCTGATACGTGTTAAGCCAAACTGTTCTAGATTGGGTATTCTCAAATGTGGCCATAGTTGGGCACATGGCCCGGAAGAATCCCAGGCATTCGAGAGCCTGGAGACAGGATGCTTGAGCCTAAGAATATGAGCATACAATATATTTCTGGACAGAGGAAGCTGCGTAGTACAGAGTTAGATCGCTGGTCCATCTGGGGGGCTGGTTCTGCCTTCTGCTCTCACTGGGGGCTGCTGTGCTGCGCACCCCAGATGCTGACTCCTACGGTGGTTTTGAATGCAGGCAGCTTGACATTCCAGCACTGCCTCTAAATACGTGCATTGTCAGTAAGAATAGTTAAACGTTTATGTAGCATTTTTCTAAACAGAGCAGTTCTATGCATGTTTACCCAGAAGTACGTTCCACTGTATTCTTTCTAAAACAATAAATATTTTGCGCTTCAAGTAACGTGCTTGATGACCCTCGTCCTAGTTACACTTGCAGTGTTTGTGCAAGTCTCAGTGGTGTGATCCTCGTATTCTAGTCAGCGGGCAGAGCCTCTTGCCTGTGGCTGCCCAGGAAATTCATGGCAGAGGTGGCACTGACCTGGGGACTGCTGCAAAGCAACTGTAAAGGGCACCCTGGCAGCACGCAGAGTAGTGCGCTGCCAGAGCGCCAGCAAGAAGGCCAGAGCCTTTCCACGTGCATCGGGGGACCCCCGGAGCAGGTAAGATAGTGGGGGAGGTGGGAGGGGAGGGCGGGGAGGGCAGGAATGTGGGAGGCGGCTCTGGGAGAGGGTGGATCCGGCGGCGATGGTGCACACCTGATCCTATCCCCTCCTGCAGCAGCGTCCCTGCCCCCTTTCTCTCCTTGGACCTGTGCCAGCAAAATCGTTGGCGCAGGTCCGAAGAGATCCATTGCGGGTCGTGAGGCTTATCGAGGAGGCCATTGCAGGTCAGGAGGGGATTTAAATCCTCTTTCCCCTCCAAAGCCTCTCAATCCGCCCCCTTGCTGAATACAGCACATCTGTTTTTGGCGCAGCTGCACCAACGGGGAGGAAAGGATTGGGCTGTAAGTTTTCTGTGTCATGTTCCTCTTGGGGGTTGTATGTAAAATATCCTAGCAGAGCAATATCAGAGGCGCGACAAAAGACTGGGGGGGGGGGGTTTCCCGTATGTGCTGTATTCCTTTGCCTACACACCACCTGCATCTGTGTTCCATTACAGCAAAACTCTTTGTGCTGGGTGGGGGGGCATCTTTTTACCCAGAGCTTGATCGTCGTATGGCCAAGCCCACTTCCAGTTCTCAGGTCAAGTGCCTGGAGCTTAGTGTGCGCCCCCCCCCCCCCCCAGAATGCAAGGGTTGACTGTCCCTGCTTTCGAACATCAAAGCAAAGCAGGCCTCGTGACCTTGCTTGCAGGCGCCCTCTTGCAGAGATCAGAAAGGCAGGGGAGCGCTAGCCTCAAATGTTGTTGTTTTTCAACCCCTTTGACCTCTTCTGTTACTGCACATTCTCGGCTGACAGGGCAGTGTGCCGCTTTCCAAGCTGCCTACTGTTTGAACGGGACGGTAACTTTGGTGAGGCTCAGCCATACCTGTGGTCACTGTTTGGCAGAGTCTCTCTCTCTCTCTCTCTCCTGTCTTGGTGGGAGTATGTTGGCACAACTGTTACCTCCTCCTGCAGGGGAGGACATGCATGGCTGACAGCTCTTTCCTGGTCAGTCTCATTGTGCTCCTGTTTGAGCTTTTAATGGCTGTAAAGTTTGGAGTGCCAGAAATTCGTCCCTTTGCAGCAGGGGGCACATCTGCTTAGGAATGCGCCAGCCACACCTGCCGACCTCCAGTGTGTAGGTAGGAACCCAACTTTTTGCAATGTGTGAGATGTTCATTGTTAGCCAAAATACTTTTGTAATCTTGGGGAATAGCTTTAAATATAGCAATTTGGCATGTTCTGGGATCTTTACCAGAGTCCAGCTTCACAGAATTCCATTTTAAATAATATTGAGAACACACGTGGTTACTTTCCAATATTTACTAAATAATTCAGGCAAGAATCATACAAAAAGAAAATACAGTTCCATATGCATCACACAGTTCTAGGAACTTAGGTAGAAGTAGAGATTTAGAAGGGATCTTGATTCACTTGGGTTATAGTCACCTAAATCCTGGAGAATTCACCTCTGATGCTGTAAATGCTGTAATTCTGGCACAACAGTGAGCATTGGATGAAAAGAGGATGAAGCAATTGGGTTTGAACTGGTCAGACTAGCAGTCTGTAGAATGACTGAGCTGTAGAATGACTGAGAAGTCAAATTAAGAGTGGGGGGGTATTGGGAGAAGGGGGAGAAATAAAATGATTCCCAGGTTCTGAACAAGCTGGGTTCAGAAACCAAATCACTGACTAACTGAGGGGTAATGCAAAGAGAAGGGAGGGGGGCAAAAGGGGGGAAGGGGAACAAGATAGAGAGAGCTCACCACCAGTACCAGTTCAAAGCGCAGGAGGAAAAGAAGAGAGGGCTTCCAGTCTGTTCCTGCCTTTTATAGCGAACAGAGCACATGGGCAAGAGAAGGGGATGATCCCCAGGTACACAGAAAAACAGGAAACAGGGGTCCTAGAAGGGACACCTCAGTGCACCTCTGGGTAAACCAGACAAGTGGGGGGGGGAGGGTGAGGAGATCTGTCTTGTTGGTCCGGTACTTAAGAGACAAAAGCAAAGGCTGGTATGACTCATGTCAGGTAGCAGGAACATATTAGCATAACAGTGGGGGGACGCAGAGTTGTTTGTGAGAGCTTGACCAAATGGCAAAATGGAGTCTGCTGACAAAGCCAAGTCTTGGGAATGTCCTCTGTATTGTCTTCTCCCAGAAACGTATCAGTGGGGGGGGGGGGATGCAGAGTACAGTCAGTGAGAACTTCTTGGACACATGTTAAAATGGAGTCTGCTGCTCAGGTATACCTTTCCTCTGGTTCATCTTCTGGCCTTGGGGAAGTCCTTACAGCATGGCTCCTGGTGCAGGGATACAAACGCAGCATGGACATCACGTCCTTCCTTGTTACAGTCCTGGTCATGCACATGTTTCAGTTTTGCTCTCAATCCTTTTCAAAAAGTCTCATGGCAATAAACAGTTTTAAAAAGTTATTTCGTAACATCATGCCAGCATGTTGAATACTGGACTGGGTGGGGGTTGTTTTCCATGCCAAGGAGGTGTGCCAGTCCTCGCTCTTGCCCCACTAGTGGTGCATCAGGTGGGCTTTACCTGTATGGTTGGTGTTTCTGGCATGTACATATGTATCCCAAATTCAAAAACATTAAAAAAAAAACAAGTCACAAAACTGTTCCAGGGTTTGGAGAGAAAAAAAATATGTATATTGATTACATGGGCACCAACCCTTCACAACCAGCTTTCACACAGTTCAAACTGAGCCACACCCCAGTTTTCTTGACACCAGGACAGAGAGAGGGGTGTGTGTGTGTGTGTGTGTGTGTGTGTGTGTGTGTGTGTGTGTGTGTGTGTGTGTGTGTGTGTGTGTGTGTGTGTGTGTGTGTGTGTGTGTTTGGAAGGCAGCAATGAGACTTTCAGATCACCTCTGCCTTCTTGAAAAGTTACATCCATCCTTACGCTTAAGTAGCAGAGCTGGGGAGGAGATGTGTGTGAGACGTGTGTGAGGTGCTGCAGCTGCTAAGAAGATTGTGTGGGGCTAGAACAGTGATGGCCATCCCCCCCCCGAACTTTTAATAGTACTTTGACTACTTTTAATAGTAATTTTGAATTGAACTGAACTGAAAACAACTATAGAACACATTGCATTTTATTTAACATCAATTAGTGACTTTTTTGTTGCTGAGTTTTACTAGATAATAATTTGAAAGAGGTCTGCCAAAACCCCTGTCCTAAATGTTCAAGACAAGCCTGTAAAACTTTTGCAAAAATGTAAGGTGTGTCGGGGCCCTGGGGGAAACGCTGCTGTGTCACCCAAAATGACTTCGTGTGTCACCTGTGACACGCGTGTCATAGGTTCGCCATCACGGGGCTAGAAGGTCTCTCTTTATTTTAAACGTCTCTTGGAGTTTGAAGGTGATCAAGCAACATGTTTTTAGCTTATTGCAGTTGGTTTTCCAGGGGGCGGAAGGCACTTGAATTCTTGTTTTCTAAAACTGGAATACCCACCAACTTTCATTCATGGTAAAGTAAAGGTAAAGGTATTCCCTGACAGTTAAGTCCAGTCGTGTCCGACTGTAGGGTGTGGTGCTCATCCCCATTTCAAAGCCGAAGAGCCAGCGTTGTCCGAAGACGCCTCCGTGATCATGTGGCCGGCATGACTCTCCTTGCCGCAAGCGGTACCTATTTATCTACTTGCATTGACATGCTTTGGAACTGCTAGGTTGGCAGGAGATGGCCAAGCAACAAGAGCTCACCCCGTCGCGGGAATCGAACTGCCGACCTTTCGATCAACAGCTTATGGTTCAGCGGTTTAAGCCGCTGCGCCACCCGCTTCAATCATGTTGTTGTTGTTGTTCAGTCGTTAAGTCGTGTCCGACCCTTCGTGATCCCATGAACCATATCCCGCCAGGCCTTCCTCCACTATCTTCCTGAGTTCGCTCATTTTCATGTTCGTTGCATCGGTGATGCTGTCTAACCATCTCATCCTTTGCCTTCCCCTTCTCCTTTTGCCTTCAATTTTTCCCAGCATCAGAGTCTTCTCCAGAGAGTCCTCTCTTCGCATTAGGTGGCCAAAATATTTGAGTTTCAGCCTTAGTATCTGTCCTTCCAGGGAACAGTCAGGGTTGATTTCATTTAGGATTGACTGATTTGATCATTCATGTTACTATGCTATTAATTTTGTTTTTCCTAAATACCTTTTGTAGACATGCATGCGTAATTTTCGGCTGTTCCTCTTGCCTGAGGAAATTATCTGAATGTACTTGGGAGGAAAAAGTGGCATTGCCAGGGTCTTATACAAGGGCAGTTTAAGGGCTATTTGAATGTGCTGTCGTGGCTTTGTGTCAGAATAATCTGCCGCTTGGATTCCTAGGGCCACGTGTCTTTCTTTTCAAGAAGTGCTCGTGGTCTTTAATTATAGTCCTTGCTGCTTGTTACAAATTGCTGTCTTGTTTGTAAATTGTGGAGAAGTGACTGTGTGTGTGTGTGTGTGTGTGTGTGTGTGTGTGTGTGTGTGTGTGTGTGTGTGTGTGTGTGTGTGTGTGTGTGTGTGTGTGTCTGACACATTTGTATTCATGATTCAGATGCGTTCTGACAAAACTGTGCGAGTCTGCTGAGGATAGCTTCTTTCTCAGTGCAAAACTTCCAGGGATTGTGTTTTTGTTTAAGCTTCCAGGGATTGTGTTTTTGTTTAATGGACTTCTTCATTAAGGAGCAGGTACGCAGCTTGGGGGTTCTACTGGATGTGCAGCTGCTCCTGGATTCTCAGGTGGCGGCTGTGGCCAGGGGGGCTTTTGCCCAGCTTCGGCTGGTGCGCCAGCTGCGACCGTACTTGGATCGTGCAGACCTGGCCACAGTGACCCATGCCCTAGTGACATCTAGACTAGATTACTGCAATGCGCTCTACGTGGGGCTGCCTTTGAAGACTGTTCAGAAACTGCAATTAGTGCAGAATGCGGCGGCCCGTGTGGTTGCCGGGGCCTGTCTGTTCGACTCTGTCAGACCGTTGCTTCGGCGGCTACACTGGCTGCCGGTTCGTTTCCAGGCACAATTCAAAGTGCTAGTTTTGACTTTTAAAGCCCTTAACGGCTCGGGTCCAGGGTATTTGAGGGACCGCCTTCTTCCTTATAATCCGACCCATACTCTGAGGTCATCAGGGGGGGCCCTGTTAACCGTGCCGCCATTGACGGAAGTGAGGGGGATGGCGGCACGGAATAGGGCCTTCTCGGCAGTGGCGCCCCAATTATGGAATTCCCTCCCCCTGGAATTAAGAACGGCTCCCTCCTTAGAGACCTTTCGGCGGGGCCTCAAGACGTTTTTATTTAGGTTGGCATTTGATGACTGACATGGTAGGCTGGCTTTTTAACAAATGGCGTTTAACAAATGTAATAGGTGACCCACTGGGGTTGTCTGTTTTAACTGTTTTAATTACTTGTTTTTAATTCTTTTTTATTGTGTATTATATATTTTAACTTGTTCTTAACTGTAAGCCGCCTTGATTGCCCTTATTAGGAGAAAGGCGGGGTAGAAATCCATTAAATAAATAAATAAATAAATAAATAAATAATTCTCTAAAGCTCCGTAAGAGTGAGTATCTCTTGGATATTTTGTGGTGTTCCCAAAGGGTTGCTGATTCAGTGTAAGAAAGCTGAATGACGCAACCTTTTGGTATCCTTCCTGAATGATGCAAATATACTTCTGAACAGCACAGATTTTTCCAGCATTGCCAGCTGGTTTCCTCTGCCTTCAGCTGTGCTTCCAGTGGTTGGCTGCCTCCGTGGTCCTTCTCTTCCAAGCCACGTGCCAGGCAGATGAAGATGGCTATGAGTGGGGATGAAGCTTGCCTTGACACCTGAAGACCCCACGTTGGCTGCATCATCCACCACTCTTGGGCCCCTGGAAGGTGAAGGGCCCATGTGGCATTGATCCCCACCCTCTCCCAGTACCTGGGATCACCAATAAAGAGTTTTACCGTTTATCTGACAACCTGTAGTGGAGAAGCCATGCAGGCTTCCCTTCCTTGGGAAGGCATTTCACAATCTGACGGCACAGTTGAAAAAGCCCTGTTTCTTGGGCCCTCCCACCACACTTCTGATGGCATAGAACAAGGCTTCGGTTGTTGGTCTAAGGGCGTGGCAACGACGGGGCCAGGACGAGGGTGGATTTGGCCTGGGAAGAGCCAGCTGGGTTCGACAGCTGCAGTGCCCAGCAAATCCTGACCCCTTTCCCAGGCCTGATTCACACAACACGGCGGCCACTGAATCCTGCGGGAGAGCTTTGGCCTCCAGAGTAAATAAAGGAACATTTGTGCAGGGAGTTGCGGTGGATTGGGCTGTAATTGCATGGGCAGGATCATATGGATGAAGAAGGCACTCCTTCAGATAGCTTACAAGACACAGGATATATGGGTAAAGATGCCATGTATTAAAAGCCAGGAATGCAATTAAAAATATTTAAAAACACTGACTCACAGATCTTCAAAACAAGTTAAAAAACAAGTTTAAAAAACTGCGAACAAGGAATAAAATTCATTTAAAATCCAAGGCTTAAGATTGTGCAAAAAACCAACGTACATACAGTCTTTGTGATTGCACCTTGAGAAGGTTCCTAGTCTGGAACGAAACGTCAGTTTTTTGCACAATCTTAAGCCTCGGATTTTAAATGAATTTTATTCCTTGTTTGCAGTTTTTTAAACTTGTTTTGAAGATCTGTGAGTCAGTGTTTTTAAATATTTTTAATTGCATTCCTGGCTTTTAATACATGGCATCTTTACCCATATATCCTGTGTCTTGTAAGATTATACCTGGCCATGAAAGTTTCCGCTCTACCTTCAGATAGCTGTATATTTTGTCCGTACGTGTGCATGTACGCACAAGTGCGTGTGCCTGGAGTTTTAATCCTGAGAAACATTGTGCCCCAGGTATCCTGATGCTTCCTTTTAAAAAAAGTCTCCTTAACAGCCAGACGGTCCGGGTGAATTGTGAGCGACTTGTTCTCGTGTGGGTGTGAAACTGGAGAGGGCTCCGTAGGTTGGGCTTGTTGCTATGTTGGAGGTGCTTGCTTGCTTGAAAACCACAGTGCCGTGCGGGTCTCTGGTCGATGAAATGAGACTCTCGTCATTCTTCTTTCCTACGCAGCTTCCTTCCTTCTGTCGCTCCTGACTTCAGTTGGCCCCTTTTATCTGTGACCCGGCTCTCACCCACACTGGGAGGCATTTGGCTTTCTGTCAGCTGGTCTGCCCTCTCTTCCGAGTCGCAGGAGGCAGTGATGAATCTCATGCTGGACAACCCAGTGGGGGAGTGATGGCCGGACTCAGAATTGCAGCTGGAATTGTGAATGATTCTAGCAAAAAAAGGAGGGAGAAGCTGTCTGGGCCTTTTTTTTTTTGTTTCTTTTTTGGTCAGAGTAAATTGATTTAAATTGCCAAAGACAAGGTGGTTGATTTAAAATCAAGTTTTCTATTTGTATTTCGGTTATTCCTGAAGTAAGAGAGCATGTGAATTGTTACTTCGAATGTGTGGTTTGACACTTGCGATCGAAAGGTCGGCAGTTCGATTCCCGCGACGGGGTGAGCGCTCGTTGCTTGGCCAGCTCCTGCCAACCTAGCAGTTCCAAAACATGTCAATGCGAGTAGATAAATAGGTACCGCTTGCGGGAAGGTAAACAGCGCTCTGTGTTCCAGCCGCATGCTACGCGCTGCTGCAAGGAGAGTCATGCCGGCCACATGACCACGGAGGCGTCTTCGGACAACGCTGGCTCTTCGGCCTTTGAAATGGGGATGAGCACCACACCCTAGAGTCAGACATGACTGGACTTAATTGTCAGGGGATACCTTTACCTTCTTGAGTAATAGCATTCCAAGGGAGGGCATGTACTGGGACCATGGTGGGTAGTATGGAGGGGGTGGGTCTAACACTTTGCCCCCTGCTATGAGCCTGGCCCAGGTCAGGCCCCTGGAAGCCCTCCCCCCAGGTAAATACATGCTCAGAGATCTGCATCAGGAACACAGTGGGGGCAAGATGGCAACACCCCCCTAGCCATAGTCCTGATTCAGCCCCCGGCACCCTGTGTGTGCTGTTTACACACAGAAACCAACTGATGTGTAGTGTCATTGAAAGTAACATGTCGTTTGTCCAGGGAAAGGAACATTTCTAGATGCATAAGATTTATTTGCTGTTCTAGAAAATGGTCCATGATAGCTTGCTTATGTAATGAAGAATTTACTCTTTGTTCAATATTGGTGTGCCAAGCTTGTATTAGGGTGCATTAGAGACTAATTGCATACTCAAAGCACCCCATAACTTGTATTTTTATTTTGTGGGAGGTCACTGCAGTGTAGTTTTCTTGAAATGGTTTTTAAAGATGGTGAATTTTCCCTTGATAAAAGAGTCATATCAAAATGTGTTGGGAACACTAATCCTACCAGGTGTCCTTTCTATGTGTTTGTTGTGAGTTGTGGCTGCCAATGGTTCTCTTCTTCATTTGCAAAATAAATAAATGTTACAGTATTCTTAATGGGGGGGGGGGCTGCTCTGCTGCTCTCCAGTGTCTCATTCTTCCTGATACCCCTTAATGCAGAAATTTTCAACATTTTTCTTCCCATGGCGCACTGACCTCTATGGTCTTCGCCTCTTGTGATGTCACTCCCGGTTCCTGGGAGACTCTTCCGGGTTCTGCAGCCCTATTTCTAGGGCAACTGTCTGTAGTAATGAATTGTCTGTCCCTCTTCTTCCACCAGAGCTGAGCCGCATAACCCGGAAGAGTTTTTCAGCCATTTTCAACCACTGTGCTCCAAACTCCCACGGCACACGTGCCTGTGGACCTTTCGCAGCACACTGGCTGAAAATCGCTGCCTTAATGTCTGTTAGCAGGAATGGGGAGACCTGCAGTGCGATAATGTCCCACAGTGATAACCACTCTACACCCAACGTTTAAAATGGCTGCCTTTGGCCAGTAAGAATCCTGTCCTGTGACTGGGCAACCAATCCTTTCCTTCTTTTGACTCGCAGATGACCAGTATAGGTGTGGATGGGCAGGCAGCCATTGAAGAGGAATGGGCCAGCTTTTGGGGACTTACTGTATTTGCAGTACGCGCTGCGGCAAGGAGAGTCATGCCGGCCACATGACCACGGAGGCGTCTTCGGACAACGCTGGCTCTTCAGCTTTGAAATGGAGATGAGCACCACACCCTAGAGTCGGACATGACTGGACTTAATTGTCAGGGGTCACCTTTACCTTTTTTACTACACATTATGAGGAGAAAAAACTGACAAAGGGATACTGTGTTTTTTGGGGTTTTTTTTTTGCAACAATCTTATGTTTGCCCTCAAACCAACCAGGCTGGGAGGCAACATAGATGCTGCACAGCCGTTTCTTTACTCTTCTGCCTTTACAAGATCAAGCGTGAGAAAGTGATTTTTTTTTCTTTTCAAATACTTGGCCTGCTTTCAAAATCTTTATTCTGCAAAGTGCTCTTTCCCCCCCCTCCCCAGTAACAGTTTGATGCCCAGAAGGAATGTTTGCACTCAACACACACACTTCATAGCATTGGTGTCTTATTGAATGTGAGAAATGGAAATAGTCACAGGCATCTTTTAAGATTGGGCCATAGTGTCTTGATGTGGGAGGCCTGCATACTTTCCACGTGAAGGTTCTGTGCGACCCAAAAGCCGACATGTTTCCGCGCAAAGAGATAAATCTACCCAATCTGTTTTTGTGTTTAATCTGTTTTTGTTTGTTTTTTAATTTTTCCTGCAGGATGGGAATAACTTGTACTGTGGAACCCAGTGTAGCGACACCAGCTCAGATTTAGCATGTTTGAATCTGCCTTTGCCCACTAGGGTTGTTTGCTGATTTCACAATTCTTGTTTCTCCTCTCTCCCCCCCACCCCATATTTTCCGGCACCACAGGAATCATTAACCAGTGGCAGCAAGAATCGAAGGACAAAGTGATCTCTTTGTTGCTAACTCACCTGCCGTTGCTGAAGCCAGGAAATATTGAAGCAAAAGTGGAGTACATGAAGCTGCTTCCCAAGATCCTGGCTCACTCAATTGAACACAACCAACACATCGAGGAGAGCAGGCAACTGCTCTCCTATGCGTTGATCCACCCGGCCACGTCCCTGGAGGACAGGAGCGCTCTGGCGATGTGGCTGAATCACTTGGAGGATCGCACGTCCGGGACTTTTGGCAGCCAGAACAGGGGCCGGTCTGACTCGGTGGATTATGGGCAGTCGCACTACTATCACCAAAGACAGAACTCGGACGATAAGCTCAACGGATGGCAGAGTTCGCGGGACTCTGGCATATGCGTGAATGCCTCCAGCTGGCAGGATAAAAACCTGGGGTGTGAGAATGGCCACTTGCCCCTTTATTCCTCCTCTTCCGTCCCCGCCACCATCAACACAATTGGAACGAGCACAGGCACAAGTAAGTCAATGCGGTTCCTGTGTGTGTGTGTGGGGGGGGGGTTGGTTTCCTTTGGTGGCAGGTGTGAAACATTGCAAGAGGCAGCAAGAATAGACAGCATCTAGCTGTATTAGCTAGATGCATCCATGGAGGGACAGGTTTTTCAATGACTAGTCCCTCGACTGCCCCACCAAGGCAGCCAACACAAGAGGTAAAATGATAAAGTCACCCTGCATGTGTCAGTCCTCAACAAGGGTCAGGCGCCTCCTCATAGGGTTCCGGACCCGGGGGAACTGTCAGTCCGAGAGGGCCAGAAATGGGTGCAATGTCCAAAACGGGGTCAAATACCAAAGGAACAATAGAGAGTCAAGAGGGCCAGCAAGAGGGTTCAGGTCAGCAAGGAGGGTCTGGGAGTAGGCGCTTAGACTGTATCCTCCCACATGATGAGATGAGTGGCTCCCAAGTCCGGACTTCATCAGGCCCGCAGGCAGGGCTCAGCGGATTGGGTGTTCAGTCAGGCTGGTATTGCAGGCCAAGAGCTGCCCCTACAGCGGTGAGCTTGGCCTACCAGGCGTGCAGTGGGCATGGAGGTCCTGAGGGCAGGCCAGGAATACGTTTCTGGAGCCTGGCTGTTCCCTACAAACATTCATGCCTTAGTATGTCCATGCAGGGCACATCCAAACCAGCTCTCTTGTCACATTTCATGACACTTTTGTCCCCCAGTGTCTCACTAATCTTTGCATGCCACATATGCGCTTGAGTCTGAACTAATTACAGAACAGTCGATCACACTAATCACCCAATTGTGCTGAACAGGAAGGAAGAAAATGGGCTGAACCCACAAAGAGAGAGAGAGCCTCAGGAACACATTACTTGTCCACATTCGACAGGCTGGCATTGCAGTGGCGTTTTATAACGCAAATGGCATCACAAATTGGGCCTGAAAAATGGTGAGAGGACACAACACAAAAGAGCTAATGTGGAAGCAACTGCTGCCTGTCTAGACACACATGGACATTGCACACCGTTTCCTGCTGGAGCATTTTGTTTCTCACTGTGGGGTGCAGCCTTCTCCCTGCTGCAAAAGCGGGCTGTAGAGGGGAGTACCCAACTGGTGAAGAATAAAAGACGTGAAGCATGTCACGACCTCTCTGTCAACATGTGAGAATTATTAGAAGCGGGATTCTCTTTATGTATCCTTCCTCACAGGTCTTGGAAACCAGTTTGTGTGTGAGTGTGTGTGTGTGTGTACACACTTTTTTAAGGTGGAAGTTTAGCTCTGTGTTTTTAAGTATTTAATGTTGACTATTTTACCATTGCTGGCCCTTAAATCCTTTTTTGGTTAATTTTTATTGCTTTCAAACCCATATACCCTGCTGGTTTCAGTGTGGAAAAGTTCAAGCTTAAAAAGCTTGAACTATTTCAAGCTGTATTAGGTAGTAATCATGTATTACAGCTGTATTAGCTAGATGCATCCATGGAGGGACAGGTTTTTCAATGACTAGTCCTTTTTAAAAGCCATGTAAGATATATCATCTCATCTAGTAGTAATGAATTCCAAAAGCTGCTTTGTTAACTGTGTTAGAGGGCAGAACGGGGGGGGGGGGGGCATTTGCCGAACCAGACTGGGGGAGGGCGGGGATATCGGCGGCGAGCTTCGGCCTACGTCCCATTCTCCCGTAGTCCTCCCGGGACAGCCACAGGATACGTGGCCGGCCCTTTAGGCTGGCCAGGTATCCTTACACAGGATTGGGCTGTAAGAGACTGAACGGTGACGAATCAGGACATCCCTGGTTCAGTTCTTGCCTCTGCCATGAACTCAGTAGTTGGCCTTGGGCAAGCCACTCCCTCTTGCCCTCAGCGTTCCCCACCCAGGGCCACTCAGAGGAATTTTAACAGGGGGTACAAAGTTTCTTCTGGGCCCCTTCTCTTCATGTGAATTTGGCTCCTGGGGCCCCCTTTTTTGCTCTGGGCCCCCCTTTTTGACCAATTTTTGGCCCTGGGCCCGGGTACAATTGTACCCCCTTAACCCCCCCGTCTCAGAGGCCCTGTCACCACCTGCAGTATGGCAATAATTAGGCTGCAATTCAGTACACACTTACCTGGCAGTACGTCCCATTTAACTTAATGAGGATTACTTCTGAGAGGATGTGCCTGGGCTGTGCTGATATTCACCTTACAGAACTGTTGTAAGAGTTACGTCAAAATAATACTTGTAAAGCATTTTGTATGCTCAAATAGTGTTGTACAAGTGTTAAGTAGTGGTGAGACTACAAGTGTGAAACACAACTGATTGGATCTTTGCCCTCAAAAGCAACTTGTATTAAACCTACTCAGTGTCAAGACTTCTAGCTGTAACTGAGATGGGCATTTTTTTAGGGCTGACAGCTAACTATTAAAAACTTACAGCGCAGTCCTGTGCATCTTCACTCAAAGGCAAGTCTCACCTTGTCCAGTGTGATTTACTCTCAGTTAAATGTGGATGGGGTTGCAGCTCCAATCAGTTAATTTATGAGCTGCAGTTGACTGATCAGTTAAATCTGCATATATTTGCATATGGGTACGAACACAGTTCAGAAGCAAGAAGTGTACCTTGTGTTTGGAGGATGCTTGCAGATGTTGGAAAAAGATTTCCCTGCTTTGTGAAAGAAGAGAGGGAATGCATCTCGTATAGAACTATTATTTAGATTTTTAATTGGCTTAATTTTTTATTGATGTAAGGTTTTTTTTAAATGAATTCTGTGACTTTTTAACAGCCATCTGAGAGACAGGCATGCAACAGGTGAAACACTTTTTCTGGCCTTGATAATTTTTGTGGCATATTGGACAAAATGCTGGACTTGGCCTGGAGATGTGGGTTCAAATCCTCACCAAGCCATGAAATGTTTTAAAAATAATTTTATGTGTTCAGATTCCCAGGATGTGGTGTTTGGCCCTCAATTGATGTATGAGATTTTAAATGACCCCTCCCCCCATATATGTCCCAGTCCACAAAATGTTTGGAAGACGTGTCCCAATGTGTGATAGAAGTGATGCCTTCTATCGACTTCCATCTCCCCCCTCCCCTCCCTCGATGCTGTATCGGCGTCTTAGGGAGTGAAGCCAGGCATCATGCTGTGCAGATAGACGTGATACTACAGGATGCGGTCCTGTTTGCTCCATCTCCAAAAAGATATTGTGAGAAAAGGCACAAAAAACTCTGTTCCTTGTACAAAGAGCAAAGGTGCAAAGAAGGGCTACCAAAATGATCAGGGGCTTCTTAGTCTGGACAAAAAAGGAGTGAGAAAAAAGGTGGGATGGGTGGGAAACTAAGGGTAGCAAAGAATAGAGGTTTGTAGAGGGGCATAGACATGGTTTGGACTGGGAAGCAGAAGGAAAAAACATCAAAAAGTACCAACCAGGAAGACAGAACAAGTTTAATCAGGATAAAGTCCCACTCCCAGCTTCAATCCTTGGCATGCCCAGATAAGGCTGGAATTTCTGGTAACAGACCCTGATTTACAGCGTAATCCTGTCTACAGATAGACTGGCGGAGCAATCACTCTGCCGGTCTAGGGTGTCACAAACATGCCGAAATCATGTTTGCGGCACCCAGAGAGTAAGCAGCGCTGGTGGAGAGGTTTGCGCTGGTCCTCCAGCATCGCAGAACAGAGCAGCGCTGCCCAAGGCAGAGAAGTAAGGCCCCACTAGGTGGTGGAGGGGCGAGGGGAGGGCAAAACGGGGCATTCTGGGGGTGGGGTGGGATTTGAGGATTGGGCCCAGCGTGTAACTTGAGGTAAAGGGACAAACATCCCTTTACCCCAAAGAGGCTGCCAGCTGTACCGGGGCAGGCACAATCCTGCATAGGTTGTGATGGGTGTCTTATATGCGCCGCCACATCCTGCTAGACAAGATTAGACTGCCTGAGTCCAAGGCTGCAATCCTATACACACTTTCCTGGGAGTAGGTCTCATTGAACACAATGGGACTTACTTCTGAGTAGACATGCATAGGCTTGTGCCGTGAAACTTTGTTTTCAGAGGGTCTCTTACCATTTTAGCAGAATATTTAGATGGAGGATATTTTTAGTCAGTTTGTATCACTCCCTCCCTCACACAAATGTAGATTAAAAAAATGTAAGTAGTGTAGCCAAATGGTCACGAAATATTGTATGGGTTAAATATATACTGGATGGTGTAGTGGTTTGGGAGTTGGACTTAGACCTGGAAGATCCAGGTTCAAATCCCCGCTCAGCCACGAAGCTTCCTGGGTGACCTTGGGCCAGTCACTATCTCTCAGCCCCACCTACCTCACAGGGTTGTTGTGAGGACAAAAAGGAGGGGAGGAAATATGTACACCACTCTGAGCTCCTTGGAGGAAGGGCAGTATAAAAATGTGAAAATTAATTAATTAATTAATTAAATTAAATAAATAAGCACAGCACCAAGTCACAACAGCAGTTGTTGCTGGTAACAAAATCCTTCTAGAGTTGCTGAATTTTATTAACCCTGTAATGAAAAGGATTTTCTTGTAAAAATCTATTACATGGCATGCTTGAAATAAGGGTTTCTATCTGAAAATCTGAGTTCATCAGGGTATGGACTGTACTACCGCCCTTGTGCTGCATAATAAGCACCTGCACACTGCAGGCATTACTAGAAATAATTAATGTTTCTAGTGAATTCATTCTTCGTATATGGCTGAACGTGGCATATATTGCAGTGCAATAGGAATAGAGACTATTGGAGCTCTGTTAATGTTTCATTAAAACAAGCTGAAGGGATACTGATTACATTGTTCTTTATCATGCTTGAGAAACATGTAAAGGTGCCACTTGCTGGTCTTAATTCCTCAGCAGTGCCTCACTTACTGCCTAGCGGTCAGACTGGCCGTTGCCCATTTTAAGATTACCGTGGTTATAGACTGCTTGGGACGCGTTAACTGTTCCGTACAGTGTGTGTGTGTGTGTGTGTGTGTGTGTGTGTGTGTGTGTGTGTGTGTGTGTGTGTGTGGGGAAATTAGAGGCAACATTGCCACCAGGGTGACCAAGACTATTTGCATCCCAGACCCCGGTCCACTTGGCCAGTCCCCACCCCAGCGATTCAAATAAGCCATGCTGGGCAAGGACCAGATGACCTCCCCCTCCACAGGATCCTGTCCACATCCTCAGGCTCTCCACCCCTTGCTGAACCCCGTGCTTCTGTGCGTGAGGTTTCCAACATGTTTTTGCACCAAAAGCAGCCACAGCCCTGATTTCTACTTTCCCAGTGAAATTTGCCCCTCTGCAAATAACAGCTGTGAGGGGTATTTTGGGCAGGGAAATGGCACAGGGGAAAAGTTCACCCAGTCTGAATCAGCAGCTCCCACAACTGCTTTCGTTGGGAGGAAAAACATGTCAGGATCCCAAAACACAAGGTCCATTAGTGTATTATTATAATGCCATGTGTGGTTTGGCCTTCAGCGACTACTGGGCTGGCTGTGGTGGAAATTGATCTGTGGCCTTTCTAGCTCACGCTACTAAGGCCCCATTTTTCAGTCCTCTGACTTTGGGGTGCTGCACCAGGTCTCCCCAAACTAGCTCACTGTCGGCCCAATCCTGCGCAAGTTGCATTGACCGGCCGAAATGGCCACCCGCTGCATCCTGTGCAGGATGCGGCCCATACTGGCATGGCCAGGGCTCACCTTGGGGGAAGGAGATGTTTGTCCCCTTCCCCAGGTGTAAGCGCTGGAGGCCCCAATGAGCCTCCTCGGATGCAAGTCAGCTCAGGGGCTGGCGTACAACCGGGGAAGACAAAACCTCAGGCTGGTACTCAGGAATAAAATTGTATTATAACATGGCAATAGCCACCACCAGGATAATAAAAATCAAGATTTTGCCCTTGAGGAAGGTAACTGTTGAAACACATCTTGCACATCACGTTATAATATAATTGTATCCCTGAGCACCAGGCTAAATTGAGTCTCTCCATTATGCTTTTTTTTCCTGATATTGTGAGGAAACAGGACAGCTGAGCATGGGCAGATGCCATAAACCACAGCAGGAGACATGGGGAACAGGAGATGAGAGTCTTGGGGCCTAATCTTGCGCAGAATTTAAGGTGTCGTATCCTGGTGGTGGCTATTGCTATGTTAGAATACAGTTTTATTCCTGAGTACCAGTCTGAGGTTTTGCCTTCCCATTTTGCCTTCTTTTTTTTGAGGGGAATGGTGTCATAAGGCAGTTTTGTACAATGACTTTTCAGAGAGAGATCAGTGGATTAGTTGCTTTCTCTCCCCTCGCCACCCAATTAAAGAGGTCTGAAATGGTCGCTAACGTAAGTATTGGTGCTAGATATATTTACACTGTCTTGATGACATGAACCACACTGAAACACAGCGACATAAGGGCAGCTTCCCCACTGGACACACACACACACACACACACACACATACACACACAGAGGGAAGCATCTCTCACCTGGGTGTGTGCGCGCAAATGGGGCTATCATAGCGCTTAATGAATCTCTGACGTCTGGACTTGCAGGAGCCGCATTCAAAAATAGCGTCCTCATTTCATTCATTCAAAAACTTCTTTTAACAGCTGCTGTCACTGCAGTCATATTATAGGTTATTTATAGCATCTCCTTGCAGCATTTTTTTTTAAAAAACCTGATTCCTGCAATTCATTTTGAAATGGTGTATTTCAGATTCTTGCATTTTCCTTGCAGCTTCTTGCATCTTTGGGTTGATGGAGTGCTTTCTAGGTATAATGATAAAGGGCAGCCTTTATATACTCCAAATTGCCCCCCCCCCATCTGTAACAAGAGGGTTTCACAACAAAATGCTATATCTCCCCCACTCCAAATGCCCAGAACTCAACTACGCCTCCCCCCCCCCCGTTGGCTTTTTCCAGCAGATACCTCAACGTTCCGTTCCATTGCTTCTGGGGGACACTGAGCATGCTCAGTCCATCTCAGTTTGTTCCATTGTCATCCCCCCTTCCTTTTTCTTTATAAACTATCCATGCATACCCAGGGAGCCCACTAAATATGTAGAAACAGCTACCTGTGCTAGGCCCATGGACGTATGAATGACCATGAAAGGATTCATGGCCAGATATGATGTTCAACGAAACAGGCAATATGGGATTAAAAGCCATGTATGTATTTTTCTTAAAAGGAACAATAAAAACTTTGGATGGATGACCCTTTCAAAGTGATGGGCACTCAACTGCCTGGGCTCACTATAGTACCGGTAGTATCTCCATTTGGCTCATACAATTGGATCATTGTTTTTATGAATGAAAATTTGGAGCGTGTAATGTTGAGGTAAAGAATCCAATGACGAGTGGCCACAGCTGACCTGGTGGCCTTGAAAAGCGGCCGTAGAGAGGGCAGGCCTTGCCCCCCTTGTGTTTATGAGGAGATGGCAAGGAGTGGTGTTTCTCTTTCTCAGTAACTTCATACCCCATTAATACATGACTAGAGTAGTTTGGCTCTGGCTAAAAAATTACCACTGAGCCAGAACAAGTTCCAGTTGTACATAACCATTTTTATAACCATGATACAACCATAAGTGTGTCAAAAAAGCTTTGTTTTTGCATTTTTTTAAATTGCTCTGCAAACATGTTCAGCTACTCATTTACATTGTTCTGATTCTCAATTGATTTTATGTACTCATACTGATGTCTTCATGTCTGTGATGTCCTGAATCTGATTGGCTACATAGCACCAATGCCAACCCATTCACAGCATGATCCCTGATTGGCTGGGATCCACATGTGGTTAATCCAGAAAGCATCATCTCACTCCAACAGCCCAATCCTAACCAGCTTTCCAGCACCAATGCAGCCACGTTGCAGCCTTGAGGTAAGGGTACAAACGTTCCCTTACCTTGATGAGGCTTCCATGAATGCCTCCCCCATCTCAGAATGCAGCATGCGTCCTGTTGATGTGTCTGCATCCAGAGGCATAGGAATGGGGGCGGGGGGCAGTCCTCCCCCGAGTGACAGACCCCGGGGAGGCAACATAGGGGCAACGCTCACCCCGGCACCGGCAATTTGGTGGCGGGAGCTCCTTTTTGGCAGTGGCGGCAAGCCTTGCAACGCCGCTGCTGAGGCTTCTGGAGGCCGGGGAGGTTCCTCGCCCCCCCTGGGGCCGTTTTCAGCCAGTTACAGGCTACGTGACGTCATCCCGGTGTTACACGGTATTACATGGGCTCTTGGATTTGCGCTGGACAAACGTTCCTTTCCCCCAAGGTGGCCTCCTGCTGCGCCGGTGCTGGCCCGATCCTGCAGCAGCTCTGGACAGGATTGGGCAGTTAGTTGATTAAGTGTTTTGAGTTTTTAATTAATCAATCGGTTGTGACCAATTGGATTTGCATGTGAGAAAAATAGTTCTAAACACACTCTGTTCCTTTGTTTTTAGATGAAGCACACATGTGTTGCATCAGGCATTATGTTGGAAGAGGCATTCCCCCTTCTTTCACACACTGGAGGGAATGCCTCTTCTAAGAGGCTGCTGCATCTACAGGCTTTATGTTACTTTTATTAAAAATAACAAAACAAAAAAATAATCTGCTGCACATTTAGTTGGGGAAACATGTTTAATTGATTGATATAACTGATTAACAGTTGCAGGCCTGCATATATTAGCTGCATATATACTGTATTACACAGTGCGCACACGCACACGCACACACACACAGTGAGAGAGATTGTACATTTAATCTTTTCTTTAAGGTTTTACGAATCCTACTCTTCTTTCCAACCTGTTTTCGTATCCATGTATCCATTTATCTCCTGCAGAGAGGGGGAAGCAGGTTGCAATGAAAACAGTCTTTTCTTGCATATGTAGTGGCTGTTCCTGTATTGCATCCAAAGGAGAGCTGTTGGAAAATACAGAGAAACTGAGCAGACACCAAGCAGTTCAGAAATGGTCAACCAATACATTGAACTGCTTGCAGGTTTTCTTTTCTTTCTTTTTCTTTGGCTCAGTTGCATCGCTAGCAGGCCATGTGGGGGCCCTCCGCCCCCCCACTCCTTCATTTTCTTTTGGCTTTTTTGTTTTTTCCTCCTGATTCTGCATGGTGCTTTACATTTATCCCTGTTACTTGTTCGCAAGGAACCAGTTGTTTGCCAGCACTTGGAGCTTACTCAGTGGAAGATCACATTTTTTTGATAGCACAGAGAGGAGGTGTGTGTCACAGCAGTGTTTTCTACCCAGTGGCTGGAGCTGCCAGGCACAGTCTAATGGTCATCTTGGGGCAAAACACTGTGCTCTCAAATTCTTCCATGGTGGTTCGTTTTGATGAAACAAAGATGCATCCATAGGATAGACAAGGCTAGTTTTGAGTGTTTGAGTTTCCTGTTGTTGTTTTTGCTGAATTGTTCCTCGCTGATTCAGAAGTTCATGTATGGGAAATAATCATCATGAGAAATAATCATCATCATGTCACCGCGTAGTAGCATGTTAAAGAATTCAAATAGACCGTGGCTAATAAACCCGAACAGTGGTTCTATTCATTTTATGGATAATTCTGAGTATGAGTAAAGCCTGAGTATATATGTAACAAAATCGTTTTTAAAAAAGGTATGCAGTATTAAAATATCGGTTAAGAGTGTGTCTTGCTTTTGTCACTTTGGGCTTTCAGACTAGGGGCCCAATCCTATCCAACTTTCCAGCGCTAATGCAGCCGTGCCAATGGGGGTGGGGGGGGCAGTCACAGAGGCCTCGTCAAGCTAAGAGAACATTCGTTCCCTTGGGGTTTCATTGCAGCTGCATTGGCGCTAGAAAGTTGGATTGGGGCCTAGGGCACCCATCTCTGTTTTAGGGATAAGGACATGTTGGGACTGGATCTCCTTCTCCCTTTTACTCCTGTGGGAGATATTTATGGAGCTGCAGTCTGGAAGGCTTGATAAGGTGGGGGCAAACTCGTCTGTGTCTCTTGACATTGGGAGTTCCCACATGGAGATCTACAGGTATCTGTGTTATTGCCACTGCCTTCATCAAGAAACATTGGAAACTGAGATTCTTTTTGAGGGTAAGGGATCTCTAGCGCAAAAGGTTTTTATCTCTGCAAAACTAACAGTCCAATCCTACCTAAATCTCCCCCCCCCCCCCCACCGATGCAGCTGCACCACCGGAGCGCATGCTATATCCTGGAGGTAAGGAAGCATTACCCTTGCCCAGAGTTAAGCCCTAGCTACTCTGCCGGGTCTACTTGGACCTGTACCAGCAATAGCTGGCGCAAGTCCAAGTGGACCCAGGAAGGATAGGATATTGGTGGCATTGCCACCAATATCCTATCCTTCCTGGGTGGCATCACTACTACTGATACTGCCCCTTTCCTGGGCTTAATCTACCCCTCTCCCTCCCTGGTCTCTGCCCCATTCCTCCCCTGCCCTGTTCTGCCTCCTTCCTACCCCCCCATGCTAACATACCAGTGCCAGCCAGGGGTCATGGACGGGCCGCTGATGTTCGGCCGCTTGTGGCGGTGGACCAAGCGCACTGAATGGCGTGTCTCCATTTGCGACAGCCATAAAGGACCTTGTACTTCCAGAACACTCGTTCCGTCAGCGCAAGGCTCCAATAGGATTGAGCCGTACAATTCTTTGGAGGAAGCCATGATTGTGAAACCATTTCCAAACTGGTTTAAATTTCATGTCTAGTTTCTCTTATGAACAAATGGTCTTATGGCCAAATTCTTGTCCAGAAAATTCTGAGTTCTGCACCCTGAGCAGTAGTTGTGTACATCTGATGGAAGTAGGCTGTTTCCTGGGAGGGCTTTTGCCACAGTAAACTAATGTACACTGCAATCCTATACACACTTACCTGGGAGTAAGCTCTATAAATGGAACTTGCTTTTTGAGTACACATGCATAGGATTGGGCTCTTTGAACTCTGGAGTTTAGCTATATTGCTGCAACAAATAAGTTATACTTCAGGAATATATCCCACAACAGCAATGCAATGCTGATTAGTTTCTCACTCAGTTTCTCACTCACTCAGATTAGTAAACTCACTCGGTTTGTATATTCTTATTACAGCTTTTTTTCTGATTTTTTTCTCCTCTTGTGTGAGAAGTGAAGTATTGGTAAGTAATGGGTGAGAGAGATAATAATAATAATAATAATAATAATAATAATAATAATAATAATAATAATAATAATAATGGGAATATGATTGAAGATTGTGAGGAAATGAATGAGAGGGCCTTAGAAGCACCACTGCCTTTGACTGGTACATTGCAAACACCTTCAGAGAAAGTCCAGAATCTTGTTCAGGCCAGAGATGTTCAGAACCCGAATACAGTCTCTGTCTGCATGAAAGTGCAGAATAGCCCTGCAGTTAATCAGGGGCAAAGAGGAGGGGGGGGGGGAAGAGCCCTAAAGTCCTATGAAAGCCTCACATGAGTTAACTAGTCTTCACAGTGCTGCAAGTCACTGTCACACCACCACAGTAACCCAAGAGAGTTATTGCAACTCTGGGTGCCTGAACTCTTGGGCTGTAAAAAATGGCTGCTTTTAAATTTGTCTGCCAGGTTTTCTCAGTATTCAGCATTTCTTCCCTGGTTTTTCAGTTGAAAGGCTCTGTTGTCCTTTCATATTAGTTTCTTTCCCTTTTTAGAGTACACAGTTGCAGAATGATGATTTCAGATGAGTGATCCCTACACACACACACACACACACACACACACACACACACACACACACACACACACACACACACACACACTTCCTAGTGGCATGTGCAATTTGGAGACGTTGGAATTTCTTTATCTTAATTGATACTACAGGAAAACTACAGTAAATCCGTCAAAGGGGATTAAAAAGGAGGAAGGCAAGACTGCTGCCAGGGAGGTAAGGGGAACCCCTTGTGGGAGGGCTGCAAGGTGTCCTTAGAAAATGTCAGATGTATAAAATTAAAGCACAGATTGCTGCCTGAACATGTTGTCTGGGATGAAACCTATTCATTGACATATCCTTCTTGGACCTGTATTGCTGGCATCTTCAAAAGGAAGGAGGACCTAGATACACATGGGTTGTGTATCTAGAAAATCCTGGCTGCATCCTGGGGTGGTTTAACTGGTTAATTAAACCACAAACAACAACATTTTGACTTGTGAATTTCTGCCATAACACTAAGTTCTTGCAGTTATGTCTGTGCTAGATGCAGAGCTTGGGTCAGTAGTCATTTCAGATGTATGCATCTAACCTGCAGATTCCACACTAACTCAAATCACCCTTTAGGCTTTGGGATGGGGCCCTGGTTGAGTGGAAAAGCAAAATGTTCCAGGCTAAGACTGTGTAGCATCTCCCAGTAGAGCTGGGAAAGAGTCGACCCTCTCTGCCTAAACCCTGGAGACCTCTGGCTGGCGACTCAGTATGGGCAATACTGAGCCAGATGAAAGATGCTACAGGATGGAAGGGGATAGGCTTGTCTATAAAGGAAGAAGTTGGGACTCAAACTCATACGTGGCCTATCTAACAGGGTTGTTGTAAGGATTATTGCATAATATACCATATTGTCCCGAGTATAAGATGCACCTGATTATAAGACGCACCCTTAAAGTTTGGTGCTATTAAAAAAATTTAATTAAATCACTAGCATTAAATTGCAACAGCCTGATTATAAGACGCACCCCTAGTTTAAAAACTTAAATTAGGAGAAAAAAGTGCGTCTTATACTCAGACCAATACGGTATATGGAGCTCTTTGCTCCTTTAGGGAAAGTGCTTCTATTAACATAAGCTGCTACTTGTTAATCAGCACTGGAATTGCCTCTCTGCAGAAAGTAATGTTCTCATTTTAGGCTTGTATACCATCTTTCTTGCTAAGCTAATTTAATCACGGGCAGCCACTAGGTGGGAATGGGCCACACACATTCTTTGTTGTTGTTGTTCAGTCGTTAAGTCGTGTCCGACCCTTCGTGATCCCATGAACCATATCCCGCCAGGCCTTCCTGTCCTCCACTATCTTCCTGAGTTCGCTCATTTTCATGTTTGTTGCATCGGTGATGCTGTCTAACCATCTCATCCTTGGCCTTCCCCTTCTCCTTTTGCCTTCAATCTTTCCCAGCATCAGAGTCTTCTCCAGAGAGTCCTCTCTTCGCATTAGGTGGCCAAAATATTTGAGTTTCAGCCTTAGTACCTGTCCTTCCAGGGAACAGTCAGGCTTGATTTCATTTAGAATTGACTGATTTGATCTCCTAGCAGTCCAAGGGACTCTCAGGAGTCTTCTCCAGCACCACAGTTCAAAAGCATCTATTCTTCGGCGCTCAGCCTTCCTTATGGTCCAACTCTCGCAACCATACATTGCTAACACACATTCTTACTAGATTTGGAATCCGTCTGTTCCAGCTCATACCCCTGGGTCCTCATATCTCTTCTATTGTTCTTCCCTTTTTTGCTCCAGGTTGTAAAACCTCCCTGCCCCCTGCTCTGTACTGTCCCCATGTGTATACGCACATCGTCTCCTGACTGGCCCATTCCCGTATTTGATGAAGGGGTTCTGGACCAGTGAAGTTTTCGTTGAGATAAATGAGTGGCTGTGTATGTAGTGACACAGGTCCCTTCTTCTGGGGAGGAAGATATTTCACACAACAGACTGCAGTTCTTCTCTGCAGGGAAAAGGGGACCAGCCTCAGGCTTCCTCTCAAGACTAGGATCTGCAGAAACGGTTCCCCCTCAGTAGATCTGCTCCTGAGCAATGCCTGTGATGCTCGTTGCATGTGTGCAGACCACAAGAACACAGGCATATTCCAGGCAAGGAGGCATATTCCAGGCAAGGAGGCATATTCCAGGCAAGGAGGGGTCAATTCAACAGAGTTTGCTGCTCCTGGTCCCAGGAAGAAACAGGGGTTTCTTGTTCCTCCTGAAAAGTTCTTTCTGTTTTTCATTTTATCTTATTTTAGCAACTGGCCTGGCACCAACCATCTGTTTACACTATGAGAGTTTATGTCTGCAATGAAGAAAGTTATAGACTTTGTGTTTCATGAATACGGTGTTTATTTGTACATTGTAGAAAACACCAATATCATACACGGACCGCAACAAGACCTCTTGTCTTTTGCTACGTATGTCTTCAGCTTTGTGAAACTTTTTGTTGTTGTTGACATTTAATTATTAGAAACTAAATTCCAATAATTACAGTATTGTCCCCGAGTATAAGACGCACCTGATTATAAGACGCACCCTTAAAGTTTGGCGCTATTAAAAAAATTTAATTAAATCACTGGCATTAAATTGCAACAGCCTGATTATAAGACGCACCCCTAGTTTAAAAACTTAAATTAGGAGAAAAAAGTGAGTCTTATACTCAGACCAATATGGTAAATGTAAAAGTCAGAAATGAGAGAGAGCAATATTCTCTCTTGCCTACTCAGGGAGAGTTTCAAGGGAAAACTGTGCTGGCTGCAAGGAGGTTCACTGAGGCCGTCGCCCCAGATGGGAGCCCTCCTCCATCTCCCCACTCGCCTCCTCTGCTTCTCCTCCTACTCCCTGGATTAGGAAAGGGGGTAGAGCAGAAGGGGAAGTGTGGAGGAGAGGAGAGTGGTGGGCTAGACGGAGCATCTCCAACCCATCGCTCTCTCCTCTCCTCCACACTTCCTCTTCTCTGTGTCCCCCTCTTCCTTTCCAATCCAGGGAGTGGGAGGAGCTAAGGCCGTGCATTACCAGGTAAGGGGGCCCGATATATGGGGGCTGCTTCAGAAACCAGAAGGCCTTGAACTGGGCTGGCTGCCTGGATTTTGATGGTGTGTTGCTTGTGTTCTCCTGCTCCAGGAGCATCTGCCTGTTCTGTTTCTGCCAAACATGTTTGTTCTTTCAGGTTAAGGCAGGTGGGGCTGATGGTCACCTTGAGCCGGGGGGGGGGGGGTTAGAAGTTTTTGGGCCACCTTTCAGTTCCATGTAAGGGGCCATCAAGGCAGCTTACAATCATGCATAAGCGCATGCTTACAGTCTTAAAATAAGCAACAGTCATGAATTAGACAAAAACAAACAGCAAACAGAACAGCAGAACAAACAGGGCAGACCAAATAATGAAAACTATGGCAGATGAATGGAAACTGTGCTGGAAGGTGAGGCAGCAGCCGTTGCCCAGCCCAGTATCTCAGGCGATGACACCTTGGGAAGGAAACCTTGCAGCCTAGCCTAGGAGAGGAGGCAACCCAAAATGTACCCGGCGGGCTTTCAGTTTTGCCCTCCAAAGTGACTGTTAAGAAACAGCTGCTTGCTGAAAAACATTCCAGCTGCGAAGAGCATTTGAGCTTGGAAGTGGGGCTGCCTCCGAGTCTTGCTTTCCCACCAGTAACAATCCTATTGACTTTCTCATGAGATGCCTTCATGTTGTTGAAAGGCTCTTCAAGAGCCTAGGACTGAGCTTGTTGTTTTCTGAGAGCTTTCCAGTGAGGCGGGGGGGGGGGGGGAGAGCTCCTCAAATCGTAGCTCGTTTTGCACTAGTTCACTGTTATCAGCCCCAATTGTAGCAACGTTGGTGGCATTTTTAGAAAAATGCAGGACGATGTCCAAGGATAATGCGTGTGCAGCGCTGTGCACGCTCGGAGAGTGCCGTAGAAATGTTAAGTGTTGTTACCCTCAGGAACTGGATAAAGGCTGTGTGCTAGCTTAACAGGGCTGGGGGCAAAAGCCGAGGAACGAATGTGGACAGGTTAGAGGGGGGGGCTGCAGCCCTCAGAGCTACTGCCTGGAAGCACAACCGAGGGATAGTGCAGGGACGCAGAGAGACACTCTCCAGGGTTTGGAGAATTTGGTGAGCATCTTGCTACTATAGCCCCAGGGAAAGGACTTCATAGCCTGAAGGTAAGACAGGAAGGAGGTAGTGGAGGTAGGAATGCAAGCGAGGGCCCCAGGAACTGCGGGTGGGGGAAAGGCCAAGGGAAAGAGAGGCCAGGCAGAGTCGGCTGGGAAGAGCTAGCATTCATCTGTCCACTCAGGTACAGCCCATCGTTTTCACCACATTTCCACCCACATTTTCACCATCCAGTGAGCTTTGCACTAGTATTTATTTGTGACAATGCCGAAAAATTTTGAGTTACACAGAATTAGTCAAGCAGGCACAAATGTGTGGAATAAATAATTTCTATGACCAATTTGGATTAACCTGGGGACAAGACATGAAACTCACATTTATGCTTCCATGAAACTGCAGCAAAGTACTACCTCTTTGACTCTCTTTCTGTGGAGTCAAGTGAGCCACTGACACTTTGATCTGCTAAGAATTGGGGACAAATATCTTGTTTTAATTTTTTCCCCTTTTTTGTTTCAGTTCTCTCAAGCCAGACCCACCACAGCCCTTTGAAACGGTCTGTGTCCCTTACCCCACCCATGACTGTGCCCAACCAGCCTCTAGGACACGGATGGATGTCTCATGAGGACTTGCGAGCTAGAGGACCCCAAGGCGTCCCCTCCGATCATGCCCCCCTGTCTCCTCAAAGCAGTGTAGCCTCTTCAGGAAGTGGTGGGAGTGAACATTTAGAAGATCAGACTTCTGCTCGTAACACATTCCAGGAAGAAGGGAGTGGTATGAAAGGTGAGTGGAAAGAAAATCAGATGTCCCCTTCCTTACCCAGCGTGTAATTCATCTGTGGAACTCCTTGCCACAGGATGTGGTGATGGCACCTGGCCTAGATGCCTTTAAAAGAGGTTTGGATAGATTCATGGAGTAAAAGACCATCACAGGTTACAAGCCATAAGCAACCTCCTGGCTTTAGAAGTAGGTTTTCTCTGTGCCAGATGTGGGGGAGTGGCAACAGGATACAGGTTATCTTGTTGGCTGTGTGCTCCCTGAGGCATCTGGTGGGGCCACTGTGTGATACAGGAAGCTGGACTAGATGGGCCTTTGGCCTGATCCAGCAGGGCTCTTCTTATGTTCTTCTTATGCTCCTGCTTGCTTAACAGGATGTGACCCAGAAAATCAGGGAGGGAGAATAGGTTGGTTTCTTCTGGGTTTAGCAGCATCGGTAATGTGCAGGGCACATCACACAGCGCAAGAAGGCGGCTGATCCTTTGCTAGAGGAGCTTGCCACACACAGCCATTCAGCACACACAGGGGAGGAGATACCCGAGGAGGCTGAGGGAAATGCAGCCAGGGGAGTCGGTGGAAGAAGGTATGAAGCTATTGCAGTGACAGGTGTGTAGGTGGCTTAGGACAGTCGGATATGCCTGGGTACTGGAGGCTGTGCTGAAGGCTTCATGGGCAAGGTGGGTTTTGACGAGGGGGGGGGGTCGCAGAGGCACTCTGGGAGGCATGAAGGGCAGTCAGGGAGAAAGTGCAGAGTACAAAGTACGTTTGAAGGAGCAGGAGACATGAGGACGGTGGAGCTGGACGAGCAAACGTTTCTGGCAAAGGTGAACCGGGATATAAGAGCAGAGAGATACGTGGGGGCTGTGGTAGAGGGAGAAGTGGCATGACTGAATAAGGAAAGGAGAGAGAGAGGGAGAGATAAAGCCCAGGCCATGAATAGCTATGAGCACTCAACCTCCAGGTTCCTGGCTTTATACAAGTATCAAGTATATCTTTGATACTGGGGGCAAGCAAGGGAGGGATCTGGCCTCCATGCCTTGCTTGAAGCGCCTGGCTGACCACTAGCGGACACAGAATGCTGGGCTAGGTGGACTCTTGGTCTCCCCCCCCCCCAGGGCCCTTCTCCTGTTCTTTGCTGAGTGCAGGTAGCCCTGGGGTTAGGGTGACCATCCAGCTTTCTTTGTACCCACCTCGTCTTGTTGAATCCGTGGTGCTTGGTGGCAGGTTAGTCAGAAGTTGCCGGTTCCCATCTGCTGTCTCCCTTTAGCGGCCTAGCTTGAAATGGGAGCTGTCCCTTCCAGTCTCAGTGCACCCTTTTGAGACTGGCTTTTTAATTTGTACTTTGTGTTGTTATTTGAAACGGCTTCAGGTGACGCTTAGGAAGCCGCGTGTGGTTTTGCTATTTCAATAAGTGAAGGGATGCAAACATGCACCAAAATTCTTTGGGACAGATGTTCAGGGTGGAGGATGATGCTGCAAGTCCCTCGGTGGCCTAATTTGCATGTTATAATTCGTGTAGCTGGGACTAGAGAGTCGCTGCTTGTGGACCGTGTGACTCTCTCCATCCAGCAGGTTTGGGTCTGTTGTGGTTCTTACAGGCTGCAGGAAATAAGAAGAGTTGGGGGAACCAGACTCGAAGGGTTTTTTAAAATATATTTATTATATTTTAACCTACCCTTCCTCCAAGGAACTCAGGAGAACATACATTGTCGTTGCCCCCTTTTATCCTCACAACAACTTTGTGAGGTAGGTTAGGCTGGGAGAGAGTGACAGGCTCAAATCTCAGGGGTGTGTAGTAGTAGTAGTAGTAGTAGTAGTAGTCGTCGTCGTCTGGTAGTGGAGGAGATTAACATCACTCCTTTGTCATGGACAGAACACTTCCTCGTAGGGTGTAGAGTAGTGGTGGTGGCTCCCTCCCTACCGCCACTGAGGCAGTGGACCTAATTGTATGATCTGCCCCCAAAGGCTGATGGATACTGAGGGCTTTGGGGGCATTTCCTGTTGCTTCAGCCGGTCTCTCATTTGCTGCTCTGGCCGACCTCTGGAATGAGGACATGTTGTACAGCCAATGCAGCTCCTTTGTTCACCGAGGAGCTGTGGCCAGTGTGAAACAACTGGGTAGACGTCTTGAGCGACAGCGGAGGAAGACTCAGGATGAGTCCGACCGAACACAAGGTTAGAGCACATATTAGAGCCTATTCCATGGCGGTGGCGGCGCCGTCTAGCTGAGCTGTTCCGAGTGATGCGATGCCTGTTCCATCTGGCCTGCTCTGTGTCTCACTGTGACCATTTTGCTAGGCACTCTGCGGATAACGTAGATCGTATTTGTTGCGACTTGGATTTCACGTGGACAGTGTCTGATGGAGTCCCCTGGACATCTGCTTGTCCTGTGCTTTGGGATTCTTTTCAGCTTATCCAACCTGAGGATGTGGACAGGGTCCTTTTGGAGAGAGGTCTCGCCGAGTGGGGAAGGAGAGTGGGGAATACGTCATGAATAGAGGGTGCATTGCCTAGTAGTGTTTTGAAGGTGGCAGTGATTTGCCCCCTCCTGAAGAAGCCCTCCCTTGATCCCACTGTTCTGGATAATTTCTGGCCACTATCAAACTTCCCTTTCTGGGCCAGGTGATCGAGCGGGTGGTGGCGTCTCAGCTCCAGAGGGTCCTGGATGAAGTGGATTATCTGGAGCATTTTCAGTCAGGCTTTGGGATGGAGGCAGCCTTAGTCACCTTGCTGGATGACCACTGGTGGATTACTGCCGGGACTGCACGGGGGTGGTGGTGGTTCTGCATCCCTGGGGGTCCTGCTGAATCAGCAACTTTCCCCTCTGTTGCCCATGGTGCCCTTCTGAGCCGACTGGCTGGGTTGGAGCTTGGAGGCACAGTTTTGCAGGGGTTCCACTCCTTCTTGGCTGACCAAGCTCAGAAGGTGGTGCTGGCTGGGGGACACTTGGGCTGGGGAGGGGGAGTGAGTGTCTTGACTGTGTATAACGTACCATCCTCGGTCAGTGCATACGTGGCAGGGAGACTGCCTGCCTGTGCTGTTTCCCAGTGCGGGGGGGGGGGGGATGAATGGTCAGTTTTGCAGCTCTTGATCAGAGGGATTTTGTACACTTCTCCAAAGGATTTCGCTACCTCAGTAACAGCCCAATCCTAGGCATATCTACTCAGAAGTAAGACATTGAGTTCACTGGGACTTACTCCCAGGTGTGCATAGGATTGCAGCCTAAATCTTGCAAGAGGCCTGTCAGGTTGATACAGTCGTATTGCAAAGAGAGAGCCTGATTCAGGTCGCCTAGAGAGCTCCTGGCTGAAGTGACCCTGGAATAGAGACGTGCCAACTCTTGCCCTCCGTCCCGACACCATCTCCTACAGACCCCCCCCCCAGAAGCCTTCCTGAAGAGGAGGAGCAGTTGACCTTCCCAGTCAGCTCAGGACTTTTGAGGGACTGGGGCTGGGGGTCTGACCCATGTTGTTTGTGCTCCTAAAAGAAAGAGCGAGAGCTCCGTGGGAAACGCTGCACTACCGCAGTCTGACCGGCGCAGTAATGGGGCCCTCTTTTCTTTGCCGTTGTTTCCCGTTGCTCAGGCTGCCTGCCCTCTTCCCCATACATACTGGCTCTGCAGGCTCTCAGCCCAGGTGAAAGGGAAACCCAGCCCACAGAATCTTGCCTGCCCAGTTGAGACCACACTGTGCAAAGAACCACTGTGAGGACTTCCTGCAGTCGCTTCCCATGCTCCCTTGTCCAAGTGCGCACTATGCCACCTGTCCGAAGGAGAGCCTGGTCGTCCCACCAGGTGGTCCCACCCACCTGCAGTGAATGCAGATAGCCAGATTGCCTTGCTTAATCTGCTACTTCAATTTCTTTCCTGCTTTCCAATTGGGTTTCTTAATAAAAAACGAGGTGGATAAAACATACATAGTATTATGTATGGTGGATAAAACGTACATAGTACAGGTGGGCCCCCATATCCACTGATTCACTATCCACGGTTTCAGTTATCCACGGATCGTGGGGACACCCCCCCCCCAGGCTTTTACTTTTTTCCCAGTAAGCTTTGTTTCTTCCATTAAGAAACAGGAGAAGCAGTCTCTGGCTGCTTATTGCAGGCAAGTAGAACGAGACTAAGTCCTATAAACAGAAACCTAGGTTAACAGAAACCTTGCAGAGCCTCTCTAGGACTTAGTCTCATTCTACTTGCCTGCAATGGAGGCTGCTTCTCTGTTTGTTTTAAGGAAGAAACAAAGCTTGCTGAAAGAAAAATAAGAGCTGGGGGGGCAAGCATGCCTGCCTGCAGGGGAGGCAGGGTGGGGGGGCCCTCAGGAAACCATGGAGGGGGTGTTCGCTCTTATCCACGGTTTCAAGTATCCACGGAGGGGCCTGGAACATATCCCCAGCGGATATGGGGGCCCACCTGTATTAAAACATTACAAATTAGCATTCCATCCACTTAAAACCCACTAAACTCAGCATGAAAAATCTGAAAAACCAGCAAAAGAAACACCCATCATCCCTGACCAGTCTTTTTAAATTAAAAACAAAGTTAAAGCTTGGCTCTTTTTTTTCTTTTTTTTTTAAGGAAATAGAAAGGGAGCCGCTACCAAGAAGGCCTCAACCATGTGTTTACCTTCCAGGCTTTGGTTGCTTTGGAAGGTAACATGTGGGCCAAGACTCTGTACGGGCCCCGCCTTAACATCTGGAAAACCTCATTTGAGACTAGTTGCAATTTTCAAACATTCTTTAAAGAGCACATTGTGGTAATACAGAGGTTACGGCGTCATGGATCGTGGTGGCCAAGTGGCACAGTATAGACAGAAGGTGCTGCTGCACCTTCTGTCTCGCTGTGTAGACCGAAGGAAAACAACAACACCCAAAGTGCCCACACTTCTGGTCTGTGGGGAACGTAAACACTGAAGCAGCCCCCCCCTGTTCCCCTGCTTGCCCGTGTTTTCTGGATGTGATAACATCTGTATATATGTATGTGAGTGTGTGCTTTCCAGTTGTGGTGGGTCTGTGTGCGAGGCTTCTCAGCTATGCCATAATAGACATAATGTTTAATTGTCATGTTTGTTTCTATAATTTGCAGATGTTCCTACCTGGCTGAAAAGTCTCCGCCTTCACAAGTATGCTGCCCTCTTTTCCCAGATGACCTATGACGAAATGATGTCCCTGACCGAATGTCAGCTCGAGGCACAAGTATGTTTTGGAGCAGCAGCTAGCCAAGAATTTCCACTGCTTTGCTCTGGTCATGAGACGAGACGTCCCTTTCCCCCAAGATGTGCCCAAGCTTCGCTGGCGCAGGCCTGATCCTGCTTAGGATCCGCTGCAGCGCTCTTTGCGCACTGCGGTGGATCCTAGGCAAGGTTGAGTTGTTAATATTGCAACCCTGTCAGCATATTGTTTGACTCCAAAGGGACTGATTCATGGAGGAGAAGCAGGTCTGTCAGTGGCTTCTGTTTGTTGCTAGCTGCCTTGTGAGATTTTTAAATAGACTAAATATGTCATGATGGTTACATGGGGCCTCCATCCTCAGAGGCAGTCTACCTCCGAATAACTGTTTCTGGGAAGTGACAGGAGGAGAGGACTGATCTCTCCCAGCCCTGCTTGTGGACCATCCTGGAGGCCGCTGGTTGGCTGGTCAGTGAGTGTGGGCTGGATGGACCTTTGACCGGATCCAGCAGGGCCTTTCTTATCTTCCACGCTTTGGTGGTGTCCTTGTCTGTGAGCGCTAACAAGCATCTTGTTCTGTGTTGCCCTTGCAGAATGTTACCAAAGGTGCCAGGCACAAAATTGTGATCAGCATCCAAAAGTTAAAAGAAAGACAGAATCTTCTCAAGTCCTTGGAAAGGGTAAGTTGAGTCCATTTTTCTTTCAAAGGTGTTGAGGTTTTCGCTTTTGCTTCAGATAGGTGGATTGGCAATTAAGGCTTTTCATGTGTGTACACACACACACAGATGACACGCTCCCTCATGCCCATGCCAGCCACCTCTTCATGGTGTACTCGAAGCTGGCAGCAGACAGATCTGAGTCTTCATGCCACCACTTGCAGCTACAGCAGTGGTGGTGAGGAGGGAGGACTCTTGCCCGTCCGCTGCCTGGTTCCCAGTTGGCTTTCCTAGTGGGGCAGCCAATGGGGAGGCTTCCTAGGACGCAGTGGGGACCAGGCAACAGCAGTGGACCATCCTCTTTCTCCCCCCCCCCCCCACGATTTAACAACTCCTGGATGATCCAGCCCCTGATACATTGTAACTGTGAAACAAATGGCCCCCTGGGAGAAGCAGGGTGCTTCTGCTGCACCCTCCCACAGGCACCCAGGAAGTATCTCCATGAGCCTGGATTACTAGGTGGCAGTGGGGAGCAGCAGATCCTTGCTGCCTCGGAGGGGGTGAGTGGGTGGGGGGACACCTGTGGCACCCATGATCTCCCACCTGAGAGGGTCACTTCACTGGACCTCGGAAGCAGGCCAGTCAAAGGAAACACAGTTAGCTGAGCAGGGATTTGAACTTGGATCTCTCCAAATCCAATCGAACATTCAAGTGCTAAATTTTTTAGGCCCTGACCTTTCTCCACTCCTGTTCATCTGGCTTACATTGTGCAATACAGCAACATCCTTTTGTTGAGATTTGCAGTGGGCACAAGCAACGTTTCAGGAAGGGGTGAGCAGAATTTGCAGTAGGCAACCAGATACAAAGAGTCATGGTTGTGTGTGTGTGTGTGTGTTTTGCTGCCCATAGGATATCCTAGAAGGAGGCAACCTGCGTGTCCCACTGCAAGAGCTTCACCAAATGATTCTCACACCAATCAAAGCATACTCTTCTCGGACCTTGACAGTGGATGAGCACGGCCGGGATCCTGAAGCCAATCGCCCAGCTTCTCTAATTGGTTCGGACAGCCAAGGGAACGACTGCAAGGACTCTGCCACCGGGGGAATGCAACACCACCACTTGCCGGGCTGCGAGGGAGAATCTGGAGGGGCCCCTTTGCCAGAGGGCGACATCCCAGGACAGTTTACAAAGGTGATGGGGAAAGGTGAGCATCTGTTTGTTTTCCATCAGGTCTTTGGCCTGGTCTTGAGTTGTAAAATGTTTCATTCTCTTGTTGTTGTTGTTGTTGTTGTTGTTGTAATCTTGATTTGCCAGTTAATCGCTTGTGGGGTGAAAGTGGTTAGTTAGCGTTCATTCAGAAAGCTGAGTGTCAGTGGTCTTCAGCATCTCCAGGCACCATTAAACCGCATCTTGTTCAGCTTCCTGTATCTCACAGCGGCCCCACCAGATGCCTCAGGGATCCCACAAGACAACAAGATACCTGTATCCTGTCGCCACTCCCTTGAACCTGGCATACAGAAATAGCCTAAAACCAGGAGGTTGCGTATACTCATCATGGCTTGTCCTGTGATGGACTTTTCCTCAATAAATCTGTCCAATCCCCTTTTAAAGGCATCTAGGCCAGGTGCCATCATCATATCCTATGGCAAGACGTTCTACAGATTACTTACACGCTGGATAAAAAAATATTTTCTTTTGTCTGTTCTAACTCTCCCGCCTCTCAATTTTAGTAAACGTGCCCTAGTTCTGGTGTTGTGCGAGAGAGAAAAGAACTTTCCTCTATCCACTCTCTCCATCCCATGCATAATGTGTCCCTAACTAAGTGTCAGTGATTTCTAGGCAGGAGAAAACTGAAAGGGGAAATCCTTACAAGGAAAAGTGGGTGTGTTCTGGTGGAAGGAAGAGGGGAGGAGCAGGATATTAGCATTTTAGGGAAATGAGAGAGACTTACCCAGAGGGGACAGGGACTGAAGAACTGAAGGCTATGCAATGGGGGGGGGGGGAGACGAGGCAGGAAACTGGGAAAAATGGTCCAGTTCTGGGCACCACATATTAAGGACATTTGATAAACTAAAAGGAGTTCAGAGGAGAGCCACGAAGATGGTGAGAGGTCTGGAAACCTATGAGGAACGGTTAAAAGAGCTTGGTATGTTTAGCCTGGAGAAGGCTAAGTGGAGATATGATAGCTGTCTTCAAGTACTGTATTTGAAGGGCTGTTACACAGAAAAAGGGGAGGACTTATTCTCTGTGATTCCCGGGGGCAGGGCTAGAAGCAATAGGTTGAAACAACAGGGAAGTAGATTTAGACTAGACATGAGGAAGAATTTTTTTTAACTGCAAGAGCTGTCCAACGCTGGAACAGTCTGCCTTGTGCAGTTTTCAAGCAGAGGCTGGATGGCCACTTGTCAGGGGATGCTGTAGCAGTTGCCTGCACTGAGCAGGGGGTTGGACTAGATTACCTCCATGGTTCCTTCCAACTCTGACATTCCATGGTTTTTTTTTCTCGGGGAAGGGCCACAATTTCCAGGTGTCCAGGAAGGTAGTCAGTAATCCTTTACTGGCTTAAACAACACCAAACAGAAACACAAGAAACCTAGAATACTGTATTTCTTCGAGTCTAAGGTGCCATCGATTCTAAGGCGCACCTTTACTTTCAGTACCACCAGCACCACCAGCAGGGAAAAAAAATAATCCATCAATTGTAAGACTCACCTCCCTTCATTGAATCTACCTGCTCAGCACCAACTCTCCCCAGCATGTCCAGCGCTGCAGCTGACGATGACTGAGTGCCTTTGCTTAGCATTTCTGGCCCCACCAGAAAGTGCCATTTCCTTTGTTACCTGGGCTTGGGGGAGCTTCAGCGAGCCGAGTTGGAGCGGGCGAAAATGGTCGCGCCTGGGTGGCACAGCAGGCTGCGGTGGGATTCCCTGCCATGTTGTGCCTAAAATGTGCGTCACCTGGTGCGGGCCGCATCCCCCGCACCCTCCTAGCCACTGGCACCAACCCTGGGTTTCAGATTCATTTCCTGGAATATTCCCAGTTAACGGATCTTGGATCACAGTGTTGTGAAAGCCCTTTCTCTGCCTGAGAGCATGGAGAGGTGCTGCCCATCACATTGGGCTGGAATGGATCCATGGTCTGCCTTCCTATGTCCATATCTGCCCCCTTGTGGCCAGTGAGAGGCTTTGTTTTTATGCCAGGTTTTCTGTCTGACCTGTCCACTCCAGGCTCTTCCAGTAGCATTTCCATATTGGAGCAGAAGACAGAGGACCCAGCTGCTTCCTTTTTATAAATAGACTTAAATGGAGTAATTCCAGATTGACGCCACAGTAACAGAGCAAAATATGGAGCTAAACACAGAAAGGCATGAATGGAATTCGGGCTCCGTGTGTGTCTTCGTTCGTTCATTCTTGAGGGCCGTTCCATTGATGGTAACGCTGCAGCGGGCTGGATTTAGTCCATTCTTAAAAATAAATGGCTTCCAGCCAGTGTTGCTTTCCTGGGGAATAACCATTTCCTTTTCTCTTATTATTTTGTAGTGTGTACCCAGCTCCTTGTCTCCAGACCAGATGAGGAGAATATAAGCTCCTATTTACAACTCATAGACAAATGCCTAATTCACGAGGTCAGTAACGTCTGGTGCGTCTTTGTAACACTCCAGAGAACCCCAGATTTTCTCTGTGGGCAAAATGTGCCGCTTTCTTGCTTTAATATTGTGGGAGGGGAGAGTTTAAGTTCCAGGGGTGGGGAAAATCATAGTACAGCAAAGTCCTCACTTAAAGCTGTTGACAGGTTCTTGGAAACTGCAACTTTAAGTGAAACGATTTATAACTAAACCAATTTTACCCTAGGCTAATTGATATACGAAAACAAGAGTTTATGGCATATTTCTGGTCACAGAAACATCACCAAACGTCTAAATAAAGACCCAAAACACATCTAATATCAAACATTGAAATAAATGTAAGCTTTCCGGGCCAGAGAAAACCCACACAGACATGAGGCGAACGTTCAAACTCCACACAGACAATGTCCCCAGCCGGGAATCAGTTTTTTTCTCTCAACAACTTTAAGTGAGGACTTGCTGTAATTCCATAGTAACTAAACAATTGGATGTTCATACAGTGGTGTATAGAAGTATATGTTCAGTATATACTTGTATAGCACCAATAAACACTGATTTTAGAACGAGTCAAAATGCTTCTTCTACATAACTGTGCTGTTAGCGGAGACCAACGGTGCAACGCTTCCACCTAGCAAGATGCCCTTCTTTGTAGTACTGCCACTGTGTAGTAGATTAATCCATTCACTGAATTGGTTTACAGCACAGTCCTGTCCCTTGCCACCAGCACCGATACAACCACACCAAAAAGGCGTGCACTGCATCGGGGGGGGGGGAGGGGGAGGACGACGACATGAAGGCAAATGGGAAGTAAGTAAAGATCATTTTTACTTACCTCTGTGTAAGCCATGAGGCCACGTATGGGTCTTCTTGGACATACGCCGCCCATTTTGGTGATGTATGTCTGAGGAGAGAAGAAGGCCAAGGAGATTTGCAAAAGAGAGGATGAGATCCAGCACGCGCCATTTCCACCAAGTCCACCCCCTCCTGCCTCCTGGTTCCTCCCCCATCTCCACCCAGAAACACCCCTGTTCGTTCCACCATCCGCCCCCACTGCCAACTCAGTGGCCTCTCCTCCAGCCTGCACACAACCGCCAGCCATTGCCATGGCGGCCTCGTTGTGCTCACTGGCAGAACATCACTTCCGCCAGCGTTATCACACTTGGGCCGTTAGGTTGCAATTGTTACTGGGAGTAAGTCCCATTGAACGCAGTGGGGACTTGCTTCTAAATAGACTTGCATAGGCTTGTGCTGTAAAATTCATTGTACAGGTGTCCCCCACTCCAAGCGGGGGACACTTGTAATTACTAAAAAGTTGCCCTGGATTAATCAGTCAGCAGATTTTTTTCAAATTGCTAGTTGTTTTTTTTAAAAAAAAACTGCAAATGATAAAGCACCATCTTAAAGGAGGCATTCCCCTTTTCTCTCACATTGGAGAGGCATCACTTCTGTGACGCCTCTTCTAAGATGATTACTGCTGTGACACTTGGAAGCACCTTTTAAAAGCAATGAACAGCCTTTTTCCATTAGAACCTTTGTTTTTATTTTTCTCATATGCAAATTAATGCAGGTTTATCAACTAAGAGGTCTTTAATTGGGTGTCAGCCCTGTTAATTTGCAATAACTTGGCATATCCAGGTCTTGGCTTGGTAGTCAATCCGCTGTAGTCAAGCCCTTGCCTCTCTCTTCTCCCTTCCCCTCCCCTCTGCCTGATAGCACATAATGTTTTTTTGCCTTTCATCGCACTACATTTTGCTTCCTAAGAGAATGTATTAGCATGCACCTTGCAAAATGTGACTCCCCGCCCCACTGTTGCCCAACCATGCCATATTGCAGCACCTTCTCCCAAACCCCAGGCCAATTTGACAGCTCCAGAATCCTGCAAACAAAGCCTTCTGTGGTTGTCTCAGCAACTGTAGGACTGACTGTCCAGTTGCTTCCAGACCATCGCCAAACTTTCCACAGTTTGACATGAAATGTTTTTGTTATACGGTACTTGAAAGCATGTGTCTTGTTTCAACGTTTTTAGTGTACGACTACTGTGTAATATAAGATCAGAGAGTCCAGTGTCAGCATTTTTCTTCCATCTTGAGGACTAACAACTTGTGTTGGTTGTGGGTTTTTTTCCCCAAAGGAAACCTAAGAACCTTGGGAGTTTCTCAGTGTACTAGATATGGTTTTAGAGATTATATGCAACTTCTCAGATTGTAAGACAACAGTTGGGCTTAGCAAACATACAAGGATCTCACTTGACTTTCCTTTCTTTGGAGCAAAGGGTTTACGTTTCCCACTTTCATATTTGCAGGAATACAGTTGAAATCTAGCAGAAGCTTAAAATATTTGAATATTTTGAAAGAACATTTCTTCAAAGGAACCTTTGAAGGAACTCTTCCACCTCAATTCAACCCCCTCCCCCCGAAACACTGCTTTCGTTCTCTTTCTTCAGATGTTTCCAAGCACAGAGAGGTGTTTCAGACACCTTTTTGGTATGAATTGCTCTACTACATACCAAGGCTTGTCTGTCTTACTGTAGGCCGGTAACAAGACTGGTTTCACCCAAAGGATGTGAATCCCTTTGACTATTTTCATATTAGACACTCCTAGAGCACTGTGTACTGTGCACTCAAAGGCGGGTGGGTGGGGGAGGGAGCATGGCTGTGTGTAATGCTGTGGTTCCGTGCAAGTATAGAAAAAGCTGAGGGTGCAGTATTGAGCACAGGATTCAGCTTCCAGAAAACCTTTCCTTTAAAAGCAAGAAGCTCACGTTTCTAGCCCTTATGGCTATAAATTGGACCTGGATAGTTCCTTGATAGCCAGCGGGTGCCGCAGTGGGTTAAACCGCTGAACCATAAGCTGTCGATCGAAAGGTCGGCAGTTCGAATCCGCGATGGGGTGAGCTCTCGTTCAACAGTGTTGCATAAATACGGGTTTAGACGCCATGAAGTTAAAAATCTTGTCCTTTAATTATTTTTACTACCACAGCGGGTTTCCTTGTAGGCAGCCGCTTGCGGAGCACAAACACTAAAAAACCAAGGTTATTGTCCCAACGTTTCGGTCCATAACTCGGACCCTCTTCCTGGGGAAAAAATCAAAAGATTCAGGTGTTCCTGTCCTCGGTTGACCCCTGGGCTATAAATCCTAGAAAGCGCGGGAAACAGCGCTCATTCAAAAGCGGAAGCAACTAATCCGGTTGCGCGTTAGCTGTCATTCTCTGTGAATTACTAGCAGCTGTGCTTCGGAGATCATATTCAAACTTGCTTCCTCGTGGGCAATCCACTGTGTTCTTTCCTTCCTTCTGAGTAGACCCACTTGATGTTGTCTCTGTTGTCAGACTTACATCCCCGTTTTCGATTGCTCTTGCGTGCACTCCATTATACATACGCTTTTCATGGATAACTGGCCCCCAAATCCGGTTTGCAAAGGTCAGGTCTTGCTGACGATTAACCAGCTGCCCTATTGGTGTTTTACTTATTTCCAGGGCTTCCAAATGTCGCAAAATCTTGGAATTGTCCTCTTTCTGCAGACATTTAGTTTTATCAAACCGGATCGAGTGACCTTCCTTCAGCGCGTGCTCAGCGAGCGCAGATTGTTCCGGGTGATTAAGTCTGACCGATCTTTCATGTTCAGATACTCTTGTTCTTATGGACCTAGATGACATTCCAATGTAACATCTGTCACATTCGCACGGGATGCAGTACACGCCTGCATTAGAAAGAGCTGGCCGTTTGTCTTTTGGGTTGCCGATTATCTGTTGCACTTTCAAAGTGGGCTTAAAGATTGTCCTTATATTTCCCTGTTGTAGTATCCTTGCAATTTTATCCGTTACCCCCTTGATAAACGGAAGGCAAACCCATACCTTCTCTTCTGCTGTAGTTTTTTCTTTTTCGTTATCTTTCTGAAGTGTACCCTCCCTGTATGCTTTAATGTGCTGATATTGTTTTGTCCAACATTTATTTATTTGGTTAGTGGAGTACCCATTAGCCTGTAAGGAGTCAAATATTACCCTTTTTTCTGCCTCTACTGACTCCTTGTCGCATACTTTGATAGCCCTATAAACCAATGAATTTATTAATGAATTCTTTTGCGAAGGATGATGGTTGGAGCCATGATTTAAATATCTCCCGGTGTGCGTAGGTTTGCGATAGACCTTATGTCCTATCGATATAAGGAAATAAGTAAAACACCAATAGGGCAGCTGGTTAATCGTCAGCAAGACCTGACCTTTGCAAACCGGATTTGGGGGCCAATTATCCATGAAAAGCGTATGTATAATGGAGTGCACGCAAGAGCAATCGAAAACGGGGATGTAAGTCTGACAACAGAGACAACATCAAGTGGGTCTACTCAGAAGGAAGGAAAGAACACAGTGGATTGCCCACGAGGAAGCAAGTTTGAATATGATCTCCGAAGCACAGCTGCTAGTAATTCACAGAGAATGACAGCTAACGCGCAACCGGATTAGTTGCTTCCGCTTTTGAATGAGCGCTGTTTCCCGCGCTTTCTAGGATTTATAGCCCAGGGGTCAACCGAGGACAGGAACACCTGAATCTTTTGATTTTTTCCCCAGGAAGAGGGTCCGAGTTACGGACCGAAACGTTGGGACAATAACCTTGGTTTTTTAGTGTTTGTGCTCCGCAAGCGGCTGCCTACAAGGAAACCCGCTGTGGTAGTAAAAATAATTAAAGGACAAGATTTTTAACTTCATGGCGTCTAAACCCGTATTTATGCAACACTGTCGGATTATTGCGGGCCATGAGAGCTACAGAATGAAATTGAGCTCTTGTTGCTTGGCCAGCTCCTGCCAACCTAGCAGTTCCAAAGCATGTCAATGCGAGTAGATAAATAGGTACCGCTTGCGGGAAGGTAAACAGCGCTCCATGTTCCAGCCGCATGCTACTCGCTGCAGCAAGGAGAGTCACGCCGGCCACATGACCACGGAGGCATCTTCAGACAACGCTGGCTCTTCGGCTTTGAAATGGAGATGAGCACCACACCCTAGAGTCGGACACGACTGGACTTAATTGTCAGGGGTCACCTTTACCTTTTAGTTCCTTGATACTCCCCATGAAATAGAAACCAGTTATGTAAAATGGTGTCACCTGCCTGAAGAAATCTTAGTTGATTAATTGTATGGGTTCTAGTTGATTGATTGATTAAAATTCACATGTGAGTAAAAGGGAGAAACAATAGTTCTGAAGTAAAAAAAAGAAGCAGCATCCTTCTTTTGCTTTTAAGACAAGGCATGCCTGTGTCATAGTAGGCATTATCTTTGTCTAATCTTTGCTCTCGCTCTGCCGGCCTAGGGTGTCGTAAACGTGCCACAAGGCATGTTTTCGACACCCTCGGAGTAAGCGGCGCTGGTGCAGAGGCCGGCACTGCTCACTCTGGCAGCCTCCAGATGCCGCACCGGCTGACACAGGTAAGGTCTGCGCCGGGCTGGGATGGCAGGGGAGGGGGCCATTGGTTGGCTGGGCCCAGGAGGGGGGCGGGGATATCGGTGGCGCACTCCACCGATATCCCCGTCCCCTTCCCAGGCCAGGCCGGCTCTTTAGCTGATGCGCATCTGAGAAGGCCCATTGGGGCCTCTGGGGCTAACACTGGGGGAAGGGAATGAAGGTCCGCACCGACGCGGGCCTCATCCTGTCTATGATGCAGCGGCCAGCCATTTAGGTCGGCCACTGCATTTTAGGCAAGAATGTGCTGTAAATCTAATGGGGCACTTCTTATTATTTGTTCTTGGAAATTGTATCCCACCTTAACATTTTCGAGACTGCTTATATCACCTATAAGTAAATTACAAAATAAAAAATCATCATCATCATCTAACCTCCTCTAACAGATTAAGGGCCAAAATCCTATCCAACTTTCCAGAGCTGATGCAGCCATGCCAATGGGGTCTGCACTGCATCCTGCAGTGGTGGGGGGGGGGGCAGTCACGTTAGTAGGGTTGCAGTGTAATTGACTTAAATGTTGCAGTCCTGTAAAATAACCAAAAAAATGCAGAAACAGTTTTGCAAAATATGAGAGAATATTATTGTCCATTCCTGACTGGCAGCCGCTCCCCTGGGCCTCAGGCAGAGAGATGCTTTTTCCCAGCCCGCCTATCTGAGATCCTTTTGGCAGGGAGATACTGGGAGGTCGGAAGGGCTGCCTTCTCTGACAAGCAGCAACTCTGCGGAGTCACTCTCAGGCAGTGGATTTCACTAATTTCATAGAATTTTAGCTGGAGTAGCTCTGTGGGCCTTGAGCAATATTTATAACTATCATATTTGTAAGATTATATTTTGGCATTTTGGATCCTGGGGGCACCTGATGAGAGTTATCACTACCAAATGCCTGTGAAATACAGGCTGCACTGCTGGAGAAGGAGCAGGAGCAATTGTGGGCTGGCTATTTCCTTGCAGAAGGAGCAGTAATTGGTGTCAAGGGCTCCGGGGAGGTGTTCCCCCCCCCCCCAGATAATGTCAGTAGGGCTTCAGGCAGTTCCTAGAGCTTGGTTTGCAGAGTCTCTTAGAGTGACTCTCACGCCGGAAAGCATCGAAGCCTCCATTTGTCTTTCTCCAAAGGGTAATCGGTTGGGTCAACCCTGCTGGAAATGAGTCCTGTACTGGATGTGTCTATTGCACAAAGGTTTTGGCCTCAGTGTTTAGAACTTGCTGTTTGGCGACCCCCTCAATTGCCTATGGTGGGTGCCTTTTAAGAGCTTAAGAACATAAGAACATAAGAAGAGCCCTGCTGGATCAGGCCAAAAGCCCATCTAGTCCAGCTTCCTGTGTCACACAGTGGCCCCACCAGATGCCTCAGGAAGCACAAGACAACAAGATAACCTGTTTCCCGTTGACACTCCCTTGCACCTGGCACAGAGAAAACCCACTTCTAAAAACCAGGAGGTTGCTTATGGCTTGTAACCTGTGATGGTCTTTTCCTCCATGAATCTGTCCAAACCCCTTTTAAAGGCATCTAGGCCAGATGCCATCACCACATCCTGTGGCAAGGAGTTCCACAGATGAATTACACGCTGGGTAAAGAAATATTTTCTTTTGTCTGTTCTAACTCTCCCTCCACTCAAGCTTGTTGTTTCTCCCCTTCCCTCCTTTGTACTTAATATTGAGTTTAATTTATTCATTACTCAGGTGCATCTTTACAATCTGATATAATAAAGATCGTTATTATTTTCCCAAGTTGTCCCTTCTCTTTCCCTTCCTCTCTTTTGGACAGGCGTTTACAGAGACACAGAAGAAAAGACTGTTGTCATGGAAACAGCAGGTGCAAAAACTCTTCAGGTCTTTCCCTCGGAAGTCCATCCTAGATCTCTCGGGGTATCGGCAGCAAAGAACGTACGTTTGGGGTGTCGTCTCTCAACTGTGGTGCCTGGGGGTGGGGGGAGAGATTGCTGTGATGGACATGACTGGGGGGGGGAGCTAGCCAGCCTTGAGGACCCTTGGGCAGAAGCCGCCACCTCTGGGGGACAGCAGTGGGGTCAAACCTGCCTTCGTTGATGACCTGCCGGCCAGGGCGGACATCCTCACCCTGTCAGGCTTTCCGCCTGCAGCCCCAAGTGCTTGCTCCAAAGGCCAGCTGAGCAGAGAGCCAAGTGTTCCTATTCGAGAGCCATAATCTCCCTCCTCGCAGCCCGTCTCTGTACTCTCACATGAACTGTTAAAAGGGGATGAGTGGGGAGTCATCGCATTCAGATTTTAAAATATTTGAATCCATATCCATTATGGTTTGATGATCGTTTATTTTTAAAGTATTAACATAAGGTAATACACACTGGAGTAATCCAGTGCAATATTCTACATTAATTGGAACTATTGTTAACTTAAAGTGGAGGTGCTAACCACCAACTAGACCAGCAGCTGAAAGTCTCGTGCCATGAATATGCAGCAGCAGCAGCAGCAGCAGCAGCAGCATCGCAGGCGTGCTCCTTGATGACCAGTGTGTTGTTTCCTTTCTTTCCCAGCCGAGGCTTTGGCCAGTCGAACTCCTTGCCAACAGCTGGATCTGTAGGTGCAGGAATGGGTAGGCGGAACCCACGCCAGTTCCAGATCCCCTCACGGAATCTCCCCACCACACGACTGGGTCTCCTGGGCCCCAGTGGACTTCTGGGAGCCGCCCAGCGCAACGCAGCTGCCAACCCCACCATCCTCAAGCAAGGAAGGCAGGTTTGTGTCTGCCAGGTTGTGGGCAGCCGTTTCAGGACACCTTGTGAGCCATTGCCACCAATAGAAAACGCGTTCCCCCTTCGCTCTCGCACAGGTGGGAAGCTCTCCTCTGAGGCAACACCTGCTGTGACACACACAGGCGTCACTTGAAACCAGTGAAACGTCCGTCCTCAAACCCCCTCCGCTTGTCTTAGTGATATGCAACTGTATGCAGATTTCATCAATGCTGATATACATGACTGGTGGGGGGGGGGATGGGGAGCAGGGATCCAGCTAGCCAGCCTTGAGGCCCTTGGGCAAAAGCCATACTCTACTACATCTGAGTAGACATACATAGGAGTGCCCTGCAAATGGCTTTTTAAAAAGGACAGCAGCTCAGTTCAGGTGGAATGTTACAGGCGTAAACTGACAAGAACCAAGGGGAAGAGATTTCAAGCTTCCTATTGGTAGTTTGTAATCTACCACAGTTTCCTATTTCGTTCACACTTAGGAAATTGTGGTTTGTACAAACCACAATTACTAGTTAACATGACAGAGCTTAGTCTAATCCAGCGAGACGGTTCTTCTGTTCTTATGAATCAGTGACACAAACCCAGGGGCCGAAAGGCCTGTTGAAAGTTAAACCGTTGTTTTAATTAGAGTAGGGAGGGAAGGGTGCTCCACTCCAATTTTGGACTGGTTCAGGTGAGGCATATCAGGTGAGACAAAGACTTGGGTTAAAGTCAGAGGAGAAATCCAATGACCAAGAAAGGCAGTATATAAATACTGTTTATTATTACTGTTACTATTACTATTAACCATGGAGTGATAAGGATTATGTGTGCGCAAGTATGTCCGTCCCCCCACGCACCCAGCATGCTGTTCTATCCCTACATAGTCACTTGGCAGCGGGTGGAACATCTGAACTACCCCATAACACTCAGTTTAGTTGTGCCATTAAAGAATATTTATACTGCACAATTGGGACCAGTTCAGACATCCCTGCCATTCCACGTGTGTGAGAGCAGTATGCTGGCGGGCAGGGCCAAAGTGGTGTGCTCTTGCCTTTCCTCACGCAGGAGGCCTCCAGAATTGGGTGTCGTCCAAACCGACCCGTTACTTCCATACCCCGAAAAGAAGAAGCCAAGTCCGGGGATGGATCTCAAAGCTCGATACAGTTTTTCCTCTCCACCAAAGACAGCATTAATTGTCTAGTCACCAAAGGGTAGCTTGAAACCATCTCTTCCGTTTCTTGTCTGGCCAAACTAGATTTAAAAAAAAAATTTTTAAAAAAGATTGAGCCAGCCAGAACAGTCTGCAGGCGTTTCCTGTTTTCATTCTCTTCCGTGCTGTGAGGGGGTCCCACAAAGGGGATGAGGAGAACTGAGGGAGTTGTGGGGGGGAGAAAGAAAAGAAAGGTTATATTGGAGGTGGGAGGGGGTCTCCCATGTATTTTTAAAAACAAGTGCAGTATTTACAGGGTTAAACAAAATTTTGTGTAAAAGAAGCAGTGAGGTGAACAAAGTTGTCGGCTTGGTTCACAGGCAGAGAGCACAAAGCAGCGTGCAGGAGAAGTGAATTTGTAAGCCTGGCTTGGATCCCTGTTCAGCCTTGTGTTTTACTCGGACTTACTTGCTGTGGTAGATTCAGCCAGTCAGAAGCTTCGGCCTTTCAGAGTTTGCTTGTGGCCTCTGGTGCCTTGTGGGAGGAGTGGTGGTAACTTTGGGTTTCATGACATGGCTAGAGCCTGCTACAGGGGACAACTGTCTCCCCATGTGTGGCAAGAGGTGTCACACGAATACACAGCTGACTGGGGGACCCTGGAATCCATCCCATCTCTGGGCCATACTAAACATGGGATGCCTGTCGTTTGACTAGAGACGGCCTGTTTCGCTTATCAAATGCAAATAGCTGCACAGGGTCCAGATCAGTGCTGCAGTTGGGGGGGGGGAGGCCTTTTAGTCACTTGCCCCCATAGTCCCAATCCAGATCACACACGCGTGTGTGTGCGCGCGCACCCACCCACAGGTAGCTTTCTTCCCTTCCCAGTAGCAGGAGGTCCAACCCAGATCAGGACCGTTGCGGTGAAAGGGTCCCCCCCCCTCCACACACTGTGGTCCTGATCCTGATGAGGGCCCTACATGAGTCCTTGAAAAAACAAGTGTGCAGACCCCAATCGCCTGATTGCCATCTTGTCTAGTTGCTGTGAGAGTGAACGAGAGATGAAATGCAAGACATGTTTTTCCTCACAGAAGTGCAAAAAGAGCAGAGATCAGCGTGCCTTCTAAGGCGGTTGTTTGTGACCTGCAGAGACACCTTGCAGCTTGCCCTTTCCAGCAGGGTGCCCCCGTGGCGCCCTGCTGCGCACACAGATCTGTGTTGGTGGGGCTGCTGGTGCTTTTGAATGTGGCGACAATGTGCTCCTTTGGATAGGCTTACCATATCGCCGACCACACATTTTCTAGATTTTCTAGAGATTTTCTCATTTTCTAGAGAAACACATGCTCTAGAAAAAAAGATGACAAAGCAGCTGGATGTAGGGGCTAATTCACGCAAGTGCGGTCATCACTTGATGGCTGCAACAACAGATATGAGTGGACTACCACTGAGCAGGCACTGCAGGGAGAACTCTGTTTTATTTGCATTGCCTGCAGTGCAACAGTTCCCTGGCCAGTCCATCAAAATTACTATAACCAGGTGTAAAGAAACCCAGTGATGGACAACCATCTGCAACAAACCGAATCTTACCATACTATGCCAAGTGAAGACTTGTGTGAATGATCTGCCCCTCATACGCACTTCATTGATGGATGGAAAGGATCACAGCTCTGTGGTAGAGCCCTTGCTTGGATGCAGAAGGTTCCAGGTTCCATCCCAGGCAGGCAGCATCTCTTATTTATTTATTTATTTATTTATTTTTCACATTTTTATACCGCCCTTCCTCCAAGGAGCTCAGAGTGGTGTACATATTTCCTCCCCTCCTTTTTGTCCTCACAACAACCCTGTGAGGTAGGTGGGGCTGAGAGATAGTGACTGGCCCAAGGTCACCCAGGAAGCTTCGTGGCTGAGCGGGGATTTGAACTTGGATCTTCCAGGTCTAAGTCCGACTCCCAAACCACTACACCATCCTGGCTCTTAGGAGCTCTAGGAAAGACCCCTGCCTGAGACTTTGGAGAGCCACTGCCAGTCAGTGTGGACAATATCCCCTTTGTCTGGTTCAGCTCCTATGTATGGCCTGCTCTGCCAGACTGGTTCCCTGCTGTTCCCCTAGTTTGACAGCTTGCTAGCACTCTGGCTGGAGTGCCTCTTGGTCCTCCACAGTCTGCTTGATCTTCAGGGTGCCTGTTTTGCCTCTTGCCCTTAGAACCTTTGGTTTGCAAACCCTGGAGGGAGTAATAGCATGCCGAGCCGGAGTCACAGTTCTGTGCAGAGGACGCGCTCGCTGCCTGTCCACACCTCTCCGCAAACGATGCTTATGTTTCAGCAGCCAGGTAAGACCAATCTGTTTCCCTCTTCTCCCCTGCCGCTGCCCCCCTCCCTCCAACCATGTGCAATGGACGTTTGACAGTGTGGCCTGAATGAGGCCATTCAGAAGTGGTGCAGGAGCTTCTAACGTTGTCGGGATAGGAGAGCTGCAGGGGGTTAGCTGGTCCAGCCCTGTGCTCAGAGCGTCTGAAGCTGTCTGCATTCTGTGGCACCCCATACGTTGAGCAGGCTGACACATGGTAGAGTTCCTAGGAGGAGTCACTTTGAAAGATACCGGTATGGGGCCTATGATCCATACTGCGTGCTAGCTAACTGCGTAAATAACGTTCGGTAGTTTTCAAGTCTCATTGGTTTCTGTGGGAGAGACTTGAGCACATGTTTAACCCTCCAATGCCAGCAGCAGGTCTTGAAAAGTGCATAACTTTGGCTAGGTTGTCTCCACAGATAGACGTTATTCCTAATGTTTTACGTATATTTACTCCCTTGCCATTTCTGTTGCTTCTTGCTTTATCTTATAATTTTATTTATTTATTTAAAGAATTTATACCCCGCCTTTCTCCCGAGGGCACTCAAGGCGGCTAAAGAGACCTGCTGTTGCTCTTCTTCCGAGTAACTAGTTTTCAGGAGTTTAGTGTATCACCCCCCCACCGGCCTGCCTCCCAGAAATCTCAGCTTAAGCACACCTGCAATGCATCCTATGCATGTCTACTTGGAAGTAAGGCCTTTTATGGTCCATGGGGCTTACTCCCGAGAAGATGGGTATAGGATTGCAGCCCTTGTTTCTTTGGTGATTTCTCATACAGGCAAGGACATTTTAGTGGTATATTATGTTTGCTTTTCATCTTTAATATGCTGAACGTTTCACAGTTGACAGTGTTGCTACCTGTACTAGGCCTAAAGGAGAGATGAGGCTAAATTTTAATAAATAAATAAATAAGAGGAGCCCTAGAGAGGCTTCCTGAGAATCACGTCCCTGAGCAGCCACTCTGAGCATCAACCAGAAAGGTTGCTTGTTTTTTGAGTCCTTGCATCTCAAGTACGAAGCCTGCTAAAGTACGAACAATAAATTTTTGACATTAGTCAAATTAACTGGAACAATTAAAAACAAGAGACACTACTCTAGGGTTATTTGCCGGGGGGGGGGGGGGAGCCTGGCTTGTGTTAATATTCAGACACAGAGGATTCTGGGGAGAGGCACAGTAGCCTGGCTCACAACATTCTAAGAACGGGCGGTCTGGCTCTTCTATTTTTTTTCACAATGTTGACATGTAGCCTTCATATCCAAAGGCCACTGAATGCCTGTTGCTAAGAGGAAGATTATGGCTTTCGTGCTGCGCTTGTAGAATTAAGAACATAAGAAGAGCCTGTCTGCTGGATCAGGCCAAAGGCCCACCTAGTCCAGCTTCCTGTATCTCACAGTGGCCCCACCAGATGCCTCAGGGAGCACACAAGACAACAAGATAACCTGTGTCCAGTCGCCACTCCCTTGCACCTGGCACAGAGAAAACCCACTTCTAAAACCAGGAGGTTGCTTATGGCTTGTAACCTGTGATGGTCTTTTCCTCCATGAATCTGTCGAAACCCCTTTTAAAGGCATCTAGGCCAGGTGCCATCACCACATCCTGTGGCAAGGAGTTCCACAGATGAATTACACGCTGAGTGAAGAAATGTTTTCTTTTGTCTGTTCTAACTCTCCCTCCACCCAATTTTAGTGCATGTTCCCTGGTTCTGGTGTTGTGCGAGAGGGAGAAGAATTCTGGGAGGCATCTGCTGGGCCCCTGTGGGGAGCAGGAAGCTGACCTAGAGGACCCCTTGGTCTCCTCCAGCAGGGCTGCTGTTCTTAGCTATGGTCAGAACAGGTTTTGAATGTTTCTTGGAGGACTGCAAAACCCTCCCTAACCGAAGGTGGTTGGCCGGCCCTAGTGGCAGTTCATACCACCCTCAACTTACTTGAAAAGGTTTTTCTCCAAGAAGAACAAAATACAATTACTGGCAACACCTGAAGTTCCAGCCACAGGAAATGCCTTCAGTGACATTGAGCATGGTTCACATTTGCCTTCCATGTTCTTCTCGTTATCTGTGCAGAGTTCCAGGTACCAGTGACAGAACCGGACATCAATAACAGGCTGGAGTCCTTATGCCTCAGTATGACCGAACATGCCCTGGGTGGTAAGTGTTACCTCCCCCCAAGCCCCAAGGGATTCAGTCCGGTCCACACACTATACAGAATGAGGTGGGCAAATTCAGACTGTATTCATTGGTTTCCCTGTTAAAACATCTGGATTCCCAGACTTGTTCAGTAATGGTTCATGTATCCAATTCTGATCAGATTGCTCTAGTCCAAATTGCTCTCGTCTAGTCCAAAAGTTCTGATCAGATTGCTCTAGTCTAGTTCTCAACCAGTGGTACTTCGACCAACTGCTGGTGGTACTTCACTGGAATCCCGCTCCAAGGTGGCACTTTTGGTGGCACGTTTTCACTCCTGAGAGGCTTCTGCCTTTGGCCGAGCCTCTTGGGAACGCTGAGAAGGGCCCTCCCACCTGCCCAGAGCCTCCTAGCTGCGTTTTCTGGCCTCTGAAAACCCAGAAGTAACTGGCGATGATATCATCACCAGTCACTTCTGGTGGTACGCAGCAGGAGAGTGGCACTGGAGGTGGTACTCAGCCAGGAAGGGGTTGAGAACCCCTGCTCTAGTCTAGACCGAGACAAATGACAGGCCCTAATCCTCACCCCGTGGACAGGAAATTCTTTTCAGATAATTATGTTGTCTTGTTAAACTTACATTCTTCATCTGCTTCTTGGGAAGAAAATGAACCATCAGTTTCATGGTAGCCAGGGTCACAGCAGTAAAATAGTCCCATTTTAAGGGCCATCTCACTCTTTAGAAAATTATTTGGCAGAGGGAAAGCTATAAGACCCAAATCGCTTTTTAAAGGCAGCCAAGGTCTTGAGGAGTCCAAAACTTGTATCTAGTAACATGTTCCATTCAAAATGTCACATTTTCACTTTCATTCCCAGCCAAAGTCCCCACCCACCCACCCGCCTGAGGTGGCACCACAAGGCTCCCTTCCCTTCCGGTGCACAATGTCTGCCACAAGCATGCCCTCCATGACTTACCCTGCCAGGCAGATTCTCCCCCCCACCCACCCCAAGCATGCAAGACAGGAACAGAAATAGGACGTGGGAAAGAATAGGGTGGGGTGGGGGGCGCTGCTTTGGCCTGGCTTACTCCTTGGAAGGAAAGCTATGGCAAACTTAGACAGCATAATAAAAAGCAGAGATATCACCATGCCAACAAAAGTTCGCATAGTCAGGGCGATGGTGTTCCCAGTAGCAATGTATGGTTGTGAGAGTTGGACCATAAGGAAGGCTGAGCGCCGAAGAATAGATGCTTTTGAACTGTGGTGCTGGAGAAGACTCCTGAGAGTCCCTTGGACTGCTAGGAGATCAAATCAGTCAATCCTAAATGAAATCAATCCTGACTGTTCCCTGGAAGGACAGATACTAAGGCTGAAACTCAAATATTTTGGCCACCTAATGCGAAGAGAGGACTCTCTGGAGAAGACTCTGATGCTGGGAAAAATTGAAGGCAAAAGGAGAAGGGGAAGGCAAAGGATGAGATGGTTAGATAGCATCACCGATGCAACGAACATGAAAATGAGCGAACTCAGGAAGATAGTGGAGGACAGGAAGGCCTGGCGGGATATGGTTCATGGGATCACGAAGGGTCGGACACGACTTAACGACTGAACAACAACAACAACTTCAGTCTCTGCTTTTCCTTTGGTGGTGGAGGCGGTGGCAGAGTGGGCTTCCTCTTTCAACGGGCCAGTCAAGCAAAGGGCTGCAGCGGATTGGGACCCTCTGAATGCAAAGCAGAGGCCGCCATACCACTGAGCAGCAGGTCACCATCCGGGTGGAGTGACATTGCGGAGCAGGAGGCTTACGCAGGGGTAAGGAGATTTAAATCCCTTTTCCCTGCTGAAGCCTCCCGGTCCATCCACCTCCTGCTGGATGCTGCCTGCCCCGTTTTTGGCACCGCTGCACCAGCAACGGGGCGAAGGATAGGATTGGGCTGTTACTCCCTGGTAAGTGTATACAGGATTGCAGCTAAAGGGAGGCAAAGAGGAAGAGCATTGCAGTAGGGAGACAACAGAGTGTGAATTAGAATTGTCACTGAGGGCAGAAAGAGGAAGGGACGGGGTGGGGTCTCTGCTCACATGACAGGCCACTTTGGAGGCAAACGTCCCTTTACAATGCAAGTGCCATGGTGGTGACATGTTAGCCGCGTTGGCAGGGGAGAAAAAGTGCTGTTTCCAGCTCATCTTCTGACCGGAGACATTCCATGACAGGTCTTGTTCCCTGTCGGTTGTTTCATTCATTAATGCCAGACAAGTTATTATTACTAATCAGTTTGCACTGTAAGTGGCCATTTAAATTTTTAAGAAAGGGGGGAGGGTTGTAGTGTTTGGACTACTTTGGTTTGTTTGTTCAGATCAAACTTTAGCACACTTGTTTGTTTGCTCAAGTCCCCAGGTGGATAAACTGAGGCCCAAGTCTCAGGCAGTTTCCATGATTATTTGACTAACAGCATGAATGGGGAGAGCCGTCCTAGCTGGGCGACTAGAGCCCAAGACAGGAGCAGGCCGCTTGCCATTTTCAGAGCCCACTCACTGCCCATCCTGACAAACCCTGCTGTGTCTCTCCACCATCTGTGCTTGTGTAACTTAGAAGCCACAGCAACACCAACAGCCCCCAGAGGTATTTCCTCTGTCTCGCTCGTGTGCTCAATGGACGGCATTATGTGGGTCCCGGGGGGAGCCAGGTTTAAAAGGACAGCAGTTCTTTCCCCCTTCTTCTTTTGTGCTCCTTGAACTCCTCCTCCAAGGGCACCATTAGGCCTGCTTTTCTGCCAAGGATGGAGGCCGCGAGCAGCGAGGGCACTTTCAGGTTGCTCAGTGGCTGCTGTGGTCAGGATGACGGACGGCCAGCCAGGTCTCCTTAGCGGCGCGACCCAGAATGTTCCCAGATGCCGTCTCGGCTCCACCGCCTCTGCGCTACAAAAAAAGAACATGATGAAAACTCTTATCTTGCTCCTGTTGTCCCTGTAAATGAAACCAGAAGTCCCACACTTTCGGTTTTGATGGCAGTGCGCAAGGAGCTCGGTGTAAAGAGTGAGCAGGAGATTGCCTTGGTGGCAGGTTAGAGGGGGGCGGTGGCAGCAGCAGGCTCGGGGTGAAAGGCACCCCAGATCCTCCGCCCCTCATACCCCTCGCCATCTGCTGCTGATGCAGCCCTCATCGGTTGACCTCACGGAGGGGCCAGCAGTGGCTGATGCTGTCGGACTTTGACACTGTGGGAGGACATGAAAAGTTAGGGAATGCAAATCGATGAGTTGCAGAGCCAAACGACGACGGAGAGGTCACCTTACAACCACTGAGTGAGGAAAGGCATGACTGAGAGGCTCTCTAACCCAGCCCCTGCTGCCGAGTGGGACCCGAAACCCCAACAAGTTCAGGAGACAGAGGCATTAATCCAAGGAGCATCAATCCAACGGCGTTTCGAGCAATTAGGTTTTCATCAGGGGCCCCTCTTGAATAATACCCAAGTAATTATCATGAATAACACTAGAAACGATCTTGTTTCTTTAGGCAAACACACACAACGTGAATCATAAACAATGCTTCATACAGTAAAATGCTCAATGACAAATAACCAATCATTTTACACAGAAAACACTGCAGAAAATAAAACTAAAATATAGAAGATCAAGTTGCGTCCCCATTTCTTCACCAGCCTCGCACAGATCTACCTTTGCAGTTAAGATCCCAGGTTGTTGTCACTGGCATTAATATTTTAAACTAGAATGTGTGTAACAAGAAATATGAAAGAAGCCTGTAGACCTGAGCACATGTAGGGAGACAGAGGAGAGGAGCAGATGACAAGCAAGTCCTGTCATTGCCCTGTCATTAAGACGGCATCCACAGAGAGAGTTTTTGAGCGAGGCGGGCGAGGAGGTGATCCTGCTCAAGCATCCAGTCCTGTGGGTGGATATCTGTCCTCTGGCCCTCGTTTTTCTTGTGTTCATAGATTGCCACCTGCTGGGTTTGGGCGAGAAGTGCTTTTGCTGGGAAATCTGGCGGACTCGGAATGCTAGGATGTTGCCTATCCATTGGACAGAGAGGGGCTCTCCCTTGCTGGAGGTCTCCAGGAAGAAGCTGGGCAGCCAGCTCTTCTCTGTTGGGGGCTCCAGCTCTGGCTGTCTTGCACTGAGCAGGCGGTGGACAAGATGGCCTGTGTATGAAGCTGCTTTCTTCTGTGTTAGTCCATCTGGGTCTGCCTTGTCTGCGCTGACTGGCAGCGGGTCTCCAGGGTTTCAGATGCGAGTCTTCCCCATCCCTATCTGGAGATCTTCCAGGGACTGAGCCTGGGACTTCTGCATGCAAAACATGTGCTTGATTGCGGAGCCACAGCCCGTCTTGTGATGGCGACTTCACAGTACGGCAAATGGTACCGTTGCACTGCAACGGAAGTCTGGCAATGACGTGTGACAACATCACCGTGTGTCCGGAAACGCCAAGGAGCTGCCACGCAGCAAGGAAAGGAGTCTGTGCAGTGGGGCAGACCCCTTAAAGCCAACATTGTGCCAGACCCTTCAACAAACTGTAGCTTGGAGAAGGAGCGGGCAGAGTGAAGCCCCAACTGGTAGGGAAAGCTGCCAAATCTTGTGCACAGCTATCATCTCAAGTGTTAGCAGTGGAACTTGCCCCCCCCCCAAAAAAAAAGGTGGGGAAAAAGCCTCTGGTGGACCAACTGGGGCAAACGTTTTGGACATAATGGGTTAGATAGATGAATTACTTGACTCAGTAATGAAACACGTTCTTGTGTTCATATGGGTTTTGTGTGTGGAAAGGCGCTGTAGCTCGGGGCAGAGCACATGCTGTGAATGCAGAGAGTTCCTGACACCTCTGTGTAGGGCTGTGAAAGACCGTCTGAAAGTGTTGTAGACGGACCAAGGGCCCAGTTTCAGCAGAGGCAGCAGCTTCCTCCGCCTGTATCTAATTGTGAACCAACCTTTTCAGATGGTGTCGACAGAACCTCAACGATCTAGAAGACGGAGGTGTCTGCAGCGAGCGCTGGCCGTAAGGAAGCAACCTGCTGCTGGACCAGTGGCAAATGTTTGCAAGGAGACCCTGGACGTGCTGAGCATCTTTGGAGATAGTTTGCAACCTCTCCATCACTGTTTCCTTCCCTCTTTCTCCTCTTCTCTTCTCTTCAACTCTGTTTTCATTTTGCAAAAAGGTAGCTGGTATTAACAGTTGCACCTCATCAGAAATGAGACTGGGATCTGCCAGGTTTATTGTACACACAACAGAGAAAATACTGGGTGGGCAGTGAAGGAAATTGGAGGGCTTCATCTAAGAGCAGGGCATCTTAGTAGTGAGATAACCGTTGCAGAGTCTCCAGTAGGAAGCGGGGGGGGGGGAGCAGATGCCACCCCTGTTGATCAATGAAAGAAGAGACTTTGCGAGTCCATCCCAGAAGTGTGATCAAAAAGAAGGCTGGAACACCGTGGCTGTATGTAAATATGTCTTGCATTTCACTGACATTCAAAACAGAATTGGAACTGCGGTTATTATGAAAGGAAATCGAAGAAGGCCAATCAGCTTCCCTTCTGTGAATTCAAGAGAGTGTCTTTCGATGTTGTGCATTGTTTACACGAAGGTGGGTCACAGCGAGTGCGTCCCAAGTGGGAAGCACTCCCCTCGCCTTCTCTTCCTGCAGTATTAATGAAACCATGGGTGTTACTTCCTGCAGTGTTACTCAATGAAACCGACCCCTTACCTGCCACCTTGGGGGTCTTTCCCATGGCCCACACACCTGCTGCTCCTGGGAATGCCAGCCCTGCCCACGTTCCCTTGTGGTATAGTATGTGTGGGTGAGAGATCTGGGTGCGACATGATGTGGGGATGTGCAGGTGAGACATGATGATCAGGGCAAGGGCAGCACCTGGAGGAACAGAAAAAAATGGCAGGCAAAACAACAGCTACAAGAAGGGGACGGGTCAGGCAGATAAAAACACTACCACCTGGGAGGAACCAGGAACTTAACAGTCTCCTTCTCTCGCTGTTGTAAAAAAATTTTTTGCATGGGGTGTGTGTGTGTGTGTGTGTGTGTGTGTGTGTGTGTGTGTGTGTGTGTGTGTGTGTGTGTTGCATCTTATAGCAGCAGGTTTGCATTTTAAAATAACTGCCAAGCTATTACTTCTAGAGGGCCTCGGGCACTTGTGACTTTTTCTTGACTTTCCAAGCTGAGCCAGAAAAGGGCACTGAAGGAGGGGGTGAGAAACGTTGCAAGGCAGATAAAAGTGTGTCTGAAGGAGTGTGCAGAGAATGTTTTGTGTGTGTGCGTGCATGCGTGCGCGGATGTGCATTTGGACTTGACCCATCCAGTCCTGTGGCCTCCTAGGAGGAAGAGAGTGTCGTTTTTCTGGGAGACCAGAGAGGCAGGTCCACTCAGGGGCTCCCTCTGCTCTTGGTTTGCTGTTCTAATGCAAAATGGAAGGTATGCAAAGGAAAAAAAGGTGCCACCTAGCTCGTGATTTAGTGCTCCTTTCCCTAACGTGCTTTGTAGACTGAGCTTTACAAAAAGACGAGAGCGACATGATCCTGAACTTGCAGTATCTCCCTGCTCTGCCACTCAAACTGCCGCTTTGATAGCCAAAGTCCATTTGGCTATCCACTTGAAAGCGGCAGTTTGAGTGGCAGAGCATTCTCCGCCCCACTCCAGCTTCTAAGGTACCAGCCCTGTTTGCTTGGCATTCATCACCACTCAAATGGCTGGGTTCAATTGGAACCTGAAAGCGTCACCCAAATCTCATGGGGGATAAAAGCACCATGGTTCAAATCTGAGCTGATCATATGTTCCTTCCCCCCCCCCCCCCAGTCTTCTTACGTTCAGCGAGGCTCACGTGGCTTGTGAGGACTGTGGGGCGTATCAGTTCAGCGTGTCGGGAGTTCTCCACAAAGAACCAGACACAAACTTTTGTGGCCACCCTGCATTTTCTCAGCTGGTGGGGCAGACGTTCTGTTGTTAATTCCTCCACAAGAGCTTGGGGTTCCTGACTTACCAGCGTGGCAGGGGAATCAGTCACTGTTGCAGCTCCAGCAGCGTCCCTGAGGGTACTTTCGAGGGGGGGGGCCTCTCAGGAAACACACTTAAGACTGAATTATGCTAGGGTCCCCCTCCTAGTAAGTTCACTGGGGCCTCACGTCCACATAAGGCGGGTGTTTGGGGTTGGGATGCTGATCACTCAAGTCATTGAAAGTACAAGTGAGGAAAGGATTCCATTTTTTCCCCCTGAGGTAATCTGAGGATGCCTAGTCTTGGGAAGGCGGAACGTGTCCTTCCTGTGCTGAAGAGCCATGCAGGAGGGAAGGGTAAACAAAGCCATGCGAGGCAGCGGCGCCCTCTCTAAATAGGGAGCTTGTTCTGGGGCCTGTTGATGCTGGACGGCAGACACTGCTGCCTTCTCTCGGCCTGGCACACGGGGGTCGTGCAGGAGGCCAGGAGGGGAAAGCAAGCCAGCAAACCTGGCTCTTCTCATAGGAGCGCAGGCAGCAGGTCAGCGTATCGAGTGCGTCAGGGAAAAGGTTTCCAAGAGAACTGCTGAGAATAGATCGTGCGGGTTTCCAGCACTGCGGCCGCTTGGTGCTGCTTCTCTTTGACTGCGGCTCCAGTTGGGCCTGGCCAGGGGTCAGATGCAACTAGTCCACAATGCCTTTGAAGGCAGCCTCTGTATAACCCCCCAAAGACACATGAGGCCACATTGAGGACTCAGTGGTGCACACACACATGGGATTGGTGGGGTTCTCTCATGCTTGCTGCAGCGCTTGGGGCAAACTTTTCATTACTTGTAACTACTTGGAAACTTCTAGAAAAGGCAGCTTAGAGAAGGGAAACACACACACACACACACACACACACACACACAGACCCTTGGTTTTCCTGAGAGGAAGGCATGACTACAACTTCACAAGCTCCATGCTTCAAACCAATGTTTCCCCATTGGCACTGGACTTGGGTGCTGCTACCACCTACGAAAGGCTATGGCTTTTTTTAAAAGTCTTTTAAAAATACCACATATTAGGGCGCATCACGTCACGCCAGTTGCATAATACCTATTACAAGGGCTCCTCTAAATAGCTATCCTTTTGGAGGTCCGTGCACCATTTCAGTGTCTCTGACTGTAGCTGTAAAGCAGGGGTGGTCAACCTTTCAGCATGAATGCTCCTGGCCCTTTCATGCTTGTACAGGTGAGGGCCTTTCAGCAGGTGCAGCTGCTTGAGCAGCACCATCAGCACTTGCAGCTGCCAAGGTTCTGTCTTCTGCACAACTCTTAAGAACGCAGAGGCCCTCATGGTGGAAGGTTGGCCACCTCTGCTGTAAAGGAATGCACCATATTTCAGCCATGCTAATCTCTGCTATCCATGTGGCTGATGAATTTGGTTCAGGCTGTGATTTTGTACATCTGGGTTTTTGTTTTTCTGTTCCACACAGTCAGCTTCCCATTCTTGCCATGGTGGTTTCCATGGAAGAATAATACCTGTTTGTTTTCTGTTCCCCCAGGACACCTCCTCAGTTCTTGGCTACAGTGCCAAACAATCTGTATCTCTCCACACTACAAATTGTAAAAGATCTTGAAATCTGTTTAACCATCATGGTTTCCCTGCCAGAACTATGGGAATTGTAGGTCTACAGAGGGGCTGAGGATTCAGCTTGTTTTACAGATTTAAATTGGCTTGAGATCAGTTTTAAATGGGCTCTTTCATCCCACCTCACCCCCACCCACCAATCCTAGAAACTGTAGTTTTGTGAGAAGACACTGATATCTTTTGCTCCCAACACAAAACCAACGTTCCTGGGATCTACTGGTGGTTGGAAGAGCCATGACGGTTAAACTTGCAGTGTGTGTGACTACTATTTTCCTAGCAGTTGTTGTTTTTAATCAGGGAGAATAAAAATTATCCGCATCTGGTCAAAGAAGTTAACTTGGTGCCAAACATTTGTTGTGACTTAGTTTTTAACAGGTAGGTGTGGAGCAAGGAGTGGAAGGGAAAGGGCTACACCTCAGCACCTACAACCATTTTTAGAACCTATACAAAGGAGATATGTGCAAATGCATTCAAGGTGCAACATTTTAAAGTCTTAAAAGACTTTTTTTTAAAAACAAAAAGTGCCAAAATGTAATGTTCATTTCTCAGTTTCATGTTTACCAGATTGCATGTTAACCATGAAAGGGAGCATGTTTTATGTAGTCGGGAAGAAATGCAGTAGGGGCAGGAAAGGTTATGGAAAGCGATTTGTAAGGTGCTTCAGAAGAAGGGCACGATCCGGCGGGCTCGCCTTCTGTGCAAGCCACAATGTAATGCATTGAGTGCAGCATGTGTGAGCAGCTCAGATTCACTTGGCGGATCGTGCCCAAGGCTGTGATTGAGAAATGCAGGTGGCTCAGAAGAACGTGCAGAAAATGGTTTGGGGGCAAAAGCTGAGAGCCTGGCAGCGGCTGAAGGGTTGTGAGGTCCACAAACTGCAGCATTGCTTGCTCAGGCCTCAGTGAGGTGGGGACGAAAAGGAAGATTCTCCTCCAAGTACTTACAAATTGGAATGTTTTTATTTATTCTTTGCTGAATATAGAAAACAGATGTGATCTGATTATTAAGATAAATTATTTTGGATAAATATACACTTGCTATGGCTGGTAACCATGATAAAATCCTGTTAATAATAACCATATAATTCTTTTTCTTTCTCTCTTCCCCCCCCCCCCCCCAACTTGGATAAGAGAGCTTTTTCCCATTGACAGTGTGTAGGTATATTATCTTCAGTTGTGTGCATGTGCGTTTGTGTGTGTGTGTGTGTGTGTGTGTGTTGCTATTTCTTGCTTAATCAAAAGGGGGGGGCTTTGAATATACTTTTAGAAGCCCCACCCAAGTTCCCTCTTGAGTCCTGTATTGACTGCAGGTAGAGAACACAGATTTAGAATAAAGCAGAACTATCTAAGTAGAATTAAATCTATTTATAAAAAGAAAAGTTGCATGCAAAAGGCCATGGAAGTCAAATGTTTAGTATTTTAAAAAAAGTGGCAGTGCCTTTCATTTTTGTATTTACCCATTTATCGCCAAATGCAACTGTTTTATAAGAAGTGATTATATGATAGTGTCAGAAATTGCAAAATATTTCACTACATAGAAATGTGTGGAGTTCTATTTTTTTTTCTTGCTCTCATTACAAGAGTGTGTAAGCTGGTCCTCTCGGCTGCTCTGCCAGAGACAACTTTTACTATGCGATGATCACATATGAAATTTATATTGGTGCTTTTCTTTTTAGTCGTTTATGACAATTGTTGAATGGGGAAAATGCAAACAGAGACAGAAACAGGATTGGGGACGCAGGGGGAGGGGGAATGTTTGCTTTTCTGCTACTTTTGAATTCATTTGGGGACAGTAGTTGACAAGGGAAAAAACAAAGTAATTGTTTGGGGAGCAGAGTGGGGGGGGGGTTGCTCGCATTTCCTGCACTGTGACACTCACTGTCTGCACTGGATCATGAACAATCCAGCATTTCCAAGTGCCCTTCACACTGCAGAAACCAGCTCTGTGGGACCACAGGTCTGAGCAGTGTTCTCTTGACCGTCGGCTGAGTGGAAGCCAGTTGCTCACAGAAATCGTTTGGGGCACACCTGTGTTTCCATGAGGGGCGGACAAGAAAGCTTCCCAGTGGAGTGTGCCTCATGTGAAGCTACTCAGGAGACCATTTGGCTTCTCCACCTTGGGCACCTGAGCGGTCTTGGGCTTGACCCTCCTCGCAGGAGCCAGAGGCACACGTGTGTGTGTGTGTGTGTGTGTGTGTGTGTGTGTGTGTGTGTGACCAAGGCTCAGTCCTGAAATATGGCTCAATGACATAGTCAACACGTTTTGGGACCAGAGCTCTGGTTTCTGAACATCTCCGGCTTTTCCATTCCTTGAAAACATTCTTGCTGGCAGCACAGAAGGGCTTCTGTGCCCTGGAGCTCCACAAGGGCAAAGTCTGTCCGCCACTACTCATGCCGAGGGCTTGGAGTCAGGCCCTGTGCCTAGCAAACAGGCTTGGGTGTCAAATTTAAATCTGCACAGAGAGGTCAGTCATTTCCAAGCTGTCGATGGTCAGGAGGCCCACAGTACATACACCTGTTGTCACACAGTTTGTTTTCATAGTCGTGACACACACACACAACCTCCTTCGTCTCTCCAGATCTCGGACTACGGCAGTGCCTTTTCTCTCCTCTTTTCCTCCCCTTTTCTCTCCGAGAAAGAACGACACTGAGGAAAACAAGCCTTTCTTTTGAGGTGTCGTTCGCTGCCCCTTTAGTGCAACTAGCAACTATTCCAGCCTGAGTGGGGATATTATTTAGGCACTTCCCTCTATTGCGAGGGGGGAGGGGTCACCCCCTCCACTAGCTGTATCTCTGCACCCTGGACAAAGAACCAAAGCTGTGATGATATGAGTGATTTGGAGGCAGTTCAGAACATGCCTGGTGACAGAATTATATTCTGCCTCTGGGTGGCCCCCCAACCCTGGGGCACCAGAGCGTACCCATCTCTGCCAGTGAGTGAATTGTCTTTCTCTTGTCAACTTCTTCTCTCCATGGGTTTTGGAGGGCTCAAATAAACATTGCAAAAGACACAACAGCTGCTCCCCACTGGGTTGCTTTGCACCCTCTAGTAAATGCAGAGTGTTACGCAACAACAACACCCTTGTGCGGTGTCCTGCTGCTGCCCCATCTCTGTCTCTCCTCACGGTCAGCCAAGGGACCCGGCCAGGCACTGCACAGCAGTGTTGCAGCATCACACACTGTGTCTACCTGGCTGTGACCCGGAAGCAAGGCAGCATGGGACAGCTCCTCCAGGTCTCTTGCAATGTCTCATTAAGCCGTCAGGCACAGCCGCCTCTCACCCCAGTCTTTGAGATTTTCTGGATGTGCCTGATTTGAAGAAGAAAAAGGAAAAAAAGAGTAGATCTTGTAGAAAGTATAATTTGCACACAGCTATGATAACACTAAAGTTGATTTTATACAAGTCATCAGAATTTGCAAAGTGAGTTTTATTTTTTGTATTCCTTTAATCTTTACTTAAAAGGTGAATGTGTATTCCTCTGGGAGGAATTGCAAGAAAACAGGAATGTTAATAAATGTTTAAAAAAAACACAGAATACTTCCTCCCTTATTAATATATAACCCTTATGTATTTATGCCTATTGTAAGCAAATGAAAACGCTTGGATTTCCATTCTGTTGCATGCCAGCTATCGGCAAAAAAAGCCCTCTATTGTACATGCATGCATTTTAGTCTTGACCTTTTATTTTATTTTATTTTTCTGGGGGGGAGGGAAGGGTGTATTTCCCCTGTATAAAATTAGTGCACAAAGAAATATTTTTGCCTAGTTAATGTTGCCAAGCAATGCATATTTTTTAAAAAAGAAACTTTGTCATATATGGAAATAGCATGTTTGTTTACATGTATCAGCTTCCTGATTATACAGAAGAAGAGGAAGAGGAAGAAAAAGGACACTCATTATCTGGAGATGCTGTTCTTTCTTTGCAAGTGTACAGTTTTCAATTTGTTATTACTGGTGAAACACCCTCGTGAGTTCAACTTGCTACAATATATATATTTATTATTCGTTCTCCTCCCATGTAACTAGGAATCATGCCTATGTTTCATATCAGCGTTATATTGAAAGTGAAGGGAGATGATTAATACAAGATTTTGTAACACTGGCGCGTGTGGGCTCTTTATTCCATGTTGATTTGGAGGAGGGAGAGAGGGAGATTGCGCTTCTTTTAAAGAAAGGGGAAAGGGAAAAGACCACTCCTCCACTCAGGAAGTTCTCCTGTGCAGGAGATCATAATTCAGTGATAGCAGACCTGCGTCGCAGCCACCTAAACCCAGGTTCAGTTCCTGGTAACATCTCCAGCTGAAAAGGATCTCAGAGCAATGGTGATGGGAAAGACCCGAGTCCTGGTGATGGGAAAGACCCGAGTCCTGGAGAGCTTGCTGTCAGGGAGAGCAAACACAGCACTGAACTAGGCAGGCTGTCTTCCTTTAGATCAGGATTTGCTGTGACCTTCAAACTCAGCTAGTCCAGACAGGAAGTCGAAAGCTTCCTGCCCTTGTGCGTGAAGGGGAATGGAGAGAGAGTTTTAGAACGGACAAAAGAAAATATGTCTTCACCCTGAGTGTAATTCATCTGTGGAACTCCTTGCCACAGGATGTGGTGATGGCACCTGGCCTAGATGCCTTTTAAAAGGGGTTTGGATAGATTCATGGAGGAAAAGACCATCACAGGTTACAAGCCATAAGCAACAACCTCCTGGCTTTAGAAGTAGGTTTTCTCTGTGCCAGGTGCAAGGGAGTGACAACAGGAAGCAGGTTATCTCGTTGGCTGTGTGCTCCCTGAGGCATCTGGTGGGGCCACTGTGTGATACAGGGAGCTGGACTAGATGGGCCTTTGGCCTGATCCAGCAGGGCTCTTCTGATGTTCTTATGGCAGATCATCCAATTGGTTGCAGGGCGACTTTCCTATCATACGTTCTCCACTGAAATGAGTGGAAACTGCACAGGATCATCCCAGGCCATGATGTGGTCGTGTCATTGCCACTCCCAGGTTCGGAAGGGGCGCTGCATATGTCCTTGCTCCGGACGCCTTTTTGTGTGTTGTTATGCCTCTGCATCCCTTTTTCTCTTTGTGACACCTTTTGGTAGTCTCTGCAAGGCAGGCAGCAGAAGCCAAGGGCTTGGATTTGTATGAATTCTTGGGACCGTCGGTGTGGACCTTACTACTGCAGCTACAAAGGGGACAGAGCCGAAGGTTTTATGAACTTACTGTATCATCAAGCTGCCTGGCAGAGCGTCCAACTGCTGACTGCAGTGGCTCCCCGTGTCGGGAGAAAAGGAGTTGAGAAATAACTGGGAAATGGGTCCAGTAATCTTTCAGTGCTTGCGAGTTTAGCTAGACATTCCAGGAGATGTGTGGCTGTCCCCAATCTGCATCCATCTAGTCAAAAGAACACCTGTCCTGGCATTTGATTGGATGCTGTCCTGGATCCCAGTGGATTGGATGCTGCTGCAGGTGGCAGGGAAAATGCTGGCTGCAATGATGTCAAACCATGTGTTTCTTTTCAAGACCATCCTGGGGAGCTGTCAGCCTGAGGAACAAGCAGGTGAGTGGCAGCAATGTGTCCCTTAGAACGTCAAGCCCAGCCCACTGTTCCTTCATCCCAGCCCTTCCAGTGGAGCACAGGAATCCTGGTGGACCACAGACATAACTGAACCAACAACTGTACTTGAGCTGTGGACACCTTTTTGGGCTGCAGTTTCTAGGTACCAGCTGTCGCTGGAGCAGATGAGTTGCTATGCAACCAGCCTCTAAAATGCAGGAGAAATACCTTTTTCAGTCCATAAATGTTGCAAGGATTTTCCATGGACGTGTGCCTGGCTGTTTCAACTTCAAAGTGACTAATAATAAGGCAAATGCTACATTTGTATCTTAAACTACCTTGATGGAAAGCTGGAACAAAATATTCCAAAGGTGATGAGGAAGACCTTGTTCCAGATGGAGCAGGGAGGTCCAGAAGTGGACAGAGGGGTTCACCTAATTCAGTTTCCATGTTACCAACTGCAACTGGAACCCCACAAACATTAATCTGATGAATCAGTACATTTGAGAGATGAGGTCATTTCCTAGTTTTTGGCTGCCACTTTCCTCCATGTATATTTGAGGCCCACTTTCCCCAGTGCCTACGCAGCAGTAGTCCTGCCTGGCGGGCATGTTTACTCAGAAGGAACTCCCTCGGTAGTGTTGGAAACTGCACTTTATCTGTTCAGCTACTATAGTAAAGAATGTCTCAATACCTCTAGTGTTGCACACCCCTCTCTTCTACCCACCTGTGCTATGACTGCCTAGGTTGGACCACCATGGCCCCATTCAAGTAGCAGATAGAAACATAGTTTTAAAGTAACAATGAATGACAAATAGAATGTTTATCAGATCAAAACAGAGAACGAAAAAACCTTTTCATATGAACAGAGAAAGAGGGAAAGAGAAATTATACCCACACCAGTACAAACGTATGCTACTTTTATACCGGTTAGTAACTAGTTTCCCAAAAGAATCCTGGGGATTGTAGTTTAGTGAGTGAGGGTGCTGATAAATTACTGTTATCTCAGAGCAGGGTCAGATGGTATGCAGAGTGATCATCTTGCTGAAGCTAAGCAAGACTAGATCCTGTCAGTGTCTGGATGGGAGACTTGTCAGGATGCCACCTTGAGTCTCATGATGGAAGAAAGGTGGGGTAGAAATACAATAAAGCAGTCCCTCCCAGAACTGTAGTTTCCAGGGAGAGGGAATACGAATAACTCTTAAGAATCAATGTAAACCTTTACGATGGGCACACTTCTTTCCCTTCCTCTTTCTCAAGTTGGGCATGGAGTCTTGCTGGCATATGGCTTCCAGAGGTCACCAAACTCACTGTGGACGAGAACTACAAATTCCACTTTCCTTATTCCAGCCAATGTAGAGATTGAGAGAACATGAATTGGCTGTGCATCGTCTTTTGTAACATGAAGCTAAACTGACTTACAGCACAATCCTGCGCAGGATGCAGGATGCGCCGGCACGGGTTCACCTTGGGGGAAGGGGACATTCATCCCCTTCCCCTGGTGTAAGCACCGGAGGCCCCAATGGGCCTCCTCAGATGCACGCCAGCTCTTTAGCTGGCACGCATCCCGGGAGGCCGTGTAAGGCTGGCCCGGCCTGGGAAGGGGCGTTGAATATCAGCACAACCCAGTGCCGATATCCCTGCCCCCTCCCAGGCCGGGTCAGCCAATGGCCCCCACCCTCCCCCATGCCCTCTCGCCAACCGGCCTAGGACTTAACTGGGTCGGCCGGCGAAGGTCCTGGGCGACGGCAGAGTGAGTGGCTCCGGCCTCCGTGGCAGCACCACTTACTCCTAAGAAGCCACAAAAGTGTCTTACAGCACATTTACGACTCCTTAGGCCGGCAGAGTTGGGCAGGATCGGGTTGCCCAGCATGTTTACACATGTTGCATGGGTGGCAAGTCTCTCTCACACTCCCTTGTTATTTGGTGGGCCTCCATTTTCCAGCAAGCAGCACGGATCACACAAGCCCAGCAACTGCCTGCCCCTGTTCTAAATGAACAGCTGACCTCTGGGTGGAAGAGCCACTACAGTGAGGCCAGTCTCTGTACTGAATGGATGCTCAGGCAATCTGGATTTTCATGACGGAGGATACCTGCATGTCTGTGAGGGAGTCTGCCATACTATACGAAGCAGCCGACCTTGATGCTGAGCACTGATGGATGGTTATAGGCTTACTAGATCTCCAACCGGGACAGAGTGCTAGACCTTTAGGAGAAGGAATGTGGGCAGGTGTAGCTTGTTAACCATTAGAGCACAGTCCTAGGCATGTCTACTCAGAAGCAAGCCCCACTGAACACAATGGGGATTGCTTCTGAGTAGACATGCCTAGGATTGTGCTCTAAGGTTTAACAAGCTACACCTGCCCACATTCCGGCTCCTAAAGGTCTAGCACTCTGTCCCGGTTGGAGATCTGGTAAGCCTAGATTCTTAGGGAGCATGTCTGTGTTTTTACACATTCAGTCTAAGATATTTACAGAACAAGCCAGGTAGTCATGGGTTAAATATCCATTTTTCAAAGTTACTGTAGATTCCAAGGTCCAAGAGCTGTCACCCCAGTGAGGTCTGAGCACCTGTCAATCAGACCAAAGCACATGACCCTCTGCCAGAACATTGGAGCTGCACACCTGAAGCTGCCAGGGACCAGCTACAGCCTTTGGTAGGGAAAGATATCCAGGTGAGAAGGAAGGAAACAACCCTGGAGAGCAATCCGCATTGTACGTGCAAATAGGTCCTGCAGTCCATGATGCAAACCAAAGGTAATCTAAGCAATAGACTCTTAAATGTTGAGCAATTACATTTAATAGACCCAGGAAGAGTAATGTAGCTACTTGACACTTCACGGGAATTAGGAAACTCTTCTGCTGCATTCACAAGTGATTCAAGGAACTCCCTCCCTCTCTTACTTCCTTCAAGGCCCACCAAGTCCAACTTTTCCTGCCCCATTCCCCTTCCCTTCCCATCCCATCCCATCAAGGAACCCACCTGGCCAGGCCAACTTCAGGCTAATATCCAGGATTGTCCTGGAATCTCCAGGATTCAACAGCAATCCCCAATGGATGCTGAAAGCAATGCTGGAGAGTTTTAGCAGAGCCTTGGTGGCTTAATATGACAGGAAGAGCTTCAGAGAGAGTTGGCAACCCTTTTTACTGGCAACAGCTGTAACACCCAAAGTGCCATGGGGGCCTCCCAAAAACCAGGCACCATCATGGTGACACACCCCCCCTCCAGGAATGCTGGGAACTGGAGTTCTGGAAAAGAGCTCATTAACCTACAGTTTCCAGAGTGCACTAGGGGTCATAGCCATACCCTGCCTTGGAAGCAAGTTTAACTTCAGAGCATATACACAGTCTAACTTCTGACTGCCCTCAACCAAATGGGTCTTACATACAAGAGCTTGCTGTACAGTATGACCCACATATATTTTCTGGACAATCCTATGGAATGGGCTTTATTCTCCTGCTCGTACTAACTTTGCTAGAAGACCATCAGGAAAGGCTCACACCTAAGCCTTCAAACTGCTCTGAGGCTACTAATGCAATGCAGATGGGCTCATTCATTTGCTCTATAACTCTCAGCTGGAGGGAGACAGGTGTGTGTTTGAGAATCAGCCTGTTGGGTAACTCAGCAAAACCTTATCTTCCAAAGGACTTCTGTAGGGTTACTTGCTGAACTGGAAGCTGTGTTCTCACGACTGCATAATGGAATGGTGACACAAGCCATGGATGGTGAATTCTTGCTGGAAAGCTATTTAGACCAGTGCACAAGCCAGGTAGAGCCAAAGGGGCAGGAGTTACCTTGTTTCTCACCATGTTTGGGGGCTGTGGCTCTCTCTGCCTCAAGCATTGTCAGGGGAGTTGTGGAGGACCTGTGTGTCTGTGTCCTGTGTTTGTGTTGAATTTAGAATGTGGTGCATCCTAAATGTGGCTGCTCTTGATTCAGGAACTCTCAAAATGCCCAGTAAGTTATGAGATTTGCTTAACTTATTTCAATAGCATCACTGGGAGTGGGAGTGTTCCAGAATAAAAGACCCCCATTTCCAATTGGATTTTGCACTATTCTGGTGATTTCTATAGTTCTCAGTTTTGTTATATTAGCACTTGCTTAGTACGAAGTATGGAAAGCCAGCATAGCTGTATTTGGAGTATTCCCATACTGCAGATGTGGAGGCTGAGAGAGAGAGTGTGGATTGTCTATTGCCACCCATGGAGTTCTATGGCCAAAGGCTGCTTCAGTTAGGTTAGCTCTGATCTTTTGCTGTAGCTTTCCAGCCCCACCCACATGGATGATGGCCCTTGAGGAAACGGCCTCTGCTAGCTTCAGAAACATGTGCTGATTGTTACCGAGCAATTCTGTATGCAAAAAGTGGTTCTCTCGTCAGGCTTGCAGCATTTTATACATGAGAAAGTCTTGCACTGCCTTTGAATACTAACACATGTATTTTAGAAATTTCTGTGGACTAGACTAGAACATCAGATCAGAAGCAGTCATGTGATACAGTAACAGTATACAGGTGGGCCCCCATATCCACTGGGGATATGTTCCAGGCCCCTCCGTGGATACTTGAAACCGTGGATAAGAGCGAACACCCCCTCCATGGTTTCCTGAGGGCCCCCCCCACCCTGCCTCCCCTGCAGGCAGGCATGCTTGCCCCCCCAGCTCTTATTTTTCTTTCAGCAAGCTTAAAACAAACAGAGAAGCAGCCTCCATTGCAGGCAAGTAGAACGAGACTAAGTCCTAGAGAGGCTCTGCAAGGTTTCTGTTAACCTTGCAGAGCCTCTATAGGACTTAGTCTCATTCTACTTGCCTGCAATAAGCAGCCAGAGACTGCTTCTCCTGTTTCTTTAAGGAAGAAACTAAGCTTACTGGGAAAAAGTAAAAGCTGGGGGGGGGGTCCCCACGATCCTTGGATAACTGAAACCGTGGATAGCGAATCAGTGGATATGGGGGCCCACCTGTATTTACTCAGAAGAAGGTCCACTAAGTTTTATGGCTTTACATTCTAATGAGTGTACTTAAGATTGCAGCGAGGCATTTGAAATAAACCCTGCCCTGGGGTTTGCCCTAGAAGGTCTGATTGTTCCCCCAGACCTGAGGGAACAATCTATGGGTGCTCAGTGATAAGAGAAATGAGCTTTACATTTGCTCAGAGTGAGATTCTGTAGTTTAGCATGCCATTTATTGCATGTGTTTCAGGTCTGAACATCTCCATACAGTTTGCTACCCCCCAACTCCTGTTCTTTAACCTTAGCTCTACTGTGCTTCCACTACTAAGCCATTTTAAAATGTTGGTATAACTTTTTTTCTTCAATACCAGGCACTGGCATTGCTTGAGGTGGGGCGGAAAGCTAAGTTCTGCAGCTTTCCGCCCCACCGTTACTCTCCGGTACGAGGCGCCCCGCCCCCTCATAGTAGGAGCCCGTCAGCGGAGAGAAAGCAATGCGCAGGGACTCTGCTGCGCATTGCTTTCTCTCCGCTGACGGGCTCCTATGACGAGGGGGCGGGGCGCCTCGTACCGGAGAATAACGGTGGGGCGGAAAGCTGCAGAACTTAGCTTTCCGTCCCACCTCAAGCGACACCAGTGATACCAGGCCTACAACATTACATAACCCATTGTTGCAGCCTTCTCGGGCAGTGAAAAACGGGAGGCTTCTTGAGCCATTGTGGGTGGCCTTGACTTGCCATGATTGGTAGGCTGCATTCCACCTGGTGGGTCACAGGCTATGCAGGCCTGTCTAATCTTTTGCCTACCTTTGGGATGATGACTCCTATGAGCACACCGATGAATAAAAAATCAAGGTAACTTATAAAATCTCCCTCACCCCCCCACCCCTGCTCCAGTAAGTGCCCATCTTCAGGTGATAGAGGATCCTTTTCCTCCAGTTTTGGGGTCCACACAATTGTGCAGTAGCTGCAGTGCAGACAGGAGGCGATACTAGTTTTGCTAGTACTGTGCTACTCTGTTGGTACAGAGACCCCTGTGTAGGACTCTTAAGACTCTGTAAACATTGTGTAATGGACGTTGAACGTGTGTGTTCCTTGCTTTTTAAAAGGATGACCTTCCATCAACCAGCCCACAAGCATATGCTCCCATCAGCTCCTTTGCGACAGACTTGCCTATTTCCTCGGACCCAGATGTGCTGTCTAGTTCTCTGTATGATCAGAACAAAGACTTCTCTACCAGCTTTTCTTCAGTGGATCTCAGCTTCCTGCCTGACAATCTTGACCAGGAGAACAAAGATGATGACAACCCGAGAGAGCAACATGACTTTCAGTTGGAAGCACAAGAGAGTGCATTGTTCTTCGAGGGCAGTGGTCTGTCCCAACAGGGGGATGAAAACACACAGTTGTTTCCAAGTGCAGCTGAAGGTGGTCCACCCATGACCCCGATGACTCCCATGACCCCGATGACCCCAGCTTCAGAAGGGTCTGGCATTGTTCCACAGTTGCAGTGAGTCAACCCAAAGATGGGTGTTTGGTTTTTTTTAAACATCTGAATGTCCAACCCTTACTCATGAAGGCCCACTGAGTTCAATAAGAATTCATCTCTAGTTCAAAAACTGGTGCCATGTTACTGCAAGTAGGCAAAAAGACTTGTGGTACGATATCTGTTTCAGCAAGAAATGAAGGGCTAAGCTTCACATGATGGCAGTGGACCTGGCTTGCTTCCAGATCATGTGTTGGGTTGCTTCCACATTTAATGTTCAGCAGTGTGGGTGAAAGGACAGTTATAAAGCACCGTATGAGTAGCCGGGGAGCTGAACCCTCTACTTATCTGCAATAGAGTCTCCCCTACCTGAAATAGCTCTGTCCCTTTTTTCAGGGCCATTCAGAGGAATTTTATCAGGGGGTACAAAGTTTCTTTTGGGCCCCTTCCGTACATATGAATTTGGCTCCTGGGCCCCCCTTTTTTTTGCTCCAGGGCCCCCTTTTTGAGCCATTTTTTGCCCTGGGCCTGGGTACAAATTACTCCCTTAACTCCCCTCTCAGAGGCCCTGCCTTTTTTCTCCCTATGGTGCTGGAGCCTGCCTCACTGTAGAGGAAAATTACTGGAACAAAGTGGTTTGGGCAGAGGCAGGAACATGGGTGAAGTTTGCCTCTGAAATGAGTAGGTGGGTTACTATTTTTTTAAAACAGCAATTTCCATCAGCGAAGTAATGCATATGTTTGTTGACCTTTCCTGTGAACTTTGACCTGGTTCTACTTGGCCATGAGAAAGGGGGATGTCATAAATCCAACCTGGGTGCTGTGTCAGCTGACTGGAAGGCACTGAGTCTGCAGGTCCTCATTCCGTGACCTTCAGTATGGAGAGGAATTCGGATGTTCGACTATAGCCCTCCCTTCTGGATGGGCTCCCTAAATGCATATATTCCATTTCTCACTCTCACAGGAATATTGTGGCCACTGTCAACTTGGCTTGCAAGCTGGACCTCAAAAATATTGCCCTTCAAGCCAGGAATGCAGAATACAACCCCAAGGTAGGCATTAAAAAGGCTGTTTGGATCCTGCATTTCCTCCAAGGAGTTTTATTTTAAGAACATCAGAAAAGCCTTGTTGGATCCGGCCAAATGCCCCATCTAGTCCAGCGTCCTGTTTCCCACAGCGGCCAGCCAGATGCCTCCGGGGGGGGGGGAGCCTACATGCAGGAGAGAAAGGCACACTTCCCTCCCACCCCCCAGAGACAGACTGCTATTGAACCCAGAGGTTGTGCAAAACCATCATGAATGACTGGTAGCCGTTGATAGACCTGTCCTCCACAAGTTTGTCTACTCCCCTTTTAAAGCCATTTTGAATATTTACAATCCAAAGTTCAACTTTAAAATTCTCCGAGTGGGTTGCCAAGCGGGTTCCCTTCGAGGCTGAGAGGCAGAACCCCGTGTTCTGCCTGCAGACGTTCCCCGGTTCAATCCCCTGGCAGCATCTCCAAGTTGGGCTCAGAAAGACTCCTGTCTGTCATGCTGAAGAGCTCTTACCTGCCCGTCAGCGTAGACCAGGGGTATGCAACCTACAGCCTGCGGGCCGGATCTGGCCCACCACCTGAAGTCATAATCTAAATAGACCTCAGAGAAATATTGTGTTCCATGACAGCTTTCACTTTGGTTCTTCCATTTCCAGATGTGTCCCACTCTCTTCCTTTTCCTCCTCCCCTCGGAGGTTGCTCCTGCAAAGCCTTCACACAACCACCTAATCTCTGGCTGCCATCTGACTAGTCCATACTGGTCCCAAATCTGTACTCCATTCCCCGCCTTGCCTAGTTTGTGTAGGTTATTGGCCAGCGGTTGGCACACTGTTGGCAGGGTACAGTTTCTACAGCTGCTATAAAAGTTCTGTCAATCCTAGACTGCTGTTTCCTATTCTGTTGTCGTCCTGTACCCATTCTGTCTTGTGCACACAGACCAACATAGGAGGCCACAAATAGCCCACGTTGGGCTTGCTCTGCATGCTACACCATTCTCAGTGACTGTTCCTGTAAGAGGTAGTCTTCAAAAATTGACGTGATCTGATGAAATGGACTAGTGAGCTTGTGCTGAAATAAAAGTGTATTTTAAACTTCAAAGTGGCTTTATTTTTATCACGCTTCAAGATGCAGCGTCTTAAAATGGCCATTTAACTTCACAACAACCATGTGAGAGGTTAAGCTAAGAAACGGTGACACCCCCCCCCCCAAGTCCATGGGCTGCTCCATGCATGGCATTTCTCCTGCATTGGCATTCAAATATGTAGGGAGGGGGGAAAAACTTGTTATCCTGTGCAGCAGTTGTCTCCATACTGTGTGTGCGTGCGTGCGCGCGTGCGCATTGGGAAACTTTTCTGTGATGGCTTCCTATCACGTAATACACACAGCACAACAGAGGTGTGTGTGATCTTTGTGTACTGTTTCCCTATACAATGTGTGAAATGGCCATGATCCGTGGGAAGCTCAGCCTGGGTCTCCCAACCCTCCTCCACTGTCTCCTGCTGGGGCTCTACGGAGCCTCTCCTCTGCTTTTTAACTTGCCACCAGGGACAAACTGAAGCCCTGAGTGCATGAGAGTGGAAATCAAGTCTGGACGAGAGATTTTTAAAATGAACTATTGTTTCCAGTGCAGCCCAGTGGTGCGTTAGACTCAGACCTGAGAGGTTCAAATTCCCCTTCCTTCCGCCATGAAGCTTGCTTGATAGCCTGGGGTAAGTCACTCTTTCTCAGCCAGTCTCTCTCGCAGTGTTGTTGTGACAGTCAGGAACTTTGTAGACGATGTCTGTTGCTGTAAACGTATCGTGGAGCTTTTGAGCAGCTGAAGTAGGTTAAGAGCACAGAGAGCCCTGCTGGATTGGTTGGAGAGTCTGTCTAGGGTGGGCTTCTGTTTCCCATAATGATGCCTCTGGAAAGCCCACAAGCTGGGCATGAAAGCAACCGCCAGCATCTGCTGTTGCCCCCTCCCTCCCAGTATCTCCTACTCGGAATAGGAAGGCCCCACCGACCTCACGATCATGGCTAAAAGTCATCAATGGATCTGTGAATGTGCTTGCTAGACTGTTTTGATATAGAGCCCTTCTAACGCCAGAATTGTACTAACCTACAATTTCATAACACCGTCCTAATATAAAAAGCAGCTATTCTCATGGGTAACGTTCTATTTTCATAGTAGAGGACACAGGTATTATGGGTTTGAAAGCCATGTATTTTAACATATAAACCACAGGAGATTACTGATAAAACAATTAAAAACTAGAGATCTTCTTGGAATCAGTAAAGTACCATCCTTGCAGCCTTGCTGTAACCACCTTGACAAAGACCTCGGCTAGGAGGTTGAAATGTCGGTCTCCAACAACCCTGGACTTTACTGATTCTAAGAAGATCTCTAGTTTTTAATTGTTTTATCAGTAATCTCCTGTGGTTTATATGTTAAAATACATGGCTTTCAAACCCATAATACCTGTGTCCTGTCCTCTACTATTACAGTATAACCAGCCATGAAAGGTTCCATTCTAAAATTAGTTCTATTTTCAGTGTGCAAAAATGCAACTGTATTCTAAGAATAAAATTCATATATACATTTCCTTTTCACAAACTGAGATTCTGGTAAGCCGTTTTTCCAGGTTGCGGAATCTCTTGCAGCCTAAGGAAACTTTCCTGGGCCAACAAAGTCTTGGGATTAAAAGATTGTTAACCTCATCAAAGTTACCATGTTGGCTAATGCAATTGTTCAGTACTGAAATTGCAAAGTAGTAATCTAGATTTCCTACATTATAGAGGTTTGCTGCTGTGATCATGAGAATCCGAGAACCAAGAACAACAGCCCTTATCTTTAGTTCTGGCAAAATGGTCTGCACGGGTGCAAAAAGGTAGGACTGCTTGTTTTGACTGTGAACTTGGAAAAATGTAACACTGTGCCTCTTTCCTCCAAGCTGATTGGGGTGAAAGAATACTCTCTAAATTACAGTTGGGGGATCTAGAACAGGCATAAAAAATGTCCCTAGATAAACTGGCTGGTGACGCACATTGTGCACAGAATTAGGTTGCTAACAGTCCAATCTGATGCTGGACTGGGCTGCCGGCTGGAGCGCTTTGTGACAGCGGAACAGAGTTCTGCTGCTGGCGGAGCGCTCTGTTGGTGGCCATTTTGGGAGCACTGTTGCAAGAGGCGGCAGCGCTCTCCTTCTGTCGCTGGACCTCACCACAGCCGCCAGAGCAGGTAAGGCAGCGGCAGGAGGAGGTGGATCCTGTGGTGATGGCGCGCACTGGATCCTACCCCCTCATTTTGCAGCCTCTTTGTCCTATTTCTCTCCTTGGACTTGTGCCAGCTATTGAGCTTGACGCAGGTTTGAGGAGACCCCATTTTGTGGTGCGGAGTGGGAATCTTATGGAGGGGTAAGGGGATTTAAATCTCCTTTCCCCTCTGAAGCCTCCTTAACCGCCCCCCCCCCCGCTGGATACAATGTGCTACTTTTTGGTGCGGCTTCACCAGTGTGGTGGTGGGGATAGGATTGGGCCCTAATTTCATTTTTCTTCAGTGGGGTTGACGCCTCATTGGAGAGCAGTAGAGGAATAATCTCCAGTCATGCATTCCCCACTGTGTGCTGTGATGAGGGTCCCTGTTCTTGAGGATCATTACCCTGTTTAATTTATTGCTTCCAAATGATGATTTTCAACACTGCAGCAACAGCTAAGGGCAAAACTGACATGATACAAGAGATCTGATGATCTCCCAGTGTGTTTGGTCACTTCAAAGCAATTCAGGAGAGCCTGGGGCTCCAATTGTTCTCAGTCCATAGGTGCTGGGGAGATTTTAAAGTCTTCCTCTTGCATCATTTTCTCGGTCTAAATCATCTCTCCCACCCCACAAAGCTGCTGTTAATGTGACTGGAAAAAAATAGGAGATCCCACCTTGGGGAAAACGTTAAGGGAGGGGAGACTTGCTTAAACATCCCCTTTCCCCTGCACAGCTACTTTGGTAAGAACTGAACCCCCTTCTGGCTGGTTCTTTTTTTAAGTCCCCAAATCCATCCTTAAAGCTAGATTCGTCTTCTGCAATATTGCCATCCTAGCACAACAGCTGACACTAGGGGGCAGGACTGAGCACTCTGAGAATCTTAGCTTTCATACTGAGGTTTTCTCTTCTCCCCCCCCCCCCCCCATTTTAAACTTTAAAATTTAAAGCGAGTTTTAGTCCTAGGGCTCTGAATGTGGTACGGGTGAAATCTTGGAAGACTTGGTAGGATTTCTAGTAGTTAATGCTTCCCTGCCCCTCCCAACAGTAGCAAAAGTGGAATAAATATTTCAGTATATCGATGCATGCAGGCTTGCTTGATTTGCATAATAACAGATACAAGCATGTTCCTCTTCTGTTAAATGGGCATGACTTGTTCTTTGCCACAGTATCTTGTTTTGTGTGTTCCCTTTGAGATGCAGGAAGCTGGACTAGATGGGCCTTTGGCCTGATCTAGCAGGACTCTTCTTAACCTGGTGCTAATTCTGTGTCCTATTATACTTTAAACGCTAAACCAGCAGTTCCCAACCTTCAGAGGTCCACATACCACCGGAAGAAAGTGCCGATGATGTCATCGGCACTTTCTTCGGGGGGGGGGGAGGGAGAGCAGTCTGCCGGTGCTCATGTCTTCGGCTTCTTTTCCCTGATCGCGGGGAAGAGAAGCCGAAGATGCGGCGGCTCCAGTCACAGCCTGGCTGGATCGTGGCGCCATGTAGCTGAGATGGCGGCAGCCATCTTGGCCGCCACCAACAGCCCACATACCACCAGCCTGTGAGCCACGTACTACCAATTAAGAACCTCTGCACTAAACATTAGAGTATGTAAGGACAGGTCCATGGTTCAAAGGGTTTATAATCTCAGATTTGCCATAGGGAAAGGAAGTGGATAAACTGGGAAAAATATGTGATTCTGAGGCGCATGTCCAGTTGTTCCAAAGGCTTCATAGAAAAGGTGGGTTTTGAGGAGGGATATAAAGGAGATGAGGAGGCTGTTTGTTTAAAAGACTTGATGTCCCCCTTCCTCTTAAAAGCTAAGATGCCCAAGGCAGCTCACAGCCAATAAAAACACAATGGATGTTGTTGGCAGCAAGGGAGAAGGTGTAGTTGTATCTGAAAGAGCAGGAGACCTGCGCAACTGCAGTGTGGGAGCTAGCAGCTCTTCACTGACCCGTGCGCCTTGGTGTTCATGCGCATGCATTGCTGGCATCCATTCCCCTCTCTGAGATTTAACTTTTTTTGAGGTCATTGGGAAAGAGCTGAAGGATGATCCAACAACTCTAGCAACTAAACTTGCACGGAAAATTTTAACAAGGCACTTTCAAAATGAAAACGCGGTGATTTACCAGGGACCGAAAATAGGAACAGTCCTTGATAAATAGTAGGCACCATTGGAGTGTTTGTGCACAGAGAATATACAGGCCCACATAAAAGGCTTGGTTGCTGGATTATTATGATTGTTTTCCCTCCGTGTGTGGCCTTGCAGCGAAGAACAGTCCCGACTGGCAGCCAGGAAGTACGCTCGTGTGGTACAGAAACTCGGGTTCCCTGCTAAATTCCTGGACTTCAAAATACAAAACATGGTGGGCAGTTGTGATGTGAGGTTCCCCATCCGCCTGGAAGGCTTGGTTCTAACTCACCAGCAATTTAGCAGGTATGTCTCTGACCACCTCCAGGGAGGAGAGAGAAGCGCTTCGGTCCGATACTTTCTGGTTGCAGCTGAAACGGGAAGCACTGACTGCCCCGCTTGGCTCAGGACTGAAATAGCAATTTTCTCCTCCTCTTTGAAGCAGAGATTCTGTGAGGCAGCAGATCACGTTGCTCCATCCATTCTTACTGGTCGTCAGATTTTGGTAACGGAGGAGCTCTGATTGTTGTTTGATGGGAGTGGAGATCCCAAGTCAGGATGTGATGACATCAGGCATTTCTGACACAGACTATGGAGGGGTAAGGGGATGCTAGACTAGATGGGCCTTTGGCCTGATCCAGCAGGGCTCTTCTTATGTTATGTACCCTTGCTCTCTAGATATGTGCTTAGTAGACTTGGAGTATGACTGTTAACTGCTGTTAATTAACAAGAGAGTTTGTTTTGTAAGTTGCCTTAGGAGCTTCTTTAGCTGAACTAATGTCCACACAAAGTTACTTTTTAATTGCAGCTATGAACCAGAGCTGTTTCCTGGCCTCATTTACAGAATGGTCAAACCGAGGATTGTCTTGCTCATCTTTGTGTCGGGAAAAGTGGTATTAACTGGTAAGTGATGTAGGAGTCGGTCCAACTCAGGATGTTATGAGCACAGAGCTGGCCAGGAGGAGGGGGAAATATCTGCCCTTCTGCCGCTCGGATGGGGGCAAGCCGTGGCAGGGAGTGGGCATCGTGCATCTGGCAGCGCACGCACCCAGCACTGGCGGGCAGCTTCGGGGGGGGGAACGAAGCGTGAGGAGCCTGTGCAACCGTGCGAGGTGAGAGCGGGCCGGGGGAGGAGACAGGGAAGCGAGATGAGGAGCAGGAGGGGCAATAACGGTCAAGAGAGCAAGAAGGGCACCCACTGGGGCAAGGGATGCCAGTGGGGGAATGGGGCTTGGAATCGGGAGCCGAGCCAGTTGGGGACTGAAGTGGTGGCCCAACAAGATGAGTAGGAACTTGCACCACTGGAAAGGGCAAGAATGCCGCATGGAAGATGCTCCTGACAGAATGTCGCTCCGCAAACTCTGTTACACTGACTGATCCCCTGGGATGAGGATGTGGATGTAGGGGACCTGATCCTGCATTTTGAAACTGTTCTTGTTCTCTGTCCTGTAGCTTTTTGGTAGGCAGAGCGCACGCACGCATGTACAGCCTTACTGAAGCTAATTGCAAACCAATTTTGTCTAGGTGCCAAAGACCGTTCTGAAATATATGAAGCATTTGAAAACATCTATCCAATTCTGAAGGGTTTCAAGAAAGCTTCTTAACATTTGTAGCACATGTGGAAGAACAGATAAGTTGTATATGTTTTTATAAAGTCCAAGTTCATATACCTAAAATATGGATGTTGATGGAAGAGCTCTGCATTTTGTGTGACCTTGGTCACTCTATTTTTTATTTAAACAAAAGACAATATGTGTTGAACTGAACGATTCAGAAGTGTGAAAGATGAAACAAAGAACAACCAAGTCTCCAATTCTGTTGAAACATTTGAAGTCAGCATCTTGTAATTTAAGGACTTCATATTCTCTACACAAGCGAGCTTACATTTTGTCTAAAATAAAGGTAAATTACACAATTTACAGTTTCAGCTTATTTAGTAATCCAAAATAATGGTCCAGCTCATGGAGGCATAATGCTGACCAATATTAGCACAAACCATGGCTTGTTGCCTGAATCCTGGTTAAGATCTGAGCAGACAATGAAATCTTCTTAACTTAGCTTACTAAGTTGATGGCGCAATCCTATTCTAAAATCAGCTGGCGGAATGAGTGTTCCACCGGCTGAAGATGTCGCGAAAGTGCCATAAAGCTCTTTTGTGGTGACTCGCAAGCAGGGAAGGCTGGCACAAGGCCTGCCTGCCTGCTCTGCTGTCTGGACCATCTTCTGCCTACCACCAGACCCAGGTAAGGATCCAGCGGAGGGGGCAGTTTGGGAGCAAACGGCTGGGGCCAATAGGCCTAGCCGATCGGGGAGGGGGTGGGGATCTGCCTCTGCCAAATCCTGGCCCCTGCCGATCAGCTGAGCCGTTGCACGACCTCCTCCGACTTCCGCCAGCAAAATAGCTGGCAGAAATCCGAGGAGGCCGATCGGCCGGCCCCAGCCGCAGTTACATTCAGGGAAGGGGATGAGTGTCCCCTTCCCTGAATAGACTTTCTGCCGCGGGGAGCCTGCTGCAGGCTGCCGCAGTGGAGCTCAAGATCCAGAGGGCGGCCTCTGCCACCCGGCAGATCATTATGTTAGGATTGAGCTGCAAGTCTTTTTTTTTTTTTTTTTGTCACCCTGCATGCAAAGATGTAAGGAACTTCTCTAACCCATGTGCTCTGGATACAGATGCAAAGCATGCCTTCATACCCTGGTTTGTGACCAATAGGCATAATGCTTATTCATGGATTATTTTCCTTATTCAGAGTTAATTATGTCTACATAGGGCCTGAGATAGGAGCAGCTGATTGGCAAGTGTCTGTACAGCAGTTGTACACACTGAATACCAGGGAATGGGGGGGGGGGGGAGAGAGACTGCTTATAGTGGTGCGTGTATTGTCCAAATAGTTTTCTTCCTTTTTTAGGAGTACTGTAACTTTCAATGGGCCACAAGCTTTAATGACAGGTGCAGTTTGCCCCAACCATATTTCCTTGATAGTAAGCCACTTTTTGCGACAACTCGCGAGCAGGAAAGGCTGGCGCAAGGTTGGCTTGAAGCACATTCATAGCAAGATGTGACCGACCAAAACATAGGTGGCCAGCCTATGGCATAGGTGCCACTTAGTGGCAGGCCGAGCCTTTTGAAGTGGCACGCACTGCTGTTCCTGCTCAAGCCGAGTGCTGAAATCCCTCTCTCTTTCTCGACCCCAGCGCACCTTTCCAAGCCTGTGACAATAGAGGTCTCTGCACCCCACTGCACCTTATTCTTCTTGCGCTGTCACTGTGCTTTAAATTACCTTCAATTACCATTTATTTAAGTGGCACACTCAAGATTATCTACATAAAATGTGGCACATGGGGTGCCACCACTGGACCAAAACATCTTTCCGGGCTACCTTTGGCGCAACCCCTAGTCCTCACACCCTAATATTGTTCAGGGGTGAAGCTGATGCCTGTGTAACTCAAATGCATATTCTTCCCATTTGCCGCTGTCTCTATTTCACTTCTTAGATTATAAGCCCTTGCAGGCTGAGCCCCATCCTCATGTACGTTTGTAAAGTGTCCCACGTGCAGAGGGTGATCGCTGTATAAATGTACACATGGCAGTTGAACTGTGAATGACGTGATTATGCAGCACTACTGCTTAGCTCAGTGTTTCTCAAACTGTGGGTCGGGACCCACTTGGTGGGTCGCAACTTGATTTCTGGTGGGTCCCAGATGATGGAAAGATCAGATAAGTAATTGCCACAAGCTCAGAGGCTATTCAAAAATCAGATAGCTGCTAATTAAAGGTAAAGGTATCCCCTGACAATTAAGTCCAGTCGTGTCCTACTCTAGGGTGTGGTGCTCATCCCCATTTCAAAGCCGAAGAGCCAGCGTTGTCCAAAGACGCCTCTGTGGTCATGTGGCTGGCATGACTCTCCTTGCAGCAGCGCGTAGCATGCAGCTGGAACGCGGAGCGCTGTTTACCTTCCTGCAAGCGGTACCTATTTATCTACTCACATTAACGTGCTTTGGAACTGCTAGGTTGGCAGGAGCTGGCCAAGCAACGAGAGCTCACCCGGTCACGGATTCGAACTGCCGCCCTTTCGACAGCTCATGGTTCAGCGGTTTAACCCACTGTGCCACCCGCTGGCCATAGTTGCTAATTGCCCGCTGCTAATTACCCTGCAAACAGCTGATCTGCAGTTTGCAAGCTTGTTTAAATATAGGGAGATAAATGTTTGAGTGTCTCGTAAAGCTAGGTGGGTCCCGATAGCGTGTCATTTTAAAAAGTGGGTCCCAGTGCTAAAATGTTTCAGAACTACTGGCTTAGCTGTTTTAGCCTGGTTACCTTCAGTTAGAATAGGAAGCGGGAAGATAAGGGTGCAAAGGAACTCTTAATAGATTTCTAGTCATATGACTATGTCCTTGCATGCATATCTTCGGCAATAAGGCCTATTTATTTTTAAGTAAATCAATTTAGTGCACAACCGTGAAAGCGTTTCACCCACACTCTCGGGATATGATTGACTCGGGATATGACCAGAATGATTCGTGGGCTGGAGCACCTCCCTTATGAGGAAAGGCTACAGTCATGTGAGCATGGAAACCCCCCCCCAATATTTTTATTTCACCGGCCACTCTCTCCTGAACCCCCACCTTTTTACCCCATCCAAATCCATCAAGGAATCACTGAGATACAGCCATTTAAAGCAAAGCGCATTTTAAATTCGGCTTATTTCCGCTTTGCGCACCATTTTGACAGCTGGCGCATGCCCGCCGAGGGTAAAAGTTCACCGGCACGCGCCTCACACGAGCCCTCCAGAGCCCCAAGAGAAGCGGCAGTAGCAAAAGTTCACCCTGTACCTTTTTAATCCTTTAAACCTCCTAACCCACTAAGTCTATAATCCTCTTTCTGGGCATTCAGCCAACACTCCCAGACGGCGTGTGCCGCTTATTAACTAACCCAACTCTGACCTCTCGCCTTTCCGCACTGACAGCCGGCTTTCGCTAACTTGGCTCCATTTGACAGCTTTAAAGTGGCAGTACTCTATTTCGGTGGAAGGGGGTTTCTGAAGTTTTCTTGGTTATTTAGGGGTTCCCTTGGGGGTTGTGTCCGGACCTTCTTGAAGGTCATCGGGGTCTCTCTAGGGATGGGGTCCCACACAGAATGGTCCTGATCCTCTCGCTTAGCTGGGGTAAGCTTCATGCTGAGTGGAGAGGCTCCTGGAAGCAGCACAATAGATTTACGGCCGTAAAAGCTGGGTTCCAGTCCCAGCCTCCTCACTGGGATTGCCTGGGAAGGCCGGGGGTGGCCTCCCCTCTTCGCCAGGACTCAGGGGGGGTTAACGAAGGTTGGCACTAAGGGTGTACATCCCGTCAGAATCTGTACTGCAGGGAGAGACCATTTTAAAACACATAACCTAAGTTCATACTCATTGTTCCTATTCTGTGTTGCTCCCAAATGGCTTCCTTGTACCTGGGAGGCTAGCTGGGGGCAGGGAATCCAGGGAACTCCTGATGCACCGTGAGAACTCAGATTGCCACCATGTTCTGAACTCTAAACCTCTTTCTTCGTGTGCCTTCTCTCTGTCAATCACCGCCATCCCCCACATCCTGGAACCATTGTCTCTGCCTTCCTTTGTCACTATCATTCAAATGCCTATCTCCTGCTGCCAATTCCCTGATTGCAACTTGTCCCTCTGTGCATGCTACCACTATCTCACCTTCCATTGTCCCTGTCTTGCCTTGCTACAATTATTCAAATGCTAATCTAGTTACCTGCCTTGCTCTTGCCTGACTGAAATGTCCTCAACTGTATACCTGGTGCCATGGGGCAGGGACCTATTGTGTGGCACTTTTGGGCTATCAAATTGGAAACACTGCCTTTTGTGATAAGCAGGCTTCTCAAAAGGACCCTTTCATAAAACTCCGGAAAACCTCGCTTCACCTGAAGTGGGGGCATAATCCTATTACCTCTGCCACCCAGTACCCCCACCCATCATCCCATTGGTTCCCAGTTACACAAAGCACCACACTTTTCATTGGTTCTTTTAATAAAGTTTATCTTTTATTGGTTCAAAGTTTCATACACGCTGCTGCTGTTCTCATTGGTGCATAGTTTCAATCCCACATCTGATTGGGTGTATCGAAGTGTAACTCCTTGGATCCCCCGCTGTATTGGTGCCCCTTTCTTATGCATCTTCTGTAACAATGTACTCCATGATTCTGTATGAAATAATGAAATGTATATAAGCTTTTGTATTGATTTTATATGTTACACTTTCTGCCTTGCTGATCGTGTCCTTTGCTAGCAAAGTAAAGATCTCCTTTTTCCTAGTTGTTGTTGTTGTTCAGTCGTTAAGTCGTGTCCGACCCTTCGTGATCCCATGAACCATATCCCGCCAGGCCTTCCTGTCCTCCACTATCTTCCTGAGTTCGCTCATTTCCATGTTCGTTGCATCGGTGATGCTGTCTAACCATCTCATCCTTGGCCTTCCCCTTCTCCTTTTGCCTTCAATCTTTCCCAGCATCAGAGTCTTCTCCAGAGAGTCCTCTCTTCGCATTAGGTGGCCAAAATATTTGAGTTTCAGCCTCAGTACCTGTCCTTCCAGGGAACAGTCAGGCTTGATTTCATTTAGAATTGACTGATTTGATCTCCTAGCAGTCCAAGGGACTCTCAGGAGTCTTCTCCAGCACCACAGTTCAAAAGCATCTATTCTTCGGCGCTCAGCCTTCCTTATGGTCCAACTCTCGCAACCATACATTGCTACTGGGAACACCATCGCCCTGACTATACGAACTTTTGTTGGCATGGTGATATCTCTGCTTTTTATTATGCTGTCTAAGTTTGCCATAGCTTTCCTTCCAAGGAGTAAGCGTCTTTTAATTTCATGGCTGCTGTCTCCGTCTGCAGTGATCTTGGAACCTAGAAAAGTAAAATCTGTTACTGCTTCCATTTCTGCCCCTTCTATTTGCCAGGAATTGATGGGACCCGATGCCATGATCTTAGTTTTATTAATGTTGAGTTTCAAGCCAACTTTTGCACTCTCCTCTTTCACTCTCATCAAGAGGCTCTTTAGTTCTTCTTCACTTTCTGCCATTAGGGTGGTATCGTCTGCATATCTGAGGTTGTTGATATTTCTCCCAGCAATCTTGATTCCGGCTTGCGATTCATTCAGCCCTGCATTTCTCATAATGTACTCTGCATATAAGTTAAATAAGCAGGGTGACAATATACAGCCTTGCCGTACTCCCTTCCCAATTTTGAACCAATCAGTTGTTCCATGGCCGGTTCGAACTGTTGCTTCTTGACCCGCATACAGGTTTCTCAGGAGACAGGTAAGGTGGTCTGGTACCCCCATCTCTTTAAGAATTTGCCACAGTTTGTTGTGATCCACACAATCAAAGGCTTTTGTGTAGTCAATGAAGCAGAAGTAGGTGTTTTTTTTGGAACTCTCGTGCTTTCTCCATGATCCAGCGCATGTTGGCAATTTGATCTCTAGTTCCTCTGCCTCTTCGAAACCCAGCTTGTACGTCCGGTAGTTCTCGGTCCACGTACTGCTGAAGCCTAGCTTGTAGGATTTTGAGCATAACCTTGCTAGCATGTGAAATGAGTGCAATTGTACGGTAGTTTGAACACTCTTTGGCACTGCCCTTCTTTGGAATTGGAACGTAAACTGACCTTTTCCAATCCTTTGGCCACTGCTGAGTTTTCCAAATTTGTTGGCATATTGAGTGCAGCACTTTCACAGCATCATCATTTAGGATTTTAAGTAGCTCAGCTGGGATATTATCATCTCCACTAGCTTTGTTGTTAGTAATGCTACCTAAGGCCCACTTGACTTCACTCTCTAGGATGTCCGGCTCTGGGTCAGTGACCACACCAGCGTGGTCATCAGGAACATTAAGATCTTTCTTGTATAGTTCTTCTGTGTATTCTTGCCATCTCTTCTTAATCTCTTCTGCTTCTGTTAGGTCTCTGCCTTTTTTGTCCTTTATCATGCCCATCTTTGCACAAAACGTTCCCTTGATATCTCCAATTTTCTTGAAGAGATCTCTAGTCCTCCCCATTCTGTTGTTTTCCTCAATTTCCTTGCATTGTTCATTTAAGAAGGCCTTCTTATCTCTCCTTGCTATTCTCTGGAACTCTGCATTCAGTTGTTTATATCTTTCCCTTTCACCCTTGCTTTTTGCATTCCTTCTTTCCACAGCTATTTGTAAAGCCTCATCTGACAGCCACTTTGCTTTCTTGCATTTCTTTTTCTTTGGGATGGTTTTCGTTGCTGCCTCCTGTACAATGTTACGAACTTCCGTCCATAGTTCTTCAGGCACTCTGTCTGCCAGGTCTAATGCCCTAAATCTATTCTTCACCTCCACTGTATACTCATAAGGGATATGGTTTAGGTCATATCTGACTGGTCTAGTGGTGTTCCCTACATTCTTCAGTTTAAGCCTGAATTTTGCAATAAGAAGCTCATGATCTGAGCCACAGTCAGCTCCAGGTCTTGTTTTTATTGACTGTATAGAGCTTCTCCATCTTTGGCTGCAAAGCACATAATCTATCTGGTTTCGGTATTGACCATCTGGTGATGTCCATGTGTAGAGTCGCCTCTTGTGTTGTTGGAAAAGAGTGTTTGCTATGACCAGCGTGTTCTCTTGACAGAACTCCGTTAGCCTTTGCCCTGCTTCATTTTGCGCTCCAAGGCCAAACTTGCCTGTTGTTCCATTTATTTCTTGATTTCCTACTTTAGCATTCCAGTCTCCTATGATGTAAAGGACATCTTTTTTGGGTGCTAGTTCTAGAAGGTGTTGTAGGTCTTCATAGAACCGCTCAACTTCATCTTCTTCGGCATCAGTGGTTGGGGCATACACTTGGATTACTGTAATGTTGAATGGTTTGCCTTGGATTCGAACTGAAATCATTCTGTCGTTTTTGAGGTTGCACCCCAGTACTGCCTTTCCCACTCTTTTATTGACTATGAGGGCTACTCCATTTCTTCTAAGGGATTCATGCCCACAGTAGTAGATATGATGGTCACCTGACTTAAATTCGCCCATGCCCGTCCATTTTAGTTCGCTGATTCCCAAGATGTCAATGTTCAGTCTTATCATCTCATTTTTGACCACATCCAGCTTGCCTTGATTCATAGACCTCACATTCCATGTTCCTAAGCAGTATTGCTCCTTGCAGCATTGGATTTTCCTTTCAACCTCAGACACATCCACAGCTGGACGTCCTTTCGGCTTTGGCCCAGCCGCTTCACTCTTTCTGGGTCTACTTGGAATAGTCCTCTGCTCTTCCTCAGTAGCATATTGGACACCTTCCGACCTGAGGGGCTCATCTTCCGGCGTCATATCTTTTATCCTTTTGGTACTGTTCATGGGATTTTCTTGGCAAGGTTACTGGAGTGGGTTGCCATTTCCTTCTCCAGTGGATCACTTTTAGTCAGAACTCTCTGCTACGACCTGTCCGTCTTGGGTGTCCCTGCACGGCATAGCTCATGGCTTCGTTGAGTTACGCAAGCCCCTTCGCCACGACAAGGCAATGATCCATGAAGGAGCTAGTACTGGTCTATTTTCCTAGTACTTTCCTAGTATTTTCCTAGTACTGGTCTATTTTGAGCTCCTTTTTGGCGCCCCGTACTTCGCGGATCCTTGTTCTTTCTCTCTCTCTCTCTCTGGTGCTCCCGCCTGCAGTGGAGTTGGTGTCCGCTCACCGAATCCCACGAGCTGAAATCACTAGCACCCTTGGGTGCTCATAACAGCTTGGCGACTCAGATGGGACGGATTCGGTCCGTCTGCAGAGGAAGAGGAAGACTTGGGGTAGACAGGTCTCCTAACCAACCTTCTGCCTTCCCTGCAGCGGCTCAACGGAGCGCGACATCCAGGAACGACTGAAGTGTAAGGGATTCTCGGGGACTGAGTGGTACCTAGGCTAGCTAGCTGCCAGGCGGAGGGTAACCAGGCCCTGCTGGTGCAAGGCTGTGGGCTGAAATCACCCGAGGGTAGGCTACGACGGTTGCGAGACCCCACAGTGGTGAGCGGGGGAGACGTCCCTGCACTTGCTGCACAGCCAACGGAAATGGGTGCTACTCAGTCAGCCCGAGAATTACCTACACCACTTCAAGGACTCCTGCGAGACTGGAGCACTTATGGGAAGCCTTTCTTTTCTTTTTTTTTAGTAAGTGTGCCTGGCCCCAGAACAGCTGGAGGCCAAGAGGAGGGTTGGACCAAGAACCCTGCTGCCAGACTAACGCAGGAGCCACTGCACCTGAGTAGGGAAAACTTCCTGAAAAATTGAGCAAGGGGGAATTTTTCTATGGATCTCAGCCGCCCTGCACACTCTGTGAGGAGAAATCCCAGGATCAGAACTGTGCAATAGCAAGGGGGATCCATCTACTCTCTCTCTCTGGTGCTCCCGCCCGCAGTGGAGTTGGTGTCCGCTCACCGAATCCCACGAGCTGAAATCACTAGCACCCTTGGGTGCTCACAACTCTGGGGCTTTTCAGCCTAGAAAAAAGGCGCCTGAGGGGGGACATGATTGAGACTTATAAAATTATGCATGGGATGGAGAGAGTGGATAGAGGGAAATTCTTCTCCCTCTCGCACAACACCAGAATCAGGGGACATGCACTAAAATTGAGTGGAGGGAGAGTTAGAACAGACAAAAGAAAATATTTCTTTACCCAGCGTGTAATTCATCTGTGGAACTCCTTGCCACAGGATGTGGTGATGGCACCTGGCCTAGATGCCTTTAAAAGGGGTTTGGACAGATTCATGGAGGAAAAGACCATCACAGGTTACAAGCCATAAGCAACCTCCTGGTTTTAGAGGTTTTAGAAGTGGGTTTTCTCTGTGCTAGGTGCAAGGGAGTGTCAACGGGAAACAGGGTATCTTGTTGTCTTGTGCTCCCTGAGGCATCTGGTGGGGCCACTGTGTGACACAGGAAGCTGGACTAGATGGGCTTTTGGCCTGATCCAGCAGGGCTCCTCTTATGTTCTTATGATATCTATGCAGCACTGTAAAGCACACTTGTGTTAGGCAACCAGGCACGTGGTCTCTGTCTCTCGCTCACACAGCCCGCGAATCGGTCTGCGAGCTCCGAGTTCATCAGCGACGGTGCTCTCGCCGCTCCCTCCGCCCCCGCCGTGCAGAAGCGCGCCAGGGGCCGGCAGCACCTTCCGCTTGTGACGCTCCGCCCCCCCCCCCGCCTTGGCCGGAAGCTCGTCGCGCTGCCACCGCCCGCCCTCTCCCTTGACCCCGCCCCTCCTCGCGGCCTCCCTCCCCCCTCCCAGCATGCTCCTGACTGAAAACAAAGTCCCACGTGATCGCGGGCGCCGCGAGCCCGTTCCGCAATATGGCGTCTCCCAGGGGCGGCGGTTGGCCGGACCTGGCTTGGCAGCGGCCCGGGATTGCAGCTGCCGCCGCTGAGGCGGAGGCTGGAGCCGAGGGCCTGTACGTGGCTGTGGAGCGCTGCCCGCTCTGCAACACCACGCGCCGCCGCCTGACGTGCGCCAGATGCGTCCGCGGCGGGGACTTCGTCTTCTTCGACGGCCGCGACTCAGAGCGGTGGGTGTCCGGGCCGGGCCGGAGGTCGCCGCCGCCGCCTCCCCCTCCCCCCCGCTCGTGGGTGAAACGAGAAGTGCCTCCAATGGAAAGGCCGTCCCGCCTTTGCCCTGGAATGCGGGGGGGGGGGTGTTTGAGGGAGGAAAAAAAAGACACTTCACACATGCTCATGGACTCGCTCTTCACTACTCGCACCTAGTAGTCGACCTCTCTGGACGCTGCCATTTGCAGACGTTGCCATTTCTGTAATACCCAGACCTCTGTGCTAACAGTTAAGGAGACTTGCACTGTTAGGAGACTTCACAGCATCTGGTTTGGGGTGGATAGGTGGTACTTCAAGGCTAGAGGGCCCGCTCTATGCAGATGGAGGATGGGTCTTTTAAATAATTGGGAGTCTTCAGGACAGGGATCTGTCTTAGCTTAAATTGATTTGTAAATTAGCATATATCCGCAGGGGTTAGCTGCTATAGCGACTATACAAAGCCCCCTGTCCAGAAGCAGTATACCTGTTGATACTGATTGCTGTGGTACAAGAGGAAGTGTGGGCTGTTGCATTCAGGCCCTGTTCGTGGGCTTCCTGGAGGCATCTGGTTGGCATCTAGTGGAGTCCTTACATTGTTAGTGCTGAGGGAGGCTGGTTTGAGTTGGTGGTTTAATCACCTCTAAGGCTTTAGTCCTATTTTAATGTTTTGAGTTAAAAACGTAGGCGTTTTCTTCCTTTCACTGCATATACCTAGAAGGGTATTGGATTCTCCCTCTGTCAGGACAAGATTGCACCTTCCCCCAGTGACCACACACATCTATCAACTCAAATTGCACTTCATTTTGAAATGCACTGTTTATTTCCTGCTAGGAAATGTTCTTCCTTATCCCTTTGAATGTTATGAAGTTTGAGCTTGGTTCACAGTTTAATTAGGACTAATGAGTCGTGGTGAGCCGGGAAGTCCTGTCATTAATAGAAACAGTGGTGTCTCCGGCCCTTGATTTGTGTGATGTACTTTGGTATTGCAACATAGTCATGGGAACAGCATCAGGAGGATGGGAAGCTGATGTTTTGTAGTGGTGAAGAGTTTGAGTCAAGAAGGACTCGGTTGAAATGTTACTTCTGCTCTTTAGGTGGTCTTTGGCAACCTATCTGCATTGTGAGGCTAATAAGACTGACTAATCTAAAGGTGCTCTTGGAAAGGGGTATTGAGCAAATACCCGTGAGGCACTTTCAGTCACTGAAATGTGCTGTAGAAATGAAGCTGGTGGTTCTTTGCTTGTCTGATAACATCTGTGTCGTCCTATATAAGAAGCCAATTAACCTGTCAGAGATTGATAATTGGTGGTTGTGTATTTGTATTAACATTTCAACTTCCTTAGAGGTAATGTTAGACAGTATAAATAGTCAACAATAAATATGACAATTAAATAACTGGATAAACAGCCAGCAGCAAAGGGACAAACCACCATAAAAGGAAATAAGCAGCTTTGCCAGTCTCCGCCCAAAGGTTTTTTGAAAGAGCCATGTCTTCACTATTGACTGGGAAGCCATTGGTGAGAAGGTCAGTGGTCTCCTCTGGCAGAACCATCTCACAACTGTGGTGTCAACTCCAAAGTCCCTCTTCTGAGTGTTCACCTCAGCCAGTGAGGGACCTTGAGTAGGTACAGATGGGAAGCGGTCGTCATGGAGAGATCCTAAGCCTAGACTCCTTCAGCCTTAAGGCAAAACCAGCACGTGCTATTGGTTCTAGAAGCATGTGGCTGGCCAGGGAAGGTGGAAGGGCAACAGATGGAAGAGGCGCTCTCTGACACAGACCAGAACAGGTTGGCCGCTGCATTTTGAAGCAGTTGACGTTTGCAAACACTCTTCAGAGGTAGCCCTTGGTAGAGCACCTAATTGTAGTCTAATCTGGATGTGCCTGAGGCAGGAGTAACTGCTGCACTTTTTCTGAGGGTTCAAAACATTTCACGTAACATCTCATGCTGCAGTCCTAGACATACCTGTGGCAAGTCTGATTGAATTCAGTGGGACTTACTTCTGAGCGGGACATGCCTAGGATTGCACTGCCAGTAATCTTTCTAAGAATCCTATAAGTAGGTCGGTATTACTTCCATATTGCACATGGTTGGGTGGCAGGTGAAAGGCCCAGTGTAACTCTAAACCAGGATTTAGCATGTCAAAAGTATGCCACGGTGAGCCGAAGGGTCTCTCCCTCCCATATGTGCCAGGATGAAGTATAAAGCTTCTAGTTGCAATTTTTAGAAAATTGCAGTTTCCAGATTCTCCCTCCCATATGTGCCAGGATGAAGTATAAAGCTTCTAGTTGCAATTTTTAGAAAAGTGCAGTTTCCAGATTCTTCAGAAAACTGGGTTGCATGGGCCATAGTTGGTTAACAAGCCAGGATTAAATTGGTTGCATTTGAACAAAGCAGAAAGTTGCGGTTTGTTGCAGACCATGAACAGAAGTTTTAAACTTTCTCCCTTTCACACAGAAAGGGAAGGCTCACTGCATTACAGTGTGACCCCCACCCACCCCGTATCTGTATGGGATAGGTTCCTGCCCCCCCACAGATACCGGGAAACCAAGGATAGGGGGAATGCTATCCCCCGCAGCCCCCCCCCCCGCGCCTATTACCTTAGTTAGGCTTTTGGCGCCAAGCAAGCCAAACACTCTGTCTTTACAAAAATGCTGTAAGCCAGGATCCTGCAAGCAGCTTCCTGTGTAATGTTTGGAAGCCTCTCTAGTGTGCAGGCTGCTTGCCTGCTCTGTGCTATAAGCCAGCATGTTAGCTTAAGCATTTTTGTAAAGAGAAGTGCTTGCTTGGCACCAGCTCTGGAAGCCTAAGTAAGGTAATGGGTACAGAGGGGGGCTTGGGGGGGGGGCGGCTTCCAAACTGAGTCAGAGTGGCTTGCTTCAGGCCATGTAGCAAGTTTGTTCCTAAACTGAGATTTGAACCAGATTTGGTTGGTTGGTTCATATATTCATGTGGTTTCTCCCTCAGTTGATCTCTCAGTCCCTGTCCCCCTGCCTAGATCCATGTACCTGGGTTCCTTAATCCAGTGACCAGGTCTGCCAGTTCTTTGTTTCCCTGGAAACTAAAGTACAGTCATTTACAGTATTTCTGATTCAAGCATTCTTCCTTTTTGCACAGCATGCTTGGTGATGTCTTTGTTCATTTGGTTGGCAGCTCATCAACAACACAACCCTTCTGTGGATCCTCAGATGATAAAGGGAAAGGGTGAAAAAGAAAAATCCATTGCAAATGCAATCTGGGAACTTATTGGAAACTTTGCGGGGTCTGCTAGAAACTGCAGAAGAAACTCAGATTAATTCTGTGTGCATTTAATCTTCTGCTGAGATAAAGTGGGATAATAAATACATATCTGAGCATAAGTGACATTGACTTCTGAGAAAACATGGATTACTTTTAAAAGCCTTTCAGAAAATGACCATTGTTTTCTGTCCCAGACATGCAAAGTAGGTAACAAGTCAGTCACTTAATTTTCCAGTCAGTTAACTAGGCTCTCTTATTAGCAGGATGTGTTCAGAAAGGGCAGCAAAGTGTTCATACCCTCTGTCTAGTAAATGGAAACTCTGCATCATGCCTTTTGTCCAGTTTCTGTGACTGCTGTATTGGGTATCTATACATGAAAACCCCAGTAGAACCGGCACAACTTTGTTATATTGTGGTATTTAGGAGAACTGGCCTTGGGGTTGAATTGTGTGACAGAGCCCAAACGTGGTCTAAAGTCTGAAAGCCAAGGAACCTGCTTTGCCAAGGAGGCACTTGAATCTTTGGGTGTCTGCTGGGATCGGGGTGGGGGTGGTGTGGTGGTGTTGCAAAGTGTACCCTGTTGACGGATGACCTTCTGCAACTGGCCCTGTCGGGTGCATTCCCCCCCAATGTCTGCTAGCTGGAGCATAGTGTGTTCAACACATTTATTTTACCATCCCAGATATTTTTATCTCGCCCCACACTAAAATATTTCCAGAGTGGCTTACAACAAGACCCCAACAGCACGACAGCAAAACCAATTAAACAGATACAGCAGCAGCAGCAGCAGCACCGTCTTCCGTCCCCAGCAAGTTCCTCCAGAGCAGTCTAAAAGCCAGTTTATGAATCATTAAAAGCCCATTTTACCTGACCCACAAAGGATGGCAAATTTGCTGTCAAGCAAACTATGCTGTGTGTGGTGGGGGTGGGGGTGGGCAAGATGGTGCCCGGAGCAATGACTGGTCCCGTTTGTAAGGGAGTACAATGGAAAAACAGGATTCCAATAAATTCGAATTTACCAATTTTATAAAGAAATCAAGGTGGCTGGGGCTTCAAAGGAGGAAAATCAATTGCTCTTTAAAAATAATACTGTCCTTCGTCTCGCTTTCTGTCCACATCTCCAGTGTTAATGGAACTTTAGTTTCTGTAAGTTAGGAGAAAGTAGCTAACCTTCCATGGCCAATTCCGCCCCCCATTTTTTTTCAAGGATTCCTGTGGTCCACTGATCGGGGGGCACTAAATTTATAAAGGGAGTATATTCAGGATCTGTAAGTAGTTAGGTCATACCAGATCTTGGTTCAGTGATCCTGGATCTGCAGCTGAAGAACCTGAGAAGTGCCTGGCTGGCTCCGGCCAAGGCCCACCTTAGTCCATCATTGCTTGCACAAATCCCAGCAACCAGCACCTGGGAACTGACCAGCGGGTTCCAGGTGGGCTGCAGTCTCCCCCTTCTGCCGGTCTCTGCTCTAGTCTCGGCGATGTCAAATGGCTGTGTATTGCATGCTCCCATGTCCATGGTATTTTATCATTCTTTCTTGTTGCTCCCTCAGGTTAGAATGCCTTATTTGTGTTCATGACGTATGTCTAACTCTTTTCTAGGTTTTTGGAAAAGAAGGAGAGATTAAAGCATCTTAAAAGCAAACAAAATGAATTCCAGTCCCAGTAAGTCCCAGTTCAGTTTCTGAAACCATTTTGGAGTGAAAGATTTCACTCCTTATGGTGCTAAAAGCCCAGTTCTGGTTGCCAGCAAATCATGTGTTACTTGTTTTTTAGGTTGTTAAAAGCTATGGAAGGGAAGTGGATCTCTGACCAGCTGGTGAGTGTTTTCTGAAGTCTTCCAAGGGTTGATTCCCATTAATAGCAGCTGCTTCCCTGTGGTGTCCCCCCCACACACACACACCCCTGAGCATTTTGTGAGACGAGCCACAGAGTTTGCTCCCCCAGGGTGGCACTTCTGTTCATCTGTCCCCAGATTCACGAAATGTTTGCACCACGGGGAATCTGCTCCCCTCGGGCTGGCTGCAGATAGGAGAGCAGCACAACCTTTTCTCTGAGGACGTTCTATTCTCAGTCAGCTGCATGAAAGTGGTGGTTTTGTTACCAGTGTGTTACTTTGATATTTTATTGATCATTTTTGTGTCTTAGTCACTTTTTGAGAGTTCCTTGGAAAAGAAAAGTGAGGTACAGATGTGAAATGAAGTGAACCTCAGCTTAAATTAATCTTCTTCTGGAATCCCAGAATGCTCTAAAATCAACATGTCAGAATTCTAACTATGCGTTTATTCATTAATCTCTTTTTTAACCTGGATTTAAAGTATCTGGATTTTGTAATCAAATAATAATGCCCAGGATTTTGCAGTAATTAATACTGCAAGCCTGTAAGGTAGATCAGAATTATTCCCACATTGTAGATGGGGTGGGGCTGAGGCTTTAGAGACTGTTGCTTCCCAAACCCCCCCCCCCCCCAAGTCGGTTCATGGTTCAGTTGAGGTTTGGATCAGCTTGTTCTCCTTTTGTGGTTGAGATTTAGATATTATAACAATAAAAGGCGTATCGCCCCCATTGTTACCCAACCCTTGTCCCCAGGCTCTATTTTGGGGTGTGTGTGCTCGTGCGTGTGCGTGCATGAACACGCGCGCAGAGGTTCCAGGATACTTTGTTTTAATACATACATTTTTAAACAGAGTTTAATACCATATAATGAGATTACATTTCCAGTGGTTTAACATAGTGGCATACTTCCTGATACTACTGCAAATGTAATCTCATATTATTTAAAAAACTTCTGCTAAAAGAGACCTTGTTTTCTACACTTAATACGTATTTATCACATACAGATCTTTTGGTTGTTTTGAATTGCAGTGTTAGGATGATCTGTTTTGCAGTCAGTGCAGCTCTGCCTGCTTGGTCTTCCTGTTTGAGGCAGTATCTAGGTAGTTGGCAAATAATAAAAATGTATTTATGTCTCAGGACAATTTGATTAAGAGTTCCATTTATCCCTTGTATGACTTCCACTCAGGAGGATGGCTCTTGTAGGCAAACCCCAAACGCTGCTTGTTCTCTGAATTGCTGCCCTGACTACCTCTGGGATAAATCTTGGACGTCCTAATTTAGTTATCGTTCACCTTTTCAGTCACTCTCGAAACCTCTTGCTGCTTTTGTTAAATGCATTTGAAGACATATTTGTGGGACAATAGCCAGTTGTGTCTGTTCTGTACAGCCTGGGAGTGGAATAGCTCTTTGAATAAGACAGTGGGCTTGGGACAGTTTCTGCTAGTTGTTCTGTTTCTTTCAGAGATGGAAAATAATGTCTTGCAAGATGAGAATTGAGCAGTTGAAGCAAACCATTTGCAAAGAAAATGAAGAAATGGCAAGAAGTAAGTAATGATTGTGCAGTAGCAAAACTGTACCTCTATGCCATTGGATTCTAGCAGTGCCCTGTGAAGTTGTGGCATCCCAGAAGCTACTCAGGGCTTCCTTCCTATGCAGATTTCAGTAATGGTAGACAAGATGTCTGCAGGTCACTTGTCTGTGACTGATCTTCCCCAGCAACGCTAGTGTGCAGTGAGCCTGGCTGTCATCCAGGATGATCCGGGAGTGCACCAGAGAGCCCCTGCAGCGCACAGCGGCTCTGTGGTGAGAATGTCGGGAGCCCTTTGCAAATGAATGGATTCTAATCTGAAAGGATTCCCGTATGTAGGAAATCTTACACTGCTGCTTCCATAACCTAAACAGAACTACCGGTGGTTGATGTGACTGTACATTTTCAGCCTTCATCCTGTTCTTGGGTATAAATGATAGAAAAGCTCAGTAGGTGTATGAGAGTTGAACAAACTCCACTTCTACCTGACTTCTGCCTTAAGAAGCCCCCTCCTCTCATGTTAATGTTCCGGAGCCTTAAGATTAGCTACAGAGGACTGCTCCTGTTGGAGAGGTGGCCATTTCTGTGGTGGTGCCGTCCCCTCGGGTGTAATGCACTCCAGGCTCCTCCTCCCACTTAGATGGGCATGGAAAGCCTTTTGAAACTAAGTGGTCACTGTGTTTGGAGTTCTAATTGGTTCATTGATTGTGTTTATGAATTGGTGGTTCTGTAAATACTATGCGTGTTTTATTGGTTTTGGTGTTGGTTTTATGATGGGTTTGTTTATAGTTGAATGTAAATTATAGGAAAATGGAATGTGAATATATCTTTAAAAAAGTAAAAACAAGAAGACATTAGTGTAAACATGGAGATACTTCCAGGGACCGGAGCCTGGAGCCTCAGCACTTTTCACAGCAGCTCGTTCCTCACTGTGGCGAGCAAAGTCGAATTCATGGTGAAGCATGGCTGCCTTTATGCAAGTTTGCTTCCTTAATTTGCACGATGTCTTCCGGGGTGGAATTTGGGGGTTTGAAACAGAATCTGGGTGTTTTTCTTATAGATACCCCATGCTTCTCTGGCTTTGAGTTTGTGTAGTGGTAATCCTCGGGGTGTGTGTGTGTGTGTTGGAGATCAACCAGTTGGGCCAAAGGTTCATGTCCAGCAGAGGACCTTCTTGACCAGGCCAACTCCTGAGCCCGCAGTGCTGGGGGCATTGGTAGTGTCCAGAGCTCTTTTTTATCTTTCCCCCTCCATGTTGTTTGTTTTGCTCCAGTTATTTGTTATATGTATGTTTGACTTTTGAGCATCCAGCATGTTTTTAGGAATGTTGGCTGGGGATGGCTAGCTTTGAAAAATGCCTAGGAACTGTGCTGCTGTTCTGTCCCTGCTGTGAGACCAGGTCTTCTCCCTGTAAGAGTTTGAATAGTTCTCCTTTAAGAACCTGACAGGGGCAGCAGGCAGCTTCTCCCATATGGGCGTGAGAACTCCAAGCAACAAGCTTGGAACGAGAAGAAGGGCAGGCAAGCAATAGTCTAGCCAGCAATGTAGGGTCCTGTGTGTTCAGAACAAGGTAATGCAATATTCTGAGAGTTCTTCTTGCTGACTGGCTAATCAGGATCTGAGGGATTGTTCCAAATCAGCAGGATTTATCTGCATCAATAAGTTGTAGTATAGTGCAGCTGGCATGGGAGAAATCGAATCCCGCCATGTCTGTAGCTGCTCCCTGGCAATGACATCATAGGTCATGTGTTGACAGTGAGGGGTAAACTGTGGAGCACAGTCCTTACTTTGGCATAGCTGTGCACCAAAAGCTCAGACACTGCTCCATTCCAAGGTCAAATGGGATGGAAGCTGTCCGTTGTCTTGTGTGCTTCCTGAGGCATCTGGTGGGGCCGCTGTGTGATACAGGAAGCTGGACTAGATGGGCTTTTGGCCTGATCCAGCTGCAGGGCTCTTCTGATGTTCTTATCTAACGTAACAGAAGACGCACCTTGGTGGGTCAGGCCAAAGGCCTCACTTGCCCAGCATCCTGTTTCCCACAGTGTTCTACAAGCAGGAGATGAGAGCCTACTACTCTCCCACAGTTGGTTCCCAGCTGGCAAGGAGTATTCAGAGGCTTCCTGGCTCTGCAAGTAACACAGAGCCATCGTAACTAGGTAGACATTGACAATATTGATCGGTTTGGCCTTTATGAATTGGTCTAATCCCCCTTTCAAGCCATCTAGCGGCTGTCACCACATCTTGTGCTGGTGACCATAGATTAATTTTGTGCTATAAAGAAACACGTCATAGCAAGAAAGAAACTTTATAGGTTTAAAAGTCATGTAAAAATATAATTCAATATGAGGAAGTCATGTAATTATATTTTTACATGACTTTTAAACCTATAAAGTTTCTTTCTTGCTATCATGTCTGGCCATGAAAATATCCATTCTACAAGAAACACGTCCTTTTGCCCATTCTAAACCTCCTCCACTCGAGTTCCTTGGATGACCCCTGGCTGTCATGTTGTGAGAGAGGGAGAAGACCTTTTCTTTCTCTTCGCCATGCATAATTTTATATACCTCAGTTATGTTCCCCATTGCCTATTTCTGTTTTTGTGTGTAAGTGTTCTTTAATGAATAGTAATACAGTCGGCCCCTTGTATCCGCAGGGGTTTGGTTCCCGAACCCTCAGTGGATACAAAAAACCGCCTCGAAAGAAATCGGCTGCAGGGAAGCATGAGGTGGGGGCCGGGCGGCATCCCAGTACCTTATTTTATCAGCGCCGACTACCACCCGCTCCTGGGCGCCCACATGGCTTCCAAGTACAGTACTTGAAACGGCAGTAAAGAGTAAAAAATAAACCTGATTCACAGCGACTTCTGGTCGCAACGCAAAACTGGAAGTTGCTGTGAATTGGGTTTATTTTACTCTTTACAGCAGCTTCAAGTATTTGGAAGCTGACGTGGGAGTCCAGGAGCGGGTGGCAGGCTGGCGCCTTGCTAAAATAAGGGACTGTGATGCCGCCCGGCCCCCAGTCAGCCCTTTATTGCCCGGGTAGCCATCTGCGTTGAGACAAGTCTGCGGATGGCTATTCCGTGGGGGAAAAAGGTTATACCTGAAGTTAGTTCATAGAAATAATAATTATATTCAAAATTACTTTGTTCATTTAATTTTTTCTGATCTTTCTGATATAGCAATATGATCTGCAATAATTATACAAAAGGGAGATTTACGTTAGATTTCTAAATTTTATTTTCACACGTTGTCCCCTTTTTCATTCTTTTTCCATCTCTCCTCCTGTCTCCTTTACTCCTCCTGTTTTATACTAACTTTGTCTCCCCATTTTATCTTTTCCATTTTATCATATATTGTATTTTTGTCAGCTTTTCCTTGCCGTTTTCCTTTCCCTTTTCTTCTGCCTGATAAGATTTAAATTGTCTTAAGAGGAGCAAATGGATTTGCATTGTCCTGTACTTAGTGTTCCTGTAATGAATGAGTAAACTCCACTTGAATATCAAATTATCAAATTGTAGTCTTCTCTAAAAACTATCCCCTGCAAACAGTGTAGCCCAGGGCTTCTCAACGTACTCGGCGCAGTGTACCAACTACATGGCTGCCGCTGCACTGATTACCACTGTAAGTAAGTGGCGATGACTTCATAAGAAGAGCCTGGCTGCTGGTTCAGGCCAAAGGCCCATCTAGTCCAGCTTCCTGTCTCACACAGTGGCCCCACCAGATGCCTCAGGGAGCACACAGCCAACAAGATAACCTGTTTCCTGCTTCCACTCCTGTAAGGACTTCCAGGTTTTCGGCCCGGTTTAAGGTGCAGGAGGCCACCGGATGCTGTGTGGGAGGTCACCGGAGGCCGGTAATAGGCTCCGAGTGGACAGGTGGGCTGTTTTCTTCACTTCCGAGAGGCTCAGCCAAAGGCAGGAACCTCTCAGCAGCAAAAATGTGGCACCAAAAGCGCTGCGTTTTTGCAGGAGTTCGGGTGTCCTGGTGTGGTTCATGGGGGTCCGGCGGTCCAAGTACCACCAGAGGTACCAAAAAGTACCTAATGGTTGAGAACCCCTGGTGTAGCCTTTCCTCATAAGTCCAGTTCCATGATCATTTTGATCCTTCATCTCTGATCTAATTCGTAATGGCTCGAAGTAGAAATGCTTTAACCCATTTTGACCCTTAAAGACTGCGTAGCTTAGTGCTAGAGGCTCACTTTTGTGTTTGCTGTCCCAGATTCTGAGTGGCTTCTTAAGGTTAAGGATGAGAACCAGAAGCTTTACCGCAGGGCTCAGCGTCATCAGGAGAAGAAGGAGAAGATCCAGAGGCACAACCGCAAGCTTGGAGACCTGGTGGAGAAGAGAAACTGCGACTTGAGAAGCCAGCATGAGCATCTGGCAAACCTCCGTCGGTCCCATGTCCTGGAACTAACCTCGGTCATCTTCCCTATTGAGGAGGTGAAGATTGGCATGAGGTAGGGAAGGACTGGAAATGTAGGTGATATGGTAAACTGCCTATTCAGGAAGTGATGTGGCTTCTGGGAGAGCAAGGTAGGAACATGAGGCTTGTATACGTGCTGGACATAAGAAGCTGCATTATCCTGAGTGAGACCCTCAGTCCACCGCGGTCAGCATTGTCTACGCTGACTGACAGACCCTGGAGGTGGAACAGCACGGGTCTCTCCCAGCCCAAGCTGGAGATGCTGCCAAGGGCTGAAACTGGGACCTTCTGAATGCAAAGCAGACCCCTTACCACTGAGCTGCAGCCTCCATTGCTTTGCTCATTTAACTTGGGGGCAGGAAAACGAGTGATATTTGAAGGCAACAAGTATCTGGAGGATTAAGGTCTAATACACATGGTACAAAAGGAAAAAAAGGGGGGGGGGAGCGGCAGACAAGCCAGTTCAGGTACTAAAACGTACAAAGGGTCTGTGGGGGTGGGGGGCTCTGCAGGAGTTGCTTCTTCCTCCTCCTGCTTGCTTCAGAGACTGGTCTGCGCAAACGTCTTTGTGCTTGGTCCCCTTCAAGGCAGCCGGATTTGACAGGTGTTTCCTTGACCCTGATAAGGGCAGCTTTCACCACCCACCTGCTGGATGCCTCGTGGAGGAGAGAGTTCGCTTTGTGTCACGGGCCTTTATTTAAACAGATGTGAAATATCTTGTGTGCCCTTTCCGGCCACTTTGGGCAGCGGCAGCATCCAGCCAAAGTGAAGTGCTGTCGTCCCATTGATTTCGCCTCGTTGGTTCTCTCCTGTTGAGGTCATGGGGACTTCAAAGTGCTGAACTGTGGCTGGATTGTGCCCTGTGACATCCGTCCGCACTTGTGAGAGCTCTGATACTCCCCCATGTTTCTGGAGGAAGCGATGTTGCCCGGGTGGCTTTAGTCCTGCGCACCCAAGAGTGGATGGCTGCACCAGGCCTGAACCACTCTCTGATGTCTAGAGTGAGAAAAGTCTGCCCTTTGCGCCCAGGCTTTTTTCTACGGAGTGGCTCTGGCTCTCGGGTCTCCTCCATCTAGGCGCTGCAGATCCCACTGACTCGATTTTGCAACCCCCTAGTCAGCAGCGGGCAGCTGAGCTTGTAGGGCACCTGGGGGTGAGTCCCAGCAGGATGGGGACAAGAGTTTGGTGGCGTCCTGGCTCAGATCCACAGCAGAGTCTATCTGGAGGCAGAGCATGAAGCAAGAGGTCGGTCTGAGGGTCTGTGGTGGGTTGCAATAGGGATGCAGGCAAGCGCATTAGAAAGGTGGCAGATAGAAGAGGAATCGACCGCTGAGGCACCTGGACAAAACAGGGAGCTGCATAAGCAAGGCCGGGGCCTGCCTGCCTGCCCCGTTGAAATCCCTAGGCTGACCTGAAAGCATTTATAGCCAGACCATATTGGGAAGATTCAGTGCCTTGGCTGCAATGGGGGGGGGGGGGGGGAGGAGCTGGAGCCGCCTTGGGCCTGAGAGAACAATCCTGCCTTTCCTTCTTCCAGTCTGCAATCTAGCAGGCACCAGCGCACCTCCAGGGTCAACGACTTGCCAGTCGTCGTAGCGTGAAGATGCGCTTGACTTCCTTGTAAGCCAGCCTAGAGTCCTGGCTCCCTTGGTAATAACTTTTTGTGTTTTCTGCAGAGACCCTGCGGACGTTTTCTCAGAGAGCGACAATGCCATGACTTCAAGCACTGTGAGCAAGCTTGCAGAAGCCAGGAGAACCACCTACCTGTCTGGGCGATGGGTGTGTGACGATCACAATGGAGACACCAGCATCTGCATTGCAGGGCCTTGGATTACCCTTCCCAACAATGGCGACTATTCAGCTTATTACAACTGGGTGGAAGAGAAAAAAACCACGCAAGGGCCGGGTAATGGGCTGGCTGTTGTTAAGGTTAAGGACTCCGGGGAGCCACCCTCTCCCCAGTTTTTTGCGCCTTGAAATACATTGTGTACATAACTGCAGAGTGCATAATTGTATGTATGTCTCAGAATTTGGCTTCCTAAGAATCTCAGCTTTTGTTTCTCTAAAAAGCAAGTTTCTAGTCCTTATGGCTATAAAATAATGCTTGAAATTTTGTAGGCAGTATTATTATTATTATTAATAATAATAATAATAATAATATTGTTATTGTTATTGTTATTGTTAATAACAATAACAACAACAACAACAGTATGTATATACCGCTTTTCAACAAAAAGTTCACAAAGCTGTTTACAGACAAAATCAAATGATTAAATGGCTCCCTGTCCCAAAAGGCTCACAATCTAAAAAAAGATGCAGAACACCACCAGCAAACAGCCATCAGAAAAGAGACTGTGCTGGGGTGAAAGGGGGGCAGTTACTCTCCCCCTGCTAAATATAAGAGGAGCACCAATTGAAAAAGTGCCTCTTGCCCAGTTAGCAGTACAGAAATCTTAGAAGACAGAAAGGTAGTTGAATAATATTTCCCGGGGGGGGGGGGGGGGGCTGATGAACATCTGAAGCTGCTTTATGCCAAGCTAGAGCTTGGTCCATCTAGCTTGTTTATGCTGACTGGCAGCGGCTCCCCAGGGCTTCAGATAGGGGTCTTTTCCCACCTAGGAATGTCAGGGATCTGCGTACAACACAGGTGCTCTACCATTAGTCAAGAGGGCATGGAGCTATGCAGGGCTTTCTATGCCCTCTTGACTAATGAAATCATAATAAATGTTTGGTTAAAGTTAAACGTTCTCAAGTATTTTCATCATTCCAGAAGTCAGAAATATGGCCTCTTCTGTCAAAAGAAGACGTTACCTAATCTGATTTCCTTACCGTATATGTATATACAGTAATTGGTTGGTTTTCTCGTTGAAAGAGTGGCCATGTCCTAAGCCACCCCTTACAGCGGGGCTACAGCGGGGGTCCCTGGAGGAGGGAAGGGCTCCACAGGTTCTCTTTAGTGTAAGGCTGACTTGTGTGAGGGTAGACAGTCCTTTTGTGACAGTGGAGGATGTTGGCCCCTTGAGGAAATGTGAGCAGTCGCTTCTTCCAGAGAGTCTTCTGACCACCTCTCAATGGCTTTCTCTTTTCTGTGTTAGACATGGAGCATAACAACCCTGCTTACACCATCAGTGCTGCTTTGTGCTATGCAACTCAACTTGTCAACATTTTGTCTCATATACTTGACGTAAACCTTCCCAAGAAGCTGTACAACAGGCAAGTAGCTGTGAGAGACCAGATGGCTGGCCAGAGTGGCTCTCTTGACTAGGTCGGATTTTGTTTGGAGTATCGAATCCATAGAAACGTGGACACCAGTTAGAATTCCCTGTTTGTGTCCATTGCTTTGGGATACCTGTGGGTTGCAGCTGCAACGACTTGCAAGTATTTGAGGCTGGTCTTCCGATCTTGATCACCATCTGGTCAAGCCTTGAGCAGGTGGAGTGGCGTGAAACAGGAAAGGCTTTTCCTTGCTCTTCATTTTTGTGTGTATTTTATTTCCAACATTCTGCCTTGCAGCGAATTCTGCGGGGAAAATCTCAGCAGGAGGAAATTCACCTGGGCGGTGAAAAAGCTGAATGCCAACATCCTTTACCTTTGCTTTTCTCAGGTACAGTGGATGCCTGTTTGTTCTTGCCCAGTGTCACACTTGCAGTTTGGCCTGATGATCAATACTCTGTTTTGTGCCTCTTGCTCCTCTAGCATGTCAACCTAGATCTCCTCCACCCTCTGCATACTCTCAGGAACTTGATGTACCTGGTCAGCCCCAAGACAGAACACTTGGGCAGGTAAGAGGCAGTGTCCTGGCTCCCCCTTTTCGCTCCCTCCCAGCTGTCTCCCTCCTGCACCTGCGCCGTGCCTGGAGCAGCCCTTCCCCCCCCTGCAGTCATCAGTCTACCTCCCTCCAGGCCTCCTTCCCTGACAGAACTGTGCCTGAGCTTTGAAAGGAATGCTGGGATCCGTTGGAGGTTGTCCTGGAAACCATGTTTTGCAACTGCAGCTGCCAAAAAACCCAGGCCAGTAGTCCAGCAGCAGGAGCTGCTCACCAGGATTTTAGTCGACATTCTTTCCTGGCAATCTGAGAACGTTTTACCAGGAGATTCAAGGACACGAGACCTTCCTGCGTTTTCAGCATGTGCTCCATCACTGAGGTGTAGGGCCCCGGACTGCAGGCGACTGCTTCTCTGTTTTCTTCTGCAGAGCGCTGAGGGCTGGTCCCTTGAGCAGTATTCTTGGATTTCTGCATGCATGAGCAGATCCTTGGTAGACTAGCGACACCCTGTGCAGCAGTCTGGTTGCAGCTCTGCTGGCTTGTCCTACCCTTTCCTAGGCATCGCTGGCTGTTGTGGTGCTGGTCCTGTTAAAACCTCTCCTTCCTTCCCTCCCTCGGTTGGTGTCTTGCTCTGCATCACTTTCTAGTCCTCCTGGATTTGAATGCATTGCTCTGCCAAGATGTCAGCTGCTTTTAACGTGCTTTGCTCCTTGAGTGTGATTTTTTGCACTTCTGGTTTTGGCCGCAGCACGTCTGACTGAGTCCTGTTCTTGTGTTTGTAGGTCTGGGCCATTTGAGATCAGTGCTGACCTGGAAGACTCCATGGAGTTTGTGGATCCCAGTGGTGCTGGCGAAACAGATGAGAGCGGAGATGAACACATCAGCGATGAAGAAACGGACCTCGGGACAGACTGGGAGAACCTGCCCAGCCCTCGGTTCTGTGACATCCCCTCCCAGCCGGTGGAGATGCTCCAGAGCCAGAGCACTCAGGCCTCGCAGCCGATTGCCAGCAGCAGCGCCGGTGGCATGATCTCCTCTGCGGCAGCCTCCGTCACTTCCTGGTTCAAGGCGTACACTGGACACCGCTAGGGAACAGTCGGACCTTTGTGGGAAGACTCCTGCCCCTGTAGCACCCGATTACATAGTCAGTGAAGTAGTGCCTGGAACAAAAGGGTCAGACTGGTAATTGCAGAAGATGCCTGAGATGCTTTTGATTGGCCCAGCCCGACTGTAAGGGTAGCGGTTTTGTACATTTCTCCAGTCGCATTTCAGACCCCTGAAATGGAACTTGGCGCTCTCCAGTCCCCTCTGCCTTGCTGGGGAGGGAAGGAAGGAGTAGGAGAACCCTGTCCGTGAATCCTTTTTCTGCTCGGTTTTTTTTAGTTTCTGCTTTCTAAAGAAAGAAACAGACTTGGGATCTGTGACCTGGCAATCATTTGAAGCCTGAGGATAGAGAAGAAAACATGAAATGATGCAGTTGGACTGTCTTGCATGTGCGGAAGGCGATCTCATTTGGTCAGTCCCTAGCAGGGCTTGATGGTTTCTTTGTCTTCTAAGTGCGTCTCTTTCAATACACAGGAAAACGTTACAGCACAAATGCACATCTCTAGAGTCTTCTGGAAAAGTGTGCAAAATTATGTTTTTTAATGTGGTTTTTAATCTGTGTTGCCATAATTTTAATATGGAAGTTCACCATGGTTCTTCAAAATCTAAACTTTTTTTTTTAACAAAAGAAACCGGTGGCAGGTTATCCCTGTAGTGTGTGTGCGCTGTACTCCTCCAGTAGTCCGATTTGTCTACATGTTTTTCCCATTGCACTGCCCAGAGTTCCCAGGCTTCTTACTCTGGCTGCCAGACACCAAAGAAAGCGAGCTCAGCATCACTCGCCAATACAGAGCAATTGGGCTGCGGCAATAAGTTTGTTTTGTCAAAGAGCCTCTTGTGTGAAGAGGGGTGATGCCTCTTTTCCAGTTCAGTCACGTATTTCCCATGCTCTGCGTGTGGTTTTAGGAGATGGAAATGGGAGAATTATTTTCCCTCTCCGTCAGAACCCGTAGACCCCTTTCTCTCCCTTTGTGCTGCAGACAGGCTGCTTGTTGGACTTCCTGCCCTTGTTTCAAAGAGGCCGGCTTGAAGTTGTGGGTCCCTTTGCTGGACATGATGCTCCCCAGGTTTGGAGGCCCATATACAGAAGGGTCCGATTTGCACCACTCTTCCCTGCAAAATGCGGGGGAGGGGGGGAGTGAGGCTTCCGTGTGTGTGTGTGGATGGGTGGTTGAGGAGAGGACAAACACTCAGGCTAGGAATCGGATTGCCCCCTGCTGAGCGTCTGCGCCAGGCCTCCGTTGGTCACACGGGGAGCACTGGTGTCCAGTTAGAAAATGCTCCGTATCGATGCCACTGCATTCTGGTACAGGGACAATTTCTGCGTGTCCGCCTGATGTGATTTCCTTTTTTACATGCCAACATGGGTTTGTGGTGTATCCTGGTGGCCCAAAACCTTAGTTGGACTTTTGTGGGTGCCAGTTTGAAAGACCTCCACCCCTGCAGCAAGGGGGTCTTTGATACTTTTCTGTCTTTGAGCTGATTCAGACTTTCAGAAGGTGGGTGTTGTGCTATCATGTAGAGAATCACTTCTGCAAAAAGTATCCCCCCCCCCTTAAAACTACAGGGCGCAGCATACTCATGCATATTGCTGTTCTATGCCATTGCTCAATATCTGAATTGCTCCTCAAATATTCATTGCTGAATATTTGAATTCTTCCCATGTGTCTACTGTGGCGACTGTTGCGTTTTGGCCCTGGGTTGGCAAAGGATGCGCAAGGATCAAGTAACTCTGCTCAGCACATTTCCTCCAATGGATGGGAGGGTGTTGGGGAGGGCAGAGGTTTTCTTTCTCTGCAATTCTGTGAATAAACCAAAGATCCTTCTGGTTCAGTGTTTGATTGAAAACCCATTTGGTGGGATTTCTGATGCTAATTGAGAAGAACAGCAACAGGGATCATCGCAGGGTGCTGTTTAGCGTAACGGGGATCGTTAGCGACCACATGGGATCGTCCTGCGAGTCGTGCCTGCGTCTCAGAATGTATGTGGGAAAGGTGGCTCCAAGAAAGGCACTTTACTCAGGTTGCAGGTGAGATGGGGCTCATGGCTGCTAGGAGGGGAGAGACTGGGTGTTCCCCACTGCAAAACGTGGGGAGACTTTGTCAGGGCATCCCTGGGCCCTTCTCTCTGTAAATATTCTGAGGTGTATCCCGTTTCTTCCACTTCCCTATTTTAACCTTCCTGCTGTTTATGGTTTAGTTTTTTTTTTAATTTTACAAAACCCAACACCTTTTTCATATACATTCAAGAAACCACTTATTAGGCCCGGTGAACTGGGGCAAATACATTTGAGGACCGGTAACCATAAGCCATGAAACCTCGTCAGTGTCGCAATATCCTCATTATAAAATGATGCTTCTTTGCAATAGTGTAGCGTCCATTCAAAATCCACAGAGGGGTACCCCCAAGGTTGTAATAAGCTAGGGTGTCACATCCTTACAGAAACTCTTTTTGTAACAATGTTTCTTTTTCTTTTTTAAAGAAATGTTTTTATGCATATATAGCTGTCTGGAGAAACTGGGTATGCGTGTCCGAAACTTCAGTGCAATTGAGATTATTATGCTTAATGGGGGAGGTGGGACTCCCTGTTAGTTTGGCTGAAGACGGCCAGTAGAGTGTGTTGCGAGATCATGATTGTGATGCCATAAAGTGAGGATTGTGTGTGTTGGGCCAAGATTCTCAGAAATGTCTAGTGGAATTTGTGATATGGGGGACTTGCAATCTGCAAATTCCTAGCCGCTTTTCCAAGGTCTTGGCCTTGTTGTGCCATTTGTAGGGTTGTATCTAAACACAGATGCGTGGTTCCCCCCCCCAAAAAAAAAATTATTGTATTACTGCAATAAATCTTTAACAAGAGTTTTTTCTAAGTTTGGCTGGTTTGATTTTTATTCCATTTATTATTTAGAGGTCAGTTTTTAACCTGTGAACTCTCATGTTTTTAAATTAATTAAAAATGAAAATAACTGTGGAAAAAATATGTATTTGGGTGCATAGCATCTTCCACTATTGTGGCCATGCCTGAAATGAACCTAATATTTCCAGCAGCCTGTATCAAATCCCTGATTCACCCGTATGTCCTTGTTCCTTCAGTTTGCCCCAAACTGTGGTCGTCTTCGCTGTGTTACACAATGCACTGAGAGGGTGGAGCAAGGAGAAGAGAAATGCTCCCAATTTGTGCTTCCTTTGGAACAACCTGCCTGGGAAGCAGCACATCTTCCACACATTGGAGCAACTTCTGAAGTTTCTCTCTGCTGAATGTGTGAAGAGGCCATTGTTGGGTCCTCACAAACTGACATCAGGGGTGCCTTTTATGAAGACCAGGGATGTAAAGTAGAAACAAAAAATATCTTGTAGGCAGGGTGGATTCATTTAAATCAAGATGGTTTCATTGTTTAAAGCCAGAGCTAGAGGAAACCCCATACATTCCCAAGGGTTTCTGACCTTCGGGAGTAACGGGTGGGGTGGGGGCCTGCAAGGAGGAGGAAATTAGGTGGAGAAGATTCCTGGTGCATGTGGTGCATGACATAAGGAAAGATGCAGCCCCACATGTTTCTGCCGTACAGGTCTGGAGCATCCAGGCACAACCACTATTGTGGTTATAAGCACAACCACTATTGTGCTGTGTGCTGATGGACACAGATGTTTTTGCCACAGTTCGTTTTTTACAAAGAAAAGCAGCATCTCAGAAGTTCACCTGGAAAGTCTTAGTTTTAAGAGATTACATGTTTGCATGAAGTTCAGGTTTCATTTTAAGCTATTATTTTTTAAAAATGTATTAAATTAAAATATTAAACATTTTAATGCATACACTGAATATAGTTGAAACTTACATTTTAAGATTTAATTTTTTTTTTTGAATCAGTGTTTTCCCCCTGCGGCTTGCAGGTACTGTTAGTCGTGTTAACCCCATTCCTTTTATTTATTATTGAGCTATCTTACTCAAAGCAGCTCAGGATTCCCCCGCTTTTATCCTCAGCTGACCCTGTGCGGTATGCTAGGCTGAGTCATGGTGACTGGCCCAAGGTCACTCAGTGAGCTTCACGACTCAGCCAGGGTTGGGACACAGCAGCGTCTTCCTGGTCTGCTAGAACATAAGAAGAGCCTGGCTGCTGGATCAGGCCCAGGGCCCCTCTAGTCCAGCTTCCTGTATCACACAGTGGCCCCACCAGATGCCTCAGGGAGCACAAGACAACAAGAGACCTGTACCCTGTTGTCACTCCCTTGCACCTGGCACAAAGAGAACCTACTCCTACAACCAGGAGGTTGCTTATCCCCATCATGGCTTGTAAGCTGTGATGGACTTTTCCTCCATAAATCTGTCCAATCCCCTTTTAAAGGCATCCAGGCCGGGTGCCATCACCACCTCCTGTGGCAAGGAGTTCCACAAACCAATTACATGCTGGGTAAAGAAATACTTTCTTTTGTCTGTTTTAATACTCCCTCCACTGGCGTAGCTGGAGGGGCGGCGGAAAGCTAAGTTCTGCAGCTTTCCGCCCCACCCGTTACTCTCCGGTACGAGGCGCCCCGCCCCCTCATCATAGCAGCCCGTCAGCGGAGAGAAAGCAACGCGCAGGAGAGTCCTGAGATGAGATTGGAATTGAGGATTCCCTGTTCTTTGCCACTCTACAGTCCTCACCAGTCTGCTGGACAATGTGCCGCTTATGGAGAGTGCTTCCTGTCAATTAATTTGCAGCCACTACCACCATGCTGTGATATAAATCTATAGATTACAAGTAGTGTGTAAAATTCTGGTTGTCCAGAGCACCCCTAAAATGATTGAGGGGTTGAAGCACAAAAAACAAACATTTGGGGCTCCTGTGGAGAAAAAAAAAATACATGATCAAGGAAGGGCCATAATAGAGATGTATAAAATTATGCATTTGGGAGAGAGAGAATGCAGCAAAATTTCAATTCCTCCTATAGAACTTGATTGGCAGCAGACTTGGAACAGACGAATGTGCTGTGTTGCCTCCATGTAGCGCATAACAAATGCATGAAATTCACTGCCCCAAGGTGTGGTGGTGGATGGTTTTGAAAGGTCTTGCCCAAATCCATCTACAGCAGTTGCTGCGGTACCAACAATGGGCGAGGACTTCACTCTCCGCTTGCAGCCAGGACCTCAGTCACCCAGCAACACGCTGGGCCAGTGGCTCTGCTTGGTCCGGTCCCTTGCTTTTAGTCCGATTCCAACTGCCTGCACTCAGGAGGCGACACTTTTAGACGTGCAAAAGCACCAACACAAAACAAATGAAAATTCACTAGATTTGATCCTGGAACTGTATTAAGAATTTGACAGATGACACCATCTCTCTGGTCAAGACGTTCTTTGGGTACTAGCAGTTATGATCCCACAGGAACAGTTCATGCAAACTTAATGGCTGGTTGTCAGGCTTCAGTGCACCGGGGCACCACAGAGGGCAGCAACTTAGAGCTCTACCCTCAGGATGCAAGCCATCATCCTCTTTAACCTCCTCTTATAAAACAGGTTGCTGGGGGAGAAATTAGCTGTCCACAAGGAAGAGAGAGAACCTGGAGCCACACACAAAAAATCCACTTGTTGCTGGTGTATCTCAGTTCAGTTTGAGGACTATTTATCCGGCTTGTTTGACTTGGCCTAGGAAGCTGCCCCAGCTTTTGCCCTCAGTTAGCTATACAGGTTGATTACCTCTTAGCAGGAATTCTGAAAACCAGAATGCTCTGAAATCCGGAACTTTTTTGTGTGCCATCATGACTTTTTAAAAAGCTTTTTGCATGCTTTAATAATTTTGTGCATGAAACAAACCTTGTTTCATGCACAAAATTTAAAATTATTGTATAAAATTACTGTCAGGCCATGTGTATAAGACACATAAATGAATTTCGTGTTTAGAGTTGAGTCCCAATCCCCAAGAGATCTCATTATTAAAGAAGATAAAATCTGTATACATGGTTTTGAAGCCATGACTTAGATTTGTTTATTACATTCAAGGATGTTGTGAAATGTAATAGGATTAACAATACAGATGACGTTTCGATCATCTTTTGAAGATCATCTAACCTCTTATCTGAAGATTTCATGATGTTTATGCAAATATTCCAAAATCCAGAACACTTCCAGTCCTAAGCATTCTGGATAAGAGATATTCAACCTGTATGGTCCTCTAGCCACATGTGTGATCTGCTCAATGTCTGCTCTTTAACACTCTCTAATTAAAGCAGCAGTAGGACTTTTTTTTGCTTCAGTCCCCCCTTCAGTTCAAGGCTCAGGGAGTCATTGGTTGTACAGCTGGACAAACACCTGTCTGGGCTGGGCAGGAGGGGAGCGGCTTCTTTGAGGAACCTGCACCCACCAGGCTTAAGGCACCTGCCACTTACAGTACTCCCCCCCCCCATATCCACTGGGGATATGTTCCAAGCCCCTCTGTGGATACTTGAAACCGTCCGTGGATAAGAGCAAACACCCCCTCCATGGTTTCCTGAGGAACCCCTGCCCTGCCTCCCCTGCGGGCAGGCATGCGTGCGCCCCCAGCTCTTATTTTTCTTTCAGCAAGCTTAAAACAAACAGAGAAGCAGCCTCCATTGCAGGCAAGTAGAACGAGACTAAGTCCTAGAGAGGCTCTGCAAGGTTTCTGTTAACCTTGCAGAGCCTCTCTAGGACTTAGTCTCGTTCTACTTGCCTGCAATAAGCAGCCAGAGGCTGCTTCTCCTGTTTAAGGAAGAAACGAAGCTTACTGAGAAAAAAGTTAACACCTGGGGGGGGGGGTTTCCCCCACGATCCGTGGATAACTGAAACCATGGATAGCGGATCAGTGGATATGGGGGCCCACCTGTACTTCTGGTCAGTGTGTTTAACCCCATTCAGAAGGATTTTATTAAATTTCTGGAAACTCAGAAAGACATCAGTGGGTACGAGTCACCTACGTGTGCTCGTCGGCATTCTCTTGTTGTAGAAACATCTGGATTTCTGGGATTATCAGTAGTCGCACGTGGATGTGGAAGTTTACTATAATTTCTTTAAATATATATAATTTTGTTCTCTACACAATATGCTCAAACAGAAGTTTTACCATTTTGGGGAGTGGCGACAAAGAGATTAACAGGAGGCAGATGTAGAATGCACATTTTATTTAAGTAAAAAAAACAAGAACCAGATAAGGTGGGCAAAGCAGACCGGAGCTTTTCTTAATACTCTTTACTGTCAGATAATATTCCTTTTTTATTTGCTGCCACCTGAAGATAACAAATATTTGTTCTAGTCTAGTTTTAAGGTTGTCCAGTTAAACCATCTTTTTTTTTAAGCTTCACCTTTACCGATTTAGAGTTTCTTTTCAGAAACATTATATATATATATATATATATATATATATATATATATATATATATATATATATATATATATATATAATACAGGATATACAGATTTCAAAACGGGACACTTTGAACACGTGACTGTAGCCGCAGCGCACTCACAGCTGTGTGGTAGCAATTAACGTTGGTCAACTAGCTGTCAGACACTCTCACAGACAAGGAGATTCTAGAGCGTTATGTACACAGACCAGCTAAACGCGATCTTTCCTCTCTAAATGGTAAAGGCTCTTGTGATTTAAAAGTATGTGCAGTTTCGTCGTAGCCCTGTGGAAGGGGGAAAGAAAAACCACCCACAAACTATATACAGTGTAAACAGCACAAGGCGTGAAATTTTCCTCCCACTAAAACTGAGGCTCCCAAAGGATGCAGGGGATGGGCTAACAGTCCTCCTCGTTTTCCCTGGACTTCTTGTGAAGAGCACGGTTAAAGCTGTGGCAGGCAGGGACCCAATGATTGTCGTGAAGGCCTAGCTTGCAGCCAGGGACGCTCTTCTGAGCTCTGTGGCAGCACATCCAATATCCGGGCCCATAGGGTAAAGCTTGGCAATAGGGCTTGGGGTGCCATCGGCACAGAGACACGTCCCCCTTGACATACTTCTTTTTGCATTGCTTGCAAGGGTCTTCCCTGTAGCGCGGATCGCGGACCCAGCGGGAGTCTGCTGGTCGGATGTTGTAGTACTCAATGATAAATTTGAAATATCCACAAGTACATTTGAGGGCAACCAGACTCCTGGTGGGCAGCAACCCAAAGATCTTCACTATGATATGGTGGGGCAGGAAGGCCAGATACTGCTGAGGCTCCAAGAGCTGCTGGATCTTAAACCTGGTCTCCAAAAAGTCATGGGATCTCTGCCTCTTTAACCGGCTGGAGCCCAGGACCTGCAAAGCACTTTCTGTGGGAAAGTCTTGGGGCTCCCCAGAAATGACGTTGGTCACGCCAGGTTCATCAGGGACAGAGGCTTCCTGTCCTGGAGCACGGGCCTGACCCTCTTCTGCAGCCGCCTCCCCTGACTGCAGTTGCCCTTGGCGGCTCTGAGGCTCAGACAGCAACAAGAATAACCTTCCTGGAAGAGAATCTTCACCAAAGCTGGAGCTGGAAGGCTGGGGTTGTTTTCTGCAATCTTTGCCTGTCTTGGTGACAGAGATGCTAATCCTTAAGGATTCCTTCACCCTTAGAGAGGAGCTCAGATTCGAAAACGCTACTGGCTCTTTCGGTGTACAATCAGCAGTCATAGTTTTGCTACCTAAGGAATGTGGGGACATCTGAGCAACTTCTGGATATGGAGAGGAGAGTGCCTTTGGGATCTTTTGAGTAGCGTTGCTCCAGCTGCCGGCTACGCCTGGGCCTCCCTGATCAAGCTTAGACTCCATCGTCCCAACAAGGGCACCGGCAAAGGAGGGGGATTGGCCGGTAATGGACCCTTCCCATATTTTGTCTTCCGCTGAAGAAACCTGCTTTGATCTCCACTCCCCCCCACATTCGCCTTCCTGGTTGAGCACCCCCGAGGACGTCTTGCTGGCTTCGTTCTCTGCCGGCGTTCCACTCGCCAGCAGCACCCGCCCCACGTTTCGCCGGAAGCTGTTGTTTCGGGACAGACTCCCTGCTTCCCGTTCACTCTGGCGCCTCAGGCACTCCGATTCCAGCTTGGCGACCATGTCCAGCACGCGCACTGGCTCAGGTTGCAGCTGCTCTCCATTGCTGCTGCCGCCGCCGCAAGCTGCCTTGTCATCTGCCTCGTAGGCGCCCAAAGTGGGGAAAGGGCCAGAAGCTGGAAGGGGAGCTTTGGGCTGTCCAGGGAGCCTGGTCGTGGCAGAGGCACTGGGGCAGGTTTTGCTGCAACCTGCCAGCAGCACGCTTGCCCTTTGCTCCAGGAAAGCCACCATCTCGATGACCGACAGGGGGCGGCCTTGGCCTCCCCGCTCCCCGCCCTCATTCACATTATGTACAGAGCAGTGTTCAATCCCACAGGCAAAAGGCTCCGGTTGGTAGCACCTGCCATTGGCCTCCCTCATCTTTTCCAGGTGTATCTTGGCCTTTTTGAGATCCAGCGACTTTTTCCTGCGCTTAGTCGTCCTCCCATCTATGTCCCAGGTGCTTTTGTTCTTCATGGAAGATCCCCTGTGATGGCTGCATTGCTGGGCCGCAAAGAAGGCAATCTTCTCCTTGGTGTTCCCTGGCTTCACAACGGCCCAGATATCCAGAGGCCCCTCTCCATCGTCCCCTTGGTGGATGGTGGCGGGCAGGGCATTCCGCTTCTCCTGGGTGCTGCTCCCTTCCGCGAGGGTTTGGCTGCTGCTCCTACTGCAGAGCGTATTGGGAGAAAGGCTGCCAAATGACTTCCGGAGCGAGGGGCTTGGGAAGAGGCCCGGCTTCGTGGTGCAGTTAGGGTTTTCTTCCTGTGCGAACCTCGGTTGGCTCATGGGTGGGCTTCGCGGAGGGTCCTGGCTTATTTCAAGAGACCGCTCTTTCTTCTGTAACTTGAGATATGGTTTTAAGTGCACGCCAGATATTCTAGGAAAGAACAGGAGAAAGACAAGACATGTTTAAAAAAGAAAACTTCAAACTCTTAGTCATTGCCAGGGTTACCCCTTGGAGAGAGTGTCCCTGCTCAAAGTGCTGGAATCACCCTGAGAGTTACTACCACTGAAAGTGGTTGCAGGGTCTTGCCCGTTACGGGGTGGGGGTGGGGGTGGAGGGAGGCGAGGCAAGACTCTCTCTGTTGACCCAGCAATGGAGAAACCTCATCTTGGGTAAAACTCAGGAAGGTGAGGAGCCAGAGGCTTATAAAAGGCCATTCTGAAGCCAGTGATCAGGCCAGGAGGCAGAGGCTGCAAGGTAGCAATAGCCCAGGGAAGCCGCCAGGAGGAGGAGGAGGAACTGGAACCAGAAGAACGTGACCTGGATGAGAGAGGGGAGGGGGCAACCCCTGAGGCGCCTCCCCCCTTCCCGGAACAGCCCATGTGACAGTGGGAAGCAGACACCCATTTCAAGTGCATTTATGAATGCAGAATTGGGCAGGAAGGTGACTTCAGAGCTCAGAAGGAGAAGCTGCAGAGATATTTGGCAACTCTCCCTCCAGTTCGCTGGGCTCCAAAAAGGCTACTGCTATCACGGTTGCCGTAGTCAGGATCCCTCCATCCTCCGGGGTTACTTGCCTCAGGCCATCACTTAGTGGCTCTTGAGGTGTGTTTGTCTCGGTCCTCCACTCATGCTGGCTAGAAGAACGCAGGGCTGCACTGACCCATACGGCTCTCATGCGCCTTCGCACTGCGCACAGGTAGGCCAGCTGCCACAACCACTCAAGGTCTCCAACAAGCGCAAGCCACATCCCAGCTCTCCTTGGCTAGCAGCTTGCGTTGCCATTCTCCAGGCCGAGGGGAAGGAGGGTGCTGAGCCCCCCTCAGCTGCCATGTTGCCTCTGCAGCAGCAGAGGAGCCTCTGGTCTCTGCAAATGCTTCTTTGGAGGTGGTGGCAACAAAACGTTCCAAGAGAAACTTCTGCAGAGCTTTGTGGACACAGGAAGAGGAATCTAAATATTTATTTGTAAGTATTAATAAATAATATTATTAATACATAAGAAGTACTTCTCGCCCCCCCAAGTCCTCCTTGAAATGCACGACTGTGACATCAGGCCAAGTTAGCCTCATGTGGTTTCCGCCTCTAATTTGGTCTTCAACTCAACTAAGCACTCGCTAACCCTATTCGCCTTGTCCTGGGAAGAAGTTCGCCCCTCTGAAACCAATGAACCCTCCTCCTGAGTCCAACATGCCCAGGACTGCACTATAAGCTCATGTGCAGCAGAGAGCCGAGGGTCCTGCCATTTCAAAGAGACCGTCTGCTGGGACCTTTCTGGCTCAGTATGGCATTCCGCTTCCTGGGCGAAGCAGCCTTTGCAGACTCAGCCTTGGGCCACTGGAACAAAACCACTTCCTACCCCGAGGGGAGAAGCGAGTGCCTCCCTTCGGAGCGTTCGACCATGTGCCAGGAGCAGTCCTGCAGAGGAGAGGGCAGAGCAGCTTCGCAAACTGGCTTTCCGTGCCCATGTAGGGAGCTGTTTCTTTTTTTTCCCCAAAGGTGCCATGAAACCAAAGTGTGCACTTAACTCTCTCTCTCTCTCTCTCTCTCCTCCCCCCCCCCCCATTTGTAAAAAGAAGGGAAATGCAACACACCTGACCTGTTTACTGGGACTGACTAAGATGCCAGCGTGGGATGCAGGCAGCCAGGACAACCTGAAAGCGGGTCAGGCAAAGTGCTTTTCACCAGCCTCACTTCTTCTGCCTCGCTGCACCTGAAGCCGCCCCGGAAACTTCACGCCCTACAAAATGCAACTGCTGGGTTACCAACGGAGACTGGCAACTGGGCCACAACTTCCCCAGCTGCTGGTCTGGTTCTGGGCACCATATAACCTCGAACCTGAAAGACTGTCTGAGTGCGACATTCATCAGCGGAGGCCCTCCTCTGACACCCCACCGCCTGGGGCTACAGTGGGTGGCGAATGGGGAGGGGGGGCCCTTCTATGGAATAGCCCCCATCAGAGAAGCTCACCTAGTGGCAACCTTGAGGCCTTTTCAGTGCCAGACAAAGATGTCGGGCTTTGTTTTTTAATTTTTAAATTGCCTTCCAGCACCGTTGGCCACGGTGGAAGGCTCCAAGAAGCCGTCAGCCCAAAATGTGTGCTGGGGTCATTAGGAAAGGGATCAAGAACAAGACTGCAACTATTTTACTAGCCCCCTCGAAATCTATGCTGCAGCCACATCTGGAACACAGTGTACAGTTCTGATGACCACCAGCTCAAGCAAGATACTGCAGAGCTGGAAAGGGGGCAAAAGGGGCAACCAAGAGGACCATAGGGCTGGATAAATGACATGATTCCTTTAAGGCTGCCACTCAGCTGCTCCTTGTTTGCTCCTAAATGTGTGGCCACGGCCCACAGGGGGGACCCTGCTTCCCGCTCCCTCCGGTGTGCGCACGGAGAGGAACCTTCTGCATCAGACTGCTATTTGCCCCTGCTGATTCTGGCTTAATTTATCAGAACGTCTGCCAAGGAGACTGCACGAGCAGAGGGGAGAGGCTTTCCCATCTGCGCGCTGCGACTCCTGGCACCCCTTCCCCAGTCTGCTCTGGCAGGGCTCACAAGAGCAGTGGCCACTGCCCTGAAGCCCCCAACAAAAAGGGACGGCTGGAAAACACTGGACACAAACACGCCGACACCTGCAGGCGGAGAACAGCAGAGAACATTTGCCCTGAGTTGAGAAAGAGGCTCTGCTGGTACAGAGGTGACTTGTGAGGCAAGAGACTCGGTCACTGGGGCTCTGCAACCAGAACTGGGCTCCGGATCAGAGCTTCCTTCAAGTGCTTTCTTGCTTCAGCCTGCTCTTGTCTTTGACGCAAAGCTAAGTGCATCCAGGCACAGTGGTCCGGAGTCCCAGCCCCTTCATTTTACAGACTCTCACCCACATCTTCATTTTAAAAACAAGTGCTCTAGTCTTCATAGCTGATGAGAAAGAGGCCTTTACCGCCTTGAATGGTTCCGAAGGCGAGGGGGCGGGGCCGCTTCGTGCTCCGGTGTAACGGAGGGTCGGAGCCTCGGCGGAACTTAGAGCTCCGCCCCCCCTGCAGCGACGCTAGTGTGTCTCAGACCCGAGAAGGGCTGCAGTGGTCGTAGTGGCCTCTACAGCTCTCTGTCCCTCTCCCATGGCTGCCACGTCTTGTGCCTGGTCCACCCAGCTCCACTCGCTAGCCCGGCCGCTTCCTCCCTCCTGGCTCATCATCCTAGTTCAGCTCTGCTTCAAGCTGCTTCCCAGAAACCACTGGAAGGTGCCGGGGGGGGGGGGGATGGGACTAGGGCGCATGGACACCAACAGGACCAGGAGAGCCTGGCTGAAGACTGGTCAGTACTAAGTGGACAAGGAAGAGACCACGGACCCTGCTGCCCAGGACCCCTAACCTGGCCTAACCTGGCCCTTTCTCAACTTACAGGCAGCTGCCCGGTTAACTATGGGTCGGAGCAGACGTGGGGTGCCTCTCCTGCTGCCACTGGGCAATCCAGGCTCCCACCAGTGCCAACAAGAAACTCCAGCGCTTCCATCCCTTTGTCATAAGAACATAAGAAGAGCCCTGCTGGATCAGGCCAAAGGCCCATCTAGTCCAGCTTCCTGTATCACGCAGTGGCCCCACCAGATGCCTCAGGGAGCACACAGCCAACAAGATAAATCCTGTTTCCTGCTGTCACTCCCCTGCACCTGGCACAGAGAAAACCTACTTCTAAAACCAGGAGGTTGCTTATGGCTTGTAACCTGTGATGATCTTTTCCTCCATGAATCTGTCCAAACCCCTTTTAAAGGCATCTAGGCCAGGTGCCATCACCACATCCTGTGGCAAGGAGTTCCACAGATGAATTGCACGCTGGGTAAAGAAATATTTTCTTTTGTCTGTTTTAATACTCCCTCCACTCAATTTGAGTGGATGTCCCCTAGTTCTAGTGTTGTGTGAGAGGGAAAAGAACTCTCTATCCACTCTCTCCATCCCATGCATAATTTTATACATCTCAATCATGTCCCCCCTCAGCCGCCTTTTTTCTAGACTGAAGAGCCCCAAACGATGTAGCCTTTCCTGTCGAAGTGTTCCAGGGCAGAGGTGGGAGGCTCAGAAGGAAGGCACTCTGGGGACGGGCCAAAGGAATGGACAATTAGAACTCTGCTCCTGTTAATAAGAACAAGAGTTCACTTCCAATTTAACGAAAACCTTGATCAGATTCCAGCACTTTTGAAACAAACTTTCTGCATCAGACTGCTATTTACCCCTGCTTGCTTTATAAATAAAGTAGCATCATTTCTTGAGACACCCTGTTCCCACGCCCCTTGCCTGTTTTTCCTTATTTTGGGACACTTGTAACTCCCCAACGCTTCTGTGTTGACTCAGCAGTATAAAACCTGCTGGAACATCCTCCTGCAGTGAGCCTCTGTTTGATAACACCACCCCCAGACAGCTGTGTGCTGGACATGCCTGTGGTCCTTCTCAGTGGCTGGACTAGCCAAGCTTCTTACTGAGACTGGCATGCACCTACTACCCATTGGACAGCCAAACCTGCCTGTCTAGACAAAGCGAGGGGATGGAAAGGCCAGGTATGTTCCACTCATCCAGTCAGGTAACCTCATGACATCATGCACCCCAGTCTTCTTCAGTAAAAGCACAAAGATGCTCGTGTCTGTCTCTGCCAGATCTGCTGTGAAATCTAACGCTGGTGCGAAGAAGAGTCCCCTAAGTGCAGGGACTGGGATTCCTGGGACAATATAAGTATAGCTAGTAATAGGGACTGTATTTCTAGCTGGATGCGTTAAGGGAATTAATATTGTCTAGTTTGCTCTTTTCACTCCAAGTCAGCCTGAAAACTTCATCAGTTTAGCAATGCATTGGGGGTTTTGTGTGCTTTTCTTTTGAGTAGCATCCCGGCTCCCTCTGCTGGACGTTGCTAGTTATTACATCCAATTTGGTCAAGCTATTTCCATCCAGCTGAGTTCAGGCATTTTTTTCAAAAAGGATGGTGCAAAAGTAAAGCTGATTTATCCTTAAATGAACCAACATACCACAACTGTCATGACATGGAAAGACAGAAAAACTGTCCAAGATTCACACGCACATTACAAATGTCTGATGTGGGCGCCGTTGGTGACACGGCTGATGTCAAGAAGGTAGTCCTGTCCAGATGCATCCCAGCATATCCTCGGATATCGATTCCACTGCATTGGTGATGCGTTGTTTCAGGTCGTCTAGTTGTTGTGGCAATGGGGGCAGATATGCAATGTCCTTGATGAATCCCCACAAAAAGAAGTTGCAGGATGTTAAATCTGACGATCGTGGAGGCCAGAGCTCCACTGGCAAATCCTTATTTCCAGTACAGCCGATCCAACGGTCTGGTAGGGTGTCATCAATACCTGAGGATATTCTAGGACGCATTTGTAATGTGCATATGAAACTTGGACAGTTTTTCTGTCTTTTCATGTCATGACGGTTGTCGTATGTCAGCTCATTTAAGAATAAATCAGCTTTATTCTTGCACCATCCTTTTTGAATAGCCTTGCACTACCTCCCTGACGCATTTTGTTTAATTCCTTTTTCTTTGGGTTTTTTAAATAATTTTGACTGTTTGCTTGCCTAGTCTATGTTCCCACGTAATTCCGTGGGTTGTCACGTCTGCTCGCTCACTTCAGCATCTGATCAGTGTCTGATCACTGATCGCTCACGTCTGATCTGGGCACGACTGCAAGTTGATTTGAAATAAGACACACACACACACACACCCGGTTCCATGGTCCCTTAGGAGGGGTGGTTTTCCCAGATAGCCTGCCTCTGCCTGGTCTCTGTAGTTTGAGTTAGTGTAAGCAAACAGATCCACCAGTTCTCCCCCCGACTGCTGAAAAGAGAACATGGCGAGCAGGAAGGGGTGCATGAGTGCTAACCTCTTCTAGGTACTGCTTCCCCTCCCTCAACCTGTGGTTTCCCAGCTATACTCCTGGACAGAATACAATGCAGATTTTTTTTTCCATTTTTAATTCTGCAGGGAGGGGAACCCAATGGCACTTCCTTTTGTTGTGAAAACTGTTGACTTATCACTCTCTGCCTCCAGTTTTCTAGCCACTTACTGATCCATAAGAGATCCCTTAGCCCACAACTGTTACATTTACACAAGAGCCTTAGGTGCGGGGCTGTGTCAAAAGCTGCTTGGGAATTCAACTATAAAAGGTGTACTAGTTCATGCTAGCTGTATAGAGGAATTCTAAAATGGCTAGGAGGGGCAAAGATCAACGGGCAGAAATCACAAGCTTTCCTCTGCAAAGCCTGCTCCTTTGTATCGGTGACAGAGGTCACTTTAACACCAAATTACCCAGGGCACAAAACGGCCTGAAAGATGTGCAGTCCCCTGGATCCCCCTCTCTGCCCCCCAACCTCTTTGCAATGGCTACTTTCCATTCCTCTGATAAGGAGGCCATTTTTCACATTTGCCAGGGCTGATAACAATCAACCCCCACTTCTGTGTCAAGGCAGCCCCAGAAGTATCCCACTTTTTAACCAGTGTGCATGTTTGTGTGTCTGCATATCCTGTACCGTTTGACTGGGTGGAATGTGGAAGACGTGGAATTCAGGAGTTCCCGGTGGAGACCAGCTCGGAAAGAACTCTTCATCATAACTCCCCCTTCCCCTCCACCTGCGGCAGGTAGTTACAGCCAGTCCATCTCAGTCCACAGGAAGGGCTTCTGCATCCGCTTGTCTTGCCCTGGATGGCAACCGGCTCCTTCTCTGGCAGCTAAAAACTGCTGGAAAAATGTAACAGAAAAATGCTATCAGAAGTGTGGCCTGGAGGTTTGAGCCAGTGCCCTGCCTGAAGAAGCTAAGCAGGGTAAACCTCAGTTCTCGCTTAGATGGGAGACACCAGTTGCTGACGGACCTCGCAAAGACACTGAGAAGGCACCGTGAGAGGGTGGAATGCGGAGGAGTCAGCTAGAGAGAGAAGATCTAAGACAACCGTCCGAGGGTGAACTGCGGTGAACTGTGAAGCTTGGAAGTGCAGAGCACAAGCCAGAAGGAGGGCTGCACTCGGAAGGGAAACATCACAAGTATGGAAGGTTCTATAGATGAATAGAACAATACTGTAAAGACCCTTATCTGGTCTAGGATAGCCTGTCTATGTAAACCGCCTTGAAGAAATCTGGTGAGAAAGGCAGTATACAAATACAGAAAATAAATCAATTAGAAGATCACGACAGAGACACAGACACACACTATCAGAGTTGCGACAACCTGTATCCAGGGAAATGATCTCACCCCTTTATCCGCTGCAATATTTATTTTTTATTTTGTTTAAAAATTTTATACCGCTTTTCTAAAATTCAAAGCAGGGCGGTGGGTGTACAACAACCATATAACAAAACAGCTAATACATAATTAAAAACCCATTTAAACCATCCTCAATTAAAGTTAAATATTAAAATATAATTACAATTAAAAGAGAGTACAGAGCAGATTAAAATTGAAAAACAAACATGTCGCAGCAGCAAAAGTAAAAAGGGTTCCAAGGTAGCTCCTAGGTAGTTCCTCCCTCCCCAAATGCCAGATGGAACAAATAGGTCTTTAAACCCCGCCGAAAACCATGTAGTGAGGGGGCTGTCTTCAATTCCTCTGGCAACCAATTCCAGAGGCATGGTGCCACAATGGAGAAGGCCCTACACCTTACCGCCATCCCTCTGGCTTCAGATAGCGGTGGTATCCTAAGAAGGGCCTTCCCAGATATATGCTGCATAAGATATTATATAAAGATATCTTATTATTAAGATATAAGATATCATTTTTTATTCCTTTTATGGATCCCACAGCAGAAAGGGAAACATTCGAGCAGCAAAATCCCTAACGCTGCCCTAACGCTCCCGGCTCATCAACCTAGTTCAGCTCTGTTTCAAGCTGCTTCCCAGAAAGCACTGGAAGGTACCGGGGGGACGGGACTAGGGTGCATGGACACCAACAGGACTGGGAGAGCCTAGCTGAAGACTGGTCCGTATTGATAAGGAAGAGACCCCTAACTGGCCTAACCTGGCCCTTCCTCAACTTACAGGCAGCTGCCCAGTTACACTATGGGACGGAGCAGAAGTGGGGTGCCTCTCCTGCTGCCACTGGGCAATCCAGGCTCCCACCAGTGCCAACAAGAGGTTGCCCTGGAAACTCCAGCGCTTCCATTCCTTTGTCGAAGTGTTCCAGGGTAGAGGGAGGTTCCCTGTCGGAATGTTGCCTTGCTCTCAAGGAAGCCAACACCGTCTCGGAGGTGGGAGGCTCAGAAGGAAGGCACTCTGGGGACGGGCCAAAGGAATGGACAAGTAGAACTCTGCTCCTGCTAATAAGAAGAAGCGTTCAGATTTAATGAAAACCTTGATCAGATGCCTCCTCTTTCCCTTTCCTTCAAATCCCTCCTTGTCTGCCTGGCCTTTGGCTTTCCTCTTCATCCTCGTTCCCACCTAGAACGGAGCTTTCAATATGCGCCATGCATTGGTCTACTATGTGCTTCCACCCTGCCCTGGTCCTTCTCCTTCTCTGTACCATTTTCCCCCTATCTATTTTAAACTGGAAGCTCTTGGGAGCAGAGACCTATATATGGTATATGCTGCCTGTTATAGTGCTATGTAGACTGATGGTGTGGTAAGCAACATAAAGGATAAGATAGAAATATTTAAGGGGGGGGAATCAGGCCCGGCCCTGCACAAACGGGTGAGTTTCTATGAAAAGTTGTATTCCATTTTCCATCTGTTCCACAGAGATAACATGGATGAATTTCCTGCTTCTCTTCTTCCCTTCCCACAAACACACACATGGTGGTATTCTGCGCCCAGCGGGAGCACTCACCTGCGCACCCGCTGCTACACCACAGACACACCAGGACTGCTGCAGTGACCACAGCACGGAGCGAGGACTTCACCTGCTCCTCTGATGCTGGACCCCAGAAGAACAGGACACCTGTCATGGGAGCTGGTGCGTCCAGGAGACAGACCACCACGCTTCTGCTGCCCCATGTCAGCCACAAAGGGAAATGCTCTTGGGAGCACCTCAGTCCCCTTTCTCGACCCCCACCTAGAGTCAGTGGACATGGGTTCATTATTAAGACAAATGAGTTTGTTTGGGGGCCTTGAGTTTGGAAACATTCAGCAAGGTCTGTCTGCCTCTCATTCACTCACACAATGCGCCCCCCCCCCCGAGCAAGAGATCTTCTGAATTTCACTTCATTTTTGTCCAGGTGTGCAAGGATCGCTCACATAAATCACAAATGGGCTGAACTCTCCTTTTGGCAAGATCTGCTCTTGCCGGGCCTGCAGCAATTCCAACCCTGCCCAGTTAACGGCTTTCAGGCATCAGGGCTGGGAGACACACTCACCCCTGCCAAGGCTCCAGAGACTCGCAGCATTTTCAGAAACAGATTCCAAGGCTGGCTGCTGAGCCCCTTGGGCACAAACTGGGGCCCAAACTCTTCAGGCACTGGCCTCCTGACCTGAATACGCCGCTCTCCAAACCTAAATGCAGAGGATAAACTGTCAGCCCAATTCTAACCGGGCTGTCTGCTGGCGGAATGAGTGTTCCACTGACATGCGCAATGAGACCGCCAGTGCACATGGTTGGCGGCCACATGCGCAGACCAGCAGGGAGCCCTCCCATCGCCAGCAGTGGCAAATGTTTGGGGCCAGTTGAACCAGAAATGGTGATGGCCAGTTGAAAGGAGAGGATATAAAGCTCACACCGTACCTGCTCTTTCTCAGCACGTTAAAGTGTCTAGTTGGACACTTTATTGGCAAACTGGCCGAGGGACGATTTCCACGCAGACGAGCCCGGGGACCTCTGTCCCTCCCCTATCGACATTCCGGACGACTACTTAGACGAGACGGCTAGGCGTTGTTAATTAGCAAACAGGCACAGGCCTGGACCAATCCGAGGAACCAACGAGCCCACGCTTCTTCCTGGCTCCCATTTTGCGCCACAACCATGGACACTTCGCCTGCCCGCCTGCCCACCCGCCCGCCCGCAGGCCCTTCTACCCAGGCCACTCAAGAGCTGCTTTCCTAGACCATGATGTCTAGCGAGGCCTTCATCCACTCTCCAACTATGCTTAATTCTAGGAAAGTCCCCCGCAGTGCAGAGACACTGGCCGATTCAGGGTTCCACTCAGACCCATCCTCCACAAATCCGTCTTTGAAAAAGCATGCTGAGCTAGTGCCGTTGCTCATCTCGAAGCCCTGAATTCCAGAGTTCACAACACACTGTGCGAAACACACTCTTATTTGCCCTGAACCTACTGCTCCAGTGGTCTGGTGCTGAAATCAGGTAATGGCCCAGCTCCAGGTTGCAGATATTAAAACAAATGGCACGTTCCCGACCGAGTCTTCCTTTATGCTACCAGGGGTCCTGGCACGTTGTTCTCCCCCACGCACATGCCCCCGAACCAAAGTGGCGACGGCAGTGGCGGCAGCCACCAGGCTCCAGCTGGCTTCTTCCTGCAGGCAGAGGAACCAGCTCGCCAGGCCAGTCGCGCTGCAGCACAGGACAGGAGGACATGAAAGCACAGCCACTGAGCCACTGCTGCCAAGGTTATTGCAGGAAGAAGGATGAGTCATGGCATCGCTTCCCTCTCGCCCTGATGCTCAAGAGGTTGCCTGGTTTGGAACTGACTGCTGAGTTATGATGAGCAGCAACCCTCCAAACACACCAAGGAAGCTGGACCTGCTGGGGAAGTTCCTACAGAGATGCTTGAGGGGGATGCCAGTCCGATCACATGATGCATCAAACACAAAACAGTTGGCCACAGTTCAGAGGCAAAGTACACTTTGCTCTTTTAACAAAAACATGTGACCTGTTCCTTCAATCAGTCTCCGTGACCAAGGATGGGAAGGTAGCTAATGCATCTCCAATATTTAAAAAAGTGATTGTGGGGAGATCTGGGACATCACAAGTCAGATCCAGGAAGTCACGGGTCAGTCGGCTTCATGTCTGTTCCGGTAAAACTGGTGGAAAGCATAATTAAAAACAACACTATTAAGCAACTAGGAGAACAAGCCTTGCTGAAGGAGAATCAGCATGGTTTTGCAAAGGTAAGCCCTCCCTCCCTGTCTTCTAGAGTTCTTTGGGTGTGCCAACAGACATGTGCTGGGTGCGCGACCTTGCAAAAGGCCCTTGACAAAGTACAAAAAGGAACACTGAGGAACACTTCCTGCACCGAGGAGCTTCTGATCCAAGATTCAATACAGGGGAGAAAACAGAAGGGAAGGAGAAATGAAGCAAGGTTAACAGGGAGAGAATGCACACTCATGACGCAGGTGCAGGATGTGGGGAGGAGCCTGGGTTACTTTAAGGCAGCCCCTCAGTACAAACTGAACAGTGCAAGACAGACTGGAAAAATGCTGGATGGGCTGGCTACAGCAATTTGAATGCTGACACTCAGGGATTCGGCCAGACCTTAAGACAGGGGTCCCCAACCGCCGGTCTGTGGCCCGGGACCGATCCGTGGACCGTTCGGGACCAGGCCGCCCAGCCAGAAGCGTCGTCGGGGTTGGGGACGTGGCGGCGGAAGGGCGCACTTGCCTGTGGGATGTGTCGCGTTTCCTCCGCTTGCGTTAGGCCCTCCCACCCGTTACTAAACCGGCAGGGGGGCATGTTTGGAGCCGCGCTGGGCCCAGCTGATGTCATGCCCGGGTCACGTGGGGGCGTGGCGTCTGCGCCCCCCCGGTCCATGAAAAAAATCCTCAGCGATGCCAGTCCCTGACGCCACGAAGATTGGGGGCCGCTGCCTTAAGACACAGGGGCAGCACTGAGAAGGGGCAAGTTGTTCCCTCCTCGCAGCCAGCAGTTCAGACCACACACGAGTTTTCCCACAGGTAGCATAATGGTTCTGCACAGTAAATGACTCTTGTTTAGGGAATTCATGGGCCAACAGCCTTGCTGTGGATGCCAAACGCACAAATCCCAGGGCTTCCTGAATGTCTTCCTGCCAGGTGTAAAAGAAAATAGCAGCAGAAAAGCTGTATGAAAAGTGTGGCTTCTTCATGGTCTTAACTGTATCCGAGGAGACAGTCCTCGGAATCCTGTCCTCCCTGGACTCCAATGCGAAATGGCACCGCTGCCTGGATTCAAATTCATCCACTCTGCAAATGCTTATTTTACATAAATCAGGTCCACATTTGCATTCTGCTCTGTTCCTCGTATCAGAGTTTCTGTAGATCATTTTTCAGAGCAGAGGGTTAGGAGCACAGTTGTCCCAAGGTCTCCTGGCAGCAGGCCAAATGCTGAGGATGTGCCAGCCGCTGGGCCTCCAACTCCATGGACTGGAAGAGGAAGTAGGAAGGAGAGAAGAGTGACAGGGCAGAGCGGGGGGGGGGGGTCAAACATGCGGCCCGCGGAGCCTCTTCAAGTGGCCCGTGTGAGGAGTCCCACGACCGAGCTCCGATGAGCTCCCCAGGATTGTCAGCGCTTGACTTTGATCGCCGCCAAACACCTGATCGGTGGTGATCAAAGCCAAGCCCTGACAAGTCTGAAGACGGAGCTATACTGTCCGCATTACGTTCGTGTTCCGTGTGCATCTGGGGTCCCGCCCCCAGGTCAAACAACAGCTCTGATTGGCCGGACGTAGCGCGGATGAAGCAAAAGTCGTGCTGGACTCGACTTTTGCTGCGTCCACGCTACGTCCGGCCAATCAGAACCGTTGTTTGACCTGGGGGCGGGACACCAGACGCACACGGAACGCAACGGGAAGGCGGACAGTGTAGCTCCGGCTTCAGGAGCTCAAGAACGACATGCCCAGTAGTAGTTTAAAAAAAAAAACACTCCTTGGCTGCAGCATGAAAGAGACGCTCAGGAGGAGGCTGCTGGGGGATGTAGTTTTGCAGCCGGACACAACAAGCCCCCTTCTCTGTACGCGGAGGCAGAAATGGATGTGGCTGATTCTCCCAGGAGGGGAGGCAATAGGAAAGAGAAAGAGAGAGGGGATTTGCGTTTCTTGGGGGGGGGTGTGTGTGTGGTACAACACTGGCCCTCAACAGGCGCCATGAATGCGATGCAGTTCCCCGGATGAAATGAGTTTGACACCCCTGGGTTAGAGTGTCTTCCTCTTCCGCTCCATTCCAGGGTGCAGGAGGAGCAGCATGGAGGCAAGTGGGTGGATGAAGGTGAACACCCTGAGGCATCTGGTGGGGCCACTGTGGGATACAGGAAGCTGGACTAGATGGGCCTCTGGCCTGATCCAGCAGCTGGGCTCTTCTGATGTTCTTATATGTAGAAAATAGTGAATAGTATGCTAGTAGGATGTATTGCTTCATGCTTGCTATAACTTTATGAAATACGTATTGTTTTTATGTTTTAATATATCAATAAAATATAAATATATGGGGGGGGAAAGACAGTGTGGTTAGAACAGGGACAAAACGGGGACAGGTAGCAAGTGTCCTCTGTGGAATGAGTGGTCAGAGGGATGTGGTCTCTTTATTTCCCCCCCCCCCTTTCAAACCATAAGGACTCTCAAAGCAGCCACAGCAATAAACACAGCATGACAGGAAACAGGAAACACAAAGAATAAATAAAACCGAACAAACTGGCACTATACCCCAAAAGCAATTTTTAAAACATCAAAAAACATTCAGGTTGCTTTCTATAAATCACCAAGAAACCAGCCCGGAGGACTTCATGAAACAGGAGACAAGCAAGAGGCACAGGGACGACCCCAAGCGGTGGTCCACAATCCAGTCCGGAAGACCTTTTGCACACCCTGCAGGACTTTCAACTTTCCCTTTCCTAACAGCACTTCTGCTGCATCGCATTGCGATTTCTTTCAAAGCTCCCTTAAACTTTACACGGCAGTTGTTGCTGCTGCTTCTGTTGCTGCTGAAGCAGTTCCTTCTGCGAGTTAATGGTGATAGGCAGTGAACTACCTGCTAACTGAATGCAGCCGACTTCTCAGTCTGGCCTTATGCTTGGTTTGCTGCATCACTGACTCACGCAGCAGAACAGATGCGCTGTGAGCCGTCAACTCGGCCACAGAACATTCCCCAAAGCTAGCAACCTCCCCAGAACTGTAGCTGCCTGACACAGCTGCTGTAGCTGCAAGAATTCTTTTGCAACATCTTGCCTTCTGTATCTTGCAGCTATTCCAGCAAGTCAGCCCAGCAGATTATTCATTTGGCCAAGAGCACGGCCTCTGTTCAAGATGGGATGTAGAAATAACCGACACCAAGGCAGGGTGAAAGGGCTGTGCAGAAGAATCACAATTTTCCTTTTCTTGAAAGGCAGCACGTTTGCAGGCTGCAGAGAACAAGCCTGACGAGCTGAAAGGAGCCGGAGGAGTGTGTGTGGGTGGTGTCACCATTAAAGATGAGTGTCTGTGTTGTGTTCTCTTATCCTCTTGATGCTCCATCACATCTTTTCTCTTTGCACAAACATCCAAAGACAAGGAGTTGGAAGGGGCAGGGGAGGAGAAAGAGACAGAAAGGGATGGGGGCGTGAGAGGACGGGGCTGGAAGGCTGAGAAAACGAGTCTGAGCTTCCACAGTGAGTTCGCGAAGCTCTCTTTGGTCCATCTAATTCAGATTGCTAGATCCTCTAGAAGATCCTCTCCAGGATCCTAGAAGGGGCTTTTTTCCAGCCATGGACTGAACTTGGGATCTTCTGCATATACAGAAAGCATGCTCTACTACTGAGTTAATGTGCCTCCTATGCATTAACATTACAAAGGAAATAGACCCCAGGGCCAGAGCTGCATTTTCAATCCAGAAGATGCTTCCACCACCACACTCCTGAGGAGCTATTGTACTTGCAAGTGTGTCACTGCATGGCCACAACTGACCATTGTGGGTCACAGCTTCTCAATTCCATGAGCAACCGTACCACACATAGCGGCGTATGTGCTGCTCTTGAGCTATTTCATATAGGAAATGGGTAATTCGAGAAGCATCCCTTACTCCTTGTCTAATCTCAGTAGGAAGAAGTCGGCTGCACCTGAATGGCTGAAATAAGGTACAGGGTACCATTTGTATTCTTGCAATTAACAACTCAAAGATGTCCCATGGGCTGCTTCCAACCAGGAAAGTCAGACACCACTTATCTGCTTTGTTCATCAAAGCAGCAAGCTTGATGGCTCCTTCCAAAAGACATCAAGGCATTTGGGATGCAAAGCTGACCACAAGGTAGGGCGAAGTACATGCCAAGAGGTGGTGAACTAATGCTGCTGGTCCAGAAAGACCAGAGGGGCTGCTTGGGCAGCAACAGGTCCCTTCGGGGAGAAAGGCGGGATAAAAATACTGTAAATAAACAAACAAACAAACAAACAAAATCCATTTCCTAGGTGTCTCACTTTCCATCAAAAAATGCAAGAGATTGTACAGAAAAAGAACATTAGAACCACTTGGGACTTAACGTTGCACTCTTCCTTCCTACACAGGGGTTTTTAAGAGGGATGCTTAACCCCTGAAGCACCACTTTCTTGGACCAAACAGCTGGGGCAATCCTGATCAGGACCGCAGGGAGGTTAACTCTTTCCTCTCGCATCATTTGTCTGCTGAAAAAATCACTCCCTCCACCACAACAGGTATTTGTAGCAGACACTTGGGGGACAAATAGCAACTTCAAGGGGTGCATTTGGGGCAGGAAAATGGCACTAGAGAAAGGGGGAAACCCATTCTCCGCCCTGTGAGCCAGGGACCCGGTTGGGGGGTCACTTTTTGTTCAATGGAGGGCACTTCTAGGTGTACGGACACCTCTGGAAAACACTGTGTTTGGCCCTTAGCTGACATGCCGGAAAGGTTATGGCCGCCATCCTGTAGGAAGCAAGGCCCTTCGTTCTACCCTATTCACATCCCATGATAAGTCCCCCCCCTTCCTCCCTCCCTCCCTCCCTCCCTCCAGAGAAAAGTCTGTCCTCAACCACACAGGCCAGTCTTCAAAGGCCACACAGTATTATTCAATTCCCACACAGTTCCCCTTTATTTCTGTTGAAATTAAAAGGAAATGAAGATACAACTGTGGGTCCCAGGAACCCTGTATATACAAACACACAGACAACCGGGTTACAAACTGCTTATGGCTTTTGAAAACCTCCAACCAAGAGGGGAAGAAGCGACAAAGAAGGGAAGAGAGACCAGGGTAGCAAGGTACGAATGGGAGCAGACGCCCCTGGCCTGCCGGAGATGTGTTAAAACAGCAACAGCGTTGACATCAAGAGCTCGCTCCCTCCCCTCCTGTTGCCTCTCAGGTGACTCCTGGATCTTGGCCACAGCAGTGCTTTTCCGTGGCCCCGGGGGGGCTCTGGACTCTGCCTTGCAGCAGCTGGATGCAGCAGAACCGCAGCTTCCCTTGTTGTTTCAAGTCGGCTATGGTTTTAAACTCTGTGGGATGGTGCGTGTTTCTTAAAAGACTATTATCAGCCACCAGGTGGGTTTTTTTTAAAATGGAACGGTGGACTCTAAACGTCTTAATTAACGCAAAAGCGAAGGCAGAAAGTGCCCCCTCCCTAACCAAAGTACCCACAGCACAGAAGCAGTTTCTTCTTTTAAGATCATCCAGGAACCAGTGTCTTTCTTTTAAGCCACAGGGAACAGAAGCAGCAGGTTAATCTGTCTGAACCAGGAAGCTGGCTCTTTAAAGAGAAGGAAGGAAAGAGGCAAAACGCCACTAGTTCAGCCTAAAAACCCCACAGGTGAGGCCACAAGACTGCAAGACCCAATGTTCTCTTCTTCCTTGTTACATAATTTGTGTGGACGACTCCACGAAGATCACTCAGCTTTTATCAAGCTGAATCATACGGACATTTTTGAGCCTGTCCTGGCAGCAAGATTCAGCTTGATAAAAATGCATTTTACTCAAGAGAATCAGAGAAACAAAAAGGGGCTGGTCTATCCAATCAAAGCAGTGAAGAGTGAGTGAGCGAGCTCTAAAATTACAAGTCTGCCCCTAGGACAGCTGAATTCTGAGTTTATTAATATTACAATTTATTTATTTACAATATTTTTACCCCGCCTTTCTCCCCCAAAGGGACCCAAGGCGGCTATTCATTTATTTAAAAGGTTGATATTCTACTTTATCCAAAGGTCAAAGAGGTGTACAACATACAATAAAAACATAATTTAAAAGAGCTAAAAATAAAATATATTTAAAAAAAAACTACAAATAAGCAGGTAATAAAAGCAACCAACACCCATACCATACAAGTGGATTAACACATCTAATAGCACAAAAAGTTCCACACAAAGTATGCAGATCTGCACAATTTCTCCAAGTGTTGCACAATTTAGCCTATAGTTTTAAACAATTTACATAAATTATTCTGGTTCTGTGGTCATGCCCAACCAACAGAAAACTTATGACCCACCTGATTCCCACCTGATTCTAAGATTTCAGTAGGCATGGCCACTGGGCAGACCTACATTTTGGGGGCCCTGAAGCTTTAACTGTTATGGGGGCCCCTTTGCAACCAGCAAAGAGGTCTGGGTAATCACTGTTTTCTTCAGCGGGGTTGTTTCACAACAGTCCACCACAATTAAAAAAAACACTATATCTCAGATTTTGATTAAAATTGCTATACTGGATTATCTCACATGTCAAAGTCACTGGTGTGAATAAAAATTTCCTGCGCTGTATAGTTATGGGGGGGGAGTTATGGGGGGGATGAAAATTAGGGAAATGTTATATACATGCCTGATGCATCATGGAATGGTGAAATAAAACAGAAAAGACAACATGCAACTTATCCCATATAATATATACCGTGTGTCTGTGTGTATCCATAGGCGTCATTGCGGGTGCAGGGGGGGGCGTAGGTGCAGGGGTGTCAAACTCGGAGGGGGTGCACTGCAGCTGCCGCAGTGCCGAATTTTGGCAGCGCTGCCGCGGCAGTACACCCCCTTCAGAGCTCGACGCCCCCAAGCTCGATAAGAGCCAGAGGTGAAAGCAGCCAGGGGGATGCACTCAGGGTTTTTTGTTTCTTCCTACCACATTCGTACACTCCCCGGGCAGCAGTCGGCCAGACGCGTCCTTCTTGGCTGGCCGGCAGTATCAAAGAGACGATGCTGGAGAGGCTGCGCCTGTGCAAACTTGCTGCAGCCTCTCTAGCTCCCTTAGTCTCACTGGCTGGAGGACTCAGCCAGCGAGACTAAGGGAGCTACAGAGGCTGCAGCAAGTTTGCACAGGCGCAGCCTCTCCAGCATCGTCTTTGACACTGCTGGCCAGCAGGAAGGACGCGTCTGGCCGCCTGCCGCCCGAGGGGTGGTGGTGCATGAATATGGTAAGAAAGAAGAACACTCGTACACAAAAAAAAAATCCACCCCGCCGCCCGGGGGTGGGTGGGTTGTACCGCGTATGAACGCGGTAAGAAAGAAGAACGGACGCAAAAACGGCCTAAAAGAGGCTTTTTAAAGGCGTCTTTTTGGCCGTTTTTTGCAAGTTCCTTTTTTCAAGTGTTCACATTGTGCCTACATGACTCTGTAAGGGTGGCAGCACGTGGCTTTTTAAGTGGCAATTCTCTTCTACTTAGGAGGGGGAGAGCAGCTGTCTCTATTGCACACTTATGTCGTTTTGTAAGATGGCAAGGTCCTTTGGGTCAGGAAATCATTTCCTTTTTCCCTCTGCTATGTGAACTCTGATTTGTAAACTTTTTGGGTTTTTTTTTTTTTTTGAAAAGCTGCATATAAATATTTTTTAACAACAATATTGAAACAGATTCTGAGTGCGAAGCAGCTTGTGGGTGAGGGCTCCACGGAGCTCCGGCAGGGCCCCCCCCTCCCTGCGCACTCTCTGCTTTCATGTTTTGCTGAGAGGAAGAAAGGGGAGAACATTCACCTTGGGAGTGGTACGCTCCTGCAAGAAACTCACATGGGGAGAAGGCCGACACCTGCAAATTCTCCTGCACGGGCAACAAATAGTAACAAATGCTTTCCATTCACTGAGCAGCGGTAGACTAAAGCCCCAGCAGGCGAGTGCTACAGATGCAAAAACAAAAGGGGGGGGGCAGCTTGCAGGAAGCTGTGCGTAATGGGAAAAAAGTGGGGGGGGGGAGGGAAGTGCCACCACTATCTTTACTGCCCTGAGGCTGCACCCTTTTCGCCAGCAGCTACTTCTGCAAGCCAACAATGGGACGGCTGATTATAGGTACCTTTAAGTCCTGCCAAAGCACATATACACAGGGCCTCAGAACAATCGGCCCTGCTAGCAGGGAGAGACATTGCAGCCAAACGAAATGGGTGGGGACCCCATTCAACAATCTTGGAATCTGCTAATAGGACATTGGAAAATGTGATCATAATGCAAAGGGCAGGAGAGAGTTCCCTTTCCCAATGAATAAAAGGAAAACGGGGGGGGGGGGGGGAAAGAGGAGACGCGCCTGCTTTGGAGAACAAAATGATGCTATTTGAACAGCATTAAACACATTAAAATGACACTGGAAAGATCTAAAGAAGCAAAGGAAAATATTCAACCCGCTGCCCCCTCCGCACACAGGGCTTTTCGAAAGAGACACACCTGCAACACGTCACACGCCCTGCAAGGAAGGTCAGCAGGCAAGAAAGCAGCCAAGTCGCACCTTCACTTCTGGCTCTTTGTGAACCCCGTTTTCACACCAGGTACAGAACATTGCCCAGCCCAGCTTTTATCCTTGGCAGGAGTTTCAGCCTAGTAAAGGCTACCTGCACCTGCACCAGAGACGCAAGACCCTGGACTGAAATCACATCCTTCAGAGGCTGCGACATCAGCCTGTTACCATGGGAATGACGGGGGCTGTTCAAAACCCCCGTAGAACGGAATTGCTGCAGGATCCAGCACCACCACCGGTGTCTATCTGAGCGTGGCACAAGCCAGTCCAGAGTGAGGTGAACACGTGGCCTTCTGCCCAGTCAGGCCACTAGTCCAAGACTGCCTGCTCCAGCTTCTTCAGGCTCCCCGGCAGGGAGATCTTTCCCATCATCTCCTACCTGACCCTCTCTAACTGGAGAGGCTGGGGATCAAGACTGGGAGCTCCTGCATGCAAAGCTGGTATCCCTTGCCCTGAGCTCCATTACTTAGGGGGCTCAAAGCGCAATCCACTTCTGTGACAAAAACGTGCCCAGACAGGAAGCCACCTGCTGCAAGGTCATTCACTACCTACCCCGTGCACCAGCAGGGCCTCCAAGGCTTGCTCACTCAGACCCCCCCAGAAGCACAGGCCCAAGTTATGGCTCTGAAAAGAAGTGTGTAAAAGGAAGCTCAGGCTTCTATCAATTAGAGAAGGAAACAAGCTCTGTAGGGCACCAACACCCCACCCCCAATCACTGGAAGTATATGACTCCCCCCCCCCAACACACATTCGGGCGCAAATAGCGCGCTCACGCATCATGGTGTTGTTTTACGGAGTATTCAGGAATGGAGGAGGAGGAATGATCCTAGGAATGATCCTAGGATCCCATTCACGGCCTCACATCTGGATACATTTCAGCTCACCTACAACGGATCACTGGGAGGGAAGAAGCAACCACACAAAATCCAATGTCTGAACCACTGCCTTTCGCCTCCTTCAGAAGCTCCCCACAGGCGTCGTTCTTTTCTGGCGAGGGCTCCACAGTCGCAGGCACAGGGCCCGGCGTGCTCCATGTCTGGCCTTCCTTTCTTGTTTTTTTAAACGGAGGGGAATTCTCTTTAGCCTTGAGCACACGCACAGCTTCAGGGGGTGGGAGGATTCCTCTGCAAACCCGGACAGGCCACCCTTCTACAGACAGTTCAGGCACACTTGTGGCTTTACCCTGAGAAGTCATTCCTAGGATCATTCCCCAGCCATTCATTCCTAGTTCACAGGTAGTGGGGGGGGGGGGGGGGCTGGAGGACAGAAATTGGTCCTTGGGGAGCAGGATGACTGAAAGCCCAAGAGACACACACCCTGGCTCAGGCTCAGCGAGAGCAGAACAGGTCAGCTGTGCCCTCAATTTCTTTCCCTTGCAACAGGGCACGTACAGCACCCAACAGTCCAAGACTCCTGACAGTCTGGCATCCCCAGGCCAGAGCTTGGCGATCGCTCTGGGCCGCCTGAGCAACACTGGTGGTGCCCCTTGTCCAGGTCCCCTTTCACTGCATGTGTCGGTCCTGCTTAAGCAAAGAGGGCGGACTGCAAACGGTCAGAGCTTCAACCACAACATTCCCAGCATCCACCCAAGGGCTTCCTGCTTGCCACTTGGCCAGGCCTGCCAAGGATCTCACCCCCGCTGCTGGAAAACATCCATTTCCCACCTCTGTCCTCTTCAGCGATGATGGCATTCTCTCCGTTCACACCAAACCCTCTACCACCTTTCCCAACGCTGCTACTTTTTACTCCCAGCTCCAACTAGTGGCACCAGTCCCCAGCCGGAGCACTGCCGAGCCTTGACTGAAACTCCCTTCTAGCTCTGGGACTGCCCTCCAATCCTGCAGCTTGACTCTCCTGGGGCTGGCTCACCTCCTGGTTCGCAGCTGCTGCAAAAACGCCAAGCCGGGCAAGACTGCCCACAACAGAGACACTGCTAAACTAACTCCCGGCTTAATACAACTTAAAAGTCAGGTATGGGGGTGGAATACAGCACTGGTATAAAGCATAATGGAGCTGCCAGGATTCTCTCTGTCTCTCTCCCTCCACCCCCCTACTTGCCCCTTGCAGAAGCCCGAAGACGACTCCTGATGAGGAAGACACTGGAATGCAGCACAGAAGCCACTTTATCAACGGATTCCACCCCTGAGAGGGGCATCATCATCATATATATATATATATACCTTCCACTGAGATTTGTGAGCATATGAAGGTGCCCTCCTACCAAGTCGACCCATCGGTCCATCTGGCCAGTACATCTAATCTGACTGGCAGCAGCTCTCTAAGCTCTCGGACAGAGGAAGGTTTTTCCCAGTCCTGCTACCCAGGCAGCTCCTTTTAAACTGGAAACAGAAGCTGGGACTTTCTGCATGTCAAGCAAGTTTGCTCTCAGCAGAGCCAACTACCTTTGCTAGATGTAACCGACCTGCTCGCCTTCCGATTAGAGGTGACAAGCCCAAAACGGTGACTCAGAGGGACACAAAAAGGTAACCTCCTCCGAGGGTGGGTCGCACCACCTTTGTCTTTGTATCAGGAGTAACTGGACTTTATTTACTTTATGATTGTTTAAAAATGTATAACCTGCTTTTCTCCAAAGAGGCTCACAACAAAATACTTAAAACAATCCCTGAAACCACTAAAGCACAGTAGCAAAAATAGCTCAACAGGATAATCAAAAAGCAGAATTTAATTAAAGTTAGATCAGGCAGAGCGAAATACTTTTTAGAAGAGCCAAGTCTTAACTGGATGTCTGAAACCACACAGTGCAGAAGCCTCAGCAGGGAGGGCATTCCACAAAACGGGTGCCACCACAGAGAAGGCCTGACTCCTAGTGAGTGCCCATTGAACTTCAGACAGACCAGACACCCAAAGCAAGGACCGAGAGAAGGGGGTCCTTAAGGTGCCCAGGTCCCAGGACTTTTTTTTCTAATGATCTTATCACAGCTGATGCAGAGACGTGAAAGAGTTAATCACACACACCCCCAGCAGAGGTCAATGGAAAGTGATATGGTCAGTGCAGGAGACGGCCATTTCCCAGCCTGACACTCTCTCTCAACTGCAAGAGATACCCCCGTCCTCCCCATATATCTAATTGGAACATGAACAGCATATATACATTGGAAAGGATCCATTCCTCCCCACCCACACCCCAAGCAGAACTAACTTGAGCTGCACAGACGGACACATCGCTGGGGCAAAGGGAACACAGTTACCTTCGGAGAGCAGCCTCTCTGCGCAGTTTCAGACATTACAGCTCCCTCAGTGTTCTGCACAATCCTTTGAAGGGCATTTCTGAAAAGTAAGAGAGCAAAAAAAGGAAAATTAGAGGGCAGTAGCCAATTAAGCAGGCAGTAGCAGACACTTTATCTTTATTTTAAAAAACCCAGTTTTTAAAAGGACACACCAAATTACCAGAGGACAAGCTCAACCAAGTGGATTAAAGACGCAACACCCAGAACATCAGGAGTTATTCCTCTTTCTGGAGGACATTGGGAATGGCAGCTTAAGAGAACAAAGATGGCAGCAAATTTTCAGACGTCACAGCAACACACAATCCACTTCTGGAGATACCTAGCCCACCCAAACTCCAAAAACTCTGAGAGTTAACACAGCAGTGCCTCCACACAACTGCACATCAAAGCGCCCAGTGAGAATAGCCAAATTGCGATAAGTAGGATCTCTCTCCAGCTTGACTAGTGCAAATAAGAAACAGCCCAACCAAAATGCTTCTAAAGATGGCACCCCAAGATGGGGGAGGCCCAAGTTTCCAAGGCGAGGGAAGCAGCTTTGTAGTTAGGCAGCCCCAACCAAGCATTCCGCCCCTGGCTGCCTGAACATGGAGTTTCTCCCAAACTTGGAAACAAGCTTTAGTTTTTAGAAGAATGATTTATGGACCATTAAGGATATTCCTAGACCTAAAGGAATATCAATCCTAAAGGAAATCAACCCTGACTGTTCTCTAGAAGGTCAGATACTGAGGCTGAAGCTCAAATACTTTGGCCACCAAATGAGAAGAGAGGACTCTCTGGAGAAGACTCTGATGCTGGGAAAGACTGAAGGCAAAAGGAGAAGGGGAAGGCCAAGGATGAGATGGTTAGACAGCATCACCGATGCAACGAGCATGAAAATGAGCGAACTCAGGAAGACAGTGGAGGACAGGAAGGCCTGGCGTGATGTGGTCCATGGGGTTGTGAAGAGTTGGACTGTGCGACTAAACAACAACAACAACAACAACAAAGGATATTCCAGATTTGACAGTCATTCTCCTGGCTGCCACTTAACATCCCTCCCCTTCCACTACCATCATGTGAGGTTGTGTCGTGTAGCACATGGGACCATCAGTTGGGAGAACAGCACCCTGGGAAACCTGAGATGGCAGCCATGAATCAATTAATGATGACTGACAATACAGTACTGGGGTTTTTTTTCCCGATCGAAAGCTTTCATGGCCAGCAGTTAACTTTAGAGAAGTCGGGAAAACGGGTAAAGAAGCCATGCTAGAAACAAGCCATGCTAGAAACGTTGGCTGGTACGTTGTGTTTGTTTCTAGCATGGCTTCTTTACCCGTTTTCCCGATTTCTCTAAAGTACTGGTATTAAGCACCTCCATCTTTCCATTTCTCCAGAAAGCTCAGGGTGGCGTATATTAGTTAACAGCAGATACCCTATTTTATTTCACAACCATCCTATCAAGTCATGAAGGCTGCAATAGAGTGGCTGCCCCAGTCACCCAGCGAGCTGCATGACTGATTGGGGATTTGAACCCAAGTCTTCCCAGTTCATCACTATACCACACTGGCTCCCCCTTCGCTTGGCATTTGACAGAATAATACTGCAGCAGGCCCCCCCATCATCGCAAATGCTATCATTTAAGAACATAAGAACATAAGAAGAGCCCTGCTGGATCAGGCCAAAGGCCCATCTAGTCCAGCTTCCTGTATCACACAGTGCCCCCACTTTAGTGTAAGCTATTTAATGCTTGAACCAGCGGGTGGCGCAGTGGGTTAAACCACTGAACCATGAGCTGTTGATCGAAAGGTTGGCAGTTCAATTCCGCGCGACAGCTCCTGCCAACCTAGCAGTTCGAAAGCAAGAAATTGCAAGTAGATTAATAGGTACCGTGTCAGCGGGACGGTAACAGCGTTCCATGCGCCTCGGTGTTGAGTCATGCCGGCCGCATGACCATGGAAACGTCTTTGGACAGCACTGGCTCTTCAGCTTTGAAACGGAGATGAGCACCGCTCCCTAGAGTCGGACACGACTGGACTTAATTGTCAAGGGATACCTTTACCTTATTTAATGCTACCTTACACTAAAGTGGGCACCTGAGCTGATCTGACCTGAGGTTCAGGAAGGAACTTGTACCCCAAAGGAAGCTAAAATGCCACTTGTGAGATCTGCAGAAGCCAGACAAGTGACTTGTGTAACTCTTGTGTGACACATTTCTCTCTGCAACACTCAGTTCCAGAACCTTTTTTTTTAAGTTGCACCATTCATCACAATTTGGCAACAGCAACACACTGTGTGTTTAAGACCAGATTCTGATGCACCAATGGAATCATGAAGTCGCCTAAACACAAGTTATTCATTTTTGCACCTGGCTCCACTTGGTAGACCTCAACGAGCCACTGGAAAAGACTCTGCATGCTAAAAGTGTGTCTGCCCTGACTTCAGTTGCACAACATTTTTGCAGAATGATTCCAGGACATTGATGGATAAAGTAATCTGACTTAGCATTCCCCAAACCCACAGGAATGGGTTCCTAGCTCGGTGCTGGAGTGCCTGCTTTGCATGCAGAAGATCCTGGGTTCAGATTCTGACAGCATCTCAGGCAGGGCTGGGAAAGACTCTTCCCTGAAGGATACCCTGGAAAGTGAAAGTAGACAATACCAAGCTATAAGGACGAATGACCTGACTCAGTAAAAGCAGTTTCAGTCATTCATATATATGTGCCTGGACACCGTGCAGTGGAAAATGCACCTCCCTCCTGATGGAAGGCTGTAAAGCTGCCTATATGATCCTGCTTAGACACTCTGGAGCCTGCTGCATCAAAGAAGGCCAGGACTGCAGGCTGAGCATCCGCCCCATGCGCATTTGCTACGTTTAGACCTGCAGCTTATTACTAGCAGCCCAAAACGTAGAGATGTAGGAGCCAATAAGGTAGTAAGAGGCAGCCCAATGCATTGAAAATGCTTCCTCCACCCAGACAGCACGATACAGAAAACCGTGCTGCCTCCATGAAGGTCAGTCTCCTCGTTTCATGTTCCAGGGACCCTGCTCCATATTGGTGCTTCATGTTTCATTAGCAGCCCTTTTTTTTTACCCAAGAAAGTCATCTAGGGCCACAACAAAGCCAAGAGGTGACAGAGAATGCCGTCAAAAGCAACAGGGAAACAGAGACGGATCTACCTTTTCTGAGCCAAAAAGCCGTTTACTGTAAACCAAACATATCCTACATGCTTAAGAATGACCCACCAGTTTCAGCTGAGATTACTTCCTAGCAAGTGCAAGTAAAATTCCAGGTAAATGCGCACTGAATCAGGCTGCGGTTTGGTTTGGTTTTTTAAATAAGACTCCAAGTGGCTAGGGCTGTAAATCATGGAGGTTCTTTTACTCCATATGTCCAAAGCTGGGCGTATGCTACAATTCAGTGCAAGCAGAGAGAAAGCACAACAATGTGGTACTGAGCACAGAATTCAGCTTCCCAAGAATCTCCTTTAAAAACAAAGAAAAAGATACTTTTCTAGTCCTGACCACACACTTCCAAGCCTGGTGAACATTCAGAAGCCAGAGAGGTGGCTGAATAAGGTTCCTTCTCATAAGAACATAAGAAGAGCCCTGCTGGATCAGGCCAAAAGCCCATCTAGTCCAGCTTCCTGTATCACACAGTGGCCCCACCAGATGCCTCAGGGAGCACAAGACAACAAGATAACCTGTTCCCTGTTGTCACTCCCTTGCACCTGTAGATGCAGAGCTTCTGTGTGGCCACATTGTTCTGCAATGCTACCTCCCCTATAACCAGAAACCCGGAATAAGTTATGCAAACCAAGCAAAAAGATGCTGCACCTACATAATGTACGCAGGCTGTAGTAGAATTCATCTTTCTGGGTTTTAAACACAGATAAAGTACACCCAGGGCCGTGCCTTGCGCCCCAACTGGACTGCCATTCCATGCTGCCGACGCACCCCATACGTATAAAAAGAGCACGCAGGGAGGCAACCTCTCCGCAGCTGCTCCCCAATAACACGCACATTCCTACTGGAGCGTCTTCTAGAAGTACAACAAAATCCTTTTGCTTTGGCTAACTTTCAGTGGCAATGCTGAAGGTGAAAACTGGGCCAAAGGATCTTCAAATTCTGTTATTGGGTCAGGTTTTCTAAAGTTAATTCAGCTGTCCAAACTCACTTAGGCTTTTGTTCCAGTCGCAACCTGCTCAACTCCCTTGAGCATTCAAGAAAAGGAAACAGCCTTGGAAAGAGAGGGGCCATTGGCAGCCCTTTCAGACCCCGCCATCCACCGCTGCTGGGGTTTGGTCATGGCTCTCTCGGCTGTAACCCCTTTGGCTCCTTCCAGTTTCAGAAGGTTGGGATGAGGGAAAAACCTGTACGTAAGGACCTACCTCCCACTCTTGTCTGCCTCTCCTTCAGCTGCACAGTGTTAATTCCGTCACTCTGGTGCAATTACCCGTATTGTCCCGAATATTTATTTATTTATTTATTTAATGGATTTCTACCCCGCCTTTCTCCCAATAAGGGCAATCAAGGCGGCTTACAGTTAAGAACATGTTAAAATACATAATACACAATAAAACATAATTAAAAACAAGTAATTAAAACAAATAAAACAGACAGTCCCAGTGGGTCACCTATAAAAGCCATTTGTTAAAAAAGCCATTTGTTAAAAAAGCCACACCTGATTATAAGACACACCTGATTATAAGACGCACCCTTAAAGTTTGGTGCTATTAAAAAAAATTAATTAAATCACTGGCATTAAATTGCAACAGCCTGATTATAAGACGCACCCCTAGTTTAAAAACTTAAATTAGGAGAAAAAAGTGAGTCTTATACTCAGACCAATACGGTATTCTGTTCTGTAGCAGTTTCATCTCTTCCCGCACTTTACGCCAGAAATAGCTATCCTAAGTAATAGACGTTTCCTAACAGGATGACATTCTGTTCTCTCTCCCGAACAGAAGCCATTAACTCCCGATCACTACACCCATCTGCATTGTATCATTACTCCTCGGCTCTCAGGATCCACAGAACTACTGGTGAGCCTTGCAGAGATGATGCATTTGGATTTGCAAGCAGCAGGGAAGTCTGTACTCCACAGCAACAGAGGGTGAGCTTCCAGCAAACCAGAAGTGATGTTACCATGAGAACGCAACTTTGGCCAGCTGGAGGCAGACTGCTGGTTTGTCACTCTTCAATCACAGCTGGCTTGCCCTTGAGATTGAGCGCATGGGAGAGAACACACACCTATGTGCACCGGTGCTTGAAGATTTCAGCGCACAGAACTCAATGAGCCCGTACCACAGTGGGTGCCCAATTAATTGCCCGTTGGGAGGGGGGTTAGTGCATCTCTGAGCCATAAACAGAAAGAGCCTTCCCGTAAAGAACTCAATTAACTTCTCTCTGGAAGTTTGAGAACATGGCTTTTACATTTCCAGCGGCACTTATGTTTTTGTACAAAGCACACAGAACTCCATGTGCCATTGCAACGCAATTTAAGCCCCTGTGAAAGGTCTTTCCCACCTCTCTAGATACAAGTTAAATTCCATACAAGCATATTGGATTGAACCGATGAAACTGCTTTCTGCTGAGTCAGATAATTGGTCCGTCACTACATGGACTGGCAATCGCTCTTTGAGATTTCAGAGAAAGGCCTTTCCCAGCGCTACCTGGATACGCAACCAAGGGCTGAACCTGGGACCGTCTCCATGCAAAGCAGCTGCACCAGCACTGAGCTCTCTCTCTCTCTCCCCTTCCTCTCCAGAGGGACACACACACCCCCGCTACGTTTACAGAAGTTGAGAGGGCTGGCTCAGTTGTCCACAAGCAACACACGGCTGGTGCCATTATTCCGACACTGGCTGCATACACAAAACTTGGGTGTCAACGTAGTGAGGCAAACAGCATCTTAGACAAGTACACCTGGCGTTGGTATTTATGCCTTGATTCTGCCCGACAGATTTTTCTACTTTGCTCCATCTGATGCTGATGCGTTGTTGTGGTGGTGGTGGTGGTGGAGAGTGCATCATTTAAATGGTTAGTGGTTTAACACTCTTTGTATATAGCATTGTGAGCCACCCTCAGGGCTCAGTGCAGCCGTGTTTGACAGGGCACACTGTTTAAAATAAATAATTGAGAGGCGTCTCTCAGCCCCGAAGCACATCAGTGCACCGACAACCAGCCCTCTGCATCTCCATAAGGTCAATGGCCAGCAGATCTGGCCACCATCATGAAACATAGAAAGCAAGTTCATTTCTTTATTTGTAATTTTGATTCTCCCGCCCTTCAGTTCAGGTTTTATTCTCAGGGTCAATTCCAGTTCTAATTCTATAAAAACATCTCAAATAAAACACAACAACTAAAACCAACAGAAGGAGCGCTTCTATGGGCTGATGACATCTTTAGCACCAGCCAGCCCTCGATTTCGTCTGTATTCCCCCTTCTGCCTTCTTCCTCCAGAAGGAAAGGACTGAAACTTGAACGGTATCATCAAGTGACTGGGATCAGAAGATCCTGTCCAACTTATTCCCCCCCCCCATGGGTATTTCCACTGTAAAACAGAACTGTGCATGTTAATTGCAAGCTGATCTGATTAGGAGCTGAAGCGGGCTAAAAGTTAGAATATAAGTACAATACAGCCAGGAACGGACCAAAGGGGGGGGGGGGGGTCAGTAGCATTAACACAAAGACTGAAAAAAATAAATAAAAGGTTTGGATGAATCAAGAGGTTCTTGCCAAGCGAGAAAAGAACAAGAGACTTTGCACCAGGCATTGCTCTCTGGGGAGAGGGTCCCACAGGCCACCACCAAGAGAGCCCTTTCCAAGTTTCCAACCACCTCGCCTCAGAACTAGGCCAGGAAAGCCTGATCAGGGCAGGTTCCTGTAGAAACGGGGGGTTCTTCAGAGCTCTCCCCCCCCACGTTGCTCACATATTGGCAATGATGTCACATCTAAGTTGAGGCTAGCACCCAATCAGCGTAGGGCTAACTTAAGTAGCTGTGAGAGGAGCGACAAGAGGAATCTGGAATAGCTACAGCATTAGCTGCACTTAACCCACATCGATCACCCTGCCTTCCGAGCTGGATTCTTTATGGGCCAGTCTGGACAACACTTTATCGCCCACTGTGGCCCCACAGGCTTGCTGACATGTGCTCTCACGCTGCACACATATCCTGGCTCCCCCCCCCTCCTCCTGGTTACTTTTCCAAACTGCTGCTCCTTGCATGCTACTTCAACCTAAAGTAGATTCAGCAGTGTGCCTAGAGGGGTGTGTGTGTTCCTCCCCACCCATTCAATTAAAAAAACGAATGAGAAAGGAAAGGGAGGAGCCAGGCTGTGTGCACAGATGCTGGCAATCACATGGGGCCACTTTGGGCAGTAAAGTGTCATCTAAACGCCCCCCCCCCCAAAAAAAAACACGAAGCTGCTCCAGAATCAAGTCACCACGACAATCTTTCTCCTCTTTAAGGTATGAAAAGCACACAGCACTGCTCTGTTTGAGAAAACTTTACTCAGGAGCAACAGCATAGAAAAGCTCTCTCCCTCAACTCCTCCTCCCTCCCCCCAGTGGGATACCATCCCTATACAGTACTTGGGTGGGGAGGACGAAAATGGAACTGGTCCCACCAACTCAGAAGGCTTGGCTATCATAAGAGACGCTACTGCCACACTGATATCACCAACTGTTTGACTTCAGAGACCTCCTTGCTACCACCCTTTGGAAGGTTGGATTGATTGGCCATATCCATGGAAAATGTGCCTAAATCTGATGGCTTTAAGGCTTCAGGAAAGTAAATTTAGATTAAGCATTATCAAGAGATTTGCAACAAGGGAAGTTCAGTAATGGAACAGGCTCATGAGGGGCCTGTGGAATCTCTTTCCTGAATTATTTTTAGTTTCAAAAGCACCAACATGGAGGTTTCCTTGAAAACAATTGGAAAGGGAAGCCTTGAGAATATGGTCTCCTTGCCTGCAAGAGATGTACTCATGTTCTAGGAATGTACAAAAGACGCTAGATGGAAGACAAACCTAGAAGGAGGAGGGGATGCCAGGTAGATGCAGAAGCCCAGCTGCATCTGCCTTCCGATTTCTCCGTTAGAAGGCCGATTCAATCACTGCCCACACCAGAAATTCATTCTAACCACGTGATACATGCGGTTCATGCAGCACCTTAAAAAAAAACTGTGGGTCACTGCTCATAAATGGCACCCCAGAGCTTGGGTTCCTCGTAGCTTATATTATAACTATTTTTCCTTATATCCCCAATGTTGCTTGGCAGGGAGAAAATCAATTTACAGCCCTGTGAAAGGGCAGATTGTTAGACTTTAGCCAGGCACAGGATTGAATTTCACAATTTTAGATGCTAGTACCGAGCTTATAATGGATTTCTGTTTTCCAGCGATGCTTCCAATTCATCTTCTAGCAAACAAAATAATAATGGTTCATCCAAAAAACAAGTACAATGATGCTGATGTTTAGATATTGTTCTAAAGTTAAGAGTAGGTGGAGAGATCGGTGTTGTCATCGGTGGATCAGAAGAAAAGGGTTTTCTGGTTATACTAGGCAGGAGCTGGAAATCAGCTTGGGGGTCCGCCTGGATCCGCAGCTGCTCCTGGATTCCCAGGTGGCGGCTGTGGCCAGGGGGGCCTTTGCCCAGCTTCGGCTGGTGCGCCAGCTGCAACCGTACTTGGATCGTGCAGACCTGACCACGGTGATCCATGCCACAGTGACATCATAATTAGATTATTGTAACGCGCTCTACGTGGGGCTGCCCTTGAAGATGGTTCGGAAACTGCAATTAGTGGAGAATGCGGAAGCCCGTGTGGTCACTGGAGGTAGGCGGTTAGACTCTGTCGGGCCGCTCCTCTGACGGCTGCACTGGCTGCCGATTCGTTTCCAGGCCCAATTCAAAGTGCTGGTTTTGACCTTTAAAGCCCTATACGGCTTGGGGCCAGGATATTTGAGAGATCGCCTACTTCTATATAGTGTGGCTCATCTCCTTAGGTCATCAGAGAAGGCCCTCTTGCGGATACCGTCGCCCAGGGAGGTGCGAGGGGCGGTGGCCAAAAATAGGGCCTTCTCAGTAGTGGCACCAACTTTATGGAATTCCCTCCCTTTTGACTTACGAACTGCTCCCTCCTTGGACACTTTCCGGCGAGGCCTAAAAACCTTCTTGTTCAAAGAAGCCTTCTGAGCCCTTGCCTTTTTAACATCCTGCTGGTACAGGTGGGGTGCTGCTGTTTTTATGTACTTGTTTTAATTGTAATCTTTTTTAACTGATTTTTAGATACTGTTTTTATTAGTTTTCATTAATTGTTTTTACTGTTTTAAAATGTAACTATTTTTTTGTATTATACTGCACTGTATTTTCTTTTTGCTGTAAGCTGCCTTGGGTCCCTTTGGGGAGAAAGGCGGGGTAAAAATACTGTAAATAAATAAATAAAAGGAAGGAGGACAGAGAATAAGGAACAAGGGATATATGGGAGGACTACGGCCAGATAGTTATCTATTCATTCATACTCTCTCTCTCTGGGGATATATGCCCCATTTAAGAATAATTGCTAAAATCTGCCCATAGCTCCAGTGTTTTCCAAACTTTTTCGACCTGCGGCTCCCTTGACCATTGGTGACCATTGGCTGCGGCTCCCCATTACATTATGTTGATGCCTGCCAATTGGCATTGCTCTGTTTTCTGAGAGGATTCCATGGCACTCTGCGGCTCCCCTGGCTGGTTTCTGCAGCTCCCCTGGGAGCCGCGCCTCCCAGTTTGGGAACCACTGGCTCATGGGATAGTGGCAAATCAGAACAGACAAAACTAAAAGCTGTTTTATCTTCCAGCAATTAGTCCTGCAGGTTCCTCTTACTCAGGGGTGCACAACAGGAGCCGGAAGAGCCGCGTCTTCTCTTGTGTGCCAATGGGCGCGGAGGTTTTGGGGCTTGTCCCGTTGGCGCTGTCGCTGCTCCGTGTGAGGAGGAGGCTTGGATTCGCGGCGGGAGGGCAAATCCGAATTTTTAATTCTGTAAATATCTATTTATTTATTAATATGTTGCTTTTCCGGATATTTTCTGACTCATGGACACACACCCTGTGATGTCACTTCCTGAGGAAGTAACATCATGGTTCCTTGACACGCCCCCCCATGCGACCCCATAAGAACATAAGAAGAGCCCTGCTGGATCAGGCCAAAAGCCCATCTAGTCCAGCTTCCTGTATCACACAGTGGCCCCACCAGATGCCTCAGGGAGCACACAAGACAACAAGATAACCTTGATAACAAGATAACCCCGAAGAACTTTAGTCTATTCATTTTGGCCCCTACCTACTTCCAAGTTGTGCACCCCTGCTCTTACTATTACCTGCCCCTCCAGAGTCAGTAAAGTCGCTTTGCCCAAGACAGCACAACCCGACAGAGCACTGAAGCCTCACAGAGAGGCTCTTGTCTACACAGTTTGCCATAGTCGTGTTTCCTGGACTCAACCATGTGCTGCACACACTCCACCTGCAAACGAAAGCAGCACAGCCCCAAAATCTCTTTTACCAGGCAATTCACTGCTGGCTAGGAATTAGGACAGTGCCTGGCTGGGCGCTGGCCACTGGTCTTGGTGGCCAAGGACTGTTTCAACAAGCCACTATGCTGGCGGGGGAGGGGGAGAACACTTTGTTGTTTTGTGGAAGCTCAAAAATGGCTGAAAAACAAAACCCACCCAATGCACAGTGACCTGCATTCCCAACCAGAACCAAGAAAAAGACCAGAGAATTTGGCACAGAGCATTTCACAGGATCAAATTACTGTGCAAATAGTGATTAAACAGCCAGCCATGCACAACAGATTTTTTCCCATCTCGCAGGCCACAAAACAGCATGTCCCATGTCTCAAAAGGGCAGTTGGAATAAGACAACAGCCATGTTGGTCTAAAACATCTTGGGAAGGGGTCCTCCACATTCAATTTCTGTTAAGAGAACAACTGAATTTCCAGACGCGATTTCTTAGGAACAAGGAAACTGAGAAATAAAGAAAAAACAAGTAGCTAATGATCTACCAGCTGTAATCTAAGCTTCCTTATTGGCTTCCACCAACCTCCCTTTACAGACCTTGTGTAAATAGTCCCTAACACAATGAAAATAAAGGCGAGGCAATAAAACAGAAAAGACACATGTCATCCAAAATATCTCCCTTCTCTCCTCTCACTCCGTAAAATGTGTCAGCTGGTTTATATTGGTGTGGTGCTGCCTGAAGAAGTAGGCTATGGAACGACTGGCACTTAAAACGCATGGGAGGCATATTTACTCTAACCGGGAGGTGGAACAACAAATCTCATACAGGATCAGCCTGAGTTGTTGGAAGCTGCATGCAAGTTACTGCAGTAGGTGGTGGGTGTGGCAGAATGATAACAAGTGAACTGAGCTTTGAAGTCTGCTTAGACAGGCAGAGTACAATTAAGTATTACTCTGCGCAGGGCAACAGATTGACAGATCATCCCATGGCGATGACGACAAAATTGGCCTCCTTGCTTGCTTGAGGCGCAGTCACCTGCTTGCCAGCCTACTTTACAGCTTCCCGCACTGGCTCTGCCAGCAGGAAATGGACACGGGAGGAATCTTCCCGGCACGCTGCAGTCCTCAGATGCTGGCATTCAGCATCTCATTAATAAAAACACAGAAATAAATGTGCCACACACAGAGGATCACTTGAAATGCAGGAAGTCCTGAATCAAGACACTGCTGGCTTACCTTGCTGAAAACCTCACCTAACCCCAGGAAACGTGTGACTCTGAAGCTGCTGTTTTGGATACAAAGGCGCTGGGCAGGAGTTCTGGAGCAGCAGGACAGAATTCTGTACCTACCGCTGCCCAGGCCCCAAATGTCACATCTGCTTTTAAAAACAAACCTCCATCCTCCAAAGATTCATGCCTCAGATCTCTTTCTCCTATGCAGCACATGGCAGTTCCACAACTCTACGCTACAGAGCATCCCATGCTGAGCTTAAGCAGAAGCCACTGGGCTACTCTGTTTCTACCCGTTCAACTCGCACATATACCCCATGCGCCCGCTCACCCAATCACTTCTGGCGAAAAGCTGCAGGAGCACCGCTGCTTCTCAGGGAAGAGAGTTGACAGCCCCGGCCTCGGAGAACCTTCCCTGACAGCCTGCCTTCATTTGGCACATTTTGCTGCTATTGTAGGAGTCTGCTAAGCAAGGCTCCAACTCGCCATTAACTCTTCTCCCCAACAAACCGTGTGCCGTTTCTCTCTCTCAGCTTTAGAGAAAAACACAAGAATCGACTCTGCAGAACCTGGATATATTTAGAGCTCTAAATGAGCGCTTGCTGCCCAGGCTGATTAGGGCCCAGGGCGGAGTTGCATGTGGTAGACAGAGGAAGCACCCAGGGTCCAGACTACCCACCAGGGTTCCTGTGAACCTCCTGAATCTGTCTGAAAATGTTACCTTTAAGGTTAAACACACCTGGACAAGGCCAACCTCTGCAGAACATTAGACCAACTGCAAAAACAAGCCACACCTCAGTGGTGGAGGACATCAAGGGCTCCAGGTTACAAGGCGACTAGAGATTTGGATACAGAGGAAGAGTCTTCAGAATGCCATTTAGACCCAAGGAGCACATAAGAAGAGCCCTGCTGGATCAGGCCAAAAGCTCCTCTAGTCCAGCTTCCTGTATCACACAGTGGCCCCACCAGATGCCTCAGGGAGCACAAGACAACAAGATAACCTGTTTCCCGTTGTCACTCCCTTGCACCTGGCACAGAGAAAACCCACTTCTAAAACCAGGAGGTTGCTTATGGCTTGTAACCTGTGATGGTCTTTTCCTCCATGAATCTGTCCAAACCCCTTTTAAAGGCATCCAGGCCAGGTGCCATCACCACATCCTGTGGCAAGCACAATCCACATCTTTACACAGAGAGTCTCTGAATGATCTGTGCTGGTTAGAGTCCCAAGCTGCTTCGTAACTGAGTTCGTGGAACTGGAAGACAGATGGAGAAGTCTCCCTGTTGAGGCAGACACAAGCTGCATCTTGATCTTGGAACTCTTCCTGCCTCAAGCAATGTGAACTTTCTTAAAGGGCACAGAGTTTGGCTGTGAACTAAGCAGGAACCTGGTTTGAGAAGCACACCCACCTCAGCTGCAGTTTGTGTCCAAACAGATTAATCAGATCCATCTAATTCCTCTCCGTGGGGTGGATGGAAATGCTACTTGCTCCAAGACTACCTAATAGCTCCATGCTCTTCAGCCACACATTTTTATACAAAGTGTAAATAAATAATCAAATAACGATAATTAGGTCTAGCTGTGTGGGGTTCCCCCCCCCCTTTTTTTAAACGTTCCAATGTGGAATGGAAGTTTTGATCTAAGCTAGCAACCGCAATGACAGAATCAGGGCAGAGATTCTTAAACCTTGAAGAGATACATTAAACCTTGAAATAAAATACTGTGCTCTTGAGAACACAACATAGGTCATTATTCTCTGGAACAGCCCCAAATACCAGCTGCAGTGGACTCCTAACATTTTGTGACGGCACCTAGAATTTGGAAGTAGTCCTTCAGCCACTACTCACATTGCTTAACTCAAGAGATCCACGTGTGTGGAAGGAAACAGCCAAGATCCAGGCTCACATGTAATAAGAGCAAAGCCCATCAAACCAAATGCAGTCTCGCAGCTGACATATTATGGCTGGATGCTTGACAACCTCCCTGTTCTTGCTACTTCCCGGTAGGCAGAAAGGACAAAAGGTTTATTGAACCTGGCGGGCTGCCGTACATGGCTGACTGGCTGCGTTCAGCTTGGCGGGTCACAAGTGGTGCAGCCCTGTTGACTATATGCATGTGCTCTATCAGTGAGCTGTCCATCCCTGTCTGAACTGGTTTGAACAAGAGAGCTAGTATCTAGCCTAGCTACAAGTAGTATCAAGTAGTATCTAGCCTAGCAAAGCATAAATGGTACAAGGAGCAAACTGACAAGGGGGTTACATTATCTAATCATCTTCACTAGGGTGGATCATAAGAAGAGCCCTGCTGGATCAGGCCAAATGCCCATCTCGTCCAGCTCCCTGTATCTCACAATGGCCCACCAGATGCCTCAGGGAGCACTCAAGCAGAGGCAAGCAAGAGGATTAAGCAGAGGCAAGTTATTAAGACCCAACTGCAAATGACTCGGGGCCAAACCAGACGTTACTTTGAACATGCAAGTTTGGCTCATTTCTTGCTTTAAAAACTGCATGAGGGGTGATGCAAAATGCTCATAAACCACAGGGGAGAGGCCTTTAACACTGCAGTTCCCATCTTCATCATGCTCCCCACACACGATTTACAGTTTAACAAAAATAGCAAACAAAAACCAAGAAACCTTCAACTGGCTTTCAACTGAAGGGTTTTTAAAACCCTGTAAATAGCACATGGGGGACACGCGATCACGAAAGAACTGCAGTGGTTCCCAATTGCTGAAATCTCCCCCACCCCTTTGCCATAGTTGTGCAATGTCTTCCCCCATTTTTATTTTTATACCTCGCACATCCAGAGCAATGTCTAGTTGAGTCCTTATTTTCCACATGTGCAGAACAAACACAGTCTTCTTACTATCCATTGGAAGCATTTTAGAACAGCCAAAACAAACTATAGAAATGTTTTGTTTCTAGCATCCAATGTTAAGAATTCTGATTCGTGGGTATAGCAAATGGGCAGAGAGAATTCTTCAGAGGTTATGTAGTTAAACAACAGTTGAGTTCCCCCTATGGGGGAAAAAAGCGGGGTATAAATTTAATAAATAAATAACTAAATAAGCACCAAAATGGATAGAGGTATGCTCTGCAAGGAGATCAATCCCTTCACTCTAGAGATCTGAGTTATAGCCATTCCTGATAAACTGTCGAATCAGATGGAAGTACAGGGAAGGAAAGGACTGTAACTGTTCAGGCATGTAACATTTCTATTATTTTCTGAAGATTGTGGCAGGGACAGATCTACCGGGAGGGTAGACCTGGGCACTGCATCGGGAAGCCTGGTAGACCTGGGCTGCGAAAACTTTTCCAGCTATTGCTGCCCTCCCCTCCCCCTTTGATAAGGGGCCCAAAAGAAACTTTGTACCCCCTGATAAAATTCCTCTCAGAGGCCCTGACACCAGCGGAACATAAATTTACAACTAAAAGCAGCTGCACCACATGCTGGGAAACCTGGGCAAATTCCAAAGTTCGCCTGATGCCAAACATCAACGCTGGTGCCAGGCGAGCTTCTTCAAACAATGCACTGTGGTTATGGGACACCCGCAACCTCGGACAGTAGTGGGACTCCAAGAAGAATCTCCGCTGGTGGCTGTAGAGTCCTGGCGGGCTCACGGGACAGAAAGGCCATCCTTTAGGGAGCCAGGTCCAAAGCTGTTCAGGGCTTTCCAGGAAATGACCGCCACTTCTAAACTGCGCCTGGAAACAGCCCAGCAAACAAGGTGGCTGTTTAAGCACTGCTGTGATGTGCACCCTATAACCAGTCCCAGTTAGTAACCCAGCAGTTGGATTCAGTCCTAACTGAGAAAATAAGACATGCAGAGGTCAACTTACCCATCGTCAGTTCTCTTTAGCAGAATACGTTCATTTGTGCCCGCAAGTTCTTAAAGCTGGGGGGGAGGGCAGGGCGGGGTGCAAAGCATCGAAAAAAGACTTAAAACCTAGAATTCTGACCAGGTGCCTGTAAAATGTCCTATTTATCTACTCGCATTGACATGCTTTGGAACTGCTAGGTTGGCAGGAGCTGGCCAAGCAACGAGCGCTCACCCCGTCACGGGAATCGAACTGCTGACCTTTCGATCGACAGCTTATGGTTCAGTAGTTTAACCCGCTACGCCACCCGCTGGCTTACCCTATATACTCATGTACAAGTCGAAAAATGTATGCCGTAAAACTGACCCAGAAAACCTGGGTTGACTTATACATGGGGCTTCTAAGAACAGCTGCTTGGTGGGAGGGGGGAGACTGGGCTGAGAAGCAGGACACATGGGGTGGGTAAAAAAAGAGCTCTTTTACCTTGTTCTGAAGCAGCACAGAAACGGAGCTCTTCTCCAAACAGGAAGAAAGAAAGGTGAAGGTGCTTATGGGAGTTGTAATCTTTGTGAGGGCTGCTGCTATGAAAGTACAGTACTGTACTCCACACAAAGCATTCACCTCTCTTTCTTCCTGCTTGGAGAATTTCTGTTGCTGCCTCAGAACAATCACTGGTCATTTTCAAGAATTCAAAGAATTTCATACACCCCAAAGGTTTGCCCTTGACTTATCCATGGGTCATAGCAAATTCCATGATTTTTGGCTTAAAAATTAGAGTCCTGTGGAACCTGAAAGCTGGCATTTCCACTATGTTCAACATTATATGCTCTAACAAAGCCTTATTTGATTCTTCCTTATTTGTTCCATGTTAAGGTAGTGAAAATAATACATACAAAAAAAGCTTACCACCAAAAGCTGTGTATGAATGCAATACACAACCAAAAGGGACGGAATTTAGCCCTTAGAGCTGTCAGGAAGGAGTGTGTGTGTCAGAACCTATTTTTTAAAAAAATGCAATTTTGAAGAAAACTTTATGAGAAAATTCTGGTTTTAAAACCATTTCACTTACTTGAAATTTACTTCTGTGTCATGGGCTGCTCTAACGCCCTTGCTAAAAAGGTCGCTGGAAACAGATCAACTAGGTTTCTAGGGGGAAATCTAACTTCCAGCGATCAGTGTGTGTTGGCAATAATGCTTGTGGCACAACAAAGGCATTCCAATGAACTTTAATAATTAATAGCTATCAAGCGCACCTCCTACCAAATGACAAGCCAAGCTAAAAATAGTTCTGAACTGCTGGGAACATAAAACACACACACACACACACACACACACACACACACACACACACACACACACACACACACAAAACCCCACCCCACAATTATAGAGATTTAGTACTGGCCAAAAGGTTATGCAAATTCCTCAGGTTGCTAAGTGTTAAAGAGCACAGAAGCAGGAAGAAGTAATGGAAGTTGGTCTCTAGTAACTCATAAAGAGGAAAATCAGTTTGCTGAAGAAAGAGACAACAGACAACACTGTCATAAGAGATGGACTTTGGGAAGCATGGTATAAACAGAGCTGTCCCAGGCATTCAAGGCAACACAAAAACACTGATCTCAATTATCTTGGAGCCATCAAAAAACCATTTAGGAGGCCAGACATCCGCAACAGCAGCTCCACTAGATCAAACCCAAGGTTTAGGGTAGCCCGGCAGCCTATTTCCCACTGGAGCCAACCAGATGCCTCTGGTCAATTCAAAAGTGGAGCATGAAGGCCACAGGCAGCCCTCCGTCCTCTGCTGTGGCTGCCCAACAGCTGGCACTCCATGGCCTGCCCGGTGGGCTCTGCACAGGAGCTGCCACACAGATACAGATATTATCACCCTCCGCATGAACGGGAAGCTAGATTCCCAGCCAAGGCAATGCAGTCAATTCCTGCCGCATTGCCTCCACATCTCCTGTGAAGCTCACATATGCTTCCGACTGGTATAACTGGGAAGAGCTTGACAGTCACAAACCAGGAAGGGGGGGGGGGTCTGTTCACAGGACACGTTATCCTGGGAAAACCTGTCCCTGGACTCACTTCAACCTGATTTGCACACATGTTCTAAGGTTGGATCTCTGGGTGAAGAAAAGAGGCAGGATCTCTGGTCTCGCTTCTCTTCATCCTTCCAACTGCTTCCTTCCCAGTGCCAGAAGAGCCAGCCTTAGCCTTCCTCTCCAGCCTGGAGATGGAGAAGAGGGCAGAGACCCTCCCCGTAGTTGTGCTGCACAAAGGCAGCCTCCCCCAGTTCCAAGCCAGCCAGGCAGACTGGGGCACCTGGTCATCCTTGCTGGGGGCAATGGGCACTCCCCGTCACAGGGGGAAGGAGCCGAACTGCCTTGCTTGCACGCACGCCTCTGGAGTCATCTGGCTGCCCATCGTTGCAGAGTGTGTGTTGGACCAGGTGGTCACAGAGATGACCCAGCAAAGCGGTGCTGGAGTTGAAAAGCAAGACATGAACCGCAGACCAGCAACTGCTCCAGGCAGGGCCAGCCCAAGGCCTCCTGATGTCCGGGGAGGCACGCCAACCCCCCCTTACCTGATGCGCCAGCGCCTGCTCCTCCCCCTCCCCAATGTTCTAACTCGGCCCTCTCTTCCACCCCACATTTCCTCTTCCTTTTCTAATTCAGGGAGTGGAAGGAGGAGCAGTGGAGGCAAGTCGGTGGGGACAGAGGTGGGCGCCCCCCCCCTCTGCTGCCTGAGCTGACCGCTTCAGTTGGCCTCGCAGATGGGCAGGCCCTGGTTCCAGCAATAAGCCACCAGTGTAGACACAACACCACCAGCACTCACAGAATGCATGACCTATATCACTATGTCAGCTTATACAGTTGAGTCAAACAGGGCCTTTCTAGGAGTGTAAGTATTAAGGCAGAATGTCTGAAATGTTCATGACTGAGCCTGAACCAAGGACCAACATGTCCACCTTCTCCCATCTCTGGCCTTTTAAATCTCCAATCTGGCCTTTATCAAGGCAAAAACAAGTTTGCACTGTGGCAACGACGAGACTTGCAACTGGCAGGGATTCAGCTCCAGCACCACCCAAGGACTTCGTTCTTACAGCTCACTAGAGCCCTCGCACTTGCGGAGTTCCTCGTTTGTAAAGTCCTCGTGACCTAAACGGCGTTACGCTCACTTTTCCCCACACTTACCCAGTTTGAGGAAAGGCACGAAGCTGAGTGTTTCATTCATTACTTCCAAACAATGACAGATACTGACAGAAACAAAATGTTACATCCAAGTAGTACTACCAGAGAGAGTGTTCTTGCTGTACACAAACATTGCATCAAGTACCAGGAGTTCAAGGGAAGTCATGAAGTGAGAGGTTTCATACTTTACGGCCAGACTCTGAGGAGTCCCACTGTTCGTTTTACAGGAACTACACTCCGTGTGTCCTAGTCTCATGACCACGAATTCCATACATTAATCACCCATCATGTGGAGAAGTATTTTCTGTGGCCTGTCCTGAATCTACAGTCAGTCGCTCACTTTCACGGGATGACCCAGTATTACCCACTTTCTCCAGAGCAGGCACAGCTGCATAACCCTCTCTCGTGCCCTGTGCCCGTTTTTCTAAACTAAAAAGCGCCAAGTGCTTTAGCCTCTCCTCACAGGAAAGGTGCTTCAATAATCCCCTGTTCAAAGAACAATGCTGGGGGTGAACTGCAGGAGGGAGCAGCCATTCTCTCCCTGCCTTGTTTGGGCACTTCTGGGGGCATCGAGCTCGGACCCAGAGACAACCCAGCAAAGCAGTTTTCAGGCTTAAAAGCAATCGCATGCCAGCGACTGTTCGAGCAATAAGCTGTCAGTGCAGACACACCACAAGCACTGACAGAACTCAAGAGCGATTGCTGTGATAAGCGTTTCCAGTCAAACAGGACCTTTCAGGAACAAAGGCATTAGGCGGAACTTCTGAAACAGTCACAACTGAGCCTGACTGGAGCACCAACACGGCGACCCGGTCACATCTCTGGAATTTTTAATCACCGATCTGTCTTCCATCAAGGCTGCATCCCAGCACCATCACTGCCGTGAAACACAACCAAGAGACTTTGAAACTGGCAGCAATTCAACGCCAGCATTTACCCAAGTACATTTTTTTGCAGCTCGCTGCAGGGCCTTGCACTTGCTGAGTTTGTTGTTTTTGAAAACTTCATGACCCACGTAGCATGACGCTCACTTTCCCCCAACGTATCTGGTTCTAAACAGTCGAAATTTTCCTGTAGAGAGCTGGCATTTGATGTCCTTTCAGAAGGCTAAGAATGCCAGAGAACTATAAACAGATAGGAGCAAAAATAAGCATTAGTACAAGGGAAAAGGTGGGACAAAGGGAGGGGGAAACGAGGGTTGATAAGATGGGACGCAGTCTCTCCCGAACCCAGTTCTTTTCAGCCTGTGCCCTGGGGAATCCTGGCGTTGTTATAAGCTTATCAGGGGTTTTCTAGCCCAAAGATCAGTAATAATGGCTAAGGTTTCCTTAAGAACAGCTTGTCTTCTGCTGCCATGCACACCCTCCTCGGAGAACACAGCCAAGATCAGGGGGTCCAGTCAAATCTAGACCCAAAATCTGGTTCGGGGGGGGGGGCTGTCTTAGGGAACCCAAACTGAACCCAAACCTGCACGCTGCCTTCAACCCAAGCCAGGACCAAACTGCTAAACACAAACAAATAAGGTCAACAGTCCAAAATAAGTGATTCAATAATCTGAAGTCCTGTTTTGCAATGGAACGATTCGAGTTTTAGATTTCTGTTTTTATCCTATTGTGTGTATTTTACTGACAAATACTTTTAAAAATGGAGAAGAAACATTAAATATTTGTCCCCAAGTTAGAAAGCTATCATTATTTTCTAGAGCTGTACAACAAGGGAGGCAGCTTGATGCTGTTCTGCATATGTGAATCAGGGGGGTATTGTAAGAGTCTGTGGGGATTTTTATTCTTAGTATTCTTAGTTTTAGCAATAGTTTTTAGTATTATTATTGCATATTTATTATTAATTATAATTATTAGTTATGATTATTATTAGTAAATTATTATGTTCATACATAATATTATATGGTATGAGTTATGTCAGGACTGGGGGGGGGTGTCAAAAAAAAAATGTGGGCACCGAGTTAAAAATTGCCTAGCTATGCCTCTGCATGAAACACTTTAGCAAAGCCCACTGGGGAAGCCTGTGACACACAACGCACACGCTACACGTATGGCACATACTAGGGAAGGTTGATCCAAGACATTGTGATACACGGGGTTGGAAAATCCACAATGGTACATCCACCCCTCCAACAAACAGTGCAATCCTATCCAACTTACACCAGGATTTGAATCCCCTTTCTGTTCTGGGGCCTCCCGTTCTCGCTGCACCACTGGTTACACCAGTGGTGTAAGTTGGATAGGATTGCGCTGTAAGTAATATGGGGGACAATCCCCTGCAAGCCCTGCTGACTTAGAGGGGCTTGTGTGTCGGGGTCAGATCTGTTTCCCCCTTTATTACACATCTTCTCTCTCACCTTCTTCCCTGGTAGGACTCAAGGTGCTGTAGGTGGGGTTCCCAGGCAGCCTCCCGTCGAGACACTTGAGCAAGGAGGCTGCATCACGGGCCCCAGAACAGACCCTGGGACCATCCAGCAGCAGGACTCGAACCTCTTGCGGTATCTTTACTTTGCTTCTTAGAGGAGCCCGTCTCTGGCATCAGAACGGCTTTTTCAAACGGTGGGTTGGTCGGTCGGCGGACAGAGGGGGGACGGCAGATGGACAGCGGAGGATAGAAATCTATCCAGGGTCTGTTAAATCCCAAAGTACCCAGACAACTCAAGAGACTGGAGGGTGGCAACACTGCCACCCCCCCCCACCTTGAATCAAAATGATGCCGTGGAAAAAAGAAAAGAAAAACACACTGTTAATTCAGCCCCCCCCCATCCCTATTCCAAGCCTTGCCATTCATCACTCAGTTTCCAGACTCCTCCAGACAGCAATGCGCACAGAAAGGCAAACATGCTTAAACTACTGTGACCTTTGAACCACAAACTGCTCACAAGGGGGGTGAGATGCCTTCCAAAAACAAAAAAAGGCACACACATACCAAGATCAACTGTTGTCAAGGAAGGCCCAGATCTTCTGAGAGACAAATGGTGCCCCTGTGGTTTTCACACCTAGGTTATAGTCTTGTTAGGCAAAAAGCCACCTTCAAAGCCGGCTCACTTCAAACGATCCAAAGTATCTGCTGGAAAAACCACTTAAGAGAACTCTCAAAAGTTGTAAACAAGAGTGCTTTGTGTGCGCACAGAGAAAGTCACCCTGGCTGGAGGGTCTTTGGGAACAGATACTTCTTGCTGAATTTATTGAAGGGCTTCTGCAGGTCCATATGGATGAAGACGGTTCTTCAGGCAACCTGATCCCCCAGGTGCTTCGGGTCTGAAAGATCCATTTCAGCACTTTAAAGTGGGCACAGAAACTAACAGGGCACCCAGGGCAGCTGAGCCACATTTGCCTACCTTTGTTCTGATCACTGATCCGCAACCAACGTTCTGGCAGTTGCTTTTTCAAAATGTTTTTAAAAATTTGTACAGAACACTGAAGCAATCCAGACTGGATTTCCTAGTGCCTAAGCCAGGGGTCTCTCAGGCCCATGGCCACTGGTGGCATGCTGTGCGCACACAAAGCACTCTTGTTTACAACTTTTGAGAGTTCTCTTAAGTGGTTTTTCCAGCAGATACTTTGGATCGTTTGAAGTGAGCCGGCTTTGAAGGTGGCTTTTTGCCTAACAAGACTATAACCTAGGTGTGAAAACCACTGGTGGCATGAACCACGCAGCCACCTGATGTGGACTGCAGCAGCAGACTGCAGGGGCCCTGAGGGGGCAGCAGATTCGGGGTGCCTTTCACCACGAGTCTGCAGTCCCCACCTCCCTCCGACCTGCCACCAATGCAAGCCGCAATGATCGGCTTCCCACTCGCTCGAGCAGGAGGCAGATCATCCCCCTCCGTACATGCTCCTGGTACGCTGCCGAGAGAAACCCAGAAGTGCGCGACTTCCAGGTTTCATGGCAGTGCGCGAGGAGCACGGTAAGGGTTTGGGGGTTCTTTCTGTAGCACAGGGGTGGCGGATCCAAGATGGCACCAGGCGGCGTTCAGGTCGTGCTGTCCCTGATGGCATAGCTGGTGGATACCACATGCAAAGACAACCTACCGGTACGTATGTAGAAGTTCTCACATTAAAAGAACTTATTCACTGTTCATTAAACATTCAGACAAGTAAAATTGAACCAGACACATAAACTCCAAGGAAGGTATTTCATAATCTGAGGGCTACCACTAAGAAGACCCTCTCTGCAAGTCATCATCACCCACTTCACCTCTGAAGGCTGAAGCATCTGGAGAAGGGCCTCCACTGAAGATCTCAGCACCCAGGCAAGTTTGTATAGGAGGACGCATCCTTCGGATACCCAGGTCTCTAGCCTGAAAGGGCAATAAAGGTGAAAACCAGTCTCTGAGTTTTGCTTAGAAGCAGACAGGCAACCAAGAGAACTCTTTTAGGATGAGGAAGGTGGGGTGTTCCTCTGGCGAGACACGGTCATGAAGACACGCAACCACGGTGCAAACCTCAGGAGGCCAAATTCTACTATCACAATTCTGAGAAAGTCTGAAGCAAGGCAACGTATCCCTCCAAGGGCTGCAGTGATGGCTCCTGCACGTGCCAGCGAGGCGAGGGGAAGGAACAGCAAAATCAGAAGACAACAATACGTTTCCCGGCTAAGGACTGAAGGCCAGTTCATGCACCCAGCAGAGTCAACAAAAAGTGGTAAAATGTTTTCTGAACTGTACCACATCAGGCTGCAGAAGAATGGGGGGGGGGGGTTGCATGCTTGAATGCTCTCACAAGCAGAATGCCCTTCACACAGAAAGCTAGCAGCACCTCAGGCAGAAGGCAAAGTGTAGGTTTTCTCCCTGACATGCTAGAATTCCAATATGCCACAACACACAGGAAGCGGAAAGACTTTGCAAGCATCAGGTTATACACGTGAATCAAGGACTTTGACCTCTTGGTACAAGCAGCAAGTCAGTCATCCAGGCAGAGAACATCCCAAGCTGCAAGGGTTAACTAAATATTTCCAAGAGGAAAAGCCACAGTGAAAAATTATTCTTGGCACCTACAAAAGATAACAGAGTTGAGTACCTGAACGAGCTGCTTGAACTGTCCAAGGCGGTGAACGGTCAAACACATGAAATAACTGCATATCCTTCCTTGGTATATCCCTGCCTCTACTTCTCTCCCTCCAGCCCCTCAATGCCTGCCCACCCTTCTTCAGCTGTCTCCCATGTGTTGTTTTTAGACTGTGATCTCTTTGGGGCTGAGACCCATTTTCTCCTTTGTAAAGCACCAGGCATACAGATGACATAACAATAAAGATAAAACGTTTGGGTTGGAAATAATAGTCTTGGGTCTACAAACACACAAGAGCTCTCAGCAGGTAGGAAAATACTTGCACCAACATTCACCCGAGACTTAGATATTTATTGCACTGATACAGACCCTTCCAGAAGTTTATTTTTATTTATTTTTATTTTTTTTCACATTTTTATGCCACCCTTCCTCCAAAGAGCTCAGAGTGGTGTACATATTTCCTCCCCTCCTTTTTGTCCTCACAACAACCCTGTGAGGTAGGTGGGGCTGAGAGATAGTGACTGGCCCAAGGTCACCCAGGAAGCTTCATGTCACTTTATGTGCTGCTTCCAGTGGTTCTCCTTCCAGGCACTGATGCGGCCTCCATCTATTAAACTTCAACACTGCTACAACATCAGGTGCACCTATACCATTCATGGGGACACCGAGGACCATTTCTTTCTATTCTGACTACTGAAGAGCTCAGAACTTGCATATTCTTGCAGAGAAGAGAACTGAACAAGAATCTGGTTCAATAAAAGATAGCATCATACCTACTTGGTACGATTATTGATACAGAATAGGCTGCAATTCTAGCTAAATCTACTTGGGAACGAGTCTCATTAAGTACAATGGAACCTACTTCTGAGTAATCATCTACAGGATTGCACTCTTAATCCCACTTGTCAAATATCTATTTTTTTGAATATTTCCAAACTATAGCATTTACCATCGAAAAGGAGCAGAGAATTGTAGCTTCCCAAGGGAAAAAAGTCCAGGTCAATTTTTTTAAAATACAGGTTATCAACTGGCTTTGGATGTGATGTATTTTCCCCAATTGCTACTTGCAGGCATTTTGTGGTCCCAGAAGCAAACCTGACTCACTGGATATAGAGGCGCGAACATCTGTACTTCTCAGAGAGGTCCATAAAGGTCCAACTTGTCCTTTGGATTCTGAGTGCCCTTCCAGATCTCACGGTGGTCTCATCCTACAAGTACGCAAGGCCCTCTTACACCAACCAGAGAACAGTGGTTACAGAACATGCCAACCCTGGCTGCTGATGGTCTTGCAAATACGAGAAGTATCGATACCATAAAGAGCAAATAAACTGGTGCAAGCGATTTTGCTCGGCTCCTATAAAAACTCAACAGGCAATTCATCTAAACACAGGAATAGTGCTTCCTAAAATCTGCTGGTGCGTGCTACTGGCTAAGAACTTAAAGAGACCCATTTGCAATTCCTGGAATGTTTTCTGTGGCACTCTGTACTACTGTCCAAGATTGTGTGTCCTTTCAACAAATTTAAATGTATTTTTAAAGTGTAAATAAAAACTAGATACAGGACTGCACTTTAAGGTAATCTGGACTCTGCCTTGCTTTTAAATATTTTTCTAGAAAGGAAAGAACTATGCAAAGTGGACAAGCAGGAGGGACACACGGGAGCTGGGCTGACTGTTTAATGTCTGTACAGTTTTATTTCTGCTGCTTGCTTCAAAACTCAGGAAGAGCCATTGAGAACCAAGCAGCAGCCGGACGCAACACCAGCAAACCGAGCAAATGAGGCTCTTTCAGTCTAAGGTTCTCCAGAGAGCACCGCGAGATGCTCCCTCCCTCCCTCCCTCCCTAGCACTCAGCATCCTGATCACACCCAACACACCCAGTCCCTGAAGCCAAAGATTAGCCACTTATGAACAAGGAAATGCACTGCAAGAAGTTTCGTCAGCTACGGCTTCAAGGGCCCAAACTCATTGCTGGTGAAAGTCCAAAGGACCAGTAATGTTTTAAGATGGAAAAAGTGGATGTAAAACTGGAGAATGAAGAGTCAAGTGCTTGAGAAGCTTACGTACAGTTTGAGAAGTGTTGCCATTTATTGTCCACCATCTGAGGGCTCTGCTCATAATCAGGGTTCAGCACTGGGACCAGACCAACATCTGGGCTCAGCCTTAGAAGGGTTTATTAAACCCCTCACGACCTTGTACATGGTTACCTGCGGGGTCAGAGGATGGTCTGAAGGCCCCTGATGCAGGTTCCACCCCTGAAGTGCAGCAGATATATAACAGGGGACCACACCTATGTATTTATCCAAGCTCTTGGAGGAGGAAGAGTGGGTCGCTGGTCACCTTACTCCTGTTTCACTTTCCTGACTTTTGTTCTTAGGGGGCCAATGTTCTCTAGCAGATAGGAGGGGGAAAGCAAGGAATATCAGCTTCAGCAAAGCCTGGCTCACCTGTGGCTATCCTGGATGTGATGAACACAACACTGAGTCAGGCTTTAAGGGCCACATTACAAGGAGGGCATCGTTAAAGCCAATGTGCATGCTTGTTTTCCAAACAGGAGGGGTTTTTTGGGGGGGTGTCACTGTCCCTCCACCGATCTGGAGGCCCCCCCTCATCTGAGAGCAATGCTCCCATTGTTATCCACACAGTTCCCATCCCAATTCAAATTCCCACCCCTATTGCTTAACTGGAAAGGCTTTTAGGTTTTACTGCATCCCTTAATGACACATCCATTCTAATGTAATGTGCAGTTTGGGCCTCGGGCTTAGTTACAGTAGTCGGGTCTGGGGACTGGGAGGCTGTGCCAAAAGCTTCAAGGAAAAGGAGGAATTTGAAGGGAGTAAGAGACGGGCATCACACAGACTTTCTGGAAGTCACTTCCAGCCCACAGAGGCAGCAAAGGCAGAGTCATTTGAAGGGGCAGCAGCAGACCTCCAGAGGGCTGAAGATATCAGAGTTGGAGTAGTAGTAGAGGACACAAGCAGGGGTGCACTGGGATATAGGAGCAGAAAGGAAGGAGGGCAAGGCCATGGAGGGCTTTGAAGGCAAGACAAAAAGTCTATGCAAGATCTGGGAGCATATTATGGAGACTTGCTGGGCATCTAACAGTGCATCAAACCACCAGCACCCCCAAGGTCCAAACAGGCAACCGCACCACTGCTCGCTTTCAGACAAGCAGCGGAGGCAGCTCTACCCCAGAGAGCATTTTCAGAATTTTGTGGTTAACTGGAACTTACAGTATACATTGCAGCTGCTTTTATTCTGTTCACAGGGTGCATAGAGGGAACATAAATAAATGCAATGGGGTATGGGGATCCCCGCTGACTAGGGCAGGGTGCAAGAGGCTTGTCTAGTGTCCCAGTTGATCGTCCAAATCCATAGTGATGTGTTACCAGACAGGAGAGAAGAAAGGTAGATTGGAAAGGGAAAAAAAATCAAGTACCTCTTATGGACAAGATCCAGCCCATTCTATTATTAAGATATAGCTGTCCAGTTGGCAGATCCCTCTATCCACAGGTACAGATTGACTCATTAACAGGTAGAACAGTTTGAGGAAAAGTGAAGTATGACTTTTCCAAGAAAAGAAAACAAACAGCCACCCGTCCTAGCATCCGAGGGTCACATTCTTCCATTCGACAATAAGAGATTCAGGCTGGCACCTAACAGCACCTTCCTCACACAACTCAAAATGCACTCCAAATACATTCTTTAAGCTTCCACAGTGAAGCAGGGACCACAAGCTACTATCATTATATGATCCATTATTAAAAAACGGGAAAAAATGGCACGAGCACATTTAACCTATATTTAAGCAATTAGTATGAACACAACAACAAGGGAACACAAGCATACTGAGCATTTTATAAATGTGATGCCACCTCATTTGCACACACTGTTCCAAGCACTTTAGAGCATTATCAGTGAATTCAGAAGTGCCAGTGTGCATCTGACAACACTCAGTCCAATCCAGTTTCACAAAACCCACTTTATTACACAGCAACACCATAGAGGAAAGAGAGGAAGAAAGTACAAAAATAGAAATAAGAAGATTCATGGTACCTTTAAAAAAATTGACTGCATTATAGACTATACCGGGGTGGCCAAACTGCGGCTCCTGAGCCACATGCAGCTCTTTGACATATAATGTGCGGCTCTCGGAAATATGTTGGCTGAGATCCATTTTTGCATCACAATTAATATAAAAGGAAAATAAGAAATTTCCAAGCTTTATAATTATTTACCGGGTTATTTTATATAAATAATTATTTTATAATTATTTACTATGAGTCTACTGGATTAAAACATAAGTTTAATGTTCATGGTGAGTAAATATATTTAAGAATTCAAATGCTTCTTAAATATTGCGGCTCTCAAACATCTCTCTTCTGGCTCTCAAATATCTGAAGTTTATCACGTGGCTCTTATATTAAGCAAGTTTGGCCACCCCTGGACTATATTTATGCAAAAACAGTGTCCATTAAGGTACTGTAACACCAGTTTGCATGATGCAGCACTGAAGATGGGTAATTTGGTGCTATGAATACGTATGTTTGTATGCTACAATAAGAGTCAGTCAGTGTGATCAGCAAAAACCAGCAGTAAAGCTTTTCCTAGATTGTACCACTTCACGTTGAAGGGAGTGGGGTGCACAGTTTATTTATTTAATGAATTTATACCCTGCCTCTCTCTCAGTACAGGCACTCAAGGCGGCTTACAGATTTAAAAACATAATAAAATAACATTAAAAATAATTAAAATAAAAACAGCCACCCCGTGGATCGCATAGCATTAAACAATTAAAATTACCTTCACTTAAAAAATGCCAGTCCATCACATCAGCCATTGAATGCCATCAGAACAGAAAGGTCTTAAGGCCATTTCTTATAGCTGAATGTTAGTTGAATGTTCTCACGTGAAAAAAAGCTAGCATGTCAGGAAAGATGGTTCCGACTAACCTTCTCCGAGATATATTAGTTTTCTATGCACAGGGAGGTGGGTTTTTTGCAAAACAACTTTAAACATGCACACATGCTCACACCAAATGCTTTCACACTAGCCTTTTTCTCAGATATTGTCACAATTTGCTCATTTGTTGATTCCTAAAAAGCTAGGCATTCTAAGAAAACCGTTGCAATCCTGTTTTTTTTCTTCCTTGAGATGTTGTTCCAGTTTCTTTAAAGGGCTGGTTTACGCACCAGTTTTTGGAGCTTCCACTACAATTGCACCTCAATCCTCTCCAGAGTGGACTAAGTAGTTCCAGTAGTTAACTTCACCTCGTTTTGCCCCGACAATGTAGCAGGGCTATAGAGATGAAGGGAGGAAAGTTGGTAACTTTACCTTGTTAAAATTAAATAAATACTGTAGTAAGTGGGGCTTTACTCCATTGCTGGTGCACATAAGACAATATTAAGTCACCTCTGCAGTCTGTTCTCTTTCAGTGAGGAGGGGAAAAAAGCAAAATTGACAATATTTGTCAGTATCATTTCAGTTTTGCCTTCTGCCTCCATGCCAGGGGTAGCAACAATGGTGTAGGAGCCCTTATGGAGGAAGGAGGGGGCAGCCAAGATTCCCCTAATTGTCAAGAGCTCTGGTTAAGGAAAAGACTACCGTTCTTTGCCAGAACAACAGTGATTGTGGCCAGAAGTGCTGTTCACAAGTAACAGGATGGCCAGTAGATGCTCCTGAGCAAAAGAAGTACTGTATATGTGTGTGTGTGTGGGGGATTTGTGTGCAAAGATGCAGGTGAAATTTCCCTAGTACTGCCTACTTCAAGGACAGCTGTCTACTCTATTGTGTAGGGATAGTGCACAATTAGCTTTGAAGGAAGTTGATGCTTATATACCATTAACGATATACATCTAGAAGCGCCCACACACACTGGGAGCCATACAGTCAGGAGACTGTACATACAGGAGAGAGAGCATTACCTCTTTATCCTGCTGAATGTATAGCCTGACTGTCACTGAAGATTATGTGCCTGCCACAAGATACAGTACTTCTTGTCCAGAAACATGCATCCATGAACACCTAATTTACACGACTGCAGGAAACGGAACAGCTTGATCAGAGCCAATAGCCTCCTCCCTCACAAATTCTCTGGAGTTCATACTCCAAAAGGATGCCCAGATGCACCTTGAACGCAGCCAAGACACTGGAGACCCCAGCTCCTTCTGAAAGTACAGGCCATGCCCGAATTTTCTGATTGGAAACACATGCATGTTACCCACACAGGTATGGGAAAAACAACAACCATACGGGCATTAAGAGGCAAAGATGCCCTTGGTTCCTATGCAGCCTATTTAGCTGCATCCATACACAGAAAAGATGACGTTTGTGCTTCTTCCTGCATAGGAGTGCATTCTATGTTACAAACTTGTGATGTTAGAAGTGGCCCTGAAGATGTTGTTGGCCAATGCCAGAGGTCCCTATCCTAACCCCTGAGGAACAAGCATGAAATAGAAAACCAATCAAGGGACACAGAGAACAGGAACAGAAAGCCTCTGCAATTCTAAAAGAAGGGCAAAAGAAAGGTCTTTGCTCTGGCCCAATCTTGACCAGAATGGAAGAGCAGTTATGGAGCAAGCTCAGATCTGGAAGGGCAAGGAATGTCCCCCAAGCCTATACTAGACAAGGAGGACCCAGAAGATACCAAGCCTGATGGCAGGAGGAAACGTTCCCCTTGCTGCAAGGATCCGACTTCCCAACCTTGCCAGGAACAGCCTCAACCCGATACTCCAAAACTAAGCCCCAGGTGTGTGTGTGTGTGGGGGGGCTGTCTTCCTCATCACAGCGCCTGAAGCCTCCACTGCTAAAGGCAATTGTAATCCCGATTCTACACCTTCGTCCTTAAACCAAAGCCTTAAATATAGTCTCTAGGACCCTCCATCTCTGGCCCCGACGGAGAGAGAAGCGATTCCCAGGACCCCAACTTTCTAGGGCTGGAGCTACGCCTAACACCCCCCCCCCATACTCTTCCTGAATATGGAAGAACTCCACTCGTGATCCCCCAGGAAAGGAGCCCCCGAGCGAGAAAGGGCTGCAGCCTGCCCACACATCCAGACAACGTTTCAAGAAAGGTAGGAGACTCCTGAGGATTTTTTCCCCGCGGGACCCGAGCGACCCCCGTTGAGCGCAGCAGGGCAGGCGAGTTCCCACCCTGACCAGGGGGGGTGGGGGGGAGAGCGGGAGACCCTCCCCGGCCGGGGAGCCCCACTGACCTCCACGGGGGCGGCGAGGCCCTGGGGCCTCGCTTGTGTGTGTGTGTCCCCCATCTTCGCCGGGGGGAGACCGGGCAGCGCAGGCGGGGTCCTCGCTGCCCCCCCCCCGCGGCGGCCTGCCTCTGCCCGGCGGACCCTTCCACGCGCGCGGCCTGCTGTCCTACCTGGCCGGGGGGGGGCGAGTCGCTGGGCCTCCTCCGCTCCCTCTGCCGCCTCCGCCGCGGCCGCGCTGCCTTCCCTCGCTCGGCCCCAGCTCGGCGGCGGGGAGGAGCCGCGGCCGAGGCCTCTCGCCAATCCAGGCCCGGCCGGGGCGGAGCAGCGTCGCCGAGGAGGGGCTCTCCTGGGCGGCCTCAGCAGCGGCTGCTGGCGCCGGCCCAAGCGGGCACCCTCCGGCCGGCCGGCTTCGTGCGGCACCTCCTCCACTCCACCCACCCCGGTCGTGCCAGGGACGGGCCGCCCGGCCGCCGCCGCCGCCCTCCTCCTCCTGCTGCGGCGGCGGAGGCGAGACTCCAGCGCCAAGCACAGACCGACACGACACGCGCGGCCCACAGCGCGCTGAGCCCAGCCTGCTCCTCTCTCTGTTCGTGGCCAGACTCCGCGCCACCCTGCTGGTGGCAGGCACCGCCTTCTGTTTGCAAGCAAGGTGCCAAGCTGCGCGCTAGCCGGCCGGGTGCCAGCAGCAACCCCCACAATGCTGCCAGGCAGGCAGCAGGGTCCGGCCTGGATTAGCCAGTAAGCAAAATAAGCCCATCCATGCTTACGGCCTCAAGGGAAGGGGGCACCACAGACTTCTTTCCAGTGCCGGATTTACTATGGACCAGGAGTGGACCATGGTGCAAAAAAACAAAAACAAAACCCCACTTAACCAAAACAAAGTCTGGAAAAAGATTATATATATATTAGGGGCACCATAATCTTTTCAGTGCTTAGGGAAGGTCTTACAGTGCAATCCTATGCATGTCTGTAACTAGAAGAAAGCCCATTGAGTTGAATGGGACTTACTCCCAGGTTAGGGTGCATAGAATTGCAGCATTAATCCAGCCCTGGGCAGGATTAATGGACTAAAGACTGGTCCTTGTATGTCCCCAGCCATCTAGTTTCCCTCTGCATTATAGCCCAGGCAGGAAGAAATGAAAAGAGGGGGTAGCAGCCCTCCCTTATCAGTGTTCAGGAGAGAAGTCTGAATAATCAGGAGATGAGCCAAACCACTATAGTTTTTAGGTGGATTATTTCACGGTTGCCTTTATTAAGGGCGTTAATAGGTGAAGCCTGAGGCAACCTTATCACCATTGCTACTTCTTCCAACTCAGGCAGCTGCTCACCATGCATTGTGAAGAACACATCAGAAAACCCTGCTAGGTTGGACCAAAGATCCATTAATTCAGTATTCTGTTTCCAGCAGTGGCCAGCTAGAGGCTTCTGCGAAAGCAGGGCATGAGGGAGTCTCTCTCCATTGTTTGCCTCCAGCATCTAGGAATCAGAGCTATATTGTCTTCATACTTGGACATTCCATTTAGCCCTAGTGATTAATGGCTAGGTGAAAATACTCATGTCTCTCTAACGGCATCATAGCCTAAACCAGGGGTTCTCAACCAGTGGTACTTTGGCCAACTGCTGGTGGCACTCGGACCACCGGAACCCCGCTCCGAGACAGCACTTTCAGCAGCGTGTTTTCACTCCTGAGAAGCTCCTGCCTTTGGCTGAGCCTCTCGGGAATGCTGAGAAGTGCCCTCCCAGAGCCTCCTACCTGCGTTTTCTGGCCTCCGAAAACCTGGACGTAACTGGTGATGATGTCATTGCCAGTCACTTCTGGTGGTACGTATCAGGAGAGTGGTGCCGGAGGTGAAACTTGGCCAGGAAGGGGTTGAGAACCCCTGCCCTATACCACACACAGTACTCCCAAAAAGGTTAGTTGATTTCATAAGCCCAGCCTTTTGGCCTCAGATCTGCCAGTTCCTCTTGCTTGGGGTGGTTCTATAGCAGCAGTAGAGCAACTTGGGACCCAAAGATGGTTCGATCTCCAGTTAAGGGGCCTCCAACAGCCAGCCTGTGAAGGACCCCTGCTCTGAGATCTTGGGAGAGCTGTTACACGTCATAGTAGTGAATACTGAGCTAGATGGACAAATGGTTTAATGGGTAGAAGATATGTTCCTCTTCAGGCTGGACCCTGCTGCCTCTAAACCTTATTTGCCTCCAGGTTGTTTGCATGCTTCATCAGTTTATTTAGTTATTTTTATTTAAATAATGTATACCCCACTTTTCCCTTGCCACAGCAAATGCCCACAGCAGCTTACAGTGTTTACAAAATACAACACTTTCAGGCCATTGTGATGTAAAGTAGATGTACAAAAGGATCCGGAGTCACTGTGGGACCTGGCACTGCCCTGAAGGAGGAACCACTGCTTCTTCATTCCCCGTTCTCTGCCAGATGGAGATGGTCCATTCAGAACCTTCATAGGTTTATACAGGTGAAGAGTTAGAGGGGGCTGAATGCTTTGCATGGTTTTGTGGCTTCAACAGAGTGAGGTATGCTAGCCTAACTCTCTGTACAGTACTTGAAATATGACAATAAATGAGGAGTAGAATGTGCTAATTAACAGGCAGCCTTGCAGAAAGGATTGCATCACTCTGAATATTGCTGCAGTGTCACTGGAAGCCACCTTCATAGATGCAAATACTTATGTGAGTGGCGCATAAGTGACTCACAGTGTCATTTAGTCATATTTAAAGCCTTTTCAGAAATAATTTCCATCAAAAGTAGCAACCTACACAGACAGCATCAGCATATGAGAAAATGAAATTGAACCATTGCAGCTTTGCAGACTTTTAACAAGCACACAAAAGAGTACCTCATCTGTTGATTTCTGTCTGGTCAGCATTCAGTGGCCAGCCACTCTGCAATGTAGGGAGGAAGGGAAGAGAGACAGAATAAACAAGGCCCTTTCTATTGCTCTGCCTGACACAAAATCCATCAGGTCCCTCCCCTTCAAGGGGACAGACAGACATTATGGCAGCAAGCCACTGTTTTTTCCTAATTGATTCTCCTTCATCACCTTTCCTCCCTGTCATGTCTTCCTTAGCTTATAAACTGGAACACTATCAAATGTAGGTGCTTTATAAATCACCACAATCTGATACACACAGCCTCTTGGGAGGGAGGGAACTACACTTGTAGCCAACACCACTTCCATGTATAATACAAGTGGAACTTTAGATTACGAATACACTTTCAGATAATTCTTCATTAGAGATACACATACCACAAAGTGTTTGAGGGGCACCTTAAAAACTGAAACCTTTTGAGGACTAGAGCTCATTTCCAATATCTGACGAAGTGGGCTCCAGTTCACAAAAGCTCCTGCCACGAATCTAAAAATTCATTCTACAAGGAAAAGCTCTCTAGTTCTTGTGAGCACATGCACGTACAAAAGATGTAGTTGGATGCTAACACTTTTTAAAATTACAGACAGCAGTGTCTGTAAGACTCTCTCCTCAGTTTACAGAGCCTTCCATGCACGTACAGTATCTGTACAGGTAAAAGGTACAGTGTCTGTACAGACAGCAGTGTCTGTAAGCCCTATTGCTTTACTGCAGGCTTGCTTAAGTCCCACTACACTCAGTAGACCTGACAAGTAAACTATGCACAGAATTGCAGGCTTAACATCCAAACACAAGACACATTAAGTTCTAGCTAAAATACCACTGAAATCAATGAGGCAAATTAAGTAATATTAATTTCAATGAGATGTAAGAATCTCAGCTTTCTGAGGGTGCAACCCATTAAAAGGGTCACTTAGGGATATTGCCCCCTGCTGGCCAGTGTGCCAAATAACAGACCATTAGTTTTTCCCTTGCAATAATTAAACAGAAATTACCATAGAAACAGAGTGTTTTGTTTAGATAAATAAAAGTAGATTTTTTTAAATAAAAAAATGGTTGCCTAGATTGGCAGCCACGCTAGTCTGTGATCGAAAGTAAATGACACAGGGCCTATTGCAATTAAAGCTTTTAAGAAGAAGCAGAGGTTTGGGGTCAGCTTTTATTATTTTGAGCAATCCAGTACATTAACTTTGTGTAGCCCTGAAAGAAGTCTACAGTAGATACTGAAAACATGCAGCCAAGAATCTTTCCATACACGATTCTAAAGGTTTGCTCACAAAACCTTTGTCAATCTCTTCTCTCTGTGGGACACTGTGATGAAAAAGCTTTTTTGGTTTTAAGTTCCTAGCTGGATTTCTGGTTATGTTTTCTCCTTCAACAATAAAATAAAAGGTGCCATGGCAGCATAACGTTTGCCACTGGAAGGCAGGGTGTAGTAGTTAGATTACTCTTCCTGGAGACTTACAAGTCCCACCGGCTTTTGAACGGTGGCAGAGTCCAACTGACCCGGGCAGAAAATAAATGAACCAACTCCAAGCGGCGGTGCCTCGCTGCCAGTCAAAGTGCCGACGATGCAAAGGGAGAAATACGGCAAAACTGGCTAAGATCAGACGGGACGATGCAGTCCGAGCGTTTCAGGCATTCCGCTGCCGTCCTCCGCGGAGACCAATCATTGGGTTCAGCCAGCCGGAGGCTCTTTTTAGCAGGCCAGGTCGAAATCGTCGCGCTCCTGATTGTAGTTCAGGACGTGGTGGCGAATGCGGGAGGAGTCAGTCCAGGTGACGAAGTCCTCCAGGGCGCGGGTGACCAAGAAGGCCGGGTCGGTGACTACCTCGGGGCCCACGCGCACGTGGCCCTGCTCCACGAAGGTGACGGCGGCCTTCATGTTCTGGGCCATGCGCAGCTTGAGGAGCAGCGAGGGCAGGCGGCGGCGGCAGAAGGACGAGGCCGAGACGCGCTCGCACTGCTCCAGGGAGCTCTTGGAGCTCACCAGTCCCAGGGCGTAGAGCTTCTCCAGGAGGGCGGCGCTGCTGCGCGCCCGGAAAGACGCCGACTCGGGCGCCTCACCCAGGTCGCGGATGCGGCGCGCCAGCTCCCGCACCGCCCGGCTCAGCTGGTTGTAGCGCGTGTAGTCCTCCCGGCGCGGCAGGCGGTAGCGCCGCAGGACCCGCAGCTCGGCCAAGTTGCCCGCCGCCGCCTCCCAGTTCACCAGGTCGAGCTTCTTGAGGAGCTTCTGCTCGTGGAACTTCAGCTTGCGCACCATCCTGGGGCCGCAGCGGGTCAGAAGATCAGGAGGACCAAGCAGGGAAGCCCGGCGACGGCGCCGTCGCTTCCGGCGCGATCTGCACGCTTAACGCCACGTGCCCAAGACTTCCGGCCGCCTCGTTGGGTTTTTTTTAAAAGAACGACGTGACTCCGCCCCCCTCACCGACCCTCTTAAGTTTGGGGCTCGTGGTCTGGCGATCTCATCGCACGCTTTTACGTTCTGCTGTAGGCCGCGTCTTTGCATGTTTGTAAAGAAAACCAGGATACAGGATATTATATTTAGGTGTGATGTGTGATATAATACAATTATAATAATAACTGTCGTTCACCATCAACGTCATTATCAGGATGTAAGGGACTTCCGGTTTTGTACCGGAAGCATTTTTCGCGGACGCAAGAGTTTCGCCACGGAGGTCGAAAGAAGGGCTGCCTAGAGTCAAAACATTTGGGGCGTTGAAGGGTTTTCCGTTGCTCCCCGAGGGGAGGGTGGAAGGAGTGGGAGCTGCCCGTTAAAACCAGTGGGAAAATCCAAAGTTCTAGTGTAACGCTGACTGAGCAGTACCAGCTGTTTCACTTCGACCAAAGGAAGAACAGCTGGTCCCTTTTGAGCTTCTGGCAAGGCGGAAATAAATGAATAGCTAGCTAGCAGGAGAGGCGTTCCTGCTCTTCCTCATTCCTGCCTTATTTGTGAGAAAATTGTGACATCACTTCCAGAGTCTAACTTGCCCATAAAAAATTGTGACCGGTGGCGGATTTCAAATTCTATTGGATTCTGTCTCCCTAGTCTTTTCCTAGTTCTATGATTTTCCAGACTAGTCACTCGGAGAAAGGACGACAGGAGTAGCCAATGAGTGATGTAGCAAGAGACTGAGCGGCCAATCCAGGGGGCGGGGAGGAGAACCCTTAGAAGGCCAATCGTGTTCTCTGGATGGGTGGACGCCATTGGGTTTATCTCGGCCAATCAGCGATGGAGCGAATATTTGAACTGGAGCTTAAAGCGGACTAGAAAGCATTTTTGCGGAGCGGTTGGAGAAGGAGAAAGCGCTTTTGCGGAGCCGGTGTGCGCGCGGCGGGCAGTTAGGTAGGCAGGCTAGCCGGCCGCAGAAATGGAGGGGCTGTTAGGGTTGGGGGTGGTGGTAGTGGTAGTGGTTTCGGCCAGGCTGAGGGCTGCTTTTAATGGATCCTATAATTTAAAAAGTTGCATTTTGTATCGGTGGTTTCATGCAGGCCGCTTTCCATCCATGGCAGCTGTGATATAAATGAAGCTTATTTATTTATTTATTTTACAATATTTATATCCCGCCTTTCTCCCCGAAGGGACCCAAGGCGGCACACCTTGTGTGCATGGAGGGCTCTGAAAACTGAGACTCTGAATAAGGACAGGGCATAACTGGGCTGGCTGCTCTTGAGAATTGGAGGAGGCGCTTTCCCCTTTGGGCTGGGCTGGGGCAAAACAGTCAGGAAAGAGGCGGCCCCGGCGGCTTCTGTGATGCTTGCGGGTGTCTGAACGTTGCTGTAAGGCTGGTGCCACGGCCCCGCCCCAAGGATCAGTCGGGTTTCAGAAAGAGCTGGTGTTTCCAGGGGTTCCTCTGCACTGCAATGCTCAAGCCCGACCCACACTGCACGATTTCCAGACGTTTGCGCGGAGCTCTGCTGAGCTGTGGTGAGGTGTCTGGTTCCCAGGTTCAAATCCCCGCTCAGCCACGAAGCTTCCTGGGTGACCTTGGGTCAGTCACTATCTCTCAGCCCCACCTACCTCACAGGGTTGTTGTGAGGACAAAAGGAGGGGAGGAAATATGTACACCACTCTGAGCTCCTTGGAGGAAGGGCGGTATAAAAATGTGAAAAATAAAAAATAAATAAAATACCATTGCCAAAGCGAGCAGAGCAGCTGCGATCTCCCGATTTCAGGCGCGTACATAAAGTTGTTTGCCCATCTTTTGAGGGGCGGGTTTGCGGAGCCACTGCAGCCAACCAATCGGATGAGAGGGTGGGATGAAAGGGGCTGTCAATCAATCTGAACTCACTTGAGTCTCCAATTTCGGCAGAAATTGTTTTGTTAGTTTTCTCTCCTTCCTGCCTCTCTCTTCTTTTCTCTCCTCTTGTGTATCGGATCGCACTTGTGCTTAACCAATCACCGCTTGCGCTTTCTAAGAAGGCGGGACAACCGGAGGGACTAATTGCGGGAAGACACTCCTACAGACGAGTTCAGTGCACGGAGGCGAGTGGCCAGGCACCTACGATCGCTCGCCTCCACTCCTGAGCTTGTGCGGTGTGAGTTGGGCTTTAGGCTTTATACTGTACTTGCATTCCTTGGAGTTGTAGTTTCAGCTCTGTATTGGGTATTCTAATGCTTATGCCTGTTTTAACAGGGAAATGTGGGGTATGAATGGCCTGAATGGAGAAGGCAGAAAAGCTTGTAAGGTGACATAGACGTGCCATCGTGCTCCACTCCCCTGATCTACACCCACTGTGCTTGCGTTGACACCCCACCCAAAACCCTGCCCTAGGCTCCACCGGTTTCTTCTATGCGCTTGTCCCTCCTGATTGTCCCGCCTTGTAATAAAGCTCAACGCTGATTGGCTGAAAACCCCTCTCATCCCATTGGTCAATTTGCTCCGTGTCCTGCCCTCTCAAAATCATGAGCATGGTCCACGGCCAATTGTAACGGAACTCGGGAGAGCTGGTGATTGGTTAAAAAAGAAGCCACCCGGGACGCGCTGGGAGCAGTGCAGTGTAGATCAGCCAGGGAAGGGGCTGGTGTGGGTGAAAGGGAGAAATTGCAGCTTCTGCAAGAGAATGAGAGAGGAGTGAAGACATCTCCAGGGAGCAGGGGAGTCTCTCTGCGGATTTGATCTGAGGTATAAGGATGTCAATGCGAGTAGATAAATAGGTACCGCTTGCGGGAAGGTAAACAGCGCTCCGTGTTCCAGCTGCATGCTACGCGCTGCGGCAAGGAGAGTCATACCGGCCACAAGCTTCGTGGCTGAGCGGGGATTTGAACCTGGATCTTCCAGGTCTAAGTCCGACTCCCAAACCACTACCGCTTGCCAAACAGGTACCACTTGCGGGAAGGTAAACAGTGCTCCATGTTCCAGCTGCATGCTATGCGCCTGCGCGAGGCTGGAAGCACTCGGAAAGCATCCAAGTGAACTCGGATGCTTTCCGAGCCCTTCCAGCCTTGTCACGTACTTGCGCGAGGCTAGAAGCTCTCTGAAACGGCCCAAATAAACCCGGGCCATTTCGGAGAGCTTCCAGCTTCACTACGTGACTCGGACGTTTTCAGCCTCGCACAGGCATGCAACAGTGCACTAGCGCTGCGTTGGGTGCATGTCCCAGCCGGACAGGACAAAGGGACGACCGGCCGGGAGCCCTGGATTTGGGCTCCGGAACCGGGATTGTCTCGGCTGGAACCAGGACTATGGTAAGCCTACCTCAGAACATATTCCTGAAGGGACCAGCATTGTTAGTTTTTTGCAACAGAAACAACAAAGAGTGTGTTATGACACCAGCAAGTTTATTGGTGCAGAAGCTTTTCTCTGATAGAGGGCTCAGCTCGACATGAGACTATGTTGTAATATTTGTTAAATCTATAACAGTTTTTGAGCTTGAAATGTTTCTCCTCTTCTATTTTGGAGGAAAAAACCAGTAAAAATTATAGTGTACCTTTTTATTGTTAATGGGCTAGTCTATTCTTGAAGGATAACCATTATAAAAATTGTTGTTTTTTGTTTATGTGCATATGTAACACCCATCAGTGTGCCTGGTATTCAGAGCATAAAGGAAAAGTTGAGACCTTGCCCCTATGATCTGCCATTTTGAAAATGGGGCGAGAACAGGAGGAGGGGTGGGAGAGGCAAATTCATTACATGGACTTGAGCTGAGAGTCTGTGTGCACAGTTACGTAAGAGGAAAGCCTCATTCAGCTCCATGGGGCACACACATTGGAGTTTCATTGATGTAAGCAGCTTTTGCAGTGGAAATGGACTAGGGGGAGAGAGGACATAAAAATCTCTGATGTAAAATATGCATCCCTTTGTTTTGTATCTAGAATAAATAAGATGGCTACCAACTTTGCCACTCGGTACAAAAAAGATCTGAGTACCAGTACTCTGAAGACAAAACTTGTTCACCGAAAGGCCCTCGTGCAAAAAGAGAGCAGGTACAAAGAGTTCAACAAGGGCAGGCAGTTTGGACTGATGGATGTGAACACGCAGTTGCCAAGGAACAAGGAGCGTTGTCTGGAGGAGATTGGTGAAGTGTCCTCTCCAAAGAGCAAGGCAAAACCGAGTGAGTAGAAGCTTGTGGCTAGCAAAACATTGCTTTAGACTTGGCCGCTGTAGTCCTCCAGGGAATCATTAAGTCAATAAGTCGTGAATTGCTTTTGGGAATCATTATGGTTGAAAAGCAGTATACAAATATTGTAAAATCAGTTATATGATCTCTGAGATTTAGATGTCGCATTAAAATCGGTGGTACTTGGTTTCAAGTAAACATGTGTAAGATTAGGTTGTTCTTTCTCATGTAGTTAGTGGGAGGAATCTGAATTATCCCTCTTTACCACATAGGCCAAACTGGAAATGCTGCAACTAAGACTCATTCCCAGGAGCGCATAGAAATGCTCCAGCGTTACAAAATTGAAAAAGAGCTTCGCAAGTTAAAGGAGCAGAGAGAGAAGCCTGTGTTTAAAGTTGGGCGGTTCAAACCAGAGACCCCTGCCTTCCTTCCACCACCGTCGCAGATTCCAGTGCTGAGCAAGCCAAAAGAGAAAGTAAGAAGAAAAGCAAGCATTACTTTCGAATGTTGTCTGTGTTGGCTATATTTTGTATTCTGTTTCTCTGTCACTCACGTAGACCTGGTTCATGTATATATAAACATCTCTGTTAAACTGTCTTGGTTTCCCCCCTTGTTGCCAAAAGAGCTGGTTCTTAGGGAATTCACACAGCCCTATTTGGAACATGGGATCTTAGTCTGGATGCAGATCAGTGTAATGCAGAGCATCCCCTTTAACTTGGCAAAGGGAATGAGAGAAATAACTTCCAATAATAAAAGATTATAGCTTTATTAAGAAAGGACAAAGGTAGAAATATTTCTACCTTTGAAACAGAGGAATAATAGAAAAATATGTTCTTTGACCTAAAAATAGTGTAGAAAGTTCCTTGCTCTTATGGTGGTTGCATGTGGTGCAGAGTTTATTTAGGTGCATCTGAAGGAAATAAGGGGGTTCAGGGAGAGAATTCCAACCCAGCTTCTAGCAACTAGAGAACAGGGAGAGGAAAGGGTGGGGGGAGTTTCAGCATGGCATATAGCTAACTGCCCTGAAGAAGAGGGCCTTGCCAGAGTAGAAGGTCAGCGGTGTGGAAAAACCCTGTCCTGCTACAACACATGGAGGTGTTGCGCCAGAGTAGAGAGACAACTTGTTGGGCAAAATCCTTTTCTTAAGGATTTTTGGAGTTGCTGCTAATTATTGAGGATAAATGTGTAACTTGAGGTGCTTTGTCAACGGGTAAATGGGAAGGAGATTTTTTTTCCCTAATCAGGCAGGATGTAGGTAAACGGGTAACCTTCTGTTGCTTCAAAGGGTTAGCAGTGTCCGCTAAAATGCATCAAATAGTGGTGACAGGGATGTCTGGTATCCTAAAATGAGGTTTACATAAATTAATGCAAAATGCAATAAAAATAAATGCAGATATATTGTTACAAAGTTACAGAAGTTACTGGAATTGCAGGAGGTCAAATACAAACTGTAAATACAGACAGGAGATGAGTACAAAGGATTACAAAGTTGCATTCAACTAGAGACACAAACTGGGATTGTCTCTCCTTCCAGGATGTGTGCCTGTGGGATTGGGGGGGGGGGGGGGGAGAGATCACATACATAGGCAGGAGTTTGAGGTTTGACCCAGAGTTCTTTGAGAGCCATGGCCTGTATGCCAGAGTTCTGTCCATTTTGTGCATAGAGGTTCTGAGAAAATAGTTCATCATGCCCAGTGGCGTTCATTGATATCTTTGTATTAGAGTCCATATTGTCTCTACATAAGATAACCATGAATAGAAAGAAAAACAAATAATAAAAGGGGGAGAAGATGTACTGGTAACACTCTTTTCCCCTATTCCTCATTTGTGCAAACCAGAATTGGGAACTATGGTTAGTGGATTTCTAAGACTGGCTTTGAGGCAAGCTAGTTCGTATGAGCATGATGGGAGGAGAGTGCGTAAGCATGAAGCCATTCAAAATGTCTGGACCGTGGTTTGGCTCTTACATGTAGCAATGGTGGCCTTGTGGGTCAGCCAGCTTGGGAACTGGCCAAAGGCCCACACCCATTAGAGGGCCTGTCTGGTTGGCCTGGCCTCTGAATCCTCAATTACATCCAGTGTGCTATCAGCAGGTGCACAGAGGGTGCCATGGGTTGCATGACTTTGCCTTGGGGGGGGGGGTGTCACAGCCTTTGGGTCCTACAGGGACTGTACAAGACCCAAAGTCTGTGGGATATTTATTGCCTCGCATCAGGCCACTTCTGTTCCACTTCAATAAGCCTGGTATGCTGTAACCATTTAGTTCACTTGAGCTGCCCAGCTGTAAGGCACATTACCAATCAGCCCAAATGTCAAGGCTGCTGTTTGCTCTCCGTTCTGCTTACGGTAGCTGCTACCACCCAGGCACTCGTCGAGTCTCTTCAGCTATGGGGATGCTGAATGACTTTAGGCACAAGCCAGCCCTTGGACTCCGTGGCACCTTCAGGTCCAGGCTAATATACACTTTTGGTAGCTGGATAAGTGGTAAGACTGGATTTAGATGCACCTCGTTCCTTCCCCCAATACTTGGTCACACAGTTAGATTGCAGATAGATTTTATTCAGTTAACATTAGAGGTTCCAAGACTCGCAAAAAAGGCATTTGAAAGGGCACAAGAATACATAAACAAAGAGCAGACAGAATAAAACAAGTCTAAAAATACCTATACTAACACTCACCTTAACACAGTGGTTCTTAACCTTGTTGGAGGTACTGAACCCCACCAGTTTCATATGCGCATTCACTGAACCCTTCTTAATTTGAAAAATAAAATATGATTTTCAAATTCAAAACATAGGTATATATTTTTAGGTATATATACATAGGTATATTTTTATAGGTGCACAAAATGAACAAAACCATTAAAGAACAAAACTATTAAGAACAAATATAAAACATGATTTTCACACAAAAACAAAAACATAATAATGAATATTTACTCACTGCAAATCAGTGTGACTTCTGCTGCTGCCTTTCAGAGACCAGTTTAGAAATGCGCGGCTTTACCTTGGCAAGTGCCACTCTCATGTCATGTCACACCCCTGCAGCCACTCAGAGAAAAAGCCTGTCACTCAATAAACCTTCAGTTTTCTTACTCATTACAGACCTCATAAAGGAGATTATACAGAATGCAGAAAACTAATTGCTATCTGCCGAGGGCGGACGCTCCAAGGCCTCCTCCGAGGCGTCGCAGGAGTGCGACGGGAAGGGCGGACCGCCTGGGGGCGCCGCGCGCCGCGCGCAGGCGGGGTCCACCCTTCCCGTCACACTCCAGCAACGCCTCGGAGGAGGCCTCGGAGCGTCCGCCCTCGGCGGAGCTCCAAGGCCTTCTGAGGGAAGCCCCATGCACAACGTCTTATTTATAAGCTTTAGCGCATGCGCAGTATGTTTCTGAGGGCAAATTTGCCCTCAGAAACGTACTGCGCATGCGCTAAGCTTATAAATAAGACGTTGCGCATGGGGCTTCCCTCAGAAGGCCTTGGAGCTCCGCCGAGGGCGGACGCTCCGAGGCCTTCTCCTGCCCAGCTCCAGAGCCGGCGGCAGCAGAGGCTCCGCTGCTGCCGGCTCCGGAGACATCCTCGTCGGGCGGCACGGGGGGTCATGAGGGCGGCGCGCGCGCGCCCTCGGGAGTCAGTCTTGCGGGTTCGGCGGAGGACTACTTCGCCGAACCCTCGAGACTGACTCACCGAACCCCTGGGGTTCGATCGAACCCCGGTTAAGAACCAGTGCCTTAACATCTCAAAGCTTAGTTGCAGTTTCTCCCTTAGGGCATCACCACCTCTGGTCTAGCAAGCATCCATCTTCCTTGCTTGCTGATGGCTAAATGAAGAATGATCTCTCAGGACCTCTCTTTGCATTTCTCTCTCGCGCTGTATTTGTCCCGTCAAGGGCGTTTGCCCAGGGAATACTTCATCGACAGTCCTTGGCGTTTCTTCATTCCACGCTTGACCCAGCTGCTGCACTTGGAGCATTTTGCTCTACCAAAGCTCCCCCGGCTACAAAGTCTCTTAATGCAGGAATTTCTCCAACAGCTCTGTTCCACTCTCCAAACAAATCAGCCTTCGTTGCCATTTTTACTCTAATCGGCCCCCTCATTATTGGGTTCACAACACACTGGTGTCTCCAGAACAAATTGCCGTTGTAAAGTTAGGGTCCACTGTAATTCTATTCAATGAGAACAATGTTCTGCCCTGATTTACTGGTCATGGAGAACCTGGTACCTTTTCAAGCCTTGAAAAAGCTGCTACTCTGCAGCAGAAAAATAAGCTTCTCTTCTTTAATTAGGAAGAGAGCAAACCAGACTTGGAAGATTTCTGTAATCCAGTTTTTCTCTTCTCCCTCCTCCTGCCTGCTCCCAAGGAAGTGTTTGAAATGCCCCAGGAGTCCACTGGGCGCCTGCTCCTCCCTATAGTTGTACAATCCTGAGTTGCTGCACCTGCACAGTGTCTTGGACGTTTTGCTTCACAGGTGCTCTTGTTGGCTCTTGTTGCTGCTCGGGCAGAATGGCTTTTGCACCCATTCCTGTCTCCGCCTACGTACAGCGGCCCATTGGCCAGTGCGACACAGTTGTTAGAGCTTTGGACTTGGATTGGTTCAAATCCCTGCTTGGCCCTGAAGCTCACTGTATAACCCTGAGCCAGCAGCTGCCTTCTCAGCTTAGCCTACCTAACAGTGTTGGTGTATGACAAGAGGGGGCATATATGCTACCACATGAGCTCCTTGGACAGGCTATCAATATAATCGTCCCATCATTTTGAGCTGGTTCTGTCCATTGAATTTCCTAAAGTTGTGTGGAAGACTCAATTGATGGGAGAGGGTTTTACTTTGAGCGTATTTCTTTTAAATGTCACACAAGGAACCTTTTCTTGTACACAGTGAAATATAGTACAGTATACAAATTTGTCACGTTTTCAGTCAAGCCCTCTGCATTGCTCAGTGCTGACTTACGGTAAAGCTGCTTACTACTCTGCTTTGGGCTGTTTCTAGGTGGCGGCAGCAGCAGCAGCAGCAGCAGCACCACCACCACCTCCAATGCGGGTAACAAGATGGAGAGCAAAGAACCAGTTGGAAGCAACAGTTAAATCTTCAGCTAGATCACACCTTCCTGTGGTTTGTCTCTCTTAAAACTCTTTTCATTCTTGGTCACACCCTTTAGTGTTAAATACAGAAGTGAGGCGCGAGCCTAGCCTGGCTATGTGTAGACAAGCTAGTACTGTAAATATCTTCATGGGCTACTGGCACCCAGTTATATTAACTATCAGAATGGGATTAAGGCCATAACCTTGTAATGGATGAAATTAGTCTCTTGCCAGTAATGGATGAAATTAGTCTCTTGCCAGTATTTAAAGTTCTGCATTGTGGATTCTAGAAGTGTGTGTGTGTGTGTGTGTGTGTGTGTGTGTGTGTGTGTGTAGTCTTAAAGCCTCCCCTTGTATAAATCAGCCTGACAACTCAGATTTACTTTGGAGGCTCCCCACAGTCTTCCCTTGCCATTAGAAGCACAATGAGTGGGTACCAGAGGGCCCTGTGGCACCCAGAATGTGACTCGCCCTCCCCCCCCCCCAGGAGGTGCCCCAGTCTCCACCACCTTTTGGTGGGCAATGTAGACAGGCCTCTTCGACCTGCTCTTGTTTAGTCTGTCCTCCTGTGTACTGTGTTGAATTGCTGCTCCTGTTTAAATCTTCCGTGAGTGTGGTTGGTGTACAATGCATTTCTTGTATTTCTGTAATTTCTGTGGTGTTGCTTTGAATTGACAAGTACTCGGAATACAATTCTATTGTAGAAAGCCAGGCTATCAATTATAGTAATACATGGGTAAACATGACTTTCTCTCCGCAGATAAAGCCCACTAAGGACTGCAGTCTGCAACCCGCTCGGCATCAGAAAATCTATATAGACAGATCTCCCAAAAAAGAGAGCAAAGGTATGACTTGTACACCCTGTAGGACTGGCTTGGATGTCTATGCGAATAGTGTCTGTGTGAAGAGTTTGAACACTGGAGTCTCTTCCTGCCCTATCGCCAGTGCTCAGGGTGGATTACAATGTGTTCTTTCCTCGCTTGCATCTGTGCAACTACTGTACTTTGGGAGGTGGATATGTTGCCCTCTTGTAACATAGTCGCACAGAGACCCAACTGGTCATATACAAATGTCTCTCTTCACCTGGTATCCAGAAGTGCAAGTTTCCAAGCGCGCATGTTTTTGTTCTTCCAGGAGCGCAAACCTCAATCCCCAGAAGCACAAATGGAAGAATGACAAGAGCTACAGCCACAGCTCTCTCAAAAATACCACAGGCATCACAACTAATTACAGGTAAAACTACTATGCTGAGCAGCTGGCTATGGTTGAAATTTGCACGACTTTAACGTCTCATCTTTTCACTCTTTACATCATTTTACTGTTGGCTCAACTATCCTTAAACACAGCTTTTTCCCCTTTCCCTGTTCCAAAAACAAATATCAGAATGGCACCTGTATAAAAGTCTTGGGAAATATTTCTGACTTGCCCTCCAATGCTTTTATTGTTTTGGAAGCTAACAGCCTTATGGTTAGAGGTGTTTGAAAATAGTAAATACGAAATAAAAATGCATAACACAGCTTTCTGCTAAAACATCTGTGAAAAAATAAAATAAAACCATGTCATTTTGCATCATTCTTCATCTGCTGACACTGTACAATCTATACCACCTATCTAAAAAGGTAAAGGTGACCCCTGACAATTAAGTCCAGTCGTGTCCGACTCTAGGGTGTGGTGCTCATCCCCATTTCAAAGCCGAAGAGCCAGCGTTGTCCGAAGACGCCTCCGTGGTCATGTGGCTGGCATGACTCTCCTTGCCGCAGCGCGTAGTGTTTACAATTGATAAAAATGGGGAAAACTTGGAATACAAACACAACACCACTTTCTAGTTCATGTTGATTAAACACCAAAATCTGCGAAAAAATAAAACCATTTTCAAACACCTCTACTTATGGTGACTTGTTATATAATGCACCGTCTGTCCTCTTTTAGATAATCTGCCACAGAAAAGGGGCACAAAAAAAGGAAAGCCGCAGAGAGGTGTGAAAAATGGAGGAGAAACGGTAAACTGCTTTTGTTTATCTTCCTGGTTTTTACAATGTACAGTCATAGGAAGCTACCTTCCAGGACTCGGACCATTGGTCCATTAGCTCGATATTGTCGCCGCTGATTGGCAGTGACTCGCCAGGATTTTGGACAGGGTTTTTTCTCTGCGCTGTCTGGAGGTGCTGGGCATTGAACCTGGGACCTTCTGCATGCAAAGTAGACGCTTGTTCACTAAGCTACAGCCCCTCCACGTGGAGGAAGGTGACTTTCAGATTTTGGAATGTGGGGTTGGGTTTTGTGTTGAAAAATGAAATGCAGAACATTAAATTCTCGGCTTTTAAAAATATGACTTGTTCTGTAGAGATACATTTGCGCTTTCACTAACGTTCAATTTAAAACAAAAAAAATTAATAGCGTGCGTTTTGCAGGGGAGAATTTGTTTTATAAGTTTTATAAGTTGACTGTTGGTGTGTGTATATTGCAAATAGCTGGTTCTAATAGGATACAACCCAAAGGTTTTATTTCTCCTCCTGTGGTAGCAAGAAAACCTTGGGGTACAACACTTCTGAGTTTTACTCTGGGAGGCCTATCTGGTACAGTGGGACCTCCCAAATCCAGGTTGGAATCTGACAGAGGTAGACTCCATAAGCCTCCCTACTTCGTCAGTAAATTTTTGTGTATATTTATCTTACTGTCCTCTCCTTCCAACAATTGTTCCTAATATGGTTCACAATTGCTAATAAAAACAATTGTTGATTAAAAAAAACACCACATTGAAGATACTCAATGTCAAGATTAAAAGGTCTGGAAAAATAACAAGGCCTTTAAAAAGGGGTTTGCACAGGGGCAGCAAGACTAGAGGGAGTTGGGCAGATACTCCTGTGGGACCAGGCTCCTGGCAGGCAGGCTCATGTGGAATGAGGGGACCCGGCTTCAAGTCATCTATGCAACAACCATATTGTAACCTGGGGGTTGGAGGCAGCGGGGATGGGAAATAGAGAGTTTGTGGGAACGGGCAAGATCTGAACTGAGAAACTGCTGGCTTATTTGACTAAACCAACTTGTAGACAGGCAATGATGCCATTGCATATTGAGAAACTCCGCATCCTATGTCTGTAACCATAGAGACTAGCAAGTTCTGAAGAGCTACTCAAGCACTGCCTAGGAACACCTGAAAGGCTGCCTGGTCCTTACAGAGCAGAAACACAAGATTTAAAACGAGGCCCTTCTGTCTCTTGCGATAGGCCTTGCATGATATGAAAGAGAATGCTGTGGCGGAGGCTGTGAAAGAAGGGGCCGACTCCCAGATCCCGCCAGTCGCAGACCCTGAGCAGGCTGAGAACCCCACCGTGCCAGCAGCTGGCATCCCAGCTCCTGCCCTGCTGCGAAGATCCTTTGCCCCTCAGAACTTTCTGTTTCAGCCTCTGGAAGGCTTGGCCACCTACAAGGTGAAGCCAATGACCCCTTCCACGGCAGAGGTATTTTTGTCCCCCAATCTGTGCTGGAGCCCCACAAAGTCTGCCAGGTAAGGATTTGTGTCTTTCTGTCATTCAAATTAAAAATGCAATTTTGGGCAACTACCGTATTTTTCGCACGTTAAGACGCACTCCCCCCCCAAAAAAACATAGGGGGAAAAAAGTGTGAGTCCTATCGTGCAAAGCCTTAAAAAAATACTTACGGGGCTTTTTGGGGAGGCCTGCGCGAGCCTCTGCAGGCCTCCCCAATTTTCAGTTTGGCCGAAAACAGCGATTTTCAGCCATTTCCGGTTTTAGCGAAAACCGGAAATGGCCGAAAATAGCCGTTTTCAGCCGAACTGAAGATCAGGGAGGCCTGCAGAGGCTCGCGCAGGCCTCGCCATCTTCATTTCGGCCACTGTGCAGGGCTTCTGGTCGCGTCCTGGGCCTGGGCTAAGTTCCCAGGCCCAGGACGCGACCTGGGAGCCCTACGCAAACATCGCAGCAACTGCGATGTTTGCGCAGGGCTCCTGGTCTCGTCCGGCGCCTGCGCTAAGTTGCCTGACACTGTACGCGATCAGGAAGCTCTTCCTGATTGCGTCCAGCGTCAGGCAACTTAGCGCAGGTGCCGGATGAGACCAAGAGCCCTGCGCAAACATCGCAGTTGCTGCGATGTTTGCGTAGGGCTCCCAGGTCGCATTCTGGGCCTGGGAACTTAGCCCAGGCCCAGGACACGACCAGGAACTGTACAGCTGGGGAAGAAATTAAGAGGTACTACTAGCAAGGGCAAAAGGAGGTCGGTGTTTTTATTTTTTTAATACATCCAACATTTTATCAAGCATATGATTTTTCCATATGGATGCATATTTTTTTCAAAGAAATAGAGCTTTGTATCTTTTTTTAAAAAGCAAACATCCCCTTGTAATGCCCCTCTAAAGATCTCACAGCTAATATAGTTTTATAACCAGTCATGTCATGATTGTAGAAAAAACTCTAGAAGCACTCTCTTTAGAAAAAATGTTTCTATCTTATATTTCCTGACATTTTCCTCTCCACTGGTTGAAGCATTAGTCTTCAAAAAAGGATCTCTGTTGTGATGGATTAATTTGCTTCTTTTTGTTGCCTGCACGTGATCATGACCACAATTCAAAGAGCTCAATTATTTGTGCCATGGTTACTACTGTATGCTCAGCAGATATCTCTCTCTCTCTCTCTCTCTCTCTCTGTATCACAAACTACTTTTGAATTTAAGTTCCAAAACTGGCTTGCTCACACAGTGCATGAGAGATACAGCTAAAGGAGCGGAAAAAAAAAATCAAATGGACATGTGTTGTTTATTGAGAATCTCTGTGATATGAATTGACCAGAGTTAGCTGACACTTGAGAGCAGACAAAGAGCACTTGATTTTTTTAAAACGTATTTTTAGCTCCAGTATGACGCATGCGTCCTATGGTGCGGTGCGTCCTATGGAGCGAAAAATACGGTAGATCACAGTACTTGTGGTTTTCAAAGGAGCACAATAGTAGTCTCGTAGGCCACCCTTCAAAACAGCATTCAATTAAAAAAAATTGCAGTAAAACACAATGACAGCAGTAGGATGATGCGAGGCAGAAACAGCCTTAATCCATAGTCCAAAAAGTGTGTGGCTCCCCAAGGGATCCAAAGCCACAGTAAACCTGTGAGCCTGAGTAGTATTCGGAAGTCGTTGAACTGAGATCATAACGGAAATGGTTGGAACGCCTACCCCAAAACAGGCGCACACAGCCAGTCTTGTTGACTGGACTTAAGTTGAGATGTACTCTTGGTTTTTCAGCCTTTCAGGGACATGGTTTTAGATCCTAGTTTGTTGCTGAATGGTGGTGTGTCGAGGTGGTTCTAACTAGTGATGTAGTTGAAACCAAAAGCTTTTATTCTCCTCCTTGCTCATATGAAAGAGGGGGTGGATGGGGGAGTGTGTGAGCCAAGGCTTGTTCCTGTCGTAGGAAACAATAGTTTCCCATGAGGTCTGACTCATCCCCACTTCCTTTCCTACTTCTCAAGGAACAGCTTGTGCCTTCTGCAGAAGGCCTGCCTCTCTCTGAGAATCTCGCACCGTAGCATGAAGTGGAGCTGTACTCTTATTCAAACTGTATCAAATCGGTTGTTTTCCTCCTCCTCCCTAGTGAAGACCCTGAAGAAAGTGCCAAAGAAACCGCGCCACAGGACTGTCCTCTAAAAAGTCCATCTTCCCCTAACCCAGTAGTGGCTGAGGACCACCTTCAGGAATGTCCATCTGCACTGTTGTCAGTGGAAATTAAGCCAGGTGTGTAAGTAGAGCTTTTGTAGCAGAGGCTATGGCTAAGCTGTGAGCCAAAAGCCCCCCAGTTCATGATGGCAGTAAGATCTGAATGTAGTGCTGACGTAGGCAAGCTGCTGTTCTCTTGGTCTGCCCCCCCCTCCCCACCTGCAATATGGGAATTATAGATAATGCTGGCTCACCTTACAGGTTTGCTGTAAGAATTGCTAAGGTAACGATATCTGAAGGACCACCTTCTTCCATCGGACACTAACTATCCATTTAAGATCAGGGAAGGGGGCTCTCTTGCACGTCCTGCTTTCTTAGGCTTGATCTAAAAATGTGCAAGAGGCCCTTTACACCACTGGCAGTTTGCAGAATGTGACCTTCCCTGCCTTGTACTGCGTGGCTGTGCCCTCCCTGCCAGCATTTTACTGGAGGTTGAAGGCCTGGCTCTTTCAACAGGCTTTTTCTAAGTTCATTGCTGTTTTTGTTCCTCTCTTTGATCTTGTCCTTTAATAATGAAGTTTCAATTGGCATTAGAAGCTGCCTTGATTCCTCCAAAGGGAGAAAGATGAGGTAGAATCTTTCTAAAGTGAAATGTATGTGATGAAAAGGTTGTTTAAAAAGCAAGTGAGATTAATCAACTAGAAACCCTCTGACTGGTGGCCAGCAGCAGGGCCAAATCCTGTGTCTTGTGCCAAATCTAAATGTTCTGTGTAAAATGTCCTGTTTTCCAGAATGCCTTGTTTCCTCTAACGAGGTGCTGGACGCTATTCCCTGTGAAGGGGAGAATGGTCTGCAGCACGTGGACTTTCCAATGACTGAAACACTAGACCTGGCAGGGGAGCCACAGCACGATGTGACCTATTTCAGGTTTGTGCCAAAAGGGCAGAGGGGTCTCTGTTGCTACCCTGCTGTACAATGTGGCTAAACGCCTCTGGCTCATTAATAGGACGCTGCAGAGAAATATGCTTACCCTATGTCAGGGATTGTACGGAGAGAAGGTAGACGAACCCTGAGGGGAGTAGTGCCTAGTGGTCAGCACTCATGCACCCCTTGCTGCTCTCTACTTTCCCTTTTTTACTCGGTCAGCAGTTGCATGGCCGTTTCTATCCACTGCCACCATCCCAGGCTGCAGAGATCAGGCCTTGGAGGGGGAGGGGGGGCTGTCTGGGAATACACCCCTCCCAGGAGAGCACAGAGCCCCAGGAGTCCTTATTTAAAATCAACACCACAGTAGCGTCTGCAAGGAATTGGGCAAGACAGCTGACTGTATTACCCTCGAGCATGGACTTGGCAGGCAAGAGTCAAAAGATAACCAGTTACTAAAAACCCAGGGGAAAAGGAATTAAACCGGGGGGGGGGGGGTAGAAAATAGGATAAGCAGGCTGATGGAAAATGTCTAAACTCTGCTAGATGGACGTAAATAAAAAAAAACTTGATCAAATGGATACACTAAGCAGTAGTACCCAACAGAGGAAGCTGAGATGCACACAACTCCCAATGTACAATGAAAGGACGAAGTGTGCAGGCTGGCTTAGAGTGAAAGCAGATGAAAACCAAAGCATTAATTCCCTGACACGTCTAGCTAGGATTACAGTCCCTATCGCCAACCAATTAGGTTGCCCCAGGAATCCTGGTCCTTGCACTTACTGGAGAGTAAGTGGCTCTGCCTTCTGTGAACCAGCACTAGCTCTCATGGCAGATGTGCACTGAGCAACCAAAGTTTTATGTTATAGGATTGCCCGATCAAATGAGTGGTGCCCACCTTGCCACTTTATCCCACCCCTTTCCCTAGACCAGGGGTGGCCAGCCTTCCACTATTAGGGCCTCTGCGTTCTTCTTAAGAGTTGTGTAGAAGACAGAACCTTGGCAGCTGCAAGTGCTGATGGTGCTGCTAAAGCAGCTGCACCTCCTGAAATGCCCTCACCTTTGCAACCATGTTGAATGGCTGGCCACCCCTGCCCTAGACAGACAGGTTTGGCTGTCCAAGCAGTAGGAGCTGGACTAGGAGAAGGAATTCAAATTCACAGAAGCGCATGGCTCTGAGTACTTTATTTAAAAGAGTAATAACATTGCAAAGGACAGAGACTGCTGTGAAACGTGTCCCAGTAACTGCCGAGGCTGCACAGGAGATTCTGGGGGGTTAGAAGGGTCCATAAATAGCAGGGGAAAGGGCATCCATCACACCCCAGGAAAAAATATCATTTTGGCTCTTTGTCCTTTTCCTTCTCATGCAGTAGTGCTTGTGAATAAGCTACTAAAGGCCTCTGATGAGCATTGTATATCGCCCTTGCCCTCCTACCAACTCGGAACCATCAGCACCTCAGATAGACCCTCTTGCATCTGGGTGAAACTCTGCAAATGTGTTGGTGGCTTCATTCTAAGTACATTACTGTTAGTACAACTGCCTGGGAGCTTCCTGGAAAATATGAAAAACACATTGTCCTTTTTAGCTCGCTCTAGGAGGTAGAAGCTTTTGCCATATTGTTTCTGGGTGAGGGTTTCCTGGAGTGACTGGTCGCCACGCTGTGGCCCAGACTTCAACAATGTGGATCAGGCCCATCCTTGATTGCTCTGTGGTGACGGTAGGGAGGACCTGATCCACAGCCATTCCAGTCTCGGTCTGTTCCCAAGGTCCAGGATGCCCCAGACTGTCCTTGTCTTTGTATCAAGACAGAGGTGACTTTCCACCATGTATAGGTTCTGCTGTGTGACTCCTTTGCATCCAGCACTTGGTTGGGTGGTGAAATCCTCCTAGAAATGGCCACTGTGTGGTGTTAGTCTTGGACTGAGGAGACCTGGATTCAAGTCCTCTCTTTGCCACCACATTCACTGAGTGACCTTGGACCAGTCACAATCTCGGCATAACCTTCACAGGGTGGCTCTGATAAAATGGGAGACATGCACTAAAATTGAGTGGAGGGAGAGTTAGAACGGATAAAAGAAAATTTCTTCACCCAGCATGTAATTCATCTGTGGAACTCCTTGCCACAGGATGTGGTGATGGCACCTGGCCTAGATGCCTTTAAAAGGGGTTTGGACAGATTCATGGAGGAAAAGACCATCACAGGTTACAAGCCATAAGCAACCTCCTGGCTTTAGAAGTAGGTTTTCTCTGTGCCAGGTGCAGGGAAGTGGCAGCAGGAAACAGGTGATCTTGTTGGCTGTGTGCTCCCTGAGGCATCTGGTGGGGCCACTGTGTGATACAGGAAGCTGGACTAGAGGGGCCTTTGGCCTGATCCAGCAGGGCTCTTCTGATGTTCTTATGACAGCCTCCTAGGTGCCAGGGAGGAAGGGTGGGATATAAATACAGCAGTTCTGACAAATAGAACATTTCTAGGACTGGAAATTTGAGTGAGGTTTGTTTGTGCCCTGGACTAGCATCCTGTCTTTGGCCTTTGATATCAAGGATTGCTTGAGAATTGTTCCAGAAAGTAAGCTTTTTTTTTGGTCTATGTGCTTCTTTTAAAGAAAGATTCTTCAATCTGAGACGGAGAGGCTGACTTCTCATTGTCTTGAATGGGACGGAACAGCTGAAATGGATATCCCAGAGGAGGGTAAGAGAAGAAGTGCCAACAGTTGCTGTGAAATTGCTTTCCAGAATAAAACAAGTGATTCACAGGCCTGTATTGTCCAAGTGGTTTTTGTTGTGCATTTAAGCAAAGGATGGGCATTTCAATGAGGACACTTTAATATTTCTTCCCATGCTTTACAAATGTAACACAATTCTTATTTCTTCAGCAAAAGATGTTGTCCGCACAACGATTGGGCAAACCAGGCTGCTGATGGCACAGCGATTCAAACAATTTGAAGGGCTGGTGGATAACTGCGAGTTCAGGCGTGGCGACAAGGAGACCACATGTGCAGATCTGGATGGCTTCTGGGACATGGTGAACTTTCAGGTAAGGACTTTGAGTGTCCAGCATTCAGGTGACCTTTCTTGTCTTCCAACTTGGGCTGCACAACTCCAAATTGGTTGCCTGCTGCTCAAACCGGAGTGCAGACTGCCCAGCCATCTACGATTCTTTCCAGTCTCCTGCAGGAAGGTGGCTGGGCAGCCAGCCTGATATTGCCTCTTGGATCCCTGCCATTGTATGCCTGCTCCTCAACCTTGAGCTCTGCCTCCACCTAGTCTCTGTGTGGGGGTCTCCCAATATACTAGTGAGAGCTTTCTGTGGTTTTGCATACCATAGTCTGAAAGACCTGTTTGTAGGGTCACTCTTAAGCACTTCCACTCATTCTTGAGAAGACGACTCTACAGGATTGTGATTGACTGCAAGGAGGTGACAACTGGTGGTGTGGGTTCCCATAGGAATCCACCCAGCTCCTATTCAAGTAGCTGTACATTTTTAAGATTCAAAGCCATTAGCCCTTCTTCCTTTGGTAAATGCAGGGAAGGGGCCACACGGTGGCTGTGCATTGAGCTGCTTGTGAGAGGCATGTTTCCCATGTATGTTATGGGAGCAGGATCTGTGATGGGCACTGGTTTGGCCTCTCTTCATGCAAGTTGAATGTGTGAGTGGGGAACTGGCATGGGCAGCCCCCTCCTTGGATTGACTGAGCACAGGGAAGATTGCATAAGATGATGATCAGTATTCTTAGGGCTTCATTTTCCCCTGAAAATGAGTTCGTTGCCTTGGCGTTCTCTTGGATCATTTTTGCTGTCCCTGAAAAAGTCGCCCGCTTTACCTGGTGAGAAGGCTACTGGTGTTGACAGATCAAGGCCACAGTCCTGTGTGCACCTACCTGAGGAGGAAGCCCCACTGAACCCAAGGGGATGCACTTCCAATTCATAATGGGGAGGACTGGGCTATGAGCAGCTTGGATCCATGATTTCCAGCCTTGACTAACGTGCCAAATGTAGGGCTGCCCTTGAAGGCTGACAAAGGCACACTTGGTATGACTTCCAAATTTAGGGATTTCTAAAAGAGTAACCTCTTTCAGGTGGTTCTTTAGTCCTTGGGAGGAGCAGACTGTCCTCTCAACGCACATGCTGCTATAGGTGCTGCAGGAGTCCGCATGTCCTTCCCAATACGCTTCCACTCTTGGTGGTGGGTCTTGGCGATCTATCTAGCCTCCTTGATGGGCAGTCGTTAGGTCTTCCTCAGCGTATTTGAGCCACGTTTTCTTTGGTGCTACCCGCTGGACCCGCCACAAGATTGTTGTTGAATTTCTCTGGTTAATGGTGCAAGGAGCAGATATTGGCCCACAGCGTTACTATTGGATAATTTTCCTAGGCATAGCTTATGTTTCATACTTGAGCCTTGTGCAATATGATGTGGAGAAATGGATGTTTGTAACCTCAATGTTGGCCGTTCAGCCCTGTATTTACTGAGCCTCAAAATGCACAATAAGCTTGTTTTCAGAGAATGAAACCCAGGGAAGATTTTGAATTTGCTGAAACTCTAGCCTATACCTGCAATGGTATGTCTTTTTTGGTTTCCTTAATAGGTAGAAGATGTGAATAAAAAATTTGAGAACTTGAGGCAGCTTCAGAAGAATGGATGGCAAATGGTGGACGACATCCAGGCTAAGATACCTGCCAAGGTATAAGTGGTTTAAATAATTCTGCTTTTAGGTGATTCTCTTGCATGACAGAGTTAAAACTTCTTCTAGTTCTCACAGGCAGGCTTTCCTGAGGTGATGCAGAATTTGAAAGAAGGCATGAGTTATTTCCTCGTATTCTTTCAGACCGTTCTTGACTGGGCCTCAAGGCAGAAAGCGAGGGGATCCTAGTTTCACCTCCCGCTTGCTCCAGAAGACGAGGCCAAAACAGGAGATGAGTTCCCATGATGCCTCTGGAGGTAGCTCTTCCCCAGTAATGGTCCTGTCTTGCTCTAGGACATAGGCTCTCTGACTAAGCTCTGACAAAACTTGTATTTTCTATAATGCTTGCTTTTCTGTCTTCTCCTACCCTTAGCAAGAGTTGGAGGGAATTGAGGAGAAAGGGGTAGGGAGGAGATGGAATAGAAAGTGTGAATTAGAGCTGAACCATGTCTGGAGATGGAAGGCTTTTGGTCTGACGAGGCTGATCTCCTGCCCAGGAACCTTGGCAGGGAGAATCGGGCAGCACATTGCCAGACTGGCAAGGCTGCTGCAAAAGCCGGCTCCAGGAGGCCTAGGCAGCAGGACAGAGCTGCAAGGTGTACAGCAGCAAGACATTGCACTCGTGGCCTCCGCATTCTCTGCTGAGGAATGGGCAGCCACATGGGGTCGTGAACCAGGTGCCAAGCCCAGGAACTTTGGTGGCTCTGTAGGAGTTGAGGGCACACTGGCAGCTCAAAGGTGCAAGTCTGAGAAGAGAAGAGCCTGTCTTTGCCTGGCATTTTGACACTCGTTGCACCACCGTTCTGCACACAAGCAATACCTGCAGTGTGTGTGCGCAGAAGTTAACACTTCCGGTGCAAGGTGCTGTCTTCAGGCTTATCTGTGCTCCAGGTCTTTGAGGCTGGTGTCACACATGATCCCGATCATACTACCAAGGGATCACTCATGTGAACTAGACATTGGTTGGTCTGGAAATGCTTTCTGGTGGAACAGTCTGAAGAATTTGCTGATTTCATCTCAGCAGCTGCAACACCTGGGGACTGTGATTGACACAGCTGGGATATCTGGTGGCCTTTCCGTAGAAGAAGTAATCCTTGGAAGCAATTTCCTTTTTGGGGCCCTGTCTTTGGAGTGAGTGGGAGGTACAATCTGTTCCAGGATTGCCTCTGTTTCACTTCAGAGGGGGGGGGGGGAATATCATGGAAATCTCAACTTTTGGTTCCAATCCTGCCCTCAAACAACTGCGTACATCATGTATGTGACATGTCTACACACTTAAAATGTACTGTGTGGAGGCCAACTGGTGACATTTCAAGCAGGAAACTGTTGGTTGTCTTAGCATACTTCCTTTTGAAACAGTGTTCCCTTTCTGTAGCTAGGAGGCAAATTAATGTTTCCTTGAATGTTCACTTTATTGGATTCAGTTTAAAAGAGAATAGGTCGTGTTTCTGTTTCCAGTTCCCAGCTTTTCCCAGCTTGGAATAGCAATAGGTCACTAGAGGGCACATTTGACCTCCAGTGGCTTTTCACCAGTCTTCCAGTGTGGTCCCTAATCCCATGGACAGATGTGCGCCCTCAGCGGAAGCCGAGGCAAGGGCTCTGAGCTGTCCATCTCCCATAGTAGTCAGCTCCAGAGGCTCTGACGTTTTCCCCATATTTATCTGGGCTCCTTGCTCCCATTTGCAAGAGATGGGGGAAATGGTGAGCAGCTGAGGCACCTAAAGGAAGGGCTGTATCTGATCCTCTGCTCACAATGGGGAGGAGTGCGTTGTGGCTTGGCTTGGTGGGTGTGTCAGCAGGTGACATTGCTATTCTCCAGCTTTGCTCAGTCCAAAATATGGCCTGTTAGAAGTTAGTTGCAGCTAAGACGCCTCTTTCATGGGTGGAACCCATCTCATTTCAAGGTTTACCCGCAGGGGGCTCTCTGTAACCTCAAAAGGCAGTAAAGAGCAAACACAGAAGTGAACAGGTTGGCTAGCCATGAAACTGCTGTTGCCAGGTACTGTAGTTCCAAACTCTGGAACTGTGGTCAGCTCGTATTTGGAAAAGAGGCCACCTTTTCTGTGCTACTTTCTCTTGCTCTTCTCAACTTGCGCCTTCTCCCCCTCTACGTCTGGGTACTGGGGAAGACATTTTATGAATTAAAAATGTGACAGTGGCTAAGTCTGAGAGATCACTCTTCTATACTGTACCAGAGATTCCCAAATTTACTCTGTTCCCGGCACCTGTAGTGTCGGAGTAATTCTTTCATGGCACCCCTACAGTTCCGTCGCTGTAGGGCTTACAGTCTTGGAGATGCAGCCAGAACTTCCAGAAAAATATCCCGTCTTGCCCCTGTGAGTTTGCTGCGGTGCAGTTTGGGAACCGCTGCTTTAACTGTCTCTTGGACCGGTTCCTGTTTCAGGACGTCCTCTTCCAAACAATATGGCTACAACCAAAATCTTTTCTTTCCTACCAAAGCACAGGCTTCACTGATGAGATGTTCGTGGTCTGGAAAATGCACATAGCCTGTCTGGATGGAGCCCCCTGCTTCAGCATCTCCTCATGCCCCAAAGGCAGGCTTACCTGACTGGTGCTTTCTCCATTTGCTTGACAGTGTCCAGAGTATCGCTAGTATCTCAGTAAACCTTTCCACAGCCATGTAAGGCTCCTTAGTAGTAGTGTTTTGAGGGTGGCTTAGGTTAGGTTTTGACTGAGTGCCCCCCCCCCCAGCCCTTGCTCCCAGCCGCTACACTGTGCCGGCTCTCTGAGTAAAGTCGGGTGGCCCAATGGACAGTCCGGACACCACCTGTCGCTCCAGAGAGATTCCTCAACCACCACGTGCTTAGGAGGTGTTGGATAAAAATCTCATCTTGCCTCTTGACTTGCAGAAGAAGGCAGCCTCACAAAGGGCAACCAGACAAAGGGACGTATCTGCCGAAAGAACTGCTTCCCGGAAACGCCTTCAAGCTATCAAGGCAATCATGAAGAGCAAAATGAAGCCAGAGATGACAGAAGCTACAGATCCAGCAATGCCAACGGAAATGGGGAAAGTGGTGTTTGATGGAGGATTTTTCCAAGTCGAATCTCCTGCCAAACCCTTGCCAGGTCAGTCTGGAGAAGTTCCTTTGGGGCTTGAATTTGCACTTGCAACGCTGCAGGGGGGCTGTCTTGATCTCCTGGTAGGATTCCAACCAACGTGCCCTACTGGTTCCATTGTGGAAAAGAGGAGCTAGCTGGAAACAGATGAATGAAAATTGTGACTGAGCATTCTCGGTGTGAACCAGACCTCTCTGTAAATGGAAGGGGCAGGATTGCTGGGGCAGTCACAAGCTTGTCTCACCCTTAGGTTATGCACATGTTGGGCTGGAGGGGCATAGTGCGTTCTCCACCTCCAGCCTTTCCCACACAGGGTAACAAATGAATATTTATCGGGATACTATTTCCTCCATTTACAGCCCATCTTGTTTCAATTTGGCCAGATGTGTTAACAGAAATGATAGCCCAATACAATACAATGATGACATCTAAACCAATACCCCATAAATGGCCTGCAAGAACAGCATTGCATTAAAATTGTTTTTTGAAACTACTCCAGAAATCTCTTTTGAAACTGGCTTTTGCCAGTATCCTGAAGTGATTGAGCTAGATGGGCCTCATGTGGAAGGGAATTCTAAAAAGTGTGGTACCGCCACCAAGAAGGCCCTAACCCATGACACCACGAGCTTCACCTCCAGTGATGGCGTTGCTTGGATGGGGGAGCAGATGGGAACAAAGGCTTGTAGGAAAGCCTCGGGTGCACAAGACTCCCAACCTGTTGAAGGCGTTCAAAGTTCAAACCAGCACTTTTAAATTAGGCTTATTATCCAGTGAAGATTTCAACATGGGAGCTGCTACATTTTTGTACCTATTGTCTGAAACTTCAATCTTCAAGGGCAGCCCCATCTAGAGCTCATTTGCAGCTATCCTGGTGAGAAGTTGCCACAGCATAAATGACCGAAGCAGAGCCTGGATTCCCTGAGTCGACAATTTGACTGGTGTGCGCCGGCTGGTAGGATGTGCTTCCAGCCACAGCTGCTTACCTGCACATCAGTGTTGATGGGTGCCCAGTAGCTGTGAGCCTGGTTGTTCAGAGAGAACATGACTCACGTTGAGAACAGGCTACAAATGGGGGGAAACCACCAGCTGTCAACACCTGTCTTGTCTGAACCCTGCAGACATTTGCCCCAGAGGAAAACTGGAGTAATTTGGAAGGGGGGGGGGGGTATAGCGGAAGTGATTGACCAGATCATTGACAAAGGAGCATCTTGGCTTCCTAACCTCTTCTGCTCAGAATGAGGTGGGCACTAAGATTTCCTGCAGCAACCTCATTCTGTGTAATGAAAGAATGGCTTTTAGAACGACTCGTGTCTCTGCCATCCAGATGAAGACAGGTGGCCTCATTCACAACATGGGAGTTCTTAGGAATTAAAAATTCCTTTTGACATCGATAAAATGTTAACAGAATCCATAATAGAACTTTGAAACGGAGTAGAATACCGTACATAACGGAACATTTCACTACTAACAGGATGCGAAATGGCTTTGTTTTCCTTCCCCGCCATCCAGGCCTGATTCCTAAATCTGCTGCCAGAACTCCCCAAGGGATGTCCAGACTGTCAACTCCAAGATCTGTCAACAGGGCCTTTCTTCGGAGTTGTGCCGATATCTCTGTAGCAAGATGCGGCCCACCACTCATATCCACTTCCTGCTTGAATCCTCCTGGTGCTGACCTTGGTTGCATCTCTGAACAAAGGTATGCCGCTGAATTGAACCCGAGCCCACTGGGCTGGTGTAGAGCCTTCTGTGACTGCATGGGGGCTATCTATGCAAGTCTCTGCCCTCCTCAACAGCGCAAGAATTGCCTTGCTGGGTGAGATCAAAGTCCGTCTTGATCCAGACTGGTGCCTTTTTTTGGGACGCTCAGTTGCTAGGCCTGAAAGTGGTGGACTCGCTCTGCTGCTCGTCCCCATGCAGGGAGATTTTCCCTCTGTGCATGGAAGTTCCATTGGACACTTGGCATGTGTAGGCGGATGCTTCTGTATTCAGGGTGGTTGCATGATCCACCCTAAGCCAGAGGATCTGTGCAGCGACTTGAAGCCATCCCTGGTGCCATTTACTGTTCCCATGTGTTGGGCCGCAGCCAGCACTGGCTTGTTCTATGCCACAGGGGCCCTTCTCAATCCTTCGTGGCCCCTGCTGGTTTTGCCTGCATAAGGGGATGGCTGTGGACTTAAAATTACCCTGGGCGCATTCGTTTAAGTTGTGCTAATAGAGCCTTAAGAACATAAGAACATAAGAAGAGCCCTGCTGGATCAGGCCAAAAGCCCATCTAGTCCAGCTTCCTGTGTCACACAGTGGCCCCACCAGATGCCTCAGGGAGCACACGAGACAACAAGATACCTGTGTCCAGTCGCCACTCCCTTGCACCTGGCACAGAGAAAACCCACTTCTAAAAAACCAGGAGGTTGCTTATGGCTTGTAACCTGTGATGGTCTTTTCCTCCATGAATTTCAATCTTGCAGATGTTGTGTTTTTTTATTCTCATTCAGCTTTACAGCAATAATTGTTGACCTGCTTTTCCACATGCAGCTGTAATAGTGGCGCCTCTCCCAATGTTGAATGCCTGTCGCAATGTTTAATTCCAGCCTTGGGTAGGTGATACGGCTGGTGGCATGGCTGGCTGGCTGACTTGCCTGGCGGAAATTGCTATTCAGTTCAGGAAAGCAGCCAGCCAACTGCAACTCTCTGCTAATTCATATGCTATAAATGTCACCCTCCTGAATGTTCTAACACTTTGGATGCTGATTGTCAGGTGTGGAGGAGGCACCCTGGTAGAGAATTGCTCCTCCCGATAAAGTTTGTAAAAACATAAACTGCAAAAAATAATAACGCAACTGTACATAGTCGTCTTGTGTTGACTGCTTTTTCCTCCCTAGTGACACTCAATCTGCGCTGGGATCTTGTGCCAAAATGGAAGACGTGAAAGTTGATGCTAACGTGAGTGCAGCTTTGTTGCTGAAGACATAACTACAGTATATCCTTTTTAAAGCCGGATTCGAGGGGGGGGGGGGGGAGAGAACTATGCAGAATCTCTAAGCTAGCTCCAAGTTCCTCTAAGGGCTGGATTCAGCCATTCCTGGTGTGGTTGGATCTTTAAAGCTGGCTGATGCTTTTCTGTCATACAGCCCACTTGTTGTCTTCATTCTCAAAAGCTATTTCTCTTCTCCAGGAATCACAGACTCCCACCAGTGACGAGGATTCACCCTCTGGAGAGATGAATGGGCTGGTTTCTGTCCACTCTCAAGATCTGGCAAATTCTGACATGCAAGTGAAAGTACCAGATATTGCCGAAGAGGTGAAGCAAACAGTTGCAGATCTGCATGAACAGGATGTTCTGTGCAATCCTGGGACAGATGCCCCATCTGAAAGAACTTGTGCTCAGGCTGAAGTAGTTCACACTCCAGGATATGAAATGGGTATATTTTCCTGTGATTCTTCATGTTTACTTTGGCCAAAGCGTGTGTCCCATTCTTCAGTGCAAAATCATTTTCGGAGCACCTTACAGCAACATAGTAAAACAAAACTCCTTGCCGCAGGATGTTGTGATGGTACCTGACCTAGATGCCTTTCAAAGGGGATCAAACAGATTTATGGAGGATAAGTTCATCACAAGTTACAAGTCACAATGATTGTGTGCCAACTCTAGGATTGAGGTAGCCTATCTCTGAATGCCAGATGCAGTAGCATCGCTCTAGGTGGGGTGCAACGCTACGTTCCTCCCCGCTCTGAACCCTTCCTTACTGCCCAGCACGAGGCAGCCCCATCCCCGGAGCCATTCAGTGGGGTGAAGGCAACACGCTGGGAGTCTCCTGCGCGTTGCCTTCGCCCCACTGAATGGCTCAGACGGCACCGTCTCGTGCCGGGGAGTAAGGAAGGGTTCAGAGCGGGGCGGAACTTAGCGTTCCACCCCACCTAGAGCGACGCTACTGACCAGATGCAAGGCATGGCAACAGGATGCAGGTATCTTGTTGTCTTGAGTGCTCCCTGAGAGATCGGGTGGGCCACTGTGAGATAGAAGAAGCTGGACTAGATAGACCCTTGGCCTGGTCCAACAAAGCTCCTCTTATGTTCCTATTAAAAATAAAACTCTAATCTATAGTCCTTTAATGGTGCATTAGAATTTCTTTAGGCTATATAGTCTACTTGGTCAGTTTGCTTCAGCCTGTTGATGGAATCTTTGGGGTGCCTTCCTTAGCTTACACTTACTGAAGTCTGGTCCACTGATCACTATAGAACCTCCAGGCATATAGGGGGAGAATCATTGCTTTTCCCTTTCTCCTGTCGTCTTGTTCTTGCCTGTGAATATCTTGGAGCTGACACCTTTTTGTTACTGGTTTAATGAGAGAGGGCAACTGTGAGCCACATTTCTCATTCATGAATCTTGATATGATGATGGGAAATGCCCAGCTAAGTCGATATTGAGCACAATCTACCGGGAGTTTCTCCTGCACAAACTCCGCTGCCAGTTTACTAAGTGATGCATATATATGTGTGACCCTGTCTTAAGTTGTGTTAAAACCCCACTGAAACCTGACTTTTATTTTACAGGTCCTCTTCTCGGTGACTTCTCCTGTGGTGATGTGGCCCTTGATATGGTTGCTGGTGTCAGTCAGGTGGAAATTCTGAATGCTTGCAGTTGGTGGAATGTTAAATTACTGCAATGAAGTTAATGTTGTGCATTTGCAAAAGTGGGAAGCTTGAGTTGGATGGGAGCAAGCAAATACCACCTGCACTGTGAAGCAGGCCCATTCCCTTCTACACTCGGGAGCAGCCTATCTGATGAAAGCAGTACCATAAGTAGAGAACAACCTTTAGCCCAGGGGTGGCCAACCTTCCACCATTCATGCCTCTGCATTCTTAAGAGTTGTGTAGAGGACAGAATCTTGGCGGCTGCAAGTCCTGATGGTCTTGGCTAAAGCAGCTGCACCTGCTGAAATGCCCTCACCTATATAACCATTAAAAGGCCAGGAGCTTTCATGTTGAAAGGTTGGCCACCCTTATCAAATGTGTTGCAGTGGCCAGATCTGGCCTCACTGTGAAGCACTTGCTTCAGGTAGCAGATTTGGAGGGAAAGGGGAGCTCATTGTTTTGTTTCTGGGATGCCATTAGTTAATAATAGGAATATTTATATTCCATTTTTCAACACAAGTTCACAAAGCGGTTTACAGGAAAAATCAAATAACTAAACGGCTCCCTGTCCCAAAAGGGCTCACAATCTATAAAGATGCAGAAGAGCACCAGCCACTAGAAAAGTCGCTGTGTGTTGCTCCTAAAAAGGCAGCAAAGGGTGCTGCTGAGATTTGCACACCTGAACTGGCAAGAACGATGGCATTTGAAGGTTGGGATGAGGGACAGAGTCCAGATGAGTCCGTCTTGTTGGGTTAGAATTGCAAAACAATCCCTGGTCAACCTGGCTTTGATGGGATTGATTTATATGTAGAGGGCACCATAAATGTACCTGACCTTTCCTAAAGGAGAAGACCCCAGGAGCAACACAAATCCTGAAAGCAACACAAGGGAGTCAGAAGAGGGAGGAGGGGAAATACTATTCAGCCTTTTCAGGGGCAGGGACTTGGGCATTATTTAATGGGTCACATTGCTAGGAATACTAGCTTGGTGAAGGGGAGGGTGGGACTGCAAATTCCAAGGACCTGTCTTGAAGCTTTGCCTGAACACGTCTTGTTTTCAGAGCCTTCACCAAACACTTGCCTGCTCTAGGTGCTCAGCAGCAATCGGGTCTAGTAACTTGATTTGTCTTGCAACACCCCCCCCCAAAAAAAACACCAGATAGGGTGCCAAAGGGCATGGAGGCTGCAGACATGTACCTTTGATTGTAATATGTCACTATGTCACTATCAAGACATCCTCTGCCTGACTCGAGGAATAAGTTGCCACATGCTACAAGGAGAAAAAAAGTCAAGCACAACGTATCTGGAGGTGGAAGTGTATTGACAACCTATGTGCTAAGGTGCAGGTAGGCCTTGGAAAGCATTTCTAAATAGTCAGGAGGGAAAGATTTTTGTTGGGTACCAGAAGCCCATATCTGTTTTCCAAACTGAAAACTGTTCTCTGCTCTGGAAACGTGTTCTTGTTTTGCTTCAAGTGATAGTCAAGGTCCTTCGGAGTCTGGATTTTGATTGTGTCATGTGTTGACCACATTTCTCTGTTTTACCCACAGCCAAACCCAGAATGCAGCCTCTTCACTCCTGTCAGGAGTAAAACTGAGACGTTGACAAGAGAAGCCGTGACAGGCGATGACCTCATTGTATTCTCTCCCCTGGATGTGCGGAAATGAAGGCCTGACTGAATCCACGCTACCAGGCCTGTGCTCAAGGGCAGCCATGGCCATGCACTGGGATGTGTGTGTGCCTTTCTTTCTTTCTCTTTTTGCCTTGTGTGTAGTTTTACAAAACTGCTTCAGCATTTTTAAGGAACACTCTCCACTTTAATAGCTGTACGATCTGCACAGTGCGGTGTTTTACCAACAGACTTGTTGTGATCATCTTTGAGAACCTCAAATTTAAACGAGGGATTCCAGGCTGTGTAATGGAGAGCACGAGTGCAAACCTCTTGTGTGCATCCATTTTTGGCTGCATTGTGTACAAGGACTGCTGTTGAAGCTGAATCTTATTGTCTGGTTGGTGGCACACTTTCAAATTCTGACAGTTTGTAAATAGTTCTTTAAAAGCCATAACTTGCCCACAAAAGATGCATGGAGAGAAATTGTTCAGGGGGTTGCGTATATTTTCCTCAATGTTCCTAAATGTATCTCTTAAAAAAATCTTGTCAAATTTGACACATACGTACTTTAATATTCAATGACGTTAATAAAGTTATTTTAACAGACTTGGTCAGTGTTTATGTGGTGATCTGAGTTGCCCTCTAATGCACATCTGGTTTTTGTTGTGTGTGACAAATCTGTCCTTCACGAAAAGCAACAGCTTAATTGAATAGAAGAGCTTCTATATTAGATGGGGGGAGGGTTAATAAGGCTGTTTATGTCAGATGTATGGGGGGGGGATAAAATGCTGCAAATGAGCGATTCAATTTCAGTACTAAGAGAACCTAAATGCTGTGGCCTGTATAAATTATGGAAACCCAGAATCTTGTATATATCTTATACTGATTTTGCTTGTGTATAATTCTGAATTTCCTTAGGGTGGGGAGAATGTAGCCTGACCCTGGAAATCTTACTCAATAACACTTCTCAGTGCTGAGACTCCAGTAGGTGCTATGCTTGAAAAATGCATGCACAACTTTGTAGCCATAAGGCTTTAAAAACCCTTGCTTAAAAAAAAACACCCACAGACCAGTTCTGAGGAAGCTGAATTCTGTGCCCAGTATTACCTGTTCTGTGCTCCTGCAACTACAGCATTGGTTGCACTTGAAATGATCAGCACCCTGGATGCATAGTGCACATGTGCAATGGAAGGGATAACTGGTGGTGGTAAGAATGAAGCCTCTGCCAATGGCCTGCAATAGGTCAGGCATGCAGAAGAGTCTGGCTGCTATTGGCTGAGCTGCTTGGGGACGCAAGTGATCGAGGAGCAGGGCTGAAGAGGAAAGGGGCAAGGGCTTTAGAAAAGCTGCCCCAGGATAACAGTGGGAGCAGCCCAGAGGCAGTGGGGGGAGGTCAGGGAGGTATACATGAACACAAGCCAATCCAAAGCAACTAGACAAATGAACACAGGACTTCATTATTTTTATTGTAAACCGCCTTGGGCATTTGCCTTGGCAAAGGAAAGTGGGATATCAGTTATTGAATAATGCTTTCATAGTGAAATGGTCACATTTAATTCAGAGGAAGAAGGGCTGACTTCTGTTTCAAGAAAGTGTAGTAGATGATGATGCTAACCTTGGAAAGGATGCAGCCGTGTCAACCAAGGTTGTCACAGAAGATAATCAGTTCAGGAGCTTCCGCTTTGTTATGTTCTGAATTTAATTGCTTGTTCCCACAAGGATTGTTGCCTTTTTATCAAGTTTTCAGAAAATGTTACAATTCAAACATTTTCCAGAAAACCCACATCATGGCTAACTTCACAACCATAAAGACTAGTAACTTTCTTTAAAAATGCATAAATGAGAGCTAAGCTTCTTGGAATGTCCAATTTAACACTGTGAAATAACCCACAGTTCTGTACATAACCACCTCCTATTTGTCAACATAAGACAGTCAACCTCTGCTTCAGTGGGGCTTGCATTTTTATTTTCACTTTACAAAGTTATGTCAGAACCCGGGGGGGGGGGGGGGGAGAAAGAGATAAGCTGCTATTACAAACTCAGAGCTGGAGTATGAAGTAGTTTGCTCTGTACCAAAGCTCAGGTTAGATCATGGTGGGTGTGATACTGCTGAGGGTGACATCACCAGCAACACGCAGCTTCGTGATCTGATTCAGGTCTTTGATGCGGTGGTTGTACTGCAACAGGTGAGCATCATTGACGGCTACCTTCAAATGATCCGTTTCGCACAGGATCTGGATCTGGAAAAAGGGCACGATGTTAAACACGAAGTACTGCAACGCCCTTGTGATGACTGCCCTCCCCTCGTTCCCTTTTTCCTGTCTAAGGCCGGATCTACATTACACGTGTTGCGGAGCTTCTGACAGCATCTCGGAGGCAAGCGGAGCCGCTGCGACCTCCGCAATGCCGGCGTGTACCTCAAGCAGGAAACCGAACTTTTCAGGGGGCGGGTTTGCAGAGCTAGGGGGCGGTTCACGGAGCTACTGCAGCCTACCAATCGTAGGAGAGGGGGAGGAGAGTGGCTGCATGCCAATCAGAACTACCTCCAATCACCTTGGAGGTTATATTCCAAGACTATTCCCAGAGGAAAACACAGGACGAGGAGAGAGAAAACCAGAATGGCGGGAAATACTCAAAATAGTCCCAACTCCTGTCACCGTGGAAGTTTATTCCAAGAGGATTAATTGTAACAAGAAAGAGTAGAACAATCAGAGAGATTTGTGGGGGGGGGGGGAAGCGTTTTGGTGCTCGTTTGCTGCTTGCGGCAAGGGAACGGTCTGTTGTGTGTACACAGGCAGAGCAGAACAATATTTCCACTGCAGACCGATTATGGATTCACCTTGGAAGAGGCATTCCCTCCTAGGAGGGAGAAAAGAGGGAACATCTCCTCTAACATGCAGATTTGTTACACACACGCCCCTCTCCTGCCCAGTGAATCCGGGCATCTTTTTTAGCAGATCAACAGGAGTTTTAGAAAAAGCGAATCAATGAATGGATGTCAAGGTCGCAGCCTTAGCAAAGAGTCACTCCAGAGCCAAGCCTCTTTTTACCTTGAAAGGTTTGCCAGCCTCAAAAGGGAACCTGGGTGCCGTTCGCTCCTCCTTCCCCCAGCTGCTCTGCAGCATGGTGTTGCACACAATCACTCTCCTGTTGTCCTCATTGAAGCGGGGGTTAAAGTGGAAGGCAATGTCCTGGCCTTTCACCAGATCCACTTGGAATCTGCAACAAACACACAGGTGGCCTCCTGTGACCATGCAAATGATCCAGAACAACACGACGGCATTTTGGACTTTTCTTTTTTAAAGAAGATCATTACAGTCCGGTTCTGGGTGTCCCAACATTTGCATTGTTTCGATCGTGGAATTCCAGAAAGAAAATGGGAGGGATCCCCTACTGTCAGGACTAAAAATAAACCCCCTTTTGCAACCTGAAATACTCACACAAAATGTGCATAGTTGTATTCCACTAGAGGGGGAGGGAAGAAACCGGCGCAACCCCCGGTAAGCCCCCCAGATCGGGGGCCCACAGCCCTTTGCCAATGTACCTGTTTGGCCTTGGATTCACTGTCCCCACAATGGTTATGAGCAAGCGAGGCAGGAGTCCCGACTGCAAGGGGACTTCACAAGGCACTTTCTGCAAAAGGACATCATCACATGATTAGGCCTTTATTCCCTGCAAAGTATCAATGCCAACCACTTGGCGGCTGGTTGGCTCAGACCTCTCCGTGATCTTCAAGCCCTCACTTTGACTCTTGGCTCTCCTGGTTTCCCGGCAGTCTTTCAGCATCTTCAACCCCACTCACTTCTCTGCTCCATCCGTCATTCTTACCAACAGTATATAACGCCCCCCCCTCCATTTTAACCCTGTGTGAAGGGTTCCCCTTTTCACTTTGCCTCAAGCTCCTTTTTCCTCTCCAGTGTCTGCTTCCTTCACACATTTTTCCATCACACAGGTTGGATTTCCCTGGCATCAGACAGATTCACAAGGAATTGGATATTTGTGACAAGTCTGAACATAACTGAAACTGTCTTGGCATTTAACTGCCAACGGGGGTCAAACGTGAAAGATTACCTATGCTATAAATCTGTATCTAACTGAATGGTCATAAATTAATACAGCTGTAACTTTGGTTCTGCCAGCAAAGGATTGGCTAGTGCTTTTTTTTAAGTTAGAATTATCTAGTCTTCTGAACCCAAGACCTAAACATTCTCTCTCTCTCTCTCTCTCTCTCTCTCTCTCTCTCTCTCTCTCTCTCTCTCTCTCTCTCTCTCTCACACACACACACACACACACACACACACACACGATTTCTCACCAAAGGAACAGAGGATCCTCCAGATGGAGTAGTCGGTCCAAGGCCAGGTCCACTCTGGGGTGCAGTTGGCTGAGCTCCACCGCCACTTGGTGGCTGCCCAGGGGAAGGAATTGAAGGATACAGTCCCGGCGCACCTGGTGGTGGAACTCCTGGTGCCCCAGGATACGTGCCTGGTGCTGGTGGGCCTCCAGGATACGCACCAGGGGCTCCGGGGTACATACCTGGGGCTCCGGGATAGGCACCTGGGGCTCCGGGATAGCCACCGGGGAATGGCCCAGGGGCTCCAGGGTACCCAGAAGCTCCAGGGAATGCACCGGGGGCTCCCGGGTAGCCTGGGAAAGCACCAGGTTGGTTTCCCCAAGGGGCAGGCTGTGCATTTGGGTTAGGGTTGTTAGGGTTGTTGGACCCAGACAGGGCATCAGAGAGCTGTGGAGGAAACAAAGAGGCATCATCATTAGCCTGCAATCATTCTCAGTGCTGCCGCAGGTGGCTGGAATTAGGATGCTTCTTCCCGGATGACCCCGGAGTTATGAACGCGAGTCCCCAAGAAGTCACAGGCATCTCCATGGAAAACTCCCAGACCGTCCGTGAACGAGGGTGCAGCCCAGGACTGCTGGATGAAAGGACACCGACCCCCTCCGTGTTACACCAAATACATCACCCTTTTTAAAGTTAATCATTAAAAGCCTGACCCCCTTGAAAAACAGACACTTACTGAAAAACCATCAGACATCTTGCTGAAAGAAAACACACACACACCGAAATAGATCTGCACAGCACAGGCTCCTTAGACTTCACTGGCCTAACTCAGGCCTTGGTGGAACCTGAAAGCAAGGAAGAGAGACAGTGTGGTGTAGTGGGGCAATCGGGGAGGGACGGGATGGGGACGGGACATATGGCTTTAAATAAATAAAATAAAAAGAAATCCTCATTCAGTCACAAAGTTCCCTGGGTGACTGCGGACCGAATCTTAGCCTAACCTGTTTGGATATTCACTGCCTTGAGCACACTGGAGGAAGTATTGACATGTAGCATGTTAAGACAGGCTTCTCGAGTCACTGGAGAGGATCTGGGAAACCAGACCTGTAGGAGCAGCATTGCTAAGATTTCTCTTTTTGCACAGGACTCCAGCTGGGAAAAAGCTGGAAACCCAAAGTTGTCCCACTGCTCCGCACGTTGCTTCAGCTCAGTTAGCTTCAGAGGAGGAGAGAAGAAGAGGAGGAGGAGGAGGAGGAGGAAACCTCTTGGCAGTTACCAACGGAGAAAGATCCGAGTAGCCCCACAGAGGCTGGACACAGGGTAAGGGTACAAATGTCCCTTAACCTCGAGGAGACCTACAGCCCCGCACTGGATACAGCGGAGCCTGCCCTGGCGCTGCTGGATCACAGTGCGTGGCTTTGAGTAGGACTGCGCCGTTTGGCAGCAGGCTGGGAAAGCTCACGCATGGATTTAGGCAACATTTAAAAGCCAGCAAAGCAGGCAGTGCAGAGGGCTGGATTTGAATGGGACCTTCATTAGTCCTGACTCAGCCATCACGATTCTTGGGGGACTTGGGCCAACGGCAAGTTGGGTTGCCAGGTGGGATGCATCAGAAACCCCAGTTTTTGGAGGTGGGGCTTGATGAGGTCACAAGTCTCCCAACCCTTGAAAAATGGGGGGGGGACTCTGGCATCGGGGAGGACCGAGCCGGGTGGGGGCAGGGACCCAGCAATTAACCCAAAGTGACCCGAGATTTACCTGTGCTGCCCCTGCCCCAAGAAAGAGCAAAAAGCTGGAGAAAGCAGCGGGGCCTCCCTTGGGGCGACTCTCACCCCGAACTCTCTTAGTTCATGATACCGGTACTTCACACAGGGTGCTGCGATAAGCCCAGGTAAACTGCTCTGTCAAAGACCATTCGCAGCATTCCTCCTCTTAGGGACACGGTCTCTATATACTGTAGTAGGACAGATAAACTGTCTTTCGTGGGAGAGGGAAAACGACAGCGTAAAAACATTTGAATCAAATGATGGGTGCGTGAAGTTATGGCTCTGTTTGGCACAGTGCCTTCGCCTGCAGCAAGACACAGCAGCCGCGTCTTTTCTGCTTCTCTGGCTGGTGTATGATGAGCAGGGTGGACTTCTAACCTTTCTACAGAGACTGAGGGTTTTATTCCGGGCGAGCCTCAAGCCCTGTGCAGTCTGTCGAACGTTGACAAAACAGCAGTGTCTGCATGAAGAAAACCAACTCTGTTTCTTGGGCAACTTCTTAGTGTTGACTCTTCTTGGAATAAACTATTTGGACAAAATTACCTGGCAACACCTTTGCACCACAGACTGAAAACCACAGCAACAGGGCCGCTGATTAGAGTGAAGCTGGCGAAGCTCAGGGCCAAAGTCTGGCTAGCTCAGCATTTCCAAACGGTACAACCGACCGTAAAACCTTAAACACTGGCAATGACATGTGAAACATCTGAATATTTTTGCTTGTAGCATTTACACGGATGAATACGGACAGCACAGATACACTCCTGGTTGCCACTAACAATCCCTCCTCTCCCAGCCTAATCTGAAAATACTTAAGGTATGGATGGTCTCTCAGGTACCCTCCTGGCCGCTAGAAATCCCCTCCCGCAATCTGAGGCTGCTGCAAGCGGGTGTTTAAGGAGATTCCTGAAGCTCAGCATTCCACCCTGTTGGGTCTCGATTAGCTCAGGGCTGGGATGCTGGCAGCGTTCCCTTTTCAGACTTTTCTGGGAGTCCACGTGTGCTCGGTATTGATCCACCAAAGACTAGCTTTCTACCTGTTGGGGAAATGCTCTTAATGAGTGTACAGGCGGGCCCCCATATCCACTGATTCGCTATCCACGGTTTCAGTTATCCATGGATCGTGGGGACACCCCCCCCCCCAGGCTTTTACTTTTTCCCAGTAAGCTTTGTTTCTTCCTTAAAGAAACAGGAGAACTTATTACAGGCAAGTAGAACGAGACTAAGTACTAGAGAGGCTCTGCAAGGTTAACAGAAACCTTGCAGAGCCTCTCTAGGACTTAGTCTTGTTCTACTTGCCTGCAATGAAGGCTGCTTCTCTGTTTGTTTTAAGGAATAAACAAAGCTTGCTGAAAGAAAAATAAGAGTTTGGGGGGGGGAAGCATGCCTGCCTGCAGGGGAGGCAGGGTGGGGGTCCCCGTCAGGAAACCATGGAGGGGGTGTTCGCTCTTATCCACGGTTTCAAGTATCCACGGAGGGGCCTGGAACATATCCCCAGCGGATATGGGGGCCCAATGCAGATATGCACCTGGCTTCCTTGGAGTCCCTTTCGCCATGGAAAGAGCGGTGAGGCTAGGAGTGGGGGGGGGGCGCGTCGGCATCAAAGGCAAGCTTGCCCTAAACCACAGGCATGGGCGATCCCTCTTTATCTCTAGCGAGTCAGCTTTTGCCACTCCCTGAAGGTCGTCTTGCAGCCACCTTCCAGGCAAACCCAGCTGTTCTTTCTTGGCATGGCAACCAAAGGATAGCACAAAGTCGTCATTCATTTGGAACCCAAGAGATCTTCAAGGCCCACATTTGCTTGGATAGCAAACCCACACAGCACACAGCAACAGAACTCCGGGGGAGCTCATGCTGTGCTTGCACAACTTGGTCCTCCCAGGTTAAGGGGACCAGCAGCCATCCTGGGCTCCCCATGTCCCTGCTGGCGAATTCACAAGAAACTGCAATCGAAGAATAGAAGCCCTCCTCATCCTGTGAGTGTGTGAGAAGAGGCTGGGGCTGCCAGGAGGTGGGCAGGGGGTACACAGGGCACCCCCCATCAGCTTGCCACCCGCCCCAGCCCGCCGTCAGAGGTGAAGGGTTCAGCTGACCTCATGGCTGGGCCGGCCCTGGGTGGGAGGAGCCAGGCGGAGTGTGACCGCAGAGCAGGGAGGCGAGTGGAGCCTGGGGCTTCCCTTCCGCCGTGAACTCTGCTGAGAGAGGCGACGACTGCGCTGCCTGCCGTCGGTCACCAGCTCTACTGTGAGCTTCTTCCAGAGTCCTGCCCTAAACGAAATGACATTAAACCACCGTCAGCAACACACCAGCCCCTGCCTGCCAGTAAAGGAGTCTTTTGATCCTGTTGTGTTCTGGATCGAGGCTGCAACAACCGTCTTCTGAACAGGCACAGCCTTGCTCTGCTGCAGGGGAAACCCCAGGCGTCCTGGTTTTAGGCAAACACGGCTGCTTGCAGCAGTCACACGACAAACAGGACCTGAAGGCCATCTACCGTATTTTTCGCTCCATAAGACGCACTTTTTTCCTCCAAAAAATAGGGGGAAAATAAGCGTGCGTCTTATGGAGCGAATGTTATGGGGGGGGATTTTTTTTACTTACCTGGGCTTGTGCGCGACCCTCTGCAGGTATCTCCGATCTTCAGATCGGAGATAAAGGCTATTTTCGGCCATTTTCCGAAAACCGGAAATGGCCGAAAATAGCCTTTATCTCCGATCTGAAGATCGGAGATGCCTGCAGAGGGTTGCGCAGGCCTCTGCAGGTCTCCAGATAGGAGATAAAGGCTATTTTCGGCCATTTTCCGACAAGCTGTTTTTATAAAATATTAAAAAAATTAAAAAATATTAAATTAAAAAAATTAAAAGTTAAAAATATTTTTACCCTATTTTTAGCTCCATAAAACACATGCGTCCTATGGTCCGCTGCGTCTTATGGAGCGAAAAATACGGTAGTTCAATGGGTCCGTTGAAAGTGGAGCATCCATATCAAGCCTTTCAAACAAATTAGTCCATAAAATTAGAATTAATATAATTGCAGTCCTAAACCAGTCCAACCAGGGTTCTTTGCTTCCTGGATGAGTTTTGTTTCACAGTTCCACTTTCACAGAAACCATTTTGAATCGGCATACAGTACTTTCTAAAAATAAGTGTACTGGGCTTCCACCCTGCTTAGGCATTTTAACCATCTAGCCTGCTAGTTGTGGTTACTCAGGGGTGAAAGAAAGGCACTCTGCACATGCTCATAGAATTTCATTGTTATTATTTTTTCATAACTCTCGTTAAGGTAACCTTGCAATTAAGTTCACAAAATTACTAGCCCCCTCCCCCCCAAAAAAACCGATTGAGTAATCCACATGTCCACATCTCCGTTTGTAAGTTATTTATAGCACACTAACTGGATTGTTTTTTTAACAATTCATGTTGATTTACAAAAGTTTTTCTTCCTAGCCACCTGGAGACAACAATGACTCATCAGAGACAACCAGGTAAATGACTCTTTAGAAGTCTGGTTAACACAAGTAGCACTGTTGGCTGATGGAAGTAAGCTTACGGTATTTAAGTGTTAGTTAATCAAAATCTGCAGAAATTTGAATACTAGAAGAAACATTCCTGAGGGGAAAAAAACAGGCCTTCTCTATGTTGATTATGCAGGCATGTGTTATAGGAAGCATTGCTGGAAGAAGCATTCCCTCCTTAGTGAAAGAAAAGGGATCTTCTGGCTTACTTACAAGCTTACCTGCAGGGTTGTTGTTTTTTTTACAAGCTGCTGTATTAAAATTTATATATTCAATCTGCAGCCTGATTAATTAGCACATCTGTTTAATCCACCAAAAGTTTTTAAATTAATATAACCAAGTAAATGATTCAAAAATGCAAGGGGTTGACACCACTAGTGGCCAAAATTGTGGAAAACGTTTGGAAAATTTGTATTTATGAATAATACTATAAAGCTATTTAGCATTGGAAAGGTAATTTAATGCAGAATGTAATGATGTAATGAAGTAAACTGTGTTGAATTGTCTGTATTCTATCAAACATTATGGCCAAATAACGGGAAAAAGAAAACGACTGCCTTATGTAACAAAATGTGGATTTCCTTAACTCAAAACTGACCAATGGGATTGATTGTTCCAAGAGCCAATGAAGTTATGAGTGACACAGCATGGAACCAATAAGGTGCTAGTCTGAGTCAGCTCTCATTTCTATGTATCAGAGCTAATACTAGAACTCTGATTCAGTTGTGTGTCATCAAGTTGGCCACTGGTTTTTTGTTGGTTACTGATTTGTTGGGTGACCTGTACTGTTATATATTAAAATAAAGTTAAGGAGGGTGACAGCGTGAGTTACCGCACCGGGTGACACCAACGCTAGCGACACCACCGGGTGACGCAAACCCTGGCGATGCCTCTGCCCCCTTGATTTTCTTATGGATTCTTTCTGAATACGTTGACTTTGAAGAGCTTAGTCCAGGCTTCTGAAGACAAGCCTCAGCCGCTCCTGTACAGGGAAAAATGTCTTGGCCAAACACAAAGTAAAAGGGTTGTTAGGGTGTAGCAGGTAATAACAGTACTTGGGACATCAAATATTTAGACAACAAAGGCTGGTCCCTAGTTTTCCAAAGCACCAAACTAGCAAATAACTCTTTTGTTTTCAAGACATTTGGAAGCAGGCAGAGGCAGGATCTCAGAGTTGCAACACATTCCCCGATTTAAAAATGTATTTAAATCCACCTTTCAATTCACTTGTGTTGATGTAAAATTAGGGAGAGACAACAGGGCCACTGCACACATACGTGCTCTTCACTTAGGAAGCCCATCATCAGGAGGGGACGGGTGTGTGTGAAAGAGGCATCACGTGATCAAATCAAATGCACAGAGGTAGTTCATGAGCATGTGCAGAATGCCACTGAGGCTCAAGTTAGATACGATGATGATGGCAGACCCATTTGCTGGCACTTGCTTTAACCATGTATAAAGCAGGGAGTCAAAGTCTGCTTCTTAGAGCAAAAGAGGCACAAGGGGGAGAGAAGCTGAAATGGCCACATTCCCCCCCCCCACATACCTCCCCATAGAATTGCCTCAGATAGTTTTTCCCTAGCCAAGTGCACTTCCAGTATCAGAGTCGAGCTGAAGAGAGAGGTGAGGGGGGAGGGGGTAAAAGCAAAGACCATGCAATCCGAGCTCGGAGTTCTAGTATTAAGCGAACGTAGAACTATAAGAAATTAGCAGCCATGGTGTCATGGTGCTGGTCAGCTAATATTTATTATTATTTATTTATTAACAGTATTTATATACCGCTTTCCAACAAAAAAAGTTCACAAAGCAGTTTACAGACAAAATCAAATAATTAAATGGCTCCCTGTCCCCAAAGGGCTCACAATCTAAAAAAGATGCAGAAGATCACCAGCAAACAGCCACCAGAAAAGACACTGTGCTGGGGTGAAAGCGGAGCAGTTAGTCTCCCCCTGCTAAGGAGCACCAATTGAAAAAGTGTCTCAAATAGGACTCTGACCAGTCCCGGAATCAGGGGTTTCCCTAGAAGAATGACAGACCCCAATCTGGAGTCTCTGGAACAACCTCCGGCAACCTCTCCGCGAGGGGAGGGACAGAGGTGCAACGCAATTCCTTCCCTTTCCCCTCTTTCTGCATGCAGGAAAAGAACAAAGGAAGCATTTTCTCATTTTCTAGCAGTTTCTGGATTGAGGCAGACAGTCAGAAACCAGAATTTGATCTGGGAGGGAGAGATACAAACAGAGGAAATGGAAAAATGGAATTGGAAGCAAAGGCAGAGCAGAGCTGGAGCAGCTCTGGGTTCAGGAAACGTCCTGGAAACCCAGGTGGTGGAATGTTGCTTGCAGGAGTGATGTGCCTCTATCTACCTCCATCCAGTGCTCATCCTGTATATTTGTAAAGAAAGGTAACTACTGTATGACAAAAACACCAGATGTCTTCCGTGATCTCTCCTCTAAAGGAAGCCAGAATTCAGGCAATGCTGTGCCCCCAAAACGTTTCACCAATCAGGGAAATGGGACATGTGGAGAAGGGGAAGGCAAAGGATGAGATGGTTAGACAGCCTCACTGATGCAACGAACATGAAAATGAGCAAACTCAGGAAGATAGTGGAGGACAGGAAGGCCTGGCGGGATATGGTTCATGGGATCACGAAGGGTCGGACACGACTGAACGACTGAACAACAACAAAACAGTGCTCAGGGTTCACCCAATGAAGCCCACTGGCAAGCAAAAGAAAGTGCTTCTTCCCACAATGCATGTTTAACCTGTGGAACCCACCGACACAAGATGTGGTGACGGCTACTGGCTTTTGATGGCCGTAAGGACCAATTAGATACGTTCATGGAGGAGGAGATGGGCTAGAGCGCAGCGGCCGCCGAGGCCCCCCTGCTTTGCATGCAGAAGATCCCCAGCGCATTCTCTGGCAGCCTCTCCAAGCAGGGCTGGAAAGGGCCCCGTCTGAAGCTTCGGAGAGCTGCTGCCAGTCAGTGCAGACAATACTGAGTTGGATGGAGCAAGGTTCTGACTCGGGCAGGGAGCTCCGTCTGTTCATCTCGGATGACGGCGGCTAACAGTCACGGAGGCCACATGGAGCTTCAGGTACAGAAGCAGGATCCTTCTGAACGCCAGTGGCTGGGAACAAGCCACAGCGGAGGGCGACCCCGGTCATTTGAGCGCCAAGAGACGGCCACGAGGTGCTGACTCCTTTGGTCAGATCCAGCAGGGCAATCTGTACATTCTTATGTCAAAGGGTGTCAGGCTGGACCAAAGCCAGCCTTGCAGGTGGGCCCCTGCAGCAGAGGAGGGGGCCCCATGAGATATTTCTATGCTGTAGGTTGCCCTGAGAATCACCATTGGGAGGGACTCCAACCTGCCAGGCAGAAACAATGCAAGAGGGGATTACAGAACCTCGCCCATTTCTAAGCAACACAAAGCAGGAGGGGCCTCCTATCGTTATCATTTCAAAGGGAGACATGTTGACTTTTTGTTGTTGTTCAGTCGTTAAGTCGTGTCCGACCCTTCGTGATCCCATGAACCATATCCCGCCAGGCCTTCCTGTCCTCCACTATCTTCCTGAGTTCGCTCATTTTCATGTTTGTTGCATCGGTGATGCTGTCTAACCATCTCATCCTTGGCCTTCCCCTTCTCCTTTTGCCTTCAATCTTTCCCAGGCCACACATTGGGAGTAGCAGCAAACGGAGGAGCGGCAAGCTGAGACCAAACGGTGAACCAGGAAGCCTCCAGCTCAACTTGACACCCTGCAGCCGCCACAAAGGAGCGAGGTAGCCTCAGGCAAGCTGCTCTCTCTGAGCCTCGACCCGCCGCTGCAGTACAGGGAGAACAGCACTGAACTACCTTATAGGGTGACTGTAAAGATGGCGGAGACAACCTGAAGCTGCCGGAAAGCTCTCCATAGGTGCCAAGTAGTGTTATGAAACAGGGGAGAAAACGTGTTTGCAGCTCTGAGCTCCTTAGAGGAAGGGCATTAATTAAATAGGATGGAGATGATGAATATAACTGAACTCAAGATGACAGGAACCTGCAGCGGTGGATAGAGCAGGAGGCTAAAAGCAGGATCAGTTGCTGCTATGCAAAGGACGGTACTTTTTCCATGTCATTGCAAAACGTGCGTGTGCGTGTGCGTGTGCAAGCATGCGTCTGTCCCGTGGGTGGAGCGTTTGCCAACACATGCAAAAAGCTTGTGAGGCTTGACAGTTCTGTGCCCCGAACAGTGTGCAAAATCTGTGTTCTTCTCTCCCCCTTCCTGACCCCCATCTACCTTTGAGGAAAAACAGGACAAGTTGCATGTTTAGAACTCTGCATGCTGGCTTCTTCTCGCAGCCTCTGCCCCCCCTACTCAAGTAACCACTGGCCCTGCTGTCACTTTGCAGGCGACCAAGACCAGCACAGCGCTGGGCAGCTCAGCTGGCCCCCTGCCGCCCGCCCGCCCGCCAGCAAATCAGGGCAGGGCGGCAGCAGGCACTTCAAGGGACTCCCACGGATCCAGGCCAAGACTGGCAGGGTCTCAGGGCCTGCCCTGCGCTCACTCTCTAGATCCAGCAGCCCCCTCCATTTGCCCAACTTTTGCATAACTTGTTTTTGACACACGAGCCCAATCCTATGCATGTCTACTCAGAAGTAAGTCCCAATATAGTAAGGGGGGCTTACTCCCTCCCAGGTAAGTGTGGATAGCATTGCAGTCACAGGCATTCAGATGCAAAAACGCGTCAGGCAGGCAGGCAGGCAGGCAGGCAGGCAGCAGCTCACAGCCAGGGCTCGAAAAGGCACAATATGCACAAGATCGGTTACATAAAACGACGGAGTTCAGCGAGACGGACTCCCAGAAAAGCGAGGGGAAGACTGGAGCCGTAGTCCCCTGGGGTGGGGAACACAGTGCCCTGCAGCGCAGCCTGGACGCTGACAATAGGGGTTTTTAGTCACGCCATTATTATTAATTAATATAGTCTCTTAATTCGTTGCTATCATTTATTAATGATTATTTCCATGACGAGGGCTGCACAGAGGCGCACGTGAGGACGGTCCTCCGCCCAGCGCGGCTTCTCAGCCGCAAGACTTCTGAGCGCTCCTGCGCTTGCGCGCCCCTCTGGGACTCCGAAGCAAAGGGTTCCCCCACTTTGGGTGTTGTCACGTGGAGCAGCCCAGCGACGACACAGGTTGTCACAGTCCTCCTCTGGAAGGCACCAAATGCTGGGGTGGGTGGGTGGGGGGCAGATCTGCCCCCTTTCTCCTGCTGCCACCAGGGAGGTCTCTAAAGAGGGATAACCCCCTCTTGGGGGGACGTGATTGTGTCCCTCTTTAGACTGAGAGTGAGACCTCCCTGGTGGTGGTGGCAGCAGGAGAAAGGGGGCAGATCTGCCCCCCACCCACCCCAGCATTTGGTGCCTTCCAGAGGAGGACATACGTCCCCCCAAGAGGGGGAAGGTCCGGCCCGTCCGGGCGGGCAGAGCGCGGAAGGAAGGGAGAGGCGTTCTGGCAACTTCCCTGTTTTTCCAGGGAAGGGGGGCTGGTAGGCACCCGTCGCCCCCACGCCCCTCCACAGCACCCCTCTTACCTGAGTGGATCTTGCAGGAGCCTCGGACTGGATCGGCGGAGGCGCAGCAACGGCGATCGATCGCCCAGCTCGGGTGGGGTCAGGCAGACAGACGGCTCGTGTGCACACGCCCATTCCGGGACCGCCCCGTCGGGGAGAGTCCTGTCCCGCCCCGGCAGCAGCAGTGCTTTCCCCATCGCTGAAGCTCCCCGCCCCGAAGGGCGAACCTCACTTCCATCCCCTGGTGGCCTGAGGCTGACACTGTCCGAGCGAGAGGAGGGGGGCACCGCCCACACTTTTACAGCTGGGCACCAACAGTTGCTTTGCTTGCCCTGAGCAGGAGGGGGCTGGACAAGATGACCTCCAGGGTCCCCTCCAACTCTAACATCTAGGATTCTTTGACATCCCCGCACTTGAGCACCTCCAAAATCAAAGATCCCCCTTTGCATCATGACACTCAGTACCCGGGGGGGGGGGGGCTCCCTCCTTTATTATTCTGGAAAATCTCAGTACTATACCTTTAAGAGCTGCCTAGAAGGAGGCAGGATTAACCATCTCGCCTCCAATTACATCAACTTTTTTTTGGCAGTTCAGCAGCTGGGCATCTCCAAGTAGGACTTCCACTCCCACACCACCCCCCAGGAGGGTCTTTCCAGATGATGGTCACAGTGAAATGAAGACACCACGCACTGATGCACATTTCTGGGGGGGGGGGGAAGAAAGACTTCCACGTGCAATCCCAGGGGGAATTTTTTCTGTTTCAGAGGAAGCACATTTCCCCACCACCCAATCCTCACTGGGACAATGGGCTAGCTTGGTCACAGTCAGCACACCAATTGCAGTGCAGGATGTGGCCATGCCAGTTTCACTGGGCGCGCCTGAATATAATCCTGTTGCTACTGGTAAGTGGCAGCATATCCCCCCCCCCCCCAATCCACATCAGCCTGGAAACTCTTCAACCGTTTTTATAGCTTCTGCCCTGTTTTTGAGACTGTGCTCACCATATTGCATAAGCACAAGGAGGGTGTTCAGATTTACTAGTAGTTCTTTTCCTTTCTCTCGTAGCTCACTTTCATTTTTGCAAGTTAATGCCTCTCTGGCATATTCAGAGGGCAGGATGATGCCATGCTGCTGGCACTCAATGGAGTCTGACACAAGTGTAGGACACAGTTACATTTTTCTTTATGCCTGGAAAGCCCTGCTGGTGCCCTGTCCCTCACCTGGCTGCCTCCAAGCCTGTGGCCCTTTTGAGCAGCCTTCCTCCTGGGTACCATCTCTAACTGTGGCTTATTTCTGCGGCAGCTTGCCATGCCTCTAATCTTCAGGATCATGGCCTCACTTTGCAGCTTGGCACCCAGAGAGTGGGCAAAGGGGAACTCCCCATAGCCGGTATTCCCTGGGCATCCCTAGAGAGAGCAATGTCCATCTTTGCAACCTGGTGCTTGGCTTGGGGGCACACACAGCCTGTCTCCACTTCTTCCAAGCAGAGATTTTTTTTAAAAAAAAACACCCAACAACAATCAGTAAGGCAATATACCCCGTATTGGCCCGAGTATAAGACACACCTGATTATGAGACGCACCCTTAAAGTTTGGCGCTATTAAAAAAATTAATTAAATCACTGGCATTAAATTGCAACAGCCTGATTATAAGACGCACCCCTAGTTTAAAAACTTAAATTAGGAGAAAAAAGTGAGTCTTATACTCAGACCATTACGGTACTTCGTTGGATCCGCTTCTTAAGGCATAGGATTAAACAGTTTAGAATTACACAAATTTGTCATGAGGCAGATGGGAGCTAACTTCCAGGCATGCAGAGAGAGAACAACAAAAAGTTGGTGAGAAGATCTCTAGTTGACTTGCAAGAGATAGATCAACAAGAGTTTCTGACTTTAGAAGGAGCATCAACAGATATTTAATATTCTCTAAATTAGGCTGCTGCAGTGGAGAAAGTTTCAAGGAAAACCAGGAGTGGATTTTTGTGTGTAAGGATGGTGAACTCGGTTCTGGTACCAAAAACAAGCTCCTGAGCTGAGCTGGCATATGCTCCGAGCCACCCGACCCTTCATTCTATTTCAGGGCCACTCCCTGCATGCCTGTTTTGTACCTAGTCCTGGCTGGTGACTTTTGAGTTCTAGTAACAAGCAAAGTAGATTCCATAAGACTGCTCACCCAAAAGACCTGATCTTACTGTCAGTTTCTGGGCACAATTCTGGTTATCATCTTTAAAGCTCTATATGGCTTGGACTACAATCCCTAAAGGACCTCTCTACCCCCATATGAACCTGTAAGGTCCCCTGGTGAGGCCTTTATGCATGTCCACTTACCTTCAGAAGTTTGACTGGTGAGCATATCTGAGAGAGACTGCTCTAGTGTAGCACCCAGCAGCATGTGGAACTGCCCGTCTCAGGAGGCTCGTTTGTACTCCGCTTTGCTAGTGCTCCATCACTGACGTAAGACTCTCCTCTTTCAGCAAGTGTGCAAGTCCTCTGCTGCTGAAGGAATTTCTGTTTTGGCCTGTTTATGGGTCTCTTGTTGGTTGTCTTACAGCCCAATCCTGTGTAACTTTTGCACCGCTGTAACAGTAGATCCAAAGGCCAGCGGGTGGCACAGTGGGTTAAACCGCTGAACCATGAGCTGTCGATCGAAAGGTCGGCAGTTCGAATCTGCGATGGGGTGAGCTCTCCTTGTTTGGCCAACCTAGCAGTTCCAAAGCATGTTAATGTGAGTAGATAAATAGGTACCACTTGCGGGAAGGTAAACAGTGCTCCGTGTTCCAGTCGCATGCTACGCGCTGCGGCAAGGAGAGTCATGCCGGCCACATGACCACAGAGGCGTCTTCGGACAACGCTGGCTCTTCGGCTTTGAAATGGGGATGAGTCGGACACGACTGGACTTAATTGTCAGGGGTCACCTTTACCTTTTTAACAGTAGATCCACCTGTGTAAGTGCACTTATGCCAGTGTAACTTGCCATATGCCGATGGACGCAGGATGTACACTGGCGTAACCCCCCTCGGACGCCGTGCATGCGCAGTTTGGACGCAGGATGGACGCCACTGCAACTCCGCTGGTGCAGGGGGCATTCTGGGGGTGTCCAGACATGCTATTACGCTGGTGGATCTACTGTTACCGGTGCATTCATAATAATAATAAATCCACCTTGGTGAGAGTAGAACCAGGAGTTTGCTGTTCACAGCTCGGCCTCTCAGTCACTGGTCTCCTAAAGCTAAACTCCATCACTTCCACCCCACCTCTGGCTTTTCCACAGCCTGGGAAATGCTTAGTTGGAAACCTTCAAAAAGTACACCACTCCCACGCACTGCAGAACCCGGACCATTTAAATATCTTGGGTTGCTTCACCAGCTAGCAGGGCGGAGCAGAGAGGTGCCTGGAGATGCCCTATGGCACAGAAGGAACCAGTCCTGCCAACTCTGTGGCCTGAGCTCAGTTGCCATGCAATGTGAGGGTCACAAGGCTCAAAATCATGAGCAGTCAGATGTCCAAAGCGAAGCTATTTTTTTCTTGAATTAAAGCACCGCCTCTGAGAAGCTCAAACAATCTGAGGGCTGAGCTGACAAACCATAGAAACTGACACACACCACTCCAGAGGATGATGAGTCACAACTTGTTCCCACCCTTGTTTTGTGTGCAGCATGATCGCTTATTCTGTAAAGGACTTTCTTAGATAAATGACAAAACACACTTCTTTACATCCACATTCCTAATAATTGCACATTGAATCATTTCACCATATACACATTTTCCATTCTCTTTAAGCAATTGTTGTTCTCCAGAAGTATTTATATCAAGTTATAACACTCAGCATTGACACTGGTGGTTGGTTGTTTTCCTGTCATTATTATAAGGAGAACCCTTATCAGCACATGTTTCACAAGCAACGTCTGCCGACCTCACACATGCTCCGCATTTAACTAGCTTTGCTGTTTTCCATATCTGTGCATGTTTAGATTGCACTTCCCAGGATCTGGCATTGACGAGTCTAGTGGTTGTTGCCGTGTACATTAGCAACCCTTTCACCTGTTAAGAACATAAGAAGAGCCCTGCTGGATCAGGCCAAAGGCCCATCTAGTCCAGCTTCCTGTATCTCACAGCGGCCTCATCAGATGCCTCAGGGAGCACACAAGACAACAACGTACCGGTTTCCTGTTGTCACTCCCTTGCACCTGGCACAGAGAAAACCTACTTCTAAAGCCAGGAGGTTCTTATGGCTTGTAAGCTGTGATGGACCTTTCCTCCATGAAACCCCCTTTAAAGGCATCTAGGCCAGGTACCAATGATGGTACCGTACCATCACCATATCGTGTGGTAAGGAGTTCCACAGATGAATTACACACTGGGTGAAGAAATATTTTCTTTTGTCCGTTCTAACTCTCCCTCCACTCAATTTTAGTGCATGTCCCCTGGTTCTGGTGTTGTGCGAGAGGGAGAAGAATTTCCCTCTATCCACTCTTTCTGTCCCGTGCATAATTTTATACGTCTCAATCATGTCCCCCCTCAGGCGCCTTTTCTGTTCTGAGTAGCCTTAAGTATTTTTAAGTTTAATCAGGTAGAAAGGAAATATGGTTGGCTGAAATATCCTGCTGAATTGCTCACCTGCCATCTTTGAGTACCCCTTGCTCGGCCTATGCAATACCTCCAAATATGTACAGAATTGTCTTTGTTTCCCCTGCAAAGCCTGTATCTTCCTTTTCTTCTTCTTCCATAAATTCTATATCGCTTCTGTGGTTTTCAGATGCCACTGAAAAATGACTCTGTAACAGTTTTCTTGTAGCAACAGAGAACCCAACAGATCGGAGCTGCTCCCTCCCGTACGAGGGCCCTTCGGTGCTGCTGAGTCATGGTTTCCCCACAAACATCTGGAAGCAGAATTAAAATGGAGGATCTACACTGAACTTCATATAGCACAACATTATTCAGCTGAAGGCCGGGTCTTAGTACGGAAGCAACCCGAGACAACAACCAGTCTCAAAATACTTCACAATCTAGCCCAAATCCAGCACTTGCAAATTCCATCTATTTCAGTGGGAGAAGTTTAAGAATGCCTGAATTAGCATTCAAATTCAAATAATTGACATTTACAAGTGCCTAATTTTGGCTGGATCATGCCCAAGGATTTTAGGACTGGGGTTCCAGTTCAGCAGGGCATGAAGACCACAGCCCATGTCTGCTGTTGCCCAACCCCAACACCTGCTACTCAAGAGGCACACAAAACCCAGCTAGGAACGCCTAGAATTGTTCCTTATGTTGAAAATGGAACATCTGGAGTTGCCTTATCCCAAGGCAGGCGATTGTTGCTCTGCTGAATCCCATCCTTTCTTCTCCAACCAGCTCCTCAGGCAGAGGATCTTGCCCAGGTTTTTTAACTGGAGTGGCTGGGGATTGAAGCCGAGACTTTCCGCATGCAAGGGGAACCACCACCACCACCACCACCACCACCACCACCACCACCACCCTCTCTCTCTCTCTCTCTCTCTCTCTCTCTCTCTCTCTCTCTCTCTCTCTCTCTCTCTCACACACACACACACACACACACAGCTCTGGAGAATGCTTTGCTCCCTCTTCTCCAGGGAAAGGAAAGCCATTCCATGTCTCTTTCCCCAAGGTGGCCCCAGGCTTAAAAGGCAGTTTGCATGTCTGTGCAGGAATAAATTTCAATCCTCTAATGAAATCCTTCAGCCTGCAGAATACTAGCAGGACCGTTCCAGGGAAGTTCCTTTTTTCACATTGTGAAGTTTGCAAACATTCAAAACAGTTTCGATGCCAAACAGTGAGTCATGCCGCAAGTACTACTGAACCGCAGTTATGTGCAAAGGCATTTTTAATGAGGGTGTGGAATTTGTCTTTGGTCCATCTTGCCTCCCCGTTGGGGTACCTTGTTTGCCAGCCATGGACCATGTGTCCTGGGGTGCTTCTGAAGATCCCTGGGGGGAGGCATTCTGCAGAGTTCAGCAGAATTGAACTGAGCCAGCTTCAGAATCTGTGCATACCTACCAGCCTCTAAACGTTCAAAAGAGGGAGGGCAACAAACAGGCTCCTTCTCTCCGACCTGGACGGTCCCCCTGCCTCACATCGCTAGAACACTGAGGACCACTCACTTGGACAGCCTTTTTGAAGTCTTTTGTATAGCCAGTGTTCTTCAGAGGCGAGCGAGAGGGCTGGAATCTCGTGATCTTTTTGCAGTATAATTATAAATATCTAGGCAGAACTGGTGGGAAGTGGCACATCATTCGACAGGTCTGCTAGTCCAAGTTCAACATCAGTTCCCCGAGATGCCTGCTCCTCACCAGCCAGCTGCATCTTTTGCTTTTCTGGCCAAATATGAGCTGCAAAGCTTCATCCTCCAGCCCCCCACCAAAGGAAGTAAGAACATGACATACATTTCCATTGCTTGGATGAGCCAGCAGCCACCCAAGGCCTAAATACCTGCTAAGAGCAAACCAGAACTGTTTGCGTATTGCCACATTCTTCATTCATGGGTGCGGTCTCATGACGATGGCTGTAGCATCCCATGAGGTGGATGGGCAAAGATTTCTGTCCAAGTCACTTGTACAATCTTTGGAGTTGCAGAATCTACCTTTGAGATTGTGGAAGCTGCTGTGAGTCAGATGGGAGCTGGCTAAAAAAAAGGAATTTATATAGCCCCTTGTGATGAATGCCATGTGTCCCCCCCCCCCCATTCTTTTGCGTATTTTTCTGTACTTTGGACACTTTTAACCCCCTACAAGCCCCTGTGTAAGTTCAGCAGCTAAAAGCTGCAGACGCCTTATTTTGGAGGCAGCCTTTGTCCTTTGTGTGAAACTTCATTACTAAAGAAAGAGCACATGGGTTGGCATTCGCTTAGTAATTGGGCAGCCAAACCTGTCCATCTAAGTCCAGGTGGGCTCCATCCAATCAGGTAATTTGATGACATTGTCAAAGCAAAATTTTCTATTTTCCAGCCCACATGAAGTGTTCATTGTTCTCTGGCAATTGCCTGAGTGACCCATTCATTGGGAGCTCAGAGAGGAGCAGCCATTTGCTCACCTGCAAGTGCTTCCCTTGAGTAATATAAATACTGTAGCTTAAGCTAGGGACCTAGCTAGATTGCATTAAGGAATATATTTTGATTTGACTACTAAGTGACTCCAGTCAGCACGCAAACTTCCCCATTTAGTGTTTGGGGGGGGGGGGAAGCTGTGGGGAGAGGTTTGAGTAGCATCCCAGCTCCATCTGCTAGGTGCTAATGGTTACTGCATTCATCTGATGAAAACTTTGTCTTTCTGCATTCCAGCCAAACTCAGGCATCTTCCATCAGCCTGCTTGTACTTTTATTACTCACTTTTCTTTCCCCAATTTTAGTTCCCTTTTGTTTTGGATTTTTAATACACCAATTACATTTTGACCCTTGGTCTATCATGGGTAATTCAGTGGATTGTCACATCTGCAGACACTACTGGAGTGGATTGGAGTTTTAATAAGAACCACCTCTGGGGTTTAGTGCTCGCCTGGGGGGGGGGTCCCAGATGCCCCTCCTCTGCCTGGTCTCTGGAGCCTGGTATGATGGCAGCAGTTACAAACTACCAAGGTTTTACCCCATTTAGCTGTGGGTCTGGTAAAGGGAAAGTAGGAGCAGGAAGGGGTGCATGTGAATTGCCACGAACTACTGCCCCTGGTCAGTCTGCCTTCTCCAAGAGTCCCTTTCCCTAACACTGCTTCACTCATATTTAACACCTGTGTGAAGAACACCAGAATTATTCTCTCCATTTTATGATTGGAAGATTGAAGCTGAGAGATCAGCAGCTTGCCTGGGCTCATCTGACTATAATCAAAGCACAGGTTACTACATGCTGTCTTTTTTCCAGTTCCTTGTGGGTCCATAATCCAAAGAGCTGCGGAACCATTGCTAACAGCTAAGAAACCATTTTTGGAAGCACAAACTACATCTGCATAACAGTCCCTGGTCTCCACCTCAATGCTGTTGCAAACGTGGGTTTCTCTCTGTCAACCCCCCCCCCCCCCGTTTTTCTCTTCCTCTCCCCGGCTCCTTTTCTTGCTTAATTGACAGCACAATCCTAGACATGTCTGCTCAGAAGAGACTACCACTGAGTTCAAGGAGACTTGCTCCCAAATAAGTGTATGCAGGATTGCAGCCCCTTACGACTGACTAACCCTAAAGGAGAGTTTCAGCAACCCTGAAGGAGCCTGGTGTTCCCCAGACTCCAAAGCTTGCTCACACCAATGAAATCCTTGCTAACTCCTTTGTTATATATATTTTAAAAAAAAAACTTACATCCACAGACATCTCGATCAATTCTTTAAATTGGTTGCAAGCATTATAGTTAATGAAAGACATATTTCTGAAATTCCAGTTTCAAAAACAAGTATTTCTGCTTTAAAACAAATCCCTTCCCAGAGCAACTTGGCTGGCGGCCACGACTGTTCTACAAGCCTGGAACTGGTTTACATAAGATGCAGAGGCAAAGTGGCCGCTAGACCACTACAGAGGCTCTTCCACAGCACAAGGAAACCACTTCCAGTTTGGAGAGGCTCCTCACCAGTCCAAGCTCACAGCTTTGTGGAGGTGTTTGAGCCCATTAAGTCTTTTCTTGTCCAGAATTAAAAAAAAAAGAGAGAGATTACTGTACTTCCTTCCTCCTGTTTTGTGCACATATTTCAAACTTTATATCCAGCTTTTCTACACACCTGTACACTCAAGGCAGAATTCAAAATCCAACCATAATATACTAAACTATAAGAAAACCCACAAATCAATAGCAGCAACAGAAGTATAGCTATGTAAGGTAAAGGTGACCCCTGACAAGTCCAGTCGTGTCCGACTCTAGGGTGTGGTGCTCATCCCCATTTCAAAGCCGAAGAGCCACCGTTGTCCGAAGACGCCTCCGTGGTCATGTGGCCGGCATGACTCTCCTTGCTGCAGCGCTTAGCATGCAGCTGGAACACAGAGCGCTGTTTACCTTCCCGCAAGCGGTACCTATTTATCTACTCGCATTAACATAAGAACCTAAGAAGAGCCCTGCTGGATCAGGCCAAAGGCCCATCTAGTCCAGCTTCCTGTATCACACAGTGGCCCCACCAGATTCCCCAGGGAGTACAAAACAAGATACCTGTATCCTGTCGCCACTCCCTTGACATGCTTTGGAACTGCTAGGTTGGCAGGAGCAGGCCAAGCAACGTGAGCTCACCCTGTCGCGGATTCGAACTGCCGACCTTTCGATCTACAGCTCATGGTTCAGCGGTTTAACCCACTGCGCCACCCTAATTAAAACACACACAACTAACTAAAATACACACAACTAGTTTTCAAGGCCCATTTAAGCAATGAGAGCCACCCTCTGGGTGCCACAGTCAAAAAGGTCACGTCTCACCAGCACCAATCACAGGGAGATATCAAGAAGGACTCTCTGCAGCAGAGAGCTTTCGGGCAGGTTTAGATGGGAGGCAATTCCCAAGATGTCCTCGTTCCAGGGCTTTGACGGCTAAAGTCAGCACTTGGCAGCCAACTAAGCTGGTCAGGCATAATTCACCTGCTGACGCCACCCTGGCCACAGCATTCCAGACCAGTGACATTTCCAGGACAATGGTCAGCCCAGATCAGGCAAACCAGTTGGGTTTTTCCTTCCATCACATTCTCTGAACTCCTGACTTTGATGCTCTTCTGGCGCTTTTGTATCTTTTTTTTTAAGCATGCCAAGTGTGGCTTTTGAACAGTGAGTAAACACATCCTTGCCCCAGAACACATCCCTCGGCCAGTGTGTAGTGAATAGAACCAGATCTACTGGCCTTTGGGCAACAACGGTTTGACTCCCCATTGTTCCTACATGAAGGTTTCCCACCCCAAAATGAGGCTAGCTTGGGGTGAAACCAGGAATGGATTTCTGTTAGAAAGGACTGCAGGCTCAGTTCTGGTACCAGAAACAAGTTCTTACGCCGAGTCTTTGCTCCAAGGCACCGTGTTCCTTGATTTGAAGCATGTCTAGTTCTCCAAGCCACCATTTTGCACCTTCCTCTAGTTGGTGGACTTCAGTTTTCTACTAAACACAAAGCGGATCATGCAAGCCTGAAGCCCACCCACACCTGCCCTGCCTCACTCAACACTGGTCTATGCACCTTGCTGCTGAAGGAGGCAGCCTCTCTCTGAATGCCAGATGCAAGGGCATGGCAACAGGAAACAGGCTATCTTGTTGTCTTGTCTACTCCCTGAGGCATCTGGTGGGCCACTGAGATACAGGAAGCAGGACTAGATGGGCCTTTGGCCTGATCCAGCAGGGCTCTTCTTATGTTCCTATGAGGTAGAGTGGATTACACCATTGCAAAGAGGTCAGGACGAGGGCATTTTTCATGCTCTTCTGTGGAAACAAATCCCTGCAAATTTTAAAAAAACGAACACGGGAGAAAGGTCAGCCCTCCCATGGGTGTACTCCTTCCTATTTGTAGGAAAATTTGTTATAGGGAAGTGCCCAAAAATATGATTCATTGGACTAGCACAGTCCACTCTACCACTCCATTGCACAGGGCTGCAAGTCATTTTTTCCCCTGCGTTCAGACTGCAAACAGCTTTAGTGACCTCTTCTGGTTGGATTAGAAAATTGCTCTGTTGAGCAGCATTTGACTTGTTGCCTCCGGCCCTGGTAACAACATGATGATTTCAAAGAAGAAATCTCCCCCCCCCCCCCCCGATCGGTACGCACAATTCTGCCACCACTGAACATGGAACTGCCCAATAGGCTAAAGGTGGGCCAAGTGCTTCAGAGACCTCCGACTAGTTTTATTCATGCTGAAGATACCAGTCATTGCAAAGTACCCAGAGCCCTCAATGGCACTACACACAATGCTCTTGAAAATACGTTTAATGTTTAACTGTATACAAAAAGTGACAGCATTTTCAAAAAAATATCAAATCCCGTATTTAAAGCCTCTTCACTACCATCATACAGCAAATATTTTATCATCTAAAAAGAAAAAAAATTACAGCAGCAGGTGATATGGTCTATACTTCAGAAATGTGATTGCTTAATAATTCCATATTGTAAACAAATGCAGTTAATGTCCATCCCAGAAGCACAAGCCAAAAACACAACCCCAAACTTCTCAGCAGTTTTTAAAAACTCACAAAGAACACAATAGGAACGATACAAATTCCATTGCATAACAAGCACTGGGGCCCAAAGTCACTCACACTTGGGACAGAATGGCTAAAAGGTTTTACTACACAGCATCAAACAACACGTTTTAAGGAGGGGGGAGCCTTCTGCGGCTAGGGGGCAAAGATCTCACAAGATTTTCTGGGGAGTGTGTGTTCTGATAACGTCAAGGGACAAGCAACTGAGGCAAGCTTCATTTTCAGCCTTGCTTTCCATCAATACATCTGGTCTGTTTTCAAAGTCTGACTAGGTTTTTGGAAAGAGAGTTTCCTACAGGCGCCAGGTGATCGGATGCTAAACAAGGTACATTTTAACAGCAGAGCGCTCTCTCTCTCTCTCACACACACACACACACACACGAGTAGAGGATTTCGGACCTCCAAATGATATGACCAGTTCACATATTCCTATGCCAGACAGTGCTGTGTTTATGCAGCAGTTCTGCGGGGGGGGGGGGGGGGGGCTAAAATGTGCCAGAGGAACAGGATTCAGCTTCCTGAGAATCTCAGCTCTCCCAATCTTGTTTTCAAAACAAATAGCAAGTCGGTGATCCACACTTGCTATGTCAGGGGCCCAACGGGTGTGTGTGTGTGTGTGTGTGTGAACAACTCTTGCAGTGCTGGGAGGTGGCCTGTCTGCACTCTGTCCAACTTTGTGTCCCCTCCTCATGCCCAGCACACCAGAATTACACAAAATTATAGACACGTTTGCACACGTGGGGCAGATCAGAGTCCAGCCTTTCCTGACATGAATCGGAGTGGTGGTGGTGGTGGGGGGGGGGGGGGGAGAAGTGTGTTGGCACACATGGCCTTGCATTAAGGTGCCTGTGTTAGCATTCTTTTTTGGATCATGCAGCAGGGGGAGCTTCTCTCTCTCTCGTCCAGATTTTAAGGCAGTGCCCCCCTCATGCACACTATAGCATATGCACCCTTCCCCTTTGCCTTGGGATGGCTTTGCCTCATGTCTACACAGAATACAGGCTCCACTCTGCCAAAGCCAGGCTGCTCACGCGTCTTCCGACTCCTGTCTAGTAGTACCACAAAATGGCCACCCATGGTGGTCTCAGCATAGCAACAAACCTCTGAAGAACGAGTCTGTTCTATAAACCTCAACTGGAACTGCCGCAGGAAGACCATTCTGCTTTAACCTGGAGAATTTTCTAGAGTTCTCTCGCTATTTGTTTTCAAGAATTCATACAATATCACACTTCGAAGTTGGGAGACAGAAAAGCATGATGCACAAGGGTATCTCAGTTACAGTATACTGGACAAGATTTCACCGTTCAGGGAACTCTTCTGCCCATCGGTTCCATGCATCTCAAAAAAGCTTGCATATTCCACTATATCGCGGACTCACTTTGGCTATTACCTCACTCTCATCCTTATCTGACAGCCTGGCAAGTACCTGCTGCATGACCCTGATTTAGAATGGAAAAGCCAGCAATGAATGGGGGTGGGGTGGGGGTGGCATTTCCAGTGTCAGTCAAAACATGCTCAAACTGCTTTTTAGTTTTTGTACAATATGGCAAGTCACTTTTCAATGCCAATACTATGACATTCCATACACATCACAATGGGGGAGACAAATAACTCTGCAGGATATTGTGTGTACACTCACACTTGGGAAACGGGCATGCCAGCACAGAGGAAGCACACAACCCCCAAATATTGGGGCACTAAGTCTGGAGAGGTTCACAAAGTAGCAGGGTTCAGGGTTTCTAGCTTGGTACAAAATGGCAGTGGTGGGGGCAGAAGGAGATGGGGGAAGAGTTGTTATTACTCATCATCACTAACCACATCAAACACAATATCCAATAGCCGCCTGTGAGAGTTGCATGATCACATTCCACGCAGCAGCCACAATAGGAATGAATGTGCTACTTGGAGAAGAGCTGCGTTTCTACCCCAGCCCACAATATTGCACTTTTAAGCGATGGGAAAATGCAGTCCCCCTCCCCAAGAGAAGTGCAATCTTGAGAGAAGCCATGCAGACTGCATGCAACAAACAAGCAATAAATGCAGAACGAATGCAAACTTGCACAGAGACTGATTTGAGTGGAAAGGCCTTGAATTCACTGTGTGCAGATCCCCCCCCCCCTCCGCTCGCTGTTGCATGGTTAGAGTTCACTTCCATACACTGGAGACGCTCAACTTTTGCAACTGTCAGCTTGTGGCACTTCCACCCCATGTTCCATTTCGACAATCCCCAGGAAGGAGAATGCCGATTCTCAGCAGCAGGACCCTTCTGACAAGGACTTCTTAAAACGTACATAGCAGACTTGGAAATAGGCACTTGCCTATGAAGAGCAAGAATTATCTTCAAGTGCCTTTGAACCCGACAAGAGTTGGGTCTCTCTGTTATAGCTTTTGGACTGCTGATGTGTTACAAAAGCGTATGTAGGCGGATGGGCAAATTGAGCTCCGAATGCCACCCCATGAAAGCTCCGAGGAGGATAGATTTAGATGGGTCTGGTGAGGAATTCCAAGAAGCCAAAATAAAAGCAAAGCCAACACATACAGGCAAAGCAACACCGCCACTGCCAAGAGCCCTCTGGTGTTTGCTCGGCATCTTGCACTTGTTAAATGGAGGGTGGCCCAAGAAGAAGCCTCAAGAGGTGCCTCCAACAACAACAGAAAAGCTTCCTACAGGCCAGATCAGACAGGGGTCCAACCATTTAACCTCACATTGGACCTTGACAGCCAGACTGGGAGAAGATCACAAGAGTGGAATCCTGGCAGAGGCACAGCCCACTTCCAAGACAGAGCAGCAGTCAGGTTCAGTTCAAAGATCCTGGGGCCGCGACTGACACCCTCCCCCTCCCATCTGTCAACCCTTAAATTCACACTTCAGGCAGCAAGAGTGGAGCTCTCTGGCCTCGTCCGTCAAGCCAAAACCCAATTCGATTTCATAACAGATTTAACGTGGGTCCTATGGAAACAGAAATCCAGCTGTCTTTACAGAAACCATGAGGAATTCACTCAAGTGGGCAGACTGGCCTCTCCAAGTGATGGATTCCAAAACTGCCTGAACACTCAGTCAACCTGCCCTGCATACAGTATTATACAGATGAAGCCTCAATCTACCTGCCTGCAACAGTTTCCCCAAACTAGGACAAAATAAAGAGTCTGATGTTGAGAACGGCCTCCAAATCCAGATGTTTTGCTTCCCTTTCAGTCCGAGGATCTCTTTTTGCAACTAGCCAATTTCTTCAAGATCGATGCCGATATATAAAATGACTCCAATGACCAGGACACAGAACACAGACACAGCCTCCGTCTCGATGGAACACTGCAAGCCTAGCCTTTGAAGCAGCTGTGGGGACAACCCAGGGTTTCAGCAAGTCCCTGAACTGGATTCCAGAGCAGTCCTTGCTTCTACTTCGTTAAGATGGGGCCCTTACCCAAATAAGGATGAGACAGCTGGGGCAGCAGCTTATTTCTCCCGATTCATCTTGACAAACGAAAAGGCGACTTCAGCATCTGAATGGAGTTTGGCTTACTCAGAGGGCTCCTTCACTCCGCAGCAGGCCGGGCGGAAGGGGAGCAGGCTCGGCGAGACTCCAAATGGTTAGTGAAAAGAAAAGTTTTTAAAATTCCTGTCCATAGTGGATACAGGTGGAGGCAGTACTTCATCAGCCTGCCACAAGTTCAACGGTAAGGCTGTGGGGGGAAAAAAAAGATTAAAAAGAGATCAGTTTCTGCTTCACGATCAAGTTAGAAAAAGAATTTTGCTTGTGGCTGTCTAGGGATTTAAAAAATGCGTCCGAGGAATCAAATTCATTTCAGTCCATTAAAATTCTGCATATACGGTACTCTGTTTTGAAGAAAAAGCATGTTTAAGTTGGCACACATGTATATTACAGCAGACACCAACCCCTTCTGGGTGAGAGGGGAAGGCCTAATACTTGCCACCTGCTGTTTAGACAAGTTTGAAATCTCAGTGGTTTTCTAATTGTGTTTTGGAGACCCTTGGAAGTTTATCAGGGATCCTGCAATGAGGTCAGTAATGACAGACAAGCTTCTCTTAAGGTTGTTTGGTCACAACAGATCTTTCTCCTGCAATGCATAACTACAGAGGAACATTAGATATCTAGGGTGCATTCTCTGTTCCTGCAGGGCAATAAGGAAGTCCAACAGGGCAGGGTAACATCCTCAACAAGGCAGGATAACATCCCGCATGAGCTTAGCGTGCACTGCAGAAAACATCACAGAAAACTTTACAACATTCAGGGATTCTGACACAGACGTGTACAGAGGCTTCTTAGACTAGTTGATGTACAATGACCTCTTAGAAGGCAAGAAACTAAGGAGCTAATGCAATACTGAAAAAATGTAGCCATTGGGTAATTATCAGCACTCCAAATGGTTAAAACAATCCCATTAGAACAGCTGCCTTAGCAGTAGAGCGTATCTGGCAATCACACATTCTGTTAACTAGAGAAAAGCTGAAATACTCACATGAGGGCCACCAGGCATGGACGGTGCCCCAGCTGGAGCAGGGGGCACTTGGTAAGGATTAGGTGGTGTTGGGTACAGTCCTGGAGCTGGGTAGGACCCTGTGGGTGGAGGAAACGGGCCTGGTGGCGAAGGTCCCCACGGTCCTGGAGGGACAGCTCCCCACGGCACTGTCGGTGCAGCCCCTGGTGTCTGTGTTGGAGTGGAATAGGGCCCGGGGGGTGGGTATGGCATACTGGGTGCAGGATACTGGCCGCCAACTGTGGGGCCCCACCCTGAAGAGGGCATGGATCCCCATGGCCCAACAGCAGCAGCAGGGGGGGCAGCCGGCTCTGTTGGCCCACCGTAGGGCCGTGGAAGCTCTGGAAAGGGCATATTCGGTGGTGGGTACTGCCCTGGTGGAACAGGACCAGGAGGCGGATACGGAGCACCAGGAGGACAAGCAGATCCAGGAGGAGGAAAAGGAGCAGGTGCTCCAGGGGGCAGGGAAGGATACATTCCAGAGGGTGGCGGTCCAAACGGTACGTTGGAGGGGGCTGTGCTTGGAGGCAATCCGGATGGAGCACTGGGGGGGTTATTCCAGGGGTTGGAAGCTGGCCAGGCTTGTGGGGGTTGGCTGGGCTGTTGAGCGGGTTTTGCGTTGCCCACTCCAGAGGTCTTGGCAGGGGAACTATCTGGTAGAGCATCCGCCAGCTGGAAAATGAAATATTGATGAGACTCCACAGTCACAGCCACATCACAGAAACCATTAAATGCCATTATCATCATCATCTCTCTTTTTGTCACATTCTGATCACTGCTGGTCTGACTCTTTCCCCGACGATTTTACCTTTGAACACTCGATTCCAAACATTCATAAATTCATCACGCCGTTCCAGAAGCTGCTGTCTCTGAACCACCTACCTTCAACTGAATGCCATCCCACATGAACTTGAAACACACCCAGCCAAATGCAGCCTTCCAGAGGCTTAGCACTCCTGTTCTGGCAGTCCCAAGAAGGCAAGTCTCAAGTAGGTTGCAAAATACAGCCAGTGAGCTGCCTTTGGCACGGCTGATCACAAGCTGTGCAGATCCTCTCTAGCCCTCAGTGAAACTCACCGTGCTCCTCCTTGCTCCCTGCAAGTTAGGGGACTTTCTTCCCCCCATCACTCGATCTATGCCTTCTCTGACTACACAGTTTGTTGCTCTTTTCATCAAGGTCTCTCCCAGTCCAAGCCCCACCTCTCCAGACTGCCTTCTTTAGCGAAGTGCTTCCAAGCCTCTCTGCCAGACTCCCACTACACATTTGTCAAACACTGACACTATCTAATGCAGACTATAGTCCCAGCGGGCAGAGACCGCCCATTAAAATATACAGCACGTTTTTTAAAAGGAAAACGAAACATCTCAAGCATAATGTTCAAGGGTCTGCACACAAGGCTACCACTGCTATACTTTATTTATTTAAAAAAATTATACCCCACCTTTTCCTATGCCAAGGCGGCTTAACTGGACTTTTCCTTTTTAACTGGACTTTCCCCATAAAATTCATTTCTCCACCCTCAGTCTTCATGCCTTACATAAAAGACTAAACAACTGAATTTTTAAAACTCAAAGCCACAAATAGTTACACATTAGAAAGCTCTCAAGTTGGCAAACTCACCGAAAACTCGTCAGCAGCTGACATTTTCCTGTAAAAGAAAAAAATGAAGTTGGCTTAATTCTGAGTTTCAGGCTACGGCAGGCGAACAACTGAAACGAGCCCCATTTAGGGGTTTGATTTCCACCAATAAACCACAGCTCCTGAACTGCTCATCTTCACTGAAGACAGTCATTAGCTAATTCACTGGTCTGGTCTAGAAATGGTGGCTATACTAGTCATGATGCTACTAGTCACATGATGCTACTAGTCACTACCTCCATGTTCAGAGGTTCCAAGTACCGGCCGCAGAGGAGCTGTAGTGGGAGAGAACTATTGCTCCAGGCCCTGCCAATGGGCTGCCGAGAGGTTGGCCACTGTGGGGGAACAGGGTGCTGGACGAGATGGAGCTCATCTTAGGACTCTGCACATGTTCAAGAGATTTCCATCCAGAAGGACCCTGCAAGTTATCTGCAAGATTTCCATCCCTGCAAGACCCTGCAAGTTTGGGGACCAGTGGCCACAACCACAGCAAAATAAGAAGTGCACACCACTGAACTTGAAGATCATGTGCGAGCATGAAATGGGCAAAATAGTGCCCTCCCACTTGCACGTTTGCCATTCTTCACTCTGCAGTAGCGGAGTCATTAACATCCTTACCAAACGACCTGTTGATCCAATGCAATGTGATCCTCTTAACATTACTAGGGCAACGCGAGGTCCAACCAGGGGAAACTGCAACCAGGTCATGCTGTCCATGTAAGAATCACAACACCCCTCCCTCCATCCTGTTCCTACCCCCACCCCAAAGAATCCCTAGGAAAATGTTGCTCCTTCAAATCCACAAACATCAGGTACCCGTAACCTCTTCATGACAGTGGAAAGGAGTGCAAGATACGGAAGCTGAGGCAGAAAGAAGAGATTGCCTGGAGACGTCACCACTGTCAGACTCCACGTACTGTGTACGCTCAAGGCTTTTTATTTTAATGTCTATTTAATGCCAGCCTAGAGAAGCAGGGAAATGAGCTGTACTAGATTCATCAAGAGCCCCACCACCACCACCACCACCAAACACTAAGCAACACAGTAAACCTAAACACAACTGTCTCCGCAGGAATTACTACATCAATCACCTCCATAACTTGTGCTGCCACACCCATGGCAAATCTAGGGAAAGGAGACGATGAGTTGGAGGACGACCTTTCAGCCAGCGGCTGACTAAGTCTAGGATGGGCACCAATTATGACCAGGGTAGCAGCAATACTACCCTGTCTCCGGCACCAGGCGTCCAGCCCCACCCATTCAGGGAAGTCTCAAGAATGAAACCCATGTTAAAAACCAACACACACACACACACACACACACACACACACACACACACACACACACACACACACACACACACACACACACACACACACACACACACACCCCTAAAACCCCACTGCCAGACACAGGTGGACATCGGGCAACGCGATTCCCTCCCAACTTTGAATGAGTTTTTGTTTGGGACACGGCAGTGAGTGGAAGAAACCGCTTGCATGCTCAGGAGACCCAAGGAGGAACCGGAATGCCCGAGAGTCAGCCAAGCCAGGAGGACAAAGTCTGGAAGGAAAGCAAGCTCAGCGACAGGCACTCCGACTCTGCAGCAGGGGAGCGGCAGCAAAGAGCAGCCTCTGATCCGGAAGCCTGGCAGCCTGTGTCCTGTGTCCTGAAGATCCAATGACCTGCTCTGACCTTCTGCTAGTCAACAGGCAACTTGGCTGGTCTGCTCGAGGACCCACTCATTGATTCCACTGGCCAGTCGGAGCCTGACCCAGTATCCTGGGCTGCTGTTTGATCTGAAGAACCCCTCTTTTTCACTAAGCTACTATCCAAGCAGTAATCCTCAATACATCCATGTACCCTCCCCCTACATGTCACGTCCACTCACTCCAGATGTGGCGTGGGTCACAATCAGAGAGCAGTAATGAAGTGCCCCATAGCAGAGTTGCCTGCAGTATTCAAGAGCCACCAGCAGCTCAAACCTTTAAACTGACGTTTGTTTGTTTGTTTGTTTGTTTGTTTGTATATATATATATATATATATATATATATATATATATATATATATATATATATATATATATATATATATATATATATATGCATGCATGCATGCATGCATGCATGCATGCATGCATGCATGCCCAAACATTCCACTGGTGGAAAGGAGAGCATCATTCATGAGCTGTGGAAGAGAAAGTGCAACTTCTGTCAGGAAATGAGGCAATTGGCTGGGCTGGAAGAAGGAGAGAGCTAGGAGCACCGAAAAAGCTATAAACTGAGAATCTGAGCAAGGACAGCCAGAAAGAAAGGAGGCTGTCTGAAGGAAGGAGGGACAACCACAAAAATGGAGTGTGGAGCAGTTCCACTCCACTACATTTGAGGGAAGCTCAAGGACAGGGGCTACTGGAGGGATCTGGGCACATGCAGGAACAAAGGCAAGAACCTTTGGAGGAACGACAGCCCAAAAGAGCCTTCCTCCCAAAGACAGAATCTTCCTCCCCAAAGAGAGACACGTGGGTCGAGTTGTCCCAAGCGGCAGGTGATACAAACAGCCTGCTGCTGCTGTTTGAACTGTCGCAACAGCTGCTTTCTGAACCAGGTAATTCCTCCCTACCTCCTGTGGAGAATACTTTGGAAAGTTGCAGGGGTGGCCCGTCAGCAGGAGCAGGATGCCTTTTCTCGCCTTTGGCATCAACTGCAGTAAGGATCGGGCACGTTCTGAACCAATGTTTTGGAAACTTGGAGAGGGGGGCCAGTCAGGCTGGAGCTGGAAGCACAGTTGCACTGGTGTCCCCCCGTATCCACAGGGGATAGTTCCCACTCTCACCGCAGAGGACAGAGTTTCAGAGGACAAGTGCTGCTGAGATATGTGTGGCTGGCCAAAGGATGATGGACAGCACCGGAGGAGGAACTAGCACAGCTTTTGCCACAAAGAAGCCCCTGCGCTGGGGTGAATGTGTCCCACATGCGCCGACACTGGATGCATTGTGACACAGAACAGCTGCGTGTCTGGTGGGGGCCTGAGGGAGGAAGGCTTGTCTAAGGCCACCTGGTGAGTTCATGGCAAATGAGTGCCTCTCAAAAGGCTGAGAATTCAGCTGTCTTGAAAACCTGCATGTCAGCATAGCTGCTTATTATGCGATGCAGTTGCATCATGCCACAGAGCATGGGGAAACTTGCTGCTGTAGTAGGTGAGCTTGTGGAAAGGCATTATCCTGCCTATGCGTCACTGTGATATCACCACAGCAAACAGCATGCAATGTTCTTTCTAGGCACAAAAAGGACTAGGCAGCTGGATCACATCTGCTCCCCTTCAACACTTGATCCCCAAATCTGTTCCAACATTTATGATCCCAAAAGGATCAAACAGCTGAGGGAGGGGGAGTGCACAAAGTGCGTGTGTGCGCCCACGCACGCGTGCACAGATTAGTTTCTTCTGGCATCATCCACACAGTAGAGAGCAACCACAGTACACACAGAAAGATCCTCTGCAACAGCCTCAGACACCCATTCCTTCTCAACCTCACACAGCTAAACACAGGGAACCCAGAAGCGTGTTTGTGTGTGTTTTTAATCCAGTGCCACTCCTCTTATTAGCTAATTGGCTAGCTATTGAAATACATCCCACCGGATTTGATATCACACACAGCTAAATTGCCTCAGTTCCTCTGTGGTATAATTTAAATGGTTTCAGGGTTGGCAGCCACTTATCACTTTGCTAGAGGCACAAACAGCACTTCTGATCAACTACCATCGCTGCCATGGTGCAGATCTAGCCAATAAGCACCTCATTAAGACTGCCTTACAAAATAATTTTAGGTGAAGGAAACTCCTTGTCGGAATGGAAAAAATGCAGTCAGTTATTTTTAGAAGAATGAGTAACAATGTTACAATTCCAAACAAGGAATAAGGAAACACTAACAGAGCCTATAAAATCAATACATCTACATGCTGTGAAAATATGCAAACAGATATTCAAACATACTGAGCTGTTGCTTAAAACACATCAAGCCCTCTAGATATTGGGAAAGGGGCGATATTTACGGTCCTTGCCTCTTCATTTCTTCCCTCCAGTCATCTCCCTTTATCAACAACTTTGGGCACAGAGCTGACATAACTATAGGAACAACAGTTCAAGCATCCTGAGGAGTAAGGGGTTATAAATAGCCTGTGGAATGTATTCAGTTGTGGTTAATGTATGCAAGTGTTGATATGCTGTAGACTGAGCACAGAGGGGGCTTGTCTTCAGCAGATCTTATGATCTACACATCAAATGCCTACTGAACCGCTGAACCATAAGCTGTCGATCGAAAGGTCGGCAGTTCGATTCCCGCGACGGGGTGAGCGCTCGTTGCTTGGCCAGCTCCTGCCAACCTAGCAGTTCTAAAGCATGTCAATGCGAGTAGATAAATAGGTACCGCTTGCGGGAAGGTAAACAGCGCTCCGTGTTCCAGCTGCATGCTACGCGCTGCGGCAAGGAGAGTCATGTCGGCCACATGACCACAGAGGCATCTTTGGACAACGCTGGCTCTTCGGCTTTGAAATGGAGATGAGCACCACACCCTAGAGTCGGACACGACTGGACTTAATTGTCAGGGGATACCTTTACCTTTTTAAACCCTGCAGTGGAAACCATACAAGCTTCTCCCACTCTGAAAGGTGCCCCTTCCCACACCGACTGTGGTGAGCAGGGCTCCCAATGTGCCATGGAACAGGCTAGCTGTGACTGGGCAGCAGAATGGGGGAAGGAACGAGGAGGAGGAGTTGCAGCAGCTACCATGAAGCCTTCTAAATATATGCACCTAGATAGGCACCTGGTATATAGGCTAGGCAACTCCAGTTTTCTGTTCACATAGAAGACAGTATGAGCCTTCCAAGAATGCAGAGGATTGGATGTGGAAGGGGAAAGTCAGTTTCATCACCTCCATGATCCAAGATGTGTGCATGGTTCCATGGATTCAAAGGCTCCTACAGACTATTGTAAGTTTGGCACAGAAAGTAAAAGATTTCTACAGGGCTAATAAGCATAACCACCTTCACATGGTGGAGTGTCGCACTGTCTGGACCTGGGTAGCACATCTGCACCTTAGTTGCTTGTTCTCTAGATATGCAATGGGTGTGCACATATGACTGTGGACCTCCTCAGAATTGTGTTATGTTGTGCAAGAGTGCTTAAATAGAGAGGGGGGGGAGAGACAGATATTGATAAAGCAGCATGTCTAAGTCACATCAATGAGACTTTCAAGCAAAGGTTGTTAGGATGAGCTCACTAGTTTAAAGTTCTTTTTTAGTCTAATACCTCTCCAAATTACATCTCTCCCTTTCACCCATCTCCTTAAATCCACTAATAACAAAGGTCAACGTTTATATAGACAGGTGTCTTCCAGCTTTTGAAGAGGGGAGATTTATTTACAGAGATAGAGTGAGTGAGATCAGTGATGGACAGCCATCCTCCTTGCAAGTTGTAGCTAGCATTGTTTCTTAGAAACCTAACTTCCCATCTGCCCACGCAGTCGGCTTTGCTGGGTAATTATGCTGTTCTAGGCCTCCCACACACCTGTCACCTGCAACTGGTTTGGGGATTCCCAGTGCATCCTTACTTCCTCTCTCAGGATGATGTCACTGACCTACACTTGGGGGGGGGGGGGCTGCTCAGGGCTTCCATACATAAGAAGAGCCCAGCTGCTGGATCAGGCCAAAAGCCCATCTAGTCCAGCTTCCTGTATCACACAGTGGCCCCACCAGATGCCTCAGGGAGCACACGACAACAAGATAACCTGTTTCCTGTTGTCACTCCCTTGCACCTGGCACAGAGAAAACCGCACTGTGGTTCGCAGGTGAAGCTTCGCACCGCACTGTGCTGCAGGTGGTGTGTCACAGCCTTGACGCTCAAAGGAAGCTTCTGCCCTTGGTCTGATTACACTGTAAGCCTTACAGAGATAGAATTACAAACTTGATGTTTTAGGACCACCACAGGTCAGGTGGCTATATCTTTTTGAGACTATGGGCCGGATGATTTCAGGTGGCAGGATGGATCCATTGCCCGCCCTTGATGTCGTGGCTACTGGTTTGATAATGTAAGACAGTCTCGGCCCTTCCACAAGATCTGGAAATAATCACTATGGTGCTTTAAGGCGTTTAAAGCACTTCAGATACTCCAAGGTACATCAGTGCCATTATCCTCTTCTTCCTGCTGCAGCTTGGAGGCGGGCAGGGAATGAAGCTAAGAGCGGCCTACTTTGCCATTTTCTGCAAGGGGCGAGACTTGGGCTTGCTAGTTCTCAGCTCAGGCCTCTCAGTCACTAGGCGACTCCTGCCCAGCCACCGTGTCACCGAGGCAAATTACTTGGGAGTAAAGTCCCACGGACGCCCGTCGGATGTACCCCTCAGAGGACGTGCGCAGGACCCGGCAGCAGGACCTAGGAGGGGCCACGGCGGGGGGGGGGGAAAGAGAGGACGGAGCCCGAAACCGACAGAAACGGGCGCGGGAAAGAGGACGAGTCGCCGCGCCTCCCGTGCGCTCCAGCCGCTCCGGGCGGCTGGCAGGAAGAAACGCCGCCGCCTCGCCCGCTAAGCAGCAGTCCAGGGAAGGGGCAGCAGGAGGAGGAGGAGAGCCGAGCCGCCACCCAGCCCAGGCCCTACCTGGGGCACGTCGAGGGACCCGACGACGATCGCAGGAGCTGCTCCTCCTTTCTTCCTCCCAACCTCAGCCAGCCGGAAGCGGAAATGAACCTCGCTCTCAATCCTCCCTTGTCATCCCTTGCGGGTGGGACAAGGCGCCTCGGACGGACCACATGATTCCGCCGCACCTCACAGCCAATCGCCAGTGACAAGGAACGCATGCGCGCGGCGTACCGTAGCGGACTGGCATCCTTCCCTTCTGGCGGTCTGTTTCTGGTCACAATCACGTGACAAGAACCACCACTCTTCTATAGGTACCACCGACTTCCTAGGCAGCATCTCCAGAGCGTCCCCTGCAGGTCGGAGGATGGAACTGCAGACGCTTTTCTCTCTTCAATAACAATAACAATATTAATATAATACAAGTGTCCTCCACTTAATGACGGATCACTTAATGATGATCCGGATATATGACGGAGGTCCCCAATAAAAAAGAGCAAAGGATTTAAAAAGACGCATCTTTTTAATTGGCTTTAGATAAGGGCTTTGAAGTTCAGCACTGGGACTAAGCATACTGTAGCACTGAACTTAAAAGCCCTTATCTAAAGCCAAACAGCTAATGGGCAAGAAAAGAGCTTGGATGTTTAACGCTGGGGCTTTAGCACAGTGCTAAACTTCAAAGCACAGCAAGACCTGCTTAATGACAGCTTCACTTTACGATGAGGAGTATCCCCGTCGTTAAGCAGGGGACACCTGTAACTGGACTATTGTAAGTTTGGTATAGAAAGTAAAAGATTTGGTATAGAAAGTAAAAGGTTGTTAGGATGAGCTCACTAGATTAAAGTTCTTTTTTAGTCTAATACCTCTTCAAATTACATCTTTCCCTTTCACCCAGAGACGAACCTGCGCCCCCCGGGGAGCCCAGATTTCGCCGCCCCCAATAAAAAATGAAATAAAAATAAAAAATAAAAAAATCGCCCCCCCGGGGTTTTTTTCGGGGGTCTACAGGCTTTTTTACTGGAATCTACATGTGTGTATGCTTTCTCCCACTTAGCTTGTGAACCGGAGCCGATTCGGAGCCTTCATCCTTTCATTCTGCCGCCAGAACTCCGGAAAAGGGCCCAGCAGGGCGCTCCGTCGTTCTGTGCTTGCACAAGTCTTCACAGTTTGCGCAGGCGCAGAACGATGAAAATTCCAATCGTTCTGTGCCTGCGCAAACTGTGAAGACTTGCGCAAGCGCAGAACAACGAAAATTCCAATCGTTCTGCGCCTGCGCAAACTGTGAAGACTTGCGCAAGCGCAGAACGACGGAGCGCCCTGCTGGGCCCTTTTCCGGAGTTCTGCCGGCAGAACGAAAGGATGAAGGCTCCGAATCGGCTCCGGTTCACAAGCTAAGTGGGAGAAAGCATACACACATGTAGATTCCAGTAAAAAAAGCCCGTAGACCCCCGAAAAACCCCGTAAACAGTAAAAAAACAGAAAAACGAACCGAAACCTAAGTAGGCCCGTGCCCCCCCAGGAGCCTCTGCGCCCTCTGCCTGGGCCCCCCGCCCCCCCTTGACGTCGTCTCTGCTTTCACCCATCTCCCTAAACCCACTAATAACAAAGGTTAACGTTTATATAGACAGGTGTCTTCCAGCTTTTGAAAAGGGGACATTTATTTATTTAGGGGGGTTAGAATTTGAACTCGGGACCTTGGAGTACTTCTAAGCTCTTCTAGACAATTGCTGCTGCTGTTGAATTTCCAAACAACTTCTAAGGCAGCAGAGCACACATGCAAACTTTGCAATTGGCAGATTGCAGAATTCTTGCATGCAGAGTTTTTGTATGCACCTTTTTCCATTTTTTCCTTCAAAAACGCAACTTTCTAACCTGTCCTTGAAAGAGGACTGACCTGTGAAAACAGCCTTGAAAGATGACGGGCCGGAAGAGTGGTTGGGTAAGATTTCCATTTAAAAAAGAGATACTTCAGTGCTCTGTGTAGCTCCTTCCTCATCGTGTCATCAGTAGAGAGAGAAGCACATTAAATTATGCCAAATTAGCTGGATCCAGCATTTGGAAGAGGAACATAGAAAGTTGCTTTATATTATACTGACAGCATAATCCTATGCATGTCTACTCAGAAGTAAGTCCCATTATGGGCTGGCTTTTTAACAAATGACTTTTAACAAATGTAAATATAGGTGACCCACTGGGGTTGTTGTTTTAATTGTTTTAACTATTTGTTTTTCATTATTTTAATGTATATATGTATTTTAATGTTTTTATTGTAAGCCGCCTTGAGTGCCCTTGCTGGGAGAAAGGCGGGGTACAAATTCTTTAAATAAAATAAATAAATAAAATAATGTTCAATGGGGCTTACTCCCAGGAAAGTCCTTCATTTCAGACAAGAATTTTTGTTTGTCTTACCTGGAAATGCCAGAGATTGGACCTGGAACGTTCTCTGAGAAAAGCAGGGTGCTTTTCCACTGAGCTACACTCCCTCTCTGATTTACATTGGTGCAGATTGGTTGGTTTGCTTACTTGTTTGTTTTGTTTAATTTGGAGAATTCTCGGCCTTTGCATCAGGGCGTGAAGGACCGGTGTTGTGCAGCTTGATGATCTGAAGAGACACGGAAGCAATAAGTGTGGGTCTGTGTCACATTGCCAATTGGCCAGAAAAAATTGCCTGGCCTCCTTTTCTGCCTTGAACATAACAGCAGCTACAGGTGAAGTTTTCCACAGCAGGGGGGAAAAAATGATGCCTGCTAATCATGTCTGCATATGAGGCTGCTCTTACAATTGCAATAGTTACAGGGACCAGTCAAAACCACTGACAGCCCTAATAGGAGCTACACCTTTAACAAGGAGCTACACCTTTAACAACAGTTTGATGTGCAAACATTAACTCTCTCTGAACAACTTCAGTAGAAGAGCAGGTCAAGCCATTCCATGATCACTCACTGTTACCCACACTCCAGCCTGCCTGTAACTCTCACTGCTCATGGGTGCTGATGATAGCCTCATGCCGAGGAGGAATCAGTACTTTACAATCATGGCGATGAAGCAGGCATCCATCTGCAGAGGGAGGAAACGTCCAGGAGCACCAGACTGTCTGGAAGAGAAAGCTTGCCTTGCAAGAGGTGCACACAGGGGCTGTTCAGCAGCTTGTCAGCTGGCTTGGAACAGGCGTAGTACAAAATCTTGGGCTGGACCCAATATCCCCCAAATTCTTGTCTGGCAGAGCCAGGTCTTAGAATCTACGGTGGTCCTGCAATGATTTGTTAAGGCACAAGGGGGCAATGTGACTTTACCGAAACTCCTTCGCGTGGCTAGAAAATATCAGAAGACAGCAGAAATCCTCCTCCAAGTTGGAAAACATCAAAAGCACAGCATTTATAGAGCTTCCTTCTGAAGCAACCCCACAAGTTCCATGTGCCAGTGTGACCTTGCTAATGTGACAATGACCCTAGACCAGTGGTGGCTCCAGCTTTTGGGGGCCTGGGGCAAAAGCCCTGCAAGGCAAGGAGCCGCAATGGACATGGCTGACTTATTGGACAATGTTGGGCGGCAGCTGCAGACAGTGGCAGATGGGAAATGTCCCCATGGGCCCTGCCTTGACCTAGATAACGCACAAATCACAGGTGAGAATATGGTAAATCTGTTTCTGAACGGTACCACTTCAGACAGCAGGAGTGGACACACATGGTTGAATGTGCCTCTAATGAAAAAATACTGTGAGCTCTCAATTTAATGGACTAAAGGGGGGAAAGAGTGTCCGTTAATGCCCAAAGTCTGCTAAATGCAAATGCATTGAAATCAAAGGAGATGTGCATGCACAAAACGTATATGACTAGTTTTTAACGAAGCAGAAAATGTCTTATTTCCAAAGCCTCTTAAATCAAGGTCTATTAAGAACATAAGAACATAAGAAGAGCCCTGCTGGATCAGGCCAAAAGCCCATCTAGTCCAGCTTCCTGTGTCACACAGTGGCCCCACCAGATGCCTCAGGGAGCACACAAGACAACAAGATACCTGTGTCCAGTCGCCACTCCCTTGCACCTGGCACAGAGAAAACCCACTTCTAAAACCAGGAGGTTGCTTATGGCTTGTAACCTGTGATGGTCTTTTCCTCCATGAATCTGTCCAAACCCCTTTTAAAGGCATCTAGGCCAGATACCATCACCACATCCTGTGGCAAGGAGTTCCACAGATGAATTACACGCTGGGTAAAGAAATATTTTCTTTTGTCTGTTCTAACTCTCCCTCCACTCAATTTTAGTGCATGTCCCCTGGTTCTGGTGTTGTGCGAGAGGGAGAAGAATTTCCCTCTATCCACTCTCTCCATCCCATGCATAATTTTATAAGTCTCAATCATGTCCCCCCTCAGGCGCCTTTTTTCTAGGCTGAAAAGCCCCAGACGCTGTAGCCTTTCCTCGTAAGGGAGGTGCTCCAGCCCACGAATCATTCTGGTCGCTCTTTTCTGCACCTTTTCCAATTCAACTATATCCTTTTTGAGGTGTGGTGACCAGAACTGGACACAATACTCCAGATGTGGCCTTACCATCGATTTGTACAAAGGCAGAATGATATTGGCCGTTTTATTCTCAATCCCTTTTTTAATGATCCCGAGCATGGAATTGGCCTTCTTCACAGCCGCCGCACACTGGGTCGACACTTTCATCGACCTGTCCACCAGCACCCCAAGATCTCTCTCTTGATCTGTCACAGACAACTCAGAACCCATTAGCTTATATGTGAAATTTTGGTTTCTTGCCCCAATGTGCATCACTTTGCACTTACTTACATTGAAGCGCATCTGCCATTTTGCTGCCCATTCTCCCAGTTTGGAGAGATCCTTCTGGAGCTCTTCACAATCCCTGCTGGTCTTCACCACCCGGAAAAGTTTAGTGTCATCTGCAAACTTGGCCACCTCACTGCCTATCCCCGACTCCAGGTCATTTATGAATAAGTTGAAAAGCACCGGTCCCAAGACCGATCCTTGGGGCACACCGCTTTTCACCTCTCGCCGCTTTTCACCTCTCTATTAAGCTGAGGGTACACTGGAAATCCTGGCACACTGAAGACTGAGCCAAGCTTCTCCCTGACACACTAGCGTTCTCCATGCAAGGATCGTTTTTTGTTATTGGAGGAGGCGGAGCAGTCAGCCAGGCTGTTTGAGGTGGCACAGCCCAGTTACCCCCTTCTCTCCCTTTCTGCTCTGTATGATAATGACCTGGCCTCTCTTCTGACATTGTTTCCCTAGTTCTGTTGCTGAGTGAGCAATGTACACACGATGCTATCATCGTCGCTGCCATAATGAATGAGAGGTGTGGCAGGAGTCTGAGAATCAAACTTCATGTCATGTTAGATACAGTGGTTCCCAATCTTTTTCGCCCCGCAACCCACTTTCAACGCAGAGCTCTGCAACCTGGACGTTTGGGCAGCAATGTGATGACATCATCACGTCACCGCCAAACCTTCTGGGTTGCCAAGCTTTTGCATTATTTTTTTTTTAACGCAAACAGCTGGCCGCCCAGGCCTCTGCTCAGTGGTCTTCGGCTGCTCGGGGCCCCGTCGCATTGTGTTCTCACTGACAGAACAGAGACAACGGCTCGGGCGGCCAGCTGTTCACATTCAAAAATGAGAAAGCTCAGCAACGCAGAAGTTAAGGCTCGGGTGGCAGGCTGTTCGTGACCCACCAAAACGACCCAGTTTGGGAACCGCTGAGATACATAGTTTTTGCCACTGTGTTGTTGGCTTTTAAGTTAAATGGCTATGAAGGAGGGGAAACTGATAAGGGTGGGATTGCCACAAATGGGGAGAGGGGATTTCACCTTTTCGCTTCATGCCATGGTCTCTACAAAAGTAACCCCCTCCCAAGCAGTGGGTAGCTACAAGACAGAAGTACCACCAGGCCTTCCTGATGCTGTGTGAGACCTCCTGACATCTGAGGCAGCGTGCCGAATGCTGCCCCCCCTTACCTAATGGTTCACCAGCCTCTGCTCCCCCCCCCACTCTCCAGTGTTCTACCTTAGCACTCTCCTCTCTTGCAAACTTCCTCTTCCTCTCCATCTTCCTTTTTCAATCCAGGGAGTGGAAGGAGCAGAGGAGGGCAACTTGGCAGACAGAGATGCCCCCCCCCCACAACAACAACCTGCTACCTGAGGCGACTGCTTCAGTTGGCCTCATGGATGGGCCAGCCCTGTGTGTGCAGCTTCAGGGGAGTGTGATGAGAAATGCTTAAATAGCCACGCACTGCAGTTGTGAGCATCATTTCCCACGTCAAGCCTCCTGTGTCTATTTCACCCTAAAAAATCAATAACGCATGGCCAAACTATGCATTTAACAAAACATGTAGCCAGTGACCCTTAAGATTACCCTCCCCCTTTGTCAGAAATTCCACTTTTTTTTAGTTCTATAGGTTTTTGTGCAATTTTATTTGTTGTTGTTTATTTTAAATTGTTTTAATTAATTGTTTTTAATTATTTTAATGTGTATATATGTATTTTAATGTTTGTGTTGTAAGCCGCCTTGAGTGCCCTTGTTGGGAGAAAGGCGGGGTATAAATTCTTTAAATAAATAAATAAATAAATAAATAAATAAATAAATAAATAAAGTAATCCATTTACGTCAATGAGCTTCTGTGCTGTTAACAATTGTAAAAAAAAAGGCAGAAAGCAATAAGTAAAGTATATTCCAGCTGCACCTGTTGATTTCTTCCTGGCTTTCAACTGTTAAATGTGCTAAGATTCCATTTTTTTTTTCCAGGAGTTGCATACCATCAGTCTTTCACAGGAAAAAACAGGCATGCTTCTGTGCATCATTTGGACAAGGGAGTCAGAGTAGGGGGCAAGTGTTTTAAAATTTAGGAGAGATTGTGCCCTAAAACAAGATGCTTCAGAGATGTTAATATTAATTTTAAATGGGAAAGTGGAATGCAAGGAAATGTATCAGCATTTTTATACTGCCCATATTCCAAGAGATCAAGATATTAGCTACCTTTTCCACAGTTAATGTAACTGAGCTATCTTTCCAACACAAGATATTATTACATTGATATATATTAAAAGATGAGATTAAAAGACTTACAAAATATTTGTATGTATTAATAAACCTAACACAACTGGATTTCACGTGAAATGCTCAGGTATTTTGGTTATACAGGGTTGTTTTTAAAAGATTAAAAATAATAATTATGCACATAAAATGCACCTAAAAAGGTAAAGGTGACCCCTGACAATTAAGTCCAGTCGTGTCCGACTCTAGGGTGTGGTGCTCATCCCCATTTCAAAGCCGAAGAGCCAGTGTTGTCCCAAGACGCCTCCGTGGTCATGTGGCCGGCATGACTCTCCTTGCCGCAGCGCGTAGCATGCGACTGGAACACGGAGCACTGTTTACCTTCCCGCAAGCGGTACCTATTTATCTACTCGCATTGACATGCTTTGGAACTGCTAGGTTGGCAGGAGCTGGCCAAGAGCTCACCCCGTCGCGGATTCGAACTGCTGACCTTTCGATTGACAGCTCATGGTTCAGCGGTTTAACCCACTGCGCCACCCGCTGGCCTAGGTTATTATATTATATTACCTAGGTTATTATAAATGTTGCTATTAATGGCAGATACTGTATAGACATTTTATATCCTTTATTTCATATGGAGAACAGAATAATAATTTTAAAAATAATAATTAAAAATGACACCCACAGATATGAAGGTGGAAACTTTCATTTCATTTGCGAGAGAGAAAACACTGTCATGAAAGAATGCTGTTTGCATCCATCAGCAAATGGGTAAAGGAACGGCTAAGAATAATGATGAAAATGGGTTTGGCAACCGGTGATGGAAATGAATTTAGCAGTACATTCGGATCCCTTGCAGAGCTGAAGAAGAGATTGATGGCTTCAATTATACCATCTGACTTCCTCAAATGACGCCCGAGGCCGACAGAGCATTTCCGCAGTTCCCCACTTCTGCACTGGCAAAAACCCTCCTTTATGGGGCTAATCTGGTTTGATGCACAACTCAGCCTCGCAGGCAAGCAGCAGCAGCAGCAGCAACCCCCACCGCTCACGTCCCCAGCAAAAAGCCACAGGACTGGGCCCATTCAATGTAGCAGCTTGACCGCCAAAGTGCCTGGGTCCCTTGGTGAAAAGGCAGCAGTCAGGCTGTCTTGCGTGCCAATGCCTGGGAAGTGTCGTCTTTTCATTTAGCACCACTGAGACAACGTCTCTAAAACTCCCCAAGGGAAACCGGCGCAGCTCTTTCACGAAGGCTGCTGCTCTGTCTCCAGCACAATCTCTTTCTCTTTTAGTAAATGGGAAGAAGAAGGACTGGTGGTGGGTATTACATTAATAGCCCCCCCCCCTCCCGAGTAGACAGAATTAGGCAATTTCCGTGGAATTTACTGGATTTGTGATTGCCGATGGTAATATCCCTGAAAAGAGAGGGGGGGAATCCAGTTATTTATATTTGGTTAGCAAGTATATTTAGGAAACAGATTGTCAGTTCAAAAGCAATGATTGTTATCTAGATGTCAAGATTAGAGTATCATGGTGATTGTGTTAGAGAGAATCATGATGATTGTGTTAGAGAGATTATATTAATTATTACTATTTCTATTATTGATAAGCACATAAAAGTACAATGTACTTTACAAAACATGAAACAAATTGCTTCCTTCCCATAGAAAACGCCAGAGGGGTGCGAGGGAGGCAACTGACACATAACTCAGCCCTCCTCACCCGCCTCGTTTGGGTCCGGGGGGGCATTTGGAGGAGGACCATGTCATGGGGAAGGGTTGCGCTCTCCTCTGAAGAGTCCAACCCTTGGCCCCAGTCCAAATCAGCCCTCCACCATGGTTGCTTTTACAGTTGCGGCATTTCAAGCCCTTCGGGCTGTTCCCAGAATGGGGATAGAATAGGATCCGGCAGGTGGCTGTGGCCCAGGCCGCCCGCCACATACTTTATTTTATTTATTTATTTTTAAAAAATGTAGCCCGCCTTTCTCCCGAGGGCACTCAAGGCGGCTTACAACATATTAAAATACACAAGAACACATTAAAATTAATAAACACATTAAAATAATTAATTAATTAAAACAATTTAAGTTAAAATAAACAACCCCAGTGGGTCACCTGCATTTAGATGTTAAAAACCATTTGTTAAAAGGTCAGCCCACCATGTCAGACATTAAAAGCAGTCCTAAATAAAAACGTCTTAAGGCCCCGCCGAAAGGCCTCTAAAGAGGGAGTCATTCTTAATTCCAGGGGGAGGAATTCCACAATTGGGGCGCCACCGCCGAAAAGGTCTATTTAGGCAGGATTGCGCTGCCCATAGTGTAGCCTACATTTTATCTGGTGTAGCAGTTTAAATATGTGGTTCCACTGTCAGCAGGGTGCTGTTTCACCCTGTGTTTGGCCCACCCTCCCGCACAGCGTCTCTGAAGCAAGTTGCAGCGGCAGTGGCGGCAACGCCACTTCTGGTGGTGACGTCGTGGGGGTGTGTGGCACTGCCACACTTCTGGGTTTGACAACAGTGCTCAGGGAGAATGATCTGTGTGTGTGTGTGTGTGTGTGTGTGTGTGTGTGTGTGTGTGTGTGTGTGTATTATATATAGTCCTACAGTTGAAAATAACAGAACAACCAGGAAATGGACTAATCCAATTTTGTTACCAATTACAAACAAAAATTGAATTCGCTTGTGGGCTGAGATCTTTTGTGTCATTTTTGGTCTGCTGTTAATGAACTCCTGAAAACAGAAGCGGTGTAAAGAACCTCCAGCAACCAGGCTGATGGGTTGATCAGAGTAATACATTAGTAGAAGATCAAACAAGGGCAATAAATCTCCTGCTGCAAACCCCTCATTATGCTTGATAATTTGAAATTGCCTCTTGGGCATTAAACAGTTCATTATTTGAGGGGGGGGGGGAGAATGAAGGGAGCAAACACATACAGGCAAGAAAGGAGAGTGGCTCTTTTAATTGATATTTAAACCCTGACAAATTGATGCAACAAGCTGCAGCTGGGTGAAAAATCAATTGGGTATCATGAGTGGCATCGGCAGCCATGTATAGCCACTGCAAAAGCACCAGAGTTGCACTTTGGGTTCCTAAACATAAGCAAAGGGCCAAAAGATAGCCTGGTTCCAGTTATCCATGCCCTGATGTCCTCCAGGATTGACTACTGCAATGCACTATATAGGGGGATACCTTTGGAGACTGTTTGGAAGCTGCAGTTAGTTCAAACTACAGCTGCCAGGGCACTAAACGGGACTGGGAACAACTCTTGTTAGTGTTTAAAGAGCTCCTTGACTTCCGTTCTGTTTCCATGCACCATTCGAAGTGCTGACGACCTTTTCAGCCCGAAATAACTGGGGGCCACCTGGGGGCCAGAAGGGTTGCCCACTCCCACATCAATCAGCCCATGCACTGAGATCAGCTTCGGAGGTTCTCCTCCAAGGACCCCCACTGTCTGAGATGAGGCAGGTGGCAACTGACAGGGTAGTCAATCAATCAATTACTGCTCCTGTTTTATAGGTCAGGAACATTGAGGTTGAGAAAAGCAATCAATGCAAGTCCAGCAAATCGCAGATATGCATAGGTCTAAATTTGCTACTGCTAAAATGCTGGGCGTCAAAACCCTTGGGGATCACCTGCCAGTTACCCAGAGATCTTAATCTAGTACCGCCTGCCACAGAGTAGACAGAGTAGTACTGAGCGAGGATCCAGGATTCCTCTCAGTTTGCAACAGTTTTACACATTTGCTCATGCAGTTTTTGAGCAATAACACACACGTACGGTAGCTGTCTCTGGGTGGGTGGGTGGGAGCGAGCGCTGAGGCACCCTGCAAAGGGAGGGGAGAGCTCTCTCTTTGTCTGTTTTCACAGCATGCCTTGCAGCTCGTTGATCTCCGGAAGCAGCAGCGTCTCAATGCAGGAGCGGCACAAAGCAGGGGGCAGGAGCTGCACCCTCTTGCGCAGTTTCACAACAGGTCTGGAACCCTCCACTCCACCTCCAGCTCCTCCGTTGTTTGCTTGAAGGAGTCCAACTCACAGGTTGTTGTTATTCCTAGTCAGGTGATCGTGCTTTGGGGCAGCGGTACATCTAGAGATGTTTTATAAATATATAAAAAGCGGGTGACCTTTGGCCCTCTCCCAGTTTGCAGACCTTGTGTAGATGTGACCGATTTGGAGAAGCCACCTATTTGGAAACATCGGGCCGTGTAGGTAGTAATGGCAAAGATAAGGAGCTACTATGGGCCCAAAGACAGGAGACCTCAGGGGTCTTGTGTATGTCACTCTCAGCTTTCTAAAGGAAGAGGGCTGGAAAAAGGGCTGGAAGCCATAAATAACAGCCAGACCTGCCTGGAATGACCTCTTGGGTGAACTCAGTACACTTTAGTATTGAACCAGGGGGGTTGGAGTCCAAGACTCTGTGGCATACTCTATTTTTTATTATTATTTTAAAGCTGGAAAAAGAAAATAAGGAGCCCAATTAAAAACCCAAAGCTCAGTATCCAGTTCAGTCTCAGTAAGGAGGAATAAGCAGTGACTGACTGTGACGTCCTTCCCGTCATCAAGTCATACTCTTTTGGGGCAGACAAGCTCCCTATAGTTTCAATCATTTTAATAATAATAACCAGTATTTTATTTATATACTGCCTTTTCTTTGTTCATCGGATTTCTCCTCTGACTTTGATTCAAAGGCGGTTTACATGGGCAGGCTTTCTAAACCCCAAGGTTTTTTTTTACAATACAGTAATGTATTGTAGGCCAGCGGGTGGCGCAGTGGGTTAAACCGCTGAACCATGAGCTGTCGATCGAAAGGTCGGCAGTTCGAATCCACGACGGGGTGAGCTCTTGTTGCTTGGCCAGCTCCTGCCAACCTAGCAGTTCCAAAGCATGTTAATGCGAGTAGATAAGTAGGTACTGCTTGCGGGAAGGTAAACAGCGCTCCGTGTTCCAGCTGCTCTTCGGCTTTGAAATGGGGATGAGTACCACACCCTAGAGTCGGACACGACTGGACTTAATTGTCAGGGGTCACCTTTACCTTTACTAATGTTCTAGTCTTGCATAGAATGACTTCATTTTAGGTGGTTTCCTTCACAGTCCAGCCTCTCTCTGGCGTTCACCTCATCACGCACATTAACAACCCAATCCTGTCTAGCAGGACAAGCAGGACTTGCCAAGACACAGCTCGCGGCCTCCTCAGAGTAAGGGGACATTTGTCCCTTTACCCCAAGTAACGTGCCAGCCACCCAGATGGGTCTCCTCAAATGCACGCCAGCAATTTTGCTGGTGTACATTCAGGAGGGATAGGATACAGCAGAGGCCTCCTTTGCCGATCCCGATCCTCCAATCAATCCCCCCTCCCAGAACGCCCCCATTCTGCCCTCCTCTTTGATCTCTGCTGCCTGGCAGGGCCTTACCTGTCCTCCATGGCGCTGCTTATGTCAGGGTGCCCTGTCCAGATGTGATAGTGCTACACACTTGATTTCCCCATGGGCAGATATAGACAATATTTCTACCCAATATTCTCTCTACACACTAATTTCAAGAAAACCTTGAATAAGTCACTTATTAGCATTCTATATTCTAAAGGTTAAAAGGCCATGATTTCATGAGTAATTTTTCTCCACTGAATCACTGACCAAGTTCCTTATTGGATGTTTATTACAGCTGGAATTGACAGAGAAAATGACTAGGATAGACTTAAAAATGGGGAGGAAATGCAGGTTCGTAATACATAGGTCATCAAAGGTCTCCTGTTTCATAGGAAGGAAGCTGTCTTTGGATTACGCAGCTATAAAAAATTATTAAAACTGGAGCGAGACAGGAAACTGATAATTTGATTTATCATTTTAATGGCTACGATTCATGAATAAATAATAGGACGGGTTATGTTATCTCTTGTAAAATAAAAGAAGGCCAGGGGGGGGAGGGAGGAACCCCAGCAAAACCCATTTCTCTAATGAATGGCAACAAGAATGACAAGCCAAGTCTTGTTTGACACATTTGATCTGTTTAAAAAGGTGAAGAGAACAATGGCCGTCATTCTCATTATTTAGTAGCTCATGTCTCCGTTTTATTTCTAAGAGTCTAAAAAGCTTAACTAAAAGCCATTCACCTCCCATTAGCTTTAAAGCCAGGAAAGAACAAGAGGATTGATCATCAGGTCATCAATAAACCTGGCCAGAGAACTGACTAAAAGCTTCCTTTCGCCTCCTTCCTACATCCCTCTCCCCCGCCTGACCACCCCCAGGGCATGTTTTGCAAAACTGAGTCACTCCCCCTCTTTAAATTATTGAGGAGCATGTCAGCCTTACAGTAAGGTCATGCATGGACGCATCACAGAGGGCACTTGACTCCTTTGAACTGGAAATGGGAGGACTGGTTTAGTTAAAGAAGAAGCACATGATAGATTTGGCCTTAGAAATTAGGAGCTCTTAGAGATAGCTACTACAGCTACCTGTTGTAAGTGTGCGCGCCGTGTTACTGGGAATGCCCAACATTTATCCAGTGTTGACATTGATGTGTGAATATTGACACACCCAGATTTATTTCATTCATGTCCAAAAACAGGTGTATACAATTATTTCCCCTTATTTTCAACGCACAGCAGTGGGGTGCTGACAATCACGGAGGCAACTGTCAACATTCAAGGGCAGGTCTCTGATTTTTCAGACAAATTTTTGCTAAATGTATCTGCAAGGGTTAACCATGTGTTTATTTCAATATACAGTATCCCTCTTTTAACACAAAGTATCATAAGCACCTTCCTTTATGAGGAAAGGCTACAGCATTCGGGGCTTTTCAGGCGCCTGAGGGGGGACCTATAAAATTATGCATGGGATGGAGAGAGTGGATAGAGGGAAATTCATCTCCCTCTCAAACAACACTAGAACCAGGGGACATGCACTAAAATTGAGTGGAGGGAGAGTTAGAATTGGCAAAAGAAAATATTTTTTCACCCAGCGTCAGTGTCGTTGCTCGAGGTGGGGCAGAAAGGTAAGTTCCGCACTGTGCTAACCTCCATTTACTCCCCGGCACAAGGCAGCCCCGCCCCCTCGCCGTCGGAGCCATTCAGTGCGGCGAAGGCAACACACATTATCTACTGCACGTTGCCTTGCCTCACTGAATGACTCCGACGGCGAGGGGGTGGGGCCGCCTTGTGCGGGGAGTAAACGGAGGTTAGCACAGTGCGGAACTTATCGTTCCGCCCCACCTCGAGCGACGCCAGTGCCCAGCGTGTAATTCATCGGTGGAACTCCTTGCCACAGGATGTGGTGATGGCACCTGGCCTAGATGCCTTTAAAAGGGGTTTGGATAGATTCATGGAAGAAAAACCCATCACAGGTTACAAGCCATAAGCAACCTCCTGGTTTTAGAAGTAGGTTCTTTCTGTGCCAGGTGCAAGGGAGTGATGAGAGGATACAGGAGTCTTGTTGTCTCGTGTGCTCCCTGAGGCATCTGGTGGGGCCACTGTGTGATACAGGAAGCTGGACTAGGTGGGCCTTTGGCCTGATCCAGCTGCAGGGCTCTTCTTAAGTTCTTATGTTCATAGTGGCTGACATATAAAGAATAAAATATACTTGCAATAATAAAACACACTACCTCATAGGGTTGTTGGCAAAAGGAGGAAAGGAACCATGTACACCACCCTGAGCTCCTTGGAGGAGGGGAGGTATGAACATGTGAAAAATAAAATAAATAACTATAAGGCCAATGACAAAACAAGAGGAAGTTGACTGGTGCAGACTCCATGGTCATAACAGACACATAGGAAGTCGCTTCCTATTGAGTTTGGCTCTTGGTCCAGCTAGCTGAGTATCACCTGCTCTGACTGGCAGAGGCTCTGCAGGGCTTCAGGCAGAGAAGGGCCTTTCCCAGCCCTCCCTGGAGGTGCTGCCAGTCAGCAAGTGAGCCAGCCAGGCACCTTCAGCATGTGTTCAAAGCACAGCCTCTATCACTTAGGGACACCTCCTCCCCAGATGTCACCAAACATCCCAAAAATGATGTCACACAAATGCCTGTTCAATCAAGAAGACCTTGCAGTTCTTTTGTATAGGGTTTTGTAGGTCAACACCCGCACTGGGCTTGGAAGCTAACAGATAACCAGTGTGCAATACCAGTGCAATTGCAGCAACATAAATCAAGTATGTTCCCCTGGCGGCCACACATGCCATAAGATGGGCAGCGGCTGGAGGAGCATCTGATGATTCTGATCCGTTTTCAAGGGCAATCCCACACTGAGTGCATTACGGTAATCAATCACTGAGGTTACAAGTGCGTGGATGGCGGCAGCAAGATCCTTGTTTTCAGGGAAAGGACACAGTCAGCAAATCAGCTGCAATGGATAAAATGCACTTGAAGCCGGATAGAAGAGGTTTGCTCGTTTGCAGAGCTCCCACAGAATTTGTCCAGCTGGAAGATTTCGTGTACAGCCCCCCCAACCAATGGTCCCCCCTCCTAACCTGGGCCCTGTCAATCTGCAACCCAAAGAGGCTTTTTCACCTGGTCTCATCTGCAGGCTAGCCCTGATCTTCAGCCTTGGGACTCCTGGAGTTGGGGGCATTTATTGGATTTTGCTGTGCCCATTTCCTGAGGTGTTCTGAGGTTTGATTGTATTTTGACTGTGAAATGCTTTTGCAATATGGTGTTTAAGATGTTATTTGCCTGTAGAGCCTTTAAGACCAAAAGGTGGAATACAAAGAGTTCAATAAATAAATTCCACAGGCTGTATTGTTTCTGGGGGAGAGGCCATAGCTCACTGGTAAAGAACACGCAGGAGGTCCCCGAGTCGACCCACAGCATCTCCCATTAAAAAGAGATTAGGTCACTGCATTTATAGCCCAATCCTAACCAATTTTCCATCGCCAGTGCAGCCGCAATGCAGCCATGAAGTAAGGGAACAAACATTCCTTTACCTTGAGGAGGCCTCCACAATTGCCCCCATCACAGAATGCAGCGCTTGCCCAGTTGGCACAGCTGCATTGGTGCTGGAAAGTTGGTTAGGATTGGGCTGTTAGAGATACTGTTACCCAGTGTCCTTTTGAAGACTTTTAAAAATGTTTGTTGCCATGAGACGTTTTGAAATGGGTTGTGAGCAAGAATGGAACATGTGCCAGACCGGATTGTGACACAACGCGAGGGCCATGCCGCATTTGTACTCCTGCACTCTCCTCCCTCCCTCCCTCCCTCTCTCTCTCTCTCTCTCTCTCTCTCTCTCTCTCTCTTATCCAATACTGCTGCAGCCAAAGGACAACTCCTCTCCAGGAAAAGGTGACTATTACCCCCAACGCTTCAAAGGGAATCCTGCTAATGCAAAAGTCTCTGTCTTTTCCAACTGAGTTCCTAGATCTGTATGATGTGTATTTGTGTATGATTCTGCCTGAACTATTTAGTAAATATTGGAAAGTAGCCACGTGTGTCCTCAATATTATTTCAACTGAATTCTGGAAGTTCAACTCTGGTATAGCTGGTCTAAAGATCCCTGCATATACCAAATTGCCATATTTAAGCTATTCCCCTAATAACAAAGGCAATTTTGGCAACAATACGCACACACATACACACACACACACACACACGCAACAGCTTAAAACCTTGGAAAGCCACTAGTTGTCACAGAAGACAACATTGAATAAAATGAATCCAGGATCTGACTTGGCATTTGTTTCATATACTTAAAGAAACGAATAAAGGCTGCAATCTTCAGTACACTTGCTATGGAGCAAGTCCCAGTGAAAGCAGTGGGGCTTAGTTCTGAGTAAAATTCTGATGTAATAAGTAGGGATGTCAGTGAGATTCTGTAGCCTTAGGCTCGGAGTTGAATTCTCAGAGATTGGAAAAGTCCCGTCCCCCAGAGTAGGAGAAACTTCCTGGTCTCCAAGAGCTTCTTTTCTGAAGATGTTTCGAAGAAGTTCTCATGCTCCTTCCCACTAAGTTCCCTCTCAGCTCCCAACCTCCACTTACTGATCTTGGTGCTACCAGCAGCAGCAGCAGCAGCAGCAATGCATGGAGCGACTTAACCGTGCATGCGGGGGGAAAAGGAGTGGCATTGTGGAATGGAGCTAAGAAGCTGTCGTCCCCCCCCCCGTCTCCCCCCCCCCCCGTTACTCTGACAGACTGCTCTGAGGATTTGCAGTCTTCCCAAGGGCCACTGCCACTCGGTTCTGAAACACGGAGGCCCGCTGCATCAGAGCAGCAACAGAGAGAGGGAAAAGAGGTTTCAGGCCCCACATGGGTGCAGCAGTACTAGGGTCATTTTTCCCCTGGTAAGCAAGAGAGAAACCTCCGTCTTCTGCAGGGTGCTGGTGCTGATGCTACTGCTGTGACTAGAAAGCAAGGGTGGGGGCTGACAGGGAAGCTGCTGGAGGGGAGATGGAAAACCTCTTCAATCCAGGATTCGGCTGCTGCCAGCTGGATCGTGTTGCAACAGTGGAAGACACTTCCGCTGTCGCAAAATGGCTGCTGAGGGTGCTTGGAGCTATTTAGTAGTAGGCTATATCTCTTAATGCCAGATGCCGTTGGTTGGGTAAGGACCCCTTGGTCGGTGGGAGTTCTTGAAAGCCAGCAACCTCCTGGCTTTAGAAGTAGGTTTTCTCTGTGCCAGGTGCAGGGGAGTGGCAGCAGGAAACAGGTTATCTTGTTGGCTGTGTGCTCCCTGAGGCATCTGGTGGGGCCACTGTGAGATACAGGAAGCTGGATTAGGTGGGCCTTTGGCCTGATCCAGCAAGGCTCTTCTTATGTTCTTATGCTCCGTCAGCAGCCATTTTCGGAGCTGCTGCAAGAGATGGTGGTGTTCCACCTCCGCCACTGGGCCCTGCTGTGATAAGGCAGCAGTGGTTGTTGGTTGGTGAGGGGCCGGCACTGGGCAGGGAGGGGGAGGAATGGGGAGCGGGGAGGCTGCAGGAGGGGGTGGATCTGCCAGCAATGGCATGTGATGGATCCTATTCCCTGTTTTGCAAGCCTCCCTGCTAAAGAGCTGGCACAGGTCTGAGGGGACCCATTGCGGAGCGAGAGGTTTACAGAGGGTTAAGAGGAAATAATTCCCCTTTCCCCTCCAAAGCCTCCTGATCCACACACACACACCCCTGCTGGATACAGCACACTCATTTTTGGTACGGGGGGAGGGAAAGGATAGGATTGGGCAGTAAGCCACCTGAATTGGCTCAGCCAGTGGTCTTCCCGATTTTGGGGAGGGGGGAGCTCGGATCAATACCAGCCCAGCCCAAGGTAACCTCTGAGGAGTTTGGCCTCTGCAGTAATAAGTATTATTTTGTGGAAACAAAATTTGCCGTACATACAGCTGCTTTGTTTGCTATCCCCACGCAGAGAACCGAAACTGCTGTGCGGATGACAATGAGCTGCTGGGCAGTCGTATCTTGTCTGCTCAAATGATGTCACCAGATGCCCGCTGTTACCCGCGGTTGCAGTTTGTCCCGCTGACCCAGTGAATGGCTTGACTGTCTGCAACTGATCACATTAAAATGCAAGAACCTTGTTTCATCTGCTGTTCTTTGCTGAATGTGAGTCCAGTAAGGACCGAGTTGTCCTACCAAGGGAAAAATGCTTTCAAAAAAAAAAAATCCTATTTTTAAAATGAGATGCAGTCTGCAGTTATGTTTTTGTTTTTGTTTTAAAACATTTGCTGCTTCGTCTCTGACATAATTCCTCCAAGAGGGAAAGTTTACACACCGTAATTCCACCTGAGCTTCTTTCTCTTCTCTGTATTCCACATGGTGCCCTTTGTTTTCTTGCAAACTTGCTTGGGGAAAAAGGTCTGTTGCAGTCTGGAGTACTCCTTGTTTTTGGAAGGTCGTCTCACGCAGGTGCGTTTCCCTGGCTTCTTCTGCCTGTGGCTGCTTGTTTGCGTAACATGCTTTTGGTTTCCTCTAGTAGAAGTGGAATCGTCTGGTCTTCCCTACCATAGACAGCTATAGAACTGGTGACTGTTTTGGAAGCGAAGCAGACCCCTTTTACTCTTCTTCTAGGACAGGGAGGGAGCACACTTGCATTATTTTGCTAGGATTCGAACATCAAGCAAAAGAGGATAATGGAAAGGGGGTGGGCAGGAGGGCCCTTAGGTGCCTGGTTGAAACCCAGGTGTAACTAACCACAGATAGACAAGCACACATCTTGATCCGATTGTGTAAAGACCAACACTGCAGGGTTAAATTGGTGCAATACTTACTTGCTTTCCCCAGGAAACCATGGAGAGTGTCGTTCTTAATGGGTGACAAAGGATTTGTTGTTGCTGAAGAACTGTCTCAACATAGCTCTTATTTGGCATTCCAGTTGTTTTCTGGGCTCAATTCAAGGTGCTGGTTTTGGCCTTTAACAGCCTGATTTGAATGGTTGAATTCAACATGTTGAATTGTTTATTGGAACAATTTAGCTCAGTAAACAATGTCTAATATGGAGGCTCCAGTAGTTTGACAAGTTAGTGATTCCGCCTGCCCCTGCTGCCCATTGCTCCAGTTCCCAGCTTCTTCAGCCTTTCTCCATGTTCCATTTGCATTTGGGACAAGTGATGATTGCTCAACCAGTCTGTTTTTCCTGCATGACAGCAGTTTATCTTTAAGGGTAAAATCTCTCATTTTTTGCCCAATGTGCCAAAATATTTAAAAACAAGATAATGACAGCAAGAATGCTTTTCACTTGAGTGTTTGTCAGTGTTTGGTGCTCTGAATAAGTCTGTGGGCACCAGCTGCAAACTACCTGATTTGTGGACCGATGCCCTTTTTACTACCAGTCAACCCCTGAGTCCATCCATTCTGCCCCCTCCCGCTGAAGGGAAGAGCCCGGAGCCCCATGTGTCTCTATTATAATTGTACCTTAAGCGTATTTCTGTCACAAGCTGCTTTGGGAGCCAATCTTGGCTGAAGAGTGAGGAAGAATAGAATACCTAGGAACATCATAAGAACATAAGAAGAGCCCAGCTGCTGGATCAGGCCAAAGGCCCCTCTAGTCCAGCTTCCTGTATCACACAGTGGCCCCACGAGATGCCTCAGGGAGCACACAGCCAACAAGATAAATCCTGTTTCCTGCTGTCACTCCCCTGCACCTGACACAGAGAAAACCTACTTCTAAAAGCAGGAGGTTGCTCCATGAAAGAAGCTGCAATTAGTGCAGAATGCGGCGTCCCGGGTGGTCACTGGAGCTAGGTGGTTTGACTCTGTTGAACCGCTGCTTCAGCAGCTGCACTGGCTGCCCATTCGTTTCCGAGCCCAATTCAAGGTGCTGGTAATGACCTTTAAAGCCCTTCACGGTTCGGGTCCAGGATATCTGAGGGACCACCTTCTCCCATACATTCCGGCCCGCTCTCTTAGGTCACCTGAGGGGGCTCTCCTGCGAGTGCCACCTCTTTCGCAAGTTAGGGGAGTGGCAACATGTGGGCGAGCCTTCTATGCCGTGGCGCCACAACTGTGGAACTCCCTGGCAGGGGATCTGAGAACCATCCCCTCCCTCATGACTTTTCGGCGAGGGCTCAAAACGTTTTTGTTTCGTCTAGCATTTGGGTGATGGGTTGTGGTCTGCCTCCTGTGTCTCAAGATGCTCTGCCGTGCTGCTTTTGTGCTCCATAGTGTCGGGGCCCCCCCAGTGGATTTTATTGTTTTTAAATTTGTGTATGGTTATGTATTGTTTAAGGCCAGCGGGTGGCGCAGCGGGTTAAAACCGCTGAACCATAAGCTGTCGATCAAAAGGTTGGCAGTTCGATTCCCGCAACGGGGTGAGCACTCGTTGCTTGGCCAGCTCCTGCCAACCTAGCAGTTCCAAAGCATGTCAATGCGAGTAGATAAATAGGTACCGCTTGCGGGAAGGTAAACAGCGCTCCTTGTTCCAGCCGCATGCTATGCGCTGCGGCAAGGAGAGTCATGCCGGCCACATGACCACGGAGGCGTCTTTGGACAACGCTGGCTCTTCGGCTTTGAAATGGAGATGAGCACCACACCCTAGAGTCGGACACGACTGGACTTAATTGTCAGGGGATACCTTTACCTTTTATGTATTGTTTAAACTTATTTTCTGTATTTTAAACTATGTATTTTAATGTTTGTAAGCCGCCTTGGGCATTTGCCTTCGGCATAGGATAAGGCGGGATATAATTTTTTATAAATAAATAAATAAATAATTTCAACAGTCAGCAGAGCACCAGACCCTTAAGAGTCTCTCTTTTTAAAAGGCAACCACCATCTCTCTCTCTCTCCATTTGGCACTGGGTGGCTTCTCTGGTTGCTGGGGAATCACCCTCTTGGAAAGGGCCTCAACCTGGGGGCTGACCCAAGATCGCCTGCTCTTGCATGCCCAATGCTGCCCCCCCTTTCACTGGGGGATGTGCCAGCTGCTGCTCCGCCTACTCCCTGGATTTGAAAAGAGGGGGACGCAGCAGAAAAGGAAGCGTGGAGGAGAGGAGAGTGGGGAGGTAGTCTCCCTGGACCAGGATGCTCCTCTCCTCCCAGCATCCTCTTCTGCTCTATCCCCCTCTTCCTGTCCCAAGCGAAGGGAGTGGAAGGAGAAGTGGGCAGCCCTGCCTTTAACCGCGGCTTCCTGCCATCAGAGCTGTGGCCACAGCTGCAGAAGTGGGACGGGCTAGAGAGCCAGTATTTCCCCCACACAACTGCCAATCCGATGAGTTGTTTTGTCTGTCGAAACAGTAAGAGGGCACGACTGAGAAACTGGTGGTGGCACAGTTGCTGTTGTGGAAACAGATGTCTCAGGAAGGAATGCGACATAAAAAATACATAAACATCGTAGCAAGTGGTAAGATTTTCCCTCGACCTTTTGCTTTTAACAAGACTGCCATGTTTCCCCCCTTGCAGTTGAAACCAGTGGTTGGTTCCACATGTGTTGCTTTCTCTGGAACTGCCGTCCTCCATTCACATCGTTCGCACAGAGCACCCAGGCAGCACCCTCACCGCCAGCCCATGGTGTCCCCCCTCTTTTGGAAGGACTAGCGGCCGGGTGGTGACGGACTTGGCTCATAAGAACATAAGAAGAGCCCTGCTGGATCAGGCCAAAGGCCCATCTAGTCCAGCTTCCTGCATCACACAGTGGCCCCACCAGATGCCTCAGGGAGCACACACGAGACAACAAGATAACCTGTTTCCCGTTGACACTCCCCTGCACCTGGCACAAAGAAAACCTACTCCTACAACCAGGAGGTTGCTTATCCCCATCATGGCTTGTAAGCTGTGATGGACTTTTCCTCCATGAATCTGTCCAATCCCCTTTTAAAGGCATCTAGGCCAGGTGCCATCACCACCTCCTGTGGCAAGGAGTTCCACAAACCAATTACACGCTGGGTAAAGAAATATTTTCTTTTGTCAGAACTGCTCAGAATTGCAGCGTCCCGGCGGAAGCAGCACTGATGGGAGCAGCAGCCCAAGAGGCCGTCGGTTCCGGGGGGGGGGCAACAGCTCCCCTTCCGACATTCCTTGCCTTGCCAGGGCGGCAACCTGTCTTGCCGCACTATCCCTGCCCTACGGATAGAAGTTTTGCCTTTTTCAAACACCTTACTTTGTTTTTTGCAATCAAGTGCCAGTAAACAAATTAAAAACCATCATTTAATTTATTTATTTTTTACTATAGTTCTATTATACTAATCAGAAACAAACAAGCAAATAAGAAAAATAAGATAGGATTTAAATACTGCTGCGTGAGAGAAAGGGAGGGCAGGAAGCAACTAATTGAAGGGCCAATTTCAGTAAAGGTCTCTCCATTTGGTATTGTTTATAGCAGCTCCTGTTTCCTGCAGCTGCTGATACTTTAATCAATCATTTCCTGAAATAGGAAGGAAAGCATAAGAACATAACAAAAGAACATAAGAAGAGCCCTGCTGGATCAGGCCAAAAGCCCATCTAGTCCAGCTTCCTGTATCACACAGTGATGCCTCAGGGAGCACACAGCCAACAAGATAACCTGTTTCCCGTTGTCATTCCCTTGCACCTGGCACAGAGAAAACCCACTTCTAAAAGCAGGAGGTTGCTTATGGCTTGTAACCTGTGATGGTCTTTTCCTCCATGAATCTGTCCAAACCCCTTTTAAAGGCATCTAGCCCAGGTGCCATCACCACATCCTGTGGCAAGGAGTTCCACAGATGAACTACACGCTGAGTAAAGAAATATTTTATAGGGTTTTTTTTAAGCAGCAACCCCAAAGACGCTCCCTCCTCACTTGCCCTCAGCTTTGCCTAGCTGGCAAGCAGGGGAGGTAGGAAGTAGCGTGAATCAATGAGGAGTGGGATGGTTTGGGAAAGAGGGATCCTGCTTGTAAGAAACGGTCTCTTGTGTCTGCCATTTGGCTAGACTCCGAGCAGATTCACTTCCTTCTGCCCGGCTAGGTCACCAGCCACATCACAAGCCATGCCTCCAAATCAGGCAAGGCAATAGCACTGCTTGCTCAGGCTTTTCTAAGAACAAGAGATTCTGATGCTTCATGCTTGTGCAGCCAATGCTTTTTGGGGAGAACTGGAGGCCTTCCCCTTGTGTGTTACGTACATGTTCCATTTGTCCTTTGCTGCACTGCTGATCTGACTACAAGTTTGGGAGGCATTTTGGATACCATCAGTGGCATCACACTGGTACGTGTTTTGAAGAGAGGGCTGCAGTTATTATCTAGAACGATGGTGCTGACAATGCACACAAGACTTGACAGAGTAACAGGAGAACAAAAACGAACATGGCTTCCCCTCTAAGTAGGCTTACCAGATCTCCAACCGGGACAGAGTGCTAGACCTTTAGGAGAAGGAATGTGGGCAGGTGCAGCTTGTTAAACCCTTAGAGCAGAATCCTAGGCATGTCTAGTCAGAAGCAAGCCCCACTGAACACAATGGGGCTTGCTTCTGAGTAGACATGCCTAGGATTGGGCTCTAAGGTTTAACAAGCTTCATCTGCCCACATTCCTTCTCCTAAAGGTCTAGCACTCTGTCCGGTTGGAGATCTGGTAAGCCTACCTCTAAGGAGCTTGCAGTCTGGCTGCAATAAAGAAGGGAAGCAGGCATTCAGTGGGCATCCTCAGCTTATCAGTGCAACATCCACCATGCATGGTCAGGGACGAGAGCAGCGAGCCCTGGAAGCAGCAGCCCTGATTTGGAGTTGGCCGGTCCTTGTGACCCCAAGAGAGGCCTACTACTTTGTTTATTCTTCCTAAGGAGGTGACCTAAGGAATATGACAAGTGTTTATTCCTGGCGTGGGGGAAGGAGAGAGATAAACTAAACTAAGTATGCACTGGATGAGAGGAAAGGTGAAAAGATAAAATAGCACTCAGAGTCTAAGAGCTGGATTAAAAAAAAAAGGCCTTTCCTAATGCTAACATTAAAGTATAGTAGAACAATAACTAATGGTTTTAATAGAACACAGTGATTGAAATGAAAGGAAGTGATTGATGGAGTAGCAGTAAAAAAAAGCAGATTAACAATGTACCAGGGTCTACCCATAAATTTCAATGCATGTTGTTGGTGCAATGAGGGACAGAGATGCAGCACCAAGCCGCCCAGTGAGCTACCAGGCTATCCAGAGAGGCTGCTGGAGCTCTAAAGCACGGTTCAAATGGCAAGTGAGGAAGGAGACTTTGTAGGCCCCTAAGGGGACACTGTCCTCTACTCAAGGACAGCACTGAGTGCATAAATAATTCATTTTATGCTTTTTGCTCAAGGAACTTAGGGATGAAAGAGGATGATGGGTTTTTTTTCCCTGGAATCATGATTTTAAGGATACATGCCTTAAGATCATGAGGAGTTCCATTGTCTGCAGTAGAAATAGTCTCCTACCCAAGTCCATCATAGGCATAAAGAATTACAGGTGGGCCCCCATATCCACTGATTCACTATCCACGGTTTCAGTTATCCACGGATTGTGGGGACCCTCCCAGGCTTTTTTCCCCCAGTAAGCTTCGTTTCTCTGGCTGCTTATTACAGGCAAGTCGAACGAGACTAAGTACTAGAGAGGCTCTGCAAGGTTAACAGAAACCTTGCAGAGCCTCTCTAGGACTTAGTCTTGTTCTACTTGCCTGCAATGGAGGCTGCTTCTCTGTTTGTTTTAAGGAAGAAACAAAGCTTGCTGAAAGAAAAATAAGAGCTGGGGGGGGCGCAAGCATGCCTGCCTGCAGGGGAGGCAGGGTGGGGGGGCCCTCAGGAAACCATGGAGGGGGTGTTCGCTCTTATCCACGGTTTCAAGTATCCACGGAGGGGCCTGGAACATAGCCCCAGTGGATATGGGGGCCCACCTGTATTTCCTAACTACAATTCCTTTTTTATATTGTATGCTGTAATGAAAAAGTTGTAAGCCGCTTTGGGCATTTGCTACGGCAAGGGAAAGGCGGGGTAGACATTTCAAAGAACCTGGACTCCATAAATTAGTCAAGTCAGGCACTGCCCAGGCTTTTGTGGGAAGAGGAAGTTGACTGCAATCATAACCCCACATGGCGTGGGCAAGCCTGGATGGGAGTATTGGGGGTGGATGAGGAAGAAGAACAGAGTGATGGGGAGAATGGTTGGGTTATGTGGGTTGGGGAGGGGAAAGGGAGGTTGCCTTACTAGGCAGGAAGGAAGGTCATAGGAATGAGCATGTGAGTACAGTTGCCCCCTTGTATCTGCAAATTCAGCATCCGTGGAATTGTCTCACTGCAGATGCTCCGCGGATATGGGGGGGGGGGGAAGAACAGGAAAACATTGTAAGAAGGGAAAAAAGGGTAAAAAAAGCAATTTTCTTACCTTTTACTGCAAACTGCTGCATGTTCTTCCTTTAACAAGCTGAAATCGTGCTCCGGAACCCTCTTCCGGGTCGCGTGACTCCCCTTCCTCATCCCAAAATAGCATTACAATGCATTCTGGGGCAAACTTGGGAGGGGGGAGACGTGCGACCTGTAACAGGCTTCCGGAGCGTAATTTCAGCTTGTTAAAGGAAGAACATGTAGCGGTTTGCAGTAAAAAGGTAAGAAAGCTGCTTTTTAACCTCCCCCCCCCTTTCTACAATGTTTTCCTGTTGGCCCCCATATCCGTGGATGTCAGTATCTGCGAGGGTTCTGGGAACAGAACCCCCGCAAATACTGAGAGCCAACCGTATAGCAAGGAATCTCTGGAAGGGATGGATTTTGGCAAGTTAGCATATGTTTTCATAAACTGATTTTAATCATCTTTTCCTGAGCAAATGGCTAATTGTGCAGTCTGTACGCAACCTAGAGTACAAGTGCTCCAAGTGTTTTTATGAGTACTCCAAGATGCAGCTCCTTGTAAAACATATACTAATTTCACCTTGATGTCCCTTAACATGACAAATGATTGTCTTGGGATTCTCAGTAGTTATCCCAAAACAGACACATGCACACAATTAAAAAATAAGCACAAAAATGTTCAGAGAACCAAACAAACAAGTCAAATACCAGATCGTTGTTGCACAGAGTCTCAAAAAGGCAGACAACCTTGGTCATAATAAAATGAAAAGAGATTAAGAACCTACAGTACACAGCAGTAGCATCATCAACATAAATAGATTAGTTAATTTTACTTTTTATAGACAGGACAAAGGTCTTATTTTCAAAGGTACAAAATACAAATTAGTAACTTTTCAGTAGCCATTGCATACAGTGTTTCAAACATTTCTGTACGTGTACTGTATATAAATCACAGTATATAAAAGACAAATCATAGTCCATTTTGACTTTCCTTAAAATCTAAAAGACTAGCTTTGAGTGAAAACTTAAAAAAAGACTTGAAATTTCATAAAACTTTACATAGAATATTACTAATAAAACCACAGATTGTGTCTTCACTTAAAAATGTGCCTGTTACAGCCAGGGAATAAAAATCTATTTTGGACCACTAGACTCAGGCAGAGTTTGGTTAGAGTATAAATAATTTTGCAGGAAAAAATAAAAAACCTAAAGAGATGAAACAGACCCTTCCCAAAGCTCTAATTAACAAAGACCCCTCAAGGTCTCCCCCTAGGTTTGTTGCTCTGGTACGTCAATCCTGAGGACTCTAACTTTTGACTTATAGTGATATTCTTTCAGATACAACTTCACGGATGGAGGAATAGGGAGGCCATCAATGCCATCGTAGGTAGTACAGTTACAAATAACAGTCCTGCATATATGCTGAAGAGAAAACGGGAAAGTCCTGTTTAAGGGAGTCGAGAGGAGTGGCTCAAAGAACATACAAGAGCTCGGATCTTTGTAATGTTCCAGGAGTCCAGTGATGTCGGGAGAATGGAAGACACAAGCATCGTGCGCATCAAAGCTGAAGTTGTGGTTCCACTGCTCGATTCTGGCATGAAGGGAACGGCTGTAGCGCCTAAAACTAACAGAGAACAAGTAATCTTCCTGGGCAGAGTCTCGCAGCAAAAAAGTCCCTTCTGGCTTTCCATCTAGAAGTGCTTCTGCTGCATATTTATCCATCACTCCCCAGTAGCATGGATTATTATTGATCTGAAGGAGGTCAGGGACAAGACAGTGGACATAATCAATCTGGGTGTGATATTTAGGAGGTGTTTCCAGTTGTAGCAGCTCATCATCTGTTTCCCATCGTGGCTTGTTTCTCTTCCTGGAGCTAGTACAGAGTGTCATCACTTCATCATCAGAGTCCATGTCACTTTCCTCTCTGCTGTTCTTTACCTGCTTACCTGAGACAAATTCGCCCCGAGAATCACACCTACTACAGGAAGCATCATCAGCAATGCTGCATGCCTGCAAAACAGAGGACCCTCCTTCAGCGCTCTCAACATCCCGCATCAGCTCATCATCTTTCCCTTCACCTTGTGATGATTCCATGCTGAGCCAACTTTCAGATTTTTGTTTCACAGGCGCTGTGTGTCGTTTGATTAAGTGCCACCGAAAGGCTAGCTCAGAGCGTGGTGGAAAAGGACACTTGTCCAGCATAAGCTCACTGATATGTATTTTTCTTTTTGAGGGAAGCACCGAAGAATGCCTGCTGCTGCTGCTGCTGCTGCTGCTGCTGCTGCAAGTCTTTATAGGAAAACACTGTCCCATAGCATCCTGCAGTTTCTGCTTTAGAGACCGGCCTAAGAATCTGTGGCCACAGGAACGTTCCGAGTCCAGTTCTGTGGATGAACAGCTGACCTTCCTCTCTTGGTTCCTTAAACCAAATGTAGATCTTCCGGAGGTACTTGCTGTTTCAGCATCAGAACTGCTGTCACTCTTTTTTGACCAAGAAAGTTTCTTTCCACTCCATACATAGCCGTCCTTTCGATCTGCACTTCTGCTTCGGCTGGCTTTCGGCCTCACATCTGCATTTTTAGTATTCCTTTCTTTATTATCTGCCATTGCTGTTGCAACTAGCTTCACAAAAGTCCCCAGATGGTTGACACCGAGCCCTTCTGTCTCAGCTTTACCACAGAGAGCTTCTTCCGTCAGGCACGTTTTGGATGTATCTGCACAAACAAGAAAAGGAAAGCACTCAACTGATGTTCATCAATGACAACGTGTATCATCTGCCTTGTCCTGCATCATGCGTAGCCCAGCTGAGTCCAGCCCTCCTTGGGCGGCCACTAGTATGCTAGGCTGTTCATGGCCCTTCCACACTTCCCCAAGCAACACCCAACTGCTTGTTCTTTCACAGGCTATGCCCCCCAAAGCAGAAGCTTCACACAGCGATGTGGGAAAGCACAAACTGCTGGATGTTCCCAAGGAAGGGCACCTTGGACTGGACTAGTCATGCATCAAGTAGCACAGGCCCTTTGGCGCAAGACTACACTGTGGAATGAGCAAGCGTGCACCCCAACTTTAAGCTAAATTGCTCAAAGATCAAATGCAAAAAGAACGACGTCACCTCAAGTACAGTACATTGGCTTGCAAAGTCTCTCTTCCAGTTTTTTGGGCAAGAGTGGTGTCCCCATATAAAGATTTGGTCAATGAAATGCAAACAGACAATTTTCTTGGACTGCATTTTTATCCCACCCTTCTCCCAAGGCTTCCAGGTGGTGGCACCCATGTTCCCCACCCAACCCATTTGATCCTCACAACACTCCTTTCAAAGTCTCCATTGGGATGCTTGCTTCAAGGTAACCGACACTGGCATTAAGAACATAAGAACTTAAGAAGAGCCCTGCTGGATCAGGCCAAAGACCCATCTAGTCCAGCTTCCTGTATCACACAGTGGCCCCACCAGATGCCTCAGGGAGCACACAGCCAACAAGATAACTTGTATCATTCCTCCCACTATGCAGTCAGTCACTAACCAGTTCAGCCCTATACAATTCAGCCATGATCCCAAATCCTTTACTCTCAAGTAACAGTTGATTTGGCTCCTTCCACTGGTTTATGAGAGGTCAATAACTAACGGTATTCAGGGAGAGGACTCATTTTGCTGAAATGAAGCTTAGAATACTAGAACATTTTGAAGATCTCGATCAATGCTTAATGGTAACATCAGCACACACCCTTGCAGAACAGTTAAGAGTGCAAGGCCTTGGACACAGGGAATACCCCATTGTGTTGTGTTTCTATACCACATATAGTGCAAGAGGTGGGAGGTTTGTAAACTCAAGCCACCTCAATGCAAATAAATAACGGGCTTGCACAGAGAAGCATTAATGGAAGACCTTTTTCCCCATGGACCTGCAAATATAGTTTTCATAAGCTGTGCATTGAGACATTTACAGGCACTTGGAGTCTTTGGAGCCACTCCCCACCTTTTAGTACTTCCACATAAATGTATGTTTATTATATTCATTTCCCCTCACATTTTTATCTTGCCCTTCCTTGAAGGAGCTCAGGGCTCCTCCCCTTTTATCCTTACACAAGCCCCATGAGGTAGGCTAGGTTGAGAATCAGTGCCATGTATTAAGCCTACCTGTATTAAGCCAAGCAGGGATTCGATCCTAGGTTAATCCAATACTCAAGCCTCTACACCAGTGGTTCTCAAACTTTTTAGCCCTGGGACCCACTTTTTTAAAATGACACTCTATCGAGACCCACCTAGCTTTACAAGACATTAAAAAAAGGTGATCTAGAAAGAAATACCGGTAATATATTTATTTACAAGTAATAATTTATTTATTTATTTGCAAAAAAAAAAAACCCTTCAATCCATTTGTTGTAATGAGGCAGCTCTAATGAATAGTCTCAAGGCTTGAGGGGCTTAGTTATGTGATCCAGCCTTTACCTGCCCCCACTACCTGTCATTGACAGACTTGGAAAAAGACAACCCCTTTAAAAAAAAGACACTCAAACTTTTATCTCCCTATATTTACACAAGCTTGCAAACTGCAGGAGCTCAGCTATTTGTAGGGTCATTAGCATCTATCTTGCAAAGTGTAGGAGCTCAGCTCTTTGAAGGGCAAATAGCAGTTATCTGATTTCTGAATCATCTCAGGGTTTGTGGCAATTACTTATTTGATCTTTCCATCACCTGAGACCCACCAGAAATCAGGTTGCGACCCACCAAGTGGGTCCCGACCCACAGTTTGAGAAACACTGCTCTACACCACTACATCTGTGGGCAACTGGTGCTATTAATCACACATGGCAGAGTTCCAACCTAACTAGCCTGCAAGGGGTTCCTCCATTACCACCTCAAGACAAGGTAACTGCAGAGCTTGGCACCATATCCTCTCCTAAGAACATCTTGACCATTCTTCATTTTTTTTTAATCCAACCCGAGGAAGAATACTGTGTAACTCACTGCACTGTGAGCAAATGGTTGGCTAATAAAGGCCTTATTTTGTGGAAGATGATTTTGCTGTCCTGTTCCTTGAATAAATGCTATATACCCACGCCAGCAAAGCCATTCAAGAGCAAAACCCCCAGAAGAGATGCAAAGTAGGTCACGTATAAACACACTCAAACATTTATGTTATCCTTATTCAATATTAGCTCACATAAGCGTGATGTTAAGAGATGCTATTCTATACTGACACTTTCAGGTCACTCTCAAGACAGAAATTAATTAAAAATACATAAGTCACAGACTGGGCGTCTCTTGGCATACTGTCACTTGCTTTTCAAAATGGAGCTTTAAAAAAAAGGATACCCCAAAGGCACTTGCACTATTCTAGGGCTTTACATATTGAAGAGGATTATGTTCCTTTGCGGAAAGCAGTTTTAAAGGTTCATAATGGATGGAAATGCTTTTTATCTATTCCAAAGAGGGGGAAAACTGTACAGTATTACAAAAATTAAGCCTTCCACCAAGATTTAACATATGCTTGGTGCAGGCTTTTGTTTGCCTCACACTGTTATTAGTTTTTAGAAAGCTATTGCCATATTGGACCTCACCTAGGGAATCAACAATGGTATGCAAATTGTTTTACTGTGGTGTGTAGAGTATCTGAATCGCAGAAGGTGTAAAAAAAGGTTTGTTTTTAAACCTCATAACTGTCAGGTTAATCTAAGTGAGGCCTACAAGTGAGGCCTACAATGGAAGAGAGCCTGCTCCTATTGCAGGGATAGAGAACAGGGCCCCTGCTACAGATCTTGAGAGACATGGAGGCTCTGAAGGGTGGGCCCAGGATTTTAGGCCAAAATTAGCAGTTTGAATTAGCTGAAACCCTACAAGTAACCAGTACAGTACAAGCTATGTTACATGGTTCTGGTGACTGGGTGCCCCCAAAAGGACTGCTGCAACCGCTGCAGCTTCCAAGCACTCTTTCAAAAACGGGTCCGTAGGCAGCTCCATGACAGTCAAGCCTGGGAGTTACTGACAGTAGTTCCCAAATCCTGTCCTTAGTAAGACAGCAGACAAAAAAAAAAAAAAAAAAAAAAGGTGGGAAGATGCATGGGTGAGGAAAGAGAAAAAAAGAAAAGAAAAATAGGATGCTTCTTTCCACAGCTGCCATCTGCGCTTCTTCCAAAAGGAAGCCCAGATCCAGCAGCACAATACAGCTGTCAACTTGGTTTGCCAACGAAGGAGAAACACCATTAATGGCCAGACAGTCATTGACCCCCTGGGGGCAGGGGCAGGGTGGGATTACCACTTAGTATAACTTTCCTCTTGCAAATATGGGTCCCCCCTATAGGGGGGGGGAAGCGGGATATAAATTCAATAAAATAATAATATCTAACCCAGTCAAGGTCTCCAAAGACTGATTTAGAACGGAAGCGGCTGTTTTTGGCTCACTCAATTAAAAATGGACCGTGTCATTTGCATACTCATGTCACTGGACACCCAACTCTCCATACAATCTCATCCAGAACTACAGCATATGGAACTCCACAGAACAATTTCTAGGGGTGACCAAGATGACTGACTAGCAAGGAGCGGAACTAGTACAAAGTTGTCTCGCTCACTCATCCTAATTCACAGGGGCCCCCAGTGATGTCACAATTACACTTGGGGTAGCCTTTGAGGGTCTTGGGAAATTTTAAACTGGTTCAGATTATAAAGGATCAGTGGATAATGAGCACGTCTCAATGAGCACGTTTTACCCACATTCTAATCAGTGTTATTTCCAGGCACAATTCAAAGTACTAATAGTTTTTACCTATAAAACATGACCAGGACACTTCTTTAAGGACTGCCTCTCCCACATGAGCCTACCTGACGGTTGAGAAAGTCATTGGAGCTCGTCTCTGGTACCCTGTCTTCCGAGATGAGGCTACTGGAGATGGGGTATCACACCCCAGAGAAAGCTCTGCTTGTGGAACTCCCTCCTGAGGGATGCTGACCTGGTGGATGACCTTTGTCATCTTTTAGGCAGCAGACAAAATCTATCCTGTTTGCTTGTGCCTTTGGTGGTAACAGCGAATGGTTTGGACTGCTGCTTTTGAGTTGGTTTTTGTTAGCTATTCAAGTTTGTGGGTTTGGTGTTTTGATCTCTCTTGGTCTTAACCTGCTTGCATTTATCATACTATTTTATTCTGTGATTTTTATGGTGGTTGTTTTTAAGATTTGCATAAGCCACCTTGAATGCCATTTTTGGCTGAAGGACATGGTATAATTTTGAAACACACAAGTAAAAATGAAATACCATATCAAAAACGCTTACTTCTGAATAGACATGCATAGGATTATACAGTTAAGTCCCTCTGAATTCAATGGAACTTACTCCAACAGAAGTCATAGGATTGCCACCTTAGAGATCAAGAAAACTAAATAGAGAGATACTTTCCTAGTTGATCTCTAGTCTAAACTAATAAAGAATATGCCAAATAGCCATTTGCCGCCTTATCTGTAAAGTGGTATTAACAACAAGGCCACTTGGTAAAAATATATTTATTTAATAATACACTGTTTTCCACCTCACATCTTTGGGACGGGGTGAACTACAAATCAAACTAGATAAAGCCCTCTACCTATCCCATCAATGCTGTTCTGAAAAAGAAGAACAGGACAGAAAGAGCTGTCGTTCCATTCTGAAAGAACAGAAAGGCGTTGCTTGACCTATTTTGAACTCCTTGGAGAAAAGAAAACACAAATTCTCTCCCAAACTTATAGCTGAAATCACAATATTTTTTCTCCATACCTTTTTATACGTAGGCATACCTTGACTTCCATCCATTCGGCTTACATCGCTTTGCTTTTTCCAAACGTTTTCAATTATTATCTATTTTATTTAAAGAGTTTATACCCCTGCCTCCCTCTCTTTCTCCCCTCTTTCATCCAACGTTCTATGACATTTGTTGATGTACTTATGTTTATTTTTCTTTTATTTCTCTTTGTTTAGGTTTAGCATGCATATGCTAAATATATATAAGTTAGTTAGGTTAGTTAGTTAGTGTTTTTTGCCGGCCAAAATAAATCTGCAAGATAAATAAGGCTCTGCTTTGACATCCATCCATTTTTGACTTTCATCCATGCTCTGGTCCCTAACACGTTGAATGAGCAAGGGATGCCTGTATATTTATTTATTTAAAGAATTTGTATCCCGCCTTTCTCCCGGCAAGGGCACTCAAGGCGGCTTACAACATTAAAACAACATATACATTAAAATAATTAACAGATAATTAAAACAATTAAAACAAGCAACCAAGCAAGTATATGTTAGTTGAGTACATCAAAACAGTATGTAGCTTTCTCCCTAGGGCCCACTTTCCTTTTCTTCCTTATTAAATGGATGGAAATGATAAAAGTACCAATCTCTTGGTTGTTTCTTTCATTTAATTAATCCATTCTCATTACTATATTTAGTCATGATATATAAATATTGGTATAGAAATATTCATATTACGATGAATAGGGCTTCATGAATATGAATATATAATAATAATAATAATAATAAATATATTATTATTATCCACTATAATATTGCTACAGTGAGACACCCAATGTCTCTGCTCTATTTCCTGAGGGTACATATACTGATTTCTCAGATGTGCTCTCCTCCTTTTCAGTCAATGAACAAGCAAGCAAAAGACGATTAAATGTGATGTTCAACCTGCCTCATTTTGAGGTTGGAGGAGCCTAATACATTAAAAAAGTACAGTTCATGATACAGAATAACATCTCATGAAAATACAAAATATTGTAAGCAAATCTATAAGATTACCAGTGAAATCTCAGCAATTTAAAGACAGACTATTTACAAGTTAACAACACAGTCTGATGACAGAAAATTCCCGGTTCTGCTTGGTTTGGAACACTCACATCAATTGGATTCATGCCAGCTGCACAGACTTGCTCAATACCATGCCTTAGCTTATTCTCCTTCCCCTCGACCTCCTCCACCTCTGCAAACCGGGCTTTAACTATCTCTTCGTAACCCAAAGACATTCAAACTAAATAAATGGACATAGCTCTACTCCCAGCAATACAGATTAAAATGAAAGGCAGCGTAGCTATTAAGTATATTTTCACCCAGAGGGCAACATTAATGGAGTGAGCCATTTGGTAATTCAAGTTAGGAGCATCTGCTTTGGAGGGTTTATTTTCCTAAAAGCTGAGCAGATGTGACACAGGCAGATCGCCTCGCTCAGCAGAAGGGATCCTCGCGTCCTCCACGCACAACTTACTTGTTCGTGGGCACAGTGAAGGCATTTTTAAAAGCACTTTGCATTTGACAAAACAAACATGCAGCTAGCTTTCATACACAGACAATAACATGTAGGGTTCCTTTTGGGCCATGTGACTCTGCAGCAAAGGAAGCCATCAGAGCATGAAAACCAGCATGGAGAAGTTTGAGAGCAGGGTAACCATTGTTACTTAACACAGGATTGCCTCTTCTGTCGGCAACACTGTCTCTGAACTCCACCTCGGGGACTGTGTGCAATCACCACTGGCCCCCCTTTGCCCCACTTAAAGCTACTTAGCTTAGACTTCCTACCACAGGCATTTACTCCTTTTAGCTTCTATACCTCTGGAGTCTGTTTCCATGTCTGAATAGTGATAGTCCTTCTTCTGAAACCAAGAGGTTGATAGCTAAAAACTGGGGAACCTATAAGTCAGCAGTTCCCCAAGGCAGAACGTTCACCCCTAGTAATACATCCACAGAAGTGACACTTGCTCCCCAATACACAAAACGTGAACGCCATCTTATATTTGCTAGCCCAGACTAATTGAGTCACATCACAAGGACTCCATTTGCCAATGGGTGGTAGCCTTTCCTCCTTCCATAGCTCAGAGGTGAGGGATTTCTCTCAGATTAACTCACAAATGCACATTCAGGCACCAGAAGACAACATGCTGCAGCACATTTCAGGGATGCTAATTTTATTAAACACACCTATACCAGTACCATAAAACTAAAAACTGGATGCAAGTTCAAACCAACCCAGTTTCTGCCTGTGAGTGGTTTTGTCCAACAAAACAATTAAAAAACCCACCCAAAACTGGATTCAATTACAGAAATTGTCAAAGGAAACTCTCTTCTCATTTCAGATATTTTGAGATCAGACACTAAACTGTTTTTCCCTTTTAAGAACAACAAACATAAAATACTGTTTCAAAAATGGGTTGTAGTTTGAAGCAGGCACTCACTAAAGTACAACTTCCTATCCATTAGCAGTTTTTATGGGGATCCAAATTCTGCAGTTTTATTATGTGTACCTAACCTAAGATCCTGTGTATCTTCGGTGTCGGGGGAGCGTGTGCTCCCCTGGTGCTGGGTATCGCGGAAGTGCCGTAAAGCACTTGCGCGACATCCAGTGAGTAAGTGCCACCGGGGCAGAGGTCCCCAGCCCACTCGACCCCGGCGCAGCGTCCCGGTGCCCACCGGACCTGTTAAGTCCAGCCCCGGTTGGTGCAGAGGTGGGGGAGGACGGGGCACTGGCCACTCCAGGCCTGGAGAGGGCAGGGATATCGGTGGCGAGTGTAGGTTGGGGTGCTTTGGGGACCCCGGTAGGGGTGTGAAAAGGGGTAGCTCACCACCAGAGACGATATCTGGGTCATACCCTGCCGCTTGCCCTTCCAGGTTTGGGGTTGGTCAACCCAACTACTTATTTATTTTTCTATTTGCATAGCACCATCAATGTTACATAGTGCTTTACATGGACCTGCCCTGAGGTACGTACAATCTAGATATTGACACTTATGGCAACAGAGTAAATAGGGAAAACGTGCGATTGTTTCAGTTACACGTACATTACGCTAGGGAATGGGGACTGAAGCGTGGTGCCAAAGCTTTCCTGGAAGAGGTGGATTTTAAGATGGGATTTGAAAGGAACGAGGAAGGCTTAGGGACCATTTATGCAACACATTCATGTGTGACTGGGCCTATTTATTTAAAATACTTCTATACTGCTTTTTCAGTGCTCAAAGTGGTATACAACAACACACACTAAATGGGCAAATGTGCTGTGTGAATGGTTCAAAAGCAACTGGGTTCTAGCAATCTAGTTGATCCAGAGATTAACTGGGTTCTAGAAATAACCAGGGCGTAGGGCTGAAATATGAGATGTCCTCACACCATGTTAGCAAGTGCACCCATACATGGAAAGCACTGCAGGGGAGTGGAAAATCATATCATGCAAAGCAAATAGGGGCTTTGTCACACGTATCTCTTGCATAAGGCTATCTTCTGGGCCTGCCCAAGACATTTTTTGATGCCTTAGGAAGAACATGGAAATGGTATCCGGCCACCCATTAATAAATATGGAGCACAATGTACTTGGGAAGTTATCTTGTGCCAGCTGCATACAGTTGAATGGGAGCTGGATAAGAGCATTACTCTTGCATAGTTCCTGTTGCATAGCTCCATTGAGAGATGCATAAGAGAACTTCCTGGAACAGATCTGTCCTTTTCCCACTCTGTCCTAATGGCAACCCAAATGTGCCGCTGGTACTCGATCAGTAAGCTTCCAAGTCCCTGGTGTGGAAACATCACAGGCAACACAAATGAGGATACAGACAGACAAGCAGATAGCCACAACCTCAACGGCTACCTGGAAATCCAAGAAGCATCAGCATCAGCCAGGGATAAATAAAAAAGAAAAGCCATAAAAATAACATGTGCACAGGAAATCAGGCTGGATATAGATATAGAGATAGATTTATAGAGCATGAATTCACTTTCTATTCTTTTACAGGATCAGCTTTTTGGTAAAACTATCAAAATCATGAGCTTTTTACTTCTGTTTGTAGTTTTAAAATTTTCCTTTAGTTGCTGAATAATTTCTGAATCAGCACAGTGACATTTTTCCTCATCTAAATCATCTTCAGAAGTAAAAAAAAATAATTCTTTGTAGGTCCTTTTAATCTTCCCCATCTTTTCTTTGCACTTTAGATACTTTCTTCTTGACTCACCAAGGGAGGTCAAAGAGGCATTTAAGTGGCTTAAAGCTGTATCAGGGTCCAAATACTCAGACTCCTTTATATGACTAAGACCAGGAATCTCATACTTCTCAGGAGGAATTTCCTTTTCAAGTATATTGTTTTCCATCTGACAAGGCTTCTATTCATGTGTGGTTTGATTTCACTATTTAGTGAAACTATCCAATCAGTTACATTCCTCAAGTCTTTACTAACCCAGTGCCCCCCCTTTTTTAAAAGGGCTGCAACAGTTTTTTGACCACTTATTCTCCTCCATATTTCAAATCATGTAATTATCAAACACTTAATGAATTAAACTTAATAAAGACTAATAAAGCAGCTTCAGAACAAAAATGTCCTAGAAACCTTCACTAAAAACACACTGTCCAAACCCACTTAAATGCCTCTTTGACCTCCCTTGGTGTGTAAGACCTCCCTCCGATGTGCAAGAAGAAAGTATCTAAAGTGCAAAGAAAAGATGGGGAAGATTAAAAGGACCTACAAAGAATTATTTTTTTTACTTCTGAAGATGATTTAGATGAGGAAAAATGTCACTGTGCTGATTCAGAAATTATTCAGCAACTAAAGGAAAATTTTAAAACTACGAACAGAAGTAAAAAGCTCATGATTTTGATAGTTTTACCAAAAAGCTGATCCTGTAAAAGAATAGAAAGTGAATTCATGCTCTATAAATCTATCTCTATAAGTCCTGTTATAAATTTTTGGATTCACTTCAGTTTACCACATAATTTTATTAATGTAAACTGTGGAAAAATGGACTTGAGGGGTTTAATTCCTGGTCACTGCCAACAAGAAAATTTAATTTTTGTATGATACCATTGAGATACCATCTTGAAATTTTGACTGATTGACTACAAGACATATACCTTTAAGTGTGATTTTTTTGAAAATTTTAAAAAAGTTCGATTTTTCAAAATTTCAAAATTAATATTATTTGAATATTTTTGAATTTCTTGAAAATTTACAATTTTGTCATGTTGTAAATCAAATGAAAGCCCTATTCATAAGCTTTAAAACGACACCTGTCCCATGTCTGTAGCATTCATCGTTATCCTGTAACTGGCGTTTGAATGTATGGCGACAAGTGGATTTTGGCCTTTTTTTTGGCAATTTTGAACATTCAATATCTCAAACACGGATGGACAAAAAAAATCTGAAAAAAATAATTTTTAAACATCTCATGGTAGGCTACAAATGTACCGAAAATGAACAAAATCCATGACGTCAAGGATTTTTCATTGGTTGATTTGACACGGAATGACCCTATATAGATCAGATGACTAGCTCTAGTATTAGGAGATGAAAAACCTCTATCTTCTTTCTCCATACAAATGTTTAATATAGATCTCCAATTGTACCTGGATTTTCCAGTATGTTCACCACCTATAGAAATAGCTTTAGCTTCATTACTGGATCAGGATCTTCAGCAGGCATTTATCACAATTCCATTGAGAGAAAAGTAATGTTAATGCCCTAAAAAGGCATAACTCAAAGAGTAAAATGAAAATGTCAATTCTCTTTGGTTGCAGTAGTTTTAGTGTACATAAGAACATAAGAAGAGCCCTGCTGGATCAGGCCAAAAGCCCATCTAGTCCAGCTTCCTGTGTCACACAGTGGCCCCACCAGATGCCTCAGGGAGCACACAAGACAACAAGATACCTGTGTCCAGTCGCCACTCCCTTGCACCTGGCACAGAGAAAACCCACTTCTAAAAACCAGGAGGTTGCTTATGTCTTGTAACCTGTGATGGTCTTTTCCTCCATGAATTTGTCCAAACCCCTTTTAAAGGCATCTAGGCCAGGTGCCATCACCACAACCTGTGGCAAGGAGTTCCACAGATGAATCACACGCTGGGTAAAGAAATATTTTCTTTTGTCTGTTCTAACTCTCCCTCCACTCAATTTTAGTGCGTGTCCCCTGGTTCTGGTGTTGTGCGAGAGGGAGAAGAATTTCCCTCTATCCACTCTCTCCATCCCATGCATAATTTTATAAGTCTCAATCATGTCCCCCCTCAGGCGCCTTTTTTCTAGGCTGAAAAGCCCCAGACGCTGTAGCCTTTCCTCGTAAGGGAGGTGCTCCAGCCCACGAATCATTATGGTCGCTCTTTTCTGCACCTTTTCCAATTCAACTATATCCTTTTTGAGGTATGGTGACCAGAACTGGACACAATACTCCAGATGTGGCCTTACCATCGATTTGTACAAAGGCATAATGATATTGGCCGTTTTATTCTCAATCCCCTTTTTAATGATCCCGAGCATGGAATTGGCCTTCTTCACAGCCGCCGCACACTGGGTCGACACTTTCATCGACCTGTCCACCAGCACCCCAAGATCTCTCTCTTCATCCGTCACAGACAACTCAGAACCCATTAGCGTATATGTGAAATTTTGGTTTCTTGCCCCAATGTGCATCACTTTGCACTTACTTACATTGAAGCGCATCTGCCATTTTGCTGCCCATTCTCCCAGTTTGGAGAGATCCTTCTGGAGCTCTTCACAATCCCTGCTGGTCTTTACCACCCGGAAAAGTTTCGTGTCATCCGCAAACTTGGCCACCTCACTGCCTATCCCCGACTCCAGGTCATTTATGAATAAGTTGAAAAGCACCGGTCCCAAGACCGATCCTTGGGGCACACCGCTTTTCACCTCTCGCCATTGTGAAAATTGCCCATTGACTCCCACTCGCTGTTTCCTGGTCTTCAACCAGTTCCTAATCCACAAGAGGACCTGCCCTCTTATTCCCTGACTGTGGAGTTTTCGCAGGAGCCTTTCATGAGGGACCGTGTCAAACGCCTTCTGAAAATCCAGATATATAATATCCACGGGTTCGCTCGCATCCACATGCCTGTTGACCTTTTCAAAACATTCTAACAGGTTTGTGAGGCAAGACTTCCCCTTGCAGAAGCCATGCTGACTCTCCCTCAGCAGAGCTTGTTCTTCTATGTATTTTAAGATTTTATCCTTAATGAGACTTTCCACCATCTTCCCTGGAACAGATGTTAGGCTGACCGGCCTGTAGTTTCCCGGGTCCCCCCTCCTTCCTTTTTTAAAGATTGGCGTGACATTAGCTATCCTCCAATCCTCTGGCACAGTGGCCGTTTTAAGGGACAAGTTGCATATTTGGGTCAAGAGGTCAGCAACTTCATTCTTGAGTTCCTTCAGAACTCTTGGGTGGATGCCATCCGGGCCTGGTGATTTATTGATCTTTATTTTGTCAATTAAGTCTGAGACATCTTCTCTTTTAACCTCTATTTGACTTAATTCTTTAGTCAGGGGAGACCGTTCTGGCAGCGGTATTTGCCCGAGGTCTTCTGCCGTGAAGACAGATGCAAAGAACTCATTTAATTTCTCTGCAGTCTCCAAGTCCCCTTTTATCACCCCTTTCTCTCCCTCACCATCCAGCGGACCCACCGTTTCCCTGGCAGGTTTCCTGCTTCTAACATATTGGAAGAAGCTTTTATTATTCCCTTTTATGTTGCCTGCCATACGTTCCTCAAAGTCTTTCTTGGCCTCCCGTATCATCTTTTTACATTTCTTTTGCCACAGTTTGTGCTCCTGTTTATTTTCCTCATTAGGGCAAGACTTCCATTTACGGAAGGAAGCTTCCTTGCCTTTTATAGCCTCCTTAACTGTGCTTGTTAGCCATGCCGGCATCCTCCTGGACTTGGTCGAGCCCTTCCTCCTTTGTGGGATACACTCCCGCTGGGCCTCTATGACTGTTGTTTTAAACAGCCTCCATGCACTCTGGAGCGATTGGACTCTTTTTACCTTCCCTTTCAGCTTTTTCTTAACTAGTCTTCTCATTTTGGGGAAGTCTGCCCTTCGGAAGTCAAGGGTTTTCGTGTCAGATTTGCTCGGCCCTCTCCCTCCGACATGCATGGCGAAACAGATCGCAGCATGGTCACTGTTCCCCAACGGTTCGGTAACATTTACCTCCCTGACCAGATCTTGAGTGCCACACAATATCAAGTCCAGAGTCACCTGTCCTCTGGTCGGTTCCGTGACAAGCTGCTCTAAGGCACAGTCATTTAACATATCCAGAAATCCAGTCTCTCTTTCATGACCTGAGCATGAATTGACCCAGTCGATGTGAGGATAATTGAAGTCCCCCATGACTACAACCCTGTCTCTCGTTGACACCTCCCTGATTTGCTTCCTTATTTCAAGATTCCCTTCAGGTTTTTGATCTGGAGGACGGTAGCATGCCCCTACTATTACATCACTCTTTGAGCCTGGTAATCTAACCCACAGTGATTCTACGGAGGAGTCAGAGCCCCCCTCCAGCTCTACTCTGGTGGATTCTACCCCCTCTTTGACATAGATGGCCACCCCACCTCCAACACGCCCCTCTCTGTCCCTCCTATAGAGTTTATATCCTGGAATTGCAGTATCCCACTGGTTCTCCGCATTCCACCAGGTTTCTGTTATACCTACTATGTCAATGTTTTCCCTAGCCACCAAACATTCCAGTTCTCCCATCTTTGCCCGTAGACTTCGGGCATTTGCATAAAAGCACTTATATACCTGGTCCCCCAAGAAGGGCTGCATGTTTGCCCCTTTATTCCTGCAGCCTTCTGTCTTGCTAGACTGGCTGTCATGTCCCATCACGCTACCACTCCCAATTCTTACTCTGTTATTACTTGACTGTTCCCCATCCTCTGCACCCTCATTCCCGAGGGATGAGGAGTCCCGAACCGGATGCCCCTCGGCTCCTGTCGGCTTTCCCCCAGGAGTCAGTTTAAAAGCTGCTCTGCCACCTTCTTAATGTTACGCGCCAGCAGTCTGGTTCCGTTTTGGTTCAAGTGAAGCCCGTCCCTCTTGTACAGGCCTGGCTTGTCCCAAAACGTTCCCCAGTGCCTAACAAACTTAAACCCCTCCTCCTGACACCAGTGTCTCATCCACGCATTGAGACCCCTGAGCTCCGCCTGCCTAGCTGGCCCTGCGCGTGGAACAGGTAGCACTTCTGAGAACGCTACCTTTGGGGTCCTGGATTTGAGCTTCCTACCTAGCAACCTAAATTTGGCCTCCAGGACCGCCCGGCTACATTTCCCCATTTTGTAACTTCAAAAGTAAAAAAATATTGTTCTAGCTAAGAACATGGTAATAAAGCTGTTGCAATCTTAGAAACACAGTAAGGCACCAACTTGATTTTTTTTTTAAAAAAAAAGGATTATTATTCATTCTGAAATATCTTGGCTTGGTTAAAGAAACACAGGCAGACAAGACAACATGAGAGGCAAAATGTGTTCTTATGTATTGTAAACACTGCCAACAAGCCATCTAGTGCTATTTTATGTAATGTTGTAGACATTAAGAGCCCCAAAAATAGCATTAAACAGAAGAGGGCAAGGGGAAAAATCCTGTTCCTCATCCCCCCCCCCCCAGTTACTTTATTCTTTTTTAAAACATACACCTTAAACCAGGGTTTGACCAAATGGCTTCTGGAATATTTCCACATGTACCTGGACACTGTGGTAGTAAAACAGACATGCCTTGCCTTTAGTTTTTAAGTAACATTTTGCATGCATCATTTAAAAGACATGAGACTTGAGATGTATGCTATGCCTGTAGGAAGCAGCACTACAAGCAGACCATGCCTGTAAAACCTCATATGAAAGAGAAGGCAGGCTCCTTTTAAGCTTTCAAAACTGACCATGCACTTAAAGCGGAAGAAACAGATCAAAGTGACAAAAATAAGGGAGTTCTCAATTCGGAGCTGGGAATATTCTAGTAAAAGGGTTATTCCTTATGTTAAAGGAGGATATCATAAGAGAATAATGGAACCAGCGGCCAAACACTTGGACACTAGCGGATGCTGCCGGTCCAGTGAAATCTGAACTCACAACCATCAGCAGCAGCTTAGTCAAAGATTCTAAATATTTTATTTGCCCACCTAGTCCGTGCGTTTATAACATTTATCTCTGAAAAATCTACCTTGAGAGGGAGCTTCCTGAATGAATGCAAAAGAGCACCAATTCTAATCCTAGAATTAGAATTCTACTCATTCCACATCAAGAAACAAACTTGGGAAAAAGTTTTGCCGTCAGCTGCTTTTAAGACGTTATTCTGCTGGAAGGAGTCTGGAAGTGATGGGGCCGACGTTTCCGAGGGCTGAGAAACTGACAGCGAGGCACGTTTTCCCCGCAACAACAACAACAACGAAGGATGGATGGCTGGGCGCCCACCTACCTCCGGCTCAGGAGGAGCCCCATCCCGGTCGCGCCTTCTTCGCCCAACACGAAACGAAAGACGCTGCCGGGGAGTTGGCGGCGCGACCACTCGGCTGCTCATCCCGAAAAGACGCCGCCGCCTCCTTATCCTGCTCCGGCAGATACAAGCTGCTGCTGCTGCTGCCGCCGCCCAGAAGAGACATTTTGGGGGCGCACTGAGTCAGGAGGGGACCAGGGAGAGAGAGGCGCCCCCGTCATCCCACGGAGGAGGCACCCGCTCCGCTCCCCTCCAGACACAAAGGCCGGCTGGAGGCGCTGCGCAGCGGTCGGGGTGGGTAGGTGGGTGGCCGGCGGGAGCGCGAGAGGAGAGGGGAAGCGAAGGAGGCGGATGCAATCGGGGCGGAAGGGAGGGAGGGACCAGACCAGCCGCCTCCCGCCGCCAGCAGCCCGAGGGGAGGCTGAAGGCAGACAGAGAGAGGCGAAGAAGGGGAGGCCGCCGCCCGCTCTACTCCTCTCCGGCAGCGCCGCCCTCGCTCGGCTCCTCCAGGGCGGCTGCCTGTGCCGGGATCCTTCCAGCCGGCCCGAGGAGGAGGAGGAGGAGGAGGGACTGAGGGGGGCGGCGACTGCCAGGCTGGCCCCGCCCCATCCGTGACGCGGCCCAGAGCGCGGGAAGCCTGGGAGCGGCGCGCGGGGAGAGTCGTCGCTGCCGTCCGGCAGCCAGGTGAGGGCCTTGATAGAGGGGTGTGTGTGTGTGTGGGGCGAGTAAGTGGGTGCTGCTGGGCTACCCCCGCCAAGGCAGTGGCTGTTCTGCTTGCAGAGCCCTCTTGACTCCTGTGGGGGACAAAAACCGGTTGTGGGAGAAGCCAGCGTGTGTGTCGTGTCGTCCTTCTGCCTGACGTACACGGGTTGCTCCGTTTGACTCCGACTGTTTCACACGTTATGCAGGCGCCAACCAGCAGGGAGTAGCTGCCGCCGCCGCCGCCGCGGCTGCGAAATCCCATTTGTCGCGTTCTTGTCTGACGCTTCCGGGTGTCCACCCCGAAACCCATTATGTGTAAACATTACAACCCACCTATCCTCCACCATAGCCAAGTGATGTGTATTAGTTGTAGCTAATGGGCGTAACATATACATATATTGTAGTGATATTCTTGGAGGATATTAGAATGACAAAAAATCAGAGCTATTAGGATGTTGGTTACTGCTTTTACAGAGAAATTCTGTGTGTTTTATTCAGGAGTAACACTGCAGACCTATGCATGTCTACACAGAAGTAAGCCCCATTTAATTCAGTGGGTCTTACTCCCATATAAGTGTGCATAGGGGGATGGCAGTCCAAGTATCACAGTTTTTAGTAGAGCTCACTCCTCTGAGGTAATTCTGCATAGGACTGCAGACTTAATACAATTCTGGATTCTGTATTTTTGACATACTGTAGTGGAGTGGCCTGGGTTCAAGAAAAAAAATATATTGTTGCAATGTCCTAATTCTTTCCTGCTACAGTTGAAGAGGAAATAGATACAAAATAGTTTGCTTTTCTTTTATGACACAACTATTTTAGGTGTATTTTGTCAAATTGCTTGTATTTGTTTGCTAAAGCCCTTTCAACTTTCCTACACAGATAGAAAAAATGTCTTTGTCACAAAAGCCAATGAGATATGGCCACACAGAAGGTCACACAGATGTCTGCTTTGATAAAACTGGGAGGTAAGCAACCGAGGAACTGATTCACTTGTGACAAATATCTGAAACAGATGGTACTTCTGTGTTTAAAAAGAAAGTTGAATGAATTAATGCATACTAGTTATGTATACCTGGTAGGTGGCTTCTTGGCTGTTTGTTCTTCACATGGGACAAGCACAACATGAAGATTTCACACAATTTCCTCTGCAGAACTGAGTTCATCTTGTGTGAAATGATACTGCAGCTTAAATTGGTGAGGTACTAGTTAAAAGGTCTGCAGTGCCTTTGAATACGACTGCTGCCAAATTACAAGAGAACTCCATAATGATAAATCATTGGATTTTTCCTTTGTCAACAAATTTTTCCCTTGCCTGCCTCATCAAGTGGTTTTGGTCTGGGTGGTGGAAAGAAGTTGATTATTTGTCTCTTGTATAGCTTTCTTAATTATTTAAAACATTAATATTTAAAGCCTTGTCATGAGCAGATATTTCCACTGTACAGAGGCAGTGTAATTTCATAATCTCAAACTGGAGGTTTGCACAGTTGTGCATGGATGCATACACATGATCTAGGTGGAAGGTAGGCTTGTGGGGTGCTGCTTCTGTCTGCTGGGCCAGCTGGAACACTGAAAAACAACAGAGGCAAAACAACAAACTAGCTTGGTGCTTGCTGAGCCATGATAGCCACAGAGCTTGCTATCTGGAATACAGGTGTCCCCTGCTTAACGACATGCTGCTTAATGACCCCCCTGCATATATGACGGGGGTCCTTAGCAGAATGTCATGGGTCTCTTTCCATACCTTTACAAAGTTTGAGGCCTCTCCCTGGTCATGGGCCTCTCTGGAGGCCTGTTCCTTTCCTCTGAGAGCCTCGGAATGGCCCACAGAGGCCTCCGTAATGCATGTCCGGTTTTCAGAGCAAACTGTAAGTGCCTTATGGAAGCCTCTGTGGGCCATTCCGAGGCCCTCAGAGGCCAGGAACAGGCCTCCAGAGAGGCCAGGGACCAGGGAGAGGCCTCAGACTTTAAGGTAGGGATGGGCCTGCTTAATGACGGGCCTGCTTAACAATGGGGTTACAGGAACGTATCCCCTTCATTAAGTGGGGGGACACCGTATTTACCGTTTTTCAAAGTGACAGAGCTTGAGCCCCACTATTTATTAGACATTTCTACCATGCCTTCAGTCATAAAATGATGTCCAAGATGGCTTACAATAAAACATGAAACAATAAATCTTGTAAAAGCATATAAAACAAAGCATATAAAACAAAACATCAGTGAGGCAGCAATAACAAAATAGAGGACAGTATTAAAAGCAAGCAAAACACAGTAAGCTAGCCAGAATAGAAATCAACCAGCAGAAGTTGTGCAAGGATGGGGGGGGGCAGTCATGCCTCTTTAGAGAGGTCACTCCACAGCCTGAGTGCGACAGCAAACAAAAACAACTCCAGCGTGGGTGTATGTGTGCTTGTTTATATGGCATTTGTATCTCACCTTTTTGTTTCCAAGGAAGCACAGAAAGCAGCTTTAAGCCATAGAATACAATGATAAAAACTTACCGCTACCCTGTAGCAACAAACAGTAAAACAGCAGCAGATTAACATTTCCTCCCAGCCTACAGGTGTACGCATTTAACTCCAGATGTGTATATACACCCTTGGGTAAAAAATGCCTTACAGTGCAATCCTAACCACCTTTCCAGCGCCAGTGCAACCACAGTGCAGCCCCAAGGTAAGGGAACAAATGTTCCCTCACCTTGAAGAGGCCTCTGTGACTTCCCCTGCACTGCAAAATGCAGTGTGCGCCCTGTTGGCATGGCTACATCGGCACTGGAAAGTTGGATCAGTTGTCAAATGGCAGCCTGGCAACATTCAGATTATAAATTAAATGTCTCCCAGAATAAAAGTGGTTTGGCCCCCCAATGAAAGACCAGCAGTGTGGGAACTGAGTGAAGCCCTGTAGAGTTCCAGAGCCTAAGTGAGACAGCAGAGCAGGTTCTCTCCTGGGTTCTCACCAGGTGCCTATCTGATAATGAAGGGAAGCACAGGGAGGTTGATTCTTGTCTTCTGAGTACAGTTCAGGTCTAGTTTTGACCTGTAAAGCGCTCAGTAGTTGGACTCCGTATTCTCAAGAGATTGCCTCTCTTCCTATGTCCTGTTGTGATCTCCATGGTCTTCAAGGTGGAGTAATCGCCTATATGCCAGTTTAGGATACCTTGGCCATGTAATCCTTCATTTATTAACATAAGAAGAGCCCTGCTGGATCAGGCCAAAGGCCTATCTAGTCCAGCTTCCTGTATCACACAGTGTAAAGTAAAACCAGATGCCTCAGGGAGCACACAGCCAACAAGATACCTTGTTTCCTGCTGCCACTCCCCTGCACCTGGCACAGAGAAAACCTACTTCTAAAACCAGGCTGCTGTATCACAGACACACCTGTATTTTCTTAGTGGCCAATACATGTTACCTTTGAGGAATAAATACAGTTAGAAAGAGTCCTCTGTCACTGCATATTTTAATAAAAACTTTTCTGTATCACTCTCAGCAATTCTGGCATAGTCTCATAAGTGTAGTAATGATTTTCTTTCTTTTGGACAGTCGCATTGTAACTTGTGGCAGTGATGGAGACGTCAGGATTTGGGATAGCCTGGATGATGACGACCCCAAGTCAATTAATGTGGGGGAAAAGGCCTACTCATTTGCTCTCAAGGTATTGCAGCGGAACTAGTTCTATGAACCATGCAGTGTGGACTTGTTCTGCTTCTTCTAATATGTTTGCAGTATTTTTGGGGGGGAGGGGAAACCAGACTCGCTAAATATATCTGCGTAGTAGGTAGATGCATAGTAAAAGTTGCTCCTTTGCACGGTTATGAGCTGAAGTGGTTTAGAGCAGCCGTTTTGCAAATCTGCGCCAGGCTGTTGCATCAGACTTGTAAACAGTTGCTTGCTTGCGCCAAGTAAGAATTGCCATCAGGTGACCAGACAACACTTTTGTAATTGTAAAAATTGGTTCTTTTTTCTTTCAGGCTGTTTGAGGCACAAATGATTAATTTTTAATTTATTTTACAATATTTGTATACTGCTGGTTCTCAGAGCAGTTAATACAATTATTTTAGATTATAGGCAGGTGATATGGCTCTCACACTATTGTTCAATGGGAGGTGACGTCTGGCTCTTTTTCCGTGGCGGCGGCAGCGGCAGTGGCAGCAGGGACAAAGGAGGGTGCAGATGTTCTTCATAGTCAGGCTTACCAGATCGTCGCCGGGACGGGAGCGGTCTACCCTTAAGGGGGCGGGGCATGGGGGGCCAGAACGCAACCCTTAAGGGTAGACCACTCCCGTCCCGGCGACGATCTGGTAAGCCTGTTCATAGTCCTTTCCTCAATTCATTAGGTGTTACTGCTTCTCTGTAGATGTGTGTATAGCTGGTCCAGTAAAATGTTGGTGGTGTAAATTGGGTTCTCTGTATCCGCAGGGGATTGGTTCCCCCCCTCGCGGATACCGAATTCCACGGATGCTGAGGTCCAGCACCCTCACACCACAATGCCTTACCTGGGAGCCTCTGGAGGCTGCTTCCAAGTTGTGCTGGGTCTGCAACGCACTCAGTTGGCAGGATGCCTTGGGATGCTGACCGGAAGTCGCGGACACAGACCAGAAGTTGCTTCTGGTCACTTCCTCAAGGTGTCCTGAGGCCCGCAGGGCCTGCCACAACCTGGAAGCGGCCTCCGGAGGCATCCGTGGATGGTTAAATCTGTGGATGCCAGACCTGTGGATATGGAGGGTCCACTGTATTTGCAAGACTGTATAAGCTCAACAGAACAGATGTCTGTCAGTTTAATACACTTTTTTAATTTGTAGTATCCCCTCTTTAGTTTTATCACTATCAAATCATACACATCTCTAAATTTGCTTATTTTTGAACATCTTCATTTTTTTGACCTTCCCCTTTAGAGGGAAAAGTAAAATGCAAATAGGATAAATAAAATGTTACTATTTCTGATTCACCTGTGAGGCATTACTGAGCCAATATTTGCACTGTATTAAATGTTTTCCATTAATTTAAGCTGGTCTCTGCAAATGAATGCTTTGTTATATTTGGTGCATGAGCTGTGGAGTTATTAATAACAGCATTGTGTCTGTGAACTCTAGGCCAAGTCTGCCCTCTTGTGAATATGGCAAGCTAAAACAACTCTAGGTGCCGTTGCTTTTAATATGGCAAGCTAAAGCAACTCTAGGTGCCGTTGCTTTTAATAAGGAGACTGGGGACTCAATTCCCCGACAGGGAGAAACAAGTTACATTTTTCCCCCTTGCTAACTGGGCAGAGAGGCACCTTTTAAAGTGGTTTTCACTTATACTTAGCAGGGGGAGAACAATTTTCCGTCTTCACCCCAGCATGGTGTCTTTTCAGTGGCTGTTCCTGGTGTCTCTTCTGCATCTTTTTTAGATTGTGAGCCCTTTGGGGGACAGGGAACCATTTATTTAGCTATGTAAACTGCTTTGTGGACTGCTTTTTGTTAAATATTCTTAATAATATTATAATTATGATAATATTATGCTGTGCTTGTGGATTTCCCTGGAAACTCTTAGTATCATAAGCATGCATATACCGTGTTCCCCTGAAAATAAGACAGTGTCTTATATTAATTTTGGCTCAAAAAAATGCAGTAGGTCTTATTTTCAGGGAGGTCTTATTTTCCCAACCTGTGGCACAACCCCCCGCAACCCCCCCCCAGCACTTACTTTGACCGATTAAATCTTCATTCTTTCCCAAGGGTGCAAGGCCTGCACGGCCTGTACTCAAGTCCTCCACCATGGAGACGACATGCTAGAGAGACTCTGCAAGGTTGCAGCCTCCTTGCAGGCCTTGCTAACACGTCGTCTTTATGGTGAAGGACTCAGGTGCAGGCCTTGCAGAGCCTTGCACCCTCGGGAAAGAACGAGGCTTAAATCGGTCAAAGTAAGTGCGGGGGGGGGGGGTCGCGGGGGGTGCCTTGGGTGGGTTGCATCTGGCTGATGATCCTAGCTAGGGCTTACTTTTGGGGAGGACTTAGATTGACGAGTGCCACCAAAAATCATGCAAAAATGACGGTAGGTCTTATTTTCAGGGAAACAGGGTACAGTATACACATTACTTCCTTTGAACTGTAAAGTACTTACTGTTGCTGTTCAAACATTTTCTCATGTTTTGTAGTACTCCCCCCCCCCCCCCCACATGGCCTTGTTGAATCTAAATCTTGGATATTGATTCATGGTTCAGTGCTAATCTATTACTGTATCCAGCGTGGTATTCATATGTGGCAACATTTTCACTTCCGTAATGGTTGTCACTTGTGCTCATGTAAATACCGTATGACACTGTCCATGATATTTTATGAAACTAGGGGTTTTTGTGACTTTTAAAGAGAAACTTCCATCCAGGGGCATTTCCAAACTTGTGTTTGCAAAGGTAATTAGTGTGTGTGTGTGTGTGTGTGTGTGTGTGTGTGTGTGTGTGTGTGTAGGATATAGGCCAAAAACTGCTGGACGGGTGCACTTTCAGAGCGAGCGGAAGGTTAACCACCCCTCTTTTGCCTGCCTATTCTTCTCAGCAACTGTTGTCATTGTTGTCCTCCTCCCCCCTTCATGCATTACTGTTATCAGAGGCGCACACAGGAATGAATACCTTAGATTTGTCTTGTAACATGTAGTTTCCTATGGTTTTCTAATATGTCTGATTGTATGGAAGGTAATAAACTTCTCCCCTTTGGGCCAAAGGATGACACATTAAGGCTGAAACCCTATACTGTCCATCAGGGGTTCTCAACCTTTGGAGGCCCGGGTACCCCCTATCACGGTCCAATTTTCTGAAGTACCCCCTGCTAATTAACTGCTAATTAATTGGACTAATCAATTAATTAATTAATTAGGTAATTAATAGTTCAATAAAAAAGTACTAAAACAATTTTAAATGTGAAAAAATGTCTTATTTAACTCTGTGTGTGTGTGTGTGTGTGTTTGTGAGTCAGACAGACAGACAGACACATGCAAGGATCTCTTTTTTTCTCCAGGTCACACTTCCCAAAATCAGCTCCTCCCTCCCCCACCCCACAAAAGTACATTTTCCAAAGTACAAAAATAAACCCAAAACCAAAATCAGAGTGACGGAAGGGCTCCGAAAATAATTGCAATTTAAAATCCATGTTAATTAACACTTAATTAGTTGAAGCCGCTAGGAGAGGTCATCCGGGGGTTTGGGGTAGGGTGTCATCAGTATGCGGATGACACCCAGCTCTTTCTCTCCTTTCCACCTGACTCCAAGGGGGCGGTCGATGTTCTGAATCGTTGTCTGGAGGCAGTTGGGAGCTGGATGGGGGTGAACAAGCTGAAATTAAATCCTGATAAGACAGAGGTTCTTCTGGTCCAGAAGTCTACGACTCAGGTACTGGATCATCGTCCTGCTCTGAATGGGGTTGTACTCCCTCTGAAGGAGCAGGTCCGCAGCTTGGGGGTTCTCCTGGATGCGCAGCTGCTCCTGGATTCCCAGGTAGCGGCTGTGGCCAGGGGGGCTTTTGCCCAGCTTCGGCTGGTGCGCCAGCTGCGACCGTACTTGGATCGTGCAGACCTGGCCACAGTGACCCATGCCCTAGTGACATCTAGACTAGATTACTGCAATGCGCTCTACGTGGGGCTGCCTTTGAAGACTGTTCGGAAACTGCAATTAGTGCCGGGGCTTGTCGGTTCGACTCAGTCGGACCGTTGCTTCGGCGGCTACACTGGCTACCGGTTCGTTTCCGGGCACAATTCAAAGTGCTAGTTTTGACTTTTAAAGCCCTTAACGGCTCGGGTCCAGGGTATTTGAGGGACTGCCTCCTTCCTTATAATCTGACCCGTACTCTGAGGTCATCAGGGGGGGCCCTGTTGACTGTGCCGCCATTGGCGGAAGTGAGGGGGATGGCGGCGCGGAGTAGGGCCTTCTCGGCGGTGGCGCCCCAATTGTGGAATTTCTTTGGAATTAAGAACAACTCCCTCTTTAGAGGCCTTTCGGCGGGGCCTTAAGACGTTTTTATTCAGGACTGCTTTTAATGTCTGACATGGTGGGCTGACCTTTTAACAAATGGTTTTAATATATGTAAATGCTGGTGACCCACTGGGGTTGTTTATTTTTAATCTTAAGTATTTTAATTAATTATTTTAATGTGTTTAATTGACTGTTTTAATGTATTTTATGTACTTGTTTATATGTATTTTAATACGTTGTGAGCCGCCTTGAGTGCCGTTGGGGAAAAAGGCGGGCTACAAATTCCTTAAATAATAATAATAATAATAATAATTAGCTGCTGGTGGGGCAGATAAGGGGCAGGGCTTGGCGTACCCTCAGCAAGAGGTCCACGTACCCCTAGGGGTACCCGTACCACAGGTTGAGAACCCCTGCTGTACACGCTTTCCTGGGAGTAAGCCCCATTCAACACAATGGGACTTACTTCTGAGTAGATATGCATAGGATCATGCTGTAAATCACCAAATCCTTGTAATTCTCTGTTTGTAGAATGATAGCTTGGTTACTGCGGTATCCAACAATACTGTCCAGATACACACATTTCCAGAGGGTGTTCCAGATGGTATCCTGACTCGCTTCACCATGAATGCAAACCATGTGGTTTTCAATGCTGATGGGAGCAAAGTAGCTGTTGGATCCAGGTAATTTGACCAGGAAGTCGTGGGGTCTGTTTCATTATGAATGCTGAACATTAGCAACTTCCTTTTATTACCCACCATCTGTGGCCAGAATTGGTGGAAGCAGGAATGGTTGGGCTGCCGACATAAACCAGCCTGGTTTTGACTGCAAAATAGGTGCAGTATGTATTTTGGTCCTTTCTTGGTTCCCAGTAGATTCTGCTGTGCTGCTAGTGACTGCATGTCACTAAAATTTATTTTTGTAGTATCTGGAAAGCAACTCTTCACTTGTGAACAGCAATGTGTGTTTGTGATTCCCGCTTAGAGCACTCACAGCGCAATCCGACTTAACTTTTGTGCTGTTGTAACCAGCGGCGCAGTGAGAATGGAAGGCCCCAGAACGGAAAAGGGATTCAAATCCCCTCCAAAAGAAGAATTCAAAGGGGATTTGAATCCCTTTTCTGTTCTGGGGCCTCCCGTTCTCGCTGCGCCGCTGGTTACAACGGTACAAAAGATAAGTTGGATTGCCCTGTCAGTGTTATTATCCCAAAAGGTGGAACACCTCTAAATGGCTAGTTCTGCTTGAATGTGACCTCCACCACACGAATTCCGTTGCGCTTGCATCTGGAGGCGCGCGAGCGTAGGGGACAGGATGCCCCGCCCGAAAACGCTGCCCTGGTCTCCACCAGTTTTTTCATGCAAATAGTCCTTCTTGATTGTCCCACCTTCTAATAAAGCTCAACGGTGATTGGCTGAAACACAAGTGTGCTCCGATTGGCTGAAAACTCCCTCTCATCCCATTGGTCAAATAATTAGCTCCGCGTCCCGCCCTCTCAAAATCATAAGCCTGGTCCACAGCCAATTGCAATGGAACTCAGGAGAGTGCGGCTCTCCCGCGTTCCGATGCGATCAGATAACAAGGAAGCCACACAGCTCCGCACTCTCCGCACGCGCCCAGGACAAATTGGAATTCGTGCAGTGGAGGTCAGCCTTCACCCTCTATCTCCTTTCTTCTTTGCCATGATTTCTACCCTGTTGCATTCTCCAGCTGATTCATCATCCTCTCTTATACATCTAAGATATCCTTCTCCATATTTAAGTTGCATTTGCAACTCTTGTTACTCTGATCCAGTATGATTTTGGCCTTAATACCATAGGGCTGTGCTGAGAGAAGCCCATCACAAGCAAAATGTATATTAAAAGAAAGAATGTGAATTGTGAAGGTGCAGGTTTGGGACATGAACTTGTATGCCCCTCTGAACTCCACAATTTGTCTTTTTTATGTAAGTATGTTCAAACTTGCATCACATTTGCAATGGTGCTATAGGATTGTAATATTTCATCATTTAGAAAAAACATTGAGGAAATGCTGTTTTCATTTATTTCAATAAATGTGAGCTTTTAAACTCTTCACTGACTAATACCGTTGTTTTTATTATTATCTCTAGTGACTTTTTGGTGAAAGTTGTGGATATAGCTGACAGCAGCCAGCAAAAGACATTTCGAGGACATGATGCCCCCGTTTTAAGCGTGTCTTTTGATCCAAAGGATGTTTTTCTGGTAACACAACTTCCTCTGGGCTATCTTTTCAACATAGTTGTTGCTGTCCACTAGTTTGTGCATTCTGATGCCCTGATTCTGAACGTTTATATTGCCATGCATTGCGTTTTGAGGTGCATTGGTGTAGCAGTCAGCACATTCTGACCTAGTCTTGGGTCTCCTCAATTTAAGGTATTAGTTTTGCACATTGAGTATTTTGTTTGAATGTGTTTCTCATATAATGAGATCTTGTTTTTACTGTATGAAGAAAACACTTCAAGCACAACGATCTATGCCACAGATTTCTCCCTCTCTCTGTGCCCCATCACACCTTCTTCAGGAGGGTTCCCCCAGCCCTCTGCAGAAGATTTGGGTGAGCTCAGAGGACTGCAGCAGGGAGGAAGGGGTGGGAAAGATCCCTTGCACAAGTATCATCCTGTTAATGCAAGTCCAGATTCAAGCCTACATTTTTCCAGTGTTCAAAGCACAGTGTACTGCTACTGGGAAAATGTGATTCAGCCCCTTGTATTAACACGGTGAGGATAGCTATTCTAGCACCACGAGCTCCTATTAGATCATAGGTGGCCAAGCCACGGCACAGGTGCCACTTAGTGGCATGCCTAGCCTTTTGAAGTGGCACGCGCCACCGTTCCTGCCCGAGCCGAGCACTGAAGCCCCTCTCTCTTTCTTGACCCCAGCGCACCTTTCCAGGAGGTCTCTGCACCCCACTGCACCTCATTCTTCTTGCGCTGTCACTCTGCTTTAAATATTTTCATTGCCTTAGAAATACCGTATTGTCCCGAGTATAAGATGCACCTGATTATAAGACGCACCCTTAAAGTTTGGTGCTATTAAAAAAAATTAATTAAATCACTGGCATTAAATTGCAACAGCCTGATTATAAGACGCACCCCTAGTTTAAAAACTTAAATTAGGAGAAAAAAGTGAGTCTTATACTCAGACCAATACGGTATTTATTTATTTAAGTGGCACGATCAAGATTATCTACATAAAATGTGGCACATGGCGTGCCATGAGTTCGCCACCACTGTATTAGGTGGTGGCTGTGACAGCACTGAGAGGAGTCCCACAATTCCCTTTCCTCACTGTATCTGCCCTTTTGTATTCCTGGCTACTATAGACTATAGTGGTTTTTGCAATATCTTGCTGTTTAAAGAATCTTTTTGAGATTGTATGCCCCTCTTCCGCATCAGTGCTTGAGCACATGCCTTCCACAGTCTGGAAGAAAGAGAGCCCCCCCCCCCACTTCTGATATGCCGGGGCTAGATGTGGCTGGCACTTGGAGAGAGCTGCTATCCCTCCAGAAAGAACAATGTCTGAAAAGGTGTGTTTATTTGTTCAAACAGTGGTTTAAAGGTGCCCAAACATTTTGAGTTTCTCTTGGCTTTAGACAGAATGAATAGTCAGAGCAAAACAGGGTGGCATAGGCTCACATGTGAACCCGCCCGGCTGGTTCCTCCAGGCAAAAGCCTGGCATGAATGATGATTAACAACCACTCGTTTTGTATCATGTAACAAATGCCAGAGATATTGACCACTGTGCTGGTGGTCTTTAACACTTTAAATGTTAACACAGCAGTAGTTTGCTGGCCAGGTATGAATGACTCTTAAAACATGATTCTTTTTGCAGGCGTCGGCAAGCTGTGATGGGACTGTCAGAGTGTGGAAAATCTCAGAGCAGGTAAAATGATGCTTTTTTGAGCTAGAATGTTGCTGCTGCGAGAGGTGCTTTTGGAATTTCTTCCATCTCTGCTGTAACCTCTCTGCATTGTCCATACTCAGATGTTAACGTTTTAACGTTACTGTTTTTGTGGTGTTAGAAATATTAGCCTGTCCCAGCCGCCGCCGCCCCCCCCCCCCCACACACACTCACTGTATTTCAGTTCAGGAGGGATCATACTCCTGTTTTCTTTATGGCATAGATGCAACAGGCCACTTCACTCAAGAAAAGCATGTTCACAAGAGCACATCTATCGGACCCTTCAAATTAAGCCCCATATGAAGTTACTTGTACTGAGTCAGACCATCTAGCTCAGTCTTGTGTCTCCAAGGTTGCAGACGGTTGCTGCCATTCTCCAACACTGAACACCCTCTGTTTGTCTTTGCCACCAACTCCTCCCCTCCCTCAAACCGTCTTGCATGACAAGAAGAATGTTGTTCATTAATTTGTGCTAAGGTATGAGGAAAGTAATAGCTGCAGGAAAATCGTGAACTATTTCTAACCTTCTCCAAACCTCAGTAAAGCACTACGCCTCTATCCCAAGCCCTCTATCAAGCACAGAAGACTTGGGAGGGAGGCGGAATTTTGTCACACTTGCACTGTGTTTGGGAAAGATCTTCTCTCATTCATCCTGCAGATAATAAGCAGCAGGAGTGATTTCTCTGGTTTCTGATCTTCTCTGAACTGCAGTGCCAGGCAGAGCCTGTAGGTTACTGCTGTGTAGCCTTCCCTAGAAAACTAGGAGTGCCTGTCCCTGGCAAATAGAGTTGTAGATACCTGCTTATTTCTAAGAACGTTCAGAATTAGTATCAGGTCAGTAAATAGAAAAGGCTGGTTTTGTTATGAACGTTAGGTACATGCAATCTAAAGTCTGTTTATAGATGGAGTAAACAACAAGTGGACTTGTTGGAGAGGAGACAGTGATATGAGTTTTTTATGCAGTAAGCGAGTGGGACCCACTGTTCATCCCCAACGTGGAGGAGGTGGCGGCTTATGTTTGAGGTAAATGATTGGACAGAGGGCATCGGTGAGCATGGAGGAGCCCTGGTGAGCATGTCTCGGCATCAGAGAGCTCTTGTCCTTCATCTGTCCCTACAAAGAGGGTTCTATTAAATAACCAATTATGGATAGTGAGTTGTGCATCAGAGGGATCAGTTTAGGAAAAGATTTGAATTCCTGTGCAGATGTATTTATATTGATGCATCTTTGACCCTTAATGCAAAACTAATGGACAGTTGCAGGATTGAATCCTTCACTTGGGTGTGACTTGCCTCTGCTAAGGAAGGGGTCATAGCTAAGTGGCGGAACAGTTGCTTTGCATGCAGCAGGTCCCGTGTTGAGTCCTTGGCATTTTGAGTTTAAAGTCTTGGTAGTAGCAGGCAAACAGTCTTTCAGGAAAGCTTACCTTCCATTTTCACTGGCCTTCTCACTGAAGGAACTCGTAATAAACTTCCAAGGAACCTCGGGGCTCCCCAGGACTGTTGAAAACTGCTAAGAGAAGTGGTCATTAAGAGTACTGTCGTTATTCTCTGTGGCGACTGGACTTTCCCATTCAAATGTTGGATATACGGGGGGGGGGCGATATCCGCAGGAATCCGTTCCAGTTCCTGCTTCCTGTTCTTCTGCTGAGCCTCTCTAGCACTCCGTTGGCTTCAGTGCTATAAGCAGCATGCTGCTGTTTATAGTGTTTGTTTAAAGGAAGACACATACGAGCTAGTAAGGTAAATCAATGGCCTGTGGGGGACCTTCCGCTATCCGCCGATAAGTGAATCCACGGGTACGGGGGCTCCCCTGTAACCAGAACAGGACTCTGCAGTGGGTTAAATGGAGAGTTTGAGTTGCCAGTCACCATCCAGTGAGCCTCATGGTTGAAGGAGATTTGGACTGGATCTCCTGCATTCAGACCCAACCCATATATCCACTGCACCGCAATTACCCCATGTGTGCTTCAGTGCTAAAACAATTGGTTGCACAGCACTCCTCTTGTAAAACGTTCTTTTCATACTTCAGAAAAGTTTATATCAGGATAGATAACTACTAACAGCATGTTTTGCTTTCAGACTTGTGAGATAAGCTGGCCACTGCTACAGAAGTGCAATGATGTCGTAAATGCAAAATCAATATGTCGACTCGCCTGGCAACCAGGAAAGGGGAAGGTATGTGCCAAGCTGTCTTGCTATCTGAGTTGTAATCCTCTTCCTTTTGTGTGAGTGCACACGCATAGAAACACAGATCTGAAAAAGCAACCAACGGTGAAAGGGTTAAGCACCCCTTCTCTCTTCTGTGGCGAAGATCCTGTAAGGGGGGGGAATATTGCTCAGGACTGTCTGAGGTCTAGTCTGAGGAAGAGCACTCTGCAAGTCTGTAGCCTGGACATTGAGGATTTGGCACCTCTGGAACCAGAGGTTCAGACTTCTGAAAGGGAAACTGGAGTCTGCAACTCTCAGCATGCCTCTAGTCACCCCAAATCCCTCACTTTTCCTGAAAACTCCTGGCTGAGAAAACAGATGGCTACCACGTGATATTGAGAGCCAGGCTGCAAGGCAGAGTGCTGCCCCATTAGCTTTTTGCCAGAACAGGCAAGCAGGACTTGGGCTCTAAGTAGGGCTGCTGCACTTGCGTAGTGCTCACTCAGACCTTTGTCAAAGCAACTTCTGTTGCTCCTGGGAGTGTGCACTGGGAACTGTCCCAGATCCTGCTCCGCTTGGGCTCTTGATCACTGCTCCCTGTTGCATGATGTGTGCTACAAGTAAGTCTCCTTGGTTCAGCTCCATGGAGGCTCTCAGCTTTGCTGGAACAGGACAGCACCAATTTAATTCATTCTGTGTTTCGTGTTCACTTCCATGTCTATATTGTGAGTTCTTACCTGAATAAAATGAAGCTTCAGTGCTGCTGCTGCTTCAGCTAAACCAGAATTCATTGTAAAATTCACACACATTAAAAAGTATATATATCTTTTTCCCCCTCCCATATAGTTGCTAGCCATTCCAGTAGAGAGAGTAATTAAACTGTACAGAAGGGAAAGCTGGGAACATCATTTAGACCTGTTGGATAATTTCATCACACAGGTGAGTGTCCTTCAAATGGCTGCTCTTTAGCCTACCGGTATGTATGTTTTAAGGAGAGGACCATTCTGGTGTGCCATGAAGAGTTGATCATGGCTTGTTGGTGATTAGGAGATGTTTCCATGTAGGGGGTGGGTGGGTGGGAGTTTGAATGTTGGCAGAGAGCGCAGTGATTTTTACCATTGCCTGGAGGCAAAGCAGTTGTGCTGCTTGTCGTGGGATTCTGCTTGCTCTCCTGTTCTTGTCTGTTTGGAAACGGGTATTGCAAAGGCACGATAAGTCTCCACTGCTTGTTCTCTCATCCAAAGAAGCTAAACTTGGTAGCACTGCCCCAAACTCCTCATTGCTTGGGGAAGTGAGGAGCACATACCAATATGGTTGGGGTCCTCCTGGATGTTCAGGTGCCATCCGAAACCTGCAGCTCGTGCACGACTGATGCACCAGCCTAAGCTGGGCAAAAACACCCTGGGCCACAGTTGATAACTAGATATCCAAGTGCAGAAGTGGGCCCAGGAGCCCTCCCACACGGCTTCCTTCCTGAACCGGTCGACAACCCATAACCTGGCTCGCAGGTCTAAGAGCCACCTCTGCCTTGTCCGGATTTAAATGTCAGCTGCGCTCATCCAGCCCACCACCAATTCCAAACAGCATTTCAGCACCTCCACAACCTCCCTAGTATCAGATGGGATGAAGCTATAGAGCTGGGTGTCATCCACATACTGGCGATATGCAACCCCAAAGCCCCAATGACCTCCCCCAGTGGTTTCATGTAGATGTTAAATAACCCAGGGGACAAAATTTAGCCCTGTGGAATGCCTCAGGCCGATGGTATAAGAAGCAGTCCACCAGTGCAGTCTTCCAGGATCTGCCCACTAGGAAGGCTGAGCCACCACAGAACAGGCATTCTAGAAGGGTACCATGGTCAGTGGCATCAAATGTCGCTGAGAGTTCCAGGAGACCAATGGGGGCAGGGCAGACCTCACCTATCTAGTTTCTGGTGTGGGTCATCAATCTAGGCTGGCCAAGTGTGGCCTGTTACATTAGTTGAGTGCTTTTAAACACTTCGTATTGCACCGAGACTCTTTAGCCCTCACAAGAATAAGTGAAAGTAAATACGGATGTCCAGCATCTCCCCACGTGCACCTTCTCTTTCAGACCCCCCCACCCCCAGAAATTCCCAGTGCAAAAGCTTGCCATTTCCACAAATTACCATATTGGTCTGAGTATAAGACTCACTTTTTTCTCCTAATTTAAGTTTTTAAACTAGGGGTGCGTCTTATAATTAGGCTGTTGCAATTTAATGCCAGTGATTTAATTAAATTTTTTTAATAGCACCAAACTTTAAGGGTGCGTCTTATAATCAAGTGCGTCTTATACTCGGGACAATACGGTATTTACCATCAGAATAGCAAGCTGGATGCCAAAAATGAAAGCGATTGTTCAAAGTGTCCTACTACAGCTAACGACATCTTTTTCTCTCCCCGCCCCACTAGCCCCTCAATGTTGTAGCCTGGTCTCCATGTGGGCAGTATGTGGCAGCAGGAAGTGTTGGCGGCTTCATAGCGGTCTGGAAGGTGGACACCAAGAACTGCATGGAGAGGTGCCAGCGGTTTTCATATCTCTAAAGATAGCTTCCGAAAAGTAGAATCATTATCCTGTTGGGAAAAACGCTTTGTCTAGAAAACGAACATTTGGGTCTCTCAACAGCTTTTATGTATAATTGCTCTAGAGTAGAGGTGAAGAGTGCTGGGGCCGCGGTGGCTTAGTGGTTAAGACGCTGAACTGCAGACCGGAAGGTTGGTAGGGCAGCAGTTCAAGACCCAAGTGCCGTGTGATGGAGTGAGCTCCCGTCTCCTGCCAACCCAGCAGTTCGAAAGCAAGACATTGCAAGTAGATAAATAGGTACTGCTGTGGCAACAGCGTCCCGTAACAGCGCTCGCTCTTTGGCCTTAGAAACAGAGATGAGCACTGCCCAAGAATTCCTCAGTTGCAATATCACAGTCCAATTTTCCAAAGTACCCCCTGCTAATTAACTGCTAATTAATTGGATTAATTAATTAGGTAATTAATCATTAAAAAGTACACAAAATTTTAAATGTGAAAAAATGTCATCTTTAACTCGTGTGTGTGTGTGTGTGTGTGAGTGTGAGAGGGAGGGAGGGAGGGAGGGAGGGGGGGAAGGATCTATTTTTTTCTCCAAGTCACACTTCCCAAAATCAGCTCCTCCCTCCCCCACCCCACCAAAGTACATTTTCCAAAGTACAAAAAAAAGACCAAAATCAGAGAGACAGAAGGGTCCTGAAAATAATTACAATTTAAAATCCATGTTAATTAACACTTGATGGAGCAGATAAGGGGCAGGGCTTGGCGTACCCCCAGCAAGAGGTCCGCGTACCCCTAGGGGTACCCGCACCACAGGTTGAGAACCCCTGCTCTGCAAGTCTCTCCAAATGCAGTTATACTTTCATTGTGCCCCACTCTTTGGCAGACTTTATGATTGCCAGCCAGAGGCATTTTATATTCCTGTAGTAAGAACCGGAGAGTGCATTTTTGAAGTATGTTTTGAGGGATAATGCATAAAACATGTTTTCATTATGTTTGCTGTCTTGTTAGGGTGAAGCATGAAAAAGGTTACACTATCTGTGGACTGGCCTGGCACCCAGAAGGCCATCAGATCGCTTACACAGACATGGAAGGCAATCTGGGACTCCTTGAGAATGTCTGTGATGCAGCTGGAAAGAAATCAAGCCACAAGGTGATACAGATTTGAATTTTTCTTAGCTTCTTATGTATCCTTTTCAGACATGGGTAATGTTGTTCGGAATTTGGAGTTTTGCACATTTTGAGGATCAGGCTCCATGCTTTTCGTGGTATTAGTTAATTTGATGTATGCGTATGAGCTTGTTAACAGTTAAACCTTGGCTTCAGGCATCTGCTGCCAAAGACTATGATGATCTTTTCGATGAGGATGATGACGAGGACTTTCTGAATAGAGACTTGATTGAACCACAGTCATCCCCAAAGTCAATAACCAATGAGGAAGATGACCATACGGTGGCTTCAGGACGTCCCAGAAACCGAGGCGCGATAATAGAGGATGACGAGAACTCTCTAGGTGGGGATTTCCTATCTCTAGGTGGGGTGAGGGAGAGGTGTAATACTGGGACTGCAATAGGCATGTACAGTCATCTTGTAGTGGCGCAGATAGGTTGGATACCTGAGGTGACTGCCCAAAACCTGTAATTTTCTGAGAGTAAGCGGATTTCATTTTCATAGATATTGGGCTGCTGAAAGCAAATTCTGCTTTTGAGAAGGAGGATGATCAGGAAAGCCTTGTTCCGGTCCAGCCACTAGCATCCACCCAGAGACCCTTCTATGAAGGGCCAATGCCAACTCCTCGGCAAAAGCCATTCCAGTCTGGCTCCACCCCGGTACATCTCATTCACCGCTTCATGGTAAGCTCCATATTTTCATTGTTTGGCTGAATTTTTTGATTGCTTTTTTTTTAAAAGCAAGGTAATTAATAATCGAAGTTCCCAAATAGTCTTGAAATAAAAATGAAATATAACGTGCCATAAAAAGCTTTAAAACGAAATACAGCCACAACTCTCCAAAGCAACTAACTTAGAAGGGAATGCCAGGCAGAAAAGGAATATCTTCAGCCCTTTCCCTCTATTGTGGATCATCTCAAGACTCTGAGTTAGATTAGAATCATTTTTTATGCAGTACAGATGGAGATTTAACATCTGCCTCTGCCAGTGGTGTAGCTAGGTCTTCTGGTGCCCGGGGTGGTGACTTGTGACGTCAACCTCCCCCAGCACCAGAAGACCCGGAACTAATTGGCAGTGACCTGATGATGTCACCGCTGATTACTTCCAGGTTGTCAGAGCAGCTAACCCCTTCCCCCCTTTTTTTCCTTCGCTGTGAAGAAAAGAAAAGGGAAAAAGGGGTCGGTTGCTCCAAGTAGCGCGCAACCCCAGCAAAAAGGTAGGTCACCTCCCAGCTCCAGCTGCCCCCTCTACTTTCTTGGCTGAACAGCTGATCGGCACAGCACTAGATTAGCGCTTTGATGTATAGCGCCAATCAGCTGTTCAGTGAAGAAAGTAGAGGGGGCGGCTGGGGCTGGGAGACCGCTGTGAGTGCCGCTGCCGACCAGGTCATTCAAGGCGTATACAAGACTTAAGTTTCCCGCCATTGCAGTGGCCTTGTTGTCATCCCTCCCCCCCCCCCCCGCTGGGCAGCCTGTTGCCCTGTGGCGGTCCACGACCACCCCCAAACCCCTGGCCTCTGCTAAAGCAATAGCAGGCTACACAAAACGACTCTGAGCAGATAGCAGGTATTTAAAGGCTGTATATGGCTTTGTGTGAAGTGGTGTTGCTCTTTCTGTCTCTCTTGCAGACATGGAACTCGATTGGTATTATTCGCTGCTATGGTGATGAGCAAGACAATGCTATTGATGTGGAATTCCATGATACCGCCATACATCATGCGATGCACTTGCCAAATTCTTTGAATCACACAATGGCAGACCTTTCCAGTGAAGCAATTTTACTAGCCTGTGAGAGCACGGAGGAACTAGCAAGGTAAAACTCTGTAACACTTTTTTGTGGAGCACAACTTGTAAAAACACGCTTTGGCGCATCATGGCAGTGGGAAACCCATCAGGTTTGATCCCCACCCACCCCGGCCAGAACTGGAGCAACCTGCAAAGTGAGTGTGGCTCAGGATGAAAATAACGCCTCTCAGATCTGTAGTTGTGCTCACTGTGTTGGTTTTTGCAAAACTGCAAGCAGACCGCAAAATGACGGTGCCAGTAAGCGCAAGATGACTCGTTGAAAATGGGGTTCTCAGATTTCCTCTTTCAAACATCTGTGACTTTGTTCTGAGGAAAACTACTCAAAATCGAATCCGTAACAGAACAGGACGAACCAGCACTCCAGTATAATTCAGTCTCGAGCAAAGCTGCTACCGTAGAGTGTTCAACTTTTGTACAGTGAACTAGTCGTAAGAGATTTCTCTAGGTTTGACTTGGTTGAACAGAGGCCGTGAGAGGCAAACCAAAAATAAGTGTGGTCAGAGAAGCTCTGGTCCAGGCAGACCCAAAGTCATGCTATTTTTATGTGCAACCATTTCTCCCCCCCCCCCTTTTTAGCAAGCTTCACTGCATCCATTTTAACTCCTGGGATTCCAACAAGGACTGGACAGTCGACATGCTGCAGGATGAAGAGGTTGAAGCTCTTTGTTTAGGCCAGGGCTGGGCTGCCTGTGCCACCAGCACCCTTCTAGTTCGCGTGTTCACGATCGGAGGAGTTCAGAAAGAGATCTTCAGCCTCCCTGGTCCAGTGGTGTCCATGGCAGGACATGGAGACCAGCTGCTGGCGATTTTTCACAAAGGTGTGTTCCCTGCTCCCTTCTCTTAAAAATAGAAAAAAAGAAAGAAAAAAACCCTGTTATTTAAAACTGTACAGCCCCCCCCCCCCCCGGTATCTGCTGATTCGGCATCCACGGATTCACTTACCTGCGGATCCCAAATCCCCCTCACACCCCTGTGTGCGTGACTCCCCCCCCCGGCTGTTACCTTTGATGTTTCAACATTGATGTCTTGCTTAGAACCAACGCGATAAACCGCCTCCTACTGCTTATCGCAGGGAAGTACACCAAGACTAAATGCTAGCGGCTCAGCAAGGTTAACAGGAAGCAGTTTCCAGATCCAACTGTATCACATGATTAGCTGCTACCTTCCCCCACCTGCCTTTTTCTGTGCTGCTGTATCTGTTGAAAAATGAAAGGCCAGAAGTAATAATCTACTCTCTCCCGGTTTTGTTTGTTTGTTAGGCATTGGCTTTGAAGGGGATCAGTGTCTTGGGGTACAGCTGATAGAGCTTGGAAGAAAGAAGAGGCAGATTTTACATGGAGACTCACTTCCGCTTTCCAGAAAATCCTACCTAACGTGGGTAGGATTTTCAGCAGAAGGTATAAGATGGTTTGTGTCCATGTTGATTTAATTTCCAGTGAAAAATGGACTCTTTAAGGAACCGGTTCACACAGTGACCCAGCTAATAATCCTAATTGGCTGATGGTAGGAATGGTGACTGTTGAGGAAGGAAGTTAGAGCATTTTTAATGAATGACCCAGTCTGGAAAAGAATCTGGATTTGCAAAGATTCATTGGGCTGCTGAAGATCTTGGTGGTCAGCATAACTTTTGCTGTTGGGATTTGTACATTTTAGGGTACAGTCCAACGTTCCTTTTGTGCAAAGAGGAACTCACCCATTGTCTTTAAATCAGATGGAAATGAATATCTTCGGTCTTGGCTGCTACCTGTTGCGATTTCTGTGATGCTTTAAAAATGCTTTACGTTTGCTTATACAACTGTTGTAAAGTTGTGTTCAAATGCTTACAACTGTTATAATAGTAATCATCATAACCATGAGCAATTCGGTGCATGTCTACTCAGAAGTGATCCCGTTAAATTAAGTGGGGCTTACTCCCAGGGAAGTGTGTTGGGGATTGCAATGGGGCATAGAAGAAGAACTCAGTCTATAAGCTGTTCAAACTGAAATTCAGTTAATTGATGTATTACCCCTGACTACCAGAAGGTGGTGTCATTACAGCAGCAGCAAGTGAATCCTCTTCAGAATGTTTTGCACTGTTTAGTTCTATGAGATGTTGAGGGATGTTGCACTTCATGTCTTGCCAGCTCAGGAGTCAATGCAGCTGCTTCAGAGCCAGGAACCGAAGGTCAAAGCAAGGCTCTTTGTTTGTGTATTTTTATAATGATCAGGTACCCCTTGTTATGCGGATTCAGAGGGCATTGTGCGAATGTTGAACAGAGGGCTTGGCAATACTTGGACTCCGGTCTGTGACACCAGAGAGCACTGTAAAGGAAAGTCGGATCACTATTGGATTGTTGGCATTCATGAGAACCCTCAGCAGCTCAGGTAGGAAATGAACTTGGTCGGAGGGTTGCCTTGATCGCCACCTATGACACCGTTGTCTGCTGCCGTCTTGCCATGGCCTCCACTTCCCCACTACTGACTGCCCCCCAACCCCCCCCCTGCCTGCCCCCTATTGGCTGCTCCTTCCCTGTGTCCATCTAGTATTAATGTTTTGGCTGAAAAAATGGCTACAGAGCTAGGAAAGTAGGCTTTGGTTGAAGAAAAGAATGCCTCTTTTTCCTTCTTAAAGGGCCAGGCATGGAACTTAAGTGCACTGCCTTTATCTGTGTGGTGGCGCAGGGTTCTGCTACAGGTTTTCTCACTTGCCACACGCACACACTTTTTCCCTGTAGATGTAGAACCCATCGGTGCACAGTGCAAGTAAAGCACTTTTCTTCCAGTGCTTTACTTGGTTTCATATGACCACTGGTAAAACTTCAGTTCAGTGTGGAGGCCTATTGCTTTTATCTGTGGATTTTAACAACTGTACAAAAATGGCATATTCCTCCATTTCTTCCAAATAATCCGTTTCTGGGAAACCCATTAAAAGCCTCAGAACATGTCAAGCTGGAAGGATGAATATGAATGAAAGTCATTGTGGTTTCCCCCTCCCCACTTCCAAGATAACGAAAGACAGAGAACAGTTTACTGAAACGTAGTTAAACACTGCTGCTAATAAGGGATAAGGATATATGCCATTAAAGTATAGGGTTTGACTTCACGAGAGATACTAGTTAATGGGGCGAGAAATTTAAATGTTGCAGTGCCTTTCAGCATTTTGTTCAGCTCTGTAATATTTTATTATCTCATGGTTGGATATTTATGGTGTATCTCTTTGTGTCTTCTGTGTAAAATTTGGTGTTATTTCTCCACACCGTTCTTCCTCTTAGCTATGTTTAAACATCCTAATAAAGAGATAGATAATGAAATCAATTCTTTAGAATGGTGATGCTGGTAGTTAAAGCATACGAAATGAATTTGAAATGCTGCCTTCAGCTCTTGGGAGCTGCCTGGGTTGAAGTTTCGCTGACCTACTTTTTCAGGCCTTGGCCTCCCTGCCTGGTTGCCTGGCGAAGGCTCCTCTTCGCCACAGGTGACCAGACAAGTGGCTGTTTAAAAACTTGGTCTGCGGCTGGTCTCCCTCTCCCAAACGCAGCCCTAGTGGCCTTCACCATTCGTAGGTGGGGAGGGAGGGTGGCAGCAGTGTTGCACCAAGAGGGAACCAATTTTGGATGGAATGTGGTGCTGCATTCAGGCGTTTGCTCCTCCTGTCAAGTCATTCAATGTACAGTGTTGTTACTTGGTGCCAGTCTGTGCATTTCTTGAATATGTGAAGCTGCCGGATACGGAGTCTGGCCCTTGGTCCCTCTAGCTCGATGCCACCTGCTCTGACAGGCAGTGGCTCTCCCTGTTCTCGGGCAGAGAAGCCTTTTCCAGCCTTCCAACCTGAAATCCTTTTAACTGGAGCTTGAACCTGCCTGCATTGTCTTATCACTGAACTACAGCTGTTGCTTTCTCTTGCCTCCCTCATCTTCGTCACATCACCTCCCCTTTATCTTCATGTAATTCACTTTTCACTTTTTTGCTCCTGTAAAAAAAGTAAATCGTTATAGGTAAAGAGTTGTGCTTTACAGGCATGAAACATGTTTACAGGGGGTGTCGTGATACTACGTCGTGTGACATACAAGTGTTGCTATAGTACAGAATCCTCCCCCGGTTGAGACAAGGGGAGATTGGGTGTATGTGGAGGGGAGGTACCAGGAAGTTTTAAAACCCGTGACACGCTTCACGGACAGTGCCGGATATGGCCGTTTGCGCCACTGACTTGTGCTGTTTCCGTGCACCTTCTGTGGCCTCCCTGCAAGCCACCCTAAGGACCCGTTTAAGGTCCTGTGGGACAGTAACACTGCAACATCTTCCTGAACCAGTATGGAGCTAAGGCAGAGGGCTTACTGTTGCTTCTGGTATGGGGAGGGCGGGACTTTGTTTGCCCTCTACTTCTCCTGCAAGACCGCCAAATAGTTAGTATGTGACTTTCAAGAATTTGGCCACAAGTCTGTGTGTGTGTGTAAACTATAGTGACTAAGACTGTAATCTATACATATTTACCTGAGAGTAAGTCCCATTGAGCACAGTGGGACCTACTTCTGCATAAACTTATGTAGGATTGTGCTGGAAAGGTCATTTTTGTATGTTCAGTAGAATGGCGTGATAACACCTTTCCTGGACTGTACCTGGTGAGGAATTGTGTTCCAGTGCTGAAAAGGCCTCTCTGCACATTTGTCTTTGTCCTGATAGGTTGTTTTTCTGTACATCAAGAATTTGCTGCCCCCTGCAAAGCGTATGTGTATTTCTCCCCCTGCCCCTGACAACATGAAGCCTGAATTTGTACAATACAGGAAACGTTTTCTTGATTCCACTGAATGTATGAATGGGTCCTTCAGGCTGTGTCTCTTGTGGGCAGGGGAGGGGGAAGAGATGCTTTTATTTGATGCACCTTTCTTTCTTTCTCTCTCTCTCCCTCAGATGCATTCCTTGCAAAGGTGCCCGCTTTCCACCTACGCTTCCCCGTCCTGCAGTAGCAGTGCTGCCATTTAAGCTTCCTTATTGTCAGACTGCAACAGATAAGGGTCAGATGGAGGTATGTAGGCTGGGCATCTGTGCCCTGGTGACACATGACCATGTCCTGAAAACCATGATTGCAGTGTAGGCCCAGTCAGAACGTATCATATGGTCCCTATGTCTAGTTTGGGAAAGCCTGCAGTTTATTTGGATACTCCATGCCCAATTTGTGCTTTTTTTTTTTTTTTGCTTTGTCCTTATGCAAAGAAGCAGAACACACAAACCTCTTGAGTTTCTTTTTTATGTGATGCTTAGAAAATACTCAGGATGGAAACTATCTCTGCCTTTCAGTTCTGAGACCATGCAGAAGAAAGGCAACATAGGAACAACCCACTAATCAAAGTATGAAGGTGTATTCAAAATAATGTGTAGAGTTCCCACTAATACGGAGAGAGATTTCTATGAGATTTCTTCTACGTAGAAGAACAGTATCAATCCAAATCACTTTCATGCAGGTTTCAGGACCCTGTTAAATTCTTGCAAATCTTTTTCTTCAAAAGACACTAAAAGCCCAATCTTGTCCTTCTCCCCCCCCCCCCGGCTGATGCAGCCTCACCAAAAATAGGTGCGCTGTATCCAGTGAGGGGGGGGATTGGGAGGCTTCAGCAGGGAAAGGGGATGTACCCCTTACCCCTGCATAAGCCTCCCACTCCGCAATGGGTCTCCTCGGTCCTGCGCTAGTGAATTTGCTAGCGCAAGTCCGAGGAGAGAAAGAGGGCGGGGAGGCTTCTGCCAAAGGGGATAGGATCCGGCGCGGCCATTGTCGCTGTATCTTCCCCCTCCTGCAGCCTCCCTGCCCAGTTTCGCTCCTCCCCGCTCCGTTCTGCCTCTTGTACCTGTGAAACTGTACTTGGAACTGTGTGGCCAGTGCTTGTGGGCCCCTCAGAAGCCCAGAGGCTTTAGTGTGCAGATGCCCAACTACCTTTGCTGCTGGACAGATCCGGGCAGGGTTCTGATGCTAAGATTCTTTATTATAGCTAATATTCTTTAAATCCTGTTCTTTAAACTATAAATATTATACTAAGATTCTAAGACTTTCAGTGCCATCGTCGTCATTAAAAACAAAAGCTTCTGGGTCTTCCGGACATGGAGGTCTTAATAAAGATGGTACTTTCTCCAACGTTTCTTCCACCACTGTGGATCATCAGGGAAAAATGCGGAGACAGAAGTGTGAAGCACACTTTGAGAAGAGCAGCTTCGAAGTGTTGCACTCTTCTGTCCCTGCATTTTCCCCTGACTTCCTTATTTTCCTTAATTTCAGTCCTTTGGTCTTTTGGCCAACTTCTTTTGTTCAAGTACATGTAGTCCTCTAAACCAGCGTTTCCCAAACTTTTTTGACCTGCGGCTCCCTTGACCATTGGCGACCATTGGCCACGGCTCCCCATGACATGATGTTGCTGCCTGCCAATTGGCATTGCACTGTTTCCCGAGAGGATTCCGTGGCACTCCGCAGCTCCCCTGGCTGGTTTCCGTGGCTCCCCTGGGAGCTGCGCCTCCCAGTTTGGGAACCACTGCTCTAAACCGTGAGAATTGGCCAGTTTTCCTTTCCTTCCTGTCTCTACTACCACACTTTGCACCCTTTTTGTGCTTTGAACCGTGGCATGTAAATGGCGACCTGTTAAGCAATGTTTCCTTTTCTTTCTCTGCATCCTTCAGGAGCAGTACTGGCATTCTGTCCTGCTTCACAACCACCTGGACTATTTATCCCAAAAAGGATACGAATATGATGAGAGTATGAAAGGCCAGGCCGTCCAAGAACAGCAGAACCTTCTCATGAAAATGTTTGCAGTAAGTGGACAATATTTTAAATTCAAAAGTGAAAAATCTGGGGGTGGGTGGGTGGGTTGTTTTGTTTTATACCCCAGCAGAAGTAGCTGAGCCAGCAGAATAGGTCACAGGATGACCCCCAACTGTTCCTGGAATGAATTAACCTAAATGTTTCAAAAACCCATTTTTTTTAAATGAAAAATGCACACATGATCATGGAGCACAATATGGCACAAAATAAAAGGAAAATTGACCAAGCAACAGACACAGAATGCAATACAGGAAGACGATAAAGCATATGATGATGATTAAAGTACAAATTAAACTATACAGCAAGGCCCACTTAGACTCCTCCAACCCTTTGACTTAAAACTAAAAGTAAGCTGAATATAATTTCAGGCCACAATGCCAGACACCCCCCGAGAACATCTTACTGAACACTGTGAGCTGCCTCTGAGCAGCCCTGTGTAGGTTGCACTGTAAATAAGTTCCTTTATTGAATGCAATAAGCTACCTTACTAAGCTACGAAAATAGTCCAATTCGTAGATATCAGACTTGCTTGGACTTCCAACACTGATTGGTGGAAAAGGAGAAAAGTCCTTCTGAAGGTTAAGGCTAATCCACAAAAATGGATGGAAAAACTAGTTCCTAAAGAAGGGGGATGGGGGACAAAGAATCTAAGAATAAAATAAATCCATAATAAGGGATTGGGGAAGGGCCATTCATGCCTCAGTGGCAGAGTGTCAGCTTTGCATGCAGAAGGTCCCAAGTTCCTGCTTGAAACGCTGGAGAGTTGCTGCCAGTTTTGGTTGACAGTACTGACCGAGATGGACCAGGATCTGACTCGGTACAAGGCACCTTCCATCCTGTGATCCTAAAAAAGGGAAACCTATTTTTCCCTGTTTTCAGCGTGAGCAGGGAAACGCCAGACTTGGAAAAACTAGGAAGAGAGACATAAACAAGAGTAAAGCAAAATTCTGCTTTGTCGTCTTTGGACAGGCAATTTTATACCCCTTGCTAAATCTTCCCACTCTGTTAATTGAATGGGTGATCTTTCTCCGCTAAACATGAAAGGGTTTGTTTCCCTTCTAAAAATAGCTATCCTGTACACTGGACCGTGAATTTCGTTGTATGGAGCTTGCGGAACTGATGACTCAAAATGCCACGAGCTTAGCTGTCAAGTATGCCTCTCGCTCTCGGAGGCTGGTGCTCGCCCAGCGGCTCAGTGAGCTGGTAGCAGAGAAAGCAGCGGAGTTGGCAGCTGCTGAGGACTGTGGCGAGGAAGAGCAGCAGGAAGATTTCAGAAAGCACCTGAATGCCTGGTAAATTGGGATTCAAAAGTGCCATGGGGGGGTGGGATATTATCACAGGTGGGCCTCATTCAGCTAATTCATATAGGCCTGTATCTCGGGGATGTTTATGTGACTTCCTGTCTTGTTTTCCTCTATAGAAAAAAACCTTTATTTTCCAGTTGCTGAACCTATCGTATTGTCCTGAGTATAAGACGCACCTGATTATAAGACGCACCCTTAAAGTTTGGTGCTATTAAAAAAAATTAATTAAATCACTGGCATTAAATTGCAACAGCCTGATTATAAGACGCACCCCTAGTTTAAAAACTTAAATTAGGAGAAAAAAGTGAGTCTTATACTCAGACCAATACGGTATTTAAAATCTGAGCCTCTCTTTGAAAACATGTAAGGAATGTTCTCCCTCTGCATCTAGTTGCTAAGACAACTGAGCCTCTAAAGTTACAAATGTGTTGGAGGTTCTGGTTGCCTCCAAAACAGAACGATGATTGTGATGAACTCTGCATGTATTCAGGGGAGAGGCAGACCTTTCATTTTGTGCAAACAAAAGAAGCGTTAATGTATTTTAGTAGCTTTACCCCTTGGGCAGCCTTGAAAATCCACTATGCAAAGGAAGGCCACCAACAAGCCTCAGAGTTTCATTTTTTTTAAAAGAAAAAATACGCAGAAATGACACCTGCACTCTGACCATCAATATGTTTCCTCAGAAATACGTCTTGTGGAGTTCAGTGCCCCAGAAGTGCACTTAATGTTTTGCCTGTCCTGTTGATGCTGCAACCTTTCCTATGTGAGGTGTAGCTGCTGCTCATATTGAAAAATAAAAATGGGCAGAAGCATTTTCTGAGTGCATCTTTTCACTTTAGTTACAGCAACACTCCCACAGAATGGGGCCAGACTCAGGCCAGACGTCTTCAGAGTACGGAGACCCACAAGGAAACTGAGGAAGAGGAGGAGGAAGAAACGCCTGAAGTGTTAAAACCAGGTAAGTGACAGGCAGACAGACATATTTGGGGCAGAAAGGGGTCCATTATTCCTTGGACCTGGAGGAGGGACAGTTCGAGTGGGAAGACTCCTTCCCTTGGAAGAAGATGCCCTGTGTGACTGACAGGCCCAGCTGAGGGAGAAGAAGCATGGTCTGCCTGCTTTTCTTGACTCTCCTGGGTAGGAAAGTGGCCGGCTTCCTTTCTTCCTCAGTTAATCAGAGAGACCAGCAGGGTCTTTGCTTGTTTATGAATTCTAGCTTTTGATACATTCCGAGCACTCTTGCCGAGCCCTTCTGCCTGGTTGGTGTGTGATTTGTTTCAAAACAGGGTCCATGACATAAGTGTGCAACACTCACAGTTGTGCTGCTGGATGATGCTTAAAATGTTACTGCCCTTTAAATGTTCACCCCTTCTTTTTATCCTTTGAAGGATCCCCCACACCCCACAGAAGTGCACCTACTCCCAAATCTGGTGAGTCAAAATTAAATTTGATTCTGGGCAAGGAAAACTTTTTGTAGGCCTGTTTTTCCAAATGTTTGGTGCCAGCTACTAAGTGTGTTTCAACTCAGTTTTGTTAAACAACCTACGTTTGTCCAGTGAGGAGTGTTCAAACTGGTATAATAGTTTGGAAAAATGCATCTGTATTATGGACTGTTCCTATTGCTCCTGCCTTTGGAATTCTGTGCTATGGAAATACAGGGTGTCTACAAATGATTGGACTGCAAGACTGTATCTCGGAGAGTTCTCTCTTGCAACTTCAGTGCCCTTTCCTGGGTGGCACCCCAGGAAGGGAGAAGGTGGACTTATATGGGCCAGTCATCTAGTATTATTTTTGTCCGAGCACAAGGTGATTCACATGGGGGGTTTAAGGCTGTTGCTGCACTGGAATGTCATGAATCAGTGTTGTGTCGATTCAGCGACTGGTGCTGCACTGTGCAAGGTCTGGCATGAGTCTGAGAAGGGTGAAGAAGGGCAGGGCTGATAGCAGGCCAGGCAGATGGTGACTGGAGAACGGGCCTCCTTGATGGCATGCGGGCCCTGCAACCTGCCCCTGGCCCGTGTGTCTTACAGCGCAATCCGACTTAACTTTTGTGCTGGTGTAACCAGCTGCGCAGCGAGAACGGGAGGCCCCAGAACGGAAAAGGGATTCAAATCCCCTCCAAAAGAGGAATTCAAAGGGGATTTGAATCCCTTTTCCATTCTGGGGCCTCCCGTTCTCGCTGCACCTCTGGTTAAACCGGCACAAAAGTTAAGTCGGATTGCCAGGATGGTGTAGTGGTTTGGGAGTCGGACTTAGACCTGGAAAATCCAGGTTCAAATCCCCGCTCAGCCACGAAGTTTCCTGGGTGACCTTGGGCCAGTCACTATCTCTCAGCCCCACCTACCTCACAGGGTTGTTGTGAGGACAAAAAGGAGGGGAGGAAATATGTACACCACTCTGAGCTCCTTGGAGGAAGGGCGGTATAAAAAATGTGAAATACATAAAATACAATACATTGCGCTGTTAGTCATGGTGAAGCATCAGTGAATCATGTTTTGAAAAGATGCACTCGGCACAACCCTCCATGCTGGTAGAACCAGGGGCCTTTCCTGGCAGTAACCTGGCGCTGAAACTATGAAAGGACGAGTATGAACCTTAAAATGCAAGTCTTGGAGCCTGTGCCTTGCCCAAGCAGGCCCAACAGAGCCATGCAAGATGCCAACCAAGCAACAGGCTGGCATGATGGTGGTCCCTGCCAAAACTGACTGCTAATTAGCTGCCCTTATTCAAGTGCTGGTGCAGCTGCCCCTCTCTCTCAGCAGACGCCCGGACGATCAGGCTGATGGAGTTTTCTCTGCAGCCATGAGGGCCAGAAAAGTCTTTCATGCTGGGATTGTCTGAATGTTAGTTGTTTAGCATGTCTTTGGTGAAGGATCATCACTCAGTGGCAGATTCACTCACTGACTTCTCCCAATGGATGTTGGGTGCCGGGGCTGGGAAAGGTCTATATCTGCCTGAGACCCTGGAGGGTTCCTGGCTGCCAGTTAGAGTACGCAGGGTCAGGCTGGGTGGACCTAAGATCTGACTTGGTGTGAAGGAAGGCAAGGTGATATGTTTGCAGATGCCAGGATATTCCCACATCTGGTAGGTGTACAAGAACGGGGGGGGGGGGGGAGGTACACACAAACCTGCTTATAGCTTTCTGTTGTAAATAAAACATACTTGGTGCCTTCTCTCAAAAGGCACAGACAAGGCTTTTACTAATGTTCTGATCTCCTCTCTCCTTCCCTCCCCCCCCCTTTAAATAACAAAAGCTGCAATTGTACCTGGCAGCCAAGGGCGAGTCAATCCTTTCAAGGTGAGCATTTTGTGATAACTCAACTCTGATTTTATTAATGAATAATTCCTGAAGGGAAGAGAACACTTTCTTCTAAAACGGTGTCACACGTTTGCTACCCTAGGTGTCCAGCAGCCAAAAGGATCCAGTGGTTCATTCAGCTAATATCTTGGACAACATGACTAAAATCTCCAGGAAAAATCCCACACCAAATGGCCGGGCTGCTCCAAAGAAGGAGAAGGGCCCAGTTATAAAGCCGCTGGTTCCCAAGCCCAAGTCAGTGCAGGTGGGTGAGGACCCTGATCTTTACTGTGCTTCAGCAAACCAAAACACGCAGCGTTCACGGTGGCCCGTCCATGTTGAGTACAGGAAACGTTGCAAACTCCGTGAAGCGGAACTGCCCTCCATTCTGCAGGCCATGTTGCTGTGGTCTGGAGGATCTCCCAATCTCAGGACCCTAGTTCTCAGGGGACAGTCGGGGCGAGGGAGAAATTGGCAAAAACCAACCCTCTCCTCCCCCTTGCGGGAACGGAAATTCTTCTGTTTGTGGAATGAAAGCTTAGGATACAACCCAGTGTAGTATCATGTATTAGTTTTGTTTATTATTGCAATCTCTTTAGATTTTTTTTTTTTTACCTTGACTTTGGAGCAATACACTAGTGAACTTGTCCATAATATTAAGTTGTGCGCGAAGACTACAACGGATGCCAGGCAGATGGTGACTGGAGAATGGGCCTCCTTGATGGCTTGCGGGCCCTGCTACCTGCCCCTGGCCTGTGTGTCTGGCCCCTCTCATTGTATCCTAAGAAAGTTAGTCATGGTGATGCATCAGTGAAATCGATGAATCATGTTTTGAAAAGATGCATTTTTAACATTGTGAGATCTCCGTCTGGAAGTGCTTACAGTCTAAAATGCAGCGTATGAATAACACATTTGCTGTGGACTTCAGAAATATGTATCTAACTGTATAGGCTGCGGCAGCTGCATTGTTCCGTCCCCGAGCACCCACCACTGAAAAGAAAACTGCAGAAGAGAGGGGAGGAGGAAAAGCCGAGACCTTGTTGCCTGAATCCCAGGCTTCGACTGAGGACAGTGACAGTAAAAGGTCTGTGCACCACCAGTGACTCTTGTCCCATTGCCATTGTGATGCGAGTTGTGCCACAAGTTGGGCCCTAACAAATCAAGATGTGGAAATGGTCGTTCTCTTGGAAGGAGGACAAATGCTTCACTTCCCAGTAATTTCCAGTATTGAAGTATCCTTTGTGTGTGTGTGTTTTTAGGCCAAAGACTGGATTTCAACTGTGGCTAGAAGAGAACCGAAGCTGTATTTTGACAGATAACCCTGACTTTGAAGAAACTGAGATCATCAAAGAAGGCATGAGTCGGTTCAGAATTCTGTCTTCTGAAGAAAGGATGGTAACGTAGTCTTGTTGTTCAGGGTTTTATCTTTCATTCAGTTGTTTATCCTTTGGAAATCCTAATTTTTCTATTTCCCCTAGATTTCTTCTGCAAAGCATTTGTTTAGATCAGGAACTTGTCTTTTGGTTTTTCCCTTTATTGTCCCCAAACAAGGAAACATAAGAGGGCGGCTGCTTGAAAGAGAATCTGATAGTTTATATGCTGCTGTGCCACGAAACCACCTTCCCAAAGCAAGGAGATGAAACTAGCAAGGCGGCTTACTGGCAAGCGTCCACAACTATCAACTTGGCGTACTAGCCAAGCGTGATCTGCACCCTAACACCCCTCCCTCTCCCAACATCAAGCACACTCGCAACACACACACACACACACTCTGACGTCCACATCTGTAAAATCCAGTTCTCCCATAATACTGGAGCAATATGTGCATTTTCCAAACAGATACCAGTTTCATCAAATGGAATGAAGTTGTTATGAAATTGGGCGTTATCTAGGTTATGAACACACACAATTACCGTATTGGTCTGAGTATAAGACTCACTTTTTTTCCTCCTAATTTAAGTTTTTAAACTAGGGGTGCGTCTTATAATCAGGCTGTTGCAATTTAATGCCAGTGATTTAATTAATTTTATTTAATAGCACCAAACTTTAAGGGTGCGTCTTATAATCAGGTGCATCTTATACGTGGGACAATACGGTATTATTTTTTACTTTTGATTTCATGGTTTTTTTTACTGTTGGGGATTTTCCTTCCTCCTTGGCTGGTTGACCTCTGGATGTGGAAATGACCCAGCACCATTGACACAGTCGTGCCTAAGCCCCCTGACTCTTCTGCTGACAAGAGCCCAAGCTCTGGGGTTTTCTGGAGAGCAGCTTAGGTCAATAAAGCAGCAGGGAAGACAACTAGTGCATGGGCTGGAGTTCATTTTGGAGTCGACTCCGTAGTGGCGATGGCAGCAAATCTTACTTCTTATCACCATTGCATCAGCACAGAGTTATTTGCAGAGTTTTTTTTCCAGGTGATGAGAGGCTGTTACAACTAGGCCCACAGGATGCTGGTGAGGAAGCCTTTATGGCCCTCTGTGACCAGTTTGCAAGGTGTTTTGCTGATAACATTGCTTTCATCTATTCCAACTTGGATTCCACATTGGGAGTGGTCTCCGATGTGCCTGTTTCAGCTGCTTGCCCTGTTTCAATGCGTACATTTCAATCCATTCAGCCTGTGGGTACGGACAGGTTGCTTGGAAGTGTGAGAGAGAGACCACCTGCTAGCTGGTCCCTTGTCCGTCTTGACTGCTTAAAGCCACAAAAGGTGGCCTGGCTGTTTGGGTTTCAGAGATATCGAATGCCTCGCTGAGAGAGAGAGTGTTGTTCCGTCTGTTTTGAAATAGGTGATTGCTAGTCCATTATTGAAAAAGCCCTCCCTGGAACCCACCTCCTGTGACAATAGCAGTTTCCAACTTGCCACTTTGGGCAAGGTGATGGAGCAGGTAGGGGTAGCCCAGCTCCAGGCTTTCCAGGATGATACTAATTACCCTGGTTCCCTTCTAATCTGGCTTCAGACTGGGTTATGGGATTGAAACAGCCTTGGTCATCCTGATTGATGGCCTATGCTGGGAATTAGATGGGGGAGTGCATCCCTGTTGGTTCTGCCCAGTGGCGTAGCTGGCTTCACGCCAGCCCCCCATGGGACGGCAGACGTCACACGCCCCGTCCCGAGTGATGCAAGCCAGACCAAAACGTTACTCGGGCGCATGGGCGGGGAACAAAACAGACGGCGCACGGAGACGGTGGATGCCTTTAGCTGTTCCCTCTGTTCCGCTGCATTCTCCGCCACCCCCCGCCGCCATCTTCTTGCCCCGCCTCCGGTATGCTGTCCCCTCCAGCATGCTGCCCGGGGGCGTACCGCCTCCCCCCGCCACGCCCCTTCCTACAACACTGGTTCTGCCGGACCTCTTGGTGGCCTTTGATGCCGTTGACCTTGCTATCCTTTTAATCTGCCTGGTTATGATGGAGTTGGTAGGTACACTTTTTACACTGATTCTGCTCCTACCTGTCAGGTCAGTTTCATATTGGGGGACTGCTGCTCAACAGGGTTGCAACTGCAGGGTCTCCCCATGAAGCTTCTGGGAAAGCAGGAGGTAGGAGTGTGGTGTCATCAGTGTGCTGATGATAAGCAAGCTCTGCCTCTCATTTCCATCTGGGACCGGGGAGACGGTGGATGTTCTGAGCTGGGATCTGGCAGCTGTGAGGGACTGGATGTGCACTACTAAATAATGGAGACTCCATGCAGGTGAGACAGAATTACTGTTTAGTCAGTAGGAGAACTGATTCTGGATTGGGTTTAGAACCTGTTCTGTATGGGGTCACACTCTCCTTGAAGGATCAGATTCTTGGACCTGGCTTTGCTCCTGGCGGGACAGGTGACAGCTTTGAGCAGGACTGACACAGTCTTGCTTCTTCGGCACGACTGTTACCGAGAGCATAGCGATGGCCCAAATTGGCAATCCCAGTGAGGCTTCTGTGCTAGCTCTTGATCGCCTTTCTCCCCTCATTACAATAGAGTTTATGGTGTGTGTGTGTTCTTATTCCCTTCAGGCTTGGACTGAGAAAGCCAAAGGAAGAGAACTGGGTGATTCTGCGGAAGGAAAGAAGAGGAAGCGCCTGGAAGATGCGAATGGTGATGGCCAAGAAAAGAAATTGGAAGAGGACACAAACGCAGTCAAAAAATCCAAACCCCTTGACCAGTCGACCAGTACAAAGCTGTCAGCATTTGCATTCAAGCAGAGCTAAACTTCCTGAAACATTCTCAGGGGCCTCTTGGTAGCAACTTAAATTTGGCCTGTTGAAGGAACAGACATGCCAGCAGGTAGCCAAAGACGGTTTTTCAAGAAGGCGTGGTTTTTGTGCTGGGCAGCCAGGTGAAGATGCTCTTTGTCGAAGCATCGCTGCACACCAGAGGTTGTAACTTAATCCTTCCCTGTGTTGCATAGAGTAGTTTGAAATCTTGCCTACCATTGTTGGTGTTGCTAATTTATGCCTTTTCACATGTGGAGTTGTCCCAAAAGGTCTGCTTCAATTTGTCCAGACCCAATACTCCCCAAGTAAGATTTGTTCCTCCAACAGTGCAGCTGTCTATCTGACAAACTGTGGCAAGAAAAAGCCAGGCTTGTCAAGGAAAAAGGAAGTGTGTGGATTCGGGAGATAGCCCAGGTCGACTTCCAAGTTTCTGTCCTGACCGAACACTGCTCTTTTGCAATGATAAAACATTGGAACTGGAGCAGCCCATCTTAAGGCCGCTTCTCAAATTTGTTGAAAGACAGTCACTTCACAGTCGCCACATTGCGTAGTTCACCCATCATCAAAGAGTGAGGCTTGCGTATGTTTCTCCCCTGGCCTCGCTGTGTGCTGACAGGTGAGCCAAGGGAGCGATGGTGCTGTTAGGTGGCCACTTCGCCACGTGGCCTAGTTGAATAGGTTCACTAGTTTGTGTATCTTACCTTCAGCCCAGCATGAGAGAGAGAGTTGTCATCTTGAGCATGTGAGGTATCCTTGGCAGGGATGTGCGGTGTTTGGGCGGCAGGTGAGGCAGAACCGCCCTGTCGTTGTCCACGGAAAATCGCCGCAGCTGAACCCGGAGATCGTGCACGTGCACCACCTGCTTTCTCGGGTGTAAGCGGGTGGTGCGCGTGCGCAATTTCCGGGTTCAGCTGCGGCGATTTTCTGTAGACGACGGCAGGGTGGTTCTGCTTCACCTGCCGCCCAAACACCGCACATCCCTGGTCCTTGGGTATGCGGCCTGTGTTCTGTGTAACAAATCGACTCCTGGGCTCAGACTTGAACTACCATGCTGATCCGTGTTTTTTTTTTTCTGAGCTTAGAATGTTTTACTTTTATGTGACTAAATAAAGCAATTACGTTTTGCCATCCTATGCTTTGTTTTCATAGCTGTTGCTGCTCCAGGCAACTGGAAGTTGGCTTATATATATATGCTGCCTCTTATTTTGTGCTACAGTCTTTTGAAGCCTCCAGGTATACCCTTCCTTAAGCACACTTTTAAAATTATTTTTGTCTGGGAACAAAATGGTTAATTATTATTTTTTTCTCCAAATCGCCAGCAACCCCCCCATCCCATCTGCTGGCAACCTCTCTTGCAGCAAACCCCACTGACTTGAATGAGTTGCACTTGAGCAACAAGTTGCATTTCACATTCTCCCCTCTCTCCACTCCCCACAGAAAAGGACTTGGAAAATCTTCCCTGTGATTCTAAGTACAGGTGGGCCCCCATATCCACTGATTCGCTATCCACTGTTCCAGTTATCCATGGAGACGTGGGGACCCCCCCCCCCCCAGGCTTTTACTTTTTTCCCCAGTAAGCTTCGTTTCTTCCTTTAAAGAAACAGGAGAAGCAGCCTCTGGCTGCTTATTACAGGCATGTAGAATGAGACTAAGTACTAGAGAGGCTCTGCAAGGTTAACAAACCTTGCAGAGCCTCTCTAGGACTTAGTCTCGTTCTACTTGCCTGCAATGGAGGCTGCTTCTCTGTTTGTTTTAAGGAAGAAACAAAGCTTGCTGAAAGAAAAATAAGAGCGGGGGGGGGAGGCAAGCATGCCTGCCTGAGGGGAGGCAGGGTGGGGGGGCCCTCAGGAAACCATGGTGGGGGTGTTCGCTCTTATCCATGGTTTCAAGTATCCACGGAGGGGCCTGGAACATATCCCCAGCGGATATGGGGGCCCACCTGTATCTCTCTCACAGACAGAAGAGTTAATATGTAATCTGATAAGAACATAAGAACATAAGAAGAGCCCTGCTGGATCAGGCCAAAAGCCCATCTAGTCCAGCCTCCTGTATAACACAGTGGCCCCACCAGATGCCTCAGGGAGCACACAAGACAACAAGATAACCTGTTTCCTGTTGACACTCCCTTGCACCTGGCACAGAGAAACCCCACCTCCAAAACCAGGAGGTTGCTTATGGCTTGTAACCTGTGATGGTCTTTTCCTCCATGAATCTGTCCAACCCCCTTTTAAAGGCATCTAGGCCAGATGCCATCACCACATCCTGTGGCAAGGAGTTCCACAGATGAATTACACGCTGGGTAAAGAAATATTTTCTTTTGTCTGTTCTAACTCTCCCTCCACTCAATTTTAGTGCATGTCCCCTGGTTCTGGTGTTGTGCGAGAGGGAGAAGAATTTCCCTCTATCCACTCTCTCCATCCCATGCATAATTTTATAAGTCTCAATCATGTCCCCCCTCAGGCGCCTTTTTTCTAGGCTGAAAAGCCCCAGACGCTGTAGCCTTTCCTCATAAGGGAGGTGCTCCAGCCCACGAATCATTCTGGTCGCTCTTTTCTGCACCTTTTCCAATTCAACGATATCCTTTTTGAGGTGTGGTGACCAGAACTGGACACAATGATCAGTGCTCACCTGTTTTTAAGGAGAAAACTCAGAAGCCTGCAGTTCTGCAATGACCTGCAGAAGAAGGTTCCTGTGTGATGGACTCCTTGCATGGATCCAGATGATGCTTGAGTCTGATGCTGATTAATGATAAGGAAAGCCAGGCTCAAGGAACACACAGGGTTCGGTGTTGAATCCCCCTCAGGGCTTTTGTTTAGGGGAATACAGGAAGTATCAAGGAATGGAGACCTTGCAGTTCCTTCTTGCTGTGAAGGAGTTACTTTGGGCTTGTGGTAACTGCCCTGTTTTCGCCCTTGTTTTTGGATACTTCCAAGCCCCCCCCCCGGGGGGGGCTTCTGCACGGGCTCAGCATTCTAAATGCTTCTGGGACATCCTGCAGTAGCCTTTGTCTCCTGTTTGAAAACTCCATCCCCAAATAGTCATGTGTTTGGATGCATAGTGGTCCTTCTCTGTGCTGGGCTAGCCGAGCCTCTACTGAGAGGCACGTGTCCACCGATTGGGTAGCCAAACCCTGTCTAAGTAAGGGGGTGGGATGGAGTGGCCAGGTGATTCCCACTCATCCATTCAGGTGACATACCAACCCTGGGTTTCTTAAGATCAAGCCCAAGTAGGCTTGGGTGTGTATTTTGCTAGGTCTGCCACTGGAATCTAAGACTTGATCGTGGAAGACATACCTACTTACTCTCCAGACTTACTCCTTTTCCTGGGACAACATGCAATAGGGACTGGTTTTTCTACTAGTGTTGTCAACACTGCTCATTCACATGCACATGCGTGATCCTACATGTGTCGTGTGTGCGCACAATAACTCAAATTGGACCAAATTGGGGGGATTAGCAATACAGGTGGGCCCCCATATCCACTGATTCGCTATCCACGGTTTCAGTTATCCACGGATCGTGGGGACCCCCCCAGGCTTTTACTTTTTTCCCAGTAAGCTTTGTTTCTGCCTTAGAAACAGGAGAAGCAGCCTCTGGCTGCTTATTACAGGCAAGTAGAATGAGACTAAGTACTAGAGAGGCTCTGCAAGGTTAACAGAAACCTTGCAGAGCCTCTCTAGGACTTAGTCTCGTTCTACTTGCCTGCAATGGAGGCTGCTTCTCTGTTTGTTTTAAGGAAGAAACAAAGCTTGCTGAAAGAAAAATAAGAGCTAGGGGTGCAAGCATGCCTGCCTGCAGTAGAGGCAGGGTAGGGAGCCCCTCAGGAAACCATGGAGGGGGTGTTTGCTCTTATCCACGGTTACAAGTATCCATGGAGGGGCCTGGAACATATCCCCAGTGGATATGGGGGCCTGCCTGTACTTCTAGAGCAAGAGGTCAAATTCAGCAGTGCCTGACAGTTTTGGGATCGTTGACGTGGGTGAGTGGCACAAGCAACCTCAAAGAGCCTCAAAATTAGGCTACCAGTAGCCATGAGAGAAGATAGTTTATTAAAGAATACAGGCAAACAAGAAAAAGACACGTTTCAGTTTGCAAGTGAAAGAAATACTTGGGGGGGGGGGGGGAGAAAGAACATAAGAGTCCTGCTGGATCAGGCCAAAGGCCCATCTAATCCAGCTTCCTGTATCTCACAGTGGCCCCACCAGATGCCTCAGGGAGCACACAGCCAACAAGATAAATCCTGTTTCCTGCTGCCACTCCCCTGCAGCTGGCACAGAGAGAGCCTACTTCTAAAACCAGGAGGTTGCTTATGGCTTGTAACCTGTGATGGTCTTTTCCTCCATGAATCTGTCCAAACACCTTTTAAAGGCATCTAGGCCAGGTGCCATCACCACATCCTGTGACAAGGAGTTCCACAGATGAATTGCACGCTGGGTAAATAAATATTTTCTTTTGTCCGTTCTAACTCTCCCTCCACTCAATTTTAGTGCATGTCCCCTGGTTCTGGTGTTGTGTGAGAGGGAGAAGAATTTTCCTCTATCCACTCTCTCCATCCCATGCATAATTGTATAAGTCTCCCCCTAAGGCGCCTTTTTTCTAGACTGAAAAGCCCCAGACGCTGTAGCCTTTCCTCGTAAGGGAGGTGCTCCAGCCCACGAATCATTCTGGTTGCTCTTTTCTGCACCTTTTCCAATTCAACTATATCCTTTTTGAGGTGCGGTGACCAGAACTGGACGCAATACTCCAGATGTGGCCTTACCATCGATTTGTACAAAGGCATAATGATATTGGCCGTTTTATTCTCAATCCCTTTTTTAATGATCCCGAGGAACTGGGGATCAAAAGGGGGGGGGGGAGACTATACCTTTACCAATCCTTTCTGCTGGGAAGGTTTTGAATACAAAGTCTGTCTAAGCAGCTAGGGCAGGGCTCCATGATTCCAGCTTCTAGGGGAGAAAAACACAGCAGAATGGTGCTCCTTTGAGCCAGCAAGAGAAAGAAAGCTCCTTGCCTCTGAGGATGAGGGCAGCTATCGGAACAAGAGGGCTCAGCAAGACGAGGCTTCCTGACCGCAGGGCAGCAATGCCAAGTGAAAATGTGGAGGCTTTCAGCAGGGAAGAAAGAAAGCGCACCAAAATGGGGTGGGTGTCTAGTCTATGGGGAAGAGACCACCAAACTGTACCGCTGGATGGGCACCTTGGCAAATGGCAAGGTGAAGAAAAGAACGCTTGGCATGGCAGAGGCATGGCTACACCTCGACTGGGGAAAGAGATGACCCAAAATGCAGGAGGCTTCTATGGAGAAAGAAGCCTCGGAACACTCAGCAATGTGTAGACACTTCTGGAGGATTTGGAAGTGACAAAGTTCTGCTTCCAGAGCAGAGGCAGTGAACCGACTTTCCACAAAGGAAACAAAAGCATTACTGGGTGGACACAAAAGAGTTTGGAGCTCCTCTTTCTTTGGGTATGCAGCATGGATTTCCTGGACTTGATCGGGCTTGAGTGTGTCTTTTCAGGTGGACACACAGGCTTGATTGCACCTGATGCAGAATGTTTGTTGTTGTCCAGTCGTTAAGTCGTGTCCGACCCTTCGTGATCCCATGAACCATATCCCGCCAGGCCTTCCTGTCCTCCACTATCTTCCTGAGTTCGCTCATTTTCATGTTTGTTGCATCGGTGATGCTGTCTAACCATCTCATCCTTTGCCTTCCCCTTCTCCTTTTGCCTTCAATCTTTCCCAGCATCAGAGTCTTCTCCAGAGAGTCCTCTCTTCGCATTAGGTGGCCAAAATATTTGAGCTTCCGCCTCAGTACCTGTCTCATCTCAGCTCTCCCGTTAGCCCCCCCCCCTGTTTATCTATTCCTCTCCGGAATGTCACGCACCCCAGGCTGACTTCTGGGGACAGGGAACTCCCTTGGACTAATAATCCAATTAAGTCCTTACCCTTCCATTGGGGCTGAAACCATCAAGAGTCTGATTCTATTGTGAAAATTCCTTCTTTCAGTCTCCTTCAGAAATGTAAATCTGTAATCACAGGAAAGCCTGCATACACTCCATGTATCTTGTTGGCATGTGATGTCCTGCTTTACAGATGTATAAAAAGTGTGCTCACTTGTAGCTAGGGGTCAGCACTCAGCTCCTCGGATGCCATCCACTGTGCCGCATAACAATAAGATACTTTTTCCTTGCCCTCCAGTGTCCATCCTTATTCATCCTGAAGTAATAAATTTGGCTACACACCTCAATCAGAGAAGTTCCTGAGGGTCAAAAGGTGTGGCAGGGTGTGTGCTGCACCGAGGCTCCAGTGAGAGGCTGGGGTTGATGGGACTTGGGAGATGGCTTCTTTTGCATAGGAATCTGAAAGTTTAATTTATTATGCAGCAAGACTTGTGCTTGCAACAATAAAGGATCAGGGTTGGGCACCCACATTTGCAAGACTTTGGAAGAAAGGAGTCACACAGGTGCCCTACAGCACTGCTGCCTCCTTCCTTCCCCTAAGCCCTTAATTTATGTGACCTCTCCTAAGAGTTCAGCCTGACTGATCTCCCCCCTTGCAATGTTCTGCCCAGCTCCCAGGAATGCCAGCCAGGAACCAATGTGGAGTCAAGTTATTAGACTGCACAGGTGTTGGAGAAAAGAGGATGTTTATAACACCACCTAGACACATTTAGGGAATTCATTTTGTTTTGTTTGTTCTTTCTACTCCAAGGCAGCCTGCAGACTTTGGATTTTGTGTTCTTTGCTCTTAAGTAGCTTCCTGGCTCCCTCTGCTGGGCATTAATACTGTATTATTCAATTTGGTCATCATGCTCCATCTGTGTCCATCCAGGTGTTTTTATTTACATTTATTTATTTACAGTATTTTTATCCCGCCTTTCTCCCCGAAGGGACCCAAGGCGGCTTTTGATGGAAAGTCACATCAGTGAGCAGTGATGATTCTTGGCGCAAAGGACAAAATACAGTTTTGTGCTGATTTCACAATTGAATTGTTTTCCAGCAGTCTGCTCCCTTGTCGTACTTCTTTTTACTGCCCTTTCCCAGTGTGTTTAATTCCTTTTTCTTTGGGGTTTTTAATAAACCGGTGATATTTTGACTCCTTCCTTGCCTACTTAGTCCATGTCACATGATTGTTCACAGCAGTACTGCAGTGTGACTTTTCACAAGAAACCCTCGGGTTCTGTGCTCTCCTGGGAGGGGTGGGTTTTCCCAGATGCCTCCATCTGGTCTCCTTAATTAGGATGCTGGCAGTGGATAGATCTACCCATCCTGTCCTGTCCCATCCCCTCAATTTCAGCTCCTGGAAGTGGAGAGCAGGAAGAGGTGCTTGAGCAGAGCGCTAACCACTAGGCCTACCCACCTCAGTTGGCCTGTGGCCTCTGGCTCCTTCCCTAACACAGGGGTATTCTGTCCTTTGCACCAAGAATCATCACTGCTCAGTGAGCAGTGATGATTCTTGGCGCAAAGGACAAAATACAGTTTTGTGCTGATTTCACAATTGAATTGTTGCTACTTCTGGGGAGGGGCTGTAGCTCCATGGTAAAGTCCCTGACTTGTGTGTAGACGGAACCAGGTTCAATCCCAGGTTGGCAGCATCTCAGGGCAGGTCTGGGAAAAGACCCATCTGAAACCCTTGACAGCTGCTGCCAGTGTATGTAGACAATACTCCGCTAGGTTGAAAGCCTTATATTATACCGTATTGGTCTGAGTATAAGACTCACTTTTTTCTCCTAATTTAAGTTTTTAAACTAGGGGTGCGTCTTATAATCAGGCTGTTGCAATTTAATGCCAGTGATTTAATTAAATTTTTTTAATAGCACCAAACTTTAAGGGTGTGTCTTATAATCAGGTGCGTCTTATACTCGGGACAATACGGTAAATAAGGCATATTCACACATGCTCAACTAAAGATGAATTCCTGGTGTTTTTTTCTTGCATGCCAGCTCAGTTCTCAGTATTTTGTGCCCTGAGGACGAAAGGCTCTGTACTTATATAGAACATCACTGCTTTTACCTGACAACAATCAAGCTGTCCATATCCACCAGCATAATGAGAGTCACTCAGTGCTAGATCCTGCTAGTCTGCTAGAATGAGGATGCTCAAGATGTTTGTTGCAATTGTATCATCATTGATCCCAGGATAATGATGGCAGGACGTAAGCGAGCCAAGAGCTGCAGGAGCACAAATGTGTTGAGCTGCTCTGGGCCAGACATCAAAACTTAACCCACTTTCTTGTTTGAGAAGGTGGCAGTTTTGAAAGCAAAGTTGATTTGCTACTCTAGCAACATCCTATAGCCTCTAGCAACAGGTGTTGCTAGAGGGTGTATAGGTGCCTAAGAGTGAGCTGTGAGTCAGTTCAAATCTTGCCTCTGTCAGGCATTCACTGAGTCAATAAGATAAAAGCAATTACAGTTCCAAGTGCCAGAAATTCCCAAGTCTAAGGGAGATGGTTATAATATTATTTATGTGGTGGGTGTCTGAAAACCAAGAGGATTTTGGGGGAAAGTGAGAATATTACTGAAAAGCATGTTTGGATACAAAATAGGTTTAGATTCATTATGGTGTTTTCGGTCGTATGTGAGAAACTGTTGGAGCAAGTGATACTACAGGGCTGAATTGTGAACACATGGCTAGAGAAAGGATGGGATTTTGCTATTGTGAGCCAAAGCACAGTCTTTTCAGGTCTTGTAGGGAAGGAGTCCGGCCTCCCAGCTTCCTCCTGTGTCTCCTGGCAAATCACTCAGTGGCTGTAGTCTTCTTCTCCCCAGTGCTAGAAGACAAGGTCGGTCAGATAGGAGCCAAGCTGGCTACCATCCAGTTCCAGCAGCCTTTTGCCCTCACATGATGGGAACAAAGAAAGATGGAAAGTCACAAGTGGAAGTCATGGCAGGACTTCCTTGTACTTTCTTGTGCACGTCATCAGTCTGTCCTGTGCACCACACAACATTTCCTGTGGCTGTCTGGTCCGAGTAAAACAAAATGTGAAGTGCTTTTGAAATGGTTGGAACGTTGCAATCTTTCCAAGCTTCCCTTCCCCCCTGGTGTATGAAGACTTGAACTACAGCCCCTGCCATCTTCTTAAGACATTCTTTGCAAGCATCCTCTACTACAGGGGTGGTCAAACTTGCTTAACACAAGAGCCACATACGATAAACTTCAGATGTTTGAGAGCCGCAATATTTAAGAAGCATTACAATTCTTAAATATATTTACTCACCATGAACATTAAAACTTATGTTTTAATCCAGTGGACTCTCAGTTTATACCTGGTAAATAATTATAAAGCTTGAAAATTTCTTATTTGCCTTTTATATTAATTGTGATGCAAAAAAGGAGCTCAGCCAACATATTTCTGAGAGCCGCACATTATATGTCAAAGAACCGTGGCTTGTGAGCCACGGTTTGGCCACCCCTGCTCTACTACATGAAAAAACCCTTTTTTAAATCACCAAGAAACCTTTTTAATGGCAGGCCAAAATCCAAGACTCTTTGGGCCAGCAAAATGTGCATCTCCTCTGCCTACTATGGGTGGTGCTATGCAGGAAGTATCAGATGATGAGGCATTATTAACACTGCAAGGTGGTGATTTGGAGCTGGCTGGGAATTGTCTTTGCAAATCTGCCGGTTTTGAAGACAGGCGTGGCTTCTTTCCAGAGCTACAACTGTGACCCTAATCCAATGTGTCTTTGGCAAAGCAGAGGAACCTGCAAGGGATTGTCTCGCCCTCCTCTGCTTCTGTTTGTCATTTCCAAACAGTCTCTGCTCCATTGGTGGCAGTTGTATTGACGCAAGCCTCAGAATTGGCTCTTTCCTGCTGTAACATGTTCTATGTTGCAGGCAATTGTTACATCACCACTCCTCCAAAGAGCTCAAGGTTTCCTCCATGTTATCCACTGGCGTCGACGGGGGGAAGCGGGGGGGGCGGGCCGCCGGGGGGCGTCGCGCGTATAGGGGTGACGCGCGATCACCCCCCACTTACAGTTTTGAGCTGTAGGTGGGCCCGCCCGCCCTCCCCTGTGTCCGTTTGGCTCCAAAATGAGCCGAAAACGGAGCGGGGAGGGCGCTCTGCTCCTGCGCGTGACGTCACGCGCGGGGGTGGAGCCTCCCCCTTAAGGGCGACGCGCGCCCCCGCTCTGGGGTGATGCGTGTCGTCATGACGCGACTGATGTTATCCTTGCAATAACTCATAGAGACAGGCTAGACTGAGCAATGGCAACTAGTTCACAGGCACCTAGTGAACTTCGGGGGGGGGGGGGCTTGAAGCCAGATCTCTGCAGCACAAGTCCAACACAGGTTACAAGCCATAAGCAACCTCCTGGCTTTAGAAGTAGGTTTTCTCTGTGCCAGGTGCAAGGGAGTGACAACAGGAAACAGGTTATCTTGTTGGCTGTGTGCTCCCTGAGGCACCTGGTGGGGCCACTGTGAGATACAGGAAGCTGGACTAGATGGGCCTTTGGCCTGATCCAGCTGCAGGGCTCTTCTGATGTTCTTATGTTCGTACATGGTATCCATACCACAACACAGGCTCTAGGCTGTCATTGTCAAGACAGAGGCTGCAGGGATCAGTATTTCAAAAATGCTGGGTTTAAGAAGGGAACAGGGACACAGGCAGTGACCACAGGGGGGCTGGCAGCACCGGGCCTGGCTTCTCCCTTCCTACGGGGGCAGTTTCTACACCCAGGTGGACATTGGCGGAACTGGAGTGGTGCCTCAGTAGTGCTCAGGAAAGGGCAGGAGCATCTTTATCCAGAATTAGGCTGACCATATCCAAAAAGGGACAGGGTGCCTATACGTTTAACCATTGGACGTTGGGCAGGTGCAGCTCATCATGGAAGGCTGCAACAAGCTGCACCTGCCCAAATTCCCTCTTCTTACAATGGTTAAAGCTGGTATAGGCACCCTGTCCCTTTTTGGATATGGTCAGCCTATCCAGAATGGTTTCCACTGCCAGTTGGCAACCAGATTTGGCTTTGCCCTCTAGATAGAAGACAGAGAGTCATGTTATGTACCTATATAAACTGAGGCCTTTTAGGTTTTGCTAAGCTTTGCATGCAGAAAACCAAGAGCCCAGAAAGCTGTCATCTCTCCACCCGCGGAGCTGAGGAAGGGCTGTGGCCCAGGGGCAGAGCACCAGTTTTGCATGCAGAAGGTTCTGGGTTCAATCCCCAGGCGGAGAAAAAATCCTGCCTGAAACCCCGGAGAGCCACTACCAGTCTGTGATGAAATTGCTGACCTCGACGGACTGATAAGGCCGCTTCCCACAGCGTGGATTTAGATTAGGTAAAGATAAAGGTAGGCCAGCGGGTGGCGCAGTGGGTTTAAACCGCTGAACCATGAGCTGTCGATCGAAAGGTCAGCAGTTCGAATCCGCGACGGGGTGAGCTCTCGTTGCTTGGCCAGCTCCTGCCAACCTAGCAGTTCCAAAGCATGTTAATGTGAGTAGCTAAATAGTTACTGCTTGTGGGAAGGTAAACAGCGCTCTGTGTTCCAGTCCCATGCTATGCGCTGCGGCAAGGAGAGTCATGCCGGCTACATGACCACGGAGGCGTCTTCGGACAACGCTGGCTCTTCAGCTTTGAAATGGGGATGAGCACCACACCCTAGAGTCTGACACGACTGGACTTAATTGTCAGGGATCACCTTTTATTCCTTGACAATTAAGTCCAGTCGTGTCCGACTTTAGGGAGCGGTGCTCATCTCCGTTTCAAAGCCGAAGAGCCAGCGCTGTCCGAAGATGTTTCCATGGTCATGTGGCCGGCATGACTCAACACCGAGGTTGGCAGGAGCCGTTGCACAGATTCGAACTGCCGACCTTTCGATCGACAGCTCATGGTTCAGCGGTTTAACCCACTGCTTACGTCAGTGCTAAAACCAGGCTGGACTCAGGTTTGAAGGCTCCAACTACACATGTCACTAGAAGAGCTATGCTTGATCTGACTTAAAGCCACAGGAGGACGGGCTCATGCGATCAGGGAAGACTTGTGAGAGGCTGGAAGCCCCCCTGGCACTTTCTGAGTGGGCCCCCAGCTGCTACTTGATTCGTAGGGGGAAATACAGGCATGAGCCAAGCATCTGTTTGTGGCCAGTGGAGCGACTGGCAGCTTGAGGGGTATTTCCGAGCAGGGCAGTGGCATAAGAGAAAGGATTTGATACCCCCATTTAACTTCCAAGATCAAACCAGTAGCTACTGGTTTCAGGTACAGGTTTGGTATCCCTTACGTGGACTGCTTGGGACGGGAAGTTGTCTGGATTTTGGAATACAGTATTTGCATAAATATAATGAGATATTTTGGGGATGGGACCCAAGTCTCAACACAACATTCATTTATGTCTCATATACACCTTATACACATAAGCCTGAAGGTAATTTTATACAATATTTTTTTTAAAAATTGTACCCCAGCATGCCTTGCACTATGCCAGCCAGGTGCTGGAAAAAGTTAAAAAAAAAAAGTCATAGCCCCTAAAATGTCTGGATTTCGGAATAGTCTGGATTTCAGTTGTCTGGATAAGTGGTAATCAACCTGTAATGTTTCCCTGCCCCCACAAGCACAAAGTTGGACAGTCGTGCAAGGGAGTGGCAGCAGGAAACAGGTTATCTTGGTGTCTTGTGTGCTCCCTGAGGCATCTGGTGGGGCCACTGTGTGACACAGGAAGCTGGACTAGATGGGCTTTTGGCCTGATCCAGCAGGGCTCTTCTTATGTTCTTATTTCTGCCAGCGATGTCACATGTAGTTTGGTCCTGTGGCAAATATGTGGGCAAGGCTTGTAACAGCATCCAGTGGGTAGGGGTGTTGTGTGACTACGCCTCCTGTCCTCAGCAATGTGCTCTGAGGGCTGGGCCAGGGTATACAGCCTGCAGAATCAAGCAGCAACACTTTTCCTGGGTTGTACCACTTCAAGGTGTGTGTGGGGTTGGTGGTGGTGGTGGGGGGAGTGGTTTGAAGAGTCTCTTGGAGGATTTTCTCTGTGTCCGTCTGTGCCCCAGTCTTGATAGCTACAATCCAGCAGGGCTTTTCTCGTGATCTTCCCCAGTGCAGCTCCAGCTGCAGCAGAACGTCTGCGAGGCTGGCTACGCTGCTGTAAAGCCAGCTCTGAACATGAGCGAAGCCTTGCTAGATCCAGCCCAGGGCCTCTGATAGGAATTGTATCAGGGGGTACAAAGTTTATTTTGGGCCCCTTCTCAAAGGGGGAGGGGCAGGGGGAGGGTAGCAACAACCAGAAAAGTCTCTGGAGCCCAGGTCTACCAGGCTTCCCGATGTGGTGCCCAGGTCTACCTGCCTGGTAGACCTGGCCTCCTGGTTAGCCCAGCCTCCATCTTTCACTCTCTATGAGGCCAGCTGGGATCCCAGGAAATTTCTGGGGGCCCTCCTTTGGCTCTTGGGCCCCCTTTTTGACCCTGGGCCCAGGTACAATTTACCCCCTTTACCCCCCTCTCATGGGCCCTGATCCAGCCAATCAGGACCACATCTAGCCCAGCACACACTTCCCCATAGTGGCCCAGCAGCTGCCTCTAGGAAACCCACAAGCAGGAAATGAAGGCAAAAGTTCTTTCCCACCATTGTTCCCCTGTAACGGGTACCAACCCACAGCTGGTCTCTCCTACTGCTGAAATGGGAGGCCATACACAGAAAGAATGGCTAGAAACCATCGGCAGACTTCTCCGCTGTGACTTTGTCACATCCCCTTTGCGGAAGCAAATTCCGCAAAGTGACCATCAAATTCCACAGGCTTGTCGGCTTCCTCATGAGGGAGCTTCAAACAGCATAGAAGGTGCGTGGCTACTAGGTCGTATCTCCAAAACCAGAGCTGCTAGGGCAAAACTGAGGTCATGTTTGGAATCAGCACCCCAAATATACCCAAGAATAGGCCTAACTTTTAAGGCACCAAAATGTGTGTTTAGGTTGTGTGTTATCTGCACCTTGTGAAGAAGTCCCTCCTCCTCCTTTTGTCTGTCCTAAATTTCCCACCAATCAGTTTCACTGGACAACTCCTGCTTCTTGTATGGTGCAAATGGGAGAAAACCGTCTCTCTCTCAACATTCCATAAGTCTCAGTCATGTCCTTGTCCCCTCATTGCCTCCCCCCCCCAAGCAAAAAAGCCACAAACGCAACTTTGTCAGGAAGGTGCTCCGGCCTTCTGATCGATGTCCAGTGTAGCTATTTTCTCTCTTGTTTTCATACATGGGTGGAATGGAAATGAGTCGCAAATGCAAATGTGTCATGCGCTTCCCTTCTTTCGCCTGCCTTTATCTCTGTGCCAGCCTACCATTTCCTCACGTTTGTGCAGCACACCTTTGCCGCTGCTGGGTACTGCTGCTGTGCTGCCCACCAAGCGGACAGATGGTGCAGAGGCCGGAGAACAGGCAGCAGAACAAGGCAGTTTCTCAACTGGATCAAAGTCTAAAAGCTTTTGCAACTCGCCAGTCATAGACCTGGGAGGAGCCTGGAACCTGGACTGCATGGCCACCTCCCAGGGGTCAGAAGATGCCACTGGCCCCACACGAACCATAAGAACATAAGAAGAGCCCAGCTGCTGGATCAGGCCAAAAGCCCATCTAGTCCAGCTTCCTGTGTCACACAGTGGCCCCACCAGATGCCTCAGGGAGCACACAGCCAACAAGATAACCTGTTTCCTGCTGCCACTCCCCTGCACCAGGCACAGAGAAAACCTACTTCTAAAACCAGGAGGTTGCTTATGGCTTGTAACCTTTTCCTCCATGAATCTGTCCAAACCCCTTTTAAAGGCATCTAGGCCAGGTGCCATCACCACATCCTGTGGCAAGGAGTTCCACAGATGAATTACACGCTGGGTAAAGAAATATTTTCTTTTGTCTGTTCTAACTCTCCCTCCACTCAATTTTAGTGCATGTCCCCTGGTTCTGGTGTTGTGCGAGAGGGAGAAGAATTTCCCTCTATCCACTCTCTCCATCCCATGCATAATTTTATAAGTCTCAATCATGTCCCCCCTCAGGCGCCTTTTTTCTAGGCTGAAAAGCCCCAAAGCATCCCGAATGCCCTGCTGCCTCCGTCCGTCCTGTGGTGCTGATCACCCCACAACTGCTGCTTCCACAAAACCCAGACGTGCAGCAGGGCCCCAATGATGCCTTGAATGTCACGTGTCGTTGACCCCAAGCGAGTGGCTGTCTCCGCATGTTGCGGCAGCACATTCCCGAAATTCATCATGCGCCGCGTGCGGGGCTTTGGTTGTTGGTCCAAAACTGCCTGTGTTACTCAGTTGCACTGGAGGTCGGCCCACCCCACGTTCTAGCGTCCTTCTTTCCTCTCTTCTTTCTATCTCTTGGAGCTGCCTGAATGAACATTTATGTTCATTCACAATGTACTCCACATACATTATCTTATTAATCCTTGCAACAACAACAACAACCCTGTAAGGTAGACCCTTCTCTTTCAAAGAGCTCAGGGCAGCAGCGGACGTACGGATTGTCTCTTTTTACCCTCACAAGTCACAACAAGCCTGTAGAGTCAGCTGAGCGGTGAGGCTCCCAGTGAGCAGCGGGGGTCTGATGCTGGTGGTCCCTGCGCACCACTCTGCCTTGATTTGATGCCGCCGGGCTGGGGCGTGCGCGGAGGTGAGCGAGCGGCTCCTAGACACTCGGTCTAAGCGACCTGAGGGCCAGGAGGTGAAACTCCAACCCAGGGCGTCTTCCAGGAACGCAGCTGGCAAGCTGGCACCGTTGCCGTCTCTGCCAGGACCGCGAGTGCCCCCCTCCCTCCCTCCTGTTTGGCCGCAGATGGGCTCCGCAACCCCGCAAGCAGGCAGGCAGGCAGCGCCACCCTTCCCTCCTCCGCAGGCAGCGGGCGGTCCTTTCCGCCTGTTGATCTTGCCGGCCGCCTCCTACACGCCGCCAGGCCGGGTGACGCACGGGCCGGGGCGCCCAATGGGAGAGGCGCCGGGCCCCGGGCAGGAGCCAGGCGCGCTATAAAGTGGGACTGTCGCCGGTCCCTCCGGCTGGAAAAAGTCGCGGGGCGGAAGCTTCCTGGAAGTCTTCGGCAGCAGAGCAGGCAGCCGCCTTTCCTGGTGGGGCGCACTACGGGGGCAGGAGGCCGAGTCCCCGCTCAGTGGGTGCCGCCCCCGGCGTGGCATCGGGGTCCCCGTCTGGCTCCAGGATCCCTTCAGGGACGACTTGCCAAAGTCTTCAGTCTTCTTCTCACGCGCTCCGCCTTCCAGATCGACTCGAGCGCTTCTTTGGGAGTGCCGGGAAATCGGGAATAGTCCGCGACTGACTCCCAGCCGGGGAAGGGGGAACCACCACCGCCTCCTTTCCGGTCGGCACAGCGAGCGGCGCACGGGCTGCCCAGGTCCCCCGCGGGCGCAGGCTTGGCCCGATGGAGAAGACGACATCGCGGGCGTTGCTGGAGCAGCAGCAGCCTCTGCGAGCGGCCAGCTGCAACGGCTATTCCTCGGCGGCGGGGGACAAGCCGCCGCCGCCCCCGCTGCCCCCGCCGGGTCGCTCGTCGGCGGATGCCCCCCTGTGCCCGAAGAAGACCGGCGGGGCGGCCAGCAGCGGGCACCCCCTGGAGAGCTGGAAGGAGGAGCGGACTCGCAGCGAGGAGGACAACGAGATGAACTTGCCCGGCCTGGCCGCCGCCTACAGCACCATCCTGCGCGCCCTGGGCGAGGACCCCCAGCGGCAAGGACTGCTGAAGACCCCCTGGAGGGCGGCCACGGCGATGCAGTTCTTCACCAAAGGCTACCAGGAGACCATCACAGGTGGGGGCTGCGCGCCGCCGGGGGCTGCAGGAGCCCTCCACGTGCGGTGTAGTAGGCTGCTTCACACGCGCACAAGTAGTGTGGTTTTCACGCGCCGCGAAACCGCCAACCCGTTTTTTTTTTCCCAGCAGACGCTTTCGTGGGCTGCGCTGCGGTCCACTTCATCAGGTGCTGGAAAAAGTGAAATCCTCCGTGAGCCGCAGCAGGCGGAAGGATAGGCGCGCACGCGGAGGAGGGGAAACGAACGGGGCAGCGGGAGCGGGGACTGGGCTGGTGGTCTAGCCGTCAGCTGGGGACTCCCGATGAATATGATGAGAAGTCCAGTCAAGGTGCGCTCGCTATTATCGCAGGACTCTCTTAGCAGCAGGGTCTCAGTGAGAGGAATTTTATCAGCGGGCACAAAGTTTCTTTTGGGTCCCTTCTCAAAGGGGGAGGGGGCGAAGCAGGGGGGGGAGGCCAGCAACGGCTGGAAAAGTCTCCAGAGAGAGCCCATGTCTACCAGGCTTCCAGATGAGGCTCCCAGGTCTACCTGCCCAGTAGACCTGGCCTCCCCAGTGGCCCGACCTCCGTCTTTCACTCTCCATGAGGCCAGCTGGGTCCAGGTACAATTTACCCTCCTCCATGGGCCCTGCTTAGCAGCACCCTTGTGAGACTGTGAGGTTTGCCTGAGGCCAGTCAATAAGTGTGCAGCCCTACCCTGAGACTTCTGGGGGCATCCTAGTCTATGCCAAAGACTACAGAGCAAATGGGCTGCTTCTGTTAAGCCAGTGGTTCCGAAACTGAGAGACGCGGCTCCCAGGGGAGCTGCAGAAACCAGCCAGGGGAGCTGCGGAGTGCCACAGAATGCTCTGAGAAAACAGTGCAATGCCAATTGGCAGCAGGCATCAACATAACGTCATGGGGAGCTGCAGCCAATGATTGCCAATGGTCCAGGGAGCCGCAGGTCAAAAAAGTTTGGGAAACACTGCCTTAAGCACTTGAACTGTGCCCTGTAACAATCAGCCCAATTGATTTCAGAGGGGACGTGAAGAATGCACTGAACTCTCCTTCAACACAATCAACAGGACTTAAGAATAACAGCCTCTGGGCAGGTGTGGATTTTCCATGGGAAAGGGTTAATGCCACACACCCCATGTGCTGGCATGGATCAGGGCCCCACAGATGTATTTACTTTAGAGTGGGCAGGTTCTAAGCACATTTAATGCAATATGTAGTTGTTATTGGTGTGTGTGTCCCCCCCCCCCCCAGGAGCTGTGAGTTTCAATCCGGGTTGAAACTTAGGACCACATTGTAGAGGGGGAAGGCCCTGCAGTCCTGATACAGATCAATCTCTCTCCCCCCCCCCCCCCCGCACTACAACCCTGATCTGGATCACACACACACTCCTGTTCCTGTGGCTTAAGAACATAAGAAGAGTCCAGCTGCTGGATCAGGCCAAAGGCCCCTCTAGTCCAGCTTCCTGTATCTCACAGTGGCCCCACCAGATGCCTCAGGGAGCACACAGCCAACAAGATACCTGTGTCCAGTTGCCACTCCCTTGCACCTGGCACAGAGAAAACCCACTTCTAAAACCAGGAGGTTGCTTATGGCTTGTAACCTGTGATGGTCTTTTCCTCCATGAATCTGTCCAAACCCCTTTTAAAGGCATCTAGGCCAGGTGCCATCACCACATCCTGTGGCAAGGAGTTCCAGAGATGAATTACACGCTGGGTAAAGAAATTAGAATTTGCCTGCAGGGAAGCCCAGGGTCTGGCGCTGCTGCTCTCTAGCACAGCATGCTTGGTCTAGAAGCAGAGCTGCACAAAGACTGGTGAAAGGCAGCCAGTTAACAGCCCTGCTCTATAAGTGAGGCTGAGAGGTGAGGGATTAGCTAACTATAGCAGATTACAACAACAACATATATATATATTTATGAGTGCCTAAAAGACCATTTTTTGGATGATGATCACTGGGGGGAGAGAGATGCAGCTTGCTCACAGGTCAGGCAAGGAAGTGTATGTAGGACCGCTGCTGTTTTGATGGTGCCATCACTCAGTAAACCGCAGGGACACCCGTGCAAACTACCCAGAGATCGTCCAGTAGATTCCGATATCCCCCTGTCCATCTCTGTAATCCTAGCCCCCTGCCTATTAGTAACAAGACTTCAAAAGCCTTTAAATGTATCGAGACCATTATGAAACATTGAGACAGTGCTTTGCTCTCAAGAGGTCGTCTTGGGACAGTTGCTCTTATTGTGGACAAATTCTTTGAAAAAATGTTGATCTTGCCAGTCACAGGGATGCTATAACTCAGTGGTTCTCAAACTTTTTAGCACCGGGACCCGCTTTTTAAAACGACACCCACTTAGCTTTAAGAAATGCTCAAACGTTTACCGTATTTATCGGCGTATAAAACGCACCGGCGTATAAGACGCACCTTCCTTTTGGCCCTGGATTTCAAGAAAAAAAGATTTAAAGCATTTTTGGGCCACTTGGCCACTTACTGCTTGGCTGCTTAATTAGCTAATTTACATAAATTGCACAAAAATACCAGGATCTCTTTTAAAACACACAGCAATAAGACACATGAACAAAATGCACCAGAATTTAAATCCCAAGTACAAAAAAAACCCAGACTCAACTCTTTTTCCCCCAACCCACCCATGCACAGTTTCCAAAGTAAAAAACATAAAAGTACAAAAAAAACCCCAGACTCAACTTGTACCACCTTACCACCCCCAGACTCAACTCTTACCAACTCTTAAACAACATAAATCCCAAATACAAAAAACCCAGACTCAACTCTTTTCCCCCACCCCACCTATGCAGTTTTCAAAGCCTCCCAACTAGGCCCAGTTCAGAAGCTTACCCATGCTGCATTCAAGAGCAGGCCCTCGGCAGCTCAGCTGAACTGAACTGAGCACAGTGCCCTCTGATGGCTGCTGAGAAGCTCAACTCATGCACGTGCATAAATTAAACCCGACAAACAGCTGTAGATCGGATAGATTAGTTAGGGAAGAAAGCACAAGGGAGCTCTCCGGCTCCGGAAAAACGCGGTAAGCCCGAAAATGCTTTAAAACGGGCAAGGGGGGGAAAAGGGATTTTTTTAGTATTGGCGTATAAAACGCACCCTACTATTTTGGGTCACAAATGTAGACAAAAAAGTGCGTCTTATACGCCAATAAATACGGTATCTCCCTATATTTACACATGTTTGCAAACTGCAAGAGCTCAGCTCTTTGAAGGGCAATTAGCAGCTATCTGGCTTTTGAATAGCCTCAGGGCTTGAGGCAATTACTTACCTGATCTTTCCATCACCTGGGTCCCACCAGAAATTAGGTCCCGACCCACCAAGTGGGTCCCGACCCACAGTTTGAGAAACACTGCTGTAACTGCTGTTAACTACAAAGAGGCACTTTATACAGTGGAGCTTCTGTTACATTTCGCAGGGGGATAGCCGCTGTCCCTCTTCACCCCGGCATAGTGTCTCCCAGTGGCCGTTTGTGACATCTTTTTTGATGGTGAGCCCTTTTGAGGCAGAGCACCATTTATTTTGCTATGTCAACCACCTTGTGGACTTTTCTGTTGACAAGTGGCAGATAAATATTCTTAATAATAATTGTCATTCCCCAATGGGAAGGCACATGTGAGGGGTACGTTGTGGGGTGAGGAGATGACAGACACCCTCCTTGAGGAAGACAGTGCTTGTTTCATTGGGGGGGGCTCTCGAGTGGTCCCTCGGTTGTGTGTCAAAGCCGCTGTGTTCCACCAATTCTCCTGCCTCCTGGGCAGTTTTGGGGTACTTGTTAACAGGGCCCTCTGAACCCCCTTTGACAGAATGTGCATAAATTGTTCTCTTTTAACTCCTCCCTGGTCTTGGCTCCGTCCCCGTCACGCATGTCTCACAGGCTGGGTCCAGTCGATCATCGTTGCTTCTGGGTCAGCTCGGAGGCAGCATCTGCCAGGGCTCCACTGATCTGGGGCCTCTGGCGATTCAGAGCATCTATTGCAGGGAAGTCTTGGTCGAGGCAGGAGGCTGCTCAAGGTTTTCCATGACGGACTCTGCCTCATCTCCGACAGGGCCAGCGCACAAAGTGTTTCTCGCCAGCATCAGAGACTGGGGTGGGAGTAGGAGAAGAGGGGGGCACACACAAGGGTGATGATAGTGTGAGGTGAGGCGTGTTACTGTGCATGGAAATCTCCCATGGGGAGAGGGAGAGAAGCGCTGCTCGCAGTGCTGCTGTGGCCTGGCCGCAGCAGAGCTTTGAATAAGAAAAGAGAACCAGTTGCATGCAAATCTGACTTGAAAGTGGCAGAAGAACGCAAAGCTCTGCTGTTCCCTGTTTCCAATCCACCAGAGTGTGTATTCAATTAGACCGTATTTTCCCTCTGCTATTGGTGGAGGTCTGAGCAGATGCTTTCTGAGCAATTGCTTCTAATCTGGGCTGAATGCTGTGTCATGAGAGGCGGTGATGACAGATCCAAACCTTGTTGTTGGCTCTTGTATGTCGCCCTTCTCTTCGGGACTACTTTGGCAGGCATATGAAGCATATACCAGCCAGCCAGGTGTCTCTCTGAAAGTCTCTGATTGTTTCTCTGTTTGTTCTGCCATTTGTCAGGCTTTCAGTCTGGTTTCCCTGTCAGTGTGTTGGGGACGTGCCTCCTGTTGGGCCCCCTGAATGCTCAACTAAAGTTATTTTTTAAAGTACAGGATTGATTTTAATTTCTACCTTGGCAACAACACAGTATCTACAATTCAACGCAGTCACATTTGGGGGAAAGAAGAGGAGAGCCAGGACACATTCTCCCCTGTTAGGCATAAGCATTTTTCAAGCTACTTATTTTAAAATATTCATATTCTACCCTTCCTCCAATCAGGAGGTTCTAAGGCAAGCAGAATTTAAAAAGATCAGTTCAGTCGCTGATGGGCAGTGGGGGGGATGGGGGAGGGAGTGGGTGGATCATGGGTGTTTCTAGACGGGGAAGGGGGAGGAACCAGGGGTGGGGAGGAGGCAGGCGGGGGTGGATCTGACTAGCAGTGGCACATGCTGGATCTTATCCCCTCCTTTTCAAACTTCCTTGCCCCTTTCCTCTCCTTGGACATATGCCACCAAAAGAGGTGGCATGTGTCTGAGGAGACCCATTGCCGCTCACACAGCCTACCAGGAGGTAAGTAGAACGTTCTACTTGCCTCCTGCAGGCTGCCCAGGTGCCCCCCCCACCATAGGTTTGCAATGCGTGTCATTTTGGCGGCGTGTGTGAATCAGCACAGGTGGTGGGGGATAGGATTAGATGCTCAACCATATTGCAACAAACCACAACAGAAGAGCGATAAAATCTGAACATCAGGCAGCAGTGCACAAAATAAAACAAGGCTGTACACCATGCCCCACCCTCCCCAAAGCTAAAGGAAACAAAGAGGGGAGTAGGAATGGCAGGCCCCCCTCCAGATTATTGCCAGCGAAGAAGGAGACTTACAGCCAGCCAGATTCTTCTTCATTTTGTTCTGGTCCTTGTGGCCTTTATTTAGTTAATTACATATTTTTATACCGTGTTGTCAAAAGTGGTGTAAACCAACAAAAAGTACAACAATGCAACCGTATTTAAAACGGCAACCTGATCAGACATTTGAAATAAAAACCGCTCAAAAAGGCAACGTCACTCAAAAGTGTGATGGCACAAAAAAGTCTGCAACTCTGGGAAGCTCGTCTCGCCTCTTCTGGGAGGAGGCTTCCCTATCTTCCCCATCTGCCAAGCGTGCTCGTCTCCTACAGCTGCTGCCCCAGGTGTGGACGAGGTGGCATAAAGGGCTGCTGCCTAGCTTTGATCTCTGTGGGCAGGTGGGTTCCTACGGGGAGAGATGGTCTCTAAGGCGTGAAGGGTATGCAGTTGTGGTTCTGAAGATCAGGTAGGATATAAATATCCAGCAACATCTCTAAAGCAAGAGGCACAGTCCTAGGATTTGGGCAGACCTCGGTGCCCTTCCTGGCTCATTTCCTCACCAGGGTCCGGCAGGATGAATTCTGCAACGAAGCAGCCAGATGCAAACTTGGGCTGGTTTTGCGATCCGGCACTGGTCAAAGGAACTGGCTGAGGATGCCAACGGTTGGAGACCTTTCCAGTCTCATCTGTGGCGTCTACCTCTGGCTGCCCCTTCGGGTCTCGCAGGTTGCCTTGTTTGCTCCAGCATGACATTAAAGCCCATGAAAACTGTTTCTATAGCAACAGGTCCTCGCACCTCTGACGCAAAATCTCAAAAATGTCAGTGCCTGTCTTCTCTCTCCCCGATCTTATCTGCCTTCCTCCCTTTTCTGCTCTTTGCTTTCGCTCAGCGTCACTTCCGTTGACTGGAGTTTGGCGCATTCCCTTCCTCTCCAAAGGCGGCCGCTGTAAATGGTCGCTAGCCACAAACGGGTTGCAGGAGAACGAAGTGATCCCTGGCTGGAAGCCTCCGGAAGACTTTGGGTAGGATCCAGCCAAGGCGACCTGCATCTAAGCCCTGTTAGGGAGAGTTCGCCTGGTGCTTAAATCTCTCCCATTGAAGAGATTTCAAGCGGGACTTAAAAGAGCTGAATTTTCCCTGGATTGTGGCCCTTACACACTCTGTTGTTCTTCCCTTGACTCTGTTCCTAAGGGCTCTGGTGGGCTTTGTTTTTCTTTTCACGGTAGCACCCATGCAGGGAGGGAACCGGAATTGGGACTGTGGCAAGTGGAAAGGAGGAGGGGTTTTTTTTTTTCACCCCTGGTCCCCCAGTCCTGATACAGATCAGCCCCCTCCGCATGGCTACTATTTGTTGGGGGGGGGGAGGAGTTCCCATTGATGTCAATGGTAGCTTTCCTCTTGGGTGATTGACAGCTGCAAGGAGCAGGCTGATCTGGCCTGGGCACTCTTGCAGTCGCTACTGCACAAAGGGGAACGATGCAGGGTAGGGCTGAGGGCGCTACTAGTGGGACATTTAGTGTGGCTCAGTGCCAGAGCTCGGTTGCTGCAGAGTCCTGCACGAGGGATGCCCGAGCTGCCTGGTGACGGGCAGGGGGAGTAGCAGGTGGCAGCTCCTCCCATCCACCCCACGGGTGAAGGGGGGGATCTGTGGTGACGGGCCAGTACTGGGGGGTTCAGGAGATCAGTCTGGCCAACCTCTGATGCCACCCTTGGTTGGACCTCAGAGGCACTTCCTTTGAAAACAAATATGGTCTCACTGTAGTTAGTGATTTCTATCACACTTTCTCGTAATTCTCACTTACTCTCCCAACAGCCACATGAGGTAGGCCATTTGTAGCCTCATTTTATACAGGTAGAACTGAGTCTGAGCCAATGCAACTTTTTCCAAGGCCAACAGGGAACTCCTGGATGGGCACCAGTTGGAACCCAGGATTTTGTGCTCCAAATCTTCATATTATCCCCTGGACTTGAGAGGCTTGAACAGAAATCTTGTGTTCTCTAGTGATGTGTGCTGGGCCCTATACAGAAGATGGAAGTGTCGCGACCTCTGCCCAGAGAGTTTAGTCTCCATAAGGCAGGTAGGGTGGGGAGGATGGTGTCGGGGTGAATTGGGTATGGTTGGAAGAGCAGGCAAGTGAGGCTGCGGTGAGATGGCACTCCTGGCAAACCCTGGGCATTCAGGGCAGCCACCATGCTGGTCCCAGTCTTTTGAGCATCCTCCTGGAAAATGGTGGTTGGCTGGTCCCCGTAAAGGTCAACAAGCTTTCCAGTGTTGTCATGGAGGGTGACACTCAGATCATGGCACAGACAAACTCCTGATTGATTCGAAGGGCAGCTGGACGAGCTCGGAGAGGAAAGGCTAGAGATGAGCCGAGGCCCGTGGTGAGCTGAGCAGATGACATGGTCACACACCAGAATCTCCCCTGTTGTGGTCAGGACAGCAAAGCCGCTCTAGGAAGAAACCACATAACTGGGCCAGTCTGCATGACAGGGAAGAGCCCTAGGAGCACTTCAGGGTTAGCAAGCAGTGCAAGCCTTCCTGCTGTCTGCTTCTTGGATATACTGGAGCTGATGGGGGGATGGGGTGGGGACCTGGTAGATCTATCTGTTGCCACCATCCCAAGCTAAGAAAATCAGGCAGAGGGATGTTGTTGTTCAGTCGTTAAGTCGTGTCCGACCCTTCGTGATCCCATGAACCATATCCCGCCAGGCCTTCCTGTCCTCCACTATCTTCCTGAGTTCGCTCATTTTCATGTTTGTTGCATCGGTGATGCTGTCTAACCATCTCATCCTTGGCCTTCCCCTTCTCCTTTTGCCTTCAATCTTTCCCAGCATCAGAGTCTTCTCCAGAGAGTCCTCTCTTCGCATTAGGTGGCCAAAATATTTGAGTTTCAGCCTTAGTACCTGTCCTTCCAGGGAACAGTCAGGCTTGATTTCATTTAGAATTGACTGATTTGATCTCCTAGCAGTCCAAGGGACTCTCAGGAGTCTTCTCCAGCACCACAGTTCAAAAGCATCTATTCTTCGGCGCTCAGCCTTCCTTATGGTCCAACTCTCGCAACCATACATTGCTACTGGGAACACCATCGCCCTGACTATACAAACTTTTGTTGGCATGGTGATATCTCTGCTTTTTATTATGCTGTCTAAGTTTGCCATAGCTTTCCTTCCAAGGAGTAAGCGTCTTTTAATTTCATGGCTGCTGTCTCCGTCTGCAGTGATCTTGGAACCCAGAAAAGTAAAATCTGTTACTGCTTCCATTTCTGCCCCTTCTATTTGCCAAGAATTGATGGGACCCGATGCCATGATCTTAGTTTTATTAATGTTGAGTTTCAAGCCAACTTTTGCACTCTCCTCTTTCACTCTCATCAAGAGGCTCTTTAGTTCTTCTTCACTTTCTGCCATTAGGGTGGTATCGTCTGCATATCTGAGGTTGTTGATATTTCTCCCGGCAATCTTGATTCCGGCTTGTGATTCATTCAGCCCTGCATTTCTCATAATGTACTCTGCATATAAGTTAAATAAGCAGGGTGACAATATACAGCCTTGCCGTACTCCCTTCCCAATTTTGAACCAATCAGTTGTTCCATGGCCGGTTCGAACTGTTGCTTCTTGACCCGCATACAGGTTTCTCAGGAGACAGGTAAGGTGGTCTGGTACCCCCATCTCTTTAAGAATTTGCCACAGTTTGTTGTGATCCACACAATCAAAGGCTTTTGCGTAGTCAATGAAGCAGAAGTAGGTGTTTTTTTGGAACTCTCGTGCTTTCTCCATGATCCACCGCATGTTGGCAATTTGATCTCTAGTTCCTCTGCCTCTTCGAAACCCAGCTTGTACGTCCGGTAGTTCTCGGTCCACGTACTGCTGAAGCCTAGCTTGTAGGATTTTGAGCATAACCTTGCTAGCATGTGAAATGAGTGCAATTGTACGGTAGTTTGAACACTCTTTGGCACTGCCCTTCTTTGGAATTGGAACGTAAACTGACCTTTTCCAATCCTTTGGCCACTGCTGAGTTTTCCAAATTTGTTGGCATATTGAGTGCAGCACTTTCACAGCATCATCATTTAGGATTTTAAGTAGCTCAGCTGGGATATTATCATCTCCACTAGCTTTGTTGTTAGTAATGCTACCTAAGGCCCACTTGACTTCACTCTCTAGGATGTCCGGCTCTGGGTCAGTGACCACACCAGCGTGGTCATCATGAACATTAAGATCTTTCTTGTATAGTTCTTCTGTGTATTCTTGCTATCTCTTCTTAATCTCGTCTGCTTCTGTTAGGTCCTTGCCTTTTTGTCCTTTATCATGCCCATCTTTGCACAAAACGTTCCCTTGATATCTCCAATTTTCTTGAAGAGATCTCTAGTCCTCCCCATTCTTGTTTTCCTCGATTTCCTTGCATTGTTCATTTAAGAAGGCCTTCTTATCTCTCCTTGCTATTCTCTGGAAATCTGCATTCAGTTGTTTATATCTTTCCCTTTCACCCTTGCTTTTTGCATTCCTTCTTTCCACAGCTATTTGTAAAGCCTCATCTGACAGCCACTTTGCTTTCTTGCATTTCTTTTTCTTTGGGATGGTTTTAGTTGCTGCCTCCTGTACAATGTTACGAACTTCCGTCCATAGTTCTTCAGGCACTCTGTCTACCAGGTCTAATGCCCTAAATCTATTCTTCACCTCCACTGTATACTCATAAGGGATATGGTTTAGGTCATATCTGACTGGTCTAGTGGTGTTCCCTACATTCTTCAGTTTAAGTCTGAATTTTGCAATAAGAAGCTCATGATCTGAGCCACAGTCAGCTCCAGGTCTTGTTTTTACTGATTGTATAGAGCTTCTCCATCTTTGGCTGCAAAGCACATAATCTATCTGGTTTTGGTATTGACCATCTGGTGATGTCCATGTGTAGAGTCGCCTCTTGTGTTGTTGGAAAAGAGTGTTTGCTATGACCAGCGTGTTCTCTTGACAGAACTCCGTTAGCCTTTGCCCTGCTTCATTTTGCGCTCCAAGGCCAAACTTGCCTGTTGTTCCGTTTATTTCTTGATTTCCGACTTTAGCATTCCAGTCTCCTATGATGTAAAGGACATCTTTTTTGGGTGCTAGTTCTAGAAGGTGTTGTAGGTCTTCATAGAACCGGTCAACTTCATCTTCTTCGGCATCAGTGGTTGGGGCATACACTTGGATTACTGTAATGTTGAATGGTTTGCCTTGGATTCGAACTGAAATCATTCTGTCGTTTTTGAGGTTGCACCCCAGTACTGCCTTTCCCACTCTTTTATTAACTATGAGGGCTACTCCATTTCTTCTAAGGGATTCATGCCCACAGTAGTAGATATGATGGTCACCTGACTTAAATTCGCCCATGCCCGTCCATTTTAGTTCGCTGATTCCCAAGATGTCAATGTTCAATCTTATCATCTCATTTTTGACCACATCCAGCTTGCCTTGGTTCATAGACCTCACATTCCATGTTCCTAAGCAGTATTGCTCCTTGCAGCATTGGATTTTCCTTTCAACCTCAGACACATCCACAGCTGGACGTCCTATTGGCTTTGGCCCAACCGCTTCACTCTTTCTGGGTCTACTTGGAATAGTCCTCCGCTCTTCCTCAGTAGCATATTGGACACCTTCCGACCTGAGGGGCTCATCTTCCGGCGTCATATCTTTTAGCCTTTTGGTACTGTTCATGGGATTTTCTTGGCAAGGTTACTGGAGTGGGTTGCCATTTCCTTCTCCAGTGGATCACTTTTAGTCAGAACTCTCTGCTACGACCTGTCCGTCTTGGGTGTCCCTGCACGGCATAGCTCATGGCTTCATTGAGTTACGCAAGCCCCTTCGCCACGACAAGGCAATGATCCACGAGGGGAGGCAGAGGGATACTGTCTGGGAAAAGCCGCTCCTTCTAGGACAACACAGAACCCAGGAGTTCCTGTTTAAAATCAAATCACAGTAGCGCCTGTGGGCAATCATATGTGATAGAAGCCCACTAAATTACCCATGAAAATGGACTAGGCAGGCAAGGAGTCAAAATGCAGCTGGTGTATTAAAAAACGCCAAAGAAAAAGGAATTGAACACAATGGGAAAGTGGGGTGGAGAAAGTACAGCAAGCAGGCTGATGAAAAAATCCTGCACTTGGCTGGATGAACTGGTAAAGTATGCCAGCTGGTTTGCGTGGAAAGAGCAAACCAAGCCGTCAGTTTCTTAAACATGTCAAGCTAGAAACACAGTCCCTATTGCTGGGTATTGACCTTGTCCCAGGGATCCTGGTCTTCTATACTTACTGGAGTGTGCCTTCCACAAACCAGCAGCTGGTTCTAATGACAGATGTGGAAAGGGGATTCAAATCCCCTTCAAAGGGGATTTAAATCTCCCCTCCCGTCCCCAGCCTCCCGCCCTGCCCTCCCCTGCTGGTTACACCGGTGGTGTAAGTTGGATAGGATTGTGCTGTAGGTGAACAGGAAACAGCTGGCCACTTCTTCCCGCCCCTTTACCAAGACAGCTGGGTTTGGCTGCCCAATCAGTGGGTATATACCAATCTCTGTAGGAGGCTTGGCTAGGAGTGATTGTCTCTGGGGGAGCCCAGACAGAGAGAAGGCACAATATACACATCCAGCCACGTGGCTGTTGGAAATGGCATTTCAGGCAAAGGGGATGTCCCAGCAGCTTTTAGGATGCTGAAGCAGCACAGAAACCTCCGGGGGGGGGGATTAGAACTGTCCAAATAGGGGGACAATCAGGCAGTGAACACACTGCAGGGTCCCCATAAGAGCCTCGATTACTGGCTCCCTGTGGTTTTGCAGCCAACTGCAACAAGAGAACCGATTGTGGTGAAGTCCTTAGCCATGTGGCATAGGCAGGATGAGGTGGCCAGTGGCTTTTGCCACTAGTGCTTGAGAGTGAGTTTTGGGAAGAGGTTTTGGTGGTAACAACAGGAGACCAGTGGCTCATGGGAAGTGCTGAGTGGTGGACGAATGATGTCTGTCCTTCTTGGGCATCTTTCTGGCTTGTGTCTTCTCTTTGCCTCTCTCCCCCCACCCCCAGCCAGACCCTCCCTGGTGCTGGAACAACACAACAGAGCAGCTGCGTCCTTCCAGCAGCAGTCTCAGTCACCAGGGTTACCTGCGTCGGTCTGGCAGCTCTCAGGAAATTAAAACCACCCATGATAGCATATCGCTACTGGCTCCAAATGGCAGTTCATAGGTATAAATGCCTGGCCTGTGTTGCGGGAGCGGGAGGGGGGGCTTTGTGTGTCACAGGAAGCTATAAAAGAAAAGGCAACCAGCACAGCTGTTGGGTTTGGATATTAGCTTCTTAGTCACTTGGAGATCAGAACGAAGCTTGCTTTTGATAACGCCTCGCCTGGCCGGCCGCTCCTGCCCTTTGTTGTTATTCAGATTGGCTCTCTATAAGGTCTCCAGGAACTGTAGACAGTATAAAATGAGGTTAAGCCACATCTTTATTTATATCCTCTGTCTCTTCCCTCTTGCCTTTTATTTTTATTCTGAGGGTTTGGGGCAAGTAACCAGGACCAGAAAAACCCCAAGACATTGGAAACGTGTTACTGTGGTGCCTGCTATTGAGTTCCAATGCACGTTCTTGTCTTCTTGTTTGTCCTTACAATAGTCTCTGTGAGTTGTGCCCTTATTCCCCTTTTACAGATGGGCAACTGAGATGGAGATCATTTGCCTACGCAGTGAGGATTGGCCTGAGATTATTACTTGGTTCCTGCTGTTGTTTTTCTTGTTATTATTTTTGAGTATTTATGTACCAGTTTGCCACAAAGTGGTCCAGATAGAGATGGGATTGGGGAGGAGTTGACAAAGCATAATTGTTTGCTGTATCTTGCTAATGTGACTGGTTTGATTTCAGATGTCCTAAATGATGCCATCTTTGATGAAGACCATGATGAAATGGTGATTGTGAAGGACATAGACATGTTCTCCATGTGTGAGCACCACTTAGTCCCATTTGTTGGAAAGGTAACCTTAACTTTTTTTCCCTTTTCACAAATTGAGTAGGCCATTTAGTTGTTTCATTTTCTCTGTGTAAACCGCTTAATGAACTTCTTTGTTGAAAAGCAGCATATAAATACTGTACTCAATAACAACAACAACAACAACAACAACAACAACAACAACAACAACAACAACAATAATAAGTAGACCAGTAGTTCTAAATATTTGGCTCACAGAGTCCATTAGAGTTTGGTCACCAAGTTATCAGACGTGACCCATAAAAGGGCAGTTTTAGGATTTGTGTTTAGCCAGCTCTGCAGGGGGTGGAAGGTGCATGTAACTATAGCTTATAAATTACAGGCACAATGTATAAATGCTGCAGCTAATAGCCACCTTAGGGATGTGGGTGATTTCAGTTGGGGAATTGGCACAGGAAGGAAGCGTTAGACTCCCCTTCCCCCAACCCTCCCGGTGGCCCTGATGCAAATTGCCCCCTCCAGCTGTTTTTTTAAGACAGGAGAAAAGTCTCTGGGAGCTGTAAGCATAGAGCATCGCGATCAGCCCAGGATTATGTTTTAATTCCATGTCATGGAAAGCTTCCTTTGTTGATTTCTGAGTATATGATAAAGGAACAGGAACAAACCAAGTCAGGCCTTTTCTGGCCAGTCAGCAACCTTAGCAGAGTGACACATTATTTATTTATTTATAGAATTTTTACCCCGCCTTTCTCCCACCAGGGCAACCAAGGCGAATTACAACAAAAACATTAAAATACATGAATACATTTAAAATCAAGAATTAAAATAATTAAAAGCAATTAAAACAATTAAAACAAACAGCCCCAGTGGGTCATCCACATTTACATTTGTTAAAAGCGATTTGTTAAAAAGCCATTACAGCCAAGGTGGGCAGGAAGAGTCTATCCCCCACCAACTGATAGCATGCAGTGCTGCTGACGGAGTGCATGTTGCATGCTAAGGGGGGGGGGAATAGGGGACAACGACTAGATGGCCCGGGAGAGGTAAGTAAAAACCTTTTTTACTTACCCTCTCGTAAGCCGCCTGGCCATTAATGAGTTTCCTTGGACCCACACCAGCTATTTAGCTGGCGTAACTCTGAGGAGCCTCAGGGGGGCGTATCGGGCTGGGAAAAAGGGGATAGGATCTTGGTGTGCATCACTGCCGCTGAGACCCGCTCCCCACCCTGGTCTTCTCCCAAACCACCCCTACTGCCACCTTACCTGCTCCAGTGCTGCTGGCGTGTGTGCTGGGCCTCTGGCCTGCAGGGCCTGACAGTGACCACGGCTTTTATGACACCGGCCCAGGAGTTACATCAGCAGGTGGCCAGATCTGCTGCCATCGGCCCTCAGTAGGACTGGGCAGTAAATGACCTTTTCACAAATTGCCATGCTTTCATTCCTTTCGAATCCCCTTTTTCCATGTTTCCCAATGGGTTCTCCTCCATGTAGGGGGAGGGGATACTTGCATACACCTGCTGGTATCTGCAGACATCTCAGTGTTGCTGGAAACCCCCTTCAGTGCTTATTATTCAGTGCAATAAACCTCTCCCGGTTTATTGTGCACTAGCAAAAGTCCAAATTAAGGATTTGAGAAACTGAAATTACTGAAATTACATGCTACATTGAAATTACTGGATTTTACCAGAATAAATTCTGCGACTTGCTTAATTTTGGAAGAAAATGCTTAATATTTTAGTATTATTTCACCTGCTTCCAGGATTCTGGTTTTCAAAAGAACTGGAATTTCATTGATTCACATGGGTAACAAAAAGGGAAGAGGGTACAGGAATTGAGTCTGGACTGAGAGTATCGCTTATTTGTTGGGCTTTAAGGAGCTGGGCTTTTCGTCTATGAGTGGAGTGTGGTGGTGGGGGGGCACAGGCTATTTTAACGTCTGCTGGTGACTATTCTAAACCTTGTTGCGGCGGGAGACCCTTCTAAGCACACAGTCTTCCCCCGCACGCGCTCCCTCTTGCGGTGCTGTGCGCTGTCTTTCTGCCTTGACCCTGTCTCCGTTGTGATGGGTTCTGACATTTCATTTCAAAGCCCTTCGTGTAGCAGCCCCAGTGGCACGCCTCGAGGCCAGGCGTCTTTGGTTTTTAAACCTGATCGCCCTGGACGTGAGCCTTGATCTCTTCCAGATCATGCGCATCATCAGGGAAGGGCTGCCAGAGGCACAGTGTGGCTCACTGCTTCCTGTGAACTCTTTTCTTCTGCCAGGCTCACCTTCGTCTTTTTCTTTCTGATAGAACCGTTTCAAAAGGCTTTAGAGCTCTGGAGTGCTGAATGCGGCAGTGCCTCCCTCTCCCTCGTTCTCCTTCCACAAGAGAAGGAGCCCCTTCCTCCTTCCAGGCTCCTCAGACACTAGAGGGCTCAGTCCTTCCTCCTCTTCTCTCCCTCTCCCTGTAGGTCACAAGGGTGGGGAACCTATTTGCGGTGGAGGGACATTTTCCCATGGGGAAAATGTGTCGCGGGCCAGCCCTTCACCGCAAACTCCCCCCATATGCGCGCCCGCCCCCCCCCAATTGCGTGCCCCCCGCAATTGCTCTCCTTACCTTCTCCGGGCCACCGCCGCCGGCTCCACACTCACCTCGTCGGCGACTGCTTCTCAAAGCAGCTGTTGGACATGCGCAGAATGCCACTGAGGCCAAGAGATTGCCCTCTCTTGGCCTTAGCGGCGTTCTGCGCATGTCCAGAACAGCCGCTTTTAGAAGGAGTCGCCGACGAGGTGAGCGCGGATCCGCCGGAGCCTCCGGTCTGGTCTTGCGCGGGCCGCACCTGATGTACTCAGGTCCGGTCTCGTGCAGGCCGGACCGGATCGCCCCGGGGGCCGGAAACGACCCGCGGGCCGGAGGTTCCCCTCCGCTGCTGTAGGAGAAGAGAGAATGAGTAAGGAGACAGTAGGAGGAGGGTGCCATACATTCCTGGTAATTGCACGAACAGAGCCTGGCACATTGTCGGTGGGAGCTGAGCTCGCCACGATCATATCGTCTCATTACCCTCTCTAGTCTATAAAGACTCCCAAGTCTGTGTCCCCCAACTCTGAGCAAGAAAGCAAAGAATCTGTGTATGCTGGAGGGTGTTTTCTGGTTCTTGTGGCAACACCCTCTTCTTCTAAATGTCACAAAACTCAGTTCTAATTTCCCGATTGCCACTTTGTCCAGGATCCGGCAGTACAATTCACCGAGTGTGCACCAGGCCAGGAGGAGTCCAGGATTCCTTCTTGTTTCTGGTCTGGCCAGGGCTGCAAGTGAACCAAGCCTGGAATCCTCTGTGATGTGACAGGGCTGGTGAGACAGAGCCATTTGTTCTGCCTCTGCTCTGCAAAAAACACTGAGCCAGCCCTGTGTCCCCCCCCCCTCCTGTATCATCTCTAGTATTAATTGCCTTATGCCTGTGGGGCAGGAGGCAGCTTAAAGGTCTCCTGCCCCAGAGCGTTAAATTCAGCATGGCTTTGTAGAGCCATGCGTAGGGACAGCTAAACAGGCTGTTCAACATGTTGTTGTTGCCCCTTTTTCCTTTGTGAAATAGCAGCTGTAGGGGGAATGGGGTCCCATGGTCCCAATCCTGAGCAGGCCTCTTGCTTGGAGTTGACAAAGAAGAAAATGAAAATGCACACTTGGCAAATGACCCGACTAGCGACCTGTCTAGTTTGTCCCTTCCTGTAAGTTTAATCAACCTCGACACTGAAAGATTTCTGACGGCCTCTTCCCTTATTTACAGGAAGGAGAGAAACACGGGAAGTGAGTTCACCAAGCAGGTTGCTTTGCTGCTTGTCCTTGGCCTTTCAGGCCTGCGCAACCGCATGTATGGCCACTGCTCCTTCCACACTGAAATGCACACTTCTGGGCCACGTTTGCCATGGCACGAATGCACACGCACGACTCTTTCAGGCTTGTGGAACAGACTTGTTTGGATTTATCTCATGGTGTTTTCTTTCTCCTTCCACCTTAGGTGCACATAGGTTACCTTCCTAACAAGCAAGTCCTCGGACTCAGCAAACTTGCCAGGTAAGAGCTACAGGTTCTTAGCGTAATGCAGATTACTGCGGTTGATCCCACTCCTTAAGTGAACTGAGCTACCTAATCTGACCCTCTGCATTCCAGCAAGCCGTAATATTGGTTCTAAGCCTCTTGGATTGTTGTGGTAAGAAACACCTGCCAGAAGGTACAGAAACTTGCAACTAGACCAGGGTGGTCCAACGTTTCGTACCTCGAGGGCCGTATGCGAACTTCGACATGAAACCCGGGGGCCGCACAATAAATTAAATTATTAATTAATTAATAATAATGACCGATGCATGCCCCGCCCCGCTGTCTAGCATGCCCCGCCCACGCTCCCCTGAAGATCGAAAAGGCGGTCGGCTCCAGACTGCCTTTCTGATCATCAGGGGAGCGTGGGTGACTGCGGGGGAGGGGAGCTCCAAGAGCAGCCGGGGGCCGCAGCAGAGGCCTTTGGGGGCCGCATGCGGCCCATGGGCCACGCGTGGCCCATGGGCCACGCGTTGGACCACCATGAACTAGACATTGCATTTGTGCATTTCTACACAGCCCATGCCACGTTTATGTATATGGAGTATGCCTAGGAAGTAGGAGGGTACCGTTTTGCTCCAGGGTTCTGGAAGTCTTTACAGTATTCAAACTGAATACTGAGAGAGCCATTTGCTCCCTGTGCCAAAATTAGCCTTTGGCAGAAGTAGTGCTTAAGGCCATGCTGTGTTGGAGCTCTGAAATGGGAACGCTCAGCATAACTGTCTTCGTGTGCTATGGGGGAGGACAACCATTCCTTTTCTCCCCCCCCCTCGTGCCAAGCCCTGATCCAGATACCTCCCCCCCCCCAAACCTGCTACTAACCACGGAAGGGAATATAATCCATTCCTTTAAATTTAATTTTTCTCCTTTGCTGCTAATTGCTATGGGGCATGTATGTGGCAATTCAGGTTGGGGTTGGAACTCCAACATAACATGACAATTGGCCGTATACTGGATCTGGGTTCAAGGTTATCCTGTTGTGGAGCCATCAGTACAGGAACATTCCTGAGCCTCCAGGTCATGTCATGGTTTGGAAGACTGGATTTTCAAGTCCTGAATGAGGGATGTGACAAGGGCTAAAACGTTTATGGATGGGGTGGGGGAAGGAGGAGAAGTGAAAATTTCCCACCTTTATAACCATTGTAGAAGCTGGAGGGAGAGGGTCACCCCATGAACCTATCTGTGTTATGATTTGCTGCCACAAGATGTCTTGGTGGCATTAGTATCTTAAGCGGCTTTAAAAAAAAAAGAGGATTTGACAGGATCATGGAGATAAGACCGACCTGTTCTCCATCATATTCTCTTTGTGGAACCTCCATAGCCAAAAGCAGTATATACCTAGGAATGCTAGATACTGGGGCCTGATGAGGAATGGTAGTCACTTCCTGCTTGTGAGCACCAGAGAGGCTGCCTGCAGTTGGAAATGGAATGCTCCAGACTCGTGTTTCAGCAAAGTAGCTCTTATGAAAGGGGATGACCCCCCATCTATGAGCTCAGTGGAAGATAGGCCATTTATAATTGGAATAAGGAAAAATATTACAACTGTAAGAACAATTCCAAAGTTGCTTCTAGAAGAGGTGTGGAACATATTGCTACTGCTGCTCCTGCTTAAATAGGAAGCCTTCTATTCCCAGTCTGGATTGATAACATCTCGGCTCATTCTATGGGGTCTGCACTGACCTTTTGGTTTAGTCAGCTGCTCAGTTAAATCTGACTTTTGATGTTCCTTTGTAACTTGCAGGGATCAAGCCCTATTTATGAGTTCTAGATTCAAAGCATGCAAAGCATTATGGTTCACTCTGAAAACTTTTATCTGTTTCACAAACTGCTGGGAGGTCTAGCCAGAGCATTGGACTCTCTGTAGGAAAGCTGACATTTTAGAGAGATTATTATGTCATTTGGGATGGGGGTAAAAATTGCAAATCCTGCATGGGTGACCTGAACCCTTTAGCTCCAGAAGTGGCTTGTTCTTGTGAGGGGAGAAAATGCATTTTTTTCTTTATTTAATAAGTTTGTATCCTGCCCAGTGGCGATGGCGTGTGTCTCTTAGCCCCGTCTTTTAGCAGCCTCCTCGCCCCTTTCTTCTCTTCGGACTTGCGCCAGCTACAGAGCTGGCGCAGGTCCAAGGAGACCCATTGCAGAGGATTTGAAATACTGTGTACGGTTCCATAGCTCAAAAAGGATATCAGAGAGCTGGGAAAGGCACAGAAAAGGAAAACCACAACTATTGAGGGATGGAAGCCTTTTCCCTCTGTGGAAAAGACCAGAGCATTTGGGACTGTTTGGTTCGGAAAGGTGACTAATCGGTCCATGCGCTCACCACATCCTTGACCCTGGCAGGCCTGCACACGCGGGGGGAGGCGACCCTCTGCGTCCCCCCCTAACCGTGGGCTCTTCTGTGCGCACTGTTGACACACACGAAAAGCAAACGGCACCAGGTCAATAGTGTGATGAAAGGCCTGACGCTACAGGGATGGGGCACACAATGCAGATTTCTAAAATACCGTGCGTTGTGGAAAAAGTGGCGCTTTCTTTTCTGTCTCATAAAACGAGACCTTGAAGTGAGTGCTAGAAGTGGAAGAAGGAAGGATGAGGGATGGTTGCCCTGCAAATTAAGCCAGGCTGAATTGAACAGAGGTGGGCTGGTTTGGGGAAGCAACCCAGTGTGGCTGATGTGCAGTCGGTTTAGGACAGACAAAAGGAAGTTTTTCTTTCCAAAACACATCCTCAAGTTATGCAATCCACTGCCATAGGGTATGGTAATGCCCATTGGCTTAGATGGCTTTAAAAGGGGATGAAATGAATTCCTGGAGGAAGAGAGGCCTGGCAATTGCGACCAGTCCTGCAACAGAGTGTTGTTGGAGTGCTGCAGGGCTGCTGCTGCCTGCCCGGAGGTGCCTGGTTAAACGGGATCGTGGCCTCGATGCAGAGGCGTTCTTTAATGGGGGGAGCTGGTGTGCTCCACCCCAGGCGCCAAGTGGGTGCGGGGGTGCGGCAGCCGGGCTCGGGGCTGTGCAGAGCGGCGCGGCACCGGAGCCCGGCTGGCGCGACCCCCGGAGCAGCGCGCCCACTCGGCGTGTCCCCGGCCTCCGGAGGCTCCGCTCCGAAGGCCGGGGATAAGCCCTCCTTAGAGTGACTGCCCAGTTCGGCGGTCAAGGGCTTTATGTGGCGCTCCCAGCCCTCCCGGCGCCTGGGGGCGTTCCCAGCCCTCCCGGCATGTGCAAAACATATAAAAGCCGGCGACGCGTTCGGCTTTCTCATAAAGCCCTCGACCGCCGAACTGGGCGGTCGTTTTGAGGAGGGCTTATCCCCTGCCTTCGGAGCGGAGCCTCCAGAGGCCGGGGACGCGCCGAGTGGGCGCTCAGCCCCGAGCCCGGCTGCTTGGGGGGGTGCTCCAACCCCCGCCCCCCCAGGCGCCGGGAGGGCTGGGAACGCCACTGCCTCGATGGCCTGTTCTTCGGACTCTTCTTAGGCTCTCCTAACCTGACGTGCTGCCTCCAGCTTTTCCCACCGACGTCTTGGCAATGGCGTTGTCTGGTGGGTGGCATTTGGTGATTCGCTCTCCTGATGACGATTGACTTTTGGGCACAGGAACTGCCTAATCTCTGGTTTCATTGGCCTGGGTGGGAGCAAATGTTGAAAACATTCTCCGGCATCTCGCCCACCTTGTGGCAATTTTTTTCATCCCGAAGACATTCATTTCAGCCCATTCATTGACGCTGCTAATGTGGCCCAGAGCAATTGATGGGTTTGTATGGATATGCTTGTCCACAATTATCTCTGAATGGCAGAGGCGCAGAAAGGACGTTCAGCTGGAATGGTCCCTCGCATCTGATGACTCTCTTTGTAGCTGCTAATAATGGCACTGGAAACATGTAATTTTCTTTCCATCTCTTCCTGATCAATACACCGCTTAAGTGAAGTGGCCCAGAATGTGGCTGGCTGAGGAGCAGCTGGTTTCATTCTGGGGAGGTTGCCCAGGAGAGTTTTGTTGTTGGAGAAGAGCAAGGGGGCAGAAGACAGATCAGTATCAACTGGCAGGTCTTTGGGTGACCTGCTGTGGATCTGCAGGAGTTCTAAGTGTTTAACAGTGGCAAGTTTTTAAAAGAAGGATTCTCTGTCACGGCCGGCCTTGTGCTGACTGTCCTCTCTTGGGCTCAGAGGTTTCTCACCTGTGAAATCCCAGGAGGAACGCTGGAAGCTGCCTCCTACTGAGCTCCACCTGGCTTGGCGGCAGCAGCAGTTGTCCAGGGTGTTGGGCAGGGATCTTTCCCCGCCCTGTCTAGAGATGCTGCCAGGGGTTAAACGTGAGAATTTTTGCATGCAAAGCAGGTGCCGCCCCTTCCATGGGTGGAGGCAGCCAGTCTGCACTGATGGTCTTTGAGAAGGGCTTTCTGCTGAAAGATTTCTGTCAAAAATTTCTGAAAGGTGCTGTCCTGTAATCCTTGCTTGGTAGTAACTGGGATGCAGATATATTTGTCGTTGGGGGTGTGATGTTCTCTGTGTTATGACCCAAGGGGTGCAGAGGTCATTGACTCTGAGCCACTGCTTGGTTTCACCCCATCACTGTTTGGCTCTTGACTGTGATGGGCAGACCTCAGGATGGGGAAGTGATAGTAAAAGACCCAGAAGATCCCGCAAGCCAGTTGTCTGCCCACCTCTGGCACAGGGCTAGCGGGTGCCGCCTCCATTCTTCCTCCCCTGAATCTTTCACAACAATATTACTGCTGAGGCAATAATACTCCTCCTCAGCAGATGAGAGCTAAACTAAAGCTCTCGTCTGCTGAGGAGTATTCTTGCCTCAGCAGTAATATTGTTGTGAAAGATTCAGGGGAGGAAGAATGCAGGCGGCAATGGAGACTACCCCACCCTTCCTTCAAGGAGCTCAGTCCGGTGTGTGCGGTTCCTCTCTCCCCCTCATTGTATCCTCACAACAACCCTAGGTCAGAAAGGGCAATGACAAGTGCATAGTTCGGTCAGGCAGGTGGTTAGTCCTTGGGAGGCACAGCCTAGGGGGAAGGGGGTGAGGCAAGCAACTGTCCCGTCCTGGGGTGGCCTGGAAGGCAGAATGTCCAGCAGGTGGTCCAAGGCAGGTGGTGAGAACTGGAACCAGTGAGGCAGACCAGGTCTGATCCAGAATCAAGACCCCAGAGAGTGAAAACAAACCAGGTTAAAGCCCAGGCAGGCAGAAGGCAGAAGGCCTGGAGAAGGCAACATTTCAGGACCCTGGACAGTTGCCGGGATCCTGTTTCAGCAGAGTGGGCGCTCTTTCATCCCTGCTCTCTGCCCCCACTGGCTGGGGAATGCTATTAAAGGGGTAATCCAGAGTCCTGGAGCTGAGCTCTCTGTTTGTCGGCTCCTGCTGGGTGATATGGTCAGCGGGAACCAGGGCGCATGAGGCTCCCGGCGAGGAGGGGCCTGGTCTCCGGTGCCGCTCTTTCTGGCGGTCTGGATTCAGCAGAGAGGTTGCAGGTCCCGTTGGGTGTGACCTGTCTCCTTGTGCTTGGTAAAGAAGGCTTCATGTGCGTAGAGGGCACTTGGGAAATAATCTTCACCACCTAAATGCCCCAAACTGACTGTGACTTCACAAGTATGCACATGATTGATTGAAGATTTCTATGCCACCTTCTCTCTTAAAAATTAAGATGCCCAAGGTGGCAGAATAAAAAAACGTATGTGGAGGAGGAGGCAGCCCATCTTTTCCTTGCCCTGTTTTGTGTGAGGCCAATTGTGGCTCACGCTCTGGTTTGTTAAGCTATTGGTGCAGTAGGACTATAATCTCTCCTAATAGGATTTCTCTAATGTGTGAGGTTTGTATACTGGGGGCCTGACCCCTGCACAGTAAACCAACCCATTTGTCCCTGGGGTTTCAAGCGGGTGAGCTTTGGAGCTGTCATGGAATCAAGCCACAGTTTGTCACATGCCGTGGCTGGCACCATTTTGCACAAAACTGTAGCAGTATCTGAGACAGATTTTCTTGCAGAAAAAAAGCTCTTGTAGTAGCCTGAAAGGAGGTCAGTCTCACCAGCAGAGAGCTGAACCCGGTCTGCAGCCACGCAGCCCACGAAGGAGTCTGCTAGAGGACGAGATCGCAACTGCGTTCTCTCCAACATTGATTGGGGGTGGACTTCCTTTTGGAAAGCTCAGCCGTATTTGAAGAACTCAGGCTGAAGTGCGTCTTGAGCCTTCACTGGGTAGGGTGGCAAGCCCAGCAGGCAAAGTCTCCGTGCATCCCTGTGGCCCTTTGTACTCTCTCACAAACTCACCCCATTCCCAGTAAGGGCATCTGGGAGTCTGTGTCCTCCCAGTGTGCTCCTTCAAGTAACTCAATGGTCTCCAAACTCCCTGTTCTTGAATGTCTCTCTGTGTATTTTTTTTTCCACTTACTGGTACATTGAATTGAATTTTTCATTGTACTTTTATTCCCTTCCCTTTCTTTCACTAGTTTCACTTTCACATACATTTAACAATGAACAAACCTCAGCAAGCTTGGTTAAATATTGCCAGTGAGAAGCACAAGCTTTATTGGAGTGGCCACTGAACTGCATTGGTTCCTTATATGTTTTTTTTATTTGGAGACCACTATTTCTTTGGCCCCTAAAAAGCAGGTTAACCTCAGAAGAAGCGGGATCTGCATCTTCTAAGGCATTTGGATGTCCAGTGCAGGCCAATGACCCTTCAGGGGGAAGTCATGCATGTCAACAAACATTTACACTTGTTTATTCATTTGTTTATTCATTCAGTAGACTTTTGCATTCAGCTTAGTATGTCACCCAAATTTGTGACCTCTGAATGGGGTTGTGAAATGGGGGGCGGCGGGTTTTGGCCTGGCCTGATTGCTTCATCACATCTACTGTAGTTCCACTCTGAGTGACTGTATAGCTTGTAGCCAACACTTTCCCCCTTCTGCCTCCATTGATAAAAGGGACAGACTCTTTTGTTGCTGCCCCCCTCCCAAGGGGAAGAGCACAGGTGGAAGGGATCCCCATGATGACTTCAGGGAACCTTCCGCCCCCTGCTGGTCCTCAGCCAAAGCCTCCTCCTCCTGCTGCTGCTGGTGCTGTGCCCGGTGCAATGCAGTGGGCTCTGCTGTTGTTGGTCCTGGGAGGTTCTCCTGCACCCTGCAGCTATCCAGTAACCCTCTCCTCTCCAGGCACACCCTAGTATGCAAGCTACTCTTGCTGTCATGGTGATATCCTATCCCGAACCCAGTTGGAGTCTTTCCACCTTTAAAAGGGCATCCCGGATACTGAGAGCTGGACAAAACAAGCCCACCTTGCAGTGCTGGTGAGACCTCACAGAAGGGAGCATAGATGATGGGCACCTGCTGAAATCACTTTGCTCCAGGATGACTTGCAAAGTGATAAGCTGGAAATGAGCCCCCAGAGGACCCAAAGTGTTTGCAGAGCATGAGATTTCATTGCCTCTCATGTTATTGTGCAAGGATGGTTTTTTGCATATTATTGGGGTGGAGAAGTAGGATTGTGTTATACATTTAAATACTCTTTGTATGTACCCATTGAATCTGTACCCAGAAAGTGTAGTTAAGAAAAATAATGCCTTTTTTCCCCTCCTAGGATTGTGGAAATATACAGCAGAAGATTACAAGGTAAGCAATCTCCTTTTCGATCTACCTAGTGAAGACTGTTTCTGTTCCATTAGTGTAATTAGACCATCACACAGATTACACACATTACAAATAAATTAGTAGGGCTATGAGTGAAGCAATGAAATTGGGAGGGGGATATTTGGGCAATTTTTAGGGATAGAAACTGGCTCAACCTACACAATCATCAAGGTGCAACTGTGAATGAAGTTTTGCTCTCTGCAGCTGCAAGTGACCCTATCAAGACTCCGTTTTGCAAAACTGCACTTTTAAGTTGCTGCTAGCAACCCCCCCCCCGAGCCCCTTCCTGCACACCAAGGGACGAAGACTCTGCCACAGCCCTGAACAGGGCACCTCGTCTCGTCCAGAGTGTGGCGAAGAAACCGACCCTGCGCCAGGGTTGCTGTGTGGCTCACTGTATCCTATACCCAGGATCCCGATCCCCAGTAGTCTCTTCCCCATTCCTGCCGGGTGTGACGGCTTATCAGAAGTATGGTGTTCTACATTGAAGCCCTACTCTTGAGAGCTACAGCATGAGCCCCCACCTGCAGTGGTATAGCCCTGACACAGCCTCAGGCTCGCCACATCAGTGAGCGCTAGCCTCGGAGCAGTTCAAGTCTGGTTCCCATCCGGGACCAGGCCTGCTTAGCTTCAGCGGTAAAGCTGTGTCATGTGCCCTTCACGCCATGCTCGGGACAGCATTTGCCTCACGTACCGTAGGGTTGGGACTTTTACATGGGCTTCCCTGGATGTGCCTGGTGTTAAGCTCCCCATTGCGGAGAATGCATGAATGTCACCCTTCCGTTGTTTTATAGAAAACAGGTTGGAACCATGGCAGGGAGTGGCGTTGAAGCTCCTTGCAGCCTTCTGGTCCTGATCCACAGGGGACTAACCTAGCTGTCGTTGGACCAAAACAAACCAGCACATGTTTCAAGGAACGCCAGGCCTAGATCCCTCAGACCTTCCCTTATTCCTTATGCTTGTTTTTTTACCAGTAGCCCGGCGGGGTGCGTTCTGAAACTATCTTGGGAGTTAGAGAAGGCTTAAGCGCTTTGCCCCCACAGTGGTCAGCACCCAATTGCACTGATTGATTTAAAAAAAAACTTCAGTGGAAGAAGCCAAACACATGCATTTTTCGTAAGGTGCAGCTTAGCCGTAATCTAAGGGTCAAGCTTGACGTTCCTTTCAGCTGGTTTGTATAATGTTAAATAGCAACCAGATTGAGGCCCCTGTGGTTGGGCTTTTACTCTACCCCCTGCCATGGTTCTGATCTGAGTTGGGGGGCCTTCCCCCTCCCCCCTGCAGTCCTGTCTGCCTACTAGTTATCAATTAAAAAAGCATAGTTTCAAATGGCATACTTCTAGTTGTCACCACACTTTTTGGAACCCAGGTCACTTATACATGTGTGCACTCCTGTGCATGTTTGTGGTGGACACCAAATCAATTCTGGGGAATTGCTCTTCAAACCGGGGGTGTGCAATTAACTCAAGCAGCTGGAGAAGCAGACAGCTGTCCATCTGGTAGAGCGGGACTAGATGAACTAACGTCAAATCTGCAAGTCTGTGTAGCCTCTTGGTCATTGGCCTGACTAGCAGAGCATCAGCAGCAGAAAGAGAGAAAGAAAGAAAGAAAGAAAGAAAGAAAGAAAGAAAACACCTTGAAAAGCAAACAGAGTCAGAAGGCCAGGCCCTTTCTATAGAAGGCGGGGGGGGGGGGGGGGTATTGAAAAGCAAACCCAGCCATGTGGCAGAGAATAATAGATTTTGGCTGCAAGGGGTTGAAGGCTGTGTCTGTGAAGGGGAGGAGGGGGCTCTCTGCCAAGCCCCTTACAGCAGGGAAAGCAACACTTGGGCTGAACACAGGGCGAGGGGGGGGGTGGAAGAGCAAGAAGGAGAGGCAAGAAGGGGAGGAAAGAAAAAAGGCGAAAAGGAGAGAGCAGGGCGTGTTTCTGTTTCCCCTGCACTGCATAGAAGGGCAGTTTTCACTTCCCCACTTGGAGTAGCATTTCTTCTGGGCAGACTGTTCTTGTCGGGGTCCCAGGACGGTCATTAATCTTCTCCCCCCCCGCTCTTGCTGCAGTTCAGGAGCGTCTTACAAAACAAATTGCTGTCGCCATCACAGAAGCCTTGCAGCCTGCTGGAGTCGGCGTGGTCATTGAAGCAACGTAAGTTCACACGGGCTTTGCAGAGTTTCCATAGTTGAGCGTTGTCCGCCATGAGCTGCTCTGTGAGCACCCTTGCCGTTTCCCAAGTGGGATGGATGGAATTAGGGTGCCCTTACTGGGAGAAAAGTGGGATCGATCAATCCATCAAATAAATAAGTGGGAGCTCTTGGTTCAGATTGGAGAGCATGATGTGAGTGACCTGTTACGTCCATTGATAGGGCCAGTTTCATAAGTGTGAAATTATTAGGTACCTAGAGAAGGGACGTGCTCCTAAAACTCGGAGGGATTTCATAGTGCTTCTCTTGGCAGCAGCCGAACTACAGTTGGCTTCTTGGCGGAAGTGTGCCCATCTGCCAACCGCTGGGGGATGGTTTGACAAAGTTTGGGAAGTCACGGACAAGATCTCAACTCAGATTATAGGCGCTATGAATCCATCATGTCCAGATTATTTTCGAATGAGGTGGCTTCCATTCCTTATCTGTGTTAATTCCATCAAAACAGAGTACAGGAGACCGAATGCAGTTCAGTTCCATTTTTATTCTGTTTGTGGCTTGGATGGTAACACGTAAGGAACGTGAGGAGAGTGTAGTGTGGGATTGGATGGAACAATTCAGTACAGCAAAATGCAAACATCCAGCAGCATCGGCGATGATACTTATGTTAGGGGCTGGCTGTTAAGATGTTTAAGAGTCAAAAATAAAAAAAGGTTTTTAAAAAAACTATTATTGAGAGAGAGGGTTGTACCGAGTTTGGGTTGTTGGTGTGGAAAAAGAAGCTTCCCTTGCCTGAGGGGCTGTGCCCCCTTTCCCTTTCCCCACAGGCACATGTGCATGGTGATGAGGGGGGTCCAGAAGATGAACAGTAAAAGCGTGACCAGCACGATGCTCGGCGTGTTCCGGGAAGACCCCAAGACGCGGGAAGAGTTCTTGACACTCATCCGCAGCTAAAACTGTGCCGCTCCTCACGGGACACCCCCTGCGTTGTCTTTAATCCAGTGTCGGTGTTTGTCCTTTGCTACCTGTGCACATCTCTTGCTTTCGAAAGTAGCCGCCATCGTTTTAAATTCTCTGTTTTAGTTTGTAATCAGTTCTGTTAAAAGGCCTTTATGGTAAGTCAAACATGTACTTTATTTGCTACAACAGTTCCTCACGGCAGATAGTCTTGAAAATATTTCCCTAAGCTGTGTTCTGGGAGACCTAAATGTGGTGCACAGACCAATTCTCACATGGTGGGTGTTTTTAAAAATGGTCGTGCTTTTTTGAGGTAAAGTGCTTTAAGAAAATGTCCCTACTGAATGAGGGAGAGCGAATCGAATTTCCTCCAAAAGTTGTTCCTCAAAAGCCCACAAAAATGCCCCCCTCAGGATGTCACGAGAAAGACAGACAGGAAAGGGTGGAAAGATGGACATTTGCCTCTTGAAAAAGCCCTGCAGTTGCTTGGGGAGCTGCCCCACTCCTCCCTGCGTGACCTTCCTTCCTCTAGAAAGTGGAGCCAAAATGCTCCCTCCCAAATGTCACTGCCTCTTCCCAGTTGGGGGAGATTTTTTTGGGGGGGGATTTTCAGGGGTGTAAGGGATGGAAGCCAAGCAACTTTAGCGGCAGAGCTCCCTGACGTAGTTGTGATGAGGGGACTTGCAGGTTTAAGAGACACAAATGCAGCTGCTAAGAGCAAACGTCACTGGGAAACAGGCTGCAGAGAAAAGGTGATTTCAGGAAGTTTCCACCAAGGTGGACTTTTGGCTCGGTGCCTCCTCAGAATCCTCTCCCCCATGGCTTGGTCCCAAGTCACAGCACCCTCCTTCCCAACCTGCCTGCTATTGACTGAATAGAAAGCAAGTGTGCACATTCTGATGGAACGCTTCAAGTCATGCCTAGCTTGGCCCTTCGAGTCAGTCAGCGTGGGATTGCTCCTGGGGTGTTATATGCGGGGGAACAAGGCCGTTGCCCTGCCTGCGGAGCAAGGCGTCAGAGAGAGGGGCTTTGCTGTCTTGGGGCTGCTTCAAACTCTTCCTGTGAACAAGCTGCAGGGAGAATAACCTTTAGAACAGGGTTCCTCAACCTTTGGGGGTCCGTGTACCCCCTAGGCGGGCCCCCAAAGGTTGGCGTACCCCCAGCCCCCAAGTCCCGCGTACCTCCCAAAAGTGCACCCCCCAAAAGTGATTTTTCGGCCTGCGGCGCGGCCAAGCAGGTTCTCTGGCGCGCGCCGCAAGCTGGAGGGAAAGGCTACAGCCCTGCCGATTTGACAGGGCTGTAGCCTTTCCCTCTGGCTTGCGGTGCGAGCCGGAGGACCTGCTCAGCTGCACCGCAGGTTGAAAAAATGTTTAAATTGTCCCCTGTAGCTCTCCCTACCTTTCTTCATAGCCGCCGCCATGTTCCGCCATGTTGGAGTTCCCGAAATCTCGCGAGATCCAAGATCGCGGCTCCCAAATCTCCCACCACGATCTTGGAGCCATTGTTTGCGCCCCATCCTAGTCCCGTTTACAAGTCGGCATGAGGTAGCCCCGCCCGCTCGTTGTCGGAGCCATTCCATGCGGAGAAGGCAGTGGGCAGGAGACGTGCGGAGAAGGCAGTGGGTGGGGCCGCCTCGTGCCGGCTTGTAAACGGGACTAGGACGGGGTGCAACTTTCGGTACCGCCCCTATCATAGCGACGTCTCTGGGCAGACTCTGCAGGCCTGTGTGGGTTCCAGGCAGTTGCACGAAGGAGACCATGGCCCAACCTGTCTCCACTGTGGAAATGGCTCCATGGCTTCTAAGACCAGGGCCACCTAGGCTTGTCTTTGGCTCGGTACACTTTGTTGCTTAATAGCAACACTCTGTGCCAGCTAAAGCAAAACTCGGTTGCCTCCACGCATTTTGCCAATTAAGACAAATTGCGTAATATATTTTGTTCGGCATGGAAAGAGGCAAGGAGCCAGAGTCCTGACAATCCTATTTCCTAGAAGTTCTCCTCTGCCTCCTCTTGGTTCCTGGGACGCCACCAACAGCTTCCACAAACTTTTGAGCCTTTTAAAATCTGTCTTAATTGAGGTTCTCACAATGCTGAATTCTGCACCCAGCTCCAAATTCTTTCTGGGCCCTTCTGAGCAAACTCAGGCTCACCCCAGAGTGCAGCATGCTTGACAGGGAGCTGCAGCCTCCAGCCCTGTACAGTGTGTGTGTGTGTGTGTGTGTGTGTGTGTGTGTGTGTGTGTGTGTGTGTGTGTGCGCGCGCGTGCGTGTTGTCTCATTCATTCATGCATTTCATTTTTAGGTGCCCCCTTAAAAAAAGCAAATTGTTCTGGAAGAGAGGCAGTTTATATGTTCGGTGTACAGTCAGGAAGTTGTAAGACAGGGGTGGCCAACCTTCCACCATTAGGGCCTCTGCGTTCTTAAGAGTTGTGGTAGAAGACAGAATCTGGGCAGCTGCAAGTGCTGATGGTGCTGCTAAAGCTGCTGCACCTGCTGAAAGGCCCTCACCTAGACACCCATTAATGGGCCAGGAGCATTCGTGTTGAAAGGTTGGCCACCCTTGTTGTAAGATGAGGAACATGGATGTGTGCCTTAGCCCTGGAATCAGTGCTGTCTTCTGCAAGCAGCTACTTTTCTGTGGACGGCAGAGTTGCTCCCTGCCTCTTGCGTAACCAGAATGTCCTCATGAAAAGCAGCTTGCTGGGGCCAGTCTAAATAATTGCCCTCTGAGAAGAAAACTTCTATGGGAAGTTTTGTTTAATTTGAGAAAGATGGGACACTAATGGAAACCAATCGTTGAGCTGAATCACATGCTCTCTACTCACTGTGTCTGACGCACTACCAAAGATTCAATCAAGACTTTTGTTCTGATGTGAAACCTCCATGTTCGAAGCAGTATATAGTACCTCTCTGAATACTAATTGTTGGGGGGGGCAACTGCAGGGGAGGACTATTGCTCTCTTCTGGGACATCAGAGGCCCCTGAGCGGTTGCTGTGGGTGGGCCACAAGATGCTGGACTAGATGGAGGTTTGGGTTTGTTCCTGCAGAGTTCCTCTTGTGTGTCTAGGTACAGATATCACTCACATATGACTTGTAACTTGCAAAACTACAAGGTTGTTGACTAGCTTTATTCATCAGTCACATCTACCGTGTATCTTCTTCTTCTTCCTCCAAGAAGCTCAGGGTGACGTCCCTGGGGTATCTCTTTATCTCCTGGGAGGTGGTGGGGTTAGGCAAACTCGTGCAAGGTTATCGAATAATCGTCATAGCTGAATCCAGGCCTCCTGGTCCAAATCAACGTTTCCACTACCTCCCGCTAGCTCTCCTTACAGATGTGCTCTGGTGTTTAAAAGCCTTAAATAGCACAACAGTTTGACACAACTGTTTACTTCTGCCCATTTCCTTGAAAGTGAAGCTGTGACACCCTGCCTTGCTCGACGATGAGGGCAGTAGCAGAGGTGTCATGTTTTTATTAGGACAGAGTCTGTATCATCACCACTGACCAGCCTCTCCTTGTTCTTTGTGTTACTGTGATTGACATACCTCTTACTTGGTACCTGGCTGCAAGCTCCTGGAAATGTCTCCTGTGTCCGGGCTCTATAGAAATGAGTGGGAGCTGTGCAGGAGCACACATGTGGGCTCTTGCACAGCTCTCATTCTTTTCCACGGAGCTTGAACCAAAGGAAGTCCTAAATGCTTGTGCCCTTTGTGGCCTTAGAATTTGTTCAGATATTTTTGTACGGCTTGGTGAATATTATTTTTATTATTATTTCTGACTTTTTGCCTTTGTGAACACTATGTAACTTGATACTTAATGACCTTCACTGAATCTGGGGTTATAGAAATGTATGTGCGAAGTGTACACAGTCTGTCAGTGTGTTCCCCCCAGTGAAACTTGGATCTATTTAAAATATTAAAATATATTATTGGTCATTTTTTGAGGCTCTCGTTTGTATGATTTGTGAGTGGAGTTCTGGCCCCTGGCAACTTTATTTGTTAAAATATGTATAGCCCTTACTTTCTGTCCCAACAATGGGATGTCTGAGCTGGCTAACAGTTCAATAAAAACAATGCAATAAAAAAGAACAGACAGTGACATTAAAAAGCTGCAAAATCAGTTGGCATTTATTTATTTATTTATTTATTTATTTTTATTTTTCACATTTTTATACCACCCTTCCTCCAAGGAGCTCAGAGTGGTGTACATATTTCCTCCCCTCCTTTTTGTCCTCACAATAACCCTGTGAGGTAGGTGGGGCTGAGAGATAGTGACTGGCCCAAGGTCACCCAGGAAGCTTCGTGGCTGAGCGGGGATTTGAACCTGGATCTTCCAGGTCTAAGTCCGACTCCCAAACCACTACACCATCCTGGAGAGTGAAACAGCGACTTGGGTCTCTCTAGACTGAAGCATGACAAAATAAGGCCATTTTACCAAGTATTGAAACACCATCAGCGATGGTCAGATGAGCCCCAGGGACTCTCTTTTGAGCACCTCTCATCGTCATTCCAACAATGAGGGGGGCAGAGGAGCCAGCAACTCATATTGGCCAGTTAATAATATTGTTTATTATTCACCGAAATGTGTAAACCACTTTTAATTAAATGTTAATGCAGAGAAGTGGAGTATGAATTATGTAAACAATATGCCACCACAGAAAAGGCCGTGTCTTGAAGGCCCAGCAGCTGAGCATGTGCTGATGGTCGGGTACTGAGCAGGACCTTCAGCAGAAGGCCAGAATCGGCTGGATACATGGCAGCCCAGAATTTAAATTACGTGAGGATTGCATTTATAGCTGCCACGTCCTGTGGTTTGGGGCAGAGCAACACTGGTACCTACCAGGTCTGTCCGCAGGCAGTGGAATGACTTCCAAAGGAGGCCAGCTGTGTAACCTGGGAGGAGGCTTGGTTGATACATGGACCAGGGAGTTCGACCAGAAAAGGAGTCCACGATTTTCTTTGCAGTGAAAAGTCTGAAGGCTCCTCTTAGAGTTAGACACACCAAAAGAGGTGTCTCAAAGGGGGGGGGATGCCTTTTTCAAGCCACAATGCCTGAACCCACCGCACCCCCACCATCATTTCCCAATTCACATTTTCCTCATGGTACGTTCTGTTTTTATCTTTCCTCAAAATACTGGCTGTCATTTTTAATTTTCTCTGAAATGAAGAAACTCTCAAGAGGAGAACATGCTTCGTTTTGTACATCCAGTCAGGGGGCCCCTAACTCTTTAAGAAAACAGCAAAATATGGAGGTTTTAAAAGAAAAAGCTGTGTCAATATTAGGCTGCTCAAACAGCACAGCTGGGCCGAGCCGAGGCATCTAATACTCTCGGAATTACCACCTTCCCATCTCTTTCTCCTCTGTTCAGCTTTGTTGAATCCACAGTCTGACTGAAATGTTGATCTTTAATTCCCAGAAGAGCTAAAGCTACTCTAGTAGGTGAACCAAGGTCGGGCTACTGCTTCATCCATGGAAGAAACACAAAACTTATCCCATCTTTCTGCTGTGGAGCTCAGAGCAGCAAACAGGTTTCTTTTTTGAGCCAACATATATTCGAGGAGGCCCATTGGGGTCGGGCAGCCCTACAGCTGGGGAAGGGGACAAACGTCCCCTTCTCCCGACGCAGCCTGGGAAGGGCATTAGATACTGCAGCTGGACTTTTAGGCGGGCTGCATATTGTTACGCCGGATCGGGTTACCCATCCAGAACTTCGTGGTCCAATGTCCAACACTGTCCACCACACCACACCAAACGCACCACATCTATAGAACAAGCTCTTTGCTCAGAGAGTTTTTTTTTTAAGTTGGTAGCTATGGATGTGAGCGGAAGGCAGAGCTTGCTTTGGTATACAATCAAAACTGTCATTCAGAATTTGATTTTTTTTTTTTACCTTGGCATAAATACAATCCAGGAGAAAACTGGGGGTGTGGGTGTGGTGGGGGAGGGTTGCTCACAGTCTTGCACACTAGCATTGCCCTGCTGTGAGTTAATTATTATAAAAAAAAAACCCACTGGTGAGTTTTGGCAGCTTTTTATGATGCTGCCTTGATTATGTAATGTGGAATGACTGAACCTGACCCAGGGAGAAGTACAGCTATCAGCTATCTATGCAAGCAGAACAAGGCTGTCTCATTCATTGAAGAGGCCGGATGGCTGCAGGTTCCATCCTCATGACTCACTCACCCTCCTCCCCCCCCCCCTCGCTTGCAAAGGCTTTGACTTTGCCCACCTCCACCCTGGTTTCACCAGCCAATGCTGCTTATAAGAGTCTGTTACATGGAGATTTTCATGACTGGATACAATTGCCAGGGTTTTTGGAAGTATGGGTTCTGCAGCCATGTAGACAGTATAATGGAAATAAAAAATCTTTCAAACCACAGTTGTATGGTGAATTTCTTTAAATGCCTGATTACTCAAGCTTACAAAAATATAAAATACAATTTCCAACTGCAGACAAGAGGATCTCTGTTTCTTAAGCCGATGTTTCACTCCTCACATGGAGCTTTCTCAAGGCAAATCGCAGTGTACCCACTGCTAGATGAAAAAGACATCAATGGAGTGTTAGAAGCTAAATACAGTTCAAAGCACAGGAGGTGCTAATTGAAACCGGAGCCATTGTCCTCCCGTAACCCCAGGAGCCTGTCAGTACTTACTCCTTGATCCTTTTTGTTAAGGAGCCTGTCAGTACTTACTCCTTGATCTATTTAAAATGGGCAGCCAAATTTTATTAGCGAAAGCAAGTTCTTGCTGACGGTTCATCAGAGCCGATGGTTTCTTATGTGAGATCATTAAAGCCTCTAGATTCAGTCTTTGTTTGTGTTTGCTTTCATGAAACAACGAACGTGTTTGTTCAAATTTCACTCTGTGTCCCGTCTCCTTCACGTGCGCAGCCACAGCTGATCTTTCTTCTCGCTGAGACTCCGTGGCTCTCTGATGTTCCCGCAGTCTTACCCCTATCGTTCGTTTCGTATTTCCGATGTAAATTTTTCCACATTCACACTCAATTTCGTATACTCCAGGGTTTGACAGCGCAGGTCTCGGGTCTTTAGGGTTATGCAAAAGTTGTTTCAATTAGCACCTCCTGTGCTTTGAACTGTATTTAGCTTCTAACACTCCGTTGATGTCTTTTTCATCTAGCAGTGGGTACACTGCGATTTGCCTTGAGAAAGCTCCATGTGGGGAGTGAAACATCGGCTTAAGAAACAGAGATCCTCTTGTCTGCAGTTGGAAATTGTATTTTATATTTTTGTAAGCTTGAGTAATCAGGCATTTAAAGAAATTCACCATACAACTGTGGTTTGAAAGATTTTTATTTCTTCATTATACTGTCTACATGGCTGCAGAACCCATACTTCCAAAAACCCTGGCAATTGTAAGAGTCTGTCGCACATCTTCCTAGAATTCACTTGCTCTCAGCTTGTGGCAACACAGTGGACAAAATGGCAGATGTTGTCTGTTGTATTTGTGTCGGAGGGAAGAAGGCATTGGAGAAATCTGCATCATGGCAAGGGCCATGGGAGCAGTCGCGTCGCGACGACGTGCGTCACCCCAGAGCGGGGGCGCGCATCGCCCTTAAGGGGGAGGCTCCGCCCCCGCGCGTGACGTCACGCGCAGGAGCAGAGCGCCCTCCCCGCTCCGTTTTCGGCTCATTTTGGAGCCAAATGGACACAGGGGAGGGTGGGCAGGCCCACCTCCAGCTCAAAACTGTAAGTGGGGGGAATCGCGCATCACCCCTATACGCGCGACGCCCCCCGGCAGCCCGCCCCCCCACTTCCCCCCGTCGACGCCAGTGCATGGGAGGGAGAAGGGAGAAACATAGTGTTTTTTGTGCATGTGTGTGCATGCCTGTGTAAAATGTATTTTATAATTTTTATTACATGCATTTTAATACTATTGTAAGCTGCCTTGGGTGCCCTTCAGGAAGAAAAGAGGGCTATAAATCAAATAAATAAATACAAATGTAATGGAAAATAACATCATGGAAGCCTGAGACATGTAGATCTGATGTCTCTTTTGCCTTTCCTCTTTTCTTACCCTGTAAAATGCTCGTCATGTTTGAGAATTTAGCAAGTGCTGAATAATTCCTGAGGTCCTGGCTTCTCTTTCAGGGGTTATCATTTCATGACACACAAGAATTTTTTTGCCATCCATTGGTTGTGGGTGCATTTAAAAAAAAGCAAACACCCAAAAAAGCGTTGTGATGAAACGCTGCAATCTTCAGTGCCCTTTGAGCCTGGGCTGTGCTGTTGACTCTGGGTACAAACATACCACTTTCCATTATGTACTAAGCCTCTGAGCGTGGACAGCAATTGATCGAAACATTTATACCTTCATAAGACACTCAGTAGGTTTGCGTGTTTATAAAGAAATCGATCAATCCAAAATGACCATGTGCGCAATGTTACTTTGATTTGAAAAGTCCTGGACTGAATGAGACTCTTGAATGCCCATCACAGGGATAGGAAGTAATTGGGCAGGGGTGGGGTGGGCAAGGTTTGTCTCGGCCTCTCTTAATCTCAGGTTGCAAAAGATAAGCATGGATTTCAACATGAACCCCTCAGGCCTCACTGAGCACAATTAATTGACCACAGGAAGCGGACATGTGCTGAGTCATCCCTTTGTCCACTTAGCCCACCGTGTTCTCCGCAGTGACTGACAGCTGCCTGCCAGGGGCTCAGGCGGCAAGAGAGAACCACCTTTCCCAGGGCTTGCCAGCTAAGGACCTTGAACTGGAGAGGGAAACAGGCATCTGGTGGGCATCTGAGGCATCTGGTGGGGCCACTGTGTGATATAGGAAGCTGGACTAGATGGGCTTTTGGCCTGATCCAGCAGCGCTCTTCTTATGTTCTTATTCCAAGATCTGTTGCTACTGGTAGGGCGATGGGTCAGGGGAGATAGGGCAGTAAGGGTTGGGCTGGCCATTCCAGGCATAAGAGGATTAGTCCTAGGTGGACTGTGCCCTCTTTCTGGTGCCCCCTCCAGCCTTTGGACCACTGGGGTCTCCATCAATGTCACCTCCAGCTGCTGCTGCTGCTCCACGCCAAATCAGTGAACAATAAGACCACTCTGATCTAGGACTCAGAAGAGGGCGCTGACCTGCCATGTATAATAGACAAGGCAAGAGGGTTGGTCTTTCTCAGCTTTGTCCTGCAGGTTTTGGGGTGATGCAGAGGCCAAGGCTTCAGGGGGGAGGCGGCGGCGGGGTCATGAGTCTCCATGATTCCATAAAGGGCAGTTTCATCAACAAGCAACTGGTCAGCATCATCCCCTCCCCCCCACCCCCCCTGGAGTCCATCAGGTGCTGGGGCAATCAACAGGGGACAGCTCCTCTGCCTGAGCTCCCATGGAGCCTGGTTGAGCACGGCTCCTCTGCTGGGACTTCTCAGGAATGTGGCTTCGGCTCAAGAGCCAAGCAGCGACCCCTCTCTTCCTCAACATTCATAGGTTGCACGTCCTGTAGTAATGAGGCAGGAGATGTAGTGCCAGGAACTTTTTTTTTTTTAAGAGACATGATTTGTTGCCTGTTTGCAAAGTCGTCTGGCACAAACATTGGCCTACCTTGACCACTGACGTGGCTCCCATCTCCAGGAGCTGCTGCACATCTCGCAGCCTTCCTCCCTCTACTTCCAAGCATGGAGCTTAGTCTAGTAGTAGATAGGTGGTGAGAGGGTGGTGGGAAGCCAAAGGAGGCAGAGGCTATTCTCAGCAACTTTAGACAGACACCTGTTGTCACTCACCTTACTCCAACATAAACAAAGTCTGGGGTTTTTTTGTGTGTTTTCTGAGTTTATGTGTGCGTACACATACACATCACACTGTTAAGGACAGGTTTTTACTACTGTATTTCTTCAATTCTAAGACACATGTTTTTTCCCAATTAAGCATTTCAAAAAATGGGGTGCGTCTTAGAATCGAAGGTCTCCAAAAAGCACCCCAAAATGCTATCTTACTTACTGGGGCTTGGGGGAGCTTCAGGGAGACCTGCGCGACCCTCTGCAGGCCTCCCCAATCTTCAGTTCGGCAAAAATCGGTGATTTTCAGCCATTTCCGGTTTTCACAAAAACTAGAAATGGCCAAAAATCGCTGTTTTTTGTCGAACTGAAGATCAGGGAGGCCTGCAGAGGGTTGCACAGGTCTCCCTGAAGCTCCCCCAAGCCCAGGTAACGAAGGAAATGGCACTTTCTGGCAGGGCCAGAAATGCTATGCAAAGGCAGTGCACTCAGTCATCCTCAGCTGCAGGAGACATGCTGGGGAGAGTTGGTGCTGAGCAGGTAGATTCAATGAAGGGAGGTGAGTCTTACAATCAATGGATTTTTTTTCCCCTGCTGGTGGTACTGAAAGTAAAGGTGCGCCTTAGAATCGATGGCGCCTTAGACTCGAAGAAATACGGGTATTTCAACCTAGGACTAATGTGAAATAAAACACTGAGATTAGCAGAGACATGTGCATGTTTAATTTCATGTTCCAAGCATTCCTTTTAAAATATGTCTAAAGTCTTTAAATAATAATCATAATAACAACAATTAAATGGTGAGGCTTTGAGCAGGTATCTTGTCATTATTGTACACGCAAACATCCATATAACGGGGCCGTCTCCTTAAGCCAGCACAGCCGACACAAGAGGGATGGAAGGGGCCAAAACCTTGCGGGCTGCCCCAGAATCCCACCGGTAGTTTTGTCTCTTTCAGCTCCAACAGCCACCGACATCCAGAAGGGGGCACCCCACTACGAACAGAACGACCGTCTCAAGTAGGTTCCTATTTCTCGGTGGAAAAGGCCCTTTTCATGGGTGGCGGAGGGGTTTTCCCGACATCAAACATCATTTCCAACGGAGGATTGCTGAGGCAACACCAGTCAGGGATGCGCCCAGTCTGGCTATAGTACTCCTTCGAGATGGAACGGCTCCCAAGGATGTCCTGGAGAGCGCCAAAAATGGCTCCTGGGTGGTACAAAACAAAAGGGTGGTCACACACAGCAGCGTTCTAGGGGGTCGGTCTCAGTTTGCCTGGGGAAGGTCTGGCCGGTGCTCCACGCAAGCCCTAGAACGCGCCCCAGAATCCAACGGCAGCCATGCAGGGGTCTCCCGACAAACAGGCGGAGGTGGAAGAGCACCCCAAACCCCGGGTCTACCCTCGACAACCACACAGGCTTGTCACAGAAAGCTGCCTTCTTCTGAGGTTACAGTCCACACTGACGGGCAGCAGTTCTCCCAGGTTTCTGAGAAGGCTCCTCCCCAGCCCTGCCTGGAGATGCTGCCAAGATCGAACGGGGACCTGCTGCACGCAAAGCAAGCGCTCACTCTTCCTTTCTTCCTTCCAAAGCAGAGCACCCACTCCTCCCTCCGGAGTCTCGGCTTAACGCGAACACTTGCACAAGGCCAGCAGGGCTGCCCATCCGCCACAACAAGTGCCAGGAGGCCTCGTTCTGAGCACAGAATCGTGAGGGGAGACGTGGGTGGGGTTGGTTGTCTCCAGGGAACCAAAACTTGCCCATCTCTGTAGCTGCCGACTACAGAAGAAAAGCCGGGCTGAGCGAAGGCTGGGCCCAGCCAGTGGCTCCCAGTGACAGGCTGCAGCAGCCTACCACCACTCTGCCCTCCACGGCCTCAGAAGGCCTGTTGCCGGCAGGACTTGCCCGCTGGTCCAAAACCTGCTGCAAGGACGAGGACCAAACAGCAGAGCATCTTCTGGCACCGTACAGATTTACTGAGGCCAGCCAGTCCACAAAAGCCGAGGCTACTATACATCTGATGGATGCTCTTTGAGATGCCACAAGATTCTTAGTCTGTTACGGCAAAAACCACACACACAGCGACATGTCTGGAATCTGCTGTGTTAGAAGGCGGCAAGTGGAAGGAGTGGAAGATTTAAGACGGCAGATAGCCAGGAAACATGAGCGTGAGAAGCTGAGCCACATTCTGCCCGGAGGTGCTGCAGTGCCAGCCTGGAAGCTGCTGCTGCTGCTGCCACCTCTGATACTTTCCATCAGGCAGCTGCAGCTCTGCACCAGCTTCTGCTGTGCCAATGAACCAAAGCCTGGAAGCCCTGCAAAGGGACGGAAAGAGCCCCTTCTGGTACACGAGGGGGCCTGTGGACAGGAAGACGACGAGCTGAGCAGAGCAGCCGAGATGGTGCAGAGCTGACAAATGGAGCGTAGCTGAGCACCTACACCGAAGGCATGTGGCAGAATGCAGGGTAATGGGCAGACAGGAGAATGACAGGGTTGGAATCAGAGCCAGAGACGTCTCCTGGGTAGCAGAGGCCTGAGATGCTGGGGCAGCCCTTAGAGTCCAAGCCTATTTCCGCGGAATGGCCGAGAAGGCTGGGAGCCTGGCCCTCCAGCGCCACGCAGCCTCTGGACATCTCGGAAAGGGGGCAGGCAGGAGCCAAGGGCGTGAGGCATGCTGGGCAATTCAGGCGGCCAGGTATTCGGAGCCAGGACTCCAGGCGTCTCCTTCCACTCTACTGCACTTCTCATGAACCTGGGACACGAGGTGCCTCTGGCCCCGTCTCCACACAGGTGACAGAACCCCGGGTCTAGGGCAAGCTCACCACAGGAGGGGCGCTGCAGAAAACGCAGAGCCCCAAGTCACGTCAAAGCCAGTTCACCCCCAGGCGTTACAGACTTACCTCCCAGCCAGGCCACACAGTTGGGCTTGGCCGGTGGGGCGTGCACGCGGAAGGACTTGGCCGCCAGCGCCTCCTTGTACTTGGGCTTCTCCACCAGGTACCGTATTTCTGCCATCAGCCTGTGCAAGAACCCTGGCAACATAGCGGTGCCACCAATCACCACTAGGTTCTCCGCCAGCTGCTTCCTGGTGTCTATAGGGCACTGACAGAGGGGAGGGGAGGGAAAAGGGTCAACTGAGACCGAGTTATTATTACTAAATTAGAGCCCCTTTGTGTAGCAGACCAAGATGCATGCTTGCCATGTTGCTGCCCATGCAGAGCAAACAGGCCACAATCTTCTGGAGTATTTCGAGGGACATTAACTTGGACGGTATCAGAGTTCTACCCCACACATCTGAAAAAAACTGGATGATTTTCCAAGCCAGAATATGAACATAAGAACACAAGAGCCCTAATGGATCAGGCCAAGGGCCCCTCTAGTCCAGCTTCCTGTATCTCACAGTGGCCCCACCAGACGCCTCAGGGAGCACACAAGACAACAAGAGACCTGTATCCTGTCTGTGATGTATGGACATTGGGGGGGGGGGGAGGGAGCCCCTAGAGAAGTTCACCAGCATCTCTAGCAGGGAAGACTTGCTGGTCTCCACCGAGAAACAGCCTCTGCCACTTCTGGCTTTGTGGAATGCATTGCTCTTCTGGGCCCAGCAGTGCTCCCCTCTCCCCCGGCTTTATTTACAGCACTTCTACTCCACACTTTTATACAATTATTCAAGGTGCCTTATGACCCACTCACACTCTTGCTCCGAATAAGAACAAAGACTAACGACAATCTTAAGTAGACTAAAAAGGCAGGTTTTTGAGAATCCAAGTGGTAAAGCTAAGACAGTGTGGCTGCCAGCACACCACGCGAGACAAAACTGGCCTCCGGCATTTGAGGTTGCCTGACATTGCTTGGCCAGCTGAAGGGCTTACTGGGCCCCCAAGACAGAGAGCCACAAATGCTGAAGCAGAAAAGGTTCGCCTTCCTGACTGCTGCTGGATGGATGTGCAGAGACCTCTCTCTTCAGCGACTTCAACGGGACTCCTTTGTCCAGAGTAGGTGGCACCAGCACTGCGTGAGGGGGGGGGGACAGCAAGACAGAGCAGCCACCCCCTTGAACACGACGGCACTTTTGTCCGGAGGCTCACTTGTGGCTCCCGACAGCTGTCTAGGGGCAGCATGCAAGACCACTGCAAGAATGCGAGTGGAGGTCCTGGTGGATTTGCAGAAGTTGGTCAGGCACAATAAGCAAAACAACAACGAAGACACGTTGCGATACCTCTATAAGTGAGTCCAGTATTAATGTGGCCACCGATTTTTCTTCATTGTCCTGCTCAAAGAGTATTTCGACAACAGAATCTCTGTTGGAAAGACACAAAAGGGGGGCTGAGCAACAAACAAGACAAGGCAGCGTTTATGCGGAAGACATGATAAGAGGATCCCACAAATTCCTGCCCAGCTGCCTGACAGCCCAAACCGAACCAACTTTCCAGCGCCAATGCAGTCGTACCAATGGGGTCATGCTGCATTCTGTGTGTGTGTGTGGGGGGGCAGTCACAGAAGCCTCCTCAAGGAAAGGTTTGTTCCCTTACCTCAGGACTGCAGTGCGACTGCATCAGCGCTGGAAGGTTGGCTCGGATTGGGCTGCCAGAGACCAAAAGTGAGTTTAGGGCACAGCTGCAGGGATCCTATGCGCTGTTGCGCTGCATCCAGCCTTCATAAGGTCGGGTGCTTCAAGCTGCACTAGCCTCCTGCCTGGCTACATGGGCTTCCAGGGCCCCCTGCTGGACAACTCTAGGGAATGCTCTTTGCCCAGCTAGCTTCCTGCTTTTTGCAAGGGCCACATTTTTTGCGCACGTGTGAATGTGGAAGCTGCCACTTGGATGCCTCATAGGGTGCCTCCCCACACCATGACTCTCTCTCTCTCTCTCGCATTTCGTTCTCCCAATGCATCCCCATGCTGCTCTTTGTCCTCTGCAATGATCATGCAAAACCCAGTCACATTTCTGACCTGATGGCTCCATTCACATGCAAGATCTTCTCTCCATCCAGTGGGTAGTCGACATCTGGAGGCGGAGCTGGACGCTGAAATAAAATTAACGCCGTCAGGAAACAGAAAGTAAAAGCGGATTTGCCAAAAATTAAAGTGTCCGTGCACTGAACTGGAAATGGCTCATTCCTGGCCTACCTCAGCGCTCCCCTCCAGATTGAACTTTGCAGCCTGGATCTTCAGCCCTCGCTGGAGGTCACTCACAAAGCAGGTGCGAACTTGAAAGACAGGCAGGAAGAAAGGCTGGACGTTATTCTCCTTCGTTTCGGTCTTTTCGTGGGCAAAGTGCTTGACAATCCCAGGAAGTGTGACTCGTTCTGGGAATGGGAGCTCTAGTGAACACATGGCGCCCCCTACTGGCTCAGGCTCCCATCTCATGTCAATGGAGGAACCTGACTTGTATATACAGGTCCCTTGAGAACAGGGATGACCTGCTGCCTCCCAAGGAGAACCAAGATATGGTTACCCATTTTCCCTTAAAAGCAGCAGCACCTGTAAAAGTATGCTTGGCATAATCTACGAGGTACAATATTGGAGGTATGGAACTTCTTTCTTTTTAGTACAATGTTACACAGTATTAGAGGAGTAAATGTGTTGGAATTGTTAAATCTATTCCAAAGGGAAACAAATACATCACCTTGTCATTAGCAACACTTTTGGAAAAAACCAGATGTTTGCGCACGATGGAAGGGCTGAACTTGAAATCAGTTTTCAAGGAGAGAGCATCGTCTTCCCCTCTAGAGCACCACAGGCCACATCTCCCGACTACTGCCATGTGTTGTGTATGTTGGGCTACCTTTGGAGATTGCTCTCAAACTACAGCTAGGAATCTAGCCGCTATATTTCGGACTAATGTCGGGAACGCAACTTGCCAGGATGTGAACAGCTCCAGTAGCTCCTGGTCCATTGCTAAGCACAATTCAAGATGTCGGTGTTTATCCTTAAGGCCCTCTATGGCTTGGACCCAAGTACCTAAAGGAAGGCCCGTTCCCACATCTACCTGTCTATGTACCAAGATACGTTTTGGGCCTTGCTTCCAGAGAACTGTTTCCTGTTACATCTGAACGGGGCAAATATCTGAGCCTCCAGTGTTAGAGGTGCTGTGCTTCAGGTATAAATGTGGGGCAGAGAAAGGGTTTAAAGTTTTGTCACCATTTATTGCCTATATCTAATGTTGATTCCTGGAGGAAAGCCAAGCTAAGATATGTATGAATGAAGAGAGACATTTTACCTTTTATGTCTTCTACAATGTCTTCAGGTATAGAACCTAAAAAAAACACACCAGGAAATAGTTTAGCCCAACATGTCTGGAATTGGCATCAACAACAACGGCAGGGGTGGTCAACCTTCCACCATTAGGGCCTCTGTGTTCTTAAGAGTTGTGTAGAAGACAGAACCTTGGCAGCTGCAAGTGCTGATGGTGCTGCTAAAGCAGCTGCACCTGCTGAAATGCCCTCACCTAGACAACCATTTAAAGGGCCAGCATTCATGCTGAAAGGTTGGCCACCCCTGATGGCCATGGTAAACGTTGGTAAACCATGGTAAACGTTCGACGTTGACGATGGGCTGAACTGGGCCTTTGTAAGGCTATACAAGCATAAAAGGGACTTCAACCCCTCCTCCCCGGAACAGCTCAAGCAAGGACAGCTTACCCATCACTGAGGGAAGGCTCTGTCCTTTGGTGGCTCCTGTGTCCACAACACTCTGCTCCAGCAGCTGGTACTCCAGCTCTCTAAAAGATTGCAATCGCATTAAGAGGCACTTTAGAAAAGAACTGATGTCTGTTCTCTAGCATTCATACCACAGGATACATCTGTACAACTGATCATCCTCAGCTTTAAACATCGGTACTTAGTGGACACAGAGTGAGGAACATTCAGCTCATGTAAACATTCAACAATGGGGGGGGGGGGGGCTTCAGTCTGGGCATGCCCAGGCAGTCAGTAGCCATTGTACAACTGCATCAACTAAATACACACTGACTATTTTTCACATCTCTATCTTGCCCCTCCTCCAAGGGGCTCAGGGTGGCATAAATGGCCCTGCATCCTCCTTTTATCCTCAGAACAACCCTGCAGGGTAGATCAGGACGAGAGGTAGCGACTGGCCCAAGGTCAGCCAGGAAACGTCACAGATGAGCAGGAATCTGGCCCCCCAAGTTCAACACTCTAACCACCACATCACACGGATGGACTTACTTACTTGTGAATGGCTTTTCCTCCCAAAGGAAGGGCACCCCAGCAGTTCAGGACAGGGATTCCTTCATAGATCTACAAGCAGCTCAGGACATTTCGTTGGTGAGAATGGTTATTTATATATGCTCGCTCTTAATCTAGATAAATCTTACATAAAAGCGTCACACACCACATTTCTCCTTTGCAAATGGCAGTCCAAAAACAGGATGAGGGAGTCAGCCATTTTGGAACGATGGCAATTTTTTAATATTCTGAATGCGCACATTTAAAATGCTAATCTGGCAATTTTATCTTGTTGTGGTGATAATATGTCAGTGTTTCTGTGTTAGGAACTGCTTTGTGTCAAAGTTTGTTTTAAGAAAAGCAGACAAAGACAATAACCTAAATCCTTCAGAATTAAGACAAAAGGGAATTCTTAGAGAGGGTTAAAACACAGACCCCTCAGCATGATGACTGAACCAAAATCTAGGTGATGATTTGTTTAGCAAGTTTATCTCCACCTTAATCAATACAATGGGTGGGTGTTTTGGTTTTTTTTTTGCCTACAATGGTTCTGTGCAATCAATATGGAACTAGAAATTTAAGAGCCCTGTAATATTTGAAATAAGCCGCCTTGGGTCCCTTCGGGGAGAAAGGCGGGATAAAAATACTGTAAATAAAATAAATAAATTTAGTTGTAGGACCCGTGTTACTTGGAATTTAATCCCCAAGCAATAGTTTCCCTGGGCAAATGAACTATAATCCTAGTAACACTGAGGTCGATTCAGACATTGCACTTTTCACCTGCGCAAGCTGCCCCAGCCTCCTCTACGTTTATTCTCTTGTGAGCCAATAAAACATGGCAACCAATAAATATTGGCTGGTGCCAATCTCTGACCTCAAGGCTATGCCAATCTCTCAGTTTGCAGTAACTGCCGCGGCTAATTATTAAGAATCACATTTGCAAACAGCTGGGATTACTTAAGGTTCCTTTTGACAAAAATATCTCAGTGGACGTCTTACATTACCGGGCTCCTCTTTTGTCCTTAGAACCATCAGGAGGGAAGTCAAAAACCAGAAGGGGTAAGAAATCAAGCTCATCTTGGCTATGACCAACCCATGAATTGGAGGACAATCTTCCACAGGACTAGAAATGATCCAATGAAACATACCCACATATTTATGGGAGGAGGGAGAAACGGGACAAGAGGAAGGGGGAGGTCTTGTGAAGAAAGAGGATGCTTGAACATTTAGATGTATGAGCAGAAGTCGCCCTCCAAGACTGGCAGGAATCAACATCCACGTTTCTTCCAAAAGTCGGGCGATACGGGGACATGACACAAAAAGGCATCATTAGTATGCTAAAAGTATTCTTAGGCTAAAAGTATTCTTAGATTAGTGTTTTTGTTCTAATTTATTCATTCTGGGGGAAAACAAACAAAAAAGATACAGGCAGCACCAAACTTTCTGTATAGCCACAGTCTAAAACCATCGCAGAATTAATCCCAAGGGTCAGGAGAGACATCAGGTGGCCTGGCGCAAACAGCACTGAAGGAACCTGGCGGGAAAACAGAGATAAATATATGACATTTCAGAAGGGGGCCGTGTCTTTCCCAGCCCTACCTGGAGATTTTAGGACCTAAACTTGTTCAATTCAATTATGAAAGAGAAGTTTATCATCATGTTTATATGCTACCGCCAGGTTCAGAGGCAGTTTGCTTCTGAACGCCAGTTGCTGGGGAGCAGAAGGCGGCTGTTTGCCTGCACCTCTGGGCTTCCGAGGTCACCTGGTTGGCCACGGTGGAAACAGGGTGCTGAACCTTTGGTCTGATCCAATAGGGCTTTTATGGTCTTCTGCATGCAAGGTTTGTGCTCTATCATTGAGCGACAACCTCTCCCCGCTCTATTTCAGACGATGACCTGAATATATTTGGGCAAGTGGGAGAGCTTCCTCAATCTCACATACATGCAAAATCAGAACAAAAGTTCAGTAACTGGCAGCGCAATCCCAACCAACTTTCTAGCGCTAGTGTAGCCGTGCCAACAGGGCACACACTGCGTTTTGCAGTGCAGGGGCAGTCATGGAGGCCTCTTCAAGGTGAGGGAACATTTGTTCCCTTACCTTGGGGCTGCATTGCGGCTGCACCAGTACTGGAAAGTTGGCTGGATTGCGCTGTAGCTCTACTTTACTTGCATTTTGTCACCTGCTTTATCTACCGAAGCTGAAAGTGGCAAGGATGCAACTGACAAGCAATTCGTCTCCTTGCTTCTGTCTCTTTGTCATGGAAGAGGGATCTTGGGGTGCTGGTGGACAGGTCGATGAAAGTGTCGACCCAGTGTGCGGCGGCTGTGAAGAAGGCCAATTCCATGCTCGGGATCATTAAAAAGGGGATTGAGAATAAAACGGCCAATATCATTATGCCTTTGTACAAATCGATGGTAAGGCCACATCTGGAGTATTGTGTCCAGTTCTGGTCACCATACCTCAAAAAGGATATAGTTGAATTGGAAAAGGTGCAGAAAAGAGCGACCAGAATGATTTGTGGGCTGGAGCACCTCCCTTACGAGGAAAGGCTACAGCGTCTGGGGCTTTTCAGCCTAGAAAAAAGGCGCCTGAGGGGGGACATGATTGAGACTTATAAAATTATGCATGGGATGGAGAGAGTGGATAGAGGGAAATTCTTCTCCCTCTCACACAACACCAGAACTAGGGGACACGCACTAAAATTGAGTGGAGGGAGAGTTAGAACAGACAAAAGAAAATATTTCTTTACCCAGCGTGTGATTCATCTGTGGAACTCCTTGCCACAGGATGTGGTGATGGCACCTGGCCTAGATGCCTTTAAAAGGGGTTTGGACAAATTCATGGAGGAAAAGACCATCACAGGTTACAAGCCATAAGCAACCTCCTGGTTTTTTTTTTTTTTTTTTTAATTAAAGAAGTGGGTTTTCTCTGTGCCAGGTGCAAGGGAGTGGCGACTGGACACAGGTATCTTGTTGTCTCGTGTGCTCCCTGAGGCATCTGGTGGGGCCACTGTGTGACACAGGAAGCTGGACTAGATGGGCTTTTGGCCTGATCCAGCAGGGCTCTTCTTATGTTCTTAAGAGGCAAACGGAGGGAGCGATGCCTTGCAACAGCAACTACCTGCCTCAGATTCCAGCAGTTCTGGAAGACAAGCAAGCAACAGTTCTGATTTGATAGTCTTCAGTGGGGGCCTTCCTTGGAATTTCTACAGCAATTTTGTTTTAGGCAACAGCTCCACGGTGAAACACACCACTATTGAGCCCTTGATGAGAATCTGAAACAGAGCCATTGGGAGAGTTTCCTCCACCTTTGCGGGCACAAGGGCTCTGATGTGCACATGTATACATGTGTGCAGGCACGCACGCACGCACGCACGCACGCACACACGCACACACGCACACACGCACACACGCACACACGCACACAGCTCCTTTGCCCACCAGAGCCTCTGTTTTCACCTACTGAAGTGGGAAGGAAAAACCTTGTGAGCAAGAGAGCGCCATGAAAACCTTCACAGCACACACAGGGCTCTAGTTTGGGCAAGCCAGCAAACTCATGCTTGAACTGGGAATTGAAGCCATGTCTTCAATAATAATAATAATAATAATTTACATGGGCAGGCTTTCCCAAACCCCCTAATGGTGGTTTTTTTTTTTACAAATTATATAAATGTTCACTCTTTCACAAACAACATTCCAGATGGTCTCCTTTGCAGTCTGGCCTCTCCCTGTCCATCACCACTCATGCTCGGCCGATGCAGCTGGCAGCTTTATCTCTCCTCACAGAGGGTTTCACAGCTTTTTGTCAGTGGCGTGCCTCAAACTGGCCATTCACCGATCTTCAGGCTTACGAGGCAGCAACTCTACCAACTGAGCCAGACCTCCTGCCCAAGTACTTGGACTACCTCTCAGGTAGTGATTTAAGACACTCTCTTGGCCAGTTCTGCTGCATATGCCCCGAGAAAGTTTAAATACAAACTCAGACTTCTTCTGGCCCTTATAACTGAGATTGCAGAAGCTGCTGAGAAACCCACACAAGGCAAGCGGCTTCTTTTTCCTCAAGCAATCAATGAACCCCAAAGATTAAGACAGCCCACTACAACCGTTTAGAATGCACACCTCAAAATACTTGAAGAGGACCTTTGTCAGCGTCTCTCGGAAATGAGAAGGGCACAGCACAGATTCCACAATCACAACGCGTCGGTCTCGGGGGTTGACAAGCAAGTGCCTGAAAATTAACCAACATGAGGGGTGGAAAGACAATGGAAAAAAAACCCCAAAACATTTCTTACTCTGATTTCAGTAGAGGAAAAAATAATCAGTTCATACACTTAATCAGCAAGCCAAGGGGGATCAGAAAGACTGCTGTACTGGTGGGGCAGGAGTAGGAAAGAGGTCACAACTGTCCCCAGCACAGCCAAGAAGGAGAAACAGGAATCCTGTCTTCCCTGGTTCACAGGGAAGGTAATCAAACAGGAAAAGAAAGCTCTTTAGAGCTGTTCAGACCTTGAGCTTTCAAAAAACTTTCCCTGTTGTATAATCATCTCTGCTATTAAAACTGTGTCAATTTTGACTAGAAGCCATCGTACAGAAGCGAACCATTTCTCTCTGGCTACATAAAACTCAAATTGCATTGTGGACTAGGTTGCTGTACGGGCTATAAAATCAGAGGCTCCTTCTGGCCTTTAAGGGGTTAAAAGGGGAGGAAGCTTCTCTCCGCTGGACAAAAACAACTTGGCTCAACATTCTGAGGGGGCTCCTTCGAGTCTGGGGGCCTCTTCACAGATACAGCACAAAATCCTGCTACATTGCAACAGCACCTACCTGAAATACAACATGTGGATGAACTCCTTCAGGTATGAATACAACTCTTCTGTATTAATGTTGTATTGTACAACCTTGACAGGCTGTGAAAAAAGGAAGAAAACAGTGTCTCTCTCTAAACCAAGCGTTAAGCATTGAACACAATATAAATTGTGCCGAGAGCCAGGATGGTGCAATGGTTCTGGTGTTGGAATTAGACTTGGAAGATTCAGGTTCAAATCCCTGCTCAGTCATAAAGCCTCCATCTCTCAGCCTAACCTACCTCACAGGCCTGTTGTGAAGACAAAAGGAAGGAAGGAAGGAACCATGCACACCACCCTGAGCAACTTGGAGCTGTTCACATAAACATGTGAAAAATAAATATACGTGTTATTGTATTATCTATGTATGCAATAGCAAGAAGTTTAAAATTTTAATAACTATATCTAGTAGGAAAATGTGATTTGTGCATCTGATGAAGTGGACAATAATCCATGAAACTGTATGCTGAAGTAAACAGGTTACAACCCAATCCTGTCTACCTGGTCTAGCAGGATGCAGCGACGCAAACAAGTTGCCCACCGCATGCTGTGCAGGATGGGTCCTGCACTAGCGGAGCTGGAGGTCTCACCCCGGTTTTATCCCGAGTAGAGACCCAGCTGCCCCAATGGGTCTACTCGAATGTGCGCCAGCTACTTTGCTGGCACACATTCGAGAGGCCCATGTAACGCCGGCCAGGCCCAGGATGAGGAATAGGATTCTGCAGAGCATACTGTCACCGATCCCTCCCCCATCCCGGGCCCGGCTGACCAATCCCTCCCCCCCCCCCGGAATGCCCCATTCTGCCCTCCTCCCGGCCCTCTACCAACCAGCAGGGACTTACCTCGTCACCGTGGTGCAGAGACGGGATACGGGTTGGGTGGAGCGGCGCTGGCCTTGTTGCTGGCGCTACTTACTCCCAGGGTGTCGCAAACATGCCTTATGTCACGTTTGTGGCACCCTGGAGTGGAACAGGCGCACCGCTCCAACGTTAGACAGGATTGCGCTGTTATTCTTTAAGGTGCTTTATGGTTGTTTTTGCTGCAACAGCCACCCTTCTGGAAGTTCTGTTTCGTGGGAATTTAGTGAATTTTGCATCTGTGAAAGGCTCACACAGCAGCAGTCCAAAACTACAGTCCGGCTAGTAGGGCTGCTGCACCTCAGCTTCTATCTAAGTACGCAAGCTGGTACCTTACGTCTAAGCCTGCCTAATTGTGGATGGGATGCCAACATTCATCACCCCGCCCTACATCCCAGCTTGATCCTCTAAATATCTGAGCAAGGCTTCTCATGGTTTAATGGCACCCCACATTTCTTGCTCTGGAAGAGAGAACAAGCATTCTGGCTATAGTAGCGTCAGGGGCACTTGCGCTCTGTACTATTTATCACCGACATTCCATCACAGCAAAGGGAATTCCGTTGTGAGAGGGTGTTTAGTGACCTTTACGGCAGTGGTTCCCAAACTGTGCAACCTGGGGTGTTGTGGCGAATGCACAGGGGCGCTGCAAGACGCTCGCCACCCGAGCCTTTGCTCAGAGTAGGTGATTCAGCCTACTCTGTGTTGTTGTCGCTTGGCAGTGGGAACATGAAGCGACAAGCAGAGGCTCGTCTCAGCAGGCAAAGCTTCATGTGCGAATTTGTTGTTACCTGAAAAGCCCACCCACCCAGAGCCTTTGTCCATGGTCTTCAGGGTCACTTTGTGTTCTCGCAACTTGGAAGTAACTGGTGGTGATGTGATGATGTCATCGCCAATTACTTCCAGGTGCCGAGCTCTGTGTCTGCGGCATGAAGGGTGCCGTACATTTGGGCACCACTGCCTTATAGAAACGCAGCATCGCTTCTTCCAGTGGCTCTACATTGTGATGAATGTTTTGTTTTCTTAAGGACTAGTATAAATATCCTATGCAAATGAATCAGAAGCAAGTTGCCCGTGCTTACTAGGCTAAGAGTTAGCTTTTAAGTGGTGGTTCTATTTAGAAGGTGTAGAGAGCAACTGTTCCTCCCTCCCCCCCCCCATACAACCCCCTTTTCAGTGGCTGTTTGCTGGTATCTCTTTCCAGATTATAGCCCAGGGAACCGTGCCCCCCCCCCCATTCATTTTGATATGAATTGAACAAAATGTTATCTACACTACTTTCGTTTGTTCTTTTCAGGCTTACCTTTGGAATGCCCGGTTTCTTTATTTCACTAGGAATAATGCATCTGGGTCCTGTTTCTCCTGCAAAGCCACATCTGGAAAATTAAAAATTATACAAATACAGACATTAAATACACCAACTTATTACAACAGCAAAATGTGGATGACTGACTGGATGGCAAAAAGAGCAAGCTGTTTGTTTAAATAAGTTACAGTTAGCAGCAGCAGACTGCCTTCTTTGACAAAGCTCATTGCGAATATGAGCGAAACGTTAGGGATAAAAACTCTTTTAGGACCGTGGCCATTTAACCCGGAAAACTCTAATTTTAATAACAACAAGTTCTGGATCTGAAGCGTCGCTGACGACCGGAGGTGAATTCGGGAGGCGGGTGGGGCCAAGCGCCGGGAGGGGGAGGGGGGCTCTTACTTGGTGAAGGCCGCGCCCAAGTCGATCACCACCGCGGTTTTCTCGCCGCCGCTCCCGAGACCCTCGTAGAGAGGCATCACAGCGGCGCCCTCCTCGGAGCCACACAGAGAGCGAGAGCGGGGGGGGACGGGGAAAACAGGACAGAGAGCCAAGGGGCGGCGCAGGGAACGGCGGTCCTCCCTCAGCAAGCGGCGCGCGGAGCTGATTGGCCAGGCAGCGCGGGCGGGGCTTTCCACTCCACCCGGCGCGCTGCCTTGAGAGGAGGCCCAGCTGGCGCCTGACCCCAGGAACGAGTCTATGTCGCCCCTGTACGGGCTCCCTCGTTCCTGCCGCATGCCGCTACCTCCTCACTCGCGCCCGCGGAAAGTCGTTCAGGAGTCCTGACCCTCTCCGTCTCTGTAAGGGAGGCACTGTGCAGGCAGCCCTCCGGACAACCTCCATCGCAGGCTGGCTGGGCGTAGTCAGTAGTGTTGTGGGGGGCGTGGAAAGACTCCGGTCAGGCGGGCAAAGCGATCGCAGCCCGAATGCGGCGCGACTGACGCTCCCCGGCGGCTGTCAGTGAAACGCCTGATAATAAAGACTGTTGTCTGCGGGGCGATAGGGTGTGTGTGTGTGTGTGTGCTTTGGCAAGTCCGTTGGTTCCAACTTGCAGCTTCCATTGCTAGCTTTCGAAGGGGTCGCCGTGCTAGTCTGTTGCAGCAAATGCAAGGAAGGGAATGTGTGTTTCGCCACCACCGGTACATATCTTTGAGTTAATAAAAGGACGCATTTTCCAGGTTGTTCTGATCGTTTTATTAGAACAAGGGGTTGTCCTAACGTTTTGCTCCTAAACCATGAGGAACATTATCAAGAGGTGCTGTTAACTTAATAAAACGACCAGAACAACCTGGAAAATGCTTCCTTTTATTAACTCAACAACGAAGAGAATTGTAGCGCCTTAAGTAATTATTTCCTGTTAGTTGCAATTAGAGGACATGATGAGCTACTACTATGATTCAACACATGATATACGTTTAAAAATCCTAATGTTTTTGAAGAGAGATGGAAGTGATATTACGGTATTTGAATTCCAATTGTGATGGTTTTGGGGGAGAAATTGTCTTTGTGTAGAATGATAGAACATCAAGATATTACGGCCCTCTTCTTTCTCCCACCTGTCTACTTTGAGCTGCAGTGTTCCTTTATCATTCCCTAAGTGCTTTGTTTAATGTGTTGTGTTTTGACTTATGAATAAAAATACATGCAAAATGAAAAGAAAAATTAGAAAATGGAATAGTTTGAAATCCCTCCTTCAAAGGGGGTTGGGAGGGTATGAAGTATAAAGGTAAAGGTGACCCCTGACAATTAAGTCCAGTCGTGTCCGACTCTAGGGTGTGGTGCTCATCCCCATTTCAAAGCCGAAGAGCCAGCGTTGTCTGAAGACGCCTCCGTGGTCATGTGGCCGGCATGACTCTCCTTGCCGCAGCGCGTAGCATGCAGCTGGAACACGGAGCGCTGTTTACCTTCCCGCAAGCGGTACCTATTTATCTACTCGCATTGACATGCTTTGGAACTGCTAGGTTGGCAGGAGCTGGCCAAGCAACGAGCGCTCACCCCGTCCCGGATTCAAACTGCTGACCTTTCGATTGACAGCTCATGGTTCAGCGGTTTAACCCACTGCGCCACCCGCTGGCCTGTATGCAGTATACCCAATATTATTAAGGCAGCAGAAGGCCACATACAATTGTACTAGTGGTTGAGCTGCCGCCTTGCCTGAAGAACAACTAGGATGGGATTGGTTCAAGACAACCGGAAGCTGCAGACAAGCTACCAACAGCTGTGATATCTCAACTGATAAGCTGAGAGAGCAAGGTGGTAACTTTCTCTATAAATTCCCAGGGTTGTGCACTACTACTGTTTTAACATCTTGGCAGCCCGTGTTGCTTTTATCACTTGAGAATGTTCATGGAAATGAACGAAACGTTGTGAGCTGTATTTGTGTTTTTTTTAAACTTTTTAACATTGTTTTTAAGGTGTGTTTTTTAAATATATTTTTGTAGTTTTTTTTTAAACATGGCTTTTAATCCTGTACAAACCCAGTCTTTTTTATGTACCTAATATCCGCCCATGAAAGTTTTAGATCTTTTTTTAAAGTATCTTGCCTTTTTGCAAGCGCCTCTCCTCAAGGTGGCTGACAGTATCAGCAAGACTGAAACAATAATAGCACAACATGTTGCATGCAGATAGTGGAAACAGCTGAATTCGGGAGCAAATTATAAGAACATAAGAACATAAGAAGAGCCCTGCTGGATCAGGCCAAAAGCCCATCTAGTCCAGCTTCCTGTGTCACACAGTGGCCCCACCAGATGCCTCAGGGAGCACACGAGACAACAAGATACCTGTGTCCAGTCGCCACTCCCTTGCACCTGGCACAGAGAAAACCCACTTCTAAAAACCAGGAGGTTGCTTATGGCTTGTAACCTGTGATGGTCTTTTCCTCCATGAATTTGTCCAAACCCCTTTTAAAGGCATCTAGGCCAGGTGCCATCACCACATCCTGTGGCAAGGAGTTCCACAGATGAATCACACGCTGGGTAAAGAAATATTTTCTTTTGTCTGTTCTAACTCTCCCTCCACTCAATTTTAGTGTGTGTCCCCTGGTTCTGGTGTTGTGCGAGAGGGAAAAGAATTTCCCTCTATCCACTCTCTCCATCCCATGCATAATTTTATAAGTCTCAATCATGTCCCCCCTCAGGCGCCTTTTTTCTAGGCTGAAAAGCCCCAGACGCTGTAGCCTTTCCTCGTAAGGGAGGTGCTCCAGCCCACGAATCATTCTGGTTGCTCTTTTCTGCACCTTTTCCAATTCAATTATATCCTTTTTGAGGTATGGTGACCAGAACTGGACACAATACTCCAGATGTGGCCTTACCATCGATTTGTACAAAGGCATAATGATATTGGCCGTTTTATTCTCAATCCCCTTTTTAATGATCCCGAGCATGGAATTGGCCTTCTTCACAGCCGCCGCACACTGGGTCGACACTTTCATCGACCTGTCCACCACGACCCCAAGATCTCTCTCTTGATCCGTCACAGACAACTCAGAACCCATCAGCGTATATGTGAAATTTTGGTTTCTTGCCCCAATGTGCATCACTTTGCACTTACTTACATTGAAGCGCATCTGCCATTTTGCTGCCCATTCTCCCAGTTTGGAGAGATCCTTCTGGAGCTCTTCACAATCCCTGCTGGTCTTTACCACCCGGAAAAGTTTAGTGTCATCCGCAAACTTGGCCACCTCACTGCCTATCCCCGACTCCAGGTCATTTATGAATAAGTTGAAAAGCACCGGTCCCAAGACCGATCCTTGGGGCACACCGCTTTTCACCTCTCGCCATTGTGAAAATTGCCCATTGACTCCCACTCGCTGTTTCCTGGTCTTCAACCAGTTCCTAATCCACAAGAGGACCTGCCCTCTTATTCCCTGACTGTGGAGTTTTCGCAGGAGCCTTTCATGAGGGACCGTGTCAAACGCCTTCTGAAAATCCAGATATATAATATCCACGGGTTCGCTCGCATCCACATGCCTGTTGACCTTTTCAAAAAATTCTAACAGGTTTGTGAGGCAAGACTTCCCCTTGCAGAAGCCATGCTGACTCTCCCTCAGCAGAGCTTGTTCTTCTATGTATTTTAAGATTTTATCCTTAATGAGACTTTCCACCATCTTCCCTGGAACAGATGTTAGGCTGACCGGCCTGTAGTTTCCCGGGTCCCCCCTCCTTCCTTTTTTAAAGATTGGCGTGACATTAGCTATCCTCCAATCCTCTGGCACATTGGCCGTTTTAAGGGACAAGTTGCATATTTGGGTCAAGAGGTCAGCAACTTCATTCTTGAGTTCCTTCAGAACTCTTGGGTGGATGCCATCCGGGCCTGGTGATTTATTGATCTTTATTTTGTCAATTAAGTCTGAGACATCTTCTCTTTTAACCTCTATTTGACTTAATTCTTTAGTCAGGGGAGACCGTTCCGGCAGTGGTATTTGCCCGAGGTCTTCTGCCGTGAAGACAGATGCAAAGAACTCATTTAATTTCTCTGCAGTCTCCAAGTCCCCTTTTATCACCCCTTTCTCTCCCTCACCATCCAGCGGACCCACCGTTTCCCTGGCAGGTTTCCTGCTTCTAACATATTTGAAGAAGCTTTTATTATTCCCTTTTATGTTGCCTGCCATACGTTCCTCAAAGTCTTGCTTGGCCTCCCGTATCATCTTTTTACATTTCTTTTGCCACAGTTTGTGCTCCTGTTTATTTTCCTCATTAGGGCAAGACTTCCATTTACGGAAGGAAGCTTCCTTGCCTTTTATAGCCTCCTTAACTGTGCTTGTTAGCCATGCGGGCATCCTCCTGGACTTGGTCGAGCCCTTCCTCCTTTGTGGGATACACTCCCGCTGGGCCTCTATGACTGTTGTTTTAAACAGCCTCCATGCACTCTGGAGCGATTGGACTCTTTTTACCTTCCCTTTCAGCTTTTTCTTAACTAGTCTTCTCATTTTGGGGAAGTCTGCCCTTCGGAAGTCAAGGGTTTTCGTGTCAGATTTGCTCGGCACTCTCCCTCCGACATGCATGGCGAAACGGATCGCAGCATGGTCACTGTTCCCCAACGGTTCGGTAACATTTACCTCCCTGACCAGATCTTGAGTGCCACACAATATCAAGTCCAGAGTCACCTGTCCTCTGGTCGGTTCCGTGACAAGCTGCTCTAAGGCACAGTCATTTAACATATCTAGAAATCCAGTCTCTCTTTCATGACCTGAGCATGAATTGACCCAGTCGATGTGAGGATAATTGAAGTCCCCCATGACTACAACCCTGTCTCTCATTGACACCTCCCTGATTTGCTTCCTCATTTCAAGATCCCCTTCAGGTTTTTGATCTGGAGGACGGTAGCATGCCCCTACTATTACATCACTCTTTGAGCCTGGTAATCTAACCCACAGTGATTCTACGGAGGAGTCAGAGCCCCCCTCCAGCTCTACTCTGGTGGATTTTACCCCCTCTTTGACATAGATGGACACCCCACCTCCAACACGCCCCTCTCTGTCCCTCCTATAGAGTTTATATCCTGGAATTGCAGTATCCCACTGGTTCTCCGCATTCCACCAGGTTTCTGTTATACCTACTATGTCAATGTTTTCCCTAGCCACCAAACATTCCAGTTCTCCCATCTTTGCCCGTAGACTTCGGGCATTTGCATAAAAGCACTTATATACCTGGTCCCCCAAGAAGGGCTGCATGTTTGCCCCCTTATTCCTGCAGCCTTCTGTCTTGCTAGACTGGCTGTCATGTCCCATCACGCTACCACTCCCAATTCTTACTCTGTTATTACTTGACTGTTCCCCATCCTCTGCACCCTCATTCCCGAGGGATGAGGAGTCCCGAACCGGATGCCCCTCGGCTCCTGTCGGCTTTCCCCCAGGAGTCAGTTTAAAAGCTGCTCTGCCACCTTCTTAATGTTACGCGCCAGCAGTCTGGTTCCGTTTTGGTTCAAGTGAAGCCCGTCCCTCTTGTACAGGCCTGGCTTGTCCCAAAACGTTCCCCAGTGCCTAACAAACTTAAACCCCTCCTCCTGACACCAGTGTCTCATCCACGCATTGAGACCCCTGAGCTCCGCCTGCCTAGCTGGCCCTGCGCGTGGAACAGGTAGCACTTCTGAGAACGCTACCTTTGGGTAATTATGACAACCATCTGTTTAAAAGAGGGTGTTCAGATCTCGTATGAGGCCACCAGATGCCATTCAATGCCAGAGAGAACAGGCACTTCCACACTAGAGCCCTTCAGCACTGCCAGGGCTTTGCTTTTCTGCAGTGAGCTGCAAGCAGTATTACAGTGGAGGTTCCACACTTTCAGAGCGGAGCCCTTGATGGCCTTCCCTAACTCTCTGTGTCCCATTATAAGACACACCTGATTATAAGACGCACCTGATTATAAGACGCACCCTTAAAGTGTGGTGCTATTAAAAAAAATTAATTAAATCACTGGAATTAAATTTATGCCTATTATAAGACGCACCCCTAGTTTAAAAAACTTAAATTAGGAGAAAAAAGTGAGTCTTATACTCAGACCAATACTTTGCAGGCGTATGTCTGCATGCAAAGGTACGTCTTGCATGCAAAGGTACAGGTATGTCTTTGCATGCGAACTTCCTCTGCCAGCTCCGCTATCTCTGCCACCAGGAGGTCTCCTGCTCCCTCGGATGACTCTGCCCTTTCCCCTCCACTGCCTCTGCTGCCCAGAGGTTCCTCGTGTGTGTGATGCCACATCTCTCCTTTCAACAGCCGATGACACACATCCCTAGTCTCCCACCCCAGTTTCAGTCCCCTAGTGTTTCCCCTGTGTAAATTGTAGTCCTCTCTTCCTTCCTTTGTTGTATCTCTTGGATTATTTCTTGATTGGGGCAGAACTCCTTGGGGCAGCAGCCTGTCCGCAAGTAATTTGTAAAGCAGCATGTACATAGATTATTCTTTGTGCCAGGTGCAAGGGAGTGGCGACAGGAAACAGGTTATCTTGTTGGCTGTGTGCTCCCTGAGGCATCTGGTGGGGCCACTGTGTGATACAGGAAGCTGGACTAGAGGGGCGGCCTTTGGCCTGATCCAGCAGCTGGGCTCTTCTTATGTTCTTATGTTCTTATATAAAGTGAACGATATTAACTATATTTCTTAATGTATATTTATTAATGTGCCCACATTAAAATGTTCCAGAGCGCTCTGTCCACGTTCTCCTTCTGTTCATGATCAGAAGAAGTACCATCAGAGAACTGAGAGAGGATGAGAAAAATTATAGACTCCATTTGGGGAACCTGTCATCGTTCACTTGAGAGAGAGAGAGAGAGAGAGAGAGAGAGAGAGAGAGAGAGAGAGAGAGAGAGAGAGAGAGAGAGAGAGAGAGAGAGAGAGACCCTCAAATTAAGTCTGTCATCCTCCTAGGCTCTTTCCAGGAACACTGAGAAAGAAAGCTATTGTGACATCACATGAGCAGACAGTCCTTCTTCTGCAATGAAATACAGGTAGACCCCCATATCCACTGATTCGCTATCCACGGTTTCAGTTATCCACGGATCGTGGGGACCCCCCCAGGCTTTTACTTTTTTCCTAGTAAGCTTCGTTTCTTCCTTAAAGAAACAGGAGAAGCAGCCTCTGGCTGCTTATTACAGGCAAGTAGAACGAGACGAAGTACTAGAGAGGCTCTGCAAGGTTAACAGAAACCTTGCAGAGCCTCTCTAGGACTTCGTCTCGTTATACTTGCCTGTAATGGAGGCTGCTTCTCTGTTTGTTTTAAGGAAGAAACAAAGCTTGATGAAAGAAAAATAAGAGCTGGGGGGCAAGCATGCCTCCTACAGGGGAGGCAGGGTGGGGGGCCCCCAGGAAACCATGGAGGGGGTGTTCGCTCTTATCCACGGTTTCAAGTATCCACGGAGGGGCCTGGAACATATCCCCAGCGGATATGGGGGCCCACCTGTATACTGTTTTCACAAGAATTATGTGTCTATTCACATCCACTAGTCTCCCATAGAAAAGCTGTATATTGGGGGGGGGGGGTTATTGGGTGCAGCACCAGGGCCAGCAGTGCTGCTCCTGGACAATTTTCTGCAGTGGTTTATTTCTGGGATGGTTTTCTTTATCCCGGGGCACTTCCTCACTCCACTGGTTATTTTATTCTCTGTCTGCAACAGTCTCTCTAACAGAGTCTGCTTGCTGGTGCTTGGCACTGGAAGTCCAAAGTCTCTCTTCTAGGCTTTTGTCGCAGAAAGGGAGCTTACCTGCGTGATCTTGGGCAGTAGTACAGAGAACACGGACCTGGGTAGTTTTACTCAGCAGTTCTGCTTCCCAAGTGACTTGATTTATAGGAGGAAGAGGCTTTCTACTCCTGTCAGCAGTACGGAAGGAATGCAGCTGAGGACCAAGCCTGAGATGTATTGTTGTGATGTACAAAAATAGCAGTGCTCCCTCCATTGCAATCCACAAGGGGGCAGCAAAGGTGGAAATGGAGGGAGGCATCACTTGGCTTGCAGGTTCTGCTGGGCCACTAGTGGGGACGGTATAGAAATGAAAGGAAGAGTAAATCCAGGTGAGGTAAAGGAAAATGCACGTTTTACGGATGGAAGAGCAAGGGAGACATAAAATGAAATACAAGACAAGGTGTGAGAGCCGGTAGTGTTCTGCAGTGACCAAGTGAGTAAGTGGCTTTTTTGACAAACCACAATGGTTACAATTCACACAATACAGCAGCGATTTTCAATGTTTTTCTTCCCATCGCACACTGACCTCTATGGTCTCTGCCTCTTGTGATGTCACTTCCTGCTTCCGGGAGACTCTTCCGAGCTTTGCGGCTCTGTTTCTAGGGTAACTGTCTGCAGTAACGAATTGTCTGTCCCTTTCCTCCGCCGGCACAGCTGCCACAGAGCCGGTGGAGGAAGAGGGACAGACAATTCATTACTATAGACAGATGCCCTAGAATGAAACGGACCCGCAGAACCCAGAAGAATTTTTCAGCCATTTTCAGCTGCTATGCTCCAAACTCCCACGGCATGACTGTGGACCTTTTGTGGCACACCAATGTGCTGCGGCACACCGGTTGAAAATCGCTGCAATCACACAACAGGTTAGGATGGGATTACTCAGAGTCTAAGGGCCAAAGCAGACATCGCAGTGCTAGCCCTATTTCTTTAATCACGTTTGCCCACTGACACATAAAGAGGGGGTGGGGCATCCAATTTCAACACGTGAAAAGAGTGCATGGGCGAGAGGAGCTGAGCCCACCCCAAGAAGACTGAGTAGCCAAACTCCCTTTCCCTTCTAGTTGCAGTACTAAGAGTGACCTAGGTTGGGAGAAATGTGCCTGGGGCAATGGGCTGGAGGGAGATAATGCAGGAAGCAAAGGAGAAAGGGTGGAAATCAGACCTACACTCTCCTCACTAGGGCCAGCACCAGAAGTCAGTCAGGTGGGGCACTAGCAGAGGGCCTGAGGGTCCATTCCAGCAAAAACAAAAAACCCATTGAAGAAGGGGAAGGAAGGACACCTGCTGCCGCCCAGCACCTCCCAGCAAGCTTACCAGGTGATGGGGGGGGGGCAGCCACAGCAGCAGCGGATGTTGTCCTCCTTCAGTGCATGATGGTGGCCCATGTTGTATTCCAGATGTCCCACCCCCAAAGGAAAATGGCGTAGTGCCAGCAGCATGGCTGCCAGAGGGTCAATCTGGGCAGCCAGAAGGGTCAATCTTCCATATCCTGTGGCAGCCGCATTGCTGGTGCCCTGCCATCCCAAGTTTCCTAGAATGCGGTCTGCCTATCGCTGCTTGTGACCAGCGGCAGCAAAAGGGAGCATCGCATTAGAGTAGACTATTAGAGTACATTCAAGTTGGTGGTCCTCTGCCACTTGATTTAAAGGTTTCCTCATTGCAGCTTCTGCATCTTTATTGCTTCCTGTTCAGCGTTAGTGATGACAATTGAGTAACCCCTTAATGACCATCGAATTAGTTCATTCCTAGGATTAAGGGGCAGGAAAATTGCCATTTCCTCTCATTATTTCTTGTCTTTTCTTTTAAATTGTGAAATAGCACTAGAGAAAAAAAAGAAGATGAATGGTGTGGTCCAAAGGCCGTGAAATGCCAGAGGTTCAGCCTGTGACGATTCTATGTAAAGCTTGAGCTAAACAAGGTAAGCACAGTGACGAGTGACCAGTTATGGGTGGTGGTGGTGATAGACCTTGGAAGTTTAGCTATGTTGATTTCCACCTGCAGTGGGACAGGAAATCATAGTCTGGATGGAGGCTTTTATTTATTTTTATTATTCCTATTACTACCAACCACCACTGGGAAAACAGAGCCTGGTTTTGGTTTAATATGTAGCAAGGCAAGCAAGCACCCTTTCCTGGCTACCAACTGCCCCAGGCACAGCACAAAGCAGGCTGCGGGCGGGGGGGGGGAGTGTCTTGCTACCCTCTCTGCCCAATCCGTGAGCTAGGGAAGGGGCGGCTCATGAATATGAAAGCCTGGAAGCTCCCTCCCTGCTTTCTTTCCTCGCTTTCCTCCTCCCAGTCTCCTGGTCATGAAGGCGGCAGCGGGGCAGCTGAGAGCAGGAGGATGATGATGATGATGATGATGGGGACCAGCAGGAGCAGCAGAGATCTCTTCCTCCCCCTCCCGGGCACCTTGAAGATGCTGCCCAGCTAAAGACCCACGGCGACCCGCAGGTACAGCAGCAGGGCGGGGACGGCTTGGCCGCTTTGCTTTCTCAGCGAGGGAGGGAAAAGCAGCAGCAGCCGCAGCAGCAGCAGCAGCCCCCAAGGCCCGCGGAGAACTTGGCTGGCTGGCTGGGGAGAGTTGTTCTCCCAAGTCGTGTAGCCCCGGCTGGCGCCGCTCTGGTGCTCTCTGGACAATAGGTGTGCACGTTGCCCTTCTTCGCCTGTTTGCGGGTGCAGCGGCGGCGGGGAAGCCAGCAGGCCTCGTTGCTGGGGTGGCAGAATTCTCCCCTCCTCCTCCTCCAATGCTGCTCCTATAAGCGTTGAATTCCTTCCAGCAGAAGAGCAGATGGATGGATGGAGGGTGCAGCTGAACCGTCTTTGTGTGCGACAGGAGCCGCTCGCTGCTGCTGACTCTGCCTTTTGTTGGGGATTTGTGTGCTTCTCCCCCCCCCTCCTCATCCTCCCCCCCCCCCGCCCCAGTCCCAAGATCGAATTTCCCTCAATTCATGGCGTTGATTCCATTCATTCCTCCTTCCTTGGCGGTGGGTCAACTGGCTTGTGGAATTCCAAGGCTGAACTATTGTGCAGAAACGGGATTGAAGGTTACTTGGTCCTGTGTACCCCACACACCTTGTTGTTATCAAAGCTTGATTTTTTAATGTTCAAAAGGGTCATGACATTGAGAGAACTGGAGAGCTGGAAAACAAAGTAGAACAGGAGCGAAACTTCAGGATATTTGTCATGATTTGTCTGCTGTGCATAAATGTTGCCTGGGCTGCGGCCACCTCCTCCTTAAAAACATAAGGAGCCACTTTGTTGGCTCCATATTTGATGTATAATATGAGACATGCATGTCCTGTTCTTTGGTGCTGTGATGTTTTGAAGTAAGAGGTGGTGTTTTTGTAAACAAAAGAGAGAGAAGGGGGAAAACTGGGACCCCTCAGTTTGCACCAGGAGATAGGAAATAATTCCTGTTTTAAGTTATTTGCTGCTATGTGTACTTATCCCCATCATGAATTTGGAGGGGAGGGAGCATGAGAAGTTTCTGCTTAGAAGTACGCAACTACTTTTTTCTTCTGTCTTTAAAAATATTTTGGCACCTCTGCCCTCTGCTGATCTGATGTCAGAAACTGCAGATATTCTGGGCCTGTCTGTCTGTCACGCCTTCCCTGTCTGCACAAGGCCAGCATAAGTTGTGACCAAGGAAGCTGAACACCGTCGTCCTCTGTCCCAGGCAGGCAGGAAAAAGGAGTAGCTGATGGAGCCCCTGGTGGGCCCCCAATACATGGCTTCAGAAGCAAGGGGCCAAGAAATGTTATGCAGACCTGGCCTAGAAACAGAATTCTGTGTCTGTGGAGTGATTCCATTTTATCTTTAAAAGAAAGTGAGCCGGGGGAGGCAGGTTAGACTGGTGGATAGTGACTTGCCCAGTTAGCTTTAGGGCTGTGGGGGGTTTGGAACCCAGGTCTCCTTGGCCCAAGTTCGCCAGTTATTCTGCAGTGGGTACATTTTGATGTTTACCTACAGCGTTGCTGGTGAAAGATCTCCCTCCTTAGAGAGGGCTTAGCCTCTTAGACAGTCGGGAAAGGAGACCTGACCCTTTCCTAACCTTTTCCCTTCCGCCTTGTGGCTGATTGGCCCCAGGAGGCAGAGACCCAAAGCGTGATCACTCGTCTTATGTTTTCTTCCTTTGTTTTGATCATGGGGAATTGTGAACGAAGCAACTTTGCTTCTTTAGGGGAAAATTACACGTTCTGCTCGAATGCATGTAACAAAATCCCACATGAAAAGCAGCCTTGGGAGGCTGAGATTTTTGAGCTGAGAAGCAGTGTGGGTGGGGAGGAAGCAGGGATGCTTAAATCTTTCCCCATTGGCTATCGTGCTGTTTTCCCTGACACAGGGGCTCCAGATGCTTATTACAGATATGCCTCTGGAACCCTGCAAGGGGAAAAACAGGTTGGGGATCATGATTCTGAGTAAGAAAAGGCATGCTGGGTGGTGGTTAAAGGGTTAAATTACCCCCTCTGCTGGATTGAGGAATTGGCTTCTCCAGGAGGAAGTGGACAACTGTGGTGTCAGGTCTGTGGTCATCTCCAGTACCAGCCAGCAAAGTCTTGGATGTGTTTCGCACTGTTGTTGACTTGTACTGTCTATCAAAACTCCCTTACCACCCCACCCACCAGCATCCTGATGTCTGCTGGCATCGCTCCATATGCACAGAAAATGAGTTTCAAAACAGTAACTCCTAAGTTCCATGGAGGAAGGTAAAAAGGTAAAGGTGACCCCTGACAATTAAGTCCAGTCGTGTCTGACTCTAGGGTGCGGTGCTCATCCCCATTTCAAAGCCGAAGAGCCAGCGTTGTCCAAAGATGCCTCCGTGGTCATGTGGCCGGCATGACTCTCCTTGCCGCAGTGCGTAGCATGCAGCTGGAACACGGAGCGCTGTTTACCTTCCCGCAAGCGGTACTATTTATCTACTCGCACTAACATGCTTTGGAACTGCTAGGTTGGCAGGAGCTGGCCAAGCAACGAGAGCTCATCCCATCGCGGATCCGAACTGCCGACCTTTCGATCGACAGCTCATGGTTCAGCGGTTTAACCCACTGTGCCACCCGCTGACCTCCATGGAGGAAAGGCAGGACATAAATGTAATAAATTCTGCTTCCACCAAGACTTGTGTGCTGCTGAGCCAAATGGAGCATTTTGTGTTCGGTTGCCTCCCCCTGTGGCTGATTCCTGCATGTTGTCACTCATGAGGATCTGTGATTCTTGCAACTTGCTTCTCTGGCACAGCAGGGGGCAGGGCCGGCCTAAGACCTCCTGACGTGGCATGCTAAATGCTGCCCCCCCCTTACCCGATGATATGCCAACCAGCCTCTACTCCTCCCGCTCTCCAATGCTCGTCACTTTCTTCCCCTCCACATTTCCTTGTCCGCCTCTTCCTTTTCCAGTCCAGAGAGGAGAAGGAGGAGCAGTGGAGGCAAGGATGTGGACAGAGATGGCTGCCCCCCACAAATTGCTGCCTGAGGTGACCTCTTCAGCTGGCCTCATGGATGGGCCGTCCCTGCTAGGTATTAAACTAGACATTACTTTAAGCATGAGTGGAGCTAGTGGGCTTGGTTTCTATTCAGGAAGTAGCAGCTGGATCAGTACCATGGCATGGGGAGGGAAGCTTGGATCCTCTGCCCCCCCCCAATGATTCCAATCCAGATTTCCACCTCCCACCTCGACAATTTTTCTGCCCTGGGAAAAAGTCTCCATGCATGAAGGGATGAGATCCAGGACTGGGGTGGGGCCAGAATTCATGCTGTATTCCCGTTCCACAGTAGGCTCTGATCTGACTTCTGTTTACGGTATAAAAACCAAGCATGCTGGCCCCACTCGTGTGTCCATAGGAACATCTAGTTTGACTCCCAGTATTCTGTGGCTGGAGATGAACTGGGCCTAGTGGGTCACTTGCAAGCGCCCAATGACCTCCCAGCCTCCAAGCATCCTTAATTGGGAAATGCCCAAAAGGACAGGTGAAGTATGGAAATGATCCTCGTTCCTAGAGGAAAGGCGGACACAAATCATGGGGCATTATTGAGTAGTTAACTTACTGTATTTTTCGCACTATAAGACGCACTTCCCCCCCCCCAAACATAGGGGGGAAAAAGCGTGCGTCCTATGGTGCGAAGCCTGGGCTTGGGGGTGCTTCGGGGAGGCCTGTGGGGGCTTCGGGGAGGCCTGCGTGAGCCTCTGCAGGCCTCCCCGATGTTCAGTTTGGCCGAAAACAGCGATTTTTGGCCATTTCCGGAAATGGCCGAAAATCGCTGTTTTCGGCCGAACTGAACATTGGGGAGGCCTACAGAGGCACGTGCAGGCCTCCCCGAAGCCCCCACAGGCCTCCCTGAAGCGCCCCCAAGCCCAGGTAAGTAAAACCCTTTTTTTCTCTATTTTATGCTCCATAGGATGCATGCGTCCTATGGACCGATGCGTCCTATGGAGCGTAAAATACGGTATACAATATACTTGTCTCTGTCTTTTCGTAATTAAAAATCACTAAGGAAGAAGGTTGTGAGATGAGCGGACATTCCTAAAGCTCTGTTTATTAGAAGCCAGGGAGATTTTTGACTGTTTGGAATCAGTATGGCAAATCCAGCCCTCTACCGTTCCATGTTTCATCTTGCCAACATTGCACAGCTCCAAGCTGTCGATAGGCGTTTGCCCGTTTCCCCCAATACCTCTTCAGCCCCATGCTTCCCATGCACGTGGTCTCTTCAGCATCCCTGCAGCACACACGTCCTCCTGTCCACGGACTCAGTATGAGATTTTTTTTCCATTTACACAAGGGTTGACTAATATTCCACAACTTACCTCCCTCCCTCAGCAGTTGAATGTTTCTGAACTCTCATGCCCCACCCCTTTCGTGGTCCCTCCTTGAATGGAGAGCTGTGGTTCCCTGTTCGTGGCGCATAAGAAGGGGAGGAGAAAACATCTGCCCTGGGACATCTTTCCCCGGATATTTCCACCCAGTCTTATGACTTGGCTGGTCCGTTCCTGTTCATCCTGGGGGCTCTGAAGAGTGGGGAGGGGGTATTCCGCACCCTCTGCCTCCTTCTCCCATTCCCCTTGCAGCTTCAGAAGGGATGGGGAGGGGGGTTACTGCACCCTCCACCCAAGATCGCGCTTCTCACTGGGAGTCATGCAGCCTCCTCAGCCTGCTCCCGATTCTTTCAGTGCTCTTGCCCTCATCCCTGGTCGGGGCTCCTATATGCTGCACCAGATTAGCCACCCCCCCTTTCCAGTCCCGCTCCCTTCCACCCCATCCGTTCTCACCCCCCCATGCTCTGCCCTGCCCTCTGTTTCCCCTAGCTTGGACGCAGCTTCAAGACCCATCCTCAGGTCTGCGCCTGGTGGCTTCTGGCTGTGTGCACATCGCGTGTGCCTCCCACTCGGGCCAGGCAGGGGTAGGCCCTCACTGGCCAGGCGAGCTGAGGCCCCTGCCGGCTTCCTGTGCTACCCTGGCCTAGGCGTCACTCTTGGGAAGCGTCTTGATAGCAGGCCTGCCTCCTTCTCCCTGGCTGCCGGATACCGTCGTTGAGTCCGGCCCCAGACGTGACCATTCTGTGACATCACTACAGCTCAGCGAGTGGCTTCCAAGATGAGTTCATATGCTTACAATGGATTGCATCCAAAGAAAATGAACCCTGTCTAAGCATCATTGAAAGCAGTGAGGCTAGTTATGGCTAATTTAAGCCCCATTGACTTCAATGGTGCTTGGTCAGGATTCACTTACTTTGGATACAACCCAAGACGTAGGTTTTCTAAGAGAGGGTAGTAGTATTGATTTTAAAAAATGCATACACCAAGAGTTGCACTTACCTATGGGAATATGTGCACTTACATGGGAATAAGCTGCATTCATGGAATTTCCTTCGGACGAAACAGTCATAGGACTGGGTTACACTGTTGTTACCATTGCTAGTACGGTAATATTTCTACAGGATGTGGCAGTTGCTCAAGGGATTGTGATGTTGTGCCCTGTTGGGCCTTTTCTGTGGTGGTGCCCCGACTGTGGAATGCTATATATATCTGGTGCTGCTACTCATGAGCTTTAGTGCTAGGTAAAGAGAGTTTTTTCTTTGCACACGCACGCATGCACACACCGGGAGTAAGGCCCCTTGTACATTAATGAAACTTACTTGTGAGTATATGCATAGGGATGCACTGTTAAACCCACAAGAAGTTACGCAGAAGGATTTATTTATTTACTCCATTTCTTTTGCACTTTTCAGTCACAGACCCCCTCAAGGCAGCTTACTTAATTTAAAACCAATGCAACATCAGTGAAATGAAACAACATAAAAATCTACAAAAGAGTAACAGCACAACAGTAAAGATCTTGCCTGGTCCAGCCTTTTTTTTTTTTTTAATGCATGTAGGGATTTCTTTGAGATGTGGCCTAAGAAGACATGGGTGTGTATGCCTCGGAACTCAAAGATGATGACCTGGATGATCAAAGATGTCAAAGATGATGACTTAGACCTGGAAGATCCAGGTTCAAATCCCCACTCAGCCACAAAGCTTCCTGGGTGACCTTGGGCCAGTCACTATCTCTCAGCCCCACCTACCTCACAGGGTTGTTGTGAGGACAAAAAAGAGGGGAGGAAATATGTACACCACTCTGAGCTCCTTGGAGGAAGGGCGGTATAAAAATGCGAAAAATAAATAAAATAAATGATTTTAGTTCCTATTGAGAAGTTGGGCCAGGGGCCAGGCTGCATTTTATCCTCTTCTGTGCTAGCCTGTGTGAAGCCTGTGGACAGGTCGATGAAAGTGTTGACCCAGTGTGCGGCGGCTGTGAAGAAGGCCAATTCCATGCTCGGGATCATTAAAAAAGGGATTGAGAATAAAACGGCCAATATCATTCTGCCTTTGTACAAATCGATGGTAAGGCCACATCTGGAGTATTGTGTCCAGTTCTGGTCACCACACCTCAAAAAGGATATAGTTGAATTGGAAAAGGTGCAGAAAAGAGCGACCAGAATGATTCGTGGGCTGGAGCACCTCCCTTAAGAGGAAAGGCTACAGCGTCTGGGGCTTTTCAGCCTAGAAAAAAGGCGCCTGAGGGGGGACATGATTGAGACTTATAAAATTATGCATGGGATGGAGAGAGTGGATAGAGGGAAATTCTTCTCCCTCTCGCACAACACCAGAACCAGGGGACATGCACTAAAATTGAGTGGAGGGAGAGTTAGAACAGACAAAAGAAAATATTTCTTTACCCAGCGTGTAATTCATCTGTGGAACTCCTTGCCACAGGATGTGGTGATGGCATCTGGCCTAGATGCCTTTAAAAGGGGGTTGGACAGATTCATGGAGGAAAAGACCATCACAGGTTACAAGCCATAAGCAACCTCCTGGTTTTAGAAGTGGGTTTTCTCTGTGCCAGGTGCAAGGGAGTGGCGACTGGACACAGGTATCTTGTTGTCTTGTGTGCTCCCTGAGGCATCTGGTGGGGCCACTGTGTGACACAGGAAGCTGGACTAGATGGGCTTTTGGCCTGATCCAGCAGGGCTCTTCTTATGTTCTTATGAAGGCCTAGTATGCCTCGGAGCAGGGGTGGCGCAACCTGGAATGCCACCTGCTACCATCTCGGTCCGCTGCCCCTGTGCTAACCCCCCCCAACCCTTACCGTGCTCCTCCACACAGCGCTGTCCCTGTACATGAAACTGGAAGCCCTGCACTTCTGGGTTTCAAGGCAGTGCTATGAGGAGCATGGTAAGCAAGGTAATGATCTGCCTGTGCTTTAGTGAGCGTGAAACGGATCATTCTTGGACTGACTGGCAGGTTGTAGGGAGGCGGCCCCAGAAGACTTGGGGCGAAAGGCACCCTGAATCCGCTGCCCCCTCAGATCCCTAGCAATCTGCCACCCATGCAGCCGGCTTCTAGTGGCTGCATCATGGGTGGGCCAGCCCAGCCCCACAGGCTTCTGTGATGTCACAGAGGTCTCTGAGCTTTGTGTAAAAACGTTTCCACAAGTTTGTCATTAGGTGACTTCTTGCCAAAATGATTGTTCACAGGTTATCTTGTTGTCTTGTGCTCCCTGAGGCATCTGGTGGGGCCACTGTGTGATACAGGAAGCTGGACTAGATGGGCTTTTGGCCTGATCCAGCAGGGCTCTTCTTATGTTCTTATGTTCTTAAGACCTAAACTTGTGGGAGAATCTGCACCATTTCCTGTAGGTTAGCAGCCCAATCTGCCATAGCTCTCCATGTGGTGACGTAGCAGCGTCAATGTGGTTCCTGCTACTGCATCCCGCAGGGGAATTTCAGCTTCCGGAGGCCTTGGAGTAAACCCCTGCTGGCCCGCTGGGTCTACTCGGACCTACACCAGTGATATCACTGGTGCAAATCCATGTGGACCTAGGCAGGCAGATTGAAGCTGTGAAAGGGGGTCAGGTTTCAGTGTGCGCCACTGCCGTCGAAACCACCCCCTTCCCGGTCCCAATCTCCCCGCCTCCCACCCCCTGCGCATACTCACCAGGACTGCCGGACATCCAGAGTCTGCGGGCATGCAGAACTGGCCACTTACCGTTTGCAGCAGTGGCCAGGCTACACTCTGCCGCATCACCTTTTGTGACGGCTAGAAAGCACCTAGCGCCACCTGAACACTTGTTCTGGCGGTGCTGGGTTCCTTTAGGATTGGCCTGTAGGTCCCTGAATCACCAGGGCAGGCCAGGGAACCATTTTCTTTCCATTCAGGCTGGCCAGTGACTCTTCCCCTGGCTCTCTCTGGACTGACCTGGGGCTTTTGTTCTGCTGACATCATTATGGAGTACATCCATTCTCTAAACTGGGGCACACGGTTTGCTGGGCTGTGAAGCCGGGGGAGGCTGTTGTGTTTCATAGGTTCTTCTTAAGAGGTTTAGACAGACTGCAAGTGGAGAAGACTGACCTGGCGTGAGCCCTTTTCGGCCTGTACCGCTTCAGAATGCAGGAGGGACACAACTGAGGGCCCCCCATGGCAAACCCTCTGTGTGTAGAAAGCAAGTCTTTCAAGGGAGAAGTATTCTCTAGTCTGTCTTCTGGGTGGTAGTGTGGAGATTGAAATCAATTTCTTTTCACACCTTTTTTACGTGGGCGATAACACTTTCAAGCACGTTGAAGCCCCTAATACATGATGATATTAATGGAAGGATAAGGGTGAAATCATGCCGTCAGTTATTTTCCACTCCTTTCGTGTCTGTTGCTCTTCTGGGGCATCTTGAGGGCCATTTCACAGGTTATATTTTTTCAGGCCTAAAGTGTTTCACATGTGCACCTAAAACCATAAAGTACGGAAGTGACAAATGTGTGTGTGTGTTTGTTCCAAATACACGTTCAGATAATGCGTGAAATTTTTTTTTTTTTTAAATCCTGTGAGAGCAGAGGAATTTGCAAGAAGGGCCTGTCGTGGACCTGGAAGTAATTATGAGAGTCATCCAACAAATTTAATTGTTCCTTCCCTCCCACCCGTCCATGCTGGCAGTCCTTGGATTAGCAACGAAGTCAGTAGTTTATCCAGCCACTGTATTCAGATATCTGAATTGGCAGACCCTGCTAGTGCTTCTGAATAAGCCTGCCTCCAAAGGGTGGCGTGTTGAGAGATGGCGGCTGACAGCTGTCTATAGCTTTCCCCATCAAGCGAGCCAACAGGATGTCATGTTCTCTGCACTGCAGGGATGGAGGTGTTTGTGCGGCACATACACAGCAGTTCTGTTTATAGGCGCCGTCGGCAGGCGCTGGGTTTGTGGCAGCCAAATCCTTTCTTCTGTGCTGGAGCTGTCTTGGGGGTGGCCCAGGGCAGCTCGTCTGTGCTGCCCATTCGAGTTGCTCACCCCTCAGGATTGGCCTGGGGGCTCCAAGAATTGGCTTTGATTTCCAGGTGACAACCGAAAGCAACCCTGCAGATTTTAACAGGCCCTCCTGGCTCAAAGCCCAACCCTGTCCCCCACCAGCCACTCTGATGCAGCTGCGCCAAAAAGGTGTGTGCTGCATCCAGAGATGGGGGGGGCGACCCGAGGGCAAATGGGAGGTAACAAAGTAGTATAAAACGTTTAAACTTGCCTCCTGGTTGGCCCTGAAGCTGCCTGTGGGTCTTCTCGGATGTGTGCCACTATTTTTGGTGACATGTGTCTGTTGAGAGAAAAGGGGTGGGCAGCTTCAAAAGGGAGAGAATAGGATCTGACGCGCACCATTGCCACCGGATCCACTCCCTCTTGCCATCTCCTTGCCTCCAGTCCTCCCCCTTCCTGCCCAGTTACACCCCCAGTCCACCCCCCTCTCCACCCGCTGGCCTCTGTCGCGACTTACCTTTGTTGGCAGGCGCTTCTGTCCCTTCCACCGTCCACAAGGACTCCATGGCCTCTCCAGAGGCCAGCCGGACACGTGAGGCTCTGCCTGCTTCTGGAAGGCCACTTACGATGGCCGTAAAGCTGCCCCACCACTGGAATGCTAGTTCTTGGGCTGTTAATGGTATGACATCCTGTTGGAAAAGCCTGTCTCCAGGAATAGCTTCAGTCAGATCTGGCAGCCCTGTGGCCCATTCCCAGCTAGTGGCTGCATAGCAATGATCCTCCGAACCATGGTTTGAAGCAGCCAAGCAGGGGTGTCAGACTCCTTTCATATAATGGGCCAAATAGCTTTCATAGAGCCTGCGGAGGGCTGGAAGTGGCGTTAAGCAGGAAGTGATGTCATTAAGCAGATGATGGCCAGAAAGAAGTACTTTGTCCTCGCATAGAAACTCATTAGCTGCAAATGACAGAAGAAAAAAATGTGCAAATCTTGATAATATTTTCAAGATATGGGAGTGCCGGGCCCAATTATCATGCAGGCTGCCCTTTCAGCAGTGCCGCTTCTGCTGCAGTGTCACTATGCAGCACAGCAGCTGAGAGGTGCTCTGCGAAGTGATGCCTCAACAGATGCGGTGCTGCTGAAAGGGGGGCGGCCTGCATGAGAATTGAGCTCTCCCAGCACCTCTTCAGCGTCTTCTTCTCTCATCTTTCTTGCTTTCTGAGGCCTCCTTCCATCTCTCCCTCCCAGAGCCTCGGCAGAAGCGGCACTGCTGAAAGGGTGGCGCTGGGAAAGCCCAATAAGATCTTCCAGGGGCTGCATCTGGACCATGGGCCTTATGTTTGACACACCTGGTTTGAAGGATCTGGGCCTGTTCTTATGTTCCTCTCCCCCATCATGCGCTCTGCATGCAGTGCAATCTGCATGTTTACTCAGAAATAAGTCCCACTGTGTTCAGTGGGGTTTATTCCCATGTAAGTGTTCATAGGCTTGCACCCTTCATACATAACTTCCTGATTTGATTAAGCAATAGTTTGACCACAAAGCAAGCCCAAACTCTGTTTTGTTTGTTTTGTTTGACATTCTTGTTCAGATGTATCGGTATTTTTAAGCTGTCTGATCCATTATTTGTTGTTGTTCAGTGCGGTTTGGTAACTGGTTTACATTTCATACAGAATAATATCAAGCTCTTTCTTGCAGTGCAACTCCACAAAATGAATGCAACAGCTCTGTTTTGGAACATAAGAAGCTGCCGTATGCTGAGTCAGGCATTGGTCCATCTAGCTCAGTATTGTCGACACTACCTGGCAGCAGCTCTCCAGCATTTCAGAGAAGAAACTGATGCTGCTGCCAGGGATTGAACCTGGGACCTTCTGCATGCAAAGCAGGGGCTCTACCACTGAGCTATGGCCTCTCCTCAACCCTGGGGAGGGGGAAAATCAGGGTTTAGAGCAGTTTTTCCCAAACTTTTTCGACCTGCGGCTTCTTTGACCACTGGCTACCATTGGTTGCGGCTCCCTATTACATGATGTTGATGCCTGCCAATTGGCATTGCACTGTTTTCCGAGAGGATTCTGTGGCACTCCGCGGCTCCCCTGGCTGGTTTCCGTGGCTCCCTTGGGAGCTGCGCTTCCCAGTTTGGGAACCACTGGTTTAGAGGTTTGTCCTGCAGAGGCTTTGAAGGGACCAGTTGTCAGCAGAGTGAGAGAGTTGAGGAGAAGAGAAAAATAAAGTCTGATCAGGTAAAGGGATAGCTGATGGTAAATACTTCCAATAGAACTGGCCTGTGCAAAGACATACTTGCACAGCTGATTTCCCTAATGATAGGGGAGGGAGATGGCAGGAGCTGATAGGGTTGTATCCAACGTTTCAGTGCAATTCAGATGGTTAATTTGCAAGGCAAACAAAATGAAGGCTCTGTTTTACTTCTTCTTTCCAGGGCACTGGTACCATTTGCTCTCCTCGTTTCCATGCGCAGCTTTCCTCCAGTATGAGCCAACTGACCGGTTTTCCCGTGTGCATTACCCTCTGCCTTGTTCTGCTCCATGCCTGCAGCCTGCGATGCCTTGCTTTCCAAAACACAGAGGAAAGGCACCCAAGACAACTGCAGCAGGCTGCAGTGGCAGGGAACCGTTTCGAAGGAGGGGAAATGGGAGGTCACTTCGGCTTGCCTGCGCAAACAGCCAGCCTTGCTACCTCCGAAAGCCTGCATGGAGCCACCTCCGCAGGGCCATCGGGGCCATCGCTAAGCACAGCCGCCATGGCAAAGGCAACGCTGCAAACCATTCTGGGCATTCACGGTCTCGGGGGACGCCAGAGTTTGGATGTTTACACCACTGCCGTCCCAGGAGTTGATGAAAGTGAAAAGCAGCTTGTTTCCAGTGGGCCCAATAAAGAGCTGGACGAAAATGCGCCCCACAAGTCCCTGTTTGCCAGGGTTGTGACGGCTCCAAATGTACTTGGTAGCACTGCAAGTGAGGGCGATAGTGGTAGACCACCGCTTGGTTCCACAGGGATCCTGAGTGGTGGTGGCTTTACGCCAAGCATCCCAGAAAAAGAAATCGGCGCAGACTATTCATGCACACCTCAGCTGACTACAGAAGCCCTGTCCCCCTTGGTCCCTACCGCAGCCCTCAACGGTCACTCTACAAGTCCTTTGCCTCCAGACAGCCAGTTAATTGATGCTGGGCAAGGATCAAACAGAGATGGTCTCTCGACTGCAACAGGTACCGGTGCTATGGCGAATCCCACATTATTTCCCACTGATGCCATCTTCAATTTGGAAATCGCTAATAGACAGGGGCACTTGAAAGTCACGCCTACCCGCGCTGTGGCTGTTGCGGCTGTGTCGTTGCAAAGTGATGATTGGGATGATACAAAATTAGAGCCTGCCAATCGGGCGAGTGCCATGCAGCCTGTGCTGGTGAGCCGGCAGCAAGTGGTGACGGAACCGTATCTGGCAGCAACAGGAGGAGGAGAGGAAGAAGAAGACGATGTGAAGAACGCCCTGCTGCCAAGGTTATCGGCAAGCCCAGCCACAGGAAGCCAAAATATTCAGCTTGGGTCAGACAAGGCGTCTGTCCAGGGGGAAGAGTTGCTGACAGTTTCCGCTAGCCAGGAGCCCGTCCGTGCCACAGATCCCGCGGTGCAGGCCCAAGGCCCTGGCGGAAGTGCAGTCCAAGAGGCAGATGTCGTCATGACGAGCCACTCCAGGTTGTTTCCAGAGACTGCTACTACAACTGATGTGACCAAATCGGAGGCCTTCCAGACCCCAAGAGGTAATTCTTTCCTCATGTCTCCTCCCTTTGCTATTTCTCTTTTAAAGTATTTCACATACAAGAGTGGGCTAATTGGTGCAAGGGAAGTTGGCGAATGTGAGTCCATCTTGGTGTGCCATCCATCCATCCCTCCTTTGTGCTGTGTTCTGTTCTGCCCCAAACGTCCACTAGGGGTCTGGTCCAGAGGAGTCCAATCCTCCCACTCGGTTTCATTGTCTGTGCTGCAAGAGGTCCGGCAGAGGCCTGATGACCACTTTAAAAGGGGGACAGACACATCCATGGGGGTGTCTTTCAATGGCTGCTAGTCCTGGTGGCTGTTGGGAACTTCCATCCTCTGAGCACAGCGCCACTCGAGACCAGTCTGTGGGAAAGGGGATGCTGGACGACCTGCTTCTTCTGGCAGCAGGCAGACGAGGGTCAAGACACTGCTTGGAACTCGCCAGCTTCCCTTTTTGCTGAACTCTTTGGTTACTGATTGACAGCCCAACCTTAACTCATGTTTATGACCGCATTACAGAGGTTCCACTGTCACAAATGGCCATACAGCAGTGCGCCACCGGCGGCCATTTTGGAGCTTTCGCTGCAAACGGTGGCACTGTCGGCGGCTCGCTGCCACAGCTGGCTACCTGCAGGAGTGCAGGTAATCCAGCGCAGGGGAGGGCAGGGAATGGGGGAGTGTCTGGGAGGGGAGGGGGATGGTGGGAGGCAGGAGGGGTGGATCCTGGTGGTAGCGACTAGTGCCAGGATCCTGTCCCTTCTCCCCTCTCCAACGCTCCTTGGACTGACTTGAGCACAATAGCTGGTGTAGATCTGAGGAGACCCATTGGGGAAGTGGAGGCTTACCCTGAGGTAAGGGAACAAATGTTCCCTGACCTTGAGGAGGCTTCCATGACTGCCCCCCCCCCACACTGCAAGATGCTGTTGGTGTGGCTGCATCGGTGCAAGGAGAGTTAGTTAGGATTGGGCTCTGATTTTCTATCTCTGTAATTGGTGGGCCTAACTTGCAAGATAGGCCTATTGGGGCCATGTGCTGCCAGAACTAGCGTTCCAGCAGCGCAAAGTCCTTTATGGCGGTGCAAATGCCAGTCTGCCATTGTGCACTTCTGGGCCACTGCCGCCAGTAGGCAGTGGTGTGGCGCACACAGCAGAGGCGCCAAAGGCCTCTGTTGGCACTGGTAAGTTGGCAGAGAAGGGGAGGGCAGGGGGTGGCGTGTCTTGGGTAGGAAAGGGGAGGGAAGGGGGAGTTTTCTGGAAGATTGGGGAGCGGGCAGGGGGAGGGAGGGGGTGGATCTTGCTGGCTCCGTGTGCACCAGATCCTCTCTCCTCTTCCCCATGCTGCCCTGCCCCTTTTCTCTCCTCGTACATATATGCCCAAAGTAGTTGGCATATGTCCAAGGAGATCCATAGGTGATCAGGGGTTAAGTAAAAAATATTTTACTTGCCACCTTCTGGCTGTCAGATCCCCCTCCCCCCACCATTGGATGCAGGTGTGTGCTCTGCCAACAGGGCTGCCAATGGTGGGGGGTAGGATTGGGCAGTAAATTACTTGCTTGCTAGTAGCTATGAGAATATTACATGGAAAGTAGCCAATCTGGCTTTGGCAGCAGTGAAATTCTGCAGGTTTGTATGATGCTAATGTATGTAGACTATAAGTGGGGTTTCTGATGTTGCCATCTGGCACTTACAACAATCAAAATTGTGAAACATTTTGTCTTTATGTTTAAGTGGATTGCACCACTTCGTCTTTTGTTTTGACCTGTGGCTGAAAGAAATGAAACCGCTGCTAAAACCTTTTTATAAAATTGCCCTCCTGCAACACATAATACAAAAACACCTGCTAAGTTTTAAAACGGCAATCTATTCAAACAGTTCATTGAAGTAAACACAACAGTGAGGTTAAACATTGTCCGTGGAAAGGTCTTCATTTAGTATCCCCATGTTCTCCTCCAGTCAAAACTACCTCTGTTAGTGCAAAGTTACCCTTTCATGGATGCTGGCTACGAAGTTGGGAAACATTTGCCCCTTGCATGTGGCAGAGGGAAGGAAGTTCATCACACCTTGCCCAGGTGATGCTCGCTCAGGCCAGAAGCGTTGCTGAGGCAGCACCGCAACACTTCCCTCCCCTGCTGGAAAAGCAGGGGCGCGCGCGTCACCCTAGTGACGCTCCGACAATCGGTGCGGCCAAAGGCCGTGCCGCGATTTTGAGGGGGGGGGACCCGGCTGCACCCTGTCCCGGGTGCCCCCCCGCCCCATGTTGCCCTCCGGACGCTCCGAGGCCGGCCCGGGAGCCGGCCTCGGAGCATCTGGCCCGGCTGGCGCTCCAGGGCCTTCTGAAAGAAGGCCCATGCACTGCGTCAATACGGGTATTTTTCCAATTTTCACGCATGCGCAGAGACCGTTTTGAGGGCAAGGGCTTGCCCTCAAAATGGTCTGCGCATGCGCGAAAATTGGAAAAATACCCGTATTGACGCATTGGGCCTTCTTTCAGAAGGCCCTGGAGCGCCGGCGGGGCCACCCCCCGCCACGCTCCAGCGACGCCACTGCCAATATTTTCTTGTTGAGAATGATGAGTGAAACACTTTTAAGAAGAATATATTTCAGTTAGCCTTGCCCACGGTGCGAAATAGCTTGGCACCGCCCTGAGTGAGGGAACTGGGCTGTTTTTGTTTGGATAATGTAGAATTTGAGTAGGCATTTATCCATCTTGTATGCTAAAATATGCTATTTTTATCAATATTGTAAGCTGCTGTGGGGACTCGGATTGAAAATTGGGATAATGCCCCCACCCCATAATTGAACGAACAAGCAAGCAAAAGTCTAGTACCTTACATATTTTTAAGGAAGTTTTTGATAATAAAACAAGGCCCTATGCAGGTGTTACTGTCTGCATGGAAGACCAATGAAGTAGGAAGGAGAGCGAACTGACTAGCCAGCCTTCCCTGTATTGATATGCAAACACCCCCCCCCCCCAATGTGTTGGCCAGTGTTTCAAATCACAGGGCAAAAGTTTCCCTGTGTTCAGCACTTGCATGTACCGATAGGTGCTGTCAAGGCGCATGTAGCCAGTGTCACATTGGCACTGGGGCACGTAGCTAGCAGGTGTGCTCCCATTTTCCTCTTTCACGTATTGGTTTTCATCCAGATGATTTTGTCTGCACAAGGCTTAAGTAATGCATATTTTTGGGGGCTTTCTCCAAATTTTCCATCTTTCTCTTGGAAAAACAGGGGGAGGGGATATGTTTGCATAATTTGAAAATTCCTGGCCATTTTTCCTCTCTCTAACTGGTGACCTCTACAGCGTGGAACGGGAGAAGCTGTTGACCTTCCGGCTCTGAACAATGACTGCTGCTGTGCATGTCATTTTTGCAGACAGCTCCAATTTCTGCCGCCCTGGCGCCAGTTTTGTTTGGCTGTTTCTGTGCCACTGCAGTGAGCAGTGGGTGGGCCCAGGTTCAGGCAAGAAGCGAGTTGTTTTGACAAAACTACCCCCAGCTGAATGAAAGATGTAATAAAGAATCTTTTCAGGAGGTGAGTCTTCGTCATGCTGGCCTCTGGTGGGCCAGAGATAAAAATCCTGCCGTTTGCATTGCACTCGCTTTCATTCTGGGGAAGGGGCAGATTGATCGAGGGGCATCGTGTGGTCTGAGGATATAACTGAAGCAAAAGAGACACACACACTTGTGAAAGAAAACAGATTCGTGCAGTCTCACTATTCACCTGCACTGGATGGCTACAAATGAGGAATTTTTTTATCAATGACTCATCAACTGCATGAGCTAGCAAGAGAAAAAAGGGCTAAAGTTCCATATCAAAGAGCAAAAAGTCAAAGGAAATTCTTTTTTGTACTATCTCTTAATCCCCCCCCCTTCTTTATTTCAGTTTGATATATAGCAGGGGCGGCCAAACTTGCTTACTGTAAGAGCCACATACGATAAACTTCAAATGTTTGAGAGCCGCAATATTAAAGAAGCATTGAAATTCTAAAATATATTTACTCACCATGAACATTAAACTTATGTTTTAATCCAGTGGACTCTCAGTTTATACCTGGTAAATAATTATAAAGCTTGAAAATGTCTTATTTGCCTTTTTATATTAAATTGTGATGCAAAAAGAAGCTCAACCAACATGTTTCCGAGAGCCACACATTATGCGTCAAAGAGCCACATGTGGCTCAGGAGCCGCAGTTTGGCCACCCCTGATGTCTCGCATCTCCAAGCAGGGCCAGAATCAGTGGTTGGCCACCTGGGGCACAAGCCTCAAAGGACCCGTGACCAACCCCTGAGACCCTGCTGAAAAAAATATGGCGCCCACTAATGTGGCTGCCAAGAAGTACTCCAAGCTGCTACCGCTACTGCATCCCCCAAAGCCTTCTGGGACTTGACTTAGTGCACCAGTGGCCCTGAGCACTCTTCAGCAACCATGCTGCTAGCCTGCCGCAGGCGGCACAGCAGGGGAGGGGTTTGCAGCAAAATGCGGTGGTGGCAAAAATAGCTCTTTTTTTACGAAAAAGTCTCGCGAAAGGAGTCGCCCCCGTGGCTGCCTGGGCCTGTAATAAACCTTTTCCGGGTGAAAAAAACAGCGGGGGGGGGGTTTGCCCAGAAAAGGCCAGAGAGTGACGTTGGGAGGGGGGTGCAGCAAAATGCGGCGGTGGGAAAAATATTAGTTTTTCATAGCTGCATGGGGGAAAGGAGTCATCCCCCGCAGCTGCCCGGGCCTGTAATAGGCCTTTTCTGGGTGAAAAAATGCCCGGGGAGGGGCGTTTTTCACCCGGAAATGGCCGGAAAGTGACATCGGAGGCTGGAGGGGGCGGGGCTAGTGATGTCATGCGGGCGTCACGGGGGTCCTGTCCCCAGCGACACTTGCTGCCGCCCTCAGGCTGGCTATGCCTCACAGCTGCCATCTTTGCCTACAACGCAAACCCCTGTTAGTGACACAGCAGAGGGGAAAGGCACATTCCATTATAGATACACAAAGGTGGCAGCCATCAGTATGGCTGGACCGACAACAGCACTTGACCAAGAGCACACAGAGTCCTGGCACTGGTACCACCTGCATGTCTGTCTGTCTCCCCATGTTCTCTTGGACTGCTTTCCTGGCATGCTCTATCTACACGCCACCGCCTGTGACTGGCATGCACACGGGAAACGGCCTTCTCGGTGGTGGCCCACAGGGCTTAAAATGCTTTATCTAAGAGATTTGCGAGAAGCCTTCACTCTCCCCACTTTCAAAATGCTGTGAAAAACTCTGTTGTTGCACCAGGCTTGGTACTGTGACTATGCCCCCCCCCCCAAACTGCTGCTCCTTGGCTTTGCTCTCTGTTAGTTTTTATGTGATTGTTTGATTGTCTTGTAATATTGTGAACTGCTCTGATGAAGGGCACATGATGAAGAACTGAATATAAATGCTAAATAATAATAAAAAAATACTTTTAGAAAACTGAGAGGGAGGGGACGGTATTGATATTAAACGATGTGTGGAATTGTGTTCTGCCCATTATGCCCCCCTAGGCGTTCACCCTGCGTCTCCTCTTTGCGCCATCTCCAAGCCCCAAATATCTGGGGAAGGGGGATCCCTCCTTTTCTCCTTTTCTCACCTGCCCTTTGCTCAGAGGAACCTAAGAAGAGCCTTGCCAGATCAGACTCCAGATCCATCCAGCCCTGTGTTCTCTTTCCTAGAGTGGCCAGCAGCAGCCACATGGTTCTGGGAAGCCCACAAGCAGGAAGCGAAGGCAGGCAATAGTTCTCTGCTGCTGCTGCTGCCCCTCCCCCCCCAGCAATTGTATTCAGAGGTTTATTGCCTCTGAGCATGGAGGTTCCACATAACATTACGACTAATAGCCAGGTATAAACCTTTAGTCTGCCTGCAGCTATCCTTTTTTCTGAATCAGCATTCTGGGTTCTAAATGGGACTGGGAGTTAAACCGTACACTGTACTTTGTTTGTCTAACATTACTCAGAACTGTGCTTCCCTGTAGGGTACCACAATGTTGCTCCATGACAGCAATTCATACGTTGCACCTGCAAACCATGCATATGATATGCCTGGCTGTTGCTTTTTGAGGCGCTCGTCCTCTAAACTCTAAATGCACAACACCCGTCGGAATCTGCGGGGGGGGGGGGGCGGATTTAGATCATTGCACCAACATCCACAGATACAAGGCCAGCATGTGGGAGGGTGGGATCCTCCACAGGGAGAGATTTGCACGCCTCTGCTTCTCACATGCAGCATCATCCCCGTCCTGTCTAATGTGCTAATGAACAGATGGCTTTGCAAATCATGGCCCAGTTGTGTAGCATCTTCAGTTTTAGAAATACTCCACTATTAGTCACGCAGCTGTGTTTGCTTCTTATAACCTAGCCTGCTTGTGAAATCTTGCTACTGGTCCCCTCTTGGCTCTTGCCAGGTTAAAGAATGCTGTGAAGCCCCCACAGAGTGGTACTTTTGGACATTCCCCAAGTTTGTCTCAGAATGGTTATTTCAACATTGTATTCCCTCCCTCCCTCCCTCCCTCCCTAGGTGCAACTCAAAAGGAAGCAACAACCATCCATGAAATGGGCGCTGTGCTACCAGCTGTAACAACAGGGTATTTCACTACTCAGGATGCTAGAGGAGAAGGGGCCGTGATGGAGGAGGGAAGAGAACTGGCAACCCAAAGACCAACAGTCTCCAGTGCATCCCAGCTGCTGCAGGAGTCAGAAGGCACTGCAGTGGCTACAAGCCCCCCTGCGACTCATTCCCCTGTTGTTAAAACACCCCAAACTGCAGGTTGGTGGGTTTTCTCCTGCTTTATTTTATCAACACATTTTGATTTTATGATAATGAGGACAGCGCAATCCTATCCAGCTCCTCCACCGGTGCAGCCAGTAGTGCAGCGAGAACTGGAGGCCCTGGAAAGGAAAAGGGATCCAAATTCCCTCTAAAGGGGGATTCAAAGGAGATTTAAACCCTCTTTCCCCTCCAAAGACTTCCGTTCGGCCCTCCTCCGCTGGTTGCACCGGTGGAGGAGCTGGGTAGGATTGCGCTGTAAAGTCCCAAAACCTACTTCTGAGATCAGATTCTGTGCTGACATGGTACAATCATAGGAGAGCTCTTCTTGTTGTTCTTGTTCTTGTTCTTCGTCATCGTCATCGTCATCGTCATCATCATCATCCTGGTTGCAATGGTGGAGGAGCTGGGTAGGATTGTGCTGGTAGTCTTTTGCCTCCTCCAGCGATATGCAAAGAAAGACCAGGTGAGATCCCTAAGGAGCTGCTTTGTACTGAGCCAGAATTTGGGGTTCCTCCTAGTCTTGTATTGTCCGTCCGGGTGGGCAATAATAGCAGATCTCCAGGTCTCGGGCAAAGGTGTTTTCCATCCCTGCCATAATAGTTAATAAAGGTAAAGGTGACCCCTGACAATTAAGTCCAGTAATGTCTGACTCAAGGGTGTGGTGCTCATCCCCATTTCAAAGCCGAAGAGCCAGTGTTGTCCAAAGACGCCTCCGTGGTCATGTGGCCGGCATGACTCTCCTTGCCGCAGCGCGTAGCATGCGGCTGGAACACGGAGCGCTGTTTACCTTCCCACAAGCGCTACCTATTTATCTACTCGCATTGTAATGCTTTGGAACTGCTAGGTTGGCAGGAGCTGGCCAAGCAACGAGAGCTCAATCCGTCGCGGATTCGAACTGCCGGGGTTTGTGCATGTTATCTTGTAATCTTTCTAGCAATCCTATAAGGTAGGTTGGTATTAATATTTCCATTCTAAGGAGACTTATACCCGTAATGTAGATGGGAGGCTGAGGCCAAAAGGTCTGCAAGGCCACCTAGTGAGCTCATGGTTAATAGCAGCTTTGGCAGTGCAGGAAGAAGGCAAGTTGGGGAAACAGCACAGAGGGAAAGAGTTCTAGCCCTCCCCCAGTGCTATGACTCTGATCCATATCGGGACCTCCTCCCACTGAGAGAAAAAGATGTTGGGAGATCTGACCATGAATCACCCATCCCATTCAATGCATAGCTTGTCCTTCACAGCGCAATCCTGTGTAACTCTTGTACCGGTGTAACTAGATCCACCGGTGTAAGTGCACTTATGCCAGTGCAACTTGCCATACGCCAACGTACACAGGACAAACACCAGCATAACCCCCCTCGGACGCCGTGCATGCGCCGTTCGGACGCAGGATGGACTCCAGCGCAACTCCATCGGTGCAGGGGGCATTCCGGGGGTGTCTGAACACCCCCAGAATTCCCCCTGCACCAGCAGAGTTGCGTTGGCATCTGTCCTGTATCCGAACTGCGCGTGTGTGGCATCCGAGGGGTTACGCTGGTGTCCGTCCTGTGTACGTCGGCGTATGGCAAGTTGCACTGGCATAAGTGCACTTACACCGGTGGATCTACTGTTACACCGGTGCAAGAGTTACACAGGATTGCGCTGATAGTTACACAACGGTTAAAGAGACTAACTCTCTCTTAAGATCCAGTAACAGGAAGTGGATGCTACTGAATCCAAAACTTCATGCACTCGGTAAAGACTTAAAATATTGAATTCTTACTCATGGTTCAGAGCTTGTTGAGGTTGTTGTTCTAAGTACCCCCACTGCTGTCAGAGACAGCATGGTGCCCCACAATTGTCCTTGCAACAAGGGAGAGACTTCGGAGGAGCTGCTGCTTCTGATCTCTGCTTGGCTCTGCACCCTCCTTCCCGAAACGGTGCCTCTTTCAAAGCAGGGCCTGGCAGCTACACAGCCCGCCACCCCTTGCCTGCTGGAGCACCACTGCCCCAGCCATCTTCACTTCCAGTGGGTTTGGGCCAGGTGGGGCAGCAGGACCATGTGGTCACCCTCCTAGGGGGCCCAGTACCATTCTGCTAGTTGAAGAGCATGACCATAATCCCACAGAGTGATCTCACAATTCCTTTTCCAAAGAGCAGTGAAAGCCTGCGGAGAACGGCTGGATTCCTGTAGGGTCATCGCAGTATTATGGGTCACCACCAGGGTCCCGTGCAGCCTGTCTGCTTCGAGTCCTGAAAAAGGCTTTTGCCCTGGGGGGGGGGGGGTTACAGTTGTACACTGTTTGTATAAATGTCTTGAAAGTGTCATCTGGGCTGACCCCAGTCTGAGCTGTGCCAAGGGTCATTTGCTGTTGCATCGCACACAAATCATCCCAGTGCAATTAGTTTGACATCCTCTTTAATCTGTTAACCGTGTGGCAAGAAAGGTGTTACTCTTGGCTTGTAATTTCATGTTGTCACAGAGTTCTCATTTTGCATCAGGTCAGTAAGCAGCCCTTTTCTCCAGGTGGAGCAAAGCTCCTCGAAGTCTCGCTGGACTTTTCTGGACTGCCAGAACTTGTTTGGGTCTCCGTTCTTGTACGGTTCCCTGAGGCAGCTGGTGGGGCCCCTGTAAGATACAGGAAGCTGGACTTAGATGGGCCTTTGGCCTGATCCAGCAGGGCTCTTCTGAGGTTCTTAGTTCACTCAGAACTTGGAGCAGCCAAGGCTGAGAGCAGATGGCCTTTAATTTCCGAGAGGTGACTCTCAGGTGAATTGTCATGTGAATTGAAATGCATCAGGATCGTCATTCATGCAACAAGGGCTTCCTGTCTTCTGCTTAGACCACAGCAGTCCTTGCATACACTGTAACTCTCATGCATTTCTCCCTGTCGTGGTGTCATGACATGAATTTTTCATCAAAGAATGAATAAGCATGCCCCACTCTCCTGAAGTAAAACTCTGTGTGTACAAACGCTTGCTAAAGGCAGGATATCCCTGAATACTTGGCTTTTTAAAATGCCATTCTTCCATTTGTTGTTGTTATTAGAAGGGTCATTCAGCTCGTCTGCCTTCTGCTGAGTCATTAGCTCAGTATTGTCGACATTGACTGGCAGCCGCCCTCCAGAGCTTCCGGCTCAGTGTCTTTCCAATCCCAGCCCTACTTTGAAATGCCGCTTTCTGGTGGGCCACTGTGAGATATAAGAAACTGGACTAGGAGGGCACTTGCAGTCCAATACTGTGTAACTCTTGAAACCGGTGTTAACAGTAGATCCACCGGTGTAAGTGCACTTATGCCAGTGTAACATGCCATATACTGGACACCAGGGGCATTCGGACACCCCCAGAATGCCCCCTGCACTGGCGGAGTTGCACTGGCATCCGTCCTGCGTCCAGATTGCTCATGCATGGCATCCAAGGGGGGTTATGCCGGTGTCCGTCCTGCGTCTATCGGTGTACGGCAGGTTACACTGGCATAAGTGCACTTACACCGGTGGACCTACTGTTACACTGGTGCAAGAGTTACACAGGATTGGGCTGTTGACCTGATCCAGTGGGGTTCTTCTTATGTTCTTATGCTTGGAGATGAACCTGGAACGTTCTGCCAGCAAAACAGGTGATGTCCACTGAGCTATGTTGGCCCCTCTCATTGTGGGAAAAAATTGGCTACTGCTTGTGGGGGCTACCAAAAGGAACTCAGTTAAATGGTTAAAAAAAACCCCAGAACCCACTGCTACCAAGCTGTAGTCTCCTGTCTCCCCCTCTCTCCCTGTTATGGAAACAAATGAGCTTCTGTATGAACCAAATGGTATAGAGGCCATTTTGTTCATTCAGGAAGCTTTCCCATTCGTTTCGTAACTAAGGAGAAAAGAATCCAAGAGGGTCCAGTTCTGGCTCATTTTTCATTTGGTCCAGAATGAAAGCACACCCCCTCTGAATGCCAGGAGGCAAATAAGAAAGACTGGCGCCTTCAAACCCTACTTGTGAGACACCTGACTGGCTTGGAGACAGAATGCTGGACTAGGTGGACAATGGCCCAGGAAGTCCTTCTTGTGGTCTTATGATTCTGCCAAAGCCTTTGGGAGAAAGTTTTCTTGCTAACAACTAGTGAGGAATGTTCTCTCTCTGCATTGTGAAGGCTCTAGTTGGTACCGTCTTCCTTGGCAACTGCTTGCAATCACTGCTGCAAGACTGGTTTGCGACCATTAGCCAAGCAGATGCCAGTTTTCTCTTTTGCAGGGACTGTCGCTTCTGCTGTGAGCCAGGAAGATGCGGCTTCCATTGCTGATGCTCCTGTAACTCTGGCGGGACTACGACTGCAGACTGAAGAGGTTCTTGGCACAACGGTTGCCCTGACAGCTCCACCTTCCTCGACATCTTCTGCAAGGAGACCCACAGCCCCAGCTGCCCACAGAATTACAACAGCTGCAACATATGGGCTGGACAGGCTGGAATCGGAAGGTACTTGTTTGAAGTGGGCCAAATCAGGGTATCCATAAGCCATGTTGAAAGGCCCCCTGGTGGGTGAAGGTGTAAGAAGCTAGCTGGGTCTTCCACAACACCATAAACCTGGCCAGAGACCATCCTATGATACACGTCATATTCCACATAGGTGATGGCCAGAAGAGTCTATAATAACCACAGGGTTAAGGCTTCTGCCCTAGTTCTCCCTCCTCATCCAAATAATGGGGAAGAAGTACAGCTAGCCGTGCATTCCATGAGACCCCTGTGGTCCAGAAGGTGGAGAGTTAGCCTTAGATCTGGAAGTCTTAGCTTTCAGGTCCCATCTCTGCCACAGACCTTGTGGGTCTGTGGACAAGTCACTGTCTCTTAACATTTTCATCTGAAAAGTGTGTACTGATTTCATTGATATGAAGACTAAAAATTAGGATACAGAAGTTACATTTGCAAAAAAAAAAAAAAAAGATTCCCATTTTGTGATCAGGGAGAGTTTGTTAGGGGTCTAACTTTTATTGTGGTGTAATTGTTTTTCGTCTTGTGTATGCCAGTATCTGTAGCTACCCTATAGCACATGGAAAGCCACAGAGATGAAGAAAGCCTAGAGAGCCACACACCATCACAGTCCTTATTGGCACTTCTGTCTAAAATGGAACTGGTTTTCTATTCTGACTCCCATGCAAAGTATGCAGGGTTTTCACCAGAGAGATGGGAATGGATTGCCGCTCTGCATCTGCAGAGAATCATGGCCAATGGCGACTTCCGTTTTGTATTGGAAATTCAGGCAGTATGCCACTCTAGCTTTTTTTTTTTTTTGAAATCTCTATGGCCAGCATAGGCAAGCAGCTGAATGGGGAGAATCTGGTAGTTTCTATCCATTGCCACCATTCCAGGCTATAGAGATTAGGCAGAGGGGGGCCATTTGACAAAATCCTCCCTCCCAGGAGACAACTGAACCCCAAGGATTCTTATTAGAAATCAAAACCAGAGTAGTGTCTGCAAGAGTGATCAGATGTGACAATCCACTGACTAACCCATGGACATGGACTAGGCTGGCAAAAGTCCAAATGTAACTAATTTATTAAACACCCAAAAGGAAGGGAATTAAACCAAATGGGGCAAAAGGGTGGTGGTAGAAAACGTACAAGCAGGCTGATGGAAAATGCCTGAACTCAGCTGGATGGACTCAAAGAAAGGCTTAACTACATACACTAACTAGTAATGCCCAGCAGATGGGACTGGAATGCTGCTCACGAGCAAAGTGCGCAAAGCCCCAGACCCTAGAGGGCTGCTGAGTTTGCAAGCTGGCTTGGAATGGAAAAAGGGCAAGGGAAGCAAAATAGGCTCCCTGAGCTAGCTAGAAATACAGTCCCTATCGCTAGCTACTCACATTGTCCAAGGAATCCTGGTCCCTGCACTTACTGGAGAGTAAGTTGGTGTGCCTTCTGCAAACCAATATTAGATTTTATGGCAGATCTGATAGAAACACATGCGCTTCCTTGTGCTTGGACTAGGTTGTGCTTGGACCTAGTAACCTGGGTTTGATGATGTCACCAAGTTACCTGATTGGAGGAGGGGAGCCCACCTGGCCATCCCACCCCTTTACCTAAATAGACAGGTTTGGCTGCCCAATCAGTGAGGCTTAGCTACTTTCAGACAGGGAAGAACAGGTTGAATTCACAAAGGCTGGCTGATAGTGGTGTTTTGTCAAAGGACAAAAACTACTCTATAGGAGGATGCCCCAGCAACTTTTTAGACTACTGAACCTGCCCAGGAGCTTCTGAGGGTTTAGAAGTGTCCCTTCTCCCCCCCCCCACCCCCAAAGGGGCATTCATGAAAGACAAATGAAAGATGGTGCATTCATCACAAGGCCTCACAAACGACCCCTTTGTTGTCTCGGAGCATGGAGTTGTGGCTGGTCAACACTGCTGGAGGGGGTTTGAACGTCCAGAGATGCTTCATGCCTGCTCCCCTAGATTTCTGGCAGTTGTACCTCCTTCTTTCATTCTGAGTTGCTTTCAATAGCCTGCCTGGCTAGTTTATTCCTTTGGTACCTTTTAACTAAAGCCAATTGCTGACTCTTCAAAAAAAGAAAAAAAAAGAAAAAAAAGCCACAAATCAATATTCCAATGACTGCAGAAATGTACAGCTCTGTTGTTTCTACAGAGTGGGAGAAACTTCACCAAATCCTGCAGCATCTGTTAGGGCCTGGTGGAGTGCTGTCTATTGTTGGAGATGGAGGTGGGGAGGGTTTTTAGATATCAGTCCATTGATTGCTAACTTTCCAGCTACTGGGCTCCTAGCTGCTGGGCCCTACAGCGGCCCTATCCCAGGAGTGTGGAGACCCTAGCTATCATCCTTGTGTAAAAGCATCCCTGGAGTATAAATACTCCATTAAATTGGAGTAATTGTTAAATACACTGCATTATTTTTTTAATGTACTTCAAACCAAGCAAAAGAGATGTTCCTCACTGAGGACTAGACACATGCCAAGAGTGATGTTTGACATGAATTTGCTTTCATTTTTCACATCTCTCAACAGAGGTGTCTCTTATTATGTCTTGCTAAGAATATTTTCAAAACCTCTGTAGTCGTAAGTCAGATGGCTGTGAGACCTTCCAATTTTGTTTTTGTCTTTTCTTCGCCTTTAACACACCAATAAGAACATTTTGTTTCTGAATGCAAATTACATTTGGGAAGAGCAGCAGCGTCACGAGTCGCCTCGTGTGGGGTTGGCCGGCTCGGCGATGCGTCACCCCCATCCCCCACTGTCGTGTCACCCCACACAATAAGCACGTCACCCCCCCCAGTACTCTCCCTATCCCGGTGCGTCACCCCTGGGAGCCAGCAGGCCAAGCCGCGTCTTCCTTGGTGGCTCGGCTGCTTCTAAGTAGGCCGAGCAAGGCTTCGAGTGGCGTATGTGCACAACGCGGCTCGAAGCTTTGCCCTCAGAAGTGCCGAAGACCCGATTAGATGCTCCAATTGGGTCTTCGTTCCTTCTGAGAAGTTCTTTTCCCTCTCACACAACACTAGAACTTGGGGGCATCCACTCAAACTGAATGGAGGGAGGATTAAAACAGACAAAAGAAAATATTTCTTTACCCAGCATGTAATTGGTTTGTGGAACTCCTTGCCACAGGATGTGGTGATGGCACCTGGCCTAGATGCCTTTAAAAGGGGTTTGGACAGATTCATGGAGGAAAAGACCATCACAGGTTACAAGCCATAAGCAACCTCCTGGTTTTAGAAGTGGGTTTTCTCTGTGCCAGGTGCAAGGGAGTGGCAGCAGGAAACAGGTTATCTTGTTGGCTGTGTGCTCCCTGAGGCATCTGGTGGAGCCACTGTGTGATACAGGAAGCTGGACCAGATCCAGGGCCCTTGGCCTGATCCAGCAGCAGGGCTCTTCTGATATGTTCTTATGTTCTCATGTTGAAAAGGCAAAGAGGACCAACCAGGCTAGGCCTTCTCAACACCCACAGTCCTCCACTCTCTGAACAAGGGCTTGTGATGCTTCACTTAACTGAGAGTTTGTGGGAAATGTTTTTACTTCTACCAAGGAGGGTTTTTCCCCCAAACCCGCCGTTGAGTAGCTTCTCAGGTTTCCATTGGGCCTTGCCATCCATTATGTTTTGGTGGAGGAAGCTCAGCTCTTAATTTCACTGAATTTGATTCGTTGGTCCCGCTCTCCCTCCCTGCCTTAGCAAAACGTTCTGGTCGAGAGTCTTTCGTGGAGGTTGCACCACCTCCTAGTGACCGAGAGGTGGCAGTGTTTCCTACTGTTGCTTGTGTTGATGCATTTCACTTGGGAGAGCATAGGGAAGGCCGGGCCCTTCCACACACGACACCATGGCTTCCGTTGGAATGTTTCCAGACTTGTTTCCAGAAAACTGCACATGGGGTTAAATTCTGTCCGTTTCATAATTTTTAACACCTCTGCAGGCACCAGTGTCTTCCTGATAATTGTACAGTACCTGCACGAGCCGCTTGTTTTAGGCATCCAGACTTTTACTTGTGTATCATTCTTTGCTCTGAAGGCCCACGGGAGCTGGTGGTGGTTGCCCCACTGTCTCTCCCAAGTGGCACTGGGACTCAGCAGGTGAGCGATGGCTCTGTGGCGGTTGCTCAATGACCAGCCAAAGCCAGGAAAAGGGGCTCTGTCTTTTGTCCCCACTGGGCTGGTTCAGTGGTCTCCTTCTCCCTCCATTCTGAGCCTTAACTTTTCTCTCCTCCCTCCTTGTCCTGTGTCTTCTCTTCCCTCTTCCGGTCCCCCTTCCCAGTTTCCCCCTTGCCTGTCCTTCTCCTTCGTTTCCTTCTCTCTCTTGCCATTCACTTCCTCTCTCCTTTCGCTCCCCTTCTCTCTCCCTTGGTTCTCCTTCCCCCCCCCCACTAGATTCAGGGTCTGGGACTCCATCTTGCATGAATCCAGGAGCCTATATGGAATTTTCCAAAATTTGGCAAGTAGATACTTGGAGAGAAATAAAAGCAGACACACAATGCAGCTTCGTACAGCTAATAAACAGAGCCTGTGAAGAATCCTCCAGCATCACAGCGGTTCAGAAGGAAGGCACACAAATCTGGTTCACGGACTCCGATTATATCAATGAATGAAACCTCTGTATCTTTCCTATTATTGTCTTTGTTTTGTTTTGGGCCTGTCTAGAGGAAGAGGAGGAGGAGGAGGAAGAAGAAGAAGAAGAAGGGGAAGAGGAGGAGGAGGAAGAGCCTGATGAAGACGATGATGAAGAAGATGATGATGACCAAGATACAGACTCCATGGATGAAAGCTTGGATGGAGATATTGACCTGTCCAGTTTCACTGTTCCTGGGGAGACCTCTCAAGAACCCTTGGAAGATCTTGAGAACCCTGCGGGAGAGCTCTCTGGAGTATCTTATCAGGTTCCAAGCGCAATGGAATGGGAACAGCAGAACCAGGGGCTGGGTAAGCAAAACTCCTTCTCGGGTTACCCAGCATGCGAGCTATCCAGCAGAGTGCCCTGTCGACCTGAAGGGAAGGACTCGGCACTGAAATCCTGGTTGCCATGTGATCAGGCAGCAAGGCAGTGTGAAAGCATTGCTTGGCCACATGACTGAGCCCGAGACCCTGCCTGCCTGGCCTCAGAGTTGTGTTTCTTTAGAATATTTGGGAGCTGTGGCAGAGGTTGGCCAGGGTGGACACTGGCTGAGAACCCATGGAATCTGCAGGGGCCGAGCGGACGATCCCTGAAGCCCCCCCCAACGCAGGCAGTGGTGGCACCGGTTGCTCTGTTGAGCCACCTACACCGTTGGTGTCTTGTCTTGTCCCCACCACTTGCAGTTGGGCGTATTCCGTGAGGGACCCCGAGGAAGCCCATTGGTGGATGGGGATGGGCAGGAGAGGAGGCTGCTTCAGCATCCCTCCCTCAGTGATGTTGGAACTCTGAGGAAGGCGCAATCATCCAATGAGTTCACTCCTCTCAATTTCCCTGATTGGGTCGGAGAACCTGGGAGGAGTAATCTCATAGGATGCCTGTTCATTCTTTTGGGGCATTGAGGGAGAGGAGCATTTTGGGATGTCTCTCCCAGTGCTCCAGTAGCACAGAGATGACATTGCTCTGCTGGGAGGGGCTGTGGGTCTAGAATTGGGCTTGACCTAAAAGGCCCCCTAGACCCTGTTGCCACCACTGGAAAGATTTATACCTACCTTTCTCATAGAGACTCAACAAGTGCCAAATAATATAATAAATAATGTAAATAGAGTGGGGTTTTTTTTTAATGTAACTTGACACTTTGAAACTCTTCAAAGAGTTTGTTTATTTATAAGATTTATATACTGCTTTTCCCAGAGCTCAAAGCGGTATACAATATAAAAAAATAAATACATTAGAAACATAAAAGTACAATAAAATAAGAACAATTAAAAAGCAATACTGGAGTGGATAAAAACAATCTAAAAATCAATAAACTCATAAAACAGCACAGAGTAAAACCCGTACCCACAGGGGATAGGTTCCCACTTTCACTGCGTTACCTGAAACCGCGGATAAGAGCTAACCCTATCTCTGCGCCCCCCCTTACCTTTGTTAGTCTTCGTAGAAGTGGCGCCAAGCAAGCATGTGTCTTCCTTTAACAAAACGCTATAAGCAGCATGCAAACGTATGGAGCAGAAGCAGGCAAGCAGTTGAATGCTAGAGAGGCTCAGCCTGAACATTAACAGGAAGCAGGAAGTTTTTTGTGCTTCCACGAGTTCCAGCAGCACAAGGCCCAGATAGGATCGGGCCATTAGCCACTAATATTGAGCCAAAAGTTCTTTTGTGAAAAATGCATTCATGTTCATGTAGTGTTCTTTTTTTTTAAAGGTAGACAGCTGCTGAAAGCAGGTTGTGCGGAACGAGCAAGCCTCATGGTTGAAGCAACGTTCCCTCTTTCCCATCGTTCTGATACTGTCTTCCCCTCATTTGTCCATTTTGCTTTTTTGAGAAAGCTTGGGGGGGGGGAAGAGGCTGCCTTAAGAGCGAGGGATTCAAAGCAGAAGTACTCCCTTTTAGTAAACACATAAATCACATTTTTGCTTTGGGATCCAGAGAGAGGAGGCATCTATTAGAAAAACACGTCACAGTGTAGCTGTTCCCAGTTTCCAATAGCAACATAATTGCTTCCCACCTCAGGCCACTGTTGTCTTCTGGAACTTTGAAATCTGCGTTAATCAGCAAGGGGCATCGATAGAGCAGATATTATTGGGGGGGGGGGGGTTGGCTTTCATTTCTGATAAATCTAAATCAAAGCTCTGTCTGAACTCCGAAGTCTAAGGAAGAGCCCTGGAGGCACAATTTTCCATTAACCTATTAGTAAGGTAGAATCGGTAGAGGTTTTACTGCCAACATGGGCGAGGTGACGTTTATTAATCCTCAGCCATCCTAGAGATGGATTTTTCTCATTACCTGCATCTGCTCCTACTCCATTCTCTGGGCCAGTTTGCTTTGCCACATCACTTCGGATCGTGTTAGTGCAAACAAAGCTGCACTCGTGTGATTGTGGCTTTTGGAATATGCATAGCCCAGTGCACTCTAGCCTTTCTCCATCTAGTTGTGCAACCATGTACATGGGCGCATGGGAACATTGGACAGTGTGCGCCGGTTCCTAGTTTGTTTTCGGCCTTGACTTGCCAAAACTACAACTGGGTTCAAGGAGTCAGGGTTAGAAGGGGCTGCTCTATCTTGCACTGGACATCCAGCAGGATCTCTGGAGGGTCCTGGGCAGTTCCAGGCCCTGCTAGCAATTAACATGTGTAGCCTGCTCTTTCTCCAGCAGGTCAGGGCTACATCTATGCTTCTCAGCTCAGACCTTCCATCTCCCCAGTGACTCTGTGAGGTCAGTTAGGCTGAAAGATGGGGATCAGTTGATTGCCAACAACAGATACTGTATACTGGCTGGGATCCACATACTGTATACACAGTGATAATAAGCTATGCTATGTACAGTAAATGCATAGGATTGGAATGTTAATTTTCTGGGTTTCTTCTGATTATATTGCTATTCAAGGCACAGAGCCTCTCTCCATAAAAAATGGTGGCAACCTTAGGAGGCGTTCCTATGAGAATGACCAACTATTTGGGGGCAGGGGAGGCTGTGGTGTCTCCTGACAGCTGCAAAACAGGCAGAAATTTACCAGGTGAAGCTTGACAAGATTTGCCTGTTACACATTTGCCCTGTGCCAATGTGTCCAGCAAAAAAAGCAAAAAAAAAGCAAAAAAAAAAAAGTGGAAAGCCCCTATTCAGTCCACCCAAAGTAACCATTTGGGTTTTCTTTGCAGAGGTCCCCTTTTCAGTTTAGTAAATCTGAAAATAGAAGCCCTCTGCCTAGGCTTACCAGATCTCCAACCGGGACAGTGCTAGACCTTTAGGAGAAGGAATGTGGGCAGTTGTAGCTTGTTAAACCTTAGAGCACAATCCTAGGCATGTCTATTCAGAAGCAAGCCCCATGGATGCCTAGGATTGTGCTCTAAGGTTTAACAAGCGACACCTGTCCACATTCCTTCTCCTAAAGGTCTAGCACTCTGTCCCGGTTGGAGATCTGGTAAGCCTACCTCTGCCTTGCCTCACTTTGGGACGCTTCCCAGTGACAAAATTCAATATCATCCAAGAACTTGTGGGACTTTGGAGACAGTGGGTCTTTATCTCTCTTTAATTTTTTCCCTTAGCTCAATTGCACGAACATGATTCTGGTTCATTATCCCTTTGAATGCTAATGAATAGCTGCAGCCGTAATTACAGCATTGGTGGGAAATTGCACATTAACACCATTCCATGTTTACAAAGCAACGGTGTTTCTCTAAACGGAGAAACGACATAATTATTGCTTTCATGCAGCTCTGTGACAAGGAATATTTTAAAAGCAGGTGCTGCTCCTATGAGAGAAGCTCTCACACTTCTGATATGAGCAGGCTTACCAGATCGTCGCCGGGACGGGAGCGGTCTACCCAGACCGGCGACGATCTGGTAAGCCTGGATATGAGTCAGGAAAATCAAAAAGAGGCCATTGAAGTGAGTGGTCATGGAGAGATGTATGGCCTGATCCACTGACAAGGGGCGCATTACCAGTGGGATAGTGGTAAATCGTAAAGTGCAAGAGCTCATCAGGGTCACAGCCACACGCCAGTAACATTTATTCACTAGAGTCTTTTCTTCTCCTGCCACTTATTTCTGCTTTTCAACTTCATTTAAAGACCCAGCTCATTTCATCCAAACTCTTGGCATAGGCTGCAGTAGTTTTAAAACAAATGTATAAAAATCAAAAACTGGGATTGAAAATATCTCAGATAAATATAAAATGTATTTTAATGTGCTAGCCTATGCATGTTTAGTCAGAAGCAAGTCCCACTGTGTTCAACAGGGCTTACTCCCAAGTAAATTTAGGAATGTATAGGAGTGTAGCCTTAATGTACCGTATTGTCCCGAGTATAAAATGCACTTTTTTTACCCTAATTTAACTTTTTTTAACTAGGGGTGCGTTGTATACTCGCACTGTTGCAAAAATAAAGAGACATTGCTGGAAGAAGTGGAGGCTAAGAGGAGACACTTTGCGTTTGCAGGGCTTGGTTTGCAGCTCCTTGCAGCTCTGAGATGCAGCGCTTACTAAGTTTTTAGCAGCGCCTAAGTTTTTTGCAGCGCCTGTTTGTTTTTAGTGTAATTAGGCAGAGATGCAGCAGGCTCCACCCCTCTACCTCTCCCCTGTACAGGCTGTAACCCTTTCCAGTCTGCAGTAAGTGGTTAATTTTCGTTCTCTGCTCTGCTGGGTTTTGTATCCTCTTGTAAAGCAAGATCACATACACATTCATCCCCCCTCCCCAGGCAATGAATGGTTTAGGCTGCAATCCTGTGCACACTTTCCTGAGAGTAAGCTCCATTGAGAACAGTGGGACTTGCTTCTGAGTAGACATGCACAGGATTGCACTGTTTGTTTAAATCACTGGCGTATATTTAATGCCAGTGATTTAATTAAAGTTTTTTAATAGCACCAAACTTTAAGGGTGCGTCTTATAATCAGGTGCGTCTTATACTCGGGACAATACGGTATCATAAACTACATACTCTCTCCTTTGGGAAAGGTGATGATCTAGACATGAACGTATGCCCTTAGGCAAATGCCTCAGTTTGCCTTCTGCTGAGCCTGATACTTCTTCTCATCTCAGGTCCTTTGAAAAAAACGTCAAAGGCAGCATCTGAGCCCTCCTCCTGTAGGGGAAGTCCTGGAGCTCCACTCCCCTTCAGCTACACCCCTGCACATTGCAACCTAACAAACACGGGTTTTCCATGCTGTGTACAGTTGAAGGAGAACGAACCAATAGCCTGTCAGAACTCCTTGACCGGCAGCAATAGACGCTTCCCTTCCAGGGTTGATTGCGATTTTGAGAGCTTCCTAGTCACTGGCGTCGCTGGAGGTGGGGCGGAAAGCTAAGTTCTGCAGCTTTCCGCCCCACCGTTACTCTCCTGCACGAGGCACCCCACCCCCTCGTCATAGGAGCCCGTCAGCGGAGAGAAACCAACGCGCAGGAGAGTCCCTGCGCGTTAGTTTCTCCCCGCTGACGGGCTCCTACGACAAGGGGGGCGGGGTGCCTCGTGCAGGAGAGTAACGGTGGGGCGGAAAGCTGCAGAACTTAGCTTTCCGCCCCAACTCCAGCGACGCCAGTGTTCCTAGTGCCATCTGATTGGCCAGTCTTGAAAGCAGAGTGTATCATACGGGTTTAGTAATCAAGGAGTTGCAACAATTGATGGCCCCCCTAAATTGTACACACTATGGATTTGCTAGTTTGTAGTGTGTGAAATGACCCCTAAGCCCCTTGCCTAGGCTTACCATATCGCCGACCGGAACGCTCCGTTTTGCCCTTAAGGGGCGGGGCGGGGGGAGGGGAACGAGAGCGCGCCCAGGCGCTCTCTCGTTCCCCTCCCCCCGCCCCGCCCCTTAAGGGCAAAACGGAGCGTCCCGGTCGGCAATATGGTAAGCCTACCCTTGCCCATACATCGGGCCGAACACACCTCTGACCACAAACATTGACAGCCACTTTCTGATTTTCCTTACTTGCAGCAGAATTGAGGGGGCAATTCTCATGAGCAGTCCCAATCCTGTGGCAGCTATTTAAGTTAATAAAAAGCACACATGCAGGGCCAAACTATGCATCCAGTAAAGATCGAAAATTGTTATGACCTGCAACTATGTTACAAGAAAAAATCATCTTCAAACGGGGAAAAGAGGTCACAAAAATTCTGTTTATATTTTTTAAAAACCAAATAAAACAATCAAGATCTTAAAACTGCATAACGTTTCATTCATACACTCCGAACATTGTCAAATGCAAACCTAACTGGCTGGGAAGATGTTACCAAACCATGCTACAGCCAGCATTATAAAAGAAAAGCAATCTCACATCACAGAAGTTACTTTAGTTACTGTCAGAAGGGATGCCTTTAAACGATACAGGGACGGAGGCAGGTGATTGACAGTTACAGTAAGTTCTTTATGGTTTTATTTGATTTTTAACAAATATAAACAGAATTTTTGTGACTTTTTCCCCTGTTTGAAGATGATTTTGTTCATCTAGTGTTTGTTTGTCAAATGTAGGGGTTTTACTCTGTCTTTTGGATCCCAAGGCAGCTTACAGGAAGTGGAGAATCAAATATAATACAATAAAATCCCAATCTAAAAACAATTAAAACAAAACCAAATTTAAAAAGACAAAAGGAAAACAGAAACAAAAAACTCATCCAAGGGGAGAAAGCTGAACTCAAATACACAATGAAAATAAACCAGGCAGGGGCAGCTTTCCTGGGAGTAAGCCCCATTGAACACAGTGGGACTTACTTATAAGTAGACCTGCCTAGTATTGCACTGTTACTCTTGTAGGTTGCAGGGACTCATTCAGTGATGCCCCTGTGTCTGACTGGCTGCCCTCAATCAGCCCCTCAGCAAGCTTGTATCTGGCTTTCCATCTACCCTCTTGAAAACCTGCCTAACATGCCAAAAAGAAAATACTGCACAATAATAACTGTTGATACTGAGCAACCCCCCCCCCCCCGTTACGCTACTGACGAAGCTGGCAGTCATCTGCCACTGCTTGTCGTCTTCACCTTCTTGTCTGAACATTCACGTTCTGTTCAGATGTTATAGCTAATAGTTTCAAGTGTGGATAGCTGATATTTGCTGTAAGTCTGTTCAATCCTTTTTGAAAAGTCTTCTTTGCTAGCGGCCATCATTGCATTTTGTGGCAACAGTCTGTCCTGAATCTACTGGAGATCAACTTCATTTCTGTTCTGCCATTATATGAAAGGGGGAGAGCCCCCCCTGTTTATTCCCCTCACACTATTCATAAGCTTATATCATGTGTATGTAAAGGCTAGGTTTACCAGATCTCCAACCGGGACAGAGTGCTAGACCTTTAGAAGAAGGAATGTGGGCAGGTGTAGCTTGTTAAACCTTAGAGCCGGGGTTCTCAACCTGTGGTACGAGTACCCCTAGGGATACGCGGACCACTGGCAGGGGGTACGCCAGAGCCTGCCCCTTATCAGCATCAATCAGTAGTTAATTACTTGTTAATTAGAACTTAAATGCAATCTCCTGTCTGTCCGTCTCTCTGTCTCACACACACACACAGAGTTAAGTAAGACATTTTTTCACATTGTTTTAGTACTTTTATTAGCTAATTAATTGAAATCCAAATTAATTAGCAATTAATTTGCAGGGGATACTTCAAAAAATTGGACCGTGATAAGGGGTACCCGGGCCTCCAAAGGTTGAGAACCCCTGCCTTAGAGCACAATCCTAGGCATGTCTACTCAGAAGCAAGCCCCATTGAACACAATGGGGCTTGCTTCTGAGTAGACATGCCTACTATTGTGCTCTAAGGTTTTACAAGCTACACCTGCCCACATTCCTTCTCCTAAAGGTCTGTCCCGGTTGTAAATCTGGTAAGCCTATCCATGAATATTGCAACCACTCAGAAGTTCTAAGAACCGGTGGTCACTTGTTATGCCTATGAACAGATAAAGTTGTGTGCTGGTGGCAGAAAGGGCTCCAGCAGAGAAGGGAGGACTTGGATTTGGCTAAATATCGGCCAGTTGCATGTGCCAAGGAGAGTGGTGTGTGAATGTTTGAGTTCTGCATGTGAATTGTATGAATAGGGGGTATTTATGTGATTGTGTGTGTGTGTGTGTGTGTGTGTGTGTGTGTGTGTGTGTGTGTGTGTGTGTGTGTGTGTGTGTGTGTGTGTGTGTGAAGAAAGTGTGGAGAAAGGAGAAGGGTGAATGGACATGAATAATGCATTGTACACACACACACACACACACACACACACACACACACACACACACACACACACACACACATTTTTGTGGCCTCTGCTTGTTCTGAATAATTTGGCGGCCTCTGCGAGCTGCTTTTCGGTACCTTGTTACTCATACCTGACTCTGTGTAAGTCATGAATAACTTAGATGGCACCAGGCCCTGTGCAGCCCTCTCCAGATAGGCCTCGCACTGCCCTGCCTGCTACCTCCCCCACTTGGCTATAAATAGCCGCTGAGTCCTAGGAGCTGCTGACTGACAGCTTTGGAAAGACTCTGTGATTTGACAGAGAGAGGGAAAAATCGGAGCAGAGGAGCCCCCCGCATCCTGCCTTTGCCTGGACTGAGCAGTCATCGACACTCATTGTTTCACGCCAACTTCCACAAGAAGAAGCCAGGTGCCCAGAAAGTTTTCCCCGCTTCAGATATAAACAGACCACACAAATGGCTGGCTCTTGAGCCAAACAATACATGGCAACGCAGCCATATTTGATATAAACTTTGTAAAGGATGGCCATTGCTGTGCCACCAGGTGTGTGTGTGTGTGTGTGTGTGTGTGTGTGTGTGTGTGACTCTTCCCTTTGCCCAGCTCTTTCCCCCAAAGCCCTCCCGCAGTTAGGGCTGGCATCAGGGGTGTCCTTAGTTAGGCACAAGCCTGGGGGGGGCATGCTCAGTGGGGCCCAGGTGAGGGCCCATGGCTAGGCGTACCAGATCTCCAACTGGGACAGAGACTACCTCTTGTTAAAGCTTGTTAAACCTTAGAGCACAATCCTAGGCACGTCTACTCAGAAGCAAGCCCCATTGTGTTCAGTGGGGCTTGCTTCTGAGTAGTCATGCCTAGGATTGTGCTTTAAGGCAGGGGTTCTCAACCTTTGGAGGCCCGGGTACCCCCTATCACGGTCCAATTTTCTGAAGTACCCCCTGCTAATTAACTGCGGATCACTCAATTAATTAGGTAATTAATCGTTAAAGTACTAAAACAATTTTAAATGTGAAAAATGCCTTATTTAACTGTGTGTGTGTGTGTGTGTGTGTGTGTGTGTGTGACAGACAGACAGACAGACAGACAGACAGACAGACAGACAAGGATCTCTTTTTTTTTCTCCAAGTCACACTTCCCAAAATCAGTTCCTCCGTCCCCACCCCACCAAAGTACAAAGTTTTTCCAAAGTACAAAAATAAGCCCAAAACCAAAAAGGGCTCCAAAAATAATTACAATTTAAAATTCATGTTAACACTTAATTAGCTGCTGATGGGGCAGATAAGGGGCAGGGCTTGGCATACCCCCAGCAAGAGGTCCGCGTACCCCTAGGGGTACCTGTACCACAGGTTGAGAACCTCTGCTCTAAGGTTTAACAAGCTACACCTGCCCACATTCCTTCTCCTAAAGGTCTAACACTCTGTCCTGGTTGGAGATCTGGTAAGCCTACCCATGGCTAGAACATGGTCCTTTGTGGTGGCATGAGGCAGCTGAGCAACTTGTGCCACCTCATCTTTATATAGCCCCCCCCCCCCAGGGTCAGAGCACTCAGTGTCACTGCGAGGTAGTTAAGAGATGCTCCTGTAGGCCATTGGGGGAAGGCATGATGGGAGAAGGAAGAAGTGCCCTGTGGGTCTCGCACAGCATTTCTGGCTCCTTTTTCCTGCCCTTCCCACTGGCCAATGGGCTCTCTCTCTCTGGCCCCTGCAATAACACAGAGGCTTTGGGAATAAAGCCCATTGGCCAGCAGGCAGAGGGGAGGGTCTTGCTGACCGAAAGCCCAGGTAGCGGTGGCTTCTCCTCTTTGTGCCCACACTCCAAAGGTGGGAGGGAGAGCATGGTAAGCGGTGGGGGCAGGGCAGCATGCTGTGGGTCTGGGGAGGCAAGGCCCATGTAAAGGTGTCTGCCGGTGGGCCAAGAGGGGGGGGGCTGCGCAGCCCTGCCTCAGAGCTTGGTATCAGCTGGAACCAGCCCTGCCCACTGCAACATTTATCTCTGCAGAGTTCCAGACCTGTGGAAGTCTCCTCAGAAGTAGCTGGGTGGGATTTGGAGGAAACGTGGGGGCTAATGCCCCCACCAAGGACCCCCGTCAGCACTTGTCCGCTGCAGAGTTTCTCCTCTTGAGGATGTTTCGCTACAGAGAAATGGTTGTTGGGTGGCGGTTTCCTATGACTGCATTGTAATGTGTAGCTTGGCCCCCCCTCTGTTTTTGGCCGTCTGCTTCCTAAGCCAAACTGCCCTTACAAGAAACTAGCAGAACGCTCCCATTGTACCTGCATCAAGCCCTGCAAATGACAGGACTGAAAGCTACGGGGGGGGGGGGGGGGGAGAGTGAGATTGAGAGAGAGAGAGAGACTTGCATAACCCTGATAACGACTTCTCAAAGGTATGCCTGAAGAAACAGTCTTTTCTTTCCTGACTTGAAAGTCTGGAAACCCCCCCCCCCCCACCCAGGGCCTCAGCTGGCGATTCTGCAGATGCTCATCCAGCCAAATTGCATCATCCTTTTGCTTGTTATGTGCTGGCAATATAAATGACCTGCCCCTCAGAGCCTGCAGCGGGCAGCTCAGTCGATGCCTCTCTGGGCCACCTATTTCCCTTTAGCCAAGAAGCTATTTGACATTCCAGTTTGCCAGGAAGGAAAAAGACAGAGTTGCTGTGCTCCTGCAAGGACCTATTGAAAAATGGGCACTTCTTATGGAAAAATATGCCTCCCAAAGACAGCTGCAGGCTCTAATGGGTAGGTTAATCAAAGGAAGCTTTAGCTGATTAATTGATGGAGAGTAATTTCAATCTCAAGGGCAAAAACCATTGAGTAGGACTGTTTTTTTAAAGAGCATTTTGGTTTTGGTGTATTACTTCAAGGAAAAACAGGAGACTGCTAAGATTAGGCTTACCAGATCTCCAACCGGGACAGAGTGCTAGACCTTTAGGAGAAGGAATGTGGGCAGGTGTTGCTTGTTAAACCTTAGAGCACAATCCTAGGCATGTCTACTCAGAAGCAAGCCCCACTGAACACAATGGGGCTTGCTTCTGAGTAGAGATGCCTAGGATTGTGCTCTAGGACTTAACAAGCTACACCTGCCCACATTCCTTCTCCTAAAGGTCTAGCATTCTGTCCCAGTTGGAGACCTGGTAAGCCTAGCTAAGATGAAAGTCAAAATCAGACTCCATGTTGTTTGTATTCCAAATGTTGTGGCATCGCAGGGTTGCTCCTGATTTAATGTGTTTAAGTACAAATATGGACCAGAAGAAGTCCTCTGATTTCCTTAAAGTACCGGTATATCCTACCTTTCCATAACTAGGACATTTAAGATGGCTTCCATCATTAACAGCGCAATCCTACCAAGCTCCTTCACTGGTGCAGCCAGTGGTGGAGGGAGAACAGAAGGATTTGGAAGGGAAAGGGGATTTAAATCCTAAGAACATAAGAACATAAGAAGAGCCCTGCTGGATCAGGCCAAAAGCCCATCTAGTCCAGCTTCCTGTGTCACACAGTGGCCCCACCAGATGCCTCAGGGAGCACACGAGACAACAAGATACCTGTGTCCAGTCGCCACTCCCTTGCACCTGGCACAGAGAAAACCCACTTCTAAAACCAGGAGGTTGCTTATGGCTTGTAACCTGTGATGGTCTTTTCCTCCATGAATTTGTCCAAACCCCTTTTAAAGGCATCTAGGCCAGGTGCCATCACCACATCCTGTGGCAAGGAGTTCCACAGATGAATCACACGCTGGGTAAAGAAATATTTTCTTTTGTCTGTTCTAACTCTCCCTCCACTCAATTTTAGTGCGTGTCCCCTGGTTCTGGTGTTGTGCGAGAGGGAGAAGAATTTCCCTCTATCCACTCTCTCCATCCCATGCATAATTTTATAAGTCTCAATCATGTCCCCCCTCAGGCGCCTTTTTTCTAGGCTGAAAAGCCCCAGACGCTGTAGCCTTTCCTCGTAAGGGAGGTGCTCCAGCCCACTAATCATTCTGGTCGCTCTTTTCTGCACCTTTTCCAATTCAGCTATATCCTTTTTGAGGTATGGTGACCAGAACTGGACACAATACTCCAGATGTGGCCTTACCATCGATTTGTACAAAGGCATAATGATATTGGCCGTTTTATTCTCAATCCCCTTTTTAATGATCCCGAGCATGGAATTGGCCTTCTTCACAGCCGCCGCACACTGGGTCGACACTTTCATCGACCTGTCCACCAGGACCCCAAGATCTCTCTCTTGATCCGTCACAGACAACTCAGAACCCATTAGCGTATATGTGAAATTTTGGTTTCTTGCCCCAATGTGCATCACTTTGCACTTACTTACATTGAAGCGCATCTGCCATTTTGCTGCCCATTCTCCCAGTTTGGAGAGATCCTTCTGGAGCTCTTCACAATCCCTGCTGGTCTTTACCACCCGGAAAAGTTTAGTGTCATCCGCAAACTTGGCCACCTCACTGCCTATCCCCAAGTCCAGGTCATTTATGAATAAGTTGAAAAGCACCGGTCCCAAGACCGATCCTTGGGGCACACCGCTTTTTACCTCTCGCCATTGTGAAAATTGCCCATTGACTCCCACTCGCTGTTTCCTGGTCTTCAACCAGTTCCTAATCCACAAGAGGACCTGCCCTCTTATTCCCTGACTGTGGAGTTTTCTCAGGAGCCTTTAAATCCTCTTTAAAGGGGGATGTAAAGAGGACTTAAATCCCCTTTCCCTTCCAAAGCCTCCTGTTTTCACTCCACCACTGGCTGCACCAGTGGAGGAGCTGGGTAGGATTGTGCTGTAAGACCTAACATTTTATGTAAACAAATACAAAATGTACAGTATTTAAAAAACAACAACATAAAACCAAGAACAGCAGACAAAAGATGATACATTGCCAAGAAACAATTTGACAGCCAGCAAAGCCTCTTGGAATAAGAAGGGTTTCTGCATGGTTTCAAAATTCCATTAGCTGGGTAGATCTTGGATGGTGATGGAACACAGAGCAGCTTATAAGATAAGAGGGAATTTGCTAATTACCTTCCAACTATCTTTTCTATCAGAAGGGAGATTTCATGGGATCTCAGATCTGTCTCACTTATGTCACCGTGGCAATAATCAAGTCGAGGATCTTCCTCCTATTTAGCTGGTCCCTGTCACAGAGTCAGAGGGAAAAATATCTCCCAGGTGTTCTGAAGAGCTGCAAATGCTGGTCTGCTTTTCAAAAAATAGATTAAAAAATGCTAAAAGAGATATCGAGAATAAGGTAACTTACCAAGTGGCAAGATTTGTTCTTGCCCTGACTCATGCCAAGAATATGGCTCCCCACATCCAAGAAATGCAGGGGGCTCATTTCAGATTTCGGGGGGGGGGAGTGGAACAATGGGGGCGGGGAATTAGATGTCTCTGTACATTCTTCCCTGGCCTCAGCCCTCGGAATGGGGTCACTTCTATGCTGCCATATTACATACAGCAATGTCACTGACAGCCCAATCTTATATACCCCCCCCCATGTTGATGCAGCCGCGACATTGGAGCGTGCACTGTATCCTGTGGGGGAGGGGGCAGTCCTGGAGGTCTCCACTGGGTAAGGAACATTTATCCCTTGCTCGGGGTTAAGCCTTTGCTGTCCCGCTGGGTCTACTCAGACCTGTGCCAGCGCTTTTGCTGAGTGGATCTGTGAAGGGATAGGATATCGGTGGCGCTGCTGCCAGTACTGCCCCCTTCCCAGTCTTGACACATCACCCTCCCTGCCCTGGTCTCTGCTCCGTTCCTCCTCCTTCTTCGCCCCATTCTGCCCACCGCCCGCCTGCCCCCCACCTCAACTTACCAGCACCGAGGTGTTTTTGGGGGCTGCTGGCTGCTTGCCGCTTGCAGAGGGATCCTGGCTGCGCAAAATGATGTGCCTCCTTTTGTGACTGCAATAAAGCATGCTTTGCTACTGGAACACAAGTTCTGACAGCATAGCGGGCTCATCGGATTGGGCCCTAACTCTCCCTAGCTGTCCTTTGTGGTCAAAAGTACAACACTGCACCGTGATGAAAAAGCCTGATGTCAGCCCGTTGAGTTTTGCCTGTGAAGGACACCCAGGGTCACAGCGGCAAAGGTGCCTAAGGGGCGTTCCTCCCAAAGATGTTGGTTATGCTTCTCAGAGGTGGGAGTGGCCCTCTCTCCTCTGTGCCGTGTGGCAACCTCTCCCCGGCTCCCCCCCACCTCTGTCCAGTCACCTGCCCTCTCCCTCTAGGCCACAGTGGGGGTTGGCTCAGCATCACAGCCTTTAGGGCAGGGCAGGGCAGGGCCTGCTTCTCTTCCTTCTCGCTGTCCCCATAGGAGGACAACCTCTGCGCTGTTCTGGAAATCTGCTGTTTTTTAAACCCCGCACATTTCAAGAAAAGATTCTTCTTCCACGGCACTAAAAGAGTGAAAGGGGTTGTCTCTTCCATGCTTCTGCATTGGTGCATTCCCTCCTTCTCTCCCCTCCTTGCTGCTGCTGGTGTCGCTGCTTGCTTGCCCTCTCTGCAGCACTCAGTCTCCATTGCCACACTGCCCAGAGAGGAGAGGCCTCCGGGCGAGGCAGTGGGTAGCCCTGGACCTGCTGGGGGAGGTGAGGAGGAGGAGGTGGACCAAGGGGCGCCAAGGAGGGCCTTGTGCTGATGGCAGCCCTGGTCAGCTGGGACCAGCCCTGCTTTCTACACATCCCTAAAGGAATTCATTGCGCTGACTTTGCTGGACTCTTCTGAAATCATCTTTTCGTTGGCGAATGTCCACTTCTAACGGGATTGTGTTGGGTTGCGCGCGGGTCCCATGCTGAAGAGGGTCTGATTGTCATTAACGTATCTGTTGTTGCTTTCCTAGTGAGAAGCTGGATGGAAAAGCTCAAAGATAAGGTAGGGGCCGCTTCGTTTTTGTTCCCTTTGTTTTAGAAAGACAGGAATGTTTTTGACTTCCAAAATCTGAAAGGGTCATATTTTTGATTCTGGGAAGACTCAAGGGCTTCTGACAGATGAGCAGCTAACCTTTCCAACTCCGTGCAGGAGTTGTGGAAATATGCCGAATGTGAAATGTTGAACAGGGAACCTTTGGTTGCATTGGTTGTGAGAGTTCTGAGCCTGGGGGCTCCTCCAGAGGCGTAACAAAGGTGGAGCGAAGGCAAGTAGTTCTGCAAGACTCCGTTACACTGGAGTCAGTGGCCCCTCCCCCTTGCTGTTGGAGCCATTCTGGCAGCAAAGGCAACACGCAGGACACTCCCCTGTTGCTGCTGGAATGGCTCCAGCAGCAAGGGGGAGGGGCCGCTGACTCCAGTGAAACGGAGTCTTGCAGAACTACTTGCCTCCGCTCCACCCCACCCTTGTTTCACCTCTGGGCTCCTCCGCCCTCTGGCCTCTCGCACCCCAGCGGAGCCTTTTCCCGGCTCCTCCTGCATGTTCCCATTGCTGCCCTTTGGCTGAGTCCCTTCTTTCTCAGAGATTGTGCAGGCAGAGAGACAGTAGGCTAAGGGCTGGTACACTGTGCAGCGGTGGGCATGTTTGCTTTATTGCTGCTGCTGCTGCTGAATATTTATAATATATTATAAATATTCAGCAGTTAAACCAGTTTTCAACAAGGAATAAATAAACCGCTTTTCAACAAGGAAGTTCGCAAAGCGATTTACACAGCAAAAATAAGTAGATTTACTGAAGTGTTCTTCCTTATGGGAGATATTTATTTACTGGAAATATTTATACCCTGTGGGGAATCACGCCATTGTGGCATGTGAACCGAGAATACAATCTAGAACAGGGGTGTCAAACACGTTTCATATAGTGGGCCGAAAAGCATTTATGGCGCTTCCTGAAGGCTGGAAGTGACGTCATTAAGCGGATGATGGCCAGAAATAAGCACTTTGTTCTTACATAGAAACTCATTAGCTGCAAATGACAGAAGAGAAAATGTGCAAATCTTGATCAGATTTTCAAGATATGACAGAGCTGGGAGAGCCCAATTACCAGGTGGGCCGCCCTTTCAGCAGCGCCGCTTCTGCTAAGGTGCCACTTTGCAGCTCAGCAGCTGGGAGGTGGTCTGCAAAGCGACGCCTCGGCAGAAGCAGTGCTGCTGAAAGGGTGGCCCACGTGATAATTGGGCTCTCCCAGCACCTCGGCAGTGTCTCCCTCTCTCACCCCTCTTGGTCTGCCCCTTACCCCGTACCGTTCCTTGCCCTCTGAGGCCTCCTTCTGTCTCTCCCTCCCAGAGCCTTGGCAGAAGCAGTGCTGCTGAAAGGGCAGCTCTGGGAGAGCCCAATTATAACGGGAGCCAGATAAAGAGCTTCCATCCAGCCCATGGGCCTTATGTGTGACCCCCCTGATCTAGAACATGTACGATGCTCCCCTGCAGCTGCTCTTTGGCTCTCCATTTTACTCCACCCAAAATTGCCAGAAGAGCCCCCCCCCCATTTCACCACACCTGCACATGAGGCAATTTGTATCTCTTGCTCGTGCTTTTCATCTACTGCTGATGCTTTTATGACTTTTGTGCTGTTGCCTCTGGCTTTTTTTTGCTATTTTATTGCTGCATTGTTTTTATGTCGATGGGTTTTTATGTCTGCTGCCTGGGGAGTCCATGGCTGTGAGGGAAAGTCGGTGCAAAAATGCATTAACTAACTAACTAACTAACTAACTAACTAACTGGTGAGCATAGAAACAAAGAAGAGAGAGGCCACCACAGTAAACTTAGACCATTTGTGTGAGTCGCTGGTGATGTGATATTCAAGAATCATCCTGTGTGCAAAAAGGCAGACAGAGTTCCTACGTGTACGATCACGTTTGCATTGTTAATGAAACAGCAGCTGTGCAGAAATACAAGTGTTGCTGATTAGGCCAGGCTATGTATCCACCTGGGGCTTTTTGATTTGGGAAGAAAGGTGGCAAAGGAGAAGGGGGATGTGATAGAGATTCACAGAACTGTGCATGGTGTGGAAGAAGTGGGTGGAAAGAAAATGCTCTCTCTCTCTCTTATAGGACTAGAACTTGGGGCCACCTCTGAAGTCGACTGGCAACAGATTTAGGAGAGATGAAAAACCAGGCTTCACCTAATATCTTAACAACACATGATGATGGCCACGGCCCTGGAGGCCTTAAAGGGTAGGCTTACCAGATCTCCAACCGGGACAGAGTGCTAGACCTTTAGGAGAAGGAATGTGGGCAGGTGTAGCTTGTTAAGTCCTAGAGCACAATCCTAGGCATGTCTACTCAGAAGCAAGCTCCATTGTGTTCAGTGGGGCTTGCTTCTGAGTAGAGATGCCTAGGATTGTGCTCTAGGACTTAACAAGCTACACCTGCCCACATTCCTTCTCCTAAAGGTCTAGCACTCTGTCCCGGTTGGAGATCTGTTAAGCCTATTAAAGGGGGTTAGATACATTGATGGGTCTGCTAGGCTATGAGCCCAGGATAGCAACTTAGAACGTCACGTTCCGAGGCAGTGTACCTCTGAATACCCATTCCTGGATGGCAAGCAACAGGAAAGGGGCGTTGCAGTCATGCCCTGCTTTCTGGGAGTCCTGGAGGCATCTGGTTGGACACTGTGGGGAACAGGAGGCTGGAATAGATGGTTCCCTGATCGGCTCCAGTAGGAAAGACTCTCCTTAGGATTTTACTCAAGCACACAGTGTAATTGACAACAAGAATGTGCCATAATTGACTCTGGCTGCAATCCTATATGCACTTACCTGGGAGTAAGTCCCATTAAACATAGAGGGACTTGCTTCTGAGTGAAAATACACTGTTAGTTTATAGTGGTCTTATATAAATATCAAAGCCTATTTATTGGATAGTGGTCCGATGTCAGATTTTATATTGCTTTTCAGTAAAACCCTCAAGAAACAAGGACGTGTGTATCAGAAAGGGAGGTGGTTCCAGAAAAGGATCCGACAACTATCTAATAGCCCCCACCCACTGCGTTGTTCCTAGACATCAGATGTTCCAAACATTGCAAAATACCTGCAGAAATATATACTGTACTGTAGATCTTTTTGAACTGCAGTTGTAACAGTAGTGAGAAAAATCACACCTGAACGAGTTGCCTACTCATGATCCTTACAGCTTCTTTCCCCTCCCTTGACAGGCAGGCTACATGTCTGGAATGCTGGTGCCAGTGGGAGTGGGCATTGCTGGAGCCCTCTTCATCCTGGGCGCCCTCTACAGCATCAAGATTATGAACCGCCGGCGCAGAAATGGCTTCAAAAGACATAAGCGAAAGGTACCTCGTCTCTCTCTCTCTCTCTCTCTCTCTCTCTCTCTCTGGTGGTTTGATTTCTGTCCCACCTGTCTGCTGATAGATCCTGAAGGAGGCTTACACCAAACAATAGTCATGGCATCCAGTTACTTCTACCCCTTTGACATGTGGCATTGCTTTGGGATAGAGAATCCCCCCCCCCCCAAGAACCTTGTTCTCAATTCTCATTAGTCATTGCTGAAAGATGCTTTGGAAACTTTTTTTGTTGTTGAAAAAATACTGTTAACAATAATAACAACAACAACTCTGGCTGTTAATGTGCACCCCCTGTACTCCTCCAACTGCTGGCAGCCCCATTGCCTGGCTGTACACTCTTTCCCCCTAGGACTGCAGACCATTGCAGTGTCGAAGGGCAGAGAAGGAGTCGGAGTTGGGTGCAGCAGCTGCCCCCCAGGGCAATTGCACATGGATGCCTGGGAGCCTGCAGAGTTGATCAGTCTTCCCCCTGAACACATTTGGCTTATTAAAATGTGCCACCATGTTGTTCAAGTTCACAAGCTGGTGTTTGTATGCTCAGGGCTATGTATAGATCACAAAAATCTACACCCCCCTAGAGTCTCCAAATCCTGCTCCAAAACAATCCCCCCCCCAAAAAAAAACCCAAAAAGGAATTTTGAATTCGGCAACAAGTCTAAATTAGGCAACTTGAACTACTTGTACAGTAGTTCTTTCATTTTTTTGCACAGTTCATTCTGTCCTGGCTCAACTGTTCCCCAGCTTAGTCAAATTACAGAAATGAATATTCTCAGCTCTAAAATTATGCAGATTCCACACCAAGAAAAGTCAGCTGCAGCTAGTTTGCTTTGTTTTTTGAAAAAAAATGTTTATTTATTTATGCATAATTTGAGCTGCAACCCATGGCACACTTACTGCAGGAGTCGGCCCCATTGCCCAATAGGACTTATTTCTGAGTACACATGCATGGGATTGAGCTGCACATCTGCAAGCCCCGAGGCTGAGACAAGGAGCTGCACAAGCAACAAAGTTCAGCCTCTTGTGATTGCTGCAGCCCTGCTCAGCACCTCCAACCCAGCCTTGGTGATTTCCCTGGGCACTGTCCATGAACATTCATCAGGGCTAGAAACTTTGAAAACAAACAAAAGTGAAAGCAGGAATTCTCCAGATGCCAAAGATTGTGCTTGGTACAGCATTCCACACTCGTATGTGGCTCAGTCGCCAGTGGTTGAATTTGGAACAAAAACATTGGGGGCCCTTCAACAAAGCCCACAAACTCTACCCTAACTCCCCCCAGTTTTTGCTTAGTCACCCCCCCCCAACAATAGCTATGGGTGTTGTTAAAAAGTTAAAGGAGCTCAGCCCCTTTAGACCCTGTAATTTGAGCATCTAATTAAGAAAACAAAGCAGAGTTTTTTGGGGGGAGGGGCAAAAGTGGGCAGACAAAATAGGGCTTGCCTTTTGCCTCTTTTTGCTGCTGCCATTTTTGTCGTGGTGGCAGCCGCTGCAGTGGCCGCCAGCTGTGAGACACCAGCTTTTCACATCGCATGACGTTGCGCTGTCTGGTGGCAAGTATAGAGGAAAACTGCAACCAGCAGCTTCTGGGAAGAGGACCCCATTTATACGCGCACACACAATTTCTGGACCATTTCAGGCCAACTTGACCAGAAAGTGCTAGTAGAACCTAATTTGGAGGGGTGGTGGTGTTCCCCTAGGGGTGAAATGCAACAATGTACAGTACTAACAGAATATATTTTGGGAAAGTGAAGCAAGAAGACAAAAGAAAGGGGTTATTCCCTTGTAACTGATGTTGTTTTCCGTCCGTCCGTCTTTCTCTCTCTCTCTCTGTCCCCCCCCCCCTTAGCAGAGGGAATTTAACAGCATGCAAGACCGAGTGATGCTTTTAGCGGATAGCTCTGAAGATGAATTTTGAAGCAGACTGCAGTGCCAAGCCCTGCTCTCCAGTGACTTTTCCTCCGTTTTCTGCTTTTGTGTTTTGCAAAGGGAAGTGTGTGTGAGTAGATCGGATTTCTACTGCATCACAGCTGCGGCAATCACAGAGCGGTGGGGGTTTACACTTCCTGCCCCAAAAACGATTTAACCCCCGAAACTCAGTAACAGCATGCTGTAGCCCAAGTGTAATGCACAGTGATGTAATTTTTTTTTAAAAAAAATTCTAAAATAGTGCAACCTTGTTTTACGCACCACACCTCATTCAGATGCAAAATAGGCAACGTTGTCACAGCGCAGGGGCAAGACAGGCAGAACGACAATAGTTATCCTTAGGTTTTGATTTTCATTTCAGCCCATAGCAATCGAGCTGTCCTTGTTACTGTGACAGTCTCTGGGGAGGCCCGTCTTCAACCCAGATTTCTCTCTCTTTCACTGGGGAGCTGTGATGGAAATGTTGCGTTACCTGAGCTGGAGTTCACCGGTGTCTAAAATTAGCTGCTCTGTTTAATTAATGACGTGCCAACTTTAAACAGCCCACCTCCATCAGCAGGGGGTAATCACTATGCTGGAGACAACCAATAGACCTAATGCTATGTCTGGTATATTACTCTTTGGGCCAAAGTAGACATTCTGCAGGAGACACGTGAACCGTCTTCCAAATGGTCTCATATTTAGCTTGGAGGCTGTGATTGTAAGGAGAAGAAGATTGGCAGGGGTGGGGAGGTGTTCCACCCTTTCACTTCCTGACAGTTTTCTGCTCTGTATTGCAACCTCCCTCAGCTGCCTTCTCATCTGCTGGGGAAAAAGGGACAACATCCTCTTTTAGGGAGAGGAGTGTGATTTTTGCCAGAGGGAAAAGGGTTAAGCTGCTCCTCCCCTTGCTGCTTTTCATCTGCTCAGTTATGGCAGCCTTCCCTTGGAGACTGTTCATGCACCTCCTGTGTAACAAACTAGTTTGGGCCTCTAAGCATGCTAGCTTACAATGGAGAACTGCTTGTCATAACAGCCAAACTGTAGTAACCAACCGGTTCCATAGACTAAGGCTGAAATTCTATGTACACTTGGGAACAAGTCTTGCAACTCGGTGAGACTTGCTTCTGTGCGAGCATGCATAAATTTGGGGGCGTTGCGAGGGCCACCCATGCATGGAAGTACATTCAGTGCTCGCAGTTGGAAATGTCTGAACCACCTGCATTGAAAAGTGTTGTGCTTTCGGGTGATATGAACATTCTGTAGATGGCGTTTGATTGTGAGGGCTCGTTCATACGTGCGGCAGTCATGTGGTGTTGAGGTCATCAAGCGATGAACACGCAACTGTGAACCAGCCCCAAGTCTAAGGTTGTGGTTCCCAAACTTTGGATACCTTAGGCACTGGGGTTAAAATTGGAGGTGCACTTCAAGTTGATATTCAGAAAGTTACATACATCTGTATTTTCTTGATCAGCTCCCAGGCCAGGCATCCTCTCTGCAGCAGCAGGGTGCCATCCTGCCCTCTAGGCAGGGGATGGAATGGCGCTTCCTGGGCAATGGGCATGCGCCAGGACTCCTCTGCTCCTGCCAACGGTGGGGCAGGGACTCCCAATGTGTCCTTATTTCCTCTTCCAGGACGGCATCATGGATCAAATATTGACAGGCTGGGAGGATCCCTGTTATTTTGGGCTTCCACACAGAGCGATGAACATTTTCCATTACAGTAATTCTTCAAGGCCATTTGCCAATAGGTTGGCATCGTTCTCCAGGGCATATTTCGTCCCCTCTTGCAGTACATGGCTTGAGAATCACTGGTCTAAAGCTCGAGCTCACCAACATGTCATGGTAAGTTCACACTACTTAGTCTGGTAGATGTGCACTGTGTGTGTATTCACAATCTTCTGAACCTTCTCAAAACCATTCTCAAGTAGTCTGCGCTTTCTATGACCCTCCTTGTATGAAGGAGACTGGACTGGATATGAAATTAAGCTTGAACCTTGGAAGCTGCAGGCCAGTGCCCTGAGCACTTGACTGAGACTGGAGGCCAGAGCCTGGCAACAGGAACCAACCTGAGGTGAGGGAAGGGGGAAGGCAGTTTTTTGGGTGTTCATAGCTGGTATTGGTTTCTGGATAAAGCAATTTCCCCTGGTTAAATAAGCCTGCGTCTAAGGAGAGGGTAAAGAGCAGGCAATGAAGGGCAGGACTCGGAAGCAGGGTGAAGTGGGTCAGAGGTTTCCATCCAAGCCAAATTTCAGGCTTCTAGTCCACAGTAATGTGCACTGTGTTCAGGCCGTGGAGCAAATGTGAAGTTCACATCTCAGGTGAACTTTGCAAATGTCCATATTCTTCACTGGCTTGGATTTAGAATCTGGCTAGAGAATTACTGTCTTCCATCCCTGATCCCCGACCACCACCCTTCCCTTTCAGCAAAACTCACTTGCCTGCCTATCTGGGTTTAGTGGTGGCGGCTCTCCTGCCACTGGAACAACAGGAACTCTTCCTCTTCTCTTTGGTGGCTGCAAGTGTGACGGAGAGAGGAGCTACACATGGGAAATGTTGTTTTCCCAAGAGCCACTGCCATTGCGGGAGTCCTGGGAGAATTGCATTCTCCAAACTCCATCAGAGCCTTTCTGTCTCTAATGCACTAGCACAGCATGTTGGAGAGGGAAAAGGAGAGCCCAGACTATCCGCCTTTCCTCTTTTCCAATTGCAGAAGAGTCCTTGACACCAGCGCTAACGTGACTAGATGGGTGAGCATTACTGAAAGGGGAGAGGATGTGGGAAACGGGAGGGAGGGGGCTGGGGGGGGCAATTCAGCTTATCTCCAAGACAACCCAAGAAGGTGAGCAGGGACCAGCTCAGCCATTTCTAGTCCATAGTGAGTAATTTGTGTCAAATGTGACCTCCTGTAACAGCTACCCTGCAACAGAAGGGAAGATGCTGCACATTTGCTGAGAGCAAGAAGCCAGCACAATGTCCCAGGAATGGGGTGGGCGGGCTGGCTCAGGTGGTTTATACAGGGCCCCCAGCCACTGGTAAGCTGGCCAATCTGGCCACAGAAAGAAGACTGCTTTGTACGACTAGCCTGTTGTCAGGGGGGCTGTGGGCAGTCGCCTCCGACTCTGGGCGCAGAGTGCCTGTTCTTCAGGACTTGGGGTCCCAGGAGAGAAGCTGGAGTCTGAAGGGTGCAGAGAGGTGGTGGGGCTCTGTCAACCTAACAGGGGCAGATGGTCCGGCTCCTGGCCTGGACAATCCAGAGGCTTCACAGTGCCCCCCAGGCAAAGGGGCCAATGTATTCAGGGCAACCACAGCATCTGTAGCCGTTGGTAGCTTGGTAGGGTATCCCCCTGTTCTTGGTTTCCCATACAGAGAAAGTTCAGGCTGCATATTTCAATATGGCAGATGGGGCTGGTGAAGACGACGGCCTTCTATAGGTGGAGAGTTGTATCCTGTGGCTGCTCCCTGTTGTGAACAACTCAGAATTCTCGTTTGCCACGAGCACAGTCCAGACGTTTGTTCACGCTGACGTTGAAGCCACAGTCACTAAGTTTGCTACGGCAGGAACGCTCACAAGCTTCACTGATGGTGATCGTAGTCCTTTCACTGGAATCCGGAAGTAGTTCTCATATGTTCACCTGTGTGTGCATGCGCTCGCACACACATGCACGCACTGAGGACGTGTGCAACAGGCTGAGGTGATGGAGTTCTGAGGTGGTCAGATGGGATGTCCCAGTTCAGGTTAAAACTGGACTAAACATTCTCTAAGAATTTTTGGGCGAACTGGGGGGTGACCTGTGAAAAGAGGGCAACCACCCATCTGTTTTTGAGAGCTGGGGAATAAAATTGGGGTGGGGTGAGCAAAACTTGCTGCCCTAGTATGGTGCTTTTCTTAGCAGCCGCCCACAGCCCCCTAGAATGTTGCAGCGTGATGACATAACATCATTCTGATGGGGGCTTCTGAGTGAAATAATTGGGGCGTCCAGCTCCAACAAGGGGGGGCCTTTTTACCCAGAATTCCTCCTCAGAGTGACACTGTGTGATGATGGGGGTTCTGTGAGGCTTTGGGGAAGAGATCGCTGCCCATGGGCGATGCCCCTGGAATGAGCACTCTGCTGGGCTGCTGAGTTTCGGAACCCCACCCTGAATCTTGCCCCAGCCCTGAACGCTCCCCCTTTTGTAGCTTGTGAATGGGGCCACGAAACTTTGATGCCAGCCCTGTTTCAGATGGCACGTGTTGAAATCGCTTTTCTTTTAATGCTGCTCCACATTAGCTGCAAGAAGAAAACTGTCACCGGAGGGAGCAGGCGGAGCAAGGACTTTTTCCCGAATGAGATGCTAGTTTTTCACTTACCAGTAGGGTTGTTGGAGGAGTATTAAAAACATGGAGGAGTACCCGTATTGTCCCGAGTATAAGACGCACCTGATTATAAGACGCACCCTTAAAGGTTGGTGCTATTAAAAATTTTTTAATTAAATCACTGGCATTAAATTGCGACAGCCTGATTATAAGACGCACCCCTAGTTTAAAAACTTAAATTAGGAGAAAAAAGTGAGTCTTATACTCAGACCAATACGGTATTCAAACCCTACACCCGGAAGAGCCCAGCCCCACTCTGCCACCCCAGCATCCTGCCACCTGCCATGTGTAGACCAGGTTGCCCAGCACGGACACACCTTCCCTGAGGGAAGCAGCCGTGTGACGTCATCCATGGGAAAGCAGCAAGCAGCTTTGTCAGGATGGGATACAGGCAGGGATCTGTCTTCACCAGCGGCCTCTGAGGTCCAGTTCAGGCATTTGCAGGCCCAGTCACCTGTTGCTGCAGCTCAGTGGCGGAGCCGGTGCTCTGAATGCAGGAGGCCCCAGGTTTCCACCCTGCCAGGGGAGCAAGTGGGAAAGATCCCTACGTGAAGCCCTGGAGTGCTGCTGCCAGTCAGTGTGGACATGCAAGGACCAAAGGCCTGACTCAGTGAGCGGCAGGTTCATCTGTTCAGCCGTTTATAGAGGGCAAGAAGAGTCTGACTGCCACTGCACCAGGAAAAGGACACTGGGCTCTCAGCTGCACCCCGAACTGGCTAGTAATCTGGAATGAATGGAGTATATTTGTGAATTGTGGGGTAGAAAGCAGATGATTTCCAAATGTAGTAGGGAATGTGTACATTCTAAGCAATGTAGGTCTTGCATTTGAATGATGCATATATGGGGAAGGAAGCATGAATGGCCGTGCGGCAGGGAGTGAGTTTGGGCCCAAGTCCCACCAGTGTCCTGAACTCTCTGTAGGGCCTTGGACAAGTCACTGTTTTGTCAGCCTCAGTTCCTCACCTATGCGATGGGAATAGTAGTGACCTACCTCACAGGGTTGTTGTGAGGGCAAACAATAAAGCTTGTAAAGCACTTGGCAAATTGGAAGTGCTGTAGAAGAAATGCAACAGTGTCACTTGTGGAAATGACCTAAGAAAAGAATGTTGCCTGTGAATTGCTTTGGAAATATTGCTTCAAAGTGCTGAATCTGTGTGTCCATCAGCCCCCAGCTACAGGGGCACAAAAGATGAACAGTGAGCATGTCATGTTGCAGGGATGTGGGGGACTAGTAGGCCTGTCTTGTGGGAGTGACGAGACCACATTTTCCTGGAGATATCTGAGCATGGGTGGGGGAAGGGGACACTTTGCCCAGGTGCCACAAACCCATTTTCTTGAGGACACAACTGAGGCTAAATTGTAGATCACACTTGAGGATGTTTCTGCAAACGTATTTCCTTGTAGCTATATGTGATTTCCAGAAAACCTTGTGAGATTTCTGAAGCCAATCAGAGGCAGAGTTAGAGCAGAGCAAGCAACACTCTGATCAATGAGCTGTTGGCCCTCAACAGGGTGTGGCAGTTGGAGAACAGGACAAGCATAATCCTCACCCAGGACTCTGAGATCTCTTCTCGACCCTCCACTGTCAGCTCCCCCATCTTTTGTTTGGAGTTATGAACACGGAGCCCTCGCTGGAAGCATCCTTAACAAGGATAAAAAGGTGGCCTTTCCCCTTCTCCTTCTGGCTATTATTTCCCCAAGAAGGTTTTTGTGACTGCTCTTTTCATCCCTGTCTGGATGACTGACAGATTTAGCAAGGATGCCACTCTGGCAGAGTCAACTGCTTGCATAATGAAAACAGCAGACCTCTCTGGGGAGCGAATCCTTGTGGGACCCAAGTGTGTTGCTCGCTGCCAGATGTTCTTGGAAAAGGACAGCAGAGAACGGCAGCAGGGGGAAGATGGGTGTCTGCTCTTGTCTCTAATTAGTGGGTTTTAGGGTTGTTTAAAAAAACAACCACCCAAGTTTGTTTGAAAGCTTAATTGAGTAAAGTGTTCCAAATAGAGTAAAACAAAAATGAGATTAAAATCTTGCTTACCAAGACAGCTCCAGGCTAGGCTTATCTGAGGAGCAATGCCTAGCTGATTTCTGTGTCTTTTATATTGCCAGGGATGTGGGTGTCATTTTAAACCCTCCGACGCAGTCAGAAGCCTGTGTAGGGGTGGCATCGTGCTTTGAAATCCTGAGATATTACTCCTTGCCCAGGAGCCCCGAAAGGACACTGCTCTGATATTTCAGGTCAAATCCTGAGGATTGACCTTTGTGACCATGTGTGCTTGCTTCTTGTTTGAACCTTGTGGTTCTGCTAAGCAATTCTTGCAGTTATAGCACATGGCCAGTAGGAGGAGATAGACCATGTATTGTAGAGCAGGGGTTCCCAACCCCTTCCCAGCCAAGTAGCATCTCCGTTGCTGCTCTCCTGCTGTGCACCACCAGTGACTGACTGGCGATGACGTCATCACCAGTTACTCCCAGGTTTTCGGAGGTCAGAAAACGCAGGTAGGAGGCTCTGAGTGGGTGGGAGGGTCCTTCTCAGTGTTCCTGAGAGGCTCAGCCAAAGGCAGGAGCTTCTCGGGAGTAAAAACGCAGCGCCAAAAATGCCACATCAGAGGGGTTCTGGCAGACTGGTGGGCTGAGTACCACCAGCAGTCGGATGAAGTACCACTGGTGGTACTAGACTACTAGTGTCACTGGTTGAGAACCCCTGGTGTAGAGTGTAATTCAAATGGGGTTGGGAATAGGGCAGAACAGTTGCCTACAGCTCTAACCCGAAACGAGGGGCACGCCAGTTGCTGAGACTGAGAGCCAGGAGCAGGAGGTAATTCTGCCATAGAACATTTTGCTGCAGGTTTTTGCCGAAGAAGCTGTTCTTCTGGCTCACAGGTCAAGGCTGTTTTCCAAACACCTTGGCAAGCTTAATCAAATGAGATAATGCTGCTTGTTTAACTCTGAAAACTCCCTTGAATCTTGGAAGGAGGCAAGAGAGATGGAGGGTTTGAGAATTCAATAGGGGAGAAGATTGAATTCTTTGGGAAGGTGAAAATAGGGCTGGCTTAGTGCCAAGCAAAGAGTGGAGAGAGAGAGAGAGAGAGAGAGAGAGAGAGAGAGAGAGAGAGAGAGAGAGAGAGACGCAGTGCAGGCAATCGAAAACCCAAGGAGCCCATAGTGTAGCTGGAGAGAGGCGGCACTAAGATTCCTTCCCAGAGCGCTGAAGATAAGCAAGAAGCATCGTTGCCTGCTACTGTATGTCATGAACACCCTTTGTTTTCATGGGTTTTGTAGGGCATCAAAAGTTGGTTTGATCAGACGGGGATCTTCAAACTTGAGAAAGCTCATCTTCTACCCCTTGAAAATGGAACTTAACTTGGGGGGGGGGAGTGGTTGCATGCCCTCCACCCACTAGATAATACTACCAGTGCCATCGATAAGGGGGGGCAGGGGGATGTAATGCCCCCGGGTGACAATCGTGGTCTCCGTGCAAGGAGGAGCTGCGGCGGGATTTTAGCACTCCATGGTTGTTGTTGTTCAGCTGGAGGGCTGTGCTTTTAGTCACGGAGCATAAACGCGCCGAAAATGGCACGGTTTTTTTGGCTCTCCTGTCCGCCCTGAGTCCTGGAAGGCTTAAAATGAAGCCTTCCGGGAGTGCAGGGGATGGGGCGATGATGCAAAATGCGCCATCTCATCAACCCCCCTCTCGTGCCAGCCAGCAACGCAACTGAATACTACCCAGTTTGGCTTATATGGACTCTGGACCCAGTGCACCATCCAAAACTAGTTACCAGCTTTGCTAATATAAAAATGACTACGTTTTTCCTTTTCTTTTTTTCCTGTCCTTTGCCTTACAAGGGTCCTGTGTGGCTCTATTAGTGCTGGAGATGTTTCATGATTTTCTATACAGTATTTTTCAATAAAGGAACAGTCTTTTTTTGTTGGTTTTTGCCCAGTGGCCTGCAGTGCACAGTGAAATCTGCCTTGCACCCAGCTGCAGCTACTCAAATTAAGCCTGAATACAGCTACCTGCTCTCCACTGGAAGATTGCTACAAACTGCAGGCTGTTTGCCCAAAGATGTCTTTCCTCCTCCTCCTCCTCCTCCTCCTCGGTTTTGCTTCAGAACATTCACCTTGAAGAAGGTTTCTTGCTCACAATTTTATGCTATTTTAGTTGGGTCTAAGAAAGGGGGTGTCTTGCGTGCCTGCCCTGACATCCACATAACCAAGCCAAAGCGAAGAGCGCTTGAACATCTGGTTCTTGGGCTGATGGTGGGGCGCGTCAAGTCTGGGTGCACCACTGCTGGCCAGGAGTCACACTACTGAATGCACCCTACGCATCCTCTCCATGGAGAAAAGTACACGTCAGAGGGGGTTGCACCCAGGGCTTCTGCCTGACATGTTAATTGATATACGTATCAATTAACGTATTGACCTCCTGGTGCCTGAGGAGCTGTGCTCTTACCTCCTGGTGTTGTGCCAGCCACTGTTCCCCCCCCCCCACTTTCTGGATTGGAAGAGGGGGTGGAGCAGAAGAGGCTTTATAAACCAGAAGCGCTTTAGGGACAAGTGGTGGAGTGGAGGTGGGCATTCCCACCAATCAGCTGCCTGAGGCAACTGCCTTAGTTGGCCTCATGGATGGGCCGGCCCTGCATATATTTTAAACAGAGCATTCATCACACGAGCTTCCACCCGCAGTCTGAAGTGACACAATCCAGGCACAGGTTCACTCTCTCAGTGAGAACGAGGTATCTTGTGTGAACAAGGCCCGTCCGACGCTTCACTACTCTGAGGGATGGGATGGAACTAAGTACTGTCCTCTAGGTCGATTTCGAGTGGCTCCCTGCCTGCTGTGCTCTCAGCAGCATCCATCTCCGCTTTGCTCTAGTAATGACTACTGTGCTTTGCCTTTTCTTGTTTGAACAGCCCAGCCTGACTCAGGAAGGGGTTGATGTCCAGCGTTTGAAACGCAAATTGCTTCAAAGAAAGGGATTGGCTAACTAACTTGCGCTCTGCTTCTTGAGATGTGCAGCCAAAACAAAGTAATGATGGACAGAATTAGAACAGAGACCCCGGAGGACATGGGTTAGCAGCTCTACTCCCCCCCCCCGGTAAGGCTTTAACTGCTGCCTGGCAGGTCAAAATCCAACAGGTGCAGCACCCCCCTCAGTGTTGTGCCATTGGGGAAAATCTGCAGTCATTGTGAGGAAATCTGCAGCCATTGAATGTCCGCCTCTTACGGCTGGCAAAGCTGCAAGGATTTGGAGGGCTACAAGGCCAGCAAACCTGTCTTACAGTCAACATTGTTGAAATGACCACCTCTACTCTACAGCCTGTTCCGTTTAATCACTGTTTGCTCACACGAGTCTAGTGGGCTCAATTAAGTCCACAGGTGTGTTCTGGCAGCAGCCTCTATAGATTTGCAAGTAGGGAGTGCAGCACCCGGAAGAGTGGGCCGCTCTGCATGTAAAAGGCTGCCTGGTGTTGGCTTAGCTGTGCAGAGGGAGCGAGCAGGACTGGAAACAGGGATGACAGGTTGAAGAAGAGGACAAGGTGCTTCTCCTTTTCCACTGCATTTGTAAAACAGCCGTTTTGGAAAACATTTAACTGGCTTTGGGAAACACAAATAATTGGCACTCATTTCCAGCCCAGCAATCCCCTCCCCTTTGGAAAATGATGCAATTAACCTTCATAAGAGATTAAAAGGAATTCTGTGCGTGCGCACGAGGGAGCCGCCTGTGTGCTTAAGTGGAACGGCTGCTTAGCTCCTCTGGCACAAAGACGAAGGACCCTTTCACACATTGAGGCTTCACTTCTACAAATCACTTTTAGAGTTGCCAAGTCAGAACTCAGAGATGCCCGCTCCCTGAATACCTTTAAATCCATCCCGGAATCAGAAGATGAACCAGCTGCAGCTTCTTCTGCCTGCCCCCCCCCACCTGCTCTCTTCTCATCAACTGTGCAGCACACCTGGAATCTTGCTTGCTACATCAAGCAGGGAAAGGGGGCAAATGAAAAGTTGTAGTCGGGGAGGGGGGATGCAATTAACCTTCATAAGAGAAGGGAATGGACCGGTGAAGCCACAGATCTGAGGCAGATTTAAAGGTCCAATGTTGCAATCGGGCCACTCTAATTGTTTTGCAAGGAGGAGGGGGAAAGGCTTGCATTGGGCAGAATGCCCATTCGTATGACAAATGCCTCTCTCTTCTGCATAAACAGTGATCAGACCTGTACGTAAAAACCTTGGCAACTGAAGGCAATTGAAGCTTCATGTGTCATTATGCTTTGAATGACAATGTCCAGCTCCTGGTTTTTAAAATGTCCAAGAACCACTTGCCCTTAGATATTTCTTTGGGCTGTGTTGCTGCTGCAAACTGCTGCTAGAGCTCCTCTTTCCCTTTAGGGTCCACATCAGCTTACAGTGCAATGCAGACATTTCCATCATGGAACAAAAGCCAGTTGGTTGGGCCTGGGTGAGTATCGAGCTGGCTGGCCTCAGATCAGGGGGAAGGTGAGACGTAGATCTTGATCTGTAGGGTAGGAACATGGCAATTGGGAACTGGGGTTGACTGCTCTAACTAGCCCCAGCCTCCGGAAGTGTCAAGCTTTGATGTAAGAGTCGTCACTCATGTGTGTCATTTTTACACCACTAAAAATACAATGGTCGTCTTTCAGCTCATACTGCATGGAATGATTCTCAGTCAGAAGGACTCGGCCAGATTACAGAGCAGGAAGAAACTAGCTGGTCTCTTGGGTCACCCAGCAAACTGCTGTGGTACTTACTCCAGGCATGTCAGTAGATAATAGCTGCCTGCTGCAGTATCTCCTTCCAGCCAGCTGGCTTAGTGGTACCCAAGAGCAGGGACAGCAGGTCTTTGGCAACGAGGTGGCACAGGGAATAAGGCGACAGACAGCATCTGGGTGTCGGAGTCCCAGGTCTGGGATATCATGAGTAGGAGACCCCTACCTCTGTGACACACTCCTCAACTGATGGGGGAGGAGAGGCATTCATATGGCTGAGAGCAGCAGGAGAGGAAGTGTGAGTGATGCTCCTGGTAGAGTGAACTGGATGGGGAGGGTTTGGAAGCTCCAGGTATGAAGTGGCTCCCCACTGCAAAGTTGTCTTCCTCATGTGCCACACCAGAAGTCTAGTAGTCGAAACCAAACGCATCCGTTCCTCTTCTTTCCCCTACTTGATAGGCTCATCTCTGAGTGGATCAGAATCCACTCAGTGGATCCATGGGGCTCATCTCTGAATGGATCAGAAATAAGCTGATCGAGTCCCCCAACAATTGTGTGAAGGAACATTCAGCCACATGAGCCCTTCATGAAATATCAAGGGGTCCAACTGCAGACTCAGGTCTACCACCTCAGTGAGGACCAGGTCACCATTGCTGCTACCTGTGAAGCTTGATTCTTTCACTGCGTTCCCAGTTTCTGAACATCATTCAAACGGAGCCGGTCACATTCACTGCAGGTGATTATGCCGGGTAGCCAAGGTGACAAATAATGTGGATGCCTACAGTCTCTACTTCCGTGGTCCTGGAGGATGCTTGTGCTGCTAGAGAGACCTTCATTCCCAGCAACAGGAGTCTTGAAAGGTCAGGTGAAAGAAGAGTCCAGAAGCCGTCGGAGTGGTGTCAGCTTGATCCCCATTAACAGGGATGGCACGATGGAGCTGTCATGATTGATAAGCATTTCGAATAGCCCTGCCGGGAGAGCACCTCGCAGCCAGCAGCAGCCTTGTCTCGCTCCAGAGGGGCTGCAGAACTACTGGGTTTTTGTCACCGTTCATAAGCACAACCCTTATCATCACCACGAAGGGACCGATGCCTTTGGCTTCTGTTGCTTTAGGAACATGATGAAGCGACTGAGAACTATCAGCAAATTCCATAAGGCTGAAAGGGGTAATAATGGGCCACTGATTGAATCAAAGCTAATGAGAGATTTGTTGAATGGAAGAGAACAGGGGGTGTGCTTATTTTTTTAGCAGGCTTAAAATTAGAGCTGCCCACCACAAAAGGATGCTTAGACCCTTTCAAGGCGGAGACCCGGCCTCTGACATTTCAGAGATGAAAATAGGAACCTGCTTGTTAACACTTCTATTATCATGTCAGGGATTGCTTTGAGAGCTCTGTTTGTACGTACCACGGCAGAATCTCTCCATTACCTGCTGCATTCAGACTGCAGTAGCCTGACTCCCCCCCCCCCCCCGCGCTGATCTAAAAGCCAAAAAGTCCATTTTGAGAAAGATACACAACTGCCCTGCAACATACGTATTACTAGCAACACTTCAAAATACACTTTGAAAGCTGCAATGTGTAGACTGGTCGGCTGAGCACTGGCTTGCATCTGCACCAGGGACAAGACGCCTCCATCTGCGCAGGGCCAGCTCGACCACGAAGCAGGGGGAAGCAGCTGCTTCGGGGGCAGGTTGTGGGTCCGTTTTCAGGGCAGCACAGCACCCCTCCCGCAACACTGACTGACCCCAGGGGTGGTCTACAGAGGAAGGAAGGAAGGTGAAATGGTCCCACACCAGGTTTGGTTTTCCCTTCCTAACAGAAAAGGAAGAGAGACGGGAGAGATGTGGAAGCAGAAGGGAATTGGGGGTGGGATTTTAATAGAAAAAAGAGAACAAGAAGGGACTGGGGGGCGGGAGTGCTCTGCTTCTTCAAGCAGCAAAATGACTCTGTTGTAGTATGAAGGTGGATGAGGAGCATGAGATCCATTGTGGTCTGCCACCCTTTTCACGTGGTCAGAAACCATGTAGGGTGATCACAGAGAGGGGCGGGTGAAATGGTGCCCACTGTCCCTGCACCTGCCCTCTGTGCATTCATTAATAACACGTGGAAACTGGGTGCAGGGACACGGGGCACGATCGAGCTCCCTTTCTATGGGCTTTGCGGTTTCTGACCATGTGAAAAGAGCTTTTATGAGACACTGGGCACAAACAAGAGCAGATGGTCATATCCCCTGTTGGGAATGAGACTGCTATCTAAACCTGACATGATTCTTCGAAGTCAGTCTTTGGACACCCTTCTTGGGTTTCTTCAGGTCTTCCGGGGGCCACACCCACCTGCATGGGGCCCTGGCATTGGGGAGGAGGTGTGCTTTAACCCTTTCCGCTCACCATTTTCTCCCTGAAGAAAACAGCCATGCAGCTACTATTTGCAGCCAACAGCAGCTGCAGGGGGGCCACTTTCAATTGGAAGCAGTGCAGGGAGGAGAAATGGTGGGAAAACTCTCCCTCCCTGCAGTGCAGCTCACCTGTGACTGTCAGCTTTAAAAAGGACATGGAGAATTCCAAGCAGGGGATTCAAAGGTGTGTATGCAGGCATATTGGTGTGTGTGTGTGTGTGTGTGTGTGTGTGTGTGTGTGTGTGTGTGAGAGAGAGAGAGAGAGAGAGAGAGAGAGAGAGAGAGAGAGAGAGAGAGAACGGACAGGTTATGTGTTGCATATGGATTGGGACCATAGCGAGGGGAGAGGGGGGGCTTTAGCTTCCTGGCCCCACCCTGGATCAGGCCCCCAACTGTTGTTTCCCTTGGAAGACCAAGTCCCATTGGCACCAATAGGAGTTCTTTTTGCAGGGTACATCCGTGTGGGCCCCCTGATCCACCCTGTTGGGACTGTGGTAGGGGCAGAAAATTAAAGCCCCCCTCCACCTACTCCATGGTCCCAATTTGCGGGAGGGGGGAGGAATCTGGGTGCTATTTAGCTTTTTTAAAACCAAGCACATGTTTACCTGTACAGTTTCAACCTTGTTTGGCTACTATTCTCTCAGAGTTTTCAAATGGCCAACTTCTAGCATACTGTACTAGGGTTTCTCCCTTATGAAAAGGCAGATACCCCAGGGGTGTCAAACATAAGGCCTGTGGGCTGGATACGGCCTGCAGAAAGATCTTAATCCGTCCCCCCCGATAATTGGGCTCTCCCCGTACCACCATCAGCTGCTCTCAGCCGCTGAGCTGTGAAGTGACGCATCGGCAGAAGCGATACTGATGAAAGGGTGGCGCTGGGAGAGCCTAGTTAGCATGCAGGCCGCCCTTTCAGCAGCGTTGCTTCTGTTGAGGTGCTGGGAGGAAGAGACGGAAGGCAAGGAAAGGTACGGGGGAAGGGGTAGACCGAGGGGTGAGAAAGGGAGAAGCTGCTAAGGCGCTGGGAGATCCCAATTATCACACGGGCCGCCCTTTCAGCAGCACCGCTTCAGCTGAGGTGTCACTACACAGAGCACCTCTCAGCTGCTGCTGAGGTGATGCCTCGGCAAAAGCAGCGCTGCTGAAAGGGCAGCCTGTGTGATAATTGGGATCTCATATCTTGAAAATATGATCAAGATTTGCATATTTGCTCTTATGTCATTTGCAGCTAATGAGTTCCTGAGAAAAAAACTGCCCATTTTTTGTCATCACCTGCTTAATGTCATCACTTCTGGCCCTCAGCAGGCCCCATGAATGCTATTCGGCTCGCTGCATGAAACGAGTTTGACACCCCTGAGATAGCAGTCCTAGCAGTAAGATAAAAACATGGTTAGTATTTTATTCATAGCCATTGTAAGCATTTTTGCACAGTCTTTTAATATCCTTAATAATTGGCAACTCGATTGGCCAGTGGAGAGACCGAGGCGAGGGGGACCCCTTATTCTGGCACGTATGTAGACCCAGCCTCAGCTCCTTGACAAGGGCGAAGAAAGGAGGACAGAGAAGTGTTGCATTCTCCTCTCGCTAAACTAACCCGGGCGCCAATCAGTTCCATTTTCTCTTTAATCAAGGATTTTCCTGCTCAATCCAGTGGCCAAGAAGCAAATGTCTCTCTTTACTCTTTCTCCGGTGGAGAAAAGTTGCTTTCCCGTTCTCATTCTTCAGGAAGTGAGAGGCTTTCAGCTTCTCTTCATCAGGTTGAGGAAAGAGACGCTTTTCTTTTGTCAGACTTACCCTGAGCTCAGCAGGATTCTGGCAGTCTTCTCTGCCAAGGAAGAAGAGCTGATCTGAGTACCTGCTGCTCTTTACAGTAAGTCGTGGAATCGGAAGTCGGCATGCTGTGTTGTCTGGCCCAGCTGACGGAGAGCGTGGTTGCCAACTCTGGATTGCGATGCTTTCGTCAGAGTCAGAGAGAATGCACAGAGGGTGCATGGACAGATGAGGTCAAGGGGCATAGCCAGTGTACATTCCTGACAGGGGGTGGCCAGAGGGCATAGTCCCCAAACCTGTGAGGAGAAACAACAGAACACTCTGGTAGTTTCCATCACATTCGGAGCCCCTCTTGCGTGTCTGCTTTAAAGGAAAAAAAATGAAACATTCGGTTTCAGGTTTCAGTGAAGGTCAAGCTGCCACTCTAGGGTCAAACTTGATGATATAAAGAATTTGGTGGTTGGTGGATAATCTCCTGGTTTCTCTTCATGAAAAGGCAGTGGCTATGTTGATTGGAGAAGCAGTGGACATGGGGAAGAAGGAAGATGAGGGGTGCTTAACCCTTTCTCAGTGGACTGTTTTTTCCCCAGTAAAATTTCCCTCGCTCCTCTGCTTGTTTCACCTGTGAGTCAAGAGGTAGAGATCCCTGTATATTTTTCTCTGCAGAAAGAAAAATGGCCTGGGAGGCCAGGCCAGGCTTAAGAAGCCCCTGCACCACCACCACCACTGCCCCCCCCCCCGATGCCGTTTGCAGCTTCCTGTTCAGCATTTCAATAAAACAATAAAAGAAAAAGGGTTGGGAGTCATCGAATGTCAGGGGCAACAGCTGGGCAAATGTGTGGACTGCAGCTCCAGTTGTGGGATGATTGCTGAGACAATGGATGAGGAGTGCTTTGAACACATGATGCTACATACATGTGATTGGTGTTTGCCTCTGGAAACAGCTGGTGCAGATGTGCCCCAGTTCTTCTGGATGATTTCTCCCAATTCTTGCATCCAGGCGGACACATCTAATGTCGGATCCTGTTTTTAGTCTTCTGAAGGTTTGTGAAAGACCCATTTCTTTGCTTCCAAGGGGTTCCTTTGTTCGGTTGGTGAAGACAAACCGATTTGTTGACAAAAAACAAGATTTGTTGTCTTGATGACAAACTGATTTATCATGGCACAAACCTTCATGAACTCAGTTGAACGTTTGGCCAGCAGTGAGGGAGGGTTGAGGGCTGAAAGGAAATTCATGAGATGGGGGAAGCCCTCCCATTTCTTCATTGTAGCAATACACTGAATTTGCTTGCTTGCCTGCCAGATCGACTCTTGTTTCCTTCTGTTCCTCTGACAGGTGTGCAATTACAGAGGTGAGGAGGCTTGGAATACAAAGACATTCAAGGCCTAATTGCCCTTCTCGTTCAAAGAGCAGTTCAAAAAGTGACTGCTCTCAGCAGGAGGCTTTTCTTTGCCATACAACTGCAGGGAGGAGGTTGTAAGGCCAGAGTTGGAGATTTATTTTTTTGCAAACTAGTGACAAATGGGGAGGGGGGGAAGGAGCAAGAGGTCCCAGGTGCAAGCCACAGGGAGCAGCAGCGGGACACCTCACAATCCAAACCCAGAGGCAAGCATAGCTATCGCTGAGCTAGATGGACCCAAGGGACTGACCCAGCAGAAGGCAGACTCGACCGCAAGCTCCTAACTCTGGAAACGGAGGTTATGGCTGCGTTTGTTTTTCAGCTTCTAGTGCTAGGAGCGCTTGAGAGCCGGGGTGGGTGGGTTTTCCGCCTTCTAGGGCGCTGAGGTCGTATTTTTTTTCTCCTTCCAGCCCGCTTACCATGCTGGAAGTTTCAACTGTGAGCTTGAAGCTAGAAAAGATGGCGGCCTCATGCACCAATAGGAAGGCAGCTTGGCTGCAAAGGATCTTGGGACATGTAGTGCGAGGGACGAGGAGAAACAGCAGCCATTCTGATTTTGATCATTTCCGTTCATTTTGGGAGCCCCTGGTAGCCGCGATATTCAAGCATGCTAGGAATGTCACTTCCTGCTATTTCTGAGTTGAAAAACAAACACAGCCGTTAGTTTCATGATGGGAAGGACCAAATGACTTGGTCATCATCATAATGCACATGAGTTTAAAACGGCAAAAGATCAGAAGTTCAATCCCTGACACTTCCAGGTAAAAATGATCCAGGGGAAGCATGGTGGTCATCAGCTGGCTCCTAATAATTTTCACACTTCTCCAAATTTCATTCCACCTATCCCTCCAAAAACCCCTAGACAAAAACAACAGGTTGACCCTTGTTTAGGGACACCGAACGGCTAGAGCCTGATGCTTCTTCTCAGCTAAGTCCTTTGAAAAAAAAGAATGCAAAGGCAGCACCTGAGAACTGCATGCCACTGCTCCTGCTGTCGAATAAATCCCGGAGTTGTGCTCTCCCCGTTCCTCCTCGACGACACCCCTGCTTCAAGGTGCTGCAGTTAAATGCCAGGTCAGTGAATAATAAGATCAGCCTGATCTCTGCAGTTATGTCCCCTCCTCATTCACACTGGATACATCCCCCCGCCCCCCCCCCCCCGCCTCCAGTGTCAATGCGCCAGAATAAAGATTTGCACAGTCCATCTTTTGGAGATGACGGACACAAAGCAGGAACTAAGTTGCTCAGCTGCCTCCTTGTCACCAGACAACATTTCCCCATCCTTACTAAGCAGCAGGTCCTCCCTTCCTCTGAACATACCTTCAAAACCTGTGTGTTGCTCTGTGCCTCTCTGGCCAGCCTCAGCTCATACTGAGTTTTCCCCTTCCACGTTCCACCCTACATATCCGGGCTATGTGTCTGAGAGCAACCCCTTGGAGAGCAACCCCCCCTTTTTCTTTTCACGTCTTTTTTAAATTTTCCGACTGTCACCAGGCTTTCTGTGTAGCCACATTGGCTTTTTGGAGGGGGTCTCCCCTTTTCCTTTCTCATTGGCATTGTTTTGACTGTGCCTGTAGTAACTCCTTCACTGGGGGCTCCCATTGATCTGGGGCTCCTCCATTTCCCATGAGTTTGCCTACCCCTGGAACCCTACCTAAGAGTTCCCTCAGCTTACTGCAGTCAGCCTTCCTGCAGCCAAGGGACAGGTTCCACTCTACAGTACTTGCCCTTAAGTCCGTTCAGTCCTGACTGCTCTGACTGGCAGCAGCTCTCCCATGTTCCAGACACGGGTCTTTCTTAGCCCTACCTGCAGGGCCCGTGAGAAGGGGGTAAATTCAATTGTACCCGGGCCCAGGATCAAAAAGGGGGCCCAGGAGTCAAAGGAGGGGCCCCAGAAATGTCCTGGGATCTCAGCTGGCCTCATGGAGAATGCAAGACAGTAGCTGGGCCAATCGGGAGGGCAGGTCTACCAGGCAAGTAGCCCTGGGAGCTGCATCTGGAAGCCTGGTAGACCTGGGCTCTGGAGACTTTTCCAGCGATTGCTGCCCCCTCCTCCTTTGAGAAGGGGCCCAAAAGAAACTTTGTACCCCCTGATAAAATTCCTCTTAGAGGCCCTGCCTACCTGGAGCTACCAAGGAGTGAACCTGGGCCCTTTGGCATGCCAAGCCAAGCCCAAGCAGGTCTTCTACCACAGAGTTAAGGGGATGTGAACGCCAACGCAGCCCATCTCCTACGACATGGCATCCACTACACAGCACTCGTTCTCATGTGCTCGCTTCGGGACAGCTTCTCTCCTGTAACCGGACAGATGATTTATACCATAATTAAATCCTTGGTAATGTGGTAATTTATTATTGACTCGACAAAGCAGCCACGTCGACACTCATCTAATTGAGTTATTGTCTGGTGATTTGCAATAGCAGAGCTGCCCCCTCCAAGATCGGGGAACACATTTCGTGGAGAGATTACAGGAACAGGAATCTTGATTAAAATGTCTCCAAGGGAAAAAGAAGCACTATGTATGACCAGAGTGGAAAGCTTGAAATCATCACCAGATCTCTGTTGCCTGGCAGAGAAGGAACTCCAGTGCGCTTTTCTGGAGTCCTGTAATGCAGCTTCCTCTTTCCAGGGCAGAGCAGAGCAGGTGGCCGGTGCTCAAGCAGAGAACATCCTTCTTTCTAGACCAGCCTGCCTGAAGATCTCACTGGCAATCCCCCCCCCCATGCCCTGATGCATTGAGCGCCACTGCAGTGCACAGCCACTGTGTTTGTGGAGTAGAACTATCATTCATTTAAGGCCAGCGGGTGGCGCAGTGGGTTAAACTGCTGAACCATGAGCTGTCGATCGAAAAGTCGGCAGTTCGAATCCGCGACGGGGTGAGCTCTCGTTGCTTGGCCAGCTCCTGCCAACCTAGAAGTTCCAAAGCATGTTAATGTGAGTAGATAAATAGGTACCGCTTGCGGGAAGGTAAACAGCGCTCCGTGTTCCAGCTGCATGCTACGCGTTGCGGCAAGGAGAGTCATGCCGGCCATATGACCACGGAGGCATCTTCGGACAACGCTGGCTCTTTGGCTTTGAAATGGGGATGAGCACCACACCCTAGAGTCGGACACGACTGGACTTAATTGTCAGGGGTCACCTTTACCTTTTTACCTTATCATTCATTTATTGGTTGCTTGGTTTAGTAGTGCTATCAGTGCGGGTCTAAGAAGACTGTGCTTATCCCAAGGAGTTTACAATTTGATCTTTAACACAGGGGAGACAATGGAGGAAGGGGAAGGCAGAGGCAGCATATCTCTGATCAGGTCTCACGTTGATTTGGATTTTGCCATCATTAAAATAATGCCTACAGCTGGGGAAGGAAGGGGTATTACCTGGCCAAACACAGGTCTGAAATAATCCTTGCTTGAGTAGAGCAGCGGAGGTAGAGAACCTTCTGGTGCAGGAGAAGAGAGAAGCGGGAGTGCGAAGAAGAAGAGGGAGTGACACCCCCCCCGATGCCTGCTTCTTCCCATCCTCTTCTGATATTGCTTTGCTGTAGAGAAACAGCCACTGGGTTTGGAAATGCACCTGGGCTGGGTGATGACGTGTACCGGTACTCCCCTGTCCATGTGGCATGTCACCGAATTTGGTGCAGGGATCTGAAGCTGGTGCAGCAGCATCACTAAAGGTTTCACCACCAGGAGGAGCAGGATTCCAGTTTTTCTACCAATGGCTAAAGCGTAACTAGTTTGCAGATGGAAAATAATACTGTAGGAATGAAGAGAATATAGGAGGAACACAAACTCTGGAAAAAGAAATCTAAGCTGACAAGGTGACCCCTGACAATTAAGTCCAGTCGTGTCCGACTCTAGGGTGTGGTGCTCATCCCCATTTCAAAGCCGAAGAGACAGCGTTGTCCGAAGATGCCTCCGTGGTCATGTGGCCGGCATGACTCTTCTTGCCGCAGCACGTAGCATGCGACTGGAACATGGAGCACTGTTTACCTTCCCGCAAGTGGTACCTATTTATCTACTTGCATTGACATGCTTTGGAACTGCTAGGTTGGCAGGAGCTGGCCAAGCAACGAGAACTCACCCCGTCGTGGATTCGAACTGCCAACCTTTCGATCAACAGCTCATGGGTCAGCGGTTTAACCCACTGCGCCACCCACTGGCTAAGCTGACAATAAGAGGTGCAAAAAAAGAATACGAGGAGCACATGGCTAAAAACATCAATGCAAATAATAACAAGGTATTTAAACACAGTACATCAAAACAGGAAACATGCCAGGAGGCAGTTGAACCATTAGAAATCAAAGAGAAGCTTATGGCGATTGTTGAGAAGCGGAATGAATGTGTGTCTGCATTCAGTGCCGAAGACAAAGGCGGATACTTGTGCCTCAACTGACCTTCAGGGTCTGAAGAACTGAGTCAGGCAGAGGTGACAAATGATGAGGTTGTGAAGCATATCGACAAATAAATTTCACAGATGGCTTCCACCCAAGTGTTCTCAAAAAAGTGAAATGCGAAATTGCTGACCTTCTAGCAAAAATATGTAACTTGTGCTTTAAATCAGCCTCTGTAGCCAATGTTACACCAATGTTGGAAAAGGGATCCAGGGAGAGTGGGGAAACTACAAGTCAGTTTCTGGTGAAAAGCATAATGAAAGATAAACTGGTGAAAAGCATAATGAAAGGTAACATTCTTAAGCACAGAGAAGAACAAGGCTTACTGAAGGAGCATCAGCTTCGTTTCTGCAAAGGTAAGCATTGCTTCACTCGTCTTTCTAGAGTTATCTGAGAATGTCAACCAGCGTGTGGACAGAAGTGATCCAGTTGACTATGTTGTACAGGTATTTGGACTTTTAAACAGCGTTTGATCAAGTCCATCTCCAAGGACTCTTTCGTAAACTTAGCAGGTATGGAATGACAGGACAGGTCCATTTATGGATTGGGAACTGGTTAAAGAACAGGGAACAGAGAGTAGGGAGAAATGGATAATTTGGACAGTGGAGAGAAATCACCCTCCTTGGATCTTGGGACCATGCTTTTAAACTTGCTTATAAACAATCTGGAGTTAGGGATAAACCATGAGATGGCCTAGTCTGCAGATGACATCAAACTATTCAGGGTGGCCAAAACCAAAGCAGATTGTGAAGAGCTCTGAAACGGCCTCTCCAAACTGGGCGAGTGGGCAACCAAGTGGCAAATGCGTTGGTCAGAGTTAATAAGTGTAAAGTGATGCATATTGGTGCAAAAGAAAAATAATACCAGTAATCCCAATTTCACATGTACAAGTATATGTATGAAGCTTCCTGGGTGACCTTGAGCCAGTCACTATCTCTCAACCTCACCTACCTCGCAGGGTTGTTGTGAGGCCAAAAGAAGGGAAGGAACCAGGTATACCACCCTGAGCTCCTTGGAGGAAAAGCGGTATAAACATTGTTGTTCAGTCGTTCAGTCGTGTCCGACCCTTCGTGATCCCATGAACCACATCCCGCCAGGCCTTCCTGTCCTCCACTATCTTCCTTAGTTTGCTCATTTTCATGTTCGTTGCATCGGTGATGCTGTCTAACCATCTCATCCTTGGCCTTCCCCTTCTCCTTTTGCCTTCAATCTTTCCCAGCATCAGAGTCTTCTCCAGAGAGTCCTCTCTTCGCATTAGGTGGCCAAAATATTTGAGCTTCAGCCTCAGTACCTGTCCTTCCAGGGAACAGTCAGGGTTGATTTTATAAAAATACTGTATGACAAAGAAATAAAAATAGTCGATCTCCCACTGATGTAGTATTATGGTAATGTTGTGTGTGCATGTGCATATGTTCATGCATGCACTCTCACACACAAATGCCGTCCATGTGGACGGTGCCTCACGAAGAATGGGAAGCCAGGTCTCTGCCCTTTGGGGCTCAAAATCTATAAATAGACACAAGGAAGACAGCTGAAGAAGGGAAGGGATGGGAAATGGGGGGGGGGTAAAGAGGGAGGCAGCTGTAATTGTTTTGTGTTCATGTGCTTGAGCTCAGTGACAGCGTAGTCTGAAGACTGACAAGCCAGGAGAGTGCTTGTTCCTTTATTTAGAGCTGCAGGAGGAAAACGGAATTGCCCCTGCTGTGGCCGTCGCTTCTCAGCCGTTCAGAACGGGGCTCAGCCGCTGCGGTGTGCCACCACACGGCAGGCTCTGCCCTGCATGGAGGGGGTTCGGGTTCCTGCGCTAGAAAGGCGGCACCTGCTCTCCGCTCCAGGCTGCAAGAGACCTGGGAGAGGAAGGCGCGAACCCAAAGAACAGCTCCAGCAACTCAGGGTCAAGCTAGACGTGGTGCAGACAGAATGTGTCAGGAAGAGACCTGACCAAGACGCAGCCGTGGACAGGCCTGGTACGGACGGGGTCCATGGTGGGCCGGGAGGGGACGTTTAACTCTTTCCCCTCCCTGCACTGTTTTCTCACTGGAAATGATCTTCCTATGTTGCTATTTCCCCGCTATTTGTAGCAACTAGCCACCTTGGGGGCAAATAGCAGCTGGGGGGCATTTCAGGCAGAGAAAGGTGTAGGGGGAAGGAGCAACCCCCCTCCTCCCATGCCACTGTCCTGGTCTGGATCACCCCCCTTCCCTTTTTTGATTATAAAAAGGAGTGGTGTAGTGGAAAATGCAAAAGCATAGGAGCAGCACCCTCAGCCATGTCCCCATGGCACACCCCACACCAACTAGTGTGTTTTCCCCCTTTCCTCTCAACTTATTTTCTCTCTGTGTGCCAAGCCTCAGAGACCCAAACAACTCACACCCCTGCTGCCTTTTAAGAACACAAGAAGTGCCTTTCTGGATGAGGCCAAAGCCCATCTAGTCCAGCTTCTTGTATCTCACAGTGCCTCTCAGAGCACCTAAGACAACAAGATACATGTATCCTGTTACCACTCCCTTGAATTTGGCATTCAGAGATAGCCTATTTCTAAAACCAGGTGGTTACATATACCCACCATGGTTTGTAACCTGTGATGGACTTTTCCTCCATAAATCTGTCCAATCCCCTTTTCAAGGCATCTAGGTCAGGTGCCACCACAAAATCCTGTGGCAAGGAGTTCCACATATTACATGTTGGGTAAATAAATATTTTCTTTTTGTCTGTTCTAATTCTCCTGCCACTCAATTTTAGTGCATGTCCCCTGGTTCTGGTGTTGTGCGAGAGGGAAAAGAACTTCCCTCTATCCATCCATCCATCCCAAGCATAATTTTATATGTCTCAATCATGTCCCCACTCAGGTGCCTTATTTCTAGACTGAAGAGCTCCAAATGCAGTAGCCTTTCCCTTCCTGTCTTTTCCTCTCCTCCTCCCTGCACCTCTTTTTAAAAACATTTTGCTAATGCTGTGCGCCAGCTCCACGGCTCCGCTGTTCCTGGTGGTGGTCGTGATGGTGGTGGGGGCTGCTGCAGGGGTGTCACTGCTGTGCTCCAGCACCTCTTTCCATTCCCCACTGCAGCTGCCCTCACTCTGCCTCTTGAAAAGCGACAGGTCAGGTCAGGCATGGAGACCAGCATGAGGTTGGCTAGAGTGTCTGCTCAGTCTCTGCTCCCTCCTTCTTCCGGGCCCAGTTCCGACCCTCTGCCTTTTCAGCAGAGTGAAGTGGAACTCAGTGTGGGTGGCAGGGAGTAGAGGAGCTGCTGGCTGGAGGAGAATGGTGGAGGTGCGGGCGAGTGCTCTGCCTGGCCACGGCATCGCTCCATCTGTGGGCAATGTGGTGGGGCACTGATTCCCCCTCGTTCCCCATCCACTACACCCCTGGTTGCCAGGCTTAATCATGTCTCTTAATGATACATTCTACATAATGTGTTGTTTGGTATTGAACCACACACAAAAGCAAAGCTAGCAACAAAGGATGGTGATTTACCAGGTACAGGCATCAGAAAAGAGGGTCTCCCTTGGTGGGACAGTTGGAGCACTTATGTCTTTTGTTGATTCACATGTTCCAAGGAATCACTTGCCCAACTCAGCTGTGCCTCTTCGGAATGCAGACGCGGCATTGCACATTGGAATGTGTGTCTGTTCCCCCCCCCCATGTAGTTACCAAAACTCCCACATCAGGCAGAAGGCAAAGATGCAGCCCCCCTGCTCTTCGGCTTGCAAGGGAGCGGATTTCTAGGTAGCCGATAGTTGTTGTAGTGGTGCTCTGGCAGATGTTCAGATTTCTGTGCACACGTGGGGAGGCGAATAAAGCTGTCTGTAAAGCAATCTGTTTCACAAAAGCAGCCTCCCGGATGTAGGTCTAATGGGGATTAAAGAGTCCCTGTCGATGCAAACAAGATTCAACAATAACAAATGTTTATGGCGCCCCCTCATTGGGACAGCTGCCGGCTGCTTTCTCTTAACGGCCCTTGAAAAACCGACACAACATGTGAGAACCTCATGCAAATCATACTTTATGAGAGAGAGAGAGAGAGAGAGACAGAGAGAGAGACACAGAGAGAGAGATCCTTAATGCTGCTTCACTCCTCAGAAAGGCAGGTGGGGGCGGGGCAGCTCTAATCCAGGCCTAGATTCTTGTATATTTGGGGGCCTTTCCAGACTGTGCTGGTGGCTGAACCTATTCATGAATGGAGACTCCACATGTAAGGTGGGCAAAGTGAATCTCAGGGGCTCAGGTAAAGAGGTGGGCAGGCAAGTAACTTGGGACAGGTGGGCAGGTGACAGCCGGAAGACCAGATTTTTGTGATGGTGGGAATTTGATGAGTGGGTCCATGGAAGGAAGCGGTGTGGGCTTCTAGAGGACACCAACAGGGCCTGGCTTCAGGTCCGTTTCGCCTCCTCACCCTGCTAATGTTTCAGGCCAAAGTTCTTTTTGAAGTCTCAGCCCAAACTTGTAGTACCCCAGTCTCCCCCAATTCAAGGCCACAACACTGAGCTTGTCCACCCTTCCAGACTGAAAGGAAGTGCAATCCTAGGCATGTCTTCTCAGAACGAAACTCCATGGAGTTCAAGAGACTTACCGTCCAGGTAAGTGTTTGTAGGATTGTTGTTGTTGTTCAGTCGTTAAGTCGTGTCCGACCCTTCGTGATCCCATGAACCATATCCCGCCAGGCCTTCCTGTCCTCCACTATCTTACTGAGTTCGCTCATTTTCATGTTTGTTGCATCGGTGATGCTGTCTAACCATCTCATCCTTGGCCTTCCCCTTCTCCTTTTGCCTTCAATCTTTCCCAGCATCAGAGTCTTTTCCAGAGAGTCCTCTCTTCGCATTAGGTGGCCAAAATATTTGAGCTTCAGCCTCAGTACCTGTCCTTCCAGGGAACAGTCAGGGTTGATTTCATTTAGGATTGACTGATTTGATCTCCTAGCAGTCCAAGGGACTCTCAGGAGTCTTCTCCAGCACCACAGTTCAAAAGCATCTATTCTTCGGCGCTCAGCCTTCCTTATGGTCCAACTCTCGCAACCATACATTGCTACTGGGAACACCATCGCCCTGACTATGCGAACTTTTGTTGGCATGGTGATATCTCTGCTTTTTATTATGCTGTCTAAGTTTGCCATAGCTTTCCTTCCAAGGAGTAAGCGTCTTTTAATTTCATGGCTGCTGTCTCCGTCTGCAGTGATCTTGGAGCCCAGAAAAGTAAAATCTGTTACTGCTTCCATTTCTGCCCCTTCTATTTGCCAGGAATTCATGGGCCCAGATGCCATGATCTTAGTTTTATTAATGTTGAGTTTCAAGCCAAATTTTGCACTCTCCTCTTTCACCCTCATCAAGAGGCTCTTTAGTTCTTCTTCACTTTCTGCCATTAGGGTGGTATCGTCTGCATATCTGAAGTTGTTGATGTTTCTCCCGGCAATCTTGATTCCAGCTTGCGATTCATTCAGCCCAGCATTTCTCATAATGTACTCTGCATATAAGTTAAATAGGCAGGGTGACAATATACAGCCTTGCCGTACTCCCTTCCCAATTTTGAACCAGTCGGTTGTTCCATGGCCGGTTCGAACTGTTGCTTCTTGACCTGCATACAGGTTTCTCAGGAGACAGGTAAGGTGGTCTGGTACCCCCATCTCTTTAAGAATTTGCCACAGTTTGTTGTGATCCACACAATCAAAGGCTTTTGCGTAGTCAATGAAGCAGAAGTAGGTGGTTTTTTGGAACTCTCGTGCTTTCTCCATGATCCAGCGCATGTTGGCAATTTGATCTCTAGTTCCTCTGCCTCTTCGAAACCCAGCTTGTACGTCCGGTAGTTCTCGGTCCACGTACTGCTGAAGCCTAGCTTGTAGGATTTTGAGCATAACCTTGCTAGCATGTGAAATGAGTGCAATTGTGCGATAGTTTGAGCACTCTTTGGCACTGCCCTTCTTTGGAATTGGAACGTAAACTGACCTTTTCCAATCCTTTGGCCACTGCTGAGTTTTCCAAATTTGTTGGCATATTGAGTGCAGCACTTTCACAGCATCATCATTTAGGATTTTAAGTAGCTCAGCTGGGATATTATCATCTCCACTAGCTTTGTTGTTAGTGATGCTACCTAAGGCCCACTTGACTTCACTCTCTAGGATGTCCGGCTCTGGGTCAGTGACCACACCAGCGTGGTCATCAGGAACATTAAGATTTTTCTTGTATAGTTCTTCTGTGTATTCTTGCCATCTCTTCTTAATCTCTTCTGCTTCTGTTAGGTCCTTGCCTTTTTTGTCCTTTATCATGCCCATCTTTGCACAAAACGTTCCCTTGATATCTCCAATTTTCTTGAAGAGATCTCTAGTCCTCCCCATTCTGTTGTTTTCCTCGATTTCCTTGCATTGTTCATTTAAGAAGGCCTTCTTATCTCTCCTTGCTATTCTCTGGAACTCTGCATTCAGTTGTTTATATCTTTCCCTTTCACCCTTGCTTTTTGCATTCCTTCTTTCCACAGCTATTTGTAAAGCCTCATCTGACAGCCACTTTGCTTTCTTGCATTTCTTTTTCTTTGGGATGGTTTTAGTTGCTGCCTCCTGTACAATGTTACGAACTTCCGTCCATAGTTCTTCAGGCACACTGTCTACCAGGTCTAATGCCCTAAATCTATTCTTCACCTCCACTGTATACTCATAAGGGACATGATTTAGGTCATATCTGACTGGTCTACTGGTGTTCCCTACATTCTTCAGTTTAAGCCTGAATTTTGCAATAAGAAGCTCATGATCTGAGCCACAGTCAGCTCCAGGTCTTGTTTTTACTGACTGTATAGAGCTTCTCCATCTTTGGCTGCAAAGCACATAATCTATCTGGTTTCGGTATTGACCATCTGGTGATGTCCAGGTGTAGAGTCGCCGCTTGTGTTGTTGGAAAAGAGTGTTTGCTATGACCAGCGTGTTCTCTTGACAGAACTCCGTTAGCCTTTGCCCTGCTTCATTTTGCACTCCAAGGCCAAACTTGCCTGTTGTTCCGTTTATTTCTTGATTTCCTACTTTAGCATTCCAGTCTCCTATGATGTAAAGGACATCTTTTTTGGGTGCTAGTTCTAGAAGGTGTTGTAGGTCTTCATAGAAGCCGTCAACTTCATCTTCTTCGGCATCAGTGGTTGGGGCATACACTTGGATTACTGTGATGTTGAATGGTTTGCCTTGGATTCGAACTGAAATCATTCTGTCGTTTTTGAGGTTGCACCCCAGTACTGCCTTTCCCACTCTTTTATTGACTATGAGGGCTACTCCATTTCTTCTAAGAGATTGATGCCCACAGTAGTAGATATGATGGTCACCTGACTTAAATTCGCCCATGCCCGTCCATTTTAGTTCACTGATTCCCAAGATGTCAATGTTCAATCTTATCATCTCATTTTTGACCACATCCAGCTTGCCTTGATTCATAGACCTCACATTCCATGTTCCTAAGCAGTATTGCTCCTTGCAGCATTGGATTTTCCTTTCAACCTCAGACACATCCACAGCTGGACGTCCTATTGGCTTTGGCCCAGCCGCTTCACTCTTTCTGGGTCTACTTGGAATAGTCCTCCGCTCTTCCTCAGTAGCATATTGGACACCTTCCGACCTGAGGGGCTCATCTTCCGGCGTCATATCTTTTAGCCTTTGGTACTGTTCATGGGATTTTCTTGGCAAGGTTACTGGAGTGGGTTGCCATTTCCTTCTCCAGTGGATCACTTTTAGTCAGAACTCTCTGCTACGACCTGTCCGTCTTGGGTGTCCCTGCACGGCATAGCTCATGGCTTCATTGAGTTACGCAAGCCCCTTCGCCACGACAAGGCAATGATCCATGAAGGAGTTGTAGGATTGTAGCCTGAGGTATTTGCATTATCTGCTCCTTTTCACAGCCTTGGTGTGAAAAAAGGGAAGGGTTTTGAAATCCGCCAAGACTGAGTGACAACAGCAATCAGCCTGCTGGAATTCATCAAAGCCTCCACTGCTCCACGAGTCTCAGTGCCTGCCAAGCCTTGCTTTTTGGACGAAAGCCATAGCCAGCAGCAATTCTGCAGACTGAGGTTCCTTGACACTATTATCCCTGATATTTAAACATGCCTGGCATGTCCATGGAAGACAAAGAAAGATGGAAGATCAGCTCTCAAGCAGTGGGGTCAAGAGTGATTTGACCCTTGTGGTTTCGCTCTGTGTCCTGTCGGTTTCAACCTCCTGATGAAGCAAATCAATGCTGTTGTTTCCTCTCTTCCTGGAGCAGGTCCTTCCCAGTCTTGGATTTTTGACTTTGAAGGCGAGATCAATGCTGATAATGTTTCATAGACTCCACTCCCTCTGGACTTGGAAGCAGTAAGCTGATATTTGTCATTTAGCAAGTATCCCCAGAACAACCTCCAGGATGAGGTGCTTATTGTATGAATCATGCTTGCCTGGTTATTACAGAGACTTTTAATACTGTATGTAGCTGCAGGCAACGTTTTTCTGAATGTTTGAGACCATGTACTCCATCACAAACTGTCCGGGAGGTGCGTTCAATCCATCAACAACCACGCACGTAACATCGGCCTTTTCCTCCAGAGATAGCCTTACTGTGAAGCTGCATGAATTCACCTCTTTGGGCAGTAGCTAATTCCTGTGGGAGCCCCATTTTCCCATTCCCAACCTCCATCTCTATGTAGCAATTAAAAATAAAATAAAATAAAGTCCAGAGAGAAGGGATCATGATGGCTTTTCATTTCAGGTGCAAAAATATCCAAGAACATTCCTCATGTGTAAGAACATGCATTATATCATGTATCAAATACGCATTGTCAAGGGTCACCTCAATACATTTTCCATGTCCCACTATATCAAAAATGATATAGTGGAACTAGAAAAGGGTGCAGAAGAGAGTGACCAAAACAATTAATGGGCTGGGGCACCTTCCATACAAGGAAAGGCTATAGCGTTTTGGGCTCTTCAGTCTAGAAGGTGCCTGAGGGGGGGAAAGGATTGAGACGTATACAATTATGCATGGGATGGACAGAGTGGATAGAAGGAAGTTCTTTTCCCTCTCGCACAACATCAGAACCAGGAGATATCCACTAAAAATGAGTGGCTGGCAGAAGAGTTAGAACAGACAAAAGGAAATACTTATTTACCCACCTACTACTAAAACCTGGAGGTGGGTAAATAAGTATTTCCTTTTGTCTGTTCTAACTCTTCTACTCCGTCCTCAAGAACCAGCAGGTCTTGGGCCAGCTCTGGGAGAGGCAGGCTGTCCTTTTCTAAAAATGTTGTACTGAGATGTCCGTTTAGATCAGTGGTTCCCAAACTGGGAGGCGTGGCTCCCAGGGGAGCCGCTGAAACTAGCCAGGGGAGCCGCGGAGTGCCACGGAATCCTCGCGGAAAACAGTGCAATGCCAATTGGCAGATACCAAATCTGTATGATTTGGTAATAATCATATTTCCAAATCTGTAAATAATGATACATCCAAATAATGTAATGGGGAGCCGCAGCCCAGGGTCGCCAGTGGTCAAGGGAGCCGCAGGTCGAAAAAGTTTGGGAAACACTGGTTTAGATCCTTGCAGACTCGTCCTTACTCCTCTCCCTATCCTCCCCCCCCCCGGGGTGAATGTGTCGCTAGGTAAGCTGAATTAGACAGATGATGAGTTGCTCTGGTTTTACCACCAGGACAGGATTCATTATAAACCCCCCCCCCCCCCGATCTACTAACACTTGCCTGCTGAGTTAGAAATGACTCTAAATGCATGGCTCCAATTTCTGTTTTGGGGTTTTTATTTTTGTATAAATAGCACTGCAGGGAGGGACAAAGATGACTGGATGATTGGAGGAAATGTGGGGAGCAGTCACTGAGATGTGTGTGATCTTGGTCAGGGCTTTAAGGTGAGAAACAAACAGCCTGAATTGAGTCTGAAAGCTTATTGGGAGCCAGTGCGGTTGGAATAAACTGAGTGTCAAGGTGGCATGGGTTTCCCTGCACCTACCAGGACAGAGATGTCAATTATGCATCAGTTTGCACCAGCTGATGCTTCCCAGTTGTCTTCAAGGACAGCCCCATGTAAAGTGCATTACAGAAGTCAAGCCTGGTGGTTATGGAAGGGTGGATCAGCATTGCACGATCATCTCTATGCAAGAAGGGTGGAAGCTGTGTAGCAAAAGATGTGGATGGAAAATGCTCCTTACCACAGCTGCAACCTGTTCATCACAACACAGAGCCTGGTCCAGTAAGACCTCCTGGGCAGTTTCTCCCAGCTTCTCTCCAATAAGATCTCCTGGGCAGCTTGTCCTGACAGGGAAACCGTAACCCACAGGCAAATCATAGGGAGCTCAGCCCCTTCAAGGCGCTGAAGGATGTTCACGAGCATCATCTCAGACCTTTTTCATGTAACCGTGGAATGTGGGCACCTAGCTTCCTAAATCAGGTGGAGGATTGCTCTGCAGGTACTGTATTTGCCTCTGCAGGCAGGTGCCTGACTCCAGAAAGCAGGAGAGATGGAGTTTACTTGACAGTGCCCCCTTGTGGACTCCGTCCTCAGTGACACAACATCTGAAAAGGGCTTTTGGCTGAGCTTCAGTTTGTTAACTGTTATCCACCTGGCCACACCCTCCATGGCCACATCTGCATTAGAACTCAGCATGCACAACATTCGTTCACAGGGCTTGTGTTTGACAGCAGCCCAGAAACGCCTGAAGACCCAGCATAGCATTTATTATTGATGTCAAAGAATGTATAGATCCTGAGATGTCTCTTGCTCTAAATATGGACAGGTATTCAAAGCATGTTCCAAAGCATGTCAATGTGAGTAGATAAATAGGTACCACTTGCGGGAAGGTAAACAGCGCTCTGTGTTCCAGCTGCATGCTACGCGCTGCGGCAAGGAGAGTCATGCCGGCCACATGACCACGGAGGCATCTTCGGACAACGCTGGCTCTTCGGCTTTGAAATGGGGATGAGCACCACACCCTAGAGTCAGACACGACTGGACTTAATTGTCAGGGGTCACCTTTACCTTTTTTTTTATACGCGGTGGTGCTGAGTGTCCTGGTCCAAAAACTCTGCTGTCAAGAGCCCAGGCACCTCACTCCCTGTATCACCATGCAGCTTGCAGAACTGCTGCTGCCTATTCTCCATCAGTCAACTCACACATGAAACTTGTTTTCCTGGAACACTTGTAGTCTGATGCTGAGGATCACCGTAGGATCACCCTCCGTCCTCCCCACATGACACCTTGCTGAAGGTTCTTCTTCTTCCCATGCTGCATGTTGCTTGGATTTACTCTGGACATTTACCCTGGGCTGGGAACAGAGTGTGGGGGAGTGCAGGATTCAGTGTGAGTCTCACACCTCTGGTGTGCCTTTGTGGCTGCCCCTTATTGTGCCCTCTCCCAGCAGACTTGTGCCAGGGAAGTAGATACATAGCAGGGGTAGGGTTGGCGTGCCAGGCGTGTGTGTGTGTGTGTGTGTGTGTGTGTGTGTGTGTGTAGATGTCCATGCGCTCACTCTGTTCATGCGCTGGACAGTCGGTTAGGCGATGATTGTCTGAGCTGCCCCAAATCACAGTACAAAGCAATAAAAACTGAAGAGCAGCAGCCAATCATTCCAACCCAGATGGCCAACTAACAGCGCAATTCTGTTGAACCCTGTGCCCTGCGATGTGATTGGAGGCTGTTGTAGCCTCCTCTGCATCCAGGACGCGAGACAGGCAGCTGGGAGGTCACCTTGGGGGAAGGGAATGTTTGCTCCCTTACCCCAGGTAAAGTCCCAGCCACCCTGATGGGGCTACTCGGATGTGCACCAGCTATTTTGCTGGCACAAGTTCGAAAGGCCTGTGTAATGACGGCCAGGCTCAAGAAGGTGGATAGAATTTTGGTGCAACTGCTGCCACTGCTGATTCCGGGCCCAGCCAACCAACCCCCTCCTCCTGGAATGCCCCCTTCCACCCTCCCCATGCTCCTCCGCTGCCCGGTGGGAAACGTACCTTCCCTGGCGGATGCTCCACTTTGTCTGTGGTGAGTAGAGCAGTGCCGGTGCTGCCTACTCACTGGGTGCTGCAAATGTGCCTTGTGGCACATTTGCAACACCCTAGACTGGTGGAGCAGTTGCTCATACTTTTATATGCTTAATAATTTTATCTTTCATTATGCTTTCCAGTTTTCCCAGAACAGTCATTAAGCTGACCAGCCTGTAACTTCCCACATCCCCCTGGCTGGACCCCTTTTTTAGATATTGCTGTTATGTTGGCCACTTTCCAGTTCTCTGGCACAGGACAGATTTAAAGGTCAAGTTACTTATTTCTGCTTAAAGACCAGCAACTGATTATTTGAGTTCCTTAGGAATGCTTGGGTGGATGCCTTCTTCTGGACATTGTGTGGTTTGTTAATTTTTCAGTTGTCAATATGTTCCAGTCCCTCTCCAAAGGGAATAAACTTTGAGTAAATGTAGCAGTCATGGAATGAATTGTTTTATGGATTGGTAACTGGTTAAAGAACAGGGAATAGACACTAGGAATAAATACAGGTTGATTACCCCTTATCCGGACATCCGAAATCCAGACTATTCCAAAATTCAGACATTTTTGAGGCTATGACTTTAAAAAAACTTTTTTTCCAGTACCTGGCTGGCTGGCATTGCGCAAGGCATGCTGGGGCATAAAAATATTTTTTAAAATTGTATAAAATTACCTTCAGGATATATATCATTACCTTCAGAACGCCACCTGATGCTGTCTCGGGTCCACTGCCTTTGCAGTACAACCCTCCCCCCCTTACCGTGTTTCTTGTGTGCTGCCATGAAACACGGAAGTGCGGGACTTCGAGTTTCATCATTTCCTGTCCCTGTCAATGAAACCAGAAGCCCCACAGTTCCAGGGTTCATGGCAGCGCATGAGGAGCACAGTGATGAAGGGAACGATCTGCTTCAGACTTGAGTGAGTGCGAAGCAGGTTGTGCGGTTTGGATTGACAGCAGGTTGGAGGGAGGTGGCGGAGGCAGCAACAGACTCAGGGCAGAAGGCACCCCGAATCCGCCTCCTCCTCAGACCCCTCGCAATCTGGCTGCATGGCTGGGCCGGACTGGTCTTCTCCATCCTGCCACTCCCTGGACAAAGAGGGCCAAAGCAGAAGAGGAACAGAGAGCAGAGCAGAGGACTGGTTCAGAGACAGTGTTCCTTGTAAGGGGTCTGCACTGGGGCATGGACCCCTTCCATAGTTGTGCAGCATTGTGACACTGCCTCTGGACATTCAGCAATGACATCATCACGTCATCGCTGAACTTCTGCATTGCTGAGCTCCGTGCTGCGCGCAGTCAGCTTGGAGGTGCGCCAGTGCTTGGCCATGCGTCTGAGTGGTCAGAGATGCTCTAGTAGCCCAGCATTTCTCAAAATGTGCTACTAGGAGCCCTGGCGCTCCCTGAGACTCCTTTTAGGAGACTCCTTTTAGACTCTCCTCTCCTTCACACTTCCTCTTTTGCACCCTCCTCCTCTTCCTTTTCCAATCCAATCCTTCCTTTTCCAATTCAAGGAGTGCGAAGAGCAGAAGCTGGCACATCACCAGGTAAGTGGGGGGTGGTGGTGACAGTATTTAGCACATTGCCTTGGGCACCAGGAGGTCTTGGGCTGGCCCTGTTCTTTTAGTCCCCCCACCACATCAGAGGGGCTGGCTTGTTACTAGTCTGTTGCAGCAAAAGCAAAGAAGTGTCTTGTAGCCCCTTGGAGACTACCCGGTTAACTTCAGCGAACGTTCGCTGGAGACCCACGTCATCCGCTGCAGGATCCATGGTGCATGGTGGATTCTAGGACATGTTACCGAGTCTTTTGATTCTTTTTCTTTGCTCTTCCACTTTCTTATCTTTTGATGAATGAATGTCTGAGGCAATCTTGTTATTTTTCCCCTGCATTAATTTCAATAAATATAATGGTTGGGGTTTTTTTTTAAAGTGGGCTCCAGTCCAGGAAATGCTTCTGCTGTTATAATGCGTTTTTCGAGATTAGGGTGCCACAAGGCTCTGGTTGTTGGGCTGGAGGGGGGGGGGGAATGCTCCAAGCCGCCTTCCTGCCCCTTTCCCAGCTCCCTTGCCGGGTTCACACGTGGCGCCGCCGAGGCGGGGCGCAGGAGAAGCCCGCCTGCCTTCCCTTCTTCCGCGCTCGTCCGGGTCCAGCCAGGAGCGAACTTTTTCCCGGCGGCGCAGTCACGTCGCCGGCCGCGCCCCCCAGAGCCGCGCGGGGAAAACTGCCCCCAAACTTCGCCGGAGCGCCAGGCGCGGGGCGGGGAGGAGAGGCAGCCTCCGCAGGAGCCGCGGCAGTGGGGGCTGCAGCCTGGGCGAGCTGCGGAGGAGCCGCTCTGCTCTGCGCAGCACGCGCCGCCGGAGACGCTCCTCCGAGCAGAGCCGCCGCAGTACCCGGCGCCGCGGCAGGCGAGGGAGCCCCGGCGGGCTGTGCCACCAGCCCCTCTGCATGGACGTCAAGGCGGCGCCCAACGGGGTCGCCACCATCGAGGACCGGATCCTGCGCATCACCGGCTACTATGGCTATTACCCCGGCTATTCCAGCCAGAAAAGTAAGGGCGCCCTCCGTCCGCAGTGGCGAGCGGGGGGGGGGAGGGGAGGCGGGCGGGCTGGGGCTGCTCTGCTCGGAAGTAGCGAGCCGCGCTTGCCAGGCGCTCGGTGGCTCTTCGGGAGGCAACTGCAGCGAAGTCAGACCAGCTGAGCTGTCCCCGCCGCCCGCCTCCTCCTCGCAAAAGCTTTTTTTTTGGGGGGGGGGGCGCTTTTCTTTTGCAGGCGGCGAGTCCCGCAGCTGCAAAAGTGGGAGGGGGCGGCGGGGTTGGAGAAGGTGCGCGGGATTCTGGGGCGAGGAGGGGCGGCGGAGAGGAAGAGGTGCGTGGATTTGCTTGCAGCGCCTGGCTGGAGCTGTCCAGTGGAGCGCGGTGCTGATTCGGCGGCTGCTGCTTTCTGCTTTGCTCGGCGACGTGGGTGTTCTTTCTCCCCTCCCTCTCCTTGGGCTCAAAAGGTGGTTGTACAGTACAGTATTGTGTTTTTTCTTCTTGTACATGTACAAGACGGCTCACGAGCCACATGCTCGATGACTGCAACGCTGGTGGTGAACTGCATGTGTGAATGGTTGCCACACGTGCAGCAGTGCTGCTACCGAACATTCGTGCCACCTCCTCCCATGCAGTGCTCTTTGGCGGGTTCACGTGTTCTGGTGCCAGACCGCCAAGTGAATAGAAATTGGGTTGATAGATCATCTAATGATGTCCAGCTCGCTAGTGAGGTCAACGTGGAGACATGAGAAAGTTCCATAATGTTGTACATAATGTGAAGAAAGTGGGTGGAGAGTTTTTCTCTCTTTGCCATAATACTGTCAGGATTACCTCATGATAGAGATTGGTGGTAGATTCAGAACAGACAAACAAGAGTACTTCAATGCACATCCTGCTTGTGGGTTCCCTGAGGGAGTTGGCCACTGTGCAAGGTGGGATTCTGGGGCAGGTGGGTCAGATCCTCTTATGTTCTCAATAGGCATAGATACACAAAATAGTCACAGATGTGATTGTCACATGAGACAAAAGTGTGCACATTTTATCTAATGTGGAAGTGCCATCCATGAAGGAAATGAGTTGTTTTGGCCCACAGAGACTTCTTGGCACGCAGGCAGGCAGCTCTTGGGCAGAGCTCTCAGTGTGTAAACTCCAGCCCTCGCTAATAGTTTAACTGCTTTCTTGTTAGTGCCAACATCCACTTCTCATCTGAGCCCAATACCGATTGCTCAGAAAAACAAACAAGACAGGCTCTCAAGGGCAGCCACGTTAATTTCCCCAGCAGGCAACCCCCTCAAGTTTTACCCTGCCAAGATAAAGCCACCCCAGACACCAGGCACAGGGAGTTTGGGCCCTGCTGGTGCTCAGACCAGCCACCCAAAGAAGGTGTGATTTGATCTCGGCAAAAGTGTGACTTGATCTTTGTACACAAAAGAGACAATCCAACACAGAGGAACGATGCTGAAGTCCATTGACCTCTCTATGCCTCCTGTGACCTTAGTGCTGATGCTTCCTCACCAACTGGTAGACTGCCTCGGATCATGGAGGTTTCACATTATCAGTATGACTAGTAGCCATGGAGGGACTCATTCTCCATGAATGGATCAAAGCCCTTTGAAAACAACAATTCACCTAGCAGCCACCACCACGCCATCTTGCTGCAATGAATTCCCTCCATGAATATGTTGTGTGAAAAAGGGCCTCCTTTGGTTTGTTCTGAATCTCCTGCCAGGATGACTTGAGTTCTGTTATGTTCAGTGTTATGAAAGAGGGGGAAACACGTCTTCTGACCACTGTTTCTGCACCATACATACTTTAAGCCTCTATTATGGCCTGCCTTAGCCAATTTTCTTCTAAATTAAGAATCAAAAAAGGTACAAAGTTTGTTCTATTTACACATTTTATACTCCATTTTTGTGGGAAGCTCAGAACAGAGGATAATCTTAAACCACACGTAAATACAACAGAATGTTTAAAATACAGCAGTTTTCAGGTTTGGTGCTCTATTAATAGGCCACCTACATTAGAAAACCAGCAAATGAACACAAGTTGTATTATGAAGCGTGTAATCATTAACACAATTTACTCCAAGCTGAGGGCAATACTAGCACGTCTTTCCTTGCTGACACTAGGGTTTTTTTTTTTAGTAGGATTGCCAACTTTTTTCAGAGTAGTGTTGCTGTGATATTAACAACTGCAGGATCAGCAGAAGCTTGGCAGGTGAAGCTTTCTCCAACACAGTATCTTCATGCTAAGAAAAAACAATTCCTCTGTTGAATTCCTGTTTCTCTTGCAGTAGTAAAAGACATAGGAACCCCACCAGGAAAAAAAAAAAAGTAGGAAACCCTATTTCTGGGACTGTGGGAGGTTTGTCATAGCTTTCATCTGTAGTCCAGAGAGAGATCACTACCATTTATTACAGTCTGTGGGGTGGTATTGTGCCATTTTTGTACGGGACAACTGTGGTGGTTTCCCATCTACTGGCAGTCAGGAACTGAAGTGGGTGCTTGTTTTGTGTGGCTTACCTGCCTTGTTGGAATAGCTCTTTTCCTTCAAAACTTGTGGGCTTGGTCCCATTGCAGCTCATTTTTCTAACGAATGGGTCTTGGCTGCCTTGTCTTAATTCACTGTAGTGCTAGAAACTGGGAAGGAGTTTTTGAAATTAGCATGTTAAGAATGTGAGAAGGCATTTTAACTACAGCTATGCACCCTGGAGTTCTCAAATCACAATACACAAACAAATATATGCACATGCATGCGCACGCGCGCACACACACACACACCACTGGTGAAAACGAACAGGTACCTTTTAAAAACCCTGGTTTCAAAAACCCGGACCTTTTAATTGTAAATTCTTGGAACAGGTACCGTTCAGGTTAGTAGTGGTGCAGGAATGCCACCATACGCTATTCAACGTTTCCAAACTATTCTTGGATTTTGTTCCCAGCATGCTGTCAAAGAAAGTGTGGGCTGTGCGCTTAGTATACAAAAAGAGAGGTACTGGGCTTCAGACCTGGCTGGGAGCCTTGCCACCTGCTAGGGAAGGAAGCCCTCCTGACTCTCGACTTCTCTGGCGTGTAGAGCAGGGGCGGTCAGCTTCTACCTGGAGACTTAGGTTCCCCTTCTGTTTTGGAAGAGATGCACGATGACCTGAGGGCTCTGCATGACCACGGGACCTGTGGGGCTTTTCTTGCTTTGCATGGGGTGCTATTTCACTCCTGCAAGCACTGGATGGGGCAAGCGACAGGCCTTGAGACTTGACACCTCTCAGCCCTGCAGAGGGGAGCCAGGGGGAGAAGGAGGCGCGTCCAACCCAGGTTACACAGGTGGCGGTCAGCCAGGTGACCATCCGTTGAAGACAAAGCAATGGCTGTGCAGTGAGGGACAGGTGCCTGTGCATGCTCAGAGGCAAGAACTCCTTGCTGGAGCCGGCCCAAGATCCAGCTGGCCCAGGATTCTGTTTTGGGAACACTCAGCCGGATGCCTGCAGGCACTCAGGCAGTTCATGAATATAGCAGCCAGTCCTATGTGTGTCATCCGTTTTGCCTCAACCCTGCAGTATTTATTCTCGACCCAAAACCCAAATTACGTGGAGTTAGATTATTTTCAAGCAATGAATGACTGAATGGTTTTCTTTGTGCAGGCTTAATACAGAACTTGTCAGGTGGACGAATGTTACTTTTAAGAGCTGCAGTGCGAGGGAGCAACCCTGGTTAAAATAGAATATTTCTGCGTTGGAAGTTTTCAATTAAGAGCAGCAGGGGCCCAGCAGCAGCATGGGGCAGGGGGGGGGGCATTGCCGTAGATTTCTGTGCAACTGGAAACGACTTAGTACTGTTTGTTTCTGCAAGCTGTAGTCCTGCATCTAATGAGAAGTGATTCTTTTTTATATCAGCTGGAATATGACCAACACCGTTTTTATTGCCTCGCCATACTTTTCTGTTGGGCAGAATCTGAAGATGGCTGGGCGTAAGACACTTTGCAAAGATTTAAGGAATGTCTAGTCTGGGGCAACAACAGCAGGAGCTATACTTGGGAATGCAAAAGAAAATCACAGGTGGGAAACAGTGAAGGACCAGGCGGATTTAAAATACTGTACAGTATTTATTTGTGTATTTATTTATTTACACAAGATGCTTAAACAACTCTCAACAGAAAGCAAAAGAAAGAAAGCCTTTCCCAAAAGAACAATGCACCTGATAAGCAGTAAATAACGAAAGGATGGTTCGGAGAGACTCACTCTTATGCCTTTTGCTGGGGATGAAAGTAAAGAGAAACTGGCAGTCAGACAACTGCACTCTAAATACAGTAAACTGGCAAAAATGTGGGAGAGACTATTATGTAAGGCGATTGTTTGTAGGACGCGCCTGGCAGCCTTCTCTGCAGATTTGCCTCCTGCCAGCTGTGGTCTTTTGAAGAGGATGCTGAAGGCCAACCAAACGTACATTTCTAAGCATGAATGTGTGCAAAGGACGTGTGACGTGTTGGTTAGCAATGATAGAGCCGGTTAATCACACTTGTATCCCACCTTTCCTCCCCTGAGCTCAGGGTGGCTGTAGCGTGGGGCTGCCTTACCCCCGTAGCTCCAACCACGAGGGAAGGCAGTGACCCGCTGAGTTCCGCACCAACGGAACCCCCAAACACGTCCCCAACAAGGGAGGGTAGACTCGCTGCCACCACCTGGAGAAGTTAACGGTAGGCCATGCCACCCCAGGACTTGCGTGCCTCCCAGAGAGTTGCTTTGAGGTCCCCGCTCCAACAGGTCCAGCAAACACAACCTTGGTAAGTTGGCAACACAGCACCAACCATGTGCCCCAATTAGCCTTAGCCCCACAGCTACAACTGTGTGCTCTCGTAGGCTCAGCAACACAGCACCGACTGTGTGCTCTCAGTTAGATTTAGCACCACGGCTGCAACCATGAGCTTAGTGAAACAGTTCCAACTGTTTGGGTACGTCCAGGTAACAAGCCAAGCGTCTGGCAAGGGTAAGATCTGTCCAATCCAATAACTACACCAGATGTAAAAATATATAGGTGTTTTATTTAAACTATGCCAGCATAGAATAGAAGGCAGAATCACTGCATATATATATATCATATTGACAGACACAAACATTAAAGTGACTAAAATAATAAAGAGTTAGACTGCTCTCACTAGACTGTTTTCCCTCACTCACCCAGAAGTATACTCTGAGGGAACCGAGCAGGTCCAAGCCCCACAAGCACGTAGGCTAGAACCATGGTGTTAAGGCATTATGTTTTCCATAGGGTTGCATGCAGCACGGAGCTCACATGCAGATGATGCGCACTAAGAGACGGCTACAAAGAAGACTGCCCACTCCCAGTCACTTACTTATACCTTTGGGGTCTCCAGATATGGACACACTGTATTGTCCAATGAGGGGGGAAAGGGGCCGAACTTCCTGCGGCCGATGACTTGCATTTTGTGGGTAGTTTTCCTCTGGCTAAGCAGCCCCAGGTGTAGCTAATAAGTTGAATAGCTGCCAAGGTCCCAGACTGATAAGAGCTTTTGTTATACATTCCAACCCTCCGACAGCTGGTTACCTCTTGGGAACTGGAGCTAGTGCTTGTCTCCAAGGACAAACGCTGGATCCAAACTGTCAGGACTATGGCTCCAAGGATAGAGACACAAATTTGCTTTTTCGCTACAGTGGCATAAGTGGATTACACTCCCCTCTTTATCTGCAAAACTGTGAGGTCGGTTGGGATGGGAGAGTTTGATTGGCTCAGTGAACATTATGACTGAAGGGTCTTCCTGGTCTACGTCCGGTGCTCTGCGTCCTATACTTTATGCAGAGTGACCCCACCTTTAAGACATACGCACAATATTACTAATATTTACAAAAGTGTACAGTCAGTTCTCTTTATATGCGAATTCGCTATCTGCGAATTCGCTATCTGCGAGGGGCAGAATTGCCGCCTATCTCTTCGTATCCGCGGTCTGTTCTCGTTATCTGCAATCTCGTCAGGGCCATTGTTCTCTTTTTTTCGTGGGTCTCCACGTTGCTCTGGGAGCAAATTTCCCTGCCTTGCTGCATTTACTGTAAAGAGTAATCTGTCTAGATTACGTTAGATAAGGACTTGTCCAATTTTAATTTTAATAATTGGCCTGAAAACCCGGACCTCTTAATTTTTAATTCTGTCAGTAATCTGTCTCTTCTGGAGTTACTGTGTGTGTGTGTTTTCTGTTGAATGCCATTTGCAACACAATGGGGACTGTTTGTGCCCTCTCTGGGCTTCCAGGTTACTGTACAATAACTTTTATATTTGCATAATGTTGCTAGGAAGGAATAATAATTAATTTGCTAGAGTTAGGAATTGTTCCATAGCAAAGAGCCAATGTGGTATACTGGATGGTGCCCCCGCTATCACCAAGCCCATAGACTTCAAGGTAAGATTCAGGTTCACAAAGTTCATATAGTGCATGGCGAAGAGGGTCCCCTGGAACCTAACTCCATTTTCCCCATAGGCTCAATGATTCGGTATCTGCTAATTCGGTAGGTTTTCCAGGAACCTAACACTAGCGGATAATGAGAACTGACTGTATTTTAAACCCATACAGGAGCATAGGTACTGTATATGCCCTGATAAGAGCATACGAAGAGCCTTGTTGGATCAGGTCAAAGGGGGCCCACGACCTCATAAGAACATAAGAAGAGCCCTGCTGGATCAGGCCAAAGGCCCATCTAGTCCAGCTTCCTGTAGCACACAGTGGCCCCACCAGATGCCTCAGGGAGCACACAGCCAACAAGATAACCTGTTTCCTGCTGCCACTCCCCTGCACCTGGCACAGAGAAAACCTACTTCTAAAACCAGGAGGTTGCTTATGGGTTGTAACCTGTGATGGTCTTTTCCTCCATGAATCTGTCCAAACCCCTTTTAAAGGCATCCAGGCCAGGTGCCATCACCACATCCTGTGGCAAGGAGTTCCACAGATGAATTACACGCTGGGTAAAGAAATATTTTCTTCTGACCTCATCCAGCATCCTGTTTTCCGCAGTGGCCCACCAGCTGCCTCTGAGTAGCCCACAAGCAGGAGCAAAGGGGGTGATAGCACTCTCCCGCCGTTGCTCTTCTGCAGCTGGTATTCACAGGCATACTGTGGCTGGAGGTGGCCTGGAGCCATCACAGCTACACCACATGCACCCAAAACTAGTTGCCACCCTAGCTGTATGAGAGCTTTAGTGGCCAGCGTGTTGGGTGCGCCAGGGAGCCTTCTGTCTGCCGTTGTGTGCTCACTGCCACTGGGCACAGCCCTCCCTATTAATGGCAGCCTGAGCGTAGTGGCAGATTGAGAAGAACCTCAGGCTTCTATGCCTTTTGGGAACACTTGAGTCCCAAATGCTTGTTGTCGGGAGCTGCGGTTGGTCCCAAGTTTCCATCAAAATATGAAAGCTGATCAGATCAATAGAGAATTCTGGGGTGGTGGTGGTGTCTACATTCCTATTTCTCACCATCATCATGCTACTTCCTTTCCCCTTCCAACTCTATGATTCTGTGATTTCTGCAACTTGCTAGATGTTTTTCCAGCCATTCTTTCCTTGAGGGGGTAGATCTTAATTATCTAGTGTTTTTGTCAACACAAATTTGACAGATATTAACTAGCGCTGGGCCAGAATAGTGAAACAGGACTTCTGCAGCCTGTTTGTGGGGGAGGGAGAAACAGGGACAAAGGGGCACGGAATGGTGGGCCTACCAGGAACATCCTACCATTTAATCTCCTGAGATGCCCCAGATTGATGCTCCACCAGTCTGTTGTACCATTCAGGGGATTGTTGGTAGAAGAGAAGGACGAGCTTCCGGCTACAGCGTCTGGAAAGAGTCAGTGTTGTTCCGCCACACAAAATAGCAGCACTGGGAATGGCAATGGGGAAGTAGGCCTCTTTCACCTCCCCGACACTCCTGAATTTCAATTTCTCCGGCAAGATGTTTCAGCTCAGCCTCAATAATAATCACTGATTTGTAACAAAGGCCAGCGGGTGGCGCAGCGGGTTAAACCGCTGAACCATAAGCTGTCAATCGAAAGGTCGGCAGTTCGATTCCCGTGATGGGGTGAGCGCTCGTTGCTTGGCCAGCTCCTGCCAACCTAGCAGTTCCAAAGCATGTCAATGCGAGTAGATAAATAGGTACCGCTTGCGGGAAGGTAAACAGCGCTCCGTGTTCCAGCTGCATGCTACGCGCTGCGGCAAGGAGAGTCATGCCGGCCACATGACGACAGAGGCGTCTTGGGACAACGCTGGCTCTTCGGCTTTGAAATGGGGATGAGCACCACACCCTAGAGTCGGACACGACTGGACTTAATTGTCAGGGGTCACCTTTACCTTTACCTCTTTCTTACACTGTCTTCTAAAAAACCAGGGGTACAAAGTATCATCGATTAACAGGTGAGATAAGTAGATAGCAATGTTTTGATCGAGGAAAAATTGTCTCCAGTTTTTGTTAGCAGATTTAAAAAAAATGTGTACCTATTTTTAATGAACGTGCTTATAAAGAGCACAGGTGACAAGCAAGCAGCGTCTTATAAGAGGCATCCCTCCTGTGTGTGAAAGAAGGGGGAATGCCTCTTCTCAGCTGAGGGCTACTGCAACGTGTGTGTGTATAACCTAAATGGCTCTCTAAAATGGTTCTCTAAAATTCTCTCTAAAACGACTGGTTTTTTTTTCTAACATGCAAACATCTGCAGGCTCCGTCACAGTCACCTTCCAGTCACTGGCTGACGGCCCTTCTGTGTTCAAACTTTTGGGTGGCATTTCAGTGGGATGGTTTTCCGTAGCTTTGTTCAGTCACGTTGTTTTCATGACTCAGATTGGTTTATGGGATATTGCTGTTTTCATCGTGTGGTACTCCATCTTGGGGGCCAATCTTTGTCTGAAAGGTTGATCAAAAAAGTTTGAAATAAATAATGCCTCCAGCCAGCACTGTTTCACTCTGGAGCTGGTGACCACGTAAGACCAAGTCCACATTCGTGGAAGACATTTGCGATTCCTTGCCACTGCGTTCTATACGTTCTTATGTATAACCTACTCTATACATTCTCTTTAGCTGTTGTAGCATCAGGCCATTTGAGAGAGCAAGAGCTGAAAAGGTATGTAGGCTTTTAAAGTCGTTTGAGTAATTTAAGTTTGAGTAATTTAAATTTGAGTAATTTAAGTTTGAGTAAAGTAAGTTTGAGTAATCTGGCCTAGATGCCTTTAAAAGGGGTTTGGACAGATTCATGGAGGAAAAGACCATCACAGGTTACAAGTCATAAGCAACCTCCTGGTTTTAGAAGTGGGTTTTCTCTGTGCCAGGTGCAAGGGAGTGGCGACTGGACACAGGTATCTTGTTGTCTTGTGTGCTCCCTGAGGCATCTGGTGGGGCCACTTTGTGACACAGGAAGCTGGACTAGATGGGCTTTTGGCCTGATCCAGCAGGGCTCTTCTTATGTTCTTAATTTAGAAAACGTTACCCTTAATCTTTTATAAAGCACAGGCCTCTGCTTCTCTTAATGACACTCCTGCTGGTTCTTTTTCAGAAAGAGGCAGACCGCTGCTAGCGTTTGGGGAACTTTCTTAAATCAGGCTTTTGTGTAGGGTACTGGGAAGTTAAAGTGTGCGTCTTTGCATGTGCAGATGCTCATCTTGTGAAAACATCTCCTCTGTGGGCTTCATTGGAATCATGTCAGCCATGGAACCTGTTTTTAATGCTTCAGTTAGGATAACAGAGGTGTTTGGCGTTGGGTTGCCAAGGGATGAGTGAGAGAGAGAGAGAGAGAGAGAGAGAGAGAGAGAGAGGTGCAGCATCGTGTCGTGGTTCGCCTGTCGGACTAGGAGCAGGGAGATATGGGGTGTTCGACCTCACAAGTGCCCTTGATTGAATGCCTGAGATAGCCCTAGTCGTGACGTAGCATTGTTTTGAGGCATCCTGGGTAAAAAATGATGGCTGCCGAAAATGCCCCAGCTCCAGAAAATCACTGGACACCCCCCCCCCCACATTTGGAGCCTGTGAACAGGACTGCAAAATAGGCTCTTCAGCCCTCATCAACTACTCTGCTAAATGGGCCCAGTGTTCAGACTCCGCTGAGGCTGTTTCATGTGTTTAGGAGGTGTAGAGGCCTAAAAGGAGGTGTAGAGGCCTAGTGTAGAGGTGTAGGCCTAAAAACCTTCTTGTTCAAAGAAGCCTTCTGAGCCCTTGCCTTTTTTAACATCTCGCTGGTACAGGTGGGGGTGCTGCTGTTTTTATGCTCCTGTTTTAATTGTAGCAATAATCTTTTTAATCAATTTGTAGATACTGTTTTTATTAATTTTCATTAATTGTTTCTTACTATTTTAAAATGTGATTATTTTTGTATTGTATTTTTTTGTATTGTATTTTCTTTTTTTTCTGTTGTAAGCCGCCTTGGGTCCCTTCGGGGAGAAAGGCGGGATAAAAATATTGTAAATAAATAAATAAATAAAATAAATAAATAGAGACAGTATCAGAGCCCCCAATTCTCTGCTGGAAACCTCCCCCTTGCTTCTCTACTGCTGTTTGGAAGGCAGCAACACAGGTTTAGCTCTGTCATGAGGAGTTCTCTTTGTCGCCAGGTGAAATCCTCTCCAGATATTTGTGGATAACAGTAAACTGGCCAGCAGCTTAGAAGAAGGCTTTGAGACCGTTGCTTAGACCTGCTGTCCTTTTCACCATCAAAAACTGCAAACTCCACTTCTTTCCCTACCTCCTTCCCTGTCTGATCAGAATAAGACCATTTGAAATTCGTTCAGCATCTGGGCATTGGAAGCAGAGTGGACTGCACATAAATCCAAATTTAATTTGTGTAATTCAGTCTGCTTCCAGGATCTGGGTTTTCATGGTGCAGAGTCCTTTCAGTATGTCCTGGTCAATGGATGCATTCATGGGCCTGGTTAAAGCTTGGGCAAAGAAAAGATTCCCCCCCCCCCTGCTGAAGTATTTGTCTTGAAAGGGCGTAGACAGGGTCTGCTTATCCATGGTTGCAATCCAACACAGCAGTCCAAGCCGAAACATATTTACTCAGATGTAAATCCCACTGATTTCAATGGAACTTCCTCCCAAAGAAGTGTACATTAGTAACCCCTGCCGTCTGGGCTAAAGAGGCACCTTTTAAATGGTGGTCCTCTTATATTTAGTGTGTGTGTGTGTGTGTGGGGGGAGAGCAATTGTCTCTCTTCACCCCCACATGGCATCTTTTCCTGGGGCTGCTTGCTGCTTGCTCTTTTGCATCTGTTTGAGCCCTCCTGGCCCAGAGAACCATTTCTTTATTGGTACTCAGAATTTGTACTCAGAATTGCAGCCTTAGGCATGTTTGTTGGTTTTAGTGAACTTCAGTGCACTTAACTCTGTGTTGGGTTGTGGTCCATGCCTGCTCTACGTGGAGTAAATTCCACAAAACTCAGTAGGACTTACAAATAAGAACAGCCCCACACTACACCCTAACCCAGAGTTAAGCGCACTGAAGCCCACAGCTTACTTGCAAGTAAGTACAAGCAGGCTGACAGTGCATTAACTCGAAGGTGTCTTACAAGATTCGGCCCAATTCTGTGGGTGTTTACTCAGAAGTCCCACTGTCTGTAGGTTGTGCATCCAGCCAGCCATGTCTGTCTGTCTGTCTGTCTGTCTGTTATATCCTGAGGACTCCAGGCAGCTGACAACTGGGGACGTGTAAACCAGGCATGGCAGGTGGAGAGAGGAAGGGGCCGCTGGCACCCGATTGAAGCCCTGGTCAGCCTTTCACTTGCTACTGGCTAGCAGAAATTCCGTTTTTGCAGCTTAGCCCCATTGTCCTCAGCCTAAACGTTGGTTCTTAGTTCTTTTACACAGAGGACATGGCAAGAACTATCTGTGAATGAATGATAGGTTGGTTCAAACGTGCAGATACATCCCTTGCTTTCTCAGTACGTGATTCTGCTACGCTCACAGCACAATCCTAGGCATGTCTGCTCAGGAGTAAGACCCACTGAGTTCAATGGCACCTTGTTGTTGTTCAGTCGTTAAGTCGTGTCCGACCCTTCGTGATCCCATGTAAAGGTAAAGGTATCCCTTGACAATTAAGTCCAGTCGTGTCTGACTCTAGGGAGCGGTGCTCATCTCCGTTTCAAAGCCGAAGCTGTCCGAAGACGTTTCCATGGTCATGTGGCCGGCATGACTCAACACTGAGGCGCATGGAACGCTGTTACCATCCCGCTGATGCGGTATCTATTAATCTACTTGCAATTTCTTGCTTTCGAACTGCTAGGTTGGCAGGAGCCGTCGCACGGATTCGAACTGCCGACCTTTTCGATCGACAGCTCATGGTTCAGTGATTTAACCCACCGCGCCACCCCCTGGCTCTTCAATGGCACCTTGTTGTTGTTCAGTCGTTAAGTCGTGTCCGACCCTTCGTGATCCCATGAACCATATCCCGCCAGGCCTTCCTGTCCTCCACTATCTTCCTGAGTTTGCTCATTTTCATGTTCGTTGCATCGGTGATGCTGTCTACCCATCTCATCCTTGGCCTTCCCCTTCTCCTTTTGCCTTCAATTTTTCCCAGCATCAGAGTCTTCTCCAGAGAGTCCTCTCTTCGCATTAGGTGGCCAAAATATTTGAGTTTCAGCCTTAGTATCTGTCCTTCCAGGGAACAGTCAGGGTTGATTTCATTTAGGATTGACTGATTTGATCTCCTAGCAGTCCAAGGGACTCTCAGGAGTCTTCTCCAGCACCACAGTTCGAAAGCATCTATTCTTCGGCGCTCAGCCTTCCTTATGGTCCAACTCTCGCAACCATACATTGCTACTGGGAACACCATGGCCCTGACTATGCGAACTTTTGTTGGCATGGTGATATCTCTGCTTTTTATTATGCTGTCTAAGTTTGCCATAGCTTTCCTTCCAAGGAGTAAGCATCTTTTAATTTCATGGCTGCTGTCTCCGTCTGCAGTGATCTTGGAGCCCAGAAAAGTAAAATCTGTTACTGCTTCCATTTCTGCCCCTTCTATTTGCCAGGAATTGATGGGCCCAGATGCCATGATCTTAGTTTTATTAATGTTGAGTTTCAAGCCAACTTTTGCACTCTCCTCTTTCACCCTCATCAAGAGGCTCTTTAGTTCTTCTTCACTTTCTGCCATTAGGGTGGTATCGTCTGCATATCTGAGGTTGTTGATATTTCTCCCGGCAATCTTGATTCCGGCTTGCGATTCATTCAGCCCTGCATTTCTCATAATGTACTCTGCATATAAGTTAAATAGGCAGGGTGACAATATACAGCCTTGCCGTACTCCCTTCCCAATTTTGAACCAGTCGGTTGTTCCATGGCCGGTCTGAACTGTTGCTTCTTGACCCGCATACAGGTTTCTCAGGAGACAGGTAAGGTGGTCTGGTACCCCCATCTCTTTAAGAATTTGCCACAGTTTGTTGTGATCCACACAATCAAAGGCTTTTGCGTAGTCAATGAAGCAGAAGTAGGTGTTTTTTTGGAACTCTCGTGCTTTCTCCATGATCCAGCGCATGTTGGCAATTTGATCTCTAGTTCCTCTGCCTACAATGGCACCTACTCCCCAGTAAATATGTTTCGGAGTGCGGCTTTAATGGCCAACAGCGGAATGTGCCAGCTGACTCCGTATGCTTGAGATGATATCAGGTGACATAGTTCTGTCTGTGATGCTCACTCATGCATGTGAGCGGCTGCGTGATGAGGAATTAACATCTGTGGAACAGCTGTAGTCTCACTTGGCTGAGTTCCTCTCTCTCTTTCTGCTGTTGCTGACTCAGGTGGTGAACCCTATTCACAGATTAGTTTCCATATGTACAATCTGTGTACAGTTTGTACATGGGGTGGTTGACCTGCACGCATGCATAGTTATCCAGGCATTAGGTCCAATGCATGTCCAGCAGTACATGTAACCTGTACTCTGAGCCGCATCCCTTGGTAGGGCAACTGGGACAGCTGCCCTGGCCCCCCTGCTTTCATGACCAATATATGGCCATAATAGGGGGCCCGGCCCCCCGCATTGGTTGAGCTGCCCTGATCCCGCACCCTTCTAGGGATGGCTCTGCCTGTTCTCTCTGTCTCTAGGGGTCCAGTCCCAGCAGTGACTTTTAAAATGAACGCATGTACAGTCATTCACACATTAACCGGTACAATGCAATGTGTGAATAGGCGATGTTACGCGTTGATTAATAAATCAGCAACCAGGTATGAGAGAAACTTGGACATCTTTCTTTATTAAGCACATGGGCTGACTGCTTCCCATGGGACTCTTGTCCTAAAGTCATGAGGAGCAGTGCTGAGCTCTCCATTACAATGCTTCTTATAGCCAACAGAAAACAACTTTCAGAAGGCAGGCAGGCAGTTTGAAAAAAACAGATCCAATTCTTATTGGTTACAGAAATACAGGAACATACGTAATAGACAAGTTACATATCTTATAGGTCATTCTCTGAGGTTTGACGTACATAATTCTTGGAATTAGATTTACGTATTCTCATGACGCTTTAGTTCTTCTGTTCAGTTAACCTTATCAGCAACAGGAGTAGGGCTGACCCAAAGCTTCACCCCACACATGCTTGCTTCTCCCTTTGGCCTCCAGCTCCTCCCTGCCAGCATGCTATCTTTTAGAAGAAGGCCAACTTGTGTACGTCATAATTCTACTGCAGAACAGAAATGCACCTTAATATTGTGCTCTTGCTTTTCTGACTATATGAGAGTATTCGCTTATAACATAAACAGGTGTATATTTTTCTCTTTCCAGAGACTTGGTATGAGATTATGTATTTAGAAAATACATTTTGATGTTTACTACAAAGAAAGCATTCTGATTATGGTCAGGAAACCTCACAGCGAATGTCATAACATTCTCCTCTTACTAAGTTGCAGTGCACTCAGAGTGGCTTCCTGGGCTTTAGAGGTGAATTCAGATAACAACATCACCCCAACACTGGTATTTGTTGCCAGAGGAGTTTTTGTTTCTTTGTTTAAGGACAAGTTGGCTCAATGTTTCATTGAAATATTGGCAAGCTGTTAGAGTTTGCAGTCATTTAGCCCAAGTTGTTTCTCTTTGAGTGTTTGCAAAAGCTGGAGGCTACAATAGACCAAATAATTTATTTATATGAATGCTCTGTTTGTTCCTAAGGATTTCTGAATTTCTTCAGTTTGGAGAGCTGCTGCTCTTGGGTTTTACAAAGGCTGTTTGATATCCCCTTTCCATACCCCCCCCCCCCGAACTTCTATCTTTCTTTTTTCCTTGTGCTATGTAGTATGAATCTATGTGAAGCTTGCCCAAAGATATCCATTTATCACCCCTTAAGTAAGAAATTGATATGATTTAGAAGGAAATATAGATACATTTTATTACATTTTAAGCGCTTGTGTTGGAAATGACAAAAAAAGTCTGTCCAAAAAAAGCAAAATGTCCCTGAAATTGGGATGAGGGCAAAGAACTCTTGCTAGTGTTTACCACATTGTTTTTTTGGTCTAAGAGGATATAGATAATAAGCATCCCTGTAACTTCGGTGGTACATCAGTAAAGCAGTGTTTCTCAAACGTTTTAGCACTTTTTAAAATGACACACTATCGGGACCCACCTAGCTTTACGAGACGCTCAAACATATATCTCCCTATATTTACACAAGCTCAGCTCCTTGCAAACTGCAGGAGCTCAGCTGTTTGCGGGGTAATTAGCAGCTATCTTGCAAACTGCAGGAGCTCAGCTGTTTGCGGGGTAATTAGCAGCTATCTTGCAAACTGCAGGAGCTCTGCTCTTTGAAGGGCAATTAGCAGCTATCTGACTTTTGAATAGTCTCAGGGCTTGTGGCAATTACTTTGCTGATCTTTCCATCACCTGGGACCCACCAGAAATCAGGTCGTGACCCACCAAGTGAGTCACCCACTGCCGTTGAGAAACACGGCAGTAGAGCATTGCAAACTCTAAAGATTCACAATTATAATTTAAAAAATCTTTTAAAGAGAATATAGAATGGTAGCCATGGGGTGGGGGTGGGTGGGGAGGAAGAGTTGTGTTGTTTGTCTCTCGTCCCAGGGTGTGATCTGAAGGGTACGGTAAGCTTGCTGAAGCCAAGCAGGACTGGTCCGTGTCTGGACAGCAGAGTGCCTGGGTGCTCCATGGATGCTGCTTTCAGTTTAAAGAAGGAAAGGTGGGATTTACACGAGGTAAAATAAACTGTCATGAGTGACTTAATGGACACTTCCCAATAGGAACCTGTGATAATTACAGCACCACAGCTTACAGTGGGAGTGTTTGCTAGGGACACAGGCAGAATCGAAGTGTTTTAATGAATGGTAGTGGTGTGAAACCGCTGAACCATGAGCTGTCGATCGAAAGGTCGGCAGTTCAATTCCCGCGACGGGGTGAGCGCTCGTTGCTTGGCCAGCTCCTGCCAACCTAGCAGTTCCAAAGCATGTCAACGCGAGTAGATAAATAGGTACCACTTGCGGGAAGGTAAACAGCACTCCGTGTTCCAGCTGCATGCTACGCGCTGCGGCAAGGAGAGTCATGCCGGCCACATGACCACGGAGGCGTCTTCGGACAACGCTGGCTCTTCGGCTTTGAAATGGGGATGAGCACCACACCCTAGAATCGGACAGGACTGGACTTAATTGTCAGGGGATACCTTTACCTTTAGTGGTGTGAATAAAACAAAGCTTAATAATATAAAAGATTTTAAAGCTTTTGCATATGGTACATTCATGTTCAAGGTAAGCTGCCCACAAAGACCCCCCCCCCCCTCAGCTCCTGATATTTGGCGATTGTGAGTCAGAACCCTCTTTGCTTGGTAAGGTTGTTTGTGGTAGTGATGGTTTAGTTGACACAATGCACTGCGTCCTGGTTTCAACAGACCTACGAACAAAATCTGAAGAGGGTTTTTTGGTTCTTTCTGCATTGCTTTGCTTTGGCTGAACTGGAGTGATGCCAGTCAGAGTGCTCCAAGGCAGAGGAGCTGCGCACACAGCTGCAGTCGTTCAGGATGTCAAAGCTGGAGCAAGAGACCTTCGTTATTCCAGGGTGGTCGTGTCAAGATATTTCAAACCCAGGTACCGGCTGTTGGAGCCAATGCTCTTTCCAACTCCTGTAGCAAGTGCAGCTCTTGCTGAAGAATATATGAAGAGTGTTACTGAATCGGACAAAAGATCTGCATAGTCCAGTATCTTGTTCCTATTCCAACCAGGCCTGGCCCATCCATGAAGCCAACTGAGGCAGTTGCCTCAGGTAGCAAACTGATGGGCCCCCGCCTCTGTTTGGCCATTTACTGCCACTGCTCCCCCTCTCACTCCCTGGATTGGAAAAGGAAGTGGGGGTGCATGATCTAGCCCACGACTCTCCTCCGCACTTCCTCTTCTGCTCTGTCTCCTGCTTCCTTTTCCAATCCAGGAAGTGGGAGGAACAGAGTTTGGCCCATCGCCAGGTAGGGGAGGGGGCATTTGGCACTTCAGGTAGGTGGGGGGGGGTCTTGAGTTGGTCCTGATTCCTGTTAGCATGCCGTAGTGGTTGAAGAAGATCACTTCAAAGGCTGTGGTCATATAGACAAGGAAATGCTTTATTTATGAGAACTCCATACATGAAGAGGGGGAGAGAGAGAGAGAGAGAGAGGGAAAGAGGGAAAGAGGGGAAGAAGGAAGGAAGGAAGGAAGGAAGGAAGGAAGGAAGGAAGGAAGGAAGGAAGGAAGGAAGGAAGCTTGAGATTAGCAATCTGCGTGCCAAAGAGAGAAGGGAAATTCTCACCTTCCAGCAGTGGTGGGAGGAGAGTGGAGCACGTGGAGCAGCTGCTCAAGGCGCAGGAGGACTTACCTGTCTCGTCGGGGCGCGGTGTTTTGGCCCTCTCATCCTCCCTGGAGCCCGTACGGCTCTGAAATAGGTAGGAAACCGGCGGGGGGCGTCACGTCACCTAAGCCCTGCCCCCTTCCTCCAAGCGCCGGGAGGCCTAGGTATGCCTCTGCAGCTATATGGCCCCCTTTAGGTGGGGTGCTTATGCAGGGCTGTTGCATCTTTCTTCACGCCCACCAGTTCCAACCATGGCCTGCCAAATGATGACAGGAAGCCCACAAGCAGGGTAGGCCACAATACAGTATAGCCCACAATACAACAGCCCCCCCCCCCAGTGTTTGCCCTCTAGCAACTAGTATCCAGAGAGAGACTGACATGCAGCTGTCTACTGTAGCTATTGTGGCTGATAGCTGTTGATAGATCTGCCCTTCATGAATTTATCTAATCCCTTGCTTAAGCCTCTCTCACTGGAAACAATAGGACTGAAATGTACGGTACTTAACCTTAGCAGGAACAAATATCAAGACAGTTGTAATCTTCAGCACACAAAGACAAATAGACGTGCTGCAGCAGGCAAGGAATACTGTGTGCAGTTTTGGCTTCATGATCTGGAGAAAGGCGATCCAGAGAGCTGAAAAGGGGCAGAAAAAGGCAACCCAAATGGTCACGGGTTCGGAGCACCTGCCCCTGCGAGGAAAGGCGAAAGGATTGGCCTCTCTTTCGCCTGGTCAGCTCTTCTTACCTTGCTACGTTCTTGCACGAAGAGTGCCGCAGGTGCCCCAGTCGCGCTCCCTGACACAACGACGCCTGCGTTTTGTGCCATCTGTTCACATCCCTCCCTCCTGGTCCTTGTCTGTCTCCTCCTCCCTTTGTCTCCTCTTGAGACTTTCCGCTCGGCCGTATACTGTAATTTCCTGGATTGTTTTGGTATCATTTCCCACATATAGAGCATGATCCAGCCAACACTGTGTTCATTTCACCCGCTTTGAGGTCTCAGTGGGAGCCTCTCTCTGGCTTAATCCTGTCCTGGGCCGGCCTGCACGGTGCAGAGCCCCTGCCCTGACTCAGCAGCTGCTGCACCCTGTGGGTCGGCTGGGGACCAGGCTGGCCGGGAGAGGGAAATAAAGAGAAATGTGACCTCTCTCTCCAGCCGTGCCATGGTCCCTTACCTTTTGGGCCTACTCAGACCTCTGCCAGCTCTTTTGCTGGCGTAGAACTGTTAGGCCAAAGGAGGTGTGCCAGGCCTGGGACAGGGGGATGGCATGTGGCAGCTGCCAGTGCTGCTAAGTTCTGCCCCAGCATCCTGCCCTTAATCCACCCCCTGCCTGGCCCAATCCCTCCCCTGATCTGCCCCCACCGCCACCACGACTGTGCTGGTGGCTGGTCTGCATGATGCTGCTGCATGCTGCTTTTACTCCAGCTTTGTTCCACTGCTGAATTTTATATGCGTATTGTTGTGTTTCCTTTAACGTCGTTATTGATTGCTTGAATTGTCTTATGTAAGCCACTTTGGGAGGTCATTTTATCTGAAAAGTGCTCTGCAAACTGAATAAGTGAGCATTTCCTTAAGTCACTCCCCCCGAAATCAGTGGGACTTCAGGATGCGAAACTGTGACTAGATTTGTGTCCTTATATAAGAAGTGCTTTTAGCACTTATTTTTATATGTTAGGACATAAAAATATCTTCATCTTTCTTTGGTTATATTGAGACAATGCTGCAGTCGATTGTTTCTATGTTCAGTGGAATGTCACCCAATTAAATAATACTTCAATAACTGAATTGTTTTACTGTGGCCTTGTGTAGGAGTTGGGAGACCTCATAGTCTGTACAGTTTTAGGTCTCAACGTTGAGTAGGCTGTGCTTAGGATGATCATGACATTTTGCACCTGTGCTTTTGTTTCTGCTGCAAATTGATCCTTGAGAAAAGGTCTTTGCATTTGAAATGCACCAGTAATAAAAAGGCAGAAGCCAAATTTTTGGGAAACAAGCCAATATAAACAATTCAAAGGCGAAAAAATTGAGGGCCCAATCCCCAGCACTCGTGCAGCCATGCCAGTCTTCCCCAGTCATTCCCCTTTTCTTTTTTTAAAGGATGAAAAATGCCAAAAGATGATTTACGATCTCTTCCTCCCGGGAGCTCAGGGCCCTGTACCTAGATGATCTCATTTTATTCGTACTGAGAGTGAGCGATTAGCCCAAGATCACCTAGTGAGCTTCACGGCTGAGGAGGGATTTGAACACAGGTCTCTCTAGTCCGAGTCCAGCACTCAGAACCCTGCCTGTGTCTCCAGCGTGACTTGCCTTTCGACCTGTAATCTGGTTTTGAAAAACCCTGCCATGAGAAAGCAGAGCCCAAGGGCAAGATCTCTTCCCTCCACTTTTGTGAATGGAGTCACACCACGCCTCCCTCCCCTGGTCCCGCCATTGGCCATGGGGTGGATCAGGAGTGTGGAATGATGCCTGGTCCTGCCTGGTATGAGCGCAGGAGGGGGTCCTGGCAGGGGGCCGGAGCCAGCCAGGGAGCTGTCCAGCAGAGCTGTTCGCAAGAGCAGGGGTTTGGCTCAGACGGCTGGACTCGCAGAGGAGCTGTCCAGCGTTGTCGTCTGGGGAGCAGGACCTGGGTGGTGTCCAGATGGTGAGCAGGAGCTATGCCATGGAGCTGTTTCGCCGGCAATTTCCAGGCAGTGACTGGCGGGTTTGAGAGTGGAGTGGGCGACCGTGTCTTTTTCTGGGTCTCAGCAAGAAGGGGACCCTGCTCTGGGACACGGGTCGGTGCTGCTTGCCTCCTCCTCCCAAGCAGGGTTAATGGAGAGGGGGGAGTTATTGGGTGATGGAACGGGTGCTCCAGTCCCAGTTTAGTTTAGTTTATTGTCTCTCCTGGGCTTCAGCTTGAGGCCTAGGGTGCCCAGATTTAAAAAGGGACAGGGTACCTATTCTTTTAACCATTGGACTTTGGGCAGGTGCAGCTCCTCATGGAAGGCTGCAACAAGCGACACCTGCCGCCCCAATGCCCTCTTCTGACAATGGTTCAAGGCACCTGTCCCTGGCTGAATCGGGGCACCCTCATGAGGCCATCCTCACTGCTGCTCCTGATAGTCCAGGGATTATGCGGGTGGGTCCAGGACTGGGCTTGGTGTCCCAGACGGGGGTGTTGGGTCCCTTGCCATTGCAGCCTTCTCCAGTGGGGTACCCAACTCCCCAGGGATGGCCAACTCCCCAGGGTCCGAACGGATGCTGGTGGCCATAGTCCTCTTTGGGGAAGGTCTCCTCTGGGTCGGAGCCTGTCCTGACGTCAGGACGTGGGGTAGATCGAACTAGATGTAGAGAGGGAGGAAGGACATGATCTGGGGCTGCTGCCACGAAGGTTTCAGGGGGGAGGAGCAGCTGGTGCCAAGGCGTGGTGGTGCAGCAGGGGTTTCCCAGTCCTGGAATGGGGTGTGGGGGGGAGAGGAGTGGGGCAGGATGCTCCCTCCTTTTTTTTACAAGAATACCCCATTCACCCCACACTGCTTGGATGGGGTTGTGTTTCCCCAGTCATGGGGATGAAGCGCTGGGCCAAGGTGGCAGCTGCCCCACAGACCCCATTGCGTTCCCTCTCTTGGCCTCAACAGGCAGCCTGGCCCCTGCCTTCGCAAGAGGCGGGGTCTGTTCGGAGTTGCAAATCTTTGTTCAGGGCGCTCCGCCAAGTGGGCAGGAATTCAGCCATCAAATATTCATGATGATCACCGGGGCTTATTTGAAACGATAAATTCGGCATCAGTTTCTTGCATGTCCAATGGTTTGCTTATTAGCTTCCCATTTCTCTGTCAGAGCTTTATAAGGACCATAAAAGTTAATGCTTATAAGCTTTGCAGGATTGTTATTAAGCACACAAATATGTTTGGGCCGCTTCAGAATAAACTGGAAACTCCCCCCCCCCCCGCCCGCCCTTCACGTTCTTAAAATGCAAGCAGGTTTACTGGTTTCAGGTGACTCTGGATCATTCTGGCCCAAGACGGTGTGGTCCCTTTCCCGTCTTCCCTTTGCGATGTGAGAACCAGACAATGTGGCTACTTGACATCTCCATGGAACCTCCCTATTCAGAGACAGTCTACCTCTGAATGCTGTTTGCTTGGGGAGCAGCAGAAGGAGAGAAGCGTGACTTTCGGGTCTGCTTGTGATCTCTGCAGAGGCAGCCTGTGTGAAGGAGGGTGTGGATAAGATGGACTTTGTCTACACTGGCAGCCCAATCTGATGCTGTGATCTTGGCAGCAGCGAAGTTGCCTTTGGCCACCATCAAGGCCTGCCGACAGAACCAGTAAAAAGGTTTGACTTGCCCCCTCTTTCGCCTTCTGGTTGCCTCCCCCCCCCACAGCATGCAGCAGCATGTGCTGCTCATTGGCACAGCTGCCTGCTATAGTTTGGCAGGGGATAGGATTGGGCTCTTATATAATCAGCCAAGTCTCTGCTCTGGGCCCCAGGACCGTCAGAAGTTCAGGAGGTTGAAATGTGGAGACAGGGCCTTTTCGGTTGCGGCACCAAGTGTTGGGCTTGTCAAAAGTTTTGCGTGAATGTTCTTTATTACTTTTCTATTTATATCCCTCACTTCATAAACAACCCCCCCCCCACCATGAATGGTGTTTTTTTGTATTGCAACAAAGCAACCACAGGAAGTTGTTTTAGTTGTTGTTCAGTGGAATCATGTAAAGTCTTGCAGAAGAACGGTGCTCTTTTGATTCGGGAGACCTTTTTGCTCCCTCTGCTTGGGTTTGTGGTTCTTCGTCGTTTGTCCTCACCATCACCGAGCCTGAACGGGCTGTGATGCTTTTCAGACCAGGTTGCAGCACATCCGTCGAGCTCTTCATTGCAGCCTCCAGTCCACCTGTGCTGTGCCAGCTGTCCCGAAACCTTGCTGGCAACTAGTTTCAGAGGGGTGGTCATTGCACACAGCACACCTGATGCGGCAGTGGGCTCACTCACGCACCTGTCTCCACACAGCTCGCTCACACACCTGTCTCCAGGTGAGTGAACACACCTGCTCGAAGGGAAGAGGAGGCAGCACCCTCAACCTCACAACCTCCACACCAACCTCCCCTTTCCCAGGTTCTCCCTCATGACCCCCTCTTTCTACAGCTCCGTTTACATGCAATGTTTCCACGGCCTCCTCCACCGTTGTGAATGCACACGTGTGCACGTGTCTTCTAGGACATGATGCATGCTGACATGTGCACAAAGGCAGGGAGAAGAGGCCGCAGAGAGGGGAGGGGAGCATAGCAAGCATTCATCTCAGCCCCGGTGCTTGGTAGCACTAGGGGGTCTATGGCCAGACCTTCTGTAGGCTAACTTACAGTCTTGTGTGGGATAACCTCATCCTGGCGCATCCTTTTGTTCCAAGATGGCACTAAATGGGTTTCTGTTCTGCTGTCCCAGGTGGAGAAGGCATGCCCTCTTGTGTGACACCGCGGAAGGGGGGTGAGTAGGTGCTCCGTGAGACTGGAGCCTCAACTGGTCATGTGCCCGTCTGGCTTGGGTCACATACTGTACGTGCTTTGCGTGCACCCAGTACCACCCGCACATGTGCACCTATGTGTTAGGCCACACCAGCATCACTTCTTTGGGGGCTCAGTGCTGTTTTGCATTTCAGAAGGCCCCAGGTCCATTCTTAGGAGGGCAGAGCTGAGACAGATCTCTGTGTGAGACCTGAGAGATCCACTGCCTGTCGAAATAAACAGAGTCAAACAGATACGTAGACTTGGCCTTTCCTTTGACCCCCCCTCCTTTATTCCACATATTCAGTCTGTTGCCAAATCGTATTGCTTTGCCCATTACAATATTGCTACACTCAGGCCTTTCCTGGCTTTTTGCCACCTCAGCAAAACATTAGAGCCCGCCCTGGTTGTCTCTCCCCTTCACTACTGCAACCTCCTCCTTGCTGGTCTTTTCTGGGCTCATCTCAGTCATTTCCATTTCCTCCCAAGGTCATTCATCTCACTCACGGCACTGACCACATCCTCCCCCCCCCCCCAATACTCAATTCCCTGACTCAATTCCCGGATCCAGCTCCTTCCCCTTTCTTTCAAACCCTCCACTCGTTTGCCTCCCTTGTGCCTGTTTCTAGATTGTAAGCCCATTGGGGCAGAGATTGATCTCTGGGGGGACATGATTGAGACGTATAAAATTATGCATGGGATGGAGAGAGTGGATAGAGGGAAATTCTTCTCCCTCTCGCACAACACCAGAACCGGGGGACATGCACTAAAATTGAGTGGATGGAGAGTTAGAACAGACAAAAGAAAATATTTCTTTACCCAGCGTGTAATTCATCTGTGGAACTCCTTGCCACAGGATGTGGTGATGGCACCTGGCCTAGATGCCTTTAAAAGGGGTTTGGACAGATTCATGGAGGAAAAGACCATCACAGGTTACAAGCCATAAGCAACCTCCTGGTTTTAGAAGTGGGTTTTCTCTGTGCCAGGTGCAAGGGAGTGACAACAGGAAACAGGTTATCTTGTTGTCTTGTGCTCCCTGAGGCATCTGGTGGGGCCACTGTGAGATACAGGAAGCTGGACTAGATGGGCTTTTGGCCTGATCCAGCAGGGCTCTTCTTATGTTCTTATGATCTTTTCACTCTCTGGAAAGCGTCACGCGCATTGGTGCCACTATAGAAACAAACAAACAACAGTATGCAATACTATTTCAGATGTTTCAGTGGTGTGACTTGGTATAAGGCAGATTTGTATGTTCGTTAAGGGCTTTGTTGGGCCTGGAGAGACAAGTATAAGGCTGAATCTTTTCTTGTACCAAAAAATAGGGCCTCTCCCTGATAAATGGGGACAGTTGTATGCCTTTTTCCTGTCCAGCATACTTTGCTTCCACTAAGCAAGCCTAAAAATAATTCCTGGTGTGACTAGGTTAAAAAAAAAAAAATCCGTTTTGAGAGGGCAGATGAGCTGCTAGGACATTGTGGGTCTGCTGAATAGACCAGCTCTTCGTGAATTGTTTGTTCAGCTCCAATTAAACTTTCAAATTTTCTTCCTGACACCAGTGAAACTTTCAACTGAAATCAATAGAAAATTTGCCTGACTCAGGACTTGCTGGGCTGTCGTAAGGGTCGCCCCGTGTCTTATTTTGCTGCAGTTTGTTTGATTGGAGGCTTCTTGCAAATAGACAGCACTCGCTGGTGTATAAAGGGAGTTAATTTTGAGCTTGGCTGGGGCTAGTTTGCAGGTCTCTCTCAGTATTCTGGGTATCACTGATTTTCCTTCCTTGTTCATAATTACTTCGGCAAAACCTAATTTGCAAAACGGAAAGCAACAGAGGAGAACTGGGCCATCCACTTAGGTGTTGTTTAACCTGAGCTCTTTTTTTGTCTTTTTAGAAAACTAACAGCGCAATCCTATCCAACTTCCCCCACCGGTACAGCCAGCGGTGCAACGAGAACGGAAGGCCCCAGAACGGAAAGAGAATTCAAATCCCCTCCAGAGAGGGATTCAAAGGGGATTCAAATCCCCCCTCCCCTCCAAAGCCTCCTGCCCTGCACTCCCCTGCTGGTTACACCGGTGGGGGGAAGTTGGATAGGGTTGCATTGCAAAACATATAACCTCATCTTGTGTTTGTCAGTTAGAAAAGTCACACGGCTGCTTCCAACAAAGAAGCTAGAGAAGGATGGGGCTCAGTCAACCCCTTCTTTTGTCCAGTGACAAGGAAGAGGCACATTTGGCCTGACTGATTGCAGGCCAGAAGCTCGAAGACCCTCTCATGTGCCCTCTGTCCTGATTGACTGGGGACAGTCCCTATTTTCTGGTCCCTGTCTTGTAAATCACTGTTCCTATTTTTGTCGTTGGGGGGGGGGATGCCCTGTTAAAATGCTGCTAGTGTATGAATAGCTAGAGATGTCGTCTTTCTGGGGTTCAATTCTCCTGAGTCGCTAGAGCCACTAAGAGTTAACGCTCTGAGCAAAAGTGGCTGCATCTTGTTTCTAGGGAACATGTCGGAAAATGCATGAACGGAAGGGCCTCAAGCCGGAGCGACACCGCACGCATTCGCGTTCCGGCACGTTCCAAGAGCAGCCCATGTGCCGGAACGGGCTAAGTGGAGCCTGTCTCTACTTGGCACGGGATGGAACGTGACTCTCCGATGGGCCAACGCCGTCGGGCGCTGAGACAACACACCGGATGCACGTGGACGGCGCTGGCCGTGCTGTGCCGTGACACTTTTGTGACGCGTGCGGTGTAGCTCCGGCTTCATGGAGTAGACTGCCTGACATTTCACACGTTGTAGCTGCTGTGGTGGATTTTGAAATTATTGTTGTTGTTATTATTATTTTTATTGTTATTGTTATTGTTATTATTATATTGATAACCTATAACCAATATAAATTATTGATAACCTCTCGATAGGCAGTTATGATTTATCCTTAATGTTGTGAGTTTTTTTTATTCTTTTAATGCTTTATTTTATAGAAAAGAAAAAAAAGGAAAAGAAAAAAGCAAGCACTACATAGATATAATCCAAAGGGATTTACAGATTAAACAAAACAAACAAACAAACAAATAAAAAGCCACAGACATATAAGCAATCAAGACATTAAGTAGTTATATCTACATGTTTCACACAAGTTCAAAGGCTTGGTCGAGGAATGGCCTCCAGATAGTTTTTCAAACGTATCCAAACAACTGACGCCAGTATGCCATTCGCTCAAAAACTGATAGACACAGTAAATCGTCCATCCACTGGGTACAAGCTGGCTGGCATCTTTCTTTCCAATTGAGAACGATAAATCTTTTAGCCATCGTGAGGGCACAGAGAGTTCACTTAGGGTGGTGTTAATCTCCAAGTTGCAGGTAAATAATTTAAGATTACATAATAAATATAACAGATTGTTGAAGAACAATTTGAATTATATTAATAACTTCATTCCAAAAAGTTGTAATAACATGACCACAACATATGTGAAAGGGAAGCCTCCGAGGACCGACATTGCCAACATCTGGACTCATTACAGGCAGCCCGATCCTGTGTAAAGATACACAGCCGGCCCATAGAGCAGGTAAGAGTTGCACCGGTGGGTGCAGGGGCAGGGGGAGGGCGGCCATTTGGTGAGCCAGCTCGGGAGGGGGAGGGGATATCGGTGGCAAGTGCTGCGGATATTCTACTCCCGTTCCCGGGCTTGGCAGCCCTTTCCCTGACACCCTGAATGATGTACGTCGGCTCAAGAGCCAACGTATATCCGAGGAGGCCCATTGGGCCCGGGCAGCCCTACACTGGGGGAAGGGGACGAAAGTCCCCTTCTCTCGAGGAGTCCCCGAGCTGCGCTGGAGCGACTTGGGAAGGACTGAGGATCCTACAGCTGACCCTATGGGCTGGCAGCGGATCCTTAGACAAGATTGGGCTGTAAATCTCTCAAAGGAAAAAAAAAAAACCCTCCTGATTCTGATCAATAAGTTGATCTTTCCCTAATGTTGTTGTTGTTGTTGTTATACATCATTTATTTATACACCATGTGCATGACACTTTACAAAGAGTGACAAGACAGGCTCCTGCCCTGAGGAGTCTACAGTCAAAAACAGACGGATGCAAGGAAGACAACCGAGGAAAGGGAGGCGGAGGGAAGGCAAGGGAGGAAGACACAATGATTTCAGTTTTGTTCCAGTCAGAAATGGACTTGAAGGGATAGCGCCAGCAGCTCCATGGGAAAAGAGCCAGGATGGTGTAGTGGTTTGGGAGTCGGACTTAGACCTGGAAGATCCAGGTTCAAATCCCTGCTCAGCCACGAAGCTTCCTGGGTGACCTTGGGCCAGTCACTATCACTCAGCCCCACCTACCTCACAGGGTTGTTGTGAGGACAAAAAGGAGGGGAGGAAATATGTACACCACTCTGAGCTCCTTGGAGGAAGGGTGGTATAAAAATGTGAAAATAAATTAAAAAGGCGGGCTTTGAGAAGGGAGGCGGAGCAAGAGGGGGAGCCCCAGGCAGCCATGATGTACAATCTTTACAAGGAAGGAACTTGCTGGTATGGAGATGATGAGCCACTGATTTAGCAAGGAAAGCAACCAGAAGGATGGTGGCGGTGGGAGCGGGAATGTTTTATTAGCTCCCCCCCCTGCAGCCCCCCTTCTGCCTAGAAGAGAGACAAGAGGGGCGTAATAACGGCGTCTGTGCTCCAGTGAGCTGCTCCGTGATTAAAAGTCCAGGATACCTTGATTCGTTGAAGCCGGCCCTGTTTTGCCAAGCTTTTCTATTGCTTCTGTCAATTTTAAATTTGCGGTACTGATGATTCCAACAGAAGCCACAGCCTCGTCACGTGGCTGGAGAAGCTAAAAATACCGCTCTCCGTGGAGCTTACTTATTTCATGCTCCGAAGCCCCAGAAGTGTTTGTTTGAGGGGGGAAAACATATTCTGAAGTTAGCACTTAATGCTATTCAGGCACACTTCACAAATAATTTACCATGGGGGAAAAATAAGATCCACTGTCAATTGTGGGCTCCTGGAGTGAGTAGGAATGTTTATCCTGATTTCAGTGCTAGTAAATACAGCTGGCAGGCTGGGCTCCTGCTCCTGGAGGTCACTGAAAATCGTTTCCCCCAGTCCTAGATTGTCAAAAGGAGTTGTGGGTGAGAGTGGGGAAGTGCCCCACACATGCGACACGTCTCGTGTCCAGGTGCGCATTCCTGGCTGCCACTGGAAATGTCTCCCTCTTCCCAGTCCTCATCTCTTAAAAAGTTTTCCATTGTTCCATTTTCAGGCTTTGCTCTCCCCTGTGTTTCCCCCGTTCTTAATTCCAGTTCACTTAGGAGAATTTCAAACTTCATTCTGGAATTGGCGCATGTTCAGGTGGCCGCAACTATTGGCCTCTTCGCTACCTCGATGCGGCTTGCATGTTTGCCCATCCGTGAGGCCGACTATGATGGTTGCCTCTGGCAGCAGGCTGGTAAGGCTGTGTGTGTGCCCACCGTCATGTGCCCACTCACCTCCACTGCTCCCCCTCCTGGGTTGGAAAAGGAAGATGAAGCAGAAGAGGAAGTGTGGAGGAGAGGGGGGGGGCTTCAGCTTCCCTCTTCCTTTTCCAGTCCAGGGTGTGGGGGCAGCAGAGGCTGAAGCACCCCCAGGTAAGACGGGGGGGGCAGCATTGGTCACACCAGCACCGCAGGTGCCAGGAGATTTTGGGCTGGCCCTGCACATGACTGCATCCAGTTTCCTTCTGTGCAATATTTTCCTGATTGTTAGTGCTTAGAGTATCAGATTAGGGCTGGGGAGACCTGGGTTCAGGTCTCCACTGAGTAGCTGTGGACCAGTCACGCTCTCTTAGCCTATCTACCTCACAGGGCTGTTGTGAGAATAAAAAGGAGAGGGAGAGGGAACCGTGTGTCCACCTCCCTGAGTTACTCAGAGGAAATGTGGAAATGTCAGTTCAGATACTGCGATTTTCTGAGGCATCCCTGAATCCCATTGACGGGCAGTTCTGCCTCCTTACTCCCCCCCCCCGATGTCCCGCGACTTCACCTTGCCTCCACCTGCGGATGATGGCAAAATAAACCCATGGATCGAAGGAGCCAGCAAGCTGCAGCAAAGTGCCCTCCTTTACCCTGTTCTTTTTAGTCTTGTTTTGTTTTGACAACAAAGAAGTTTAGGAATCCCTTGATGACAATTATTCAGATAATCATTCTGGCTGAGTAATAAAAGGAAGCATTTCTGAACAATCGTTATTGCTAATTGTTTGTAAAGCCCTTTTTAGTGTGCAAAATGCTTCATCGTTGACTGGGTTCAGAGGATTATTTCTTCTGCGGAGCAATGAGCACAGGCACAAATAAAACCTCACTGAAGTGAACTGCCAGTAGTGGGGGGGGGGGCTCTGGGGGAGGTTTCAAGGAGATTCCATGATTTCAAGGAGCAGGAGCCCAAGCTGGAACCAGCTGACAGTGGAACAGGCACAGCTAGCTTCTGGATGGAAAGCTGCTATGTATTTAAGGGCAGGGCTGGCCCATCCATGAGGTCAGCTGAGGCGGTTGCCACAGGAAGCAGATTGGTGGGTGGGTGCTGATGACCTCCTCACTCCCCACTCACTTCCAGTGCTGCTCCTGATTGGAAAAGGAAGAGAAGAGCGGTGGGCTAGAGGAGACACTGTAGCCCACCACTCTGCTTGTCTCCGCACATTCTCCTCCCCTCTGCCCCCTCTTCTTTTTCTTACAAGCCATGATGGGGATAAGCAACCTCCTGGTTGGAGGAGTAGGTTTTCTCTGTGCCAGGTGCAAGGGAGTGGTGACAGGAAACAGGTTACCTTGTTGGCTGTGTGCTCCCTGAGGCATCTGGTGGGGGCCACTGTGTGATACAGGAAGCTGGACTAGATGGGCCTTTGGCCTGATCCAGCAGCTGGGCTCTTCTTATGTTCCTTTCCAGGGAGAGGGAGGAGCAGAGGCTGGCACACCACCAGATCAGGGGGCGAGGACACACACAACGTCTGGCATGCATGCCACCTCAGGTGCCAAGAGGTTTTAGGCCAGCCCAGTTCATAATCCTAAGCAGCGAACTGAATGGAGAGCCAAGGGCATAGACTGCAGAGGCACTAGCCTGGGGGCCCTGACACTGAGACCCAGCTGGAATGCTAGGGACACCTTGAAGCGGAGACCCACAAGCCAGGTCTACCAGAGACGGCAGTCTTTGAGCTAGATCCCCCCCCCCGAGACTGCATGGTCACCCCCAATGGCCTTGCAGCATTCCACTAAGTCCAGTCATCAATGCAGACCTGTGTCCAGTGACACCTGTTGGAGAGGTGATGCAGGGCCACATCATCAAGGGCCGGACTCCGCATGATGTGAAATGGTCCTGACTGGTGTGCTCTGTTTTCCTTAACCAATGGGGGGGGGCTTGCCTCCCCCAGAGCCCCCCCCCACTACTCTTTGCACAGGTAGCAAGTTCCTATTGGCTCCATTACGTTTCCGGGTTCCGTTCAAGGCCCTTGCTCCAGTTCTAAACCACTTGGTCCAGAAGGCCCAAACTCCCCGCCCCACGAAGCTGCCTGATCTCTGACGTCACCAGGAGAGGCCCTCCGTCCTGCGTGTCCTGCCTGTTAACATGGGAGAGGACCTGCTCTGTGGCAGCGCTCAGCCTGTGGAACTCCCTTCCCCAGGAGATTTGTCTAACCCCCCCATCCCTGACTGTCCTGTGTTTGGAAAACGTACTTGTTTGGGCAGGCGTTGAATGTGGCTTGGCAGCCTTGCATGCTGGAGTGGATAAGGAGGGCAAGATGTAGCTTCTTATATGAAAATAAGCATGGGAACTTTGCTCAGGGGCAAATCGCAGCTGCCGGAGGGGAGGGGCTGTCCAGACGGTTACTGAGGTGGGAGCAAAGGGTTAAAGCCCCCCCCCCCTGCTGGCATCCCAGTCGGAATCTCTCGCTCAAACAGCCCAAGCAGGCCTGCTGGCCCTAATGACACATTTCGCCTCCAGTGGCGCGTAACCCTTATTGTGGAGTCGAACTCACTTTACGGAGGCAACTTTGCTGTTTCTCCTGCAGCAGATTAGCAGTGTCCCCCCCCCGTCCCTCCCCCCCCCAGGAATTTGTCTCCGAAAGGGCAACAGCTTCCCCAGTTCTTAGCAGAAAAGCAAACCAAGCAAATGTGTCCAGGCGTCTGGCTTGCTGCATAATGACAACAACTCTTGATAGTATTGAAATCTGCCAGGTCTGCTGGAGCTTTGTTTACACATACATAATGTAGGTCACTATCCATGTTCTAAATTTAAAGGGCTGCCTTTTAATAAGCACATTGCAGGGCTGGCTGGCTCCCCTGGAGAATACCTGCAGGAAGGCATGGCTGGCCGGATTCAAGATACGATTTGCATGGCGGGCAGGAGCCTCAGCTGGGGGGGCGCTTGCTTGAAGACTCTTGGTGCTCCCCTCAAAGCGGTGACGATGAGCCCGTTCACAGAACTTTGCCTTGGAAGGCTGAGCAAACCTGTAGAGCTGCCTTCCGCAGAGTCCAACCGTTGGTCCTTTGAGCCCAGTCTTGCCTACTCTGATTGGCAGCAGCTCTCTAAGGTCTTTCTCAAATCCCTTCTAACTGGAAATGTCAAGGGTTGGAACCTTTTGCATGCTGGACATGTGGCCAGCACTAAATTATGGTGACCCCCTTTCAAAGTAGGGTTGCCATCAGTTTTCCCAGGCACTGGCGTCACTGCAGGGGGGGGGCAGAGCTCTAAGTTCCGCCGCGATCCGACTCTCCGTTACATGGGTGAACAAAGCGGCCCTGCCCTCTCGCCTTCGGAGCCTTTCAGGGCAGCAAAAGCAATGCACAGGGAGTCTCCTGTGCATTGTTTTCACTGCATTGAATGGTTCCGAAGGCGAGGGGGTGGGGCCGCTTCATTCACCCGTGTAACGGAGGGTCGATCGCGGCGGAACTTAGAGCTCTGCTCCCCCCCCCCCCGCAGTGACACCAGTGTTCCCAGACAGGGTGCCTGTTGCAACCAGGGGTGGCCAATCTTCCACCATTAGGGCCTCTGCATTCTTAAGAGTTGTGTAGAAGACAGAATCTTGGCAGCTGCAAGTGCTGATGGTGCTGCTCAAGCAGCTGCACCTGCTGAAAGGCCCTCACCTGTACAAGCATGAAAGGGCCAGGAGCATTCATGCTGAAAGGTTGGCCACCCCTGCCTTAAACAGTGACACAGCAGGTCAAAATTCAACAAGTAATGCTTTCCCCTCACTGCTGTTCTAAGCTGGGGAAGTCTGCACCTGTCCAATTTCTGCCTGTTGCACTGGACAAAATGGTAGCAATCCTATTTTTATTAAGCATGGTTTCTAACTATGTTCTGCTCTTTTAGGCTGCTCTGCATTCCTAATGACTGCCACTATATGTCATTTGCTAGCAAAGCTCTGTGTGGTTTGAGAGGACGGTTCATCAGGGAGAGGAGCAGGGTTTTTTGACATTGGTTGCTATTTTTCGTAGCAGACCTTTGTTATGTGCCGTTCTGGCCTGAAGCCAGGATCAGAACATATTTTTTTTATCAATATATTTATTACAATAGAGCCGTGTACAAAATAGAATCTTGTTAAACTCAGAGAAAAGCTCAAAAGCCTAAAAATGGACACGTGGCTTCTATCCACCATGTCATCCCATTCCACAGCAGTAGATACAATTTGTGTAGAACGTGGTCAATGCTGGTATGTACAGTATCTTTACATTATGCTGTACAAATCTGTTTTTCCAGCAATCTACCAATAAAATCCAGCATGCTTGAAATACAGTGTATGGATGGGATTATATTGCCCTGAAACAGTATGCAATAAAGCTGTGATCTTTATATCGGCAAGATACCAGATTTCCTTTGTATTCCAGCAGAGATGGATTTTTTGTGGACTTCCAGTCCTTTGCAACCACCATCCTTGCAAACATCAGCCTATTATTCAGGAACCTGCTACTGGTTTTGTGTTAATTGACAACCCCACAGCTTCCCATGCAACTTCAACTATACCAAACAGTGTTTTTCATATTGCATGTACCAGGTAGTACGGGTAATGATGCCATGTAGAAAAGAGAAGCCAGGATAAAAATAGATTTCTTACACCGATTGCAGGTCTCCAGACGCTGGCAGCTACGAACAGGAAAAAATATACTTAAAATCAGAGGTTGGCAAGTCCTAACGTTTCGTTCCATAAGCCTGGAACTTTTTCAAAGGAAACAATCCTAGAGGAATTGAGGATGAAACTATATACACCCATCACTTACTAGTTTAAATAAGTAGAAGAGCAGGACCCGCCCAAACAGATCCTCTCAATCAGCTGCAAGTGCTCAAACCTGAAACCATCTGTCAATCACTCAGCAGGGCTTCCTTTGCTGCTTTCCCTTGTTACTTCATTCTGAAAAGACTTATGGATAATAGGCAGCCAAATTTTATTCACAAATACCATCTCTTGCTGTCTATTGAGAAGTTTTCCCATAGGTCTTTTTCCTATTTCGAGAGCTTCCAAATTTCAGGGTTCTCTTTTCTACATGGCATCATTACCCATACTACCTGGTACATGCAAGATAATTGCTGGCCATGATAGCTTCCGTTCTAGCTTAAAGTGTTTTTCATCATTTAATGTTTAAACAAATACAGTATCACCTACCCTTTATATTTCATCCTAAAGAAGTCAATTTTTTTTCTACAAAAAATGTGTGGGGAAGTTTTCTTTGCCTCTCTTTCAGTGCTTCACATGTCTTTTCTCCCTTGAACTGAATATTTTAGCCTTGTTCCTTTTTGAGGTAACTCAGTAATGAAAATACACCATCATTTTGGCTGTCCGATTCTCATCCATTACAATTTAGATTGGCTGTTGTTTGACTGCATTTTTGGCTGGTTTCTGAGTACTGTTGGCATCTGTTAAACAATTGTCAATAAACCCCTTTCTCGTGTTCAGCCCCCTACTGGGGTTGCCAACATTTTTTACTAGCAAGGCTCCTGTGTCTTTATAAAGCACCACAACAGGCAGAAACTCATCAGGTGCAACTTTGCTTGGTATGGAGATGTAGTGATAGGGAAAGATCATACCTGTTGAACTCCTGTCTTGAACACACAGTTTCCCCCAAAAACCTCAGTCTAGTTGGCTTTTTTGCCCCACTTCAAGGAAACCTTGATTCGAAATGTGAAGCCAGCTGCTGGCTGCATTTATTTTTTTGGCTAGACTGTCTTTGAACTGTAACAAAAAAGGTTAAAATTTTCTCCTCTGGGGCTTTTTCCTAATGTTCTGAAAAAAATGACAGAAAAGGTCCCTGCAGAAGCAAAGATAAATGCCCATTTTAAAATGCTGAAAGGGTCAAATGATTTTACAGCTTTTTTTTTTTGAAAAGTCCAGCCTATTAAAAAAAGACAAGTTCTTCCTAAATTAAAATTCTGCTCATATGTGCAGGTCCCCAAATTAACTTTTGTATTTGCATTTAGGTTAGTGCCAACACTGGATCAGGGTAGGATTGCTACTTCTTTTCATAATAGGGACTCTGTGCCCTTAACAGCTCCATGGCAGGCAGAAATTCAACAGGAATGCCTGTTGAATTTCTGTGGGTCCCATAGCAGTTAAGTGTGCGCCTCCATGCTGGAGAAGTAGTTGGACCAATCCAACTTCTGCCTGCAGTGCAGTTGTTAAATATGCATTTCCATGTTGGCAAACAAGATCTGTTGAATTTCTGCTTGCAGTGCAGCTTTCTAAGGTGTAGAAGAACCTCTGTCAGGAAGAAATGGTGGATGCATTCTGACTGGGGAGGCCGATATTAGTGGTGAAGCAGCCTTCACAAACTGAACGGCAATCAGAAGCATGTTTATTCAGACACGCACGTTCTACTCTCAAGTGAGCGGTCGAGCACAGGGTGGCTGGCAGACAGGGTAGGAGGGAGGAGGAGAGGCACGGCACCCAAGAGGCTGAGGCCTGCCTAAGAAGCTCACCCCGTGAATTCACTCCAAACAGTGACACTGGCTCTTGGAAGCCTCGGCTTTCTTCAGTAGATCTCCTGATTTAAGCCAAATCGGGCCCACCGTATATCAAACCTTGAGCACATGACGCACGGCGTCCTGGGCTCGGAGCAGCTTGACAGGTGGAGGCGGGAGGTTGTGTTGTTCCGCCTGAGGTCCCTGGACTTGGAAAGCTGGAGTTTTTCTGTTTCTCCTCTCGCTCTGGTTTACCCGCCTGTGTTGGCAGGTGTTGCAGTGACAGTGTAAACTGCCCGTCTTTCCAAGAGGAAGCTGCCTTGAGAAGCGTTTGTCTGTAGTTTTGTAGGAAGTAAGCGGAGGTATCCGTCCTGTGGGGATCATAAGATGAGCTCGGCTGGATAATAATCGGCCCCTAGCATTTGCACCAGGCATTCAGAGCATGCAAAATGCATCCTGTATGTATGTTATATGGATGCAGCCCTTACAACAACCCGGTAAGGTACACATGCATTTTTGTCCTGCTATTGCAGCTGAGGCTGAACGGGAGTGGCTTGCCTGCTGGTGAGTTTGCATGAAAGGTGAGATCTGAGCCCTGATTTGTAGCTCCATCTCTTAGCCTCGGTGCCAACGATTTCCAACCAGTGTGCCTCAGCACATTGGTGTGCAGGTGTGCCGTGGGAGTTTGGAGCACAGTGGTTGAAAATGGCTGAAAAACTCTTCTGATTCTTGCTAGGGCAACTGTCTGTAGTAACGAATTGTCTGTCCCTCTTCCTCTGTCGGCGGAGGAAGAGGGACAGACAATTTGTTTTCAGATAGTTGCCCTAGAAACAGCTGCAGAACCTGGAAGAGTCTCCCGGAAGCTGGAAGTGCAGGGCCGGCATTAAGCCAATTGGGCCAAATCAGGCCTTGCCTTTAAAGGGGCCCTGCACCAAGCACAGCTGAAAGGGTGGGAAAGAAGTGCAGAGTTGGGGCCACCCTTAGCGGCGAGCACGGGAGGCTCCTCTTACCCCTCCCTGCAGGCCCAGGGCAAGAGCAACATGGAGGAGGTGGAGGCCTGTGCCAGCTGGCAGCACTTTCAATCCATCTGGGGAAGGGGGAGAAGTCTGGGGGGATCCAATGGGCCCCGCAGCTTTTAAGGCTGGCCCTGAGGAAGTGACATCACAAGAGGCGAAGACCATAGAGAAGACCATAGAGGTCAGCATGCCGTGAGAAGAAAAACGTTGCAAATCGCTGCTTTGTGCTATACCAGGGGCCAGGGGTCTGGCTAGCCCAGCACTGTGTTTCCACCACGTTCGTTGGCCAAATGCGCCTGGCAGCCAGAAAAGAGGGCATGAAGGCAGCAGCCGTCCTGCTCTGTGGTTGTGCTCAGCAGCTGCGCCTCAACCCGTCTGTCTTTCTTTGGAACAGACAGGTGCCTTTTTTCGACAACCACAAGCACTCACAAAGTGCAAATGAGGAAGTGGCTTTAAGAGGGCCCCACAGCTACGAAATGTGGCCCAGACGTGACCAGGAAACAAGCACCCATTGGAGGGAAAGGATGCTACACTGGACTGGGTGGGCTCTCTTTATACTAAATAAGGGCCATCTGGCTTCATTGAGCCCACCCAACCCCCCGGTGACAGATAGGCAGGGCTTCAATGGTGGACTTGGGATGGAGCCAAGAGGAGGAGATCTGAGTGGGTGGAGCCTGAGGACCGGAAGCGGCTGGGCAGGAGTGGTGGGTTGGCAGCAGATCCAGGACAGACAAGTTGATGGACGTCTTTTCAGGGTGCATCCATGTGGGGGGGGCTTACTGTGGAGACGGCCGTTTAGCTTATGGCTGTAAAAGGGGCTCAGACAACTTCCGGAAGGAGGAGGAGATGCTGGCAACATGAAGCCCTCATGTTCGGAGAGACGCAGTGCACCTCTGATCCCAATTGCTGAGAAGCCATGGTGGGAGAGAGCTGTGGCCGTCGTGGCTGTGGGCTTCCCGGAGGCATCTGGTTGTTGGTCACTGCGGGAGACGGGATCCTGGCCTAGATAGACCCCCTTTGGCCTGATCCAGCAGGGCTCTCCTTGTGTTCTTATGTAGCACCCCCCCTCCCCTGCTTGGGGGAGGCACCAACTGCCCCTGGAGACCTCCCACCCTCAGGCCACTTTTCTCTTTTCAGCCTGGATGGTGAGCGAAAGACACAGCCTGGCACTGAAATCAGGTCGGGGGGCTCTTTGGCGAGCCCAAGTTTCCAGGTGCAACGAGAGCAATTAGTATCGGGTCGACTTTGTCCAACTTGGAGCTGTTGTTAGCGGTTACCTCAAACGTTGCATGCAGAATTCTCCTGAGGCTGCTGGTCATCCCTGGAGAGATTCAAAAAAACCCACAAAAACCCAGGGAAAGGCAAAGTTTTTTTTTTTTTTAAACTGCAATAATAGTTGAAGACGAGCGAGCCAGCAGAAAGTTAATGGGAGTGCGGGCCTGCTACTGTTCAGCTTTCCTTCCCCTTTCATTCTTCAGTCAGTCATTTGGGATTTAAATGGGGAAGAGTTGCAGACCTCACAAATGAGTGTATTTGAATTCCAAGCAGTTTTGTGATTCAGAAAAGTCAAAGAAAGATTCTGAGAACTCGTCCTCCCTGAGAAGCTGCTGGAGTGAAGCACCTACTTTAGAGAGGTGAACTAGTTCTGGCTGCTCATCGGGGAACTTAGAGAAGCTGTAATTTGGAAGGTGGCCGAGGTGGTTGGTATGCCTGTGAGTGTAATATTGCAATACTGAATTTGCAGGGGTAAAATAAATGCTTTTGTTGTGTTGCTGTTCAACTGGACTGTATCAGTGTGAGAGTTCTAAGCACTGCCGGCCCATCTATGAGGCCAGCTGATACAGGCTGCATCTGTGGCAGATTACGAAGGGTCCAAGGGGGTGGCAGGTTTGGGGTGCCTTTCGCCCCGAGTCTGCCACCAACCTCCCTTCCACCTGCTGCCAATGCAAAGTGCAACAATCTGCTTCCTGAGCGAGAAGCCGAGCATTCCTGTCCTTACTCGGGCAGGAGGTCTGGCTCAGTTGGTAGAGCGATCGTCTTATAAATGCCTGAAGATCCAAAGGACGGCAGTTCAAGACGGCCGGAAGTGTCTATCGGAGAGCTGCCGGCACGCCGAGCTGATTTCCCCAGATATCAGTTGCAGAGCCTCTGTGGGGGAGTGGAACTGCAGCTGCAGCACTTGAGTGAGAGTCAAGGTTGCCCTGTCAGCTGAAGCGTGGTGAGGCGAACGCCAGAGAGAGAGAGAGAGAGAGAGAGAGAGAGAGAGAGAGAGAGAGAGAGAGAGAGAGATGGACTGTGAAAGAAACATCTAGAATGAAGGGTTCTACGAAAGATTAGAACATTATTGCATTATAAAAACCCTTTAAGAACATAAGAAGAGCCTTGCTGGATCAGGCCAAAGGCCCATCTAGTCCAGCTTCCTGTATCTCACAGTGGCTCCACCAGATGCCTCAGGGAGCACACAGCCAACAAGATAACCTGTTTCCTGTCGCCACTCCCTTACACCTGTCACAGAGAAAACCTACTCCTACAACCAGGAGGTTGCTTATCCTTGGAGTTTAGAAAGCCTGCCCATGTAAACCACCTTTGAATTAAAGTCAGAGGAGAAATCTGATAACCAAAGAAAGGCGGTATATAAATACTGTATATGATTATATTATATTACTTGTGCACTGCTCATGTGCTGGCTGCTGCTGTGAAACCCAGAAATGCGGGACTTCCAGTTTCATTTCCTGTAATGAAACCAGGAGTCTCGCACATCTGGCTTTCACAGCTCTGCACAAGGAGCCTGCTAAAGGTTTGGGGGTTTCTTGTAGCGCACCGGCAGTGGTCCCAAGACAGCCTCAGGCCATGTTCCGGGTTGCGCCACCCCTGGGTCTGAACGCTCATGAAGACCAAGGTGGCGATTTCACCTGAAAAGGCCCCCCAGCCTCAGCAGCTTTCCAAAGGACCTCTTGGGAAGAAACATTTTGCTGTCTTCCTCTCAGGTTGAGAGCAATATTTTGGAAGCATTTCAAATGTCATTTAACTCTTGCTTTGTGTGTGTGTGTGGGGGGGAGGGAAGCTGTGTGGTCAGTGAAGAGCCTTCTGTGGCATCTGTAATCATCTTCAGTACAAATGATGTATCGCTTTAAAAGCCTGCAGACCATTTCACCCAGCCAGAGGCTCCCCACCTCTGAATTCTTACAGCGTGGATGGTCTTTAGGGTCAAGATGCTAAAAGTGTCATTAGAGCCGCCCTCTGTGGGAGGGGTCGTGGCTCAGTGGTCGAGCACCTGCTTTGCATGCAAAAGGTCCGAGAGTCTAGGACCTAGAGACAGAGGTTCTTGGCATCTCCAGGGAGGGCTGCGAAAAATTCTTTTCTGAAATAGTGGAAAGCTGCTGCCAGTCAGTGTTGACAATGCTGAACTGGATGGACCAGTGGTCTGACTCAGTATAAGGCAGCTTCCTATGAGCCTTTTTTAAAAAATGAAAATAAAATAGCAGCCATGGGGCAGGACTGTAATGCATGGGAAGGGTTTTTTTTTAACCCTTTTCTCTTCACATCGTGGTCCTGGTGGGTAATTTATACCGAAGAGATGAAGCTGACGTACCCTGAGTCAGTCCTTTGGTCCATCTAGCCCAGGATCACCACCCGTAGCTAGCAGCAGTTCTCCAGGGTGTTGTCCAGTCTCTCCAGAGACTGCTGCCCTGTCCACCCTGTGCTCAGACAGGGCTCTTTCTCAGCCCCCCCCCCCCCGCTCCCTGACAAAAGGGATTCAGTCTGGGACCTTTGGCAGGCTACGTTTGCACCCTAGCATTGAGCAATGGCCCCTCTCCTAAAGAGGAGGATCAGTGTAGTACACACTGGAACAGCAGCAACACGAAGTCCCAGCTGCACGTATAAGTGGATGTGGTTGGCTCTGGCTGATCAGGAAAGAGCCCTTCGAGATAGAGTAGACTGAGAGTACACAATAATGTTCAACTCGGTTTTCCGTGCTTGGACATATTAGGGAAATGTTAGGAAACAGGGAGGTATCGTAATGCCCCTAATCTATATGTGGGTATGGGAGCCAGGGGCTTTTTGGTAGTGACACCAACATTATGGGGGTAGCACCATTTGTTACTGTGAGTTTGCAGTCTGTTTTCACTGTCTGTGTTTGGATGGCTTGTTTTTACACGCAAACTCAACGTGATGCAGGAGTTCCATGCATGGTAGTGATTATGAATGACTTCTGTGGTGGGAGTAAATGAGAAACCTTGTTTTTAGTCACACCATACTAATAACCAGAGTTGCCCAATGAAGCTGATTTGTGCTAGGTTCAGGGTAGGCAAAAGACCCATATTTACGAGCACGTTTGATTCTATATGTTTTAGGCCTCAATCAAGGCTAGGATTTTTGGACACAAAAATGTGTCACTTCGGTTGTTAAATTAGCAGAGCCGTTCACGGTTACTGCAGTTCAGGAGAGTGTGGATTTCCTTCCCATTCTCCGAGTCCAGGGACTCCAGTGGTTTGCAAAAGCAGCTTCTTGTCGCTTCCCAGGATTCAGAGTCAATTATGCAAATTAAGAAGAAAAGCAATCATCCTAAAATCAGCTCAGTAGAAGTAGATTTGGAATTGATTATCGCATGGGTTTGATAGTTGCTGTTGGAACAGAATTAGCTTCCGAATCAGTGCGAGCTCGTGACTGTATTATTGGAAGGTTATATCGGAAGTATCCAGATATAAGCAATGCAAAGGTGTGTACATTTCAGGATTTGCCTAATGAATATGTCTTGTGGAATCCCGCTTTTCTCAGTGCAGATTTTTCCAAAGCATTTCTAGCATGTCTGCACACAGCTCTCTGACTGTCATCTTCGAGCCTTGTTTTAACTCGCGGGTTGCGTGGTTCCCCAGTCGTAGGCAGCCGATCGACTTCTCTACTACAGCAAAAGCTGCACTCATAAAAAGAACATTACTTTGGGGGTTTCAACTGTGCTTGCAATATCCTGATCACAAGCCGTTTCCAACAGAGGCAGCAGGACTCAGAGTGTCGCAGAGCATTTTGAATGAGCCTCTGTTGCCCTTACAGTAAATTGCCTGTCCCCATCTATTATGGGGAGTCGACAACAGCACAACATACTGCAGCACACAACCGACAGTTTCCCCTGAAAGAACTAAGACTTGGCTGGGCAGAAAGAGATGGTTTATCCTGAAAGATCTGTCCCTGCTGGACTGGGTTATCACCAGCGATTTGGAGGTAGGAATGGCAGTTAAGAACATAAGAACATAAGAAGAGCCCTGCTGGATCAGGCCAAAAGCCCATCTAGTCCAGCCTCCTGCGTCACACAGTGGCCCCACCAGATGCCTCAGGGAGCACACGAGACAACAAGATACCTGTGTCCAGTCGCCACTCCCTTGCACCTGGCACAGAGAAAACCCATTTCTAAAAACCAGGAGGTTGCTTATGGCTTGTAACCTGTGATGGCCTTTTCCTCCATGAATCTGTCCAAACCCCTTTTAAAGGCATCTAGGCCAGGTGCCATCACCACATCCTGTGGCAAGGAGTTCCACAGATGAATTACACGCTGGGTAAAGAAATATTTTCTTTTGTCTGTTCTAACTCTCCCTCCACTCAATTTTAGTGCGTGTCCCCTGGTTCTGGTGTTGTGCGAGAGGGAGAAGAATTTCCCTCTATCCACTCTCTCCATCCCATGCATAATTTTATAAGTCTCAATCATGTCCCCCCTCAGGCGCCTTTTTTCTAGGCTGAAAAGCCCCAGACGCTGTAGCCTTTCCTCGTAAGGGAGGTGCTCCAGCCCACGAATCATTCTGGTCGCTCTTTTCTGCACCTTTTCCAATTCAACTTTTTGAGGTATGGTGACCAGAACTGGACACAATACTCCAGATGTGGCCTTACCATCGATTTGTACAAAGGCATAATGGTATTGGCCGTTTTATTCTCAATCCCCTTTTTAATGATCCCGAGCATGGAATTGGCCTTCTTCACAGCCGCCGCACACTGGGTCGACACTTTCATCGACCTGTCCACCAGGACCCCAAGATCTCTCTCTTGATCCGTCACAGACAACTCAGAACCCATTAGCGTATATGTGAAATGTTGGTTTCTTGCCCCAATGTGCATCACTTTGCACTTACTTACATTGAAGCGCATCTGCCATTTTGCTGCCCATTCTCCCAGTTTGGAGAGATCCTTCTGGAGCTCTTCACAATCCCTGCTGGTCTTTACCACCCGGAAAAGTTTAGTGTCATCCGCAAACTTGGCCACCTCACTGCCTATCCCCAACTCCAGGTCATTTATGAATAAGTTGAAAAGCACCGGTCCCAAGACCGATCCTTGGGGCACACCGCTTTTCACCTCTCGCCATTGTGAAAATTGCCCATTGACTCCCACTCGCTGTTTCCTGGTCTTCAAACAGTTCCTAATCCACAAGAGGACCTGCCCTCTTATTCCCTGACTGTGGAGTTTTCGCAGGAGCCTTTCATGAGGGACCGTGTCAAATGCCTTCTGAAAATCCAGATATATAATATCCACGGGTTCGCTCGCATCCACATGCCTGTTGACCTTTTCAAAAAATTCTAACAGGTTTGTGAGGCAAGACTTCCCCTTGCAGAAGCCATGCTGACTCTCCCTCAGCAGAGCTTGTTCTTCTATGTATTTTAAGATTTTATCCTTAATGAGACTTTCCACCATCTTCCCTGGAACAGATGTTAGTCTGACCGGCCTGTAGTTTCCCGGGTCCCCCCTCCTTCCTTTTTTAAAGATTGGCGTGACATTAGCTATCCTCCAATCCTCTGGCACAGTGGCCGTTTTAAGGGACAAGTTGCATATTTGGGTCAAGAGGTCAGCAACTTCATTCTTGAGTTCCTTCAGAACTCTTGGGTGGACGCCATCCAGGCCTGGTGATTTATTGATCTTTATTTTGTCAATTAAGTCTGAGACATCTTCTCTTTTAACCTCTATTTGACTTAATTCTTTAGTCAGGGGAGACCGTTCCGGCAGCGGTATTTGCCCGAGGTCTTCTGCCGTTTTTGCTTGCAAATTTAGAGTTTTATTGTTTGATGAAAAGATTTACAACCTGTCTTTCTGTCACAGTAACAGGACCCTCAAGGTGGCTGTCAACTAAATTTCTGATCCAGCAGAACTCTTCTTACACTCTTATATGTAGCAACATTTACGTATGTCATAATATCATCATGTCAGGTCCCAGCTCCATCACATCCTTGGCTGCCCGGGTGGGAGTAGATGCCACATCATATCATGTGTAAGTGATACATCGTGATGGGTAAGTGTGCCTAGATGTTATGGGGTTCAGTGGGGAAACACATGACCTGGAGCTGCTGTTTTACAGTGGCAGCCCTAAACTGAGCGTAACATGTAGTTCTGTCCTAAGGCCATGTCCTGGCGGCTGTAATCTTGGGAGCTTGAATGTGCTGTTTCAGAAGATAAGAGTCTGAGAACCGCATTGCTGGATCAGGGCAAAGGCCGCCTATCTGGTCCTGCATTCTTTTTCCAGTAGCGACCGAACCAGATGCTTTGGAAAGATCACTGGGCCTTGACATCTGATAATCAGAGTATGGTAATTAAGAACATAAGAACATAAGGAGAGCCCTGCTGGATCAGGCCAAAGGCCCATCTAGTCCAGCTTCCTGTATCACACAGTGGCCCCACCAGATGCCTCAGGGAGCACACAGCCAACAAGATAACCTGTTTCTGCCTCAGAACGTAGCAGTTCAGCTGGTGAAGACCATGACTGGTGACAGGCCTGCCCTTCACGAGGGTATGCAATGCAACGCAAGGAAAATGGACTTATTGTTTGTGGGATGACCTTCCAAGCTGAGGACCATCCCATGTCCAGAACCAGACAAGGCCTCTTTCTGAGAGGAAGAGGAGGATCCCAAGGGGAGCACACCAGTGTTGGCACCAAAGGGAATCATGGTATCTTATTGGACATCCTGAGGCTGCCACCCGCCTGGGACCCGATACATCCCAGCAGGGCACACACCTCTATTTTGGATACTTCTGGTTTTAGTTTTATGTCCAATTTTATTGAATTATTGTAATTACAAGTGATCCCCTGCCTCTTGGGGTGATGCAGCCATTCCACGATTACTGGGGCTGTTTATTTCTCAGCCTTAGCTCTGAATCTGTAAAATGGGGATAACAGCAACCTACTGTATTGGTAGAAGGAAGTGCTGCAATCTTGTAAGTTTAATTCCCTCCCCTGTCTTTTTTTTGGGGGGGGGGGAGGAAAGCCAGTATTTTAAATCTCCCTTTTGTTTGCAAAGGGCACTTTGTTTTGTTTGCAAACAGGCCCCCCAAATACCCAGAATTATGGAACAGATAAAAACAAATCCGCAAAGAGATGCATTTGTCAGTGACTCCAATCATGTTGTAACTGCTAAACAAATATGAAATAGTGTTGAAGAATGTTTATAGAAGAGGGGCACTTGTAACCCCTGTAGCCCTGCTACAGGGGTTACATTTGGGACCTGTCGTGTAAGAGCCAGTGTGATATAGTGTTGTTGGTTAGATTGTTGGACTTTGACCAGGAAGAGACATCTTTGCTCAGCTATGAAGCTCATTGGGTGATCTCAGGCTAGTCACTCTCATCCTAATCTACCTCAGAGGGTTGCTGTGAAGTTAAAATGGAGGTGGGGGGGCACGTATGACACCCTGAGCTCCTTGGAGGAAGAACAGTACATATACTGTACATAAATATACTGTACATAATATACTGTACATAAATATACTGTACATATACTGTACATAAATATACTGTAGCATATACTGTACATAAATAAAGGAACCCTGTTCCCCCCCCCATTATCTCTGAGGGGGTCTTTCAGTCCACTGATATTGTATTCACACACTCCTTCATCTCAATATCTCCTAGAGGTTTGATAAAGAAAATTCTGTATGATCAATATCCTATTTAGACCCAAATGTCTTGGATGTGCCGTGTTTCATTTTCCTCTATTGATGATAATTGGGGCCTGGGATCCCAACAGCCCTCTTAGTGAAGCCCTTCAATGTAAAAAACCACAAACGGGCAAAAGCAGGGCCTTACTAGGGGTGGTGGCATGCCTGTTGACAGCCACCTGCCCCTCGGAACAATGCTGTGTCATCGCACAGGGTCTTTCTTGAGAGCATTGTGGGGAGGAGAGTATGGTAGCTGCCAGCCGGCAGGAGGGGCACTGCTGCACCCCTGAAGAGTGAAGTGCTACCATGAAATAGGTGACATAAAGTGAGCTGGGAGAGTTGTGCATGTCCGTCCATCCGTCCCCGTCCCCCCCCAACTTGTGCTGAACATTATACAAGGAGAACTATTATAGGCTCCTCACTTCTCTGTAGGGAGATGGGATGCATTCTTCGTCTGGATTTTGTGAGATTCTGGATGAAAGGAGCGGTGTGCTCAGAGAATCTCTGTTTCCTTTTAGCTTTGCTCTGTAATTAGAGCAAATTCTCCAGAGAATACAACCCCAAGAGAAGTAGATTTTGTCGTCTGGCTGATGCACCTGAGCACTGGCAACAACTTGTGCTGTTTGGGGAGTCTCAGATGGAAACCTGGAGAGACTTCGTTCACACACACACACACACACACACACACACACACACACACACACACACACACACACACACACACACACACATGCACCCACGCACGCACAATTCCTCAGACATTTAAATTCAATTTGCTATCCTTAAAAGGAAAGCATGGCAGGTCCATTAATGAGGAAATGGAACACATGTTGAGTTGAGTAGAACAACTCAAACATACTGCAGACATCATAAAATGAATTATGCTTCTGCACACCAATGCAAAAAGTCACATTCCCCCCCCCCCCCCAGTCGCTGAGATAATTATTAATCCTGACTAGAGGAAATGGATGCTCAGCGACATGGGGCCCATATGCTTTTGCACTGAAGGGCGAAACCCGACAGGCACGTGTGGTGTCTAGTTTGGACCTGTGACCTCGCCTGATGGGCTCCCTGGGGCCAGGTATGCTCAGCGCCCTCTTGTGGCACGGACTAGAATAGGGATATGCACTGTCCATCCCTGTGATTGGCAGGTGAAATGAAGCCTTGTGAGTGGCCATGTCTGGCCTCAATACTGGGAGCAAGCCCTTGCCGCTTCCTGGTGCTGCAAGAATGCTAGAAGAGCCCTGCTGCATCCTGCTCCCAGTAGTGGTCAGCCAAGAACCTCGGAGCCACGGAGATTCAGTGGTCTGGCAGATGACCGCTGAACATGGAGCTCTTTATGACTAATCACAGTCAATAGACTTCTCCTCTGCCAGCACGCTGTCTGAGCCCCTTATAAAGCAGCCTGTTCTTCCACAAGTTCAGGTTGTGCAAATTTGGAAGTGCTCCTTTATCCCCCCCCCCCGGTTCTGTTGGAGGACCCCAGCTTTGACTGTGATGGGAGAGGGAGGAAAAGTTCTCTCCCTCTACTTCCTCCTCACCATGTGTCACTCACTGTATAAGCCTCCGTCATGCCTGTCTGTTTGTCCATCTCCCACCTCTCCTGGCTACCTCTAAGAACATAAGAACATAAGAAGAGCCTTGCTGGATCAGGCCAAAGGCCCATCTAGTCCAGCTTCCTGTATTGCACAGTGGCTCCGCCCCCACCAGATGCCTCAGGGAGCACACAGCCAACAAGATAACCTGTTTCCTGCTGCCACTCCCCTGCACCTGGCACAGAGAAAACCTACTTCTAAAACCAGGAGGTTGCTTATGGCTTGTAACCTGTGATGGTCTTTTCCTCCATGAATCTATCCAAACCCCTTTTAAAGGCATCTAGGCCAGGTGCCATCACCACATCCTGTGGCAAGGAGTTCCACAGATGAATTACACGCTGGGTGAAGAAATATTTTCTTTTGTCTTTTCTAACTCTCCCTCCACTCAATTTTAATGCATGTCCCCTGGTTCTAGTGTTGTGCCAGAGGGAAAATAACTCTGTCTTCAACTCAAGGGCTCCAAACCCTTTAACCATCCCTCCTGCTAGGAAGGTGATTTCCGGGGCTCTGAGCTGGGAAAGAAACCCTCAGAGTCTGTAGTGGGATGTGCGTCAACCCCAACACTGCCCACATGTTGGCACCAACAGTGCTAAGTGGAACTCAGAGACGCAAATCCTTGCAAGCATCTCAGGCAAACAGGACTGAAAACTTGGCCACTTGAGCAACTTCCAAAGTTCCAGTTAGTCAATTTCAATGCAATTCATGTACAGGAGAATTGCCCTGAGAACAGTCTCAGGGCTGAAGCTTGGTTTCTTTCAATGGTTGTGGAGACACAGGTCAAAGTGGGAAATTGGCTAAACAGTTTCTAAAGTTGCTCATTTCCTCCCAAACACACAGGGAAAAAAAAAAAAAACCTCTCCAGAAATTCCCAGGAATAATTGAGAAACTTTCCAGAAATTGCAGCTGCTGATGAAAATGATCTGTGCTGTAGATAATTAGTATTGCTAATAAAGTCTGTGCAATTCTGATTGCCAGTTGCTTAGTACAGCAAGTTACTAAGGGACTAATGGAGATGCTCAGTTTCTTACGTTTGTTTGATTTCTGTGGCTGAGAACACTCTACCTTACAACTGTTCCTGGGGAAGCCGGGGTGGTGCTGTGTAGGGTTATGAGCGGGCCTGTCCCTGGTTTGGAGGCTCATCTCAGTCAGAGACTTGCAGTGTGGTTCTCGGCAGTCCACTCTCTCTCATCTGCAACTGTCCTTCTGCAGTAATACTGGTCTACCTTGCTAGGCTGTTATGAGGATTTCTGAGGATAATACCTACACAAGAGAATTGTGACACAACGAAGACCATTTTCTTGGTGCATCAGCTTTTGTGAACTAGAGCCCACTTCATCAGGCACATGGATTGTTATCCTTGATTGGCTCTGTGTTTTTGAAAAAAGAGTAGCTTTGTGTGCACAGGAGAAGAGCCCTGATGCGTCATACGATAGATGCGTCATGCGATCAGAACCTGCATGATTGAGGTTCCTTATCATGTGAGGGGCTCACACATAGTAATACACGCATCGATGCCCCTTTCAGACCTTTGGCTGAATGTGTGAAGGGGGGCAGAACTGAGAGGTGCACGCGGGTAAGAGGTGGGGCTAGGAGGTGTGGCTCCCCTCTCCACAGGCGGAGTGAATGCATAGAAGGGGTTGTGTTACTCGGACTCCTGAAAGGTTGGGTAGATGTGCTGAACAGGAAACTTCTGAACCCTGGAACTCTCACTTAGAGCCCCCTCATTGCTGAAATTTTGCCAGCCTCTTCTTGTTGGGTTCATGGACAAGTCACATAATGTATAGTATCATCAGAACCCTACCCAAGAGTCCCCTACATCTGGCAAAGTTATAATATGAGAACCGGACATTTAAAAACAACAACTGCTCTCCCTAAAGGTCATCACAGCCACAAGGACAGCAAGTGAGATAAAAGCGTCTCTCATTCTGTGGCATCTCTTCCATTTCCTTTTTAGGAAACCTCTATTGACTTAACATTCCTCGGCAATTCATAATTGATGGGGACGCTTTCAAGGGTTTGGGATCTTCCCCAACCGACTTACAGTGCTGATGGCCTCATCCTTGCAACATGTGCAAGATCACAGTGGGCTGGTTTGGAGGATACTTGTCCCATCCAACTGGCCCCTTAAATGACATACTCGCTGTGCTTGCACATCCTGGCCCCTCCCCTCACTGCACCTGTATATCTCCCTAATCATGTAGGGGGAGAAATCCATCTGAGTTTAACAGTGCATGTTGGGGAGCAGTTTGGAACAAACCGCTTCCCCACAATGTGATTAGAGAGGTTTGGAAGGAAAGAGGGGGCCAGAATCTGCATATGCCATGAGCGTGCACATCATTTCACATGCAGCTGGTGGAACAGGGTAAGTATCGTCCCAACCAGCCCAGAATGTTGTCCTTGCAAATGAATCGAAAACAGTCAATAACACCCCCCACGCTGGATACTGTATAATCTATCTCTTAACAGGAGAGTCGTTACCAGCTGGGAAGAGCCGTTTCTGAAGTGCCAGGGGCAGTTTGCGAGGCGATGATCATCCCAGGGCCGGCCTTAAGAACATAAGAACATAAGAAGAGCCCTGCTGGATCAGGCCAAAAGCCCATCTAGTCCAGCTTCCTGTGTCTTGCCTTGCCATGAGGCAACCTGAAACGGTGGTGTGGAGTGGTACCCTTGGAGCACTGGTGGACGGAGCCCCCAGCCCATCTGTCCTCCGCCTTCTCCAGCCTGCTGCTCTACTGGAGCCTCTGAGCCTCTTCCGACTTGCTGAGTGCAGGACAGAAGAGGATGGCGGCAGCGGCACTCTCTTTCCCCTCGGGGGGGGGGAAAGGGAGAGAAAAGCTGCCGTGGCTCCAAATGGCTTCTCCCCACCTAGCCAGCAGTGGCGTAGCTAGACTGGAGCGGAGGCAAGTAGTTCTGCAAGACTCCGTTACACCGGAGTCAACGGCCCCCCCTCCCCCTTGCTGTTGGAGCCATTCCAGCAGCAATGGCAACATGCAGGACACTCCCCTGTCACTGCCGGAATGGCTCCAACAGCAAAGGGGGAGGGGCTGCTGACTCCGGTGTAACGGAGTCTTGCAGAACTACTTGCCTCCGCTCCAGTCTAGTTTCACCTCTGCTAGCCAGTGCTTATGAAGCAGAGAGGAGGCAGGGAGAAGCGGTCTGGATCCCACCCTCCTTCCCTTTCCTTCCTGAGCACAGTGTGTCGCTTCCCTCCATCGCGCCACTTTTGTTTGAAATGATCAAAATTTGATCCCAGCACGTGACACTCCTGTTCATTTCAAACAGAAATGGCGCGGAGGAGGGAGGCTGGGCGCTGAGTTCAGGAATGGGGGGTGAGGGTGCCTCTCTCCCTCCGTAGCCATGGGGGGGTGCTTGCTGGCCCCACTACTCCCCACACAGATGCTCGCCTGCCTGCCTGCCCTCCCCCCTCATCCATGGTGGCATGCATGTGAGCAAGCGAGTGCTGGGATGGCAAAATTGTGTGTGTGTGTGTGTGTGTGTGTGTGTGTGTGTGTGTGTGTGTGTATGTGTGTGTGTGTATGTGTGTGTGTATGTGTGTGTGTGTGTGTGTGTGTGTGTGCAGGCCATGTGGGGGCATGGGCCATCATTGTATCCTACAAACAGTGATGCCTGGGGTTTAATTTCACCACTTAAACCAAATACCACTTGCGTGGTAATGCTGGAGTGTGATTTTGTTCTCCATAATAGCAAGATTTTGAGTGGAGCCAATGAAACGTGTTTCGAAATCTGGCAACGTTTCAGACTTTGACATGTAGGACAGGTTCAAATGTTAATTTTAAACTCAGATGCTTTTGAAGAACATTTATAAAGAAAATGAAACCTTAAGTTTTGTTGGTGAACGTTAGTCATCGCTTTGGTAAATTCGTTGCTTTTTAAACCTCTTGTTTTATAATATCTGTAAAGCCAACATTTTTGGACACGTTGAGCAAGATTTAAATTAGGACAGTGGTTCTCAAACTTTTTAACACTGGGACCCACTTTTTAAAATGACACTCTATCGGGACCCACCTAGCTTTACAAGACTTTAAAAAAAGGTGGTCTAGAAATAAATAAATATATTTATTTACAAGTAAAAAGCTCAGCTGCTTGCAGGGTAATTAGCAGCTATCTTGCAAACTGCAGGCGCTCAGCTCTTTGAAGGGCACTAGCTATCTAATTTTTGAATAGCTTCAGGGCTTGTGGCAATTACTTATCTGATCTTTCCATCACCTGGGACCCACCAGTAATCAGGTTGCGACCCACCAAGTGGGTCCCGACCCACAGTTTGAGAAACACTGAATTAGGAGAACACTGAATTAGTGCAATATTTCTTCATGCCACAGAACTTTGAATTGTACGTTTCCTGCTGCTGCAGATTATGTACAACCTCAGCCTGACCTTTCTTTTTCTCCCTAACTCACCAGTCGTGCTACGGCTATCCCCTCGCAGCAGTCTCAGTTGATGTACGGGCACTGGACTAGTAGTTTGCCAGATGGTGCAGTTGAAACGTCTGTAAGGAAAAATCCTTTCTAGAAATCTCAGTTGGTGGTACGTTTGCTTTTTATGGATGCAAAATGTCCTCGGACCACTGCATTGGCCAAACAGGGTGGTTATTCAATCACTGTGATGTTTTTCCTACTGTCAGGTTCCAAGTTTCACTGCTTACAAGCCTAAAAATAAGAGTGACTTCAAGTTTGTATGTGCAAACAATTTGTCACTGTAAGTTAAATGGATGGGTTAAACGTGCTGTTTAAGTGCGCTGAGCAAAGCGAGGGCAGATTGTTTTCCTCCTTGAAATATTCTTGTGATGCTGTAGCCAGCGCCAAGAATTCTTGGCCATGAATTATTTACAGGCAGAAAAGTGACTGTTTGGAAATGGTGAATGATGCAAACCCACACCGGCGGCTCCAGCACTTCTGTGCCATGTCAGCTAATTGATTTATTTATGGCATTAGTCACTCACTCTTAGCCTAACCTACCTCAGAGGGCTGTTGTGTAGGTGAAACGGGGAGAGCCACGTATATACCACTCTGATCTTGTTGGAGGAAAGGTGGAACAAAGCATCTCAAAGAAAGAAAAACTGCAGCATTTCATGTACTGTTGTTCAGCAAGTCGTGTTGTTAAATGAAGTACTACTTCTTTGAGCTCTGCTATTGACAACCCTTGAAGATCTCTTTCTGCTTAAAATGACTCGTCTGAACCTCCCTTGTACCTGGAAAAAGATGTACTACATGACACCGCTACTCTGTGTTTACTTGATGGCTAAATGGCTCCTGCTGCATATTCAGGAATAGTGTGCCGCTGAATACCAGATACTGGGTGGGGGGAGGGCAAATGGAGGCATCAAACTCTGGTTGGGGGCTTCCTGGAGGTCCCTGGAAGCTGGATGTCCGGGGCCTGGCGAAAGCTCCATATTTACTCGGAAGGAGGACCGCCAACGAGCTGGTAATGGCGGCCGCGGCGTCTTGCCATGGCCGCCCGGAGAGGCTCCGGCCGACGCGGCAGCAGAGGCCGAGACGGGTGAGTGGCCATCAGCCCCACCCGCAAGTGGCCATCAGTCCCGCCATCAGCCCCCGCTGCCAAGGACTGCGGGCACTCAGCAGGACAGGGCAATCCAGGCCCCGCCAAGTACCCGCCGGCCCCCGAAGCCAGCACAGGACGCCGCTTCGATCCACGGACAGCGTCAGAATCCGTGGCAGAGTCCCGAGTGGCAGGAAGTCCCGCCCACGTCCAGCCGGACACCACGGCCTTGGACAGGCTCCCACCTCTGCCTGTCAGGCGGACATGGTGGGATTGGCTCAGGGCCTGGGGAGGTGGGACTAGGGAGCCGGGAGGGGTATATAAGGGATGCCTGGCCAAGGATGAGTCAGTGGTGGGCCGGCTGGCTGGAGAACAGGAGCGACAGCCAAGCAAGCCTCCTGCAGCAGACCTGAGGAGGAGGAACCGGGTGCCGCAACCCCCTTCCCTCGGGTCCCTCAAGAGAAGAGGCCTCAAAGGCATCCCGATACGCCCCTGCGGGCTCGGACTGGAGGTCTCCCCAGAACCCAGCGCACCCCAAGACTCGGGATCAGCCCTTGACACCCCGTTGCTGGGGTCCCCACCCCGGACCCCCTTACACTGGACCAGTGGAATTTGGTCTGACCCAGCAAGCCTCTTCTTAGGTTTTCATCTTCTTCTTCTTCTTCTTGCACATCCACCCTCAAAATCCAGCTTCACTCTGACTGAAGCCCTTAGTGCTCCTAGTTCAGCTCAAATTTAGCCTAACAGCCCAGTCCTAACTGGGCCTCATGACAGCAGAACGGCGATTCTGCTGTTGTAAATGGTCATACGGCTGGTGACCATCATTGCAGAACCTCTACTGTGGCAGAAGCTGCTGCTGACGGCTACTGACAGGACCACCCACAGGTCACCCAGCGCGGGGGGCAGGAGGTGCATGAAGGGCAGGCATGGGGATGGGGAGGAATGGGCAGGGAGGGGGCAGGCAGGGGCTGGATCCTGGTGTCACCAGTGTGCACCAGGATCCTATTCCCATTCCTTTCCCCTGCCCTCTCTCTTACTCTCTTTGGACTTGCGCCAGCAAAATGGAGACCCATTGGGGCAGTGGAGGCTTGCCCCAAGGTAAGGGAACAAGGAGGCCTCAGGGACTGCTTCCCCCCCCCCTCCGCAAGATGCAGAACATGCTCAATTGGTGCAGCTGCTTTGACGGGAGGGGGTATTGGATATTTAATCCGCTTCCCCTCTTTACACCCACGGCAGACTGCTTGCTAGCTTACTTGGCTAGATAAAACACACGAGGCACAGGCAGATTGAAGTTGCAAAAAGAAGAGAAAACAGTTTACTTACAGTTTCATTCATATGTACAGCAGCATCTGATTTAGATCAGAGGATACACTAAACATAAAAAGGACAGAACCCTCCTAGAGCTAGGGCTCTCTGCATGGAGGCATGCTGGAAGATGGCGCTGGGCTGCTGGAGGGCAGCTTGCCATGTCTTCCCTGGTCAGTAGTCAGAAGTAGAAGAGAGAGAAGGGTGAAGGAGAAGGAAAATGGGACTGGGGCCATGCCCCTTCCTTAAGACAATGAGGGGTCAAAGACAAGAGGGTCTACCTAGGTGATCAAATAACATGCATACCCCCCCCCCCCCGTGTCCAGCATACAACAGGGGTTTAGTTAGGATTGGGCTGCCTGTGTGTGTGACTATATTTGCTCTCATTCATCCCTTGTTAGCTTTGCCCCTGCCTGGCCGGCCCATCCATGGACACGGGTGGCATCAGTGGCAAACTGTGGGGGCGGCGGATGTCTCTCAGCCCGTGAAAGGAGTGCCGTTCACCCGGAGTCCGCTGCCTCCTCCCCCCTCCAACCTGCCGCCATGATCTGCTTCCTGCTCACTCAAGCGAGAAGCAGATCCTTACCCTGCTCTTCACACACTGCTGTGAAACCTGGAAGTGCGGGACTTCTGGGTTTCACGGCGGCACCCGAGGAGCATGGTGAGAGTGTTTTTTTTGTGTAGCATGGGCCTAAGGTGAGGACCCACCAGAGGTGGTGGACCTGAGACGGCCTCAGGTGGCGCTCCAGGTGGCGCTGCCCCCTCCCTTTCCTCTGTTCCCTGCCCTTCCTTCGATCTTCCCCCTTGTGTTGAGATGCATAACGTTTCTTGAGAACACGGATCGGGGGGGGGGGGGAGAGGGAGTCTGTTGCTCTGCCAGAGACAATGATGGTATTTTGTTTGAAAAGATGAATGTGACAATTAATCGTTGATAGCAACACGATAAGCAGTCCTGAGGTTCCCCTACAACACAGTTTTCTTCCAGGCATTATTGTGAATTTGTCACTTGCAGGATCTGTAAAGAAGGGCAAACATCCCTCCTGGTACTTCTCGAACATGAGCCTGCCCTCGTTGGCCTTTGGGATGTCAGTTGTGTGGATCGTCGACTGGTGTTTGCTGTTGATTTTTGCTGCTTTTTCAAAGCTTGGCCTTAATCTCTGCTGCCTGCTGCCATTTGTTCTGTACAGTATTTGGTGGTTTGGTTTTCTGTATTTCTTGCTTCTAAGCTTGCTGTGAGCCGCCCTGAATGTGTCCTTTTGGGAGGGAAAATGTGGGGTATAAATATCTGAAATATAGAAAAGGAATAACAACTTTGGCTGCTTATTGTGCTGGGGGCCTGAGTCAAAGTTCCCTCCTCAGTTTCGCCACCCCATTCACAGGTGGCAAAATGGGGGGGGGCATTGGGGTAGAAGGGGGTCCTTACTGCTGGTGCCAAGGATGGTCTCTCAGTGGCTAAAGGCTGCCATCTCTCCCCCATCCCCTCTTGGAACCGTGGTGTGTCCCCACGTAGTAGTGTTCTGGGAGAAATTGGGGGGTGGGGTGGCAGCTGTCAGTCGAGAGTTGAACTGGTGGGAGATGTCCCACTCTAGCTGGGAAAAGGGTGGCAGCCTATTAAGGCAAGCCTGTTTGTCCCGTCCCCCCCACTTCAAGCCAAAAGTTCTCTGTGAAGAACTTTCAGCTCAACTTTGGTTCTCACTCCAATGGAAAATCACCCCGAGTTGATGGTTTCGCTGCCTAAAAGAGCCCCATGTTTCGGTCCTGAGCCTCTTCTCTGCCTCGCAGCGTCCCTTGTCTGCAGTCCTGGGAGAGAAGGGTGCAGCCGGCATTATTCCCTCACCCAGAAATAGACCGAAGGCCGACGGCCTCAGGGAACAGAAAGTCCCAGTTGGTTCATGACATGTTTTCTCAGTTGTAGGCCTGGTGGTGATCCAGTGAGACCTCTGTGGCCCCCCCTGCCCCCCCCCCCGGTGCAGGGATGCAGGGCAGAAGCCAGGCCTCATATTCTGTGTTCCTGACCTTCCTCCCCACACACCCAGCAAACTAAAAGGGGTCGTTGCTGCCACTAGGAAGGGAAAAGACGGAGAAGGGGGCCCTTTTCTCATCTGAGGAGGCAAAATGGAAACTAATAAACACGAATGCAGCTTTCCTAGAAAGCACTGGCTTCATTGCAGTGCCCTTGTCCGCCTCCAGGGGGGCTGGATGAGCAATCAGCCACAGGCAGGTAACACACCTGCCTGTGCAGGAACAGAATGCAGCATCCTGGCTCAAGCCAGCCAGTTCCTTCTTCCTATGTTCTTAGGAATCTCTGCTGTACTGGAAAAGTCCTTGCTGCTTGCCACCAGGTGAGCAGCAACAGGATCAGGTGAGCCTCCCTTGGAAAGGGCTTCCAAATTCTGGGTTCCCTGATCTCTCCTGTCCACCTGCTAGTGGTGGAGTTGGGGGATGGAGTAGGGGAGGGGGGCCTCAGAGGTAGATTCTAAGGCAGGTTTGTATGGGAGGAGGTGATTCTCGAGGTGATCCTGACTCAAAAGATGGTACACACCTTGTGTGTTACTATATGTATTGAGGTTTTCTTTTGGAAAGAAGAAAATCTCTCTCTCTCTCTCTCTCTCTCTCTCTCTCTCTCTCTCTCTCTCTCTCTCTCTCTCTCTCTGCTAGAATTTCCTAACCGTAAATGCAGGCAATATTTTTGGTTTTCAAAAAAGAACACACACACACAGAGAGAATCAATGAGGACTGTACCTTTGGCAAACCTCCCCTGCAGTTTTTATTTAGAGGCACGGTAGAGGTCAGTTTGTATCATCGCCTGGGGATCAGCAGTACAGCTGTGCTTCTTATTGAGTTCAAGTTACAGCATCAAAATGAGTGTTTCCTTCTCCCTGTAACCACATGAAAATTCCCCTTGATTTGTCTTGGTCTGAGGCTGAGCTAATGTTGATATGGAATAACGTTCTCATATGGGAGATAAGAGGCTGGGCTATGGCTGTGAGAAAGACCGTGGCGTAGCTAGGGGGTGGGGTGGGGGTGGATCGCCGGGTGTATGTGTCAAAGCCCCTGCATCGGTGGCAAAATTGGCGGAGGCGAGTTTTTTCGTGCTGCAAAGCGGCGCAAACAAGGCAGCACAGGCCGCAGAACACTCCTGGAAGGTGGACGACGGTGAGACATGTTGCCCCCGCCCGCCCCTCAGGAACATTTTTGCGCTGCGTGGCGTCACTCAGGGGGTGGGACGAGTGATGCCCCGCCTCGAGTGACGTCACGGGGGTGTCATGGGGTGTGTGCCCCCCCCCCCGCAGGGCATAGCTATGCCTCTGAGAAAGTGGGCTGCTGAAGGCCGCCTCGTAGGTTTGTGGCAGAGGTGACATTTGGGTCAGGAATTCGCATGGTGAGGAATTTGCATGCATCCACTCGCATGCGTGCAGCAGCAGGGGTCCTCTGTGGTAGGGGAGGGAGGGCTCTCTCTGTGCAGCCAGGAGCCTTCAGAGGTACAGGTGCAGGAGAGCTTCTCAGAAGATTGGGCCGCATACTAATTTGCAGAGGTGGCAGTTGCATTTTTGAAAAACCTCTTGATCCTGAACGCAGCAGCCTGGACCACGGGACATCACAAGCAGAGAGCAAGTGTGCTGCGAGAGATGAGCAATTGCCCGGATGATTCAGTGCAAGCCAGACTGGGCAGGATGGTAGCTAATCTGTGCTAGGGGAAAATTCCAACCTGAACTTCAAACTTGCCATTCATTTGATAGTCTTTGCAGTTCACGAGTACCATGTCAGGGAACGTTCATAGGAGCTTGGTGCTAACACATTTTGTGCTGTATCCCAAAAAAGTCATCCTCAACCATTTCTTAAATTTTTGAAAGAGGCACATAAATAATTACCCAAACTCTGGAGATTTCACTGAGAACTGCAACTTTCATTAAAATGAAAGATTTTCTCCCTTAAATCCCAAATGTTATGTTAATTCAAAACGAAGGCATAGATTTTAATTGCAGGCAAGTCAGGTTGTTCTCCCCAAAGCACCCCTTAACGGCCTGCCTGAGTACAGATTTCCACCCATAATTACACAGTGTAACTGTGCTGATTTAAAATGTTCCCTTGTTTGCATGTTAAGATACTAAAAAGGGGCAGTTTCAATATGAACAAGAGCAGAGTTCAATCATTTTCAGCCCTGCTGGATTTAACTCAGTACAGAAACTGAATGCAGCTCTATATTCTCTCTCTCTCTCTCTCTCTCTCTCTCTCTCTCTCTCTCTCCTCCCCCCCCCCCCCCCCCCCAGCTCTCAAGTGTTTTAGCTCAAATGTGCAATATTGCCCAGGGGACTGGCAAATCTTGTGGTTGGGGAGAGGAATATAACATAAGAATATAAGAAGAGCCTTGCTGGATCAGGCCAAAGGCCCATCTAGTCCAGCTTCCTGTATCTCACAGTGGTCTCACCAGATGCCTCAGGGAGCACACAGCCAACAAGATAACCTGTTTCCTGCTGCCACTTCCCTGCACCTGGCACAGAGAAAACCTACTTCTAAAACCAGGAGGTTGCTTATGGCTTGTAACCTGTGATGGTCTTTTCCTCCATGAATCTGTCCAAACCCCTTTTAAAGGCATCTAGGCCAGGTGCCATCACCACATCCTGTGGCAAGAAGACGCTGGGTAAAGAAATATTTTAGGGTGCAAACAGCATTTTACAACCCTAAACTTCAGGCAATTGAAATCTCTAAGCCTACCCCAGCACCCCATCTGGACCCCCACCTCCCCCCCCCAATACTCTCTACTGTGGTTCAGGCTTATTATTCACCTTATTTAAGCCTGTTTTGTCCTTTCTTTCCAAATATCTTCTCTTCAACACTGATCTTATTGTATCTATGGAGACATTTTAATCTGGCTGTTTCATTGAAATTTCCAAAGTGGCTTATAAGCACATAATAAAACCACTGTTTCTTTCTGACCAGAGCTAACAGGTCGTACTCAGGCCAGGGCAATTGCCGGAATGATCCAGAGAGACTACCAGAGGGTTGTCTCTGACCTTGCACTGAGGTGCTGCAAGAGCTCAGGAACAAAGGGCCCAATCCTGTCCCACTCGTAACTCCCGTTCTGGCAGCACAATGTGAAAGCTGGGCTGCTGTCATGCACTTCTGGGCTGCTGCATGCGGTGCTGGTAAGTTGGCAGTGGGGGCATGTCATGGTGGTGGTGGTGGTGGTGGTTCCTTGTGGCACCAGCATGCGACAGGATCCTATCCTCTCTTTTCCAATACACCCTGCCCCTTTTCTCTCCTTGGACTATTTATAGCTATTTATAGCCCACAGACCACCATGAGGCCTGCGCAGAGGTGCAGTAAGTAGAAAATATGTTTACTTACCTCCGGCAGGCATCTTGATCGACCCCCCCCCCCTCAGCATTCCATCATTAGCATGGCTGCATCGTTGATAAGGGTGGGGGCTAGGACTGGGCAGTTCGGCTGCAATCCTATGCATGCTTACCTGAGAGTAAGCTCCCGGAGCGCATCATCTCCCTCTGAAGGAGCAGGTCCGCAGCTTGGGGGTTCTCCTGGATGTGCAGCTGCTCCTGGATTCCCAGGTGGCGGCTGTGGCCAGGGGGGCCTTTGCCCAGCTTCGGCTGGTGCGCCAGTTGCGACCGTACTTGGACCGTGCAGACCTGGCCACAGTGACTCATGCCCTAGTGACATCTAGACTAGATTACTGCAATGCGCTCTACGTGGGGCTGCCTTTGAAGACTATTCGGAAACTGCAACTAGTGCAGAATGCGGCGGCCCGGGTGGTTGCCGGGGCCTGTCGGTTCGACTCAGTCGGACCATTGCTCCGGCGGCTACACTGGCTGCTGGTTCGTTTCCGGGCACAATTCAAAGTGCTAGTTTTGACTTTTAAAGCCCTTAACGGCTCGGGTCCAGGGTATTTGAGGAACCGCCTCCTTCCTTATAATCCGACCCGTACTCTGAGGTCATCAGGGGGGGCCCTGTTAACCGTGCCGCCATTGACGAAGGTGAGAGGGATGGCGGCGCGGAATAGGGCCTTCTCGGCAGTGGCGCCCCAATTATGGAATTCCCTCCCCCTGGAATTAAGAACGGCTCCCTCTTTAGAGACTTTTCGGCGGGGCCTTAAGACACTTTTATTTAGGGAAGCATTCGATGTCTGACATGGTGGGCTGGCGTTTTAACAAATGGCTTTTTAACAAGTACATGCAGGTTGACCCACTGGGGTTGTTGTTTTTAGTTGTTTGTTTTAATTGTTTTTAATTACTGTTTTAATTTTTAATGTACATGTATTTTAATGTTGTAAGCCTCCTTGAGTGCCCTCGCTGGGAGAAAGGCGGCATATAAATTCTTTAAATAAATAAAATAAAAATAAAATCATCAATGATGATTGCTTCTATAGCAGTGGTTCTCAAACGTTTTAGCACTGGGACCCACTTTTTAAAATTATACTCTATCGGGACCCACCTAGCTTTATGAGACTTTAAGCTTTAAGTGATCTAGAAATAAATAAATAAATAAATAAATATTTTTAGAGAAACAGGAAATACAGGTAAAAGAGCCATGTAAAAAACAAAGTCCAGCCAGAATAAAAACAAAAATCGACCCTGCTTGCGCTCTTCGATTTTTGGGTCGATTTTTGTTTTTATTCTGGCTGGACTTCGTTTTTTACATGGCTCTTTTACCCGTATTTCCTGTTTCTCTAAAAATTGTAGCTGGCCATGAAAGTTTTCGTTCTCAAATAAATATTTATTTACAAGTAAAGAGCTCAGCTGCGTGTAGGGTAATTAGCAGCTTTCTTGCAAACTGCAGGAGCTCAATTTTGTTCGAATCTGCCTACCGTTCATCAAAGGAACCACGGATAAAATTGCAAGGGTACTACAACGGGGAAACATAAGAACAATCTTTAAACCCACTATTAAAATACAACAAATAATTGGGAACCCCAAGGATAAATGACAGGCCCTTTCTAATCCTGGTATTTATTCCATACCATGCAAATGCAATAAAAGTTATATTGGTATGACGTACAGACATATAAAAACTAGAATAGCAGAACATGAGAGATCGTGGAGATTAAACCATCCGCAACAATCCGCGATCGCTGAGCATGCAATAAAAGAGGGACATGCCATTCGGTTTGAAGAAGCTAGATGCTTACAGAAGGAAGACAACTACAAAGTATTGAGACATCTTGAGGCTCTTGAAATAAGTAAAAAAGGACCAGGAGGCTTGGTGAACCGCCAACAGGACCTGTCATTTGCTAACCGCATCTGGTTACCGATAATAAGAGACAGACAGAACACCTACCTGAAAGGATCTGACACACAGTTAGAAAGAGGAAATGATAGGGATGAAGATCTGACAGCTACATCAAATGAAAAGCCCCTAGAAAGAAAAAGGGGAAAGTGTACTCCTCATGAGTAAAACAAATCCGGCGACAACACCACTGGAAGAATGTTGCACAGCTGCTGCTGATTAGACACTTCAACAGCGTGTAAGCCTGACACCAGCTGCAACGGTCACTTTCGTTTTGATTAATCACTCCCTTCTCGTGACTCACAGATACCTATATAAACAGGGAGTCAGCAAACGACAACACCATCAGAATCTATTCGATTTTGCCCCAGGAAGAGGTTCCGAGATCGGAATGAAACGTAGGGCTAACAACCTTGGATTTTAGTGATTTTTGTGTGCCTGCCGGCTGCCGTTTAGGAGACCCGTCTGGCACTGGAGATATTAAAATACAAGTCTTTTAACACATGGCGTCTTATCCCGTAGATATGCAACACTGTACTGCAGGAGCTCAGCTCTTTGAAGGGCAATTAGTAGCTATCTGATTTTGAATAGCCTCAGGGTTTGTGGCAATTACTTATCTGATCTTTCCATCACCTGGGACCCACCAGAAATCAGGTCGCGACCCACCAAGTGGGTCCCGACCCACATTTTGAGAAACACTGTTCTATAGGATTGTGCTGAAGAAGAGGGGCAGGGTCTTGGCTGCCACAAAGGTTAGTTTAGCTCCTAATGCCTTTGCCACCATTTGTGGAACCCAGACAGACCTGTTGCCTCCAGCTGACCAGAGCAGGTATCTTGGGGAGGGAGAGCATTCCCCAAGCAACCTCCTGGTTTTTAGAAGTGGGTTTTCTCTGTGCCAGGTGCAAGGGAGTGTCAACAGGAAACAGGTTATCTTGTTGGCTGTGTGCTCCCTGAGGCATCTGGTGGGGCCACTGTGTGACACAGGAAGCTGGACTAGATGGGCTTTTGGCCTGATCCAGCAGGGCTCTTCTTATGTTCTTATGTTCTTATCATGGCAACACTTTCCCCACTGAATTTCCCCACTTTCCCCACTGAATTTCTGGGAGCAGAAACTTCTGGTGAAAGTCTTTTGAAGCAGATCCCAGGGCACAAGTCAGTTGGCGTGGGAGGAGGAAGTATTTTAGATACCTCACCCCCCACCCCAAGTTGTATAAAAGTTAAAGCCAGCACTTCGAATCGTGCTCAGAAATGCAAAAGATGCCAGTGAAGCTATTTCAGTACTAGTGAGGATGTGTCCCAACCCTTTAATTACCGGTACATCCCCAACCTAGGTGCAATCAACGTTTGGAATTTATGACGCAAAGAATTAGTGATGGTCACCAGCTTAGATGGCTTTAAAAACAGATCAAACAGGTTCATGGAGGATAGTTTCTCAACTGCTATTAACAGTGGCGTCACTAGACGCGCGTCACCCTGGTGCGGGGACGCGCGTCACCCCCCCCAGGGGCGCGACGTTATGGGCGCGGGGGGAGGGGGCCATCCGGCTCCCCCCCCGCATCGCGTCGCCCCCCTCCGGACGCTCCGAGGCCGGCCCGGGAGCCGGCCTCGGAGCGTCCGACCCCGTCGGCGCTCCAGGGCCTTCTGAACGAAGGCCCAGGCAGCGCGTCAATCCGGGTATTTTCCGGATTTTCGCGCATGCGCAGACCCGTTTTGAGGGCTTTTTGCCCTCAAAACGGGTCTGGGCATGCGCGAAAATCCGGGAAATACCCGGATTGACACGCTGCCTGGGCCTTCGTTCAGAAGGCCCTGGAGCGCCGACGGGGTCGGACGCTCCGAGGCCGGCTCCCGGGCCGGCCTCGGAGCGTCCGGAGGGCGACGCGCGTCATGGAGGTGACGCGCGAGGGGGTGCGCGCGTCACCCCATGACGCGCGTCACCCCCTGGCTGCCCGCCCCCCCGCCACGCCCCAGTGACGCCCATGGCTATTAACCATGGCTCCTTGATGAAACCTCCATGTTCAGAGGCAGTGTATCTCTAAGTTAGGATTGGTACCAACATCTCAAAATGTGAAATTGGAAGCACATTTCAGTCATCCTCTCAATAATAATAATAATAATAATAATAATAATAATAATAATAATAATAATAATAAAAAATACCACCAGTATTTATATACTACCTTTCTCAGCAGGTTTCTGTGCATCCCTGCTGCAAATATCAGTTGCAGGGGGGCAAACATTGAGGAGGGTCATTGCTTTTGGTCCCCAGTCTTAATCTTCTCAGGGGTCTCTGTCTGGCCACTGCTGGAAATAGGATGCTGGACTAACTAACAGCCCAATCCTCAAGTAAACTCCGGTGCCAGAACAAGTGTTCTGGCACCGGAAGACGGCACGTTTGCGCTTCCTCAAGAGCCGGGAAGGCTGGCGCAAGGCCAGCCCTCCCAGCTCCGGTGCTGGGAGGACCCCACCGACGCTGGACCCAGGAAAGTCAGGATCCAGTGGTGGGTGTTGTTGTTTTTTTGCTGGGTGGGGGAGGGTGGCCATTGGCCCAGGAAGTCCGGGAGGGGGTGGGGGGTGGCCTTCGGCTGTATCCTGACCCCTGCCAGGCGCCGGGGCCTTTACACGACCTCCTTTTACTTCCACCAGCAAAATAGCTGGTGGAAATCCGAGGAGGCCCATCCGGGAGGCCTCCGTTTACACTCGGGGAAGGGGACAAGTCCCCGAGTAGACCTCCTGCCCGGTGGCCACACTGGCAGCTGGTGCATAGGATCCAGCAGCCGGATCCTAGTCAGGATTGTGCTGTAAATGAACCTTTGGTCTATTTATGCCACAAGATAATTCATTGGAAATGTTTTTCACATTCTTCTTCTGCACATCTGCTTGGGTTGCTCACCTCTTCTCAGTTGCACTCTCCTCCACCACTCCCTTCTGTGGCAAACAGTTGCACACATGGCTCCCGCGAGGCAACCAGAAGGATTTTTCCACTGAGATTTGATGCTTGACTCATGGAAAATGTTGCTGCATAACTATAAGGAAAAGTTTGGAACAAATTGTAGGTTAATTATTTAGCACGGTTCAAGTAGAGTTGCTGCTGACATTTTGCTGGACGCGAAACTTCAAGTTACACCGAATACCAGTTGCTGGGAAACCGCAATGAGAAAAGGCTGCCGACTTCATGGCTGCTTCTGAGTTTCCTGGAGTCCTCTAGAGGTCGGTCGGCGGGAGACTCCGAAGGTGTGTGGCAGAGCACATGCTTTGCGTGCCAGAGGTCCCAGGTTCAGGCCGTGGAGAAAGACCCCCATCTGAAGCCCTGGGGAACTGATGCTGCCAGTCAGCGCAGAACATGCTGGGCTAGAGGGGCCAATGGTCTGCCTCAGGGCATGGCAGCTTCCTGCAGAGGCACCTGGTGGGCATGGCAACCTCTTCTTTCTCACTTTCCCAGGAAATATTGCCCGTCACTCCAGCCTGTCCTTCTAAGGACCAGGTGGGCTTCCCAGCTTTACCTGTAGGACAGCGAACGCGGCAGGATATCATCGCTACAGTCCCAGATGAATTGGTGGGAGCCTGTTTTAATGGATAAGGCTGGGAGTGAAGCGCACAACTGTTTCTTGTCTGCAGTGAGTTTGGTTCTGGCGTGATTGTAATAGGGAGTGAAAAAGATGGTCTGCTGAGCAACAGCTATGTTGTCAGTTATCTTGCACTAGAGCGGAGGCTGCCATGCGGCTCTTCAGTTCCAGAGGCAGAGCAAGGAAGCAAAATTGGGGTATTGTGAAAGAAGGTCAGCAAATGGCCAGTTATTTAATTTGCATGAAAGGGAGGCGAATCTGTACAGGAGTGTGTGCGTGTGCGTGTGCGTGTGCGTGTGCGTGTGCGTGTGTGTGTATACCACTTCCTGCTTCGGGCTCCAGAATATTGTTTCAGGATATTGCTTCAGACTCCTATGCAAATTGTGGTAGCCGGCCAAAATGGCTGGCCGCTGCATTCTGTGCAGGATGTGGGCCATGCTGGCGTGGCCCAGGCTCACCTTCTCCCGGTATAAGTGCTGGAGCCCCCAATGGGCCTTAAATGTGCGCCCGCTCTTTAGCTGGTGTGCGTCCAGGGAGGCCGTGTAAGGCCAGACTGGGAGGGGCTTGGGATATCGGTAGGCTTACCAGATCTCCAACCGGGACAGAGTACTAGACCTTTAGGAGAAGGAATGTGGGCAGGTGTAGCTTGTTAAACCTTAGAGCACAATCCTAGGCATGTCTACTCAGAAGCAAGCCCCACTGAACACACATTCTGGTCGCTCTTTTCTGCACCTTTTCCAATTCAACTATATCCTTTTTGAGGTGTGGTGACCAGAACTGGACACAATACTCCAGATGTGGCCTTACCATCGATTTGTACAAAGGCATAATGATATTGGCCGTTTTATTCTCAATCCCTTTTTTAATGATCCCGAGCATGGAATTGGCCTTCTTCACAGCCGCCACACACTGGGTCGACACTTTCATCGACTTGTCCACCAGCACCCCAAGATCTCTCTCTTGATCCGTCACAGACAACTCAGAACCCGTTAGCGTATATGTGAAATTTTGGTTTCTTGTCCCAATGTGCATCACTTTGCACTTACTTACATTGAAGCGCATCTGTCATTTTGCTGCCCATTGTCCCAGTTTGGAGAGATCCTTCTGGAGCTCTTCACAATCCCTGCTGGTCTTCACCACCCGGAAAAGTTTAGTGTCAAACTTGGCCATCTGAGGCATTGGATTCCTAACCTGGCAGACAGAGAAAAACGTTGCGTTTGAATGGGAGAAAAGTTTATAGTTCTGGTGGCTTGCTCTGCTTTTCTGAGGTGAGAGGTGGATCTTATGCTTTGTTCTGTACTGAGAATATGTAGCCATGGTTTTAAAACACACACACACACACACACACACACACACACACACACACACACACACACACAGAGAGAGAGAGAGAGAGAGAGAGAGAGAGAGAGAGAGAGAGAGAGAGAGAGAGAGAGAGAGACCCCCTGAAGGGTTGAGCTGAGCATTTCAACTGCTTTGGAACAAAGTGGTTAGCAGGTTGACAGTCCAGCTTTTCAGAGGGAAAAGAGGATTGTCAGTTTGGCTGGGATTAAAACCTCTCTCTCTCTCTCTCTCTCTCTCTCTCTCTCTCTCTCTCTCTCTCTCTCTCTCTCTCTTTCTCTGTGTCAGACAGACAGACAGACAGACAGAGGGATTGCATTTAAGTTCTAATAAGTAATTAACTACTGATTGATGCTGATAAGGGGAAGGCTCTGGCATACCCCCTGCTATTGTTTCGCGTACCTCTAGGGGTACTCGTACCACAGGTTGAGAACCCCTGACATAGATAGTATAAAATCCATTTGCTTTTTCCTGTAAATAGAAGCCCATTGATTTTGCAGAAGCCTCTCACTTCTACCAAGTGCTAAAATGCGTCCTTCCTCCAAATGGAAGGCTGGGAAGGAGGGCTTTAAATCACTTGGCTTTCGAAGCCATCTTTGTCACTTGTCCTGCCAACATTTTGGAGGACTGGAATTAAACGCTTCTCCTTTTGGCCCATCCTCTGGCTGCAGTGGACTAACTTGAATCTCCTGCCAGGTCCCCAGAATGGAGAATGTGGGAGTGTTTTTGCACAGTAGCCTGACTCCATCTGATAAGACAACACGGTCTGTTTCCTTGGCCTGGTGAATGACAATATCTTGTATATGCACCAGATAAGGCCATTCACCCTGCCAGGGAGATAGGGAATGCTGCCTTATCGACTGTAGCCAGACTGATGTGTAAAATATCCAGGTCCCTATATTCTCTCCCTCTGGTCTTGTTCAGCGTGTGCCTGCGCTGTACCACTTCTGATTGTGGGTTGGGACTCCTAAGACCCTTGAAAAGCCCTTTTCTTTTGGTTTAAAGTTTCATTGCTGGGAAGGGTCGAATAGTCAATGGGTTTTATATAACCAAGGGAGAATAAATATAATTTTTTGCGCTTGCTCTGTATCTTCCAGACTGAACTCAGATCATGCATTGTCTTCCTGAAGGGGCTGCCCATTTGGCCACTGGGATTGACTCTAAGAATAGATCTGGCCAGCTGTCCTTGATGATGGGATGATTGGCAAACCCTCGTTCACCTTACTGTAAATCCGGGCATGTCTAGGTGCACGCCACAGGAGGTGGTGATGGCACCTGGCCTAGATGCCTTTAAAAGGGGTTTGGATAGATTCATGGAGGAAAAGACCATCACAGGTTACAAGCCATAAGCAACCTCCTGGTTTTAGAAGTGGGTTTTCTCTGTGCCAGGTGCAAGGGAGTGACAACGGGAAACAGGTTATCTTGTTGTCTTGTGTGCTCCCTGAGGCATCTGGTGGGGCCACTGTGTGATACAGGAAGCTGGACTAGATGGGCCTTTGGCCTGATCCAGCTGGGCTCTTCTTATGTTCTTATGTTCACTTCTGAAATTTAACCCTGAGGGATTCCTTAAGAAAGAAACCAAACTCTTTAATCTTAATTCTTCTTCTTGTTGACTTTGAAGGCAAGTAGGTGAAGTATCAACTTCTGATGTTGACAGTATTTCTTAATTTTACAATTTAACCCCCCCCATTGCCTGAGCCTAACAAGCCTGACTGCCCAATCCTTATTGGACGTGTGCCGATGTTGCTCAGGTGCCAGCGTGATGCCAGTCGTATCCTAAGCCTGTCTTGGCAACATCACCTCAATGGCACACTGTGGGCCAAATCCAAGCCTGTCCTGGCTGAGCAACGCTGGCGCAGGCCTTCGTTGATACATTGCAGCATGGAATTCCCTCCTTTCCTTTGCTTGCCTCTGTGGGGTGCGTTCTTCTTGCTTCCCCCCCCTGTTGGGGTGGTGAAGTAGAGGTTCCAGTTGGGTGCATGTGTGTGGGTGGAGACCTCCTGGGGCAGAATACCTGCAATAAGAATTCTGTGCAGACCAGAGTTAACACAATATCCTGCCATGCACATTGTGAGGGACAGGAGGCTCTGTCAGAGGCGTCGCTACCCCCGTTGGCGCCCGGAGCAACGGGGGGGTTGGCACCCCTATAATTCAGTATCGCTGTGGCTGACAGGCCGTGGCACGCTCCGGAGGGGGTGGGCGGCGCGCTCCGGGAGGGGGCGGTGGCGCGCTCCAGGAGGGGGCGACCCCCCCTCAATTGGGAGAGCCGGCTCGGGGACGTCTTCCCCGGCTGGCTGCCCGGGGCCTTCTGAAGGGGGCAGCCTTTTTCCCTCAGTAACAGTCTGAGCATGCGCAAAAAGAACGGTATAAATACCGTTCTCGCGGGGAAGACGTCCCCGAGCCGGCTCTCCCGATTGAGGGGGCCGGAGACTTGAGTTGGACTCGGAGACTCGAGTCCGAGTCCGACTCGCGGGCGGGGCGGAGCGGGGCGCCCTTCGGGAGATGGCGCCCGGAGCCAGTGCTCCGCTTGCTCCGCCCTAGTTTCGCCTCTGCTCTTTGTGCAAAGTGCCCTTTCAGCAGGGTTCCCCATCACCCAAGCTCCCCTTTGGTCCCCCTCCCCATGCCACACGTCTTCTCATCTGAGCTGCAGTCTCCCTGGCAGGGGCTTCAGTACTGGGGTGGGTGTGGTGTGATTGGATGCCAAATGTAGTCTGTATCCTATGCTCTGTCTTGGGGGAGGGGGTGGGGCAGGGGGGTGGCAGGAGGTGCAATTTTCTGCTGTTTTCCCCTTCCCCATTGTTCCTTACGGGGCGACTCCTACCTACGCCAGCTCTGTTGTTGGCATAGCATTTTTCTGCTGTTGGGGGCATGTCAGTCCGTCCCTTCCTAAGAGGGCTCAGGATAACGGTGTACATCGAGTCCTCATCCCTCCCCTGTCATGCCCGAATCCCTGCTTTGGCCTCTCTGCCGGCAGAGATGCACTGGCGACATCCAAGCGACGTCAGCGTGGTGTTTTCCTGATGTTGTGCCGGCCTCTGGGGGGCATCCATCATACACCTGTGGGGTTGTTGCACCGACGTATGTGGAGGTGTACTAGTGTATCTCGGGGATAGGATTGGGAAGGATGGGGGAAAACCATCCGATTGGGAGAACATCCATTGAAAGTGAGCAGATTCAAGTGAGGAGCGAACAGCCCCCTTCCCCCTCCCAGTTTTGTTTCCACTCTCGCTCAGGCGCTCCTGGGAGTCCCTTCCACCCTCCTTTCCAAAAGCTTCCTCCCTTCCCCTTGATGGGCGAGGACCAATTTCTTTCTTTCCAGAACAAAGAGCAGTTTGTCCTTTCCTATTCTGTTAAGTTCCTGTGGTGCTCTATGACTGTGTGCCGTGCACTCACAATGAGAAGGGGAGGGATGACTTGGGAGTAGCTTTGCTGGTGGGAAGGGACCCCAGCCTGCTGCAGCTGAAGCCCTTCCTTGCCAGTGGATCGAGTCATGAGGAGGGGGCTACAGACCTTACAGGGGGGCAGTGAGTCCTGGCACAAATAAAGTCCTGGAGAGAACAGATCTTCACAGCTATAAGCAGAAAGCTGGGGAGGCTGCCGGGCATCACGTCCATCTGGCTCGGCATTCGCCTGCTCTGACTGGCAGCAGCTGTCCAGGTAGCGGTACCCTGATGCTTGCGGACACGTCTTTGCCTTGAGGTGCTGCACGCAGGTCTATCCGCAGTCTGCTCACAGACACACAGGGCTTAACTTCATTCAGTGTCTGCAGCTCATCTGCCGACTTTTGCTGGAGGCGGTGCGTGCGTCCTCAGAAAGGTGGGGCGGGGGGGGAGAGATGTGCTTAAGGAGAAGTGGATGCTGCCAGCTAGTGGTACCCAGGACTCTCCTCTTCTGATAGACTCTCCTGTCAGGGTACCAAGATAGGCAGCTCTCAGCCTTGACACAGCATCGGTTTGGGTGAGACGAGGGTTTGATTCTGTTCTCCGCCTCTGCTGCAAAATGGCTTTTGCAACTCTCTCTCTGGTGCACATCTCCATGGGTCTCAGGACTTCTGTCCCCTCAAGCCCTGGGGGAAACAGAGAACCATGAATCTTTTAACTCACAAGGGGACAGGATCTTGTTTAAAATTGCAGTGGCTTTGGAGTGTCGGGGGCTGAGAGCGGAAGAGAAACAGAGAACACCTCAAAGGGCACTTGAAAGGTTTTGTATTCGAAGGCCAGCTTCGGAAACAGATTGAGCAAAGCAGCCTTCTGTATTTATCAGTGCCCCTTAAGAACACTGTTTACCCATAATGCCTTGAAAGGGACTAGGGGATATCTAGGATTATTTTCTCCCATAGAAAACTGCCCAAGCTCTTAGAGTAGCACAGAGGCCCTGCTCTCTGGCAGCCCATCTGTAACAGGGCCAGCCTATCCATGAGCAAGTCACCTCAGGCAACAGATTGATTGGCTCTTTCCGCCACCTTGCCTCCACGGCCCCTCCTCCCTCTGCTCCCTGGATTGAAAAAGGAAGAGGGGAGCAGAGAGGAAATGTGGAAGGGAGGAGAGTGTGAGCGGGAAGGCGCAGAGGCTGGCACATCATCAAGTAATTAGGGGGGCAGCGTTTGGCATCAAGAGGTCTTGGCCCTAGTCTGTAGCCTAGTCCAGTGGATGGGTAGCAGAGGCAGGGTCTTTTTGGTGGTGGCACCAACACTGTGAAACCTGCTCCTCGGGGAGCTACTTCCTTGGCCGGTTTGAAACAGCAGCTGAAAATGTTTCTTTTTCACAAAGGCTTTTAATGGCTTGTTCCTTGTTTTATTGTCTAATTTTATCAGTGAAACCATGTGTTTGATTTTATGCTGTTGCTTATGCTTGAACATTTAGAATGTGTTGCATATTTTTGGTATGCTCTTGGCTGCCTTGTGTTTGTGTTCCCGGAAAGATGGTGTAGAAAAAAAATGGAGCAAACACCTAGTGCACCTCTTTGAGATCTTCTTCTTCTTCTTCTTCTTCTTCTTCTTCTTCTTCTTCTTCTTCTTCTTCTTCTTCTTCTTCTTCTTCTTCTAGTGCACCTCTTTGAGATCTTTCTTCTTCTTCTTCTTCTTCTTCTTCTTCTTCTTCTTCTTCTTCTTCTTCTTCTTCTTCTTCTTCTTCTTCTTCTTCTAGTGCACCTCTTTGAGATCTTTCTTCTTCTTCTTCTTCTTCTTCTTCTTCTTCTTCTTCTTCTTCTTCTAGTGCACCTCTTTGAGATCTTTCTTCTTCTTCTTCTTCTTCTTCTTCTTCTTCTTCTTCTTCTTCTTCTTCTTCTTCTTCTTCTGTTGTCTCTGCATTGGTGCTCTCCCTCCTTGTTTTCCAGACTGAAAACAGTTTTCCAGACTGAGAGATTGGTGCTCTCCCTCCTTGTTTTCCAGACTGAGAGCAGAGTGGTCAGCTCCCCAGAACCCCCAGGGCCTTTCCTAGAATCTGGTTTCTCACTGGTTTCTCTCACTGGAGGCCCTTCTCTGGCAGGGAAGGGTACAGCAGACCACCCCCTTGTCCGAAGGGGTGCTTACGTTGTCTCCTGCGAAACCTGTGCTGTGTTCTGTGGAAAATGGGAGCCCAGGGTTAGGGCGACTGTGGGGCTGATGGAAGCTGGCGAAAGTGAGGTTCTTTCCAGCACTGTAGAAAGACTGGTCTGCATTTGTTCATTTTCTTGTTGCATTTGTTCATTTGTTGCATTTGTTCATTTCAAATCAGGGAGGTGTCAATGAGAGACAGGGTTGTAGTCATGGGGGACTTCAATTATCCTCACATCGACTGGGTCAATTCATGCTCAGGACATGAAAGAGAGACTGGATTTCTGGATATGTTAAATGACGGTGCCTTAGAGCAGCTTGTCACGGAACCGACCAGAGGACAGCTGACTCTGGACTTGATATTGTGTGGCACTCAAGACCTGGTCAGGGAGGTAAATGTTACCGAACCGTTGGGGAATAGTGACCATACTGCGATCTGTTTCGCCATGCATGAAACATGGGAGGGAGAGTGCCGAGCAAATCTGACACGAAAACCCTTGACTTCCGAAGGGCTGACTTCCCCAAAATGAGGAGACTAGTTAAAAAAAAGCTGAAAGGGAAGGTAAAAAGAGTCCAATCGCTCCAGAGTGCATGGAGGCTGTTTAAAACAACAGTCATAGAGGCCCAGCGGGAGTGTATCCCACAAAGGAGGAAGGGCTCGACCAAGTCCAGGAGGGTGCCGGCATGGCTAACAAGCACAGTTAAGGAGGCTATAAAAGGCAAGGAAGCTTCCTTCCGTAAATGGAAGTCTTGCCCTAGTGAGGAGAATAAACAGGAGCACAAACTGTGGCAAAAGAAATGTAAAAAGATGATACGGGAGGCCAAGCAAGACTTTGAGGAACATATGGCAGGCAACATAAAAGGGAATAATAAAAGCTTCTTCAAATATGTTAGAAGCAGGAAACCTGCCAGGGAAACGGTTGGTCCGCTGGATGGTGAGGGAGAGAAAGGGGTGATAAAAGGGGACTTGGAGACTGCAGAGAAATTAAATGAGTTCTTTGCATCTGTCTTCACGGCAGAAGACCTCGGGCAAATACCGCTGCCGGAACGGTCTCCCCTGACTAAAGAATTAAGTCAAATAGAGGTTAAAAGAGAAGACGTCTCAGACTTAATTGACAAAATAAAGATCAATAAATCACCAGGCCCGGATGGCATCCACCCAAGAGTTCTGAAGGAACTCAAGAATGAAGTTGCTGACCTCTTGACCCAAATATGCAACTTGTCCCTTAAAACGGCCACTGTGCCAGAGGATTGGAGGATAGCTAATGTCACGCCAATCTTTAAAAAAGGAAGGAGGGGGGACCCGGGAAACTACAGGCCGGACAGCCTAACCTCTGTTCCAGGGAGGATGGTGGAAAGTCTCATTAAGGATAAAATCTTAAAATACATAGAAGAACAAGCTCTGCTGAGGGAGAGTCAGCATGGCTTCTGCAAGGGGAAGTCTTGCCTCACAAACCTGTTAGAATTTTTTGAAAAGGTCAACAGGCATGTGGATGCGAGCGAACCCGTGGATATTATATATCTGGATTTTCAGAAGGCGTTTGACACGGTCCCTCATGAAAGGCTCCTGAGAAAACTCCACAGTCAGGGAATAAGAGGGCAGGTCCTCTTGTGGATTAGGAACTGGTTGAAGACCAGGAAACAGCGAGTGGGAGTCAATGGGCAATTTTCACAATGGCGAGAGGTGAAAAGCGGTGTGCCCCAAGGATCGGTCTTGGGACCGGTGCTTTTCAACTTATTCATAAATGACCTGGAGTCGGGGATAGGCAGTGAGGTGGCCAAGTTTGCAGATGACACTAAACTTTTCCGGGTGGTGAAGACCAGCAGGGATTGTGAAGAGCTCCAGAAGGACCTCTCCAAACTGGGAGAATGGGCAGCAAAATGGCAGATGCGCTTCAATGTAAGTAAGTGCAAAGTGATGCACATTGGGGCAAGAAACCAAAATTTCACATATACGCTAATGGGTTCTGAGTTGTCTGTGATGGATCAAGAGAGAGATCTTGGGGTGCTGGTGGACAGGTCGATGAAAGTGTCGACCCAGTGTGCGGCGGCTGTGAAGAAGGCCAATTCCATGCTCGGGATCATTAAAAAAGGGATTGAGAATAAAACGGCCAATATCATTCTGCCTTTGTACAAATCGATGGTAAGGCCACATCTGGAGTATTGTGTCCAGTTCTGGTCACCACACCTCAAAAAGGATATAGTTGAATTGGAAAAGGTGCAGAAAAGAGCGACCAGAATGATTCGTGGACTGGAGCACCTCCCTTATGAGGAAAGGCTACAGCGTCTGGGGCTTTTCAGCCTAGAAAAAAGGCGCCTGAGGGGGGACATGATTGAGACTTATAAAATTATGCATGGGATGGAGAGAGTGGATAGAGGGAAATTCTTCTCCCTCTCGTACAACACCAGAACCAGGGGACATGCACTAAAATTGAGTGGAGGGAGAGTTAGAACAGACAAAAGAAAATATTTCTTTACCCAGCGTGTAATGCATCTGTGGAACTCCTTGCCACAGGATGTGGTGATGGCATCTGGCCTAGATGCCTTTAAAAGGGGTTTGGACAGATTCATGGAGGAAAAGACCATCACAGGTTACAAGCCATAAGCAACCTCCTGGTTTTAGAAGTGGGTTTTCTCTGTGCCAGGTGCAAGGGAGTGGCGACTGGACACAGGTATCTTGTTGTCTTGTGTGCTCCCTGAGGCATCTGGTGGGGCCACTGTGTGACACAGGAAGCTGGACTAGATGGGCTTTTGGCCTGATCCAGCAGGGCTCTTCTTATGTTCTTATGTTCTTATGTTCTTGGGAAAAAAATTGCCCTGCAAAGTGTTAGTCACTTCAGAGGAGGATGAAATGAGAGTGTTCAGACAGGAAAATTAATTGCTCTGGGACACAGTGTTGAGAATACAGGCTGTTCCCTTACCAGAACGGACTCCGCTGATTTTTAATTTAATAAAACCCGACTATGGTGGACGAACTCTGATTTATGGCTGCCAAGTCAAAGTGCCATCCGATCAATACTCTGCCCTGTCCAGAAAACGGTCCCCATTTTTGGACTGACCACAATTTCCTCAAGGTGAAAGGCTGATCTTTAAAAAGTGATCAAGGCCTGTAACTACAATTTTGGAGGGGGGGGGAATTGCTGAAGAGAACTAGAGGCAGCAGAGACAATGGAGTACAGAGATCAGCTGGTGTCTGTCTGGATATGTAGGATTTGGTCTTTTAATCACCTGGGGAATGGAACCTGAAGACTGGCATCCATCTCACCATCTTGGCAGGACAGTCTCTACTCCGTGTGGGTGCCGACTCCTGGCAGGACATGAGACAACTTCCTCTTTGGAGCCCAAATACCCTTAAGCCCTCCCATACGTCCAGTACTTGTACATGCTACATGGGTAAAGTTTTATCTCTTTGTAACTTTTAATTAGCTAAGGTAAAAAAGGTAAAGGTATCCCTTGACAATTAAGTCCAGTCGTGTCCGACTCTAGGGAGCGGTGCTCATCTCCGTTTCAAAGCCGAAGAGCCAGCGCTGTCTGAAGACGTTTCCATGGTCATGTGGCCGGCATGACTCAACACCGAGGCGCATGGAACGCTGTTACCGTCCCGCTGACGCAGTACCTATTAATCTACTTGCAATTTCTTGCTTTCGAACTGCTAGGTTGGCAGGAGCCGTTGCACGGATTCAAACTGCCGACCTTTCGATCGACAGCTCATGGTTCAGTGGTTTAACCCACTGCGCCACTCGCTGGCTCTAATTAGCTAAGACTATGTTGCAAGTTTATAACATTACTAACAACAAAGCTAGCGGAGATGATAATATCCCAGCTGAGCTACTTAAAATCCTAAATGATGATGCTGTGAAAGTGCTGCACTCAATATGCCAACAAATTTGGAAAACTCAGCAGTGGCCAAAGGATTGGAAAAGGTCAGTTTACGTTCCAATTCCAAAGAAGGGCAGTGCCAAAGAGTGTTCAAACTATCGCACAATTGCACTCATTTCACATGCTAGCAAGGTTATGCTCAAAATCCTACAAGCTAGGCTTCAGCAGTACGTGGACTGAGAACTACCGGAAGTACAAGCTGGGTTTCGAAGAGGCAGAGGAACTAGAGATCAAATTGCCAACATGCGCTGGATCATGGAGAAAACACGAGAGTTCCAAAAAACCACCTACTTCTGCTTCATTGACTACGCAAAAGCCTTTGATTGTGTGGATCACAACAAACTGTGGCAAATTCTTAAAGAGATGGGGGTACCAGACCACCTTACCTGTCTTCTGAGAAACCTGTATGCGGGTCAAGAAGCAACCGTTCGAACCGGCCATGGAACAACCGATTGGTTCAAAATTGGGAAGGGAGTACGGCAAGGCTGTATATTGTCATCACCCTGCTTATTTAACTTATATGCAGAGTACATTATGTGAAATGCAGGGCTGAATGAATCGCAAGCCGGAATCAAGATTGCCGGGAGAAATATCAACAACCTCAGATATGCAGACGATACCACCCTAATGGCAGAAAGTGAAGAAGAACTAAAGAGCCTCTTGATGAGAGTGAAAGAGGAGAGTGCAAAAGTTGGCTTGAAACTCAACATTAATAAAACTAAGATCATGGCATCTGGTCCCATCAATTCCTGGCAAATAGAAGGGGCAGAAATGGAAGCAGTAACAGATTTTACTTTTTTGGGTTCCAAGATCACTGCAGACGGAGACAGCAGCCATGAAATTAAAAGACGCTTACTCCTTGGAAGGAAAGCTATGGCAAATTTAGATAGCATAATAAAAAGCAGAGATATCACCATGCCAACAAAAGTTCGCATAGTCAGGGCGATGGTGTTCCCAGTAGCAATGTTTGGTTGCGAGAGTTGGACCATAAGGAAGGCTGAGCGCCGAAGAATAGATGCTTTTGAACTGTGGTGCTGGAGAAGACTCCTGAGAGTCCCTTGGACTGCTAGGAGATCAAATCAGTCAATCCTAAATGAAATCAACCCTGACTGTTCCCTGGAAGGACAGGTACTAAGGCTGAAGCTCAAATATTTTGGCCACCTAATGCGAAGAGAGGACTCTCTGGAGAAGACTCTGATGCTGGGAAAGATTGAAGGCAAAAGGAGAAGGGGAAGGCAAAGGATGAGATGGTTAGACAGCATCACCGATGCAACGAACATGAAAATGAGCGAACTCAGGAAGATAGTGAAGGATAGGAAGGCTTGGCGGGATATGGTTCGTGGGATCACGAAGGGTCGGACACAACTTAACGACTGAACAACAACAATGTTGCAAGTTTGCTTTCCAGATTAGGGGGTTCAAAAAGAGAACACCCGAGATCATCAAGGCAAACATTTACATTGGAGGCCAGAACTGGGTCTCTCCCATTATCCTCTTGCTTTATACTGTTTATATTGTTTATACTGTTGCTTTTCCTAAGCCTGTCCAGATCCTGTTTAAAGCCTAGGCAAACTATAAGGTAAAGGTAAAGGTAAAGGTAAAGGTAAAGGTAAAGGTGACCCCTGACAATTAAGTCCAGTCGTGTCCGACTCTAGGGTGTGGTGCTCATCCCCATTTCAAAGCCGAAGAGCCAGCGTTGTCCGTGTTCCAGCTGCATGCTACGCGCTGCGGCAAGGAGAGTCATGCTGGCCACATGACCACGGAGGCAAAGTATAGAACATTGCAAATTAATGAACAATACTGTACTGAGATTTATGTCATTGCTGTGGTTAATCTATGTTTTTGTAACATCCAGGTTGGATCACAGCAATGTCTTATATATTGGGCTTTGCCTCTGAAAGGTGTCTGGAAATGTCTGCTTTCCAGAATAAGGCAACTAGTTTGTTAAATGAGATGCAGTTGGGGGGAGGAGGGGAATGTTTCCCCAGCAAACATTCTTCACTGGCTTTTAACAGCCATGAAGATCTATTTGCTCTGGCTGCTTTTTATATTATTTGTTATTTTTTTAAATACTTATATGCTGCTTTTCTACCCCAGCTTACATAGTTCATAACACAGTTTACGTAGCAAAGGAATTAGAAGACAGTTACCTCTGTCCCAAAGGGGCTCACTGCGCAATCCTGAGCCGGAAGTTGGCAACAGAACGAGCGTTCCGTCACCGGGAGACATCGCGAACGTGCCGTAAAGCACGTGCTCGAGAGCAAGGGAGGCTGGCGCAGCGGCCGGCCTCCCTTGCTCCGTTGCCAGAGCGCCCCTGCGGCTGCCGGACCAGGTAAGCCGGGATCCGGCGGGAGCAGTTTGCCAGGCAAGGGAGGGGGCCATTGGACCAGTCGGCCCGGGAGGGGGCGGGGGATGGCCGCAGCCATATCTCGGCCCCCGCCGGGTAGCTAGACTTCGGAAATCCAAGGAGGCCGGTTGGGCCAGCCTGCATTTACACCCGGGGAAGGGGACGGCAGCATGGCCGTCGGTGCCCAGGATTTGGCAGGTGGCCCTGGGCCGCCGGCTGGATCCTTACAGTGGATTGCGCTGCCCCAGTCTAAAAGGAGACCCAAGGGAAGCACTAGCAAACAGCCACTGGCAGGGACTATGTGCTGGGACGAATTGAGACAATTGCTCTCCCCAGACTCCCCCTGCTTAATATATGAGCCGCCACATACATGCTGTCCAGTTAGCAGGGATTTTAGTAGAATTGGACTGATGCTCCTCTCTGTTCCTTCGTCTCATTTGCACTCCCTTATCTTATCCCCACATTATCCCCACATTGCCACCGTGCATGTGCACACTGATAAAACACTTCAGAAAAGCAATTGTGATGTGATTCATCATGATTTTTTTTGTGCAGTATTTTCGTAAAGCAGACCTGCACTCCTGTGCATTGATAAAATATCATACAAAAAAACCTGTAGTATAATAACCACAGGTACAATTGCATTGATCTTTCTTTTTTTGCAGTGTTTTATTGATGTGCATGTGCTTGTTAATATTGGGGGAAGGGATCACAAATGAACCAAAGGAACTGACATTTGGTAATAATAAAAAAGGAACAATGCGGAATTCTTAACCATGAGCCTGACTTCAGAAACCAGATAATTCTGAATTCCAATATCCGAGGAGAAATTTGGATGAGAATCTTGGAAGCATCCCTAGTAGAGGACGGCTCACTGCTGCTTGCATAAATGCCCCCCTCCCCTTTCATGCCTTCTTTTTGTAACTGGTTGCTAGACAGGCCTTACCCGTGAGGCTAAGCATCAGTTCTTCTGAATTTGTTTGCTGAAACCATCTCCATTTAACAACATGTGAGCTCCTCCCATCCCATCTCCTGGGAGCGCTCCTAGACTCGAGTGCTAATTTACTGCAAAGAAAGCTAATCCAACACTGACTGCCCAGAGACTGATTTCAGTGATTTCTCTAGCCCCTCTTTCCATTTTTTTAAAAAAACAATTGTAGTTAGCATATAATCCTCCCCCAATCCGTTCATGCAGTTCACCAGGCTTTGCAGTGTTATCTGCTTTGCTACAATATGGTGAGAGAAAGCAAGATTTCCAGTGAAAAGTATTAAGGAGGATTATATGGAGATTAGACAAGAATTAGAATATGAGAGAGAGAGAGAGAGAGAGAGAGAGAGAGAGAGAGAGAGAGAGAGAGAGAGAGAGAGAGAGAGAGAGAGATGCTAGCTGCATATCATTTTAAAAAGAAACACAGCTTTTCAAATACCTCTTTTGTGTTGCCTTTTTAGGCTTCTTGGTTTGTTGGGGTCATAAATACTAAGAATCATAGAATTTGGAAAGGGCTACGAAACCAGCTGCCTGTCAGTCTCCCCTCTCCGCCCTTGACGTTGCACATCATACCCAGGCGATGTATTGTTGTTGTTCGGTCGTTAAGTCGTGTCCGACCCTTCGTGATCCCATGAACCATATCCCGCCAGGCCTTCCTGTCCTCCACTATCTTCCTGAGTTCGCTCATTTTCATGTTCGTTGCATCGGTGATGCTGTCTAACCATCTCATCCTTTGCCTTCCCCTTCTCCTTTTGCCTTCAATCTTTCCCAGCATCAGAGTCTTCTCCAGAGAGTCCTCTCTTCGCATTAGGTGGCCAAAATATTTGAGTTTCAGCCTTAGTATCTGTCCTTCCAGGGAACAGTCAGGGTTGATTTCATTTAGGATTGACTGATTTGATCTCCTAGCAGTCCAAGGGACTCTCAGGAGTCTTCTCCAGCACCACAGTTCAAAAGCATCTATTCTTCGGCGCTCAGCCTTCCTTATGGTCCAACTCTCGCAACCATACATTGCTACTGGGAACACCATCGCCCTGACTATGTACAGGCGATGTATACACTGCACTAAAAGAATCAAAATTCTGTAATGAGGAAGACTGGATTTGAATTATGAATTCTATAGATTTGCACCCTTTTAAAAAATTGTCGCACAATTTTTTATTTGTAACTTTGTGTATTGTTTTATTGATGGTATTATCTATTTCTGCAATTTTTGCACAATGTTTGTTTTGCAATTTGTACTATTTTGCAGAATTCCATCAGTTGCTGCGAGTCTCTGGAACCAGACAGGGCACTGTAGTCTTGGCTACTGGGAATCTTATTCAGCAGTCTTCTTCCTGCACCTGACATTACCCACATACTTTCAAGCAGGTGTTCATAACCATAAGGACTAGAAACTTGATTTTTTAAAAACAAAAATGAAAACTGGAATCCTCAGAAATCTGAATGCCCCATTTGTGACATTCCTGTGCTGCTGCCAAAATGCAGCATACACACAGTCCAATTCATATGTATTTTCTGATCTCAGTGATGGTGGGGCTAGCTGAAGATGAATTCCATGAACCTGCTGAGTTGAGTAGAGTTACTGTATTTCAACTTGCCCCTATCAAGTCCAGTCCTGAACTTTAACCATGTTCTGAAAATTTGGAAGAATTCTCCATTTTAATCACATTCTCTCTCTCTCTCTCTCTCTCTCTCTCTCTCTCTCTCTCTCTCTCTCTCTCTCTCTCTCTCTCTCTCTCTCACACACACACACACACACACACACACACACACACACACACACACACACACACACACACACACACATGACCAAATGCCTTGTTTTTGGATGCAGAAATGGAAGTTTTAGATTATTTTTCTTGAATGGGAATATAAACCAGGATGCCATAAGCTCCATCTTTACCTGAGACACTCCCTATTTTCTAGTCTTAGTGTCTGTTAAGTCACTGATCCTGGTCTGACCCTGGTTTTGCATCTTGGACATGCCTCTTTACAATCTTCTCAGTGTGTGTTGCTAGAATTGTCACTATTGAGGGCTCAGTCCCTTCTGGTATCCAGCTGTAAAGGCGGCTGCATTATCTTGTCTCTAGTGCACATGCATGCAAATGCATGCGCATGAACACTAAGGCACCATGCAGTGTAGATCCTGCCATGTCGACGCTGCAGCCATTGAAGTACATTTTGATCCCTGTTGATGTCATATTGCAGGGCAGTTCCGTTTTTCTACTGTAGCTTTCGCCAAAAGAACAAACGTCAGCTGTGCTTTTAAATTCAAGCATTTGGATTTTATGGAGCGAATGAATCTAGCATATAACAGAGGGAATCAAGCCTTCAGCAATGTGTGATTGTGGCGGGTGGGTGGAGGTGGCATTGCCATACTATATACAACGCGTGATAAAAGGGGTATTACAATCTGTGAAATGTGGGACGCAGAAGTGTTAGACAGTCAGATGGGAAGTGGATCACTCAGGAATGGAAAAGCCCCCTCCCTCCAAAGAATGCTACGCAGTGATGTTGCTGCTCTTTTATTACCTGCAGTGTTTGATAAAAGCTTAAAAGCTTGCACACTTATACGTCAGCAATGGCCCCAAAGAAGACATGATACAGTACTTAACTTAATTTTTATTTCTTAGTCTGCTTTTAATAACCGCTCAGAGTCTAATACATTATTGAGCACCTAAAATATCTGCCAACATATGAGATAAGACCGATCGTTCAGCTAGTCTTGCCATGTCGGTGTCGTTGCTCTACACAGAAGCCGTAAAATAAAGACAAGACACATCATAAGTACAGAATTAGCACACAGTTCAAGCTTCCTTTGTTTGCTCCAGATTTGTTCATTAATAATGATTCGACATCCAATTACAGCCAAATGATTCCTACCCCCCCCCTTTCAGAAAAGTAATCAAAATGCGGGGCCTCAAGGGCTATGATTACATCCAATGGTTCAGAATTGCATCCTTGAAATTCATAATACAGAATTCTTCTTTGTGGATGCCACAGACTGTCTTTCCTCTCGAAGGCAGTTATTCATACCATGTTCCATTGTCAGTGAACAGCTAAATTACTATGCTAAAGATTAAGAAACCCATAATCTCTCTTTAAACACGAGGATCCTCTGAGATGCCCTCCTGCTTAAAACAAAGGGCAGAGAAGAGATGCCTGCTTCAGAAACAGAGTCGGAATATCTCAAGTGCTTGCTGGAGAACCAGCTGTTATCTTTTGGGAGGCCATCTTGTGGCCCAGGACAGGGACACCTGACCATCAGAGAAGGGGTCTGATGACCAGGGATGTATCTAAGTAACTAGGTCGCGAGTGCGAGTGTGAGTACGAGTCATTTTTGCAAGAGTGCGAGTCCGAGTGCGAGTCAGTGTCAAACTTTTTGGGCAAGTACGAGTCAAGTGCGAGTCATTTTTGCACGAGTGCGAGTCGAGTACGAGTAAGGCCAGAAACCACAAGTCACAAGTCACGAGTCGAGTCACTTTGGGGAAAATGGCTTTTCCCCCTGAAAATGGGGAAAAATGACCTCTGAGACTTTTAAATGGGGAAAAATGACCTCTGAGACTTTTAAAGCACCCACTTGGCTCCCCCTATGCCCTTTCCCTCACCTCTCAGTCTTGTCACCACCCATCTGGTTTGGGAAAAACAAGCGTGTCTACATTCAAACTATTCATTATTCCCCCCCTGCACCTTCCCCTTGCTGAGCCGAGCATCCTTTGGGCTTGGAGTTTTGGTCAATGAGGAGGGACTGCTGCGGCAGCTTCGCCTTCCCTCACTCCTCCCCACCCCTCGCGCTTGGAGTTGTGGCCAGTGGCAAACAGACAGCAACAAAAGGGGGGACTCAGAGCCAGGGTTGCTTTCCCACCCCCTTGAAAACCCTTCCTCCCTGCTGCCCTACTCCTCCGAGGTCTCCACTGCGCCTGCCTGCCTGCCTGTGTTGATGCCAGCCATTAAAGGAAAATGACTTGGAAATGGCAAGTCGTTACCCCCACGAGTGCAAGTCAAGTACGAGTCCCGTGAGTCACGAGTGTGAGTGCAAGTGCGAGTCAGTGGATCACGAGTACAAGTACGAGTACGAGTCAGGGAAAAAGTGGCTAAGTCACACTTGCGAGTCGAGTCATTTGACTCGAGTCCCCATCACTGCTGATGACCCATGGATGGGGAAGAAACCATCCCTGGGGAGAGCCCCCCGCCCTCGGAGCCAGGGCCTGAGAAAGAGGGCATGGTCTCTTTACTGCTGCTGCATTAAGTTTTGGTTATTTATTATTCACGTTTTTAGTCTGCTTTTCCACCGCCAAATAAGGCCCGCCTTCAAATCAGCTCACAGTGAAACAATGAAAGCATCCTTTAAAACCAGGAAGTCCAAAGCAACAACAGCAGGCCATCAACCCAGCACAATATATGAGCCAGGATGGTGTAGCGGTTTGGGAGTCGGACTTAGACCTGGAAGATCCAGGTTCAAATCCCCACTCAGCCACGAAGCTTCCTGGGTGACCTTGGGCCAGTCACTATCTCTCAGCCCCACCTACCTCACAGGGTTGTTGTGAGGACAAAAAGGAGGGGAGGAAATATGTACACCACTCTGAGCTCCTTGGAGGAAGGGTGGTATAAAAATGTGATACACACACACACACACACACACACACACACACACACACACACACACACAGCCAAACAAAATCAAATGAAATCAAAAGGCCACCCAGGAAGAAGCATGCCGTGTTGGGGCCAAGTGAGACTCCCGAGGGAGGGAGTTGCGCAACCTGAGCAGCATCACTGTTGAAAGGGGCTCTGTCTGTCGTCGCAGGTCATGGCCAGCCATGCCTTGGGCGGTGGTGGAATCCAGAGCAAGGCCACTGATGCGGCTGTTAGGGAGGGGCCCCAACACTGCTCTTCAGAGGGTGCAGACGCCCCCCCCCTGACTGCAAGACCACATCAGCTTTCCGTTGTCTCTTTAGTGCCGGAGCAACATTGCAAGCTCTCTGTTCCTGGGCTTGCCCTTGCCACTTAGAGCACCCAATGACAGCAGTCCAGGAAAGCTCCTGCCCCAACACACTGGCTCATCTTTCAGCGTCCACAAGACGCTGGGGTCTGCCGCCGCAACAGAGTAATGTGGCTTCTCTCCTGGAAATGGGTTTGTCTTGTATTCTTCCGGACCTTGTAGCCCACCCCCACAGTGAGCAGTCCGTGGACTCCTGGCAGCCTAGCCAGAACTTTTGCTGTGCTTGGTCAGTGTACTTTTGTGGGAACCGGATAAGTAGGGGCAAGCAGCAACCCCCCCCCCCCGTTCCAGTCCTGTATCCATCATTTGCTGAGTTCTACTCCTCCTGAATTCCAGTTTAACTAGGAGAAAACTGGAAGTGGTCTAAAATCGCTGTTTTTCAGCGATCTGAAGATCAGGGAGGCCTGCAGAGGGTCGCGCAGGCCTCCCCGCACCCCCCCAAGCCCCAGTAAGTGCCGAAAACCCGTTTGGGGGCACTTTTTCAGCAGCAGCGGCAGCAGCCCCGGGATCACCATCGCTATGCTATTCCCGTCCCTTAAGGGGGCAGGGGGCAGTTTTTGTTCTCAATGGTGGGTTGCGGCCCACCACTTTGAGAATCACTGCTGTAATGTACACAGTATACACTTTCCTGAGAGTAAGCCCCATTGAACACAATGGTGGGGCTCATTCAGATTAGGCATGCATAGGCTTGCAGTGTAAACTGTCCAAACATTTTAAAGCACTGCCCCTTTCCATGTTTAGCCCCACCCCTTTCCTCAGTTTGCCCCTGCCCCCTCCCCAGGGAAATTACAAAGTCTACGCCTCTGCCGACGGCACCAGACAGAACGGTTTAAAACCCAGTGAACTCTGTCCATTTAATGCTTGATCAGTCTAATCTGCACATTCCTTTTCACAGCCTTATGATGGCAAGGGCATTTAAAAAACATTTTCCTAGATTGGAACGGTTCTCGTGGGTTGTGCATAATGGGAACCGAAGGTATCCAGAGTCTCTTCGTCTCTCTTCCACACGTCTCTTTCCACCTGAGCTCGCGTTGTTTTGCTCTTTGGGTCCATGAATCACATTAATATTCCAGCCCTGTGAAATGACTTGGTAATGGGCTTGTCGTTTGTCATCTCGCAGCTGTGGCTGTCCTTTATAGCTCCAGAGAAACGACAGTGGATGCGAGAGAGTGTCATCATTCCGCTGGCTGGCTGGCTGATGACCAGTTGGCCCCAGTTGGCCTGTGCAAAGGTTACCGTATTTCATACAGGACCATCTTAACCATTAAGCTAAGCTTGCCACAGCGTAGGAGAAGACATCAGCTGTTGGCATGACGTGAATGAGCACTGAGGAACGTTGGGCTCCTGACCTCTCGTGGCCCCTCACTTGTCCTCTTGTGTCCAGCGGTTCTCTGCCTCTTATCCTGGTTTCAGGTAAGTCACAGTGTTCCATTTTGTCTGAACTGGCAAACTATGGTTTATACATGCAAACCAGCATTGAAAGCCAGGGTCCTGGATCAAAGCCATATTTCTAATCCTTATTGTCAGGGGCAAAATGCAAGCTAAGGATGAGTGGATTCCTCCAATGGAGCACCAATTGGCCCCCTTTTTAGTCTGTCACTGTGGCCATTTTGTTCTTTGCTCTGCCGTTCCTTTGTTCCCTCAGTATCTTCAGCGAGGGATGAGTGTCTCTCGTCCAATCAAGGATTTGGGGGCTGCAGCCTCTTTCTTTCCCCCTATTCAACGCAATGGAATGATTAATCTCCACTGAATTGAATAAGGGGAGACAAAGAGTCCGCTATCCCTAAAACTCCTGCTGAAGCCCTTTTCATAAACCCATTTGTCATGGAAAAAGTTATTTGCTAAAAAAATTAACAGAGCATACATTTATTAATACCATTGTAAAAGAAACGCAGATTTCACAGTACAGGTGTCCCCCCCTTAATGACGAATCGCTTAATGACGATCCACATATATGACGGATGTTCCCAAAGTGTAAACAAAGAATTAAAGCTACAGTACTGTATTTTAAATGCAAAAAAAATGTTATCTTTAACTCTCTATGTTTGTGTGTGTGTGTTTCTACCTCCATTGACAGGGAGAAACCTTGTTGTGATGTGTGTTACACTCATAATGTACACTGTGTTTACCATTCATTCCCTATTACAGCTCCCCTGTGTTACATTGAGGACTCGCTTAATGACGGTTTCGCTATATGACGGGTTTTCCAGAACGTATCCCCGTCGTTAAGCGGGGGGATACCTGTAATTAGCTTTGCTATAGAAAGGATTTCTGTTCAACCAGATGCCCAGGATCCAGGGAGAAATTACGCACCCCACTGCAAACCATTGTTTGCTGGTTTGGACAAAATGGTACACGATGGTTTGCCTCAAGCCAGAAGGTAGGCAATCACTTTGTACAATGGGAAGGAGGAGCACATGAGCTCAGGCTCCTAACTGCTCATTCACATCAGGCCAAACCATCCTTAGGGGCATGACTACATCTCGTCCACCTCATAACAGTACTGCCTTTCCCACTGGGGTTACTGTATTCCTCTTGCTTTCTTCTCTGTCACTTCATCGCTCACTTGCCTGAGGCAATTGTTGAAGGGAACGCAGGGGTTCCTTTCAGGAAGTTTGACAGAAATCTGAGAAATGTGCATAGAGTTTTGATAAGGCTGGTGAAATTTTGTTGGGAGGCTCCATGCAGGGGAAAAAAAAAAAAAGGTGATCACTAGATTTTCTCCAAAGCAAAATTAAGAACTATCTTTTAGGTTTCTCATGAGGTGAAAATATGTGTGGAATTTTCAAAAAAGCCAAAAGGACTTCAATTATTTCTTGTATGTTGTGTGTATGTGTGTTCTTGAAGTGAAATTTGAAGCTAACTTGTAGGTTCTTCCTCACATGGCATGTCTGAGGAATTTTGAATCAAATTCAAAAGAGCTTTGGTAGGACCAGTTGATATTTTTGAGAATGGAGTGCAGAGTATGCCAGAACATTTTCTGTAGAAATCTTACTACTATTGCTATATTGTTTTGTTGAAACAAATTCTTTTCCAAAAAGAAGGTGCTTCACAAAATTAGTAACTTGATTAGTAACATGACTTGATTAGTAACATAAGAAATGGATATAGTACCAATCAAACTGGACCATTTCAAAGTGGTAATTAATGTTTTTCAGGCACCCATCCCTATGAAACGTATGTATATAGTCAAGCACAGTCCTCAGAGCCCGCTAAAATTACGGCACAATCCTGTCTAAGTAGAGACTGGCGGAGCAGTTGCTCCGCCAGCAGAGAGGTAAGTCCCTGCGGGGCGATGGAGAAGTGGGGGGAGGGCAGAATGGGTCATTCCAGGGTGTGTGTGGGATGGAAGGATTGAGCCCAGCGAAGGCCTCCTCCTCCTCCTCCTCCTCCTCCTCCTCTGTATCCTATCCCCCTTCACAGGCCTGTTGGGCCTTACATGGGCCTTTCAAGTGTACACCAGCAAAATTGCTGGCATGCATTCAAGTAGGCCCATTGGGGCTGGTGCGTTACTCAGAGTAAAGGGACCAATGTCCCTTTACCCCAAGGAGGCCGCCGGCTGTGCCAGGGCAGGACCAATCCTGCATAAGGTGCAGCGGGCACCTTATGTGCTAGACAGGATTGAGCTTTGCCTGTATGTTAACAGCCTTTGGGTTTTTTCTTTATACTGTATTTAACTATGTAAGAAGAAATGCATGCTTTTGAGCTATTGTGTCTTAAAACAGTTACAAGCATCCCAGTAAAATAAATTTCTTAGTAAAGTTTGAATTCATTTTTTTCCACACTAACTGTGCTTTATTGATTTGTTTTTCATTTTCCCCCACTGATCATACATACAGCCAGGGCTGACTCCCAGGTTCCTTGGCAAAGTGCCCCCCCCATGGGTCCCTCTGACAGAGTTTGTGATGGGGGTTATCCTGGCATTGTTTGTGGAGCTGTTTTCCACAACACTGTAGATGGCAGCACTATACTCTCCTCTCCCTCCTGGGTCTCACTCCCACCAGCAACCGCAAAGGAACGTGAAAGAAAAGTTCTCCATTGCCTCCTCCTCTCCTCCCACCCATCCTAATTGGAAATGAGATGGCACCTGAAGACAGATCAACTCTCTTGGTTGATCGTCACTCCATTACCATCTCCTTCATGTGCCCCCCACCCACAAATGAGAGGTGCCTCCAGGTCTCTAGGGGAACCTACCATTTGCGGAAAGGGCAATGAGACGACAGTGGAGCCACTCGGCCAAGAGACCATTTCTTTGCCCCCTGAAGGTGGATCTTTCAGGGATGGGCAGTAGGCTGTCTTGAGGGCCTGGAGCATTTGACAACTGCCCAAAGGTGCCCCTCTATGGTGCCAAGATGCCTTTAAAAGGGGATTGGACAGATTATGGAGGAAAAGTCCATCACAGGTTACAAGCCATGATGGGGATAAGTAACCTCCTGGTTTTAGTAATAGGCTATCTCTTAATGCCAGATGCAAGGGAGTGACCACAGGAAACAGGTTATCTTGTTGATATCTCCCTGAGGCATCTGGTGGGGCCACTGTGAGATACAGGAAGCTGGACTAGATAGGCCTTTGGCCTGATCCAGAAGGGCTCTTCTTATGTTCTTATACAGCACATGAAATTAACATGGCCCTGTCATTTTGCGATAGCTTTAAAGGACTTTACACTGCCAGAACGCTAGTTCCAGCAGTGTAAGGCCCTCCTAGGATTGGACCGTATAAGTTTATATTTATTGTCTTAAATGAACCTGTTATCTGTACTAACCTAAAAAATTTAGCCTTCAAATGGAGCCCGGGCCAGGGAGAGAATTGTGTCTTTTCTTCTTTGTGTTTTTGAAAAACTTAATAAAACGAAGTTGAAAAAAACCTGAGGATTTTCAAGTGAAAGAACAGTTAAAAAATAGGGTTACTACATTCTTCTTTTAGCTAAATTTGGTCCTGTTACTTTCTGAGATTGAGTTTGGATATATGGGTTTTTCTTGACCTCACTGGCCCAGTGGCGTCACTGCAGGGGGGGGCGGAGCTCTAAGTTCCGCTGCGATCTGAGCCTCCGTTACACGGAAGAACGAAGCGGCCCCGCCCCCTCGCCTTCAGAGCCTTTCAGGGAAGCGAAAGCAACGTTGCGCGAGGGGCGGGGCGCTTCGTTCTTCCGTGTAACGGAGGCTCAGATCACAGCGGAACTTAGAGCTCCGCCCCCCCTGCAATGACGCCACTGCACTGGCCTGCTAGAATCTGGTTTGCAAATGGCCCCAAGCACCTTTACGAAGAAGGTGGGTTTTAGATCAAATTAAATAATGCTTGTAATGATAGTCACTTTTGAAAGTCATGGCCCAAATTGGTCTTGACAGCTTTGTACATTTATTTTCAATTTCAAGAAACATGATGCACATAACCCTTTTGTTTACTGGCATTTGCTTTGCATAGTCATGATTTCAGGGAAGAATGCATTGTGATAAGATAGATTTGCATCTAGTGCAGATATCAGTGTTGCTACTGACACGATCCTGCCCCTTACAAGTAAAATCCACATGTACGAAATCATGTACTAATTAAGTACAAAATCATGTGTTAATTAAGGATTAATTAATTAGCTGATTAGCTGAGGGCCAGGGCTTGGCGTACCCCCAGCACATGGTCTGTGTACCCCTAGGGATACGAGTACCACAGGTTGAGAACCCCTTATGTACTGGGCTGATTTTTAGACTGTGAACCTCTTGGGACAGGGAACTTCTTCATAAGGCTCCATGCCCATTATAAATGCTAGTCTTTCCAAATGCATCTGGACCCTCGGGGAGTGGAAGCAGTGTGGGGGACAGTCTGAAGTCATGAAGAAAAGGTGGAGGAAGGATTAAGCATTCCTCCCCCTGCTGCTTTTCTGTTTCATTTTATCCTCTTCCAAGGTTTTGGGGGGACGGGACAGAAGGACTCCAGAGTGGACGTGAGTTACACACCTGCATCTAACCTCTTGTTGTTGTTCATTCGTTAAGTCGTGTCCGACCCTTCGTGATCCCATGAACCATATCCCGCCAGGCCTTCCTGTCCTCCACTATCTTCCTGAGTTCACTCATTTTCATGTTCGTTGCATCGGTGATGCTGTCTAACCATCTCATCCTTTGCCTTCCCCTTCTCCTTTTGCCTTCAATCTTTCCCAGCATCAGAGTCTTCTCCAGAGACTCCTCTCTTCGCATTAGGTGGCCAAAATATTTGAGCTTCAGCCTCAGTACCTGTCCTTCCAGGGAACAGTCAGGGTTGATTTCATTTAGGATGGACCGATTTGATCTCCTAGCAGTCCAAGGGACTCTCAGGAGTCTTCTCCAGCACCACAGTTCGAAAGCATCTATTCTTCTTAGCTCAGTCCTTACAATAACAGAGGAAGCCCTAACCCTGACCCTGGCTGAGCAGGTAGACTGCTTCTTTTTGAAGTGATGGAGGTTGGTATTTTATTCATGCACTCTATGGTAAAAGGAATGTTGTATGTGCATGTTCAGTGAGGATACATATATACAGTTATGTGGTTCCTAAGGCTGTGCTGAACAACCTATTGAGAACTTATCGGTCCACCCTTCAAACTTTGATGCTAATGGCTATGTGGAGCCGCCATGTTCAAAGCAGTCTACCTCTGCATACCAGCTGCTGGGGATGGACAGCCACAGGAAAGGGAGGCATCTTGTCTTCATGCCCTGCTTGTGGGCTTCCCAGGGAAACAGGACGTGGGTGAGAAACAGGACGTGGGTGGACTTGATGGACCTTTGGTCTTATCCGGCAGATGAGATCTTCTTCCATTTCCTAGAAGACTGCCCCAGCATACGTCAGGTAGGGCACCTTAGAGGACTACATTCTCCCACAGGAACGTAGCTGATTATTGTGGTTATTCTCTGAGCCCTTCTCCGAGTCCTCCCACCGTCAGAGGCAAAGTGGCCAAGGCTGGAGGAGGTCAGGCCCCTTTGTCATGGTCTTTGGAACCCTCTCCCCAGTGATGCTCACCTGGCACCGTTCTCATGTTCTTTTCGGCATGGGATGAAGCCCTTTTTATTTAGCTGGCCTTTCAGATCCATTAGTTTATGAGAATGCTGGAATTTTTAATGCTGCTTCATTATATGTTGTTGATTTTGTTGCTCGTTTAACTGATGGTTGAAGAGTGAGGTAGGAAGTTAACTAGCTAACTAAATGCAGTTTTTAAGTTGGTTCACTGCTGCATGCATTCCAGATTGACTGCAGTGGCGTTGTGTGTGTGTGTGTGTGTGTGTGTGTGTGTGTGTGTGTGTGTGTGTGTGTGTGTAAGTAACAGCCCTTCCTTGTAACGGTGATGACATCATCACATAGCCCTTCAAATGTGGCTATGTGCTATATGTGGCTATATATGTGCCACATATATGGCTATATATTTCAGTGCCTCTGAGGCCAAATGAAGCTAGTTGAGAGTGAGGGTCATGCCATAGCAATGCACGTAAAACCACCAAGAAGAGCAGGAGGACTGGATGGAGATACGGGAAGCAGGCATCTCCTTCCCATTCCCTGTCATGGCCCGTTGTGCTGCCTGCACATGTGGCCGTGGTGGGGTGAATGGAGAAACAGGGCTCTGATGAGCCGTATAGTTAGTATAGAGATTCATCCGTGCACATTCACTGTGTACATTTCCCCATTCACTGTGGGGAAAGATCATACCCATGTTTTTTTGTTTTGTTTGTTTTTGTTTGTTTTTGTTAGAGAGGCTTATTTGCTCATTTTGACGATGCTTTTCCTTTCCAGTTTGTGAGTGGATTGAAGTCCCATGTGCCTGATCTTGCTATTCACAGAGCAAACAGGTGCAGAACCTGTTAACGCGGTGTTAATGCCATCTTCTCTGCATCTTATTAAATGTGTTTTGTGTGGCAAGTTGATTTTTGGAGATTCCCTCTTGCCCGACAGTATTTAACTAGTAGTGAAGAGCCCCCTTTTCCCTAATATGAGACCCTGGATGGGGTCGGCTGAATGTCTCTCATATTTTCATAGCATGAAGTACCATCAAATTGTCTTGCATTGTTCCTGTGCCACAGCCGCTGAACGGTTGTGTGCCTGATTCATGGCACGGAGGGATATCATTTCATGCACCCTGCAGGCTTTGATTCCAAACAGGCTTGCTCCAGCGCAGAAGTTGACGGAGGGCATCCGGGGAGATATTTTAGGGTATTGTTTTCCAAACCGCTAGCCATGCCCAAGAATTGAAGGCACGGCAAAGTGGTGGCTGAGGTCAAGCGTTGTTTGAATGTGTTGCAAATGGTTTCCCCGGGAAACAGCAGATCTGCCCTCCTAGCCAGCTGCAGCATCTTCCGAACTGCGTCTTGTCTCCAGACGCAGCAGAGAGAGGCACCTTGTGGTACTGAGGGGTGAGGTGAGGGCAACTACAAACAATGTGGAGGCAGAAGGCGGAGAGAAGAGACGAGAACAGCTAAAGGAGAACCAATCCGGAGAATGAAGAAACACACAGCGAGAGTGGCACCCTTAGAGCCCTTCAGTATTTCGACACTAAACTCACCCAGAGCAGACGGTAAATGCGTTTTTTTCCTCCTACGTACCTTCCCTGTGGACGGAAATTAGCTTCAATCCTATTCTGGTTTTTTCCCAACTCAATAATTTTTGTAAACGTTATGAAACAGCCATTTTTAAAAGGCATTTAAATGCTTCTCAGGACTTGATTTCATAGTTTTGGTTTTGATTTCATGTCTGGCTTTTGTGGTGGATAAGGGACAGTTTCTGATGGAGGGAGGAAAAAAAGAGGGACTGAACTGAAAAAGTTGTTCATCTTTCATTTTCAGTTTGTGGAATGCTACCAAACCACTTTCCTTGGTTTGTCTGCTCTCTCTCCAATCATATTTCAATACAATTTTATTTTTCTCTGTTTGAAATGTTTTATGTTGCGGCTCTCTTGTAAGAGCTAGATATTTATCCTGACTCATTCATAGAAGAAAGAAAGAATGTTTTTCTTAATAGCATACATCCTTGCATACTCTAACACAGTTTTGAATTTACAGGTATCCAGTTAAATGAACTGACTCTCCCTACAGGAAGGTGTCGTTAGGTTCATGTTCCAACCTTCATGCACTTTTTGTGTCACCTGTGACCAGGTGTTCTCTATTATTGGTTCTCCACCCACCATTATTACCATAGAGCTGTACGTCTCCTAGACAGACTAGACAAGTGGACCAGCACCTTCCCTGTGTTGGCTGCAGAGGGGTTGGGCAGCCTTTACTGTAAGAAAAAACTTAACCTGGGAATGGAAATGAGTCTATGCCATATACTTTATGGTGTTGATACCACCGTATGGTGCTGGGCCACAGGCAGCACAAGCTGGTCTAGGTTCGTGGACGGTCAAGTATCAGTCGGCTCCGGCTGGTGCTACCAGAGAGTTCAATGAGAAATTTGCCAGAGAGTCCAAGTGTAAAGTTATGTGGTGGACTAATCCAGAACAAGGTTGTTCGCTGACTGAGGTGAAAGCTGAGATGTCCAAGGGGGCTGGATGCAGGCAGGTAACTGTCTGTTACCTGCCTCCATCCAGCCCCCTTGGACACCAGTATGGGACACTGGGGACACCAGTATGTGGCAGGTGGGCAAGGCCAATGCGAGCTGCTGACACAGACGCAACCTGAGCTGGAAGCATTGGTCCAGCAGGACAGGAAAGCAAAGGGCCTGTGGGTGTGTGTGTGGGGGCAATCTGGGAAGCGGCGGATGCCTGGTAGGAAGAATATAGCCTCTTTCTAACCCTTAAACTAACCCTTCAGTTAGTTACCTGGAGTGTGGCTCACCAGCAGAGATGGCAGGCAGGGTGGGTTGAGGCCAGGATTGGGCTCTGGCTTGTCATTCTGGCTTGCACTGCAAGGGTGCGTTTGCCAGGCTGGATGTAGCAACGAGCTGTAGTTTGCAAAACAGCAACGACGACAACCAGGAAATGACCAACTACTCTGAGCATGCAAGGGAGAAGGGGAAGACAGGGTGTGCACAGCATCTCCCACGTTAATTTTCACAAGGCCAAGGAATGGGAAGAGGCCCCGCCCCCTTCCCAGCTCAGAGCTCGAGAAGAGGACTAGTGTCTTGACTCCTCAGTTGCACTCAGCTCTGCAGGTGCTCAGAGCATTTCCAAAGTTCAGTGTCAGCTCAGAGATGATTGAGACCCCTTGAGTGAGGGGAAGGTTGGTGGAGAGGGCCAAGGTTGGCTGGCTGATGATGAGCCAACGTTTGTGGACCCAGAACCCCAAAAAGCAGCGAGAGAGAATCGCACCTCTGCACCCTCTTTACATCGCGGAGAATCTTGGGGCACACTTTCTGAAGAGCATGGTGCACTCACTCGGGGGTGGCAAAAATGGGCCAGACCACCCTTACCAAAGCTGGCAATTGCAGTTCTGGCCGCACAGCCTGTCAGCTGATAAACAAACTCCTCTGGGGTCCAAGTGAACTGTGGCTAATTGTGCTGGAGGAGATGCAGCAAAGTAATTTTGTGGAGGCTACTTGAGGCAGGAGGCAGGTATCCCAAAACAGGAACGTAACCATAGCTAAGTGTGAGCAGGAGGCCTTTGGCAACCAAAGTGCGAGTCTCACCAGAACTGGCATTAGAGTTGGTGATGTAGTCAACATCTTGGAAGGAAGGTCAACCTGGAGACAATTTCTGCTCAGTCTGAACGGCCAAGGGTCGCACCTGAGGTGATGTGAAAGGGGTCATCATTCCTTTTAAAAAACTTTAAAAAACAACAACCAGTCACAGGTGGTTTGGGGCCAGATCCAGATTGGGGCCATGGTGCAGGGGAAGGGGTTAAAACCACACACCCCTGTAATGTTGTCCAGATCTGAATCAAGCCCTTGCTGGCTGCTGTTTGTTGTTAAGAACATAAGAAGAGCCCTGCTGGATCAGGCCAAAGGCCCATCTAGTCCAGCTTCCTGTATCACACAGTGGCCCCACCAGATGCCTCAGGGAGCACAAGACAACAAGATACCTGTATCCTGTCACCACTCCCTTACACCTGGCACAAAGAAAAGCTACTCCTACAACCAGGAGGTTGCTTATCCCCATCATGGCTTGTAAGCTGTGATGGACATTTCCTCCATAAATCTGTCCAATCCCCTTTTAAAGGCATCCAGGCCAGGTGCCATCACCACCTCCTGTGGCAAGGAGTTCCACAAACCAATTACACGCTGGGTAAAGAAATATTTTCTTTTGTCTGTTTTAATCCTCCCTGTCCCCTAGTTCTAGTGTTATGTGAGAGGGAAAAGAACTTTTCTCTATCCACTCTCTCCATCCCATGCATAATTAATTGTTAAGAAAAGTAAAAGACTTGAAAAGTTGATGACACTAGTTTTCATGCCACTTCTAGTTTGACCCTAAGAGATCTGCCCAAAGGAGAGCTAGAGCAACAATGCAGGCAGAGAGAGCCAGACTGAGCCTGCAAGCGTTGATAGCTGGCCAGGTCACAAGGAACCAGCTGGGTAACTGGGAAGTGGGTGTGGAACCATGTCGGGATCTGTCCAGATTCTGCTGCCCATCCTGAAATCTTGAGCAGCCAGCACCCTACAAGGGGCGTCAGGACGGACGCAGACCAGGAGGCTTCCGGTTTGAATCCTGGCTGATCGTGTTTCCAAGGGAGCAAAGGCCCAGTGGGCCCAAGAGAGCATCTCTCGAAATTGTTCCCATTCTTTTCACAAGACCGAGGCTATTACCTACTTTATTCTGTCTTGTCCTCTTAGTCATCTGTTGTTTGTGCTAGGCTGCTTTATGCTTGAAAATAGGTGTCTGGCCTTTTTTTCCTGAGGAATTTTGTTTTCAGATAGGCTAAGTGGAATGTTTGGCTATCCTATTATGGAAGGTCTTAACAAGATCTCTACAGTATGTTGTATTGGGATCTGGCCCACCAGAACTGCATCAGGACCGGGGAGCAATGCAGCTTGCTTTTTTTTTCCCTATAAAAAGGAAGCTCCTTGTAGCCTTCTTGTCTCAGCCCCAGTGAAATGCAACAGCCTGTTCTTTTACAAATCAGTTTTTTTAACCAATCAGAATGTGAGCTGATTCACAAAATAGGTTTGCTTCATTGGTGCGCAACAGCCAGAGAAAATGGATGAATGGCAGTCTGGCAATTGTGTTGACAGTGATGGAGCCTCTCAACCAAAGACACAGACCAAAGCAGGGAGTCCATTAAATCGGGATGAAGGTTTTCTCAGAAAACACGTTTGCAGGGTCATAAATCTGGGTGGAATAAATACCATAAAAGCACACTTAATGCAGAAAGAAAAGCATAGACTACTGGCATAGGCATAGTCTAGTTCAGTGGCTAGACTCACTCTCCAGTGGAAAAAGCTGGGGGGGGGGGGCTGAGACCTTGGGGAGCTGCTATCAGTCCAAGTACTGGCCTGAATGGAAATTAAATGTCCATTAAAGTAGCATTAATATGCATTAAATATGCATTAAAAAGGTGCAAAATATTTGGTTGGAAACAGCATTAAATACGCTGGCAAGGAGGAGTGTTTCCAACAGACGTGCATGCTATTCCACTCCCCCAGCCGGGCCCCACATATGTAGAACCACATGTGTGATTATTCCTCCGGAGAACCTATACTCGCTGATCAACTCACTGGTTCTACACAATGTGATTATTACTATAAACAATTAGTTAGGCCTGTCATGGGGCCCCATTTCCATGGAATTGGGGTTTCTTTCAGCAGTTTGGTGGAGCTGAGGGAAGCCAGCAAAATTTACTGGAGTTCTCACACCTTCAACTGCGTGGTGACTACCATTTTGTAGCTCTCCAGCTGCCCCGTTAAAAGGGGCAAACTAGGAAAAACGAGGGATGCCGTAAAAATGGCAGCCCCCCACTGGCAGCCTCAGGTTGTTTTTGGGTGGGTGGCTGTCTGTCATTTTTTTTTCCACAAAATGTCCATCAGAAATGGCATCCACTAGTCAACGGTACCACCTGTCAATACAAAATGGCAGCCTCCAGTTCATTGGAGCCATGAGGCACTGCAGCAAGTCCCCTACATCATGGCCCCACCCTTGAAAGTGCAAGGAAAGGAGATACTTCACCCCAAAGCATCCTCAACTACGGGCCAAACTTTCAAAAGTAAATGTACTGTAACTTGTAGCCCCCCCAATCAAACCAAAAGATCAGGCTCAGTGAAGTCTCGCCAGGCTCACAATCGCAAACTGTTCCCATGAAAAGAAAAGCTGGGAAACATCTAAGGAAACCAATGTGGCTGCAGAAAGAACTTTCTAAAAAACTGAGAAGCAAGAGGAAGTGGAAGGAGGGTCTGTTAGCTAAGGAATTGTACACAAGCACAGCCCACACCTGCAGAGATGGTGTCAGGGAGGCTAAAGCACAGAATGAGCTGAGGCTAGTGAGGGATGCTGAAGACAACGAAAAGGACTGTGGTGGGAGAGCAAGGAGACCTGCTGCGTGGAGATGAGGGAGAGAAGGCAGAGCTGCTCTGGTCTTATTCTGGATCTGTCCGCTCCCACAAGGGGAAGGTGGCCCAACTTCACAGTTGCACTCATGAAGAACTCCGGATAGGTCAAGAGATGAGTAGGGGAACACCTAGTTACTTTTAGTCCCTGGGACCCGATGAATTACACTTCAGAGCAGTGCAGGAGCTGGCAGGTGTGATCTCTGAGCCTCTGTCTGTAATCGTTGAGGACTCAAGGAGAACAGGAGAGGAGCCAATGTTGTGTCCCTCTTTTTAGAAAAAGGGAAGATCTGGAAACCTACAGACCAATTCCTGGAGAGATCCATCCTGGAACGTATGAATAAGTGGAATGTCTGTGAGCAGCACTTGGAAAATAATGGGCAGGGGTTTTTCTAGGAGCCCGCAGGGGGTTGTCAGGAACCTGCCATGCCAGATGAATCTCATCTCCTTCTTTGATAGGAGTGATGCATGGGAACATGGTGGACATTGAGCACCTAGATTTCAGCAAAGCATTTGACAAAGTCTCCCATGATACTCTATCTAGTGGCTAAAATGGTAAATGTTGTTAATATTTAGTAGTAGTAGTAGTAGTAGTAGTAGTAGTAGTAGTAGTAGTAGTAGTAGTAGTAGTAGTAAAATGTGGGCAAGATGGTACTACTGTTAGGTAGATTCAAAGTCGGTAGAACAACCATTCCCAGTGAAGAGTGCTATGCAATGACTCTACATCAGCCTGGAGGGAGGTATCAAGTGGAGTGTTGCAGGGTGTTTTTGGGCCCTGTTCAATGGGTTTTATATATGGTCTGGATGAGGGGGTTGAGGCTTATCAAATTTGCAGATAACACAAAGCTGGGGTGTGTGTGAGAGACAACTAGCACCCTAATTTCCTTATGTTGGGGAAAAGACAGGGAATAAGGAGTCTTGCTGAGATACACTTGCTCCGGTCCCCTTGAGGGGTCAGAGCACACGCTTGCAGTGGGCCTCACTGTGGCAATCTGAAAGAAGGACACCGTCTGGGCTTTCCAGCTGCTGTGATGAAATATGGATAAGACTTTGCTCTCCAAACATCAGGGAAGATTTCATCAGATGGAGCAGTGTCACCAAATTGGGACCATCTCGAAAGACAGCCCAGTGCACCGGGGGGAGACATGACAAACCACCTTTGTAACTGGATTAAAAAATATACCGGTATATCTATGATTTCTTTGCTTTTGACAGCAAAATGAACTTTGCAGCCCCAGCAGTCCTGGTGCCAGGTTGACTCTCTGGAATTAGGGGGAAACAGCAAGGTGGCCACATTGGCAGACGATCTCAACCCTGTCAGGGTGGTGAAACCAAAGGGGATTGTGAAGAGAGACTGGGTGAATGAGCAACCCAACGCAGATGCAGTTCAGTGCAAAGAAATGTAAAGTGCTGCACACTGGGGCCAAGCACCCCAAGTTTGCATGTATTTATTTATTTAAAAAAATTATACCCCGCCTTTTCCTATGCTGAAGGCAAATGCCAAAGGCGGCTTACAACAAAGATTAAAATACATAATTTAAAATACATAAAATAAGTTTAAACAATACATAACCATACATAAACAAGTTTAAAAAACAATAAAATCCACTGGGGGGGGCGACAGTATGGAGCAGAGAAGCAGCATGGCAGAGCATCTTGAGATGCAGGAGGCAGACCACAACCCATCACCCAAACGCTAGACGAAACAGAAACGTTTTGAGCCCTCGCCGAAAAGTCATGAGGGAGGGGGTGGTTCTCAGATCCCCTGGCAGGGAGTTCCACAGTTGTGGCACCATGGCAGAGAAGGCTCGGCTCACCCACGTGTTGCCACTCCCCTAACCTGCGATAGGGGTGGCACTCGCAGGAGAGCCCCCTCAGATGACCTAAGAGAGCGGGACGGAATGTATGGGAGAAGGCGGTCCCTCAGATATCCTGGGCCCAAACCGTGGGAGCTGAGCTGTCTGTGATAAGCCAGGAAAGAGATCTTGGGCTCATGGTGGATACCCTGTTTCAGAGGCGTATTTAGGGTGGAGCAAGCGGAGCACCCGCTCTGGGCGCCATCGCCCGAAGGGCGCCCCGCCGCTCCGCCCGCGAGTCGGACTCGGACTTGAGTCCGAGTCTGACTCGGGCTGGCCCCCTCAATCGTTAACATGCCCTTTTCCCTCAGTTAACAGACTGAGCATGCGCAAAAAATTGCGCAGCGGGCCTTCCTTAGAAGGCCCCGGGCAGCTGGCCGGGGAAGACGTCCCCAGCCGGCTCTCCTGATTGGGGGGGGGTCCCGCCGGGAGCGCGCCCCTCCCTCCCGGAGCGCGCCCCTTCCTCCCGGAGCGCGCCCCTTCCTCCGGAGCATGCCGCGGCCTGTCGGCCGCAGCACGCTATTTCCTTATAGGGGCGCCTACCCCCCCGTGCTCCGGGTGCCAAGAGAGGCTGTTACGCCTCTGCCCTGTTTCCCCGAAAATAAGACCGAGTTTTATATTAATTTTGGCTCCCCCCAAAACACAGTAGGTCTTATTTTCAGGGGAGGTCTTATATTTATGAGTGCCAGCAAAAATCACGCAAAAATGATGGTAGGTCTTACTTGTTGGGAGAACCTTTATTTGGGAGGTTATCTAGGAGATTCTTAGCAGAGTTTGTTCCCTCTTACACCCAGGCAGACTGCTATTAGCTAAATAAACACACGAGGCATATGCTGAGTTAAGTTGCAAAAAGAAGAAGTTTACTCACTGTTCAGCTCATATATACAGCATCTGATTAAGATCAGAGGTTACTCTAACTTAAAGGATGAAGCCCCCCCCCTACAGCTGGGGGCCTCCTGCATGAGGTCAGCTGTAAGATGGCCGCCTGGGCTCCAGAGCCCACATGGCACACATCCATCCACCTTGGAGTCAGGAGAGAGAAGAGAAGTGAGAAAGGATGAAGAAGGAGGAAGTAGAGTCAGGGGCCACGCCCTTCCTTTGGAACACAGAGGGGTCAGGTAACAGGTCCTTTCAGGTGACCGGACAACACACTGCCCCCCAGTGTCCACCCTAGTGTCCAGCAGACGAAAGCTGCCCATCTCCAACATTACTTTCAGGGGAGGTCTTATTTTCAGGGAAACACGGTAGAGAGCGCACTGAAAACATCAATCCAGTGTGCAGCAGCTATATAAAGAAGACCAATTCCATTAGTCTGCTAATATTATAATTGCTGGAAGAGCGACGGCCTGTGAGCAGAGCCACTCAGTATGCAATCAGTGGATGTCAGTATACATGTTAATCCCCACCTGTCGGGGACCCTGTAACCTATCTTGCAGCTAGTTTAAAGGCTTGTAGGTTGCTGACTCCTACTTTGACTAGACCCCATCATTACCGTCGTTTCTTTTTCGGGTTTTGTGCTCTGCCTGTGTAACTACGGCTGCAACTCTTTCGTTGTTGCAGTAAAGTTCTTAACAAAACTCAGCTTACTGTGTATGGGACCGATTGATTCCCTTAACTCTGCTAACAATAATGACCTTGTACAATCGATGGTGTGACTGCATGTAGAAAACTGTATACAGTTGACCCACATCTTTCGCACACTTTTCTTGCTACGGGTTCAACTCGTACTCAGCCACAAACAAACAAACAAAACAAACAAACAAACAAACAAACAAACAGAGAAAAACAATTTAAATAGTGCAGGTGACTCTGCCCTGCCATTGCACTTACTAAATACATGCCCCAGAGTGAGTCTGAGATCGGAGAATGAAGCTGCTGTTCCCTCAGTTGGTCTCAGTTCCCATGTGTTCTTCGTGGTTGTTTTTTTAAAGGGACAGTATGTCTTTTTTTTGGACATAAGGGATTTTCAAGGTAATTTTGAGTAATGTACTGTATATATGCAATCTTAGTTTTACGCTCTGACTCTGAAATGTACCTCTCATGTAAGATGTGGGCCGACCGTACAGTTCTGGTCACTACACCCCAAGTAGTATATTGTAGAGATGGAAAAGGTGCAAAATGTTTGGTTGGAAACTTGTGTGGTTGTCTGAAATCTGTGAGCTTTGAGTCCTAGGCTAGTCCTAGGCTAGAATATTTTGCATTTTGCTTTGGGCCAACAGAGGGCCAAACTGGAAGTGCATGATCATCTTTTCATTTTTAAAACTTTTTTTTTTAAAAAAAAGGAATCCATAGGCTCCCAATTTGGATGCAAACCAAACCATGGCAGAGGAGGAGATGGGGTTAACCCTTTGCGGCATGCCATGGCCCCAGTTTGAATTGAGCTGTGAAGCTATTATTTGCCCTGGTAAGGAAATTGCTATGGATGCAACAGCAGCTTCCCTCCCTGGTTCAAGGAGCAGATTTGGGGGCCTGACTCAGGCTACAATCGTATGCACACTTACCTAATGAACACAATAGGACTTACTTCTGAGTAGACACGCCTAGGACTGGGATGTCAGACTGGAGCCATGGCATGAGGGGGGAGCCTACAACCCTCTCCCCCTTGCTGCAGTCGTGTGGGTCATCATCAGCTATTAAAAATAAGTTTTAAAAGCCCAGAGAGATAATGATGCATTAATGTCATGTCTAGTTTGACCCTGAATTTAAAGGATGTGCAAAAGAGGCATAAACTCGGAACGTCTCTTTCCACTGGCATCATTAGCTGTTGGAGGACAGTGCAGTTCACTGAGAGGGACAGGAGTATATAAAGAAACCTCTTCCTCCAGCCTCATTAAAACAGCACCTACCTGTAGCCTCAGAGTGCGCAGCGTTGCTGATCCAGACTTTGAACCTTGTTGTCTAATACGTACATGATGAGCATGTGTATGGGGTGTTGGGTGCATGCCAGGCAACTGCTACCCAGACCAATCTCATCTTGCTTTTGCCCAGGCTGATGGCCAGAGAGCTTAAGGTCCCTCAGGCCTTTGGATAAAAAGACCAACTTTGGTTTGTTTGCGTCACAAATACCTCACCTTCCCCGGCGACTCCCAAGAAACCTTTGGAAAAGTCCATGACAAGCTGCACCTTGCCTGACTGTCTCATTCAGACCCGCAAACAACGCTGTGTGCTAGGTGTTTTCTGGCTGTGACAGGGGGGTGGACTAGATGACCTTGTGGGTACCTTCCAACTCTTGTGGGTACCTTCCAACTTCCAACTCCAATGATTCTATGCCATAAACAAGACCATTTGTGGTTACCTTCAACTCCTGACTTCCCTCACTAGCTTCACTGACAATTCAATCAAGAGCCTTATGCTAACTGGGACGCATGTTTCCTGAGCAATTGAGAAGCCCCCAGCCAAACTCTTCCCCACTGTGACAGGAGAACAGTAGAAAACATCTGTCTCCACCAGTGCACGTGCACTCCTTTCTCCTAATGGCTAAGAGCTGGGTCTACATCAAGCCCCTCCACTCGCTTCAATAATCCCAAAACTGCTGTGCCATCCCACTACCGGGGCAAATATTAGAATGCTTGTTTCCCTCTCCAGCCTCATCTTCTTCTCTCTGAGCGCAGCGACCCACAGCTCAGCCCCATCTTTGAGTTGTCTTCCAAGGAACCTTTCCTTGAAAAGCCCTCTCCACTTCTGTCCCTGAAACTGGTAGCTAAAGCTACCTACCGCCTGGCCCCCTCCTCCCAAGATCGCTTGTCAAATCCTTGTTGCCTCCATGTTTTGGAACTGTTCCTTCAAACCAGGGGGTCACTGCGTCTTGGCTTACTAGCTCTGCAACTCCGGCATCGACTCATTCTAGCAAATGTAGAGAGGTGACCTTCGCCATTGGCCCCAGCATGAACTCCCTCTTGGTTGCATGTGCAGTCAAATTGACAACATGCCTTCTGTTTCTGTCCCCACTCCCCTGGTTTGGTGTGAGTGAGAGTCTAGCAGCCCACTCCTACCCCCTGCCACTCCAGAGCATGCAACTGCGCCAACGGAACATGCACTGCATGCTGTGGTGGGGGCGTGACTGAGAAGGCCGAGAGGTCATTAAAAAACTTTACTTACCTCCCGGTAGGCCATGTGGTCACCAATGGGTCTCCTTGGACCCACGCCAGCTCATTCGCAAAGGAGAGGAGAGGAAGGGGGTATGTTGGGCACCAAAGAGAGAATCGCATCCTCCGCAAGTCGCTGCCACTGGGGTCCACCCCCACTGGAAAATCATGAGAAGACACTTGCCCTGTGTCTTCACACTTGCCCTAAGAGGGAACTTTTCATCATATGTGGTGGACATGTCCCCAAGCAAAGAAGTATTGGACTCAGATTCATAAACAGATAGAGTTGATTTTAAAGATTAAGGTTCAAAGGAAACCGGAAACCGTTTTTGTTGGGTATGAGGGATGATCATGTAGGCGAAAAATTCCAAACTCTGTTTTTATATATGAGAACTGCGGCAAGAATTTTATATGCACAATATTGGAAGAATTCGGAGATACCTTCGCTGGAAGATTGGTGGTTGAAAGTTTTGGACTATGCTGAAATGGATAAACTTGCAATTTTAATTAAGGAAAAGTCAGTTAACCTTTTTGTGAATAACTGGAAACCATTTATTGATTTTTTAAGAAAGAGAGAGAAGAACGATGTGATGATATGCGGATTTAATGAATAGAATATGGGTGATATTTTGGCTTAGTTGGATAGTATATGTAGAAAATAGTGAATAGTATGCTAGTAGGATGTATTGCTTCGCGCTTGCTATAATCTTACGCGCTTGCTTTTTATCTTTCAATATATTAATAAAATATAAATATATGGAGAAGACACTTGCCCTGTGAACCCCTCATGGAGTGGCTCTCAGCATTTGCATCTTTCAAAATAAGTAAGAGGAAAGGCCAATATGACTGTGAGAGGTGGGTCAAGAAGACCTGCAAATGGAATGGGTTGCAAACAGGCAGCAATTGCTAGAGGAAAGGTCTGAGCACAGCTTCTGACCCGGAAGTCTGGTCACCTAATCCCAGATGTACGTGAGACTTGCTGCAATTGCTCAGAGGTCAGGGAAAGGCTTTCTGCACATGCTTTCTGCACATGTCTTTATTAATGTCATGCATTCTGAACATGGTTCCTGATATTTGATAGTCGCTTCCAGAGCTGGATGTTAGCTCCAATGAAGCCATGGCTGCAGATGCACCCCTGAAACCGGATCTAGATCTATGGTGAGACTGACCTGCTTCAATGAAAAGGCCAGTGGGAAAACCCCACAGAGATGAGCATGAGAGTCACTAGTTTCTTCTTTCCCTGCTGCGCATGCGCTGAGGCTGTACTTTGCATGCACAACCACATATGTAAAAATTGCAAATAAAACATTTGCACAAATGCTTCTCTGATTTGTTCCCTCTTTAGTGAACGAACGGTGGGAACTTAGTCGCTAAACCCCCTGTTTTCTAGCCTCCCAACTTATTATTACCTTCGCCTAAGGGGGGGGGGGAAGAAGGAAAATAATCTTTGAACCTTGACTACCACAATGTGCATTTTTTCTCCCCACCTTCTCGGTGAGTTGTTTATTTTCAGGCGGATTTATTTTCCAAGGTCTTCAGGGTGTTTTGAGAGCGCAAAACAATAGGGAGAAGCCCACTCGCGCGCCCCGCCTTCTCTTGTCCAGGGCGCTTTCCACCCAACTGATGCCAACTCTTTTTTCTCAGGTGCCTCCCGATCCTCTGTCGTCCGATGCAAGCCGGGAGCCAACTGCCCCAGCACACAGAGTGGCCTCTGCAGGCAGCTGTCTGCTTTGTCTGCTGCTGAAGATTCTGCTGCTCCCATTCTAGAGCTGCAGAGTCGAAGCCCCTCTGGATTTTGCCGGCACGGCAGAGGAGAGAGGCAGAACAGATCAGGTAGGCATGCCAGAGCGTCAGCATCACCAGTCCTCTCATGTCTCGGGTGCAAAAGTCTCCCCTGTCCCACCCAAGCCTGAATCATCAGCCTTTTCTCTGCTGCAGGCATCATACGACCCACCCTTCTGTCTCCTGCAGAGTGGGGGGCTTGGCAGGCAGGAAGGATGGAGGGGCAGAGGAGGTGTGTAGCTGCCGCATAGCAATGTTGGGTTGGTGGCAGAGAAGTTGCTTGCCGAAGACCAGTTAGAGCAGCAGAGGACCGTTCCAGGGTGACTTGCTCATTTCCCACAGTTCGTCCTTTGAGAGGGACACGGTCAAATCCCGATGCTACCTACATTCCCCTGTACAGATGCAGCTGCGCTGGCACAGGCAGTGCTCTATCTCGCAGGGGAATTTAGGCTGGAGGTCTCCTCAGGGTAAGCCCCAGCCACCGGGGCTTTTTGTCCCATTGCCCGCCACCTAAGGCTCAGCCACCACTATGGGGCAACTCGGACCTGCGCAAGCTCAATAAGCTGGAGGAAGTCTGCATTGCCCTGTGTTGGCGGAGCAAGTCTGGGAAGGTGATAGGATACGGTGCGCCAGCGCTGCCAATCCTGCCCTCTCGTGGGCCTGACCCATCCTCCCCCACCCTGTTCTGCCCCCTAAGGCAGCTTACCTGCTCCGTCCCTGGAAGCACCAGTGCCAGCGGGAAAGAGACAGTCTTCCCGCCCGTGCTGCAAACAGGTGAGCGGTTGCAACGTGATTTACGGCACATTTGTGACAGTCTGTGCCGGTGGATTGGGCCGTGAATCTTGGGGACCTCAAAGTCCGCTCGGTTCTGCTGTTCCTCTTTACCTCATTCATTTATGAAGCGAAGAGGAAGACAAGAGGAAACCCGAGGAGGAAAGACTCCTCTTTGGTCTTCATAAAAGATCCGTCTTGGATCACCAGGGAGCTGCTGAGAAAGGCATCAAGTTTTTCTTTCCTTCCTTGCTGTCTTTTAATTGCAGCAGTATAACTAGTCTCAAAAAGGCAGAAATAGGATTTTTCTTCTGTCTTCTTCTGTAGAAGTCAAGGTGCCACCTTGGAATCTTCTTGGAAATGTGGATGGGATGAGAGCAGCCACAATATGTGCATCTGAGAGCACAATTACAACATAGATTTAAACAGGTTTGTGACCAAAGAACCCAAGGAAGTCTTTTTACAGCCCAATCCTACTTAAGGATCCGCCGGGCGGCCAAGGCAGCCCACGGCGGAAAGTCTACTCAGGGAAGGGGATGCTTCCCCGAGTGTAACAGCGACTGGGGCTGGTAGGCATCCTTGGATTTCCGCCAGCTATTTTGCTGGCGGAAGTCGAAGGAGGCCCTGCCGCCCGGCGGAGACCGGGATATGGCGGACGCCATGCCCCCATCCCCGCTCGGGGCGGCAGAGCCTATGGCCGCCCTCCTGGCTCCGCCGTCCCTCCCCTGCCTCCACTGTCCCTCCCCCCCATCCGCCCCCCGGCCCCCCAACCTGCTGGATCCAGACCTACCTGGGTCCGGTGTCGGGCCGAAGGCTCCAGCGGCAGAGCTGGGAAGGCCGGCCTTACGGCATGTTTGCGACTATTCCGGGCGGTGGACCACTAGGTCCGCCGTCCATAGCTTAAACAGGATTGCACCGTTAGAGACCCTTAGACTGGAATCCTACAATAGTTTCTTACAATTGAACACAATGGGACTTACTTCTGCAGAGATATGCATAGAATTGTGCTGTTCGCCACAGTTCCCAAGTCTACATTCTTATGAAGCTGGCTGACATTTATGCCTATCCATCTATGACAGTTGTGTTTTGCCCTTCCTCCAAGGAGCCCAGGGTGGTGTATGTACTCTCCCCTCTCTCTATTTTGTCCTCACAACAGTCCTGTGAGGGAAATTAGGAAGGGGGTTGATGGTCACCTAGCGAGCGTCATGGCTGAGTGGGAATTTGAACCCGAGTCTCCCTTGTCCTAGTCTGGCGTTCTCACATGACTTTGTTGGAGACACAAGTTTTGCTTGTGCTAAAGACTTGAGTTCCTTTATACAGCCCTAAGAATGAAATAGTTCTGAGATAAACCAGCAGGTGCTGGGTGAATATTTGCTTCATGGCTCCTTGATAGGAAACTGCCTCTTGGGAAACAAAGTTTGCAGCACACCCTTTGTGAGTAAGTAGAGTACAGGACAGTCATGGGTAGGCTGTTGTAGCATTGTGAAGCCTCGGTCCCGGAGTGACTTTTAACAGAAGACAATTAAAAATACCTTTCGTTATGAAGCAATTGGCAAGTGTCCAATCTTCTCACCATTTCCTGGTGCTGACCCTGACAATATTGTGCCCGGGCAGGAAACTGGCTGCATTCTGGATGGTTTCCTGCACAAGTGATAATATTTTGCATCCAGAGAATCTCTGATTTGTTGTGATTTTTTTTTAAAAAAAAAATAACCGAGTTTCTAGCCTTCATGGTTTCAACATGAGTGTTGTGTATCAACAGAAACCTTGCACCTTAAAGTCTGGAGATTTTGCATCTAGAAAGTCTTGCTGGTGTTGTTGTTCTTGCTATTGTTGCTACCACGACAACTGTCCCCCCCTCTCCCAAAGGACAGTTCCTTGCCCTCCAGGGGAGAAGGAGGGGCTTGGGGGCTTTTGTTGCACCCAGGTCCAGAGTAACATGTAGTTTGCCCCTGAATGTGTGAACTGACTGCATTGAAAACTGTCGCATTTGAGGTCATGGGGAAGCAATGAATTAAAGAGAAGCGGGATTCCTAATAACTAATCTGTTCAAATCTGGCACACTTTGTTTTATGTCAGCTGGATTGTTTTATGTCAGTTTTCATTATGCAACACTGAAACAGTGCAGATCAAAAGCAGGTGACCATGTTGATCAGTAGAGTAGAGTCTACTCAGTAGACCAAAATCCATCAGTTTTGATGAGCCCTCAAGCATTTCAGATATGAAAACAGGACATGCTTGTAAGTAAACACCCCCTACATTCATAAGAAGGGTCATTGCCTCTGCCCAACTGCCCTACAGCTGAAGACTCCGCCGCTGGCTGCATTAATCTAGGAGGCTGTGCTAGCCTGGCCTACCCCGATTTCAAAGCCCAGACAACGTGTATTGTTTTGGTGAAAGTCGATATAGGACAAAAAAGGAATTGTCCTGTTATTACGAATTCAGAACATAGCTTAGCACAGCCGCTGTATGTGCGAAATGTCAGGCTGTGCACTGCCTGGTGCCAGAGTGTTCATGCATATGCATGTGCGCTTGTGACAAGAGGCATCTACCTCCACTCAGAGTGTTATTTATTGGCATTTATTTTAACATGTATATACGGTGTACAGCATTTCTACTAGAAGGACCTGCAGGGTAGTTTACAGCAGGCAATAAAATACACCAAAAACAAAAACAAAACAAAACAGCTTGGGCTCCTTCCCTGACACCCATTTAGAGTGAGGGAGGCATTTCTTCCTGTCCTCACTCCGAATTCGCTTTGTGAGATCACATAGCCAAATCTGACTGGCTACACGGTGGTGTGACATTTTATGTGAGCCCTTGATTTATGCATTTATTTAAATGGTTGTATCCTGCCTTTCTGTCCTAAATGGGGCCTTCAAGGTGGCTAATAAACATTATTAAAAGCAAAATAATGCATTATTAAAAGCAAATGCAAATTAAAAGCAAACAAAAAAAGCAATTATTAACAGCAAAATACAGTAACGTATTTTGTAAGGCAACAATCTTAAATCCACACCATTATCAGCAGTAGTATTTGAATAGGGAAGGAGAAAGTAGATACAGATGACTGGTCGGGGGTCACTTAGGAAAGCAAGACAGTGGGGGCGGGGGGAATGGCATTGGGGCAGCAGTGGAGACAAAAGCAATGACTGCAGATAGCCGAGCAGGGAGGGGATGTGTCTGAACCAAAGTCCCTTGATTCCTTCATATTATGCATCCTTTTGCATCCTGTGCCCCATTGCTCGAGGTGTTTGAAAACGGTGTTATTTTACTCAGAAGCAAGCCCATTGTGTTCAGTAAGACTTGAGCTGTAATCCTCTCGTATTCAACAAAAAGAAACACCTCTACCCACTGCAGTCTCTAAGATTGGCTGATTGCACACCCTCTGTACCATACCTGCTGTGCTCCATGCCTGGAGAGCAACAGCACTTACAGGATTCTTCATGTATTATTTATCTGAGCTATCTGTATCCCCCTTTCCCTCCATTTAGGTCTTCAAGACAGATTATAAACATTTTTGAATGGAGTTATTTATGGCCTCAGCAGGCGCAGTCTTCTTCCACCCTAGAACAAATGAGCAGACCTCCACACACACCCTGCTCCTGATGCCTACAAGTTCTGTGGGTCTGGCCCTCTGTGGCGGGGCAAAGAACCAGTCCAAACTGGAACCAACTGCTTCCCTGGAGCAAATCCAAGAACAGAACCGATTGGCCAGTGTCCTGGTCAAGAGATTAGGGCTGCTCCTGGCAGATGGTTCTTCACACAGGCAGCTGGCTTGAAGGCAGTTGCAATCTTCCCAGGAAGAGCCTTCGTGGAGTGGCCCTCCTCCCTCCCCAGTTAGGGTGGCTCTGATCCTGGCCATGGTAGCTTGATGGCATGCCATTTCTTGCTCTCTCTCACTTATGCCCAGGGTGATATTCTGGGTATCCAAGGTGGCAGCTGCTCTTGTAACAGAACTCCCTTCTCTCTGTTTACAGGAGAAGACGGGACACTGGCCAATGCTGAAAACACGAGCCAAGAGAGCCGCCCTCAGACCCGGTGCGAGTCTTGCTTCTCGACATTTCTCAAGATTGTCTGGGGATTTCTGATTATTTTGTCCGTCTCGTCTTCTTGGGTCGGAACCACGCAGATTGTCAAAATCACATTCAAGAACTTTGATTATCCATTTTTCATAACTTGGTTTTCAACAAACTGGAACATTATGTTTTTCCCAGTTTATTACTCTGGACATCTTGTAACAGCACAGGAAAAACAATCACCGATCAAAAAATTCAGGTAGGTCTGTTATCTGTCAGGTAGGAGGTGATGTGCCATTTCATTGGGGTGGTCTAAGTTCATTTGCTGCTGGAAAGGGCAGCTGATGTGCTGCCTCGCTCCCCAAATTCTGTCGCACCCTGTCCCCTGCCAGCTTCTAGGACAGTCGCAGAGCCCCTCTCCCAGGGATGGGCAGCAATGCAAATGCACACTCACATACACAACCTCCCTACTCTTTTGGAAGCAGGGTGGTGCTTCACCCAAAATCCCCCCTTCTGGCTTGTTCTGCTGCTCTGTTTGAAGGTGATACAGCAAAGATTCCGAGGAGGTGGGCGGGGCAAGCGGGGGCAGTTGTGGTAGCGGCCAATGGACACAGGGTACAACCTGCACCCATCTGCTGCTCGAGACCTCCCACCTCACCTTGCGTCACAGATGGGCCAGCCCTGCTTTCCATGCTATCTTAAGAACCACTTTCTCTCATAGGAACCTACGTTAGAGCCTTAAGAGTAGTATTGGAGGTCTGGCTCTGTGTCCCATCCCTGTTAGTGATATGCTGGGTGGGCATGAAAGGGAAGGCATTTTCCATGGTGGCGCCTTGATTGTGGAACACGGTCCTAAAGAGACCCGCCTGGTAGGGCTGAGCAGCAGAGGTGTCGCTACAGGGGGGGGCGGTACTGTAAGTTCCGCACTGTTCTACTCCGCGTTACGAGGTGGCCCCGCCCCCTCGACGTCGGAGCCATTCAGATCGGTGAAGGCAATGCCCCTTTGTTGTCTCCTGTGCAAGTCTCCTGCGCATTGTCTTCACGCAAGTCTTCTGCGCATTGCCTTCACCACTCTGAATGGCTCCGATGGCGAGGAGGAGGGCCACCTTGTAACGAGGAGTAGAATGGTGCAGTACTTACAGTACCGGACCCCCTGTAGCGACACCTCTGCTGAGCAGCCTCCTGCCAAAATCAAAGTTCCCGCTGAATTTAACATGTGGGGTAGAACTGGGAGGCCAAAGCTAAGTACAAAGAACATACCTTTCTCCACAGTAAAGTTCTAGAAAGCAAGTCATAAGAACATAAGAACATAAGAAGAGCCCTGCTGGATCAGGCCAAAAGCCCATCTAGTCCAGCTTCCTGTGTCACACAGTGGCCCCACCAGATGCCTCAGGGAGCACACGAGACAACAAGATACCTGTGTCCAGTCGCCACTCCCTTGCACCTGGCACAGACAAAACCCACTTCTAAAAAAAACAAAACAAAACAAAAAAAACCCAGGAGGTTGCTTATGGCTTGTAACCTGTGATGGTCTTTTCCTCCATGAATTTGTCCAAACCCCTTTTAAAGGCATCTAGGCCAGGTGCCATCACCACATCCTGTGGCAAGGAGTTCCACAAATGAATCACACGCTGGGTAAAGAAATATTTTCTTTTGTCTGTTCTAACTCTCCCTCCACTCAATTTTAGTGCGTGTCCCCTGGTTCTGGTGTTGTGCGAGAGGGAGAAGAAGTCAGTTTGGCATGTTTGATTATTGTAGGTGGTGTTCCACTGTTTTAATGAGTTTTATGAATCTTTGTAAGCTGCCTTGAGCACCCTGAATATCAAGGGGAAGGATAGGAAATAAATCTTTTTAATAACGAAAGAAAACGTTTGTAGCAAAAGCTGGATGTGGATAGTTCTGATTGGTTGATGCCTGTAATGTCACTAGAATGCAGTTCTATGCATATCTACTCGGACGCAAGTCCTGTTGAGTTCAATGGAGCTTACTCTCAGGTAAATGTGTATAGGATTGTAGCCTGTACACTGCCTAGTCTATTAAAATATCTCCATTAAAAAAATATGGCAAAGGATGTTCGTATGAACAAATCGATGCACATGTGGCATTTAAAGAAAAATAATCCAGGTGGGAAGCTTACCTGAAGCCTGGGGCTTGATAAAATATATGCCTGCCATGCAAATTACAAAACTGGGAGGAGCCCAGAGTCCTGAGACTTTTCAAACCTGTTATGTCTGTCCTCACACCCTGACTTTTTATTCCACAGGGAATGCAGTCGGATCTTTGGTGAGGATGGCTTGACGTTGAAACTCTTCCTTAAAAGGACAGCTCCCTTTTCTATTCTCTGGACTTTGACTAATTACCTTTACCTGCTGGCCTTGAAGAAGTTGACAGCCACAGATGTCTCGGCCCTCTTCTGTTGCAACAAGGCTTTTGTCTTCCTGCTCTCGTGGATTGTGCTGAAAGACAGGTTCATGGGTGTCCGGGTAAGACCTCTGCTGCAGTCCTTTAGAAATCTTCTTTTCACTTCCCACTCCCTGTTCAGGATTTTGGAGAACATCATGATGCTCAAAAGAATGCAGGTCATGTTCATAGACATCTTGTTAACTTGGTAGTGAACAGTAGGAACAGGTGGATATCTTCCGAGTTGGAATTGCACTATGAACTAAGCATTTGGCAACTCCTACAAGATTCTGACAGTCTTACGTGAACCATTTTTACAGAGAAATTTCACCGTTCCCTGTAATTCTTTCATGATTGCCCATTCTCGTGAATCCTGAGTGGTGAAATTGAGAGAGAACCACACAAATTCACCCATTAAAAATGACAAATGGGTTTAAAACCCTACTAAGCACTAGTAAACCCTAGTTTAGTGAACACTAAACTCTCAACACTAACACTAAACTGACACTAAACCAGTGATGGCAAACCATTTGGGCTTGGTGTGTCAAAGATTTGAAAATGCCTAACTTGACTCTGCTGGTGTGTCTCCCCCCCCCAACTTTTATTGGTACTGACTATTACTACTTTTAATAGTAATTTTGAATTGAACTGAACTGAAAGCAACTATAGATCACATTGCATTTTATTTAACATCAATTAGTGACGTTTTTGTTGCTGAGTTTTACTAGAGAATAATTTGAAAGAGGTCTGCCAAAATCCCTGCTCTAAACGTTTAAGACAAGCCTGTAACACTTTTGCGAAAAAAAGGTGTGTTGGGGCCCTGGGGAAAACGCTGGCGTGTCACCCAAAATGACCTCACGTGTCACCTGTGACACGCGTCATAGGTTCACCATCACGGCACTAAACCTTTCCCAGTCCCACCTAAAGATGCCAGGATGGGACCTGGAACCTTCTGCATTTAAAGCAGGTTCCACTGGGCTATGGCTCCATCCGCCTTGCCAAATGGCTTTGGCAGGAAAAGACAGGTGGCAGGAAGGAGTCCAGCTCAGGTGTGCTGTACCACGGCTTGAAGCGATGGTTCGGGGCGTGTCGAGCTGGCGGCAGGGCAGGAGGCCTGTCTGCCTGAGTGTCTGGGAGCAGAGATTCTCTCCCAGTGCGGGTTGCCCCCCTTCTTCATAAAGATAAGGGGGGGGTTGTTTGCAACAGGGGTCTACCTGGGTTTTGCAGGTATTTATGAGTACTACTCTGAAACAAAATTCTCAAGGTTTTTGAGTACTCGCCAAGACTGATTGCAAAACCCATATGGTTTGTAAGGCAATGAGATGGATGATTGCCTATCCCTGCTTTCTGTACCCACCGTGACCCCTGCTGCTACTACAGGTGCCAAAGTGCCTTTTCTTGAGCGTTCCAAGCATCCCCCCCCCCCCCCAGCAACAGCAGTTATTTGCTTCCTGTATCAGGACATATATATCTCACCTTTCCATTGCTTTGTTCAAGGCAGCTCGTAGCAATGAAAAATGTACACGTCAATTCATTAAAACAATGATAACAACAACCAGCAGAGAGAATAGTATTCTAGGCCAAATGCCCACTTAAAAAGGGAGGTTTTAACTTGGTTTTGAATGATAAAGGGTGTGTGTGAGAGAGATGAGTTTCCTTAAGCAAAGGCGTTCCACAGCTGAGACTAAGACGGTTCTCCCACTCCATGGCCATACGGAATTATTGTTCATTTCTGTCATGCCTTAATATGAAGACTGTTTTACAACTTTAACTGTGTTTGACCCGACAGTTGGTCTCAGAGGTACGTCATAATTCCAATTTTAGCAGTCATGGATGTTATTGAATTTTATTGGTTTCAGCTATAAGCCTTAACACAAACTCCACACACCCCTGTAATCATAACTGAGCCAATCTCTCATCTGGGGTCATTAACTGAAACAGTACAAAGCAAGGTCAATTAGTCTAATGACAGTCAAGAGAATGGGCATCAGTAAAATTCTGTTGCAGTTCGGCTGGTGCTAATGAAATAGTGGCTCCTTTTGGAGTACAGTACAGTCATCTGTTTATTGCTATTTAAGTCCAGTGCTCCCATTCCTTTAGCAAATGTTTGCCTTCTCCATCTGTCTATCTAGCTATTTCTAAAAAACCCACCCCTGAGTCGATAGGAATGTAACCAAAACGAAGCCACCCACAGGAAGATGAAGGTTTCCAGGTATCCACTGAATTCCTGAAGTGTTCAGAGGTTTGCAGCTTTGCGTTGCCACCATTTGCACAGTTTGCCCCCAAACACTTTGCTTCCAGGATAGGGTTGAAGGGAGAAACTTTGGGTTCTAGAGTGGCAACACCTCCTACCTGGAAGGAAAGGAGGACTCTCAGTTATGGGCACGTTTTGCACTGCGCTTTAATGCTGACTATTTGAAAGATTGGGTGTGTGTGTGTGTTAGGAGATAAAAAGAGGAAAAATGGGAAAACAATTTGAAACGGAGAGAATTGGAGAGAGAGAAAGAGAGAGAGAGAACATTAAGGCTTCCTGTTCAGTACTGAAGTCACCAACCCAGCCCCTGCAGTTTAACAGTGTGATGCTTACTCTGAAGTAAGCCCCATTTATTCCCTTAACCTGGGTAAAGCCCCACCCAACCTGATGGAACTACTCAAATGTGCACCAGCTATTTTGCTGGCGCAGTGCTCCGCCGCTTTGAAATGTAGACTGGATTGCATTGTAAGCTGCTCAGTGCCATGCAGTGTAATAACCCATAACGGACTTTGTGCCAGCTGTGGGGGGTAAAAAGGGGAAGACTATACATTTACTCAAGTAATAACATACTTTCACTTACAGCCCAATCCTGCATAAGGATCCACAGTCGGCCCATAGGGCCGGCCATAAGATCTGCAGTCCTTCCCGAGTCACTCTGGCGCAGCCCGGGGACTCCTTGGGAGAAGGGGATGTTCGTCACCCCGGTGTAGAGCTGCCTGACCCCAATGGGCCTCCTTGGATGTACGTCCAATGCTCCCATTCTTGAGCCGATGTATATTTGGGGCGGCGGGGAAATGGCCACCGAGCCCAGGAATGGGAGCAGGATATTGGCAACACTCACCGCTGATATCCCCGCCCTCTCTCAGGCCAGCTTGCCCAACAGCCGCCCTCCCTCGCCACCCAGCCCTCCCTCCCCCAGCCCCTGCACTGACCGGTGCAAAGTGGCTGCAGGGTCGTCCGGGAGGCAGAGTACAGGCTGCTGGCCTGTGCGGTGGCGGCCCTTACTCCACGGGTGCTGAAAACACGCTTTATGGCGCGTTTACGACACCCTCTGCCTGCGGAGCGCGAGTTCCGCAGGCGGATTCCTATGCAGGATTGGGCCATTAGTGACCTAGTAGAGTATGAGGACTAAAGGATTGTGTGAAAGCCTCCTGGGAAAAGTGGGTTTTGTGGTGGGAGTTGAAAGAGGTCAGAGAGGTGGCGTCCCGGAGGTTGTTCCGGGCATAAGAGACAGCAGCGGAGGAAGGGTGGAGCGACTTGAGGGAGCAGGCGACCTCCGGATGACGGGGGGGGGGGAAAGCTGGAGGAGCAAAGGCAAGAATGTAGTGGGGTATTCCAGTGGAGAGAGAGAGAAGGTGGAGAGAAGAAGACCATGTCAGGCTGTATGGATACAAGGCGCTACTCCTGGAGCCAGAAGCAAACAGGAAGTCTACAGCTCCGTTACGGTATCATGTTCTCATCCGCGATCTTAATCGCCTGTTTAACAGGGAACTAGGAAGATTAAAGTTAAAAGGAAAAGCATCTTATACACACACAGCAGCCTCATCTCATCTCTTTCCAGATAATCAAGTTGCTTTACATTTCTTTGCTTTTGGATTACGCAGATAGTTGCCGCAATAATGGCCATCACCGGAATTGTCATGATGGCATATGCAGATGGTTTCCATGGCGATTCAATTACCGGTGTTGCGTACGCTGTTGGATCCGCCTCAACCTCTGCACTGTATAAGGTAGGTCATTGCAGTGCCTTACCATCTTCGTACGTTAAAACACACACACACACACACACAAGTGCAAAACAAGATTGATTTAGAAATACAGTCCCTCTTGTCTTCTTTGCTTGCCTAATTTACATTTGGAGCCAGGTGCAGTAGGAGAAAGTTACAACAGAGATAATTACTTTGTGACCACCAAGGATTCAGTTTATTTTCCCGTTATCAGGCCTTAATGAAAACTCTATTATTCCACAGTAGCAAGATTAACATCTACGAGCTCTCCATTTTCAGTGGTGGCATGTTATTGATGTTGCTTGAGTGAGGCTGGCTGTGCATGACTGGAAGCAAATGTTGGAAGCTGATGTCTACCTCAGTGAGACAGGAAATTCTCGTATGCAATATATTTCTCTCGGTGCAAGGGCAGCCCTCCAAGAAGGCTTGGGGTTCCGGTCTCTTCTGTGTCCCAACAAGAGCCTCCTAGTATAGATAGAGTATAGTATAGCTAGGCTTACCAGATCTCCAACCGGGACAGAGTGCTAGACCTTTGGGAGAAGGAATGTGGGCAGGTGTAGCTTGTTAAGTCCTAGAGCACAATCCTAGCCATATCTACTCAGAAACAAGCCCCACTGTGTTCAGTGGGGCTTGCTTCTGAGTAGACATGCCTAGGATTGTGTTCTAAGGTTTAACAAGGTACACCTGCCCACATTCCTTCTCCTAAAGGGTCTAGACTCTGTCCCGGGAAGAAATCTGGTAAGCCTAAGTATAGCCTCCTCTTTCTCTTTAAGATTAGGAATACAGAAAGAGGCACTCGTTACGGTAAATGGAAACTGAGCTGTTGAGGTTGCTGTAGTGTTAACCAGCTTCTAGACTTGCGCTTGGAATGAACAGGGGACCAGTGTGACTAATTTGAGATTGGCCATTTATGTGCTGATCTCCCAACTCCGGCTGTAATCTGTAACTGCGAAAGTTTTGGAATAATCTTCAAGGTCAGCTCCACAAAGACCATGCTACAGTAGTCAATCCTTGAGGCTAGGAAATTGCCAGAACAAGTGCAGAACTGATGTATTGATCTGAAATAATGTTATACTACCTGGGCCAAACATTTTCTGCCAGTAACGTCTGGATGAATTGGAGGGAGATTCGGGGGCAGAAGAGGATGCAAAACTACATCACTGCTTTTGCATTTTGGAATGGAGGTGATGTGTGGGAGAGATGAACTCACTGGTGCTCCTCCCAGCCCGTTTTGGCTGGTGGTTGTCATTTTATCCACACACACCCTGCCCTGGAATGATGCTACAGCATGATGCCAGTGGCAGTTGCCATGTCATTTTCTCAGCGTGCTCCTCAGAACAATGCCCCGTCATGAGACAGCATAATTTCACGGCTTTTTTTTTGGGGGGGGGGGAAATGGCCACCAAAAAGGCCTGGGAGAAACGCAGAGGAGTTATTTATTTATTAATTATTTTTCACATTTTTATACCGCCCTTCCTCCAAGGAGCTCAGAGTGGTGTACATATTTCCTCCCCTCCTTTTTGTCCTCACAACAACCCTGTGAGGTAGGTGGGGCTGAGAGATAGTGACTGGCCCAAGTTCACCCAGGAAGCTTTGTGGCTGAGCTGGGATTTGAACCTGGATCTTCCAGGTCTAAGTACGACTCCCAAACCACTACACCATCCTACCTACACCAGTTTTGCCCCTACTCTTGAGAATAGGCCCTCTCCAAATGGCTGCTGTTGCCACCCCCACATTTGAGTTGAGCCAGTGTTACTCAACTCCTTGTCCTCTGCCACCCTTGCCTGCCATGAAGGCAAAACAACAACAAAGTTGTTGACGAGACTTCAGCTGTCTTTTATGTCATACATGGATAATGTTGTTGTCGCCAACCTATTAGATGCAACAGATTAAAGGCCGAAGCACACTGGCCGCGTTCTGCGTGCGTGCAGCCCATTGCGGCTGGCTGCGTCTGCGTTCTTTCCGGCCAGAGGCAAGTCCCACTGAACGCCGAGAGCCGCAGAGAGGTCCGTTTGCGTTGACGCTTCCCCTGGAGAATTCTCAACTTTGGCTGCGTTTCTCACGCCGCACGTGCCGCACACAGAACGCGGCCGGTGTGCTTCAGCCTTAAAGATGCTCCTGACTATTCTTGCCCCAGATGGCCAGATTACACATTACACACAGATATATTATTAGTAGTCTGATGTTCCATTTAGATGAGGATAAGACGCTCTTAGTGAAAGTGATCAGGAGACAAGAAACAGCCAGGATGTGCCCCCCCCCAATTGTTCTCCATCCAGAAGGAAGGGAGACCTTCAGGTGGCATTGCTACCTGCTGACCCCACCCCCCAGCAGAGAATCCAGGCAATGGTGGGTATCTGCTTGTCTCACCAAGTGCAAGGTGCTCAACGGCCCCTAGACTCCAGGCTTGACACCACTATTTTTTTAAATACAAATTCACTTTAGAAACTAACATTGGGCTCAATGTGTTTTTAAAATATACTGTATGTGTGTTTTTCTTATTGTATTGTCATGAGCGAAATTTGTCATGGATTTGTCTAATGGAGTCTTCTGGGCTTTGAATGAGTTATACATCTCAGCAAACCGAAGGCTTCTGTAAATTTCCCCCCTCCAGTTTTATGGAGAATTGAGCTGCCTTCATACGTTTACTGTACCTTGTGGCATGGGACTTTACTTGTCCCAAATAAGACTTAGCTTTCTGCCTCTACGTCTGCTGAAAGCCAAAGGGACATTTTTGATCTGGATATTAGGGCACGTTGACATCCCATGAGGCCTCTTGGTAATGGAAATTGAAGCCCCCAGTTTGATCCTTGCCTAGGTGGTCTCAGGCAAGCCAGTCCATCTCAGCCTCTATCTTCCCCATCTGTAATATGGGGATACTAATACTTACTTTACAGGAATGCTGTAAGGATAACATTAAGATAATACATGTGAAGTGCTTTGCCCACTCAGAAATAATAATAAAGAACCATCAATCTGGAAAGATATCTGGAACACGCAGTCCCAAATCAGAATTCTCTGCATGTAAGCCCACAAAGATGGTTCCATATAATTCAGACACAGTGGCCCATATTGCAGGCTACTGCTACCTAGGTGTTGGCCACTGGACTAGCTCCCTTGACCAGCAAGCTGTCTGCTTGTGCCAATGGAAAACAGTGTGCACCCACCCAAACTTATACCCTTGTACCCTCCAGGAGTAGGCTGCTGGGCTGTGGTTTTGGGCTGTGGGAATGTCATGAAATTCCCGTAAATGTCTGTACTCTGTCAACGATCCTTAATGGTTTTCCTTTCCGTTTCCTCCCTTCCTTAAACAGGTTTTGTTTAAGATGTTCCTTGGAAGTGCCAACTTTGGGGAGGCAGCCCATGTCATTTCAACGCTTGGCTTCTTCAACTTGATTTTCCTTTCCTTTATTCCCATCATCCTGCATTTTACGAAGGTGGAGTGCTGGTCGCCCTTCTCAGCGGTGCCCTGGGGCTATCTGTGCGGAATAGCAGGCCTTTGGCTAGGTACGTGTCTAGGAAGTGTTTCAACATGCAAAGGCCTCTCCAGGCTTATACCGTATTGTCCCGAGCATAAGACGCACCTGATTATAAGACACACCCTTAAAGTTTGGTGCTATTAAAAAAATTTAATTAAATCACTGGCATAAAATTGCAAGAGCCTGATTATAAGATGCACCCCTAGTTTAAAAACTTAAATTAGGAGAAAAAAGTGAGTCTTATACTCAGACCAATACGGTATTTCCCGCAGCATCGGGGTGGGTGGGTGGGGTTCTGCCTGCAGCCACCAGCTTAAAAGCATCTCTTCTGGCCATTTTGTTAAAAGCAGCTTCACTGCTGCAGTTCCTTGATGGAGCTCTTTGTGCAGTTCTCATGGAAAGAAATTCAAGAGGGAAAAATGGCGATATAAAAAATCCACGTCTTTTTTTTTTTAAATTAGAAGTTCCAAATATTACATACAGTTGTGTTCCCATTAAACCCATGTATGTTGTTATTATTGCTGTTCTGTGTTTATTCATTTATTTATACATATGGTGCCATCTGCCAGTGTGCATGGCACTGTACTGAAGACAGATCCCTACCCTGTGGGGTTTACAATCTATTCTAGATAGACACAAGGGAGGGAGACAGTAGAGGACGGGGAGGGAAATGAAGGCAAGGGAAGGCAGGCCTTCTTCCGAGTGAGTCAGACCCTTGGTCTGCCTAAGTCCAGTGCTTCCCACTCTGACTGGCAGCAGCTCTCCAAGGTCTCAGGCAGAGGCGTCTTTCCTAGCCCTGGTCCCTGCGATCCTTTGCATGCCAGGGACCGAACCTTCTGCATGCAAAGTGAGTTGTGGGCATCTATCTCCCCATACAGACAACCAGACTGGAGGCACATGACACAGCAATGTTACTGGAGCCAAGCAGGTCTGGAGCTGCTCAGTGCTAGCTGGCAGAGTCGGGGCTGGCCAAACCATGAGGCCACCTGAGGTGGGTAGTGGCGGGAGGAGTGGTGTATTCGGGGTGCCCCTCACCCTGAGTCTGCTTCCGCCTCCCTCCAGCCTGATGCAGATGTGAGCCACATAGATCTGCTTCCTGCTCACTCAAAGTCAGCAAAACCCAGATAATCTGCTTCGCTCCCCCTCAGTCTGCACGAGGAAGGAGTGAGGGACGTGAACGTGAACCGGCTTGCAGGTGTGCGGGCAGCAGCAAGCCACTTTGCGACCCCTTCCCCTCGTCCCTTCCTTGCACGGTCTGTGTAAACAGAAAGGGACTGCGCAATAAGGGAAGAGAAGCAGCCAGTTGCCTGGCTCCTCCTTTGCCCTCCTTTAAGTAAAACAGAAAGTGCAGTGCATGCTGGGAGTTCCAGTGCATGCTGGGAGTTCTTGCTGCTGCAAGAGGATCGCACGGGAAGGAGATGAGGCGAGTGGCTGCTTTTTCCCTTGATGGGGCGGCAGCAACAGGCGGTGACATTGGTTCGGCTGTCTCTGGGCAGGCTGCTTGGCAGGCTCATGAGTCTCATGGCGGAAGACAGGCAGGATACCCAGCCGTATGTGAAGAGCTCTGCTTCACAAAATGGCTGGACTGCTGGCAAGTGGGCCCCAACGTCTGAGCGAGTGCCGCTGCATGAGGACAGAGGCAAGAGAAGAAAGGGTCTGGCAGCAGATTCCTCAGCCGGGGTTGAGGCCAGCTGTGCCTCTGAAAGGACAGAGGTGTCGGTCTTGGCCCTCCTGCCAGGCATCGAGCAAGCAGTCTGCTTTTTAAAGAGCGCTACATGTGTGCTTATTCATCCATTAAACAGTTTATTCATTAACGAGGGAAGCAAATGCCAAGCGCAAGCCTGGCACTGGCTTCGGCCTCCTCTGTGTCTGGCTTCAAGCCTTCTTTGCGAGTTTCTTGAAGCTTCAGCTGAAGCCATCCAAGATATTTCCTTGCAGGTTCTGGCTCTGATAGCGCAGTCAGGAGTGCTGCTGCCTTCGTCGTTCATACTCTGCTCTTTCTTTTTGTAGCTTTCAACATTCTGGTGAACGTAGGAGTTGTGCTTACCTACCCCATCTTAATATCCATCGGCACGTTGCTCAGCGTTCCCGGCAACGCAGGTACATATGATGCATTTTATGGTGTTTTTTTTTTTAAAAAAAACACATGGAAAAAGTATTAATATTTAAGACGTGTCTCCCGGTTTGCTAAAGTTCCCTCTGTCACTTTGAAAGATCTTCTGGAATGTTCAAAAACTGTAGCAGCCTTGGAGCGTTGAATGAGTTAAATGGAGGTGAAACCACCATGCCTGTGGGGGGGGGGGGAGGCAGTGGAGTTAAACAGGCGAGGAAAGGCAAGGATAGCTTTGGTAGGGGTTCAAACATGTTTTAGGATAAATCTGGTCCTGCCAACATCAGCTTATTTGGGGCATATACTGTAGAACGTCAGCCAAGCTTTGATTAGATCAAATCAGCAGGTGAAATGTGCCTGTTCTCGGTACCCCCTTGGCTCCATGCCCCCCCCCCCGTCTCCAAAGCTCCTTCACCGACGCACAACATGCAACTCCTCCCTGGGCCTCCCTGTCCCTGGACCCCGTGTGAGGGTTCCCCTGCCCCCACCAAACTGCCCTTTCCTCACCTCACGGATATTGAGCTTTTGGCTAACGTTCCGTTGCTGGCAGCCTGAGAACTCTCTGCAATGATGACGGCAGCTCAGCCAATGGATAAGGGTGAGTTTTCAAGTGGCAGGCAGGTGACAGGTGAGACAGTCAGGTCTCACCCTAAACTTCACCAGCCTCTTTTTCCCTCCCTCTCCATGTAGCTGTCGATCTGCTCAAACACGAGGTGATCTTCAGTGTCGTCAGGTTGGGGGCAAACATCATCATCTGCCTTGGCTTTTTGCTAATGCTTCTTCCGGAGGAATGGGATGAAATCACACTGAGATTCATCAACAGCTTAAAGGAGAAGAAAAGTGAGGATCACGCAGAGGACGCCACAGACTCCAGCATGCACTTTAGGAGCAGAAGCAGAGCGAACGGGACGGTGTCTATACCGCTAGCTTAGAGCTGGCGACCTCATCTTTGCACGGGAATGTATATTCTGTGAATATGATTTAAGAAATTTTTCTCACCCTCCTGTATGCTAAAAATGACAGCTATTATTTTAAACTGGGGACAGATTGTAAATTAGACGCTAAACACATCAATACATAACTGTTTACATTTGTACACTTATCCAGGAATAGGTGTAAATAATCACAATAAATTCCTTTTTTAAAAAATAAATAAAACAAAACTATTTTTTTTTGGTAGTTTGTAAAGATATTTGTGGGGAAGTTTGGTTTTAAATGAAAACCATAAGAGTTGAGCATACTTCTGCTCCATAGATTTTCATAGCTTGAGGCTGCATCCCTAGGCTTGCCTCGAGAGTAAGCCCCATTGGAGTCTGGGGGACTTATTTCTGAGTAAGCAGGCATCTGTGCATGTTTTTGTGTTGAATTGTAGCCAGAGTGTGCATTTCAAACTTTACAGAACTGAAAAGAACAGTATTTTTTGTTGTTTCCCAACAAAATGTGACCCAGAAATGTCCTTTTCACATTCCACTGATTGATTAATCCTGTCCTGCCCAAAGATTCAGGGTGGACTTTATTTGAAACTAATGTACACAAAAAGAAACTCTGCCACCTTCAGATTTGCAAACAGCTTCTCCTGGGTTGATCCCCTGCTCCTTTCTGCAGAGCCATCCTGGCCTCTCTCCCCCATCACGACACCCCGGTACTGACTCCAACCGTCACAGCCCTTCAGTCAAGTACAGTACAGTACAGATGTTGTTTTCTGTTATGCTGGCTGCCTCCATAACAATGTCTTTCTTAAGAGCTACCTTATAGTCACCCAGACTTGGGCCTTTACGGTCTTAGAGCCTAAGGCTGAATGGAGTAGAGGCAGAAGCCATCTGTGCTGCCCACCTGTAAAATGGGGCCTTGTTTAGGTTAAGATTTCGTTCTGGGGGCAGGTGACCGGACGTTTCTCTGAGGTCTGGCCGAATGAGTTACTAGAATGGGCTGAATGTCTACAGTCCCTGCAGGTATGTGCAGCTGTAATAACAGAGTACTGAATAGCTACAAGTAACTGCTCAGCTGTCCAAAAACAGGCTCTCTTCCATTTAAAGGACAATCCAGTCATTCATGGTCTGAACATAAGAACATCAGAAGAGCCCTGCAGCTGGATCAGGCCAAAGGCCCATCTAGTCCAGCTTCCTGTATCACACAGTGGCCCCACCAGATGCCTCAGGGAGCACACAGCCAACAAGATAACCCTGTTTCCTGCTGCCACTCCCCTGCACCTGGCACAGAGAAAACCTACTTGGGTCCCTTCGGGGAGAAAGGCGGGATATAAATATTGTAAATAAATAAATAAATACTTCTAAAAACCAGGAGGTTGTTTATGCCTTGTAACCTGTGATGCTAACGATGAACCTGTGATGCTCTGAAACTCAACTTGGATTCTTATAGCTGGAGTTCTTCAGTGGGATGCTGGTCTGCTCCCAGCCACAGTTTCGTTCATGAGTGAGTGGCAATCAATTTACTTCAAGCGCAGCAAAAGGAAGACCAAGGTCAAGTACAAATTCAGTCGCGGAACAAATTCAGTCCTTCCTGCACAGCACCACAAGGAAGATGCTCCCCTCTGCCACAGGTACATGCACATTGCTTCAGACAACTGGCACACTATTAGGGACATGGAAGAAAATTATGGGTGTCGCTTTGTTGCTTCGTTCGATGAAGGCCTGATTCATTTTGTCAGCTAATGTCAACAATTTGCTTTGTGCTAAATTTGGATGGGTCCTTTGTGTCATTTTTTTAATTATTTTTTAAACATTTCCCATTGATTTCAAAGGGCAAAATCTAATTCACAGCAACTTTGTTTAAATAACTTTTTAGATTTGGATGAAATGTACAGGGATGGAAGCAAGCTCTCCACAAAAGACAATGTCAGTTAAATTTCATCCAAAGAGATGCTGGGATTCTCATTCTAGGGACAATTGAAATGTGTTAATTTTAAAAAGGTTTCTGCTTGGTTTTTTTATATTTTATTTATGTATTTAAAGAATTTATACCCCGCCTTTCTCCCAGCAAGGGCACTCAAGGCGGCTGGCCAATTTTTCTGGCCAATTTGTGTGAAACTCACAGGTAATGTAGACAAGTCCCTACATAAAATCACTACTACGTTTCAAAAAAAGATAGTAATTGCCAATTGGCATTGGGGAACTCACTGGGGATCGGGAGTTATCCATAAAGCCAGCTTTAGAAGTCTGAACTTGAACTTGTTTTGTTTTCTGCCCAATTTGACCAGAGCACAAGACATGCAGAGGGGAAATCTCTGAAAAATTTCTGGCTGACAGAGGCAGGAGACTGGGCCTGGATTCTGGGAACAAGCTATCAGAGAAGAATAAATGAACCACATCCACAAGATGCAAGGCAGTTTTGCTGGAGAAGATGGGTAATTTAGGAACAACGACATGGGAAGGAGTTCACTGATTTAAGAAAGATTTTAGCTGCCTTGGATCCCTTCGGGGAGAAAGGCAGGATAGAAATACTGTAAATAAATAAATAAAACAACAAAGACACACCCAAAGCTCCTGACGATATTTTCTCCAGAGAGAACTCGCATAGAGCTGAGAACGCACCCTGCCCAGGACCTATAGGTTTTCCCATTTTTGTAGGCCCCTCCCCCAAGAATCACGCTGATAGGAAGAGGAAGCAATGGCAGCACCAGTTACTATCTTTCATTCAACTGCTATGTGGCTCCCTGACAGGTCAGAGGAGCTGTCAATCACATTCTCTGACCTTCCCCATACTCCTGGAAAGCCGCCTTCCATGCATCGATGAAGTGGCTCCCCCAGTTAGCGACAGGCGAGATAGAACAGAAATGGGGAGGGAAGCTAAACCAAGCAGCCAGCCAGCCAGAATCGCTTGGGATGACTTGGCTCCATTTTGAAAAGCTGCAGAGGGAGGGAGCTTCATTTAGGGTGCTCTCCGAAGCAGGGTGATCCATTTTGCGCTGTGATTCTTTCCAAACCAAATGCATCCCCCTACTTACGACAAGGGTACAGGCACACCAATGGCGGTGGCGTGAGTGCTTCCCCAGGACGGCTCCATGGGGCAGCAGCTTGCCCACGGCTCTGGCAGTCTGCAAAGGGCCTGAGAGCCGCCTCCTGCCATCCACAGACACAGTCTTCTTATCCCTCAGGGATGAAAAGGCCACCACCAGGATCCTCTTGTGTAGACACACCTCTATCCTCCAGAAGCAAAGCAAGCTGCTAACTTAATTTCTGTCAGACAAAAACCGCCTGTGCGCTCCTGGCACAAAGGAAAAAAGAAACAATTTGACAAATGAGACAGCTGCGAGATTACATTCTTCTGCAAGTAAGGGGCAATCAAGCCTCTCGCTGACGGGAAAACAAAATGTGTGGCGAATAAAGCCAGCTTGAGAACTGTCCCAGAAAATAATGCATTTCCGAAAGCTCAGGAAGGAAGCGGCAATAATAGGAACCGCTGGCTTCCACAGCCCTGCGTAGGCAAGAGGTTATTACTGGCAAATGTGCTACTGAAACATTGTGGGCTTACAAGCAAGACCTCGTGAAATGGAGCACACCCAGAAGAGCACCCTGGTAAGAAGACGGGCGCAGCATTGACGCAAATTTTGAAGGGAACATTCTCAAGCAGCACTCAGAAGCGCCCGGCCACTGGGCCCAACTAGCATCAAGGGCCCAACTAGCCCAGCATCCTGGCTCCTCCAGAGGCCAGCCTGAGCCACCCTCCTCCCTGCAACTGCTCTTCAGTGGCGGCACCCTGACCCTCAGCATGATGGAAGTTCAGATGGTCATCATCATGATGAACAGCCAGTGCCAGACCTACGCCAGTGCCCAATGAATGGATGCCTGGCACTGTGTGAAGTACCTCGTTGTGTAAGCCCTGAATCGACTCCTAGTCCGGGGGTTCTCAAACTGTGGTACGGCCCGTACGGGTACCCCTAGGGGTATGCGGACCTCTTGCTGGGGGTACGCCAATTAGTGGTTAATTAGCAGGGGATACTTCAGAAAATTGGACTGTGATAGGGGGATCCAAAGTTTGAGAACTCCTGTCCTAGTCAATGTCAGTGGATGAGCCTATGTTTTAGTCCTGTTTTGCAAGAGGACTTTTTTCCTCCCCAAAAGCTGGTTTGCTCTATCACCAGTTATCTGTCTGGAGCAGCCCAAGCACATGTGTAGCTGGATCTGTGCACTAGATATTCAACAGGTGAACCTTTTCCTAGCATGGGGGGAAAGTGGAAATATTCACCTGCTTCATTTCCGCCTGCAAGGGTCGAGCTTCGGGGCAGGGGCAGTAAACTGTTTTGGATTGAAAGGCTTTTGGCTGCTTTTTTCCTGGTGTTATCACGTTCTGTTTTTTTTTGGGGGGGGGCTAGCAAATCAGAGGTATAGCACCTGCTTTGCATGCGAAGGCTCCTGGTCCAGTCCAGGCAGGGTTGGGAAATACCTCTCTCCGTTTGAAACCCCTGACAAGCAACCACTGCCAGTCAGGGTAGAAAATACTGAGCTAGACGACCCAGTGCAAGGCAGTTTCCTATGTTCCTATGATGGTACATCATTTGTTTGGTTTGCAAGTGTCTGCTGCTGCCCTGGGAGCGAAAGGGCTGCTGCTTAGATCAGTGCGCGGCTACTGTCCAAGGAATCAATTAACTACGGTACTAAGACGGAATTGCATGTGCTGTGCCAATGGATGCTGAGCTTGCGGCTCCACAAGCTGATTTAGCAGCCAACACTGCCACGTGCCCTGTGCATGAAGAAGCTGCAGTCCTGTCAACTGGCTGTTCGGGGGGGGCAGGGGGGGACCACCCTCACCTTCTCTGCACAGCAGCTGAACGGCAGGTTTCTAGCCGTTCAAGGAAGGCAGATGCCTGCATCGCTCTGGCTGCTTTCCTGGCTGCAGCAAAGCCGGCTGGGCAAAGACATGTGTAGCATGAGCAGCCGCCACCAAATAAGTGCACAATGTCACTTCCAAATTTGGAAGATCTGGAGGATACATCCCCACAGTCAGGTTTTAACATGCCGCAGATTCTCGTAAAAAAACCAAAACCGTCTGTGAGGACCGCTTTCCTTGTTCCTTCCTGGCCACCCCCGGCTCTGGGGCTCCCCCTCCCCTTTCTGTTCTGCAAGCAATTTCCACTCAGTTGGGAACGCTGCCGTGCCAGAATCAGAATGCTTTGTGGGATAAACACTAAAACTTATGAAGCATGAAGGGAGCTTTGGTGTCGGTGAGAAACCTGTGCGGGGGAGTCATGAACTTCATTCCTGCATTTTGCAGCTGTGCAAAACTACCAGCCCCGGCTTGTGGGATACCCTCACTAATGATCGTTTGCACTAGAAACAGGGAAGAGGTTGCACGAGAGTAGACAAGTGTTGGGGACAGGCAGAGGCAGGCTGCTGGGAACTGTGGTGCTGTCAAGAGGGCTTGGGAAGGCGCCGGAGGAAGGTAGACCCACTGAGGCGGCGCGGCCTACTCGTGATCAGTTTCTGTGGTTTGCAGACCACATGCGATCAGCTGCGTGCTGGATTCTTGCGCAAAATGCCAGCCTCGGTGGACTTTAGCCTGATTTAGAGTTCTGATGGTCTTAAGCAGGGGTGCAGACTTCAGATCACGCAATACAGATTTGTTATTACCTAAACGGTCAAGAGAACCTGCGTGTCTGTGGATTCTGCTGTGGTCAATTTATTTAATTTTTATTTATTTATTTAAAGAATTTATACCCCGCCTTTCTCCCAACAAAGGCAATCAAGGCGTGTATCAATGTAATGCACATTGGCGGATCATGAAGACAGTACTAAGAAAAGCAGACCACACAACAATGAAACCAGTTGTGGATTAGGGGTGTCAAACAGGGAACCTCAGAATCCTCATCCAAAGCCAAAGAGAATCATAGAGTTGGAAGGGGCCTTCAAGATCATCAAGTCCAGCCCCCTTCCAATGCAGGTTGTCCACAGCTACAACATTCCCAAGAGATGGCTATCCCAGGATTCCCTGGATGGAATTCCCAGGAGTCTTTGGGAACAAGTATGAACGTTCAGTTGGCTGGAAAGGGTGGGGGAAATGGGGGGGGACATTTCAACCATGTTCCCAGGGGAGGGTGTAATTTCAGAGAGTTGTGATGAAAGGTGAAGGGACAGCATGAAAGTGGAAAGTGCTCGTCCTTCCAGTACCTGGCAGCTGCCGTTTTCCCCCAGGCGGCCCACTGAGCAACCCGGTACCATCCATCACATGGCTGCTTGCAAGAGCCTATGCCAGCCAGGCAGGCTCAGCAGTGCCAAAGGCCCTGAGCCCCGAAAGGAAGGAAGATGGGGGGCAGACCAGACACAGTGCCTGGAGATTAGCAGTCGGCACCTGCCTCCCAGTTCACCCTTAAACAGGGACAGACTGGGAATACCTGGGAAAGGCCAAGGACTCCAAAAGCCAGGGGCTGCTGTCTTAAAACCAAACAGTAGTAGGGGAATGCGAGGATCTAAGCAACGTGAGTGAATCGAGACAGGCAGGCGAACCTGCAAAAAGGCAAGAAATGAAGGTGGTACAAGATATCAGGACAAGGGAAGGGAAGTAAAACAAGACCAAGAGTGACAAAAGCAGAGCAGGCGACCACGTTGGTCAGGATGGAAGGATGATGCCAACTGGCAAGTGGAAAATCGAACAAGCCAGAAGGGGGAAGGGGGTTAGGATCCTGGTACATGCTGGTGCTGCTGGGATCCACACCCTCCCTCTCATGTTCCACCTGCTGCCCGCCCCCTCCTCACCCAGACACTCCCCATTCCTCCCCCTCTCCACCCTGTTCCTCCCACCGCCCACCCCCATGCCAACGTACCGGTGCTGGTGCTGGGTGGCTCCTCCATTGGCGCACGCCGTCGCAGCTACACTTCCACCAGCAGAACACACATTCTGCTGGCGGAACGCTTAGTTAGGCGGTGGCCCTTCGTTCAATAAGGGCACCGCACTGCAAGCACTGCATCACATTGACTTTCAAACAAGCACAGCAGGAAGGCATTCAAGGTTAATCGTGCTGCCGGGGCAGAAGGGAAGGAGGGACCTGTCCTCCGAGCCGGACTTGTTGCCTAAGGTCGAGTGCCTGGAATGCTCTGAGCCGGGGGAGGGAGGCCTCAACCTGACTCTCGGTCTCTCATTCCAGGAAGCGCCCAAAGCAGGTCAATGTTTAACTGGATTTACCAAGTGTGGAGATGGGACGGGTTAGTTGAGGCGTAAGCATGGAAACGAGTGCCCCTCCAGCTCTCGGTGTGTGTGTATGTTCTGAGTGAAAAGTGCCCCTGGAGACCTTGGCTGGGGTGGACTGCAGAGTGAAGGCTGTCGAAGAAATGGATCGGTGAGAAGGCCCAAGCTGGTCTCGACCTGGATCCGGCTCTGAACTTTCAAGCTTCCTGCTTCTTGTGGCATCGCCTGGACTGAAGGGTGCGTGTGTCTTCTTCACCGTTACTCCATTTTGAATCCGGGGACTGAAATCGATGCTCTTTTCGTCACGGCAGGATTGGGCCAGTCTACCTTTCGAAAGTGACCCATCATCATAACCGGGAAAGATGGGCTTGAGTTCCTCAAAGACCCCTGGCAAGGTGACCAAAGTGGCTCCACTACCAAGCAAGGAGGAAACACAGCAGCCCCCTGGCAGGGGGGCAACACATGGATTCCAGAGTCCTCTGCAAGGCTGGAGTTTGAGCTCCTTTGCCTCTGGGGTGGAGAGAAGCCCAGTGCTGGAACGGCACCTTCCCCCCCTGCGAGAAACGTGGCATGGAAGATATCCTGCAGGTAACCCCCAGGGACGGGCAAGCTCTCCGTCCTTCATTCACCTCGCACAATCCTATCCGCTTTGACCGCTGGTGCTACAGCCTCAGCACTGGTGCCGTGCCTGGTGTCGTAAACGTGCTGTAAAGCGCTTTGCAACACCTGGAGAGGAAGCAGCGCCAGCAGGAGGGCCTGTGCTGTCCTGCCAACACTGAATCCAGGCCCCCCACGCGATGGAGCAGGTAAGGCCGCTCCAAGCGGCACAGGGGCTGCGGGAGGGGGCATAACGAGGTGGGGGATGGCAGGGGGTGGGTGAGTCGGGCCTGGGAGGGGGCTGGGACTGGCGGCGGATGCCATATCCTACCCTCCCTCCCAGGCCTTGAGCCCTGACATGGGGCTGCTCGATTCTATGCCAGCTAAAGAGCTGGCAGAGAACCGGGTAGCCCCATTGTGGCGGCTGAGTAGACCTCCAGCTACCTCCTTCCCCAGATAGGATTCAGTGTGGGCCACGTGGGGGAGGATAGGGTTGGGCTGCCCATTCCATAATGATCTGGTTTGTTGCCCCCAAATAGGCTTACCATAATTTCTTGGGCAGGGAGAACTTGCAGGGGTGGGGACAGCAGCAGTGGCAGAAAAAATATGGGGAAGGGGTGCAGGCCTTCCAGCGGAGGGGTCCGCAGGCCTCCCTGCACTCCCCAGAGGCCCTGGTAAGTACAACCCCCCTTCCCACATTTTTCCCGCAATCACCATGTTTTCCTTGCCCCTTAAGAGGGCAGGGGAAGCATCTGGTTCTCCTGGTGGGTTGCAACCCATCAGGTTGAGAACTGCTGGGCTGGAGCAATTGGTTCCTTTTTCTTTTAGGAAAAAGACCACAGGGGATGACGTGAGAAACGTCTCTGTCTCTGTCTCTCTCTCTCTCTCTGGGTTCCCCAGGGAAATTGAAGGGTAGTAGATTCAGATCAGAGAAAAGAAAATACTTCTTTAAATACACAATATATAATGAATTGTTGACAATATTTGCTGACACAAGATATGGTGATTGCCATTAGGAAGGGATCAGATGGACCCATGGAGGAGGGAGCAGCATTGAGCCGTGAGAGCTTTAGAGCCAGTCTAGCAGTGGGTTAAACCACTGAACCATGAGCTGTCGATCGAAAGGTCGGCAGTTCGAATCCGTGCGACGGCTCCTGCCAACCTAGCAGTTCAAAAGCAAGAAATTGCAAGTAGATTAATAGGTACCGCGACAGCGGGACGGTAACAGCGTTCCATGCGCCTCAGTGTTGAGTCATGCTGGGAGAATACTGGGAGCAGGCACCAGTAGGGGAAGGCCGGCCCGGCTCTAAAGAGCGCCTGGCCAGCCATGGTCGGAAAGGGGATGCTGCTGTTCTCCATACTATCTATGCTTTCGTTGCTTATTATATTGCACCTTCCTTGGGTGCATGTGGCGCTTTGCAGGGTTACATGGACAGCGCAAAGTTCCTGCCTCTATGAAATGACAGTGGAAGAAGGGAGAGGCTGATAAGTGCCAGGAGGGAAAAATGCCATTTCATACACTTAAAGCTTGACTACATTCAGGAGTGAGGAGGATCAGGAGGACAAGTCAAAGGCCAGGTGGGAAAGGTGGGCTTGAGCCCCCAGACCTCTTCTGATGCTTTGGCCTGATGGAGCTTGTTTCTAGGAAAACTAAGGCAACCCTTTTATCTTAATTTGGCTCAGAGGGCCCGGATATTTCCTCTCCCCTAGATAATCTATCTAGCTGTAGATTGCCGTCTTCCAGACATGAAAGGAAATTTACCACCACCCCTTCAAGTCGCATTTCACAAGTCAGAAGACTCTGCAATGAATACAGATGAGCTTTGGGCATTTCGAAAGGCTTTGTGAGCGTTTTATGACAGCCAGAGAGAGGAGCGTTTGCAACACACAGCAGCACCCTGGTTTAGAACATAAGAACATAAGAAGAGCCCTGCTGGATCAGGCCAAAAGCCCCTCTAGTCCAGCTTCCTGTATCACACAGTGGCCCCACCAGATGCCTCAGGGAGCACACAAGACAACAAGATAACCTGTTTCCCATTGACACTCCCTTGCACCTGGCACAGAGAAAACCTACTTCTAAAAACCAGGAGTTTGCTTATGGCTTGTAACCTGTGATGGTCTTTTCCTCCATGAATTTGTCCAAACCCCTTTTAAAGGCATCTAGGCCAGGTGCCATCACCACATCCTGTGGCAAGGAGTTCCACAGATGAATTACACGCTGGGTAAAGAAATATTTTCTTTTGTCTGTTCTAACTCCCTCCACTCAATTTTAGTGCGTGTCCCCTGGTTCTGGTGTTGTGCGAGAGGGAGAAGAATTTCCCTCTATCCACTCTCTCCATCCCATGCATAATTTTATAAGTCTCAATCATGTCCCCCCTCAGGCGCCTTTTTTCTAGGCTGAAAAGCCCCAGACGCTGTAGCCTTTTCTCATAAGGGAGGTGCTCCAGCCCACAAATCATTCTGGTCGCTCTTTTCTGCACCTTTTCCAATTCAACTATATCCTTTTTGAGGTATGGTGACCAGAACTGGACGCAATACTCCAGATGTGGCCTTACCATCGATTTGTACAAAGGCATAATGATATTGGCCGTTTTATTCTCAATCCCTTTTTTAATGATCCCGAGCATGGAATTGGCCTTCTTCACAGCCGCCGCACACTGGGTCGACACTTTCATCGACCTGTCCACCAGCACCCCAAGATCTCTCTCTTGATCCGTCACAGACAACTCAGAACCCATTAGCGTATATGTGAAATGTTGGTTTCTTGCCCCAATGTGCATCACTTTGCACTTACTTACATTGAAGCGCATCTGCCATTTTGCTGCCCATTCTCCCAGTTTGGAGAGATCCTTCTGGAGCTCTTCACAATCCCTGCTGGTCTTTACCACCCGGAAAAGTTTAGTGTCATCCGCAAACTTGGCCACCTCACTGCCTATCCCCAACTCCAGGTCATTTATGAATAAGTTGAAAAGCACCGGTCCCAAGACCGATCCTTGGGGCACACCGCTTTTCACCTCTCGCCATTGTGAAAATTGCCCATTGACTCCCACTCGCTGTTTCCTGGTCTTCAACCAGTTCCTAATCCACAAGAGGACCTGCCCTCTTATTCCCTGACTGTGGAGTTTTCTCAGGAGCCTTTCATGAGGGACCGTGTCAAACGCCTTCTGAAAATCCAGATATATAATATCCACGGGTTCGCTCGCATCCACATGCCTGTTGACCCTTTCAAAAAATTCTAACAGGTTTGTGAGGCAAGACTTCCCCTTGCAGAAGCCATGCTGACTCTCCCTCAGCAGAGCTTGTTCTTCTATGTATTTTAAGATTTTATCCTTAATGAGACTTTCCCATTGTTTGGGAACAATGTCTACAAAAAACTGGATTATGTCGTACACATGATGATGAAACATGCTGTTTCCTACAACACACACTTTTCCACTTTTACATAACCATTTCTGTACAGTAATGATGTTGACATGGGAAATTCCAAGTACACTCCAAGTTAATCTCAACATTAATTGATTATTCTCAACATTAATCTCGCTCTCCTTGCCTGTTACACCCACCCACCCACCTACCACCCCTCCCTCCCTTACATCAGCCCCCTACTTTGCTGTGGGGGGTGGGTAACATGTTTCATCTTCCCCAAGCAATGATGCTTCTCCATTCAAAACACTCTGAACTGTTACCAACTACCTGCCAGCTATTTTCTCTCATTAAGGAAAAACCAACTAGCTACCTGGGGCCATTAACAACCCTTCTCCCAGATAGTGAAGACTGGCCAGAAACTGTAACAGGATTGTGTAGGTTTTCTCCTTCTCCCAGAAGCATCCCACTTCCCAAGTTTTCATCTCCAGGTGGTACACATATTTTTGCAACCTAGAAACTGCCTGTGGTTGAAGAGATCACACACGGTCAGCTGGCAAGCACGACACCTAGTAGTAAGCAACAGCCCTCCTGCCCCTTTGCTTTCCCAACTGGTTGATGGGTGTGTGTGTATTTGGGCAGGTTGGTAGGTCTTCGCTGCCACCACCAAGGCGGGAAAAAGCCAGGCAGAGCGAGGCCACCTTGGAAACCTCCCTCTCTGTAAAGGGGTCCCCCAAATCTGGGGGACCCTACTTGTGCAAAAGCCAAAACAAATACCCTATTGTCCCGAATATAAGACGCACCTGATTATAAGACGCACCCTTAAAGTTTGGTGCTATTAAAAAAAAATAATTAAATCACTGGCATTAAATTGCAACAGCCTGATTATAAGACGCACCCCTAGTTTAAAAACTTAAATTAGGAGAAAAAAGTGAGTCTTATACTCAGACCAATACGGTAGTAGGGATAGCTGAGTGGTCTCGGAAAGCAGGACAGCCTGCAATTTAAGGAGCTGAGGTCAGGCAGACATAAAAAAGCAATAGAAAGAAGTGCATCAAAAGGCTGGAGAATGAAGGCAAATCAAAGAAAGATAATCAAAAACGCAAGACTCAGGTCAGAAGAAAGCAGGGCTGCCTTGAAAAAGGGTTTGGTAAAGTTGGCACAGAGCTTAAAAGGCTAGAGCGGAAGACAAAATAAAATCCCTGAGCTCAAATTACTAGATATTTTTTCTATCTTTGGCTACTCACACTGTCCAAGAGAAGAAGGGGGGGGGGTCCAGCTCCTGCACTCCCATGAGAAGTGGGTGAGCCTTTACTCATGCATGGGCACAGTGACAAACTAGAGGCAACAATTCTGTGTGTGCCCTTAAAAAACTAGGTTTGCTGATGCAGACTGGAGGAAGGAGGGTTATCCTGGCCCTGCCACCCCATCCTCTTACCTGGCCAGGTGGGCTTGCTTGGCTGCCCAATCAGTGAGTGCATGCCAATCTCAGCAGGAGGGTCGGCCAGCATCCTTCATCTCTGGGTAAGCCCAGACATGAAAACAGTGACTACATGTGGTGCTTGTCTGGGATGCCAGGAGGCCCTTCTATAATGGCACTGAGTTCAAAAAGGACAAGGCTGCTACAAGGGAATCTCTCAGCAGTTTTTAGGATGCGGAGGCAACACAGAAGCCTTTGTGGAGTTAAAAATATAGAATAAACTTTTTAATGGCAATAATCTTGTCAGTAATAATAGGCAAAAATGAGAGGAGTCTCAAGAATTTTTGTCACACTGCCCATTTAAAATCACGCAAATTTCATTGAAAATCAGCAGGTGACATAGAGCCAAAGAGAGACAGTCAGGAGGCCATAAACCCTGTCAGGCCAGTTTAAACCAGCAGAGGCTGGCAAAATAACGGTGGGCAGTAGTGGAAGGAGACCCCGTATCCTGTATTGGGATAACCTCTATTGGGGGTTATCTGGATATTTTCCCTCTCAAACCCAGGCAGACGTGCTTACTTAGCTAAATAAACACAAGAGGCATAGGCTGAGTGAAGTTGCAAAAAGAGAAAGTTTACTCACGGTTTCAGTTCATATATACAGCATCTGGTTAAGACCAGAGGTTCACTTCTAAACTTAAGGCGGAACGGCCCTATAGCTGGAGCCCCCTGCATGATGTGTGCTGTAAGATGGCCACTGGCAGCAGAGCCCAAGCCTGGCACATCTTACCTCGTTGAGGTCAGGAGAAGAAGAGAGTGCATGAAAGAAGGAGAAGGAGGAAATAGGGATCAGGGGCCACCCCCCCTTCCTTGGAACACAGAGAGGTCAACTGTTTTCAGGTGACCAGACAACACAGTGCCCCCAGTGTTCAACAGCCGAAAGCTGCCCATCTCCAACATCCTGCAGACATGTCTGTACACAGAGAGCCGTGATGTGTGAGACACGTGACGATTCTTCACTGCCGATTTCACATTTTAAAGGCTAATGAAGCCATGGGGGGAGGGGGCTCCCAGTTTGACTGACGCAGCAACAGTGCATGCGTGCATGCTTGAGTATTTCACTCTTTCCTAACGTATCCGGCTGCTGTCCTGTTTTAAGCTATACGACGTTAAAGGGTCCAGCGAAGGCCTGCATCATAAGGTTTTGAATGAGCCATATGAACGATCTGCCGCGACAGTGACCTTTCCCCTCTTCCTCCCGTTCTCCTTCCAAGTGCCCAGGCCCGTTCCATCAGACAGGCTGGAAGCCGGAGCAACGAGCATCATCAAGCAGCACCCACCTCGGAGATTTCAGGTAAGGCGAAGGCAGGCATTTTCGGACAGGACTTCCTCATAGAAGGTAGCATTAATCTATGGCCAAACTCTGCCATGGGACGTAGTGATGGCCTCTGGCATAGGGAGCTTGAAAAGGGGACGAGACAAATTCATGGAGGACTTTTAGTCATGACGATTATACGGAGCCCCCTTGTACAGAGGCAGTCTACCACTGAATAGCAGTTGCTGGGATGAACAGTGGGAGAAGGCGGTTGCCTCCATACCCTGCTTGTGGGCTTCCCAGAGGCATCTGATTGGACACTGTGGGAAGTGTAGGACCCTCGGTCCCTTCCACTGCAGCTGTGCTACTGAGGTTGAAATGCACAGGCCGACACCTCAGCCGCCGCCCAGACTTTGGAGCTGGATTGGCAGGCGGAGAGCCTGGTGGGACCCTGTTCTCAGAGGGATCTGTGCTGCCTTTCTCTGCGCTGACAAGATCCCTGGGAAGGGCTGCTGTCTGCCTTCACTTTGCTTCCCCTGTCAAGCAAGTCAGCCGCTTTTGTGTTTCATGCAAGAAGCCACCGGATGCCGTCGCTGGCTGCGGTTGTTTCCGTTCACTTGGCCTAGTTCCTCAGGCTTGGAAGTCAGGCGATGGGACTGGTGACGAGCGACTCAGAGGCACTCCCCAAAGAGCTTCCTGCTCAGGATCCCAGGCAGAACTCCCAGGGCATGGGAATGTCGCATGGGAACGTCGGCAGCAGCAGGAGGCCGGGACTGCGCTCAGCCATCCTAGGCTTTCTACAGCACATTTCACACAGAACAGAGCCACAAACCCACATTTGTCACCAAGTGTAGAGTTGACCTCTCAGCTGAGCTGATCCTGTCTCTGTCAAGGGTACTTGTATGATGATACATGCATATCCCAGCAATTGTTTATCACATTCACGTTAGGTTTTTAAGTGTACACTTTAAAAATTGTGGGTGTACACAATGTACTGTGTGACGGGGGGGGCCCTAAGTGAAGTCAGCATTACCATATTTACTATGTGTTTGGAGCCTCTGCCAAAGGTAGGTTTGAAGGACAACTAGCTATGTAGTGTTACTTGCTGCCACCTAGTGACGATGCTGAAATTAGCAGCTGTTATTAATGACAAAAGGAGTGCGAGCACAGATCAAAGTCTTGTAAGTGCATTTCTTTTTCAAGTCATGCTAAGAATGCCTTTTTTGCCTGGAAAGTGTCACTTGTGAATGTTTTTTTAATGCAAGAGAGAAGGGAGTTCATTTCAGGCAAACAAATGTACCAGCTTTGCTATTCTCTCAAATCACTGAATTTATTAAGATTGTTATATGTAGTACAAACATTAAGGCCTTTTTTGCCTGGAATGTGGTTACCTAAAGGGCCGTCTTCTTCTTCTGGATTTACCTCCTTGCTCCCTGGACCAAGGAGCAAGAGGTAAGATGGGCACCTATAAGGAACACAGAGCCTTCTTGGTGGTGGTGACAGCTCTTGGAACACCCTCCCTGTTGAGACTACCCAGGCTCTCATTGTATATGTACTTTGGTCTCAGGCCAATACAGAACTCTTAAGGAAGCTTTTAGCATTGGCTGTTGCTGTTGTTCTAATATTGTACAGCAGCTTTTCTCAAAGGTTCTCCCCACAAGGTGGGGAAGTTGTAAATGTTGGCAGGGGTGGGGCAGCGGCAGCAGTGCTCCCAGGATTGTGCCGCCGGCGGGGGAAAAAAGATTTTTTTTAAACTCAGCAGGGGTTGCTCTGGCCCTCTGGAGGGTGCAGGGGGCCCGCGGCCTCCCTGTGCTTCAGATCGTCGCTCCGATGCAAGCGAGACCCACTTCTGGTTACCAGTTGTCTCTCTGTCCTGTCCCATCTTCCCAACTCTCTCTGATGGATGTGGCATTCAAAAGGCTGGAGAAAGCTCCGCCAAGCTACATCTACTAGGCCATTTGTTTGTAGGTAGATAAAAACAGAGGGACAAGTCTAGTCACAATAATAATCAAGACAGCCCATTTCAAACCAGTACAAGTTGCTTATGTGAGAAATATGAAGTGATGTTCAACGTTCTGACTTTTGGCTTCACAGAAGCTGGAGCCTCTCGTTCTTGCAAAGGATGTCCCTTCTGACAAGTCCTGGAGGAGCCTGCCAAGCCAAGCAAAGGTAGATGGTCCAGAGAGACAGGGGGGGGGGGGGGAAGCTCAGAAGCATCTGCACGAGCCCTGGACAGGACAGCCGCTTGCCTGCCCCCGATGGTACAGTTGGCGGCTCTCGCTGCCACTGGTACGCAAGGTTCAGGGGTCGGCGTGGCCAAGTGGGCCCTCGACCACTGCCCGCCTGGCCACCTGGGTTCCAGGAGCGTGCTAAAGGGAGACAACATTCTCTCTGTCCACCTTCTCCACACCAGTCATGATTTAACAAACGTCTATCACGTTCCTCTTTAGTCCTCAAATGCTATGTTAACGTTTCCTCGCTGGGATGGTGGTTTGCTACTTATTTAGTGATTTGTACGCACCCGCACTATTCTGTGCTCAAGGCAGCTTCAATAGAATACATAAAAGCAATCCACTGAACATCGATAACTGGATATCTAAGAACAGCAGTACAGTATACAGGTGGGCCCCCATATCCACTGATTCGCCATCCACGGTTTCAGTTATCCACGGATCATGGGGACCCCCCCAGGCTTTTACTTTTTTCCCAGTAAGCTTTGTTTCTTCCTTAAAGAAATAGGAGAGGAGCCTCTGACTGCTTATTACAGGTAAGTAGAACGAGACTAAGTACTAGAGAGGCTCTGCAAGGTTAACAGAAACCTTGCAGAGCCTCTCTAGGACTTAGTCTCGTTCTACTTGCCTGCAATGGAGGCTGCTTCTTTGTTTGTTTTAAGGAAGAAACAAAGCTTGCTGCAAGAAAAATAAGAGCTGGGGGGGGGGGCAAGCATGCCTGCCTGCAGGGGAGGCAGAGTGGGGGGGCCCTCAGGAAACCATGGAGGGGGTGTTCGCTCTTGTCCATGGTTTCAAGTACCCACGGAGGGGCCTGGAACATATCCCCAGCGGATATGGGGGCCCACCTGTATAAGCACAACATACCTGTTGTCATGGCCAGCTGGTCCACGATGCGGATGAAGACATTCACACTGGGCAGCACGTTGCAGGGGAGCGGCAAACAGTGCCACCCATGGAGCCAGCCCCTCTACCTGGCTCTTCCCTCCATGCAGGCTCGTCAAAGAAACCGGAAAGCATGCCTCAGGCACCCCAATAGCATCCGCTGGCCTTGCCTCTTGTTCTGCATAATTAAATCATGATGATTGTTGCTACAAGATGTGATGAGTTCCTCCTGCTTAGATGTTTTTTTAAAAGAAAGGATTAGCAACATCTAAGACGGAATTGATCTACCTTGAGTAGAACACCTCTGAGTGTCAAACTCGGTGTTACATGAAGCATGTGGTGCTTAGCGCTGACATGCTTGTTGTTTTCACACCAAACAGCAGCTGGATGGAAACCCCCCCCATGGGGCATGCCTTGGGGGAGGCGGCTTTAAGCCTAACCCCTGCCACAGTCCCTGCTCATATTGGGTCCCCCTGTGGCTGCTCTTTGCCATGAACAAAGAGCTTCCTTCCATCAGTGCCAACCAAACTATGGTGTGTGCATGGAGGGGCATGGTTAAAGCCTCCACTATCCCCCCCTACAGTCCCAAGCTAATGGGGGTGGGGTGGGGGCTGATCTGGTTGCTATTTTGTTTAAAACACACAAACATGTCAGTGCCGATCACGTTATCATAATGTAACGATTGACACTGAATACCATATGCGGGATGCTCTCTCTCTCTCTCTCTCTCTGGGGTGAGGGCCATCCCCTCATGCCTTGCTTGTGAGCTCCCACTCCCACTAGACTTGTAATCTAGTCCAATGAGGTTTTTATGTCTTGCAACAGGAGACAAGACTGGACAGTAATTTGGTCTATTCCAGCTCTACTCTTATGCCCCAGAGTAATTCTAAGGATAATTAAATATTAAACACATATGCGCACATGCATACGCGCGCGCGCACGCACACGCACACGCGCGCACACACACACACACACACACACACACAGTGGAAAGCCATAGGCTTTGGGGGCTGATTCACTTGTTTCGCACCAACAAATGATCGGTTTGATCCACCAAGGCCATTTTTATGTTCTCGGTTTGCCATTGCCGCCTGGGTCCCTTTGGGGTTGTTGTTGTTCAGTCGTTAAGTCGTGTCCGACCCTTCGTGATCCCATGAACCATATCCCTTTGGGGAGAATATGGCAAACAAACAAATAAATAAATTCCAGCGAAGATCCACCTCGACACCCACTGGCTGGGACTGTGAGATCTTCACACAGCATAAGAAGACAACCAGCAAAGCCCATTCCTTTGCCAATCAGAAATCCCCGTTGTCAGATTGACCCAGACAGTTCGTGATGCCGAGGATAGCGATGATGCCATTTCTGCCTGTTTTCTTCTTTTCATGGCTACCCTGGAAGGGGCTAGAGGTGAGGGGGCCAGATGTGATACTGCAGCACCCCATTGGAAGACGGCAGCATTTACACAAGATGAAGATCCTGGAGATGAGGCGAGAGGTAAGGCCAACATGGTTTCAGGGGAGATGCCCTTGGAGGATGGAGGAAGGCCAAGAAGGGCCCTCAAGCCTGAGAACGGCAGTTCCGTGGGCCCTCTGGGGAAAGGGAATGATTGTGACGCCAGTTTGACACCTGTTGTGTAGAGAGACTCCTGATGATGAACTGTTTACCATCCCAGGCCGAACTGAAGAGATGCCTGCAGCGGGAGGCAGGTCTCAGGAACCCCAGAAGGTGGGACCGGAGCGCGCAGCAAACGCCAGTTGGGCGCCTGCAGAGAAATGACAGCTCTGGCGACGATTCCCTGCTCGCCCTTGAGCACGACCAGACGTTTAACGGAGACTCTGGTGAGCGACACCCCGAGGCATCTTGTCAGTGTTTCAGTTTCAGGCAAAAGTCAGGGTTTGCTGCTGTCGCGCCATGACTGGGAAGTCACCCAAATTGCTCCGCCCCAGCTTCGTCCTGCCACTGAAGACGACGCTCCATGTTGGGGGCCTGGCCAAATCTCCAGGTTCTCAGCATCCTCATCCTCATCCTCATCCTCTCTCTCTCTCTCTCTCTCTCCTGTGAATTTCATTGGTTCTCATGCTGCTGCTGTGTCTCCCTCTGCTTTGAGGGCTGATCTGAGCGATATCCAAATACACTGTGAGCATTACGGCTCCAAAATGTCCTCTCCCGATTGGGTTTTAATCTGAGCCAAAGAAATGTTCCCTGCCTGCCACCCACCTCTTGCTTTCACCCCACCCCCACCCACCCACCCACCTACTGATCTCCCTCCTTGCTTTGACAGTAGATGGAAGGAAGGCAGGCAGGCTGCCAGTACAGTGGGGGAAAACAACTTTGCCTGTCCTCCTGGTGCCTGACTTTTAGAGGTGCCAGAGGGAGGATTAGGGACCTTCCTGCTTTCCTCCTCCACCCACCCACAGTATTTATATACCACCTTTCTTAGTTATTGGATTTCTCCTCTGAAAATTCAAGGCGGTCACAACTTTTTGGCGGCAGCGTGTCTCGAACTTGCCCTTTGCCGATCTTCAGGCTTTGCAAGGCGGCAGCTCTCCCAACTGAGCCAGACCCCTCTGCCCAAGAGCAGCAATAAGTGAGTGGGTGAGCAGGTAGTTAGGTGGGATTTGAAGCCTTCCCAGGGAAATTCAGCACACACACCCCGGTCTCCTGATGGCCTCATCAAGGATGCAACTGGTCCAATTTGGCTCAGCATTGGACTCAGAGTAAATTGAGCGATAGGCAAAGGCTGGAGGAAAAATAGTTTGGTTTTCTGAGCTTGACGGGGGAGTTTGCCACATCACTATTCCTAGTGTTTTGGTTTCACTGCAGAAACAAGACCAGGTGATTTGGAGCCTCAAAATCTAGGGAGCAATTCAGGTGGGGAGAATTTCAGAAGGATCTCTCCAATGAGAACAATAAGTTATTTTACAACATCCCCTCAGGTGACACTTCAAGCAAAACAGTAAGCCTGTTTCAGAAGTTCTCTCCACACATTTATTTAACAAACAGAGGGGGGAGTGGCTCACCTCCTGCCCCTGATGGTGGGGTGCCCTCCTGGCCCCACTCCTGGCATATTTGGCAGAAGGGATGAATGGAGCTCCAACAGGCACGGTCAGGTGTTCTTGCACAACTGGCGGCCCCAGTTGCAGGGAGGAGCCTTTGTGCTTGGAGTTGTGTGTGTGCCTGACTGCTCCCCTTCCAGGTATTCCACTGAAGATGCAGGTGATCAGGTCCGGGACATCCGGGCAGGCCCAGTAGGCACAGTCCCACAATGGAGGGAACTTCTGAAAATGTAATCAACCAATTTAAAGTAGACAAGGCAGCCCAGAACTCTCGAGGCATCGTTGTCATTAACACGCTAAGCAAAATCGGTTGTACAACTCACAGGCGTTTTCTTCCCCTTCTTTGCACAGGCCATCCATGGGATGAAGCCCTTTTTAAAGTGCCTGGACTCCCAGAGTCCCACCCCGGCCAGAACAGCAAAGTGGAGAGATGGCTGCTGAAGCAGCAGGCAGGACGAGAATCCTTCTGGGATGCTTCCAGCACCGACTCCGAGACCTGGGACAACGGCGAACCGGGGAGGCCTTTTCGCAGAGCCCCTTTAGTGAGGACCAAGGCAGAGAGGATCCCCCTTTTTGATGAGTTCTTTGATAAAGAATTCTGATCAAACCCCACCAGAATAAGGTCAGGCTGGCAAGGAGGGTGGCGCGAGGCATCCAGAGCAAGCAGTCTGGATTCAATTGCTGTTGTGGCTCGGTGGATGGCTCAAACAAGCAGATATGGGGGTGCCACAGCTATGGTTACAGACAAAAACCCTCACCAGGGAAGAAACAAATGGCCAAGTTCTGCTGGGTCAGACCCTTCATTCATCGTCATCTAGCTCAGGGCCTTCAGCTCCAACGGGCAGCAGCGCTCAGGCAGCCCTCTTGCTTGCCGCTCTTTAGTGGAGATGCCAGGGATAAGAACATCAGAAGAGCCCAGCTGCTGGATCAGGCCAAAGGCCCATCTAGTCCAGCTTCCTGTATCACACAGTGGCCCCACCAGATGCCTCAGGGAGCATCTGAACCTGGGACCTAAAAATGGGACCCAACACTGAGGCTGGGGCTCCACTTCAGTCTAACATGCTTGCAGCTGGTGCCACACTAAACTCTTGGTCACTTCAGGGGATACAGAGACAACTTACGGTGCTTCCCTGGGTGTGAGGTCTTCCTGAATGATCTACATGGCCTCAGAGTGTATTTTCACCTTTGGGATAGGGCTTTTGTGGCCGAGGGAGTTGAGCTAGAGCCCTCCCCCCCCCCCCCGCCAATATTTGGGATGTATGGCTCTGAGGGTCAGACTAGATGCAATAAGAAATGTAATAACATCTCCATCTTTTAAAGTGTTTTTGTTTAAAGACGGATCAGTGAGAAAGCCAATCCAGTTCAGAGCGGCAGGGCCAGGGGGGCAGTAAACCCTTCCCTGCTCTGCTTTCCTGGTGAGGATCCAAAATATTTGCATATACATTTCTATAAAGATAATTTCTCTCATCTTGTCTTCATCTTTCACCATACATAGGCTGTACTCACAGTCTCTTCTTCAAAGGATCAAGCCGGTGAGGAACTAGGCAGGGGATCAGCATGCAGATTTGACCAAAAGAAAAAGATGACTTGTTTCTTCTAAGGGCTGGGAAATTTGTTTTGGAAGTGTGAGAAAGAGATCAGGTTCATTTCAGCAGATCAATACCTAAGTATCTAAGACTAAGCTTGAGGAAACACTTCCTTTTTGCATAACTCAACACCTGGGGAAGGAAGCAAGAAAGCCCCCCCCCCAATCAGATAAGCCCTCAGGCTAAATGGTTGAGATGGCCAAGATGACAGAGGTAACTGTTGGAACTGTGCGCTGGTGCAATCCTTCTCCTCTCTCCTTTCAGCACTTCTGCCTCTGCCTTCCAAATTGCTTCGCTTCAGTGGACGGCCTGGGGGCTCATTCCAGCCCCTGCCACTTTTTTCTCAGCAGGCCGACCTGAAGTTGGCATTGGTGGGAGAGCCCAAAGTCGCTGCCCGAAAGGCAGAAGGAAATCAGTGGCTCCACTAAGCAAGATGCAAACCACATGGCATGTGCCTCTTAATTTCTGATGCCAAGTCAATCCATCCTTTTATTTTTTTCTTATGGAGAAGCGAAACTGGTCTCTCTGCTGCTTTTCCAGACTAGTATAAGGAGGCAATAGCAGAGTCTGACCGTATGCACCAATGTGCATTTTTTAATTCAGAAAGTGGTCCTTCAAACACCTTTCCTAACATAGTGTATATTTTCCCATTAAGAATTCATGATTTGCGCCCCCCCCCCACTTCCATGACTAATGGCCCCTGATGCAGGTTGGAGTGCCGCGTCCAGCGCTTCTCCTATTACCCCTCCCTCTACCCCAGCTCTGTTACCTCCCGTGGTAAGTCCTTGGGACAGGGACCTTCGTTTTTCTTTATGCAACCGTGTGCAGAGGGTGCTGCATCAATACGAAAAGAAGAGGAGGCATGAGCAAGAGGCACCCATGGCTGGGGCTTGTGCCATCACTCCCTCCCTGTGCCATTTTAAAAACTTCCTAGAAAATATTTCTCCCACTTAGGAGTGAGGTTTTGCATGAGCTCAGCCTGAACACGCTGGTCCTCCTCTCCGGCAGAAGAGGGCCAAGGGATCAGGGACCTGTTCCTTCCTTGCCGCACCAGCAGGCAACTCCCTGGAGAAGAAAACCGCCTGGCTGCCTCTGCAGGGAACCTTCCACCTCCTCCTAATTAGCCTCCAGGGAGTGCAGCTGTTCCTTCAGGCACACTTGCCAGTTTCCACATTTAGCAGACTGTAGTGGCAAAGCTTTCCTTGAACTGAATCAATGCCGGACTGGGGGGAATCCACGCTTGAATGCTCTCCTGCCCCGAACCCTCCCTCTCCCTGCAGACAGGCAAGTAGCACAGCAGGGAGACAGAGGAGTCTTGGCCCTTCCCAGTGACACAGGATTCGAGAACTCGAGAACTGCAGAATAGCAGGAATAGTTTTGTACAGTTCAGAATCCATGGTGCTACTGCAGGGCTGATGCCTGCTGCATACGAGAGGCACATCTCATATAAAAGGACGCATGGTCAAGGCTTTAAAGATTTTGCTCTCACTTCTTCCAACACTTTCTTGCATGCCCACTTTGAGCACGAGGAGGGGCTCTTCTCTGCACTCCACCACCATTGGTAGTTCGGGGGGGGGAGGCGGCTATGGCCCATTTGGGCCCAAGAGGTCTCATCCAGCCCCCAAGCTGGTGCTATTCAGACCCCACCTGAAAACATTTGTTTCAACAAGCCCGTTGCCTGTGTGGCAAGGTTCCTCCCAAACACCCTCCAGTGGTTTTGCTGTTATGTTATCCGTCTTTTTTTTGGGGGGGGGGGAATAGGATTATTGGTAATGAAGGTTTTAAAACAAAGAAAATACTAGTTCCATCCGCTTCAACTGTCTGCTTGCTAGCACAGCTGAAATTCGATGACCTGTGAAGACAGACAACACGACAGGGGAAGGATCACACACTTGCTGTTAAGTCATCCTAATGGCCAGTGCAGGCATCACTTGCATGCGCCCGTTTCCATGCAACACAGCCCTCCTCTACTCCCAAAATAAAGAGACATCTCAGGTACAAGCTCATGAACCAATGTGGAGGTTATGAATATTGTCCTACAAAAAACTGTAGTACACTTATGCCAGAGAGCATGTGCATCAGTACTACAAAGTCTTACACTTACACCAGTATATCAAATTTGATAGGTTTTAAACCTATCAGCTACCACAGGTATCCGAGTCACATTTTTAACTTGACATGAAATCGCTACAATGCAGTTTTCAGTGCTGTAGTACAAGAATAGCTTTGCACCTGAAGTCAAACAAAACATTTTAGTAACGGTAGACATCAGAAAGTACAGGGTTCAAGTATGGGCAGTCAAGCTATGGAAACACTCATCTAAGGGAAGTAGCAGCATCGCAGCAGATAAAAAACCAACAACACAGAGGCAACTTGTTGCTGTAAGTTCTGCCATGCAAGAGCTATAAAAGGCTTTGATTGCCATTTTTTAACACAGGAAAGCTGCACCAATTACACTTAGCAGGAGTGAGGTTTTGCATGAGCTCAGACAGCTAGGAAAGCACAAAAATATACCAAAGATCCAAATACACATAAAAAAGCACACCTGACATCATTCTTCCTGGACTGTACCGCTGGGACTACTGATAAGGGAGTGCATGTTTGCATGCTCCCCCTCCTCACTGCAGGTGGAATGCTAACACATCAAGCAGAAGTCTTAAGCTAAACCCTTTCATAACATGCTAGCTTTCCACATGCAAGTGTTGATTGAAAGAACAGGAAAATGAAAGGGAATATTGAAACCTACAATCCCTCCCTTGAAGTCTAAAGTGGATGGCACTGCTCAGAGAGTGGTGGGAAATGCTTTTTCCTGTCTGAAAAAAAATCTATTCAAATCTCCTCTCCTTGTAATGTACCATCGCTTCCGGCTTGTCACCATATGTGAATCAGTTTTTACTGCCAAGGCTTCAAGAATTAGAAAGACAACCCCGTAACAAATGGACACTAACATTTCATTTCAAATAGGAAGTTGTAGGGCACAGCTATATGGAGGCCTGACTCTCCTGGGTTCCCTGCTATAATGTTAAAGAAAAGATAGATGGTTCACCTTGCTTGCTTAAGCAGCACTGCTCAAGCCGTTGGCCCCATCAGCTGTGGACAGGTTTCTCCAGGGCTCGACTGGCAGGCTTGACGTGCCCACTGGTTCTGCCAACGAAGGACTTTTTATCATACAAGCTCCATCATATCATACAAGCTTTTATAACATACAAGCTCCAATGCAGGCACTGAGATATGCGAGAAAGAGTGAGCCGTAGAAGTGGTGTCCAGAGAGGAGTGCCAGTGTTAAATTAAAATCCTTTATTTTTTTCCCAAATACAATTCACAACTTATACATAGTGGGGGAGATGCTCAGTCTGTGCAAAATAAGGATGGCCTTCCTTTAAACCTAAGCTGTCCAGAATGGGTCTTTTTTCTTCTGAAGTGTGACTGGAGGTCAGGTCCTCGCAGATGTACAGTAACTCAAACCATTTTACAACATGACAAGTTGAATCCTTAACATACAACGTATTAAGGCAAAGTTGAATTCTGAAGGTTTTCCTCTCAGTATAAGGAAGCAATTTATTTTTTCCATGAGTCATCTAGGGTCTTTATTGTTTTGCTAATATATACCAATGCTGTCATTGCCGAACTGCCAAAAAGAAGAGATTTGTTTTACATATTGCACTGACAGACAGAAGAACACACTGTGTAACTGCTGGAAAAGGATTTTTTAGACAAATCTACGTAGCTCATTTTTAAAGGGGAAGTTCAAACCAACCTTTTGACACACCTCTGCCAAATTATTCAGAAGGAAATTAAAACTACAAGAATTTTGGCTTTTGAAAAAATGTTTAGAGAGAAAATAAAAGCAGCTTAAAATGGATGCAGTGCATCTTAAAATTTACTTTTAAGACCAAGAACCAATTAGACACTTTTTATGAGAACATGGAAGGAAACCAATATGAATTCAGACCAAAATTAAGTTGTTCCAACTGCTTTAGAATAATGGTTCTTTAGCTATTCTAGTGATAGTTTTGATTAAATTAAAAAATCAACCCAATTTACATTAATTTGCTAGTTTTAAAAAGATCCCTCACTCTCTTTAAAGGAAAAAGTGCATCAGACTCCCTTTTAGCAGCTACTCAAGTTCTCAAAATAGCTTACACTTCTTGCTATAAGAGAAGGGCTTTCCAAGCCCTCACCCGGGAGAAGAATCCAAATTATTAAAGTCTGAAATAATTTATTATCAAATCCAGAATTTAAATAAAAGCCGTTCTTGCAAAGACAAAAACAAAAAATCAAGAAAGGAAAAGCATGCACTCAAAAATTAGCCATGGAGACAAATATACGTATCTATACAGGCACTGGCAGACGCAATTTAATCGTTACCGTTACTCGATGTAACACACAGCCCACCCTACAATACATTTTTTTCATCCACTAATCACTGAGGTACCAATATTTAAGAATGGAAAGTTCAATATTGAAAAATAAAACCTAAAGTTGAAGCCTTTTTTATTTCCCCAGAAAAAAACTATGGTGAGTTTTGTATGAAATGTTAGTATACTTATAGAATTTTACAATCTACATTGGCTCTCTCTCTCTCTCTCTCTCTCTGGAACCAAAAAGGTTGCGTTCCACACACACAGGTTCTTGGACAAAATGTTAACCGTTTATGTAACAGGAGTCAGTAGAGTTGCAAAATGAAAAGAAGGGATCTTGGCTACCTACTGGCACATCTTCCTGGTTACCAAGAGGATCTGAAGTTTGAAACAACCTGCTGTAAATTCAGAACAAGATGCGCCATGCCACACAGTGCAACGATTTAGGTGCGACACTCGATGAGACACTCACAGAGAAGAGCTGCATGGAAGTTATGATGTCCACCTGCAAAGCAATTCCACACAAATTGCATTGCATGCAAAAGGACACCGCCACATCACTTGGGAAGAAGGGGAGTCCTCGGTGCAATGATGACCTCCTATTAACGCAGCCACAGTTTAAGACGCAGTGCATCCACTCCATTTAAATAGTATCTGAACAGCCTCTTGTCTCGCACAAAGCCAAGGTTTTCATAAAGTTTCAATGCAGATTTGTTTGTGATCTCTGTCTCCAGAACAACCTACAAAAGAAGACACAGTTTTTTCAACAGTATTCTTTTGGGACTCTGCAGAGAACAAAGCTAAACTCCTGTGCAGAAACCTGTGAAATGTCAAGATACAGGAGAGGCGATTTAGCATTTCATAGCTCTATTCCCTCAAAGCAGGAGTCCCGGGTCAGAGGAAAGATCACAGAAAACAGCCAAGCGGCATTTAAGGAACTTGTCCATTCAAATGTGCATCTTTAAATCTCGTCATGATCATTAAAAAGAATTCGAATTTATAAAGCGGGGTCACAGTTTCAACAAATAATAACAGCATGAACGATAATCATCCAATATATGCTCCCCATTTGATACGCACCCCTTTTATCGAGTGCGACTATGATCACACGCCAAGAAAGCACAATCTGGGACTGGGACCGTGCTCGCGCATGCGCACACTTCTAAGTGAGGGAATATATATTATCTTGCATTAATCAAACATCACTGACACAGCAGCTGCTAGCCGGCCACCCCCATTCTGAATTATCAGTGGTATTCTCCCCTATTTGTGTGCATGGGGGTGGTGCCACACATGTTCCAGCTAGGCTGAGGAAACTGCCATTACTCAGAGGAGCTGCAAATCATGTATACATGTTGGCTTTTAGTGGCCAGAGATGGATTGAGAGAGGGGTTCAAGCACCTCATGATTAACTCCACCATCTGGTATTAGGGAGGCAGGAGATGTTCTGAACCAATGCAGGGCTGCACTGAATGCAGATTAATAAACTGAAACTTAATCCAGGCAAGACCAAAGTGCTGTTGGTCAGCAGGAGAGCCAATTTGGGACAGGGAGTTGCACTTCCTTTGAACAGGCTAGCAGCTCAGAGTAGATTTCAAATTAATAAACTGTTGCACCTACCCCATGCACCTGGAACGGAGCTGGGTATAAACCAAACACCCCAAAATGTCCCTAACGTTAGCCCCCAGAAATATTCACATTGTTACTTTACTGGCAGCTTTCACTTATGCCATTGTCCAGCCACCATTTTGAGTGTTCAAGACCAAGAAATCTATGCAATGCAAGTGATCATCTGTATGCATAAATAGCAGCAGCAGATCATTGCAGAGAGACTTTATCCTCACTACCACCTCAAAACAGAGCCCTTTTCATTTCAGTGGAAGCTCTTCACTGATTCCGCTGCAACGTAGTCATTCCGTGGTTCCATAGTGTGCTTGCTCTTCTACACAAATGAGACGTTGAGCTTTGGCTAACTCAAGAGTTGCAGTGCATTCAACAGAGCAACTCTCAGTTGGCTGTGTGCTGAGCTTGAATTGGCAATTGCCAGACTCCATGTGAGAGTGTTCAGGTCCCTCTGTCATGCTTCCCTCAGGCCCTGGAGCTTCTGGGACCAAGAGAAACCCACGGGAAGGGAGAAAACAGCGATATATGGAGCAGGAGATGGGAATCATCAAAACTGTGCTGCAAGGCTGTCAATCTGAGATTTAAGGTGCATCTAGCTGGCTTTCACTCTAGTTAGAACAGTATCCCTCAGGGCTTTCATTCAAGCAATGAACCAGTTTCACAATGAACCAGCTTAACATCACATTAATATGAAACAAAATGGCAGGGCTGTAAAAAGCCCAGGAGAGCTGATGAAAACAATGGAAATTAAGCCATTTTTTCAGCTAGCTCATAAATGTCATAAGAAGTGGAACTAAGTTTGGGTTTGATCAAAATGCCCTAAACGACTTGACTTACTGAGATGAAACACCCCCCCCCCCCTTATTCTGGCGTTTTGGCCTCCTCAGATGGCTTCTGTAACGGGTCAGCATCCTGAAGGGGCCACCACATCATTTTGGAGAAAAAGTCAGTTCTGGATGTTGCCAGTTGGGGAAGGCAAACAACACTTGAGTCAGCTCATGGATCTGTGAAGCTCCCCCAATTCCCCAATGCCGGAAATTTAAAGGGCTTAGATGACCCCCAAATAACCAATCCAACAGGGGAATCCAGATAATGCCCACAAGTTATAAGAAGCAAAGTAGGAAAAACCCCCACTGCACATTTGCCCCAAGGCCCTTCATCTGGAATGGTGCACAGGCAGAAGTCACTTGCCTGCCCCCTCGCCTTTTCCTAGTGTCGGCATAGGAATTAGTTCCCAGACTGGAGTACAGTGGGTAGAAAAAAAAATTATGAATTTGCTTGGTTTGCCTTTTTAATTCTATGCCAATCTTTGTCCCAACCCGATTATTCTGCTGATGATGCCCGATTCCCAAAAGTGCCTTGATCTTGCCTTTGTTTCCATCCCATCTTTTGGAGAGTTTTTATTCTTTTCATACATTCTTTGACCCACCTGGCGAAAGGTAGCAGCATTTGTTCTGAGGTTGACTACCTGTCAAGTCAAGCAATCACCTATACATCTTTCCTATTAGAAACTCTGACAGCCAAACAAAGCTCTCAGTGCAACTCTACCAAGCACCTGCTCTTCAAGGAGTGCTTAAATGTTGATGTTCAAGTTTATTGGTAGCATGAATACTTGGAAGTTCCCCTTTCTTGTTATTGGGGAAAGTCTGTACATCAGTAAGTACACACAAAAAAAGATGCATGAAAGTCAAGACTTCAGAACCATTTTTGATCTGTTAGTTTGGTAGGTCCCAGTTCAATGGGCTTAAAGAAAAAAGAAAATCACTTTTAGGAGTCTCAAAATTCAGACATCACACCAAAACATGATTAAGAAAACTGACCCAGAGTTTGCTGCGATGTCCAAATTGACAAGCCATAATTTGCGATAATAAGCTAATAAACTAGAATTGAAAACCATGGTTTGAGGGAGGGTTTGCAAACGCTGCTTTACATTAGTTATGATTTGGTATAATATCCACGTTGACAAATCAAAATTTAGGCTGTTGCTCTCAATCCTAAATGAAATCAACCCTGACTGTTCCCTGGAAGGACAGGTACTGGGGCTGAAACTCAAATATTTTGGCCACCTAATGCGAAGAGAGGACTCTCTGGAGAAGACTCTGATGCTGGGAAAGATTGAAGGCAAAAGGAGAAGGGGAAGGCAAAGGATGAGATAGTTAGACAGCATCACCGATGCAACGAACATGAAAATGAGCAAACTCAGGAAGATAGTGGAGGACAGGAAGGCCTGGCGGGATATGGTTCATGGGATCACGAAGGGTCGGACACAACAACTGAACAACAACAACTGTACACCTAGAGCTAGGTACTGAGCAGAGACAAAATGACGACTGACAAGTAGCTCTAACCTATTGTTTGTATTTTTAGAAGTTCAACCCATGCTCTAGATTTGCAACAGGGGTAAGTATAAAACCAGTTTCAACATAATGGCTGAAGAGAGACACAGTTTCAGAATCATGTTTGACCTGTTATCTTGTTAGGTCCCAGTTCAGTGAACTAATCATGAAAAGAAAAATCAGGTTTAAGAAAGCTGGCAGACATTTTATAGTGCAACCTATGTGAGAAAAAGTTGTCAGCGTTACAGTGAAAATCCAAAATTTGTTATAACTAGAAACTCCAAAGCGCATTCAGGAATCCTGGTATTGGCTAGCAAGACCTAGAAACTACTGTGACTATGGACTGAAAATATCAGTAATTACTAGGAATTATATTTTACCTGCAGGTTTTCACCAACAGATACAGTAGTTTCTAGGTCTTACTAGCCAATACCAGGAATTCCAAAGACGATTCAGAGCTTTCAGCTGTCACTACTTCTAACAGAATTTTGGGTTTCCCCTTTAACATATGTACATTTAAATAGAATTTCTAGTCTAGGTGGCAGAACCTTCTGGGAAAATGCAACAATGTTTTTAAAAGTTCCAAAGAGTCATACAAAATACTCGCTAGCCTGCAGATTTATACACACTGAACACAAATCGGTCATGAAACTATGATATTGCATAGCAAACAGGGCTGGCCTCATATCAAAATGTTTTTCAAAAAAAATGAATCAGTATGGCCTTGATTTAATTCTGTTACTTATTCACTGCACTTGTTTCTCGTAACTGCAACTGAAGGATTCAGACAAGATGCCCTATTACACCCGTTTAAGTAGGACTGTCACCAATACATATTCCTGCATGGAAATTTATATTTTTAAAAAATATATGGTATATACAAGAGTTACATTTTTTGAAGTGTGTTGATTCAAATAGTCAGTCTTGATTAATGTAGCACACACCTCTGGAAGGATCCAGGATTTAATACAAGTTGAGTATTGTATTACCGGAAGTGTTCTGGAGTTTGAAATATTTCCATATTAAATACAAATAGTGTGCATTAAAAGGCACCCGACGTGGGGACAGGGAAGCTGGAGGTGCGTGTCTTTGGAAGAGATTGCCAAGTGCGGGCGTTTCACCCATCGCTCTTTAGAGTTGCTGCTCTTATTTGCAGCTGAAACTCTCCGCGGCAGCAGTGGGGGGAGGCAACGAAAAAGTCAAGGCAAAGCAACCTCATTCCAAAAACAAGAATGTTAAATCCTCAAGTTTTGCGAGGGGCAAAGGCTGTCCCTCTCTTCCCGGCCCCTTCTCCTTGGTGTCCAATTCCCGGCGGTTCTGGGGGAGATGAAGCCCGCTGGCCGGCCGGCTTGCCCTCCCCTGGCCAATCCCCCCCCCCCGATTTGTAATTCTTAAACAGTGGTGGTTGCACTTTGAGGAGGAGACCTCGCTTGCCGCCACCTTCTCCAGCCCACCTCTTCATTCCAGCAAGCAGGAACTCACCAGCAGGCTACAGGCAGAGACCTCGCTTGCTGAGTTGCGCAGAGCGCAAAAAATGCAAACAAAAACAGTCCTGTCAGCTTCATCTGGCGGGTAGTGGCAACTATTTATTTTATTTGTTTAAGTCATGGCCCCCAAAATGTCCGGATTTCAGGATGTCCGGATAAGGTGTAATCAACCTGCACTAAAATAAAATGTTCTGGTGCTACAATTGAACTACTGTACAATAATGAATCCTTACAAAATCTAGACTTCAAACCTTTCAAGTAGTATTAAGCACACCTCAATTTGGGCAAAGGGTAAAAAAAGTAGCCAAATTAAAAAACCGGACACCTTTAGCCACTCTCAAAGCCATCAAGGACACCAGGAATTCATTACAGCATGGAAGACATATGATCAGGGGCAGAATGCTAGAGACCTACTGGATACAGAGGAATTTTCAGTGTTGACAGAAGGAAAACATCCCTCTATGTTCCCCAACCGAACGTTTTCGTTACAAGATTCCAGCAGGCTTTTATGAGCATATGTGAAAATACAAATGTTTAAGACAACGTCAGCATGCGATTACTACAGTTGTGCCTCCCTAAGAGAAAGAACTGCCAAAGTCTCTCCAAGGGACGCTATTTTGCCAAGACAGAAGAGGCTGTTCCCCTAGTCAATTAGATTTTAAAAAAGAGGCTGCAGGGCCACAGTGATGAACAGTACCGAAGCCAAGATATAATCAATGAAGAAAGGGTGAAGCTCCACTGATAAGGGGACCCCCCCCCCTGGATTCTGGGGCTCTGTTAATTTGGGAGGAGGCTTTCCCAAGGCACCCTCCGATCTGGGCTTCCTAACCCTTGGGTGATGGCAGCAAATGCCATTGATTTATTTTAGAATAAAACTGAAATGTCTCCATTTTACTTAAGCCAGATAATATTTTAAGCTTTGAGTCTGCTGTGCAAGCCAGAAATGCCAACTACCCTTTTATTTGACACGACTGATTCTTTAACTGCAGGGGATGCACACACAAATGTAACCGTCTTCGTGGATACCACTGCACTGTCTGAAGGAGACAACCATCAAATACTGACTTTGCTGGAGTCATAGCTCTTAGGACCGTATGCATTCAGAAAGACATTCTCTATTCTCTGCTAACTGAAGAGTCACTTGCATTGCAAAAAGCTTTTAAAAAGGAAGGCCTTCAAGAAAAGCAAGGCAAGAAGACACAGTTCCTAGAAAGGAACAAATGACTCACCTCATCGCAATCTCCTTCTACCATGGCATAAATAGCTTTCTTAACCAAGTTTGTACCTGGAATACGAAGTTAAAAAAAAGACATTAAACTACAACATTTCAGCACAAATCAGCTCCTAAAGTACAATGACCTTATACAGCAAATGCATCCGTGACCAGTTTAAGCAAATTCAGTCGTTTCATAGAATACTCACAGTAACCAAGGCAAAGCCCTCCTGAGCCAGAAAGGAGAAGGCAGCCACACACGGAGCCCTCTACCTCAAGTATGGATGAAGCATATGCTGTCGCCAAATTCAAACCAGAGTACAAGCACACCCGGTCTGCAACAGCACAATGAACTGCGAGGCCAGGAAAAAATGTGAAGTAAACGACAAGACCCCAAAACTTTGCATACTGTATCTTGGTACGTACAGGAAATCCTCACTTAATGTTGTAGGTAGGTTCTTGGAAATGGCAACCAAATGAAATTATGTATAACGAAACCAATTTTACCACAGGCTAATTGATATACAGCATATGCCTCGCGCTCGCTCTGTTAGGGGACACGCCTGCCTCCTTACAAGCCTATCCTCGAGATTTCAAAAAGGAGGAAAATTTCACAAGGCAATCGCAGGACTGGCGAGTTGCATAAGCAGTGACTGACACCTTCAGTAGTCCTACCTAGGCATGCCCATCTCACAGAGCTGGTAGATGGGAACTGCAGTTTTCTTTCTTGATAGGCACTGAAGCAACTCCTACCCTCAAGTCCCGGGAAGCTGGGTGGTCTGTGCGCCTCAGCCAATGATCAGTCATGTAAGGCAGATGTTTTGCTGACGTAGAGGTGGGAATGGAGCCCTAGGTTGCCTAATGGGAAGAGTGGATGGGAGCGCTTTCGAAAAGGTGACTCAGTCTCCACGGGAACGCAAGATGCTGATGGGAGGGCTGGTTAATCCACATCTCGAGCCTCCCAGGCAGCAACAAGGGGTACCCAGAGGGATGCAAAGAGCAACCTGGTAAGGCGGTAAGAAGAACTGTATGGAGACCGAAATAGTCATGAGAACCAAGCTGCGTTTTGCAACAAAGAGTTCTGGGCGCTGGTTGAGAGGAGGGATGTCTTTTTCCTGGAGTTTTAGCGGAGGCTCCACGTTAAACGTATGCCGGCCAGCTTCTGCATGCGAGGTAGCCAGCCGCACTGCAACCCCTCATCAACATTAAAGCAAAATGACACCAAGCGAAACAACGTTATGTGAGGACTTCCAGTACAACTAACACTGTGGCATTTTTAAAAACACTTCTAGGGTACATTGCCTGCATTTTCAAAAAAACAAAAAACAAAAAAAACCTGTTGCCCAAAATGAGATACTTTTTCATGATATCCTCCCTCTAAAACCCTTAGTACTATATTTCTTCCAGGTAGAGGTCTGTGTTCCGATTTCCTGTACTCACTTCACACAAAAGCAGCCAACTTATTTCAAAAGCATGCCTTGCACATAAACAAAGCATACCAGTCTTTAATAGGATACTGCTACAACACTGGAAAAGCTCAGAAATGAATTCTTCATGTCACTGAACAAACAGAGTGCTAAGTTGCCACCAAGAAGCTGGTGCTGGGACATAGAAATCCCGATGTTCATGCCCCAAGGGACTCTTGTGATAATTACTACAGACAAATGTGCTGTACTTGTATGGCCTGAAGAAATCCACTCACCACGATTGCCATGGTGAGGGACCCTCCCAACAAGGCAGCATGAGGCTTGGTTGTGTTCAGCGTCAGAGCACCTCTGAATCCAATCACAAATACAAAGTTGTTGTCGGTGACAAGAACACATTCTGGCTGATTAGCAAGGACAACAAAAATGTGTTGTCCCCTAAATCTAAAGGAAAGCATCAGATTATGCTGGGAATTGTCAGTTTCTGGAACAGAGGAAAAGTGTATGGGGGGAGGGCCAAGCAGAGCAAACCTACTCTAAAGAAATGCTGTCAGCCTCAGAGCAGGAGAGGTGTTTGTTTCAGCCTCATACACCACACTTCATTCATAACCCAAAGCACACATTAAAAATTATGGTAGAAAACATGAAGGTTATCGCCTGACTTTTGACACGTATAAGAGCAGAGGGATTAGCAACTGATTCTCAATTCTCAGACTGCATCTGAGTTCCTGAGAGATGTCATCTATTTATAGCACAGGTAGGTAGGTAAATGGGGGGGTTATGGTGTAGCAACCACCGGGTCATATTGCAGCAACACCTGAGATTTCCTAAGACATCGGATCATTAGCACCTTTCACTGATTTCACAATGGTTCAATCCAGCAGGCGAGAAGGCAGAGTTATCTGGGAATGGGCAGCAAGTGAGCTCATAACATCCTGGTTTCAGCTTTCACTTTTATTTCGGCTCCCTCAGAACAGATACATATAGGAGGGGCATTAGGATTGGAAAGGCTTCTGCTGATCTGCATTATCAAGTGCATGTATTTAACATGACCTGCATATCTATTTGAATAAACATGAGATTCACTATACACCACTACATATTTCACAGAGGAATTATTCTACAGGAAAATACTTGATTTATGACATGCCTCTCTTGCATCAAGGAACTCAAGGTGGCACACCCAGGGTTCCCAGGTGATCTCCCATTCCACCACTGACCAGACACCAAGCCCTGCTTAGCTTCCGCTAGGGTGCTGCATCCTATGCCCTCAGATCACATCCTGGGAACTGGAGCAATTTGGAAATAAGAGAGTGAAGAGCAATGAATTTAGGCTGCGATCTTATTCACACTGACCTGGGAGTAAGCCCCACTGAACTCACTTCTGAAGAGAAATGCAGAGTATCGCAGTTACAGCGCAATCCGACTTAACTTTTTTGCCAGCGTAACCATCGGCCCAGCGAGAACGGGAGGCCCCAGAACGGAAAAGGGATTCAAATCCCCTCCCAAAGAGGAATTCAAAGGGGATTTGAATCCCTTTTCCGTTCTGGGGCCTCCCGTTCTCGCTGGGCCGATGGTTACACCGGCAAAAAAGTTAAGTCGGATTGCGCTGTTAATCACCTTGCTACTTCTCTCTCAATGCTTTGCACACACTCCAATTATTCCAAATTCATTTCTACAATTAGACAGACTTGTAATGCATTTATTTTTAGGAAGTGAAAAAGGATATTCCCAACAATCTGATAGGAGCCCATGGACTGCATGGAGGTGCTAGAAGCCTGCACACTACCCTGTGTTAAAATCAAAGCTCAAGAGAATCTGTGACACAGTAGGGTGTCTGCATATATTTCCCCTTAATGCATCTATTCAGTGGAGCTTTAATAAAAGGACAGAAAGGATACTCTTACCTATGTTTTTTCTTCTGTATTTGGAATCCACTGCTAACATGGCTATATAACCTCTGCGGAACATCTTTTTGTGCATATCCAACTTGCAGACGATGGCACCTACGCACTCGTCTCCTACCATTGCCTTTAAAAACAAACCCAAGACATTTTTGCAGTTTAAGTAGGCAATGAACAGTGCTATAAGCAGTTATTAAAAGACTGAATTAATTTTTGGTTCTACCAACAACTTTATACATAATGACAGATGATTTCTAAAAACGTATCTCCTAGTAACAAAAAGCATACATTAGACATTTTACAGCATGGCAACTTTCAGGTACAGTTCCTCAAAGCAGTAACATTACACTAATTGGACTCAGTCTTGCCTTGCCCGAGTCCTATTGGTTCGAACAGAACTTCTTAAAGTTATGCCAAGGAAAGCCTTACAAGATCAGCAATGAATCTACTGCACTAAACTGCCAGCATGTACTTTTACTTGCATGAGGAAAAAGATTATGAAATCCCAAGCAGAAAGTACAGAACTAGACATAAGTTAAGCAGTATTTAATCTTGACTAACGAGCTGCTTTAATGATATAATGCTTGCTGTTCTCTAACCACACAACTGAAGTCAAAGGAAAGACTCTGGAGGCTATTCTGGAATAACTGGTTTATCAGCACAGCTAAGTCCAGATTTTGAAATGTAGCCTGGCAAACTTGAAATCCATTTCTTTCCCTTGAAAGAAAAGTTGTTAATTTTTCTTTAGGCAGCTCAGAAAACAAGATTTTGCCCCAAACCTCATTTTCTATGTCTCCTTTTCTTTCAACTCCCCCTCCCATTCTTTATATGTATGATCACTTGCCAGAACTGAATTTGCTTCAAAGTCCTTTGGGTTTCAAATGGATTGTGCTTCCCAGTCAGCCCAATGATAACGTAAGTCAAGATGTCATGCTAATTGTACATTTTCTAATGCAGCAGTCTCAATGCCATCCATCTAGGACACACACATCCAACTTAATCTTGGGACTGGAAAGTTACAAAAACAAGATTTGAGAAAAAATGCATAAGCCCACAAAACACCACACAGGACAGACATTTGTCAAGGTAGACGGGTTGAAGCAAGACCATTTAGAAAACTGTTCCCTCCTTAGATTGCCCCCAAATCTCCTAGAATCACTTGAGCAGAGGGACAATAGATACCTATCTGAGATCTCTTATCCTTGTATTGGGTAAAAAGGTATACTGCTCTAAAATACAACCTCACATTATTTTCTTAATTCAGACTAGTCAGAGACATGCTCTGGTGGGCTGAAAGGTAGATTTAAAAAATAAAGAACTGAATCAAGACAGTAAGTGGCAGAGGGGCTCTCCAAGTTGTTTTGGTTTCCAGTTCCTAAGCAAATCAAGGCAGTTGTTCTGGAAGAAGAAAAATCCCCCACCTACACTAAAAGCTTGCCTCAGGCTTTGCATGTATTTTATATGCAATAGTCAGTTAAGAAATGTTAGTGCACTGCTGAATCTCTGAGAACACAAATTTTTGCACAGAATACCTCAGCCACCACGCTAGACCTTTTACTTAAAGAGTGTGAAAATGAACACTCTCTTCAAATTAGGCAGCTCTACAAACGAGGGGCACAATTCAGTCAAGAGTTAAGTAAATCACAGGGAGAGATTTAAGCAGGTGCCCAATTGTCCCATTTAGATCAACAGGACTTAAATGTGTATTAATGCAGCAAGTTCAAGGCCACGTGACACAGTACACAATAGGCTTACTCATCTTGCCAGTGAGCAGTGCTTGCATAGCAGGATGTACACAACTGACAGTTTGATCTTTAAAAGTTCTTATGTTGGCACACAGCCTTATGTTGTGCCTTGGGCAGGCACAGCTGTTCTTACGCTCTACCCTTAGCGCTTAAACGGAGAAAGCCAGCCTTAGGATGGCCAAGTTGACAGACTAGAGATTTATGGCATGGTGGCTTCTAGGACTTATTGCACCATATATTGGAAGATGTTTCAAGCAGCCAAGCATCAAGCCTTTTGTCAGGAACCAGCTCCCAAGGTCTTTATAAAAATGAGCACAGCCAACTTAAAAACACAGAAAAAGCATTCAAATCAACACTTTTATCCAGAAATGAAGCAGTTGCCCACATAGTACAGGTCAGATGGCTGGTTCTGCAAAAGTGTTTGACAAGTACGTAGAAAAGTAAGGCACTTGGGCCTTAAATGGGCTGCCAGCCACAGCCTGCCGACAACAGCAACCTTGCATTGGTGCTAAGCAGCATTTACAGAGAAAAGCAAATGCAAACAAAGTGGAAGATTCCCAACCCTGGCACCCATGGGTAGCTCTTCCAGTGCATGACCAGCATTTGAAATACTGTCACACTATGACTGGATAAACGGCTTTTTCCATCTTTTATCTCCAGTAAGATAGCTAAACAAATTAAGGAAGCTGGGAATTCATTTCTACAATGTTTCTTCATAGGTCTGGCTCAGACACCAAACAAGGCCTTAGATTAGAGATTGAGAATGCACCATAGGCTTACATATTCCTGCCTTTCCTCTCACTCATGTGAATTCCCCCTTTCTTCCATGATTTAACTGGTTAGAGAGCTGATCAAAGTTTGCTGCGATATTCAAATCAGGCAAGTTAAGGAAGGGGAGAAGGAAGTATTTGGCATGGTCCCAATCTCCAACACTATGAGGAAATGCCACAATATGTGGGGCTTGCGAGTCTAGAAAAAGGCAACTATGGCGACATGATAAAGGTTTGTAACGCAAGATGGTGGGGACAGAGAGAAATACTTTCTCCCTTTCCCAAAACACTAGAACCCAAGTGTTCTAGTGTTTCACCCAGTGAAAATGGTTGGCAGGAGATTCAGAACAGTCAAAAGAAAGTATTTTTGCACCTAGCACATAATTTGTGGAATTCACTATCACATGTGGCAATAATGACCACTAGTCTACTGCTTGAAAAGGGAATTGGAGCAATTCATGGAGGACAAGTGTGTATCGCTGGCTACCAGGCATGATAGGTATGTACTACGTCCAGGTTCAGAGGCAGGATGTCCCTATACCTGTTGCTGGGAAGGAACAGCTGCACAGGGCTGTCTGCCTACGTGTCCTGCTCCCTGATCACTGTGAGAAACGAATGCTGGATCAGATGGGCCTTCTTGCTCTGATCCAGCAGGGTTCAAGCTCGTAGCCGGGCAGACTGGGCCAATGCAATGTCTGAACTAGGTCAATACTTTGCAAACACACAGAGTGTAACCCAACTGTTCACAAGACTGTTATCACCACTGGGTAGTTTACTCTTTGGTCTACTGAAGCAGACTTGCACCCTAGGAGGGCCATTTCAAGATTTAGACGTCATTTGCTAGCAGAGCATTCATGTTCAACACTAACAGGGGTTCAGTCTAAATACATCAAGCATACAACTGCCAAACAAACATTTAAGCAGGGGAGTTTTTCAGTTCCAAAGAAAAGCTACTCTCTCCACAACATTACTAACATACACTTATCCCAATCTTCATTTTAATGCTAAAAACACGAAGCATGCACTATACCGAGTTTAATTTTGTTAATGGGCTCGCCAATGGTGGTGGTGGGGCGACCAAGTTGTGGGCTTTCTTTTTTTTTAGATACAAACAAGGATTTAGTAAGAATGTTTTATATTTGATAATCATAACTTCCTCAGAACCACTAGTGCCAATCAACAATGAAACCCATAAATGCACCGTTTGATTGCCTACTAAAATACCTTCACAACTGCAGTTATGTTGTGTACTCTAGAGCAGCTATTTGGAAGTTCAATCCCGCAAATGAGTACAGTACAGTATTTAGAAACAAACCTCACAAGAGCCAGAAGCTGTGTGCAACAAAGATATGGCTGACTCAAGTTAAAAATGCTTAATCGCTTTTCTTAAAAGCGGGTGCCTGTGAACATCCTCAGCCCTTCTCCCAAATGCAGCATGAAGTCAGCATTATACCAAAACATGGTGTTCCGTTTTGCTGCAGAGGCTGAGCCAATGGTTTTTGAAGACACATATCCAATAAATTGAGGTGGTCAAAATCTGCTGCAGCTGTGCATAAGGGTTGTGCGATTCACACAACACCAAATGAGAATGAGGAACACTTATGTTGCTAGGATGAAAAGCCAAGCCTGGAGATTCCCCCCCCCCCCAATCATCATTCTTGCCCCATTCACTTTCCACCTACTCACATTTGTCCATCAACCGCTGATTCTCTGCTCCCATGCTGCAAGCCCTTAAAAATACAGCAGCTCACGAGCACAACATACTTTTCAGATCAACTGGTGTAAAATTCACACGGGTTCCTGCCTGCAGAATTCCCTGCCACTGGAGATCAGACTGGCCCTCTTTCCCAAGTTCTGGTAGCAGCTGAATACCATTTCTTTACCATAAAATACCATTTATGCCTTTTTTAACATCTCGCTGGTACAGGTGGGGGTGCCGCTGTTTTTATGCTCTTGTTTTAATTGTAGCAATGATCTTTTTAATCGATTTTTAGATACTGTTATTAATTTTCATCAATTGTTTTTTACTGTTTTAAAATGTGATTATTTTTGTATTGTATTTTTTGTATTGTATTTTCTTTTGTTGTTGTTGTAAGCCGCCTTGGGTCCCTTCGGGGAGAAAGGCGGGATAAAAATACTGTAAATAAATAAATAAAATAAATATTTTCTTTGGCATTTGGGGACTTTTTCCTACACTGGTTTGGTTACATTTGACATCTGCCACCATATTGCATTGCCCTGAGCTTTGTAACTGGTCTAGGTTCGGGGCCTTATTAACTTGTTTTCAAAAGTTACTGTAACGCCCCTCATAGGAGAGGGAAAGTGGGGTATAAATATTTTTTAATAAATGCATCATGATGCTTCCTCAAAGGATTGGGAAACAGCTAGCTACACTCTCATGAAGCAAGCTCCAGAACATTACAACAGATTCCCCCCCCCCCCCGCACACACTTGTAAGAACCAAGACACAATCCATCAAATACTTCAAAAAAGTCTTGCATTCCCTTTATTTCAACTTATTACTATCTTTGATATACATCTCAAGAAAATTAAGTTTCCTTTGGACTCAGTCTAGCACTAATTTTCAGTTACTCATCTTAAGTGTTTGATTCTGAAATCTGCTATTGCCTCTATACATGCTTCCATAAGATTAAAACAAAGAATGTACTGACAAGTTTGAAATCGGACTATGCAAGCAGACTGCAGTCCAGTCTCTTATTTGGCATTTAAGGGGACTACCCAACATCTTTCCATCATAGAACAAGCAACTTCTAATCTAGACAGTATGGCAGTCACTTAATCAGGTCGACAGATTCCCCCGATTCCCTCTTGCCACTATGCTCTCTTTATAAAGTACAACCCTTCAAAAGAAAGTCCCTGCCCAACAAACCTCACAGTCCTTCACCTAAGGCATGGAACAATCTCTCTGTTTCAGTATAGAAACTGTAATCATCAAGTTGTGTACTGTGGTCAATAGACATAAAACAGTCAAGTATGTCACTAAGTAAAAGGAAACTATTGCTTTGAAAAATTGGCAGTACAGGTTGATTACCCCTTATCCAGACATCCAAAATCCAGACATTTTTCCAGCACCTGGCTGGCATAGTGCACGGCATGCTGGGGCACAAAATTATAAAACTAACTTCAGGGTATTGTATAAGGTGTATACAAGACAAATGAATTCCATGTTTAGTTTGGATTTCATCCCCAAGATCTCATATTTATGCAAATATTCCAAAATCTAGACAAATCGAAAATCCAGACAACTTCCAAGCAGTTCGGATAAGGGATACTCAAGAAAATTCTGACAAACTAGCTTCTCCTGTTTCAGCAGATCTGAAGGTTTTGTGAGCCTCACTACTCTGTGACCTTAACTATTCAGCAGCTATGTCACTGAACAGTATCAAGTTGTCAGAAGTGAAGAGAGAGCCATGAAAACAAATATAGCATTATTGATTAAGGCAAACAGTCCTCAAATACACAGAAATAAGAAGAAAGCAATTGTTCACTTTCAGTAGTAAGAACATATAACAATGTTTCTAAAAACTGTATAGTTTTTTATACAAAGACCAACACAAAGTGTACCAAGTGTGAACTAATTACTATGAAATGGCATAGTATACCCATTTTTACAGGTTCTTAATTCCTTTCAGGAATATAAGTATAAATCAACTCTTGACCATGTACTAATGTACGAACTAAGCTATTATACTAGTATTTCAAAAACCATGAATTTTTGTATATTTTTCATTTTCCCAGGAAAAAAGCAGCGGGACAGTGGGCAACTGAAAAAAATGAACACAAATACTTGACCATGTGAAACCATTTAAAATATTTCTACCAGTACGTTCCTGTTTCACTTGGCATCACAGTTTGCCATCCTTTGAACTAGAAAGCTAATAGGCACAGAAAAGTAGTATTTCATTGCATCAATCTACACCGTATATGAATATACTATTTGGGTTACACAGAACTCTTCATAAATCAAAAATGTACACATTCCTATGCCAAATCAATTGAGCCAATGAGGCCACCATGCCTATTTCGCATATCATTTATTTCACCAAAGACTGCGATCTTTACGCATACTTACTAGAAAAATACGTACCACTGGACCCAGTGGGATCTAGTAGACATGCACACCGCTGTGTTGATCAGTGACTAGCAATGGACAAGTGAAGTACAGTACATCCTCCAAGGTTCTGCTTACCATGCAGCCACTGCTCCACAACCGTACACCTGCCCGTCTCTCTCACATACCCACCTAATCATTTCTCTTCCCCCTCCACCCCCAACTTACCAAGAAGCAAAGCTGGGGCCAGTTGTGGATAAAATACCTATATGTGTAAATGGAGTAGGGTTCAGACAGATCTTTGGTGATCAGTCTCATGATATCGGGCATCTGCAGCTCAGACTCATAGCGAACATATTGTATCGTGAGGTCCCCTTTCTCCTCTACCTCTTGCGGGGCCCAGGAAGAGTCTGTAGGGGAGCCCAAAGAGCTCTTTTGCAAACTGCAGGTAGAGGCCAAGGACCGAGAGAGAAGCAGCAAGGACGCCTCCTCCTCCTCCTCCCTTTCCAACTCCTGTTCCTCGCCTTCCTCCTCCTCCTCCTCCTCTCCCCCAGCCAGCCCGTTCCTGTCCCCTGCGGAGGGGGCCGAGGCGTGGTGGTGCTTTTGCTGGGGCTGCGCAGTCCTTGCCTGGGGTCGGGGGACCCGCTGGTGGTTGCTGAGCGAGGTGGAAGGCGGCGGCTGCTGCCCGCCTTGCTGCTGCTGTTGCTGCCCGTGTCCCATTGTCTTGCTGCTGCTGCTGCCGCCGCCTGCTGCTGCTGCTTTACTGGGCGGGCGCTGCTTCTCGTGGCTGCTGCTGCTGCTCAAGACCTTGCCCTTGAGAGAGCTCCGCAAGTGCAGCAGGTCCGGGGCGGCGATAAGCCCGTTGAGCTGGTGGTTGCGCCGGTGAGGCGGCGGGCAAGGCCGGCGGCGAGGCCCCTCCCGCCCGCCTTCATCGCCGGCCGCCTCCTCGGAGGCCCCTCCTCGTCTTCCTCCTTCTTCCTCCTCTTCTTCCTCCTCCTCGGCGGCTCCCGGAAAGGGCAACAGGAGCGAGGCAGCGTCTCCCGGCGGCGAGGCGAGGAGGCTGCTAGGCCCGGGCGGTACCTCGGCCATGTCCTGAGGCGGGAGGAGACCGGGGGGGGGGCGGCGGGAGGAGAGAAAGAAAGCGTGAGGCAGGAGGACCCAGGCCCGGAACCCCCCCCCGCTTCTCACCCGCGCCGCCCCCTCCGCTCCCGCACCCGCGCCGCTCCTTCGCCCTCCTCACCCCACAGTCCCCGCGGCAGCAGCGCCTCCCGCTCCCCTTCTCCGCTCCTCCTCATTCAGCAGCCGTAAAGCGAAGCAAGGTTTCCTGTCAGGCCAAGCAGCCTCCGGAGCGAGAAAAAGAGCGCGACACTTTGCGTAGCCTTGCTTTACGGCCGGCGGCGGGAGGCGTGGCCTTGCCCGGACGGAGCCCCTCATGCTTGTCCTTGAGAGAAAGGAGAGAGTGACACACGGTCTGCACTTCCGGTGAACGTTGCAAAGACGCCATAGGCTGGACTAACAAAATGCCTCCCGAAAGCGAGACCTGGGCTAGAACTCCCGCCTTCGCTGGTACCTTGGGGGGGGGCGGGGGAGACACGCCGCTGCCCAGTCACAGCTGCGCTAAAATCCTGGATTTCTCCCATGATTTCGTGGGTCTCTCCCACTTCCGCAACAGGAGAGAGAGGAAAATGGGGTTCCGTGTTAACCCGGAAGTTATCCAGAAGGGCCATGCGATGCATCACTCTGGTGTTTACTTATCTCTGTGATTGAGGCACGGCGCAGGCCGCTTGCCTGCTTTGCGATTGGCCCTGGCGCCGTTGCACGCTTGTGGTTCTATAGCGTTAAAGCAACATTCCAGAGTGACCTTTCCTATTGTCTTGAGAGGGAAATTCCGGGTAACGTTCGAGAACGCTAAAAAAAAAAAAAGAATAATGTCCCTCTTTTCCTACCAGGGAATTGCGAGCTGCCATACGAATCAATGGCGATTTTAACGTAGCTGTGGTTAGTCAAGCGTGTCCACCTCACCCAGGAGCGAAAGGTAGCAGGAAGCACAGAGGAGGCCATGCCCGTTCTGACTCGCTTTCTATGTCATGTTCAAGGAATTTGAGATTTCGGCCCGTTCCAATTCCGGAGTCAATACGGCCGGTCTTCTTCAGGTTGCAGACGGGAGGGGTTGTGGCTCTGGCAGAGAGTTGGCTAATGAGCATCATGAGTCTAACTACTAATATATTGCAGTTGGGGAGGGGGGGCTGAAACTGGTTTGGGTTTCCAGCCGTAAAACACCCTTCAGGTTGCCGCGCAGATCAATCGACCTACGTTGCCCTCAACATACACAAACATCTGGGCTAGCCAAACTCGGCCCTCACGCACTTCTAAATGCTTAAAACCTCCCAGATAACAACCCCCCCCCTCGCGAAGTAAGAAGACCTGAGTTTGGAAAAACAAACAAACTAGAAGCTTCGAATGTATGCCACTGTGCAGTTGTGTCTCTGTCGTTGGTTTTTGTCCTCTTAGAACATAGAACGCTGCTGCATACTGAGTCAGACCCTCGGGCCGTCTAGCTCAGGATTGTCAGCACCGACTGGCAGCAATTCTCTAAGATTCCTCTGCCCTCCCTAGAGATGTCACGGTTTGCATTTGGGACTTTCTGCAGGCAAAGCAGGTGCTCTTCCACTAAGCTAGGGCCCCTCCCCCCTTTTAAATCCTCACGGTCCGGTCAGGGAGCGACTGAGAGGGACCTGTCCAACACTGCCCAGCCAGGGAAAGGCCCACATGGCGCAGACGGTAGTTTGACGGGAGGGAATGCAAATTGATGGACGCGCTTCCGAGCCTCTCCGCTAGAGGGCCTTCACCTCCAGTTAGCGTCAATGGGAAACCTGCGCTAATCGAATCTCTTCCAGCCGAAATAAATTACCGTAAACAACCAAAATTAACAGAGACTGGCTGGCGGCAGCCCCAAATGCATCCTTCATCTACCGGAGAGGGCGATTTGCTGCAACTGGGGCAAGATTTTAAACTTGCCCCCCTCCCCCGAAGCCAACAGGCTTGGGCTGATACCCCTGAGAAAGAGACCCCAGGCCAGGGATCACCTTCAGTGAGCCTCACCCTTGTGGGCCACCTGGCAGAGGAACCATCTCGACTCCATCTGTGCCTTCTTCCAACTATAACTGGCCAGGCAGGGGATGATCCTGCATGAGACTTGGCCAAGCTCTTCCTCCTTCCGGCCAATTGGGTTGCTCCCTCCCAAGAATCTTCTGGGTGCCCCCAGCCCAGTGGCACCTCGAAGCACAAAAGGCCTCCCTTCAACCACTTGGACTCCTGCTTCTCCACCGGCCCCATCCTTGGTGGCCTTTCACTGAAGGGGCGGATGCTGCATCTGGTATGAATTATGATGGCACAGGCTGGGGGGTTACCCTGGCAAATGTCTGCTTACTCTGAGTAGACCTCCAGCCAGGGCCTTCCTTGGATAAGATTCAGTGTGGGCTACGCGACTGACCACCCTAGGCTATGCCGGGGGAGGATAGGATTGGGCTGTTAGTGGGACTTCCTGGTTCATGTGTCTCTGATATTTTGTATACCTGTGGAATAAATAGGGAAATGAAGGCAAAGTTAGTGATGGAAGTGGTGGAGGGGACTGGAGGAGGCTACTCAAGTTCCTAATTCCCTTTTGTGAAATGTTCTCCTGCCGGCTTTCAGATCTCCATGTGTGTCCTAATTCGCAGGCTTCTTTTGCCCCAGGCCTAAAGGTGCCAAGCGCCTCCAGAACGAAGGAGCGTTCAGGCGTGCTTTCCAGCTGTCGCAAAAGGTGGCACGCCGGAGCGCATGGCCTGGCCGCTGTCACAAGCAGCAAGTGGTTGGTTCTGTGCGCCTGTGGTGGCCACTGGACCCCGCACACCGGTAAGTGCGCAGGGGGCGAGAGGGAGGCAGAGGGTGGGTAGAATAGGGTGGTGAGGGGGCGGAGGGCAGATCGGGACTGGGAAGGGCACATGTTTGGTGGTAGTGGCGTCCACCGAATCCAAACCCCTTCCTGGCCTTGATCTCCCACACGGACTTGCGCCAGCCATATCTTGACTTGCGCCAGGTCCGACTAGACCTGGCAGCCTTGCATAGGCTTACCCTGGGGCAATGGACTAAATGTCCCCTTACCCTGAGGAGGTCTCCATAGGCCAAAAATCCCTTGTGGAATACTGTGGGCACTGCGTTGGCGCCGCTGCATTGCCGCGTAGGGAGTTAGGACTGGGTTGCCCGTTCCAGTATATTCTTTGTGGATCTACCTGTTTGTTGTCCAGCGGACAGGTGCATCTATGGGTCTCTGCAAGCCTCAGGATTGTATGAAATGAGCAGGGCAGAGTGGCTGCCGGTGCCAGAGGATCTCGCCACAGCCATGTGTCACGGAGAGGGACGGGTCACCAAGTTCGGGTCTGTGCTATCCCACAAGAAAGTTTCATAGGAAGGAAACGTTGGTTTTCTGTTCCAGACTGCAGAGGTCACGTTCTCTCTGCCTGAAGTCATAAAGCTGGTCGTGATGTCAGAACTGGCTGTGTAGTTTGGGAATTTGGGGGCACAATGTTGGCTGCCTTCTTGGAGGGAGGGGAAAGCTTGCTGATTTTGGCCAGATCTGCAGGCGTGCCCCCTTGGGTTTCCAGGTACCTGTTTCTCTGCTGTCACCTTTGAAAAGGGGCCTCAGATGGACCCTGGTGCCCCTCTCCCCACAATCTACACACCTGCTATATCACCAGTGTATACCCAGCAGAGGTGAAGAAGACCACAAGCCAACCAGTTCTTTTTTCTGGGAAGAGGAGGGAGAGGGCTGAAGGATTTGAGAGCCAAGCCTCTGGTTTAGAATAATCATGTTGTATGTCATTGAAAGACGCTTGCAGCTCCCTGTGAATAAGTGGCGCTGGTGTGGAGGCTGGCGCCGCTCACTCAGCCACCGACCCGGACCTGCGCCAGGGGACAGCGGGCAGGGGAGGCGAAGGGGGGGGCTTTGGTTGGCCCAGGCTGGGAGGGGGTGGGGATATCGGTGCTGAGTTCCCAGCCTGGGCCGGCCTTAACCGGCCTCCTCGGACACGCACCCGCTAAACAGCTGGCATGCACAATCCGCACAGGATGCCGCAGCCCACCATTTAGACCGGCCACTGCAACTTGTGCGGGATTGCGCCGAAAGAACATGAAAAACTCACCAAGTATAAAGATCATCAGATTGAGCTAGAACGACTCTGGCAAAAAAAGGCAAAGATTATACCAGTGGGTTAAACCACTGAACCATGAGCTGTCGATCGAAAGGTCGGCAGTTCGAATCCATGCGACGGCTCCTGCCAACCTAGCAGTTTGAAAGCAAGAAATTGCAAGTAGATTAATAGGTACCGCGTCAGCGGGATGGTAACAGCGTTCCATGCGTCTCGGTGTTGAGTCATGCCGGCCACATGACCATGGAAGCGTCTTCGGACAGCGCTGGCTCTTCGGCTTTGAAACAGCACCGCTCCCTAGAGTCGGACACGACTGGACTTAATTGTCAAGGGATACCTTTACCTTTACCTTAGTGGGTGCTTTAGGTGCTATACTGAGAAGCTTGGGAAAACACCTGCATGGCTTAGGTGGAAATGAACTTACTCGTATAAGCTACAAAAGGCAGCTCTACTTGGAACTGCACATATTCTGCAGAAATCTCTCTAGATATCCTAGGTCCTTGGGAAGGACTTGTTATTTAGAAAACACCAGCCACCACTGGGTGGGCTGCGATGATGATGATGATTAATAATTGCTAATAGCAATAATAATAATAATAATAATAATAAATAATAATAATAAATTGCTTTCACTTTCATGTAGTTACACTATGGAACAGGGACTAAGGTGTGGTGCCACAGCCTTCCTGGAAAAGAGGAGTCATAAGGGATTTGAAGGATGTGAGCATCATTTCACAGATGTTCAGGGAGACCAAATGAACTCAAAATAACGATGTAAATAAAAACCTAAAAGGGGGGGGGCGAGAGTTACAGTGGTTGCTGTTTTGTTCCTAGAGCTCTCCCTGCAAAGCAAGCAGATGTTCACCACACTCCCAGGTCTGGGATGTTCCTCCTCCAGATGTCTCCAGCCCATGGTGACTGCTGGAAAGAGGGTGGGGGGGATGCCACCTTGTATGCCACTCTGTGGGCCTTGGAGGAAAGCTGGGATAAGACTTCGAACTCGCAACCACAGATAGAAGCCAAAGTGTCCCATTCGTTGTCTCTCGTGTTGTCAATATCATCCTGGCTCATGTTGTGTTCTGCAGCTTCAGTTGCCCCATGGAGCAGGGCTGTGTGCCCTGCATTCGGAAGGTTGTGTGTGTGAAGCAGAAATTCCGCAAGAGGGCAGTGTTTTTGCACAGTGTTCTCTTCGGCTGAGTTTGTACGTGAGGAGTAAGTACCCCTTTCAGGCACAGAAAGAATACACAGCTGCTGCCAGGGTTATTTTTGCTCCAGTCCAGGAGGGGGTGCATGTGCTCTTCACAAATTACTTTTTGCTGAATACCTCTTCAGACCTGCTAATTGTACATCCTAAGGTGTAAAAAAGTATTGATGTGATAGGTAAAGGTATCCCCCTGACAATTAAGTCCAGTCGTGTCCGACTCTAGGGTGTGGTGCTCATCCCCATTTCAAAGCCGAAGAGCCAGCGTTGTCCGAAGACGCCTCCGTGATCATGTGGCCGGCATGACTCTCCTTGCCGCAGCGCGTAGCATGCGGCTGGAACACAGAGCGCTGTTTACCTTCCCACAAGCGGTACCTATTTATCTACTCGCATTGACATGCTTTGGAACTGCTAGGTTGGCAGGAGCTGGCCAAGCAACGAGCGCTCACCCCGTCGCGGATTCGAACTGCCGACCTTTCGATCGACAGCTCATAGTTCAGCGGTTTAACCCACTGCGCCAAACAGGTATCCTATAAGTACACTATTGGGAGGCTGCAGTTCCTAATGGAGCATGCAGCTCATGGCAAACCTCGGTCTGCCCTGTGTCTTGTATGACACGATGACCCTCATGGAAAAAAAAACTCCAATGCTCTCTTCTTGGATACAGGGAGGCAACTCCCTTTTGGCAGAGAAAAGCGAGAATGAGGAACCAGAGATCCATACCCGCTTCAGATTTTGGAATGGACAGAGAGCAACAAAAGAAATGACTGTGTGAGACGTTACAATTCTGCAATATGGTCTGTCGTCCTTACGCGAGAGGAGACATACGGCCTCAAGTTATAACTGCTCTTTGCAACCTCTGGAAGTCTTTCTCTTCCTCCCCACTCACCCCTCAACTCTTGGTGAAAAGCACATCGCTTCGAAAAGGACATAATGTTGGCATTAATTTCAACCTCTTTGCCTTCACTGGTCTCTTTGGGCCAAACTAGACATGACTTGGGGGTTCTTCTGGGACTGGAACCCCTTGTGTCTTTTTCAGAAAAAAAGGAGCCTGCCAGGTTTGGGTTTGTAAGCCTTGAGTGCAATTCTTGTGGAAAGAGAACTAACGCCCCAGTCTTGTGCATGTTTCAGATCTGTTGGAGGTATCTTAACCTCCGAGTTCCTCCCCCACCCAGGCAGACTTGCTAATTTGCTTAGCTAGATTAAATACACGAGTCGTAGGCTGGTTGTAGTTGCAAAAGAAGGAAAAACTTTACTCACAGTTTCAGCTCATATATACACAGCATCTGGTTAAGACCAGAGGTTACTCTAACTTGAGATGGCATGCCCCCCTGGAGCTGGGGCTACCCTGCGTGGAGGTCTGCTGTAAGATGGCCGCTGGGCTGCAGGGGCAGCGTTGGCATCATCCTACTTGGTTGGCATCAGGAGTGGAAGCGAGGGAAGAGAAAGGATGAAGAAGGCGGAAAACAGGGACAAGGGGCCACACCCCTTCCTTTGGACAAAGAGGGGGTCTAGATAAGGAAGGTCTACTCAGGTGACCGGGCAATACATTCCCCCCCCCCCCCAGGGTCCAGCATGCGGAAGTTGCCCATTTCTCCAACAAGATCCACAGACGTCACCAGTACGTGCTTACTAATAAGTGTGCTCAGGACTGGGGTATCAAGAAATGTTAATAGTGAGCCACAATTGAACTGCCCCTAATATAGACAGTGTTGGTCACTGACTGCAATCTTGAGACAGAAGTAAATCGCACTGCATTCAGGGTACCCTACTACCTTGTATGTGTTCTTTCGGCTATAATCCTAAGGGCCATTTCACATCTTACTTGTTCCGTGGACTCTGCCCTAAAATATTGTAAGTGTGTACACCTAAAACTGTAATGTATGAATGCAACAATTTATTTATTTACATTTTTATTTACACTATTTTTACCCCGCCTTTCTCCCCGAAGGGACCCAAGGCGACAATCATACGTTGCAAGCATGTGTGTAACACAGATGTGTCCATGAGGGCTGCAGTTCTCTGTCAAATGTAGACCGTGGCAAATCTAGGTTTGATGCATGTCAGGTGTGACACGCAGAAGCCAAATGGGTGTTGTGAAATTGGTGTAAAAGCGTTCAAGTTTCATCAGGCTGATGAAGAATTCTGTGTAATTTTTGGGAAGCCTGCATAGTCTTATACCAACAGGTGTCTTAACTCTCCATCTTTGATTTTTTTTGTAGCCAATTTCCCAAATATTACTTAGCAAAAATGAATTGGGAACACAGGAAGAAGCTGTTTGGCTGCTGCCTCTCTTTTGTTTCTATGGCAATGCCATGCCATTTTTCTTTTTACAGCTATTTATTTACTTTTGAATGAGATCCAGACTTCTTCTGGCTGTGCATGAGTGATTATGCTTTCTGGGAGCAAGAGAAGCAGTGAGTCTATGTTCCCGTTCTGTGTGAAACGGCAGGCTCGCAGCATCCCATGCTGGTCTGTGCTAAAGTGCATTTTCATTTTGATATAATACGCCTCTTGGCTGATGGCAGCAGTATAAGGGGAGGGAGAAGCACCATCCCACTGGGGGCAAATCACTTGCGGTGAATGAATGATGTCGATCACAACTCTTGTGTTTATATTCTGCTCCTAGGTGTGAGGTTCAGCGCAGCTGTGACTTGTCTAGCAGCTCCACATGTACCGCAACCTTCAGGTAGTGTGTGTGTTTACTGCTTCAGGTTGTGTGTGTGTGTGTGTGTGTGTGTGTGTGTGTGTGTGTGTGTGTGTGTGGGAAAGCTCCTCTATGCTTCCCCATTCCCTGCACATAGAAAGCTAGCACAACATGGAAAAGACAAGCCTGTAACCTTCATACATCCTCTCTCTGATTATTTATTGTATGCGTGTATATCCTGCTCATCAAGCAAGATTGACTTCCAACAAAGGCTTACATTTAAAATTTAGTAAAGGTAAAGGTGATCCCTGACAATTAAGTCCAGTCGTATCCAACTCTAGGGTGTGGTGCTCATCCCCATTTCAAAGCCAGTGTTGTCCGAAGACGCCTCCATGGTCATGTGGCCGGCATGACTCTCCTTGCCGCAGCGCATAGCATGCAGCTGGAACACGGAGCGCTGTTTACCTTCCCGCAAGCGGTACCTATTTATCTACTCGCATTGACATGCTTTGGAACTGCTAAGTTGGCAGGAGCTGGCCAAGCAACGAGCGCTCACCCCGTCGCGGGAATCGAACTGCCGACCTTTAAATTAAAATTTAGCAGTGGATATATTGCAACAAAACGGTTGCGTGTCTGTGTGGTGGAGAGCAGAGACAGGGTGACATCTATCTCTCATTCCAGCGTTGTGGTCTTCATTTTGAGATGCTCTCGCCATAGTCTGCCCGGCGAGTTTGTTCCTTTGGTGCGTATTTAGCTAAAGGCTATAAACATTGCTGACTCTTCCACCAAGCAAAGGCCACAGAGAGGGTCAATATTCTGATGACTGCGGGCAGAATACACACAGCCCTGCTAGTTCTGCATGGTGAGAGAAACGTCCCCCAATCCTGCAGCATCTGGTTGTGCCTGGTGGAGCTCTGGGAAGCTGCTCCGGTTTGCCTCTGCTGGGGGTGGGCTCCACGGCGGTTGCACACCCAGCAGCCATGAGGGCTCGCTGTTGGACCCCGTGGTGTCCCAGTCCAGTGTTGGGGCCTCCCTTTCAGAAGCGTGACCCAGCAAAAGTAAACGAAGGGGCAGCATCAATCCAGTAGCTGCTAGGGCCTGGGGGATCAAGCTAGTGTAGGGAAGTGGGGGTTCAGGAGCATGTGCTCAAGCGAGCCCCACCTGCAGTCTTAAGTCCTATTGCAGGGGTGTCAAACCCGTTTCATACAGCGGGTCGAATAGAGTTCATGGTGCCTACTGAGGGCCCGGAAGGGATGTCATTAACCAAGAAGTGACATCATTAAGCAGGTGATGGACAGAAATAAGCATTTTCTCTCTCTTTTTATTTAATAAGAAACTCTTATTAATAAGCAGCCTGAAGTGAACTGGAGGAGGAGGGGCGACAGGGGAAGGTGCCATGATTATTTGTTGGGCAGTGATTTTCAAAACATGCTCTGGAATAGTGTGGCTTGGTTCCGGCTCGCTATGGCTGCGTCTCGGCAGCGCCAGACGCACATGGAACGCGAGCGCCTACAGTGTAGCTTCGGCTTTAGCTTTAACCTCAGGGGAGTTGGCTCTTTAGAGGATCCAGGAGGAAGGAAACAGGTTCTCTTAAATGTGACAAATCGCAATGTACAATAACCAAAATGCCGTATTGACAGGAACGGCCATCTGGTGTGGTTTTCGCTCTGGGGTTTTATAAGCACCCTCATTTGCTGCTCTTAACGGCGGTTTTAATTGTTGTGGTGTTTCTGTATCGTTTTAAATTACGGAATGGAGGGTGGCTGCGAAACGCAGGATGGGAATCAAGAACTGAATTGGAAGTGCCTTTTTAGTCTTTTTTTTTTTAAGTATTTTTAATCAATTGGGCAACTATTAAAAAGTGTGTGGTTTTAATAAAAGATGATGACTGCCACCATTGTCCTCCCAGACAGGAGGGGATGCCTCTTAAGCAGGTGCCCCCCCTGCAACTTATTCATGCTCTATGTGGGGGGGATACTGTACTCCCCCCCCCCCCAAGAACTACAGTTTCAGCTATATGCTGATTTTATGCAGAGTTAATGAATTGACTAGTTTCATGAATCAACTAAGATTTTATTGGGCTGTCACACTATTAAATATACAGCCATCCCTATGTGGAGTATAGGCAAAAACAAAAGAAACGCAGGTCCCTGTCCCCAAGGAGCTTACAGTCTGACATTTGATAGGGGAGAGAGCAGAGAGAAAGAGGGAAGAGAGGAGGGAGGGTGCCAAGCAGTGGCGTAGCTAGACTGGAGCGGAGGCAAGTAGTTCTGCAAGACTCTGTTACACCAGAGTCAGCGGCCCCTCCCCCTTGCTGTTGGAGCCATTCTGGCGGCAAAGGCAACACGCAGGACACTCCCCTGTCGCTGCCGGAATGGCTCCAACAGCAAAGGGGAGGGGCCGCTGACTCCGGTGTAACGGAGTCTTGCAGAACTACTTGCCTCCGCTCCAGTCTAGTTTCACCTCTGGTGCCAAGGGATGAAATTGAGCAGAGAGGACTTAGAAGGGGTGAAGTCAAAAGTTCCCAAGGAAAAATGGTATTTGGAGGGAGAGAGGTGGCATCACACAGGTGACCTACATAAGAACATAAGAAGAGCCCTGCTGGATCAGGCCAAAAGCCCATCTAGTCCAGCTTCCTGTGTCACACAGTGGCCCCATCAGATGCCTCGGGGAGCACACAAGACACCTGTGTCCAGTCGCCACTCCCATGCACCTGGCACAGAGAAAACCCACTTCTAAAACCAGGAGGTTGCTTATGGCTTGTAACCTGTGATGGTCTTTTCCTCCATGAATCTGTCCAAACCCCTTTTTAAAGGCATCTAGGCCAAATGCCATCACCACATCCTGTGGCAAGGAGTTCCACAGATGAATTACACGCTGGGTAAAGAAATATTTTCTTTTGTCTGTTCTAACTCTCCCTCCACTCAATTTTAGTGCATGTCCCCTGGTTCTGGTGTTGTGCGAGAGGGAGAACAATTTCCCTCTATCTACTCTCTCCATCCCATGCATAATTTTATAAGTCTCAATCATGTCCCCCCTCAGGCGCCTTTTTTCTAGGCTGAAAAGCCCCAGACGCTGTAGCCTTTCCTCATAAGGGAGGTGCTCCAGCCCACGAATCATTCTGGTCGCTCTTTTCTGCACCTTTTCCAATTCAACTATATCCTTTTTGAGGTGTGGTGACCAGAACTGGACACAATACTCCAGATGTGGCCTTACCATCGATTTGTACAAAGGCAGAATGATATTGGCCGTTTTATTCTCAATCCCTTTTTTAATGATCCCGAGCATGGAATTGGCCTTCTTCACAGCCGCCGCACACTGGGTCGACACTTTCATCGACCTATCCACCAGCACCCCAAGATCTCTCTCTTGATCCATCACAGACAACTCAGAACCCATTAGCGTATATGTGAAATGTTGGTTTCTTGCCCCAATGTGCATCACTTTGCACTTACTTACATTGAAGCGCATCTGCCATTTTGCTGCCCATTGTCCCAGTTTGGAGAGGTCCTTCTGGAGCTCTTCACAATCCCTGCTGGTCTTCACCACCCGGAAAAGTTTAGTGTCATCTGCAAACTTGGCCACCTCACTGCCTATCCCCGACTCCAGGTCATTTATGAATAAGTTGAAAAGCACCGGTCCCAAGACCGATCCTTGGGGCACACCGCTTTTCACCTCTCGCCATTGTGAAAATTGCCCATTGACTCCCACTCGCTGTTTCCTGGTCTTCAACCAGTTCCTAATCCACAAGAGGACCTGCCCTCTTATTCCCTGACTGTGGAGTTTTCTCAGGAGCCTTTCATGAGGGACCATGTCAAACGCCTTCTGAAAATCCAGATATATAATATCCACGGGTTCGCTCGCATCCACATGCCTGTTGACCTTTTCAAAAAATTCTAACAGGTTTGTGAGGCAAGACTTCCCCTTGCAGAAGCCATGCTGACTCTCCCTCAGCAGAGCTTGTTCTTCTATGTATTTTAAGATTTTATCCTTAATGAGACTTTCCACCATCTTCCCTGGAACAGATGTTAGGCTGACCGGCCTGTAGTTTCCCGGGTCCCCCCTCCTTCCTTTTTTAAAGATTGGTGTGACATTAGCTATCCTCCAATCCTCTGGCACAGTGGCCGTTTTAAGGGACAAGTTGCATATTTTGGTCAAGAGGTCAGCAACTTCATTCTTGAGTTCCTTCAGAACTCTTGGGTGGACGCCATCCAGGCCTGGTGATTTATTGATCTTTATTTTGTCAATTAAGTCTGAGACGTCTTCTCTTTTAACCTCTATTTGACTTAATTCTTTAGTCAGGGGAGACCGTTCCGGCAGCGGTATTTGCCCGAGGTCTTCTGCCGTGAAGACAGATGCAAAGAACTCATTTAATTTCTCTGCAGTCTCCAAGTCCCCTTTTATCACCCCTTTCTCTCCCTCACCATCCAGCGGACAAACCGTTTCTCTGGCAGGTTTCCTGCTTCTAACATATTTGAAGAAGCTTTTATTATTCCCTTTTATGTTGCCTGCCATACGTTCCTCAAAGTCTTTCTTGGCCTCCCGTATCATCTTTTTACATTTCTTTTGCCACAGTTTGTGCTCCTGTTGATTTTCCTCACTAGGGCAAGACTTCCATTTACGGAAGGAAGCTTCCTTGCCTTTTATAGCCTTCTTAACTGTGCTTGTTAGCCATGCCGGCACCCTCCTGGACTTGGTCGAGCCCTTCCTCCTTTGTGGGATACACTCCCGCTGGGCCTCTATGACTGTTGTTTTAAACAGCCTCCATGCACTCTGGAGCGATTGGACTGTTTTTACCTTCCCTTTCAGCTTTTTTTTAACTAGTCTCCTCATTTTGGGGAAGTCAGCCCTTCGGAAGTCAAGGGTTTTCGTGTCAGATTTGCTCGGCCCTCTCCCTCCGACATGCATGGCGAAACAGATCGCAGTATGGTCACTGTTCCCCAACGGTTCGGTAACATTTACCTCCCTGACCAGATCTTGAGTGCCACACAATATCAAGTCCAGAGTCACCTGCCCTCTGGTCGGTTCCGTGACAAGCTGCTCTAAGGCACAGTCATTTAACATATCCAGAAATCCAGTCTCTCTTTCATGACCTGAGCATGAATTGACCCAGTCGATGTGAGGATAATTGAAGTCCCCCATGACTACAACCCTGTCTCTCATTGACACCTCCCTGATTTGCTTCCTCATTTCAAGATCCCCTTCAGGTTTTTGATCTGGAGGACGGTAGCATGCCCCTACTATTACATCACTCTTTGAGCCTGGTAATCTAACCCACAGTGATTCTACGGAGGAGTCAGAGCCCCCCTCCAGCTCTACTCTGGTGGATTCTACCCTCTCTTTGACATAGATGGCCACCCCACCTCCAACACGCCCCTCTCTGTCCCTCCTATAGAGTTTATATCCTGGAATTGCAGTATCCCCCTGGTTCTCCGCATTCCACCAGGTTTCTGTTATACCTACTATGTCAATGTTTTCCCTAGCCACCAAACATTCCAGTTCTCCCATCTTTGCCCGTAGACTTCGGGCATTTGCATAAAAGCACTTATATACCTGGTCCCCCAAGAAGGGCTGGATGTTTGCACCTTTATTCCTGCAGCCTTCTGTCCTGTTAGACTGGCTGACATGTCCCATCACGCTACCACTCCCAATTCTTACTCTGTTATTACTTGACTGTTCCCCATCCTCTGCACCCTCATTCCCTAGGGATGAGGAGTCCCGAACCGGATGCCCCTCGGCTCCTGTCGGCTTTCCCCCAGGAGTCAGTTTAAAAGCTGCTCTGCCACCTTCTTAATGTTACGCGCCAGCAGACCTGGGGCTGGGGGGTGAGTTGCAGACTTGAGGGGCAGCCAGGGAGACAGAGCAGAAATGTGAGGTACCGTATTGTCCTGAGTATAAGACACACCTGATTATAAGACGCACCCTTAAAGTTTGGTGCTATTAAAAAAAATCAATTAAATCACTGGCATTAAATTGCAACAGCCTGATTATAAGACGCACCCCTAGTTTAAAAACTTAAATTAGGAGAAAAAAGTGAGTCTTAGACCAATACGGTATGTATCTCTAGCGCCATCTCATTACATATGATAACTTGCAAACTATAAGATGACATATTCTCCGGTCTGGAGACCAACGAGATTTATGGTCCTGATATGCCACCCTGCGCACAGCACGACATGGTATCATTGCATGGTGTGTGGCTCTGCCACAGGCAGTGACTCAAAGTGGGGGCAGAGGCACAATGCGCAACACAAAGACAGCATGTCACTCAAGGTGACCTTGCCAGGAGGGTGAGGAAGAAGGACTAGGGTGTGGCAGCCCACCCAGTTAGACCCCAAGATGACAAGAGGGTGTCCGGGGGGGCGGGGAGGGTGGTGGCAAGGGAAGGTCATGGGCAGACACATATCAAGAGCAGGACTTGAGCTGCTCCCTGCATTTCAGTGGGGACCGTGCAGAAGAGCTTGTCGGTGAGTTGTGCTGCACAAAATTGCTGGCTTCTTCGGTGGTCACCGACCAGTAAGGTACACTTTGAGCAAAGCTGCCAATCACTTCCAGCAGCAGCTCCCATAAGATATGATTTTAAAAGGAAAAGGCAAGACACGTCTCCTGCTGCATATTATCCTTTTATTTTCCTGCTGATGGGAAACATGCATGCCATATTTGCATTTTTGAGCCTGAATAGTTCTAATTTCCCATTTTTTAATTGCAGAAGCTCAAGAGGAACATTTGCTTTGTTTTCACTGAGCAGTTATACAATTATTCCTTTTCAGATACTATGTGAACCATGAACCCTAATAGGCTAGGCTTTGTTAATGCAATTTGTCAGAGGTATTTACATGAAAACAGAAGTCTAATGAATTTCTCAAATGAGTACATTGGTAACATAAAGTAATTACTTTTTTGGGGGGGGAGGAGACACAAAATTCATTAAACTTTTTCTCAATTAGTAAAGTGACTTGCTAAATAAGCTGCGGAAGGCAAGGCAAGGCAAGTGTTTTATTATAAATAAACAGGTTACATTTTGTAGCCTATATCCAGTGGGTTTGCTCAAAGTCGAGGGCAGACTTGTCTTGGTGCTTCGGGGCTCGACCATTGAGGTTTTGTAAGGGGGCTCATGTTGTTAAGGAGCAGGTGCTGTAGGGATGAGCCCCACGTTTCCCCCGTGAGAACTTTCATCTTGAAATTTAGAAGGTGCAGGGGGGAAAGTGCCTTGAAACCGCCCCCCCATCTTGTCGTCCTTGCTGCCTGTTTCCTGGTGATGGTGTTAAGATGAATTCACCCTGTGTTGTGTGTCACTTGTACGCTAGCTGTCATAATAATAATAATAATAATAATTAATAAACAACCAGTATTTATATATTGCCTTTTCTTTGGTCATCGGATTTCTCCTTTGACTTTAATTCAAAGGTGGTTTACACAGGCAGGCTTTCTAACCCCTAAGGTTTTTTTTTTTTACAATACAATAATATGTTCTAGTAGTCTTTCATAGAACCCTTCATTCTAGGTGGTTTCCTTCACAGTCCAGCCTCTCTCTGGCGTCCGCCTCGCCATGCTTCGACTGACAGGCAACTTTAACTCCCACTCAACGTGCAGCTGCAGGTTCTCTTCCTCACAGAGACTCTGCAGCTTATCAGTGGCGTGCCGACAGCTCTCCAAAAGACATGGATACTTCTGGCCGTCCCGAACTGCCGTCCTTCAGATCTTCAGGCATATGAAACAGCTGCTCTACCAACTGAGCCAGACCTCCTGCCCAGCCCGACCTCTTGCCCGTGCATCCCACGCATGTCACTGTCCCAGATAGTTGGAAAACCAGGTCAGGCTGGACAGACTCTACAATTTGGGAGAGGGTGTCTAGAAGGAATTATGTCTGACGACACCCCTGGGTCTTTTCCCCATTCAGGGCATTGACAGAACCAGCAGACTTGTCAGCAGGAGACTCCCTAAGAGACACTGGGGAATTGTCAGGATTCCTAAGCAGCTGGGGGCAGGCTGTCCCGACGGGTCCTCCATCCCCGTGAAGAGCAAATAATGCTGGACGTCCAAACCTAAGCAGGTCGTGATCTGTTCATGATAACGGAAACAGAACGGGAAGGGGGAGGGCACGACTATGAGTCCAAGGGAGAGAAATGTCCACCTTGCTGAAAGCCCCCACCAGAGTGGAGCCCAGAAGCCAACACTCCTGGCCCCTGCTTGGCCTGAGTCAGTGGCCCTGCCTGCCTGCCCCAGTCTTCTGATTCTGAGGGACTCTCCTCGGAAGCCTCCGCAGTGTGAGAGGGCACCCTGCTGCAGCTGGCAATGCCTGGGTCGTGGGGCACGGCCCCTTTTGCTCATAGCACTTCCCTCAGAGGGGGCAGAACACCTTCCTGGCTGCAGGACACTCAGTTCACAATTGGCCTCTGGCTGGAGCAATATCCCTGGCTTGCTCTCTGGAGTTGCCGCCTCTGATCCTAGCAGCACCCCAAGGAACGGATCGGGGTCCTGACCTCCTGCAACTGTCCTGCCTCTTGCCACGTCTTGCTGGCCCCCCGGGGGGGGTCACTGCCTGAACAGGATCGGGGGCCAGCGCTGAAGCCTTGCATTTCACAACACAGCCTAGATAGACGAAACCCGCAGACCAGTTCTTTCAAATTTCAGAATTGGTAGTTTCAAGTCCAAATTTTTCCTTAAAAAAATTCTTTCAGCTCTGTGCGGATTCATACACAAAGCTTTTACGAGGAACTCCCGAAGCACCGTGTTCAATGCATAGGTTTGTGGGGGTGCCCTTCCTTTATTTTGCCATGGCCATGGCTACACGCTATAGAGGCAAATAGTGTGAAAATGTATATGGGACTGGGGGGGGGGGATTCTCATTAGACTGGAGGTGTGAACCTCAGAAGGGCTAATTGTCAGAGTCTTTAATTGTTACCCTATGACCTCAGCTTCCCTCGGGTGATAGTGGCTCACCATCGGGGCTAATAGTGAGCAAATGTGACTGTCACTCTGGCTAATGGAACACTTTCCTCTCATTTTCTCCTTAGGGTGGCTGTAGGAGTGCAACCTTATAATTGTTGCTTTTATGGTAATTGGAGGTAGTAGGAGTACATATAATTCCATTGTCTTTCCTATAAGGGGGTAGGTTTATTTACGACCTATTTGACGACTCCTGGCTGGCAGCAGAAACACGGTGAGTATTGCATTAGCTTTGCTTCTTCGTTGAGCAACGGCAGCCCAAAAGCTATTATTTACCGGGGGGGGGGGGGCGGATTGTACATGAGAGATGTAAGTCCGGAGCAAATATTAGGTGCAAAAGATGGTGCCATTGGGCTTTGGGGGCTATAATAAAAATTGGTGTGTGTTTGTGGGGGGGCCCCCAGAAATGTTTCCTGCGAAAAAAGATCCAAATTGTGATAAGCTCCCATTTTTTATTTATTTTGTTTGCCACTATTTATTCTTTGCTGCTTCTTCAGAGCAATTTTTCCTGATAGTTTCTGGGTAACTTCTTCCCCGGAACATCAGAATGATCTCACATGGGCTATCTCAGCCAATCAAGGGTCATTTACTGGATAAGGTTATAGTCTTTTTGAATTATATTTTAGATTTTAAATGTTTCATTCTTTGAATTTTATTTTGTATTTTATCTATTAAGTACTGTAAGCTGCCTTGAGCTTTTGGAAAGGTGGGGTCTAAAATGTTTAAGGTCTGAAAAATGTTTTAAATGTATAAACAAACCAACAAATAGAATATCATAATGCTAAATAGCCAATTGGATTTGGCTAAGTGACAGTACAAAGCCAATTCAGAGTATGGGCAGTGCTTCCTGAAACTGGTGAATGTTTTGAGTCCTTTCACACCAATCACCAAACAATTGTCAAAAATGTGTGTAGGGTGGGGGAGAGCTTTTGAACTCTATACAGAAAATATTTATGAAAAATAATCCCGTTAGAGCTCAGACCTATTGCTGGCATTTTTGCCTGCAATTTTTTGCCCCTCTCTCCCATGATAAGAAGGGGATCTTGGCTATTGTCAGCTCGAAGTTACGGACAATGTCGATGTACAAAGAAATCTTGTAACTCAGCATAAACAAATTGGATCGGTGAGGAGAAACTTCACACACACTTCATGTGTGTCAGGGATTGTACTGGCAGAAAGCAGACTGACCGAAGGGTGCAGCACCTATTGGTTAGTGTTCACACACCCTTCCTGCTCCTTGCTTTCCCTTTTTACTGAATCAGTAGCTGAATGGGGGGAAACCTGGTAGGTTCTATCTGCTGCCACCATCATCCCAGGCTACAGCAACCAAGCTGGCTTGGAGGGAAAAGAGCAACAAAGCAAAATGAAATAATTATCTGATGCATCTAGTTAGGATTACAGTCCCTATCGGTAGCTACTCACATTGTCCAGGGAATTGTGGTCTCTGCAGTTACTGGAGAGGAAGCAGGCATGCCTTCTGCAGACCAGCACTAGATTTTGGCCTGATCCAGCAGGGCTCTTCTTATGTTCTTATTTCACAGCAGACCTGGTAGAAACACACACAAACTTCCCTGAGCTTGAACTTCCAAACAGGAAGAATGACCCTGAATCCACAAATGCACATGGCTGGTTGAAAATAGTGTTTCTCAGACAAAGGACAAAAGGCTGCTGCCGGAGATTGTTCCAGCAGCTCTTGGACTGCTGAACCTGCTGGTGTGCCAGACCTCTGCGCTGTCACAAAGTACTTTATGGCACTTTTGCGACAGCTAGTCCTGGTGGAGCATGTGCTCTACCGGCACTAACGGGTATACTTATTGACATGGCTTTTTACCCATTAGACTCTAATTATTTTAAAATTGTTTTACCGTTCTACTAATGTGCATATTTTCTTTAAGTTAAAGATTTATTTTTTAAAAATAGCACCAAACTTTAAGGGTGTGACTTATAATCAGGAGTGTCTTATACTCGAGACAGTGTGTGTAGGATTGGGCCATCAGTTTCATTGGGTGACCCCACACTGTAGTGCTTGGGGAGGCAGCAAATACTTCCTACGCATTCCCTCTCTCCGCACTTATAGAGATAGCTATGAGATGCTGGAGGGAGAGAGGGACGGGAGGGGTTTCAGCGACCTCTTAGCAAGCTGCAGTTTGTTTGAAGGGACAGGACTGGATTTAGGGGTAGGTGAATGCCTGGAGTACCCAGCACTTCTGGAGTCTTACGATTTTAAGCACTTCTATAGATTTTTCCTAAACGTTTCATCTTTAATGGAACTATAAAATGACATTTGCTGCTTCTTTCTTTCAGTGCACTTGTCTCTTTCCTAATTTTCTGTGCACTTGTCTCTTTCCTAATTTTCTGTGGTTAGGAATTTTATTCTTGCTGTCTTCCGTAAAAATACATACATACACATACACATATATATATATATGAGCCAGCGGGTGGCGCAGTGGGTTAAACCACTGAACCATGAGCTGTCGATCGAAAAGGTCGGCAGTTTGAATCCGTGCGACGGCTCCTGCCAACCTTAGCAGTTCGAAAGCAAGAAATTGCAAGTCGATTAATAGGTACCGCGTCAGCGGGACAGTAACAGCGTTCCATGTGCCTCAGTGTTCAGTCATGCTGGCCACATGACCATGGAAACTTCTTCGGACAGCGCTGGCTCTTCGGCTTTAGAGTCGGACAAGACTGGACTTAATTGTCAGGGGATACCTTTACCTTAAAGGGGCTATCAGTGCAATAAAAAAAGAAGATATTCCGAAGTTGAACGAATGGACTTGCCATGCAACACTCTCTTTGCCTGGAAGGCTGTTTCGGCCTTGGGAAAAGGGGTAGAACTCTCTGCTTTATGCAGTGGAACCCTCCTCGGGTTGGAGCACCAGAAGAGCAGTCAGAAATAGAGCCGTGTTTGCAGAATGTGTTTGCTAAGATACTTTTATAAACCCTCTATCATGTTTCCTCTATATTGCTTCCATCACAACTGTCTTCCTATCATCCTTGTGCTGCTAGAGGCCTCTGCCAGTAGAGCTAATCCAGACACTAAGGGGATTAAAATGGGAAACATGGACAATAACATAATGCTATATGCTGATGATTAGTGCTTAGTGTTTATTTATATAGCTTTTTAAAGTGCTTATTGTGGCTAGCTCACCCAGAAACTGGAGGCGCCCAGCACCGCTTGGATCTAGTCAGGATTTTGGCATTATCTCAGGAGGACATAAAATGGATGAGAAGAAGGTTGACGTTCTAGGAACCAGGCCCAAGAACCTGCTGGAGAGTCCACTTGTCTTCTGAGAACTGCTCTGTGAGGATCGGCAGTCGTTTTGGAGGGCGTTGCATGTCGTGCTCTTTTTTGCACAGCAGGGCTGTCCTGTGCTCTGTTCGAACCTGCACATGTCCTTTTCAGGATCCGGCTCTGTAAAAAGAGGGCTCTGCAAGCCTGGAGCAGACATGTCATTGCTGCTTGGCCAACGCCTGTGAGGTCAGCCTGGAATCTTGCCCAGCAATCCCTGCAGCAGTTTTAGTGGGGCTTCTAGTGGGGCTGCCCCTTCTAGTGGGGCTGCTCTCTGCACCTCTGCAACATAGTGTTGCTCTGGAGGCCGCCTGGCAAGAGACCAGTTCTTGGGTCGTTGTGGCTGTTCCATCAACTCTCCGGTCATCACACTTCCCTCTCTGCGGGAGGTCAAGCGCTTCCTCCCTTCCTTGAGTGCTCACTCCTTCCTCCCGCCAACCCAGGACTTGACGAGGGTCACTGTCCAAAGGCAGAACGGGAGGGAGAAGCCAGGTGCCAAGATGATGTGGCATTACAGCTCTGTTGCCTGGCCTCACTCTGCACTCCTTGTCCTCCAGGACTGCTGCGGTGACCAGAGGCAGAGAGGGGAAGAGACGGGCACAGGAGCTGAATGAACGAACAAACATTGATGCAGTGCTTTTCAACCAGAAGGAGAGGGCACAACCCACCTTTGTATTGGTGGCTGTCCCAACACTGATGTTTTGCTGTGCACACCTGTCATTTTAGCTGTGAGGCTGAGAGGACATGAAGTTCTGTGACTGTGGTTGCCTTTACCCAAAAGAGAGCTGACATTTCCTGCCCATGGTGTTCCTGCATTGCCCCACTGCCACCTCTGATTGAACAGGTTTCCCAAACAATCTAAAATGCTAAAACCCACCAGATCTGCTTACTAGAGGTGGAAGTGGTGGGGTGAGTGGGGTGGGTATAGTACAGCATTTCCCAAAATGTGAGTTGGGACTCACTGGTCGGTTGCGACCAGATTTCTGGAGTGTGGTGAGCAGAGCCTCCAATGAAAACACCAGTGATGGAAAGATCAGAGAACTGCCTCAAGCCCTGCGGCTATTTGAAATTCAAATAGTTGCTAATTGCCCTGCTAAGAGCTGAGCTCCTGCAGTTTGCAAGCTTGCGTAAATATAGGGAGATAAACGTTTGAGTGTCTTTTTTCTGGTGCGTTTTCTCCAAGTCAATCAATGACAGGTAGTGGGGGCAGGTGAAGGCTGGGCCACATAATGGGCAGCACAATCTTCTCTAAGTCTTGGAGTGGCAGAGGGTGTGCTCCACTGCTCCAGGCCATCGCAAACGTGCCGTAAAGCACATTTGCGATGACTTGTGAGTAAGGGCCGCTGGCGCAAAGGCTGGCAGCCCTTATTCCCCTGGCCAACTGTCCCTGCGCCCACCGGTGAAGGTAAACGTGCAGGGTGGGGGGGGGAGGGCCGACTGGGTGGCGAGGGAGGGGGGCCATTGACTGAACTGGGCAGAAAGAGGGCGGAAATATCTGTGGTGTGCTCCACCCTATATTCCCAGCCCTTTCCTGGCCCGGTTCAGCCTTACACCCCTACCTCAGATGCACGCCAGCTTCAGAGCTAGCGTACATCCAAGGAGGCCCATCGGCCCTGGGCTTGCCTACACTTGGGGAAGGGGACAAATGTCCCCTTCTCCCGAGGTGTTCCTGGGCCGCACCAGTGCAAGCCGTGGAAAGTTACACAAGATTGCGCCCTAAGCCCCTCACGCCTTGAGGCTATTCATTAGGGCTGCCTCATTACAAGAGTTTCTGCTTCCTGTTAATGTACGGAGCCTCTCTAGCACCGAGGCTCCTTGCTAGAATCATTCCAGCTCTGTGCTATAAGCAGCACTCTGCTGCTTATTACAGCATTCTGTTTAAGCAAGAACTGTTTAAGCAAGACATTTAAGCAAGAAATAAAGGTGAGAGCTGTGGGAGGCACGGATCCTGGATCTGCGGATAAGTGAATCCATGGATCTGCGAATACCGGCACCCCCCTGTACCTTGTCTAAGGCCATCTGTGAGCTTCGTAGCTAATCAAGACTTGAACCCAGGACTTCCTTGCCCCTTTTAAGTCACTATCATCTACAGTGTAAGTTAATTGCATCCACCTTGTGAAATACTTATCTGTACAAATCAGATTCATGTCAACTGGTAGAAAATACAGTTTTGGAGCGACTTCTTCTTGGCTTACTGTTCATTTTTTAAAAAAATCTCAGTCCTTTCTCACATCTCCTTCTCAAGGTGAAGCTAAATCAAGACAATCCCTGTGCTTCAAAAATAGAAAGCATAAAATGGAGTCAAGTCTATAGAAAGCCAATCCTTTCTCCCCTCCTCTCTGTCCCCTCCGAGGATTTAGAAGCAAAGAAGAGAATGAAGAGGAAAAGCTGACCCAGATTCTTCAGCTTGTAAAAAAGTAAGATAAAGCAGAAGGAAGCATGGATGTTTGCATTTTGCATACATGAGCAACATAGCAACATTTGGCACAGTTTGCTTTTCAAGTTTGTGAGGCGACAGCCGTCAAGACCTTTTGTGGGATGGACTGATGCTTTGCTCGCTAAGCAACATGCTTGGTGTAGGTGACATTTTTGTGGAAGAATGCAAAACCACCCTAAGATGATGGAATTTGCACCTGCAGTTGTTCAATCCTTGCATGGCTGAGCCCATGTGCAGGTTAGAAGGACACAGGTGCAGCAAGCAGTCTGGGGCAAACAGAGATGAAGGAAACTGATAGACCAAGTTCAGTTTGTGATCAGGATGCCAAGGTGGGTAAATAGGGGTTCTTCAGGACTATGGACAGCTCTCAGGTAGCAGCCTAGTTGTTCCAAGGAACTGTCCGCTCCAACAGAGTCCTTACATACATCCTGGCCCTGACTCCCTCTTCCAGAATCCTCCCTCCTGGCTGAGAAGTTGAGAGCCTTAAATGGGATGGTCTTAGCCTGGTGCTGAACACAACAGTCTCCCTCCATCAATTCCCATTGCCTGCACTGGTAAGCAGACACTAGAATGAGAGGGCCGGGGGGGGGGGGACTCTGCCACTTGGAATAATCTGATTCAGGTGGCATAAATGTAATGACTACTGTGGGAAACATGCCACAGTCATGGTCTTCAAACACCAAGGACCCCTGGACTAATCAGGTTTCTCAGATGCGTATCATTGAGTATTTCAAGATTGCACACATGCTTATGTTACTTCCACGCATGCATGTATGGTCATCTTTAGGTGCCCCATTCCCAATGGATGGAGAGAGGGTGTGGCATGAGAGGGAGATGTAAGGTGATCATTATTCAACATCCTTTGAACAATACCAGGACTGGAACCCAAACCTGTAGATGTGCAAGGCTGCATTTTGAAAACTTGTGTGATATGTATAAAGACCAATGGAAATGCAGAGCCCCATAGTATTGGCACATGGAAATAAACCTATATGACAACAGCCCAGTATCAGTGCAAAGAGGCAGAGGAATGGGGTGGAAACCAGGGCCGGGAGGGGAGTGGTATTGGGGAGCAGCTCAACCTATCCTATCCCCCTTCCTGGCCTCAGTCCACTTGCTTGTGGTCCATTTGGACTTGCACCAGCAATATAGCTGGTGCAGGTCTGAGCAGGGCAGAGAAGGCTTACCCCAGGGCAAGGAAACAAATCTTCCCTTACGGCAAAGATGCCTTCGTGGCTCAAAACTCTCTCGCATGATGCAGCACACTCCACATTGGCACAGCTACATTGGTGCCAGGGGAGTTGTGCTGGACTGGCCTGTGAGTCAGACCTGTGAATGATCCATCTATCCTGACTGGCAACAGCCGTCCAATGCAGAGACACACACTTTTCAGTACCTGCATCTGAGACTTCTTTTTTTTTTTTTTTGCTTGAAATGCCAATAATTGAACCAGGGACCTTGTGTACGCGAGTATGTGCTCTACCCCTGAGCTACGGCCCATGCAAAAAGTTTTGGGGTCTTAGTTTTTTTGCCACGCTTCCAACTGAGCGATGTCGGGGGGTTTGCTTAATGGCTGCATCATGCTGGAGAAATTCTCGGATGATTTTATTTTTAAACCGCAACCCCTGGGGGAAGCAGTGGTTTGTCGTGAGTCTAAGGTGGCGAGAACTAGAAATGGAGGGAGCTGGATGAGATGGAGAGAGGAGGAGGAGGAGGCGGCGATGGCAGCCAAACCACGCCTGGCTCCTGTCTTGGCATTTACATTATTAGCAAGTCACAGCAGAGTTACAGAGCTGGTTCCTTCGAGTGACTTCATGGAGTAATTTCTGAGCTGGTGAGCACTACAGGGTAAATCTGACTTCTACTTTTAACCCCGTTAAGAGATAAGAAATGATTATTCTCCTAATTACCGTGCCGTTACTTTATTGGTTAAATTAACATTCAAGCGCAGGGGGTTTACTGTGCAATATACAATATTATTTCGCCTACTGTGCGCTCAAAGTCGCCTTGTCACAGCAACAGCACGCCAGCAGGAGAAATCCTTTTAACAAATAGGTAAATATAAGCCTTGGGGGAAAAAATAAGGGGGAAAGGGGGTAATTATTTCAGCTATGTTAGTGGGTGAAGAAAAAAGGGGGCTAAAAATAAGTCAAAAATACTGAAAAATATGAAACGGTCTGTAAGGAAAGTGGCTGTGATTTCAGAACCACCACGTATATTCTGTATGCCAGCGCATTCGCAAGCAATCACAGCCCGCTTGGATCAGACAAAACGTCCATCTCAGGCAGCATCGTAGTGGCAGCAGTGGTCAGCCAGGTGCCTCCAGGCAGGGCATGATTGCAACAGCCCTTCCCTATGGTTTGTCCTGCCCCTGTACATGGAGGCTCTCTAATAGCCATTGATAGATCTGTCTTCCTCCATAGTGAGTTTGTTTAATGCCCTTTTCAGTCCATCAAACCAGTGGTTATCTTATCACAAAATCTTGTGGAAGCAAGTTCTATAAAGGAATTCTGCAGCATGTGAAGGGCTTCCTTTTTTGTCTGTTCTGAATCTACATCCTGGGCCCTCTAATGTCATAGGAGAGGGTGAAAAAAAATGTCCCTCTGTCTGCTGTGAAGATATTTTTCATATAGATCAGCATGTCATTCCTGTTGAATTTCACTATGTGATTAGGGTTGTGATTATGGTTATGATCATGAATCATCATCTCGTACTACACCATCACTGTGCATAGGGTTTTATAGACAAGTGGGACTTACTTCTGAGTAGACATGCCTAGGACTGGTCTGCTTTGGTTGGGGGGTAGGTTTAACCACGGGTTAAGCTGAACAGAACAGGTGAGCTTTGAGGAGGGCTGAGAAGGAAATGACAGAGGCAGCCCCAGGTAGGTCTTCATCCCAAATGGACATTGAAAGCCCTCCTCCTCCTCCGCACTGCTGGGGTGTAATGCCTTGTTCATATGTGACATGAGGCTGCTTTTTCCTGAGTCAGGCCATTGGTCTGTCCAGCTCACGGTTGTCTACACCTGGCGGCTCTTGGGCAGCCAGCAGGGGTCTTTCTCTCCCAGCAGGGGTCTTTCTCTCCCAGCCGTACCTGTCCATGCTTCTAGGGCTTGCACCTGGGGGAGCCTTCTTCATGCAAGAAGAAGATGCTATAGACCTCTGGCTTTCACTCCATAATTTATTTAGGCCGAGACTTTGCCTGGGTCATTTCCTTGTCATCTTTCCCGGCTCCGGCTTCCCCGACTCTTGGTTTTATTCTTGGCTCTGCTCTCAGATGCCATCTGATGGTTGATGTCTCAGATGGTTCTCAGATGTCTCAGATGGTTCCCAGCTCTGATACACTCAACAGCTGCCGCCTCCTGCTTTGTCCTGACACCTGTCAGGGTCATCGCTTGGTAGTGCTAGAGGCAGTGGGCAGCAGAGGCACTGCTGCTCTTGAAGAATAGTTGGCAGTGCCAAACAGGGGCTGGTGACCAGCGTGTAATTGGTTTGTGGAACTCCTTGCCACAGGAGGTGGTGATGGCACCTGGCCTGGATGCCTTTAAAAGGGGATTGGACAGATTTATGGAGGAAAATTCCATCACAGCTTACAAACCATGATGGGGATAAGCAACCTCCTGGTTGGAGGAGTAGGTTTTCTTTGTGCCAGGTGCAAGGTATCATGATACAGGTATCATGTTGTCTTGTGTGCTCCCTGAGGCATCTGGTGGGGCCACTGTGTGATACAGGAAACTAGACTAGATGGGCCTTTGGCCTGATCCAGCACGGCTCTTCTTATGTTCTTATGTTCTTATGACCTCACAGACCTGTGCTGGAGTGGCTGTGATTTGCATTCCATTCCGGTTATGATCCACTGTGTTGTTTTAGTTATTCATGTTTCTGGTTTGGGTATTTTTGATTCATTAGGCCAGTGGTGGCCAACCCGTGGCATGCCATGTGCCACATTTTATGTAGATAATCTTGAGCGTGCCACTTAAATAAATAAATAAATCTAAGGTAATGAAAATATTTAAAGCACAGTGACAACGCAAGAAGAATAAGGCGCAGCGGGGTGCAGAGACCTCCTCTAGTGCCACAGGCTTGGAAAGGCGCGCTGGGGTTGCGAAAGAGAGAGGGACTTCAGCGCTCGACTTGGGCAGAAACTGTGGCGCGTGCCACTTCAAAAGGCTCGGCGTGCCACTAAGTGGCACCCGTGCCGTGGGTTGGCCACCTATGCATTAGGCTATAAGCTGACTTGGGCATTCCAAGGAGAAAGGCGGGGTTAAACATGTGTTGATAAATCAACATATGGCTATATCTTCACCCCTGGGGGCACTTTCTGGCATTCATATGGCCTCGTGAGAGACACATTATTTTAGAAGTGGATTTTTTTTTTTTGTACATGGGAGAGCATTCAGTTATGTGAGCCCCCACGAGCAGTCTAAAGTGGTACGGTCCAGACCCAGACGCAGAGAGAACTAAGGCTAAGCCATACTAGGCTGTTATGAAGAACGCTCATTTCCTTGTACTCTGGTTTGGTCACGCATCCATTCTTGATTGCAGAGTCCCCGTAATGTTTGCTATCAACCTCAATCAAACATGTTGTTGTTGTTTTCAAAGCTGAATTATAATTTTAGTCTTGAAATGAGACTTGTCCCATGGCAGAGTCATTCAATAAAAAAGAATGGATGCATTTGCTCTAAGAATGCTCCCTTTGTTAACGCCAAGCCTAGATGGTTTTCTCCCGCCAACCTCTGACTCCCAGCAATGACTGGCCGTGAGCTAGTGGTGAAAGAATTTCTCAACAGCAATTTGCTTGTTCCAATTTGCTTTTCAAGGTTTGTGATCAGGATTGTTAGAGAAGCCTGTAAAAGGATCCAGTTCGATTAATTTGGCTTGGTAGTTTCTCTTGTTTGAATCAGATTCAGTTTCGCTGGCAGTTCCACTCAGTGAGCTAATTGAATCCAAAGTGCCCCCACCCGGTCCCGTGTGCGAGTCTATGGTTTCACGTCCAGACCCGAGCGCTGCCCTGGTGCAGTAACAGATATGCCACACCTGTTGAAAAGGTGAGGAAATGTAGAAAGGGCTATTTTAGGGGACATCTTTGGTCTGCTTCATAGCTGAAGTGTGTCTTTCTATTTTTTTTTTTAATTTTTGAGAATGGCATTGCCCTTCATTCGCTAACAGGCAAGAAATTGTACCTGAATAATCCTGTCTTCAAAATATGCTTTCCATATTTTCATTTCTAAACCAATCCATTACAAATTTAGATTCAGACCCTAATTTCCAACAGTGGTACTATAACCCTTTCAGTAACTTTGAACTGGTTTGGAGCTGATATAGATACCATGTCATGCAGAAAAAAAAATCAAACTCTTTTCCTTAGAACAGAGATCTCAAATGAATACAATTCTAACAATTTAAGAAGAGGAAAAATATTATTTGTAACTGGGATTTTAAAAAATCTGTAAGGGATTTTACGAACAAAATACATACACCAGGATAAAACAACAACAGGAAAATAACAGGAAAATGACTCCTGCCATTGGAAGCCTGATTAATGAATCACCTTTTTTTTTTTTTTTTTTTGGAAGCAGTTGCAATTTCTTACATTTTGGGTTTGGGTTCAGGTCAGATTTGACCTCAGCAATTCTGAACCTGGAATTATACTGAAAACGTTTCTTATTTAAAGTGTTGTTTGATTTAGAAAAATCAGTCCATTCCTCCCCCCCCCCGCTTGATGTGGTTTTAAAGCTAAAAAGTACAATATAAATAACACACATGATCAAAATGGAAGCATAACACTGAAGAAAGAATTACGATCCTACAACATTTGCTTGGAAGTCAGGCTCACTGTGTTCGATAGGGCTCACTCTCTAGTAAGTACCGTATTGGTCTGAGTATAAGACTCACTTTTTTCTCCTAATTTAAGTTTTTAAACTAGGGGTGCGTCTTATAATCAGGCTGTTGCAATTTAATGCCAGTGATTTAATTAAATTTTTTTAATAGCACCAAACTTTAAGGGTGCGTCTTATAATCAGGTGCGTCTTATACTCGGGACAATACGGTATATTTGGAATGGAGGCCTTAATTCGTTTTTTTAAAGGCCACTGAAACAAAACCTCTGTAAGTGTCCCTGCATTTACGTCCACACATCCTTCCTTTCCTCTGGCCTCTCCTTTTCGTGTCCACCCTCCCAGCTTCCCCATTGTGGATATTTCTACTGTCAGCTCCCTGGGTGCAGGTCACTCTGGGGAAGCGCAGTTGACAATGTTGTTGATGATGATGACCACAACTCAAACGACACACTTCGCCTGAAGCGGTCAACGGATCGATCAAGTGTGTCGACTGAGTGGCTGCTGTTCGACTGCAGGCAAATATTCCAGGAAGCAGCAATGACCTTGTATAAGTGGTTTCTTTTGCTGGCGGATAGCCAAGACCCTCGGTTCCCAGCCTTGCGGGACGAAGTCAGAGCCCAGCTACTTTGCTTTCCTTGAATTCTGATCGGGTTTGGATGCAACCTAGAATGAAATTCTCCTTATTGTTTGTTAGAAGAGTATCTATCTGTTTCTAGGCTTTGCCCTTCAGCAAAAAGGCGGTGTACATTTCGAACAATATAATCACACACACACACACACACACACACACACACACACACACACACACACACACACACACACACACACACACACACACACACACACACACACAAAACCAAAGGCAATACAATTGCAGGAGCGGCAACCTTTCCCAAGCCATTAAAAAGCAAAACATTCACTAGAAAGGTGGGCTTAGGGACTGGCTGATGCGGTCCCACAGAAACAGCCCCTCCATCAAGTCCAGGAGTCTAATTTGACAATGGCCAACCAGATGCCTCTGGGAAACTTATAAACTGGGCATGAAGACAACAGCCCTCCCCTGCTGTTGCTCCCCCCCCCCCAGCACCTGGCATTAGGGGTATATTGCATCAGAACCCATATATTCGCTGTCATCTTGGCTAAGAAATATTAATTGTAATAATAATTAATAACTGACAGGCCAACTCCTCCCCCTCTATAAAGTTGCTGAGTTCTTTTTAAAAATCAGTTGCAACCAGTTCCTACCAATACATCTTGTGGCAGTGAGTTCCGTAAGTTAATTATATGTTATGTGAAGAGGCACTTGACTCTCCTGGCCATCAGCTTCATTGGGTCACAAACTAGCACTAGTCTAGTATTATGAGAGAGGGAGAAAAACATCTCTCTATCCACTTTCATGATGGTATGTGTTGTGATTCTTAGCTGCTGAGCTTGTAAAACAGTCCATGAATAATAATAATAATAATAATAATAATAATAATAATATAATATACAGTATTTATATACCGCCTTTCTTGGTCATTGGATTTCTCCTCTGACTTTAATCCAAGGCGGTATACATGGGCAGGCTTTCCTAACCCTCCTGATGGGGGTCTTTACAATATATAAATGCCCAATCTTTCATGAACAGCTACTTTCCAGGTGGTCTCCTTTTGCAGTCTGGCTTTTTTTCCGCTGGCCGCCTCATCCCACACTCGACCAATGCATCTGGGAGCTCTTATCTCTCCTCACGGAGGCTTTCACAACTTTTTGTCGGCGGCTTGTTTTGAACTTGCCATTCACCGATTTTCGGGCTTGCAAGGTGGCGGCTTTACCGACTGAGCCAGACCCCTCTGCTGGGGGGAGGGGCTGAGGGGGGGTTTGCACCAGGCTCTTTCTCCCTCTACTGCTGTGGTGGAATCACACAAGGCAGGACAGGGACATGAGGACAGGGGCATCCGTGAAAGCTTTGACAGCGGTTTCAGTGCCCAGGGCAGAGCTGTGCTGTTGCCAGGAGGGATGAGTTGCCCCCTTGTGCTGCTGGTGCTGAGAGGCTTCCTGTCCGGGACGAGTGAGGGCGCCCAGCTGCTCAAAGCACAAGTTGCAGCTGCAGGGACTGAAGCTGAGCGATGGTGGTTTGGGCAAGGCTGCCACAGCTGCGAGGAGAGTTGAACCTGCAACTTCCGGGCTCTTTCTGGGACGGAGCCACCAGCTCCAGCCTGCAGTTGGTCATCATAACACAACTGTGGGTTGTGTGGCGCTGGCGCTGGGTCACCCCCAGGACATGCCTGGGCTGAAGAAGGGTCCGCGCACCTGCAGCTCCACTGGAGCAGTTCAGGGCTGGGTGCAGAAGGAAGCAGTCGCTCATCTTGGCACCATGACCACCCAGCTCGAAGCCAGCCTGATCGAGGGGGAGCGCGATCTCTTTTTCGCAGCCCCTTCACTCCAATTCCCAGGAATTTCTGCCGATGTACAAATTATTTTCTGATCCATTTTCTAACGGCTTTGGAGGACGCCAACAGATGTGTGTTGGCAGGGTGGAGCAGCACCCAGCAGCTGGAGATCCAAGAGAAATCCAGTGACCTGGATCCCATCAAGGCAGGAGCCTGGGCAGGGCAGGTGCTTCTCCCGAGGAGCCAGAGTGGAGCCGGGCCCTTCGCTGCAGCCTTCCTTTGGTGTCTGATGGAAACCCAGCTCCTTGAGGCGTTGGAGACCATGCCTGGTCTTGGGGGTCTCAGAGCAGCATCCTGGGTGGGTCCACTGAGGGAAGAGAAATCCTTGGCCTGGTCTGCACTTGGTGGGATTCACCCCCTCGCCTCTTTTCGTTGGCTGTACTTCATCTTTGGGAACCCCCCTGGCCTGCAAATGTGTGTGTGTGTGATTCAGCCTGCCCCACATGTCATGATGAAGGGCCTCATGACTATTTGGACAGTCCTGCCCGAATTGGCTTCCATTCGCTTACAGCACAATCCTATGTGTGTTTACTAAGAAGTAACTCCCATTGTGTCCAGTGCGGCAATAGAGTGTCGGAGCTGGTGTAGCCCACCACTCCCCTCTGCTCCCCTTCCACCCCCCCTCTCTTTTCCCTTTCCAGTCCAGGGAGCGGGAGGGGCAGAGGCTGGCACATCATCAGGTTAGGGGGCAGAATTTGGCACACTGCCCTGAGGGCCGGGAGGTCTTACCTTATTTCAAACTTTGTTTTTATATATGATAACTGCGGCAAGAATTTTATATGCACAACATTGGAAGAATTCGGAGATCCCTTCGCTGGAAGATTGGTGGTTGAAAGTTTTGAACTATGCTGAAATGGATAAACTTACAATTTTAATTAAGGAAAAGTCAGTTAACCTTTTTTGCGAATAACTGGAAACCATTTATTGATTTTTTCAGAGAGAGAGAGAGAGAGAGAGAGAGAGAGAGAGAGAAGAACGATGTGATGATATGCGGATTTAATGAATAGAATGTGGGTGATATTTTGGCTTAGTTGGATATTATATGTAGAAAATAGTGAATAGTATGCTAGTAGGATGTATTGCTTCATGCTTGCTATAACTTTATGAAATATGTATTGTTTTTATGTTTTAATATATCAATAAAATATAAATATATGGGGGAAAAAAAGAAATCATCACCTTGAGGTGACCGAAGGAGCTCTATCACCTCAGGCAGCAAGTAGGGGAAACGAGTTTTGAATGCTCCCATGCAGTCTAGTGTGCCATGAAAGAACTGTGAGAAATGTTTGCATTCAATCATCAAGGGCTTCTGTGTGCCCAATATAACTGTCCATAGAGGAGGTTACCCACTGCCTCTCTGTATGATTGACTGCATAGGACGTGCCTTTTGGAAACAAACCTTTGCTGGAAGTGAGTCATCCTACCATGTTTCTCCACTGAATATGACTGGAGCGTTCATTCACTTCTGACCTAGCAGAATTCCTTACCTTCAAAGGAGGCTGCCTGTTGCATCTCAGCATGATCCAGTACTCTGAATTTGCCTTATTCCAATCAGGAGGAATTCCCAGAACAGTCCCACACACACACATAACAGGTTGGTTCCCTAGAAGCTGGGTAATTCTTTTGTATTTGCGAAGGACATTTTTTCAGGAATGCTTGAGCAGTGTGTGCATCAGAAAAAAATAGCGATCAGAAATTCAGGCCCTAATACAATGTTATATTGACAACTTCCAACAAGGCAAAATAAATTTGCAAAGGGGAGAGAGAGAGAGAGAGAGAGAGAGAGAGAGAGAGAGAGAGAGAGAGAGAGAGAGAGAGAGAGGTTGTAGCTGTTACTGGGGTTATTTTATTTCATGCTGATTTTTTTTCACCACCAGGGGGCAGACATGACCTTTGAAAGGTATACTCATTTACTTTAAATGATGTCAACATAATCATTTCTTACTTTCCTAATACTGTGTTTTCCAAATCATTAGGTTAACCTCTTATAGTCTGTAAAGCGGACTGTGCAAAGGAATGGGAGGGATCTGCCTCTCTTAGAGGCGTTAGAACCAGCCCTACAGGTTACATTTGCTCTGTTGCTGAAAACAGTTTCCCTACGGCAAACGAGCCCTTTATTACAGTGCAATGTCTAAGAGCACAACCTTCATGGATTGGGGCCAGAAGTGCAACTTGGGTGGGGAGATTAGGGAACATGCCCTGGGTGCAACCCCAATAGGGGCACAAAATGGGCATTTCATTTCAGAACACATTATGCAATGATATAGTGTACTGTAAAAAAGGTAAAGGTGACCCCTGACAATTAAGTTCAGTCGTGTCCGACTCTAGGGTGTGGTGCTCATCCCCATTTCAAAGACGAAGAGCCAGCGTTGTCCCAAGACGCCTCCGTGGTCATGTGGCCGGCATGACTCTCCTTGCCGCAGCGCGTAGCATGCGGCTGGAACACGGAGCGCTGTTTACCTTCCCGCAAGCGGTACCTATTTATCTACTCACATTGACATGCTTTGGAACTGCTAGGTTGGCAGGAGCTGGCCAAGCAACGAGAGCTCACCCCGTCGCGGATTCGAACTGCCGACCTTCCGATCGACAGCTCATGGTTCAGCGGTTTAACCCACTGCGCCACCCGCTGGCCTATAGTGTACTGTAGTTTATTATTATTATTTTTACTTAAATGATATAATGCACACTTTTGAAAGAACCACTTGCTCACAGGTAGGGGAGCAAGTCAGGCTGAGTGGAACCACTCCAATTCCCAATTGGCTCTGGGTCTGCAGCCTAACACTGTAAAGCACATTCAGCCCCTAGATATTGTAGGTGGGGAAGAGACAATTAAAACCACGTGCCTCTGTCAGCTAGTGGTAATAGGGAAGGGCAGCATCAGTCAGCAAGGTTAATGTGCAAATGCGTCTGAGCTGGAGCAGTAGGGATTGGGAGTCGCAGCAGCAGCAGCAGCAGCATTGCCCTGGAAAACCACAGCCATTCTTCAGTGAACTTGCCACTTGCTAGTCCTAGGAGAAGAGGGGAGGAGAATTTGGAGCCTATCCTAGACTAGAAATGACGAGTGGGTTGCTAGGTCTCATGAGAACCAGAGATGCAGCAGCAGAGACCATCTCAAGAATGGGGTCTACTAGCTGTGGGGCCTGCCTGATGGGGTCGGAACAGGACCTAGTGGTGCCTGGAGGAGGGGGGCAAGGGCAGAGCCTGGCTATGCCTGGAAGCCAGTGGGAGCTGCTAATGGAGACTAGAGCAGAGAGAATTGTCCACTTCTAGTGAGGCTGAGCCTATGGGTTGGGAGGACACAGGTCTGGCAAGCAGAAAACATACAGGCAGGTTCAACTGTGGCCTGCAAACAAGGGTGGTGATTGCAGGAAGGCCTTTCAGGACCCTGGACAGAGCCCAGAGCCCTTGCTTCAAGGGGAGCTTCCTCACTCCGCTGAGCACTTCCATACTTCCTGGGCCTTACAGGAAGAACTTCCTTAACCCTCTCAGCTCCTGTCCTCTTCTGAGGAGGGCAGGATCTTAAAAGGCCAGCCCTCTGACCTGGAGCCTAGCATCCTATATCAGCCCCCTGCTATTTCTTGCTGACTCACTGCATTGCCTGTGTGGGGCAGTAGGCTCAACAGAGCATGAGGCCCTTGAGGGCGAGGCTGTTGGCCACGTGATGGGGGCACCAGCCCTATACCTTGGCCACCCCATATGGCAGAAATCAGGGCCACCACATGATGAGTTTCCCCAGTCCCAATCCACATTCTGGGCTGTTGCTATCAAGTGCAGGCAGGGAAACTTATGACATGATGATGCAGTGAGAAGTCCGACACGTTACAAGGGGGCAGGGGGTCGTTTGCCATGGGGAGGCAGGATGTCATGGCAAATGAAAGAGCCGGTGTGGGCAGAAGCAGATGTGTCAGACGGACTAGGACTGGGGTGAACCAGGGTTACATACCTGCTTGGCAATGCCATGAGTGGGTGAACTCGGGCCTGTCATTCTCTCGCAGCCTAACCTACCTCACAGGGTTTTTGCGAGGATAAAAGTGGGGAGGGAGGAGAAGAACCAGGTGTGCTTCTCCAAGCTCCTTGGAGGAAAGGTGAGATAAAGGTGTCGAACCAGACACAAGCTCCAGCGTGGCTAAACCAACATGATGTGCTTCATACCCATGAACGGAATACAGTTCCAGACAGACATGGGGAAGGGCCATAGAGGAGCACTTGCTTTGCAGGCAGGAGGTCCCAGGTTCAGTCCCTGGCTGGCAGCATCTGCAGGTAGGGCTGGGAAAGACTCTCCTCTCTCTGACCCCCTGGAGAACTGCTGCCAGCCAGTGTTGACAGTGCTACAGGGCCTGACTCAGTTGTCTCTGTATCGCTAAGTCCTAAGCCATACCTTATGGTTGTGCTCAGTGGTGTAGGAATGGGTGGTGGGGGCAGACCGCCCCCGGGTGGCAGAGGGGGTGCACAAGCCACCAGGGGGGTGCACACGTGGTGAAAAAAGCACACTTTCAGCGCTTTTTTGGCATGGCGGAGGGAAAAGGAGTCGTCCTTTGCCGCCTTAGCCGAGCGCCACACAGACCAGATGACTTTGGGTGGCCAGCTGGATCTGCCTCATGGGCCATAGGTTGCCGTCCCCTGATTTAGGGCCTCCTCAAGCTGCATTGCTGAGTCATCTCCGGAAAGGAGAGCTGACTGTGGACGGCCATGGAATCCAGGCGGCATCTAAAAGGCCGAGGGAGATTCATAGTTGAACAGAACTGCAGCAGCACGAAGGGGCGGTTCATTCACAGAAGTCCCACTTGCTGAAGAAGACCACAAGCAGAGAAACAAGCGGAAAGGGTAGACCATTTCTCTCTAGCTAGCGATCTGGAGCATTTACACCCTGCTTTTCATCTGACAAGGCTCCCAGAAGGGCTTCCATTAAAAATGAAATCATTCGCAATCAAAGGGTGAAGTTTTTTACCTGGATAGGGTCTCCTCCTCCTGCAGTTTACAGGGCAGAGATTTGGATGAGGGAAGATGGCGTCTAGTCCTGTCTGGAGCGGAGGCAGGTGGAGACAGTGGGGGTCCACTTTGCATCATGGCTTCTCCTGTTGACAGGGGAGTTTGTGGATATGCTGCTATGTGTACCGGGTCTGAAGATGCCCTTTCTTTCTAAAGATGCCCCAAGGCTTGTGATGTCACGGGGGGTGCATGGCAAGTGGGCAGAAGCGTCGCTCTGGTAGGGGCGGGGCTGTAAGTATCGCTGCGGTCATAGTCTCTTTACCGAGCGAGGAGGAGGCAGCCCCGCCCCCTCACTGTCCGAGCCAGTCCCCTACGGAGAAAGCAGCAGGCAGGGTCTCTTCCCTGCCGGTTTCTCCGTAGGGGACTGGCTCGGACAGTGAGGGGGCGGGGCTGCCTCCTCCTTGCTCGGTAAAGAGACTATGACCACAGCGATACTTACAGCCCCGCCCCTACCGGAGCGACGCCTTTGCAAGTGGGGCCCCTGCTGGGGTTGTAGCTACGCCACTGCCTGAACTCACTGCCTGTCAGTTTCACAGTGTGACCCGGAGCCCTAGTTGTCAGCAGTGCAGTCCTGCTGGGCATGTCCTCTCAGCAGTAAGTCAGTCCCACTCTGTTGAATACTTACTCCCAGGAAAGTGTGGTTAGGATTGCAGCCTAAGGGACCGAGCTGCGAAGCAGGACTTCTCTGGTTTGACTTTCACGTATGCCCTGAACTCACCAGGTGGCCTTAGCCAAGCCGCTGCCTCTCCGCTTCAGCTCGCCAGCTGCAATATGGGGATAATAATCATCCTACATTACAGGGTTGCACAGACTGCATCGAGATAATACACGTGACACACTTTGCGTACTGAGAAAGCCACATACAAATGCGAAGTATTTTATTCTTCCTTGATTAACAAAAGAGAGGAAGAACATTCTCCGATCCATCACCGCCATCCCATTTTGGAAGCTCTGCTTTGGTGATGGAATTGGAAAGCTCTTAACTAGCGGCTTGCAAATGTCATTTTGGGGGGGATTCTGGGGTTCTTTGAAAGTCTATTAGAAATCTATTGTCTTCTTCAACAAGAAGATCCCTGATGCTCTTTTATACATTGTTTCTATGGTATCACCATAAAAAGTATTCCTTTAAAAAAAAAAATTATAAAAGCAGATTCAAAATATCTGTTAATAAACAGTAGCTGATGAGCAGCCCTGAAAGACAGCTGGGCCACCACTAAGTGATGTGGAGCTGCAAGAGGTTAGGGGGCATGGACTAGATCACATGGCGGCGACGGTGGCGATATCCTACGTTGTTTATGTAGCGTGTAGAGCTGTCTGTGTGGTGGGGGCAAGATAGTGATCACCGGCTACTGAGAAGAGCACAGCTGCCACTGGGAAGGCCTCTTTGCAACCCCCCCCATTGCCAAATTGGAGGAGGGGGCATTTTGACTTTCTGCATTAGGCTGTTAGAGCAAACACTAAAAAAGTCTGGTGACCCCTTTGAGACCAATACATTTATGGCGGCATCTACAGATTGTTGGCGTAGTCATTGCTCATGTGTCACTGCTGGACAGAGAGACAGATCAAGTGGTCCCCTAAGTAGGCAGGAGGAAGGAAGGAAGGAAGAGTGTCCCTGGAGGCAGAGACTTTGGGAAGCCGCCGTTCCGAACACGAAGTTCTTTGAAAGTCTATTAGAAATCTATTTGGTACCTGGTACATGCACGAAGTTCTTGTTGGGTGCGATTTCCTAGATCCCCCTGAGGCACTTGCAGCGACCAGCTCCACAAACTGTCACATAACTCCAGCTTTGGGCATTTCTTAAAAGGGGATTTGTGTGTAAAGCCCACTACACTGTAATAGTTCATAAGCTGTTTCTGTCTAGGCTTTTAAATCCTTCTTAGTTTATGTATTATTGACCCGGAGACGGTGATGGGGCCCATGGACCGGCTACAACTCACTGTGTCAATCTGGATGTGACCCAGCTGCCGGGCAGACTGAACTCCTCAGGAGGTGGTCTCTGTGTCGCAACATACAATGACTAGCAGGACATGGGGGGGGGGAGGAAAGAAAAGAACCGCAGCTGAGTTGTGTTCACACAACTCCATACCTAAAACACTTGTTTCTTTGAATTGCTGGTCAGCAACTCATTTTTGGCAAGCACAATATTGCAAAGTGGGAATGGGCTGAAGGCTCAACTGGAACGGACTCACTCCTCTCTTTGAAAGACCCTTCTGTCTTTGAATGGTCAGCAGGAGGGACTGTTTCAGCTCCCTTCCCCATCCCATGGACTATGGCTTCCTCCCACTACTGGACCTCTAGCCACTGCTCACCATTGTCCCCTGAGATTCCTACGTTGTGGCTATGAAGCACGGAGCCCCTGGCTTCAGTCTCGCCTCTGCCGTGAACTACTCACAGGCCTGAGGACCCCTGCAAGATGGGGATAAGAAGACTACTGGCCTGCTTAATTAGACATGCAAAGTACAGGATATGTGGAGGATGATTAGCATCCTCATCAGCCTGTCTTTTCTTTGACTGCTCTATTTTGCAGTTGGGACAAAGGATGTGATTTGTTTCCAGACACAGTTAAAAATGTCTGGGTTTTGACCTCTGAAGGTCTGCATGACCTTCTATGCAGCTGCTTTCGATGGAGTAGGACCACTGGCCTGCCACAGACTGGCAGCAGCTCTCCAGGCTTCTGACTGGCAGAGAAAGTCCTGGAACTGGAAAAGGTGCAGAAAAGAGCGACCAGAATGATTAGTGGGCTGGGGCATCTCCCTTATGAGGAAAGGCTACAGCGTTTAGGGCTCTTCAGTCTAGAAAAAAGGCACCTGAGGGGGGACATGATTGAGACGTATAAAATTATGCATGGGATGGAGAGAGTGGATAGAGGGAAATTCTTCTCCCTCTCGCACAACACCAGAACCAGGGGACATGCACTAAAATTGAGTGGAGGGAGAGTTAGAACAGACAAAAGAAAATATTTCTTTACCCAGCGTGTAATTCATCTGTGGAACTCCTTGCCACAGGATGTGGTGATGGCACCTGGCCTAGATGCCTTTAAAAGGGGTTTGGACAGATTCATGGAGGAAAAGACCATCACAGGTTACAAGCCATGAGCAACCTCCTGGCTTTAGAAGTAGGTTTTCTCTGTGCCAGGTCCAGGGGAGTGGCAGCAGGAAACAGGTTATCTTGTTGGCTGTGTGCTCCCTGAGGCATCTGGTGGGGCCACTGTGTGATACAGGAAGCTGGACTAGATGGGCCTTTGGCCTGATCCAGCAGCTGGGCTCTTCTGATGTTCTTCTGATGTTCTTAAGGTCCTTCCCAGTCCTACCTGGAGATGCTGCCAGGGAGGGGAGGAACCTGGAACCTTCAGAGGCTGGCCGAGCTGCAACCCTTCCCTGCATTTGGGGGAAGAAATGACTTCTGGCTTATTTTCTGCTTTGCGCTTGAAGGTCACATGAGAAGACTCTGTTGAGGAAGCCACACTCCTTGCACAGGAGGTGGTGGTGATGGCTGGATACCTTCAAAGGGGATTGGGCAGATTGATGGAGGAAAGGTCCAGCACAGGTTACAAGGCATGATGACTGTAAGCAACCTCTGGGTTCTAGTGGTAACCTATCTCTGAATGCCACATGCAAGGGAGTGGTGGCAACAGGATGTCTCCTTGTCTTGAGTGCTCCCTAAGGGATCTGGTGGGCTGTTGTGAGTTATAGGAAGCTGGACTGGATAGGCCTTTGAGATAGACATCATGGTTCAAGCCCAATGGGGTCACCAGTCTGCACCCCAGAGCCAGATTGCCTCTGGGGAACTGTTCTGCTTCCACCAATGACTCCTGCTTACCTCAGATGCGCACCAGATCCCTAACCCCAAATCTCGTCCCAGACTAGTCCTGCTAGTGTGGCCACCTGGCTAATCCCATCATTAGGAGAAAAAACTCCCCACCCACGGCCAGACGGGTGAAGAGCAAAAACTTCCTACTTGGCCCCCAAAGGAGACCAGCTATTCTCAGACAGCTCTACGTAGCCCCGCGTAGGAATGCCGGGGTCCAGGCTTGGTGTGGAAATGATCCTCTTAGCCTGCCCCCAGCTGGCCCGAGGGCACCCAACAGGTGCCTGACTTGCCCAATCTGCCTCATGCAGTGACTGGGCAAAGGACACCCCATCCGATCAATGTGGTGGCGTTAGCAGCGTATTATGCTGCTAACGTATCGGCAGCGTATCGGCATTGCGGGGAACTGGACGTTTCATCTTCTCCTCTGACAAGGAGGAAGCAGGGGGGGCACCCATTGTCTTGCTTCACGTGCCAACTATTTCTGCTCATAACGCAGAAGGGACTTGATGCTCACTCAGTAACTTTGGATTGATTATTATGCCTGATGTCGGACAAAACGTGCAATCGTTGCCTTGCCATCAATTCTGCTTCCTACACGCTCGCAGAGCCTGGCTGGCCTTCCAGGGCGTAGCCTGTTGGGGCTTCACTTTTCCACTCCAAGGACAAAGAGAGACAATGCTAAGTGGAACAACAACCTGTCCCTCCCTGGAAGCGAGGGACATCATCTGGTTCTTGTATACAAGCCAAACTTCATTTGCTATTCAATTGACTTTTTAACTCAGAAGCCATCTCCAAATACTGTGTGCAGACACCATCCAGGGCCCCTTTTTTGTAGGGGGGGGGGAAACCCAGTTCAGGAGAATGAAACGCACACCCTGGTCGCATCCTGGTTGTCCCCCTAATCTCGGTTGCACTTTGTCAGAACGAGGTAACTGCTAGTTAAGTGAAATACCCTAGATCAAAGGGGGATTAATCACCAACCGAATCCTTGCTGAATAAACCTGTCATTCAAGAAAATTATTTCCAGGGAACTTAGCAGAGGATTGGAGGTATTTGCATAACAGGGCCCAACTGTCAGTGCTTCAGCCAGGTTAAAAGGTTCCGAATCCAGCCAGCCTCCATGAGTTCCTAGGGCTCCCTTTTCCTTTTCAGCGGCTGCAGACAATGGGCCTCTCCTAATCTGATAATACAGCTCACTATCTAAATGATGTCAGGACAGCAAAAGTATTGCAAAGTTTTGGATGAGGGATGGATCAATTTTGGTTTCAGTAACTCCTAAATCTGATTTGTTGGAATTTAAGATGTAATCCTCTGTGTGTGTGTGTGTGTGTGTGTGTGTGTGTGTGTGTGTGTGTGTGTGAGAGAGAGAGAGAGAGAGAGAGAGAGAGAGAGAGAGAGAGAGAGAGAGAGAGAGAGAGCTTTAAATCCACCGGGCTGTTTATTAACACACTCTTTCCTATTTGACCTTTGTCTTAGAGATGCTCTACTTCTGCCACAGTCACATTCAAAACCACGTTTGGGGGATATACGTGAAACCAAGAGGGTCTCTAAGCATATTTTTGGGCACAGTGTCAGGGTCAAGCCATCGTGACATGCCTCTAATGGCAGACTTGGAGGGGGGGGGGTTGCTGGTAGAGGCTAGCAAAATGGCAGTTATTGAATGGCTGTATTATATTTTTACCATCGGGGGGGGGGGAATCATAATAATAATATAATAATATACAGTATTTATATACCGCCTTTCTCGGTCATTGGATTTCTCCTCCGACTTTAATCCAAGGCGGTGTACATGGGCAGGCTGTCCTAACCCCCCTTGGGTTTTTTTTTACAATATATATAAATGTCCAATCTTTCATGAACGGCTACTTTCCAGGTGGTATCCTTTTTGCAGTCTGATTATTCTGCTGGCTGGCGCCTCCCACACTCGACCGATGCAGCTGAAAGCTCTTATCTCTCCTCCTGGAGGCTTTCACAGCTTTTTTGCCGGCGGCGTGTCTCGAACTTATCAAGTTCACTGGTCTTCGGGCTTTGAAGGCAGCAGCTCTCCCAACTGAGCCAGACTCTTCATTTGAGAAGTTCTACCTCAGGCACCAAATATTTGGGGCCATCTCAGGGAGCCATTTAATAATTTGATTTGTCTGTAAACCGCTTTGTGAACTTTTTGTTGAAAAGCGGTATATAAATACTGTTAATAATAATAATAATAATAATAATAATAATAATAATAATAATAATAATAATAATCTCTTAGATAAGTGGCCAGGATCCAAAGGGGTGTCATCATTCTTTCTACATACCCCCTAAATCTTTCTTAAAGCTGGTCTTTCAGAAGATGACCCCCCCCCCCCAGCCCCAGACTCTCCAAACTGCCCCCTTGGATCTCGTCCTCATGACTGAAAATAAGTTTGAGGACCTGTTAACAGGGACGATTAGCGGGAGATGCCTAGATTGATTTCGACAACGTTTACCTGCCTCAATTTAGAGCGAACACTTTCATGGCCAGCAATGATATTTAAAGAACTGAGCAATACAGGATTAAAAGTCATGTAAAATAGAAAAATACATTTTTTCTATTTTTACATGGCTTTTAATCCTGTATTGCCCAGTTCTTTGTTTACCTGCCTTTCTGCATAATAGTAGATTTGAGGTGGCTTTCAAAAAACAACAAACCCAACCTTTTGATAAAAAAATAAAATCAAACTCAGTCAAACAAGCTCACAGAAGATCCAGATGTATGTACAATTCACCCCCGTTTTCCTCCAAATACTTGGTTCTCCTCCCCCTGATTTCGACCTCCTATCAACCCTGTGAGGTAGGCTAGGCTTGCTCCAGGTCACCCAGTGAACTTTCTGACTGGGTTGGGATTTGAACTCATGCCAATCTGGTCCTTATGTGGCCCGCTTCCCATTTTAAACATTTTTGTACTAAATCCCAAACTGCTTTTGGAGCTTGGGGGAATTTCTAGAGCCCTTTTAAGGGCTCTGGAAGGGGCATCTGCTGGAAAGCGAATGACGGTTCATGCTTCTCCAGATTGTAGTTACAGTACATGTTACCGTTTTAGAGCTGAAACTAAATTTTGCATAACATCAGCTTCAGAATTTATTTTGTTAGGACTAGGAGGGATGCTTAGCAAGAGCACCTGAAATACTGTATTTCTTCAATTCTAAGACGCATGTTTTTTCCCAGTTAAGCATTTCAAAAAATGGGGTGCATCTTGGAATCGAAGGTCTCCAAAAAGCACCCCAAAATGCTATCTTCTTACTTATCGGGGCTTGGGGGATCTTCAGGGAGGCCTGCGTGACCCTCTGCAGGCCTCCCTGATCTTCAGTTTGGCGAAAAATTGTGATTTTTGGCCATTTCCGATTTTTGTGAAGGGTTGCGCAGGTCTCCCTGAAGCTCCCCAAGCCCAGGTAATGAAGGAAATAGCACTTTCTGGCGGGGCCAGAAATGCTAAGCAAAGGCACTCAGTCATTGTCAGCTGCAGTGCAGGACATGCTGGGGAGAGTTGGTGCTGAGCGAGTAGATTCAATGAAGGGAGGTGAGTCTTACAATCGATGGATTTTTTTTCCCTGCTGGTGGTACTGAAAGTAAAGGTGCGCCTTAGACTCGAAGAAATACGGTAGTCATTTGTCTGGATTTGAAGGCAATACTGTTAAGGACTGACTACAGCCTGGCGACTGGACACAGGTCTCTTGTTGTCTTGTGTGCTCCCTGAGGCATCTGGTGGGGCCACTGTGAGATACAGGAAGCTGGACTAGATCCATCCAGGGCCTTTGGCCTGATCCAGCAGGGTTCTTCTTATGTTCTTACACTGCGCCTCCTTCAGACATTCAGTGAACATGCAGGCAGGGGGTTGTCTGAATACCTGTTAGGAGGACTCGAAAGACCCAGGTTCAAATCTCCATTCGGCCATGAATGGGTGACCTTCTGCCAGGCACTCTTTCTGTCCTCCTTACCTCATTCACAGGGTTGTTGTGAGGACAACACTGGACAGAGGGGGGGGGCAGGGGATCTTGCATGCTGTCCTGAGCTCCTTGGAGGATTAAAATGGAATTAAATATACATAACATCCACAGTGTCCGTAACTGGTAATGCTGAAAAAGAATTCAGGCTAATATGCTTGAAATTCTGCAAGTAAATCTGGGGTTGGGAGATCTGGGTGAGAATTAACCCCTACACACATCAGTTTCACCTACACACACTAGCAGCAGCAACAACAACATCTACAATAATTTGTCATTAGATATTGAATGTAACTGGCGCAGCGGGTTAAACCGCTGAACCATGAGCTGTCGATCGAAAGGTCGGCAGTTCGATTCCTGTGACGGGGTGAGCGCTCGTTGCTTGGCCAGCTCCTGCCAACCTAGCAGTTCCAAAGCATGTCAATGCGAGTAGATAAATAGGTACCGCTTGCGGGAAGGTAAACAGCGCTCCGTGTTCCAGCCGCATGCTACGCGCTGCAGCAAGGAGAGTCATGCGGGCCACATGACCACGGAGGCGTCTTCGGACAACGCTGGCTCTTCGGCTTTGAAATGGGAATGAGCACCACACCCTAGAGTCGGACACGACTGGACTTAATTGTCAGGGGTCACCTTTACCTATGAGCAATATCCATTCTTCTAAGTAATCAGCTTTCCTTTCTTGATAAATGGATTTAGGCTGCATCCCATGCATGCTTTCCTGGGAGCAAGCCCCACTGAACACAGTGGGATTTACTTCTGAGTAGAGCTGCCTAGAATTGCACTGTAAGAGTAGGATAGATAGACAAGAAAAAGAGGTGCAGGCAAAGAAGATCAGGGTCAAGGGAAAGGAAGTAGGGAGGGGTGGGGTGGGGTGGGGGAGGCCAAGCATATTTTTCAGGCCCCCATGAGGAGCCCCAATTCCAGTGGCAGCACCAGGCTGGGGCACCACCAAGACTCGCAGGACTATGATACTGATAATAATAATAAAACCCTGCTTGCAACTCTGGGAGATAAACGGAGAGATTGTTCCCAAGATCATGCAGTACTAGTAGTGAGTTCCACGTTGTAGCAGAAATCTAAACGTGCATCTCTTGCCTGCGTCTTTGACACACACCGCCCCGCCCACTTTATGGCAATCCGGTTTCAGATCATCACTGTCTCACATGATGCCCTCAATGCTGCCTGGAGCAGGGTGAGGGACTGTGCCTGCGGACCTTCTCCCACCCCCCTGTGGATGCAGCACACAGCTCTCAGCCCAAGCCTCTGTCATGCCCAAGGAGGCAGCAGCATGTGCTTGTTCTGCCTGCCTCCTCTTGCTCCTCTGCCCCCTACTTCCACCTTCTTCAGCCCCACTATCTTCCCTCTCACACCCGTGTTAAATAGGCTGGGTGGGCAGAGTGCCTGGGAAGCGAGCAGAAGAGGAGGTCAGGTCTGCAGAGGAGTGTGTTGGCTCCGACTGGGGGGCAACGGCCAGGTAGGGTGAGCAGCTGGCTGGCTCTGGCTGAATTGGTGGTGGTCAGGGATATACAGCCCCACTCCCAACCTCCATGCGGTTACTCGATGTGGGATTACTCGATGTGGGTCACCTATATACGCCCATTAAAGGGCCAGGAGCATTCATGCTGAAAGGCTGGTGGCCACCCCTGCTATAGCACCTTTCAGCTGACAAACAGCACAAGCTTATGCATGTCTCCTCAGAAGTAAGTCCCATTGTGTTCAATGGGGCTTACTCCCACAAAAATGAGTATAGGATTTCAGCCAAAGTGTTCTGCAAATTGTGCTTGATAATCATACGACGTTTTGGGGCACCTTCACAGGGGATGGACCTTAAAACCTCCCATTTGAAACCAGAAGTTAAGAGGTGACCAGATGTGATCTGTTTTCCACTTTGTTATGGTGCCTAATAATGTGTTGTTATTATTTTATAATACCCCGTATTTCTTCGCGTCTAAGGCGCCATCGATTCTAAGGCGCATCTTAATTTCAGGAACACCAGCAGAAAAAACAAACAAAAACCATTGATTGCAAGACGCACCTCCTTCCTGCTCAGCACCAACTCTCCCCAGCTTGCTCAGCACCAACTCTCCCCAGCTTGCCTGCCACGGTAGTCCGATTTTTACCGTGCCATTTTGCCCCCTCTGCTCAGCGGCGAGTGAGCTCTTCCTGAACTTGAGAGCTCGCCCCAGCATGCCCCGCGCTGCAGCTGATGATCTCCTCACTGCATTTGAGCAGTGCCTTTGCAGTCCGCCAGAAAATGCAATTTCCTTACTTTCCGGGGCTTGGGGGAGCTTCAGGGAGGCTTGCGCGACCCTCTGGAGGCCTCCCCAATCTTCAGTTCAGTAAAAAACAGCGATTTTCAGCCATTTCCGGTTTTCGTGAAAACCGGAAATGGCCCAAAATCGCTGTTTTTCACCAAACTGAAGATTGGGGAGGCCTGCAGAGGGTCGCACAGGCCTCCCTGAAGCTCCCCCAAGCCCCGGAAAGTAAGGAAATTGCATTTTGGGGTGCTTTTTAGAGACTTTTGATTCTAAGATGCACCCCATTTTTTTAAATGCTTAATTGGGAAAAAACATGCATCTTAGAATCGAAGAAATACGGTACTATACATTTGTAGTTTTAATAGAAAGTTATTTTGGTATACTGTATATTGTTGTTTATGTAATATATTTCTTTGCTGCCGGCTGGGTGCCCCACTGCAGGGGGAAAGGCAGGATAGAAACCCATTACATGAATGAATTATCATTTTCAGTCCTTGGAGCAGGTTGCAACTGCTCGGGGCTATACCAGGGTGGGGGCAGTGGAAGGATCGTCCCACCTCAAATGTTTGTTTGCCCCACTGAAGAATGAGTTCAGCTGTGGGTATCTGCCCTGTCTTCTGCATTCTGCAAAGAATTCATTCTGCAACCCGCATATCCTCTTTAGTTTCCCTTTTATTCTATCATTAACAGTCCAAGCACCTATACGCACAGTATACGCACACCCAACGTACAGTAAAAGGGGATTGAACACATTCATGGAAGTCTTATCAATGGCTACTATCTATGCACCACCTCCAGATCCAGTGGCCTCTGAATACTAGTTGCAGGGGAGCAATGGGGAGGGCGGGGGGCCTTTTCTCCCCCGCTTGTGAATGTGGCTTCCCAGAGGCAGCTGCTGGGCCAGACCTTTATCATGTTCTTAGGTTTGAAAGACCATCAGGGCAGCTGGTGCCCCCCCCCCATCGCAAGGTCGTCATGATCTGAATCTCATGATCCACCTGACTCACCCAGCTCCGCCCACCCAAGAAGATGTTCTCTGGCTCAGCACACGACCACCACCACTCTTGTTAGGCTTCAAGTCATGCCGGGGGACACAAATATCCCCCCGTTAGGACTATGATGAGCATGGCAAGGGCCTGGAAGAGGATGCGTGGCGACGAAGGGGTGGTGGTTCATTGCAGGAAGTGCCTGCTACAAGTAGGTAAAAAGCTTCTGAACTTTGGGAATCCCTCGCATGAGATTCAGCCATCAATTGGACCCTAAAATATACATAGACAGTTGGACTTCTTGACAGGATTCTAGAAAGTTCTGTTGCTTCTGAGGTTCAGTTTCAAACCTGCAAAACCAAAGGACGCAAAACAGCCCTGTCGGAGACCTTGGAAAACTGGTGCCAAATCTGAACAGGCAGCATTAGGCTATGTTGGGTCCTGGGCGCTTTGTGGGTGGCTGTACCTGGCTGACTTAGACTTGCGTGTGCTCACCTTGGTCCTCTGAGGTCAGTTGCTTGAGCCTGGGTCCCAGGTCTGTTGACAAGGTAGAGAAGGGCAGGTGGCCAGGCTGTGAGTATTTCCACCAGGCCCTACCCAGAGGCTTCGTATAGTTGGCTGCCAATCATGGAAGATGCTGCTGCATATTGTTGTTCCTTTATGTGCTTGAAGAGGGCTCCGAGCATGTGATGATTCAGTGGGCTCACTGTGAGGTGATGATGGAGGAAAAGGCAAGGAAGGCACCCCTCAACCTGCACCTTCAGACTCCAGTTCTAGGGGGAACGTGGCAGACATCGTACCCTGATACAGACAGTCCTCGAAAGGGCCGTCACCGTCACCAGGAAGGGGGGGGGCTTTTCCTCCTGTCTGGACAAAGCCACATTGCCAGGGTTTCCTCAGCACAGAAGCGTAGCCTGGCCAATCCCAGTTCCTCTGCAACACAACACACACAACAGGACCATGTAGAGTAGAGTAAACCACAAGCAATCTATTACGGAAAGAGGGGAAACCGCTCTCTGCTCTGGTCTTTGAAACAGGATGGTGGGCTTTCAAAAATCAAAGTAAAGGGGTAAAAAGAGAAACAAAGCAAAGGTTCAAATATTCAAATGCAGGCACTTGATTTTAGGCAAAATGGGAGGTGGTTGAAATTATTTATTTATTTATTAAAAATTATTTTCTGTATTTATATCCCGCCTTTCTCATCATCAGATTTTCTCATCAGATTGATTCAAGGCGGTTTACATAGGCAGGCTATCTTTAGACCTGATAAGGGTCTTTACAGTATTGTTCTATTCCCATATAGAACCTTCCATGCTCGAGATGTTTTCCCTTCCGAGTGCAGCCCTCCTTCTGGCTTGTGCTTTGCACTTCCAAGCGTCACAGTTCACTGCAGTTCACCCTCGGACGGTTGTCTTAGATGTTCTCTCTCTAGCTGACTCCTCCGCATTCCGCCCTCTCACGATGCCTACATGTAACGCACGTGTCCTAGACTTGTCCTTAGCTACGCTTGCGTACTCAATTGCAGTCCTCGTCTTCACCTCCAGGGTTCGGAAGGGTGTGACAGCAATGTGCGGGTCACTCTTCAAGTGCTGGAACAAAATGTGCAACCCCTTTATCCAGCACTCCGTTTATATTATAGGGGTTCAGGGGGAACAGGATCCTACCATTCCCGTTGGCTATTCCTATGGTAGGAAACTCAGCCCAGCTCCTGGGACCTTCCCTCAGTCTTGGTCAGCTGGATAGACCTGTCCAATGGACAGGTCCTGCGAGCAACACTCAGCGGGATGCCAATGTTTGCCTGCTGACCTCTTGCTCCTCGAACCGAGGCAGGCAGGCAGGTGTCCACCAATCTGGTGCTGCTGTCAATCTACATCCCAGGTTAAGCTTTCTTGGTGACATGCAGGTTACCAAGATCATAATGGAGAAGATGCATTGACTGACCAAGACAAGTCATCTCCCTGTTAGATAGCCAGGGGTTTCCCTCTTGAGCAAAGGCATCCCATTACTACCCACAACTCATGTTCCAGTTTGTTTTATTTCTTTAATACAGTTGTATTAGGTAAAGGTAAAGGTATCCCCTGACAATTAAGTCCAGTCGTGTCCGACTCTAGGGTGTGGTGCTCATCTCCATTTCAAAGCCGAAGAGCCAGCGTTGTCCCAAGACGCCTCCGTGGTCATGTGGCCGGCATGACTCTCCTTGCCGCAGCGCGTAGCATGCGGCTGGAACATGGAGCGCTGTTTACCTCCCCGCAAGCGGTACCTATTTATCTACTCGCATTGACATGCTTTGGAACTGCTAGGTTGGCAGGAGCTGGCCAAGCAACGAGCGCTCACCCCATCGCGGATTCGAACTGCCAACCTTTCGATCGACAGCTTATGGTTCAGTGGTTTAATTGTATTAAATATTTGTATCCAGTTCTTTAGTCACTCATTTAATATTTATTTGAAATATTTGTATCCTGCCTTTCCTCTCCTTCAAGGGAGGCGTTTAAGGCGACTCACTACATCTTTATTTATTTATAGACTGATACCCTGCCTTCTGATCAAAATGATCTCTGGGGGAGGGGGTGTACAATACCAGTAGAAAACAACCCAGGAGTCCCTGAGTCCTCCGGCCAGTGCCCCCCCCCCCGCTTCTTCAGTCTACGGGCATCTCAACTTTACAACTTTAGTGTACAACATCTCCAGTCCAGCTCACAGTAAAATCTAAAAACAAAAACAATAATCAAAACAATAACAGGCGTAGCAGCAGAATAAAAACAAAACAAAAACACAGAGCAGTAGCACTGAAGGATTTCATCAAACACAAAAAAGGCCCTGGGGGGATAGGAAGGTTTTTGTCTGGTGCCAAACAGATGTCAAAGTCTGGACCAGGCAAGGTTGGCTGAACATGATGTCCCAAGGCTCTCCCCCCCATTGCCACCTTCCTCACTTCAGCTGGAGAGTCACCTGGGGGAGGAAGGTGACCCAGGTACATGGGCAGGCTTGTGTTGGAGTAGGTGATCCCTTGGGTTTGAGGGTGGACCCTGGGAGATGAAGCTCGCGACTGCAGGTCTAGTGTTCCTCATAGCTTCTTCTGCTGAATCTGGCCTGTGGCCCATCAGTATCTTCTACACTGACTGGAAGGGACTCTCCAAGGTTTCACATAGAGAGGGGATTTCCTCCGCCCTACCTGGAGTTCTGCCAGGAATTGAACCTGGAATCTTTTGTGCATAAAACATTTGCTCCACTGCTGTACTATGGCGAGCACTGAGAGTGCGGGGGGGGGGGGGGCGACAAACTGCACAGGGTGACACCCTCTGGGGGGGGGGGGAGGACACACATCACTAGTGGCCAAAATTGTGAAAACGTTTTGGTCAGTTCATAAACACCCAAAGAGCTGTGACTTAGGGTCCGTTTCCAGTCTGGGCATCCTGGGCTATTCTTCTTCCAGTCCTTCCTGATTCTTGCCACAAGATACGTACTTCATGGTCAAGGTTGTTCATTGTCTATACCTGAGGCACCTTGATAGTATTTGTGCTGTGTCTTGATATTAGGCTAATTGGATAAAGGATCCGATTGCGGTCCTAAATATTTGTATCCAGTTCTTTAGTCACTCATTTAATATTTATTCTAAATAAGACCATGGATCTTATTTAGGGACATTATTGTTGATGAACGATGGAGATAGAAATCTGTATGATAGAAACCAGGATGGTGTAGTGGTTTGGGAGTTGGACTTAGACCTGGAAGATCCAGGTTCAAATCCCCGCTCAGCCACGAAGCTTCCTAGGTGACCTTGGGCTAGTCACTATCTCTCAGCCCCACCTACCTCACAGGGTTGTTGTGAGGACAAAAAGGAGGGGAGGAAATATGTACACCACTCTGAGCTCCTTGGAGGAAGGGTGGTATAAAAATAAATAAATAATAGTAATAAAATAATCCCATGTTAAATTTGTTGCAGAGCTACCGGTAACTCGGAAAAGATAGGCCCATGAGATTATACTGGAGAAGGTACAATGAAAGGTGAATCCATTTGTGTTGGCAAACTTCTGGCAACAGTTGGTGCAACTTGAAAACAATGCAGAAGAACACATCTAAACCTATCCTTTGCTTGCTCCAGACAAATCTGGAAAATGAACCAAACGAGTTTTTCATCTCTGGCAAATATGCCACTCCATAAAAGATTTGATTTTCTTAAATCTGTAAGATACATTTTAAGTAATGCCCCCAATTCAGCAGACCCCCCCCAACCCCCCCCCCCCCCAGCTTGGCTACCCATGTTATGGATTTCATGAGTCTCATTCCAGAAACAGTTTCCTGACTTTTCTTAATCTCGTCTTTAAAAACTCTTTCCCCAGCCTTGTCCTCTTTGCTCATCATTTCCAAGTGGCTATGCACAGAATTTAGAAACATTGAATAATTGGTATTTTGCAGAACCACTGCTGTTTGGGTTAGGGAACCAAAATTATGCTAAACTGAAGAGCAGATTATACATTCCTTAATTGGTAAAAATGTGAATGTCTATTGGAGGCTTTTATCATTAGGTTCATGACAAGCATTCCCTGTTGGTGCTCAACTTCAAGAACACCCCACGGCCTTCATCTTTTGGATATCCGGATGCATCCGCGGCTATATGGCAGGTGTCCGATTTCCTAATCATATTTTTGACACTAAACGGCATTTACCCACTCCTGTCTCTAGAAGATGTCTGACATTCCTCAAGCTTCCGGATGCTAGCAGTTCATATTCGCCACCAATGAAAAAAAATCTTTCGAGTTATATAAAAAAAAAACACATAAAAATAAAAATGGCAAAGAATGGCTATCAAAGAAAATGAATAAAATCCATATTGAGATAATTTTTTAGAAAATGATTGAAGTTTTAACCCAAGAAAGGACTCTTAGAGTTTCTTATAGCTTAGAATAAGAAGGTGTCAATCACGATTAAGCTTCTGGAATTGGAATCCCTTTGAAATGCAGCTGTTTCTTCTTTAATTGTGGCAGCGGACTTGGAAGAAAAGAAAGGTCCAGCCTTCAAGATGAGTCAGGAATACAAAATAGCTCCGGATTAGTTGGGGAGTTCAAAGGTCGGTAATTACACTAAGGAGTTCCCAGACACAGAGAAAACATTAAACAGGTCACCTACCAAATGGGAAACAGACTTTTGTCTTTTCTTCCCCTCCCTACTTCTTTTTTGTTTTGTGAAATAAATTATCTTGAAGAGATAGGTTTCTAGACAGAATCAAAAGTAGCATAGAGAGATGACCAGCGGATCTCCAGTGGACAAAAACAGGGGGGCTTTTTGCATTGCCCCGCTAGCTACATGAGAAGGGTTTGCCATTGAGGGCATTGGAACTTCCCAACAAAAATGTCAGAATGACACTCGGCTTGGTGCAAATCAATAGCGCATCCTCTGCATCTTTGTGTGTATACCCTTGTTCGCTTCCCCTGAAGCTCGGCTGATCATCCTGTCACTGCTTCCGATTCTGAGACATGCCACTTGGTCTCTTTCGAAGCAGGTCCAGCAAAGCTAGGGGAAGGACTCCAGGGCTCAGAGGCAGCAGCAGCAGCAGCAGCAGCAGCAGCAGCAGCAGCAGCAGCAGCACAACAGTAACACACACGCTGTGGAATCCGTGCAGTGAGCCAATATTCTGCAAACGGGTTCGTTTAATTTTAAGGCCCAATTTGGTACGTTACAGTCTATGGAAGGGTTGGCTGGGTGTCAGGATAGCATCCTGGAGTGGCAACCTGTCTATGGCTACCGAAGAGACGAATGATGCCAAAATGTCCTCATAAATAGGCTTACCAGATCTCCAACCGGGACAGAGTGCTAGACCTTTAGGAGAAGGAATGTGGGCAGGTGTAGCTTGTTAAGTCCTAAAGCACAATCCTAGGCATGTCTACTCAGAAGCAAGCCCCACTGAACACAATGGGGCTTGCTTCTGAGTAGACATGCCTAGGATTGTGCTCTAGGACTTAACAAGCTACACCTGCCCACATTCCTTCTCCTAAAGGTCTAGCACTCTGTCCCAGTTGAAGATCTGGTAAGCCTACTCATAAACCCTCTCCGATTCCGTCCTTTTTCCAAATTGCCAGATTTTCTGTCCTCATATTGTACTAGAACTAACTTCCGAAACGGATACCTATAAACATGTTGAGCCCAAAAAAAAGTTTTGTAGTTTAAAAAAAAGTTTAGTTTTGTAGAGGAAGGGTTAGAACATTAGTGTGCCTGAGCCTCCTTGGAGAGAATGAACACGAATGTGGAGAGATTCCAAATGGAGCAGGTTGGGGAGGTGACGCACGAAGTTGGGATGTCACGAGCACTGTCCAGTAGGTGCCCACGAGCCGAGCACAACTTCCCTTCCTGCTGCCAAATGTCGCAACAATCATGCTGGCTGGGCGAGACACTGTTTCTTAGCAACTGCTGTTAGTGGTAGAGTGCTAGGGAAGCTCTGATTTCGGAACAATGGAAGTGTTTGCTGGGGGCAATGTTGTCTGGGTGGATTAGCCATGGCTGGGAAAAGGACAGTGTCAGAGAAGGTCCTTTGGTCAGGGCATGGGAGAATAAGCAGAAGAAAATCAACGGGGTCAAGTTGATAGATAATTGGTTGCGGTTCTGGAAAACTGAGAGTGGAAATCCCAAGAAGTGAAGATGCCCTGGACAAGTGGGTCATTTTCTCACACGTGTGGCCCAAACACACATGATTGGAGCGTCCAATTTTTGTTATCCTCCCCCAAAAAACCTTAAAGTGGTTTGTTTAACCCTTTCCCTGCACTATTTTCCTGATGAAAATTGTCCTCCTCCCCAAGTTGCTAGTCATCTTGCTAGGGGAAAAGAGACAGACATAATATGGGTACCTGTCTTCCCACCTCCACTGTGGGGCTAATAGCTTCAGTGGGAGAGTATTGTGACTGGGATCATGACATGGGGGAAAGGTTATGTGCAGGGAGTTCTTACGACCTGAAGCCCACGAGATCCCGGACCTGCCCTCTGAAGCAGTCCAGTCTTTACATCTCATCCGCTGCTGGTGAGGTCATCGCTGCACAACAGGGGGTTAGCTGAAAGAGAGGGGTGTCTATAGACCTAGAAGCATTCATGTTTGTGCCTGTGGTATCTCTGTGATGGTATCTTTGAGACACAGGGGTTTTTAATTCCAGCATACTCTTGCTGCCTTTTCATAAGTTTCGCCTAGCCCTAGCGGTTTCAGCTGAGCAGCATGCCTCATATACTAATCATCCCACTCTTTAGAACACTGAACCAGCCATTAGATTACTATCTCAACCAGAGCGCTTTTCTAAATTATACTGTTAAACCATCTCCCCACACAAATCACTGATCTTGTTTATCACACAGCACACAGTTAAACAAAAGCGATGCCATTGTGCCTGGTTATTAAAGATGCTCTTTGTCTCTCCTTTTGTGCCTACCCTCCAGGTTCCTGCGGGTCCCCCCCCCCCCACCCTTTCACAGTTTTTCTTATTTTCTGATAAGTTGCTGGAATTCATTTTCCTGTGTTCCTGCAGATACCAATTTCCAAAAACAAACACCCAAAATTAAAAGGGTGCTTTCTGTAGCTTCTTTGCACCTTAAAATTTGGAATTGTGTTCTTTTGTGCACTGGCTTTAAAAACAGAAGCAACTTTGTGACTGTTACCTAATGCTGGTCAGCATCTTTTGTGGGAGTTGCTTGCTTTATTGGCACATTAAACACACACAACAACAACAAACAAAGCAACATATAATGTTAACTAACCTATAACATTAGTTGTGTCTCACCCTACACCTCTTTACTATCTGATTTAGAAAGACCGCTACATTCTCCAATATAACTGGCTCCCCCGTAGACAAAATATACCTTATTTTGTCACAATCCGAACAGCCCCCCCCTTTGACAGAATTTTTTGCGAAGTTCCTTATAAAATGGGTAGTAGAATCATGTGACTTCACTCCAGTCCACCCAAACTGCAGGAACACTACCTCTCACCGTATGGGGTTCCCTTAAAACTTCCATACAGCACTGCAGACGGCAAGCCAGTCTTTACCATCTCATCTGCTGTTAGCAGGGCAAAAGTCTTGCGTCCCTGGGGACATTTTAGCAGATAGATACGATGCTGGTTGGCCAACTTTGATGGAAAGTTGGCCAACCAACTTAGTTAATGACCCGGAAATGGGTTGTTAAGCTTCCAGAAGCCCTGCAGAGGCTTCAGAACAGCACGGTTTGCTGCTAAAAGGTAAAAATAAATAAATTGTGGTTGGTTTTTTTTGCAGAGACAAATTCGCGGGTCATGAATCCGCCGATGGAAAGGGTCCACTGTATATCATGATCTTTTCTCTTTTATGTGTTCTTAATTCTTTAATAGGAAATAATTGGCTGGTAGCTCCGGGATATGAAACGCTCTATAATGCCTGCCCTATAGTATACTGTATATCTCCTGAACGCGCTCTTTCCTTACCCAACATTCCTTGTCAAACCAGTTCACAAAATTCTTGTTCTGCAGTCTTAAGGGTGTGGAACATAGAAAGCTGCTTTATACCACGTCAGACCACTGGTCCATCTAGCTCAGCATTGCCTACGCTGACTGGCAGCAGCTCTCTGGGGGTTCAGGCAGAGAGGCGGGTCATCCTCCTTTCCCAGTCCTACCAAGAGATGGTGCTAGGGATCGAACCTGGGACCTTCTGCATGCCAAGCAGGTGCTCTTCCACTGAGCTGCGGCTTATCATGTTTAGACAGTTCCTCAGTGATGAGGGAAAGGTACTCTGTACATGCTCAAAAGTACTCTTCTAGATCACTTTTCCTGTCTTGTTCCTTTTGTGGTTTAGCCAAAAGCAGATGGGGGAATGCTTAATGGGCATGGCTTTGGGAGAAGCAACCGGGCTATAAGACCAACATGAACACCACCTGCAAGAGGTTTTTTTTTTCCTGCTTTCTCTTCTATCCAAAACATGCTGCTACTGAGGCTTTCCGAAAAGCAGGAGGGCAATTTATACAGCGCTTACGAGACAGTGGTAATGGAGGGGCGCCCACAATCTACTTGGCGACAGGAATTTTGGGCTATCCAAGAACTGGATAATGAGAGGTATGAGAAAGCACCAAAGAAGGACAAACACTAAAATCAATCAGTATAGATTATTTATTTGAAACCAAGTAATTTGTTAACTTCCAAAACAAACGCAGACAAATAACAAAAAAACCAGAAACTTGGGTGACACGCAGATTAAAAATATTTCAGTAAATTTATTTTTCGTTTCCAATACAAAATGGAGGAAAAATTAGAAAAGCAAGGTTCTATACACAACAGGAGCTGGGGCTTTGGAATTCCAGATGTAGTATTCTGAAGAGAGCACTTCTCGGGCTAAAATAATAATTAAGAACAAAAAGTCAGAATAAGCTCCTAGAATGAGCCTTAAAAATCAAGATTTTTTTAATGCAACCTCCTAGAGAAAAATAATTTGTTAGCCACCTTTTCAAGACTCAAGCCGGCTTACATATGGACATAAAAACGTTTAAAACTATAGTACAAATACAGAAAAGAGTGCCAAGACAAAACGGCTCAGCAACCACGTCAAAAGCGAAGCAGAATGGGGGCATTTTGGAACCCCTATGAACATGGGGGAAGGGAGATCACTGCAATGGTTCTCTCCCTCTGCATGGCCATGGACCCTGAAGTAGGACCCGGGTAGACAGCTGGAGCTGGTGTGGGGGGATAATGTCAGGAGGAGGGGCCATTTCTGGGCTATGTGGAGCTCAGGCTGCGCAGGACTTTCAAGGCAAGAACCAGCCCTTTGCATCGCACTGGAAGGACACACTGCGGCGAGGGCAGGCGGCCTAAAACAGGCCCTGTATGGGACAGACCCTCTTCACCCCACAGTGTCTTCTGTAGCGGCTCTCGCTGGGGCTTCTTCCGCAGCTCTTTCGATTGTGAGCCCTTTTGGGACAGGGAGCCCTTTCGTGATTTGGTTCTGTCTGTAAACTGCTTTGTGAATTTTCTGGTTGAAAAACTGTATACAAATCTTCTTCATATTATTACTATTACTATTACTACTACTACTAATAAATGTCTTTCTTCGTAAGAGAGGTGCCCCAGCCCACTAACCATTTTGGTCACTCTCTTCAGTACCTTTTCCAGTTCCACTATATCGTATATACAGTATAGAACAGAGTACTGTGTATACTGTATAGATATAGCCGCTACGACACCCACATTTAATAACAAGAGTAGCCAGCCAAACCCAAAGCTCTCCTAGAAAAAGGCGACGTTGGGCTGCTTGCTGCCGGAAGGCCACTGAAGAGGGAGCAAGCTGGGGGGGGGGGGGGGGAAGGAGCACCAAACGGTTACTCCAGCGTGGAGGAGGCCCTGCTGCCCTTGTGTGGCAGGCTCAGTGGTTCCTGCTCGTTGACTGAAAGGGAAGTCGAGAAGCACGTACATTTTGTGATCCCTTCTGCTTACAGGGACAGAGCGAAAGGGCCATAAGAACATAAGAAGAGCCCTGCAGCAGGATCAGGCCAGCTGGATCAGGCCCATTTAGTCCAGCTTCCTGTATCTCACAGTGGCCCCACCAGATGCCTCAGGGAGCACACAGCCAACAAGATAACCTGTTTCCTGCTGCCACTCCCCTGCACCTGGCACAGAGAAAACCTACTTTCTGTGATGGATCAAGAGAGAGATCTTGGGGTGCTGGTGGACAGGTCGATGAAAGTGTCGACCCAGTGTGCGGCGGCTGTGAAGAAGGCCAATTCCATGCTCGGGATCATTAAAAAAGGGATTGAGAATAAAACGGCCAATATCATTCTGCCTTTGTACAAATCGATGGTAAGGCCACATCTGGAGTATTGTGTCCAGTTCTGGTCACCACACCTCAAAAAGGATATAGTTGAATTGGAAAAGGTGCAGAAAAGAGTGACCAGAATGATTCGTGGGCTGGAGCACCTCCCTTACGAGGAAAGGCTACAGCTTCTGGGGCTTTTCAGCCTAGAAAAAAGGCGCCTGAGGGGGGACATGATTGAGACTTATAAAATTATGCATGGGATGGAGAGAGTGGATAGAGGGAAATTCTTCTCCCTCTCGCACAACACCAGAACCAGGGGACATGCACTAAAATTGAGTGGAGGGAGAGTTAGAACAGACAAAAGAAAATATTTCTTTACCCAGCGTGTAATTCATCTGTGGAACTCCTTGCCACAGGATGTGGTGATGGCACCTGGCCTAGATGCCTTTAAAAGGGGTTTGGACAGATTCATGGAGGAAAAGACCATCACAGGTTACAAGCCATAAGCAACCTCCTGGTTTTAGAAGTGGGTTTTCTCTGTGCCAGGTGCAAGGGAGTGTTGACTGGACACAGGTATCTTGTTGTCTTGTGTGCTCCCTGAGGCATCTGGTGGGGCCACTGTGTGACACAGGAAGCTGGACTAGATGGGCTTTTGGCCTGATCCAGCAGGGCTCTTCTTATGTTCTTATGTTCTTACTTCTAAAGCCAGGAGGTTGCTTATGGCTTGTAACCCGTGATGGTCTTTTCCTCCATGAATCTGTCCAGACCCCTTTTAAAGGCATCCAGGCCAGGTGCCATCACCACCTCCTGTGGCAAGGAGTTCCCCAAACCACTTTCTCCGATATGTTCTCTTTCTTTCACTTTCTCGGACCACTTTCTCCGATATGTTCCCTCCTGTGCAGCTTAATCGACACCAGAAGTCCCTTTACCAATGGAAATGCAGCGGGAGGGTCCACGGAACACGGCTGTTTCATACGTGGTGCCAGGGTTGTGGGATGCCCTCCGGAGGCACCCGCCTGGTGCCTTCACGATGCAGCCACAGCCTAGCAGAGACGTGGCTGGGGGGAGGGCTTTTGGGGGGAAGCACACCTGGATTTTTTTTTTCTGCTGCCACATACAGTATGTCACTTTTCTTTCCTTGGCAGCTGCTGTGTCTTTTTGCTGTGATTTTTGTTTCAATGACTGCTTTTATTGCTGCTGTTTTGATTGTTTTAACCTTTTGTGGTTTGCCACTGTTTTTAGATTTTTGGTAGAAGTGAGGATTTTTCAAAAATAAATATATATTTAACATTTCATAATTTTAAAAGTACAGAGATATTTATACAGGACATGACTAAAGACTATTTTTACATTAAAATGCATAGTATTAAAAGCTAAATTCTGCAAGAAAACGTTTTGAAGCAAGACAGTAAGTTCACTTGTTAACATTTCTGTCCCCTAAATGTGTTGTGTTGTTTCAAGTAAAGTGTTGCCAGAGACGAAATCCACTCACCTGTACTGATCTTGGGTTTTCCTGACGAAAAGACCTGAATGGAATGCTGGTCTGTGTAACATCCAGTAAGTGTGAAATCCAGGATTCTAAAATAAAGCTACAGACAGCCAAGCAGAAAACAGTTAACCGAGATGCACAGACTATGACTCCGGCTGGAGAAAAATACACGGCTGATTTACATGTAATCCTCGCACAAGAGCAGCCTTGGCAGCCAAACAGAGAGAGAGAGAGAGAGAGAGAGAGAGGAGAGAAAGAGAGAGAGAGAAGAAGAGTCAACGATGCTGGGTGTTCCTCCATCAGGCCACCTCCACATTCTCCAGTCCGAGGTCTAATGGGACGTCAACTGGCTCCAACTGGCTCTTGGGAGGAGGGACGGTGTGCACCTTGTGACCCACCTAACGCTCTCCCTAGAAGGTCCTGCCAGATGCAGCCCTCCAAATCTTTGAGTGAGATGAAGAGTCCTTGGGCTAGACTGACATGTTGCCGCTGATGCATAAACATGGGGTGGTAACGGAGGCTGTGATTTTATTTGGATTTCATGCCATTTTGTTTTATATATTTTCTTTGGAAGCCATGTTGGAGGCACTGTGAAAGCCAATGCAAAATTACTCTCTCTCTCTCTCTCTCTGCATGTGGAATCCACTTTGTTTTTCCCCCTAGAGACTCCCACAGGGTCCAGCAACCGCTGCACAAGAGTGGCTGAGGGAGCGGCCATGCCGTTCCTTAGAGCTGAGCACGTGTGCAGCCCAGCAGTTTGTCTGCAGTACCAGAATCGAGCTTACAATATCCATTCCTAGCCCCCCTCCCCCCCAAATTGGGAATCCGAGACCCTCGCTACTCTACGGCAAATCACCCAGAGATCTATCAGGAGATCCAACCCACCCGTGCTCCTCTGGCTTAAACGTTAGCTGCAGAATAAAGGTTTTCTGAGTGTTTGTTCTAAGGAGTAAATGTAAGATTTCTTTTACCCCCCTCAAAAACAGAGATTTCAAAACATGTTGGGAATAAGACAAATCGTGCAATGTGGCAATTCTTCTTCTAACCATTTTCGATCCCTTATTGTGCAGGGTGACCCACGACCAGAACCGAGCCAGGGCTGTCACTCCCCTCATACCATATTGGTGTCTCGGGGGGGGGGGGGGGAGAAGTTTGCCATCTAATGGGAAGAACTGAAAGTGCCACTGACCCAGCAGCAGGAAACAGGGCTCCATCAGCACCATTCCCCCCCCCCCCCATGCTCCCTCACTCCCAGGGTCTGCCCATCACTTGGGGATGCCAACATTGCTTTCCCACAGCTGGATCGCTGAGCAAGAGGAGACAAGGAAGACTGCGCTCCACAGACCGTGGCTTACTTTGACGTAGGCGGTGCCACCTGTGCACGTGGGATCCACTGGCTGCTGCGGACTGGCTGGACCAAAAGCAAGAGTCCCGGACAGGGAAATGTCCAATGATCTGGGAAATTTTTGCCCTTTAAGGGAAAAGAACGGTTTCTATCAAGATTACAGAGGAACTCAGGAGTCTATTGCTAATAATAGGATTTAGTACGCCAATAAGCACTTCTCCTAGGCGAAAAGGAGGCTCTTCCATCCAGATGTGCAGGGTGAGGTCCTTTGGCTCTTCTATGCAAACACGCTGCCCTCCCCAGCATAGAAAGAAGGAAGAGAGGGACCTTACCGATGACCCAGACCAGCAAGCTTTTCTCTTTTGACACCTCCAGTTGGCCATAGCTGACTTTGTACTCCAAGTGCGTGATGGGGCCCCTGTCCGAGAGAGAAGAACGCCTCGCTCAGAACGAGAGAAACAGCAGCTTCCCGCATGAGGCGGGTCCGATGCAAATTAATTGTAGACACCCATATGTGGCAGAGGGTGTACGTCTGAGCCTCTGGCGGGGAAGGGGGGGAAGGAGAATTGTCTTCCATGTGCTCTTCTGTCACTCTCACCTCCTCTGGGCTCCCCTCATTACACTGAAGGAGGGGATAAGTCATTTGGGGCAGTATTTTTCTCTTCACTCATAGTGGCCTATTAGTAAGATTAGCTACTGACCAGGGACCCAAGAGATGCAGTCGCAAGACAGACGGTGGCTCAGTGCAGACAGAATTCTGCTCTGCTCAGACTAAGGTGACTGGGGAGAGCCCAGGGGTCCACAGGTTCCCCTTGCAAGCAGGCTTAACAGGTGTCCTTGTGATAGGTTAGCCGATAGGTAACATGAACTAGATGTTATTTCTCCTCTACTCTCTACAGGCTTGGCAGTTATTGAAAGTTGTTTTTTTTATAGGTTATATAATATGTTTTAAAGCTTGCTCCAAGAACAACTTTTAGCTACACCTGAGCAATGAAATGACCTTGCCACTTGCAAGAAAGATTCTATTTTTTATACTTACCTGTTGAAAAAGGGAATGCGAGCTTCGCAGTATTCAAAAGTGTTTTTCACACTCTCGTGAAGTTTCAGGTGAATGGTGAACTTCCACTGAGATTCTTCTTCTTTCAGCTGGTAAAACCCCAAAATAGGCGGAACAGGCACCTAGAGGGAGAAAGAGAGAAATTCTTTATGCTCCTTCTTTAAGATTGTTTTTTTTTTTGTGTGTGTGTTTTTGTGTGTGTGTTTTATTGATTGCTGGTTTATGTTTCTTGGTATGTTGTACGCTACCCTCAGGCTTCTTCAGAGGTGTGTGACAGAATGTAAATTCCAAAATAAAACAACATTAAAATGGGATGACAGTTTCCTGATGTCAGATATACACTCTCTGATTGCTAAAGCAAGATAATTAGGCAGAAAGTGCTTAATTCTAATGGGAAAAAAAAGGAATTAACAACTCATTTGCAAGAGAGTCTCTAAATAAACCACTGATCAGCAGGGTGCTGGAAATATTGCTAGGATGAAGGCCAAAAACTTGCCTAACATCACACTCAGAGCATATAATGAGCTAGAGGGCCATTGCTAAGTTGCATGTTCTTTTTAGAGGCACAGACTGGGAAGGGATCATCGTTTGCAAGGAGAGGCCAAGAACTACGGGATGGGAAGGTGTGGTCGCCAACTGGCTTTCCCTTTAGGGCAACTAGGCAGAGATGAGCCCACTCCAATCAGGCCTGGAAACCAGAAGCGCCATGTGTGAACCTCTGAAGCAGCCTGAGGCCGACTCAGACCCATGGCAGGGGCCACAGCTGCTCAGTGGAACAGGACTTGCAGGGCCTTGATCCCAAGGTCAATCTGGCAGCATCTCCAGCTGGGGTTGAGAAAGCCCCCTCCCTAAAACCTCCAAGAGTCATGGCCAGTCAGTGTAGAAGACAATGGATGGATGGACTCAAGCAGTCATCTTCGATCTTCTGGCAGTGCCGTTGCCATCAGCCTGATGTCGCAGCCGTGTCCACTTCCTTGAAGGGGAAACACGCGGTCTCCCTTTGTGACCCCAAGGTTGAAGATCACTGGACTAAAGGCCTGACTCTGTAGAAGGATGCTTAATATGTTCACTGGTGCATCTCATTCAGTATTGTCTACCACCGGGTTTCTCAACCTTTGTCCCCGATGGACCACTTCTTGTAGTCTAATTATCTTAAGTACCACCGGAAGTAACTGGAAGTAACATCATCGCCAGTTACTTCCAGGTTGGGAGGCCAGACAAACAGTGGTAAGAGGCTCAGGGTGAGTGGGTGGCCTTTTTAAGCACACGAAAACCGAAGGCTGGAGCTCTGCCTGCTGAGCCTCCTACCGCTGTTTGTCGTGTCGCGTTGCTGTCTCAGTCCCTGGGAGCTGTGCATACCACTAGACAACAGCTTGCGTACCACTGGTTGAGAAATGCTGGTCTACTATGACTGGCAGACACCAGATGTGTGATCCTCCACCACGGAACTGATGTCCCTGCATCACCATATCCCTGACACCGCAGGTTCTCTCTCTTCCGGCCAAGATACCAACCGTATACAGCCTGCCTGAGCTTCCCTATTCGGGCCTCATGTGGCACCTTGTCTGCCAGATATGCAGAGAAGACCTTTTGCAGTCATTGCAACATACGTTTAACATAGAATCATTTTACACGTAATTATTATTGTTTGCATGAACATGGGGGATGTCAGGTCTTTGGGGGGGGGGGGTAGACAAGTCCCATCTGGGCAGCGGAGCCTTTGAATGACCAAGGTTTTCAATTCAAGTGTTCAGAACTGAACTGGGTTATAGTGTTTGGATGTAAGATGCCCTCATCCTCCAGACCATGACTGCTGCTGGCAACTTGTTTATTAGGAAACACCTGGTGAGCAAACAGGTAGCAACAGGTGATGCACCCCAGCTTTGTTGCTGTCACCACTAACTTGCCTATGGTGGAACAGCAAAGAGGCTTTAACAATAAGGAGGGGAAGTCGCTCGCAGGGCCAGAAGTCCGTTGGAGGACTCCTCCTTGCAGGGCACGGACCTCAGCATGTGCCCAGCCATGCTGACCCCTATGTCAGCCCCACCTACTGTAACTCTCTCTACAAATAATGGGTCCTTACCTGGGAAGTATAAAAGCATAGATTGAACACATCCGGAGGAGGTATTAAAGGGAATCTGTAAGGTCCGCTGAATGCTGAGTCATCCATTACATCAACACTACTGGAGGTCAGAACTGCAGAGTCAAGCGATGTAACACAAGGGTGGACCAGGATATCCTGAAGAGGCGAGCCATTGGCAGGGAGATTCAAACCGATGGTCACGTTGGGAGCAGTGCCTTCAATATCACACTTCAAAGACACAAGCAGGAAGTCTTCAAAACACCTGTAGACCATCCCTGTATCTATGAGAGCTGGAACAGGTTTCAAGGGGGGATGGCGGCGGTCTAGTCTCAGCTTTCTAGAGTGGCATTTGTTGACAGAGCTATAATGGCATTTTGCAGAATGCAGCAGCCTTGCAGAAACTGAACAGTTCTGGCTCTGGTCAGCGCCTTGATAAAAGGCTCCCTGGGAACTCGACATCCTGTACAACCCTTAAGTTCCACAGAAGAAATGTGAGATACACATTCATTTCTAGAGATTTATATCTCATGTTTTGGCCTCCAAGAGGACACCCAAGTCAGCTAACAATTAGAGCTATTTGCAGGACAAATCATAACATGAAAACAACAAAATTAAAAACACCATGACAGTAAAAATAGCACACTCCAACAAACAACAGAACACAGAGCAAGAACCTAATGGTGGAGAGTGAGCACAACTGCAAAGTCTGGCCGAACGAACAGTCTTGACCAAATGCTGAAACAATTGAAAGCGGGTCAAGTAGGCCTCAATGTAATAAAGCAGTAGAGACACAGAGGTAGGTCCATTCAGCTGTCTGTGTGGCAGCTGTGATTGCATTTAAACACCCTATTGCCAAACACGAGGCACACAGGAGTTATTGTTGCTTTTGGCCGGGGAAGAAGTCCCAATCCTCTCCCAACTGTGCAATTCTTGGGAAACAAATGGGTCGCCAGTTTTTCTTCCTGAGAAACTAGAAATCGCATAGCAGCCAGATGACCTTTTCCTTTAACAGGATAAAATTTTTATTGGGTGACTGGATACCCTAGTGGCTTCTTTTGTTCTAGAATTTTAATGTAATGTAATTAAAGAGATTCGCCACCCTCAGCTTGCAACTGTAAGCATATTTACAAGGAAGTAAGACCTCTGAATAGAGTGGGCTTGTTGTTTTGAGTAAGCATGCCTAACATCAGGGCTGCTGCTGAAATGCTAACACTGTGACATGCACAAGTCAGCCCAACAGTTAAGAGCCTCACTGGAGCCTGTTTTCCAGGGGCTCTTCTCTTCTGAGGTGAGGGGCAAACACACTTCAAACACACTTCAAACCATGCAAACACACTTCAAACCATGGTTTTTTTTAAAATTCTGGTTTGCTGGCTGATTGCAAACCATGGTGTATCAATTCAGACATCATGCTAAGCCACAGAGTCATTTCCTTAAGTATGGTTTCAGGTGATGTGTGAATTGAGTTGCTCTCTCTCTGCTTAACCTATCACACGGGGCTGTTATAAGGATAAATGGCATCAGGATTGCATGCTGAAGACTATACAGTGAAAAATGATACAGAAATGATAAATAATAGTAGTGAGATCTTTTCACTATTATACAAACTAGCAAAAATAGGAGCAAGGTATGCAAAAGCATAACCATAACCGTAAAGTAAGATTTTCATTCTGGTTTAGCTCACAAATCTAAAAAAAAAAAAAAAGCAATATCTTCTCTCTGGTATGCTGAAGTATTAAAAAATATTAAGTTCAGCTTCCCCATATACCAAGATAAAAATGAGCTGAATTTTTGCTTTTCCAGGTGCATTCATGTGTCAAATAGGTTAGAGAGATTTACGCTGAAAATTGTCTCACCTTGCAAGTTACAGTTCCGTAAACCTGCCACATGTCCGCCATATCCCTTTTGTCATACTGCACAGACTTGACTTTTTCAATGATACAGGCATTAACTTGAGGCTTTCCCTTGTACATGCTGGTCCTCCACGCTGGTGGCTTCTGAGGGGGGTTACTTGGAGCAACGGGATTGTTTTCCAACCACGAACTGCTCAGGTTCGTGTCTAGCGGGGTGCCAAGAGGGCAGGCCTGCATGAGCAAGCTCGGGAGTTGGCTGATTTTGCTACTTCTCTCGGCGGCATTCTTCTGACTGGAGTTCATGAAGGCCAGCAGCCCGGACAAGAAGGCAAACGTGTGCGAGATCCCGTTAATGCTGATGAGAGGTGGGCGCACCCTTAAGGACTGCTCAACCAGCGGGAGGCCACCATAAATCAACCCACTCTTCTGAAAGGCCACAACAGGCCAGAGGTCTCCTCTTTCGGTCTGAACTGCATAGACAGAAGTCTTGTTGATGCGGGAACAGCCATCCCTACGTTCTACAAAATGTTGGTCTTCATCCGCCAGCCTCAGTTCAAACAGCAATGCTTTAAGGAAAGGTCCATCTTCTGGTACGGGCACATAGGTTTCTCCATTGTGGAGTTTCGCTCGCTTTTCAACGGTGGGGTAACGTCTGTAACAAGCAGACAGAAGTACAACAGCAACGTTAATATCTCAGCTCATTAACAGCTCAGGTCATGTTTCAACACATCATCAAACGGTATTGCTGTATACACGTTGTCTCAGTTTTCGGGTTTGAGACTGTGGTAACTAAAACAACAAAGTCTTATCACTTGACGTTTTGCCTTAAACTTTGTAAGGCTTCATCAGGTATTGCTGTATGCCCAGAACTGGACTCAAGGCAGCATTCTGAAAGCATGGAACACGACTCCATCTCTGCCTGCCATTATTCCGAACTGTGGTGCTGGAGAAGACTCCTGAGAGTCCCTTGGACTGCTAGGAGATCAAAGCAGTCAATCCTAAATGAAATCAAGCCTGACTGTTCCCTGGAAGGACAGGTACTAAGGCTGAAACTCAAATATTTTGGCCACCTAATGCGAAGAGAGGACTCTCTGGAGAAGAGTCTGATGCTGGGAAAGATTGAAGGCAAAAGGAGAAGGGGAAGGCAAAAAATGAGATGGTTAGACAGCATCACCGATGCAACGAACATGAAAATGAGCGAACTCAGGAAGATAGTGGAGGACAGGAAGGCCTGGCGGGATACGGTTCTTGGGATCACGAAGGGTCGGACACAACTTAACGACTGAACAACAACACAAATATATGACAGAAAACCAACTCCCCTTTGGGCCAACACTAAACAGCCTTGCCTGGCCCAACGGCCTAACCTGGGCCAATATCGGGAGAGTTCATACACTCACCAGGTTGCTGCTCCAACCCTCCCCCCCCCTTACATACCTTCACATGAGAGATGCAAAAGAGCTGTAAGCACCACGGCTGGGTTCACATGCTCTTCCCTGTCCTTTTTGGAGGGGGAGCAACTGTGCAAGGCAGTGACTGTCCACACAGACCTGCCCACGAAGCACCCACCTTGCAGATGATGGAGTGTGCCTGCAGGGAGGCCTTGCAAGGACTCGTGACCTCACATCTCTCTTTCCGTGACGGCAGCCAAGTCATGGACCTGGGAAGCCTCAAGTCTTTCCCAACCCAGCCGACAAACCAGTCAGGCAAAAAAGCTGACGGTCTTCATTGCCCCCCCTCGCCCCCCAACAGACCACTTCTAAATGCTAGAAACGATGGCTTAGATTTCCAGTTTTGTTTGCTTTGATCGGGCGACTGACCATCCGCTGCTTCAGTATCTCTCCTGCACAGTCCTGTAGTTAAGTCCTCCCTTATTCAGAGGGGGAAAAGAAATATCAAACCCTTGTAATATCAACGGGAGAGCAGGAAAACCATTTTTTTAAACAAACAAACAAACAAATGGATTTAACTACTATGTTGTACAGTAATTAGTTTTAAAAGACTCCACTGTCAGAAGCTAGAATTTTTTTTTTTCATAATTAATTTAATTTCAAAATGTCAAGTTGACAGTGTCACTTCAAAGTACAGGAGGAGCGAACAAAAGGGGATAATTGGCATTATGTGGAATCAATGTTTGAACCTAGCATGGGAGAAGGTTTTTATTTGTTGTCTCCAATTCCCATTTTGGCTGAAGGATGGCTGGAGTGTTCCTGAGTCAATAATGCAGACTACAATTACTGCTGCACCTCAAGCATCGTGAACACAGTTTGTGTACAGACTTACACCAGCAGAATACAGTATACCCTTGATAGTTCTTTTTAACTCTCCTAATGCTCACATGAAAGCAGCAGAGACCTAGAGACAAAGACGGGGCTCCAGTTCATACAGGCACCAGATTGTTCCAGGCTGAAGGGGTCTCGTGAGCCCCTCCCCTCCTCCAGCGAATGTCTCCTGCAAGGTGACTGCTCCTCCAAGAACCCTTAACTGAGGGGGCCAAATTAGGTGTGCAACCACATCGTTGCCTATGTGGAGCGTTCACACCAAACACAACTAGAGGGCCTCTCACTCCCCCCCCCCCCCGATTTGGTAATTGGATAAACAAGCTGGTGATGCATCCAAAGTGACCACGTTTTCAGAATGCCACGGAAGACTGGAGAAGAACAGCCTGACTCCAAGTGCCAGTTTACACCAGGGGTTCTCAACCAGTGGTACGTTTTTGGGTACCTCTGGCGGTACTCGGATCGCTGGGACCCCCTGAACCCCGCAAAAACATGGTGCTTTTGGCGCCCTGTTTTCGTTCCAGAGAAGCTCCTGCCTTTGGCCAAGCCTCTCAGGAGCGCAGAAAACAGTCCACCCACCCACCTGACTACAGTATCTTCAACTGATGGTTGTCCAGCCTTTGCTTGAAGACCTCCAATGTGGGCGAGCCTTGTTCCATTGTCAAACTGCCCTCACCATTAAGCATTTTTTTCGTAATGCACCACAGAAACTTAAACTTAAGAAGTCCATCTCTAGAGCAGCAAAGAACAAATCTTTGCCCTTTCCACATGACATCTCTTCAAGAGTTTGCTGAGTGCTATCATGTCGTTCTCTTACAGCGCAATCCTAACCAACTTTCCAGTGCCGGAGTAGCCGTGCCAAGAGGGCGCACACTGCATTTTGCAGTGCAGGGGCAGTCATGGAGGCCTCTTCAAAGTGAGGTAACATTTGTTCCCTTACCTCGGGGATGCATTGCGGTTGCACTGGCACTGGAAAGTTAGGATTGCACAGTTATTCTCTTTTTCTCCAGGCTAGACATACCCCGTTCCCTCAAACTTTCTTCACAGGACTTGCTCCACAGATCCCTAATAATCTTTGTCATTCTCCTCTGAGCCACTTCCAATTTGTCTTCTTACAGTGTGGTGTACAGAACTGGAAGACCAGGTCAGAACAGTGACTCATGCAGGATGCAACGGGATGTTTGTGATCCCCCAGAGGAGGTCTGACTAGTTTGGAATAAAGTAGAAGTATTACTTCTCACGCACTGGAACAACAGTTCTATTAATGCAGCCTAAAACTGCATTAGCCTTGTGTGCAGTTGCATCAGAACGCTGGCACATGTTCAGCGTGTAAGAGGGTGCAACCCTCAGATCCTCTGCATATGTACTACTGCCAAGTCAGGTCCCCTATCCTATACCTGCACATTTTGGTTTTTTGCCTAAATGTGGTTTGTTTCTTCCTATTTTCATTTTATTAGGCTATATTTATCCCACCTTTTGATTTATAAGGCCCGCAAGGTAGCTTAGAAAAATAAAATCACATAGAATCGAATCACTTCAGCCCAGTTTTCTATTCTATCATGGTAACTTTGAATTTTATTTCCATGTTCTGAGGTGTAAGGTATTTTTCCCAATCTTGTGACATCTGCAAATTCCTTTATTCCTTCATACAAGTCAATGATTAAAAACTTATCTACTTAAAATATTTTCAATAAAGGTTGAAGAGTACTGTGACACCCCACTCTAAACTTCCCCTCCAGACCGACGACGAGGAGTCAAAAGCACTCTTTTGAATAGCCTTCCAATCAGTTGTGAATCCACCTGACTGCTTTATCCCTTAGCATGAATTTGACCAATTTGTTAACCAAAATACCTTGGGGAGCTTTGTCAATGCTTTGCTGAAATCAAGATAAACTATATCTGTAGCATTCCCACAATCCACTAGGCTAGGAACCCAATCCCCCCCCCCCCCCCCAGATAAGGTTAAGACTGGCAAGATTCATTCTTGACAAATCCATGCTGGCTTCTATTAATCACTGTATTGTTATCAAGATGCTTGCAGAGGGACTGCTTTATAATCTGTCCTAGTATCTTCCCTAATACTGACGTCATATTGACTAGTCTGTAGTCTCCTGGATCCTCCTGCTCGAAGACTGGTAACCCAGCAAGACTGGTAGCCCATCTCCTGTCTTGTGGCACCTCACCCATTCTCCAGGATTTCTCAAAGATGATAGACGCTATCAGAGATGATAGACGCCCTTGCAGCTGTGGAGGTGTCCAAGCTCTTCAAAGGTGCGCCCCTCGCATCGAGGTCTTCAAAGTGCTGTGCCAAAACAAGCCCCAGGCCTCTGCAGCGTTCTGCAACTGCAGGAATGACACCTAACCCCTCTTCAGCTCCAAGCAGGGGGGGAAGGAAGGCTGGGGCTTGTTTTGGCGCAGTGCCTCTAAGGCACTTGGAGCACTTTGGAAGCATAATGCAGCGGCAGAAATGATTTCCCCTACTCCAAAACTTGGACTGCAGGATATCCAAGCCGAGTGCACGCAGAGAGAAGTAAATGAAAGCCTCCTGTGAACCAAAACAGGTTATCTTGTTGTCTTGTGCTCCCTGAGGCATCTGGTGGGGCCACTGTGTGATACAGGAAGCTGGACTAGATGAGCTTTTGGCCTGATCCAGCAGGGCTGTTCTTATGTTCTTAAAACATCTCACTTGCTGTCTGATTCACTGCTCTGGCCTTGCCTCCTTCCAGCCAGCCTCCACTAGGGGGTGGGCAAGGGTGGTACACTAGTTCTGCTGTATCATTCAGTTACTCCTGGGCCACAGCACAGGCTGCCCATTGCATCTCTGCATGAGTCACTGTTCTGCCTGGTCTTCCAGTCAGCCTCATGCATTGGGCATGACCAAATTATCCAACCACACCTGAGAAGCTACAGAATTACCCTCCCCTAGGGCAGGTTGCCTGTTGCACCTCTGAACTGCTCTTCTGGAGGGTAGGTGGGGGGGGGAGAGTTCTTGTTGTAATTGGAGAACAGTCCAATTACTCCTGAGATGCAGCAGAATTATTTATTTATTTATTTATTTAAAGAATTTATATCCCGCCTTTCTCCCAGTGAGGGCACTCAAGGCGGCTTACAAAACATTAAAATACATATACATTAAAAATAAATTAAAAACAAGGAATTAAAAACAATTAAAACAAACAACTAAAAACAAACAACCCCAGTGGGTCAACCTATATTTACTTTGTTAAAAGCCATTTGTTAAGAAGCCATTTGTTAAAAAGCCAGGCCACCATGTCAGACATCGAATGCTTCCCTAAATAAAAACGTCTTAAGGCCCCGCCGAAAGGTCTCTAAAGAGGGAGCCGTTCTTAATTCCAGGTGGAGGGAATTCCATACTTGGGGCGCCACTGCCGAGAAGGCCCTATTCCGCGCCGCCATCCCCCTCACCTCCATCAATGGCGGCACGGTAAACAGGGCCCCCCCGATGACCTCAGAGTACGGGTCGGATTATAAGGAAGGAGGCGGTCCCTCAAATACCCTGGACCCGAGCCGTTAAGGGCTTTAAAAGTCAAAACTAGCACTTTGAATTGAGCCCGGAAACGAACCGGCAGCCAGTGTAGCCGCCGAAGCAAGGGTCCGACTGAGTCAAACCGACAGGCCCCGGCAACCACCCGGGCAGCCGCAATTACCTACTCCCTGGAAAGGCTGCCAGTTGTGTTTCCAACTTTGCATGTATGATTCTTCCCTTGTTTGCTTCCTTCCAATCCTGTGGCACACCAGGACAGTGAATCTTGCAGAAACATGACAGAGATTCCACTAAGGGCAGCAGAGTGCATAATTCTCACTCTCTTACAATGTAGGTATAAAAGGGATGGGTGCCTCAAGTGTTAATTCAGGGGGAGGGAGAGTGTCTCACAACTATCAGAAGTTTGGGAAACATCAGTTTAGACTGCAGACTTTGACCCTTCATACGAAATGATTGCTTTTCCCGCTTGTGTTTTGTGATTGCAGCATCTGGGGACAGTTCTTGGTCCAGTGAAGAATGACAATGCTGACCTGAGGCCTGCAGATTGCCCTTCTTGTTCTTCCATGTGTGTGAGGTGCAAACTCCACAAAGAGAAACAAAGAAATGTACACCATAGATAATAACAGTGAAAAAGGGACGTGCAATATAAAGACTGTCCCAAAAGGAGCCTCTCATTTCCTACAACAGACGTCGGAGCCAAGGATCATATCACCCAAACACAACCTTGTTGCACGTTGCCCATTAGCAGCCACAGGAAACAGCTGCTTTCAGTGGTGCTGGATGTTCATTAACTGATGGTCCCGCCTCACACAGGGAACGTCAGCTAAGCTTCATAATATGGCTGGGGGCAGGCAGGAAAGTTGCCACTGGGATGTCAACTCCATGGTAAAAGTTAACATAGATATAGACCAGCTCTTATACTGGCTTGCAACAGGCAGTGGAGAACATAACACAAGAAGAACCTTGCTGGATCAGACCAAAAGTCTAGCATCCTCTTTTCTATAGTGCCATCAGGTGCCCCTGGCTAGTTTGCAATAATAGGGCATGAAGGCAAAACCACTCCCCACAGCAAGCAACTGGTATTTAGTGGCATACTGCCTCTGAAGCTGGAGGTTCTGTAATCATGATGACGACCCATAGCCATTGATGGCTGTGCATTTGTCTAATTCCTTTTTGGCTACCTAAGTCAGTGGTCATCCTCAGCACATCTTGCGGCACGACGAAGAAGCAGCCCTTCTCCTTCTTCTCCGTCCTGAGTCTAGTCCTCCCCGGCCTCAGTTTCACTGGGCGGCCCTGCCTCGCTCGCTCACTCGGGGAGCATTACCTGGAAAACAGGACGGTGCCGGGAGCGTCTTCCTCGTGGGCGATGAGCCAGAGTCCCCTGAAGGCCATTTCGGCGGCTAAGGGGTCGCCGAGGCGGGCAACACGTCCATGACGGACCCACAGCGACGCGCTCCTCCGTCCTGAGCGACCCGGGGCCCCGGCTTCTCCGCGGAGGAGAAGGGGGCAGTTCCCGGGTTTCCTTCCCGGGCAGCAGCAGGATCTGGCCCCTCAGTCAGTCAGGCCCTCCTCGGCCCCGGCTCAGCGCCGCTCTTGGCCCGTGGATCGAAGGCGCCCACCTGTCACCCGGAGACACCCACCCACCCCCCGAAGGGCCGCCCGGACTCCCTCGCAGGTCGGGGACGGCCGCCTGCTGCCGCCTACCAGAGAGGCCGCCGCGGCAGGCGCGCCCCTCGCATCGCGCAGAGCAGCAGCAGCAGCAGCAGCAGCCCCCACGCCCGGCCAGAGAGATCCAGGGGCCGCTGCTGCCGCCCACGGGGCCCGCTCCGCCCGTCCCTCCAGGCTCCGGGAAGCCCGCTTCCTTCCTCGCCCCCAAAGGGAAGCTGCTTGCCCCCTCAGCTTGCCTCGCCGGCCCTGCAGAGGCGGCCACGCGACTCCGGCGGCTCTTGGGCGGGGCCCGCTCGTAGGCCCGGCTGGACTGGGAGTCGAGGCAGGCGGCCCCTGCGCTGCTTTCCGGCGCAGGAGGAGGAGGAGCCGGAGCGGGAAGTGGAAGCGGCGCTCGGGGCCCGTCAGGTCGCGCTGCCGCCTGCGAAGGAAGAGGCGGCGGCAGACAATGGAGGAGGCCTGGGCCGGGCGCCGGGCCGGCGGCCTGAGGGGGCGGCTGCTGCTGCGGGACAAAGAGAGCGACGGAGGCCTCATGGCGGCGGCGGCGGCGGCGGCGGTCACGCCGGAGCTCTTCGAGGTGAGGGTCGCCGGGGTGGCCGCAGGCGCTGGGTCCGTGGGGCAGGCGGGCCGGGCGGAGGGGCTGACGCTCCTCCTGGGGCAGGCAAGAGACAGGAGCCTCTTGGGGCGGAGGAAGTGTGGGGCGCCCGCTTGGAATGGGGGACCAGGGCGCAGAGAAGGGGCCGCCGCCGCCGCCGCCGCCGCGAGAGAGAAGGAACCCCCGGGGCTGGGAGGGATCCCGGGGGAAACGGACAGGGCTGCCCTCCGCTCCCTGATGGCGTTGGCACTGGCAGGGATCCTGTGCTCACTCAGCAGCCGTACAACCAGAAGACACTCTGCAGGCCAGCTGTGTCTTGCCCTGGAGCTGCCTGCAGCGATGGAGAAAAGAGTCGCCTGCTGAATGGTTTGCTTGTCGTGCACCTGTGAAAAGCGGCACACCCCATGGTGTCACTCTCTTGCCACAAGAACAAAGAAGTTGGCTCCCCTTGTCTGGCGCTAGGTCCTCACAGCCAGATTCATGACTGTGCCAAGCTGCTGGAGGAGGACCATGAGTTGGATTGAATTGCTTTACGATGGCCACTTTCTTCTTCTTCTTCTTCTTCCCCCTTTTTGGTTTTGGTGCCAAGAGGCTCTTGTGCCTCAAGCAGCTGCAAGTGGGTGGTGGTAGTTCAACTGTGAGTTGCAAAAGTGAGTTTATCTGCTGGACTTTCTCCAGTCATGTAGCTGTTAGAAGTGCAGGAGCCCTGTTCGTCAAAAGTGCTGGTCCTAAAGTTTGCTGTGTATGTTGCTGGAAGAAGACGAGCCTCAAACATGATCCAAAGACTAGTTCGCACCTCATATTCTGTGTGACTGCATGCATTCCTAACCTTCCTTGCTTACATGGAGAAATGATAACTATGAAACAATGGATCCGTGCAGTTAGGTGAAGCTGGGGGAGTTGGGAAATAGTCTGATGGAGAAGGAGGGCCTTTTCATGTGCAAGGAGCTCTGAGGAGTCCCTAGAGCAGCGTTTCTCAACAGTGGTACGTGTACCACCGGTGGTACTTGAGCTGTTGTCCAGTGGTACGCACACCTCCCAGAGGACACTCCCCACCCAGCACTGATGCTACAGACAGCGGTAGGAGACTCGGCTCAATGTGCAGAGCTCTAAGCGTGTGGTTTTCGCATGCTTGAAAAGCCTACCTGCTTACCCTGAGCCTCTTACCACTGTTTGTAGCATTGCCACCCATCTTGGAAGTAACTGGCAATGACATTATCACTAGTTAACTTCTGGTAGTACTTTAAAATAATTAGCCTACGAGAAATGGTACATCAGGAACAAAGGTTGAGAAACCCTGCTCTAGAGCATGGGCCGGCAATGGGATCTTCAATAGGTGGGTTGGGACCCCACCTCAGGTGGGTTGCAGCAGTGCTGTCCCCCTTTGGAGGGTTTGCTTTGGACCCACCCACCTGCCTGCTTTCCCCTGCCCTGACTCTCCGTCCACTCTCTGCCTTGTGTCACTTCCTCTTCCTTTATTATGTATATGTTGCAGGACACAAGTTATGGTTGTACAGTATTTATTGAATTTGTAAGCTGCCTTTTGTTCTACAACAGAACCCTCAAGGCAACTGACAGTAATAAATATAGTGGTTGTTGTTGTTAAGTCGTGTCCGACCCTTCGTGATCCCATGAACCATATCCCGCCAGGCCTTCCTGTCCTCCACTATCTTCCTGAGTTCGCTCATTTTCATGTTCGTTGCATCGGTGATGCTGTCTAACCATCTCATCCTTTCCCTTCCCCTTCTCCTTTTGCCTTCAATCTTTCCCAGCATCAGAGTCTTCTCCAGAGAGTCCTCTCTTCGCATTAGGTGGCCAAAATATTTGAGTTTCAGCCTCAGTACAGTCAGTACCTTCCAGGGAACAGTCAGGGTTGATTTCATTTAGGATCGACTGATTTGATCTCCTAGCAGTCCAAGGGACTCTCAGGAGTCTTCTCCAGCACCACAGTTCAAAAGCATCTATTCTTCGGCGCTCAGCCTTCCTTATGGTCCAACTCTCGCAACCATACATTGCTACTGGGAACACCATGGCCCTGACTATGCGAACTTTTGTTGGCATGGTGATATCTCTGCTTTTTATTATGCTGTCTAAGTTTGCCATAGCTTTCCTTCCAAGGAGTAAGCGTCTTTTAATTTCATGGCTGCTGTCTCCGTCTGCAGTGATCTTGGAGCCCAGAAAAGTAAAATCTGTTACTGCTTCCATTTCTGTCCCTTCTATTTGCCAGGAATTGATGGGCCCAGATGCCATGATCTTAGTTTTATTAATGTTGAGTTTCAAGCCAACTTGCACTCTCCTCTTCCAGAGGGGCCAGATCCAGTTTTTGTGGATATTGCACATGTGCAGTGCTATAAGATAGCATGATGAGCATGGAAGATGGACACCCAGAATAGTGGCAGTTCAGGTGGGATGAGAGTAATGTGGATGTCATATAACATTACACTCATTCTGCCCTAATAAGAACTCTTGAATTAGTGGAGGAGTGGGAAAATGTACAGGAAGTCCTCATTTGTCATGATAGGTTCCTGGAAACTGTGACGTTAATTGAAACAGCGTATAACGAACCAATTTTCACCAGCGGGCTCAGTGACGCTCTGGGGGGCTCGATGCGTGCTACAAAGCCGCTTCTGGGTTCCTTGGCTTTGTTCTTGCCTCAGAATGTCTTGCAGAAGCGACCTGCAAGGCATTCTGGGGCATGAATAGGACCAGAAAGTGGGTCGCAAGCCCAGCATGACTTGGAAGTAGCTGCAGCCACAGAGACGATGTTAAAGCGAAACGACGGTAAGCAAGGACTTACTGTATACATTATTTCCTCTGTGCAGATCTGTCAGTCTTCTTTGGTCAAAAGGAATGCAGAGAACGTGATCCTTATTTCCTAGGGCCATGATCCAATGAATGCTCAACTGTCCCATTGGTAGGACTGTTTCTGTGTAAACATAGTTAAGAGTGCACTGTAACGGAGCAATCCTGTGCAGGTCTGCTCAGAGGTAGGCAGGAACGACAGATGAGAAGGGGTCCAGGTAGCACCAGCTGGTGCTTCCATGTGAGCCCATGTGCGTGGGGGTGTCTCCTCCACAAGGGACCCTGCTATAGTCCTTAAACGGCACGCTGGCCTGTCTGCTGTTCTTCATCGGTCTACTCTCGTGTGATTTCCCCTGTTCCATTCAACAATAGCTAATGGTTTTTTTGGAGTTCCTGCCCCCTACCAGTGACATTCCAATTTATTGTGAGAATGTGAATCAGAAACAGACATCTCTGAATGTGCACTGAAGTGATGTTCTGAGCCCCCGCCCCTCTGCCCCTTCAGCATGATGATAGTATGATGCCATTACTTGTTGGAGTGATGATGATAACCTAGAAAAGCCCTCCGCTGATGTTAGTTGTTGTGATGATGGTTCTGTTCAGGTGCAGCCATGGGGGAAATCATCTGTTCCTACCATAAACAATTTCATTGGTTCATTAGGAGAAGGGGATGTCTAAAAGTGTCAAAGTTCACACCCAGAATTGGCTAGTGAAGCACATTATTGGGGGGGGGGTCTTGCTTCGAATATCATATTGCAACATATTTTGCATCTTTCCCCCCTTGCCCAAGTAAAATGGGTATGGGTGCTTGAACCACAAATGGAGAATTCTATTGTAAATGAGCATTTCACGGTGATCTCTGTCTTCAAGGCATTACTATATATTACACTTTTTCTGGCCCTTTGAATACTGGTGTGGACGTCGAGGTAGGGGTTTGGAGGCGAGACTGAGAAATGCGTCCTGAATGCGTGTTCTGGATTTTATTTTGTTATCTCGGCGTCCAGTGGAGTTCTGCATTCTTAACAGACTTACAAGTGGAGTGTCAAATGGTGAGTTAAATCGACGCCTGGCTTTGCTTGGCCAGTAAACTAAACAAACTTGCAGTGCCACTTTGCTGCAGTGTGGTGGAAGGAACTTGTATATCTAGTAAGGTAATGTATTTCAAGATGTTCTATCTTCTATCAAGGGTATTAAAATATATGGAGATGAGCATCATTGTGGCACCTCGGAGCATTTTGAAACGGGCACAGCTGGCTTACTAGTGGTGTTCTCAATTTTGTTTAAAAAAACCTGTAACCTAGATGTTTGTATTAGATAGAAGAAACAACATTCAGCAGTAGCTTGGCTGCTTTGTGGTTCTCTCGCCCTCTCTCATATGTACACAACACACTTTTCTCTGTTGAAAGCATTTTATGTTGTACTTTAAATTAAAAATTCATTGGCTACATTTCCAATTCATAGTTTTATCAGTGTGCATAGAACTGGTCTGACTGTAATATTTATATAACTCCCAGGAGCCATACAAAGCACAGAAGAGAGGGTGACTTTTTCTCACAGGGCCTAAAGACCACATTAAAAGTGGGATGACCTTGGGGGCTTATGAATGAATTGGGCGGGATGGGGGGGTCAGTCACAAAGCAGTGGAGGAGCAAGTAAAGCGAGTCTAGCGAAAGTGTTGAAAAATATGGGTCTCTAGGGAAAGGATGTAAAGACAAATAAGCTGCTTTTGGTCGTCTTGGAAGCATCTAGCTGGCCCCAGTTGGAAACGAGGTGCTGAAGATGGTGGCTCCATCTTGGGCTGATTCAGCAGACAGTTTGTTGTTGTTGTTCAGTCGTTAAGTCGTGTCCGACCCTTCGTGATCCCATGAACCACATCCCGCCAGGCCTTCCTGTCCTCCACTATCTTCCTGAGTTCGCTCATTATCATCATCATCAGCAGACAGTTACTTGATAATATTTTATCTAGCACTATCGGTGTATGTGGCTGTGATATGTATGAATGTGGGGTATGGATACCATGAAGAGATGGGGAGGAGTTAAGCAGGTGGGTCAGGAAGAACTCACTAATTTCCCTCTTAGCTCTCTCACGTGGTTCTTTAAATAATACTATGAAGGGATTCTAAAATCTCACCTGCTTTAATCATGTGTAAGGAAATTTCATTTTAATAGTAATAGGAGAGGGATTCCTATAAAAACCTCCTCCCTTTCTTCCCCACTGTGAACTCTTGTACTAACCAACGCTGTCACCATAATACTAAAAACGTTTCCCTCGGTAAGGCATAATCATAGGAGTGATCACACAGCCTGATATTAAATTGAACCGAAGAACAAACTTTAACAAAACAAAAGAAAGCAGGTTGCTTTGTTTCAATGTTCTGTTGCTTTTAAGGTTGCTCCAGTGATTCCCAAATGTACCATGGTCACGGTACCCTTCTTCCGTGGCACCCTGTTGGGATGTCCCTGGCGGCCTCTTCTTCCCCGCTCTTGCGTGGTCCAAGATGGCGGCGCATGGGAGAGCCGGGAAGAAGAGGGAGCTGGGGACATTCTGCGGTACACAGTTTGGGAACCACTGAGTTATTCTAATAACAGCTCTCAAGACTGACTAGACCTTGTGACGAGTTCAGTCCCCTGAGTAATTCAGATAGCCAGTTACCCCTTCCTGCCTCCACCCCAGTCACACACTGGAGGGCAGGTTGGCTCCATATTTCTGGCACATTCAGGATTCAGGAAGCTCCCCCAGGTCCTCATGCCAAAGACTTCCGGGTCCTCACACTCCTGCTGCGTCAGCACCCGAAGACACCACCAACTTTTCAGCTCAAAAACTTTCAATTGTTTTGAATATGGAGGCCAGCCGTGAAAGCCTGAGTATGTAACACCCCCAACTGGTCAGCGCCTGGCTTTTTGCTCAGAAGCGGCTTCTAGGAATGCTTTCTGAAGGTCTCTCCCCCAACTTTTTCATGATTATGAGCCACAAATTCCTTTCCTGGTCTTTGTCTCCTCTTACTAGTGATACTGCTTCTTAAATCTCTGTACTAACAACCTTTCTTACTGCCTCTTTTATTTTGTCCTCAACCTCTGTGACCAGTTGTAAGACACGTACTCCCAAAGCTGCCGAATTAAAAGTTAAAAGCCAGTGAAAATCCTTGTTGGAAATTTTGAAGGACCAATTGGAAGGGGTCACTTGCTGACCAATCAGAACGGCGTGTTTATGTTGCCCTTTGGGGGATCTAGATGATCCTCCAACGTCTAGAGTTTGGTCATTTTTGAGCAGCTGGTGCACGTTACTGAGACTTTGTTCTTGCTCCGCGCAGCCTCTGGCCAGTAGGTTCCATACAAATGTCTTACAGATGCTTCCAGTTTAGCTTTAACTGTTTATCCTGAGGGTCTGTTTACGAACAAAGTTCTCTCTGAATCCCGTTCCTTTGCAATGGCACTTTATGGCTGCAATCCTAGACACACTTAGGGCTGAACTACATTACATGCAGAGCCTCTGCTGCCGCCGCCTCTGCCTACGTGCTTGGAGCGGGGGAGTGTCTTCCCGCCTGTTGTCCCTCCTGTCTTAAGAAGGTGATTGGAGGTAGTTCTGATTGGCATGCAGCCACTCTCCCCCCTCTCCTACGATTGGTAGGCTGCAGTAGCTCTGCGAACCGCCCCCTAGCTCTGCGAACACGCCCCCTCAAAAGTAGGATTCCAGCTTGAGGTACGCGCCGGCAGTGCGGAGGTTGCAGTGGCTCCGCTTGCTTCTGATATGATGTCAAAAGCTCCGCGACGCATGTAATGTAGTTCAGCCTTTACCTGGGACTACCATAAGTTCTGTCTAACATGGTGGGGCTCACTTCTAAGTAAATATGTGTAGGGTTGCACTGTTTGTAGAAAAGAAAGGTTTCTGCCTCAAGGGCTATACAGTCTAGATATTGACAAAAGAGAGACGACAAAGGAAGGGAAGGGGGTCGAATTACAGGTGGAGCATCTGCGTTTGTTTCCGTTACATGTGCTTAAGCTTAGTTACAACAGGGATTGGGGGCTATAGCATGGTGCGACTGACTTGCAGACATTTGGAGTTTGGAAGGGAGGAGGCAGGCGTTCCAGGAGGCCGTGCTAAGCAGAAGGGACAGGAGGGAAAGAGGGCAGAGTCGCTTGACGGGGCAGGGGTTTTTGTGAAGGTTGAGGGCCATGGAGTTGGAGGAGCAAAGGGCAGGAGTGTCACAGGAGACAAAAGCTGAGAGGGCGGGAAGAGGGAGATCGGAGAGGGTTTTGAAGATAAGGACAAGTTGCTTGTGCTGGATTTGGGAATGGATAGGATGCCAGGGAAGGGATTTCAGGAAGGGAGTGGCATCGTCAGAGCGATGAGAGAGACGAATGATATTGGCAGCAGGGGGCACTTGGTGGAGATGAGCCAGTGAAAGATCAGTGAGGTGGAAGTGGAGGGAGTCAAGGTGAGAAATAACCAGGGCATGAAAACAGGGGTAGAAAGGAAGGACCACATTCTTGCGATGTTGGAAAGGCAGAAGTGGAGTAATTCGGTGACAGACAGAATATAGGACATGCAGGGGACAGAGAGTTCAAGTTGAAGCCAAGGTTTTGAGCCTGACCACAGGGTGTATGGTGAGTGTCAGTTCAGTTTTGGACAGATTGAACTTCAGATGATTGTGTTGAAGCCGAAATGTCAGAGAAGAGATGCGGCATTGGATAAAAAGGATGATGTTGTTAAACTTGTCAAGCTACTTTGCATGAAGTTATCTAGCCTAGGACTCTGACAGCGCAATCCTATCCAATTTACACCACCGGTGCCGCGAGAATGGGATGTCCCAGAATGGAAAGGGGATTCAAATCCCCCTCCAAAGGGGGATTGAAAGGGGATTTGAGTCCCCTTTCCGTTCTGGAGCCTCCCGTTCCCGCTGCACCGCTGGTTACACCGGTGGTGTAAGTTGGATAGGATTGCGCTGTGAGTGGCAGTGATTCTCTAGGGTCTTGGGCAAAGACCTTTCTCTGTCCTGGTGTTCTTTAACGGTGGGAGATGTCAGAGATGGAGTCATGGCCTTTGCACATGTGAAACGTGTGCTTTATCACATAGTCACAGCCTCTCCGCCCATAAAGAACAATATGGCAAGAAGGCCAAAGTTAGAGAAGGTGGTGGAGGAGGCCAGCAGGATATTGGCGTAACTGAAGGAACAGCGAGAACCCTTCCTGCCTAATCCAGCCTCTTCTTGAGCTTCGAAGAGAAGGGCAACTGCGTACAGCACGCGAACATCACTGTTGTGTGACAATGCTGTTGAATTTGTTGGGCTTGGGCCCTGACAGAGGTTTAATCTGAATGAAAGGTCCCTGGAGCGTGAACGATTGGGAACCACTCCTTCTGCAGACCAGTTCTGCAGCCCTTGAATGAGATGTTCACCATTCTGAAAAGTGCCTAATTTTTAGATTAGGTGCACAAATGTGAGACGTGCCTTTGGTCCCATTATCTATACTTTAAAATTCACGTTTTGCAGAAGGAGCTTTTAAGCACTTTCTTGTTAGGGTATAAGCAATATGCATCTCATACTTCCTGCTGTGGCTTCCTAACAGGGTCTGTTTTTGGTGTGGTTAGGAGCCCTTTGTGGCGGATGAGTACATTGAACGCCTGGCATGGAGGACTCCCGGCGGAGGTTCCCGAGGTGGTGTGGAAGCTTTTGATCCCAAAAGGTAAAAGTCGGCAACTTAATCCACCAGTACAATGAATACTTTTTAACCATCTTTGCCAAAGAGTAAGCACTATGCAACTCAACTAAGTATCCAATAGGCACTCCTGCTGAGAAAACTGTTGGGTCTTTATGACCGCCCCTGCAAGCGCTTAACAGGTTTTTAGAATAGCTGGGGGGAGAGGGGAGGAAAAAAAGGATATGCTTAGAGGCAGGAAGAAAAGTGCAGGTGGGGGGCAGAAGGGAAGAAGTTTTCTTCTGAAAGCCAAAGAAGGGGTGTTCTGTATGGCTTGGTGGCCTGGCCATTTTGGTTTCTATGTTGAGATGTTGGTGGAGTGACCGTGGGCAGCAGTCCCTGAGCTGCTGTGTAGACAGAGAACTGTACAGGTGGGCCCCCATATCCACTGATTCACTATCCACGGTTTCAGTTATCCACGGATCGTGGGGACCCCCCCAGGCTTTTACTTTTTTCCAGTAAGCTTCGTTTCTTCCTTTAAAGAAATAGGAGAAGCAGCCTCTGGCTGCTTATTACAGGCAAGCCTCTCTAGGACTTAGTCTCGTTCTTCTTGCCTGCAATGGAGGCTGCTTCTCTGTTTGTTTTAAGGAATAAACAAAGCTTGCTGAAAGAAAAATAAGAGCTGGGGGGGGGGCAAGCATGCCTGCCTGCAGGGGAGGCAGGGTGGGGGGGCCTCAGGAAACCATGGAGGGGGTGTTTGCTCTTATCCACGGTTTCAAGTATCCATAGAGGGGCCTGGAACATATCCCCAGCAGATATGGGGGCCCACCTGTAGTTTGCTTGTTGAGCGTAGAATTCATTATGATCTGGCCTGCAGGCCGTAGTTTGCCGACCCCTGCTTTTACAGCAAGCCTTGGATTCAGAATAAAATTCTTAATCGCTTCAGCTTTTCTAATTCCAGCTGGTTACGGACTTTTCCCCAGACCCTGTCCTTAAAAGCTACTTTTCCATATGGTAGTGTTACTGTCTCTAAAAAAAAAGATTTTGCATACTCAAGTCTTCTTTCAAAATCTGTTAGATTACAAGAAGAATTTGTAAATCATATCAATGAACTGAAGCTGCTGGATGAACGAATTCAGAGAAGAGTGGAAAAGTTGGAGCAGCAAGTCCAGCGAGAAGCCAAGGAATTTGCCAAGAAAGTTCAAGAGCTACAGAAAAGCAACCAGGTATGCACTAAAAACGTGCTCCATGCTTTTGCTGCACAGCTGTCATTCATTCATTGGGTGTTGCACAGAAGAATTTCGTGCTGAATTGTATCCTGAGATTGTACTTCACTGCCAAGGGCCAAACCAGAGGTGACATTAAGCCTCTTGTTAGAAGATGCTCTTAATGTAAAGGGGATTGTAAGCGGTCCTTTTAACTCCAACAATTAGTTACTGGGGCAGAGGGCACAATCCGGGAGTGTAGCATGTGGCAAGGGTGTGTGTAACACTTTCTCCCGACTCCGCTCACAGAAGCAACTTCTGCACAATTTTGGCCATTTCCGTCTCCCACCGCAGCGCCCCAGTGCCGCATCCTGCACCATTCCTAAGGGTTTCCTGATCCTCAGGGGTGGTTTCTTGGGGTGCTCAGGCCCCTGCCGTAGGGTGGAGGGGGCAGGGAAGATAGCTTGGTCTCTTTTGGATGCAGCCGGTTCTTGCTCTCTGTGTTTGAAATTACAAAACAGCAGAATCAAAAGAGAAAGAATTCACCACACTAGTAGAAAGTATAACTGAATTGTATCAAGCAGCAGCACAGAACTGCCTCGTTGCCAAGGCAAAACGTTCTAACAAAACAACACTGTTTCACTGCTTACCCCAAAAGTGAGCAGTTCTGAGCCAGGCAGGTCTCCCTTGGGAGGGCGTTTCGTAGCTGTGTCGCCGCGCCTGAAGAGGTCTTGTCTCACCTTTCCATTTGCCTCAGTTCTGAAGGCTGGCAATCATGAAGCAGGTCCTCAGATATGGACCTTCCCTTAAGACCTATATCCATATCTTGATAGATTTCACTGTGTAACAGAACATTTTCCTGTTTTAAAGTGGCATGTAGGTTTTCATGACTTGTTTCATATGCAAACGTGGATTTTATGGGATTTTCAGCCATGTTAATATTAGAGATCAAAGAAATAAAGAAGTATATATACTAAAACTTGCCTGGAGAAATTCCTTTTTTACTCGATCCCCGGTATTATGGGTAACCACTTTCAAGGATTATCCGGAACAGTCAAGCACAAAACAATTCTTTAATCCTCTGCTTTACGTTTCCTCCTGCCTTGGGACATTATCAAAAGCTAGAAAAGAACACTCAGCGACACGCTGGTAGATGGACATGAACCTAGAAAGTACACTAACACAAACTTATAGGGATAGAGAGAAGCGCAAAAAGCGTGGGAGCCGTAGTATATATACTTGTTTATTTCTTCGATCTCTAATGTTAACATGGCTGAAAATCCCATAAAATCCACGTTTGCATATTTTCCTGTTTAGCTGAATATTTTGATTTATCTTTATTAATTTTGGTGTGAGGATTTAAAAAAAAATGCCGCTATTTTTGGCATAGCATCAATAGTTCAGTCACAATTTACACTACTCAGGAAGACCTTACAGCCTCATGTCGTGGCCATGTTTACCCTGGTGTAAAGGCAAATGACAGTGTTTCAATACCAACACAAAATTTAAGATAACTAAAGATGTTTTGATGATACAACACCCCCCCCCCCCGAGAGTACCGTTGGAATCAGTGCCTCTGAATTGCTTAAGTAATACCATATTGTCCCGAGTATAGAACGCTCCTGATTATAAGCCGCACCCTTAAAGTTTGGTGCTATTTTTTTAAATACATTTTTAACTTTTTTTAACTTAAAGAAAATATACACATTAGTAGAACAGTAAAACAGTACAGCTTTAGTACAGTTAAAGGCATAGGCACCCTGTCCCTTATTGAATCTGGGCACCCTAGTATAAGTAGCCTTCCCAGATCCAAAGGGGGACAGAGTGCCTACCTTTGAAATTTGGGCAGGTGCAGCTTGTTGCACCCTTCCATGAGCTGCACCTGCTCAAATTTCAATGGTTAACAGCACAATCCTATGGATGTCAACTCAGAAGTAAGTCTCATTGCATTCAATGGGGCTTACTCCCATGGAAGTGCGCATAGGATTGCAGCCTAAAGGTTGGCACTTTGTCCCCCTTTGGATACGGTAAGCCTATGCAGGAGCTCTTGCTCTCAACTTTCAAACTGCAGAATCAATAATTATCTTAGTTTCCACAGAGTCCTGGGGCTGGAGCTTAAGGGTTAGTTTTTTCAAATGCTTCCATCCTGAGGCTAGAGGCTGCTAGAGAGATCATTGTTCGGCCATTTACCAAGTGATTAAGAGCTGCAAGGAACAACCTTGTAAAAGGCTTGAAAACACAGTGCTTTGCAGTTTAAAAAAAAGCAAAAAAGCCCCGTTTTACCTTTGAAAGAGACTTGGAGAGGCTTGAAAACAGAACGCAAGCTAGGCAGAAAATGCTAAGCTTTGATTGTAGGCCGCACCCCTACTTTAAAGATTTGCCTTAGGGGAGGAAGAAAGTGAGTCTTATACTCAGGTCAATACGGTATTTAGAAATAAACATAAACAATGCTTGTGTTACACAGTGTAATGTTTTCTTTTCACATTGATCACATAAAAGCAGTATTTGCAACATTATCCATTTTTGCCAGTTAGTGTGAGAGTCTACAGAACTACAGATTCAGAGGTGAAAAGAAATGCTTGTGTATTTCTTTTCCGCCCCCCCTCCCAAACCACACACCCCCTGACTTACCTGGGTTCGGCGTCGGCGGGGTCCTCCCGGTGCCAGAGCTGGGAAGGCCAGCCTTGCGCCGGCCTTCCCGGCTCTTGAGGAGGTGCAAACGTGCCTTATGGCACGTTTGCGACGTCTTCCGGCGCCGGAATGCTTGTTCCGGTGCTGGAGTTTTTGTCTGGATTGGGCTGTAATAGTACCAAATTTGTGTTAAGATCTATGTCAAGTACTGGGGTATCAGAACAGATTGATTAAGCATCCATCCGCCCCCCTTTATTTTGTGTGTAAGCTGCTTTGTGAACAGGACTTTTTGTTGAAAAGTAGTATATAGATACTTTTGATCATGATAACATTGTGGAATTAGCTTGAAGTGGAGACTCCTGCCTTTCAGCAACTTGTTCACAAAGCTGCGGCTGTTTGTGCCTTTTTGGGGCAGAATGCTATCTCTCCCCCCCCCCCCCCCCGGCTTCTGTGCTTTTTGTTCTTCTGTGCCTTGTTGAAGAGCTTGACTTTCTTTAATTATGGTAAACACAAGCATTATTGCTTTGTTCCTCTTCTCCCAGGTTGCCTTCCAACACTTCCAGGAACTAGATGAGCATGTCAGCTATGTGGCAACTAAAGTCTGTCACCTTGGCGACCTGCTGGAGGGGGTAAACACGCCGCGACAACGGCTAGTGGAGGCTCATAAACTGATGAAATACTTTAATGAGTTTCTAGATGGAGAGCTGAAGTCTGACGTTTTCACCAAGTCTGAAAAGGTAAGATCCATCAGCCGCAGGATTGAATGCGGTTGCGCACCATAAGCTGAGTTGCCCTAATTACAAACCCTCGCTGTAACTTTTCAGCGGTCTGACTCGCCGGTGAGCTACTTGTCCAAGAATGCAGATTAACTTCATTTGCCTGCAGCTCCAGCCATTCGCAGCCTGGCAAGTGCTGTCACCTTTTCATTTTGCAAAATCAGAAGCAATTGGGAAGAATGCAGAGAGAGTAACTTTTGGAGATCTCTTGTGTGTGTTTTTTTACCTCCTTCTCTGTAGTGGCACCACAACTGTGGAACTTCTTCCCTATTAAGAACCCTCCTTATTAGCCTTCTGGCAGAGCCATAAGACTTTAGTTTCATGTTGCATTCAACCCTTGATTATTATCATTTTGGTTGCTTGTTAGTTTTCTAATTATGGTTGTTTTATTGCTGTTTTAGTGCCTTGTGTTTTTATATTGATTTGAGTTTATTATTTGTAATGTTTTTATTGGGGATTTAAGCTGCTCTGTTTCCTCTTCGGTAAGGAGGATATACATCTTTTAAAATAGAGAAATCTTCATCCAACGCAATATTGATTCAACACCTTTCAATATAGATGCCCAAGGCAGCACACATAATATTTGAAACGTGTAAAAAGGCAAAAACGATCCGGTTTAAACAGTGTCGGGCAGTGGCCCCATGATGGGGCTCAATAAAGCCCCGTCCATCCCCCCCTGCACCCATACAGGCAGCGCCACGATGGGCTGTGGAGGGGAGCCTTGTTTGTGCCTCTCCTATCCCCATCCAGTCCTCCCTTTCTGCCCGATAGACATGACTCGTGCTCAGGGAAAAGCTCCTAACTTGGGCTGGAGCTGTGCTGGAGGAGAAGCTCCAAGGCACAGGCAAGGAGAGCAGGTCTCCTTCGCAGCCTCACCACTCCACCGCTTCTTGTTTTCCTGCTGGGATAGCGGCAAGGATTTCCACTTCCCCTAGGAGGCCTTCTGGCTTTGTGGCGTTAGCAGGGGTCCGCCCATGTTCAGCGGGCGATTTTATACTTCAAAGAGTTTGGATTTCCTGCTAATCTTCGCAAACTTGAAAACTGTAATTTGCTGATTTTTTTTTTTTTAACCCAGCTTTGCAAATCTCACGAAAGTTTCCTGGCCGGAGTGATAAAGCTCAGCTGGCCTTGCTTGTTGTGACACAAGCAGTTGTGAATAGGCCAATCACCTGCTTCACCTGCCAGGCCAGGCTGCTTCGCTCTGCAGCAAGGACTCGAATGTTGCCGAAGCTGCGCTCCTGTGCACCTAATATATGCTTTACTGCTAACCGTTTGACTGGGTTTCGGTTCAAGGTTTCCTTCATGCAAGCCCAAGGCCAGATCTTCAGTGGAATTAATTTATTTTAGCGTTTTCTCCTTCTCCCCCCCCCCCCCAACGTAAGGATGCACTCTGTGTTGAAGCTCCCAGGCATGTCATTTTGAGGAACATTCTTGAAGAAAGCCAAACGTTGTCCCCAAACTGTCTGCAAGGGCTTCCGTAGACGTTGCCTTCCGGCTTACTAGCGAGCCATTATATTTCCCTTTATCTCATCTTCTGCAGTGGAGTCATGAGGCAACAGCTGTGCTTGAAGGTGCAGCTGCTTCTCAGATAGAAGACGCTGGGGCGGGAACTTCCCACAAAATTCAGTTAGTGCCGACACATGCAGGAAGGGAGAAGCTCCTAGGAGGAGCCAGAAAGTGAGGAAGTGACTTGTACCTCCTGCATTATGGAAAGTGCTCCTTGAGTTTAGGGGTCAGGGTTTGACACCATGCTTGCATTATGAGGGAAATGGTAGGAAGACCCTACCCGCCGCTGCTCAGTCTTGGTTGTATCATCTCTGTGCCCCTCCTCTCCGGCCTTCCATGATCAGTAGCTAGAGGGCTGGGACAAAAGGTGAGGGGGGGGGGTCCTCTGGCCCCCCTGTAGTTTGATAACTGGTTTGACATTAGTGGCCCAAGTTCTGCTTCCCAAGGAAAGTTGCTGTGTCTCAAGCCAGGAATCCAGCCTCTCCTGCTGCTGCCCCCCCCCCCCCCCGCTCCATGTTTCTTAGACCAAGTTGTCCATAGCGGCGTGCCTGACTTTGAAGAGGCTGGCTTGTGCTTTGCGGAGGAGAGATGGTTAGCTGCCTTCCTGCTTGCCTGCCTGCCTCCCCTCCTGCAATGGAACGTCTCCCTCTCGCACAACACCAGAACCAGGGGACATGCACTAAAATTGAGTGGAGGGAGAGTTAGAACGGACAAAAGAAAATATTTCTTTACCCAGCGTGTAATTCATCTGTGGAACTCCTTGCCACAGGATGTGGTGATGGCACCTGGCCTAGATGCCTTTAAAAGGGGTTTGGACAGATTCATGGAGGAAAAGACCATCACAGGTTACAAGCCGTAAGCAACCTCCTGGTTTTAGAAGTGGGTTTTCTCTGTGCCAGGTGCAAGGGAGTGTCAACGGGAAACAGGTTATCTTGTTGGCCGTGTGCTCCCCGAGGCATCTGGTGGGGCCACTGTGTGATACAGGAAGCTGGACTAGATGGGCTTTTGGCCTGATCCAGCAGGGCTCTTCTTATGTTAACCTTTTTTGTCTGCTTTTGACTTTTCTACCACGTAGTTCCTGCTGCAAATGCACTGGGTGCTCATGTTTTGATTTGGGTAATCATGCAAGAATTTCCCCCTCTGTCTGTCTGGGCACCTTTGACATCTGTCCCTATGGCCATAGAATGGGGTTTGTTTACCCCCGTCAGATTCATGAAGGGGGACACACACAATGTTTGGAAACAGCTTGTTTGCGAAACGTAGCAGCACCGTTCAGACAGCGTGTTCAGGAAGGTGGTGGGATGCCTGAATTTCCAAGCTGCGTTTTGCAGAATCAAATTGTGGCTTGAAATGGTTTGACAGGACGTCTGAACTGACAAAGTACTGTATAGTAATGCTGCTGCTCTGGCTCTGAATCCCCCCCCCCCCCACTGAGCAATTAGAAGCTGAACGCAAACAAGCAGCTCTGAACCATGACTTGCTAGCCGTAGGCTGTGGAAGCGCCAGACCTGGTTTGGGTCCTTCACTATAGCGTCTGCAAACCATCGTTTGGCAGGATGTCTGAACTCTGTGCTGTTGCTGCCTGCTGCGATGCGTCATCCCACAAAAGTGGGTGACGCTCGTAGCTTGGCAGTGATACCATGGGCTGGCGGGGGGGGCATCAGCTGTGTGCGCTATGTGATGCTTCCACCACAGACTGCATGCGATGCATCCCTTTCCAAGGGCCGCTTCCCATGTTGCTTTATGCTCTGGTCCCAAAGACACGCCGGCACTTGACTGCGTTTCGCCACCTCTCCCTTGAGATGCACACGTGGCAAGGCTGAGGCCCCTGTCCCCGTGTCCTTTTAAGGGGCACGTCCCTAAGAATACATGTGTGTGCATTTCTCACATGTGTTTCTTGTGTACTAGCATGCAAGCCAGATATATTCTGGTAGGCATAGCTGAGTACAAAAAGTAACACAATTGTCCCTAACATAATAGGTGATTCAAGTTTCAAGTCCATGGTGAATTGCTCCAAACCTTGATTTGCAGCGTTTATCAGCCAAGTATCCATTTTGAGCTGAATCCTAGATAGGCTGGATCTGGTCTGAAATAGATCTGGATTTGGATCTTGGAAGCCTCCAGGTCCCAGCACAGTGATGTTCATGGCTTGGGGGCCTCAGTCCCACCTGCAGCCTTCATTTCCAGGAATGGAGCACTCCTAGCTGTCTCCCCCAGCTCTGGAAAGGGGTGCAAGGTGGGTAGGGAGGGAGGGAGGGAGGGAGGACTTCCTTCTCTGTGTGGACACAGCCTTCAGTTGCCCAATTGCACAATGAGGATATCTGCATCCTGAGTCAGGAACTAGGGGTCTGATCTGGATCTAGTCCAGTGATTCCAGGCTTGTGAATAAGAGCAGGTAACCAAATGTTTAAGTAACTCCTTACTGAAGGCGGTTTTGAGAGTGATTTTGCAATATGAGGAGAAGTTTCAGATTACACATCACTAGTAGATGCATTTATTTATTTATTTATTTATTTATTTATTATTTTTCATATTTTTATATCGCCCTTCCTCCAAGGAGCTCAGAGTGGTGTACATATTTCCTCCCCTCTTTTTGTCCTCACAACAACCCTGTGAGGTAGGTGGGGCTGAGAGATAGTGACTGGCCCAAGGTCACCCAGGAAGCTTCGTGGCTGAGCGGGGATGTGAACCTGGATCTTCCAGGTCTAAGTCCGACTCCCAAACCACTACACCTGGAAAGACTTCAAGTTTTCAAAAATAAGCAACATCTATTATTTCTGTATATTTATGGGGACATTGGGAAACGGTGTCAGCTTTGGAGAGCAAGTGATGTACTGGCATAGATACATTTGTAGACTGTCACGACGTGCCCAAATCTCCGAGTTGCAAATCCACATATTTCCGGGTAAACTACGTCGTTAATAAATACTTTTTATTTACATACTTAACATCTGGTTTATGTAAATAAAAAGTATTTATTAACGACGTAGTTTACCCGGAAATATGTGGGTACTGGCATAGTTTTCTGTTATAGAGAAATATTCTTTTTACTTATAGATTGAAGAGGCAGCTGATATTATCCAGAAACTCCATCTGATAGCACAGGAATTGCCTTTTGACAGGTAAAGTGTGACTAACAGCTATAAATTGTCTTTGTGATGACTGACTCTTTCTGCTCAATATCAAATGTTTAAAGAACCCTACAAGTCGTCGCAGACTCTGTGGTGATGGCGCTTCCGGGGTCTTGCCTCCACTGCAGGAAAAGGGTTTTTTTTTTCACTTAATGAGGGTCGTGCCAGCCCTCTGGGGGTTGCGGGGGACGCGCCCCCCTCGCACCTCAGAAGAGCTTCCAATCATGCTTGGAAGCTACTTCCGAAACCCAGAAGTGACTTATATCCAGATATAGTGACTTATATCCAGGTCTTCCCTAGTGAGTCTCTGGTTTGAGCTGGTAACTGAATGATCGTCTTCCAGGTGACCCTGTGTCCTTGGGCTTTGGGCTGGTCTTTGACCATAATAAAGATATTGATTGATTGTCCTTGGGCTGCAGGGGTTCACTTCCTGCTAACAGTGACTCTCAAAGCCACTTCATACATTAGGCCGTGACAAAGCTGCGCTTGTCACCTAGTGTACACCTCACACCACCAATCCAGAGTGTCCCCTTATGGTACTCTTGTCTAGAAAAGGGCTCATTGTATTCATTGCTACATTTTTTGGTATATGCTTAAAACAATTTGAGCACATGCCTGGAAATGCGGTGTGTGAAGCAGCTCTTTCCAGGAAAGTTGGAGTGTTCTTTTGAGGCGTGTGTTGTAATTGTTAATGTTGTTTGTCAACAGGTTTTCTGATGTAAAATCCAAAATAGCAAGTAAGTTTCCCGTTTTGCTGTCCTTGGTTTGTTCTAATCTACTTGAAGACATCCCTATTTCTCCTATTACACTAATGCTGACATTTATTGTTTATTTTCCATTTCTTTGCCCTCAGGTAAGTACCATAATTTAGAGTGCCAATTGATCCAGGAGTTTACCAATGCGCAGAGAAGGGGGCAGATCTCCAGGATGAGAGAAGTAGCTGCGGTCTTGCTTCACTTTAAGGTAAGAAGCATATCGGTGTATAGCTCTAACCCACAAATGCAATTTGAGGACAGGTGTTTGACCTAGGAAATATTTCTGCTGTCTCATTGTGGTTTGTGAGTGACAGAGAACTCCCTGTTTGACTACAACATCTGTATGGAAGTTCAGAACACTGCGGTCCAGGGCTTCCTCCTCATCTATAGATCTTTTTTTCTTTTAGAGGATTTCCAGGTCTTAAAACTGGGCATCCTTGGGAAGTACTTGTAAGATTATCTACTCGGGATGAATTCAGCAGCTGTGGCTAAACCTCATTGGGAGAGGAATGGGGACGGTGCATGTTAGTTCTACTCTTGCCTGTCTCAAGGCGGAGCAGTTTTGAAACCCAAAAAATGTATATTAAAGGGTCTGTTTCAAATGAATCATCGCAAGTCCTTTGCTACACATTTATTCAATTAATAGGAGGTATAAGAGGGTGTTGAATGTGACAAACTAAATAATATCCCACTAGCTCAGGTAGTAAAATAGTCATGTTACTCTGTGTGTGTGTGTGTGTGTGTGTGTGTGTGTGTGTGTGTGTGTGTGTGAGAGAGAGAGAGAGAGATGTGTGTGTGAGAGAGAGAGGGGGGGGGGCTGGTTCAGACCATCCAACAAGTTGTGGTTTGTAGGATCGGGAACACACAGGGAAGGAGACCAAGGCTGCGTGCTTTCCCCTCGCGCACCTGGTTGTGAGGTCGGGATCCTGGTAGTGACAGTAAATCAGACATCCACATGTTGTCTCGTTCCGGGAGCTGTGGTTTCACTGCCACTTAGAAACCAAGGTCTTGGTTTCATATCCTGATTGCAAACTGCAGTTGCACCCACAGTAGATCCTGGGCTTGGACGATATGCAGAACGGAAGTTGAACTAGGATTCTTGAGTCCTAGTTTTGCACCGAGGAGCGGAAAGGGGAGGAGGGAACGGCTCAGTGTTCACGATTCAACAGACCATACTTTGCTGAATTGTCTCAGCTGGCCCATTGTCCTGCTTCTTCTCTTGGTACTGCCTTTGCTGGCAGTATAGGACGTCCAAGGGGCTGAAGAAGGAAAGAGAATGAGGAGGAGGAGGAGGAGGAGGAGGGATGTACTGCAGTCAGTGAGTGATCTTGCCCAAATACAGCTTGGCACATTCATTGCCAGTAGTAAATGTGGCTGAATTATGATCTCCTTTTTCCATAGGGCTATTCCCATTGTGTTGATGTATATATAAAACAATGCCAAGAGGTAAGGTTTGGCTTTATTTTTAAATCAGATGTGCAAAGAATGCATATACTGTACACATGCCATTTTTTGTATAGCTGTGGACATCTTGACGAAACTCTCCCTTCTAAATTTCATAATATCCAGGGTGCCTACTTGAGAGATGATATATTTGAAGATACAGCTTTTCTCTGCCAGAGTGTGAACAAACAGGTTGGAGATATATTTAGCAGTCCAGAGACTGTAATCGCCAAACTTATTCAGAGTATCTTCGAAATCAAGCTTCAGGTGATTTGCAAGAATTTAATGCTTTTGAAAGGGAGCGTTTGAAAGTTCTTTGCTTATTCTTACATTTAATAAACATTTTGTGTTTTTGGAGTTTGCTACAAATGTATTGCTTGCTATTTTGTGACGTTCATAATGTTGCATGAAGGTCATCTGTGGACATATATCTGATGTGTAGTTATGGCTCTGCATTGCCCATTCTTTGTCCTCTGTCCATGCCGCAGTAGTCCTGTGTGCTGAATATGGTTGTGGTGACTAGGTTCAAATTCTAACTTGGTTGTAGACTTACTGGGCAGCCTTAAGCAATTTACACAAACACAGGCTGAAGTTCTCAGTTGTGTAATGAAAGTAGTAGCACAGGATCTTTTGGAGGGCTGATCCAGAGGAGGAATGTGGAATGTTCTGCACCAGCGTTTCCCAAACTGTGAGTGGGGAACTGATTTCTAGTAGGTTTCGAGCAGAGCCTCCAATGAAAACAAGGGTGATGGAAAGATCTGATAACTAATTGCCTCCAGCCCTGAGGCTATTCAAAAATCAGACAGCTGCTAACTGCCCTGCAAAGAGCTGAGCTCCTGCAGTTTGCAAGATAGCTGCTAACTGCCTTGCAAAGAGCTGAGCTCCTGCAGTTTGCAAGCTTGTGTAAATATAGGGAGATAAATGTTCGAGCGTCTTTTCTCTGGTACGTTTTTTTTCCCCAGTCCATCAATGTCAGGTAGTGGGGCAGGTGCAGGCTGGGTCAAATAACTAAGCCTCTCAAGCCTTGAGGCTATTAATTAGCGCTGCCTCGTTAGCAGAAATAAAGTTTTTTGTAAAGAAATTAAAATATAATTACTCTAAATAAATAAAAATATTAATTCTTTCTAGATCTCATTTTTTTTAAGTATCGTAAAGGTAGGTGGGTGCTGATAGAGTGTCATTTTTAAAAGTGGGTCCTGGTGCTAAAATGTTTGGGAACCACTATTCTACACAGTTAAAAATGAAAAACCACCTCAAATAACCAGCTAATACTGTACCTGTAGTACAGCGCAATCCTGTGTAACTTTGCACCGGTGTAACAGTAGATGCACCGGTGTTAGTGCACTTACACCGGTGCATCTACTGTTACACCAGTGCAGAGTTACACAGGTTTGCGCTGTGAGAGTTGTAACAACCCTGCAAGACAAGCAAGTGTTTTTACGCTTGCATTGCAGGTGGGTGGTGGTGGTAAGGCTAAGATGGAGCAGCTTGCCTAAGGCCACCTCATGCAATCATGGCAGAGGTGATATTTGTCCTGGGGAAGTCCAGTTCACTGCTCAGTTGCTTAGCCACTACACTGTACTGGCTCTCAGTGCAAAGGGGAGTGCAACAGTCAGCTCTTCTGCTTCCTCAACACAAAGTAGAAGAAAGGGAATACTAATAGTAAGTTACAGTGAAAAGGTAGATTTGAACAGTGCAGAAACAAAACAACTGATTTTGAAGTGAAGGCAGTGTGGTATTGGCATAGCCGTAGAATTGTTATGGAAGCTTTGCTTTTTTTTAAAAGCATCGGTTGATTTAGTTAAGAAGTTCCCTCAACCTGGCTTACATGCCCCTGAATGTGTCTGAGATGCATGCGTTCTTGAGTGAAATAGATAACTGGGAATGTGTTGGCCTTCATTTCACAGAGTTATATAAGAGACCAGTTGGAAGAACATAAGAAGTCGGATGCTGAGCAGTATCTTCAGAGCCTCTATGAGCTTTATACAAGGTTGGTGTCGCTTAGGAATGTGGCTTTCTGAAGCATTGCATCCTACCAGGGCAAGGGTAGGGAGCCCCCGCTTGGCATGCATGCTTGCTTGTTTGTGATTAAAGCATTTATGCCCTGCCTCTTGTTCTAAACCAGGGGTTCGCAACCTCTTTCCGGCCAAGTATGGTGAGCCAGGATGGTGTAGTGGTTTGGGCCAAGAGCCAGGATGGTGTAGTGGTTTGGGAGTTGGACTTAGACCTAGAAGATCCAGGTTCAAATCCCCGCTCAGCCACGAAGCTTCCTGGGTGACCTTGGGCCAGTCACTATCTCTCAGCCCCACCTACCTCACAGGGTTGTTGTGAGGACAAAAAGGAGGGGAGGAAATATGTACACCACTCTGAGCTCCTTGGAGGAAGGGTGGTATAAAAATGTGAAAAATAAAAATAAAAATAAAAAAAATAAGTACCACCTCCGGCGTCACTCTCCTGCTGCGTACCACCTGAAGTGACTGGCGATGACACCATCGCCAGTTACTCACAGGTTTCCGGAGGCCAGAAAAATGCAGGTGGGGGCTCTGGGTGGGTGGGAGGGCCCTTCTCCGTGTTTATCAGAGGCTTGGCCAAAGGCAGGAGCCTTTCGGGAGCAAAAACGTGGCGCCAAAAGTACCGTGTTGGAGCGGGATTCTGGCGGGCCGGTAGTTCGAGTACCACCAGCAGTCGGCCGAAGTACCACTGGTGGTCCGAGTACCACTGGTTGAAAACTCCTCTTCTAAACAACTTATAATAGATCCCTACAATGCAGTAAAAAGCTCTGGCAGTGTGACAGCCGAGGGAACCCAATGGTGCTGCTCAGGAACCTGGGTAACGTCTTTGGTTGTCCCTGTTTGGCTCCGTCCTTCTGCAGCTCCTCTATCCCTGCATGCTTCCTCCTCTTGGAACTTGGGTTGTTTCCATGCTCTTCAGTGTCAGAAGAAAAGCAGCACACAAAAGAAAAAAAGTTCGTATCATTGGCTGGGTCCAGATGGAGATGCTGACATATGTACATGCAGCATTATTTTTTACCAACACTCCCCCCCCCCCCAAAAAAAAAAATGAAAAAAGTCTCTGGTTGTGGTGGAGTGATAGAGGGACAATGGCACTATATGCCTCTAGACAAGCATAAAGTTCAACTTGTGAAGGTTAATCCCTATTTGTGAAATGCTAGTGTTTATGTTAACGGAGTGGAACACAGAATGTCGCTTCCGCTTGCATCTTCTCACTAGTTCCGCCGGCTGAATGCGCGTTCTGCCGGCAGAACTGGCAGACTGGATTGGGCTGTAATTGTAGCAGGGTCTGAATGGGAAGTGGTGTGAATTGCGGAAGCTATTCCTGTTCTACTGAAATGCATCTGGAAAGAGTTGATACATGAATTTCCTAAGTGATAATTAATGGCTTTTTTAAAGCTGTTCTTGCGTGGAGCTTGCAGTCGTCTCCCATCCAGGGGATTCACCAAGTCTGCACCTGCTTAACTTTGGCAGTGCTGCAGCACCAGGTGCCCCCAAGACCACCCCCAGCACTTCCTAAGTGAACATCGTAAACTGTTTGGACTGTGTGCCTGTATTTTACCTCCTACAAATGAATTGCTCCCCTCTCTTGCTTTTTTTCTCTTAACATAAAGGACTACTAATCTTTCAAGCAAATTGATGGAGTTTAACTTGGGCACTGATAAGCAGACTTTCTTGTCTAAGCTTATCAAATCCATCTTTGTTTCCTACTTGGAGAATTACATTGACGTGGAAATTGGTTATTTGAGAAGCAGGAGCTCCATGATTTTACAGCGGTATTATGATTCAAAAAACCACCAGAAGAGAGCCATTGGGAGTGGAGGGTAAGTTTATTTTCAGGTCACGCACTATTGTATTTTTATAATTTAAAATTGCTGTATCCTCACATCTATTTTAAAGGCATATCTGTTAAGAATATTCGCAAATAAAGTTATAAATGTATGTAGATACCTACTGTAGTGATTAGTTGCTTGTTCAATACATAGTCACAAAGCTAAGCCAAAACTTCTGCAGAGTAGTTCTGTGAAATAATTTTAACACAGCTTCAACTCCTGTGAACTTTCCAGAATGCCTTAATTGCCCTTTCTCAATAGCTGGGGGGAGGAGGAATAAAGGCTACTTTGCACATTACAAAATTAGCAGGTATGGTGCGTCTAGAGATTGTAAAGATTTTGGTCAAGCTTGGATGATGTGCTAGGAGAAGAGGAGTTTTCACATTGGTAGCATAGCCCCCAAGATGACCTGTCCGTGCTAACTTGGCAGAGACAGGCAAACCTATGGTTGACAATGAACAGGAGGTCTTGGGAAGAGTGAGAGTGGCAGAGACAACACCAGATACCTGCTCCAGCTGGATTTGTTTTCAGTGTCTCTATTTTCCAATGAAACGAAAGTGGGTCATGATTGCGATCTGGAGCCATTCTGAGGCGCGGGGAGGCCTGCAGAGGGTTCCGCAGGCTCCCTGCACCCCCCAGGGGAGTGAAAGAAACCCCTTATTTTGCTCAGCGGTGGTGGCGCCGGCACGATCCCGGAAGTGCCGATGCCATCACCGCAGTCGCCACCCATTGTAGAGAACCATTGTTTTTGGCTGGGGCGTTGCAACACCCCCGTTTGGGAGCCTCTGGTCTAAGGTGTGTGCCTTTTCTGAAGAAATCAAGATCCATGGTTGCTGTTTTGAAAAGTGTAATATTACTAGTGATTGTTCTTTTGGTGGCCCAAAGTAACAATTGGATAAATGTTCCCGTTTGGTGTATTCAAGCATTCAAGACCTCAAAGAAAGAATAAGGCAACGTACAAACCTGCCGTTGGGCCCAAGTATTGATACCCATGGCGAAACTTTCCTGTCCCAGGATGTAGTGGTTAATCTCTTACAAGAAACTAAGCAAGCTTTTGAAAGGTGCCACAGGGTACGTATGCCTCCGATGGTTTGCCAGGCAAACTGTTCTAGTGTGTACTCGCTTCTACGGTTGTTGATCAAATCTGTTGTTTTAGTTCCTTTAGTTTTTATGCCGCTTTTGTGAGCTGATTGGAAAACTATTCCTAGTGGGAATGCAGCATATAAATATATGGAAGAAATGTTTCAGAACATTTTACTGACAAGGCTTGGATAAGGTTGATGGGCGCTCCAAGATGGCGATCCGTTTTGAAGGCCCTCTGGTGTATGATCCCTGGTTGTCATGAGGAGGCCTCACCCCTCTAGCTTCGATGCCGGCACAAACCAAGGCCATGCCACCTTAGCACGAGGAGTTTGGTCTCCTCTGTGGTTGTTTTGTCCACTCCTGACCAAGGAGAAAGAAGTCACCCCTGAGCCACAGGGGGAATAAAGCAACTATCCCTGACCAAGGGAATAGTTCAGGTAGAAATCTGCCACCAGCACTGGTGGCAGATTATCCCTTCCAGTCCCAGGCTACTGGGAAGGGGTGCAGAGTGAACCGTTGGTCCCACTGGGCTGACTGACCAAGCCAGCCAGGGGATACAACGTGCAACACAGGTAGTACGTGACAAAGCACAAAGGCTTCAGGACTTAGACTCCATGGTTCCAAAGAAACACTCTCAGGTAAAATAGATAGGTGTTTATTAAGTTTAGGCTACGCAACCCAGCATAGTAAGACGGTTAAAAGATACAGGCAACTAAGTTGCAACTATAAAGGCATAACATCCAAATACAAGAATACAGCACAAAATAATAAAGGAATAACTCCTCAGCTAAACACATTTCCCTACACACTCACCAAGATGAGAAAAGGATTGTCGGCCACCCTAGGCAGGATGGTGCAGGGCTGACTTGCCCAAGGCTGGAGGGCTGAAGTCAGGCCATAGGAGTAGCAGTAGACAGGGAGAACTATCTCCAACAAAGATCAGTTAGAGAATGAAGAACACAAGACACAAAATGGATTCCACCAGAGAAGCTTAAGTAGACTTTTGGGGTAAGATGAGTGACGGGGGGAGCAGACCAATCAAGGGACAGCACATAAGAGAAAGTTCCCGAAGATGAGCTCACTCTTCGCTCCCCCTCCCAACCAGAGAAGCGCGTGATGGCCAGCGCAGGTGGTTGAAGTTAATTGGGAGAAGTTGCTGTATCACTGTTCCCATGAAGATAAGGGGTAAACAGGCCAGCTCAAAGCAAGGCTCCCAAGGCCTTTGGCCATGCGCCAATCACTGGGGCTCTGCAGCAGGCAGGCAGAAAAACCAAGACAGGAAATCCAAAATGGAGACAGACCAAAGATTTAGACAGGCCTTCACTACACTGGTGTGTTTCAGACACACATGTAACCCAGATAGCAAGGCCTATCTTGGTGTTTAAGTACTCCGGCCGTTTAAACCAATTTCTGAAAGAGTTTCAATTAAATTGAAGGAAGGAATGACAGTGCTGAGTTTAGAGAGAGGGAGATAGGTGAAGGACAGGAAGTTGTCATTCTGAGAGAGGTGCAAGAGCTGAATGGGGCCCCAAGGACAGGTAGAACTGCTGAGATTTCAATGGGTGCCTCCTGCACGTGTCCAAACATTTCTCTGCAAACATACGGGCAGAAACGTCTTTATAAAACGAAGACCTGGGTCTTCGGGATAGTAATTTCTATTTGCGTGTTGCTTCTGCCCCCGCCCCGGTTGTATAGGCTTGATTGCACCCATGTGAAGTGTTCTACACTTACAATCACTTCCACAGAATGCTTCCTGTCTTGGCTCCAGGAAAGTGCTAACAGGTTATCTCCCCTTTTTTAAAAGCTCTCCGATCCTTCAGATTTGCCGAAGAATGCCTTCCGAATTTTCTCTTTGCTCGTAGATTTCTTGTGTATCGAGCACATTGATTATGCTTTGGAAACTGGGCTGGCTGGTAAATACAAACCTGTTTTTATTTCTCTTTAACTTCACAGCTTATAGTGACTATAATATATGACAGTTACTTGAAATTTGATTTCTGTAACGACTGCATAACTACCAAGCTATATATTGTGGAAGGGACTAAAAAGATCATTTTAGTTCATGGCTGAGCTGGACTAAATTACTCATTTTTATTCTATATTTACTATCAATTTTGTTAACCCCTTGAGCTTTTATGGAAAGGCAGGATATAAATCTTTTTAAGTAAATAAAATGACTGGCAATATTTTAATATTGTAATATATTTCTAATCTGTCCCAACCTTTAGGCTCCAAACAAAGAACAGCACTGTAAAAAGTACCGTATTGTCCCGAGTATAAGACACACCTGATTATAAGACGCACCCTTAAAGATTGGCGCTATTAAAAAATGTAATTAAATCACTGGCATTAAATTGCAACAGCCTGATTATAAGACACACCCCTAGTTTAAAAACTTAAATTAGGAGAAAAAAGTGAGTCTTATACTCAGACCAATATGGTAATAATAACCCCTAGACAAAAAACCCCAATGACCAGTTGAAAAGGTCCTGTACTTGGCTTAAAAAAAACACAAACCCAGGGCTCCTGATACACCTACCTTCACACAGCACGCAATCAGTTCCTTTTGATCACTGGCAGTTGTGGCCATTGTTACCTAGAATTTCTGGTGTGTGTTGGGTGGATTGTTGTCTTAACCTCATTTAATTGATCGCGTCATTTACTCTGCGTGTTCCCCCTAGGTATTCCCTCTCCAGACGCCAAGAACGCAAACCTTTACTTCTTGGATGTTGTGAACCAGGCCAACACCATTTTTCATCTCTTTGACAAGCAGTTCAGTGACCACCTGATGCCACTAGTCAGGTAGATCACCTGTTGTATCTTGGTGCAAATCTTTGTGGAGTTTGCATTCATACTTGTTCCTTAATACAGGAAGTAGAGTTATGTCATAATTGTTCCGCCACTGAGGCTGTATAAAAGGAGCAGGTCAAGTAATCAACCAACTACTAATAGAGGGAAAGATGTATTCGAGGGCTTCCTTGCATCTTGCCAGTCTAGGGTCTGGGCTCGCTGCCCAAAGCCTGCCTGTCCTTGTGCACACACTGGTGTCTGCGTCTTCTCCATTAATAATCTCCAGGTTTTTGCCACCAGGAGCCCATTATCAGTGGCGTCGCTCCGGTAGGGGCGGGGCTATAAGTTTCGCTCCATCCTAGTCCCTTTACCGAGTGAGCAGGAGCAGGAGCTGCTGCTTTCTCCGCACGGGAATGGCTCCGACAGTGAGGGGGCGGGGCCGCCTCCTGCTCGCGCGGTAAAGGGACTAGGACGGAGCGAAACGTACGGCCCCGCCCCTACCGGAGCGACGCCTTTGCCCATTATTCAGTGGTGGTGTATAAACACTTTTCCATACAAAGCCTGGGTTATAATAACAGAAATTTTAAGGACTAATTAATAGCAGGAAAAAGGACCACTGGGATACGGAGCCAGATTTGGAGGAAGAAGATAAGATCTGTCTCTGGGTGGAAGGATATGAAAACATGAAGCGTGTGAATTTCTTGCACGTTGACCTATCGGAAACCCATACTAACTTGAAACCCTTGACTTTTGAGCTCACATAACTTTCCTCTACAGCAATACCGTGACTTCCATCCACTTGACTTTCATCACTTTACTCCTTCAGCCATTTTCAACTAGAACCACGTTTCAGATTTCGTCCACGTGCTTTCTTCTTTTGTCCAATTTCATCCAACCTCCCACAATGTTCGTCTACCTTCTTATGTTTGTTTTTCTTTTATTTCTGTTTATTTAGGTTTCGCACGCATTCACATGTGTTATATACAGTAGTTATGTTTTTCGCCAGCCAGAATAAATTTGCAAGCTAAATAAGGCTATGCTTTGACATTCATCCATTTTTTACTTTCGTTCATGATCTGGTTCCTAACCAGACAAAAGTGCAAGGCATTGCTGTATTCCTCCTGACAGTTAGAAACTTGCTCTTGTGTTTGAAATTAAATATGTCCGTTTTTACACTGAGATGTTCAGTATTCTGTAAATGCTATCTAATATTGGTGCCTAGGAATATGTGATATGCTCCCGGTATTTGTTTCCCCTATCACCCCCACTTTCTTCCTCCAAAAGTGATCCCCAATTCTTCCCCTGACATCAGTTAAGTTGTTCCTTACATAATTGGCTAGCACAATTTGGGGGGGGGGGGAGATGTGTAAATAATGGGGAGGACAAGATAGCAAATCCTTACAGATTCTGGGGCAGGGAATCCAGTATGTTTTCAGGTGATTCATTCGTTTGAAATTAACTGTGGATAATGATGACTTCCCTTCCCCTGATTTATCACAGCTCTTCTCCGAAACTCTCTGAATGCCTCCAGAAGAAAAAGGATATCACAGAACAAATGGAGGTGAAACTGGACATGGGCATCGATAGGCAAGTGGAGATTTTGTATTTCACTTTCTGTTTTTACATCAAGCTACTAAAGTTGTTGGTCTCTTCTGTTGGGCAAATAATGAAAAATTGCAAAGAAAAATTACAGAGATTATGTGTAGAAAAAACGACGGCCACTCATCTTCTCCTCAGGGGGTGTGGAGACCGGATAATCTCAAAAGATCTGAACATAAAACAACACTAGATGTTTAATACACATGACCTGCTGGTGAATGTTTAAACTTCTAGAACAAGGGTGGATGCAGTCATGGCCCACTGGTTCTGGGGGCCTGTGGGGAATAGGTCTGCCCCTGTACTTCACCAGAAGTTGGTGGCCTGTTTCGATGAGGGATGGCGTCGACTGGGGCCTTGTCAGGCTTCAAGCGCTGTCTTTAAAATGGCCCCCTGGTATTTTGTTTTTGAAGGACGCTGAATTGCATGATCGGACAGATGAAGCACATCTTGGCCGCAGAACAAAAGAAGACCGATTTCAAACCTGAAGATGAGAACAATGTTCTAATTCAGTACACTAATGTGAGTAGCTATATATAGATTTGTCGGTGACGAGCAGCCCGGCAGGTAATGGGAGAGCCGCTGGCTGTCTTCCCCCTGGACCGCTGACTCCGCTGGCTGTATGTGCTTTATCAGGCTGGCGCCTCACTTAATCGGCAAGCTTCCTCCACTTTTCGAGGAATTCTGACGCATTTCTATTGTGCAATTTCAGCCTGGGCGAGAACTGTTGTCGTTTCTAAATGCTCAGCATTTCTCATCATTGGTGTCCTGTTGAGCTCGATAAAAATCCTATACCTGGAATTGCAGAGCAGAGCGAGACCTTGCGATAATTTAGTCCAACCCCCTTTCCTAAGGCAGGATGTGTCTGTGTATGAAGACACGTTATTTACTACTGTGGTTTAGTGTTTGCCAAGCCACCCTCCGTCTGTAGGAGCTCTAATTCTAGCTATACGGGAGGGCAGAAAACATGCTTTGCATGAAGAAGATCCCTGTTTCAATTCCTGGCTTCTCCAGTTAAAGGACCTCAGGTGGCCGGTGGTGGGAAGGACCCTGAAGAGTTATTGCCAGCCAGAGCAAGCAGTGGTCTGACTCTGTCTCTCGGGCACATGTCCAGTGGAGTAACGCCCCCCCCCCCCCAACTATGCTGCGTCAGATTCTGGAAGACAAAGATCTGCTCCTAACTCTGCCCTTCATGCTCCTGGGCCTTGATGACAGAACTTCAGTGTATTAAAAAATTCACATTAGGTTCAGTCTCAAATATTGGGCATAGCTCTCTCCTGCAGCAGCCTGCCTGCATTGCACAAAGTAAGTACAGCTGCGTGGTCGAGTGTGGGAGGCGCCAGCCAGCAGAAAAAAGTCAGACTGTAAAAGGATACCACCTGGAAAGTAGCTGTTTATGAGAGATTGGACATTTATATATATTGTAACCCCCCCAAGGGGGGGGTTAGGACAGCCTGCCCATGTACACCGCCTTGGATTAAAGTCGGAGGAGAAATCCAATGACCAAGAAAGGCGGTATATAAATACTGTATATTATTATTATTATTATTATTATTATTATTATTATTATTATTATTATTATTATTATTATTATTATTATTATTAATAATAATAATAATAATAATAATAATAATAATAATAGGTAATAATAGGTAATAGTAGGATAATGATATTGGAAGTGGGAAGATGCGGGAAGGAGAGCATAAAACTCCTCCTTTGCATCACGGGCCCTTTTTTCCTTGAGTTGAAAGCATTATCACTGCTATGGGGTTTCTTCCATGTGGCCACTGTGAGTTTGGCAAGAGAGCAGTGGCAACAAGGGACTGTGTACTCCACTGATCCCCCAGCACTTTCGGTAGCCCCCTCCCAGGGAGTGCCATGAGCTGCTGTTACCATCTGCCTGATGGGGGCTGCAAGAATCATCCTGCTCCAAGGACGAGTGCAGACCAAACCGGAGTGAAAACCGGAGTCAGCAGTGAGATGTGTTTGGGTGTTCTCAATTTTTACCATAACACCATTTTTAGGACTTTTTGATGAAAAACACTATAATTTGTATCAAATTAAATACAATGTGTATGTCTGTGTCCTTTTAAAAAAATAAATATAAATAAAATGAACACTGTTTGATGTGGCTTTGCCTCTGAGCACACCAGCTCCGTCTTGCCTACACTGGCTGGCAGTGGCTCTCCAGGGTGTCGTCTTCCAGAGGTGTCGTGGCCGTGTTAGTCTGTTGTTGCAGCAGCAGCAACAAAGAGCCTTGCTGCACCTTAAAGACTAACCCATTTGTTTCAGTAGAAGCTTTCATGGACTGCAAGTCCACTTCATCAGATGCATGCACTCGTGATGAAATAAATCTGTTTGTCTTTACGGTGCTATAAGACTCTTGGTTATTTTTCCAGGATATCAGACAAGATTCTTTCCCAACCCTACCTGGAGTTGCCAGGGATTGAACCTGGGACCTTCTGCATTCTGGCCCTTCCCTCCGCTGCTGTGGTGGCCCCTGTGGTGGTCCCTGCCCATTTTCCCACAGTGCTTTCAAGCTTGAGAGCGCCCTTCCCTCCATTCTCCTCTTAACTTCCCTGCTTGCCTTTCAGGCCTGTGCCAAAGTCTGTGCCTATGTCAGAAAGCAAGTGGAAAAGATCCGGCATTCCATGGACGGCAAGAACGTGGACACGGTTCTGATGGAGTTTGGCGTCCGCTTCCATCGGCTCATCTATGAGCATCTGCAGCAGTATTCCTACAGCTGCATGGGGGGCATGTTGGCCATCTGCGACGTGGCCGAGTACAGGAAATGCGCCAAGGAGTTCAAGGTACATAGTGGCTCGTCTTGCCAGGGGCCGCATGGGGCCTCGACTCGGTGCTTAAGCTGCGGTACAATGGGAACCATTGAGCGACCTGCCTCTCTGGCTTCTTGTTTTGAACATGGAGAAGGTGACAAAGCACCTTGTGCGCTAGCGGTGCTGGGCTGTTGCGCCGATTGTATGGCTGCCCTCAGAGGCGTAACAAGGGTGGAGCGAAGGCAAGTAGTTCTACAAGACTCCGTTACACTGGAGTCAGCGGCCCCTCCCCCTTGCTGTTGGAGCCATTCTGGCGGCAAAGGCAACACGCAGGACACTCCCCTGTTGCTGCTGGAATGGCTCCAACAGCAAGGGGGAGGGGCCGCTGACTCCAGTGTAACGGAGTCTTACAGAACTATTTGCCTCTGCTCCACCCTTGTTTCACCACTGGCTGCCCTCACCGCTGGCTACTTACACTGGTTTTGCTTTGCTTTTCCCCATTTCTGTAGATTGCATTGGTCCTGCAGCTGTTCGACACGCTCCACTCCCTTTGCAACCTCCTGGTCGTCGCTCCAGATAACCTGAAGCAGGTGTGCTCGGGTGAGCAGCTGGCCATTTTGGACAAGCACATCCTCCATTCCTTTGTGCAGCTCCGCCTGGACTACAGATCTGCGCGTCTCGGTCGCCACTTCAGCTGAGAGAAGAGCGGAAGCAAAACTGAGCGTTTGCCAGGACTTGGCGTACGAGACCGCACAGCGGTGGCTTCTGTGGGGTGGGGGGGGAGAGGAGGTGAGCGGTGGGGGGATGGGGGTGAGTGCTCCGAACAAAAATAACTGCCATAACTTAAACTGGGCCTTTCTGTTTGTCCTCTTTTCATCTTCCTTGTGAAATAAATGGTCTCCAGAGGTGAAAGTTCTGCAAAGGCCCTTCCTGTGGTGCATTCAGGAGAACCTGGGGCGGCTGCCAGAAAGACAGCAATCCACTCGAGCCTTTCTGAATGGAGGGACGGGGTGGGGGTGGGGGGAAATCCCGTTTTCGGCTTTTGTCCTCAAGTGAATGACTTGGGTTTCTGTGCATCTGAATGTTAGCAAAATGGATTCATCTTGCCATTCTCCCCACCCCCACCCCCACCTCCACCAGGCAACATCTTGCAATCACCCTGTAGTAGAAAGCATATTCAACAGGCAGGAAGAAACGGCCTCGTGGCTCCACCTATTGTAGGCGGGTGCTCCTTCAAGTGTTGTGCTCTCTCAAAACATCATCCACGACTTGGCTCCATGCTCTGAATAAGGTTGAAAACCATCCAATTTGGTCCTGTCGTTTCCCCCCCTCCCCCGGTCCAACTTTATTCCTGACACAGAGCTCCTGTTCAACAGCAGGCTTCTCTGCTTAGTCCAACAAGGTCTCTTCCCCGATTTGTCCCTATAGTTGCCCGGGGCCTTGTTCTTGCTGCTGGCTTTTCCTTACAGCTCTCTGTTTGTGCACATATGTGCAGTTTTCCGAGAGAACCTGGTGATAGGAGGTGGTCTGCCTACAGCCACTGCAGGCAGCTGGGGTGTGCAACAGATAACAGCAGTCAGCATTGCCATCTTTTTTTTCTGGCAGGCCTCCTGTGCCCTCTAGCCAGGTGCATGACAAGCAGAAATTCATCAGCTTGAACCTTCTGCCAATATGGAGATGCAGGGATGGGATGGGGAAAAGCATCACCTTCTGAATCTACGCGTGTTATGCAGATGTCAAAGATGAAAAAAAAAGTTTGCAGCGTATTTATCAGAGAGTAGAGCCAACACTCTTCACAATTCGCTTGTATAAAAGTCATGTACTTCAACGGGGCGTCTGTGTCTAAAATTCATGTTTGTTTTGAATATAGAAGCCATGTCGCTGGCTTCTGCAGTTCCGTCCAGCTGTCTCTTTTTCAGAGGCCCACTGAAGCTGGGCAGAATTCAGCAGATCCCTTTTTTCTCATCCCGGCAGCGTCGCGATAGGAGGAGCTGCCCCCTGTCAGAGAGACGGTGCATTTTTCTCAGACTTGAGCCTTGGCTGCCTTTTCGGCCAATGGATTAGAATCACCTTACAGCTGACTAAACGAATCCGCTTGCCTAATTTTTGACAGTTCCCATGAGATCGAGAAGGCTTCCCATGAACCTGTTAATGGGCACTTTGGTCTTTTTCCTTTTGTTCAGAACGTAGCAGGACGAAATGCCGTCTGTCCTCTGGCTGCGTCTGCCCAGGCCTGCACTGAAGCCCTTCTCTAGTAGGAGAAGGTTGTTGAGAAGTGATGCGCAGCTGGTGAAAGTGTCCGAGTCCGTGGAAGGGGTTTGCTGTATCCTGACCCGTCCATAGCTTCTAATTCAGTTTTGCGTTTACATCCACGTTCTTAAGAGTTGCCGGCAAGGCACCCTGTTCGTAAGAAGCTCTGGCTCACTCTGGCTCAGAGCCAGATGGATGCCTTCTTTGTTCTGCAGTGGGAGCGGGATGATGGGAAGCAGTTGGACTGTGTAAGCAGTGAGTTGAAAGAAGAAGGTTCTGGAAACCTGCAGGTTTCCTCTCTGCCTGAGAGACCAACCAGATGCAGTTGGTCTCAGTCATGGGAGAAACGAAACCAAGGTCATTTGCTGGTAACTGTCTTAGCTGCTGAAAATCTGAGCCAGAGTAAGGGCAGAGGGTGCTTCTCCTCTTCTTCTTCTCCACAGAATTCAAAGAGGTGAATTGTGCTGTGGGGTACACTGCTGCACCCCAAAGAGCATCTGCCAGAACTCCGTGCTCTCTTAACATTTCCACTTCCTAGCATCCTGCACGCTTTTAAATGTCTCCAGGCCCAGTCAGTACCACCGCCTGGTTTTTCATGCTGTAGATTTTCCTTTTTTAAAAAACCCACAAAAGAAGAAAAAGACTTGAGCACAGTATTATAGTGATAAACCAGAGAAGGAGAAGCCCGCCAAGCGTTCTCAAAGCATTCTGGGGGAGCGCCTGCTTTGTTCCGTTGCAGGGCTCTCTTTGGCGGCCATGGCAGAGGCACAAACGGTTCTGTGGACACGGGCGGGGAGGCGCTTGCCGTACAGCTGCCACTTTCGGAAGCTGTGAAGTGGATTCCAAGCATATTTCTCCGATACCTCTCAATCTGAGAGCCAGCATTTTAAAGCGGTGCATTTTCTGCTCGCCAGTATAAATCTTTGTACAATTTTTTTTTTTAAAAAAGAAAAAGTTTGTACAATTTGTAAAGATTCTGAAATGGCATGCAAGAAACATCTGGCAGAGTTGCAAGTCTGCAAAATCGCATCAGAACGCTTCAAAACTTCCTTTGTTGTGAGTTTTTTTTCCCTTTTCAATAAGTTTTGAAACCTGTACAACTGTTGCGTTACTGTATTTGTTGCAATGCTCTCCATTAAGCCCATTAAAATGAATATTGACAGAGTAGGATTTGGAAGGCTCCTTTAAGTTAGCCATATACCTAGTGTTCCATCCTCAAGTTACCTTCAAATTTGTTTCCTTTAAAGTATCTTAAAGCGCAGTAAATCCTGCCTCCTGAAATCATTTTATTTCAGTGATCAAAATTGGAGTAGCCCAGATCTTCCTGCCAAGAAAATGCCCTTCCAAGCTTGAGTAGTGCCCTTTGTGGTTTTCTTGCGAGTAGATCTAGCTTGGCTGCCGGCGCTGATCCTTTTGAAAGTGTAAAACGTTTGTTTCCTCCTGTTGCCACTGTCTCCTTTTAGCAGTGGAGATATTAAGAGGCTATAGTGGTCGCTTCTATCAGGGGCAGAACAGGTGCTTGGCAGGCCAAAGGTCTTGGGTTCGATCGCGAGCACTTCCAGAATTTCAGGTAGGTGGGTTGAGAGAAATGACCTCCTTGGCTCATGCAGCCTAGACAGTCCTGGGCTGGCTGGACTAATGGGCACAGCCAGGATGAAGTGCGCCTCTCTGGAAACGGCAAGCACAAAGCTGGAGTGTTTTCTAAAGGTAAAGGTGACCCCTGACAATTAAGTCCAGTCATGTCCGACTCTAGGGTGTGGTGCTCATCCCCATTTCAAAGCCGAAGAGCCAGCGTTGTCCGAAGACGCCTCCGTGGTCATGTGGCTGGCATGACTCTCCTTGCCGCAGCGCATAGCATGCAGCTGGAACATGGAGCTCTGTTTACCTTCCCGCAAGCAGTACCTATTTATCTACTTGTATTGACATGCTTTGGACCTGCTTGGTTGGCAGGAGCTGGCCAAGCAACGAGCGCTCACCCTGTTGCAGGAATCGAACTGCCGACCTTTCGATCGACAGCTTATGGTTTAACCCGCTGCATCACCCGCTGGCCTGGAGTGTTTTCTACTCCCCAATAAAAACATAAATAAATTTTCGTTAATGTAAATTTGCAAAAGTTACACTCAAATTTTGCATCATAGCCACAATTGAAAAACCTTTTACTAAACGGAACTCCAGATAGCAGATAAAAACCTGGCAGGTTTCTAGGTGGAGAGATCATGATCTCCTTAAAGCCATCTGTTAAGCTGTACAGTATTATATAGAGCAAGAATGTGAGGGTGGGCTTCCTTGTTCAAACCAGACTTGAGTGTTTGCATTGCCCTGACTCAACACAGGTTATGGGGCAGAGCCAAAAACATAGCAGAGCTTTCTGTTGGAGCTAAGTGAGCACAAAACAATTCTATCCCGCCGTTCTCCCTTTGTGGGACTCGAGGTGCCAACTCCTTGCCACAGGCTCCGTGCCACAGGCTTGCCTTGACTTGAGGTGGAACTCCTTGCCACAGGATGTGGTGATGGCACCTGGCCTAGATGCCTTTCAAAGGGGATTGGACAGATTTATGGAGGAAAGTTCCATCACAGGTTACAAGCCATGATGGGGGATAAGCAACCTTCTGGTCTTAGTAATAGGCTCTCTCTGAATGCCAGATGCAAGAGAGTGGCAACAGGAAACAGGTGATCTTGTTGGCTGTGTGCTCCCTTGAGGCATCTGGTGGGTCCACTGTGAGATACAGGAAGCTGGACTAGATGGGCCTTTGGCCTGATCCAGCAGCTGGGCTCTTCTGATGTTCTCTAATGAGGTGGCTTCCAAAATCAATTGAAAATATTAATATAATGAAACGGAACACGGCAGCGGTTATGATTAAGCAGAGGAACAAAAAAGGCATTCAGAAAAGGCTGGTTTCCAGTAAAATACAAGCAGGGATGGAAATAGCTGCCCGGCAGAAGGCAGGGAATCCTACATTTTGGAGGCTACCCCGGAGAAGGTCGGTCCTCTTGCATGGTGCCACCCATCTAGCCTCAGAGAGCAGAACGGGATGTGCTGGATGTGCAAGAGAGACGGGCTGCCTCCATCCCTCCCTGATCTTACCGAGGAAGGTGCAGCATCTTGGCCCCAAGTCATGTGGTGCCTTAAAGGGTAATCGCCAGCACCTTGCATCACACCCGGGAACAAACGTAACCGATGCAGCTGAAACAAACATGGAATAGCGGGTGGCTGTCAGCAGTGCCACAATGACAGTGCAGTGTTTTCTGTGGCGCAAAGGAGTTCTGAGCTGCAGCTGCACATGCTGAAGTGACAGAATGGAGCATTTTGGGTGTGTGTGTGTGTGGCATTTTGGCCTAGCACCTGCATAAAGCACTCCCCTGCAAGAAGAAAGCTAGCAAAGCAGAGGAAGGCTCTAGAATCTGTCTCCCTGAAGTGTCATGTTATACTTGCTGGAAGTTCTTTATGTGGGGAAGAGTCAGGACCACTTGCAGGTCTGGGGGGGGGGCTTGGTGGACCCCTCTGATCTTCTTAATGGGCCCCTCTTTCTTTGGAGGGGGGGGGTTGGACATGGGTGCTTTTGAACCAACAGTAGTAAAGGCAGCTTTCTAGCCTGCACTCACTGGCCATGTTCGACTCCCCACGATGCCCCATAGGGTGCTGCGTGGGGCACTGTGGAAAGAGAGGCTGGGTGGCAGCTGCTAGCCCAAAAGAAAGCATGTCCACCACCTTGTTGCCCCCACAATGAGGTGGGGACCCCAGTCAGTGGGTGCTGGGTGCTGGCTGGACCCAATCCTCCCTGGGGCGCTAAAGCAGTGGCAGTCCCCAACAGACTGCTTGGGCCCCCATAGTTGCCCTGGTGGTGCCGCCAGCTGATGCCAGTCCTGGGGGCGTTCCAGAACGGTATCTTCCACCCCCAGGGAAGACAGGGCAGTGCAGTCTAGCACCTCACCCTGAGAGCAAACACTGGGCGGAGTCTGGGAGGGAGAGATGCATTGTGGGCAGATCCGTGTAATGAAGCCCCTGCAGCCGGTTTTCATAAACAAAAGCAACATGGGGAGGGGGCATTTTTGGTCAGAGAAATGGGGAAGGGGTGCTTCTTTCCCCAGCTACTGTCCAGCCACCCCTGCCAAGCTCCTTCCCTCCTCCTGCCTCCCTCGGGTGCCAGTTGCGTTTATATTTGCAGGTGCGTATCTGGTACTTTGAGGCCAGCGGGTGGCGCAGCGGGTTAAACCACTGAACCATGAGCTGTCGATCGAAAGGTTGGCAGTTCGATTCCTGCGACAGGGTGAGCGCTCGTTGCTTGGCCAGCTCCTGCCAACCTAGCAGTTCCAAAGCATGTCAATGCGAGTAGATAAATAGGTACCGCTTGCGGGGAGGTAAACAGCGCTCCATGTTCCCGCCGCATGCTACTCGCTGCAGCAAGGAGAGTCACGCCGGCCACATGACCATGGAGGCATCTTCAGACAACGCTGGCTCTTCGGCTTTGAAATGGAGATGAGCACCACACCCTAGAGTCGGACACGACTGGACTTAATTGTCAGGGGTCACCTTTACCTTTACCTTATCTGGTACTTTGCAGGAAGGGGTCTGTAGGAATTTGGGGCGGGGGAGCTGCAGAAAAAAATGGCACAATTTCTTTATTGCATGTATATTCCAACTTTGTTCCATCATGGAACTTAAAGAGGTCTATATCTGGTTCTGCAGAATGTAGGGAACACCACTAGACCAGTCAGATATGACCTAAACCATATCCCTTATGAGTATACAGTGGAGGTGAAGAATAGATTTAGGGCATTAGACCTGGTAGACAGAGTGCCTGAAGAACTATGGACGGAAGTTCGTAACATTGTACAGGAGGCAGCAACTAAAACCATCCCAAAGAAGAAGAAATGCAAGAAAGCAAAGTGGCTGTCAGATGAGGCTTTACAAATAGCTGTGGAAAGAAGGAATGCAAAAAGCAAAGGTGAAAGGGAAAGATATAAACAACTGAATGCAGATTTCCAGAGAATAGCAAGGAGAGATAAGAAGGCCTTCTTAAATGAACGATGCAAGGAAATCGAGGAAAACAACAGAATGGGGAGGACTAGAGATCTCTTCAAGAAAATTGGAGATATCAAGGGAACGTTTTGTGCAAAGATGGGCATGATAAAGGACAAAAAAGGCAGAGACCTAACAGAAGCAGAAGAGATTAAGAAGAGATGGCAAGAATACACAGAAGAACTATACAAGAAAGATCTGAATGTTCCTGATGACCACGCTGGTGTGGTCACTGACCCAGAGCCGGACATCCTAGAGAGTGAAGTCAAGTGGGCCTTAGGTAGCATCACTAACAACAAAGCTAGTGGAGATGATAATATCCCAGCTGAGCTACTTAAAATCCTAAATGATGATGCTGTGAAAGTGCTGCACTCAATATGCCAACAAATTTGGAAAACTCAGCAGTGGCCAAAGGATTGGAAAAGGTCAGTTTACGTTCCAATTCCAAAGAAGGGCAGTGCCAAAGAGTGCTCAAACTATCGCACAGTTGCACTCATTTCACATGCTAGCAAGGTTATGCTCAAAATCCTACAAGCTAGGCTTCAGCAGTATGTGGACCGAGAACTACCGGACGTACAAGCTGGGTTTCGAAGAGGCAGAGGAACTAGAGATCAAATTGCCAACATGCGCTGGATCATGGAGAAAGCCCGAGAGTTCCAAAAAACCACCTACTTCTGCTTCATTGACTACGCAAAATCCTTTGATTGTGTGGATCACAACAAACAGTGGCAAATTCTTAAAGAGATGGGGGTACCAGACCACCTTACCTGTCTCCTGAGAAACCTGTAAGCGGGTCAAGAAGCAACAGTTCGGACCGGCCATGGAACAACCGACTGGTTCAAAATTGGGAAGGGAGTACGGCAAGGCTGTATATTGTCACCCTGCCTATTTGTCACCCTGCATAACTTATATGCAGAGTACATTATGAGAAATGCAGGGCTGAATGAATCGCAAGCCGGAATCAAGATTGCCGGGAGAAATATTCAAGATTCTCCCGGAATCAAGATTGCCGGGAGAAATATCAACAACCTCAGATATGCAGACGATACCACCCTAATGGCAGAAAGTGAAGAAGAACTAAAGAGCCTCTTGATGAGAGTGAAAGAGGAGAGTGCAAAAGTTGGCTTGAAACTCAACATTAATAAAACTAAGATCATGGCATCTGGTCCCATCAATTCCTGGCAAATAGAAGGGGCAGAAATGGAAGCAGTAACAGATTTTACTTTTCTGGGCTCCAAGATCACTGGAGACGGAGACAGCAGCCATGAAATTAAAAGACGCTTACTCCTTGGAAGGAAAGCTATGGCAAACTTAGACAGCATAATAAAAAGCAGAGATATCACCATGCCAACAAAAGTTCGCATAGTCAGGGCGATGGTGTTCCCAGTAGCAATGTATGGTTGCGAGAGTTGGACCATAAGGAAGGCTGAACGCCGAAGAATAGATGCTTTTGAACTGTGGTGCTGGAGAAGACTCCTGAGAGTCCCTTGGACTGCTAGGAGATCAAATCAGTCAATCCTAAATGAAATCAACCCTGACTGTTCCCTGGAAGGACAGATACTAAGGCTGAAACTCAAATATTTTGGCCACCTAATGCGAAGAGAGGACTCTCTGGAGAAGACTCTGATGCTGGGAAAAATTGAAGGCAAAAGGAGAAGGGGAAGGCCAAGGATGAGATGGTTAGACAGCATCACCGATGCAACGAACATGAAAATGAGCAAACTCAGGAAGATAGTGGAGGACAGGAAGGCCTGGCGGGATATGGTTCATGGGATCACGAAGGGTCGGACACGACTTAACGACTGAACAACAACAACAACATATCTGGTTCGGGGGGGGGGGGTCTTAGAGCTGCTTCGCTTTAGAAAAGTGGCTGCATCTGCCTACAGCCCTCTCCACTGGGCACAACAATGCCCCCTCCCTCAGTTGCTTTTATTTTCAAAAGCTGACTTTCGGGATTTTGGTAGATGAATTTGCATGTAATTGGGTAGTTTGCTCCTGGTATGAGAAACTGAACATATTCACTCACCCGTGGTGGGATCTGAACCCATTCCCAAGCTCTCTCTCTCTCTCTCTCTCTGTGGGGGCTCTTTTTAGCCCTGTCAGCAGCACAGGGATTCTGTGCGCCTAGGCAGGTGGCTCTGTCAGACCCTGTCCAATGCACAACAAACTGGGCAGGAGGCCGTAGGTTGCCGACCCTGTCCCAAGGGCTTGTGACTTTGGGAAAAACAAGTCTAGCAAAACAAAAGAAGCACCCCCAACTCTAATTGTCCTCACCAACCCCATGACTAAACTCCATCAAGGAGGCACATTGCGTCAACAGACCTCCTGAACCAGCTGCCTCACCTTCAGCCAGGCGTGAAATACGAGGCTTCCATTGAAAGAATGCCCTTAACATCGGCAAGAAGATCTTGGAGTCCCCCAACAAGACTCCAAGAACGAGGAAGATCCCCTAATTTCTTTCAGAGGCTTGGGGCATTGATAAGAGGAGGTAAGCCTACAACGTTCCTCCCCATTCTGTCTTCTTTCATCCTCCCCCCAAACTCCCCACTTTTCCAACCTGCGTCACTTTGGGAAGCCCACATAATGTTCATACACACGTCCCTTCTCCCCCTTCTTTCCCCCCCTCCACTCTTGTGCCACTACGCACCCCGTTTCCTTCTAAGAATGTCGGGGGGGGGTTGAACCAGCTGCCACAGGCTTAGCTTTTTTTTTTTTTAATAGTTATAATTGTTCCTCTTTTTTAAGTAAGCTCTCATTCTTTAAATGGAGGCTGTCAAGTCACAATCATAAACTAAAAAGTCACTTTCTCAAAAAATAATCCTAGATGGGGGCAAAACAGTGCCGGGGGTGGGATGGTGCATGCACCCAGGGTGCCCACACTGGCTACAGCTCTGTCCTCCTGCCTGCCTGCCCCACACACAATCCGGCAATCATGGGGAAGTGTGCCATGCGGTTACATCATGGCAATGGATAATAACCGGTATTACAGTGAGAGCCACACCCAGAAGCTTCACTGTCTGGAATCGGGCAACGCTTGCTTCACACAACCAGGCAATTTAAGCTTTTTAGCAAGGTTTAGTTTTGTCGTGTTTACAGCCAAACCTTTTTTAAAACCACTTTTCATGTATTAATTTTTACAAGAAATAGATCATGAAAGTGATGAGACACAGCCCAGTCCTATCCAACTTCCCAGCGCTGATTCAGCCGCAATGCAGCCCCTAGGGAAGAAAACAAAGGTTCCCTTACCTTGCTACAGCCTCCCCACCGCAGGATGCAGCACACGCCCCATTGGCAGGGCTGCATCAGTGCTGGATCCGATTGGGCCCCTTCTCATCACTAGGCCAACAAAAATCCAGGAACCAGCACACATGGACCACCCACCCACCCTTGAGCCAAACACAAAACTTATTTGACAAATCAAATTTGGGTCAGGGGGGAAGCAAAACTGCTGTGTGTTTCTAAATATTATAGCTATTATGCTGTGTAATTTTGGAAAGTATTTCCAATAGCCCCTAGATATCATTTAAGTGCTATCCACAACAAAAATTTAAAAATGCCCTTTTATTTCCAGGTAATGAGTTAAAAGGACTGCTTTTCCATGGCTCCCTCGTCTAACGTTGGCATTTAACGAGCAGCAATCAACCTTGAGAGGGGGGCGTGTGTAATTATATGCCCTCCAATTGGTTAAAATGGGAAATTGCCAATAGAGTGGAGAAATAACGTGTGTGCGTGTGTGTGTTTCTTTACAAGTCCTATAATTTTTTTAAACACAACTTGGTATTTGTATTCTGTTTGCATTACCGCAGAAAGGGTAATAATAATGAAAAGGGGAAATAAAGCAGAGCCGTTACTACTCCATCATGCTGCGGGGGGGGGGGGGTGGGTAGTATTGTGAAGGGGCCTGGAGGAGGACTGAAAAGCCAGTCTTTAAATGCTTAGAAGAAACAGGCTATTGCCGAGTCCAAAAGGGTGGAGGCAGCTTTTAAAAGCAGCAGAGACATTTGGATAGCTCTTTTGCGGCTCTCCAAACACATGCACTTTTGCCAGTCCTGTAGTAGTGCGCTCTGAAAAACAAAACAAAACAGGGTTCTGCGCATTTCAGCTTGAACTGATTTCTCCTCTCATCATACTGAAATTTTGATAGGTGTCTATTGGCCAGTGCCCAAAACATCGCCAACATTTCCTCCTGTGTGTGAAGGAGCGATCTCTCTTTATGGTAGTGAAAATAGAAATATGGGAGGATGTTAGATACAAGAACCAAGAGAAGAGACAGCCTAACCTACCTCACAGGGTTGTTGGGAGGACAAAAGGAGGGAAAGAACTATGTATTGTACACCACCCTGAGCTCCTTATTGGAAGGGTGGTATAAAAATGTGAAAAATAAAAATAAAATAAGCTCAAATACCTCAACACTTCATTTTCAGGTCTATAAAGCTTTATATGACTTGTGACTGGGACACTTCAAGGACCACCTCCTCCCGTATGAACCTGCCCATAATTAAGACTTTCAACAGAGACTCACTGTTATGTCCCACCAACACCTGAGAGAGCCTTTTCATTGGCTGTGGAATATAAAAACATAAGAAGAGCCCTGCTGGATCAGGACAAGGGCCCATGGCTATACCTCACAGTGGCCCACCAGAAGCCTCAGGGGAGCACATTTTGGAAGCCACTTCATAAGAAGAGCCCTGCTGGATCAGGCCAAAGGCCCATCTAGTCCAACTTCCTGCATCACACAGTGGCCCCACCAGATGCCTCAGGGGAGCACACAAGACAACAAGATAACCTGTTTCCTGCTGTACTCCCTGCATCTGGCATTCAGAGAGTGACCAGAAGACCAGAAGGTTGCTTATCCCCATCATGGCTTGTAACCTGTGCTGGACTTTTCCTCCATAAATCTGTCCAATCCCCTTTGAAAGGCATCTAGGCCAGGTGCCATCACCACATCCTGTGGCAAGGAGTTCCACAGATTGATTACTTCCTGGGTAAAGAAATATTTCCTTTTGCCTGTTCTAACTCTCCCACCACTCAATTTTAGTGGTGTCTCCTGGTTCTGGTGTTTTCTATCCCACATAATTTTATATGTCATAGGAACATAAGAAGAGCCCTGCTGGATCAGGCCAAAGGCCCATATAGTTCAGCTTCCTGTATCTCACAGTGGCCCCACCAGATGCCTCAGGGAGCACACAAGATAACCTGTTTCCTGCTGTCACTCCCCTGCACCTGGCACAGAGAAAACCCACTTCCAAAGCCAGGAGGTTGCTTATGGCTTGGAACCTGTGATGGTCTTTTCCTCCATGAATCTGTCCAAACCCCTTTTAAAGGCATCTAGGCCAGGTGCCATCACCACAACCTGTGACAAGGAGTTCCACCAGAGGTGTTGTTGCGCCCCCACAAGGTGGGGGCCGCGGCGGCGACGGCGCCCACGTGATGCGGGGCTGCGACGTCAGCGCGCGGTTGCACACCATTTTGGCTTCCATTTCGGAGCCAATCGACGCCGGGGTGAGCGGGAGGGACTAAACGCAGCCTGGATGGCTGCGAAGAAACAACGAGGAAAAGGTGAGCAACTAGTGAAATTGCGCTCCTCCCCTGAAGTGGCACCTGGGGCCCAGGGCACCAAGGCCCCCGCCCAGACAGACGACGCTTCTGAGTTCCACAGATAAATTCCACACTGGGTGAAGAAATATTTTCTTCTGTTTCAATCATATATGTCTCAATCATGTCCCCCCTCATGCCCCTTCTTTCTTCTAGACTGAATGGTTTGTTGGTCCAATGTGTTTCGAGCCTGTTGATGCTTCCTCAGAGACAACTGCTTAAACTCTTCAAAATAAATAAATAAATCTCAAATATCTTCCACACCATCTCAAAGTGGCTTTGAGCAAATAAATAGCAGTAGTCATCTGTGAGCTGTTGGGGTCCTCTCTCTCTACATTATTTTATGATGTTTGTTGTTCAGTCGTTAAGTCGTGTCCGACCCTTCGTGATCCCATGAACCATATCCCGCCAGGCCTTCCTGTCCTCCACTATCTTCCTGAGTTCGCTCATTTTCATGTTCGTTGCATCGGTGATGCTGTCTAACCATCTCATCCTTGGCCTTCCCCTTCTCCTTTTGCCTTCAATTTTTCCCAGCATCAGAGTCTTCTCCAGAGAGTCCTCTCTTCGCATTAGGTGGCCAAAATATTTGAGTTTCAGCCTTAGTATCTGTCCTTCCAGGGAACAGTCAGGGTTGATTTCATTTAGGATTGACTGATTTGATCTCCTAGCAGTCCAAGGGACTCTCAGGAGTCTTCTCCAGCACCACAGTTCAAAAGCATCTATTCTTCGGCGTTCAGCCTTCCTTATGGTCCAACTCTCGCAACCATACATTGCTACTGGGAACACCATCACCCTGACTATGCGAACTTTTGTTGGCATGGTGATATCTCTGCTTTTTATTATGCTGTCTAAGTTTGCCATAGCTTTCCTTCCAAGGAGTAAGCGTCTTTTAATTTCATGGCTGCTGTCTCCGTCTGCAGTGATCTTGGAGCCCAGAAAAGTAAAATCTGTTACTGCTTCCATTTCTGCCTCTTCTATTTGCCAGGAATTGATGGGCCCAGATGCCATGATAGTGCCTGCCTGCCAATCATGATTTTTATATTAAGTTCTTGTATTAAGATTAACATTTTAAAAAATCGGAAGGGGGGGCACCTTTTCAATCAGCTGAAAGGTTTTTAATCCATTATCCAAGCCATGTAACCAATGAAATGTTGCAGCCCCAGGAGCCATAGGAAAGAACTACAAAATCAAGACTAGGGGGACAGTATTGCTACAACTTAACTCAGGCTGTGCATGCCCGTAATGTTTCCCTTTGACCCTTGGCCATTATTTAGGGGGTCCATCAAGTATTTTGAGACAAGCCAGCATATTTGGCCATCCATATGAAAGGGTGGTGTTTTTTTTTTTTTAAATAACATTCATTTGACTGTAAACAATTCATTAAAATAACTTGCTAAGTCTCACACAAGTGGATTTTTGAAGGTTGCTCAATCTACTTACTTATCCATCCAAAGTCAATTTGAGTATGAATATGGTGCATTGTGCTCGTAATGGCAAACAGCTTCTCCAAAGAGACATTTATTCCACCGGCATGGATTCCAACTAGACAGCAATGATGCATTACAAATATATAATTATTTGCACTAATATTTGAGCAGGTGGAATGGATTAGTACACAGTCAACAGTACGGTGCTGATAACATGTATTTTTCTATATTAATATGTACTGTGCAACATGTATTAAAATTGTCAATAATTCATTTCCACAGAGTTACCAGTATTTATGTTGCTATGTTCTGGAGCGAGGATGCAGAGGGGCAGCTGAGCAAATGGGGGAAAAGTGCAACTCGGCTGAACTTTTGGAAAACATTTAAAGATCAGGAGTTTTCTGATGGGGATGAGGTGCGAGAGAGAGGGAGGAAGGGGGTAAATGTGTCGTTTCTGTTTGGATTGCACTGGCAGTAAAAATGGACAGTGTATTCTGTGAATCCTATAACTGATGATGCTATTGTTTGAAAGAGCAGAACTGAGCAGAAATGCAAAGGTCGTGGAAGCTGCCATTGAACCGAACACCTTCCTTGGACACATTCAAAGTGCTGGGTGACCATAAACCTAGACATGACTGCTACTACCCCCAAGGCTGGATTCTCAAATGGTGAGGATTTGGGGAAGAGTCCAGGGGGGGGGAGGAGGGTTAGGCGAGGTCACATTGGAGGCAAACATTGAGACCCTCCAGGGGATGATTCATTTTCAAGCATTTATATTCTGCCTTTCCCTTTTGCAACACCAGCTGATGCTCCAAGAAGACAAAGTGCCTGGGAATCGTCCCCACATGGAAGCTTTCTGTCTCTCTCTTCTTGCCTCCCTCTGAGCAAAACCCTGGACTCACGAGGTGGAAAAGTGGCCGTGGCGGCAGAAGACCAGGAGCAGAAAATCCCACAAGCAGCAGACGGAAGAATGATGACCGATCGGTTTCTGCCCCTTTGCATCTCCAAAGCCAGATAAGTGTGATGTGGGAGACCTACGGTTAGGATCTCCCATGTTGCTTTTAAAATAGCAGTCATGTGGAATGGGGATTTGGATTGGGAATATTGGGAGAGCTAACTCTTCCCCCCATTCCACAGGATCACCCCCTCGCTTCCATTTACTCCATGGGCAAAAATATGCAGGAACCTGTCAATCTACAGTATATGTTTTCCCACATCGAACAAGGTAATTTCAATCAATTTAACATCCACTCTGTCCCACATCACCACAGTCCCCCCAAAATCTGGTGCATCAGCCTTAGAACCTCTGAGCACGTGTGGAGTACCCTTGGGAAGAGAGTGCTCCCTTGCTTACCTGTCCAGCTGTTTGTTTTGCAACGTCTTGTGTTGCGCATCTACACCTCAGCCTGTCTGTTCCTGGGTCGGCGTGGCTCCATGGGGATTATGCTGCCTGGGATCCAATGGTCAGCAGTCCCTCAGCCGAGGAAGCTCAGGTTGGGCTCTGGATTGGCTAGTCTACCTGCCGTGGCGGCCGAGAGACCAATCAATGGATTCTCAGACTGGCTGAACGCACTCTGCAAAACCTTGCGAGCTAACCTCCAGAAACCTCTTATGAAGGACATCCTAGGTATGCTGCCCACTCTGACCGTTCACTGCACTACTTCCACAGAACATGCATGTGTGCTATGCAACAAATGCAGCCCTCCATTCCACGTGATGCTTCAGTGCACACATGTATGCAATGGCAGTTCACACATGGATGCTAACAATGATACTATGGGCATAAACATAAGAACATAAGAAGATCCCCGCTGGATCAGGCCAAAGGCCCATCTAGTCCAGCTTCCTGTATCACACAGTGGCCCCACCAGATGCCTCAGGGAGCACAGAGCCAACAAGATACCTGTGTCCAGTCGCCACTCCCTTGCACCTGGCACAAAGAAAACCTACTCCTACAACCAGGAGATTGCTTATCCCCATCATGGCTTGTAAGCTGTGATGGACTTTTCCTCCATAAATCTGTCCAAGCCCCTTTTAAAGGCATCCAGGCCAGGTGCCATCACCACCTCCTGTGGCAAGGAGTTCCACAAACCAATTACACACTGGGTAAAGAAATATTTTCTTTTGTCTGTTTTAATTCTCCCTCCACTCAATTTGAGTGGATGTCCCCTAGTTCTAGTGTTGTGTGAGAGGGAAAAGAACTTCTCTCTATCCACTCTCTCCATCCCATGCATAATTTTATACGTCTCAATCATGTCTGGGAAGTCGTCTGACTCCCCCCCTTCTAGTTCTGGGAATCGGTAAAAATTCTGGTTGAGCAAGGAAACGTCTGGGTGGGCAGCAATCTGAATATGGATATAGGCCCCTTTGCATCTTTTCCTTTCCCACCTTGCAGAGCGTCAGGTCTCCTAAACAAGCATGCGCGATGGGCAACCCAGCTACGGGGCTGACCAAAGCACTGTTTTGAGTGGGGGACTGGGGAGGCCTGGCTGTTCTGCCCGGTTACTGTCTCATGCTCTTTTCACTTGCTCTCCTTGGAAAGTGAGTGAAAAGATGGGGGGTGGGGTGTTCCACCTTATATTTCCTATTCCGGAAATGCTTCAAAACAAGCTGGGGGAGGCTCTTTCCCATAATTCCCTCCCCGCACTGGCCAGTTTTGAGGAAGCACCAGTGGGAGAGGAGATATGGAGGGGGTGGCGGTGTGTGTGCGTGTGTGTGTGTGTGTGTGTCTGCGCGCACGCATGCGCACAAAAGCTTTGGCTAGGCCTGAGCACGCAGGTCTAACCCACCCCCTGGAATCAGCCTCATGCCCTCACTTCTTCATTCCCTCCCTCCCCTGGCATTGTAGATCACTAAACCCTCTTCTGTCCCTGTTCTGGACAACTTCATTATGCAAGCTATGGTAGCGTGTGTTTGAAAAATGTGTAAAGGCAGCCTGATATTGTCTCTCTGACCACCCACCATCAGCATCGGTGTGAAATGAGAACCCCGTTGGGACAAACATTAAAGACTTAGCTTAGCTGCGGTGAATTATCTTTCTGAACTTGCATTCTTCTTCCTTCTGTTACAGAAGGGAAAGAATGAATAATATGTTGGAGTGGCCCTTCTGCCTGAAAGTGAGAAATGGTGGAGTAGAAGGAGATACTAGACAGGACCAATTTTTTTTTGGGGGGGGGATGCCTCAAGGGCAATTGGCCTGCAGGGTTGGAGACCATGAGGTACAGCAGTGACGTGTGATGAGGTCCAGGCCTGGGGAGGCACAGCCACGTACAGACATAGACAGTATACACCAAGGGTGGGGAACCTATTTGCAGTGGAGGGCCATTTTCCCATGGGAAAATCCCCCCCTGCAAATTTGACCCCCCGCAAATTTACTGCTCACCTCTCTCCCTCCCACCCACCCACCGCTCTCCGAACTCCCACCCACCCACCCACCCACTGAATCCCCACCCACTCGCTCTCCTCACCTCAGGCTCCTCGGCTCCGGAATCTCGCGTGGTCCGGAACGGATCGTCCCGCGGGCCTGATTCGGACCATGGGCCGGAGGTTCCCCACCGCTGGTATACACAGACACTTCTCTCTCTCTCTCTCTCTCTCTCTCTCTCTCTCCCCCACCCCTGTCTCTCTCAGTGGATCTTACCTTCCTTGAAGATCTCTCTCTCTCTCTCTCTCTCTCTCTCTCTCTCTCTCTCTCTCTCTCTCTTCCCCTGGAAATAAATTTAGAAAAAAACCTCTCACCTCTTCTTCCCCCACTGGGGGTGGGTGGTGGGTGGGAAGAGCTCAACAACACGCCCCCGAGGCAGCTCGATCGCTGCCTCTCCTGCTATCCCCTTGCGCACTGGCTTCCTTCCTCCATGACTTTTTGAAAACAGAACTGAGGCAATTCTGCCTACTGCCTCCCCAGAGATTGCTGATGCAGGCGTCCAGCCTTTTTGTTCATTGGATGCCAGCTACCTTGCCTGTTTCTCATTGGAAGGCAGCCATGATTGCAGCCTGACTAAGGTAGCTCTTTGTATTGTAATGTGTGTGTGTGCATGTGCGCATGCTGCTTAAAGCCGCCCTTACACCACGCATCATGTCCCATCGTGTCCCGGAGTAGCTGATTCTGATTGGCCCAACGTGTTTCTCCGCCCCCACAACACCGAATGCGGCCTCTCATTGGCCGAAGGTCATTCCGGTGCTTTCCAACTTGAATAAATTGAACTTCAGCCAATGAGAGGCCGTGTTCAGTGTTGTGGGGGCAGAGCAACGCATTGGGCCAATCAGAATTGACACGTCGGCTACTTAGGGAAGCAATGGGACGTGACGTGTGGCGTAAGGGTGGCTTTAAGCAGCATGCGCACACACGCGCACACATTACAATGCGTTGGGCCAATCAGACGTGTGTGGTCTGTTACAGCTTTAACTTGTTGACTGTGGCAGAGTGAAAAGGAGTGGCACAGAAAGGCAAGCTACTTTTTTTTACTTGTTGGGTTTGGTGAGGCTGTGCCTCTCCTACCTCCCCTGACTGTGTGTCCTGGATGTTCAGTATGTACCAACATCATCAGCTTGCCCATTCACTCATAGGCCCCACCGTTCCCAGGAGGCTCCACCACCCTTGGCCTTCCAGGCCCCACCCCTCAACTCCACCCCTCTGTCTCAGGGTCTGAACTTCCAAGCACCATTTTAGCTTTCCATCATGCCTCAGTAACCCTGTTCAGATGTTATAATGTCTGTATGCAAGCTTGTGTGGAGAGGCTGTGCTAGCCCTGAGACTGACACACATGCTTAGTCCAGCCCAGCGATTTTCAACCAGTGTGTTGCAGCACATTGGTGCGCTGCGAAAGGTCCGCAGGTGTGCCGCAGGAATTTGGGGCACAGCGGTTGAAAATCGCTGAAATACTCTTCCGGGTTCTATGGCTCTGTGTCTAGGGCAACTGTCTGTAGTCAAGAATTGTCTGTGCCTCTGCCTCCGCCGGCAGAGCCCAGATGTCTCCCAGAAGCCGGAAGTGACATCACAAAAGGTGAAGACCACAGAGGTCAGTGTGCCATGAGAAGAGAAACGTTGAAAATTGCTGGTCCAGTCCCTTCCTTCCTTCCGCACATTCAACATTTTTCTGCAATGGCATTACAAACACTCAGTGTGAGGCATAGTTTTCTCTCTGTGGTTGCCACTCTGGAACATTCTGACCCTTCCAGCATCAGGCACAGCCCATCCTTTTCTCTCGGGCTTTTTAAACACGATGCATGTCCCTCGGTTTTAATCAGCAACGATTTTATATGCGTTTTTAGCTGCTGTGATCATTGTTTTATGTTTGTTTTTACAATGTTCTTATGAAGCACATTTTTTTTGGGTAGGCCACCATGGTACATTGTGATAAGGTGGGACAGACATTTCTGAAATAAATGAATAAAATAAGCAAATAATTCTTTATTAGTGAGCAGTTCCTTACTAACTTTGAAGCAAACAACAGATTTTTCAGGAAGGAGAAAGGAGTATTTGTGCGTGCCTCTGCAGAACGCAAGCCAGGAAACGGTTAAGTCCATTAAGCTGGGCAACTGTGCAAATAAATAAATAAATAAAATCACAAAACCAAACACAAACCATGTCGACAAGTTTTGGGGAGGGACAAAAGATTGAGAAAAGGCAGGCTGTTCTAGGTATGCAAAAAATGTTTTTCTCTTTCATACATATTGACAGCTGGAGGGGGGTTATTATTGAGAATATGGGTGAAGTTGCTGCCAGGTTCTGGTACTCATGATTAAAAAGAAACTATGGAAACCAGGACTTGGAATATTAATTAAGTCCAAATTTGGAATGTCTTTGCCAGAAGTGGCTGCATAATTTCGACGAAGCAACATGTTAAGCCTGCCATTCACTGGGTTGCTCGCAGTTTAACAAACTGCCAAACTTTTTTTTTTTCATAAATTAACACGTTGTTGCAATAATCAGATTAAAAGGTTAGGTGTTGATAAGATTAGTGTCTGCTCTTTCCCCCACCCTCTTGCCCCCTTTCCTGAAAGAAGCGGAGTGCATGGACGTTCCTGGTTTCTGTGGGCAGCTGATTTCTGCCCTGGAGGAAGTTGAGCCTGAAGATCCAGCTTGTCCTTGTGTCAGACAGTCTTTGAGCCACAAGTGGACCCGCTAGGGTGCAAGGGCTCCTCTGCACCAGTGCAGCCTCATGAATCGGGACCCAGTAGGGCATTCGCCCTCCAGAATGAATGGATACTACTGACCTGAATGGGGCACAATCGATTTCATTTCCATTCATTCTGAAACAAAGGTGAGATTAAACAAATGGCACAACGACTTTGTGTTTGGAACGCCATTTGTTACCCATTCCTCTTTTTTTTTTGTCATTAAAAGCAATTCTAACTTGCTCAGCTGCAGGTTGGAGAAGGCTGAACTGCTCGACTCTGACTTTGCCTCTTGTCTTCTGTTGCAAATGAGACCGTGTTCGATCTTGTGAGAATAGAAGAAAGGAGGGAGTGAGGAAGCCATGGCCTGTGTGACATAAGGATGTGGTTTGGGATCATTTAGCCGCTGCAACTTAACTTGAGTCTGCCAGGCGGGGTGAGCTGCATCCCAGGGTGCTCAAAGAACGGGTAGATGTTATCTGAGACCCTCTCTGCCTATAATCTTTGAAAACTTCTGCAGCAAAACCGGCAAAGTACTACCAGGAGATAGACTGGAGGTGAGTGAAGGTGGTCCCTTCCTCAAGGATGGAAAAAGAAGTTTCAGGAAACTACAGATACTTGGGGAAGTGCTGGGGCAAATCATGAGCGGCCCAATCCGATCTGCGGCTTACAAGAGTGGGGCACTGTTGTGACAGGCCCTGAGATGGTGTGCGGAGTGCACCACCGCTGGGCCAGTCTGAGTCACCACTGGAAAGTGGCAGCAGCATCCGAGCTGTGGACCGTGCCAGGGCAGGTAAGTTGGCAGGGGGGCATTCCGTGGGCGGGAAAGGGGAGGGCAGGGAGCAGGCTGGAGAGAATGGATCTCGGTGGCAAATGCACATGCCAGATCCCATCCCCCATTTTTCAGCTCGCTCCACCCCCTTTCTCTCCTCAGACTTATGCCAGCTATATAGCTGGTGTAGGTCTGAGGAGACCTATATAGGCCATCAGGGAGCCTATACAGAGGTAAGGGCTCTATATTTTCCCTTACGTCTTGCAGGCATCCTGATCCTGCCTCCCCCCTAGCATGCAGCAACTGCCTCCATGGTGCAGCTAGGGGGGAGGGGTAGCATGGGGGGAGGGGTAGAATTGGGCAGTAAGTCTGTGAGCATTTAGAAAGGAGGGTGGTGATTACCAAGAGCCAGCACGGTTTTCTTAAGAACAAGTCTTAACAAACGTGATCGCCTTCTATGACAGTATGACTAGCTTTGTCGGTTGGGGATAGGCTGTGGACATCATATATATCTGGAGTTCAGTAAGCCTTTCGACAAGGTTCCCCTGACATCCTGGTGGACCAGTAGGTGGGATGTGGGTGGATGATGGATCCATATCAGGTGGATCCGTAGGTGGCTGTCAGACTGTCCTCAGAGAGAACATGTCTATGGCTCCTCGTCAATCTGGAGGGAAGTGACAAGTGGGGAGCCTCAGGGCTCTCTCCTGAGCCAGGTATTGTTCGATCTCTTTCTAAATGACTTGGATGAGGGAGTAGAGGGGATGCTCATCAAAACTGCAGATGACACCAAACTGGGAGGGGTAGCTAATACCCCAGAGGTCGTTGACAGGATGGAAAATTGGGCAAATGTGAACAAAATGAACTTCAACAGAGGTCAAGGTAAAGTTCTGCATTTGGGTAGGAAAACCCAGGTGCACATATATAAGATTGACTTGCCTGAGCATGTGAAAAAGATCTAGTCGTTTTAGTGGACGATCAGCTCAACGTTGAGCCAGCAGCGTGATGCGGTGGCAAAGAAGACGAATGTGATTCTAGGTTGCCTCAACAGAAGCACAGCATCATGACTGAGAGGAGCAACAGCAGTGTATTCTGCTTGAGTCAGACCCCACCTGGAATATTGGGTCCAGTTCTGGCACCATAGTTTAAGAGGATTATTGAAAAACTGGAGTGAGTCCAGAGGAGGGTGAGTCAGATGGCGAGGGGGCTAAAAACCATGTCCTATGAAGACAGGTTGAAGGAGTGTGCATGAGCTTCATTGGGAGAAAAGAGGGCTGGGGGCATGACTAAGGTAAAGGTAAAGGTGACCCCTGACAATTAAGTCCAGTCGTGTCCGACTCTAGGGTGTGGTGCTCATCCCCATTTCAAAGCCGAAGAGCCAGCGTTGTCCGAAGACGCCTCCGTGGTCATGTGGCCGGCATGACTCTCCTTGCCGCAGCACGTAGCATGCAGCTGGAACACGGAGCGCTGTTTACCTTCCCGCAAGCGGTACCTATTTATCTACTCGCATTAACATGCTTTGGAACTGCTAGGTTGGCAGGAGCTGGCCAAGCAACGAGCGCTCACCCCGTCGCGGATTCGAACTGCCGATCTTTCAATCGACAGCTTATGGTTCAGCGGTTTAACCCACTGCTGTATCTTTAAACATCGAGGGGCTGTCAGATGGAGTGGTTTGTTTTCATTTGCTCCGGGAGGTAGGATCAGGACAAATGGGTTTAATTTACACCCAGGGAGGTTTTGATGAGACCTTGCTGATGGTTTTGATTAGGAAGACCTTGCTGATGGTCCCAACACTGTCCAGCAGTAGAAGGCAGCCTTGAAAGGTGGGAGACCCTCCATCGTTGGGAGGTCTTTAAGCAGAGGCTGGAGAGCCATCTATGGGGGGCGTTGCAGCTGTGGGCTACCTGCATTGGCAGGGGGGTGTCCTGACTTGAGCTTCAGGTCACCCCCTTCTCACCTGCCCCCCCCCCTCCCTTATGCTCAGAGCTGCCTCCAAGAAGATACCATGAGATCATTTCTCTTAAGACTGTGTCTTACTTCCCCTGCCCTTTTCTATGAAAAGGCCTTTGGTGCAAGTCTTAGTCCCCCTGCCCAACTATGACTGACGTCAAAATGCTTGGTTATGGCCTGTCTCCACCACCCTCCATTCCCCTCCCCTTCCTCTCCTGTCCCCTCAGTGTTGAATGTTAGATTGTAAGCTCCTCCAGGCAGGGAGCTGTCCTCGGATAATATGGCTACTGATTCTAGTCATAATAATTCAGCAGCCTACTTGGTAGGGCTGCTCATAGCTTCCAGCCCTCGCCCTCTTGCTTTTCTCTTTTGAAGACGGCCATCATGATTCAAATCCAAGCAAGGCTCTGCCTTATGCCTGTCTCGAGGGCTGCCAGCCTGCCACCACGCCACGGATGCGACTGGGGAGGGAGGAGCTGCTTCTTGTCGGAAACTGGCATCCCAAACCAGACCCCTCTGAATTGGAAGGGGGGAGCTGCGCTGCAATTCGACAGCAGCCTGGTCAGGCCGCGATCCGGGGAGCCTCTCATCATCATCGCCGCCTCCCTGGCTGGCTTCAATTCCAACTGAAAGCGAGCTGGGCAGGCGGCAAAGGGATGCATTTCCTCTCTGTAGTAGTAGGGAGGCAGCCTTGACTCAAGCAAGGCTATTTCTGGGTGATAATCCAAAATGCACAGTAGGCAGAAGTTAAAAGGAAGTGCTCCCTTTTTAGGTTTTTAGACTATATCCCTTAATCCTGGGCAATGATTGACAATCATGATTTAGAGCACGAGGTCCCCCTCGCTAATCCCCCAAGTTTGATGTTATATGTGTCTCTCGTGTGGCTTTTTTCAACTCCAATTAAATGGGGGCTGTTGCAATTGATGCCACATTGCTGAGATACTCTCTGGACCAGGAGTATATTTACAGATTAGTACATCCACTGTATCCATCCTCAGGGCCATTAAGGAAAAACAAAGCAAAACAAACAGGGGAGGGTGTAATTTAAAGACTCCCCCCCCCAAAAAAAACACCACATTTACAATTAAAATGTTTCTTGCTGGGTAGGAGGAATGCCAGTCAGGGGAGAGGCATTTTTACATACATTAAATTGGTGAGGAGAGAGGCAATATGCATGATTATATTAATCCTGATTTGATAATTAGAATAAAAAACACTCACACCTTTGTGTCTGCAGGCAATTAAAAGGCAATTGTTGCTTGGCTTCATTGCATTTAGGAAAGCACCCGCACTTGATACAGGTTCCTGCAAAGAAAAAAACAAAGGAGTTTCTGTTCCGGTTTCTGTGTTTTAGATAGGATGCAAAACTGGGGGAAAGGAAGGGGCGCAGTGATATTACTTTAAGAGTACAGGTGACAGCCGCCAAAGGTCCTTCTCTGTCGGAACCCTGCAGATCTGCTGCCGCCAGCCAGGACATGCACTGCTAAGCTAGATGATGGACCAATGGTCCTCCAACTCCGTATAAAGCAGCTTCATGTGCATCTGAGGGCCCAATCCTATGGGTGCCTTCTGCTGATGGAACTGGCATTCTGAGAGACGACACCCCCCCCCCCGTCAGTGCTGCAGGCACCAGCGCGAGTGGTTGGTGACCATACATGTGCCCAGCCACCGCCAGAGGAGGTACATTGGCAATGGAGGTGGGCAATGGGTGGGGAGGGGGAGTAATGGGGCATTTCAGGGAGGAACTGGGGCCGTGTTGGGGAGGGAGGGGGCGGATCTAGTGGCAGTCGTGCACTCTGGATCCTATCCCCTATTTTTCGGCACGCCCCGCCCTCTGGCTCTCCTTAGACTTACACCAGCGATATAGATCTTATAAGGCCATGTGATATTTATTCCACTCCTGTCTTCATAGCTGGGCATCAGGTCTGAATCTGTTGAAAAACTGTTTACGAGGGATTGTCAAGGCCATCCTCTCCCAGGTAACTCCCCTTAGGCTTAGATCAATATATTGATTACATTTTTATGATTGTTTTATTTCGTGTTGAGCTGCCTTTGGGGGCAGCCAGGTATCAAACACATTTTAAAAATCAAGACGCACCAAAGCTTCTGCTGCTGACACTTGTTGTTTGAGGCAGGGTCTCTTTGGTCTTGGGGTCCGAAGGAGGCATAACCGGCTGCTTTATTGTTCTTTTGGCAGACCGCAGAAAGCTTTCTCCTTGGGGTTCCCTGGTGCAGCAACAGCCTCGACTTAGGAGACAGGGTTGCCGTCGTCGTCGCCTATCACTTTGTGGTTCCGAGACGTGGCCTCTGCTTTGAATGCAGCACTGACCAGCAGTGGACATACCCGTATTGTCCCGAGTATAAGACGCACCTGATTATAAGACGCACCCTTAAAGTTTGGTGCTACTAACATTTTTAATTAAATCACTGGCATTAAATTGCAACAGCCTAATTATAAGACACACCCCTAGTTTAAAAACTTAAATTAGGAGAAAAAAGTGAGTCTTATACTCAGACCAATACGGTACCTTTGACAACTGCTTGTCCACTTTTTATGAATACTGTTCCACTTGTACAGCCTGAAGGGGGAACACAAATATTGGACGTGTGAGGTCAGCTACCCGTGTGCTCAACCATGAAACACTCTACCTAGTAAAGGCAGTCGGGCGTTGGCTGTGTCAGCTACCCTGGAGCCAGTGCCCAGAGGCAGCAGCCCCTAAGAGCCTGAAAGAGTTTGCATCGTGATTCACAGCAAGAACCCTTGCGCTCCCCCAAGCCTGCACACCAGGGTAGGAGGGAGCCAAGAAGGAGTGCCAAGCGCCAGGCCAATATGCTGCCCCTTTTCAGGGAGGAACTGGGGCCATGTTGGGGAGGGAGGGGGCGGATCTAGTGGCAGTCGTGCACAATCCAAGAAGGGAAGGGGAACCTGGGAGGGGCAGTATGCACCTGGAGCCCTGAAGCAGGTTGCCTCGGCGGCAGATTGGGAGGGGTCTGAGGCGGCGGTGGACTCAGGGTGCTCCACCCCAAATCTGCCTCCCTCCAATTCACCGCAAATGCAAGGCGCAACGATCTGATTCCCGCTCACTCGAGCGAGAAGCAGATCACTCCCTCCTTTCCGTGCTCCTCGCGCACTGCCATGAAAACCGGAAGTGTGGGACTTCTGGTTTCATTTACAGGGACAGCATGTTTGCAGAGGAAGTGCGGGAGTCCCGCACTTCCGGGTTTCATGGCAGCAGGTGAGGAGCGTGGTAAGGATTTGGGTGGGGTTTGTTTTTTTAGTAGCGCAGAAGTGGCGGACCCAAGGCAGCTTCAGGCGGCATTGTGGGTCGCGCCACGCCGCCACCCTGATCTGGAGGACTCCAAGCCTCAGTCCAATTCTGGTCCTGTTTGGAGCAAAGCTGCTTGCTTGAAACTCTACCACTCTGACCTGCCTTGCTGCCCGTCAGATGCCCTGTTGGATGAACCTTATGGGTTCCTGACAGGACAGCTTGGTTGGTAGTCTGGCTGAATGGATCATGAAAGTGATACATGTCTTCTTGACAGGGGAAATAATACCAGTAGCTGAAAAACAGTGGTGAAAAGACCCTCCTTGGATACCACTGTACTGGATCATTTCCAGCCACTTTCCAAGATCCCATTTTTGGGCAAGATATTTGAGTTTGTGGTGGCAACCCAACTCCAAGGTGGGTTTTTTTGACAATCTATATCCATTTTAATTCAGTTTCTGACATCGTTTGGAGACTGTATGCCCAATCCTGTGGTGGCCTTATGCTGACGACTCGCAAGAGCCATCAGCCTAAGGTCTTGGCATTGCGCCAGCTGTTCTGACAGTGGAAAGCTCCACGATAAGCTGAGCAGGGAAGGCCTGTGCCAGTGGCAGCAGGATGGTGAACCCACACTGGAGCAGAAAGGTCAGCAGTGGGAGTGGTTTGGGGGAAGACAGTGGGCAATGTGGAACTGGGACGGGACGGGGGTGGGAGGGGAAGGATCTCAGTGGCAGCCATGCACACTGAGATCCTATCCCCTTTTCCCCAGCCTTTCCCCCTTTCCCTTTAAAAAGCTGGCAGAGGTCTGAGGAGACCCATTGGATGGTGACATAAGTAAAAAAGGTTTTTACTTACCTCTCCCAGGCTACCTGGTCCCCCTCCATAGCAAGTTGTGCGTGTTCTGTCAGCAGTGCTGCATGGCATCTTCCCGTTGGGATAGGAACTCATCAAACCCAGTTGGCTTAGATTTTCATCAGAGATGTAGAGGTAAACGCCCTGTTGAGGAAGTTCAGCATTGCAAAGCTATCTGCCAGCATCACTTATACCCAGCTATCAACTACCCCCCTGGTGCTGCTCATTCATTCTCCCTTCCGGGTCTACAGCAATCCCCCTACTGCCTTCCACGCTTGCCACTGGTCCTGCGATTCTGGTCTTCTTTGTTTTTAGCATCAAATAGAAGATAATTGAACCACGACTCCAGCTTTCAAGCACAGTTCTGGAATTTGTCAAGGAGAGCATCTTTGCTGAGCTCGTACCTTCCCTGGATTGTTGCTTTGTTTGCAAATCAAATGGAAAGGGGGGAATACCCTGAAAACTATGCTCCCCCCCACTTCTCAGCAGATTGGCACTGTCACTTCACCTTTCATCAGTGGTGTAAAGCAGGGGTTCTCAACCTTTGGGGGCCGCGTACCCCCTGGGCGGCCCCCAAAGGTCGCCGTGCCCCCTGACCCTCCAAGCCCCGCGTACCCCCGTGACCCCCTCCCCAAAAGTGGAAGGAGCTACATTCAAGCAAGTCTCAAGGATTTCCATGGAAAGAGGGGGGGGGGTGCTGTGAGGTGGCCTCAGCAGGAGGGGACGGCAAAGAGGTGGCCTCAGCGGGGGGAGAGGACTGGCTCAGCGGGAGAACCCCTGCTTTGCAAGCAGAAGGACCCGGGTTCAGATGCTGGCATCTCCAAGTAGGATTGGGAAAGACCCCAGCCTGGAATTCTAGGGGGCAGTGAAGACCGTAGGTGCCGAGATGGACTCAAGGCTTGAGTCAAGAGCTTGTCCCGCCACCTTTGCATGCTACTTTTAAACTACTTTGTCAATCAACTCATAATCGCTTATGGAACTCACTGCCACAAGATGTGGTCATGATGGCTACTGCCTTAGATGGCTTCAAAACAGGATTAGAGAAATTCAAAACTCAAAGACTAATTGGAAGTCTTCCCTACAACATATTAGTTTCCTGTATCCAGGGAATTTGGTTAGGGAATTCAGCGATGCGAAGCCCCCGCATGAATATTGTTTCCCCAAATTGTTGTATTTAAAGGCACGTCCACAATATATGTCAAAACTATGATGTGCTGAACTGTGGGCCAACACAAGTCCTGAGTGTGGTACTTGAGGTGACAGCCCTCCTCGTACCTTAGGAACTTAAGAACAGCCCTGCTGGATCAGGCCAAGGGCCCATCTAGTCCAGCTTTCTGTATCTCACAGTGGCTCACCAGATGCCTTAAGGAGCACACAACAAGATATCCATATCCTGTTGCCACTCCTTTGCACCTCGCATTGAGATAGGCAATCTCGAAAACCCAGAGGTTGCATATACTGTAGTCATCATGGCTTCTAACCTGTGTTGGACCTTTCCTCCATAAATTTGTCCAATCAAGGCTCTGCCTTATGCCTGTCTCGAGTTCTGGGGTGCAGCAACAGCCACACGCAGGACATTAAAGGCATCTACCCTGTTTCCCCCAAAATAAGACCAGGTTGTATATTAATTTTGGCTCCAAAAACGCAGCAGGTCTTATTTTCAGGGGATGTCTTTTTTTTTTTTAATGTACCAGTACAACAATTTACATTTATCCAAATGCAATCATGTCATCTTCTTCTGGACCATCATCATAACTCTCCAAACCCTGTATTCCGGCCTGAATTTCTTGCGGCTCCATTGCCTGTAGAACCATTGGCCCAATCGCTCATGTCCAGCAATAGAGCAGGCGAGTATTGGCAGGCGAGCGCCAAAGGTCTTATTTTCGGGGTAGGTCTTATTTTCAGGGGAACAGGGTAGGTCAGGTGCCATCACCACATCCTGTGACAAGGAGTTCTGTAGATTAATTACATACTGGGTAAAGAAATATTTCCTTTTGTCTGTTCTGACTCTCCCGCCACTCAATTTTAGTGGATGTCCCTGTTTCTGGTGCAAGAGGAAAAAGGACGCCCCTTATTTCACCTCTCTCTGTTGTGAAAATTGTCCATTGACTCCCACTCCCTGTTTCCTGATCTTCAGCCAGTTCTTAATCCATAAGATGACCTGCCCTCTTATTCCCTGACTGTGGAGTTTTCGCAGGAGCCTTTGGTGATGAACTGTGTCAAACGCCTTCTGAAAGTCCAGATGTATATCAGTAGGTTCACCCACATTCACATGCCTGCTGACCTTTTCAAAGAACTCTAAAAGATTTGTGAGGCAAGACTTACCCTTAAAGAAGCCATGCTAATTTTCCCTCAGCAAAGCTTGTTCTTCTATATTTTCCAAGATTTTATCCTTGATGAGGTTTTCCACCGTTTTATGTGGAACAGATGCTAGGCTGACCGGCCTGTTGTTTCCCAAGTCCCCTCTCCCTCCTTTCTTAAAGATTGGCATGACATTAGCTATCCTCCACAGTATCGTAGGAACGGGAGGGGGTGGTCCGCCCCTGGGCGGCACGTGGGGGGGCAGCGTCTTACCGGCGGCGGGGATGAGAAAATGGCGGTGACGATGAGAAGATGGTGGCGGGGCGGCAGAGAAGGTGGTGGTGCTACAGGCAGAGGCGAAACAAGGGTGGAGCGCAGGCAAGTAGTTCTGCAAGACTCCGTTACACTGGAGTCAGCGACCCCTCCCCCTTGCTGTTGGAGCCATTCCAGCAGCAACAGGGGAGTGTCCTGCGTGTTGCCTTTGCTGCCAGAATGGCTCCAACAGCAAGGGGAGGGGCCGCTGACTCCAGTGTAACGGAGTCTTGCAAAACTACTTGCCTTCGCTCCACCCTTGTTTCGCCTCTGGCTACAGGTGGCGGCAGCAAAGGTGGCGGAACAGCTTGGAGACAGCAGGAGAAGCCATCCGGCACCTCAGCGTGGCCGTTTGTTTTCGCCCCCACCCTCCCGCCCGACCCCTGAGGGACATTTGGCTCCGGATGACATCCATCGGGGGCATGCCCTGTGACGTCATATCCGGCTGTGACGTCACGGGGGGGGCAGCATAGCTCCGCTACTCAACCTCCAATCCTCTAGCATATTGGTCATTTTAAGGTAAGGTAAAGGTAAAGGTGACCCCTGACAATTAAGTCCAGTCGTGTCCGACTCTAGGGCGTGGTGCTCATCCCCATTTCAAAGCCGAAGAGCCAGCGTTGTCCCAAGACGCCTCCGTGGTCATGTGGCCGGCATGACTCTCCTTGCCGCAGCATGTAGCATGCGGCTGGAACACGGAGCGCTGTTTACCTTCCCGCAAGCGGTACCTATTTATCTACTCGCATTGACATGCTTTGGAACTGCTAGGTTGGCAGGAGCTGGCCAAGCAATGAGAGCTCACCCCGTCGCGAATTCAAACTGCCGACCTTTCGATCGACAGCTCGTGGTTCAACGGTTTAACCCACTGCGCCACCCGCTGGCCCATTTTAAGGTACAAGTTACATATTTTACTCAGAAATCGGAAGTCCTTGTATTGCCCCAGATTAGGCAGGATGGCAGTTTCCCACACCCACGTCCTTGTACTGCCCCAGATTAGGCAGGATGGCAGTTTCCCACACCCACGTCCTTCTTTGCTATGCCAACTCGCTGGTGGGGTGGGGGGGGCCTTTGTTCCTGCAGCGAAGTCCCCAGTCGACCGTCCTCATCAGCGTCCTCCCTCCGTCTGATCAAATAGCACGTGGCAGCAGGCTGGCTGTGCATAAATTCGGGGTCTCCCCACTGTCTGCAGGGTGCAGCTGCACCTCCTGCTGTTGTAGCTCCGAAGACATTCGCAGTCACCCTGTGTTGGCTGCAGAGGGTGCAGCAGTATGTCTCTCTCTCTCTCTCTCTCCCCCCTCCCCAGCCGGTGCCCACAAGATAGGTGGGTCTTGGAGCTCTGCTGCCAGTTTCTCTCAGGGCTGCTGTTGGGGACAGATCCTCCTGCCTCTCCTCCTCCTCCTCCTCCTCTTCTTCCTGGGACTGCTTTCTGCAAGAGTTAGAGGGAGGCAAACATGAGTGCTTGATCAACGGCATAAATAACTATTTTTGTGCATCCTTTGAAAGGTAGTCACCCAAAGGTGACTGTCCTAGATTTGGGTAGCTGTGTGCCTTGTAGCGGTTGCTGCTCCTGGAATGGGCCTCACATGAGCAATCTGTTCTGTAGCACACTCCATGTTCTGTTCCCTCCAGATAAACTCATCCTGTTAACTCCAGCCAGAGCTGTGGTAGGAATTTATCCTGGAACCGAGTTGCAGGAGCCGTAATAGCTGGCTGGAGAGAGGTCTCTGTTGGGGAGCGGAAGGATGGCAGAGGCTGGTCACCAACTGGTAGCTGTCTTTCTTTCACAGATTGAGTGCTCATGGTTTTCCCAACAGAGACAAAAACACCACAACTTCCAGGCAACACAAGTCTTTGAAATCTTGGATCTTTGTAACAAGCTTACAAGCGGAGGAAGCTGTAGGGTTGGCCACTAGCTTATGCAGCTCTGGTTTTGGAGGAGAAAAAAAAGGATTAGACAAATTCATGATGGAGAAGTCTTATCAACAGCTTTCAGTCATGAGAACTAAGTGGATCCTCCATGGTCAGAGGCAGCATACCCCAATATCAGTTGGCCAGTTGTGGTTTCCTCTGTGCCCTCCTTGTGGATTCCCCAGAAACCTTGTGGATTTTCCTGGCCGCTGTTGGAAAAAGAATGCTGGACCCTCGGTCTCATTGCAATTCTTGTGCTATTCTTATAGAAGGAATGAAGATGATTATGGAAGGGAAAGGAAAAGAATAATAATTATGGAACCACGCTATGAAAACAGCCTAAACCATACTTTGTGTATACCACAATTCTGTGGAATCACAGACAAGCCACATCATACACAAAATCCACAGCTTCCTCAGAATCTCAGCTTAAAGAAAAAATGGTTTCTGACTCTGATGGTTGCAACTGGATCTTTGAAAGGATGGGGGCAAAGCCTGGTGAAATCTCAAAAGCAGGAGGAGTTGATGTCTGAGTTTCAGGGGGTCAGAGAGGATGCAGCCATGGACAGGGACTGGAGGTGGCATCTCAGCCACTTGGCTCCACATTCCTCCCCAAAACTGGCAGAAGGAGAATCAATTATGCAAAAGAGTGAGATCTGCAGAATAAATTAGGCCAGGCTTTGCACTGGGCAACCAAAATCCAAGACCTTCCTAGGCCAGTTTACATCACATGTTCAGTAGACTCAAAAGGAAATGCTTTTTCTGCACCATATCACTTCCAACTGCAAATGGGGGAAATCACAGTTTTTAATACTCCAACATGGGGGAAAAAACCCTCCCTGCATACAGAAATATAGTACGTCAAGGTGAAAGTGCAACTAAATCTTTCTCCCTGATGTGCTAGTTTTCTATGTGCAGGGCAGTTTTTCCCAAGGGGGAAGCCTTCAAACATGGAACCCCACTCTCAAAACCCGAGTTTGTCTCACCAACTCAACTGGGCCAGGCCTGGGTCAAGATATGCTATGCAGGGGCATATCCTGTTTCATGGGGGAGCAGCATATATGATTTGTAGAAGAAGTCCACAAAGGAGGAGGGGGGGGGAACATGTGTTTGGTGTGTATGCTTTGCATTGATAAATCATTCATTTTGACACAAATTTAGTCATCCATTAACTGTGCAAAGTAGGCCCTGCCTAAGAGTTGGGGAACATGAAAGCCAACTTTGCTTCCTAATCCGTGTCGGCGGGCAAAGGTTTCCCAGTTCATCCTGAGTCTCTCCCCCCCCCCCCCTTGCTGTCATTTCTGTCCTGTTAATTTGAGCAGAAACTGTAATTAGATGTAAGTGGTCTTGTTCCCACAGAAATGAATGGCAGCATCTGGAGAGAGGCGACAGTTCCAAAAACTTTTGGCTCGGCATATCTCGACAAGTTTAGCAGTATGGAGCAAGGGCCAGAATCCAGGCTTCCGTTGGCCTAGTTTTGTCTCTGGGAAAGCACAACGCTTAATCCTATATTCCAATAATGTAAAGGGTGCAAGGCAGCGTACATACATACCAGACTTTCTTCTGCCAACCCTCCTGGGAGGCCCATGTCTCTGAGTGAGACTGGATTGTTCTGGAGTGTTAGCTACACTAGGAAAAGAAGGAGAGTAAAGCAAGATTTCAATATGCACCTTATTTTAAGACATTCCCTACGGCAGATGAAATGATGATCCTCATTTCAGAACAGGGCACCGACCTGAGTGTTGTCCAAACACCTGCCTGCCCTCCCAGGCCACCCTCATCTCTTCACGTTTGTGTCCCCTCCATGTGGTGGGGCCCTTGTAACCGCAGTGTCACTCCTCACTTCCCCCCCCCCCAGTAGTTGACTCCCTGCTTGGTGCAAACTTCCCATCCCATGGTCTCAGATATGGAGGGGAGGGGGTGTCAGGCACCCAGTCCCCTTCTGGGGGTCTCCATCAGGAGGCTCTTTGGATTCCCAGCCCTCCATTCACCTGACTCCTCCTTGGCCTTCTCCGTTGAGGCCCTGGAATAGAGCATACAGGTTGCGCATATCCAGAGGGTTCTTGTGAAGCCCTGTGCACTACTATGCTGCTCTTGTCGGCCCTTGGACAGGGGCTAGAGGTGGCATCTCAGTCATGAGGCAACTGAGCCGCCATTCTCTTGCCCCATCATACATGGGGAGTCCTCCATGTCCCTGCTCGACATACGCCACCCCCCCGAGCCCATCAAGACAGCAGAGAGGGAGAGGGTTTTTTTCAAGACATCAGAGAGGGTCAGAGGGAGGTGTTTGTGTCCCCCCCCCCAAACTGGGCTGATAGCACCACAGAGCCATCAAGAGACCCACTGGAGTGGGAGTCCTGACATTGCCTAATGGGACAGACAGTACAACTCCAGAGGTCTCTTATTGACACCATTGTGGTCGGATGTTCTCAGGCTTCCTGGACCAATGCAATCACAGCCTTAGGATGATTTGTGCAAAGGGGAGAGACTCTCACATGCATCATAGGAGGATGAGGATCCTCAATGGCATCTCCCCCTTTCATCCCCTTCGGTAGGCTCAGAAGTCACAGACTCTCTTGACCAGGGAGCTGGGAAGAGGAAAGAGTGGGTTTGTTAGAGGAACACACCCACAGCTGTGAGCTCAGGAATGTCATTCACAAACAGGGGGAGCGAACACTACAGGAACAAATGAATTGGAGTGGGAGTTTTAGAGGTTTTACCCTCTGGTTTTAGACCTCCTGGTTTTAGAGGTTTTAGAAGTGGGTTTTCTCTGTGCCAAGTGCAAGGGAGTGACAACGGGAAACGGGTTATCTTGTTGTCTTGTGCTCCCTGAGGCATCTGGTGGGGCCACTGTGTGGTACAGGAAGCTGGATTAGATGGGCTTTTGGTCTGATCCAGCAGGGCTCTTCTGATGTTCTTATGAGTTTAGCAGAGAGGGGTGCAGGGGAGTCCCCAGAGTTAGGCTTACCAGATTTTCCCGGTTCTAAACCAGGAACCCCCCCCCAACAATTAATCAAATAATTAAATAACGAATTAAATAAATAAGTAATTAAAATAAATTTTAAAAATCTTTTTTTGGGGTGTGAAGTGCCCGAAGGGCGTCCAAATGTTTATTTATTTATTTATTTTTAACACTGGATCCTGATTAATTAAGCCAATTAATTAATTAAATTGACTTGCCTGTAGTCGTCGCCATTGTCGCCCGTCGTGCCGCCATTGCTGCCCGTTGTGCCATCGCCCGTCGTGCCCCTGCAGCCTCCACCGCCCATCATGCCATTGCCGTCGTGCCCCGCAGCCTCTGCCGCCCGTTGTGCCATTGCTGCCCGTCATGCCTGTCATGGGGAAAACAGGTTTAAATCCGAATAAAATTGGACTTGTCATAATAAAAGGCTCTAAGTCTCAAGTTGAGTCTTTCGAGTCTTTTACAATCGCCGAGTCAAGTCCAAGTCAAGTCACTGATGCAACTTGAGTCTGACTCAAGTCCGTTCAATAGACTCAAGTCGACATCATTGACTCCTTCCATCCACCCATGTTAATTATTGGGAGAGGGGCTGCCGTTCGGATATCCTACCCCAGCACCAAACTGTCTTGGGCTGGCTCTGCCTGGGAGAATAGTTTACCTCCGGTTCTTTTACTGAAGTGTTCATCCTATATACATAAAAATACCGCACAAAGTGAGTAAAATAATGACAATACTTCAACTATTCTTACTTTTTATCCTTTGGTTATTGTAATTACAAGTAATTTTGTGAAGGATTTTCTATTTTTAAGAAATCACACTTTTGTACTTGATCCAGCTAACAGGATTTTCCTACATTACTTCATAAAGAGAGCCATCTTTTAAACTTCTAATGTTATTTCTTATTCATTAGTACATATGCCTGGAGGGTATGTTCATAAATGGGTTAAAGTTACAAAGTTATGCTTATAAAAGCGCATGGTAATTTGGAATATCTGGGGGATTTATTAATTTTTGAAATCTTAAAAGAGCAAAAAGCTAAAATGAGATTGGATTAAGTATGTTCTTGCAAGCCCGTTATTCTAAACACCCTTAAGGACCACAGAGCGGGGAACAGAGGACATTATGCAAATAGGGATCTATCGTTATGTGCCCCCTAGGCTTGCTGATGTAATTTTTTACATGGTTAGTTAAGTACATCAAGCAAAAAGGTTGACCTTGATAGACTGTAAAAAAGGTATTTATTCCATCGCGACCAATTGTTTTTCAGCTGTTTTGTATCATTTGCAGCGCACAAACAGTTTTGTGACTGGGTCACATTTCCAAAATGTCTCAAGCAAACAAAGAGCTGTCCACAATGGGGATTTTTGTGTGTGTGCATTTGTGTGCAAGCAATGCGTGTCCTTCTCTGTATGTGTTTTGAAGAAGACCAACGATAATCTGCTTTATTATGTATCCTTATCGGAACGCTTGCTATTTATTCTACCACTAACCCCTGGCAATACTTGAATGAGAAAAACCTGGTTTTTAATGGACCCTGGAATTGAAATGAATATTCACCGATACTTGAAATTGTACAATGTTTCTTATTGTTCTGTTCAAAGTTCAGATATTAAATTTTGAAACTCAAATTCAAGCACATTTTTTTTTTAACCGTGGAAAGAGAAATTCAGTTGCTTTGTTGGCACCTCTTGATTATATATGGAAATGTTTTTAAGCAGCTTGACAGTGCAATCCTGTGTAACTCTTGCACCGGTGTAACAGTAGATCCACCGGTGTAAGTGCACTTATGCAAGTGTAACTTGCCATACGTCGATGAACGCAGGATGGACACCACCATAACCCCTCTCGGACGCCGGACATGCGCAGTTCAGACGCAGGACATACGCCAGCGCAACTCTGCCAGTGCAGGGGGCATTCCGGGGGTGTCCGAACACCTCCAGAATGCTCCCTGCACCGGTGGAGTTGCATTGGTGTCTGTTCTGCATCTGAACTGCGCATGGCGTCCGAGAAGGGTTACGCTGGTGTCCGTCCTGCGTTCATCGACGTACGGCAAGTTACACTGGCATAAGTGCACTTACACTGGTGGATCTACTGTTACACAGTCAGGTACAACAGTTACACAGGATTGCGCCGCTAATCTGATAATGGGTCAAATGTTGCCTCTTGTGTTTTAGATTTTTAGCTATTTTTCTATTTTTTTTAGCTGTTACCACTTTGTTACCACAAAGTACCACTTTGGGAATTTTATTTAAATTTAAAACTTGGCTACACACACATGCACAAGCACACGTGCGCGCACACACACATGCGCGTGCACACACGCGCGTGCACACACACACACTCACGCATGCACATGCACACACATGCATACACAATATTTTGATTTTGGCAGGCTTCAGATATGAAATATAAGTTATCAGCTAATAAATATTGCGCCTACAATACTAAACATACGGACTATGGGATATGATTAACTGAACCCAGTGGGACTTACTTCTGAGTCTAGTAGGGTGATGACATGGCTGGCCCAACCATGAATCCTTGTCTTGTGTTGTGCTCCCTGAGGCATCTGGTGAGATACAGGCAGCTGAGCTCGCTGGGCCCTTGGCCTGATCCAGCTGCAGGGCTCTTCTGAGGTTATGCTCCAAGCCTTGTGATGCTGCTTGTTTCAGGGTGGCTGTGGAAGGAGTGGTGGATTTGGGGTGCCCCAGTCTGCTGCCGCCTCCTTCCAGCCCAGTGCAGATGCAAGCCACATCGATACGCTCCCCACTGACTAACTGTGAGCAGGAATCAGATCTCCTCCTTCCCTCCCTGTGCATTTAAACTTGAAATGCCATGCCAGGAAGGAGTGCTTCACTATTTATTTACAGAGGCGCAACGGGCCAGGAGGGCGCCCGGAGCAAGGGGCGGGGCCAGCGTCGTGACGCGCCCTCGCGTCACGTAGGCCCTGCCCATTTTGCTCCTATTTCGGAGCCGAACGAGCTACAGGGCGGGAGGGAGGGCCTAAACGCGATGCTGCTTCGGGAGCCGGTGAGTTCTCCCGACCGCGTTCTGCCTCCCCCCCCCACGGTGGAGCGCCTGGAGCGACTGCTCCATCCGCTCCACCGTAGTTACGGCGCTGTTTATTTATTTTTATTTATTTAAAGAATTTGTATCCCGCCTTTCTCCCGGCAAGGGCACTCAAGGTGGCTTACAACATTAAAATAACACATACATTAAAATAATTAACAGATAATTAAAACAATTAAAACAAGCAACCCCAGTGGGTCACCTATATTTACATTTGTTAAAAGCCATTTGTTAAAAGTCAGCCCGCCATGTCAGACATCGAATGCTAGTCTAAATAAAAATGTCTTAAGGCCCCGCCGAAAGGTCTCTAAAGAGGGAGCCGTTCTTAATTCCAGGGGGAGGGAGTTCCATAATTGGGGCGCCACAGCCGAGAAGGCCCTATTCCGTGCCGCCGACCCCCTACTCTCACTCCATCCTCATATGGCATTTCAAGTTTAAAGGAATGCATTCCCTTTCAATGTTAAACTCCATATGAGGACAGAGAGAGTGAGGGGGTAAAGAGCCCCCCCCATTTTCCTTCTAGTGCTGCTGGAAGAAGAAACGGGAGGTGGGGGGGGGAGACTGCCACTCTCCAAATCTCTTGTTTCCATGTACTGTAGTTCCTGATTACAAATCACCAGGTAGGTAGAGCCAGGTAACTTGGGGCCTGCTCCCTGTCCCTGTCGTTTACTTACAAGGAGCGGGGTCTATAGCCTGCCTGGTCCAAGCCACTCTGTTTGATAGGAGCAGAAGCAGTGCAGGCTGGGAGGCCACTTCAGACAGAAGCAGCAGGGACGGCACCCCTGGTCAATAAAGGGATGGGGGGGGCATGCACACATGTGCCTGTGCGGGGAATTGAGGCGGCATAGGGGCATGTTGCCTCCTAGAGGTACTAACCCTGGGTGGCAAATATATTTGTAAACTATCAAATGCAGTCACATATGAAATCATGACGTGTCAACTGTCAAATACAGTACTATCAAATATCAGCGACTGAAATGAATGCCAAGAGATCAAACACTGAAATAAAATACCTTGGAATATGAAAGATAGGTGCCAAGCATTCATTAAGTGCTACTACACTACTACCAGCGGGTGGCGCAGTGGGTTAAACCGCTGAACCATAAGCTGTCGATCGAAAGGTCGGCTGTTCGATTCCCGCGACGGGGTGAGCGCTCGTTGCTTGGCCAGCTCCTGCCAACCTAGCAGTCCCAAAGCATGTTAATGTGAGTAGATAAATAGGTACCGCTTGCGGGAAGGTAAACAGCGCTCCGTGTTCCAGCCGCATGCTATGCGCTGCGGCAAGGAGAGTCATGCCGGCCACATGACCACGGAGGCGTCTTCGGACAACGCTGGCTCTTCGGCTTTGAAATAGGGATGAGCACTACACCCTAGAGTCGGACACGACTGGACTTAATTGTCAGGGGTCACCTTTACCTTTACACTACTACTACAAATATTTATGTATCGCTTTTCAACAAAAAAGAAGCTCACAAAGTGGTTTGTAGAGCACAAACAAACAAACAAACAAACAAACAAACAAACAAACAAACAAACAAACAAACAAACAAATGGTTTGCATTCCCGAAAGGGCTCACAACTATTGGCAAATGTTGAATATTCAGCAACTAGCCAATAATATTCAAAGTCCAAATTGGCAGAAGATAATTTCTTGAAGTAAAATTGTTTCAGTTGTAATTGAGAATAAATCAAGGGCAAAGTTTGTGGCGGATTGAAAACTTTTTTCCTTGATGCTCATGGGACAATAAAAATACCCTTTCAAATATCTCGACATTTTGCCAAAAATTCACACATTTCTGAATATCCCTTTCATCCAAGGGCCTCCATTTAGGGTGCCGTCTTCTCCTTCAAACATGGTCTGCAGCCAAGGATAAGCCACATTCCAATAACCATACATTAAAAAGCAGATTGTCTTTTGTTTTCCATTAAAACACATGCACACCAAGCATTCGCTCCCCCCCCCCCCCATAAATGCACGGAGGTGGGAATGGAACCATCCATGGGGTCCATACGCTAAACATTGGCCCACCTGCTTGCTATGCCTCTGACATCTGTACCTTCTACTGAACTCCTGAAAGGGGGGGGGGGCTTTCAAACATTCAGCTGTATACATGCAGGGGCTTCCATGTGATCTGGGACCTTACATGGTCAGGTTTCTGGATCACATGGGAGCTCTTACAGCTGTATGCATGTAGGGACCCCTTTCACACAGGCAGATGCAGATGCTTCCTCCTCAATGTGCCATCACAATCCTTGAAGGAATATCTACAGTTTTGTTGTTGTTCAGTCGTTAAGTCGTGTCCGACCCTTCGTGATCCCATGAACCATATCCTGCCAGGCCTTCCTGTCCTCCACTATCTTCCTGAGTTTGCTCATTTTCATGTTCGTTGCATCGATGATGCTGTCTAACCCTCTCATCCTTTGCCTTCCCCTTCTCCTTTTGCCTTCAATCTTTCCCAGCATCAGAGTCTTCTCCAGAGAGTCCTCTCTTCGCATTAGGTGGCCAAAATATTTGAGCTTCAGCCTCAGTACCTGTCCTTCCAGGAAACAGTCAGGGTTGATTTCATTTAGGATTGACTGATTTGATCTCCTAGCAGTCCAAGGGACTCTCAGGAGTCTTCTCCAGCACCACAGTTCAAAAGCATCTATTCTTCGGCGCTCAGCCTTCCTTATGGTCCAACTACACCATGACTGAAATGCGAAGCTGCCTCACCCAATATAGAATTAAACCTGGAACCTACTAGGATGGTGGTGCTCTGTCTTTATCTTTGTAGAGAAGAGGGAATTTTGGAAGGAGCAGCTTTTCTCACACCTGCATGACAGCTCTTTCAACACAGCCGTTAAAGGTACAGAAGGAGCTTTGTCCTCCTTTTCATCTATGCTGCAAGCATAAACCGGTTCTGGGCCTGTTTACATATATGGCTCCATATATATATATATATAAAAGAACTGTAGCGCTAACAAAGAATTCTCAGCACCCTGTTGTTTAAACGTTTGGAAAAACAAGCCTTCCTGCAGGAGAATCAGCATGACTCCTGCTAGCTAGGGGAAGTCTTGCCTCACAATCCAGCCTTCTCTGAAGTGTCAAGCAATGTGGAGGGTGAAACCCGCTGTTTCCGCTGAAGTCAACGCATGGGCAGACTCCCAAGGATGATCATTGGGGGCAGCCTGTCCAATTAGAAGAGTGATCCAGTAGACTGTGATCCTAGGCGCACTTACCTGGGAGGAAGGAGCCTCACTGAATTCACTGGCACAGCTCAGAGGCAGCTTGCGTAGGAATGGACTGCCGGACTTCCAAAACGCTTTTGACACCAGGCTTCGCCAGAGACATCTAAGGGAACGGGACAAAGAGGCAGCGCCAGCCCGAGACCTCCTGACACCGGAGGAGGCACTGTGCCAACTGCTGCCCTGCCCTCCTTTAGCTGGTGATGTGCCAGACTCTTCTCCTCCCACTCTCCGGATTAGAAAACGAAGAGGGGGAGGGAGCGGAAGAGGAAGTGTGTGTGTGGGGGGGGGAGGAGAGTGGTGGGCTGCAGCATTGTGCTATAGCCCACCACTCTCATCTCCTTCACACTTCCTCTTCCACTCTGTCTCCCTTTTCCAGTCCAGACAGGGGGACCAGGAGGGAGGAGCAGTAGAGGCGACTGGCTGGACGGAGGTGCAGGTCCCCACCAATCTGCTCCCGAGGCGACTGGTTCAGTAGGCTTCATGGATGGACCGGCCTTGGATAGAGGACAGGTTGTTTTATGGATTAGCAAATGGTTAAACAAACGTGAAGTAGGGGATTGGCTGGAATAATAAAAACAATCAATTTTTATTTCTCCTAAGGTCAGTTCTGGGACTGGGTGTTATTTACCGTAACTTCTTCCTGCATGATTTGAAGTCTGAAAAGTAGGCTGGTGTGCAAATGATCCAAAATTATTCATAGCCCTGACGTTCCTTATTGGGAGACTCAGGCCCCAATCCTAACCCCCACCACTTGCATCAATGCAGCCGTGCCATGGAGGTGCCTGTTGCATCCTATGGTGCTGGGGGCAATCAGGAGGTCTCATAAGAACATAAGAAGAGCCTTGCTGGATCAGGCCAAAGGCCCATCTAGTCCAGCTTCCTGTATCTCACACTGGCCCCACCAGATGCCTCAGGGAGCACACAAGACAACAAGATACCTGTGTCCACTCCCTTGCACCTGGCACAAAGAAAACCTACTCCTACAACCAGGAGGTTGCGTTTCCCCATCATGGCTTGTAAGCTGTCTCCTCAAAGGGGCCTTTTGTTCCCTTACCTCCAGGTAACCTCCCAGTTGCCTTATGAGTCTACTCTGACCTGTGCCAGCTCACTGGTGCAAGTCTGAGTAGACCCAAGGGGACATGGATAGGATTGGGCAGCTAGTATTGGAATGGCATTCAAAGCAAATAGGTTCGACCTCAATAAGTACTGTGGGCCGGTTTTGGGACGATACTGTTCAACCACCATCTCAATTGCGCAATGAAGCATGTGTGCACTGTGGAAGGTGAGATGTGTGCACACTCACACCTCACTGTGTGATTGGGACAGTCGTCAGACACGATTATCCGAACCAGCCCAATGTGGTTCATACTGGGATATGAGAATCCTAACATTGTGGCCCCTCCCTCCTCCTCCTCCCTCTACTGTACAGTTCTGGTTGTCCCACCTCAAAATGGATATTGTGAACCCAGAAAAAGCGAGAAAAGGGAAACTAAACGAAGTGATCTGGTGGGTGTAGCATCTGCCACATGTGACTTATACAGTGCAATCCTGCGCATAGTTGGGCCATAGAGCAAGTGCTCCATTGGCCCAGGGGTGTCGCGAAAGCACTTCTGTGGCACCCTGGGAGTAAGCAGCACCAGTGCCAAAGCTGGGGTGGCGGGGGAGGGGGCAATTGTCCGGCTAGGTCAGGCAAGGGGAGGGATTATCAGTGGTGCGCTCTGCCATATCCTCACCCCCTTACACGGCCTTCCTGGACGTGCACCAGCAAAATAGCTGGTACGCATCTGAGGGGACGCGGGGGCTGAAACCAGGGGAAAGGGACAAATGTTCCTTTCCCCTGAGGTGTGCACCAGCTCTGCTGGTGCGGGCCGCATCCTGCGTAGGATGCAGCGGCCGGCTGTTTAGGATCTTATGCAGGATTGGGGTGCCCAATAAAGATAAGACACATGGGTGAGGGACCATAGTAGAAGCTTATAAAATGGTGCGTGCTGTGCAGCAAGGGGACAGAGATCAGGTTTGCTCCCATAACGCTAGAACTCCGGTTCACCCAGGACAGACAAAAGGAAGTACTGTACGTCTTCACACAACACATGTCATGATCAGACAGTGTAGTAAGGACCACTACTTTTGATGGCTTTAAGAAAGTATTAGCCTCGAGACAGCTCTACCAGTGGATAGATAGAGCTATTTCCTAATAGTGAAATGGAGCCTCTGTGCTCAGAGCAGTGTACCTTAGATGGCATGAATGAGAAAGGCGCTGCCAATATCCTATGCCCCCCCGCCCGGCCTTGCCACGCCCCCTTGGGTCCACTCTCCCTCTGTATCATGGTCATGGACTTCCCCCGAGCACCAGCCTGGCCAAGCTTGTGGTGTGAATGCCGAGCTGATCTTGCAGGTTTCTCTTCTTCTGCTGTGGCTGCTGCAGGCTCCTCCTGTTCGCATTGGATCCAGGCGAACATCTTCTCCACTCTTTCTCTTCTCTCTCTCTCCCCCTCTTTCTCCTTGGAACTCCTTTGGTTTGCTTCAAGTAGGCATGCTTCGAACTCTCCTGCTGTCGATGCTTCTCAATACAGTCAAGCCAGAATTCTTCAGCCTTTGGTGGACAGAGGAGGCCGGCTCTTTGCCCAGGCTTCTGTTTTGCATAGATCATCTGCCCAGTGTGCAGTTTCACTTAAGCAGATCGGTTTTATCTATACCAAAAAGCATATTAACATTGTTTTCACACAAACCCTGACCGTTTGGCATTAGGGTACAGGTTCATCAATATTCTTGTGCTTCTATAGGTGGTTTCCTGCCCTGAGGCCTTGTGGATAGGGTGGGAAAATATTAAATAAACTAACCAAACCTTCATCAGTAACCCTGACTGTCGAGATTAGGGAGCTGCTCTCTCTTTCTCTTGCTCTCCAAATGCTCCCACTCTAATTTAATATACTAAATGCGTCTTTGTGAATTTTAAATGTAGATGGCTATGGAAGGGAATTGAAAAGGTCCTTTGCGGAATATTACGTGTTATCTTTTCCACGTGGGTGTCTAAAGGCAGAGATTGGTCGATGTGGAACCTACGGATTACTTTAGGCGATCAAACCTTGCTTGTTCTGTTTAGCATTCTGGTGGTTATCGCTAAACTGAACTGGAGGTGGAGACTCTCTGGACGGACACTGCAATGCACGAGGCCTATAGTATTAACTAGATGAAAAACTGATATTCAGTCCTGCACTTCAAGATATCCAAAAACCTTTTAAAGACCGCATCATAGGCTCTAGTTCCTGTGGGGCACAATAAGTAATGAGTCTAATCTCTCTCTCTCTCTCTCTCTCTCTCTCTCTCTCTCTCTCTCTCTCTCTCTCTCTCTCTCTCTCTCTCTCTCTCTCTCGGCAAAGCAACTCCTCCACAGCATCCCAGTGGCTGCAGAAAAGGAATTCTACGAGCTGCTCACTGATTCCTTGCACCAGGCAGGCGCACATTACTTGTCTTGTTGTGTTCACCCAGCTGCATGCAGCCCAAGAAATGACATCTATGGTGACCTCCCCAAGGCTAGAGGTGACCTCCCCATTAGCTTTTGCTGCTGTGGTGGAAGCGAGGGGGCCAAACAGGCAAAGTGTTAGCGGTTCGCCATGGCCCCTTCTCCCCCAGAGAGGGAGATGCGCCCCCATGTGGGGAGGGCGCCGACGCAACGCCCCCATGTGACGCCACAAGCCACGCCCCCTGGAGCCAAAATAGCAGGCATTTTGGAGCCAAACGGCTCCAGGGCGGGTGGGAGAGCCCAACCCCAAAACGGACCGGCCGGCTCCAAGATGACGGGACGCATCCCGGAGGCGAGTACGCTCCCCCGCCACCTTGGGACACACGGCTCCCCCGCCCATACCCCAACAACGCTTCTGTTCTCCCCCACCCCACTGCTCAGGCGGGCATTACTGGGAAAAGTGATAGTTTCTGCTGCCACCACCCAAGACTGAGGGAGAAACCCAGTCAGGGAGGAGAAGCCACATTGGGAAAATCCCCCCCCCATTATAAAAGGGCCCCCGATCCTGAGGGGATCCCATGTAAAACCCAACAAGGATGAGGACTGAGCAACCTGGGAATGTGACAATCTGCTATCTGAGAGACTGCGACCAAGCAGACAATAAAGAGCAATAAAACGGCGTTGATTAAAAGGCTGAATATACACGGCGAAATAAAAGAAATGAGGAGGGGATGTGGATGATCAAGAACACAGGATTCGGGTCCAAAGAAAGCAGGGCTGTGCCAAAAAGTGCTTGGCAAAGCTGGCACATAACTCACGGCCCAATTCTATTGGGCACGAATGGTGGCAGAACTCCTGGTCTGTCCCCGTGCCACAGCAATGTCTCAAAAGGGCAAGGCATGCCACTTCTGTGCTCTTCGGCCTGGAGGTCCTGTGTGCACGGCAGTGGCTCCTAGATGCCAGGCCGAGCAGGTAAGGCGGTGGAGGGGAACAGTTTGAGGACGGGAGGGGGAGGATCGGGGTGGGGAACAGGGCGGGCAGGGGGTGATGCAATGGTGGGAGGGGGTGTTTCAAGGGCGAGAGGGGGTGGATCTCAGCAGTAGCAGTGCACACCGGGATACTACCCCAATTTTCCCAGCTCAACACGTCCCCTGCCTCTCCTCAGATTAACGCCAGCAAAAAAGCTGGTGTAGGTCTGAGGAGACCCATTGATGGTCACGTGGCCTATGGAGGGGCACGTAAAAATATGTTTACTTACCGTTCCCAGGCGGTCTGATCATCCCCCACCCAGAGCCAGCCTTAGGAGCTGCGGGGCCCAATTGGAAACATTTTTTTGCAGGGCCCCAGGGTCACAGCCAAGGTCTGCTGTAGAATCTTAATGGTATAAATAAAATTTATTATTGACTTTATATGTCTGTCATTCAGCAGACATCACATTACTACTGTCAAAAGTAACAAACCTGACTTGTATCATATTATTTTTGTGAGTGTAGTATTCGTAGATTGATGTACAGTCAATCCTTGTCATATGTGAATTTGCTAATCGCAAATTCACCTATCTACAAGGGACAGGATTGAGACAACCTCGTGCTCTTCACGAGGTGGGTCTCATTTTACGTGATCCCTGCTGCCTCTGGAAAGTCTCTGTTGGCCAGCAGAGACCTTCCAGATGCAGCAGGGACATTCAAAATAGCGCCCACGACCAACGCGGAGTGTTTTGAAATTTTTGGGGAAAGTTTTCCCTGGCCATTACAAAGTGCTCCTCACTGATCGCAGGCGCCATTTTGAATGTCCCTGCTACACACAAGAAGTTCCTGTGTGTAGCACGGACATTCAAAATGGTGCCTGCGACCAGCGCGGAGCGCTTTTAATGGCTGGGGGAGCCTTCAGGAGGCAGTAGGTAATACAGTCCCCAACCCCTCTAATTTCCCATTGATTCCATAGGAACAATGGTTCCATATCCACGAATTCATGACCCATGGGGGGTTGCAGGAACCTAACGCTCGCAGGTCATGGGAATTGCCTGTAGTATGTAAAACGTAAATACTTGAGTCTGAATATAGGTCTACAATATGTAAAACTGCAACGTGTTGTCACGTGTATTTGACAAGACTAGAGTAGATTACCCTAGCGTGGGGCCCCTTAGCGTGCCCCCCCCTTGGGAGCAATTGGTCCAATTGGCTAAGTTAAAGCCAGCCCTGTCCTCACCATTGCATGCAGCTTGTGCTCTGTCTGTCAGCCCAGCTGCATGGCTCCTAAAAGAGTAGCAGAAAACCAAATAAAATCCCTGAACGCCAGCGGCTAGATATTTTTCCTATCTTTAGCTACTCACGCTGTCCAAGATATGGTCTAAATGGTCGGGAAAATTAAAGGACCACTTGCTCCACGTGAAACTACTGATATCTGAAGATCTTTCTCAAAGGCCCTCTTTTCGGTCCCATTGCCATTTGCGCCACAATGCGGGGTTACCCATGACGGGGCCTTTCCAGGAGTGACACCAAGACTCCAAAACTCTGCCCCTCCTTGCAGGACTTCCAACACCAAGTCAAAGTAGCCCTCCTTCAGTCTCAGGGAACTTTTGAACCTGTCCTCCATGAACTTTAAATCCCCACATGTTGTGGCAATGAATTCCACAGCCTAATGATACTCTGTGTGAAGAAGTATCTCCTTTGGTCCATCCTAAATCTCCCGGCAAATGCCAATCAGTTTCAACGTCTCTCTGCCCACCCTCTCCCCACCATGCAGAATTTTATAAGTCCAATTCAAAATCCCGCCTCCTAGGGCCAAACAAGACATTGAGACTTAGGCTTTCCATGATTGAAACTCCCACCGTCTTTTTCAAACAGCATTCTCTGGGAGTGGGGGCGGTTTGGATTGGGGCTGAGGGGCAACTCTTTGCCCCTCGACCAACTCGAGGGTTCGGCCCCCATCCCCACATGCTGCGGCCCAATCCAACTCCCCAACTTAAATTGCTGTCCCAGCATGGTTGTGCCTGTGGGGGTTCCTCCCCATGGCTAATTATAACAGGTTTGGATTGGGGTCACTGCACACAGCATGGGGAGAAAAGGGTTCGGCCCCCGTCCCCACATGCTGCGGCCCAATCCAAGTCAGGGCTTCCTCCCATCCCAGAATTCTCCCGGCCGTCACGCCTCGTTTGGCCCTTCACTGCTGCGCAGCATGAGCTCTGTGCTAAGAACACGCAAAAGGACATGTTACTTTGAGGGGATCTTTTGTTGTTAATGATACCAGGAGATGACTCCGTTTGGCAAGCGACAAAAGCGTAAGAAATTGGAAGGCTTATAAAAGTTGTTGTAAGCCACAGAGGATAAAACAAAACAAAACAAAATGACAGAGACTGAAAACTCGAAGCACAAGCCCTCGACAGGATCCACTCACACGGTGCTTTCTCTCCGCTGCTTTTTGAAATGCTGCGTCTCGTCTCGAGAAAGATTATATATTGTATATCCAGGACTGCAAAAGGCATCATCTCCAAACCCTTCCGCAGTGAAATAAATCTAAAATGAAAACAAGCCGCACAGTCGGCTAAGGCTGCCTTAAAAATTACACATCAAGAACCTTTTCCAGTGACAAATACTTTCAAGGCAAACAAACTGAACAGAAATTAAAAATTCTCTGTGGGGCATAAATATGCAATTACACTCACACAGGGAGCGTTTTATCAGGTAAACCATCCCACTTTGTTAATTGAAATGCTGCTCTCTCGCTCTCTCCCTCTCTCGTTTGACAAAAGGCCTTGAATGCTCTCTCTCTCTCTCTCTCTCTCTCTCTCTCTCTCTCTCTCTCTCTCTCTCTCTCTCTCCCCCCTTGTGGTTGCTGCTGTTCCAAGCATTGTTCGCACATATTTTCTTTCACTTTTCTGCTGCATGGTAAGAAAAAAGCAATCCATCCTTCTCTCCTTTAGTCCAAACTGCAGTGACGAGATCTTCATTCCATTTTGTCTAAATTTCTGTCAAATAACTCTTCCATGAATGTGATATTTTGATTATATTTCATTTTATTGAAAATGTGCTTTTCCCAAATTCCACCTATTCCAAGTATCTGTTTACCAGGGACACAAGCTCAAGGTGTGACACTGTGGGGCAAAGTACATAGGATGCTTGCTTCCCTCCCCCACCCACCCCAACTTGTGTGGAAATATAGATAGGGTACCAGTGAGGGAAAGGATTGGAAACCACCTTGAGGGAGATATTTAGTGGAAAACCCTTTGGATAAGAATGGGTTAAAAAGCCCCCCCCCCTCTCTCTCTCTCTCTCTCCACCCCCCTTCCATTGCAGACTGCAGTATCCATGATGGCCTATTGAAAAAGGAAAGAAAAAACTATACACCAATAATTGCATGTAATTTGCTCCTGTGGTTCTCTCGTGTGCAACTTTCCCAGATGTTTCAAAAACAAACAAAGAACAGCCCTGGAAGGCTGAAATCTGGAGCAGAGGGGGAAGGAAGGTGCTTCTTCTTAAACCCCTTTTCTCAAAATCACCCCACCCACACTTCTCTGCACCCTACCAGGGAAAAGATGCAGGTTCACATATAGTTTTCTCCTTGGGCTGGAAAGCAGCTTTATTGGGTGTGTGTGTGTGTGTGAAGATACACTACCCCTCTCCCAGGCTGTTTATTTGAAACACTTGTGGTCTGAGACCAGAGGTCGGCAACCTACGGCCCATGGGCTGGATCTAGCCCACCACCCAAAGTCATCTGGCCCGTGTGGAGCTTGGCTTGGGAGGCAAAACCTCCCCCCCCCCAATTTGCCCCGCGCTGGACAGGGCATAGCAGAGCCGCCTGCTCAGGCTACTGGAGTCCTAGAATTCCCCTGGGAATTCCTCGCAGCAGCACAGGGACTCCACAAGCCCAAGCAGGTGGCTGCCATGCCCTGTCCAGCACAGGGCAAATTGGGGGGAGGTTTTGCCTCCCAAGCCAAGCTCCACACGGGCCAGATGACTTTGGGTGGTGGGCTAGATCCAGCCCATGGGCCGTAGGTGGAAAGCATTGCCTCCCAAGCCAAGCTGCACGCAGCCACTTCTGGGAGTTCGGCAACCCGGACCTTTGGCTATGATGCGATGATGTCATCATCACCGAACATCCGGCCCCTTTGCCCGAAAAGGTTGCTGACCCCTGTCTTTGAGTGTGGTTGGGAGGAAAGCGTCTCGGGGGAGAAGACTGTGGATAGAGGGAGGGGACAGCGGCACCCCCCTCACCCACCACAGCTTTGCTTGACATTGCCCCCTGCTGGACAGCTGACTGGTGGGGCCCATAGTGGATTGTCCAGGTCTGTCACTCTCATTCTAACAGTCGTAAAAAGATGGAAGTTCAGGCACTGTTCAAAAATGGGAAGAGAAGAGGCAGGAAGAAAGTTGTCCCACCAGTAGGGTGCAGTGACACAGAGAGAAAATGAAGAAGAAGAGCAATAGACCAAAGGACATTTGGCATCCCTGTTTGACTCACGATGGTCCGAGACTGCAAAGTGAGCAGACATTGCAATGAGACCCTTTTGTAGATAGGGGGCATTTGCAGGTATTTTTATTTGCAGGTAGTGAAAAATTGTTGTGGGGGGGGGTTTGGCAATATATCAGGGATGGGAATGAACTGACTGCTGGTGGCTACCACTTATTCCCAGAATGCCTCTTCAAGTGATGCTGTGCCATCACATAGCATTCTTCTGAGGGACATTCTGGGGGGAAATTGTGCCCCCCTCCAGTCAGCAACTTTACAGCCCAATCCTGCCTGTGGCCCGCTGCAGTGTGCAAAGCACTAAGTAGGATCAGTGCCGGGCCAGCGAAGCTGGGGCACACCTCGGGGGGAAGGGACAACCCCATTGACCTCCTCAGATGCTCCACTGGCCTTAACGTGTGCAGGAAAGGACGGAAGTTAGGAAGGAAGTTAGGACGGAAGGAAGGAAGAATGAAAGAACGAAAGGAAGGAAGAACGAAAGAACGAAAGGAAGGAAGGAAGAACAAAAGGAAGAACGAAAGAACGAAAGGAGGGAAGAACGAAAGAACGGACGGACGGACGGACGGACGGAAGGAAGGAAGGAAGGAAGGAAGGAAGGAAGGAAGGAAGGAAGAAAGAACGAAAGGAAGGAAGGAAGAACGAAAGGAAGGAAGAACGAACGAAAGGAAGAACGAAAGGAAGAACGAAAGGAAGGAAGAAAGAACAAAAGGAAGGAAGAACGAAAGGAAGGAAGGAAGAACGAATGAAAGAACGAAAGGAAGAATGAAAGAACGGATGGAAGGAAGGAAGGAAGAACGAAAGAAAGAACGAAAGGAAGGAAGGAAGAACGAAAGGAAGGAAGGAAGAACGAAAGGAAGAATGAAAGGAAGAACGAATGAACGAAAGGAAGGAAGGACGAGAGGAAGAACGAAAGGAAGAACGAAAGAACGAAAGGAAGGAAGAACGAAAGGAAGAACGAAAGAACAAAAGGAAGGAAGGAAGAACGAAAGGAAGAACGAAAGAACGGAAGGAAGGAAGAATGAAAGGAAGAACGAAAGGAAGGAAGAACGAAAGGAAGGAAGGAAGAACGAATGAAAGGAAGAACGAAAGGAAGGAAGAACGAACAAAAGGAAGAACGAAAGAACGAAAGGAAGGAAGGACGAAAGGAAGAAGGAAAGAACGAAAGGAAGAATGAAAGAACAAAGGAAGGAAGAACAAAAGGAAGGAAGGAAGAACGAAAGGAAGGAAGAATGAAAGGAAGAACGAAAGAACGAAAGGAAGGAAGGAAGAACGAAAGGAAGGAAGAACGAACGAAAGGAAGAACGAAAGGAAGGAAGGACGAAAGGAAGAACGAAAGAACAAAAGGGAGAACGAAAGAACAAAGGAAGGAAGGAAGAACGAAAGGAAGGAAGGAAGGAAGGATGAAAGAACGAAAGAACGAAAGAGACTTTCAGCCACGCCATTCACCAGCGAATGGAAACTTCAGTCCAGAGAACCTTTGGCCCAGCATTAGCTGTGCCTCTGGGATTGTTTCGCTCCGAACGCCTTGTGAATGGAAATCTTGGAGGCCGCCTGTGAGCGGGTTTGGGAGGACGAGTCTTTTCTGGCCTAGGAGCTGCTCCTGCCTTTGCAGCCATTGTGCTGTGTGAGCCGCTTCCGTGGGTAGCAACATTCTGTCCTTGTTTGTCCCATTTTGGGAACGTTTCTGTCCAGGAAAATCCCTGCTTGGCAGGCTGGCGAATGGCATCCAGGGACGCGGACAGAGCAGCAGCTGCGGTTTCGGCTCCTCCATCTGTGAATGTCCAGTTCTTTTTGACAGCTGCTGTACCTGGGCCAGAAATTCTTCTGCTCCTACAACTGGGCACCTTTTCAGCACCAGCCGCTGACTCCTTCCTTCCGAGGTGCTGTTCTGAAGACTCTGTGGCAGGGACCTGGCCGTGGGTGGTGGTGCCTCCCAACCTGATTGCCAAATCCTGTGCTGTCGTGCTCCACTCCTGGATCAGGCTGAGTCAGCTAGAAGGGCCTGGCTTGGGCACAAAGCCCATTCACATATTGGGGGGCCTGGGGGGGCCAAGACATTTTGCTACATCATACTCACCTGTACCTTACAATTCTCTAGTTAAAAACATGCAAAGTGTTATCGAAACGTTTTTATCACGATAAATCGTATTTTGAGAATGGCACCTGCTTTACAGAGAATGCTGGGACACCGATACTGGATCACGCCCACACAACAGCCTCCTCCGCAGAACCGGAAACCAGAACCTGCAGCAAAGCGGAGCTGCTGCCTGATGATGAAGGGTCCTGCTGGTCACTGGACCAGTCCTGGATCACATGCATCTGATTCCTACTGGGCCTGTTCTTGCGTTCTGCCACCTCCTGACTTATATTAATTCAATAGCATGAGAGCCAGCCTATGGTGTGTGTGTGTGTGTGTGTGTGTATGTATGTGTGTGTTCATTAAGCACATCTACATCCCACTCCAGTTGCGTTGCTAGCATCGTCCGGGGGGGGGGGATGCACTCCCAGAAGGCTTCATTTCAGGTCTTCCAGAACCTGGGGCAGGTGGGAGGGCAAGAAAAATGTGTCGATTTTAGTGCGTTTATGTTCTGCGGCTGCAAATGCAGCCCTCCAGCTGTAAACACACAGCTGCGGAGCACAAAAATCCCACCGCGGATCCTTGCGAGGAGACCGTGGTTGTCACCCGAGGGCATTGGATTCTCCCCCGGGCCCCCCTTTAGCGACGCCTCTGTTCCACTCTTTGCAGTGGCCGTTGCCTCTCAGGGCCAAACCAGATGAGGTCACTCTCTCATTTTGGGGTTTACTAAAGAAGGTCCCCACAACAGCATGTTGCAGTATGTACATGTTCCTGTAAGTTCCTTTGGACTCAGTAGGGGTTACTTCACAGTAAGCATGCTCTGGAACACACTGTTTGGTTGCAGGGGCAGGGTTAGAATCTTCAGTATTGAACAGGCAGCCTGACTTCTTTCACCATCTCTCCTTCTCTCTCTCTCTCTCTCTCTCTCTCTCTCTCTCTCTCTCTCTCTCTCTCTCTCTCTCTCTCTCTCTCTCTCTCTCTGTTTCAGATCTTCTTCCTTTTTGTGCCTCTCTCTCTCTCTCTCTCTCTCTCTCTCTCTCTCTCTCTCTCTCTGTGTGTGTGTGTGTGTGTGTGTGTGTGTGTGTGTGTGTGTGTTTCAGATCTTCTTCCTTTTTGTGCCTCTCTCTCTCTCTCTCTCTCTCTCTCTCTCTCTCTCTCTCTCTCTCTCTCTCTCTCTCTCTCTCATCTGCCCCATCATTCATAAAAAGAGCTATAAAATACTGTGCAGGATCTTGCCAGCCCTTGAAACTGAAAGTCCTTCTTTTTACTGGCAGGAAATGATGCCTCTCTAGGAATCAGGACGCTCCTCTCTCTTTCACCCTTTGGCCCCAAGCAAAGTATTTCAGGACCAGGCAGTCCATTGTGAAATTAAATGATGACTACTGTACTTGCTGAATGAATGTTTATATTTTTCAGAAGCAAAGATATGAAGAAAACTTGGATAGTGGAAAAGGAGGGGTTGGATAATGACTGAAATCCATTCATTCGCATTTCTATATATCGCCCTTCCTCCAAGGAGCTCATGGAAATGTACAGAGCTCCTTCCCTCCTTTTGTCCTCACAACAGCCCTGTGAGGTAGGTGAGGCTGAGAGATAGTGACTGGCCCAAGGTCACCCAGGAAGCTTCATGGCTGAGCAGGGATTAGAACCCGGATCTTCCTGTAAACTGTGTCTCCGCGCAAACAGGAACATCAGATGAAATTTGCCATCATGTTGTTATTTTGCACCATCAGTGTGCATGGCACTTTACTTGGAGGAAAAGACAGTTTCCTGCCCTGAGGGGCTTACAGTCTGTCTGAGATTGACACAAGGAAGTGAATGGGGAGTGTGGGGGGGAACATCTGTGACTGGGTCATTAGCAGGTCCTCAGCTCATGGAATGGATGGGGGCTGAAGTGTGGGGCTGCTGCTGCCCAAAACGTTACAGTCGGAGAGATTGGAAGGAAACATGCCAGGAAGGAAGAAACATCTTGCAGGTGTTGCAGGAGGCTGTCCCAAGCACAAAGGGCAGCGAGGGAGAACGACAGGGCCAGAGATTCGGAGCGTTTTCACGACGAAAAATGCTTTGTGCTTTTTAATTCAGAAAAGACAACCAACGGGGCTTGATGGAGGTTTCTAAAATGGTGAATGATGCGGAGAGAGTAGACCAGGGCATTTTTCTCTTTCTCTCTCTTATACGGTGATACTTGAACTCAGGGCCACCCAGGGAAGCTAAACGGGAGGAGTTTCAGGACGGGATGAAGCGATGTACTTCTGCATAGCACTTCTGGGATTCCTGGCTGCAAGATAGGATGATGTCTGCTAGCTTAGGAGGTTTTTAAAATGGGTCCAGGGGGCACCTTTGCAGAGAGCAGGTCTATCAATGGCTCAATTTGCCAAGGAAGTTCGATGGTCAGAGAGAGTCTGAGCCAATACCAGATGCTGAGAGAAACAAGAGGGGATTTCCGTGATTTGCCTGTGGCTTCCTGCGAACATCTGGCCAGTGGCTGTTAGAAACAGAATACCGGACTAGATGGGCGCGACTTCTCAGAGCAAGGACCGTAATCCCCTTATAGCACAGACAAGAGCGCAAGCCTGACCCCTTGATTGGGGTCGGCTTTCCTCCCCCCATGACCTGCTCTAGCCACAGCTGTTCTTCCTTGGTGGTCTGACTAGTGACCTTGCGGTTCCTTTCTTGGGCTAGAGCTTGGCGGCTGAATCCCTGCCCTTGTGGGGGGACATCTTGACACCTCCTGGGGCGCCCATACGTGTGGAGCCGAGGACTGCTTTCTCGACCACGGCTTACCTGCCTGACCCTGCAACACATTCCTTCATCAGGACTTCCTCCTTAGGCAGTCTACTCACAGGTCTCATGGAGGAATTACGCTTGCACAGGCAAACAACTGGGTGGGGACTTGGTGACCGCAAGTCCTTACATAAAGTTGTCGACAGGTTCTTCTTGGAAACTGTGACTTTAAGCAAAACGACTTATAATGAAACCAATTTTGCCATAGGCTTATTGAAAAACCTAAACGTCCCTATGGCATTTTCCCATCGACTTTAAAACGAAACGACTTTAAGTGAGGACTTACTGTACTCCAGACCATGAAATATCATGATTGCTCCATTTTATCCTGCTTTTCCTCCAAAGAATGCAGAATAGCATAAGCAGTTCTTCCCCCAATTTTGTCCTCACAACAACCCTGCAAGGTAGGTTAGGCTGAGAGCGAGCGAGAGTGATTGGCCCAGTGAGCTTCATGACCCACCTCTGCACATCCTGGTTCTTGTGCTTTAAGCTCCTCGACGTTCCCTTTTCCTACAGCCTGAATTGCCCTGTGTGTGTCGGTATTCATGTCTCTCCCTTTTGCCCCAGCCACAGTCCTCAGTGCCTTTCTTTGAACCCGCTGGGCGATCTGTTTGGAGCACCCAAGCATGACTTCTGAGCTTTGATGGCACAAGCTGACACTGGTTTGACAACTCCGAAGCAGGTGCCGGTTTGAGAAGTGGGGAGAGAGAAGTGGGCCGTTCGCCTGAGGATCACGTTGGGACGCGCAATCCTTCCTTCTTCCCACAGTGTTACAGCTAAACAAGACGTCAGGTGCTGACAGCTCCTTTTGACGAAGTTAACCTTGAAATGAACCAGAATTTCTGTATGAGCCATGCTGTAATTTGATGCTAACTAAATGTACTTTGAATGGAACGGAGTAATTGACATGGGAATCGTTTGGATGCTGGAAAGCAAAGGGCCTCTCTGTCGGTCGGCTTCAGTCTAGTGTCAAGCCCCTTTGCTTAGTTACGGCAAACTTTCAGGAGAGGAATGCAAGACACACACTGCTAACAACAGCGACAACATGCTGTTATTCTTTTGGGGTGGGGGGTGGGGATAATTTTTATTATAAGGAGACATTTGGCTTCTTCTGAATAAAGTGAGCACATTAACTGCCCAATCCACAACTTTCCAATATCTACAGCCTGCGAGGCTGTGGGTTTGCTGCCCTTGAATTACGGGGGAATGATGCAGGGTTGTTGTGCCTCCTCGCACCCTGTCCCTCCGTCCTGCTGCTCCAGCCTCTGCTCACCTTGAGCAAGTGGGAAACGGGTTCGGAGCAGAGGCTGGAAGCAGGTGGGAACTGGGAAGGGAAAGGGGGTCGAACCTCCACAGTTCTGCTCGCCTTTCGCCTCCTTTCCCCTCAAGCCACCCGGGGGGGGGGGGGGGAACAGAGCAGACATGCACTAACACGTGCACACTTTTTATTTTTGGGCGGATGACTGGGAAGAGAAAAGCAGCATTTTCTGTAGCCCGCTTGAGTGGTTTGGGAGCACCAGCTGGGGCCTAGTCTGTCTGAAGGAGGCACATAATACAGCAATGTTGCTGAACTACTACTAGGTCAGGCTGGAGCTGGTCAGGGCCCCGCTGGGAGGCGGCTTGGGAACCCCCCTTGTACATGGCCTTGAGCTCCATGAAAGAGAGGCAGAAGCGATCCTGCGCCCCCCACGTGGGGGGAGGCCGACGCTACGCTCCCACGTGATGTCACGCAGCTCCCCCTTCCCGCCCCCCATTTTTGCACCCCCCCCATTGCCCGCAAAACACACTTTGGCGTGACCGTAAGGCCGCTCCGCAAATTATTTTGGGGGGGAGTGCAAAAATTCCCGCCGGATATCAACGTAAGACATTGAAAGTATTTGCTCTCCGTTGCATGGTTTATTCTGATCCACTCAGCCTCAAAGCAGCATTGAGGAGCTGTGAAGACGCTGCAACCAGCCAACCGCAGGCCCCAATATCGGGGGGGAGATGACTGGACACTCCAAAGAAAACCTTAAGGTCCTATAATTTCACCCAAGGAAACTGCAGTATTGGTGCCCCAGATGGTGGGCTCACCCCACACGTCTAGGCCTCAGATTATCACTGCCAGGACCAAGGACAGACATGGCAACAAACTTGAACCCAAACTGCGACCCAGCAGGGCAGCGGTTCAGCCTAAACGCACAACAACAAGGCAGTTGCAGAGTCCTGCTCCTCTGGGGAGGGGGCAGCGCTGCTCCCTCCCAGCAGTGCAGTCAATACAGAGCCGGCAGCCTGGAGGTTCCTGATGCGAATCCTGCTGCAGTGCCTTGACAAGAGGGTATGAGGAGAAGGAACAAAGCGGGCTTTGAAGAGGGAAGTCGGCTCTGAAGTGCTTGGAGAACAGGCTGCTGCTCAGGCATTCAGAAGAGAGCATCAGGCGTCTGTTGATGCTTAATCCGAGAGCCGGCTGGCATTCGTGGAAGATGCCCCCCAACCAAGCCAAACCTGCGCTCGTTCCATCATATGGCTCCCAAAACGATCCTGTCACACATCCATCCCTGTGGCCCTGGAGGTGGCGAGCGAGCTTACCACGGAAAGCCGAGACGTTGCGGCGCTGCTGATTTAATCGTTCATTAAACATTAGGGAGAGGCCAATTACGCTGTTCAAGAGTGAGATGTTTTACGCGAAAATGACAAAAAGATACATGTAATCATTGAAATGCCAGTTTACAATCAGATAGGATGTGAAATAATCCCTTTAGCAAGCTTAAGCTTTTACATATTAATGGAGCGGAATTGGGGGCGAGTTGGGAAGATGGCTGGCTGGAACATACTCGAGGTCCTATCAGGAAGTGACGGCTCACGATGGTATGGACTGAGACATGCTTTTATTCAGCAGAGGGAGAGTTATTATGGGAGTGTTTTTCATTCGCCTGTTGGAGCTCAATGAAGTGTGCACACCTCTTGGACTACACTGATATAGGAAATATTTTCTTTTTTGCCCTGTTCGCTCCCTCAGTCCCTCCCCCTCTTGCCTCCCCCACATTCGAAACTGAGGATGAAGGCGGACATCATCGTATCAAAAGAGGAATCCCCACTAGCTCTCCACCCATGCTGAGTTGATGCCACCGCCGCCTCCACCGTTGGCAGCATGACAGATGTACATGTCATGCCCCGGATATACACTGGTTCAGCCATCATTCTTGTCCCATCCACCACACGTCAGGAAGGGAGCCCAGATTGCAACATTGCTTCTAGTATTCTCTGTGTAGAGTTGCTTCTGATTGTGAGAGCCTGGGGAGGGGTCTAGCTGAGCCAGGGAGGTCCAGTGAAACGGAGCGCTGCCCAGTAAGACTGCTAGAACTCAGAGCTGGTCCATGGAGTTGTGTTTCCTTCCAGCAACTTCCAGGCAGCAACAGAGGGTCTGTGTAGTTTGCCTGGCTGCCCTTCCTTCCTTCCTTCCTTCCTTCCTTCCTTCCTTCCTTCCTTCCTTCCTTCCTTCCTTCCTTCCTTCCTTCCTTCCTTCCTTCCTGCTACAGCCCTGATTGTGCTTGTCCTTAAGGGAAAGATCCCTCCTCCTGAGCAGGGCTCTGAAATGAGCTGTTTTGTGTTGCCAGGTGAGGCCTGTATCATCACGCCCTAGCCTCGGTTTCGGCTCATGACCGTCTCTATTCATGAAGTCCTGGTGGTGACCATGGGGGGGGGGGGGGAATCCTGAGACATGAGATGAGTCCCGTTGGGGCGCATTAGGTCTGTCACCCTAAACATTGACTACAAGAGTGGGTATCATTGTGGAGTATAGTCTTTAGTGGCTTAAAGATTATTCCAAGGGCAGATTTGTTCGTGTTGGGAGTGGAGGCCCGGGACAAGGGATAGGAATCAGCAGAGCGCACCACCAATAATCCCTCCCCCGTCCCTGGCCTGGCCAGCCCATCACCCCCTCCCTTTCCGCCCTGGCCCGCCCTCCCCACACCCTTCCACTGCTCGGTGCAGGACTTACCTTCCTCCGCCGGCAGTGGCTGGGACCGCAGGCTGAGTGAGAGTGGCGCTGGTGCCGCTTACTCGCCGGGTGCCACAAACGTGCCTTATGTGTCTTGTGACACCTTCCCACAGTGGGACTATAGTCCCGCCGGGGGAAACATGCGCAAGCTTGCGCTGTAGATCAATATTATGAGTGTGAAGTGGTCATGTGCATTTGATTGGCCAAGAATCTTCTTGTGTGCATTTTCAGGTGTACAACAGAATCCAGGACAAAAAAAAATACTTTGGTATTTCCATGCACACTTCTAATTACAGGGGATCATCCGGACCCTGAGAATAACCCCTGGCTGCCCCAACCCCTCTGTTGCAGCTCCACCCTGTCCAGCTTTGGTGACTCCATCCCCTCTCTGCTTCAGACTTTAGCAGGGCTAGAGAAGCTGCAGGCTTGAGATAAGACTGGAACATCTTCGTGCTGAAAGGACACACTAGTCCCCATTCCCCTCCCCCCCCCACTGCTTGACATGTACACTTAATGGACTGCTCAGTGTTTATTTTCCTGGAGTCCATCAGCCTGACCAGTATTGCACCAGCAAAGAACAGAAAGTCAATGACTTTGTGTACTGTCAATGAGAAGCTCATTGCTAGAGCTCTGAATCTGAATTCGCACCAAATTGTTGAACTCCAAAATAGGAACATGCTTATTTGAAAGGCATATTGTATTCAATTTTGATTGTTGCTATAAAAATATAGAACATCCAATAAATTTAGAACATTAACAAGAAATACTTTTTATGGCATTTTTTTTGCCTTACTTTGCAAAAATGCACTGTATGTGTTTTCTAATATTGAAAGAAAATCTGTGATGATATTGTCTGCCTTCTTTTTTTTTAATGACAGTATAACTAGTTAATATTGACATAGCGACGTATTCATATGTTCTACATCTATACTCTGCAATAGTATGTATATATACTACTTTCCACAGTTTGGCATGACCCAGGTTGTTCGGCCCCAGGATCTCCAGGCAGGGCTGGGAGAGACCCTTGTCTTGAAGCCCAGAGAGCCACGCCCAGTCAATGCCAAGAATACTGACCTGCAGCGCAATCCTGTGTAACGTTAAGTGGCCTAAAGGACCAGCCGCTGTATCCTAAGCCGCTGTATCCTTTCCGGGCCGCTTCGACGCTGCTGGAGCGCACCTCGGGAGAAGGAGAGGTTTGTCCCCTTCTCCGGGTGTAGGCGAGCCTTGGGGCCGTTCATCCGGGGAGGCTGTGTAAGGCTGGCACGGGCTGTGACAGGGCATAGGATATCAGCGCTGATATTCTCGCCCCCTCCCAGCCCAGGTTGGACAATAGCCCCCCTTCCTTGCTGCCCCATCCCGTCTGTCCCTGCACCATCCGGCGCAGCACTTACCTGGCTGCGGTGTTCACCAGGGGAGTGAGTGATGCCAGCCGCCACACCGGCACCGCTTACTCCCGAGTCACACAAAAAGTGCTTTACGGCACTTTTGCGATGCTCCGCTGGCCTTACGTTACACAGGATTGCGCCCCTAGATAGCCAAGTACTCTGACTTGGTATAAGGGAGGCAGCCTCAGGTGTTCTGCGTAGCCCATCAAATGTCCCTGGTTGTTCCATTCCTGGCATCTCCAGGTCGGGTCGCAGGTGACGGGAAAGTCCTCCCCCTGCCTGGTATCCTGGAGAGCCCCTGACCTGGGGAGAGCAATATAGTGGCTTCACCTGTTCATCATATATGAATACAGGTGGGCTCCCATATCCACGGATTCGCTATCCACGGTTTCAGTTATCCACGGATTGTGGGGACCCCCCCAGGCTTTTACTTTTTTCCCAGTAAGCTTCGTTTCTTCCTTAAACAAACGGGCGAAGCAGCCTCTGGCTGCTTATTGCAGGCAAGTAGAACAAGACTAAGTCCTAGAGAGGCGCTGCAAGGTTAACAGAAACCTTGCAGAACCTCTCTAGGACTTAGTCTCGTTCTACTTGCCTGCAATGGAGGCTGCTTCTCTGTTTGTTTTAAGGAAGAAACAAAGCTTGCTGAAAGAAAAATAAGAGTGGGGGGGGGGCACGCATGCCTGCCTGCAGGGGAGGTAGGGTGGGGGCCCCTCAGGAAACCATGGAGGGGGTGTTCGCTCTTATCCAAGGTTTCAAGTATCCACGGAGGGGCCTGGAACATATCCCCAGCGGATACGGGGGTCCACCTGTATTGTATAGATGTTTCTGACCTTCCTTTTCTGCCCCTTCAGTTTCATGCCACGTTCCTTTGCCATCTGCACCGTTTCAAAGGCTCGTGTGGTGTTTTTGTCCGTTCTGCTCTAGACTGGGGAGAGGAACACATTTCCAGGAGAGAGTTTCCCTTGGGAGGCCTGTCCGCTCTTTCTCCCTCGCTCTCTGTTTCTCTACCCCGCTAAATAGCATTTGCGTTGTGACAGGAAACACCGCCGTGCGACGACGGCGAGCTTTGATGTCCGCTCCTGCTAACCAAGGTTACTTTTCAAAACGGTGGACTCGACCCCCGTCCCTCACTCCCCGTTGAAGGGCTGCCATGGCTGCCATTCTTGTCTCACATTTGCTGCCAGGCAACCGACCCAAGTGGCGCTGGGGGAAAAAATGTATTCCAGAGATAATATTGAGAGGAAGAAGGCTGGCGACGGTTTTGCATCTATGGAAACACCTGTTGAGTGGCGACTGCTCTAAGGAGGAGCAGGATGAAGACAGGCAGCTGTAAGAGAGCCAGCGGCAGCGGGAGCTGCGACCACGATGGTTCGGTGCCAGCCAGAGATGTGCCAGACTATTTGGCGCAGTGTCAAATATCTGGGTTTCCACTCTGCTTGCCAGCTTGCAAACAGAGGGAATTCTTCGGCATGAACACTGCTGTTCGCCCGTGCCCACAATCCTCACGTTGGGTCCATAATCCTCTCGGCTGGCTGGGCTTTGTCTCCCACCCATTCCCAACCACATCACCCCGTCCCTCCGTGGAATGCCAAGGTAGGTCCCCCCTCTCCGCACCTCCAAGCCCGGTAAGGTTTTCTTGGCAAGGGCCTGGAGAATCTGCTGGGTGCTTTGCCTTTTTTCCCCCTTATCCCCTCCCCCCAAAGCAAACAACAGTTTTATCTCCTGCAAACACTTTGTTAACCTGCCCACTTCTCCAGCCTGCACAATTCTGGAAGCAAATCTTTACAATTCTGGAAGCAAAAGAGCTCCGCTCTGAGAAGTTTCTCCAATGGCAAAGAGGTTGTCGTAAGAAAAGTTTGATAGGCAGGAGGGCTTAAAAAGGGAGGCGGGACTCTTGGAGTAAGACTCAATTCCAAGAGACTGAGGATCCCTTCTTTTCAGTCCTGAACGTCCTCCATCCATCCACAACTCTGGCCATAGAAGGCATTGTAAGGTCTAAAGGGTCTGATCAGAAAGGAGCGTTAGGGGAGAGCCAGTCTGGAGGGAAGAGGCCATTCAGTTTCACTGTTGGGACTAGAATCGCGATTGGAAAGTACCGCTTTGTCCAGCAAATGGGGGGGGGGAGAGAGAGAGAGAGAGAGAGAGAGAGAGAGAGAGAGAGAGAGAGAGAACTTGCCCCCTCAGAAATGGCAGCATCTGCTGTGAAAAATGAACCCCATGATAATTCAGCACAGCCCTAACAGCAGGATGTCAGACAAGGAAGTACATCTTGCTTAAGCAGTGATAAAGATGTGGTACACGGCCCAGTCCTATGAGGGCCTTGTCCCACAGGAACTAGTGTTCTGGCCTTGCAAGGTCCTTTATGTTTTAACAGAAGAGCAGAAGAGTCTGGCTCAGTTGGGAGAGCTGCTGCCTTCAAAGCCCGAAGATAAGTCTCGAACTTGATAAGTTTGAGACACGCCACCGGCAAAAAGCTGAGATAAGAGCTTCCAGCTGCGTCCGTTGAGTGTGGGAGGCGCCAGCCAGCAGAATTGTCAGACTGTAAAAAGGATACCACCTGGAAAGTAGCCGTTCATGAAAGATTGGACATTTATATATATTGTAAAAAAAAACTCCAAGGGGGGTTAGGACAGCCTGCCCATGTACACCGCCTTGGATTAAAGTGGGAGGAGAAATCCAATGACCAAGAAAGGCGGTATATAAATACTGTATATTATTATTATTATTATTATTATTATTATTATTATTATTATTATTATTATTATTATTATTATTATTTGTCTGTCGGAAAACGTGACATGCCATTCAGCACAGCTGGGCCACCGCCACAAATAGCGAGCTGCCACAGTCACGCTACAACAGCCTGGACAGGAGCCTTGTCACCGGTAAGACAGCACGGGGGGCGGGAGGGAGGTGGGGTGGGTGGAACAGGGCAGAGATGGGGAGGAATGGGGTGGACAACAGGGTGGGGAAGAGGGTGGACCGAGGGCCAGGAAAGGGGTGGTATCATTGGCTGCTGCGTGCCAGTATCCTATCCCCCTTCCCGGCTTCAATCCACCTTCCCAGGTCCAATGCAAGCAAACAAGCAAAAGTGTAGGTTCGAGTAGACCCATTCAGGCGAGGCTTACTCCCAGGCAACAAATGTTTTCTTCGGAGGAGACCTCTGAGACCGCCTCGTCCCCCGCAGGATACACTGTACGCTCCAGTGGTATGGCTGCATTGGCAGGGGTTTTTTTTTGGGGGGGGGACACACAGGATTGGGCTGTTATTCAGTTCTATTAAAAAAAAAGGCTTCCTGGTGAATGTTATGAAAAAAAGTAGTGTGTCATGGAAAAAAGTTCTAGATGGAATGGACCTTAACGTTTCAAAAAAACATTGACAACTGGATGATTTTTCAGATTTTGACGCTTGAATTTGAATTTTGAAATTTCCCACTCTGACTTAGCTTTCCTGAGCTCCGCTCAGTAAATTTGAAATGAAAAGTTAGTCGACTTCGGTACCACTGGGTGGTATTGCAGGCAAGAAGAGTATTTCCTTTGAAAGATATTGGAGCAAGGCTGGTTTGTGAAGCAAAAGCAGTGCCCCCCCCCCCACCCAATGCTATGCGTAATGATTACACTCAGTAGTAAGTCCTACTGTCTTCAATGGGGCTTACTTCCAGGTATGTGTATATACCGTATTGGTCTGAGTATAAGACTCACTTTTTTTCTCCTAATTTAAGTTTTTAAACTAGGGGTGCGTCTTATAATCAGGCTGTTGCAATTTAATGCCAGTGATTTAATTAATTTTTTTTAATAGCACCAAACTTTAAGGGTGCGTCTTATAATCAGGTGTGTCTTATACTCGGGACAATACGGGTATATAGGATTGCAGGCACAGTGAACTTGAACCTTCTGAGTGCTCATTTCTTCTGCTCTTGAGATTCTCCCCCAGTTGAAACCATCAGCTATTGCAGCAATTTTCGACTGGTGTGCCGCCGCAGCACATTGATGTGCCGTGAAAGGTTCGCAGGTGTGCCTCAGGCGTTTGGCGAACAGCAGTTGAAAATGGCTGAAAAACTATTTCGGGTTCTGCAGCTCTGTTTCTAGGGCAGCAACTGTCTGTAGTAACGAATTGTCTGTTTCTCTTCCTCCGCCAGCTCCCAAAAAGAGTCTCCAGGAAGCCAGAAGTGACATCCCAAGAGGCAAAGACCATAGAGGTCAGCGTGCCGTGAGAAGAAAAAGCTACTGATTTGGGGGGCCATCAATCTAGGAGCTATAGCGGCTAACTCAGCTTAGAGCTGTGGCATGCACTTTGGAATGGACTGATCCATTTTGGAATTGCATCCTTATAATGACAATGGGAATTCTAATCAAAGTTAGTGGTCTTGCCCACCCAGACCAGGAAGCCAAGGGCTGGATTTAGTCCAGATTCCCCTGTGTGCAGCAGCACAACAGTCTGCTAGTAAGGTGACTGAAATCAAATAGGAAAAGAGTATTCCCATCAACAATTTTTATTTATTGATTGATTGGTTGGTTGGTTGGTTGGTTTAAAAAAGACTCCCTACCCTGCTGCTGTGGGAAGCCATGTTGTGGGGGGCCCTGTGGCAACTCTGCCTGCTCTGGCCAGAAAATGGGACTGGGCTTCACAAATAGGAGATCGTTTCATGTAGATAAGATATGGAGGGGAGGGGTTATGCAAATTTGAATAACATTTGCAATTAAAAGACATGGGCTGGGCCTGATTGCCAGCAGCATCCAAACGACCAGCCAGCCAAGAACCCCAAGCCAAGTTGCACCTTTAGAGGAATCAGGATCACGCTGTTGGCATCATCACGCCCTTCTGCAGGGTTTCCAGAGGCATCCAACTGGTCACTGTCGAAAAAGGAAGCGAGCCCCAAACCTTATGGACCTTTGGCCTGATCCAGCAGGGTTCTCCACATGACCCAGCCAGCTCTTCCTGGAAAGCACAACATCGTGGTGCAGGTGGGGGACATACACCAACCAGAAGGTGATCCTGTGAAGCTAATCCGCTTTTCTCTCTCTCCCTTCCACCCCTCCTCCCACAACACCCCCAATCGAAATCAGTCAGTCCTTTTCCACTTCTGAATTCTTGAGGCCAGGATTAGCGGCACCTGCCAGTGTGCACCACTCAGCCTGGTTCCTACCTGCAGGTGCAGGTCAAAGGACCAGCAGCCCTCCTTCGGTTGGGTTTGCAAGGCGGCGACTTAATCTTGGCTCCTAGAGAATGGCGCTGTTTCACCCTACTCCTTGTTCCTGTTCCTCTCTGCCCACCAGCTGAGCTCCAGAGGGGAAAAGGAAGCTCTGCGCTGTCTGAAGTTTCAGGTTCAGCAGAACAAGAAAGCCGACACACTCTTGGCCTGGCTGGCTGGATGTTGTCAGTAACGGGTGGCTCTTTGATGGCTACATTTGGTTGCACTGAATTTTCTTTTACAAAACAAACACGCCACAGAGGGAGGAGAGGGCATTTATTTATTTATTTATTTCCTATTTCGCTTCCACCATCTTTGCGGCTGAATGTACAGGCTCTACTGTGTGTGCTTTCTCAGAAGTGTTCTGAGAATCAATATTTAGACAGAATAAGCCTTAATCACAACAGAGTTATGCCTAATTAAAGAAGGATTCCTTTTGCTACCTTCGTGCAACGAGTCAGGAGCAAATGTGCACTGTTGCTTTCTGTTTCAGATCTTCCCCATCCCCACCCCTCCCCGCCTTTTCGCTTTCTGTGTAAACAGGAAAAAGAATTTGTAAACTGCAAGATAATTTTTTTTCTAGTTCATTCTCACCTACTCACTAAGATAGTGGGAAAGTGGTCTGAGTGTACACGCATGCACACACACACACACACACACACACACACACATGTGCACGTGCACACACACACGCACGCACACACGCACGCACACACACACACACACACACACACACACACACTTTGATTACATGTTTGGCAAAGACGACACATCAAAAATGCATCAACATCAAATCATATAATTGCTTTTACCCCAAAAGGAAGAGAGCATTTTCCTGCATGTAGGAAATAAAATACAGCCCCTAGTCTTGTCTCCCCTCCTCTCTTTTCCCCCCTCCAAGCCAGAAATGAAATCTGTATTTAAATGGCTGTGCAACATTGTGCATTTAAAGTGCACAGCGAGCTGTTCCCTAAAGCACTCCATAGGATATGTAAATCTTTTGATCTCTCACAAAATGCATGAGTTTCGTAAAGAATAACGGGCGCCGGCTTGGGAGGGACAATATTGACTGTCCCTGCAGTGTGCTCAGGCACAGCCATTATACGCCTGGCTTTTGCTATATCACTGCAAGGCAGAAGGCCTGTGACTGTTTCTAATGCATTCTAATAGCTACTAAAAGAGATTTCGTTTCATAATGGATGCATTCTTTCTCGTGGGCCGACAAGCTCTTATTTCAACTTGTTCTTTACATTTCTTCTCCTCTCATTCTAGGCATCTGTAGGGAGAAACAACAACAACAACAACAACAACAACAACAACAACAACAACAACAACAACAACACCCGGGTGGAGTAGGAGTCACAAGTCAAAATAATTAAGACTACAACCGCTGTTAACTGAAGTCGGGTGGCTAGAACCCCTGTGATCGTTGTCCCCATTACTAGAAGCAAAGCCCAGAAACTCCTCCTTCAGGACCCTGAAACTGAATCAGGAGAGGAGGCCGCTCTAGCTTCACCCATCCATTTCTTCTGTGGAGCAGCCCTGGAGCCGGTTCACTAAATTAGGAGAGATCAAGGGACTGATGAAAGGACTGCTGGGAAAGGGAGGGCAGAAACAGGCAGAAGAAGCGGAGACTGACTAGGCTGCTGCAGGCGTAAAGGCAGAAGTCGGATCTCTGGTTTCGAACCTGCTACCCTTAGTGATTTTCTGAGACAAGATTTCAAAATAAAATCTTTGAAACGACTTGTTGGGAAGCACATGCCCTCATCCAGAAGCATGCATGTGCTGTGATGTGCTCTCAGTACTCTTGAATGATGCGCCATTTCTTTTAACGTGGCATCACAGAGCCACATACGGTATGCATCGGGGCAGCACAGGGAAATCTTGTTCAGCTTTTTACTCAAGAAAATCATATCCATTTCAAAAAAAGTTCAAACATTTTCATGGCCGGTTCTCAATGGACTTCCTTGCGCACAGCTGATTTGTGTTGGGGCAGCTGCTACAAACTTTCCCACCCTTTTTTTGCCTTTTTATAGATTAAGACCAGTGTCTTTGTTAACATCTTACAGCCTTTGTGACTCACCTGAAGAGGTCCACAGATTGGTGGATGAAATGTTGTGTTGTCTGTGTTTTAAACTGTTTTTACTTGTTTTAAAACCTGTGTTTTTAAACCTGTTTTTATGGTTTTTAAACTCATAAACTTTTTACATGACTTTTAAACCCGGATATCCGATATCGTTTTACATATCCATTTCATTACTCATTTGTATTTCATGCATTTTTGTAACTCCCATTTGTTTTCATTTTCCCATTCTCCATAGACTCTACTGGAGTGAAACCGCTTCACTGGAGTCTATGGGGACTTAGACTTGGTCCTCTGGAAAATGGATGGTTGGGGCAAAACCCCACCACCCCACAGGGGACCCTCTTGCCCCAAGAGTCCTCTGGTAGACATAGACTTTTGACCTCCAGTAGCTGTTTTATGGAAAGCAGGGTGTTTAATTCCCCCCCCCCCTGAACTCTAATCGAATAACAAATAGGTTCTTGCAAACAAACGAGTTACTCATTCAGTGCTCAGAAGGGACGGAAAATGAATGGAATGGTTCCTGTTCGATTCATTTTTCCATTTTCCAAAATGCACACCCTTAGTAATATGCATTCTTTTGCACATACATATCTGCTGCCATGTTGAAATGGGCAGGATGGCCCTTAAGGGCTAGAAACTTCTGTTTGAGCATCACTCCTACGTTTCTTTCCAGAATGCATCGTCAATTTATGGTGCTTCTTGTCAGAAGATGTAGTGACAGAGACTAGCACAGATGACTTAAAAATAATTTACAAAAAATATTGGCAGATGATGGACGGTAGGTTGACCAGTGGCTATTAGCCAGAAAACCTAAGGCTGGAACTACATCATGTTCAGAGCCAGCATAGTTCTGATCTCTGGATGACGGATGGACACTACCAGCAGGGGATGATGATGTTCTCCATCATGTTCTGCTTCCCAACTTCCTAGGGTTGCTTGCTGGACTAGATTGGATGCTCTGATTCACCAAGGCAATTCTGACATTCTCACATTTTGGTAGACCTGGAAAAATTACTGGAATAAGGAGGGCATCATACCTTCTTGAGGGGATATTATTAAGAACAGATTGCTGTATGTGTTGTAGAAATGCCTCACCTCGTGGTGGCTTTTCCTTGTCATAAAAGAGTGTGCAGATTCACCCTAACAATGGATAGAATTTCAGCAAGGGATTCTTTAAATTTAAATAACTGATGTATTATTGCTGAGAGCATCAGAAACTACACAGTGCTTATAAAGAAGTACTTTTGCCCCACCACATTTTCCCTTCCTGTCTGGAGAAAGTCTGGAGAGGGGAGAAAAACCTGAAACGATTATTCATGTCACATCCTTGCCTACTTCTTGGGGAGGTAGCTTTCAACAAAAGGGAGATATTCAGTTACGTTCATTTTGGTTCTTAATAAACTAGTAAATCTCCCATTGTTCTATGTTGTTCAATTATAAAAGCCCTGTGTACGAGACTATAAGTACTTCGAGATAACCACAGCTGTAAAGATGGACAAAAAAGACTGTATAGATTGGGATCGGAATTAAAAAAAAAAACCCCTGCCATTGTTTGTACCATTTCGATGAATACCGTTTTGTGAATTAAAATGCTCTCTCTTAGGAAATAGCAATAGATTGCTCTTTTAAATATGGGACACTGCAAAGCACTGTATTCACTCAGGTACTAAGGACAAAAAGAATTAAACAAAACGGCAGGAAGACAAGCTCTAGTAGTGGAAGGACGAAATCAGCCAACTGCACTGGTTGGAGAGGGGCAAGCAGGCTGCTACTCTTTCCGAAAGCCCTCAGGGCTTTTGGAAGCGATTTAGAGCGGACCGGATGGGTTGCAGCTCAGTGGGAGAGAACCGACTTCCCACGCAGAAGGTCCCAGATTCAATCCCAGGCATCTCCGGATGGGGCTGCGGAAACCCCCTGCCTGAGATTCTGGATTTCAGCGGCTGTCACTCAGTGCTGACAATTCTGAGCTAGATGGACCAATCTAGCAGCAGCAGCAGCAGCAGCAAACAGCTCCACAGGAAGGGCTTGGAGGAGCAGTGGGAACATTCTAATTTGGCCACTGCTCCCCCTCCCATGATGAAGCAAAAAATCTTGCCTTAGGAGAGGAGGAGGAGGCCAGGGTGGGGTCGGGGGTCAAATTGCGCACTGGCTGAGGGCCCACAGACAGCAGAGGGTCAACCAAACCAGGTTCACCCCAGATCCTCCAGTATTGGTGGCACTGGGAATGCCCAATGTACTATCAGGGTGGGCAGAGTATGCCACCTGAGGTCTAGTGCAGGGACTTCTGCAGATACTGAAAATTCGCAGATACCGGGCGATACTTCAGGTGGACAAACCGTGTGATTTCCAAGGCTCTGAGGGATGTTTTGAAGCTGAAAGCTCAATATAATATAAGCTGAAAGCTGAAAGCAATATAATATAAGCTGAAAGCTGAAAAAAAAACCTCACATTGAGTGGAGGGAGTATTAAAACAGACAAAAGAAAATATTTACCCAGCATGTAATTGGTTTGTGGAACTCCTTGCCACAGGAGGTGGTGATGGCACCTGGCCTAGATGCCTTTAAAAGGGGTTTGGACAGATTCATGGAGGAAAAGACCATCACAGGTTACAAGCCATAAGCAACCTCCTGGTTTTAGAAGTGGGTTTTCTCTGTGCCAGGTGCAAGGGAGTGACAACAGGAAACAGGTTATCTTGTTGGCTGTGTGCTTCCTGAAGCATCTGGTGGGGCCACTGTGTGATACAGGAAGCTGGACTAGATGGGCCTTTGGCCTGATCCAGCAGCTGGGCTCTTCTTACGTTCTTATGTTATGTTCTCCCATGGCACCCAGTGCAGAGATGGGACTGAATGCCCCACCCCCAGCAGAGGCTGATTGGCCAGCACGGTGGGTGATGCAGAGATCAGGTGGGTGGGCAGCCACCTCTGCAGCTGGGTGCTTTCGACTCACAGGCTCCTTAATTGCTTATTTATACCCCACAGCACACAGTCCGTGGATTAGTGTGCCATATAGAGGATGTGCAGGTTTCATGGAAGCATGGGCGGGCAGGGTGTGTCTGTGTGTGCGGAGGGAGGGAGGGAGGGAGGGAGGGAGAGTGCTATGGCACCTGGCCTGGATGCCTTTAAAAGGGGATTGGACAGATTCATGGAGGAAAAGACCATCACAGGTTACAAGCCATAAGCAACCTCCTGGTTTTAGAAGTAGATTTTCTCTGTGCCAGGTGCAGGGGAGTGGCAGCAGGAAACAGGTTATCTTGTTGGCTGTGTGCTCCCTGAGGCATCTGGTGGGGCCACTGTGTGATACAGGAAGCTGGACTAGATGGGTTTTTGGCCTGATCCAGCAGCCACGCTCTTCTTATGTTCTCTTCTTCTTCTTATGAAAGACCCACTTCCGGGTTGCACAAAGGCTTCCCTCTCTTCCCAGTCTTACCCCCAAATGCATTCTGGGCCGAGCCTGGGAGAAGAGAGGAGTCTCGCCGCCAGGACCACCCCCACCGGTGCTGCACTGACCGTCTCCATCGGCCACAGGGACGATCCGGCGGCAGTGTGAGGGCGGCTGGCCTCTGCGCTGGCCGCCCTTACTCTAAAGATGTCATGAACATGCTTTACGACACGTTTGCAATGACTGGGAACGGCGGAGCACTGGCTCCGCCGTTCATGTCTTCCGGTGGATTGAGCTCTCAGTGATGCAGTTACAGGTACACAAAACACCTGGCCTGAAGGCCACTTTTCGAGTCTCTAACCACAACCATCCCGCAAGCAAAATGTCAAATCTTGACTTGACCTTTTAACTTGAAATTCCTGAAAAGGGGTGGGGGTTGTGATCTGTTCAAATGAATTTCTCCTCCATTTTTTAATTACAATTATTTCAAGGAAAATAGGTTTTTATAGCTGCTCTGAAACAGATGGATGGAGGGGGGGAGAGAGAGAGAGACAGGCAGCGAGAAGCAAAAACATCCACAGGAAAATCAAAAAGATGGAAATGTAAAGTCACAGCGCGTCTAGATGAATACCTGCTATGAACTGCCTTCCGGCATCCGGAACTGAAGGTTCCCCCATGGGAAAACTCTTATTAAAGACCACAGGTTGTTCTAGCAGAGCTGATCAAAACATTTCTTGTTCTTCATTAAATCAGAGTCTGATAATAGAGCTGATTCTTATCCCAAACTGGAATTCCTGAAGTGGAAGAAACCTGCGATTTTGTATATTTCCAATGTACAGCAGCCAATGTATTATTTGATCACCTGTGGAAATGATGAGAGAGCAAATGTACCTTCAAGAGTTGCGTAGGACTGGTGGTTCTCAACCCCTTTCCAGCCGAGTATCACCTCTGGCGCCACTCTCCTGCTGCGTACCATCAGAAGTGACTGGCAGTGACATCATCACCGGTTTTCGGAGTCCAAAAAATGCAGGTAAGAGGCTCTGGGCATTCCCAAGAGGCTCGGCCAAAGGCAGGAGCCTCTCAGGAGCAAAAATGCTTTGCCAAAAGCACCGCGTCAGAGCGGGGTTCCGGCAGGCTGGCAGTCCAAATACCACCAGCAGTCAGTCGAAGTACCACTGATGGTACTAGTACCACTAGTTGAGAACCCCTGGTGTAGAACATTGGCCTTCAGCTGGTGGATCATGAGCTGACCTGGGCAGGTTGCACCATTGACACTACTGCATTTTCTTTTGTGTTTTGGTATTGTCAAGAGAAGGAAGAGGGGAAGAGAGAGAGAGAGAGAGAGCCGGATATAGATACAGTAAAAAAGGAAAAATAGGTTGGGCTTAAAGTCTTCTGTCAAAGCAGAAAGTCAGAAGGCTGCAGCGTTCGCCAAGGGAAGCTCAGAATGAGACCCTGGCAGCCACCCTACTGGTGGGACCTGCAATGCTCTCCACCTAGCTCAGCATTGCCTCTATTGCCTGGCAAAGACCCTCCAGAGTCGCAGGCAGAAATCCGGTTGTTGAACAGGGGGCTGTAAGCTTTCGAAGCGGGGGCTCTGCCACGGGGCTTCAGCCCCTCCCCTTGTCCCTGCTAAATAGTAACAGTGAGAGTATATGGACTCACATAGCCAAGAATTCTCCTGGTTTGGGAAAATCTGAGTTCTGCAACCCATCTTCATATACAAACTACAGACATGGTCATAATTTTTGTAGGTTGAGGAATTCTTCTTGCTGCAGGATTTGGGGTCATCATTGACCCCATCCTCAAGAATTAGTATACATTTCCTTTCATTTAACATCACAAACTTTTTATAACTTAAAAAATTATATAAGTAAAGGTAAAGGTGACCCCTGACAATTAAGTCCAGTCATGTCTAACTCTAGGGTGTGGTGCTCATCCCCATTTCAAAGCCGAAGAGCCAGCGTTGTCCGAAGACGCCTCCGTGGTCATGTGGCCGGCATGACTCTCCTTGCCGCAGCGCGTAGCATGCAGCTGGAACACGGAGCGCTGTTTACCTTCCCGCAAGCGGTACCTATTTATCTACTCGTATTAACATGCTTTGGAACTGCTAGGTTGGCAGGAGCTGGCCAAGCAACGAGAGCTCACCCCATCGCGGATTTGAACTGCCGACCTTTCGATCGACAGCTCATGGTTCAGCGGTTTAACCCACTGTGCCACCCGTTAGCCCGTAAAAAAAACATAAACATAAACATAAAAAGCTGTCGTATAGTGAGCCAGGCCATTGGTCCAAAAAAAATGATGATTTTTTTAAGAGCCTAAAAAGACAGCACAGGTCATGACAAATAGAACAATAGTCCTAGAATTTATTCAGATTACATTTTGGAGCAGTTAGTACCACCTCTAAATACAAACCTAACACCTGAACTTTGTGGGATGTTTTTAAAAGTCTATTAATATTCAACTTTGTTGAAAACTTCAACTGCCCAAAAACTTTAATGCAACCTTAACATAATGCAAATCTGTTTATATGGAAAATTAAAATTGCTACATTCCAAACAAAGATAGGTGAAGTATAGATATATGGAAATCAGTTGATTTCCAAAGGAAAATAAAGTTATTCATGAATCTTAATATTTATGTGAGAGAAGAGCTTTTTTTTTTAATTAGGATTAAAAATATTATCTACTGAAGTATGCCCAAGCATATAGTTCTGCTGAAGCCTATAGCTACACCTATAACGTCAAAATAAAACCTGTTTTTTTTTCCACCCCAAGGAAGAAGGAGGCCTGTGTGATAACTAATTTAGATAATGCTAATTATATTGGTTGGGACTTGTGGAGGGATGGCTTGTATAAAAAGTTGATTAGGAATAAAAAGTTGATTAGGGCGAGTTCAGCAGCGGGGCGAGGAAGCCAGGCCCCACACACTGCCCGGCACGTCCCTTGAAGAGAGGAGAGCTCCAATAACATTAAGGTACCCAAACTGTTTTAAACCCATAACTTACAAAAAAAGCTATGCAGTCAGACAGCCAGCAGAAGGGTGGGGGCTATCCAGTGTTTTGCACTGAGTGTCACATGTATGACTATCTGCCTCTTGGGCACATGTCATGGGTGTGTGCTCGGTGCAAAGAGCTCCAGGCTCTCAGGGAACGGGTTCGCTCCCTTGAAGCCACGGTTGCTGACCTGGAGAAGCAGAGACAGGTAGAGAGGAACCAGGGTGAGACTTCTAGGGACGTGGAGGCATCGTCCTACCCTCAGTTGGCCAGCACTTCAGCTGCCAGGGAAGGGAGTCTCAGGGCTGGAGGACATTGCTCTGGAAAAGAGGGAAACAATCCCACAGTGGGGACCCCTTCTTCAGGTGATGGGCCCGTATCCAGTCGCACTATGGATACTCCTCTGGGGAGAGGGGGAAGGGGGCTTCTTGTTGTGGGTGACTCTATAGTCAGGAACATAGAAAGGGGGGTCTGTGACGGATGTGAGGACCGCACGGTGACTTGCCTACCTGGTGCGAAGGTTGCGGACATCACCTCTCGTCTAGATAGGCTGGTAGAGAGTGCTGGGGAGGAGGTAGCGGTTGTGGTGCATGTTGGCACCAACGACGTGGGGAAATGTAGCCGGGCGGTCCTGGAGGCCAAATTTAGGTTGCTAGGTAGGAAGCTCAAATCCAGGACCCCAAAGGTGGCGTTCTCAGAAGTGCTACCTGTTCCACGCGCAGGGACAGCTAGGCAGGCGGAGCTCAGGGGTCTCAATGCGTGGATGAGACACTGGTGTGAGGAGGAGGGGTTTAAGTTTGTTAGGCACTGGGGAACGTTTTGGGACAAGCCGGGCCTGTACAAGAGGGACGGGCTTCACTTGAACCAAAACGGAACCAGACTGCTGGCGCGTAACATTAAGAAGGTGGCAGAGCAGCTTTTAAACTGACTCCTGGGGGAAAGCCGACAGGAGCCGAGGGGCATCCGGTTCGGGACTCCTCATTCCTCGGGAATGAGGGTGCAGAGGATGGGGAACAATCAAGTAATAACAGAATAAGAATTGGGAGTGGTAGCGTGATGGGACATGACAGCCAGTCTAGCAAAACAGAAGGCTGCAGGAATAAAGGGGCAAACATGCAGCCCTTCTTGGGGGACCAGGTATATAAGTGCTTTTATGCAAATGCCCGAAGTCTACGGGCAAAGATGGGAGAACTGGAATGTTTGGTGGCTAGGGAAAACATTGACATAGTAGGTATAACAGAAACCTGGTGGAATGCGGAGAACCAGTGGGATACTGCAATTCCAGGATATAAACTCTATAGGAGGGACAGAGAGGGGCGTGTTGGAGGTGGGGTGGCCATCTATGTCAAAGAGGGGGTAGAATCCACCAGAGTAGAGCTGGAGGGGGGCTCTGACTCCTCCGTAGAATCACTGTGGGTTAGATTACCAGGCTCCAAGAGTGATGTAATAGTAGGGGCATGCTACCGTCCTCCAGATCAAAAACCTGAAGGGGACCTTGAAATAAGGAAGCAAATCAGGGAGGTGTCAACGAGAGACAGGGTTGTAGTCATGGGGGACTTCAATTATCCTCACATCGACTGGGTCAATTCATGCTCAGGTCATGAAAGAGAGACTGGATTTCTGGATATGTTAAATGACTGTGCCTTAGAGCAGCTTGTCACGGAACCGACCAGAGGACAGGTGACTCTGGACTTGATATTGTGTGGCACTCAAGATCTGGTCAGGGAGGTAAATGTTACCGAACCGTTGGGGAACAGTGACCATGCTGCGATCTGTTTCGCCATGCATGTCGGAGGGAGAGTGCCGAGCAAATCTGACACGAAAACCCTTGACTTCCGAAGGGCAGACTTCCCCAAAATGAGAAGACTAGTTAAGAAAAAGCTGAAAGGGAAGATAAAAGGAGTCCAATCGCTCCAGAGTGCATGGAGGCTGTTTAAAACAACAGTCGTAGAGGCCCAGCGGGAGTGTATCCCACAAAGGAGGAAGGGCTCGACCAAGTCCAGGAGGATGCCAGCATGGCTAACAAGCACAGTTAAGGAGGCTATAAAAGGCAAGGAAGCTTCCTTCCGTAAATGGAAGTCTTGCCCTAATGAGGAAAATAAACAGGAGCACAAACTGTGGCAAAAGAAATGTAAAAAGATGATACGGGAGGCCAAGAAAGACTTTGAGGAACGTATGGCAGGCAACATAAAAGGGAATAATAAAAGCTTCTTCAAATATGTTAGAAGCAGGAAACCTGCCAGGGAAACGGTGGGTCCGCTGGATGGTGAGGGAGAGAAAGGGGTGATAAAAGGGGACTTGGAGACTGCAGAGAAATTAAATGAGTTCTTTGCATCTGTCTTCACGGCAGAAGACCTCGGGCAAATACCGCTGCCGGAACGGTCTCCCCTGACTAAAGAATTAAGTCAAATAGAGGTTAAAAGAGAAGACGTCTCAGACTTAATTGACAAAATAAAGATCAATAAATCACCAGGCCCGGATGGCATCCACCCAAGAGTTCTGAAGGAACTCAAGAATGAAGTTGCTGACCTCTTGACCAAAATATGCAACTTGTCCCTTAAAACGGCCACTGTGCCAGAGGATTGGAGGATAGCTAATGTCACGCCAATCTTTAAAAAAGGAAGGAGGGGGGACCCGGGGAACTACAGGCCGGTCAGCCTAACATCTGTTCCAGGGAAGATGGTGGAAAGTCTCATTAAGGATAAAATCTTAAAATACATAGAAGAACAAGCTCTGCTGAGGGAGAGTCAGCATGGCTTCTGCAAGGGGAAGTCTTGCCTCACAAACCTGTTAGAATTTTTTGAAAAGGTCAACAGGCATGTGGATGCGAGCGAACCCGTGGATATTATATATCTGGATTTTCAGAAGGCGTTTGACACGGTCCCTCATGAAAGGCTCCTGAGAAAACTCCACAGTCAGGGAATAAGAGGGCAGGTCCTCTTGTGGATTAGGAACTGGTTGAAGACCAGGAAACAGCGAGTGGGAGTCAATGGGCAATTTTCACAATGGCGAGAGGTGAAAAGCGGTGTGCCCCAAGGATCGGTCTTGGGACCGGTGCTTTTCAACTTATTCATAAATGACCTGGAGTTGGGGATAGGCAGTGAGGTGGCCAAGTTTGCGGATGACACTAAACTTTTCCGGGTGGTAAAGACCAGCAGGGATTGTGAAGAGCTCCAGAAGGATCTCTCCAAACTGGGAGAATGGGCAGCAAAATGGCAGATGCGCTTCAATGTAAGTAAGTGCAAAGTGATGCACATTGGGGCAAGAAACCAAAATTTCACATATACGCTGATGGGTTCTGAGTTGTCTGTGACGGATCAAGAGAGAGATCTTGGGGTCCTGGTGGACAGGTCGATGAAAGTGTCGACCCAGTGTGCGGCGGCTGTGAAGAAGGCCAATTCCATGCTCGGGATCATTAAAAAGGGGATTGAGAATAAAACGGCCAATATCATTATGCCTTTGTACAAATCGATGGTAAGGCCACATCTGGAGTATTGTGTCCAGTTCTGGTCACCATACCTCAAAAAGGATATAGCTGAATTGGAAAAGGTGCAGAAAAGAGCGACCAGAATGATTAGTGGGCTGGAGCACCTCCCTTACGAGGAAAGGCTACAGCGTCTGGGGCTTTTCAGCCTAGAAAAAAGGCGCCTGAGGGGGGACATGATTGAGACTTATAAAATTATGCATGGGATGGAGAGAGTGGATAGAGGGAAATTCTTCTCCCTCTCTCACAACACCAGAACCAGGGGACACGCACTAAAATTGAGTGGAGGGAGAGTTAGAACAGACAAAAGAAAATATTTCTTTACCCAGCGTGTGATTCATCTGTGGAACTCCTTGCCACAGGATGTGGTGATGGCACCTGGCCTAGATGCCTTTAAAAGGGGTTTGGACAAATTCATGGAGGAAAAGACCATCACAGGTTACAAGCCATAAGCAACCTCCTGGTTTTAGAAGTGGGTTTTCTCTGTGCCAGGTGCAAGGGAGTGGCGACTGGACACAGGTATCTTGTTGTCTCGTGTGCTCCCTGAGGCATCTGGTGGGGCCACTGTGTGACACAGGAAGCTGGACTAGATGGGCTTTTGGCCTGATCCAGCAGGGCTCTTCTTATGTTCTTATGTTCTTATGAATAGGTTTTCTATTTTAAAAAAAATCCACGTTTATTCAGATCTGTCCAGAGAACTTTCCTATTTTGTTCAGCCTGCAGTCCTGGCTGTTCTAGAAAGGAACAATCTGATAATCCCTTTGGAAGCGGAGCATCAAGAGAAGGGATCATAAAAAACCATCGTTAGTGCTGTCACGAATTGCATGCCGCCATCCCTCTCCTTCAAGCCCCATGCAAAGCTCCTGGCTCCAGGTCCCAGACTAGTCCTTACATTTAAGGAGGTTTTCTCTTAGCACAACCGAGTGCCACAAACCACACTGTGCACACTCTTGCTGTCTGTTTGCAACGCAGATGCCGGGGGTTCCAGGTGCTCTGGGCATGTGTGTGTAGGTGCATGGGTGCAGGTATCCATCTGAGAAGAAGGGGTGCCATAGAACAGGGGGGTGGTTAGGACATCTAGGATTTTTCCTGAGGATCGTGCATATCTCTGGACCACTTACTAATTCTGCACACTGAATTGGAACCAGAGAACCTCAAACAGACTTCAATTCACACGGGAGACTTTTCCATGCCCCTCTTCCCTAATGCTGCCCTTTGCAAATCCACTCCAGCGGGCCAGCAAGGACTTTCCAGAATAGAGTGGGTGGGTCCCGGTGGGAGTGACTTGCGCCAGAGAACCTCAAACAGACTTCAATTCACACGGGAGACTTTTCCATGTCCCTCTTCTTCCCTAATGCTGCCCTCTGCAAATCCACTCCAGTGGGCCAGCAGGGACTCTCCAGAATAGAGTGGGTGGATCCGGTGGGAGTGACTTGCGCCAGGATCCTAATAGCCCCAATTTTCCAGTCTGATCCGCCCCCTTGCTCTGACCCAGAGGCGACCAGAAGGCCTACCGAGGGGCAAGCAAAAAAGTGTTTTACTTACCTCTCAACGGCTTTCTGGTAGCCCCCCCCCCAATAGCATGCTGCACATGCACCATTGGCTGCATGCTATGGAGTGGTGGGGGATAGGACTGAGCTGTCAGGCTGCAATGCTACACCTGGGAGTAAGTCCCATTGAATTCAATGGGACTTACTTCTGAGTAGACATGCATACACTTGTGCTATAAGTGAACATTTTAGCTGGAAAAGAGAATTGCTTTTCCATGCTGGAAAAATACTAAAAATATTGAAGAAAAACAGTGAATAAATTCGTCTCAGTCCTACTGTACATTGTCTGGTGGTATAAGTTGGAAAAAAAATGCTACGGATTTTCTTGTCAGCTGTGGACAGGAATAGCATCATACGCAATCAGGAGAGTTGCATTCAAGGTGACTAAATACCAGATATGACCGTCAGTTAGCAGCTTGGGCTAAAACGATTAAGTAACATGAGCAAGTGACAGGTGACTCCTGTCCCCTGGAGGAAACTTGTCCCAGTCAGGAAATGGGTTGAGGCGTCTGATAATGTTGGCAACAAATAAGCACCGGAAACTTTTGCTTGCAGCAGTCACGTTCTGGGGAAAGGAATGCAAATCCTGTTATGCATCTCCTTTTTCATCTTGGGGAAAGCTGCACTGGTTGCAAGGCTGCCACGAATGAACGGCACACTCTGCTCCCTGTGCAGGAGCACTGTGCCTGTGTTATCCGTGAGCTGCGATGGAGGAACCCGGATAATAAGCCATTTCTGGGATAAAACAAAGGCCAAGGTGTGCACTCAGAGAGACTTCCCCTGCCCTGTGTCATGTTGTCCGGCCTCTTTTGATGCAGCCAAGCAGACAGAACAGAATGGAGAGGTGAAGCAAATCAATTATCCAAAACTTCAAAGGTCGCGGAACAAGCAGACTTCCTTGGCAGTGTTTGCATCTTGCTTTTGCGTCGTGTCGGAATAGTCTTGTTGAATCGCCCTGATCCTGCATGTTTGGCTTTCAGTGACGAGCTTCACCTGGGAAGCTCACAAGCCTTCGAAACAACACCGAGTCTTGTCGCATGCATCTAGCTCAGGCTGGTCTGTGCTGACCACTGGCCATGCCTCTTCCGGCTCTCAGGCACATCACCTGCTAGCTGGACCTTTTGACCTGGCCACATGAAGGCCTGATTCTTCTGGGTGCTTCTGAATGCAAAGCATGCACTGGACTGTGCTAACGACCTGTGGCCCCTTCCCACCAGCAGGACATAAAGCTCCATTGCAGCTTACTAGATGACCTCGCAGGATTGTTGTGGGGACAAAAGGGTGGTTGGGAGCATGCATGCTGAGCTCCTTGGAGGGAGGGCAAAATAAATATGTAACAAATACCCCCCCCCCCAAGTTACTTTGCTTCCTCTGCAAAAACTCTCGGGCATGCCCTGGTCGCCTCTTGCCTTGACTTCTGCAGCCTCCTCCTTGCTGCTCCTTAGTCCCCTCAGCTCCATCCAGCATCCTGCTGCTGAGATCATTCATCATCTTTCTTGCCCACCTCACTGATCACGTCACTCCCCTCTTTAAATCTTTCTACTAGCTTCCTGTCCGGTCCCAGATCCAGCACAAGTTCCTGCAACCCCCCCCCCCATGGTCTTGCCCCCCTACCTTTCAGTTCCTAAGCCCCACTACACTCCTGCCTGTGACCTTTGCGCTCTTCCAGCTCCATCACCCTCAGTCATCTGAGCGTCTTCTGCTCCCGCCTTGAGTGACGCCATCCTTTCTCCCTTGCTGCCCTTTATGCAGGGAATTGTCACCCGGAACACCTGTAGGAAGGTCCCTCCCTCACTTCCTTTCAGTCTACCTTTTCTGGAAGTCTTTGGCACCAGCCTTGGTCCCTGAAGCCCAATTCTCTCTAACCATAGAGCAGCGGAGCGCACAGTCCGCCACTGGAAGCCATCGCAAACGTGCCGTAAGCATGTTTGCGATGACTCTGGAGTAAGGGCTGCCAGTGCGGTGGCCGGCAGCCCTCACTCTGCTACCCTCCGGACCTGGCACCCACCGGCGGAGGTAGGTCCTGCACTGGTTGGTGCATGGGCGAGGGGTGGGTTGCCGTTGCTGGGCTGATCCTGGATAGGATCCGGCACAGTGTGCTTTTGCACGCTGCGGCGGTTCTAGACAGGATTGGGCTGCCCATAAAGTACCATGTACACCTATATAATTACAACTAAAAATAATAAAAAGAGAGTTTCATGTCCTTTATCGATTTGACTCTTTGGTTAAGAACATGAATTTAGGAATAGACCTTGCATTTTTCTTAGACTGCTATTCCAGGGTTGAGTCTTGGTGAACCTGCCACAGGCTTCCCTTGGGAATAAGGTGCCACCAAAGCTCAGCTAATATGTATCTGATGTGACCACCAGTGGCTCCTCTCCCTGTAGACCTGAAAGGTTCTCTTTCCAAACAGAAGGACGGGAAAATAGCTGACCCTTGTAGCTCGATGCTTACATATTCCATTGCTGTGCCAAGGCAGCGTGTGCAGTGTAAATATTTTAATCCCTAATTAATCACTTTGGTTAGATTGGAAAAACAGAAGTCTAATGAAAATAATTTGAAATTTCCTTCCTGAATAATTGCATTGTTCTAAGGGCTTCTGGGAAGAGTCAACCCGCCTGACCTTCCGCTCTCGGCCAGCTAGATTGCTGTGAGTCTTAATAGGCGTCCTTCAGACCCCTCTCAGTTGCCATCATGAGATTAGAAATACCTTTCACGCAGTTCAGCAGCAACTATGCAAGAGCACAGTGCAGGCGGCTGAGAGGTTACGCAAATACAGAAGAGACCGAACTGCCTGTGTGCGTCTCTCTGCAGGGAGGCCTGGGCAAGGGTGGCCAACAGGCTCCGCAAAGATGGCCTTCGTTATTGCATTCTGACCAAGATGGATTGGGCAACTTTATTGAAACGTCCAGATTTGGATTTGGTGCATTTTTTTTTTAAAGAAAAGTACCGATATGTGCGGAATGGGGCTGACACTGTGGGGTGCGGCTTGCTGAGAAGTCCCGGGGAACTGGAGGCACAAGGAGCCAGATCCGCAGGCAGTGGAAAACCTTTGCCCAGTCTGCTCTCCACGGGCAGGTACTTTGTGCCAAAGTTGACATGTGAATACCAGCGTTTCGTGCTATGTGGGAGGTGTGTCCGTCCCGTCCCCCCCCCCCCCCGGTACCATGCACCCAGCCCTTTCCAATAGAGCAGTGGTTCTCAAACGTTTTAGCACCGGGACCCACTTTTTAAAATGACACTCTATCGGGACTCACCTAGTTTTACGAGATGCTCAAACATTTATCTCCCTATATTTAAACAAGCTTGCAAACTGCAGGAGCTCAGCTCTTTGAAGGGCAATTAGTAGCTATCTGATTTTTTTTATATAGTCTCAGGATTTGTGGCAATTGCTTATCTGATCTTTCCATCACCTGGGACCCACCAGAAATCAAGTCGCGACTCACCAAGTGGGTCCCGACCCACAGTTTAAGAAACACTGCAATAGAGAGAAAGTAGCAAGCATACATTGAGAACAATCTTAGGTGGTATTTCACTAACTCTCCTTGGCTTAGTTTGGGACTGGCTTATTAGAGCTCTCCATGAGTGCTTGGGGTTCTGCTGGTTGTTGAGCTTGAATGAGGAAAAATTGGATGTCAAGAGTACCATTTGGCTCGTGCCTATGATGTCATTGCCACATCTCTCCTCGATCCATATAGCACCGTTTTGCAACTTTGTAAATGTTAATAATTTCTTTTCTTTTCAAGGTAAGGTGAAGGTTGAGGCTCTGTTCAGTATGCTCTGCCTTCTGAAGTTAGGTGGCTACTGAGGACAGGGCCTTCAATGTGGCAGCCCCTTCTTTCTGAAATACTCCCCAACTAGATATCACAAATTTGACATTTATGTTTATGATATCATAAAATTTGACATTTATTTTTATCATCAATTTGACATTTATTTTTATGTGACAATTCAAAGCTGTTTTATTGTGACAGGGGATGGCAACTAACAACTAAGCCATCTTTTGTGATGTTATTGCCTGCTTATTGCGCTGTTCCTTGCTCTGTTTTGTGGGTGGTGTGTTCTTAGATGCCTAGATTTTAGCTTACATATTGGTTTAGTTTGGAATTGTAAGCCACCTTGAAGGTGTCTTGGTGAAAAGCCAGCCAGGGTATAAGTGTTTTCAGTATTAAAAGAGAAATGTTACAATGCCACTGCTGCTTTTATACTGATTTTCTTGCTTTTATTTGTATTTTTGATAGGGTTATTGCTTTGAATGGTTTGTTCATCGTAAGCCATGCTGTACTTGTTTTAAAAGCAGGGTAGAAACTATTAGAATAAAAGAACAAATAGAATATAAGTAAAACAGCTGCTGCAGCCACCACAACTAAGGAAGGTCACGGGGAAGACTGAAAAAAGCCAAGGTCCATACTTGCACATCTTAAGTGATTTCCAGAAGCAATGTAAAAAAATAAATCATTGAAAGTGACAACTGAGGAATCTTTGGCACGTGATCTCTCGAGATAGATGGACAGATGGCTTGTGCCAAGACCTCTTGGGGGTCAGGCCCCTGGTTTCTGTGTCTGGGGGAGGCTGCCTTTCAGTCTGACCAGAAGCGTTGTGGGGGGGGCAGAGGTGGTGGTCAGCCTTTGGGCGACACACAGGTGTGTGTGTGACAAAGTGGGCAGTGGGGGCGACAACCGTGCCATTTCGGCGGCGGGAAGAGCGGACAGCGTAGACGGTGATTGTTTTGGCCCATCCTCCTGCCCTGTGCCTCTGAAGGCATGCATGTGTGGCGACGGCGGCGGTGACATCACTTCCGGTGGTGATGTCACCGGGGGGGGGGATCACGACACCACTGAGTCTGGCAGAGCCAGAGGTGGAGAATGTAGTCCAGTGGCAGACCAAGATCAGGCTCCAAAAGTAGCAGCTGAAAATCCAAAGGGCCAGGACTGGGAAGCGTCATCCATCCCAGGCGGGCAGGAGGCCAGGTCTGGAAGGCAGCAGTGCAGAGTGCAGCCAACGCAGGCGGCCAAGCAGGCTTCGGAATGGTATGACCTGTGCTTCTTAATGAGCCATTGGGCAGAACAGCACCCCTGTGTTTTCACTTATACCGTATTGGTCTGAATATAAGACTCACTTTTTTCTCCTAATTTAAGTTTTTAAACTAGGGGTGCGTCTTATAATCAGGCTGTTGCAATTTAATGCCAGTGATTTAATTAATTTTTTTTAATAGCACCAAACTTTAAGGGTGCGTCTTATAATCAGGTGTGTCTTATACTCGGGACAATACGGTATTTCCACAAGTAAAAAGACGGGAGACTTAAGGGAATAACGTCAGCGAAAGACCTGAAGATCTTTTCAATTGCCTGTTATTGGAAATCTCTATATTGTATGTCCTGGATAGTGCGTGCTTTTAAAGAAATTCTCCATACAAAGGTACAGATTTTAAAGCATCTTTCTTTCTTTGTCTCAAAATATACATGGCTGCGATACCCATATTTCCTTGAAAACTTAAGGGATTGTTTTTTATAAGCTAAGCTAAGCATTCAGGGAAGGGAGGGGGCCTGGAAAATCCCGGAGGGGACCGGGCCCCTGCTAGCCCTCTTGAGGCACCTGAGCCGGACTGCTTGGAGACTCTGCCCCCCCCACCCCATGTACTTGACAGATATAGATTTGCTGTTAATGTCACACATCTCGTCTACAAAGTCTCCTGCCACAATCAATGTATGAGTCTTTAAGAGCGCCGTGTTATTTTTCCTGCAAGAAACGAACAAAGCTACCCGTTGGGTATTAACGGGACGGATTCCACCCTGCTCCCATGCCTAGCGTGTGCCTGGATTGGGGAGAATGCAGGCAGATCTTGATATGAACTTGGGAACCGATCGAGTAGCCTAAAGGGGAAAAGATTTTTCATTATGTTTTCAAAAATAGCAAGTTCATATCCTGTGGTGAGGGTCACAGTTTTAGAAGGAATTCTTCATATACTTTATTATCTGCATGTTAAGTGGTTTTGCTATATTAATTATCGTTATCATCCCCCAAATACTCCACGTTTAATGAAAACACTGAAGCGGCTCCTTGAGCTCAAGGAGGAGAATGTAATCGACCGTAAGATGTGCAATTTTCAGGAAAATTTTGCATGCATGCAGATCTTGTGAACTGACAGACAAGGAACCATATCAAAAGCCTCCTGTAGCTAATTTAATATCTGAACTTCCCCATGGATGAGAAGCAACCTCTGCATGGGCTGCGGACAGATGGGAAAGCAAATGTACAAACATGGTAGTGGGATGGCGGAGGGCTTCTGGCAGGACTGATGGGCTTCCAAACAAACATGGACAAACACACTTCTTGCTCTTCGTCATTTAGACAGACCAGCTTCACTCTTTCATCTGACCTGGACCTAGTCTTTTCCTTGCTCCTTGAGAAGAGGTTGTGGCCTCCTTGGTTTAGTGGCGTGCTCCCATTGCAACCATCTACAGCAGTGTTTCTCAACCGGTGGTACGCGTACCACCGGTGGTACCCGAGGCCATGACCGGTGGTACACATGACACCACTGGGCATCCGCCACCCGCCTTCCAGCGAAACTGTGGCAAACAGTGGTCGGAGGCTCGGCAGGCAAAGCTCCAGCACATGGTTTTCGCACACTTGAAAAAGTCCTCCCTCCTGCCCTGAGCCTCTTACGATGCTTGTTGTGGTCTCGTCTCGCTGCTGGGCATTCGGCATCCCAACCTGACCAACCCAGAAGTAACTGGCGATTACGTCATCGCCAGTTACTTCCGGTGATACGCCAGGTCAGTGGAGCCTCAGGAGGTGGAACAGTGGGAGGCCTACATTGAGGAACGTTGATCTCTACAGAATACAGTGTGAGTGTTCTCTGGAATGCTCTCTACCTCTCTTTCAGTTACCGCACTTATTAGGCTGGTGGTTGCCTTGAAGATACCGCAGTAGCTGCCCGTGTGGCACTCCCAGACCATCCAGGAACAGCTGCTAAGCTAATCTTCTGCTGGACCCTCTCTTCCGATGAGAGCTTGAGGCTTGGCAGTAAGTCTTGAGGCATTCAGGTATATTAGATATGTTTGGTGAGCCTTGTGGTTGGCCTGAGGAGGGCTTTGAGAAATCCAAGTATTTTATTTACTGCAGGGCTACTAAATTTCAGGGGGGGTTGGCTAGTACAGACCGTGTGCAGGTCCCTCTAGCTCAGTACTGGCTACTCTGACAGGCGCATGCTCCGCAGGGTTTCAGAGGGGGGGGGGCCTCTGCCTAGGCTTACCAGATCTCCAACTGGGACAGAGTGCTAGACCTTTAGGAGAAGGAATCTCCACTCAGGTGTAGCAGGTGTAGCTTGTTAAACCTTAGAGCACAATCCTAGGCATGTCTACTCAGAAGCAAGCCCTATTGTGTTCAATTCAGCTTGCTTCTGAGTGGAGATGCCTAGGATTGTGCTCTAAGGTTTAACAAGCTACACCTGCCCACATTCCTTCTCCTAAAGGTCTAGCACTCTGTCCCGGTTGGAGATCTGGTAAGCCTACCTCTGCCAGAACTGTACTATGTGGAGATGGTAGGGATTGAACCTGGGACAGTCTGCGCACACAATGCCTGTGCTGTGCTGCTGAGTTGCTTCCCCTCCCTTGAGTTGGGGGTGTAAGTAACAGTGATGAATAGTCCCTTCACTATTAATAGTCCCTTCACTATTCATATTCTGAATGTGGGGCACACATACTTCCCCTTGAGGACAAGATATGTTTCTATGTCCTGCTTTCAGGTTTTTTCCCTAGGAATCAGGGCCCCCTGCCTTTATGGACTATCAGCTTTCTAAGTCATATCTGGACGCACCCCGGATGTTTCAATTGCCACCTGTGAGTGAGGCCCAAGAGTCTTGATGGATTCTGTCAGGCCAGGAGCTGCACGGAGCTAAATGGGCACAGTGTACTCCCCAAAACTTCTTAGTATCACATGTGAGTTGCTTTGCACTCAAATTAAGGAGGATTAAGGCGGCTCAGCTGTTGAATCTCAGGGCCTCCTGGATCATGTGGCAACAGGAGTGAATAGCTTTGAGTCAGTTGCACAGGCCTAAATCAGTCCTTTGACCTCCATGTTCATTTGTGAATTGGGCAATTGTTTCATTGCTTTTGACTTGCGTGTGGTCTTAATACAGGCTTCAAGTGAAATATGCTTAACAGACCAGAGGAAGAGACAAGACAGCGAAAAAGCTTTATTCTGAATGTGGGGCACACATACTTAAGATATTTTTGCAAACAATCTCGTGCAACAGGAAATTATTAAAGGCACATTATTAAAGGCAGGACGTCTGGCTCAGTTGGTTAGAGCGCTCGTCTCACAAATGCCTGAAGATCTGCAGGACAGCAGTTCAAGACGGCCGGAAGTCTGTCGGAGAGCTGCTGGCACGCTGAGCTGATAAGCTGCAGAGCCTCTGTGGGGGAGTGGAGCTGCAAGCTACAGGACTTGAGTGGTAGTCAAGGTTGCCTGTGTCAGCTGAAGCGTGCTGAGGCGAACGTCAGAGAGAGAGAGAGCGAGAGAGAGCTGGACTGTGAAAGCAACATCTCGAATGAGCACCACCTACAGACACCCCACCTACAGACCCCCCTCTGCAGGGAGAGGAGACTCCCTCCTGCTAAATGGAAATGGAAGACTCCCCTTTGAAGAAAACAGTTAGTGCTCTGCACATTTCAGAGTGCAAGATAAATTTTAAACAAAATGTGTTTACTGTATATTTTAGATTTTAACCCTGTTCTTTTGTAAGCCTCTCTGTGATTTTAAATGAAAAGTGAGATATAAGATGTAAAGCTGTTGCTAGTCAGAATATATAAGAACATAAGAACATCAGAAGAGCCCTGCTGGATCAGGCCAAAGGCCCATCTAGTCCAGCTTCCTGTATCACACAGTGGCCCCACCAGATGCCTCAGGGAGCACACAGCCAACAAGATAATAACCTGTTTCCTACTGCCACTTCCTTGCACCTGGCACAGAGAAAACCTAAAGCCAGGAGGTTGCTTATGGCTTGTAACCTGTGATGGTCTTTTTCTCCATGAATCTGTCCAAACCCCTTTTAAAGGCATCTAGGCCAGGTGCCATCACCACATCCTGTGGCAAGGAGTTCCACAAATGAATTACACGCTGGGTGAAGAAATATTTTTTTCCTTTCTTTTGAACAGATGTGGGAAAGATCTGACTTTCCATAGCAGGTGATCTTTCCGGGGCCAGGTGGCAGAATCCCTTCAACCCAGTTGCCATTGTTCAGTCCTGAAGTGCTGGAGTCATGCAGCTTTGTCTCTAGTAGTTGCTTACTAGGTCAAAAGATTTTAGTTGCTTACTAGGTCAAACTCTCCGGGTTGCTGTGCGGCAAGCAATATGTTTGTTTGAATTTGTCAGGCTTTGCAAGGGGTCGATGCTGTGAGATACCACTCTTATTAGTTCTGCGGTAGCTTGAGACTCTTGGAGTTGATTCAAGGAATTTGCTTTTGTCCCCAGGTAGGGTGCTAATTAATATTCCCTGTCACTAATTAAGAGGGGCAAATGAGACTCATTACTGAATAGTATAGACTCGTTAAAAATAACATTTCAAACTCTGCAAGTACACATGTGAAAGGCCGTGTTTGTGCTGTTGTCACTTATTTAGCTATTAAATAGGTGTGTGGGGGTGAGTGATAGGGAAGTATCTTGAAAGCATGGGTTTATTCCATTCCCTTGTAAGTCCGGGTGGTGGGGGTGCTTAAAGGAACCATATAGGCATGTGAGTGAGGGTTGCATTCTTCCTGCATTTGTCATTCTTACCCCACCATCCAGTCTACCCTTCCCAGGATTTCTCCAGGTTTGGGGGAACTGCTGGGGGAGTACTGTGAAAATAAATTCTTGTAAAATGTTAAGAGGGCAGTTTACCACTGGTGGTGCTGGTAACAGGTGTCATTTTTTAAAAAGTTTAGGCTGTGCCTCTGTGCATGATGGGAGGAGCAGAAGAGCTGGAAACGCAGCACCGGGGGGGGGGGTCATCCTCTTCCTGACAGCTGGCTCTGTCCAGTCACAATTCTGGAACGCCCCAAGAATGGCCCTGCATCAGGATGGGGGGTAATGGGGCATTCCAGGAGAGGGGGAAAAATGGGGGAACTTTCAAAAGTTTGAATGTTCAGCCCAACCCTAGTATTAGATGAGAGTTCCGGTCACTCCTTCAGTTCCTTGAACAGTTTTTCAGTGTCTTCCTGCTTCTTGGCAAAACACTCACTGGAGTGTTTTCTGACGATGCCTTTAGGAAGCAGACCGGAGTCCACCTTGGTATTCAGTTAGAAATGGTATTTCCTCACCAGCCTCTGCAAAACTTGGACTAAAAGTGAAGATGGGCTACATCTGACAATAGAAAGCCAACAGCAAAGCCGCCTACTCTATCCCTCCCCCATTGTACAAACCCTGCCTTGCCAGATCACCAGGCTCTGAAATTCAAGCCCTAGATCCCTTTCCTGGTAAGGAATCCTGGAGTGAGGCTTTCTCAAGCTGAGCCAAGTTTGGCATCTCTAAAGCAAGCTCAGCAAGACAATTGAATTTAACTTTGGAGAGACACGTTACGAAGTGTCACATCATCATTCTTTAGTCACTTTTATTCCCAATTTACAGGCAGGGGAGTCAAGGCTGGAACTCCAAAGCTGTCCAGTGTCTCCTGGGGAAATCAGTACTCAAAAGGCTGTAAGCAACTGTTAACAAATGACTGTTGTGACCTGAGCTCATGTTGATAATTTGGCAATTGCCAGCTGTGATCGTTTTGCCACTTCTCCAGTGGTTCAGGTACTGGCTCAAGTCAGAATTATTGGGGAGGTGGGAGAACTGGACTTCTGAGTCCTTGCAATCTCTGGCCATCACCCCCAGCACAGACCTAGGTGTGGCACTGGGGGGGGGGAATCAACAAGAGCGACAGCAACACCATCCTTCCAGTCCCTTCATTCTGTCGCGCTAGCAGCTAACTAATGCTCGTCAGCACACAAGAAACGGATGCCTTGGCACAGAAAGAACGACTGCAAATTTCCTTTCTTGTTTGGCTGCTTTCTTGCAGCAGAGCAGAGCAGATGGCTTTCTGGTAATGATGGAGTAAAAATAATTACTGGTGGTTGTTTTGTGTTAATATTTAAGCAATGATTGTAACTCAGGATAGGCGTTAAAATATTCAGTTGCTAGGACTACGGGACGTAAGGCACTCGCAAACAAACAAATAAGTAGAAAAAGCAGCATCAACTGCTAAAAATGGTCAGTGAGGACGGATGGATCACATCACAAAGGATTTCAGCTCTTTTGACACTCATCCACTGTGTTGTAGAAGATGAGAACTTTGTAGCGGTCATGTCTTCAAACTCAAGGACAACGCACAACACACCTCTTTGTACCTATCAGAGGCTGGGCACAAAGAACGAAGGGGGGGGATCGCTGTCATCCTTGCTTCTGAGCTTCTAGGGGCATGAGCTGAGTGGTGGTCGTTAACAAAAGAATCCTGTGCTAGAGGGACCCTGATCTAGTCTGTCAGGACCATTCTTGCATTCTTGAACCCCCTGCAATTATCTCTCAGATGACCTCAAACATTGTTACGGCCTGCTACAGAAAAATCGTCAGATGTCCAATGCTGATGTTGTGCATCAAATAGCACATCCAGGGAGTATTTGCCCCCAACGTTTGGAGAGGAAAATGAGGGGTGTGGGCACCAGCCCCCTAGAGAACAAAGACATCTGCTTACAGATAGAGATCTGGGGGGAGGAATTGGGACAGGGAGGTGGTGGGAGGGGTGGATCTGGCAGCAATGGTGCACGGTGGATCCTATCCACCCTTTTTGCAGCCTGCCTGCCCCCTTTCTCTCCTTGGACGCACCAGCTACAGAGCTGGTGCAGGTCTGACGAGACCCATTGCGGAGCGGGAGGCTTATGGAGGGTTAGGGGGATTTAATCCCCTTTCCCCTCTATCCCCACCCTCTGGATGCAGCGTGTGCCTTTTTTTGTGTGGCTGCACAGGGGGGAGGGGGAGGATAGAATTGGGCTCTCTGAAAAGTAAAAATAAATAAATTAGGAGTTCCAGACACGGACCTCCACATCACACCTAACTTGGCCGTTAACCTTTGGCTGTAACAGGCCAGAGAAAAACTCACAAGCTTGGCAAGAAATGACGGGAGCAGTAATTCCACCCACAAGTTTTCATGCATGTGCTGAATCTTCTGCGCATGGAACCAGTTTCTGGAACAGAGCAAACCTCTTCCAAGCTGCGTCCTTTTCCACGGCATTGCGCATTCCACTTGCCTCACACAGCATCCTGTTCCGCGAAGATCATGCTGCACACAAGTTAACAATACAGCTGGTTGTTGCAGGAAAGACATTTCCTCTGTTCTGCTGGGTGGTGGGTGAGAATTACTAATCCTGTCTCCTTGAGGTTAACTTAAAACAAGGATTAGGCTAAAGTTCCAGAAAATGTTAATCTTCCATTTATAAGAGTAAAGTTTAATGCTGCTATCAAACCCCTTTGGTTGTTGGCTCACAGGAACAATGGAGCAATTTAACGTGGGGGGGGCAGGGAGGGAATCTTGCTTCAAATTCATTGATCGTTACATTATAATGCTTTCCGTTCCTTTCATTCTTTATTATTTTCCGCAGTGTCAAAGGGGTAGGAAATGAATCTTCGCCGATGAACACCAGTTATTAGAGTTGCTTCTAACAAGGGGCCATAATTAAACACCTCCTAAAAAAAGGTAAAGGTATCCACTGACAATTAAGTCCAGTCGTGTCCGACTCTAGGGTGTGGTGCTCATCCCCATTTCAAAGCTGAAGAGCCAGCGTTGTCCGAAGACACCTCTATGGTCATGTGGCCGGCATGACTCTCCTTGCCACAGTGCGTAGCATGCGGCTGGAACACGGAGCGCTGTTTACCTTCCCAGAAGCGGTACCTATTTATCTACTCACATTAACATGCTTTGGAACTGCAAGGTTGGCAGGAGCTGGCCAAGCAACGAGAGCTCACCCCGTCGCGGATTCAAACTGCCGACCTTTCGATCGACAGCTCGATCGACACCTCCTACCTGATCCTAAACATGAGACTTACCTCATTGATTTTAGCAGCTCTTGCCTCTCAAGTAAATGCGCAAAAATGACGGTAGCCTTTCCCTCTGATGATTCAGAACACACACGTACTAATTTTATTTATTTAAAAGCCCTTTTATCCACCTTTCCCCAGGCCTGCGGGAAGAGGTTGCTGCCCCCCAAAGGCTTCCTGACAGAGGTGGTCAGTCCTGTCAGCCTTAATCACCTGTGGGGGGATTGAGGAAAGGGGGGCTGTAGCTCATGACACCCACCCACCTCTCTTTGGGGAGTGCTCATGTGGACAGAACCATCCTACTACAAGGGCACCGCACACGCACATGTGAAACGCCGTTTCCCACTTCCGTTATGTAGGCTCCATCATCTCACCCTTGCTGGATCGGAGCGTCTGACGAGGACCACCTCTCCTCAAATCTAGATTATTCCTGGCTTGGGAAACTGACTGTTGGGTGCTCTGGCACTTCCCAGGCAGCTGACTGAAGGCCAGAATCCTGGCACCACAGTGGATCGGATCCTGCCCTCCTGCAGTGTCAGTGATGACTTGCCAAGAAGGATGGAAGTCAGTCAGCATGTCTGCAACTCTCTGCTGCGCATGGAACCAATCAATTTCTGGATCAGAGCAAACATCTTCAAGACAGCGTCTTTCCTTCGGTAGTGCCTGATTGGCTCTCCAGCATCACCTGACTTTCCAGGCCAGGAGGATCATGGGATGCTGCCACTGTGGCAAAATCCTAGTTGGAACGACCTGTAGTTTGCTCCTCCCACCAGCCGCCACCACAGTGCCGCAGGGACCCAGACCCACCCGAGGCTGCCTCCTGGTTCAAGCCCAGGGCACGTCAAGGGCAGTGCTGCTATTCAGTCATTTGTCAGCAGAGTCTGACCCAATTGCAGGTTTACTGCATCAAGTTGAACTCCTTGCCAGAGTCTTATGTTGAAAAAGGTGTGTGCATCTCTCCCTTTTTCTGCCTTTGTGAGCCTCCCTTCCTCCTCCCACATACACACCACCATTTCCACCAGCAGGGCAGCCAGGGTCACTTGCCAGCTCCCTCTTCCCTCCCCCACCTCTCAGCCCTTAGAGGAGCAGCTCTCCTCTTGAGAAATGTATGTTTTTTCTTTTGCTGTATCAATATGTAAATTGGGTTCGTATAGACTGAGTCTCATTGAAAAGAGCATGAATAAGCAACACCAGTCCTTCAATATGGTTCACTAACCCTGTTCACTTAAAGTCACTGATGCTTGCTGGAGGTTTTCAATGGCCAACCCTTGATGATTGGAGGGAATTTAATTATAATTGAAAAAGGCAACAGCAGGGGAAGGCCCCATAATATCTAATCCCCTCCCCAACCCTTTGCATGCAAGCCAACTTCTGTTATCTTTCATAAGGGATCATTAATTCTCTCTGTTACTCATTCCTCATTCAGAGGCTCATTCAATGTACATCATTGACTAGTACGCTCAGACCAGGTAAGGAAAGGCACGACAAAACACAAAGACATTTTGCAAAGAGGCAGTTCATCTAATTTATTAGTTCTGCTATTATGATGATGAATGTTTTTACCCACCCCTTTTCAACAAAAGTGGTTTATGCAGCAAAACAATTCCCTGTCCCAAAAAGGTTCACAATATACCGTATTGGTCTGAGTATAAGACTCACTTTTTTCTCCTAGTTTAAGTTTTTTAACTAGGGGTGCGTCTTATAATCAGGCTGTTGCAATTTAATGCCAGTGATTTGATTAATTTTTTTAATAGCACCAAACTTTAAGGGTGCGTCTTATAATCAGGTGCGTCTTATACTTGGGACAATACGGTATATAAAAAAGGCACAAGGAAGAGAAAACAAACCACCAAGGACGGAGTGATGGATACTTTGCTGGGACAAAGAGAAGCAGTTGCTCTCTCCTTGCTAAACATGAGAGCCACCACTCTACAAAGGCCTTCCTTGGCCAGTCCCAGGGGCACCTCAATAGCAGCATCGAATTCTCAAATTCATGTGTCTCAAGTCTCATTGTAACTTGGACGATGACGGTCATCATTGATTTTATTTATTTATTAGTTAGTCAGCTATACAATTTATACCCTACAAGAATGCAAAAGCACCCATGAAGCAAAGCAAAAAGAATGAAGCATACAGAGGTTTCCAGACTCCAACAGAAGGTGGAACTCCCTGGAGAGAGTGGTCCAGAGACTAGCGCAGGACTTCACAGCTGGCAAGGCTGTTGCAGTGGTTACCATTTGCCTAAACTCTGGAGGCGGGAACCAAATACTGTATAATAAATGCATGGGCAGGTACACGTGGGAAAACATTCTCAGGTTTGGGCAGCCCGATCCTGCGTAAGGATCTGCAGCCAGACCATAGGGCCGGTCGCAGGATCCTCAGTCCTTCCTGGGCTGCTCCGGCGCGGCCTGGGGACTCCTCCTCGGGAGAAGGGGACATTGTCCCCTTCCCCCAGTATAGTGCTGCCTGGCCCCAATGGGCCTCCTCGGATGTATGTTGGCTCTCAAGCTGATGTATATCTGGGGCGGCGGGGAAAGGGCCGCCGAGCCTGGGAACGGGAGCAGGATATCAGCGGCACTCACCACCAATATCCTTGCCCCCTCCCCGGCCGGCTCACCCAACGGCTGCCCTCCCTCTCCACCCGGCCCGCCCTCTCCCCGTCCCCACACCCACCGGTGCAACCCTTACCTGCTCCGGTGGCTGCAGGGTTGGGTGCACAGCAGAAGGAGGCCTACTGGCCTCCATGCCAGCAAAAATGGGACAATCTCTGGGTGCCGTCAATGCGCTTTATAGTGTGTTTACGACACCCTTCGCCTGTGGAGCGCACGCTCTGCAGGCAGATACGTACAGAGGATTGCGCCATAATATATAAGGAAAAAGAGGAACTTTTTCCAAAAGTGAAAAAAATTATTTGGAGGTGGAGGACTGGATGGGCACTGGTCAATCAGTGCTGCCCAGAGTGGGCTTCTGTTGCAAACTTGCAAAGCCCTTTTCTTTTGTCTTCCTCCCAGAGCGTGACCTTGGAGATGACGAGAGGTGCATTTTGACGGACTCTGCTGAGAGGGCTCCCAATGCAGCTCCGCAGTTCCAAAACTGTTATGTGTATCTTCGGCTAATGGCTGCCAAGGGAGGCGTTCCCATTTCACAGAAGTTTTAAAATCCAGCTCCCGTTGGTAAGAAATAACCCTTGTGTTTATCCACAGGCTAGATATGGCTCGGATGTTTATATCGTGGACTGCCACACAGCCATGTCTGTGAACTAGGATTTGAAAGGGATGGGATTGACTGCGAATTTGTCTAATCCTTTCTTAACGCCATCTAAGCCAGTGGCCATCACCACATCTTGTGGTAATGAATTATGTGTGGTGGGAAGAACGACTTCCTTTTGTCTGCCCTGAACCTACTGCCAAGATGAGAGAAGATCCGTTTTCCATGCTAGCTCACTCCTAGGGGAGTAGTGAGTGAGGAAAAAGAACAAGCTTGCAGGTTTGTGCATCTTTCCACTATATTTCGCCCTGCCTAAAGTGTGTTAAAGTTAAGGACAGAAGAAGAAGAGCCCTGTGGAATCTATGCAGGATACTAGCTCCACCTAGCCTAGTATCCTGTTTCTGGCCGTGGCTGGCCAGATGTGCCAGAGACTCTCACAAGCTGAGTGTGAAGGAAGGCACCAGCCTTGCCCTTCTGTGTGCTCCCGATATTTGTTCTTCAGAGATATGTAGCCTCTGCCTATGGAGGTTGAAGAAACAGGAACCTTGTTCCTTGGTGCAGTCTTGCCAAAGACTCCCAAACTCCCCCTATCTTTCTCTTGCTTAGTCACATTGATGGTATGTTTTTAGTGTGTGTTGTTGTTCTCCCTGCCTCTGTGAGCGCTGTGGGTCAGTACTGGACTTCTTGATTTTTGCTGGAGACCCAAGATCCACCCCAGGTCTGCATCTCAAACAAACCCCTTTAACGGATCCATTAAGGACTCCAAGAAAAAGAGACTCTCCCATTGCCGTTGCAATCTCCTTTCGGGGGCTTGTGGCATCAGTTAAGAAAGAGCTTCTCTTCAGTGGAAAAGCTTAGCTGCTCCCTTGCAAGTGGCTGAAGGGCTTTCACAGCCTGCCTAGAAGCTCACCCCTGGCTCAGGCTGCAGAGCCTGGGCCACTTTTCAGCCATGGTCTTTTGCTTCCTCCCTTCTTCCTCCCTTCTTTCCTGCGAACCTCCCCATCTTCCTTCCTCCTCCTCTAAGTTCTTCTCCTTCTTCAAAACCTTCAATTCCTTCCCCAGGTTCCTCGAGGAAGCCCCTCTGATCCCCCCACGTCCTTCCCTTCTCCTCCCACATTTCCCTGCTTCTCGTTCTAAGGGGTTCCTCCCCCCCCTCCTGGTCTCTCCTCTCTCTACCTACATTCTCCAGGGCTCCATAGCACATGCATGTTAGCCATAGAATCCCCCTGCCTAGTCTAAAGCATGTGAGATGCATCAGCTTGGCCCCAGTTTCCCCTTTTTGGTTTAGCACTGAAATAAATCCTTTCCTGCACCTTTCACCCTTGGCTCCATTCCCTGACTAATTATGCAACTGTGACATTGGCCACTACTACAGGGTCCCTGCACACAACTGTTTCCCCCTGTATTCACATGTTTAAAACATGTGTACCGCTGGTAACACGTCATGATTCGTAGCCGTTAGTCTTGTCCTTTGTGTATTTGTTTAAATCACTTTTTACACCACCCAAGCTAGTGGCCATCACCACGTCTTGTGGCAATGAATTCCACAGACTAATTTTACATGGTGTGAAGCACCTCCTTTTGTCCATCTGAAATCTCCCACCAATCAGCTTCCCTGGATGATCCCTAGTATTGTGAGGGAGAAAGAAAAGCTTCTCTCGATCCACTCTCTCCACACTGTGAGTAATTTTATAAGTCGGGCAGGCCAATCCTATCCCCTGCCAGTGCATAGCATGTAGTGTCGCTGACGAACCATCTGCTGCATGCTATGGTGTGTGTGTGTGTGTGCATGTGCATGTGTGTGCGTGTGCATGTGTGCGTGTGTGCGTTGCGTGTGTGCGTTGCGTGTGCGTGTGTGTGTGCGTGTGTGTGTGGGCTGCCCAGACAGCTTGGGAGAGGTGAGTAAATTTTTTTACTTAGCTCTCCATAGGTCACTTGACCATCAGTGGGTCTTCTTGGACCCACACCATATCTTTTGCTGGCACAAATCTGAGAAAGGTCAGGAGCGGGTCCAGGCCGGGAAAGGGTGATAGGATCTGGCATGTGCTGCTGCTGCTGCTGCTGCTGCTGCTGCCAAGACCCACCCCCTCCCACCCCTGAACTGCCCCCGGGTCCTCCCTGGAATTGCCCTGATCCTCCTCCGAACTGCCCACGTCTCGCTCCTGCTGCCGCCTTACCTGTTCTGGTGCGGCCTGGGTGGGCAGTTGGTGCGTGTGCGGAGCCTCCAGCCATTTGCATTGGCAGCTCTGGAGTGCCTGACAGCAGCGTGCCTTTTTGCTGCTGTAACTGGGGCATTTGGCAGTAGATTGCAAGATCCCCTGCGCTAGGCCCAGGATAGGACTGGGGCCTCAATCTTGTCCCTTCTTAATTGCCTTTTTTTCCCAAGCTACCCCCCCCCCAAATGTTGTAACCTTATCTCACAAGGAAAGTGCTCCAGCAGCCCTCTGAACATTTTGGCTGCCCTCTTTTGCACCTTTTCCAGCTCTATAATATCCTTTTTAAGGCGTGGTGACCAGAACTGTACACAGTATTCCAAGTGTGGCCACACCATAGATTCAGAGAGGGCCATTCTGTTAGCAGTTTTATTCTCGATGCCTTTCCTAAAGTCCCCTGGTATGGACTTTGCCTTCTTCCCCACTGCTGCGCACTGAGCTCTCCACTCCACCACAACCCCAAGATCTCTTTCCTGGTTCATCACCAACGGTTCATATCCCATCAGTGTATTTGTGAAGCTGGGATTATTTTTGCCCCAGTGTGCATCGCGTTGCATTTTATCAATATGGAACCAACACACTTGGTTGCCCATTCACCCAGTCTGGAGAGGAGCACTTCACAACCTGCCCTCAGTTTTCATCGCCCTGAATAGTTTGGTTCTTTATTGCTTGCTTGCTCTCCGTTCCTCAGACAGAGGGTGGGCCATGTTCCCAGATCACTCAGCGCTTGGTGGGATCTCTCTAGGATTGGGGCCCTTATTCTAACTGGGGAAGAGGTTTTCCCAAGGGATCCTCTTCACAACTGGGTTTATCTCTCAGTCTTGGGTGGTAGCAGCAAAAGCTATCTTTCCCCCAGTAACTCTCAGTTTGATCAGTGGGGGTAGTGGGGGGTAGAGTGAGGGGGAAAGGGCCACTGCCAGATGTTATTTGACTCTCTGCCCATTTATTCCTACTCTCTGATGCTTGTTTTTTTAACCAGGTCATAAGAACATAAGAACATAAGAAGAGCCCTGCTGGATCAGGCCAAAGGCCCATCTAGTCCAGCTTCCTGTATCACACAGTGGCCCCACCAGATGCCTCAGGGAGCACACAGCCAACAAGATACCTGGTCCATAGAAGGCAGAGGCGTAGCTAGCCTCTCCGGTGCCCCCCCCCACGAGTACTGGCACAAGCACCGCGGAAAAGGTGAGAAACACCCCCCCCCCCGTATTTTTTCTCCAAAATAGAGCTCCTAGGAGCCCGGGCGGGTGGGTTGGCCGATCATGGAATCCGCGCAGCCGTTTTTTGAATGCCGCAGCATGCTTTTCACCCCCCTGCCCACTGCCCAAGGGGCCACCGCCCCGCCGCCCCATCGCTGACTCTGCTACTGATAGAAGGGCGTGTCCTCTCAGTCTATGACTGCTATGTTTACTCAAGAGCTTTTCATGAGGGACTGCGTCAAAAGCTTTTTGCAAGTCCAAGTATACAATGTCAACTGGATCGCCTCTGTTCACCTGCCTGTAGACACTCTCAAAGAACTCTAGAAGGGTTAATGAGGGGGGTGGACTTACCTTTGCAGAAACCATGCTGATTCTCCTGCAGCAAGGCTTGTCCTTCTATATACTTCATTTGAGTTCCTTAAGAACTCCTTTTTGGATGCCAACTGGACCCAGCGATTTGTGAATGTTTTCAGTAATTTGTAAATACGCTCTAGAACCTCATCCCTCGTCACTTGGATTGAACTTCAGACCACATCTGTTGGTAGTGAGTTCTATAAGGTCATTATGCATTGTGTGAAGAAGTATACTTCTATACTTTTTTTTGCCTGTCAGGAATGTATTGCCCATCAACCCCATTGGATGACCCTGAGATCTAGTATCATGAGAGGGGAGGGGGGGATGCTATCAATCCACTTTCTCCATTTCATGCATAATTTTTGAACGTCACATTTGAATTATCACATTCCCCTCTGTCAGCTGTCTTTTAAAAAACTGGAAAAAAAATCATTAAAAATGCTTGAGCATGGGCAAAGTATTTGGTTGCCCTTATCTGCATCTTTTATATTTGGCTGCTGTACACAGCATCCCAGAGCCCAATCCTATGCCGGCCTCCGCCAGCGGGACTGGGCTCCGCACTGTTGCAAACTTTCCATTAAGCATGTTGTGACAGCATGGAGGCCTGTCCCGCCGGCTTGGAGGCCAGCACTGGCAGACCTCCGGCAGGGAAGGAGTTGTACCCGCCAGAGGCAGGTGATCTCCACGCCGGCCGGTGGGGAGACGGGGGGGAGGGGAGGGCAGCGGAGAGGCAGGGAGGAGGCATTGTGGGGCGGAGAGAGGGTGGGGAGGAAGGTGGATCAGGCCCGGGAGGGGGACAGGCATGGTGGAAGAGGCCTCCACCGAAACCTATCTCCCATTCCGGGCTTGAAAGCCCAACATGAGGCTGTTCAGAGCTGCGCTGATCATTTTGCTGGCGCGCCTCCGAGTAGCCCCATAGGGGCTGCTGCTGGGGCTTGACACGGGAAGAAGACGATCGTCACATTCCCTTGAGGAGACCTCCAGCCCCGCGCTGGATGTAGCCTGCCCTGGCGCTGCTGCATCGGAGCGCAAAGCTTTGAATAGGATTGGGCTGTCCGTCACTTTGCAACGTGTCTGGTCAGTCTGGGCAAAAATAATCAGGAAAACTCACTTACACTGTGCCTTTTATCTCCCCTCTCACAAATGTGTTAAAGAGGAGTACATTTTAAGAGTTACTAGTAGAACCAAATTTTGCTTCAGAGAATTCATAAGTGGATAAAAAGTCCTTTTATTTGCTTTGTTTTATTTTTCAAAGTTTCACGCTTAGCAAAAAAAAAAAAATTACTCATAGTAATTGTCTTGTCATGATTATGGGTTCCCCCCCCTTCTCCTCCCTTCTTCTTCTTCTTCTTCCCCATTCACTGTCATTTTACATGGAAGCCCCGGGAAAAGAAATTCTTAAAAATTAAATTTCATGCTTGCATGTGTTTCTGTGATCTGTCATGTGTATGATCTCTGAGTGGAAAACTTCTCTAAAAATAAATGGATTACCCTTTTTACGACTCCGTCTGATGTCTCTTCAGTAGATATTGCTGCTTCCCTGTGATCTCTAACCCGCCGCAATTGGAATGACAGGCGTTGAATTACAAGCCTCTGGGTGGCGCCCTCTGCCTTCGTGGCCCCTTTCCTCGCAGGCCGGGTTGGTGTAGCCGGCCTCCCCCACCTTGTCTTTTGCCTGCAAGTACATCATCACTCTTTGGCAAAGGACAAATCTTTGACCTTTTCTCAAATAGCATTGTAAATACCATAGTTGCTTGATTCATTGGAAAGGATGGTGCTTTAAAAAAAAAAAAAAACAGCCGAAGAACCACCGAATCTTAAGACTTGGAAGGGATCGCCGTGAATTACAGAGACCAACTTCATCTCTTGAGGTGGAATACCCTAAGCATCCCCCCACAAACTCACGTAGTGAATACCAGCAACCTTGTAACCACACTGCAACCACTACGTTGTGGTGACAAGGTGCGGTGATGGCCATTTGCCTAGATAGCGTTCAAAGGGGATGTGGCAAATTCATGGCATCCTGTTTCCCACAGTAGCCGGCCCGATGCCCCTGGGAAGTCTGCAAGCAGGGTCTGAAGGCGACAATCCTCCCTAGTGGTTGCCCCACCAAGCGACTAGTATTCAGAGGTATTTAAATACATCAGTGTCATTGGATGACCCTGATTTCCAGAATTATGAGAGGCTGAGAAAAAACTAAAACTGTCTGCCCCCTCTTTTCTACATCATGCACAATTTGTTGAAGTCGATCATGTCCCCCCTTCATCTTCACCCCAAGCCCCGCCATCCTCTTCTCCCTTCTGTGTTTAATATACCCAGTTCCTGAGAATAATACCTGGTGTTGCACTTTCAGTCTTGCAAAGAACTTCGTAAACATTACCAGGCGGATACGTATTGCTTTTTCCCCAAATGTTTGGAAGCAGGCAGTGTGCCCACATCTCCCAGCAGTTCCTTTGCCCTTCTCTGGGGTTTGCCTGTGGTCTGAGGGTCAGTTTGCTTAATACAGGGGGTGGGTGGGAGTTTGGATATTTCCAAATTCAAAATTCCCACTCAGGTCCGATCTATGTGCTCAGCGAACAGAGATGGGTCTGACAGCCTTTGCCACTACTTCAGTGTGTGTTTTAGCGTAGTAATAGAAGCATGGCTTTTGGGGAGATGTTGTCTGACAGGGCAGAAAACAGAAAGTAAGGGTGACAAGATCCTATCTGGACCTAGAGTTACTAAGGCAACAGTTTCTGTGTATATTTTCTGCTTTTAAAAATAAACAATGTTTGGACTTTAGTTATGGTTCCGCCGTTGCGGGCAGAGCTGGCCCATCCATGAGGCCAACTGAGGTGGCAGCCTCAGGTAGCAGATTGGTGGAGGGTGCCCACCTCCACCTGCCCACTCACCTCCGCCATTCCTCTTCCTCCCACTCCCTGGATTGGAAAAGGAAGAGACATAGTGGACGAGAAAGTAGAGAGGAGACGAGAGTCGTGGATGATAGCATTTCCTCTTGATGCTCTAGCCCAGTGGTTCTCAACCCCTTACCGGCCGGGTACCACCTCCGGTGCCACTCTCCTGCTGCGTACCACCGGAAGTGACTGGCAATGACATCATTGCCAGTCACTTCTGGGCTTTTCAGAGGTCAGAACACACAGGTAGGAGGCTCTGAGAGAATGGGAGGACCCTTCTCAGCATTCCCAAGAGGCTCGGCCAAAGGTAGGAGCCTGTTGGGAGCAAAAATGTGCCGCTGAAAGCGCCGTGTCGGAGCAGGGTTCTGCCGGTCCGGCAGTCCAAGTACCACCAGCAGTTGGCTGAACTACCACTGGTGGTACTAGTACCAGTGGTTGAAAACCCCTGCTCTAGCCCACCACTCTCCTCTCCTCCACCTGCCCTCTTCCGGGCCACCCTCCTTTTCCTTTTCCAATCCGGGGAGTGGGAGGAACAAAGGTCGGTGCATCACCAAGTAAGGAGGAGGCAGCATTCAACGTGCTGCTTCAGGCTCTGGGAGATCTTGGGCTGGTGCTGCTTGCTTGATACAACATACTTCTCTGCTGAAAAGTCATCGCTGGGTTATGTGCACAACTTGCCAGAGAGAAGTGGCAACTGGGAAAGAAATTTACCCGTTCCAATGAAGTCCCTGCAACGTTCTCGAACAGTCAACTACATTCTTAATGACTAGGCTTGCCATATTTTCCAGGACCCAATCTGGGACTCCCGGGTCACTTGTGCGCATGCGTGTGGCTTGCAGAGTCCTTCGTTCGGAAGGACTCCCTGGCCGCTTGTGCGTGGCAATCCTTGAGTAAAAATGGTGGTGGTGGTGGCGGCAATCCGGGATGGCGCCATACCTCCCGGGATGCTGGGACCTGAGCCCAAAATCCGGGAGGGTCGTATGGTAAGTCTATTAATGACAGCCTGTGTGGGGTTGTGGTTAGAGACTGGGCCTGGAGAGACCTGGGAACAAATCCCTGCTCAGCCACAAATAGGGTTGCCAGGTGGAGCTTGGTGGTGGCACATGGTGGAAGCAGGGGGTAGCGCCTGATGGGTCCGGTTACAGACCCTGGCGATTGGTGGGCAGTCGGAGGTGACATGTATTGGACAGGAGGTGCAGCGAGTAGCATAAGCTCTCATCAAGCCTAGCAAGAAATCACCTGTCCAGTTGGTTCGGGACCCTCCCCCTGGGACTTGATGTCTCCTCCTGGACAACCTGGGAAAGAGGCTGACCAACCCCTCCCCATTTCTGCCACATTCTTAGATGGCAAAAACTGGGATCTAACTTTAGAGATTTTTTTTTTGGGGGGGGAGAGGCATTTTTCAGCCCAGCAGGCCTCTCAATGTGGCCACATCATTTTGGGGAGCAACTCACGGCAGGTGCAGGATGAGAAAAACTCCACACGACCACTGCTGTTGCTGACAAGACGGAGGCAGACAAAAGCAGTAAGGGGACCCCCCCACACACACACACGGTGCCTGCCTGCCCCCATGCAGTAGTCTTCTGCTACTGACACTTTCTCAGTGTCATTCTCATTCTTAGGGCCGGAATGACACTTTCTCATGTCATGGACCATGCCCTCAGTGCATTGACTAAAGCCCTCCAAGCCTGCAGCCTTCCTTGGTGGATTTCAGTTCGCCAAACTCAAGGCAGACTTACGGCCCACTGCTATAGGGCACTGCCGCCAGTGGGACTAGCGTTCCAGTGGCAGCTGACACTTTATGGCTGTTGCCGGCACCACTCGCAAAAAGGCCGTCAGAAAGGTCCTCCCTCCAAACCCAAATCCCCCTGGCTTCAGCCCTATCCAGTTTTGCCCTCCACTCCAATTTCAAGGCAGAAAGTTCTTCTGTGAGACGGTTTAGTGTAGCACTAACGAAAGCTCCAAGGCATGAGATCTGGCAACCCTCACTAGGAAGCTCACGAGATGCCCTCAGCCAGTCACCCCATCAGTCGGTTCTCTCTCACAGGGATGTCATGATGATGATAGATGGGAACAACTTCATGAGTCCTGCCCGGAGCTGAGGAAAGCGGAGACTCAGATGGTGGTACCACTTCTGGAATCGTGCCCTCCCCGCACATCTCCCCGCACACTTGGGGAGGGCAGGGTTTCCTGTTATGCATTTCCTTCTCACATGGCTACAGTTTTTGGCAAGCCTCTGAAAAGTGACCTTGGCAATACTGGGACTGTTTTCACATGCAAATTACACATTAGAAGTGACTGATTTGCTGATCAGAACTTGGACGAGGATAGTTTCAGCTGGGGTCTTAGATGAGAGGCACGAGAAAGAAGAATGGCTGTCAGTCCTTGTACCTTTTGGAATAAATATCTTCCGTATGTGGTGGTAGTGGTATTGCAGCGGCAGGCTGTGCCCCAGTGCGCATGTGTTGGCACATCCACAACCAGCGCCAGCAGTATGTTACCCCACAGCCTGTATACAGTACGTCCTTTCTGCGCTGTGGAATGATTGAAAAGGGACGCACGCACGCACGTGCGCGCGCGCGCGCACACACACACACACACACACACACACACACACGGAATGTGTAAGTGTATATGACTGCCTATGACTCAAATGACAGTGTGCATCAGAGATTGCACAGGCTGACCTACTTTTATCCAGAACAAAAGCAGGATTAAAAACATTTTTTCCATAATGTTTTCATCTTCTTCTCTTTGTCGGGGTGGGGGTGGGGTGGGGGGTGGACAGTACTTTTCAGTGTGTGTAGGTGCTGCTCAGGAAAGTTAGAAGCGGAAGAGAGAATGGTGAGGCAAGGAGACGTTGTCACCATTTTCCTGATCAAGCATCTGTTGGAGCCTTTCCAAGGTTCATTCCAGCGGGCTGATGGTGTGTCTACGGTTTGCTAGAGCCCCATCATAATTCATGAACTGGAGCTAGGCATCCTTTATATCTAGAATAAAGGCCCACAGCACTCCCAGGACTACAAAATGAAGTCTTCGCTTGGATAACCCGTTAAAGCCATATCTATATGGCAGACTTACAGCCCAGTGCTATAGGGCGCTGCTGCCAGTGGGACTAGCGTTCCAGTGGCAGTTGACACTTTATGGCTGTTGACGGCACCACCCGCAAAAAGGCTGTCTAAAAAGCCGGTTTTGCCGCCCCCACACCGCCGAATTGCCGCTGAATTGGCAGCTCGTGAACCCCCCTGTGGGTATGTCACCACTGCCCCCCACCTCCCCTAGTGACACCTCTGGTCACAAACGGCTATCTGGAAGCATGCGGAGCCACATGTTTCCAGGCCGCTGCTGTAGATGGCAGAGAGATTCCCTGTGTGCAGTTGCGGCAAGGAGAAGTGGGTGGGATGGGTGTAATGGGGCAGGGGGGTGGGAGGATCAGGAAAGTATGGGGGGAGAGCTGGGGGCGTGTAGGAAGTGGGAGGGGTTGGCACCAGGCGTGGGTGACTTGCGCCGATGCTATTCCCTCCGGGGCAAGCCGACATGCCCCCTATCTCCTCAGAGTTGCACCAGCTAAAGAACTGGCAGAGGTCCGAAGAGACCCATTGGCGGTCAAAGAACTTATGAAGGGGTAAAGGAAAATATTTCCCTTTCCCCCTCCCAAGCCTATGAGCCTCCCTACCATAGCATGCAGTGCAGCCTGTTTTGGAGCAGTTGCATACTATGGTGGGGAAAACCATAGAATTGGGCTGTTAAGTTGGTTTAATAATCATTCCCTCTCCTCAGGGAATCCTGGGAAGTGGGAACTGGAGTTCTGTGAAGTCAGCTGGGTATCACTACCACAACATTTAGAGTATCTGCATCAAAGTACAATTCTCATACGGCTAATATATAGTCTAGAGATAGCGTAGATCTGCCTCAAAAGTCTAAAGCAGTTTTCGAAACACAGGAATTGGGGAAGAATTCTGGAGTTCTGACATACAGATCACAACAATCATCCAAATTTTCTACTCCACAAATTCCTTCTGGTTGTACAGCTGAAGTCTTCCAAATAATCTGTGGTTGCCCTAAAACTAGAGGGACCTTTTGCTCTGCTGCAAGCCAGGTGTACAGTGTTATCCACCCCCAAACCTCCTCAGTGTCTCCCCCGGCCCTGCTCTGCTAGCAGAACATTTCAAATTTGATTTTTTTTTTAAGATATAAAAAAATACTGGGCTGACAAATTTCACAGAGCACATCTGGCAAAAAGCCCACTTAACATATACATATAGTAGGCATGGATCTCTATTCAGTAACAATGGAGTTGTGTGTGCGTGTGTGTATGTGTGTTAATTAAAGTTCTTAAATGGAATTTAATTTAGAAGCTTACAATTCTTTGAGCCTCTCCTTTTAAACATTTTTCATTACTGACTTCAGTGTTTGCTTCTTTAACCTTTCACCAAGTTCGGTTGGACGTGCCAAAGAATTCTGAGTTATTCAAACTCATGATCTTTTCTTCATTTGGCCAAAGGACTGTGTTATTCTTTGGAATGCTGACTCTTCATTACATATTGTCAAAACTCTTTTCATTTAGATTTATTTTTAAGCCCACAGTGCTGACATGCTAATTTATTGCCACAGACAAAAGTTCACGTGTATCCTTCATCAATTCACAGCATTATATTTTTAACTCATTAGTTATGAAAAAGTTGAAAAACCCCAGCTTTAAATCTGGGCTTGCTACATGATTGTATTATCAATATTTTGGGCTGTAATGTTTAATCATTTAACTAGTTAAATGTTTCCATAATGTATTATCAATATTTTGGGCTGTAATGTTTAATCATTTTGGAGTATATGTATATGTATGATATTTAATCATACATGGAGTATGAAAGTTTTATCATCAATTAAAAATGTGCTTCTCAATTAATTGGGCAGGAGCTCTTTAAATGCTAATGATTTTTTTGAAATAAAAGTGCTTACAAAAATAAAAAGTGATAAGTGCCAGTTTAGAAGAGGTGTGGAAAACTCTCACATGGCAAGGAATTTGTCTTCTAAGAAGATGCTTGCTATGACATGCTTATTATATAAAAAGAATAAAGAATGCGTTTTATTCAAAACTATTGTTTTATTTCTACACAAATGGATGCAGATTCAACTGATTGATTGAGCAATTGATTAAAATGCATAAATCAACTAATTTCAGATTGGATGAAACCCCTAATAGTTTCTTCTTTAAATGGTGGATACTTTTGCATCTGACAATATTTCATTGTTGACATGCAACAGTATTTGGTATTTGTGTCTGATAGTTCACATTTCATGGTATGGGCAGTGCAATCCTGTGTAGGATATGGCGGCCGGCCTAAAGCCCGGAAACAACTTGGGAGAAGGGGACGATTATGTAGATCATATTATGATCCACAACCCAAATTATGTAGATCAGGGTGGCAGACTAGACTCTTTTGAGCAACATCTGTGTGTGTGTGTGTGCGCGCGTGTGCGCACGCAAGATCCTTGGATTTTGCAAGATCTTTGGAAACGATCAGTGCATAATGATAACTGAGGAAGTGGAGCCAGTTGGCAAGTGGTGGCTTGTAAAATAAGTTACATTTTGGACTATTTTTACACACAGGTACACACACAAATCCCAGTAATGTCCTCTGCTCAACATTTTCCCCATTCTCCACACAAGGCTGTTTCTCCTGTAACAAGGAGGTCACACAAGAAAAGCATTCAAACCAAAAGGGAGATGGGCAGAAGATTGAGGAGTGACATTAGATCACCAACATAGGGACATTAGATCGCCATAATGTCACCATTGAGGAGTGACATTAGATCACTATCGGAGCTCCAGAGTGACCTTCTGTGGAGACGGTGCAGTACATAATCATGCAGCCAATGTGCCATGTTCAACTGTTTCTAGTTTGCGTATTTTATTCCCTTCATGACATGTTTTCAATTTCTGGATACAGAATTAGGGATGTTTTTCAGTCCTGACTGAAACAGGAACCCACGGAGCACAAGGGGGCACCCTGAGAGTGGCACAAAGAAGTCGATGGAAGGTGGCAGCAGGGACAAGTCTGTCTAGAACTACAGGACCACCTTGGCTAGCTCTAAGCCAACTGTTTGCTCTAATGAGGTCCATCGCAGAACAGAACCATGAACATCCCTGGGTCTGACATCTGTTCCCAGGCTCCACCCCCTTCCTGAGGAGCAGTGAGTCTTAAAGGGGCAGACTCTGACCTGGAGCCAAGAACTCCTCCACCTCTATGTTAACTCTTGCCCTTCAAGTTGCCTGTGGTGGAGTGAATGTTGGGTGGTGCAAGACTCCTTGCTGGCAGGCTCTGTTGTTGTGTTGGGGCCCAGGTCATGTGCCTCTGCGGTTGATGCTGTGGGTCTTTCTGGCCAGGTTAGCTCCTCCTCTATGTCTTGGTGCTTGTTGCTTCCCTGAGACTGAGGTCGTGATGATGACAGTAGTTTTAGCAGAATCCTCTCCCCCACCATGCTCTGCCTGCTTATAGTTGTGCCTTATTAACTTTGCATGCTTAATTGACTGGGATGATTATGCATTCAATGTTGGACTGAGGGGAGTGAAGGACAGAAGGGGACATTTGTTGTACAGTAGGTGTGATGTTCCGAGTTGTCGAATGCGGGAGAGAGGAACAGAATGCTGGAAAACTCTCCCGGCACTAATCACAACACTGATTTGTTATGCCGGTTCTCTTCCCAGCGAAATCAAAGAGGACACATCTGAAAAAGTAGATAGTCTAATGAGTAAGACATTTGGTAAATAAGACCAATTAAACAATCAAACGTGGTACACATCTGTAAAGGCAGATAATATACCAGGTAAGACATTTGGCAAATAAAACCAAATAATGATGTTGTAAACCTCAGCCCAGGCTCATGTTCTAAAAATGCATCTTTATAAAGAGTAATTTATTGAAACCACGCTTGGGGATTTTTAATATGGGCAGAAGATTGCTGATCATTTGCTGCCATGCCTGGATCCTCGTTCCAGTCACATGGCTGCCAGAACTCCCAGTTTCCATGAAACTGACTTTGAGGTAAGAGGGCTTACGACCCAACAGCCTGAGTCAGATTATTATTATTAAAATGATAACAGAGTGATCAGTGTTCAAGTGGCTCTACATCACAATTATTTGTCAGTTTTTTTGACTGAGAACCAAGGAGATTCAAGAAGAAAAATCATTGAAACAATGAATCATATTGAAAACTGGGTATTTGCGCCTCATATCTTGATATCTTTTTTTTTTTTTTGCAACAGCTGTTATTCGCTGCTTCGGTACTTCCTTCCAATGCTCCCAAAATTGTTCTTGTCTTTAGTTGGTATATTTTGTCTAGACCCTTCTTGTTTTGTTTGTTTGTTTGTTTGTTTTCAATTTCCTGCCTTTAAACATTTTAGGCAGCTTGCATCATTTTAGAATTTGTTAAGTTTCAAATCTAGGCGAAGCTTCCATTTAGGTCTCCTTTCATTTATTGTCCTTTTCAGTTTATCAGTATCGTATCCAAGTTCTTTGGTTACAACTACAGCTGAGCTGTATAGTAACTGATTCGTTTGTTGCACAGTAGCTGTTGGTATTATTGCTGCAATCACATTATTGGCACTGTTTATAATTTTTCCAGTTTATTTTTTGGTAAACTTCAAATTTGGTAGACAGTTTTGATTTTATTGTAACCAAAAGCAAAACTTTGACTGGAGAATGCAGTATCTCCAATACGCTTCCAGATAAAGAGGAAAGCGTCATGTTCTGGCAAAATTTATGGGGAAGTCCAAAAAAAGCATGAAACACATGCTTGGATCAAATGTTCAGAGTGAATTAACATCCAGTGTGATGCAAGATCTGAGAATCACTACAGGAGATATTGCCAAACAAGTGAGCAGTCCAATCCTGTGTTAGTCCGCTATATCCCACAGGGGAACTTCAGCACTAGTGTCGCTGCGGGGGGGCGAAGCTCTAAGTTCCGCAGCAGTCCGACCCTCCGTTACACGGGTGCACGAAGCAGCCCCGCCCCCTCGCCTTCGGAATCATTCAAGTCGGTGAAAGCAACGCGCAGGGAGTCTCCTGCGCGTTGCTTTCACTGCCTTGAATGGTTCTGAAGGCGAGGGGCGGGGCCGCATCGTGCACCCGTGTAACGGAGGGTTGGACCGCAGCGGAACTTAGAGCTCCGTCCTCCCTGCAGCAACGCCGCTGAACTTCAGCATGTTGAGGCCACCTTGGGGTAAGGGAACATTTGTTTCCTTGCCCCAGGGTAAGATCCAGCAGCCATTTGCTATATCCCACTTGTGGGTTAAACCACTGAACCATGAACTGTCGATCGAAAGGTCGGCAGTTCGAATCCGCGACGGGGTGAGCTCTCGTTGCTTGGCCAGCTCCTGCCAACCTAGCAGTTCCAAAGCATGTTAATGTGAGTAGATAAATAGGTACTGCTTGCGGGAAGGTAAATAGCGCTCCGTGTTCCAGCCGCATGCTATACGCTGCGGCAAGGAGAGTCATGCCGGCCACATGACCACGGAGGCGTCTTCGGACAACGCTGGCTCTTCGGCTTTGAAATGGGGATGAGCACCACACCGTAGAGTCGGACACGACTGGACTTAATTGTCAGGGGTCACCTTTACCTTTACTTACTATATATGGACAACCTAATATTATATGGAAAAACAGAAATAGAAATTGAATCATTTTTAAATTCAGTCAGAATATTCAGTCAGGACATAGCAATGGATTTTGGAATAGAAAAATGCTCAGTACTGTCAATCAAAAGAGGAAAGATTGTTGAATCAGATGGAATACAGCTTGAAGATGGAAATTTAATTAAAGCTTGGCTAAGGAAGAAAATTATAAATATTTGGGGATTCTACAATCCAAGGATATTCAGCACACAATAGCGAAAAAGAAGACCATTGCTGAATACGTAACACAAATCATTAAAATTAAAATTGAATAGTGAGAACACAATTAAGGTTATAAACACCTGGGCCATTCCAGTAATTTGATGTCGCACTGGAATGATAGACTGGACACAAACCGAATTGGACACACCTGACCGAAAAGTGAGAAAAATCATGACTGCCAACCATGCCTTGCATCCTTGTAGCGATATTGATCGACTATGTCTACTGCGAAACAAGGGTGGTCGAGGAATTCCTGCAAATGAAACCGTTGAAGAAGAGAGGAGGGTGTTGAATGATGATATCAACAGCACAATGAAGAAGATGTTGGCAAACGTTTTTAAAGAAGATTTAATGAATATTGACATAAGAACATAAGAACATAAGAAGAGCCCTGCTGGATCAGGCCAAAAGCCCATCTAGTCCAGCTTCCTGTGTCACACAGTGGCCCCACCAGATGCCTCAGGGAGCACACAAGACAACAACATACCTGTGTCCAGTCGCCACTCCCTTGCACCTGACACAGAGAAAACCCACTTCTAAAACCAGGAGGTTGCTTATGGCTTGTAACCTGTGATGGTCTTTTCCTCCATGAATCTGTCCAAACCCCTTTTAAAGGCATCTAGGCCAGATGCCATCACCACATCCTGTGGCAAGGAGTTCCACAGATGAATTACACGCTGGGTAAAGAAATATTTTCTTTTGTCTGTTCTAACTCTCCCTCCACTCAATTTTAGTGCATGTCCCCTGGTTCTGGTGTTGTGCGAGAGGGAGAAGAATTTCCCTCTATCCACTCTCTCCATCCCATGCATCATTTTATAAGTCTAAATCATGTCCCCCCTCAGGCGCCTTTTTTCTAGGCTGAAAAGCCCCAGACGCTGTAGCCTTTCCTCATAAGCGAGGTGCTCCAGCCCACGAATCATTCTGGTCGCTCTTTTCTGCACCTTTTCCAATTCAACTATATCCTTTTTGAGGTGTGGTGACCAGAACTGGACACAATACTCCAGATGTGGCCTTACCATCGATTTGTACAAAGGCATAATGATATTGGCCGTTTTATTCTCAATCCCTTTTTTAATGATCCCGAGCATGGAATTGGCCTTCTTCACAGCCGCCGCACACTGGGTCGACACTTTCATCGACCTGTCCACCAGCACCCCAAGATCTCTCTCTTGATCCGTCACAGACAGCTCAGAACCCATTAGCGTATATGTGAAATTTTGGTTTCTTGCCCCAATGTGCATCACTTTGCACTTACTTACATTGAAGCGCATTTGCCATTTTGCTGCCCATTCTCCCAGTTTGGAGAGATCCTTCTGGAGCTCTTCACAATCCCTGCTGGTCTTCACCACCCGGAAAAGTTTAGTGTCATCTGCAAACTTGGCCACCTCACTGCCTATCCCCAACTCCAGGTCATTTATGAATAAGTTGAAAGGCACCGGTCCCAAGACCGATCCTTGGGGCACACCGCTTTTCACCTCTCGCCATTGTGAAAATTGCCCATTGACTCCCACTCGCTGTTTCCTGGTCTTCAAACAGTTCCTAATCCACAAGAGGACCTGCCCTCTTACTCCCTGACTGCGGAGTTTTCTCAGGAGCCTTTCATGAGGGACCGTGTCAAACGCCTTCTGAAAATCCAGATATATAATATCCACGGGTTTGCTCGCATCCACATGCCTGTTGACCTTTTTAAAAAATTCTAACAGGTTTGTGAGGCAAGACTTCCCCTTGCAGAAGCCATGCTGACTCTCCCTCAGCAGAGCTTGTTCTTCTATGTATTTTAAGATTTTATCCTTAATGAGACTTTCCACCATCTTCCCTGGAACAGATGTTAGGCTGACCGGCCTGTAGTTTCCCGGGTCCCCCCTCCTTCCTTTTTTAAAGATTGGCGTGACATTAGCTATCCTCCAATCCTCTGGCACAGTGGCCGTTTTAAGGGACAAGTTGCATATTTGGGTCAAGAGGTCAGCAACTTCATTCTTGAGTTCCTTCAGAACTCTTGGGTGGATGCCATCCGGGCCTGGTGATTTAATGATCTTTATTTTGTCAATTAAGTCTGAGACGTCTTCTCTTTTAACCTCTATTTGACTTAATTCTTTAGTCAGGGGAGAACGTTCCGGCAGCAGTATTTGCCCGAGGTCTTCTGCCGTGAAGACAGACGCAAAGAACTCATTTAATTTCTCTGCAGTCTCCAAGTCCCCTTTTAACACCCCTTTCTCTCCCTCACCATCCAGCGGACCAACCAACGACGAAATCAAAGATGCATATAGAGATTGTATAGATATAGAGAAATCAAAGATGCATATAGAGATTGTATAGATATAGAGATGCATAAGTGCTTAGATTTGTTGCACAAGTACAGGCATTGCAATCAAATGCAGTGAAGGCAAGAGTTGAGAAGATCGCAAATGATAGCGAATGTAGACTATGTAAAAAGGAGGAGTCCCTCAACCATATTACTTGTGGGTGCAGTACGATCGCACAACCGGATTACAGGAAACAGCATGACAAAGACGCTGCAGTATTACACTGGAATTAAGTATGCAATACCATCCATGGAAAAATAGTAGGAACACAAGTCAGAAAAATTGCTGAAAACGGCCAGGTGAAGATGCTATGGGACTTTAACATTGAAACCGATAAGAACATGAAAATGAGCGAACTCAGGAAGATAGTGGAGGACAGGAAGGCGGGATATGGTTCATGGGATCACGAAGGGTCGGACACGACTTAACGACTGAACAACAACAACAACATATACCAGATATAACTATGTGCACCAGATATAACTGTGGTTGGGGAAAAAAGTGAAATTTATTGATGTTGCAATCCCTGGAAACAGCAGAATTGAAGAAAAAGAGCTGGAAGAGATTATGACATACAAAGATTTAGAAATCAAAGTTCAGTGTCTCTGAGGAAAGAAAGCAACAACAATCCCAGCAGCGATTGGAGCACTAGACGCAATTTTGAGGGCCCTGAAGAAACATTTGGGCAGTGCTGGCATAGACAGGATAACAACCGGACAGCTGCAAAAAGCCACACTACTGGGAACATGCCACATATTGTGACAACACTGTATCTCCTTGGCTAGAATTCAAACTAGTGAGAGTACAAAAAAAAGGCACATGGTGGACTGTCAAAGTTAATAATAATTATAATAATAGCCAGGATGGTGTAGTGGTTTGGGAGTCGGACTTAGACCTGGAAGATCCAGGTTCAAATCCCCGCTCAGCCACGAAGCTTCCTGGGTGACCTTGGGCCAGTCACTATCTCTCAGCCCCACCTACCTCACAGGGTTGTTGTGAGGACAAAAGGAGGGGAGGAAATACAGTATGTACACCACTCTGAGCTCCTTGGAGGAAGGGTGGTATAAAAATGTGAAAAATAAATTAATAATAATAATAATAATAATAATAATAATAATAATAATAATAATAATTAATAATTCTAATAATTCAAACAGACAAACACCTAGCTCATGACAACCTGGATTTGACAATTGTTGAAAAGAAGCAGATCTGGATAGTGGATGTGGCAATACCTGGAGATGCAAGGAACGTAAGTAACAATACCGAGTGTAGACTGACATGTGCCCCCCACCCCCGGTGTAGCAGTGAATGTGGCTGTGTGTTCAACCACTTCCACTGTATTCAATGGGGCTTACTCTCAGGTAAGTGTGCCTAGGCTTCCTAGAATATCTGTCTGTCTTCAACCACTGGCACACACCTATAGTCCAAATATATGTATCATATTGGCTCTGCTGCATGTACATTGAAATGAATGCAAATGGATATAGCCCAATCCTATACCAGATTGGACGGCCGTGCACAGTCATTTACAACAGTGGAACAGAGCGCCACTGTCGTAAAATGACTCCTGATGGAGCGCACAGCGCTCTGTCAGCATCCATTTTGGCGGCAATGCTCCTGGGACGTTGCTGGACCTGCCTGGACCAGCCAGAGCAGGGAAGGCAGTGTTGGAGGTGGGGAGGGGGGAGAGGCTGTGGGAGGGGGTAGATCTGACATGCACTGTATCCTATCCTCTTTTTTGGCAGCTTCCTCACCCCTTTCTCTCCTTGGACTTATGCCAGCTAAAGAGCTGGTGCAGGACCGAGGAGACCCATTGCAGAGCAGGCAGCGTATGGAGGGGTAAGGGGATTGAAATCCTCTTTCCCCTCCGAAGCCTCCCAATCTCTCCACCACCACCACCACCACCCCACTGGATACAGCACACACGTTTTTGGCTGCACCAGTGTGTGTGGGGAGAAGGATAGGATTGGACTGTCAAGGACGTAGAGATCAGTCACCTAATTTTAACCTAGAATCTAGATCAGTGATGGCGAACCATTTGGGCTTGGTGTGTCAAAATTTTTGAAAATGCCTAACTTGACTCTGCTGGTGTGTCGCACCCCCCCCCCAAAAAAAAAACTTTTAATAGTATTTTGACTATTGCTACTTTTAATAGTAATTTTGAATTGAATTGAACTGAAAACAACTATACAGTAGCACATTGCATTTTATTTAACCTCAGTTAGTGACTTTTGTTGCTGAGTTTTACTAGAGAATAATTTGAAAGAGGTCTGCCAAAACCCCTGCCCTAAATGTTTAAGACAAGCCTGTAAAACATTTGCGAAAATGTATGATGTGTCAGGGAGCTGGGACACGCTGCCACGTCACCCAAAATGATCTCGCGTGTCACCTGTGACACACGTGTCATCGGTTCGCCATCAGGAATCTAGATCCTTGTTTCCCGACACAAACGATGTCATGAAGTCATGACTTGGACTGTGGAATAAACATCTCCTTACATTGATATGCAGGGATTTATTCACATCCACTGGTTTTGGGACCTGGAAATGAAAACTCTAACACCTCTTCGGATGTTTTTCATTCGGAACCTCAAAGGAAAAGAAAGACGCGCTCCCTTGTTCTGTTTTGAGGATTTATAGCCATGATGACACAGGGGAATTGCAGGTGTGAATAATCACTTAGGAAGTGGCATCCTTGTTCTTGATTTTTTTTTTTTTTTTAAAAATCCTGTTTCTTTCCTAGTGGGAATTTGCAGCAAAACATTTTGCTGTACAGGAAATGGGATCTGAGGTGAAATTTCACACATATTTGAAAGTCACCAAACTTTTGAAACCGTAACTTTTCAATTCTGTGAGAATGTGCAGATCTCAACCTTGAAATTCCATTTTGAGGCACAAGCAGAAGGAAGTGGTGGGTTTGGATGTTGATAACAGGTCTGTAATCAGGTTTACTACAGGTCGCCAGCTGACAGGGCTCTTAAGACAAGCCTTAACTTGTCTTAAGAAGGGAAGAGAAGCAGGAGGTCAAGGGAAGAGAAGCAGGAGGGCGCCTGGAGGCTGAACTGTGCTCATGTGGACCAGGACCAGGCCAGGGCCAGGCCATCCGTGTTGCCAATGACAGTACATCTGCCCGCCCACTCCACTGCTTCTCCTCCTCTTCCCGCTTCCTGGATTGGAAAAGGAGGTGGAGCGAAAGGGGAAGTGTGGAGGAGGTAGGCTAGTGGAGGCATTGCACCTCATCAGTCTCCTCTCCTCCACACTTCCTGTTCCATTCTAACCCCCTCTTCTTTTTCCAGGTCACGGAGTGGAAGCAGCAAAAGGGAAGGGTGGGGCCCCCACTTGACACTAGGAGGTCTTGGCCCTTGGACCAGGCAATGAACTCCCTGGGCTCAAATATAACACAGACAGACAGTCAGAAAGCCTGGATCTTGACAGTGGCGGAGCTACAACCACCCTCCGATGCCGGAAATGATGTCAATGCCGCCAGCGGTTTTCCATCGAACAGAGGCGCAGGGCAGGTGGGCCAAACCCGTCACCGTTGCCCGCTTCCACCGCCAAAACGGCCCAATTATCACCCCATTGCTGGCCGCTTTGACACCTCCCCGTCTGCCACCCGGGGCCTGACACACACACACACACCGCGTGCTGCCAGGGCCCCCCCCCCGCTTGCCCACCCCCTTCCATCCTCCATCACTGGATCTTGATAATATAAAATTTGGTTAGCAGATATGTGTTAACTTGCCAAGTTCAATATCTGACACCCTATTCCACCCCCCACCCCCCAGATCTCCCAAATTCAACAGTTTCCCTGATTTGGACTGCTGCAAACCATTTGACTGGAAACAAGTGGAAGTGCGACAGATTCACTTTACATTTTAACCCCCTGATTAATGTCAGCTGTGCATGAAATACCTTTCTCCTGTGCTTCCTTTTCACCTTTTAATGAGCACCTTTTGTGAGCAACTTAGATTGGCTGACTTCTTTGTGTGTGCGTGAGCTGACTCCCGCCAAACTTCTGCAGACAACCTTCAAAGGAAATTATGTATCCCTTTTTGATCAAGACCGCGGCTGTTCCGTCAGCATATGTACATTAACGAGCTCCCTCCACCCTCGCTTAACTGAGCAACTGTCTCCCCAACACACTTTTTAACGAGTTAATTACTGTTGATGTTTAATGGAAGATCAAAACAACGTGGGGCGCTGATTTGTTTATGCATAGAGAATTAATTACTACATTGAGACACCTGTGGCTGCAGTGCAGAATATTTGCAGGTATAAATGTGAATCAGGAATATCAATTATGGGTTGGTTCATGCAACACTTGTGCCCTGGGCAGCTAGCTCATGCTTGGGTGAATGAGTCAAGTGACAAGGCAAAGAGCAGAAAAGATGCTTTGCAAGAAGAAAGTCTCAGGTTGAACTGCTGGTCAAAGGATCTCAATAAGTAGGGCTGGGAAGGACGAGGTGAAGTATTGATCTGACACAGCTTACTTGATTTTAAAGAAAGTGTTTTCAAATGCAAAATTATCCTGAGTCGGGGGAGTTACTTGGTGACATCACAAAAGGTCAGCCAATTGAAACCATGCACAGGTGGCTTCTATGGTTAGTGAAAGTTATCAACTTTCCAGTGAGTCAGACTATTAGTCCATCCAACTTAGGACTGACTCCACAAACTGGCAGCAGCTCTCTAGGGTTCCTGATCTTACCAGCCCCAGCCTTGCAAGACAGCAGCTTCGATTTCTTCAATAGCACTTCCGGTTTCCATGTCACATTTCAAAGATACTTCATCTTAGTTCAGTGTTCTGGTGTTTAGAGTCAATGCACAGCTGCTGCCAAAAGCAACCACCGTGTGCCTCATTTCCTCCTTCCCCTCCGTAGCAACGAGCAGAACTGGTCTCTGGTTGTCCTGTCACATGTCCTTGTATTTTCCTGCCACTCTGCAACATCCTGTCCATGGTGGAGAAATGGGGCACACCAGGGACATCAGGCAGAAAGCAAACGGCTGTGCCTTTACGGTAAGGGTTCATTTAACCCTCGGCAATCCTTACAACAGGCCAGCGGGTGGCGCAGTGGGTTAAACCGCTGAACCATGAGCTGTCGATCGAAAGGTCGGCAGTTCGATTCCCGCGACGGGGTGAGCGCTCGTTGCTTGGCCAGCTCCTGCCAACCTAGCAGTTCCAAAGCATGTCAATGCGAGTAGATAAATAGGTACCGCTTGCGGGAAGGTAAACAGCACTCCGTGTTCCAGCCGCATGCTACGTGCTGCGGCAAGGAGAGTCATGCCGGCCACATGACCACGGAGGCGTCTTTGGACAACGCTGGCTCTTCGGCTTTGAAATGGGGATGAGCACCACACCCTAGAGTCGGACATGACTGGACTTAATTGTCAGGGGTCACCTTTACCTTTACCTAATCCTTACAACACATAGACCAGTATTGTTAACCCACACTCAATCTCCATGGAAAAGCACCCCAGGAAGCAAGCTGCGAAAGACCTTCATCTAAGATGTCCTCGTGTCATAGCAGATCATGTGCTTTGCTTGCAAGAAGTCCCAGTTCAGTCTCTGGCATCTCCAGCTGAAATGCCCTCAGCAGACCTGGGGAAGATCTTGGAGAGCTGCTTTCAAAGTAGCCACTACTACTTTGGCTAGTTATGCCAAATTTGGTCCAACTTCAGGTCCATACCATAGGCTCCTATAAGCCAGGGACTTCCTGGTTCACAAGCCACATCCTTGGCCACTGTAGCCCAGCGGCTGCAGATCATTGCATTCCATGGAGCCCCTTCAAAAGTCTGAGAAGTCTGAGGAGGCTGGACCTTGCTCAGCTCCATTCAGGATGAATCCCTTGATGACGGGGTTTCTGCCTGTAATCTTGAAACTCAAGTCAGTCTTGGTCGCAACCCTAAGCATGAGCTAAACATCGTTTCTCTCCTAATCTCTTGGGATCAGTTCATTTTATCTCCCTGTTTAATTGAATGAATGAGAAATTAGATAAAACTTTACAGAGCAAATCTTTTAGCAAACGCGAGTAAAAAATATCGGGCAGGCGCGACGTGTTCACAGCTGCTCCTTTGTTTTGTGGAAGTGTGGGGTTTTATTGAATGTAAGTCCTGTACACATTCCATCCCTATTAATTCTATTGTACATATTAAATGTCCTTTTTTGCAGAAGGGAGACCAAAAACAAATAGCATGTGTTTTAAGTGTATGACGGAAAGAGAGCACCAATATTTCTTCCCCCGAAAAGCCTCTGTGGTTTAAGGATGTAAAACTCTCCACTAAAAAGGATTTGATTCAGGGGAGAAGTGATCGCCTTGAATTGGGCAAGTGCTCAGGGGATGCTTAAGGGGATTAGAAATTCTCAAAGAGAGGACGAAGAACCAAACATTACTGTTTGGACAGCCTGCAGAAGCGACCCTGTGCTGGACCACCACACACCTCTGGGGCTGGGGCAGATGTTCCTTCTGGCTCGTTAACCCCACGAGAGTCTGCCGTTCTGTTACTCTCTGGTTGTGTGTTTTCCTGTCATCCCGTAGCATCATTCTAGGAGGTCTCTAGGGAAACATGATGATAGCCATCCAGTAACTACCAGAAAGAGCATCCTTTCCAAATTCAGACCCCCTGCCCCCAAATCATAAGAACATAAGAACATAAGAAGAGTCCTGCTGGATCAGGCCAAAAGCCCATCTAGTCCAGCTTCCTGTATCACACAGTGGCCCCACCAGATGCCTCAGGGAGCACAAGACAACAAGATAACCTGTTTCCTGTTGTCACTCCCTTGCACCTGGCACAGAGAAAACCCACTTCTAAAACCAGGAGGTTGCTTATGGCTTCTAACCTGTGATGGTCTTTTCCTCCATGAATCTGTCCAAACCCCTTTTAAAGGCATCTAGGCCAGGTGCCATCACCACATCCTGTGGCAAGGAGTTCCACAGATGAATTACACGCTGGGTAAAGAAATATTTTCTTTTGTCCGTTCTAACTCTCCCTCCACTCAATTTTAGTGCATGTCCCCTGGTTCCACTAAGTGCCCCCCCCTTTACAGTCTATAGAAGTTGGACGGGGGGCATCTTGTGCCCCCCCTATCTTTTCACCATCTCTGCCTACCAATCTGGATCCTCAATCAGTCAATTTGGGTAAAACAACGGACCTCACGGTAATGGGTCTTGGGGTGTGTGTGTGTGTTGCAGTCAAATGAGAACCACTTGAAAAGACTGGAAGCATCTGCAGGACTTGAAGAGGAGGGAACCAACTACGTCCTTCTCTTCCACCTTCTTTGGTCATTCAAATGAGTGAATGTTCCTGAGGAGAAGGGAATCACAGTTTTGAAACCCAGATTTGGCCCACGTAGGGATGTGGTGAATGATTGAGGGGGAGGCTAAAAGGGTTGAGTAAAGCATCTTCCCTTGAGTTCAAATCGTGCACAGACTCCTTCAAGAAGGACCTGATTTAAACTGGGGCTCACAGCCCACCGCTGCCATGTCTTGCCTTCCCTGCCAGACCCTCCACCTTGGGAGTTGCAGGTGATGGTTAACTCCTTCAGCAGCACCATCACTTGCAAGTTCCGGGACGTCCCAAGCATCACTTGTCGACAATGAGAGGGCTTGTGGGGCATTCTGCTCAGTGGCAAATCATGTGCAGCAGAGAGCTATTTCCTACTGGGGAGGGGGTCATGGGGCTTGTAGCCCCCCTGTGTGTGCAGGGTTCATCTGCTGCCTTCCACCCTCCCTTTCCCCAAGATAAGCCAGCTTCTTCTGGAGCTCTCCTTCAAGAGCCATGTCAGATTTAAGTGCAGGAGGGTCAAATTTTAGAGGACAGGTTCAAAAACCTGCTCTTGGATATATTTTAGACCAAGTCAGACCAATTCAATGTTCAGGTGAAAACTAGTAATTCTGAGTGGGGGAGACATATTTATAAATATCCACCCTTTTCAGGTCTGAATGGCACAGTTTCCCCTAGTGGCTTCTGCTCTGGGGCCCTCCCCCCCCCCAATGCTGTTTCTTCCTCTTCCAGGGTAAAGGATGATTCTCCCCAATCAATTACCACCTAGTACATGGGATGACACCACAATCCAGTCACACCTGGCTACATGATAACTGTGGGCAATGAAGAGTGAGGGCAGTTTAAAGAAATTAGCAAATATTTTCCCAAAAGGTGTAAAAAAATCATGCAAAGTGGGGAGTGTTGTTCAATGTCGTTGATAATGTTCCTGCAAACTGGGGAGTCGTTTCAGCTCAGCTCTGTTCAAGGTTAAATTACACAACAAAAACATACACCCACACTCAGCAACAAGTGCCGTGTTTTGAGAGTGTGCAGTATTAGCGTTTGTTGTTCAGTCGTTAAGTCGTGTCCGACCCTTCGTGATCCCATGAACCACATCCCGCCAGGCCTTCCTGTCCTCCACTATCTTCCTGAGTTTGCTCATTTTCATGTTCGTTGCATCGGTGATGCTGTCTCACCATCTCATCCTTTGCCTTCCCCTTCTCCTTTGGCCTTCAATTTTTCCCAGCATCAGAGTCTTCTCCAGAGACTCCTCTCTTTGCATTAGGTGGCCAAAATATTTGAGCTTCAGCCTCAGTACCTGTCCTTCCAGGGAACAGTCAGGCTTGATTTCATTTAGAATTGACTGATTTGATCTCCTAGCAGTCCAAGGGACTCTCAGGAGTCTTCTCCAGTATTAGCGTTACAGTCAGACTTTTTTTACCCATGGTTTTTCCATCCACAGATTTGACCATTACCGTGCCACACTACCTTTTTTTCAGCGTTGTTGGGGACCTGACAGCCTCCTGTGTGCATCCAAATTGCCGAAAGAAGATGAAAAACGCAACTGGGAATCTGTCTGGGGGGCTGCCAGCCGCTTCCCAGCAGGTTTAAACTGCTGAAAAAAAAATGCAACCAGGAGTCTCTGGCACCATCTATAGGTTGCTTCCAGTAGCGGTTTTTCTTTTTTTCAGTCAGTTTAAACAAACTCAGGAGGAGGGAAGCGGCGAAGATGCTGGAAAAAAGGTAATGTGGCACCGCTCCCCACCCCGGTTTTCTTATAACACTGTTGTTGTTTTTCATCCACTTTGGTTCCAGGAACAGAACCCCAGTGGATAAAAAGGTCCAACTATATTTTCTTTTCATATCCTACATATCCTACTATATCAACCAAGATCAGACAACAGCCAACTTGATTAGGAAGCACCAGGATTTATGCACATCTAGTACTATCTAATAGCTCTAATATTTAATAATACTATCTAATAGCCTATCTAATAGCTCATACAAGTACTGTAATCAGTTAAGGGGCAGAATCAGTGAGCTGGACAGAGAATTTAGTGCTTCTGAGGACTAAGCATATGCAGGCTACACCATGGGAGTGGATTATTCCCCTCTGTACAACCTCCCTAACCCGCCCTGAGTCCTGGTTCGACCTCTTGCTCTCCAGCGCCAGAGGTGTCTGGCCTTGTCCCTAAGAAAAAGGTTCACAGGACGAAAGGGGGAGCACTAGCTCCTCCCCTGGAGATGCGGGTTCAACAATCCTTTACAAACTCCCTGGAGGTGAGGACCCCGCCTTGGAGCCACTCCTGGAAAAAATGCTTGCAGATGTCTTTAATTTGCTCTTGTTTGCCTGGCCCTCAGTGATCTTGCAGGCTCTGCACTTCCCACCCTGTTCCTCCAGGCACTGGCGTCACTGCAGGGGGGGCGGAGCTCTAAGTTCCGCCACGATCAGACCGTTACACGGGAGCACGAAGCGCCCCCGCCCCCTCGCCTTTGGAGCCATTCAAGTCGGTGAATGCAACGACTTGACTGGCTCCAAAGGCGAGGGGGCGGGGGCGCTTCGTGCTCCCGTGTAACGGAGGGTCTGACCGCGGCGGACCTTAGAGCTCTGCCCCCCTGCAGTGACGCCAGTGCCTCCAGGGGTCCTTGTATGGGCTGTTTCCACAGGATTCCACAGCCCACAGCAGCTTGGGGTAAAAGAAGGCCGGAGGGTGAGCAAGACCCTGGCCGGAGCAGCTTCTTGGGATGCGCAGCCGCCACAACCTCCCTAGGCACCTCCCAGCGAGGGCCTCACGAGGCGCCTTTTCAAAGCGAGAGCACCATCTCAATCCTGACAATCCTGTCCATTCAGTCAAGGCAAGCCTCCATGTTGAGCACCCTGAAAATGCTCTCTTTAAAGTCTCCGCCCACTTTCCCTCGCTGCCCCCTTAGACCTGGAACTCCTGTCTAGAACATTCCCTGACCAACATTATGCATTTCAGGCTGTGGTCTGACAGGATTTGGTCTTCTAGGCAATGACTGGATGGGAGCTCTCTATGCTTAGGCTTACCAGAGTACCCTTTTTCACCGGGACAGTCTCGGCCCAGCCTCCAGTGTCCCCCTGAACTGCTAGTGTCCCCCTGAAACTGAGAGTGTCCTGGCCTTTCCCAGCCCGCCTGCTGCATCGCAGCAGGCCCAGACTGCTTGGCTGGGTGCGTTGGCGCTCCAGGGCTCCTCGTGCACCTCTCTCCCAAGCGTTGTGCGCTGTGGCACGCAAGGAGCCCTGGAACACGAGTGACATGGGGTGAGAGCAGCAGAATGGGTTTGCGAGAGGTGTCATGGCTTACTGGTTCCCGCCAAGTCTCCCCGAAGGTCTCCAGGCACCAAAGGAGGGACGGGCGCTGCTTTCTCTAGAAGCAGGGGGAGAAAACGCAGGGGGCTGGGAGCTTGGGTCCCCCACAAGACAAGGAGGTGTTGGGCAGAGAGGGGTGATCTGTCGGTCCTACGCTTGCTGGGCTCCCCAGCAAAGCCCTGGAGTGCGAGAAACGCACCTGGCCAGGCAGTCCTGACCCGCTGCAATGCAGCTGGTGGGCCAGGATGAAGACATGGTGGGAATACGCGGCAGGAAGGAGACAAGCAAATGAAGGCAAAAAAGGAAAGCGGGCCAAAAAGCGGACCTTTGAAATGTGGGGCAAAAGGCAAATACGGCGAGGGAAAGGGGTTTTTTGTGCTTCATTTTGAGGGGTAAAGGTGCTTGAGCTGTAACTTGCATAGAAGATAGGACACGACACTAAATTCTGCTACTTAATTCAAAGTGTGTACCTTTTTGGGTTATTATTCTAGGTCCTTGCATATGCTAATTATTTATTTATTTCTTTTATAATTTATTTATTTATTTATTATTATGCTAATTTTTCAGGGTCGTGGCAGCACGATTCCTGGCCACGCCCCCGTGACGTCACTGTGCCACCGCCCCCCGTGTCCCGGAAAATCTGGTAAGCCTATCTATGCTCCACTTTGAGTTCCAGCCTGGGAAAAGGGTGGGCCATAGTTGGAAGGTGAAAGTGTTCAACTCAAAGCACTTCACAAAGATTGTAATTTTCACAGCAAACCCTGCAAGTCAGGTCAGTAACATTATCTCTCCATGTTGCGGACTAGGGGTCGAGAGACAGCATCCCTAAGGACACCTAAGTGAATTCATGGCTGAGTGAGATTCAACCCAGGGACTTCCTCATTCAGTCTCAGAGCTCCTATTTATTTTATCCCGCCTTTCCTTCACTTACGTGGATGCCCAAACATACTACACTATGTTGTTGTTGTTCAGTCGTTAAGTCGTGTCCGACCCTTCGTGATCCCATGAACCATATCCCGCCAGGCCTTCCTGTCCTCCACTATCTTCCTGAGTTCGCTCATTTTCATGTTCGTTGCATCGGTGATGCTGTCTAACCATCTCATCCTTGGCCTTCCCCTTCTCCTTTTGCCTTCAATCTTTCCCAGCACCAGCTCTCAAAAAGCATCTTTGGGGACTGTCATACGTGAAGAGGTGGAAGGTGTAGCAAAGTAAAGAAAAAAAAGGAAAGCTGGCATCTTTTCTAAAAGCAGACGATGTGTGATGTGGGAGGGAATTTTCAAGAGTTCATCAGGGAGGGGGGGGGGTCATACCTTATGGTCATCCAGTCCCTTTCCACGAAGTCCTTAATTCCTCCAAGTTACATTTATTTTTGCCATTTGCTTGTCAAAATATTTATATCTAGCCTTTCATGGGAAATCACCCAAGGTGGTTTATAATTTAAAAACAATTCTTGAATAACAGCGAAACAGAACCAGAACTTTCAGGGGTGTTGGCCAGGAGCTATCGGGGGCCCACCTAGCCAGGCTACCCCCCCACATCCTCACTACTTGTGACAGCAGTAGCACCCCCTAGGTCCTCAGGGGGCATCAAGGGGGGGCACTGCAGGGCTCTGCCCAGCAACCTGGCATTGGCACCAATATTTTTTTTTCACAAAACCCAGAAACAGTAAAATTGCAGACCACATTTGTTGTTGTTCAGTAGTTAAGTCGTGTCCGACCCTTCGTGATCCCATGAACCATATCCCGCCAGGCCTTCCTGACCTCCACTATCTTCCTGAGTTCGCTCATTTTCATGTTTGTTGCATCGGTGATGCTGTCTAACCATCTCATCCTTTGCCTTCACCTTCTCCTTTTACCTTCAATCTTTCCCAGCATCAGAGTCTTCTCCAGAGAGTCCTCTCTTTGCATTAGGTGGCCAAAATATTTGAGCTTCAGCCTCAGTACCTGTCCTTCCAGGGAACAGTCAGGGTTGATTTCATTTAGGATTGACTGATTTGATCTCCTAGCAGTCCAAGGGACTCTCAGGAGTCTTCTCCAGCACCACAGTTCGAAAGCATCTATTCTTCGGCGCTCAGCCTTCCTTATGGTCCAACTCTCGCATGTGGGTCTAAATTCTTTTCCCCCAAACCAAGTCTTGACTGTGGTTGGAGAGACAACAGTAGGTGGAGACACACATTTCTTGGGGGAGGGCATGCCACAACACAGACACTGCAGTTGAGAAGCTCTCCCCTCTCATCACCACCCACCATACCTCAGATGGGGGGGGGGGAGAACCATCAACAGGACCTCTGTTTTTGAATGGAAAGCCGAAGCAGCTTCAACTGGGAAGAGGCGGGTCTTAAGGCCTGGAAGGGGCTGCCACTCAGTGGTAAAATGTGTGTTTTTCCTTGCAGAAGGTCCCAGGGTCACTCTCCAAGTAGGCTTAGGGAAAGACCCCTGTCAGTCTTAAATCTTGGAAAGGTGCTGCCAGTCAGTGTTGTTGTAGGCAATATAATGGAACTAGATGATGATGGTCTGACTCAGTATGGCAGCTTCATCTGTTGAGATGTACAACAGCTCCCGCTCACCTCTCCACCCACAGCTCTCAATTTTCTCAGGCTTTCCCACCAGTGAAAAGTCAACTGTAAGCTCATCAGAGAGTGAACTGTTTAATATTTGATTATATTATTCTGCAAAGTATCAATGGCCTCTACAAATACATGCATAAACAGCCCAATCTTACTGAGGGTTTACGGTGGCAGGTCTCACAATCTGCCACCCTAAGTCCCAGTCCGGTATTGCAAAAGGGGCGCTGCTGTTGGGCGCTAAGGGACCGCCAGCACAAATGGCCTGAGACCTCACATGTGAGCTAACAGTTCATCGAGGCAACGCCGGAGCAGGTAAGGTGGCGGTGGGTACAGGCCATGGGCAGTTTTGGGGGGGGGGGAATCAGGAAGCGGATTGAGGCGGAGAGCAGGGCCAGAGGGGGTGGATCTCAATGGCAAGTCACATACACTAAGATCCTATCCCCCTTTTCCCAGCTTGACATGCACCCTGAGGTTCCTTGGACTTACACCAGCTAAAAAGCTGGTGTAGGTTCGAGGAGACCCATTGGCGGTCAGGCAGCTTCCAGAGAGGTAAGTAAAAAATAGTTTTACTTACGTCTCCTGAGCTGTCTGGTCACCCTTCCCCCCCACCATAGGATGCAACTCTTGCTCCGTTGGCACCGCTGCATCGTGTAAACTGATGGGGGGGTAGGATTAGGACACACACACACACACACACACACACACACACACACACACCACACGCACATGCACACACCTGCACCCTGTGCTTTGAAAACAGCAATGGTCCCTCTTGAGAACTGTTCATATTCTCCCCCAAATTTCATTTGGGGAAAAAATAACGGGGAAAAGTTTTTTTTTTAAAAAAAGAACAACGCAGAAAAAGAATTGAATTTAACGGAGTGAAAACTGCTGACTGACAATGTGCGGCATGGTACAGAAATTCTTCCTGGCTCTCTAATTATCCTTTCCTTCTCGACTCCAGTATCACATGTAGCCATGTGTAGAATCATAAAATAATTATGCAGTGTACAAGCTTTCTGGGAGCATGTACCACTGTTTTCCTAATTCTTTATCGCTCTCATTGATCGTGGCATGTGTGCATTGATCCAAGTCGGCCATCTGGTAAGGCGAGATAAGCGTGGTAGTGTCTTTGCATTGCACTGTCACTCAGGGAGGGGGCAGATTTTGGCTGTAGGGAATTACGGGGGCAGGATTAGCCCTCGTCCTATGAGTAAACTGAATTTGAAATGCAATGTTGCAGCTGCATGGACCATGTTGCTAACTTCTCGGTTTTTGCCCATGCATTGGTTAGGATTTTTTTCTTTTTTTCTTTTTTTGGTCTCCTTTCTATGTATACGAATTGAGATAGCACTTGCATGAAGATGATGGCAAAAAATCTTTTTTAAAAAAGGTCATCCTAGGCTTGTGCATGGATGGTGCATTTTTCCTTTAAAATAAAATCTGCATAAAAATAAAATCTGCGCTGAAAAAACTCAGTTTGGAATAAAACTCAGAAAGATAAATAGACAGGCAAAAAACAGAGGCCTCTTTCGAAAAGATCAAGCAAGAAACACCCAATATTTCAAATATTATCGTTGCTTCTCTTGCATATATTTAACTAATCAGGATAGTGTGATTACTGGCTACTAAAAAAAAAAAAACCTGCCAAAAAGATCCTGCCATCTAAGGCCACAAGCAGTTTCCTTGAGTTTGTGAGCCTTTTCGCCTTTTGGGATATATTTTCTTGAACCTGGTCAATTAGACATTTTTTTTCTTTTTAAAAAAAGTGCATGATCGTGCTTTTGTAAAACAATCACAACAGCCGCCGGGGATCGGGCCCCATTATTCCCCTCGTCCCCTGCAAATGCCTGCCTGATCTTCTCAAAGCCTTCTCTCTAAAATTGAACAATTCTGTCAAAAAAGATTAGTTCTATTTTGTCTGCTGCTCGCTGACTATTCATGAATGCAAAGAGAGAGGGGTCTGGAGTGTCATACTAAGTTGCTAAGGTGCCTGGATTTCGCCTATTGACTTCAGGATAGTAAACCAGGACGCACAAAAGAACAACCCCGAGGAGAGGGGGCAGGAAGGGCCTGCCATGTGTTCCAGCTATATGCCTCCTCCAGCTACCCATTTTATTCCCTTTGTTGCTGCAACTTTTATTGTCATACAGTTTGGGGGGGGGAGAGAGGGAGAGACAAGCTTTGGGCAGTACCAAGTAGAAAAAAAATGGATTAGCATATCACAAGGATCATCTTGCACTAAACCAAAATCTTTTCAGTATGTATAATTAGTCAATACAGTCTCTCTCTCTCTCTCTCTCTCTCTCTCTCTCTCTCTCTCTCTCTCTCTCTCTCTCTCTCTGTCACCCCCACCTCATTTTTTAGACTTCTTGGGCAAGGCAAATTAGTTCCTATCTCTGGCTAGAATATTAGAAAAAAGAAAACAGGAAGTTTATCAGTGGGCAATAATAATACAGTACTCCTCATCTTTTTCCATAGCTAATTCTTGATGTTGGCCTTCTACATTAAGGCTGCAGCCCTAAGCACATTTCACAGAGTGGAAGCTCATTGAGCTCAGTAGGACTGACTTATAAATTACGCAAGCATTTTCCAGTTTGCAGTCTTTAAACTGTAATAATATTTATGTTTTGCACATGGGGTGGTGGGGATTGTGATTGGACAGAAGACACTGCAAGGACAGGAGTCAAAGGGCTTTCATTTCTCTGACTGTACTGTCAACTTAAGCAACTAGAATAGAAAGTACAGGTTGATTACCCCTTATCTGGACATCTGAAATCCAGACTATTCCAAAACCCAGACATTTTGGGGGCTGTGACTTTAAAAACAACAACCACGTTCTAGCACCTGTCTCATTAAATTATTAAAAAATATTGTATAAAATTACCTTCAGGCTATGTGTATAAGGTGTATCCTTGAGATATAAATGAATTTCGTGTTTAAACTTGGGTTCCGCCCCCAAGATATCTCATTATATTTATGCAAATATTCCAGAATCAAGACAAATCCAAAATCCAGACAACTTCCCATCCCAAGCAGTCTGGATACTCAACTTGTATTTCCTTAGTTGCCATTTATGTTATGTGTGAATGTGCAGCTCTGAGCAGCATCAATCTATTGTACTAAGGTGTGTTTGTTTTTTAATTTGCTAGAGACATGCTTGTGACTCTCCACCTTGTACATTTTATTAAACTCAAAATGTGTATTATTTAACCTAACACAGAACCAAAAATACTGTTTTTCGTTAACATTTTTGGCAGTATCAAAAACAACAACAACAATGCCCCTTATGACAATTTTAATTGGCATATTTGACTGGGCAATCTGACCTGGACCCTATTGACATCAGCACGTATCCATGTCTGATGTCTATGTAGCGGAGTGATGTCACAATAGTTACTAAGTGATACCTGGCTGACAAATTCAAGCAGCATTGCTCTCATTCTCAATTGTCTTAATTTTCCCTCAGTGATGTCAGCACATATTAATCAAATCTGATTGGCTATGGAGCATTATGACAACATCACATTCACTACATCAGTGGTTCTCATACTTTTTAGCACCGGGACCCACGTTTTAAAATGACACTCTATCGGGACCCACCTAGCTTTACAAGACTTAAAAAAAAGAGTGATGTAGAAATAAATAAATAAATAAATTTATTTACAAGTAAAGAGCTCAGCTGCTTGTAGGGTAATTAGCAGCTATCTTGCAAACTGCAAGAGCTCAGCTCTGCAGGGCAATTAGTAGCTGATTTTTGAATAGTTTCAGGGTTTATGGCAATTACTTATCTGATCTTTCCATTACCTGGGACCCACCAGAAATCAGGTTGCGACCCACCAAGTGGGTCCCGACCCACAGTTTGAGAAACACTGCACTACATGATTCCTGATTGGTTGGGATCACCTATTGAAGTAATGCAAGAAGGAGAAAGAAGCCCTAACCAAGGGGGGGGGGAGGCACCTCGGTTGCAGCAGTCAAGTGGCAATGGCACTGAAAAAGACAGAAGAACAATTTTCACACTTAAACCGGTTTTTCAGAAAGGATATCTACCTCTCTCCTAAAATAGCTAATTTCTGCTTGAACGCTGAAAAGGAGAATATTTGGTGTAGCTCAAATTTCAGCTAATTTTGGGTTTTGTACAATTTGGACTAGGAGTCTTGACTGCTGATTCAGGGCGAATCTGCTGGGGCCATTTTGTACATGGAGCTGTGCAAGGCATTACCACAGGGGCGGAACTCGAGCGGAGCAGCTGCTCCAGGCGCGGGGGCGGGGGCGCACTTGGCACGGGGGGAGCACTTACCGTCGCGATGCGCCACCTCGTTTTGGCCTGCCTGCCCTCCCAGGAGCCCGTTCGGCTCCAAAATGACTTCAAAACCGGCGGGGGGGCGTCGACGTGATGCAACGCAGGGCCCGCCCTCGCTCTGGGCACCAGGAGGGCGTCCGTCATTTCTGCATTACCATTCTTTTCAATGGGACTTGCACAAGTTCACTGCTTCCAGCAGTGGTCTCTTACTCCCAACTGTCGAATGAAAGCAACAACAGAAGGCTTTTTCCTCCTGTTGGCAGACCTCAGGGAGCCCACGCTCGTAGTCATTAAGGTGCTCCAATTTCTTCTGTTTTTCTTTAATGCCCTGCCAGTTATTCCATCTCTTAGTTATACTTATTGTCTCCATTCTTTTCTAAGTGTAACTCATCACATTGGTTCTTGTGGGGCCCCATCAGATACTACGTAGCTGGGCAGTCCATACAGGTTGTGGGGAATTCTTGCAAACAAACGTATTAGGAGCTGCCCTTCCTCTGGATTCAGCCTGGGAGGGGCATTCAGATGCTGGGCCAAAAATCTGAATCTCCCCTTCACCATCCAGGTTTCTGCAGAAGACCATCAAGAGAGGGCATGTCATCCAGGCCACACTTAAGAACATAAGAACATAAGAAGAGCCTGGCTGCTGGATCAGGCCAAAAGCCCATCTAGTCCAGCTTCCTGTGTCACACAGTGGCCCCACCAGATGCCTCAGGGAGCACACAAGACAACAAGATAACCTGTTTCCCGTTGTCACTCCCTTGCACCTGGCACAGAGAAAACCCACTTCTAAAACCAGGAGGTTGCTTATGGCTTCTAACCTGTGATGGTCTTTTCCTCCATGAATCTGTCCAAACCCCTTTTAAAGGCATCTAGGCCAGGTGCCATCACCACATCCTGTGGCAAGGAGTTCCACAGATGAATTACACGCTGGGTAAAGAAATATTTTCTTTTGTCCGTTCTAACTCTCCCTCCACTCAATTTTAGTGCATGTCCCCTGGTTCTGGTGTTGTGCGAGAGGGAGAAGAATTTCCCTCTATCCACTCTCTCCATCCCATGCATAATTTTATACATCTCAATCATGTCCCCCCTCAGGCGCCTTTTTTCTAGGCTGAAAAGCCCCAGACGCTGTAGCCTTTCCTCATAAGGAAGGAATAAGTTTCCTCATAACTTCACTCAGAGGAAGGAATACTGCAAACCAATGACCTTGTAAACATGTGCATCATGTCAAACATTGTTAGCTCTTTTGCTTGTACAGTACTTCTAAAGTCAACATACTTATTTTTTCACTTATCTGATAAGTTATAAACCTCTTTCCAAAAACTGTCCAGGGTTCATCATTCCAAGAGAGTTGTACTATATACAGCAGTCTCCAAATTATACAACGCAGAGCAGAACTGACATTGTGAAACAGGGAGTAGCCATGATGATGATGGGCCTGGCAAAATACTGTTTTGTGTTTCAGGAGAAAAACAAAGTTGTTGGGAATACAGAGATATTTCTGGTCCCTTGGGAAGGGTGGACCTGTAATGGAATCAACAAAGAAGGGATGGCATTTTTTTTCTCTCCCACTGTTATTACACTGAAAACAAATTTCACACATCCACAAAATACAACAAAATCCAATTTAAGTTTCTTCTTTTAAAAACCAAAACCAAACAGAACTCACAAATATGAAGCAAAGTTAATTGAAGCACATTCAAATTACAATAAACACATACAGGCCCCAATTATCTTCTTTTGACTAGTGTGTGGCTTAGAGATGGGTTTTTTTTAATCTTTTGTTTATTGCACTATTAAAAATTATGGAGATGCACCAGCCATGAGGAAGATAGCCACTATATAAGGAATTACATGTTTTCTCCATTTATATTTAAATAACCATCCCTGCCAAATTATACACAAATCGTGCAATAATTCTCCAGTGAAATGGCAATTTAGAAAATAAAAAAAAATCCAAGTCACACTATTCTTTTCTTATTAAACTGCCCATTTTCTGCAGGTCACATGTTCTTCCACCAGGCTTCTCAATATTAGCCCAGCACAATTGGCTCACAATGCTAATGAGGATGGAGAGAGAACATATTAATATACTACAGCTGTTTATGGGCAAAGTGGAAAAAGAAGAGGAGGTTCCGGGAAGCCAGCGCTGCTACACTTGGACCCCTATATCTCTGGCCGGCAACGGGTATAGCTGGCGGGTGTCAGGCCTTGGCCAGGCTCCCTGCAGACAGGTTTGGGGACAGGAGGGGCTCTGGCTGTCAGAAGCAGTTGCTCAGAGAAGGGTTGAGTCCTAGAGCAGTCAGTGATGTTCAGAGGCAGACTTGAGCTGCTCCCAAGAGTGCACCGCGGCTGCCCAACGCAGTCGCCTTGTTGACCGGAAGCTGCGGAAGCCGCAACCCACATCGGGCAGCCACGGTGCACTCTTGGGAGCGGCTCGGGTCCTCTCTAGGCTGAAGCACGCCTCGATTCCGGGACTATGGTAAGCCTAAAGCACAGTGTTCAGTCTGCCCAGCTTTCAGTGGAAAGAGTCCCCATACCGTACTGCCAGAGCGTCCGATTGCTGGGAAGGGAACCCAAGTTCAGGAACACACAGACAGCTTGATCCCTGGCCAAGGGAGTGGAGGTGCCTGCTGCCAAGTCCCTGTGTCATAGAGGCTGCTCATGCATGCCCCTCTTTCCCCTTGGGGGTTGACAATTAGAGGAGCACTTCCTAGGAAGCTAGATTTAGCCCAGAGGGAGCCAGTTGATATAATTCATATTATAGACAGCAGGAGTTCCACCAGTGGTGGTACTTTGCACGACTGCTGGTGGTACTTGGCAGGCCGGACCTTATCTGCTTTTATTTAATTTATTTATTTATTTATTTATTTATTTATTTAAAGAATTTATATCCCGCCTTTCTCCCAGCAAGGGCACACAAGGCGGCTTACAATAAAAACATTAAAATACGTATATACATTAAAATACTTAAAAACAAATAATTAAAACAATTAAAACAAACAACCCCAGTGGGTCAACCTATATTTACATTTGTTAAAAGCCATTTGTTAAAAAGCCAGCCCACCGTGTCAGACATCGAAAGCTAATCTAAATAAAAACGTCTTAAGGCCCTGCCGAAAGGTCTCTAAAGAGGGAGCCGTTCTTAATTCCAGGGGGAGGGAATTCCATAATTGGGGCGCCACTGCCGAGAATGCCCTATTCCGCACCGCCATCCCCCTCACCTCCGTCAATGGCGGCACGGTTAACAGGGCCCCCCCTGATGACCTCAGAGTACGGGTCGGATTATAGGGAAGGAGGCGGTCCCTCAAATACCCTGGACCTGAGCTGTATAGGGCTTTAAAAGTCAAAACTAGCACTTTGAATTGTGCCTGGAAATGAACCGGCAGCCAGCGTAGCCGCCGAAGCAACGGTCCGACTGAGTTGAACCGACAGGCCCTGGCAACCACCCGGGCCGCCGCATTTTGCACTAGTTGCAGTTTCCGAACAGTCTTCAAAGGCAGCCCCACGTAGAGCGCATTGCAGTAATCTAGTCTAGATGTCACTAGGGCATGGGTCACTGTGGCCAGGTCTGCACGATCCAAGTACAGTCGCAGCTGGCGCACCTTTTCCAATCAGAAATTAAAAGAAGTCCCCCATGCCCCCCCGCCATTACCTTTCTTTTGTTTCTAGCCTGTGTCTTGCTTTAACAAAAAGTCTGCTTCTGTGCTTTAACTAGCACAGAAGAAGACAAGCCGACTGAAGGGTAGAGAGGCTCCGCCAAATTAGCAGGAAGCAGGAACTTGAACTGCTTCCTATAAATTTGACCGAGACTCTCTACCCTTCAGTCAGCTTGTCTGCACAGAAGCAGAGTAAGACACAGGCTTGAAGCACAACAAAGGTAATGGGTTTAAAAAAAAAAGTTTTAAAAGCCCCTTTGCTGCCCTGTTCTGCCTGTTGCTGCCTCCCCTTCCCCTTCCCCACTCCACATCCATAATTTTTAACTACCAGTAACTAACTAACTAACTAACTAAATAAATAAATAAATAAATAAATAAAGACTGTTTATTGTAGCTGCATTATATTTTGAGAGATTGTTGGGGCTTTGGGGGGGGTTCTTTAGTCATTAAGCATACATATACAGGTACTGTATACTACTACAGTATTCACGGTGTGAAACAGTCTTTACAAATCTATTTATTTATTGACACAGGAGTTACTTTAGAAAATTTGACTGTGAGAGGTGGTACACCTGGCCACAAAGGTTGAGAACCCCTGATATACAGTGTTTTTACTCTGCAAAGAACTTCATTATGACCCTCATATTTTGTTCATTCTAACAACAGCCTTGCAAGGGAGCTCACCATTATTCCAATTTCACTTGGGGAAAAAAGAAGCTGTGAAGTTACAATTGCCATCTGGAGTCCTCTTCTGCTTGGTTTGGAATTCTGTGGAGCTCCTTCCAGGTGACATCCAGAAGCAATGAAGAGAGAAGGGGTCTGGCGCACTTACTGTTTGCCTTGCTCAAGAAGAGGAGAAGCAGCCTCCATTCATTCTCATCACTATATGCCCAGCCTTGTCCTTCCCCAGAACGAACTGTAGCACTGTGCTTTGGGGGAAAAACTGCTGAGCTCTGCTAACTCTGGAAGCAGCCTACAAAGGAGGAACAGCCATTCCCAGAGTAAGTAAGCAGACAGAGTAGATGACACTTTCAGTATTGATGGGAAAGGGATGGAGTTGCAGAGAGCAGCAAGGAGAATGAGCCAGCAGCAGCCGTAGTTCTTTGTTGTGATGTTCAGAGAGGCAATGTGCCCAGAAGATGCTGGACTAGAAGGTCTGTCCAGTGGTGGACTTCTTATTTCTTAGGAGGAGGGCTTCCTTTGGATTTCGAGCGATTGGGATAGAAGCCCTTTTTATCTCCAACCACCTGCCTCTAGTGCAGGAGGTCTGAACAACTTGTGACCCATGGAGAGGACTATTTTTCTCTTCATATGCAGAGAAAGGCCCCAGGTCTAGTCTCCGGCCTCTCTGGTTAATGGGTCTCATGTATAAACAGGATTAGGAAAGGCCTCTGCTGGAGACTTTCAAGGGTCTCCACCAACCAGAAAAGAGAACAGTGGGCGAGATGAACCAATGGGCTGAAGAGATATAAGGCAGTTTTGTTTGTTTGCAATCATGCATTGTAGCTTGACGGGTCAAGCTTGTACAGTCCCAGGCAGGAGGCGAAGACAGGCTGCTGGCGCTGATAGGCTGTGTTTGGCTTGGGTCATCATGCAGGCAGGTGGGCCTGAGCAAATGCCGTAATGTCTCCCGGTAATTGGTTACATGGTAACATGTAATTGGTAATTGGTAATTGGTAATTTACATTAATTGGTAATTGGTAACATGCTTTGGAACTGCTAGGTTGGCAGGAAGGTCCAAAGCATGTTAATGCGAGTAGATAAATAGATACCGCTTGCGGGAAGGTAAACAGCGCTTTGTGTTCCAGCCGCATGCTACGCGCTGCGGCAAGGAGAGTCATGCCGGCCACATGACCACGGAGGCGTCTTCAGACAACGCTGGCTCTTCGGCTTTGAAATGGGGATGAGCACCACACCCTAGAGTCGGACACGACTGGACTTAATTGTCAGGGGTCACCTTTACCTTTACTATAATATATACAGTATATACACTCACACACACACACACACACACACACACACACACACACACACACACACACTGTATCCACATTTCATAGCCTCTGGTGGAAGGGAAAAACCCTCTTGATTTGTGTTGTACCCGCTATCGTTGACGTCTGGTTCCTTAAATTCCATGTTGTTTTCTGTCAGCAAAGAGGAACTGTGTACTCTGAGCTGCTAATGGCCCTGAACACTTAGGCTAACAGCTTAAGCGTTGTGAAAACATTGAGAAAATGGGCCCAAAGAGGTTGGGGTGGTAGTGGTAGCTTGGCTTTGCTGCTGTTTCATTTTCAGAGGCCAGATTGTTTGGGAGATAACGGATGTCACACTGACAACAAGGGGAGAGGTGGTGCAAATGCCAGTCAGTATGGGGTGAAAATGTAGCTAAAAACAAGACAAAATGTTCACACTCAGTCTTCTTGTGGGTAGCAATCAGAGAGGAGAGTAACCCCAATATCTCCTCACACGAACAATTTTATGTAACTGATTTGGAATTTCACACATATTGACATAAAAACTGGATATTGATGATAATAACTGAATTTGAGGTTTATGGTGAATCATTTTATTATTAAATTACACAGCCCAACAAAAAAGATTTTTTTTTTCCCCTGGTGCTTTGGAAGTTAGACCTATTCTTGGCACTGGCGTAGCTATGCCGCCCCCTGTGGTGTCACTGACGAAGCCGACATCATTCGCCCCACCCTCGAGTGATGTCGGCCGGCCCAAAAAGGTCCGTCAGGGCTCGGGCAGTTGGGAGGGGGCACAACCAAATGCTGCTCTGAGGCGGCGGACGACTTCTGAGACCGTCTGCGGCCTGTTCCGTTGTCTCCGCCGTCATTTTTGCTGCCTTATTCGCCACCGATGCCGTTTTCGCCACCACCATTTTGTTGCCGCCACCATTTGGTCGCCGCCACCAGTAAGGCACCCCCCCCCTGCATGCCATACCAGTTCAAGCTTCAGGGCCCCCAAAATGAAGGACCCCCACTGCCCCTTCCCCATAGACTTACAGTTGTTTTGGTTCCTTTTAGAGACAGAATAACCATTAACTACCTTTAAGTCTGAAAAGACTGCTCCAAGGGTTCCAATGACAATTGGCACCATATTGACCTCTTCTCCCAGAGATGCTCAAGTTCTACTCACAGGACTTAATTTCTTGTGATCTTTTCATGTTCTTTATGCTCAAGTCTACTGTCTCTTGGGATTGCAATATCAATGATCCAAACTTGATTTTTCTTTTTATCAACTACTGTTACTTCTGGCGTATTGTGTTCTAGATGTTTATCTTTCTGTAATCTGAAGTCCCAAAGAATCTTTGCTTGGTTGTTCTCAGTGATTTCCAGCCCAATCCTACTTGCCGATAGTGTCGGTGGGACGCGTGTTCCACCAGCGCTGGCTGCTGTAAAAGCGCCAAAAAGCACTTTGCGGTAGTGCAGGGAGCCTGCACTAGAGCGTTCCCATGATGGAGCGATGGAGGCCCACCGGAGTAGGTAAGCCCAGCACACAGCAGAATGGGGAGGAGGGGACGAGGGGTGGGCAGATTGGGGCCGGGAGGGGGGGCGTGTATGGCATCTGTGGCACAGGCCAAATCCCAACCCCACTTCCTGGCCTGATCTGCCTGCATGGATCAACACGGTCTTGTGCCAGCAATATCGCTGGCACAGATCTGAGCTGACCCATTGTGGCTGCTGAGGCTTACTCCGAGGAGACCTCTAGCAGCAGAAACATCCCCCACGGAATGAAGCGTAGCCTGCGCCGGTGCCACTGTTATCTCCATGCAGGGGTTTACTTAGGATTGGGCTATTTATCAGGATTATGAGCCCATGAATTTCAGTGTGAAGGTAAATTATATTATTATTATTATTATCATCATCATCATCATCATCATCATCATCATCATCATCATCATCATCATCATCATCATCTATATACCATTTTTCAAAGAACATGTTTTCTCAGCATCTTCAATTATCAATTGGTTCATTTGGTATTCATACTGGAAGATGCTTTGAGCTCCTTCTTGCATGGGAAGGTGACAGATGCATTTGGGTATACAGGTGGGCCCCCACATCCACGGATTCGCTATCCACGGTTTCAGTTATCCACGGATCGTGGGGAAACCCCCCACCCCAGGCTTTTACTTTTTCCCTAGTAAGCTTTGTTTCTTCCTTAAACAAACAGGAGAATCAGCCTCTGGCTGCTTATTGCAGGCAAGTAGAATGAGACTAAGTCCTAGAGAGGCTCTGTAAGGTTAACTGAAACCATGCAGAGCCTCTCTAGGACTTAGTCTCGTTCTACTTGCCTGCAATGGAGGTTGCTTCTCTGTTTGTTTTAAGGAAGAAACAAAGCTTGCTGAAAGAAAAATAAGAGCTGGGGGGGGGGGGCGCACGCCTGCCCTCAGGGGAGGCAGGGTGGGGGGCCCCTCAGGAAACCATGGAGGGGGTGTTCGCTCCTATCCACGGTTTCAAATATCCACGGAGGGGCCTGGAACATATCCCCAGCGGATATGGGGGGAGTACTGTACAAGCAAACCAGGTTGGCTGCACGTGACATGGCCAAACCACCCTGTGGCTTGCCCAGGAGTTGCACATGGCCCTGCTCAGGATCAGGAACCTCTGGGCAAATGGCAGGACCTCCTCCGGGGCCCACGCAACCTATGCCTGCTCTCCTCCGGGATCATAAGTCCTGAAATCAGATAGCTGATTTCTAGAAGTACAACTATCCAACCCCTCTGTTCTCCAGGAAGTCGCCCGAACAAGTGTCCGGTTGGTTAAACTCAATGGATCCCATGGTCTGCAATATGCTTCAGTACCTATGAGTGCCATTAGATTTACTCAGCATGTTGCCCAGTGTTACAATAATCTCCCTTCCTCCTTGCCTTCCACCCTGCTCTGCCAACGTTTTGTGGGGACACCTTTTCTTGAGTCATCTGAACACTGGCGTCGCTGCAGGGGAGGCGGAGCTCTAAGTTCCGCCGAGGCTCCGACCCTCCGTTACACCGGAGCACGAAGCGGCCCCGCTTTCACCGCCTTGAATGGTTCCAAAGGCGAGGGGGCGGGGTCGCTTCGTGCTCCGGTGTAACGGAGGGTCGGAGCCTCGGCGGAACTTAGAGCTCCACCCCCCTGCAGTGACGCTAGTGCATCTGAAATTACTCTACTGGGTGTCTTTTTTTTTACCTGTGACTGCTCAGTGTGCTGAGAGATGTTCCAAGCCCCTCCCCTCCCCCCAACACAATCACGTTGGTCTTTGAACAGTTGTAAACTTGACTTTGATTAACCGTGCTAATAACAAGAGAGATTTCTTTCTCTCTCCCCCATTCTTTATTAATGTCACTCGTTAGAGTTGAAAAGACATGCACTTAATACTCGCTTTTCATCTCAATCAAGAAAGCAACACTAAGCAAATAAAAAAAAAGTATTTAACTATAGGATATAGGATTGTCGAGATGGTAATCAGGGACACTGGTAATTGAAGCTTTTGGGGGAGAACCTTTCTTCTGAATCCTTCCGCCTGTTTAATAGGATAGAATTAGCTGGAGTGGCTCGGCGTTTGAAGAGGTGATGATATAATTGGTGCACTGCCTCCTGGGTTTGCTGCTGGACCAGGCGATCAGGTGGAGGCCTGGAAGGGCATGGGAACCTCTGAAGTACAAGGCTCAGCTTCCGCCATGCTAATTAGCCTAAATTAGCTATGCTGGTTTTATGCTTGCTTTTGAATTTCCCTGATAATGCTTTTATCAGGGCTATGCGGAGAGAAATATGAAACGGGCACAAAGTTCACCTGGTAATGGCAAGGAAGACAGGGGTCGCTCGTTTTTAAACACCAAGCTTAATGCAGCAAGCAAGCTTAAAATGCGCGCGCGCACACACGCACGCACGCACACACACACACACACACACACACACACACACACACACACCCCTCTGATTGAATAGCATCAAGAAATAGCAAATGGATATCAAGCACAGCCAGAGGGAGGGCTCCTAGGGATAACATCACCACCTTGTGCTTGCTTTCTGGAAGGAAGAAGTTTCCAAACCATGATAAGAAACTGACTGGATGGGACGGAAGGAACTGTCTTTGAGACAGTTGAAGGCTACATGGAAGTTCCATTATTGCTTGCAGCGGGTTCACTTCTGTTTTCTTCCCCATCCTCATCTCTGGTCCAAACTCTGGAAGGTTTGGAGAGCACTATGAAAGCTGATGGACCAGAGAGTGGAGCCAAAGAAATGGGTGTGTCTGTGTACAAGACAGGGTGCAATGCATTTGTCGTGTCACTTTAAATTCTCTGAAGGGGAAAATAACTATAGCATTACAGTGGAAGGAAGGAAGGAAGGAAGGAAGGAAGGAAGGAAGGAAGGAAGGAAGGAAGGAAGGAAGGAAAAGCCCTTCACCAGAAATCATGCGTAAGCACATCCCCAAAAATGCATGAAGCAGAACACAAGTCTGTCTGCAGTGGGCTGCTGTGCAAGGTCTCTGCCCTAGAGATGCCTTGTCTAGCGCAGCCACATGAAATCCTTTTAGCTGGAAATGCCAGAATCCGAACCTGCAACGTTCGATCTGTGAGCCAGTCCGGAAGCCAAATCACCAGCAACTCTCTGTGCCACCAAAAGCCACACATTGCGGGGGGAGGAGGCAAGGAAGGAGAGTCCAAGGACAGGTTTGCCACTCTGTGTACACACAGCAGGGAGCTGTGGCCAACCTGAGCTCCCCAGTAAATGTGCTTGAGGAGGCTGGCATGCAGCTGGAAAAAAGGCTTGCTGCATCTGCATGCACGTGATAAGTCACTGTTTTGTAAACAGTACGCTTGGCATGGTCTGCATGCACCTTTCAACGGTGTAGGGCTAAACTGAACTGAAATCACCCTTCCATTCACAGGCTGTGAAAGTGGCCATTTTAGGGGTGGAAGTGTCAAATTCACCAGTGCTCCATCCCAGCAGCAGTATTCACCACCATTTGATTGACATTCCCCCCCCCCCCCCGCTCCTGGGAACGTTGCTATGTGATGATGACATTGCATCATTCCAAGAGGGATTCTGCAGGGGAAACTGGCAGCTGACAGCTAAAATACTGGAATTCCCAATGTGTTTCAAGGCTCAGTTTAAGGTACTGGTTATGATCTTTACAGCTCTAAACAGTTTGGGACCTGGACCGTTTTATGTGCCTCACCACGCATACTCCGCCGGCTGCCAACTCAGGCCTTGCTCCAGGTGCCCCTCCTTTCAGAGGTACAATGGACCTCCAGGGGAGCAGGGCCTTCTTGGTGGTGGTGCTGACCTTGTGGAATGAATGCTCTCTCTGGAGAAGTTTGGTTGCCCCCTACCCTACACTTCAGGGAATCTGGCAAAACTTGGCTTTTCCATTTGGCTTGTGGAAGGGGATGATAACTGCAGTTGGCGGGGGGGGGGGTATGAAGTCTGGTTTTTCAGTTGTGGATTTTGACTTTGTTGATGCAGTCTTTAAGGTTCTTGTTTTTGTCTTGTTTGATATTCTATTCTGTTTTATTTTATTTTATTTTTATTGAAAGCCACCTAACGATGATACCTATGGGGTAGAAAGGGAGGGGGGGGCTAGAATTTTTTTTAAAAAAATAGGAAAATAGGTGAAAAAGGAAAAAAAAGATGAAAAGGGTACCACACACACACACACACACACACACACACACACACACACACACACACACACACACACACACACACACACACACACACACACACACACAGCCCTCCCATCCAAGCTAAAAGTTCTCACTTTTGGCTCAGTCCTATAAAATGTGCAACTTATGAAAGAGATGGAGAGTGACTGGGAAAGGAGAGGTGACAAAGGAAAGACCCCCCCCCCCCAGCTCACCCTTTCCTTCTGAAATGCTACATACAGCCCAGTCATATACACGCACTGTTCACCAGAGGGAAGTCGCACAGAGTTCCGTGGGGGGCTCTTCCCCATCCTTCTTTCCGCTAGCAGCCCGGCTCTGCTTCCCCAAACCTTAAAGAGGCAGGGCCCTTTTCACAGCAAAGCAAGTTTGTCTCTAGATTAAGGACCCAGGAGGGCTGCTTTTTTTTCTCGCTTCCCTTTCCTTCTTTTGTAAGCTATTGACATTTTTTAATTTTCACTTCCCATCCCGATTAATCAACTTTAACCGTGCAAAGAGATTTGTGGTGCATTCAGAATAATTTGCACAAATCTGTTTTAATTGAAAAATGTGTCTGGGAGGAATAAAATGAGACAAAAGGGAGAATCTCTCAGCCCAGAAGTATCTGCCTTTGAGTTGCCGGCAAGCGAGGCATGGGAGGAATCTGTGTTCAGAAATACAAGTAACATGAAAAACAGATCTGGCAAGCAAGATGCTCTTTTTACATTCTTACGGCCACAACATTCAGTCTGGCTAGAGAAGATCTCTCCAGGTTACAAACCTCAGTTCTTTCTTTGTGATATGGCAGTTGCATCTCTTGGATATCATATTGAGCACCACAGAGCCTCTCTGCAGCTAATAGCAGTTGAGAGGAAGCAATTTAAGGTGGTTCAGGGTGGGGGCAAACGGTTAGTCCCAACTTCCCCAAACTACACCCCAAACCAAATTGTTAGCTCTACAGAAAAAAAAAATACGCATTACGAGTTCCGATCACAGAATTCTTACGTCTTTGCTAGTTTGGCCCTCAGATGCCATATCATGGCAGACTGACACACCTTGTTGATTATATTACGGAATGGAAACACATTGGCTCAACAAATGGATGAAAACGAGCAGGACGTTTTGAGTCAGGTGCTGAACAAAATATTTTGAAAATGGGGAGCATTTTTCTGAGGCAGCAAAAAAATAAAATGGAGAAAGAAGTGTAATTTGGCTCAACATTAAAAAAAAAATAAGGAGGTGCCGTTTTGATTTGATTGCCCAAATTTCCTTTTTTAAAATCCTTTTTGCAAATGGTGTTTTTTAAACCATTCAGCATATTTTACATTTTCTTGCAAGAGGAACTTACTTTGATAGTTTCATACAAGTGATCCATATTGATAGTATTAACCATCCTTTTTTTTTTCTTTAGTAAACTTAATTTGAATTTAGAAAGTCTCCAAATGATAATTGAATCACAAGTCTGGATTAGAATTCTAGCAGGCAACACTTGACTTGGTCAAAATCACTGTTATGAAGAGATGCAATTTTTACACAGTACTTCACATTGATTAAGTAATGTGTGAAAATAGAAAAAAAAGTATTTGAATCTTAATCATAGTCATTTGCATGAAATAAAAGTCTGTGTCAGGGGAATGCACATTATAATAACTTCTCGCTGTTTTGGTTGCATCAGTGAGCAAAGAAGTTGTATGCATTTTCTCCCCCGCCTATTGCCATGTTGTACAAGAATTCCTTCGTTTTCAGTGCACCTATTTGATGTGAGAGTTAGCAATGAATGATCTTTAACTAGCTGAGCAGTGTACAGTACAGTACATGGTTGACTCCTCCTGCATAGGCTGGGTGGACACACTTGTGAGGGAAGAATTCTGACCTGGCAGGCAGCCTCCCGCTTCCATGCCTCTTGCAGAGGGCCTCGAAAGCCACATCTTGCTCTTCCCTAGCCACAATTTTCTATGCTGTGATAACTAGGTTCAACTCTTGTAATGTGCTGTGTTGAATCTATCCAAACCCCTTTTAAAGGCATCTAGGCCAGGTGCCATCACCACATCCTGTGACAAGGAGTTCCACAGATGAATCACATGCTGGGTGAAGAAATATTTTCTTTTGTCCGTTCTAACTCTCCCTCCACTCAATTTTAGTGCATGTCCCCTGGGTCTGGTGCTGTGCGAGAGGGAAAAGAACTTCCCTCTATCCACTCTCTCCATCGCATGCATAATTTTATACGTCTCAATCATGTCCCCCCTCAGGCGCCTTTTTTCTAGACTGAAAAGCCCCAAACGCTGTAGCCTTTCCTCATAAGGGAGGTGCTCCAACCCATCTTGCTCTTCCCTAGCCACCATTTTCTATGCTGTGCTAACTAGGTTCAACTCCTTTAATGTGCTGTTTTGCAGCTGCCTCTGAAGGCACCTTGGAAACGTCTGCTGGCTCAGAATATAAGACATTGATTTCTTGACGGTTGATTTCTTGAGGCCATCCCACCTTTCTTTCATCGTGGACCTCAAGGTCCACGCAGAGCTCCCAGACAGTCGCCCATCAAGGCATCTGAAGGCTGGCCTTCAAACAATGCCCTGGTTGTTAAGAGTAGCCTTACCAGATCCCCCCCAATGCAGGGGGGGGCAGAAGCGATACTGGCTGGGACACGGCCGGGACTGGGGGCGTGGCCAGTGAACTCGGGCTGTTTTGGAGAGCTCCCAGTCTCGCGCAAATACGCGACGAGGCTGGGAGCTCTCCGGAACAGCCTGAGTGAACTCGGGCTGTTTTAGAGAGCTCCTAGTCTCGCGCAAATACGCGATGAGGCTGGGAGCTCTCCGGCCTCGTCGCAAATATGCGACGAGGCTGGAGAGCACCTAAAAAAGTCCCAGCTGGCCGGAACAATGAGGAGACCGGCCGGGAGCCCGGGATTGGGCTCCCGAACCAGGATTGTCCCGGTCATTTCCGGGACTATGGTAAGCCTAGTTAAGAGGGACGTGCCTTTTTCTTACCGTTTCTCATGAGTAATGAAACATTGACTCTGGTTGCCAGTTGCTTTCACTCTAAGTGCTGGTTCTAACCTTTAAGGGCACAATCCTGTGTAACTCTTGCACTGGTGTAACAGTAGATCCCCTGGTGTAAGAGCACTTATGCCAGTGTAACTTGCAGTACGCCGACGGACGCAGGATGGACACTGGCTTAACCCCCCTCGGACACCTCACACGCGCAGTTCGGATGCGGAACAGACACCGACGCAACTCTACCGGTGCAGGGTGCATTCTGGGGGTATTCAGACGCCCCCGGAATGCCCCCTGCGCTGGCGGAGTTGTTCCGGCATCCTGAAGGGCAGCTTGCTCCCTTAAGAACCTGTCTGACCTCAGATCCCCTTCTAGAGTCCTTCCCTGGGTGTTCTTCAAAACTTGAATCTTTTAAATTTTAGTTTTGAAATCTGACACTGATTTTTTTAAAAAGCATTCATGAATTTTAACTGATCGCCTCAGGGCCAAACGAAGTGATCGCCTCAGGGCCAAATCAGATGTGATGGGGAGGCCAGGTGCCTGCCCCATTCAAGTATAAAGCCGGAGCTGAGTGTGTGTGTGTGTGTGTCTAATCTGAACATGCAAAGGTTCAAAGGTATGAGAGTGGGGGGTGCTGGAATACCTGCCTGCCCCAACGTGCCTCCCTGCACTCCTTCAGGTCGGGAGCTTTTTTTCCTCAGCCTGGCTCAGTTCGAATATTGGAGCTGGGCTGGGAGAACAGAGTGTGGGGAGGGAACAGGGGAGGGGAGAGGAAGGGAGAGGAAGGGCTCCTCCCCGGTGCAGCATTTTGCTGTAAAAAGTAGATCTGCACCCTCCCCTCATGTGTGAATGGGGCACACAGGAATAACAAATGGGAATGTCCTTGTCACACCTAGTTCAGCCTGCAAAAAGCACCAGATTTTGGGTCACGCTTAATGGCAACACATTATTTAACTGATGTACTAAATGATATACTGAATCAGCGAATTTCAACGTTTTTCTTCTCGCGGCACACTGACTTCTATGGTCTTCACCTCTTGTGATGTCGCTTCCGGCTTCCGGGAGACTCTTCTGGATCCTGCAGCTCTGTTTCTAGGGCAACTGTCTGCAGTAACAAATTGTCTGTCCCTCTTCCTCCGCCGGCTCCACCAGACAATTTATTACTAGAGACAGTTGCCCTAGAAACAGAGCCGCAGATCCCGGAAGAGTTTTTCAGCAATTTCCAACTGCTGTGCTCCAAACTCCCGCGGCACACACCTGCGGACCTTTCGCAGCACACCAATGTGCTGCAGCACACCGGTTGAACATCTCTGTACTAAATCAAACCATTGACTTGCCTAACCCAGCATTGTCTACAGTCAGTGGTAGTTGCTCTCCAGCGACGGAAGTCTTTGCCTTCATCTGTGAAATGAAGCCCCGCATGATATTATTTCATGTTCCTTCTCGACACACACATTTACACAAAAGCACTTTTTGAAAGCAAAAGGACCCCCTCTGATGTTCCCTGGCCCCTTACGTCAGTGCCACCATCACATGCCCCCCTCTGAGGACTCCCCCAATTCAGTTTAGCAAGAGCAATTCTGATGAGGGGACCAGAACATTACACAGTGTTCTGGATAAGGGCAGGCCATTGATTTGTATAATAGCATTATAATCCCTCTGAATTAGTCTGCTTCCCCATTCGTAATGCATTCTAACACCCTGTTCCCATTTTTATCCTTAGCAGCACGATAATCTTATTTATGCAATTACATTTATCTGAATGACCTGAGGGATGCCCAAAACATTCAAATAACCAAATGCTTTGGATAACTGGGAGTGTTGTTTATGTAGGGTGACAAAGACACAGTGCTCTCTCCCTCCTCTTTACACAGACACACACAGACACATACGCACGCGCGCGCGCACACACACACACACACACACATGCCACAGGATATACTGACATTTCTGGAAAATGAAACCACAGGTTATACCGTGGGTACCACTGGTGCTTAGGGTGATTGAAAACCGACCCAGTTCTTCACCCTCTTTCCCTATCCCCCATACTTAATTGAAAAAAGCCCATAGATTTTTCACGGTTGTGATGACACCCACGAATGTGGCGTCCAACCTTGAATCTCATTTCTGCTTCAGTCCCAAATTGATGAGCTTCAGTTTTGCAAACCGAACAGGCTGCTGGTGGGGAAGTGAAGCGCCTGGGCATTTGCTGCTGCTGCCTGTAAAGCCAGTTCATCGCACCTTCTTCTATATGGGCTCTGAAAAGGCAACTTGTCCCTGCAACAAGCCTTTGGAAAACATCTTCCTGGGAGGGCGGAGTTGAAATGGTCCCCAGAAGGTTGCCACCATTCGCAGAGGATGAAGCTGGGGGGTCATTGTGACCATTTTCAAGACTGGAGGCCAAAGGCAGGCAGATGGATGGGCCTTAATACTGCTGGTGTTTGTCCTTGTGTCTGGCAGAATGAGGCTCAGAATCCATCAAGGCTCTTCTTATGTTCTTATGTTCTGTAAGGCAACGTCACCGACTGGTTCTCTAGCTTTTGCCACTCTGTGTGGACAGGAGGTTTGAGCAAGGCAACAAGTGCCCAAGACCAGTTGTGAGGCTTGATCAGTGAAGGCACATTCACACATGCAGCTTCTCATGTGACAGGAACATAAGAAGCGGCCTGGCAGGCATGGAACTTCCTGCCTCTGGCGATACGGGAGGCCCCGCCTCTCCCTGCCATTGCATAGCTCTTTCGCCAGGCGTTTGGGTTCTGGGAGTGACTGACTGCAGCATCTACCATGTGATTCGCTTCCGGTCTGTCACCTACGTTTTTGATTGCTTTTGGGGTCTATCTTGTTTTTATGATGTTGTCTTAACGTTTTAATATGTGACGCTAGCCATCACTGGGATGAAAGGGGTGGTCAACGTGGAAATAAATCAAGCCAACCAAAGACCCATCCAGTCCCATGGTCTGTTCCCACAGTGGCTGAGCACATCTGGGAAGGCCACAAGCTGGCACTGGAGTCCGAAGGAGGCAGCCCCCCCTCGGAGCCAGCGTGACTAATAGCCGCGCTCAGACCTCTCCCCCATGAACCCTCAAAAGATCCCAGGCAACAGGGCTCGGGAAAGACCGCAATCGAGACCCTGCAGAGGCACTGCCAGTCTAAGCAACACCACTGGGCTCCCCTCCCACTGAGCAACTGGCTGAACATCATGGAGGCTCCAGTTGACGGTTGCAGCGACTGCCCAGCGATAGATCTGCCCTCCACGAATTTTCCCTCAAGCCATCCAAGCTAGCAGCCATCACCACCTCCGGTGGCAATGATCCCATCTCAGAACGTGGCCGGCTCAGATCACGGGTCCTGCATCTCTCTTGATGCTGCTTATGAAGAGGAGGTGCCTGTCTGAACCAGCCCTCCTCCTTCATTCTTTTCGGAACACTCACCCCCGTTTACACCAATATCACCTCACTACACTTCAGGTCATCCCTCTCTCCTTCCTTTCAATTCATTCCTCAAAATGTACATTCTGTAGGACTAAAACTTAGCAAACAAAATCTATGCCCAGGAGCAAATCCCTTGCACAATATTTGAGGAAAAAGAAAATAGTTTTCCCTGGTATTAAAGGACAGAGGTGAAAAATAATTAAATTAGTTCTCTTCCAAATGCAGCAATTACGCAGGAGGAAGACTCCTCTGTTTAAATATTAATTTGAAATTTGGCATGCCATTAATCCATAAAATATGGGTTGGTGCATTTGTATGTTCTAATGTGTGCATACCAAAGGCATATTGACATAGCTGGCTGTAATTACCGCGCAAGGAAATGTTATAGGATTTACAGCCCGATCCTGCCTAAGATGCGGTGGCCGGCCTAAAAGGCTGGCTGCGGCATCCTAGTCGGGATGTGGACTGCGCTGGAGTGGCCTGGGCTCACCTCAGGGGAAGCGGACATTTGTCCCCTTCCTCTGGTGTAAGCACCGGAGGACCCAATGGGTCTCCTCAGGTGCGCGCTAGCTCTTTAGCTGGTCGCATCTGGGGAGGCCGTGTAAGGCTGGCCCAGCATGGGAAGGGGCATTGTATATCAGCGCAACCCAGCGCAAATATCCACGCCCTCTCCCAGGCTGGGCTGGCCAATGGCCCCCTCCCCTCGCCCTCCCGCCAACAGGCCTGACCTACCTGGGTCAGCCGGCACAGGTCCTAGGTGACGGTGGAGTGAGCAGCTCTGACCTCCGCATCAGCACCGCTTACTCTTGAGGAGCTGCAAAAGTGCCTTACTTGTTTCAACTACAGTTAGTGTAGCCTAGTAGTTATGAGACAGAGGACCCAATCCTATCTCCCCCCCCCCCCGCTGATGCAGCTGTGCCAAAAATGAGCATGCTGTATCCAGCAGGGAGGGGGGCAGATTGGGAGGCTTCAGAGGGGGAAGGGGAATTATTTCCCCTTACCCCTCTGTAAGCCTCTCACTCTGCAATGGGTCTCCTTAGATCTAAACCACCTCTGCACTTAAGGTCTCCTTAGTCCTGCAACAGTTACCTCTGTAACTGGCGCACGTCCAAGGAGAAAAAATTGGCGAGGAGGCTGCTAAAAGAGGGGATAGGATCCAGTGTGCGTCATTTCCGTCAGATCCACCCCCTCCTGCAGCCTTCCCGCTCCCTGTTCCTCCCTTCCCCCAGCCAATTTCTCCCCTCCTCGCCCAACCCTGCCCCCAACGCTGCCTTACCTGCTCTGGTGGGAGTGGTGGGAACTGGCGACGGCTGCAGAGTGCTGTCGTCTCTTGCGGTAGTGCTCCCAAAATGGCTGTTGATGGAGCGCTTTGCATGCTGTTGGTGGCCATTTTGCAACAGCGGAAGTGTCTTCCACTGTCGCAACACCCTCCTGTTGGCAGCCCAATCCTGGATAGGATTGGGCTGTGAGCTGGTTCCAAGTGGGACTGAATCAAGAGTTCTAACATGAGAACTTTGAGCTCAGAGTTTGAAGGATGAAAGGGGTGATGAAACAGGGCTCATTTGACACCACCTTTTTTTGGTAACCCAGAATCCCATCCGAATGATGCTGCTCCATGATGTAACATTGTTCCAAGGTATAAATTGTGGTGGCTTCCAGTGTGAGGGTGAGGGGATAGTTTTCCCCAGGTCCATCCTCAGAACAAGCTTCATGAGCCTGAGCTACACTATCCACGTTTGCGCTCCGTCTGCGTCTGACGCAGCCGGAGCGAGCAATAACCAATCCACAGTATTCGGGAGAACGTGTTGAAAATCACTGCCCAACAAATACTCATGGCACCTTCCCCTGCCTCCATTTCACTTCAGTTCACTTTATTAATAAGTCTCTAATTATTTAATAAGCCTTTTATTATTTAGTTCCTTATTATTTAGAGATTTTCTGTAATCTGCCCTGTGATTGGCTACCGTGTAAAACGTGTCCCGCCCCCACAGTTCAAAGGACTGCCCCCCGATTGGCCCGACATTCCAGAAACGGGCAAAAGTTGAGGCGAGGTCGACTTTGCCCCTGCGGGGACGTAGGCTGCCGATGGGCCAGTGCCGGCTGCCGACGGCAGGCTCTATTTGACGTGTGTGCCCGTGCCGTGCCGCACTTTGGCCGCACGCGAACAGTGTAGCTCGGGCTTGATGCAGCATCACCTGGATGGGGTTATGGGTAAAAAAAGAGACAATTAAGCCACCAGCCGGCAGCTGCCGTCTTAGAGGGTGTTCATGGTGCTCCCCGCCCGACACCCTTCATTCTGAAGGAACCACTAAATGGCCCTCCACTTTCCCAGCCTCAGAGAAACACAAATGAAACCAGTGCCAATTACATACGTAGTGTAGAACGACGTTCTCTGGCACACTTGCCTAGTTTGGGGAGAGGTGATTTCCATTCTTGTCCCAGACCTAGGGCCGGCCCATCCATGAGGCCAACTGAAAAAGTCGCCTCAGGAAGTAGATTGGCAGGGGTGCCCACATCTGTCCCTCCCACCTCCCTCCACTGGGAGGAGCAGAGTCTGGTGCATCACCTGGTCATGGCGGGAGGGAGCAGCATTTGGCACACTGCCTCAGGAGGTGCCAGAGGGTCTTGGCCGGCCCTGCCCAGACCATTTCAAGAATAGCAGCTGGAATTGCCAGCATGTCCAGCCCAGCCATGAGGCCACCTGACGCAGCTCTCATCAGCGGCAGGGGGCGGGGGGGCAGATTGAGGGTGCCCTTCACCCTGAGTCTGCCACTGCCTCCTTCCAGCCTGCTGTGGACACAAACCACACTGATCTGCTTCCTTATCGTGCTCCATCATGCGGTTTTCGCAAATCCAGAAGGGTGGGACTTCTGGTTTCATTTATAGAGACCGTATGAACAAAAGAGCTCCTTCATTCACACAGAACTGGAAGTCTTGCCCTCCCAGGTTTAGGAAAACCACGCAATGGAGCATGGCAAAGGGCTTCTCTCCCCCCCCCCAGCATGCTGCAGCCGAGGTGGCAACAGCAGAACGGAGGTTGCATTGGGTATCGTCCCCAGTTGCGCCACCCCTGTTGCCCAGAAACAGATGGCTAAGCGGTGGAGCTGCTGCAAGGCTGGCCTGATCTGATCTGATCTACTGGCTCCCGTCAGAAAACGGGCTGTTGCATTTTGAAGCAAGTGAAGTTTTGAAACAACCAATAGGAACTAACTAAGACTGTCTTCAAGATCAGCCCCATATATGCCCAGATCCAGGCTTTCATTTTTTTAAAGGGAGTGCATTTATTGTGATTACTTTGTATACCTTATCAAGGCTGAAGATGTAGCTCTTGTGACATGTGCCTCCCCACCCTTTCTAAATAACACCTTTGATGAGCTGATTTGAGCTTGCAGAAATGGAACAGAAATGTGTTAAATCCCCGGTCTTTGACCCACGCCTGGCTCATGTCCCAAACAAAGGTGGGCCATACCATGCCTCAACCGATAGTGTAGTTGTCTTCTCTTTTTTTAAAGGAATTATTGCCTTTTGAGAGGGTAAAGAGAGAGGTTGCCTGAGTCCAGATGTAACAACGAGCCTTGGACAGAAGAACAAACCATAGCTTCTTGTAACAACTGTAGATCTCAGGGCCACACAACCCTCTCCCCTTCATGCACAGGGTGAGGAGAATTGTCTTATCCTGAGTCTGACCCTTGGTGCATCTAGCCAGCAGCGTCACTGCAGGGGGGGCGGAGCTCCAAGTTCCGCCGGGCTCTGAGCCTCTGTTACACGACAGGAGAAAGCGGCCCCGCCCCCTCGCCTTTGGAGCACTTGCTTTCGTCGGCCAGAATGGCTCCAAAGGCGAGGGTGCGGGGCCGCTTTCTTCCGTCGTGTAACGGAGGCTCAGAGCCCGGCGGAACTTGGAGCTCCGCCCCCCCCTGCAGTGACGCTGCTGCATCTAGCTAGTATTGTCAACCTTGATTGACAGCACCTCTCCAAGGTTTCAGACAGGAATTCTTCTCTGTCCTACCTGCTGATGCAACCTTGGGTCTTCTGCAGACAATGTGTGTGCTCTACAACAGAACTACTTGGGAAACTGCGGTTTGTTCAAACCATAGTTATTTAGCAAGCGAGGATATCAAACCAGCAGTGGCGTAGCTAGACTGGAGTGGAGGCAAGTAGTTCTGCAAGACTCCATTACACTGGAGTCAGCGGCCCCTCCCCCTTGCTGTTGGAGCCATTCTGGCGGCAAAGGCAACACGCAGGACACTCCCCTGTCGCTGCCGGAATGGCTCCAACAGCAAAGGGGAGGGGCCGCTGACTCCGGTGTAACGGAGTCTTGCAGAACTACTTGCCTCCGCTCCAGTCTAGTTTCACCTCTGCAAACCAGGATCGGGGTTTGATTCCCTGGCTTGTTAACAGATTTGAACAAACCACAGTTATACACGTTCACATTAAATGGGAAGCAGGGATTTGTTGGAAACTATAAATGGATGCTTCCAGTATCTTCCCCTTGCATGTGAAAGGGCGTATGAAGACCCTGACACTCATGCTCATAATAACAAACCATGGTTTGTGTCACCTGAAGCCAACCTAAGAGTAAGCAAGAGAAAGGAGAGAAAAATGTAGTGAGATGGACACGTAATGACAATTAACGGTGGGTTTCGTGTTGCAAGTTGGAGCTAACGTTGGTTTTTTCGGTCTGGAAAAGTTGACGACTCCTGTTTGGATGAAATCAATGACATCCATTTCCTGACTCTCTCCCCCCCCCCCCCCAGTTTTCCTTAATAGTGATTCCAAGACCCAGCATCTGCAGAAGCCCCACAACTTATTTTCCACAATGCCAGTACGGTACTAAAACTAGGCCGCCTGCCTGCCTAGGTCTGCCTTCCAAGCAAGCAGCCACCTCGCCACACTCGCCAAATCCTGTTCCAACAGGATTTGTGTGGGTGTGGACAATAGTTTGACTTTCTGGAAAAGCATTTCTGCAAAAATGCAGCATTGAGCCATTGGGGTGTTCTTTCTCATCGACATCTTTAGAGGGAGGGGGGAGGAGACAAACAGAAAAAAAAGCATCCCTGGCCTGGCCTGGCCGCTTATTTCCGAAGGTGTCGAAGCTCCAGATTTCGGTGCTCAGAAATCTCTCTTGCAAGGGCTGCTGCTGCCGTCTCCCAACACCAGCCACCCCATTTCTCTCCCCCGCTCTGCCTCTCGCTCCCCCTCTCCTTTTGTGTTCCTTTCAAGGTCTTCTGAAGTGAGGCAATTTTTTTTTATATATTTTTTTCCCTCCCTTTCCGTCTGCATCAAAGTTAGGACTTTGTTAGAGAAGCTTGCGACCAGCATCTGTTCCTTCTTTTTCTCAGGGGCTAAGGAGCAGACTGCTGTTTGGCTGAAAAAGGCCCGCATTCAGTTTGGAATCGCCTCTCTTTGCTTCCCTGTCACACTGTCAGGCTCAATCAGAAAGCAATGAAAGTGATACAGAAGCAAGACTTTGCTGGCGAGTCTTAGAACAAAGAGAACTCCGGAGCCTAGTACAGATTTCACATCCAATTTAACTCTTTGCAAAAGGATTTTAGGGAATACATAGTCAAGAGTTGGGGGGGGGGGGAAATGGAGTTGGGTCTACTATAAAGGCTAAAAGTATTATCCAGGCTTAGATAAGCCACAAAGATAGGTTGATAGTATTTTCGAGCATAAACCACATTAGCTGGTATTACACGTTGAGCTTTCTTTACTCGTTAAGTTGCAAGGAGATTTGAGGGGAATTTAGCAGCTATATAAAATGACTCTTTCATGATTCTTAGCCTTAACAGTCATTTTACTTGTACAAGGTGCATGAATAGCAGGGGCTGAAATCACGTTGTTTAACAAATCTGGTATTAGAGGGTTAGTCTCAGTTTACTTATTAAGAATTTAGTTGAGTGAAGGATTTTAGGCCTCAGGTCTTTGTGCGGGTGACAATGAAGCAAGCCAATACATGTATTTTTGGATACATAGATCAGCTTCTGGTGTTTGAGCTCTGCTGTTAGGCTTGCAATTAAGCCTCTACTTAATTAGGCGATGCAGTTTGGGCATGCAGGAAAAAACCTCCATCTTTGGAAATGGTACAAGGAGATGGTTATTTTTGAGGGCTACACCAGTACTATATTTCTCTAATTTATGTCTATAGATCATCACTGTATTTTGCTAAGAATGAAAGAATTTGAGGGCCTTTTAATATTTGTATTCCTCTAGGGTTTGGTGTTTTTTTTTTTTTACTGATAAAGTGATAGACAAAACAATCCTTTAATAATATTTCTTTCTTTCTCACAGTACAGTACAGTATTAGTTATTAGCTCAAATGACCGGCTGCCTTATCTTAAGCACATTTGCACAAACGTAACGGACTGCAATTTTAGTGCAACTACAGTTAATAGTCTCACAACAGCACTAAATGCGCACATGTCAGTGCTATGATGATCGGGGTCACCCTGCCCCATGGCAAATGCCAGGTTGCACAAATTTAAACAGTGGCAATTCTTTATAGCACTGGTGTGTTGTACTGACTCCGCGCTGTCTAATTCCTGTGTCTCTATTCTTCTCAGACACACCCCAAACACAGAGCAAATGACGCAACTTTTCATTGACGATGACTGTACTTTCCTTTGTTTAAAAACTTCCATTACTGTGAAACTTCCCTGGTTCATTCATGTCATGCAAAAATGACTTATGGTTTTGCAAACACGCCATTAACCAATAACTGTGAATACCGAGTAAGCATCCTGTATAACAGCGGACGCAATATGAAATATTATGGGAGAGGAAAGAAATGCCGGCTCCACGAAAAAGCCCATCTTCCTTGGAGAGAACGTATCTCTTTAGAAATTCCCCAAGAACAAGAGATGATTACAAGGAAGCAATATGACGGACACTAACATTTCATCTCTGCATACAATTATGGTACAAATTAGAAATGCTATTATGTTAGTGCTTCATAATTAAGTAAGCAATTAAAAACAAAAACAGTTCATTAGTGAATTGTCAGCGCTAGGCAGACAAGTGCCCGCAAGGTCACAGAAGGCAGGGGAGAGACGGGAACGTTGCAGGGAAAACAGAGAGCCAGGCTAATGCAATGGTCTCTCTCTCTCTCTCTCTCTCTCTCTCTCTCTCTCTCTCTCTCTCTCTCTCTCTCTGTGATTTGTTTCTACAAGAGAGTGGGGAAAATTGGAGGATGAGGATTTTTTTCCAATAAAAAGATTAATTTTAGTCTGTTAGTGAAATATCTTCACTTGTGTTACTCCAAATCCTTGCAAAAATAGTGGGTTTTTCAGCAAAGAACTTTTTCTATAACGCTTTGGTTGTGGATTATGTTTCCCTGCAACCCCATAGGAAGACATGTCCACTTGTGGAAGGTTGCAGGGAAACTGCTTTTTGTCAGAACTTAAACTACAGACTGTGCCTGGGAAAATGCAATTTGTCCCACAGTTAGTGCAATAGCCCTACTGTTGATAATAAAGAGGCATAAAAAAGAAAGACGGATATAACATTTTAGGGGTGGCAGAGGCTGTTCGACAGCGCACAATGTAAAACATAAATTGCTCTCTACTGTGATGAGTTCTGGCAAAAGTGATGATGTGGTTTTCAGACTAGTTCAGCTTGAATGGAGAAACGTTTGCTGTGGAGAGTTCCTATTGACTAGCATTTGTGACGTCGCCCACGCAAGTTGCCCCAATCACTGGAGATGTTTTATGATGACTGTTCTTTAAATATTTCTGAAGTTTGGTTTTTTTGTACAATGAAATGTACACATGCCACTTCAATTTTATTTTATGTTTTAAAGCCTATGTCCCGCCTTCTGATCTCATTGAAGAGATCATCCGAGGCAGACAGCATGTCTGAAGCCTGGAGGGAGGGGGGGGTAAGACTGATCCAGCATTCGATCCCCTGCTATAATTATCTATCATAGAAGCTATAATAAAACCAGGCTCACACGGCAGGTACACAATTTGGGATGACTGCCCTTAAATTAAAATCCTATGCCTGGCTTCACCCAGCATGCTTGTACAGGTTTCCATTGGTCAGATGATATCCTGTGACCAGTGCTCCAACTATGGAGGAAAAGGTAGAGGGATCTTCATCCAGAAGCCTCCAATTTCTCCCCAATTTTAGCCAAACCATGGTCTCCAATTTAGCCTTCTAAAAATGTAGCTATGGGGGGCTGGCAACGGAGCTAAGGGGGCTGGGGTCTTCTGCCCCCCCTAATCCAAACACAGCTTGTGATGTAACTTAAGACAAGACACAACCCCATGGCATACAAACAGATACACACACACGGCACTTTGTAAACTCTTTTGTCGAAAAGCAATATATAAGTTTTTTTTACTACATTATAATCATGCCCTTTTAATTTTTAAAAACTTAATTTCAGTTGTGAACACTTTCATTTCAGCTGAATGACACCATTCCTTTTATAGGCCTTTAAAAAGATTTTTTTTAAAGAACAACCCTTCCAAAATAAAATAAAAAGTCCAGTTCAGTAACCCCTCGTGATTTTGCTAAATATCCTTTCTTTCTTTATTTTATTTTATTTATTTAAAAAAATTATATCCCGCCTTATCCTATGCCGAGGCAAATGCCCAAGGCTGCTGTTAGTGTTTCTTTAGTGGCCCTCCTGTCACTAAGCAGAGCACTGGATTTTCTCTTGGAGCAAAACTCCCTGCCACGACACTGAGCAGATGCAATTTGTTTTAAATCGAATCCACTAAAATTAGTAGGACTTATTTCCAAGTAGATGTATTCAGAAACAGAGCACCACACACTCTTGTTGAGGGGAACCCTATACACACATTTTCAGGGAGATTGTTTCCCGTGACAACATTCTGAGGTGCAACTTGGTTCCATTTTCTTCCCCTGTCCCCAAATTGGGTTATTAAGCTGAGGCTTTGTGAAACGACAGAATCACACCCTTTTAATGCCCATCATCTTTTGTAATCAAATGTGTTTCTGATATTTTGCTAAACTTTGCCTGTGCTAATGGTTTCTCCCATTTTTTTTAAAGATGCTGTTAACACAAATGGCATGTTAGACTTGGTTAATTGCAAGTTTGAACAAACACTTCCATAAACTGTTGAATTGACTTTGAAATGAATTCCAGGGAAAGAAGGTAAAAAAAATAATAATAATAATGGCACGATCCAAACTTGGCTGTGGGCCGTCTCTAGTGGGAACAGATGCCCACCGATTTTGGCGACGAGTTTTGTTCCCTTCTATCTGTTGCAGTTCACAATCCTAATGAATGTTATGTTTAAATAACATGAATAAAGATAAAGTGAAAATGAATTCAACTCCAGTTTGAGCAGCGGAATAAAAATGAGCAAGCCGTATTATCTCTTGCCACCTAATCTGGGTTGAATTTCCTCTGTATCTTTTTTGTGTGTGTGTATGTGTGTGTTTGTTGAAGAATCTTTTTCTTGAGTCTCCTTGGCCATTGACAAGGTCTTTTGAGATGAATATGAAAAGATAGATTTAAAGGTTAAGGCCAGGGTCAGTTGGTTGCAGATGTTTTGTGAGAGATTGTTCGGTTGAGTTGCGGCTACTTCTCCTGACGAAGGAATTTCAAGCGGGCAGTCATGACCGGTGGGCTGCCGATGAAATGGGGTTTTGTCTCACAATTGATCCTCACAAACACAAACACACATGAGATGGAGTGTTTGCTCTTTTTTTATAAAAAGGGGGGGAGACAGTGGGGTCCTATCTCATATGTCGTCTTTATTTATTTATTTGCTTCTTCAATTCCTAACCTGTATCACTTTATGGGCTCAGAGCAGGTAACACCCAAGGAGTGTGTGTGTGTCTGTGTCTGAGTGTGCAGTTTTCCTAACCAACAATCCATCAATCAATGTGCATGCATAAAAGTTAGGGCACAAAAGCTATCAAAAGAAATGTTTTATATACTACAGACATACAGAATATATTAAGAGAATTCTAGTATAATCTTGAAAAAGGTTTTGAATTCAATATACAAATACTGTACGTGATTGGACATGTCACATCAAAACAAACAGAGCAGATGACAACGATAAAAGAAACAAACTTCCAATAAAATGGACAAATAAAATGCCCATTAAAAAAAACCAGGCTGACTTTGGGTGGCATCTGACTGACGTGTGCTCTGTGAACGGAAGGGACCTTTGCGCGAGGGGAACGTTCTCAGAGGAAGCTTTGCGTCGGTGGAATGCGCTTCCGTTCATGGAAACATGACGCCAAATGCCTCCCACATTTTTTTTAAAGAATCCAAACTTTTATTTCTGAGCACCCTGGAATGTTTTCACCACACAGAAATATTTATGAGAGTCGTTTGTTTGCATTAACCTTGGGAGGCAGGTGGTTGGTTATTGTCTATCTTAGCCAAAGGGTTTTTCAGCTCAGGATTGGGTGACACTGTAGCAAATGGCCATTTCAGTTCTTTATCGTGTGTACAAATTGGGAGCGTGCGTTCCGTTTTGACAAATGGATAGACTAACAGAATGCAGCCTCTAATGACAGGTAACCTGTGGGTTTCCCATTTCAGAACCCCATTTGTTAACTACTACCGGTAGTTGTTTTCCTAGGTTTTTATATATAACCATCTATTTACCTTGCCTGGGGGCAGTGTGGATATTCAAGATGGCACCCACTGGGAGATGGCTCCCCATTGCACCTCCTGTCACTGCTGACCGGGGGGGGGGGGAATAAGTTAAAAATTATTTTAAAAGCATCCCAAAATGAATTGGGTTATAAAATTAACCAGAACCCTCTAAATGCATCCAGAAATTAACGGCCCCCAAAGGAATCAAACAGCAAATAACTAAAACAAGTGGGGTTCCAAAATGATTTTATTTTTCTGTGCACCCCCCTTTATAAACTAGGCATCAGTGACTAGGCAACTGAGAGGGAATTTCACACCTGTTAGAATTCCAGAATTCCGCTTTTAGAATTCCAGTTTGTTTTCAGGATCACAACCTTGCTGGTTAGTTGGTATTTTGAAATTCAGGGGTACTTTTAAAAACAGCAGCAACCCTTGTGTAGTTGTTATTAAGTGGTTGTTTCTGCCGTTATTATTAACAAGACAGCTGTTTGTCGACCAAAGTGGCTGAGGGGGTTACACACACACACACACACCACACACACACACACTGACAGCCCAATCCTGTCTAGAATGCAGCAGTGGCGCTCCTAAGGCAGCCGCTGCAACCGAGCCAGGATTGGACCTGCGCCAGTGGAACTGGAGCACTCCTCAGAAGAAAGCAGGGATGTATCTAAGTAACTAGGTCACGAGTGCGAGTGCGAGTACGAGTCATTTTTGCAAGAGTGCGAGTCCGAGTGCGAGTCAGTGTCAAAATTTTTGGGCAAGTACGAGTCAAGTGCGAGTCATTTTTGCACGAGTGCGAGTTGAGTACGAGTAAGGCCAGAAACCACAAGTCACGAGTCGAGTCACTTTGGGGAAAATGGCTTTTCCCCTGAAAATGGGGTGGGTGGGTGTCTGTGTGTGGGGTGTGTGTGGGGACCTCTGAGACTTTTAAAGCACCCACTTGGCTCCCCCTATGCCCTTTCCCTCACCTCTCAGTCTTGTCACCACCTATCTGGTTTGGGAAAAACAAGCGTGTCTACATTCAAACCATTTATTATTCCCTCCCTGCACCTTCCCCTTGCTGAGCCAAGCATCCCTTGGGCTCGGAGTTTTGGTCAATGAGGAGGAACTGCTGCGGCAGCTTCGCCTTCCCTCACTCCTCCCCACCCCTCGTGCTCGGAGTTGTGGCCAATGCCAAACAGACAGCAACAAAAGGGGGGGGGGACTCAGAGCCAGGCTTGCTTTCCCACCCCCTTGAAAACCCTTCCTCCCTGCTGCCCTCCTCCTCCGAGGTCTCCACTGCGCTTGCCTGCCTGCCTGCCTGCCTGCATTGATGCTGGCCATTAAAGGAAAATGACTTGGAAATGGCAAGTCGTTACACCCACGAGTGCAAGTCAAGTACGAGTCCCGTGGGTCACGAGTGCGAGTACGAGTGCGAGTCAGTGGGTCACGAGTACAAGTACGAGTATGAGTCAGGGAAAAAGTGGCTAAGTCACACTTGCGAGTTGAGTCATTTGACTCGAGTCCCCATCACTGGAAGAAAGGGACATTCATTTGTCCCTTTCCCCTGGGTAGAGCCCCAGCTGGCCCAATGGGCCTCTTCGGATGTGTGCCAGCAAAATGGATGGCGCAAATCCAAGGAGCCGGTGTAAGGCTGGCCAGGCCCAGGACAGGGATAGGATTCGGCAGAGTGAGCACATCACCCAGGATCCCTTCCCCATCCCTGGTCTGGCTGGCCTATTTCCCCAGCAGGGCAACTGGAGCAGAAATAGTTTGGGCAGAGAGGGAGGGGGGGGGAGTGAACTCCCTGCCGATGCTCCTTCTCTGACCCATAACTGGGTCCAGGCTGGTTTTCCTCTTGCCTGGATGTTCTTGTTGGGAAGTGGGGATAAGACCACAGGTCCTTATTCCTGTGGACAACTGCAGAGACCAGACTGTGCTCTCTGATGTTCTGTTCTTATGCCTTGTCCAGGGAGACGGAATCAGCCAGCACTGCTCTAGTAAGGACCCTGTGTCACCAGTGTGTTCTAGTAAGAACCCGAGCAGGGTGAAGCCTGAAGGCTTGTGGTGGACTGCTGGGCTCAGATGTGCCAGTTCCAAACATCTGATTCCCTAAATTAAATCAAGGTGGATGTGCCCTTTGAAACACCAATGAGACACTGAATATCCTCTAATTTTGATTTTTCAGGTGGAAAATAGTCATTTAGGCGGGGCAGGAATATTGCCTCAAAAACACTTTGTGCAAATATTCCTCTCTTTTTTTGCACCCCCCCTCCCAAGCTGTTGCTGTTTTACCTTCTGATTTATTCACATGGGTGATCCCAGGCAATCAGGGATCACAGGAAGTCCTCCCAGTAGCACATAGCAGTTTGCATTTACTTGATGATGTCAAAGAGGGCAAATGAGGGCCATTGAGAATGCAGGCAATGTTTCCCAGATGATTGAAATGGATTAGTGTATGCATTCAGAGATTGCACAATGAAGTGAGATTTCATTACAAGTAGCCAATCAGATTTGGCTACATGATGATATCATTGAGGGCAATTGAAGTAGCGAAAGCAAGGCTTAACCGGACTTTATGGGGAGAGACCGAGCTACTGCTTCATGTCTCTTCTCTTCCACATAACTTTCCATAACGTTAACATAATGCCATGATGTCACTGTACTTGACATTGTCTCATCTCGTGTCATACTGGTGGGTGGGACAACGCACATGGTGATGATGTTGTCACATGTCATTTTTACTCAGATTTATGAGGAAGAGGCAGCAAAGAGACTTATGGCCCACTGTCGGGAATGGCACGCCGCCACTATAAATGGTCTGCCGCTGCCGAGTGTGAAGGAGCCGCCAGTGGAAGCAGCCAGCAGGTCCCTGCGCTCGCCAATGACCCCCCCCCCAGGATGCACCGGAGCAGGTAAGGTGGTGGGGGGGCAGGCTGTGGGAAGTTGAGAGTGGGGAATGGGCTGAACTGGGGCTCAAGGGCGGAAGGGGGAGGATCTCGTTGGCAGTTGCGCCCTCTTCCTTTCCTCGGGCCCATTGGCAGGAGATAGAACTGGGCTCTTTGTGGAGCCACAGCTCCCTGCCTCTCATAACTTTGAGTAAGCCTGAAGTCAGGATAATCCCCATAGGAAGCTGCTTTGTACGGAGTAGGACCATTGGTCCATCTAGCTCCACATGGTTGACCCTGATTGGCTGTCCAAGGTGTCAGTCAGGAATTTTTCTCAGCCCTACCTGGCAATGCTGAACCTGGGACCTTCATGCACGCTGGGATCTGCCTACTCTGTATGCAAAGCAGGGGCTCTATCACGGACCTGTGGCCCCTCCCCTGTGGCATAGGATCATGATATCATATAAAGCTTTTAACAAAAAAAAGTTCACAAAATGAGGTCAGTAGCAAAATAAACCAATAACCAGTTCCCTGCCGAGTCTAAAAAGATGCAGAAGAAACACCAGCGAATGAGAAGATAGAGAAGATAATATTCTGTGGGGAACGGCCCCAAATACGTTCACAGAGGGAGGAGTGAAAAACCGTAGAAAAGGGGAAGCCTTTTCACAACTCCGCTGACGATGTTCATGAGAAACGGTGCTGTTTTCGCTTGGCCCTAGAAATAGGAATGCGTGGCCTTTCTGTTGTCCAAATCCTTTGGTACGTGTAAGATCTTGGAAGTTAGAAGGAAATCCTTGCAGAATTTTAGAAGTTTCAGAAGTTTCCAGACAACAGCCCGGTTGCCGTCTTTTAGTGCGCTTGGCCTCAATTATCGCTTCTCTATCAGTCGCTCCTCACATTATCATTCTTGTGAGTTTTATTCTGTATAATGTTCTCAGTATAAGCCCTTGTGTATTATTCTGACATGATACTTCATTAAAAAGAGAAAGAAAGAAAGAAAAAACAGGGACCGGGTATAAAGATTATATGTATAAAACCTAAACTGGCTAATCTCACCGCTTCTTTGAATGGAGGAAAAGGTGATGATCCTTTTTGATGGTGAAGGAAAACTCATGTTTCTCATGATTAATCTGCTGCCTGACATGTTTGCTTGAAAACAAGTCTTTCTGAACTCAGCTTGTGACAAAGTTTCGTTCCTGGCCCCCACATTTAGCTGATGTTCTCAGGCTCCAGCTGCAACCACCCGTAACTACATGATGCTACACTGGTGGCTAAGAAATCCAGCTGTAGGCCAAAAGAAACTCAGGTTCACATTTCACCTGCATCATCGGTGACCTCTAGCAAGCCCTTCCCTTCCTTGCCCAGTTCTCACGAAGGGGGTAAACCTGTGTCTGTGGCTCCCATACTTAATGTTCTGTGTTATGCTGTCTGAATCAAAAATACATTTACTTGCTAAGAATCCCAAGTTGTGTTTTTTTAAAACAACAACGAACCAATTTTTCATTCTTCATGATTGCACAGCTGTGCCTAGAAGCATGTGACTGGGTGCAGGGGGCCCTGCCCTCTTGCTCTCTTCCCAGGTGGGGAACTCTCTTTATGTGCTTATGTGGACAATTAGGCAGCGGGGTCCCAGGTAGTTCTCTGGAAACCCCCCCCCCCCCGTCTGCACTGTCTCTGTTGCCACCTCAGTCCTCTGCTCACAACCACCAGGAACTCCTTCGCCCTGAACCTGAAGGCTTGGTTGGTTGCCAGGCAGAGTCTCACTGGTCCCCACCACCACCACCACTCAGTTGTCTCTCTCATGCAGCCCCAGGACCAAGTGGTTGGGTGATGACTCGGTGGCCCTGCCCACTGATCCACCATAGCCAGGGAAGAAGGGTTCTGGCTCTCAGCTCTACTGAATTCAGGAAACCTACATAAGAACATAAGAAGAGCCCTGCTGGATCAGGCCAAAAGCCCATCTAGTCCAGCTTCCTGTATCACACAGTGGCCCCACCAGATGCCTCAGGGAGCACACAAGACAACAAGATAACCTGTTTCCCATTGACACTCCCTTGCACCTGGCACAGAGAAACCCCACTTCTAAAACCAGGAGGTTGCTTATGGCTTGTAACCTGTGATGGTCTTTTCCTCCATGAATCTGTCCAAACCCCTTTTAAAGGCATCTAGGCCAGGTGCCATCACCACATCCTGTGCCAAGGAGTTCCACAGATGAATTACACGCTGGGTAAAGAAATATTTTCTCTTCCTCTCCGTGCCTCCTGCCTCTTTTCCTCCCTCCAACTTCGGCGGCTGGTCATTGTCCCCTCTTCTGTGGGGACAATCACTGCTGGTCACCTCGGATAGAAGTGGCCATCGCTCCCGGCCTCTCAGGTCGCCATGGGGCCATGGAGTGTCACACTGGGCAATACCTGATGAAACTTCAGAAGCCAGAGGAGATGCTAAATGTCACTTCTATTGGACTGAATACCATGACTTCACCATCCAGTACGGGGACTACGTAGCAGAAGCCATTCTCAGTCTGACCTCGGAGGACGAGCTGGTTCATATGGGAGAAGGCCCCAGATACCCCAGGCATGAACCACCATGGTCAGGTCTGACCAACTCAAGTACAGATGCAGCTGATTCTCCAGCCACAGCGGGGCAAAGGTCCTGGTGGTCCAGGAGGAGTAGAGAACCCAGAAGGACCCCGAGGCTGCGAAGCTGCTCCTTCAGAGGGAGGGAATGTAGCCCCATTCAGGACAGGTTGGCAACCCAGCACCTGAGTTCTTTGAATCAGGCGGTCCTTCATTTTGTCTAGATTTAATTTCAGCTTGTTGACCTTCATCCAGTCCCCAACTGCTTCTAGGCAGTGCTCCAGGATTTCGATATCCTCCCTGGGATTAGATGTCATAGTGAGATAGAGCTCTTATGTAAAGCTATCTGGATGAGTCCCGTGGTATTCCCATTATGGCTGCCATGCATGCATGGTGCTTCTACCCTACAAGGGCAGGCAGCAAATGGGCAAATGGGTTAGGTGGCCCCAAAAGTATTTAGATGGCAGGCAGCCCCCAGGCCCTGCCTTCCTAGATGTCCATAGCTGATTCAAGGATTTGAACCCAGATCTAAAAATCTAAATCCAGCATCATAAGCTGAACCACACTGGCTGTCATAAAGCGGAGACAAATATTCATGCGTTAACATGTCTATGATGGAGTGCATGAACTGTTTTCTGCTCTCTCTCTCTCTCTTTTTTATTGTACTTATTTCAAATTGAAATGATGTCTGTTCTACATCGCATTCGCTGCAACCCCATCTTGCAGACGTCAGGGATAGGGGATATCAGGTCTCGAGCTTTGGGATTTGGGTTGATTAAATGCCATCCCCATTTCATCTTTTGTGTCTATGTGGAATGTCATTTGAAGAAGTCATATTTATTTTTTTTATTTGCTCTCCTAGATATATAAAATGTATCTTTTTTAATATATTTTTTAATCTATAGCTCAAGTAGTCAACCGCTTGAAAAAAAATATGTAACTGACAGTATGTGGGTTTTATGGAAGTGCTGGCATTAAAGGGCATTATTTAAATTTGCTTCTAAATACTTGTTTGATAAGTAGGGATCTGTATGATTTATTCATCTCACAATTTACTAAGGCATGTTAGATAGCTCTCTTCTCATTCACTCCTTCCTGTCACTCTGTTTTTATATATGTTAGTTTAAAAAGATTTACCCAATGTAAATAAGAACAATTATAGAATTACAGAGCAGGATTACGTCTGCGAGAACTGAGGGGAGGAGGGAGGAGGGGGAGATGGAGGGGAAATAACCCTACAGTGTATTCTTAGTGGCTATTCTCTTCGACTCCATCATTAAGGGAGGTATTCAGGAATGTCTAGAGGGTGAAGAGAGCAAAAGTGTGTTTTCTTTTCGATATGATAGCTGCATTGAAGATATTCTTCCCTTTACAATGGATTTTACCTAGCATTATCTTTGTAGGAAGCTGCTTTCAGCTGAAAAGCAGAAGTGAATAGGAGTGTCATGACACGGGATTAACAGTACAACCGGATAGTAAATCAAATGTTTGAGATGGGGGGGGGGGGAGAGAAATGTCTAATGTGACACGCATCACTAGAACGAACTGGCATCGTTTCATGGAGACGAGCGGGCAGATAATATATAATTATCCGGCAAGGTTCTTGAGACCTGTACTTTAATGCAACTTTGGGGGAACACGCAACCCATTTTAACCAGTCAATCTCTCTGTAATGAATCTAATCGCAGTGTAAAACATTCCCAAAGACTGTAGGCCATACTGAGTACTAATTAGAGAGACAGCCCACTTTTAGAGAGAGGGAGAAGGAGAGAGAGAGAGAGGAAGAGGAAGGGGGGGCTGGAGTGTCATGGTAATCAAATGGGCCTGAGAGCTCATTTCTTTGTAGACGTTCTCAAAAGCCAACAGGTTCCAAATGATGACAATATTTCCCCCCTTATGGGGTTTCCTAACCCCTCCCATCCCATCCCGTCCCGTCCGTCTGGGCAAAACTGCCTGCTAAAATGAACGCAACTGATGGATGAGGCACTGAGGGCGTCAACCTGTGGCAGGATTGCACCGTTTCAGACCCCAGTTGAGGAGTTGCTCCTCTCCGTATAAAGAACTCCCCTTGTCCACACAGAAAATGGCCTCAAGTCAATGAGAGAGGAGCGAGCCCAGTTTTCCTCATGGAGGGATTTATTTCCTTTTGGGTGGAGAAGCGTTTGGTCGGGAGAGCCCCTGCCTGCAGTCTGAGGAGGTCTGTCCTGCTGACGGTGACTGAGCACCTTGCCTGCTATTTGTGAGAATCAGGCTTCTTCACCGTCTGCCACCTACCTGCCCAAACAGTAGCCATGGAGCCAAATGCTGCCCTCTGTATTTCTGGCCCCGCAGAGGTTTGGCATCCTCTCCATTTGGCAGCTGCAGGAGGCCACAGAACATAGCGGGTGCCTAGCGGGCCCTTGTCACATTTAGCCGGTTTCACATACTCCATGAAGGGGAGAAATGCTGCCATTGTATCTGCGGTCCCCCCCCCTTCCCAGTGCTGTCCGTGGGGCCAATTGAAGCAGGGGGGCACTCATCCGTCCGCCTACTTGTCTCCACTGCTTCTCCTTCTCCTTCCACTGCCTGGATTGGAAAAGGGAGAAGAGGACAGAGAGGAAGAGGAAATGTGGAGGGGAGGAGAGTGCCGAGCTAGAACATTGGAGGGTGGGAGGAGCAGAGGCTAGGGGCAGCGTCTGGCAGGCTGCCTCGGACATCAGAAGGTCTGGAGCCGGCCCTGTCCACCGTCCACCCATGTGCTGTGCTGCTCGTGGATTGCTCAGCTGCCCACTGTGGCTACGTCAAGTACCCCATTTCCTCCTCTGTCCAAGAAGCACCCTGCCAGCTGGCACCCAGGGTAGGAATCAGACCACTCTCTCTCCCATTTCCAGCCTTTTCCCTTTCTTCCCCACACCCTTCCTCTAAGCGCTGTCTCAAAGTGCAGCTCAAGCTCCCGCTGAGCTGCTCTCCAAGAAGCCTTCCCCTTCTTGCAGTCTCGGCTCCCTTGCTTCCCCCCCCCCCCACTGCTGAGCCCTCCGGGGTTTGACTATCAAGCCCTTTTCTGCTTTTCCCCACCTTTGAGCCAGGAGATCACTGTGGCAAACCAGCCCCATGATCTCTGCAACAGCGCAAGCCTCATCTCAGCAGATATGGCTAGCTAGGGGAAACTTGACCTTTGGCACCCCTGACCACTGGCCCCCAGGGCCCCCCCCATCTTCTGCATGTTGTGAGAGTGAGCGTCCTGGAGTCCAGGACTCCTTGGTCTGTCTTTTACTGTTCAAGGGGGAGGCCTAGAATTTAGCCCCCAGCCTCCAACGCACAGTTCCCCTTCCCCGATCTGCCACGGACTCCAAGAACAAGGATTACCGCTTCCAGTTGCTTTCCATCGTGGAGGCTCTTGGGATACTGGTTCAGAGTAATCGGGCAGTGGGAGAGACGAGCTTCCCCACCGCAGGAGAGCGAAGGGTTCTCATCTACGGCCCACCATGGGGCTGACTCCTTGCCTGCAGTCCTGCTTCAGGCTCCAGAGGACACCGGCCCAACCAGAGTCTCAGGCTGCGGCTGCATTAACCTTCGGTGCTTTCCTGCTTCTTCCCTCCCTCTTCCATGGCCTTCTACCTTTTCCCCAACTCCCTCGCTACTGCATAACTCCCATTCTTCTCTCCTAGTAATCTTCCTGATTTCTTGAAGACGCTGCTCTTCCTCCTCCTCCTTTCTTCCCTCTTATTTTGTGCTCATAGGGGAAGCAGTCTCCTTCAGTACGCATTCCGAAAAGAGAGCACTAGCCCAGAAAGTTTCTTGCTCAGCATCACCATCAAACTCACCTGAAAACAAGAGAGAGCAGCAGCATCAGATAACAAGGAGTTGGAGGGACATACAGTACATCAGGATGATCGATGACTTGCCTTCAACTCCAGCCTAAATGTTCACAGCTGTCCTGTGCTTCTGTTTGCTTCAGCCTGGAGCTCATTGCCGTCATTCACATACTGCCTCTCTCTGGATTTCGGTGCTGGCATAGGTGGTCTATTACACCAGAAATTCTTCGTAAGGTAGCAGGTCACCCTGTGCTGCAAAATGTCCAAAGCAGGAAGGCAGCTAAGAAAGTCAGAAATATCCTGCTGGATCAGCCCAAAGGCCCACCCAGCCTGGCACCCTGTTTTCCACCACAGCAGCCAATCAGATGCTTCTCAGAAGCCCACAAATGGGACCTGAAGATGACTGCGTCTAGCCAGCCATCGCCGCCAACAGCCATTTTCAGGCCTGTCTTCAATTATCGCGCTCCTTCCATGTGTGGAGGGCATGCAGAGTCGTGAAAAAGACTTTGGAGAAAACGAGTGCAGACAAAGAAGAAATACAGGTGGGCCCCCATATCCACTGATTCGCTATCCACGGTTTCAGTTATCCACGGATCATGGGGACCCCCCCCAGGCTTTTACTTTTTTCCCAGTAACCTTCGTTTCTTCCTTAAAGAAACAGGAGAAGCAGCCTCTGGCTGCTTATCACAGGCAAGTAGAACGAGACTAAGTACTAGAGAGGCTCTGCAAGGTTAACAGAAACCTTGCAGAGCCTCTCTAGAACTTAGTCTCGTTCTACTTGCCTGCAACGGAGGCTGCTTCTCTGTTTGTTTTAAGGAAGAAACAAAGCTTGCTGAAAGAAAAATAAGAGCTGGGGTGGGGCAAGCATGCCTGCCTGTAGGGGGAGGCAGGGTGGGGGGCCCTCAGGAAACCATGGAGGGGGTGTTCGCTCTTATCCACGGTTTCAAGTATCCACGGAGGGGCCTGGAACATATCCCCAGCGGATATGGGGGCCCACCTGTAACGGCTACGTAACATTGCGAAGATTTCTGCTCACTTGCACCAAAGATACACCAACAACTCGTTGATATCTTGCATGTTTAGGACAGCTCAAACTGTTGAGGCAAGATTTTGAAAAGTAGCATTGTTGGTCCTTTCATTTCAGGATGGGAAAATAAAGGATATACCGTATTGGTCTGAGTATAAGACTCACTTTTTTCTCCTAATTTAAGTTTTTAAACTAGGGGTGCGTCTTATAATCAGGCTGTTGCAATTTAATGCCAGTGATTTAATTAATTTTTTTTAATAGCACCAAACTTTAAGGGTGCGTCTTATAATCAGGTGCGTCTTATACTCGGGACAATACGGTAAATATGCCATCTTGTCTAAATTGACCAATTATCTAAAGGTGAAAGATGAAAGACATTACTGTATTTTTCATATTTTTATACTGCCCTTCCTCCAAGGACCTGAGGGTGGTGTACATGATTCCTCCCCTCCCATTGTCCTCACAATAACCCTGTGAGGTAGGTTAGGCTGGGAGGTAGTGACTGGCCCAGGGTCACCCAGTAAGCTTTATGACTGAATGGGGATTTGAACCTGAATCTTCCAGGTTTAAGAGCAGCACCAGAACCACTACACCCTTCCCCTTTGACGAAGCAAAGCACATGCATACATATTTGATTTGTGCAGTGAAAACTTAAATTATTCCTTACAATTCAAATTATTCCTTACGATCCTTAATTGTGACAATTCATTGTGGCAAGATATATACTAATATTCATAATTTTTTTAAAACCAGCTTTCTACAATACCATGTTCATTTGGAGTTACAAAATGCAGAGTAGGGTACCAATGGCTATTATAGCCCTTTCTTTGCCGATTTTTGTTTCAGAGTAGTGAGGAAGAACAGAATACCACCATGTATTATATTTCAGTAAAACAACTTAAAACCTTGACTTTTTTTGTTTTTCTTGCTTTTTTTTTGTTGTCTTCAAGAAGTCTCTCTCCGCCCCCCCTCGATCGACACCACCATACCGGTATAGGAAAGGACCATACCCTATTTGTTTTCTGTGTTTTATAGATAGACTGCTCAGAATACGTACAAGCCATAAACATTATGAAAGGTTGACAGTCTTACGGCCCAAACCTATTGAAGACTAGCGCCGGCGGAATGTGCATTCCGCCAGTACAAGCTGCCGGTGTGCTGACGGGAAGGTCAGAGACTTCTGGAACACACCTGAATAGCTTTCCATTTTGTTCTTCATTCGTTTGCATGGGGAAAGGGGCTTACACCAGCAGAAGCCAAATCGAACCCCCCTTCTCAGTCCTGATCTGCCTGCACGGGTTAATGCAGACTTGCATCAGTGATATCAACAAATGTCCCTTTACCCCGAGGAGACCCCCAGTAGCCCAAGCTCCCCCAAGGGATGCAGCAGAGGCTGCACCAGCACCGCTGCATCACCGTGCAGGGGTTTCGGTAGGATTGGCCTGCCCGCCCTATATGATGAGATGTCCCATTTTGGCCTTGTTGACCATTCACATGGTCCCACCCTTTTGACTTAACCTTCCATGTTTTTCCCCCCCTCTTGGTAAAACTGGGGAGAATTTTACTGAGTAGCCTGTACTTCACATGTTGAATTTTACTGAGTAGCCCGTACTTCACATGCCCAGGTTCATTTCTGGTGTCCCCAGTTGAAACATCTCCTCTAGCAGCCTGGCTAGCTAGATGGACCAGTAGTTCCATATGCCCATATTCCACTGATTCACTCATGAGTTAACGGTGCAGTCTGGGAAACCGAACACCCCAGAATAGCTTTCCATTTGCCATCCGTTGTTGTTCTTCATTTGTTTGCATGGGGAAAGGGGTTAAATGAAGGCTTGCACGACATCCCTCTAATATTTCCCTGCAAAGTTAGTACAAAAATATTCTGTGCCACCAAAGCCCATTAAATATTCAAACTTTAATATATATTCCTCAGTAACAAATGTACAGTTAGATAACACATAAAGAATTATGAATGACTAATTATATTTTGCATATTTACAGCAAAGACAATTAGCAAATAGCTTTTATATGCAAAATAAATGAAAAAGTAATTAAGATGCACTAACTAGAGCAGCAGTATCAAGTCTGTTGTCTTGTGATTCACTGCTACCAAACATAATAATTATGCATTCATTGTCATGTAATTAAAACAGCTCTGTCCTTTAGAAAACTGGTTATTTACTGTATAATAACCTGAAGAGTAGCAGAAGTTCCTCATAATAGTGAGAAGGATAATTAAAACATTGCTGCATGCAGGCCGCTCAGCCAGTGGAGTTTATTATCGTTAACTTGAGTAAGAGACCCATTTCTGATGGAATTTTGAATCATCTTCCAAGCTCAACAATTCTGGAGTACAAATGTGATGTGTTCTCTGTATGAGCAGTTAAAGGGTCAGTCCCACTGCAGGGCAATAAAAAGATGCCGTTGTCTTTGCCACCGACTGATGCCTTGCTCATCGTCAACCCAGCTGGCATTCCAATCCAACCCATCAAGGAGTAGAGCGATCCGCTGTACTGACAAGCCAGAGCACTCTGATTGAAGTCGTTTGAAGTCCTCTTAACCTTGATGGTACCTAATCATCGTCAATCCAAATACTGGGTCTCGACTGGGTTGTGGATCAGGCTGCAACAGTTCATTCAGTCTCCACCCTTCTGTGGGTCAGGAGTCAGATCCCAGCTCAGAAATGGGAAAGGTGCCTATTATTTAAGTTACCCACGTTTTTCTGGCACAAACTTCAGCTTCAGCTGCACAGGTGAAGAGGTGGTTCCTACAGTGGATTCAGTGTGGCAAATGCTCTTGATTGGACCTGGGCTGGTTTGGAGTTGTGATTGCTCTACCATGCACCCAGCTCCCAACCCAATTTGTATGTATCTGACCACTGAACAGTGGCTTGAAGGCACGGTACTGTATATGTGGACTTAGGTGGACTGGCAACATTGTGAGGAAATCCGATAGCCACGCCACCAAGAGCTCACAGGTCGGTCTGATGATGCTCGACCCATGCTCCTAAAATGGTTGGGTGAATCAGCCTTTAAGTGCTGAGACCGCCACTCCCTTGCCTTTGCTTGTCCAGGTGTTGCCTAGGTGTTGGTCCCGATTGGTGGATGATCATGGCTGGTACCAATTTCAGCAAAACTAGGATGTTGCTCTAGCAACAATCCGGAGCGGGTTGAATAGTCCTGCTGTCACTCCGGTCAGTGTTCCTAGCTCCTCTCTCTCTCTCTCAAAAACGGTTAGGCCCGAAGAGGGTGATGATGTCTTTTTCTCCAGAGCCAACTCCAATGGAGCTGGGGAGCTTCTTACACTACCAGAAGTTCTGGGAAAGAGCCCCAGAGCAGGTGGTCAGGATGCTCCCAGGTCCACCAGAACTGAGGCTCCAGGGTTGCCTGGCCAGGTGGGCTTCCAATGTGTGTGGACCCTTAGCCAGCGCCTCACCTCTGGTGCCACCTTTGCCGTAGGGGAGCAGCTGGGCAGGGCTGGTGTGGGCTGGGCTGGTGACTAGGTTCTGAGGTCTTTCTGGGGACAGGAGTCCCTGCACCCAGTCGTCCCTGGGTGCTGTGTCCTTGGACTCCCACCTCTGATCATAGGGGTCCAACTCCTGGATTCTGACAACACACAACCCTGACTCTTACACACAACCCTGACTTTTAGCACACAATTCTGACCCTTACACACAAACACCAAATGCACAGCCAGTGGGTGCCTCTGGATTTGAGCGTGTGACCGGTAGGCACCACAGCCCCATTTCCTTCCCCACATGTTTCCTGCATGAACTTCCGCACATCCTTACAAGTTAGTTATTAAGGGCCCAATCCTAACTAAAGCCTCCCATGTTGATGCAGCCATGCCAACAGACTATGTGCTGCATCCAGCCGGGGGGGGGGGAGTCCGGAGGTCTCCTCAAGGTAAGAGAACTTTTGTTCGCTTACCTTGGGGTAGGCCTCCGCTACCCCAGTGGGTCAGCTATTTTGCTGATGCAGAACTGAGGAGATTAAGGGAGAGGGAAGGGGGAGGAGGAAGGAGCTTAGGATACTGGCGCACACGAGTGCCAGTGGTAACTGCCCTTCCCTCCCCCATTCCGCCTTCCTCCCCGCCCCCAGCCTAGAAACTTCCCCATCCCTCCCCCTCTCTCCACCATTCCTCCCACCTCCTGCCTCTGCCGCTGGCTTACCTACGCTGCTGGCGGGAAGCCTGCCCGTTGGTCTGCGCACAACACCGCCAGCCATCTGCACTGGCAGCAGCCTTGTTGCGCGTGCTGGCAGAATGTCACGTCTGCCAGTGGGCGGGCACTTCTGTCTGCGGAACATGTGTTCCACTGGCAGGCTGGCCCATCAGGATCGGGCTGCCAGTTACGTTCCTGACTACTTTCTTAACTCTCTTACATAAGCCCTGTGCAGATGCACACGGTGCATGTGGATTATGATTGTGCCAGTTGGCTTTTGTCCACTTGACATGCCTGCCTTCCATCTCATGTGCATGGTGTCCGATGCTGCCTATCAGTCACCATGCTCACGTACACTGCAGTATGTGGAGGTCAGGCATGCTGAGAGGGTGGAGCCAATCAGTCCGCCTCCCACACAGATGTGCTGAAAAGGTCTGCACAAAGCTCCTCCTCCGTTGACAAGCAAAAGGGCAACCAGCAGACAGACTGGCAGGCGGCACACCTAGAAGAAGACAGTCGGCAAGGAGACCGGAGAGCAAGCAGGCACAGAGTGAAGTACAGCAGGGAGCCAGGAAGAAGCCATTGACTAGGTCTAGGCACAAAGAGACAGTGCCGTGTACTGGTTTCAGTGTCAGCCTAGCCCTGGAGAGGCTGGGAGCTCAGCTCCTCCCTCAGCCATGCCGTTTGCTGGGTGACCTTGGGCCATTATCTCTCAGTCTGCCCTACCTCACAGGATTGTTGGGAGGAAGACGACTCTGCATACTGCTGCCCTGGGCTCTTGAAAAGGCAGGGTGTAGGTATCATAAATCAAAGCGTGGCAGAGGTTGCCAACTGAATGAAACAGGCCTGGCCAGACGTCCTTCTGCATTTGGGTCAGCGAGCAGAAGGGTAGCTGCAGAGCGTCGGTCGGTGAAAAGACTGTGGAACTCCTTGCCACAGGTTGTGGTGATGGCACCTGGCCTAGATGCCTTTAAAAGGGGTTTGGACAGATTCATGGAGGAAAAGACCATCACAGGTTACAAGCCATAAGCAACCTCCTGGTTTTAGAAGTGGGTTTTCTCTGTGCCAGGTGCAGGGGAGTGGCAGCAGGAAACAGGATTTATCTTGTTGGCTGTGTGCTCTCAGAGAGGCATCTGGTGGGGCCACTGTGTGATACAGGAAGCTGGACTAGATGGGCTTTTGGCCTGATCCAGAAGGGCTCTTCTTATGTTCTCATGTTCTTATGACTCTTGACCAGAGGGACTCAGAGGCGGCCTGAACAGCGGAGAGGGGAAACCAACTGCAGCCACAGCAGCTCCTACGCTGGCTCCCAAACCAGGAGTCCTGGGAACTGTGGCACCGCAAAGGGTGCCTCTAACAGAGATTTGGTGGCTTTGCAGAATTACAGTAGCCCCATTCCGGGGGGGGGGGGGGAGCCATTATAACTGATGCAGCATAGTGGCTGAGGGACTGCGCTCCCAGTCAGACCATCCCCAGTTTGAATCTCGCCTGTGTCAAGAATTCAAGGGGCCTTAGGCAAACCATTCTCTCTCCGCCCCATACCTACTACACTCATCAGGATAATGGTACCAACCGACCTTACAGGGCTGTTGTAAGGACTGCAACGTAATGGATGTGATGTGAACTGAGCAAGGCTGAACCAGACGCTTTCCGCTGGGGGGCTCTACGACATGGACCAGAGATGACGGAAACGCTTCACGGAACCGGAGACCCTTCACGACACTCCCGCTTCATGAAACGAGGGTCACCCCCCCCCCCCCGCGTGTGCCCCAAATGAAGACCTTCTCAATCAGCAGAGAAAATGGTACCTTTTAGGTGACAGGAGAAGAGGTGATGCGAGGGCTTTTGAAAGGAAGACTCTCAAAGCCCCCAAAGTGGCAGGAATCAAACAGCCGTCGCCACAAGCTGGGCTTACGCCTGACTGTAATAATCCAGAAATGAACATGGATTCTGAAGAAGTCGCTTCTTCAAACTTCCATGCAACAATTAAGTATTCCATTGTCATGGCTCAATTAAATGGTATGGCCTGAGAAAATTGGGGATTGTAAAGTGAGGATGGAATGCGCTTTGATCCTCCTTCCAGGGTTATTGTTTCATTAATAAATGAACATGTCATTTGTCTCACCAGAGGGAGCTCATGCCCTCCAGGCTCTCTTCCCTTTTTTGTTCAGGTTTTATAAAGATGAATTTCCAGTGCTCTGAAATACCATGGATTAGAAGTTAAGCCTGACAGCACTTCGGGGAGCAGTGAGCTTAAAGAGCCCCACACCGGTCTCCAAAGCACTTGTTTACTAATAGAGGAAACTGGGGACCGTCTGCAGCTGCTGATATCGTATTACCATTTGGAAAGACAGTAGCTGAGATAACAAATCACACAGTTTTAATAATTACTCCTGCATCCCCCCCCCTTTTTTTTTGTTTCCTGCGTGACTGCCAAGGCTGGATTCCATCCAAATAAACAGATAAAAACAGTATGGAACTTTTATCTTTTAACGATAATGACAACACATCATGTTCTGCAAAAAAGTTTCCTGCTGGAGTTCTCTCTCACTCTTTTTCTCCCCCCCCCCATTTCTCAAGTTTCAATAAAATGTAATTATACTTTATAATTCCACTCTTTTAATCTTTGCTTCCAAAAAAAAAACCCCTCCAAAAAGGAACCCGACACCCACGATGTTCTCCATTTTTTGAGCTGTGTGCGCCAAAGCTTGGGGCAATGGCACTTATGGGCTTCCCTACACTGAGTTGGCTGAAAAAACCCTCTATCTGTGGGTAAACCTGCCATCAGAAACTATATGCACCATCAGAGCTAGTTTGCATTCAAATTAGCACCTACTTTAATTTGGATGCAAAATAGCTCCATTTGCACCATTATTAAAACACACACACACACACACACACACACACACACACACAAAGAGAGAGAGAGAGAGAGAGAGAGAGAGAGAGAGAGAGAGAGAGAGAGTGAGTTAACTAACTCATTTGGCAATGAATGGATGCTAAGATATATTTCTTCGTCTTTCTTTAATCCTAAATTGAGCTGACATGGTATATTTTAATATCAATAGATTAGTCATAAAGAGGAAACCCTATTTAGAAAATCTGCATTTTTAATATGCTCTCTGGGAGTCAAAAATGTGCCCATTTAAACAAATACTGGATTGCATTGGGCTGCTATTGCTTCTCCTACTGTTCTTGGGGGAAGTCTCATATTGTTGTAGAAGACTAGCAGGCGGATCTATTTGCTAAACAATGGCATGGACTAATTTCTGGCAGTGGAGAAAAGAGATAAATGTACTGTGATTACATCTCAACCACAAAACCTGAAATCTGCGAGCATAAAGGTAACCTAAACTTTCCCCATAGCTTTTGCTTTGGTTGTGATCAGCCCGTGTTCCATTGGGTGATTAAAGAGAATCGCTCTCTCGCTCTCTCTTGCTCACTCGCTCGCTCTTTTTTTTTTTAAAGCATTATTTCAGAATAATCTTAATTGGTGCAAGGTTGAGGCCTTTCTGGGAGGGGAGGGAAAAGGTTGAATAGTCTTTTCAAGTCACATGAAAGTTTCTGGGATGAATGTACGATAATTAGATTAATAAGTAGCTTAATTTATCACAGCTGAGGATTTCAACAGCCACACATTAGAGCAAGGGGCGAGGGGAAGGGAAAAGACTCGTGTGCTGGTTTTCGCTTTAAAAAAAAGGGAAAAATGTGCTGAAACTCGATTAACCTTAAACACAAAGTGCCTTTCTTTTTTTGTGTGTCAATTCAGCAGTTAGGGAAGAAATTAAACACACACACACACACACACACACACACACACACACACACACACACACACACACACACACACGAGAGAGAGAGAGAGAGAGAGAGAGAGAGAGAGAGAGAAATAACATAAACAGGAAAGGCCTGTTCTGTCCTCTTTGTGTTTTCCAGCTAATGAGAGGCATTACGATTTGTCGAAAACAACTTTCCCTTATGAGGTTATTCTCCATAAAATGTTGGATTTGAAAGGAAACCTATGGCTTTCCTTTTAGAGTGTTGGATGCTTTCATCATTCAAGATGTGCTGGAGGGTCTGGCTATACATAGGGCTTGGCCATGGCGAAATTAATAAGAGTAATGTGGTATCCACCAAGGGCAATACAAACACCATAGGTATCTAATGTTGCCATGCGCTGACTTCTTTATGCCAGCTGTTGGACGCCACTGAAACAGATGCAGAACATCAGGCAATCAAGGAAATTTCTAGTATTGAGAATTGAACAAATGGGCAGTAATCACAGAAGCCATAGGGCACCACGTATACAATTGCAGAAGAAAGGCAACAGAAATCTTTTCATAGTAACAACAACAACAACAAAAATCCTTTAAATTAGAAGCAATAGCTCTGAACTGGAACAAAAATGCCGCATTTCTTCCAAACAGACCATCCCTTGCAGCGCTGTCAGGATGGATGCTCTTGACGACAGCCATTCAAAAGAATTGCTCGTTCCCTCCTTGTGTTCTTACAGGAGGATTCATTGGGAGAATTCTGATCTACCTCTCTCTGTTTTGATGTTGCCACCCAGGAACATGGTACTTTGGCGTCTTCTTGTCATTATTTATCAGCCCCGATGCCTGATCTCGTTAAGCTAACTCTTTAACTTTTGGGGTCTTATAAATGGGGGGAGGAGGGGAGAGAAATTCCCAGTGCTTTTTATGAAGATTCTTGGCACTCGTGCAAAGGGAAACCAGCACTGGTGTCTGCAGCTGAGTCCTGTGGTAGCTGTCAGGTCCCTCCAGTCGTCATCATCTTGAGAAGACCCTAATGCAAGCCCAGCAGTCGAGAGATGCTCTTCTCCTGTGTTCCCTGGTTCTCAACAAGGATTGCCTCTTTGAAATGAGATGATAAGCCGGCGCGTGATATTATTTGCAGCCATCTCCAGTGCAGAATCCACTCTCTGTAGTAGCCTAAAGGAGAGGGGAGGGGGAAACAGAGAACACCCATACTTTAATGAACTGAGAAATAACACAACAAACTGTTGCTTTTCCATTTTATCAGGCATTTAAAAGAGAGGGCTCCTGGAAAAAAGAGTGGGGGGTTGTAGAAACTATCATTATAGAGCAGATGGTGCATTCAGAATACACTGTTGTGTCTGAGAGGTTGATACTGGAACAGGGAGATCATAAAATATTGGAAGTGGTTTGGATCGCTTCTGCAATTGCCTGCTTGATAAGGCTGATAAGTATAACCAGTAGCTTAGGACAATCGATTCTTCTCCCTAGGAGATCTCTCTGAAAGCTCACATCTTCCCTTCTGTTTATATAAAAGCAACACTTTCAAGATGTTTTATCATCCAGAAGCAAATATGACATGGAGTTGCAAACAGATTTTTTTTTTAATCTTGAAGGGGGGAAAAAATTAAACCAGCCAGCATTTAATTATGTATATTGAGAATATTGGAAGAGAGGAAGAGAATCTTGGGCATGCTATTTCTTTCAGCCCAATGAACCCAAGTGTCTGTCTCTAATCTAAAATGGATATCTAATTATTGTTTAATGTTATTTGTTTAGTTGGCGTGAGGACTTCTAATTTGCCTTTAAATGATTCATTTAGTGTTTAAATAAAGCTCCTTTTATTTAATAATGTTTTCTTTAACCAATCTTTGCTAATGTCAATACGCTCTTTGTTTAACCTTCTTAAAGGAAACGTTTCCTCCGCTCCGAGACAATTAGGAATTATTACAGCAGTATAGGGAGGGGAAAAAATGAGCTAAGTAATCAACAAATGGTATTGTGATGTGGCAAAGACCAGAATATTCCCTCCAAATTGCAGAGGCAAAAGAAGAACGTGTGGTTTTGCCAGACGGTGGGCCTTTTCGATCACCAGTGGAACGGCAGTTTCTGAGGAAACGACAAGGCTCCCGGCTCCCTGTTTTCTTCACGGGCAAATGTGCGGCAGGGGAAACTGTGCAGGTGAAAAGCAGCAGGCAGCGAAGGGGTGCGTTACCCTTTCTGCACACCTGCTGACTGAGTCTTCCCTACAGATGATCCCACATCATACTGAATTTCGTCCCCCCTGCAGTTGGGCCCAGAAACCAGAAGTAGCGCCTCAGCTGAAGGGAAAAAATGGCTGTGGGGGAGCATTTGAAAGGGAAACCACCGCTAGGCGCTGTACCGGTTTCCCCCTCCCGCCTGCCTGCCACTTTTCTCCTACAGTGCCACTCTGTCCCTGCACTAGAATGCCCTTCACAACTGCAGGTCTAGGAACACAGGTGTAGTTTTACCTTCCTCCACTCCTCCCCACACATTCTTTCAGGGTTGTGGCGTGCAGGGGAAAAGCCGGGGAGGAACTGAGGAGGAATGACAAACAGCAAATAGCTGTTGCAGGCAGTCCAGCAGCAGTGAAGGGGGGAGGGGGCGGTGAGCCCCTGGGTGGCACGCAGGGGCTGCGGGGGGCACGTGGGGGTAACAAAGTGGGCAGCAGGGGCGCCAACCATGCCATTTCGTCGGTGGTAGGAGCAGGGAGCAGGGGCAGAGAGGGCAATTGTTTTGGCCCACCCTCCTGCCCTGTGCCACTGAAGGCACTTTTAGCAGCGGCGGCGGTGATGTCACCAGAGGGCGGCATCGTTAGCCGCTGCATTCCAGGGCCAGCATACCCTTCTTCAACAACCTTGACTGGTCCCTCTGCATGGATCGTGTGTTTGTGTGTGTGTGTGTGTGGGGGGGGGGGTATCCTGCATGAGTGGCTCAGGGTGGTGCAGCAGTGGCCACGCCAAGGGATGCAGGGGAAGAAGCAGGTGGCGAGGAAGAAGTGCTCTGAAGCCTGGTTCTGATCAACCCAGAGTCTCCCTCCCTTCCATGCAGCCAGGATTTTCTGCATCAGGTGACTTGCCCTAAGCCAGGGGCCATACAGGCAGCTTGCTGATGTTTGAACAATCCCAACAGATAACTTCAGAAGCAGGTAATTACTCCCTGTGGAGACTACCTTGGGAAGTGGGGGTGGCCAGTTGGTTGGAGTGGGCATTGCCAGTCAATTCATGGGTAGCCTCCCTGTTTGGAAGCTGGGAGGGGAGCCAATATTTTTATAAAGGGGTTCCAGCTTGGGGGAACCCTGATTTCCCTTGTTAAAACACAAGGGAAAACAACTTCCATGTGAAAATTGGAGCAGGGAATCACATAATACTGTATGCCGTAACCAGGAGCTTTCGGCCCTGAGAAGCGCAAGCTGTCAGGGGGAAACTCTGCCCCTTTTGGTGGGCAAGTGCTGCTGGGATACCTGCAAACACAGGAAGTCCTCCAAAGGATGATTGGCAGCATGGGAGGAAGAATTGGTTTTGCCAGAAAGAAACCCCTGCATTGCAGTGAACATGTGGTTGCAAATCCCATATGGGGTAACTCTTACTGATGTCACTCATGGATGCATTTTGCCACAGGGCAACTGCACGTTTGGTCTGGCCTTAGTTTGACATATTGTGTTTGTCACTCAAAAGTGCACCTAGTTCTGAACTTGTCTGTCTGTCTGTCTGTCTGTCTGTCTGTCATTGGGTTGCTTGTAAATTTTCCAGCAAATATCTTATAAATGGCGACAAGGGTGGGATCCAGAAAACCTTGAGTGCTACAGAACTGGAAGTACAGTAAAACCTTGGATTGTGAGCATAATTCGTTCCGGAAACGTGCTTGTAATCCAAAGCACTCATATATCAAAGCGAATTTCCCCATAAGAAATAATGGAAACTCAGATGATTCGTTCCACAACCATTTAATCATATAAAAATGATTACAGTAATACAAAATACAGTATAAAGTCAAAATAAAACAAATTAACCTGCACTTTACCTTTGAAAAGAATCGTGGCTGGTGTGAGGGAGACAAGAGAGAGGAGAGAGGGAGTGTAGGACGTCTATCACTAACGTTATTGTGTAGGACGTTATTGTGTAGGAAGTCTATCACTAACAGGATCACTGCTATCTGTTGGCTCACTGGACTGACACTGGGAGACGATTACTCACAATCCTGCAGCGAGAGAGACTACTCGCAGAGGCGTAACGGGCCTCACCGGCGCCTTTCCTCACAGGGCTGCCTCCACGCGCCTTTCCTTCTATGCACGATCGTGAGGGCGGCGTGAGAAGGCAGCCGTTCAGTGGTGGAGCCTGAGCGTAGCGCCCCACGCCTGGAGTGGCTCCTCAGGCTCCAAAACCTACTTGTAATGCAAGACATCGCTTGTTAATCAAGTTAAAATTTATTAAAAATTTTTGCTTGTTATGCAAAACACTCTCAAACCAAGTTACTCTCAATCCAAGGTTTTACTGTACCTTGAAGCTGTGTGAGAAGAAGTCAGCCTATGTTGGACAAACTAACAGAGACATTTGACAGTGCTGTAGATCACTGTTCTACTCATGTAGAAAGGCTGGAGCAGGATCTTGAAGTCAATGAGATTCCCCCAGAAAAACATGAAGCAGCATTGTTGAGTATTTTGGGAGGAAAAACTTGTGGTCTTGTACAGAATTTGGTTGCTCCAGAGAAGACTGCAAGCCAGTGTTTTAAAGAAGTAGCACAAATTGTTCAGCAGTACCTAACATTTCCTCAGCTCTGAGACAATTAGGAATTATTACAGCAGTATAGGGAGGGGAAAAATGAGTTTAGTAATCAAAAAATGGTATTGTGATGTAGCAAAGGCCAGAATATTCCCTCCCAATTGAAGAGGCAGAAGAAGAATGTGTGGTTTTGCCAGATTGTGGTCCTTTTCGCTCACCAGTGGATCACCGGAACCCTTGATCATAGCAGAAAGGTTCAGATTTCACAAGAGGCACCAGCATGAAAGCAAATCTGTTTCTTCATTTGCAGCAGAAATAGAGTTTCAGAACACTGTGACTTCAAGGAGGGCCTTAATGATGCATTAAGAGAAAAAGTTTGTATGTAGATTGCACAGTGAGTGTATTCAAAAGAAGCTTTTATGGCCCAACCCTATCTGGTGACGGCGCGAGGGATTTGCTGGCACAGTGTCTGCTGCATCCTATGCACTGTCCCAGGGAAGAGGCCCAAGCAATGTTTCGGGTGCCAGCAAATGCAGCATCAACCTGAAGCTGCACCCATGGGAGTGGCCATCTACTCCATGGCAATGTGGGTGGGACAGATGTTTCTGCTAGTTGTCAGTGCCCATTCAAAATGGCCTGAGATTTTTTGCATGAAATCTACTACCACTGAACAATTGCAATTCTTTGGAACTTGTTTGCGTGGACAGGTCTACCAGAGCAGGTTGACAGTAACAATGGCCCACAGTTTACTCCCGAAGAATTCAAAGACTTTATGCACTACAACGGCATTTGGCACTATTCCACCCAAGTAATGGCTTCTTAGAAAGATCTGAGCAAACTTTAAGCAAGCCTTGCAGTCAATGTCAGGCAAAACTGGGTCCTTGCAACAAAAACTGGTGCACTTCTTATTGCCCTGTCGTAATGCTGCACATACCACCCCTAGTCAATCTCCAGAAATGTTGTTGTCGGCAGAAGCTTATGTCCATGCTTGGGCTTGTTAAAGCTAGATTTGCGCATACACATCAGCAATCAACAACTTAACCAAGCATCTGCAAGGGGATGTGATGTGCCTCAGCATCTACTAGCAGGCCAGACAGTGGTGACCCATGATTACAGGGGGTTGAACAAATGGTGCCCTACCATTGTGCATAACTGGGCAGGTCTCTTGTCTTATAGTGTCCAAGTGTCACCTGATACAATTTGGCGCCAGCATGTCAATCAACTATGGACCTCTGGGGTAACCCAGCAGGGAAGAAACAACATCCCCATAATGTTCCATGCTGCCACCCCCAGTGCCACAGATGGACACAGAACCCAAGATACCTTTGTCAGGAACTGGTCTACTTGAGCAACCAGCTTCACCTGCAGTATCTCAGACAGACAGTTGTACAGACTGTCCTTTCACAGGGAAATGTACAAGAGAAGGGCTGGCAGTATCCAGAATAGAAAAACAAGCCACCTGAGGAAAAGACCATCACAGGTTACAAGCCATAAGCAACCTCCTGGCTTTAGAAGTAGGTTTTCTCTGTGCCAGGTGCAAGGGAGTGACAACGGGAAACTGGTTATCTTGTCGGCTGTGTGCTCTCGGAGGCATCTGGTGGGGTCACTGTGAGATACAGGAAGCTGGACTAGATGGGCCTTTGGCCTGATCCAGCTGCAGGGCTCTTCTGATGTTCTTATGTTCTTATCTTCAGGTAGGTTTCAATTAGTAGCTGGTTATGTTGAATCTTCTGTTCTATCTATTAGTTTTACATGCTGTGTTTGTTACTCAATAGAATATCAAGTTATGAACCCAGCCTTGTGTGTGTGTCCTTGGGAAGATTTCCAGCAAATGTCTTACACTAATCTTCAGCAGTTTTCTCTTTGTGTGTTTGTGTCTCGTCTTTCTTGCATCTTGCTTTGTCTTTCTCTGAATGTTTGTTTCTCTGATCTCTGCCATGACTCCCCAAGTTAGATAGGGAACAACTGAACAGTCCTCCCAGATGTTATCTGGTTTGGCAACTAGGAACCCTTTGACTTGCTTTCGCTTTTCATTTCCTATGTTATGTGCTCAGCTAGCTGTCCAGTTTGAAGTTTAATTTCTCGAAAGTAGAAACTTCAAGGTATTATTTCCCAAAAACGTTAAGTTTCATTTCCTGTACTAATACTGTTGGTTTCTAGCACCAGGGATGACCTTAACCTTTCTGCTTAGTGCTGAACTGAACCTAATAAGAACAGATTTTTGTCAGCAGCCATTTTATAATACAACACATGGCACAAATACAACATGGAGGAAACAGGGTACCTTCTTCACAGGGGGAGGTAGCTGTTCCCAGTCTCCGGGCTGGCTCTGCACCCCCAGGTTGGCCACTGGGCACTTCTGAACAGGAAGGCATATACCGTATTTTTCGCTCCTTAAGACGCACTTCCCCCCCCCAAAAAAAAATAGGGGGAAATGTTTGTGCGTCTTATGGACCGAATGCTGTAAAAAATGTTTTAAAATTACTTACCGGGGCTTGTGGGGGATAAATGGCTATTTTCGGCCATTTCCGGTTTTCGCGAAAACCGGAAATGGCCGGAAATCGCTGTTTTCTGCCGAACTGAAGATCAGGGAGGCCTGCAGAGGGTCGCGCAGGCCTCCCCGAAGCCCCCCACAAGCCCGGGTAAGTTACAAATATATTTTCCACTATTTTTAGCTCCATAATATGCATGCATCCTATGGTCCGATGCATCTTATGGAGCGAAAAATACGGTAAACGCTTTGTGCTTGGTGTAAGAACTTGCCTGGACAACCGTTGGGTCGCATCAGGACCTGGGGCACCATGCAGCTAGTCTTTAGGAATAAGCCATCTCCAGTTAACATGGCTGAAACCTGTGACCACCCCCATTCTTCACCCACTGTGGGGATAAAATGACCCCCCCCCATATAGTACAATATGGACTATTTCTCCAGTCGAGTAGTACACATGACAGGGAAATGAAAAGAAGGTGAGAGTACGTCGAAGGGTTCCAATTGACAAACAAAAAAACTCTAGGAAATGAATTGGCCAGGAAGAGTTGAAGCTAGAAGAATTCTAGTTTTCAGCCTGATTTAATATTACTAGCCTTTGTAAGTGCCCATAATCCATAGCCCTCTTCTCCAGCTCACCTCCACCAGGCGCCTTGCATTTCCAAGGGGAGGGGATTTAACAACCCATCGTGGGATAGCCCTGGGTCACACATCTGACAAGGTGTTGTCAAGCCACCTGACTGTGCTTTGTGCTCAAAAGAAAACAGAAGAAAGCTGAAATCTCCCCCCACCTTGCTTTACTGGAACAGCTTCAAAAATAATCTAGTACTAGAAACACATTCCCTACAGGGATAAATGAGAGTTTCAACAAGCAAAGTTGAAGTGAATGTGTTGTATTACTTAGGGGTGTGTGTCCCCTGTGTGTCTGTGTGTCCGTGTTAGAGGTGAGCAACTGGCATATCCCAAGACAAGAGAGTGTCATTGCAATTTCATTTATTTTACCAAGATGGGGAGGTTCCTAATTAAGATCAGAAAGGAATACTAGAAACAGAGATGTGGTGAGCCTCCACTAAATCTGGGGTGGGCAGAACTACACCTCCCAATGGGCTTCCACTTGAGCAATGTAGATTGTGGCTTGGAGGTTTTGTTAGTCATCCCTCCCCAATGCTTTTAACATAAGTGACATTTTTTACTATATGGTTCCAGGCTCCACCCTATATATATATATATATATATATATATATATATATATATATATATATATATATATATATATATATATATATATATATATATATATATATATATATATATATATATATATATATATATATATATATATATATATTTCCATTCCTAATGAAATTGTTTTGAGCTGAAATGGGGGAACTTTGTTCTTTGTAATCTTGCGTAGGATGCGGCGGGAGCCTTATTTGCACCGCTGTGTCCTGCTAGACAGGATTGAGCTGTTAGAAAGCACACGACACCCACCAAACTGCATTTGTTTGCATTCGCCTTCATCCCTTCTGCTCCCTTCCATTCTTTTTCTCCCCCCTCCCCAAGCTACTGTCAAATGGACAAAAACAGCCTTGCGAGGTCCTCCAAGACAGTGTCGGCACCAGGTTGCTGGCTGGGGGTCCTGAGGCAAAGACCTGCATTGTGCCTCATGCCCCTTCATGCCCTCACCCACCAGCTGCTGGTTCATTGGCCACTCCCACTGCCCCCTGCACAGACGAATCAGGGGTTGACCTGGCCAGGTGGGCCCTTGGCCACTGCCTGACCTGGCTGACCCCCAATACCAGTCCAGAGACCCGTCTTTGGCGTGTTAACTCATGTTCCTCTCTGCGACTCCAACCTTAGCAGCCTCTCTGGCTTTGCCCTGCTCGATCGCTCTGCCCTTCATCCCTCCAGTTCCACCCCTTTCAGGACTCCTGCTTCCTTAAGCGAGGCAGCTCTTTGCATGTTGGATCTTCCACATGAGCAGGGACTCCGTGGAATGGAGCTTCCCTTCTGCATGGACTGGGGGAGCCTGCAGGCCATCAGCTGCACCTTCCTAGGCTCCCCTTTCAGACCTTCCACCAAACACATGGAAGTCAGGGACCATCACCAACACAGGCCTGATCCTGTTTCCTCTCCCCTTGTCCACTGCAGAAATAGGGGGGAAAGGACTTCAGTAAGACAAAATTGAAGGTTCTTAATGTATGCCAAGATCTGCCATGAATTTGTGTCACTGTTTCTGAAAGTTATCTACTGTTATGATCAGCACCACATCTTGTGGCAGAGGAGTCCATAAGTTAAAACTATGTACTGTAGGAAGAAAGTGCTTCCTTCCCCGAATCAGTGATGGATCTGTTATTTTACTTTCTCCCACTAGGCATGATCTTATCAAGTTCTGTTCCCTCTCTCTATTCGTCAACCTTTGTCCCTACTGAAAAATCCCCAAACCCTTCAGCCTTTCCTCACTTCACCTTTCTATGGCTAAGAATAATGCAGGTTATTCAGTCCATCCCTTGCCCCCCCCCCAGCTCAAGAGGAGAGGAGTGTCAGTCATTGTCTCTTCCTCCAGTGTACCTCCATTTCCTTAACAACAAACAATGACCCACCTGGTGTGGCCCACCATCTAAGGAGACACTTCCACACCCCTGTGCTAATTTTCACTCACAGCGCTGGCAATTAGAAATGTGTGCTTAATGGACTGTCATGTTAATTGTTGCCCAGTTAACCAATTTCTCCCTTTAATTGTTGATTGATTAACCTATTGAAATGTTAAGTGACTCAGTTTCCTCCCAGAGCAAACAGGGGAACTTCATCTGCTGGAGGGGGAGGGGGAGGGCAGCTCACCAGACTGGAGAGTGTGCTGGTATTTTCTCCCCACCTCCCTGAGCTTTTTTTAATTAGATGAGCCAATTTGACATGCATTTGTCTGCTGGAAAGGTTATCAGCTCTGCAGGTGACCTGCGGAGGCAAGGTTGAACTGAGCATCCTTAATAGAAAGGGTTTATGCCTATGGCTGTCCTACTCGATTGCATTGTGATGCTAATTAATGAGATTTTTGCCTTCTTCAGTGGCTCTCTCCTCCTCCTCTGTATGCACTGAGAGATGTTTCCTACCCCGAATATATGCACTTAAGTACGTTTTTTAAGCTGAAGGCCAGCTCCATGGAGATGGCAAGGGACTGTTTGGTTGCTGCAAGCAAAGACGGAGGCCCCTCATCATGGCAGACTTGTCAACGAGAAAAGAAAAAGCTGCTCATCGGTTCTCGTAATATCTTTCTGCCCAAAGGGACATAAAAATAGGACTTCAATAGAAAATTGACAACAACAACATTTATTTATTTATTTATTTAATGGATTTCTACCCCGCCTTTCTCCCAATAAGGGCAATCAAGGCGGCTTACAGTTAAGAACATGTTAAAATACATAATACACAATAAAACATAATTAAAAACAAGTAATTAAAACAAATAAATGATTTACAATATGATAGGTACAGCCCCCAACTTAACCTTGTACATTATTTTTTACAGAGGCTGTCCAGTTATTCAATCCTTTTTAGTTGATTGCTAATTAATTGATCAGTGAATGAGTTAACTGATTGATCAGTGTAACTTCCGGTGTGTTTCTGAGCACAATTTAAGATGCCAGTTCTCATCTTTAAAACTCTAAACAGCGTACGCACTGGGAGGAAGGTCTGCTCCCTCATCCAGCTGCCCACACACAACACACTCAAAACATCTCTGGAGGCCTTCCTCCAAATGTCCCACTGGGAAGAGGCCTTCTCAGCTGTGGCACCCCATCTCTGAAACTCTCTCCCCAGGAAGGCTCGCCTGTTTGGTTTTTTGTGTTTGGAAAAGGAAGACCTGTTTGGTTTTTCCAGGCTTTTAAATCTTGGAGCATGACGTTTTCATGCTGCATCACCTTTTTATATTCTTTTCTTGAGGTATGTGGTGTTTTTAATTTTATTGTTCTTATTTTGTTAACCATCCTGGGAAAACCTATACTAAAGGGTGGCCTACGAATCTTTAACATAAATGCATTACTCTGTTTTGTTTTTGAATGCTTTTTGCCTTCCTCCGGTGTTATTTTCTTTTAGCGATAACATTAAATTGTAAGCTGTGTAAACCTACAGCTTTAGGCCAGCTGCTCTGCTCTCAGCCCCAGTCTTACCGTACTTTACATCAGGGCTAAAATCACAGACCTACCTGGCAGATTGTTGCAAGGATGACACAGAGATCATATGTGAAGCACTTTTAGGTTTTAACCCTCAAAAATGCAATGTCAGTGCTAATTATTGTTACTGTTAAATACAGTCAGTCTGCACCTTACAGGAGAGATACATTCTAAGGTTGGCATGTAAAGCCAAAATCGTGTATAGTCAAAACTCCCTTCAATCCAACAAATTCGTACTGTTTTAGAACTCAATGCACAGGATGAGAGACACGCGGGGACTGAGGGAACAGCAGCTCCGCTCTCCCATTTCAGGCTTGCTCCTGGCCATAAACAGAGTAAAGGCTGTTCCAGACTACATGAATCCTGGCGCGGAGGCCTCTGCCTCTGCGCGCAGAGCTGGTCGGGAGGAGTGTCTTCCCGCCTGTTGTCCCTCCTGTTGTCCCGCCTTCTTAGAAAGCTCAGCTGTGATTGGTTAAGCACAAATGCGGTCCGATACACGAGAGAAGAGAGAGGGGGGGCAGGAAGGAGAGAAAACTAACATAACAATTTGTGCCGGGAATAGAATTCATCTTGCTAACTTTTGTGAGAAGGAGAAATGGATCCATGAGAAATGAGTGAGTTCCGATTGATTGACAGCCCCTTTCATCCCGCCTCTCATCTGATTGGTTGGCTGCAGTAGCCCCGCAGTAGCTCCACGAACCCGCCCCTTTTTGTACGCGCCAGAAATTGGGAGATCGCAGCTGCTCCGCTTGCTTCCGCAATGGTGACAGAGAGCTCCGCACATCTCCGTGACGTGCCGGGATTCGTTTAGTGTGGAACGCCCTTTAGTGGAATGGCGGCTGGAGTCACCTGCACTACTCAAAGTGTTGTTTTTCTCTGTCTTTTGGGGGGAGGGGGGCAAGTGCGTAGGATTTGCACAAGTCAGTTGTCTATATTTGCACATGAGAGTTAGTGCAGTGGCTGCTGCAAATCTGGACTTTCCTGGTTTGGATCTTGCCTCTGGCATAAGCTCACTAGGTGGCCACTAGGGGTTCTCAAACTGGTGGGTTGTGACCCACCCCGCCAGCAGGAAGCAGCTGCTACCCCCTTAAGGGGGTGGCGACATGCATTGACATTGGCGATGTCCCGCCGCCGCCAGCGGGAAAAGTTTTTTTTAAAAAAACTTACCTGGGGTTGCACCTGCCCTTCAGAGGGTGCGGGGGGGGGCACAGTCCCCTCTGTGGGCCTCCCTGCGCTTCAGCTCAGCTCCCTGAAGCAATCAAGACCCACTTCTGCTTTTCATCCTAAATCGGAACTGGGGTCTTGATCGCTTCAGAGAATCGATTGATCTGAAGCGCAGGGAGGCCCACACACCCTCCGAAGGGCCAGTGCGACCCCCCAGTAAGTTAAAAAAACACCTTTTCCCACCATCGGCCCAACCCCACAAGGACTGGCAGCTTCCCCTACTTGTGGGGATAATGTTGTCATCGGGACGCTTGGATCTCGAATTTTGGGGGGAATTATTTTAAGCAGCTACAATGTACTGAAATAACACCATTGGAATTGCAAAAAACAAGAAACAAAAACCCGGCGCTTTTAGGAACATCTTACATATTGCATCGATACCTACCGTAGTTGATACTTAAGTTTCAGGTCGAAACTTGTATCCACTATTTAGCACCAGTCAATGACATTTTTTATCTATCTGACTGTGTTGTTCTATATGAGGTTTGGAATAAATAAATAAAATAATAATGAACTAAAATGGCCTGAGACATTTCAATATTTTTTTAGCAGCCACTGGGATGGGGATGAAGTGTTGCTTTGCCCCCAAAGCTGTTTGCAGTACCAGAGCTCAGAGACATGAGAGATGACGTGTGGACGAGGAGTGCTGTTGAGAGCGGGCAGCAGGCAGCACCCCCCCTGGCTCTCCACTGCTGCCCCCCAGCAGCCAATTCACAACCGAGCCTTCCAGGCCAGGCAGGCTGGCTCTGCTACCAGCACAGAGGAGGCCGTCGTCCAATCTGCTTTGCGGCCAAGAGGAACAGCTGCAGCAGAGGACGGAGCGCATTGCTGCTCTACCTTCTCTGTCTCTTGTAACTATTCACATAAATCAAAGACACACAGTATAATTTTTTTAATATGCAAATTATTCAGCTTGTCCTTCCCAACTCCCATCATCCATCAGATTTTCTTTTTATATCATTGGAGGGGGGATTTTAACATCTACATTGGCTTTTATCTTCGAAAGTGTGCATTCTGTTACATATCAGCGGTTCTTTAACATTTGTCTGGTCTTGTTGTTGGTTTTCTTTCGATCAGTCGTTCCCCAAGCTTTTATTGTGAATGCTTCTTGCAAATGTGATTTTTAAATCCACACTAATAATACTTAATGTTGGCGTCACACTTTCTGAGTGTGCTGCAAAGCGCTTCCCTTATATTATCCTGATGGAATCCTAACACCGACCTGCAGGTACGGTAAGGAAGTATCCAGATCCCTATATTGCAGCTGGAGTGCTGAAGCTGACAGGCTTCCAGTCCTAAAACCACCGGGTGAATTCACGGCAGTGACAAGATTGAAACCAGATTGAAAGCAGCCCAGTCTCTCAGCCACCTCGCTACACCCGCTCTCTCCTGTTACTCTGAATGTGGAGCCTTGTTTTTACTTGTGTTCTAAGCAGTCACAACAGCAAGACATTTGCTTTTCCTTCCTCACAATACAGTCAGAGACTAGTCCAGCGAGGGCAACTGAAAGGGGGCAGGTAACAACTAAAATACAGGTGGGCCCCCATATCCGCTGGGGATATGTTCCAGGCCCCTCCGTGGATACTTGAAACCGTGGATAAGAGCGAACACCCCCTCCATGGTTTCCTGAGGGCCCCCCCACCCTGCCTCCCCTGCAGGCAGGCATGCTTGCCCCCCCCCAGCTCTTATTTTTCTTCAGCAAGCTTTGTTTCTTCCTTAAAACAAACAGAGAAGCAGCCTCCATTGCAGGCAAGTAGAACGAGACTAAGTCCTAGAGAGGCTCTGCAAGGTTTCTGTTAACCTTGCAGAGCCTCTCTATGAGTTAGTCTCATTCTGCTTGCCTGCAGTAAGCAGCCAGAGGTTGCTTCTCCTGTTTCTTTAAGGAAGAAACGAAGCTTACTGGGAAAAAGTAAAAGCCTGGGGGGAACTGTGGATAACTGAAACCATGGATAGCGAATCAGTCGATATGGGGGCCCACCTGTACTCATCCCCCCCGCCATACATCCTGACTATGATTGCCCTGGAAAATCCTTCTCTGGGGGCATCCACCACATGGGGGGCGTCTGGGGAGAGGGCACTTTCAGGGCTTGGACTCCATCAGTGGAATGCTTTCCACGCTAGGGTGGGGTATTTAACATAGACAACAGTGACCTAGATGGACCAAGGGTCTGACTCAGTGGAATACAGTAGGGCCATTGGGAGTCAAAGCCACCAACTGGCCACCTTTGGCTTCCTGCCATTGCCCGTTGGCATACAATGTGGGCATTCAGCTTGCCAACTTGTTTTCCGATCAAGGTCTCTGGAGGGCATCAGCATCAGCATCAGTCACGTGGTGCTTGGTATGGAAGCTGACAGCTCTGAACAATGGCCAATTTGGAGGGTGGCATGGCGGCCAGCAGCGGGTGGCGCAGTGGGTGAACCATAAGCTGTCGATCGAAAGGTCGGCAGTTCGATTCCCGCGACGGGGTGAGCGCTCGTTGCTTGGCCAGCTCCTGCCAACCTAGCAGTTAACATAAGAACATAAGAACATAAGAAGAGCCCTGCTGGATCAGGCCAAAAGCCCATCTAGTCCAGCTTCCTGTGTCACACAGTGGCCCCACCAGATGCCTCAGGGAGCACACAAGACAACAAGATACCTGTGTCCAGTTGCCACTCCCTTGCACCTGGCACAGAGAAAACCCACTTCTAAAACCAGGAGGTTGCTTATGGCTTGTAACCTGTGATGGTCTTTTCCTCCATGAATCTGTCCAAACCCCTTTTAAAGGCATCTAGGCCAGAAGCCATCACCACATCCTGTGGCAAGGAGTTCCACAGATGAATTACACGCTGGGTAAAGAAATATTTTCTTTTGTCTGTTGTAACTCTCCCTCCACTCAATTTTAGTGCGTGTCCCCTGGTTCTGGTGTTGTGCGAGAGGGAGAAGAATTTCCCTCTATCCACTCTCTCCATCCCATGCATAATTTTATAAGTCTCAATCATGTCCCCCCTCAGGCGCCTTTTTTCTAGGCTGAAAAGCCCCAGACGCTGTAGCCTTTCCTCATAAGGGAGGTGCTCCAGCCCACGAATCATTCTGGTCGCTCTTTTCTGCACCTTTTCCAATTCAACTATATCCTTTTTGTGGTGTGGTGACCAGAACTGGACACAATACTCCAGATGTGGCCTTACCATCGATTTGTACAAAGGCAGAATGATATTGGCCGTTTTATTCTCAATCCCTTTTTTAAGATCCCGAGCATGGAATTGGCCTTCTTCACAGCCGCCGCACACTGGGTCGACACTTTCATCGACCTGTCCACCAGCACCCCAAGATCTCTCTCTTGATCCGTCACAGACAACTCAGAACCCATTAGCGTATATGTGAAATGTTGGTTTCTTGCCCCAATGTGCATCACTTTGCACTTACTTACATTGAAGCGCATCTGCCATTTTGCTGCCCATTGTCCCAGTTTGGAGAGGTCCTTCTGGAGCTCTTCACAATCTCTGCTGGTCTTCACCACCCGGAAAAGTTTAGTGTCATCTGCAAACTTGGCCACCTCACTACCTATCCCCAACTCCAGGTCATTTATGAATAAGTTGAAAAGCACCGGTCCCAAGACCGATCCTTGGGGCACACCGCTTTTCACCTCTCGCCATTGTGAAAATTGCCCATTGACTCCCACTCGCTGTTTCCTGGTCTTCAACCAGTTCCTAATCCACAAGAGGACCTGCCCTCTTATTCCCTGACTGTGGAGTTTTCTCAGGAGCCTTTCATGAGGGACCGTGTCAAACGCCTTCTGAAAATCCAGATATATAATATCCACGGGTTCGCTCGCATCCACATGCCTGTTGACCTTTTCAAAAAATTCTAACAGGTTTGTGAGGCAAGACTTCCCCTTGCAGAAGCCATGCTGACTCTCCCTCAGCAGAGCTTGTTCTTCTATGTATTTTAAGATTTTATCCTTAATGAGACTTTCCACCATCTTCCCTGGAACAGATGTTAGGCTGACCGGCCTGTAGTTTCCCGGGTCCCCCCTCCTTCCTTTTTTAAAGATTGGTGTGACATTAGCTATCCTCCAATCCTCTGGCACAGTGGCCATTTTAAGGGACAAGTTGCATATTTGGGTCAAGAGTTCCAAAGCATGTCAGTGCGAGTAGATAAATAGGTACCGCTTGCGGGAAGGTAAACAGCGCTCCGTGTTCCAGCCGCATGTTATGCGCTGCGGCAAGGAGAGTCATGCCGGCCACATGACCACGGAGGCGTCTTCGGACAACGCTGGCTCTTCGGCTTTGAAATGGGGATGAGCACCACACCCTAGAGTCGGACACAACTGGACTTAATTGTCAGGGGTCACCTTTACCTTTTTATGGCGGCCAGAACTGTCTTACCTTCCAGATTTGAAAAGTTATAGTGGGAACTTACAGCCCAATCCTATCCTTCCACCACTACCACCCTGCTGATGCAGCCGCACCAAAAATGGGCATGCTGTGTGTGTGTGTGGGGGGGGGTCAGAAGGCTTCAGCAGGGAAAGGGGGTTTAAATCCCCTTACCCCTGCATAATCCTCCTGCTCTGCAATGGGTCTCCTCAGGACCTGTGCTAGTGATTATTTCTCTAGCGCACGTCTGAGGAGAGAAAGGGGTGGGGAAGTTTCAGGAAAGTGGGATAGAATCTGGCGCCTGCCATCACCACCGGATCCACCCCTCCCGCAGCCTTTCTGCCCCCCGTTACGCCCCCTTCGTGCCCCCATTCCATCTTCCCCGCCCCTGTTCCACTACCCCCTCCCGCCTCTCCTGCTGGCTTACCTGCTCCAGTGGGTGACAGGAGAGACAACGATGCACACAGGAAGGCTGTGGCCCTCCCGCCGGCGTCCCACAATGCACTACTCAGCCCCACGGCCAGAAAGCACTTTGTGGTGCTTTTTTTAGCAGTCACCGCCAGCGAAACATGTGTTCCACTGGTGGCTCCAGCCCATAGGATTGGGCTGTGAGAGGGATAGAAACTTATTCCTTTTTTATTTTTATTTTTAAAAAGGAAGCATGCCCTCAGTCAGGCACATGTGTCATGTGTGAACATGTTTCAGTTGTGCAGATGTGTAACCTTCAAGGTGATCTGAGAGCAAAGGAAACATGTTTGACCACATTGCTGGTGTAATTCTTATGCCCTTTGTTCAGGAGGTCACTATTCTGAATCGGAAAAAAAGAGGCCCATCACAACCAATTCAGTATGATCACGGGTGGAAGATGGTGGTAGCAGGAGCAGGGGACAAAAAAGATCACCAACCTACGTTGCTCTCCATAATAGCCCCTGTAGAGGATTTCCCCCGTAATAGTTTTGGCTTATTCACGTTATGCACAGGGCATTTGTTCTTTAAAAGAGGCTTAGATTAGAAGAGTTTCAGGGCTAGGTTAATAATTCGGGACTGAAAATGGCTGCTCGCATTGTGCCGGCATTGTGCTCCTGCCGTTACCCAGCGCCTTCTTCAGCTCTGCCACTCCGCAGCTTTGGCCCAGTTGGTAAACAGCTTAAGCCCAGACATCTTTTCATTCTTGTAATGCGACTGCTTGAATTTTTTTGAAAAAAACCCCACATCTAAGTGGCGACTGGCTGGCGCTGCCTTCACAATAGCCTGTAACATTATGCAAGGGTATTTACATAGGCCTTAGTGCAGGAGAAGAGGGGGGCAATTAATGATTGGGGGGCACACATATCAGGAACGTTTGTCCAATCCATTCTCCGGTAAAGACCTTTTGTAAAAGTCTATGGAAACTCATCAAGCTCCCCCCCCCATCAGCCTGTTCCCCCCACCCCACCCCCAAGAGATTAAGAATTGGAACTTAGCAAGAAATTCTATTCTTTCTTTCTGTGTTTTTTAATTTAAAACCTTACATGTAAAGGGCCAAATCTGGTAAAGCTTTGTTAAAAAAAAAGTTTAGCTCTTCTATATTTAGATTGGAAAGGAATGGTGCCGAAACTGGGAGGGGGTTGGGGGGAAGCGAGATGTGGAATCTATTTTGTACAGCTTTGTCGGAGCAGAAAGCCTTAATAAAAGAATCAACCCCTTGGCGGGCCAGCCTGCCGGACAGGGGGTGACTGGAAATGAAAGGGGCGGGTGTAAGACGGTTGCGAGGTCTGACTAGTCTCTTTTAGGACAGAGGGCTGAAATTTAAGCTGATTTGTAAGTATTTAGGGGAACCCTAATTCCCAGCACTCTTTGTTGTTGGCGCAACTCTTCCAAGGTTATCCCATACATGCAGCAAAAGTGGTCGATATCGTCCACGGGATCTTCCCAGGTTTTTTCAACCTCATTGTCTATGAGGTCCTTTTCCCTCCCCACTGTGATCATATTATACTGCATATTTAAAGCTCAGCCTCAGGGGATCTTCACAGTTCAGAGTTTCTATATCTTGTGCAGGTTTGGCTACATTTCAGCCTAGAGAGTCCCACTGTGTAGCAGAGTAAGGAGGAAAAACCGTATTGTGGGCCATGTTGGTCGTTACATAAGACCATAAGAAGAGCCCTGCCGGATCAGGCCAAAGGCCCATCTAGTCCAGTTTACTGTATCACACAGTGGCCCCACCAGATGCCTCAGGGAGCACACAAGACAACAAGAGACCTGTATCCTTGTTATCAGCATGGCTGTTAGGGGGGCTCCTCTCCTTAGCTGGGGGGTGGTGGTTGGCAGGAGATGTGGGTTTCTGCTTCTCTCCTGTGTCAGCCACTACATCTACCAGCAAGGCAAAGCTAGGGAGACCCAGTTAGCTGATGGTCACTGGTTAATACGCCCTGCTGGATCAGGCCAAAGGCCCATCTAGTCCAGCTTCCTATATCTCACAGTGTCCTGACCAGGTGCCTCAGGGAGCACACAAGACAACAAGATACCTGTTTCCTGCTGTCACTCCCATGCACGGACGTCACTGGAGCGTGGCGGGGGGGCGGACCGCCAGGGGGTGACACACGCAAAGGGGTGACGTCACCCTCCGGAGGCTCTGAGGCCGGTGAGCCGGCTTCGGAGCGTCCGACCCCACCGGCGCTCCAGGGCCTTCTGAAGGCCCAATGGCTCAAAACGTGAAGTTTTACGTTTTTCGCACATGTGCAGTACTTTTCTGAGGGCAAATGGGCAGCCCTTTGCCCTCAGAAAATGTACTGCGCATGTGTGAAAAACGTAAATCTTCACGTTTTGAGCCATTGGGCCTTTCTCAGAAGGCCCGCAGAGAGGAGCCGCCGGCAGCGGCAAGTACAGCCGCACTTGGGGGGGGGTGTTTGGGGGGGTCACCCTAGGGCAGGGGGGTGATGCGCGTCCTCCTGCCCTGGGGTGACGCGCATCTAGTGACGCCAATGCTCCCATGCACCTGGCACAGAGAAAACTTACTTCCAAAACCAGGAGGTTGCATATACGGTACCCATCATGTTTCCTCCATCAATCTATCACAAGAACATAAGAAGAGCCCTGCTGGATCAGGCCAAAGGCCCATCTAGTCTAGCTTCCTGTATCACACAGTGGCCCCACCAGATGCCTCAGGGAGCACACATGACAACAAGATAACCTGTTTCCCGTTGACACTCCCTTGCACCTGGCACAGAGAAAACCTACTCCTACAACCAGGAGGTTGCTTATCCCCATTGCAACCACAGTAACCACAGTGGTTACTGGCTGAAATCAATCCCTGGGGGCCCAGGGCAGACAGCAATAAGCGGCACAGCACAGCAGCAGCCATGCTGGATAAGAGCAGAGGTCTATCTAGCCCAGCATTCAGTTTCCCACAGTAGCCAACCAGATGTATGTCTCTGAGAGCCACACTGTCTCTCTCCAGCAACTAACTGGTACTCAGAGGTTTACTGCCTCTGACCCTGAAGGCAGCCCATAGCCATCAGGACTGTGAAGGCCCCTGAATTCATCAAATCCCCCTTTAAAGCTGTCTAAGCTTGTGGCTTTCACCACATCATGTGGCAGTGAATGCCGTAGATTCATTGTGCTGTGTGGAGAAATCGCTTCATTTGTCTGTCCTGAATCTCCCATCAGTCAGTTTGACTGGCTGATCCCTGGTCCTAGTGTTGTGTGAGAGGGGAAAACCTCGCCTCTCTCCACCATTTTTGTGCATAATTTTACATGCCCCAATCATGTCCCTGAGTTGCCTTTTTCCTCCACTAAAAAGCTACACCTGTGTGAGCTTTTCCTCCAAGGGACGATGTTCCAGGCCCCCAACCATGTTGGTTGCTCTTTCCTACACAAGCTGGACTTATTGCAATGCCCACTTTGTCCTGATCATGAAAGGTACAGGAGGTGCCCTGCCTTCCGTTGTATCTGATGATCCTAGCTTATGGGTCTGATGATGATGATGAAAAATTTGTATCCCACCTTTCCACTCCCAACTGGGAGGGAGGCAACGAAGGGTCCAATCTTATCCAACTTTCCAGCGCTGATGCAGCCACGATGCAGCCCCGAGGTAAGGGAACATTTATTCCCTTACCGTGAGGAGGTCTCCGTGACTGCCCCTCCCCCACCGCAGGATGCAGCGTGCACTGCATTGACACCGCTGAAAGTTGGATAGAATTGCACCCGAAGGCAGCTAACAGAATACAATAAAGACAATAAAAATAAACTCAAAATAACTCCAAAAATCAATGACAAGCAGAACCAACCAAAAGTTCCTACAGAGGCAAGACCGAGTTAAGTAACCCATGTAGTGAAGCAGCCCATCGTAACCAGATATTATTAAGAGTATTTATATATTAACAGTATTTATATACCGCTTTTCAACAGATTATATTTATATTCTTTATAAATATATAAATATATCTAAATATAAATGTATTCTTTATAAATATATCTTTATATTCAAAGATATAAAAATTAGGCCCCCAAAGCTGAACAAGACAAAAGTATTCTGCCGTTCCTGGAAAAGTGGCAAAGACAGAGACAGCCTCACATCCTGAGGCAAGGAGTTCCGCAGACTGGGTGCCATCATGGAGGAGACGCTCGCACACATCACCACCAGGCACACTTCTGTCAGGGGTGGGTCATGCAGGATTGGAAGGTGGCCCTTGCAGTTGGCCTGCAGGGGCGGGCCGTTTCATATGGGGGTGGTGGTAGTGGTGGTTCTTCGAGTAATCTGGCCCCAAATTATTTAGGGGCCTTAGAGGTCCAAACCAGCACTTGGTTCTGGTATTATCGCGCTTGAGAACACCTTGAAAGAAACTCCCATGGCTCATGTTTACTTCCCACAACACTCTTCGTCGAAAAAAAGTGCTGTGACATTTTCAAACTTTAGAGTCTAGGAAAAAGGTAAATAGCAGAGTAATTTAGCTCCAACATTTGAGATATGAGAGAGAGAGAGAGAGAGAGAGAGAGAGAGAGAGAGAGAGAGAGAGAGCGAGAGCGAGAGCGAGAGCATGCATACAAATAAATAAATGTGTGCCTACTGCAAAGGAAAAAGTCCTTCTCCAACACAGGTAGATAGCAGTGGCTGATATTGCCTCTCCCTCCATCCACTATATGTACTTTCAGAAGATAGTTTCTGAGACTCAGGTGTAACGCTCATATCTCTCTTATTTGCCCAATGTTTTTGTCTGAAGTAAGCTCTGAGGCTATTTCTATGTCTGGCTTGGCATAGGGTTGGGAAGGAGACGGGTTTGTAGCTTGTTATCATCAAGAGCTCAAATCCTAATGCAGATACTGTACCTGGAGCAAAAATTGAATTAAATAAATCACTTGCAGGTGGGAAGGAGAAGAGCCTTGAATTTGCCAGCTATCTCACATTTAAACACACCTCTCCCTCTGCTGTTACACTAGACTTCTTTGAAACGCACGTGCTCTCCTCCATCTTTTGTTAGCAAGGGCTGTCGCTCAGTAGTAGGGCGCTTGCTTTGACTGTGGAGAGCCCCATATTCAATCCCTGGTACCTCCTCCAGTTGAAAACATCTCAGGTAGGTAGCAAGGCTGGAAGAGCCGCCCTCTGCCTGGGGCCCTGGAGAGCATCTGCCAGACAGAATCGACAATACAGTGGCCCAGATGCGCTTCAATGTAAGTAAGTGCAAAGTGATGCACATTGGGGCAAGAAACCAAAATTTCACATACACGCTTATGGGTTCTGAGTTGTCTGTGACGGATCAAGAGAGAGATCTTGGGGTGCTGGTGGACAGGTCGATGAAAGTGTCGACCCAGTGTGCGGCGGCTGTGAAGAAGGCCAATTCCATGCTCGGGATCATTAAAAAAGGGATTGAGAATAAAACGGCCAATATCATTATGCCTTTCTACAAATCGATGGTAAGGCCACATCTGGAGTATTGTGTCCAGTTCTGGTCACCACACCTCAAAAAGGATATAGTTGAATTGGAAAAGGTGCAGAAAAGAGCGACCAGAATGATTCGTGGGCTGGAGCACCTCCCTTATGAGGAAAGGCTACAGTGTCTGGGGCTTTTCAGACTAGAAAAAAGGCGCCTGAGGGGGGACATGATTGAGACGTATAAAATTATGCATGGGATGGAGAGAGTGGATAGAGGGAAATTCTTCTCCCTCTCGCACAACACCAGAACCAGGGGACATGCACTAAAACTGAGTGGAGGGAGAGTTAGAACAGATAAAAGAAAATATTTCTTTACCCAGCGTGTAATTCATCTGTGGAACTCCTTGCCACAGGATGTGGTGATGGCACCTGGCCTGGATGCCTTTAAAAGGGGTTTGGACAGATTCATGGAGTAAAAGGTTACAAGCCATAAGCAACCTCCTGGTTTTAGAAGTAGGTTTTCTCTGTGCCTGGTGCAGGGGAGTGGCAGCAGGAAACAGGTTATCTTGTTGGCTGTGTGCTCCCTGAGGCATCTGGTGGGGCCACTGTGTGATACAGGAAGCTGGACTAGATGGGCCTTTGGCCTGATCCAGCAGCTGGGCTCTTCTGATGTTCTTATGTTTATGTTCTTATGTCTGACGGTAGAAGACAACACATGCATGTTCACCCACCTTGGAGGGGTCATCATAAGAACAGTGTTCATTATGTTCAAACTTCTACCACATTTAGAATATGATGACATTGCTCAGGCTGCATCGATAGGCCTCTCCCCTCACAGGTGTTCACGAATTTACATCTGAAAGGAGTTTTGGCATCCAGCAAATGTTTGTTCAAACCACTTGTGAGGGTAGGAAGAAAAGGGGTGGAGACTTCAAGGTGCAGAGAAGAACATTTATTTCCCAACATGGTCCGGGTATTGTAGGTTTTCAGCCGCTGAAGAGTTACAAGCCCCTGAATATGTGGAGCAATCAATTATTTTTTCTGCATCATGAGGTCCTCCTCCCCTCCCGTTTCAAACCTGTTCAGCCAACTTGCAGTCACATGTGGGATTACAATGTTCCTTCCACACAGCAGTAGATAGCACATATTTGGGTTCATCGCTCAGGTTGTGCTATGTGCCGTCCCACACTAGTGGATGGTGGGTAACAGAAGGTTGCTGGGATGCAGATGACTGACCCCCCCCCTTTTTACCATAACTCTCAGCAGAAAGATGAAATAGGAGGACTAACAAGAGCCCACACACACAGTCATTGTGCGGCTGCGCCACGGTTCTCAACAATGTTGGATTGTCCGCATTACTAAATGTGACAGTGCAAGTGTGGGGAATATGCAAGTGGACAATATACGGGTGATGGGGTTGTGTGACCCTCCCCCCCCTCGGGGACAGTGAGTGAATATAGTGTGATAGGACCAGACTGTCCTCTCCTACCCCAGGTCTGGAAGAGACCTTTGAATGTTACATCTGTCGCAAAGTCGTTTTCCAGCTGTCTCTAAACGTTTTAAATATGTACGGTATATTTCATCTTTGTTTAGCCAGATGAAAGCTGACTGCAAGTGCTTGCCCACCCCCAAATATTGCCCTGCCAGCTCAAGACGGTGTTCTGGTTAATGCCAGTTATCAGCAGACCAGAGGTCTGTGTTCTGCCTCTCCAGCACCAGGACCAACGTTTCTGATATTTATTTTGTTGTTATAAAAAGGAGTAAACGGATTTATTCAGGACCCACAACAACCACAATGGTTTGGGGGAATTCTCTCAGAGACAAGGCTTCAGCTGTGGGCACCTTCAAAGAGAGGTTTCTGAAAAGACCCTTGCTAGCTGGGCCAGTGGGTGGCGCAGCGAGTTAAACCGCTGAACCATGAGCTGTCGATCGAAAGGTCGGCAGTTCGATTCCCGCAACGAGGTGAGCGCTCATTGCTTGGCCAGCTCCTGCCAACCTAGCAGTTCCAAAGCATGTCAATGCGAGTAGATAAATAGGTACCGCTTGCGGGAAGGTAAACAGCGCTCCGTGTTCCAGCCGCATGCCACGCGCTGCGGCAAGGAGAGTCATGCCGGCCACATGACCACGGAGGCGTCTTGGGACAACGCTGGCTCTTCGGCTTTGAAATGGGGATGAGCACCACACCCTAGAGTCAGACATGACTGGACTTAATTGTCAGGGGTCACCTTTACCTTTACCTAGCTGGGCAAAGAGGCACCATTTGATCTAAATCCTATCCTTGGTCAGCGGGCGGGAGAACAGGGGCACTTTCAGACGGGTTGTTTAGTCTGGAATTGTTATGCCTCAATTGCTACTCTTCCAGCCCAATCCTATTCTTCCTCCTACCGATAAAGCTGCACCAAAATGGCGCATCCTGCGGGGGGCCGCCCCAGTGGTCTTTTCTGGGTAAGGGAACATTTGTAAGCGGCACAGAGGGGTCTACTTGGACCCAGACAATGGGATGGGGTCCAGGAAGGGGGTTAGGATTTAGTGGACGCCACTGCCGCCAAATCCACCCCCTTCCCAGACCTGATCTGCCCTCCCTCACCCCCGTCGCTGCCCCTTTGGTTCAGGGAACCATGATCACTTCTTAAGGGTAGAGTGCTATGTAGGCCATGGCTCAGTCCTACCTACCCTCACAGTATGATAGATTGATCTCGCAATCGTACAAGTCGTACAAGCCACCATCTTCCAAGCCGCTCCGATGGTGGGCGCCAGTTAGCCCTGTGCCAGCATTGGTGGGCAACGGACTGGCTGCCGGAGCAGGTAAAATTGTGGCAAAGGCAGATCGGGGGGGGAGCGGGGATTGGGGCGGAGATCAGGCCAGGCTGGGGGCAGATCGGGGGTGGATCTCAGCAGCAGTAGCATCCACAAGATCCAGAGCCCCCGTTCTGGGAGTGACACATCCCCTTGGACCTAACAGTTTTACACCAGCAAAATACCTAGCATAGATCTAAGTAGGCCCATAGCGGCCCAGGCAGTCTTCTTTACTTACCTCTCCCCGCCAGCTTGATCCCCAGGCAGCCTGTGAGTTGCAGTGGAGGCTGATTCGGCACCGCTGCCCCCTGCAGGCCGGCCAAGGATAGGATTGAGCTGTTAAGCTTACAATCCTATACTCACTTACATGAGAGTATAAGTCCCATCAAATCTAGACATGCATAGGATTGCACTGCCTGAGAATGTTCTCGCTGAAAATCAGCATGTAACTATTTGTAACAATAATTCTTAATAATACATCTTCACACCCCAAACTTTGAATGCCGATATTTGCAGCATGCAGGACAGGAAATAGCCCTTCTTGCATTGGTTATTGTTTACTAATTGTAAATTATATATCCCTGACAAGAGGAATAAAATGCAACATTTATCATGCATTACTTTAGGAGGAACATAAGGGCAAAGCCGGGAGAAAGTAATTCTATTCCAGTTCCTTGAGAGGGGGAAAAAAAAGTTAAACCTCCAGAAATCAATGCCTCATTCAAGCGTATTGATCAGGACTAAATTAATTAGACTTCAAGGCTTATAGTAGTTGATAAGACAACTTGTTAATTTCGTCAGTGCCAGAGTTTTCCCTACAGCAGCAAATACCCTCTTCCTTGGAAAAGACATTCCGAACACTTGCTACAAACAAGGGGTCTGTCTGTCTGTCTGTCTGTCTGTCTGGCTGGCTGGCTGGCTGGCTGGCTGGCTGGCTGGCTGCGTCGTTCTATTATAAATGAAGGCAACAGTTTCAAACAGGAGCCTGTTCTGTTTCCATTCACTTGTCTTCCTAATATGTTTCTTTCATGTTGAGAATATCTTGCGCCCTGATTCCCATGACACAAATACCACACAAAAAGAACTGGGATGCAGTCAAAGAGGTGATCATACCACCCTGCCTTTTCCGGTACTTTATCAATGCTCACGTGAACATTGCTAGCGTAGAAGGCATAGGGGAGAGATGCAAAGGAACCGAAAACTGCAGCAAACGGGTGGTGTAGATTGTGACACCCGGCCAGCAGGCACCCAACACGAGCCCCTGTCATGTGTGGACAACTCCTGCACCACTGCCTGTAGGGAAAGTGGATCAATGACACGGGGTGCCTAGTGGGCTTAAGGTTGCCAGCTTTGGGAGGAAAAAAACAACAACACTACCATCTAGCTTTCCCTTTAACAGCAGTTTGAGCTGCAGCTATTCCCAAGTGATGATGTTTACTTGTTTACTGTTTTTTTTGTATTTGTATTTTCTGTTGTAAGCCACCTTGGGTCCCTTCGGGGAGAAAGGCAGGGTAAAAATATTGTAAACAAACAAACAAACAAACAAACAAACAAACAAACAAACAAACAATGTTTAACTCCAAGCAATGAAACTCTTGGCCTGCTGATTCTTGCACACCAAACCTCTGTTAAAGAAGCAGGTGCAAAGTCAACCCCAGATGGGGATGAGTTAGAGTCGCCATGTCATGCCATTGTACGGCAGGAATTTTTGACGTTTTTCGTCTCACGGCACACTGACCTCTATGGTCTTTGCCTCATTTGATGTCACTTCTGGCTTCCGGGAGACTCTTCCGGGTTCTGCGGCTCTGTATCTAGGGCAACTGTCTGTAGTAACGAATTGTCTGTCCCTCTTCCACTGCCGCTGTGCTCCAAATTCCTGCAGCACACCTGCGGACCTTTCGAGGCACACCGATATGCGGCGGCACACCGGTTGAAAGCGCATCGCTGTGCTACGGCTTGGGCCATTGAGATGCTCCTAACAAAGGTGATACTCCTGTTAGCTCCAACAGCCCCCATTACGGCAGTTGCATTTGTTCAAGAGCCCTTTGCACGGACCTCAGCTCCTTTGGAATTGAGTCAGTGGGCGGAGCCAGCGTGGCTGGGCCTTTGGTCCTTGCTCATTGCCAAATATGGCCAGCGTTAAAAAAAAAGTCCTGTGTATTTTAATTACAGTTACAGTCAAACACCATCCATCATGGCATCCCTGCCTGCACCTTGCACGTTGAGGTGGTGATGGTGGTGGTGGTGGTGGTGGTGGAGACAGCTCGCTGGCGGCAAGACACAGGCTTTGCAAGCTGAACAGACAACCTCCCCCGTGTCCAAGCTGGGCTTGAAGGCAACAGCCTTCTCCTCTCCCTCCCCCCCCCCCGCCCTGGTGTGCAGCATGACAGGCTGCCTCTGAACCCAAAGGAGCCTCTGGGCATCATGACTAAGAGCTGTTGATAGACCTGTGTGCTTCATGAAGGTGAAGGGATTCCAGGCAGCAGAGCTGGAAAAGACCTTGCAGAGAGACTGCCAGTCAGAACAGAGAACTCTGGGAGCGATGGGCCAAGAGCCTGACTCAGCCGATTGAAGCAGCTGCAGGATGCACTTCTTTGGCACATATCGGTGATGATGATGATGATGATGATGATGATGATGATGATGATGATGATGATGATGATGATGATGAAGGCACTTTCAAAAGGGTTCTTTATTTTTTTTCCAGAAAACAACATAAACCAGAACCAGCTTGGGGAGCTTTCTCCTTCTCACTTAATGCTGTAACAGTGTTTTTGGCAGCCAGTAAACAAAGGGGATGGGAGCCTGCCTGTCAGTTATGCAAACTGTGAATGGAATGGAGGTATCCCAGAATGCCTTGAACACGAGGCAGTACTTCCTGCTGGTTGGGATGGGAAAAAAAGACAAAGCCCAAGAGAGGGGAAGGGTCCCGCCAACAGCTTTTGGAGGCAACAGTCTGCTATCAGCTGTCCCCCAGCCCTGTGAGAATGCTAATAAGCCAGTGAAGAGCTTGCCTTTTCTGCCATAATTCTATAGAGGAGTTGAGTACCCCATAGTGTTCACCAAATAAAGACAACTAATTGAGAATTTTTTACACATTTGGCTCGGGGGATTCGTTCACACAGTTCATTGTGGGAGAATGTGCGCGCCCTCACCGATGACAGGGGATGACTGTTCGAGGGGTGGTATTCCCGTTAGCCTTATTTCCTTGGGACTTTCAAAGTATGACAAAAATGTCTAATTTAATTTTGAGGGTATTCCCTCCCCCTTCAGTAATTATGTTGCTAGGAATTATTTCGGCGTCTCTCTCTCTCTCTCTCTCTCTCTCTCTCTCTCTCTTAGAGAACTAGTCAACTAATGTTTGCATAGTATGAGGACTCATATTCTATTTTTTTCCCTTCAAATAATGCTGACAGAATTTTTTGGAATTAAATTCTCTCTCTCTCTCTCTCTCTCTCTCTCTCTCTCTCTCTCTCTCTCTCTCTCTCTCCCCTGTATTTTCTGAGGCGAAGTCTACATTTTTGTGTCTGCAGGTGACACACTTTGATTGAAACTAAAATTAATAAATCAGCGGAAAAGCACACACCTACGGTTCACAGCGGGACTTGAAAACACGTTCATAAAAGGAGCTTTATGCCCTTGTATAAAGCAGGAATAAATTACAGGAACACTTGTTGCCTTTGGTCTCAATTTTGCTCCACAGACGGGTATCTTATTTTCGAAGGCTTATTCGTAATCAACAGGTTCCTCGGCGCTTTAGCAGGTGACTTTGTTATTAATCTCTTATTTGACCATTCTGGCATATTAATGAGGCAGACTCCTCTCTCCGGCATAAGGAATTAGTTGAAAAGGTGCACTTGTGACTAAATTGCTTGCAGCTAGTAGCAAGCAACAGTGCAGACCAAATGCAAAAGAGCATTTTTCTCCAGCCTGGGTCGCGTTAAAGAGTATTTGACTAACATGATGTCGCTTGCTGTGCTTTTCTTCAGTCACATACTTATTTCTTCACCATGGAGCACTATTACCAGGTTTTGTCGATCATTATTTTTTTTTTTCTTGGTATCTCCGTATATTATTACGTATTTTCCTCCCCCTTTCCTAAACAAATTCTAGAATTTATATCCATGTCGCACAATAATATCCTTTCTGATTAACGGTGTGCCTCTGTATTTTTTTCCCCTTTCAGTTAATTAAACAGTGCCAGCCCATTTGGGGAGGAGTTTTCATATCTCAATGGAACACCAATGTTTCTTCAGCTCAACATTTTCCTTTCAGAATCACTTTAATAAATATCATTATATAAAAAAGTGCTGGAATCCTTCCAGCCCTGTTTCACCTTATATTTGGGGTCTGATGGAAGCCTGAAGTGTAGATTCCTACGGTAGTTTAAAAACATTGAAGGGGGGAAAAATGCAAAGGACTTTAAGTCTTAAATTTGTGATTACTACGATCTGCCAAAATATATAATATTATGACTTTAGGTTACTTTAAAAACTAACTAACAAAAGCCACCCCCTACACTGTGGTAAAAACAGCTTTGTTGTAATACAGTAATTTACGCATTTCCAAATAATATACCCTGTTTTTTGGTGTTCCCTAGTGTCATAATTCTGAGGCAAGCCAGTCGCCTCCCAAACACAAGCAGTTTTATTTAAATGTGTGATAAAATGTCAAGTTTACATATTCATAATTTTAACATTTCTTTCAAAAAAAAAGAGAAGCTTGTGACAACTAAGTTGCATTTCTGTCAGAGGTGTCACTCTTCTTCCATGTTGTCGCCTTAAAGGAAAAATGTCCGCCTGTCTTTTGTGGATTATTAGAGTCAAAGCTCTCATGTCATCTGGGCCCTGCCACTTGGAGAGTCTCTTTCTTGATAAAACGGTGATGTGAAAAGAAGAGCGAGAGGGAGATAAATCTGCTCAGCCCACATGTGAGGTTTGACACAGGGGCTGCTTCGAGTGAGGGCGGCTGTGCAGAGATTCATTCTGTGGGTTGGCAGCTGCATCATCAGCCAGCCTCCCTCAGAGTTTCTCTGCCTCTACATTTGGAGGGGACGCCTGGAACCTGGTCTGTGTGTGACATCCACCAAGGGGGGCTCCAGCGTTCAGGGACCCAGGGCCCATGAGAGGGGGGTAAAGGGGATACATTGTACCCAGTCCCAGGGTCAAAAAGGGGGCCCGGAAGCCAAAGGAGGGGGCCCAGGAATTTCCTGGGATCTCAGCAGGCCTCAAGGAGAGTGAAAGATGGTGGCTGGGCCAGGTAAACCAGCTAGGGAGACCTGGGCACCGCATTGAGAAGGGGCCCAAAAGAAACTTTGTAACCCCCGATAAAATTCCTCTCAGAGGCCCTGCAGGGACCCTCAGCCCTTGCTCTCCCTGGCCCCCTCCTCCCTCGGTAGGCCTCAAGAGAGTCATCCTGCCACCACCACCACCACCACACAAAGGTTATGGGCACAGAGGTGGCCTCCTCCGAGAAGGCACTTCTGCAGTGGCCCCTGAGGTTTGCAGCAGCTGCTCAGCAACGTCCACCCCGATGCTGGGTTGAAGCTGGGGAAGAAGAAGCTGCCACAAATACGTCCTATAACAACAACCCAGATTTGTGGCTTGTAATCGTAAGCCACTGTAGGAGCCAATCTTGACAGAAAGGTGGAATATATATTAAATACAGTAAGTCCTCACTTAAAGTTGTTTCGTTTTAAAGTTGATGGGAAAATGTCATAGGATACGATTATCAATTAGCTTATGTAAACTTGGTTTCATTGTAAGTCATTTTGCTTAAAGTCGCAGTTTCAAGAAGAACCTATCGACAACTTTAAGTGAGGATTTTCTGTACAATAAATAATATTGTTATTATGTAGTTCAAGTGCAGATGCTCATATTTAGGCTTGCCATCCATACCGGAATTTCCAGGACAATCCCGGAACCCGAGCTCGGGTCCCGGATCGTTCCAGGCTGATGCTGGGTATCACAAGGACCATCTCTTCCCGTATATCATGCCTTCTTGTAAGCTCTGGTCTCCAACTCAGGCCTAGTAGCTCTGAGTGCTCTGGCCCTCAGAGGCTTGATGGGCATCCACCAGCAGCAGGGTCTTTTTGGTGGTGGTACTGACCCTGAGGAATGTATATGTGAAATTTTGGTTTCTTGCCCCAATGTGCATCACTTTGCACTTACTTACATTGAAGTGCATCTGCCATTTTGCTGCCCATTCTCCCAGTTTGGAGAGATCCTTCTGGAGCTCTTCACAATCCCTGCTGGTCTTCCACCACCCGGAAAAGTTTAGTGTCATCCGCAAACTTGGCCACCTCGCCTCTTATCCCCAACTCCAGGTCATTTATGAATAAGTTGAAAAACACCGGTCCCAAGACCGATCCTTGGGGCACACCGCTTTTCACCTCTCGCCATTGTGAAAATTGCCCATTGACTCCCACTCGCTGTTTCCTGGTCTTCAAACAGTTCCTAATCCACAAGAGGACCTGCCCTCTTATTCCCTGACTGTGGAGTTTTCTCAGGAGCCTTTCATGAGGGACCGTGTCAAACGCCTTCTGAAAATCCAGATATACTGTATAATATCCACGGGTTCGCTCGCATCCACATGCCTGTTGACCTTTTCAAAAAATTCTAAAAGGTTTGTGAGGCAAGACTTCTCCTTGCAGAAGCCATGCTGACTCTCCCTCAGCAGAGCTTGTTCTTCTATGTGTTTTAAAATTTTATCTTTAATGAGACTTTCCACCATCTTCCCTGGAACAGATCTTAGGCTGACCGGCCTGTAGTTTCCCGGGTCCCCCCTCCTTCCTTTTTTAAAGATTGGCATGACGTTAGCTATCCTCCAATCCTCTGGCACAGTGGCCGTTTTAAGGGACAAATTGCATATTTTGGTCAAGTTGCATATTCTTTGGCGCTCAGCCTTCCTTATGATCCAACTCTTGCAACCATACATTGCTACTGGGAACACCATCGCTTATACGGACTTTTGTTGGCAGGGTGATATCATGGTTGATCTACTATTCCGTCAAACCAATAAAATACTAGCTGGTTGCCAGCTCTACTTATACCCTTTTTGCTAGACCCTAGGCTAGGGTCTAGCAAAATCTAACAAGCTGAAATCAATAATGCTAACATTTATCATCTCACTCCTTCTCCAAGGAGCTCAGAGAGTGGTATACATGGTTCTCTCTCCCCCCCCCCCTTTGATTCTTACAACAACCCTGTGAGTTAGGAGAGGCTGAGTTTAGCCCTGCAGAGTCAAGGCACAAGAGAGCAGCTTTAGTTTTGTAAACCGCCTTTGAATTAAAGTCAGAGGAGAAATCCGATGATCAAAGGAAAGGCGGTATATAAATACTGGTTGTTGTTGTTGTTGTTGTTGTTGTTGTTATTTTGATGCTGAAAATGACTTAGATGGAAAGGAGAGTCAGGGCTGTTGCCTCATTGGAGGTTTGCCCATCACATGCTGTTCTTAAGGATCGGGGCCCTGGGTGGGGGAGGAGCAAGAAAGCCCAGTGAACTGCCACCATCACAACTGTCGCTGCCTTGCCCCCTCTGGCAGCCTCTCCATTCCCAACCTACACAGCCCCAATGGTTGTTTGAAGCACCAATTGCCATAGGAATTAATAATCAATCCATAAATATGGGCAGAATCCTGCAAATCAGGGAGCGTATGTGAAGTTCTCGAAGTGTGGGACATGACCCCCGGGGGGTTGCTAGCAACTTGGAAGGCGGTCACAAAACCCTGAAGAACTTAACATAAAAGATTGTTACACAAGTGAATGGCCCGTCCACTGGTGTCTGTTGCGGCTGCGGGCGCTGGCAACCCTCTTTCCCCTCCTGCGCTGTAAGGACCACTCTGAGAGCATGCTGACCCCCTTCCAGGTGAGACGAGTGGGGGGAGATCCGTTTGCAAACCGGGGGTCATGTCGTTTTATATATTATTTTGAGGGGGTTGCAGACAGTAACATAAAGTTTGAGAACTACTGGCCAAAGTATCACGCTACTCATTACACCAAATGCACTAAATACAGAGTGTGCCCTGGTGAGGTTTTCTTTCTGTCATAAATAGTGGGGGGGGGCAGCAAAACATGGCAAAACAGTGGCAGGTTTTGGGGGGGGCTTTACTACTTTGCCCTTGCCATGATTCCAATCCTGACTTGTCTCCCGCCTCCACCCTGCCAGAAATCTTTGTTCTGGTTTCCTGTCGTAGCTGCTGCTGTTCATGCAAACGTTTTAATATGCTGCATGTCAGACTTTGGACAACTGCTGCTGTTCGCACCCCCGCAAAGCATTCGTTCTTCGTTCTGCTGTTTAGTACTCTTGATTATTTCAAGCATTTCCATCAGCGGTGAGCGCAGCCTACAACAGCTCTCAAGATGGTCAGTCTGGGACACTATCAGAGAACTGGAGAATTGAGTGATGATAGTCCCTGAAAATGTGCCATTATTCCATTGGGAGGATCCGATTCCCATGTGATTTTGTGTCCCTGTGAATAGGTGCGGCTTTAACAATGCAGTCTTCTATTCAACCAAGGTATCACCCTAACTGTGATTTAAAGTCTTTTTTAAAAAATTCAGTAATGATTGAGCATCCATAATATGTGTCTCTTGAGCAATGGTTTTCCCCTTCATGGATCATTGCCTTGTCGTGGCGAAGGGGCTTGCGTAACTCAATGAAGCCATGAGCTATGCCGTGCAGGGACACCCAAGACGGACAGGTCGTAGCAGAGAGTTCTGACTAAAAGTGATCCACTGGAGAAGGAAATGGCAACCCACTCCAGTAACCTTGCCAAGAAAATCCCATGAACAGTTCCAAAAGGCTACAAGATATGACGCCGGAAGATGAGCCCCTCAGGTCGGAAGGTGTCCAATATGCTACTGAGGAAGAGCGGAGGACTATTCCAAGTAGACCCAGAAAGAGTGAAGCGGCTGGGCCAAAGCCAATAGGACGTCCAGCTGTGGATGTGTCTGAGGTTGAAAGGAAAATCCAATGCTGCAAGGAGCAATATTGCTTAGGAACATGGAATGTGAGGTCTATGAATCAAGGCAAGCTGGATGTGGTCAAAGATGAGATGATAAGATTGAACATTGACATCTTGGGAATCAGCGAACTAAAATGGACGGGCATGGGCGAATTTAATTCAGGTGACCATCATATCTACTACTGTGGGCATGAATCCCTTAGAAGAAATGGAGTAGCCCTCATAGTCAATAAAAGAGTGGGAAAGGCAGTACTGGGGTGCAACCTCAAAAACGACAGAATGATTTCAGTTCGAATCCAAGGCAAACCATTCAACATTACAGTAATCCAAGTGTATGCCCCAACCACTGATGCCGAAGAAGATGAAGTTGACCGGTTCTATGAAGACCTACAACACCTTCTAGAACTAGCACCCAAAAAAGATGTCCTTTACATCATAGGAGACTGGAATGCTAAAGTAGGAAATCAAGAAATAAACGGAACAACAGGCAAGTTTGGCCTTGGAGCGCAAAATGAAGCAGGGCAAAGGCTAACGGAGTTCTGTCAAGAGAACACGCTGGTCATAGCAAACACTCTTTTCCAACAACACAAGAGGCGACTCTACACCTGGACATCACCAGATGGTCAATACCGAAACCAGATAGATTATGTGCTTTGCAGCCAAAGATGGAGAAGCTCTATACAATCAGTAAAAACAAGACCTGGAGCTGACTGTGGCTCAGATCATGAGCTTCTTATTGCAAAATTCAGGCTTAAATTGAAGAATGTAGGGAACACCACTAGACCAGTCAGATATGACCTAAACCATATCCCTTATGAGTATACAGTGGAGGTGAAGAATAGGTTTAGGGCACTAGACCTGGTAGACAGAGTGCCTGAAGAACTATGGACGGAAGTTCGTAACATTGTACAGGAGGCAGCAACGAAAACCATCCCAAAGAAAAAGAAATGCAAGAAAGCAAAGTGGCTGTCAGATGAGGCTTTACAAATAGCTGTGGAAAGAAGGAATGCGAAAAGCAAAGGTGAAAGGGAAAGATATAAACAACTGAATGCAGATTTCCAGAGAATAGCAAGGAGAGATAAGAAGGCCTTCTTAAATGAACAATGCAAGGAAATCGAGGAAAACAACAGAATGGGGAGGACTAGAGATCTCTTCAAGAAAATTGGAGATATCAAGGGAACATTTTGTGCAAAGATGGGCATGATAAAGGATAAAAAAGGCAGAGACCTGACAGAAGCAGAAGAGATTAAGAAGAGATGGCAAGAATACACAGAAGAACTATACAAGAAAGAGCTTAATGTTCCTGATGACCACGCTGGTGTGGTCACTGACCGAGAGCCAGACATCCTAGAGAGCGAAGTCAAGTGGGCCTTAGATAGCATTACTAACAACAAAGCTAGTGGAGATGATAATATCCCAGCTGAGCTACTTAAAATCCTAAATGATGATGCTGTGAAAGTGCTGCACTCAATATGCCAACAAATTTGGAAAACTCAGCAGTGGCCAAAGGATTGGAAAAGGTCAGTTTACGTTCCAATTCCAAAGAAGGGCAGTGCCAAAGAGTGTTCAAACTATCGCACAATTGCACTCATTTCACATGCTAGCAAGGTTATGCTCAAAATTCTACAAGCTAGGCTTCAGCAGTACGTGGACCGAGAACTACCGGATGTACAAGCTGGGTTTCGAAGAGGCAGAGGAACTAGAGATCAAATTGCCAACATGCGCTGGATCATGGAGAAAGCACGAGAGTTCCAAAAAAACACCTACTTCTGCTTCATTGACTACGCAAAAGCCTTTGATTGTGTGGATCACAACAAGCTGTGGCAAGTTCTTAAAGAGATGGGGATACCAGACCACCTTACCTGTCTCCTGAGAAACCTGTATGCGGGTCAAGAAGCAACAGTTCGAACCGGCCATGGAACAACTGATTGGTTCAAAATTGGGAAGGGAGTACGGCAAGGCTGTATATTGTCACCCTGCCTATTTAACTTATATGCAGAGTACATTATGAGAAATGCAGGGCTGAATGAATCGCAAGCCGGAATCAAGATTGCCGGGAGAAACATCAACAACCTCAGATATGCAGACGATACCACTCTAATGGCAGAAAGTGAAGAAGAACTAAAGAGCCTCTTGATGAGAGTGAAAGAGGAGAGTGCAAAAGTTGGCTTGAAACTCAACATTAATAAAACTAAGATCATGGCATCTGGTCCCATCAATTCCTGGCAAATAGAAGGGGCAGAAATGGAAGCAGTAACAGATTTTACTTTTTTGGGTTCCAAGATCACTGCAGACGGAGACAGCAGCCATGAAATTAAAAGACGCTTACTCCTTGGAAGGAAAGCTATGGCAAATTTAGATAGCATAATAAAAAGCAGAGATATCACCATACCAACAAAAGTTCGTATAGTCAGGGCGATGGTGTTCCCAGTAGCAATGTATGGTTGCGAGAGCTGGACCATAAGGAAGGCTGAGCGCCGAAGAATAGATGCTTTTGAACTGTGGTGCTGGAGAAGACTCCTGAGAGTCCCTTGGACTGCTAGGAGATCAAATCAGTCAATCCTAAATGAAATCAACCCTGACTGTTCCCTGGAAGGACAGGTACTAAGGCTGAAACTCAAATATTTTGGCCACCTAATGCGAAGAGAGGACTCTCTGGAGAAGACTGTGATGCTGGGAAAGACTGAAGGCAAAAGGAGAAGGGGAAGGCCAAGGATGAGATGGTTAGACAGCATCACCGATGCAACGAACATGAAAATGAGCGAACTCAGGAAGATAGTGGAGGATAGGAAGGCCTGGCGGGATATGGTTCATGGGATCACGAAGGGTCGGACACGACTTAACGACTGAACAACAACAAGAGCAATGGTTTAAGGCTGATAACTTTATATCAATTAGTATTCCCATTATGGTAATTAATGGTGGAGATCTTGGTGGTCAGACAGTAGTTATTATGTCTCACTTCATGGGATTTATTTTCTGCTTTAAAAAGTTATAACATGCGTCTAAAATTGCTAGTTTTGAATTTATGAGAACATGCTAATTAGCCTCAACTTGATTATTCCCCTCTCCCCCTGCAAATCACTCACCAACTCAATAGATGGCCTTGTATGTCAAGGACTGACACATAATGATTTTTTGTTTTATTTGGCTGGAGCCACAACCCTGAAATACAAGATTTATCATTAAAATACTGACAGGTACTTCAGTGAAGTGGAGCTCGCAACGGCCGCCCTAATACGTATTTATAAGGAGCGACAGTCAGTTGAGCGCTTGTTGGAAAGGGGCTTGCTCCCCTTCCCTCCTCCCCTCTTCCTCGAGCAACTTGGATGGTTTCAGCTCATTTTGTCTTTTCAGGACTTAGCCAACATCAGACACAGTTCTCCAATGCATATGCAGATTTCGCCTCTTGTTACTTTCTCTAATGAGCCTTCACTTAATCAATTTGACAGTAGCCTTTATTCCCCACCCCCACCCCTTCCTTTTTGACATACATCCACCAGAAAAGTATTTCAGGAAAGAGCGTTAAGAAGAGTTTCAGGGGGTATTAGCAACACAAAATTGTGACAGAGCCAATTTTAGGGGGATTGCAAAGTATTTCTTTCAAAAGAGCGGGGAGAGAAAAAGTTAAAACTGGAGGAGTGATGATCTCCATGAAAGTATGACTTGCAAAAGCATTAAAACAGCGACATGAATGGAGCATAATTAAAAAAACAAAGCTGCTCTCGAGGAACAGATAAATCCCCATTTCCGTTCAATTCTGGGCCAGGGTCCCAATCCAGCAGCCTCAGGGCACTTAGAGGCCTGTGCGCAATCAAGGGCTGCCCCTTCCGCCTCAAAGATGGGAACCGGAGATGCATCCGCAGGGCCCCCTTCCTTCCAGGGCCTGTTCCACTTTTGATCAGAATCTCAATGTTTGCATGCATGGAATGGCTCTGGGAGGGATCTGTTTTAATGCAGGCAGTTACAGTATTTGGGATCCCAACTTACAGCCCAATCATGCCTAAGATCAAAGTGCGCTGCAGAAGATCCTAAGCAGGATCAGGGCCACACACCGGCAGAGCTGGGGCACACCTCGGGGGAAAGGGATGTTCGTCCCAATGGGCCTCCTCGGATGTACGCCGGCAAAATGGCCGACACAAATCTGGGGAGGCCGTGTAAGACTGCCCTGGCCCAGGAAGGGGCTTTGGATATCGGCGGAATGTGCCGCCGATATCCCCGTCCCTCTCCCAGGCCCAGCAGCCCAATCACCCCCTCCCCAGCCACCCCGGCTCGCCCTCTTCATGCCCTCCCACAGCCCGGCGCAGAACCTACCTGTGTCCGGTGGCCCGGTCCACGTCCAGCGGTGGAGTGAGTGGCACTGGCTTCGGCGCCAGCGCCACTTACTCAGCAGGTGCAGCAAAAGTGCCTTATGGCAGTTTTGTGGCACCCAGCACCAGCAGAACGCTTGCTCTGCCGGCGTGAAGATGCGCAGGATTGCACAGTGCGTGCCTTGTACAGGCAGCAGGCCACCTCCTGTGTTTGCAGCACCTTTGGCTGAACAGGAAGACACTTAAGAGCCCCCACCCCAATTTACACAGACTGCAGGAGGTGGTGCTGTGAGAAGCCCTGGAACATGAGTAGCACGTTCACCCACAGCTCTTGAATCCCACTCCTTAATTGTATTTGCTATCCTGCCTTGTTCCTGGAGTCTGAAGTGGCTACACAGCCAAGGAACAGAGGGACCATTGCTGAGACAATCCAGTGGCTCATCTCCTTTCACACAAGAAGAGAAGGGCTGTTTTCGAGTTGACCTGGTTGGACAGCAAAGTCCTCACCCTGTGAATTCTACCAGGAAGCCCACTGGCAAGCAAGCATCTCCCGTCAGCAGGCCATGGCCATTTTCCATGGCTGTTTCCATCAGAAGCTGTAAGGTCCAGCGGCACCAGCCCAGTAGCAACAGGAACTCTTCACTATGTTCTGCTTTCAGTTGTAGGTAAGCTGCGTTGAGAAGCCTTCAGGTGAAAGGCAGTATTTAAATAACGCGAACAAACAAATACAGGTGGAATGAGAAAGCCCTTTGTTGAAGCAGCTCATCCAGGCCATTTGTTGGGGGAAAATTCTGCGAACTGGATCCTGGAGAGAGGCAGTTTAGGGATTGTCTGAATGGCTCGTTTCACAAACATCTGGACAGGGTGAAAGAAATCCCATGAAGACCAAATCTAAGATCAGTTCAGCTCTGAAGCTCCTTCTTGACTGCAGATGTCAGTGGCCACGATGCCTCTTCCCCCATTCATTCTCTACCAGGTGCAATTTTGCACCACTACAAAATTCAGAAAAATATCTGAACTGGGAATCTGAACATTTGAGTGTATTGTCAACATGAAAGTATTGTCATAAGACTGGTTAGTGCTGAGGTCAGTCTTTTGCACAGCATTTCAGTAATAAACACGTCCTTGTCCACAATCTGAACATTTATTATTTTATTTATTAAACCTTGATACTCTGCCTTTCTAGAAAACACTCAAAGCACCTTAGAATAACAGAAATTAAAACCATATCCTCAATAAACATGCAGAATGATAGGAATGTTTTAACAACAAATACAAAAGAGCAAGCAAAAATAAATTCCGGGCAGCCCAATCCTGTCTCCCACCAGTCTACGCAATGCAGAGGCGCCGACGGAAGGCACGCTGCATCTTGTGGTGGGGAGCCCCTCCCCAGCAATCGGCTGCCTGAGACAATAGTCACATTTGGGATTATGGATGGGTTGGCAGTAGAGTTTCTGATGATGGGGGTGGGGGGGCAGTCAGCATGGTCTCAGCTGTTGAATGAAATACCTAGACAGGTGTGTAGAAGATGGTCCTTAAGGTATAGATTTTCACTAAGTAGTAAGTTATAGATCTATCATCAAGGGAAACAGGAAAAATGCTGAACTAGAGGAACCCGTGGTCTGATCCCGCTGATCATTATACTGTATGTTTTTTTTTTAAAAAAAGCACAATGCGGGGGGGGGGGGGGAAGGTGTTCATCAAAGTCATGCCAGGATGAAATGTATTAATATAGTTAATTCTGATCATTACTAAAAAAAAAAAAATTGTGGGGATACAGGTAGAGATATAGGTATCCCGTTGTTGATTTAATCTGGCCAAGCCCTTAAAAAATCATCATCATTATTATTATTATTATTATTATTATTATTATTATTATTATTAACAATATTTATATACCACTTTTCAACAAAAAGTTCACAAAGCAGTTTACAGACAAAATCAAATGATTAAATGGCTCCCTGTCCCAAAAGGGCTCACAGTCTAAAAAAGATGCAGAACACCACCAGCCAACAGCCACCAGAAAAAGAGACTGTGCTGGGGTGAAAGGGAAGCAGTTGCTCTCCCCCTGCTAAATAAAAGATGAGGAAAAGTGCCTCTTGCCCAGTTAGCAGGGGAAGTATTCCATCCTCGCTATGGCCCACATCTTCCAGATAAGAATTCGCAATGATCAGGCAGAGATGTCCAGTTTCTGTATTCTGACGGGCTGCTGTATTCTGAAAATAGTGTCTTGAACTGTGTGTGTGTGTGTGTGTGTGTGTGTGTGTGTGTGTGTGTGTGTGTGTGTGTGTGTGGGGATTCATCCCCTTCCCGGACAAAAGGGATCTCTATAATAAAGCTTTATCCATATAAGGTATATTTCATATGCACACCTTGGTCTATATAATAGGTACTGGCAACAGCGAGTGATTCAGGGACATGGAGCTCATGCACTTGGGTGACACGCCATCCTCGACAGGGGCGGGGCGGGGCGGAGAGAGAAGGTGCTTCTGCAAAGCGCGTTCAGGAGCCAGACTGACCTTTGTTTGCAGAATGCACATGAGAAAGGAAGGCAGTACGTTCTGTATGAAATATAGCAATTATTTTCCTTTTCCTGACACAAATGAAATAGTGACCTTGAGTAAGATTTGGGAGAACAACCAAGAGACAGTCAGAGTTGCTGCTGGGCACAAATTCAGGCCTTGGATCACCCAATAACCACCTTTCCTAAGGTTCAGCATAGTGTCCCTCTCTGGGGTCAAGCTGCATATTGTCTTGGATCTCCATGATGGATGGATATCCCTATGATGACTGGAACTCCCAATGAGCCAGGATGGTGTAGTGGTTTGGGAGTTGGACTCAGACCTGGAAGATCCAGGTTCAAATCCCCACTCAGCCACGAAGCTTCCTGGGTGACCTTGGGCCAGTCACTATCTCTCAGCCTCACCTACCTCACAGGGTTGTTGTGAGGACAAAAGTTGGGGAGGAACTATGTACACCACCCTGAGCTCCTTGGAGGAAGGGTGGTATAAAAATGAGAAAAGAATAATAATAATAATGATGTCTTTTCTGATTGTAAAAGCAGCCATGTGAGGCGGGAGGCTGATTTGAATCAGGGGGGCATTGTGGTGAAACAGGGGTTCAACTCTGCACTGATTCTCCAACTGCAATTGACCCCTCAAAGGTGCTATTGGTCCCCTAGAAGGATACAAAAGCCCCCTATAAAGAAATAACTGATATGCTCATGTTACTATTGCTATAAAACCGGTGTTGGCAAACTTCAAACCTCATCAATGAGAAAACATAACACACTATTAAAAGAACACAACTAACTTGCTGCATTAGCAAGTTAGTTGTGTTCTTTTAATAGCAACAGGAAAGCACAAAAGTCATTTGTTTGAAACAAAATGTCTCTCCATTTATTTCCTGCTAGGAAAATGAATAATGATGAAGTTAGAATTTTTTTGTGAATATTAATTTACTATTTCCTGCTAGGAAAATGGATCATGATAAACTTAGATTTTGTGTGTGTGTGCGTGAATATTAATTTAACTGGATAAAATACGTAAATATTGTATATATACAAAGTCTTAGGTTTAAAACCAGGAAGAAAAGCAACGACACATTATACAGAACACCGAAGACTGTATATTTGTGCTGGCCATGATAGTTTTAGACTGTGTTTAATGTTGCATATGTTGAGATATAGGAGTAGTCTTGGTGTGTTTCTTTTGCGCTTGTATCCTAATATGAGGTGATTATTTTCTGAAAAGACAATACAAAACAAGAGATTAAAACAAGAAAAATAGAGCCCCAAAGAGGAGGAAATATAAGTCATCGCCAAGCTAAGAAATAGCGAGTTTGTCACAGGAAGCTACTTTTCCGTAACTGAAACTCACTATTACATGGGCTTTACTACAAGCAGATTCTTCTGTGTTTCAAATGCTCCTTATTATAAGGACCCGACAGAGAGGACACGGCAAGAAGTACCAGCGGAAGAATATGAAGAGTTTCAAAGTATCTGCTTATTTCAGAATTGCCTTATTTTCATTCTTCATGAAGCCCTCTTGAGTATCTTTAGGAAAAGCGGAGCAAAAAATGTCCATGTAACGAAGCTTCTGAAGACCGTCTCCTTCTAACGCTCCTGGAAAACCACTGGTGATCTCCGGCCTACCACCGGACAACACCTCTCCCTCTTTGGCAGTCTGTGCAGCTGTGCTGAAGGGCTGACTTTCCACCATGATGTCATCCAGCTCCTCCTTTGGCCTGGACTGAAGAACAATAACCCCATTGTGGGAGTGACCCCTTCAGGTCTGGAGTCACAGACAATCCAAAGAGGATTTACCGCTGTCGTTTTTGTCCTTATTTTCCCCATCCGACAATGAGGAGAGCTGTTCTCTGGGCTGTGTCTTCTTTTCCTCCCTACAGTCGGAAACCTGCATGTTCGATGCAAACAAATATACTGTAAAATTGTTTGTGTTATAAAGTTTGGGCTCTCCAGAACATTCTTGCGGCCTTTTTTTTTTTTTTGTGACCATCAGCGATATGTGGGCTATTTTAAGAATGTAGGGCAGAGTTAAGGATTAGCAGCCACATTCTCTTTTCTGTGCATCAGAGCTTCTTAGCCATAATTAATTGGGACACAGGGTTTTGTACTTTACGTTCAGGTCATTTGCCTATGAGCTGACAGAATCTTTTTTTTTTTAAACAAAGGCACATTGCATATGTTCTGGGTACCTTTTTAAGGGGAGATTTAAACTCGCCAGTTGAATAATACTTTGCTACAAGTGTTTGGCCCCAGGCAAGAAAGCAAAAAGGAGGGGGAGAGGAAAAGAGAGAGAATAGGGTAGCTTCATATCACCATAGCCTGGAGCTGGAGCCTTTATGAGTTTTATGCGACTGGCCTCACACTGTCACATGGCCGTGATGCAAGAGCGCCGTGTGTCAGACAAATCTGGATTTAGGGGAATTATAGCAGATGTTGCAAAATGGCAACAGTTTAGCGAGTTCCTTTCATCCCACCGTCGGGGAGGCAGGTCCGCTAAGTGTACCAGACAGAAAAGAATGTTATCTTTGATCCCTAACACTCATGGGGAAAGGGGGCAACGGTGGGGCTTTGCTAGTTAAAAACGTGCGGCAGTGCTTGGAATAATGGAGAGGCGGAGGCAGTGGGAAGCAGGAGCGAAGGAAGGAAGGAAGGAAGGAAGGAAGGAAGGAAGAAAGAAAGAAAGAAAGAAAGAAAGAAAGAAAGAAAGAAAGAAAGAAAGAAAGAAAGAAAGAAAGAAAGAAAGAAAGAAAGAAAGAAAGAAAGAAAGAAAGAACGACCCCTCTAAGAACCCAGATAAGTGACCAGGAACGGCCATGATATTTTGTGGCAGTATCTGCTTGATTATCACGGTTAATTTCTGCTTCTAGGGTATAAATTTGATATATAAAATTTACATCTGGCCAGATCAGAAGGCACAAAGGAGTGGGTGCCTCTCCAAAGGAGTACAGACAAGAGTTTCAACGACAGGAAGATGACTGGAGGGAAAGGAGATAACTTTCCTCTTTCTGCCGTGCTCCAAGTCAGCGATCATAGGCCTCCACTTTTATCTCTGAATACTGGATGCTGGAGGACATTCAACAGGGACTGCCTATCTTGTGAGCTGCCCTTGACATCAGTGCTGGATGATAGTGCAACTTTGGTTGGATCCAGCAAGACCGTTCTTGGATTCTCCCTATTGGTTTACTCCCAATGGTTTCACTCCAATGGTTTCATGTTTACTCCCTATTGGTTTCACTCCAGTTCCACTGAACCTGATTCTAATGAGCTCGTTTGGGTATGTGTACTGGCTATGAACTGGACATCCACCTGGGCTGAAATCTGAGGGCCAAACTCTGCGTTACATTAAACATGTAGGTTGGTGCTTATCATTTTCTTTGTAAACAGCAGCCAATCTAGATTGGGACCAAGGTGTGGGTAGACCGGCTTTTCATCCCTTGCCTCCCTGTGGTCCTGATCCAGATTCTATCCCCCATGGCTGCTATTGTCCCTGGGAGAAGAACTTCTTTTGGCATCAACACAGCTGCTTTTTTGGGAGCATGATTGGAGCTCCAATCATAGAATTCCCACACCATGTCTAGTTTGGCTCTTAATAGGTATAATAACTATAGAGAACAGAAACCTAGAGGAAGAGGCACCCTCTGTGTCTAGTAGCTCCAAGTGTGTCTTGGAGCTGGTTCACACATACATGTCTATTACTTGTTTCCTTGCTGACAGTTGAATATACCAGTGGACTCCACCAAAATGTGTGAGATGTTTGAGGAGATATGGAACTTTTGTCTGTCTCTGGTGTTTGATCTGAAATGACTCACACATTTCAACAAGCAGGAGAGGAAGTATGGGGGAGAGGAGAGTGATGGGTTCCAGCTCCAATAAGCCTCCACACTTCCTCTTCTGCTCCAAGACCCCCTTTCCTTTTTCAATCCAGGAAGTGGGAGAAACAGAGGCTGACACACCAGCAGGTGGGGGGGGCAGCATTTGGCACGCTGCCTCGGGGGTTGGGAGGTCCTGGTTGGCCCTGGGTTGCGTTCACTGCAATGGAATGTGGGAGGCAAACATGGATCTCCCTGCAACAGAAAACTTTTAGCTGGGTGACCATTTTCAAACTATGGAACATATGCATGTCCTCATAACCCCCTATAGCTTTATAACCTCCAACTCTCAACCTGTACCACCCTGATGGCCCAGCAGTCCTATCATTGGGCTATGCTGTCAGAACTCATGTTCTGGCAGTACAGCCTGACATATGGCGTCGCAAAATGTGACGGGCTGTCATGGCCATTTGCTGGAAGTGACGAGCAGCACCGCCCACACGGCAGTAGCCCTCCTGGATCCCCTGGTGCCAGTACGTTAGCAGCAGGGATGGGCTGTGGGTAGGGAGGGGGAGGAACAGGGGTGTGTGGAGGGGGAAGGAGGGGGTGGAGCCAGCGGCAGTTGCGCACACTCCCCGCCTTGTTCCCCTTCTCGGAAATACGCCACCAAAATGGATGGCATATGTCCAAGGAGACCCATACATGACGTGTTCCTCTGCTCCTCCCACTTCCTAGATTGAAAAAGGAAAAGTGTTTTTTACTTACTTCCCATTTGCCTTCAGGTCCATCCGTCCCTTAGCACACAGGACGTGCCTTTTTGGCATGGCTGCATGCTGTAGCGTGGCGGAGGACAGAATTGGTCTCTGCGTCACCTAAAGGTCTTCTGTTCCCTTAAAACAACTCTATCTATTTCCCCTTGCCTGGATGCCGGTCACTTGCATGGCACCACCTTTCTCTCTTCCGACTCCGTTCAAAATCCATTTCTTCCATGAAACCCTTGGCCTGGCTGGCGGCCCCTTTGTCTTCATTTGCACACATACACCCGCAGTTTCTCCTTTTCATCCCATGTTACTCCCCCTGTTTCAATTTAAGTTGCACATTCTTTGCAGCAGAGGTTTGTTTTTGCTTATGCTTCCCTCTAAGGGTGAAACTAAATGTCACCAGCAACTGGGAGCTTCTGCCTCTGCCTCTCCCCACCCCCACCCCACTTCCTGGCAACACAGGAAACAGCATGGTAGCGCTGTTTTCTCCGCCTCTGTCACCCAATAGTGTGAGTAGCGGCAGGGAAATGCTTGGCACAATGACCTCCATCATGACGTTGTGACGTTGCGTAGAGGTTATGGGAACAAATGGCAGCTAACACAGGGAAGCACCGGCGCTGCTGCCCCCCCCCCAAATCCAAAAGTGGTAGAGGCAGTAAAAAGAGGCAAAAGATAAACCACCTTTCCCCCACATTTTGCCCCCCAAGTCCCAAAACTTGAGCTGCAAGTTCTCAAGTGAGAACTTTTAGCTCCGCCTCCTAACTACTACTACTGATAATAATATCAGCACTTGCAATGAACCAAATTATCAATGAGTCCAGTCTTGCCCATGAAGACAGTCTGGACATTTCATGTGGCTGCTAGTTGATAGATGGGATCACATTACCAGCTTCACTGGTTTCCAATGTGTTTCTGGGCTCGAGGTCCTTAAAATTTTGAATGGCCTGGGACCAGAGTATCTCAGGAATGCCCCACCCCCATACGAGAGAACTGTGTAAGTTCCGCCTCTGATGTCCATCTCCAGGTTCCTCCGCTGACAGATTATGGTGGTTGAGCACGAGAGACCGAGTATAGTTTTGGTTGTGGCCCCCAGAATCTGGAATTGCCTCCAATGCCTGGGACCATTGCTGCTTGCTTCGAGACCAGCAGCAAAGATGGTTTTATTTCAGTGGGTCTTGTCTGAGATTTGTTTTTTTCTTAAGGATTTGGCTGCTCCACTATCTGTTTTTAACCTTGCCATCAACTCTTCCAGATCATTTGAATTATTATTTTACTGTGGCTGGCGGCTGTTTTATTGTCTGTAAGACTCCCTGATCATTTTTGGCTTTTTAATATTGAACCATGGTGTAGCAATGCCAGAAACAATGAAAACAGAAGCTGCTAAGAACATCAGAACATCTGGCTACGGGTCCTAGGGGGTGATCTGAAGGCAGGAGGCTGAACCTTGCTGAAACTAAGCAGGCTGGATTGGGATAGTGCCCTGGATGAAAGTCCACCTGGGAGGCCCATGTAAGCAGGATGGAACACCCAACTGATGTCTGGGCTACCCTGTCTTTGCCTGTGTGGGGCCAGGGCGGCTCAAACCCATGACCCAGTAGGACACCCCTCTCCAGTGAGAGTGTAAAGGGTGCCGGCCGTGACACCTTCCACCATGGAGGAAGGTGAGATGGAAACGGTGTCCATAAAGTAGCCTCACAGGGGATGGTTGCTCAGGCTTCGCAGCTCCAAGTGTCTTTTTGCTTTCTCAGAAAGTGACTGTGGGGGCCCTCATTTGGATCAGAGACTTGGGAGAGGGGAAGGTTGTCCATGCTGTGTGGCCCTGATTTAAATCCCTTCCTGCAGCTGCTTTTTGAGAGAAAGACACCAGGTGCTTCAAACACATCGCTGCGCACTGTGCCCAGTTTGGCCATAAGCAGAGCCCTACTGGGTCAGGCCAAGGACCGGCTACTGCAGCATCCAGGGACAACAGTGGCAAACAGATGCTCTTGTCCTCTCCTTTCGTTTTTCCGCAGACATTCGCTTGCTGCTTGGGGGTTGTTTTTATTTCCCTCCTCTGGCAAGCCCAGAGTCCAGAGAAAGCGTCCGGTGTTGGGCCAGCCTCCGTCGTTCCGGGCAGAGCGCCTCCAACCCCTCCATATTTTGCAGCGTGTCCAGCTGTTTATAGAGTAGTGGACTGTTCTGGAAGCCACAGCCGTCGTACTAACCACAGCATCTGCTGTTCCTCTGCTTAATGATTTGCAGTTTGCCAAACTACTAGAAAGCAGACAATCCGTTCCTTTCTTTTTTTTAATTGGCATGTGCTGGACTTCAGGGCTGTTTTGGAGTCCAAAAAATGCTGATGGTCCTGTGTGCTGCCTGCTTCCAGCTACCTGCAGAAAAGTGGGGGGGGGGGATAGATTTTGTTCTCTGCACATTCGCATACTGAGTTTGGCTGCCTGCTTGTTGGAAACCCTCTGTCAGACTTGGCCCTAATAAAGGCCTTCCCCTATTATGACTTTTGTTCCTAATGTACCAGCACAAGAACCCAGTTCTCTCTCTCTCTCTCTCTCTCTCTCTCTCTCTCTCTCTCTCTCTCTCTCTCTCTCTCTCTCTCTCTCTCTCTCACTCACTCACTCACTCACTCTCACTCGTGTGTGTGTGTGTGTGTGTGTGTGTGTGTGTGTGTGTGTGTGTGTGTGTGTTTGAGAATACTGAACTGGGCCATCCAGGAGAAGGAGCCCAAAACCTAGAACGCCAAAAGATGGAATTGAGCTTCACGCACCCTCCATCCACTAGGGAACACTACTCAATCAGCTTCTTTTGATCAGAGGTTCTCAACCTTTTTTTGCTCATGGCTCCATTCTGAGCCTCATTTACCTCTGTGCCCCCCCTCATAGCTGCTGTTAGTCAGGAAAAAAGGTCCTTTACCATCTGCACTGTTTATTCTAATAATCATTATGTTATTACTAAGTAACAAGGAAAATTCTTAAAGACATAAAATGTATAGTAGCAACGTAAGGCCTGCTAACCAAAATTTTCTGGTAATTGGCATAAGAACATAAGAAGAGCTTTGATGGATCAGGCCAAAGGCCCATCTAGTCCAGCTTCCTGTATCTCACAGTGGCCCCACCAGATGCCTCGGAGAGCACACAGCCAACAAGATAACCCGTTTCCTGTTGTCACTCCCTTGCACCTGGCACAGAGAAAACCTACTTCTAAAACCAGGAGGTTGCTTATGGCTTGTAACCTGTGATGGTCTTTTCCTCTATGAATCTATCCAAACCCCTTTTAAAGGCATCCAGGCCAGGTGCCATCACCACATCCTGTGGCAAGGAGTTCCACAGGTGAATTACACGCTGGGTAAAGAAATATTTTCTTTTGTCCGTTCTAACTCTCCCTCCACTCAATTTTAGCACATGTCCCCTGGGGTTCCGGTGTTGTGCAAGAGGGAGAAGAATTTCCCTCCATCCACTCTCTCCATCCCATGCATAATTTTATAAGTCTCAATCATGTCCCCCCTCAGGCGTCTTTTTTCTAGACTGAAAAGCCCCAGACGCTGTAGCCTTTCCTCATAAGGGAGGTGCTCCAGCCCAGAATCATTCTGGTCGCACTTTTCTGCACCTTTTCCAATTAAACTATATCCTTTTTGAGGCACTTTACTCAGTACACTCCTTGTGGCAAATTCATCATACGTCTGGCAGTTAAGTTTGGGTGATCCCCTCAGAAACTGTGACCCTCTAATAATAATAAAATAATAATAACAACAACAACCAGTATTTACATACTGCCTTTTCTTTGGTCATCGGATTTCTCTTCTGACTTTAATTCAAAGACGGTTTACATGGGCAGGCTTTCTAAACCCCAAGGGGTTTTTACAATACAATAATGTTCTAATCTTTCGTAGAACCCTTCATTCTAGATTTTGCTTTCACAGTCCAGTTCTCTCTCTCTCTCTCTCTCTCTCTCTCTCTCTCTCTCTCTCTCTCTCTCTCTGGCGTTCGCCTCACCATGCTTCAGCTGACAGGGCAACCTTGATTCTCACTCAAGTGCAGCTGCAGTTTCCCTCCCCCACAGAGGCTCTGCAACTGATATCTGGGGAAATCAGCTCGGTGTGCCGGCAGCTCTCCGACAGACACAGATACTTCCGGCCGTCTTGAACTGCCGTCCTTCAGATCTTCAGGCATATATGAGAGGGTCGCTCTACCAACTGAGCCAGACCTCCTGCCTCTAATGTTCTGCTTTTTCCAAGTGGCCCCCTAGAAGTATGGCCTGGCCTCTTCGGGGGGGGGGCATATGGCCCACATTGAGAACCACTGACCTGGAGCACTACCTAAAATTAACACCCATCTTTGCTAATACAAGGTCTGCTTCTTCTCACTGCCTCACAAGGGCTCCATGTGTTACACAAGACAAGAGGTCGATCCAAGCAACAGCTAGATTGGGGAAAAAATGGAAACGCGAATGTTGCTTCTTTGGGTCCAGCTGACAGCCCAATCCTAGGCTTCCCCCCCCCCCCCCCGATGCAGCCACACCAAAATAGCTCGCATTGCATCCTGCGGGGAGGCAGTCCTGGAGGTCTCCTCTGGGAAAGGGAACATCTGTTCTCTTACCCAGGGGTAAACCTCTGAGGCACAAAGGGCACTGTTTTCACGACAGTGAAATCACTGGTGCAGGTCTGCATGGACCCAGACTGTGGGATTGGGTCCGGTAAGGGAGTTTGGATTTGGCGACCACTGCTGCCGCTGAACCTGCCCCCTTCCCGGAACAAATCCGCCCTTTTCCCCGCCCCCATTGCCATCCTGTCCCACCCTCACCCTGCCCTGTCCAGCCTCCCCTGCAGACATACCTGGGTTGGCGGGCCTTCAGAGAGCCGCTGCTGCATGCAGGGCCGCTCCGGCCTCCCCACCGGCATGTAGCTCCGCGTGCTGCCAGAGATGTGTTTATGACTGCCGTAAGGCAGAACGCTCGTTCTGCCAACAGAATTGCCCAATAGGATTGGGCTGTACATGTGATATGGGCTTTGTGTCTGGAACTCCCAATGCATGTGTAGGGTTGCTCCACCACAGCCAAGGGCTGTGGTGAATTGGATCAGCATCGGTTTGGCTGTCCTTGCCCACCCCCGCCTTGTTCTGCATTTGTTGTTTGCTTGACTTCCAGCCTGAAGACGAGTTCTGGCAAACGTGTGTGCTACGTTGTGACCCTTTCCCGGGTCCCCGTCAAGGTACCCCCCCCCCCCCGCGCTGTTTTCTTCCTTGGGGCCAGTGCATTAACCTGCCATTTTTACCCCGACTAGTCATAACAGCCAGACATAAATGTCCAAGTGAAGCTAAAGGATTGGTCTTGCAGGTTTAAAATATGAGCAAACATGAAAAGGGGGGTTCATTCCTGCCCCCTGCCCCCCATTTATTTGAGTGCACCCTTGCCATAATTGGAAATGCAACAATTGTTTAGAAATGGCACTTCCCGTGAAAAGATTTAGTGAGGGATGAAGAAATTTCTTGAACCTAAAGACATAATCTGCTGTTCCAATTCCCTTCACTGTGTCAATTCCTGAGGAACTCCATTTGCCCCCCCCCGGACCCTCCCCACCTCCTTACGTCCCACCTAGACAATCTCCTGGGATTCCGTCATTGTCCGTCCTCCTTTTTTCTCTTTTCAGCCTAAACAGAAGAACAAGAGGCTGGGATCCAAAGGGCAGGGGAACATCAGGAGCTGGAGAGAATGCTTGAGAATAAGGTCAGGGTCTGGCTCCTTCTGCCAACAGTTACTGGGGGGGGTTGTGTTGCCCCCCCGAACAATGTTCAAAGGCTTTAGTGAGCTTTGTTCCACTGTGTAGGGATTAGGCCAGGCGGTCTGAGAATTTGCCTTCTAATTAAAAAGGATAAAAGATAGAAGTAGCATTAGACTAAAACATAGCAATGATACTTCACAAGGGTGAGCGCTCCCTCCCTCCCTCTCTCTTGAAAAAAGAAAACTGTTAGTCACAAGACAATGTAAGAAGTCACCATCAGGTTTGCTTTATTCCTTTTGTTTTCTGCCCAAATTTAAACAAGGGAAAGTGGAGAGATGGGGGGGGGGGGGTTTGAAACTTTTCCCAGCTGTTCCTTACTGAGGACAGAAGACTAATTGTATGGAAATCATCTTCCGTTTACAGTGGGGCTTTTAAATACTTTTGGGGGGGTACCCAGGAGAGGTACACTGAAAGTTTGCCCCTCTCCACACTACTGTCTGTCATGAGATACACCTACAAGGCTGTATCTAATATCATGCCTTTCATCCAATGTGCTTGCCACTGGCGTCACTGCAGGGGGGGCGGAGCTCTAAGTTCTGCCGCGGTCAGACCCTCCGTTACACGGGAGCACGAAGCGCCCCCGCCCCCTCGCCTTTGGAGCCAGTCAAGTCGTTGCTTTCACCGACTTGAATGGCTCCAAAGGTGAGGGGGCGGGGGCGCTTCGTGCTCCCGTGTAACGGAGGGTCTGACCGCGGCAGAACTTAGAGCTCCGCCCCCCCTGCAGTGACGCCAGTGGTGCTTGCTATGAATTCCATGTGATCCAACTTATCTCCCTTAAAAAAAACATACTCTACACTTGTTGTATGTGAGCAGGTGTGAGCACTCATCAAAATGTCTCTCCTAGTTTGCGCCTGGCCACATGGAATAAAGGCCACCAGGTTTAATGGGGTTGTTGGTCTGATTCTTCTCCAATAAACATTAACATTTCTTTTTGGAAAAAAGAGGAAGACAAGGAGACCTCAAGGTCCAGAGAAGACCACCGGTTGCCCAACCACATTTTGAGTATTGTAACTCTTCATCAAGGGCAACTCAAACTCAGTTCTTTCAATGAGAGACCAGAAATGTGCGTTCTAGTGCAGCCAGGGACTCATCCATACACCTGCAACTACAGTTACCAATACACTAGAATCCATCCACCAACCCAATCACTCACTGCCAGATACAGCTTGCTCAATGAGCACATCACATTCCTGGCTGCCACAGAAAATAACCTCCTAAAATGAGAGTTTTGATAGTTTATTAATAGGGCATTCTCATCCATGGGTGGCTAGTTTCATGTCAATAATATGCATACATTCCAGGCTGCTACAACCAGTCTCCCCACCTCTACCCCAAGCACAGCCTAGTCTGAAACTCCTACAACCCGACAGACCACTCCAGCTGTTCCTTGACTTGCTTGGAGTGAAGAAGACCACTGTTTTGGGGAAGACAGCATGGACTGTCATTTGATTTTGTCTGTAAACTGCTTTGTGAAATTTTTGTTGAAAAGCGGTATATAAATACTGTTAACAACAACAACAACAACAACAACATCAACAACTACAACAACAACTGTGTTTCAAAGGTGTAAGAGTTTTTCAGTTTTTTCTAATACCGTAATCAGGTTTTGTTGGACAAATTTCAGTTTCCTATATACTATATGCCCTAAATGTGTTGACAGTCTATCAGTGAGAAAGACCCCCCAAGTATGTTTAAACCACAGCCAGATTTACGCACACCTCCCTGCCCTCCCTAATGTTCTCCTGCACACTGATCTCCCAAGCTTGCATATGCACCCCACTCTTTCTGGCACATGGGGAATGTCTTTGCTGTGTTCCCTGGCTTGAGCGCTGTGAAGTTCCTCCTTATAAGCCATTTTTGTCAATAAGAGGCCTCTGGCTTGCACTCCTTGAATGAGGCATTTGTTCCCTCTTGCAATGCGCTTTTGGCGATGGGTCCAAGCCATGTTATCTCAAGAAGGAACTGGAGGTGAGCATTTCCCCAAGAGTGGCTGACAGGATTATGGGAATTACATTTTGAGAAGACAAGGTGAGTGGGTTGCACCAAAACAGCTAAGATTTCAGAGCAACCCAGCTCCGGTTGCACACACCAGTGTAAAAGGAAGGGCCTTTTCGTTCCCACACATCTCATGTTACGTCATGAAGCCTGTAGGGGTGCCCATTTCTTTTCTCTTTCCCCTATTCTTCCTCTGCTTGTTTTCTGGAATGTATATTTAGTGCGTACAAAACTACTATCAAACGAAGCAGGTGTGGCCCTGTTGCCTGCCTGGATGGGAGGCTACCCAGGCCACTTGGATATTGTTGTCATCAATAATGCAGTGCATTTCCTCAGGTTCATTTCAACTTGCAGCTCACTGGAGAAAGGCAATGCCCCAACAGTGCTTGGAAGAAGTACACACGCTTTGTCAGAGACATTGGCTGCACCAGTTGCCTGCCGTGAGCAGGGGACTAGACTAGATGACCTCCAAGATCCCTTCCACTATGATTCTCTGATCCTTTGTGTCTGATATTTGTTGTGTTGTCTTCTTAAAAGAAAATACTGTGCAGAGGTGGTGCCACTGATGGGACCCACCTTCTTAAGCTGTGTCACCTCGCCATCAGTCTGCTTATTAGGTGGGGCCGGAGCTCAGGCGCTGTGTTTCAAAGGAGGCATCTTACAAAGTAGAACTCCATTCTGACTCCCAGAGATATGGAACAGTGCAACAGAAGCCGTCTGGAACCAGTGCAAGGTCTCCATGACATCCGAAAACAGCTCTAATACCAGATTTTGTTTGTTCATAAATCATCCTACAAAACAGATTTTCCAAGGCAGCTCTGAATAAAACACCGTAATCACACTAAAAATATAATTTAGAAGTACGGTATACAATCCATAAGCCGCCTTGGGTCCTTTCGGGGAGAAAGGCGGGGTAAAAATAATGTATATAAATAAACAAACAAACAAACAAATAACAACACAAGAATTAAAACTGCAGTAAAAGCAGCAACAACAGACATACTTTAAAAGCAGTGACACCTGACTTAAAAGCCTGGAAGAACAAAAAGGTCTTTGCCTGGCACAAAAAAGATAAAGTGCAGGTGCTGGACACCCTCCTTGGATGGGGGGGGGAGTTCCCCACCTGGACTACCATATAAGTTATATGGTCCAGGGAGCAGTGACCCTACTACCAGGGTTACAGGGAAGATGGAAATTCGCAACAGCCCACATGCCAACAGCCAGGGAGGTGGGCGCAGTCGTTCCCAAGCATCACCTTCTGAATCTTCCCACTTGGGGAAGGATTTTTTATTTACCGTATTGGTCTGAGTATAAGACTCACTTTTTTCTCCTAATTTAAGTTTTTAAACTAGGGGTGCGTCTTATAATCAGGCTGTTGCAATTTAATGCCAGTGATTTAATTAATTTTTTTTTAATAGCACCAAACTTTAAGGGTGCGTCTTATAATCAGGTGCGTCTTATACTCGGGACAATACGGTATTTATTTAATGAATTTACATGCCGCCTTTCCCAAGTCGACGCAAATGCCCAAGGCGGCTTACAAAGTTCCATAATCAAATGTACAATGTATACCAACAATAAGTGAAAGCATTAATTAAAAAGAAGAACAATTGGGGGGAGGATGACGACACACAGCTATTTGGCCCAGAAAGACGCAGTAGAACCAAAACGCGATAACAGAGGCAAAGAGGGAAGACATCAACCCGTCACCCAAACGGCTGGCGAAACAGAAACGTTTTGAGCCCTCGCCGAAAAGCCATGAGGGAGGGGGAAGTTCTCAATCCCCCTGGTTGGGAGTTCCATAATTGTGGCGCCACTACAGAGAAGGCTTGCCCTCGTGCCGCCATCCCTCTAACTAGTAGGAGAGCCTCCTCAGATGACCTTTTCCCTGGTCCCCATTATCAAGGTATCCTGGGCGGTATTCTGGGTGGGCTGGAATGTATGGGGGAAGGATCCCTCCAGGGACGTGCAATCAGGGGAGGCGGGGGGGGGCACAGCCTCACTGGACCCAACAAGTTAAAAAAAGTACCACGCCTTTCCACGCCGCTCCTTTCTGCTCCAGCACAGTCAGTGAGTTAAGCAGCGTGCGCGCGCACACACACACACACACACACACTACAACATAATAAGAACCTCAGAAGAGCCCTGCAGCTGGATCAGGCCAAAGGCCCATCTAGTCCAGCTTCCTGTATCACACAGTGGCCCCACCAGATGCCTCAGGGAGGCCCCAAACAGAGCTGCCTCAGTCCCTTGGCTGCAATCATGGCTGTCCTCCAATGAAAACAAGGCAGGGCTGCTGTCCTCCAATAAAAAGGCAGGGCTGCTGTCCTCCAATGAAAACAAGGCAGGGCTACTGTTCTCCAATGAAAACAAGGCAGGGTGCCTGCATCAGCAAGCTCTAGGGTAACAGCAGGCAGATATGCCTCAGTGAAAGCCATGAAAGCAGCAGGAAGCTGGTTTTGAATTTATTTCCAGTTGTGTGTGTGTGTGTGTGTGTGTGTGTGTGTGTGTGTGTGTGTGTGTGTGTGTGTGTGAGAGAGAGAGAGAGAGAGAGAGAGAGAGAGAGAGAGAGAGAGAGCGTGCACACACACACGCTCAAGTGAAGAAGTTTTTGCAAGGTGGGTTTCGCTATGCACTGTCTCTCCCTGGCTGTCTCTGTTTTGGGTGTGGCTGGGTGTAGTGCCGTGCCGTGCCTCCCCAGTATCGGACCTCACCGCACATCACTGAGTCCCTCCAAGGCTAGGCTGGTGGCGGCGGCTTCTGGGAACAGAGCCTCCTCTTTGGTGGCACCCTGGTTATTATGGATCTCCCTGTCCAGGGAACGTCACCTGATGCCCACCAGGCACCAGCTCAAAACCATTTTAATTACTTATGTGCTTTTAGCTGAATCTGCGATTAGATGTTTTCTTCTGCCGGCCAATGTTATCATGGCTTTCCACATCTTACGTTGACTTTATGCTGTTTTCTGCTGTGTACTGTTGCTTTATGTTTTTAATTTTATATGATGTCTTCATGACGTTTATTACATTATTTTAATCGGGAAGCCTGTTTGAGAGTTTTAACGAATTAAAAAGTGGACAGGAAGATAGTGGAGGATAGGAAGGCCTGGCGGGATATGGTTCATGGGATCACGAAGAGTCGGACACGACTGAACAACAACATGTTTTCTAATTAAAGAAAGAAATGACAAGGGCCTGCCATGTGCAATCAGCCGGCCCATCCATGAAACCAACTGAAACGGTTGCCTCAGGCGGCTGATTGGTGGAGGGGGCGCCCATCTCTGTCTACCCACGTGCCTTCACTGCTCCTCCTTCCACTCCCTGGACTTGAAAAGGAAGAAGTGTGGAGAGGAAGAGAGTGCCGAGCTAGAACATTGGGGAGTGGAAGGAGCAGAGGCTGGTACATTGGCGGGGAAGAGGGGGCAGCATTTGGCCGGCTGCCTCAGGCGTCGGGAGGTCTTGGGTTGGCCCTGTGTGCAATAATCTACTCTGAAGTACATTATTATTAAATGAGCCTGAAAAGTGTATGACCCTGTAAATCAGGCGTGGGGAACCTCCGGCTTGCGGGCCTGATCCAGCCCGCGGGACGATCCGGTCCGGCCCGCGCGGGACCGGACTGGAGGCTCTGCCGCCGTGCGCCTACTCATTTTAAAAGCGGCCTTCCTGGACCTGCGCACAGCGCCGCTGAAGCCGAGATAAATTCGCGGAGGTAAATTCGCGAGGGGGGGGGGCAAAAAAAATTGCCCGGCCATGAGGCCGACCCGCAGCAAATTTTCCCTATGGGAAAATGGCCCCCCACTGCAAATAGGTTCCCCACCCCTGCTGTAAATAATAGACGTTAAGGCTAGCTAGCAATCACCACAACTTGACAGCACATGTATGAGCCGATTTTTGGCAGCATGGCCATTATTGTATAGGAACATTGTCATAGGTTTAGATTTAATGAATCTTATGTGTATTATGCTTAGCCACGTTTTATATTTTTTTCATGACTGTCCCTGTGCTCCTCGTTCTGGTTTCGGAGATTTATTTTAGAGCTTGCCTGTCAGGGGCAGTGGCGTAGTTAGGGGGGCGTGGGGGCGGACTGCCCTGGGCAACAAGTGGGTTTTTTTTTTACAAGACGGCCGCATTGGCGGCAGGGGCGTCACGACGACGCGCGACACCCCTGAGCGGGGGCGCGCGTCACCCTTAAGGGGGAGGCTCCGCCCCTGCGCGTGACGTCACGCGCAGGAGCGGAGCGCCCTCCCCGCTCCGTTTTTGGCTCATTTTAGAGCCAAACGGACCCAGGGGAGGGCGGGCGGGCCCACCTTCGCCGCAAAAAGGTAAGTGAGGGGCGTCGCGCGTCACCCCTATACGCGCGACGCCCCCCGGCGGCCCGCCCCCCCCGCTTCCCCCTGTCGACGCTAGTGATTGGCGGCAAATCGGCAGTGGAAAAGACGGAAAGAAAAGAGAACCTCGGTGCTTGGCCACTTCTGCGGGCTGCAGCATGAAATAGTGCGTCCGCTCACCCGCCCACCCCCAAGTTACGTTTTCGTGCCACTGGGCGCTTTTTCTGGGGACAGGTCACTTCTGGGTGTGATGTCACGGGGGGTCCTTGCGTGCTACACCCCCCCCCCCCCCCCAAGCTACACCACTGGTCAGGAGCAGGGCAGATACTTCTAGCCCAGCATTTCTCAACTAGTGGTATGTGTACCACCGGTGGTACTTGAGCTGTTTTCTAGTGGTATGCACGGCTCCCAGGGGACACCTCCCACCTGGCACTGAGACCACGATGCTACAAACAGCGGTAGGAGGCTCGGGAGAGCTCCAGTGCATGATTTTCGTGCACTTGAAAAAGCCCACCCTGAGCCTCTTACCGCTGCTTGTAGCAGCACATCTGGCCTCCCAACCTGGACCTAACTGGAAATGATGTCATCACCAGTTATGTCCGGTGGTACTTAGATAATTAGACTGTGAGAAGTGGTACATTGTGGACAAAGGTTGAGAAACCCTGTTCTAGGCTTGGAGAGGCCCCTGAGAATACCAAGGTTGCCAATCCCTGATATAAATTGTAACCAGAATTCTTGAGAGTCAGTATAAGCCTCATAACTCATAACTCATAAGTTAACATTCTCAAAGACTTGGATGAGGTTTTCGTTCTCCTTCGCCATCTCCTCCATGTTTCCCCCCCCCCCCCCCTTTGGCTGTCAGAATATCAGCTTGGAAAACACAGCAGCTCCCAAACAGATTTCTTTATGTGTAAGCCAGGTTGGAGGCTTTCCACCGGCTGTGATTCGAAGGCACCTTGGTCTGATTTTGAAGACTGCCATGTCTCCGGATAGCAATAGAGATGCAATTGTAGCTATGTCCGTCCGACCCTGGGTTTCTCCTTGGCAAAAGAACCCCAGGGTTGCCAAACGGCTTGGGGGACTGAAAAGGCGGGAGAGACATGAGGATGCTGCTTTTGTGATATGGACGACTGTCTCCCAGTGACTGACTTGGAAGGAGACAACTATTTTCTTTCCCTTTGAGTCCCCAATCTGGGCAACAACCAAGGTCATGAGTTCAATAGTCGGGGCTTTATCCTCCCCGCCAGGCCCTTGCTGGAGTGGCTCCCTTTGAAGTGAAGAATGAGAACCAGCTCCCTCTGAACTCGGGTCCAAGATGGGGATGGATGAAACTTTGGCTCCCAGTTCACATGGACTGGTCTGACTGTAGGTTAGATGAAATACTTGCCTGACCCAGACGACAAAAACAAAGCCACTGATCCTTGCCAGTTGCGCTGATAAAAACACACACACGCGAGACATTATCTCCACTGCCACCGCCACACATAGGCAATGTCTTCATTTCCACTTGAAACAGAAAAAGCAGTTGCCTTGGAGCAACCCGACTTCAACTGAAGTCAAGATCAAACTCGTGCACTGGCGTCCAAGAAAAACCCCGTCCCAAACTTCCTTTGAAGCTATTCACTCGATTAGTTAGTGCAAATGGCTGGATTCCAGCTCTGTACAGGATGTGTGGCACATACACAAGGAACGCACCTTGGATACAATGGTGGCATTCACAGGAACTAAAGCTATCGTCAGGGCTGGCCCATCCATGAGGCCAACTGAAGCTGTCACCTCAGGTAACAGGCTGGTGGGGGCACCCACCTCTGTCCTCTACTTGCCTCCCCTGCTTCTCTTCTCTTTCCACTCCCTGGATTGGAAAAGGAAGAGGAGGACAGAGAGGAAAAGGAAATATGGAGGGGAAGAGGGTGCTGAGCTAGAACACAGGAGATGGGATGGGAGTGTAGGATGGGAGCCGGCCAAACCTCAATAGGGAGGGCATTCCTCAGGGTCAGTACCACCACCAAAAAGACCCTGCTGCTGGTGGATGCCCATCAAGCCTCTGAGGGCCAGAGCACTCAGAGCTACTAGGCCTGAGTTGAAGACCAGAGCTTACAGGAAGGCACGATATACGGGAAGAGATGGTCCTTGAGATACCCAGGTCCCAACCGTTTCAGACATTCAGCCCACTCCTATCCCCCGCCGTGCCATAGCATGCAGCCACACCAATGGAGGCTGCACTGCATGCTGGGGGGGGGGACCAGAAGGCAGTAAAACTGGATGCTTCTGGGCTGTAAGAATGGAATGTAGAACTGGAAGGAATGTGCTTCCCCATGTCCCACACAACCCCCCTCCTCCCAAAAAAACAAAAACCAAAAAAAAAACAGCCTCAAATACATTTCTCAGATTTTGATGGCAAATGTTCTCCAAATACTCTCTGGTTGTACAGATATTTGGTTTTTACTATCAGCACTAGACATCCCAGGATTTTGTAGTAGCAGCAATCAGTATTTGACAATATCAGACCTATAGTCACGGCCAGCCTGAAAGGCCTGAGTGGCATGCCAAATGCTGCCCCCCCCTTACCCAATGACGTGCCGGCCTCTGCTCCTCCCAAACCCCTGATTGGTGAGCAGTGTCCACCTCTGTCCGCCTACTTGCCTCCACTGTTCCTCTTTCTCCTTCCACACCCTGGATTGGAAAAGGAAGAGGGAGACAGAGAGGAAGAGGAAATGTGGAGGGGAGGAGCCTGCAGAACGACGAGAACACGGGAGAGTGGGAGGAGCAGGGTTGGGCTGCCCGTCTGAGTCTTCTCAGTTAACTTTGAGCTCCCTGCCTGGGCCACAATCGCCTTTGGAATCTGTTCTTCCTCTTCTTATGTATGACAATTACTGTATTTGTCACCATTGCTCATTGCGAACACTTTTGGGTGCTCCTTTTATTTCTGAGTCTCACAGATCCCTCACCATCTCACAGATGAAACCCCCCCTGCCTACCCCCCATTCTCACACCATGGGTCACCTCGCAAGCCCCTTGCCCTCCACCTTTCTATATTGCTGGTGGTCTTCCTGCTCTTCACGTATCCTACAGTAATCTCTCTGGCTTGGTAATTTAGGTAGTTTGACCTTTGATGCTGCAAGGGAACCGATGTTTTCTGCAGGAGATTTTTCTGGGAGTTCAAACCCACTTCAGCACTACTTCTAACCCGCAAGATCACGTACTACATGGGAGGGGCTATCGCAAGTGGGCTGGGCTCTCTCCCCAGCCTACAATATGAACATAATGGACAATATTGGGATTGGCATTTGCGAGGCAATGTTAAAATAGCTAAAACATTTTTTTGTTAATTGTATTTTTAAAAATGAATTAAGACATTAATTGGAAAGAACTGAAACTCCTGTCTTGCTGCTGCCTTTGGGGTAGAGATGGAGAGACACTGCAGCTCAATCGCAGTCCTGGATTTCTCCACTGCAGCCTTTGGGCAGTTTTTAAAAAGTACCAAGAAGTTCTATCCCCAGACACCAGAGCTCTGATTATAATATTTTTAGACTGTGAGCCCTGTGGGGATAGCCAGGGAACCATTTATTGATTCATTTTGCTATGCAAAGCGCTTTAGGAACTACTTTTTGTTGAAAAGCAGTACAGGTGGGCCCCCATATCCGCTGGGGATATGTTCCAGGCCCCTCCGTGGATACTTGAAACCGTGGATAAGAGCAAACACCCCCTCCATGGTTTCCTGAGGGCCCCCCCACCCTGCCTCCCCCTACAGGCAGGCATGCTTGCCCCACCCCAGCTCTTATTTTTCTTTCAGCAAGCTTTGTTTCTTCCTTAAAACAAACAGAGAAGCAGCCTCCATTGCAGGCAAGTAGAACAAGACTAAGTCCTAGAGAGGCTCTGCAAGGTTTCTGTTAACCTTGCAGAGCCTCTCTAGTACTTAGTCTCGTTCTACTTGCCTGTAATAAGCAGCCAGAGGCTGCTTCTCCTGTTTCTTTAAGGAAGAAACGAAGCTTACTAGGAAAAAAGTAAAAGCCTGGGGGTGGCCCCATGATCCGTGGATAACTGAAACCGTGGATAGCGAATCAGTGGATATGGGGGCCCACCTGTATATAATTATTCTTGGTGGTGGTGGTGGTAGTAGTAACAAACTGTGGAAAATTGATTGAAACCATGACATAATAAAGCACTGCATGGCCAATACAGCAAGAAAACAGAAGACAAGGTAGACCAGGGTTTCAGCTGGAAGTGGTTGCAGCCTGGAAGACTGAAGAAAGAAACGGAGGGGCTGATATTTGCTGCACAAGACCAGGCATTACAAACACATGTTATGAAGGCAAAAGTGGAAAAGATCTCGAATGATGCTAAATGTAGGCTCTGTAAAGAAAAACAATGGATCACATTGTAAGCGGGTGCAGCAAAATCGTACGGAGTGATTACAAAAGTTGCCACAATAACGTCGCTGCTATGCTCCACTGGAACTTGTGCAAGAAATATGGAGTAACGTCAGTAAATCCCAGTCCAAACATCTGGGGGGCTGTGACACCATGCTGCTGCTGATGATGCTGATGATGTTGATGATGATATTTTCCTATCTCAATGGGTCATAAACGTGACAGAGGAAGAAAGCACATTATCACTGCTTCCCAGCTTAGCTCTGACTTCGTCTCCCGTTTGTGGGCTTCCTAGAAGGATCTGGTTGGCTACTGGTTGGGGGAAACCAGAGACTGGACTAGATAGGCCTCCTAGCCAACTAGATAAACCTGCAGCCTTTGTGGATTTGGTTGTAGGGCTTGGGAAACTGATGAAACCAATCATGGAATATTGTATTGCAAGCAAAGATTGGTGAAATGCAATAAACACTACAGCTACAATGTGGTCTGGGGTAGGGGTGGTCCCATCAAGGACATTGCAGGTTGCTTGCTGAGATTTCCAGTTTTCATTAAAAAATAAATAAAAAGAGTATCTAATGCTTTTAACTCATAGAGATCAAATAAAAAACATATGGACAATATACTACGCAGTTGCTCACTAAGAAGGAAACTTGCATCCACCTGCCAGTTTCTCCACTCTATGTACAATGCCCTGCGCACGGATGGTGCTGTGTGGACACGACAACCACAATGTTCTGCCCAAGGAGAGCTGGAATAACCGACCAACACTAAGCTCTTATTCTTAAACAATATCCAATTTGTTATTTTATGGACATTTTTTTCAGTTATGTGTTATATTTTTTGTCACTTTTCAGCCAAAGCAGCTCACAGAGAATTAAAAAGCATCATGTGCATCATGCACACAATTTAAAACAGAACAGCAATAAGAATACAGGGGTCAACGCATAAAAACAACCTGGGAGGAGGGGAGAAATCACTTCATGCAATGAAATCAAGCAGATGTTATGGACCGTCTAAGGCAGTGGTGGCCAACCTTCCAACATGAATGCTGGCCCTTTAAATGGTTGTCTAGGTGAGGGCATTTCAGCAGGTGCAGCTGCTTTAGCAATACCATCAGCACTTGCAGCTGCCAAGATTATGTCTTCTACACAACTCTGAAGAATGCAGAGGCCCTAATGGTGGAAGGTTGGCCACCCCTGGTCTAAGGCAAGGAGGGAACCACATGCAATGTGCACCCTAACAGACAGGTTCCAGAACTTAGCCTTACCCCAGAGCAGCCCCTGATCCCAAGCCGGCCCACCAATCCCACCGCAGAAGGTGGCAGGATAAGAAGCAGGCCCAACCCAGAAGATCGTGTTCAGTGGACACTCAAGTGTGAGTATGTGGTCCGTCAAGTACCCTGGACCTAGCCATTGAGGGCGTTCGAGATAATAAGCAGCACTTTAGTTGGGCTCAGAAACAAATTAGGAGCCAACACGGTTGGAATAATAACAGATCTGAACCAGACAACATGTGTGACCCAGAATGTGCAAGTGCCTCTTTTTTTGTTCTGTATGAGGGCCAAAATAAGATGAAACGACAGCATAAGACATGGTGGGGGCTCCACTGCTCCTGCAGCAGTTCAGATCCTGATCACACACCCCTGCATGCTATTTTAATTGGAAAAACCCCTTTCCATTAGCTTTCATCACTATTTAACAAAGAAAAGGGGGGGTGCTTATACATTCCGGGTCACGTCTAGTTTGACCCCGATATGCACTGAATAACAGACCTCCAGCACACACACACTCCGGCAACAGCACACTGGACCAGCTGCAGTTTCCAAGCACTCTTCAAAGGCAGCCTTGCAACAGTCCAGCCTAGATGTGACCAAAGCAGGAGTTAAGAGTGGCCAGAAGACCTGCCCTCTTCTCCGTTTAAAGCCAGTACAGAGCTTTCACCTTATTGGGCTACCTGTGTTACGGTGGTTCGGACTGTATGACATGGGTTCAGCCCTCCAACCTATGTAACGTAGGGCCTGCACCCCAAATCATACTGCAGCTCAGCAGTCACTTACAATGTACAGGTGAAGGCAGCTACTATTCTCCTCTAGATTTGTTCTGCTCCACCGTGAACCTAAACTGCATTTACTTCACATTTAAAAAAAAAAAAACAGAGAGGGACAATATAAAGATACAGTGACATAAGCTCACACTGGGCAATTCATCTTACCATAAGACGTCTTGGCTACTGTCCTAACCGTCCTCGACATCTGTTAAAATCAAGTTGTCTCCATTTTGCTCAGCGCAGCTGCCTGAAACAAACATGAAGGGAAACACTCTTTGGCACACTGAAACCATGAAATGCATGCAAAACAAAACCTAAAGACTTAATTAAAAATTGTCTTTTCAAATCATGCTGCTGAAAAAGGGGGCAGAGAAACTACATCCTGAATTGTTCTAACACTGCTGGAGCCCATGAAACACCACTCATCCTACGTATGGGGTGGTGAAACATTAAAGGAAACATTACAACATTGCATTTCTTGTCTTTATCGGGCTATGTAAATCATCTACAGCACTGCTTTCCCTTTCTGTTTCTTGCTACATCTGAAGCCGCCTGCAGAATCGTGCCAACCAATAGAATCCAAGCATGTAAATCATCTGGCAGGGGCAGAAAGGGGATTGGTTCTGCAGCTGCTGATGTCATACTTACCGTGCCCTCCACGGAGTCTGTGAACAGTGGAGTAGTGATGATCGGCTGAATTGGGGCCAACCATGGTGAAAACAGTGAAGAGATTGGCTTAAGCCAGGGTTGGAGAGATGAAGCAATGTTAATTAACCCGATTGATGAGAACTAGAGGAGGTGACCTCCATCATGTTTTGTTGCTTGTCTGAGCTTGCAAAAATTGGAGGGCTGTCAAGCAGCAGCAGCCGGTATTCTAGATCTGCCATATCACCCACCTGGACATTGGATTTGATCACTGGGGACCATTTCATGCCTGAACAGTAGCATACAAATAGTTTCACCTTTTTCTAAAATGTGGGGGGAAATTTAAAGTAAGTTGAGATTCAACTTGGCTCCTGGGCTAGAAACGGGTGAAGACCATCTGCCCTGGGTCCCTTCTGCTTCCAAAGGCCCCGAACCTCCGATCCTGTCATTTCCCACCAGCTGGTCACAGCAGAATAAGCACATGAAAAGGCTGAGCTAAGGGAACCCACCCAGTGAGTAAATTCTCTTTTTCAGAAGGGATTGTTCTTTCACCTCCTGAAATAAATCTCCCAGAGCTTTCCAGCCTAGAGGAAGCTTAAAGACGGTCAATGGAAAAACGGGGGTGGGGGGAGGAGGTGACAAAACATTATGACAGCAGAAACTGTAAAACACACATGGTGACAGTCAGTCGAGAGCGGAACAGGTTTGATGGCAGTCACTTTGCGGGAGACGTCAAGAATAAGGTTTTTCTCTATTTTCTTTTTCTTAAAACACTTATAGTGAAAGCTCTACGACTGTGCTGGAAATTCATCACTTCACTCCTGATTCCGAACCCTCCAGTACATCTGGGGTTTGAACCTGAAACAGGGTCCACCAAGCACAATTCCACAACCTGATAATACAGGAGTTGTGCAGGAGCTGGAACCAGGGAAACAACAAAGAAGAGAGTGCCCTGAGCACATACAGAGCACAGTTCCTTCACCATTCGGTCTGTCACAGATTAAGCATGGAAGATGGTTATTAGGGCCCTGAAACCCAAGAAAGGATCAAGAACAGAGTGCCCTGAGCACATGCAAAGTTTAGTTCCTTTTCCACTGAGTTTTTGATGTATTAAGCATGAGAGAAGGCAGAGTCCTAACACAGAAATTACAACAGTGGATCAGAGTTCTGCTGTTGTAAATAGTCATATGGTGGGGTGCTCAGCGGCAGTAATTTTGGAGCCACCGCCACAAACAGTGGTGGTGTCGGCGGCACGCTGCTGCTACCAGCTACCAACATGAGCGCAGGTAGGCAGCTGTGGGCGGTGAACAGTAGGAGGAGCGATGCAGAGAGGGGGAGGAGAATAGGGGAGATTCTGGGTGGGGAGGAATGGGGGAGGAAGGGGTGGATCACAGCAACAGCGACTTGCACCGGGATCCTAAGAACATAAGAACATAAGAAGAGCCCTGCTGGATCAGGCCAAAAGCCCATCTAGTCCAGCTTCCTGTATCACACAGTGGCCCCACCAGATGCCTCAGGGAGCACAAGACAACAAGATAATTCCTGCTGTCACTCCCCTGCACCTGGCACAGAGAAAACCCGCTTCTAAAACCAGGAGGTTGCTTATGGCTTGTAACCTGTGATGGTCTTTTCTTCCATGAATCTGTCCAAACCCCTTTTAAAGGCATCTAGGCCTTGTGCCATCACCACATCCTGTGGCAAGGAGTTCCACAGATGAATTACACGCTGGGTAAAGAAATATTTTCTTTTGTCTGTTCTAACTCTCCCTCCTATCCCTGCTCCCTCTCCCCTTCCCTCTCCCTTACTCTCCTTGGACTTATATGTCAGCAAAAGAGCTGGCATAGATCAGAGGAAACCCACTGGGGAAACAGTGGCTTCCCCCAAAGTAAGGGAGAGAAAGTTCCCTTCCCTTGAGGAGGCCTCTGTGACTGCCCCCCCCCCCCCGCCTCAGGATGCAGCACGTGCCCCATCGGTGCAGCTGTATCAGCGCTGGAAGAATGAGTGAGATTTGGGCACAAGAAGCGGCACTTGGGAACAGTGATTCTGCCCAATGTCCGCCCTCCCACTACAACCCCCCCTGTCATATCTGCCATTCCCGAGGGTCCCCCAATATTCAGGACAGGCTTGGGGGCTCAGGGGCTGTGGGAAAGACCCCTTTCATGATCTGTTCATGCAAATCTGGTCTAGGCCAGTGTCTGCAAACACATGCAAAGTGCATTTCTTTCACCACTAAGTGTACCGCCTAGTCCGCAAGAGAGAAAGTGGCATTCATGACATTCAACCAGTTTTTTTTTTTTTTTAAACAACCCTGGCTAATGGCAGCACAATTAACTATCCAGTGGCGGGAATGGAGAAAGAGTCCTTGTCCCATGTATTGGGACTGGGGTGATCGTCTACAAGCCGGATCCCCCGGCCCGAGGCTGGAGAAGCCTGATGAGAGATGCTGGTCTTTGCTGGCTCCAGCCAGTGGCAGCAATGAGGGCCAGGTGGCCTCACAGCTCTGTTCATTCAGCACCAGCTCCAAGCCTCTCTGCAGGGGCACAGCAATGCTCTTATTTCATATTTATTTACAAAAGATATACCCCCGTATTGTCCCGAGTATAAGACGCGCCTGATTATAAGACACACCCTCAAAGTTTGGTGCTATTAAAATTTTTTAAATTAAATCACTGGCATTAAATTGCAACAGCCTGATTATAAGACACACCCCTAGTTTAAAAACTTAAATTAGGAGAAAAAAGTGAGTCTTATACTCAGACCAATATGGTATATCATGCCCTCGGGCCCCGGCCCTAAAAAAAAAGGGGTGCAGAAGGAACCTCAAATACAAATACAACACAATAGGTCAAAGCAGAACAAACACAACAGTAAATCTGAGAGCATCTGTACTGAAACCAGGAGCTAAAGTCACATGATGAGACCGAAGAGTCAGCCGATGGAAACAATTTGCCTTGCTGCCCACCAAAATAACACAAAATACCCGTATTGTCCCAAGTATAAGACGCACCTGATTATAAGACGCACCCTTAAAGTTTGGTGCTATTAAAAAAATTTAATTAAATCACTGGCATTAAATTGCAACAGCCTGATTATAAGACGCACCCCTAGTTTAAAAACTTAAATTAGGAGAAAAAAGTGAGTCTTATACTCAGACCAATACGGTACTAACCGGCCTCTCAGGGGAGAGGAGGAGGGCCTTTATCCTGCACCCCAGCCAAATGGATCATGTTGCTGATGTCCCACAAATTTCCATCCCACACAAATCCCACAAAATTGGAAGGCAGCAGGGCATGTTTGAGAATGCTCTGATTAGAAATTCCATTTTAAATCTTTATTAAAATCCATTTAAAGTTATGTTATAACTGTGCCTTTAGATCAGGACTGCTAGCTTTCTGGAGTCTCCGACTCTGGGACTTGGAGGGGAGGAGGAGCCTTGGAGAATAAGGGGAGGGGCTTGGCAGATCAAGGGTGTCACTCTCTCTCAGCCCCACCTACCTCACAGGGTTGTTGTGAGGACAAAAAGGAGGGGAGGAAATACGTACACCACTCTGAGCTCCTTGGAGGAAGGGCGGTATAAAAATGCGGGAAAATAAAATAAATAAAAATAAGGGTGGAGCCTAGCAAGGCAGTGGCAACCTGGCTATTGTGTGGTGGTTGAGAGGTGGAACGTGGCTCAGAAACCTCAACACCAGTCATTCAGAAACGTCAGCTAGCTCAGCATGCAGCTGCTGTATGTATTAACTGGGATTTGCTGGTTGGAACACATCATCTCACCAGTACTAAAAGACTCTTAAAGCCTTCCTGGTTTTTTTTTTTTTTTTTGACAGTGCTATTCACAGTACTGGTTGAGACCTTCAAGGTTCTCAATGATGGCATGGGATCAGAAGGCCTAAAGACCATCCTCTCCCATACATACCTACCCATCCGTTGAGATTCCTGCAGGGCAGGGGTATCCCTATCTTCAGAGGATAGGAGGAGGGTGACCAACCATAGGGCCTTCTCTGTGGTAGGAGCACCGTACTTGTGGAATGGGCTCCCCAGAAAGAGTGGTCACATACCGGCTCTGTCATTTAAGCAACAAGGGAAAACAGCCTTGGCTTGCAGTAGATTTGCATCTTTAAAAGTAGAAGGATATTTCTTCCACATATCTGTGAATTCGACCTGGAATTTAGTTTTGTTTGAAAGTACAGTACTCCTGTTGACTAAATGTGAAATGGGACATTTTCAGTTCAAACTGTCCCACTTTGAATTAGAACAACGAAACATTGGCCAAATTTTGGATGTGTCTGAAATGTCATTTTGGCTTTACCCTCCAGCACACTGTGTAGTTCTAGGCAAAGAATAGTTGGCGCATTGTGGCCAAATAGCATTGGCTGACATTGTCAGCCTGACAACGCCCCTTTGCTTCATTTGAAGGTGCTGTTGTAGGCTTCTGGCAAGCGCCCGGCCCCGTCCCTTGGAAGCCCAGCCTCTGAAAGGAAGCTGCTGCTTTCAGGAACAACCAGGCTCTCTCCAAATCAAGGCAGGATCATCAGGTTTCAGAGAGGAGAATTTAGGAAGCTATTTTAAACTTGCAAACTGCTTGTGCTCTTGCCTCTATTGTTACTGATGATGATGATGATCACACACACACACACACACACACAAGGAGGAAGAGAGGGAAGCCCGTGGGAGGTCAAGACAGACCATTATTCGAAGCCAAATCTCGCCCCAGCATGGAACCTCTGTGGTGTTTAATGGAATCTTTTCTTCCCTTGACCCCCAAGGCTGCAGAGAAACAGCGGCAGGAGGAGGACTCCCCTTGCGATGATGGCCTGGTGGTGTGTAGCCATCCCTCATCATGTGACGTGGTGGTACTTTCCAAGCAGCCTGCTACGAACCCCCCCCTTCTCTGTTACCCTTTTCGCTGCCATTTTTTTTAATAGAGAACTACCAAAATTCCCATCATCATGATGGGTGGATCTACGGGAAAGGAGGGTTTGCATATTTTTGCAAGGGCCTATGAGAGGGTGCGGCCAGCGGGTGGCGCAGCGGGTTAAACCACTGAACCATAAGCTGTCGATCAAAAGGTCGGCAGTTCGATTCCCGCGACGGGGTCCTGCCAACCTAGCAGTTCCAAAGTATGTCAATGCGAGTAGATAAATAGGTACCGCTTGCGGGAAAGTAAACAGCGCTCCGTGTTCCAGCTGCATGCTACACGCTGCGGCAAGGAGAGTCATGCCGGCCACATGACCACGGAGGCGTCTTCGGACAACGCTGGCTCTTCGGCTTTGAAACGGAGATGAGCACCACACCCTAGAGTCGGACACGACTGGACTTAATTGTCAGGGGATACCTTTACCTTTTTATGACAGGGTGCAACACTTAGGGCCCAATCCTATCCAACTTTCCAGTGCCGATGCAGCCACAATGCAGCCCCGAGGTAAGGGAACATTCCCCTTACCTGGAGGAGGCTTCTGTGACTGCCCCCCCCACACACACACACAGGATGCAGCGCATGCCCTGTTGGCTGCATCAGTGCTGGAAAGCTGGATAGTATTGGGCCCTTAGAGACATATGTTATACACAGAGACGTACTGCACACATCTACACAGTGTTGTTCCATCCAGCCCTACATGTTTCAGAGCTATTTGGGGGAGAGAGCACCATGTGTATTCCCCTGAGAACAAAGGGGTGAGACAATTGCTATGTGAGAGAAAAACTATTTTCCTAACCAAAGGGCTGAGGAGGTGAGTGTGGTCAATACTGAACTAGATATTTATATCTTCTAATACTTGTATATTTTAAGTTATGGAATATGCTTATTATTTATATTTCTTTGTAAAGTTTCTGTCCCACTTCCCAGTAAAAAATGTGCATGGCTTACGGCACAATCCTATTGCGCCCTTGCGCTGGTGGGTCGCACGTGCCACCAGCGCAAGCTGTCGCAAAACTGCCGAAAAGTAGTTTACAACGGCGTGCCTAACAGCTGTACTGGTGGGGAAGCCTGCGCCGTCCCAGCTGCACCAGCGCAAGCCAAAATGTGCACCAGTGCAAGTGAGTGCTTCGCTGAGTAGCGGAGGTTGAGGGGAGGGGGCAGAACAGGGCAGGGGTAGGTGGATCGGGCCCAGGAGGGGAGTGGGATAGGCAGCACTGGCATACGCTGTGTTGTTGTTGTTGTTGTTGTTCAGTCGTTAAGTCGTGTCCGACCCTTCGTGATCCCATGAACCATATCCCGCCAGGCCTTCCTGTCCTCCACTATCTTCCTGAGTTCGCTCATTTTCATGTTCGTTGCATCGGTGATGCTGTCTAACCATCTCATCCTTGGCCTTCCCCTTCTCCTTTTGCCTTCAATTTTTCCCAGCATCAGAGTCTTCTCCAGAGAGTCCTCTCTTCGCATTAGGTGGCCAAAATATTTGAGTTTCAGCCTTAGTACCTGTCCTTCCAGGGAACAGTCAGGCTTGATTTCATTTAGTATTGACTGATTTGATCTCCTAGCAGTCCAAGGGACTCTCAGGAGTCTTCTCCAGCACCACAGTTCAAAAGCATCTATTCTTCGGCGCTCAGCCTTCCTTATGGTCCAACTCTCGCAACCATACATTGCTACTGGGAACACCATCGCCCTGACTATACGAACTTTTGTTGGCATGGTGATATCTCTGCTTTTTATTATGCTGTCTAAGTTTACCATAGCTTTCCTTCCAAGGAGTAAGCGTCTTTTAATTTCATGGCTGCTGTCTCCGTCTGCAGTGATCTTGGAGCCCAGAAAAGTAAAATCTGTTACTGCTTCCATTTCTGCCCCTTCTATTTGCCAGGAATTGATGGGCCCAGATGCCATGATCTTAGTTTTATTAATGTTGAGTTTCAAGCCAACTTTTGCACTCTTCTCTTTCACTCTCATCAAGAGGCTCTTTAGTTCTTCTTCACTTTCTGCCATTAGGGTGGTATCGTCTGCATATCTGAGGTTGTTGATATTTCTCCCGGCAATCTTGATTCCGGCTTGCGATTCATTCAGCCCTGCATTTCTCATAATGTACTCTGCATATAAGTTAAATAAGCAGGGTGACAATATACAGCCTACAGTGTACAGCCTGTACACCAGTGTACAGTGTACAGCCAGTGTACAGTGTACAGTCTACAGCCTACAGTGGATTGGGCCCAACAATTGGGTTAGGATACAGCGTATGCCTACAATATACAGGCATACGCTGTATCCTAACCCAATTGTTGGGCCCAATCCACCAAAACGGATCAACGCAGACTTGTGCCAGCCTTACATAGCCTGCGCTGGTGCCGCTGCATTGTTGCGGGAAAGTTAGGTAGGATTGGGCTGTTTCAATCAAAACATCTTACAGTTTTTAGACAGAGCCAATCCGTAAAACAACCCAACCCTACAAATGCAACAAAAGAAAAACCAACTCTGTTGAATATAATCCCTGTGGAATACAATCACTGACTCCTTCATGTCCAGAGTTTGCAACCCTCCTAAAATGTTCCATTCTTACCAGTTTCCTGATGTACTTATTTTTTTTATTATATCCCACCTTTCCCATGCTGAAGCAAATGCCCAAGGCAGTTTACAAAGTTACTCAGTAAAATGTACAATGTATAATAACAATAAATAAAATCATTAATTAAAACAATAAAACCATGGGGGAGGCGCAACTATTTGGACCAGAAAGAAGCAGCAGAACCAAAACACTCTTACAAAGGCACAGGGGGCAGGCATCAACCCATCACCCAAACGTCTGACGAAACACAAACATTTTGAGCCCTCACCGAAAAGCCATGAGGGAGGGCGTAGTTCTCAATTCCCCAGGTAGGGGATTCCATAATTGTGGCACACTACAGAGAAGGCTCGTCCTCACGCCCTCCCTCTAACTTCGGACAAAGGTGGCATGTGTAGGAGAGCCCTAAGTGGGTGGGTCAGAATGTATGGGAGAATGTATGGACCCAAAACATGAACAGCTTTAAAGGTCAATACCAGCTCCTTGAATTGGGACTGGAAACGAATGGGCAGCCAGTGCAGTTGCCGAAGCAGTGGTCCGACAGAATCAAACCACGTAGCTCCAGTAACCACCTGGGCCACCACATCCTGCACGAATTGCAGCTTCCAAACTGTCTTCAAGGGCAGCCCCACGTAGAGCATGCTACAGTAATCCAGTCTTGAAGTCACTAAGGTATGGACCACCGTGGCCAGTTCCGAGTGACGTAGCCACACAAGATTCCTGGGGCAGAGAGTTCCATAACTATGGTGCTAGTACAGAGACTACCCTGGTGCTGGTCATCACCCCTTGTACCTCAGTGGCGACACCTTCAACAGAGCCCTTCTAAAAGAGGACGGAGCATACAGAAGGGAATGTTCCTTCAAATGATGTTTCCTGCTCAGCTGCTTTGCCCATTCTAATTGTCACAAAGTTCCCCAACACCTCCAACGGTTTCACTTCCTTCCTTTGCCTAGTGAGCCTTGGAGAAGACCTACAGCCCAAGCCGATCTATGACGGGGCCAGTGCACGCTGGGCTTTACAACAGGGATACGGTTCCGCTGTTGTAAAATGGCTGCTGGCAGAAGTCGCAGAGTGCTCCATTGGCCACCATTTTGGGAGCACTGCCGCACAAGATGGCAGCACTCCCTGACATCGCCAGACTGCCCGGACGGCATCCACCCAAGAGTTCTGAAGGAACACAAGAATGAAGTTGCTGACCTCTTGTCCCAAATATGCAACTTGTCCCTTAAAACGGCCACTGTGCCAGAGGATTGGAGGATAGCTAATGTCACGCCAATCTTTAAAAAAGGAAGGAGGGGGGACCCGGGAAACTACAGGCTGGTCAGCCTAACGTCTGTTCCAGGGAAGATGGTGGAAAGTCTCATTAAGGATAAAATCTTAAAATACATAGAAGAACAAGCTCTGCTGAGGGAGAGTCAGCATGGCTTCTGCAAGGGGAAGTCTTGCCTCACAAACCTGTTAGAATTTTTTGAAAAGGTATGTGGCTGCGAGCGAACCCGTGGATATTATATATCTGGATTTTCAGAAGGCGTTTGACACGGTCCCTCATGAAAGGCTCCTGAGAAAACTCCACAGTCAGGGAATAAGAGGGCAGGTCCTCTTGTGGATTAGGAACTGGTTGAAGACCAGGAAACAGCGAGTGGGAGTCAATGGGCAATTTTCACAATGGCGAGAGGTGAAAAGCGGTGTGCCCCAAGGATCGGTCTTGGGACTGGTGCTTTTCAATTTATTCATAAATGACCTGGAGTTGGGGATAAGCAGCGAGGTGGCCAAGTTTGCAGATGACACTAAACTTTTCCGGGTGGTGAAGACCAGCAGGGATTGTGAAGAGCTCCAGAAGGATCTCTCCAAACTGGGAGAATGGGCAGCAAAATGGCAGATGCGCTACAATGTAAGTAAGTGCAAAGTGATGCACATTGGGGCAAGAAACCAAAATTTCACATATACGCTAATTTTATTTATTTTATTTTTATTTTTCCACATTTTTATACCACCCTTCCTCCAAGGAGCTCAGAGTGGTGTACATATTTCCTCCCCTCCTTTTTGTCCTCACAACAACCCTGTGAGGTAGGTGGGGCTGAGAGATAGTGACTGGCCCAAGGTCACCCAGGAAGCTTCGTGGCTGAGCGGGGATTTGAACCTGGATCTTCCAGGTCTAAGTCCGACTCCCAAACCACTACACCATCCTGGCTAATGGGTTCTGAGTTGTCTGTGACGGATCAAGAGAGAGATCTTGGGGTGCTGGTGGACAGGTCGATGAAAGTGTCGACCCAGTGTGCGGCGGCTGTGAAGAAGGCCAATTCCATGCTCGGGATCATTAAAAAAGGGATTGAGAATAAAACGGCCAATATCATTATGCCTTTGTACAAATCGATGGTAAGGCCACATCTGGAGTATTGTGTCCAGTTCTGGTCACCACACCTCAAAAAGGATATAGTTGAATTGGAAAAGGTGCAGAAAAGAGCGACCAGATTGATTCGTGGGCTGGAGCACCTCCCTTATGAGGAAAGGCTACAGCGTCTGGGGCTTTTCAGTCTAGAAAAAAGACGCCTGAGGGGGGACATGATTGAGACGTATAAAATTATGCATGGGATGGAGAGAGTGGATAGAGGGAAATTCTTCTCCCTCTCGCACAACACCAGAACCAGGGGACATGCACTAAAAATGAGTGGAGGGAGAGTTAGAATGGGTAAAAGAAAATATTTCTTTACCCAGCATGTAATTCATCTGTGGAACTCCTTGCCACAGGATGTGGTGATGGCACCTGGCCTAGATGCCTTTGAAAAGGGGTTTGGACAGATTCATGGAGGAAAAGATCATCACAGGTTACAAGCCATAAGCAACCTCCTGGTTTTAGAAGTAGGTTTTCTCTGTGCCAGGTGCAGGGGAGTGGCAGCAGGAAACAGGTTATCTTGTTGGCTGTGTGCTCCCTGAGGCATCTGGTGGGGCCACTGTGTGATACAGGAAGCTGGACTAGATGGGCCTTTGGCCTGATCCAGCAGGGCTCTTCTTATGTTCTTATGAAGGAGTGCCTATTGAAGATCACTTAGCACAGGTTAGTTATGACTTATCCTCTAAGATGTGCCGAGTATGTGCTTTTGCTTGCTAAATATCCATTAATACAGATCACTGGACCACAGGGATTCTAGTTAACAAAAAAAAAAAATCTAAAGCAAACGAGGAGACCACACAAGACTGAAGTTAGCCCATGCCTGCCTTTTGACCCCAACTTGCAATGTTTCCTATGTTTTTAATTAACCTCCCACATTGTATTAAGGAATTCAATAAAGCTTCTATGATCCCCCTCCCCCTCCAGCCTTGCCCACATACCAAGAAATGGAAGACGAGACCTTGACACAAATTTCTTTAGTGGGTTTGTTCTTTTGGATTCCCTCTAGAAAGAACAAACCTTCTGCAATGAAGCCCTCAAAAGTCACAAGACTCGCAATGAAAATAATTCTGTGAGTTTGCAAATCAGCTGGAATGTGTATATTCCTGATGGCAGGTTGGTCAGAGAGGTGCGTGTTCTAAAGCAGCTGTCTGATTTAAGCACACAAGGATTTTAGGGAAGACGGCCTCAGGATATACCTCGGATTGCTGCAGGTCGTCATTTTCAGGGAAATGTTAAACTGAACTCCAACCTCATCTCAGCCAGACTTAATTTGTCTCAGGGCTCAGAAGTGGTCATGGGGGATGATGAGAGAAGCGCATGATAGACGTCTGATAAACGTCTGCCTGGTGTGGTGTGGAGAACGTGGATAGAGAGATGTTTTTCTCCCTTCTCAGAAGACTAGAACTCGAGGTCAGCCAGTGGAAGTCCCAGGTTCCGGACAGACGTAAGCAGTACTACTTCAACGTGAATTCTCAAAAGTGATTGATGGGCATTTGCATCACAAGCCGTGGGGATGGTCACTGGCTGAAATGGCTTTTGAAGGGCTTAGGCACTTCCACAGAGGTGGAGGAGGAGGAGGAGGAGAAAAGGTCTATCGGTGCTCAGTGGCCATGAGAGGTCAATTCAATGGAACCTCCTTGGTCAATGGCAGCTGCCAGTTGTTGGCTGACAAATGGCGAGACCAGGCTAATGCCTCCATGCTCTGCTTGTGGAGTTCCCAGAGGCATATTCTGCGTGGCCGTTGAGAGAAGCCTGCAACTGGGCTCAATGTGGACCTTTGGTCTGATCCCGGCATCACATACTGAGCTGTGAATCAAGATGTTCCTGTTTCAGGTCTCACCTCTGCCATGAATTCATGGGATGGGCTTAGGAAGCCACTCCCTCAGCCTCAGCTGCAATATGAGGCTCAGGATATTTACTGGCCTGTAAGGGCTCCATCAGTACAATACATGTGAAGAAGTTCTTCGCACACTCAGAAAGCGCTATGCCAGTGCTAAAGATTACACCGTACTGTGTAACACAAACATTGTTTATTTCTAAATGTTTTTTATACAATTCAGAGGCACTGATTCCAACGGTACTCGGGTTTTTTGTATAACTTTTTTAGTTATCTTAAATGTCTGCTCGTCCACCTCGGGGACCCAGGTAGGGGTGTTGCCACGGCCACCAAGAGGTCATCGTCCATGGGGGCATTGCTGTGCATCTCCAGCCTGAAAAGTGCTCCTTGACCCTGGGCCTTGTTTCCCTGGGGAGGTCGCCTTGGCGGACCTCAGACGTGGTTGGGGAAGGGGGTTACACCACCATGGTTCCTCCTCCCAAGCCTGGCGTTTAGGGGTCATAGGCCTCTGGCTGGTCGCAAGGCCTACCTCCTTTCTAGCCTCCTCATCGACCAAGTGCAGGCATTTATATACCCCCTTGTAGCTTTCAGACCCCTTCCCTTCCTTCTGCCTCCTTTTCCCCTTTAATTAATCCGCCCTTCCTGGTAACGGATTGGTTGCCCCCCCCCTTACCCGAGCTGGGCCGTGATGGGCTCATATTTCTTCCACCACCAGGTTTCCCAGTCCCCACCTCCAGATGTTCTCTTCCGGGCAGGGGATCATCCCCCAGGCTCCTGATGCAGCCCGTGATGGTGGGTCTGTGGGGCCGGCCAGGAGCACCGAGTCTCACGGCCACCACTGCGGCTGCCGTGATCCCAGGCCCCACCCAGCGAGGCACGACTCTGTGCGCCATGCGTCACCCCAGTTGTGAACAGGTCCATGGACGGCCAAACTGAACCCAAAGAGCCCATGTTGGCCACACGCCGGCCATAAGGACGCCACCTCTGGCATGGCCAGAGGACGCCACCGAGCAGTCGGCGCGTGGGGCAACTGGTAAGGTGGTTGGGATGTTTGTTCCCAGGGACCCGGCGGTGGGCAGCACGCTGCATCCCGGGAAGAGCGTGGAGGTTGAGGACGCTGCGGGACCGAGGTCAGCCGGGAGAGGTATGGGCTGACCCGGACATGAAATTCTGTGTTGGTATTGAAACACTGTAATTCGCCTTTAAAGGTAAAGGTATTCCCTGACAATTAAGTCCAGTCGTGTCCGACTCTAGGGTGTGGTGCTCATCTCCATTTCAAAGCCGAAGAGCCAGCGTTGTCCGAAGACGCCTCCGTGGTCATGTGGCCGGCATGACTCTCCTTGCCGCAGCGCGTAGCATGCGGCTGGAACACGGTGCGCTCCAGGGTAAACCTGGCCACGACAAGAGGTTGCAAGCTCTCCCTGAGTAGCATCAATTGTGGTTGAACTATTGATGTTATGCCAAAACCAGCAGCATTTTTGAAATCCTCATACCAAAATTAATAAAGATGCATCAAAATATTCAGCTAAACACGAAATTGTTCGAATTTTGTTACACAGTGTTAATCTCACCCAGCAGGGCTCTTCCTTTGTCCCCCCCCCTATGTGTTTATCTGTTTGGATTGTAAGCTCATGGGTAGGAGCTTGTCACTGTTAATTTTATGTATGTGCAGTGCCTTGTTTTTGAGGGGCTTAAGAAATGTTGTTATCCAGTTCAAGGGCTTAGTTGCCAAACCTGTTTTTAGTAACCGGACTCAGCCCAACAGCATGGGAGGTCTCTGTCATAGTCCAGTGTGACCACCAAGATATGGAAACCAGCCTGGTGCTGTGCAGTTGGAGAGGGTGGTGCTACATCAGGTAGGGCAAGCTTGACTCTCAGTGGCTCTCACAAAGAGATACAGGACCATGGAAAAGGGCTCCATTCCTGAACGGTGTCGTTCGAAGGCTTGCCTGCACTCCCAGCAAAACCATCCGAAGATTCGTCCTGCCCGGCTGCATTTGGCTCCATTACCGAAGCCGACATTTGTAACTGAGGCCCAACCAGGGGGCTGGAGCGGAGTGTTCTGGCAGCGCAAGGTCCTTTCTGGCGGCACAAAAGCCGGGCCGCTGTTGCGCACAAATGGCGAGAGGTGCAGCGTTTACGGCAATGGCTCAGTCTGGGAGGCTCCTCCGGTGCCAGTAATTTGGTGGTGGGGTCAGGGAGCAGGAGGTTTGGGGGCATATTTCTGAGGGTGGGAGGGGGAAGGGCAGGGGGCAGGCCAGGGGGAGGATCGTGGTGGCAAACACATATGCCAGATCTTATCCCCCATGTTTTGGCCCCTCCTTTCTCTCCTCAGACTTATGTCAGCCAAGGCGTGGGTCTGAGGAGACCCATAGGCCACCAGGAGGCCTTCGCAGAGGTAATATTTTTACTCATCTCTCGGGCAGGCCTCCTGATTCCCCCCCCCACTGGATGCAGCGCACACTCCACCAGCACAGCTGCATCCTCAGTGGTGCATGAGTTCTCAAAAACACCCTCTTCACGTTGCTTCCAATGTGTTCTCTTCTAGCAAGTCTGCCCAAAGTCCCACTATACCTTTCTCTTTCTTTTTGTCTCTGGACGACTCAGAGTTTCCCTTGGGCAATTCCACCTCCTGAAGACCCCAACCGACCTCTGCATTCCTCCCAGAGTCGATCACATGCCGCTGGTTGGCCTGTTTGCAAAGGGCAGGCAGCGAAGGCCTTCCAGACCAAGACTCTGTCTCAGATTCCACACCAGCCCTGCCAAACGAGTATTGCCTGCTCTTCCCCCCCCCCCCCTCGCCTTCATCTTTTTCATTGAGTTCTGCATGGCGGCCAACACATTCTTTAGCACAGGCTGCAGTAGGCATGGAAACCTGCTTTCTAGCTGCAAGCTGACTTTTAGCAGTGGTTTTTTTTTCCCCTTCCCCTCCAGGCTCTTTCTTTTTCTGCCTGCCATCTATTTTTCCTCTTATAGTAGTTGATGACTTAAATGTGCTCAGTGTTATCATGAGCATCTGGTTTGGTGCGTGCGTGTGCATTTGTGTGTGTGTGTGTGTGTGTGTGTGTGTGTGTGTGTGTGTGTGTGTGTGTGTGTGTGTGTGTGATACATTGCCCAGATACAGTGCAAACTCGTAATAGAGGGAGTGATACATTCAATGAGCCAGGCTTGGTTCATCGAATTCCTGAATCGGTGATGCTGATAGCTGCAGGTACCTTCAAGCTGTTCTCAAAACAGTTGCTATGTTGACTTTGTCTAATTGCAGAGGAGGGGCTTGAGGGAGCTGTGATGGGCAGCATTAAACCCCAGCAGGGTGGCTGGGAAATACTGGAACAGCCATGCAGAGCTGAACAAACTGACTGACAAAGCTCTTGGTTGGGCTATTTCTTTTTTTAAAACAAAAAAAAGAATCTAGCCAAATGCTCCTCTCTCTCTCTCTCTCTCTCTCTCTCTCTCTCTCTCTCTCTCTCTCCCCTCCCTAAAAAAAATGTCATAAGAAAAATCAGGGCTGCATAATTTTATCCCATGTTGGATTTTCAAATAACTAAGTGCCAACTTGTCTATCAAAATTAATAGGGCATTTCTTCTTCATATAGAAGAACTCAGGAAAGGGGAAACGGTTTCTCATCCATCTTATTCATTTATTCATTGCTAACCAATATGATATGTCTGCTAAGATTTATTGAGAGAAAAAAGTAGTTGGATGCTAATGTTTGGATTGTAAAAGAGCAGCTACTCAACCAGTACTAAAAGAGACAACCTTTGCCTTCTGCCTTTGCATAGTACCAAACCAGCGGCGTGATCTCAAATGATGCAGCTTTGGTTGGTTTCTATACATCAGTGTTACAACCACTGAATCCCCCCTCCCCCGCTGTTTGTTCTTTTCCCCCGTTCAGTGAAAAGATTTTCAAATGGATCCACAGCCTCGTTCATCGACGTTGCTCAGATTGTAGAGCTGCTCTCAACACATTGGATCCAGCGGAGCCCAAAAGCTCTTCAATCCAAGCATTTTAGCTCAGCTGGCTTGTGGATGGTTTCAAGCTTGTACGTTTCAAGCATTGATTAATGTGTAACATTATTTAGGATAATGTAGATTGTCAGTGGCACTGATCAATAAATAGACCTGTTGGCAGTTATTTCTTGCTGGTATTGAATCCATTTCAGCTGCTGAGGCTGATATAGATGACTGTCAGTTTAGATATTTAACAACCCCCCCCCCCCGCAAAAAAAATAGTTTCACAATGTCTTTGATCGCTGTGATATCCTTGATTCATGAATCTTTGCAGGATGCGTTTTGGGATCGTTTTCAGGTTGAGTGCAATGCTGGGCATCCTGTCTCACTCAGGATATGGTCCCCCAAAAGATACCCAAAGTAGCAGGCTAAATCAGACAGGGCACCGATGAGGAAAGGCTCAAGTGTTTGGGGACATTTTAGTTTAGAAAAAAGGAGGCTAAGGAGGGAGATGATAGAAATTCATAAAATCATGCATAGCCTGGAGAAAGTGGAGAGTGTTTCTCCCTCTTACATTTATCAGGAGTAGATGTGGAACAAATAAAAGGACATTTCATGCAACATATATTTAACAGACAGCATTCATTCTGCAAGGTGTACCTGGGGTGTCTTTAAGAAGGACTGGACAAGTTTATCGCTATTAGGTATAAGAACTAGATAGAGCCCCATGTCCCTCTGTAGAGAAGTGTCCCTTCTGTATACAAGAAGTGTCCCTCTGTATATCAGATGCTAGGAGGACTAACAGCCCAATTCTATCCTTTTCCCCGCCATAGCATGCAGCCATGCCAAAACAGGCTGTGTGCTACATGCTATGATAGAGGGGCACCTATCAGGAGGCTTGGGAAAATATTTTCCCTTATCCCGCCGTAAGCCCCTCAACTGCCAATGGGTCTCCTTGGACCTGCGCCAGCTCTAGAGCTGTCTCAAGTCCGAAGAAACAAAGCAGGGGCATTTCGGGAGGCTCTGGAGGGGATAACATCTGGTGCAAGTGGCTTGTGCTGGGAGACACCCCTCCTGTCTCCGACATGCCCCATCCCTCCCCCGATCCGCCCCATTCCTCCATCCCTCCCCCGATCCACCCCATTCCTCCATCCCTCCCCCGATCCACCCCATTCCTCCATCCCTCCCCTGATCCGCCCCATTCCTCCATCCCTCCCCTGATCCGCCCCATTCTACCCACCCTGCTGACTTATGGACATCTGGGGTGGGTGGGTTTCTCCTCGCCCCTGCAGCAGTGCTTCTCCTCACAGCTGCTGCACACGGGATCCTCCTTGGTGTCTGCAGCAGCAGTTCAGAAGCACATGGCTATGTGTGCTTCCGGACAGGTGTTTGCGATGCTCCACTTCCAGCAGCAGTGCTGAAGCATAGGATTGAGCCAAAAGTTAGGCTTAGGATGCCACTGCCATTCCTTGCTTGTGGGCTTCCTTTGATCTTCTGATCCAACTTTTCTCTTCTTATGTTCTTAAGATCAGATTTGGAGAGGACTTTTGAAGGATCTTTAAAAGTTTCCATCTTTAAAAGTTTTCATGTCATCAACTGAATAATCATTTGACAGCATGAATACCATTCTGGTTAGAACTACTTATGAAAATGACCCTGGTGATAAGCCAATACTAAATGAAGTGTCCCTGGGGATAGAAAAGGACCCCTTTTCACCCCAGCATAGTGTCTTTTGTAGTGGCTGTTGTTGCTTCTGCATCTTTTTAGATTGTGAGCCCTTTTGGGACAGGGAGCATTTAATCATTTGATTTTGTCTGGAAACCGCTTTGTGAACTTTTTGTTGAAAAGCAGTGTATAAATACTCATCATCATCATCATCATCATCATCATCATCATCATCATCATCATCATCATCATCATCATCATCAGCCGCCTTGGGTCCCTTTGGGGAGAAAGGCGGGGTAAAAATACCGTAAATAAAATAAATAAAATCATCATCATCTCACCCTTCCACCAAGGAACCCAGGCTGCATACCTGGTTCTTCCACCCCCACCCCCGCCCCTTGTCCACACAACAAAGCTGCAAAATAGTTTGGCTAACAAGATGTAACTAGCCCAAGGTCACCCAGTGAGCTTCCTGGCCAGGTGGGGATTTGGCCTCCCCAGTCCTAAGCCAACACTCTAATCACTATACCAGTGATGGCGAACCATTTGGGCTTGGTGTGTCACATTTTTTGAAAATGCCTAACTTGACTCTGCTGGTGTGTCCCCCCCAAAAAACTTTTAATAGTACTTTGACTATTGCTATTTTTAATAGTAATTTTGAATTGAACTGAAAACAACTATAGAACACATTGCATTTTATTTAACATCAATTAGTGACTTTTTTGTTTCTGAATTTTGCTAGATAATAATTTGAAAGAGGTCTGCCAAACTCCTGCCCTAAATGTTCAAGACAAGCCTGTAAAACTTTTGCAAAAATATAAGGTGTGTCGGGGCCCTGGGGGAAACGCTGGCGTGTCAACCCAAAATGACCTCGCATGTCACCTGTGACACGTGTGTCATAGGTTCGCCATCACAGCACTATACCATACTAGATCTCACTCAGGGAACGTGGAGAGTGCTTCCCCTCCCCTGTGTTTCAAGTCACATGGATGATTCTTCAGGAGAACCTGAACCTCCAGTTATTAGGGAGTTTCCAAGGAGGAGGCACAAATGTCCTTAAATACACTGTTTTGCTACAAATTACTGTTGAATATATCCCAAGAGTAGACTTTGAAACCTTGCTGTGACTTGTGTCGCCCCACAACTGAAATCTTGCTCTGCTGAGATTCGCTACGTTGATGTAATTGCTAGTTCAGTTGCCAGTATGTTCAACTTTGAACGTCTGCGTGCAAGGAAGAGAACAGCTCACCTTGACACCTGAGTCACAAAACTGAAACCCACCATCACCACCTGAGTACAAATGTAACAACTGATGATCATCTGCTCCCCTTCAGTGAACTTGCAAGTCCTGGCCTGACACAGCTGCTTCACTCGACTTAGTGATCAGGCTGACTCTGAAGGTGAAAGATGAAACACTCAGTATATTCCAGAACTGTTACACAAATAAATGATCCGAGTCAAATGTCAAGGAATAAGCCATTCCTGATGCAGCCAATCAGAAGGCTCAGTTGGAATAGGGGAGGGAATGGGCTCCAAACATGATTCTATAAATACGTTTTCACATCTTTTTCAAAAGCTTTCATAGGAATCGGGATGACCTCACAGGTGGGGCCTGTGTGTGCTGGGTGCCCGTGCCCACACAAGGGCCCACACCCAGGTCTGGCCAACTCCTGAAAGAGTGAGGGTCTGCTGCTGCAGCTGCCCCCTATCACCTGCTCGACTAGGGCACGTGGGGATCCTTACCAGGTGACTGTGAAGAAGCAGCAGCTACAGCAGAAGCAGATGAACCTTGTCAAGCAAGCACCATTTCGCAAGTCCTGGTCAGGCTAACCCCCCACCCCCACAGCATCAGGAACTGGGGCACTGTAAAATGGCATCAGGGGGAGAAAGAGGATGGGCTGCAGCAGCATCTGCTTCGTGAAAAAAAAGGGGGGACCCCAACGTGCTGAAAAAGCTTTTATTTACAGAAGCTCCAGGGACAACATTCTCATCACCTGCCATCTCGAGCAAGCGCTGCTTTGGAGGTCAGCCAAGAAGAAAAAGAAACCATTTCCAATCACTTTACAAAACTTACTAAAACAAAACACATCATGTCATCTCTAAATATAAATTTCACATTAGACCAGTGTTTCCCAAACTGGGAGGCACGGCTCCCAGGGGAGCCCCGGATACCCACCAGGGGAGCCGCGGAGTCCCACGGAATCCTCTCAGAAAACAGTGCAATGCCAGTTGGCAGGCATCAACATAATGTAATGGGGAGCCGCAGCCAATGGTCGCCAACAGTCAAGGGAGCCACAGGTCGAAAATGTTTGGGAAACACTGGACTAAACAATGGTGGGATATTTATTTTATTTATTTTTCACATTTTTATACCACCCTTCCTCCAAGGAGCTCAGAGTGGTGTACATATTTCCTCCCCTCCTTTTGTCCTCACAACAACCCTGTGAGGTAGGTGGGGCTGAGAGATAGTGACTGGCCCAAGGTCACCCAGATATTCAGAACAAAACATTCAGATACAAAAAATATTCAGAACAACAACAACAAAAAGGCATGAATCAGGATCCTCAGTTCCCAAACCTCCTACTCCCATAGGATTGTTCAGTGTACTTATCGCCTTTAAAGATTCAAAGGACTGGACAAGGCGGATCACTTCAAATACAGGCACGTTTCAATTTAGGCAGGGGTTACGTTCTCAGAAATCAGTGTGTATATTAAAAATGCATAAATGAAAAATATTTTTCCCATAGGAACCTATATAAATGGTATCGACTAGGGGGAAATCATTGAACACTTACGCATATGGCTGATGACTTCTGCTTGCCCAAGAAGGCATGGGGGGAGGGTTGAGGAGGGAGACAAGTGGGAATGGCTACTGATGTCGACGGCTGAGAAAGCAATGAAGAAAACCAAGATACTGGGAAGGAAACTGAGAAAGCAGTAAGGGGCAGCTCTGTTAATGCATTTTCTTTCTCTAATATTTCTCTTCTGGCCTTAGAGGAGACCCCCCCCACACACACACAGAGGAAGTTGCCAGTATCTAAGAGGGTTGCTCATTAGCAACTAACTGTCCGCATTATTTCAAAAATTCCCAGCGTAATTTAGACTTTCAGTATTAATTTGCAAATTGTGCTATTTTGAAAAAGTGTAAATCAAGTCCACATAAATCGAGACATGCCTGTAATGCTAGGTATATCACTGAAGTTACTTACAGTTAGTAGTTGCTGAAAGAATATAGCTGTTGATCCTTGTTCAGTCTTTCTAATCTTTAGATGTAGTGAGAACAGATCACACAATCATATGAGAGGAGGAGATTCCCAGGCACAGGGAGTGTAGCTGACATGTGCACTCATTTTCCTAGAGCATGGGGCAGCACACCATGGGGGGGGGGGGATTTCACCAGGTTTTTGTTCCAGGTCCTCTCCAAAACCTGGAGCCACCACTGATAGTTCAACACAAATGGGTGGTTGTGTGGTGGCTCTACCAGATGGACTGTGGAACTGACATTTTTTCCTTAGGGTCTCTAGCTTTACCTGAGTTCATTACTCTTTTCTCTTACCTTCCTTCTCTTCCTTCCTTGGGAGTACAGTACTGTGATTACACAAATGGATCCCCTTCGAGACGCAGCTGCCTTCTTCTGAGTCAGACTGTTAGTCTGTCTGACCCAGCATTGTCTCTTCTAACTGACAGTGCCCTGTTGCTACCTAGGATCTTTTGTAAGGTGAAGAAGTCAGGGGTTGAATGGGAAGCTTTGCACATGCAAGGCGTATGCTCTACCACTGAACTCGAGACCCGAAATCCTGCAAGTCAAGGGATTTAGCACCATACCTATCTGTCAGATACTCTGTCCCATTGCATGACACTCTGGTACTCAAACCCAAAGATCTGCCAAATATCTATCATTGGATTGAAATCAAATACCATTGGATGTCACATACAGATATCAAATATTTGGCAAATATCTGACAAGTCAGAGAATGTCCAGAGCCTGGACGAAACGTTGGGACTGATATTGACATTTTATGTGGATTTTTTTGTGTTTTTATATATTTTTATATATTTTAAACTGGAATTCCTCTTACTTGTTGATATTACATGTTGATATTTTTAACCCATAAAAATCTCTACCTTTTTTACAATATGTCTGATCATGAAAATATCCATGCTACAAGTCAGAGAATATCTGGCGAACATTTGACATCAGAATTCTCCAAGGAGAAAAATAATTTTCACTGTAGTCTGGATATACCTTAGAGGCAACGGCCTGCTCCCACCCCCACCCACAGCTCATCTGAACAGTTGGATCACTCGGCTTCGTGCACAATTTCAGCGGGGAATGTCACTATATGAACTAAGAGCAGATTTCCCTGCTGAAAATAAATGTTTACAACTTTAATAGGGTTCCCTCCTCCCCCTCGCTCTTTTGGCAGAGATCTGGCTTTTTGTCTGACTGACTCCCCCTTTTTGGCTTGTACATCCCTGAGGTGTGTAATTAAAGCAAAGGAATTTACACATAGTGCTTTAAGGGCTTAATGAATAGGAAATTCAGAATATTTCATTGATTTGGTGTGTACTCGACTATCGGGGCGGTGCATTTCCTTTGTAAATTAAAAAGGGGAAAGAGAGAAAGGGAGCAAGGCCATAATAACATGTGCATTCAACCCAGTTCAAAGGGGCGGGGTGGGGGGGAGGAATGGGTTTTGTTTCTACATTCTAATTTAAATTTTAAAAAACACTCACACATACACTGAAAAAGAGCAATTCAGACTGAAGCCAACAGGCTTTGCAACGGTAATATGGCGCACTATTTATAAACCACACCTTGTCACTAATCAGGTGTGGGGCTCTCTCCCTCTTACTCGGGCACTGCAATCCTACGTAAGGATCCGGCCAGCAGCCCAGGGCCGCCCGCTGGATCCTGAGCACCAGCGGTCAGGCTGCCACCGGGCCGGAGATCTACTCGGGGAAGGGGATGCTCATCCCCTTCCCCAAGTGTAAATGCCATCGGCCCAACTGGCCTCCTCGGATTTCCGCCTGCAAAATTGCTGGCGGAAGTAGGAGGAGGCCGTATAATGGCCCAGCCGCCCAGCGGGGGTCAAGATATGGCCAAAACCATTCCCCGCCCCCTCCTGGGCCAGCTGGGCCAATGGCCCCCTCCCTCGCCTGGCAATACACCCCCGCGCCTGCCGGATCCTTACCTAGGTTCGTTTGCGGCCGCATGGGAGCTCCATCACTGGAGCAAGGGAGGCCGGCCTTGTGCCAGCCTTCCTTGCTCACGAGTAGTCACAAACGTGCTATCCAGGTGTAAGAGGGAACAAACTCTGCTAAGAATCTCCTAGATAACCTCCCAAATAGAGGTTCTCCCAACAAAGCACACAACCTAGGCTGTGATACTGGCCTTGTAATGTGGCTGAGTGTGATCCCAAAGCCTCAGTCCATCAGCCCCTATAAAGCCTTAGCCTCAGAAGTCTGTCCTCAGTCTTAATAACTGATCTCCTCAGAGAAGACCTTGTCTTCTCAAGCAGGGCTCATGGGGGGGGGGTAAAGGGGGTAAATTGTACCCGGGCCCAGGGTCAAAAAGGGGGCCCAGGAGCCAAAGGAGGGGCCCTAGAAATTTCCTGGGATCTCAGCTGGCCTCATGGAGAGTGAAAGACAGAGGCCAGGCCAGCTTGGAGGCCAGGTCTACCAGGCGGGTAGACCTGGGAAGCCTGGTAGACCTGGGCTACAGAGACTTTTCTAGCTCCCCTCCTTTTCACCCTCCTCTTGCCCTGTTCTCAAGCTTCTGCTCTCCTTTTGGATGGACCTTTCGTGGTGACCTCTCTCTCTCTCTCTCTCTCTCTCTCTCTCGCTCTCGCTCTCGCTCTCCTTGGACCACTTTACTTACCTCTGGCTCCTCAGACTGACAACCGGAGCCTCTTCCCCAGACCCTGAAACTGAACTGCTTGGAGGTCCAGACACCTGGTGGATCGCCCTACATGCACTCCGCATCACCGGCTCTGACTGGGAGCTACAGGAAAATATCCAGTATGATGACATCTCCATTCGCTTCAGTTCAGTGAGCAGGTGGAGGCTGAACAATCCAATGAAAGCTTCACCACTTACTCTCCCTGCTGAACGTTTAAACTGCCCTAAACACACACGTGGACCTGCCGCCTCTGTTGGAAATGAATATGAACTGGGCTACTTTGCTCCTCAAAGAGCTCCCTGCATGCAGAGGAGCATTCATGGGGTTCTGGATCGGGGGTGTCTTTTTGACTTGGGGTGATCAAGAAGTGCGTGGATCATTTCCTGGTGGGAAACCATTCTGCATCTCTCCTGCCATTCCATTGGTGGAAGAAGCTCACCTTCCATGTCCCCTTGGACCCCAAATGGCTTTTCCTTAACAATGTCCTGTGATGCTCACAAATGAAAGAGGTAGAGAAGCTACAAAACGTGAGACCAGAGGAATATGTTTTATACATGCCAAGGGAAGAGCAAGGTCCAGCCGGAGTCCCATTGCAGTGCTATTTGGTTCCACTTCGTAGATTCCTTTTTCACTCTCTCTGATTTTCCCCCCTCCCCTACTGATCTCAATATATTTGGTCATAGTATGCAAGTGTCTGGTCCAGCACTTACGAAAAGGGAGAGTTCGGTGTGTGTGTGTGGGGGGGGGGGGAATGAAGGCTCTGACTGCGGTGTCACAGCAGCTTTTGAAACAGATCAAGATCAGGATTAGAACATTTGGAAGCTGTGGCTTGCCTATCGATTTTGGGCAGCAAACTGTGCGGTCCTGGCACGAAGAGTGTTTTTGCCTGAAAGAAAAGGCCGTTTCCGGGAGGCTTCGCTCCGCTCTTCACCCCCCACTGCAAGGTGTCCTTCTGTAGTCACCCGCAGTGATGCCATCGAGCTAGAAGGGCAAAGGGACACACTGGCCTCAGGGAAGGTTATAATTGGGGCTGGTGAGGAAGGGGTCTTCTACTGAGTCAGACCACTGGTCTGTCTGGCTCAGTATTGTCAACACTGACCGGCAGCCGCTCTCCAGGCAGGAATATTTCTCTGACCTGTAACTTGGAGATGCTGCCAGGGATTGAACCAGACTTTCTGCATGTACAGCATGCCTGCTGCCACTGAACCTCAACCCCTCGGTGTAGCCGGCAGGATAAAAGTTACAGTTCTACACCGGGGCCATCCAGGGTCTGGCTGGGGTGGGGCTTCGGATATCAGGTGCCGAAGTGGGTCCCTTTTCTTCAAAAGGAAGGCAGACTTGTGGGAGAGAGGTGTCTCTTCCTTTTCAAGGGAGCTCAGGAGAAGCACCCTGTTATTTTAAAAAAAGACAGACGGGAAAACCGAGTCCCCAGTTACTATCAAACAAGAATGAACCATCTCACCGGGATTAAAGGTCATATCAAAAATATAGTTTACTGTTTAAAACAACATTAAAAACAATAAAGATCTTTCAACAAAGCAAACGTTTCATTCGCTTCATTCAAACGAATGAAACGTTTGCTTTGTTGAAAGATCTTTATTGTTTTTAATATTTGATATTTTTGATATGACCTTTAATCCCGGTGAGATGGTCCATTCTTGTTTGATTGTTGCTGGTCATAACAGTTTTCATTCTTTTCTTCCCAGTTACTCTTTTTCCTAGATGTGGTGATGCACCTTTCATGTGCATCACTTATTTATAATCAATAAATAAAATAACTAAATCCAAATTCTGGACCATAAGGAAGCTGAATACAGTAGGTACGTTCCTCTGCCCTCCTCCTTCAGGCAGGGTTGTCACAAGAGGGGTGGGCTCCGCTGGTGTCTGAGTCCTTCGTGGCCCCAGGGAAAGAGAGATAGAAAGGGGGGGGCTGCTGGCCATGCAACTGAGACCCCCAATCTGGCCTCAGAGATCACCAGAGGAAGGGGCTGCTTCACCCTTCTTCCTCCACCTGGCTCCCTCCCAGCCCCAGTGGAGCAGATACTGAGCGGCCCTCGGCTAGCCTGGCTGTCCAAAAACCTCTCATCCCTGGCCCTGAGTGCCTTATGAAGCCCTGGGCCCTCCCCTTCCTGGGCTGTCTCTCCCCCTCCCCTCCCCTCCCCTTCCCCTCCCCTGGCTTTACCTGGCCCAGCCCTGTGATTAAGGTGCCAGCCAGCATTGCCCCAGAGTGGAGAGGCTCTCCTCCTGCAAGGAGCAGCCAACCCTGTGCCCCAATGGCCCGAGGGATGGTGTGTGGACCAGACATGCATCCACGCTCTCTGGCAGCATGGGGCTGGTTGCTGCTCCCCTGCCAGGGTTGTGCTGGGGCAGCTGGTGGCCCCGACACGGCGGGCGAGTCCAGAAACGGACAAAGTACTCATCACGCAAATCAGATCTACTGTATTTCTTCGAGTCTAAGGCGCCATCAATTCTAAGGCGCACCTTAATTTCAGGAACACCAGCAGAAAAAAAACAAAAACCATTGATTGCAAGACGCACCTCCTTCCTTCAATTTCTCTGCTCAGCACCAACCCTCCCCAGCTTGCCAGCCTCTCCATTTCGCTGATCTGATTATTACCGCGCCATTTTGCCCCCTCTGCTCAGCGGCGAGCTCTCTCTTCCTGAACCTGAGAGCTTGCCCCAGCATGCCCTGCAGCTGATGATCACCTCGCTGCCTTTGAGCAGTGCCTTTGCGGTCTGCCAGAAAATTCAATTTCTTTACTTATCTGGGCTTTGGGGGGCTTTCACCATTTTTTGCCGAACTGAAGATCGGGGAGGCCTGCAGAGGGTTGCACAGGCCTCCCTGAAGCTCCCCCAAGCCCCGGTAAGTAAGAAGATGGCATTTTGGGGGGCTTTTTGAGACATTCGATTCTAAGATGCACCCCATTTTTTGAAATGCTTAATTGGGAAAAAAACATGTGTCTTAGAATCGAAGAAATACGGTATTTGCACAACTCTCTTATGTTCCATAATTTATTCTGTACTTCATTGAACACTGAGACTTACTTCCAAGTGAACATGCATAGGATTGCTCTGCATCGCTGCAAGCATATGTATGCTTTGCTTTTGTGGATGGTAAGCCTCACCACACTGTGTGAGGCTTACTTCTGAGTAAACATGCATAGGATCATGCTGCATGAGTGTAAAATGTAAGCCAGGAAGTCTCTGATTCAAGCCTCATCTTTCTAACAGGAACTCACGATGTGACCTCAGCAGCCAACGTCTCCCAGCTTCAATCCCACCTCCATGACCCCTTTGGTATCATCCAAAGTATAAACTAAGGATAACACTTTGCTGTCTACGTGTCTCCTACAGGGACTGAAACAGGAACCGGAGGGTCTGAGGACCTGGCCTGGGCTCAGTCCTCTTCAGGAGCCCTCTTCAGGTGCAGGAGGGAACAGCAGTCTGCACCACTTGCCCTGGCAATTGGCTGGTGATATAAAACTTCTGAATCTGCTAGACCTGGCAGAAATGCTGGGAGCCTGGCCTTCTCCCCTTGCTTGGTCAACGAAACCGTATCTTCTGCCATTCCGGCTCCTGCCGACACTTGTCATGGAGATCCTGAGCTTGAGAACACCACTTCCAGGTCTACATCTGAGCAAGGTCCAAAGCCCTGGCTTATCATCATCACTAACAAGAGTCCCAGACCACAGTCCTGCCACTTCACTGGACAGCAACATTTAGGATGCGTTCGTGCATGGTTCGTGCACATACACACAGTCCATATGGTGAATACATGTCGCTTGCTTATTGGTCCACCATTGGTCAGACCACTGGTCCACCTAGCTCAGATTTGTCTGCACTGACTGGCCACAGGTCTCCGGAGTATCAAAGAGGGGTCTCTTATAGCCCTACTTAAGGGCCAAATACTGAACCTGGGATCTTGTGTGTGCAAACCGTGTGCCCTACCAATAAGCTACAGCCTCCTCACTTCCATAGTGATCCTCAAGCTCACACACACCCCTTCCCACTCACCACACGTCATCATATATTGGCCCTGGTTTAAATAACCAGTTACAAACATGGTCCGGGGAGAGATTGAATACCTAAGTCTTGCCCGTGTGGCTTGTCATAGATAGGGAAGAATCCCAACAGGGACACCCCAACAGGGCACCGTGGAAGAAGGGCGCCATGATGACCACAGTAAGTTTGGGAACTCCTGGGCTAGAGAGTCTCCGATTCTCCTCTCCTTACACTTCCTCTTCCCCTTCATCCCTCTTTCCCTCTTCTAATCCAGAGAGTGGAAGGACCAGAGGCTGGCACATCGCCAGGAAAGGTGATGGTAAGGCATTTGGTGGGCTACCTCAGACACCAGGAATGTTTCAGTTGCCCTGGATATCCACATGTTGTCCATGCCTGTCAAATCTTTGCCAGAGCACATATACCGTATTGGTCTGAGTATAAGACTCACTTTTTTCTCCTAATTTAAGTTTTTAAACTAGGGGTGCATCTTATAATCAGGCTGTTGCAATTTAATGCCAGTGATTTAATTATTATTTTTTAATAGCACCAAACTTTAAGTGTGCGTCTTATAATCAGGTGCGTCTTATACTCGGGACAATATGTACTGTACTTTCCTCTCCTGAAATATAAACAGTACTACTGCTAAATTTGTATAAGTGACATTTGAGTCCATACAAGCAAAATAATAGTCTTGCTGGATCTAGGTCCATCTATCTCGACCTTCTGATTCCAGAAGCGGCCGGGCCAACCAACAAGGGCATTCAAAAGCAGAGGATGAACGTGTTGGCTTTCTTTCTCCTGTCATTTGGCCTCAGAATCTGCTACCTAGAGAATCATCTGTACCTGGAAGATCCAGGTAGCTGTCATGGCTAGAAGCCCAGTGACAGAACCATCGTCCCCATGTAAAACCCACATTCTACAATTCCAATACGTGAATTATTTTTCAGCGAGAAATTGTTAAAAGTCCTGCCCGTCTGGCTAAACACTGTCAATGACATATACGTAGAAAACATTAATAATCACTAAAGTAAAGCAAAACAATAAGATAAAAATCCACTGAATACAACCACTTATAATGCCAATGCAGCCACAGTAGGGAAGTATAATTAAATACAATTTAAAATGGGATTACAGAGAGATGTCTAAAAGACGTTCTCGTTACAAAGCAAGAGGGGTTTTAAGTTTTATACCTTTATCTACAAATCTGCAATGAGGGGCTTAGATTAGTATCTTGAGGCAAGGAATTCCCAAGTCTTGGGGCCCAAACTCAAAAGTCCCTGTCGTCTTGGGTCCGTGTTTGTAGTCAAGGAATCTTGGGCACAGCCGTTCTGTAGATCTTAGTGAAAGGGAGGACAGGGCAGGGTCGCTGGGAGGAATTTTATCAGGGGGTACAAAGTTTCTTTCGGGCCCCTTGTCAAAGGGGAGGGGGCAAAACAGGGTTGGGGGAGGGCAGCAATAACCAGAAAAGTCTCCGGAGCCCAGGTCTACCAGGCTTCCCAGTGCAGTGCCCGGTAGACCTGGCCCAGCCACCGTCTTTCACTCTCCATGAGGCCAGCTGAGATCCCAGGAAATGTCTGGGTCCCCTCCTTTGGCTCCTGGGCCCCCTTTATGACCCTGGGCCTGGGTACAATTTACCCTCCTCTCATGGGCTCTGGACAGGGAAATGCTTCCTGAGATCATCGCAGGCCACTAATCAATTGCTTATTATGGGGTATGTGTCCATAAAGATGATTGAGAACTGGGAGCATGCCGAGCACCATGGCAGGCAGAAGAGCGAAGAGTGGAGGAGAGACCCTGTGTATAGCAAAGGCACATGCGCTGCCTGGGGTCCTTCTCAGCGAATGCCATGCTACCCCACCCAGGGCGCTGTGACCCAGAATGCCAGCCTCTGCGCGACAAAAAATAGTAGTCATAACCCAAACCCTTGCCACCATGCAGCATGGCCCATGCTCCTCGCGTGCTGCTGTCAAATCTGGAAGGGTGGGGTTTCTGGGTCTGAGCACCAGAGGCGTAACAAGGGTGGAGCGAAGGCAAGTAGTTCTGCAAGACTCCGTTACACTGGAGTCAGCGGCCCCTCCCCCTTGCTGTTGGAGCCATTCTGGCAGCAAAGGCAACACGCAGGACACTCCCCTGTTGCTGCTGGAATGGCTCCAACAGCAAGGGGGAGGGGCCGCTGACTCCAGTGTAACGGAGTCTTGCAGAACTACTTGCCTTCACTCCACCCTTGTTTCACCTTGTTGAGCGCAGCGCATGAAGAGCCCGGGAAGGAAGAGAACGATCTGCTTCTCGGTTGAGCGAGTGGGAAGCAGATGGTGGAGGCAGTGGCAGGCAGCAGCCCTGGCGGGGTGAAAGGCCCCCTGCCTCTGCCGCCCACGTGGACCCCTTGCAAGCTGCCACGGATGCAGCCCACATCAGGTGGCCTCCTGGATGGGCTGGCCGTGACCCCACCCCATGCCAGAAGGTTGTTTGCCCCAAATGCTGTCATTTATTTTTCCCACTAGCATGAATGACAGTCACTTGTTATATGAGAGAAGGTGAAAAGGTAGGCTTACCATTCGTCCCGGTTTCGCCGGGACAGTCCCGGAAATTGGACCCGATTCCCGGTCGGGTCCCGGGGGACGAATGGGCGCCGCCATCTTTTTTTTTAATTTCAAACTTACCGGGCAGCATCTTGGGTCACGAAATCTCGCGTGATCCAAGATGTCGGCACCATCTCGTGAGGGCATGATGCCCTCACGAGATTTGGGCGCCGACATCTTGGATCACGCGAGATTTCGTGACCCAAGATGCTGCCCGGGAAGTTTGAAATTAAAAAAAAAAAAGATGGCGGCGCGGCGACCGGGTGCTTCTCCCGGTCGTCAGCGCCACCGGGAGAAGCACAGTGCTTGCCCGCGTTGCGCGAGCCTGCTGGAGGCTCGCGCTGGCCGGGCAAGCAGGCTGTGCTTCTCCGGTCTCCCAGCGGCACCGCATGGAGCCGCTGGGAGACCGGAGAAGCACAGCCTGCTTGCCCGGCTAGCGCGAGCCTCCAGCAGGCTCGCGCAACGCGGGCAAGCACTGTGCTTCTCCCGCTGCGAGACCAGCGGCACCGGGAGAAGCACAGCCTGATCGCCCGCGTTGCGCGAGCCCTGTAGCTCGCGCAACACGGGCAAAAAGGCTGTGCTTCTCCTGGTGCCGCTGCGAGACCAGCGGCACCGGGAGAAGCACAGCCTGCTTCTTACCTTGTGTTCTCCAGGGCTGCGCAACGCAGGCGAGCAGGCTGTGCTTCTCCCGGTGCCGCTGGTCTCGCAGCGGCACCGGGAGAAGCACAGCCTGCTCGCCTGTGTTGCGCCGGGAGAACACAAGGCAAGAAGCAGGCTGTGCTTCTCCCGGTGCCGCTGGTCTTGCAGCGGCACCGGGAGAAGCACAGCCTGCTTCTTGCCTTGCTTTGCCTTGCCGCGGCCCCAGCCTGCTTGCCGCGGCCCCAGCAGCAGCAGCAGCGACCACGAACCAGTGACCAGCAGCGACCAGGTAAGCTTATTTTTAAATTATATATTTTTAATAGAAATATTAATTATTTATTTAAAAATTTCGGCCGCGCTTCGCGCCCCCTTTACTTAATTAATTAATTATTTTAAATTGATTATTTATTTGAAAAATTGCGGCCAAGCTTCGCGCGGCAGGAGGGGGCGCTTCGCGCCCCCTTTCTTTTAGATTTTATTCGTTAAAAGGCTTTCTTATTTGGATTAATGCTTTATTAGGAGTTTTATGGTCTTTTTTATGCTTTTTCGTTGTGCTTGAGAATGGCTTTTTCGTTCTGGATGGGACTTTGGGCTTCGTTTGGGCTGCTTAGGATTGCTTTTCGTTGTGCTTTAGAGTGGCTTTTTCGTTCTGGATGGGACTTTGGGCTTCGTTTGTGCGGTTTAGGATTGCTTTTTTGTTTACGATTGGTTGTGGTTCTTTGGCCTTGCTTTTTCGTTGCTTTCACATTGATTAATTAATTAATTAATTACCTCGGGGGGGTATGGGGGGGTGTCCCGGTTTGAAGTTTGAAAAATATGGTAAGCCTATGAAAAGGGATAGTCGTCTATCAGGGATAGCGTTGGAACGGGAGGAACTACCGTATTGTCCTGAGTATAAGACTCACTTTCCCCCCCCTAATTTAAGTTTTTAAACTAGGGGTGCATCTTATAATCAGGCTGTTGTAAAAATGGTGATGCTGGGCCTAGCCAGCATCGGGTTTGCAGCCGCCCCTCCCCCAGACTCAGCAGGCAATGAATGGTTTAGGCTGAAATCCTGTGCACACTTTCCTGAGAGTAAGCTCCATTGAGAACAGTGGGGCTTGCTTCTGAGTAGACATGCACAGGATTGCACTGAGTAGACATGCACAGGATTGCACTGTTTATGCTAATTGCATAAATTTAATGCCAGTGTTTAGTTAAAAAAAATTAATAGCACCAAACTATAATCAGGTGCATCTTATACTCGGGACAATACGGTATATCTCCACACACAACCCGTTGTGTTCCCGGCTGCATCCAGGTAGTTTCTTTCCCAGTCATGGGGGTTAGGGTGGAGGCAAACAGAAGGAGGAGCTCTCTGACCCTGCCAAGAGGATACGAGTCTACTGTACGTATATGTCAGTTCCGTGAGTTGTTCACTCCACCTCTAAATAACAGGCCTGGTTTGAAACTGCACATGTAAATTGCGCCTCTTTCCCCCTCAACATTTGATTTCCAAGAATGATATGCTACCATGAAAAAACAGGATACTTAAATGAAACAGTTCATGGGTCCCGGCTAAAGAGATGGCAAATATTTCAATCAAAGGGGAGAGGCAACCTGTATCAGCTACATTTACCAGTAGTTATCCCTACTGAAGTCTCAAGGGTTCCCCACAGTTGTACCCATTGCACAGAACTTGCTGCCCCCCCCCCCGTTTGCTTGTGCAGTCACCTGGCTCATGTTAGCATGCCAGAACAGCAAGAGCTGGGGGGGGGGGTGCCAGAAGGAAAGCGTCTTGCCTTATCTGAATGGTTCTATGCAGACCACGTCCTCCTCCCTGCTTTCTTCCCTTTGTTCCAGTGTAATTCTACTTTTTAGCGAAATTATTAAAGCTAATTGCATTGTTTAATCCGCATCACATGCAATTCTCCAGTGTTTCCCTAATCAGTGTAATCAAGCCAATCGAAACAGATAAAGGAGATCTTTTAGCGGGCCTTGATGAGATTTTATCATCAATCTCCGTGTGTATTGCAAAGCCACGACACCCTCAGAAGAAACAAAAGTAACTTGGGAATAGAGGAGTGTTAATATGGCATTGGCAGCCAAAGGCTCTCAGGTTGGAGAGGCATTTGAGGAAGGAAGGAAGGAAGGAAGGAAGGAAGGAAGTCCATAGGGCTGTCAGATTTGGCCTGACATTTTGGGATTTTAGCTTCCTTGTCAGGGTGTGCAAGGGAAGAAGTTAGATTTCAGGGCAAAGAGCCACAACCAAGGGGGCTCTTTCTGCTTTGGGGGGGGACTGGCTAGAGGGCTGCCAACGAGCCATAGTTTTCACCCCCCTTGAGCACTGTGTTTATGCAGAGGGAAAGGCGGGATATAAATCATTCAAAAACAAATAAATAAGCTATCAGGGTTCTTTTGCTCCCTGATTAGCTGTCAGAATTCTAAAGAGAGGGCCAGTACCCCCCCCACACACACACACACTTAAGGTTGTCATGCACATACAGACTGAAGCCCCCTTCAGGCAGTGGGGTCCTAGCTATAGCACTCCGATCTTTGATCACAGGGTGGGAAGATCTCTCCCTGGGTCAAGGGTTTGTTTTGTCTCTGCAAACACTACATGCATGGAGAGGGGGGACTGGGCTGAGAGGAGTGGATTGGAGCTATTCCAGTGGGATAGGAGCAGTAGACCTCCTACCCCCGCATTCAGGTAATGTGAGAAACTACTAGGACCACATGGGAGAAGACCATACGGCAGGTTCTCCTTGCCCCAGGGTGAATCCAGTTTCCAGAGGGATGACATTACTGTGGGGAGGAGCTGCAGCAGGGGTCCCACCCATGTATTCCTGGGCTTCTTACATTACGGGACTGAGCTAGAGCCACACTGCTGCAGCAGCAGCTCCCACACACCAGGCGAACACGGGTCCAGGTCTTTGCGTTGGGTGATTGACTAACAGGCAGAAGAACCATTAACCTGCCCATTCAGGTGGAAATGAATTGTTGACATACTAAGCCGGAGAAGAGGATTCACAGTGTCTTCTCTGGAGGCCATTTCCCCGCCTAGTACCAAACCAAATGCAATGTTGTTCTGGCCCTTGTTCTGCCCGAGTTGGGCACAGTGAGGACCCCAGCTGGGCCTCTGGCCTCATGTACCAAACATGCTGGAGATCACGAAGTAGGAAGGGCAGCCGCCCTGGTTCTGTTGGCACCAGGTCTGGCGCTTGAAAAGGCACCGTTCGGTCTGCACAATAACAACTCCATTGGCTATAATGATGGAGGAGGATCTTTAAATTTCTTTCTTATTGCAAACAAGGCAAAACGGCAACACTTCATTACTCAGAAAGCAGCTGGACAGTGTGTGTAGGTAGCTGCCCGACAACAGCAACGTCTATTGCACACTGTAATTTCGCCTTGTGTTGTGCTTTCTGCACCATGTTCTGGGCTCTTTTAAATGGAATTAATCGTGGCCTTGTTCAAAAGGAAAGCTTTGCACTCTTTCACTCTTTCCACCCTGCCCCCATCTCTCAATGCTTGTTCTGGCTTTCTCTTTTTTTCCCTTTTCCCAAAGGATTTTGCATGATCTTCAACACTGCACAGATGAAAATACGAGCATGCTTGTAACACGGTCCTTAAGAGCCGCCTCTCCCTGTGTGAGGTCACTCTCCCGTTGAGGCTGAGTTAGCAGGTCTAACTGGCCAGGCCCTCTTTGCAGGCAGTTCAGGGGGCCACAGCCAGAAATCTCCCACCCTACCCCACCCCATGTGTGGAATATCCTTCCTGATGAGGTTATCAGCTGTTCAGAATATACCTGCGGCAGGTGAAATGGCAGGCTAGACTGCAGAGCGCCTTAGTCTTCATTTGCTTGGATGTACATAGATATAAGATGCACCCACCCACATACCCACTTACGGTCAAACTGCACAAGACACTAGAATTCTGCGGCTGGAATTCCCAATGCAGTTTTCTTTCTTTTTGTGAAAGCAGCCAGGGGGTGTGTGCTGTGGATCAGGGCAGTAGCACAGGGGGAGGGTGGTCCAACCCCTTTCCTCCCATGCCAATTTCCAGGCTTATATTTCCCCCCTGAAGCTACTGTTAGTTATGGGTTTGTACCTATAAGTTTTCCCTTGTGTGGCTAATAGCAGCTCCAGGGAGCCTGTGATTTGGATTGAAGCCGTGGCGTGGGGGGAAAGTGTGAGAACCCCTCTCTCCCCATAATGTGACTCCAATCCAATTATTCCCCCCCTCCATGGCTGCTTTTCCAAGAAGAAACGTACATTGGGAGTCCGGTCGTGGAGCTCCAACCTCACGTCTAGTTTTGATCCTCAGCAAATTAACTCCTGGAGACTTTTGAGAGGCAGCTGAATCCCAATGAATGGCTAGGCAAGCAAATCACACCAACACACTTCATCTGGGCATCCTCAAAGAGCAAAAAGAGGGGCAGGGAATGGATTTACCAAGGAACAGGTAAATGCAAGAATGGGAAAAGGTGCACGTCCAAATGCTCACACCAGCAGGCAAACTTCTTACAAGTATTGGCGGTCTGTGAATCAGGTCTAGACCCCTTTCCACCAACATCCTCCTTCTGATTTTGTGCAATCTTCCCTTCCCCTGCAACTCTCTGTGCCCCACTTCATTACCAAGGATCCCACAGTCCCCTGGCTTTCGAGGGAGGGGGGGCAGGCAGGAAGCTGCTGTAGGGAGGAGGAGACGTTCTAGGAAATTCCTTCCACACACAGTTCTTAGGATCCAACCCCTTGGTTTTAGATGGTGCAAGCATGCTTCAGTTGCAACTGGTGCTGCTGTAGATGAGGCAGAACCTCCTGGGAGAGGATGAAGAGGGAATATCCCTTCTGAGAGAATGCCGACCATTTGCAGAGGAACAAACATTTGCCTTTGACAAACATTGACAAAAGGAAATATTTCTTTACCCAGCGTGTAATTGGTTTGTGGAACTCCTTGCCACAGGAGGTGGTGATGGCACCTGGCCTGGATGCCTTTAAAAAGGGATTGGACAGATTTATGGAGGAAAAGTCCATCACAGCTTACAAGCCATGATGGGGATAAGCAACCTCCTGGTTGTAGGAGTAGGTTTTCTCTGTGCCAGGTGCAAGGGAGTGGCGACAGGATACAAGTATCTTGTTGTCTTGTGCTCCCTGAGGCATCTGGTGGGGCCACTGTGTGATACAGGAAGCTGGAGTAGATGGGCCTTTGGCCTGATCCAGCAGGGCTCTTCTTATATTCTTATGTTCTTTTTCATTGATTAAAAAGGCATTAATAAACTCATCTAATCAATTCATTAAAGGTTGTAACCCTAATAACCTCTATTGTATAAGATTAGTAATAATGTTGCCACTAATAATTAGTATCTCAAATGACATCTAACTACATAAATGGCAAGCAAGGTGCTTTATGCACTATCTTTGTAGCCCAACAGCCGCAAAATAAAACACACCCATTGCAAGGAAAAAGAAGAAGTCTGAATTAATTTTTCTGAGTTGCAATTTTTTAACAGTTAATTTTAATCAAAAGTGTGTGTGTGTGTGTGTGTGTGCGCGCGCGCGCGCAGGATCTTTTTGTTTTGCATGAAAAAGTTTTAGGAGGTCCCTTTTTAAACCTCTTTCAAATCTGAAATGTTACTGGGAGGAGGGGATCATTGTCGTGGGGTGTTGGCATCCCATTCATCTCAGCAGGCTGCACCGCTGCTCTTTGGAAGGCAATCACAAGGCTTGGACATCAAGCTGTGGAAGAGAGTCTTCCGAGCAGCCAGCAGCATCTGGCCCGTTGGCAAATAGAACGAGCGGTTGGGCTGGTGGTGATTTTGGAGTTGCTTCTGGCTCTGACACATGGCTTGGCTGCAATGGACTCTCCGAGTGAGCTGCCTTGGCTGAAAAAAAGTTACAGTTCTTTTTGATACACCCCTCCTGGCCAAAAAAAATTCATCTTCTTCTCTCTGGGAACGTAGGTACCAAACCATCATGTCTAGCCCAGATCCTGTAACTAACAGTGCAATCCTGTGTAACCTTGCACCGATGTAATAGTAGATGCACCAGTATAACAGCAGATGCACCGGTGTAAGTGCACTTACACTGGCGTAAGTGCACTTACACCGGTGCATTTACTGTTACACCGGTGCAGGGTTACACAGGATTGCGCTGTAAGTCAGGGAGAATATTGGGTCACTGCCTGTTTTACTAGCTCTGTTTTACTGTTTTACTAGGTACCAAACCATCATGTCTAGCCCAGATCCTGTAACTAACAGCGCAATCCTGTGTAACCTTGCACCGATGTAACAGTAGATGCACCGGTATAACAGCAGATGCACCGGTGTAAGTGCACTTACATTGGCGTAAGTGCACTTACACCGGTGCATCTACTGTTACACTGGTGCAAGGTTACACAGAATTGCGCTGTAAGTCAGGGAGACTATTGGGTCACTGCCTGTTTTACTAGCTCCGATCCTGTGCTTTTAACAACAGTCTGATGCAAACAAAATTAATAGGTCAAGAATTTTCCAAGACAAACTTTAACTGCTCATGTAAGGGTGTGCAGCAGATTGACGTGAACCCTGAGGTGGTACAATGGATAGAACTATTTCAGGATGCAGGTGGGGGACATGTTCTTCCACCTGTACACACCCTTCCCAAATAATAATCCCCACGAACAGAAACGTTGCAAAGAAGAGATCATGATTTTATAGCCCATCCCTTTGCCTGCAATCCTGTTTTCTGTTTTCAGGAAGTTTTGAAATGAAGAAGAGATGTAAAAAATGTGATCCCCCCCCCCAACCGCATGGGGTGCTTCAGTCCAATGTTCTACCACTACATTCTGCTTCATGCACAACAAACTTCAGGGCTACTTGAGCATTATGTCACACCTGTGGAGAATGGCTCCAAAGGCGAGGGGGCGGGGCCGCTTTCTCTCGTCGTGTAACGGAGGGTCAGAGCCGGACGGAACTTGGAGCTCCGCCCCCCTGCAGTGACGCTGCTGTGTGTACTTGTTTTTATGTGAATGGCTGTCATGTGTTCACTTTTAAGTTAACGTGAGGACCCCTTGAAAATGTAGAGTACAGACCACACATAGTGCCATATGCACATTGAACGTAATGTGTGAATAATTACAGAATCAACAATCAAGCGTACTGCTCTAAAACTGTTATGACCAGCTACAATCTTACAAGAACAAATCATATCTACGGGATTCAAGGTCATAAAATATGTATTTTTTACAATAAAAGATCTTAAAACAGCATAACGTTTCATTCATTAGCTATGAATATCCTCAGATGCATTTCAAGCCAAAAGCCGGCAAGACGATGCTAACAGAATAACCGACATTTAAAGCAATAGCTTTTTTATGACCTCAGCAGCCCAATCCTAACATCAAGATCCACCGGGCGGTTGAGGCCGCCCACCGGATCCTGATCTCCGTCGCGGGCAGCCTGCAGCAGGCAGCCTGCGGCGGGAAGTCTACTTGGGGAAGGGGACGCTAGTACCCATATTGAACAGTGCAGGGGAATAGGTTTCATGTGCTCATACAACAGGAATGCCTCTATTTCTGGCCAGAAATAGAGCCCACTTTCTGAACTTCGCAAATGCTGTCAAGTCATTGGACTTCATTCTGGTGACTGCAGCCAAATCCATAATTTGGGGTGGTAGAGGTGTGTTTTTAAGGGAGGATCTGCATGTCGTGAGTAACCCCATGCCAGATGGTGGATCCCTATGTCAGGATCTTCTCCGCTCCCCCATTGCATGCCAATGTTGTGACATCATCATGCCCCTGAACATCTGAAGGTGCCTTTTAACTGGGCTACCTATCTACGCTGCCAGAGGCGTATCCCAGTACTACCATGAGATGCCAGGGACAGAACCACCAACCTTCTCCATGCAAAACATGTGCCCACCACAGGGTTGGCCCAAAGTCACCAGGAATCAATATTGATCTCCTGGTGACTACTGAAAACAATCCTGGAGGTTTATATAACAAGGCCTCTTTGTCAATGATGAGAGTACGTCAGGTTGAGAAAAAATCTCCAGGAATAGCTTCAGTCAGAGCTGGCAACCCTACCCCGGAGTAAGAATTCTTTACCCCTCCATCCAACTGGCCCAGGGTTCAGGGCAGTTTGGTTTAGTTTGGTTGCCTAGTTCTAGTTAATAAGAACATAAGAACATAAGAAGAGCCCTGCTGGATCAGGCCAAAGGCCCATCTAGTCCAGCTTCCTGTATCACACAGTGGCCCCACCAGATGCCTCAGGGAGCACACAGCCAGTGGCGTCACTCTAGGTGGGGCAGAATACTAAGTTCCGCGCTACCCAGAGCCTTCGTTACTCTCCCTGCATGAAGCGGCCCCGCCCCCTCGCCTTCGGAACCATTCAAGGCGGTGAAAGCAGCGCTTTCACTGCCTTGAATGGTTCGGAAGGCAAGGAGGCGGGGCCGCTTCCTGCTCCGGTGTAATGGAGGGTCGGAGCCGCGGCTGAACTTAGAGATCCGCCCCCCTGCAGCGACGCCAGTGCACACAGCCAACAAGATAACCTGTTTCCTGTTGTCACTCCCTTGCACCTGGCACAGAGAAAACCGACTTCTAAAGCCAGGTGGTTGCTTATGGCTTGTAACCTGTGATGGTCTTTTCCTCCATGAATTTGTCCAAATCCCTTTTAAAGGCATCTAGGCCAGGTGCCATCACCACATCCTGTGGAAACTTTCCCTTCAAAAAGGAAAGGTACTCTGCACTTGCTCAGGAACGCTATGTTCTTAAGTCTTCTTTCTATGTTTTTCACTTGAGGGAAGGAACTCAGTCGTAGGCGCACAGACTTGTGTAACTAACAGCCCGGTCCAGCCTAAGGCCTCAGCGGAACAGGGACTGCCATTTCCTTCCCAGGGAGACCGCAGCAGGGGGGCTGCCGGACCCTCAGGGCTCAGAGGGGAGGGGGAGTTGGGGGGCCTCTCAGGCAGGCAAACAATGACAGGCGACATGGCGCCCATACTGGATCCGCTCACGTCCGCCATGTCCGTGACGAGCCCTTTCGGCAACCGGGGCTCTCACCCGCCCACGGTCCGCCCGTCAACGGCGTCCGTTCCGCCCAAGGTCCGTCTGCATAAGAGGTGCCCATTCCTGCGTTGCCTTCATCTGCGAAGTGACCCCTGTGTCCCTATTGGTCTCTGCAGACCCCTCTCCCTGTATCCCTCTCCCACCAGCCTTGTTGTCTGTCTGTCTCTGACCCACCCGTGCCCCTCCCCATCACCCCCTGTCTGCCTGCCTGTGTGTCTGCCTCCCCTCCCACTCCCTGATGATGGAAGCTGGCCACCCCCCATCCTGCTGGAGCGCCTGCTGCGAGGCGCCGACGTCGTCCCATCTTGGGGTGTGATGAGCTGCGTGAGCCCTTCCCGCTCGCAGCAAACAAGCCCAAGGCATCTCTCGGTCTTGGCTGGGGCACAGAGCAGAAGGCACGCCGGGATGCCTTCTTTGTGGGCATTGCCACGGCCCTGGAGGCCCAGGGCTTCAAGCAGCGCACGGGCAAGTCATGTCAGAGGCGGTTCCAGACATCATGAGACCCCCTTGTGTGTGACGTTCCCACCCCCCTCCTTCCCTTCCCTCCCCCGCTCACCCCCCCATGAATCCCACGTGCAGCCTCAATGTGGCTTGGGGGTGGCATCGCCTTCTGCAGGAGGGAGGGGGACGGCCACTCTCCCCTGCAGCAGGTGGCTGATGCACAGGGTGCCCTGTGGCGGCTGGGCTCAGGCACCTCGCTCACCTGTCACCCACCCTGCGCCCACCACATGACTGTCTCTTCCCCCATGCCTGCAGCCGGCCCCTTTGCAACTGGGCTGCGACAGACCTGCGGCAGCTGCCATGGATGGACGCTGACACATGCAGACAGAGCCCTGCACATGCCCGAGCCAGACGCCTAGCCTGGAGAGCCTGCCTGCCTGGGAGGTAAGTGTTGCCTGGATCCTGGGGTGGTGTTGGCCTAACTCAGTCATAACTCAGGCCTAACTCAGGCACAAATTACGCCAAACTTAGGCCACTCTTAGGCCATATTTGCGAAGGAGTTGGGCTGGACCGAGCCCTAAAAGGCCGCAATAATACTGTTTCTGCAAAGTTAGAGCAGTGGTCCACGGTGGGGCTCAAGAATGGCCTGGCTCCAGGTGCTTCGTAGCCCCGCTGCCTGAAACGCTTTCAGCCCAGAGAAAGAGCAGGGATTGTATCTGGACCAGAGACAAGCTGGCCACCAGGGAGCGAGTTATGGCTTCCGCATCTGTGGGTGAGAAAAGCAGCTCTAAGGCTCGGGTGCCATGTTGCTGTCGTCTGCTGAGGTAAGGGCTGCACATTTGCCTGCCTGTCAGCAAGGGCAGGTTCTCATGACCTGCTTTGCCCACACAAGTTGACCTTTGCAGTCCTCTGTAAGGAAGAACAACATGGAGGAACCCAGCCTTGCGGCAGCGGCGACAACAACAGCAGCGTAGGGCGGCAACCCCGGGAATCCTGGGCAGGCTCCACAGCTTAAAAAAAAAAGAAAAAGCTATTTGCCCGACGATGTTTGAGAAGATACAGGACAACCTCAGGTGAGCTGGTTCACCGGAGTGTGCTCTGTCTGAACACGGACTTGAAGGGGCCTGTCGCTTTCCTCGTGACTGGAGGTGGGAGTGGACAAGCATGGGAGCTCTCTCTACCCTGAAACATTCACTAACTGGGTGCTCCTTAGTGAAGGGAAATTGGCAGGACATGTTTTGGTGAGAATGAACTAGTGGCTCTTTTGTTTGTGTCTCTGGTTTTAGGAGTGAAGGGCAGGAGGTGTGGCCTGGAGGTTTGAGCCAGTGCCCTGCCTGAAGAAGCTAAGCAGGGTTGACCTCAGTTCCTTCTTGGATGGGAGACGAAAGCTGCTGACGAACCTCGCAAAGACGCTGAGAAGGCATCGTGAGAGGGCGGAATGCGGAGGAGTCAGCTAGAGAGAGAACATCTAAGACAACCATCCGAGGGTGAACTGCAGTGAACTGTGAAGCTTGGAAGTGCAAAGCACAAGCCAGAAGGAGGGCTGCACTCGGAAGGGAAAACATCTCGAGCATGGAAGGTTCTATATGGGAATAGAACAATATTGTAAAGACCCTTATCAGGTCTAAAGATAGCCTGCCTATGTAAGCCGCCTTGAATCAATCTGATGAGAAATCTGATGATGAGAAAGGCGGGATATAAATACATAAAATAAAATAAAAAATAATATCAGGAACGTGCCGCCCACTCTTTTTGCCCTTATTTCCCTTTATACCCTCCTCTCTGCATTTATTATTAATTAACAGTATTTATATACCGCTTCTCAACAAAAAGTTCACAAAGTTCATATTGGTCACTGCATCAGACAAAATTTGATTTTTTTCAAAAATTTGTCTGGTTTACAGACAAAATCAAATGATGAAATGGCTCCCTGTCCCAAAAGGGCTCACAATCTAAAAGAGATGCAGACCACCAGCAAACAGCCACCAGAAAAGAGACTGTGCTGGGGTGAAAGGGGGGCAGTTACTCTCCCCCTGCTAAATATAAGAGGAGCACCCATTGGAAAAAGTACCTCTTGCCCAGTTAGCAGGGGAAGTATTCCATCCTCGCTATGGCGCACATATTCCAAATAAGAATTTGCAACGATCCAATCCCCTTCAGGCAGAGATGTCCAGTTCCTGTATTCTGGAAAATAGCCCCTTTTAAAGGCATCTAGGCATCTATGGTTCGTTTCTCTCAAACCTCCGGTGAAATGGGAAACTCGCGCAGGGCTGGCCAAGGCCTCCTCCTGGTGCCGGAGGCAGTATGTCAGGCACAGCCTCTGGAGCAGAAGACAAAGTGGGGAGGAGAGGCGTGTGGTGGGGGCTCCAGCTCTCCTCTACACTTCCTCTTCTGTTCCATGCCTCTCTTCCCTTCCAGTCCAGGCAGTGGGAGGAGGGGGGAGGAGCAGTGGAGGCGAGTGGTGGGCAGACAGCGCTTGGTGGCCTCCTCCTCAGGCCGCCTCATGGGTGGGCCAGTCCTGACACGACCCACGTGGCTGAGAACGCCTTCATGAAAAGCAGGTAACAAATCCTTGCACAGAGAAAACCAGACTTCAGTGAGAAGCGGGCAGGTGTGGCTCTCTCCCTGACATGCTAGTTTTCTATATGCAGGGGATATGTTTGTATAGAAAAGCATAACATTTTGTGAGCCCTCTCCTGCAATCTGAAATACAGGTTTGCCTCTTTATGTGCTATCTGGCCTACCTGTGTGGGAAAAAAAATAATAATCACACAAAACGTTGAAGTGGTTGGTCACTGGACAGACAGCAGTTTTTTTGGGGGGGGGCGCTACGGTGATTGTGCAAATATGTCACAAGCAAGCAATGAGAGCCCCCCCCTTTTCACCCACTGCAGAGGGCCCATTGCATGTTTCAATGAGGGGAGGGGCACAGAGATTTCAAGGTGCAAAGTTCACATTCAAGATTTGTTTTAAAGCAGTACAATTTTAAGACTGTTTCTTGTTTAATGCTTTTTTTCTTTCAAGCTGAAAGAAGATTCCCGTTCTGCATGGCCTCAAACACAGAGGTGCTGGAGAGGCTGCTCACTCATCCTACTACTACTAAACCCCGAGGAGCCTCCTGGGCCCGCAAACTGGATAGACAGCGGCAGTCCCACCCCAGCTTTGGGATTCGTTCACACAATCTCCTCCCCCCTACCCTGCCCAAATGAAACATTTCTGGTTTTGCTACCTCAACTGATCGCCCAATCCTATCCCCCACCATTGGTGCAGCTGCAACCGCACTGGTGGTGGTGGTGGTGGTGGTGGTGGTGGTGGTGTGTGTGTGTGTGATTGGACAGCCAGCAGGACAGTCTGACCAGCCGGACCACCTTGGCATACGGCCAAGGAGAGAAAAAGGGCGGGGCCTGGGATCTGCCGCACGCTGGTGCCACCCAGATCCACCCCATCCCTCCCTGTCCCGAGACTCCCCCCACCCTCCCTGCCCATGACGCACCCCTGCTGCCAACATACTGGTGCTGACACAGACTTCTGGAGCCCCGGTTGTGCGCACCTGGCCACGGCCCGCTTGCGGCAGCGGCCCGGAAGTGTGCAATGGTAGCCTGGCTTTTGCGCTGCTGGACTCCCAATCGGATCGGGGCCTCCCTTCATTAATCCATGCTGAGGAACTGGCCAGGTCTTTAACTATTTGTTGTCAGTGAAGGAGAAAACTGCCCCCCTCCTCTCTTTGAGCCCCGCCTCAAAACATGTTTGTGCGCCTGTCTGTGTGTGAAAGGAAGCTGATCATGGAATTGTGTCATCTCTCTGTTTGTCGGTCCGTCTGGAGGGGAAAACAGCTCAGCCTCTCTCACTTGCTCTGACTGGAGCAGATGGTGCGCAGCTTGTCTCTCTGACAAAGGGAGAGAATGTGAACTACTGGGGCAATAATACTACATCTGCCTGCTTCTCCATCTCGGAGTGGTGACCTGGCTGCAAGGGTGCCCCAGTTTCTTCCACAGAGTGCTTCTGTGCCTTTTCCAGCTGGATGACTGACCACAATTCAGCAGGTGAAGCACTCACAACAAGTCATGGAGGGACAGTATTTATGCAAACAAACGTCACCTGCTGAATGTCGAATGGCCAGGCAGGCCGAGGCACAGGAGCCTGCCAGGAGAAAGGAATAGGACAAGTCTGGTCACCCCACCTGGCCTGGTCCGCTTGACTGACAGTGAGAACTCCCACTTGGACCATGTTGTCGGACTCATCGATGAAGCGGAGCCGGTTTGTTCGGGTCTTGTCCCGCTGCCTGGGAGCGGGGCCGCTGCCGCAGCAGTCTTTCTTGTCTGCCTTGCAGGAGGGCCAAGGCCGTCTCTTTCTTAGCCCAAGGGCCTGGGGAGGGGGGAGGCGGCGGCTGCTTAGTCTGGCCGCCAAATCTGCTGAGAAGGGGCTGAGCCAGGCTGCTGCTGGGCACAAATTCCAGGCAGGCATGCGGGGGGGGGGGGAGAGGTCTCCTTGCTCCTGCCTCCCCCTTGGAGATTAGCCTGGCTGAAATCTGGCTTGGCAAAAGCTTGGAGGAAGCCGTTGCCTTTGTGTTGCAAACTGCGAGGAGAAAAGCTCGGGGGCCAGCATTGTCGTCGGCCTCCGACTCGCCACATGGTCCTCTCTCTCTCTCTCTCTCTCTCTCTCTCTCTCTCTCTCTCTCTCTCTCTCTCTGTGTCAACAAGCTGACAAGGGATCCTGGTGGCAGCCTAGACCTAGAGGCCTAGGAAGCTGGCCAGATGGGTCCCAAAGCCAGCACAAGAGGGGGGGACGACGACGACGACGTCTCTGGGGAGAGGAGGACTGTCTCAGATGCAGCCCACTTCCTCCCCCACCCTAGACGAGGCTGTAGCCTCCCACTCCTCCTTCCTCCGGCCTCCATCTCTTTCCTGGCGGTCATGTTCAGCTGCTTGTGCGCATGGTCTACCTGCCAGCCTGGGCCAGTGATGGCTGCACTGTTCTCCCCAGCTGATTGGCATGAATCATGGTTCCTTCCTGCAATCCACCCACTTTTACAAGCAGCAGGACATGGGAGCAGTGAACTAAAACAAGAGTCTGGCTTCTCTCCTGTGAACTGTAAATTGCCTGCAATTATCTGTCTACAGAAGGGAAGGGTGATCGTGCATATGTTTGCTGGTCTAGAGTGCTGGCTCCGGAGAGCGGTGGGTGGCTTGAGTGAGGGTTTTTTTTCCTGTTAAACCTGTCCTCTGATCTGAAGGAGGGCCATAGCTCAGTGGTAGGGACATGCTTTGTACACGGAAGAGCCCAGGTTCCTTTCCTAGCCTCTCCGGGCAGGAAAAGACATCTGTCTGACACTCTGAAAAGACACTGCCAATAGACAATATTGTATTGCGCTTGAAGGACCAATGGCCTGCCTCCATATCAGACAGCTTCCTACGAACTGGATCTCAGAGGCTAAATGTGCATGTTTGCACCAATCCACAAAGGAGCAAGCTGTCTACTTTTGTAAAAAAAAAAAGGGGGGGGGCTTCCACATTTCCAGTGCACGCTGCTCAGAGAAGCAGCCTTGTGGTCTTCCATGAACATTAAGCTACACACATGCAAAAACCAACACATGCCTCAAGAATAGACAAGCCGGGACCCTTGCTAACTAAACCACCATCAGAGAGATTTGGAATAGCCTGCAAAAGAGCAGGCTCATGTGGAAAAGAATAAGATGCCCGACGATTCACCAAAGCAGAGAGCAGCTGCAGCCAATACAAGCCCCCTACGTTGAGACCAAGGAGGTGTGCCAGACCTCTGCAGCACCATTCACATGTGCAGCACGCATCATCATGCAAATGCAGGAGAGTTTCTTCCACCTGCCAAGTCTTGAAGCCTCTGCATTGGCTGTGGTTGATGGGGAGGTGGTCACTTTGGGGAGCGCAGTTCGAACCGATCCAAAGACGGGACACGCCGCATGTCCGAGGAAGAGCGGCATTTCTTTTGTCGCATTTTTCTTTTTGCTGCAGCAGGCTCACACTGCTGAAGAGACAAGTCACTTTTTCAGCTGCATGGCGATGTCTCTTCAACAGTGGAAACTATTCAGAGGCATCGTTACGGTGGGGGCGGTGGGCCCTAAGCGGCAGGCCGCGGTGGGTTGCACCTGCTGCTGGATCTGTTCCCCCCCCCCCCGCTGGCTCCTCTTCGCAGCCAGTCTTGGCTTCAAGTTTGGCCCTCCCATCCCCCCCATCCCCCTGGTGCCGTTTGGCTCCAAAAAGGAACCCAAAAGCGCCGGGCTGTGTGTTTCCACGCCACGGCGGTGCGCAACAATGATGGCACGCCCCCATGGGCATGTGACGTCCCATGGGGGGAGTCGTGGCATCGGTCCCCTCCCACGGGAGGGGGGGGATGTAGGGCTGCTTCTGAAACTATTGCAGCAATACCAGCAAGCTAAATTCAGGCTGCACATACAGTTCTATCCTGCAGTTACCTTCCTCTTCTTTGGATTGTGGCAAAATTCAAGAGGTTGCTTTTTTTTTGAAAGTATTGACCCAATGCAGGTATTTAAATAAATGAACACATGCAAACTTATGCAATGAACTACTGTATTATTTTCCTGTGGGTAAAGCTCTAACATGTTCACACTCTCTGCCTCTCATCCACGTGCACAAACAAAACATGTGCGCATTCTGTCCTTTCTTGTGCCAACTTCCCATAGGCTGAATTTAGTATTTTCATAGCGAACAGTAGCACACATGTTCACATAATCACGCAGACATTATAAGCCTTTCCAAATGTATAGCACATCAGTTTCATAAATCATCAAATATAAATTCTAAAAGGAAATACTCCACATTGAAATACTGCAGTCTATAACTGATGGTTTCACACACTCAAACACACAACACACACACCATTTTTATTTATTTAATTTATTTAAAGAATTTATACCCCGCCTTTCTCCCAGCAAGGGCACTCAAGGCGGCCATATACAGTATAATCTTCAGGAAAAGACCATATATAATCTTCAGTGACGTCAAAGTGACGTTGACCCCTGCAGAAAGTTGTATGGACAATTGCCACAGAAAAGAAATGCTTCGATGGTTTCAGTGGAGCTTTTTTCCCAGTAAGTGTGTGTAGAAGGACAGTCTTTGAACCACTGCCCTTGCTACTTGCAGAAGAATCAAGCGCACCCTCGCATCCCTCAAGATGGGTAACACGGTAATGTGAGAAGGGTGACCCATCTTTTCTTCCAGTAGAGAGGAGACATCCTTCAGTGTTACAGCATCTTATGCAATCTTGGAAACAACCTCTGACATCTCCGTTGTCAGCCAGGGTGCATGGAGTCCTACCATTCACCTCAATAGAAAGTTTATGAACATTTTGGACTTCCTTTGCCCTACCCATATTTCTCCTAGAAAATAGCCATGTTTGTTTACCATTTTATGCCCAATCCTACTTTGGGACGGCTCATAGCAGCCTCCGTTGCATGCTAGGGGCCAGTGGTGGATCAGGCAGCAACAGAGAGGTAAGTAAAAAACATTTTTACTTACCTACTCCAATCTGTGTCAGCTCTTTGGCTGGCATAAATCCAAGTGGGTCCAGGGGGGCGTGTCGTCAGGCCAGGGGCATAGGATATCGGCAGAGCTGCCCACCCTCAGCTCGCCCCCAGCCAGCCCCGATCCCGGCCCCGATCCTCCCCTGGAATGACCTGATCTGCAGCCTTACCTGCTCCAGCAGGGGCTGGGTGCTCCATTTGTGCTGGCAGCTCCATTGGCCTCACTACTGTGTGAGCAGCCCAGGCCTTGCACTGACAGAATGCAAGTTCTGCCAGTGTAAGGCCTGGATAGGATTGGGCCATTAAACACGGATCACTAGTTTTACACTAGGCTTGTAAATCTAAGGGAGAATGATCTCTTAGGAAGTAAGCCTTCATTTGTATGACAATTCTTGACATTTTGCTAACTATATCACCAGTACTGTCAACACCTCAGGGTGTGCGTACCCAACCAAGCAGTTCCCACTTCTGAAGAGGCAAGCCACCTTTTCAACTGAACAGCGACTTGTCTCTTCAGCAGTGAGAACTGCTTTAGTAGAAGTTACACTCAGGGTGCATGTGAAACTAAGCAATGCTATAACTATTTATTACTGGCCATAACTGTTATGAATATGATGCATGAAAAATAATTAGCACTAACCTGAACATTCCTTTCTTTTGATCTTTGCACTGAGAATTGCCCTTTCAAAGAAGCAGATCTTTTTGGGGGGAGGGGGGCAACAGATACAAATAGTTTTTGATGCTGATGCAGGAGAGACTGAAAAGGCTGAATATTAAGAAAATACTGAGAGGGAGTGAGAGTTGCTGATGCACTGGTAAAAAGCAGACAGTATTTTATTTATGTGAAAGAACAACACTGTAATATTTGATAACAGTTCAACATTGCACCTGCTATGTGAATGGACTAGTGACTAGTCCAGGGGTGCACAACATGCGGCCCCAGGGCCGCATGCGGCCCTCCGAAGGATTTCCGGTGGCCCCCGAAGAAATCGGGGATCCCTTGTTGCGCGTTGCTTATGAAGAGAGCGCCGAGGGATCTCCGATGTCTTCGCTCTAGCCACGTAGCTGTGCAGCCTTCTCGCTTGGGTTGCCGAGCGAGAAGGACGAAGTCACTGAGCCTTGTGAGCCCATTGGCCCAGAGGCTTTGAGGCCATTGCTGAAGGCGGCGTTTGATCGCCGCCGATCAGCTGGAGTCTCCTGGCATTCGGCCAGGAGCCAGAAGAGCTGCGTCTCCTCTTGTGTGCCAATGGGCGCTGAGGTTTTGGGGCTTGTCCCATTGGCGCTGTCGCTGCTCCATGTGAGGAGGAGGCTCAGATTCGCGGCGGGAGGGCAAATCCAAATTTTTAATTCTGTAAATTTATTTATTTATTTATTAATATGTTGCTTTTCCGGATATTTTCCGGCTCATGGACACACCCCGTGATGTCACTTCCTGAGGAAGTGACATCACGGTTCCTTGACACGCCCCCCCCGTGCGGCCCCGAAGTAGTTTAGTCTATTCATTTTGGCCCCTACCTACTTCCAAGTTGTGCACCCCTGGACTAGTCCCTCTTTTTAATTGTCTGGGAGTCTGCTTTTGGCCGTTTTTCATCTTGGCTCCATAGACGCCTTTCTGCCGTTAACCTGCAGGTGACTTCTGGTACGCTCACTGTTGCTCATCTAAATATTGAAGGGATACTGGTGAATGGAAGATCCCAAGCCCCACACCACACTCCACAGTCCACACCATCATTTTCAGGCTCAAGGCAGGCTGAGATGTTTACTTGCAAGTAGAGTAAGCTTAGGCCAGTGGGTGGCGCAGTGGGTTAAACTGCTGAACCATGAGCTGTTGATCGAAAGGTCGGCAGTTCGAATCTGCGACGGGGTGAGCTCTCGTTGCTTGGCCAGCTCCTGCCAACCTAGCAGTTCCAAAGCATGTTAATGCGTGTAGATAAATAGGTACCGCTTGCGGGAAAGTAAACAGTGCTCCATGTTCCAGCCGCATGCTACGCGCTGCAGCAAGGAGAGTCATGCCGGCCACATGACCACGGAGGCGTCTTCGGACAACGCTGGCTCTTTGGCTTTGAAATGGAGATGAGCACCAAACCCTAGAGTCGGACACGACTGGACTTAATTGTCAGGGGTCACCTTTACCATTACCTAGAGTAAGCTTGCCTGCTGAAATGGTTCCATGTTCACCTTTTAAATCTCCTCATGCACTTCAGGCAACCTTACAGGAAACATTTGTCCCAGCAGGCAGACATCAGTGAGCATGGGCAGTGGGAATCTCTTCCAGAACTTTCTCCCCTGCTTTGGCAGTATTTCTTTGCTTGGGTTCATATTCCATGAAATGAATTGCAATGGATTGTGGACACCTGGAAGCGGAGTTGAGGGCAATGATGGTCATGCCACTGAGGCAGAATGGATACGAAGGAAGGACCATCTTCTCCCACGTGAGAATTCTCCTGCCAGTGACTTCACCAGAGACCCTTCTCCAGGTTCCTCCATCTTCAGAGTTTTCCATGGGTGGCTGATTGAGAAAGGCGGTGGCAGCCCAATCATGGAATTCGCTCCCTCCCCAGGCAGTTTCTCCTGGAACCTTCTTTGCAACCTTTCAGGCGCCAGGTGGAGTCAGTCCATCCTCTTCTCTGGGGTCTTTCATGAAAGATTTTTGTTGGGCTTTTATTTTCAGCGCAATCCTAACCAACTTTCCAGCAGCAGTGCAGCTGCAATGCAGCCCCAAGGTAAGGGAACAAATGTTCCCTCACCTTGAGGAGACCTTTGTGACTGTCCTTGCACTGCAAAATGCAGTGTGCACCCTGTTGTCACGGCTACACCAGCACTAGAAAGTTGGTTAGGATTGCGCGCTAATTTTTTACAGGATTTTTAATTGCTGCCTCACTTCGGTTTTATATCTACCATTTTATCTCAATGTTTTGTTGTGTTTTATATAGTATTTTTGAAGTCATCTCCAGGTTTTCCTGCAAAAGGCAGGATACTAATCCCTAAAATAAATGAATGAATGTTCAATGACAAGTCATGGATGACCTTTGGCATCATCACCCATGTCATGACCCTTGTCACCCTTGAGCTCCAGAAGGATCTCTCCAAACTGGGAGAATGGGCAGCAAAATGGCAGATGCGCTTCAATGTAAGTAAGTGTAAAGTGATGCACATTGGGAACAGAAATCAAAACTTCACATACACGCTCATGGGTTTTGAGCTGTCTGTGACGGATCAGGAGAGAGATCTTGGGGTACTGGTGGACAGGTCGATGAAAGTGTCGACCCAGTGTGCGGCGGCTGTGAAGAAGGCCAATTCCATGCTTGGGATCATTAAAAAAGAGATTGAGAATAAAACGGCCAATATTATTATGCCGTTGTACAAATCGATGGTAAGGCCACATCTGGAGTATTGCGTCCAGTTCTGGTCTCCGCATCTCAAAAAGGATATAGTGGAATGGGAAAAGGTGCAGAAAAGAGCGACCAGAATGATTAGCGGGCTGGGGCATCTCCCTTATGAGGAAAGGCTACAGCGTTTGGGGCTCTTCAGTCTAGAAAAAAGGCAGTTGAGGGGGGACATGACTGAGACGTATAAAATTATGCATGGGATGCATGGGATGGATAGAGAGAAGTTCTTTTCCCTCTCACACAACACTAGAACTAGGGGACATCCACTCAAATTGAGTGGAGGGAGGATTAAAACAGACAAAAGAAAATATTTCTTTACCCAGCGTGTAATTGGTTTGTGGAACTCCTTGCCACAGGAGGTGGTGATGGCACCTGACCTGGATGCCTTTAAAAGGGGATTGGACAGATTTATGGAGGAAAATTCCATCACAGCTTACAAGCCATGATGGGGATGAGCAACCTCCTGGTTTTTAGAAGTGGGTTTTCTTTGTGCCAGGTGCAAGGGAGTGTCAACGGGAAACAGGTTATCTTGTTGTCTTGTGCTCCCTGAGGCATCTGGTGGGGCCACTGTGTGATACAGGAAGCTGGACTAGATGGGCCTTTGGCCTGATCCAGCAGGGCTCTTCTGATGTTCTTATGTTCTTATGTCATGTGCTAGGTGAGGGTTGGGCCTTCCAACTAATTTGTGCTTTTCCACCCCAAACCTTAGTTCCGGTTCTGTATTATTGGGGAAGATTGTGGTACTCCTTGTATAATTACAGGGTGGTGTGGCTGCTACTCTCCCATGGCATTAACCCATGCCATTCTAGTCATGTTACAAAGAGAGAAATCATGCAGGTGGAACCAAGCATATGAGGACTTTCCACAGTACTAGCATACCAAGCCCCAGGGGGACACTAGCAGTTACTACAGCCATATCACTGTCCCCTCCTGTGTGGCCTCCCTTGTTCTGCGTTCTCTAGTCAATACACCCAGCAGATTCAAGGGACAGTGCTTTAGTGCCACTCCAGGCGGTAGGGGAGGTAGGTGTATACTGGAGAGCAACCTTCTGTGAAAGAAAGAAAGAAAGAAAGAAAGAAAGAAAGAAAGAAAGAAAGAAAGAAAGAAAGAAAGAAAGAAAGAAAGAAAGAAAGAAAGAAAGAAAGAAAGAAAGAAAGAAAGAAAGAAAGAAAGAAACCTTCCTGGCACATGTGAGCATTCAAACATGGAGAGAGAGAGAGAGAGATCGAAGTGGTACAATTGAAGAAAGGCTTTCCCACATGAAACTGGCCAAACATTACTGGAGTCCTGTGGACTGGAGCAGATGGGGAGAAACAAACAACTGTCCAGTAAGAGGACCATTCTTAGAAACCGCATGTGGCATTTTAAGTGCCCTCTCTTGGAACCAACATAAGTCATGGCTGGGCAGCAGGTACACCAGGACTAGACCAGTGGATACCTGGGTGATTTGCAGGAGATCACCAGGGGTTTCTAATTCCCCTTCGTTTAACAACAGCCAGTAAAATAGTAAGCAAAAAAGCAACATTCCCTGCCATGGCCACTGGTGCTAACAGCTGCTTCTCTCTGGGCCGCAGTGTTCCTGGCCCAGGAATTAATTGACTGTCTTTGGCCAGATCTTTGTGCAGCTCTTCTGGCCAGATCTAGACGTTTGTGTTCTCAGATCCCTGATCTGTAGTAACTATATGTACATTTGTGTTCGACTATGTAGGTTATCCCAGTGGGTGACCTGTGGGGCTCTGTAGATCACTGGCTCGGCCCTGGGCCACTATTTTGCCCCTACCTTTAGTGTAAATATATGTTTTTTTAAAAAAAAAAACAACCAAAGGTATCTTCCAGGCAAAAATGAAGCACCCTTAAGTCCCATTGATTTCAAAGGGACTCAACAGTGCAATCACCCCCACACTTGTTTACTCAGAAGTTAGTTCCACTGTAATCCATGGGGCTTACTTTCAAGTGCACAGGACTGCAGCCTGGATTTCTCTGGTTGAAGTGAATAGTATTCAGAAGTGCTTCACAAGTTAGGCTGGATCATGGCCTACCTTTTGGGGTTGTTTGCAACATCTGTTTCCCATCTAGTAAGAGCTAGTCTAAGCTAAACCTGCATATAGTGTGGCAAATGAAATGAAATCATTTCTCTCACACACTCTCTCCATCACATACTGTATAATAGTCTAGAAAAGCTCTTTCTCTCTCTCTCTCTCTCCCCCCCCCCCCAATCACTTCTCTCATACACACCCTGATCAATCCACAAATGAGTTGAGGCAAAGTGTTTGGGTTACAACAGAGAGACTGCACCCCCTGGAAGCGAGTGGGATTTTTGGTACTCTGATCCTACTCATATTTACTTGGAAGTAAATGCTCTTGGATTCAGGAAGGAGATGTGTTGTCACGTTAGCATCAAAGCCCCAGATTTAGTTCATCTAGTTGGGAATCTCAGTCCTATCCAACTTAAGTTTGATTTGACCTGAATTTTCCATGATTTTCCCCCACTTCATATCATAGAGGTTTCTAATAAATATACTCAGTAAAACACAAAGCCATTGGGGGGGGGGGGGAAGCTACAACAAGATGGTGAAATTTGGGGGAAAGTACAACTGATGCGCCCAGAAGGGAGGAAACAAGATTCCAGTGTGTGATCCGGACCCTAATCCATTGCAGCTGGGTCAAAGAACCCCAGTGGGCATATGACCAAAACAGATTTGGGTTTTTCTCTTTCCCTCCCCCATGTATTTTCCCCTCTCTAAATAATATTTTTAAAGTTTTCTTGCTGTACTGTTGTGAACTAGTAAACTAGTAAAGCTCTCTCTCTCTCTCTCTCTCTCTCTCTCTCTCTCTCTGTGTGTGTGTGTGTGTGTGTGTGTGTGTGTGTGTGTGTGAGAGAGAGAGAGAAAAAGTAGTGGACCATACAGACAACATTGAACATTTTATGTTAACTGTTTCAGCTTCATCAGTAAGATTTATTATTTAAATAAATCATTTATTTATTTAAGGCAAGGTGATGTCAGTTTGGAGAATGCCGGAGATGGTGGGATTCTCAACAGAGTGGCTTAAAGAGATATACACAGACTAAGCATTGTCCTCAAGACTGAGACCATGGGGTCTTTAGTTTGTATTTCCTGAATGTTTCTCTTACTGCCAATACCCCAGGATTAGGTGGTCTCTCAATAGAAATTCTATCTAAGTCAGAGAGGCTGTGGTCATCCAACTTAAAATATTTCCAACAGCAGCATCAATATAATGCTACTATACAACTGGTCTGTTTTGGGGATCTCTAAGAATGGCTTGTTCATTTGCCCATCCATAGACTGGCTTGACTTTCCTACAGACTGCTTGTGTAGTGGACTGCTTGTGTATACGGGTGACATCTTTGTAATCTGGACCAGTAGTAGTTTGGAACAATTTTAGAAATATGACAACACTTGCCAGCCAGCTATTGGATTTCAACACTTCACTCCACTATGAAGAACCAGCTCACAAATCCCTTTCCTTGATGTTCTCTTGACCACAGGGCAAACCGAGATTGTAACAGATCTATACAGTATTGCAACAAACCAATATATAGCAAAATCGTGGCTGGGGGGCTCACATTTATTTGGACGGAGTTCTTGACACACCCCCCCCCCCCCATGCTCAAAAAGGAACATGATCTGCAGTTTGCCCTCAGGATTAAATATATATGCAAGGATGGTAAATACTACAAAATAACTCAGAGAGCACCTTCTACAACAGAAGGGAAACCCTCTTCGTACGAATACGATTGACCAAAACGCGACTTCTAACCGTCTCCTGGGCTTGTATTTCAGTCGCCACTGCGTTATTGATGAAGACAGAAACTGAAACGTGGTTTCAGATTAATATTCTCTGTATGGGCGACTGCTTATTTACATAATGTTGCTATTTAGCGTTTGACGACATCCTCCAAGGATCTGGAGCTCACTCCCCTGTCTGCAGAGATGATTGGTTGCTTGTTTTGCACTGAATTACATCTGTCTATTCCTAACGTGTCGCCAGAACCTAAGAGTCGTGGGTGTTGTTATCGCCATCTTATCAAGGCAGTCCCTGCCCCGAAGTGCTCTCAGTTTGTGATTTAAATTTTACTTGGAAGGTTACTGGACTGTTTCTTCTCCCAAGTCAGTGTACATCGGGTAGTAGCAGCCCGAGGGCGCCATTCACAACCTCTGCAGCAGTCAAGAAGAATATTGTCGTTTGGTGGGATTGCAACTTTTTAAGGACAGTGTATTTACCTACATAATTATTTTTCTTTCTACCCCAAAATCCCCCGGGTCCTACTGCGTGCTCTGTCTTCCATAACTAGGCTTACCAGATCTCCAACCGGGACAGAGTGCTAGACCTTTAGGAGAAGGAATGTGGGCAGGTGTAGCTTGTTAAACCCTTAAACCACAATCCTAGGCATGTCTACTCAGAAGCAAGCCCCATTGAACACAATGGGGCTTGCTTCTGAGTAGACATGCCTAGGCTTGTGCTCTAAAGTTTAACAAGCTACACCTGCCCACATTCCTTCTCCTAAAGGTCTAGCACTCTGTCCCGGTTGGAGATCTGGTAAGCCTATCCATAACCCCAAAACTACCGCACAACCCTCGGCTGTGATCCCATTCCTGCACACAGGCTGTTTAAAAAATCCCATCGAAGTCAATGGGATTGGAAAAGGGGGACTCCATACCCTGCTCCGACTGGAGTCAATAGCAAGACTCCTATTGGCATTCTCGGGGCAGGATTTAGACCGCTGGGTGCAAGGAGGCAAAGTCCTTCTTGAGGCCGCAATCCTCCTGTTCACAGTTACTTGGGAGTAAGTCTCCTTGCATTCGGTGGGGCTGACTTCCAAGTAAGCATGCTTCAAATGTGTTTGGAACCGGAGCCTTAGGTGAGGGGAGAAAAGCACCCGTTTTAAGAAAGTAAAATGTTAATAGATTATAGACTTTTTCTAAACGTTTGGGGATTTCGTTGAACCGACAGAAGTGGAAAATGGAGTATGTTGGGGGGGGGGGAGGTATTTTTAAACCTGGGTTTGTACTTGGCTTAAGATAGAATACAAATGTTGCAAAAAGTACAACGATCTAAATGGCGGGGGAGTTTCCTTGCTGTTCACGATTCTTGTCGATCGAAAATGCGCATTTAAACACAGGTAGCGCATCCTAAGCAGGCTTTACTCCGAAGTAAACTCCCTGGCGCTACAATGGGACTGACAGCGACATGCTATCATGTTTACTCGAAAGTAAGTGCCACTGTATTCAATGGGGCTTACTCCTGGGTAAGTGTAGGAGTAAAAGATGCAGCTAGACGGCGCAATCCTATGCACATTGTCCTAGAATTAAGCCCCGTTGAACTCAGTGGGACTTACTGAGGAGTCGAACAGGCGCAGGATCGGGCGCTTTTTCTTCTTCGCGCGCGGACTGCAGCCTCCGTCCTGTCCCATAAGCCGCGAACTTGATGTTTCTGCCTCGGGGCATCCTTAGTTTGGAAAGAGAAGGAACCAGGGATAAATTTTGCAAAGCGGCAAACGTCCCCTTGAGCGAGTTGTGTTTGAGAGAAGGTGAGGGAGAGCCCTTTTCAACCTTTCCTTGTGTCAGGGTGAAATTGGCCATATGTTAAAGATGGGTGGACGGTGGGGGGGGGCGCTGCCCCCAGGGCTCAGGTAAGACGGAGGGTTTTCTTTTTTCCTTCTTCTTCTTCCCCGGCTGACAATGATGCAACCGCATTAGGGTTAATGGCCGCAGCAGCCTGGCCCACCCTTATTAATTGACTCCGTGTTTGGATAAAGTCTGTAATCTTCATCTCAACCGCGCCATTAAAACAGGCTGCCTTTTTCAATTAAGAACGGGCTTCAGCCCGGCAGTCAATTCTTCTAATGACAACACAGATCCACGCATACAGACAGTATATATATGGGGAAACCCCGAGTTTTCATTAGGCGTGATTAGGGAGAGGAGGGCGGAAGGGACTGCAGCGTGTCTGCCTGACCCGGGCCAGGCCGAGTCTTATTAAGCCACCACGCTTTTAAATAAATTGGAATTTCATACACAGCAAGCGATGGGGTGGAGGGAAATGCAGAATCCATATTCTCTTAAACGCCCCTCTCCAGCTGGGGGGAGGGATAGAGAATGATTAAAACGGCAACCAATTTTAGGCCACTCTTACTCGGGTAAACTTTTGTTTCTTCCCCAGCCCCCAGTTTAGTTTGCATTCTTAAACCTCGAAGATCAAGCTTTGAAGCGCCTCTTTCACTTCTGGATAATGCTCAGCTTTGGAGAACAAATAACCAAGTTTAATCTGGCAGAAACGCAGGATCAATGCAAAAGATCGAAAACGGTTTTTTTTTTTGGGGGGGGGGTATTAGTTTGTTCGTTTTATTTTTAGCCCGATATGGTTATAGGATTTGAAAAGCTTTGTTTTCTCCAACTTAACCACCGATGGAACTAGCTGATGCCTAGGCTCTTGTAAGAATAAAACGGACTTATTTTTATTTATTTTTATTTAATTTTTTGCTTAGAAATATGAGCCCTCCAATATTTTTTTAGGCAGGATATGTAAAAACATGTTTCATCTCTTCTCGCCCCTCCCCCCATTTCATTTCTGGAAGGATATAAAATCTGTATTGAAAACCACTGAGTTCCCCCCCCCCCCAGAAATTTAGCATTTTTAACAAGTTAAGTTAATTCGACATTCGCCCTCTGCCTTTTTATATGTCAAATATCCTTAATTTCGACGGACAGAGAATTCTGAATCCCTTACATTTGGTGTTGGCGGGAGTTTGTACAAAGAAAAAACAGAGCAAACTGCATTCTCCGGAGAAATGGAGAACAAGTAGTATGATTTGCACAGACATTTTAAGCATATTTATTTGTATTTAAAGGAGCGTTGATGCGCCCTTGTAGCATCGTTTACAAATGACTGCGCCTCTTTCCTTGACTTCTGCAAAGTGGAGGGTTTGCTTTTGTTTTAGAGAGACAAATGCTTACTTTATCAGCCAGAGGTGGGAACGCGTCCCCTCTCCTTCCCTCTGATTAAACTTTATCCCGTCTCTAGCCCAGATTACGTGATATCGATTCTCCAAATAATTGATGGGTCCTAATTAAAAATCCAAGGGAAAGGGGGGGGGGAAGAAAGAGAAAGTTCTTTTGGGAGACGTCTTATAAAGACCCCTTTCTTCGTCAGGGAAATAAAGGTTGGAAAAGGTTACAAACGAAAGATTAGATATTGTCTCAAACGACTTTAAAAGCCACGCTGGGGTAGCCTTTTCTTCTTTCTCACAACTTTCCCCCCCCCCAACACACACACACACTAAGGCTGGCTGAGTCCCCCTCCCCTTTCTCTCTCCGTTGTCTACAAAGTTTGCCAACACGCGCAAATATATTGGTCTGTAATGATTATTTCATATGGGCACTGAGTTCTTGAAGGTGTTGTCTGTGTAAAGCGAAGCTGGGAGGAGGGAACAGGGGGAGTAGAAGGACAAAACAAAAAACAAAAACCAACCCCACCCCATGCCCATATAAGTGAAACGGTCCTCCTGACCCTCCCCCGCCCCACAGCACACACCCTCAGTCCGATCCACATTCCGGGCGCAGTTCAGAAGTCTTCGGCCCCAAGTCAACAAGGTGCTAGAATTTTGCACCCATAATTCGGTTTGGATAGCGAATAGACACATCTAACTTGCAAGTGAGGAGGCCCATGTGGAGCACCATGTCCAAGCCATTTCCCGATCCTAAACACATTTCCTTGGAAGGAAGCAAGGGAATGAATGCGAGTGGGAATGAGCTTAAAATCGCAATGTGTTTAGGAAGGGCGACTTCGCTTGTTGCAGGTCCCAGGAATACAAGGGAAGTAATGGGCGCGGAACGCAGCTATATTTCCGGAAAGAAGGTTCTTGTGGATCGGCGCTGTCTCTTTATGAGCGAGCGAGCACAGGGCTTGCAACCTTTGGCCCCTACTTACACCCGATGCACACGCATTTCTGTGCCAGACTTTTGCACATGAGGCCAACGCAACACACACACACACACGATATTTTGTAAAGTTGTGGAGTAAATTATTGAGGTGTTCAAAATAGGCGCCCAGGGAAAGAGCTCAGGATGTCCGAAACAGGCAGACACACAACCGAAGTCCCCGTTCATCACTGCTGCTACGAAATGCAGACCCGTTTAAAAGACAACGCCCGCACGCACACTAAGACTTCAGGAAAAGAGTTGCTGTGAAGTCTGCTTTTTAGCCTCACGTGTGTGTGTGTGTGTGTGTGTGTGTGTGTGTGTGTGTGTGTGTGTGTGTGTATACGCACACGCAACACACACACAGCGCCCTAAGTCTCACTAGGTCGCTTTTAGGAAATCTATGCTTGAAGATGTAGACGAGGGTCCTTGGCAGACTGCATCCCACCCACCTCTCTTTACACACACACCCTATTTATGAAAGTTGCCTTCCTTCCTCCAGAAGATGGTAAGCCCCCCCCCCTTTTTAAAGAAGACTGACTGAACTCTGTGAGGGAGACTCTCCCCGGGAGAGAGTCGAGACCAACGCTTCCAAATGAGCTGTTCTTTCCCAGCCCTGTTGGGACACGGACGACCCCCCCTCCCTGCTTTTCACTAATTTGCTACTTTTCTATCTTCTTAACCCCAATTTATTTTAGTCGGAAGCCAAGTCAAAAAAAGGGGGGGTTAAAAAAGAAGTGAGACATCGCGGACCAGCTTCAAATAAACTTTGGAAAAGTCGGCTAGACCCGAAAGCTTTGGGAAAAAGTTCCTGTACAGGGTCGGAAACAGAAACAGGTTGTTAGGAAAATGGTTCCTGAGGGGAGGGGGTGAGAGCGCGCGCGCGCTTGATTTGCACTCCTGCCCTCCCAAGAAAGGCTCCCTTCCTTCCTTCTTTCCTCCCACCTCCTGAGCACCTTGCAAGCGAAAGTCAACGAAACTGACAAAAAAAAAAAAAAACCACCGAGGAAAAACCAGAGTCACATAATTCGGAGACGGAGTGGAAAACAGTACGAAGTGGAGGGAGCGTCTGTTGTTTTTAAGTGAGAAATGGGAAAAAAGAAGGGATGAGAGAGAAGGAGAGAGAGCAGGCAAGGCACATGGGTCTTAAAACAGCAGGCTTCAGAACCGCAAAAGTAACTTACTGCACGTCAGTCAGGACCCAGTCGCTCCTTCCTCTCAAGAAGTAGCAGGAACTGCGAAGGAAGTTAGGTCTTGTCGCAGTTTATCCCGACCTGACCTCGGTTTCTGGGACTGGAAGGATCTCCAACGGGACCAGAAAGGAAGAATAGGAACTTGCGGGGAGGGGGAAGTCTCATTCCCCCAACTGAAACCCCCGCGTTGCGTTCTTACGAACGAGGAAGGAAGAGCGACTCTCTCCCCCCGCAACTTTCCCATCAGCTGCGAAAGCCTGGCTGATCGCCGCCGCAGTTGCAGAGCCCAGCGCAGAATCTATTCCTCTCTAGGATACAAAAAAGGGGGGAAAAGCAGGGGAAAAAAGGGTTTCCCCTCTCCCCCTTTCCCATCCATTTTTTTCCCAAGAGCTGTTTGGGCATCAATATTGCTAAGCTAAAGGGGAAATTCTCTTTGATAAAGCACTGCTGTTCCCCGCGACTGGGTTTTAAAACCTAAATCTATATTCAAATCTGGCTGAAGGTGTGTTCTGGGATTTATGAAAGCCTCTTAAAGGGGTAAATTTACCAAACCGTGACAAAATCATCGCGATCTTGCTTTTTTAGACATCTGAAGTGGATGGAGAATTTTAAAGAGAGAGAGAGAGAGAGAGAGAGAGAGAGAGAGAGAGAGAGAGAGAGAGAGAGAGTTTATTTAAGTCATACAAACTGTCCGTTTCTGGCCACTTGATTTATTTATTGGCCGCGGGATTATGCCAAAGTTATTGGAGGGGGGGGGAAAGGGGAGGCGGGGGGAAAGGCAGGGAGTTGGATATTCGCCCCACAAGCCACCTCTGTAAGACTGCCTGAGCTCGTTCCCAATCTAGTCAGTTTCAGGAGGGCAGAATTCCGCCCCCGGAAAGTGATATTTACAAGCCTACTCTTTTCGCTGGTGATTTGAAGGGGACCCCCCTGTTTTGCTTGGCTTTCCATTTTCCCCCCAGTTACCTATCCAGCACTTCTCTCTACCTTTTCTTCCTCCTCCCCCCCCCCACCTCAACCGCCCCATAAAGTTTATCTCCATTCTTTTCTACGATCCCCGTGACGAGTAGATTTGGTTGGGTAAACATCCCATGTAAGTTTAGTGGAACGGACTTTACTTTCAAGTAACCGCGCCTAAGTAGGTTCGGGGTGTCAGTGAAATCGACATACAACTTGTACAAGCGCGCGCGCCAATACACACCCGTTTAAAAATGTAGGGGAAAGAAGGAAAGGAGAGATGAATTCGTTATATGAGCTGCTGCCTTATTGAAGGAAGGACTCGGAGATGAACGGTCCACAAAGCCAGTGGCTCTTTGCCGGCAGAAGCTCCAGATCTCCTCCCTGCTAATAAAAGGCCGCAGCAAAATGCAACACACACACACACACACACCGCTTTCCAATTCCTTCCCCAACCTCCAAAGCTCCTGAACAAAATCAAAGGTTTGAGGTCTTTCTCGGAGGTCTTTCTCCAGCAGACTCTCTCAGCAAAGTTTCACCGCCACCCTCTCGTCTCTAGGTTTTGTCCCGTCCCGTTCCCCCCCCCCGCCCCCCAGCAAGGCCATTTTGATCGTGGGGAAGAAAGAAATGAACCGCCAAATAAAAATGACCAGTCCAAAGACAATTCAGTCAGGGAACGGTAGTGGACGGTGGTGGTGGCTGGCTCCTTCTTTTAATCTCTCCTCTGAAAGAAGGGGGGGGGGCGACGAGAGAGAGAGAGAGAGAGAGAGAGAGAGAGAGAGAGAGAGAGAGAGAGAAATGGGTTGCAAATCGCTAGCTAGGATGCTTTGCAATAATTCGTTAATTGCAGCGGGAAACTCGTTTGATTGCAACACATCCCCTGTCAGAAAACGACATAAAGAGACTATTTAATTGCTAGCACATCAATAGCGCAGAGGTCCCGTTCCATTAGCATGATGGAGTCTGATGCGTTTGAGTTATTGTCACTATTTATTTATTTCTTCTCCAGAAACAGTCATCATTTTTTCCTCACGCATAATTTTCCCACACACGCGCGCGCACACACACACACACACACACACACACACACACACACACACACACACGCTGTCTTTCAGGGAGACTTCGGCTCAGCCAGTTTGAGGATCAGGCAGGACCCTTTGCAAAGTGACAGACCGCATCGCCAGCGCTTTCGCGGCGTAAGGAGGGAGACCGACGTTAGTGGAGTCTGCGTCCTGTCATCATGGCCTCTTCGTAGCGAGGTTTTCCTACATGCCTCTTCAAATAATGTGGTGTTACCCGCCACGAGCCTTCGGGATGAGGCAGGCTGGCGACCAGTCGAAAGCTCTCCTTCTTCTGCATGTGCTAAGATTGTCTTCTGTGAAGCCCTTGGAATAGGCTACACAGGCCGCGCATCCTTTTTGACCGACCTTTCCCCTGTACAGCAATGTTTCCTTGAAAAGGGAGATTTTTTTAGAACGGGGACTCCGGTGAGGGCCGAGGGGCTCCCTGATCCTGCCGGGCCCCCCTTGGCTCATTTTCAGCGGGGCTTTGCCCCTAGTTAGGCCTGCTGCGTCTCCCTGAACGCCTCTCTCCCTCCGTCCCCCAGTCCAGCGCACTGGTGTGGACCCAAATGCCCCTTTCCCTGTCTTTAGGTGCTGCCGCCACCTGCCCCACCGCTGTCCATGGAATCCCGTCCCTCCCATCCACCCCCAAAAAGTGGCTTCGAAGAAACTCAGCTGGAGCTCCGCCTTCGCAGCTTGACAAGACTTCCAGAGCTTCTCTCCGTCCTATCGAAAGACTTGCAAAAGGGGGTGCAATGCACCGTCGTCACACACAAACACGTTCACACGCACACGTGATCAAGGCTGTGTGGTACGCATTTATGCTGAATGACCCGCACAGTGCACGCTTTGCCTTTTATGAAGGCTCCAATAGGAGTTCTAGGAGATAAATAGGGTAAATGACTGCCCCCCCTTCCTTTCCCACCCCCATTCTATTGGGACAGGGGTGGCTTGGGAGCAGTCTAGCTCCTTCCTTGCATACCTTAAAATCTCTCTCTCTCTCTCTCTCTCTCTCTCTCTCTCTCTCTCTCTCTCTCTCTCATTCCTGTCACTTGCCTGAGAATCATCCTTTTAACTTTGATGTTGCAGCCCAGAACCTGGCTTCAAATCCAACCACTTTCCTGGTTGGAGAGTGTATCTCCCCCCCCCTTTCAATATATACTAATGTGCGAATTCCTCCTTCTTTACCCAACCCTTATTCCTCCTCCCTTTCCTCCTCCTTCCTCTCTTTCTGTAACCCAATCCTTCTTTGCCCGTCACGTGTGAACGGCACAATTCGTTCCTAGACTTCAGCCCATAGTGTGCGTGTGTATGTGCTTTAAAGGGGGGAGGGAGAAGGAGAAAAGATAAGAAAGGACATTTTCCTGTATATTTGTGCGTGTGTTTCTCTCGCTCGCTCGCTCGCTCCGTCTCCCTCTCTCTCTCTCTCTCTCTCTCTCTCAAAGTAGCTGTTATTTGTTGTCTGATTGTCCCCCTGGCGAAGCGGTGCCCTGTTTTCCTTTCCCCCTGTTGTCTGTTTTTATTCTTTTCCCCCTGGCTTAGATGTGTCAATCATTCCCTGCTTGCCATTGGTTGGAGCGCCCGCGTCAAAAAAGTTGCCGAGAGGCGCTCTCGCAGCAAACCAACCCGGGAGAGGCAGCGAGAGCCCTTCCGCCTCCGCCACCATTATTCAAAAGTCAAATCTCGCTCCAGAACAACCTGCCACCGCGGCCGGCGCCCCTCCACTGACCAGGCGGGGGGGTTTGGTGGGGTGTTTGTTTTTTTCCCCAAAAATATTGTTGAAGAATCAGGTAGTTAGTATCTTTGGCTGACCAACCGAAATATGCACTTTGCTGTGTGTGGTGGCCTTTGGCTTTTTTACTTCTTGAAGGAGTTGGAAGGTTTCTAACCCTCTTCCTTGTGATTTCCTTTGTAGGAGAAAACTCGAGCTTGGGAACCTGACCAGGATAACTCGGCTGGGTTGTTTTTCCACTTTTTTAACGTGCAGGTTTTCTAGAAGCTTTAAGGTAAGTGAGGATTTTTTATTTTATTTTTACTTCTAGCACTATAATTTTCATATCTGAATTTTTTAAAGCTTTATTCGGAATGTTGGTGTTTCTCTCTCTCTCTCTTTCCCCCCCCCCCACCGCTTGGAAGTAAGTTCTATTGGAATCAATGGGACTTCCTTCCTTCCCGAGAGAGAGAGAGAGAGAGAGAGAGAGAGAGAGAGACGGTTGTTGGGTCCTTTCGCTGGCGGAAGTTGGGATTCAGGGTTCAAAGAATGCCGAATATATCTTGGAGAAATAGAGAGATGTGTCTCTATAAAAACTAATGTTTTAAAAACATAAAATTTTCACCTTACGATTTTGATCCCATTTTTAGAGTAACTTAAAGGACAGCTGTGAGCCGTTTGCGTTTCCTTTTCTTTGGCTGAGCCCGGCCGGCCCTACGGGTTAATTGCTTTGCTTTTATCCGAGAAAACAAAACAAAAACCCAGAATTTCCCCTTCTAATAAAAATGCAAAAAGGGTTTTAGGGGGAGGGTAGTTAATTCAAGCACAACTTATCACGCATAGTAACTCCATCCAGAAAGAAAAGCACTTGGATAACGGTGGTTGTTTACTCGGAAGTAAATCCCACTGTGTTCCGTGGGATTTATTTACACACAGTCAATGTATATAAATTCGGAGTCAAAATCTCTCTGGAGGAAGGGAGGCAAAAGTGTTGTGACTGCAAATCTGCTGCGGCGTTAGGGGCTTGTGGTTCGAGGTGTGTTTGCTGCTTTTTTTAAAAAAAATTCTAAATGGGGGGGGAGGGAAAATGGAACTGAAATCCATCCAGTTGATGAATAGATTTCTTCCTAAGACCCCGATCGATAGACTAAGCAGAAGAAAGGTAATTTGACATGGGCCCCCAGCAGAAGGGGGGAAGGGCCGAACTGGAAGGGAGAAAAAAGGGGACCTGCTAGCCGGGGGGGATTGTGGGAGGGCCCTGGTGAGGCAGGATCCAGCATTTGAGATACCTTTTTTCTCTTTCTGTTCTTCTTGGGTCAACTGCGTTGCTAGTGTAGCAAGTTTCTGAGTTGCACAGAGCTCTGAAGCAACAAAAAGGAAAGGCGGGGGGGGGGGGGGAGAAGAACCAATGCCGAGATGATGCGTTTCTGGTGTGCTTAAATGGTAAACAGGAAGTGGACCCAATGTGGGGCCGAACTGGGGCGAGTTTGTTTGCTCCTGAGAAATGCTGACGGGACGGGAGTGAATCCCAATATAAGAACTAGGAGCAATAGAACCAACCATAGGTCCTAATCGCGAGCGAGCTTCGATCTAGATGTGCGCGCTGCTTTAAAGAGGAAAGCCAGCCTCGGGTCTGTGGTGTTTCCTGCCAAGAACTCCCTTTAGGGCAAGCCGCGGAGCGGGAGCACCCTTTAAGTACACGTGCGGAGGATGGATCAGGAATGTCTGTCTGCCTCTTTCTTTTGGCCTCTCCGTTGTCTTTGCACAGGGAAAGAGAGGAATACAAGGCTGGAGTTCTCCAAAAATGTTTCATAAGCACACGAGCAACCTTCCAGTTGCTTACGAGTAATCGAACGCGGCGAATGGATCATATTTGTGTTCTTGGCCGCTGCATATTAAAGTCTAACGGGCAAGGACTGGACTAACTTCCCTCTCTTCAAAGATTAGAAGGACCCACCCGGTTGGCCCCGTCCCTTCCCGAATCCGCAGGCCAGGGGGGGAAACTCCCGCTTGCTTGCTGCCAGTCCGTCTTGTCCTGGGTCTCTTCTTTTTCTTCTGTGGTTTTGTTTGGGATGGTAGATCAGGGCTCCGTCCATTGTGCGGTCTAAAATTAGGCCCAAACTCTTCCTTTCCTGTTTCATGGAAACTTTATTTCTCCCCCCCCCCGTGTGTGTGTGTGTGTGTGTGTGAGAGAGAGAGAGAGAGAGGATACGGTAATATATTCGTAAATAAACGACATATTCGACCATATTGAGTCCCTTAAGTGAGCATTTATTATAACGGGGAGAAACCGTCCCTGTCTCAGTTCATGCACGTGGATACCTGCTGCCTGCGCCCAGTTCAGTGGACTGAGCTGCCACTCCTGTGGAAGAAACCCAGTTTTTATTTGATGTTTTGAACAAGAGGAATCGATTCGACAGCTAGACGTTGAGGGAGCGAAGAGAGCGCTTGCTCTCCTCCCTGGGAAATCTCTGTCCCTCTTGGGACTGGGGGTGGGTGGGTTTGTGCCTGGGGTCTAGCCAGGATGACTTGATGTCGCTGGTGGTACCATTTCAGGATCCCAAGGATTCCTTGGCAAGGAAGGTGTTTTGGGGTCGTGGCGGGCCTGTAACCTGCCCTCAAGGCCGCAGGCCTAAGTAAGGCGCAGGCGTTCCTGGCGGTCGTTGTTGGGACTCGAAACTTCCTTCTAGGGTCGAGTTTTGCAAATCCTGATCCTCCGGTCCGGCCACAGGCAGGCCGATGATCCAAACATGTTTCCTCGCACGTTCCGTGGGACTTCTTCTGCCCACCCAAGTGTGTGTTGTGGAAATGTCCTCTTGACAGACTTGGAAATCGCTGCCTGCCACTGGCATCATCAATATCCCTGTAAACGTGCAGAGAACCCAGTGGAGACCCAACAGAAGGGCAACCTGTGGGCCCGATCCACTTGCCTTGTGTCGGTCACCAAACTCCTACTGGCTGTTGACAGTTTGAGGTCGAGGGATAAGTCCAGCTTGCTTGGCCTTCTTACTCGGAAGTAAGTATCTGAGTTCCATGGAGCTTCTTCCCAAGGCCAGTGGGCGCAGGGAGGCTTGTAGCTTCCTTCGGAATCCGCCTTCTTTAGGAAGGAGAGCGAGAGTCGGTCGAAAACAGCGCTGACTAGTCCGGAGACTCACACATCTGACTAGTCCGGTCTGTCCGGAGACCCAGACATCAGAGACTCACTCTCGAGGGTCCGTCCTCTGCTTGTTGAGAATGTATGTCAGGTTTTTCAAGTTGGAGGACTTTCAAAGTCCCCAAAGAAATTTGGAGGGGGACTTCTGAAAATCTCTTCACCCCCGCCACAAGTCTTTGCCTGGAATTGATCGTGCGGAGATGGGAGAACAAGGCCGAGGATTAAAAAATCCACCTCTCTTTGTAATTCGGGTTTGGAAGGGAGAGAAAACTGGTATACACTTTGGGACTGAAGACTTAAATCCGCCCGAAACCTTTCTATTCCGCCTTTTCTTCTTGGAAAAGTATTGGTAACTGACAAGCACGTTTTCTGGAGTGGGAGGAGGGAGACTTACTCGGGGTCTCCAACTGTTAGTTAACCCGGTGGAAGCACCGAGGCTCGATTTTTCTCTCTCTTTCTCCCTCCCTCCCTTTGCCAGTCTATATAATGTTTTCTTTCATCGCCATCATGCAGAAAATTAATCAACCCAAATGATCCTGAGAGCTGGTGCTGGCGTCCCCGTAATTAGGGAGCGTGTGCCGCCCGGATTATCTCGTTAGTTTATCAAGAAAACATTTATTATAATTAATTCTTGGACTGGGTAATTATAATTGAGCGGGGACAGAGCAACTGGTAGTTGGGGTCCTTGAGCGGGGGCGGGGAGGAGAGAGAGAGAGAGAGAGAGAGAGAGAGAGGCGACAGATTGCGTAGAACAGCCGTTAGATCCAGGTCTTCGGCGGAAATGGCCAGAGCATTCCTCCTCCTTTGCTAAAGCGGTTTGACTTCGGCTCAGGTAGGAGTCCCAGTAAACTTTCCCCTTCCTCGCTTGGCTTTTCGGAACGCTCTGCGAAAGTTTCCTCTCGTCTCCAGCTGGTTTAACAGCGCGATCCGAATCGCGCTTTCTCAAAGTAAGTCCCATTGGTTTCAATGAGGCAGGCTTACTAGCAAGCAAGGCAAAAGTGCTAAGGATCGCAGCTCAGTCAGCCTGGCAAACCAGACGTGTGTGGCAGAAACTCGGGAAGAATGAGGAAGGGAGTTAGGGGGGGGGGAAGGATTTTAAATCGCTTTAAAAGGGGGGGCACGATCCAGACGAAAAGGTAAGCATTTAGCAAGCCCCATTGATTTCATGGGATCATTCTGAAGTATGTGTTTCGACCCTTCTCACGGGAAATCAATAGGGTTTTTCAAGGCTTCACTTCGGGCTGGATCGTGCCCACGTTTGAGGGCAGGCTTCCATCCTCTTTCTTTTGGGAATTGGAGGAAAGGGTGGGTGGTGGAGAGGTCGTAAAAACTGGATCTTTAAAAAAAATAGTAATACGATAAATTACTAATTACTACATGTAACTGAATGCATTTCCTAATTTTTAAAAACTCATTTCCTAATTTTCTGGTTGGTCTTCGCTATATTTTGTTTGTTTCCTTGTTTGGGGATGAATGAACGAATGAGCTGCGCCTTCGGGGATGGCCTGGGTTGACCAGAGGCGGGCCCTGCAGCCTGAGCCGCTTCGGATTTGTTCAGGAGTCAGTCAGTCCTACGGAGTTCAGTGGAGCTGACTCCCGAGTAAGCGTGCAGATAGGATAGATAGGATTGCAGTCGTGAGCCTTAAGGAGGTTAGACGAGCTTGGCGCTTCAGCCCAAGCCGAAGCCCCCCAGGCTGCAGGCACCTCTGCTGCTCAGGGCTGACTGTGGCTGGCGCGCCACGCGCTGTGGGGACCGCGGAGCGGAGCGGAGTCCTGCCCAGATCGTGGGGAGGGCTGTAGTGTGTGAGCGCAGGCGGCCTTCCCAGAAGCAGACTTGCATCCCGATCCCGGTACCTGTTTAATCGGAAGGAGGAAGTCCCACAACATTCAGTGGGACTTCCTGCTAAGTACTGTATGTGTGATACAGGACAGGAGCGCGAATTGGATGCCGCCGCTGAAATCATGGCGGGCCGCCTCTGCCGGCGTCGAGGGATGGCGGCTGCTGCTGTTGTTAGTTAACTTTAGATCGGGATTGGATAGCGCGATCTTTTTTTTTTTTTTTTTTTAAAGAGGGGACTGGAAGGAACTCATTCGGATTTGATAGAATCGGATAGGATAGCCCGGCCTTACTTCCCCGTAAAAGGACTTTAGGACGTGCTGCGATCCTTTTCACTTTCAAGCCCAACTCTTCCCGAAAAATACTGACTTCGAAATCGAGTGCTCGAACCAGCTCGAACCACTCGAGAGCTTGCATATTTACTCATAAGTAAGTCACACTGATTTCAAGGGTATTTACTCCCAGGTCCGTAGACTTGTTGTTGTTGCAGCCCCAAAGCGTATTTACTCAGAGACAACTTAGTCCTGCTAAATTCCAGGAGATTTGCTTCCTAGCAAGGACGGATCTCAGCCTTACGGCTTGATACTGAACGCAGTTATTTAGGTGTAAGTCCCACCGAAAGTACTGGACTCACACTTTCGAGTAAATTTGAGGATTGGGTTCCTAGTCCCTTTGATTTTAGTGGGAGACAAAAATGTGTGAATTCCTTCCCATTGAAATCAATAGGATTTAGAAGCTCTTATTTGGGGCTGAATTGGACCCCAGTACATGGGGTGTTCGTTCGTGTTCTCTCTGTGTGTGTGTGTGTGTGTGTGTGTGTGTGAGTGTGATTTTGACTCCACATTGTTTTTATTGCTGCTTTGACTCTACATATGTCAGATGGACATATGTAGCGCTGGACAATATTTGGATTTTAAGAATCTCAATTAAAATATCTTAACTTTTACGTAAATCTCTTTTAAAAATTGTGTTCAACAATTAAGGGAATCACACACCATATACCGTGATTAATTCCTTTCCCTACATATAATTTGGATTATATGTATCCCTCGCCTGACATTATTTCGTAGTGGCATCTGAGAAGCTAAGCAGCCCCACATCCAGGCCTTACTTCCCCGTAAAAGGACTTTAGGACGTGCTGCGATCATTTTCACTTTCAATTTACCGAGGAGGTTAAAAACTCTGCTGCTCTTGGAACTTGGGGGGGGGGGGGGGGGGACAGACAGCCTGATCTGGAGCCCGCCTGGGTGATATGAACTGTTTTGACGAGATGGAAGGAACTAAGTACATGCATGACGCCGGTGGCGTCCCTAGCAGTGTCGAGGACCGCATCGTGCCTTGAACCAAGGACACTTGATTCCAAATAAAATGCTTTCTTAATTTGGGACTAAATCCCATAGAACTCTGAACGGATACAGACTACCATTTTACTCCGCATCTCTACCTGATATGCGGTAAAATAACCCCCCCCCCCACACACACACAAACCAGTTGGCAGTATGAAAACAAACGACCAAGCTACGGGGGGGGGGGGAAGAGCGCTGGCCCCAGGATCGTCTGAATGCGCCTTTACCTTTCCAAGTAAACACGCATAGAATCGGGATATATATGGATGTTTAGCAACAGGTCAGTTCGATGCTTCGCCTTAGTTGCCTGAAGGATCAGGCTTCGTGACGTCACTGGTCTATTTTCTAAAGGTTCTTAGATGGATCCTAAATGTAATGGGAGTCTCATTGGTTTTAATGGGCTTGTCCCTGAAATGTGTAGCAAATGATTTCCTTCCATAGAAACTTACGTGGATCGGGTTTGAGCTTTGTAAGAAGGTGTCAAGGGAGGCTACGACCTAAGCATAGAAAGCGGTATATAAAGATTTTTATTAATTATTAATTAATGAACATATGTGCAGCCCAATCCTATGCATGTTTACTCAGAAGTAAGTCCCACACAGATGTCAAGAGGCCTTACTCCCAAGTCTTCCCTGGAAGGAGGAAAAAAAACCGCATTGGACTCACTTCGGAGTAAATTTTTGCTGGGTGGCTGCCGCCCCAACCACACTTAGGAATTAATTCTACGTACATTCATGAGGGTTTCTGAGTGAACGTGGTTGGGGTCGAGCTCCAAATTCTTTACCAGGGAATAAGTTCCATTGAAATCCGAATTGGCTTTCAAACGGGTGTGTTTTTACAATGGAGGTTAGCATTTCCCTAAGAAGGACTGAGTCTGCAAGGGTTCTTGTGGAGACGAAGCCACTTCACTTCGCCAAATATTCCAAAAGAATCTGATAACCTTTGGTGTAGGAGTGGAGAGATCAGAGTTCGAACTCTCACTGATTTAAGCTATAGCCTACATTTTAGGTTGCTGTGTGGATGGAACATGGTCTTGGAGAAAGGAAAGACAGACATGAGATAGGAATGATTTAGTATCGGGGTACCCCAAATCCGTTGAGTTCTGCATACCAGTTCTTTCTTTCATCCGTTCCCCACCTGCTGTTCGCCATGGGGAGGGGAGGAGGAGAGAGATTGGCCATAGAAGCCCAGTGGCGACAGGGGAAAAAATACTGGGGGGGAAACACAGAATGCATTTCATTGGGGGGGGGGGACGAGCTTAGCCCTGTGAGATTCCTGAAGCAAAAATACGATCAACTGCACATTAACGCCCCATTTAAAGATATTTTCTCTGAAGTCAACCCTATGGATTTTGATGGATCTAACTTCCAAATAGTAAGCGTCCTCACAATCGCGGTCTCATTTTAATTTCCAGTTTCCAATTCAGCCATGAGGGGCAGGTGGAGGAGGCGCGAGCTACTTGTGGAGGGGGGCGCCTCCCCCCCCCTGACGCCGCCTATGCAGCAGCAGCTTCCTTCTCCAAAAACGGCAAGCTCATTAGATCCTTGAAGAAGTCCTAACCCAGCGCTTTCTTCCCCCAAATGCTCAAGGGTTTAATCTGTCAGGAGTTGTTAGCGTCACCCTTTGGAATCCTGCAACGGTTTAGCGGCGGGGGGAGAGAATCAATAGAACTTTGCAGGGAGGGGGGTGAAAAGGGCAGCTGACATCCAAATAGGTGTTAAAATGAATAAACACACACCTACCCAGGGCCGCAGGGGAAAGAACAATGAAATGGTGCACACATTTCTCCCCCCCCCCCCCATCTTTGTGTATTGGTCCCCAGACCAAAGAGGAAAAACAAAAAGCCACCGAAAATTCGCCGGTCTCCCTCTCCTTCTCTCTTCTTTCCTGGAACTGACTTAAGCGCAGGTTAGATCATTTCTCGACTAATGTTACTCTTGTCCCAAAAGGGAGGAAATGAGTGATGCAGGTTGGAAGAAAAGATTCTCTTCCACTCATGCAAAAGTTAATGACTTGTTTGTTTAGCTTGCAACGTTCTCCCCCCCCCCTTTCTAAAAGTCTCCAAAATCTGGGGGTCTTTTTGCCTCTAAATCTAATTAGCCCAAGTGCTAATTAGGGGGGATGCCTGAAAGAAATCACTTCAGGCGTGCAATGATAGAGGGGGTGGGGGAGCAAGGGATGGGTCTCTCCCCCCCCCCTCCATTCAGATCTTCTCTAAAGTGGGCATTTAAATTCTAAACTTTATTTGGTGGGGATGGGTGGGTTGTTGCCTCTTCGGAATCACGAAACCCGGAGTAATTAAAAACGCTTGGAGGGTGGGGGTGGGACAACAGCGATGCTCCTTTGTGGCAGAGGAAGGGGGGGCTTTGTTAGCAGCCTTATTTATTTAGCCAAGGGGTCCTTTGTGTCTGCAAAGTGGGCCCCAATGAAGTTCTGTTGGAGACAATTAACTACTTGCTAAGCTCAGAGAGCCCCATGCAAATGCCCCTGGATAGCAATCTTGGGGGGGGGGGGAACGTTCCTAAGGAAGGAGGCAATTACAGTATGTGTGTACTGTCACTTTATGGGAGGGAAGAGGAAGGTGTTTTCTCAAGGCAGTCACCCCCCACCTCCAGTCTGCGTATGGCCAATTTTGCAAGAGGTGTTGGCTGAACAAGGGCCAGGGCCAGGCCTCCCTCCCAACTCCATTCTGCAGAAATGAGGACTCCTCCTTGCCCAAATACAGCCACTTAACCAAACACTGCTTTTCTAATGTTTCTTCTTCATCTTTTTTCTTTAATTTTTAACCTTTGCAGACTTCAGATCTCAAGTCTTCCCAACGTCTCCACCCCAAACTCCTGAAGAAGAAAAAGAGTCAAGGGGGGATCAAGCATTCCCCTCTTCTCACCCCACCCAGAATTTTGGTCCTCCTTCCTCCTCCTCACCCCAACTTTAGCATGATGTCGTATCTTAAGCAACCACCTTATGCCGTCAACGGGCTGAGTCTCACCACCTCTGGGATGGATCTGCTCCATCCCTCGGTCGGGTACCCAGGTAAGCAAAGGAGACCAGTGCCTCCTCAATGGGATGGGGCTCCAGTCGAAAGGGGGGGGGCTTCTGATGGTTTGGGAAAATCTGTGTGAAGGGGCTGCCCGTGTTGAGTGGGTGCCATCTCCAGATGGTGGGGTGTGGCTTTGAAGACCCCGGATCTGTCCTCCACCCCAAGAGAATGTCGTTCGATGGCAAATTAGAAAAGCAGGAACAAGGGGGGGGGTCCATCCGGGTATATCTCTCCACTCCCACCCATTAGCTCTGCTGTTTCGCAGGCGCAAAACGTCTGCACAATTTTGTGGGGTTCCTGGAACTTTGTCAAGGATTTTTTGCTGTGGAAACCTGGGGGATCCAGTTTAGACCTGGACTGGGCCGGGCATTGTGGTTGCAGAAGGGAATAGCTCTGTGAGCGGGAGGGGAGGGGTTATTTATTAGTGAATTAGTTGTGTCCCTTGGGGGACATCTGGGACTCGCTACTGCATGCAGTGTGACTTCCTCCCAAGCCGACTCTCCTAGGACTGCAGCGTTAGCAGTGAGCTCTGTTACTATCTGAGAAGCCAGATTTAATTGCGTTCCACTAACAGTTGTGGGTCTGCTGCCTTTGGAGTAAATGTGAGGCTAGCAATGAGGCTTCTTTAGTTCATAGCAAAAAGACTCCTCTTCCAAACATGCCCACTTAACCACATCGTTTCCCTTAAGCTGAGGCTGTGATTTATGAGGCCTGCTCCACAGCACAGGTTTATCTGAAATGAGCCCCATTCGTTGTGTGTGTGTGTGTGGGGGGGGGGAGCCATGCACATCGCTCTGAGCTCCCTGGAAGAAGGGCAGGGTACAAATGGAACAATCACCATTCCGTTTAGCATGACTTTTCCCCAGGCAAGCCTAGATCAAGCCTCAGCTGTGCAGCCTGTGCCTGATCCTATGCTTGTGTCCTCAGAGGGAGGAGGCCCCCCCCACTTTGTTCAATGCGGTTTCCTTCCAGGAAAAAGTGTATCCCCTTGCTGGTTGCAGTCTTTGGCAGTGGAGCCCAGGTGAATTGCATGGGACTTACATCCAACTAAACATACCTAGGGCTCCATCTACCATCCCAGGTCACATTTCCTAGGTTTACCTCTGAGTAGACTGCTATAGTACACATGGACTGCAGTCCTACTAAGAAGTCCTAACACGTTCAGTGGCACATACGTCGACTGACTTCCAAGATGGTGGTCTTAGCATCTGGGTGTGCTCACTTTGTCGGAAGTGAAAGTGGGACGTGTGTGTGTGTGTGTGTGTGTGTGTGTGTGTGTGTGTGTGTGTGGGCCTTTCCTGGTTCTGGGACTCCCAGGAGGAGTGTCGGAAATGGCTGCTCCTGAGGTCTCTGCCTGGCTTTCTCTCCTAGCCACCCCTCGGAAGCAGAGGAGAGAGCGTACCACCTTCACCCGGGCACAGTTGGATGTGCTGGAAGCTCTTTTTGCCAAGACCCGCTACCCGGACATCTTCATGCGGGAGGAGGTGGCCCTGAAGATTAACCTCCCAGAGTCCAGAGTGCAGGTATGTGCAGAGGTGGGGGTGGGTGGGGGTTACTTATTTGAACCCCTTTTCCTTCAGCCTTGCAAGGTGTGCCCCCCCAGGAGGAATTCTGGAAGAGGCTGTAGTGGGCCAGCAGCAAAGCCCCCACTTCAGATTGCAGGCATTCGGCACGGGGAGGGCCGAAGGAGACGGAATCTCACTGTTTTGTCTTCCATTAATTGGAATTTGTTGTATCCAGTTTTGCCAAGGTGTTCAGGTGGGGTCCATGCGGCTTGGGGGGGGGAGGGGAATGCCTCCCACCCTCCTGACAGTGGAGAGAGCAAAGCTGAAGAAAGGCACTTTGCAAAGAGAGAGGTTTTTTACCATTGTATGTATTCAACTTGACACATTCACTTGGGACGGCCACTGGGCTTCGATTGCCTTAAAGGGCGATTCGACAAATTCATCGTGGTTGATGCCTTGCTATTAGCCATCATAGCTTAAATGGAACCTCTGCATTCAGAGTCCCTCTCACTCAGGGAGGCCGACAGCAGACATCCAGGAAGCACCATTGCTTTGGGGGAGATTGCCAGAAACATCTGGCTGTCCACTGTTGGAAGCAATATGTGGCACTAGGGGGACCCTAGGGTTAGGGTTACCCTAACCCTAGGGCCACATCCTTCCTCCAAAGAGCAGCTGGCATGTGGTTTCCCAGCACTTTCCCGTCCTTACAGTTACACGTCCAGCAGGCCTGTTTATTGTCCGGCCTTTCTTGGACTTGCTAGTTCTTCTTCCTCCTCATTTTCAAGGACTTTGTCAGGGTTAGGGTTAGGCCTGTGTTACTTATGCTCTTCTTTTTCTTTTCCCCCGTTGCCCTGGGCATACCTTGAGGAGCTACCCTGGGGGCTCTTATGTGGCAGAACTGTTGCTTAGGTTGCACAGGCTGCAATCCTATACACAGACTTTCCTGGGAGTAAGCCCCATTGAACACAATGATACTTACTTCCGAGTAGACATGAATAGGCTTGTCCTGACAGTGACTTTAGTGGCTGATACTGGGATTTGGTTTACAGAAGGGCTATTTCAGATTATGGGGTGTGGGCAATAGCAAGGCCTGAAGGTCTGCTTTTTAAATATATCCTGTATTAACTATCAAGAAGCAGAGTATTTTCAGAGCATTTGTTTTTTAATACTTTATAGCAGTGTGGTTATGAAGTGTCAAGAGGCCACCTTCTTAAAAAAAGAAAAGAAAATGAAGCACAGAGACCCATGTAATTCATAACAGTAGTCAGTGAGCTATAAGTACTCCTGATAAATAAAACATTTTCCAAGGTATAGGTGAGCTATGCTGATGCTTCCCCTCCGTCCCTCAGTAGTGGCTCTGGATATGAAAGCAGATCTTAAAGGGAAATCCCAACCTTCTATCCACCAGACTGTACCAACCCTAATTTTTGTTCTCATTTGAGAACTACTTAGCCCATTACATTTTTTTAAAACGTGTACATCTAAGATGAGGTGCCCCTGTGTTGGAAGCCAAAGTAATGTGAATTTTTGTTTGCGCACACACACACACACACACACACACACACACACACACACACACACACACACACACACACACACACACACACACACACACACACACACACACACACACACACACACACACACGTCGTATATAGATTAATTCATCAGAGCATCGGGACTGGTTGTGGCTCTGTGTCTGGGACATATGTGGTGTGGTGGCAAACCTGATTTTGCTGCTGTATAGTGTGGGAAGATTGGGCACAGAGCTGAGAGCGTGTGTGTGGTTGTGAATGGACTGAGGAACAAGAGAAGGAAGTTGCAGAGTGGAGAGCAGTCGGGCACGGCTGGCCAGGCTCTGACCAAGCTTCCAGCTGGCTTCTGTAGCTGCTTCAAAGTCTTGATGCTAATCTGGCCCACTAGTCTCTGATTCATCACCGAAGAAGCAGACCCCCAATATATATTAATTTGCCTCCTTCCTCCCCAAATGACTTCGCCCATTGTGCTTCATTGTCAGTTTGCACCAGATTCCTGACAGATCTCTATCGCCAAAAGCATCAGAAAAGAGCTTCCATCACCACCCCCACACTTTCCACTGGATTCAGTGTATATCTGAACCAGGTGCAGTCCAGCTCCAGGAAAACCAATGATGGTTTTGCCTTTGATTTCAGTGGGCTGCCTCCTGGTGTACTCATATCTGTGACTGGACCAAACTGACTTCTGCACTTTGTCGTCCTCCAGCCAGGTCAAAACAGAGCCATGGGTTGTGGTGCACCAGCTGAGTTGTGTGACAGGGGTCACTTGCAAGCTATCCAGGGAGCAATGCAACTCCCATAACTGGGGAAAAAAAAAAGCTATCTTCATGTAACTGGCCTCCTGATTCTAAACACAATTCTAAGGCCAGTTCTGACATAACAGGATGCCTACAGAGAAGGCCCTTCCCTGTAGGAATTAAAGTGAAATTGATACATAGATCAAAATGTGGCATTGCTGTACATGTAGGCTTTTTATTTGTGTATGCATGCATTGAGGCTGCAATTGACTGCAGTGTTCTAACAATATACACTGTGCAAGTGTGTATACTCTCTCTCTCTCTGTGCCCCTTTGGGATAGGGACTGTTGCTTTGTAAACCACTTTGAGCTTTTTGTTGATAACTAGTGTGCAAATATTCTAGATAAAGAAATAAAAATGACTCCCTGCATTACAGTATAAGCTCCGGTGTGTAACATGCAGGTTTAATGCATCTTCTGTGAAGGAATTTCTTGTATCTGAAAAGTGGCCCTGGCTTGAGTGCAAAGTCTACTGGTTCCAATGGCATTTACTTTTCAGGGAGCACACATAGAATTGGGTTGCCTGACTTTTGGGTTTGCAGGAAAAGGAGTAACAAAAAAAGATGCTTCCAGGAAATATTTGCAGACATCAATTCTATGGCTACTAATATATTTTAAGCTACAGGGACCAAGAGGACACAGCTACACGAAAGGCTAGAGCTGGTTTAATGCCATTCATTCTGTTCAGAAAACCTTGGGAACTACAATTCTGTGAGGTGGGCTGAGAAGCTCTCTGTGAGAATTCTCACTCAAGTTCAGCTCCCAGAATTGTTTTGGTGAAGCTTTTGGTATTAAACCAAAATATATGCTTGTAGTACAATTATATACTGTAGTACAATTATGTAGTACAATTGTAGTACAATTATATATACAATTGGAAGACTTAGGATGCAATCCTATTCCCACTTTCCTGGGAGTAAGCCCCATTGAATGTAATTACACTTACATCTGAGTAGAAAGGCATAGGATTGCACTGTCTGTCAATATTAAAGTTTTCCTGTGACTTTAAAACAAAAACAGAACACCTCAAGCTTGCTATTTGAATACATCATTTGAAAATGCCATTTCAGTAGAGGAAGGTTTATATCCATTTCACACAGTGGTAAACCTGAGTTTCCCTAGGTTCACCCTGTGGTCAATTGCAGGTCCTGACAAGTGTATCTCTGTGAGGCATGTTTGCTGGATGCAGGGGTCACTTTTTAAAAGACTTTAGATCTTCAAGGTGTCATTTGTGAAGAGGCCTTTAGCCCTTATTGAGATTGGTAGGACTGTAGGGCCCCTTCATATGCGACGATGATGATGCACAGCTAACTAGATACTTGACAGTGTGCGTGTGTGTGCGCGCCCCTCCAAGGGAGCCATAGTTGCTCCTTTGCATATATGTACATAAAATGTATCCTAATCAAAACACATTTGCCATGTACGATACAATGCAGGTTTATGTGGGCATGTAATTTTTTAAAACACCCCCCCACACACATGTCCACTTAAAATTTGTAATATGTAACTAGATGCAGCACATAAAACAAGAATATATAACTAGATTCAGGACCACAGAAAATATGCCTATTTTTATTTATGTATTTATTTGAGATTTCAATCCCGCCGATTCTATCAAAAAATAATCAAGGTGTATAACTATATAGTACATCCACAAAATTACAACACACACACAATAACACCAGTCAAATATTTAAAATGACAGCAACATCGCACAATATTAAGGAGCAGCTAAGGAGCAGGTTATAAGAAAAATATCGTTATGCCAATAAAGGTTTGTTGATTGATTGAAGAAAAATATCGGCAAAAAACCCCCAGTCCTACTGTTGAGTTCTATTCCATTTTCTTCCTCCTTTTCTTCTTTAAAAACAAAACTTTCAATAATCAAAATGTCCGTCAGCGGTGCTGACCTTGCTATGTAGTGACGAGTTGTTTGATTTCAGGCATTGGATTTGGGGTGCCAGGAAGGGAGGCAGCAGATTGTCTGCTTTTTAAAATGAAATGTTTGCCAACCGGCTCAGGCAGCACCACCAAGATAAAATTGGGGGGTGCGCCTTGTGTGCATTTCCAGGTGATATCAAGATGGCGGCACCCTGCAGCGCAGCGGTGCTCTAGGAGGTCTGACAGCACAGCCAGAGGAGCCATCTTGAAAATATTTCCCTGGCACTGCCAGAAGAGGGGACTGGCTGTAAAGGTAGGGAGACAAGCAGAGAGGGAAGCTTCTGGGCAGAAAGTGTGAGAGTGTGTGAGTGAGTGAGCGAGAGATGAATTTTCTTCTAGGAAATTGGGATGTACGATTCTTTCTCTCCCTCCCTCCATCACTTTATCTTCCCAACACCTTGTGAAGTAGGTTACAGCAAGAGAGGGTGACTGGGCCCAGTGACCGTGCATAGCTGAGCCAAGGGTTGAACCCCACGTCTCCCTGGCTCAATCCTAACACGCTACCCACCACACCGGCTCGCATAACCTAAGACTGTCCATGCATTATACCGAGCAAGGTTGGTGGCAGAATGAACAGCACCATTTCTGACTGCAGGGGAGGGCTCAGATTTTTTTTTAATGTTTCTCTACACAAATTGCTACCAACAAAAATATGGAGCAGCAGGGAGCCGGCTGAGCAACCATGTTTTTCATGTGGTTGGGTGTTTCGGTTTTTGGTTTTGTTTTACTTTGCAAAGGGTGGGGGGCACTTGGTGAGTTGAAGGTGTTGAGGGACATGGGAATCTCTAGAAGCTGCACAACAATCGGAGATCCCATTGCTGTAAAGTAAACTCCAATGATTTCAGTGGACCTTACTTTCACATATATGTGTATTGATGTATTCCCTTATAGATTACACCCCACCTGTTGATCAAATGACCCCCAAGACAGCTTAGATTCTATTTAAAAATTGTTTTAAAATTGTTTAAACCCTTTTTATTTAATGATTGATTAGCTAATTAATTGATTAATCCAATTAATTAGCAGGGGATACTTCAGAAAATTGGACCGTGATAGGGGGTACCTGGGCCTCCAAAGGTTGAGAACCCCTGGCTTAGAATAACAACAGAAAACAACCCAAGAGCTCCTTAGGCTGAATTTCCATACACACTTACCTGGCAATCAGTCCCGTGGAACTTACACCTGAGTAGACATGCATAGGATTGTGTTGTTAGTCTGCTGGGGTGCCGAGCATGGGATGGTGGCCTTTAACATTGATCCCATCCTGTTGTTAAATTTGAATACGAAGTTGTGGAGGGTCAACTCAGGTTGTGGGGATCTCCTCTCCAGCTAACTGCTCCCCATTCAAAAACCTGAATCCTGTAGGTGGCCTGTAAGGAAGGGAACATGCAGCCCATTTATAAGAACAAACACATTTTCCTCCCACCCATTTGCTTCCTTAATTGTTCGCTCCCTTTGTAATACTCTGTTCTTTTAATTAAGGACTTGATTTCATAGGACTTAAGTGGAGGTCCTTGGGGTACCCTAAGCCGGCAAGCTCACTAGCTTGGAGGGGGCCTTTTTCTCTTCCCCAAAGTGGCCTTCCTTATTAAGCAATTGAGTTTGCTTGGTTTTACGTGTAGAGTCATTGGGGATAATCCCTGAGGTTGAATTGGTGCCATACAGACATCTTCACCCACCTACCTGTTCATGGTCTCAAATACACCATAGAGTTTCTGTTGTTGAGAAAACCAGACAGGGTCAGAATAATTCAGGTGTGTTGAGGCCTTGAGTGGGAGGGAGGAAGATAGATGCAAGTGGAGGAGTCCAGTATCTGGCAACTCCAGGTCTGTATGGCCATGATTGATTGGCCAGTTTGACTCCGGCAACTGCAAATCCTGGCCATGTATTATAGTGAGCCAACATAGAAGAGCCAGAAATTATGTGTTCACAAGGCTGGCAGGCTTCCATAGGATTAGAACTGCCCCTGTGTTTTACCTACAGCAAACTGTAAAAGTGAATTTGGAGTGTTGTTGTTGTTGTTGTTTCACATTTTTATACTGCTCTTCCTCCAAGGAGCTCAGAGTGGTGTACATATTTCCTCCCCTCCTTTTTGTCCTCACAACAACCCTGTGAGGTAGGTGGGGCTGAGAGATAGTGACTGGCCCAAGGTCACCCAGGAAGCTTCGTGGCTGAGCGGGGATTTGAACCTGGATCTTCCAGGTCTAAGTCTGACTCCCAAACCACTACACCGTCCTGGCTCCCACTAACTCCCACTGGCTCCACTTAGTTAGTTCCACTAACTAAGACAAAACTTAGGAGGAATTTTGAGAGAAGCAAAAACAGGAGGTTGCAACATTTCCCAGTGGAGCCCTACAGAAAATATTCACAGAGATTATTAGTGACGCTGTGGCTGGGGGGATAATCTGCTTCCTCCCAACACAGGATGTCCTTTGGAGAGTCCGGCAGGACCATTGAATGTGGATGTTCCAAGCTGACCATATGGAGTTGCCTTATACTGGCTATTTGCGGACTGGCAGAAGCAGAGTTTTGGACAGGGGTCTTTTCTATCCCTGCCTGGAGATGCCAGCGATACACATGGGATCTTCTATGCACAGTGGTAGCAGCAGAGACCACTGAACCCCACTGCCCTTCCCCAAAGTTGACAAAAAAAGGAACTTTTAAAATAAATAGTTGATTCCTTCTTGGAGAAAGCATGCAAGGAAACTAATGAAAGTGCTGGGATAGGACAACTAGCAAAAACGTTTGATGTGGTTTCAAGTATCCTTGCATTCTGCCTTCTCCCTTGTGAGCACAACAGCCTTTGCCTCGCTTGTCTTTGCCGTGATCAGCCTGTCTCACAAACATTGCTCTTCTTCTTTGTTCCTGCCCTTCCTGTTTGCTTTTCCAGGTGTGGTTTAAAAACCGCCGCGCCAAGTGTCGCCAGCAGCAGCAGCAGCAGCAAAATGGTGGCCAGAACAAAGTGCGGCCAGCCAAGAAGAAAAGTTCTCCAGCCCGAGAAGTGAGTTCCGAGAGTGGGACCAGTGGTCAGTTCACCCCTCCGTCCAGCACCTCCGTCCCAGCCATTTCCAGCAGCAGTGCCCCTGTGTCCATCTGGAGCCCAGCCTCCATATCCCCCCTCTCAGACCCCCTGTCCACATCTTCTTCATGCATGCAGAGATCTTACCCTATGACCTACACTCAGGCATCTGGCTACAGCCAAGGATACGCTGGCTCAACCTCCTATTTTGGAGGGATGGACTGTGGATCTTATCTGACCCCTATGCACCACCAGCTCCCGGGACCAGGGGCTGCCCTTAGCCCCATGGGTACCAATGCTGTTGCCAGCCATCTCAACCAATCTCCAGCTTCACTCTCCACCCAGGGCTATGGAGCTTCAAGTTTGGGGTTTAACTCAACTACCGATTGCTTGGATTATAAGGACCAAACAGCCTCCTGGAAGCTAAACTTCAATGCTGATTGCTTGGATTATAAAGACCAGACATCTTCATGGAAGTTCCAGGTTTTGTGAAGACCTGTTAGGAACTCTTTGTGATAACGAAAAGAATCATCATAATAAATGATCATGGTGAGGTTGTTGAGACACACAAGACTATACCCATGGTGGGTTGACCACTCCAGTTGTAGTCAGGTCTTTGGTTTAAATTAAAGAGAAATGCAGACAGAAGACAATAATAATAAAAAAACTAAAATGCAAAAAAGACAGTGGCCATGATCATTCTCCCAATTCCATCTCTCGCTCAGAAGCCCTGGAAAGGAAGACAGAAAGAAGCATGTCTTATGTGGACCGAGAGCAGAACCACAGACCACTCTGTTCTTCATAGTTTTAGCCAACTGTTGGGTTTCTTTGTCTGGATGTACTGAAAGGTCATTCCAGCAATGGGCCAGGTTTTCTGTGTTGGGGTGGGTTGGCTTCTTTTTAAAAGAAATTGTCTAGATTTTTTTTCTTTTCCTTTCTTTTGTGTGTGTATGGAAAAAAAATACTCCCCTCCTCCTCTTCCCCCCCCCCCCATTTGTCATCCAACCCTTGGTTAAAATATTTTTTAAATGGACAATGTCTATATCTCTCTCTCAAGTTCCTTCAATTGCTTTAGGGCCAACATTCGGCAAAGTTGGTCACAGGAGAGCAAACAAAACAAGAACTCAGTTCAGAGCTGTGTGGGTTGTGGGACTGATTGTCTTAGCTGCACTACTTTATTTAAGAGGAAAAAAAAGAATAATGTCCATAAGGAGTCAATATGTAGTTTTTAAGAGACAATCAGTGTGTGTCTTATATAAATGGTACATCTGTGGTTTTTAATCTGTGCTAGACTTTAAAACTGTGATCTCCTGTATTGTATGCAACTATGAGCCCCACACCAGCAGGGGGTTCTGCTGTGATTTTAAATAGGTTATAATTAACAGTGAAATTTGAGCAGCTGAGTTACATATTACCATCTCTCTCTGTCTCTCTCTCTTTTTTAATTGCCTTTCACCAGAGGTAAACTGCACTGAAAAACTTTTTACAACAAACTGTCTCTCAATGAATGAATGAATGAACCACCAAGATTTTAAAAAAAGAGTCAATAAATAAAAATACACACGGACTTCTAAATTCATCTGTAACAATAGCTTACTGTTGGGGAAACTAGCAGTAAAGGGATAAAAATATTTAAGACATTGGTCAATTGCTCTGACCTTGAATTTCCAAAAGGAGAAATTCATTGCTGTTTTTATGCTTGCAGATGTGAAATTGAAAAGAAAAAAGAGATATATATGCATAAACATTTTCTTTTCTGGATTTGGCAGATATGTATAATTATATTAAAACGGTTCTAGCACAAGCGATGGTCGTGTCTTCCCATTTCCTCTCAAAGGAATTTTGAAAAAGCTGGTTCCACTTTTTGGGAGGGATGGAAACCTCCTTGGAGGGTTAGGAAATGGGGTGGAGGAGAGAGAAACCCAGGTTGTCTCTTGCGAAGCTGAACTGCAAGGAAAATGAACCTGCCTGAATCATTCATTCCAGCATTTTGTGGAGTTCCCAATCCCAACTCTCTAGCCAAAACTGAATACAGAATTCTGCTCTTTGGTGATTAGGTTAGGAAATGAATTACGTTTTTGCGAATGGTTGGGGATTTTTTTTTCCACTTCAAGGTAGAGTAGAAAGCTGTTTTGTGTGTGTGTGTGTGTGTGTGCTGAATTAATGTAGGGGTTGAAGAGAAGAGGGGAGATGGAGGAGGGAGGGAGGGAGGGAGAGATCCTTTGGGGGGCTAAAGGGGCGTTTAAGCAGCTCCTATACACTTTCTAAGCAGGGATAGGGTGTACTCCGAATAGGAGAACCAGTCAGGCAGAAGTGATGGCCGGACAAAGGAGTTTGGGAAAAGTTTTTGAAAGCTATGATTTCTGCAGCTGGACACAAAAGGACCTTGAGCGCTCCCCCCTTTGCTCCATGCTTCTCCCCCCTCTTTGAAACTGCTAGGAAAATTGTTTCCTCTTTAAGGGAGGGGGATATGTTCCTGGATTTCTCTCTTTCCCTCTCTCTCTCCCCCCCCCCTTTATAGGCTGATGTAGGAGAGCTAAACAGACCGGAGTCAGAGGGCTGAAAGCTGTTTTCTCGTTTAATTACATTTCAACGAGGTTCCCAGTTATTTTTTAATTACTAGCCCCCTTCCAATTATTCCCCTTCATCTTCAATTATGTCTTATTTTGGACTTTCCTTTTTAAGAGAATAATTATAATAAGAGAATCAATGCCAGATTTTTATCTCTAAAACAGTGACCTAGTAAACTTGCAGATCGGACAGCCCGAGTTACAAACTCAAGGAAGAAGAAAAAAAAATAAGCTGAAATCCGAGTATTTGCTTCAATTATGGGTTGCGGATTGCGCTGTGATATACTGTATAATACATTAGCCAAACGGTAAGCTCATTATGAGCCTTTTTTTTTCTTCTCCTTCAAGTACTAAGTGGAATGACACACAACTCCTAAATGCATTTGCAAGGAGGAACAAGTTCCCCGGATCTCGGTAGAACTTCCCAGTACAAAGGGGTTTCAGCCGACTATCTCGATCTTCGTAATAAGCCCACTTTGGGGGCGGGGGGTATGACGTTGATCCGACTGACCCTCAGCGTTGATGGCTTGATGGGTATTATGTTCCCTCACCCACTGCCCCCCAGCCTACCCCCGGTTTGGTCGGATCCGCTTTTTATTTCTGGAATCTCGACTTATCTGGGAGGGGCGCACGGAGGGCAGCGCATTGCATTGGAAAAGGTCCCATCTTTTCCAAGAAATGGGAACTTATCCTTTCGGTCGGTGCGTGCCCCGCAAATTCGAAGTCAGATTAGTCTTTTCAAATAAGCAAAGGTCGAACGATCAGATCGCAAATAAATGGGAGACTCTTGGGCTGGGAGAGAGAGCGAGCGTGGTTTTGGTAGTATCTATCTATCTATCTATCTATCTATCTATCTATCTATCTATCTATCTATCTGGGAAAGCGAAAGACAAAGACTTGTTAACGGGCACAGATCAAAGAGAACGAATTTTTTGCACGGGTTTCTCTATTTCTAACCCCTTAGATTAGAATTCAACCGGAGTGGAGCGATTGAGGACTGAGTGGTTACCTGGGTTTCCTACTCTGAGAATCCGGATTCCTACTCTGATAATCCAGATTCCTACTCTTGGATTCCTACTCTGAGAATTTCACGGTTTCAAGAGCGGCTGCAAACCATTAGCAATTTCTTCTTCTAAATTTGTGTTTAAAGGCTCAAAACAAAAAACATTCAGTAGTGAATTTATAAACGAATCTCTACGCAGCTTGCCGGAAAGTTCCACGGGGCGTTTCCAGGAAATTGGAGCGTAGCCCGATCCTCCTATGCATTTTTACTTGTAAGTAAGCCCCATTGTGTTCACTGGGATTTGTTCACAAGTAATTGAGAATAAGATTGCAGCCTTAACTTCGGGTCGGTTTGGCAATCTGTCTTGTGTTCTGTTCTTTTTTTAAGGAATAGGAGCGAAATCATTACTCAGGATACAACCCTATCACTTACTACAGAGTAATAGCACAATCCTAGGCATGTCTACTCAGAAGTAAGCCCCATTGAGTTCAATGGGACTTACTTTCAGGTAAGTGTGTATAAGATTGCAGCCTGAGTCTCATTGAACTTCCTAGTAATCATACCTGGGATCTGGCCTGGTGCCACTTACTCTGAAGTAAATGCCGCTGAACAAATGGACCCCCTGCCCCCGCCACATCCTTCTGCTTAGCAGGCAGTGCAAACAGGTGTATGTAAATTTGGTTTGTCTTTTTAATTAATTTAGGATATCCCCCCCCCTCTTTCTTTCTTTCTGAAAGTGACTGCGTTTCTTGTCCTCCTCGTCTATTGTAGCAAGTTCAGTCTTTTTTAAGCCGCTGTAGAAACATACATATTGAAGGTAGAAGTATAAATAAATATGCAAATAAATAAATACCGTACTCTCCCGTGGCTTGAGCGAACAAAATATAGCTAAGCATATTTTCGAAAATAGTTGGGAATGGAGAAGGGGAGACACGACATATTTTGAGCCTGAGGTCTAGTCTATCGACCACTCAGCTGTCGCTTCCCCCCCCCCCCTTGTTCCCTATTTCCCTGACTCTTCTTTTGATTAGAAACAGATGAGTAGCACAGTCAAGGCTGCAAAGAATTGTTGAAACAGATTTTTAAAGTAACGTTTGAATGGACAGACAGCACTGAATTTATACTGGAAAGAAAGGTGGAATTCAATTTAGTTGGACTTCTTGTAAGGCCAGGCAGGCAATTCTATACATTCTTACCTGGGAGTAAGCATGCCTAGGTTCAGGCCGCAGAAACGTTCTATTTCTGAATAGTTATATTGTAATACATGTTAAAATAGTTATGAGCAATCTTATCAATAGCAATCCCTTCTCTCTCCAACCACACAAACACACGTGACCGTACCAAGGATCGGGCTCCGTGAATAATAATAATAATAATATTTATTATTATTATTATTATTATTATTTATTTTGCCTCAAGCAAAAGAATTATATCAGAATAAAAAATCTCCATTATACTTAATAAGATCTTATACTTAATTGGGAATGAATGCCATTAAACACAGTGTGACTTCTGAGTATCACAATGCCTAGAATCGGGCTATATTAGGCAGTTTGTTTGCGCGTGTTTTGGAAGGACGTTTTAATTTCCTCTCATTTATTTCGCGCACACACACACGTCTGCCCGCATTCCATTGCAACACGTTTCACTGCTTTCCTCTCCCCCTCAACTTGACCAGAATAACTTTCTTGTGGATGCTAATGCGGAAACGTGAAATTCACCAACAGCCTGGTCAATTTCAAACTGCTGCCGGGCCTCCTAAATCTAGAAAGGGGATTGCCTTTAAATCGGTCGTGAAAAAGAGGGGGGCGAGTCAAAGCGAGGGGAAAATACCCCCCCCCAGCTCTGCTAGAGCCTGTGGTGGGATTTCTCCAGCCCCCCCACACATTCTCTCTCTCTCTCTCTCTCTCTCTCTCTCTCTCTCTCTCCAGTTCTCTAATATCATTTGTTTTCGTTCGAAACAAAAGAGGAATAAATCCTTTCTCCCCACCAAGCAGTACGGAGTATTGTCTGTTTCCAAGGAGACGCGAAGAACAGCTATTTATTTATTTTAAATCCGATGTTATTTACTCCTGGCTGCTGTTGCCGTCTTGTATTTATCCTTCCGATCAGAAATTGGAGCTCAGACCATTCCTGAATCAGAAATGCATCGCAAGTTTTGGAGTTTTTCTCCAAGAGACTCTTTGCAAGACTAGGAACGAAAGGAGAAGGATACGCGACGTTCAGAGATTCAGCAACAAGGGGGGGGGGGGGGGAGAGACACACACACACAGCTGACTGACATTGGTGTGGCGGCAGCAGAAATAAAGAAGGCGATGTCACTCCTGGAGTGACACCTCAACCAGTGAAGAAGAGAGCAGTCCCCGTCTATCTTTTTGCCAAATGTAACAAACTACGTTTCAAGAACCTCCCCTGACCCGAAAGCTTCTTAAATACTTTTTTTTAAAAAGCCCCACCGGCTTTTCTGGCCAAAAGTCTATCTTCTCCAGCAGCCTGCTGCTTCCCACAGTAGCAGATCCCTCCAGGATCTAACCAGATCCCTCCCAGAAGCCCACAACCTTATCTGCCTATTGTCTCTCAGCAGCTGGTATTCAGAGACTACTGCTCCTGAACATGGAGGTTCCATTAAGATCCCTCCTCCATGAATTTGTCTAATTAATACATCTAAGGCTGCAACGCTATGAACACTTACCTGAGAGTAAGCCCCACTGAACACGGTGGGACTTACTTCTGAGTAATGCTTAGGCTTGCATTGCATGCCAGTCGCCACCCACATCTTGTGGAAAGGGATTCCATAAATTATTTCTGCATAATGTGAAGAAGTGCTATTGCTCATCAATTTCAAATACTGTACGTCTGTTGGTGAAATACCTCAAGGACAGAGATGGGTGGCTGGGAGGACATTGTTATGGTTTCAGAATTTGATCTGTACCATATCTGATCAATATCCAATATAGGCTGAGGGGAAAATGATGAAATTATTAATGCAAATGGCGGTGTAGATGTGGTGGCTAAGAAGCTGCAGGTGTCGATGCCCCCTAAGAAGTGTGTGAACTGCAACGGGTGGTCATTCCGGAGTAAGCGCCTCGTCTGGAAACACCCTAAGGCCGCGTTTCTATGCGTGTTTTCTTGGGAGTAAACCCCCGGGAACTCTATGGGTTTAAGGCTAAGGCTGAAATTCTATCCACACTTACCTGGAAGTAAGCTCTCATGGAATTCAGTGAGACAGAGTTACTTCTCAGTAGACATGCGCGTGGGATAGGATTGTGCTGTTACCTGAGCAAGAATTGCGAGGTAAGCTGGTTTTGTCCTGAACTCGCGAGGTAGCCTTGAGTAAGGCACAATCTACACTGGTGATAATAGCAAGCAACCCTACCTTTTCCAGGGTTGTTGTAAGGATGGCAACACACACACACACACACACACACACACACACACACACACACACACACACACACACCCTGAAGTGCTATATAAAACCTAGGCATTTTCAGTAACGGTATCAGGTACTTCTTGAAGCTATAGAGAGACTGGACTATGATCTCCATCGCTTGAGATTCTCTAGTGAAGACTTTCCAGAAAAATTGATTCTCTGAGCGTCGTCTGCGGTGCATTGCAAAGGTCTTTCTCTCGCTATTGGGCCACCGTTGTCCCTTCCCGGATAATTCCTACTTGCAAACCCCAAGGGAACTGAGCAGAACCCCCCCCCCATCGAAACTGTCACGTGTGTTCGGCGATTAAGTTTACAATCGTATTCACACTTTCCTGGCTAGAGTAAGCCCCATTGAGCACAATGGAACTTGCTTCTGAGTAGATGTGCATAGGGTTGTGTTGTGCTGGAAGCGATGGACCTCAAAGGCCAACGCGAGGAGTACAGACTTGAGGGAGCGCCGGATGGGCTAATTAGGGAAGAAGAGACTTCGGAGCAGCGAGGCGCATCTTCGGGATGCGCGTGAACGTATATTTCATGACGAAGTGATATGTTTCGAGGAACAGTTTCCAGTCTTCCCACAAAGGCCCACAGCTTTTGGATGCTAGCAGGGCAGAATTTTTCAAGCGCTGATATTTCAGGAGAGTCTCGGAGGCGGGCGCACATTTGGGAAGCACTAGCAGCGCACGAGGGCATCCCCACACCTTTCCCAAAGGGCTGCCGCGTGAGTGCATTCGACTTAACATAAATGGAAGGCCTTTAATCAGGAGACAGGTGCGTTGCTTGATCAAGGGGGAGGGCTCCTCGCCTTTTAACTCCACCCTCCCCAGACCCAAGGAACAGGCGGACTGGCACCACTAACTCATCTCCTTACAGGGTTGTTGTGATAATCCAGGCAGCGTTTCTTCAGTGATGGCACCCACAGCCCTCCGATCCAGCCAGGTGTGCTATTGCAGCAGCACACACCTATGGGGTGAAGAAACCTTCCAGGATTGAAGGATCTGCCAGAAAGCCACTAGGATCTGGCGGGACCTTCCGCTGACATCTTTCTCTGGTTCCTGAAGCCAGAGTCACTCTGGCATTGGACACTCTCCGAGAGTCTGGTCTGGAGGCGGTGGGTGCATAGTACCATTTTACAGATGGGGCAAGGAAACTGAGGCTGGGAGACCCAGGCAAGGAAGGACTTGAACCAAGGACCGGGCAGGGGACCCACACTGCTTGAAGACACAGATTCAGTTCAGATGCAGCTTATTGAGGTTATTTGAGTTTTTGTTCCCCCTTACACCCAGGCAGACTGCTATACTTAGCTAAATAAACACATGAGACATAGGCTGAGTGAAGTTGCAAAAGAAAAATAGTTTACTCACGCCATGGTTCAGTTCATATATATGTTGTTGTTGTTCAGTCGTTAAGTCGTGTCCGACCCTTCGTGATCCCATGAACCATATCCCGCCAGGCCTTCCTGTCCTCCACTATCTTCCTGAGTTCGCTCATTTTCATGTTTGTTGCATCGGTGATGCTGTCTAACCATCTCATCCTTGGCCTTCCCCTTCTCCTTTTGCCTTCAATCTTTCCCAGCATCAGAGTCTTCTCCAGAGAGTCCTCTCTTCGCATTAGGTGGCCAAAATATTTGAGTTTCAGCCTTAGTATCTGTCCTTCCAGGGAACAGTCAGGCTTGATTTCATTTAGAATTGACTGATTTGATCTCCTAGCAGTCCAAGGGACTCTCAGGAGTCTTCTCCAGCACCACAGTTCAAAAGCATCTATTCTTCGGCGCTCAGCCTTCCTTATGGTCCAACTCTCGCAACCATACATTGCTACTGGGAACACCATCGCCCTGACTATACGAACCTTTGTTGGCATGGTGATATCTCTGCTTTTTATTATGCTGTCTAAGTTTGCCATAGCTTTCCTTCCAAGGAGTAAGCGTCTTTTAATTTCATGGCTGCTGTCTCCGTCTGCAGTGATCTTGGAACCCAGAAAAGTAAAATCTGTTACTGCTTCCATTTCTGCCCCTTCTATTTGCCAGGAATTGATGGGACCCGATGCCATGATCTTAGTTTTATTAATGTTGAGTTTCAAGCCAACTTTTGCACTCTCCTCTTTCACCCTCATCAAGAGGCCCTTTAGTTCTTCTTCACTTTCTGCCATTAGGGTGGTATCGTCTGCATATCTGAGGTTGTTGATATTTCTCCCGGCAATCTTGATTCCGGCTTGTGATTCATTCAGCCCTGCATTTCTCATAATGTACTCTGCATATAAGTTAAATAAGCAGGGTGACAATATACAGCCTTGCCGTACTCCCTTCCCAATTTTGAACCAATCAGTTGTTCCATGGCCGGTTATAGCATCTGGTTAAAACCAGAGGTTACTCTAACTTAGGATGGAGTGCCCCTATAGCTGGCGCTCCCTGCATGCTGTGTGCTGGAAGATGGCCGCTGGGCTCCAGCCCAGCATGGCACGTCTTCCCTCGTTGGCAGTCAGAAGAAGAGAGCTAGACTGGGTAGGAGAAGGAGGAAATAGGGTCAGGGAGCCACGCCCCTTCCTTGAATCACAGAAAGGTCAAGGTAAAAGGTCTTTCAGGTGACCAGACGACACACTGCCCCCCCAGGGTCCAGCAGCCGAACGCTGCCCATCTCCAACACCCCTTCTCAGTGTCAGATGCTTGAATCCATGATGCCTATCTCTCTTGCTCGCAGATTCTGGAATCAGTCTCTTGGTAAAAGTTTCTTCATAGTTCACACGTACTTTTGTGAAAAAAGCTTTGGCAACTAGTCTCGCTCTGTGGTGTTCTAGTTCTCCTTTTATTTGTGCAGCATCTCTCCACTTACTTACTTCATCTGTGGGCATCCCATTCAGTTCTTCCCACGACTCCGGCTTGCGCTGCAACGACGACTTTGTGAGGTAGGTCACTCCAAGCCGTGCAGATGGTACACCTCTGTTTTCTCTGGACGAACGTCTGGGTTGCTGATCTGGAACCTGGTCTGCATCGGCGACGTCTGGCTCCCCCAGCTCATCTTCCCCGGCTGTGTCCCCTTCTGCTGGCGTACTGACCTCTGGATAATTTAACTCATCATCTGCTACTGGTGAATTCTCTGTGAAGGTCTGGCGCTTGTCAGCCTGTTTGGGCTCTTTAAAGTAGAGTCTATGATGAACTGACACATGTCCCTCCAGTCTCTAAATCCATTATTCTCTAGCCAGTGGATCCTTGTGGATAGCCAATAAAGATCCCTTCTTGGGCTCTAAATTCTAGTTTGGACCTCTTTTCTCGTGGCACATAGGTATATACTCTGCACCCAAAAACTCTCAGATGTTTTGTGCTTGGTGCTTTCCCATGCCACAGCTCATATGAGGTTTTGCTTGCACCTTTGGTGGGTAATCTGTTTTGCAGATAGTTAGCTGTAACTACCGCATCACCCCAAAAATTATTAGGTAGTTCTGCATCTGCAAGCATTGATCTTGTCATCTCTAAAAGACTTCTATTCTTTCTTTCTGCCACCCCATTTTGTGGTGGAGTGTATGGTACTGTTAGTCTGTGTGCTATTCCTTGCTCTTCAAAGGTATTTTGTGGTGGAGTGTATGGTACTGTTAGTCTGTGTGCTATTCCTTGCTCTTCAAAGGTATGTTTGTGTCTGGTGTGACAAGTACTCACCACCGTTGTCGCTCTGCAGCTCCTGAGGTTTCCTACCAAACCTGTTACTCACACCTGCCACATATTTCTTGAGCATGTCAAGAGTCTCACTTCTTTCCTTGAGTAGGTAAATCACAGTATACTTTGAATAATCATCAATAAAAGTCAGTATGTATTTATTCTGCCTGATGGAGGGCGTTTGAATTGGGCCACACAGGTCAGTGTGAACAAGTTCTAGCACTCTGCTTGTGCACTTCTAAGTTCTCTCTGGAAAAGAAGGTCTTGTGCCTTTGGCTTTTACACAATTCACGCACCTGTCTGGATGATGGCTACAGCGTGTTACCTTTGGACCTTCTGCCAGGTCTCTTCTCTGCAGATCCAGTATGGTGTCGATATCCGTGTCCATGCCTTCTATGCCACAAGTCAACGCATTCTTTGGTGCAACGTTGTTGTGCAGACATCACTTGCTCTTCATGTTGCTCTGGCATATCTAAAATAAAAACTCCTTCCTGCTCAGATCCCTGAGCAATTAGTATATCATCCTTTAATATTTTGCATTTGCCCTCTTTCAATAAAACTGTTATCCCTTGTTTGTTTACTCGATATGTTTTGGTGCACTTCTGGGGCAAAAATCACTTCATTTGGTATGACTTCATTTGTTTCATCACCTGCAAGGCATGTTATTGTTCCTCGTCCCTTTCCATGAATGTCTATCTTTCTGCCATCTGCAACTGAGATGTCTCCTGTAAAATTATTGTCCAATTCCTGGAAAAATTCTATTTGTCCTGTTGTATGGCTCGAACAGCCCGAATCAATAAGCCAATGAGAGGCTTTGTTTTGATTCTGAAAATGCTCCAGACCTAGGGCCTTCTGTTCTCTGAGAGAGAAATTTTATTGCTCTCTGTATTTTTGATTCTTCCTTGAAGAATCCTGCAGGCTGTAATCGCCCCCCTTCTTGTTGTAATCCTTTCTTTTGTCTTCAGCTGGGCTGCTTAAGCTCAGTGAAGAAAGGTGTGAATTCCTCCCTCTCCTATCTGTCTCGCAATGTCTAGCCATGTGACCTGCCATTCCACATGCAAAGCAGATTAGGGTTTTTCCTTTGTTTTGGGAATTGCTTTGCATTCTGTAACTTGATCCAGAGTACTGCTTTGAGGAGCACATTCATTGCCTAATTCTGTTAGGATTTTTGAATACTCCTTTTTCTCCTTTCCATGAACCGCACTCCTGAATGGACCAAAAATTCTATCATCCTAAGAGCCTAGTAAAAATGCTGTTCGCTGATCCTCATCAAAATTAAGCCCTGTTATGGCTAAGTCATTAAACATTTGAGTTAATTTACTGCAGTGAGTTTCATAGTCTGGGTGTGGCCAGGGGTGCGTTTGCTCAGCTTCGGCTGGTGCGCCTTGAGTCGATCGGACCTGACCACGGTGGTCCACACCTTAGTGACTTCAAGACTGGATTACTGTAACGTGCTCTACGTGGGACTGCCCTTGAAGACGGTTCGGAAGCTGCAATTAGTGCAGAATGCGGCGGCCCGGGTGGTCACTGGAGCTAGGTGGTTTGACTCTGTTGAACCGCTGCTTCAGCAGCTGCACTGGCTGCCCATTCGTTTCCGAGCCCAATTCAAGGTGCTTTAAAAACCCAGACCTTTAAAGCCCTTCACGGTTCGGGTCCAGGATATCTGAGGGACCACCTTCTCCCATACATTCCGGTCATCTGAGGTGGCTCTCCTGCGGGTGCCACCTCTATCGCAAGTTAGGGAAGTGGCAACACGTGGGCGAGCCTTCTATGCCGTGGCGCCACAACTGTGGAACTCCCTGCCAGGGGATCTGAGAGCCACCCCCTCCCTCATGACTTTTCAGCGAGGGCTCAAAACGTTTCTGTTTCATCTAGCGTTTGGGTGATGGGTTGTGGTCTGCCTCCTGTATCTCAAGATGCTCTGCCATGCTGCTTTTGTGCTCCATACTGTCACCCCCCCCCCCCGTGGATTTTATTGTTTTTAAATTTAGTTATCTATTGTTTAAACTTATTTTATGTATTATTTTAGACTATGTATTTTAATTTTTGTTGTAAGCCGCCTTGGATATTAGCCTTCAGCATAGGATAAGGCAGAATATAAATTTTTTAAATAAAAATAAATAAATAGTCCTCCTTCCTGGACAGCTTGAGTCAGCATAGCCCATCGATCAAGCTGCATTGTTCTTTCACGTCTACTTTCTGGTATCTTTCCTTAAGAGATTCCATCATGTCAGTTGCTGTCCTGGCCCCTGTTGTGTATGGCCTTGATTCTTCAGTTAGCGTTCTGAAGATCAGACGTTGAGCTACATTATCTGCATAATCCCAATCCTCCTTTGCTTTGGCTGTGCTATCTTCCGTTGGCCTTTCTTGACTCAATACAAAGAAGACCTTATTCATCTTTAATTCCCCTTCTATCATGCATTTCCAGTCCTGGAAAGCCTTGGGGTCTAGCTTCATCACAGCCACATCTCCTATTCTCAACCTTGCTGCTGCCATCGTTAGCTTTTAAGCAAGTCTAGCCTTTTTAAAATGGGTGGGGAAAATTCTCTCTCTCTCTCTCTCTCTCTCTCTCTCTCTTTAGAGTTTATTCTTTACGCGCAGCGTTTGCGTGGACTGGGCCCATAACCTATTGGGGTTATTTGAGTTTTTGTTCCCCCTTACACCCAGGCAGACTGCTATACTTAGCTAAATAAACACACGAGGCATAGGCTGAGTGAAGTTGCAAAAGAAAAATAGTTTACTCACGCCATGGTTCAGTTCATATATACAGCATCTGGTTAAAACCAGAGGTTACTCTAACTTAGGATGGAGTGCCCCTATAGCTGGCGCTCCCTGCATGCGGTGTGCTGGAAGATGGCCGCTGGGCTCCAGCCCAGCATGGCACGTCTTCCCTCATTGGCAGTCAGAAGAAGAGAGCTAGACTGGGTAGGAGAAGGAGGAAATAGGGTCAGGGAGCCACGCCCCTTCCTTGGATCACAGAGAGGTCAAGGTAAAAGGTCTTTCAGGTGACCAGATGACACACTGGCCCCCCAGGGTCCAGCAGCCGAATGCTGCCCATCTCCAACACAGCTGAGGTTGGTCCGCTTGATGGGAAGGCAAAGAACCAACCACAGCTTTTTTCAAAAAGGGCAACACTAAGCCCACGGGTTCCCCTCTTTTCGCAGAGTCCAGACACAGAGTTGAGGGTAGGCACACTTGCAGTGATACGTATCTCACACCCACCAACCCCTCAGTGAAAATAAAATAATCCAATCCAAGTCTTCTCCACGTGGACAACAACTCGATCCAGCTCTTCTGCAGCCCCTCCAGCCCACGTGAAGCATCGGTTTCCTGTATCACACAGTGGCCCCACCAGATGCCTCAGGGAGCACACAGCCAACAAGATAACCTGTTTCCTGCTGCCACTCCCCTGCACCTGGCACAGAGAAAACCCACTTCTAAAACCAGGAGGTTGCTTATGGCTTGTAACCTGTGATGGTCTTTTCCTCCATGAATCTGTCCAAACCCCTTTTAAAGGCATCCAGGCCAGGTGCCATCACCACATCCTGTGGCAAGGAGTTCCACATATGAATTACACGCTGGGTAAAGAAATATTTTCTTTTGTCTGTTCTTTTGTCTGTGTGTGTGTGTGTTGTTTGATCACCTAAGTACCTAAGTAGATCCTCTTGTCTTTGACCCCTCTTTGTCCTAAGGAAGGGGCGTGGCCCCAGACCCAGTTTCCTCCTCCTTCTCCCTTCTCTCAGTCACTTCTATCCTGATGCCAGACTAGGTGAGATGATGCCAAGCTCCTCTGGAGCCCAGCGGCCATCTTACAGCATGCTCCCACGCAGAGAGCCCCGGTTGTAGAGGGGTTCTGTCCTTTAAGTTTAGTGTATCCTCTGATCTTAATCAGAAGCTGTAAATATGAACATGAAACTGTGAGTAAACTTTTCTCTTTCTTTTTGCAGCTTCATTCAGCCTGTGCCTAGCGATTTTATCTAGCCAAGTAAGCAAGTCTGCCTGTGGATGTAGAGGGGAAAGGAGATAACCCCAAATAGGTTATTATTCCATCAAGGCCTTCTGCCTTCCAGGTTCGGGCCGCTACTTTGACCCTCTGCTGGGTGAGCCGCAGCGCTTCCACCTCCCCGCTCCACCGCACCTGCCATAAATGCGCGTGGCTGGGAGGGACCACAGACTTGGAGAGAGAGGAGGCTGTGGGTCTTGCTTGAACATTGCTGGAATGGAGGCGATTTTGGTTTCGGTGCCCCCCTCCATCTATGCCACTCTAGTTCCTTCAGAAAGGTCAGGGCCCTGCTGGTTGGTGTGTGTGTGTGTGTGTGCGCGTGCGCGTGCGCGCGCGCCTCTGGCCACGCTGACTACGGCTGCTGCAAACCCCCGATGCACACTTGTACGGGAATAAGTCCCAATCTAAACATTTGCACTGTAAGCTAACACTGTAACAGCACTACAAACTGGGCGAGAATCACAAAAGAAAATGCTGGTGTGACCAGATACAATGGAGGACAAAGTAAGTGCCTATACCTTTAACCACTGTATAGAAGAGGAAATCTTGGCAGGTGCAGCATTTTGCCCCCTTCCGTGATGAGCTCCACCTGCCAAGATTCCCTTTTCTATACAGTGTTAAAGATATAGGCAGTTACTTTGTCCTCCATTGCATCTGGTCACCCAAAAGATCCAGCTAGCCCGCCCAGCATCCTGTTTCCAAGTGCGGGCAGCCTCTGTGAAGCTCGCAAGATGGACTTTGCCTCCAGAATCGATTGGCTCGCACACTGCTCCTCCTCTTCGTACGGTTGCCTGCATGCCCCTCTCCTCTGGTCCTTTGTACGTAAATAGTCAGTTATACTTCCTTAAGTAACTTTAAAAGGCATCTGCGTCGAGACTTTGGTACTATGCAAATATAGTTCAATGCAATCGATTAAGGTTTGAAGGAGATGGTCGATCCGCTGAACATTCTTTATTAATTGTTGTTGGACAGCCCTAAGCATACAGGATCCAGTCAAGCAAGCCGAAGCACTCCGACGGAGGAGGCTGCCTACTAATGCATACTTACCTGGGAGGAGGAATAATCCCCATTGGCCACACAGCGTGGCTTACTCCAGAGTCAATATGCCAAAGATCGCGCTGCGCTTCCTATTTAATTTCAATGGGAGGAACTGAAAGACGTGCAAATCCGTGAGACTGAAAAAAAGCGCCCCCGTCCCGTGTGGCTGCAGAAACCAACGGCGTCAAGTCTCACAGATTGGGAGAGGAGAGAGAGCTGCAGAAGCTGCATCGGGGACACCCCGGTCCGCCCCGTCTACCGAAGCCACCTCAGCCCTCGAGGCCCAATGCCACAATGCACCAGCGACGACACCCACCCACCCTTGTGGGTTGAGCGCCGGACAGACGTGAAAACAGACCCCCCCCCTCCATGGGGGGCAATTTTTTTAAATTTTTTTTAATTTTTTCCATTTTTTTATTGGGGGCGCCGAAATCTGCCCCCCCCCGTGGGGGCGCAGGTTCGTCCCTGCCCTCTTCTCTTTCCCGGTTCCATCTAGAAACCCGCCTGCATTTCCTACGCCGGACTGGCCGCCGGAATGTAACGTTTCGGTTTTTCTGGCAGTCCGCAGAAAGTGGACTCAGTCAGTTATCAGATCTGAGTGCTCGGGAGTGGCGAAACCTTAAAAGGGATTTTTCGAAACCCGTGTACTGTATTGCTCTCCCTGAAGGAACACGCGGTTCTGGCCGGCGACACGCTCAGGGTCGCCCGTTCTCCGTAACACACGTGACGCGGAGGACTTGGACGCTTCACGACCATGCGGAGCTCTTGGGAGACGAGTCCGTAGTTCTCAAGGAGAGGGGGGGGGGGCATAGTGTAGGCAAGTCATGCCCCTCACTGACACACACACACACACACCCATCAAACAGGCAGTCTGTCTCAGAAACTCCTGTATTGCAATCCTTTCCCCCTTCGCAGCATAGAGCGGACCCGATCCTCCCTTCCACTTGCGAGCCACGGGAGACTCCCCTCCCCCCAAGGGAAGAGGCCCTCTTCCCTTGGGGGGAGGGGAGAGGAGAGACGTCTGGAGGAGGGAGGGAGACCAGATCCGGAGAGAGAAAGAGAGAATTTGCCGTCTTCCCCGATAATATTGGGGGCCGCCGGAATTCTTTCCCGTCATTCGAAGGACCGATCGTGAACCTCCTTCTCGCCAGTTGCAGGGTGTGAGTGTGCGTGTGCGCTGTTTTTAAAAGCCGCTAGCGCTAGGATACAAGTCAAAGACTATCCTGTATTAGAAACGGGACAAAAGGAGCTGAAGACCGGGGGGGGGGGGCTGTGCACGCGCGCCACCGCCCTCCTCAAACAATACGTTGGAAACTTCGAACTGAACGCCGACGACGCGTCTCTCAAAGTCACTTTTCGGGGGGTGAGACAGACTGAGCGCACAAGTCGTCGAGCGCGGCCCGGCGGCGAATCCCTTTCCCTGGCATTTTCGCACAGCCCCAACGCGGGGGGGGGGGAATCCTGCGGGGGGGGCGCAGCCTTTGTCCCTCGGCCTTTCTGCAACGTACACATTCGGGTTAAAGTCCCTGTCGAAAACAGCAGACCGAGAAGAGGGGGCGGAGGAGCAACACAAGTCGCGGCGGCTCCTTTCGGCTTCGCGAATCGCTTCACTGGGAGGCGAGCAGGCCAGGAAGAGACGCAGCAGCCAGCTGCCCCCCAGGGAGGCACACCGGCCCTTTCGTTCTCAATACCGTACAGGCAACGAAGACGGGTCGGGGTCCGGGGAGCCTGAATTTCACACGCACAGGCATACACACTGTATCTAGGCTTACCATATCCAAAGGGGGACAGGGTGCCTACACCTTTAACCATTGTAAAAAGAGGGAATTTGGGCAGGTGTAGCTCATAATGGAAGGGTGCAACAAGCTGCACCTGCCCAAATTCCCTCTTTTTACAATGGTTAAAGGTGTAGGCACCCTGTCCCCCTTTGGATACGGTAAGCCTAACTGTATTGCATCCCGCCACCCCTCCTTGCCCAGCTAGCGAGCCCCCCCCCCAGTGTCGTCCGAAGAACTCTCCACTTTTTTTGGGGGGAATCGCTAGGAGCCCGTGGCCTGCGACAGCTGAAAACAGAACCCGCAGAGCTGTCCGTTCGGACGTTCGCCCCAAACAGAATGGAACACACCAGAACTGCCGGACTGCCGCAACACGTGGCCCGCTGAACACAGAGAGCCGCCCCCCCCCCGCCCCGTTCTAAGAGGATGTCATTGCGTCGCCGCTGCTTCCGGATCTGATCAATACTGTACATGAGGAGGAATCGCAAATTATAATAATGTATCCAGCTGTTGAATCTGCTCCTTCGATCAATCTGGAACGTTTGGACTGATGGAAAACTAACAAGAACCTGCCTTATTTCGTTATTGCAATTTAATCCTCCCCTTCGCTTGCTCTGAGGATCTCATGGTTCTTCCCTTCCCCATCGTACATACAACCCCCACAACAACCCTGTGAGGTCGATTAGGCTGAGCAATAGTGACTGATGACTGAAACTCACAGCGCAATCCAACGTAAGTATCTATCCGGGCTGCCCGTTGGATCCCATGCTTGCTCCGGGCTATTCTGCAGTGGCCCAGAGGTCTACTCTGGGGAATTCCCCTGATGTAGAGCTGGGAGGCTGCAGTGGGCCTCCTCGGACATCCGCCAGCTAAGTCACAGGAGGTCGTGTAATGGCCGAGCTGGCCTGGCGGTGAGGGTGGCTGGCCTTGCGCAGGCCGCCCTTACTCCGGAGTCATTGCAAACGTGCCTTACAGCATGTTTGCAATGGCTTCTGGCGGCAGAGCACCGCTGCCGGTTAGCAGGTTTGCTCTGTCAGTGAATTTAATGGCTGAATGGGGAGTTAACCCCCAGGCTGTAGCCTGACTCATTACAGGGCCTCCCCCCCCCCCCAATGGCTCTCAACTACCTTGGTGTTCCACCAATCACATGTTCTCCATACAGGGACAGACTGATCTTTTCAATACCACTTCCTGGAGAGGGGGAGAAAAGCAGGTAGTGATTGACCAGCTGGATCACCAGATTTTTTAGGGGGTCCAGGTTCTAAAGAAAACACCTTGGGTGGAACAAGAGAAAGGACTCACCCCTCCAAGCCCCCCCCCTTCATTCAAGAGATGTGCAAAACAACCACCGTGCCATTCAGGAGAGTGGGAGTGAATAGGAAGAGAAAATGTCTCTTAATCAGACCGTTTTACTTAGGCCGTGGTTTTGAGGGAACGGAGCAGAACTTTTTAACAGCTGCTCCATATGATTGGGTTGAAACAAAGCAGCCCCCCAATGTCAGCATGTACGTGTTACACAACAACACAACACAACACATGCACACCTCTCCACCTTCAGCACACAAACTGATGGCTTTTATCATCCACCTTCAATTCTGGAACTGAATCAGAGCTATTTGGGAGAAAATCATAGGTATTTTCTGTTATTATGCTACCTTTCTTTGTCAGTTGAATTATATTCGAAGAAAAAGGAGTGCTTTCAGGTGTGTGTGTGTGTGTGTGTGTGTGTGTGTGTGTGTGTGTGTGTGTGTGTGCGCGCGCGCTTTCCCCCTCCCTTACAAAAACCTTCATTCACAACTCAGAAAAGCCAAGAGCCATGTGGGACCTTCAATCTTAAGCCCATGTATTGATGCATTTCACATCATTTTCTATAAATGTGCAAAATTGTTGTAGGCTTTGACATTGCAGCAGAGGAGCTGTGTGGTCTCTTAAGAGATAACCCAAAACATAAGAAAAACCCTGCTGGATCAGGCCAATCTAGCCCAGCATCTTGTTTCCCACAGTGGCCCACCAGTGGTGGCCCCTGGGAAACTATTGCTCTGCAGTGGTAGTCAGAGGAAGCCTGCAGCTGAACCTGGAGGTCGTAGCACTTAGTCATCATCACAATGAGATGATTGAGGACCATTGAGAGGCTGGTCCTCTAAGAAATACAGGCCTTTGCTATAACACTGGCAATGCCTACAAGGTTTTAAGAAATACAGGCCTTTGCTATAACACTGGCAATGCCTACAAGGTTTCTGGAAGGATGCTGACAAAAGAAAACTAGACCATCATCATCACCATCGTCATGTGTGAATTGGTTCAATGAAGGATAATCTCACACTTTATTGACCTGCCCTTGAGAGGCAGTTCTGCAGATCTCAACAGAGGTTAGAGAACCTGACCTTACACATTACATTGCTTCAGAGTACCCTAAGATGTCTCAAATGCACCCCCACCATTATAAACTTAGGGATGCTTGTGAAATTTGAAACTCATCTGAATTTGCCCCTGAATTTTGAAGATTCAAATTACCTGATATTATTTCTGAAGTGGAACGGATATATCTGAAATTTCCTATTCCGGGAGTTTTGTTCCTGAATTTTGTACAGAGTGCTCTGCATGCTTGCCAAGACCTCCAATTTATCCAGTTCCTTTGTGCCTCCTAAGTTACTAACGTGGAAGTGTGCACTGATATAATTCCAGAAACAATTATCTCAATGTGATTGTATCAAGATTCTTTTTGTGTCATTTTTTTTAACCAATGCGATCCTATTAGCAATCACATCAAGACTTTTTTTTTTTTTGCAATGTTTTAATCAATGCATCAGTACATTGGTAATGTACAGGGGTGAAAGGTGCAAATGAGTGGAAGGAGATGAAAGCTGAAGCAAATGCTGCATGCTTCAATTCTGGACTTCCTTTTAGAGATCTTTCTAGTTGAACTGGAATTCAGGAAGAGTCAAAGGCAGGGCGGAATGAACCCAAGGAACAATAAAGGAACAGAACAGAATCGTGGCTTGACGTCTCTGTGTAAAGTGTGTATATAACAAACACATGTATCATGTGGGTACACTCACCGGGGAGGCATGAGTTGAGTGTACACACAGATTTGCCTACAATAATGTGTGAAATGACCCTTGCAGCGAAGGGCACAGTTTTATCCTGTTTAGGTACAGGAACTATTACAAAAAAAAAAAAAGTAGCTCTAGTGGTAGAGGTCTTGCCTTGCATGCAGAAGACCCCCAGGTTCGATTCCTGCCATTTCCAGGGAAGACTGGGAAAAGCCCTTGCATGAGACTGTAGAGCAGTTGCTGCACTGGTCAGTGCAGTAGATAACAATGCTGAGTTCAAGGAGCCAATCTACAGTGGAAGGCGGCTTCTTCCGTTGCAAATGCTGGTCACCGCTCAGTTTAGACCACTAGAGGAGACTTGAGTTGATCAGGGGTGGTTATTTGCATTGAACCCTGTTCGTACTTGCTTCAGGGCGGTGGCACCACTGTAGAGAGACCTGTGGACAGAAGCGTCGTAACGTAGGGGGCCCTGGTGACCAGGGCCCCAGGCTCCGAGTTTCCGGGGGCGCTCACCTTGGACTCGAAGCTGGAGCGCGGCGCCCGCCCGCAGACGGGCGGCGCTCCAACTTTCGAGTCCGAGGTGAGCGACAGCGTCGTCGTCGTCTAGGCAGCACGCGCAGCACGCGCCCAGACCCTGTGGCTGCGCGCGCGCGCTGTGCGCGCGCGCTGTGCGCGTTGCCTAGACGACAAGAGGCTCTCTCGCTCCTCGGACTGGAAAGCTGGAGCACGGTGCCCGCCCGCAGCCATAGCGGGCGGGCGGCGTTCCAGCTTTTGAGTCCTGAGCACAGCGTCGTTTGACGTCACGTGACGTCATATGTCACGTGACGTCCGGGGGCGCTCGGCCAGCCCCCGCCCCCCCTAGCCCCAGGTGTCCGGAGGGCTGAAGATGCCACTGCCTGTGGAACTCCTTCCCACAGGATGTGGTGATGGCACTTGGCCTGGATGCCTTTAAAAGGGGTTTGGACAGATTTATGGAGGAAAAGTCCCTCACAGCTTACAAGCCATGATGGGGATAAGCAACCTCCTGGTTGTAGGAGTAGGTTTTCTTTGTGCCAGGTGCAAGGGAGTGGCAACTGGACGCAGGTCTCTTGTTGTCTTGTGTGCTCCCTGAAGCATCTGGTGGGGCCACTGTGTGATACAGAAAGCTGGACTAGATGGGCCTTTGGCCTGATTCAGCAGGGCTCTTCTTATGTTCTTATGTTCTTACGTAGGAGGTTGTGTGAACCACGTACAAGCAGGCCTGGTGCCATCTTGTTGTGCTCTTCCCACCACTTCTGCTAGAGGAAAAAGAACCTCTCTCTCTCTCTCTCTCTCTCTCTCTCTCTCTCTCTCTCTCTCTCTCTCTCTCTCTCTCTCTCTCTCTCTCTCTCTCTCTCTCTCTCCAAGCTACAGGTTGATATTCCCTCAGCAGCTGCTCCAGGCTCTTGGTAGGTATTAAGGGCCAATCCGTGGCACACTGTATTCTAAATAACAGGCTCCATTCAGTATCTCAGCACCCAGGGTAAACATGTGTTCATTGGCTTGAAATACCTTTCAGTGACACCAGCCATTTGCCAGGATGGAATCACTGTATGTAATGGATAATTGCTCGGCAATTAAACAATTTGGAAGCCATGAGGCAGGATCATTAGAGTAGAAACAAATGGAAGGCAGGTTGATTGGCCTTTCTGGAAACAGCAGTTGTCCTGACAGAGCCCAATTGAGTTGCTCTGGGGGAAAAACACAGCCCCTTGTTTCCGCTGGGGTTTCTTTGGGGAAGGGGAGATTGTCACCTCCTGCCTCCTCGCTGTGGGTTGTGATTCCCCATCTCATTTGGAAAACAGTCAGGGACTTGTAAGGTCTGTCTGAAGGTCACTTCACATCACTCAGGAATGGCTCTTGTTTTCGGTTCCGTGATGCTGCCTGGCACAGAAAATGGGGAGGCTGCTGGGGAACAGGGCAGCCAGCCGCCCCATGTCTGGTTCTCCCACCGTTGTGTCTAGAACAACGGATCTTGTCCTGGCACTACTGCTCCATGGATTCCCTTCTCCTGATTTACATCCTGGGTTGCTGCTGGAGAGAGAGGGCAGAACATATCATGCTGCCTGGAGTGACGGACGTTGAACTAGATATTATGGAGGGGAAGGAGAGACGTGAAATGGGGCAGCCATTTCCTGCAGTGGTGGTTGTACAAGGTGTCGCTCTACCCTGCACCTCGAGCTCATATATATATATATATTGAGCCAGGATGGTGTAGTGGTTTGGGAGTCGGACTTAGACCTGGAAGATCCAGGTTCAAATCCCCGCTCAGCCACGAAGCTTCCTGGGTGACCTTGGGCCAGTCACTATCTCTCAGCCCCACCTACCTCACAGGGTTGTTGTGAGGACAAAAAAGAGGGGAGGAAATATGTACACCACTCTGAGCTCTTTGGAGGAAGGGTGGTATAAAAATGTGAAAATATATATATATATATATATATATATATATATATATATATATATATATATATATATATATATATATATATATGTATGTATGTATGTATGTATGTATGTATGTATGTATGTATGTATGTATGTATTCACAATCTACCATAGTCACATCCCTGCCCAGACACCTACAAGTCTATGAGTTACAACAGATCAGGGATTCTGGCGATTAGAGCTACACAAACTCATAGTCAAAGGCAGCCAATTAATATTCTTCTTTGATAGACAAGGGACGCTGAGACTGAGAGAGAAGCAGGTATCAGCACAAGAGCAGCCACAGCAGGGAGACTTTGATCTGCTACTGTTAATCTGTTGGTAGTCCATGTACTGCACATCACACCATGGTCTGCGAACAGACTCCAGCCTGCCTCCGCCCTGCTCACCTCTGGTCTAAGGAGTGCCGCCTTTGATACTCAAAGGATCCAGAGAAGAATTCAAGGGCCTTCGGTGCTCCAAGCTAGACAGGTCTCAGCCTGGTCAATGTCTATATGTCTTGGTGGAAGATTGCTTGGGTCAGGTGGAAGCATGGAAGCAGCCTTGAGAGTGGGAGAAGAGTCCAGGGAATCCATGGACTTGCCTCAGTCATAAGATTGAGCTTCCTCCCCAAGTGGAAGCTGCCTTGGTGGAAATGAATGCATTCCACAGCCCATGGTGGCTTTTGCCATGACCCTGAAAAAATGCCTTACTCTTACGACGCTGACTGCCAAGGTGGTAAAATATAAACAAAACAGTCTGTCTCCAGGCCAGCTGCTACTTCTGTGCACTAAAGCCCCCCCCCCTTTAGAAGAGGCTCTTTGGAGTTTGACAAGGAGGTTCTCATGCAACTATCATTCCCACCTCCCTCAAGTACCTGCAATTGTCCCCACAGTGAAACCTGAGCATTGAATCAGGTCGAAAGAATGTCTTGGAATGGTTTCATCTCCCTCTTCCAGCCCCGCCTTCTCCATTCCTCTTGGGTGTTTCTTTTCTCCTCTTTCGAACTCGTTCCCACCCCTTCACCATGACATTGAGTCCTCACTGCCAGGTGTGCAAACTTCCTCTCTCTCCCCTGACACATCTTTGGCAGGACATACAGGATGGAGCACAGCAGGTCAGGGTCGGGGATGAGAAATTATCTATATACTGTATACAGTATATATATATATACTGTGTGTATATATACTGTGTGTATATACTGTGAATATATACTGTATATACTGTGTGTGTGTGTGTGTGTGTGTGTGTATAGATAGATAGATAGATAGATAGATAGATAGATAGATAGATAGATAGAGAGAGAGAGAGAGAGAGAGAGAGAGAGAGAGAGAGAGAGAGAGAGAGAGAGAGAGAGAGGTGGCTTTAAGCCAGCCATTATCTTACCTCAGCCTCATATCTGTAATAAGAAGATAATGCTGAAGTGCCTTTCAGGGTGGTTGTGAGGACTGTATGGACACCTACATGACTATTGCCATTTCCTTGCTGACTCCCCTTGTCTCACTTGGGTCACCCCTCTCTCTCCAGCACTCTACTGCCAAAACTGTTCACCTCTCGCAATGTTTGGATCATGTGACATCCCCACTTAAATTCCACATGGGTTTCCTATCCACTCCCAGATCTTGCCCAAGATTCTCATCCTTACCTAAAAGAAAATATCCTTGTCTTACTTTCGCTCCACTCTCATATCCCAACACATCATCATCATCATCATCATCATCATCATCATCATTATTATTATTATTATTATTATTATTATTATTATTATTATTATTATTATTATTATTATTATCATTATCATTATCATTATCATTATCATTATCATTATCTTCTTCTTCTTGTTGTTGTTGTTGTTGTTGTTGTTGTTGTTGTTGTTGTACTATCAGTGTGCATGACACTATACCTGTAGTGCAAAGACAGGTCTCTGCTCCGAGCACTTACCGTCTAGAGATGTTGACACACGGAAGATGCAGAGTGGGGCAAGGTGATGGGGCAGGAAGTAAACTGGAGAAGTATAGGTAATTCTTTCAGTCTAACATACATAGGCTGAGTTAACCAATGCCAAAGGCTTTATGGAAAATGTGGCTCTGTTGAAAGGGAGTGAGAAAGCTTGCTGAGGAGGTTCCGGACGGCAGGTCCAAGCTTAAGAGGAAGCAAGGGAGAAAGGGCAGAGTTGTTTGAGGGAGCTGGAGCTCTTCTGAGGCTGGTAGAGCTGGAGTAGCAAATGTCATGTAGTGTAGTAGCAAATGTCATAGTCAAGAGTGTAGTAGGTTATGATGAGGACTTGGAGAGTTTTGGAGGGGCAAGGCAGAGAGGGGCAAGGATACCTTCAAAACTCTCCATGGTCTTGCCAGTATCTCCTACTCCCTCTGTTGCCTTCTTTGTGTGGTTTTCTAAATTGCATGCCCCTTGGGGCAGGGACCTGTACTCCCACTTAGCAGGTCAATTTATCATCCTTTCTTTGCCAAATATTCCTAAGGCATGAGAAGAAAGTGCTCAGAAAGCCAAATGCACTGAGTATAAGGAACACTATACTACTCAGTTGTTTTCCTTGGGTGTCAGGTGCCTTTTCTACAGCTGCTGTTTCCACTGCTTGGCCCCCTTGGCACTGAAATTGGGGGCAGAGTTGCAGTCTGAATGATGGTCTTAAATCGGAGTCAGATGGATACTTCTCAGGTCATCAGGCATGTTTTCCAGGTGCCTCCAATTCACTAGAAACCCTTCACATTTATTTTATTATGTATTACAGGCATGTTATCTTAAATTCCATGTTTATATATAAAATACCAGCACATAGGTAAAGGTGACCCCTGACAATTAAGTCCAGTCGTGTCCGACTCTAGGGTGTGGTGTTCATCCCCATTTCAAAGCCGAAGAGCCGGCGTTGTCCGAAGACGCCTCCGTGGTCATGTAGCCGGCACGACTCTCCTTGCTGCAGCGCATAGCATGCGGCTGGAACACAGAGCGCTGTTTACCTTCCCGCAAGCGGTACCTATTTATCTACTCACATTAACATGCTTTGGGACTGCTAGGTTGGCAGGAGCTGACCAAGCAACGAGAGCTCACCCCGTCGCGGATTCGAACTGCCGACCTTTCGATCGACAGCTCATGGTTCAGCGGTTTAATAACCCAGCACATACAACTGCTAAATATACATCCACCTGCAAATAGACAAGAACATTGTTAAGAGCTTAAAACTAAAGAGTTCCCCTCTTATATGAAAATATGGACATGTTGCACAGGCACATACAGCAGAAAAATGAATAGTGAGAATTTGGGCATGTATTCAAATTCCCTCTGAAAAAAAAAAATGCAGCAGCATCACCTTACAAACACCTGACCAACCCACTGCCAAGGCTGTCATTCCCACATTCCTAAGACAAGAAGATCTCCGGAGGGATTAAATTGCCCACTTGCTTCTTGCATGCTCTTTTCATCATAATGAGTACATTGCAAGCAAGAGTCTAGAGATACGACAATCCATTCCCGATTATGTTACAGCACAAAACAATGTTTAACCAGGACGTTTTACTGCAAAAAGAAGGATTTGTTTATGACTTTGGAAGGGACAAAACATTAACGGACTTTACTTCAACACCAAATGCTAAAATAACTAGGCAGTTTAGGAAGACGTTAATAAACTTGTCTTGTTTTTGGTCTGTAGTCCCCGCAGAGGGAAAAGACGGGGTATAAACACAGAACATAAATAGAATGAGTGTTTTGTCGTAATGGCTAAATGCAGAAACAGATAGAGAGGGAAGTCAGATTCTAAGCAGGTGATAATTTTTGTTCACCAATGAAATTATACTTCCCAGAACTACAAAGGAAGTTCTTCAACCCCTTTGTGTAATGAAAAGCCCTTCGGTACATTGCCCCCCCCCCCACTCCTGGATCAGCCCCTGCAATGCCAAACACAGTGTGTGACACAAATGGCAAGGAAATGCACCAGTGTAAGAGACTCAGGGTTCCAGTCCTGCTGGCGCCTTGCGCTGCCAGAATGTGTTCCATCAGCGCATGGTCCTCCATTACAGCAGCATGAAAGCTGGGTGGTCGCTGTCATACACTGGCAGGCTGTCGCCGCAAACGCTGAGAAGCATGGCAGCTGTCGCAGTGGCTCTGGGAGACTCCACAGGTGCTGGTATGTTGGGGGTGGGGGGCCATAGGCAGGGAGGGGGAGTAACAGGGTGTGATGGGGAGGAATCAGGGGGTGTGTTGGGGGAGGGAGGGGTGGATTGGGTGGAGGTCGCACATAGTGGAACTTATCCCCCGTTTTTTGCCCGCTTTGCCCCCTGGTTCTCCTTGAACCTGTGCCAGCTATATAGGTGGCATAGGTCCAAGGAGACCCATAGGTGATCAGGCAACCTACCTGGGGATAAGTAAAATGCATTTTTACTTACCTCCTGTCCAACCCCCCCCCCCCCATTTGTGCAGCTGCATGCTATAACGTGGGAGGGATAGGATCGGGCAGTTAGAGCCCAATTCTACCCCCCACCAATGTATGCAATGCAGCCACACTGCCCGAGCCTGTGCTCCATGCAATGGTGCGTGTGTGTGTGTGTGTGTGGGGGGGGACAAACAGATACTCTTTGAGTGGTAAGTAAAACTTTATTTTGCTAATCTCTCCGTAGGCTGCCTGGCTTTCAATGGATCTCCTCGACCCTATGCCAGCTATTTTGCTGGTGTACGTCCAAGGAGAGCCAAGGGGTGTGTTGGGCCTGGATAAAGGGGTCGCATCCTGGTGTGCACTGCTGCTAGGGAATGCGGACGAAGGCCTGGAAGTCTTCATGGAAAAGACAGATCTTCAGAAGAAAATGAGTGGAGAAGTCCTCCGTGGGTGTTACGGGAGGCATTTCCAAGCGCACCGTGAGCAAGGGAGGAAGGACAGAGTTGTTCGAGGGAGTAGGAGACCATCAGACAGCTGGTCGTGGTGGGACTGAAAGGGGGAAGGTCCTAAGCAAGAGTGTCGTGAGATATGACAGCTGAGAGGTCAGGAGAGGTGAGGCCATGGAGGGCTTTGAGGGGTCTGGAGCCTTTCAAGGGAGAAAGCGGGATGGACACGTCTATCTGTGGTGACCAGTCACGACGACAGATTCAAAGGCTGCTGCTGCTGCTGGATGCCAGTTCCTGAGAAGCAACAGCGGGAAAGGGCAGCGTGCCGGCGACATATCCAGCTTCTGAGCATTCATCCTGAGGCATCTTGTTGGGTGCCGGCTGCTGGACCAGAAGGACCTTTGGACTGACTGATCCACTAGGATTCTTCTTCTGCTTGCATAACTGTTGAAAGGAACAAGCTGAACCCAAAACAGCAGACAGGGAAGGGGTTCGACATCCTTCCTGCCTGGCAGCTTCCACACACACGCTGGTACTCTGCTCAGAAGGGCATTTTGTTCCATTACAACACCAGTCTTTGTTTTTCTAGCATTCATTTGAGGGCAATGTGCGGTTTTGCCTTTCTAAAAGTTTAGTACTATGGCCCTTTGCAGAAGCCAGTCTGATTGCTCCTCTGCCATCACATCTTTTCCTGATGCAGCCAACAGCTGTGTGACTTGAACAGTGTGCACATCCGATCCCTTCTCTTGGTTTCTCAAACGGCTACAGGATGAAGTCTGTAGGGAACTTTGGAGAATCCTGCTTTAAGTAAGGCCCACAGAGATGCTTCATTAACCCAATTAAACAGGTGGATGGAGAGAGTCTCTCTGATCATTTACACCTTACTAATGAAGTGTGTGATGGTTCATCTCTTCCAAACAAGATACACTTAAGAAATGCCCCAGTGCAGGGAAAGTGGAAATTAATTAAGTGAAAGGAGGAGGAGGAGGAGATGAGATTATACCAAGGGAATTGGAACAGGCAACAGGAACCTGGCTGATTAGTCATTTATCTGTGTGTCTTTCTTTCTTTCAAACCAATGGCTGAGAGATCAAGTTACAGGAGAACTTTCCAGGCTTGAAGTGACAGGACTTTGTGTAATGCAAAGTGCAAAATACAATGAAGATCTTATATTTGTATTTATTATCTTTACCCGTGGTGCAACCCGGTCCTGAAGATTCGGGCACATATACTGCAATAAGAAGTGGAAAATGTGAGAACATCTCAAAGCTAATAAAATAGTACAAAAAAAGGATAAAATTAGGATTGCCAGATAGTGGCCTGGGGAACTTGCATGATACCTTGTCCCCCCAATGGACAGGAAGAGGAGGCAGTTCAAGGCCTTTGGCAGACCTGCTTCCTGAGTCCCTTCAGACCATGGAGTTGTGATGGATTGCACCTGGGACCCTACACAAGTCCTACTGGTTGTTACAGCTTTAGGTTGTGCTGGGAGATAGTGTCAGTGTCAGAAGGTGACCTCACTATGCAGTTGCCAATTCTCCACCCTGAGACCCCTTCTGTGCGTTTATATGCAGTGGCGATGGAGTGACTCTACCCAGGTAGAAGAGGGGCCACCCATGGAGGGCAGTTTACTGAAGCCTGGAGCCGACTCTTGAGGGTGGGGCTTTAGCTCAGCAGCAGACCCCTCCCCCCTGCCTTGTATGCTGAAGGTCCCAATTCCTTCCAGATGCTGATGTCTGCAGGCAGGGCTGGCAAAGGCCAAATTCGTTTGACAACCTGGAGATTCCTGCCAATCATTGTAGACAACAACACTGACCGCAGTCTGACTCACTAGAAGGCTGTTTCCTATATCCACAGCAGAAGCATCCCATGGCTTAGGCAAAGGCATTAGGTATTAGCCTGAAAAAACAAGAAATGACCACACATTTGTTGCTGGAAAAGATCTTCTAGTGACGTTGGCCTTTGTTCATCAGGATCCACCTGGCACCAGCCTGAAAATTATTAGCAGATAATTTGTACAAGAATACTCCTGCAGTACAAGAATACTCCTGCAGTCTTTGAGGAGCTTATGCCTAGAGCAGGGTTTCTCAGTCTGTGGGTTGTGACCCACTACTTCCGGAGCCTGACCTACCTTAAGCAGCCACTCCCGCATCACTCCAGCCCGGAGATGGCCTCCGCAGGCTTCCAGAAGTGACCCGGAGGTCACTTCCTGTTTCACTAACACGACTTCTGGTCACATCAGGAGGTCTTTCTGATGCCTCCAGAGGGTCGTCCTGAGCTGGAGCGATGTGGGAGCAGCTGCAGGCGGTGGGTCACACCCCACCGCCAGAGGACAGGGGTGGGGAACCAAAGCCGGGTTTGGGAACCACTGACCTAGAGCTAAGGCATGCCACACAACTTTCTGACAACCAAAAACAGAACTGGAAGCCAACTGTCGTCAAAGTTGTATACCTAATCCCACTGTTCCAGTTGTTCCATTAGCCTGACTCCTCGATTGAATTTGGTCATGGAGTTGGTTGGTGAGGACAACTAGGGTCGGGGATGCTTCTGTTGTGTTGCTAACAATGTTGTTCTCTCTGAGTCAGGAAGCTCCTGGGTTTGTTGCAAAGTGTGGTTGTTGCCCATGGAATTTCCCAAGGAACAGAAAGGCTTTGTCCAAGCCAGCCTGATAGACTTGGGGGGAGGGGGGGATGTGTGTGTGATTGTGCCAACAATAAAAAGTGTGGCTTTCCTCAGGGGCTGTGGATTTGAGGTCTCTTGCTTCTGAAACCATGTTGTTGGCCTGGGTTGTACTCTCCAGCACTATGTATACATGCAAGAGCCTTTGAACGATATAAATAAAAGAAAGAAAAAGGCTTATCAATCAACACGTCAGATACAAAATTTCATAAGCTGTCAACTGACAAATTCTAAATGACCTTGCATGTCAAGTATCAAATATCCACTGAACATCAGACTTTGAAAAATAACACAAGTGCATATCAAGTAAAGATACCACAAACCTGTGGTGAATATTAGGCAAATCTGTCAACACTCAGGTGATGATTGGTGAATATTTGACAGCAAACGTGACTGATGGGCTTTTGTGGGACCCGACTCATTTCTGCTGTACAGTTTTTCCCACAGCAACGGCATCATAATCCTTCTCAAATCATTGGCTGAATCTTGTTGTTTCTGTGGGGGAAAAACAATAGGCCTGCAGATTAAGGCTGTATTCTGTGGTCCTGGTAGCACAGTGGGATTTGGGGTACTCACATCAATCCTATCAATTCCTGGCATCGTTTTGCCTTTACTCCTGGTAATTAATCTTTTCATGAATTGCTGTCACATTTAGAGCCATTTCATTAAGTTTCTTTCCATTTTATGTAACGGCTTGCTGCGTCTCACATCTGCTCCATCAACTGGGAGAGGTCACGCCGAGGGGGGGGGGCGGCCCTGGTCCCTCCTTACCCCTCCCTCACTTGTTTTTCTTATTGCCAGACATGGAGTCAGATAAACAAACTTATGTAACCCCTGCCTACATGCCAGGAGGACTACAGCTTCCGAAGCCAAAGGCACGGAGAATCATAAAGCAGGAATATCTTTCTGTATTCAGGACAATTCCTGCAAGTGAGTCCTGACACCCTGACTGCTTTCAAACAACTCGTTTTCTCCAGAATGGATGCCTTTCTCTCCATTTTTATACAAAAGCCAGATGATAGGGTTGTTCCATGCCGGTGTTTTCTGTGTTGTCTTCCCATCTTTCTTCATATCTGATTTGTGGTTATTTTTTTCAAATTTAAAATGCCATTGTTGCAGTGCCAACCTATCCAATGAGGACTGAAAAAACGCTATTGGGGTTTCCTAGGGCTGCTGTTCCTTTAATTTTTCTCCATGCCTCTTTTTTTTAAAGCAGCTTCTGCTACTTTAATTAGGTGCTTCCTGTGCACTGGCACAGTATTCGATTCCTTAATTGGTCAGGTCCTCCTGTTCCTTCCAACGGGTAGAGGCTTTATTTCTGCCTCCCTCTGCAGACTGCAGTCACTGCAATTACACATTATGCGATTGTTGTTTTAACCTTTGCTAACCTGTACTGAATGCCATGTGATCTACTTCTGACTAAGAAGAGTGTGGTCTTGCTAGGTGGGTGCATATTGCCAGATTTTTATGGGGAATAATTCCATGCGGAACTCTTGTTTCAATTCTACTTCCAGCCAATTGGGGGGGGGGGACTATGCCTCAGCAGTGCTAAAGGGACCTGGGATTGAAGCAACCTGTGTCAGGACTCCTCCTGCTAGGCAGGTACATGTACTGGACCCTGTGTCACTTTCCCAAAGCTGCCCACCCGGCTTTTCCAGTAAGGAGCATTCGAGGGAAGCCAAAGTGATTTTGAGCACTGCCATGCCACAGCGTGTCAAGAGTTATCTTGTGTTTTGCTGTCTTTGGACACCAATCCTATCCTCCACCGTGCTATAGCAGGGCTTCTCAACCTGTGGTACGAGTACCCCTAGGGGTATGCGGACCAACGGCAGGGGGTATGCCAGAGCCTGCCCCTTATCAGCATCAATCAGTAGTTAATTAGAACTTAGTTAATGCGAGTAGATAAATAGGTACCGCTTGCGGGAAGGTAAACAGCGCTCCGTGTTCCAGCTGCATGCTACGCACTGCGGCAAGGAGAGTCATGCCGGCCACATGACCATGGAGGCGTCTTCGGACAATGCTGGCTCTTCGGCTTTGAAATGGAGATGAGCACCACACCCTAGAGTTGGACACGACTGGACTTAATTGTCAGGGGATACCTTTACCTTTAATTAGAACTTAAATGCAATCCCCCCTGTCTGTCTGTCTGTCTGTCTGTCTGTCTGTCTGTCTGTCTGTCTGTCTGACTCTCTCTCTCTCTCTCTCTCTCTCTCACACACACACACACACACACACACACACACACACACACAGTTAAGACATTTTTTCACATTTAAAATTATTTTATTACTTTTTCATTTAATGATTAATGAGCTAATTAATTAATTGATTAATCCAATTAATTAGCAACTAATTAACAGGGGGTACTTCAGAAAATTGGACCATGATAAGGGGTACACGGGCCTCCAAAGGTTGAGAACCCCTGGGCTATAGCATGCACCTGCGCCAATGGAAGCTGTGCTACATGCTGAGGTGGGGGAGGGGATCAGACAGCCTACAGGAGGTAAGTAAAAATATCTTTCAGTACTTCCTGGGTAGGCTGCCTGATCACCAATGGGTCTCCTTAGACATACGCCAGCCATTTTGGTGGCATATGTCCAAGAAGAGAATAGAGGCGGCGGGGAAGTTTTAAAAAGAAGGGATGAGATCTGTTCTAGCAGGTGCGATTGCTGCCGGATCCGCCCCCTCCCTCCCCTGACAGGCCTCCGGTTCTTCCCCCAACATGTCCCTGTACTCGCCCTCCCCAGTTTCTTCAGTTTCTAGGATGTTGGGAATCTTTAGCTTAAGTGTCGGGGTGGTGGTGGTTTCATCTGAACTGTCCCTCGACATTCACTGCTAATACTAAATGGAGATTCAGCGAGAAAGACCCCGAATGCTGGAAAGTGGGCCGAGGAGTGTATGTGCGCACTCACAGTGCACTCACCCCACAAACATGGAAAGAGAGGTCGGTAGACAAGAGATCATTGGAACCAGCCCAAAAAAGATCTTGCCATTTCAGCTCATCTTGAGACGGCGTCCGGATCCTGCCCGCTTGCCACTGTTATCCAGGCCCTGGTACCATCTAGGTTTGCTTCCTGCACAGGGGGCCACCTTCAAAGACTACTCAGAAACTCCAGCTGGTTCAGAATACAACTGAACAGTCTTCAGATTATTGACTGGAACCGACTATTCAAAACACACTTTGGCACACTATTTAAGAAAAAAAATCCTCACATTTGTTTCTGGGCAAATTCAATGGCCTGTTCTTGTAACATCTTCTCAAATGATGCTCTCTTGTCATGTTCGCAAATGAGTTGGAGCCAGGGCAACTGAAGGAGATGAATCTGCCTGTTGCTTAACATCTGCTTCAGATCGAAACTTTTGGGTGGCCGGCTACTGGAGACAGTGGTGCTGTCTGTCCCTGCTGGAACACACAGCTCAACTGGCATCAGAGGCGTAACTGCCTCCGTTGGCGCCCGGAGCAAGGGGGGGTTGGCGCCCCTACAATAAAATATCGCCGCGGCCGACAGGTCGTGGCACGCTCCGGAGGGGGGGGCGGCGCGCTCCGGGGGGTGGCCCGGCGGGACCCTCTGGCGGGCACCTCCCCCTCAATCGGGAGAGCCGGCTCGGGGACGTCTTCCCCGGCCGGCTGCCCGGGGCCTTCTAAGGAAGGCCCGCTGCGAGAAAAGGCTGCCCTTTTCCCTCAGTAACATTCTGAGCATGCGCAAAAAGAACGGTATAAATACCGTTCTCGCAGCGGGCCTTCCTTAGAAGGCCCCGGGCAGCCGGCCGGGGAAGACATCCCCGAGCCGGCTCTCCCAATTGAGTGGGCCGGTCGGACTCGAGTCTCCGAGTCGGACTCGGAGACTCGAGTCCGAGTCCGACTCGCGGGTGGGGCGCCCTTCGGGAGATGGCGCCCGGAGCCGGTGCTCTGCCCGCTCCGCCCTAGTTTCGCCTCTGGCTGGCAGTGGTGCTGTCTGTCCCTCAGGAACACACAGCTCAGCTGGCTTCGCTGTGATTTGCCTGGAGCTGCAACCGGTCTTCTTCTTGCCTTGTTTATGGTCCTCCTCCTCTGCTATTTTTCTGCTATGATGCGGATTTATCATCGTTTTAGTATTTTCCATTTTAATTCATTTTCAGGTTTGTTGTTCTTCTTGCTGTTCTATTATTAGCTGTGTTTAAATCCTTCGGGCTTAAAGGCATGATAGAAATGTTTTGTTTTTTTAAAAAAATCTAAATAAATATATATTTTACTTTCTCTATTTCTAACGTTTCCACCCCCACCCCCATGTTGATATTGCCAAAACAGGAGCATGCACACCGAATATGGAGGCTTCTGGGTACTCACTGAACCCCAGAGCTTTGCAGAAGTTATGAAACTTATTTTCAAAAAGACAACCAGAGGAGGCATAAATAAAGGGAGCTTGTGGATTCCTAGAGATACCTCAACATTGTGACAAGAACATTTGCAGGGTGGACAGGACACAAAAGGGTGTTCAGTTTCACGTTCAACATTATTGCAACAAATTTGGAACTACCGGTACTTTTTACGACTGATTTTGTGAAAGATGGGCGGAGGGAAGAGAGATTGGAGACAGAACAATACAAACAGACGGAAAATGGGATGAAGGTTTGAAGTAAAAAACCAGAGAGAGAGAGAGAGAGAGAGAGAGAGAGAGAGAGAGAGAGAGAGAGAGAGAGAGAGTCCTTTACAGCCTGAGTACTGTACTGCAATTGAGCCTCTCTGCAACCCAACACTGTAATCCAGGGCATGCTTACTCTGACGTAAGCCTTACTGTGTCCAGTGAGATTTATTCACAGGGAAGATGAGCACACTATAACACAGGGGTGGCCAACCTTTCAACATGAATGCTCCTGGTCCTTTATTATGATTGTATAGGTGAGGGCATTTCAGCAGGTGCAGCTGCTTTAGCAGCACCATCAGCACTTGCAGCTGCCCAGGTTCTGTCTTACACACAACTCTTAAGAACGCAGAGGCCCGAATGGGGGAAGGTTGGCCACCCCTGCTATAACATTTTGTTGCAGAGCCCCTCCTCATGTTAGGCATACTTCTTATTAGTGACCCTTCAGCATAAAATTACCAGTCAAGAATGATACAATGAAGAAAGCCTCAAAGTTGTGAACATAGGAGCTGGCCTTATGGTGCTGAGTCCTGCTCTCGAGCTCAGTATAGTTTACACAGACTGGCAGCAGCTGGCCAGAATTTCAGACAGGGGCCTTTCCCAATGTGACATTAAGAGAGCAGAGTTGAACTTAGCACCTTGACCATGACAGACAGACCACGACAGGAAGTATTTCTGCCGTTAATACTTCCAGGTGCCCGTTTGAATTTTGCTACATGAACCTGCAGCATGCAAGCATGTGTCTAGCGTTCATACGGACTAGAATTTTGCTGTTTTAAAAAAGCACAGGCAAAATGAAGATTGTCAAGAAGATGGATTCTGTAGCCAGTGCTACAGTCTGCAGGTTATTTTTGTTTGCTTTTTTGCACTTAAACAGTATACATATAGCCAAGTGCTATCTTACTAACTAGAGGCATGCATTTCTGAATGGATATCCTTTGTGAAACAGCAAGCCACTGTCTTCCATTTATCTTTATTACAATTGTACAGAAGCACATTCCACTGAAGGGTTTTCTTTCTTTCTTTCTTTCTTTCTTTCTTTCTTTCTTTCTTTCTTTCTTTCTTTCTTTCTTTCTTTCTTTCTTTCTTTCGGATGGATTGGGGTTTTTTGTTTTTGTTGTTTGTTTTTGGCTCAGTGCCCTTCCCTGTTGTGAATGAGGAGGTAAAATATTTTCATTACCTTCTCCCCTAGAAGGAAGGAATCTTCAAAGACGAACTACGAGGGAGGTTAGCTTCTTAACCCTAATTTCCCTACCACCAGCTTTGCTTGGCTGCGCATCATAAAATGTGTTTGCATGCGCTCCTTGTATAAAGGCATCGGGCGGTTGAAGGTTTGCTTGGTGCGTTGTTGTTTTTTTGTTTTGCTTTTTAAAAATCATTTTGCATTGTAAACCTAGTGATTATTTCATGCTGTTTCAACTGTATTTGTAGCCTTTGATCATACATTAGGAAGGCCAAAGTAAACTGCTGATATGTTGGGGCTACCAGATTCATTTTTGACGTCATCTCTCTTTGTTCGCAGCTTTACAGTTTGCATAACATTTCTGCATGCACAGCGAGCCTTTGGTTTCAGGGTGTGACTTCTAAAGACAGTAAAAATATATCCATCGACATAAGGAGAGCTGCGCAGCTTGCATCTAAAGAGCATTGGTTAGACAGTTGCACAAAAAGCAATGCATGTGCCTACAAAGCACCAGAGCAGTATAGTGGGCTGTGAATAGGATTTAGACTGGTGAGTTCAGAGTTCATATCTTGGCTTAACCAGGAAGCTCACTTAGTGATATTGGGTCATTTCTTACACTAATCTACCTCATAGGGTTGTTGTGAGGGTAAAATGGCTTGGAGCTCCTTAGGAGGAGTGTAGAATAAAAATGTAAATCAATACATATGACGAAGTAAGTCGGCAGAAGACCCTCCTCTTGGCCCCAGGTGAATCTAAATGCCGGTTTGCAAGTCACCGGTGCATGTTCAGACTGAGCCTTTCCTGTTTCCTGTGAGTTGCCGTTTTTTGCCATTCTGAGCATAGGGCCTGTTATAAGAACATAAGAACATAAGAAGAGCCCTGCAGCTGGATCAGGCCAAAGGCCCATCTAGTCCAGCTTCCTGTATCACACAGTGGCCCCACCAGATGCATCAGGGAGCACTCAAGACAACAAGATAACCTGTATCCTGCTGCCACTTCCCTGCACCTGGCACAGAGAAAACCTACTTCTAAAACCAGGAGGTTGCTTATGGCTTGTAACCTGTGATGGTCGTTTCCTCCATGAATCTGTCCAAACCCCTTTTAAAGGCATCAAGGCCAGGTGCCATCACCACATCCTGTGGCAAGGAGTTCCACAAACCAATTACACACTGGTTTGCATGTCTCATTGTCACTTACATACTGTACAGTGCTTGCCCCCACACTTCTACACTGGATTTCTAATTGAGATGAACCTCCTTGGGAGACAATCTTTGCCTATAAAGTGGAATAAAAATGATAGAGAAATTTAGGACTGAGTTAACATGGCTCCCCCAGTTTTGCTACCCAATTTGCAGATGACAACACTGAGGGGACAAAAAAGGGTGTGTGAAATACAGGGCCTTCTTAGCAGTGGTAGTGCTTTTTTGGCTAGCTTGCCAGTGCCATTTCCCCCTAAGAGTTCCTGGAGGATGGCGCTACATGGTGATGATACCCGCTTCCTCCTCCTGTCCTCTCCCCCCCCCCCGACTGCCATATCTCACAAAGATCAGGGAACATATCTCCATCCCCAGGTAATGGGACTTGCAGTCCTATCTTCCCTGGCCCTGTTCCAAATGGAGCAGTGCGTGCCCCCCCTTGTCATGGGGACGGAACGCTCAGCTCCCTCCACTTTACCTCTCCTGAGTTGGTTGCCCTCCCTCAGCCCCAGCCCTGCAAATTCTGTGGTCCTGTGGATTCTGTGGTCCTGATCCAGCAAGTGAGCTGTGCTCATGGAAACCATGTTTCATGAAAAGCTGATGTGGATGTCAATGCACTGTGATCCTCATCCAAGCAGAATTTCACTGGCTACATGTGGTGACGTTAGTCCTTGAGCTGCTTGATGTTGCATGAATCGGGGCCCATGGATGCAATATCCAGCACGGAGTGGCATCGTGTGCACTGATGTGGGACTTAAAGACACACATCACTGTTCACCAGGGTGGGACTCCTGTCTAGACACAAGTTAAGTTTATTAATTTCTGCCAATCCTCTTTCTTGTAGCTCTTTGAAAATCAGTCCCTGAGATACAGTTAGATTGTCTTTCCCAGTCCTTGGTTTGCCTGAGTCTTCTGAAATGCATTCTTACAGCATCACCTGTTGGGAGATGATGAAGAAGAAGATTTATATACCACTTTTCAACAAAAAAGCGGTTTACAGAGAAAATCACATCACTATGTCACACTGGCCAAAGAGAAAATGCCCTCCTCTTCGGTCACCAATGTGCACCAGTTTGGCTGCACAATATAACCAAGTGTTTCCCCTCTAGTTGTAGCAGGACTAAGGCAGACAGAGGCAATGACAGAGACCCGGATCTCTTGCCTGTAGTATCTGAACGGAAGTGACTATATGCAGATTCTGACTTGTTAGTTTTTCTGCCCCCAAGATGAGGCTGGAAACAGGACTTCTGGCAGCCCTTCCAGGCCAGACAGTGTGCCCCCACCCCACCTAGGTTGTTGCAGTGACCAGAGAGACCTATCAGACCTTAAACTGACCTCTGCCCCTGAAGTCAAACTGGGCAGTGTGGATATTCAAGGAGGGAGGAATTGGGGGTGAGATTCAAGGGTCCGAAGGGGGTCGGCTTATCAACAGCTATGAGCCAGGGTGGCTGTATAGAACCTCCAAGTTTGGAGGCAGGGCTCCGAACAGGTTAGTCACAGGTTTTTTTTTTTGGGGGGGGCTTCTGGCACAGGCCAGGACAGCTGTGCCCCCATTATGTCTCTCGCCTCCTTCCCCATTTTACAGCTTTCTGGCCTCTCATAGCTCCTCCCCATTCCCTTTTCTTCCCTCCTCCATCATGGATGCTGCCTTCTGACCCCATCTCATTAGGACTCTGACAGAGTAACCCAAGCTCCCAAACCCAGGCTCAAACCTGCAGCCTCCAGGTACCTTTATATTATTATTATTATTATTATTATTATTATTATTATTATTATTATTATCGTCGTCGTCGTCATCATTGTTATTTTTATTATTTTATTGTTATTATTATTTTCATCAGTATTTATATACCGCTTTTCAACAAAAAGTTCACAAAGCGGTTTACAGACAAAATCAAATGATTAAATGGCTCCCTGTCCCCAAAGGGCTCACAATCTAAAAAAGATGCAGAACGCTACCAGCAAACAGCCACCAGAAAAGAGTCTGTGCTGGGGTGAAAGGGGAGCAGTTACTCTCCCCCTGCTAAATATAAGAGGAGCACCAATTGAAAAAGTGCGTCTTGCCCAGTTAGCAGGGGTAGTGGGTATATGGTTTATATGGTAGACGACCAAAGATTGGAGAAGGTAGTTCTAAGTGGCATGTTAAATGAGGGGGTGGGCTGCAAAACAGAGACCAGTAATATCTGCAAGAGGTTTTCTTTTCTGCTGATACTGCTGGCATGTTTGCCATTTCCATGAGGCTTCTCTGGAAGAATGAGGGCTCAGATGCAGAGAGGAGTGCTGAGCTGAAACGGAGAGTGTGGTTTGTATACCTTCCCCCTACACATAAAATGTGTCAGCTGAAAAGCTTTTCTGTGATTTTTTGCAAGGGGATGAAGCTATTTGCAAGGGGAGGGCGGGTGTCAAAAGATGAGGAAATGCACCCTCAAGGACAGGCAGCTAGACTGACCACCCTTCACTGTGATCCAGTCATTCTTAGGCCCCAATCCGGTCCATAAACACCCCCCTACCGATGCAAAAAGGATCGTGCTGCATCCTATGGAGGGGGGACAATCGGACAGCCTGTAGGCGGTAAGTACAAACATTTTGTACTTACCTCCCGATAGACTGCCTGAGTGCCAATGGATCTCCTCGGACATAGCCACTTATTTTGATGGTATATGTCCAAGGAGAGGAAAGGGCAGGGAGGTTTGAAAAGGAGGGGATAAGATCTGGCATGTGCCATTGCTGCTGGATCCACCCCCGCCTCCTCCCTTGCCCCCTGGCCCAGTCCCCAGCCCAGCCTGTTCCCCCCCACCCCACTCACCTTGCCTGGCCACTTTAAAAAAAAAAGGCACGTGTCACACCTTGGTCACCCTCGCTCAGTATTGTCTATCTTGATTGGCAATGGCTCTCCAGGATTTCAGACAGGCGTCTTTCCCAGGCATTGAGCCTGGGAACCGGCTCAGCGCTGGGGACTGAATTTGGGCGTTTCAGCGTGCAGAGCAGGGGCTCCTCCAGTGGCCTTTAGCCCCTCCCCATGGAGGGCAAGTTGGTGTTCACTGGATGCAAATGAAGTTGTGTCAAGAAACCGCCGATCCAATCAGAGCCCAGCGCCCGTCTTTGCGGCGTGCAAGGAGGACCACAGATGGGCAGAACTGGCAGCACTGAGGCGAGAAGGGTGGCAAAGTGACTGGTGTTCTTTTCCCACAACATGCGCTGTCAGAATTGGCAGGAGGCAGGAGCAGATGATGGCTCTGCAGCAAAAAGGAACATGTCAGGATCTCACCACACCCAACCTGCTGTACAGAGCCTGTCATATACAAGCTGCACACACACAGGCTCTGTGGGGGGGGGGATCTGTACCCTATATTTGTGCAGGGTACCGATCATTTGTTCGAGTCAATAACCGTCCAGCTCATAGTTGCATGGCCTTGTGCAGAAAGTTAGATGAATGTGCAGAGACCAGGGACAGAGATAACGGGTCTTTTCCTGACTTTCCTTCTATTCACTTACGGTCCAGTCCTACATGGGCCTTCCCCTGATGGAACTCGCATTCCATCGACGGAAGGCCTGGCCACTGGCGTTGCAGCTGCAACGGGGCCGCCAGTGTACCACCGGAGCACCTAGCCACTGCCAGTGCCAGTAAGTTGGGGGTGGGCTGTGGGCGGAGAGGGGGAGGATTGGGGCAGGGATTGGGGCTGATGTTAGGGGAGGACAGGGGCAGCTCTGCCAATATCCTCGGCCCACTTTCCAGCCTTCTCTCTCTCTCTCTCTCTCTCTCTCTCTCTCTCTCTCACACACACACACACACACACACACACACACACACACACACCGGGCCCACTTGAACTTGCACCAGCCAAAGAGGTGGTGCAGATCTGAGTAGACCCATTGGGGACCATGGCACAGTGATCATGGTCCCCAGCCGGCCCATCCCATGCAGCAGAGCCTGTGCCAGCCCTGCTGCATGTTGTTTGCCAGCTGCGGATAGGAATGGGCTGTGAATCTAGGATGCGCTGAACCCCCCTGAGAAATGTCACCTGTCTTATGGAAACTCATTTCGCTTCTCTTGAACAGTCTCCAACGTTGGGAATCTCAGACGTTGTCAGATGTCCTCTCCTTGGGAGGAACCCTCCAATCCATTTTGAAGTTCACCTTTTCAGAACGTTGGTGCCCACTAGTTTGCCCTCGTCAGTCAGGCCTGATTCACACTACACTTTTCCAGGCACGGATGCGCCTGCCCCTGCCCCTGCCCCAGCGCGCAGAGCTGGCCGGAAGTCCTCCTGCTGTCCCGCCTTCTTATGAAGGTGATTGGAGGTACTTCTGATTGGCATGCAGCCACTCTCCCCGATTGGTAGGCTGCAGTAGCTCCGCGAACCCTCCCAGCTCCGCAAGCGCAACCATCTCAAAAGTTGAGGGGAAACCAACTTTCCTGCCTCTGCGTTGCTGCTCCGCAAGCTGTTCCGCAAGCATCAGACAGAGCTCCGCGCTACGCTCCGCAGATCCGCAGCGAGCCTGGAAAACTGTAGTGTGAATCAGGCTTAAGTGTGTACTGACCACCTGTTTGGAGGTGCGCACTGGGGCAGGGTCGCTGCACCTCTGGAGGCAGGGTGGCTCTCCTCCTGCGCACTGTCCTTTATTTATTTACTTTATTTTACTTACAATATTTTTATCCCGCCTTTCTCCCCAAAGGGACCCAAGGCGGCTTACAAAAACAGGGAAAAAAAACAATTACAAAAAACAAACACCTTTAAAAGCAATAAAAGAGTTAATTAAAAACTCATAAACACAATCTAAAAATGTTAAAAAGACCATTATTGCATTTTAAAAGACAAGAATACAAGAACAGCAGCACCACGCCTGTAACCGCTGGATGTTAAAATAAAGGCCAAGACTCAGAAGACTTCTTTGAAGGAGAACGTTTTCAGGCCTCGCCAGAAAGTCTCCAAGGAGGGAGCAGTTCGTAAGTCAAAAGGGAGGGGATTCCATAAGGTTGGTGCCACTACTGAGAAGGCCCTGTTATTTCTTTTGTACATACAATGCCTGTTCTGGATCAGCCCCTCCCCCCGATCTCTGCTACGACTGATTGCTTTGCTTTTCCCCAAACACACAAACATAGAAATAAGTAATGAGATTAAAGAGATTAAAGAGCCTGCTAAGTCCACACTATTGTCTCAGACATTTGTATTTTTTTTTCCATCTCCCTTTTTGTCTGGTTTGAAAAGAACTACCCCTCACTAAATGTAATAACATATTTACAATATAAATATTTAGTATGCAACACTTTATATCAAGACCTCTATTAAATGAAGCCTTGGCTGTCCCTCTCCAGGGAGCCTTAGCTTTATGTCGCAATCACTGGCGTGTCAAAATCCACATTTGAAACATGGCTGTTGCAACCGATGCAAAGACTTATTCGGGACCTCAGGAAAGCTGAGCACGGAAGAGACAGTTAGGCTAAAAAGTTGAATATCTCCAATGGTTCTGTTCTTTATGGGAGAAAGGAAAGTAGAGAAAGACATAAATAGCCCAAATAGTTCATCACTCCCCCCCCCCCGAATTTGCATCTGCTTAAATTATTATTGACATTGAAGATGACTCTCGAACAGATTGTGTAACTGTTGCCCAACTAATGTGCCCAAGTGTGGCACTAATTTAATTTTAATTTTACAGTACGAGTTTGTCTAAGATCCACCCCAGCTGGCCGGTGCCCATCATCTGTCAACGGAACGACCACTAAGCCATGCTGGGCTAAGTCAGGATTATAAAGGAAGGCCTGCCATGTGCTCTAAATCTTCTTATTTGACTAGCCTGGAAGGTATGTGGTCGCAGAATTTGATTGGCAGCCCACTTCATTCTGTCAATTGACTTTGAAGGGCCCCGTTCTATTGGTCCTTTCAGTGCCTCTCAGTAGCTGTATTGACTGTCACCTGCTGATTCCAGCACGTGCCTGACCTTTGACCCCCTCCCCATCCCAGCTTCTCCTCTACCCCCCCCCCCACTCGTTCAGCTACCAGCTCAGGAGACTGCCTCGCTCGTTGTGTTGCTCTGGTGGCACGTGGAGCCTATAGCAGGGCATATGGCTGGCTAGTTGCATGCAGCCTGGGATCAACCGAAGCCAAGCAGCCTCGCGCTGTTAACGCAGCAGATGGGGGAAGCGTGGCATTCAATATTTAGACAGATGCCACCTCCTTATTCCACCTGTCTGGAACTTGGACGTTGTACAGCATGAACTGTCTGCCTCATTATTGAAGGAGACAAAGGGTGCCTTTATGGAGTGCAACTCAGAGCATCATATCAGCATGGCATGCACAGATATTAATTGCTGACCCACTCCATAAAAGCTCCAACACATCTTTGCAATTACAGTAGGAGAACTGTACTGTTCCCAGCTGCTTTTCCTAGTCTTTTATCCAGACTGGTTTCTGCATTAAATTAAATGGCGAGGAATATATATCTATATATATAGTGCATTACTATTATTATTATCATCATCATCACTATTATTATTATTATTATTACAATTATAAAATCACATTTGAAAATGACTGCAAAGTTCCTTCCATTATCAAGCCCAACCATTCCATCTAACAATCACAGCTCTATTGTGTTGTACCCTTTCTTGCAAATTTCCTCTTTGCTTCGCAGTAGTCAACAGTTCTTTTTAACAGCCAGACACTGGAAAAACACTCTTTGCAAGGGTACTATTATATTCCACATATTTTTACACAACAATTTATACCGTTCTTTCTTTGGCGTTGTTAAAAAAAGAAAAGAAAAAGGAAACGGCGACATGATTCAAACAAGAAAAGAGCACGAAGTCCACATGATCTTAATTCAACTACCATCGTGCCTTTTAAACTGCCATAAGTGTTTGGTGATGGAGACAGGAAATATAAGGACATTAATTGCAGTCAATACATAGACCAGTGAAGCAATCGTTTGTTTTATTGAGAACCTTCCTTCACACTGCTCTGTGCAGCTTCGACCTGCCATCCCGAAACAATCTCCCACCTTCCAGTAGTTCCTTGTACCTGCTCACCTGATACACCCACAGGGACGGGGCGGTGGTGGAGGCAGGGAGGAGGGCGGATCAGGCTCGGGAGGGGGCGGGATTGGGGGTGGCACGCACACCGAATCCCAAGTCCCTTCCCGGGTCTGATCCGCCTTCACGGAGCAATGTGGACGTGCTCAAGCAATTGTGCTGGCGCAGTCCTGAGTTGCTTCATAATGGTTGCTCCAGCAGCCGAAAATCCCCCGCAGGATGCAGCAGAAACTGCGCTGGTGCCGCTGCAATGCCACATGGGGATTTAGGTAGGCTTGGGCTGTTAATGGATTTATTCCTTACTTTAGGAAGGGCAGTTTGCTTTCCACTTCAAGCCTGCAAATCTCTTAGGCTCAAAATTAGTCAACAGAAAGCAGCACTCACTCCTCAACTCAAGTAGTCTGATATGATTAAAGTTGCCACTTAATTGTCATTAAAAGTGAAGGCACCCTAAGAGGAGTGAAAGAAGCCATGAGGCTTGAGCAGAAATCATCCCGAACGTTTGGGGCTGTGTTTTGGTCTTTCTGTCTCGGAGCAGCACAGGGAGCAGCGTTACTCCAAGAGCTGCGGGCCTGAAAATGTCTTCTTCTCTAGGACATGGGCAGATCCCCCAGCCTGGTTCATGACAGAGCACATGAACGCTTCCTGGTTCGTTCTCTGCTGTTGGGGCGTTCAGACAATCATCCTTCACACTGTGTCAGGCTGCCTTGAAAGAGGGCTCCTTCATGAGCCACAGCATGTATCAGGAGACGTGGGAGGCAGGACCCTCTGAAGAAACCCCTAAAACACCACAAGACAACACCCCAAGGAGCGTACTACTGGTTCCGTTCCAGAGGTTTGTTCAGAAGTTGGAACGTACGTAGGTCAAAACAGCTGGTGCTTGCTGGCCCAGCATTTTCACTCCTGTGCAAAAGCACCACAACAGATGGACCACACCTGCACGAAAGCTCCGACGTGGCCATCTGTAACACAGACATCCATAAATCGAGGACCGGCGTATATCGTAAGGGTTGCGGGGTGGCGCAGTGGGTTAAACCGCTGAACCATGAGTTGTCAATCGAAAGGTCGGCAGTTCGAATCCACGCGATGGGGTGAGCTCTCGTTGCTTGGCCCAGCTCCTGCCAACCTAGCAGTTCGAAAGCATGTTAATGCGAGTAGATAAATAGGTAACGCTTGCGGAAAGGTAAACAGTGTTCCGTATTGTCATGCTGGAGAAGAAGACACGGAAGCATCTTCGGACAGCGCTGGCTTTTCGGCTTCGAAACAGGGATGAGCACCGCACCCTAGAGTCGGACACGACTGGACTTAAATGCCAAGGGACACCTTTACCTTTTTTATGATGGCTTTGGAGTAGAAAGGAATGAGAATCTCCTGTTCCAGCATAGCCAAGGTCCTGTCTCAGGACCACCTTTTCAGCAGCTTGCATGGGCCCGAGAGAGTTACTGTTAAAGAACGGGTTGACAATATTCCGTCCATGCCATCACCTATGAAGCTTGGCAATACTTTGACATCTTCACTTGTCTTTAAAACAAATGTCCTCTTCCCTTTCAGAGAATATCAGCTGTTGTGTTATCAGATAAATGTGGTTCAGGCATTTGTACTTTGTCTTCAAACGAACAGCTTTTCAAAGGCTCTTTGATTAAGCTACCTTTCAATTTATTTATTTATTTTATGAAAATTATAACTCACCCCACAGTGCCAGCTGAGGCAACCCATCTCCCAACAGCTACCAAATGGGCTCGTAATTGTACGGCTTGGTGATTTAATTAGACTCATTCTAAACACTTACATTTTTATCAATTAGTTAACAGGCTAAAGAGAGACTTATTGTTGAGGCCAGATCATTTGGAAGCTTCTGTAGCCTTTGCGAGGGCAAGAAGCCGGAGAAAAGCAGTGTTAATATCTGTAATTAACCTCACGAGTCCTGGGCTGTTCAATTAGGGTGGACCTCCCTCCCTTCCCCCCCCCCCCACCATCCAGATGCCTTTTGTCAGATGGGTTTTTCATGTGAAATAATTGTTACAGGAAAATGAGCAAATATGAGCTTTAAAAAAAATACAGCTGCACGGGGGAGGGAACCCCACCCAAGGGCAGCCCTTGGGGCACGTGTCAAGGGGGCTATTCAGTAAAGCTTCGTTAATTTGTAGCTCCCCCCCCCCCACAATCATTCAAGGTTTTCAAAGATTAAGAAAGTTGTCACTAACAGATATTGTGGACCCTTTTCAAAAATCATCCTCACCTAATGCAAAGGGCACTCTTCCAACAGCTCTTCCCACCTGTGGGGCACCGGCACGTCACATGTTACACATGGGGAAAAATCATGAGAACTCCGTGCAGATCACAGATGGTTGCACAGGATCAGCTGTGGGTTTTTAGAGCCCCATGTGCAAGTGAACATGGGTGAGCCACCCATCCATGCTACTTTCTCTTGCCACAGCAAGTACCAGCACAATAGAGACTGTGTCGAAACACAGCCAGGGATGTTGTTTCTCCAGGGTCCCCAGTAACACTTACACAGCCTACACACATCCAGGTTGTATATGCTACAAATACATGTAGGTCAGGAGGTGGGGCCTGTCAATCTCACTCCCCCTGCACGTGTGCAGAGAATTCAACAATAGTGTGGAACTGTTCATGTCGGCTGCTAACTGCTCCCTGAGCTCCACCCCAGCCTACAACCTCATTATACACCAGCCAAACAAATACAGTACTCCCCCCATATCCGCTGGGGATATGTTCCAGGCCTTTCCGTAGATACTTAAAACCGTGGATAGGAGTGAACACCCCCTCCATGGTTTCCTGAGGGCCCCCTGGCTTGCCTCCCCTGCCGGCAGGCGTGCACGCCCCCCCCCCCCAGCTCTTATTTTTCTTTCAGCAAGCTTTGTTTCTTCCTTAAAACAAACAGAGAAGCAGCCTCCATTGCAGGCAAGTAGAACGAGACTAAGTCCTAGAGAGGCTCTGCAAGGTTTCTGTTAACCTTGCAGAGCCTCTCTAGGACTTAAGGCTGATCTACACGACAGCGTCGCGGCTCCGCCGTCGCCTCTGCCTGGCGCCTCCGCGCTGGAAGCGGGGGGGAGTGTCTTCAAGCCTGTTACCCCTCATGTTGTCCCGCCTTCCTAAGAAAGCGCAGTTGTGATTGGTTAAACTCTCCCCCCCCTCTCTGTGATTGGTAGGCTGCAGCAGCTCCGCGAGCCACCTCCAAGCTCTGCCGTACGCCCCCTAAAAATAGAGCACTCGACTTGGAGTACGCGGCAGTGGGGCGGAGGTCCGGCGGCTCCGTCGGATTACAAAAACGCTCCGCGACGCTGTCGTGTAGATCAGCCTTTAGTCTCATTCTGCTTGCCTGCAGTAAGCAGCCAGAGGCTGCTTCTCCTGTTTGTTTAAGGAAGAAACGAAGCTTACTGGGAAAAAAGTAAAAGCCTGGGGGGGGGGGTCCCCACGATCCGTGGATAACTGAAACCGTGGATAGCGAATCCGTGGATATGGGGGCCCACCTGTACCTCGTCCTCCTAGCAAGTGTTCATGCCCAGGTCAGAGCACAAGAAATGAACTTTGCACCTGCAAATTCACAGAAAAACTGTGACTTAGGTGCATGGGTTGAAATGATCCCTTTTCTCACTATATTGTAGTTTTCAGCTGTCTACACATGGCCAGATCCATGTTTGGAGGGGTTGCAGTGGGATTTTGCTTCTGCTAGCCCTGACAAACACAGTGACTTCTTAATAATGGAAAGATGATCCTGAAACTATCGTCTCCAGTCTAGGACTCCTGCTAGCAGTAAAAGCAATTGCATGGCTACAGTGAGTGAGGGCCTTGGCAGGGCGGCTATCTCCCTCAAGCCTGATTCCAGGACTTCCTGGAAACTGGAAGCACCAACAATGGTGTTACAGGTCAGGGCTGTGCTTCTGTCGCTTGGAACAGCTTCCACCATACAGTCAAGGAAAAGCATCAAGGGGAGACACAGGGGAGAGAGAAGGAACTCCAGGTTACTTCAGTAGATTTTTGATATCCTCGGGTCACAGAAGCACAGCTGACCGTAGTGCTCCTAGTAAAGCCCTGGAGAAGATTAAGTTGGACACACAAGTGTGAGGTGAGAGATACTTTCACAGTGTACAGTATTTGCCACCTCAATGAAAAGTCCCTTAACAGAGTTGTGAGAACTCATGTGGTGTCATGGCTAGAGGGTTGGGTTCAGTGGAGGGATGCCTGGATTCAAATCCCAGTGCAGGCGATTCATATGAATGTGCAGACGGAAGGTCTCAATACTTTGGTCACATGGACCTCTACCTCCTTCTCTGATTTTATGCATGGTGCCTACTGGTTGGAACACCACAAGCAATTTTCTCCCCCCTTCTACAGAGTAACCGGCCCTCCAAATTCAGTGGGATGGATTCAACTGCAGTTCTCTTGGCTGAACTCTCCTGTATTTGTTTATTGATATTTGTTTAGTCATTTCCATAATTTACATACTGCCCATCTGCCAAGACTGTCTAAGCCGTGTTTGTCTTTTTTGTATCCCCATTTTCCCTTTTCTTTCAAACGACCCAAAGCACCCTGCATAAAATAGCATATAAAATGTATACAATCTGTTCATAAAAAGCCAACACTGACACAACAAAAATTAGAAAGGGCAGCATTGCAATCACTACATAAATCTCACTTTAAAAGTCTACAGAAAATGGTAGACTGAAAGCTGCCTATAATATGGTTTTGAGTATTCAACTGGTTTTCTCCTGTAAATGGAGAAGCAGGATACCAACCCAGTTCTAGAAGACTGAAACTCAGCCAGGAGAGAAAAAATCAAGTTTTCTCAGATCTTTGCACTCTGGGGCTACAGGAGGGGTCAGATGGGGCTTGGGGACAATCCAAACAAGAGTACCCTTGATAATGTGTAACCCTTGATAGTGTGTAATTTATCTGTGGAACTCCCTGCCACAGGATGTGGTGATGACACCTGGCCTAGATGCCTTTAAAAGGGGTTTGGATAGATTCATGGAGGAAAAAACCATCACAGGTTACAAGCCATAAGCAACCTCCTGGCTTTAGAAGTGACAGCAGGAAACAGGTTATCTTGTTGGCTGTGTGCTCTCGGAGGCATCTGGTAGGGCTACTGTGAGATACAGGAAGCTGGACTAGATGGGCCTTTGGCCTGATCCAGCAGGGCTTTTCTTATGTTCTTATGATAATATTGGGTCTTGGAGCCTCCTCTGCTGGAAGATGGACTAACCTAGGAGTTGTATCATGTTGTCACTGGAAATGCCAGTTAGGTTCTTCTGTACTTCCTGTACTCTACTGGAGTTCTGTGTCTGCTTCTTCCTCCTGATCTTCCCTCTCCTTCACTCCTGACCTTTTTCATGCCCATTAGGGGTACCCCTCCCAAAAGTATAGCTACCAGAAGGCTACTTTATAAAAGTCTGCTAAAATAAAAGCCCCTTTTCAGACTTAGGTGAGCATCTCTTGGGAGGTTCTTCTGCAACTGAGGTGCCACAAGGGAGGAGACCTCGCTCCATCCCCTGGTTCATCTTGTCAGGGAATTAGATGGAACCTGGAGGAGGGCTTGACCTAAAACATCTCAAAGGCAACTTATGCGGCAAAATGATCGGGTGGGGCAGCCCTTGCTGGGCTGTATCACTTCAGACTTCAGGTGGGGTTTTGAGTTTGAATATACCCCTAAACATAAAACTCAGCACTGGGGTAGCTTTTCCCAGACAGTTTTCTATATGCAGTATAGCATTTTATTGGAGGGGCGGGGTTGTGTTAGAACATAGGGAGCTGCCTTATACTGTACTGAGTCAGCCAACTGGCCCAGCTGGTTCAGTCTTGTTTCCACCGACCTGCAGTGGCTCTCCAGGGTTTCAGTTGGTCATTTGCAGTCCTGTGGGGAGATGCAGTTCTGGACTGAACCGGAGAACTTGTGCATTGCAACGCATGAGCTCTGCCCTGCAGTTGCTGCTCTTCCTCTTGAGTGTACTCTTGATCATATAAAGCAGTGGTTCTCAAACTTCTTAGCACCGGGACCCACTTTTTAAATGACACTCTATTGGGACCCACCTAGCTTTACGAGACTTTTTTTTAAAAAAAGGTGATCTAGAAATAAATAAACAAATGCATTTTATTTACAAGTAAAGAGCTCAGCTGTTAGCAGGGTAATTGGTGCTATCTTGCAAACAACTGCAGGAGCTCAGCTCTTTGAAGGGCAATTAGTAGCTATCTGGTTTTTGAGTAGACTCAGGGCTTGTGGCAATTACTTATCTGATCTTTCCATCACCTGGGACCTACCAGAAATCAGGTCGCAACCCACCAAGTGGGTCCCGACCCACATTTTGAGAAACACTGATAAAAAGACTGAGTCCAAAGTCAGATGTTTGAAAACACATGTCCCAGAAAGGTAATGTCCGCCCGTCCTTTCGGGTGACCCGGTTAAGGGTGTGGTCAGGGCGAGCCCAAGGTCCTGGGCGCCGAAGGCCGGGTCTTCGAGCTCCAGTCCATCCACGAGGGAGTCCATGGGTGTGAGTCTCGCAAGGTGACCTTTTGATGGGTCTCAGATGTAGCCGGGGGAAGGGGGTTGCCTCACCCAGTATCCTTCTCCCTGGCCTGGTTGGAGGGTCACTGGCTTCTGACTAGTAGGGTCAGAGAGCCTACCACTTTCCCCCTTCCTCATCGGCCAACTGGTCTTTTATGCAGCCTGACCCCCTGGGACTCGTCCTCCTTTGGACGCCTCCCCCTTGAAAGCCTGCCCGTCCATCTTGAGCTGGTGGCCTGTCAGAGCTTCTGACGAAAGCAACCAGGCAGGCAGGGGGTTTGGCCCTGCCAAGAGCCTCCGCCTGCTCGCTCTCCTTTGCCATCCGCTCTGTCCGTCCCCCCCTTGCTCGTTTCCCCTTCCAGTCACCCCTCCATTATCTCTTGCCATGGAGACTAATGTCTTTGCTTGGCGTGGGCCGAGGGGAGCTGGGCTAGGGGTGCTAGCCGCACCGCTGTGACTAGGGGAGAAGCAGCCATGGTCCTCGCGTGGCCCGGGAGAGTCCTGCAGCCCATGAAGCCGCAGCATCTGTTCTTGGGGCTTACGTGCCTTTCTGGGGCCTGGCGGAGCGGCAGGACAGTGCAGGAAGGGTTTGTTACTGCTTAATATGTGAAAAAGAGAGAACAATCAGGGATGCAGTCCTGAGGGTGACTTCTGTGTCCCCATCCTGGCAGGTGCAACATGCCGGTTTCCCTAGTTATATTAACCAGACCTTTGTAAACCTGGATTTTTGAGGCATTCTGAAAGGACGACGGGTTGAGGACCACTTGGAGAGCTGTGGCTTTTCAGTTTGATGTTTCAGTGTCGCAGTTCCATGTAGTCGAAACCAACCATGTGGCAAGAGCCGGGATGAATATTTCAGAGAGAAGCGTAGCAGCATTGCCATGCATCAGTATGCGGAAGGCTGGGATCGAGGGAAGGAGGGAAACATTTGGAGATCATTAATAAAAAATGGCCTTCAGTAAATGTTTGTGGGCCAAGCGAAAACCATATGCATCCTATATTGATTTCTGTGTGGAAGGGAAAAGATTGTAATGTGAGTCTGGTGCATTATTCAAGCAGAGCAGATGGGATGTTGGCACGAACATGCCAAATACAAGATGTGCAGTTTTACCCAAGTGGGCTGATAAATTATCATAAACCACTTATGGATATCCCTCAACCATGACGTCTAATAGTAAAATTAAATTAAACAAGAAACTTCCAGCATTAGTGTGTGGAAAAGCTGGCAGGAGAAATGTCTCAGGAATGGACGGACCGGTCAGGGATGTGATCGTCATGGTTTCAGATTGGAAACATTCTTAACTAGGGATGGACTGAAAGTGTTGCTTGAAATGATTTCTGTGCTTTTCATGAATATTTTGTACAGTGTCAAAAAGCACATCCCCTGGCAATTTTTCAGTTGTTCTTTCAAAAGTATTTGCCTATTCATGAAGCATTGCTCTCACTCTGAATTGACTTTGCCCTCAGTAATGTCATCATGTGACCACATCAGATTGCCTGCATAGCATCCTAGAATAGCATCCTGTTCAACACATGATCCTGATTGGCTAGGATCATGCATATCTCAGTGATTCTCAAACGTTTTAGCCGGTGCATCCTACGCAGGATTGGGCTGCCCACCTCGGTACGTGAGATTGCCAGGGCCCATGAGAGGGGGGTAAAGGTGGTAAATTGTACCCAGGCCCATAGTCAAAAGGGGGGCCCAGGAGCCAATAGAGGGGCCCCAGAAATTTCCTGGAATCTCAGCTGACTTCATGGAGAGTGAAAGATGGAGACCAGTCTACCAGGAAGGCCAGGTCTACCAGGCAGGTAGACCTGGGTGCCACATCAGGAAGCCTGGTAGACCTGGGCTCCGGAGACTTTTCTGGCTGTTGCTACACTCTCCCTGCCCTGTTTTGCCCCCTCCCCCTTTGAGAAGGGCCCCCCAAAATCTGTGCACCCCCTGATAAAATTCCTCTCGGAGGCCCTGGAGATTGCCATCATCTCCGATTCTTCCTGTTTACCCTGACTTCATTTTCAGCCTTTCCTCTGTTCTAGATTGTAAGAATCTAGAATTGTAAGAATGTAGAATCGAAGCAGGGTCCTGTCTTCTTCTTTTTTCTGCAAAGTGCCAATGTGCATGGATGACCATATCAAAATGAATGAATAGGAACAAAGGCTCAAGCTTTTCCATCGTCTTTTGCTGCTCAGCCAGCCTTCTTCTTGTGTTTCTGCTTCCAGCAATTTCTGCTCGTTTCAACGTGTGTACCTGCGGAGAGGCCTGTCGGCAGAGCTAGGAGGAGTCGAGAAGCTGTGCTGTGCTGATCTTCAACCGGTGTGCTGTAAAAGGTCCGCAGGTGTGTCGCGGCAGTTTGGAGCACAGCAGTTGAAAATCGCTGGAAAACTCTTCCGGGTTCTGTGGCTGTGTTTCTAGGTCAACTGTCGGTAGTGTCTCCAGGAAGTGTCTCCGGGAAGCTGGAAGTGACATCACAAGAGGCAAAGACCATAGAGAAGACCATAGAGGTCAGAGTGTGACGTGAGAAGAAAAGCGTCGAAAATCGCTGATCTAGTCCAACATCCTGCTTCAAATGGTAGGAAGCCAGATGCATTTGGGAAGCTATGAGCAGACTGAGATTAAGAGAAGATTAAAATACAATAAACATAATAAGAGATAATCACCAACAATGTGATGTCCTGACTTAAACCCTGAAAAGTGACAACTCGAAAGGTAACCCCCCCCCTTTAATGTTGCACTGTTGGGTCAGGTGTGACTTGCTACCCACAGCAGCAGCCACAGGGGAAATGATCCCCCTTGAACTGTGCTGCCTAGCAAGCCAGGCATGTCAGCACCAGGTATTTTAATCCCTAGGGGGTGGAGATTCTCACCTGGGCATCTGGACAGTCATAAGAACATAAGAAGCGCCAAGTTGCTGGATCAGGCCAAAGGCCCATCTAGTCCCGCTTCCTGCATCTCACAGTGGCCCCACCAGATGCCTCCATGACTCCTGGCTCTTCTCGGTGGCCTGCAGGAGGATCATGGTATCAAATGTCCACTTCCCAGACTTACAGGTGAAAGAACATTCAGCACGAAATTTGGGGGGTGAGGGGCCGGTGAATGTTTCACCGAAACTGGGTATAAAAATGTCCTCCCATCATCCATAATAATGCTGCCACGGCCAGTAAGGACTCATGTTTTCCTCCTTTCCCCCATTTTGTCCTCCCCTCCATTTCATCACTTGTGAATGGTGTGACAAAATTGGGAGAGCTATTGAAACTCAGCTCCCTGACACCAGAGGTGCTGCTCGAATGGCTGCCCTTTTGAAACGCTAGAATCTAGACAGAAGCCATTGGAGTAGCTTGACTCTTTCTCTTACTTGCCTTGAAATAAAATGAAGCCACCATTTGGAATGTGTCCCTCTCTCTATCACCAGTGGTATGGAGAGGTTCCAGTATCCACACTTCTGCAGTATTCACACATCTGCCAATATACAGGTGGTAACACCAGCCAGTCCAGTCCAGAGTAGGGAGTAAGGGAGGCTGTGCGGGGATCCCTGATGCATCTTGCACCACAGTTAGCAGATGTAAGGAAATTCTAGAAGCATCAACCTTGACCAGAAAGCCTGAGCCCTGATGGACAGAAGAACGTGGAATTTGGGGAGGCAGTGCCTGCTGGGCTGTCCCATGGTTGCAAGAAGGATGCCTGCCTGTTGTTTAGGGTAGGACTGATGGAGGACAAAACACGTGTTGTTGTTTTTCGTGTAAGAGCCAAAGTATGTCTGACATGTATGATGCCTCCCGCTGACACTTATTACCGTATTGGTCTGAGTATAAGACTCACTTTTTTCTCCTAATTTAAGTTTTTAAACTAGGGGTGCGTCTTATAATCAGGCTGTTGCAATTTAATGCCAGTGATTTAATTAATTTTGTTTAATAGCACCAAACTTTAAGGGTGTTATAATCAGGTGCGTCTTATACTCGGGACAATACGGTATTATTATTTTTAATGAAAAGTAGCCTCAGAGACTGTGATCAAAAGGAAAAAGAGGGCAGTGGGACAAGGGCTGCTCAATCCGTTCCCCTCTCACCACTCAAAATTGTCGTACCCAAGCTTTTTATTTCCCCCAAGATACCAAGTTTTCGTATCTTTTGCTCTGCAGGTGGGAAAGCAGCTGGGGGAAATTTTGGAAAATACTGGCAAGGATTAGGCAACCATCTCCCTGCTGCTATTCTTAAACTCCCAATCACAGCCTCCAATGCCACTTTTCATTTAAAAAAAGAAAGAAACTGGGGGAAAAGAATCAACCATTGTGCATCACATGTAGTTTGGCCCTAAGCACAGAGTGGGGAAGGAGTATGGCTCCATGGAAGAGCCCAGGTCATGTGAGCAGAAGGTGTCCCTCCCAGCTTCAACCCCCTGACCAATGGCATTTGTGCTTCATAGGATCCCAGGGAGCAGAGGAGGGAGCGCATTGTGCCACCAAGACGACTGCAGAAGGACAAATCGTTGGACTCAGTGTAAATTCACTTTGTGTCTTCAGTTTAGTCCAGAAAGAAAGAACAGTAGTCAAACTCTGGGGAAAACTATGAACCTATACTGGGGAAAAATTGGGCATGTTGCAAAAGAGCATGACCTTGAATCAGAATCAGGAGTATTATCCTTTTGAATTTTTGTAATTCAGCCCAATCCTATCCCCCACCACACTAGAGCATGCAGACGTGCGAACGGTGTGTGCACTGCATGCTGGGGGAGGGGCAATCAGATGACCATAGAGAGGTAAGTAAGCATCTTTTTTCATTTGCCTCCCGGTAGGCCACCTATGGGTCCCCTCGGACCTGTGCCAACTATTTTGCTGGTGTAAGTTCAAGGAGAGAATGAGGGCAGGACAGGTGGAAAAATTGGGGATAGGAACTGGCTTGTGCCTTTGCTGCTGAGATCTACCCCATCCACCCTGCTCCCTTCCCCCTGCCCTCCTCCCTCCCCGCCCATGGCCAACCCACAGCCCGGCCCCACTGCCACATTACCTGGGTCAGACTCAGCACTGTGTCTGGGTGAGTCTAACACATGTGCAGCGCCACTGGCCATTTCTGCCAGTGGTCCGTCGCATGCAACGGTGGTGCAGCTGTTGCGCCGCCACAACGGGGCCAGTGGCAGCAGATTGCAAGATCTGTTGCCCTGAGCCCTTGATAGGATTGGGTCGTAAGAGTTAAAAGTGTTAAAAAAAAACATTCTCACAAATTCACTTTAGTGCTTCTGTCTAGTCCTATGAAAAACACATGCAGGATTTCATTCATAAAAATGAGATTCTTGCCAGGCTGAGGTTTAGCTTACTACTAGTTGCACAGCGATGAGCCTGGCATTCTGCAGAAAAACTGGTTTTGTGTACCCTGAAAAAAAAGGTCATTGAGAAACACAGAAGCTGAATCGGAAGTAAAAAAAAAAAAATGGAGAGCAAACCCAACTGCAACCTAATTGGTCACTGCTACGAATCTGTTCTCTGGGGACAGATCGCCTGTTTGGAGAGGTAATAGCTAACACACATAAGCCTGAGCTGTGCAATAGAGGGAGAAGTATCCCTGATGGATTGGGCGAGGGCTTAGTTCCGGGATTATGTGGAGATGGTGGGTAATTATTGAGTGGCATTGCTTTTGCACTGATTAGTATCTGCAAGCCTGTTCCTTCCCTTCCGAGGAAAGCATTGATAAAGATAAACCTGGCTGCTGCAAGTGTCCTTCACGAGGCGGAGAAGAAACGAAAGCACTTTGCAATCTAACCGGATCAGGTCTCTTTCTCATCCCCCCCTCCCCATTTGATCACAATCTGTTACCTAGATGTCTTTGCAAATTAATCAGGCCCTGCTTGTTTAGCCCCAGTCAGTTTGTACTGCTAAATTAATAAATGTAGCAGCAGCAACAGAATACATAATTAAATTCTACCGTTTAATCTCTCCATAATAATTTTGACCTTCGTCTGGAGCTGCAGTTGTCGCCAACGACATGTTGAACAGATATGGTCCTTGCAAGGCAGCTTATGCCAACAGTCTCCCTTCAGTGATTACTCAGGGGCCCGGCAATCAGAAACCACAGAGAAATCAGACTGCACAAGGAGGGGTGTTGGAGCCCCCCGTTATGAAACGTGAAACAGCAGTAAGCTAGTGTGGGTGGTTATGTCTACCTCCAGCAATGAAGGTCTACCCTTCATTTTCGCTGAACCAAATTTACTTAGCACTGGTTCATACATTCATGTTCACCATTTGATGATATCATCATGACCCTAGCTATTTGTATCAATCTGGACCTGACACAGAAGCAGAAAGGCTTGCTACGTTAGGGGAACTATTTATTTATTTATTTATTTATTTATTTATTTATTTTAGGAATTTGTAGCCCGCCTTTCTCCCGAGGGCACTCAAGGCGGCTTACAGCATATTAAAATACATAAACACATTAAAACAATTTAAAAACACATTAAAATAATTAAAACACTTAAGTTAAAAATAAACAACCCCAGTGGGTCACCAGCATTTACATATATTAAAACTAGGGGCACAAGCTGCAGAAATGCAGGACCGAGACCCTGACACAGCCTGGCAACAGTCAGACACTCTGGAGTTGAGACCCCCAGAGAGAGTAGCCTCAAGCCAGATGCCTTCAAAGAGCTGGCACCTTTGCCACCAAGGACCACATGCACTTCCTGCACAACCCAGGAGTGGTTGGTCAGCCTATTTAAGAGTCTCCATTTTTCAGGAAGGGGGTGGAGCAAGGGACTAGTCAGGTATATAAGGGCTTAGTTGCATTTGGGAATTGAATCTATCCAAATGAGAGAGAGAGAGAGAGAGAGAGAGAGAGAGAGAGAGAGAGAGAGAGAGAGAGAGAGAGAGAGAGAGAGCAATCCTATCCAACTTACACCACCGGTGTAACCAGCAGTCGGTGCAGCGAGAATGGGAGACCCCAGAATGGAAAGGGGATTCAAGTCCCCCCCTAAGGGGGATTCAAAGGGGATTTGAATCCCCTTTCTGTTCTGGAGCCTCCCATTCTCGCTGCACCGACTGCTGGTTATACCGGTGGTGTAAGTTGGATAGGATTGTGCTGAGAGAGAGAGAGAGAGAGAGAGAGAGAGAGAGAGAGAGAGAGAGAGAGATCCCTGGGACCTGTCCAGGGTACTGAAGAATGTGCCTCCACCTGTCCTCCAGTCTGTGATTTCTGACTGTGGGCTGGATGTAGTCGCTATCAGCTTATTGACTACCCCTGCCTTCAACTCCAGGCCTCGTAATCTGTTTCCTGCTGCATACCTTTCCATGGGTTTGGTCCCTTCAGCACTGGACAGGTGATATATGTGAATAAGTGATCATCCAATCTTCGCTTAGTGCTGAACATCACCAACAGCCCAATCCTAGAAGTAGAGGAGTTTGAAAATGGTTTTATTTTTTTCCACAAATTTCGGTGTTTAACCAAAATGAAATAGCAAAAAGTGGTGTTATGTGTTTTTATTCCATTCCCCCCAATTTTTATCAATTGTAAATGCTTTAAAAGTATACTAGATGGGTGGTATAGGTTGTACAGTGTCAGCAGGTGAAAAATGATGCAAAATTACATGGTTTTGTTTTTTTGCAGATTTTTTTGGCAGAAAGCGGTGTCATGTGTTTTTTTATTTTGTTATCACCATTTTCAAACACCTCTACCTATAAATGTTTCCTCAGAAGTAAGTTCAATTGAGTTTGGTGGGGCTTACTCCCAAGTAAACATGCACAGGATCGCAACCCAAGGTCCTTGTTTCAGATATCGCAGCTCCACTTCCATTGCAATGTATATTTCTGGTCCTACTGTAGAGCTTGTTGCCAAGGATTAATTATAAATTTATTTAGAATATTTATACCCTGCTTTCCCCCTCCAACAGGAGGTGTTCAGCTATCTGTTGAAAGTGGCAAGGGAGGTCTGAGACTGGCAGTGATAGTGGCTACTAGCCTAGGTGCCCTTTCTTGAGATGAATGGTGGAAAATATCCTATTTGGTCAAAGAGTGGGTTGTCTGTGTTTACAACTAGCTACGTGCTCCCTGAGGCATCTGGTGGGGCCACTGTGTGATACAGGAAGCTGGACTAGATGGGCTTTTGGCCTGATCCAGCAGGGCTCTTCTTATGTTCTTATGTTCTTATGTACGTCTCAGCAATAGATGATTCATGCTAGGAACTGAGGATATTCTCTCAGGATTCAAATTTTGGCTCAAACTGCAAACTTATCTGAATTCTTGTCGACCCCCATCACATACAAGTGTACTCAGACACAACCAGTATGACAACTGCCATCTTTAATACAGCTGAGCATGCTCAAAAGTAGATTCATTTGCATCCAAAATAGTGGAAGCCACATACTGGAGAGCAGCTGCCATCTTGGATTCAGTAAGTATTTTGTGCATATTGTTTTGCATGCATGGCCACACACTTTTGTGACATCATTTCAACTGATTTTTACTTTTAACTCCGCCCTGGTTCTAAGAGGCAAATACTGCCATGCTTAACAGGCCTAGAAGCAAAGAATTCAGAATGAAGGTGGTCATACAAAGGGGGGGGGGTGCAATAGCTGGTTCAGTCAGTGGCGTCGCTCTAGGTGGGGTGGAACGCTAAGTTCCACAGTGCGCTGACCCTTCGTTACTCACCGGCACGAGGCGGCCTCGCCCTCGGAGCCATTCAGTGCTTCGCCACACTGAATGGCTCCAAGAGCGAGGGGGCAGGGCTGGTGAGTAACTTAGCGTTCCACCCCACCTCGAGCGACGCCACTGGGTTCAGCTACTGTGTACATATTCTCACATGTTTGCGGGCTTAAGTGGTGGCTTAGTTGTAGAGTGCATTACAGTGGCAACTTCAGATAGAGCTGGGAAAGATCTGTGTCGGAAAGTCTGGAGAGCTGCTGCCAGTCAATAACCCAGACCTAGATAATAGACCAATGGTCCGACTCAGTAGACAGCTCATGTGTTTACCATTTCTGTTCAAACCTGCTGGTTCTTCACTTCACTTTAGAATTCTGCACCACAAGAATTCATAGCTCAGCTTGCACAAACAGTCCTTGGTGATATGTTTTTCTTTCTGCATTTACAGTAAAAGGGGAAGAAAATGTGGCCACTGTTGTATTTAAGGACCTCAAGTCCTAGCTGCATGTAGAGAATGGTCCAGAAATTATTTAGGGTGGAGTTCTTTGATTGTAAGCACTGAAGAACAATGGACCCGTGCTTTATGATAGCAAAGACTCCATCGTCTCATGAAAATATCATAATGCAAACTCAATAATACATTGATTTTGGGTCATTGGTTCAAGACCTGGGAAGCCATTCAACTGAACAGAGCATTCCGTTTGCCCTCCTCCTGCTGGAGGGCAAACCTTGGAGGTATTTAAGGTTTACCTCCAAGCCACCTTGGAGGTCTCCTCTCCCTGGTTGACTCTTTTCACCCTCCCTTCTGATATTGGGTTGTTCAGAATTCAGGGACCCCTAGCAACGGCCTATCCTCAGACATGCTACTTAAAACCCCACTGAGGCTCGAGTGAATGATATTGCCGGAAGGAAAATCTCTGCATCTCAAAGCTCGGACCTTCTCAAACCACACACACACGACACAGAGAAGGCAGAACCTTCTTTCTGGGCAAGGCAAGGCACCGCCAATCGCTGCCACTCAGTCCGTTCACCAAAGCCCTGCTGCTGCAGCTGCCCCTGAAAGAGAGGCGCTGTCGCTGGCTCTGCTGTGGCACCTTTGCCAGGCGAGAACAGGGGCATGAGGAACTTCCAGAATGCCCAGCCATTCACTAACTGGCTGCCGTGCCTTCTGCCCTGTCTCTCCTTGGTCACGGCAGTGCATACAGTACCTATTGTAAAGTGCATAACTTATCATATAGTGAACCTTATTTTAATATGGAAAGTCCGTTGTAAAGTGATTTCATCATAGCTGGACCGGGGGTTCACTGTACAAACTTTTGTTTTGTGGATTGGTTCCTAACCCTGCAGATCTCTAAGCCAGTTAAAGCAGGACACTTGACTTAAATCTGGTACTCTCCTATAAATCATTTGGCTATCAGAGTGATGGTCATGCAACTCCGCCCCTCCTCCCTCCCTCCCTCTGTTCATTCGGCAAATGCAAGCCTTTTCTGCAATCCAACTAACGATGTCATCCGATATGCTACTGACTGCAGCTATTGGCTTGGTCTGCGGAGGCCCTGCAGGTGCTGTTCTCTCTAGTGCAATGATGCTCAGGTGAAAGATGGAGGGAGCTACAGCTGCATCCCTGTTGCCATGGAGATGCATACTTAGGTAGCTAAGTATCCCTGCCCCCACATAGCCTCAGTAGATTATGCCCCTAGTATGGTGCACATACCCGTGAACAAGATTTGGCAGCAAAAAACAGAAACATTCAACACTCTCCAATGAAATTTTGTCTCAATTAATTGTTCTGAATAAAGCATGTTTGGAAGATTCATATTGGATTTGATCATAGCAGGTATCCAGAACTCCAGGTACCTATACACATGAATAGCAGTTAATCGTTTGTTATGTTTAGTGGCCAAGGGTTTGGGCACACGTGCCGATATAGGAATCACGAACTTTTAGTATACGCACACTCATCAATAGAATGGATCCATCCCTTTTACATCATAGCATTACCCACACTTTTGTGAGTTTAACAGATGAGGATGCTCAAGGATGATGAACGAGGAATCATTTTTGAGGGCTATTGTTTGCTTGTGATAGGATTACTGCAACGTGTTCTATGTGGGGCTGCCCTGGAAGACCCTTCGGAAGCTTCAACTGGTACAAAATGCAGCGGACTTTGGGTCTTGAGCAGGGCAGTGCCTTGTGATCATGTTTTGCCTCCGCTGCAATGGCTACAGGTTTGTTTCCATCCATGTGCGATTCAAGTTCCTGATTATGACCTTTAAAGCCCTTTATTTATTTATTTATTTATTTATTTATTTATTTATTTATTTATTTATTTATTTAAGGAATTTGTAGCCCACCTTTCTCCCGAAGGCATTCAAGGCGGCTTACAACATATTAAAATACATATAAACAACTTTAAAACAATTAGTTAAGCACATTAAAATAATTAAAAACACTTGAGATTAAAAACAACCCCAATGGGTCACCAGCATTTACATATATAACCATTTGTTAAAAGTCAGCCCAACCATGTCAGACATTAAAAGCAGTCCTGAATAAAAACGTCTTAAGGCCCCGCCGAAAAGCCTCTAAAGAGGGAGTCGTTCTTAGTTCCAAGGGGAGGGAATTCCACAATTGGGGCGCCACCGCCGAGAAGGCCCTACTACGCGCCGCCATCCCCCTCACTTCCGCCAATGGCGGCACGGTCAACAGGGCCCCCCCTGATGACCTCAGAGTACGGGTCGGATTATAAGGAAGGAGGCGGTCCCTCAAATACCCTGGACCCGAGCCGTTAAGGGCTTTAAAAGTCAAAACTAGCACTTTGAATTGTGCCCGGAAACGAACCGGTAGCCAGTGTAGCCGCCGAAGCAACGGTCCGACTGAGTCGAACCGACAAGCCCCGGCAACCACCCGGGCCGCCGCATTCTGCACTAGTTGCAGTTTCCGAACAGTCTTCAAAGGCAGCCCCACGTAGAGCGCATTACAGTAATCTAGTCTAGATGTCACTAGGGCATGGGTCACTGTGGCCAGGTCTGCACGATCCAAGTACGGTCGCAGCTGGCACACCAGCCGAAGCTGGGCAAAAGCCCCCCTGGCCACAGCCGCTACCTGGGAATCCAGGAGCAGCTGCGCATCCAGGAGAACCCCCAAGCTGCGGACCTGCTCCTTCAGAGGGAGTACAACCCCATTCAGAGCAGGACGATGATCCAGTACCTGAGTCGTAGACTTCTGGACCAGAAGAACCTCTGTCTTATCAGGATTTAATTTCAGCTTGTTCGCCCCCATCCAGCTCCCAACTGCCTCCAGACAACGATTCAGGACATCGACCGCCCCCTTGGAGTCAGGTGGAAAGGAGAGAAAGAGCTGGGCGTCATCCGCATACTGATGACACCCTACCCCAAACCCCCGGATGACCTCTCCCAGCGGCTTCATATAGATGTTAAACAGCATGGGGGATAGAATTGACCCTTGTGGCACCCCACACCTCAAGGGCAAGGGTGCCGAACAAGCATCCCCCAGCACCACCTTCTGGGATCTATCAGCCAGGAAGGAGCGGAACCACCTCAGAACGGTGCCTCCAAGCCCCAACCCAGCCAACCGACCCAGGAGGACACCATGGTCAATGGTGTCAAAAGCCGCCGAGAGGTCCAGCAGGACCAACAGGGACGCACTCCCCCTGTCCAGTCCCCGGCGCAGGTCATCCACCAAGGCGACCAAGGCCGTCTCTGTCCCGAACCCCTGCCTGAAGCCAGACTGGAATGGATCCAGATAATCAGCTTCCTCCAAGACTCTCTGGAGCTGAGACGCCACTACCCGCTCGATCACCTTGCCCAGAAACGGGATATTTGAGACTGGCCGGAAGTTGTTCAGAATAATGGGATCCAGGGAGGGTTTCTTCAGGAGGGGACGCACCACCGCCTGCTTCAAAGACAGCGGCACCACCCCCTCCCTCAGAGATGAATTTACCACCCTCCCCGTCCACTCAGCCAGCCCCACCCGGGCAGCTCTAATCAGCCATGCCGGACAAGGGTCAAGCGGGCAAGCGGATGGTCTCACACTCCAAAGAATCCTGTCCACATCCTCAGGTTCTACAAGCTGAAAAGAATCCCAGGAAGGAGAACAGACAGGTGCCTCAGGGACATCATTAGATACTGCTAACGCGGCGTCCAAGTCATGCCGAATCCGATCGACTTTGTCTACGAAGTGCTTTGCAAACTCATCACAGCGAGCCACCGTGTGTTCCACCCCATCTACTGGGGGGGCCAGATGGAGCAGGCCCCGAACCACACGGAAAAGCTCAGCTGGACGGTTCTCCGCAGACGCGATGCCAGCAGAAAAGAAAGCCTTCTTAGCTGCCGTCACCGCCACGGAATAGGCTCTGAAGTGAGCTCTAGCCCGTGCCCGGTCGGAGTCAGCACAAGTTTCCCGCCACCGTCGCTCTAGACATCTACCTTGCCGCTTCATCGTCCGCAGCTCCTCAGTAAACCAAGGGGCCACTCTGACTCTGCGGCTTGGTCGAGGACGCTCAGGAGCGATCAGATCCAGAGCCCTGGTCATTTCCCCATTCCAGAGGTCAACCAGGGCGCTGGGTGAGTCACCGACTCTGGCAACAGGGAAATCCCCCAGAGCCCTCAGGAATCCATCCGGATCCATCATCCTCCGGGGGCGGACCATAGAATGAGGTCCCCCACCACTGCGGAGGCGACAAGCTGCGACAAGCCTAAATCCCACCAGGAAGTGATCTGTCCATGACAAAGGAGTGATGTTAATTTCCTCCACATCCAGATCACCATCCACCTGCCCCGCAGTAAACACCAGGTCCAACGTGTGTCCCGCATCGTGTGTCGGGGCAGATATTCTCTGAGACAGACCCATGGTTGTCATGGCGGCCATGAAGTCCTGAGCCGCAACTGTCCTCGGGGCCTCAGCGTGGACATTGAAGTCCCCCAACACCAATAGGCGAGGGCACTCCAACGCCACCGCCGAGATCACCCCGGTCAGCTCAGGCAGGGAGACTGTTGGGCAGCATGGTGGGCGGTACACCAACAGAATCCCTATTCTGTCTCGCCCTTCCAACACGACATGGAGGCACTCAAACCCAGTGGACCGCGGGACAGGATGCCCAGTGAGATGGATGGTATCACGATAGACTATCGCAACTCCACCTCCCCGCCCCTGTAGTCGTGGCTGCTGCAATACCCGGAAACCCGGCGGGCACATCTGGGAGAGACTTACCCCTCCCGACTCATCCAGCCAGGTCTCCGTAATATACACCAGGTCAGCGCCTTCATCCAGGATTAAATCCTGGACTAGGCAGGATTAAATCCTGGACTATTGTTGACTGACCTGGCGTTCAAGAGCAGCAGTTTCAGACTCAGGGGACTGTTGCCCAGACCGCCAAGGGTCAGAGGGATGGGAGAAGGGCCAGAAAGGGGGACAGTCTGCCTGTGACTGACCCTCGTTCTCCTGAAACGGCCTGCCCAGCCCCCACCGCCATATCTTCCATGACCCGTCACTCTGCTAATGGTGGCTGCCCGCCCCTCCCCTAGACTCCCTCGAGGTGACAAACACATAGCCCTTCAGCGGAGCCTACTTCAAGACCACGCAACCTAAGCCAGGTTTATAGCCAGGCCAGGCCAGCCCCCATCCATAAAGCCGCCTGCTCACTCACTTCCACTGCTTCTCCGTCTCCCATTCTCTGAATTGGAAGAGTGGAGTGGAAGAGGAAATGTGGAGGAGGAGGAGGAGGAGGAGGAGGAGGAGGAGGAGGAGGAGAGAGTGGAGACACTCTAGCCCATCACTCTTTGCTCTTGTCACTCCCTTTTCCACTAAGCCCCCCCCCTCATCCTTTTCCAATCCAGGAGGTGGGAGGAGCAGAGGCTGGCCCTTCACCAGGTGATGGGACTGGGACGTAGCATTTGACGTGCCAGCTGAGGCACTAGGTGGTCTTGGGTTGGCGGCCCTGCTGGACAGCTTAGAACCAGGACACCTGAAAGACCACCCTCCTACCCACATCTGTTACAAACTGGGAGGGAGACCCTCTTTGTGTGCCCTGTGATCTTCTGAGGCTAAGCTGCAGTGACATGTAGGAAGGCCTTCTTGGTGGTGGCTCCAAAAGATGTGGCTCCTTCCTTCAGGTGGCATTTCCTGGCGGCTCTCTTGGTTTAGTTGCTCCCTCTGTTCTGATTCTGTTTTCGGTAAAGTGTTTTGCTGCTGTGGTTTGAGATTTCTTCTTTGTTTTTATATTGTATGCTTGTATGGATTGTTTTAATGTTTTTGTTGTAAGCCACTTTGAGCCCCATAGTGAGAGAAGAACGAAGGAGGCCGCACATTTCAAAACTTAATCACTCATATTGTCCTCTAAATATGTCGCTTCAGGTAGGGCCAAACTAACATCGCCGTTGTGGGGAGCCCAGGCCTGATCTGCACCACAGAGGAGGAGGCAGGTGCTTGAACTCTTTTCTTCTGCGCCACGGTCCTGATCCAAACAGCCTCTGTACATGTCTTTAGTCTGTCTTGCAGAAAGGGGGAGGGGGCACAATGGCTGGAAAAGTCTCCAGAGCCCAGGTCTACCAGGCTTCCCAATGCAGCGCCCAGGTCTACCTACCCGGTAGACCTGGCCTCCTGGTTGGCCTAGCCTCCGTCTTTCACTCTCCAGGCCAGCTAAGATCCCAGGAAATTTCTGGGGTCCCTCTTTTGACTCCTGGGCCCCCTTTTTGACACATCAGATGTGTAAAGTACCTATACAGTACCACCCATTTCTGCAATGTTACAGAGAATGCTTTGTCCTTTTGTGGTAAGAAGCAATTAACAGCCCAATCCTATTTGTTTTAATTATTTTAATTGTTTTAATTCTTGATTTTAAATGTATATATGTATTTTAATGTTTTTATTGTAAGCCGCCTTGGTTGCCCTTGTGGGAGAAAGGCGGGGTATAAATTCTATAAATAAATAAATAAATAAATAACCCCCCCCCCCCGCCACTAGTGCAACTGCGCCAAAGAGGTGCATGCTGTTCCCAGCAGGGTGGTGGTGGAGTGGGAGGCTTTGGGAGGGAAAGGGGACCCTAAAAACAGAGAGGCCCCAACTGACAGAGTCCCACCCTGAGGCCAGCTGAGGTAAGAAACAACTAAGCTGGGAAGAAGGGAGATCTCTGTCTGTTAACAAAGTAACAAGCGTGATCCAGTCAGGTATCAGAGATAGAGCAGCATCTGAAAGTGAAACACACAAGTGGGGTTGCCAACCATCTCCTCCCGGCAGAGCTGTTGTGCCATTGCAAGTGATCCACTGGACAGCCAAGTCACAGGCGCCAGTGAGGTCATGCTGCTGCTTATAGCGTTTGTTTAAAGGAAGACACACACAAGCTAGTAAGGTAAATTAATGGCCAATGGGGTGCGCGGGGGGGCCTCCCACTATCCGCGGATAAGTGAATCTGCAGATAGCGGATCCATGGATATCCCCCCCCCCCCCGTAATGTAATCTGTAAATTAATACCGGAAGTCTAATTTATGCTGGCAAGTTTTGAAATAATATGGTCAATTAGCTGCGAAGTAGTTGATAATGAGCAACCCTGTTAGATGCTGGCAGCTTTCTGTGTGTGTGTGGGGGGGGGGGGGGAGTCTCCTCTAAAGCCAGAAGATAAAAAAGAAACAAGGAAAATGTGTCCACAGAGCTGCTGCTTACTGCTGTAAGCTCCTCTCCAGGGTGCATGGGTGGCAGACCCCACGAAGGGAGCCCTCTCATCATCAGGCCTGGCTCTGCTTGCCAGCTGCTCCCTGCCTCCATTGGGTTCCTACTCAGGCGGAGACCTGGAAAGACCTCAGAGGTGTTTTTTTGGGGGGGGGGAGGGAGTTCTATCACTTTGCCGCCTCCTCCTCCACCTCCTTGGACCTTCCTTCTTTCGGTCCTGGGCTTACCTTGTCCCAGGGTCAAGTACTTCCCCAGTGCTCCAATCATCCGCCTCATCATGGACAGGTGGACAGGTGGACAGGTCGACCCAGTGTGCGGCGGCTGTGAAGAAGGCCAATTCCATGCTTGGGATCATTAAAAAAGGGATTGAGAATAAAACGGGCAATATCATTATGCCTTTGTACAAATCGATGGTAAGGCCACATCTGGAGTATTGTGTCCAGTTCTGGTCACCACACCTCAAAAAGGATATAGTTGAATTGGAAAAGGTGCAGAAAAGAGCGACCAGATTGATTCGTGGGCTGGAGCACATCCCTTATGAGGAAAGGCTACAGCGTCTGGGGCTTTTCAGCCTAGAAAAAAGGCGCCTGAGGGGGGACATGATTGAGACATATAAAATTATGCATGGGATGGAGAGAGTGGATAGAGGGAAATTCTTCTCCCTCTCGCACAACACCAGAACCAGGGGACATTCACTCAAATTGAGTGGAGGGAGAGTTAGAACAGACAAAAGAAAATATTTCTTTACCCAGCGTGTAATTCATCTGTGGAACTCCTTGCCACAGGATGTGGTGATGGCACCTGGCCTAGATGCCTTTAAAAGGGGTTTGGACAGATTCATGGAGGAAAAGACCATCACAGGTTACAAGCTGTAAGCAACCTCCTGGTTTTAGAAGTGGGTTTTCTCTGTGCCAGGTGCAAGGGAGTGTCAACGGGAAGCAGGTTATCTTGTTGTCTTGTGTGCTCCCTGAGGCATCTGGTGGGGCCACTGTGTGATACAGGAAGCTGGACTAGATGGGCCTTTGGCCTGATCCAGCAGGGCTCTTCTTACGTTCTTATGTTCTTATCATAGGTCAGGTCTTGGGTTTAAACCCTGAGTAGCCCTCAGACTCTCCACCCCTCCCTGCCATGCCTGTCCCATCTGTCCCTGAGACCCCTCCCCCAAAGACTTTGCCCATGCTTGACTGGCTCGTGACTATACCTTTCCTCTTGGGTTGAAGGGTCAGGCTGGAGCTGGCCCCTGCCCCTGGGCCACTCCCCAAAGCCCCCACCTGATGGGGGTCCCTCTTAGGGGGCCTCCTTGCTGCCTTGCTGGTGTGGCTGTGCCTGGCCTCGTTGGAGATGTCTCGAGAGCCACAGCAGTGTGTGCTGTTGCAGTGCCCTGCCGAAACTTTCTCCGCCATCTGGGCTTGCTCCTTCTCGCCACTGGTGGAAGCGATGTGGCGGTGGAAGCCCTCCAGGACCACAGGTGAGTCCGCATTTGGACAACCGCTTTCTCAGTTTCCTTATGTTTTCCTCATTGCTTTCTCAGCCATCGACATCAGTAGCCACTCCCACTCCCAGTAGCCTCAACCCTCCCCTTACACCATCTTGGGCAAGCAGAAATCACCAACTGTCGGTGTAAGTGTTAAATGACTTTTCCCCCCGACAATGAATGATCTGAGGTAATTATCTGAACCAGTAGCCTTCCATAATCAACGTGCTTGCTGACTTTTCCCCTAACCCATACCGATCCCATTGTTTCCTATGGGAAAAGCCGTTTTAATGTATGCTTTTTCAATATACACAACATGTTCCAGGAACGTGTAAATTGAGAGCTGCCTATACTGGGGTTGGTGTGCTGTGATTGGCTGCCAAATGTAGTCTGTAGCCTGTGCTCCATCATAGGAAACTGGGCAGACTAGGGAAGTATCAGGAGATGCAATTTTCTGCTGTATTTTCCTTCCCTGTTGTTTCTTATGGGGGTTTTCCAGCCTACACCAGCTCTGTTGTTGGCGTTAACATTTTTCTGGCATCGGAGGCATGTCTGTTGTCTGAAGGGGGGGGTTAGGATATGGGGTACATTGGCTCTTCCTTGTCCCTTCCATGTCACACCTCAACCTCCTCCCTGTTTTTAATCTCTCTGCCAGTGGAATTGCACTCTGGTGTCCAAGTGACGACAGAGTTACATCATTGTGGTTTTTCCTGGCATTGTGCTGCTGTCTGTGGCACATGTATTGGTGGGCAGACTTCTACACTGGTGGGGCTGTCGTAGAGTCGACATATGTGTAGATACATTGGCATACCTTAGGGATAGGGCTGGACCTTTGATGAACTCCAGTACATCTGCAAGAATGAAATCATGGGAGTTGAAAGTGCTCAGTTGGATTGAATTCCACGTACACACCCAGACCTACTCTATGAGGATGCGAGCAACCCAGACACCCTCCCTGGCAGTCTCCATTTTCCTAACAGGTGAGGCCAGACACAGGTCTTGTGGAGTGACAATATGATGATGGTGATGTGAAATGCATCTCATTTGTGTCCCAGTTCCGGTGCTGTTCTGAAGGGTGAAAGGGCCACCATTTCAAAAATGTAATTTGCAGGGTATGCACTCTATCTGTCAGAACCCGGAGGAAGCAGACCTCGTCCTACGATTTATCAGACACATGCGGCCCATCTGCTAGAGCTGGGGTTGGGGAGGATTTGCAGTTAATCCCCTAGACCCATCTGCAGGGGGTTCAAAACACTGGCCATACAGCTAGGCAGGATGAAGTTTATTTAATTAAAAAAACTGCTCTGGAGGTTACTGGAAATTACTCTGAAGAAGAAATCGCTTTTGATTGTGTCATTTCTTGAGAGTGGAGGGCTGGGTTGCTTTTGTATCGAAATGAGATTGCTACTAAAAATAAAAACAGCTAGCGACCTGGGGGGTGGCGTGCTGGGCTGGTGGCCCACCTGTTGCACCCAATAACCTGAGCCAGCCAGTGGAGAGGAGTCCCGCCACGTATTTCTCCAACCCCTCCAAAGGGCTTGGCAGTCAGTCTAGGACAGGTCTGAACGCCCATGGGTGGTTAGAGATGTTCACCCACGACAGCCTCCCTAAAGACTTAAAAGAAAGAGTCCAAAGCATGACCCCCAATTTTTTTTGGGGGGGGGAACAACGAGAGTAAGCTGCTGTGCTTGACCAGCCCTGAAGCAAGATTATGTTTTTGAAAAATACCATTTTTTGGTATTAAGATCAATTTCATTCTGTAGCTCTCATGGCCCGCTATAGTCCAACAGTGTTTCAAGTATACGGGTTCAGACGCCATGTGGTTAAAAAGCTTGTATTTTAAATATATCCACCTCCGTGAGCGGGTTTCCTTGCAGGCAGCCGCTTTACGGAACAAAAACACAAATAAAATCCAAGTCACTGTCCCAACGTTTCGTTCTGTCCTCAGAACATCTTCCTGGGGAAAAAATCCAAAGATTCTGGTGATGTTGTCCTTAGTTGCTTCCCTGTTGCTTATATACATGGGATGTTGTTCAGCTGTCAAGTTCTGTTATTGTTAACAGCTGTGTATGGAGTCCGAGCTCTAATTGCCTACTGTCAGGCACTCTGTTGTTGTTCTTTCTTGCTCCTGAGGAGTACTGCTTTCATCCACGTCGGTACTTACAACATTAGGTGTTGTTGTTGTTGTTCAGTCGTTAAGTCGCGTCCGACCCTTCGTGATCCCATGAACCATATCCCGCCAGGCCTTCCTGTCCTCCACTATCTTCCTGAGTTGGCTCATTTTCATGTTTGTTGCATCGGTGATGCTGTCTAACCATCTCATCCTTTGCCTTCCCCTTCTCCTTTTACCTTCAATCTTTCCCAGCATCAGAGTCTTCTCCAGAGAGTCCTCTCTTCGCATTAGGTGGCCAAAATATTTGAGCTTCAGCCTCAGTACCTGTCCTTCCAGGGAACAGTCAGGGTTGATTTCATTTAGGATTGACTGATTTGATTTCCTAGCAGTCCAAGGGACTCTCAGGAGTCTTCTCCAGCACCACAATTCGAAAGCATCTATTCTTCGGCGCTCAGCCTTCCTTATGGTCCAACTCTCACAACCATACATTGCTACTAGGAACACCATCGCCCTGACTATATGAACTTTTGTTGGCATGGTGATATCTCCGCTTTTTATTATGCTGTCTAAGTTTGCCATAGCTTTATTCTGTGAGCAACTACCGTCACATCTATTTATAATATTAAAGAACAAGTAAGAGCCCAGTTGTATGAAGGGTTTACAGTGGCGAATCTCTGACCCGCCACTGTAAGTCCTCTTATGGCGTCATAAATGGTGCCATAAATGGCACGCCGCTCTCATGTGCAGCAGGGCCAACAGCGCAAAGGGTTGGAGGACCCCCCACACACACACATGCTAGTGGCTTCCGGACACGGTGCCGGTGCAGGTAAGGTGTTAGCGGGGGCGGATCTCTGTGGCAGCAGCACATAAAAAGGTAAAGGTGACCCCTGACAATTAAGTCCAGTCGTGTCTGACTCTAGGGTGTGGTGCTCATCCCCATTTCAAAGCTCAAGAGCCAGCGTTGTCCGAAGACGCCTCCGTAGTCATGTGGCCGGCATGACTCTCCTTGCTGCAGCGTGTAGCATGCGGCTGGAACACGGAGCGCTGTTTACCTTCCCGCAAGCGGTACCTATTTATCTACTTGCATTAACATGCTTTGGAACTGCTAGGTTGGCAGGAGCTGGCCAAGCAACGTGAGCTCACCCTGTCGTGGATTCAAACTGCTGACCTTTCGATCTGGGATCCTATTCCTGGTTTTTGGGCCTGACACATACCCTGTCTCTCCTCAGACTTACGCCAGCAAAATAGCTGGTGTAGGTCTGAGGAGGCCCATTGATGGCCAGGTGGTGAGGGAAGTAGTAAAAAATATTTTTACTTACCCCCCTCTGGCTGTCTGCTCCCCCCCCCATAGCATACAGTGCGCACTCCAGCGGTACAGCTGCATTGCATAGGATAGTGGAGGATAGGATTGGGGCCTAAATCAGATTTGCAACACTGCCATCCCCAGCTACTCTCTTAATGCTTCTCCCTTGCAGCCCCTTATTCTGGCAACCTCTTCCCAGAATGCTGGGGGTGGCGGCGTTCTTGCCCTCTCCTGCCCTCATGCAAAGCAAGGGCAGGCTTAATGCTGGCACCCTATTGGGTGCTTCTGAGGGGAGGGGTGTGGCTTGTTTGTTGTTGCTGCAGCACGCTCTCTTCTGCCCTTGGTGCCCCCCCCCCCCCCGGTTAGACTAGCTGGTTGCCTTTTGGTACTGGGTAGAATAGGAATTGTTTGCCATCTTCCTTATTGGTAGGTGGTTTTTGTTTTTGTTTTTTCTGCCTACCCCAGACTGTTTCTTGGGTTCTTTGCTTAGCCAGCCTGGTCACATCTGGCAGGTATGGTGCAGCTGCCGCCCCCCCCCCCCATTTTTCTTTCTTCTCATTGACCACTTTTCAGTCTTCACCTTGACCATGTCTTTATTAGCTATGAGAATCATTTCATCTCTGCTGGTGCCCAAGGTGGCATTCAATGACAAATAAGACTTATTAGAACCACCAATAAAAACAAGTCAATTGACAGCAAAGGTCAGAAGCACGGGACTGCGCACACAACTGAACTAGCCAGAAAGAAAAAAATGCATCTTGCGTCCCCTCTGGAAGACCGATAGAAGAGTTGAGGACCACAAGCAGAAGTTCATTCCAGAGCTTCGGAGAGGCTGGTTTCTCATCATGATCCTAAGAACTAATTTGCAAAGAGACAGAATCCAAGCAGGGTGGGTTCTGCTGCCAATCAATGCTAGCATGGGGAAAGCACCAGCACCTTGAACTGAATTGGGAAGATCTTGGCAGCCAGTGCTGTGGGAGTAAGACTGGCTGATTCTGTTTGGACCCTCTCACGTCCATCGAGAAACAGGCAGCCGCTTTGCTCACAAGTCGAAGCTGCTGAGTTGTCTTCATGGACAGCACCAGATCATGTACATCAGGGGTTCTCAACCTTTGGAGGCCCGGGTACCCCCTATCACGGTCCAATTTTCTGAAGTATCCCCTGCTAATTAATTGCTAATTAATTGGATTAATCAATTAATTAATTAGCTAATCAATCATTAAATAAAAGGTACTAAAACAATTTTAAATGTGAAAAAATGTCTTAATTCTGTGCGTGTGTGTGTGTGTGTGTGTGTGTGTGTGTGTGTGTGTGTGAGAGAGAGAGAGAGAGAGAGAGAGAGAGAGGATTGCATTTAAGTTCTAATTAACAAGTAATTAACTACTGATTGATGCTGATAAGGGGCAGGCTCTGGCGTACCCCCTGCCCGTACCCGTTGGTCTGCATACCCCTAGGGGTACCCGTACCACAGGTTGAGAACCCCTGGTGTACAATATAGTCGTGGAGCCTGACAGTTACAAAAGCATTGCAAGATCCTCTCCATCCAAGGAGAGGCAGAACCTGTGCAGCTGGTGGATCTGACGGAAGGGGTTCTTAGCTACTGCAGCAACCTGTTGATCAGAAATTAGAGCTGGCTCAAAACCAACTCCCAGGATTCCACCCTTATTGATCCCAGAAAGATCTAGGGATGCCACTAATAAATGAATGGAAATGGATGTCTTCATCCTTCTTTGTGGTTTTCACCCTTGAGCAGCCCCCAGACCATGTATCATCCTCTGTGACCACGTATTGCAGGGAAGGTTGTGTGCCAGCTGCTGTCTTTCAGGGAAGTTTGTTTGCTTTTCCCACCTTCTCACTGAGTGTTCCCTGATCAGTTTCCAATGATTCCTATAATTCCCTGAGGCCCACTTGGAGAACCAGGCTCAACAGAACTCTCCTTGTCTCCCCTGTCCTCCTTCTGGGCGCCAGATAATTCTCTTCTCCATCTCTTTATGGACAGCATTTAGGGTCAAAGAATACAAGTTACACTAAGCATGATCAGGTCTACCAGCAGTCAGGGTTGATTTCATTTAGGATTGACTGATTTGATCTCCTAGCAGTCCAAGTGGCTAATCAACCCTGACTGTTCCCTGGAAGGACAGGTACTAAGGCTGAAGCTCAAATATTTTGGCCACCTAATGCGAAGAGAGGACTCTCTGGAGAAGACTCTGATGCTGGGAAAGATTGAAGGCAAAAGGGGAAGGGGAAGGCAAAGGATGAGATGGTTAGACAGCATCACCGATGCAACGAACATGAAAATGAGCAAACTCAGGAAGATAGTGGAGGATAGGAAGGCCTGGTGGGATATGGTTCATGGGATCACGAAGGGTTGGACACGACTTAACGACTGAACAACAACAACAAGATAAGAAAAAAGCAAACTTTAAGCATTAGCTAAAGGAACGAGTAAATTGACCCTTCATTAATACATTCTAGAACTCAGTTGATCAATTACAGAGCTTTACACACAATTATTTTATTTATTTTTCACATTTTTATATCGCCCTCCAAGGAACTCAGGGTGGTGTACATGATTCCTCCCCTCATTTTGTCCTCACAACAACAGTAACGGTGTTACAACTCCCCCACCCCATGCTGGAAGTGACCTCTCCACCGCAGGTTTTCCACAACACAGATTCGCAGGGTGGGCAGGAGGGCCAAACATGTTGCCGCTGTCCACTCGCGTCACCAAAACGGCCTGATTCGCGCCACCAAAATGGTCGCTTTGACACCCCCCACTCATCTGCTGCTCAGGGCCTGACCCCCCCCCCGCATGCCGCGGGGCCTATGCCCCCTGTTCCTACGATACTGCACAACAACCCTGTGAGGCAGGTGAGGCTGAGGGATAGTGACTGGCCCAAGGTCACCCAGGAAGCTTCATGGCTGAGAGGGGATTTGTTAGAGGTGCTGGCCATTGCTGTTCACGTAGATCTGCCTTCATTATTCATGACATCTCTATTCTGCCCATCCTCCAAGGAGCTCAGGGGGCATCTATGGTTGTCCTTCCGCTCCCCCTGCCCATTTTACCCTTTCCACAGTCTTGTGACATCATCAGACTGTGTGATGATGATAGAGCCACCCAGCGACCTTCGTGGCTGAACCCTAGTTTCCCAGTCCTAGTCCGACACGGCGTTATATTGTTCCGATATGAAAGATCAAATCCGTACTAAAATCATTCTATCCACATAGGCAATGAAAAGATTTATGAATTAGTCCAGAGCAAAGGCAAGAATAAATTGTTATGTTTCTTTTAAGATAACAACAAAAATTACATGGGCAATTATGCCCTCCTCGTGTGTGTGTGTGTGTGTGTGTGTGTGTGTGTGTGTGTGTGTGTGTCTCACCCCATTGTACCAGACTGATGATAAAGAGCAGACAGATGGGAAGAACCAAGAACATAATTAACCCAGACTTCAGGAAAGCTTACAGCAAGGCATTCTAGATTAATCCACAAAGACAGTGAATAAATACAGTATGGGGGAAGGAAGACAGCTAGCTCTGCAAGCAAATGGAGATTTCAACAAGGACCCCGATGCAAAGCCCCAAATTAGTGGTGCCACCTTGAAACTCAGACACAAACCTTTAAAAGTCTCCAATACTGTGGAACGTACAGTAGCTGCTCAGTTCCTTCTTCCCATTCTCTCCCCGGTCCTGTTGTCTATCCCATAAAAAGAGCCCTGATGGATCTAGTTTTCTGTAGGGGGCAACAAGTTGCTTCCAGGAAGCCCATAAGCAGGGCATAAAGGCAACGCCCTTCCACATTGTCGTCCCCCCCACCACGCCCCAGCAAATGGTATTTCAAGCCAGCATACTTCTATATAGCCATCATACCAAACATTCATGGGTAGAACCCTTTTCTGTGAATTTGTCTACTGCTGAACATCTTGTGGCTGTGAATTCCATACATCTTCAACATCTACATGAATGTTTCCCCTTGCTGGGGAAGGACATCCAGAATTTTTTTTTGGGGGGGGGGTTGGTGTCCATGATGTGCAAATGACACCCAACTCTATCCCTCATTTCCATCTTCACCCGAGGAGGCTGTGGAAGTCCAAAACTGCTGCCCAGTGGTGTAACAAGGGTGGTGCGAAGGCAAGTAGTTGTGCAAGACTCCGTTACACTGGAGTCAGCAGCCCCTCCCCCTTGCTGTTGGAGCCATTCTGGCAGCAAAGGCAACACGCAGGACACTCGCTCACTCACTCACTGTTGCTGCTGGAATGGCTCCAACAGCAAGGGGGAGGGACCGCTGACTCCAGTGTAACGGAGACTTGCACAACTACTTGCCTTCGCACCACCCTTGTTACACCACTGCTGCTGCCTGGAGTCAGTGATGGACTGGATGAGGGCAAACAAGCTTAAATTCAATCTGGAGAAGACAGGGGTACCATTAGTGAGGAAATTACCACCTGGAATATGGATTGCATAAGAACATAAGAAGAGCCCTGCTGGATCAGGCCAAAGGCCCATCTAGTCCAGCTTCCTGTATCACACAGTGGCCCCACCAGATGCCTCAGGGAGCACACAGGCATTTGTTTCAAGGGAGCTTTGTTTCAAGCTTGTTAGCCATGTTGAGTATTGTGCTCAGAAAAGTGACCCGTACAGTTAAAGAATATAAATTATTATTAGCTGCTACAAAATTAATGATGGACTTGATATGACAACAGCTCTGAAAGTCGCTCTCCATCTAAGGCTGCAATCCTATGCATGCTTACTTGGGAGTAAGTTCCACAATGGGCCTTACTTTTCAGTAGATGTGGGCTGTAAGCCTCACGTCTGCTAGACCAGCAGTTGCGCTCCCCAGCCAGTCATGCGTCAGGCTGCTTGGAGAGAACCTCTGCCCATGTGCAGAGTGACGCTCAGGGCTGGGGGCGGGAAGAGGCAAAGCTCCGGCCAAGCAAAGGTTGCGGCACTTCCTTAACAGGGGTAGGTGTAGATAAGCCTTTACCCTCTTTATCCTCTTTATTGTTCTCTTGTTCATGATGATGGGGTAGCACTCGCCTTGAAGGAGCAGGTTCCAGTTTCGGGGTGCTCCTAGATCTGACCTTGACCCAGATGGTCAGGTGCCGACTGTGGTGAAGAGTGCCTTTAGCCAGCTGTGACTAGTTCACCAACAACCACATCCACTCATGGACCAGGCAGAACTTGCTACAGTTCTCCGTGCACTGGCAGCATCTAGATTGGACTGTTGTAACACACTCTACATGGGGCTGCCTTTGAAGACTGTCTGGAAAGTTCAGTTTGTACAGAAGGCTTCTGCAAGGATCATTACAGGAGCAAACGTCATGATGACCGCTATGTGCCCCTAGTATTCCATCTGTACTGGCTGCGTGTAGGTTTCTGCGCACAACCCATAGTGTTGAGAATGACCTAGAAAGTCCTAAATGTTTTGGAACTTTGAACTTGTTATGCAAACCTCTTTGTGGATGACATTTTTTTGTTGTAAAGTGGTGTATAAATATTCTTTTATTATTATTGTTGTTGTTGTTATTGTTGTTATTGTTGTTGTTATTATTATTATTATTATTATTATTATTATTATTATTATTATTATTATTGAAGAACCCCCCTTCCCATGCGACTCTGCCATGCCACAAGTGTGCCATGCCACAAGGTCCTGTTATGAGCTCTGTCACCCTTTGATGTGTCACCCTTTGATGTGTGGTTGGCAACTATCAACGACAAGGCCTTTTTGGTTGTGGCACTTGGGCCTTTGGAATTATCTCCCCTGGAGTTTATGATTGTCCCCACTCTGATGGCCTTCCGTGAGGGCCTTATCATGGCCTTTACATTTCATCTTCCTTTTGGTGAATGTCTGACTCTTTTGCTAGCTGTAGTTTATTGTTTTGCTTGTTATATTTTTGTTTACAGTTTTGGTTTGTTGGTTTACTATGGTTATTGTTTTTACTCAATATGAAAACTTCCTTCCACCCTTACATAAGGGGAGAAAGGTAGGGTAAAAATGATTTGAAATAAATGGATTATATGTGGAGTGAATACATTCCCCGTCTGTCCTGAATCCTCTACCAATCAATTTCATTGGATGACCCAAAGTTCTAGGTCTAGGACCCCAAAGTTCGAAGGATCATAGGAGAGGGAGAAACCTTCTCTCCACACCATGCAAGTTTTTTATAAACCTCAATCATTTCTCCTCCTAGGCTGCAATCCTATGTATACTCACCTGGGAGTAAGCTCCATTGAACTCAGTGAGACTTGTGTCTAGGTAGACATGCGTAGGATTGCACTGTTAGTTGTATTTTTAAATTTCTAAATTAAAGAGCCCCAAATAACTTATCTTTTCCTTGTTGGGAAGATGCTCCAATCCTCTGATAATTTTGACTGCTCTTTTCTGCACTTTTCCAGCACTATGATACCGCTGAGATTTGACAAGCACTGTCCATATAGAAAACATGCACATTTTCATGGCTTGTTACTAGATGCAAAGTCACAATATTTATGGGGTTTCCAGCCATGTATTTTTAGTTGAAGAAATAAAGTTTTCTTACACTTGACCGAAGAAAATTCCTCTCCTTTGATCCTGGTGTACTCGAGGAAGCAGGAGCGCAGGAACGGACTATCCGAATCAGTCAAGCGATGAGAAGCCTGTAGAACAAGTTCTAAGGCTTCTCATCGCTTGACTGATTCGGATAGTTATTATTATTAAGTAACTAGGTCACGAGTGCGAGTGCGAGTGCGAGTACAAGTCATTTTTGCAAGAGTGCGAGTCCGAGTGCGAGTCAGTGTCAACATTTTTGGGCAAGTACGAGTCAAGTGCGAGTCATTTTTGCACGAGTGCGAGTCGAGTACGAGTAAGGCCAGAAACCACGAGTCACAAGTCACGAGTCGAGTCACTTTAAGGAAAATGGCTTTTCCCCTGAAAATGGGGTGGGTGGGTGTCTGTGTGTGGGGTGTGTGTGGGGACCTCTGAGACTTTTAAAGCACCCACTTGGCTCCCCCTATTCCCTTTCCCTCACCTCTCAGTCTTGTCACCACCCATCTGGTTTGGGAAAAACAAGCGTGTCTACATTCAAACCATTTATTATTCCCTCCCTGCACCTTCCCCTTGCTGAGCCAAGCATCCCTTGGGCTTGGAGTTTTGGTCAATGAGGAGGAACTGCTGCGGCAGCTTCGCCTTCCCTCAATCCTCCCCACCCCTCGCGCTCGGAGTTGTGGCCAATGCCAAACAGACAGCAACAAAAGGGGGGGGGACTCAGAGCCAGGCTTGCTTTCCCACCCCCTTGAAAACCCTTCCTCCCTGCTGCCCTCCTCCTCCGAAGTCTCCACTGTGCCTGCCTGCCTGCCTGCCTGTGTTGATGCTGGCCATTAAAGGAAAATGACTTGGAAATGGCAAGTCGTTACCCCCACGAGTGCAAGTCGAGTCCCGTGGGTCACAAGTGCGAGTACGAGTGCGAGTCAGTGGGTCACGAGTACAAGTACGAGTACGAGTCAGGGAAAAAGTGGCTAAGTCACACTTGCGAGTCAAGTCATTTGACTCGAGTCCCCATCATTGGATAGTCCGTTCCTGCGCTCCTGCTTCCTCGAGTACACCAGGATCAAAGGAGAGGAATTTTCTTCGGTCAAGTGTAAGAAAACTTTATTTCTTCAACTAAAAATACATGGCTGGAAACCCCATAAATATTGTGCCTTTGCACTGTCCATATAGTCTGTCTAAATTATTCTCAAAGGAGCACGTTTGGCCCAAGTGCTCCCTTCTCGTCTCTCCTAATGGATAGCTGCCATTCATGTCTGTAGAGAAAAAGGTTATACATGGAAACATTATGCCAAGCACACTCGAGCACCGCCCCAAAGGCAGCAGCTGCAGGCATGTCATTGAGTATTGCTGTATATGCTTCACTCTCTCAAGGACTATTTAGGTTGGTTACTGCATTTATTTATTTATTTATTTATTTATTGGCAACATCATTTTATGGAAAACCTTTCTAATGGAATTCAGCCCATCTGCGAAGTGTCATCACAGATCATGTATATTGTTTGCCTTAAGATTAATAGGTGGGTCCCATGTTGATTGTCAGGCTAAACATAAACATTGCAAAAACACGTCCATCATTATGTTTTCTGTCAACTGACATGAATGCTCTGTTCCTGACATGACCTTCCTTTCCAAATCTTTGCTCTGCTCTGCTTCGAACTGGTTTACATAAACATTATGCAAATGCTTTCTCTAGTACAATCAATCAGTCCAATTTGATCAAGCCAAACACTGATTTCCCAGGTCAAGCTTAAATCTTTCCAGGCTTTGCCTTCAGTGTTCAGAGAGAAGAAATTGAGAAGATCCTTTGCAATAGAAAAAGGAACGCTGTACAGATAGACCAAGGGCCTGTCCTTGACCAACCTGCGGGACACAGCGGTGCTGACTCAGCCTCCGTGGCATCCTGTGGGCCGGCCAGAGACCATGGCGGAACAGGGAGGTAAACAAAATGCTTACTTACCTACTCCACCACACCATGGTCCCCAGTGGGTCTACTTAGATCTATGCCAGTTCTTTCACCTTAGGGCAGTATGAACCAAAGGAACAAGAAAGGAAAGAAATTGGAAAACTGAGATTAGAAAATTGAGATCTGAGTAGGCTCTGTGATCAGCATAACCAGAATCAACGATGTAAATCCTAGACACCTGTAGAATGAATTAGCCAAGGAAGATTCACATACTTCTTTTACAGTGCAATCCTGTGCAAGCAAATACCAGCAGGACTTACACTTAGGTGAGCGGAGCCTGCATAGAATGACATCCTTCAAGTGTTTAATGTTATACAGGCCATAGAATTTCTCTTTTCTTGAGCAGAATTGAGCAGACCCCGAATTTTGAACATTATAATCTGGAGTCCACACACCTGTGACTATTGCACACATGTAGCTTAAGAATTAATCCAATGCTGATTCCAGTAAGGTTGACCAATTATTGAGTTGTTGGGATTGATTTTTCCCCCCGCACCTTCCTTTGTGAGGCAAGCGTAAGTTTGCCTAAGTCGGAATGAACACCAATTTTCCACAAAAATATTAACCAAACACACAGAGAAACGGTTCGTGTGACTCTATCTGCTGCTTCAATAGAATTAATAGAGGCCGATATTGACTCTTGCTACTGCCGACACATTTCCACCCACTGCACTCCAAACAATGAAATGACACTAAATTCATTTAAAGCAAATGTGCGGCACTGTTATTTTAAACAATACCTAATTTAATTTTGGTGTTTGGAATGCAGCGATTGGAAATTATTAATGCTCTTGTCTCGGGCTGGAAATGGATCATTCAGCTATAAATTATTAGCATACCCAAGCCAGCCAAACAGCCCAACACGCTGACATTTGCATTTGCTGCTGAATGTGGGACAGGCCGCTCAGAACACGGGGATGAGAGCAGACTGTTCCTCGGGTTGGCTTTTTCTTGCCATCATCACCCCCTCCAGAATTTTGTTTTATCGAGGAGATGTTCTAAAATTAATTTTGGAACGAGAGGATCTGCGCTTTGCAGCATCATCATTTAGTTCCTTTGCCCCTCCCCAGCCCCGGGCATGTGATATGGGCATGGATACCCCCCCCTGCAAAGAAGCTGGAAGGAGGTGGGGCAGCAGGTGGAGATGGGCTCTCCAAAGCATTGAACTGTCCAGCAGGCCAGCCAGAGGGTAGCAGATGATGAAGCACAGAGCATATTTTTCCCAGTGGGGAATCATGGGCTGGACTACAAGACCCATGATTCCCTGGCAGGAATGAATGAGGCACACAGCATCACTTGCACCCACAGAGAGGCCCATGCAGGCCTCTCCTCCAAATCCAAGTATGGCTGCTGCCTTCAAGCTCTGGGGAAGTTGAACCTTTCTGGGGGGGGGGGGACTGGGCTGGAGTGCAGCAAGCGTTGCAGGGTGTAACGCTCCCCTTTTTTCCATAGGACTCAATGGCAGCCACTCACTTCTGATGCAGACAGTAAAGACCTGCCTGCGAGTTGCCCGTTGGGGCAGGGGCTGCCTGGCCCTTGTGGCTCAAGCCAGGAACAGCCTGTCTGCCCCATCATCGGTTCTGTTCCTTGATCGCACCAAAGTATGATGGCATGAAGGGAATCAGGCTTCGTGTGCAATGTGCACGCATGCATGTGTCTGTGATGTCCATGAGAAGCATTGCAGTCTGAAGAGGGTGTGTTTTTTTGTTCCAGTTTGCTTCCTGCCCACTATGTCCTCAAGATGGGACAGATTAATTGTCCAAAGCTGCTCCTCAGGTTGCAAAAGGGACACGGACTTGTTTTACATTTAGAAAAGACACACAGGAGGTGTGTAAGCCTGCGTGTGCTGTGGAAAAATTACCAGCCCAATCCTATCCACCACCAGCCACCCTGCGCAATGCAGCGGTGCTGACTGACGGAGCGCGCACTGCATGCTATGGGGGGGGAGGGCAAGCAGGCGGTCTGGGAGAGAGAAGTCAAAATAATCTTGACTTACCTCCCCATAAGCTGATTGGCTGCCAATGGGCTCAGGCCTACGCCAACTGTTTAGCTGGCGTAGGTCCGCAGAGCCTCCGGGGGAGTGTGGGGATGAGAAAAGGAGGATAGGATCTTGGCGAGATCCTATACCACTGCTGCCGAGATCCTCCCCCCAGTTCAGCCTGCGCCCCACCTTCATCCTCCTCCAAATTGCCCTTGCCCACTGCCACCTTACCTACTCTGACACAGGCTATGTGAGCCATTTGTACTGGTGGCCCTGAAATGCACAACTGCATTCGTTGTTTAGGTCTTACAGCAGCAGACTGCGAGATCCATGCCAGAGGCCCTAGATAGGATTGGGCTGTAATGTATGGAATTTGCTGCGACAGCAATGTAGTGATGGCCACTAGCTTGGAATAAATGGCTTTTAAAGGGAATTGGACAAATTCAGGGAGAGGAGAGGTCTATTCGTCAAGTAGGAGGAGACGCTATTAGTCCAGAGAGCTACACGGAATCTCTGTAATGAACAGGACACCTCTAGATGTCAGTTGCTGGGGTCACAGCAACGGGGGGGGGGGGGAGCTGTTTACTTTCATGCTCTGCTTGGAAAGTTCTTGGGGGCATCTGGTTGGCCACTTATTTATTCGGAAAAAAGTATATCCCACCTCATTCTCAATGAGATTCAAGGCAGTTAACAATATATTTTAAAATACAGTAGATCAGGGGTTCTCAACCTGTGGTACTAGTGGTACTCCGACCAACCATAAGTGGTACGTGGACCGCCAATCTGCTGGAACCCTGCTCCGACGCAGTGTTTTCGCGCCACGTTTTCGCTTCCGAAAGGCTCCTGCCTTTGGACGAGCCTCACGGGAGCGCTGGGAAGGGCAATCCCCGAATCCCGCTGGCCCTGACCCTCCTACCTGTGTTTTCTGGCTCCGAAACCCAGACGTACCTGGCGATGACATCATCACGAGTCACGTCCGGTGATACACAAAGGACGAGTAGTGCTGGAGGTGGTACGCGGCCAGGAAGGGGTTGAGAACCCCTGCAATAGATAGGGCATTAAAAACAAGTATTAAACAAAAATAAAAACTTTTGTTTTTATTGTTTTACAAACTTTTGTTGTAAAAACAACACACAACAGCAGAGCAAGAGCAAAACCAGAAATTAACATAAACCAGAAAAGCCTGAGTGAATAGGCAAGTTTTCAGCAAGTGATGAGACAAAAAAAGGGGAAGGGAGAAAAATGAACCTTCTGGGGAGCATATTCCATAGAAAGGGGCCACCACTGAGAAAGCCGTCCTATTAGTTTGGTTTCTCTTTGGACAAATCTTTTGTGCAATGCACAAGAGTACCCCAGCAGAACTTAGGGTTCAGGTAGACTGAACCCTGGTGCAGGAGTCGATGGTCCCTGGTGCAGGAGCCGATGGTCCTTCAGGTACCCCAATGGATTCTAATGTCCACTGTGGGATGTTCAACTCGATGGTCAGACTAGGAGGGCTTCTTAATAATATGTTCGCTAGTCTATGCTATATAGGGCTTTTTTTAATGGCCTGGTGCAGCAAGCCATTGGATTGGGCCATTAAGCAGCTAACTGTGGCATGTTTGCAATGTTTTGATCCGGCAAGCCTTGATACTGCTGCGCTTGTGAATGGCTTGATTGCATGCGGAAGGCTTAAGGAACGAAGACACGCCCTGAATCAACATGAAGGGTTTTTAATCGTAAACTTGGTGACATAAGGACAAATGCCGAAATCTTAGGACCAAATTATGTCTAATTGCTGTTCGACGGGAGACATGCCACTTAACTGCCAATTTGCATATGGGGGAAGGACACATGCTGCATTGTTTTAAACAAGTTTACCAAACATATCATTAGCAGCCACCACCAGCCACCTTTTGGGGTGGTTTTTTTTTTTTTTAATTCTTAATTAGAGCTCCACTCAGCGTTGAACAGGCCAACTTCATCCTCCTCCAGTAAGTGCTTCTTTATCAGAAGATTATATGAGCACACTGTCCACAGGGAGGGGAAGGATCAAATATAAGGGGAGGCAGCCAGTTTTGGGCAGACAGGCCAGAGATCAGAGGGAATGAAGCTGGAAGCGTCCATTTATGAACCACAACCAACATTTAAAGGCACAGATACTAGGAGGGAACCAAATGTCCAGAGCCAAATTTGCATCTCTTGCATTTCAGTGATCAAAATGGCTTGAAGCTGGAAATGAAATCTCTCCCAGGGAGCTTTGCAAGAAATGCTCGGCTGCTTTGTAGTTTAGCGAGGATGGGATTATTTCCCCCATTCCATTTCCTGATTCTGGTTCACTGTGCCCTCTCTGCTCCATTCCTCCTAAATTCCATTGTAAGTAGAAGTTCTAAGATTTATTCCAGAATTGGAACATGTTGCATTCTGTTCACAACAGCAGCATTCACTTCCTTCCATTCATTTGGCAAGCCAGTGCCGAGCGGTGACTAAAGGCCCAGTCCTCCCCGGATGCTGTGCTGACTTCACACATCCGTCATATCCGAAGCCCGCCCTGACAATGCCACACCAACGGCGCACTGACGCTAGCATAACAAGGGCCAAATCCAAACCTGTCCTGGCAAAGCAACGCTGGTGCAGCCCTTCCCAGTAACACCTCCAGTGACCTCCCTAACCCTAACCCTAACCCTGACACAGCTTGTTATCCACAGTCCATTTACCAAACATATCCGTGGCATGGACACACGTGTATGTTGTCCATGTGTCATCGTCACCAAGACATCAGCGCGTCATCCATGTGACATCCATGTATCATCACCACCTGTGTGATGTCCAAGGAGCCAATCACTGCATCCAATCAGCCCCAACACTGTCAGCCAGAGAAGCGCCGCAAGGGTGAACCGAGCAGGGGGCAGGGTGGGGGCAGGGCCAATGAGTGGCCAATGCTGGGGGGACGGACACTGCCCTGCTAGCCACTAGGAATGCGCAACACAGCAACAGGCACCACCCCCAACCATGGGGAGATGCCCCAAGAACTCTGTGCATGTGCGCACACAGAACATGACACAAGGATGATGCCACAGCATCCCCCACCACCTCCCACAGGTGGGAGCATCTGTGCCAGCACGATGCCAGCACGTCACTAGCTGTCCTGGTCCTCCTCCCCCTTTCTATTGGATGTGTTTTGGATACACCAGTCGCCCTACTGACATTGAATCGTCATTGCTGCACCGCTGGCACAGCAGCCTTGGAGGGCCGTTCATAGGGAGCCGCCAGCCCCACTGAACAGAAGGCATTACAGCCGAGTCGACACATAGGATAGCGCTGCAGACATAAGATTCACACAGGCAACTGTTTCCGTTTTTGTACAATTCATCCTCTTTATAATGCTAAATTCCATTCATTGATTTTATATTGTTGGTTTTGCCTCGTAGCGATTATTGTATATATGAAGACCCGATGGCATTTGGGGGGAGCAAGAGGAGAGGAGGTGGTCAAGAGTGGTAGAAGCAGGAGAGAAATTGGGCTGAAAGCGTTCATGAGACTTGCACCCGGGAAAAAGCGTGTTCAGTACTGATAGCATTGTTGGAAGGAATCTACATCGAACTCTACATTCAGGCAGCCAGGGAAGGTGATTTGATCCACAAGAAGATATTTGTCTGTGGTGCTATTTAGTCCAGACCTTTAATTAAACAGCTTCAAACCCTCCATTGAGGTGGTATAATATTAATTTTAATCTGTAAATGAATCAATTGATCGGGTTATAAGCCAGATAGAAAATGGCATTTTGAAAAAAAACAAAATCCTTTGTGTTGTTGATTGTCCTGGAAAGAAGGGAGGTGGCAGCACAACCCAATCTCAGAAATCTGCTTTTGCTGCCAGGACACAATTCACAGCCAGATAAAGTGGCATCCGGTCATTGGCCCATGGAGTACGGAAGGACGTCCACTTAGGGCTGGGCAGGGTCACGGCTCCACTGCAAGGAAACGAATTTGGCCACTCTGTCAGGCCTGGCAAGGCTTCTGAGCAGCTGCACCCAAGTCCAGGCTTGTGTCTCCCAGCTCTGGGACCCCCCTGCCCCCCTCCCTGCTCTGCAGCCTGAGATGGAGGAGCTGAAGTGCAACTGGGCGGAAGGTCCTGCTCTATTGACCAATCAAAGCCCAGGCTCCTCCTGGTGTGTACGCCAGGTCTAGCCAATCCGGAGGCTTCCTACCGCCTGCCAATCACAAGGGCTGATGTTGTATCCTTCCCACTGTTCTCCTCTGCACCTGATAAGGACTCTGAGGCCTCCATCTCTCACAGCCAATGGCGCCTCACTAGGTTAGGTCACCGCTCCGTAGTTTCTGGTTTAAGACACGGGCAGCCCGATCCTATTAGCATTCTGCCAGCATTAATTGCCTTACAACAGTCATGAATCATGTCCCAGCAGCGCACAAAGACTTCCCCCTGCACGCTGGCAGACCAGTGAAGGTCAGCTGATCCAGCTAAGCTAGTGGGGGAGGGCAGAATGGGAGCGAAGCTGGGCGGAACGGGAGTCGATGGGGCGGATCACGTCCGAGAAGGGGGTGGTTTCATTGGAAGTGGAGCTACTAAATCCAAGCCCCCTTCCCAGACCTGATCCACCAAACCGGGCCCATGTGAGCTTGTGTCAACAATTTTGCTGGTGCAGACCTGAGTAGGCCAGGCCAGGCCAGAGGGAACAAATGCTCCCTTACTCAGAGGAGACCTCAGTGACTGCCCCCCTTTGCAGGATGCAGTGCAAGCCATTTTGGTGTGACTGCATCGGTGGGGGGGGGAGGATAGGCCCTTACTCCCTGGCATGGTACAGCACTCGTCCACCATTTCTAATTTCCTGTGCAGATGTTTGGATCATTTCTTCTGAACTGCACTCCTGTGCACTGGTAAAAAAAAAAATCACACAAAACGAGTATTTGATACAACAGTATGTACCATCACCTCACGTTTATTTCTTTGCAGTGTGTTATCAGTGTGCACATGTGCTTTGTTAATAAGTAGGCTTACCATATTTTTAGTGACCCAGTCTGGGACCACCACCCCCAATTTTTGGGGGGTGCCAAAAAAATTTGCGCGCCCAAAAAAAACGGCAGCAGCCATTTTTTAAAAACAATTAAAAAATTATTTTGTCATGGCTGCCGGGGGCCTCCTGGCACTCCACCCGTGATGGTCCCTGAAATACCAGGACTGTCCCGGGCAGACCGGGACGTCTGGTAAGCCTAGTAATAAGGGAGGAGAAAGACACAAATGAACTGAAGAAGCTGGAGACTTCCGCAAACTGCCTCTGCACGGTGACCTGCATGACAGTTGGACGTGAAAAGATATCCAGGACTGTGGAGATCTCTGAATGCATTTTGGTTCCACCCAAATAATTCCAAAGAGGAAAGTCCCCAAAGCTTCCCTCTGTTGACAGCTGAGATCTCTCCCTTTCCTCAGTGGCATCCCTGACACTGGTCCATTTAGGGGGCCACAGATAGGGCAGAAGGACAAGTTGCATTAAACACGTCCCTGGCTCTGATGTGCTCAGCTTTTGTTTACTAAATAGCAATCGGGGTGGGGTGGGGTGTCTAGGTCCAATTCAGATAAGGAGCATGTCATAAGGGGACTGTAATACTTCCCCATCACTATGAAAATCCAATCTCGATTTTCACCCCACACCCCCACCCGAGGCTACTATTGGCACCCATTTGAAGCTCCCGTTGGCACCCATGACAGCTTCCCTTTTGGAGCAAATAACAGCCATGATCCAGATTGGGACTGTGAGGAAAAGGGTTAAACTTAAAAACCCCTTCTGTCATGCCATGGTTCCCATCCAGTCGATGCCCCTCTTTGCTTGCCATGTTGTAGACAAAAGTCAAGCACGTCGGGGGGGGGGGGGCAATCAGGTCTTGTAGACCTGAAGGGCCGAACTACTTGTTCCAAGGGGCAGACAGGATGTTGCCATTCAGCAGGTCCCCAAGTAGCTGCTGTGTGCCAGAAAAATCTTCACTTAAGCTGCACACAGATCAAGTCCTTATTAGCTCAGGACAAGGAGGAGAGAGAGCCAACGTGAGGAGCTGCTTCGCAATTATTCTAAGACAATCAATCTCGGCGTATCTGGAATCCTTTTCAAGTTACAAATCTAAAACCAGTTCTGCTCACATCACGCAGCCCAAACGGCTGTGAATCTTGCGAGTGACTCTTGGCCTGCTGATATTTTTATTCACCTCACACTCTGAGGAGCTCACTGACTAGAATTCAATAGAAACTGTTCTCTGTGTGAAAGTAATTTCAGAAAGTAATCTAGTTTATGGAAATGAAAGGCATCAAAACACAGAAAAAGCCCACTGTTTCCATACAAGTGCTCTGCTTCAAATATTTGACATGGAAATTTATCTAATCCCTCTGGGGCATGCAGGTTTCACAAGTGTTAACGTCTTTCGAAATGAATTTCACAAATGTTTATTTGGGATTCCCAGGCATACAAATAATTGAGACTATCAAGGCATCTCGCAGAATCAGTCTTAATGATAGAGATCTGAGATGGCTCAGAAGGTTAAAGGGTATGAATTTTAATTGGGGGACGTGGAAGATGCCATTTTTCAATTGTTCTCTGTGCATGCCGAGGGTAAATATCACTTGGCGCTCCAATGTGCTCCCAATCTCTGTTTTTCTCTGGTGCTTAAAGAAAAGAGCAGAACATTTGTCACATTGCGTGAAAGGGAGTGAGGGGCTGCAGGGGGAGGCAGGACAGAAGGCCATCCCACGTGCTCAGTCACGGGGAAGAGAACAGCGGAAAGCGCTGTTGAAAAGAGGTGGCTGGGAAGAGAACGAACCATCTCACGCCAGGGGTGCTGCTGCCTTCCACCGAACCAGACCACTGGGTCGAAGTAGCCCAGTCCGATCTACTTGGACTTGACCAAGTGTCCGGCCGAGTCTTTCCCAATCCGACAGCTGACTGGCGATGGCAGGGATGGTGCCCGGACCTTCTTCATGGAAAGCACGTGCTGCATTGCTGAGCTATCCTCAGTCCCGCGAAGACTTGGGTGGCACCTGGTATGGTGCCTCTTGAGGACGTGTCAGGTGTGAAGTTGCGGGAGGGGCAAGGCAAGAGCGTACAAATCGTCCTGGGAGATCATCACACCATCCAGTCGGGCATTCTTTTTCCAGCAGCAGCAGCCAGGGGTCTCTGTGAAGCCCACAATCGAGGCATGAAGCAGGCAGAGAGCAGAAGACCAACAGAGGTGGAGCCAGGGCCATTTCTAGGCAGGACAAGCAGCTCAGACCAGCAAGGAAACCTTTCAAGCAGTGGCAGCTCCAGGGAAAAATCAGGGGGGACCACACACACACACACACACACGCACGCACTTGGAGTGAAGAGAGGGACACGCAAGCCTGTCCCACATATTGGGTGTTTTCAGTGAAAAAAGGGTATGTTTTTCACATTTATGAACCCATCCCAAACACATTTTCCCTGAAGTACGGCAAGTCCTCCTGATGTTGATGGAGCTAAGCATTTCTCTTCCCCACTGCGATTCTGTCACCAGTATGACAGTGAGCCCTTGCCAATGGCAACTGCTCAGATACGTTGTCTGAGGAGAATAAAGAAAGCACTCCGGCTGGCCGTTGCGAAACACCTGCCAGGTCACAATATTGCATTCCACTGTGTGGGTCTCCATTTGTGCGGGGGCTCCGCGACACAAATCTATCCCCGGAAGCCAGCAGCCCATGGCTCCCGGAAAGCACCTCCTTTGCTTCCTTCCAGTGACCCGCTCCCTCCCAGCACCTGCCTCCTGCCACTCGTCCGTCCGGCTAGGCGCTCACGCCTGGGCGCTCCTCTCTCTGGCAGCTGAGACCAGCTCTGTGTCTCTGGGACACGCCCCTCTCATTACGAGGGCCAGCAGGGAATACAAGCCCTCTGTCTTTCTGACTCCAGCCTCTCTTGTTTTATGAATAGGTTCTTGCAGCAGGGGCGGGAAGAGCCCATGACAGGCAGGGAAGCGGGAAGAGGAGTAGTTGTCCCACCCAAGGCATCATCGGTTTCATTGAGCAAAGCAAAAGGTTGCTGCAGGCCTCCTATTCAAAGCGATGCTTGTCCCTTCCCCTCCCCGTTCCTTAGCGCTGCCATTCCAGCTTTTATTGCCACCTAACCCCCGTGACCCTTGGCATGTCCTCAACCATGGGGGACGCAGCCAAGGAAGGGGGCCTGCTCCCGCCACGATTTAACACTGCTTCCATTGTCATTTATTTATTTGTGTGCTCAGGTTTATATCCTGACTTACAGTGGCTTATGCAATTTGCCCAAGCAGCCTGAAGCCAAGATGTTTGAAATACAAACGTAAGGTAAGGGCTGCCTGACAGGAGGAGAAGTCTCCCTCTGGAAGTCACCTTCTGGGAGGGGGCTGCACAAGACGATCGCCGTATAATTCACCACATTGGCCAAATATTCAGGTGAGATTCAAGCAGGTTTAAACACAGGAGGGGGGGGCTGACTCCTGGGTGGGATATTCACCCTGCACAAAGCAGCCCTGGAGTTTGTGGCGGTCTGTCCTCAGCCGTGATCTGCCGCTGCTTTACATGCAGAAGGGTCCCAGGTTCAATCCCCACAGCAGGCACCTCTGGTGAAAAGGGTCTCCGGTCGCGGAACTAGGAGGGAACACTCCAACCTGAGACGTCACGTCAGTCCATCAGAGTGGACAGTGCCAGGCCAAAGAGAACAGGCAGGCTTTATGGAGCACTCTGGAGGGCTGAGATAAGAAGAGCCCTGCTGCTGGATCAGGCCAAAGGCCAATCTAGTCCAGCTTCCTGTATCACACAGTGGCCCCACCAGATGCCTCAGAGAGCACAAGACAACAAGATACCTGTATCCTGTCACCACTCCCTTGCACCTGGCACAGAGAAAACCTACTCCTACAACCAGGAGGTTGCTTATCCCCATCATGGCTTGTAAGCTGTGATGGACCTTTCCTCCATAAATCTGTCCAATCCCCTTTTAAAGGCATCCAGGCCAGGTGCCATCACCACATCCAGTGGCAAGGAGTTCCACAAACCAATTACACATGAATGTTCTCGACTGACAACTCCTGACAGGGGTTTTTGTGGGGTTGTGGGGGTGAGCTGAGGCCTGGAATCAGCCCACCTGCTACCAGTCTTCATGGCCTCTGCCGTAGTTCATAGCAGCAGGGAAATGTTTCCTATATTCTCTGAGTGACTGCATTTGGCAGCCAACATTTCCCCCCCAGCAAGTCCCAGAACAAGCTGACATCCCGACACAACAGCCTCACAACCCTGGCTGTGTTTTGTGGATTGTTTTAAAGATTCTTGAGCTGCTTTGGATTGATAGGGAAAAAGTGGGAGAAAATCTTTTAAAAACATATTAAAATACCATTGTTCGGGGGGGGGGCCTTCAAAGAAAGAAACAAGCGCCCCACTAGCAGCTACCATTGTTTTCAGAAGACTTCTTCGGAATGACATGATGCGGCGTTGGTCTGGGGCTTTCTGATGCTGTGGCAAGTCACCAGACACGGGAGCCACAGTGCGCCAACATCGTAAGACTATTTTACTCCGAATCCCCACTCTGGAAAATCACCACAATGCCCCGTTTTGCCACCTGCCAATGAGACTTTGCCCTGTATTATTTGGGTATCATCTGACAACAACTGTGAGTTGTTGACTTACTGACGCAAACCACATGTGCAGAAATCCATGCAGTAATGGGCATTTCCTACATAATAAGTGCACCCTAAGATGCAAAACTCATGTTTGTTTCCTTATTCCATCCTCTTCTCCTTTTTTTTATCTTAAAAGGGGGGCAGCCATCTCTCCTCCTTTCTTATGGCGAGTAGGAGAGACAACAGCTTGGGTTTTGCTGAAAGCTTTTGCTCTATATGTATAGTGGTGGGGCTGCATGTACAAGAATGCACAGGGAAGGAAGATGAAATTGAAACACTTTTGTCTGCTTGTCTGAGTGGGTGAGAATGGGGTGGGAGGAGCCTGCTTAGGGGCATGAATGATCCATGGGGGGGATCTCCTTGGGCTTACGTCAGCCATTTTTCTGGCATATGTCTGGGGAGAGAAAAGGGGAAGCAGGGCAGCCTGGGAAAGAGGAGATAAGATCTAACACATGTCAGTGCTGCCAGGATCCACCCCCTCCCTCCCCCCGTCCCCTGATCCTTCCCCTGAATCTCCCCCAAAGACCCCTGCCCTCCCCAGCCACAACACACCTCTGCTGCTAACTTACCAATGCCTCTGGAGATGCTGCTGTACATACCGCACCACTACCCATTTTCATACCGCCGTAAAAGACCTTGCGTTGCCAGAACACTAGATCCAGCAGCGCAAGGCCCTAATAGGATCGGGGCCTCGCAGATTTATTTTCTCAAGGAATTGCTGCTGGTTTGGGCATAAGGTAAGTTACTTGCTGTAAGATAAATCAGAATGATTCTCTCCATGGTGCAGCTGAGCTGGGAAGCTGAGCGGCTTGCCTGAGGCCACGGGAGTTTCTGGACTTGCAGCTCAGCCACTGATGTGCCACTGATGCTCAGAGTAAGGCGGAAGCTTCATCCCTTCAACCCTCTCACACGGACAGCACTGCCTTTGCCAGAAGCTGACAGAACAGGGACCACTTGAGGCCACAGGGGCACCTACTGAGTTGCATTTCTGAGTCTGCGATAGCGCGTGAGGCTGCTGCTGAAATCCTCCCCTGAACTGTCCCCGGCCCGGCCCGATCCCTGCCTTGATCCGCCCCCCTCAAGCCATCCCTGTTTCCACATGGGGCACCTGCCCCCAGATCTGTAGGCTCCCACTAATAGCCCCCCTAACACAACCCTCCTCCTCACAATCTCAAAAGCTACTTCATCTCACACATAGAAAATTATGAAATAGATGTCACTTTTCATTTCTTTTTTTCAGCGTGTCACTGTTTCCAAATCATTATTTCTAGTGTAATGTTTCTCAAATGCATTGAAGCATTAAAAATATATATATAGCAGACACCATTTGCAATTAGAATTACGATCACCAAGAAAGATGTGGATCGCCACCCAGTAAAAACCACTTAAGAAAATGTGTTTGATGATGTTGACTGCTGTAGCTTCACACACACACACACACACACACACACACACACACACACACACACACACACACACACACACACAGTAAGCCAACTCAGCTGCCCTGTCAGGACCAGACATTGTGATGTGACTTGAAAGGAAGGCTGATTTCATTGTTGACCAATAATAATGTTTGCAGCTAGAAAAGGCAAGATAATGAAGGCAATCAACCCCCTTGCTTCAGGGCGTAAACCGATTCTCCCACTGAGAGACCTCATCTCTGGGCACTTTATTGGGTAGGAAAGGCATTTCTCTTCTTCGAAAGTATCAGGTATTGGTTAGTGCTTGAGGGCAAGAATCCCGGTCTGATGGGCCAGTTTTCCGATTCAGTGAGCAGAAAAGCTCTACCCATATAGGTCTAAGAGAGAAAAGCACAGGGCTCTGAAAGAAAGCAACACTTTGTTGATGCCACCCATTGGGGAAGCCAAACAAACAAGACTTTGGGACATGAATGGTCCTTCAGAACATTTTCTAAGGCAACTAGTTGTTTTATGTAATGCTCCGGTTTAAAGGGACAACACGGAAAATGTGTCGAGAGAAGACAAAACTTGCTGGGGCAGTGAATTTTGTCCCCCTGTTGTTGTTCCACTCTGTGGAGGAGGAGTGGCTGTTGCTATCACAGGCTTCCATTCAAAGCCATTGGTAAACTCCACTTTCCTCCGGATAAAATCATTTCAGATTAACAGCTCCTGTGGTGGCGACGCAACTGTAAAATGAACCCCATCTTGTGTGTTTTTGCTTCAACTATTCAGGTATTCTCTTTCTTGCATGTATTGCGAAGGTGCCCATGGCAGAAATTCAATCTCTTTTCTAATTATTATTTATTTACAGAAGTAGCCACAATTGAAAGGATTTGGGAGTTTTCCAGATATACATAAAGAGGCCCATCATTGCTCAGAGGCTGAAGACTGACTCTGGGTTTATTTATTTAGATCAGTGGTTCCCAACCTTTAGGAGATCGCGGGCCACTGAGGCAAAATTTGGAATCGTTATGGAGCACATCCCACCCCACACTCCCCCTGCACACCAATTTTTTTAATAGAGATTTATTAGGTCTTGTACTTACATTTATATGTAAGTTATTATTTGCATTATTTTGTATTGTGATTTTAAAAAAGAAAACGAAAAATTAAAACTTAATGAGGTAGGTATAATAATGCAATGTTTGATCTTGCATTTACTTCACTAGCTCCAAAATTCTTGGGGTGATACTGCTGCTCAAAGTGGGGGTTGGCACTTATTAAAATTACCGAAGGCCAGTGTGTGTGTGTGTGTGTGTGTGTGTGTGTGTGTGTGTGTGTGTGCGTGCGTGCGTGTGAGAGAGAGAGAGAGAGAGAGAGAGAGAGAGAGAGAGAGAGAGATCTTGTGGACCACTTTTCAGGTTTTTACAGACCACCTGTAGTCCACGGACCACTGGTTGGGAACCACTGGTTGGGAACCACTGATTTAGATCCACAGTCTGCCCATCCCAAAGGCTTGAGGCAGGCAAGAAAAACCAAAACCAATACAATATAATAGAATCACAGAGCGGGAGGGTTTCTTGTGACCTGCGTAGTTCAATTCAAGAAATTCAGAGTTGGAGCATTTTTTGCATCCTTGAAAACCTCCAGTGAGGAGCCGACCACCCCTCTAGGTAATTGGTTCCCTTGTTGAGTAACTCTGATCATTAAGAAGGTTCTCCTAATGTTCCTCTGAAATCGACTCTCCTTAAAGGCCGACCCACACCACATGAGATCCAGTGCGGAGGGGGCCCTTTGCACAAGCTCCCTGATGGTCTCTGAGGCGTCTGGTGGGGCCACTGTGAGATACAGGAAGCTGGACTAGATCCAGGGCCTTTGGCCTGATCCAGCTGCAGGGCTCTTCTGATGTTCTTATGTTCTTAAGCAAAATACTCCTCACGTTCCTTACACACACAGTGCACTTCTGTTGATGGAAGCATTACACTGGATGCAATCTGATGGGCCTGACTTTGCATTCAAGTTGGGGGCAATTAATTTGAATGAGAAACCATCATATTCAAAAAGAAAACACCTTATTTTTATTTCATGTGAAGTATTGTGTTCACTTCTGGGCACCATACTTTAAGAAAGATATAGACAAAGTGAAGGAGGGCAATGAAGATGGTCAGTGGTCTGGAAACCATCCTATGATGAAAAGTGGAAAGAATTAGGTATATTTAGCCTGGAAAACCTCAGGGGGGATGGACGGACGACGACACACGAAAGCACTCTTTGAATACCTGAAGGTTTATTTTGTCGATTAAGTCTGAGACGTCTTCTCTTTTAACCTCTGTGACTTAATTCTTTAGTCAGGGGAGGCCGTTCAGGCAGCAGTATTTGCCCGAGGTCTTTGCCATTCAGAGTAATTTTATCAGGGGGTGCAAAGTTTCTTTTGGGCCCCTTCCCTGCATATGAATTTGGCTCCTGGGCCTGCCTTTTTTTTGCTCCAGGGCCCCCTTTTTGATCCATTTTTTGCCCTGGACCCAGGTACAAATTACCCCTTCTTAACCCCCCTCTCAGAGGCCCTGTACACCGGTGCATCTACTGTTACTGATTTCGCTGTTAGCCTCCCTGTGCACCGTCCTTTTTGACGATTTTGCGGCTATATTCAGTTGTGTTTTGTTCATTATCTGTCTAATTTGTTTTGAAAGACAGGTTATAATTCTTCAAATCAGTAAAAGAAAGGAAAGGAAATGTAATGTGAAGAACAGGGGCAAAAGGAAATCAGGTGACATCACAGAGCCCCAAATCCATGCTGAATCCAGGTTTTGTGCACCTTGGGGTGTGATAGAAATGTTACAGGGCAGCAAGGATAACACACCAGGGAAATGAAGAGCTTCAGGCAGTGACAGTGCACAGAGTAGTGTCCTTAATCTTTGCATGTGTGTTTCTGACTCTATTATACCATTGTAAATACTGTACTGTACTATAAACCTGAATACTGGTCAACGCCAGAGACTTGCAGCTCCAGTTCGGCTGGTTCATTAAGACAATATGCAAAATGCACATATCCCATCTTCTCAGCCTCCTTGCCCCCTTCACTCAGAACCCCCCCCCCATAGCTTTGTTGCCCACTGGCTTCCTACCTTTTGGCAAGCACACATTTTCTTCTTCCGGGTCCCATGCAAGGCTTTCTGCAGTGCCCAATTGTTGTTGTTGTTGTTGTTGTTAGTTAGTTAGTTAGTTAGTTAGTTAGTTAGTTAGTTGGTGCCATCAATGTGTGCAGTGCTTTAGAAACTATAAGAGGGAGGGCAGGTCCCTATCCCAAGGAGTTAAAATCAAAAACTCAACGCCGGAAAGACAAAAAAGGACAGGGAAACAGAGGCAGAGATAGATAAGAGGAAGAACCTGCGTTTACTTCACATTCAGCTAAATATTTCAGCGAATACTTTGACTGATACATAGGATACAGACAGGGTTGGCCCACACATGAGGCAGGGTGACAGGGATGGGATGGAGGAGTGGGTGAACTGGCAGGGGGCACCATGCACCTCTCTGCTGCCAGACCACTGTGGGAAACAGGATGCTGGGTGACCCCTTTGGCTTGACTCAGCAGCATTTTTCTTATGTCCGAAAGGGTGGAATTCAGAGCAGACCATCTTTGGACAACTAAGAGTGTAACCCTAACAGGCCACTGCGCACCCTCATAACTCGCATTCTGGCAGCACAGCAGCCTTTCCAGAGTCACAAAATGCAACGCGCAATCACACACAACTGGGCCACTACCAGAAACAGTGAGTGGTAGTGGGGGCCACACGACAGCAGCCTTCGAAAATGCCCCGGCACCAGTAAGTTGGTGTGGGGGTGGGCAGTGGGCAGAACAGAGCAGGGAGGGGAAGAATGGGATGGGGATCAGGATGGAGGAGGGCATAATGGCAGGAAGGGGTTGGTTATCGGGGGCAGTGGCTCTGCCAATATCTTATCCCTCCTCCTGGTCTCGAGCCACCTCCTTGGGTCCACTTGGAGTTGCACCAGCCCAAGAGCTGCTGTAGGAAGTAGACCTATCACTGATAGGCTATCAGTGAAGCGGAGGCTTCTGAGATCCCCCCCCCCGGCAAGATGTGGCACATGCTCCATTGGCACGGCTGCATTGGCGGCGGGGGGGGGGTTGTTAGGATTGGGCTGCAAGGATGGTGGAACTGATGGAACAAAATCGCAGATGGGAATGTATGAGTTTATGGGAACAGAGAGCTAATGGGGAGAAAAACTGCTGAGGGCTTTGATGGTAAGAAAGGAGTTGGTGCTGGACCTGGGGAATACACAGGACGCCAGTGTAGGGTCTAAGGAAGGGGGGCAGCACATGATCAGGGTGATGAGAGAGGTGAATGATTCTGGCAGCCGAAAGAAGTGACAACATGCAACTGTGGAAGACCCGAGAGGAGAAGGAAGGGGGCCATCATCGACGCCCCCGCACCTCTTGCTTCTCAGCCCTTCCTTTTCTGGACATCCTTCTTTGCTCCAACTCTCTTTCCTGACCCCTTTCTGCCTTCTCCATCCATCCCTTCATCCACATAGACAGGAGCTGAGGAAGCGAAGAAGACCGGCATTCACATCTACCGACACAAAAGAACCACCAAAGTTCTGGGCTGCAGGCCGGCCTCGAGTAATAGCGTCATGTCGTCATACCTGAGGGGTTGAGACACACAAACACGTGCGCGGTACATGAAGTAGGAGGAGTCCAAATGGAATCAAATAGAATCTTTTCAGAAAACATTTCAGCTTAGGATCATTGCTGTTGCTGTCTAGTAACGTAATCAACTATTTTGGACATAGTATTGAAATGCAGAAATGAGTGGGCCTTCTTTAATTGTTATTCATATAAACGTGTGTGTGTGTGTGTGTGTGTGTGTGTGTGTGTGTGTGTGTGTGTGTGTGTGTGTGTGAGCAAGTTCCCTAGCATTTATAAATATGAATATGGAATACCTAGCAAGAACAATACATAACAATAATGAGAATCACAAATCCCATCCTGATGGAACAAAATCGCAGATGGGAATGTACCAAGTTAATTCCAAGTTAATTCCATCTGTGATCTTTTGATCTTGCCTCTGAAAATGGTCCAGGATTGGACCGAAACGTTGGCTTCACTGCTTTAATTTACTGAAGGAGTGAGTAATAAAGTAACATGGCATCTTTACCCGTTTTTAAATCGTGTTGTATCGCTGCAGGCCATGAAAGTGTCCGTTCAAGATTAAATCCCATCCTATTGATACTGGCGTATCAGCAGCTTAAGGATTAGCAGGTGAACTTTAGAGTTAAAATATTGTATTGCAAAACCAAAACCAAAACCAAAACCAAAACCATAATAATAATAATAATAATAATAATAATAATAATAATAATAATAATAATAATAATATCGAAATGTAGAGGAAAAGCCAAGGCCTCCAAGTTGAATTCTGTGCTCTGAAGGGCTTTTATCAGATATTGTGCCATTGCTATGAATATCTGCCGGTGTGTGGTGAGAACTATGTCTCTAGACAGAGGGCAGCATCACCCATTCCTCCCCTTCTCTCGGCACTCCCCAAGCCAGAGGAGAACATCTACAATCTTCCATTCCAGGGAGAAGAAATAGTGCTGCGAAGGACAGGCCAGATGACTGTCAGGACTGCGAGTCCGTCTGGAAGCAGTTCTGACATGCGGGAGGCACTGACTGAACCCACTGGTTCAGGATCTGGCCCAGAAAGGGCAGGCAAGGCCCCTGTAGCAGCCAGGACTGATCACAGAAGCATGGAACGGCTAGGGACATTCGGCTCTCCTCCCCTCCCATAGTCACTGCTGAGGACTTTTCAGAGCCAATTCACACATTCTTTGATGCTTTGGATGTTGTACCACTGCTGAAGTAACATGAGATTTGCCCTCCTCCCCCCCCCCCCACACACAGCAGACACGTGCCATGGAGTCAGAGTCCACAGCAGTACACATCTCTAGTGTTAGGGCTGCCAACTGACCAAGAAAAAATGGCCTGGTTGGGTGTTTGGCTTTTGGGCCAGGTCGGTGCCAGAGGTAAGCAAGGAGCCGGGCCGTTGTTCAGGCCTCTCCGCTGGTGTTGTTGCTCTTGATGGTAGGCCTTGAGTGACAAGGCAGGTTTTGTGCTGGGCTCCACAGGGGTGATTGATTCACCCAGAATTTCTGGGCCCCACCCCTTTCCGTTAAAGCTTATCAGGCGCCACTCCCAGGTCTGCCAAAAACCATAAGGCAAAACCACTTCCCCAGCCAGCTGGATCACAACTGCTACCGTAGGTTTTGCCAACAGACCATTAACAACGGCAGGGAGAGCTGTAGCCCTTTTAGCTCAGCCCCACCCACTGTGCAAGGCTCCACCCCTCCACCCTCCAACACGGCAGCAGTGTGATGGGGGGGGGGGTTCATGCTTGGGACTCCCAGTGTCTTTTACTTTGTCAAAATACAGCCACAGAGACCAGGGCATGGTGAGGAGGGGGAGGAGGAGGAGGAGGAGGAGGAAGAGGAGGGTTTAACACTCTCCCCCTTCATTGAGTCACCAACTTAAATCTCTCCCCCCCCCCGAAGCTGGTGTCATGGAGGGGAAAACTTAAAAGCACAATTTGTGCCTCTGTGTCGTCGTCGTCTCTCTTCCCCCCCCCCCCCCCAAATAGTAGCAGCTTCAGGTGGAAATTTTCACTCCAGGACTGAAGGGCTGGAGCGTCGTTAGGTTTTGAGCTTTTGACTTGGCCACAAATCTTCATCAGGCCAATTAAGCAAAGCAAGTGGGGGAGGGGAGGAGAAAAGAGTTGGACGTGGTGTTATATAACCCCTAAATTTGGAGGTTATAACTAGGCTTACCATAGTCCCGGATTCAGCCGGGACAATCCCAGTTCGGGAGCTCAAATCCCGGACTCCCGGCCAGTCTCCTGTTTCTCCCGGCCGTCCAGGACTGCTCCCCCTGCAGCGCCGCTGCGTCTTCTCCTTCTTTGTTCCAGCCTCACGCGCCTGCGCAAGGCTGGAAGGTCTCGGAAAGTGTCCAAGTAAGTTCACTCGAACACTTTCTGGGTGTTTCTAGCCTTGCACAGGCGCGCGAGGCTGGGACAAAGTCCCTGCCCACGGTGACGTCATGATCCCGGACCCTGCCCCCGGTGACGTCGCTGCCGCCGCCCCCCCCCAGCGTCAGGGGAAATCTAGGCTTACCATAGGGGGAGCCTAGGGGGAGCCTAGTTATAACACTCTTAAAATGGAGTGCAGGAGGAGGAGTTTTTTAAGACTATAAAGAACTCCAGACCTGGGGGTTCTAATACGGCCAGCCTCTCTCCCCCTACCTCCCCCCCCCCTCCTTGCTTAACACCCAGCCTGATTAAGAGTTCTGGAGAATTTTGCAGCGTGCTCTGAAGAAAGAGGACACTGGCCAGATTTTTTTCCTACTGGACCAACCCAGGTGCCTACAATGTTTAGTCTTTAAGGACAGAGAAGTGCTTCCAAGGTGGCTTTTAAGGGGATGGCTTTTAAGGGGGGCCATCACCATTCCCCCTTGCGCCTCCTGCCTTCCTTTCTCCCCTATTTTTTTTCATATTTTTATACCGCCCTTCCTCCAAGGAGCTCAGAGTGGTGTACATATTTCCTCCCCTCCTTTTTGTCCTCACAACAACCCTGTGAGGTAGGTGGGGCTGAGAGATAGTGACTGGCCCAAGGTCACCCAGGAAGCTTCGTGGCTGAGCGGGGATTTGAACCTGGATCTTCCAGGTCTAAGTCCGACTCCCAAACCACTACACCATCCTGGCTATCTTTGAAGCTGGGAAGGGACAGTATCCAGTCTGGCCCCTGGCCCCTCATTCCTTCACTCATTTTGGCGCAAGTTCTCGGCAGGACAAAAGGGCATTTTCTGAGCGCCTCAGCGGGCCGCTGGGGGTTGTAAGGGCTGGCTGGGGGGCAGGCTGGCACAGTGGCGCGTGGGCAGGCAGTGGCCGCCACCTCATTGCTTCCCTCTTGCTGCGGGCCTGCTCTTTCCTAGCTCTGGCCCCTCCTCTTCCCTTCTCTACCAGAGTAAAACCCAAGTTGCTCTTGCTCCACTCCCAGCCTGCCAAAACACAGCCCAGCACAACAGTGTGTGTGTGTGTGTGTGTGTGCGTGCGTGCGTGCGTGCGTGCGTGCGTGCATGCATTCTGGACAGGTGCATCAGTTTTGCCTGTCTTCCCATTTCTTGTTAAGCAGTCATTGCCTGCACGTTGGGGAGCATCTCTCAGCTTCCATAAGACCCAGAACTCTTTTAAAAAATAATAATAATTGAAATCTTGCCTCACAGACCCACCCATGGTCCACTTGGGCAAGGCCTGGCATGCACATCATCTGGGCATCATCAACGGCAACCCAAGTGTGAAGCCTGATTCAAAGGTCAGTGTGGAACCTTCAACATGTTCTCTTTAGACATGTCCCTCATCATCACTAACTTTAGATGCCTACTCTCAGCATATACAATGGGCAAGGTTCAGGGGGCACCACCAAATCTCTGTTTTATTGCAGACAAACTCCTCACATGAACAGAATTCAAGGTCTCTCAGCAGGCGTTTGCTCTTGTTTTCCCAGTGTACCAAAGTCTCTGCTTTCTCTCCTGTTTCTAAAATATTGGGGGGGGGGAGGGAATGCAGCCCTGTCATTGGGGCTCCAAATGATAATCATGTCTTAGCTTGTGCCTTTATTCAAATAGGATGCAGCAATGTGACTTGAGATGATGTAAATGAGGTTCAAAACACTTGAGGGGGGGAAGTGGGTGTGTGGTTATGATAGGTCTGTCCTTGAGCCAAGGCCTTATCAGTCAATTAATGCAGAGACTTAAAAAGAAAAGGAAAAATACTTTAGTGGGAGCCCTTGGTTCAACATACCTAATAGCTCTAAAAAGCCATGAGCATTAGCCAAACAAAACACACCCTGTGCTGCCTTAATGTGAGCTCACCAGAGGTCAAAACCGGCCGGCTTTGCAGGCTAAACCCCAAAGATCCAGTCTAATTTCTCCACTCAAGGGTCTTTAAGCAGTCCTTGGATGCTCTTTGCTTGCAGCACTTTGATCCAGGCATCATTCCGTTAAAACATTGCAGTGCGGGTCTCCTAAACCCAAGAGCTGTGCCAAACTGGTTCTCAGAGTGCTGGCTAAGCTGCTACGCGTAAAAGTACTTAACTGGCAGGGTGGACATGAAGACCACCTAAGCCCTGGCAGGAAATAAACCTTCTCTCTGCACTACAGGCAGAAAAAGCGCGATGGTGGTGTGTTTGTTACCGTTTTTCCTGAAAACGAACAAACACAACTAATGGGATTCCAGTCATTCGTGGGCCTCGGTGTGAATTGAAGAACGTCCTTCTTTCTTGCCAAACTGCCGTGCTTTGCAAATGTTCTACCCTGGGGAAACCCTGAGCATTGGCCAAGGAGCCCTTGAACAGGCCCCACGCAGCTCCTGCAGGTCATGGAGATCTCCTGGGAGGGTCCAGGGTGGACATTCCGGGTGGCTCTGCACCTGCAGCACTGTGAAGTGGCCCTGAGGCGGCAGAGGAGTCTGGAGGTGATGGGATGGACAGGACCAGTTCAGATGGCAGCTTCTAGGGACCTGTCTGTGCCTGGATCTGAATCCTTGGAAGACCTCTTCCAAAGAGGACGGACGAGACCCTACGATGGCCCAGCACTCCTTCTTGCACAGTGCGAATCAGAGGCCTGGACAGCTTCTGGCACAGCGTTCCAGAACTCAGAGATTATGATGATGTCGTTGACTCTGCACAGCTCCGAACGCTCTGCACACTCCCTGTAGAAATGGCAGGGAACTTCACTCTGGCCTCCAGCATAGACTGAGATGCTGAGGATCCTGGAGCCCAGAAGGACAACTGGGAGGTATTCCTGCAGTTGGGACCGCCCCCCCAGGAGGCTGCAATACTGACATAGGAGCCCTCATTCCAACACTGGACCCTTCCTCAACACCACTGCCTGTGCAGAAGACCGGTGATGCAGCATGCAGTTGGCCTCATGAGGCGTCCATCCATCAGCCTCACTTGGGGGGAGGAGCAAGGACCACCCAGGGCCTGGCTTGCCCAGTGCTCTGCACTGAATACTCTTGGGGAAAATGGACACATACATGAGCAAATGTGATTTGTATGATCTTTCCCAATCTTTTGCTGAGGAAGGCATTGAGTTAATTGGGCTTGTGCTCATCCCTGATGCATATGGTCAAAGGGGGGGGGGGGCATGCCAGGAATGTGGATCAAGTCTCTGACTCCAAGTCTCGAGTCAAGTCCCAAGTCTTTGCCCCCAAGTCCTGAGTCTTTGATTGCGAGTTGCGAGTCCCTAACTATTCAGTGGGGAAAAATGGGTTTAAACATGAATAAAAATCAACTTGTCATAAAAGGCTCCAAGTCTCGAGTCTTTTGAGTCTTTCACAATCACCGAGTCAAGTCCGAGTCAAGTCATTGATGCAGCTTGAGTCCAACTCAAGTCCGAGTCAATAGACTCAAGTCGACATCACTGGGGCATGCACCTGTTTGGTATATGTGTTTTTTACCATAGAAACAAGATAATCTCTCAGGAAGCCCAATCCTACCCAAGTTCCTCCCCCCCCACGCCGATGCAGCTGCACCAACGGAGCACGCACTGTATCCGCAGGAAAGGGGCAGTCAGAAAGGTCTCCTCGGGGTAAGTGAATTTTTGTTCACTTACCCCAGGGAAAGCCTCCACCACCGCCATGACTCTCCTCGGAACTATACCCGATGTGTAGCAGGTATAAGTCCGGGGTGTGTGACAGCGGTGATAAAGGAGACAGATGGGGTTAGGATATCAGCACGTGCAAGGGCCACCAATAATATCCTCGGTCTGCCTCCCTTCTCACCCTCCGCCCTACCTGGGATGACCCCCGTACCTCCTCCGCCCCCTTCTACCTCCGCAGCCATTGCATTACCTGCGCCAGTCCGGCAACAGCACACTCAAAATGGCCACCAGCGGCACACACCCATTTTACGACAGCAGAACTCTGTTCCGCTGTCATAAACCCCTGCGCACACCTGCCCAGTCCCGGATAGTATTGGGCCCTGGGTGAGTGTTTGAACTGGCCCCAAGCAAAAAACATGCGCAATGAATGTTAGTGATCTCTTCCATCGTTCCTAGTTAGGTGCCTGGTGTTGAGGTTGTAGTTCATGCATCCGAAGTCCCCTATGGCTTGGAGAGAGTGTGTTGCTGGAGTGCGAGATCTGCAGTGGCGTCCTTATTATGGGGGAGCTGGTGTGCTGCACCCCAGGCGCCGAGTGGGCGCGGTGCTTCCAGGGGGCGCGGCAGCCGGGCTCGGGGCTATGCGGCGGGGCACGGCACCGGAGCCCGGCTGCCGCGCCCCCCGGAGGCAGTGCGCCCACTCGGCACGTCACCGGCTTCCGGAGGCTCCGCTCCGAGGCCGAGACAAGCCCTCCTCAGAGCGACCGCCCAGTTCGGCGGTCGAGGGCTTTCTGAGAAGGCCGAATGCGTCGAAGCGGCTTTTGTTAGTTTTTCGCGCATGCGCAGAACCTTCGACGCATTCGGCCTTCTCAGAAAGCCCTCGACCGCCGAACTGGGCGGTCGCTCTGAGGAGGGCTTGTCCCGGCCTTGGAGCGGAGCCTCCGGAAGCTGGTGACGCGCCAAGTGGGCACGCTGGTTCCGGGGGGGGGGCGGCAGCCGGGTGCGACGGGGGCGCTACATCCCCGCCCCCCCAGGCGCTGGGAGGGCTCGGAACGCCACTGGAGATCTGTGTGGGGTTTGGTTGGATTGATCTCCTCCTTGACCACATTTCATCATCATCTGAAGACCTTCCTGTCCCAGCAAGCTCTTGGCCTGACAGTTGTGTGATTTTTTTTTAAAAAAAAAATATTATTCACTCCTGACTGCTTGTTGTCTTTGTTATTGTTTTAAAATGACTTTGGGCATTTCTTGAAAATGGAAAGGCAGGACAGAAATGTGTCAAATGGGTGAATGAAGAAAATACAAGAAAACGGCATCTTCCATTTTGTTGTCGACGATCTTAGATCTATAATTGGTCATTCAGTTGCCCCTGAATGTCTGCCATTACTCTGTGCAGAAAGCAACAGTTACTCAGCCAGCACAGCTCAAATGTACCGGTGCGCTGACTTCTCTAAGCTCACCAGTCTATGACAGGAACATTTTTCCCTTTTCAATGCTTCCCGCATCTAAGATGGGTTTGAGGTAAATCCTGTCAACTCAACACCTGACAAAAGTGCTCCAACGTCAGATATAAAGAATGCCACCTACAGCTTAATGTCTGGTTTTAAAAAGTACAACTGAGAGAGAGAGAGAGAGAGAGAGAGAGAGAGAGAGAGAGAGAGAGAGAGAGAGATCAAACCATTCTCGAGTCCTGCAAACAATGAATGTTTTTGTCTTCCCCATGCCCAGCAGGCAACCGAGTGGAAATGCTACTTCCATCCTTAATCTACAAATGAAATTAAAGTTGTTGAAAGATTCCTGTGAAACCAGGAAGGCCTTGTTTCTTGGTGGGAGGAGAGGAAAAGCTGAAACCACAAAATATTTTAGCAGCTTTATTAAATTTCCAATTATATGTGGAATTGTCACTAAGCACATGCTCTAGGAGGGAGAGAGAGAGAGAGAAGATGCAAACACTGGCTCACTGACGAGAGATTGGAAGGTTTAAAGGTTTCCCTTCTAAAAGGAGTTTTAATGAAGGGGATTTGACAATCCGGCACTTGCACCAAGCCAGGAGAAAAACAGCAGCATTTCCATGTGGTTATGAGGGGATTCTGGCTCACCAGCAGGTGCAAACAGGCCGCTCCAGAACAGTCGCCAGTCTGCAGCAAGGGGAAAGGGAGCCAAATGTGCTGGGTAGGACAGGAGGATAGACCCACAATGGTCTGACTTGCACTTATACTAAAGCAGCTTCCTACAGTAGCAATACGAAAAAGCATCAATAGAAGAGCTGGTTTACACCAGATTCCCTGAAAACCATCTTAGGCCACACCTTAACCATTTTCAGTCAATACAGGACTAGAGGCCTGCATGAAAATCCTGTGTGTCAGCTGATCTTGCATAAGCCTTCTGAAGTTTGCAGCCCAATCCTAACCAACTTCCCAGAGCCGACGCAGCCGCAATGCAGTCCCAAGGTAAGGGAGAGGGTTCCATGACTGCCCTTCCACTGCAGAAAACAACACATGCCCTTTTGGCACGGTTGCAGTGGGGCTGGAAAGTTGGTTAGGATTGGGCTGTAAGTGACTGAAAGCCAGGAGTGCTACTTGAGACATCTGTGTTCAAGACAGATAGCCGCTTCTAAAGAAAGAAACTCTGCATCCCATGAATGGATGTATGTCTTTGGGCCCATTGTTGTATCTGGGCAAATAGGTGTTTCAGGTTTTTAAACATCACAAAACCTGCTTAACCTGTTTATCAGGGGCAAAAGTGGAATGAGAGTACGCACCACAAGCAGTCATCTCTCTTTCAGCTCCCTGAGAATACTATTGTCTATCTCCAGCCAAGTAGTGACCATCTTTGCAGGGTCGTTGTAAGGATTACGAAGATAATGTAGAACGAGAATTCTAAGCAGTTACATAAATTTCATTTCATTTATGTAATCTCAGTTTCATTTCTAGCAAAAATGACAGAAATTGACGTGTTGGGAGATATTTTTCCCCCTCCTCTCAATTTCTCCTCCTGAATCTTCAAAAGTTGGTATTTTACATGTTGTCAAAAATAAGTCAGGGGAAGAAAAATGCAACGACTCATTCTAGTGTGACAATTAAATCCAGCCATTTAGCAACTTGCATCTGTAAACAGAGAGGCTCGCAACTCAAGTGATGTTTCCAACGTGTCGGCAAGGAGAAACAAAGTTTTAAATCTGAGGCCCGCATTCTGAATCACATTCCAAAATGTAAATACACACACAAGCATGCAGCTACATATCTTGAGGGAAACAATTACAAGCCTGCCTTTATCAGTCCCCTCTGGAGCAAGAGGAGCCCAAGATCTATCTGGTGCGCCCTCTCCTGGAGACAGGGAGCAAAGGCAGGCCACGCTGCCTCCAATTAATTTTTGGCACCTTCTGTCTGCATCTGCTTTAGGAATGCTAGGCGTGAAATTTGGAGTAGCAGGTTTAATATTTGATCCAGCCAAAAATTTTTTTGCTACAAGGACTTACCTATGGTAGGGTTTTTTGGGGGGAGGGTTATTATTCTTAGTCTCTGTGTTTTGTTCCCTTGCCACCCAGCCTGTCCAAACTAGAAAATCTGTCACCAAAGTAAATACGTGGCAGGAATAATTTCATGGCTGTGCAAAATTTGTTTAATTTCCCATCCAGTACGAATAATTACTTAGCATAATGCCACTTAAAATGTGTGTGCTCTTATCTGAAAACTGCCGATGGCACATTATAAAAAGAAAAAACACACACATCAAACTTGAGAAAGAATTGTGATATCTCGTGATGCTATTTTGCATGCATCTTTTTATACGTGGGTCAAGATCTGCATGCACAGCAGTGCATGCAAGTTAACACAATGGTCCAGGGTTTGAGCAAAATGAGTTCACGGGTATAATGGAACTCAGGTTTTATCCAATTGGTCTTTGATATGTGATTGCTGACCGCTTTGAGCCACGGGACAAGCAATTTCAAGTGTGACAAACGCGTGCTAAGGTGCCAAGAGTCACGTGAGCGTATGAAGCTGCCGTATGCTGAGTCCAGACTTTGGTGCCTCACCTCTAGCCCAGTAGTGCCCCTACTCTGGTTGGCAGCAGCTCTCCAGGCAAAAGCAGCCTTGCTACTTGACACCTTCTATCTGGAGATGCCTTTTGGTACTGTTCATGGGATTTTCTTGGCAAGGTTACTGGAGTGGGTTGCCATTTCCTTCTCCAGTGGATGTTCCCAGCAGCAATGTATGGTTGCGAGAGTTGGACCATAAGGAAGGCTGAGCGCCGAAGAATAGATGCTTTTGAACTGTGGTGCTGGAGAAGACTCCTGAGAGTCCCTTGGACTGCTAGGAGATCAAATCAGTCAATCCTAAATGAAATCGACCCTGACTGTTCCCTGGAAGGACAGATACTAAGGCTGAAACTCAAATATTTTGGCCACCTAATGCAAAGAGAGGACTCTCTGGAGAAGACTCTGATGCTGGGAAAGATTGAAGGCAAAAGGAGAAGGGGAAGGCAAAGGATGAGATGGTTAGACAGCATCGCCGATGCAACAAACATGAAAATGAGCGAACTCAGGAAGATAGTGGAGGACAGGAAGGCCTGGCGGGATATGGTTCATGGGATCACGAAGGGTCGGACACGACTTAACGACTGAACAACAACAACAATCTGGAGATGCCAGGGGTTGAAACTGCAACCTCTGGCCTGTATAAAGTATGCGCTCCAGCACTAAGCTATGGATGTGCCACATGAACATGTGAAGCATTCTTAAACTGAGTCAGACCATTGGTTCTCTCCATCCTGGAGAGTCGCTGTCAGTCAGTGTAGACCAGGGGTGGCCAACCTTTCCACAGGAATGCTCCTGGCCCTTTAATGGTTGTCTAGGTGAGGGCATTTCAGCAGGTGCAGCTGCTTGAGCAGCACCATCAGCACTTGCAGCTGCCCAGATTCTGTCTTTGACACAACTCTTAAGAACACAGAGGCCCTAAGGGTGAAAGGTTGGCCACCCCTGGTGTAGACAATCCTGGGTTAGCCAGTTGGCTCTCCAGTATTTCAGGCAGGAGTATTTCCTAGCCCTATCGGAGTCGTCCAGGCTTGATCCTGAAATCTTCTGCAAGTGGGTGCTCTGTGACTTAGCTGTTGCACTATCCCATGGAGCTCCTTGGTATCTCCTATTCATTGTTTTAATGACTGTTGTTGGTCCCAGTTTGCCCTACTGCGACCTTGCACACCTTTCAGATGCAGTATCCCTCCAAAAATGCTGGGCGCTGGACCAAAAAAATGAAGGGAGGCCTCCTAAGAGCAACCAGATCCATTCCCTCTTCCAGAGGTCATCCATGGCATCAACAGGAAAGTGGACACTACCAGCTGAAAACTGCTCTCAAGTGCTGGCTGGAATCCCAGTAGATCTATTCTCTCTATAGGATAGACTGGCCTCGATCTGGACCGCCCTCCCTCCCAGTAGAGATCTGCCTGGCTTCCTCTTCGCTCACCTTTCACAGGGCAGCACTGATTCCAGCAGGCTTTGGGGCTCTTGCTGTTCTAGCTATATCTAGTCTACCTATTTATTGGAAACATTATACCCTGCCTCTCTCCACAGACTCAGAGCAGCTTACTTACAATATACAAACATCCTGACTTGCCGGTGCAGCTATTTTGTAGTTACCCTGGCAATTTATCTCTGATATGGCTATTTGTTCTTGTAAGTTTTCGTGATTGGGCAGCCCAATCCTAACTAGGACTGGGCTTCCCTTTACGACAGCGGAATACAGTTCCACTGTTGTAAACGGCCATACAGCGGAAGGCACAGTGTGCCACCGGTGGCCATTTTGGGACCGCTGCCACAAATTGCAGCGGTGCTGGAGGCTCGCCATCAGACCCAGCTACCTCCACCACTGAAGGTAAGCCAGTGGTGGGGGTGGGGAGACCGGAGGAATGGGACGGGGATTGGGGCATCCAGGGGGCATGGGGGTGTGGACAGAGGGCGGATATCAGTGGCAATGGCTCTGCTGATATCCTCCGCTCATTTTTGGGTCCCAACATAGACCCTTGTCTCTACTAAAGAGCTGCAGCAGCTCCAAATAGACCGATAGGGGCCTATGCAGAAGCAGAGTAAGACAAGTAAACGAAACATTTCCTTACCTCTCTGCCCCCGCATGGTCTCTGGCCACCCTCAGGATGCAGCAGAGCCCGTGCCAGCATTGCTGTGCCCTGCAGGCAGCCGCTAGTTAGGATTGGGCCCTTGGTGAGTTGAATAAGGCTCACGTCTTCTACTTTGCCTGGGGTGAGTTAGCCACTTTGAATATTTTGTTCAGTGAAGCAGAATGCAACTGTATGGAAACAAATGCTTGTGATAGGGGCCTCGGCTCAACTGCGGAGGTGGGCCCAGGTCTCGCAGTCGGAAAGGCCCGCTACCAACTCCCAAGACCACCTCTTTGCCCATAGTCCCCTGTGCAGTGGGGGCAGAGAAATCTGAGAAGTCTGGTGAGGTTCAGACTTACGAAACATGTCGCATCTTCAGAAATGGAGGAGGGGTAATTAGGATCGTTCAGATAATGAAGGATCGAGATCAGAGGTGCCCAACCTTTTTGTGCCGTATGCCACCTTCACGGGACTAGGGGCCGCTTCGTAAGACACTGGAAGTAAGTGCTGATGATGTCATCGGCACTTACTCCTGGGTTCTTGGCCACGCTGGAGCGCAGAACAGCAAGGTAAGATGCAGGGCAGGGCGGGTCATTCCCTACACTTCCAGCCCAAACGCTCGAGCTCTGCCGACTTGGCAGAGCTCAAAGAGCCACTTTTTGGGCTCTGGCACAATGGCATGTGGCCGCCATCTTGGACGCCAGCAGCCCGTGTACCACCAGCCCGTGGTACATGTACCACTAGTGATATGTGTACCACAGGTTGGGAACATCTGATCTAGATGGTTTCCTGATGGCATGACTGTTGTGCATCCAGTTCTGGTCGCCACATCTCAAAAAGGATATAGTGGAACTGGAAAAGGTGCAGAAGAGAGGGAACAAAATGATTTGTGGACTGGGGCATCTCCTATGAGGAAAGGCTACAGCGTTTGGGGCTCTTCAGTCTAGAACAGTGGTGGCCAACCTTTCAACATGAAGGCTGGCCCTTTAAATGGTTGTATAGGTGAGGGCATTTCAGCAGGTGCAGCTGCTTTAGTAGCACCATCAATACGTGCAGCTGCCACGATTCTGTCTTCTACACAACTTTAAAGAACACAGTAGCCCTAATGGTGGAAGGTTGGCCACCCCTGGTCTAGAAAAAAAGGCGCCTGAAGGGGGACACAATAGAGACATACTGTGTAAAATTATGCATGGGATGGAGTGGATAGAGGGATGTTTTTCCCCTCCCGCACAACACCAGAACCAGGGGACATCCACTAAAACTGAGTAGCGAGAGAGTTAGAAGAACAGACAAAAGAACATATTTCTTTGCCCATATTTCTTTGCCACGGGATGTGGTGGTGACACCTCGCCTGGATGCCTTTAAAAGGAGGTCGGACAGTTCATGGAGGAAAAGTCCATCACAGGTTACAAGCCATGATGGGTTTATGCAACCTCCTGGTTTGAGAAATACCAGGTGCAAAGGAGTGACAACATGTTTCTTGTGTGCTCCCTGAGGCATCTGGTGGGGCCACTGTGAGACACAAGAAGCTGGACTAGATGGGCCTTGGGCCGGATCCAGCAGGGCTCTTCAGATGTTCCTGTTGAATGATGTCTATAGTACAGAGATGATCAGGTAGTTCAGCCAGTCTTTCCAGCACAGTCCTGCTGGATAGAATTCGAGGAACCCCCTGGTTTACTGGTGGTAATGAAGCAGTCGGGGTGAGACCTTGAGCCCAGATTAGAGCGCATCTCAGGGTTTATTCCTGGTGGTGATGGCACCAAAATGAAACATGACCAGAATCACATGATCTATGCAAAGCCATGTAGCAGAGCTATTCTACGAGGGCTGGAATCGCCTAAATCTCTCCCCCCACCCATAAGAATTTAGAACCCTTGGAGCCATGCTAAGACTTATTTGCAAGACAGTTTGGAGATAAAGTCACTTGGATACCATGCCGCCTGCAGTACAACTATTGAACCGGATACAAATGGGCCCCATTCACATCGCTTCATTTTTTTTATGCCAAAAATGAATCAATATGCTTAAAAGCCCAGGCTCAATACCTACAAGTCAGAGCAGCGATGTTCAACCTTTTTAATCTCACAGCACACTGAGAAGGTGCTAAAATTGTCAAGGCACACATCAGTTTTTTTTACAATTGACAAGGCACAGCACACTACCTGCCAGGGGGGCTCATAACCCTCCCCCCAAACTCCCGTGGCACACCTGCAGACCATTTGCGGCACACCAATATGTCGTGGTCCAGTGGTTGAAAATAGCTGCTTTGCATTGCAAGCGGTGATCAAGTCCTGGCAGGAAAGCCGTCGTATGGAGAACGCTACCTACTAACTACAGTATTTTCTTCTCACTGAAGAACTCCACGCGTCAGTGGTAAGTAGAATCTGCACATGCCTCCTTCTGTTATTCCTGCCATGGTGGACCAGGCAGAAGGTCTTCTCGGAACAGTATACAATAAAATACCTTGAAATGTGACAAATAGTAAAACAATGGAGCAGAGGAATGGAGGTTCGAGCAGAAAACCCAATTTGAAAGGCTTGGATTAATTAAAAAAATTGATCTGGTGTCAAAAAGAATACATGGGTGAGGCTGGGCAAATCTCCTTGGGGCAGAAGTTCCAACTGAAAATGCCTTATCTCCGTTCACAGCTACTTCACCTCAGACGGAGGGGGACCGATGACTCCAGGGACAAGTCTGGGCATACTCAAAGCATGTGCTCTACCACTGGCCTACACATGGCCCATTTCCATGAGCTGGGAGCCGACTGCTAAAATATACATGCATCTTTTTGAGTCAAAGGGTGACATGCCTTTAATTTAATCCAGAAGAAAATGCCCTAGCTGTTCAAGGTTCAGGAAACTCTGCTTTAAGAGGCAGATGAAAATTCTTCCCTCCACAAGCGCTTCTTTGGGGCTATGAATCGGTTTGCATTTTGTACATTATTGTTGCAGATTTGACTTTGGTTCTATCATGTTGTATTGTACATCGCTTTGGGCAGTTGAAGCCGTTGAGAAACATCATAAATAAGCCTAGTTCAGTAAACGCTCTAGCAACTTTCTCCGTGGTATACACTGAGCGTATACGTTTGAGAACAGGACATGGGAGGTAGATGTAGGACGATCTGAAAAGTATACAGATTTGTGTTTCTCAAATATACTACTAAGTAGTAGATGGGATACAGGTTGAAGGAAAATGAACATGTTTCCTTTGGATATGCCAAGCCACCAGCCCTGGTGAAAAAGGCTTGTTTTCATAGCTTGCGTTTTCATATAAGATAAAAAGGAGAGCACCCAATTTCTTTTGATGTTGCCCAGTAGAACTGCAACCCAGGGCACGTTTACTGGAGAGTAAACATCCTTGAACACAATCTCCGTCTTGTTAATATATGTAATGAGTCAGAAATGGTTGATTAATTGTGTATTTTTACACACTACTGGGGCCTTAACCTGATTCTGTGTTTTATTTTTTAAATGCTTTTTGTGGATGGGGCAATGTAAAACACTGGGTGTTTTTTTCTTCTTTTTTGGTCCCTTCCCATGGAGAAGTTACTTTCAAGTCAGTGAAAGTCCTTGGCCCATGATGAAAAGTCTTTGCCAATTAGCACTCAACAACTCCCATTCATTCTCCCCCCCTCGCCTCCCCGTTCAAGATGAGTAGGAGACTAATAAGGCAGCGATAAAAGGGCAAAAGGCACCGAGACAGCCAAAAAGGGATTAATGAGCCCCCTCCACTTATTTGTCTCCCTAACAGCTGAACTGTTACATCTCTTGACGCTCTTCAAAAGGGCCTGCTCTGAACCTTGCAGGCTCCAATGAGCATCTTCCAACCACGGAGAAGGGGAGGGCGAGAGCGTCCTCCCCCCCCCCCCCGTGTCACACCAAAACCAACACAGCCCCACAGATCAGGTAATGAAACTTTTGCTCCCCCCACTACCACCACCTTCTCCCTCCCCTCCACCCCCCGCTTCCCCAAAGTCCAAACCCTTTTGAGATCTATTTACCAGCAGCTGACAAGGGGCAAACCCAGGTTGGGAATTGTGTAGTCAAGACCTTGTCAAGGTCTTCACAGGCACCCTTGTCTTGAAGCACCTCGGTGACTGGCATCTCGCTCAAAAAAGCTCCCCCCCCAAGCAGCCCCCCCACCCCTCCTGGCCCTTAACGGCTTATGACATCACAAAGGACACTCCAAACAGATGCCTACATGGCATCCTGCAGCACTTTTAAAAGAGAATTAGTGGTTTTAATTATGGTCGTCGTCTGAAAGGGAGCCCGGTTGAGTTCAGTAGGAGGCCTTTGATCAAGGACCTTTGCCAGCACAATGCTGCGGAACTGTGACTACTCCTCGTAAGGGGAGGGGGCATTTTTTACCCCTGAATAGCTCACCAGTGATCTTTGAATGCAGGCGAGCTCCTATCCCTCCCTCTTCATTAAGCAGACATTTCTATACAGGGCCCTATATAGTGCTCGGGAGTCGAGGAGCTTTACAACTGGAAGGGAAAAGAAACCCTACAGATTCTGGCGACTCCTTAGGAAGTGCTAAAGGGCCCTGAGTGACTTAATTCATTAAAACAGGTTGCTATTAATTAACTGTCATAATCAAATAAAGAGCCATTATTTGCATTTCTTAACGTTGTTCCCTTTAGTTCAGATGCAAAAAAAAAGAAGGTTCTTGTAACAAAAAAAATTGAATTTATTTAAAGAAGGGAATTAAAAAAAAAACACATGACAGAAAGGAGAGAGGTGGGGAGAGGGAGAAAGAAAGACGCCTCCCCTCAAATTCTCCTTTTCAGCATTTAGGCAGCAGGAGTCGCAGCTAATTACAAGGACCAGATCGGCACAGAGAACAAAAAGGGGAGTAAAACACAAATAGGAAAGTAATTAGGAAGATGCAAAATGGTGTTTACTTGGCAACCGGTTTGGGCAACTGAGACTAACGGAACAGCGCAGCCCCCGCTTGTTGGAGAAACTTCGGAAGGCCGGCGCTACAAGAGGGCAATCAAAATTAAACTTCTGCCAGTTGGCTCCATTGAGCACCACTTGTTTAGCCCAGTGGCTCGGAAGGGGGCCATTTACCCAAAGCCATTCCTCAAGGTATTAACAGCCTCAACCGGGAAGCAATGGAGGGCAACTCTCTCCGTGCTTTCAACACTGTGCCAATGGAAGTGGACAATTAGCAGGAACACAAGAAGAGCCCTGCTGGATCAGATGTTTCCACCAGTGGTCAACCAGGTTTTTCCGAGAAGGCCCCAGGTAGGGCAGGAAGGCAACAGCTCACCCCCCCCCCCCCCCGGAACTGATATTCACTACCCTGAACATGAAGGTCTGATATATCCGAATTGCTGGAGTCAGTTACAGAACAAGGCTTTGCACTAGCTGAGATTTCTGGTTTGGTTTCGTTACACACAAGTGTCCTATTCAAAGGTCATATACATTTCCACATTGTCCCCAGTTCCACCATCTCCAGGACTATGTCTGCAGGCCCCGCAGTATGCCAGTACCATCACACTGGTCAGAGGAGTCGTTTCTATCCAATCGCTATCCACCCTCCCACCAGGGTGCCCACTGAGTGCAAAAAGCCCCTGCAAAGACCCCCCCTCCCCCCAGTACTGACTCACTCACTGCAAGTCTGCAGAATTGATAATGCAAAGGAACAGGCCAAGGTGCCACCAACTGCACAGGTGCTGATTCCAGAACTCATCTGAGAATTTTTCCAGGCCAAACCAGAATGGAGCACAACACCCCTGGGGCACAATGACGGAAGGGGAGGAATCCTTTCATCCCAACTGGTTTTGCACCTGACATGAATGCGGAGAGAGTGGAGACATTTCCCACTCTCCCCAAAACAATTTAGCAGCTCAGCTAATTTGCAAAGTGCTTTCCGATCTTCTCCAAAGCTGCAAAATCAACACCCCATTCCATCCCCTGCTCCGACATCACCCTGTCAATTGCTTTGCTGCGGGACAAAGGGCCAGAGGCCCCCAAGCTCCCGATGGCATTCCTAGACAGCAGGCACTTCCAGGTAGGGAGGAGAATTCAGTTGAACGTAAATGGTCTCCTTTGGTCTTTGCTCACACATTTCGGGCTCTGGTTGAGCAGGCACCAAGAAGCCAAGACTGTTGCCCAGAACATGCCCACATGCAACCTCAAGTGGGAGTGGCCCCCTCTTTGCTACTCCGAATTGCTTTCTCTGTGTAGGAAATCCCAACACACATAAGAACATAAGAAGAGCCTTGCTGGATCAGGCCAAAGGCCCATCTAGTCCAGCTTCCTGTATCTCACAGTGGCCCCACCAGATGCCTCCGAGAGGACACAGCCAACAAGATAACCTGTTTCCTGTTGTCACTCCCTTGCACCTGGCACAGAGAAAACCTACTTCTAAAGCCAGGAGGTTGCTTATGGCTTGAAACCTGTGATGGTCTTTTCCTCCATAAATTTGTCCAATCCCCTTTTAAAGGCATCTAGGCCAGGTGCCATCACCACCTCCTGTGGCAAGGAGTTCCACAGATGAAGCAGCTCAGTTACTCTGTGTGGAAAAAAGAGTCCATGAACAACATGCTACAACCCAGGGGAGGCACCCAGGTCTTGGGCTCTTCTACCGATTCAGGGACTCAAGCTTTCCGCATGTTCACGACAGCCCAGTCCTAACCAACTTTCCAGCACCGATGCAGCTGCAACGCAGCCCTGAGGTAAGGGAGCAAAGGTTCCCTTAATTCGAGGAGGCCTCCGTGACTCCCCCCCCACACACACACACAATGCAGAATGCAGCGCATGCTCCATTAGCACGGCTGCATCGGCACTGGAAAGTTGGCTAGGGCTGTGAGTGGCACAGACACTGTGCAGAGGATGCCTGACGCTGGCAGTGGCTTTTGGTCACTGGTCCCAAGATGGCAAAGTGGGCTTAGCCACGGCTCAGAAGTGGCTGCGATACCAAGAGTCAGCCTTGAATCAAGCACATTTTCTGGAGCTGATACAGAGTTTCTTTCCTTCACAGCTCGCCTCCAAATGCAGAGGATGAAGACAAGGCCTTCCAGACACGCAGAGAAACTGGCCCTTCTCACGAGTGCCGTTGAGAACAGGGATCACCAGAAATGCCCTTTCCCACTCCTGGCATTACGACTCCTGGACAACATCCTCAGGTTAGGGAGGGGGTCTGCTGCCAGTCCAGGACGGCTGGCTGAGCTTCCCTTAAAGGGAGACAGTGGTCGATTGCTATGTTTTTGAAAGAGGTGGCTATCAAGCTTGGAGAAGGTGGATCCCCCCCCCACTCCACCCCCTGGCAAGGGAAGACATTGATGTAGGGCTCATTACACATGACTTTAAGTGTACCACTTTAGCTATTGTTAAAAAAAAAAAAGAGGCAGGAGTCCAATTCAGATCCAGATCTCAGTGCATAGGGAGGGATTAATTCTGTCTCCCCACAGCAGTTCTGATCTGGATTGGGGTCTCCACAGATGCTATTTGCCCCACAGGGAAGCCGCCACTGGTGCCAATGGCAACTTTCCTCCTGGGGAAAACAGTAGCGGTGGGGGTCCCAATCTGGATCGGGACTACAGTGGGGAGAAACAGTGACCACACAAACCCTTCCCGGGCACGCTGTGGTCCTGATCCGATTCCCCTCTCCTTCCTCACCCCCCAGAAACAGAAAACGCTGGGGCTATGCTGGTGTGTTGAAAGTCAAATACTGATGTTGTCTGAACAATACGGCGCTCAGCACCTGAATTTTCGATATTAGAATGTTGACTGTGCCCCACCAGATTTCTGTAAACGTACGGCTGGAACTTTTTAAAAAGGATAAAACACATCCTTATGTTTTCATTTCCGTCTGTGAGGTTGCTGGTTTTAAGTTTAAACGTCCGTTTTATAGTTTGTGTTTCTTTTCGCCAAAGAGCTTTTCTAGCGAGCTGTGAATTCAATTTCATTTCACGCCGCCCGAAAGTCACCAAGGCCTCCGACTACACCTTCTGCCTCTGTTTGCCTCTGTTCACTTTCCTCAGTCCCCGAAGTTCTTTCTTGAGATGCTTTATGGCTTGCAAAATACGGCCCTGCTGGGGATCATCCGGTGCTTTCTCAGTATAAAGGCGGAAGTGCTTGATGGTTTCTGACAGCAACACTTCTGGGTCTTCTCTTGGCGGGCGCAGGTGCAACATCCGCTCACAAGCGATGGCATAATTTTTGTGCCAGTTCACTGGATGAGTTTCGTGTGCACTTATGATGTCTTTGTACAGCTACAAATGGGAGAGAAATGCAGAATTGAAGGACTTCCCAAAATGCTGACAGACATTAAAGACAAAAGAAGCTGGTGAATGGCGGCTTTTCTTTTCTCAAGGTCAAAATCAACACACAAAATACCCAGACAATAAAAAATATTTGTTCCAAATTGCAGACAAATGGGATGTGGCAGATGACTCTATCCTGAAAAGGTACAAAGTGAGCCCCCTGGGAACAACTGCCTCTCCCGCTCGGATGTTGCAGGGTCAAGCAGAAGCAGCCCAAGAAGAGCACTAGGGAAGGAAGGGCACAGAGGCCGGAGAAAAAAGCGGGGGGGGGGGGGGCGTTAGAAAGAAGGGATAGAAGAAAGAGGGAACAGAAAAAGATGCTTTCAAATCATCCTGCTGGATCAGAAGACTCCAAGTCTGCCTCTTGGACACTCAAATGCATCCAGGAAACCCACAAGGAGAGGGTGCTGGCAAGACCCCCCCCCTTTGCACCACTGCCTTCCTTCCAGCAACCAGAAAACAGAGACATACGGCCTCTAGCCTGGGGGCGCTATGTGGCCATCACAGACCCAGGTGTCAAGAGGCGAGGTAAGAAGGTCAGGAGGAGGAAGAATCGGAAAAGGAATATTGGACAAGGGAGTTGGCAGAGAGTTGAGAAGGGAGGTTGAGGTTTCAGATTTCACTTGAAATAACCAACCAAACCACCTGGGCCTGCAGGCCTCTAGTTGGAATGGAAGAGGAAAAAGACTCCAGTTGGAATATTTTCGGAAAGACAGCAGCCTCATCCTTGGATCAGTGATACTCCATTAAAACTGGGGGGAGAGGGCTACACCCCACCCTACCTCACTCCTTGCGCATGCACATGTACTCAACCCCCCCCCCCCCAGTCCTGGTGGACTCTGCACACCTAGGAGCTATGACAATTTGCAAAGTAGGGGCACAGTTCGCAAGTGGGAGGTCTGGCAGGCTTGACAGGGGGAGAGGGCACAGGCTCAATGCTACGGGGCCATCCTTGCAAGGGGAAGAGAAAACCTTCCCTTCGCCTTCGGCCACTGCAACAACTCTCCTCATCTGGGTTTCTCTACGGGAAAAGCAAGCTATGGGCTGTCGAGGAGAAAAGAGCACAGCTCCTGTCCACAAGCGCAAAGAGCCTCGCCACAGCTACTTAAAAAAGGTCCACCAACAGGAGAGGAGGGGGTGGAGGCTTTTATCTGGATAGTCACATTACCCACTGTAAGCACAGGGAACGAGGCCTTGGATCGGGGCCCCAGCAGTCAGGACCCCATGTTTGACCTCCTGCCTAAGTGGTGCAGAGCAAGGTCGTCACCTCGGCCACAGGAACGGTCGGCTGACCCCAAAGCCAACCCCAGCTCACCTCTGTCTACGAGGGGCCTCACCCCAAAGCAGGTCCAGCGGCCTGTCACCTTGCCGTGACTGGCTGGAACGTGGTCCCGCCTCCTCAGTCCCTCCAGCCTCTCTCTGCCTTGCCTGTTTCGACCACACCCTTCTCTCCACCACCGACAACCCAGCGCGGTCCCCCTGCTAAGGCCTGCTATCACCTACATTGTACGCAAGGGCATAAAGCTCGGCTTTCACATCTGCAGCCATGGAAGCCGTCTCTGCAAGGTCAAAAAGGAAGAAGGCCGTTTTCATCCTGGAAAAGACAAGCCGCGCGTTATAAGAAGTCCCGCCTAGAAAGTATGGAGCAGGGTGGATTGGCACAATGTGGGGCGGCGGCGGAGGGTCCTGCTCCCCATACTTTGAAGGTCCAATTTAAATGATATCCTTGTAGGATACTAACCACAGCCCCATGGAGAAACCGCCCCAAGAACATTTAGCTGGAGAAACCATGTGGGTGGGGGCTGCTGTACCCTCCCTTCGGCCTGAGTGATTTTTGGAAAAAGATACATGATCTCACAACGACAACAGTGATGTGTCAGGGTACTTTGATATTTGAAGTCTGCTGCAGCGACACAGGGCCACATAAGCTGAACACGGACCAGCAGAGGCTCAATAAACCTCTTGCTTCTGCTGCCTGCCTGCCTGCCTGGGATGGCAGAAACACACGGCGCAGTCGGTCAGTCAAGCACCTGGCAGCTCACAATATGAGGCTTGAGTCCTGCGTTTGAATGGGTGGAGTTGCGTAGGCCTCAACAAGTAGTTTGGAAAATGAAAGAGAGGGAAGGTGCCAGGACGAAAAACAGAGTGCTCAGGGACCAGCTAGTTTATGAAGGCCCAACACATTTCACATCAAGGTTTCCCCTCCTGGGGCTACTTCAGCAGTTGCTTCAGCAGTCTTATGCACTATTGGATAAAGTCACTTTAGGGTGCAAGAGTGCGTACGTGGATATGCAAACGTAAGCAATTCCTCTAAAGAAACTGGTGAAGTTGCCACCAGAGCTGGAGTCCCTGGACTTGAAATGTGTTGGCCCTTAATAAACCAATGCCTGTCCAATTTTAAGGTTTCCTCCTCTTTGTTTATCGTAATCTGAGCATTCATTGGCCACAGCCTGCTTAGAAGTAGATCCAGAAGGTGGAGAGACTTGTTGCACTGAGCTGAAGTGCCCCATCTGATCACATTTGTAAGTGGCGAAATTTGGGACCATTTTGGTGATCTGTGCAGAGGGGAGGGAAGTGGGGTTTACCAGTGCAAAACAGGGCCGTTTCTCTGGATGGCTACTGGCTGCCATTCCCCCCCCCCCCAAATTCCTCTGGCCTGCCATCTTCAAGAAGACCTTCACAATTATTGGCTTACATTTTGCCTATCATCTGATCTTCTGTGGGAGAGCTCAGAGCAACTGACATGGAACTTATCCCATGCATAACAATATTATAGCTTCATTCCCCGGGAACTTCTGGGGAAAAAAGGATGGCCGCCAGGTGCTCAGAGGGGGCACTGCCACAAAATTGACAGCAGTGACGCAAAAGGAAGCTCGGGGAGTCATTTTGGCACAAGCTTTGCGCCCAGCCTCCACATTTCAAGCTGAAAAATTTCCCAGATAACTTTGTGCTTAGCCTTAGACTGATACATCTCAAAGGATAAACCAAATCAACCAGATCAGGAGAAAACGATATATGGAAGCAGGCATGCAAAACACGTTATAACAGTGGCGGTAAGGGGGGGACGGATGGACGACCAAGGCAAGGAGGACGCATGCAAGGCTAGAGTCACCCGCACACTGCCTCCGCTTCACCGCTGGCCGTCCTTCTCTGCTGTCCTACATTTCCGCCATGCCCTCATTGCGCCACCAGCTAAGTAGTGCAGTCTGTGGCACAATGAAGTCCTGCCGTGATGTCAGGGTGCCTTCCTTCCCTTCAGAACACAATTGGGGAGGAAAATCTTTTTTTTTTGGAGGGGGGGGGTTGACTCTTACCTGGCTTGCCACATCTCTTCATTTGCTACGGCCTCCCAGGAAGATGAATCAAACCTTAATGAAGGAACAGAGGGGGTGATGTGCCAGCTCAGCTCAGCAGTCTGTCTTCAGCAGTGGGTAGGCAAGCGCCGCCGAGAACGCCACAAAGAGGTGAGGGGGGGGGGGAGAGCAGAGGTCCTCTCTGCCAAAAGGGTACTGAAGTCCTGCACGCAGACAGCTGAAACTTGGCACCAACACAAGTTGGACTGTGCAACCTGCAAACATTCTGCAAAACTGAAGACAGTGGCAAAGACCCAAGAAAAGGGTTTCAGCTGTCTGCCTTACATGGGACCAGACATAACCACCCCCGTTTGCTCCCCTCACTCACCCAGCTTCACAAACGTTCGCAAGCGGGCAACTGTCCTGCATTGCTCACCTCCCATAGGCCTCGCTCCAATTATAGAGGTTTCTGGTACGCTCCACCCACTCTCCTGGGTGAAATGGGGCTTTCGAAGGCACTAGTTTGTCACAAGAGCCCCACGGCCAAAGGGAATAGTCCTGTTTCCAAGTGGGGTCCCCTTCATGAAGTCCTATGCAGACAAAGGTGTCTTTGCTGTTGCCAACAAGGGAGGAAAAACAGAAAAGGTAAATCAGAGTTGAGCAACGAAGCTTGAATCCAGGGGCAGGACACGAGACGGAGGAGGGAAAAAACAGGCCCGAAAGACGGGGTTTCTTCTCCTCCCCTTCCTCACCATCCCATAATCTCCCAGGGCTGGTTTGTGGAGGCCTCTGATGAAGCCACCCGATGAAGACTCACAGCTACGGGAACTGGGAACCGAATCCTTGGAGACAGGGTGTAGACGACAGACATATTTTGAAAGACATCCATTTTAAATCAACGGAGAGGCCTTGCAGTCTCCATAATGAGACGGGGGGATGGGGACGAGCTCACCAAGCTGAAGGAGTTTGGGCACAGGGCTGCATCTCTTTTCCCTACTTCTGATTCCCCTGTGTGGGCTGCTATTATTACCAGTGAGGGGGGGGGGGGCACACCTTGGTGGCTTAAAGGATGGCAAGGCCCAGACTCTTCCACAGCACTGAAACCAGGATTTACATGAATGGGAGTTGTGTGTTTGCTGTTGTCACTCCCTTGCACCTGGCGCAGAAAAAATCCTACTTCTAAAATCAGGAGGTTGCTTATGGCTTGTAACCTGTGATGGTCTTTTCCTCCATGAATCTATCCAAACCCCATTTTAAAGGCATCTAGGTCAGGTGCCATCACCACATCCTGTGGCAAGGAGTTCCACAGATGAATCACACGCTGGGTGAAGAAATATTTTCTTTTTGAAGATGGCAGTAAAATTTGCATGGGAAACTGCTCTTTGAACATGCGGGGCAGTGGCTACAAAAAAGCCATCTGCAAATGAGCCGAGGTGATCTTAGAAAAGTGATTATGCAAAAAGTGATTATGCTTACTGTTTATTTACTTTGAGAAAATGAAGAAGATTAAAAGTGACCGTTCCGTCAGGTAACAGTGCTTCCGCAGGATTCCATCGGTCCCCAGGAAAGAGGACCCCAGGCAGATGCTTGGCCATCTTTGGTAAGTACCAGGGGTAAGTCATCATCTAGCACAAACAAGACAAATGAAAGTAAGATGCTGTTTATGGGCCTTCTTGGAGATGCAGGTACAATCCCCAGGATCTCCTAGAAGGGCTGGGAATTAAAAACCCTGGCTGAAAATCCTGGAAAACCACTCCCAGACTATACCCACCTAGCTGGACGAATAGTCTCGACACGTTATAAAGCAGCTTATTACAGTATTTATATACCGCCGTTCTCACAGACTCTCACAGTGAGTGAGGGTCTTATAGACTCAAGGAGGTTTATATATGCAGGCAGGGCCTCTGATAGGAATTGTATCAGGGGGTACAAAGTTTATTTTGGGCCCCTTCTCAAAGGGGGAGGGTGCAAAACAGGGCAGGGGGAGGGTAGCAACAACCAGAAAGTCTCCGGAGCCCAGGTCTACCAGGCTTCCCCATGTGATGCCCAGGTCTACCTGCCTGGTAGACCTGGCCTCCTGGTTAGACCAGCCCCCATCTTTCACTCTCCATGAGACCAACTGAGATCCCAGGAAATTTCTGGGGGCCCTCCTTTGGCTCCTGGGCCCCCTTTTTTACCCTGGGCCCGGGTACAATTTACCCCAATTTACTCTCATGGACCCTGTATGCAGGCTAGTCTTAAACCCCATTTTTTACAAACTTTTTTTTTTTAGAAAATTAGTAAATTTCAATAAATAGAAATAAAACATGACACAAAGGAATTAGGGGCTGTCAGCTGATTTAATACATTTGATTTATTACTGCTTTAATAAATGTGTTCACTGCCCTTAAAAGCATAAGCCCCTGGGACAGTGCACAACCAATACGACAAATACAGTATCACAATTAAAGAAATCTTCAGTCAATTAACCACATGGATTTTATTCAATTAATTTACCAATTAAATTTCCTACATCTGCACTGAACTCAAGCAATGGTTTTGAAAAAGAGGCATACTTTTTGTCTTCAGATACTAGATACACAACCACAGCAGGCAGATTTGAGAAGAGGCATTCCCTCTTATGTGAGAATAAAGGGGGAAAGCCTCTTTTAAGGTGGTGCCTGGCATCGGCAGTTTCTATAACGATTTCTGTTCAAAATGCTTTTTTAAAATGTGTTGCCTGATTAATCAGGGATGCATTTTTAGTTGCTTAAAGAGGTTTCTAATCAAAGCAATCAATTAGAGCCCGACAGAAAATGAATGTCTAATGGAACAATCCAGTCAAAATTAAGCACTTTCTGATTACGCCGATTTCAGACTGAAACACATGCTTTAACTTTTCCAGGAAATAAATGGGACTTGTATTCTTAATCTAGCACATCCAGGAATCTCACAAAAGCCACCAGCCAAAATCCTTGGTGCATCTAGGGACTTGTATATGCCCAGTAAGAGTTTTGTACCACACTCAAAATAGTTTTTTCTGAAACTCCCCTTTGCTTTCATTGTGTGGCTTTCAGGGCTGTCATTTGAGGACCCCCAAGCAGAGGCGTAACCGCCTCCCTTGGTGCCCGGAGCATGGGGGGGTAGGCACCCCTATAAGTAAATAGTGTGCCGCGGCCTATTGGCCGCGGCACACTCCGGAGGGGGGGGGCCCGCTCCGGGAGGGGCGCGTTCCGGGAGGGAGGGGCGCGCTCTGGGAGGGGGCGACCCGGCAGGACCCCCCCCCAATCGGGAGAGCCGGCTGGGGACGTCTTCCCCGGCCGGCTGCCCGGGGCATTCTAAGGAAGGCCCGCTGCGCAATTTTTTGCGCATGCTCAGACTGTTACTGAGGGAAAAGGGCTGCCCTTTTCCCTCAGTAACAGTCTGAGCATGCGCAAAAAATTGCGCAGCGGGCCTTCCTTAGAAGGCCCCGGGCAGCTGGCCGGGGAAGACGTCCCCAGCCGGCTCTCCCGATTGAGGGGGCCGGCCCGAGTCGGACTCGGACTCGAGTCCGACTCGCAGGCGTAGCGCCCTTCGGGTGATGGCGCCCGGAGCCGGTGCTCCGCTTGCTCCGCCCTAGTTTCGCCTCTGCCCCCAAGTTCCAAGGTGCCTTCAGTGTGCAGAACTTCTGGATTTCACAGCAGTGAGCGAAGAGCATGGTAAGAGGGGGGTTTTTTGGGGTGTGTGTGCGTGTTCTGTAGTGCAGAGGCGGTGGACTCAAGACTGCATTAGATGGCGTTCCGAGTCGCACCATCCTGGGTTTGCCTAAGACCACTGAGTGGGTTCGTGGCAGAGGCAAATTTCAAACTGGGGGTCTCCTGATTCGCAGCTTAGCCACTATGCTCCACTTTATGCCAATCAAGGTTTCCTTCCTTCCTTCATTCTGCTCCACCTACCTCTTGGTCCACCAGAGTCACATCAGCTCTCACTCCCTCACAATAATGAAGGTAGCGAAGGGCATTCCCAGGCAGGTCGCCTCTCAGCAAGACAAGGGCGTCTGGAGGCATGGAGGACAACAGGTTTCTTGCAAATCTGTCAACAACGTCATTGGCGCTCTGGTCACAGACACTGGACAAAAGGTGGGGGGGGGGGAAATCAGTCAATGCGGCAAATGCATTTTTGTGGCTGCAATCTGTATCAAACACACTACGCTCCCTTGGCACGCGCTCAGTCAACCCACAGATATCTCAGGCAGAATAGCAGCAGTGAAAAATCCATACACAACATTGCTTTGAATCCCAGGAATGGGCAGCCGTGGTCTGGTGAAGGGCCTCACGGTAACGGCAGACCGCTGGAAAGTTCGGTGTGGAGCAAGCAGCAGCGTGCTCAGCCTAAGCGGGGACAACCACAGGTGAAAACCGTCCTCAGCCATAAAGCGGCAGAATGGAGCAACCTGATGGGCAAGATGGAACCTCCAGCTGCAGGGGCAGCATAGTCTGAGGGGCAGGCAACAGGGGACAGCCGTGACCCTCCTGGCACGCAGAGAGATCTGACTGGCCTCTGCTGGAGACAGAAGGCTTCTTCAAATGACCAGACCGTGGTCGGATCTAAGAAGGCAAGTCTTACACTTTCAAAGTTGCCATCACTCATAAGAACATAAGAAGAGCCCGGCTGCTGGATCAGGCCAAAAGCCCATCTAGTCCAGCTTCCTGTATCACACAGTGGCCCCACCAGATGCCCCAGGGAGCACAAGACAACAAGATAACCTGTTTCCTGTTGTCACTCCCTTGCAACTGGCACAGAGAAAACCCACTTCTAAAAACCAGGAGGTTGCTTATGGCTTGTAACCTGTGATGGTCTTTTCCTCCATGAATCTGTCCAAACCCCTTTTAAAGGCATCTAGGCCAGATGCCATCACCACATCCTGTGGCAAGGAGTTCCACAGATGAATTACACGCTGGCTAAAGAAATATTTTCTTTTGTCTGTTCTAACTCTCCCTCCACTCAATTTTAGTACATGTCCCCTGGTTCTGGTGTTGTGCGAGAGGGAGAAGAATTTCCCTCTATCCACTCTCTCCATCCCATGCATAATTTTATACGTCTCAATCATGTCACTCAACCTCACCAACCTTGCTGGAGGTGTATTTCAAGGCTATAAGGAGATACTGCATATTATGGTAACCCAAAGCCTCCGTTCTTGGTGTAAGGTGGGGAAAAATTCTAATGATATAGGTCACATTCACTCAGGAGTTGGATGAAGCTTCCATGAATCATGGAAATGGTGGAGATTTCAGACCATACACATTACAATCTCTTACTGAGGGTCGCGCATGGAGCTTTTCTTGTGTCAACAGACAGGCAAGCACTGGTCTAGAGGGACCAATTCATTCAAATCTAGATGGACCCGTTTGACTCAATGGAAGGCAGCTTCAAATCAGCAGCAACAGCATTTGTACTGCACTTTCAGATATATTATCTTGATATTGTCCTTAAGGGAAGTATTATCCCCATACTGCAGACAGGGAATACTGAGGCCGAGAGGGAAGAGCTTGCCTAAGACCACCTATTGAGAATTCATGGCAGAGGCAAGAGCAGAACTATGGAAGGCCCAACTGACAGCTCACAGTAGCACAGAGATACCTTCTTAATACACTATACAGCTTCTGCTAATAGCATCCCAAGTGGTCATTTTATCTCTCATGCTGCTTAAGTGGCGAGAGGCTGGAAGACGATCTGACTAATCTGAATGGTTTGATATAAGTAACATTTGTAATTAACTTTTAAACTGATCACTAACTGAAACTGAAACTAACCTTTTAACTGATTTAACTTTTCTGCAATCAGATTGAGCTCAAAGCAGCTGCAAACCACAATAATGAGGCTCCAGAACAGAACATATAAGTAACAAGCCAGTCAATATAACAATACTGTATATCCAAATTGTAATGACAAAGTATCACAATACATCAGTAACAACTAAGATACAATAAAACAATTCAAGAAATAATTCAAACACACTTTGCATGCAGAAATGTAAGAAGAATAAGTCAAAATGAATTCATCCCCGTGCGTAATTAATTTGTGGAACTCCTTGCCACAGGATGTTGTGATGGCACCTGAAGGCCTAGATGCCTTTCAAAGGGGATTGGACTCCATCACAGGTTACAAGCCATGACGACTATATGCAACCTCCAGGTTTTAGAGGTAGACTATCTCTGAATGCCAGATGCAAGGGAGTGGCAACAGGAAACAGGTATCTTGTTGTCTTGTGTGCTCCTCGAGTCATCTGGAGGGCCACTGTAAGATACAGGAAACTGGACTACATGGGCCTTTGGCCTGATCCAGCAGGTTTCTTCTGATGTTCATCACAAACCCCCAATGAACATAATATAAACACTTCTAATGATGCCAGCTTAACAAGCATCCATCATCAATAACACTAACAATCGAAGTGCAAAGAGACAAACTGTAAATCCTAGTGCACAGACAGGCACAGAGCGCAACCACAATAGGGCATGCTGAAAGACAACATGCCAAAGAACACACAGAGCAGGTGCGCTCACCAGATTCCCCTGCATCACAGAGAACAAACTGCAAAGCCCATGTTAACCACCGTCTGTCTGTCTATCACTGACCTGTAATTGGAGGAGATCTGTCCTGTAACCAGAAGAGCAGCCACAACCCATTCCAGGCAGCGCAGCGCCCGGCTGGCTCCCAGGAGCTCCTCCCCAAGAGAGAAAAGCGAGGAGAAGCCGAGGCCAGCGAGAACCACGAGCACTGCATTGCTTTGCATCCAGAATCTCTCCACCTGCAGAAGGACAGACAGATGGAACTTCTCCAGATCTGCAGAGAGCCGTGTTGAAAGCACTTTCCTTAAACTTCGTATGATCAGGATTCAGCTTCAGTGAAAACTGAATCTGAGAGACGATTGGTGGACTTTCAAAACTTGAGGAGGTTGGTTGCCCCTTAAGTGAGTGTGCGCTTAATGTACATTTACCAATATTTGGGGGAATATATGTAATAGCATAGAGCAGGGGTGGCCAGACTGCGGCCCCTGAGCCACATGCGGTTCTTGGATGTATAATGTGCGGCTCTCGGAAATACGTTGGCTGAGCTCCTTTTTGCATCACAATTAATATAAAAGGTAGAAGAAGTTTTCAAGCTTTATAATTATTTATATAAAAAACTGGAAGTATAAACTGAAAAGGCCACTGGGTATAAACTGAAAGTCCACTGGATTAAAACGTGTTTAACGTTTGTGGTTGGTAAATATATTTAAGGATTGAAATGCCTCTTAAATGTTGCGGCTCTCAAACTTCTGAAGATATGTGGCTCTTACAGGAAGCCACACCGTTTGGCCACACCGGGCATATAGCATTGCAGATGAATCGGCCACGGAAGATTCAGTTTTCTAACAAATTCAGGAACATTCCTCATAAATGTATGAGGAATGTATTTGAAGAAACACCTCAGTTACTGAAGCAACTGTGCAGGAAGAAACAAACTTACCACTCCCTTAAACAGAGGCTTGGAAATATCAAGATTTGCCCTCCAAGCAAAGAAAAATGAATACGACAAAAGCATCCCAGTCAACAGCCAAACCAGCTGGGGCTTCTGCACGTTCTTCTGCCTGGAAGAAGCAGGGAGGAAAGAAAAACAGTGTTGAGAGCAATCTGTTCAAACTCACCCAAAGATAGATAAGCTGCATTCTCATGGAGGTCCCTCCCCCTCCAGCTGCAGAACATAGACAGTCACAGCGCAATCCTATCCAACTCACACCACCGGTGTAACCAGCGGGGGAGGGCAGGGCGGGAGGCTTTGGAGGGGAGGGGAGATTTAAATCCCCTTTGAATCCCCCTTTGGAGGGGACTTGAATCCCCTTTCCGTTCTGGGCCCTCCCGTTCTCACTGCACCGCTGGTTACACCGGTGGTGTAAGTTGGATAGGACTGCGCTATCAGTCCCTTCCACTTATTATGTTAGACTTTGAAGTTGTACGCCACTTTTTCACAAGAGAGGTGACTGGCGAGGTACAGGGTGACTGGCGAGATACAAAATAGAAACAACAATAACAGCAATACTAACACCAATAGCAATGAACATCCAATAACAATATATCAATAATATTCCTATCGCAACTAATTTCAAAGCAATATATACCAATATTTCAATAACAACTTCATAAAAAATACAATATAACATTTGAAAAAATCAAGAACACCAAAAATTCTATCTACCGGTATATAGACTTTAAAAGGTCAATATACACTGTCACTCCCGTTGTGCTATACACAACACAGATGGCTACCTATGGGCAAAGTTACCATAGGTAATACCATACCATTAGCTGGCTCCAGGCAAATTAAATTAAACTCCAACCAAACAAACCTGCTTTTAGTGTAAATGAACAAACCAGGACAAAACAAGAGACTTTCTGAGTGCAAGTATTATAAATCTGACACTGACACAACACAATAAAACACGTGTTTTGTTTAGTGTTGTGGAAATGGTGAACATTCAGATCATGGAACAGCATGAACATTTACGTTCCATGTCACGGAGAAATTCTCTTCTGCCCAGTCCTTGCTTCTGGAAAGTTCAAAGCAATTTGTCTTCAAGTAAATGCCAAATAGAAATCTGTGCAATGCAATCCAATACACATTTACATAGAAGTCCCACTACTTATACAGCACAATCCTATCCAACTTACACCACCGGTGTAACCAGTGGGGGAGGGCAGGGCGGGAGGCTTTGGAGGGGAGGGGAGATTTAAATCCCCTTTGAATCCCCCTTTGGAGGGGATTTGAATCCCCTTTCAGTTCTGGGTCCTCCTGTTCTCGTTGCACCGCTGGTTACACCGGTGGTGTAAGTTGGATAGGATTGCGCTGATAATCAGGTTTACTCCCTTAAAGCGTGTTTCAGATTGCAGCTGTAATTCCACAATTTTTCTCATAAATAAATCCTGCAGTGCACGAAGTCACATGGGCTGCCTGATTAGAGGTTTTGGACTCTGCTCCTAGGTACTAAAAGTCTCTATCTGGTTTGGTTTAGTACCAAGCAGGCAATAAGAACAAGTTGCTCCATACTTCTGAAGAAGTTCCATACAAATTCTGAAGTGAAATGTTAAGATGCTGATGCTTTTAAGAACTGACCGACATGGTCATTAAACCCCTATTTTTAAAATTGAGTAAATATGGACCGTGAAGTAGATTGCTGAACATCTCTAGTGAGCCACATACATGCCTCGTGGGCTGCCTTTGAGTTGGTGAGCCACATTAAAAGGTAGCGTAGGGTTGTGGTTAAAGAGACTGGCCAGTGCAGTCCCCGATTCAAATCTCACCTCTACCAGCCTCTTGATGAGAGTGAACGAGGAGAGTGCAAAAGTTGGCTTGAAACTCAACATTAATAAAACTAAGATCATGGCATCTGGTCCCATCAATTCCTGGCAAATAGAAAGGGCAGAAATGGAAGCAGTAACAGATTTTACATTTTGGGGTTCCAAGATCACTGCAGACGGAGACAGCAGCCATGAAATTAAAAGACGCTTACTCCTTGGAAGGAAAGCTATGGCAAACTTAAACAGCATAATAAAAAGCAGAGATATCACCATGCCAACAAAAGTTCGTATAGTCAGGGCAATGGTGTTCCCAGTAGCAATGTATGGTTGCAAGAGTTGGACCATAAGGAAGGCTGAGTGCCGAAGAATGGATGCTTTCGAACTGTGGTGCTGGAGAAGACTCCTCAGAGTCCCTTGGACTGCTAGGAGATCAAATCAGTCAATCCTAAATGAAATCAACCCTGACTGTTCCCTGGAAGGACAGGTACTGAGGCTGAAAGCTCAAATATTTTGGCCACCTAATGCGAAGAGAGGACTCTCTGGAGAAGACTCTGATGCTGGGAAAAATTGAAGGCAAAAGGAGAAGGGGAAGGCAAAGGATGAGATGGTTAGACAGCATCACCGATGCAACGAACATGAAAATGAGCGAACTCAGGAAGATAGTGGAGGACAGGAAGGCCTGGCGGGATATGGTTCATGGGATCACGAAGGGTCGGACACGACTTAACGACTGAACAACAACAACAAAATGCTAAAACCAACCAACCAACCCCTACCTCGCAGCGGAGAACAGGAATGCTGCAATCGCAAGAGCTTGGACCACGGGGGAAAGCTCCACCTTGGTATGCATAACTTGAAAACTGTGAAGACATCAATATGCAAAGAAGAGAGGTCATGAGCAAATGAAGGAAGACTCATCTACCATTGACGACAACAAAAAGCTGTCATAGGGTAAAGGGATTAGAAAGCACCAGTTGGGCAACAGCGGAAACCTGAAGTCACAGCATCGGACAGGCTACGTTCACGAAGAATCAGGTCAGTAAGGCCACTGAGGGAGGGTCCTGTGGATTCCCATCTCGTTCTCCCCTGTGCCCCAGTCCGGGCGGGATGGTGATTATGGACCACCCCGTCTCTTCCAGGGACCTCTTTCCTCGACCACACTCTACTTGGGGGGGGGGGGGGGAGAAGCATAGTCCAGCCTCCTCTGTGCTGTCCTGTCTGGTCTAAAACAGAGCATGGCAAGCCAGGCGTACTCTGGAGAGCCCAGGCTCTTGAAAGACCCCCCACCCACCCACCCTTTAGGAGAGCACTCAAACGATCGCCTCTGCTGCCAGCACCGCACCAGCGCCCTCTCTCCTAAACCGGATTTCACTCTGCTCTGGTTCCCTATCCAGCCTTTGTTCATCGGTGGGGGACTGCCAGACTTACAAGCATGAGCCCCACCCAGGAAACCATTAAATCGGGAGCACCTGCAACTAGGAACCATGGAGAAGAAGTGGGGAGCCCCCCCCCCGTTCTGAAGATGGGACGCTTAGCTGCAGTTCAGGGGCAGAGCGGGGATCCTGCAAGTACATAAGAACCTCAAAACAGCCCTGCTGGATCAGGCCAAAGGTCCATCTAGTCCAGCTTCCTGTATCACACAGTGGCTCAGGGAGCACACAGCCAACAAGATAACCTGTTTCCCGTTGACACTCCCTTGCACCTGGCACAGAGAAAACCCACTTCTAAAACCAGGAGGTTGCTTATGGCTTGTAACCTGTGATGGTCTTTTCCTCCATGAATCTGTCCAAACCCCTTTTAAAGTACAAGGTCCCAGGGACCCCAAGCAGGCGCGACTCAGCTGCAGGCAGCTTTATAAGCACCAATTCCTTTGTAGTTAAAAATCAGTATATAAATATTTCTAGTAGCAGCAATAAATAATAATAATAATAATAATAATAATAATAATGTTAAATTCTGAAGACTGAGTTGATAATTCTTAAACACACAGAAACTAACCCGTACAACTTGCATTCACTTACAGCAACATATCAGTCATGCTAGATCCATTTTCTGATTTTGCCTGGATAGAAGAAAAGAAACAAACTCACATGGTTACACGACATCTATCTGAAGCTACAGCTCGCCTTGGGTGACTAGAATGGGTATCAGTCCCCTTTTCACAGAGTGAATCTCATGGTTAGGATCCCAAAACTACCACCCAACCACCAGGGATGTATCTAAGTAACTAGGTCACGAGTGCGAGTGCGAGTATGAGTACGAGTCATTTTTGCAAGAGTGCGAGTCCAAGTGCGAGTCAGTGTCAAAATTTTTGGGCAAGTGCAAGTCAAGTGCGAGTCATTTTTGCACGAGTGCGAGTCGAGTACGAGTAAGGCCAGAAACCACGGGTCACAAGTCACGAGTCGAGTCACTTTGGGGAAAATGGCTTTTCCCCTGAAAATGGGGTGGGTGGGTGTCTGTGTGTGGGATGTGTGTGGGGACCTCTGAGACTTTTAAAGCACCCACTTGGCTCCCCCTATGCCCTTTCTCTCACCTCTCAGTCTTGTCACCACCCATCTGGTTTGGGAAAAACAAGCGTATCTACATTCAAACCATTTATTATTCCCTCCCTGCACCTTCCCCTTGCTGAGCCAAGCATCCCTTGGGCTCGGAGTTTTGGTCAATGAGGAGGAACTGCTGCGGCAGCTTCGCCTTCCCTCACTCCTCCCCACCCCTCGCGCTTGGAGTTGTGGCTAATGGCAAATAGACAGCAACAAAAGGGGGGGGGACTCAAAGCCAGGCTTGCTTTCCCACCCCCTTGAAAACCCTTCCTCCCTGCTGCCCTCCTCCTCCGAGGTCTCCACTGCGCCTGCCTGCCTGCCTGTGTTGATGCCGGCCATTAAAGGAAAATGACTTGGAAACGGCAAGTCGTTACCCCCACGAGTGCAAGTCAAGTATGAGTCCTGTGGGTCACAAGTGCGAGTACGAGTGCGAGTCAGTGGGTCACGAGTACAAGTACGAGTCTGGGAAAAAGTGGCTGTCACACTTGCGAGTCGAGTCATTTGACTTGAGTCCCCATCACTGCCACCCACCCCCCGAGCCAGAAATTCCAGCTTATTTCGGAGTGGCTGTGGATATCTGCAGCCTCTGCTGGCCTTAAGCAATTTGTGTGACAGACAGACATCGTTTATTTCGAGCTATGGTTTTATTAATGTCGATAAAACTATAGTTTTACTGAGAGTACATTAATGCAAACTGACAAACTCTCAACCAACTACACATTTTTATGCCCTGCTTGTAACACAAGAAGAAGGTGCACGAAGGCAGCTAAATGACCTCTTGGTTATGACCTGCAGAGTTACACATTTGCCATAAATTACACAAACCTCCTCTGAGTCATAATAATAAATGCAATGGAATAGGAGCAGGCAGAGCCACTGCGCAGCCATGACGCTCCCTGGGTGACCCTGGGGTTCAGTCACTATCTCTCAGTCTAAGCTACCTCACAGGGTTGTTGTGTGAGGATAAATAGGGGAGGGGAGAGCCATTTATGCCACCTTGAGCTCCATAGAGCACGAGTGGGACAAAATATGGCATAATAAGTGGCCCCAGCCACTCCACATGGTCCTGCAGGTTGGAAAGCTCTTATTAAGTCCTAGAGAACGATGACAGGGCTGGTCCCGCAGGTTGGAAAGCTCTTATTAAGTCCTAGAGAAAGCTCTTATTAAGTCCTAGAGAACGATGCCAGGGCTGCACAAAGATGTTTCAAGTGATGCTGGTAATTTACTGGACACAAACGCTCTACTTTTTGGATGTTATGCAGAGCTAAGTATTCCTGTTATGCAGAGCTAAGTATTCCCAGATACTAAGGCTGAAACTCAAATATTTTGGCCACCTAATGCGAAGAGAGGAGTCTCTGGAGAAGACTCTGATGCTGGGAAAAACTGAAGGCAAAAGGAGAAGGGGAAGGCAAAGGATGAGATGGTTAGACAGCATCACCGATGCAACGAACATGAAAATGAGCGAACTCAGGAAGATAGTGGAGGACAGGAAGGCCTGGTGGGATATGGTTCATGAGATCAAGAAGGGTCTGACACGACTTAACGACTGAACAACAAGTATTCCTCGGATACGGCGCGTCTCCACTTCATGGCTAGCGCCTTTCACTGCAACGAACAGGGCAGTCTGCACACACACACACACACACACACACACACACACACACACACATGATCCGGCTCAAAGCACCGTGCTACAACCGTGCAGCACCCATCTGCACCCTCATTTTCATTTCTGAACAAAATCATGTCTAAGCGGCATGAAGGTGGATTAAATTATTTCTCCAGCTGAGCTACCAAGTGATTTTCGCTCTCCTAAGGAACAAGCATGAGGGCTGTTACTGCTCACAACAAACACAAAATTGCAATAATTTTAAAACCCTTCTGCCGCTAGGATACTGACCTGTGTGTGATTTTTTTAAAATTCATACTGGACAGATTCAGTGTTTCGAAAGAGCAAAAATAAAAGAGGCCTTGTTCTTAAGGAGAGAGCCCTAGTTACCAGAGCGAACGTTCCATATTCTTCCCTGAGAAGGTGGGTCATAAATCCTTGAAGAGTCGTCTGGTCTCCCCAGGTCCAGCGTGCTTTGTTGAGGTAGGAAGAGGCCAGCAGGTAGAGATAAGGCAGGCAACCAGCCAAGAAGCAGAAACTCAACTTCAGCAGGCAGCCCAGGGTCAACTCCTGCACCAAACACATGTCACAAAGCACAACGGTGATTACTGCAGTGGAATCATGCTGGAACTTCAAGATCGGACATCAAGGGGGGAAAAGGAGAGAGAGAGAGAGAGAGAGAGAGGAGAGAGAGAGAGAGAGAGAGAGAGAGAGAGAGAGATTGGCACACAAGAGCTGATCGCTCAATTTGCAGTTTTAAGTCCCTGCAAAATGCGATGTTAAAACGGCATGATTTCTGTGGATTACTTGGGGAGACGACACCGCTCTGATCTCTTTTGCATGGCAGGGTGAAATTTTTAAGTGAAGCGAATAATATTAGAGGGTCCCAAGGATCACATCTGTGGCATATTTTGCCATTTAAATTGCCCCATGACATGCCTGGATAGTGGAGACGCTGCAAGGCTGAGATAAACCACTTTGCAATGACTACGAGTTGGCTGGGTTGCCAGCAGCCCACTCCCCCAATAATTAAATTAAAACCTCATGTTTTTAAGCATGTTCTTCATCAATAGCCAACCTCATCATTTAGATTTACAGTATCTTTGTTGCTTTGGGGGGGGCAGCATCGAGGCACCTCTACGTGGAAAGATTGGAGAGCAGTTGGACCAACGTGCATCAGGTGCACCTCGACCCACGAAAGACGAGGAGGGCTGGACCCTCACTTCCATTCGGTAAGCAGGACAGAGCTTCATCCACACCACAGGGCTTTTCAACTTCCCCCTCCCGCATCCCCCATCTGCTTCTGAGAGCTGAGGAGGTCCAGGACAAAACGGCAGATGGCGCAAAGGGCGGCAGCAGCAGGAAAGGAGAATCAGCCCAAACAGGGGGGGGGTCCTCCTTGTGCCCCCAGAACTGCCTTCTGCCCCCATCACTGTGCACTGTGCATTCAAGCTCAGCTGCCTCTGCGGGGCGGGTCCCTCCCTCTGCCTGCCTCTTGCAGTCTACAAGCAACACAGACGGCAGCGCAGGGCACCAAGGGTTCTTGCAGACTTCTTTGAAAAGGGTTAGACAAGTTCATGGAGGAGACATGATCTAAGCATGATGATCGCTGAACAGAATCTTCATGATCAGAAGGAAAATCAAGGAGTGGTGATGGGGTGGGGGCTACCGCCTTGCTTGTGGTCCTTCTGGTCCTGGGAGCTTCTTGTTGGTCACTGTTGGAAACGTGGCCTCATCCAGCAAAGCTCTTCTTGCTAACAAGTCATCGCAGAATTTGCAATGCCATCGTGAAGGATTGCCAGAAAATAAAAGGCCCCTTCCAGGCACTGGAGCAGGAAGAGTTTCCCCAACGGGTCAAAACAGGCACACTCGTCCCTGGCACACTATCGACCATGACAACATGCTATGTTTCTGCCCCAGAGCGCACCCATCTCCTCTTGTGCAGGGTCACACGGGGTCACCCCCGGATTGCCAGCCTATCTCCCCACCCCGCCAGGCCCTTGCCCTCTGTGGCTGGGCTCATGCCCGACTCCTGCAGGGGCCAAGCGAGTGGTTTGCCCTTCCCATTGCCAAGGAGCGTGGGAGGCGGTGGCTCTCAGACTTCCGCTCGCGGGAGCTGCTGCTGGGGCTCCCGCCACCTAGACCAATGGTTTCCAAACTGGGAGGCGTGGCTCCCAGGGGAGCCGTGGAGTGCCATGGAATCCTCTTGGAATACAGTGCAAGGCAGGCATCAACATAATGTAATGGGGAGCCATGGCCAAGGGTCACCAATGGTCAAGGGAGCCGTGGGTCGAAAACGTTTGGGAAACACTGGCCTAGACTCTGCATTCCAACAGCTTCCTCCTCGCCACCCTGCCCACACACTCTTGCTTAGGAAACAGTGGGGCAGCATCAGGAACAGGGTGTTGGAGGCCTCACAGACGATGTTCTGGCCTGGCCATGTTTAACTGGACTGGGCAGAACATATCACAGAGCCCCTCCAACGCTCCCAGCCTGGCTTCCAATAATAATAACCACCACCAGTATTTATATACCGCCTTTTCTTTGGTTATCAGATTTCTCCTCTGACCTTAATTCAACGGCGGTTTACATAGGCAGGCTTTCTAAACCCCAAGGGTTTTTTTTACAATACAATAAGTTCCAGTCTTGCATAGAACCCTTCATTCTAGCTGGTTTCCTTCAGCCTCTCTCTGGCATTCACCTCCAGACAGCCCCTTTCTTCCATTGCTGATATTTAGGAAGCAAAAGCTTGGTGTGTCAGGGTCAATGACACAGTTCACGTCATGTGTAGTTCAGCCCTTATTTTTTGCTCAGGAAACCCGTGCAGGAGTGGGCAGGCTGCTCCAAGAGGCCATCTGTGACTATTTCTGGACTCTCTCTGCCTCCAGTTTCCTTCTCAGACAGCACTCATAGATACTCACCCTCTCCCTCCACAGGCGAGAGAAAACCCGCAGCACAATGCAGAGCACATAGATCACGATGGTGTGCTGGTTGCACAAGCTCAGTCCACAGCAAAAGGCACCAGCTGTACAGATCTGCAAAGAGTGGGGTGGGGAAGTGGACATTTAATAGCGGGTCAAAAAGTCTCGCTCTTGTAACAGCCCCATGAGACAGTTCACAACTCCCTCAAACTAGAAATTGTGTTTAAACCCAGATCTGCTCTTCTCATGTAGGAAGCAGAGAATGGAAAGGGACTGTTCAATTTAAAGAGCAAGAGCAGCAGACAGGTGCCACACACTATGTACTCCCCCCTTGTACTCCCTTACACACACACACACACACACACACACACACACACACACACACACACACACACACACACGAGTTTAAGTTTCAGGTTTGTGGGCCTAGAGGCATGATTCTCTCTTTGGGGGCAAGAGGACCTGGGTCGACTGCCAGAGAAGTCTACCAGGAAAAAGAGAGGTTGCGCTTCTGGAAAAATTCTAGCCTCCCTTGTGGCGTACCTCCCACAACTTGTGGCAGTGGCTCCAACAACCCTGACTGCTCCAGGGACTGCTGGGGAGCCATACTGGGAGGAGATGATTTGGTTTCACGTCCTGTTTAGGGCCTTCCTAGAAGCTTCTGGTTAGTCACTGTGGGAAGCAGAATATGCTGGACTAGGCAAACCTTTGATGTGATCCACCAGATCCCTTCTCATGATCCCCAGTGCTTTTCTTTCAGCAGCGTCAAACTAGACACACATGCAAATCCGTGCAATAAGAGACTTTCCAACCAGAAGTCACTCTTTTTGTTAAATAAAATAATGGTCCAGGCATGGAGAAGAGACCAGAGTAGACTTTTCAGGTAACTGGGAAAGTTCCGTATTCTTCTATTTTCATCACCCCATGCGCAGACACAAAGACAGAAATCTGGGGTAGCAGCAAATGAGGGTCTCACCTGCAATGGTGGCACTCTTCCCCAAAGCTGCCATTTTTATTTCCCAGAAGACCCTGGGAACAATGCTACATAATCAAATATTATCAGTTCCAGAGGACTCCTGGGAAACAAAAATGGCAGCCACCAGGGACCCAGAGCAGCATTCGAATTGCAGACCTAGTGGCAGCGATATAAAGGGGGGGAGGAGTGGTTTTGCCCCCACCCCACCCTCAGTTCAAGCCACAAGTTCAACTGAGAAGTTTCGGCTCAGCTTTAAACACAGAGATCAGAGATCATCAAACACACCATCATGTCTAGTTTGGTCACATATCTATAAGATCAGATTGCCTCGATTGAATGGGGGGGGGGGAAAGAGAGAGAGAGAGAGAGAGAGAGAGAGAGAGAGAGTGATTCCTTCTGATCCTCAGTGGATTACCTTTGATCTCTCCTTTGCGGTAGTTGCATCCTCGAAGCGCACAGACAGCGCCATCAGCAGCCCCACGAACAGATTGTTTAAGCTGAAAACCTCTGCCGTAATGGACCACTGCCATGTGAGGCGTGAGAACGAAAACATCCCCACAGCAAAGATTCCTGCAGCGCTGGTGCCAGAAAGCCTGCAAAGGCAGATAACAAGAATCTCTCTTCTTCTCAAACAAGAAAAAAAAAAGGAAGAAGAAGAAGCCGACTGCATTGTCCTTCCCCGCAACCGCTCCACCCGCCCCGAAACCCAAAAATGGCAGCACCAGCAAAATACCCCTCGCTGCCAGCACCCTCCCACCATAAGATATGATGGATATAGCACCCCTGTGAAAGTTTAAAAAGGAGAAAGCTGGCTGAACGGAGCCCGTTTTTCAATGGTGGACTCTGGAACGCCCTGATATAAATGGATCTGCCGTTCCAAAGGCTGTTTGCACACGTTCTGGCTGCTCCACGTCCAAAAGGATATTGTAGAGCTGGAACAGGTGCCGAAAAGGATGGCTGGGGGTTGGAATGCCTCCCCCCCCCTTACAAGGAAAGGCTGGAGAATTTGGGTTGTGGTTGTTGTTTTTTCCATGTGGGGCATACAATGCAACTAAGGGGGACAGCACAGAGGTATACAAAATTACGAACAGAGTCTGAATAGGTGCGGGATTGAATCGCTGGCCATGGAAGTCTAAGATCATACGTGTATACAACATTACGCATGGTGTGAAGGCAGAGGAGAGAGTGGAGATTTCCTCCCTCTTAGCACTCAAACTCAGGGTGGTTCAACGAAACTGACTGGCAGCAGCAGAGTCCAGAGAGGACTTTCATGCAACACATCAAGAATGTATGGAGTTCACTTACTTTCCAGATAGGAAGATGATGAGCAATGACTTAGAGGACTTGAGGAGAGGATTAGGCAAATAGGTCTATTAATGACTATTAGTCACGATGATGGCGACGTCTGCGGAACAGGAGAGGGCGACGGCTGCATGCCCTGCTTGGGGGTCTCCCAGTGGCTGGCCACTGTAGGAAACAAGATGCTGGGCTAGACTGAGCTTTGGTCTGACCCATCAGGGCTCTTCTTACAACCTCATGCCAGGAGAATGTAGAGTGCAAGGTGTCAGAGGGGAGGGAGAACATAAGAACATCAGAAGAGCCCTGCAGCTGGATCAGGCCAAAGGCCCATCTAGTCTAGCTTCCTGTATCACACAGTGGCCCCACCAGATGCCTCAGGGAGCACAAGACAACAAGAGACCTGTATCCTGTTGCCACTCCCTTGCACCTGGCACAAAGAAAACCTACTCCTACAACCAGGAGGTTGCTTATCCCCATCATGGCTTGTAAGCTGTGATGGAATTTTCCTCCATAAATCTGTCCAATCCCCTTTTAAAGGCATCCAGGCCAGGTGCCATAGCACTCTCCCTCCCTCCCTCCCTCCCTCCCTCCGCACACACAGACACACCCTGCCCGCCCATGCTTCCATGAAACCTGCACATCCTCTATATGGCACACTAATCCACGGACTGTGTGCTGTGGGGTATAAATAAGCAATTAAGGAGCCTGTGAGTCGAAAGCACCCAGCTGCAGAGGTGGCTGCCCACCCACCTGATCTCTGCATCACCCACCGTGCTGGCCAATCAGCCTCTGCTGGGGGTGGGGCATTCAGTCCCATCTCTGCACTGGGTGCCATGGGAGAACATAACATAAGAACGTAAGAAGAGCCCAGCTGCTGGATCAGGCCAAAGGCCCATCTAGTCCAGCTTCCTGTATCACACAGTGGCCCCACCAGATGCTTCAGGAAGCACACAGCCAACAAGATAACCTGTTTCCTGTTGTCACTCCCTTGCACCTGGCACAGAGAAAACCCACTTCTAAAACCAGGAGGTTGCTTATGGCTTGTAACCTGTGATGGTCTTTTCCTCCATGAATCTGTCCAAACCCCTTTTAAAGGCATCTAGGCCAGGTGCCATCACCACATCCTGTGGCAAGGAGTTCCACAGATGAATGACACGCTGGGTAAAGAAATATTTTCTTTTGTCTGTTCTAACTCTCCCTCCACTCAATTTTAGTGCATTTTAGGCAGCAGAATTGCAGTTGACTGTCGGGATTCTACATGTGTCACAGTCTTCTGCAGCCTTATTTCTTTCACTCTTGGGGCTGAACTACACAATACATTAAAAGGAAAGTTTGGCCCTGTGGCTTTGTGCGATACACTTTTTATTTTTAAATTAAACAGCAGCAACCAGGACACCAATGAGGATGAACTGCATCATCTGGGAAGGGATATTTAACACTCTTCTCCCACCACCACGCTACAGATCCCACTGAAAGCTGTGCCGCTGAAACTACTACAAGCCCTGGGAGGGCAATCCAGCAATGGCTCATTCTTCCTGGGGGAGGCCTGCCTTTCACTTTGAGTATGTCTACACACCATACATTCGTATCCATTTTACACCCGTTCAGTCGTCATGCCTTTCCTGCACAGAATCCTGGGAACTGTAGTTTGTTGAGGGGGCTGAGAATTAAGTCTGCAGAGTAGACAATAGATACAGACTTCTGCGAACTGGGGGAAGCAGCATTTTTGAATACGAGATGCCACATGCCTGGCAGAGAAGAGAATGTTTATTATCTTTTAAGAATGTTTTAAGAGAATGAAGAGAACATTTTAGGGATGCTTCCAATATTCCCGTCATCTGAATTTATTCAAGTTATCTGATCCTGTTTCCAAAGTGCAACTGATATATTGGAAATTCTCCACTATTCTATTAATTAATTTCAGCATGTTGTGCAGATTGTGTTGCCTGCACACACAGTCTGCCACAACTTTCTGTTTCTTTAATTGATTCATGGCTTTCCCAATGCGAACATGTGCATTGATAAAAACACCACAAAAAACACAACTGTGATTGTAGGTTAAGGGTTGTATCAATGCTCCTTTTGTGCAATGCTTTACAGGGGCATATTTGCCTATTAACTAAAAACCAAAACGCAAAAAGCATCTCCAAGCAATCATATACACGGAGAGGTTTGCAAACCTAAATACAAAACAATTACCCATAAACACTAAGCAACAACAAAACACAGCAGGACGGAACAATGGATAAAGCAGGCAAGAGGCATTTCAAAGGCCAGGCAAAGATGCTGAAATTGCATCGGAAGAGGCGTTGGGGGCCTTCCTGGGGAATGCCTCTACAGCCCGGGGAATGCCTCTACAGCCCACCAGAAAGAGAAAACCCTCTCCCTAATCACCAGCCACCTCTCATCAGAAGGCAAGGGCACCTTGACAATGAACACAGTGTCTGGACAGGTCAACGTGGTTACCAGTTCTAGTTTAAGTCAGAAGAGGTTAGCAAACAGTCACTAGCCTGGTTACCTCTGGTGAGTGAGAAATGTCTCCAGAGAAGTTTTTGTAAACAGGAAGCCAAAGGGTGTGAGAAGGTGGGCGACTGAACATTACTCAAAGACGACCAACTTTGGACTGGCAGGTCTCCAGGGTCTCGGGCAGAAGCTCGTTTAAGCTGGAGACGCTGCCAAGACTGAGCTCTCCAACTGAGCGATGGTCCTGTGTGTGCAGGCGACTGGCTGAGTTCTGGAATCCACCCACACCACTACCCTGTCGTTGTGGACCTCTGCACCATTTACATTTTCTACCTCTGCCTCTCAGGACTACAGGACTATCTATTCTAGCCATTTAATCATTTGATTTTGTCTGTAAACCACTTTGTGAACTTTTTGTTGAAAAGCGGTATATACCGTATTGCCCCGAGTATAAGACGCACCTGATTATAAGACGCACCCTTAAAGTTTAAAGCTATTAAAAAAAATTAATTAAATCACTGGCATTAAATTGCAACAGCCTGATTATAAGACGCACCCCTAGTTTAAAAACTTAAATTAGGAGAAAAAAGTGATTCTTATACTCAGACCAATACGGTAAATACTGTTAATAAATAATAATAGTAATAATAATAATAATAATAATATTCTCTAGAGTGCCCAGGAGTTCGTTTTGCCACATAAATGGGCCTCCTCACCAAGGGTTGGGTACTGGAATCATGCCCTAAGGACTTCACACATACAGAGGAGCACAATGCCCTCACGCACAGCTTGGAGACCACACACACAATGTCACAAAGCGAGAAGTTAAGTGTGGACTCTCTCGCCCGCTCTCTCTCACACACAATTTTTTCCCCCTTTTCCTTACAAAAGACTAAGCTTTCTCCACCCAATTAAAATTTGGTACGGCCATTAAGTCAACGGAAACTCCTTTAGGGGCTATAATATCCATGCTTATTCTGAGCAAGACCACTGGTCGTTCTCGCCCAGTATTGCCAGCTCTCACTGGCAGGAGAGTTTGCCAAGATTTCAGGCGGAAGCCCTTCCCAGGGACTGAACCTGGGACCTTCTGCATGCAAAGTATGTGACGCACCACTCTCACACAGGAAGCTGCCTTCTACCGAGTCTGGTCCTTGGCCCATCTAGCTCAGTACCATGGACCCGGACTGGCAATACTGCTCCAGAGTCTCAGGCAGAAAGGGGGCTTAGCCAGCTCAACCCCAGAGATGCTGACAGGGGCTGAACCTGGGTGCAAAGGACCCAGGGGCTACACCACATTTTCTGTGTGCAAAGGAGGGGCTCCACCACATGCAAAGGAAGGGACCCTCCACTGGGAGGGGCCGTAGCTTCTCCATGGGCCCTACCAGTGAATGGCTGCCATTCCTAGGTCACATGCTTACATCAACACCTAGCTGGATCCTAAGGAGAAGGCTAAAAACTCTGAAACTTAAGGTCAGGTCTTGAGATCTGGAGACCCTTTGGTGTCACCTGACTAAAGATTCCTTGCCCACCTGCCCATACAACACACACACACACACACACACACACACACACACACACACACCAAGTCCGCAGGCGCCAGCCCTTCCTCACACACACGTACTTCATTTAGCAGGAAGAACCACTCATTATAACCAAAACTGCTTTAGAAAAATGACTTTTGTCTTTTAGTTGCTCGAAATATTTTGTTCCGTTTTACCTTCTCTAAAGTAAACTATTTTTTGCGCTGATTCAGACCTGGTTTGCAGATAAGGTCAGGAAGATTTCAGTCACCTGAGTATTTGTTATTCATATATGTTGTTTTAAAAGGAGTTCTCTATTCTGCTCTATGAGCCTGTCAGAGCAACTAACATGTAACTGAATCGCAATAATTAAAAACAAACGAAATTTAAAAATAATAATAATAATAATAATATGAAGAGCCATATGAGTGAGATTAAAAACAGCACTGGAAAAAGATCCCAGCAAAAGGCCTGAAAGAATGAGAATCTTTTCGCCTCGCACAAAAAAGACATCAAGCTTGAGGCCCGGAGAGCGTCTCTGGGGAGAGAATTCTAAAGCGTAGAGGCCCCACAACTGAAAAGGCCCTTCTCACAGGTCCCCACTAAATTCTGAAAGATCTCAACTTCTTGTTTAGAATTTATTTTTTCTTCAAACCAGGAGTTAACTAACTTGGGCCACAATCACATACACAGCCAATGCTAACCCACTGAAGTCAGTGGGCTTAAGCACTTCTTAACTTGGCGTTGGATCACGGCGCTGGTGTTTTTACACACTGCACAAGTGTGTGTGGTGGGTGCGTGCAGGCACATGTATGAATGTTACAAAGCTACCAGTAATTACAATAATGCTTTAAATACTTGGTCTTCTTTGGCAATAGCCCAGCAAGGACACAATCCAAGGAGTTGTCCTGTGCAAACTGTATTGGAAAGAATGAGACCGGGACAAGAGTGGTCTCACCAAAGTCCGGTTCCTTTCAATGCCGCTTACCCAAGACAACGTCCTGGTGGTGGCCACACAAGTCCTCTACCCTATTATTTGGAGCAGATGGCATCCAAGTCTCTTTCGGTTTTACAATTCCAATTCTGTGGATTCCGAATGAAACACACTTTTTAGAAGAATGATTCTGTGAAATGCTTGTAGACAGTGAATTTTTCTGCCTGCAAAATCTTTCCTCAGCAAGTCATGAAAACGATGTCATTATGAGTTCCTCCCAACTCTACCGGCTGCAGCGCTAGTCTCCCAAGACAGACAGCCAGGGGTCTGTGACAACCCAGCCTGTCACTGGAGTCATGCACTTATACATAAACCTTCCCCATTTCTTGCCTTCAACTGGGACCATTTAAGCACAGCCTCGATGACAGTGGAATGGAAAGTTGTGGGGGGGGGAGAGGAAAGGAGAAGAGGGGAGGAAAAACTCGGCAGGAAACAGATTTAGCAATTTAAATGTTTTATAAGTTTTTTTTGTAATTGAGGAAACTTTTCATAATCTGACATTTGTTAAAAAAAAACCCGCACTTATTAGAAATTATGCAGCAGAGGAGCTGTGGAAATATGAGCTCGCTTCACAATTATGAAGCCGGGCTAGGAAGCCCTCGCCTATTGTGTGAAGTGGCATAAACCCCATAGAGGGCCTATCAGCTCACTGGCAGGCAGGGGGCTGCTTCATTCAGAGTGAGAGATACAAGCTTCGGGGCAAAAACCTGGCGGCTCCCTTCTGACCCCACAATCCCCTACTGGTGACAGATCCAAGCTCCATAGCAAATTAGACCTTCTCATATTACAATTGCAGAAGACAGATTCCATTAGCAGTATCTGAAATTGAGTGGAGAGCAGCTCTGTTATCAGACCTGACTCATAAGCAGTGCTATTAATCAGAACTATGATAGCATTTATATATTTCAAGCTATCTGCCGCCGCTGTGATATTCTGCTACAAAGGGTTGATGGGACTTAGGGAAGGGAACAATGGAGCTTTCTGGGGAAAGCAGAGTAAATCAAGAAAGTCTATGACTTCCGCACATTCTGAAGGGATTGCGGTTTACATAAATTTTCTCCCAATTGGAGATTGAGCTCTTCCTCATCTTACACATGGGATTTAGTTGTCACTCAATGGGAACAGCTGTGAAAAGGTGAAGCGGCCCACCGCTCGGTATACTGCCTCCGCTTTTAAAGCAATTAACCCATGAACAGGAGGATACCTGGCGATATCAAGAGGATTAGGCGAGGCGCTGCTTTATTAACATTTCCTTGAACTAATTCTAACTCTGACTAGCTGTCACCAAAGACTCTTCAGTCGTCTTCTTCTTCTTCTTCTTCTCCTTTTTTTCAAAGGAGGGATGGAGGAGTTGGCCTGCTTTCCCCCCCCCATCCCACCCCCACTCGCACTTCCAAAATGAAACACAGATCCTTGAGTCGAAAACGTGTCTGCTTCATAAGCAAATGCAAATGAGGAGTAACTATTAAGGACCCCAGAAAGTTGGATTCAATGCAACTTTGCTACCAGGGAGAGAAAATCTGTGTGTGTGTGTGTGTGTGCGAGAGAGAGAGAGAGAGAGAGAGAGAGAGAGAGAGAGAGAGAGATCAATTAGCCAAGGGGTCACGGTAGATAGCCTCCTAAAAGAGAAATTAATACAAGAGCTTTCTATAGTCTTTTATTCCACCCCACCCCCACTTAACTAAAACTTAGAAGCTACTTGTTACTAAAGCATTAGCTGCTTTTGAAATTACTGTATAAAGAGACTCGCATTTTGCCACACAAAGAATAATCTCTAATCTGGAAGAGATGTGTCCAAATATACCTTAAATCGGAAGGTTCTTCACTCTTTTTAAAGTACCCCATTTAATTTCCTGCTCATTGCTGAATGGGATGATGGTGAATGATATAATGTTTGAAGGGAATCCGTTTGCTCCAGATTCATACACAATCTCCAGATCTCATACACAATCTCCAGATTCATACACAGATCTCCAGATCCGTTTGCTCCAGATTCATACACGAAAGGAGAGAAACATTTGGGCAGGTAGAAAATCTGATCAATTAATATGTCTGACAGTCGACAGGAAAGGATTGGCCAGGGAGTTGGGGGGGGGGGGAATGACACAGAGGCGCCATCCAGGCCACAGAATGACAAACAGACATAGCAGAAGAAGTGAGGCCAAACAAAGACCCCCAACTGTTGAAAAGATACCGCGAGAAAGCCAAATAAATCATAACACCCCAAGTGAGCCAAGAGTTTTAAATGAACAAACAAAACATTTTTGTTTTATAGGAACAAATGAAAAAAAAAACAAATGTTAGCCCTCAACCAAATCAGAAGTCCGTTTGTCCCGCTTAAACTTGACAACTGGAAATCAAGCAGTGAATTGCAATATTAATCCAAATGTACGGTGCAAGCAAACCTTCCGATCCACCAGCGAAGGGTACTGCTGGAGCAGCGCCTTAAAAGAAGACTTGCCTTACAACTTCGGCATTTCAACTTTAAATTTGAACAGGCAACAGGAGCAGCCTTTTCCTCCCCTCTCAGACGTGTAAGATTCCTTTCATCTCAGCAAAACATTAATGCTACTCATTAATTTCAGCAGCGAGTACAATGGATGCAAGAAAATTTTGTTTCTCACCTACCCTGTGAAAATCTCCACCTTTGTTTTTGCAGCATAGCATAGCTTCACTTCAAGACAACTAACATCCTGCTTCCTTCTGCCAGGAGCAAAAATTCTAAAAACTGGGCAGAAAGGAGGCATGTCTCCCTAAACGATTTCTACTTCTGTGCATCCACATTCACTGCTATACAGCAAAAATTTAAAATGCCTGTTTCATGTAACTTAAAGGGCATTTCGTAATAGATTTCTATTTCAAGCAAAAAGTTACGTTTCCTATTAATCTACGTTTGTGCCCTCTTCTCGTGTTTTTTTTAAATGAAGATGTTCTGACAGCCAAACATCAGCCACACAATTCCAAACCTTAGATTTAATTCAAACTTTTCAGTTTTGAAATGCAAGTTAATGAGGACCTCTCCTTTTTCAGCAGCCTTCACAAAAATGTCAAATTCTGCAATACAGCTGCAAACCTTGAAAAGAGGCATTTATGAAACAATTACCGTACATCCTAACCCTGCAAATTGCTGTTAAGTCTTTCTTGTTCAGTTTCACAATTGCTAGAATGTCTAACAGTAAAAGAGAGAAAAAATTATATTCAAAAAAAATCAGGCTGCACTGTCCCTCCCTATTTAACAGAAAGAATACTAACACTTATCTTAAGATGAAAACAGAACATTATCCTTTTCAGTGGCAAGAGACTGAACATGTACAGGTTTTAATAAGCAGCTGTACCCTCATAATTTCAAAACGACTGAAATGTCTACACACAAAATAACTTTTTTAAAGGATTTATTGCTTCCCCCCGAAAAGAAATACATCCACAGAAACAAATTGTGAATGAAGCTTTTTGTTTTTACAAACAACCAAAAGATTGTATGAGAGCAAAGGGCAGCATCAAAGAGCTGTATAAATTTTCAAACTAAGCAGAGAAAACCAGGGCTAATACCAAACAGAAATTTGCAGGATAAAACGTTATATAGTAGAAACTAAAAAAGGTATTTTGAAAAATGCCCATTTCAGGCAACAAGAATAAATGAAAAACTGTGTTGGTTGTTTTTAAAATGTACACATCAAAAAGGATATAAAACCCTCGCTACCTGGCAGAATTAAAAACCTGATTAGGAGAACAAAGTGTCGGAATACAGTTAACACTAATCCGGCGTGTAGAACAATGTCTTCATAAGTGGGAATGAATGAAACTATTGTATGACTCAAAAGCCTCCTCCAATTAAACATTAAAATGAAACTATCTTGACCTGCAAATGAACATAAAACTAGGGAAATGTCTGAAAACATACACGAGACAAAGAAACAAAATCTTTTAAAAGCTGATTTACATAGCATATAAAAACAACAGAGGGAAATGTGGGGGGGGTGGCGATGGTTTTAAAGCACACACACACACACACACACACACACACACACACACACACACACACACACACACACACACACACACACACACACACACACACACACACACACACACACACACACACACACACACACACACACACACACACACCCCACAACACCAACCCAAGCTGCAATGGCTTTACTGTACTCAACTGTCAGTGCAGCAAATGCACCCGGCTGGTGGGCTTATGTACACGGAAGAAAAGGTTTTTAGAAGGTTAAGTCCGGGTCACGCGACAAATGAAATTGTAACAACCCCAACTGACACTGTATAATGTCTTCTTCCACCAAATCAATAGGCCGCTCTCGGCCCAAATTACCATAGAGATGGCGAGCGCCTTTCTGAAGGGTGCCTATTGTCTGACGAGAAAACAGATTTGCCACTTGAACTAGGTTGTTCCCAAAGGATGCGCACTTCATTAATTATTTGTCATCGTAAAAAACATCAGCGGACTTTTCATATGAACAATAGATCTGTAAGTGCCTAAAGGAATACGGAGGGGGAGTTATTTCTTGACCCCCACCATTTCTCTTCTCTCCCCACTGCAAGCAAAAAAAACAACCCAAAGGGCTTTAAAGGGTTATTCTACCCTATGCAAATGTCAGGGATTGACACCATGTTTGGAGACTTGCTTTAGGATATTGAAAACTCAGTCGTTTTTACTCCTAAAATGACCTAACCAACCATTTCCTGAATGCATTCAGGTGGTGGAGAGGGAACAACACAACCTCTTGAAACGTTTTTAAACCGCAAAGGGCATTTCCACGGAACCTGAAACATTCCAGTTGCTTTTCCGTTTTGTTGTTGTTGTTTTTTAAAGAGAGGGAGGGAGGGAAAGATTATATAAATATGCGTGCAAACAGTAGCTGCCATCTCAAGGCCGATTTGACAATCAAATCTGAAAGCAGCACTTAAGCATCCGTGATGCTAATGTGAGAGTTGTGGCACCAGCGCTTCGGGTGGGCACGCCCTACACAACACCTTCGAGTATCCTGCTGCCGCCACTGAGACAGAAATACCTGCACGAATATTTCAGGTGGGAGGCTTAAGTGTATGTAAGGCATGGCAATACAAGGTCTGCAATATTCATAAAGTGCTATCCCCAAACCACAAAACTCTCAAAAAGATCCACTGACTACAGTGAGCTCGAGATGAAGTCTGTGGCTAGCAGATAAGATAGGGGGTGAATAAAAGGGTGCCTTCTTGGCTTGCCCCATTAGACAGTTTTCATTTTTTTCATGTCCCTGGTCACAAGGTGCTTGGCGGAGACGCCGGGCAACTCCACTCTTTCCTATACGCTCTCTGAAGAGCATATCAGTGTTGGACAGAGTTTGATCTGTTTAATGTCTGTGGAATTCAAGTCCATGGGTGGCACCCAGAGTAATGGACGCGCACTCTGAGAGCGCTCCTACCGTTCTCGGGGGAGTCTGAATTCAGAGTGTGCTTTCATTCACGAAAGTGTGACGCCAGATTCTACCCTGTGTTTTAAACAAAAGAAAAGCTCTTCCAAAACTTGCTTGCCGTTGTAATTTTATTTGCATTTACCTGTTTATATTGTCTCCTTCTGCTGCAGGACAACAAAAATCCCCACCCACAAATGTAATTCCTTCGTACGGTTTCAGCCTGCAACACTAGAATAAATGGAAAACGAGGGTAGATCTTTGCAACAGACGAGCATTACCAGGAATGTATTAAAGATTAATTTAAAATAAAATGTATAGAATGAGGGATTTTTCCCCACTAATGGAACTCAAGCATTATTATTTATTCTTCTCAAACATTATGCTCAACACTGTTCTGAACCGATATGACAATAGCGATCTAGCCTTGAGAGTTTATGCTTTAAATATTTCCCTTCAAAAGCTTTGGGGCCTTTTTTATATTAACCCTATTTCTTTAACTACACTGAAAATTAGTTAAGGATGAATTATCTGATAGGGCAAGTCCCTATTCATAAAATATTAGAGAGGTGTACTTAAGCAAATAAGGAAGCTGAAGGCGGTTGAGCCCGCAGGCACGCAGTATGTAAAACATTAATCGCAGCCGCCAAGCGCCGTCCACCAAGTACTCCTCCTGCGCAGCCTGCATCTATTTCAACCCGGCTCGGCAGAAGGAGTGCTTGGCGGACTGCAGAGCAGGCTCGGATTCCAATAATGCGGGGAATTTTAATTCTTAGTTGATAGAAAAGAAAGTGGCAATAAGGGATAGTCAGAAGACGGCCGGCTGCTCTCTGTTGCAGTGATATTTGCAGGAGGCATCCACACAGGGCAGGATCAGTCCCACACAACTCATTTCTCCAAAATCGGACCTCTTTGTTACGGTGCCTGGTTGGTCTCAAGAGGTTTGTCCACCGAAATGGCACCATTTATCTTTCAAAACCCTGAACAGCCAAGGTGGCCCAGCAGTTCCCTCCACTGTTGGCATTTGGACAGAGGCAACTTGGGTCCAAAACCTTATTTAGCCATGAAAATTCGACTCAGTAGCCTTGGGCAACGCACTATCTCCCAGGCTCAGTTCCCCACCCATAAAATGGGATTATTAATGACCTAACTTGCAGAATTTTTGCAAAGATGAATGAAAAGAGGATTGTGGAAGTGCATTAAAAGTTATATAGACATTACTCGTAACGATGAACTGGATTTGTAAATAAAAGTGGCCACCTTTGAAAGTCTGCCCTCAGTGTGGATTCCAGCAGTTAATTACAGCCAATGTATTTACGTCAAAATAAATTATTTTCCAGCATTATAGAGTTGCCAAAAACCCCACCTTATTTAAATGTCCTTAAAATAGCCCCTGAAAAATCTCTTAACATTTCATTTCGATTGGCAAAATAATTGGCTTATCTGTTAAAGCCAGGACAATTAAACCAACTGGAAAATAGGTACCAATATATGCTTCACTGCCCTATCCCTAGAAAAGTCTTGCCGAGGCAGTCATAGTTGCAGTGTGAAGCATTCAGTTTCAAAACAGTGTTTAGGAAACCCAGATTTACAGTCTCTCCAAGTCATTAAATTTTTTTAAAAAAATTTCTCCCTACATTTTTTTCCCCATTTTTTCCCTTCGCTTCCGCATGCATTCATAACAGTGAGGGAGTCACTTCACCAAGGAGCAAAACCAGGTATCCATGTGAATATGGAGCCAGGTGGGTGGAATCCATTATGTGGGTCTTTCCCCCAACTGGTGCCAAATGGGGAGGAGGGGCAACAGTCATACAGGGAAAGCTAATCTGACTGGTCCGACCAATGTGGTTCTGGTATTCACACGCGTACTCCAGTAATGTGCGCTTCTAAAAAGGGGCTATGGCATAAGTGCGAGGGGGGGGAGGAAATGGGCCCCCCTCCCAATCAGGTGCCAAAGACTCGCATGACAGGCTCCATCCACTTTGATCTGCCATTCAAACACACGCCAGTGCTTTGTGGAAACACAAGACGTCTCCCACACCATGGCAGGATTGGGGGAAAGGGGAGCAAGATACTGTCTGAATCATTCACGGTACTACCTGACGGTAGCCAACCTAACAAGGTGAGAGACTACTCCAGAGGCTGTCCTTTTTCACGCGGCTGCAAGTCTACATCTAAAAAAGAAATCTACAAGAAAGCAGATAGTTGCAAACAGACACTACTACTAAAATCTCCTGAAACACAGCAAGCAATTTACAAATGATGCTTCCTGCTTGCAGTGCGACTCTTGCAAATCGAAATTTCATTTCAATATAAAATCAGCACAGCTTCTAAATTACTGTACTGAATGCAGGTAGAAAACATAGAGCAGAAACCCCCATTAGGCAGCTGTCTGTCTTTTGTCATGCTAGCAATTAAAAGTTTGCCAATACAGTTGATGCTCGTATTGTTAATATTTTTTTAAGCCATCTGTGTGTCTCTGTAATGACAAACTTTGTTAGTTCTGGTTAGGTAAATCTGGTCTGCGTTAATGAGACTGAACAACGTTGCCACCCTTTTGAAAGAAATTAGTTGAAGATGGGTTTTTTTTTTAAGGTCAAATAATAAATTCAAATTATATAAACTGTAGCCAGATGAATCAATTAACAGCTGCAAGCACTGATTAGGAATTGACAATTTAGCAGCTTGCTGGGTACTGATGAGTTCATATTTTTACTAAGTTTTATACCATGTTGTAATAACTGGCATTTGCTAACTGGGCAAAGAAGCAGCTTTCTTATATTTAGCAGTGGGAGAGCAACTGTCCCTCTCCAGCCCAGCATGGCGTCTTTTCCAGTGGCTGTTGTTGGTGCCTCTTCTGCATCTTTTTTTTTTTTAATACTGTGAGCCTTTTGGGGACAGGAAACCATTTATTGATTTGTTCTGCTATGTAAACTGCTTTGTAAACTACTTTTTGTTGAAAAGTGGTATATAAATACTCTTAATAATAATGATATTCAAACAAAAGAAGGGGAGGCTTTTTTGTGCATTGTGAAGATATAATCATTGTCCCCTTATTACACTTGCATTCACTCACACACACGCGCACACACAAAGTATCACAATTGATTTAGATTGGTCATATGAATTACCGTACTTTATAAAACAGTTTATGAATGTATTTCTCTTGACATGTCCCAGCCAAGGATTCTGCTATAATGTATAAAAAGCCCAGGAGAAAGAGACGGGAGGAGAAGAGGGGAGGAGGAGGAGACTGAGAGTCAAGAGGGGAACCCTGGGCAGGAAGGGAGAGAGCTATAGATCAGTCAGTCACACCAAGGTTAGTCTTCTGTACCCTTGGAAAGACTTCCTAGCCTAGAGGGTCTTGCCTAATTCCTTTCATAATCCAAAATACATACAGCACTGAAGATCTGAGATTGGATCTCCCAATGCCTTTTTCTTTCAATAAAAGCAACACAATTTGAATAAGGGCATAGGCACTAGGTTTTTTCAGGCTTTTTCCCCATGCCACAAACTTAATCCAAATCCACCCCCCCTAGTTTCTATTGATTTCAATGGGGTGGGGGGTGGCCTCTCCTTTTTCACCTTTGTGGCTGGCTAGTAGGAGCTTTGGGGGGGATGATTTAAGTAAGGGAGATGGTGTAGGAAATGGGGTTCAACCCTCTCCCCCAGCAAAGTGGCTCCAACTCAAATTGGGCCTCGTCAAGCCTGAAAAAGACACTGGAAGATCTGATCACAAAACGCACCATGGTTGGGCCTAGCTTGACGCTCCAGGCACCAGTCCCATCCCCACCCACAGTTCATTGCAGGTGCTCCAATGTGCACAAGAATGAGTTTGACGGACCGGTGGTCTGACTCAGAAGAAGGTGGCTTCATTGGTTAATTTGTTATTTTATTCCCTCCTTTCAATAAGAACTGAACCCCCAAAGACCATATAAATGAACCACTTTTGAAACTTCCTTAGTTTCAAAAACAGCCTGCCACACAGCGGAAGGGGAAGACCAAAGCCCCCTTCGACTCACAGAACTAGTTTCGTGATCCTCTGACTGCTGGCCGTAACACTAAATTAAAATTAACTGGGTTAAAATTTGTGCATGCGCAACTGGCAATGGGCTGCCACTGCCACTGCGGCTTCTGTTTTGGCCTTATGAAGAAGCCACGCCTACGATTCAGGCCGAACTACAAGTCGGAGATGCTGGAGCAGGAAATGAAAGGAAGCCTCAGGCGTTACCTGACCACGGTGTGAAAGAGCACGGAGGCGGCCACGGCTCCCAAAAAGGCACAGAGAAGATTCACTCGGTAGGCAACAGGGCCAAACGGGAACAGCTCGATTGCCAGTTTCGCCAGAACGGTGAAGAGAGGGTAGCCCGGGGGATGAGCAACCTACGAACAAACAGAGCAAGCATTTTCATTAGGATGTCACAATGGCTGCCTAATTGAGAAATAACTCCTTGATTAGCTTAGTAATCGACACCAGGTTGGAGCATAGTCCCTAAAAAACCAGCTTTTCTCTTTTCCCTTTTCTGAAGTGCCAATTTTTACACTTAGCGAAATATTTGCCTTAGTGGATTTGGCTACACACATCATGGATAAGAATGCGCCATTGAGAAAAGCAGTGACACTCATCATTATCGTCCCTTAAACGGCTTGAAGTTTGGGTTCATAGTATATTAGGGTCATTCAAAAGGCCGGGCTCCCTTTTTTCATCATTACAAAAAGAGAGAGAGAGAGAACAGATTCTGAACTATTTTATTGGTTAGCAAGTTGAAAGACCACACTGCTATCGGATTACCACCGCGATGACAGTCCTAAGGTCTCGCCTAAAGGGGATCATGTGCCGTAATAAAGTTTATTAAATAATAAAACTTATTAAAATTGTTAACCCGATTTATTTTATTCTCCCCAGCTTATACAAAATTTGGGTTGATAATAAGCCAGCTACTGTATATACAGTAAAGCTTTTGCTTTATAATTTAGTTTAATTGGATTTAAAACTTGGGAGTAAATTGTCGTGTGCTGTACTTATAAGTTAGCAAAAACTGTGGTTTGAAAATAAATTAATCTACTTTAACTCCATGCTTAATTAAACTTCCTTAATTCCTAAAACTGTTAATGAGAGCATTGATTAAACAATAAAACTAATACTTACGCCAAGCTCATAGGCGGCTGTGATCAGCTCCCCTGTGAAAAAATAATGTAAAACCAATAATTACTATTAGGGAATGATACTCCTCCCAAGTTTTCAAAATCCAAACCCTTGCGTTGGGGGTTTTTGCATTAATTTGACTGGATAAAAGTGTAAATCTGTGGAGATTTAACAGCATGAAATTCTCCAAGAATTTTTTCTTTCCTCCATGATGTCAGTGCACAAAATATCTTTTGTTAAGTTTATGTTTCCTTGACAGTTCTATTGGCCGATAAACGAAGGTGGGTTGTGTTAAAATATTGATTTTTTAAATTTATTTTATTTTAGTAGAGGAATAGTTTGCAGGGGGGAAGAGAAATGACCAAGTAGAGTTGATTTTCCATGCTGGGCAAAGGCGCCCTTCCCTGCTTTATCCACCCAAAACGACTGCAGTATCACACTGGAAAACAGGATACGGACCTCCAGCAAGGATATCAAGCAAGCAAAGGCCATTTCTATCATATGTGGTGGGTGGGACTACAATAAAGTCAAGACATGTGGGGAAATGACTGATGCAATTCCTGAGATACTCCGTCTTAAAATCCCACAATGTGCTCTACCCATTATACCAGGCTGCTTCTTGGTCCTAAAGAGTTTAAATAACCTCAGCTAGATAAACAATTGACAGCAGAGTGCTTTCTGCTAAGTACTGGAAAACGAATCTGAGCCTAACAAAAGTGGAATGGCTAAACGGAGTCCAGGAACAGTTCACGTTGTCAAATTCAGCTCCCGCATCAGTTCAATCCAGCCTGCCCCGCCCCGCCCCGCCCCCCCAGTTTGCTGGTGTCACCTTCTCTCTGTTTTGTTTGTTTAAGATTGTGAGGCCCCGTCTTATTCCTAAACTGCCTTGAGAAGAGATTTCTTGTCACCATAAACAGTTTGTAGCACACAATGACAACACAATATCATAATGCTTGTCAATCCTGGCAAACAGTTCTCATGCACATTACAAATAAGTGCTCACAAGAACTGATGAATGGCTGATGAATATTGCTCTTTCCTAAAATATTTTGAATGACTGATGAATATTGCTCTTTCCTAAAATATTTTATGCAGTTTTTGTTGTTGTTCAGTCGTTAAGTCGTGTCCGACCCTTCGTGATCCCATGAACCATATCCCGCCAGGCCTTCCTGTCCTCCACTATCTTCCTGAGTTCGCTCATTTTCATGTTCGTTGTATCGGTGATGCTGTCGCTGATTCCCAAGATGTCAATGTTCAATCTTATCATCTCATTTTTGACCACATCCAGCTTGCCTTGATTCATAGACCTCACATTCCATGATCCTAAGCAGTATTGCTCCTTGCAGCATTGGATTTTCCTTTCAACCTCAGACACATCCACAGCTGAACGTCCTATTGGCTTTGGCCCAACCGCTTCATCCTTTCTGGGTCTACTTGGAATAGTCCTCCGCTCTTCCTCAGTAGCATATTGGACACCTTCCGACCTGAGGGTCTCATCTTCCGGCGTCATATCTTTTAGCCTTTTGGTACTGTTCATGGGATTTTCTTGGCAAGGTTACTGGAGTGGGTTGCCATTTCCTTCTCCAGTGGATCACTTTTAGTCAGAACTCTCTGCTACGACCTGTCCGTCTTGGGTGTCCCTGCACGGCATAGCTCATGGCTTCATTGAGTTACGCAAGCCCCTTCGCCACGACAAGGCAATGATCCATGAAGGGGTTATGCAGAGTACATTATGAGAAATGCAGGGCTGAATGAATCGCAAGCCGGAATCAAGATTACCAGGAGAAATATCAACAACCTCAGATATGCAGACGATACCACCCTAATGGCAGAAAGTGAAGAAGAACTAAAGAGCCTCTTGATGAGAGTGAAAGAGGAGAGTGCAAAAGATGGCTTGAAACTCAACATTAATAAAACTAAGATCATGGCATCTGGTCCCATCAATTCCTGGCAAATAGAAGGGGCGGAAATGGAAGCAGTAACAGATTTTACTTTTTGGGGTTCCAAGATCACTGCAGACGGAGACAGCAGCCATGAAATTAAAAGACGCTTACTCCTTGGAAGGAAAGCTATGGCAAACTTAAACAGCATAATAAAAAGCAGAGATATCACCATGCCAACAAAAGTTCGTATAGTCAGGACGATGGTGTTCCCAGTAGCAATGTATGGTTGCGAGAGTTGGACCATAAGGAAGGCTGAGCGCCGAAGAATAGATGCTTTCGAACTGTGGTGCTGGAGAAGACTCCTGAGAGTCCCTTGGACTGCTAGGAGATCAAATCAGTCAATCCTAAATGAAATCAACCCTGACTGTTCCCTGGAAGGACAGGTACTGAGGCTGAAGCTCAAATATTTTGGCCACCTAATGCGAAGAGAGGACTCTCTGGAGAAGACTCTGATGCTGGGAAAGATTGAAGGCAAAAGGAGAAGGGGAAGGCAAAGGATGAGAGGGTTAGACAGCATCACCGATGCAACGAACATGAAAATGAGCGAACTCAGGAAGATAGTGGAGGACAGGAAGGCCTGGCGGGATATGGTTCATGGGATCACGAAGGGTCGGACACGACTTAACGACTGAACAACAACAACAACTGTATGTACATTTTATCTAAACAATACATAATATATCTCTAAGCAGAGCTCTGGAAAATGCCATTATTCACTATCCCAACACAGACATACTTGTGACTGCCGATTCCCCAGGGCACTGGGGTGTTGCTGCTGCATTACGATGATCTTTGCTGGAACTTTATTCCATCTCCCCCGTACTTTCTTGAACGTTTCAATTTCTTTTGCAATGTGTTGACAATTAAAAGGGGGATATAATCGCACGATGAGGCTTCGTTTGCATTTTCCAAAGTGTTGTAATCTGATAATGCCCAGGACTTGTCAGATGGCATTAACTAGTCTTACATTGCACAGAAGGAGAGCTCCTAATGGTGGGCTTGAAAGAGAGTGCAAGTTTCCAACAGGAAACAATTGTGTTGGGTCCAGTAGTCGGCCCCAAAGAATGCAGAAAACCATCTTGGCACAACATATGCTTCTCTCGTCAAATATGTGTCCATTTAGAAACCATAAATCCATATTGCTTTTTCCAGTGGATCGTATAAACTAGTTTCTAAATACTATTTTTTTTCTTCAGAATTTCAAGGCTTGTCATCATAACCTCGCACAATGGTTGGGTGCCCAAGCAAACAGGACGGTATTCTACCACACAAAGAGGTGTTCTGGGCTGAGCACCCAACAACCTCAGGGCTGCTTCATACAAGTTAGGTCAGTGTTTCTCAAACTGTGGGTCGGGACCCACTTGGTGGGTCGCAGCCTGATTTCTGGTGGGTCCCAGGTTATGGAAAGATCAGATAAGGAAGCCCTGAGGCTATTCAAAAACCAGCTCCTGCAGTTTGCAAGATAGCTGCTAATTGCCCTGCAAATAGCTGAGCTCCTGAAGTTTGCTTGTGTAAATATAGGGAGATAAATGTTTGAGCGTCTCGTAATGCTAGGTGGGTCCCGATAAGAGTGTCATTTTAAAAAGTGGGTCCCGGTGTAAAAAGGTATGAGAACCACTGTGCTACAGGATAAGAAAATCTAGCTAGGTGTCATCTTCCCCTGAGCCATTTCATTAGGAACCGCGACCTGTTTTCTACCGTGTGTGGCAGTTGTTGAAGTGCACCTTAGGGGGATGGGCTGCCTTGTACAGGAGAAGGCGGTCCCTCAAACACCCCAGCCCCAATCCATAAAGAGCTCAATGGTTTACACCAGCACCTTGAATTGTGCCTGGAACTGAACACAGGATCAGTGGCCTGACAAGGTCAAACCGCCAAGCCCCCAGGTCTACACAAGCTACTGCATTCTGCATCGACAGTTTCTGAACAGTCTTCAAGGGCAGCCCTGCACAGGGCACACTGCAATAATAGAGGCTTGATGTCATCTGTATGTGGAACACTGTGGTCAGGTCAGATCAATTCAGAGGCCACAGTTGCACACCAACCTAAACTGGGTGAACGCCCCCCCAGACTGCCGCAACTTGGTTATCCAGGAGCAGCGAGGAATTCAAGTAGACCCACAAACTGTAAATCTGCTCTTAAACACTGCAGCCCTACTAAAGGCATTTTCACACAGCGAGTCCCAGTAGCATCGCTCTAGGTGGGGCGGAACGCTAAGTTCCGCCAGCGTTCCACCCCGCTCTGACCCTCCGTTTACTCTCTGACACGAGGCGCCCCGCCCCCTCGTCGTCAGAGCCATTCAGTGGAGCAAAGGCAATGCGCAGGAGACTCCCTGCACGTTGCCTTCGCCCCACTAAATGGCTCTGACAACGAGGGGGTGGTGCGCCTTGTGCCGGAGAGTAAACCGAGGGTCAGAGTGGGGCGGAACTTAGCGTTCCGCCCCACCTAGAGCGACGCTACTGCCAAGTCCTGCAGGCCACCGGCACTTTGAGCACCAGTCATGTGCAATCCACACATTAAGGGGGTAGGGGGCACAGAATCTCTGGGTGCACCACGTCTAGTCCGCTGTGTTCTGTGCTACCCTCGCAACTTGGGACGATGTGCTGAAGTGTCCGTTGCTGCATCAGCTTTGACCCTGCGACAGGCACAGTGGCTACAGCATCTTTTCTTCATCCTAAGCATGCAACAGGGCCAGTGACACCCTGCAGCTCGCTTCCATGGGGTGCATGTCGTGGGACAGGGGAAAGTATACCTGCTAGAAATAAACCCGAGACTTGCCGTGCTGGATCAGACCAGTCTATTCGAGCCAACTGAGCTAGCGGCTGCCGCCACCAGCCCTTGAGTCAATTTGCGACACGTATCCATCTCTCCTGGAATGTACAAAACAGCCCTCCTCGAAAGAAGCACCACCACACCAGACAGAGTGTGGTGCCCAAACAATTTCAGACACACCTACCTCACAGGGTTGTTGTGAGGACAAAAGGAGGGGAGCAACTATGTACACCACCCTGAGCTCCTTGGGAGGAAGGGCAGTATAAAAATGTGAAAAATAAACAACGCAAACCCAGCTCTGAATATTATATGCTATGAATTTTAACCTGTGTCTCTTTGTGTTTGTAATGCTTTATTGTTAAATGCGGGGGCTTCAGTTCTTTTTAAATGCATTTTTTTGTAAACAAAGGGAACTGCTAGGGTGGAAGTACAGCACATAAATCGTATAATAAGCAAACGTACCAAGACATGTGGCAGCTGGCAATGCAACACTCTGCGAACCTCTGGTTACAATGGCAAAGCTCTGCAATGCAAAACCCAAATGGGCTGCTAGACAACATGCGACAGTTACAATTCACTGCTGGGTGATTCTGGCTTGGAAATACCATGAAGAGGACAAGACAATATACTGCAATATTGCTAAAGTGCACTTCATATTCCATCCACCTGGATTAGCCATGAGAGGATACAAATCCTACAAAAGATGGTCTGAATTACAGGTTTCCCTGTTTCTTTCGACTCCGAGGAAGCAGTTCGGCAATTATTCTGAGGAGTTGGAACCCAGGCAATAAGCTGACATGATTAATCGTCTGTCGATGGATTCCAAAAACAGAGGCAACCAGACAGGTTGACCAGATTGCAATAGGAAGTGGAATCCTGGGACATGTTCAAAAGTTTGTATTTTGTAGTAAAAAAAATTGAAAGGGGAGAAGCATTGAAAGCTGGAAATCACACAGCCACTGCTCCGAGTACAAGAGTGTGCCCAGGACATAGCCAATCGTACTCTTGACCTAACTACTAACACCTCTTTTTCTCACTATGCTTTGCTGGTGTGGACTGTAGGCAATTCACAGCCGACCCAGCAAGTTCCCTAATTTTAACCAATGTGTTACTTTTCTTTATTTATCTGAAAATCTATAAGCTGCTTTTCCACCCAAAAGGGCCCATTCATGAGGCCACCTGAGGCGAGATGCATCAGCGGCAGATTGTGAGGGGTCCGAGGGGGCAGCAGATTCGGGGGGGCTTCTGCTCGGGGGGCCTTCCGCCATCACCTCACTCCAATCTGCCATCAATGCAAGTGGCACCCGAGCAAGAAGTAGACCAGGGGTTCTCAACCTGTGGTGGACCACGTGCTGGGAGTACGCCAAGCCCTGCCCCTTATCTGCCCAATCAGCAGCTAATTAAGTCTTAATTAACATGTAATTATTTCAGGGCCAGCAAGCTCCGCAGCGGCGCGCTAACTTCCGCAGCTAACTTCCGCATCAGTCAACAGCTGATCGTCGGGAGTTAATTTACCTTACTCAGTCCCAGCTCCAGGTTGCAGCACCCCTGCCAACAGCCTCCCCTAAAAGTCAGAAGGTCCAATAAGGAAAGGGCAGACAAGCCTCCCGCAGGAGGGACTTCCAGAGACTGGGTGCTGCCACTGAGTGGGCCCTGCGGCTGCCACACGTTTCAAGCAGCTACACTTCTGAAGACAGTGGAATGAGAACCAGGGCTCCCCCAGGGTCCCTTCACGGTGGGAATTCATTTGACTCCGTTAAATTTATGCTGCCTCTTAAAAATGTTCCAACATCCACAACTAAGGCCTATTTCTCACTGAGGCGTTATAAACTTGTGCCTGGGCTTATAGACTCACTACGCTTATAGTGTGTCTAACACTCTCTGTGGGGGGGGGGGGGGTTAGTATTGAGACCATCATTCATACTGTTCTATACTGCCCCTTCTATGCAGAAATACTGTATATTTAAGGTACCTGGACTCTGTGTTGGAAATTCATAGGGGATGGTCTGACTCCGCTAAGATTGCCTATTTGTTAAACGACTCTTTGGTAATGATGGTTGAAAGAGTGGTTAATTTTCTGCAAAAGGCGATAGAGCTGCGTAGTAGGAAGTTTGTTTAGGTTCTTAGATGTTTCTGATTATGTTAAAAGTGTGGGTTATTATCCTTTAGTTCTGTATTTTATTTTATATGCCAATAAAATATGTTGATTGGTTGATAGGCACTTTTTTTTTAACGTGCAGGAAATATTTTTGTACCAAGGAGGTTTTTTTGGTGACATTTTGAGCCCACCCTTCCCCCAAGGGGCAGCCTCCCCTTTCATCGTCAGAACAATCTTGCTGAGAGTTCATGACTTGCCCAAAAGCACCCAGCAAATGCCATGGTTGAACAAAATTTGAACCCAGGCGTCCCTGGTCGTAGTTAGTCGCTGGTCTAACCACATTGGCTTCAATTTACGTGGCGGTGGCGTCTCTTTCTGCAGACTAAAGTGGTAGAACCAGACACAGTTTCACCCCCTAAGTGGTAACTAGGCCCACAGTGAAGCTATGCACAGGAGGACACGCCGCTTGCATCCTGCGGCTCCGACAGGGGCACATGGTGAGGAAAAGCTGCACATCTGCCTGAACTTCCTTTTTGTACACAACTCTTAAAGGTACAGGAGCCTCCTTTGCCCTTGGGAAGCACAACACCACCGTCTCTTTTGCACTCCTGACCAATTACTTATAAACGGTCCTCCTTTGGCTTCGCTATCCATTTGCAAAAATAAGGACACTTCTTACCTACCTCCAAGCTGCGCTTCAAGGATTAGTTAATATTTACAGAGTGGTTTTATAACAGGGAAGAATTACATATTACATAATTTAATGCAAGTAATGTTCAATACGGGAATCAGGGCAAAACAGCTACCAAAAAAAAAAAAAAATTTGTTTGCCTCTTTCATTCTAGAATGCAACATTAAGCATTTGCAAATCCCTTTGTGCATTTGGCATCTGGATTGATACAATTTCCCAGTCAGCGACGTGATCGTATGCAATCGATGCTGTGAGAGTAGCTTTTCAAATTACAAACGTCGAAAAACAGATGCACGACTGACCCAAACTTCCATTTTCACACTTCTAGTACAACGGGCCAAGAGGTATTGGAACTCTGTGCATCTCCCTTTAGGAGAGATGTGCAAACCCCCACACCTTTTTCAGGTTAGACCAGGAAGTCACCCACACCACTGTACAAAGTATTTCTGGGAAGAGATCTGCACTATCCATTCACACTATAGTGACAGTCCCTAGCAAGAAATGCAATGTATTTTTTTTTGGGGGGGGGCACAAAATTAACACAACTGACAGGCTCAAAATGTTTCAAGTCAGTCAATTTTATCCATTTGCAATTCTTTCTGTGAGGACTGTTCCTGATTAAAAGCATTGCAGCTGATTAACACTATCAGTTTTAGCTGATTAATCAGTCCCATTACATTTGCATATGAGTAAAAACCATAGTTCTGAAGCCAAAAAGCAAACTTCCTTTGATTTAAAATATGTACAGGTGTGTTGTAGCAGGTATCACCTTCGAAGAGGCGGTCCTTCTTGTGTGAGTGACAAGGGAGAATGCCTCTGAAGACTCTGCTTGCCCTCTGCAGTTGCTGCAAGTACAGTTGGCCCTCAGTATCCGCAGGGGGTCTGTTCCTGGAACCCCTGTGAATACTGAAATCCGCGGATACCGGGGCCAACTGTAAAATCTGAAAAAAGAAAAGAAAAAGAAACTGGGGAAAAGCGGTTTCTTACCTTTTAGATGGAAACCGCTGCATGTTCTTGCTTAAACAAGCTTAAATCGCGCTCCAGAAGCCTCTTCCGGGTCACGCAACTCCAACTCCCTCTCCCCAAATCGCCCAAGAATGCATTGGCGATGCATTCTGGAGCTATTTTGGGAAAGGGAGGGGGAGTAGTGCGACCCGGAAGAAGCTTCCAGAGCATCATTTAAGCTTGTTTAAGGCATTTTTACCCAAGGGTGTATATACGCATCTGGAGTCAAATGCATACAACTGTGGGCAGTGGTTTCTATCTAAAAGGAAAGAAACTGCTTTGACCCTTTTTTTTCCTTTTTTTTTTAACAGCTTTTACAGTGGACCCCCGTATCCGCGTTGAAACAAATTCGCAGATGTGGGATCAGCGGATAGCGGGGGTCCACTGTACTCATACTGAAAATAATTATTTTAAAAATTCTGCAGCCCATTAGTCAGGATACCCAGTAGTACAGGTGGGCCAGCCAGTACCCAGGGCTGCCCCACCCCCCACATCATCACCTCCCCCCTTTCAGAATGGCTGCAATTTGGAGCCAAATGGAGACTGAGGGTTGCGGGAGGGCCACGCTCCGCTCTGACTGCTAGCAGCGGCGAGTGCTGCACACCTCCCCCCCGGCTTGCCGCCCAGGGCGGTGGGCCCCATTGCCCCCCAAAGTATGCCACTGAGGGTAACTGATTAATTGATCAAAAGTTCTTTTTACTGTAATTGATTGATCTAATATAGATTAAATGTTGCAGTCTGCTTTGCAAACATGTCTATATTTGGGGGCAAAAGGGCTACAAATATTATTCCATCTTCCTTTTATTAAAAAGGAAGGGTAAATCACCCAACAATACTGCTGTTGAGCACAGTTCCATTTTCTTGGAAATCGATGTTTCTAGATCAGTGGCCCTTTTGCGGGTATTGTCGCCCAGGGAGGTGCGAGGGGCAGAGGCCCGAAATAGGGCCTTCTCAGTAGTGGCACCAACCTTATGGAATTCCCTCCCCTTTGACTTACGAACTGCTCCCTCCTTGGACACTTTCCGGCGAGGTCTAAAAACCCTCTTGTTCAAAGAAGCCTTCTGAGTCCTTGCCTTTTTTAACATTCTGCTGGTACATGTGGGGCGCTGCAGTTTTTATGATCGGTTTTAATTGTAATAATTTTTAATCAATTTTTAGATGTTTTTATTAGTTTTTGTTAACTGTTTTTAATTGTTTTGAAATTAACTATTTATGTATGTATTTTTTTTTTGGTATTGTATTTTTCCTCTGTTGTAAGCTGCCTTGGGTCCCTTCGGTGAGAAAGGCGGGATAGAAATATTGTAAATAAAATTTAAAAAAAATCTCAAAGTTCTCCCCGCAAGTCAGGGAGAACCGTGAGTAGCTGCGGGGGGGGGGGGGACATGAGTGGAGTGGACTGGACTGGGAGGGGGGGTGGGACCGGCAGAGCAGACCTTCACCATAGCCTATCCTCCCTCCCTCCCGGCATGTTTCTCCCGACACAGGCTTCTCGGACTTTCGCCAGCTTGTGTGGATCCAAGGAGACCCGTTCGGGAGGCTGGGGATTTACCTGGGGTAAGGGAACTAATATTCCCTTCCCCCGAGGTAACCTCTCGGCTACCTGCTTTGCACCCTGGATGTGGCGGAGGCTGCACCGGCCTCGCTGCATCGCAGGGCACAAAGTTAGACAGGATTGGGCTGTTATCTCCTAATCCAGTAGGGAGCCACAGTTTTCCCCCACCCCTTTCCTCCCTAGTCCTCCTGTTTGGGGCAGATGGCAGGACCAGGGTGAGCACAGGTAAGGGGAAGCTACAGCTGCCTTTTCTCCCTCTATAACAGGAGAATTAAAGGTATGTGCCAGGTACACAGTGGCAACCCTAGACAGGAAGGTGGGGTGGTTGTGCCCCAACACCTAATTCTTCTACCTGGTCACATAACAGTTCACTCATCACGAAGGCAACAAGAGGATCAAATAGCTGCAGAGCAAATGAAAAACAGCCATGTACAGGGAGACGATGTACTGCACTCCTCACATGTTTCAACGCTTACCTTTTCAAGGGCGCAGGCGTTGCAAGTGATCAAGTCAGCTACAATCTGCACAAGGTTACTTCAAAACAAGCGCTAGAAACATTTTTGAGCAGCAAAGTCGGGGCAGCAGAGGCAGGATCCGATCTCACTTCCTTGACAAAGAGAGACTTGAAACATGCCAGGAACAAAGGGCCTCTTTTGGACATAACACATGTGCCAACACACGTGCCACCACTCCAACAGGGACATTGGCTGCAGGGTCAGCGATTCCAGCAGTTTCTTCCACTGGAATGACGCCAATTCGCACATGGAAGGGCAAATGACATGCAACAATGAACGTAACGCAATTCCCCTTACTTTTGTGGCTATACCGAGTCAGACCCTGACTCGTCTCGCTCAGTATTGTCCACACGGACTGGCTTCAGCCAGGGGTCTCTTTCCCACCCAGCCTGACCTGCCTGGAGATGCTGCCAGGAATTCAGGCCACAACCTTCTGCGCAAGAGGCTCTGTGCTCTGCCAGCACGCTCCAGTCCCGCCCGCTGGCGTTCAGTGGAAGTTAGCTGCAAGCAGCCTCCTCTTGGGCTCAATTTTCTCTCCAGAGCCTTGTGTCTCATCCCCCCGCATGCAGTACTTCTCTCCACCAGGCGGGGGAGCGCACCGCCACAGCCCGCTCAGGCAGGCAAAAGAGCTCCAGAGCTGATGCAACCATCACAGCATTGCAGGAGGGGGGAAGTGCCCCCCCCCAGCTTGCAAAATGGCACAGCCCAGTCTGGCCACCTTCACCCACCCTCTGTCGGAACTTGGAATTATTGTATTTTATTTCATATTTTTAATGCACCCTGTCTCCAAGAAGCTCAGGGTGGTGTACATAGTCCCTCCTTCTGTCCTCACAACAACCCTGTGATGATCTGACTCTCAGAAGGCAGCTTCATGTGTCCGTATTGTGGGAATACCGTCTTGCTGCAAGTCCCCTCTGCGTACAAGTCACTCCAAAGTTATTCTAATGACTCACCGCAGATCTCTAGCAACGTTGGCACAGCTCCAGCCAAGTTGCATTGCTCCGGCTCCCGGGTGAAGATTTTCCCAGTGCACAAGTTGCCACACCAGCACAGGAAGAGATACTTCTGCCCCCACCCCAATTTGCCTAATCCAAAAAGTATACAGCTCCTGTATATGATAATAATACCCGTAGACGGAGGATCACTGAGGCACTTCAAGGAGAGCGCCTAAGTTTGCTATTATTTACGTAGCCCACACGTGACACAAAAAAAGCTGAACCGCAAATATAAACCTCTCTCCCTGCACAACCATCAATCAAAACTCAAATCTGGTGCGTGCCAAGCAGTGCTACAATTGAGGAAAGCTGTACCAGCTGAATTTCTGCCTGTCACACAGTCCTCGGAGACCCAGAATCATTGGAAAGAAAAAGTGAGGGGTAGCCTAAAGGTGAAGAATGCTTGTTTGTTTTTTAATCATTTGTAAGAACTCGCTCGGTCTTAACTCTCAGCCTGGTCTCCACACATGCAGCCAAATGAGGTAATAGAATGTTAAAAGTTGGAAAACGTCTTGGAGGTCATCTAGTCCAACCTCTTGTTTAGTGCAGGCAACTGCTACAACCTCCCTGACAGGTAGCCATCCAGCCTCTGCCTGAAAACCTCTAACAAAGGAGAATGGGTAGCATGATTTACAATTTTAAATGAATTCTAGGCTGCCTTGCAATTCCACTAAAAGGGACCACTAAGGTGGCTTTTGATATTGAAAATCCTTCTGAAAACATGGGGCTCACGAGGCTGAAGCTCAAATATTTTGGCCACCTAATGCGAAGAGAGGACTCTCTGGAGAAGACTCTGATGCTGGGAAAGATTGAAGGCAAAAGGAGAAGGGGAAGGCAAAGGATGAGATGGTTAGACAGCATCACCGATGCAACGAACATGAAAATGAGCGAACTCAGGAAGATAGTGGAGGACAGGAAGGCCTGGCGGGATATGGTTCATGGGATCACGAAGGGTCGGACACGACTTTAACGACTGAACAACAACAAAATGAAGCTGCTTTGTAGTAGGCCAGACCCTTGGCCCATCTAGTTCAGTGTTGTCTCTGCTGGTTACTAGCAATGGCTCCTCGAAGTTTGTGACAGTGGCAGGTCTTTCCAGCCATGCCTTGGAAGCTACCAGGGACTGAGCCTGGGATATGCCAAATGCAAAGCTCGGTCCCAAAGGAGCTTCCCCTGTGCCAAGCTTCTTGCAAGTGAAAACCTAGCACATCAGGGAGAAAGGGTGCCATCCCTGCCCACTTATTAACTTCTCTTGCCTAATGAGCGCACATAGGGATGATGAGTGGGGTTGCAAGTTCCACCTCAACCCCTGCCCCTTTATTTAAAGGTCTGAAAAGAACCACCACTTGTACAACTGTATGTGTGTAGGGCTCTCCCCATGTAACCGGGAACCCTGGAAAAGCAGTGCATGTCTGAATGTACGTTTGTACAGCCAGTGGTCTTTTTCAGTGCCCGCATCTCACGATCTCACTGCCTATTCCGCCCTAGTATACAGTAATGAAATACAAAACAATGAGAGATGCAGAAATATGTGTGAACAATATTCACAGTTTTCATGAAAATATAGGAGCTATCCCAATTTATACTCAGAACCACCCCAGAAGGTCGGTGGGCTAAGAGAAAGTGACTGGCCAAAGGCACTCAACGTGCTTTGTGGCCGAGCAAGAGTGGGAACCCAGACCTCTATAATTCAGATCCACACAACTTGTGTGTAATGTGTGCATGTACTTGTGCGCACACACAGAGTCCAGCCACCGGGAAACTCAACCTTGGTGATGCAACTAAAAAATAAATAAATACTGTACACATCAGCATGACCCATACACTGGGGAAGTGCTCATTAACATATATTAGAATATGCAAATATATTAGCATTCGCAGACAGTCTCCGTCCTCAGTACATCTTGGAAGCTGTCTCGTGGGTGGAAAGAGGAAGAAAGGGACGCGGTACTTTACCGGAATCTCCCCCGGGCGCGGAATGGGGCAGGGAGGTCACGTACAAAGCCGCCACCGCCGCGCCCACCGCGCTCGCTCCACCGAGCGCCCCCATGGATGAAGCGCGGCAGCCGCACGCGCATGCGCCTCCTGCAGCGGAGGCTTCCGGGTTCTGACAGAGGGTGGGCGGGGCCAGACTGGCCTGTGCCATTTTGCAAGCTGGGGGGAGCTTCCCCCTCCTGCAGTGACGTGATGGTTGCATCGGCTTAGGAGCTCTTTTGCCAAGCCTGAGCGGGCCGTGGCGGTGCGCTCCCCCGCCTGGTAAAGAGAAGTACTGCATGCCGGGGGGGCTCTTCTAGAGAGAAAATTGAGCCCAAGAGAGAAGGCTGATTGCAACTAACGAAGGTAGGACAGTGTTTGTTTGCACGCGCTGCAGATTTCTCAAAGTCCCATTTTTGAAGCCTAATCGCTGGAAAGCCCGAAATCTTTCCTCTTTAGGAAACGTGTGCAAATCTTCCAGACGTAACGTTACGCAGAGAGGCAAACCCGGGTTGGACACTGAGAAATGAAAATGCCCTAATTGGAGTCAAGCTACACGGGATATATAATAGGCACTTCCGTGATGACTTCTCTTCCTGCCCCACTCAAGTGTTGCACCGACCGGTGTGATTCCTGCAAAAAAAAAAAAAAAAAGCACCTAACACAACATGATGCGCGAGAGCAACAGACCGGCTCGTGAGCGCCGCCAGGCATTGCGGGGCTGGCCCGGTTAGCGCGCCGGCGCCGGTCATCATAACTCTGGGCTCTCAGACGACCGAGACTGCCTATATTAGATAGCACGGCGGGTTGGGGCAAACGTTTCCTTTTTGCAGCATTCACATGTTATGAATTGAATTTACGAATTGAAGTACACTGAAAAGACTGAATATACACTGAAAAGTCTAAGACTACCCAAAAATGTAGTAGATGAAGGGAAGGAACGAAGCGGTGGTGCTGCAAATGGCCAAAGCCTCAAGCAGGCAGGCAGGTGACCGTTTTTCGTGACTGGGACGACGAGGCACCTCTCTCCAAGAAGAGCCTCCCTTGCTGGAACAGGCCGAGAAGGCCCGCTAGTCCAGGGTTCCATTACCAACAACAACAGCAGCGCCTAACAGATACCTCTGCAGCTGTGGCACGGAGGTACACTGCCTCTGACCATGGAGGCTCCATTTAGCTAGCACAGCTAGTAATAACCCCCCCTATCAATCACGACACTAACCATCATCCATGAATTTGTTAGCCTTTTTAAAAAGTCGCCTAAACATGGTGGCAGAATGACTCTTGGAAGGTCACTGCTGCACTGCATGTTGTGGGAAGTTACTTCTTTTGGTTATCTCAATCCTGCTGTCAACGGAATTCGTTGAATGACCCCATCACGCTCTTCTATTATGAGAGAGGGGAAACAAATCTTCCTCCTAAATGATAAAAATACATGTACTGAGCATTTCAAATGTCCTGCGCTGCTTATATATATTATCCCAGTAATCCTTATCACAGCCCTATAAGGTAGGACAGATGCAGGCCGAGAGACAGTGAATGGCCTAGGGGCTAAGGCCACCTCGTGAGTTTGTGACAGAGAGAAGATTCAAGCCAGGAAAAACAACAAAGAGCCTTGCAAGACCTTAAAGACTAACCCGTTGATTTCTGCATAGATGCCCCCATGGACTACAGTCTACACATCATTCGATGAAGAAGACTCGTTGTGGCTTTTGCTACAAGAGAACTCAGCTGCCTCTCTGGAAATGAAACCAGGCAGGGACTTGCCCCTTAATATAGTTAGACCTGAAGAACAGGCCTTGTGTGGACTCCAGCCATCCAACCCAGTATTATCACACAGACCAGCAGTGACTTTCCAGGGGTTCGGGCATTTTTTCCCTGCCTTTCCTGGAGAGGCCAGCTATTGAATCTGGGACTTTTTGCATGCAAAACAGGAGCCTCCCACTGCCAGAAAATGAAGCACAGAAAGAATACAGTGCTAAGTACAGTATATGGATTGGGTGCACCAGGCAGGCGTGGCCTTAATTATGTGCTTTTCCACACACACACACACACACACACACACACACGGTAATGAGTTCTTCAGGAATAATATCTCTATTAATAATACTGCCTTTTTTCTTTTAGCCATCAATTTTAAACAGCCATCACCTTGCAGAATAGGAAAAACAGCCATCACAGTGCAGAATAGCACTAAAAACAAGGAAAGTTAAACCCTATTTGCTCTGTAAGGACCGTCCATTTAAACCAGTTCGTCTTCCCCTACCGTTTGTTCAGTGGCGGTGTAGCCCATGAGATTCATCATGCCCCTGTATTTCTCTCTCCCCACATCATGAAGTGATGGAACTGACGGCCACAAGATACATACACGGAGGAGATCTATCAATGGCTCTTAGCCAGAAGGACTAAGTGGAACCCCCATGTTTAGAGGCCATAAGTCCTAGTAACTACCAACCACTGGGGAGGGGGCAACAGCGTGTGGAATCATGCGCTTTCATGTGCTGAAAGATTTGTGGAGTCTATTGCTCCAAACGATCCCTGTTCTCAATTTCTGACATGTTGGCTGCGGAATCTACTTGCCCATAGCAAGACGTTTTCATGGTACAATCTTACAGTCTTTGACATTTTCTCTCCTTTTTAGTGTTCATATCCAAATTAAAAATGGAAGAATTCTAGGAATAATTTTCACATCTGCATTTTGCATTTGAAAACATATCCACATTCATTTTAGCCTCACTTATGAGCAGGACAAGAAGACTAAAAAAACAATAACGAGCTGTGCTTAATCAAAACCCCACCAGAATAAGTAGGACTTTGCTAAGCGTTTAAAAGGCCATGGGGGGGGGAGGGATTCCGCAATCTGAGTGCCGATATCGAAAAGGCGCTGCCCCTCCTCCCTGCAAACCGCCCCTCACTAAGAGCAGGGGCTTAGAAGCTGGCTGAAGGTAGATTTATGTGGGGAGAGGAGAGGCAGTCTGTCAGGACCCAGGTCCCAAGTTGTGCAATGTTTTAAAGGAAATGACCAGCACCTTGAACTGTCTTCAAAAGCAGCCTCATGAGAACATGTTACAATAGTAAAACAGACACGAAGTGACTAGGCGCCTAGCCTGCCTTGCAGGGCTGTTGTGAGACTAAACCCTCTGAGTTTCTTGGAGGAAGGGCAGCATAAACATGTGATAAATATTTGCATTTAAAGGGGAAGTTGCACACCTAACATCTCCTACGAGCAAAAATAGGGGTGCTCCTGCAAAACTCCAATTCTCCTACCAAGGATCACTGCCCTTACACCCACCCTTACACACTGGTGAAGACCCTATTCAGTCACTCTGCTGCAATCACTTATTATAAACATCAGACAGGGTTTTATCTATTTGGTTTCAGATATAGCAGGATGTACAAGTAATTGTTCTACAGTAGATGTCCAGCTATTCAATACGTGCAGTGTTGTGTAGAAATTGGCACTCTGTGAACTGCCAGATGCTGCAATCCTATACACACGTACTTGGGAATAAGCCCCATCTGACTTCTGAGCCAATGTGCATAGGATTTGCACTCGGGGCCGGCCCACCCATGAGGCTGACTGAGGTATTTGCCTCAGGCAACAGATTGGCAGAGGGGTATCTCCATCTTCCACTCACCTGGATTGGGAAAGGAACAGAGCAGAAGAAGAAGGAGTGTAGAGGAGAAATCGGCAAAAGTGCCTCCAACTTCCTCTTCTGCTCTGCCCCTAAAGAGTGATAGGAGCAGAGGCTGGCACTACCAGGTAAAAGGGGCAGCATTGCATTGGGTGCCATGGCGTCTTGGGGTGTCTGGACCCTGATTGTGGTATTGGTGTTTTGTTTATATGCATGCATTCACGCACACACATGGCCTGGAAAACCATATGCATCCATTCTCCACGCAGAGATTCAACTCCTAGAGACCCTCGGAAGGGGAGCTGGATCCGGAAGAATGGCATCTTTAGCAACATACAGTACACTGAAATGCTCACAAGGCTTTATTTACCAGGACAGGGACCAGAAAACAAGGTGAGCGGGGCAGTTGGAGTATGTGATCCAAGATTAAGCCCCATGTTCAGACATTGGACTGACTGAATAAAAAGGCTTAAATGCTAAATGGGGCTGGCAGGGAAAACACACACACACACACACACAGAGACAGAGACAGAGATCGGGTTGAGGATTGAAGGTTCCACTGTAAAGAATATTAAAAACAGTAGCTCAACGTGTGGCAGTAGTTAAGAAAGCAAATAGAGTACAGGGAAGTATTGATAGAAGAACAAAACACACATCCATCGAAATCATTATGGGATTCAAAAGACAAAAGAGTCGTGAAGCCATACCTGGAATGCTGGAGAAGATTAAAGGAAGGGGTTTGAATACGAGTGGGGGTGGGCAGCCATTGCAGAGCCTAACTGGGATGATAAAACAGTCGTCGTTTGGATTATATCTAGCAGAGACGTTTGGGAAATGAGGTTTGCATTCATTTTAATTTAAAAGAGAGAGAGAGGAGAGATTAAGGGATGGCATGATGGAAACGTTGTGTATCTAATTCTGAGCAAGAGGGTGATCACAGCATCATCTAAGAGTACAGACATCCCAGTCCCGAGGTCTGGGTTCAGGTACTCCCATGCAAGTGGGAGGATCTCCGTTCATTTCAGTGGAGTGAACTGATTTGCACATGCAAAGGAAAGCGCTTGTGCATACATAGCAACTCCCTCCAATGAGATGAATGGGGAACAATTTAGGAATGATTTAGGAGTTGGGGTGGAGGAGGACCATGCATGGCTTCGATCGACAAGCCAGGAGTCGATCTGGCTAGGAGAAAGTGTCTTCTCTGGAGCCATCCGTTTTGCACAGCTTTGGGTTTGTGTTGCTCTGCATATCTGCAATATACTAAGACTCTTGGAATCTGATCCTTCTCGATTCCCATAATCATCTTTTTTTTTCTGTAAACATCCACCAGCGTGAAATTAAAAGAGTCTCTCCTACCACAAGCGCAGGGAGAGCTCAAGAGAAGGAAAGAAGAAAGCAAAGGTTTTCAAGTGTAACTCTATGACTCTGTTGCAGAACCAAGAATCTGTCTGGTGCATCTTGAGATGCTCTGTCTGCCCCTATTGTCTAGGGACAATTTCTATTTTCTTAAATCTGTCCCCGGGTTAATAGTTGTCCCAATCACATCCCTACTGCAGGGGCAATTTCAGGGATGCCTTTGTCAAAGCAGTCCTTACTGTGCACACTCGCTTCCTCCCTCCCCCCACTTATCCAGGCAATTCATGTTGCAGAGACTCTTTTCTGGAATTTCAGCTCTCCCACCATCAGCACCACACCCAGCTCCTCAGGGAGCTTCGACATCCTCAGGGAGCTTCGACACTGAAGTGTCAACAGCCACTGGCGTTGCTGCAGTGGGGGCGGAGCTCTAAGTTCCGCCGCGGTCCGACCCTCTGTTACACCGGTGCACGAAGCGGCCCCATTCGGAACCATTCAAGGCGGTGAAAGCAACGTGCAGGGAGCGTTGCTTTCACCGACTTGAATGGTTCCTGCGCATTGCTTTCACTGCCTTGAATGTTCCGAAGGCGAGGGGCGGGGCCGCTTCGTGCACCGGTGTAACGGAGGGTCGGACCGCGGCGGAACTTAGAGCTCCGCCCCCCCTGCAGCGACGCCAGTGTCAACAGCTCAAGGGAAGTTGTCAGTGGACTTCAAGAAGCAGGTTGGGTGTAGCTGTTGCAAACCGTGATTCTCAGCGTCATTATCCTGGGTTATTTTTTTATACTAACTACACAAGTCAAGTCAAAACCTTTAATGGCATAAAAGAACTGTACAGAAAAGATATTGAGGCCCCACCAACCCAGCAAATACAATTTCCAAACAGATACTTTAAAAACAATGGATAAAATGCACACATAAAAACAATACTAATAAAATGTCTACAACCCTTGCCACTTGCTTACACAAAGTTACAGTCAGAGGTGCATCTGGTCCAAATTAGATGAAAATATTTGGCTACTAACTGAGTACGATTCTCATTTTTCCCATCCAATAGAAAACAGATAGTATCGATATCCGACCCAAAAGAGAAACTGTTGACGTAGATCAGTATAATGGAGGCAATGAAGAATCATATGGGGTAACGACTCGGGTGTAAGCGAATCACATGAACAGGCCTGGGAACACTCCGCTGATCTACCAAATCTGGCTCGTAGAACATTAGAAGGGAATACATTAAACCTTGCCAAGGTAAAAACTCAACGCACCGAAGGGGTAAATAAAACACCAAGAGAACTGGGGGTCGAGCTCAAAGGCCACGCAAGACCGAAGTGTAAGAGTTAGCAAGATTTAAGGGCCGCTGCATGCAAATCCTGATTTTCGATGTCAAATAGGCGGGTATGAATAATTTTAAGAGCAGCTGAAAAAAGGTAAACCCCCCATAGTGTCAGGGGATAAGCCAATAGAAAGCAGGTTTTTTTGTAAAACAATGCAAGGCCCGGGGAGAGGGAAGAGTCAGATAAGATATTTCTGAGCAGAATATTCTGCTCCGCAGCATAACAAGCCCCTAACCAGAATTTCAAAAATCTGAGCCAGGCCAGGGTTTCTATCTTGTGCAGGTCTGCTTCAAGGCACAACGCTGCGTAAGGTACGCAGTGCGGAACCGCAAAGATCTTATATAAGAAACAGGACTGAACACGGCGCACTCAACAATAATGGAAAGGGCAGAAATCCAGATAGGAATGCCAAACAAAAGTCGTGCTAGGACTTTACACCTAAAGATCTGGACAGCCACGGGGATGTAGGAATTACCCCAGGTGTAAAAGAAGCGCAAAATGGCCTGTACTGAAATCGTGGTCGAAGAAATGGGAGCCTGTGGAGGAGTGGTCCAATGGTTCCCATGATGGAACAATATGCCAAGATACCTAAATTCTTTCACTTGTTGAATTTCTCTCCCCCCAAAAATCTAGGGAGTTGGTTTCCACTGGTTACCAAATATCAACATTTTAGATTTATCATAATTCAAAACCAATTTGTTAGTGGATAAATAATCTATACAGGAGGCAATTAAACACTTCAACCCAATCCTTGTACTAATTACACTATCAGGGCCCCCATTGCTTTACGGCACAATCCTGTGTATCTTCAGACGGAGCACGCGCTCTACCACTGTAAAGCACATTTGTGACGACTTGGGAGTAAGGGCCACTGGCGCGGAGGCCAGCAGCCCTCACTCTGCCGCCCTCCAGACCCTGCGCCCGCGGACAATGGTAAGTCCAGTGCTGGTGGGCGCAGGGGTGGGGGGAGGGCCAGCAAGGGCAGCCAGGGAGGTGGCAATTGGCCGGCCCACAGAAGCGGCCCTACGCACACCCCCATGGGAGGGGGCCGCCACAACACCCCCCCATGGACGCCACATGCCCCGCCCCTGGGGGGCATGACGTCATCATTGCGTGCCACCGAGGCGCGGAAACACACACGCCCCGGCGCTTTTTGGCTCCTTTTTGGAGCCAAACTACACCAGGGAGGGTAAGAGGGCCAAACGTCAACTGTTCTCGGCTGCTAAGAGGAGCCACAGGTCAGGGGGGGAACGGATCTGGCGGCAGGTGCACCCCCTGCGACCTGCTGCTTGGGACCCACCGCCCCCACCGTAACGACGCCTCTGCTGGCCCAGGCTAGGAGAGGGCGGGGATATCGGCGGCACGCTCTGCCAATATCCTAGGCCCTTTCCCAGCCCGGGCTGGCCTTACTCCGCCACCTTGGATGTACGCCAGCTTCAGAGCTGACGTACATCCGAGGAGGCCCATAGGCCCTACACTCCTACACCGAGGGCAGCCCTACACTTGGGGAAGGGGACGAACTTCCCTTTCTCCCGAGGTATTCTGGGCTGAGCCGGCGCAGCCCGGGAACAGACTCAGGATACGGTGGCCGGCCCTTTAGGCCAGCCGCGTATAGTTAGTGAGGATTGCGCTGCCTGAGAGTTACACGGGCAACATTGACATGTCCCGGGTCCCAAGGAGCTAACAGTCTAAACTAGATTACAAAAAAACCAATCAAATCTAAGCCAGTGTGATGTACCAGTGGCTGATGTGTGGACTAGGGCCTTGGGAGACCTGGATTCAAATCTCCATCCAGCTGCTGTAAAACTCACCAGGTAACCTTGGGTCAGTCACCATCTTTCAACCTAACCTACCTCATAGGATTGTTGTGTTGTGAGGATAAAATGGGATACAGAATAAGGCATGCCACCTTGATCTCCTTGGAGGTAAATCCGTCAAGAATAAAAGAAAGAGCATGTCAGAAGATGGCAGTTTGAGGTGTGTGTGTGTGTGTGTGTGTGTGTGTGTGTGTGTGTGTGTGTGTGTGTGTGTCAATCATTGCCTGTGCTATTAAAAGCCGCCTTGATTGCCCTCATTGGGAGAAAGGCGGGGTAGAAATTCTTTAAATAAATAATAAATAATAAAAGCACAGGAGCAAGGACCAATTGCAAAGTTGGCAGCTGTACAGTACCCTCCATAAGCTATCAGCGGTAGAAGTTTCCACCCAAATGTTGGCTTTTATTTAGGCACCATTTGCTTCTAGGCAAAGCATAGCACCATTTTCCCCCAATGGGAGTATACGTAGATTGGTTTGTTTGTTTTTTAGTTATTGTCAATTTCTTTTAATGAAGGGGCAAGGGCCAAGATAGGAGCAGGTGGTGTTGAGTGGGCATTGTTAAAAGAGAAAAGGTGGCAAGACCAAACAGGACCCGAAAGAGTGTGTCCCCCCCCCCCCCCCCCGCTCTCTACACCAGTTTTGGACTTTATCATCCTTGTGCTGAAATTCTGGGACTTGTGGCGCTTGAGCATACTCTAGTGGCAAGTCGGCAAAACAGAGTTGGAGAGAACTAACGAAACACCTCCCTTGCTTTAATGCTTTCTGTTCCTCCTTCTGCAGGAGTAAAAATAATTATAAAAATTAGCAAACATCATAAAAGATCCAAAATATTTCACATACATTTATTTATTTATTTATTTACAATATTTCTATCCCGCCTTTCTCCCCAAAGGGACCCAATCCTAGGCATACATTATCTTAGAACCCTTCCAACAGCCCTGTAAGGTAGGGCAGTAGTGTTATTATCTCCGTATTGCAGATGAGGGAGACCAACTAGGGCCAAACCAGACACTAGGTGGGAGACCCATCATTGGATCTCCCCATATTTTATTTATTTATTTTATTTATTTACAATATTTTTACCCCGCCTTTCTCCCCAAAGGGACCCAAGGCGGCTTACAACATGGGATACATAATACAAAAAATAATCACATTTAAAACAATAAAAACAATCCACGAAAGCTAGTAAAAACATCATCTAAAATTAATAAAAACACATCAAATTACAATTAAAACAGGAGCATAAAAAAGCAGCAGCACTCCACCTGTGCCAGCAGGATGTTAAAAAAGGCAAGGACTCAGAAGGCTTCCTTAAACAGGAAAGTTTTCAGGCCTCGCCGGAAGGTCTCCAGGGAGGGAGCAGTACGTAAATCAAGAGGGAGGGAATTCCATAGGGTTGGTGCCACTACTGAGAAGGCCCTATTTCTGGCCGCCGCCCCTCGCACCTCCCTGGGCGACGGTACCTGCAAAAGGGCCTTCTCTGATGACCTAAGAAGATGAGCCAGAATATATGGAAGTAGGCGGTCTCTCAGATATCCTGGCCCCAGGCCGTATAGGGCTTTAAAGGTCAAAACCAGCACTTTGAATTGGGCCCGGAAACGAATCGGCAGCCAATGCAGCCGCTGAAGAAGCGGCCCGACAGAGTTGAACCGCCTACCCTCAGTAACCACACGGGCTGCCGCATTTTGCACTAATTGCAGTTTCCGAACCATCTTCAAGGGCAGCCCCACGTAGAGCGCGTTACAATAATCTAATCGCGACGTCACCGTGGCATGGATCACCGTGGTCAGGTCTGCACGATCCAAGTATGGTCTCAGCTGGCGCACCAGCCGAAGCTGGGCAAAGGCCCCCCTGGCCACAGCCGCCACCTGGGAATCCAGGAGCAGCTGCGGATCCAGGCAGACCCCCAAGCTGCGGACCTGCTCCTTTAGAGGGAGTGCAACCCCCTTCAGAGCAGGACGATACTCTAGCACCTGCATCGTGGATTTCCGGACCAGGAGAACCTCTGTCTTGTCCGGGTTTAGTTTCAGCTTATTAGCCCTCATCCAGGTCCCCACTGCCTCCAGGCAGCGCTGTTTTATTCTAAAAGCAATCATGGGACAATTTGGATCAGGACCATGGGGGAAGCGACTGTGACACTTTCCCCATGTATAGGCTTACCAGATCTCCAACCGGGACAGAGTGCTAGACCTTTAGGAGAAGGAATGTGGGCAGGTGTAGCTTGATAAACCTTAAAGCACAATCCTAGACATGTCTACTCAGAAGCAAGCCCCATAGAGATTGTGCTCTAAGGTTTAACAAGCTACACCTGCCCACATTCCTTCTCCTAAAGGTCTAGCACTCTGTCCCGGTTGGAGATCTGGTAAGCCTGTCTACCCATGTACCCAATGGCTTCCCAGCCGTGAAAATATACAGGCGTTGTCAGACTGTCCCGCCATGCCATGGGCACCCAGTCTAAACTGCCCTCCCTCCCCATGCAGCAGCTTTTAGGAGAAGGCAATACTCTGGGACGATCCCTCCCATCACACACAGACCTGCCACGCTGAAGTGTCTAGCGTGGCCCTCTGTAAGTCTGCTACAGAGCTAAGAATCAAACCCAGGCCTGCAATTCATAGCCCCATCTGTCTGCCACTACACGGCACCAACTCTCTTTTTGGTCCTTGTCTCTTACCATATTAGGAAGTACACAAGGTGATAAGAGAGCAGGAGAAAAACAAACAAGATATTTGTAAAGCAATTTCAAACACAGCTGGAGGACGCATCTCAAAAAACAACTGACTGTGTACTCAGCGAGGTGTCTTTCGAGCAGGGTCTGTTGCAGCTTTTCTCCTGAGAGACCTAGTTTAGAGAAGAGGCAGGAGATAACGGAAGGAGAGAATAATACTTAGAGCAAATTCTCTTCACCCATGGCATTGTCATTACAGACTCGAATGAGCACAGTTATTGCAAATAAATAAAAACAATGGACCAGAACCAGTTTTACATAAGAAAATACAGAAATACCATCCAATTAGGCCTAAGCTTCCGTTAAACCTTTTCTTTTGCCCATCAGTTGATAAGGTTAATAGGAAAACACTCAAAGGCCATATTTGGAGTAGGGGGACAACAAGCAGCAGCCATTTACAAAACTAGCAAGCCGGTCCTAAATCAAAAAGTATGCCCACAAACTTAAACCGCTTTCACAGTTGTTCCGTCTGTGCACAGAATCCTGGGGGGTGGGGGGTGGGGCACCAGGTCTCTCAGAGAAGGCGCTCAGCACCTCACCCAACTACATTTCTCAAGATTCTGTGGAGGACACAGGTGGGTCGTGTGATCAACGTGCAGTATGTATAGATAGGGCCTTTCCAAAAGTACGTTATATAATATGTTGCACCTCCCTCGCTCTCTACCCTTGGTCATGAGAGAGACCTGCAATCCAAAGAGGAAGAAAGTGCAATGCACATCCAGACCACGGCCACCCCTTCGCAGCTCACCTGAAGCCCAGTGACTTCTACACCTGTCTCCCCTGCCCTGTCTGACGACGACAAGGTATCTTCTTGTCTTGTGCTCCCTGAGGCATCTGTGAGATACAGGAAGCTGGACTAGATGAGCCTTTGGCCTGATCCAGCTGCAGGGCTCTCCTGACCTGATGTTCTTCTGTCTGCCCTTGGACAAGTAACAAGGGAGGGGCCATCAACCACAGGTGAAGCACCTGGTTTGCATACAGGTTCCAGGTTCAGCCCCTGCCAGCATCTGCAGGAAGTGTTGGAAAAGGCAGTGTGCAGTCAATACTGAGTGAGTGGAAGGCGGCTTCTAGGGCAAAGGGGCTGTAGGCTGCCCAATCAGGCAACCAGGTAAGCACAGAGCCCACCTGCTACTCTTGTCTTCTGTCTCTGTCTGTCTGTCTGTCTGTCTGTCTGTCTGTCTGTCTGTCTGTCTGTCTGTCTTTGGACAGCTGAAAGGTGGGATAAAAATCAAATCAGATTGTGGTTAATGCTCACTTGCTTCAGACACCAATTCCTCAGTGGAACACTTCTATCAGTAGAGAGCAAGCATTTTCCTAACACTCAAAACAGAAACATGGTTGCATGAGTGCCAATTCGTAGGCGGCACTGGCGGCAAGCAACACAACTTCCCCCACTCCCATGCCGGCATCAGCCAGTGTAGTACAGTGACTGGCTAGAGCAACAAATTTTCCACTGGTGTGCCACGAAAGGTCTGCAGGTGTACTGTGGGAGTTTGGAGCACAGTGGTTGAAAATCACTGAAAAACTCTTCCAGGTTCTGCAGCTCTGTTTCTAGTTAGGCTTACCATAGTCCCGGAGTCGGCCGGGACAATCCCGGTTCCGGCACCGTCCTCCCGGGCTCCCGGCCAGTCTCCTCTTCGTCCCGGCCATCTGGGACTGCCCCTGCTGTCTTCGTCCCAGCCTCACATGCCTGCGCGAGGCTGGAAGGTCTCCAAAAACGTCCGGGTTTACAGTGCAATCCTATGCAAGTCTGGACTGGCGGAGCATGCACTCCACCAGCCTAAGGTGTCGCAAAAGTGCCGTAAGACAATTTCACCGCACCTATGGAGTAAGCGGTGCCGGCGCAGAGTGCTGCTCACTCTGCCGCCCTCCTCTTCCCACGCCGGCCAACCCAGGCGACAGGAAGGTGTGGGGAGGGTGGCCGGGTGGCAGGGGAGGGGGCCAATGGCTGGCCCAGCCTGGGAGGGGGCAGGGATATTGGTGCCGGGTTGCGCCGATATCCCCTTCCTGAGCCGGGCTGGCCTTACACGGCCTCCCTGGTTGTGTGCCAGCTCCAGAGCTGGCAGGCATCAGAGGAGGCCCATTGGGGCCTCCGGGACTTACATCGGGGGAAGGGGACGAACATAATGGGTTCCCGAGGTGAGCCCCGGCCGTGTTGGCGTGGCCCGCATTCTGCACTGGACACAGCAGCCAGCCATTTAGGCGGGCCGCTGCAACTAGCGCAGGATTGGGCTGCCCAACTTGGGTTACACCAGGTTTAAGTCCAGTGCTCTAACTGCGACACCACACTGGCTCTCAGATATAATTTTTGTTAAATAGCTGCAACCCTTAATCGTTTAAGAACCTTTTTACTCAACTAAAAGGGACTCTGATTAATCAGGCAATACATTTTTTTTAAGTAAATTGTTTTTTTATTCTAAGTCTTTTGTGGGTAGCCCCACCTCAGAAGAGGCAGCCTCCCTTCACTCTCACCCACACAGGACGAATGCCTCTGTTTAGATGTGGCATCTGCTGCGACGTATATGTGCGCCACTAGAAAACAAAGAAAGTTAACTTTTTCAAAACTATTGTGTTGGTCACGTGCAAACACATGTAGATTTAATTAATCAATGGATGAATGAAAATTGATTCATTGATGTAGCTTTCATACTTTTGAGACACAATAGAACCAGAGATGGCCCACAACATTTTGGTGGGGTCTGAAATAGAAACGACCCCCTTCCTTCCACAATGGTGAAAATAGACCCGGAACGGACCATTCGCTCTCCTTGAGTGGTTCCCTCATATCAGCTGCAATGGTAGACCCTGCACAGGGTCTGCTGTTAAAGCCATTGGGATTCCAGCTAGATAGAAAGACACTTTTCTGCATTCAGTCCGCCCAGCATAGCCAGCACTTCCTGGCTCCAGCCATCTCCCCGGCCACCAGTCGCACACAACCTCTTAAGCTGTTGCTCCATAATCAGTTTCGTAATGGGTCCCAAATCTTTCTCTCGCCACTAATTGGGGGCAGGTGGGTGGGGGTGGGGGGGAGTGATGTTCGGAGCGTAATCTAGCCTCTCTGTTGATCTTCGTGCATTTGGACGGCTGCTGCTAATGCATTGTTTCGTAAACATATGTTTTTATTGCCGACGAGAAAGAGGGAGCAACAGCCCTCGACGCTCTGTGCCAGTTACGGAGACTAATGCTTAAAATATCACTTTTAATACTAATGTCAGATTATTAAAAACATAATCCATTCTGCTGATTGGAACCAGCAAAAGCGAAAGGATAAGAGGGGCTTCCATCCATGCATTAACACATTTCATGGAGTGCAAAGCCACTTTCTTCTGACTAAAATATAAGGTCGCGAACTAATAGATTCTGGACTTTGAGGAGAGTTTTTAAATATGCACACACCCCCACACACATACACTCCCATACGCAGACACCGAGTGGAGTGGAAATCTTAATCTGAGCACACTTACTGTGCCTCTGAGCTGCGTGGTAAACAAGAAACAAATGCGACGCTATCAAATTTGCTCTTAGACAACCCACTCCCCATTCCCCCTCCTCTTCCTCCGCCGTGTGCTTTTAAAAACATTTTTGTATGTTTAAATAGAAACAGAAAAGACGACTAAGAAGCACTCAACCCAAAGCTGCTTTGCAGAAATGTGTTGCAAGAGACGAAAATAAAAAGTAAGCTACCCAAATCTCTCAAAGATGGGGAGATAAAGGAGCAGGGCTCTTTGAGAGTCCAGATGCTTGCCCCCATTCCCCACACCTCCCAAATATGGGCCTTTTCACAAGGATGAAGTCATTGATTTTGGATCAGGCCGTGTATTGTGGACATTGAGGGCTTCCAGGCGGCACTGTTGAATGTATACAGGTGTACAGTGAATGCTGGCACCTGCCCCTCTCCCAGTCTGTCTTGGTGACTCCTTGCCATGCTAGTTGTCTTAGCTCTGTGGCACAGCACATGTTTTGCATGCAGAAGACCCAGGTTCAGTCCCCGCCATCTCCAGGTAGGGCTGGGAAAGATCCCTGATCTAAATGCTGGAGATCTGCTTCTAGTCAATGGCCCTAGATGGGCCAAAGGTCTGGTTCAGGAGAAGACAGTTCCATACAGCTTCAGTAAAAGGCAGCAGTCAATGTGGGTCTTGTGGCTTGGCCCCAAGATCCCCCAAGTGGGGAGTATGAATTGCCCAAATGATCACCCAAGTCTCTTCTGTCCACAAGAGGTCCTGTTGGAGAAAGCAGAAGGTTTCACTTGAGGCCATTCACTGGCACCAGAGGCCATGGGTCCAAGCTGGAGCCCTGCCTCATATACATGTATTACAATTTCACTACAGAGGCAGTCTTTGGGTCTGCTTGAGCATATAAGGACTCAGGTGAGCTTCAGACTTTACTGGAGCAACTTCAGCTAGAATCAGTGTTTCCCAAACTTTTTGGGCCTGTGGCTCCCTTCACCATTGGCAACCATTGACCGTGGCTCCCCAATACATTATGTTGATGCCTGCCAATTGGCATTGCACTGTTTTCTGAGAGGATTCCGTGGGACTCCGCGGCTCCCCTGGCTGGTATCCGCAGCTCCCCTGGGAGCCGCGCCTCCCAGTTTGGGAATACCTGAGCTAGACCTTTGAGGAACTCTCCATGGTCCTGTAGAACCAGACTCTGACTTGCTCTCTCCTATCAGATCATAGAATCCTATTCTTTGTTCCTTTTGACCTGCTATTTGCAAAGCAACCAACCACCCTGAGAGAGAGAGAGAGAGAGAGAGAGAGAGAGAGAGAGAGAGAGAGAGAGAACAGGGACAATTCACTCCAAGACTTGCTTAGTACCCCATGGGGTTTTAGCCTAGATTGGATAAGACCATGTGACAGAATCAATGGAAGAACCCACATAGTTGAGATAGCACTTAAAGGGAACATTAAAAAAAATGAAAATCAAACAATCATGCTCCCATATTGCATGGTACCAACTTTCCAATAGAGGGTTTTTTAAATTCCAGAAATTTTGAAGGATAAAAAGGGGATTTCATTTTCTCATGGGTGTGAGAGAAATTTGGGGAAAAACAAAATGCACAATATAGACTCTAGGTGGCTCCAGAACAAAGTGTCCGGAATAAGGATAAGAATCACATTGCAAATATAAAACTCAAAGTTTGAAAAAAAAATGAAAGTGGATACTGTTTAGCAGAACAGTGAATATTGAAGCAAAAGGGGGCCAGAAGCTAATTATATGGAAATATTTCTATTTGCACATTTCACTGGAAGGCAGAGTGGAGTGTGCAAGTCATATCTCCACAAGTGACAAGAATATTAAGTTTCCCATCCCTTTTCCCAGCCCGACTACCTTGCTCAGCAGGCATTCTGTCCTAGTTCCTATTAAGGTGAGAACAGAATCAAACTCATTAATGGTCTGCATTTTAGATATGATAAGAATTTAGTGGCTGGTGTTAATTAAACTACAAAACAACTCCTCTCGCTGTGATTTGCATTCCAAGTTGGAGCAATTAATTCGCTCACTTAAATTGATCAAGATTTAATTACCATCACTCTGTGCAATTACTCCATAATTAAAGTAATTTGGTTCTTTCCACTTGCTGACACTGTCATTGAACAGCCATTCAGGGTACCAAAAGAAGTGATAATTAACTTAAAGAACAGCTCAAGGCAGTTTTTTCTTTCCACAGATACTCTTTCCTCGCTCACTCATGGCTGCTTCCAAGGTATCGTTGGGCAGTGCAGAGCCAGGCCTGTGACGTCACCAACCCTTCTCACAAAGGCGGTCAACCTGTGTCTGGGCCACGGTATCACTTCAAACCTGCAGCTAGGGGTTCACATAACTGCACGCTCCTACACAGGGAATAATAAAAAAAAACCCTTCACGTAGAAGACTAGCATGGCAGGAAGTCAGAGAAAGTGACAGTCCCGGACATAGAAAACCCTTGTTTTCTGTGTGGAGGGACTTTTTCCCATTCAGACCTGTGAGCCGCTCCTTGCAGTCTGACCCACAGGTTTACCACCTGTCCTTCAAGTGTCGGGGGGGGGAGCAGTTCAACATGGTAAGGGCCCCAAAAGTCCATTACCAAACGTCTAATGTTTGAAGCTGGCAAATCTGAGTTTTAATGAGGAGCAGGGCAAAGTATAGTCCAGCAGGACTCAGGGTCCCACCATATTGGCCTGAGGAGGGGCCTTGCCTCAAGCCCCTCACCCACAAACTAGGGCCCTATGCCTCCTTGCCCTGGCTACCTAAAAGGGGCTTGCTGCCCCACATCCCACTTCCCCCATGGCCTAGGGAAGCTTGTCCTAGAGGCCCAGGATGAGACCCTCCTTTCCAAGGGTCTCCAGCACACCAGCCCAAACTCTGAGATATGTCCCACCTCCTCATGGGGAGCTAGCCCACCCTCTCCCACTATCACTATTATTTATGTACTGAATTTATACCCTGCTTTCTCCCCCCATAAGGCTGCCCCCTCCTCTCACTCCTCCCCTGGGGCCTCTTGTGACCCATTGCCAGGATTCACATCCGAGTCCCACCTTCCGCCACATCTGTTTCAGGGCCTTGTCACCCAACGGCCAGCCAGTGCTCCCAAGCAACTTCAGTAGTTCCAACGCTGCCAGACCCAGCTGGCTTCTCCTGCAACAGCCATGTCACGAGTGGGAGATGGATGGCATCTGTGTTGAGTCTGTCAGGGCAATACCACCTCAGTGAACTCTAGGACTACATCTGTCTGTTTTGACATATTTCCTTAGGGCCAGACTACATATAACCTGGGAATTCCCTGACTGGAGCGCCCAATATCATTTTCGTTTTCAAAAACCAGTCAAGGGGCACCAAATTGCCCTGATTAGGGCCCTGACATGTGTGTGTGTGTGGGGGGGATCTAACCCCCCTGGCACCACAAACCAGATGCAAATTAGCCCCCTCTGAAAGCTGCTATTAATCATGGAGGGGACAATTTGCAGGCACAATGTTTGATATGCAAGATCAGCATTTGACAGCCAGCAATTTTTCATAGACAATCAACATTCAGAAGATGGTGTCCAATTGCATTTCACTGTACATTTTTATCACCTTCATTCATGACCAGTTAGAACCAACAAAATCTGAATGGAGAAACTTGCAAGTCTGACTTCCCCTCTCCTCAAGCTCCAACTTCTTCTCATTCCATACTATGGCAGGAGGTCTGGCTCAGTTGGTAGAGCTGCAGTCTCCTATGCCTGAAGATCTGAGGACGGCAGTTCGAGATTCCCGGAAGAATCGACACGCTGCTGACGAGCTGCAGAGAGAGAGAGAGAGAGAGAGAGAGAGAGAGAGAGAGAGAGAGAGAGGGCTGCAGCTGGCACTCTGTGTGGGAGGCAGAGTTTGCCTGTCAGTCAAAGCATAGGAGGTGAATGCTAGAGAGAGACCAGACCATGAAAGGAAACAACCTGGAATGAAGTGTTCTATGAAAGACTAGAAGATTTATTGTAAATGTAAAAAACGTTAGAATTGCCTGCCTATGTAAACTGCCTTGAATTAAAGTCGGAGGAGAAATCGTGTGTGTGTGTGTGTGTGTGTGTGTGTGTGTGTGAGAGAGAGAGAGAGAGAGAGAGAGAGAGAGAGAGAGAGAGATAGATAGATAGATAGATATTATTATTATTATTATTATTATTATTAGTTGTTGTTGTTGTTGTTGTTGTTGTTGTTGTTCTGATATTCTTGTAATCAGACCAGGGGCTCAGCTGGTGACTCGAGGGATGCAGAAATGAAGCCATGACCAACATAGGATGTTTCATAAGCTTCAGCCAAACTAGGAAATAACAAGCACATTCCTTTCAGAGAGGGCAGGCAACAGAGTTCAACTCCAAAGTCTCAACAGGGGCATTTTACATTTTCTACCCTAGAACAAAGGCAGAGCCAGCCCAAGACCATGCCAAATGCTGGCCCACCTTACCTGGCTAAGTGCCAACCTCTCCTCTCCCACCCCCTGGGTTGGAAAAGGAAGAGGGGGGTGGAGTGGAAGAGGAAATGTGAAGGGTGCCTTAGCCCACCACTTTCCTCCACACTTCCTCTTCCACTCCACCCCCCTCTTCCTTTTCCAACCCGGGGAGTAAGTAGGGGGAGAAGGATGAACAGTGGAGTTGAGAGGGTGGATGGAAGTGGGTGACCCTCCATGTCTACTGCCTTAGGCAACTGCCTCAGTAGGCTTCATGATGGGCCGGCCTTGAACAAAGGACGCCACACAGTTCTTCCAGTAAGCAGCAGTTCCATGCGTCAGGAGCCCATGACACCGACTGTACTTTGGTGGCTGACTTTCACTCGCACCACCACGGTAAAAGTGAAAACACGTGACGAGAGCCAAGCTAAGCTTCGATTGAGTTGTGATGTTTGATCTCGAGCTTCTGAAGAGAGTTCAAGAGAAGGAAGAGTAAAAAAAAAAATGAGAGGGGCGGCCAGGGGAGGGGGGGGACTTAAAAAACTGCTGAGCAACCTCCCTGGAGGTTGAAAGGAGTCTGCCTCCCAGGAGGACATTAAATCAACTTAGCACACCTAAGAAGCATTAATTCATCAAAACGAAGAATGTTAATGCCTTCAGAAATGAGATTACAGGCAAGGAACCCTGGCAAGCCCAATGGGATACTTATGGTACCAGTCCAAAAATGGGAGTGCACACAATACTACAGGCTGGGCTTCCGCATGTGGTAAATTGCAAACTGGTGACCAAGACACAAATTCCTCCAGACAAGATATGTTGTTATCTGGGAAAGAGGGGGACTTTTGCAATTTTAAAAAAGAGGAATCTAGAAAGACTACAGTAATCTAGCAGTCAGGTCAGTTATTTGTATTATGCAGACCAACCTTTCCATGCTCTGCTTTCTTAGACATTAGGAGGGAGGGGCCAAGTGGCAAAGAGTGGCATCAGGTGAGGTGTGTGGATCTCTGGCCCACTCAGGTCGCTCCTCACTGCCATCCCAGAAAAACCACCAACTACTCAGCAGGTACAAATCAATACCATCGATTCAACTACTACATTCCCAAACGTTAAACCTCCAGATCTCCCCGATCTGGGTTCTGGAGATTTAAGTAAGGCTACACCTCAGATCTCATCTGAGGGGGTAGAAAACGAAGGAAAAAATAAAAACACTGACACGGTTTTGCCATTATTATCAGACTTACATGATAAGTTAACCAAAAAGAAATATGAGACAGAGGGTGAAGAAGATTTTTCACTCTCGAGTATGGAAATGACAGATGAAGTCCTAGAAGAGTAAAAATTAACATTTTTGAATGGTTATCTTGACTATTTGGAAGTTAATTTAATATAAGGTTAGAATAATTATTAGGTTTTAATTATAATAGAACTAACTTAATTTAAATTATATTTTTTATTATGTTGTATATTATTTAATATTATTATTTTGCATTATGGGTCAGTTAAAATTATAACATGGAACATTAGGGGGCTTAAAAGTCAACAGAGAAGAAATGAAATCCTGTCTAAACTCCCAGGCCTAAACCAAGACATTTATGTCTTACAAGAAACTCATTTTTGTAATGAATATGACCGGAGCAGAGCACAAAGGGAGTGGACTTTGGGTCCATCTTTCTGGACTTACGGCGAACACTGCAGCGATGGGGTAGGGATTTTATTTAGAAAAAAAGGAGAATTTAACTATTGACTCAATCTTAGAAGCTGTTCCTGGCAGATTGCTCATTCTTGATTTCACGATGAAAGAACTCTTAGCCAATGGCCAATGGGAAGCAAAAAACTTACGCTTATGTGGAGTATATGCCTCTATCGCAACTACAGCTCGGAAAAAGCTATGGACTCAGTTAAAAGATAATTGTGCAACTAGATGGAGTTTAATCATCGCGGGTGATTTCAATACCAGGGCCAGAGTGGCGGATAGGAGCGGTTTTGCCAATCCAACCACTTCTGGACAATATTCAAAATCCCTATCTTCTGAAGAAAAAATGTTACAAAAGACCCTCAAAACGGCCTCTGCGCATGCGCGAAAATCAGGAAAATACCCAGATGAACGCGCTGCTTGGGCCTTCTTTCAGAAGGCCCTGGAGCGCCGACGGGGTTGGACGCTCCAAGGCCGGCTCCCGGGTCGGCCTCGGAGCGTCCGGAGGGTGTCGCGCGTCACGGAGGTGATGCGCGAGGGGGTGCGCGCGTCACCCCATGGCGCGCGTCACCCCCAGGCGGCCCGACCCCCCGCCATGCTCCAGTGACGCCCGTGTACCAGGATGATCTTTCCCAGTGGTGGGAAAGACTTAAAAAGACTGTAGATAAGAGGTGTCAGAGGTATGAAAGTAATATATATAGGAAAGAGGTTACAGATTACCATAGAGCTATTGTACAATTTTTAATGTGCCATATAAACGTCAACCAAGGTTTCCCTGTTAATAAGGCGACTCTAAAAAAATCTAGAGAAACTATTGCCAATTTTCAGCGTAAAAAAAGGGGGAAAAGATGCAAATATAAACAATTTAGAACCAAAGGAGGAATAGTTGATGTCGACCAATGGGCAAAAAATAAGAGTCCAAAGCCTCGATAGACTGTGAGAGACTGAACATGATCAAGTCCAATTCCATCCTAAAAAAAAAGTTTCTATAATGGAAAACTTCTATCGTAACCTCTTTGCCTTAAAAAACATTGAAAAGGAAAACATCAAAAACTTTCTATCAGAATTAGGAAAAGAAAATCTAAGCACTCTGTATCAAGGCCTGGATGAAGAAGATATTCAATCGCTCATATGTCCAATATCAGGATTAGAAGTCAGGAGGGTCATAGTGGTGAAGGAACATCTGTCCCTGGTCCTGATGGATTGGGCTGGACATTTTATAAAGTATTCATCGATTGGCTAATTAAACCCTTAACCGAGGTTCTCAATTTCTTTTTGTCTCAAGGTAAACTGAGCAAATCCATGTATAGGGGAATTCTCATTTTCTTCCCCAAACAGGGAGATTTAGCGCTCACTAAGGAGACCAATAGCCCTTACAAATGTCAACTATAGAATTTTGGCAAAAATTCTCAATGAACGCATGGCTAAGGTAGCAAGCAAAATTGTACCGTATTTTACGCTCCATAGGACGCATCGGTCCATAGGACGCATGCATCCTATGGAGCATAAAATAGAAAAAAAATTACTTACCTGGGCTTGGGGGCGCTTCAGGGAGGCCTGTGGGGGCTTCGTGGAGGCCTGCGCGAGCCTCTGCAGGCCTCTACGATGTTCAGGTCGGCCGAAAATAGCGATTTTCGGCCATTTCCAGAAATGGCCGAAAATCGCTATTTTCGGCCGACCTGAACATAGGGGGGGGCTGCAGAGGCTCACACAGGCCTGCGCAAGCCTCTTGCAGGCCTCCCTGAAGCACCCCCAAACCCTAGGCTTCGGACCATAAGACGCACGCTTTTTTCCCCCCATGTTTTTTTTGGGGAAAAGTGCGTCTTATAGTCCGAAAAATACGGTAATTGGTTGTCAAACCAATGGGATACTGGGTAGATTCATGACAGATTCTTTATGTTTATTTAGGGAAATATTTCAATGGAGTAAAACTTGACACAACTAGACCAAGTGAAAGCTTTTGATAACATCCATCACAAGTACCTATGGGAGGTTTTGATTTGGAAAGGGATGCCGATTAAATTTGTCAAATTCCTAAAGTTGTTATATGAGGGGGCGACCGTAACACCACAAATCAACGGCTGGCGTGGTGAAAGAATTTCACTTCTATCAGGGATACGACAAGGGTGCCCTTTAAGTTCTCTATTATATGTGTTAGCATTAGATCCTGTGTTAGCAACGGTACATTTAGAGAAACAAATTTCAGGTATAAGCTTATTAATCCCTAATGCGCTCGGGCTCCTTCAAAAACAAAATTCAGGTTCAATGATAAATGAAGGAAACAAAACAAAAGGAAAAACACACACAAAACCAGAAAATTATATGATAACAAAGCTGGTAGCTCATGCAGACGATGTTTCAATTTTGATTTAAAAAAATGACTGTGAAATGAGAAAACTTATTTTGTTATTTGGAAATTATGAATTACGTTCAGGTGCAAAATTAAACATCCCAAAAAGTTTCCTTCTCACTCTCAGTGCGAGAGATGAAAATATAACAATAACCTCAGTGGAAGACATAATCAATCCCAAACCGGTAGCAAAAATACCAGAAAAACGTGAATCTAGAAAGCCATTGGGAGTCCATTTTTCAGTAAAAAATAACGGTTGGCATGTTAATTGGAACAATTGGCTCATAAAAGCAAAAGAGAAATTAAAAATGTGGAAAACATGGAAATTAACAGTTTACCAAAAAGCAATTTATGTTAAGACTTACCTGATACCGTATTGGTGGCGACCAATACAGCCATGGTCTATCCTCCTCCACAATGGGTAATTAAGGAAGCTGTAACCTTAATTTTTTTTTCTTTTGTGTGGGGTATGATCCGGTTTCCTCTGGCTAGAGCAACAGCTTTTAGGCCTGTTGTGGATGGGGAATGGGATCTTCCAGCCATAGGACGGATCTATCTTCCTTGTCAACTTTTTGTCCTTTAACTTTGGCAGATGGGCACAGATGGAGCTAGAAAAAAATAAAACAGAACTTGTTAAATTTTGGTTAATAGCATTTGCTACAGCATGGAAAAAGAAGAAATGGGGGGGATCGATCGCTGGTGGGAAGAGGGGCCCTGTCTCATATAATGTCACTCAAGTTATGAAGTACATAGGGCCCGATTACCTAGCTGAAATTTATGGATATGTAAAAAAGTATAAAATAGAAGCGACCTTATTAAAAGATGGAGATAGTGTGAAAACACTCAAGAAAAAATTGCATTCTCCTATATTGAAAAAATGTTATTTTACACCTGACTTAGAAAAGAAAAAGAACAAACTTTCATTATGTATATATTTAAGAGAACCTGTTTATCCAATAGATTTCTTTAATGACAGCAGGGTACCTATTTATTTGGGAACTGCAATGGCGATTCTATCACCAAGTTTAGGGGGTTTTAGCAACCAGACCCTGGTTATGTGACAATGACCAAATACGCATCAGATTGGCCTGTCGCAAACAATAAATGGCGACTGATCACTGGAGAAGCAAAAAGAGAGACTATCAAACACTTTGTCTGCGAGTGTCCTCCGGTCAAAGCAACGTGGAGAGAGCTTGCCCCAAAATTGGACTGGCCTGCCTTGGCAGCTCATACCTGGGAAGCAGTTGTGTCTGGAAGTGGAGAAGCTGAGTTTTTCCAGGGACCTAGGAAAAACGAAAAAGAGAACCACAAGTTGCAGTCAGAGGATATTGGATGGTACCCTGGTCCACAGTAAGACTAATAAATCTATTTGTATTATTAGCTTTAACTTACCAACAGTATAGGGAAATAAAAACTGGAAAGGAATGCAATATCAAGAGTTCAGTTGAATACATTTTGTTCAAGGTGAATGATTTTAAATTGTATGAAAAGGAACGAATGTCTAAGTTTAAATGGATTAAGTTTTGGCCCTGGGACCAGGGAACCACCACTCCAATAACTTGAAGATCAGTTAAAGGGGGGGGGGGAGAGAGAGAGAGAGACATAGACAAAGACAAAAGGCAAAGACTTAGAGATAGTTGAAATGATGTATTAGAGGTAAGTTAGTAAGGAAAGTATAAAGTATTAGTTAGCAAATAAAGCGAATCCCAGTATTGTGATGGTTTTCGCGAATGGGTTTGTATGAAACAAACGTAGTAGGATATCTTTTTAATAAAAATCTATATTCCTAAAAAAAATCTATATTCCTCACTGCCATCACTAGTCACTTGCCCACTGGTTGGCTTTCTTGAGCGAGCAGGGTCATGATGAAGAAGAGGCAGCTCCAAGGAGGGGGCGAGACAACACCGAGGTCATCTGAGCCCAAGCCTCCGAACCGTGGTGTCAAACTGTCAATCCAACAGTAGGTGGATTGGAGAGACTGTTGAGATGAGCGGGCTGTGAGAAGCATAGGGTACGAGTGCAACAGCAGCACCGGACCCAGGAAGAGCACACCGGGGGGTGAGCCGGAGGCAATCCAGGGGCCTGGTCCACGCCTAAAGTCGGACGCGCCTGCATCAGAGGGAGGAGGCATTCAGAGACACTGGGGACCTTGAGAATGGTGGAGACACACCCCCAACACATACACGTGCCAGCAGGGTGCAGATCAGAGCGGCAAAAAACACTCCTTGCTACCGCAGCTCTGCCTAGGACTTGTCTGTGGGCTGTAGGCAGGGTCTACTACACAGTCAAAATCCTGAGGGCGTAGAATGGACTGCACCACTTCCAGCAGGGAGGGTGAGTGAGTGAGTGAGTGAGTGGCTTTTTTATACTCTCCTATTTTGTGGTAGTGTTTTGTTTAAGCTCTGCAAGTAGAAAACAAGCACAGCAGCATACAAAGGGCTGGGCCAGAGCTTTTTCCTGATGTGCCAGGTTTTTATTTTCAGGTTTTAGAATGTGGGGAGCTCTCAAAAATGGTATCCCCTCACCCACCAGAAGTGTGAAGTGATATATAGTCCATACTGCCCCAGACCATCACAGCCCACCCGGAGTGGTCACTCTCATGGGTTGAACACCTGGAATCAGTATCAAGGGGCGGGGCCTGTTCTGTTTATGTTACATAAACCTGGATCTTGGATTAACAATACCAGTAATACTCAGCATTCTGCATATTTGTAGGCCACGTGTCTTTATGACCAAAGAAGGACACGTGGCCTACAAACGGTCCTACAAAGTGAGCCAGCCCTCTGTTAGCTAGCACTGCCCCCATTTCTTGATCAGCAAGGGGTGTCAGAGGCAACCCCGCTCAGTATTTTCCTTGTGTTCTCTGAGATTGGAGCTCCTGGGTGTCAATCAGCAGAAATCAGCAGGTGAAGCTCTTCCCACCATGGAGATCAAAGTGGTCTCCTGCCTGCTAAGCTCTGCCTATCAAGCTGATGTTAAAGGGCACAGTCACATTTGTTGACTGAAACGTTGGCAACTCAGCCCACTGTGGTCTTTGGTCAAATGTATTGCACACATCATGTTTGAAGCATGGCAAAACTCTGCTCAACAAGTTTAATACAGATGATGGTGACGAGAGTCGGTACTCTACTGTATGAACAAGAGTACATACTCTTGCATGTGGTACTCTTCTCTTGCATGTACCCTGCATATCCTTTTCCATACACCTTCAACTCTCTGTTGTTTAAAAGACGCTCCTGTCTGCTTCTGGCCTTAGGGCCAAATTAGACAATATGTTACTGTGTGATTGGGGTCTACATGCTTGATTTTCCCAAAGTAAATGGCACGCATGCCTCCTGATCTGGATCAGGTCCACAGTGACAGGGGCCACTTTCTCCCCGTCATGGTTCCAATTCAGATCAGGTCGCCACACCACTACTATTTTTCCCAGGAGAAAAGCTCCTTCAACCATTTTTCAAAATGGTCTCAAGAGAAAAACACCTCAGCCCTCGCCATTTCTCCCAGCAGCAAAGTTCAAAAGACCGTTCTCTCTTTTAGACGGGAAGAACAGAAGTGTTGTGGAAATAGTGTTGTGGAAATAGCGCTTTTCTGACTTCCTAGTACTGCCGGCTGGGTGCGACTCTTGTGCTAATGTTGATCCCTTCTTAATGGACACTCTCCTTTAAGCCAGCTGAGATCCAAGTCACTTTGCAGTAGACTTCCGGCAGATTGCATGGCCTGGAGCTCTTTGTTTGCGTGATTTGGCGATTTGGGGATTTGGTCAGATACATTTAGACAGATTCTAGCCTCTGACTGCTTGTATTTGGCCAGGAAAGAGCAGAATTCTCAAGCAACTGGAAAACAGTTCCCAAGTTCCGTTCTTCAACTGGGAAAGCCAAAACTGTAAGGACCGTCCTCATCAACATCAGTTGCTATTTTCAAGACTAAGCTCTGACTCAGGATGGGCAAGCTATTCCCCCTCAGACTCAACGCTTGTCTCCATCTCTGCAATATGGAGACAGCAGTAGCACCCTACCCTATGAGTTGTAAGAATAACTGAGAAAATGTACGTGAAACACTTTGGACACTCTAATGCTCTATAGAAAGACTAATTACTAATAGACTTGATCCCTACCAAGAGAGACGCTGAAAGACACAGATTTACAATGGAAGCTATATCCGTGGTCAAAACCCGCCATGATCACTAATCCCAGACACAGACAGGTGAATGGGTTGGGGAACTGATGACGCGGCACCGAGAAAGAGGTGCAGGAGCACCACAGGTCAGGGGTCCTGGGGGGGGGATGCTGCATTTGAGCGCAGCAGCCCCCAAGGAAGGTGCCCTGCACAATCTAAGTTTCACACCATCGACCTCTGTGATGTCACTAACAGCCGCCCAATCCTATGCTTTTCCCCTCACAGCATGCAGCCACATCAGAACAGGCTGCGCTTTGTACTATGGTGTGTGTGTGTGGGGGGGGGGGACTGAGAGGCTTGGGAGGGGAAAGGGAGAATATGTTCCCTTACCCCTCCATAAGCCCCTCGACCAGCAATGGGTCAGTCCTGTGCCAGCAATTTAGCTGGTGCAAGTCTGCGGAGACAAAGGGGGCATGTCAGCTGGCACCGAAAGAGATAGCATCGGGCACCAGTCACCCCCTCCCGCCTCTGACACCCCCCAGCCCTCCCCACTTCCCCCATTACGCCCACCCCTGCCCCATTATGCCCACCCCTCTGACTCACCTCCGCTGGCAGGCCTCTGTCATCCGTCGCCGCATGTGGGGGCGGGGCCTCAACAGCCTCTCCGGCGGGAGTCCAGAAGCATGCGCTCCCCGAGCGGCTTTCACGAAAGCCAGAAAGTGTGTTCTGCTGCCAGAACATCCATTCCCACGGCGGTAATGACCCATAGGATTGGGCCGTAAGGCACCCAATTTTCTAGAGGCCACATTTTCTAGAGGTGGTTTGCTGGTGTTTCTTCTGCATCTTTTCAGATTATGAGCCCTTTGGGGACAGGGAGCCATTTAATGATTTGATTTTGTCTGTAAACCACTTTGTGAGTTTTTTTTAATTGAAAAGCGGTATATAAGTACTGTTAATATATTAATATTAATATTAAACCTCAAGCAGCCACTTGCAAGGCTTGTGCAGTCAGGGTGGCCCTGATCCAGTTCTAGATGGTTGTGCTTTCAGGGGGAGTAGTAAGAGCTGACTCTAAAAATATTGTCATTTAAGAAGAGTCTGGCTCAGTTGGGAGAGCTGCTGCCTTCAAAGCCTGAAGACCGGTGAACTTGATAAGTTCGAGACACTCTGCTGGCAAAAAGCTGTGAAAGCCTCCGGGAGGAGAGATAAAAGCCTCCAGTTGTGTCGGTCGAGTGTGGGAGGCGCCAGTCAGCAGAATTGTCAGACTGTAAAAAGGATACCACCTGGCAAGTAGCCGTTCTTGAAAGATTGGACATTTATATATATTGTAAAAAAAAAAACCAAGGGGGGTTAGGTCAGCCTGCCCATGTACACCGCCTTGGATTAAAGTCAGAGGAGAAATCCAATGACCAAGAAAGGCGGTATATAAATACTGTATATTATTATTATTATTATTATTATTATTATTATTATTATTATTATTATTATATTGAGCTATTCAGGCTCATGGAGCAAGAAGAGCATGCCTGGGCTAAGCAACTACATTTTGCTTGTGCAAAGCAACTACTTTTTCACACATTCCCTGTGGCTAAAGATTCTTCTAGGCTTGGCCTGCAGCCATGCTCCTTGAACCCTGAACAAGGGTAGAATCATGTCATCTTCTGGCATGCAAGTTTAAAATTGCTCCTAAGTGAAGTTAAAAGTCTGCCTGCAATAATGGCACGTTTTAGATTTATGAAAAAAATAAGTTGACTGTTTTTCTTAATTATGGCAATGTACTTTTGGCATAGCCAACTTTAATTTGGGGATCATAGGAAAATGTATTCCAGAATTGATACCCAGAGAAACCTTCTCCTCTCCAGGCTGCTGCTATACTGTACAGTACTTATTACAGAACCAACTTTCACCATCTGCTTCCATCTGGTGGTGGACATTGGGCATTGCATAGGCTATATAAGTTATTTCTCTTCATATGAGAACTCACTACTCATGAACTTGCGTATCTGCAAGGGACACGTTTGCCACCTATCTCGCGTTTCCCGCAACACTGTCTCCCCTATCCGTGATCTGAATGTCTCTGCTGCCTTCCGAAGGTCTCTGCAGGCTTCCGGAATGCAGCAGAGATGTTCAAAGTGGCGCCTGTGACCAGCGAGCGCCGAGTCCTTTAAACCGGCTAGGGGAAGCTTCCACCAGCTATCGTAAAGGGGACCGTGCTGGTAACAGGAGCCATTCTGAAGGTCCCTGCAGCCTCCAGAAGGTCTCTGCAGCATTCAGAGACCTTCTGGCACCTCCTGCGACACTCTGCTGGCTTCCAGAGGGCCTTCACTGGATTACTCTGATGGCAGCTAAGGTTCCCCTTCCCCCCTAAGATTCTCCTTGCATCTAACCGCATTGATCCCATTGGATCTATGGTTCGTTATCTGCGAATTCGCTATCCACTTGGGTTTCCAGGAACCTAACCCTAGCGGATAATGAGCACTGACTGTATCAGATTCTTGAGAATCTTGCAGCCTGATTTTGGTCGCTACAGGTGGGTTGTGTGTGTCCTCACCACAAATGCATACACAGTAGCATAGCAAGCGTGGGGAGGGTGGGGCAGACCGCACCAGGTGACACACTGGAGTGTCACGTGAGGGGGTGCCACTGAGGCCAGCCAACCGCTGCCTCCCCATTCTTTCTCCCAGCCAACTCTCGGCCTCTGCGGAGCTGCTGCAGACCTCCGAATGTAGCGCTGTGCTTAGAGGTCTGCAGTGGCTCTGGAGAAGCCGAACGTCAGTCGGGAATCTGCTGGAGAGGGAACAGAGGGGGCAGCCACATCGCGAAGTCACCACCGCTCTCCTCTAAAAGTGATATTGCTATGTCACTACCCCAGGTGGCACTCCGCCTGCCTACAACGCTGTGCATACCTTCCCATTTTACATTCACTTTGCGATGGGCTAATGATTGCCACTAACGGGACCTCGTGGGTGATAGATAAGCCAGTCAGCAGTGCCAAATTTAAGCGTTTGGTAGCATCTCAGTCAACAGCAGCATTTTGCACATTGTGGCTGTGTGTATGGAGGGAAGGATAAAAAGGTAAAGGTGACCCCTGACAATTAAGTCCAGTCGTGTCCGACTCTAGGGTGTGGTGCTCATCCCCATTTCAAAGCAGAAGAGCCAGTGTTGTCCGAAGACGCCTCCGTGGTCATGTGGCCGGCATGACTCTCCTTGCCGCAGTGCGTAGCATGCGGCTGGAACACGGAGCGCTGTTTACCTTCCCACAAGCAGTACCTATTTATCTACTCACATTAACATGCTTTGGAACTGCTAGGTTGGCAGGAGCTGGCCAAGCAACGAGAGCTCACCCTGTCGCGGATTCGAACTGCTGACCTTTCGATCGACAGCTCATGGTTCAGCGGTTTAACCCACTGCGCCACCTGCTGGCCTGGAGGGAAGGATACAGCCTTGTAATTTGTGTTTTATAAGTACAGTGTTGTGTAAGCTGATAATCATGGCTCCTAAAGAACGCAGTAAGCACCTTTTAAATTACTTTTTAGAGAGTGAAATAGCTTAGTTCTGTGGCAGAAACTTCAACTTCCGAGGTCTTGGAACGAATTACCGAAAAACAATGTGTTATTGAGTTCACATTACCTATTTTCACAATACAATGGTGTCTGCATTGTTTGCAGATTACCGCCATAAAGCAGGGGTCCACTGTACATTGTAGAAGGCTCTTCTACGCGTATATTGGATTGGTTCAACTCCGCCATAGTCTGTCCTGAACTGATTGAAAAGCAAAGCTGCCTGCCACTGGAAGGTCTCTCTCTGCCCTTCCCCTCCCAGAGTTCTAGCTAGGCAACAGGAGCACTGGGAAATTTCATTTTCCCAGAGCTCCTGCCAGGTGGCCCACATGTCCTAACACGCCTGACACAGTATACAGCATAGCCTGTGGAAGGCATCAGAGAGGGAAGAGAGACCTCCCCCCATTCTACTGGTACTAGAGCAACAAAGAATACAAGGAATGGGGGGGGCTCAGACCCTGCTGTGCTCCTGATGACGTCAACTGGGGGCACAACAGGATCCAAGTTGGGCTGGGAATAAACCAAACTATTTTCTGAGCTTGGGGAAAACAGTTTATCTTTTCCCCAGCCCAATTCCAAGTCTGACTGGGGGGGTTCTTTCCATGCCTAGTTTGTTCTGTGGGAGAAAAATAATCTAGATAAATGCAATGCAATGTGACCTCACTAGCTGCCTCACATGTGAACAAGCACCTCAGTGTGAAAGTGCTCTCGCCAACATGCACGTGTTCTAGAGAGCCTTTGCAATTCCTCACCCTGTTCAGGTAGTTAACTGGAGGCCACGGGGTGGAGGCTGAGACTCGGCAAAAAATGCATGCATGAAGGGGGTGTTGTTTTTCAATGGGGTTCATACTGGCAGGGGCATCAATCTGCCCCAGTTCAGGTGATGGGGCTGCTTGGGTGTCTCCTGTGGCTGAGCCGTTAGCAGCAGCTTGATGTGTGCAGACATACGCCGGTGATCACGTGTCTCTCCATGGACGGTGCGAGAAGCTGCTCCTGACCTAGCTGCTGAAAAGGGGGTGAGAGCGAGGAGGGGACCTTCTTCAGTTGGCACCCCCCTCATCTAAGCTGGACTGTTGCAAAGGCCCGGCTGGTCCAGAAGTTGGCCAACTCAGGGAGAACCAATGAACTTTCTGGAGACAGAACCCGAAGAGTGCAGCACCACTGCCCCCTTGTGGTGAGCCTCACTCCACAGCCATGCCACAGTTAGGCCTACAAGCCCCCTTCTGCCTAGGACGGTGTGCCACCCATTCCAGCTGCCTGTGCCACTGGCAGCACCCGTGGCCACCTGTTTGCCGCCCATGGATGGCATTACTGAGTGAGTTACCCTGTCGCTTGTGCGCAACAGGAAATGCAAGATGTCCTGGACTGGAATATGGATGATGATGCAAGAAAGACGGCAGCTAAAAATAGGCTCTCGTTTCCAGATGCTGAAGCGTTGCGAGATTGACAGTGGCTGGTGGAGAGGGAGCTCTCTCCGGCCTGGATCCAGCAAAGCCCTAGAATGTGTGCTTAACGTTCAGCATGTCGGTGGTAATCCTAATGGAATGGCTCCTGCCCCCCCTCCCCCCCATGATTAAGAGCTTTGCCAGCTATATTTGGCAAGCAGAGGAAGGGGTCCTATTGCTGCACTACAGTGACCTCTGCTGGGCAAACCAAAATATTTTTGTTTTGTTTTACAAGCCTATTTTTGTCCATCAGGACAATCATCGGAACAACTCGGTAATTTATTCATTACAGAAATGACCCTGGACAAATTTATTAAACACCAGCTATCAAGAGGATGGCTTCCCTGTATTCTTTTGTTCCAGAGGAACATGGTATGTTTTGTATATAACTTAATCTGTATTTAATGCTACAGCCAGGTAGATGGTAGACCCCCAGCCCACCCCCAGCCCTGAAGAGTTGTTCTAGGAAAGGTGCAGCTATTCTCAGCTGATAAATCTGTATCTGACACTATGAAAAGGGCAGCAAACCTCACTGCTTTACCTCTCTGGGTAACCTAGCTGGCTCTTTATGGTGGTTTATTTAGAATATTTGCATCCCACCCAAGGCACCTGACAATAACCATTTCAGAATACATTACATTGAAATGATGACATATGTAGAGTCAAAGCAGCAATAAAAACAATGTGGAGTCAAAATCACACACACACACACACACACACACACACACACACACACACACACACACACACACACACACACACACCGTGTAGTTGTCCCAGATACAGGCAGTGAAGAGGAGAGCATTTCAGTGACTGTCTGAAAGCCAGTTGAACCACCAGCAGTGCCTCCTGGTGGTTGGTGGCTGCCATTTTCTTACCCATAAGGCCCATCAACCTATCGGAAATGGGCACAGAAGAAATGGTGGCTGCTGGGTCTGGGAGGGAGAAGTGTGAAATGGCTGCCATCATGGAAACAGGTGGCAGTGAAAAGTAGGCAAGACTGTGCTAGTTTCAGGGAATGTAACACACGCCTTCCCCCCCCCCCCCCGAATTCAAGCTCAACATTCTCAACACAGAACACGCATCTCAACTGCCAATAAAAGCAGAGGAGCAGCAGACATAAAGTCAATACTCTGTTAATACCTTGGGGAAACCATAAGAATCTTCAACTGTTATTGAAAAGCTAATCAAGCAGCCAAGGGTCTCTGGGAAGAGTATTTTTTACTGAAAAGGTGTTTTTTCTCCAGTTGCCACTCACCAGAACCCTGATGTGATGCTGCCCAAAGAGAGATGAGGGTGTTTGAGTCCTATCTCAAAGAGCAGGCAGGTCCCGACAGGGGCAGGGGGCATCTCAAGTTTGATGTTGCCGCAAATGCTGAAGCTCTGTGCTGCATCCAGTCAGTGATGTATCTAAGTAACTAGGTCACGAGTGCGAGTACGAGCCATTTTTGCACGAGTGCGAGTCCAAGTGCGAGTCAGTGTCAAATTTTTTGGGCAAGTGCGAGCCATTTTTGCACGAGTGCGAGTCGAGTACGAGTAAGGCCAAAAACCATGAGTCACAAGTCACGAGTCGAGTCACTTTACTGGAAAATGGCTTTTTTCCCTGAAAATGGGGTGGGTGGGTGTCTGTGTGGGGGGGGGACCTCTGAGGCTTTTAAAGCACCCACTTGGCTTCCCCTATGACTTGGAAAATGACTTGGAAATGGCAAGTCGTTATCCCCACGAGTGCGAGTCAAGTGCGGGTCCCGTGGGTCACGAGTACGAGTGCGAGTCAGTGGGTCACGAGTAGGAGTACGAGTACGAGTCAGGGAAAAAGTGACTCAGTCGCACTTGCGAGTTAAGTCATTTGACTCGAGTCCCCATCCCAGGTTCATAGTGAGCATTCCAGTTACCAGAGCGGGGGGGGGGGGGGGATGTCTGCCTGCACTGCATTCCTATTTTCCAGTGGCGTCACCCCCCTGGCGCACGTCACCCTCCGGAGGCCGGACGCTCCGAGGCCGGGGAGCGAACGGCCCGGCCGGCGCTCTAGGGCCTTCTAAAAAGAAGAGGCCCAAAGCGAGGGTTTGCGCATGCGCGAAAAACTTAGTTCGCGTTTTAACGCAAGCGCTCCAGGGCCTTCTGAAAAGAAGAGGCCCAATGCGCTTGCATTAAAACGCGAACTTTTAAGATTTTCGCGCATGTGCAGACCCTCCTGAGGGCAAGAGGGCAGGCCCTTGCCCTCAGAAAAGGGTTTGCGCATGCGCGAAAATCTTAAAATTTCGTGCTTTAGCGCAAGCGCTTTGGGCCTCTTCTTTTTAGAAGGCCCTGGAGCGCCGGCCGGGCCGTTCGCTCCCCGGCCTCGGAGCGTCCGGCCTCCGGAGGGTGACGCGCGCCATCACGGAGGTGACGCGCGTCACCCCCCCCCCGGTGTGCGTCACCCCCCGGCGGCCCGGCCCGCCCGCCACGCTACAGTGACGCCAGTGCTATTTTCTCTTACCAAGAAGTTCCACCACCATTGGGAGAGTCAATGCAAGTGAATGTGCTACGTTGCCGTCAAGACTTGTGCAGAAAAATGGACGTCGGTAGGTGCTGCTTGACATGACCGAGGGGGTCAGCGATGCTCTATTTCTGCACAAGTTTCCTTCAATGGACAGGAGTGGGAGGTCTTCCTTTACACCCTCCACCTCCAGGTCCCTGTCTTGCTCATGGGGAGCCCCCTCAGCATCCGGTGTGCTGTTTGTGGATTTCTGGCACCTGCTCCTTGGAGGCAGCAAGGGATCACCTGCCTGTTGGGGATGAGCGCTGCTGGCTCCACCATCGGTGTTCAGCTGGTTGGCCAGAGCCACTGATCTGAGGCAGGATTTAAAGGCCATAGATTTAAAGTCAATTTTGTAGGCAAAAGAGCGGGAGAAAGAACACAGTGTGGAGGAGAGGCCAAGTACAAGTCAGGATATAACATCTCCTCCTCCTCGCATTTCTCGGTGCTCTGACAGTGTAATGAATGTGGCACAAACGTGGAGGGGAGGGGAAAAGGAAAACAAACCCTTCCAGGTGCCAAGTAAAATAATGGCCAGGTCCTGCAGAAAGGTCTCTGATGCTTCTGAGAGAGGAGGAGCCAAGCAGCAGCGGCGCCTTGTCTCAGCAGAGCCAACAGACGGGGGTCTGCAGTGGCCTCACCTCTGCACTGGAGACAGCCAGGAGGCATGGCTGGACATGGAAGAGCCACTGCTGGGGGAAGAGCATCCATCTGTGTCTCCTGCAGAAGGTCCCAGGTTCAGTCCCTGGCTGGCAGCATTTCCAGGTAGGGCTGGAAAAGAACGACCCTTCTCTGTCTGAAGCCCTGGAGAGCTGCTACCAGTCAGAGTAGACAGTGCTGCAGCAGGTGGTCCAATCAATGGTCTTTCTCAGAAGGCAGCCATACCTGTCCATATGACTAGAAAGAGGTTGGCACACTGACTACCAGCCAGCCCCTAAGTCTCCCAGCACAAACACCTCCACATATCCCCAGGTACATCGTGCCTTTAAGCGAGATTCCAGTGGTTGTTGTGAGTCACTTGGTGAGACGATGATGGCTGAAAAGTGGGGAACAAATAGAACACATTGTTTTCTGCTTGTTGTCTTGCACGTGTCTGTTCTTCCTCTCACCCCCCCCCCTTCACTGCCCTCAGTTTATGTGTCTCTAGAATGTTAAGCAATTTTTTTGTGTGTTCTGGACATTTATGGGTGCAAGACAGGCAACCTGGACAAAACAGGAGATGGATTAATGACGGTGGAAGAGGGGGCTGGATTTTGAACAATTCCACAATGATAACAACAGGGACATAATAATTTAATCATTAGAGGCCTCTTTTCTTCCCAATAGTTTTGTACCACCTAAAGGGACGATAGAGCCATTTTTCAGGGGGGGAAAATTTGGTTGTTATTTTAGATTTAATTCTTCTTTCATTTCTATTAGTATTGATTGTTAGAGATGATGAGAAATCTTAATAGATTGCTGATACGGAGTGGAGAAGAAAAGTATCCCTGATATCCCCCCCCCCCCAGCTGCATCATTGTCTTCTTCTCCTCATTTGTCCTTTTCAAGGCATTGTGCTTTTTTTTTTCAAATAAAAAATGTGTTAAATCTTGTGCAACAATCAATTCAACTATACAAGTTTGACTATTCAAATTACTTTTCCAAAAGTACTTTAAAATGCATTAAGTTATTAATTGCCTGCTGGCACTTTAATCAAATGGGGAAATTGACATAGCCAGAGGCATGTGTCTTTTTGTGGAAAGGAAATGTATTTAAGAAGAAACAGCAGCTCTTACTGCTTAATTTAAACTGAGAAAACTGTGGAAAATCAACTGCTATGGAAAATTAATAAAACATTTCCAGCTGCAAACAGTGACTAATTGTACAAGACGAAGACTGTCTGGAATTAATAACTTGCAATCTTCTGTGTGAAGAACCCCCTACCAGTTCAATTTACTGGGAGATTAAATTACTTCTAAGTTTGCCATATTAAAACAGAACATGAATCAAATGTTACTGAAAGCACATCTATTATTTACTGTCTGTGATATGGATATAATTATTTCCAAACAACCACAATGTAACGTGACCGGTAATATTTAAATGACTCTCTAGCAAACATAGCTGCTGCCACCAGGGCTCCTGGAAAAGCGCAGCGCCAAATAACGCTTCCCGGGCACAGTGGCCTGTTTCCAGTTCTGGAACTGGAGCAGTTGCCGCAACTCTTTGGCTCCTCATCCTTTCCCCAGCAATAGGAATTAAGAATTGGCCTCACCAAAACCAGCCCAGAAAGGCACTTGCTAGCATGGGATTCTGAAAAAGGTGTCCCTGCTGGATCAGCCAAGAATTACATTTGCCAGGTTTTTATTTACTAAGAGAAATGCTGCTGGATCAAACCAAGGTCCCATGATCTTCCCCAGTGCTCTGTTTCCAACAGGGGTCAGTCGGATGCCTCAGTCTGTTGTTGTTGTTCAGTCGTTAAGTCGTGTCCAACCCTTCGTGATCCCAAGAACCATATCCGGCCAGGCCTTCCTGTCCTCCACTATCTTCCTGAGTTCACTCATTTTCATGTTCGTTGCATCGGTGATGCTGACTAACCATCTCATCCTTTGCCTTCCACTTCTCCTTTTGCCTTCAATCTTTCCCAGCATCAGAGTCTTCTCCAGAGACTCCTCTCTTCGCATTAGGTGGCCAAAATATTTGAGCTTCAGCCTCAGTACCTGTCCTTCCAGGGAACAGTCAGGGTTGATTTCATTTAGGATTGACTGATTTGATCTCTTAGGGACTCTCAGGAGTCTTCTCCAGCACCACAGTTCGAAAGCATCTATTCTTCGGCGCTCAGCCTTCCTTATGGTCCAACTCTCGCAACCGTACACTGCTACTGGGAACACCATCGCCCTGACTATACGAACTTTTGTTGGCATGGTGATATCTCTGCTTTTTATTATGCTATCTAAGTTTGCCATAGCTTTCCTTCCAAGGAGTAAGCGTCTTTTAATTTCATGGCTGCTGTCTCCGTCTGCAGTGATCTTGGAGCCCCAAAAAGTAAAATCTGTTACTGCTTCCATTTCTGTCCCTTCTATTTGCCAGGGATTGATGGGACCAGATGCCATGATCTTAGTTTTATTAATGTTGAGTTTCAAGCCAACTTTTGCACTCTCCTCTTTCACTCTCATCAAGAAGCTCTTTAGTTCTTCTTCACTTTCTGCCATTAGGGTGGTATCTGAGGTTGTTGATGTTTCTCCCGGCAATCTTGATTCTGGCTTGCGATTCATTCAGCCCTGCATTTCTCATAATGTACTCTGCATATAAGTTAAATAAGCAGGGTGACAAGATACAGCCTTGCATTACTCCCTTCCCAATGTTGAACCAATCGGTTGTTCCATGGCCAGTCCGAACTGTTGCTTCTTGACCCGCATACAGGTTTCTCAGGAGACAGGTCAGGTGGTCTGGTACCCCCATCTCTTTAAGAATTTGCCACAGTTTGTTGTGATCCACACAATCAAAGGCTTTTGCGTAGTCAATGAAGCAGAAGTACTACTCAGTCTACTAGGGCATGAAAACAGCTGTCCTCCCTCATGGTCTTCCTCCATCCTGTCATCTAACTTTCCAGGATACTTGTATTGCTTCTGAACATTTAGCTAGCAAAACCTGCCCCAAACATAGGACAACTAGCTTTTTATTTTGAAAACACTGCAATGCTCTCCCAAGTGGGTAAGAGCCAGAGCCAGAGCAGAATCGAGCAAGGGAAGGGAAGGGCCAGATCTGGATTTACTCATTCTTCATAGTGGTTACCTGGAGGAATAATAATTCTATGCGTCAGGGCCAGTAAAACACTAATTGGTTGGCAGCCTTATCAAAACCTTTTCAGGTTGCAATTATTAAGCTATTGGGAGTTAGAATCCCTTGCTGAGAGCAGTTCAGCTGTAACCAGTGAAAACCTGGGCCCCCAAAGCTAAACAGAACAAGAGTGACATCAACTGCTGCTGGAACAGTGGCTGGACATATGTTCAGGGCAAGGAGTTACTCAACTCCATAGCCTGGGGGCCACTGCCGAAAAGACCCTGGTGAGGCCAATGGTGAGGCATGAAGGAAGGTCTCTCAGCTGATCTCAGGGGAATGGGCAATTTCATACAGATGGGAGCAGTCCTTTATGTACTCTGGTCCCAAGCTGTTTAGGGCTTTAAAGGTCAAACTCAGCACACCTGGAATTGCAACTGAAAACAGCTCGGAACCAATGCAGCTGGCAAAGCAAAGTGTGGCAATGTACCCACCTTGTCCTGGTCAAGAGAGTCACACCGCAGCATTCTGCATGCGCTGAAATTTCTGCATGGCCTTCGAAGACAGCCCAGCATTAAACACGTCAGTGTAATTCAAATGTGATGGAACCAAAGCATGGATAACGAGAGTCAGGCCTGACTGTCCCAAGAAAGGAAACCATTGAATCACCAGCCTAAGGTGGGCAAAAGCACCCCAGGCCACAGCCAGCATCTGGGCATCCAGGCCCAAGGTTCTCCCAGGTGCACCCCAAAGCAGTGAAGCTGCTCCTGCAAGGGAAGTGTGTGCAACCCCATCCAGAACAGGCTGACCACCCATAACCTCATTCGCAGATCCATCCAGAACAGGCTGACCATCCATAACCTCATTCGCAGATCCATCCAGAACAGGCTGACCATCCATAACCTCATTCGCAGATCCATCCAGAACAGGCTGACCATCCATAACCTCATTCGCAGATCCATCCAGAACAGGCTGACCATCCATAACCTCATTCGCAGATCCATCCAGAACAGGCTGACCATCCATAAACTCATTCGCAGATGTCTTAAACAATAGCACCTCTTGTCTTGGGCAGATTGAATGTCAACGTATTCATCCTCACCCAGCTCAGCATCAACTCCAGAAGCAATCCAGACCACCCACAGCACCCCTAGTGCCAGATGGCAAGTACAGCTGGGTGTTAGCTGCATACAGGTGACACCCAACCTCCTCCAAGGGCTTTCCTCAGCAGCTTCATATAGATTTTAAACATTGGAGGCAGAACTGAACCCTGTGGGATGCAGAAGGTCGACAACCACATGGTCCAGCAGACACCGCTCAGTACCACCTTCTAGTATCTACCCTCTCAGAAGGATAAAAAAACCCAAGCCCCATCCTGGCCAGGCATTCCAGAAAGATACCATGCTGAATGGTGCTGCATGGTGCTGAGAAGTCCAGCAGAGCCAGTAGGGGCACACTCCCCCCCCCACACCCCGTGTCCTATCCTGGGTGTAGGTCATCGACTAGGATAGTCACGGGCCTCTCCTGTCTCAAACCCTGGCTGGAAACCAGATGAAACAGGTTGAGAGAGTCAGACTCATCCAGGAATTCCTGGAGCTGAATGAACCCAGAATGGTAGGATTGCAGGGGGGGGGAGCAGTTCAGGAGAGGGTGGAGGCAGGTGGAGGGTGGAGGACAATTCAGGAGAGGGTGGAGGTAGCAGGTGCTCCCTGAGAGATGCGTTTATCAGCCTCTGTGCAGAATGGGATCCCTTCACCTAAATAGAAACACCCTTTCTGTGTGTAACATGGTGCTGGGGCAACTTCTTCCTTCCTTGTGACCTCACTGAGACCTGCATGTCCACCAGAAAGGCTTCCTGCCAGATCCAATCAGTTAGTCATAGCTCAGATCTTGACGGCCTCTATGTGAGATGTGTGCGGACAGCACCCTGGAAACTGCTCTGCCGCGGAAGCGATGAAGAGTGGGGCGTTTAATTCCAGCAGCCCTCGTGTGCTCTCAGAATGGGCAACCTTTTCCCCTTCCACTATCAGATTACAGCCCGTTGCATAATTATATTACCTGGATAATTAAATAGACATTTTGAAGCTTCAGAGCTGCGCTAGATTGTGGCGTCATTCCTAATGGAATTAAGCAGGCTTTGGTCTAAGAAACACAAGATCTCATTACTTTCACTGACACCACATTAAATCCTCCGCTCAAAGTAATGATTTGATAAGGCCCAGTTCATACAATACGTGAAAGAGCACTTGTCTCTCTGCCTGGTTTTGGTGCTCTTGCACCTTGGAAATTCCGATGGGAGGGACCATCGCTCAGGAATAGAGCACCTGCTTTGCCTGCCCACGGTCTGCAAACGTCATGCTGTTGGGCCAGAAGAAAGGTGTACAGGTGGCTCCACCCTTGAAAAGAATCAATGGGAAGAAGGATGTGTTGGCCTCCTGGTTCCACATTTCTGCAATTTGGGAGATGTGATCCCTTTTTGAGGGATCCCTTCGAATGCCCACACGCTTTTGGTTGGGAAGCAGTGTTGTCAGCAGAAAAGCAACTGCTTCTCTCCCATTAAAACCAACTGCAACAGGTGAAACAATGTACAGTACTGGATGATGTTTGCAATGTACAAATGCAATATAAATGAATGCAAGCCACGGGCAGCCCATCCGCCAGGCCAGGTGGTGCAGGATTGCACCATCAGGAGCAGATCGCAGGGGGCCGAGAGGGTGCTCAGGGAGCTCCTTCATTTGTGCGGTCCCTTGAAGGGAAACACAGAAACCCTGCACTTCCATCTTTGAAGAAACCACGACAAGGTAAGGCAAGCGGTTTGTGTGTGTGTGTGTGTGTGTGTGTGTGTGTGTGTGTGTGTGTGTGTGTGTGTGTGTGAGTGCAGAGGTGGCAGCAGCAGACTTGGGGTGGCATCAGGCCTTCTGGGTTTCACTGCTCCTGATGTGTGCCAACACAAATGAAGACTGGCACCCCACTGGGTTTTAATCACACCCGTCATTGGTCAAATCCATCCACCTGACCATGGTTGACGGGAGGTCCTGGGGAGCTGGTCCACGCTTCCTGCTGTTGAGGTAGCCAAAGCAAAAGGTAGGATCTTGCTACCCCAGAACTCCATAAAAGGAAAGGGCTGGATTGAGAGGTGGTACGTTTTGTCCCAGCACCTGGAGAAATACCTCTGCATTGTTGTCACATCCCTCCAGACCTGCAGACAAAGAAGGGAACTGCAGTTAGGAATGCAAATTGTGCTGGGGACAAGTCTAGGTAGCCTGTGTTAGGATTTCGTTTCAGTTGGCTCTGTAGTCAGCACCTGATCTTGTCTAAATGTCAAGACCTGTTTTAGAATATTTGAACATTGCCTAATTTTCTTTTGTACCCTCTTCCCTTTTTAATAAGCTATTTTTATTTGGGAAAATACATGATTTTGTTTCAATAAGACCAAAGCAGAGAGCGATTTCCCCCCTCCCCCAGCAGGGTCAATGTCTAGTTGCAGCAGGCCCTGGAGCAAAAATCCCTCAAATGTCTCTCACGCCCACTCCGAGATGCCTCACCATTCCCCTTTTCCCTCCCTCCCCACTAAACGTGCCCTCCAAGGTGGGATAGAAATCATCATCATCATCATCATCATCATCATCATATTTTAATTTTATTATCATTATCATTAACAACAACAACAACAACAACAACAACGGTCCAGGCAGGTGGGCAGCTAAGTCCCTGTGGGTCAACAAGGAGGAGAGGAAGGGGGCTGTGCCAGGGTGAAATGTGTCCTTTCCGTGGACTGGCTGGGTAAAGAAGGAGGAGAATGCTATTGCACCTCCTCCTCCTCTTCCCTGCCAATGAGGGCAAGTAGGTGGGCCTGGCTGCTGGAGTGAGGCCTGCCCCTCGCTTTCTTCTAGAACAGTGTTTCTCAAACTGTGGGTCAGGACCCACTTGGTGGGTTGCGACCTGATTTCTGGTGGGTCCCAGGTGATGGAAAGATCAGATAAGTAATTGCCACAAGCCCTGAGGCTATTCAAAAATTAGATAGCTACTAAGTGCCCTCCATAGAGCTGAGCTCCTGCAGTTTGCAAGATAGCTGCTAATCACCTTGCAAGCAGCTGAGCTCTCTACTTGTAAATACATATATTTATTTATTTCTAGATCATCTTTTTTTTTAAGTCTTGTAAAGCTAGGTGGGTCCCGATAGAGTGTCATTTTAAAAAGTGGGTCCCGGTGCTAAAAAGTTTGAGAACCACTGTTCTAGAATGTTCATGGCTAACACGGCAAGGATGTGTACGTAGGACCAGAGGAGCTGGGGTGGACGAGGTCAGTTGGCTTCCCAACCACTGCGCCATCAGCTTTTGCGCTGAGAAAACCCAGTTTGCTGCCGGCCCGTGCCAGAGGGGAAGAAGGGCACCCCTTTTCTGCCTTTCTGGGACTGCCTGTGCCAGGGTGCCATGTCTGCCACCTCCCCCAGAACAGAAGGCACCCCAAGGTCGGGCGCAGGGCTTCCCTGCCTTGCCTCTTTCCCCAGCCCTGCACGGTGCCTGCTCATGGTGGCCCCACCAGACCACCGCAGAGTTCAAGATCCACTTTCTTTGCCGATCCTGAGCACCCGCCTCTGCTGAACAGCTTCACGGAGCTCCTCGCATTTTGAGAGAGAGGGAAGTCTCTTGTCATCTCAACTCTCCGTCCCACGCACCATTTTTCAAACCTCGCTTGTGTCTCTCCGAGTTGCCTTGTTTCTCAGCCCCAAATGGTTTTGCCGACAGTGGGAACAGCAACGCCTCGTTTTGCTAGCCGGCGGCAGTGTTGAACACGACCGCACTTATTATTAGGCTCAACGTAATCCACATTTGCTGGAGCATCAAAGGCATAGATAGAGACCCAACCATGGCAACAAATTACAAAGGCAGTGAGCCCCATGTTACATTTCTCTGGCCAGTTTGTCGCTGTTGTGCACTCTACGGAGATGGGCCTGAAGGCTGGCAGAACAGCACCTGCTGATCACATTTTCCATTAAGAAAAATAAAATAACTACCAAGGACAAACAGCTTAAGCCAGGGCCTGAGCCTTTCAACCAAAGGTTCTTTCCCCTGGGAGACCTTCAAGCTCAAACACCCCAACAAGTGTCCTGCTTCTTCATCCATCCTGAACAAATCGAAGCCACTGAATGAGTTGCCCCGAGGCGGCTTCCCTGACAATCGGCTTCCCTTTGTTTCAGCAAGAACAAAATCTAGCTTTGAAGATTTTCCCCCCACACACACACACACACACTTGTTACAAGGGAAACTTCTTTCGTTTAATCCAGTTTAGCCTTTAATACCCGACCTGGATCAGGCATGTTGCTTAGATCACGCAGGCCTCATGCCGAAGTCGTGCTAGCCTAGAGCCCCCCCCTCCAGCCCCTGGTTTCAGCGGTGCAAATGTCCCTGGCTAATAAGCATCCCAACTTTTAGGTCATCTTTCACTTTGAACTAACCACCTGCCCTTTTCACAGAGAGAGAGAGTAGGAAACCCTGTCCAAATACCAAACAGGTCTAATCGGCTTTCAGGAGCCTTCGCCGTAAACAGGCCTTTCTGTACAGGTCTCCCCCCATATTCACTGGGAATATGTTCCAGGCCCCTCCGTGGATACTTGAAACTGTGGATAGGAGCGAACACCCCCTCCATGGTTTCCTGAGGGCCCTCTGTCCTGCCTCCCCTGTGGGCAGGTACACACACACACACACACACACACACACACACACACACACACACACACACACACACACACCAGCTCTTATTTTTCTTTCAGCAAGCTTTGTTTCTTCCTTAAAACAAACAGAGAAGCAGCCTCCATTGCAGGCAAGTAGAACAAGACTAAGTCCTAGAGAGGCTCTGCAAAGTTTCTGTTAACCTTGCAGAGCCTCTCTAGGACTTAGTCTCGTTCTACTTGCCTGTAATAAATCTCCTGTTTGTTTAAGGAAGAAACAAAGCTTACTAGGGAAAAAGTAAAAGCCTGGGGGGGGGGGGTCCCCGCGATCCGTGGATAGCGAATCTGTGAATATGGGGGCCCACCTGTATTCAGTTAAAATACCAGGAGACATCTGTTGCAGGAGGTGTGAGAGGCCTCCATTCTCTAAGCAATGGTTTTTAATGGACTACAAGTTACATTCTTGGGACTCCCAAGAAGGGACGTGTCACTCTGCTGATTGGGGGGGGGGGGGAGATCAGCCAATGCAGCAGGCAGGTGGCCAGCGATGGAATACATATTTGTTGGAGACACCCATCCTAGTCCCAAGGCCACGTGATCTTGGGAGCTGCTGAGAGAGAAAGCTGGGATGAGAGCTGGTGTGGTGGAATGGCTGGGAGTCCAAGCCTCTGCTTGACTCTTGCCTCTGGCCTCACCTCACTAAATGGCCTTAGGTAAGCCACTTCCTCTCAGCCTCAGTTTACCCCATCTGAAATATGGGGATAATAATTCTTGCTTACCTTACAGGGTTGTTGTAAGGACTGTACACATGAAGTGCTTTGCACACTCAGAAAGTGCTATGCCAGTGCTACGGACTTTTATTATTATGTTCTCTATGCGTGCAGGACTGCCAAGAAAAAACATTGAAGGCGCACCTACACATGAAACACCCAGGCTGCGTTCTGCAAGGAAGACTTGGCTCTTCTGAGCATAGAGTTTGGCTTCCTAAGAACTTGAAGAGCCTTGTAAGAGCAGCCAAAAGTTCCATTAAGAAAGACCAGCAGCATGCTGAACCCTGACCCAAGTCTCAGGGACTCTCAGGAATAGCGTGAGATCTAGTGGAGGGGGGGGGGTTGCCACTGAAGAAGGGAGTGGGTGGAAGTACCATTCCAGTTGTGCAACACTCCTCCGCATCCAACCCAATATAATTCGTAGCAAGGTCTGTCTCCACAATCAGCTAATTTGAACTGAATATGCTCTTTTTTATTCTGAAGTACACTGGGGGAGATTGCATTAGAATGAAACATTGTCTTCATCGTTACATTGCTGGGTAGTTCCTCCGGAGGAAGGACATATATGTTTGGAATGAGGATTGAGGAAATGCCAATCAAATCTTCCTTGAGTAAGCAGGTCACCATTGACTGGGCTCCAAATTTGTGTTTGGAATAGGACTCAAGCAGGAGCCAGGTGGAGCTCCACCTTCCCCTGACATCAGAACATCAGAAGAGCCCTGCAGCTGGATCAGGCCAAAGGCCCATCTAGTCCAGCTTCCTGTATCACACAGTGGCCCCACCAGATGCCTCAGGGAGCACAAGACAACAAGATACTTGTATCCTGTCGCCACTCCCTTGCACCTGGCACAAAGAAAACCTACTCCTACAACCAGGAGGTTGCTTATCCCCATCATGGCTTGTAAGCTGTGATGGACTTTTCCTCCATAAATCTGTCCAATCCCCTTTTAAAGGCATCCAGGCCAGGTGCCATTCACCACCTCCTGTGGCAAGGAGTTCCACAAACTAATTACATGCTGGGTAAAGAAATATTTTCTTTTGTCTGTTTTAATCCTCCCTCCACTCAATTTGAGTGGATGTCCCCTAGTTATAGTATGTGAGAGGGAAAAGAACTTCTCTCTATCCACTCTCTCCATCACATGCATAATTCTCAAGCATGTCCCCCCTCAGGCGCCTTTTCCTAGACTGAAAAGCCCCAAACGCTGTAGCCTTTCCTCATAAGGGAGATGCCCTTTTGGTCATCATTTTGGTCGCTCTTTTCTGCACCTTTCCCAGTTCCACTATATCCTTTTTGAGATGCGGTGACCAGAACTGGACACATGCAATATTCCAGATGTGGCCTTACCATCGATTTGTACAACGGCATAATAATATTGGCCGTTTTATTCTCAATCCCTTTTTTAATGATCCCAAGCATGGAATTGGCCTTCTTCACAGTCGCCACTTTCATCGACTTGTCCACCAGTACCCCAAGATCTCTCTCCTGAACTGTCACAGACAGCTCAGAACCCATTAGTGTGTATGTGAAGTTTTGATTTCTTCGCCCAATGTGCATAACCTTACATTTACTTACACTGAAGCGCATCTTGTGTGTAATTGCTGCCCATTCTCCCAGTTTGGAGAGATCCTTCTGGAGCTCTTCACAATCCTCACTGGTCTTCACCACCCGGAAAAGTTTAATGTCATCCACAAACTTGGCCACCTCGCTGCTTATCCCCAACTCCAGGTCATTTATGAATAAGTTGAAAAGCACTGGTCCCAAGACCAATCCTTGGGGCTCACCGCTTTTCACCTCTCGCCATTGTGAAAATTGCCCATTGACACCCACTCTCTGTTTCATAGTCTTCAACCAGTTCCTAATCCATAAGAGTACCTGCCCTCTTATTCCCTGACTGTGGAGTTTTTTCAGGAGCCTTTGATGAAGGACCGTGTCAAACGCTTTCTGAAAATCCAGATATATAATATTCATGGGTTCTCCCGCATTCACATGCCTATTGACTTTTTCAAAGAATTCGAAAAGGTTTGTGAGACAAGACTTCCCCTTACAGAAGCCATGCTGATTCTCCCTCAGCAAGGCTTGTTCTTCTATATGTTTTACGATTTTATCCTTGATGAGGCTTTCCACCATCTAACCTGGAACAGATCTTAGGCTGACCGGCCTGTAGTTTCCCGGGTCTTCTGCTGTGAGGACAGATGCAAAGAATTTCTCTGCAATCTCCAAGTCCCCTTTTATCTCCCCTTTCTCTCCCTCACCATCCAGCGAGCCAACTGCTTCTCTGGCAGGTTTCCTGCTTCTAACGTATTTGAAGAAGCTTTTATTATTCCCTTTAATGTTTCTGGCCATATGCTCCTCAAAATACTGTATTTCTTGGCCTCCTGTATCATTTTTGTACATTTCTTTTGCCATAGTTTGTGTTCCTGTTTATTTTCCTCGTTAGGGCAAGACTTCCATTTATGGAAAGAAGCTTCCTTGCCCTTTATAGCCTCTCTAACTGTGCTTGTTAGCCATGCCGGCACCCTCCTGGACTTAGTCGAGCCCTTCCTCCGTTGTGGGATACACTCCAGCTGAGCCTCTATTACTGTTGTTTTAAACAGCCTCCATGCACTCTGGAGAGATTGGACTTGTTTTACCTTCCCTTTCAGCTTTTTTTTAACTAGTCTCCTCATTTTGGGGGAGTCTGCCCTTCAGAAGTCAAGGGTTTTTGTGTCAGATTTGCTTGGCACTCTCCCCCCGACATGCATGGTGAAATAGATCGCAGCATGGTCACTGTTCCCCAATGACTCGGTAACATTTACCACCCTGACCAGGTCCTGAGTACCACACACAATATCAAATCCAGAGTCACCTGTCCTCTGGTCGACTCTGTGACTAGCTACTCTAAGGCACAGTCATTTAGCATATCCAGAAATCCAGTCTCTCTTTCATGACCAGAGCTTGAATTGACCCAGTCGATATGAGGATAATTGAAGTCCCCCATGATCACAACCTTGTCTCTCACTGACATCTCTCTGATTTGTTTCCTCATCTCGAGGTCCCCTTCAGGTTTTTGGTCTGGGGTACGATAACATACCCCCACTATTACATCGCTCCTTGAGCCTGGTAATTTAACCCACAGTGATTCTATGGTGGAGTTGGACCCCCTCCAATCTCTACTCTGCTGGATTCTACCCCTTCTTTGACATAGATGGCCACCCCACCTCCAACATGACCCTCTCTGTCCTTCCTATAGAGTTTATAGCCTGAGATTGCGGTATCCCACTGGTTCTCCACATTCCGCCAGGTTTCCGTGAAAACGCCTGTGAAATCTCCAAGTTAGGGTTGGAAAGAAAGACCCTTGCCTGGGACCTTGGAAAGCAGCCACCAGTCAGCGCGTAAGTGATATACTGAGTGTGATGGACCAAGAGTCTGACTCAGCCGAAGGCAGCTTCAGTTGTACTCTACTTCCTTGTTACAGGGTAGAAACGATGACTGCATGGGTGAATGCTCCACCATGGAAACCAGTTCCCTGCATACAGAAAGCTAGCATGTCAGGAAGAAGGGTGGGTTGTCTGTGCAGGGATTACGTGGGGTGTGTGTGTGTGTGTGTGTGTGTGTGTGTGTGTGTGTGTAGCATTCAATCATGTAAGCCCCCCTCTTGGTACAGTCCAGAAACAGGTGTTTCACCTCTGCTGTTGTGACAAGCAGAACTTAGAAGTTTTGGTAAAAGTGGGGGCGGGAATAATTAATAAATAAAAAGAACTTTAAAACATTTCATCCCCTTTTGACTTTGCCCTTTTCCTCCAATTTGTAACTCAGACAGAATTTAACATCCGCTATGCGCAAAAGACGACTTTTGCAGCCACTGCCTGTTCTTTGGCGTCCCTCCGCTGTGGCCCGCAGGAGGCATCATAAGTAAATGAAGACGCTCCTTCTGACGATGTGAAATTAGTAACCCTCCATTAGCTCCAGAAATAAGTCTGCAATTCATGAGGGTCATTGCGTCGGCATTTATCAAAATGAGCTTTTCCTCGCATTAGCATCCCCGAGCCGCCATGACAATTGGAATTCTCTTAAATATCAAAATGAATTTAGTAGCCACTCAGCACTCCCTGCATTCCTAATGCAGTCTTTATAATCCGTTTGCTTGTTGAAACTGCTCTCCCCACCCCACCCCAGCCCCCACCTCCCCATTCTTAACTAAATACCTATTATATTAATGTTTAAAATCCATTTAAGATCATCAGGGGGGGCTTTGCCAGAGGACTCTGCCTGTACTGGTGTAATTAGATGGCGCATTGCCCCCTAGTGGTGATGCACGCACGCAAGAGACGCTGTGCTTTAAATTGGATGATCCCTTCAGGGAGAGGTGGAATGCAAAAGAGAAGAGAAAATATTAATGCAGTTGGGAAGCGAGGATATATAGATGTCTATGCAGGGCCAATGTAAACCTGTGGACAAGAAAGGCCACACAGCAGCAGCTGTTCAAAAGCGGTTAAGTCCAGAGAGGATGGCAAGCTGATATCTTTCTGTAGCGACTGGCAGTGGCGTAGCTAGACTGGAGCGGAGGCAAGTAGTTCTGCAAGACTCCGTTACACCGGAGTCAACGGCCCCCCCCTCCCCCTTGCTGTTGGAGCCATTCTGGCGGCAATGGCAACACGCAGGACACTCCCCTGTCGCTGCCGGAATGGCTCCAACAGCAAAGGGGAGGGGCCGCTGACTCCAGTGTAACGGAGTCTTGCAGAACTACTTGCCTCCGCTCCAGGCTAGTTTCACCTGTTTTTAAGAAGTTGAAAGCTGCTACAGAGGTCTCAACTAGGATCAGGGCTAGGCCATTTTTCCAGTTTAAACTTGCCCCCAAGGGGAAAACATTCAGGGACTATAACAGTATAACCTTGTCTAGTAAGCTATTAATATGCAGTCGGTCAGTCTAATACAGTGGTGGCCAACCTTTCAACATGAATGCTGGCCCTTTAAATGGCTGTATAGGTGAGGGCCTTTCAGCAGGTGCGGCTGCTTTAGCAGCACCATCAGCAATTACAGCTGCCAAGATTCTGTCTTCTACACAACTCTTAAGAACACAGTAGCCACAATGGTGGAAGGTTGGCCACCCCTGGTCTAATAGATAGCGTGAAAGGCAGAAGTAATGAGGCCCTGGAAGTGGAGCATTGCATTTTAAACATGCAGGTTTTTCCTTACTGGAAAAATTAAGGTTTTTCCACCTGTATAGAGGTGCTTCTTCTGCCCTGCCTTCCAATTCCCCAAAGGACCCCAAGGATGACTTACAAGTCAAATGTAAACACAGTAATGTAAAAAAACAACAACAACCCAACCCAATCATATGAAAATGTGTAATAAATCGCAACAGAACTTAAATATTAAAACAAAACAAAACTGGAAACCAACACGGGGAATCATATGACCAAATAAAAAGTCATATAAGGGTGGAAAAATCACACATGAGCAAAATGCACAGTGGAATAGAGCAGTTCTAACCCTTAAAGCACCAATGAGGATGCCAAGCCAGGCAGGCTTCATGGGGGAGGGAGTTCCATAGGCTGGGTGCCACTAATGAAAAAGTCTAGTGTAGGGCTGCATACAGTTGGATCGCTGACAATTGGGTAACGGGAAGCAGGGCCAAAGGCAGTAGTCAGAGCAGATAGACAGAACTGGGGGAGAAGAGGCAGTCCTTCAATACGTTGTGAAAGCCACGTCCATGCCGCCTTCTGGAAAACACGAGAGGCTCCTTTCCCCTGGTGGCCTCCTCGCGGTGGGGTCCATCCAGCCCTCCCCTCCGTCTGTCCTCCAGTCAGCTGCCAGGCTTGGGACAGTTGGTTGGCAGTTTCTGGGCGATTCACTCTGGTTTGCTGGAGAAGCAGCTTCGAATGGTAGCGATTGCAGGCTCAACAGCAGCTGCTCTGGCGAGGTCCCCAGACTTGTGACGGCCTCGTCTCAGTTTTTCACTTCATTGAAAGCAGCCCGTGGAATCCGGCGCCCTGTGAGGACGACAGCACAGCTCGCCTATGCAGGGAGACAACAGGGAAGAGAGAAGAAGGGAGACCTGGAAACTGCAAGGGAGCAATGAAGAGGGGAGGAAAGGGTGGAAACAAGGGGCTGGAGAGGGGGCAGGAAGGGGGAAGACAACAGGGCAAAAGCAGAGGCAAGGCATCTTCCTCCTGACTACAACAGCTGGGGCGAATCCCAACCCGCTCAGACCAGTATCAGGAGCTTCCTCTCCCCTAGGACTCAGCTGGGACCTTTGGGCTGGAGTGCTAGCCACCAAAGCAATTGAGCTTGGACACCAACTGGCCTCCCCTGGAACTCCCTGGGACCTGCTTAGATGGACCTTGGCCAACAAGAAACCTGAGGGATGATGAGGGGCCGGTTTGGGTGGGAAAGGCTGCTGCATCACATGCGACCTAAGCGAAATCAAACACTGAGTGGCACCTCTTGGCGTGGTGGCTGGGAAGGGTCTCAAAAAACAGAGACAGAGACCTGCCTCTGTGGGATGAGGTGGAGTACGGAGCGGTGGCCCCCCTGCCCTACCCCAGTGGTCCATCGAGCCCAGAGCTGCCTGCACTGACCGCCAGGGCCTGAGCCAAGGGCTTTTTGCACACACAACACATGCTCTGGACCAGGCAACCAAAGTGCACCAGCTGTTCTGTGCCACTTGCATGGTGTGCCCTGTTTCCTGGAGTTCATAGTGGGGGTGGCACAGACATTTCACACAACGTTGAATTTGCAGCAATTTTCAGGGTTTGTCCGAAAGAGAATTTTCAAGGGAAGCTAAATAAGACAAGGCCAGTGTCTGGGTGGGAAGTGGGGTGGATGGGAGGTGGAACAGGGAAGGGAGGGGGTGGATCCCAACAGCAGTAGACTCCTCCCCCCGTTCTCTCTCCCCTACTCTCCTCAGTTCCGTATTAGCAAAATAGCTGGCGCAGATCCAAGGAGACCCATTGAGGCAGCAGAGGCTTGCCCCAGGGTAAGGGAACAAAAGTTCCCTTACCATGAGGAGACCTTTGAGACTGCCCCCCACCATAGGATACAGCATGCGCTCCGTTAGCATGGCTGCATCACAGGGGTGGTGGTGGTGAACATTGGGCTGCAAGCAACCCTTGTATCCAAAACTGGTAAAGACCCATCACAAGAATGACGATTGTTATCTTCGCTTGCATTTCAGTCTGTTCAGATGACTCAACACCTTTCCTGCCCATATCATTGCTTTCCTCCATCTGTGGCGATGGTGGCCACTAACAGCTCCACAAAAGGTGGGGCGTAAAAGACTCTTCACTGAACGGCCGCTTTTCGTTTTCAGTTCCGAAGTGGATGTCCTTCTTTCAACCCGAGGCCATATTTCCCCAGAACTTCCAAATGCCAGTTTTTGTCACACGTTTAAGGTACCCCCAAATAGAGGAAAACCACCTGCAAAAAAATTCCCAGGTGTGCCATATACCTGTAGCATGGGTGTTGCAAACGCCACTCATTGGGGTTTAAGGCATAACAGATTTGTCCATTCATTACTATGTAAAGCATAGACCTGACAACACAAGATCTCAAACACAAACACAACTTCTGTGCTTTAGGGGTCTGCAGGGGTATGTCTCAGCACAGTGTACCCCAAGTTACAAGTCACTACCTGCCAGGGTTTTTTATGGCCATTTGAACCCTTTAATTGCTGCAGCTGAAGTTGTGAGTTCACCACTACAACGCTCAAAAAAACATAGTTGTGTTCTGCACACAACTTCTGTGCTTTAGAGGTCTGCAGGGGTATGTCTCAGCACAGTGTACCCCAAGTTACAAGTCCCTACCTGCCAAGGGTTTTTTTTATGACCCTTCAAACCCTGTAAGTGCTGCAGCTTTAGTTGTGAGTTCAGCACAAAAACGCTCAAAAAATGTAGTTGTGTTGTACACACAACTTCTGTGCTTCAGGGTTCTTTAAGGGCATGTTTCAGCACAGTGTGTACGAAGTTACAAGTCCATGCCTGCAAGAGTTTTGTTGTTATAGCTCTTAAGAGTTCGTTTTTGCAAGATGTCTTGCAAAGATAGTTTTTGATGGGTATTTAAAAATTAAATGCCCGGCTCAGCAAAGCAGACGCCTTTTGTTATACAGCCAGCCTTATAACAAAGGCTGTTATTCCACCCACCCCCACATAGCTGGAGGCTAGTTCCTGACCCTTGTATGCACTTGTTACTGGAAAAATACCATGTCACCAGGCTGGGCTCAGCCTAGGGGGGAAAGAACCCCCCCCCCCAGAAATAAACAGCTAAACTGAGCTCCCTGCAACAATCCAGCTAAAAATCAGTATATAATGACAGTTGCCTGCAAGGTACTTGCAATCACTCAGTTGAGGCTGGAGACATAATTCTGAGTAGCCCAGCCTTCAACCCTGTTGTGATAGGCTCAGCCTGATGAGGGGGGGAAGAACCCCCCCCTCTAGAAATAAACATCTACATTGAGCGGCCTGCAAAAATCCTGCTGAAAATCAGTATAACACAGCAACCTGGCAGATCCCTGCAAACAGTCAGTTTGAGGCTGGAGACAGAATTCTTAGTGCCCCAACCTTCACCCCCTCCTAGGCTCAGCCTGAGGGGGGAATAGAAAAAAAAAACCCAGAAACAAACAGCCAACTTACAGGAATAGCATTAGATTACCCTCTAAGGCCCAATGAGTTGTTTGCGCAAGGCCTTGTGTTTCTCCTTCTTACAGCTCTGTAAAACTGATCACCTGCACCTGAGGTGTTGGAAACAAAGTGGATTCAAAAGCCAGGGCCCTGGCCATGAGAAAAAGCCAGAAATCCACTCACAAAGTATAGGAAATGATGCAATATGATGAAAATGGCTGCATAGGTCTATTCTGTTACCCATATAACCCCAATGAGTGCTTTGAGGAAAGCAACACCTGAGGTGTTGGAAACAAAGTGGATTCAAAAGCCAGGGCCCTGGCCATGAAAAAAAAAAATCCAAAGTTTAATTTCTAATTTCAGTGGGGAGGGGGTACCCTTCAACCAGTTCCTGCACCTCATTTTCCCTAAAAACAGTGATCTTTGCTCTTCTGGAGGGGGTCAGTGGGGTGACCCTAGAACTCTGAAAATTGTTTTAAAAAATAGTTTCACCTGTCTAATTTCCACAAAAAAAAAATCCAGAAAAATTGGGGGAAGCCCTTTTTAAAAAAACTATTTTCTTTCAGGCGTTGCTCAAAGTACTCATTGGGGCAAAATGTTAAGGAGACGCTCTTCGGCAGCTGATGAGTTCCTGGGAAGAGATACTGTGCTCCATGACTTCCCTAGAACTAACCTGACTCAACGGATCCATTTCCAGTGTCCTTGTTATTAGTTTCTTTCGAACACACACACACACACGCACGCACGCACGCACGCACGCACGCACGCACACACAAGCGAGGTTTCCGGACTTAGCTGCAGCCAAAGGCAGTTGTCAACTTTAGGACAATAGTCTCCCCTCTCCCTCCACACAGAGGGGGGGGCGCAAGGCAGCCCACCACAAGGCCCCCCCTCACCTCTTAGCCCTCTGTCCCCATCCAGGCCACATAAATGGGATGGTATACTTTGAATATTAGTATCTTTGTAGTATCTATCTGGTGTAATTTGAATACTGATGGTTTTTGCAAGCTACTTGGGCAAAGTCCAATGTGGAAGTGGAACATATAAGCAAAGTAAACTGAAGGTAGTTCTGCATTGTGCAGTGACTACGTCCGGAGCATCCCTGAGGCCTCCATAACAAGCAGGGACACATTAGGCTATCTTGGAAACAGGGGCCAGTTTCCTAACCAGATTCCCATGGATAATAGTTTCTTCAGAGGTGGTGATGGCATTGGTTTGGTCCAATATGCACTGGAGTTTAAGTGAATTTATTCTCAAAAAGAAAAAAAATCTTCTACATGTTTATTTTGACATCGTGAGTTTATTGGGTATTCAAATATTTGCCCAATGGTTGACATTGAAATTCAATACCTGAGTAATTTAACATAAGAACATAAGAACATAAGAAGAGCCCTGCTGGATCAGGCCAAAAGCCCATCTAGTCCAGCTTCCTGTATCACACAGTGGCCCCACCAGATGCCTCAGGGAGCACAAGACAACAAGATAACCTGTCAAAGATTATCGACATCAAAGATAATTTGATGTTGATATTTGGCATCTGAACATAAGGACAGGCTGCTGGATCAGGTCAAAGGTCTATCAACTCATCCTGTGACCTGTCACCAACTGTACCAGCCAGGTGCCTCTGGAAAGCCGACAAGCAGGGCACAAAAGCACCTGCTCTCCCCTCTTTGCCAACCCCCCCCCAGTCCACCACCAAGCAACTGGCATTCAACGTACTGTTATGCCACATCTCAGCCTGAGAATCTGACATTGGATAGAATGTGATAGTTGCCAAGGGATGGAATGCAATGTATATGATAGCAGAATGTGCAAGAATAATGAGTCTTTGCTGTGTCTGATAGTTGGGAAACGGGGTGCTGATATATGACAGTATTTGACAGAAGAGGGGAAACAGCAGAAGAGGGAATGCAGAGGAGAGGAGAGTAGGAGGGCAGAGCATCTCCTCGGCGCAGGGCTGGCCCAAGACCTCCTGTTGCCTGAGGCGGCATGCCCTTCTTGCCCAATGACAGGCCAGACTCTGCCCACTCCCACTCTCCAATGTCTTCGCTTAGCACTCCCCTCCCCTCCACATTTCCTCTTCCTCCCTGCTCTGCTCCTCCTTTCCAGTCTAGGAGGAGGAGGGGGCATTGGAGGCAAGAAGAGCGCGCGCACGCACGCGCACGCGCACGCGCGCGCACGCACACACACACACACACACACACACACACACCGGCCAACCTGCTGCCTGATGCGACAGCTTCAGTTGGCCTTGTGGATGGGCCGGCCCTGCCTGAGAGATACCCTAGTGGCCCAGCCCACATCCCTTCACTCTTCTGTTTCATTCCCTCCCTTTCAGATCCAGGGAACGCAAGGAAGTAGGAGCGGTGGCGGAAGCGGAGAGACCGAGAGCAGCGGCGGCACTTTGCACCTGCTGGCGGCTCAGGTGAAGGAACGAGCGGCTTCAGGGGCTGGAAGATCTCAGGCCAATCCTGGTCCCACCCCCACCCCACTCCCAGTGATTGCCTTGCTTTGAGTTGTGGGTTTTGTTTTTTAACAGACAAAACCGAGTAGCGACCATTTTTTGCCACAATCCACTTCTCTTGACTTGAACCCTCCCAGCTGGCCTCTGGAAGCATTTTGGGAGGCGATGACAGCCACATCCTCATTCGGTGCCCGGCAATGGTATCACTGGAGCGTGGCGGGTGGGGCGGGCCGCTGGGGGGTGACGCGCACATAAAGGTGATGCGCCTGCTCGCCCGCCCGCGTCACCGTCCAGAGGCTCTGAGCCCGGGAGAAGGCCTCGGAGCGTCCCGAGATCTTCTCCCGGGCTCGGAGCCAGAGAAAGCCTCGGAGCGTCTGCCACGACTGGCAGTCCAGGGCCTTCTGAGAAGACCCACTGCGTTGCCGTGCTATTAATTCTTTTTTCGCGCATGTGCAGAACGTTTCTGAGGGCAAACGGGCAGCCCTTGCCCTCAGAAATGTTCTGCGCATGCGTGAAAAAAGAATAAATAGCGCGGCAATGCAGTGGGCCTTCTCAGAAGGCCCCGGACGCTGGAGGAAGAGGATCGCAGGGCGGCGGGGGGTGATGCACGTCTCCCCACCCTCCTGCTCCCGGGTGACTCACGTCTAGTGACGCCTCTGGTGCCCGGCATTCTTTTTCCCCATTCCAACAATTTGGGCCAAACCATCTTGGATTGCAGCTAATTGCTTGTTCTGTGTCCTCACATGGGGGCTGGGGAGGACTCGGCAGGCATTTTGTCTCTCATGTGCTAGATCTTTGCATGCAGGGAGACTTTTCAGCATTTTGTTTTTGCTCCAGACTCAGGAAAGCGTTCAAACAAGCAGGCTGAAATGGGCCACAAACAGCCCAGAAAGGGCCACACCCTCGACCGTGGATATTGAATGGAGGTCATAAGTGCGCACAGTGACTGAAGGTCCTCCGTGAGAACATTCCCAGGGTCAGGGCCATTCAGAGGAATTTTATCAGGGGATACAAAGGTTCTTTTGGGCCCCTTCCCTACATATGAATTTGGCTCCTGGGCCCCCCTTTTTTTTACTCCAGGGCCCCCTTTTGACCCATTTTTCACCCTGGGCCTGGGTACAAATTACCCCCTTAACCCCCCTCTCAGAGGCCCTACCCAGGGAACCCATATCCCTTTCCAAGAGATCATTCATTGCTATTTGCCGACATCACTTTGTGCAAAGCACAGGAAATCCAGCAGAGGGTGCTACAAGATCTCCAATGAGAGCTGCTGCCTGCTGCTGGTGCTCCTCTAAGTTAGCCTTGCGAATCTCCCTGGGTTGATACTGGGCACTTCATCCAGGCACTCACCGCTTCTCGTTTGAGCCTTATTGCGCTCCCCCCAGCCCTAGCCCCCCTTCTTTCTCCCTTTGTCCTGCTCTCAGCCCTCCGTCCCTCCCCCTTTCTGTGCCTTTCCCCAAGGAGGTGCTCAGCCTTCCCATCCACGTGCCCTGAGGCTGCTCCCCACTCCTCAAGATCCATTTTTCCTGAAGAGCCAAGTTCCCCTCAGCCCTACACCTCTTCTGTCGTCCCAATCTCTTCTTCTAACCCAGGCAGCACGGACAGCTGCTTCCTACCGAGTCAGACCATGGATCCACCTGGCGCAGTATTGCCTGCACTGACTGGCAGCAGCAGCTCTCAGGCCAGGGTCTTTTTCACACGCACCCACACAGCCTGCATAAGCTTCTGACTCCTGCAGCCCAATCCTATCCCCACCATTTGATGCTAGGCAGCAGCAGCGCTAATGGAGCACACACTGCATGCTGGGGAGGGGAGGGGGGGCGACCAGACGGCCTGGGAGAGATAAGTAAAAATATGTTTATCTTTCCACAGGCCACCTGGCCATCAATGGGTCTTCTCAGACCAATGCCAGCTATTTTGCTGGCATACGTCCGAGGAGAGGCAGGGGGCATGTCGAGCTGGAAAATGGAGATAGGATCCCAGCGTGCCCTACTGCCGCTGAGATCCACCCCCTCCCACCTCCACCTTGCTCCTCCTCCTCGGAACCTCCCCTGAACTGCCCACACTTTACCTGCTCCGAGACAGGCTGGGTCCGTCTCTGGCAGGCGCACGGAGGAGCCTCTAGCTGTGTGTACGGGCAGCTCCGATGCACACAATGGTGGTGCAACATTTACAATGCTGGTGGCGCAGTGGGTTAAACCGCTGGACCATGAGCTGTCGATTGAAAGGTCGGCAGTTCGAATCTGTGACGGGGTGAGCTCTCGTTGCTTGGCCAGCTCCTGCCAACCTAGCAGTTCCAAAGCATGTTAATGCGAGTAGATAAATAGGTACCGCTTGCGGGAAGGTAAACAGCGCTCCGTGTTCTAGCCGCATGCTACGCGCTGCGGCAAGGAGAGTCATGCCGGCCACATGACCACGGAGGCGTCTTTGGACAACGCTGGCTCTTCGGCTTTGAAATGGGGATGAGCACCACACCCTAGAGTTGGACACGACTGGACTTAATTGTCAGGGGTCACCTTTACTTTACCTTAAAAGGACTTATGATAGTGGTTCAGGAGCAGATCTGCTGCCAGAGGCCCTCTAGGATTGGGCCATCTCAAATCCCCGTTGAGCCTCTCTCACGCTGTTGATCACACCAAAGAGAAAATTGAAGAGGGACATTTGTAATGCAAATGAGCATTCTGGTCATTGTCATTCTCCCCATCCACCTGCCCCTTCACATTGCAAACCTGACTGGAGCAAGAGGTGCTTTGAGTCTCATGTCTGCAAATACCTTTAGCTGGAATAATGTGGCACTTGTAAATATTGTTAATCTGGGAGACGGCCAGTTTGAAGATCACATCTTCAACTCATTCCAGTAATTCCCAAATTGTGTGCCAGGGCAGTGGAGTATGCTGCAGGAAATAAATACATGAGATAATTACAGGCTTCTGTACACCCAGATTAGTTGCCTGCAGAGGAGTCTGTTCAGTGGACCTCTGAATGAATTGCTGATCTGGCCTCTCAGCCTCTCCTGGAACTGAGGCTGAAAGAGTAGCAATCCCACCTTAGAGGAGGCTTCCCATTGCTTACCTGCATGAGTCTGTTCTGGGCTGGCTTCTTTCAAGTCAAGCAGCACATCCAAGACAGAAACATGGGATGAGGGTGCGAGCTCCATTGAGGTGGGTCATTCTTACTCTTACGGACTCTACGTTTCAACCCTTGTTTTGGCTGAAAGAGGGAAACGCTAATCTAGTTTAAAGTCACAAACACACAAAGTGACCCGCACTCTAGATGTAAAAAATGCAAAATTAAAAACCAATAAACCCTGTCTAAGGGTGACTGATGAAAACACCTCCTCAGTGGGGTGGGAAGATGGACAGAGAAGCATCAGAAACGGTGTGAGACAATCGCTTCCTCTCAGTCAGGAGGAGGAAGGGGAAGAGGGAGAAACGCTGCAGGAGAGAAGATAGGGGAGGGCCGGGGGGCAGGGGAAGAGCATTTTGGGCCTTCCTCCTATTGTCCCGTCCTCTCCCTCCCAGGCCCCACATGCGTCACTCCTGCCCTCCAGCAAACCCTCCATCCGAGGTCGTTTCCTTCCTCTGCTCTAATCATCAGCAGCAGGGCCTGCCTGGAAAGACCATGGCGAGAGGCTGGGCACCCCACAGAGCCAAAAGGGGGCATCGGATCAGAACAGCAAGCTGGCCCGGGCCCAGCCCCAGCCTGGCCTTGGGTGGTCTGGCCGGCGGCATCTGGCTACTGGAAGTCGGTCAGAGAGCGCATGTTTTGGCTGGGGCTCAATGAGAGAGAGAGAGAGAGAGAGGCTGGCTGCGTTGATGGGATTTCCAGATTCCCCAGAAGCAGCAGGTGCGGCCAGGAACCAACCTGAGGAGAAACCATCCTCACTCAGGCCATTTCTGGACCCTTGTTTGAGGCCCGGTGTTTCTGCCCCCCCCCCAAAGAGGGGTGCTGATGAGGCCGTTGAGACAAGTGCTGCATCCAAAGCAGGCCACGGCTCCCTGAGCCGCCCACCCAACGCACAAACATTTATTTCCTTTATTAAAATAGTTTTCCAAAACAATTATTTGCCCCCTTCTCCTCACAGCGTGTCACATCACGGGATTAAAAACAAACCAGCATGAAACAAACGTTAAGCCACCACAAGGCAGCGGAGAAGGGAGCCATTTTTTTTAAAGGAGACAGAACATTCCGGAGGGAACAGAAGGCGGCAGCCGCACAAAGGCCAGAACAGAAGAAGAGGAGGAAAGGGGCAGGCGCGGGGGGGGGGGGCATCACCTTAATCTTAACATTCAAGAGCTTTAGCCGTGCTGGCATCGCCTGATTGCCATCGAATATGAAGTCTTAATTTAATGATGGCTTGATTTAATTCTTGTTTGAAATTCACTGGCGCAGAATGTGGTGACGGTCTCTAGCCTAGATAATTTCAAAAGGGATTAGACACATTCACAAAGGACAAGTCTATCAATGGCTATTAGTCAGAGGCGTAATAATGGGGGGGGGGGAATCCGCCCCCGGGTGGGGAGCAGCAGGCCCTGCCCCAGGCAGCAAGGTGTGTGTGGGGTGTGTGTGTGGGTGCACTGTGCAGCAACAGGCAACTGCAGAAAGCAGCGTTTTTCACCGCTTTTCACAGCCACGTGGAGGAAAGGAGTCGCCCTGTGGCTGCTCACGCCCTTAACAGGCCTTTTCCAGGCGAAAAACTGCTGTGCCTAGGCTTTTTTTGCCTGGAAAAGGCCTGTTAAGGGCGCAAGCGGCCACGGGGGTGATTTTCATCCTCCACGCGGCAGCGAAAAACGGCGGAAAACGCCACTTTTTGCAGCCGCGCAGGGAAAATGAGTTGCCCCCGCGGCTGCGCTGTTGCTTGGGCTCAGCAGTGGCGGCATTTTTTGAACCATTTCTCTGCTGACTCATCGCCCGGCTCGCCCCCTCGTAACAGGCCTTTTACGGGCAAAAAAATGCCCAGGGGGTGGGCGATCTTTTGCCCGGAAAAGGCAAGGTGGTGACGTCGCCCCTGGAGGGCAAGGGGCCAATGATGTCACGGGGGATGCGTCACTGACTCCCACCCCCGGCAGCATGCCTCCAGGGGCTTGCTACGCCTCTGCTATTAGTCATGATGATCAGGTACAATTTGAATACCAATCGCAGGGGGCAACAGTGGGGGGGCTATTTGCCTTATGCCTCATACCCTGATTGTGGGCTTCCCAGTGAGGCATCTCGTTGGGTACTGTGGGACACGGGATGCTGGACTCGGTGGGCTTTCGATCAGATCCAGCAGCAGGGCTCTTCTGAAGTATGAAACACCCTTGCATGTCAGTTATCAAATATTGTGAACTATCACATGTATCTGTAAGAGTCTTTACACGTATCAAACATAGAACATACAATCCAAAAGCTAACCTTTGGTGAATATTCAGCAAAAACTTCAATTTTCAGAGAAATATTTTCAATTTTCCAATTTTCTGGAAAATATTCAACATTGCTTGCCAAGGTGTATGTGCTGAGCAGAAATCTGTGGAGCAAATGCAGCATTTCAGCCCAATTTTTGCTGAATCAAAATGGAAGGTGCACTTTATTCTAAAACCCAAAACATTTCAGTGGGAAGAACCACCTGCTCTGGGAGGAGCCACCCCCTGTATCCCTGGGGAAGGGAGAGCTCCTGCTCTGCATCAGGAGGCCTCGGGTTCGAACCCTGGCAGATGCCCAAAGAGGGCTGGGCAGGAGCCTCCTCTCTCTGCCTGAAACTCTGGATAGCGGCTGCTGCCTGCCAGTCAGCGGAGATGACCGGCGCCTCTGTAGGGGTCACTGTGCAACTCACAGCCTTTGTCAGAGAGCAGGTGGTCCTGCTGCGTGATCTTCACGGGCTGTAGTTGGTTCCTGCAATTCCCTCTCCCGTTACACCGAAACGGGAGAGTCCCAGAGGAGAATATTGGACAGAGGTATACGGTGAGCAGAGACTCTTACAGAGACATAGCAGGAGCCTCCTCTGAGGGTGGGTGTGTCAGGGTCTCACTGGAGCCCAGGCAGTGCAGTATTGGCAGGAGGCCTGACTCTCTTGTAAGGCCTGACTCTCTAGTAAGTGTCTTGAGGATTGTATTTCCAAAGGCACGTTCGCAATTCTCTTGTGATGCACAGGCAGGGAAGGATGGCTTGAAACCTCGCCAGCAGCCTGGGCAGGGAAGAGCTGTCCCCCCCCTGCAGATTCATGCTCACAGCCCACCACTGCTTCCTTTCCTCTCTCTGCTGGGGTTTTCAGGCTTCCTTCCAAGACCAGAGTAAAAAAAGAAACCGTCTCTCTCTCGCGCGCACAGACACACAGAGCACGTAAATTAAACAGCTGACTCTGCTCCAAATCAACTTTATCAATATTGTGATTTGGCAATCAGGCTGCTGCTTTGCACTTGGCAATCTCTAGCAAATCAAACAGCTCTTGGCAGTCGGCAGCAAAATCCCTGGCACAAAATCTCTGCACAATGATCGCCGGCAGAACTTTCTCCCCATGTCCCTGAAGTGCCATTGCGAACAGGAAGAAGAGATGGCAGACGGAGGGAGGGCCCTGGGGTTTCCTGGGTGGACAGCAGAGCTGGGAAATGACTGAGCAGCGGCTCCTTCCAGCTCCTGACTCGACTCCATGGCAGGAACCGCGCAGAAAGGCAGGAGGGTGGAAGGAAGGAAGGACAAGCGGGCTGGCGGGCTGGCCAAGAGGCATTGTTGCCCCGCAAAGCACTGCAGGGAACAGAGAAAGGCACCAGGGGGGCAACAGCAGAGCTGAGGGCCTGGAGCAGCGCGCCTTACAGCCCCATCTTACGTGATGTTCCGCTGGCACGCGCAGCAAGGGCGCCAGTGCACAACATGTCTGCGGTGTTGCGCAGGGACCAGCGGGGAGACCTCCTGCCAACAGCATAGGGAAGCTGGTGGAGGGTGCAGGACAGGGGAGTTTCTGGGCAGGGAGGGACAGCGCTGCCCCCAAAACGTCTCATCGCTTGGAGATAAGGAGTTTGTAACACTATGGGCCCAATCCGAACTAAAGCCTCCCCACAATGCAGCCAGGCCAATGGAATGCATGCTGCATGTGGGGGGGGGGGGGGGAGCAGGCCAGAGGTCTCCTCAAGGGAAGGGAACTTTCATTCCTTTACCTTGGCGTAAGCCTCTACTACCCCAATGGGTCTCCTCAGATCTGCGCCAGCTATTTTGCTGAATAAGGGAGGCAGAATGGGGAGAGTGGGGGGCAGTTACTTGCATGCACTTTCCTTCCCTCTCCCTTACTCCCCTCAGTTCATTTGTTTTGCCTTTGACCTGGGAATTTCTGCTGGGCAGCTTTAAAGTTTTTTTGTTTTGTTAGAATCCCTGACCTGCAGACATGCAGGTGTCCCAGTGCATGACTGATGGGGGGGGGGGGGGTAATTGGATCAACCCCTTGAGCCACCCCATTTTGCACCTGGCTCTGATTGGTGGATAAACCTGAATTCGGCCTGCTCTGCCCTTCCCTGCTGGCAAATCATCACCCACCGCTTTTAGATTAATGACCAGCAATCTGCCTAACAAGGAAATGATTGGCTAGCAGGCAGAACAATCTTGTAGTTGCTGGTATTGCTGAGCACCCAACACAATCTAGTAGGTGCAAAGTTCCACTTAGTTCAATGGGGCTTACTCTCAGGAACGTGTGTATAGAATTGCAGCCCTAGTCTCTTTTGAATCCTGGAAATGGTACTTAACTTCCCTCCTATCCAGTTGCAGGTGAGAAGATGCAATCTGCAGCAGAGAAGCGTTGGGGGGGGGGGAAGGGGCGCTTGGCCCGACCCACACCGCATGAGTTCCGGCGTGTCCCGGGCGTGTGTGAAGCTCGCGCAGCTGTGTGGCCTCCATTTTATGAGATCGCATCGGAACGCAGGAGACTCCCGAGTTCCGGTGCAATCTGAATTGGCCCTGCTCAAGATTTTGAGGGGGCGGGACGCAGAGCTAGTTTTTTGACCAATGGGATGAGAGGGGGGTTTCAGCCAATTGGAGCACACTTATGTTTCAGCCAATCAGCAATTAGAAGGCGGGACAATCAGGAGGGATTAATTGCAGGACGACACTGGTGGAGAACAGGGCAGCGCTTGGAGGCGGGCGTCTAGGCACCTACGCTTGCGCGCCTCCGCGCCGGAACTCGTGCGGTGTGTGTCGGCCTTTGACTCTTCCCCTGCCTAGCAGCTGGTAGGGGGGAAGCTAGTAGGGAGGGGGAGGCTTTTCCCACACAGTCACGAGGGCTAGAAACATGGTTTCAAAAATGAAAGCTGATGCTGAGCGTGGCTCTGTTTGTTTGCCGTAGATGCGCAGACTAACCCCCCCCCCACTGCCCCGCCATCAATAGCACGCACTTGGAATTGCTGCACCGTCTTTCCTGGCCGGTCTTCAGGAAATCATTGGCAGGTATTTCATCAGCTGGCCGATCGCCCTTCCCTCTGGTCGGAGAACAAGATTGCAGCTGCACTGGCAGGAACCGAGGCATGGGAGTGGGGGGGAGCCCAGGGGGGGTGGCTGAGACGCAGCAGCTGAATCTGCTCTGGACACACCAGCGACTCAACACAGCCAAGAAGGCAGAACTTGAACAAGAACGAAGAAACCACGCCATTCCTAACAAAACTATTCTGTGGGTTTGGCCGGCATGAATTCTTTCCAAATGAATAGCCGAGGAAAGTGGATGTTTATCAGGCGTCCAATTTTACAGTTGGTGATGTGAAGTTAACGCAGCTGGAAATAGGAATTATCAGGGAGTTTCTACAGCCTAGAAACAAAGCCCTGGACGGCGCCCAAAGTTCACCCAGACCACACAGAGTGAGAGGCTCCCATCACCAACTAATGCATCCATGGATATTGGTCCCACCTGCACAAATTTTGCATGTAAAACAGGGGTTCTCAACCTGTGCTATGAGTACCCCTAGGGGTACTCGGACCAACGGCAGGGGGTACGCCAGAGCCTGCCCCTTATCAGCAATCATCAATCAGTAGTTAATTACTTGTTAATTAGAACTTAAATGCAATCCCCCTGCCTGCCTGCCTGCCTGCCTCTCTCTCTCTCTCTCTCTCTCTCTCACATACACACACACACACACACACAGAGTTAAGTATGACATTTTTTCACATTTAAAATTATTTTTGTACTTTATTTAACGATTAATTCACTAATTAATTAATTGATTAATCCAATTAATTAGCAGGGGGCACTTCAGAAAATTGGACCATGATAGGGGGTACCCGGGTCTCCAAAGATTGAGAACCCCTGGTGTAGATCATCGCATGTGTGATTTTATGTGTGGGCAATTGCTGCACAAACATACGGCGGATGCATGCTGAGGAACCTCAGGCAGTAGCAGTTTTTTTCACCTTTACTGCACGTGTGCAGGAGGACCATCACAACAGCAGCCGACAGACTGAATTCATTTCACATGGATTCCTCCAAGGCCAGTCATCTCAGTGGAGGGACGTTGTCATGCGTGGAGCAGCCATGGTGGCAGTAACGATGGGAGATATTTATTGGCCTATTCATTGTAGACATTGATATGCTGCCCTTCACCCCAAGTGTTTCCAGACCCGCTTACGGAATGGAACCAAGAGAACAAGGCAAGAATACAAGACGCGGCATGAAAATCTGAGCAACAGTTTAAAAGGCCGGGGGGGGGGGGACGCGGCCTTCCCCTGCCCCTGAGAAGACATCAAAGTGCCTGCCAGGTGAGTGCAAGGGGGGGGGGTCACCAAACAGGCCGACTGCCCAGTCTCCAGTCTCCTCACTCCAGACAACAGGGTCACCTGAATAGGGCCTCCAAAATGACCTCCGTGTTTGGGCAGGAAGAGGAGCCTTGTGGAGCCCCCTGCCCCTCACCTGACTAAGCTGACCCGACCCGATCACCATGTTTCCCTTGCACTAGGGGCACATCTCTGAGCTGAAACCACACATCCTCCAGGTCCAGGTATGATCTCTCGTCAATCGACTCAAAACAAACCCAAGTCAGGAAAGGCTGTCAGTGTCTAGAGAAAGACGCAGCCAAGACAAGACAGCTTTATCGCCCTTCCTGCTGAGACAAACCACTGTCCAGCTGGTGGGCAAAGTCAGTTCAGAGTGCAGAGATGTTTCACATGGGACCATTGGACCCTGGTTCTAGCCTCAGTGGTTCCTGGCACACAAATATTACTAATTTCTAACACGCACGCACGCACACACACACACACCCCGAACTGGAGAATATCCAGCATATCTCTGATAGTGTCCAGAAATGGCGTTCTTAGAGACAGACTGTAGAATATTTCTCTTCTAGAATTTTAGATTCTCTGCATCACACCCCATAGTTCGCCGCCAAAGAACTCAAATCAAAACTCTATTGTTCCTTAGCACAGGGAGGTAAAAACTGCCCACAGATGAGAAAAATTGTCCATAAGTGTGGAGGCCAGAGAGCTTCTCTCTTATGGAATGATTAAGGCCTTTATGTTCAGAGGCTATGAGTGAGAACACAATAAAAACAGGGTTTTGACAAGGAGGAGGGCACTCCCCCCATTTCTCAAGGGAAAACATGTGGCAGGAAAGCTGCAGCACCCCTCTGGTAAGTAAGACATCATTAATAAATCAATGACAGGGAGATGCATCAGTGCGCCAGTTGGGTCACAGATGAAAGAGCAGCCCATCAGCTGCTCTCTCTCTCTCTCTCTCTCTCTCTCTCTGCATTAACAAATAAGACCCCTGGATCAGTGGCACTAATGCATGAAATAATGAAGCCCCGAGACCAATTAAAACATAAATCAATTTTTAAAATGGATTTGGGGCCCCTCCTTGAAATGTCCGGAGAGACACATGCCTTTCCTTGGTCATCCTCCTAGTCACCGCAAGGCAGTTGCTCCGGCTCAGAATGGCCGCCCTACTTCTACCCCATGGAAACGCGGACAAATGCAACTAAATGAGCATCAAGCCTGCTACTTGCAATCACAGCACCTGCATGCCCCGAACCGATCCTAATCCAGATGCTAAGTCCAAGGTGATGGCTGTTTGCCTGAGCTGCACCGGTCAGCACCTATCGCCTTTCTTGGATATCTTCCTCGACAGTTCGAGCTCTGATAGGTTAGACTAGAATGCAGCAGGATTAGCTACTTGCACAGCCAAACAAACGTCTTTGCCTGAAATCCAGAACTTTATGACTGAAATGTTTCTCAGCACTGCTAGGGACTAGAACCTTGCTAACTTTGTAAAATATGAACGCTGAGATTCTCAAGAATCTAATGATTTCATGACACGTCGCATTGGAAAATGGCATCATCTGTGACGTGGTCATAGTAACAAACTATTGAAACTATTGATACTATTTTATATGTTTTAATTAATTATTGTTAACTTCTTTGGTTCCTGTGAGAGAAAAGCAGGGTATACATTTTTTTAAATAATCTCACACAGACGCACACGCACACACACCCTGAGCTGGCAACTTCTCTCTCTCTCTCTCTCTCTCTCTCTCTCTCTCTCTCTCTCTCTCTCTCTCTCTCTCTCTCTCTCTCTCTCTCTTCCCCCTTTCAAATCCTGCCTCAAAATGTAGCTTTTGGTTTAACCCTTTATGAGGATAAAACACTTCATGTTAATATTTAATAACAGTCTTAAAACTCTGAGCCCTGGTTTTATTCCTCAGTTTTATGGCTGTTTTTCTGTTTATTGTCGTTTTACGGTTGTTCTTAGTGCTGCTTTTATCTGCTCTTTTATTGAGCTTTGAAGCGGCTTTTAAATGGTTATGAATGGTTTTATAAATCTTTTTGGAGGCTGCCTTGGAATCCTTGGCTGGAAGGCAGCAGAAACAGCTTTGAAATGCATAAATAAATGCTCAAATGCTCTCCTCCTCCTCCCCCCCCCCAATTTGGGAAGCCACGCCTTGTTCACAGGAAGCTGCCTTCTGGAAGGGGTCCTCCCAGCTCTGATGTGACTGGTAACGGCTCAGGGCAGGCAGGGCTCATTCTTCCCCACCACCTGCTCCCTGAGCCAGCCTGGGATCTTCTGCATGCCAATGTGCCAGCCTTGCCACTCACAAGGGCAAGAGGAGGATGGAGGCTGTCCAGGGTTTGGGGCCAAGAGAGCTCCCTGGAGATGGCTGGACTGAACCTGGCCCATCTGCGTGCCAGGCAGGGGCTGCTTGTGCCACTGAGCGAGGGCCTCCCTCTCCCCCTCTGCTAGACTGCCTTGAAAACGAACCCATGAAGTCGCTGCTCATGGTTCGACGCTAGCGCAGCAGGGCTTTTTCTTCACGGCTACAAAATCTGCGGCTCATCTGAGCGCTGAGCTGCTTGCCCGCTTTTTCTCACATCAGTGTCGTGCATGAAAGGCGAGGCAGCACAGAGAGCGCACACTGGGGCCGTGAATTCATTTCTTCTTCAAATGCTTTCGCGCTACCAGAAAGACACTTGGGTGAGAAATGAAGCTGATGCCAGGAGCTCGAGAAGAGGATGTGTGGCGAGGGGAGAATGGACCCTGGGCCTGCCAGGGAACACGGCCGCCTCCCAGAGACATGTGCAGCAACAGCAGCAGCAGCAGCAGCAGCAGCAGCAGCACCGCTCTGCTCAAAGAAGCCCCTCCAAACACAGGGAGCCGTTTCCCTGTAAGCGAGCCAGGCAAAAGAGGACAGTTCTTCTTCTCTCCAGCTCAACGATTCCCTTTGTGCCTCGCACAGAGCCTTTGCTTCTCTGTGCTTCCAGTCGATGCCAGCCTTGGGTGGCAGGCATGCCAAGTGCCATGCCAAGGGAGCCAGGAAGAGCCCTGCCGGATCAGTCCCAGACCAAAAGGCCGTCAAGTCCAACATGCTGCTTCCTAGCGTGGCAGGACTAGCTGCTTCCTTCCTGGAAGCCCACAAGCAGAAAGCCCCCTGTGGCTGCCCCTGTTCTTCCCGGCAGGCAGGGGCCCTTGAAGTGCCATTTATTTCGCTAATAGCCTTTGCTAGGCCTCTCTTCCTCTATGGATTGGTCGAATCTCCTTTCAAGGATATGTAACCTAAGTGACCATCACCACACATTTCCCAGTAGCAAATGCTGTTAATTATGATGCACTCTGTGAAGAACTTCCTTTTGCATGGCCTGTATCAATGTATCCTTTTGCATGGCTGGTCAATCGATCTCATCACTAGATTGCCCCAAGTTTGAGAAGTATGGAAGGGGGGGGAGTTTAGCTACTGTATTTCTACCCATTTTCTGTACACCATGCATGGTTTTAGAAATCTCTATCACGTCCCCTGACCTTAGTCATCCTTTCTAAACAAAACCGTCCCCAGTGCTTGAGCCTTGACAAGGGTTCATTGTTACATGAACAATTGTGGATTTGCAAGCAGGCAGCAATCCCTACGAACTGATGTCTACTACGTTTTGTATTTGTTGCTGTATTTTCAGTTCCAGTAAAAAGAAGGGCTGATATCCTCACTAGAACTTCTTGGTGGGACTATTTTAATAAATTAATGCACTATTACTAACAAATGAGACGGAGTTCAGAGGGTGAGCAGCAGCTTCCTAAAATATACCGGGCTGCAGAAAACAAAAGAAACTGGAGGTGTCACTAACGAGTAGGCTTACCATCCGTCCTGGAAAACCCGGGACTGTCCCTGGTTTCGGGTTCCAGTGCCTTTTTGCACTTTGGAAGTGGTGGGGGGGGGGGCGGTGGCGGCAGCGCTGGAGGGGCCAGGTGTCCTGGCCGGCTTGGATGCAGCCGGCCAGGCTCCAGGCAATAACGAGGACGGCGGCAAGGACAGCGGCAAGATGGCGGCAGCAGCAAGGACGTGGTGAGGAAGGACGGTGGCAGCAATGGCGGCAGGACAGGTAAGTGGCAGCGGCAACAAAATGGCCATTTTCATGGCCACAAATAAATAAATAAATAAATAAATAAATAAATAAATGAAAATTTTGGGTGGCGAGCCCACAAAATATTTATTTAATTATTAGAGGCGAGAGGACACTTGGAGGTAGGCGCTCCCTGCCAATCTGCTGCCTGAGACCACCTTCTTAGTCAGCCTCATGGAAGTACCGGCCTGAATCAGCAGAGGTCTGCTCTGTGCTGCTCTTCTCCCATGTTCCATAAGGGTCACCCGTAAACTGGCCATCAGTGATTCCAACATGGAAAATGCCTAGGTGGGTTTACAAGAGCTAGAGTGACCAGGGGAGAAAAACCTCCAGTGCTATGGTCCTCTCCAACCAAGGTGACAGGGGGCAGAGAGGTGGACTGAGTCTCTAACCATACAAGGTTTAGTTGAAGAGGTTGACATGTTCCCAAACCAAGTATGATCAGCATGCTCTCAAGCATTTTTAAAGCCCTAAATGAGTTCTCATAAGGGTGGGAAGGAGGGCTATAAATATATTAAACAAATTGGCCTGGACCAGACCACTTAAGCTGTGGGGGTGCAGACTTCAGGCTTAGGGGACCTATTTTGTCCTTTATGTATAGGTTTACCATCATCCCAGAATTGACGCTGGCTTCGGCCTAGAACGGACCCGAGCCGCTCCCAAGGGTGCACCGCGGCTGCCCAATGGGCTTCCAGCTTCCGGAACTTCCAGTCAATGGCGCGACAGAAGCTGGAACCCCATTGGGCAGCTGCAGTGCACCCTTGGGAGCGGCTTGGGTCCGTTCTAGGCTGAAGCCAGTATCGATTCCAGGACGATGGTAAGCCTATTTATGTAGGCTTACCAGATCTCCAACCGGGACCTTTAGGAGAAGGAATGTGGGCAGGTGTAGCTTGTTAAACCTTAGAGCACAATCCTAGGCATGTCTACTCAGAAGCAAGCCCCATTGTGTTCATCTCCAGCCGAGCTAGAAAGGCGGGATACCATTTTTAAAGACCAAGCCCTTAAGAGAGCGAGGTGTGAGAGCTTTGCTGTCTGCCTCAGAAGAGCCCTAACCCCCATCATTCTAGGCATGTGGGGGGAAGCTGCAGGCTGTGAGGAAATGTCGTTCCCCCTCGTCTTTCTTTGGATCCCCCTCCCCCACCTGAATGCCGACGTTCCAAAGTCTAACGTCTCTGAAAGCTGGCTGCATTTTCTAAGATCGGGAACGGGGTTTGCTGCTGCCTGAGACACAGAAGGCGGGCTGCAGACATGCCTGTTTGAGCTGAGATTACCTGTTTGCGAGTTATATTAACCGCTGAAGCAAAAACTAATTATTTGGTTGACTTGCTCCGCCTTCCTTCCCCGTAGAGGCTCTGGCTTCCACAATTCTTTCACAAAATCCAAGGGTCTTAAAATGCAGGAGGGAGGGAATGAGCTTTGCTCAACAGCCCTGCTTCTCCTATTGACTGGGGTCCTCAGGACCCCTCCCTCCCTGGGACAATTCCACATCACCACGGAAGCTGCTCACGGCCATCAAGCCCTCCGCTGCAGACAACTAAGCTGTTGCACTGTGTTGTTTTTCATGGCATCATCGCCCATGCTGCTGAGTGGGGCAGATTATAGTCCTTCCTTCCTCCCCCCTCTTCTCCTGTTTTTACCCACACCTGCCTGTTACTCTCCTGTCTTCTAGAAAGAGGCCTGGTGCCCTAGTCAGTTGTATGTCCCTTCAAGGCTGGCCCACCGCGATTAGCTGCTCCTGTGGGTCCCCTGCAAGTGGCTGACGTTCCACCCTTGGACCACCCCCCTTCCTCTAGCCCAGGCTCACGTGCCCCAGACAGTGAGGCTCAAAGGTCATCGGGGCCAGGCTGGCGGGGAGGGAGGGATCCTGCCCTGGAGTGGGTGCCATGATTTTAACCCTATCCTGGTAGGCTAGGCCCTGTTTCCAAATTGAAACCTCACTCCCTGCATTTTGACCAATGTAGCAGAGACAGGCTTGCCAACTCAGTGAGAATGAGACATTCCTTACAGGCCTGTTGTGAAGTTTACTTAGCTAGGTAATATTTGTGATGGGGCTTGAACCCTTGGAATGCATTATATGTACATGGCGAGAACTCTTTTTCTGCTGGTAATTATTTTATTATTGTCTTAGTCTTCTGCCCTTCTGCATTCAGTTTGTCCCCAAACCTGTCTCACAAATTCGTGTCTGTCTATATAAATACAGCTTGGGACGGAAAACGATTGATCAAGCTTCGCTTTCAGGGGTTAAGAAGCCAATGCGGATCTAGGTGAGCATTGCAGCGATCTAAGCACATCTTGTTAAGCATCATGGCAAGAGAAGCCAACCCAGCCGTTTGCCACGCACTGTTTGGGGTCCCTGGAACACAGGGACAACCCTTCCTGCTGTGCTCACAGAAACAATCAACGTGGCACGCATGCGGCTCCGAGCCCATCTGTCAGCGCTGACCTTTCGCGGCCTTCCCTCCAAATTAGTGCTCACCCCCGAGCTGCAATGCTTCCAGGCAATTGCTTTTCCACAGCATGAGACACAGCTAATCAAACAGGGCAGGTGATGAAAGCAAAAGGAAGGGCCTGGCATATAGAAAAGCTGGAGGATGTCAGCTGGTCAGACTGTTGGAGAAGAATGTCACCCATCTGCTGGCGAGAGTGTTTCCTAGAATTTAATTTCCAGAACTGACCTACTGGGAGGAGGGAGGGGCACCAACTGACTGCAAGTCAAACAGTGGGCAGGCTGGGCCACTTCGGACGTCAGGCTGATTCACACAATCATGGACATGGCTGGAGGGAATGTACACAATCGAGGGTGGGGGGGGGCTGTGTAAGCTCAGTGGAAGAGCCTCTGCTTTGCATACAGGAGGCCCCAGCAGTGGCGTTGCTCTAGGTGGGGCGGAGCTCTAAGTTCCGCTGCGCTCCGACCCACCGTTACACGGCCGCACAAGGCAGTCCCGCCCCCTCGCCTTCTGAGCCTTTCAGTGAAAGTAACGTGCAGGGAGTCTCCTGCGCATTGCCTTCACTGCCCTGAAAGGCTCCAAAGGCGAGGGGGCGGGGCTGCCTTTGTGCGGGCGTGTAACGGTGGGTCAGAGCGCTGTGAAACTTAGAGCTCCGCCCCACCTAGAACAACACCACTGGGCCCCAGGTTCAATCCCTGGCATCTCCAAGCTGAGCAAAGAAAAAAAACTTGTCTGAATGAGCTGCTGCCAGTCTGTGTCGGCAATACTGACCCACATCCACATGGACCAGTGGTCTGACTCAGCATAATGCAGCTTCCTAAGAGCCTCCTGGGTACAGTAGACATGCTTGCACCAGCTGACACCAATTTTTGGGTGACACCATGGCTGCCGTGCCAATCAGGCTCAGCGGCCTTCTTCGGCCTTTCCAAGTCACTTCTTTATGTTCTCGGAGTGGCCGAAAATCGCTGAGCAAGGCAGGCTGTCACCCCTCCCTGCAGGCTGCAGGGAGGGGTGACACTCCCCTCTGAGCCTAAGCCGAGTCACGTCTTCGCGAAGACAACGGCTTTAGCTCAGAGGTGGAGCTGCCGAGGTCAGCCGAGCCAGGGGGTGACTGTGACACCCAGTTGGCTGGCCCATCTTCGGTGGCTCAGCCAAAGCTGAGTTGTGTCTTCGGCTCGGAAGCGGAGCCACCAAACATAGCTGAGCAAGGGCCAGGGGGAAGAGGAAGGGTTAATTTATATATACAGTATACAGGAAGCTGGACTAGATGGGCCTTTGGCCTGATCCAGCAGGGCTCTTCTGATGTTCTTATGACAAGCAACATCTCCCCACATTCTCTTCCACAGTAGCAATAAAGGCAGTAAAGTGTTGGCGCCTGAGGGGGGACATGATTGAGATGTATAAAATTATGCATGGGATGGAGAGAGTGGATAGAGGGAAATTCTTCTCCCTCTCGCACAACACCAGAACCAGGGGACATGCACTCAAATTGAGTGGAGGGAGAGTTAGAACCGACAAAAGAAAATATTTCTTTACCCAGCGTGTAATTCATCTGTGGAACTCCTTGCCACAGGATGTGGTGATGGCACCTGGCCTAGATGCCTTTAAAAGGGGTTTGGACAGATTCATGGAGGAAAAGACCATCACAGATTACAAGCCATAAGCAACCTCCTGGTTTTAGAAGTAGGTTTTAGTAGTAGGTTTTCTCTGTGCCTGGTGCAGGGGAGTGGCAGCAGGAAACAGGTTATCTTGTTGGCTGTGTGCTCCCTGAGGCATCTGGTGGGGCCACTGTGTGATACAGGAAGCTGGACTAGATGGGCCTTTGGCCTGATCCAGCTGCAGGGCTCTTCTGATGTTCTTATTATGTTCTTATGACCTGTTTGTTATTTGCTTATTGTACCTCTTTGCAGAAATAAAGAAGCCCTTCCCCTGGATTCAGGCAGATCTCTTCCTTCCTAAGAGGTGGTTGATAGTTTCACACATTAATCATGTCCAGACATTTTTGCTTGCTAAGAACAATGCCAACCATCTGGCAGGTGGCTAGAAATCCATACTGTGGCACATGTGTGTCTCTGAATTGGGCCCATACTTTTTCTCCTGTCCTTCCTGCCCCTAAAGACGTCAGCCACACAAGCAATGTCCTTATCTTTTCTCTTTTCCCTATTGTCTTGAATATCTAATCCCAAAGGAAACAGCTTAGCGCCAAAATTTGCTTCCCTCATTTTAACGAATATTTAGTCTCATAAGTTATAGTATCATGTTTATTCATTCAAAGGCTCTCAAAAATAGAGCTTCAGTTCCTTATCAGAGTTGGAATATTTCCTTTGCATCGGTGCTTCTTAAATAAAAATAAAGGCAAAAATAGCATGAACTGGGGTTTCATTAATGTCAATTAATTATTAACCTAACAGCAATTCCACCACAGTATGTAACAGAACTCTGAGGATGGGATCTACAATAGCCCAGACCAGAAAGTCAATCACTTATCAAATGCTCTAATCAATGCTCAGATCAGCAGCAAGGTCACAACTACTGCAGTTTTCATTTGTCCTCAGCTACTCCGTCACCGCACACTCAAAACATGTTAATTAATATCAGCCATTTTTCCTTGCGATTTATTTGGTGCAATGTATTCTGGTTTAGGCCAGCGGGTGGCACAGCGGCTTAAACCCCTGAACCATGAGCTGTCAATCGAAAGGTCGGCAGTTAGATTCCCACGACGGGGTGAGCGCTCGTTGCTTGGCCAGCTCCTGCCAACCTAGCAGTTCCAAAGCATGTCAATGCGAGTAGATAAATAGGTACCGCTTGCGGGAAGGTAAACAGCGCTCCGTGTTCCAGCCGCATGCTACGCGCTGCGGCAAGGAGAGTCATGCCGGCCACATGACCACGGAGGCGTCTTCGGACAACGCTGGCTCTTCTGCTTTGAAATGGGGATGAGCACCACACCCTAGAGTCGGACACGACTGGACTTAATTGTCAGGGGATACCTTTACCTTTACCTTATTCTGTTTTAGGACTGGCGGCTTTCAACACCTATCTATGTGCTGACAAAATGGGGGGGGGGAGAGGTTAAATGACCTCATATCTGCTTTTTACTGAACTCAGAGGCTGTTTCTAAAACCTTTGGATTTCCTTTTCTTCCTGGAAACTGATTCATGTTTTTACTGTTCCGGAAACGTCCAATTGTTTCGGTTATGCAAAAACAAACGTCTTAAATCTAAAAAAAAGATTGAATCATTGCCGTAGCTTCACCATTCCTTCCATGGGAATGGGGCCGTTTCATGTTTACTACCCCCCTCCTTCCAAAGAGCAGCATCGAAGGACTCCCTCATTCCTCAGATAAACCATGCAGTGCAAGGTAATTAACATCTAGGTATTTACTGCCAGAGGCCAGTGGGTGGCACAGTGGGTTAAACCGCTGAACCATAAGCTGTCGATCGAAAGGTCGGCAGTTCGAATCCGCAACGGGGTGAGCTCTCGTTGCTTGGCCAGCTCCTGCCAACCTAGCAGTTCCAAAGCATGAAGCATTTCCCATTTCCAAAGCAGTTCCCATTTGGTCCCGCGGTATGACTTTCCCAGACTTCCCAAATGTCAGTTTGATCCACATCTGTAAGGGACCCCCATGTAGAAAGAATCACCTGCAGAAAATTTCCCAGGTGGGACTTGCACCTGGTCTACAGGCGGTGCTTTAGGGACTCAACAGGACTTAAGGTCAACTCAACTCGTCCATTTACTCCTATGTAAAGCATGGACCTGAAAACACAAGATTTCAAACAAAAACATAGTTGTGTTTAACACACAGCTCCAGGGCTTTAGGGCTGTTTAGGGGGATGTCTCACCCAAGTGTACCTCAAGTTTCAAGTCCCTACCTTCAAGGGGTTTTTTTAATGGCACTTTAAATTCTTGAAATACTCAGCTTTAGGTATGAGTTCTATATGAATAAGACCAGTGAGTGGTTGCAGCAACGCTTACCCATGAAGTCCCGTTGAGTCCTTTGAGGTATGCCTAATGTTGCACTGTTGTGCAGCTGTGTACAGCTGCTCCCCTGCACCTGAGGTGCTCCATACAAGGTGGATTCAAAAGCCAGGGCCCTGGCCATGAAAACAAAGCCAGAGTTTCATTTTTAATTTCAGTGAGGAGGGGGGGCAGCCCCCCAATTCCAGTGCATCATTTTCCCTAAAAACTGTGATCTTTGCTCCTCTGGGAGGGGGTCAGTGGGGTGACCCTAGAACTCTGACAATTGTTTTAAAACATAGGTCCATCTGTCTACTTTCCACAAAAAAAATTCCAGAAACATTGGGGCAAGCCATTTTTTTTAACTATTTACTTTTCGGCCGTACCTCTAAGGACTCAACGGGACCAAATGGGTTGTGAGTAGATAAATAGGTACCGCTTGCAGGAAGGTAAACAGCGCTCCGTGTTCCAGCCCCATGCTACGTGCTGCGGCAAGAAGAGTCATGCCGGCCACATTACCACGGAGGCGTTTTCGGACAACGCTGGCTCTTTGGCTTTGAAATGGGGATGAGCACCACACCCTAGAGTCGGACACGACTGGTCTTAATTGTCAGGGGTCACTTTTACCTTTTTATTTACTGTCAGAAGATGTGATGATGGGTGCTGGCTTAGGGAGATTTTTAAGGACAGTTAAGACACTCACAGGGCACATGTTTATCAATTGCTTAGCTTATAGAACCTCCATGTTTAGGAACTTGATGCCTCTGAAGAACCAGAGGTCGGGTGGGACAAACAACTGGACAGGCTCTCCATGTCCTGCCACCTGTGAGGTTTCCAGAGGCATCTGCCTGCACCCTACTGGAACCACAATGCTGGTTAGATGATGGCTCTTTGGTCAGATCCAGCAAAGCAAGTCTTGTTTTTGTATGTTCATCATACATTATTACCATGTTACTTTCAGGTTTGGGCAGGTGCACATTACTGTCATGTCTGCAAAGAGATAGATATGCAACTTGGCCCTCGGTGGAATTAACGCAACGCAAGCCATTTGCAGCGGGCAACCTTATGATTGTGTGATCTGCAAACCACTTCAGGCTCATAAATGGCTTTTGCCTCATTTATGTCTGTGCAAGCCAGTGGCAGCCCAACCATACCACCGTCAATGGTCTGTAGCTCACTGCCTGGAGCCTCCTAAGTCACGCACATCTATTCCAAATGCCCCCAGCCTATTTTATAGTCCTATTGCCTCAGGTTTATTGTTGAAAATATTTATAACGGGCATAAAGAATCTTGAAGCGGTACTGATAAGGGGAGGGGGCAAGCTATTAAACGGGGAGGTGAGAGACCCTTCACTTTCCTGCATGAATAATTGTTATGCTCCATAATGATAAAAGGGTTCTCCTCCAAACACGAGGAGGAGGAATGAAGCATATGAGAGAGAGAGAGAGAGAGAGAGAGAGAGAACAGAATAAATTAGCCTGTAATTAACACAAAGGGAAAATGCACATAGTGACAGTTTGTGTTTTTTTTGCAAATATTTTCCAGCAGTTTCAAAAAACGCCTTCAGTTTTCAGAGATCTATTTGCATTGTTATAACTTTTAAGTGCATTCAGTGATGTCATCATGTGGCCAAATCCGATTGCCTATGCAGCATTTTGACATCATCCAAGCTTTTCCAGGAGACAGGAAAATCCCACCCTTTCTCCGAAGAGCTCACCTAAGAGGAACAGCTTATATGTTCCATTCTGTCCTTTCAAGAGCCCTGTGAGGTCAAGGAAGCCAAGAGATGTGGTGACCAGCCCAAGGTCATCCTGTGCGCTTGATAGCAAAGTGGGGATTTGAACCCAGGTGCCCCTCTCCTAGTTAACACTTGAGCCACAATGGCTGGAGCCAGGATGGAACTAGAAGTTCCAGAGACAGGGACTATGTAGCAGCACTTACCTCCTTTGTTGTTGTTCAGTCGTTAAGTCATGTCCGCCCCTTCGTGATCCCATGAACCATATCCCGCCAGGCCTTCCTGTCCTCCACTATCTTCCTGAGTTCGCTCATTTTCATGTTCATTGCATCAGTGATGCTGTCTAACCATCTCATCCTTTGCCTTCCCCTTCTCCTTTTGCCTTCAATCTTTCCCAGCATCAGAGTCTTCTCCAGAGAGTCCTCTCTTCGCATTAGGTGGCCAAAATATTTGAGTTTCAGCCTCAGTACCTGTCCTTCCAGGGAACAGTCAGGGTTGATTTCATTTAGGATTGACCGATTTGATCTCCTAGCAGTCCAAGGGACTCTCAGGAGTCTTCTCCAGCACCACAGTTCGAAAGCATCTATTCTTCGGCGCTCAGCCTTCCTTATGGTCCAACTCTCGCAACCATACATTGCTACTGGGAACACCATCGCCCTGACTATGCGAACTTTTGTTGGCATGGTGATATCTCTGCTTTTTATTATGCTATCTAAATTTGCCATAGCTTTCCCTCCTACCCCAACATTAACCATGTTGTGTTTTTTCTCGCTTCTCCCATCAGCACCCAGAGATAACAAATGGGATCTGGGAAGTCCGCATGAAGACATCGGAGCATAAGGCAAGTGTTACTACATGTTACAGACGGAGAACCGAATAAGCAGATGCTAGCAGCAGCCCCGTGAGTTTTACGATTATCAGTACTAATATTTATAGACCGCTTTTCACAAAGTGGTTTACACTGTAAAATAAATGAATAAATGAGTTTGGTAACATCTAATTCCAGACAGAGATTATTGGTTGTTTCAGAGCTGAAAGTGGCACTGTAAGGCATAGTGCTGCCTAGTGGGTAGTGTATAGTCTTCCACAGCCTTACTGGTTTTCCATGAGTTATCAGACAAGATAGCAAATGATTCTGTGATTTGCCCAACCAGTGTTCATTCAAGCTTACCAAGCAGTCTTGGATATGTGCCTTTTATTAATCTAAAAGATCATCTGCTTTTCTTTCTTTGCATAAACAGAAACAAACGTAGATCTCAAGGAGCTTCTGGTTCTCTTTGCCTTCATCAGCATCTCTCTTTCTTGGGCCACAGCCTACACATCGCCTTTGCTTCCATGCCAAATCCTCTTCTGGCTGTTTCCAACACCTGTTGCTAGTTGCACTCCCTGGTGCAGAGAGATCATTGTGGTGGTGGTGGTGTTACAGAGTATCAGAAAATGTTGTTGTTGTTGTTGTTTTTAAACATTTACAAATATTGTTCTCTAACACAGGGGTTCTCAAATTGGGTTACTGCAACCCCTGAAAATTAATACATTTGCACGGCGATCACATCACACTGACTCACAGTAGACTGGTCAACATAAACCTGTTTTCTGTGCCTCACTTGCTTCCATTTCTGGAAGAGGGAGGATGCTTTTCTCTCCGAGTGGCCCACATGGTGTGGGAGGAGACGAGGGCAAGGGTGGGCGGGCGGGCAGGAAGATCTGCGACAGCTAGCAGGTGGACCGACAATTCACTCTCAGAACAATATTTTATTTTTAGTTCATCAGAGCTTTGTAACCCCCTTCCAAGCTGCTCACAACCCCCCTGGGGGTCATAACCCACCCTTGGCGAACTTCTACTCTAATACATGCATGTATTTTATCACAACAGCAGCCCTGTTAAATGTTTCCTCTAACCAGAGATGAAGGCAGAGATGTTTTTTTCTTTGCCATGAGCACTAAGATCACATATGGCCATTGTGCAAGGAGCAGGACTCCTACCTATCCACTTGCCGGTTGTCAGGCTTTTGATTTATTGTGCTAATGGCTTAAGAGAGGTTTTTCTCCTCTCCAGACAGAATGAATGTTGACAACTTAATTTATTACACAGGTAATTCTGATTCAGGGGTGCAATGCTTTAAGCCAGCTCTTAAGCAAAGATCTGGCCAGTTTAACCACCATAACAGAAGATGAATAAACATTTCTTCTAGTTGATTGTAGCCCTGTGATAAGAAGCAAAGTAAAAAATGCTTTTAATATAAGAGCTGGGCTAGGGTTTATTTAAACATTATCCTGCCTACGTAGGCATGAGGAACATGGACTCTGTCCTTGTGGTTGGTATTAACACCACACGGGTACAGTAGCAATTAAAAACCAAAACTGGGATGCTAGAGACTAGGTAGGTCCTCTATTAGCATTGTCATTGTGCAGTTGGCTGTATACAGGGACCTCCATTTATTGCATGTGTGCAGCAGGGATGGGGACTCGAGTCAAACGACTCGACTCGCAAGTGCGACTAAGTCACTTTTTCCCTGACTCGTACTCATACCCATAACCCACTGACTAGCACTCGCACGCGTGACCCACGGGACTCGCACTTGACTCGCACTCGTGGGGGTAACGACTTGCCATTTCCAAGTCATAGGGGAAGCCAAGTGGGTGCTTTAAAAGCCTCAGAGGTCCCCACACACACCCCACACAGACACCCACCCACCCCATTTTCAGGGAAAATTTTCCCCAAAGTGACTCGACTTGTGACTCATGGTTTTTGGCCTTACTTGTACTCGACTCGCACTCGTGCAAAAATGACTCGCACTTGCCCCAAAATTTTGGCACCGACTCTCACTGGGACTCGCACTCATGACCTAGTTACTTAGATACATCACTGGTGTGTAGTGAGTGCCTTGCTAACTGGACAAAGAGGCTCCCCCCCCCCCATGGTGTTCCTCTTATATTTAGCAGAGGGGAGAGTACCTGTCCCTCTTCACCCCAGCAGTGTCTTTTCTAGTGGCCATTGCTGGTGTTTCCTCTGCATCTTTTCAGATGGTGAACCTTTTTGGGCCATTTAGTTAGTTGATTTTCTCTGTAAACCGCTTTGTGAACTTTTTTTTATTGAAATGTGGTATATAAATATTAATGTTAGTAGTAATAATAGTCAGTGCATCAGATTCTTCAAGTCCCAGTGCTCCTTTAAGACAACAAGATTCTATTCTAGTCCAAATGATTGCAAGAAAATGCTTTAAAAGATTTAATCTTGTTGACAGTATAGAGATTAGACCAGAGCAGCAAGAAGAAGCTACCAGCAGCCAAACAATTGGTCTTATTCATTTTTGAAATATAAAGGCTTCAATCAGCAGGTACAGAATTAGAGCTCTGCTGAATATTCCCCAAACTATCGTCATGGATTGAAACTAGCAATTACAAGAAGTTTGAGATTCTCTCCACCCCCTGCAAAACAACAACAAACACTTTTCAAATATTGTGCCTTTTTGGACTTTTCCAATTCAGGCACCAAAACACCTTGTGGATACAGACAGTGGGCCACTGACATTTCACTACGGAGTGTTTACAGAAGACATTGAATGTTGCAGGAAAGTTGGATGACTGCGTCTGTGTGGGGTTTGCAGGAGGTGGATGGAAAGAGAACAGCTTTGTGCAAGCCTCAAAATACCTAGCGCAAGTGAACCATCCATGCTCCCTCTCCATGTGCTTCGTCCAACCTCCTTTTAAAGCCATCCTGGTCTCTATACTAAAGCCTCGCCCAACAGCAGAGCTTGCATGACTGTGGGGTGGAAGAGCCTCCATTTGTCGACTGAGAGTCTTCCTCCTGCAGCTCCACTTGAAAACCACATATAGTCTGTGCATCAAGATGTGACAACCATAGCAGCCAAACACGTCCTCTTAAGGCAGGGCTGGGGAACCTATTTGCGGTGGGGGGCCATTTCCCCATTGGGAAAATTTGTAAGGCCGCCCGAAATCCCCCCCGCAAATTTGACACCCCCTCCCCCGCGAATCTACCGTTCTAAACCGCCCTCCCTCCCTCCCACCCACGGACCATTCTCCCTCCCTCCCACCCACCCACGGCCGCTTACCTGAGGCGGCGGCAGCAAGTGCCACCGCCTTCCCGCATCAGCTCCAGTTTAAATCGGCCTTTCTGCAGCTGCGCAGATCGCCGTTGAGGCCGAAAGGGCAATCTCTCGGCCTCAACGGCGATCTGCGCAGCTGCTGAAAGGCTGCTTTCAGAAGGAGGAGGCGCCGAGGTGACGTGTCACCTCAGCGCCTCCTCCTTCTGAAAGCGGCCTTCCTGGACCTGCGGCTGCTCTGCGCAGGTCCAGAAAGTCCGCTTTTAAAGGGACTAGGTGGGCGGCGGCGGTGGAGCCTCCGGTCCCGCAGGGGCCGGGCCGGAGGTTCCCCACCCCTGTCTTAAGGTCATAGCATCTGCATCTTTAACAGCACCTTCGGGTGCATTTCCACCCATTTGTAGGTTGTTGTTGTTCAGTTGTTAGGTCGTGTCCGACCCTTCGTGATCCCATGAACCATATCCCGCCAGGCCTTCCTGTCCTCCACTATCTTCCTGAGTTCGGTCATTTTCGTGTTCGTTGCATCGGTGATGCTGTCTAACCATCTCATCCTTTGCCTTCCCCTTCTCCTTTTGCCTTCAGTCTTTCCCAGCATCAGAGTCTTCTCCAGAGACTCCTCTCTTCGCATTAGGTGGGTACTTCGCATTTGTAGGTACTAAATGTATTTGGATTATTCCTCTTTCCACTTCACATCCTCAAATAGCTTGATATCACAATTCTTCAGAGAGATTCTCCTCTATGCCCATCACCTACAGGGAGTACTGTTGTCTGCCTGGATCACCTGTCGAAACAAATCAAGTGAGACAAAACTATAAATCACATCCCACCCTAAGACCTTGAGATCAGGCAGGCAGGTGAATCCAAATAATTGTATAAATACATGGCACAATCCTGTTGAGACGTCGGGCGACGAAACAAGCGTTCCACCGCCCAAAGCAGTCATGAACGTGCCTTACGGCACGAGGCCGGCCTCCCCTGCTCCATTGACTGTGCCCTTGCCCGGCCGCCGGCGAACCCAGGTAAGGATCCAGCAGGCGGGGTGGTGGTTCGGCCGTAGAGGGCAGGGGGCCATTGGCCCAGCCAGTCTGGGAAGGGGTGGGGGATGGCTTCGGCCACATCCCGTCCCCCGCTGAGCGGCTAGGCTGTTACACAGCCTCCTCCGACTTCTGCCGGCAATTTCGCCGGTGGAAATCCAAGGAGGCCGATCGGCCCCAGCGCCATTTACACCCAGGGAAGGGGATGAGTGCCCCCTTCCCCGAGTAGACCTCCATTCCAGCGGCAGCCTAGCCGCAGGGGAACAGGATCCGGCGGGCGGCTGTGGGCCACCCGCCGGATCCTTACGTAGGATTGGGCTGACACACATAAATATACATAAATATGTATATTGTTTTAGCTGCCACACAACATTTCTCAAGGCTTCCTCTCCCCATATGCTAACTCTAGGTGCTTTCCCAGATGAAAATTTACACACACGCTGTTTTCTCCAATAAGAGATTCCGCTGTAATGACAGCGTACAACCTATATAGCAGGGGTGGCCAAACTTGCTTCATGTAAGAGCCAAATACGATAAACTTCAGATGTTTGAGAACCGCAATATTGTAAGAAGCATTTAAATTCTTAAATATATTTACTCACCATGAACATTAAACTTCTGTTTTAATCCAGTGGACTTTCAGTTTATATACTATACCTGGTAAATTATAAAGCTTGAAAATTTCTTATTTATCTTTTATATTAATTGTGATGCAAAAAGGAGCTCAGCCAACATATTTCCAAGAGCCGCACATTATACGTCAAAGAGCCACATGTGGCTCAGGGGAGCGGCAGTTTGGCCACCCCTGGTATATAGGGATTTTTAAGTTCTCTGGTTTGGGCCAGGCCTGTTTAGTAGTGTGGGTTACAATTACTTTTCTCAAAACCCAAAAAGAGTTCTGCTCCCTTAAGGCATAAGAAGATCAGAAGAGCCTGGCTGCTGGATCAGGCCAAAGGCCCATCTAGTCCAGCTTTCTGTATCTCACAGTGGCCCTACCAGGTGCCTCAGGGAGCACACAGAAAACATGATAACCCGTTTCCTGTTGTCACTCCCCTGCACCTGGCACAGAGAAAACCTACTCCTACAACCAGGAGGTTGCTTATGGCTTGTAACCTGTGATGGTCTTTTCCTCCATGAATCTGTCCAAACCCCTTTTAAAGGCATCTAGGCCAGGTGCCACCACCACATCCTGTGGCAAGGAGTTCCATAGATGAATTAAACGTTGGGTGAAGAAGTATACATCATGGCACAAATCCTACAAAATGGAACGGGGGAGATTTAAGGTACTCCATGGACAGCTTGGGAGGGAGAGCTGAAGGCTTCACCTGCCAGGATCATTTCACCCCTTTCTGAAGAAAAACTGCTGGGGTGAAGCAAGTGCTGCATGCTTCAGACAGGGGAATGGCCCTCCTACTCAGCCCTATCTCCTCTTTGGAGGCCTCCCTGCCACCTGCATTACAGTGGGTGGTGACTGCAAAGGGGAAGCGTTGCCCACTTTTGGTCTGCTCTCCCCAAGGAAGCTCACCTGGTATCCAGTACAATTCCCCTCGGGGGTTTCCCTAGCACCAAAAGACCACGTTTTATTTTCTCAGACTGAATTGAGAAAATATCCGGCAGCTGTAGTTCTAGGCTTGTTTTCCAGCTCTGCTGCAATTTTATTTTTCTTAGTCCTTTTTAAATTTTGTTAACCACTCTGGGGAGCAGCAAGACTGAAGAGTTGGCCATCAGCTCTCCAAGCAAAGGAAGTCTTCTCCAGCCCCAAAAGGTTCGCCACTGTCACACCTCGTTAGATTCATTCTCTTTCAGTGCCCGACGTGAAACAGCAACTCTGCCCGTCATTCACGTCGTTTACCTTGCTCTCACTCCCCCTTCACAACCTTCCCCCAAACCCACCTTCTTTCCATGACGCTTTTGGCTCAACCCCAACGAAGCCCAAGTACAGTATGCACAACTGCATTTCCTTACACATTCACCTTTTTGCCCTTTGCAGACATACAGGCCAGTAAGTACAGCAGGAGCAACAAACTCCTCCAGTACTGTCCATGCACACATGCCAGTGAATACAGCATGCCTATGCTTGCACACATGTAGGTTGTTTTCAGACACGAGAGGAGGCTGGATGCACATTTGTTAGTGGTGCATGGAGTGAGCCTGACCTTTTGAAAGAGGCTTAACTATTGTGTCGTTCCCCCCCCCCACGATGTGTTGGTTATAGCAACCCTCTCCCCACTCCCACATATATACACCTGCACGTCCCTTTGTCCTTGCAAACTGAAGGGCACCTGTCCTCATGGCTGTTTGGCTTGCTTTTCTCACAGGGTCATGGAAATTACAGCAGCCAAGCATGACTGTAGAATAATTTCTCCTCCTGTGTTCCCGTTTGATCTCTTTGGGGTATTATTGAGCATTTTACATAATAATCCTATTAATAGAAGTGATAGGCGGCTTAACACAGTGTGAGGTCACCAGCGCTAGAAGAGCAAGACAGGTATTAGTTAATCGCCAGAAGAGAGAAAATGAAGACTTTGATCAGAGGAGGAGATTTACCACATTTTAAAACTCCTACCTGATCAGGCCAGGAATATTTCGTTTGAGGGAAGCCCAACAGAAACCAATTATAATCCATTTAAGAGACTTGGAGTGAGCTGTACTATAATGTGGGGATAGTCGCTGGTTTAGATGGCTTTAAAGTGGGAGAGAAATTCATGGAGGAGGCGGTCATGACGACCATACAGACAGACCCACCCCAGCCCAGAGGGAGCTTGTTACTGAATACCAGTTGCTGGGGGGGGGGGGCAACGAGAGAGTTGCTCTTGCCTTTATGCTCTGCTGTGGGTTGCTCATGTGTGTCTCATTGGCCACTGTGGGGAACAGGAGGCGCCCCTGGATATAGCTTTGGTCTGATCCAGCGGGGCTGGACAATTACCCTAGAAACAGAGTTGCAGAACCCAGAAAAGCTTTTCAGCTATTTTCAACAGCTGTGCTCCCAACTCCCGTGGCACATCTGTGGACCTTTCGCAGCACACTGGTTGAAAATCGCTGGCCTAGATTAACAGCGGAATCCGACTTAACGTTTGTGCCGGTGTAACCAGCGACGCAGCGAGAACGGGAGGCCCCAGAACGGAAAAAGGGATTCAAATCCCCTCCAAAAGAGGAATTCAAAGGGGATTTGAATCCCTTTTCTGTTCTGGGGCCTCCTGTTCTCGCTGCGCCGCTGGTTACACCGGCACAAAAGTTAAGTTGGATTACGCTGTAAGATTCTTTCATTTGCTTTGCAATGTTCTGCTTAAAGTTAAGTGTAAATGCTTGCTTCTAGCATTTTGAACAGGCAGGTCAACAAAGAAAGTATCATCTCACTTGATCTCTGGGATTACTAAAATGTGGGTGTAGGATAAGGGTATTTTAACACACCACACAGCATTGTAACTATTTACTCACTAAGTCTCAGAGGAACAACATTAAGTGTTATTCACAAACCAAACATTGCATTCGACCAACAGCTTTGAAGGATGAAAAAGAATCAAGGAGGCAAGTGATAATACTGGAATACCTTTTTAATTTTTTTCTCTCCTGTAAAATGGCTTGTACTTCCAAAACGTACAACAGTTAAATGGTGTTAATATATCCATTCACATTGGTGTATAAAAAGGCCAGCTTCCACAAACATAATTCAGAACATTTAACAGCTGGTAATACTCTGAAGTAAACATTGTCACTTTTCACCCACCCCAGTCCTTCCCAGTGAATTTGTTGGAATGAGACGCAGTGTTGACATTAAACCCAAATCTTTAGGACCAGCTTTCAATAATGCACCATACTGTCTGCTTCTTCTAAATTAGTCCCTCTTACTAAATAAAAAAGGTACCTCATATGCACAGGTAGCAGGAAAAATTCAGAGAACATACCGGGTTAAAAATATGAATATTTCTATAGCACTGAGTGTGCCATGGCACAGGTATTATCCTGATGCACTCCTTGCAACAGCAAGGCAGGCATCCTTGTTCCCGTGCTGCAACTGGTGAGAGGAGGCCGAGAGGGAGGGAGGGGTTGCCTAAGGCTATCTAGTCAAGTCAGGGCAGAGGCACGAGTCAACCCAGGGAAGTCCTCATTCTCAGCCCTGTCTGCGATGGAGGTCTGATTGTGTCAGGATGAATGTGTCACTTTGCTGTCACTAATACGGTAATACTTGACCAATGACTGGCTAACACAATGGGTTCCTAGAAACCTGAGTGGAACTTCAACTGGGATAAGAGGCAAGTTGTTGAGATGGCCCAACGCCACTCATCTTCCCCTGCAATTCCCTTTCAGGGGACTCCTGGCCATGTTGGAGGACAGATTCAACCACAGTGGGCAAGAGCCAGCAAGCCAAGATGACACACCACACAAACCAATAGTACAGCCTAGAAAGCTCTGCCACATCCCCTGCAAGGGGTGAGGGGAGGCACACCAGCCGTCCCCAGCAGTTCAATCAGTGTGAAAAAAGTTCCGTGAGAGAAGTCTGAAAACCGCTAGGCTAATGCAGTTGACTCTCTCTTGTGCCCGAGTTACAAGGAGACTCAAGGCCATTTCACACATTACCTTTTCCTTACCTAGGTGTTTGAGGGCCAGAGGTGTGCACACCATGTGTGAAAATTGAGCACATTTAATCATGTACAGAAATGTTAGGAACTCATTATCAACTGCTGCTCCCCGTCCACAAAACAGACACAAGTGCCATCTTCACATGGAAGCGTATACGGGCTTCCTCCCAATTCCCTCCGCTGCCACCCGCAACACTATGATCGAAGTAGTCTAGAGTTGTGCGCTTTGCTGGTTGGCTACTGCGAATTCCACACAATACATCAAGATGCCGGACCATACTAGCTTCAGCCAGCTGCCAAATACCAAAGAGGGTATCAAGTTATCGCTATTGAACCTGGGTTACTAGATGCCTGCTTCGGAATATTTTCCCAGATACATACCAAATATCTGGAAGGTGTGTCTCAGGGGGATCCACAGCACAGTGGCAAAGCTACTGATTTGCTGCTGTATAGTCCCAGATTCGAGTCCTGGCACTTCCATTTAAAGAATCTTGGGCCTGGTCAACTTGGCTAAATGAGGTACCAGAATAGCCTGCACAGTTTCAGACTGCAGGTGAGGGAGGCCATATCTGAATGGTTCTCCCCATATAAACAGGCTCCTTTGTAAATAAAGAAATAAGCACATCAAGGAAAAAAAAACTTCTATCCTAGCCAGCTCTGCACTGTACTAGTTTTCTGTCTGCAGGGAGATGTTTCTACAGGAGACCATAAAAAATGCAATCCCTCCAGCTGCACTCTGTTACAATACAGCCCGTTCAACTGCTTCAGACCGTTATCACTTCGTCCTGCTGTATGTGTAGACCAGGTGCCGAATGTCAGAGCAAGGAAAGACATCATGCCTTGAACCCTGGAAAGCTACTGTTTAAGACAGACAGAGTATCGAGCAGATACCTGGAAACTTCTGTAAGAGGTCAGTCAACATGCACAGAAGCCTGGAACAAGCTTGAAACAGTATTGACGTTCATGAAAAAAGGACAAGTGAAACAACTCCACTTTCCTTCTAGAACTTCTGTAGGCTAGACCCTGCCATCGGCCACCTTCTGCCTATTGCTCAGGGTGCGTACCCAGGTTTCTTAATGCCTTTTCATCCTCACAGCAACCCTGCAAGGTAGGTCTCCTCTTACAGACTTCACACACACAGGTCAAATGCTACACGGCTTAGTTGGGAATTGAACGCAAGTCTCATCTCTCATACCCTGCGCCCAATGATTCCCTTTTCTATTTCCATAATCCTGTCAAATGATATTACATGTACTTGCTGTGCCAGTGAGATTATCCAATGCTTCAAACCCTAGAGCCTGCCCTTTTCCCACGAGCACTGTTTGGACAAAAGAGTGAAGTCAAGGAACTTCTGCTCACTAGTTTCTGAACGGAAACCCGCTTATTGGTCCTTCAGGAGAAATTACTGAAGGACCATTTATGAAGCTAGAATTGTTAAGAGGAGGAACTGAAGTAAGTTTGCTCCCTGCTCAAATTCAGCACTGCTTTGTGTACTGAAAGGTGTAAAAATGGGTGTGCTTTAACTAGACCAACCTCCACGGTCCAAGGCGCACCCATTTTACTGCTTCTTTGGGTAAAGTGCTGGAGCCGAGAGGAAAAGCGATCACAGTGTTCTCAGCCCAGTGCATCATGGCCGTAAAACCAGAGGCACTGGAGGGATCATCTGCAGCTGAATGAATCCTCAACCTTCATAAAACACTCCGTCAGCATAAATCCATCTCATGCAGCACAAGAGTTAATACACCTCCCCCCCCCCCCATATACACAACAGAAATCGCTAGTGTGCTTTTTACCTCGAAATTGCGAGACTGAAAGAACAAGCAGCAGTTCAGAGCTGGAACACAGGAACATGTTCAGTTAAACAAAAAACGAAAGATCATGTTGCCTTCTTGGTCTCAGACATTGATGCACACAAAATAGGCACGCCAGTACCACTTAATGAGCCAACAGACTGAAGATTTAAAATGTCATGTAAAAATCCTGACACTTACATATTCCTAAAGTAGTCTGCAGAAAAGTATTGCCTTGCCAACATTAGGGGACTTTGCACCCCCTATCAAACATTCAACAAAATGGAAAACAAACCTCACTTTGAGACTTCTGGAAAAGTCATAGCACAATTGTTGCAAGTTTTCAGGGGGAGGCACAAATCACCCTGACACAAAACATTTTGAAGAACACCAGTACATTTAAATTTTGAGCCATCTCTGGATCAGATGTGATGGAAAAGCCCCATTAAATGGGAGCCACTGGAGCAGTTGGGGCAACTTCCCTACCTCCCCCCCCCAAAAAAAAAACCCCACTACATCAGGGGAGGGAAGAAAGTAGAGTGTCCTTTCCACCCCACCCCTTGGCTGGCTGGCTGGCGCTCTAAGCCTAAGAACTTAAACTGGAGCCATTATTAACTGTTCCTCGATCAGACGGCTGAGCCAATAAATGGAAGAGAATCTCTGATATGATGTGTGTGTGTGTGTGTGTGGGGGGAGTACAATTTTGGCTGGCTCTGCCTTCTCTGAGCCTTGTTTCTGAGGTTAGCAGAGAGTTGCTCTGCCATGGCCAAAGCACAGATCCAATAACTTCAGCAGAGGAGGCTGAATGGAAGGAGGCACTGTCCACCTTTCAGTATTTAATTCTTGTACCAAAGTATACATTCTCTGACGTCAGACTAGTGTGCCCCCTGCAGAGAGTTTGGGGACGACGACATTGGTGCAATTCCATGATTATCAGCAGGAACAGGAGGGACTGAGTGTGCCCCTCAAGGAAAGCCAACACTTACTTTGAGAGGGCAAAAAGATTCCGTTACCGGTCAAATATCGCAACAGTGAATGTGGGTTAAATTGCTGGAGACAGGCTCAAGCAGATTTTTTTTTTTAAAGTATAGGCCAGCTGTGGGTAGTTTCTTATGCACACACTTGTATACACAGACTCTGTGCAGGCTCTGAAAACAAGAAAACATAATGGATTCTGGAGCTTCCTCCCCAAAAGAGATTCAGGAACAAAAACAACAAAGTATACGTGAAGTGCTTTTTCCTCAAAGAAACCCAGCCAGAAGGAAGACAAAAAGAGCCAAGACTTCTCAAGACAACGGTAGGAAGCCACAGAAGAGAGTGATGGCACTCAAATGCCTCAGACTAAAAACGACAAAATGATGATGCTAAATGGATGACTCTTTTGGCAGCTTGGGGAAAGTCTCTATATGCAGTGAGACATCTGTTGAAAAAAAATCAAATTTTAAGAAGATACGGAAACACTGTAGCATGTTTTTGCATTGTAACTGGCTTGCTACTACAAATAGAGATGGCTTTTTGCCAGCGGCTTGCTCCTTCTCTCCAACCAACCCCCCAAAGTTGATTTCTTCTAGCCATCAATAGCAGGCCATCCTGAGGAGCAGAAGTACCATAATTTTATGATCAAGGATGGGGAGAATTAATACATATCAATGTATTCAGATTGTTTGCTAACTACAAGGTGGCCACTAAATCTCTGTACAGGCTGAAATGGCTTCAATCCCAAATCCACACCATCTCATGCACAGGGACTGTGTGGTCTCCCTGCACAGCTCAAGGGCAGAACCTGGACAGCTAATAAAGACTGACTGCAGCCTTCTTGCGACAAGAAAAACCAAACACAATTTGCTTACATGAGGAACATTAAGAGCTGCATAGTACATGAGCCAACAAGCAGAGTCTTAACAGAGAAGTGTGTGTGTTCACACTCACTCACCTCACTCCGAATTAGAATTTGTACCTCAGTAATCCTGAATTCTATTCAAATGAAACTGACTCAGTGGCTGCTACAGGAGGTGTCTCTTATGGAATACATTATTGCTGACTGGTTTGGGAGGACAATATGAAAAAAACAAACAAGATGGTAACACAGATGACCAAATTATGTCAGAGAGGGTCAAGGATTGGCAATGTACACCCTCTGTGGCAGAAGAAATATAGACCCAATCCAGTTAATCGAGAATAACCGATCTTCAGGTTCAAGAGATTCCAAAATAAGAAAGTGGGGAGACAGAGGACCTTTCCTCAAGCTCTGTCATGATCTAATTAACGATACGACACCTAATGCATTCCAGGAGAACTTTGCTGGCTGCAGTAGTTTGGCCAACCTTTCCACAGGAATGCTCCTGGCCTGTTAATGGGTGTATATAGGTGAGGGCATTTCAGCAGGTGCAGCTGCTTGAGCAGCACCATCAGCACTTGCAGCTGCCCAGATTCTGTCTTCTACACAACTCTTTAAGAACACAGAGGCCCGAATGGTGGAAGGTTCCCCCCCACCCGCCCTATCTGAATCCCAGTGACTGAGCCCAGGGTCACTGAGGGGACTAGCATTTCAAGCCGTGGTGGAAGAACAAAGTTGCTACATACCATTCAACTATTCAAGGTGAAGACAGGGAAGATCTAAGCTTGACCTGGAAATGCAGGGGACCAAAGAGTGGAAACTAGTCCAACTTGAAAGACTCTTTTGGATACTCCACACAGTGGAAAAAGCTTGCAGGTAGATCAGCCTGCCAGAGGGGGCGCTATTTCCCAGGTGCAGAGCATCATCTCAATGCCGCTGAAGGTGGAAAATTCCTTCAAAGCTACAGCCTATTCAGACAAACTACGGTGAGAATAGGACACATCACCACCACTTCTGACGGGGGAAAGTCAAACACTCCTCATTAGACCTTGGTTGCCTTGCTTCCTCAAGGAGTCCGACAACAATCTTTGAATTCCCAAAGACATCCATTGCCCTGCACGATGATTTTGATCTCAAGAAAGCATTCAGATCTGCCTTTGGCTCAGTCCAATGAATCCTTCCCTCACACACATAAGTTACCACTTCAGAAAATGAAAACTTCCGTGTATACATTCACACGCAGAAGACCACCTTAGTTGTGGGAATATGTTACACCTGAGCAGGACCTGAGTTATCACTGCCATGTTTTTCTTCCCTTGGGGTTGACAAGGAAAGGCGCTTGCAAAGCCCTGCAATTTCATGGCATTGTGCCAGTCAACAGCAGACCTCTTGATAACAGAGTCTGGAGAAACAGATGAGACACTCGTGAAAGAATACAGACGAGATTCGTAGGCACCTATAGTAACAACGATGGGGGTGTGGCGGATAACAAAATAAGCCAGGGCTACTGGAACGTGAGCTACACATTGGCTCGTGGCATCAAGGGCGAGGAGCAGTCTCACTGACAAAGGCACAAGGAGGAAGTGTTTCAGAAACAACCTGCCCCATTTCCCAGCCTACGGAGTGGGGCAGGCAAGCTACATGGTATCCGGTTTGTACAGGACATTACAGAGCAAGTGACTCTTTTCCAAACAAAAGAAATGGGAGTAAAGGTATTTCAACTTAAAATGCTGAACTTTTTTTTCTTTTATACAGCAACATTGTATTAAACAGCAGCAGGTAACAATATGCCCCATGGCCCAGGCAGGGGGCAACGGACATTGTAAAAGGTTTAAACGATTAACTATAAAACAATATTACATCCAAAATATGAACAAGCCAATTCAGGTATATACACAATATATTAAAATCATATAAATTATATATTTTATACAAAGGGCACAAATATAGCAGAGACTGCTGTGAATTTAACAGAAAGGAGATCTGAACTGCCAGGTTCCCTTCAAGATGTGTGTCATTTTATTCCCAAGAGGTCTCTCCCCCCCACACACACATTTTATCATGGAAAAATGAATACCTCCTATACCACATGTACAGAAAAAAGCATGAAAATGATCCTAACAAATGAAAATGCTAAGGGTTAGTACAGTACACAAGAAATCCCAATCAACTAATTGTCAGAGTGAGCAGTGATTTGGCTCCTTATCCTGCTCTAAATCAGGAGTCATCTAGGACCTAAATTACTCCTGTGTATTTAACAATGACATTTGGTGTTTCTTTGAATAGCAAAATTAAACACAAAAACACACGGCACTACTCAGGCTTCAGGAAAAAAAGTGACAGATGGCAAACCTACAAGTTAACAAACCAGCAGTGTTAAAACTATGGAAGAAGGTTTGCACATTAAGGGTAGTGCCACAGAAGCAAGTTTAAAAAAATAGCTTATTTTTAATTACTGATTTCAAAACAGCTACCAAATACTTAAGCATGCGAGTCACTAGGAATCCTTCTGATGGTCTGGGACACTCTTGAGAATCATATCAAGGCCAGCATACATATGTTCTGCAGAGTACACAAAAACCACCACTTGTGTGTCAGCAAAGCCATTTAAACAACAGGTTTCATAAGGAGCTGCCACAATTCAGTCTGCGCAGTGGCATAGGAATGGGGGGGGGGGCTGTCCGCCCTGGGTGGTGCAGGGGGTTGCACAAACCTGCGCCATCATTTTCTCTGCTTTTCGCCCCCCGCGCACCCGTTTTCCAGTGAAAAAACACGGGGTGCGTGTGTTTTCGCCGGAAAACGTCTCGGAGGGGCGAGGCTTGTGAAGTCACAAGTGAGGGGGCGGCGCTTGTGACATCACAGGGGCTTCAAGTGGTGCCGCCCCCAGCACCTGCAAGGCTAGCTATGCTGTTGAGTCTGCCCACTGGTCCTAGGCATGCAAGAGCAAACTGTGACCTAGTGGAAAGAAAGCCAGAAGGGATACCCAGATGAAAACTATTAAAATGGTATGACTGGATATGTATTAAAATGAATCAAAGTGACACCAAATGCAGACTGAAAAAGGCTGACCCTATACTATGCCTTAACACCACTGGATTTCTATTAAAAGGTACGTTCACACATCATAAGGCTCGTTCTTTTGCTACTGCATGGGCAAAAGGAGATCCTGTTCTGTGACTTCATCCCATGATTTTTCAGCAAAGCCTGAATGGATGGAACCACATGAGCAGAGGGCCAGTCGAGTGGAAAGGACCCACACAACAGGCTTTCCCACGTGGCTCTGCCTTTCTGATACACCATGACAACATCGGGTGAAGCTACAAAAGAAGAGACTCTGCAACACTGCAACATAGGAAGGGGTTCAAATTTAGTTATGAATTGGCCCAAAGCTGGGCATTACAGGACAATTCTGTGGTGTGTGAAGTTAGTAAACACAGAGCAGAATGGTAGTTGAGTCGCTTTCAAAAGGGTCAGAAACCCAACTATCATTTTTGCACAGCAATAAGCACGTTCTACACATCTGCTGGACCAAACAACGTGTCACCTCACCTTTCCTGTATTATGCTTTACAAGCATTTTTAAACACAGGAGCGACCTAAAGGGGCAACTTCTATGTCAAAATGACATCAGTGGGGAAGTGGCCCACAGATACGACAATGATCCCCGAATTTCAAGTAATTGTGTAATTTTTGGACAGCTGCATTACACCACACTGCAGAATACCATAATGTTTTTGTGCTCTTGTTCGTGAAGACGACCCTTTCTGTTTGCGGCTTCTTTAACATGAGTCACGTGGACATTCGCCCAGGTTTTCCCACACATTCGGCACATCCTCCTTGAGAACAAACTATTCAAGTTACTTATATTGCAAATTAAAAAGAGAAATTACATTCTGTATGCTCCTTTTAGGTTTGAAAAAATATGTGTCTTAAAGGCTTGTCAAAGTTTAGAAGAAAAAGCATTTCTGTTAAAAAATTCAAGATTAAAAAATTATTAAGACATTGGTATTTTTTTTTCCTTCTGATCAAGGGTACTAAGAAAAAATATTACAAATATACTACAATTCGACCAAGAAGATGTCACAATGAACATGCTGCTGTTGAGCATGCAATGCCACTGATATCTGTTTGGTTCCAGGTATCAATATACCTCCACAACCCAAATACTCCCAGTCACCACCCTTCCATTCCCCCTCCCCCCCCCCAAGTCCTCATTAATAACAATCCTATAAAAAAGGTAAAATCTAAAGTTAGTGGCAAAATTTTAATCTTCACAGTAATTTGTTAACCAAGTGAGCTTTATTGTGGTCTTTTGTAAAATGGCATCATCAGTCAATTGGACCCTGAAAAATAAGTTTGACGCAGTTCTGATCTCCAGACAGCTGGATAGCGCAGAAAGGGCAAGCTGCATGAAACGCGTGAGTGCCATGCGGCAGTGGAATTTGGGACCAGTATTTGGCAGACTTCTCTGAGCACACGTGACCGCAAGGAGTAAAAGCGTAGGTTGGCGGGCCAGCGTCAACATAAAAGCCTGCCTCACAGCCAAGCCAGAGAGGCACATAGGGACCAACGGTTCTGCACATGGGACACTCGCGCTCGTTGGCTTCGGTATCACTGCGATGTCCCCAGTTGTGATAGCCGTGGACATGGCCACAGCTGAGGTAAGCCCACGGCTGCTTCTCTTCGACCACTTCCTTGCGGTTGATGCTGGGAAACGCCAGTGTGTTCAGCCCCACAGGACACTGGGGCCGAGCAGCATTGATCTCTTGCCGCAGAGCCTCGATGTGTTTCTGAGTTGGGGTGTGAAACAAGCCATCTGCTGTTCTCCACAGGAGTGTCGCTCCACACAAATCAATTAGAGAACCATCTTGGAGGATGTTGGTTTCATTTTCTACCTAAAAGGCAAGCAGAGTTGTAGGAGGTGACAAATAATTCATCCCGAAGTGCCCCACACAAGTGGGTGACAGCAGTGGGGCTCACTGCCAAGAGAGGTAAACCCCCAACCCCTCCCCCCTCTGCACCCAGTGCTTCCCTCTAATGATTGCAGAGGCACTCCCCCCCCCACTGGACATTGGAGGAAGAGGTGGCATTGAAACAGGACGAGTAACCCCTGACCTCTACCCGCTTCCTTGGCATTCAGTGCCACCACTGCCGCTTCCTGTAATGGCTGCAGAAGGAGTGCTGAGCTCTCAGCATTCCCTCCGCCAGTCATTAGAGGTGGTGTAGACCAGGGTTCTTCAACCTTCGGAAGCCCCCACAGGTTGCCGTACCCCCTGATCCCCCAAGTCCCGCATACCCCCGCCCCAAAACTGCACCCCCTGAAAAGTGAAAAAAGCACTTTTCAGCCTGCGGCGCGACCGAGCGGATACTCCGGCTCGCGCCGCAAGCCGGACGACCCGCTCGGTCACACCACAGGCTGAAAAAAGTGCTTTTTTTGCTTTCGGGGGGAAATTTGAGGAGGGGGAACGTGGGGGAGCATCTCGCGTACCCCCAACCTGTGGCCCGCATAGCCCTAGGGGTACGCGTACCACAGGTTGAGAACTTCTGGTGTAGACAATGGCGGCAGCTCCAGGCACTGAGAGGTGGGTGGGAAGGGCTTCTCTCTCTCCCTTGGCGTCCAGTGCTGCCACTGTCGCCTCGCCTCCTAATGGCTGGCGGAGAAAATGCTGAGAGTCCAGCACACCGTCTGCAACCATTACAGGAAGCAGCAGTGGTGGCACTGAATGCCGAGGAAGCGGGTAGAGGTCAGGGGTTACTTGCCCTGTTATCTCAATTAACAACAACAATGCCAAAATTGACAACACTGTAATAATGTCCCTTTAAGAACTGGGAGGGTGGGTAGAGGAGAAAAGAGCATGGAGGCCCAGTAATGGCAAAATCTAAACAAGGATGTCCGTTTAAGAGCTTGGAAGAGTAAGAAGATACACAGGCGGGGCTACAGCAGTAAAGTGCAGGGAATTTTTATGTCTAGTTCCTCAAGAAGTTGAGGTCTTAAGATGCAGGGGAACCTATAATAGGGAGACTTATAATAGGGACCCCTTGTATTAAATTTTCATTTTTAACATTTAAACAGAATTGCGGAAGATTGGAAGGGAGAAGACTTGAAAACAGTAGGACCCTCAAAATATTTTTCACTTTTATTTTGACCAAAAGTAATAAAATACAAAATCTGAAACGTTTTTCTATACAAAACAAGAACCACACGACCATTACCATATTCTTATTATTAACATTTCATCGATTATATTTATTAACAGGGCTACTTTTAAATGTTAAATGCATTAGCCCAAAACGTAATACTAATTTGACAGCATCTAGTCCGCTACAAAACCCTTTGTCTATTAACTTAACCCATTAACAGTGCTATCCTATCCTATTCATGCTTACTTAAAAGAAAGTCCCACTGAGTTCAATGTACGACTACAGTATGTTTTCATGACTACAGTTTTAGCGAATAGACATCAAGCTATCTATCTATGTGATAACCACTATCACATGGGCTCATAACTTCTGCCTCCTCAAGATGCTTCTTAAAGAAAGATAATTCTCCATAAACTCATTTCAAACAGCTAAGCATCAGTGTATTAATCTTGTATACATTATTTTGATCCAATGCAACCAGTAGAAACAAAATTTGCCAAGAAAATGAAGTGAATGAACTCTTTTTCAAATGGAACTGTAAAAATAAAAAGTTACACCCCACTTTTCTGTGAACTCACTCACATTACTTTACATATCAGTAAACACAATAAAAACCACAATAAACCTAAAAACGAATGCCAGGATGGTGTAGTGGTTTGGGAGTCGGACTTAGACCTGGAAGATCCAGGTTCAAATCCCCACTCAGCCACGAAGCTTCCTGGGTCACCTTGGGCCAGTCACTATCTCTCAGCCCCACCTACCTCACAGGGTTGCTGTGAGGACAAAAAGGAGGGGAGGAAATACGTACACCACTCTGAGCTCCTTGGAGGAAGGACGGTATAAAAATGTGAAAAATAAATAAATAAATAAATCCAGTATAGCCGGGGGGGGGGGGGGGGAGAGAAGAAAGAGAATGAATTGGATCCATCAGTGAAATGCGCTGAACACAGCTCCACATCATTCAACTTTAAGGGGCTAAGGTCGGCATTAAGGTACAAAACTGTTTTGAAACTTCAGACCCTGTGGCACACAATTTCTCAGCAACAAGTTAGAATTTAAATGAAGCAGAAAGGACATGCTGTAGAAACTATCGGAACCATCAAACGCAGAAACTGAAGGTTGGAAAGACTGCAAAACAGCATTTTTCTGCCTGGAGTAGAGGAAGGACATTCAACTCTGGTGCAAGATGGATTTTTCCCCATTTTAAGCAGACATGAAAGGGTGAGGTTATCCAGCTACCATCCAGCTAGCTGGTCTCATATAGCAAAAAGAAGCTACCATAAGCCTCAATGAAGCACACTTCCTACTACTATAAAAGGACAGCTAATTACCAAGAACCTTCCCAACTTACTAGCTTGCCTCTTTGCTGAGCAGATCTAGTTTCGCGCAGAGTATATACGTCACCACAGACTGAAATTTCCCGCCAGACTCCAGGTTTAGATTCTTCAGTGAAGCCGCCTCTGGGATGCATGACTAGAACGCCATTGGTTGTTAAGCCATCCATGTGTCCATCGGGATTCTTCCACTTTGCTGCTTTTTCCTAGATATGAGACCATAGCAAGAAACACAAGTAAATAAAATGAGCTTAGTAATGTCATTCAAAATTTCAGCCCCACAAGTGAGCTTTCCAGAGACAGGACAGGTATAGGAAGGGGACGTTGCTAGAAGTCATCAAAAGATTTAACAAAACACTTGAGAGCAAAAATCTGTATATAGCTACTTCTGCTAACTAGATTGTCTCCATGTCAGAAAGGAAGCAGGACAGATGTTCTGGCAAGCTCAGATCACAACACTAGATACCCGGTTTATATTCGCAGTCACACAGATGAATGCATTCAATTCTGTGTCAATCGTTTTTTCTCTCCATAACCACTTGTGGGAAAGCAAAAGCCTTCTGACCACTCCAGATTTTATAGTAAAGTCCAAGTGAGAAAGTTCGAAGCCACTCAAAAGCTAGTTCTAATATTCTATTTTAGAGGCACCGAACAAGGCTGACACACGTCTGCAAACTAGTGCAGACAACGTGTCTGGATGGCCACCACACCCATCCCCCAAAGACCACGGAACTACAGAGCTGAAGACCATGCGTCTGTCAGGAAGCCGGCTGGCTGGAGCGATTCGCAAAAGTTACACCTAGACAAAGTGACAGGACATTTAAAGATACAAAAATGGGGTGGGGGAGAGAAAGGAGTGGTGGCGGCAAATCTACTTTTAAAATGACAACTACCACTGGGAGGGGACAATTCCACATCGACCTCTGCTCCGAGGCCTACAGGTTTCAGCTGGGTTTGGCAGCCAGGAAATATTTCCAGTAGTGACATGAGGCTCTTCCCTCTTCTGCCTCCACAGAGGAAAACTATACCTCATTCATACCCCAAAGTCCAGCAATTCCTTTTACTGGGAAGGAGCAGCATGTGTAGCAATCCTTTCCTCTGACCCAGTACACTAGTACTGTATCCTGACTCCAGTTTGAAAGAGGCACACATGGCCTCCTTGTGCTGCTGGCCGCTTAAAAAAAACCATGTGTGACACCTGTGGCAGAGCATCCTAGACCTAGAGGCTCTCCTTGCTAAGTGACAGAAATAAACTTGTGGTCATGGCTGGTGAATATGTTTATGAACCCCTGGATCTGATGAATGGAAAATTCAATGAAGCAGGACCATGGGTTTCTCGTAACAATAACACTAGTTCAATAGCAATATTAAACCATCAGTAACTTTGGGCACCATAATTTGATACAAATTATGGAATTAGAAAACATGCTGATAGCAAAGTTGTTATTATTAAGACTTGTTTACTTGATTGACAGGCAAAACAAATGGTGATCAGATGCATCAAACTTTATATATTCTAGTTAATTTAGATCCAGAAGCAACTATTCCAGCAAACCCACTCTTAAGCATGTGGAGGGAGCATTTTGTGATTTCCACTCTACTCCTACCCAAGACGGCACCCTGGTGCATTGTAGAAGGGAAAGGCAAGAGTACCTGATGGAACCCCCCAGAGGCACCCAGCAGTCCTATTGACATGGCCACCAACCATGTTGTTAATCTAAATGAGAAAGTCTCTAATTGTTCATGGAACACTTCATCTACCTCATTTCTACCTCAGATTTACTCCTTCTTCTCTCTCTCTCTCACTCATTCACTCACACACACAAATCTAAGGCCGAACCAGAGGCGTTTCTACGGTAGGGCCCCTACCGTAAGTTGTGCCCCGTGCTAGTACCGTGTTTACAAACCATCCCTCGCTGTCGGATCCATTCCGCGCTGCGAAGGTGACGAGCAGCGAGTCTCCTGCCCGTTTGCCTTCGCTGCGTGGAATGGCTCTGACAGTGAGGGGGCGGGGCCTCCTCGCTCCAGTTTGTAAACACGGTACTAGCACGGGGCGCAACTTACAGTAGGACCCCTACCGTAGAAACGCCTCTGCTCATAAGCAAGCAGACTCTCTCTTGGGATGAGTAATTGCATAAAGCAAGCCCTCTATCACAGGGGTTCTCAACCTGTGGTACGGGTACCCCAGGGGTACGCGGACCTCTTGCTGGGGGTACGCCAAGCCCTGCCCCTTATCTGCCCCATCAGCAGCTAATTAAGTGTTAATTAACATGGATTTTTAAATTGTAATTATTTTCAGAGCCCTTCTGTCTCACTGATTTTGGTTTTGGGCTTATTTTTGTACTTTGGAAAATGTACTGGGGTGGGATGGGGGAGGGAGGAGCTGATTTTGGGAAGTGTGACTTGGAGAAAAAAGAGATCCTTCCACTTAAATAAGATATTTTTTCACATTTAAAATTGTTTTAGTACTTATTTAACGATTACCTAATTAATTGATTAATCCAATTAATTAGCAGTTAATTAGCAGGGGGTACTTCAGAAAATTGGACCATGATAGGGGGTACCCGGGCCTCCAAAGGTTGAGAACCCCTGCTCTACCATATGCTGGCAAAGTTGTTTCCTAGCTTGCATGGAAACTATGTGTACTTACCCCAAGAAAGATATTTTTTGAAGAGTCAAATCCTGCTGCAAAGATTCTGGCTGTATATGGTGTGTTCCTATCACAGACAATGCGGCACGCAAACCTGGAGATGGTGCTTTGGGTGATCTGAGTTTCATCGCTGTTCTGGCTGCCAGAAATGGTATCTGTTACGACAAAATCTATGGGGCTCTCAGTTGACCTGCCAACCTGAAAACAGAACGATGCATGAAAGAAATCCCTTGTGAAGCCTTTTGGACAAAGAATTAAAAAAGCAATAAGCAAGTATACAATTAAATATGCAGCAAACGTTTATATCCAGGTATAGGCAACAACAAACGAATCAAGTTAACACACACCGTGGTGGGCAAACTACGCTCATTTTGTAGCTCCGATTTTCTCTACCCAGAGGTAAACAAAAACTCGAACCCCAGTGGAGAGCACTTCCAAGAAAGTACAGTACCTAAATTCCAGGAAGGGTGAGATTTTTGTTATTTTTATTTATGGCCCAGTCCAACACCTGGAAGGTTAGTAATAAAAAACCACCAACCACCACCAGAAGCAACATTTAACAACTTTCACTAACATTTCCCTGATTTTGCCTTAGTTAACTCTCAGCCTCACAGACCAGTCCAAAGAAAAGGTCTTACAGTGCTACCAGAAAAAGGTGTGCAGGCTTGAATGTTGGAGAGACTACAGAGGCAATCAGTATTAATGCATCAAACTAACACAGGCAAAGAAAGGACCCGGTTCCATTATCTTGAAACCCAAAATTGGTACACCCCCAAATGACAAGAAATAGGCCCTAGTCCTTCCTTCCACATGAAACTCCAGCAGGTCATTCCAAATTATTCAGACTCGCCCATCTGCCAACACAGTGTGCAAGGAGACACACATGCTGAGCCCATGGATACAAGCCCCGTAACTCAGTGGTTCCCAAACTGGGAGGCGTGGCTCCCGGGGGAGCCACAGAAACCAGCCAGGGGAGTCGCAGAGTGCCATGGAACCCTCGTGGAATAAAGTGCAATGCCAATTGGCAGGCATCAATATAATGTAATGGGGAGCCGCGGTTAATGGTTGTCAATGGTTAAGGGAGGCATAGGTCGAAAAAGTTTGGGAAACACTGCCCGTAACTTGTACAGTTTACTTAAAAGCACACTTACTAGGGAGTAAGCTCTACTGAACTCAGTGACACTTGCTTCTGAGTAAACATTCAGAGGATTGTGCCACAAAAGATACAAAACAGTTTCTATCTAAACATAGCACTATTTCTGTACAGGGTTTGATATTTTGTGTTGAATAAGGTTTATTCACTGTGTCCCTGAGTTATGGGCATCTGAATTACAGGTGGCCGTGTTGGTGCTTTCACGCAGGCACAATAGCACTGGGCTGGCAAGAGCCAACTGTTTCAACCTACGTATGTACAAACTTCCGGACATACCTTCCGAAGGGAACCAGTATACATCTTGGGGATTTAGGGTACTTCCCCTATGAATAGCCTAGGAGCACTGAATTCTCTAACACTGGTTAAGCAAATGAAGCACAGACCTGGCTAGTGTCAGAATGAGAGACCATTGGGAGCCCCATTGAAGAGCTCTGAGCTTTCCGAAAGAGAGGAGGGAAAAAACCACCACCAGTTGTCTGCAGGGCTCCAGAAATGTTGCTCGCCACATGGCAGGTGGGCTGCTGCCCCCTCCGGTAAGGATGGGGAGTTAGCTTTGGCTGCACTCTGTGGAAGTGCCCTAGATGCCTCCAGTAAGCACAGTCAAGATCCATGCTTTCTTCTCCTGCGCCAAGTTGTTGTGGCTGCACTCAGTTGAGGGACCCTTGAAGGCTCTGGCCAAGCATAGTGCCCACATTTTCCTCTGCTGCTGCTCCTCTTCCTTCCACTCTCCTCACTTCCTTCTCTTGTTGTGGAGCAAGAGGGAAAACACTGACAGTCCAGCCCTGCAAGCGGCTGCCTTGGAGGCTACCACAATTGTCAGCTGGCCTTGGCTCACCAACCCATAATTATGGACTGCTGGGCACCTTTACTTGAGAAGCATGAGAGCAGCCATGCCTCTCTGAAGGACACAAAGATATGGTGGAAATCTAGTACATGAGGGAACAAAGAAATACATATGAATTGACCTGCATGAATGAAAATCTGAACAATGCCTCTGCAAACCCTCAGACCCTCAAACTCAAACCTACTTCCGTGCTTCTGTAACTCAGTGTATTTACGGCTGAATGAACATATCATCAGAAAGATCTAGACAGCATCTCTAAATGAAAGTATAAATAATGCAGTCAGCACTAATCCCCACTGGGAGTGCTTTCAAAAGAGCAAGAATGGGACAAAGTCCAGACAGGAGGTTATTAGAAGGCCTATGGAAGGTTTCTGTATTTTGTTAACAATAAGACCCAGTGGTGAATTTCGAAAGGGTGACACACTAAACAGCAGTGGGGCATAATAGCTCATGACGAAACAGGCTGCTGTAGGAAAGAGAAGCATTCATTATTCAGAACAGTGAACACAAGAACTGCTTCACGTTTCCTAGTTAAGAAGCATGTCAATAATGTATACATGTAATCACATGATGACTGCACAAGCAACCAGGGGCATAGCTACACCCCCAGGGGGGGCCTACGCAACATCCCCACATGACGTCACAAGCCCTGCCCCCTGGGGGGCGTGACGTCACTTTCGCACTGCCGCCGCTGAAATTCAGCGGCAAATGCTGTGGCGCGAAAGCACCTTCATAGGGTTTTTAGACTGGCTTTAGGTCTAAAAACCAGCTTGGGGGTGCACGATTTGACAGCGCTGGGGAGACGGTGGCGGCAGAAACGGCACTTACCCAGCCTTATGCAGATTCGGATGCAGCGCAGCCTTCTTGCTGCCCAGCTGGGCGCTACAGAGGCTGTGCCCACGCAATTACTAGCTCGCTGCTCCTAGTCTCGCTGCTGGAGGAGTCCTCCAGCCAGCGAGACTAGGAGCTAGAGAGGCTCTGCAATAATTGTGCAGGCGCAGTCTCTCTAGCGCTTAGCTAGGCAACAAGAAGGCTGCATCCAGGCTTGAGGGGGGGGGTGTACCATGAAGGCAGGGTAAGTGCCGTTTCTGTCGCCAACATCGCCCCGTGCAACCCCCTGCTTGTGGATGCGTCGGACGCATTGCGACACGCGGGGGGTGCACGAGCTGCCGCTTTGGCAGCAATGCCGCTGAATTGGTGGCTCGTGCACCCCTTCTGCGTGTCGCCCCCGCTGCCCGGCCCCCCCGCACCCCCCAACGCCGCTACTGCAAGCACCTTCTTTGCGGCATGTACATGAGCTAGGAGGACATGCAGTTGATTACAGCTTTTTAATGTTTATGCAGCTAACAGGTCCATGTGGCAATTTTGACATGACTTGCATGCTTTATCCTATATAAAAATGATACTTCTGCAGATTAGCAGATAAGGTATGTCTTTACAGCGAGTACCAGACCTTTAATTATACAGGCAACTCTAGATTTACGTAGGGGTTATGTTCTGCGTACGCAGGGTTATAAAATGGTGCGCAAATTGAAATGGCTTTTCCTTCATGGAACAATGGCACTGGTACAGGTTTGCAAAAAAGTCATCCAGCACTCATGTTGATAACTAGCGGTTATGGAGGGTCAGTGGCTTGCTGGAGATCTGCAATGGGGGTGAATTGAGAGGGAGATGAGAACTTGCATTAAATCCACTTGGGAATAATAGAAATATACGGCAGGGGGAAGGAATTATCTGGAGCCTCCTGGGCCTAGGGATGCTTGGGATTCCAGAGCACACTTGTTTTCCAAATGTTTTGTTTGGTTGTTTACGCATGGGGGTAATTTGGCTGGATGCTATCGCCCCACCTCCCATGGCAAAAGTTGACCCCAGTGTACAAATTTGGATGGGTGTGTGTGCGCGCACTCATGCGCTCTCCCCCCTCCATCCAGCTTCAGGTATAATGGGAGCCACACAGCAACAGGATACAAATTGATGCGGGGTGAATTTCCCCCTCTAAAATTTATTTTCTGACCCACACCATTAAAGAACCATAAAAGTGAAGCGATGCCCACCCCCCCCCCACTCCCACCTCTCTCTAAAGTTTCCTCAAAATGAGGATCCACATCTGGAACGCACTCCTAAGAGCCTGACTGTGGTTCTTCTCCCCCAGCCTGCCAGACATTTAAAGTCCTGATGGAGAAGTAGGAAACACGGGTTGAGGCAGGGAGTGGCAGTGGATGGAGGAGATCTTCCACCCTGGCAGCCGGCAGAGTTGGACTCGTCCAGCCCTGAGAGCTGGGCAAAGAGAAGACTGTGCCAGGAGGAGCCTCGGCTCTCTTCTCTGAGGCTCAGCAGCAGTCCCAGCTAAGTAGCTGCCGCCTCTATATCTTGCCTCCAAACCATCGATACTTTCATGCAGTGACATGAGCAGAAGAGACCCCTGTTGGGACACTTCATTAATTGCCCTGGGAGGGGGAGAAGGGAGGGGTGGGGGTGAAAGGGGAGCGTGGGAGAGAAAGAGGCACAGGAGGGCCAGCAGGAAGGCATAATCTGGTTTCATTTTGAAAACGTGTCTCTTGCTAGCCAAACACGCAGACATGTGGGAAGCTATACCACACTATTTCAAAAATGAGCCTGCGCAAAGTCACACCTCCAGTCATAATTTGTAAATATCGCTATTTCAAAAATGTGTAAATTAAGACCATGTAAATTGAGAGCTGCCAGTACACAGTTTATTTTGTACTAAACGAAACTCTGTACCCAGGACACCATTCCTGTGCACTCAAATTCAATGTCAAAGAGTGGAACACGCCGATACCTTACTTGGCACAACATCTCAAAACAGCTGGATATTTTAACTTGAGTACATCCACATATGGCATGGAAAAAACCCTGGGAAATATATGTCCTAACAGCCCACAAGCAGCTGCATCCATGCAATTTAAGTACACTTACCTGAAACATATCTGTATCTTTGTCATGTGTATATTCCACTACAACAGTCTGGTTTCTGGACAACGTGTAGGAGATACTGTGTTGCCCTTTACAGCTGATGGCCTGGGGAATAAAATAAACACAACTGTTTATTTCAACAACACCTTTGTCAGGAATAGCTCACTACCACCATTTATTTTAAGTGCTATTACAAACATTACCAAGTTTTCCCAATGGATGCTTCAATCTGATTATGCCCTTTCAGCGAGTACCTTAAATTCTGCAATACAGCTTCTGTAATCAATCACATGACTCGGCAGCTCTTAATGCAAGCAACATTGAGTTCCAGTGAAGGAATAGCACAAGCCAACTCCGAGAATGGTATACCGATGAGTTGAGACTGATCAGGTAACTGTATAGTTTCCAGACACTATAAATTGAATCTGACACAAATTGATTTTGTATTGATGGTCAAAGACTCTCTAGACAGCTACCCTGAGAGAGATCTTTAAACAGCAGCCCAACCACCTCCCCGCAAAAAAATTAAAAATAAAATGTTCAGAAATGAACACAGGCAAGGAATTAGCTGCCTTTGCCAAAAAATTGATAGATTGCTTAGACTAGACCAGGGGTGGCCAACCTTCCACCATTAGGGCCTCTGCATTCTTAAGAGTTGTGTAGAAGACTGAATCTTGGCAGCTGCAATTGCGGATGGTGCTGATCAAGCAGCTGCACCTGCTGAAATGCCCTGACCTATATACACCCATTAATGGGCCAGGAGCATTCCTGTGGAAAGGTTGGCCTCCCCTGCTCTAGACTGAGCCATCGTGGAACCACTGGAGAACTGAAATATTCTCCCACTGGTTCCTGAATGCTGCCATTTCTGTTGGCAAATTTGTGTCCACATATTTTGCATACAGATAGATCTATGTGCCCTATGGAAACAGCAGAAACAGGCAAGAGCTGGCATAGTGTAGTGCGTAGGAGACCGACCCGGAAATCAGGACGTCCCCAGTTCAAATCTCATCTCTGCCCTAAACTCACTATGTGGCCTTAGACAAGCCACTCCCTTTCAGCTTCAGCTACAATATGGGGATAATAGTATTTACCTTACAGCGTAAAGAACAACATCAAGATCATACATGTCAAATGCTTTGCATAATCAGAAAGCACTACATAAATGCTATGCATTATTACTACATCATATTAGCGTACAAACAAGTGAATGAGCTTCTGAATGGCATGGCAGACGAGGACCTGTAATAGTGCAAATCAAGTGGCTACAGCGGCAACCAACGTTCGCACCTGGGTTCACTGCAAGGTCTGAGTCATTCGTTTTGGCCTTAAGCAAGACATAGGTGTCGCTGTAGTGTGGCGGGCAGCCGCGGGGTGACGCGCGCGCACCCCGTGGCCTCCTCTTCGGCCAGCGGTTTCTTCTGCGCATGCGTAGATTTTCCACGCACGCGCACTCCGGCACTGAGGGCAAGAGCCTGCCCGGTTGCCCTCAGCTGCGGGTCCGCCATGTTTGTGCATGGGCAGACCGCAACTGAGGGCAACCGGGCAGCCTCGTACCCTCAGCGGCGGTCTGCACATGCGCCAAAATGGCGGATCCGCAGCTGAGGGCAAGCGGGCAGGCTCTTGCCCTCAGTGACGGAGTGCGCATGCGCGGAAAATCCACACCTGCGCACAACAAGCTGAGGGCAAGGCCAAAGACGCCCGGCTCAAGGTAGATGATGTGCGGGGGGTGGTTGGGGTGGTGGGAGGTGACGCGCGCACGCACCCCGCTACCGGGTGACGTGTGCGGAGTGACGTTCCTCCCTTTCAGCTTCAGCTCTTCAGCTGCAATATGGGGATAATAGCATTTACCTTATCCCCTCCAGCGGTTAAACCGTTGAATCATAGGCTGTCGATCGAAAGGTCGGCAGTTTGATTCCCGCAACAGGGTGAGCGCTCGTTGCTTGGCCAGCTCCTGCCAACCTAGCAGTTCCAAAGCATGTCAATGCGTGTAGATAAACAGGTACCGCTTGCGGGAAGGTAAACAGCGCTCCGTGTTCCAGCCGCATGCTATGCGCTGCGGCAAGGAGAGAGTCATGCTGGCCACATGACCACGGAGGCGTCTTCGGACAACGCTGGCTCTTCGGCTTTGAAATGGAGATGAGCACCACACCCTAGAGTCGGACACGACTGGACTTAATTGTCAGGGGATACCTTTACCTTTTACCCCCTCCAGTCAAACAGGCAGAAAGGGTGACCGTTTCCAGGCAGAATTCAAAGCGCTGCTACTTACATTTTAAAAATCCTACATAGCTTAGGACCCAACTATCTGAATGGTTGCTTACTTTACAGAATGAATACACCTGCACACTACATTAATCTTCAAAGACCGTCTCCTCCATGTGAAGTGGGGAGTGCAGGGGAGGCATTCTTGACGGTAGTATCCCACTTGCTGAATGCTCTCTTCAGAGAGGCTTCATTGAAGCCTACTTGAATGTCTTTTTGGCACCAGGTAAGGGCCTTTTTATTTTCCCAGTCCTTTTCATTCTCACTGAGATAGTTTTCACAGTCTGATCTACCGGTTTCATTTCTTTCAATGTGTACAAATATTGTACAATTGTATCCATGCAAATATTTGTACTGAAGGGCAACATGTAAATTCTTAACACTGAAATTGTAACACTGCAGAAGAAATGACACTACTCACAACTGGAGCTTTCTTTAGGCTCTACTGCCATAATTACTGCTGTGTATATTTGCAAAACCTACAGGTTTACAGGGCAAGCCTGAAATCTGACACCCGAGAACAATGGTTTTGTGTGTGTGTTTTAAAGAGGTAAGATTCTAGCCCTTATAGTTGAGAGTAAAAATTGGAAACACGTGAACAGTTTGTGAGGCTACTTATACAGTGGGCCCTTGGTATCCGTGGTGGAACACCCCCCCCCCGCGGATACCAAAATCTGCGGATGCTGAAGTCCAGCACCTGATGCCCGCAATGACTTACTTGGAGCCTTTGGAGGCGGCTTCCGGCTTCCTGCTTTTGAACCTTGCCACTCTCCCATCTTTACTCTGTTTTTAACAAGCTATTTCTATTTTTTTAAATTTTACCAGTCTATCTCACAAAGACGAGAGCTCTGACAGCTGTCTCCCTACTTATCCCAAAGACTACTCACTTGGCTAAACGCTACAAGGTATTTGAGCGTGTGTGTGTGTGCGCGCGCGCGCGCACGCGCATACAGAAGTTGGAGAAGCCAGGTCAGTTGGCATCCCTCACTCCTCTTGCAACCGGTTTCTGCTCAATGATACCAGGTTAAATGGTCAACTCCCAGCTGGAGGAAAGGTTCAAGCTATAAGCATAATTCCCCACTGGTGACAGCAATTCTTCCAAAACCAGCAATGCTGGGATACAGGGTTTGTTCCGTCTCTACATAAGAGCAGCCCTGCTGGATTAGACCAAGGGCCCCACTAGTCCAGCTTTTTGTTATCTCATAGTGGCCCACCAGAGGCCTCAGCGAGTAGATAAGACCCCCATTTCCAGTTGCCACTCCCTTGCATCTGGCAATCAGAGATAGGCTACCCCTGAAACCCAGTCATGGGTTTATCATGGCTTGTCTCAGTCATCGTGGCTTTTAACCTGTGGTGGACTTTTCTTCCATAAATCTGTCCAATCCTCTTTAAAAGGTATCTAGGCCAGGTGCCATCACCACATCCTGTGGCAAGATGTTCCACAGATTAATTATGCACTGGGTAAAGAAATATTTTCTTTTGTTTGTTCTACTTTTCTCGCCAGTCAATTTTAGTGCATGTCCCCTGGTTCTGGTGTTGTGCAAGAGGGAAAAGAACTTCTCTCTATCCACCCCATGCATAATTTTATACACCTCAATCATGCCCCCCCCACACCTTCTTTCTAGACTGAAGAGCCCCAAACACCATAGCCTTTTCTCATATGGGAGGTGCCCCAACCCACTAATCATTTTGGTTGCTCTCTTCTGCACTTTTTCCAGTTCCACTATATACTTTCTGAGATGTGGCGACCAGAACTGGACGCAATACTCCAGATGTGGCCTTACCATCGATTTGTACAACAGCCTAATACTATTGGCCATTTTATTCTCAATTCCTTTTTTAATGACCCCGCGCATGGAACTGGCCTTCTTCACAGCTGCGGCACACTGGGTCGACACTTTTGAGCTCCCCCCCCCCGACATCTCTCCTGATCCGTCAGACAGATCAGAACCCAGAACAAAGAGCTCTGTCTCTGCATAAGGTATGCAAGAGGCCTGAAGCTTGATGCTCAGTGCTCGTGTATCTCGGTCCCTCCCCGCTTCAGTCGTCTGAAGCACCCAAGGGTTCAGAGATTTACAAAGTACATGCCTTATTAATATGACAGAAATTGCACAGGTGTCCAAGATGCAAGTAAGAGACCCAGGCAGTCAGCAAACAGGTGACACTAACAAGGTGGTTTAACCAATACTATTTCAGCACTCCAGGTAAGTACATGACTAAAAGAGCACAGCCAGATAAACAGATAAGTAATTTGCCCAGTGTGCATAAATGAATCTGTCTAGATTTCAGGGTTGTCCCCACAAATATAGCATTCTAAGCTATCCTGACAGCTTGCTGCTTTTTTACACTTGAGGAGGTCCACGGTTGATGGATGAAACGTTGTATGTTTTTGTATTGTTTTTAATATCGCTACGTATTTTTAACCTTTTTTAAATTTGTTTTTAAGTGTGTGTGTTTTTAAACAAACAAAAACATTTTATAAGAAATAGGGAACACGGGTTTAGATGCCATATTAGAAAATGTATTTAACAGAACACAAAACATGCAACGTTTCGTCCACAGCAGCACCGTGCTAGCAAGATGTAAAATGCACTGGGTGCCACTGAACATTTTACATGGCTTTTAAACCTGTAAACCTCAAATCAATGGATATCATAGCTGGCCATGAAAGCTTTCGATCTTTGCATTCTAACCATGTTTGTAAAAACTTGATCACAGTAAATTTCACATTTCAAAGGAAAATGCTCTGGCTTGCAATACTTTGTTGCAGCGCTTATATGGCTGCTCAAGTCAGTGTGCTAAATTATGCTACTGTTACAGGACATAACAGTCCTGAGAAATCTTATGAACTTCATTTGAAGTAACACCTACATAGGCTTGTTTAGGCTCTTTATGGGTGACTCCTAATAAATATTTACCGTACATTGCAGATACGCCTTTGTGTAACCAGGTGGAGTTGAAAACCACTCAACCACCTTCAACTAAACAAGTGAGATTAACAATACATTTTAAAAGGTATGCAGTAACAGAGATTCTAAGAAAGACCAAATCCTGCTTCATGGACTGGTATCTTCAACATTCTATTTCATGAGTTTTAATTTTTCCACTAGGTGGATTTCTACAAATGTTCTTCCTCCCACACAGATACAGGCTGTCCTTGGCTCATAATTACAGATAATGGGTACCCTGTGTTTCAAAGTAACTGTTCATTTAGCACACCATGTATTGCACAAATTGTATTTCATTTTGCCCCATTGAAACTGTTTGTACAACCCCAAAACTTTATCCAAGCACTTTATGCATTTAGTCAGCTTCTCACAACAACTCTTGCACACTCAAAACGTTCTGCCCCTGTTGGAATAACAAGCAAAAGCTTACCCTAGACCTCTCTCTAAGGTTTTTAAAGGCTGGACTGGGGGAGAGTCTGGCACAGATAAATTTGATGGCTGAAAACTGAGCTGTTCCTCACACATTCACTGGGTCTGATTAGGACCAATTTATACATTAGCGACAAACAATGGTTACTCCTGAGAGGTGATTCCCCAAGCTGCTAATTCATAAAGTATGAAGTACAGTTTTGAGCACTAGTCCACTCCACATGCCAAGTTCCTTTTCTGCTTCTTAATCTGCAAGTTTGGAAGAGACAACATAAGTTCTGAATGTTGGGAACTCACAGGGTTGTCTGATACCATGGGTTTGGAGTCCTCAGAGGAGGTGAGGCAGCAACCTAGACTGTCTCCCAGGGGGAGTTCCTTTACCAGAGCTCATCCTCTCCTTGTTTTCTCTGGGCTTTTAAACTCCCACAGAGAGAAGACGACAGCTGAAAGATGACTGACACCGCATCTGAAATGGAATTAGCATGGCTTTTTCCATGGATAAATCCCTGGATTGGAGCGAATGTGTAGTTGCAACTCCCACCTGGGTTGACACTCATGGATGTGATTTCCCATGTTTGGACTGGGCATAAGTCAATGTGAGCCATCAGCACAAAGCAATGATGCACCAAGAACATCAGAATCACTTCTTTGGCAGTAGATGAGCTTATAATGAAGTACAAACTTGTCAAAAATGATATTCCTTGAAACCAAGGATACTGTGAACAAAAAAGGAAGAGAAGTCGGAATTATGGGTCTTTCAGCCATGTAAATTTGTTAAAGAATAAAGTTTAATACTGATACCAATTATCAGTTACTGGTAATCCTTGGACGCAGTCTCTTTCAATTTTTTGAAGGTGCTTTTTGCGTTGTGAAGGAATTTCTCCATGGCTGAAAGACCCATAATTCCGACTTCTCTACAAATTGTAAAGAGCCATGAGAACCTCCATACTATGTTAAAAAAGGAAGACAAAGCTGGATAGCTCATCTTCTTTTTGATAAAGTAGAGCAGTGCAAACAGAGGAACACGCATTGGATGTGGAGTGGGTAATATACTCAAGGAAACCCAAGTATTTGTGTACTGAACAAGAGTGTCCTCCAGATTACAAAATATGAGACATGTAGTTGCAAACAGATTTAGTAGCAGTATAATCACATTGCTGTCACATTATAAGGAGATCTGCTTTAATGCTGGGGAGAGATGGATTAAGGCTTGTAAATTTGAAGTCTTTCAGAAATAAGCCTCTCTGAAAGATTATATCCTGGCTTTTATGAAATGAGCAAGGGTTGAGCCATGTGCACGGCACGGCTCTCAGCAGCAGCCAGAGAGAGATGGTGAAGAGAACCAGAGGGGGCCGCTCACAAATGAATGTGCTTCATTATCCATTCATTGTAAGCAACATACTGACCTCCAAACAACAGCCTGTTCAACACAATGGCTACTTCACCTGCAGCAGATTTATCCTGCGAGTTTGGAGAAGACTAATCTCAGATCACAAAATTCAAAAGAGCTTTTCCAAAAGGGTTTCAATTTGACCAACTCTGCTTGTTTTCACCCTAGAAGTCTTGCAGCAAACATTAACCAGTCAGCTACTAGGGTTAAAGCAGGGATTTAAAGCTATGCCAGCTGCTAAGACTAACATTTGTGGCTACAGATAAACAACAAATCTACACACAGCTTTCCAGATCTTTTCTTTGCCCGAACAGTAGCAGTACTGGTCACAAAGGTCATGACATGTTCTTGCACCTAACAGTATTTGTTGTATCCCACATGTAGAAAGAATCAGGAGAGTCTATATATTGCAAGCCAACTTGGAAGCAAACCTCTACATTTATTTTGAATCCAGCTTCCTCAACAACACTTTTCCAAGAACTGTACACTTCTGGCCCCTTTCGCTAAGATATCGTGCAGCAAATACGTTCTAATTAAGTGCGCATTATCTCCTTTGGTAGTACTTATCATTCAAATGTACCTGCCTAAAGAAAATGCCAAGGAAAATGTCAGGCACCATTTCCACCCTAAAAGTTTGCCTTTATAGATCCAGACTCAAGTAGTCCGACAATCTTGCAATTCTATAACACCTAGTTAAAGCAGGGGCATGTGTGTTATTCACCCAAGACAAATAGTACCTGCTCCCTGGTTAGCATCCTCCTGCTCCTCTTACATATACTCCAGTGACAAAGACTATTGCTCCCTGGTTAGCATCCTCCTGCTCCTCTTACATATACTCCAGTGACAAAGACTATTGCACTACCATTCTGTCTTTGAAGACCAAAAGAGACAGATTGTGCAGCTCTAGCACACCCCCTCCAGCACTCTTCCCCATTCTGCAAAACAAAACCCACCACCTATAAGTTACTTATTTGCAGCTGCTTCTAGAGTCCAAGAGAGGCACAAGTCTAGGTGCCTGGGATTTTAGAGTTGTGACAGCAAAAGCGCCAAATACAACTTGTGAAACAGGATATACTGGTAGTATTTGCCCATAATTATTACATATCTGCTTTAAAAAAAACACAAATTTGCAATCATGACATGACATATATAAGCAGTTTCTACTCAAGAAATGGTTGCAAGTACATCTGGTAAAAACAGCTGCTAGGCTAGTCTTACAGATTTGGCTGTAAGACTCCCAGACTGAAACATAAGTTCAGTCAGAAGAGTACAACAAAACTAGAAGAATCTGTGATTTTCAGTCCAGAAACCTCCAATTCCATCATTCAGAACTTGCCGCTTCTCTTTCTGCACTGAGAAATTTTGTAATGGTTTACTAGGTTAGACAGGCTTCTAGGGTTTATCCTGAAAATTTAAGCGGCAAAAAACAAACAAACAAAAAAAAACCACCAGTTCTGCAAAAGACAGCTACAGTCTAGGCTATTTTATAGCACCAGTAAAACCACAATGTAAATAATGGGTTGAAGTTTTTTCTGGCTCCAAGAACAGATTTGGTTTATTTGTAGCACTGTGAATCAGTGAGAGAAGCATTCTGCCATTTATCACACAGATGACTTCTCTGCCTGGAAGCTAGTATTAGACCAAAAAAAGTGACAGAGAAAATGATCGTTTTGAGCAATAGCAGCTATAAGGCAGAATGTGCATCCTACACGTTTCTCCTTAAGTGAAGAAACATCAAAAATCTAAACGCTGAGCAAAGGCAGGAAACGGGGGGGGGGGGGGGAGAATGCTCAAGGTAATCTCCAACTTTTGTTGTTTACAAAAATATTCATCTTCAGCTTGATCCGATGCAGAGTCTCTCAGACTGAAAATTATGTTCCATAATTGTACCTGTATGTTTTAAATGCTGTAAGCATCCTTGACTCCTCAGAGGCAGAAAGGTAGGATAGAATTTTCCAGATCAGAGTTTCCCAACCTGTGGTACCCGTACCACTGGTGGTACTTTGAATGACATCTGGTGGTACGCGGCAGCCTGGTTCTCATTTCTGATCTTTCGAGATCTTCTGATCTTCCAAGAGTCTCACAGGCAGCTGTGGGGCAGAAACAGCAGCACCACGATGCAGAGAGCGTATGCACAGTGGCGTAGGAAGGGGCGGGAGAGCAGTACGCTCTTCAGGCAGCGTGCCAGAGCCCCCTGCCTGCGGCTGCAAAAAGAGGGTGCGGCAAAAACGGCACCATATTGTCCCAAGTATAAGACGCTCCTGATTATAAGACGCACCCTTAAAGTTTGGTGACATTTAAAAAAATTTTTTTAACTTAAAGAAAATATACACATTAGTAGAACAGTAAAACAATTTTAACACAATTAGTCTAATGTAATCCATTAATTAGCTAATTAATAGTTTAAAAATAAAAAAGTATTAAAACTAATTTTAAATGTGAAAAAATGTCTTATTTAAGAGAGAGAGAGAGAGAGAGAGTAAGGTCCAACACAAAATCAGAGATCCCAAGGTGGAGGATCCTCTACCTTGGGTCTCTCTCCCAAGTCTAGCAGAGCATTTAAACAGAGAGGCAGCTGTGTGTCCCCCCCCCCCTTCATACTTTCCCATGGAACTTCTGTGTCCCCCCCCCCCACTTTATACCTCTGGAACTGGAACATTAAAAATGAAGCTCTCCATAAAGTTCTTCACCATGAAAGCCTGGATTGGAAAGATTGCTCTCCCAACAGCGAAAGAGATCGAAGGGGGGAGAAGAGACAAAAAGAGAAGATGCACATTCTTGTTAATCCTCCTCGGCTGGCTCAGGCTAGGGAGAAGATGTGCACGCCCGCACATGCGCAGAAAGGGGGCTGAGAGTGCAGGGGAAAGGAGAAGGGATGGGAAGCCTGGCTTGGAAAGGATCCCGGGGGGCTGAGGGGGGGGGGAAGAATACAATTGCGGACAGACGGATCGCACCGGAACTCTCAAAGGCATGGGCTGGCCAGGCAGCGTGGAAAGGCTGGCATGGAATGCGAAGTGTGAGCGGTAGGGGCGAGAGTCCTCCTGCACTCCCCACCAGGCGTCCCCATGACCATCCCACCCCTTCTCCGGTTTCCCCTGTTAACCCTTTCACGTCTCCTTAGCCTTTCTCCCTCTCCTGGCCGGCTGAAGCCAGAAGCTGCTGCTTCTGTCTTGAGAAGGACAGGCGGGCTGGAGCCGGCAATGGGGAGGAGGGGGAGGAGCGAGGGGAGAGACAGAGAAGTGCTCTGTCTGGGGAGTGGACGCTTTTGCACATTTCTCCACAGACTTGCTTTTTCAAAAGAAAGCTGAGCATGTTTGCCCGTTGTGGATACATGAGATCAAGTTCTCTTGTGTACTCTCCCCCCTGCCCGCTTTGGGGGTCTCTCAGCAGGAAGCGCACGGAAGATGCTGTGGCTGAGCTCTTTGTGCGCAAGAGCTTGGGAAGGAGGCACTTTCCCACCTTCTAGTTCAGACTCCGCCTACCAGCAGCTGAGATGCTGCTTCTGTCTGCTTTTTCGTAACCTTTCTTAACCCAGCGCTGGCCAGGCTTGTTTCTGTGTGTCGCCCCTTGTGTCCCCTTGCATGCAGCTAATGCTAACATGCAGATGTCAGTTATATACACACCCCTCCCTGCGAGCGGCAGGGGCGAGAGTCTGCTGACCGAGTCCCAGAGCGCTGAGGCTCCAAGCACCTCCTCTCCCCCAAGCTGCACTTGGCCGGGTCCTGTTGCACCCGATATGTCCCTCCGGAGCGCAGTGAAGAGCCTGCCAGGTCCCGGCTCGTTTTGTAGAGTTGATACACTGGCAGCTGTACAGAGATCCTCCGCTGCGGTTTCTCCCTCCTGTCGCCACTCCCACTGAAAGCCTTTCCCCAGAGCCGTGCGCCAGCCCAATTGCAAGAATGCGAGTATACGACGCACCCCTAGTTAAAAAAGTTAAATTTGGGGGGGGAAGTGTGTCGTATACTCGGGACAATACAGTAATAATAATAATAATAAACTTGTGTCCATGATGCAGCCTCAACCATCTCATTAGTAGCCTGCTAATTGAATAGCCTGCCAATTGATTACTTCCGCTGCATCTTGGCCCCAGCCGTTTCGTTCCCGCGTTTTTCTTAGGATAAAATAACCAGCGCTACTGTCAGTATGTAACAGCCTTCAATCTTTTAGAAAGCTTCCTAGACAATGTTTCCGGGAACAGGAAACGAAACGTTGGAATTCTAAAACACTGGACTTTGTATTTTAATAGATTTCTGTCTGTCTTGTTGAAATGGAAAGAAACGAAAGACGCAAGTAGGATTGTATATTTGTTTTTATTCAAGTCTGTTTTATTGTACATGGCTATGGTACCCGTAATAATTAAATCTTTGAAGATCATTAGTAGCACTTAAGTAAATCTAATACATAAGTCGCCCTAACTTACAAAAAAAAATTATGCAGGCGGTACTTCAGAAAATTTGACCATGACAGGTGGTACAACTGGCGATAAAGGTTGGGAACTCTGCTCTAGATCAGGTGTTCTCAACCTGTGGTATGCATACCCCTAGGGGTACGCAGATCGCAGGTTGGGGGTATGCGAGAAATCCACTTTTGTTAATAAGGCAGGTGTTTTGTCATTTTCTGGTTTGGCCATAACTTTTGATAGAATACAGGCAATGTTTCATTGCATTCTGTATTATACTGCTTTTCCAATGATGTATTTTCCAAAATGTTTCCACAATTTTGTCCACTAGTGGTGTCATCCCTTTGAGGGTGTCGCCCTGTGCGGTGCGCCCCCCCCCCAGTGACACCATTGCACATACCACCACCGACGGAGGTGAGGGGGATGGTGGTGAGGAATAGGGCCTTCTCGGTGGTGGCAACCCAATTACAGAATCTCCCACCCCCCACCGGAATTCTGATCCCTCTTTGGAGACCTTTCGGCGGGATCTCAAGATGCCAGACTACTTATTTATTTATAGAATTATACCCCGCCTTTCTCCCACAAGGGCAACCAAGGCGGCTTACAATAAAAACATTAAAATACATATATACATTTAAAATCAAGAATTAAAACAATTAAAACAAACAGCCCCAGTGGGTCATCCACATTTACATCTGTCAAAAGCCATCTATCAAAAAGCCAGCCTGCCATGTCAGACATCAAATGCTGATCTAAATAAAAATGTCTGAAGGCCCCGCCAAAAGGTCTCTAAGGAGGGAGCCGGTCTCAACTCCAGGGGGAGGAAATTCCACAATTGGGGCGCCACTGCTGAGAAGGCCCTATTCTGTGCCGCCATCCCCCTCACCTCCGTCAATGGCGGCACGGTTAACAGGGCCCCCCTGATGAGGCACGATTAACAGGGGCCCCCTTGACGACCTCAGAGTACGGGTCAGATTATAAGGAAGGAGGCGGTCCCTCAAATACCCTGGACCAGAGCCGTTAAGGGCTTTAAAAGACTACACAATGTGGAGGTCTCCTGGGAAATGCAATCCCCGTGTAAGGTGTGGCGGGGATTGGGAAAAATAACATTTTCTACTAGTGGTGAGTTTTTGCACCACTGTTAATTTCCTTCCAAGTCACAAATCTGGTAAAAAAAATACAAATGGCCAGCAGATGGCACTGAGGCATGCGCTGTTAACTCAGAGCTCTTGCCGCGAAATTCAATTTACTTTACAATGTGATGGCATGGCATACAAAGAGACCAGCATAAATACAAAGCATAAATCTGACAGTTTCTGGCTAAGATACTGTCCCTAACGCTTAACTGATAATACCTGGATAATTGGACTACCAGCGCTTGTTCCACTCAGAGTCAAGAGAGTGGGCTCCCCCGTCAATGCCGGAGAGGAAGAGTTTCTGTTTGGTTGGGGCTTCCCCCACCCTCGGCTGAAGTGGTGTCAGCTGTTACCTGAAAGGATGAGCCAGTTTCTTGAAACTCTCTACCTTTCCCTACTCAACCCGAGACATCCCTGGATTTTAACAAGAGCTACGTTAATGAAGTTTTCAGCAGAGAAGGGATCTCTGAAATGCTTGCTAGCAAGATGCCCAGGGGGGGGGGGGATATCCACAGACTGACAAGACAGACGCAAACCTCACAGAAAGAGAAATAGCACACATGAAATATAGCGATTTCATGACACTTGACAATATCACAATCTGTGATAGATTTCACCATCATGAGTAGTCTGGTGTCTTCTGCAAACTTGGCCACCTCTCTGTTTACCCCATGAACTTTGAGCAAGTTGAAAAGCACTTCCCCAATACAGATCCTTGGGCGACCCTACTTCTTACCTCCATCTATTTATTCCTCCTCATTTAATCAGTTACCAATACATAAAACGTATATGACTGCTAAGTTAATGTGAGTGCCTTTACTGAAGGACATTGCCTAAAGCTTTTTGAAAGTCCAAATATACATTGTTGGTCAGATTGCCTTTATTCACATGTCAGCCAACACTTTTGGAGAACGATAATAGGTTAATGAAGCAGGACTTATCTTTGCAGAAGCCATGCTGATTCTCCTACAGCAAGTATTGTTCCTCTGCATGCTTCATGATTTTATATTTACTTTTATGTAGACAAATTAGTTATTTGGAGAGCAGCAACTTGTGTGTACACATCTGTGTCCTTCCCTCTCCCCAGATCATGATTCTTCTTGCGAATTATCCTGTTGCTTCTGTGCCTGCCATCTTTATTCTGCACACAGAAGAGGTGGTAAATTTTTCCAGAGTGGCGGATGAATGGGTGCAGATAGTCCACCTGGCAACCAGAAATAACCCTGAGGCTTTTCAAAACTTTCCTTCTTTGATACATCCAGCATCAAAAAGAATATAAAGCCAATTTCTGCACTTACTAAAGGCCTTATTTGTTACTACTTACTGAAACAGAGTATCTGGAAAGTTACTACTTCAAAACGGCAAGCCCATCACAGGTCATGCTTGCCTTTGTGCATGCCTTGACATTTAGCTTGAGTCAACATATTGTCAGCTAGATATATTGCTTGAAACCAAAAACCAATTTCTTATTGTAATTACAATTTCTAAAGTAGCAGATCGCCTAGCGCAGAGCAAATGCAGACAGATAGGTGCCTGCAAACACTGCCCCCCCTTTTCCAGGTGGTCTATGGCTTAACCCCTTAATGCTCATCCCAAATAGAAGTCAAGTTTAAGTTCATGTAACGAGCAATGAGAGCGCTTTCCCTAGCTTGATTCCGAATTTACTTTGTTCAAGTGTTTGGAGAAAGATCAGTAGTAATATCCCCATGCTGTGTGAATGGATGGGTGGAAAAGTAATTGCCAAAGGCCAGGTTAAGATTTTAACCAAAGACTTCTTAGCTCACACTCTTAGCTATTTAACTGCATAGAAAAACTACGTATTTGAAAATAAATTTCTGGGATGAAGAACCATGAAATCGGGAGGGGGTGGGGAGAGGGAAAGGGGCATTACTTTCATAGCAGGTAAGATCAGCAGGAGATCTTGGATATCAGTAGAAAACCCATTAAAAGGGAGCAGTAAGCCATAACCGTTAGCACTGAACTCACAATTCTGTGTTCAATGTATATATATTTTTGGAAAACAGTATCTGAAATATGGAAGAAGCTGAAGCAGTGAACAGGAACCAAGGCAGTGGGATGCAAGATGGATTTTTGTGATTTGTCGCTCTTCTGCCATGTCATTAATCATTGTCATTGATGTTTTCCTTGGGTTGAAATGACAAGCTGCAGTTTCTTTATGTGAACCAGTCTGCTCAGGACACTGCAGTAGTTACTTTTGATCTGGATATAGAAGCCTACATAAGTTAACATGCTCTGCAAACACCACTACCTAAAGTAGCTGTTTGCAGTGGTATGTCAAATTCTCCAACATCTCATCACATTCTAGTATGGCCAAGAAATGGAACACAGAATGGGGCCACACAGATAAAAGCAGGCTTAACCACAACATCGGGGACTTAACCACAACACTGGCTTAACCACAACATTAAAAATAAACAACTGTAATTTGCTGTCACTGAGTAGCAAGAAGCAACTGGGGGAGTCAATGTGATTTAAGAGGCTGACCAAACAAACATATTGACCAGACGCGATACAACAGTGAAGGGACCCAGATGGCCTTCAGGGACGGGGAATTCCATAACTCGGAGGCTGCAACTGAAAAGGCTCTGTCCCATGTCAACCCCGGGTCGGGAGCGGTGCCACGTTGCCTTTTTTCCAGCATCTTCGCGGTTTCCCTCCTCCAGAGTTTGTTTAAACTGACTGAGAACACAAAAGCCACTACTGGAAGCAACCTGTAAATGGCGCCAGAGACTCCAGGCTGCATTTTTCAGCAGTTTGGACATGCGCAGGAGGCTGGCAGGCCCCCGACAATGCTGAAAAAAGAGATAATGTAGTGCAGTTGGACTCCTCTTCCACAGTTTTGCCATCTGGGTTGAGTCAAATCCATGGATAAAAAGGTCCGACTGTACTCAAAGCTATTTGTAGCAGTAAAATCAGTAAAGTATCAGGTATGGGGCTGAGAGAATCTCTGACCTCATGGCTGTTCTGCCAGATGCGAGCCAGAGGTACCATGATTTTGAGGTGATTTCTTGCACAGAGTGTATCGGTTCAGGAAATTAGCAGATGTAGCTTTTAAATCCACACTCTTGAGTTGCTTAGTTGAAAACTAGAAATTCCAGCAGCATTTTTGGGGTTATTGTAATTTGCTTTCTCCTACAAAGGGTACAGTTGTCATCCAGATGATGTGATGGTAGAACTGTTGGGAAAATTACATTCAGCCCATTTCTCCTGCTATTGTTTCCTTCCTCCTGGTACTTGCAATGAATGCCTTAAGAGTTACCATATTTATTGGCGTATAAGACACTTTTTTGTCTACATTTGTGACCCAAAATAGTAGGGTGCATTTTATACGCTAATACTAAAAAATCCGTTTTCCCCCCTTGCCCGTTTTAAAGCATTTTCGGGCTTACCGCGTTTTTCCGGAGCCAGAGAGCTCCCTTGTGCTTTCTTCCCTAACTAATCTATCCGATCTACAGCTGTTTGTCGGGTTTAATTTATGCACGTGCATGAGTTGAGCTTCTCAGCAGCCAGCAGAGGGCGCTGTGCTCAGTTCAGTTGAGCTGCAGAGGGCCTAGTCTTTCCAGCTCTCCTGGATGCTGAATGAATGCAGCTTGGGTGAGCTTCTGAACTGGGCCTAGTTGGGAGGCTTTGGAAACTGTGCATAGGTTAGGTGGGGGAAAAGAGTTGGGGTGGGGGAAAAGAGTTCAGCTGAGCTGCAGAGGGCGCGGTCTTCCCAGCTCTTCTCGGAAGGGTAAGCTTCTGAACTGGGCCTAGTTGGGGAGGCTTTGGAAACTGCATAGGTGGGGTGGGGTAAGAGTTGAGTCTGCGGGGTTTTTTTGTACTTTTATGTTGTTTACTTTGGAAACTGTGCATGGGTGGGGTGGGGGAAAAGAGTTGAGTCTGGGGTTTTTTTACTTGGGGTAAATGTTTTTTACTTTGGAAACTGTGCATGGGTGGGTTGGGGGGAAAAGAGTTGAGTCTGGGGTTTTTTTGGTACTTGGGATTTATGTTCTGGTGCATTTTGTTCATGTGTCTTATTGCTGTGTGTTTTAAAAGAGATCCTGGTATTTTTGTGCAATTTATGTAAATTAGCTAATTAAGCAAATTATGCTAATGGCCCAAAATGCTTTAAATCTTTTTTCTTGAAACCCAGGGCCAAAAGGAAGGTGCGTCTTATACGCCGGTGCGTTTTATACGCCGATAAATACGGTACTTTCTTATGTGCAGCTTTGCATTGTGCATTTCTTGCAGAGACATTCTTTGGGAAGAAAATGGACAGCAGAAGCTTCCTCAGTTAACATATCAGAAGCTGCTTCAACAGGGTACAAAGAAGAGCAGACACTGTTCAGGTAACTGGAGAAGATAAAATTGTTCTTCCCTTTCAAAGGGAGAAATGGTGTGGCCAAAGTTTCTCTCTACAATAGCTACATAAAGGTAAGATAAAGTATCATAAGATAAAGTATCATAAAAGCCAAACCTAACCAAACAACTGTTTGTCCTATAGCAGGCTTCTGCATTACAAGACCCTTATTAGGAAGAAAAATATTTGTTTCTGCTGTATCGGGGAGTAAACCATTAAAGGTTCCTCTGTTCTCAACTATACTGTACATACTCGCTCAAAGCTTTCATGCAACCAGTTAGGAAAAAACAAACTATCAGGTATTCTCACCCTCTCACAATATATTTATAAGTATACTGGGGTGACGTTTCATTTAAAATGCAGCTACAAGCAATGCACACTATAGGCAGCTAGACTTATACATTAGATAAACTGAAAGCACGATATGAAAAGTTACCCAAGTTCAAGTAAGACCTTCTAGCGTTTCCATCCAAATCCTGTTTGAAGGCTCCCCCCCCCCTCCTTACTCAAAATACAACTGCGATACAGGTAGCATATAGGACACTGGTTCTCTGAGTGTTTGCAGGGCGGGGCCAGCGGCGGGAAAACCGCCCCCCAAAATGCATTTTTTGCCTTACCGAGGCTTGGGGGGCTTCGGGGGAGGCCTGCTCAGGCCTCCCCAATCCTCAGATTGCTGAAAAACTGATTTTCGGGCACTTCCGGTTTTTGCGAAAAAAAGGGGATGAGCTAATCCATCCCCTTGAAGTAATTCTGTTACTGATTGTACTGTTTATTATGTTACTGTCTTGGGCACCTTAAATTTAAGGGGATGGCCAGGTACAAGTTGTTTTACATTAATTGAAAATAAAAATACAAATATTAAAGGCAGTTTAACTATCCATTAAAAAAATGTGCATATTACACTTTCAACACAATACAGTCAGACATTTTATCCACTGGAGTTCTGTTTCCGGAACACTAACCGATTAAAAAAAATCAGTGTAATAGGAAAACCAGGGTGGGGTGGGGTGCCACATCACCTTTTTTCCATCATCTTTGGCACTTCCCTCCTCCTGAGTTTGTTTAAACTGACTGGAAAAAAAGAAAAGAAAAACTACTACTGGAAGCAACCTATAAATGGCGCCAGAAACTCCCGGTTGCATTTTGTTTCTTTTTTCAGCAGTTTAAACACGCCAGGAAGCAGCTGGCAGGCCCCCCGACAACGCTGGGGGAAAAAAAGAGGTAATGTCAGACTCCCTCTTCCAGTTTTGCCACCCGTGTTGAGTCAAATCCATGGATAGAAAAACCATGGATAAAAAGGTCCGACTGAATTGCGAAATCATTTTTATGTTCCTAGCATGTTCATATAATTCTACAGAAAAAACTTCAGAATTATTTGGCAGAGACCATGGCTTCATCTTTGTTTCAATGGTTTTGAGCTCTTTAAAATGACCTTGCTAAAGGTTGTGCTTATGAACAAAATTAGTACGTAATACAGGTACAGACATCTTGCTTCCCCGCAAAGAAAACCTGGACTCGCAGCCACACCAAGCCAACATTGCTCTCAGATGTGGATCTCAAATTACGAACACATAGTGTATTGCCAAAAAAAAAGAAACCAGTTCCAGGAGAACAAGCATGAAGGCAGGGAGGAGGAGAGGAATATCTGTTCCTTGATCAAATGTAGAGTTGATACAACTTTGTGTGCCCAAAGCAGCAGTAATATAAATTGTTCATTAAAAGAAAAACAAAACCACTATATAAGGGTAGCTTAATATTCTGTGCAGTGAAATCTCATTTAGTCTCTAGTGCAGCGGTTCTCAAACTCTGTGTCACAACCCGATTTTTGGTGGGTCGTGAACAGCCACCCGCCCGAGCCTCTGCTCTCTGAGTGAGAACGCGATACAATGAGGCCTGGAGAGGTCAAAGACCGCTGAGCAGAGGTTCAGTGGGGGCCAGCTGTTTGCATTAAAAATGTGAATGCTCGGCAGCCTAGAAGTTTTGGCAGTGACATGACGACATCACCATGTCACCGCCAAAACCTCTGAGTTGCAGAGCTCTGTGCCGAAAGTGGGTTGCGGAGAAAGAAGATTGGGAACCGCTGCTCTAGTGGATGATAAAGATTAATGCGGAAAGAGCTAGAACAGAACCCAGTGATTTGTAATGTCAACTTGAAACTTATTTCCATAAACAAATTGTTTCTTGCTCCTTTGCATTTGAATCTAGAAATCAGGTTACTATGAAGCTTGCAAAAAAAAAAAAATCCTAACCCACTTGATTTAGTTTCAGGCTCCCCTAAGCTCTCAGCAAAGTGATCCAGAAAGGATTCGGGTCTGTTTTTTTAAACCTTCAAATCTACTTTTGTGCTTTAGAAGGAGCACTAGCTGCAACCTATTTCATCACTGTTCTCTGGGCAGACATCCAGAAGCTGTACCTTACACAGCAATTTAAAAAGCACAAACGCTCTTTCATAGCAGTTCAAAGAAAGTGCAAGAGAGCTGCACTGAACCTGGTATCTCTTTCCATTTCCAAATTCCAAAATGCAAAACAGTACAGGATTTTAATTACCATCTCACACTGAACTGTTATCTTTGTAACAAAAGCCAGTATACGACATCTTGAAATTCAAGGTGTACAAGAGGCAATGAAAATGAAGTCGGTTTTTTAAGCTAACAAGGTGCCTCAGGCACCCTCAAAACGCTTTTGACAGGTTAAGTATCGTGAAAGCCAAATCCTACAAAATATGGAACTGGATTTTCCCATCTCCATTCCCCCTTGAATCATGAAAGTCAATACAAGCAAGGGTCATGCACAGGAATGTTCATTTCAGACCTGATTTCTACGCTTTGGTAGTCATTTCAGAAATACGGACAGGAGTTAAAATGCAGTAAGCAATGCCAAGTCAGGACATTGACTTTACACAGTATAACACACACTGTAAACAGCAGATTATTAAGAAGTTGTATCCATATATGGTGACTCTTCAAATATTGGTATGCTGTGCGCACACGTTTTGTCTTGTTTATTATTAACAGTATTTATATACCGCTTTTCAACAGAACTTCTTCAACCGCTTTTAGCAGAACTTGAGCGAAAATCATCATTAGCCTGAGCCTGGATTTGTTACAGGGTTCTTCGTATAATGCAACCTCATCTATCCAAATGGACAAAGTGACACCCAAAACATCTGCATAAACCCCGTCAAGGTAGTCCTTATTTCCATAAAATTCCTGTCTAATCAGAAGTGATCCAACTCTCAGAGGTCCTTACCAGATCCTGTCCAATTGTTAAAACACACAAACATGGACAATAACTCAAACTTGACTGAAAGTCATAATTTCAACCACAGAGCTTTTATTTGGGGGAGTGTTTGACAAATCCTGACCACGGAGATCCATGCCACGGTGACATCATAGTTAGATCATTATTAACAGGATTTATAATATAATACCTTTATATAGATTATAGTAAAGTGCTCTACGTAGGGCTGCCCTTGAAGACAGTTCGGAAACTGCAATTAGTGCAGAATGCAGAGGCCTATGTAGTCTCTGGAAGTAGGCGGTTCGACTGTCGGGCTGCTTCTCCGATGGCTACACTGGCTGCCAATTCTTGACTTCCGAAGGGCAGACTTCCCCAAAATGAGAAGACTAGTTAAGAAAAAGCTGAAAGGGAAGGTAAAAAGAGTCCAATCGCTCCAGAGTGCATGGAGGCTGTTTAAAACAACAGTCATAGAGGCCCAGCGGGAGTGTATCCCACAAAGGAGGAAGGGCTCGACCAAGTCCAGGAGGATGCCGGCATGGCTAACAAGCACAGTTAAGGAGGCTATAAAAGGCAAGGAAGCTTCCTTCCGTAAATGGAAGTCTTGCCCTAATGAGGAAAATAAACAGGAGCACAAACTGTGGCAAAAGAAATGTAAAAAGATGATACGGGAGGCCAAGAAAGACTTTGAGGAACGTATGGCAGGCAACATAAAAGGGAATAATAAAAGCTTCTTCAAATATGTTAGAAGCAGGAAACCTGCCAGGGAAACGGTGGGTCCGCTGGATGGTGAAGGAGAGAAAGGGGTGATAAAAGGGGACTTGGAGACTGCAGAGAAATTAAATGAGTTCTTTGCATCTGTCTTCACGGCAGAAGACCTCGGGCAAATACCGCTGCCAGAACGGTCTCCCCGACTAAAGAATTAAGTCAAATAGAGGTTAAAAGAGAAGATGTCTCAGACTTAATTGACAAAATAAAGATCAATAAATCACCAGGCCCGGATGGCATCCACCCAAGAGTTCTGAAGGAACTCAAGAATGAAGTTGCTGACCTCTTGACCCAAATATGCAACTTGTCCCTTAAAACGGCCACTGTGCCAGAGGATAGCTAATGTCACGCCAATCTTTAAAAAAGGAAGGAGGGGGGACCCGGGAAACTACAGGCCGGTCAGCCTAACATCTGTTCCAGGGAAGATGGTGGAAAGTCTCATTAAGGATAAAATCTTAAAATACATAGAAGAACAAGCTCTGCTGAGGGAGAGTCAGCATGGCTTCTGCAAGGGGAAGTCTTGCCTCACAAACCTGTTAGAATGTTTTGAAAAGGTCAACAGGCATGTGGATGCGAGCGAACCCGTGGATATTATATATCTGGATTTTCAGAAGGCGTTTGACACGGTCCTTCATGAAAGGCTCCTGCGAAAACTCCACAGTCAGGGAATAAGAGGGCAGGTCCTCTTGTGGATTAGGAACTGGTTGAAGACCAGGAAACAGCGAGTGGGAGTCAATGGGCAATTTTCACAATGGCGAGAGGTGAAAAGCGGCATGCCCCAAGGATCGGTCTTGGGACCGGTGCTTTTCAACTTATTCATAAATGACCTGGAGTTGGGGATAGGCAGTGAGGTGGCCAAGTTTGCGGATGACACTAAACTTTTCCGGGTGGTAAAGACCAGCAGGGATTGTGAAGAGCTCCAGAAGGATCTCTCCAAACTGGGAGAATGGGCAGCAAAATGGCAGATGCGCTTCAATGTAAGTAAGTGCAAAGTGATGCACATTGGGGCAAGAAACCAAAATTTCACATATACGCTAATGGGTTCTGAGTTGTCTGTGACGGATCAAGAGAGATCTTGGGGTGCTGGTGGACAGGTCGATGAAAGTGTCGACCCAGTGTGCGGCGGCTCTGAAGAAGGCCAATTCCATGCTCGGGATCATTAAAAAAGGGATTGAGAATAAAACGGCCAATATCATTATGCCTTTGTACAAATCGATGGTAAGGCCACATCTGGAGTATTGTGTCCAGTTCTGGTCACCACACCTCCAAAAGGATATAGTTGAATTGGAAAAGGTGCAGAAAAGAGCGACCAGAATGATTTGTGGGCTGGAGCACCTCCCTTACGAGGAAAGGCTACAGCGTCTGGGGCTTTTCAGCCTAGAAAAAAGGCGCCTGAGGGGGGACATGATTGAGACTTATAAAATTATGCATGGGATGGAGAGAGTGGATAGAGGGAAATTCTTCTCCCTCTCGCACAACACCAGAACCAGGGGACACGCACTAAAATTGAGTGGAGGGAGAGTTAGAACAGACAAAAGAAAATATTTCTTTACCCAGCGTGTGATTCATCTGTGGAACTCCTTGCCACAGGATGTGGTGATGGCACCTGGCCTAGATGCCTTTAAAAGGGGTATGGACAAATTCATGGAGGAAAAGACCATCACAGGTTACAAGCCATAAGCAACCTCCTGGTTTTTTTTTTTTTTTTTAGAAGTGGGTTTTCTCTGTGCCAGGTGCAAGGGAGTGGCGACTGGACACAGGTATCTTGTTGTCTCGTGTGCTCCCTGAGGCATCTGGTGGGGCCACTGTGTGACACAGGAAGCTGGACTAGATGGGCTTTTGGCCTGATCCAGCAGGGCTCTTCTTATGTTCTTATGTTCTTAATTCATTTCCGGGCCCAATTCAAAGTGCTGGTTTTGACCTTTAAAGCCCTATACGGCTTGGGGCCAGGCTATTTGAGAGACCACCTACTTCCGCACAGTCTGGCTCATCCCCTTAGGTCATCAGAGAAGGCCCTCATGCGGGTGCCATCGCTTAGGGAGGTGAGAGGGACGGCAGCTAGAAATAGGGGCTTCTCAGTACAGGTGTCCCCCGCTTAATGACAGATCGCTTAACGACGATCCGGTTATATGACAGAGGTCCTCAGTAAAAAAAGAGCAAAGGATTTAAAAAGACGCATTTTTAAACCCCCAGCTCTTCAGCTTTAGATAAGGGCTTTGAAGTTCAGCTTAAAGCCCCAGTGCTGAACTTCAAAGCCCTTCTCTAAAGCCAAACAGCTAATGGGCTTGGATGTTTAACGCTGGGGCTTTAAGCACAGTGGTAAACGTCAAAGCACAGCAAGACCTGCTTAATGGCAGCTTCACTTTACGATGGGGATTTCAGAGCGTATCCCCGTCATTAAAGCGTATCCCCGTCATCTGCCCCGACACCTGTAGTGGCACCAATCTTATCGAATTCCCTTCCTTTTGACTTACGAACCACTCCCTCCTTGGAGACTTTCCGGCGAGGCCTGAAGACCTTTGTTTAGACAAGTCTTCCGAGTCCTCGGCCTTAATGACATCTAGCTGTTACAGTTTGGGAACCTCTGTTCTAGGCGGGTTAGAAGTGTATAAAAGGAAAAATGGAGAGAGGGAACAGGGCATTCATCACACTTCAGAACTCTGCTGTGCAGAGCCCACAGCACAGCCCTGCTATGAACACTAATCCCCAGCAGGAATTTGGTTGCTTTGCTTCTCTAGCTTTCTCCTGACTGCAGTTAGACACTCAGGAGCCAGGTACCATGTGCGAGTTAGATACTACTCATGGTGAATCTATTGGCCAGCCCTGCATTACAGAATTATTATAGCTCAATTCCAAGAGGAAAATTGGACACCATGCAATTCCTTTCCATTCCATTCCAGGAGAGCAGGCAGAAAAAGGTTAAACACCAAGTCAGAAGGCAGGGTCAATCAAAATGTTCTATCCCAGTATGAAAGGAGTTGAGAATCTCCTTTTCACAACCCACTCTAGTCCAGTTCTGTCTTCTGGTGGAAAAGCATTATCAGTGGTTTCAAGATACCAGGGCCAGAGCCATATTTCAATAGCAGGTTTTTTTTTTTTGGGGGGGGGGGCTCTCAGGTCATCTTCTACTCATCCCCATGGCTGCATTAGACAGACCTCAAACCCTCCCCTCATTTCTTCACACCTCAGAATACACTCTCTCTTGCCTACTTTCCTACCAACTTAAAAAAACACGCAACTTCAAGCATGTTTCGATCAAATATTGGAGTTTCATTACTTGAGAAAAACCATTCAGGAGATACAGCTGGTCATTGTTTAGACTCATAGCAATCCAACTGCTATTTGCAAATTGCTATCGCAATAAAGAAAGCAAGCTTAATTTTACTCAGTTTCACATCCACATTGCTTCTCTGTGACAGCGTGCAGCTGGAGCAATCATCCCTTAGTTCAATGTATTTACAATTATTGTCTAGACTCTGGGATTGAGAATATTTCAGATTCCTGGACATCAGAATCGAGCTGTGTGCGCCTGGGCAACGATACACTTGGGAATTTCTCCAGTTTGGGTATAAATACTCTTGAGTCCACACTACTATCTACTGTGTCATCCAGACACAACTAGATATTTTCTGGGTCCCAGCATACTGGGATTTTGCCCCAGGTATAAACAAAGACTGCATTGTACACAACTTTTGAACCACATATATGGCCAATAACCCGGTTTCTTGTAAAAGAACGAACAAAGCTATTCCTTAATTTCTGGCATAAATACATAAGATTAGCTAAAGACAAATACATCTACATTTAAGAAGTGAGTTCTATTCCTTGCCAAACAAAGTAAGTAGAATTTTCGCTAAAATCTTTTAGCGAAAAGAAATTTCGTCCAGCTTTTCCTGGCTACCAATAAGTAGAGAACTATGAACATCAAAGGCTGACTGAACTCAAGAGCCAGGAACATCTTCTCAATGTCCAAATATCTTCCAACTAGAGGAACAAGCAAATGTGGCAAGAAAAATGCCACCAGTTACCACCTAGCAAGATCAGCACTGAGACTTTAGGTTTGGAAGTAGTCACATACCTTGGATGCTTGAGGCGTTGAAATCACATGAACTGTGCTGGGTTTAACACCATTTGCTTTGGGTCGCTTATAGAGAGCAAACCTGCTTTTCCTACGTCCTCTATCACCATTTGGAAGGGAACCATTGTACCTGGGAAGAAAAAAAAGCAGAAGTTATTCCAGGAAGAAAGCTGCAAGCATGTTGGGCAATGATCGTGAAATTTGTATAAGTTCTGCAGCAATAAAAGCTCACTTCTGAGACTTGAGTCAATAGGTATTGCTTCCTCTCCAAAATGCCTGAAGAACTGCTCAGATTCATAATCTTATATATTGTTCTTTACCAAAAACTGTTGATATTGTACCACATGGTTTTAGTTAACTCAAACATTGTGCCTAGTGTCTGGAAATGGGCTGACCCACACCACTTGGAGGTAACAGGTTCAACCCAACAACAAATTTAGGGCCAGCCAGGCAACAGGTACTCGGGCAGCCCTCAACAGGACAAAGACACAATGACCCTCTGTAAGAGGAAGAGCCACAATGAACTGGATGGCAGGCCGAGAGGCAGTGTGGTTACCCAGACAACAGTGATGGATGACAATGTTGGCCTGCCAAAGGCCTGGATGTCTCATGGGGTTTGGGTCAGTGCTCAGACGCATGTGCTGCTATTCAGTCGCTCAAGGGAAGACGGGAACGACTGGCAGCTGATGGCCTTGCCTGAGGAGATAGCCAAGAAGAGAAAAAAATCAAGGTGATGCAAACTCCTTTCCCCTCCATATCCGAGACAAAGGCTGTAGGGAATCTCATACCTACTTAAATAGCAAATGTGTACTGTCTCTTAGCAATGAGGCGCTCCTAGACTGTTAAATCATAGACGCCCAGATGGGATGTCATTTAAAAGCTAATGACCCATCGACTTAGTGGAGGCAGCTTGTCTTACCACAGATTCCTCATGGCCTTTGGTACACAGACACCAGCATTTCCAAAGGCCCTCTTAAGATCCCATCTGTTTGACTCCAGGCTGGCAAGCATCTCAGTGACATCAGAACAGCTATGTCAATGACAGAAGGATCCTCTTCCCAGCAATATCAGGAGAGGCAGGATAGACAGACAGATCAAAAGTTTCAAGAGAATGAAGGCAACCATCAAGGAGTCAACAGTAACAGCCCTTCACACGGATAGTTTTCACTACCAAAACTCTAGGTAAGAGCCTAAGATAGCTGAGCACAAAATTCCTATCTACTTTGCCTCACCAAGCACTGCAAGCAAGATGACAATGTTTTGACAAGATGCAAGGCTTTCAAGATATTGTAAGTTGACCAATAATGTTTCTTTAATGATGTTCATATTAAGCATGTTAGCAGTGTCTCCATCTTCACCTTAACTACACATTTTGTAGCATGCAAACACACTGGATGTTTTCACCACAGTAGCTGCATCTGTTGACCTCATGTTACATTCTGGAGCAAAACCAACCAACACCAGGAATTCAGTGTAGTTACGGTACTATGCTAGTTAACTGTGCCAGATGGGCCTTGGGAACACTGCGAATGTGCCATCCCCTTTAAGAATAACCTTGAACTCTTTGCACTGAAGCTTAAAAAACCAGATATTTCCTCAGCCCCTGCAGGATCTTCTGTATTTGTTAGGACTTTAACACAGGAGTTAATACACACAAATACTGCTCAGTAAGCTCACTTCTATTAGTAGCACTCCCATTAAAATAAGTTGTAACCATTCCAGAAGCATGACATCCTAGTATCAAGTTTCTGGAAGTCTTCATTATGAAGAAATATTCTGTTTGCAGACTTAAAGACCTGAAACTGTCCACATCCCACTCATAGTGAGAAAAAAAAGCCACTCACAGAGGAAGAAAGGAGGTTTCTGGAGCACATTGCTCAACTGCTGACTGGTCTACACAACCGTATAAAACTCCTAGTTCAACCCCATGCATACTGTACTGCCCCATGCAGGCAGAAGAGTCTGGCGTAGTGGGGAGAGCTGCTGCCTTCAAAGCCCGAAGACCGGTGAACTTCATAAGTTCGAGACACGCCACCGGCAAAAAGCTGTGAAAGCCTCCAGGAGGAGAGATAAGAGCTTCCAGCTGCATCGGTCGAGTGCGGGAGGCGCCAGCCAGCAGAAAAAAGTCAGACGGTAAAAAGGATACCACCTGGAAAGTAGCTGTTCATGAGAGATCGGACATTTATATATATTGTAAAAAAAACCAAGGGGGGTTAGGACAGCCTGCCCATGTACACCGCCTTGGATTAAAGTCAGAGGAGAAATCCAATGACCGAGAAAGGCGGTATACTACTACTACTACTACTACTACTACTACTACTACTACTACTACTACTACTACTACTACTACTACTACTACTACTACTACTACTACTACTACTACTACTACTACTACTACTACTACTACTACTACTACTACTACTACTACTACTACTACTAAACATATTCGCATCATTCTACAGTGCGGGCAGGTCTGCAGCAAGTCACCTAGCAGTAGTTTCAACCACATTTACTGACAGATGCTGTGCCCCTATGAACACAGGACGTTCCTGATACCGAGCCAGACCATCGGTCTACCGAGCTCAGTATTCTTTCTCCATGCTGGCTGGCAACAGTTCAGGGTTTCAGACAAAGAGGAGTCTTTCCCAACTCTACCTGGAGGTGCCAGAGACTGAACCTAGGACAATATGCATGCAAAACATGGACTCAACCACTGAGCTACAATCTTTCCACATCCCAGATCCTACTTGCAACTGTCAAACTACTACATGCAAACATCTTGTATGGATTCACTCAGAATACAGTATACTACAGCTCTTGATGCAATTTTACTTGGGAAGTAAAATCTCAAGCGACCACTCTTCTTCCTGCTTCACTTAATAGTATCTATACACATATCAGTGCTCAATTTTTCTCCTTTTCTTCTCTTCACCCTATAGCAGTCGTTTAAGGAAGAAGAGCCAACAGCAGTATTTCATCAGGAGCCACAAAAAGGCGGCTGTCAGTGCAATCCTATGCACATTTACTTGCACAAGTCCCACTGTGTTCCTAGGAAAGTGTGCGCAGTATTGCAGCCTGTCTCTAGTCTATTAAGTCATGCACGATGATGCTGATACAGGTAGCCCTCATTTTGCAACAGTTTGCTTTGCAACAATTCACAGTGAGTTTTGAAAAAAAAAAAAGACCTAAAAATATCAAAAACTATAAAAAATTCAAAAATGCACAACTATAAATACCAGATATGATATAAAGAAACAGCACAGTCAATCAGAGATCAGAGTTATCCCCATATAAGCCAATCAAGGATGAGGTGGCAGAGATGAAAGGAACACTGTTCACTTATTTGTGTACTAATATTGGGCCACTATTCTACAGTGTCAATTTGTTTTAATTAAAAATTGAATAAAATAAGAGCCCCCATGTCTAGTACAGGTGCAACCCCCGTATTTGTGGATCCACTATTGGCAGGTTGCCATGGCCACCCTGCACCCAATACCTTTATTTTCATAGAGCTAGAGCCAAGCCAGCACACCTCTTGCTTCACCAAATCACTATAAACAGCATGCTGCTTATAGCGACGAAGCAGGCAAGCAGCTGAATGCTAGAGAGGCTCCATTAACAAAAAGCAGGAACCTGCTTCCTGTTAACAGAGCCTCTCTAGCATTCAGGCTGCTTGCCTGCTTCATTGCTATAAGGAGCATACTGCTTATAGCGTTTTGGTAAAGCAAGAGACACATTGGCTTTGTGCCACCAGTTTTATGAAAATAAAGGTAATGGGTGCGGGGGACCCTCGGGGGATAGCATTCCCCCTTTTCCACGGTTTCCGGTATCCGCAGGGGGCAGGGAACCTATCCCCCACAGATAGCGAGGCCCAGCCCTACTGTAATAGAAATGCGGTGAAGCCAAGTGAACTTGAAAATGTCACTAAAAAGTAATGTAGATCTATCACATTGGAAAAGATGGAGGTCATTCATAAGAACATAACATAAGAACCCTGCTGGATCAGGCCAAAGGCCCATCTAGTCCAGCTTCCTGTATCACACAGTGGCCCCACCAGATGCCTCAGGGAGCATATTGAACATATATATTACTTATGTCAATTTTGAGAGGGGCCTGAATGCAACTCACTGACTTCCCATTGACCTGCATTCTATAATTATGTTCATTGCACACTGGCGTGTTTTTTTTTTTTTTTGCAACAGTTCCTTCAGGAACAGAACCCAGTCATAAATCAAAGGTCATCTGTATATTAAAGCGCTTTTTTCACATCCAGTGCTTTAGGAGGAGGAGGGAGAGAGTGCGCGAGCAAGCACGCGAGAGTGAGGCAGACAGGCAAAGAGATTTTTTAAGAGGCGGCACTGCACTCACAGAATACCCAAAAAGATCCATCAGCCCCTACATCAATTTCACATATGTACATACACACTCCTAGTTTTCTTTTCTTTCTTTTTTTCTTAAGAATGTATCACTTGGAAAAATTAAATATTAAAAAACCAATTGCTTCAAAAGTACTGCTTTTAAGTCATTATTTTAAACATTAAGTCAACTTAATGCTGACTTTTGGTCTGGTTTTAGCAGATATAATTGTTTAGACTTTTTGTCTTGTTACACTATTAAAAACAAACATATTTTAAGTTTGTAACAAACTTAAACAGTACAGTAAAAGTAAACTGGGCAGGAGAGGTCTGGTTCAGCTGGTAGAGTTGTCATCTCATAAGCCTGAAAACTGGTGAACAGCCAGTTCAAGGCACGCCGCTGACAAAACCTGTGAAACCCTCCGAGGAGAGATAAAGCTGCCACCTGCATCAGCCGAGCGTGGGAGGTGATGGCCAGTGAGAGGCCAGATTGCAAAGAATACCATCTTATTTATTTATTTATTTATTTACACACACACACACACACACACAGTATAATAATAATAATAATCCACTTTTGGTAGAATTTTATTTTAGGATAAATATATTAACATAAGAGCCTTGCTGGATCAGGCCAAGGGCCCACAAGACATCTGTTATCATGGTGCCACTCCCTTGCTTCTGGCATTGAGGAGATGAGCTCTCTCTAAAACCCAGAGGTTGCATACAGTCATCATGACTGGTAAACTGTGATGGACTTTTCCTCCATAAATCTGTCCAATCCCCTTTTAAAAGCATCTACGTAATATTAAAACAACATTTCATACATCATTAATATTGAGATGACATCTACCCTGTAATTTAAAGGACTATTAAAAGCATTTCAGTTCAATTATGCAAAGCTTTTAAAATTCTCAATCATTTGAGGCAATGCCCCACTATTTCTCTTCATATAGCAAGTCATGTCTCATTCACTGTTTCAGAAGAGTAAACTCTAACAGGTTACACAGCAAATAAAAAGATGAAAACCTTAACATTCTATTTTGAATCCATCAGCTGCTCCCACATATAAAATCTGACACAGACCAACACGTGTAGATGAATCAAATGTTCTCAGTTAAAATATAGAGCCATGCAGCTAACCGTAACAAAAAGCACTGTATATTCTTCCCACTCTTCCTAAGCTAGCTCCAGAAGGCATGCACAGGTCATTCTGAATTCTATTTGCATGGTAGATAACTATCTTATCATCATCAGCTGTTTTGTTGCAGCTTGTGCTGGCAAAACCTACATATCAAAAATCCTGCTTTTTATTATGTAAAACATTCCTGCCTCATATTTCCCTTGCCCCAAAAGAATGCCCAAGGCAGCTTACAAAATTTTCATACAACCAACTATTAAAACATACAATATATAAAAATAATCAAGATCTGCAAATACAATTTAACAAACATAACTAGGAGTGCAACAAACAGCATCTGAAACAAGATGCAAAAGCAAAGAGAGCAATGAATTACAGCATACAGGTTATTAAGAGTCCAACCCTTAAAAACCATCAATTAAAAGCTTGACAAAATAAAAATGGTTTTAGCCGTTGCCAAAAAGCTGTAAGGGAAGAGATAGTTCTTAAATTCCTTGGGAGTTCCATAACTGTGATGCCACTAGAGAAAAGCCTCACCCCCGTGCCACCCACCATCCTAACCTGGGTTAGAGGTGGCACTTGAAGGAGAGCCCCCTCAGGTAACCTAGGAGGGCAGGCCAGCATATACGGGAGAAGATTTGGGCGCTGCCATCTTGGCTCGTGCAAGATTTTGTGGCTCGTGCAAGATTTTGTGTGATCCAAGATGGCGGCACCCAGGAGAGCCAGTAGAAGGGGCCACCTCGCAACTCCCATGAGTGCGTCACAGTGTACAGCGACACTTTGGGAACCGCTGCTGTAGGGGGACTTACCATTTGTCCCGGAAAAACTGAGACAGTCCTGGAAATGGGCCTCGGTCCCCAGAATTATCCTGGAAGGCTTCCAGGTCACTCGGTAAGCTACCGCGTCGCTGCCGCCATTTTAATTTTTTTAACTTACCTTTTTTTCCGGGATCCGGCATCTTGACTCACGAAATCTCGCGAGATACAAGATGTTGGCGCCCAAATCTCGTGAGGGCATGATGCCCTCACAAGATTTGGGCGCCGACATCTTGGACCTCGCAAGGTTTTGAGAGTCAAGATGCCAGCACCGGGTAAGTTTCTTTAGTAATGGCAGCGGTGAGCGGGTGAGTAGGCCGTTCGTTCACCTGCTCTCTCACCGGCTCGGAGCCGGCCCGGGCCGCGCGAGCCTCGGGCAGGCTCCCTCCAGATCGCCTGCTCTCTCACCGGCACGGAGCCAGCGAGAAAGCAGGCAAACGACAGCCTGCGCAGGCCACACGAGCCTCCTGGAGGCTCAGGCAGTCCGGGCAGGCTGTCATTCGCCCGCTCTCTCGCCAGAACGGAGCCAGTGAGAGAGAGAGCGCGAACAACAGCAGGCAGGCTCCCTCCAGATCAGCAGCACGATGAGGAGCAGCACTGCCGGATCAGCAGCATGACGAGGAGCAGCACAACGGCAACGGTGGGATAAGTAAATTTAATTAATTTAATTGCATAAATAAATAAAAAAATAAAAATTGCAGCCGCGCTTTAAAAATTATTAAAAAGTGATTAAAAATTGCAGCTTTGGTTTTTAAATTTAAATAGATTTCTTCGCAATAGTTAAATTGATTTTTTTATTTTTATAATTAATTAATTGTGGGGGTGTCCCGGTTTGAGGGGGGGAATATGGTAAGCCTACAGGGGGAGTTCAACCCCATTCAGAAAGGGAGGATGACTCAGTACCTGCACCGTGGATTTCTGGACCAGAAGGACCTCCATCTTGTTTGGATTTAATTTCAGCTTATTGGCCCTCATCCAGACCCCAATCGCCTCCAGACAACGTTCTAAGCTTTCAACAGCTTCCCTGGAATTAGATGTTAAGGAGAGGCAGAGCTGGGTGTCATTAGCATACTAACGACACCCCACTCCAAATCCCCAGATAATCTCCCCCAGCTGTTTCATGTAAAAGCATGGGGGGCAGAATAGAACCCTGTGGCACCCCACACTGTAAAGGCAAGGAAGCAGAGCAGGCATCCCTAGCACCACCTTCTGGGATCTAGCAATCAACAAAGGAGAGGAACTACCACAAAGCTGTGCACCCCAAGTCCCAACTTAGCCAACAGACCCAGAAGGACATCATGGTCAATAGTGTCAAAAGCTGCTGAGGGGTCCAGCAGGGACACAATATCTAACCCTCTACGCAGATCATCCAACAGGGCAACCAAGGCCATCTGTCCCAAAGCCTGGCCTGAAGCCATATTGAAAGAGGTCCAGATAATCTGCTTTATCCAGGATCCCCAGGAGCTGAGACGCCACCACCTGCTTGTTCACCTTGCCCAAAAAGGGAGATTCCAAACTAGCCAATAATTATCTAAACTGGTAGAATCCAAGGCAACGTTCAGAGACATTGTCACGTACCATGCTAAGACTAGAACAGAGCACACATACCAACACGCAAATGAGTCAGTCAAACATCTGAACATATTTTGCCATTGTAGTTCCACCACCACCAAGGTCTAATACAGAGGTCGGCATCTAAAAATGCCGAGCTGGGTGCTAAAAGTTTTAACCCGTTTTCCAGTTTGTGAATAAAAGTACCGGTACATAAAATGAGGCTTTATTATGCTTCCCTGATTCTGTGTTCAACACTGCTTCAAAAAGGCAATTTCACATAGTAGTATGTGACTTTTTAAAAAAAAAATGCATGCAGTTTGAAAATCCTTATTTGGGAAAACAAACCCAGCTGAACACTTAGAGTGGGAAGGCAGAGGAATTTTATCACAAAACACGATGGAAATACCTCTGTGCTAAACACTTGAGGAAACGAAGAAGCTGTATATCATTTCTTTCAAATGTTTCCCGATCCCAAGAAAACCACTGCACACACAAGTGAGTTTTCCTATCAACAAACTGTTCTGCTGGGATGACCATGAAACTGATCGGAGCATTTCGGAGGCCACTGTTTAGGCATCTCAGGGAGAACCAAATACACAAGGCAGAAAGCTTTTCAGAGGTAATGGTTTCCATCAATTACAATATGAAACGTAGGTAGGAAGTGAAGGCAGCATGGAAGGTTGAAGTATTATTACCAGGAAAAGAAGATCAGGGAAGGGAGGATAGGTGGGGAGTAGGTGCCCCATGTATGTCACTTATAGGTTACCAATGCATATTTTGGAACAAGCAAACCAGTGACAGGTCAAAGAGCTGTAGAGTAAATGCAAAGCATGATTATAACAAGGAAGCAGTACCTCCATTTTGCATATCACACTGAACGCTGTTTTGGATTTAAACACTTGGATACCCAGCAATCCACCAACTGCTGCACACCCTCCACTTATACTAGTGAGGTTTGGAAGAGATCAGAGGCTGAACCACACCAGCAGCTGGTGCCTTCAAATACATGTTGTTCTTGTTCAGTCGTTAAGTCGTGTCCGACCCTTCGTGATCCCATGAACCATATCCCACCAGGCCTTCCTGTCCTCCACTATCTTCCTGAGTTCGCTCATTTTCATGTTCGTTGCATCGGTGATGCTGTCTAACCATCTCATCCTTTGCCTTCCACTTCTCCTTTTGCCTTCAATCTTTCCCAGCATCAGAGTCTTCTCCAGAGAGTCCTCTCTTCGCATTAGGTGGCTAAAATATTTGAATTTCAGCCTCAGTACCTGTCCTTCCAGGGAACAGTCAGGGTTGATTTCATTTAGGATTGACCGATTTGATCTCCTAGCAGTCCAAGGGACTCGCAGGAGTCTTCTCCAGCACCACAGTTCGAAAGCATCTATTCTTCGGCACTCAGCCTTCCTTATGGTCCAACTCTCGCAACCATACATTGCTACTGGGAACACCATCGCCCTGACTATGCGAACATTTGTTGGCATGGTGATCTTTTTGCCTTTTGGTACTGTTCATGGGATTTTCTTGGCAAGGTTACTGGAGTGGGTTGCCATTTCCTTCTCCAGTGGATCACTTTTAGTCAGAACTCTCTGCTACAACCTGTCCGTCTTGGGTGTCCCTGCACGGCATTCATTGAGTTACGCAAGCCCCTTCGGCACGACAAGGCAATGATCCATGAAGGGGATCATAAATACAAATACATAAAGAGGATACAAATACATAAAGAGAATGAAAGCAGGTATTCACTATGTGGAAGTCTGCCCATCCAACACTAAAAGTTAACAAGTGGAGGGGTATAATAGGAAAGTTCAGGCACTTGTCACCTCATCATTTTTGTCATTTTACAAGCCTTAAGGCAAGGGGGGGAGGGAATGCACTCAATGATGCTACTCACCATCTCCTTCAGTTACTATTATATTCAGAAGGCGACCTGCCAATTTTAAAACAAAACCAACTGCCCACAATACTCTCCCCACATCTCTCTAGAAATTTAAAAGCAACATGCTCAAATTCCTGTACAGTAATAAAATGGGAACAATGCAAAAAGCCATCCCAGTAGCAATGTATGGTTGCGAGAGTTGTTCCATAAGGAAGGCTGAGCACCGAAGAAGAGATGCTTTAGGACTGTGGTGCTGGAGAAGACTCCTGCGAGTCCCTTGGACTGCTAGGAGATCAAATCAGTCAATCCTAAATGAAATCAACCCTGACTGTTCCCTGGAAGGACAGGTACTGAGGCTGAAGCTCAAATATTTTGGCCACCTAATGCGAAGAGAGGACTCTCTGGAGAAGACTCTGATGCTGGGAAAGATTGAAGGCAAAAGGAGAAGGGGAAGGCAAAGGATGAGATGGTTAGACAGCATCACCGATGCAACGAACATGAAAATGAGCGAACTCAAGAAGATAGTGGAGGACAGGAAGGCCTGGCGGGATATGGTTCATGGGATCACGAAGGGTCGGACACGACTTAACGACTGAACAACAACAACACTCTGAAAGCACTGAAGACGAGGCCAATCACATGTTGCTGTTTCTTTTTGAGTAGCTGTTGAGTTATTATATTTCTACATGTTTTGCTATACACATGCCCGCAAAAACTGCTACAAAAATGTGAGAAGCTACTTAAAATGAACGGCATTGCCTTTCTCAGGGCTTTTATTTTAACTAGGATCCAACAGTCACATAGTCTCCATTTCATCCATTCTTATGGTTTGTGAAATCTGGAAGAGTGCAGTGTACACAAGCAGTAGTCATGCTTTTTCTTCAGATTAATGTTCTATTCTACTTAAGAAACCTACTCACTGGTCTACATGAACATCTAATGCACAAATATCTTTGTTCTGAAGGGCTCCCTGGCCACTTATGCACGGCAATCCAGGAAATAAATGGCGGCCATTTTTTTAAAACATGGTCATGGCTGCCAGGGGCCTCCCAGGATCCTGCCCGTGATGGACCCAGAAATACGGGACTGTCCCGGGTGGACCGGTATTCCAGGGGACCCTCTTCGCCATACACTATATGAATATTGTGAACCTGAATGTTACATTGAAGTCTATGGGCTGGGTTGCAATGCATTATTGTAAACTACTGTGAGAGCCCTGTTGATGCTCCTAACACCAGACTTCAGCATCACATCTGAACACACCCATAGCCTGTAGCAGCAAAACCAACGAACAGCACAACCCCTCCGCAACATTGTTTTTTTTGGCAAGGATCCAATCCCTTAAGCAGCAGCTTGGCAGGAAGAAATTCAGCAGGCAAAGCTTTGTCTATCACTCACAGTATCTCCATGCCAAAAAAAGCTTCATTCCTCTGCTACGTTTCTGCTTGGCATGGATTTCTAGCCCGAACACGGGCTAGAGCCCATTTCAGGGCCTACTCTGTGGCGGTGATGGCAGCGAAGAAGGAGTTTCTCTGCCACCATTGTGTCTGCGAGTAGCCGGCCAGCGGAGCTCTTTCAAGTTGTCCGGGATCTGCTCCACTCGGCTCCTGTAGCGAGTGAGTTGGAGTGTTCGACGGACCGCTGTAATGAGATCGCACAGCACTTCGCAGATAAAATCGCTCAGATTCGCCATGACTTGGACTCTGGTTTAACAGTTCCAGAAGTTGTCCCTACGGCATCAGTCGATTCCATCATTATGGATTCTTTTCACCTTATACAGCTTGAAGATGTGGATAGGGTCCTCTGTAGCTTGAGATAGTCTTCCTGCCCGCTTGACCCTTGCCCAGCTTGGCTAATACGATCTGCACGGGTTGGGTTGGCCGATTGGGTGGAACCTATTGTGAACTCATCTTTGCGGGAGGGAGTGATGCCTAGCATCTTGAAGACTGCAATTGTGCGCCCCCTCCTGAAAAAAACCATCTTTGGATTCCTCCAATTTAAATAACTATCGACCAGTTTCCAATCTGCCTTTTTTTGGGTAAGGTGACTGAGCGGGTGGTGGCGTCTCAGCTCCAGGGGATACTAGATGAGACGGAGTATCTGGACCCTTTTCAATCTGGCTTCAGGCGGGGCTTTGGGACAGAGATAGCCTTGGTCGCCCTGTTGGATGATCTTCGCCGAGGACTGGACAGGGGGAGTGCATCCCTGCTTGTCCTTTTGGACCTCCCGGCGGCTTTCGATACCATTGACCATGGTATCCTTCTGGGTCGGCTGGCCGAGTTGGGACTAGGGGGCACTGCGTTGCAGTGGTTCCGTTCCTACTTGGCTGACAGGTCCCAGATGGTGATGCCGGGAGACGCCTGTTTGGTGCCCTGCCCTTTACAGTGTGGGGTGCCACAGGGTTCTATTCTGTCTCCCATGCTTTACAACATCTACATGAAACCGTTGGGAGAGATCATCCGGGGATTTGGAGTTGGGTGTCACCAATATGCTGACAACACCCAACTCTATCTCTCCTTGCCATCTCGCTCCAGGGAGGCTGTGGAAGTCTTGGAGCACTGTCTTGAGGCGGTGGGGGTCTGGATGAGGGCTAATAGGTTGAGATTGAATCCAGAAAAGACAAAGGTCCTCCTGGTCAGGAAAGCTTCGATGCAGGTACTGAGTCATCTGCCCGTTCTGAATGGGGTTGCATTCCCCCTGAAGGAAAGGGTGCGCAGCTTGGGAGTACTTCTGGATTCACAGCTCTCCCTGGAAAGCCACGTGGCAGCTGTGGCCAGGGGTGCATTTGCAGAGCTTCGGCTGGTGCACCAGCTGCAGCCGTACTTGAGTCGATCGGACCTGACCACGGTGGTCCACGCCTTAGTGACTTCAAGACTGGATTACTGTAACACGCTCTACGTGGGGCTGCCCTTGAAGACGGTTCGGAAGCTGCAATTAGTGCAGAATGCGGCGGCCCGGGTGGTCACTGGAGCTAGGCAGTTTGACTCTGTTGAACCGCTGCTTCAGCTGCTGCACTGGCTGCCCATTCATTTCGGGGCCCAATTCAAGGTGCTGGTAATGACCTTTAAAGCCCTTCATGGTTCAGGCCCAGGATATCTGAGGGACCACCTTCTCCCATACATTCCGGCCCGCTCTCTTAGGTCATCTGAGGGAGCTCTCCTGCGTGTGCCACCTCTATCGCAAGTTAGGGAAGTGGCAACACGTGGCCGAGCCTTCTCTGTTTTGGCGCCACAACTGTGGAAATCCCTGCCAGGGGATCTGAGAACCACCCCCTCCCTCATGACGTTTCGCCAAGGGCTCAAAACGTTTTTGTTTCGTCTAGCGTTTGGGTAATGGGTTGTGGTCTGCCTCCTGTATCTCAAGATGCTCTGCCATGCTGCTTCTCTGCTCCATACTGTCGCCCCCCCCCCCCGTGGAATTTATTGTTTTTTAAAAATTGTTTATGTATTGGTTAAACTTTATGTATTTTAAATTATGTATTTTAATTTGTTGTAAGCCGCCTTGGGCATTTGCCTTCGGCATAGGAAAAGGCAGTATAAATTTTTTAAAATAAATAAATAAAATTTCTAAAATACAGTAAACACAAAAACTTAGCCAAGAAGGGAAACTGGGCAATCTTAAGGCGGAGGCACACCAAGCACGTCTTCCGTGCGCCTGTCGCTCCGGCTGCGTTGCCGCACCGGACGCACGTTAGGGGGCTGGATGGGAGGTTACCATGTCCCACCAGATCGCAGCCGCAGCGAGGATCGAGCAGCGAGCGAGCGAGCGAGGGAAAGGGTGGGGAGAGAAGAGGGAACTTCCCTCTTCGCTCCCCCCCTCTCTTTCGCTCGCTCGCTGCTCGATCCTCGCTGCGGATCTTCCCTCAGGGAAGAGAAGAGGTCAGGACTAGTGGGGACTGCACAGAAGAGAAACGCATTTTGTGTGTGTGTTTACTAAAGCCACAATATAAATGGCAGTAACTACAACATAAAACGGGGGGGGGGGGGGAATCAGCAAATGACAACACACACAGCTAGACACATTGGAGAAAAGGATGGAGCTTGCTGGCTGCCCCAGGCACATGTTTCAACACTGTACTTCTGGATTATCAAAAAGTTAAAACCCTTCCAAGTGACGAAAGCTTGAAAAAACAAAACCGCGTTCGCTCGTAGTTACCCCAAGCGAGGAGAAAAATGGCTGCTTTACCAAAACATTCTGCCCCTCTTTCCCTTTGATTGACTTTGGCTTCCTTCCCTTTGATTGGCTCTGGCTGCTCTGTGTCCTGCCCCCAGGGGGCTGGGACACGGACGGAACGCGACAAACGTTCCCAGAGCTGGGATTTGGGCAGCTGAGGCGTTGACGTGCCCGTGGCTGACGTCTGCCGGCGGCTGCCAGGAGAAGAAACAAAGGTATGGCACACTGACAAAACGCGCACGAAGCACGGACGCACCTCCGTGCTGGACGGAAGACGTCCTTGGTCTGTCACCGCCTTTAGGGCTAGAGAGCAACTCCAGTCCTTGTTTGCAGCCTCGTTGTTTTCAGCCTTTGTTGTGGTTCATAGCCTCCTGGCTGCTTGCAGTCCTCACTTGTTTGCACTTCGCTTTGTCTGCACTTGTGAAGTGCAAACTTTGTGGAATTTGCTCCACAAACTCTACACTGTGGAATTTTGGTGAGTGCAAGAAAGTACAGTACTAGGAGGAGCCCATGAGGGATCTGCAAAGTGCTATCACAAAGAATGATCTGCATAGAAGGATCTTCAGAGAGCTGCTATCGCAATCACAAGCAATAATCTGCAAACTAAGGGAAGGCTGTGAGCAGCCAGGAGAACAGCAAAGGCTGAAAACAAGGAGTCTGCAGATAATGAGATACAGAGAGGTTTCTCTCACAAGTGGAATTTCACAAGTGGACTTGAGCATGAACAGATTGAGCATCCCGGAACCAAATCCTCAGCTACGGAGGGCCCGCTGTATATGTGAAATTGGGATTTTTAAAAATTAGACAAAACCTTAAATCACTTAACTGCCTTTCCTGTACTTAAGGCAACATACACATCATATAAAAGAAAAAAAAATATCAGAAGGGAAAAGAGCAAAGGGAGGGGACTGTTTCTCTTCCTCGGTCAGTTGCTTTCCAGAAGCCACCTTACAGGGAAGGAGTCCTCACTTCAGCAGGAGCTGGGAGGGTGGAACATGGCCTCTACTGCTGTGGCCAATTTCCACATGCCTCCTTTAAAAAAAAAAAAAGCACTTCTGTTGCAGACGAAGCGATGCCTCAGCAATGGTTCATGTGCATTGTTAATTGCATGCTTAACAATAAATTTGGAGACACCTAGTGAGGAGATCCAAGTTGCAATAGAAGGTTGATGAACCTTTTCAGAAGGCAAGATAAAGGCAGCGGCGTAGCTAGACGCCCCCCTACCGGGGGCCGCCGGCCAAGAATGTTGCCCCCAGGAAGGCCACGCCCCAGCCATGTGATGTGTCCTGGAAGCCACGCCCCCAGGGTGACATCACACGGCCCATCAGAGATCCAGAAACTGACATGGGGCAGGCAGAAGGACCGAAAATGCCTCCCCCGGCTTCATGGAGCCTCGGCAGTGCTACAAGGCTCGCTGCCGAGGCCTGAAAAAAGAAAAAAAGCTGTGCGGAGTCGCCGCCGCCAAAACTGCCGCGATGGGAGGGAGTGCTGCCCAGGGGCAGTCCGCCCCCCCCCATTCCTACACCACTGGATAAAGGACAAGAAGAAAGTTGGATGAGACAGAAGACAGGAAAAGGAGAAAAGTGATCGATTAGCAAAACAGCATTCACCATCTGTTTTGAACTGCCTTGTTAATTTACATACAGAATAGCCAACAGCCTAAAAAGACTGGCCATTTTTGTCTCCCCACAGGCCGGATTAAGACCTTACTATTCCTCCCTTGAGGAGATATTCCTGGAAAATCTTTAACTACGCATAAAGCATTTTTGTTTGGAACCTCTTTTTGCTTTAAGATCAGCTGCTGCTCCTGGTCAATTTAGGATTTTGAAAATCATACTGAAATAAGCAACTGGATAACTGAAATATAGCTATTAAGGGATCTGTTTAAATCAGATCAAGTATATTGTAACAAAGGAAGGGAGATAGGTAGTAAACAAAAATGTCCTTTTTGCAAACACCTATTTATGTGTCATCCAAAATAGGAGGGCAAATGAAAGAAGAAAGTAGCACACAGGTGGAATGGCTAGAACAATTTTCTACATAGAAAGTAAAGAAAATGAAGGAAAAGTTGAGCATATTTTAATCCAAGTTATGCCAAAAATATCCCCCCAAAAAGGTGGGATGAGGCAGAGGGGAAATTTAACAAACTAATATCCCTAGGAAGTAAATTTACAGAACTGGACAGGACAAAAAGTAGAACTAGAGATAAAGGTACAGGAATCGTTTTATCAAAACATGCTAGGGAGACTGATTTAAAGTAAGGAAGTTTAAAATCCAGCTACAGCACTTAAAACTTGGATGCTATTTCTGAATGACACTAGAATTTTTTTTTTAAGAAAAAAAATCACCCTAGAAAAAAGTTATGGCACTTGACTTTAATACATAGAACATGATACACAAAACTCAAGAATAATCCAACACTAAGTAGTACAGGTGGGCCCCCATATCTGCTGGGGATATGTTCCAGGCCCCTCCGTGGATACTTGAAACCGTGGATAAGAGCGAACACCCCCTCCAGGGTTTCCTGAGGGGCCCCCCCACCCTGCCTCCCCTGCAGGCAGGCATGCTTGCCCCCCCCCAGCTCTTATTTTTCTTTCAGCAAGCTTTGTTTCTTCCTTAAAATAAACAGAGAAGCAGCCTCCATTGCAGGAAAGTAGAATGAGACTAAGTCCTAGAGAGGCTCTGCAAGGTTTCTGTTAACCTTGCAGAGCCTATCTAGTACTTAGTCTCGTTCTACTTGCCTGTAATAAGCAGCCAGAGGCTGCTTCTCCTGTTTCTTTAAGGAAGAAACAAAGCTTGCTGAAAGAAAAATAAGAGCTGGGGGGGGGTCCCCACGATCCGTGGATAACTGAAACCGTGGATAGCGAATCAGTGGGTATGGGGGCCCACCTGTATTTATTTTCTGTAATGAAAAGATTTCAGACTTTACTGGAACAAGCAGCAACAACATGTTTCAGGATATCCATTTCTTCAATAAACTTATTAAGCTTTCACTAATTAGTTAAAATTTTAACACTGTTCTATGGGGGTTGGTTGCACCTTGCTCATCCTTAAGATTATTTTGCCAGGATGGTGTAGTGGTTTGGGAGTCGGACTTAGACCTGGAAGATCCAGGTTCAAATACCCGCTCAGTCACAAAGCTTCCTGGGTGACCTTGGGCCAGTCACTATCTCTCAGCCCCACCTACCTCACAGGGTTGTTGTGAGGACAAAAAGGAGGGGAGGAAATATGTACACCACTCTGAGCTCCTTGGAGGAAGGGCGGTATAAAAATGTGAAAAATAAATAAATAAAATAAAGTTAGCTCTTACACATGAGTTGATTTTTTTCTTCTTCAGAAGGTCTTATTTCATTTATTAGATCAGATTTAAAATGAATATTTATTCTTATGCAAGTTAAGAATTGTGCCTTTCATAGTTGTGAACCTGATTTTATGTGGAATATATTGTGTTGACTGATTAAGGTTGGCTTTGATCTTTACTGGGGTTTATGTTCCAAGTGGAACTGAAAATAAATAGACAAGGTTTTTTTTTCAAATTGAGTTTGTTTTTGCTCTCTGTATGCATGAAGCAATAATGGTAGATTTGATTTTTTTTTCTGGTATGGATTTGCATCACATCTAATTGCATGGATTACTGCATTATTAATAAAAATTAAAATCAATATAAAAAGCAAGACAAACTACAAGATCCCACTTTTAAATAATCTGCTACTGGATTGCTAGCTGTTTTCATAAAAAAGCTCCAAACAAGAAGTGTTTCCGATTACCATAATTACCACAAATTCCAGTGTTTTAAAATGAATGTGGAAAGCAATCCACACACAAACAGAAGGAACCTGAAGACAATTTCTGGATGCTTTTTATGAGAACCTTGCAGCTTTCCCGCATCCAGTACTTTCCCACTGCCATGAGGACAAATATATATTTAAAATTAGTAAACCTAAAGCTAAATATTGCACTGTTGTTGGCTAGTTAATTCAAGTCAATGTGTGAGATTCAGCCCCAACACCAATTTCGCCTTCTTGGCCCTCACTGCCCCTTATGGATTCCAGAACACTGCAATGATGGCAGAATCCAAAACTGGCAGAACTCCTCCTTTGTCCGTTGCCCCCTTGGCTCTCTCCCTTGCCTGCCCGCTTCCTTCCTACAAATAGGAACCTTGGCATACAAGAGGCCATGCACTAGCAAAAGTTTTGCTTTTGCTCCAGTCCTACTTGGTCCTTAGCCCTGCCTTACTTCAACTACATATCCCCACCACTCGTCGTTGCTTCAGGTTCCTACTTTTCAGGCAAGTTATGACTTTGCCCTACATGTTTTACACACCAATTCTATGCATGTCTACTCAGACGTAAGTCCCATTGTAGTCTTGGATAAGTATAGATAGGACTGCAGCCTTGGCCACTCTGGCTCTTGGCCAGCCTCCTTACAGCATATAGTCCTTTCACATATTGAGCACTGAAGTTTCATCAGAAACATATGTACAGGTAGTCCCCTACTTAAATGCAGGTTAGGCTCCAAATCTATAGAACGCAAGTTGAAACTTAAGCTGAAACATTTATGCAACATAAACAAAATTGTGAACAACTTTCTGTAGAGGCTAAAACACAGTATAGAAATTTCTATCAATAACCAATAACTTACTCCCTAAATGTACCCTAAATCAAGCCTGACTGTTCCCTGGAAGGACAGGTACTAAGGCTGAAACTCAAATATTTTGGCCACCTAATGCGAAGAGAGGACTCTCTGGAAAAGACTCTGATGCTAGGAAAGATTGAAGGCAAAAGGAGAAGGGGAAGGCCAAGGATGAGATGGTTAGACAGCATCACCGATGCAACAAACATGAAAATGAGCGAACTCAGGAAGATAGTGGAGGACAGGAAGGCCTGGCGGGATATGGTTCATGGGATCACGAAGGGTCGGACACGACTTAACGACTGAACAACAACAACAAAATGTACACTGTGGTAAACCCTGCTCTTTGTTGTCTAATGTACAGAATGGGCCTTAGCAGCTTAGATGGGGGGTTGCATTTGCATTAGCTGCATTTTACAAGTTATAATTTGTATTACCTGAAGAACACCAAGTACTGTCCAGTTCTATTAAGTACTCTGCTGGCGCCCCTTTACCTACCACTTCTGTGTCTCCCAAAGCAGCGTCTCTCTCCTTCTCAAAAACCAGCACTATCACCCAGTGATGGGGACTCGAGTCAAATGACTCGACTCGCAAGTGTGACTTAGCCACTTTTTCCCTGACTCGTACTCGTACTCGCACACATGACCCACGGGACTCGTACTTGACTTGCACTCGTGGGGGTAACGACTTGCCATTTCCAAGTCATTTTCCTTTAATGGCCGGCATCAACACAGGCAGGCAGGCAGGCGCAGTGGAGACCTCGGAGGAGGAGGGCAGCAGGGAGGAAGGGTTTTCAAGGGGGTGGGAAAGCAAGCCTGGCTCTGAGTCCCCCCCCTTTTGTTGCTGTCTGTTTGGCATTGGCCACAACTCCGAGCGCGAGGGATGGGGAGGAGTGAGAGAAGGCGAAGCTGCCGCAACAGTTCCTCCTCATTGACCAAAACTCCGAGCCCAAAGGATGCTTGGCTCAGCAAGGGGAGGGGGCAGGGAGGGAATAATAAATGGTTTGAATGTAGACACGCTTGTTTTTCCCAAACCAGATGGGTGGTGACAAGACTGAGAGGTGAGGGAAAGGGCATAGGGGGAGCCAAGTGGGTGCTTTAAAAGTCTCAGAGGTCCCCACACACACCCCACGCACAGACACCCACCCACCCCATTTTCAGGGGAAAAGCCATTTTCCCCAAAGTGACTCGACTCGTGACTTGTGACTCGTGGTTTCTGACCTTACTCGTACTTGACTCGCACTCGTGCAAAAATGACTCGCACTTGACTCGTACTTGCCCAAAAATTTTGACACTGACTCGGACTCGGACTCGCACTCTTGCAAAAATGACTCGTACTCGCACTCGCGACCTAGTTACTTAGATACATCCCTGCTATCACCATGTGAGCAAAAACGTCAGAGCAGACAGACTGCATCTACGCAACACAACAGTCCTTAGGTTTTGCCATCTGCAAGTCAGAGGTCTTTAAACTGGGGATTACCTGTATATTAGTCCTTCATCTACTCTTCCTTAAGCTCCCATTCTTCAGGCTTCTACCTACGTGGCACCTTGCTTCACCTTCTCCAGGTTGACCCTAGGTTGTGCCAGGCCTTGGGGTACAAACTCCCCCGCCCGGCCCCCCTGCACACTCAAGATACATTATGAGCACTCAGACCCACACTCCGCTTTTCCAGTCCAAGCCTACTGGTCCTGGCACACAAACAACTGAGAATGTTCCCATATTCCAGCAGGGAAAAGAGGAAGGAGGAAGCAGCAACAGCAGTAGCAGCAGCATGAATCCCACACATTAGTACGCCCCCTTCTCCTGCCAGCAAATGAGCTGGGGAGATGTTTCTCCCAGTCATCAGCTGCTCTCCTGGGTGGGAGAGATGTCCGCACTACACTGGTTGACGGGAAAGAGAAGGACAAAACTGTGCAACTTCCTTTTTTCCTGCTGGCTAACGGGCTGGGGAAATGTTTTCCAGAGCCAGCAGCACAGCTGCCAGGTGGGGACAAAAAATTGCCCTCATTGGCTGGCAGGGAAATAGTACACCACCATTGTTCACCTTACTCATTCTCTTCACCTCCAGGCCAATGCAGTTTCTCCTACATCACCCCCATCCTCAATGGGAGATTCAGGAGAACAGAGAGGATAGTCAGGAGGGTGAAGGGGGAGAAGAGAAAAGAGAAGAGGTCATAACTATTCTTAAAGAGACTGAGATAAGAATAAGTGACCCTAGTCAAGCTAAGTTTAATTTTAATACAGTAGTTATGTATCACTGAACTGAACAGTGCAGTCCACTGTGTCAAGGATTGGAAATTCCTGTTCCAAACCATAAATGAAGATTTTCAAAGATTTAGGGAATACGGGTAAAGATGCCATGTCAAACAAAGGTCCAGCAAGAATAAAAACAAAGTCCGTTTCTGCTTGCGTCTTCCAAAGGCTTAGAATTTGCGAAGCAGACAGAAATTCATTTAAACACCAAAGCTCAGCATGTATAGATCCGACGTTTCGTTTCTTTAATCCAGAAACATTTTCCAGGTGCAATCCAAAGATTGGTAGATGGTAAAGTTGAACGCAGCGCTTCATTTCTTTATACTGAAAAAAGCGCGGGAACGTTTCTTCGTGGGATCTTCATAAATGAGGATCTTGTACAACATTTCAAGACAGATGAGAAGTGCTCCAAAAAATGGATAAATTTTATGCTATGCTTGACCTTTCATGATAGGTGCCTTGATATTCTTGCACTAAGGTAAAGGTAAAGGTGACCCCTGACAATTAAGTCCAGTCGTGTCCGACTCTAGGGCGTGGTGCTCATCCCCATTTCAAAGACGAAGAGCCAGCGTTGTCCCAAGACGCCTCCGTGGTCATGTGGCCAGCATGACTCTCCTCGCCGCAGCACGTAGCATGCGGCTGGAACACGGAGCGCTGTTTACCTTCCCGCAAGCGGTACCTATTTATCTACTCGCATTAACATGCTTTGGAACTGCTAGGTTGGCAGGAGCTGGCCAAGCAACGAGAGCTCACCCCGTGGCAGATTCGAACTGCCGACCTTTCGATCAACAGCTCATGGTTCAGCGGTTTAACCCACTGCGCAACCTGCTGGCTTATTCTTGCACGAGCAATCAATAAATTAGATTGAGATGCATTCTAAATTCACAAATCAGATAGGAGAACTGCACATGCATGCTACTGCCCTTGCAGCTGTTACACTGGCACTGCATGACTAACCAACAAGGCTTCAACAGACTATCAGGCTATTATGGAGGTCTACAAGAGGTGAAGCAAGGAAGTCTAGCGTTCAAGCAGGGATGTGGATCAAGTCTGAATCCAAGTCTCGAGTCAAGTCCCAAGTCTCTGGGTCCAACTCTCAAGTCAAGTCCCAAGTTTTTGGTTGCGAGTTGCGAATACCTATCTATTTAATGAGGAAAACGGGTTTAAACCTGAATAAAATTGGACTTGTCAGAATAAAAGGCTCCAAGTCTCGAGTAGAGTCTTTCGAGTCTTTCACAATTGCCGAGTCAAGTCTGAGTCAATAGACTCAAGTCTACATCACTGCCTTTTAGGTATCTCAAGCTAGAGAAGACCATGCCAAAAATATGCCTTATAGAAAGGAACACATTGGTCATCGGACAGAATTCCTTGTTCTGTTAAAAACACAGTGGAAACCCACCATGAACTGAATCAACCAACAGAGAATAAACCACTATTTTAACATGAAGAAAAGCGAAGTCTTAAAAGCAGTTTGCAATTAAAAATGGACTTGGATTAGATCATAGGTTCTTAACCTTTTTGGAGCCACAGACCCATTTCAGAATCTGATTAAAGCTATGGACCCCCTCCCGCAGAAAAATGCACATAAATATAAAACAAATTTTTTGTTGGCACAGACACCCTGATGCCCATTCATCAAGCCCAAGAACCCTTTCTAGACCCATTTCATCTAGTTTTGGGACCAAGATGCTGTCAATCATCTTGGTGAATGATCTACATTGGGAACCGGACAGGAAGAATGTATGGATCTTTGCTGGATCTCTCAGGACTGCAGTTGTGGGGACAAGAAACAGGGCCATCTCTCAGCAGCAGTCCTCAAAATGTGCAAACACTCTTCTTGGACAGTCTACTGCTATTTAAAGACATTTCACTTTAGGTAAGCATTCAACCTGCCTTTTGTTTAACTCTTTGTCTCCCTATTAATATTTTAGTGTCTCTGCTACTGGTCGGTTTGATTTTAAGTTGATTTATATTTTACTGTACCGATTTAAAAAAAATAGCGTAAGCCATCTCGACTGTTTGGGTAATCAAATAGAAAGGCTGGGTAGAAATCCCAGAAGCAAACAATGCTTTCATTTCAAGACCATCTTTTTTACTCTCATACAAATTCAATCAACCTCATTCAACTCACCCATCCATTAGTTTCTTTAATCAGGTGACAGCCCTGCACACAACTATATCCACACACTTTGAGTATACAATGTTAAACATCTTGCAAGCTTTGTGCTTGCTTCTCACCTGATGATGTTCGTGGATACAAATGAAACGTCGTTTTAACTTGTTTTTATACACAGTTTTTAGATATATTTTTAAATGGCTTTTAATCCCGTAATTTTGCAACCTGTGTCCAATATGTTCTCATCTGGAAGTTCAGATTTTAACAAGCAACAGAACATTTTAACATTGCCAAAATGTTAGAAAAAAGCTTTTCTGTTATTTAATCTTACTGTAACTGCCTTTTCTGCAAAGAGGCTAGGCCAACTGAAAATTCTAATGAAGCCTGAGCCTCCAGATTATCCAAATCCGGTGTTAGGGCTACAAAAGTTGTATAAAAAATTGCTGAAGTCCAGTGTGTGTATGCAAAAATAATACTGTGCTGTTCTGCCCAGAGGCAAAGATATAAATTTAAATCCCTGACTTCTTTCTGAGGTCTTTTCCAAACTCTAAATCACAGTTTAAGAGAGCGAGCAATTTAAAAGCCTCCATTTCATTTAATATTTATTTTCCCTAGTGTAGGGAGATCAGGGTAAAAGACTGGTAGAAGATTCTTACTTCAAAGAATGAGGAAGCAAAGGCAAACAAGAGATTGTGGCCCAGACCAAACGCACAGAAACCCCACATGGAGATCAGCATTTGCCATGAAGTAATGAGACCTTTGAAAGCAAAACCCACTTTTTCACATTGTAATCTGAGAGTTCCAAATTTTAAACATATAATTACAAAACTCATGTGGTTGTTGATACCCGTGAGTTTTGAGTCCTCAGACAAGGCAAGATGGTGTCCTAGACTAGCTTCCAGTGGAGCCCTCCTTCACAATAGAGCTTCCTCTCCTTATTTTCAGCTTTATTTATTTATTTTATTTTTCACATTTTTATACCGCCCATCCTCCAAGGAGCTCAGAGTGGTGTACATATTTCCTCCCCTCCTTTTGTCCTCACAACAACCCTGTGAGGTAGGTGGGGCTGAGAGATAGTGACTGGCCCAAGGTCACCCAGGAAGCTTCGTGGCTGAGCGGGGATTTGAACCTGGATCTTCCAGGTCTAAGTCCGACTCCCAAACCACTACACCATCCTGGCTTTAAAGGGCAGCCATCTCCACCCCCCTTTCCTTGTGGCGCATAGGACAGGAAGGGGAGAAAGTGAACTTGTGCAAAGCTATTAGTGCATTGAAACATAGCCTTATGTTTTGCATTGGAACATAGTGCCACCTCTATCACAAGTTAGGGGAGTGGCAACATGCGGGCGAACCTTCTCTGCTGTGGCACCACAACTGTGGAACTCCCTGCCAGGAGATCTGAGAACTACCTCCTCCCTCATGACTTTTCGGCGAGGGCAAAAAACGTTTGTTTCATCTTGCGTTTGGGTGATGGGTGGTTGTCTGCCTCCAGTGCCTCAGTTCCAGTGCCTTGCTGTTCTGCTGCTCCACATTGTTACCCTCAGTAGATTTTATTGTTTTTTAATTTATGTATTGTTTTTAAATTATGTATTTTAACTATTGTAAGCCGCCTTGGGCATTTGCCTCGGCATAGGAAAAGGCAGGGTATAATTTTTTAAAAAATATAAATAAAAAGCCTTGATCTTGCTGTAATCCCCAAAACTGCTGCAATCCCCAAAAGTATGGGGAAGAGCACAGGGGCACGCTAGCTGAGACACCATTCAGGAAAACATTGTATGATCACAAGTCTGTTGATTGTTATGTTGCCCATGGGCTCCCTTCTCTGGTTCCAACCAGGCTGTCCTGGGTGACCAGCAATCAACTGGCTGGCACCGCCAAACAATTTCTGGCAGTGGCGTCATTAGGGTGGCAGAGAGCCTTGGGCGTTGGGGGTGACACTTGGCGGGGTGGCAAATTGCCTCTGGATTCGGCGGTACTGCGGCAAAAAAGCACTCCCCTGCAAACAACCTAAAAAACACAGGGGGGTATTGCTTTTTTGCTGCGCCGCCGCCACCTCCGAATTCGGCAACACCGCAGCAAAAAGCACACACGGCGGTTTTTTCTGCCACTTTTTTTTGGGGGGGTGCACTCCATCTCCATCCAGGAAAGTACACACTCCGTTCACCTGGAGTGACTAGAACATACCGCCAGCTCTACCCCGCCAACTCGGTCCCACATCTTCTTGCATGCGCACTGCTACGTACTTCGCGCATGCATGGATAGAGAAATATCCACGCATGCGCAAAGTACGTAGCAGTGTGCATGCGGGAAGACAAGAAGGTGTGGAGCAGAGCTAGATGTATGTTCTAGTCACTCTGGGCGAATGGAGCGAGTACTTCCCCGGACAGAGACGGAGTGACCCCCCCCCCAAAAAAAAAGCAGCAGAAAAAACACCCCTTCTGGTGCTTTTTTGCTGCGCCGCGCCACCACCAAAATCCGGTGGCAGCAGCAGGGGTTTCGTGACATCATGCCCCTCAGGGGGTGGGGCTTGTGACGTCACATGGGGTGCCACAGCACGGGGGGTGAAGCTGCCCGCCGCCGCCCCCCCCCCAACGAAGGCTGGCTACACCTCTGATTTCTGGAGAACCTCCCTGCTCAGAATCAGGGAGGGGAGCCATTTTTTTTTAAACAAGTTTCCCCTCAAGGGAACCCTGCTTTTAGTTAGAGAACAGTAATGATGGGGGAAAGCTTTTCTGTTACACTTGAAGCCACAAATCCCATAATATGCCTAACTGAAGAAGCTGCAAGCCCTCACAGGGAACTCCCACCTCTTTCTGAGGACACATGCTGCTGGGATACATGCAGACACAGGAAGTCTACCAAAGGATGACTTGACAACGCTGGAGGAGTGAATAGAGCGGCTTTTGCCACAAATAAACCCTAGATCGGAAAGGGAGTTGGATTGAAAATCTCACATGGGTTGAAATTTGCAGATGTGCTCACAGGTGTAATTTCCCAGGGAATAACTGCACACCTGGTGCAGGCAGGCCTAAGTCTGAGATCATGCCCATAGAGCCCCAGCCAACTTTACACTAAAGAGAATGTGAAAACAGTGGTGACACTACATTACATATCCCAACATATGTAATGATTTTGAGGGATCTAGAAAAAGATTCTTATATGGATAAAGCAAATCCATTTAGAAAAAATGGTCTTATCCTTGTCTATGAAGGAATACGACTTTCAAGAAATGCTCCAATTAGGTACACAACTGTCTGAAAATAATTGTCATGTAATGCCAGAAATGCAATACACATACATCTGTCTCAGAGCAAAGTTGTGACTTTTGAAACTGCTTCTGAAGTCTTGCCATACATAGGTTCTTTCCTTGGAGTTACCTGCCAGTTTGGCTATCCCTTCTTATCTCCAGACTCGTACAGATGTATGCAATTTATTTAATAAAGTAACTTGAGAAGCCAGCCTTCTGGGGGAAAGCAGAGCTTTTTTAGAACACCTCCGAGTGGAATGAATGTATTGCCAACTGCAGTCAGAAGAGAAACAGGAAGAGAAATTACTTGGCATGTTCAACGTAACTGCATTCTTTACTGACACTTAACTCTAAATGATATCACAGCCAAAGAGTCGCTTTCCAGAAAGCACTTGCTCTCTGCTTGTGGTCTAGAGCTAGGCTTCATTGACTGGTCTATGGGGAAGATGGTCCCATATCCAAGCAGAAGGCTGGACTAGATGACCTCTGGTTCCATCTAGCTCAATGAATATGATTCACAGAAGCAAAGATACATGGCTCAAGACACTCAAGGAAAGACAGTTCAGCTATTACTGGTAGGAAGGTCAATACTGATTGAAGGTAATGATTCACCAAACTGAATACAGTGGATCCTTGCTTTACAATGGTAATCCATTCCGGAGACACCATTGTATTGGGAAAATATTGTAATGTGAACCCAATAATGCATTGTTCTTGGCAATTCATTCTAAACCGACATTTCTGCCACAGGACTAAGCTATCTCTAAAAAAATGATTTAAAGGGTGCCTATAACACTCTTTTCCTGCCAACCTAGCAGTTCCAAAGCATGTCAATGTGAGTAGATAAATAGGTACCGCTTGCGGGAAGGTAAACAGCGCTCCGTGTTCCAGCTGCATGCTACGCGCTGCGGCAAGGAGAGTCATGCCGGCCACATGACCACGGAGGCGTCTTCAGACAACGCTGGCTCTTCGGCTTTGAAATGGAGATGAGCACCACACCCTAGAGTCGGACACAACTGGACATAATTGTCAGGGGGATACCTTTACCTTTTATAACACTCTTTAGGAGCCACAGTTATCAGCTTACAGAACTTTGTAATTATAAAACAAATTACGAGACTGTGTCCTTCCCTCAATACACAGCCATAATATTTAAAAAGCTGCTAACAGCCAAGACGCTATTAAGAAGGCTTGTGTTTGCATTGGCTATATCCTTTCGTCCAGACACACAGTCACAATGTTAAAAACGCTGCAATTGGCTGAAAAGTTACCAAACGCTTGCATTTACATTGCTGATTGGCTTATCTACCACTCAAGAGATCTTATTGATAGCAATCATGAGCCTATTGTGAAGTCAACAGTTAACTTATTGTATAGTGAACCTAGGAAGAGTCTATTGTAAAGTGATGCGATTGTAAAGTGAACCCACTGTGAAGTGAGGGTCCACTGTAATCCCATTACTCAGGAGTAAAAATAGCCAGTCAAAATCTTGTGCTCCAAGTCTAAGTGAAATGTTGTAACAGTACAAACTACAGGTTTACGCTGCTATCATTTCTGGCGCACAAGAAACAGGCATTCAACTCAACAAGCACAGTAGAGCAGGGGTTCTCAACCTGTGGTACAGGTACCCCTAGGGACACCTAGTAGACAATTTATTCTGCAGTTTGATACACAGCAACCAGTGAAAACCTTAATGCAATTGTAAAAATGCATGGAATTTCTTACAACTAATGGTATTCCTAGTCAGGATTGATGTCATTCTCTGAGACATTTTTAGTAGCCTAAGGAATTGTTGTTGTTGTTGTTCAGTCGTTAAGTCGTGTCCGACCCTTCGTGATCCCATGAACCATATCCCGCCGGGCCTTCCTGTCCTCCACTATCTTCTTGAGTTCGCTCATGTTCATGTTCGTTGCATCGGTGATGCTGTCTAACCATCTCATCCTTTGCCTTCCCCTTCTCCTTTTGCCTTCAATCTTTCCCAGCATCAGAGTCTTCTCCAGAGAGTCCTCTCTTCGCATTAGGTGGCCAAAATATTTGAGTTTCAGCCTCAGTACCTGTCCTTCCAGGGAACAGTCAGGGTTGATTTCATTTAGGATTGACTGATTTGATCTCCTAGCAGTCCAAGGGACTCTCAGGAGTCTTCTCCAGCACCACAGTTCGAAAGCATCTATTCTTCGGCGCGCAGCCTTCCTTATGGTCCAACTCTCGCAACCATACATTGCTACTGGGAACACCATCGCCCTGACTATACGAACTTTTGTTGGCATGGTGATATCTCTGCTTTTTATTATGCTGTCTAAGTTTGTCATAGCTTTCCTCCCAAGGTGTAAGCGTCTTTTAATTTCATGGCTGCTGTCTCCGTCTGCAGTGATCTTGGAGCCCAGAAAAGTAAAATCTTTTACTGCTTCCATTTCTGCCCCTTCTATTTGCCAGGAATGGATGGGACCAGATGCCATGATCTTAGTTTTATTAATGTTGAGTTTCAAGCCAACTTTTGCACTCTCCTCTTTCACCCTCATCAAGAGGCTCTTTAGTTCTTCTTCACTTTCTGCCATTAGGGTGGTATCGTCTGCATATCTGAGGTTGTTGATATTTCTCCCGGCAATCTTGATTCCGGCTTGTGATTCATTCAGCCCTGCATTTCTCATAATGTACTCTGCATATAAGTTAAATTGGCAGGGTGACAATATACAGCCTTGCTGTACTCCCTTCCCAATTTTGAACCAGTCGGTTGTTCCATGGCCGGTTCGAACTGTTGCTTCTTGACCAGAATACAGGTTTCTCAGGAGACAGGTAAGGTGGTCTGGTACCCCCATCTCTTTAAGAATTTGCCACAGTTTGTTGTGATCCACACAATCAAAGGCTTTTGCGTAGTCATTGAAGTAGAAGTAGGTGTTTTTTTGGAACTCTCGTGCTTTCTCCATGATCCACCGCATGTTGGCAATTTGATCTCTAGTTCCTCTGCCTCCTCGAAACCCAGCTTGTGCGTCCGGTAGTTCTCGGTCCACGTACTGCTGAAGCCTAGCTTGTAGGATTTTGAGCATAAGCTTGCTAGCATGTGAAATGAGTGCAATTGTGAAGTAGCTCAGCTGGGATATTATCATCTCCACTAGCTTTGTTGTTAGTGATGCTACGTAAGGCCCACTTGGCTTCACTCTCTAGGATGTCCGGCTCTGGGTCAGTGACCACACCAGCGTGGTCATCAGGAACATTAAGATCTTTCTTGTATAGTTCTTCTGTGTATTCTTGCCATCTCTTCTTAATCTCTTCTGCTTCTGTTAGGTCCCTGCCTTTTTTTGTCCTTTATCATGCCCATCTTTGCACAAAACGTTCCCTTGATATCTCCAATTTTCTTGAAGAGATCTCTAGTCCTCCCCATTCTGTTGTTTTCCTCGATTTCCTTGCATTGTTCATTTAAGAAGGCCTTCTTATCTCTCCTTGCTATTCTCTGGAACTCTGCATTCAGTTGTTTATATCTTTCCCTTTCACCCTTGCTTTTCGCATTCCTTCTTTCCACAGCTATTTGTAAAGCCTCATCTGACAGCCACTTTGTGGTAGAAAAATACCACCGAGGGGGCCAGGCTCCCTCACATGCCCTTGCCAATCACACCTCAAACAGGGAACAGAAGGCAAACCCCCAGTTGATGACCAAAGTGGGTGGGCAGAGTCATGTGAGGAGGCAGCCTTTCAAATATCCTGGCCCCTAGTTGTTCAGGGTTTTAAAGGACATAACCAACACCTTACATTGAATCCAGAAGCATACAGGCAAAAAAACAAACCCAATCTAGGGTAGGAATAATATGTTCCTCTGCACATACGACCCTCAGTAGGACCCATGCTGCAGTATTTTGTACTAGCTGTAGCTTCTGGATGCTCTTCAAGAGTAGCCCCAGATAAAGTGCATTGCTATAAGCCAGTCTGGTTGCAACTAACGAATGTGTTACAAGGGCCACATCTGCCTTCCTCAGATTGTTGGCACACCAGCTTTGCAAACGCACCCCTGGTCATGGTCACTTGCTTATCCAGGAGCAGGGCTAGGTTTAAGAGCACTCCCATCCTGTGAATTTGATCTCTCAGAGGGAGTTCTGAACTGGCTGAACACTCAACTCCAAGTCAGCTTTCCTGCAGACTAGTAATGCCTCTGTCTTCACTGATGACAGTGTAACCCAATCCCTGGACAACCTCCCCCAGCAGCTTCATCTAGATCAACTGACTCAGTGGTATATCATAAAACTAGTGGTATGTACCACTAGTGGTACGCATACTGCTGGCTGGTCGTACACGGCTCCCCGGCAGCCAAGATGCCCACCCCACTCCACCCCAGAGTCCTGGAACAGGCACCTCGAGCTCTGCAAGAGCCTGCAGAGCTCGAGTGTACGGCTTTCCAGGCTTGGGAAAGACCTTCCCTTAGCTCACTTTTACAGGGTTCCGGCATGTCATCAGCACTTTTGGCGGTATGTGGCAGGAGAGCAGCACTGGAGGTAAGATGTTGAGAACCCCCGTGGCACTCGGCAGGTAAGATGTTGAGAACCCCTGATCTAGATATTAAATAGCAAGGGTGATAGGATAGAACCCTGAAACCTCATAGGCTAAAGGGCAGAACAGCTGTCCCTCAGCACTGGCTTCCTACTTATCTAGGTAGGACTGAAGTTACTGCAACCCAGTGCCCCCAATCTCAAGGCAGTCCAGGAGGATACCGTGTTTTCATGGTGTTTCGGGGGTCCCGGCAGGGTTCAAGGGGCCCAGCGGTCTGAGTACTACCAGACGTACTCCAAAGTACCACTGGTGGTATGTGTACCTCCGGTTGAGAACTCCTGCCGTAGATCAGTGGTTCTCAAAGTTCTCCCCACGAGTGTCTGAGATTATCTAACTCAGAGTGTCTGCGGGGGCAGGGCCAGCGTTGGCAGCGATCCCTGGGGATCGCCACTGCCATGACCCAAAAAGTGCCCCAAAGTGCGGTTTGGGGGCTTACCGGGGCTTCGGGAAGGCCTGTGCGACCCTCTGGAAGACTCCACGATCTTCGGATCACTAAAAAATGGTGATTTTCACACACTTCCGGTTTTCACAAAAACCGAAAGCGCGCGGAAATCGCCGTTTTCCGGCGATTCCAAGATCGGGGAGGCCTGCAGAGGGTCACGCAGGCCTCCCGGAAGCCTCCCCGGTAAGGCCCAAAACGGCGCTTACAGGCACTTTTTCAGCCGCAGCGGCAGCGATCCCCGGCAGCTACCCTCTCACCTCACTCCTGGAGTGAGCAGCCTGGAAGAAGATGGTAGGCATTTGTACACCACCCCCTCACCATTTGCCACCCAATACAAACATCAACATTTGTGTCATGGGCAGGGCAGTCATGAATGAAGGCAAAAAGTCATTTCAACACTATATATTTCAACTGGACGCCAACTGCTCGATGTCAGCCAAGACGGGAAATTTACTCAAGCACATCATAAAACATTAAGGGCTGTGACTGGGGAAAACAGTTTCAGAAATAAGCCAACAAAAGGAACAGGCAGATTTTCTTGAGCACACTTGGAAGTTCCACTTATTAGTACAGTATGTTTAAAATTGCAATGGTCTACTACAGACCTTTACCAACCACTGTATCATATTTTTATAACATACCTAACCAACAGGAGTTTTCCCTCAGAAAGCTTTGAAAAGATCCAGAGATACTACCATAGCAAGACATATGGATTGGAAGCTTGCTTTCACCCTTTGAAAACCATTTTGACAACTGGTTTTCTGAACTTCTTGCTAGATGAATCCAGCCTCCTTGTTTAATTGAAGACTCCTTCGCAATAGCCTACATGCACGTAAAGTAGTGAAACCACTGTGAAGGACACTGAAGGTCAAGAAGCACCCAGGGCAGCAAAGTCTAGTGGTGCCAAATCTCAGTACAGTTTGGACTGAAGTATGCACTAGTAACCATCTCTTAGCTTCTACCCAAATTGATTGAAAGCAGAAAATTGTAGTCATCCGACATTAAAAGGCTTCCTATGAAGAGCAAACACAACGTGGAGTCTTGCAGCACCTTGAAGCACAAGCTTTCATGGGCTACAGTGCACTTCAGCAGATATGTAAAAGTGAAATCTGCAATAAGCAAGGAATAGAGGAAAAAACCTAGTACTCAGTGGCAAGAGAATTCTAGAAAGTTGGTCTCATAACAAGCTTAAGAGTACACAAGATCAGCAGACTAACTTTGTGTGCAAAAACCAATAGTTAACATGCACCATCCGACCATTTTGATCACACTATTTTAGCCTTCTGTCCTCCTGAAATTTGAAGCAACTTCATTTTTTAATGGAACACATCAAGTAACTACAAATCTGAAAACCCAGGAAAGGGGACACAGCAGCTGAGTGGTAACGCACATGCAGAAGGTTCCATCCCAGCATCGCCAGGAAGGACAGAGTAAAATCCTGCCTGAAACCCTGGAGAGCTGCTGCCAGCCTGTGTTGACAAGACTGACCTAGATGGACTAATGCTCCGATTCAGCCTAGGGCAGCTTCTGGAGAAGATGAGAATGGAATATCATATACCAGGAGCAGAATTTAAACCTAAACCACGATTCAATAAGAATTCAACCACTGGTGCACAGAAGAACAGCACTTCCTGCTTTGACCTTGCGGTGTTTCAATTATCTTGCTGCTGCCACCTTCATCCAAGGCCCCCAGTGTCAATAATACAGACAATCACATGTACCAGGGTTTTTTTTTACTGCACTGGAAATGCTAAATACAAATAGGAGAAAATGATGCCATCAACTCAGATCTCCCATACTATATGCAACTCTGGTGGACTGTGGAAGACTGTGTAATTGCTATGGCCGGTGGGAGGCATCAAAGTTCCAGCACCGAGAATTGTCAACATTGTGATAGCCTTTGTTGGTGTGGTGCTCCTGGTCAAGTACAGGGTAATGAGTAACTTGCACTAGTGAAAGCAGAAGCACAGCAGTTATTTCAGCTGGACTACAAAATCTGCTTGCCAAATTTTAAATCCCTTTGAAGTACACAGTCTCTGCATCAAAGTATTACGCCTGAGGAACAAAGTCAATCCAAAGGATAAGCTTCTCAAGCGCCCCTTCTGCCTCTTCTGTAAAAAATTGATTCTTTGAAGAGGATGGAATCCTGGTAATGGCTGTTGAGTGCTAAAGAGTGTTTTGTCACCTAAATATTTAAGCAGACCCAAAGGATGAGAACACTTTCGGGGCAAATAGGCCACTGCTGGCATTTTAGATTTTAAAAGCACCAAAACTCATACCGTATTTCCTAGTACAGTACATTTATTTATAATGTACTGTTGAGACAAACTATTGCTACTGCTTACACAGTCCAGTGACTAACAGCACAATCCTACACATGTTCACTCAGAAGTGCCACTATATTCAGTGGGGCTTATTCCTAGGCAAGTATCTACGGGATTGCAATCTGTCAGTATTTCCTGTATAAGATATGCAATCGGTATGTTGCACTGCATAAGCTGCATGATGCCATAGGCAAACACATACTGTTAATAAAATGCCTTGGCTGCACTCAGTTTGATTTTGGCATCCTATGACAGCATGTAAAATTAAGATACTGTCCTGTACTTTTTTTTTTTAACTTGGCTTTTCAAATATGTCAGATCAGATCCCGATTGATTTCAGGCACTGGAAAATTTGAGAACATTTTCCAATTCAAGCTTACCCACAAAACTGGGTTTTGTGGGTACATTTGTGTTGAAACAAACCGTAACAGTTCAAAAGAATCAAACAAAGAAGTACTCGTCAAGTTAACTAGTGCTACTATGAAACCAGGCTCATTATCCTGTTAGTATTTGAAATATATTGATGCAGTGAGAGGCAGAGAATCTTGCCTCAGAAATTAAACCCAGGGAGTCAGTCTGTCTCTCTTGGATATGAAGGAAGTTTGAGAATTCGGGGAACAGGCAGGTTTGCAGGGTGTCCTTCCCAATCAAGACATTATGTTTCTCACTTAGTAATTTTGATCTGTCTGGCTTAATTTATAGAAACATGTGTGTGCGTTTTTCATCACAATATCAGCCACAAACCTATACTGGTTTTCTTATAAAAAGTCAGATCCCCCAAATATGAACTGGCACATCAGTTAAATATACAAAGTATTTGAGTTGGGCTACTGAGAAAATGTCATTAAAAATGCATTTGCAGCAGCAACAGAATTACAGAACTTTACATACTGCTGCATGCGCAGATTAACATGCAAAACAAGCTGATCTTTCTGGCAAGTTCATCCAGCACAAATTCAGTTTTCTTCAAGTTTGCATTCATATATGGAACTATCCATATATGGCACATGCCAGAATATTAAGTGCAAAGAATCTAATGGAGGGCAAAGACAATTCAACACCACAAATTGAAGCATGATTTCCTTTACATCAGTTCATTTCTGTTTTACAAGTGTTCATAAAGTTACTTCTTGCACACCCAATATGCACTACTTAAGGAAAATTGATTAGCAAAAGAAAATTAACAGGTCATTTTACTATGCCCATAATTCAGCAACTGTCACAACAAGTTACACTGTTATGATTCATTAACACTTCCAAACGATAATCTATTCAAGTTATTTCTAATCCTCCAAGAATGTGATTATCTAATTCAAAACTTTGTTACCTGTAGTTCTTCATTTTCAGGCACTGGTAATAGCATAAAATGACACAAAGATTACTTTTTTAGAATGCTGACTAGAAGCTCAAACTGTTCTGTGACATTTCTACTAATGATCCAATTCTTGAAGAAAAAAATAGCATCGTACTATTTGTGGCACTACTAAATGATTAAGCATCTTGAGAAAGGATCCGAGACGGAAACAAAAAGGATATCCCTGAGCAACAATAACTTCAGCCTTAAAGCTACAGTTTCTCCTGAAACAGAGGACTGTACATTGATTTTTGCTCAATCCCAAACCCTCATCTTTGGTCTGCTCAACAGAGTTTATGTCATCAAATTCTAATCCTAATACTCCCTTGTGTCTTAAAACATAGTTGTCTAGATTGTAGCAAGGACAAAACTATTCCATTAAACAACTCATAGTATGTTTCATGAATATTGATGACTGATGGTTAATAGCACAATTAATATATTTACTCATTACGATGATAAAGTATAAGAAATACTAAATGCTTCTGCAAAACATTATTCATTGGGTGTAGTGGGGAGGGAATCAGGGGTCATAACACATTCAGAGTAAAACGAGACAGCCAGTCACTGGGGGAAACTGTTTATTATTTTACTATGCAATACAAGCTCTCTCCACAGGACTAAACCAGGATATGTCTGTTCAAAGGCGGCAATCATTAAGAACATCCCATAACATCTACCGTACTTGAAAACCAAACACAGCTTTAAATTGCAGTCAAGTATTCTGTACTTTATGTATATATTTTCAACTACAGTACTACTAAAAACGAGAAACAGCACAGTAGGGAGAAGCAAGCACCCAGCTGTATGCATGCAAGCAGCTGCAGCACAAAATGAATCCGTCTCACCCATTTCAATTGTAAAACTGGCATTAAATAGGGGTTCTACAAATGACGCCACCCTAGCAGCATAGCTGAGGGTCCCCTAAGTTTTTATCATGCAACCATTCTAAGGAAACCAGTCTCTGCTGTTCACAACTTTACACAGATTTGTCCACCTGAAATTGCAGAGATAAAACAGTTTTACAACAACTCAAGCCTCTCAGGCATTTGAAATCATGTTACATTTTCACAGCAACTGCAAAAATAATCCATTTCCTGGCACTCCGATTTTGACAGATTCCTCGCTGTCAAACACAGTATCATTTTTTTAAAGCCACACCACAGGTTAGATCAGAAGGTTCTAGTCAGCAGTCTTCAACCGGTTTTGTTTCAAGTCCACTGATCCTGCAGCCTCTCCGATATTTCCAAAAATGGCTAATGCTTACTGGAATGTACTGGATAGCATTATTTCACAGAGGGCTGGGATTGTCACAATGCAGCAGACTTTGCTTCGCAGCCAGTTTTCACGATTTGTTTATTTGATCAAACAAGTTCGCTTGCCTGCTGTACATTTTATGCATGTTCAGCTATCAAGATTAAACCCATTTGCAGGGCTCACTGTGGCTCAGTGAACAAGGGCTTAGATGCCTTACGTTCACCATCAGCTTCTATGGCACTCAGCAGAGAGGCAGCAAGCTAGAACAGCAGGGCAGGAGCATAACACCAAGCCGATTACACAGTTAACCCTCTCCCTCCCTATCAACTGGCATAGAAATAGACATGTTTTCCATCTCTCATCTCCCACCCCCATCCCAAGCCATCCAGTGTTCAAACCCACTGCTCCCCCCAGCAGCTGAGGAAATGGAACTCTGATTCACCTATCACAGTGAATAATACGCTTCCAGAGAAGTCCGGAAGTGGACTGCATGAAGCCTTTAATTAGAAAAGCACCAAGACGACAGGCAGCAGCCATCTGCGGTCTGGAATCTGGGCAGAGAAGGGCAACCTATTTGCATTCTCCTCTGAATGTGACAAAGTTAGAAAAAAAATCGCAGCAGAGATGTATACTGTACATACAAACCACCATTCTGCACATTTGAGGATGTGTTGTGTGGGTAAGTCACCCAAAGTAGAAGCAGCTCCTTTTATCAGATGCCAACAAAACGCTCCCTTCCCTGCCCTCCCCCACTCCAAAACAGTACAGAGAGGGCATGCATGCATGCAAGTGCCCGGCACACAAGCCCCCTAGCAGTCCCATGTAACCCATAAGTCATTGCTATGCCCAGCAATCCTACAGCATCACTCAAGCCAGGGAAGACAACCCAGCCTTCCGATAAGTATTAGGCTAGCTGCAAAACACAAGCTGCGTAAAGCGTGGAGCAGGGATTAATCCCAGTGCGCGTCCCCCCGTACAAGCTGTGCCCAGCTTCTGTGCCCCAGACAAGAACAGGGTCACACACTGCACAAAGGCAGAACTTCTATTTTCAGTGCCAAGAGCTCAGAAGTTTCCTCTGCCTCCTCCCCACCTCAGGACACTTCACCCTGGCAGGGCGTTCTCTGTACTCCCCTGAATTACACCCCCCCCCAAAAAAAAAAAGAACAGCAGGCGGGGATTCCTCCTCTGCAGGAGCAAAGGTGCGAGGGAGTGCATGCCTCAACTTCCTGACTCTCCCCTCTCTTCGTCAACTTTCCGCACAAGGCGCACGCACGGGCTGCACGCGTGCTGGCACCTGCCTGCCTGCCTCTCCCTCGCCTCCGCCCGCCGCCCCCTTCACGCCCCTCGGCCCTGCCCTTCTTCCAGGGGTCTCCCCGCCCGCCCGCCCGCCCGGCCAGCAGCAGCTCCTCTCTCGCTCCTCCTTCCCAGCTGACCCTAGAGAGAGAGACTGCCTGCCTGCCTGCCCCGAACGCGCACAGACACCCCTGCCAGAGCCCCGCAGCAGGCCGCCCGCCGTCCTTCTGCCCAAGCAGCAGAACAGAGCCGCCTCTCGTGAAGCCACCCAGCCCCGCCCGGCCCCCTCTCTCGCTCGCTCGCCCGCCCGAGGGCGACACTATCCCACCCCGAACACGCGCGCTCCCACCGGGCTGCAGAGAGGGAGCCCCTTCCCGGGCACCGAAGCAGGCGCCGTCCCGCTTCTCCGCCGCGTCCGGAAGGGGAGCCCGACCGCCCCCCCTCCCTCTCTGCCGCCCCCCCCCGCACCGGGCCCTCCCCGGAGCACAAGAGCAGGAACCCCCCTAAGCCCAACCCCGGGGCCGCCCTCCGATTCACGCCCACGGACTCCCCAGCGTTCCCCCCCCGCCCAGCCTCCGAACAGGCGCCCCTTTCGATGCCCGGCTGCGCCCCTCGCAGGCAGCAAGGCGCCCCCGCCTGCGCCCGCCGGGAACCGCTCAGCTGCCCCGGGAGCGCCCGCCCGCGCCACTCACCCCAGGACCACGAGCTCCCCGTACTTGACGGGCTCCTTGTTGGGCGCGCAGTGCTCCTCCTGGCTGGGAGAAAACATGGGGCCGCTGCCGCCGCCACTATAATCCCATGCGGGGCGGGACGGCAGAAGAAAGAAACAACGAAAGGAAAGGAGAAGCCGGCCGCGTCCTCCGGAGCCTCTCGGCCCTGCGTCCTTCGGGAGGAGGGAGCGCTCGGTCGGTCGGGCGAGCGTTGCTTCCTGCGCCCGCCGGCTCCGACTCCTCGGCTCTGTCGCCGCGCGAGCTCCCAACGACAACTGCCAGAGAGGGCTCGGGAGAAACCAACCAGCGCCTCGGAAAAGGCAAGGGGGGAGGGGAAAAGGAGCAGACGAAGCCCCGCCCCAAGCTTTCTACCGTCCCTCACCACCCCTCCCCTTCCGTGAAAAAACGCGGTGGTTTCGTCCGGTCTGTTATGTAAACATAGAGTAAGGAAAAGAAGAAGTGGAGACTCTTAAAGGGAGCGCCGCCCTTTTAAATTCAATGTCTCCTTTCAATATGCGGGGGCAAGACTGCAAGAATGGTTAAGAAGGCCGCCTACCGGCGTCGTGGAAAAAGGGCTACGGTTGCGAGTATTCCTGTGCGCAGATTACCTACGAGTAAGGCTCTCTCGTGACTCTCTCCATGCAGGGGGGGGGGGGAAGAGAAGTTTCTCTTCTCTTTGTCACTGTGCAACCCTGTGGATGTCTACTCAGAAGTAAGAACACTACTAGAATACTCAGAATAATATTAGAACTTAATCATACCTGATGACATTGATGGGCGGAAGATTCAGGGCAGAGAAAAGAAAGGACTTCTGACTTCACGTGTTGCATAATCAATTCAAGTCCAATTCAAGGTGCTGGTTATTACTTTTAAAGGCCTAAACAGCTTGGGACCAGGGTACCTGAGGACTGACTGCCCCACATAAGTCTGCCTATGTCCTGAAACCCTCTTCTTGCATATCCCACAACTGTCTGAAGCAGCGGTGGCCAACCTTCCACTGGGGCCTCTGCGTTCTTAAGAGTTGAGCACAAGTCAGAATCTTGGCAGCTGCAAGTGCTGATGGTGCTGCTAAAGCAGCTGCACCTGCTGAAATACCCATTAAAGAGCCAGGAGCATTCATGCTGAAAGGTTGGTCACCCCTGGAAAAAAGGTGCATGATTGTGATGTATAAAATAATGCACGAGATGGAAAGAGTGGATAGAAAGAAGTTCTTTTCCCTCTCGCACAACACCAGTACCAGGGGACATCCACTAAAAGTGAATGGTGGGAGAATTAGAACAGACCAAAAAAAATTTATTTACCCAGCGTGTAAGTAATCTGTGGAACTCCTTGCCACAGGACGTGGTGATGGCACCTAGTCTGGATGCCTTTAAAAGGGGATTGGACAGATTTATGAAGGAAAAGTCCATCACAGATTCCAACCATGAATGATGTGTATATGCAACCTCCTAATTTTAGTAGTAGGCTATCTCTTAATGCCAGATGCAAGGGAGATATGGGTATCTTGTTGTCTTGTGTGCTTCCAGAGGCATCTGGTGGGCCACAGTGAGACACAAGAAGCTGGACTAGATGGGCCTTTGGCCGGACCTCACTGTCACAAGATGTGGTGATGGCCACCATGGGCTTGGACAACTTCAAAAGGGAGGCTAGACAAATTATTGAAGGAAGATTAGCTGTAATGGCTAAATGGAACCTCCAGATTCAGACTCATATACCTTCTGGACATTAGACGCTAAGAGGCAACAGTCGGGGGGTGGGGTGCTGCTATTGCCTTCACACCCTGCTTGTGAGCTTCTCAGAAGCATCTGGCTGGCTACTGTAGGAAACAGGATGCTGGACTATCTAGCCTTTTATCTCATGCCGTAGGGCTTTTCATAAGGGGGGATTTGGATTCCTTCAAAGCAAATGTTCATAAGAATGGGCTGCCATTCTAAACACATTTGCCAGGAAGTAAGCTCCACTAGACTCAGAAGGATGTACGGTACTTCCCAGGAAATGTGCATAAAATTGGGCTCCAAGAGGCAATCAGAAGCACAAAGTGCTAATGCAAACTTGTTGACTCAGAAGTACCACTGACTGTAAGGGAACTTGCACCTAAGTAAGTGCCCAGAGGATTGTAGCAACCTTGGATTCAGTCCCAGTGGACTCAATGGGGTTTTAATTCTGAGTAAGCTTGCTTAAGATCACACTGAACATGTTTTAGGATTTCTTTATCGGTTGGTTGAGTTTTTTTCCACCCATTTACCCCATATAGAAGCCCAAAAGCCTGAAAATTATTTCTAAACAGATAAGATAATGTTACACGGGCAGCACAATCCAGTGTAAACAAATACCGGTGGAGCGCATACTCCAATGGCGTTGGGTGCCATAAATGCGAGTAAGCGGTACTGGCGTGGAGGTCTGCACCACTCACTCCCCCAGCGGCCCAGACCTGCGCCAGATGACCCAGGTAGGATCTCTAGGCCATTCAGCGCAGGGTGGGCCGGACCAGCAAGGGAGGAGGGTCATTGGCTGGCCCAGGCTGAGAGGGGACGGCACGCTCTGCCGATATCCTAAGCCCCTTCCCATCCCAGGTCAACCTTACACAGCCTCCCCGGATATACGTCAGTTTCAGAGCTGGCAAACATCCGAGTGGGCCCATAGGCCCCTGGCTTGCTGACACCCAGGGAAGGAGACAAACATCCCCTTCTCCCAAGGTGCTCCCAGGCTGCTCCGGGGCAGCCTGGGAACGGCATAGGATACAGCAGCTGGCCCTTTAGGCCGGCCATGTATCCTTACACACAGGATTGCGCTGAAAGTGTAGTGTGTGTCCTAAGCATCTATACGCAGTCTACTGAGATATGGGACATAAATGTGGTGCACACGTTCAGGGCACAATTCTGGCCCAGTTTGCACTTTCAGTGCACACGTGGAGGGATCATGCCTACTGCCCCTGCCCCCTCCATCCCCCCCCCCCCCGCCACTCAGCACTAGGTATGAAGAGAAGGGGATGGAGCTCAGTGGGAGAGCATATGCTTGTTTAATCCCTGGCAGCATCTCCAGGTACAGCCAGTTAAGGCCCCTGCCTGCAACCCTGGAGAGCTGCTGCCAGTCTGTGTGGACAAGACTGAGCTCAAGGAACCAACTCAGTTGAGATGTACTGCCCCCTCCCTTGTCGATTAGGGAAATTAACCAGGAAGGGGGGCCAGACATGCCCATGCTGTGAGCGCATATATCAGTAATCACATGGAACTCGGTCCACAGGACAAGTATCATCCACACCAACATGCTGCACTTTACAATAACCCGACAAAAAGACTGGGGGGGGGGGGAAGGAAAGATGCAAACATCTAACAGTCATGTAAGTACAGATGGGCCTTTATTCCAATGCACCCATTACAAAGTGAACCCTGTCACCCATTCATTTTATGCACTCTGCAGGTTTATTGACATACTATAAAAAGAAATTTGCTGCTGTAGTTGAGCTATTGACAAGCACAGCTCTTAAGTGTGCAGTTTGGCTCCCAAGATTTAGTGATTAACCACCACCACCACCACCACCCCTGGAGCACTGCTTCACTCCACCTAGAATTTTTGGATGTGATTCGTGATATGACAGCTTCCATTTAAAGAATGTTTCAAGAACAAGAGCAACTGTAGTTAAAACAAAATCTATGGCAGCCAGTGGTCCCCCCAAAGGACTGTGGGAAGATGTTCTAGAGATACGCTGTGACTCTCCTCCCCTCCATTTCCTCTTATGCTTCCTCTCCTTCCTTCTTTTCAAGCCCATCATGCAAGGGAAAGAGGATGGCTTACCTCCTGGTGTGCTGGTGTGTAGAGCATGCTCATGAAGGTAAGCAACCACCTGACCCCATGGCAGCAGTGGTGGGTGGGCAGCTACTCCGCCTCAAGTTCACTTTTCGCGGGCAGAAAGCAGATCAGTGCAGGTTGCACCCATAGCGGGCTGTAGGGAGACAGTGGTGGCCACAGACCTGGGGCGAGTGGCACACTAAGTCCACCGCCCTCTCACATACACCCCTGCAATTTACTGCTGATGCAACCCACATCACCACACCCAATGGATGGGCCACCCCTGAGTACAGGAGTAAATGCTGAAGTGCAGGAGCTCACCAGGACATAGGCTTACCAGATCTCCAACCGGGACAGAGACTACCGCTTGTTAAGGCTTGTTAAACCTTAGAGCACAATCCTAGGCATGTCTACTCAGAAGCAAGCCCCATTGTGTAGTTTAGTGGGGCTTGCTTCTGAGTAGACACACCTAGGATTGTGCTCTAAGGTTTAACAAGCTACACCTGCCCACATTCCTTCTCCTAAAGGTCTAGCACTCTGTCCCGGTTGGAGATCTGGTAAGCCTACTTTTAGGAGAAGGAATGTGGGCAGGTGTAGCTTGTTAAACCTTAGAGCACAATCCTAGGCATGTCTATTCAGAAGCAAGCCCCATGGATGCCTAGGATTGTGCTCTAAGGTTTAACAAGCTACACCTGCCCACATTCCTTCTCCTAAAGGTCTAGCACTCTGTCCCGGTATGGATCTGGTAAGCCTACCAGGACACCCCTTGGCTACACCCACACCCCACTAAGCCTATACAACAACCACCTTTACATTTCTTTCAGCACAATCCTATGCATGTCTACTCAGAAGTAAATTCCATGGAGTTCAATGGGCTTTACTCCCAGGCAAGTGTGCATAGGATTACTGCATTTGTTAGGATGTTTTGTTTGGCGGCTACTTATTTCTACTTTGAAGTCTATTATAGTTCATTTAAAGATCTAGCTCATTTCATTCCAAATTCTTGGAATGGGCTGCAAATAGTTTAAAACAAAATTATAAAAATTGAAAAAAAATTGAACTAAAAAAAACCCCTGATAAATATAAAAGTACAATTCTATGCATATCTACTCAGATGAAGCCTCACTGAGGTCAAAGGTCCCAAGTAACGATATACAATTGTAACATTACTGTAACATGGTGGGCAACATACTACTTCTCAGGCAGCCCTTGGGAAAGACAGTGGCTTAGAAATTAACATGCCCCTAGGAAAACTTCTCAGTTTGCCACTTGATGAACCTGATGCATCTACTCAGCTAAGGTCTTTTTTGAAAAAGTTTCATAGGCAGCACCTGAGTGCTCTTGTTGATGATGTCACTGCCCCTGCTGTAGGTGGCGTTCTGGAGCTCTATTCCCCCTCAACTACACCTACATAGAACATGTAGTTTAGCCACAAGCAGAGCAGGGCTGTCCAGGCATCTGAAGCCAAACATAGCTTGTTGTGGGGGTTCAAACTGTTAGGTCAGGAGGTGTGCAGGTGAGGTCAAGACCATTTTTCCTGGTCTTTAATTTATCAGCAATTGAAAGCCACAGTCACTCCTGCTTCATTTCATCTGCGAAGACTAAACAAAACAGCTTCAAATGCTGGGTTCTTTGGGAGTCTTATGTTCTTAAAGAAAGAGTCTTTTATGTATGTATTTATGAACACTGTAAAGTGAAAATCTTTAAAAGTCCATGTTTCCACTTTGGAGTCATTTATATGCTGTTTTATCTTTTGCAGCCTTAACAAGTATCCTGAGCTTTTTCTCTTTAGAGAGTTGTGGTCTTTTTAGCATTCTCTCTCTCTCTTTAAAGGAACACTTTTTCTTCATCTTTCTCTTTTTGAGGCAACTGGGTAACAGCAATTGATCAAATTGTCGATGCATAGTAGGCTACAAGACAGGTTATTTCAAGTCTAGTTTATTCTGCCTTTCAGAATAGAGCTTCAGAGGGCCAAACTGCATGTTACAAAACCAGACTTAACGCACCATTGTCTAATTGGTGGGGAATGAGTAATCCGGGCCAGGGCCATGGCAAGGAGGTAGGTGGCAGGAGGTAGGTGGCATGGTAGGTACAGGCACGGAGGTCGGTGGCAGGATAGAGGGGCATCAGGGGTTGGCACTGGCCAAGGTCCATACTCATCCCACCGCTCACTCTGCTGACCTGACCCCTGAACTTCCCAGTATCGGTGGCAGTGCTGGTATGAGTTCGTGGAGACTGCAGCCCTATACCTGGTAAAGGTAAAGGTATCCCCTGACAATTAAGTCCAGTCGTGTCCGACTCTAGGGTGTGGTGCTCATCTCCATTTCAAAGCCAAAGAGCCAGCGTTGTCCGAAGACGCCTCCGTGGTCATGTGGCCGGCATGACTCTCCTTGCCGCAGTGCGTAGCATGCGGCTGGAACACGGAGCGCTGTTTACCTTCCCGCAAGCGGTACCTATTTATCTACTCGCATTGACATGCTTTGGAACGGCTAGGTTGACAGGAGCTGGCCAAGCAACGAGAGCTCACCCCGTCGCGGATTCGAACTGCCGACCTTTCGATCGACAGCTCATGGTTCAGCGGTTTAACCTGTTTACCTGGGAGTAAATCTGATTGAATTCAATGAGGCTTACTTCTGAGCAGACATGCCGATTGTGCTGTGAGAGACTCATGCCACCACTGCTGCCAGCACCTTATCACAGCTCAGTCCTAAGGATCATTTTTGGGCTTCTAGGGGATGCTCCCATGAGCTGGGGGGGGGGCTTTGGAACCCCCTTCTCTTGGAGGCCTGTTTGGTTCCTCCACTGGTAGGCTTACCAGATCTCCAACTGGGACAGAGTGCTAGACCTTTAGGAGAAGGAATGTGGGCAGGTGTAGCTTGTTAAGTCCTAGAGCACAATCCTAGGCATATCTACTCAGAAGCAAGCCCCATTGTGTTCAGTGGGGCTTGCTTCTGAGTAGACATGCCTAGGATTGTGCTCTAAGGTTTAACAAGCTACACCTGCCCATATTCCTTCTCCTAAAGGTCTAGCACTCTGTCCCGGTTGGAGATCTGGTAAGCCTATCCACTGGTGACTTTTCATCAAGTGGCAAATACATTTTTGTCTAAGCAGGTGTTTCTGATAAATTAATGTCCCCATATGTGGGAGACTTTTCCCCCTACTCTGCATTTGGTCTTGGTGCAGGTGGTTATTTTGGTTTTGAGGTTATTGCTGTGGATCGTTCTATGCTCGTTGTTTGTTGTGATTTTTTTAATGATTTTATTACTGCACTTGTATTTTTAAGTGATGTAATTTAGATGTTGTTGTTCAGTCGTTAAGTCGTGTCCGACCCTTCGTGATCCCATGAACCATATCCCGCCAGGCCTTCCTGTCCTCCACTATCTTCCTGAGTTCGCTCATTTTCATGTTCGTTGCATCGGTGATGCTGTCTAACCATCTCATCCTTTGCCTTCCCCTTCTCCTTTTGCCTTCAATCTTTCCCAGCATCAGAGTCTTCTCCAGAGAGTCCTCTCTTCGCATTAGGTGGCCAAAATATTTGAGCTTCAGCCTCAGTACCTGTCCTTCCAGGGAACAGTCAGGGTTGATTTCATTTAGGATTGACTGATTTGACCTCCTAACAGTCCAAGGGACTCTCAGGAGTCTTCTCCAGCACCACAGTTCGAAAGCGTCTATTCTTCGGCGCTCAGCCTTCCTTATGGTCCAACTCTCGCAACCATACATTGCTACTGGGAACACCATCGCCCTGACTATGCGAACTTTTGTTGGCATGGTAATATCTCTGCTTTTTATTATGCTGTCTGTAAGTTTGCCATAGCTTTCCTTCCAAGGAGTAAGCGTCTTTTAATTTCATGGCTGCTGTCTCTGTCTGCAGTGATCTTGGAGCCCAGAAAAGTAAAATCTGTTACTGCTTCCATTTCTGCCCCTTCTATTTGCCAGGAATTTAGATACTGCACTTGTATTTTTAAGTGATGTAATTTAGATAGCATAATAAAAAGCAGAGATATCACCATGCCAACAAAAGTTTGTATAGTCAGGGCGATGGTGTTCCCAGTAGTAATGTGTGGTTGCGAGAGTTGGACCATAAGGAAGGCTGAGTGCTGAAGAATAGATGCTTTCGAACTGTGGTGCTGGAGAAGACTCCTGAGAGTCCCTTGGAGTGCTAGGAGATCAAATCAGTCAATCCTAAATGAAATCAACCCTGACTGTTCCCTGGAAGGACAGATACTGAGGCTGAAGCTCAAATATTTTGGCCACCTAATGCGAAGAGAGGACTCTCTGGAGAAGACTCTGATGCTGGGAAAGATTGAAGGCAAAAGGAGAAGTGGAAGGCAAAGGATGAGATGGTTAGTCAGCATCACCGATGCAACGAACATGAAAATGAGTGAACTCAGGAAGATAGTGGAGGACAGGAAGGCCTGGTGGGATATGGTTCTTGGGATCACGAAGGGTCGGACACGACTTAACGACTGAACAACAACAACAAGCTGCTTTGGGAGCAGAAAGGTAGGGTATAAATCATCAGATAGACATATTGATAAAAGCTATCATGTTTCATTTTCACCTGCTTCGTCCTAAGGACTCAGGAAGATTATATGATAGATATAAGAGAAAAAATGCTAGGTTCAAAGGGGTCAGATTTCAGGCAATTTGCAGAGGTACAATTCCAGCTCTAGTCATGATTTAACCAATATCCCTTAGCTGTAGTTACTTAATACAGGTATAGGTTGTGTGTACAAGTTGCTGGAGTATATCCAGTTTGCATCTGGAACAGTACTGGGACACAGCATCCAAACATATGGATCACACATTGCTGAGGACTCCACTCTCTCTGTTGTATTGGTTTATTCAGCACTAACCTGTCTGGTTTAAAAGCCAAATGGATTAGCAACATAGCACAAATAATTGTGCTACCCATTAATTATATAATTATAATACCCAAATAATTGTGCTACCCAATAATTGTCCTACCATGCCCTATCACTATCAATAATTCAAAATATACCTGTTCCACGTGAACATATAAAGCTCTCTTGTTCCAAGGCAGACCACTGATCTAGTTCAGCACTGTGTAGCTGGAGGAGGTGCCAGATATTTAGGCTTACCAGATCCTCGCCGGGTTGGGAGCGGTCTACCCTTAAGGGGGCGGGGCATGGGGGGGCCAGAACGCATCGCGTTCTGGCCCCCCTCCACGCCCCGTCCCCTTAAGGGTAGACCGCTCCCGTCCCGGCGAGGATCTGGTAAGACTACAGATATTGAACCCAGGACATTCTGCATACAAAGCGTGGGCTCTGAACAATCTGTGTCCCCTTCCCTGAAGCACCAGCACCACGTTGCTCTGGGTGACTTACCTCCAGTGGGCCACAGCTCTTCCCACCCTCCCCATTCAGGAATGGGAAAGAGAATCTTTGGAGAGTAGGAGGAAGACCAGCTGCCACCACACCGTACCCCAATTTGCCAGTGGGGATGGGAAGAATGCTGCCTAGTCTCTCGACAGTGGCAGCTCCTCCTTCTCCTACCCTCGCCACTGGGAGCATTTCCAGTGGCCCCTTTTAGGGGCCACTGGGGGGATGCTCTCATTTGGAGATGGGGATGTTAAGCTCAGCAGCAATGCAGGACTCTCAGCTGATTTGGGCCACCACTGCCACCAGTATGGGTCGGGGTCAGGGGTTGGCCTGGTTAGATGAGCCCTCTGAAGGGAGTGGGCCTTAGCCACTGCCTGAGCTGGCCAGCCCCTCACACTCCCTTCCCAGTAAGAAATGGCAGGCTGTGCACAAGGCCAGTGGTTCTCAAACTTTTTAACACCGGGACCCACTTTTGAAAATGACACTCTGTCGGGACCCACCTAGCTTTACGAGATTTTAAAAAAAGTGATCTAGAAATAAATAAATTTATTTACAAGTAAAGAGCTCAGCTGCTTGCAGGGTAATTAGCAGCTATCTTGCAAACTGCAGGAGCTCAGCTCTTTGAAGGGCAATTAGTAGCGATTAATTTTTGAATAGCCTCCGGGCTCATGGCAATCTGATCTTTCCATCACCTGGGACCCACCAGAAATCAGGTCGCGACCCACAGTGTGAGAAACACTGCGCTAGGCGTTGCCTTCCTGGCGATGTGCAGGTCTTTACTTACACGTGCAGAAACAAGATGCATCCATTCACCACTTAGAAATTTAAGTTCTGGGAGAAAAACAAAAATAGGAACAGTTAGATATCAGGGACAGATATAGGAAAACAGGGAGCGTTCCTGGTAAATACGGCAGTTGATACAGATGGGGAGTTCTGCAGGCAGACTGCAGAGCCGCACTGACACTCATCTTTTCTGTGGCTCAGAAAGAGACAAGAGCAGAGGAAGCCCGAAGGCCTACGAGACAGAAGGGTCTGCACAGCAAGCAGCAGCCTGTCCCTGCAGCACACAGGATGCCAATCCATGCACCCAGAGGACTGGCCTGCTTGGCTGAAGGCTTTGGGCTTTGCTGACTGCAACCACAAACTCCCATTCGTTTCCCTGGTGCAGATCTGCTCCTGTCGTTTCCAGCGATAAAAGGGAAACGGGGACAAAGCAGCGAATCTTAAAACATGGAGGGGTTCTCCTGTCGGCTTCCAGGGAGAAAGAAGAAGAAGGATGAGATTTTATTAAAAACCAGGGGCTGAATTATTACAGATTTATCTTCCTTATTAGGCTGAGGCAGCCACTAAGAAAGCTGTGCCGTAAGTCACTGTCAGAGTAAACAAACACATTTTGGTAAACCATGTGAGAAATAAAAAGAAACCAGCCAGCCATCCTTCACTGAGCTCCCCCATATTTCCCACATTTTCTTCCACATGCAGATACCTTGGGGTTTGGAGCCCATTTCTGCCTGTTCTAAATCAAACTAACTTCATTCCCCATACACAGGGTGATAAATGTGATTTGACGCATCCCAAAACTGTTTGGCCTCAAGCATCTTCCTTTCTCATCACACACCTGGGGCAGAGTGCCAAAAGGCACCCAGGTGGCTCCCGTGGCCCCATTTCCTCCCTCCCCCCCCCCATCTTTTGAAATTGACCAGCATGGTATTATTTGCTGCTGCAACATTTATACAACCAACCACCGGAGACTGAAATGTTTTCCTTATCGCTGTGCAGCACTTAAAGAAAAAAACGATCTCAAAGCTGCTGCTGCCGCCGCCGCCTTTAGTTTCCTTTCTCGGCTGGCGTTCTCCAGAACGGTTCCCCTCCACGCTCCCACTCACAGCACAGGTGAGGTCTCCACATCTGCCTGAGCTCTGGGCTTCTCCCTGCTTCCCAGCCCAGGCACCTCTTCCAAGCACCAGATGGCACAGTTCAGTGGTCCTGTTTAAAGAGGTACCTCAGACCCATCTAAGGTGTTCCCAGGAAAAGTCCAGTTTCCCAGCTTATTATCCAGGGCTGTCAGTCAAACGGTTAAGGGTGCCCTGCCCCCAAATGTACTAGGTATTATATTATGGTATGTGGAGATTTGCCTCCTCCCCATTCCCCAAACACTTCTTCTTGGCAATTACCCTTGGAGCATCCCTTCTTATCTCACACTGTGACTTAGAGGAAGGGTCTTCTGGTCACGGTTAAAGGTCGGCCCAAGACCCTAACCACCATCCCTCAAAGTCCTGCTCCTTTTTTCTTTTTCCTTGTGCATTAGTTGGATGAGGGAGAGGGGAGGGGGTATATCGCACCCGCTTCCTCCTCCTGCCCTGTAATAGGACAGATTCCCAGGGCCTCAGCTTCCCTAAAGAGAATTGCATTGCAGCATTGCATCCTCTCCTCCCCCCATCACTGGCCCGGATGGAGCCCTGGCTGCTTGCCGGTGCCTGCATTAGAATTGCAATTATTTCAAATAGCCATGAAAAGATAACCTAATACGGAAGAAGTTCATGTGGCAACATACAGGTCAGTCCTTAGAATACAGAATTGAAAACTCTTCTAGGCTCATGGGTCAACGGGGAATAGACTAGAATGCAAGGCCTTCAATCGCATTCCTCTGATGTCTGGTGGGATCTGGAGTGCAGATAACCTCAGGGGTGTGGACAAGCAGCACTAGGTTAATGCGTGTGTTTTTGTTTCTGAAAAGTGTGTCTGTTGTTTTGACAGTGACGTCTGCGGAAATGTCTCTGCTACTGAGTTGGGCAGCAAAGAAGGTGAGGCAAAATAATCACCTCTTCATCTTGCACTTGCACTTACATTTTCTCTGGATCGGACCAGAAGGGCAAAGGAGAGAGGGAGAGAAGACAAAGCGGCAGAAGGCACCCCCACATCGATAGCAAAAGTGAGCAACTGATGATAGATCTTAAAGAATAAGGGGGCCAAACAATGCTGTTGCTAAATATTATTGAAATAATAAACATCAACAGGAACAACAATACATAAGTACTGTCAGAGATTAAAACAAAAACAAAAAACTCTGCCTGCCAGTTTCTAATCTAGGGCAGCAATTTGCTGACTGTGTGACGAGGAACGTTTTTCAATCTGAATGGTCTTAATTGTGAATTGTCTTAATTTGTTTTTATTGTAAATGGTCTTGGGAGCCATTATGACTGAAAGGCAGTCTATTAATACTGTAAATTAATACTTTAAAAGCCGCCTTGGGCATTTGCCTTGGCATAGGATAAGGCGGGATATAATTTTTTTTAAATAAATAAAATAAAAATAAATATAAAAACGTAAAATAAATAACTAGCATGCCATAAGAGACTTGTTAGCATACCATGAGCAATAAATTAATTTTAAAAATAAACAGTACAGTCCTATGCTCGCTTACTCAGAAGTCAGTCCAACTGTCTTCAGAGGGACTTATGGCTGTGAGACACCAAGCACGTCCGCGTTCGTCTCGCGTGCGTCTCGTCCGGGGCGGCCGACGTGCCGGAACGTCGTCGCTACGAACCCCAGGCACACCAACGAAAGCCACACGGAGAAGGGAAGATGTTCTGCCCCGCCCCCTCTCTCTTTTAGCCAATCAGAATTGAGACTCTTCAGACTCAATTGTGATTGGATACTCCGTTTGCTCCGTGTCCCGCCCCCAGAGTTCCAAATACGGACTCTGATTGGCTGAACGCGGCACAAGTCAGCAAAAGAAGAGCATGGGTCTACGGTGGCGTGAACCTACCGGCGTCTCCCGGTGCTCCTGTGCATTCCAACCGGAGGTCAGATACACCAGTCGAATGTGGGTGCCGCTGGGCGCAACGCACACAGACGTGCTTACTGTGTCACAGCCTTTATTCACTAGTAAGTGCCTTTAGAATGGCAGGCTGAAGGTCAAACTAGAGGTTACTTTAAGCACATGAGTGGGGCTGGTGTGCTTGTTAAGGCTTCTAACTCCACCCCACCGCAGTCCCAATCCAGATTCTCCCCCTCCCCCACGCACTATTGTCCTGGGGTAAAAGACTCACACATGTGGAGGGTTTCCCCAGGATTCAGACTGAGACCTAGCAAAGACAGTGAGCTAAGCTCCTGCATATTGCAGCCCCAATATGTGTGTGTGTGGGGGGGGAATATGCTCCGATATGGCTGCTATTTATTGAATTGAGAAGAACTAACCAATCATGTGCTTAAAGTATGTTAAAGTTCCACCAACCAGAGCCACGCATGTGCAAATAGTAGCTCAAGGGGGGTCCAGATTTGTTTGTTTGTATTCCACCTTTCATTCAAAATGATCCCCAAGGAGGCTTATATAGCAACCATTCCAAACAATGTAGGAGCACTTTCCTCCTCTGACCAATGGCAGAGCCGAGCACATGCTTCCTCCCACTTCTCCAGTCTTCTGGCAGCTGGAGCAGAGGTTCTCCTTTCAGGCAGAGAGGGGGAGGCAAACTCCCTGCAGCTTCTCTGGCCAGTGGGGGGGGGACAGGCTGACCTCCCCCTCGTCATGGTGTTCATCCTGGGAGGCAGGGGGTGCAACAACCTCCCAGGGACCCAGAGTCCTCTGGCCAATGGCAGATGCAAAATGTTGCAGGAGCTGCAGTTGTTCCTGGAGGGTCGGTTTCCAGGGGGTATTGCTTATTGGGGCATTCCTGCTCAATACTGTGGCCTTTGCAGTGTGTGTCCCCTCAAGGTTCTATTCTGCCCCACACGCTGTTTAACATCTGCATGAAACCATTGAGGAAGGTTATCCGGAGGTATAGTGTTAGGTGTCATCAGTATGTTGATGACAGTGGTGACAGCTCTCTCTCTCTCTCCCTCTTGCTGTGCTGTGCTGTGTCTTCCCCAGCTGAGAAAGCTGTGGAAGTTCTGAACTGGTGCGTAATGGCGTCACTGTAGGGGAGGTGGAGGAGCTCTAAGTTCTGCCGCGGCTCCGAGACCCTCCGTTACACCAGAGCACGAAGTGCCCCCACCCCCTCGCCTTCGGAACCATTTCCGAAGGTGAGGGGGCGGGGCCTCTTCGTGCTCTGGTGTAACGGAGGGTCGGAGCCGCGGCGGAACTTAGAGCTCCGCCCCCCCCCCCTGCAGTGACGTCAGTGCTGGTGCCTGGAGTCAGTGAAGGGCTGGATGGGGGCAAACAAACTGAAATTAAAACCGGACAAAATAGAGGTTCTCCTATTCAGGAAGTCCACTGACTTGGCAATGGTGTGTAAGCCTGTTTTGGTCAGGGTTGCACAAGTATGCAGATGCAAAGAATTCATTCAGCTTCTCTGCAATTTTCATATCCTCTTTAAGCTTCTCTTTTATGCTCTTGCAGCTATCTAATGGTTCAGCCACCTTCCTGGCAGGTTTCCTGCTTTTCATGTATTTAAAGTTCTACTTGTTTGCCTGGATGTTTTTAGCCATGTGCTCCTCTTCCCCCCCCCCCCCCCAACACACACACACCTCTTATTGTCAGGTTGCATTTCTTTTACCAGAGTTTGTGTTCCTTTTTGTTCTCCTCATTTGGACAAGACTTTTTCCATTTTTCTGAAGAAAGGCTTCTTGCCTTTTATAGCTTCCTTTTTGAAGTCCTGCCAGGCCACCCCGTGTGTCAGATCCGCTTTGTGTGAAAACCCTCTTGTTTTTGTGCCTGGTAGGTCAGGTCGGGAATAGACAGCCTCCGTCTTTCTGTGCCTTTATATATTCCAGGTCAATCCATCCTCCCCACCACGGCCTCCTGCAGTGAGGCGCAGTAACCATTATTTCCAACAGTTGCAGAAATTCCTTCTTGTAACTGAAGCAACAAATACTTTCTCGGCAGCCCCGCAGTGGCAGTCAGTTAGGAGTGTTCTCACAGCTGCAGTCAATTATCGGCAAGAACTTTAAATATCTCGTGGTTTGTGCTCTGGGATTACTCATGCTGGCTTCCTAAAGTGGTGAAGGAGGCCTTTTGTAGACGAGTGTTCCTCCTTGCCGACGTTTACAAATAGCTTTGGCAAAGTTCCTCTTTCTCGCCATTGGCATTGTTGCTCTAACAAAAGAAAAAGTTGGCTAATGTTTTGGAGCGAGAGAGACCTATAGTTAGGGCCAGAGGCGTCGCTATGCTGCTCCCCCAGTGATGTCACCACCAGAAGTGACGACGACGACGCTAAACATCCCTCAGAGCCGCAGGGCGGGTGGAAGGACCAAAACCATCGCCATCTCTGCCACTACCGCCCGCTCTTCATGCCGCCGAAACGGCATGACTGACACCCCCACTGGCCACTTTGTCGCCCCCCCCCCCCCCCCGCGTGCTGCTCCTAATTTTTGGACACATCTCACCCCCTAGATTTCGCTGCTGGCTCAGCAACCTAAAATGCTGTTGTGATAGGCTCCTGCAACAGCTTTGTCCTTTGTTTGAAATGCCCTTCCCTCACAGCCATGTGCTCATGTGGATTCAGAGTCCATCTTTATGTCTGGAGTAGCTAACCCTCCTACCGAGATTGGCATGCGCCTACCAATTGGGCAGCCAAACCTATCCAATCAGGTCCGGCGCTACCGGACACTGCCTTCATTGGGGGAGCATGCACATCGCCGCCACCACCCCAAGTTCCTTATTGCCTTGCTGCCTGCACTCCATCTTCGCATGGGGTTTAAAGTGTAAAGGGAACACACTGTAAACACTGTGCAAATATGGATCAAAGGGAGGGGTAGCTTCCTCAGGTAGGGTTTAAAGTTTAAAGGGACCTGTGCAAGGACAGAGCATGGCAAGAGAAGCAGATGATCTGATTCTTGCTCGCTTTTAGTGAGCAGGGAGCAGGTCAATGCAGCTCGCGTCTGCCGTGGGCTGGAGGGAGCAGGGGGCAGCCTCAGGGTGAAGGAGGTTTCAAACGCCCTCTCACTCCACCTGCCATCTGCCACTGACTGAAGCTGCATCAAATTGCTTCATGGCTGAGTCAGCCATTGTCTAAGTAAAGGGGTGGGATGGAGTGGTAAGGTGGGCTCCACTCCTCCAATCAGGTAATAATAATATAATAAAAAGGTAAAGGTATCCCCTGACAATCAAGTCCAGTCGTATCCGACTCTAGGGTGTGGTGCTCATCTCCATTTCAAAGCCAAAGAGCCAGCGTTGTCCGAAGACGCCTTCGTGGTCATGTGGCCGGCATGACTCTCCTTGCCGCAGCGCGTAGCATGCAGCTGGAACACGGAGCGCTGTTTACCTTCCCGCAAGCGGTACCTATTTATCTACTCGCATTGACATGCTTTGGAACTGCTAGGTTGGCAGGAGCTGGCCAAGCAACAAGCGCTCACCCCGTTGCGGGAATTGAACTGCCGACCTTTCGATCGACAGCTTATGGTTCAGCGGTTTAACCCGCTGGCCTAATAATAATATAATAATAATATCTATAATATATAATATATACAGTATTTATATACCGCCTTTCTTGGTCATTGGAATTCTCCTCCGACTTTAATTTAAGGTGGTGTACATGGGCAGGCTTTCTAAACCCCAAGGGTTTTTTATATCCAATTTATATTCCCTCCCACACCCCAGAGTGGTCTATTATATAGCATTTTTTAATGTCACTAGTCCTGTCCCCAAGGGGGTCACATTAAAAAAAAAGAATTTGGAGGAAAAGAAGAGGCCAAGGACCTGGGAATTCACCTATAGGTACAAAACCTTCAGTCAGTTGTGATCCTACTTTGCACCAGTTGAGCCTTGCGTTTCAAAAGCAGAATACATTTGAGCCATTCAGACCATGTAGTGTTAGGTTTCCCCATGCCCTATTGCAACTTAACCTCCATGTGTGTACAGTACATGAAATAATCACATATTCTTGATTTGATATGTACATTTTATTGGTTTTATATGGAAATTTTTAATCTTGATTTGAAGAACGCAAACAACGGAGATCCCACGGTGGACTTTCCCAGTGATTAATTGCTGTCTTTGGGAAACAAAACTCCGTTCTCGTTGTTGCATTTGAAGTGCGCTTGCTTCCCAGTCTTCACTTGCTATGAATGATTTAAAAGATGTACAGGCTCTGAGAGTCCACTAAGTATTTAGAGACCTTGATTCAAACGGTGCTTTGGAGTAAACAGCCAAAATGACGGGAGGCTGCTGGGCGGTTGTTACATGTATTTTCCCCCATGCCTGCAGCCAGGCCAGCGTGCCCCTCACTAGCCACCCCTTTCGTGCTGAAGCCCCTTTCCCATTCCATCTGCAAGAGTGATCCCCAAGCCTCAGGCGGCTCTCCCTTCCCAGGGCCTCTAGCCAACACTTACTGCTTATAAATCCTGAAATGCAAACGTGTGCAGCAATCCATCATGGGGGGAATTTCAGTCCACAGAGGGAAGACTGCAAGCCACCACAACAAGGCATCCGCCCAACATTTTCATCAGACAGAACAAGTCCCCAATTATGCAAAGGTCGCCACCTACAGATGGAACTGGACTTATGATGATTGTTTTTGCCATGGGGGGGGAGGGGACTGGCCTTCCGCAGCGTTCTCCTACCCAAAATATGCAGTTTCTCCTCTCAAAGCAGTCACTTTCCTAAACATTCAGAATGATACGCCAGGAACTTCAGCCCCAGGTTATTCAGGGAAACTGTCACCAAGTGCCTTCTCCAGAACTTACATGGCCAAACCAGTGTTGTGTGCTGCAGGCATTTCTCAGTACAAACTAAGTACAATAGCAAAGACTGGAATTTCCATCCCAAGCCATTGCATCCCCCCCTCCCCTCCCCTGGCCTGCCGTGACAAACCTCATCCTTCTTTGAGAAAAACTGGGCTTCACTATCAATGCAGAAGCATTTGCGAGGGATGAGAGGACTTTCCCCACTCAGTGCCTTTCCTTTCTTGTTCTTCTGGTTCCCTCTCTCCTGCATTCCATTCCTCCTGATTTTCGTTTAACTAGAAGAATTCCTAAAATGAATTCCAGAATTGGAGCATGGACTGTTTGAGACTGCATTCATTTCTTCAGTTTATTTGCATGTTTTTTCCCCTTCTGTTTTGGCAATACAAACTTGCACATTGCTAAAACACTGTAAAAAAGGCAATCTCAGTGAGGTCTAACATATGAGTGGAGGGGGCGCTGCTGCGGGCTTTAAAGCGGGCACTGGTTCGCCCCCTTCTGAAGCAGCTCTCCCTGGATCCCACTGTATTAGACAACTCTCGGCCAGTCTCGAACTGTTTCTGGGCAAGGTAGTTGAGCGGGTGGTGGCTTTCCAACTCCAGAGGGCCCTGGATGAAACGGATTATCTGGATCCCTTTCAATCTGGCTTCAGGCCGGGCTTTGGGACAGGGATGGCCTTGGTTGCCCTGGGGGATGACCTACGCCGGGGACTGGACAAGGGGACTGCATCCCTGTTGGTCCTGCTGGACCTCTCAGCGGCTTTTGACATTATTGATCATAGTGTCCTTCTGGGCCGATTGACCGAGTTGAGGGTTGGGGGCACCGTTCTGCCCGAGTTGAGGGTTGGGGGCACCATTCTGCGGTGGTTCTGCTCCTACTTGGCAGATAGGTCCCAGATGGTGGGGCTGGGAGACGCCTGTTTGACACCCTGGCCCTTGAGGTGTGGGTGCTACAGGGCTCAATCTTGTCTCCCATGCTATTTAACATCTACATGAAACTGCTGGGAGAGGTCTTCCGGGGATTTGGAGTGGGGTGCTGTCAGTATGCTGATGACACCCAGCTCTCCCTCTCCTTCCACCAGATACCAGAGTGGTTGTTGAGGTCCTGGAACGTTGCCTGGAGGCAGTTGGGATCTAGATAGGGGCAAACAAGCTGAAGCTAAATCCTGACAAGACAGAGGTTCTCCTGGTCCGGAAATCCATGATGCAGGTGCTAGGGTGTCATCCTGCTCTGAATGGGGTTGCTCTCTCTCTCTCTCTCTCTCTCTCTCTCTCTCTCTCTCTCTCTCTCTGAAGGAGCAGGTTCACAGCTTGGGGATTTGCCTGGACTCGCAGCTACTCCTGGATTCCCAGGTGGTGGCTGTGGCCAGGGGGGCCTTTGCCCAGCTTCAGCTGGAGCGCCGGATGCAACCGTACCTGGATCGCGCCGAACTGACCACGGTGATCCATGCCACGGTGATCTCTAGGCTAGATTATTGTAAAACACGTTACGTGGGGCTGCCCTTGAAGACGGTTCAGAAACTGCAACTGGTGCAGAATGCGGCGGCCCGTGTGATCATCGGAAGTAAGTGGTTCGACTCAGTCGGGCCGCTGCTCCAGTGGCTGCACTGGCTGCCAATTGGTTTCCGGGCCCAATTCAAGGTGCTGGTTTTGACCTTTAAAGCCCTATATGGCTCGGGGCCAGGCTTTTTGAGAGACCGTCTACTTCCGTACAATCCGGTCCACCCCCTCAGGTCATCGGAGAAGGCCCTTCTAAAAGTGCCGTCACCTTCAGAGGTGAGAGGGGCAGAGGTGAGAGGGGCGGCAGCAAGAAATAGGGCCTTCTCAGTAGTGGCACTGAACTTATGGAATTCCCTCCCTCTAAGTTTATGAACTGCTCCCTCCTTAGAGGCCTTTAGGCAGGGCCTGAAAACATTTCTTTTTACACAAGCCCTCTGAAGTTACCGCCCAGCCCTCTCTCATAAGAGCCTTTTACTTTTGCTTTTATTCCTTTCTCTTTTTTTAGATTGTATTAATGTCTTTTTAAGCTTTCTTATATTATATATTATTCACAGTTTTATGATTTGTATGTATTAATCTTGTATTTTATGGTTTGCTTCTATTGTAAGCTGCTTTGAAAAAACAGGGTATATAGATAAATAAATAAATAATTTGCATCAAGATGCTTACAAGGTTTTACCAATGTGCACATTAAAACACCACACAAAAAGGAGTCATGTTACAACTGTACGCATACAATCACTTCAAGTTTACGTTTTTGCTGTGTTTTATCAATGTATACATGCATTGGTAAATGTCATGGTAAGACAGAAGGTCAGAAAAATGGAGAATTCCTAACATGTCAGTTCCACTACTATAGAAACAACAAAAAGGAATTCAGGACACCAATCTGGAGGAAAATTCACATGGGGAGAATTTTAGAAGCTTGCGTAGATTCATTAGCATAAAAAACTTGTTATTTATGAGTGTGAATTCCAGGTGTTAAACTGATAGCGCAATCCTGTCTACCTCTGCGCCCTGTGATGCAGCGGGGCTGGTGCAGCCTCCGCTGCATCAAGAGGGCAGAGCAGGCAACTGGGAGAGTACCTCGGGGGAAAGGAACATTTGTTCCTTTCCCCCTGTGTAAGCCCCAGCTGCCCAAATGGGTCTCCTCGGATGTACACCATCTATTTTGCTGGTGCAAATCCGGGAGGCCCATGTAACAGTGGCCAGGTCCGGGAAGGGGGATAGGATTGGGTGGCGTGTGCCACCGACGATCCGTCCCCCAGCCTGGGCCCAGCTGACCAATCCCATCTGCCCAGGATGCCCCATTTCACCCTCCCCACGCCCCTCCGCAGCCCGGCAGAAAATGTACCTGCTCTGGTGGGTGCAGCTCCAGATCGGGGGTAAGTAGAGCAGCACTGGCCTCAGCCCCAGCGCTGCCCTACTCACCAGGTGCCGCAAATGTGCTTTATGGCACATCTGCGACAGACACCCTAGACAGGATTGGGCTGGGAGGCACAACGACAGTATTTTATTTCCTGTTTGTTTACATCTATATTTTTGAAAAGGTCCTTTCAAAATAAAACGTTTTCAAAAAAGACAACTGAGCTGTGTCTTTGCTTGGAAGAATTTCCTGTTTTAAATTCTGGTTTCTGGCCGTTGTGTATACAATTGTCAAGCTGGCGCATCAGGCCTGAGCATCAGGCCAGAGAGAAAACCCATTGTTTTGAATAAAGAGATACTCTCAGTTCCAAGAAGTAACCTCACAACCTTTTCTGATGTGTTTGTGTCGTCGCCACCCCCAACTGCGTCCACAGTTACTCTCCACCCTGTGAGAAGCCTGGAGCTCAGCTGCTGCCCAAAATGGCAGCATGGTGGTGAGCTCCCTCCCACTAGCGTCACTACAGGGGGGGCGGAGCTGTAAGTGCTGCTGAAATCCGAGCCTCCCTTACACAGACGAATGAAGCGGCCCCGCCCCCTCACCCTCGCAGCCGTTCAGAGAAGCGAAAGGACCTTTGAAGGGACTCCTGCCTGTTGTTTTCGCTTCTCTGAACGGCTGCGAGGGTGAGGGGGCGGGGCCGCTTCATTCGTCTGTGTAAGGGAGGCTCGGATTTCCGCAGCACTTACAGCTCCGCCCCCCCTGTAGTGACGCCAGTGTTCCCTCCTAATGCTGACACCAGGTTGTCTTGGCTCCCTGGCACTGGAATGGGGCCAGAGCCCTCCTGGTCACCCCCTGATGCCACCCCTGGCATAGTGTGCCATGCAACTTACTTCATACCTTGATATCCTTCTGCAGGGCATTTCTTTGCCCCCTGCCACGGGCAGCAGCCGTGATGAGCAGAAACACCCATATCATCGTGATCCCTGCACAGAAGCCATAGCTTATTACAGTGGTTCTCAACTTTTTAGCACCGAGACCCATTTTTTAAAATGACACTCTATCAGGACCCACCTAGCTTTACGAGACTTAAAAAACGTGATCTAGAAATAAATACATAAATGTATTTACAAGTAAAGAGCTCAGGTGCTTGCAGGGTAATTAGCAGCTATCTTGCAAACTGCAGGAGCTCAGCACTTTGAAGGGCAATTAGTAGTTACCTTTTTGAATCGCTTCAGGGCTTGTGGCAATTATCTGATCTTTCCATCACCTGGGACCCACCAGAAATCAGGTCGCGACCCACCAAGTGGGTCCCGACCCACAGTATGAGAAACATTGGCTTATGATGTTGTTCCTGTTCAATTTGTTTGCGATGTAAACCACGTGTGCACTTTCTCACTGAAAAGCAGTATATATAAATATTTTTAGTAATACTCATTCAACCATAGGTTGTACTTCATGCCAAAGAGAGAGCACTCCACATAGGCCTGCTGCCTTTTATGTGGCACCCTGCAGTTTCTGGCCCTGTGTTGTTCCACCCAGAAAGTCTGCAGCCTCCAGAGTGTTCCTGATCCATATTTTGACTGTTTGCAGCCCTGTCTGCAGCTTCAGATAAATACATCTGCCAGATCAAATTAATGTCGCTGCTTCCTCCTGGCAGCTGCCTGTGTCCAACTTGCTCAGTCTCCCATTGTTAGTGCTGATGGATGGATCAATAGACCTCGGTGCTGAAGGGGTCCGTTCTCTCTTGGGCTTTCCCTCCTCCAGAGCCTTTTGCCTCCAGAACATGGCTGGCACCATCGGGCTGCAGAGACAAAGCGTCTTATTTTTCCTCTCTCTCTCTCTCCTGGATTTGAAACACACTACTATTAACAAGGAACACTCTCAGCAAAGAGGTGGGAGGTGCACAAATGGGACAGCTGTGCTGGACTCAAGACGATATATTCAGATCTGTTCAACCATCTCTGCCCCTTATGCCCCCAACGCCCTGCGTGCATCTGGAATATCCCCACACTTTTGGTCTTTGTTGCCTTCTAACACAGATGAGATCATTTAAAAAAACACACACGCATTATGTTTATAAAGCGTTGCAGGAGTTGTGTGCCATAAATAATAAGAACATAAGAAGAGCCCTGCTGGATCAGGCCAAAGGCCCATCTAGTCCAGTTTCCTGTATCACACAGTGGCCCCACCAGATGCCTCAGGGAGCACACACACAGCCAACAAGATAACCTGTTTCTTGTTGTTTCTAATAATGCTTAATGCGAATTTTTAGCTTCATTACCTTGATACTGAATTTTCTTATAATAATGTTTTATGGCCTTTTACATTTCATGTAAGTCCATGCTTTCATTTTGCAAATAGATGGAACTCCCCGACCCATATTTTCTTCCTTGCACCCAACCCTTAAAGTTCAACAGAAAATTTAACTGTAAATGAATTTAAGACTTTCATGGCTGGCAGAGATAAACAAACTCACAATTTCCGGGATCAAAGACAAAGTTCCATACAATTGGAACGAAACGTTAGAAATGAATTTTATTTCTACCATGGTCTTTGACCCCGGAACTTATGAGTTTATAAATGAATTGATTTTTTAAAAACCTTTAGCATTGTTTATTTCCTTTATTATTACTGTTATTGCACCAGAACTACAAATGTTGTCGTTTTTAACTGAACTTATTACTTACTTACTGAACTTATTACACATGATTTTTGTAAATCGTCTCTTGTAAGAGGCAGCAAGCAAGAATTGTTGTTGTTGTTCAGTCGTTAAGTCGTGTCCGACCCTTCGTGATCCCATGAACCATATCCCGCCAGGCCTTCCTGTCCTCCACTATCTTCCTGAGTTCGCTCATTTTCATGTTCGCTGCATCATCGGTGATGCTGTCTAACCATCTCATCCTTGGCCTTCCCCTTCTCCTTTTGCCTTCAATCTTTCCCAGCATCAGAGTCTTCTCCAGAGAGTCCTCTCTTCGCATGAGGTGGCCAAATTATTTGAATTTTGAATATTTGAATTAAATACCAAGAATTAAATACCAAGAATTGGTTCTTTATTTAGAGCCTTCCCCCCTCCCTTTTCCTGTTTTCCTGACTTTTCTTCCTCCTCTGACTCCTCGTCTTCTTTCACTCTCTCTTCCTACCAAGTCTATGGACAGACTTATGGGAAACAAACAGGGGAAGACACCAGCTATAAAGATACAACAGTGATACAAAAGGAAAAGGGGATAGAAAGAGGGGAAACCAGCACGTTCAGGAGCTATTCTTCATTACATGACAGAAATGATGAATGACCCATCTATGTACGTTATGTAGCATCATCAGCCTTTTGTGCTAGAAAATATATAGACAAGGGGAGCAATTCTGAAATGAAGGACTTCCATTTGGCTTTCTAGTCTGTACACATACAAAGAGGACACTAAGAGCACAGTCCTATCCTTTCACCCCCGCTGATGCAGCCTGTATCCGGGGGGGGGGGGGGAAATAATCAGGAGGCTTTAGCAGGGAAAGGGGATTTAAATCCCCTTACTCCTGTGAAAGCCTCTCAGGCCCACTAGCTATTTTGCTGGTGGAAGTCCGAGGAGAGAAAGGGGGCAGGGAGGATGCAGAAAACGGATAGGATCCGGTGCGCACCATCACCGCCGGATCCACCCCCTCCTGCAGCCTCCCCACCCCATCACGCCCCTTTCCCCATCCAGTTTTGCCCCCTCCACACCCCCTCCCCACCCTGTCTCACCCCCTCCTGCCCCTGCCTTATCTGCTTCGGCAACGGGTGTCAATCCTGCATTGGATTGGGCTGTGAGCCAGATGAATGTATTTATATCCCCCTTTCCCACCATTTAGGTCTTCAGTGGCCCAATCTTATCTGGGCCTTGCACTGACGGAACCCATGCTCCATCAGTGCAAGGCCTGAGCCATTGGCATGGCAGCCGCTGCCATGGCACACAAGGCAGGGCTGCCAATGCAAACAGCTCCTCCACCTGCAGAGCCAGACAATTCACTACTACAGACGGTTGCCCTAGAAACAGAGCCACAGAACCCGGAAGAGTCTCCCGAAAGTGACATCACAGGTGGCAAAGACCATAGAGAAGACCATAGAGGTCAGTGTGCCGTGAGAAGAAAAACGTTGAAAATTGCTGAGCTGCTCCAACCAACCAAAATGTTCCCACCTCATTCCGCGGCATGTGCCGACCAGGCCTGGCCTCAGTGCTGGTGGTGGTGTGAAAGGGGCCCCTTTTAGTGGGCTGACTAAGCTCAGCCAGGACTTGTGCAGGAAACGTGGCTTCAAGAAAAAGGACACTGTTGAATGACATCTTAGATGTGCACTTCAATGTGCACCTGACCAGGTGGTAGAGAAAACAAAGATTCTTCATCCGGGGGTGTTGTCTTAGCAGCTCATGATCCAGTCACACCGTTTTCTTGCTCATTTCTCTCCCGTCGTCCAAGCCCACTTGGTTTCACTCGTCACCTTGGCAATCGGATGCAGCCAGCCGTGACAGGCAAAGGATTATTTGACAGGCTCTCTCAGGAGACCAGTTCCACTGATCTAATAACAGTGGCAAAGAGTTGGGCATCAGAGTCGCCCACTTTCTCACCGGCTCCAGTACCTGTGCCATTAAGATCAGCTTGAGCCGCAGCAGCTATGAAGAGCACAGGAGCAGATGATCGGGGAGATAAACAGAGGTTGCTCCTAAGGCAAATGTTGCATGTTCCAACACAGAGTTTACAATGGGTGTAAACACCCCCATTTGGGGTGGGGGTTGTTTTGCCACAAATGGCATTAAAGCCAAAGAGTTCCTGGCTGCCAAGGAAACTCTAGACTCCTGTCACGATCTATTAATAGGGAAATCTGTACTGAGGCTTGCCAGCAAACTGCTGAAACCACAAAGTTGTGTTTAATTTGCTACTGGAGGCGAGAAGGAGGCGTCACTCCATGATGCCAAGGTGAGATTTTTGCACCAGGTCCTGATGGAAAGCAGCCATCCCTCAGCTCAGGGGAAAGTATTCAGTTATTTGCATCAGAGAACAGCAGCATTGCGACAGCCTTTGCAGGAAGCCACAGAAGAAAGCGAAAGCAACAGAGAATTGGAGACACAAGAACTCCCTGGCTGAACCAGGGCATTTCATCTCCGTGAAGGTTGACAGTAATCCTCACTTCTTCCTGCATGAAGCTGCCTACATGTTTCAATAATCCTTGAAAGCTCTGCATTTGAAGCACCATGTGTGGAGGCCAGAAACAGGACCTTTTCAGTTGTGGCACCCACCTCAGGAATTCCTTCCCCAGAGAACTTTGCCTGGCGCTGTCCCATTATCTTTCCAGCACCAAATGAGAACCATTTTATCTACACAAGCTTTAAGTGGATTGACCGTATTCTAGAATTGTACTGTGGCATTTTTTTTTACTGTTGATGCGTTTTATTTAAGAGAGAGAGAGAGAGAGAGAGAGTGAACATTTGGAGCAGGGGTGCTTGCTTGACTCTGCAAACCCCTGCTCAATTGTTGCGGCAGAACTGAGGTGGGCACACTCTGCCTTGAGCAGGTTCTCTGCCTCAGGTCTGCGTCTGCTCACTCCTCCCGCTCTCTGCTAGCTGCTACTTGACTCTCCTCAACCCCCAAGACCAAAATAAAACATCATCTTGGAGAAGGGGGGGGACAGGATAGCAGACAGCAGAGAGCGCCAATAATGATGGGAGAAATGATCATGTCAGGACAAAGGATGCTCTGAGTAGTGTTTCCTGCAGCGGTGATGGGCCTTGTGGTTGAGCTACAAAGCATCTAGAAGTTGATGGCTTAGTCCAGGCTCTTCCCTTCAGAGGGAGGCAAAAGGAACTGCAGATGGGTTTAGGGGCTGCCAGGCAGTACAAAACCACATAAATAGTCCTCTGATGATCTACAGAGCCTTCTGGGCCCTGGTAATCAGTCCGTGGTAGTCCAAATTCCAGCCACTGTTCTGCAGAGGGATTGCAGCTTTCATGAGCATGCAATGTCAGGGACTGTCTTGCTTTGGGAAGCACCCCACTCTGGGGACCCCAAATGATTCAACCCAACTTCTCCTTCTAGGAGCAAGTTTGTTCCCTTTTAAATGCCCGCTCCGACTGAAAAACACCTCTTCCCTCTCAAATAGCCACAAAGCTGTGTGTAAAAACGAAAGCTGAACTCAGATGGACAATTAACCAAAATTTATTGCCTTACAGCAACCCTTATCTCCCTAACACCATAAATTATCCCAAAGCAGAAACCCTTCTGCCAAACTGAAACAGTCTATCTCCTAAAAGAAAAGCAATCCCTTTGTGACTCAGTCCACAGAAAGAGACAGCCCCTGCTGTCTTCCTTCTCCCAACAAGTCACTCTCAAACCCGGGCTCTTTCCACTGGCATCCAGGCAGGCAACAAGCTGGTCTCTTCCTTTCTCCGTCAGCTCAGCGTCCTCCAGCTGGCCGTCGTCCTTCCAGAAGTCCAACATGCAGTCCTCCTCCTGGTAATAGGCAGCAGCGTCCCGTCGTCGCTCAGAAATCTGGCAGCGTATCCCCGCGGTGAGCTGGCGAAGCTCCTTCCTGCTCCTACTGCTGCTGCTTTTATACTCTTAAGTTCCAATTAGTGCTAATTGGGTGCAGCTGCGAGCCACACCCATTGCACTCAAAGTCCCAGTTTCTTCCTACTTAGTAGCCTACCTGTGGGCCACGCCCAATTGCTTTCAGGTGTGCTTCCACCCACACAGTCCTGGGTGTTGACCCCTTGCTGCCCAGTCCTGTCAAAGTCCAAGTCTTCATCTGTTAACTCCTTGCTGCCCGGATCTGTCAACAAGGGTCCACTGCTGACACCACATTTGGCTCCTGCCAGTATTCTGGATCTTCTTCCACTACAGGGACAGAGTGCTGGAATAAGACCAGAGAAGACTTAGAGTCTTGGATGGGGGGAGATTTTGGATTTTTTTTTCTCTAACGTATATGGCTGCTACTTATGATGTTTGTATGTTTTTTTTAAAATGTTTGTGATTTTTTGTTTTGCAAGGCAAAGTCTAGATATGTAAACAAATAAATGTACATAGGCCACCTAAACAGACAAAATTGAAAAAGAACAAGGTGATCGACCTATTTAGTGCAGATCGGGAGAGGCAAGACTGATGATGGCTGCTCCAGCATTTGCTCTTCAAATTCTGGCTCTGTCTCGCCCTCGGTGGAGAATGGATGGATTCAAGTATTGCAGCACCATATTGCATACAAACATCAACAGAGAAGTCTCAGGGGTGAATGTTAATTAGTGAAGCCAGAAAGAGAGAACCCCTTTACAGAGTATTGTTTTGTATGCTTCCCCCCCCCCCCCACACACACACACTTTGCACATTTGTATCAAAATGGGATCTTTGCTTCTCGTGTGTTATCGTTTACTGCCTCCATCTCCTTTGACATTAACAGCACAATCCTGTGTAACTTTCCGCCGGTGGAGAGATGGCTCCACTGGCGCCAGGTGTTGTAAACGTGCCATAAGGCACATTTTTGACACCTGGCAAGTAAGCAGCGCCGGCAGAGAGGCCGGTGCTGCTCCTCTTCCCAGGGCCACAGCCACCACCAGTGGACGCAGGTAGGTCCTCAGGGGAGGGCGGACCAGGGTGGAAAGGGAGGGGGCGATTGGCCAGCCAGGCCAAGGATGGTTGAGGGATCATCAGCGGCACGTTCCGCCGGATCCTATCCCCCGTCCTGGGCCTGGCTGGCCTTACACCGGCTTCTCGGATTTGCTACAGCCATTTCGCCGGCGCACATCTGAGGAGGTCCATTGGGCCTACTGGGGCTCTACCAGGGGGAAAGGGACTAACGCCCCTTTCTCCCGAGGAGTGCTCCAGCTCCACCGGCATGGGCCCAATCCTGGCTAGGATGCAACGACCACCTTAAGTGCATCCTAGACAGGATTGCGCTGTCCGTCCCTGGTCCCTATTTTGTGATGGTAAAAGCATTCCTGAAGTTCTCTCTCTCTCTCTCTCTCTCTCTCTCTCTCTCTCTCTCTCTCTCACACACACACACACACACACACACACACAGCACACATGCACTCACACCCCCTATACACATGCACACAGATAAGTTAGCTTCACAGTTTAATTCACACAACCGAATCACATCTAGTCAACAAAGCGTCAAGTGGAACGAGGTTGCAGAGTGGGCAGAGCTGCTACAGATGGCAGGTGGGTGGGAGAGGGAAGACCAGCTTCAAGGCTCCCTACCAGAAGAAAAGTAGCATGACAGGAAGACAGGGTTCAGCCAACTCCTCTCTCTCTCTCCCCCCCCCCTTAGTTGTCGACTTGCAGAGAATGGGGTTGGGGGGAGCTCATGGGCGATGATCCTTTCAAAGCTCCTTGCACTGATAGGGATGTGCAAAAGCCTTGTGAGAAAGTTCCCTTGTCTTACAGACTCTTGTTTATCTTCCCTTGGAAATGGTCAAATGTTTCCCCTTGGGAGGAACCCTGAAATTCACTTTGTGCAAACTTTGGGTGCCAACCCTAATACAAGAAGAGCGGGGATTACAAACAACAGTGATGCTTCTGAGCTTCTTGGAAACATTAGATTCTATAACGTCCACTGGTTAAACATTTGCAAAACATTCTCTTTGATTCATCCGGACAAAGCGCCAATTTGAGATCACAGTATGTATGTGTGCTTTCTGCTCCAAGCAAGTTAAAACGCAATGCTTTCTATTCCCTTCTAAATGGATAGCAAAGGTCGTTCTCTCTTGGTTTGATAAACGACCCCATTGCCACTGCATTTGTCTTCCACCTGCCAACGGTCGGTATGTTTTCTCTCAAGTTGCTGTTAATGAGATGCCTCCTACCACATAAACACAATATTCCAGCATGAAGCTGCAAAGCTCTCTCGGTGTCTTACTTGACAAGCAGCATCTGAGCAAGAGAGAGGCGGCAGCAGCACTTCCTGCCCAGCCAGGCACCCATAGCAACAGGGGGCGGACTCAATAAGGCTGGCAGGGAAATAAATCCCAGCAGCCAATACGACCCCAAGAAACCAGCCGCCAGGAGGTAATAATGCCCCATTTCATGCATCCGCTCCATTCGGATGAGCAACGTTTCCTTTTTGCACAAGGACAGAGCAGCATCAATCTCAAGGGCACATTTGGTATTTCATGTGCCTAGGAAAATGAGGCTTCGTACATAGGTGTTTTCCTCATCAGTCTTCTCAACGGCAACTGAAAGCTACAGCAGAGTCAAGTGTCTGTAGTGTGTAATATATTATTTATTTAAGCCATTTATACTCCACCCAGGTCTTGTCAGCTCGTGGCCTCATCCCTCAGGCTGCAGGCAGAGACTGGGCTCCAACCCCAGCAGAACCCATGGCTGAGGTCTACCTTTTCCCCTGACTTTTTTCAACATGGGGCAGCTTACCAAAACAACAACAACAACAACAACAACAACATCAAACTTACCTGTGCTGGCAGAAGTGGAGCTCTTGGCACTGTCTGGCCACCATCATAGTTTCACTATAATTTCCCAGAATTAATCTGCTTTGGGGACACTACTGGGAACCCAAGATGTTGGCCAGGGCCTGCTGAGAGCTTTACTTCCACTGCTACTGTGGCGCCACTGACAAAAAGCTAGAAAAATGTAACATTTACAGCCCATTCCAACCCAAGGGCCAAGCAGCCCAAGTCAGACCTAAAGTCAGCCTAAGTCGTTTAGGGCGACTTTAGGTCTGGAACGCAACCATTTAGGGCGAAGTTAGGTCAAAGTTAGGTCGAAGTTACGACCGACGGACTAAGAACAGCCCATTCCAACCCAAGGGCTAAGCAGCACAAGTCAGACCTAAACTTGACCTAAAAGTGGGCGGACCATGGGCGGACCGTGGGTGTAACGGGGGCGGCAACCAATTAACGTTGGATTCCAGACCCTGGCAAGCACAGACACGCCCCCTCCAACACAAATGCTGACACAAATTTTAGGTCGACCAAAAAGGTGGACCCAAATTCGAGGAGACCCATAGGAGCCATTTTACCTTACCCAAGCCAGCCCTCTCCTGAAAATTTCTAACACCCTACTCCTGAGTTAGGACGGAGTTGGGCCTGCTAGGTCTGGAAACCGACAGAGTTATGCCTAAGATAGGGAGTCTATCAGCACCCAGCCTCTTTCCCACAAAAGCCCAGCCCCAGTCCCCCAGTCTCTCTCTCTCTCTCTCTCTCTCTCTCTCTCTCTCTCTCTCTCTCTCTCTCTCTGAGCACGTGGCGTGGGGTTCTGTCCCCCACAGCCACAAAGTGGGACTTGGTCGGTGGAGGGCAAAATTCACAAACGCCCCACTTCTCTCTTCTCTTCTCTCTGCCCCCCTCAAGGGCAGAGAGGGCTGTTCTGGCTTTGGCCAAACTGTTTACAGCTGTGCCTGGGCAGCTGTTTCCATGCTACCATTTGCTAACCCATGTCTTTCTCCCAGCCTCTCCCCCCCACACACACAGGCAACAACACCAGCAGGTAAGTGCAGGTAAGAGCAGGGGTTGTGCTGACATGTGTTCTGACATCTGCCTCTTTGCATATAGAAATATAGGTAGGATACATGCCTCTATACCAATGTCTTGTCTCATAGCTGCCTGCATAGCCTGCCATGATATGCCTCTTTACCAATGTCTTGTCTCATAGCTGCCTGCATAGCCTGCCATATGCCTCTTTACCAATGTCTTGTCTCATAGCTGCCTGCATAGCCTGCCATGATATACCTCTTTACCAATGTGCCCTCTCATGTCTGCCTGCATAGCCTGCCATGATATGCCTCTTTACCAATGTGCCCTCTCATGTCTGCCTGCAATGCCTTCTCTGAAATGCCTCTTTACCAATCAGTAGTCTCATAGCTGCCTGCAATGCCTTCTCTGAAATGTCTCTTTACCAATGTGCCCTCTCATGTCTGCCTGCAATGCCTTCTCTGAAATGCCTCTTTACCCATGAGTAGTCAGATGCCTGCCTGCAATGCCTGCTATGATATATAGGATACATGCCGCTTTACCACTATTGTGTTGGATTGCCGCCTGTTGTCATGTGAGCATACAACACCATGAGTGTGGTGGTGCTGTTAACCGTCTGTAGACACCAGCTGTTCCCCCCCCCCTTTTCTCCATAGGGTCAACTGACAGGTCAGTATTGCTAGGATTGCCATGGTTGTGACCCAATATATGTGTTGTCTTCTCTCTCTTTGACCCTTTTCCCTTACAGGATCATGCTTGCCTTACACCCGGGTAAGCAGCTCAGACCATGCTGTGTGTGTCACACCTATCAGCTGTGTTATTTCTCTCCCTTTAGGCTTTTGCAACCGACACACTGGCATTTCTTCACTGGCGATTGTTACCACACACCAGCTGCCATGTAACACCCCCTTGTTTTTTGTCTCCCCAGGAACGTCCACTACCACCTACCTTCCTGGGAGCACCCCTGGGCCCGCAGTCTGGTTGCCCCATGGTCCTCTGTCTCGCTGCTGTCAGAGAGCCAGCCCTGCAACCCTCCTCAACTGCCGGCGCTGCTGCTCCACCTCCCTGGCTGTTGTTCTTGCTGTCCCTCCCCTTTCTATGGAGCAGGCTGTGGTTCCACAGGGGGAGAGCCTGCGTCTCCAGGTCCATGGGGCATGTGTGCTGCTGCTGCTGCTTTCAGATTGGCTGCTGTGACTACCCCTGGCAGCCTCGCCTGGCCATCTCTGCTAACATTCCAAAACAATAAAGATGCCCCTCGGGCAGAGCCTCCTTGAAACATATGTGCCCAGTGTTACACAAGCATTGCCCTCCACACACAGACAGCCCCCAGCACTGAAGCCCCTGCATGAATCCCTTCCAGGGACTGCCACTTCCTTCCCAGGGAGAACACAGCAGGGAGGCTGCCAGACCCCCATGGGACAGAGGGGAGGGGGAGTTAGGGGGGCCTCTCAGGCAGGCAAACAGTGACAGGCGCCACGGAGCCCATAGCCCCATCTGGGGGCGTGATGAGCTGTGTGAGCCCTTCACGCTCGCAGCAGACAAGCCCAAGGCATCTCTTGGTCTTGGCCGGGGCACAGAGCAGAACACATGCCGGGATGCCTTCTTCGTGGGCATTGCCCCAGCCCTGGAGGTCCAGGGCTTCAGGCAGCGCACAGGCAAGTCATGTCAGAGGCAGTTCCAGACATCATGAGCCCCCCCCCTTGTGTGTGACGTTCCCACCCCCCTCCTTCCCTTCCCTCCCCCGCTCCCCCCCATGACTCCCACGTGCAGCCTCAACGTGCCATGGGGGTGGCATCGCCTTCTGCAGGAGGGGGGACGGCCACTCTCCCCTGCAGCAGGTGGCTGATGCACAGGGTGCCCTGTGGCAGCTGGCTCGGGCACCTCGCTCACCTGTCACCTGCCCTGCGTCCACCACATGACTGGCGCAACCCCCCTGCCTGTGGTCAGCCCCTTTGCGACCGGGCTGAGACAGACACTGCAGCAGCTGCCATGGATGGACGCTGACACGTGCAGACACACAGGCCTGCACATGCCCGAGCCAGACACCGAGCCTGGAGAGCCTGCCTGCCTGGGAGGTAAGTGTTGCCTGGATCCTGGGGTGGTGCTGGGCCACAGAAACTGCAGCCTGCCTAACTCAGGCATACCTCTGACCTAACTCAGACATAACTTCTGCCTAACTTAGGCTGCACTTAGGCCACACTTATGCCTGACTTGGAGAGGAGTTGGGTTGGAACGGGCTGTTAAAAAGTCACTCAGCACCCTCAAGATAAGTCCCAACTACTTGGGGGGGGGAGCCATGCAGGAAGGGGTCTTCTGCCAAGAGCCCCCTCCCCTCTGGGCCCCACGCTGACTCCCCTTTCAGATGTTAAGAAGAGCAGGGTAAAAGCCCATTTAAAAAGAACATAAAATCACAGTATCAAAAGGAAAACAAGAACTGAAAAACTATGCAGTAGCCCAACGAAAGCTGTAAAGAACCTCACTGAAAAATGTTCTCTAGAAACATTGGGTTTGGTTTCATTTTGTGGATCCATAGCCCACCCCTGAAGAAGGCAACTAAGGTATTTGTTTGCCAAAACGTTGGGAGAAATTGTGTGTGTATGTGTGTTAAACGTGTTCAGTTCTCTCTGCTTTGCGTGAGAGGGAATTTGAGCTATTTTTCCTTTACCATGGCTTTAAACTCTTTAAACACCTCATGCTCTACAACCTGTGGCCATGAAAACTGGAGTACCCGTTCTCTAGAAACTCGTTTGGTTTGCCTAGATCATTCTTAGACGTTTCTCCTTGAGAGGAACCCTGTAATTTGCTTCCAGTTTCACTTTAAAATGTTGGTGCCTCTCATCAGTGCTGGTGCAGCCAAGGTTGCCGGGAGCCCTGGCACAAGACTCTGCATTGGCGTCTCCATGGTGCCCTCTGCCCTCCCCCTGGTGGTGCATTGGATACCACCAGTGCCACCGCCACTGAGGCGTCATGGGTCACTGGGTCCCACCTGAATGACCTCTAGTGCCACCCTTGCCAACCTCGTTAAAATCAGTCTGTTAAAAGCCTGGGAAAACAGGGCAGTTTTGACCACCTGGTTGAAATCAGGAAGAGGGAGGAGCGTTGAAGGATATCCCCAAACAGAGAGCTCCAGCGTTGTGGCAGCACCACCACCGGGAAAGGCCTGTCACAGTACACACCAAACCTGGTTGTGCAAAAGGCGGGTCGGAAAGCCGCGTTTGAGAAGTCAATCAAGATCTGTGTAGGCTCTGATCGTTCCTCCAACTGCGGATGCTTTGACAGGAGAAGATGTGAAGATGAGGGTGAGCCCTCCTTACAAAAGAGAGAGGTGGCGAGGCCTATGTCTCCCCAACGTTTCGTAACTAGAGCAATGGATTTTCCCCCAGATTAGAACCGGAGACACATTTCAGTCTGCACCCAAAATGGCACGAATGTAAGAACAGTCCTTCAGCAGCAGGCCAAGGGTCAGCTTAATAATCCGGCCCCCTGGTACTAACACTGGCCAGTCAGAAGCCGGGCTCAGAAAGAACCCCAAGAAATCCCACCTGGGGTCTGTAGGGGTCCAACTTGGTGAGTCTGAAGGGGACATTTCTTTCTCCTGAAATTTCTGTCCTGCCTTTCTGCCCCCCAAGGGATCCTCAGGGAGACTTGCAACATATGGAACACAAAATATAATCAATAAAACAATATTTAAATGGGCCAAACCTGAAGGGCTGTCATGTGGAACAAGGAACAGACTTATTCTCAACTGCCTCTGAGAGCTCGATCCAATGGGTAAAAACTGCAAGAGAGGAGATTCAGGTCGGACATCAAGAAGACATTCTTAACAGTAAGGGCAGTTCGGCAGTGGAACAAATTGCCGAGGGAGGTGTTGGATTCTCCCTCACTGGAGAGCTTCAAGCAGAGACTCGACAGGCACCTGCTGGAGATGATTTAGGTCTAGGAGGATTTCCTGCTACAGGCAGGGGGCTGGACTAAATGTCCTTGTGGATCCCTCCCAACTCCCTCCCATTCTATGAAATGCAGCCATTAAACAATATTGTTGTTATTGTTATTATTTATATACCGCTTTTCAGCAAAAAGTAGTTCACAAAGCGGTTTACATAGCAAAACAAATCAATAAATGGTTCCCTGTCCCCAAAGGGCTCACAGTCTAAACAAGATGCAGAAGAGACACCAGCAACAGCCACTGGAAAAGACGCCATACTGGGATGAAGAGGGACAGTTGCTTTCCCCTGCTAAATATAAGAAGACACCATTTTAAAAGGTGCCTCTTTGCCCAATTAGCAGGAGTTTACCACTGATACCACTGATAATACCACTGTTGACTAAGCCACTCAACTCAAAACAAGAACCAACTGAGATCACAGGGGAAGAAACACAATACAGGGGGCATCAAATCCTTCCGGAACAGTCCTCACCTGCATTGTTCCGTGGCCGATACCTCAGAGCAGTGTTCTTAAAATATCTGCAGGTTGGAGGTGAGGAGGGTAAGATAAAGGATGAATAGAGAACAAAGAACTGTCTGCATGTGCTGGAGGAGGAGGGAGGGCTGCTGGCTACAAGGGGAGGGGCAAGGTGGAGGGCTTACTGGTGGCTGCTGGTGGGCTGCTGGTGTTTGATTTGCTGTGCTGGAATGTACATTTGTAATGCATGTTGTGAAGCTGGGAGTGCTCAGTAGCTGAAGAACCTGCCACGACTGCTCGGGGGATAACCTTAGTTATCATCATCAGCTCCTGCAAACACCACCAACGGCCTAACAGAACTGTCAGAACAGGCCCCCTTCCACAGTCCCTGGGGCTCCCTGAGACGTTTGTGCCCCAAGGAGAAGGCCGAAGACCAGGGAATGAACATGATCAACTCCTGAAGTAGCCGGCCTTGGCTTGAGACAGCTCTTTCCTTTCTTCCTTTTTCTTTTGGGTAAAGTGTTTGTTTTTCTTTTAGTACTGTATTTGAAATTGGCTGAAAGGCTGTGTAGAAAAAATGGCTGCTAATAAATAAATACAACCTGACACCTATCTTCACCCAAAGATGGGTCAGGATAAAACCCATTAAGCTGCCCTTTGACATGCCTGAGTCATCGTCGTTAACACAGCCTAGCCAAGCGTTTCTCCAAAGAGGGCCACCTCTCAAGCCGAGAAGACAATGTGGACCTTCTCAGAGGATCTTCGAGAGTGACCCAGCAGCAGCCTCGGAGGAGCTGACTTCAGCCTTCTGTCCACTCACCCCAGTGTGGGAGGCTGAGGGGTGTCCGAGTCCTCAATGGCTCCCTTTATCTGAGGCAAAAGGACAAGAATGGGTTCTGTCTCGGCCATGTGCAGCTCTCGCCCATATCCTGGCACATCACTTCACCGCCTGCTCTGGTACAAGAGAACAAGTTCATCATAGGCAAGAAGAGGGAGCACAGTGGCACGGTTGGTTCTGAAATTCTTCATTAAAGCAGGAGCAACAACAAGAAACCAGCAGCTCCTGTGGATTCATGCTTATTCTTATGGAGATGATGATGATGCCATAGACATGCATGTGGCACTTTACAGGAGGGCAAGTCTCCGCCACAAGGATCTGTGCAATATATGACAATATAGTTGTAATTTGACACAGGGGAAACAACAGAGACGGGAGAGAGATGGAGGCAGGACTGGACAAACAGGCATTTGTTTTAGATACGTGTCCTTGGTTACAACAACAGGCCAAGGGGACTGACAAACTGTGTTGCCGATGAACTCTTCCAACCCACCGCCAATGCAAGCTGCAGCGATCTGCTTCCCACTTGCTTGAACGCGAAGCAAGTCATGCCCCTCCTTAGCGTGCTCCTCACGTATTACCATGAAACCAGGACATGCAGGGCTTCTGGGTTTCACGGGAGCATGCGGGTTGCACAGCGAGGGTTTTGATTTGTTTGGGGTTTTTACTGCACAGAGGGGTGGAACCAAGGTGACGACAGACAATGTTCCAGGTCACTCTGCCCCTGCTGCTATGGCCACTTCTTGATGACGCACCCAATACTACCACTGCTACCGGTACTGAGGGTTCAGAGGTCAACCTGGTCAGATGGGCACTCTGGTGGGGGTGGGTCCTCAGCCAGTGCCCAGTCTGGCGGACCCCTGATGCCACCTCTGGATATTAAGTTTCATTGCAAAGTGAGAAAAGAGGTGGTAGGCACTTTCCGCTGATGGAATGAGTGTTCCATCAGTGGAACGGCCATTCCGTCGGTGCTGCAGCTGCAGGGACAATGTTATAGTCAATGGGGCTTACTCCTGGTAAGCGTGGATAGGATTGCAGCCTAAATTGGTGCCCGTTGGATTGGGTTGTCAGTTTTCAGGGTCAGATAAGCTGCATCCTCAGGCACTCAAGGAACTGGCAGATATTATCTCAGCACCTCTGTCTGTAATCTTGGAGAAGTGGGGATGTGCCAGGACACTGGAGGCAAGCAAACTTGGTCTCTGTCTTCAAGAAAGGCGAAAAAGAAGATCCGGGCAACTACCAACCTGAATATCGTTGCCCAGATTTGACACCGTTCTTCGTTACGAATTTGTTGCTATGTTCCTCATTGTTTTATTATTTTGACTTGTTCAACTGATGTGTTTTGATTGTGTTCTTACTGCTGTTGTATTGATAATGTTACTCAGACTGTAAGCTGCTTTGGGCTCTCCGTATGGAGAATAAAGGTGGGGTTAAAATAAATAAATGTTATGTGCCGTAACTCTTAGAAATAGTAACAATGGGCTTTTCAGTCCCACCCATACGAATCTACTGAGTCAGACCATTGGTTCATTTGACCCAGTAATATTTACTCCAACTGGCAGCAACTCTCAAGCAATGGTCTTTCCCAGCCCTGCTAGTTTAGTGCCTTCACATACCAGGGACTGAACTTGGATCTTATATACATACTGTATTAAGAATGTTACGAAGCTACTAGCCCCAGTACAACCAGAGTTACCTCTGTGCCTCCCCTCTTTTCTCGGCATGTGCAAATTGCTTGGGATGCTAATGAAGAGCAAAACCCAGAGATAATCTCTGGTTTTTTGGGCACAGTACATTATTTTCTGTGATAGGGAACCATAGCAAGGAGTGGGCGTAGCAAGAGGCCAAGTGCCGTTGTCACACACCCGCAGTGACATCACCCCCAGAGTGACATCACCCCCGGAGTGACGTCACTCCAGGGGGTGTTTTTAAAAAATAAAAAGAGGGAAGGGAGGCGTCGGGGCAAGGGGACGGCGAGAGAGGCCCTTCACTTCAGCCGAGCCCTACAAACTCTCTACACACAGCATTCCCTGTGCTCCAACTGACGAGCGGAAAGATACTCAGCTCCTGAGCGCCTTTCCGCTCATCAGCTGGAGCATGGGGCATGTTGTGCTGAGCAAGGAGCAAGAGGGCGGCGAGAGAAGCTACATACCTTTTTGTTGCTGCCGCCCAGTGATGTAGACTTGAGTCTATTGACTTGGACTTGACTCAGCGATTATAAAAGACTTGAATGACTCGACTCGAGACTTGGAGCCTTTTATGAAAAGTCGAATTTTATTTAGGTCTAAACCTGTTTTCTCCATTAAATAGAGATAGGGACTCACAACTCACAACCAAAGACTCAGAACTTGGGGGCAAAGACTTGGGACTTGACTTGAGACTTGGAGTCAGTACTTGATCCACATCCCTGCTGCTGCCGCCCGCCTCCACTCTCCCTACAACGAAAAGCGGTGGTGTTTGCCCCAACCCTAGTGCCACCACTGATGTGACGTCATAAACTCTCACACTGGGTGATGCAAACCCTAGTTGATGCCTCTGAAGGGAAGTTCTTTTCCCTCCTGCACAACATCAGAACCAGGGGACACTCACCAAAATTGACTGGCAGGAGAGTTAGACAAAAGGAAATATTTCTTTATGCAGCATGTAATTAATCTGTAGAACGTCTTGCCACAGGATGTTGTCATGGCACCTGAAGGCCTAGATGTCTTTCAAAGGGGATTGGACAGATTTATGGAGGACGTCCATCATAGGTTACAAGCCATGGATATACACAACCTCCTGGTTTTAGAAGTAGGCTATCTCTGAATGCCAGATGCAAGGGAGTGGCAACAGGATACTGGTATCCTGTTGTTTTGAATGCTTCCTGAGGGATCTGGTGGGCCACTGTGTGATACATGAAGCTGGACTAGATGGGCCTTTGGCCTGGTCCAGCAGGGCTCTTCTGATGTTCTTATGCCCAGTAATATGCAAGTGAAACTGCTGTGCTATTCAGCAGACCGCAGATAAACTGAGATTATAACATTTATACAGACTTGCGCCTTCTAAGCAGATGCTGTGGAGAGGTGTGTGACGACTCAGCATTAATTCATAGGCAGCAGTTCAGCATTAATTTGAAGCCTATTAACATACAAATAAGGATTTATGGACATCATAGCAGGGCTGAATATGTTACTAGGATTTGCATGACACGGGCTTCCTTTTGCTGGAATACAAATTTTGGCTAGAGTTTTTCCCCATTTCAATGTGTATTTTCTTTTCTTTTTTGCTGCATGCTGTTTTTGACTCTGACCTCATAAAGTCTCTCCCATCTTCCTTGGAATTCAAACATAAAACCTTCTGCTTAAAGGGAAAGTTATGACTCAGATGAATTTGACAAAGATGTTTTTGGTGCTGCAGCTCGGGCCAGGGGTGATGTCTCAGCAGTCACCGCCATGGTGCCGTTGCGCACTCCTCCTGACCAAGGCACTCCTGGCCTCCCTCCACCGCCACAGCAGCCCCCTGCTTGTGCAGTGGCGTCGCTTCGGTAGGGGCGGGGACGCGGGGCTGTAAGTAACGCTCCATTGTAGTCTCTTTACCGAGCGAGCAGGAGGCAGCCCCGCCCCCTCACTGTCAGAGCCAGTCCCCTGCGGAGAAAGCAGCAGGCAGGGTCTCTTGCCTGCTGCTTTCTCCGCACGTTACTTACAGCCCCGCCCCTACCGAAGCGACGCCAGTGCTTGCCGGTAAGAGCAGCAATTCCCTCTGCTCAGTTGCCCCACAGCCAGCAGCTGCCCCTAGTGGACAGGACCTGTCCTGCAGGCCACCTTGCTGAAGCTAAGCAGACCTAGAGCTGGACACTGTTTGGGTGGGTGAGAAAGAGACTGCCTGGGACTGGAGAGGAAGCCCATCTGTGCTGCCTTGAGTTCCCCATGATGGAGGAAAGGCAGACAAAGTAATACCCCGTATTGTCCCGAGTATAAGACGCACCTGATTATAATACGCACCCTTAAAGTTTGGTGCTATTAAAAAATTTAATTAAATCACTGGCATTAAATTGCAACAGCCTGATTATAAGACGCACCCCTAGTTTAGAAACTTAAATTAGGAGAAAAAAGTGAGTCTTATACTCAGACCAATACGGTAATTACATCGTCAGTTTCCCTTCTGCTCCTGAAGACAGCTCTCTCTTCAGGCCTGGTCGGAGCTCAGACGCTGCCTGAGGCAGCCCAGTTCTGCCTCCCAAGTTCCACACGGCTTAGGAAAGCAACAGGGTCTGGTCAAGGAGGGCGCGGTGCAGCAATCCAGAGCCCAGCCTCCTTACCTGGTGCTCCAGCACAGCCTCCTTCCTCCATGCCTGTCCTGTTCATCATCTCCATCGCCACGCCTCCCTCTCCTTGCCCACACCCAGCTGCTTTCCTAAGCAGGGCGCCACGGTGGCTCAGTGGTTAAGATGCTGAACTGCAGACCGGAACTCAAGGTAGGCAGGTCAGCAGTTCGAGACCGAAGTGCCGCATGACGGTGTGAGCTACCGTCTTCGGCCCCAGCTCCTGCCAACCTAGCAGTTTGAAAGCAAGACATTGCAAATAGATTAATAGGTACCGCTTTGGCGGGTAGATAAGAGAATTCCGTGCGCCTCGGTGTTGAGTCATGCCGGCCACATGACCACGGAAATATCTTTGGACAGCGCTGGTTCTGCGGCTTTGAAACGGAGATGAGCACCGTCCCTAGAGTCGGTAACAAATACCGTAACAACTCGCTTCCGAGCGAGGGGAACCTTTACCTATGGCCGAGTAGGCGGCAGCTTCCCCCCCCCTTGCTCCAGCAGCACTGGAGGGCCACTGGCCCGATCCTTTTCCTGCTCAGTCTCAGTGAGCTAGAAGAGGATTGGAGAGCTGACTGAAGCAGCACGGTGGGTGGCAGGCCAGAGGGGGGTTGCGGGCAGATGCAGGGTGCGGGGCACCCCTCATCAGTTTGCCACGCCTCCCCAACTTGCTGCGAGTCTTGCTGTAATCAGCATGATGGGTGAGGCTGCCCTGCAGCTCTTCCTGCTTGCTTGCCCCTGATCCCAGGGTGTGCTGTGGTGAGTGCATGTTTAGACTCAATCGGCTCTTTATTGGCATGTCACATGTTCCAAGACTGATCCTTGGCAACAGAAACTGGGGGACTGAGGCTAAATTATTAAGTCCTGCAATTGTGTTCCAATCTGGTACACAGACTGCAGATCTACAGTACTCCCTTATTTTTCCCAGCATCATAGTGCAGAGTTAGTTGCTCTCTCTCCCTCTCTCTTTTGCATCACATTGATTAAAAATACACTCTCTGAGCCACTGGTAAATAACTGGGTTATTTGGGACATCTCTGTTTATCTTTGTTTTTAAATAGGAGGCATTGACATCAGCCCCGGACGGCGCGGCAGCCTTCGCAGCTCAAATTACCACTTGCCAACTGCACAGAGCGAAAGAAGCCTGCAGAAGTCTCCGGAAAGGCCCTTGGTAGCATCGAACATCTAATTAGTTACTTTGGGTCCGATCCAAAAAGCCTGCAGGGCCAGAACATTTTGGGAGGGCAGACACACAACATCCTTTCCAAATCCAGAATATGTCAGCCACAGAATTGTCTTGAAAAGCTCTCACAGTTTGATGGTATTTTGCTAAAAAAAAATGTTTCTGAGAAAGACAAGAATGTAATCAGCCCACTCCCCTCCCCACCCTCCCCGTTTTGGAACAAAAGGAGGAATACAGAATGAGAGGGGGCAATGCTGCTGCAGGCTGTGGACTGCAAACCCAAAGAACAAAGAGAGTTTGTGGGACAATCGCCACCCCCTTCAGAAGTGTTTATAGAGGGAATCGACCACAACAGAGGTTTCGGATCCCCCCCCTTATTAGTTCAAAAAGTGAGCTTTCTGAAATCCAAGGCTTAATGAAAGCACACAGAAAGCTGAATGGTACAGGGAAGCCAAGATATGGAGACTTCTGCTGAACCAGCAGAAAAATAATGCCCCATGCCACAGCACAGTAAACTGAGACCCTTCGCTCCTCCCGTTGAAAGGACTGCAGACACTCTGCTTGCGGCTTGCCAGGAGTAGAAGTAAATATTGCAGGCAGTGGGTCTTTTCTCACTCACAGCCATCACCTGGAGTGGGGCAGGAACGAGGGAGTATATAGGCTGGTCTTCTCCCCCCCCCCAGGCTAGAACTGGGAGCCCCCCAGGTCTGGGCATATGAGGACAGCTATATAGGCTAGACAGAGAGGTCTGGCTCAGTTGGTAGAGCCGCTGCCTTGCAAAGCCTGAAGATTGGCAAATGGCAAGTTCGAGACACGCCGCCGACAAAAAGCTGTGAAAAGCCTCCATGAGGACTCGAGTGTGGGAGGCGACGGCCAGCGGAAAACAGCCAGACTGCAAAAGGATACCACCTGGAATGTAGCTGTTCACGAAAGATTGGACATTTAGGGGTTAGGACAGCCTGCCCATGTACACTGCCTTGGATTAAAGTCGGAGGAGAAATCCAATGACCAAGAAAGGCGGTATATAAATACTGTAGATGATGATGATGATGATGATGATGATGAAGGGATCCCTGTTACTGAGATGACTCTACTCATCTGGGCTGGCCCCTGGCTCTCCTCAACAGAACTGGCTACCAAGCCTTTCTGTTCAGGTCGGGGCTTTGCCTGGGCACTGGTTGTCTTTACTGGCTCCTGGGTTGCTTTCTGGTTCAGGCATCTAACTCTGACCTCTTGATCTGACTCCTGGCTGGACTGCCCATTCCTGACTCCTGAATGCTACGTGGCATTCCAGACTATGTGGGTTCACTATCTTCATGCCTGGACTCCCCCAGAGGCAAAGGATGCTGGCCAACCCTCCTGCTGAGATTGCCATGTGCCCACCAGTTGGGCAGCGAAGCCTACCTGCTGAGGCAGCAGCCCCCAGGTGACCCTCAGGCCTTCAGTCACTCCTATGGCATCAGCAGAGCTAATTCTTCTAAGTGCATGCTCAGAGTTGCTCTTGGCCATTGCCTCTGGTTTGTCACTGATGTGCCACTCATTGGGGGGGCAGGGACGGGACCCCCTTCCTCTTCTCTTGGAAAGTGTGAGTAGCTAAAGGTAGGTAGGAAAAATATCTCGTCATCTGAGTTCAGGGCTTTAATTTTATTTTCTGCTACTCTTTTAAGCGCTGTGCCAACTTTGCCAAGTCCTGTTTCGGGCCAGCCCAGCTTCCTTTTGACCTGGGTCTTCTGGTTTTGGTCATCTGCATCCCCCCCCCCTTTTCTTGCCTTGTTTATCTAGACTTTTTTTTATACTTTTTAAAATTGCTTTTTATTGTCTGCATGGTTTCAGTTCCTCAAACAACAGGGTTTCATGCTTTCCAAGACCGCTCAGCCCTCCCTGTTGTTTATTTTTTTGTACGAATGGGGGTCCCCCAGATTTTGGAAGCCCCTTTATAGATCAGTGAGGGAGAGTTCCAAAATGGCCTTTCTCTGCCTGGCTTTCCTCCACCTTGGTAGTGACAGCAGGTAAAGGTGGTAAAGGTGACCCCTGACAATTCAGTCGTGTCCAACTCTAGGGTGTGGTGCTCATCCCCATTTCAAAGCCGAAGAGCCAGCGTTGTCCGAAGACGCCTCCGTGGTCATGTGGCCAGCATGACTCTCCTTGCCGCAGCGCGTAGCATGCGGCTGGAACACGGAGCACTGTTTACCTTCCCGCAAGCGGTACCTATTTATCTACTCGCATTGACATGCTTTGGAACTGCTAGGTTGCAGAGGCGTATTTTCCTCCGTGGGCGCCCGGAGCAAGGGGGTGGGAGGCTCCCATATAATAACATTTCGCCGCAGCCGATAGGCTGCGGCGCGCTCCGGAGGGGGACGGCGGCGCGCTCCGGGAAGGGGCGGCGGCGCGCTCCGGGAGGAGGCGGCGGCGGCGCGCTCCAGGCGGCAGCAACCTCCCCCCCCTCAATCGGGAGAGCCGGCTGGGGACGTCTTCCCCGGCCGGCTGCCCGGGGCCTTCTAAAGTAGGCCCGCTGTGAGAACAGTATTTATACCGTTCTTTTTGCGCATGCTCAGACTGTTACTGAGGGAAAAGGGCTGCCCCCCTCGCAGCAGGCCTACTTTAGAAGGCCCCGGGCAGCCGGCCGGGGAAGACGTCCCCAAGCCGGCTCTCCCGATTGAGGGGGCCGGTCGGACTCGGAGACTCGAGTCTCCGAGTCTGACTCGGAGACTCGAGTCCGAGTCCGACTCGCGGGCGGGCAGGGCGCCCGGAGCGGGTGCTCTGCCCGCTCCACCCTAGTTTCGCCTCTGCAAGGTTGGCAGGAGCTGGCCAAGCAACGAGAGCTCACCCCGTCGCGGATTCGAACTGCCGACCTTTCGATCGACAGCTCATGGTTCAGCGGATTAACCCACTGTGCCACCCGCTGGCAGAGACATACCCAAATCCCCCAAGGCCAGTATGTGAGGGAAGGTGCAAGAGGGCTGCTGCTAACCACTAGATGTCGCGCCTGGTCCCCCCCCACTCGCACTTCCCACCCACACCCCTCTTTCTCCACAGGCTCTACTTTGGTGCCCAAAGCTCAGCACCATCCAATAGGGACATCAGTGGCAACAGATCCATTTAGACTGCCTTTGGGCTTCAATGCAAAATCAGAGCAGGCCTGCAGTGCAGTACGAGACACCAGGACTCCCAACACCTGGACTCTACATGAAGCCAAACAGGTGAGGCTACCTGACACCAAGCCAGTGAAAGTGAGACCTGTATCGTGGAGTCACAAGTAGGTCTGCATTCTTTTGAGTCAGATAGTTCAGTCCTCCAATAGAAATGAGCTTCCCCCCTCCAAAAAATAAGTGAGGATGGAGGAGGAAGGACCCATCGGCTGCCACATCATCATAACTGGACCTGTTTCTCTCTCTCTCTCTCTCTCTCTCTCTCTCTCTCTCTCTCTCTCTCTCTCTCTCTCTCTCTCTCTCTCTCTCTCTCTCTCTCTCTGAACAGAACAGTGTCCCTTTGTGCAGCTACCTAGAAATCTAATCACCTGTTTATGTCTACATCCCTTCCTGACATGGCATCAAAATACCTCTGGCAACCCAAACTGCACCCTTTAAATAGCCCCTTTGGGTTTTGTTTAGCTTTGCTATTTCCCTCTACTTAGTGGCAACTTCTTCTTAAGTTGTTTTATTTATTTATTTATTTATTTATTTATTTCAGGAATTTGTAGCCCGCCTTTCTCCCGAAGGCATTCAAGGCGGCTTACAACATATTAAAATACATAACACATTAAAACAATTTAAAAACACATTAAAATAATTAAAACACTTAAGTTAAAAATAGACAACCCCAGTGGGTCACCAGCATATACATATATTAAACCAATTGTTAAAAAGTCAGCCCACCATGTCAGACATTAAAAGCAGTCCTGAATAAAAACGTCTTAAGGCCCCGCCGAAAGGCCTCTAAGGAGGGAGTCGTTCTTAATTCCAAGGGGAGGGAATTCCACAATTGGGGCGCCACCGCCGAGAAGGCCCTATTCCGCGCCGCCATCCCCCTCACTTCTGTCAATGGCGGCACGGTTAACAGGGCCCCCCCTGATGACCTCAGAGTACGGGTCGGATTATAAGGAAGGAGGCGGTCCCTCAAATACCCTGGACCCGAGCCGTTAAGGGCTTTAAAAGTCAAAACTAGCACTTTGAATTGTGCCCGGAAACGAACCGGCAGCCAGTGTAGCTGCCGAAGCAACGGTCCGACTGAGTCGAACCGACAAGCCCCGGCAACCACCCGGGCCGCCGCATTCTGCACTAGTTGCAGTTTCCGAACAGTCTTCAAAGGCAGCCCCACGTAGAGCGCATTGCAGTAATCTAGTCTAGATGTCACTAGGGCATGGGTCACTGTGGCCAGGTCTGCACGATCCAAGTACGGTCGCAGCTGGCGCACCAGCCGAAGCTGGGCAAAAGCCCCCCTGGCCACAGCCGCCACCTGGGAGTCCAGGAGCAGCTGCGCATCCAGGAGAACCCCCAAGCTGCGGACCTGCTCCTTCAGGGGGAGTACAACCCCATTCAGAACAGGACGATGATCCAGTACCCGAGTCGTAGACTTCTGGACCAGAAGAACCTCTGTCTTATCAGGATTTAATTTCAGCTTGTTCGCCCCCATCCAGCTCCCAACTGCCTCCAGACAACGATTCAGGACATCGACCGCCCCCTTGGAGTCAGGTGGAATGGAGAGAAAGAGCTGGGTGTCATCCGCATACTGATGACACCCTACCCCAAACCCCCGGATGACCTCTCCCAGCGGCTTCATATAGATGTTAAACAGCATGGGGGACAGAATTGACCCTTGTGGCACCCCACACCTCAAGGGCAAGGGTGCCGAACAAGCATCCCCCAGCACCACCTTCTGGGATCTATCAGCCAGGAAGGAGCGGAACCACCTCAGAACGGTGCCTCCAAGCCCCAACCCAGCCAACCGACCCAGGAGGACACCATGGTCAATGGTGTCAAAAGCCGCCGAGAGGTCCAGCAGGACCAACAGGGACGCACTCCCCCTGTCCAGTCCCCGGCGCAGGTCATCCACCAAGGCGACCAAGGCCGTCTCTGTCCCGAACCCCGGCCTGAAGCCAGACTGGAATGGATCCAGATAATCAGCTTCCTCCAGGACCCTCTGGAGCTGAGACGCCACTACCCGCTCGATCACCTTGCCCAGAAACGGGATATTTGAGACTGGCCGGAAGTTATTCAAAATAGTGGGATCCAGGGAGGGTTTCTTCAGGAGGGGACGCACCACCGCCTGCTTCAGAGGCAACGGCACCACCCCCTCCCTCAGAGATGAATTTACCACCCTCCCCGTCCACTCAGCCAGCCCCGCCCGGGCAGCTCTAATCAGCCATGCCGGACAAGGGTCAAGCGGGCAAGTGGATGGTCTCACACTCCAAAGAATCCTGTCCACATCCTCAGGTTCTACAAGCTGAAAAGAATCCCAGGAAGGAGGACAGACAGGTGCCTCAGGGACATCATTAGATACTGCTAACGCAGCGTCCAAGTCATGCCGAATCCGATCGACTTTGTCCACGAAGTGCTTTGCAAACTCGTCACAGCGAGCCACCGTGTGTTCCTCCCCATCTCCTGGGGGGGCCAGATGGAGCAGGCCCCGGACCACACGGAAAAGCTCAGCTGGACGGTTCTCCGCAGACGCGATGCCAGCAGAAAAGAAAGCCTTCTTAGCTGCCGCCACCGCCACGGAATAGGCTCTGAAGTGAGCTCTAGCCCGTGCCCGATCGGAGTCAGCACAAGTTTTCCGCCACCGTCGCTCTAGACATCTACCTTGCCGCTTCATCGTCCGCAGCTCCTCAGTAAACCAAGGGGCCGCTCTGACTCTGCGGCTTGGTCGAGGACGCTCAGGAGCGATCAGATCCAGAGCCCTGGTCATTTCCCCATTCCAGAGGTCAACCAGGGCGCTGGGTGAGTCGCCGACTCTGGCAACAGGAAAATCCCCCAGAGCCCTCAGGAATCCATCCGGATCCATCATCCTCCGGGGGCGGACCATAGAATGAGGTCCCCCACCACTGCGGAGGCGGTAAGCTGCGACAAGCCTAAATCCCACCAGGAAGTGATCTGTCCATGACAAAGGAGTGATGTTAATTTCCTCCACATCCAGATCACCATCCACCGGCCCCGCAGTAAACACCAGGTCCAGCGTGTGTCCCGCATCGTGCGTCGGGGCAGATATTCTCTGAGACAGACCCATGGTTGCCATGGCGGCCATGAAGTCCTGAGCCGCAACTGTCCTCGGGGCCTCAGCGTGGACGTTAAAGTCCCCCAACACCAATAGGCGAGGGCACTCCAACGCCAACGCCGAGACCACCCCGGTCAGCTCAGGCAGGGAGACTGTTGGGCAGCATGGTGGGCGGTACACCAACAGAATCCCTATTCTGTCTCGTCCTTCCAGCACGACATGGAGGCACTCGAACCCAGTGGACCGCGGGACAGGATACCCAGTGAGATGGATGGTATCACGATAGACTATCGCAACTCCACCTCCCCGCCCCTGTAGTCGTGGCTGCTGCAATACCCGGAAACCCGGCGGGCACATCTGGGAGAGACTTACCCCTCCCGACTCATCCAGCCAGGTCTCCGTAATACACACCAGGTCAGCACCTTCATCCAGGATTAAATCCTGGACTAGGCTGATTTTATTGTTGACTGACCTGGCGTTCAAGAGCAGCAGTTTCAGACTCAGGGGACTGTTGCCCAGACCGCCAAGGGTCAGAGGGATGGGAGAAGGGCCAGAAAGGGGGACAGTCTGCCTGTGACTGACCCTCGTTCTCCTGAAACGGCCTGCCCAGCCCCCACCGCCATATCTTCCATGACCCGTCACTCTGCTAATGGTGGCCGCCCGCCCCTCCCCTAGACTCCCTCGAGGTGACAAACACATAGCCCTTCAGCAGAGCCTACTTCCAGACCACGCAACCTAACTCACACACTCCAACCACTCTGTCACTACCACCCTCCCCAATCAGTCCACAACCCACTATCTAACAACACTTCATCCAAACTCCAACCACTCCTGTCCAGAAACCCCCCCGCCTCCCTCTCACTGAGGCTTGGGTCACTGCACCCCACACCCCTTGCCCCCCTCTCACTGGGGCAGAGGTACTCGTCCCCCCCTAGGCCTCCCTCTCACCGAGACCTAGGTTAAGCACTCCCCTAAACCATTCACAGAAGTCCCAACTTAACCACACACTCAACCTACACACTAACCCTCACCCACATACAAAAATCAATCACTCAGCCTTTCTCTCGATGCTGACATGGTAACTCCAATCTCCATAAGGTGTCCTGTGCACAAACAAACAGCGTGCATGGAGAAGGGAGAGGGCTGACAGTTGGTAGTAAATGGTGACCCACTAGATAACAGCTTGGATGGGCTCAGTCGCTAGAAGCAGTGTTCTCGCCTGCGTGGTCTCCGATCCACCGGGCGAAGAGCCACGGGCAAAGAGCCCTTAGGCTCTCGCCCTTCGGCTCGAGCCAGAGGCTCGAGCCACTGGCAAGCCAGTGGCTCTTTCTAGCAGCTCACCTGGGGGAGGGAGAGAAAGAGATTGCTGAATTCCAGCCCCCAACAAGGCCCAGGTGTCTCCAGCTTAAAGGGGACCACACTCCCAGCTCCCAAGAAGCCCAACAAACTGACTGGCAAGCCAGTGGCTCTTTCTAGCAGCTCACCTGGGGGAGGGAGAGAAAGAGATTGCTGAATTCCAGCCCCCAACAAGGCCCAGGTGTCTCCAGCTTAACGGGGACCACACTCCCAGCTCCCAAGAAGCCCAACAAACTGACTGGCAAGCCAGTGGCTCTTTCTAGCAGCTCACCTGGGGGAGGGAGAGAAAGAGATTGCTGAATTCCAGCCCCCAACAAGGCCCAGGTGTCTCCAGCTTAAAGGGGACCACACTCCCAGCTCCCAAGAAGCCCAACAAACTGACTGGCAAGCCAGTGGCTCTTTCTAGCAGCTCACCTGGGGGAGGGAGAGAAAGAGATTGCTGAATTCCAGCCCCCAACAAGGCCCAGGTGTCTCCAGCTTAAAGGGGACCACACTCCCAGCTCCCAAGAAGCCCAACAAACTGACTGGCAAGCCAGTGGCTCTTTCTAGCAGCTCACCTGGGGGAGGGAGAGAAAGAGATTGCTGAATTCCAGCCCCCAACAAGGCCCAGGTGTCTCCAGCTTAAAGGGGACCACACTCCCAGCTCCCAAGAAGCCCAACAAACTGACTGGCAAGCCAGTGGCTCTTTCTAGCAGCTCACCTGGGGGAGGGAGAGAAAGAGATTGCTGAATTCCAGCCCCCAACAAGGCCCAGGTGTCTCCAGCTTAAAGGGGACCACACTCCCAGCTCCCAAGAAGCCCAACAAACTGACTGGCAAGCCAGTGGCTCTTTCTAGCAGCTCACCTGGGGGAGGGAGAGAAAGAGATTGCTGAATTCCAGCCCCCAACAAGGCCCAGGTGTCTCCAGCTTAAAGGGGACCACACTCCCAGCTCCCAAGAAGCCCAACAAACTGACTGGCAAGCCAGTGGCTCTTTCTAGCAGCTCACCTGGGGGAGGGAGAGAAAGAGATTGCTGAATTCCAGCCCCCAACAAGGCCCAGGTGTCTCCAGCTTAAAGGGGACCACACTCCCAGCTCCCAAGAAGCCCAACAAACTGACTGGCAAGCCAGTGGCTCTTTCTAGCAGCTCACCTGGGGGAGGGAGAGAAAGAGATTGCTGAATTCCAGCCCCCAACAAGGCCCAGGTGTCTCCAGCTTAAAGGGGACCACACTCCCAGCTCCCAAGAAGCCCAACAAACTGACTGGCAAGCCAGTGGCTCTTTCTAGCAGCTCACCTGGGGGAGGGAGAGAAAGAGATTGCTGAATTCCAGCCCCCAACAAGGCCCAGGTGTCTCCAGCTTAAAGGGGACCACACTCCCAGCTCCCAAGAAGCCCAACAAACTGACTGGCAAGCCAGTGGCTCTTTCTAGCAGCTCACCTGGGGGAGGGAGAGAAAGAGATTGCTGAATTCCAGCCCCCAACAAGGCCCAGGTGTCTCCAGCTTAAAGGGGACCACACTCCCAGCTCCCAAGAAGCCCAACAAACTGACTGGCAAGCCAGTGGCTCTTTCTAGCAGCTCACCTGGGGGAGGGAGAGAAAGAGATTGCTGAATTCCAGCCCCCAACAAGGCCCAGGTGTCTCCAGCTTAAAGGGGACCACACTCCCAGCTCCCAAGAAGCCCAACAAACTGACTGGCAAGCCAGTGGCTCTTTCTAGCAGCTCACCTGGGGGAGGGAGAGAAAGAGATTGCTGAATTCCAGCCCCCAACAAGGCCCAGGTGTCTCCAGCTTAAAGGGGACCACACTCCCAGCTCCCAAGAAGCCCAACAAACTGACTGGCAAGCCAGTGGCTCTTTCTAGCAGCTCACCTGGGGGAGGGAGAGAAAGAGATTGCTGAATTCCAGCCCCCAACAAGGCCCAGGTGTCTCCAGCTTAAAGGGGACCACACTCCCAGCTCCCAGCTCCCAAGAAGCCCAACAAACTGACTGGCAAGCCAGTGGCTCTTTCTAGCAGCTCACCTGGGGGAGGGAGAGAAAGAGATTGCTGAATTCCAGCCCCCAACAAGGCCCAGGTGTCTCCAGCTTAAAGGGGACCACACTCCCAGCTCCCAGCTCCCAAGAAGCCCAACAAACTGACTGGCAAGCCAGTGGCTCTTTCTAGCAGCTCACCTGGGGGAGGGAGAGAAAGAGATGTTTTGTGTTTACAGCAGGGTATTTTAAAACACGAACAGATTCCCTTGAACACTGGAACTCCCTGTTCCAGTTTCATCAATGAATTAGGTCTTTCTTTGAAGCGTCTAAAAGTATCATTTCCCCCCCCCCCTTCAGCCAACGTCATCACATAGCAAAGTCTGGAGCACTTCCAGGCTGGAAAGGCCAAAAAAAAAAAAAAATCATCTGGTTTGAATCTGGGGCTTTTTAAAATGCTGGGCTGGAAGCTCTCTCTGGAGAACTTTTGCTGAAATTTGGAGGGAAAAGGGGACTGAAACGGCCCCACCCATTTTGCCTGATGTCGCTGCTGCCACCTGTGATTCACAATGGTGGTGGCAGCAGCATTCCTCTGGGCGGTGACTGGCTGGCAGCGGCCATTTTTCCCCCAGCATGCCCTTCTTCGGAACAGGGCTGTGGGATGATGCAGCATCACTCAGAGGAGCCTTCTGGGGCAAAACCGGCAGCGGCCACAAGAAGGACCAGCTGCTGCTGGTGGCCAGCACCTCTCCTTTATCCAAAGCAGCTGGTCAGGGGTGGGACCAGCGTGTGCCAGGATGAGGAGGTTTGCTCTTTCTCAGTGGGCCATTTTCAAGCCAAAGATGGCCTCCCTGAAGCAGTCATTTGCTCCTGAAGCGGAGATTTTAGAAGCAAACCTCTATATTGCACACATTTGCTGGCGTGTCTAGCTTGGTCTGGAGTAAGACTACTTTACCCTCACCAAGATACGGTATGGATGTGAGAATAATCTCTTTTGGGACAGGTTTGGGCATACCACCAATCTGACCAGAGGCGTCGTTATGGTGGGGGCAGTGGGCCCCAAGCAGCGGGTCGCAGGGGGTGTACCTGCCCCCTGATCCGGTGCTCTGTCCCACGCTTGCTCCACTTCATGTTTTGCCGTCCCGTCCGCCCAGGCACCACTCCAAAAGGGAGCCGAAAAGTGCACGGGGGGGGGGGGTCCCACGCCACGGCAGCGCGCGAGGGTGACGCCACACACCCCAGGGGCAGGGCGTATTGCGTCCCGTGGGGGGTGTCGCGGTGGCGACCCCTTTCCACAGGGTGTGTAGGGCTGCTACTGAATCTGACTCCGCACATTTTCATTTACTTAAGGCTGAATGCTATACACATTTTATATTAAAATTCAGAGGCTCTTTTTCCTCCCGAAAGGGGGGGAAGCATGAAAATAAAATGTCAATAACCCCCCTCCCCCCATGAAAGAATAAAATTGTAAGCAGCACAAACACTGTCACTGAAGGGGTGGCCTTAAAAAACCTGGCATGTTGCACTAATGACTGAACAGACAGCTTCGAATGATGCACGTCCAAAGACACATCGCACAACACTTAATCAGATTGGGAGGCCTGATGACAGAAATGACGAGCGCCCTCCCGGTGCCTGGCGCGTGGGGGCGGGGCCTGCGTCGTGTCACGTCGACGTGCCCCTCGCGTCATGTCGACGCACCCCCCGCCCATATTGCGCTCATTTTGGAGCCGAATGGGCTCCAGGGAGGGCCGACACAATGCGGCGCTTCACATCGGTAAGTGCCCCGAGCGCGCCCCCCCCCGCCCGCCCGAGTGCCTGGAGCTCCTGCTCCACATGCTCCACCCAAGTTCCACCGCTGCCTGATGATGCAAATTGTAGACACTATGATAGAAGTGATCAAAGGGATGCTGAAATTGAAAAAAAAAACCTATTTCGTTCTGGGTCTATGCTTCTACCCACTTTCAAATAATGCAGGAGGAACTATTCTGACGCAGCAATAGCACGCGGCTGTCCCCAAAGGGCTCACAGTCTAACAGCCCAATCCCTACTAAGTCTCCCGGCGCCGGCGCAAACGTGCCGTAAAACACATTCATGACTACTTTTGATCAGGGAAGGCCGGCACAGAGGCCGGCCTTCCCCACTCCGACGACGGAGCTCCCGCAGGCCGCCAAACCCAGGTAAGACTGGATCCGGCGGGCGGGGGGGCAGATCACCGGGCAGGGGAGAGTGGCCATTGGCCCCGGTGGCCCGGGAGGAGGTGGGGGATGGCCTTTGGCCAAATCCTGTCCCCCGTCGGGCGCCGGAGCCTTTACACAGCCTCCTCTACTTCTGCCAGCAAAATAGCTGGCGGAAATCCGAGGAGGCCTATAGGTCCTGGCCCTGGTTACACTCGGGGAAGGGGACGAGCATCCCCTTCCCCGAGTAGACCTCCGACCGGCAGCCACACTGGCTGCCGGCGCACAGGGTCTGGCGGGTGGCTTTGGGCTTCCGGCTGGATCCTAGGATTGCGCTGTAAAACAGACACAAGGAGGACACCAGGAAACAGCCGCTGGAAAAGATACCCTGCTGGCCTGGATAGGGGCAGTTGTTCTCCCTTGCAGAATGTAAGACAACCAGCACCTAAAAGGCCCCTCTTAGCCCAGTTTGCAGGCCTACTGCATTTATTAACAGATGTTTATTTGTTAGAAGGCTGTATTTAGGTGTCTACATCTGTCTATCTACCTGCATCCTTTTTTGTCTTTTGTAATTCTCCAATTAAAAGAAAAAAGTGGAGCTGAGTCAGGAGCAAAAGCAACCAATCAGGAGACAACTGATGTTGAAGGGACATCCCAAAAGGCTGATCTTCACCCAAGGTCAACACGGAAGGGGTCAGACAAGCCTCCAGGGGAGGGAGAGGTCCACAGTCTGGGTGCTGCTACTGTCCTGCGTTCCCACTAAATGCACTTCTGTCATCATCCCCACCTTCTCCTTCCAAGGGGGAAGCTCCAATCCCAGGGGGGTTCATGAGCCCAAATGACATACCAGCCTAGTCAGGATGCTCTTTCATGGGGGGGGGGAGTTATTCGTCACTTGGATAATTGACAAAACAGAAAATGGAGGGTCATTCTTCCTCTACCCCAGGTTATCATCACCCTTTCTCCCCCAATCAGCCCTGGGTCCCCCAACAGTTTGCAGGGAAATGTGCCTCTGTGTGATGGTCCAGGATAGGACCTGTGGAGATACCCCAGGCCACACATGCGTTTGAGACCAGGGGGGTACCTGTCCCAGGGATGGGCTCTGGGTTTCTGAGGCCCTGTTCCCTGGCTCTCCCCTGTGAGTATGGTGGCCCCTTACGGAGCACCTCTCCACCTCCCCAAGGGGTCCCTGGCTCCACTCCTGCCCTGTCTCTGGCAAGCTGAAGCCTTTGCATTGAGGCTTGGCCTCTCTGTCGTCTTTCCTCCCTCTCTCTGTCCTGCTTGCCTGTCGGTCCCATCCCTTCCTCTGGTTCTTGTTGCTTTCCTGCTCTTCACTCCTTCCCTGCCTCTTTCCTTCTCTTGTCCGTCTGTCTCTCCTTCTCCGCCTCCTTCCTCTCTTTCTCCACAGTTCTCTCCCTCTCATCTGTCTGTCCCTCTTTCTCCGCCTCCCTCCCAGGCCCCTCTTAAGTGCTGAGCTCAGGCCCGTGTCCTGGCGACCAGATGCTTCCTATTAACCCATCCTCCCCCAGCTGGCGCACACTGGTTTGATGGCAAGAAACCTCCACAGTGCTGATGGGAAAAGGCCCCTACAGCTTACCTGCACAACTACAAACGTGTACCTGCTTAATGCTTTCCCCCAAGGAATCCTGGGAATTGTAGTACAGGGGAGACCCTCTCACAATTACAGTTCACTATGATGACTATTAAACCATCTGATGTCTATGCTGCCGTTGTGCCCAGATGGGCAACCTGATGTGGAGCTACAGAAAACACCAGCATTTTGAGTCCTCTGGAGTTTGCCCTGATATTCCATCCGCGAAATGGCCCCAAGCAGCTTCCTGCACCATTCATCTTTTTAAAAAGGGCTGCAAACTCTTAAGTGATCAAAAACAAATGACTCCCTACTTTCCAAGGTAAATAATGACTTTAATTAGCAAACAGCATTATGTATGCGTAATTGATGGTACAGAGCCCTGGGCTCGGCAGTTTGTGCAAATGAACGCTCTGCACTGTTGTGGCATCATTTAGGTGTCTCTCTGCCCACCTCCCCATCCCTGTTCAGACAGCAAAGCCACATGAGGCCTATCCTTATTTCTCTGCCTTTCAGTACCAAAGATGCTTGCTGGCTTTATTGAGCCGAAGACAACTTTCCATTTCACAGTTGTGCCCCCAAATGCAACACATGCACATACTGTATGCAAACCATTTCAGGTCGAAACATATTAACATATATTCATTCACTCTGAATGAAGCCATTCCATGCGGAGAAGGCAGTGGGCAGGAGACTCCCTGGTTAAGAAGACTCCCTGGTTAAGGAGACTTTCTCTGGTTAAGAAAATCCACTTTTTCTTACATAAGACAGTTGTGTTTTATATTTCCTGTTATTTGGCCATAACATTTGATAGAATATGGATACTTCAAAATGGTTTGTTTCATTGTATTTGTCATGAAAGTACGCATCGAATGATATGTAACATGATGGTATTATTCATAAATACAAAGTTTTCACAATTTTGACCACTAGTGGTGTGTCACTCACACACACCACCAGGGTGTCACCCGGGGCAGTCTGCACCCCTCACCTCCCTAGTGATGCCACTACAACCACCCAGTAATTGTAGAAACCAATTTCCCACTCAACATCTTAGAATAAATATTCTGCAGCCCTAGATCACTAATAGGAGTTTTCCGATTCAAGCTACAGAAGTCCTGCATTTGAAGACACTGCATGAGGAGCATGGTAAGGGGCCTTGAAAAAACATTTTGTAGGGCAGAGGCAGTGGCATAGGGTTGGTTTTGTTCACCCGGGGCCCATGACATTTTTGCAGACTGCCCACTGCCCCCCCCATTCCTACACCACTGGGCAGAGGCAGAAGCGGAGGACCCAAAGGGGCACTGGGAGGGAACTCCAGGTTGTGCTGTCACAATGCGGTCTCAAGTCCTTGAAACACACGGGATTTAAGGCGTTCAAAGATCATTACCAGCATCTTGAATCTTGCCTGAAAACAGACTGCTGGGGGTCAGTTTCTAGTTGGTCCACCTCCAGTTTTAGTGCTAAACCCCCTGCATGAGCCCCCCCCCCCCCCGAGAACTCCTGGGAAGACATGGCATTCCTTTCTTTTAATGCCTACCTTGGGCTCTTCTAAATGTTCCTATTTTATGTACAGTATTTCTATCTGCTTTTTATCTAATATATCAAAGCAACTTACAAGAACATAAAAAACACTGAAAGGCAAAACAAAAAGCACATCATGCCATTTAAAAAACCAGACCACCAGTGGCAACAGATGTTCAGACTCCCCAATTCCCTGAGAAGGAGCTGAAACAAATTCCTTGTCCTGTCCTGTCCCGTCTCTCCCTGCAAGCTCGTCATCATCTGTGGACTTGGATGGGGAAGATTTTCGGAGCGCTTCCCACTTTCTGCAACAGAATCCTGGGCAGTTGCAAGCAGTGCTGGGCAGCTTTGGGGAAAAGGGAGGTTTGAGGTCTTGTTCAGATGTACAGGTAGTAAGTCCTCGGGTTGTGCCCTCCATGGTGCCCAACATTGAGGACTCAAACCTGGGGAAGCCGATGCTTTTGCTCTGAAGGATTATGTGCCAACGCCTGCAAGCTTTCTTCAACTCAGATTTTTTAAAAAGTCTGGGTGGAAAAATCTCCACCCAGCTGCTGAATCCCAGCCTGAAGAAAACACAGTGTATTTTTGCTTGTTGCTTTTGTTTGACTCTTCAATAAGCAAACAAGTGCTGTTGATTCAGACATTACATATAAGCTCAGGCTAGTAAATAATTCAAGGCTTGCTCTTTTGATCGGCTCCCTCAGAAAATCAATTGGGGGATTCTAAAAATATATCGCCTCCCCTGTCATAAGTTAATTGATCTACTAATACCCATTGTTTGCTTTTATACTTTGAACAAATGCAGAGCAAATGGCTTGTGAAGCTATGTTTGCTGAGGGAGTCTGCACTGGAGGAGTCAAAAAGGACAAGGCCTTTCTCTGCTCAGAGCCTGATCCTGTTACGCACCTTCTTCCGCCATGCGCAGCTGCGCTGACAGAGCGCAAGCTGCATGCAATAGTGTGTGTGTGTGTGTGTGTGTGTGTGTGTGTGTGTGTGTGGAGGGGGGTTGCGGCCAGACAGCCTGGGAGAGGTAGGTACTGTACATATTTTTTCTTACTTAGCTTCTGGTAGGCTGCCTGGTCGTCAATGGGTCTCCTCAGACTTACGCCACCTATTTTGCTGGTGTACGTCCAAAGGGCATGTTGGGTTGGAAAAATTGGGGTAGCATCCCAGCGCACGCTGCTGTTGCCAGGATCCACCCCCTCCTGTCCCCAAACCACCCCCTGCCCTCCTCGCTCTCCACCCTGAACATCCCCACAACCCCCCACAACCTGCCCCACCGGCACCTCATGAGGAAAGGATTTGCATCCAGCCCCTCCATGCATGCATCCTCTAGTCTAAAGCTCTTCCTCTCCCTTTGCTTCTGCCCACAGCATCTTCATTTGCTAAAACATCAGACCCACCTTCAGACTATCCAGAATCTGAGCATTCATATTTTAGAATTTCTTTCAAGGTACAGTTTTAGAAAGTTTCTAGTCCTCTTCTTCATGCACACTAGTGGGTTAGAAACCAGAGATAATCTGTAGTAGAGTTTCTAGGATCCTGGACAGGGTGGGGAGAGTCGTTTGGTTTTTCACAGTTCCCAGACCCTCCCTCTGGACTCCAGTCACTGGCACTGCATAGAAAAAAATCTCTCTCCATCTGTTGTGACGCCAGAAAAACTGGGGCCCCATGAGCATGTCACGAGTTCTCACGGCCCATCCTGCCACTGTGCATAGCTCTAGATTCCTGTGAATGCTGGCCCTGCTGGACCCAGTTTGTGATGAGGCTGATGGAATCCTTCTAGCAAAATCCTGTGCCATGTTCTGTGATGTGAGTCAGCAGAGTTTTTGGTGCCGAAGACACAGAGTCTCATCTAGTAAATATCTGTTTAGCGTCGGTCTGTTAGTTTGTTCTTAATAACTGGGGCATCTGCTTCGCGCTCCACAACACAGCTACCATATGCTTGCACAGATGAGCAGAGAATAAACTCCCTTTTAACTCCAGCAAAGAGCGCTTGGCAAATATTTAGAGACTGATTTACAGATCACTGGTTGATGCTGACAGGAGGCGCGTGCTGAATTGGTGTCTTCTCTTCACTCCTTATGAAGCAAGCACAGACCATGCCAGAAAAAACACAGAAGGGACACCTCTTTGTTGGTTTGAGTCATTTCTTCCCCACCTTTCCTGGTCAAAGCAGCTAAAATGTAACCAAATCAAATACAATAAAAGCAATATTAAAAGCAGCAGTTACAGCAATCCACTGATATAATCACATTTGTGAAACAGAGAGTTCTCCAAGCACTATTTAAAAATGCAAAGAGAGAGCCTGCCATCCCCACCAAACAGATGGCAGTCAGTGGTGGGTCAGAGAGCAGGGCCTCTCGTACCAATTCCTACCATCCCACACACTTCACGCAGCATGGAATTGCCTGACTGGCCTATCTAATCACATGGGGAGAAGCGTCCATGTGTGTGCATGTGCACATGCACACACACTTTTTGCCCCCACCAGACGCATCGCCCACCGTCCTATAATCACATGGGGACAGACCATCCAAAGCGCACCTCACTGCACCACTGAAATCGTAGTATCTTCTCAATCATTCAGGAGAGAGACAGCTTGGTTCTGCCCCCTCCATGCATTTACAGAATATGGGGGAGGGACAGCAAGCCATGTGGGTAAGAGGTGTGCATATGTGCTCTCTTCCCCATCCAGTGGAGCCTGGTCAGATGCATTGCCCAAAGTGGCTCTCTATTCCTTTCAGCACCGAAAATATGCCTATCAGAAAATATCTGTTTAGACAGGAGGTCTACAGACCCTCCCTACATAAGAAACACTGAACCTCTCCAACACTGGGGCTTGGCCTTTTTGATGTATATAGTAATTTTTATCAAGTAGAAACTACTGAGCAGAGGACAATTCCACCCACCACAATTTTCCAGGGCTGCAAGAATCAACCCTCAGTTATACGTAAGTGAAATCTTTCCGTGTGTGTGTGTGTGTGTGTGTGTGTGTGTGTGTGTGTGTGTGTGTGTGTGTGTGTGTGTGTGAGAGAGAGAGAGAGAGAGAGAGAGAGAGAGAGAGAGAGAGAGAGAGAGGGTATACCCCAGATTACGTGTGTTATGTATACCCCATGCTTTTTCAACCTGTGCCTTTTTTGCACTGTCTTCAAAATGTTGAACTGGTGTGGAGTGCTCCCTGAGCCCTAAGAGCTTTCAGCTGCCCTTAGTCGGCAGGGAGCAATGCAACCCCCTTGCCTGGCTATTAACTCCACAGAAATCAGCAAATGCTGGAGATTTCTAGATAAGGATGGAATTCTACCGTTATCATCACATCTGGAGAGGGCTAACTATTGTCTCCCCACTAGACACTGTGAAAAAACAAGAGCCATGTAGTTAAAAAAACACACAATACTGAGAGGAAGTGGCTAAATCCAGCCAGGCCAGTTCTAGGAAATTCTGTGCCCTGTAAAAGGTAATTTCAACTCCCCTGTCAGTCAGTCATATGCGCACGCGCACACACACACACACACACACACACACACACACACACGCGCGCGCGTGTGTGTGTGTGTGTGTGTGTGTGTGTGTGTTCATTCGTTCGTGCATGCATACATAGGTGGAATTCATTTATTCTAGGGGCCTGAGGGGGCAAGCTCACCCCATCCCCATTGCTGGAGCCCTGTGCTTATTTGAAGGCACTTTTCACATACTCAGAGTGTCTTTCTTTTGTACATTGCACGTGCATGCATGCACATGTGCACACACACAGAGTGCAATTCCTCATGGGCTATTGGTGACAGAACTGGGCTGGGGAAGAAATTGAGATGCCCAAACTGTCCCCGCGCAGTCCTGGACTGACCCCCGGCACTTTCTTTGGCGGCCAGCTTTGCTTATTGGAAAGAAAGCGCATCATTAGGTACCGCAGGGAAGGGGGTTGATTACTGGGCTACGCAGGTACATTGAACCAAAATGGGAACAAGAAATGAGACATATTGGAAAAGTTACTGATTACTTTGAAAATGTCTGTAAAATGGACTCTGCTGTGACACTGCTGTGGATAAAGGACCACTGTATCTGTGTGCCTAGATTTCAAAGAAATGCTGGAGGGTCGCATGGGTGGGGGGGGAGAGGAATCTGGCTAGGTGTGCCTCTTTGGCTGCAGCTGGGCAACAACACGACCCCTCCAGCAATTTACCTGAATCTAGGGTGGGGTGATGGAGTACCTACCCTGAATGCACCCTGGGGCATCAAAAGGGGCAGAAAGGGGCATCAAAGGGGCATCAAAAAATTGTATCATACCATGAGAGTTATTGAAATATTTATTTATTTATTTTAAAAAATTATATCCCGCCTTATCCTATGCCGAGGCAAATGCCCAAGGCGGCTTACAACAAAAATTAAAAAACATAGTTACAGAAATAAGTTTAAAACAATACATACTTAATTTAAAAACAATAAAATTCCATGGGGGGGCAACAGTATGGAGCACAAAAGCAGCATGACAGAGCATCTTGAGACACAGGAGGCAGACAACAACCCATCACCCAAACGCTAGACGAAACAAAAACGTTTTGAGCCCTCGCCAAAAAGTCATGAGGGAGGGGGTGGTTCTCAGATCCCCTGGCAGGGAGTTCCACAGTTGTGGCGCAACAGTATAGCATTAAATTATGCATTTTTTTTCTTTTCAGTTTGTTTTCAGTCATTTTTCTGTTATTTGTTTGTTAAATATTTTATTTAAAGTATTTATACCCCCATCTCTCCCCTCTAACAAGAAGCACCCAAGGTAGACGTGTTTTCAAAGCGGCTGGGGGAAAGCCAGATACTGTATCAGCCTACTGCCCAGAGGCGGCAGAGACAGTGGCACTTTTGCCACTTTTCATTGGCTCTGTGCCTGCAGCCTAACCCAGTACAGCCCACTGAATACGCCCTATTGAATGCTCGCGAAAATTGGGGATAAGACTGCGGCTGCCCCTCGGGCCAACAGCAAGCTACTGAGCAGGAGCAGTCACGCTCTCTGAGCGGACAGAACTCCAAATTTCCGCAGCAGTTAGAATCCGTTAAGACCCACAGCCTTGAAGAGTTCTTCATTCCCCCTTCCTTATTCCATTGGGGGGGGGCAGGACATGGGGCTGAGAGCCTGCTACCCCAGGCCCAGAAAAGACTAGTGCTGGCCTTGTCTGTTAACACCACAGCACTGAAAGTGAATTACAGAGTCATTATTGCCCATTTTGCTCTGGAATCACATGAGATGAGTACATGGGCTTCATGTATTCTTTTCTCCTCCCTTTTAAGTCAGCTACAAAAGGAGTCATTCAGGGCCTCTTGCCATTGCCGTGACCCTTCCCGTTGCTCCGGGAAGCAGCTCTTTGTTTCTCGTCTTCCCGCACATTTGTCAAGTTCAGATCCCTTCTCTCTGCTGGCTGTCTCCGCCTGCTCTGATCTGGCCTCCGGGTCTCTCTCCCTTGGCCTCGTTTGTTACACGTTCACAGGCAAGTGTTGGCCTCGCTGCTCGTGCCACCGTTTCAAGCCGAGTGATCTTCATATCGATTGTTTCCTGCAGGACTGTTAGGCTGTTGAAGCTCTCCGCTAGCGGGGCCAACTGCTTGAAGAGACAGACTGTGGAGTGCAAGCGCTAAAATTAGTTCTGCGACCAATTTCTCCAAGAAAGAAGGCCGTAAACCAGAGTCCCGTACACTCTTGACTTAACCAGGCCAAAGGCAATATCAAAGGGGTCCAAATTCTGCCCAAGGATATTCTGCAGTGTGAATAAATATGCAGAGCCAGCAGATTGTTGTGTCTGTGCTGATTTGCATAACGGGTGATTCTGCTTCCGATCGCTGTGCAGGCAAGTACTTGGAAGATGGGTTCAGCCAACAAACTGGTGTCAGAACGTTTGTGCCATGTATGGAATTTTTTACCCATGACAATGGCTATGAGCATAGTGCATAGATGTCCATAAATGTCTATCCAGAATTGGATATTACCCGTATTTCTTCAAGTCTAAGGCGCCATCGATTCTAAGGCGCATCTTAATTTCAAGAACACCAGCAGAAAAAAAACGAAAACCATCGATTGCAAGACACACCTCCTTTCTACTCAGCTCCAACTCTCCCCAGCTTGCCTGTCACGGTGATCCGATTTTTACCGCGCCATTTTGCCCCCTCTGCTCAGCGGCGAGCTCTCTCTTCCTGAACTTGAGAGCTCATCCCAGCATGCCCTGCAGCTGACGATCTCCTCACTGCCTTTGAGCAGTGCCTTTGCGATCCGCCAGAAAATGCAATTTCCTTACTTACTGGGGCTTGGGGAAGCTTCAGGGAGGCCTGCGCAACCCACTGCAGGCCTCCCCGATCTTCAGTTCGGTGGAAAACAGCAATTTTCGGCCATTTCCGGTTTTTGCGAAAACCGCAAGCCCGCTCCTTCCCTCTGGCACCACATTGTAACAGAGTAAAATGCCTGTTGGAAGGAAAAAAAAAACGCGACCGAAAGCAACTTCGCCAGTGGGTCTCCTCGGACCCACATCAGCTATTTTGCTGGTTTAAGTCTGAGGGTAGGAAGGAGGTGGGTCCAGTCTGGGAAAGGGGGGTAGAATCTACTGCTGCCGAGATCAGTCAAATAGTATGACTGACTACACCCAAGATGCCAAGATTTGAAGGGTGCAGAGCATCCTTTAGCAATATTGTGATTCCCATATTATTCCCACAATATCACAATTGTGATACAGTATTGTGGTTCCCACATTTTCAGTGTGTACAACATTTCAGGCAATGCAAAGAGACAGTACAGTCTGATCAGGAGGGTTATATCTACAACGGCCCGTTCACACATGCGCATCCATCACCTGATGCTTTTAGGGGTCATGTACTAAAATTGAGTGGAGGGAGAGTTAGAACGGACAAAAGAAAATATTTCTTCACCCAGTGTGTAATTCATCTGTGTAATTCATCTGTGGAACTCCTTGCCGCAGGATGTGGTGATGGCACCTGGCCTAGATGCCTTTAAAAGGGGTTTGGATAGATTCGTGGAGGAAAAAACCATCACAGGTTACAAGCCATAAGCAACCTCCTGGCTTTGGAAGTAGGTTTTCTCTGTGCCATGTGCAGGGGAGTGGCAGCAGGAAACATATCTTGTTAGCTGTGTCCTCTCGGAGGCATCTGGTGGGGCCACTGTGAGATTCAGGAAGCTGGATTAGATGGGCCTTTGGCCTGATCCAGCAGGGCTCTTCTGATGTTCTTATGACGCTGCCATCAACCCACCTGAAGGTCTTCTGATGCAAAGCCTGCCTGACTTTCCCCGGAATCTTGCTAAACAGCCCCTGTAACCAATCAGGCTGCTGTTGGTCAACAAGCAACAGGCAGGTGATGCTGAGGCACTAAAATGAGCATGTCCAGGTCAACCTAGGGCAGTGAGAGCGAACCATTTGGACTTGGTGGTGTGTCAAAATTTTTGAAAATGCCTAACTTGACTCTGCTGGTGTGTCGCCCCCCCCCCCCCTTTTAATAGTACTTTTGAATTGAACTGAACTGAAAACAACTATAGAACACATTGCATTTTATTTAACATCCATTAGTGACTTTTTGTTGCTGAGTTTTACTAGATAATAAGGAAAGAGGTTTGCCAAAATCCCTGTCCTAAATGTTCAAGACAAGCCTGTAAAACCTGCGAAAATGTAAGGTGTGTCGGGACGCTGGCGTGTCACCCAAAATGACCTCGCATGTCACCTGTGATACACGTGTCATAGTTTCGCCATCATGGACCTAGGGGCATGATCACGTACCTTCCGTGACACCGCATAACAAGGGCCCTGATCCACCTCTGGTCATGCACAATTAATTGCACTGAACTCATAAGAATTGTCCTGATGTATCATATCAGTTTTAATTGTAATTTGATCTGTTTTTATTAGTTTTTAGATGATGTTTTTTTACTAGCTTTCGTGAATTGTTTTTATTGTTTTAAATGTGATTATTTTTGGTATTGTATTGTATTCCTTTCTCATATTGTAAGCCGCCTTGGGTCCCTTCGGGGAGAAAGGCGGGGTAAAAATACTGTAAATAAATAAATAAATATCAAGGGTTCATGTAGTCCAGAAACTACATGGCCCGAAAGGTACCCCCAGGAAACCCCCAATGGAAGAGCCTTCCCACCATTGTTCACCCCCCAGTGACTGGTATTCAGGATCATACTAGGGTTCTTCAGTGTACCTGTGTACATCTGTGTACCCAGGAACAATCACTGTTAGTCTGTACCTGGGTACAGTTATCCACACATTCTGTTCAAAGCAGGTAGAACCTGTGTATGGTGTTCATGGGTTATTGCTCTGTAAAAATGACCCTAGGTACAGTCATTTACACAGGGCACAGCATAATGTGTGGACAGCCCTCCCTCCTGTCTTTAAATCTGGAGGTTCCACCTTGTCATTGTCATGGCTAATAACCTCCGATAGATTTCTCCTTCTCGATGAATTTGTCCAGTACCCTTCTCACCATCTAAACTAGCTGTCCTCTCCACATCTTGTGGCAGTGAATTGAACTCAGCATCTGGTGTGGGGGAGCACGTCCTCAAGAGAAGTTGCATCTGGTGGGGCCATTGTTAGATACAGAAAGCTGGACTAGATGGGCCTTTGGCTTGATCCAGCAAGGCTCTTCTTATGTTCTTATGTTAACTCCCAGCATCACAATATGGGCATAACTGCACACCCAGTTGCACATGGGGTTTGGACAGATTCATGGAGGAAAAGACCATCACAGGTTACAAGCCATAAGCAACCTCCTGGTTTTAGAAGTGGGTTTTCTCTGTGCCAGGTGCAAGGGAGTGACAATGGGAAACAGGTTATCTTGTTGTCTTGTGCTCCCTGAGGCATCTGGTGGGGCCACTGTGTGACACAGGAAGCTGGACTAGATGGGCTTTTGGCCTGATCCAGCAGGGCTCTTCTTATGTTCTTATGTGAAAGCCTGGCTGTGCGTGTGGATTTCCTGTCTGGATCAGGGTGCCTGTGTCGTGTGAAGTGGCCTTTAATCAGGTTTTCACACTTCCCCAAATGACTGAGATCTCCTAGGAAAAATGTTTAAAGACTTGGCAGCAAAAACAGTGGAAGTAACAGGCACTTTTGGTTATCTGCTTTGCCTTTGAAAGTACCCCCACCCAGCCCCACGGAAAGAAAGCCGTCAAATCACTCAACATTGCTTTATGTGAAAAACAGCTTCATCCCCACTCGCGATAAAGAAATCAGGTTTTCATACCATCAGTGTTAAGTAAGTGATGTCCCTTGCAATTGTCACACCATTATTAAATTATCAGAGATTTTGCAATGAAGCAATTGGAGCCGCCTTGGAAGCTTGTGATTTCTTTGGATAATGAGCACCTCTCTCTTAATCCAATTAGCATGATATCACGAAAAGACAGAAAATGAGGACATTATAGCTAAGCCAGGGAAAAAAGAGAAATGAGGCTGGGCAGGACAGAATCAAAGAATATCTCTCTCTCTCTCTCTCTCTCTCTCTCTCTCTCTCTCTCTCTCTCTCTCTCTCTCTCTCTCTCTCTCTCTCTCTCTCTCTCTCTCTCTCTCTCTCACACACACACACACACACACACACACACACAGAGAGAGAGCACTTTCCTTGGCAAGCATTGCACCATAAACAAGTTTGTAGGAAAGAGTTCTCACTTCCCGTCTTGGATCTTTGAAGCTGCAGGCTGAAACTGCCTCTCCGCTTTTGAGTGTTACAGAACTTCAGCATTGAGCACCCGTTCCCCATTAATCATGGGTGCTATGCTACAGGTGAGAGGTGCCTGCACCCTGCACCCAAAAGGGATGCCTCTATGCACAGGGCCATGTGACCTGGCTATTCAGGACCAACTGAGCCTGTGCAGCACTGACCGATATTTCCTTGTTTAATTCACTTTTTTTTTCAGTCAAGTACTCACTGTTTCTATACAAAAGCTACAGCTTTGCCGATGGGTACTCAAAAACCAAAGACCTCAGCCACTCCACCTGGATGCATCAGAGGATGCGGAGAGTCAGCAACCCCCCCTCCTCCTTGGGCCTGGCGGGAAACAGCAGTCATTTGGCCCCCACCTTCCCAGGGTTGCCCCCATCCGCAGACATTCCACTTTCTCATTGTTACAGTTATGCAACGCTATGTAAGGAGGGTCAATACCTGGGTTGCTTATGTTCCTCTTTCCTCCCCATCACTTTTCCTTTCTGCATCATGTCTGTCTTTATACATTGTAAACAGCCCCAGAAGCATTAGCAGAAAGGCAGTAAATGACAGTCCCCCCATCCCCCACCAGTCTATAGCATGTAGCGCCACCCACAGAGCACACACTACATGCTATGGGGGGGGCAACCAGACGGCCTGGGAGGGGTAAGTAAAAATAGTTTACCAGGCAGGGGCCGTGTCAGGCCGGGAAAATGGGGGTGGCATCCTGGAGTGCACTGCCCTCCCCCTCCCCCCTCGAACTGCCCCGCCACCATCTTACCTGCACCTGTGTGGCTTTCAGGGGCCACTGCTGCACAAGCAGGGCGTTCGGCCAGTTGTGCCAGCAGCCCCAAAGTGCATGGTAGCAGCGTGCTTTTTGCGACACCACAACAGCGGCACTTACGGCGATGGACCGAGAGCTCCACCGCCATAAGTGACCCATAGGATTGGGCCATTCGTGCAGTAAACCCTTTATTTCAAATCAGGTATTTGATCAAATAAGGACTGTTTTATATCTCAAAGAGAAGCGCTACTGTCTTCAAACCCTAACTCAACAGGCAAGATTTATTCCCAGGCACAAAAGCCAGGGTTTTCTGCTCAGGAAGTGCTTTCTGGGGGATGGTGGCTCAGCGGGGCTGTGGGAGGGAAAGTTGTTTTGTGCTCTTGATGCACTGATTGGAATTGACTGTGTCCTGTCATTGTCCAATGCGGAAGTAACCAAGGGATTGGTGTGGCCAGACCAAACTGCAGCGTTCCCAGATTCCAAAATTAGTACTTTTATTTTTTGCCCCAAAGAAAGCACAGCGTTCTAAGCCTGCTTGGGCACAGAAACAGCCCGCAATGACACTGGGACGCAGCAAAGTACCATAGCACAATTCTTTTGTTACCAAGGTAGAAGAATTTTTAGAAGCACATTTTGGTCAAGAGATGCTGGTGCTGAAAGCCGTGCAAGACGGCCACAGCCAGGAGCCCCAGGCTTCCTAGACACTTGCTAGAGAGGTTCCCCACCAGTGCAGACTCAGTTGCCATCTTCGTTCTTGTCGGTTCTGCTGGGAGGGTAGCAGCTCAGTGGGTGGGGGGGGGGGGGAGAGAGAGAGAGCAGGTTTTCTATGCAAAACATTGCTAGTTCAATCCCCTGCATCTTCATGACTGGGGGGGAAAAACCTTCTCTGACACCCTGGAGAGCTGCTGTTAGTCAACAAAGACAGGGCTGGTCTAGACCAGTGGTTCTCAACATGGGCCATATGGCCCCCGTAGGGAGCCACACCATAATTCTCAAGGGTCACATGGAAAAAATGGAACATAGGAACAGAGGCGTAGCTAGGGGGTGGGGGCGGACCGTCCCTGGGCGACAAGCGGGGGGACAACATTTGCTGCATCGGCGGCAATTTGGCAGCAGCGCCGCGGCAGCAAGTGATTTTGCGCCACAAAGATACCCGCGGGGTGAGTGACGTCACGGCAGTGCAACTTCTTTATGCTGCCCCCCCCCATGTAGGGCATAGCTACACTGTTGCATAGGGGCCACAGTATGATTCCAAGCGGGCTATCCAAACTTAACCGCCAGGTGTATGATGATTTTGTCACAAGGCCATCACTGAATAAAGTGCCAATTATCAGAATATTTTTTGTTAGCAGGCCTTATGCTGCTACTATATATTTTGTTTTTAAGAATTTTCTTTGTTATTTAGAAATGAAGTACCGATTCTTAGAATAAACAGTGCAGATGGTAAAGGATCTTTTTTTCCCCCAACTAACAGCAGCTACGCAGCGGGCCACAGAGGTAAATGAGGTTCAGAATGGGGTCATGCGCAAAAAAAGGTTAAGAAACCAATGGGCTGACGGCCCAATCCAGCAGTGTACGGCGCTTTCTGGCTGTCACCAAAGGTGCCAGGCTGGAGCACGCAGCCTGGCCGCTGCCGCAAGAGGCGAGCAGCTGGTTCCGCGTACTAGTGGCCTCTGGATGCCTGCCATCACAAGTACGTGAGCACAGAGGGTAGGAGGGAGGTGGTGGGGTGGAACAGGGCAGCAATGGGGGTGGGGAGGAGGGCAGATTGGGACCAGAAAGGGGTGGGTTTGGCGGCAGCGGCACCCACCAAATCCTAACCCCCTTCCTGGCCTTGATCCCCTAACCCAGGTCTACGCAGACTTGCGTCAGCTATTATTATTATTATTATTATCATTATTATACCGCTTTTCAACAAAAAGTCCACAAAGCGGTTTACAAACAAAATCAAATGATTAAATGGCTCCCTGTCCCAAAAGGACTCACAATCTAAAAAAGATGCAGAAGAACCCCAGCAACAGCCACCAGATGATCCACACTGTGCTGGGTTGAAAGGGGGCTATAGAGCTGGCACAGGTCCAAGTAGAGCCGGCGGCCCGACATGGGCATACTCCGAGGCAAGGGAACAAATGTTCCCTTACTCCGAGGAGGCCTCCACATTGGTGCCGCTGCATTGCAGCACAGGGAGTTAGGGTTGGGCTATGTGAGTTGGGATAACGCAACCGGATATGTTCATGGGTACGTGTGGCAGACAGAAATCCTATGAGGGAGGTACTCATACTACTCATAGGTTCCCTACTCTCTGAACTTCTGTGCCCCAGAAAGTTTTACTTGTTGAATTTGTACCTCTCTCTCATGCAGTTGTGAAATTCATAGCAGCTCTGCCAGAAAGGGTTTACGTGGCCACCTTAAGTCTCCTATGGATGGGTCCCTTTTCTGCAAGGTAGTCTACCTTAGGTAGATTGCTTCAATCTCAATCAATCTGTCCAGAGAGAAGAATCTCCAGCCTGACTCCCACCTCCTGCCTGGGAAAGCCATTAGCTTAATGGCAGCATTGTTAATTGGACACACTGTGTTTAATGTGAAACGTGTGTCTTTTGAAGGATTTGTTTGCTCAAAGGCAGGGAACAGCTGTAATACCAGGGAGGGTTTGGGATTTTTTTTTTCCAGCACAGGGTTGAGAGGCTACTGTTGTTTCCCTGTGGGTGTCTCGGGGGTAGGTACAAGAATGCTGAGAATGCCGTTGAAATTAAGCCCTACAAAGCAGCTCTTTGATTAGATTACAACAAGCCCCATTTATCCTTATGTGCACAAGGCTCTTGTTAAATAAGGGCAGGCAGGCGGAGGTTTGTGTGCTGCTGGGCCTTTCCCAGATCCGGAGCTCAGTTACCCACCTTCCTGAGCCAAGTCTATCATGCGATTCTTCCACCACCTCTTGGAGAGAGCTGATGATGGCATCAGCCCGGCTCCAGCGCCAATATCTTGATAACTGTATAAATGTTAAGGGGGAACCTCGAAGCAGGGTGGGGGCAGAGGGAAAGAGTCTGCTCCGTTCCCGTCCTAATTGTACCCTTTCCCCTGAGTCACATACAGGTCAACAGACTTGTGCAACTGACAACACTAAACTGAAGTAACTTCTGCTCTACACAATTCCATTTGCATTTTTTCTTTTTCAAATACAGTACCAGAAACCACAATTGCTTGCTTGGTGCACTGGGGGGGGGGGGGTCCCTGAACATGGCAAATGGGCATCACACTGGACCCAACTCCAAAGTAATTTCTGGAACCTGATGGAAAATGGTAGATCCCAAATCCATTGTGGGGCTTTCCAACTTAATCAGAACCTATGAATCTGACCTGAATTTCATTTCGGGTAAAACTCTGCTCACCCCTAACATTGCTCACCCTGGGCATCACTCAACAGGTGCACACAACAGTCGTAGCAAGATGTACGTACACCCATCTATTGCAACAACCCCACTTGTGCTTTGGGGGCTTGCATCAGCTTTCCATGGATATACAGCTTGTGTTGTTATAAAAATTGGCACTAGTGGTTCAAGCAGGGAACAGCTTCACCGGGGGGGGGGGGGGATGATTCAGCAGTAGAGTCTACACTTTGTTTCAGGAGCCCCCTGCTTCCTATAATTGCCTTCAGAGGCAACCTGGAGCCGAACCTTCTCAAGTTTAAAAACGGTTCTTAAGTAACAGGTGCTGGAAATGAGCTTTGCTTGAGTCAGAGAGCCAGAAGGCTCTCTGAAATGGATTAGGCAGGATGCATCAATGCTATAAGATAGTCACATATGCACAGGTGCACAGACAAAACCCAGGGATGTGTATTGGGGGCAATGACAGTTCTCCAATACTGCCCCCCAATCTCTGAAAAATGGTGATTTGTACAAGACCAGAGTCGCCGAGTCAGGCACCGTGGGTGGGGTGGGCCCACAAAATGCATTGCTCACGTTCCAGAGCCAAGGCGCTTTGTGGGCTGCTGGCACTGCGCTGTCCATCAGCTCCAGTGTTCACAACAAAGAGCTCTGGGCCAGATTCTTCTGGGGAAGACCTTGTTCTGCTGCAGTAGCAGCAGGGGAAAGGGACTGAAAGGGGGCTAACATGCTCCTCAGCTAGTACTGCAACATTGAATCAATTAATTGCTTAGATTAATCAATTAACATTTTGAGTGACGGAAACGTTGCCCTCGATTAATCAGGCAGCCATTTTTTTAAAAAAAGGTTTTTTCTTTAAAGCAGGAGTTCTCAACCTTTGGAGACCCAGGTACCCAGGTATCACAGTCCAATTTTCTGAAGTACCCCCTGCTAATTAACTCTAATTAATTGGATTGATCAATTAATTAATTAATTAGGTAATCGATCATTAGATAAAAAAGTACTAAAACAATTTTAAATGTGAAAAATGTCTTATTTATCTCTCTCTGTGTGTGTGCGCGCGCCTGCGTGTGTGTGTGTGAGAGAGGGAGAGAGACACACACATGCAAGGATCACTTTTTTCTCCAAATCACACTTCCCAAAATCAGCTCCTCTCTCCCCCCCACCCCACCAAAGTACATTTTCCAAAGTACAAAAATAAGCCCCAAACCAAAATCAGAGAGACAGGAGGGCTCCGAAAATAATTACAATTTAAAATCCATGTTAATTAACACTTAATTAGCTGTTAATGGGGCAGATAAGGGGAGGGCTTGGCATACCCCCAGCAAGAGGTCCGCGTACCCCTAGAGGTACCCGTACCACCGGTTGAGAATCCCTGCTTTAAAGTAGAAATATTTATTAACATCGCAAAGGGAAAGCACCATCTTAAAAGAGGCATTTTGCTTTTTCTCTCACATAGGAGTGTTTGCCAAGACATACCCATTCATCATCGAAAAACAAATGACACTTTTTGGTTCCAAACTACTTTTTTTTTATGCGAACATTATCAATTATACAATTGATTGATATACAATTGATTGAATGGTATGAGGTCAAAGACCTCATACCATTAATTGATTATGATTTCTTTTATCAAGTGGCCGCCCTAATCTAAATGCTTAACTCTCAAAAAGAGGGGTGGCCAAGGCTTAGTGGTGGCTGCAGGATGTTGGAAGGAGAGAAAGGTGCAAAAACACTGCACAACCAGCTTGCACCTGAAGGGGGCGATGTAGCTAGCGAGATGGGTTGTGAGCAGCAGGGCTTGACCAACACCTGAGGCGGCAGGCCAAATGCTGCTCCCCTCTTACCCGATGTTGTGCCGCCCGCTGCTCCTCCCACTCTCCAACGTTCTACCTCCACTCTTTCTTCCCATTAACATTTCCTCTTCCACTCTGGCCCCCTCTTCCTTTCAGTCCAGGGACTGGAAGGCGAAGGAGGAGCAGTGGAGGCAACTTGGCAGACAGTGATGGGCCTACCTCTGCCTACTTCTAATCTGCTGCCTGAGGCAACTGCTTCAGTTGGCCTCATGGATGGGCCAACCCTGAATGTTACCGTTTCCCCTCTTATTTTTCCAGTAAAGTTCTCTTTGGTATGCAGATGGTTAATCTCAGGCTATCCTTCCTTCCTTCTTTTGGAGAGAAGGAGGAAACATATAGCTAGGAGTCTACCCTGTACGTGGATATTGCTGGAGCTTTCCAGGCATAAAGGGGATTAATTAACACCACACACACTGTGTGCACAGATCAACTTATGAGACTTGACATGTGGGGTTTTTTTTTTGTGTTTCTTTGTTTTTTAAGATTATGAGACCCTTGGGGACAGGGAACCATTTATTAATTTATTTTTCTATGTAAATCGCTTTGTGAACTACTCCTGTTGAAAAGCAGTATATAAATATTCTTATTCTTAATAATGAGGATGAGGACCTTCTAAAAATAGGCTAGTGGCTACAAGGCGAGGGGCCTTCTTGGCAGTGGCACCCATTCTTCAGGGTTACTTTTCACATGCAGCTCACCAGATTCATTCACGTCTGGTTAAGATTTCCTTTTATTTCAAGAGGCTTTGGGCTGAGCTTTGGATCTGGGCAGGTTTCAGCTCTGTGTTATTTCTACTGTTTTATAGCAGATTTGACTGTTGCTTGTGTATTGATTTTTTTTTAAAAACTGTCTGCATGTTTTCTTATTACTATAAAACAGCAGTTCATGTTATCTGGAAAAAATGTGACCTTTCAAAAGGGCAAAACAAGAGATAACTTTATTTCTTCTCTAATGTCTTTTCTCTTTTAGAATTTTGTTTCAATTCTGAATTCTCAAGAGAGTCAAACATTACCAAAGATGTTTCGTGGCTCCTAATCTGTGTCCTTCCAAACCATTTCATGAATGGATTCCCAAACAGAATTGAGCAGTTAGCTACTGACTCTGGGTTTTGCTGATTTACACCCTGTGAAACTATCTCTAGCCACCTCCCCCCCCCCCTTGCAACATTGATGCCGAGTCCCTCTTCTGGCCGATTTCCTTTTGCAGCCTGTCACAGAGGAAGCTTGTTTTGCAAAGGTTTTAGTTATTAAAAGAGACGCCATTGTGTATCTTTTGCTTTAATGCACCCAAATGTTCCTCTTTCAACAGCTCAGTTCCTCTGTCATTCATTGAAGCCGGTCCCTTTTGTCTTTCCAAAGCCTCGAAATCACCCTTCTGTCCTGTTTCCCACAATTTTAGGTAAACAGGAGTGCCCACAAATTTCAGCAGTGTCCCATCCACCCCTTAGGCAACCTAGACCCAAGCCCTATATATGAACATACTGTATGAGGCTCCCTTATACTCAGACTACTGATCCATCTAGCTCTGTATGGTTTACACTGACCGACTGACTGTACTATTTACAACAGGGCTCGGCAAAGGGACTAGACGTTCCCCTTTCTGGGTTGCTGAGCTCCCTGAAGTGGCTATGCGGAGCTCAGCTTGGGAGGTGATTCACCTCCCGCCCAATTTGCTGTGCACCAGACAGGGCATGGCAGAGCCGCCTGCCCAGGCTTGCGGAGTCCCAGTTCCGCTGTGAGCCTGGGCAGGTGGCTCTGCCATGCCCTGTGTCCGGTGCATGGCAAATTGGGCAGAAGGCTTCACCTTCCAAGCTGAGCTCTGCATGGGCTGGACAACCTTTGGTGGCGGGCCAGATCCAGCCAGCGGGCCGTAGGTTGCCGACCCCTGGTTTACACTCTGGGTTTCAGGCACGAATCTTTCACAGTTCTTGAGGAATGTACAAACTTCAGCTGGACAGTTGTCCCCATCTGGGCTGGCAGCTTCTAGGTGAAATTCAAAGTGCTGCTGGCATTTGCCTTTAAACCCTTCCATAGTCTGGGACCCGGGTACGCAAAGGACGCCCTTCTCCCATGCGTCTCCTTGTTCCCAGAGGCCATTATATGATATGTTCCAACTCTCCCTATTTACCAGGGACAGTCTCTTTGCTCAGAAGCTTGTCCATGGCTAATCGCTGTCCATTGGAGAGATATTGGGGATGGCTTTTCAAAATGTTCCCAGCTACTCCTGTTCACGTCAGTAGCATTTCCACCGAACTTCCTAATCCCACAGTGGATGCAATCCTGCAGGACGTTCCATGCAAGCGCTATTGCAGAGGTTCGGTGTGCTAAACACACACATATGATTTCTTCCTTCTGCAAAAAAACTCAAGAATCCCAGAAAGGTGATTGTGTAGTACCTCTGCAACTACACTTCTTGTTTGTGGGCATCCTCCCTCTTCCCATTCCCAAAGATGTCAATCAAAAATGTCAGTGCCCATCCATTTACACCAATGCCTCCCATAGGTCTGCTTCTCAGAGACCCTACTCCGGAGCAGACAAATGAAAGGGTTTTCGTAACTAAATGAAATAACGTAGCATGCAGCAATCTTTAAATATTATTCATGCCCAGATAAATGAGGTTTTTAATTAAATGGCATGCTCTAATACCCTGCCCAGCAGATATGGTAATAGCCGTCTTTGACACTCCAGCTGTAGCTGAGCTTTAACGACACAATAATGGCAGTAATTCTAAGCCACAGGATGTACGACCAGTCAGGCTGCTGGTGACCCCGCTGGTAGAGATGGGCAGCGTTGGCCCTTTATATACTGCTCAGGATTTCCTAAAGGTTTTATTATGGGATAGCATGTCAGCATTTGACTCATGTGCTCCTGGCCATTTCAGCTATTGTTGAAAGAGTTGATAATTGGAAGAATTCCTATGGCCCCTCTATTCGTTCGAAACAAACAGGATTAATGGAGCAATCCTTTCCTTGACCTAGGCCTAGGGTGTCACGAACATGCCATAAAGCACGTTTGCAACACCCGGAGAGTAGGCAGCGCCAGTCGGAAGGCTTGCGCCATCCCACAGGGGCTGCATCCGGCGGACTGCACCCTGGAGTAGGCGAGTACCGCTCCGAGCAGCACACAGCGAGAAGAGGGCAGGGAGGGGGCATAATGGGGCTGGGGTGGGCGGATCGGGCCCAGGAGGGGGCGGGATTGGTGGCACTGGTGCATGTGGAGTCCTATCCTCGTTCCCGAGCCTTTTCTTCTGACATGGAGCTGCTCGGTTCTGCGCCACCTCTTGAGCTGGCGAAGATCCATGTAGCTCCATTGCGCAGGCTGAGGGTTTACCCAGGGTAAGGAGAAAAATGTCCCCTTACTCCCAGGAGACCTCCAACCTGCTCCTAGCCAGTTCTTAGCATGCAAGAGGTCCCTGGTCAGATCCTAGACATGCACAGGCAAAAGGATTATGGGAAGCAAGGCTAGTAAAGCCCACCTCCTCAAGATCCCAGAGAGCCTCACTGGTCAGAGCAGACAACACCGGGCAAGATGAGGCAGTAGAAGGCAGCTCCAGGAGTCCATATACCGTATTGTCCCGAGTATAAGACGTACCTGATTATAAGACGCACCCTTAAAGTTTGGTGCTATTAAAAAAATTAATTAAATCACTGGCAATAAATTGCAACAGCCTGATTATAAAGACGCACCCCTAGTTTAAAAACTTAAATTAGGAGACAAAAGTGAGTCTTATACTCAGACCAATACGGTAAGTATGCTCCATCCCTGACACTGACGCCATATTTTATTGTATTTCTGATTTTTGAAATTGACTGCTGCACTTTCCCCTGCCATTAGGGAGGTGATCAAAGCAGCTAATAACAAAGAATTAAAAACAGTAATAAAACACATAACTCCCCACACACACACACACACACACTATCAAAGAACAAGAAAACAACAGCATCAGGAACAGGGCAAAGAGCAGGGACCTCACCTAGTCTGAGCACCCAAAAAAGTAAGAAGAAAATGCCAACTGAATAGAAAGGCACCAGAAAAGAACTAAGGACGGTACCAACCTTGCCTCCTGCGGGATTTTCAAGATCTGGATGTGTGGTGTTGTGGTTTTGTTCCCTTTTGCTGCTCCCTTGTGCATGGGAACTCTGTTCCTTCCCTCTTGAGTTCTGGGGAGACCTTGTGGGTTGTGCTGTGAAGGTCCTTTTGGTAAGAGGGCTTTTGAGAGGATGCGTTAGCTTTAAATGGGGGGGGGGGAGAGATTGGTATTATTCAATTAGAAGGTAGGATAGTTTTCAGCTGGAGGAGAAAAACACTTGGAAAGCCAGTATTCTTAGTTCCTGGATAGTGAGAGGGTTAGGAAAGGAGTCTAATGGGGAATTGGGAAATCTACTATCTGTAGAACCTGTAGGTGTTTATTTTGTTTAGGCTTGTCTTCTACCAGCTGTCACAAATCCTGGGGTATTGAGTTAGTTGTTTTATTTATTTATTTATTTATTTAAAAAAATTATATCCCGCCTTATCCTATGAATTGGAAAAGGTGCAGAAAAGAGCGACCAGAATGATTCGTGGGCTGGAGGACCTCCCTTATGAGGAAAGGCTACAGCATCTGGGGCTTTTCAGCCTAGAAAAAAGGCGCCTGAGGGGGGACATGATTGAGAATTATAAAATTATGCATGGGATGGAGAGAGTGGATAGAGGGAAATTCTTCTCCCTCTCGCACAACACCAGAACCAGGGGACATGCACTAAAATTGAGTGGAGGGAGAGTTAGAACAGACAAAAGAAAATATTTCTTTACCCAGCGTGTAATTCATCTGTGGAACTCCTCTTGGCCTGATCCAGCAGGGCTCTTCTTATGTTCTTATGTTCTTATCCTATGCCGAAGGCAAATGCCCAAGGCGGCTTACAACAAAAATTAAAATACATAATTTAAAATACAGAAAATACATTTAAACAATACATAATTTAAAAACAATAAAATCCACCCGGGGGGGGGGGACAGAATGGAGCAGAGAAGCAGCATGGCAGAGCATTTTATAGAGGTTCTCAAGTATTTTATTGTATTACTACTTGGGGGTTGATATTTTATTTATGTTTAGCTTGTAAATGTAGTCCTTATTTTCCCCTAGTATGATTGTGTGAATTGTAAGCTTTTTGTGTTTGTGCTTTCTTGTATTAAACTTTTGGTTGTTTTAAACTAATCCATGGGAATCCCTTGGTTTGTATTTTTAAAGGGCTGAAAAGCTCTGTGAAGAGCAGTGACGTCGCCAGCGGTGGGGGCCCTGGGGCGGTGGGCCCCCCGGGGGTTGGGATCGGGCCCCAGGCAGCAGGCGGGCGGGTTGTGCAACGGCGGCTGGTGGCAGCGCGGATCGTCCCGTTCACCGGGGCGAGGAGAGGCATCGGTGTGTTTGGCCCTCCCGCCCACCTGCCCTGCGCCTCTGAGTGAGCGATAACGGCTGCTGCCGTGACATCACTTCCGGCGTGGGGAGTGGTGGTGGTCATACAGAAACGTTACTGGTGAAGAGGGGTCTGCCCAGAAAGCCCCTTTGCCAATCTAAATTCCTGGGCTGGTGGCAGTGGAATACTACCAAGCTGTGTACCTCTGGCCATGACAGGGTTACCGCCATCAGAAAGAAAACCCTCTCACGGGTTGCTGTCAGATGTGCTTCTGTTGGTGGCAGAACCTGCAGAACAGCCTCAAAGAGCTGAGAGGACAGGCAGTTCCCTCTGGGAGGAGGTGGGCCTTCAAGGGTCCAAGCTGCTTTGGGCTTTAAATTTAAAATCAGCACTTTGAATTATTATTATTATTATTATTATTATTATTATTATTATTATTAGTAGTAGTAGTAGTAATCATTACTATTATTAGTAATAGTAATAGTAGTATTAATTAGTATTAATAATAATTAATATTACCGTATTGTCCCGAGTATAAGACGCACCTGATTATAAGACGCACCCTTAAAGTTTGGTGCTATTAAAAAAATTAATTAAATCACTGGCATTAAATTGCAACAGCCTGATTATAAGACGCACCCCTAGTTTAAAATTTTAAATTAGGAGAAAAAAGTGAGTCTTATACTCAGACCAATACGGTATTATTACCCACTATTTTAATTAATAATAATAATAATAATAATAATAATAATAATAATAATAATAATATTTAATATACCACTTTTCAACAAAACAAGTTCACAAAGTGGTTTACAGAAAATAAATCAACAGTATGGTGCCCTGTCCCAAAAGTGCTCACAATCTAAAAAGCTACAGAAGAAACACCAGCAAACCGTCACTAGAAAAGACCCTGTGCTGAGCAAGGACAGTTGCGCTTGAACACCTACTGGCATCCAGTGAAGACGGAATAACCATAGGTGTGATACGTTCCACGTGGCTGCTGCCAGTCAGCATATTTTCATCTGACAAAAACAGATCCTAAAGAAAAGGAAACCTTTCAAAGCCATGGGACCTGAAAAAACACATTACTAGGCAACTACAACAATTTGTGCCAAGTTTCTTCCTGAAGATGACAGGGTGAAACGGGTCCAGCCGCAAATGACTCGTAACCACATTGCTGGGGAAGTGACTCCACAATTCCAGTTCCTCTCACTCTGCAGAGAAGTTGCAAGGACAGCCAGCTGGAGAACTGGTGGTTTCGCTTCTTCCAGAGCTGTTTGAAACATCGATGGTGTCAGAGGTCAGCTTGGTGGCGCCCTTGCTCATAAGAAGGGCAGGCTGACCCCTGAATCCTCAGACAGGGGGCACCATGGGGGGGGGGCAAGTACTGCACGAGCCTTTGTTCCAGGGCCTCCAGCAAGTTGGCACCAGTACTGGTTTGAAATCCAGAAACTTAAACAGGATGTCCTCTCGGGACAGACTCTCTACATGTGTGCCTCTCAGATGGGTGCTGTAAAAGAAAAGTATGTAGTCAAATGTAGTTTATATAAGTAATTCCCAAGGAACTCAGCCATAATAATAAGCTTCATTTTACCGAACTGAGAGTCAAACAAGAAACAGGAAGTTCACTGCAAACAAGGGTAAGATTTAAAGGCGCCATACACCACAGCTATCATCTTCAGTACTCCAGTTTATTCTCCTCGGGCAATTTTTTTTCAAAATCAGCCATGTTGTTCCCAATGCTGGGGCAGTTGCATTGCACACAACCCTCCAACAGGCCTGGGCCTACTCCTTGCACGAGTATGTGAATGAGATCAAGCTTCGGAAGCACTTTAGATGCTCTGAACACAGCTATATATCAATGATTAATGATATTGCCTCACCACACCGTATATTATCATCTCTTTCCTATCTCAGGCCGACTACTTAAAATACTGGATACATAACTGTGTGCGTCATCCCAGGGCAGCAAATGGTTTGCAAAAGGAAGCTCTTTTCTTAGTCCCAGGGCATATTCTATTCTTCATACGTGTCCATCGCAAAACCCAGTTGGGAGCTAAAGTCTGTGTTTGATTTTTTTCAATATCCTCCCAACAACCAATCGAAATCAACGTATTCATCTTGGCCTCTTCTTAGCATGGCACTTAATAACATGCGGGGAGGAAGGGGAGAAAAGATTCTCCTCAGAAATACCAGGAGATTAGTATCCGCAGTGGTGGCTCTGCATATAATCCATCTTTGCCACAGAAACTAATTACTGTGTTAGCCATAAAGGCGGCAAGAGGAAAGCTAATGAGTTGCTGTCAGCCCCAGCCTTTTTGTCTCTTGCCCCCGTGAGGAACGAGATAGCGAGATAGCAAAGAGGAACAACAGCAGCAAGAAGCTTTGCCATTCTCTTGTTTTGCCCAGCGGCCTGCTGTGCCAGGCCGTTAAAATACACACAGCATCTGTGATTTAGAACGGAATAGCTGGAAGTGTCTCTCCTTGTGTTAATCACATCTGTGCTTAATGTCAAAGCCGGAGGAAGCCGGGCAGGTGAGGTGGGAATGGAACAAACCTGTCACCCAGACCTGGTGACTCTTTGGGGACTGGCTGCCCTTCGCTGAGTAGGAGCTGGCCATGGGTGGAACCCAGGACGGCTCTCCAGCTCGCCCCACTCCCAAAGGAACACTGCCCCCACCCTACCTCGTAGCAACGTTCTGGCTCCGGAGTCCCAGGAATATTGCTTGTGTTTTGCTTAAAAAAGAAAATGCATCTTGTTTTTCTTCCACAAAACGAGAGCCCGCCAACCAAAGACTGCAGCAATCAAAGTAATAGCAATGAAAGCATTAATCAAACAAAAATAAACAAAGCAATATGACAGCAATGATACAACAGCAGCCAGCAGGAGGAAGGAGACCACACACACACACACACACACACACACACACACACACACACACACACACACACACACACATCACAACAGCAGTATATTAAAAAGAAAACCCAGTTGGCACCAGCTCGTACTGTTTCGGTTTTGTTTGACTGATGCTATTTGGAAACACATTTTTACATTTGCAAGTGCCCTGCTGCAGTGGATGTCCAGTCAGGTAGGATAACAACAATGTGAGCAGCAACAACAATCTGCCCGTATGTCCTCTTATATCCCTGCCCATGACTTTGCACCCTCAGTGCCGCCATCACTGTCCTCCCAGCCAAACTCCACATGATGCAAAAAATGCGTCAGTGCTGCAGCCAATGGCACTGTTAGGGTTAAACAGCCACTCGGTGTAGGAGATTTTCAGTGGGAAAGCTGTGCAAAGGCAAAGGGTTTAAAATCCCTCCAACTGAGGGACATGCAAGGACATGCATTTGTCCATAGAGGAAACGCCCAGCTGGATGAGGCGAAAAGCCCGTCCCATCCTGCATCCTGCTTCCTGCAATGACGACTAGCCAGATGCTTATGAGAAGCTCCTGCACGGGGCGGGAGGACAACAGCCTCGCAGGCCATTGGCTCCCTTTTTACCTTTGCTTCTCCCTTCCCCGCCTTTGGTTTTGGTTTTGTTCCTTCAGTTAAAATTTAGATTATTATTATTATTATTATTATTATTATTATTATTATTATTAATAATAATAATAATAATAATAATAATAATAACAACAACACCTTTAACACCTACCAATTTAACACCTACCAATTTACTTTGGAGATACCCCAGAAGATGTGCCTGTACCAAGGCACGAAACGTCGGGTCCTTTGAGTTCCAGAATTTTGATTTTAAATAATTTCTTTCTATCCGGGTTTCTGGGCTGTCAAAGTCCATACCGGGTTTTTTCGTCATTGTTTTTAATCGGCTGGATCGCTATTTTTAGTTGCAAACATGACCGGGTTACCCGTGATACCGAATTCCTTAAACATTGTTGCCGGTTATAATAGCTTTTGTTCAAAAAAAATAATATACAGTATTTATATACCGCCTTTCTTGGTCATTGGATTTCTCCTCCAACTTTAATCCAAGGCGTTGTACATGGGCAGGCTGTCCTAACCCCCCTTGGGTTTTTTTTTACAATATATATAAATCATGCAGATTTTCATGGCTTGTAATTAAATACACAGTTTGAATATTTATGGGATTTCCAGCCATTTTTTTGATTTTTTTTGAGAGAAGAAATAAAGTTGTATCTTACAATTGACTGAAGACACTTCCTTTCCTGTTTCAATTGCGTTGACGAGATTGGATGCACAGGAGCGGACTATCCAGGGCAGTCAGAGATGAAAGCTTTAAATCTTCAATTTGCTTTTACGTTTCTTCCCACTCCAGGGATTTCTTCAGAAAGCAGATAGAGATTTCAGCAAAGGCATGCTGAACAGATGTCCATAGCCTTGGCAGGGAGCACACAGAGAAGTTATAGGGTGCTCCACTACCCTATAACTTCTCTGTGTGCTCCCTGCCAAGGCTATGGACATCTGTTCAGCATGCCTTTGCTGAAATCTCTATCTGCTTTCTGAAGAAATCCCTGGAGTGGGAAGAAACGTAAAAGCAAATTGAAGATTTAAAGCTTTCATCTCTGACTGCCCTGGATAGTCCGCTCCTGTGCATCCAATCTCGTCAACGCAATTGAAACAGGAAAGGAAGTGTCTTCAGTCAATTGTAAGATACAACTTTATTTCTTCTCTCAAAAAAATCAAAAAAAATGGCTGGAAATCCCATAAATATTCAAACTGTGTATATATATAAATGTCCAATCTTTCATGAACGGCTACATTCCAGGTGGTATCCTTTTTACAGTCTGACAAATTCTGCTGGCTGGCGCCTCCCACACTCGACCAACGCAGCTGGAAGCTCAACGCAGCTTTTTGCCGGCGTCGTGCCTCGAACTTACCAAGTTCACCGGTCTTCGGGCTTTGAAGGCAGCAGCTCTCCCAACTAAGCCAGACTCTTCTGCTTCTTAAAAGCTCCTCAGGGGCAGCAACCTCTCTTATTCACTGACATTGCACTGCAAATCGCCGTGTATAGTGATGATGGTAAATCTTTTCCCTCCCTGCAAAAAACGACGTTCAGAGAGGCAGCATGGCTGAGTAATTATTGCAAGGCGGAGGCCCTCCTCTTCCTGCTCTGCTTGTGAGATTCCAGAAGCAACTGACTGTCCACCGTTGGAAACAGGATGCTGGGTTAGACCATTTGAACTCGCAAGGCAATGTGTGCTCTTAAGTTGTAATTCTAATCACACCTGCTAGGAAAAAAGCCTTCCAAGTAAAAGGGCATAGCATTGCAGTGTTCCTATATGCTCATATGAAGCGGTTTTATACTGATGCTGCAGCCTATTGGTCCATTGTTTATACCACCCAGCACAGCAGCAGCAGCTCTCCGAGGTTTCCAAGGGGGTCTTTCCCACTCCCAGGCCTACATGGAGGTGCTGGCAGGGGTTGAACCAACATAGTAGACCTTCTGCAGGCAAAGTGAATGTGCTACTGCTACGCTTCAGCTAAGGCTCCTCCTCCCCATGAATCAATACAAGGCTATAAGGAGGAAGAGGAGGAGGAGGAGGGCTGCATCACAGCAACGAAACCATAAACAAGACTTTTCCAACCCTGTCGCCAAGCAGTCTTCATCATTTCATACAAGTGTGGGAAGAACTGTTACTCCTTCGCTGACCAGGGTGCCCTAACTTCTGATGCCAAGTTCCCCTTTTTTTCTAGGACTGGCAGCAGATGCCCTACAAAGCAGCAGGTGTTCATAATGGGGGGGGGCAATGTACCAAGGAGTTGTGGGCCTGTTCTGCATGGTATTTGGGCACTCAATCCGGGCGACCCAGTGGAAGTCGCTGGAGCGAAAGAACACAGAGGTTTCCTAAGTCACAAATCATACCTGCCTCTCTCAATGACATTTTGCTAATGGAGATAGTCTGTGTCCCCCCAACCCAGCCCCCTCTCTACCCCAGTCGGTGGCTTGGAATTGATTTCTGTGACAATGCCCATTTAGCCTGGAAAACCATGTCAGGTAGCAGCACACGTAAAGAGCAGTGAAGGCCTTTATTTTGCTGCCAGGACCTGAACTGGCTAGCTTGTGTGTAGCCGTGGTGGGCTTGTGAATGTATTGGAGGGTGGCGCTGGAATTTCTCCAAAATATTTTGTGTTCCTTTCCCAGAAGGGTCTCTCTTTTCAAAGACATTGGCTCCATTAAGAACATAATGCAGAGCAATAAGGAAGGGACAGAGGGGAGAGATGGTTCCTTCCACCCCCCCTCCCCACATCGCCATGGTATCTCCCCAGTTCTTCAGCTTTTGACAGCTGGTCCTGTGATCATCCCAGGAGAGAGAGAGAAAAAGACTCCTCTGGTGCTCATTTCCCCCACGCCCTGATGGTGAAGATGGTCTTCCTCCTATTCTGTATTATACTCACTAGTGGTATATCTTTCTGTTATTACGGTAATTAAGATAAACGAGTCTTGAGGGAACTTTCAGCCTCTTAGGAAGCAGCATCTTCTACTTACTTTCTCCTTTGCATATCTTACAAACACTGAATTTGTTGTCTGTTGAATGATTGGTACTGATTTTTCCATGAACTTCTTGCAAGTATCGATTAGGCCAAGTGCTAGATTAAATACATTTATGCCTTCCTGAATTCTTTACAAACAACAAATTCATGGATTAATTGCTTGATATGACTGAATGCTGAGCACATTGCTTCTGTGCTTCCTGAGTTCTCTACAAAGGCTGTACTAATTAGCCTTTTCTTATAAAGCCATCTAAACTGGGAGCTATCACCCCCTTTTGGAAGCACATTCCAAAGCTGGGTTCCAGGGCATAGAAGGCTTGTGGACATAATATCCCAGAGGACAAATCAGCAGGATGTGCACCTCATCATAGCTCCAAAACGAAGCTTCAGTCAAACATTCACAGCTTCCCCCCAAGAGGGCAATGTCTGTTTTTGTGGCGAGGGACTTTTTGACTGACTGTAGGAAAAGCCGTTTGGGGTGAAACTGGAATAGATTTATGGCAACCTCCTGCAGGGGAGTTTGGGCTGCTGGAGGTCTTCTCAGGGTAAGGCGACATGGGCAGCCCGATCCTCTCTAACTACAGAGCAGCGGAGCATGCACACTGTAAAGCACATTTGCGATGACTCTGGAGTAAGGGTCGCTGGCGTGGAAGCCGGCAGCCCTCACTCCGCCACCATCCGGACCCAGCACCCACCGGCGGAGGTAAGTCCTGCACCGGTAGGTGCAGGGGCGGGGGGAGGGCAGAACAGGGCAGCCAGGGGATATCCTCGGCGCGTTCCTGGGCCTGGCCGGCCTTACTCCCCCACTCCCGTTGTAGGTCAGCCCGGGAACTGCACAGGATGCGGTGGCCGGCCTTTTAGGCCAGCCGCTGCATCTTACATAGGATTGCGCTGTAAGTGTGCTTACTATTATCTTCCCTAGATGGGCAAACATTATTACAAACTATCTAGGACACACCAAAAACACCTATTTGGTGCTCCCTGCTGCAACACTGGCTAACCTGTGGTTTAACCCTGGAAAAGAGCAGTGGGTCTGAGTTTTGTGTCTAGAAGTTCTGTCTGATTTTTGTTTTGGCTTGCAGGGAAAAGACTATTTCAGTAACTTTCAAGCCTGAACACATATATAATCTTGCATCTGAAGGAAAGAGAAAAGGAAAAAGGGATTTTTCTTGTTACTTCTGTTATCTGCCAGAGTACTAGTGATGTTATCTTTTCAGACCTGCGCTTGGGTACAAGATGAATGGGAACATTTCCATGCAGCCCATCGGAAAGAGCTGCTATTCTAGGGGCTGCACAAAGGAAGAGTGAGAAAAAGTCAGGAGGTAGCAGCAGTTCTGTGTGCACAGAGGTGTCTCTCTCAGAGACGAGGATGGAAAACCAACCCCCAACCTGTACCCCCCCCCATAGCCCGAAGGCGATTCCTGTTATAGAGCATGAAGGGGGGGTTGCATCGTCCACCTCTAGATTTAGAACTGTCGAGCCCCCAAACAGCATCCCTCAAGGTAGGATCCATATTTGGCCCAGGGCAGCTAATTGCTGACCTCTACTTTAGCGTAACTCCAGTCCTGAGAAGGTCACTACACCTTTCCAAACAAACACCCCTGAGGGATCGGGGTTGCGGTGCAGGCGAGCAGGTCCTCCCACCCGCGCTGCAACCTGGAGGGAAAGGCTACAGCCCTGCCAAATCGGTAAAAATACATTTTAAGGGGGGTACGTGGGGGTACTTGGGTGGGTTCGTGGGGGTATGCGGGGGTCAACTTCTGGGGGGTAAGCGGGGCAACCGGAGGCCAGCGTAGGGGGCCTCCAAAGGTTGAGAACCCCTGGTTTAGATAACTTGATTAAAAATATTTTGATTAATTAATTTCCTCCCAGCCCACAGGTGTACGTATTTAACTCCTGTTGCGTATATACAAAATGCCTTAATGAAATACCCTAATTAATCAGGCAGATTCTTAAATAATTATTAATCATTTTTCATACAGTCATTTAGAAAAACAGTAGGTGGCAGGCATTACACAACCCATCACACATTTGGTGCCTTAAAAGACTTACAGCCCAATCCTAACAACGCAATCCTATGTTCCGGGCCACTCTGCAGCAGCCTGGAGGTCTACTCGGGGAAAGGGGATGTTCGTCCCCTTCCCACAGAGTAAACGGGGGAAGGCCTGATGGGCCTCCTTGGATTTCCTCTGAGGAGGCCGTGTAACAGCCGCGCCAGACGAAAATATCATAAAACGGCCAATATCATTATGCCTTTGTACAAATCGATGGTAAGGCCACATCTGGAGTATTGTGTCCAGTTCTGGTCACCACACCTCAAAAAGGATAAAGTTGAATTGGAAAAGGTGCAGAAAAGAGCAACCAGAATGATTCGTGGGCTGGAGCACCTCCCTTATGACGAAAGGCTACAGCGTTTGGGGCTTTTCAGTCTAGAAAAAAGGCGCCTGAGGGGGGACATGATTGAGACGTATAAAATTATGCATGGGATGGAGAGAGTGGATAGAGGGAAATTCTTCTCCCTCTCGCACAACACCAGAACCAGGGGACATGCACTAAAATTGAGTGGAGGGAGAGTTAGAACAGACAAAAGAAAATATTTCTTTACCCAGCGTGTAATTCATCTGTGGGAACTCCTTGCCACAGGATGTGGTGATGGCATCTGGCCTAGATGCCTTTAAAAGGGGGTTGGACAGATTCATGGAGGAAAAGACCATCACAGGTTACAAGCCATAAGCAACCTCCTAGTTTTAAAAGTAGGTTTTCCCTGTGCCAGGTGCAGGGGTGTGGCAGCAGGAAACAGGTTATCTTGTTGGCTGTGTGCTCCCTGAGGCATCTGGTGGGCCACTGTGTGATACAGGAAGCTGGACTAGATGGACCTTTGGCCTGATCCAGCGGGGCTTTTCCTATGTTCTTATGTTCAGACACACAGGGACGGGGATATGGTGGCCACCATCCCTGCCCCCTCCCAGGCCGGCACGCCCAATGGCCCCCTCCCTTGCCGCCCGGACCACCCATTCGTCCGGGGGATCCCTTACCTTCCTCCGGCGGCTGCATGGAGATCTGGCAGCAGAGTAAGGGCTGCCGGCCTAGCGCCGGCGGGCCTTACTCTAGAGTAGTCGCAAATGTGCCTTAAGGCATGTTTGCGACGGCTTAGGGCGGCTTGCTCTGCCGGGCAGGATTGTGCTGTAACTATCCGGGCCCAGGGCTGCCCGCCAGATCCTATCCCCATTCATGGCCGCTCTGGAGGTCTACTCAGGAAAAGGGGATGTTCATCCCCTTCCCCCGGCCAGTATCAAACAGGGAAGGTCCAATGGGCCTCCTTAGATTTCCGCCAGCTATTTAGCTGGCGGACATAAGAAGAGGCTGTGTAAAGGCCGCGACGGTAAGGTGGGAGAGAGAGAGATGGTGGCGACCATCCCCCCCGCACCGGCTCGGCCAATGGCCCCCCTCCCTTGCCACCCAGACTGCCCCTGTGCCCGCCGTAGCTGGACTTAACGCAGGGACGATCCGGCGCCGGAGTGAAGGCGGCCAGCCTCCACGCCGGCTGCCCTTACTCCCGAGTTGTCGCGAACGTGCTTTATGGCATGTTTGCAAAGGCTTCAGGCGGTAGTGCGCTCGTTCTGCCGCCCAATAGTTCCATTGGATTGCGCTGTTATTCTTGGGTATGTTTGGGGCGCTGACTCCAAAAATGGCATCAGTTTTGCGCTATCAGCTCTAGTTTTGGAGATACTGCATAGCCACCTTCTCTGCTGATTCCAGCAGCTTCCTCGTGAGGAAGCCGACACCATGGCTGCAACCGGAGATGCTGTCACTTCTTAATGGAAAGGTTAGCACCATGACCCGGGTTGCTGATGCATTTCCAAAAGGCATCCTTCTTTCACCCCTGGTCTCTCTTCTCTGTCTGCCTGAAAGAAAAGGCTTGCGTGAGCAAATCGAAAATTAATTGCCATCACGCCCTCCACGTCTGCAGTTACCAAGGGCATACAGAAATAGATTGTTCTCTGAAGAAATGGCATGGAGCTGGGATTTTTAAGAAGATCTACATTTTCTCATTCCCCTGCATTTCACCCTTTTCCTGTGGTTATTGTAGACATACTTCTTACACGTATCTCCTCTATACTATGGGCCAAAAGCTGGACAGCTTTTCCCTGTTGAAATGATAAGTGAATCATCTGAAATTTACAATAAATACGGTTTATTCTCCAGGGCCCTGTTTGAGAATGTCACTTTCCTTTCTGTTTCTCCTCGCCCTCATTTTCTCTTCCTTCCCGCCCCCTGGCCCCCCTTTCTACTCAATTCTGCCACTCCGTCACAATTATAGGCTCAATTTCCTGAATACCTTAACATGCTCTGCCAAAGGAACCTGGAGCCAAAGCAAAGATGAATGGGGAAAGAGCACCAGGGAAGCTTTTAAAGATTACCATTGGGATTACAAACGTCGGTTCTGTTAACTGGCTAAAAGGTTTGAAAATGATGGACTGGCCTTCTAAGCGGTCTCTGTAGAAAGCAGGACGATAGTCTTTAGGAAAGCTAATGATAAACAACATGCAAGGGAGATGTGGGGCGAGAAAGAGGGAGAAGATTGGAGCAGTGACAAAGGCGCCAAGTGGGATTCCTTGCGCAACTCATGTGCTCTGCACAGCTCCGCCCTGAGGCAGAAATGCAAAGGGCTCCGGGGAGGACAAGTGGCCAAGGCCCTTAAATATTTTTTTTTATTTTTTTTATTTTTCACATTTTTATACCGCCCTTCCTCCAAGGAGCTCAGAGTGGTATACATACCATATTGGTCTGAGTATAAGACTCACTTTTTTCTCCTAATTTAAGTTTTTAAACTAGGGATGCGTCTTATAATCAGGCTGTTGTAATTTAATGCCAGTGATTTAATTAATTTTTTTAATAGCACCAAACTTTAAGGGTGCGTCTTATAATCAGGTGCGTCTTATACTCGGGACAATACGGTATTTCCTCCCCTCCTTTTTGTCCTCACAACAACCCTGTGAGGTAGGTGGGGTTGAGAGATAGTGATTGGCCCAAGATCACCCAGGAAGCTTTGTGGCTGAGCCGGGATTTGAACCTGGATCTTCCAGGTCTAAGTAAGTCCGACTCCCAAACCACTACACCATCCTGGCTCCTTTGGGCCTTCCTTTGGCAACCATCCCCAAAGGCAGGCATTTCTTTCCACAGCTCATGCTCCTCACAGGCAGAACAAATTGGGGACTGGGGCAAAGCAGTTCTCAAAAGGGACCGTAGATGAGAAATGGCCTTGGGCTGAGTCAGAACATCTCGCTCCATCAGTATTACCCGCTCTGGCGGGCAGGAACCTGGGTGCAGTGTTTGCCAGCCCTGCTAGCTGAGGTGGCAGGAACTGGCGCCGGGACCGTCTGCCTGTCAGGTATGTGCTCAGCTGCTACAGCCCCTTGGAACAGGTTTGTAAAAATAGCTGCCTGCTTGGTTGCCTGTGGCGAAGAAAGGAATGTCTGCAGGTGACTAGACAGGGGCACTTGGACATCCACAGCGACAGTTGTTTCTCTCTATCTCCACAAATGACACATATCCATACGTGCTGGGAAATGGCAGCAAGGCCACTAGCAAGGGGGGGCTGTCCAGGCAGGTTCTCTGCGGTCAGGCTCAGCTGCCTTACTGCTGCCACCTCAATCCATAGCCAGCCTGGCAGACAGAACGCCACTGGCGTCGCTTGAGGTGGGGCGGAAAGCTACGTTCTGCAGCTTTCCGCCCCACCGTTACTCTCCGGTACGAGGCGCCCCGCCCCCTCATCGTAGGAGCCCATCAGCGGAGAGAAAGCAACGTCCAGGGACTCTCCTGCGCGTTGCTTTCTCTCCGCTGACGGGCTCCTATGACGAGGGGGCGGGGCGCCTCGTACCGGAGAGTAACGGTGGGGCGGAAAGCTGCAGAACTTAGCTTTCTGCCCCACCTCGAGCGACACCAGTGCAGAACGCTGCACCTTGAGGGCGCCACTCAGGCTTCCGTACCACTCAGGCTTCCGCTCAGTCAGCTGACTTGAAGGGCCAATCACCATCCACCAGGCCCTATAAAGAGCTCAGTCTTGGGGATCACATATCTCTTGGGTGAGGACATGATTTGCCAATTGCCTGCAGGCAGCTCTGGTCCCCCTGCCTGGCTGGGCACCTGCCTCTGGCCCCTCTGCCACCCTGCAACTCAGCCCTCCCTCCCTCCCTCCCTCCCTGTTCCAGACCACACACCTGCTTCTGGCCCACCTGAACGGACAGGCAGCTTCTCACTCCCGTGTAGCACCCCACCCCCACCCCCCACACTCCAGGTCTGGGAATACAGCCATCTGGAGCCTGACTCTTGCCAAAGTCTGACAGCTAGAAATGCTTTGGGAGTTCGACAGGCTGCTGGAGAATCCCCACCTTCATCCGATGTCAAATCCTGAAACTTAGACTTTGAATTTTAAATCTGTTAACTCACGGAATTTAATTTCTCAGGAGCGGTTAATTTCAAGGACAGACACAGGTGCTAATGCCTGCTTGTAACTCACCCCTCTGGCTTATGAGTTCTGGTTCCTAAGCCCGGATGTGTGGGGGGGGGGGCAGCTGTGGCCTGTGGTGGATGGAGTGCTACATTTTGGAGTACGGGAGCTTGTCATGACATCCCCCTATAGTCACTAAGACTATATAACAACAACAACAACCCCAATCAACTGGAAAAGTCTTCCTTGCAGTGCTTTCTCCTCCTCCTGCCACTTGGCCTTACTTTAAAACTTGCTAGACTTCATTTGAAGTGGGTTGAACTTGAAGTCTCCAAACTCTTTTGAAGTGGGTTGCATTAGTTTTAAGTGCATACAAATTGAAAATGGAATTATAAAACCATCCCACATAAATAGAAGAGTTATATTGGAATGCTAGTCTTGGCATGTTTACTCAGAAGTCAGTCCCACTGGTCTCCTAAAAACGATGTCAACAGCAGCAGCATCTGAACACTTCTGCGGATGATGTAGGAGAAGTCCTGGAGCTCTGCACCCCCTCAAGTATACCCTTGGCTGTGTGATTACTCAGTCGTGAGAGAAAATCACTTTGCACATGCTCAGATGCAGTGGCATTGCATAAAGATTCTGAGTACAGCCTGGACTCATAGTAAACCATGCAGATTAACCCTGGGTGGTGGGATGCCGGAAGGAGATCAGCCGTGATCTATTGGGAGAAATCTGGGTGGTTCCCTGTTGCTACTCTGCTTATTTTGCTATATTCTATTGTTGTCAGTCACTTCGATTTGCCTTGGCAAGAAAGGCAGGGGTATTAATGTTTAAAAATAAATTAAATAGCTCAGAAAGGATTTCTGACTCCCATTTGTTTACCAATAGCAACAACATGAAGGTGGGGTGGTTTCCCCCCCCCCTTTTCTTTTTCTAAATATGGCTGCTGTATCAAAGAAAGCCGGGGAGAAAATCAGGAGTGGATTTCTGTGTGGAAGAACTGTGAGTTCTTTCAGTTCAGGTCCTGAAAAGGAATCTCTGGGTTTTGCACGTGCTCAGGAGCACCCTGTTCCTTCAGTTGTCTAAGTGTCATTTTCCACTCCCAAGCCTCTCTTGTGCACCTGGTTCTTGCTGGTGGACCCACCTGGGAGACCCCTCAAGGGAGGTGGACTGACATCTGTCCTGTCCCCCCCCCATGCTATAGGCTGCTTCTTCTCTTCCAAAGGGGGGGCCTGCAAAGGTCTGTTAGCAAGTACAAAATCCTATCTGTTAGAATTTTACAGATAGTTACAGATTTTTTTTTACAGATAGTTACAGATCTTAATTTGCTGGCTCTGTCCATTTTCATGCAAAGGTGATGAATTACACCCATGAACAAACCATTGACACGACATTTCTTGCTTGCAAATGGTTCACCTTTCACCTGAATCCTGCAGCTCATTCCACACACCCTCCAACACTCAACAGAGATAAATAAGTGTGGAATTATGTTTGAAATATTAACTCCAAAGTATATATTTATAACCCAGAAAGCAGATTTTTTTGAAAATCTGGGAGTCATAAATTGCACTAAGATGTCACACAACTCACTCCCCAAATGATAAAATGGCCAGGATTTTAGTCCTCATCAGCAAATTGTGAGACCCAGTTCCCATTTCATAGAGATGCTGCTGCACCAGCGAAGACAGATGATAACCTTCCTTCAGGACTCAGGCAGCCTATCCAGATGTGCATTTTAAACAGGCTGGAATGTGTCTCACTTCAAAGCAGTATGTTATCACTTGCAGATTGCAGTGCAAGGCGGCCCCTTTGGAAAAGAGGGGGGGGCTGGAGGCACTTTCAGATGTGTGTGGGGTTCTTCTTTTGCTGCCACTTCTTCTTCCTCCCCCTGGGCTATGAAAGCCAGAGGGACCACCATGGAGAGAGGGGGGGGGGGCAAGTGGACTGCCTCCTCCCATAGTGCTGCATTCACTACACCCGAAACTCTGCTCCAAGTGCCCCCCCCAACTGAACATAGGAAGTAGCCTTCCACTCAGGGCTGGAGTATTGTTTCGGACTCCCGGCAGCAACCCGACACACTTTCTATCCCAGACCGGCCACCCTGAATGGCATGTCGCATTTTGCAACAGCCGTAAAGCATGCTGTGCCGCTGGAACGCGAGTTCTGAGGATGCAGTGGCCCAATCGGATTGGGCCGCTACCTGCACATGGTGTGAAGACAGACTTCCTTTGGCCGGCCACCCTTTATCTACCCATGAATGTCTTTGTATGGAGGTCTCAAGTTTTCGAGGCCTCAAGTTTTACCCAGCGTGTAATTCATCTGTGGAACTCCTTGCCACAGGATGTGGTGATGGCACCTGGCCTAGATGCCTTTAAAAGGGGTTTGGACAGATACATGGAGGAAAAGACCATCACAGGTTACAAGCCATAAGCAACCTCCTGGCTTTAGAAGTGGGGTTTCTCTGTGCCAGGTGCAGGGGAGTGGCAGCAGGAAACAGGTTATCTTGTTGTCTTGTGCTCCCTGAGGCATGTGGTGGGGCCACTGTGTGATACAGGAAGCTGGACTAGATGGGCTTTTGGCCTGACCCAGCAGGGCTCTTCTTGTGTTCTTATGTTCTTATATTCGTGTTACACGAGAAGGAGATTGCGCCCCAGCCAGTCTCTTCTGGAACCATTCTTCTTCATAATCCCAGAAAGAAGCCTTTGCAAATGTAACTCTTGAGAAGATTCAGGGTGCTCTGCTCAGTGCACCCTGTCATCGGGGCAAAAACAGCCGAGAAGAGAGAACTTTGCTCACACAGTTCTATGCATAGTGGCACAAATCCGAGACCTAGCGCAAGAAATTGAGCCATATATGCCAGACAGTGGAACAAAACAGCTGTCACTTTTAGCCAGTGATGTCGACTTGAGTCTATTGACTCCGACTCGAGTCAGACTCAAGTTGCGTCAATGTCTTGACTCGGATTTGACTCGCCGATTGTAAAAGACTCTAAAGACTTGACTTGAGACTTGGGAGTCTTTTACGACAAATCGAATTTCATTCAGGTTTAGACCCATTTTCCCCATTAAATAGAAAGGGACTCTCAACTCGCAACCAAAGACTCTGGACCTGGGGGCAAAGACTTGGGACTTGACTTGAGACTTGGAGTCAGAGACTTGATCCACATCCCTACTTTTAGCCAAAAAGAGGCTTCCATGTGTGTAACAGAGGGCTGGTTTGGATGAGGACTGGCCAGCTTCCACTGGCCCCGCCCACCTTGATGAGGGGCACTTAAGCCCACTCCCCATAATCGCATGGGGGTGTGACCATCCAAACATGTGACTTGCATGTGATTTAAATGCTATTTTCATGTCATTAAAGTACTATTTAAAGCATGTGGTGAGGAGCTGTTCAGTCCACCTAGCAATTATGTTTATGCCCCTAGCGATTAAGGGCAGGAGGTGTGGTCTAGTGGTTGAGTAGCCTAGTTGCCCTGCCTGAAGAACAACTAGGACGGGATCAGTTCGAGACAACCGGAAGCTGCCGACAAGCTACCGACAGCTGTGATATCTCAGCTGACAAGCTGAGATAGCCTGTGCTGACCCTCTGTGGGAGAGAGGAGTCGCTGTCGGACCTCAGAGCTTGAAACCGTGTGCAGCCGGTGAGATACCACATCGTTGCAAGGAAACAGCTGGAGAAGACGGGTTCTATGCAAACAGAACATTTATTGTAAAAACCTCTACAGGGGGGTTAGAAAAGCCTGCCTGTGTAAACAGCCTTGAATAAAGTCCGAGGAGAAATCTGATGGCAGAAAGGCGGTATATAAATACAGGTGGTATTATTATTATTATTATTATTATTATTATTATTATTATTATTATTATTATTATTATGCGGAATGGCATACCAGGAAGGGAGGAGACACAGTGCACTCATGCCCCTTATGTCATGATGGACCAGGCCAACAGACAATATTGTCCAGACCAGACCAGAATTTCTCAATCAGGCTGTGTATTCCATGTACAAAGTTCCTACAGAGAAGTATTCGGATCCAGGCCAATGGGGTGCCAGCAAAATATAGTTTTTCTACTTTTATCCCTGCTCTTCCCTCACTTCCTCTTCAGCTCAAACCCCACAAAACTCGGGAGCTGCCCCATGTGTCCATATTCCGAGAAAACTCCAACCCAGAAAATCCATCCATAGTTCTCATTAGCCTTTGAGAATACTAATCTAGAGCAGAGGTTCTCAACCTCTTCCCGGCCAAGTACCACCTCTGGCGCCACTCTCCTGCTGTGTACCACCGGAAGTGACTGGCGATGACTGGCGATGGTGACTGGCGATGGTGGGTAGGAGGCTCTTGGCGAGTGGGAGGGCCCTTCTCAATGTTCCCAAGAGGCTTGGTCAAAGGCAGGAGCCTCTCAGGAGTGAAAATGCGTTGCCAAAAATGCCGCGACGGAGCAGTCCGAGTACCACCAGCAGTCCGAGTACCACCAGCAGTCGGCCGAAGTACCACTGGTGATACTAGTTCCACTAGTTGAGAACCCCTATTCTAGAGGAAGGAGACTGTACTCACCAGCCTAAAGCAACATCTCATAGCTTGGAGGAAGGAGGGAAACAGAGAGGTGGGGGGAAGGAGTTGGTTTGTTCGATCATTGTTTGTAGCTCAGCAAATGAATCTGTGAAAATCTCTGAGCTGCAGCTCAAAGCGCAAAGCTGAGCAGAGCCAGTGAGGAGAGAGTTAAATTAGGAGGCTGGGAGGAGTTCTCATGAGAGAACGACTGTCAAGGATGCTAAAAGGAGTATTTAAAAAGGTGAGCCCCAGAAGACGGGATAATTGGAGTTCTGCTGTTTCTAATCTAAATTAATAATCCAGTCTGAGATCACAAATGAAAGCTGGCAAAACTTGCTAAAGAGAAGAACCAAGATTTATGTTTTTTCAAACCATATTTGGTGGAACAGAATTTAATGTTAAGTTACAATCAGCAGAAACTGATGCGGGCAGACGGGGTGGGTGGCAAAATAGCCTCTGTACAGAGAACGCCATGTGCTTGAACAACCGGGGGTGGGTGGGAGCCCAGCGCAGGTGTTGGCACCAGGTTGCAGAGGGCCCTGCGAGTGGACCCCCCACCCCCCAGTGGTGCATTTGAGAGTCCCTTGGAGTGCTAGGAGATCAAATCAGTCAATCCTAAATGAAATCAACCCTGACTGTTCCCTGGAAGGACAGGTACTGAGGCTGAAGCTCAAATATTTTGGCCACCTAATGCGAAGAGAGGAGTCTCTGGAGAAGACTCTGATGCTGGGAAAGATTGAAGGCAAAAGGAGAAGGGGAAGGCAAAGGATGAGATGGTTAGACAGCATCACCGATGCAACCAACATGAAAATGAGCGAACTCAGGAAGATAGTGGAGGACAGGAAGGCCTGGCGGGATACGGTTCATGGGATCACGAAGGGTCGGACACGACTTAATGACTGAACAACAACAACTGCCACCGGTACTGAGGATTTGGGGGCAGGCCAGTCTATGGGCCCTTGGCCACTGCCCCCATGGCTGACCTCTGACACCATTCCTGCCCATTCCCCTTCTCTGTTGTGATGCCACTGGCGTCGCTCCCGTGAAGCGACGGGAGCGGGTCGCCTCGGGGCGACGCGCGCACAGGGGTGACGCGCATACCTCCGCATGCACCCCCGCGCGCCACCTCTGTGACGCGGGTCGCCCTCCGGACGTTCCGACGGAGCGTCCGATCTGGCCAGCGCTCCAGGGCCTTCTGAACGAAGGCCCACTGCGTCAATACGCAACCTTTTTCGGGTTTTGCGCATGCGCAGACCGTTTTGAGGGCAAGAGGGCAGGCCCTTGCCCTCAAAACGGTCTCTGCGCATGCGCGAAAACCGGAAAAGGTTGCGTATTGACGCAGTGGGCCTTCGTTCAGAAGGCCCTGGAGCGCCGGCCAGATCGGACGCTCCGAGGCCGGCTCCCGGGCCGGCCTCGGAGCGTCCAGAGGGCGACGCGAAGGGGCGGGGGGCACCCGGGGGGCCCCCCAAAGGGCATCACTAGGGTGACGCGCGCGCCCCCGCCTTGGGGTGTCGCGCGTCCTAGTGACGCCAGTGTGTGATGCCCTTCCCTCCCTTAGCTACATTCTTAGAAAACGATGGGCAGAGGGGGCATGATTTGGCTAAAATCAGGCAGAGCAGCTCAGGACTAGGGCTTGTGGATTTCAGTAAGGGAGGGGTCCCCTATCTTGTCTCCCACAGTTCAAGCACAGTCATCAAGTCCTTTTTGGAGGTCAAACTGGATATGACTTTTAAACATGTTGCTTGATGCCAATCCCATCTTCCCCACTTGGAGAAAAAAAGCCATGGGGGGGGGGGAGAGGCAATTCGGATCAGGACTTCAGTGGGCCAATTGCTGAAGCTAAGTGGGTGTGACCTGGGTGGTGACATCAACGTACGGCAAGTTACACTGGCATAAGTGCTCTTACACAGGGGGAACTACTGTTACAAGAGTTACACAGGATTGCGCCCTTAGGGAATTATGGTAATATTGTTTCATTTTCTCTGTTCACTTCAAGCCAATCTGCAAACTTCACTATTTTAGCAACCTGTTGTGGGGTTTTGTGCCTGTTCTTGAGGCTCCCTCTGCTGGGCATTTGTCGTTATTGCATCCATCTGGTCAAGCTTTTTCTTTGTGTGCATTCAGCTGAGTTCAGGCCTTTTTTATGACTCTGCTTTTACTTTTTATACCCCTTTCCCCCTCCCCATTTTGTTTAATTCTTATTCTTTTTTGATGTTTAACAAACCATTTATACTTTGACTCCTTGCCTAACTAGTTCATTTTCACAGGTAATTCAGTGGGTTGTCCCATCTGATTGCTCACGGGTGCTACTGGGGGTTTGAGTTTTAATAAGAACCCCTGGGGTACAGTACTTTCCTGGGAGTGGGGTTTTCCCTGATGCCCCCTCTGCATGGTCTCTGTAGCCTGGGATGGTGGCAGCAGAGAGAATTACCAGCTTCCCTTCCCATTCAGCTGCTGACTTGGGGAAAACGGAGACCAGGACGGGGTGTGTGAGTGCTAACCACCAACCACTACTCCCCTTAGGCTGCCTTCTCCCACTGCTTCCTTGACAGCTCTGCAGATAGCAAGGCAGTAATCAGATGAAGCTGAATTGGTGGGGGGGGGGGTATTGTGCCTGGGTTTTTATAGACTTTCCATCCATAGGATCTTATGGAATCCTTTGTGGGGTGAACTCATCAAAGGGCCTTTGTTTGTTGATGTTCCTTGATGGCTTTTACTGAACCTCAATGGGTGCTGCTTTTGTCCTCACACCTGGCTGAGGGTGCAGCTGATTCATTCGTGTGCCTCCTGGTCCTGGATTAAGTTTGGTCATGGAGCTGGTAAGGACAGTCAGAGATGGGGATACTTCTTTTATTTTGTTCAATTTATTTTTCCCAAAGTCAAGAGCCCTTACGTAGAAGGTGGCTGTAGTAAATTTGCTGCTCCAGCAAGGAACAGTTACTCCATTTGAATTTTGAGGTGTGTGTGTGTGTGTGTGTGTGTGTGTGTATGATTACTCAGTTAATAAAATATGTGGCTTTCTTGGCCTGTGGTTCTGAGGGCTCTTACTATAAATCCATGGAAAAGTAGCATTAATGTTCTGTGCTGCACTCCCCTTCTGAACATCCAGCACCAAGTGTCCATCCAGCATATGCGTATCTCTTTCACACCTTGAAATAAACAAAAAACATAAAAGATGGACCAGGTGACAATAATCGCACCTGAAAGCACTAATTATCAACAGTCACCACTTTCACCGGAGAACAAAAATGATATAGGCCTGCTTTACAGAGCCAGAGCTCTAGATCATCTGGCTTAGTATTATTATTAATTAATTATTAACAGTATTTATATACTGTTATCCTGTATTTATGTACTGTTATTATCCACGCACTAACTGTCAGTGGCCCTCCAGGTTTTCTACATTGGAGTCTTTCTCTACCCTCACTGTAGAGCAGTGTTTTTCAACCGGTGTGCTGCGGCACATTGGTGTACCGCGAACGTTCCGCAGGTGTGCCGCGGGAGATTTGGAGCACAGCGGTTGAAAACTCCTGAAAAACTCTTCTGGGTTCTTATGGCTCTGTTTTTAAGGCAACTGTCTGTAGTAATGAATTCTCTGTCCCTCTTCTTCCATCGGCTCTACAGACAATTTGTTACTACAGACAGCTGCCCTAATAACAGAGCCACAGAACCCAGAAAAGTCTCCCAGAAGCCAGAAGTGACATCATAAGAGGCGAAGACCATAGAGAAGGCCATAGAGCGCAGTATGTGAAAATAAATAAATATATCAAGGGAAGAAAAACGATGAAAATCGTTGCGGTAGAGACAAGGGATTGTATATGGGCCTCTAAGACTGAGCTGCAGCCCATCCCAAAGAAAGTAATTGCAAATAGCTATGACAGACTGAAATTCTTTAATGGAGCAAATATTTATAAATCCCCCCCTTTCTTCCGCCCAATTATTTTCACAGCCTCAGATGCTGTTAGCCTAGTCATTTCAACACATCCCTACAGCCAGAGACAGAATAATGGTCTAAAGACAATTAAAAACCTGTCCATTCAAACAGATTTTCTTCATCAAACAAAACTTTATTTGCTATATACGCATACATGCGCCTGCACACACAGACATGCACAGAGGTAGATAAAAGCTGCTGCTGGTGGACTCATTTGGCAGCTTTGTTGATTATGCATTGTAATGAGCCCCATTACATAATTAAAAGAGGCTTCTCCTTATTGCATTTTAGAGCTAATTAACATTTTATGCAGTCTGCAATGGACACTTTGGGCTGCGGAGAGGAGCCGTAATTATGCATTTTTCTCCTTCAAGCTGTTTATGCATTATTAATTAATATTAAATCTCTTGATTAATAGCTAATTTGTAAGTCATCCCACCATATTTCTCACATAAGGATTCCCCCAACACATTCCTAACCCCTTCCAAAATACTGTAGTAAGGATGAAATAAAAAGACCAGACTTGGATCCACAAGCTCTGGGATTGCCTCTTTATGAGAATGGCAGATGTTATTCCAGAAATTCCAGTTGTCAATGGTTTAATTAGATGGATCCATCTCAGAGGCTCTGGCAAGCCCCAGCAGGCATTAATGAATTGGTTGGAGCACTGCTTGCTTTCTCTCTCTTTGTACAACTTAACACAACAAATGAAATTCACTCGTTTATCACAACTCAGGAAGCCCAGGCAAATGCAGCAGGAAGGGTCAGAGTAATTGACGCAAAGCAGCCCCCCCCCTTCTCCTGGCTTGAGCAGTCAGGATAGTCCCAACCTTGATTCTACCTGACAGACTGTTGCAATTCGGCAGTGACAAATGAGATGATAGAGAAAGAGAGATTAGACCAGCACATGGGAAGGCGTCTCCTGCTTTCAACGGTTCTGTGGGGGCATCTCTGAAGCCTTTGTGTCGGAGTACAGCGAGAGAATTTATGAGGTGCAACTTATTGCCAAGGTTCAAACCCACAGAACACACACTCAGCGCAATCCTGACTAAGGATCTGGCCGGTGGCCCAGGGCCGCGCACCGGATCCTGAGCCCGGGCTGCCCCTCGACCGGCGGGCTGGAGGTCTACTCATGGAAGGGGATGCTCATTCCCTTCCCCGAGTGTAAACCGGGGCCAGCCCTATCGGCCTCCTCAGATTTCCGCCAGTTAAATTGCTGGCGGAAGTAGAGGAGGCCGTGTAACAGCCTAGCTGGCCTGGCGGGGACGGGGATATGGCCGATGCCATCTCCCGCTCCCTCCTGTGCCGGCTACACCCCTCCCTCACCCGCCGAAATGCCCCTGCACCTGCTGGATCCATACCTTCTCCGGCGGCTGCCCGGGCATTCTGGCAATGGAGCGAGGGAGGACAGCCTCTGCGCCAGCCTCCCTTGCTACCAAGTAGTCGCTAACGTGCTTTACGGCACGTTCGCGACTGCTTCTGGCGATGGAACGCTCGTTCCGTCGCTGGCCCCTTTTTCAGGATTGCGCCCGCCCACAAGCAAATAAGGAGGACTAAAGCTTTTTCTCTGGCTTTACTAGAGTGATTTATTCCTGTAGACTGGAAAGCAACAGAGCAGGATTAAAAGAAAATGATGCCAAGCTAGCTTGGCGATCATCACACCATCCCATCTCAGCCCACCTGTTTATTAAGCTCTTTGGAGGCTCCTCTTCATGTTCGACCAACATCTGAGTTGCATTTTCGTGGGAAAAGAGAAGACTGTCCTCCAGATTCGTGTCCTCCACCCCCACTACTGTTCCTCCAGATTCGACAAAGGCTCTATCTCGTCCAGCACGCTTTTTCCAACAAAGGCTAGTCAGATGCCACCAGAAAGCGTACAAGCAGAGCGTGAAAGTGATGACCATGTCCTGTTATTTGCTCCTAGCAGCTGGTCCTCAAAGGTATACTGCCACTGAACATGGAAGTTCCATCAGATAACATCACCAATAGTCATTTGACAGACCTACCCAGGATTAATTTGCCTACTCCTTTTTAAAGCCATATTAGTGGCCATCATTGGCCACTAATATGGGCCAATGATGGCAGTAAAGTCTCTTAATTAATTGTGCATTGCATGAAAGTATACTTCCTTTTGTCCATTCTGAATGTAGCAGCCATCAGCCTCATTGACAATCCCTAGGTTCTAATGTAGCAAGACAGGTAGAAGTGGAGCATGTGTATTCATCCGCAGGAGAATTTTGTGGAGAATTTTTGGAAACAGTTTTTTTTCAGCTGTCGTCCCAAGGCCAAGTCTACTGAAACATCCACCTCTTCTTCTTCAGTGTCTTTGCCTCCGTGTCCCTCCTTTATGACTCGCATACGAGAAAGAGAGACTCCTGAAATACTTCTATGCACTTTCGCATCCTGTGGATACTTTAGTAGCAACTTGAGCTTCCTGAAGTTTTAATAACAGAACAGGCCATGACTTTTCCTCGGTTATATCCAAGTTCTTAGTCATTGCCTCCATGTTGCGTCTGTCTGTGTGCATTTGGGGTCAGACAGCTGCTTCAATGCACCGTGAAGGATGTTTCAATATAACCTTCCCCCTGGGATGTGAAACAATCATCCCTTTTGATCCCCTGCCAAACAGACCCAGCCTGCACACTGCGACAAAGTGACTTTATTTGCAGTTTAACCAGGCAGTAATTTTATTTGTCAGAGACCACTCTGCCTCTTGCCAGTCTTTGAATGCTCATAGCGGGAACTGGTTTGCTGAGCTCTTGGCTCGTGTATTCTCACATGTTATGTATCACCCACTCTGCAATCAAGAAGGACTCTCCAGGGATTCTGTGGGTGGGTGCAAATGAAAGGCCAAGGGAAACAGGCCTTTGGCAAAATGACACATTGCCCATAAGGCCCTGGGCATACAGGGCTGACCCAAGACCTCCTGGCCTCAATCCCCCCCCCCAATGCTGCCTCTACACGCACATGCGCACCTCCATGGATGTGAGGGAACCTAAGAACATCAGAAGAGCCCTGCAGCTGGATCAGGCCAAAGGCCTGTCTGGTCCAGCTTCCTGTATCTCACAGTGGCCCCACCAGGTGCCTCAGGGAGCACACAAGACAACAAGATACCTGAGCACACAGACAACAAGATACCATTCAGAGATAGCCTATTACTAAGACCAGGAGGTTACTTATCCCCATCATGGCTTGTAACCTGTGATGGACTTTTCCTCCATGAATCTATCCAAACCCCTTTTAAAGGCATCTAGGCCAGGTTCCACAGATGAATTAATTACACACTGAGTGAAGAAATATTTTATTTTGTCCGTTCTAACTCTCCCTCCACTCAATTTTAATGCGTGTCCCCTGGTTCTAGTGTTGTGAGAAAGGGAGAAGAATTTCCCTCTATCCACTCTCTCCATCCCATGCATAATTTTATAAGTCTCAATCATGTCCCCCCTCAGGCGCCTTTTTTCTAGACTGAAAAGCCCCAAACGCTGTAGCCTTTCCTCATAAGGGAGGTGCTCCAGCCCACGAATCATTCTGGTTGCTCTTTTCTGCACCTTTTCCAATTCAACTATATCCTTTTTGAGGTGTGGTGACCAGAACTGGACGCAATACCCCAGATGTGGCCTTACCATCGATTTGTACAAAGGCATAATGATATTGGCCGTTTTATTCTCAATCCCTTTTTTAATGATCCCGAGCATGGAATTGGCCTTCATCACAGCCGCCGCACACTGGGTCGACACTTTCTTCGACCTGTCCACCAGCACCCCAAGATCTCTCTCTGCTGATCCGTCACAGACAGCTCAGAACCCATTAGCGTATATGTGAAATTTTGATCTCTTGCCCCAATATGCATCACTTTACACTCCCAGGCAGGCTGGGAGGGCACACGCACACTTACATCCCTTTATTTACCAGGAGTGTGACAAGCCCTCAAAACATTCATGCTTTTTAGACTCATTGGCATCTCTGAATAATTTGGGAAAGCATCAGATATGAAATCTCATAAACTTTCAGCTGTTAAATAATAAACACCATTGCATATCAGTATCTAATACAAGTAATCATTGCAGGTTGGTATTAAATGCTGTCACATACTAAAAAGATATGTCATGTCAACTATCAAATACTGGCATGTGTCAACTGTCGAAAAGAAAATCAAATGCCATAGAATGTCAAATGCAGATCCAAATATCCACATATATGCTGTACTCAAAGGAATCTGAAAGCTGAGGATGATTCAACACCAAGATTCACAAAGGAGAATTTTAAACAGAGGTTTTGTTCCGTTTTGCATTACCTTCTGGTTATTATTACCAAAGGGGGGAGGAGAGGATGGGATGACACCAAGAAGGCCACCCCAAAACAGAATGCGAGACCCATATCTGTATACTATTATAACCTTAGTGCCTGAGCTTGCCTACCCGTAGGATTAGAGGTCATTACACTTAGAGAAGAAAGATCATCATAATTTATACAAATATCACCATTAATGTACATACCGTATTTTTCACTCTATAAGACACACTTTTTCCCCCAACAAAATATGGGGAAATGTCTGTGCATCTTATGGAGCAAAGTGTAAAAAAAAATGTCTTGCTTTTAACACTTACCTGGTGGTTATTTTGCAGCTCCAATCTTCGTTTGCCCCAGCTCCGAGTCGCGTTCGACACCTGGGCTAAGTTCCCAGGCGCTGGACACGACCAGGAAGCTCTGTGCTAACATCGCAGCAACTGCGATGTTTGCGCAGAGCTCCCAGTCGCATTTGGCGCCTGTGCGAAGTTGCCTGACGCTGAACGCGACTGCAAGCCCTCCGGAAACATTCGAGCTACTTCGATGTTTCCGGAGAGCTTGCAGTTGCGTTCAGCGCCTGCGCTAAGTTGCCTGACGCTAGATGCGATTTCAAAGCCCTCCGGAAACATCGGAGGAACTCGGATGTTTCTGGAGGGCTTTGAAGTCGCGTCCAGCATCAGGCAACTTGCGCAGGCGCTGAACGCGACTGCAGGCTCTCCGGAAACATCACAGTTGCTGCGATGTTTGCGCAGAGGTTCCTGGACACGTCCAGAGCCTGGGAACTTAGCCCAGGCGCCGAACGCGACTCGGAGCTGGGGCAAACGAAGACTGGAGCTGCAAAACAAACACCAGGTAAGTGTTAAAAGCAAGACATTTCCCCCCGATTTTTTGCTCCATAATACACATGCGTTCTATGGTCCGGTGCGTGTTATGGAGCGAAAAATACGGTAATAATGAGCTTCCTAGTAGATGACAGAAACAGCTGCTCACCCCTCTCCAAAGTGAAATGATGTTCTTGGCTTGGGAAAAAGGAGGTGTGGCTTCTTTCTTCCAACCCTCTCAGGCACATATTGCTCCCCTAAATCAGTGCAACGATCCTATGGGCCTCAAGCTGTGTGGGAAGCAGAAGAGCTCCAACTGCCGTTTAGAGATTCCCTTCTCCTCAGCCCCACTGTTGTGATGTACAACAACAGGGGAAGCAGGGAGACGTTGCCAGCAGCTGCTCCAAATTTCAGGAACTTCCTTCCTCCAGAGGGTTATCAAACACATAGCTTACACTCTTTCAGTTGGGATTGGCATTCTGGGGCCACGCTGGAAAGAACAGTTTTAAAATGTACATTCTTCTCCTCTCTTTCTTCACATCCATGTTGTTACCTGACTTGAACCTCTGGGATAGGTCAAGGTATAAAGCCAACTACATAAATAAGCCCTTAGCCCTTTTCACATGTTCAGTGGATGTGTGTGGGTGGGGTGGAGAAGTAGAAGGATCTCCAGCCACTCATCTGAAGGTCTGACTCGAACCTCTATATGTGTGTAGGTTTGGAATGCACAATCAAAGACTCTACCTTTTGCACGCGGGACATAGCAGCTCTGTCCAAACCTTAGGATTCACACATGGAAGACTGGAGCAGGGACAGGAAGCATGGTCTTGCCCCACCCTGCATGTGTTCATTAGCCACAAATTCCAAATGCTTGCCCAGGGCTATTTAGTTTGGGGGCAAATTCAGCCAGTGCTGAAGTGGCAGCTCCGTGTTTGAGGGGTTCCTTGGCACGTTGCCCTCCATGGGCCCCCTCCTACCTTGATGGGTCCCAGATATTCCCTGCCTCAATGGGACTCCCTCCCTCATCAAAGGACAGCTGTGGTGGGGTCTTCTTGCAGTCATCTGTGGTGTTGGTCGGCCAGAAGCAGCAGCAGCTTAGCAGTGACCAGCAATGTCCGAACCAGCCCAGGGGTCAAGGCAGGGGTCAGTAGTGAGAGCCCCACTGCACTTGGCCCTGGCAACTGCTCTAGGATACCTTGCTCTGATGCTGCCCCTGAGTTCCGGATAAAAGACCATAATGAGAAATGTATCCTAGGCCAGGGGTTCTCAACCAGTGGTACTAGTACCACCAGTGGTACTTCGGCAGACTGCTGGTGGTACTTGGACCACCGGACCACTGGAATTCTGCTCTGACGCAGTGCTTTTGGTGGCGTGTTTTCGCTTCCGAGAGGCTCCCGCCTTTGGCCGAGCCTCGTGGGAGCACTGAGAAGGGCCCTCCCACCTGCCCAGAGTCTCCTACCTGTGTTTTCTGGCCTCTGAAAACTTGAAAATCTGGAAATAACTGGCAATGATGTCATTGCCAGTCCCTACCAGTGGTACTCAGCAGGAGAGTAGCGCCAGAGGTGGTACTTGGCCGGGAAGGGGTTGAGAACCCCCTGCCCTAGGCTCATTTGCTAAAGGCCCTCATAAATTCTTGAAATATGCCCACAAATGTCAGAAAATTATTTTGTCGTCAGACTTGTTATTGACATTTACCAATGGACTTTGTCAACATTCTCCAATCATTGCTGGAAACGAGTCATCGTCATTATCCAAATGCACCTGGTTCTGCTTCTATCCTTTGTCAAAATAATTATGAAATACTCCCTGAAGCAGCATTACAGTCATTTGCATGAAAACATGAAAACCTCAATGAAAACATTTGTCCACTCTACTCTCCACCACCCAGGTTCTCAATAAAGGTGATTGTGAGCTCCACCATCTTTAATTAGTTGTTCTTCAACATAAGGCTGACACACATTACTGCAAAATAGGCAAATCTTCCCCAGACGAAGCTTTTGTTTTGATCTCTAATCTGCACACCACATCTCCAGAGGGAGATTTCAGTCTCCCCCAGGCAGATCCAGCACCTGCTAATATTCTGGGGCATGATGAGCTCGGCACATTCTCCTTAATTGTTTCCTTGAAGCTTAATTACATTATGACTGCAAGAGCTCATTTGCTGCCTATATGGTGACAGTTAATACAAAACCGCCCCACAATGAATGGGGCTGACAGGGGCAGCAACAACCCCCAGAGACACACCTGCCTGCATGGGCTGCACCTGTTTGTTTGTAAAAACCTGCATTCATGGCTTATTGTCTGCTAATATTTACAGTGGCAATGGCACTAAACAACATTCCCAGCAGTGCTCTTAAACAAACAGTTGAGCATATGACGCCCATATCTGAACATAACAGTCTTAGTTGTTGGCATGGGATCACAGCTCATCATGCCAGAAAAACCTTGTTCCCCCACCCCACCCACCTTGATTCAAGGCAGATCATTTACTTGTATCATCATCATCATCATCATCATCATCATCATCATCATCATCATCATCATAGTTTGGAATCAAATAGGGCAGAGAAGTAGGGGGCATTTCAGGTCAACTGTTGCAGCTGAAGTTGCTTCAAAGACACAGGAACAGACCAAGCCAGCTTTTTCTGATCAGATGGCAACCCTAATTGCCCTGAAGGATGGACACCGTTTTTTTTTTTTTTTTTTTTTTTTTTGGTAAGCCTCATTGTTAATCTCTTGGCCTGGCCCTTATCAGCCATTGGCATCCTCAAGAAAACAATGTTCTAAGCCCAGATTGCAAATGCACTTTAATTCGCCAGCAGCACCCGCCTTCTTCTGACCAGGCCAAGCAGCAAGGAGCAGAATGAAGAAGACAGCCATAAGTTTCTGTGGCTGTCCAGAACTGTAGGTTTCTAGTCGACACCCCTTTGAAGGCAAATGTGCTCAGAGCTCTGTAACTTGTCTGCCAAACTGATTAACACTTTAATGCTAATCTAAAAGCCAACCCTAGTTACACACACTGCATTCATTACATGGGATCCTTCCACCACCACCCCCAAACTGGGTCTTATCCATATGTAAATTAGTGTGAGAGTTTCCAGAGCTGTTGGCTCTTAAAGCAGGGCCCAAATGAATTCAAGTAATGTGATTTGCACATCTTTGTAAGACATGGGCCTCTGCTGGGCTTGATAAGGCAGGGGGGGGGCAGACTTTCTAGAAGTGCCTTCATAAGCTGTCTGTGTTTCAAATAAAAGGTTAGATTCAGGGAAGGGGGCCAGACTGGGGAGGGGCTATAAGTGGAATAGCACCTGCTTTGCAGACAAGAGGTCCTAGGTTCATGTCCAAACATCCCCACTTAAACAAACATCTCAGTGCCAAACTGCACAGTGGAGCTCCATTTTTTGGATGCCGCAACATCATTTGCTTTCACAAAAAAACAGGCAGTGGTGCATCTAATCTGGATCAGGACTATGGCATGAGGGGGAAGGGCTGTACCTGCAGGTTTAAGCCCTGCACGGACTTACCTGCTCCAGCAGGTCTTCGGCCATCCTCCGACGCATGGGAGGCTGCTCCGACTTGCGCAGTAGTGCGCATCGGCGGTGGCTGCTTTGCAACTGCTATAAAGCAACCTGTGCTGCCACAACACAAGGTACGCCGGTGCCCAGCTGGCATAGGATTGGGGCATTAATCTCAGTTTTCCGTATGTAAAATGGGCATAATAATGATTTACATCACATGATGACCGTTTGCTTATCACAAAGACATGGATCTTAAAAGTCTGATTTCTTATCATAGACGATCCGGGGGGGGCATCGCCGCCACATCCCCACGTGACCCGTCGGCGTGCGCTCAGTGTGATGATGCGCGTGCGCCCAGCGTAGCTCATCATGTCCCCCTGCCGTTTTTCAGCCTATTTTGGAGCCGACACAGCTCCAGGACGGGCGGGAGGGCCCAGCTCCAGGGCGAACACGGCGGAGGGAACGCGTCCCGGAGGTAAGCGCGCCCCCTTCGCCGCCACGGCCGGTCCCCGCCCTGGGGCCCACCGCACCACCACCAGCCCGCGACGCTTCCTCTTATTACATGTTATTCGTAGAACTTTTCTAAAAGGTCAACACAGAAGTGTTTCCCAATCCTCATTCTGCTTCAGACCAACATATGAGCAAGGCCAGGGGTTCCCAACCATTGTCGCTCGGTGTACCTCCTGTCATGGTCCAATTTTCTGAAGTACCCCTGCTAATTAATTTATAATGAATTAGCTAGTTAATTGGCTTAATTAATCAGCTAATTAATCAGTCCTAAATTAAAAAGGTAGTAACATTTTAAACATAAAAAATGTATTTAACTCCCTCCCTCTCTCTGTGAGTGTGTGAGTGAGTGAGTGGGAGGGTGGGCAAAACGGCTTCCGGGGGGGGGATTGGGAAGGGTGGACTAAAAAGCAGGGTCTCACGTCCTCCTACCTGCGCTCATGGCTGTGTCCAGTTGGCAGAAGGGGGTGGGGTGGGCAAATGGCTGGCAGATTTGGTGTCCTCCTTACACACAGATTATACCCCTCCCTTTCTGCTGAATCCCTTCTTTTCTCCCCCTCCCTAGCATGAGATGAAGGAATGGATGGAAAGATTCAGCCTCCACCCCCTTTTCCACCACAAACCCACCCCTCTTACTTGCTCACTCGGCGGCTTTGTCTGCAAAGTTGCCGAGGAACTCCTGCATCTGTGGAACTCCTTGCCACAGGATGTGGTGATGGCACCTGGCCTAGATGCCTTTAAAAGGGGTTTGGATAGATTCGTGGAGGAAAAGACCATCACAGGTTACAAGCCATAAGCAACCTCCTGGCTTTAGAAGTAGGGTTTCTCTGTGCTAGGTGCAAGGGAGTGGCAGCAGGAAACAGGTTATCTTGTTAGCTGTGTGCTCTCGGAGGCATCTGGTGGGGCCACTGTGAGATACAGGAAGCTGTACTAGATGGGCCTTTGGCCTGATCCAGCAAGGCTCTTCTTATGTTCTTATGTTCTTATGAATCGGAGCCTTTCTCTCCGTGTTGCTGCGTGCACGGGAGGACCTGCAAGGAGAGTTAATTTGCCTGAGCGGCGTCAGAAGGCAGAGCCAACGGCTCCCGCTACTATGTCTGCTGGGAAGCCGAGCTTGGGAGCTGCCGTGACTGACCGGTGGGAGCTTTCCACTTGCCCACGAGAACACATTGTCTGCGGGGCTTCTCTTCCCCTAACACTGAACCTCAGGAATTAAGCCGGCCACGAGGTTTCGCCCCATTCATGAAATCACTTCCTCCTAGCGCCTGGAGGAGGAAAGTGAGTCGCCAGTTGCAGCGCCCTGGAAATGGCAGCTTAAAACGCCGATGTCTTCCCTTCCCCACCTGCTCCGACCCATCTCCTAATAGGAGCGACTCCCAAAAAGTGGAAGTGTCAAATAAGCAGGCGTGGCTGAAAAAAAACCAACCATGGCTGATGCAGTTAAGCTTGCATCCCCTGCACCTACTGTTCCTAATCGGGTCACACTGGGGAGGAGGAGCTGGGGAATGGCGCCTTGTCCTTGCTTGCAGAAATGCAGAACTCCCTTGAGCTCCAATGCAAATGAGCACGGCAGAAGCGGCAGCGACTCCTTCCTTTCCTCTGAGAAGTGAGGAGGCTGGAGGGGAAAAGGTTAAGCGCTGCCGACTTGCCTCCAGTGTAGTGGCTGGGATAGCTTGTAGCTTGCAAGGGGTGGACGGGGAAGGACCTTGGCTGGCTTGTCATTGGAAGGTCCTGGGAGGCCAGGAACGCCACAGAAGCAAGACGTCCGAGGTGCTCCGGGCCCTGGGAGGCCAGGCTTCGGGGGCGGAGTTGCGGTGGTCCACGTGGGCACTTGGCGCGGCAAAATATATATTTAAAAGTCACGGTGCTGTGATCAGTTGCTGATCGCAGCTGATAAGGGACAGCCTCTGGCGTACCCCCGCCCGTCGGTCCACGTACCCCTAGGGGTACACGTACTACAGGTTAGGAACGCCTGAGCTAGGCTCTTGCTAGGACAGGAAGGAAGGACTTTAATATGCCTTTCAGCTCAAAATGTAGAACTCTTACAAAATTCTGTGGCATCCTCCACCATTCTTTTTAAGGTAAAACAGTGCTTCAAGGCACACCTAGACGGTGCTGGCTTATAATTGAAAATGCCTCCAGCCCCAGGTCAGAGCTGGGATTGGATAGAATCAATAGCAAAAAGGCCAGCCTGTCAACCCAGATCACATTGTTTCCATTTAATTTCCTCTTTACCAGCAAATCATGCACTCCTGTCACGGAAGGCTGAGGTACGTTTCGCAGTCGCACAGGTCACATTAAGACATTCGAACACCCAAGGCCCAGGGGATAGAAAGAATAATTAAAGAAGTATTTGCTCACATTGAAACAGGTAGCTAGACTGCTTTGTGAACAACGGTATGGGAAGCTGTTACAGGTTCTTAAAAGTAAGATATTTTTAAGACAGTGTTTCTTCCAGTTGAAGAAATCACCAGCCCTTTCTAACCTAATCCTCCCGGGTGCGTAATGAGGGTGGGGCCTGAGGGGCAGCTGCCCTGGGCGCAATGCCAATGGAGGGCACAATGCTGCCCACCCCAGCACCCCTCACCTCACTTTCGGCGAGCCAAATGTGGAGTCAGCCGATTGCTTCCCGCTTCCGCGCTGACTGTGAGTTGGAAGGACAGCGCGTGGATGCAGACAGGCAATCTGTAAATGGCCCTTTCTCCCGAGGAGTGCTCCAGCTCCGCTGGCGCGGGCTCGATCCTGACTAGGATGCAGCGGCTGCCTTAGGTGCGCCACCGCTGCATTCCAGACAGGATTGCGCTGTTAATAATATTATTTCTAGATAAAATAAATAAATAAAGCAGCAGATTTAAAAAATAAAAGGGAAATCTCCAAATTGCAACCTGGGAACTTGACTCTTCACCTACATTGGGTACCTGCAAGACCTACGGGATGTTGAAGGCATCCGAAAAAAGAAAGAAAATGGGATGGGGGAGACCAGAGGTGTTTCCACGGTAGGGGCCACACTGTAAGTCGCGCCCCGTCCTAGTACCGTGTTTACCAACCGGAAGGAGGAGGCCCCGCCCCCTCGCCGGTGGATCCATTCCGTGCTGCGAAGGTGACGAGCAGGGAGTCTCCTGCCCGTTCGCCTACGCAGAGTGGAATGGTTGCAACGGGGTGGGGCCTCCTCGTTCCGGTTGGTAAACACGGTATTAGGACGGGGCACGACTTACGATGCGGCCTCTACCGTGGAAACGTCTCTGGGGGAGACATTACAATTGGCCTGCTTGAGCCCCTCATGCTAGCTGGAACTTGGCACTGGAGCACTGTTGTCACAGTTGGTGACATGGCAATCATAACAGATTGCCATGTCACGGTGGGTCCTCCTTGCAAACTTGCAACAGTCCCAACTGGGCTCTTACTCAGCTCCTGCTCATTGGGAGAGCTTGCTGGATTGCTCCCCTGAGCCAGATCTGTCCATCATCTGTACCGTTGCACTTAATGACACCCAGAATTTGCCTGCTGAAGTAGATGTCTCCCCACAAGGCTGCCTTTGAGGGAGAACATCCAAATGGTAACAGATTTTACTTTTGGGGGTTCCAAGATCACTGCAGACGGAGACAGCAGCCATGAAATTAAAAGACGTTTACTCCTTGGAAGGAAAGCTATGGCAAACTTAGACAGCATAATAAAAAGCAGAGATATCACCATGCCAACAAAAGTTCGCGTAGTCAGGGCGATGGTGTTCCCAGTAGCAATGTATGGTTGCGAGAGTTGGACCATAAGGAAGGCTGAGCGCCGAAGAATAGATGCTTTCGAACTGTGGTGCTGGAGAAGACTCCTGAGAGTCCCTTGGACTGCTAGGAGATCAAATCAGTCAATCCTAAATGAAATCAACCCTGACTGTTCCCTGGAAGGACAGATACTAAGGCTGAAACTCAAATATTTTGGCCATCTAATGCGAAGAGAGGAGTCTCTGGAGAAGACTCTGATGCTGGGAAAGATTGAAGGCAAAAGGAGAAGGGGAAGGCAAAGGATGAGATGGTTAGACAGCATCACCGATGCAATGAACATGAAAATGAACAAACTCAGGAAGATAGTGGAGGACAGGAAGGCCTGGCGGGATATGGTTCATGGGATCACGAAGGGTGGACACGACTTAACGACTGAACAACAACAATCCAAATGGTGGCAAAAATATACTATTAAAAATCTGCTCATCGACTGACCTTGAATGGTCCTCCAAGACCTGCTGCCTGCTGCCTAGTGGTGGGCCCAGCCAGCCTGGCTTCTTATTTTGGCTGATGCCTGTTTTAAGGCATACAATCCTTTGGTTTTACTGTTTCTGCTGATTCTTTCGCTAGATGTTTTCTTACCAGCAAATTGAAGTGATAAATAAGGTATCAGGTATGGGCAGAGTCTTAATAAGCCACTGTGTTCAGTTTCGCAAACATTTCATATGGCTCTCAAGGGAATTTTCTTTCTGACAAGTTACTGCTCTGACCGAAGCACCAGGCCTCTGGGAACAACGAAACTTTTATTGAATGCATATGTGCCCAGCTTGTTTGGTTTGCTTAACCGTCGACACTCTTGCAGCCCAATCCGATCTGGGCCTTGTACTGCCAGGACATTGAACGCCAGGACACTGTCACACGCTTCTGGGCCGCTGGTGCAAATGGCCAGAGGTGCAACGCACACACTAGCAGCTCCCAGAGGCTGTGCCAGTGTTGGCAAGGTGGCGATGGGGCCAGGGAAGGGGAGGCTCAGTGGCGTCTTGGGGAGGGGGAGGGCATGGGTCAGGAGTACGCTGGAGGGGATAGATCTCAGCAGCAAAGGTGCATGCATGCCGGATCTTATCCCCAATTTTCTAGCTTGCCCCACATCCTTCCTCTCTTTGGACATACACCAGCAAAATAGCTGGTGTGGGTCTGAGGAGACCCATAGGCGACCAGAAGGCCTACCCAGAGGTCACTTACCTGTGGTTGACCTTCTGATTGCCCCCCCCACCACCATTGCTCCGTTGGTGTAGCTGCAAGCTATAGCATGGCAAAGGATAGGATAGGGCTGTTGGTCCATTATTTGCATTCCCCAGATATGGGCCACCACTGGCCCGTTCATTGGCTTGACAGGTCTTGGAGTCTCTGAGGCAAAGAAAAGGGTCGGCCAGGCCAGTAAGCCAAAAAGCCAATGGCCTGATCCAGCAGTGTTCTTCTTATGTTCTTATGTGGCAGATGGCAGGTTGTTGGAGGAGGTGCTATGTGCCTGCTGGTCATCTCACCTGCCATGACTTTGCTACCCCACACTTACCCGGAGGTAGTGGAAGAAGCAGCCCCCAGGCAGCCGCTCCTCCCTCTCGCATCCTGCTCCTGGCTCCCTGCTTTACTAAGAGGGGAAAGGGTGGGGCCAGGGATCGGAGCAAGGGGGGAGTGGTGTGGTCACTCTGCAAGGGCTCTAACACAGTCGGGTTCATGGTTCAGGGGAAGCAGCACAACTTTTTATTCCTGGCCCTCTGCTTCCTGTGCCTGGGCGACCCACATTTAACAGATGGAGCTTTCCCCATCATTTTCCTCCATGCCAGCAAAAATGTCATCTGCTTAATTTTGTAGCAGTGCCAGGAAAAGTTGGCAACTTTCAGAAGCAGAGGTGCTCGACTCAAGAAAGCCATCAGCCCCACATCGCTGATCCCCCCACATTCCGATTCCTTCATCCAAATCTGTTCTTTCAACTTGTCCCTTCTTCAAACTACTTCGGATTACACTCAGTTTGGATCTCCATGTGCCTCTAGTCAGACTCTTTCCATCTTCAAATGCAAATTTTCTCTCTCTCTCTCTCTCTCTCTCTCTCTCTCTCTCTCTCCCCGCATTGAGTGCAGTGTTTCTCCGCTGAACGCGTCCAATTAAACCAGCCAAACTCTTCCTTTACAGGGTTAAGTTCTCCCAGATGGCAGAGCGATCATTAATTCATGGCATGCTGAGATAAGACTGCTCAGCTGCTAGCTCTCTCACCTGCGAGTCGTGTTAACCTTTCTGTGCAAATACAGATTTTTGAAAAACGTAATTACTTCCTAGCGTCAGTATAGGTTGTTCATGGGATTAAAAAAAAGTGGGAGGGAGATTAAAGCCCTGAAGTAAAACATTGTATGGAGGAGGGTGGTGGTGGCAGGGCGGGCAAGCAATCGCAGGGCCAGAGAGCCAAGGGAAAGCCCTGCACTGTGATGAGGACTGAACAGGCAAAGCTTCCTTCTCCTGAATCAGACCGTCTCGGCCGGGAGAGGAGCGTTCAGGAGCGTTCCCCATTCCTTTCTCAAGGGAAGGGAACTGGGAAGGCTCTCTGGCACCCCGGAAGCCCTGAGAGAAGAGCAGCTTCCAGGTACAAGTTCCCTCTCCTTTCCTAACCTGGACTGTATAATAATAATAATAATAATAATAATAATAATAATAATAATAATAATAATATACAGTATTTATATACTGTCTTTCTTGGTCATTGGATTTCTCCTCCGACTTTATTCAAGGCGGTGTACATGGGCAGGCTTTCTAAACCCCAAGGGGTTTTTACAATACAATAATGTTCTAATCTTTCATAGTACCCTTCAGTCTAGATGTTGCTTTTGCAGTCCAGCTCTCTCTTTCTCCAGCAGATAGGAGAGCGGGAGAATGCAGAAATGGCAACATTTCCACTGCATCGGGGGGTGGGGGTGGGGGTTCTAGGATCAGTCGTTGGGCCTCAGGGACCCGTGTCTAGTGCCCAACCTGGCTGAACCCAACGCCAGCCCTGAGCTAAAGCACCACCTCCTTCCATGGGCAAGATCATCACTGGAGGAAACCCTTGCCTGGGGAGGTTGGGCGGGTGGCTACCAAGCATCCTAATTGTGGAACTCTTTCTTAAGGAAGAACCGCCCTGGTGCTTTGTAATGGTCTTTTAGGTGCTGGGCAAAGTCATTTATGCCCCCAATCTTATCCCCCACCAGCCCACAGCACTGCGGACAGAGTGCACACTGCATAATATGAGTGTGTGTGTGTGTGTGTGTGTGTGTGTGTGTGTGTGTGTGTGTGTGTGTGTGTGTGTGTAAGAGAGAGAGAGAGAGAGAGAGAGAGAGAGAGAGCAGACAGCCTGGGAGATAAATCTACTTTACTTACCTCCCAATAGGCCGCCTGGCCTCCAATGGGTCTCCTTAGACCTACGCCATCTAGCATAAATCCAAGAAAAGTCAAGGGGCATTTGGGGCCAGGAAAATGGAGATAAGATCTTGGCGTGCACCACTGCTGCTCCCCCTCCCGCCCCCAACTGCTCCCTGCCCTGAACCACCCATTATCCTCCCCTGTCCCACTCCCACTGACTTCAGTGGGCCATGCAGCCGTTGCCCTGGCAGCCGCAGCCCACAAAACGCCAGCGTGACGTTCACATCGTTGTTCATCGTGATGAGATCCGTCAGTGGGACTGGGCTGCCCGGCGTCTGTTGTATGGTTTGCTTTCTGGTTTCACTGTGTTTGTGCCCAACGTGACTTGTGAAGTTGCTTTTTTGCGGGCTGAATTATTTCATTGCTGATTTTTCCTTTGGTTATATTTTGGGGATGAGATTTTCATACCACCCTTCCTCCAAATTGCGCAGAGGGGCATCCATGGTCCCTCCCCACCTCAAAGCAACCCTGTGAGGTAGGTTAGGCTGAGAGTTAGAGATTTGCCCAAGGCCATCCAGTAAGGCTTGTGGCTGAGTGTGGTTTGAACCCAAGACTCCTAGTCCTAGTGTAACATTGCACCCATTACACCCTACTGGTTCACATGACCACACATTCTTTTATTCTGCTGCCACTTTGTATTTTTACGGTATTGAATCGTTTTTGAACAATTGTTAAATCACACCTTGAATGCCACTGGGGTTAGTTAGGATTTACCTTCACAAAACAGAATGGGGCTGTCATCTTTTCAATCAGCTTCTGCAGCTATGCTTAGTTTAATGGATAGTTTTTACTGAAGCGGTTGAAGTTTAGAAGAAAAGCTTTACCTACCTCTCCCTGCATATGAATCTGATGCTAAAGGCACAGCAACAAAAACCAGTTGAAAAGTTGGCAACCCAACGCACAGTGCAGTCAACAACATAAAAGGTAAAGGTATCCCCTGACAATTAAGTCCAGACGTGTCCGACTCTAGGGTGTGGTGCTCATCTCCATTTCAAAGCCGAAGAGCCAGTGTTGTCCGAAGACGCCTCCGTGGTCATGTGGCCGGCATGACTCTCCTTGCCGCAGCGCGTAGCATGCAGCTGGAACACGGAGCACTGTTTACCTTCCCGCAAGCGGTACCTATTTATCTACTCGCATTGACATGCTTTGGAACTGCTAGGTTGGCAGGAGCTGGCCAAGCAACGAGCGCTCACCCCGTGGCGGGAATCGAACTGCCGACCTTTCGATCGACAGCTCATGGTTCAGCGGTTTAACCCACTGCGCCACCTGCTGGCCTATAGTCAATAACATAAACGGTGCTTATCCTGCTGCCAATTTTTCATAGCTGCTGTGTACCTTCAGCTTTCCAGCCATTTAATCAAGGCTCCTGGCTCTAGCGCATCATAAGCCACAGCTGGATCCAGCTGTGATTTAAACTATATGGGATTTCCAGAAGAGATAACTGTGTAGTGTTATCACTGTTGGCAGGAGGGGAAATTATGTTTGCTCCAAAAACAATTGTCATGCTGGTGCTTCAGGAAAGACGAGCTATATTGTGTTTTCCCCCATTTGTTATTTCCCCTAAAACCAAAGAGCAGAATTCTCATTTCCCTTTTTTTTTTCCCCCTTATCAGTACAACAGCTGAAAAACAACAAACCTTCCGACTGTTTGGACTACTTCTGCTAACCCTTTGCTGCAAGCAGTAAACAATGGGGACGTGTAAGTCCATTCCCAGACCAAGGAATACAATACAACCCAGAGATCTTTGGAGGAGGGAGCCAGGAGGGTTACCAACTTCTTTAACTGGCTTGGCTCCTGTACCTATAAAAAGCAAGAATCAGAGGAGCATATCTATAATGCATGCACAAACAGGATGCATTACAGAGCGTCACCTCAGAGGGTGCTGAGGGCCATGGGGCAAAGCCCTGTACTGGGGCCTCCATACTGTCCCTGCCTGCTCCTTAATGGTGCACTGGGGCTACTACTGCCACTGGTATTGAGAGTCAGGGGTTGGGCCTGGCCAAGTGAGTCTTCTGATGGGCTTAGACCAGTGTTTCTCAAACTGGGAGATGCGACTCCCAGGGGAGCCGCGGAAACTAGCCAGGGGAGCCGCAGAGTGTCACGGAATCCTCTCGGAAAACCGTGGCACATTGGTGTGCCATGAAAGGTTGACAGGTGTACCGTGGCAGTTTGGAGCAGTGGTTGAAAATCACTGAAAAACACTTCTGGGTTGTATGGCTCTGTTTTTAGGGCAACCGTCTGTAGTAACAAATTGTCCGGTGGAGGAAAAAAGACAGACAATTCGTTACTACAGAGTTGCACTAAAAACACAGCCGCAAAACCTGGAAGAGTCTCCTAGAAACTGGAAGTGACATCACAAGAGGCTAAGACCAGAGGCGAGGATAGAGTGGAGCAACCGGAGCAGCGGCTCCAGGCAGCTCCACGGCTCCGGGCGGCATGTCACCTCCATCCTCCCACGTGTGAGAGGAGAGGAGATCTGCCGCTGCGCGCTGCCCAAGACTTGCCTTTGGTCCGGCGGCGGCAGCAGCAGCAGGAGGAGGCGGGGAGTGTGTGTGCGAGCGAGCGCATGCGCGTGCCTGCCCATCTCTCCTTTCCCCTTCCCGGCTTCGTCGGTCAGCGAAGCCATTAGGGGAAAGGAGAGGCGGGCAGACGCGCACTCTCGCTCGCACAACACTCCCGTCTCCTCCTCACCTGAGTTTTGCTGCTACTGCTGCCGCCGGACCGAAGCCCCCGCCCCCCAGAATCCGGCAGCGCCCCCCTGGGGAGCGGGGCGCCCCTCTTTGGGGTGCCGGCGCCCCTGTGGGGCGGCGGGCGCCCCCTGGAGCAGCAGCACCGGGCGGCAGGACTTCAAGATACGCCTCTGGCTAAGACCATCGAGAAGAGAGGTCAGTGTGCTGTGAGAAGAAAAACGTTGACAATCGCTCACTTAGATTGTAAGCCTGAGGACAGAACCTGTGAACTTTTGTATAGCAACTAGCAGATTTGAGGTACTTCATAAACAAAGAAGTTGTTTATGATCCTATACATGAGGATAGGTTTACACACAAGGCCCCAGTTCTCAGTGCAAATGATATGCGTACCTGTGAAGGCAGGCTCGGCCCATCCATGAGGTCAACTGAAGCTGTTGCCTCAGGCAACAGATTGGCAGCAGGTTGCCCACCACTGTCCACCCCTCACCTCCACTGCTGCTGCTGCTGCTGCTCCTCTCACTCCCTGGATTGGAGAAGTAAGAGGGGGCAATGCAGTCCAGCCCACCACTCTCCTCTCCTCCACACTTCCACTTCCACTCTTGGAGGTCTTGTTGGGCGCCCCCTGTATGACGGGGGGGGGGGGTATGGGAACCCAAGTCTGCCTCCTGCACTCTGCCACATGGATAGCCTGCTACACAGCCAGAGCATGAGTCAACTGGCCAAATTAGGGAAGAATCACTTCAAAAGATGGAGTTTTAAACATTCCAGGACGAAACGGTGCCTCATCCCTTTTCATTTTGACGGTGCTTGCGCTGGAAATGGTGCCGTAGAATCTGGCGCAATGTTTGTCACAGCCCAACAGGGAGGTGGAGAATCTGCCTGGTGCCTGGAATAGGTCTCTGCTGCCTGCCGTAAGTAATGCACAAGGCAGGCCAGGCATCCTCCCAAACATCAGGAAAGGGCTCCCAGGAGGAAACCATCACAGCTGGGTGCAGAGTCCGACTCATCTAGCAAAAAGAACCACTCAGCCACAAATGCACATTAGCTCCGGATAGTCACATCTAATTAATCCTCTTCTTGGGAAGCAGCATTGTAATTACAGCTTCGCCCTTTCAGCTGCCAGTGACTCAGCGCCACCAACCGTTGAACACTTGCCTGTGCTTTGCTTTATCTGATGGTGCTTTTGCATGCCTCTGTGCAAGGTGCTGCATGCACACTGTAATCCACAACAGGCAGGAAGGCTAGTGAAGATGAGAGGTGAGGGGCTGGCAATGGGGACAGACCAGGAGAAGTGCAGGTGAGCGGAGGCTTGGAGAAGGGAGAAAACAGAAGGACCACTGGGAGCCAAGATCCTTGAACTTGGCAACTTGCCTAACTAACACGCACACAGATCAGCAAGCTGAACATGTTCCGCTGTTAGTTTCCCCTTCTTTAGGTGACCTGCCTGCCTTTCAAAAAGTTGTGTATTTACAGCAAGATTCTGCCTAAACGTCCAGCGCCGGAGCCTACTTTGGAGTAAGGGAGGCCGGGACAAGGCCGGCCTCCCTCACTCTGGCGCTGGAGCGTCCTTGCGGCTGGCGGCGGAAGGTGAGTCTCCGGCGCTGGCCGCATGGGCGGTTGGGGCAGTGAGGGAGGGGGGCATTGGCCAAGCTGACCCGGGAAGGGGCAGGGATGGTGTCCGCCATATCCCCGTCCCCGCCGGGCCAGCTCGGCCATTACACAGCCTCCTCCAACTTCTGCCAGCTATTTAACTGGCAGAAATCCAAGGAGGCCGATAGGGCCTGCCCCGAACGTCCCCTTCCCCGAGTAGACCTCTGGCCCACCACATGGCAGTCCATGGTGGGGATAGGACCCTGGGCCGCCCTCCAGATCTTTAGTTAGGATTTGGCCCTTAGATGTGCATTTGTTCAGCCTTCATTTACTCAAAAATACAATCCAAAAATAATTTTGCAAAAGTGCTCCAGGACCTGGGGTTAAGGCAGTGGTTTGCTGGGGGCAACGGCAGTCTGTCACCGAGAAGGTCAGCAGCATGGTTTCTGTCTATAGCTTTTGTGGTTGTTGTCCAGTCGTTAAGTGGTGTCCGACCCTTCGTGATCCCATGAACCGTATCCCGCCAGGCCTTCCTGTCCTCCAGCCGCAAACTATTGTGCGCCTGTTGGGATGCAATAGAAAACAAAGAGCAAGGGAGGGAATTGGATCATATGAGGGGAGGAGAGTGTGTGTGAACACAAGTCTTGGGCATAAATAACTTAACCATTGTTGTTGTTGTTCAGTCGTTAAGTCGTGTCCGACCCTTCGTGATCCCATGAACCATATCCCGCCAGGCCTTCCTGTCCTCCACTATCTTCCTGAGTTCACTCATTTTCATGTTCGTTGCATCGGTGATGCTGTCTAACCATCTCATCCTTTGCCTTCCCCTTCTCCTTTTGCCTTCTTTAGTCCTCAATAAAATAAAATTGTTTAAATAGTCATGGACATGTAACCATTGATGGCATCACTGAAATAACCAGGAAGGGGTTCTGAGCAGCGACCACGTTTTCCACCTTGTCAGCATGGATGGTACGACCCGGGACACCGCCGCATGCTGTCTTGGGTCTGCCACCTCTGCTACAAAAAACGGGGGCCCCCCCAAAGCCTCACAGTGCTCTTCCTCACTGGCGTCGACAGGGGGAAGCGGGGGGGCGGGCCGCCGGGGGGTGTTGCGCGTCTAGGGGTGACGCGCGATCACCCTCCCACTTACAGTTTCGAGCGGAGGGTGGGCCCGCCCGCCCTCCCCTGTGTCCGTTTGGCTCCAAAATGAGCCGAAAATGGAGCGGGGAGGGCGCTCTGCTCCTGCGCGTGACGTCACGTGCGGGGGCGGAGCCTCCCCTTAAGGGCGACGCGCGCCCCCGCTCTGGGGTGACGCGCGTCGTCGCGACGCGACTGCTCCTCCTCACATGACGCCGTGAAACCCAGAAGTGCCGCCGGACTCCTGGGTTTCATGGCAGCACGCCAGGATCAGGTTAAGGAGAGGAATGATCTGCTTCTCACTCGAGCGAGTGGAAAGCAAATCCTGTTGGTGGCAGGTTGGAGGGAGACAGTGGCAGCAGACTTGGCGTGAAAGGCAGTGACGGAGTGCTGACCGCCTCCTCCACGCCAGAAGCGACATAAACGGCTGCAGCCGTTATGGACCATACCAAGGTGCAGGGCGGGCCAAACCTGCCGCCACCACTCCTCGCTCGCGCCAACGAACGGCACGATTTGCACCACCGCTGGCCGCCGTGACATACACACCCGCCTGCCTGCCACCCGGGGCCCAATCCCCACCACCCCCTCTGATGAAAGGCACCCTGAATCTGCGGCCTCCTCGGCCCCCTCCCACTTGCTGCTGATGTAGTCCACATCAGGTGGCCTCATGGATGGGCTGGCCACCATACCTACAAGTCCCAGGCTGACTCATAGACCCTTGGTTAGTGTATCTGGAAAGAGTACCCCACAGTGTACCAACCAAGCAACATGGATTAAAGAATGAAGCATTGCTGCCAGAAATCACTGGAAGGTGATCCAAAACGAGGCTCTGTTTGGTCAATCCTCTGCTGCCATGATGACTTGTGTGGCTACATGGCTACTGTCCTCCTGGCCAATGATCCGGTGGTGGAAGACGGCAGAGACAGGAAATGCAGAAACCTATTAAGTGTCACTTGTCTACGCAGCCTTAGAATTGGCGGCACTCCAGAAATCCAGCTCAGATGCAAAGAAAAACCACCATCTTTTCAGAGGAGAAATGAACTGTTAAATGAGAAGACTACTTCTTCTCAGAACATGTTCAGCTGCGAGTCTTCCTCTGTCAGAACCTGCGGCTTGCGTGGGGCTCCTGAACAGCAGCACTTCGCCTTCAAAGTGCTATTTTATTATTCCCCATTATTCTTCATTATTCAGAAATACAGCTGTAACATTACATTCTGTCTACAATTGGGGGGGGGGGGATATCTCTGCACTAACGGACATACTTTACTATTAAAATTAGATAGCTTTCTTTTAAGGTATTTCCCATCCCATTTTACCCCCTCATAGGAATCAAAATCTATTGCTGTGCATCTACCCAAATGGACTTGATTTTAACCCATTTCTATAGGAACAGAAAGGCAAGGGATATTTCACCTCTCAGCTGTTTGCTACACAGAGCAGCAAAGAGGAAGGCACGACCCGGCTGCCTTCACAGAGGAACAGATTGCTGATTTACTGCCTTGCATTCGAAGGCTGCTTGCTAGTTTTTCTTGTAGGAATGTGGGTAAGAACATAAGAAGAGCCCGGCTGCTGGATCAGGCCAAAAACCCATCTAGTCCAGCTTCCTGTATCACACAGTGGCCCCACCAGAGGCCTCAGGGAGCACACAGCCAACAAGATAACCTGTTCCCTGTTGTCACTCCCTTGCACCTGGCACAGAGAAAACCCACTTCTAAAACCAGGAGGTTGCTTATGGCTTGTAACCTGTGATGGTCTTAAACCCCTTTTAAAGGCATCTAGGCCAGGTGCCATCACCACATCCTGTGGCAAGGAGTTCCACAGATGAATTAAACGCTGGGTAAAGAAATATTTTCTTTTGTCTGTTCTAACTCTCCCTCCACTCAATTTTAGTGTATGTCTGGTGTTATGCGAGAGGGAGAAGAATTTCCCTTTATCCGCTCTCTCCATCCCATGCATAATTTTAGTACAAGGTCTTTGCAATGTTTTCATCCTGCCTTTCCTTCAAGGAGCCCAGGGCAGCACACACAGTTCCCATCCTTTGTGACTGGTTTAGGCGGTATGGGTGGGTGGGTGAGGAGACAGGTGAGGAGACAGGGTGGTGCAAACCCAGAACACTGCCTGATGCCATCTCAGGTGCGCTGCCTCTGCGCTACAAACCCCTCCCCGTACCATGTTCCTTGCGCACCGCTGTGAAACACGGAAGTGCGAAGCCTCTAGGTTTCATGGCAGTGTGCAAGGAGCATCGCCAGGAGTCACCTGTCCTCTGGTTGGCTCCATGACTAGCTGCTCTAAGGCATAGTCTCCGTGTAAACTCCTGCTGAATACAAGTTGCTCATCTCTGGTTGTTCATCAGCAGCAGCGTCAACAAAAATACCAGCACCCCTACCAAGGTCTGCTGTCCTATAACCAAGCACAAATGCTTTGTATATGTTACAATTCACCGGCACGTTTGACTCGAAATCTTCCCAAGTGAAAAATGCTAATTCCTGTTCAATTAAGTACTAATGGTGACAGAGCAGGCCATTGTTGCGACATTAATGGCTTCTCCTGCTGGTACATAAGTGCAGGAGCAAAGACCAGAGTACCGCTTGCTTGCTTGCAGGGAAAGAGAAATTAATCCTCAAGCCACGTTTTATCCCGGCGGTATTGGGGGCAATATTAAATGAATGACAGTTGTCCCACTGGAGGTCTAGCTGTGTTGCACCCATTGTTCCTATTATGCCTGGGGACTGATGCAAATTTAACTATTCCTCATGATGGATGTCGGTGCCCCAGGAGGGTGTCGATTGTATTACTGACCTAGTGGCGTTGTACCTCACTGAGGGAGTCCTTATTGGCCACAACCTCTCACAGACTTTAAGACCATCGAGTCTCATAATAAACACCTATCCTTTTGAACCGCTCTGAGCCTTTGTGGTTTCCAGTTGGACAAAAGGGTTGTTTTGCTACTGAATAACATGCCCTATTGGCCCGATTGACGGACACAGAGCCTGCTTGGGTAAATGAGTGCATGATTACAATTCAGTCCTTCCAGGAGGGCATGTGGTAGCCGCAGGAATCGTAAGAGAGTTTATCGTAAGTCTTATGGAAGAGAGTAAGACTAGAGTATTTATCGATACCGGTGCTTGCACAGTGAAAATCAAATTAATGCAGAGCAATGGGGCATCTCAAAGGGAGCCAGCTGTCGCTATCCCATTGAATTGCATGCAATTTGTCCAAGGGGAAATTGGGCACAGAGCCTTCATGATGCAGAAAGACGGCCTACTTTGGGACAAAGCTGAGAATGGGAGGAGAAATGGTTCCTGTGTGTTAAGTTCATGATGTGTCCCAGATTGTGTGTGTGTGTGTTTGTGTGTGTGTGTCAAACTTCCTAACGGCTGCATACCAACATTATATATATTACTGATGAAATGCCCACCACTATAACCAGGTGCGTCACTGGGCGCGCGCCGCCCCAAAGCGGGGTGCGTGCGCCACCCTAGTGACCCCCCGTCCCCCCCACCGCTGCCGGCTCACATCCGCACCGGCCGGCTGTCCGGGGCCTAATGACGAGGTCCAATGCGGCGATACCTGATTTATTACGTTTTTCGCGCATGCGCACAATGAGAAACGTTCTGCGCATGCGCAAAAAACGTAATAAATCACGTATCGCCGCATTGGGCCTCGTCAGAAGGCCCCGGACAGCTGGATGGGGTGGACGCTCCGAGGCCTTCTCCCGGCCTCGGAGCCTCCGGAGGGCGACGCGCGCAGCGGAGGTGACGCGTGCGTGGGTGCGCGTGTCACCCTCCGGCGCGCGTCACCCTCTGGTGGTCCGCCCCCCACGCCATGCTCTAGCGACGCGCTTGACTATAATACTGAATATATTGAAGCCCTCCCTGTTGCACCCCTGTGTGAGTCCCCTGAAGGTGGCACACGGAGGTTCATAACATTTCCCCCAATTTTAGCATCTTATATTCCGCTACTGGAGCAAATGGCAACCATTCACCTAAATAGAGAAAGGTGGGTTCTACTCGGCCAGTACCAGCTAATTTCCCTGGTGCCTGCTGGTTGCCAGGATTCTTGCAAAGGTAGAATTTGTCCAATCCAGCAAGGCGCTTCTTGTGTTCTTAACCCAGAGGATAGGCGCAGATTGTATTATAAGGCAATTTTCTTGCTGTGCAATAAAAACATTTTGATCGACCGATTGTATATTCAGGATTGTTTAACACAGATTAATTATTCCTTAAGAGATTTCTAAGGGTGTATTTTTTTGGGGGGGGCTTACTCCTTGCCCCACCACTAAAGCAAAGGCAGCCAACGTGCCACCAAGAGGCTCCATCAAGCCCTCCAATCCTCTTCGGATTCTAACTGCCATCAAGACAGATTAGACCTCAGGTCCAGGGTGTGTGTGTGTGGGGGGGGGTGTCTGTTGGTTTGTTCTAGGTAGGGAGAGCTCCCATACAGAAGCCCCCTCCTGCTGACACCAAGGCCCAAACCAAGGGTGCAGAAATCCACATGGCAAGGGGTATTTTCCATGGAAGAAGCTCACATTAGGCAGCAAAACTGACATGGATTTCCTTATTCTGTAGGTTTCATGCTACACAATATCCAAGTATCTCTTTGCCACTGGCCGCCCCCCTAATCTGCATAGGACTGCAGCCCAAACCACATAGCAACAAGGCACAAACAAGAGTGAGGCAGGGAAGGAGGATGACATTGAGATCTTTGTCCGCTTGTCTGAGTGTGGCTGTGAGTGGGGGTTTGGTGCCTGCTGTGGGCACGATCCCCAAACAGCACATGAATCCTGGTTTCACTGGCAAGAGCAGGACATCTTTCTGCCCTCAGAAGGGCAAACCCTCAGGGATCATGTGTGCGGGACTCCTCCCATCCTCACTACCTTTAGACTAGGGCAGGGGTTCTCAACCAGTGGTACTAGTACCACCAGTGGTACTTTGGCTGACTGCTGGTGGTACTTGAATTGCTGGACCACCAGAACCCTGCTCCAATGCGGTGCTTTTGGTGGCTCGTTTTTGCTCCCGAGAGGCTCCTGCCTTTGGCCAAGCCTCTTGAGAATGCTGAGAAGGGCCCTCCCACCTACCCAGAGCCTCCTATCTGCGTTTTCTGATCTCAGAAAACCTGATAACCCGGAACTAACTGGCAATGATGTCATCGTCAGTCACTTCTGGTGGTACGCAGCAGGATAGTGGCACCAGACCGGGGTACCTGACCGGGAAGAGGTTGAGAACCCCTGGACTAGGGGAAACCCTACTGCAGGCTGGTACTTAGAGCCCTGCCAGGGAGCTGATAGAACCTCTTTCTATCACATTATCAGCTCCCATGTGAAGCCTGAATGAGTGATCAAGGATCGTCAACCCAAGATGGCTTCTAGAAAAAACAGATAGACCACACAAAGCCATTGCACCTGCTGACTTTCAAGAGAGCACTTTTGATTAGGCCTATAATCCCAGGGTAAATGACTCCGTTTCCTCCAAGCAGGGATTCGCTGCTTCCTGATCAGAGGCTGCGACCTATCATGAGGCTTCATGATAAAGACGTGGCGTCAAGCAGTTTCTGAGCGGCCCAGGATCCTACTCTAGAGTGCTTGCTTAGCATAATGGTTATTCCAGCCCTGACAACCTAGTATTGTTGTTGTTGTTGTTCAGTCGTTAAGTCGTGTCCGACCCTTCGTGATCCCATGAACCGTATCCCGCCAGGCCTTCCTGTCCTCCACTATCTTCCTGAGTTCGCTCATTTTCATGTTCGTTGCATCGGTGATGCTGTCTAACCATCTCATCCTTTGCCTTCCCCTTCTCCTTTTGCCTTCAATCTTTCCCAGCATCAGAGTCTTCTCCAGAGACTCCTCTCTTCGCATGAGGTGGCCAAAATATTTGAGTTTCAGCCTTAGTATCTGTCCTTCCAGGGAACAGTCAGGGTTGATTTCATTCAGGATTGAACAACCTAGTATACAGTCAGGTAATTGGAAAGCAAACGACGAACTCCAGGTCTAAAGGCACTAACACCGTGTGAGAGGACAGCCCGATCCTCCTGAGCAAAACCATCTCTGCACTTGGGTGAAGGAAAAGTGTCCACTTTTCGGTGGTGTTGCTGTGGTCTATCGGGATTACATCTCCCTCAATTCAAGGTGCTGGTAATGACCTTTAAAGCCCTTCATGGTTCGGGCCCAGGATATCCGAGGGACCGCCTTCTCCCATACATTCTGGCCCGCTCTCTTAGGTCATCTGAGGGGGCTCTCCTGCGGGTGCCAAGTTAGGGGAGTGGCAACACGTGGGCGAGCCTTCTCTGCCGTGGCGCCACAACTGTGGAACTCCCTGCCAGGGGATCTGAGAACCACCCCCTCCCTCATGACTTTTCGGCGAGGGCTCAAAACGTTTCTGTTTCGTCTAGCGTTTGGGTGATGGGTTGTGGTCTGCCTCCTGTATCTCAAGATGCTCTGCCAAGCTGCTTCTCTGCGCCATACTGTCCCCCCCCCCGTGGATTTTTTTTAAATTGTTTATGTATTCTTATGTATTGTTTAAACTTATTTTATGTGTTTTAATTTGTTGTAAGCCGCCTTGGGCATTTGCCTTCGGCATAGGAAAAGGCGGGATATAATTTTTTAAAATAAATAAATAATAAATAAGGAAAAGCCTGTAGAGAGGGTTTGGGGAACAACCTGGGTACCTGAAATGCAAGCGTCATTTTCTCTGCAAAGGAAACAGAAGGAGCAGCTGGGCCGGCTTGCTGCCTCCGAAAGGGGGAGGAAGGCAAAGCCCCCCCGCCCTCAGTGCTGCTCAGCCTCGCTGCAGTCCCTGGATTTCACAGTTCATGAGAAGGACAGAGAAATATGAACTGCGGCAATTACTTCTTATGGAACATAGTTAATGATTATGTTGCCGTCGACACGTTAACAATCAGGCCCACTGAGGAAGTTGACCAGGGCTTCCCTTCCAAGGCAGGTCTCGTCTCCCACAATCCTTGTGACTGCAAATGGAGCCAAGTCGGCTGCTTGGAATTCAAATGCATGTTGCCATGGTGACGGGATAACACCCCTCTTCTGCACCCGGGCCTGCACAAAGGCTGCCTCTTTGGCTTAATCGAGCGTTTCATCTACGTACATGCGCACATATGTACATGCTTTATAAATACCCTTCCCTGAAAAGAAATGTGGCAGCTGACCATTGGGGTCACCATAGTGGGGAAGAGCAAGAAAGAGTCCACAGGATGTAACTGATAGCAAGGGCTGTGAACGCGAGGAAAGGGGGAAAGAGAGAGGCACAGCTGTCGTTCCAATAAGGGGCCTGGCTCAGGACCCAAACGCAATTGGGGGGGGGGCAGATCTGTCTGCAGAATGGCATCCGCTGCCTATTCCTTAGAACAGTGGTTCTCAAACCTTTTAGCACCGGGACACACTGTTTAAAATGACACTCTATCCAGGACTCCTTGCAAACTGCAGGAGCTCAGCTGTTTGCAGGGTAATTAGCAGCTACCTGATTTTTGAATAGCCTCAGGGCTTGTGGCAATTACAGGTGGGCCCCCATATCCACTGGGGATATGTTCCAGGCCCCTCCGTGGATACTTGAAACCGTGGATAAGAGCGAACACCCCCTCCATGGTTTCCTGAGGGCCCCGCACCCTGCCTCCCCTGCAGGCAGGCATGCTTGCCCCCCAGCTCTTATTTTTCTTTCAGCAAGCTTTGTTTCTTCCTTAAAACAGAGAAGCAGCCTCCATTGCAGGCAAGTAGACTAACAGCCCGGTCCAGCCCAAGGCAACTGCGGTACAATTCAGGCACAATTGCAGCCCAAGTGCTTTAGGCCCGAGTTGTGCCTGAATTGTGCCTGAGTTGGGCTGCAATTGTGACTGAATTGCAGCCCGGTCCAGCCCAAGGCAACTGCGGTACAATTCAGGCACAATTGCAGCCCAAGTGCTTTAGGCCCGAGTTGTGCCTGAATTGTGCCTGAGTTGGGCTGCAATTGTGACTGAATTGGGTTCAGGCACAATTCAGGCACAACTGCACAATTCAGGCACAATTGCAGCCTAAAAGTGGGTGTGTCAGGGGTGTGTCAGGGGTGTGACGGGGGCGGTTACGAAATTTGGTCCGGTTCCAGACGCTGGAGAGCCCCTGACACACCCCCTCGAGCCCAACTCAGGCCCAAAATTTGGGCCAGCAAAAAGGGTGGACCCAAATGTGAGGAGACCCATAGGAGCCATTTTACCTTACCCACACCAGCCCTCTCCTGAAAAGTTCTAACACCCTGGGCCCGAGTTGGGCCTGAGTTAGGACCAAACAGTTGTGGCCTAACTCTGACACAGACCCAAATAGTTACCCTATCAGCACCCAGCCCCACCCAGCCTCTTTCCCACAAAAGCCCAGCCCCAGCCCTCCACTCACTCTCTCTCTTTCTCTCTCTGAGCACGTGGCGTGGGGTTCTGTCCCCCAGCAGCCACAAAGTGGGACTTTGAAAACTTTTCTAACACCCCTCTTCTCTCTTCTCTTCACCTCTCTCCTCTCTGCCCCCTCTAGGGCAGAGAGGGCTGTTCTGCCTGTGGCCAAACTGTTTACTCCTGTGCCTGGGCAGCTCTCTCCATGCAAGTGTTTGCTAACCCATGTCTTTCTCCCAGCCCCTCTTCCCCCCCCCCACAGGCAACAACACCAGCAGGTAAGTGCAGGTAAGAGCAGGGTTTGTGCTGACATGTGGTCTGACTTCTGCCTCTTACCATAGAGAAATATAGGTAGGATACATGCCTCTATACCAATGTCATGTCTCATAGCTGCCTGCATAGCCTGCCATGATATGCCTCTTTACCAATGTCTTGTCTCATGTCTGCCTGCAATGCCTGCCATGATATGCCTCTTTACCAATGTCTGCCTGCAATGCCTGCCATGATATGCCTCTTTACCATTGTCTGCCTGCACTGCCTGCCATGATATGCCTCTTTACCAATGTCATGTCTCATAGCTGCCTGCAATGCCTGCCATGATATGCCTCTTTACCAATGTCTGCCTGCAATGCCTGCCATGATATGCCTCTTTACCAATGTCATGTCTCATAGCTGCCTGCAATGCCTGCCATGATATGCCTCTTTACCAATGTCTTGTCTCATAGCTGCCTGTATTAATGTGAGCACACAATGCCATGGGTGTGGAACTGTAACCCATATGTAGACACCAGCTGTTCCCCCCCCCCTCTTTTCTCCACAGGGTCTACTGACAGGTCAGTATTGCTAGGATTGCCATGGTTGTGACCCCCAAGTTGTGTTGTTGTCTCTCTCTTTGACCCCTTTCCCTTACAGGATCATGCTCACCTTACACCCAGGGAAGCAGCGCAGACCAGGCTCTGTGTCTCACACCACTCGGCTGTGTGTGATTACTCTCCCTGCAGGCCTTTGCAACCGCCACACTGGCATTCCTTCAATGGTGATTGCCACCACACAGCAGCTGCCATGGAACACCCCCAAGTTGTTCGTCCCCCCAGGAATGCCCACTACCACCAACCATCCGGGGAGCACCCCTGGGCCCGCAGTCTGGTTGCCCCATGGTCGTCTGCCTCGATGCTGCCAGAGGTCTGGGAGCCTGCCCTGCAACCCTCCTCAGCTGCTGCTGCTGCTGCTACATTCTGAGTGGCTGCTGTGCCTACCCCTGGCAGCCCCGCCTGGCCATCCCTGCCAATGTTCCAGAACAATAAAGATGCCCCTTGGGCAAAGGCCCCTTGAACACCATGACCCCAATGTTACACAAGCACTGCCCCCCACACACAGAGACAGCGCCCAGCACACAAGGCCCTGCATGAATCCCAGCCAGGGCCTGCCACAGCCAGGCCAGGGAGAACACAACGGGGGGGCTGCCAGACCCCTCAGGGCTCAGAGGGGAGGGGGGAGTTGGGGGGCCTCTCAGGCAGGCAAACAGTGACAGGCGACATGGCCACGTCCGTGAAGAGCCCTTTCAGCAACCAGGGCTCTCAGGCACCCTCGGTCCGCCCGTCAACGGCGTCCGTTTCCGCCCTCAGTCCGCCCATCAACGGCGTCCGTTTCTGCCCTCAGTCCGCCCGTCAACAGCGTCCGTTTCCGCCCTCGGTCCGTCTGCATGAGAGGCGCCCGTTCCTGCATTGCCTCCATCTGCGAAGTGACCCCTGTGTCCCTATTGGTCTCTGCAGACCCCTCTCCCTGTATCCCTCTCCCACCAGCCTTGTTGTCTGTCTGTTTCTGACCCACCCGTGTCCCTCCCCAGCACCCCCTGTCCGCCTGCCTGTGTGCCTGCCTCCCCTCCCACTCCCTGATGATGGACGCTGGCACCCCCCACCCCGCCAGAGCGCCTACTGCAAGGCGCCGACATTGCCCCATCTGGGGAGTGATGAGCTGCGTGAGCCCTTCCCGCTCACAGCAGACAAGCCCAAGGCATCTCTCGGTCTTGGCCGGGGCACGGATCAGAAGGCATACCGGGATGCCTTCTTTGTGGGCATAGCCACGGCCCTGGTGGCCCAGGGCTTCAGGCAGCGCACGGGCATGTCATGGCGGAGGCGGTTCCAGACCTCATGAGACCCCCCTTGTGCGCGCCGTTCCCACCCCCTCCTTCCCTTCTCTCCCCCGCTCACCCCCCCATGACTCCCACGTGCAGCCTCAACGTGGCTTGGGGGTGGCATCGCAGTCTGCAGGAGGGAGGGCAGTGGCACTCCCCCCTGCGGCAGGTGGCTAATGCCCAGGGTGCCCTGGGGCAGCTGGCACTGGCACAACCTCTGCCCTTCAGCTGACTGTCGCACGCCCAGTGCCTGCAGGCCCACCTGTGGCTGCCCATCTGCTGCGACCGCTGCAGCAGCTGTGGTAGGTGCACGCAGACGGGCTGAGGAGGGGGCTCTTCGCTTCCACAAGACTGACAGCTCCCCACAGGGGCCTGCCTGCCTCTGCGGTAAGTTTTGCCTCGATCCTGGCCCACTGCTCTTGCCTCCTGCCTAACTCAGGCACAGTTGCAGCCTAACTCGGTCCTATTTTGGGCCCCAATTGTGCCACAATTGGGCCTCAACTGTGCCTGAGTTGGGCTGGACTGAGCCCTTAGTCCTAGAGAGGCTCTGCAAGGTTTCTGTTAACCTTGCAGAGCCTCTCTAGTACTTAGTCTCGTTCTACTTGCCTGTAATAAGCAGCCAGAGGCTGCTTCTCCTGTTTCTTTAAGGAAGAAACAAAGCTTACTGGGGAAAAAGTAAAAGCCGGGGGGGGGGGTCCCCACAATCCGTGGATAACTGAAACCGTGGATAGCGAATCAGTGGATATGGGGGCCCACCTGTACTTATCTGATCTTTCCATCACCTGGGACCCACCAGAAATCAGGTTGCAACCCACCAAGTGGGTCCCGACCCACAGTTTGAGAAACACTGCCTTAGAAAGATTCAGTGGAGCAGCACTCAAAAAGTGGCAGCAAATGGAAAGTTCTGCACTGGCAGGCAGCAGGAGGGGAGAGTTTAATCCACCCTGGCACACTGGACCCACCTTCAACTGCTATCCCTTGTCTCCGATCCAGCTTGACATTTTGCACGTCAGGGCACAACCCCAATGATTGTCCTCCTAGCAATTAAAGCAAACAAAGAAACACACATTACGATAACAATATGATCCACTGAAGTCAACCTGAACACATTTTGTCAATCTCTAGAGACTGAAATATACCATACAGCAGGGCCTACATATGTGTGTAGGCATCCCTCGTGCTCGGAGTTGTGGCCAATGAAGATGAACCGCTGCAGCAGCTTCGCCTTCCCTCACCCCTCCCCATCCCTCGCGCTCGGAGTTGTGGCCAATGGCAAACAGATGGCAAAAGCCAGGCTTGCTTTCCCACCCCCTCAAAAACCCTCCCTCCCCGTCGCCCTCCTCCTCCGAGGTCTCCACTGCCTGCCTGCCTGCCTGCCTGTATTGATGCTGGCCATTAAAGGAAAATCACTCAGAAATGGCAAGTTGTTACCCCCACAAGTGTGAGTCCTGTGGGCCACGAGTATGAGTCCGAGTATGAGTCAGGGAAAAAAGTGGCGAGGGCTCAAAATGTTTCTGTTTCGTCTAGCGTTTGGGTGATGGGTTGGTGTCTGACTTCTGAGTCTCAAGATGTTTTGCTCTGTTGCTTCTCTGCTCTATATTGTCCCCACCAGTGGTTTTTATTGTTTTTAATTTATTTTATGTATTGTTTTAAATTATGTATTTTTATCTTTGTTGTAAGCCGCCTTTGGCATTTGCCTTGGCATAAGAACACACTTTTAGGCCGCCGTTTACAGGATCCACTGTGCAGACAGCCTAAAAGCGGTCAGAAAACCGTGGGGGGGGGGGTGCTTTTTGGCCTCGCCACCACCGAATTGCCGCCAAAGATGAACTATTTGCTAGTCATTGGGATGAGGCCATTTCTGTGAATGTGTTATACAGTGGGAGGGGGAGGAAGGGGGTGAAAAGAGGACAGAAGTAAAATGTGCAAATATCATGTTAGGGGTCTCTAATATCACTTAAAGATGCATTGAGGTTTTCATGGCCGGCAACAATTCTCAGAGACAAAACACCGGGATTAAAAGCCATGACACAATTAAAATCTAACGTTAAAAACACAATAAAAACTCCGTTTAAAACTTTATAGATTAAAAATAGATCTTAGAAAGGCAACGTTTCAATCATCTTTTGATAATCTTCTTCAGGCAAAACAAGCACAGCAAGCTGCAAGATAGTAAATAATTGTCTCTTTAGTTCCAGGTTTAAAAAGACACAAGATCGCTGGCCAGCTATTAACACGGAAATAGTCAGTTCCGGTTTGGCGTCCGTTGCAGCAATAACATTCCTTGGGCAAGCTCGGACAAGCGAAAGGGAGAGCGGAATTTTCAGCTTTTTTCTTTAAAGCCAGAGCCCAAATAAACGATGTTTCCTCCTTCCTATTCAATAAATTCTGATGGTTTTCAAATATCTCAATCGCCTCTCTGTGATTCCTCTGTCGATATGATGTTTCATACACAAATCTTTTGGTGTTATCAAAGTCAGTTTTGTGACCAGTATTCAGGCAGTGTTCAGCAAGCGCTGATTGTTGCAGATGTTTTAATCGACAAGCACGTTCAAGTTCCCTCAGTCTTGTAGAAATCATGCGCTTGGTAGTACCAATATAAGCTTTACCACATTCACAAGGAATGTGGTAAAATCCCGGGGTTGACATCTTGGGTCTTTCGTCCTTAACACTTCTAAAGTACTGAAATAATTTCCTAGTGGGTCTGAATATGGTCTTTATCTCAATCTGTCTGAAGATCCTTGCAACCCTGTCAGTAACACACACACACACACACACACACACACACACACACACACACACACACACACACACACACACACACGTTTATAATTACAGGTAAACTAATTACATTTTCCCTTTCTGTAGTAGTCACCTCTTCCCTCTTTTTATCTTTATTAACATTTTTATGTTGCCAGGACTTATTTATCTGAGCCCTGGAATATCCATTAGCGCTTAAAGAATCCGATATGATCCTCTTTTCCTGTCCTAATAAATATGTATCACATATATTGATAGCCCTGTGGATCAGAGAATTAACCACATTTATAATTGCATTTATACTTTTTATAATTTGCATTTATGCATTTTGCAATGCATAATTTGCAAATGCATTTTGCAATGCATAATTTGCAAATGCATTTATAATTTTTCTAAACATACACTCACCTCTGCACAAACTTTCATTTTAATTAAGGGAGGTACTTTTGCAATCACCCCTAAGGATGGTGTAGTGGTTTGGGAGTCGGACTGGAAGATCCAGGTTCAAATCCCCGCTCAGCCACGAAGCTTCCTGGGTGACCTTGGGCCAGTCACTATCTCTCAGCCCCACCTACCTCACAGGGTTGTTGTGAGGACAAAAAGGAGGGGAGGAACTATGTACACCACTCTGAGCCCCTTGGAGGAAGGGTGGTATAAAAATGTGAAAACTAAATAAATAAATAAATAAATATCTCTACCTCCTCCTGGGTGTGCCCCTCTCCACACCGGTCCTGCCTTCTCCCTTTCCTCCTCTTTCCTGCCTTCTCCTTCTTCCACCCCCTTGCCCCCCTCGACCCTCTTTATAGTCACGTACCAGCTGCCCAGGCAGCCCCTCATTAGCGAGAGGAGCCAGTGCTCCACAGGCTCCTCCCACCCCGCTACCTCCCACAGCAGGATGGTGCTCAGCAGTGACATTGTCGCCACACGTCACAGCGATCGACTCGAGATTGTGCCGGGAAGCTCCAGACAAGGCAGATGGCAGAGCCATGGCCCACGATAAATAATATTTAGGGAAAATATGAAGCAAGGTTTTTCAATTTAATCTGCGACTGACATTACTTGTCAAGACTCCAGATTTGGTCTACAGCTGGCCTGTTTATCTTGTACATCAACAAACTGATTGCAACCCATTGGCTGTACACTGAGGTTCTTTAAGTAATACTCCAACCCCTTTAGCTACTGTTTTTAGAAAGGTACAGTGGGACCATGATGTGGAATCAGAGCATGGCGACGGATTCCATTAAGGCCCCCTGCTCCTCGCCCATCATTGGAACATTGCCATAATAAAGGATCCTGTGAACCTTTTTCAACCTGGACGAGAAACACATTTTGTATGCTTGTGAAGATTATTGTCTCTCCCCCCCCCCCCTTGTCCTGGAAATAAATCAGCTGATGCGGACACAAGTTATGTAAAGATTCCTGTAACTGAAATTTTGCAAGCACATTTTGGCGTTTCGTCACCTCAGAATGACACAAGAGTCCACAGGATGTTTCCTCCAGCCAGTTCAGCTGGTAAGTCTTGTGAAGATTATCATCCTTCCTCGCCTCATCCTGGAAATAAATCAGCTGATGTGGACACTAATTATGCCAAGGTGCCTGAAACCAAATAATTGCCAAACAAGCAGGGGCGTTGCTAGGGTGCGGCGGTGGGGCGGCGGGCTGCCGGGAAGAGGTGAGGTGCCAAGAGGGGGTGACACGCCCGCTGTCCCCCTCGCCACCCGGTGCTTCACCTTCGCCTTCTTCATCCCATTTGGGACTTGGGCAGGCCAGGGAGTCTTGGCGGCACTTCCCCTCCGCTGTTTGCGCATGTGCACACACGAGCTGAAGATTTCCAGTTGCGCTGTGCTAACAGCGGAGGGGAAGCACCACTGAGAATCCCCGGCCTGCCCAAGTACTACTGTTTGCGCAGGCGCACGCATGTCCCGAAGATTTCCAGTTACGCAGTGTGCCGACTAGAAATCTCCAGCTCGTGCGTGCATGTGCGCAAATTGGAAGGGAAGCGCCACCAAGAATCCCCAGCCTGCCCATTTCCAGAATGGGATGAAGAAGGCGAAGGCAAAACACCCGGCGGCAAGGGGGGGAGCAGGCACGTCACCCCTCCTGGCGCATCACCCCCTCCCGGTGCGTCACCCCCTCCCGGCAGCCCGCCCACGCCACATCCTAGTATCACCCCTGCTTGACCCTCGCAGGCCTTACCTTACGCCCTCCTCTTCCTGCGCTGGCTGACCCAGGTAAGGTCTGCCCCGGTCAACGGGAGGGCGTGGGGAGGGAGGGGCGGGGTGGTAGGTGAGGGGGCTGTCACGATGGTCACCAGACCCCTTCTCTGGACAAGAGCAAGGGTGCCCTGGTTTCCACATACTTCACTCCTCAACAAGGAGAGGGGAGCTGCCTGCCACCACCTGGGGTTACACCACATCACTCAGCAGCTAGGCTCCTAGTATCTATAGGAAAGCAGACATTGTGGGAAACTGGCCTCCCTGAACAAGGGAGCCAGCCAGGCCACAAGGTTGCAGGTCAGCTTACGCTGGGGTAGCAATGGCACAGCAGTCTCAGGCTGTATCTAGCCCACTCAATTCCCCCAGTACTCAATAAGCACACTTAGGCGTAAAATAATGAAATTTATTTAAGATATCTTTTAAGACTATGCAGGCATAGATTCAGAAGGCATATAAGATTAAGACTTGACATACCGGTATATGTAACAGATTAACAGGACTAAAACAATAAAACTATACTCCTAGAAAGCTACACTGTTCCTAACTCTAACCAAGAGTGTTCCACCCAGCCCACAAAGGGTCTGGGGCCTTACCAACCCAATGTTGGGGTAGGCAGTCTTCCATGGTGTCTCATAGCAGAGGAACATGATAAAGGCTCATGATCCCGGATTCGAGAGGGCCCACCTTAGACTGGGGCACTTAAGTACAATTTAGAGATGTCCAATTGATTGACAGGTCAAGTCACCCCATGGAAGGCGGATCCGCTCAGGTCCTTCCTTAGAAGGATTATGTAACCAGCACTCACCCCCTCCCAACTGGGGAGATTCTTAGGTGTCTTGAGTTAACTGGGAACGGCCTCGGCCTAATCTCGTTCCCAAGCAAAAAACGAGTTTTCAGCGTGCACTACCAACAGGGCCAGTGCTGAGAGCGATGCCGGCCTTTGAGAATTTGGACGCCGGCCAATCACCATGCTGCAGACAGTTTCTGCACATCCTGTTCAAAATGGAGTTTGCAGGAGACCAAGATTTGCTCTTAACATTACAGGGGGCCATTGGCCAGCCCGGCTTGGGAGGGGGCAGGGATGTCGAAACTGGGATGTGCCAATATCCCAAGCACCTTCTCTGGCTGGGCCGGCTTTCCATGGCCTTCCTGGATGTGCACCAGGTAAAAAGCTGGTGCACATCCGAGGAGACCCATTGGAACCTACGGTGATTAAACCGGCACTTCCCCCAAGATGAGCCCTGGATGATGTTTTTCTTCCTCCAGACACTTGAATGAAGGTGAGCTCCTTCTCTCTCTCTTTTCCCATTGGCAAAGACTTATCTTGTTTCTGTGCTTTTCTGAAGGCTCTGTGGTTCTTTTATTGCTTTCTTTTGATGGTTGGGACTACCCTGCATGCTACCCCTGCGTATAACTTCGATCATTGCATGGATTAAATACAGGAAGGGGTACCAACTCTCTCTACCTGCGACTATGATCTCTTTAAGTGATTGGACACCCCTAATAGAAACATGATATTTGCCCATTTTGCTTCTGTCTTCTTTTCACTCCCTTCCTCCCCCTCCCCACAGACTCACAGAAATGGCCTCATCCCAATGTCTATCAAATAGTTCTTCTCTTGGGGAGTAAGACCTTGCTATCTCAGCAAGCCTTCAGTCAACAGGTGGAATTTCATCCTTTGAGGAAATTGCTTTGATGTGAGCCACGATCAAGGGCGTGTGCATCTGATCTTCCATGTCACAACTGTATCTCAGTTCTTCCTCATGCTAAAGGACTTGGCCATTGGCCAGAAAAATTTGTATATATGCAGGGATGCTGGAGCCTCAGCCTTCACCCGTCCTCCAGACTTCTTCTGGTCTCTCGTCAGTGAGTCTGAGATCTCAGTCGGAATCCCACCATGAAGTCTCTTTTCCTCTTCCTTGCTCTTGCATTCTTGGTAAACGCCAAGCCAAATCTGGAGGCAAAACCGGCAGCTGAACATGAAGTGGCAGAAGGTGAGTAGAATTAGAAAAGAAATCCGAATGGTTCTGGTTTTTGAAGTAGCAAAGGCATCGCCATGGCTGCGTATTAACTTGATCCTAGTCCTATGGTCCTTCTAGATCGGGGTGGCCAAACTGTGGCTCCTGAGCCACATGTGGCTCTTTGACATATAATGTGCAGCTCTCTCGGAAATATGTTGGCTGAGCTCCTTTTTGCATCACATTTAACATAAAAGGTAAATAAGGCATTTTCAAGCTTTATACTTATTTACCAGGTATAAACTGAGAGTCCACTGGATTCAAACATGTTTATTGTTCATGGTGAGTAAATATATTTAAGAATTTAAATGCTTCATAAATATTGCGGGTCTCAAACATCTGAGGTTTTTCATATGTGGCTCTTACATTAAGTTTGGCCACCCCTGCTCTAGATGCTAAGACTCAGCCCATTTGTCTCCCAAACCCTGAAGTACCTAACGGGTAGCGCAATCCTCTCCAGCACTGCCGCAGTGCTTGTATCGAGTGTCTGTATCCAGTGCTTAAGAGGAGCGGGCTGTGGGTTCCTTGAAGTAATGAGACATTCGTCCCCTTACCCAGAGTATCGCCCCAGCCTCTGCTATGGGGCTACTCAGGTTAGCGCCACCTAATTCGGCGCTGACCTGAGTTCGGCTCACTGGTTCGGCTCACTGGTCCATCCAGTTGTCAACCAACCACTGAGAAATGAGGCTGCCTCTCCCTGCAAGGACAAAGTGAAAGTCGAGGGAGGGGCTGTAACTTAGAGACATGTGGAATGGAGCAGGTTCCTTCCCTGTCAGTGGCAGTTCAAAGGTGCCGTTAGCAGGTTCTGGGGAAAACCTTTGCCTGGCGCCTTGGAGAGCGGCTGCTGGTCAGAGTTGAGAGACCTGTGCTAAAAGTACAAATGCTGCCTTCTTTTTGTCTACAGAGAATAGACTGGAAGACGATGCTGCTGATCTTGCGGCAGAGAATAATCCTTGCACCGACATTGGGGGAATCTGCCTGCCACGTTACATGCTGTGTCCTGATGGCAAGCGCCCAAGTGAAGCCTACTGTGGGCCGCCTGACAGGTGCTGTGTTTGATGGAGAAGAGCTGGATGAGGCCCTGAAGATCCCCTTGAGCAGAACGGTCTTCACCATCGTCATGAAGAAGTAACATGGACTCCAGTGTGCTCAATAAACCGCCACTAATTGCAGCTTCCTGGCTCAAGCATCCTCTTTCGCTTCATGTCTTCTGCTTGTATTCATGGGCGTTTAGACACAGGTGGGCACTCAAAATCCTTGCGTCCAATTTCCTAACCTGTCACCACATGGGCAGGCTCTCCTCAAAGGTAGTTCTCAAAACCGCTCCCCTCAAAGGCCCCGGGACTCCCCCTGCCTGTATTTCATCTGACAGAACAGGATGAAAATTCTGGCCATGCCACAATGTTTGCTAGTCAGGAGAGCAAAAAGACGAGAATGAACAGCCTCGGGCCTGGGTGGGGCAGCTTTCGCTCACAGCCCACTCCTAATGAGGACTGGGCTGCCAGCCAGAGCGCATTGAGACCGTGGAAGGCACTTCTGCCGTTGTAAAATGGGTGTTGGTGGTTGTAAAGATGTCCCAATTAATAATTCAACAACTCTAGGTGGGACACCTCTAAACTCCGTTTCTTCCCCTTCCCACCATGGCCAAATTGGTCCAAAGAACTTGATTTAGTTCAGCGTATAAAAGTTTGGTCCTCCCCTAGAAAGTTACACGTAGCACAAAAATTTCTTTTAAAAGATATTTATTTAAACAAAGAAGTTCCATAAGGAGGGCAATTACCCTCAACCAAATAAAACCAAGAAGACATTTAGGAATAGGCTTACCAGATCTCCAACTGGGACAGAGTGCTAGACCTTTAGGAGAAGGAATGTGGGCAGGTGTAGCTTGTTAAACTATAGAGCACAATCCTATGCATGTCTACTCAGAAGCAAGCTCCATTGTGTTCAGTGGGGCTTGCTTCTGAGTAGACATGCCTAGGATTGTGCTCTAAGGATTAACAAGCTACACCTGCCCACATTCCTTCTCCTAAAGGTCTAGCACTCTATCCTGGTTGAAGAACTGGTAAGCCTATTTAGGAATAACACACAATAAAGAAAAACAACAAAATCTAACTGAACCGTTTTAGCAACTACCAGCTGAGCTCCTCTACAGCATTCCAGGGTCTCCCATCGCAGCAACAGTCAGAAGGAAGAAGACAACCTAACTTCCTTTCTGGTCCCTTTTTATATCCTTCCCTAGACCTACCAGATCTCCAACCGGGACAGAGTGCTAGACCTTTAGGAGAAGGAATATGGGCAGGTGTAGCTTGTTAAGTCCTAGAGCACAATCCTAGGCATGTCTACTCAGAAGCAAGCCCCATTGAACACATTCTGGTCATGCCACATTGAACACAATGGGGCTTGCTTCTGAGTAGACATGCATAGGATTGTGCTCTAAGGTTTAACACGCTACACCTGCCCACATTCCTTTTCCTAAAGGTCTAGCACTCTGTCCCGGTTGGAGATCTGGTAAGCCTATCCTTCCCCAGGGTCAGAAGGAAACAAGATAGGTAATACAGCCAAGGAGGCACATGCAAAAACCCTTATAAAAGCAGACAGGTGTCACCATGAGCAAAGCGGCTCATCCTGCCAGAACTCAATGGCAACCAACCACTACTTAAGAAATGTTACCCAACTAGATTTATTTCTTTAGGAATACACTCGAGCAGGGGTTCCCAACCTTTTTCACCAAGTGTACCCCCTGGCACAGTCAAATTTGTTGAAGTACCCCCTGCACTAATTAATTAGCATTAATTAATTAAAATAATTAATTATTAAAACGTAAAATTTAATCGTTAAAATTATTAAAATTACTCAGCTTACACTGTTAGCCCTGGAAATCAGGCTGCTTTCAAGTACTTCCTGGTTATTCAATTTTTGCCACCCCTCTTTTTTTAAAGAAGAAAATATCACCACAGGTCTTCCATCCAAAAACAAACCCAGGCAATTCCTGCTTAGCTTTAGAGAACCAGCACAATCTGCCATAAGAGCTGCCTTCTTTCAATGGAAGAAACAATGTATTCTATTCTTAAATTCACAGAAAGCTCCCAATTTTTTAAATTCCAAAGTTACCCAAAGCAACCTAAAAACAACAACAACTGAAATGACACAGCAGAGCACCCTTAAAATCTTAACCAAAGCAGCATAAGAGAGACCCAGGCAGACAACTCAAGTCAAGGTAAATGCCTGAGAAAACAAACCAGGGACCTCAGCTCAGTGACAGAACACATGACCCCAAATTCAATCTCCAGGTAGGTCAGAGAAGGAGGCAAACGTGCACAGAATCCCCCAGAAGAGAAGCCAGGAGCCCAGGAGCAGATCCAAAATCAAATAGAACGAAAAATAGCCCAGAATAGGGAGAAAGTGAAAGCGAAAGTCAGGAGAGCAGCTAGCTGCAGCCCCAGCATAGAAGACCCAGCATATAAAGTGAACCAGCCAGTAGGAAAGCACTTAGTTTGCATTCCACTCAAAGCCTTTTGGGAACACAGTCTGGGGGGAGAGAAGGGGTAGTTTTGTTGCACAAGAATCTCTTCTGTTCACTGTCAATGACGTTTCTCTTTTTAGTAAGAATTTAGGGACTATTTAGTCAGAGCAGAGGCGTTGTTTGGGGAGCGGTGGGCCCCCGGGCGCAGGGGGCGCGAAGCAGAGAGGGGGTCACCAAATTGCCACCGAATTCGATGGTAATTCGGCACTGGGGCAGCCAGAAAGCACCCCCACGGTTTTCCGGCTGTTTTTAGATTGCACGGTAGATCCTGCAAACGGTGGCCTAAAAGCGGCGTGTGTGTGTGTGTGTGTGTGTGTGCTTTTTTGCTTTTTTCCCCAGTCGGGGGTGCACGAGCCAGGCGACGGCACCCCCCAGGTATGCACGTGGTGGCAGCTTCTTCATGTGCAACACCCAGGCATGGCTGCAGCCGGGGGGTGCACCATGGGGGACCATTCGGACAGCGTGGGGGTGACTTAACTTATAGCTTCATTCTTCTATCTTCTTCCTTGGTGCAGGCACGGCAGCAGCCATGAGGGCCAGCGAGACTAGGTGCCTCTCTAGCACACAAGCACCTAGTCTCGCTGGTTGGTCCTCCAGAGCTTAGATTGCACCAACGAGACTCTGGAGGATTTTCCAGCAAGACTTGGTGCGTGCGTGCTAGAGGGGCACCTAGTCTCACTGACCCTCATCATGGCGGAAGGCGGCAGGAAGATGGATTTTGCATGCATCCACATGCCTGTTGACCTTCTCAAAGAATTCTAAAAGGTTTGTGAGGCAAGACTTCCCCTTGCAGAAGCCATGCTGACTCTCCCTCAGCAAAGCCTGTTCCTCTGTGTATTTTAAGATTCTGTCAATAAGGCTTTCCACCATCTTACTTGGAACAGATGTTAGGCTGACTGGCCTGTAGTTTCCGGGGTCCCCCCTTCTTCCTTTTTTAAAGATTGGCATGACATTAGCTATCCTCCAATCCTCTGGCACAGTGGCCGTTTTAAGGGACACGTTGCATACTTTGGTCAAGAGGTCAGCAACTTCATTCTTGAGTTCCTTCAGAACCCTTGGGTGGATGCCATCCGGGCCCGGTGACTTATTGATCTTTAATTTGTCTATTAAGTCTTAATGTCTTCTCTTTCAACCTCTATTTGACTTAATTCTTTAGTCAGGAGAGGCCGTTCAGGCAGCGGTATCTGCCCAACGTCTTCTCCCTTGAAGAGAGATGCAACAAACTCATTTAATTTCTCTGCCATCTCCAAGTCCCCTTTTATCTCCCCTTTCGCTCCCTCACCTGGGCCCGGGACGGACTCCAGTGGCCTCCACGTGCCTCACAAACAAACACTTCCATATGCAACCAGAATTCATTTCCGCCAAACCAGAAGTGACCTGGAAGTCACTTCTGGAGGCCTTCTGAGGTCCAGGGAGGCCTCTGGAGGCCCTCCTTGCACCGGCACAACACAGCAGCGGCTTCTACAGGTGTGTTGCGACCTGGAAGTGGCCTCCACTGGCATCCAGAGAGCTCCAATTTGGAGCCAACTGGATGCAATGGTGGGTGGGAGGGTGACCCACTGCACATCGGGCTGTGACCCACTAAGTGGGTTGTGACCCACGGTTTGGGAAGCGCTGGCTTAAAAGAAGACTGATAGGTCTATATTAAGTACATAAAATTGTGAGATATTAAACAGTAACAGTAGTAAGCAGCAAGGCCAGTTAATCTAGAATATATAGCTTTATACCTTTAGGTTTGCTCCCACTATTAGAATCTAAAGAGGTCCCCTCATATGTACCAAATGTTTTATCACAGATCTAATAAAGTCCCTATACATTTCCATAATGGGGATATGCTGGAAATCCTGTCTGTAATCAGAAGGTCTCTCTCTCTCTCTCTCTCTCTCTCTCTCGCTCTCGCTCTCTCATCTGTGCATCCAGTAGCCAGAGAGGTGTTGGCTGTTGACCGTCCAGTGTAGATGCTGCCACTCACCTGGAGCAGTGCAGAGAACCACAAGGGAGAGCATCCCACCCCACCCCAGCCGCCCACACTTGCCAACTGGACCACCCTCCCCCGCCCCTGCTCCCACCGGAGCAACCCTTACCTTGCTCCAATGGGAGCAGGTATGTTCCGCGGCAGAGTGAGGCCTGCCGGTGTGCACGCCGGCGGGCCTTACTCTCTGGGTGCTGAAAACACGCTTTACAGCGCGTTTATGGCACCCTCCGTCTGCTGAGTATAAGCTCTGCAGTTGGAAATTTACGGAGGATTGCACTATGAGAGAGATTATTCAGAGTTCACAGTTTTATTATAAAAGAATAAAGATAAAAAAAATTGCATGATAAAGATATGTTTCTTTGCCCTCAAATTCTGGTGAGCCCATTTGCCCTCAGAAAGGTTCTGCGCATGCACAGACCCTATCAAAGCTGCCGTCGCGTTAGTCCCTCTCAGAAAGCCCTCGACCGCTGAACTGGGCGGTCGCTTTGTTGTGTACAGAGGGTCCCCGGAGGGGCCCGGCAGGCCCGTGGCCTGGGTCCGGCGGCCAAGTAACACAGAGACAAAGTCCAAAACAAATTCAAAGTGCAAATATGCAAAGTTTATTGCTAGCAAATATCAAGCGCTTGAGATGCAGAGCTCTTAAGGAGAATCTGCACAAAGCAAGTGCAGAAATGACAGCAGTAGATATAGTCTTCAGCAAAATGTCCCCCCTCCTCGCAATGCCCACTTATCCCTCCTACTTGTCACCACTAGCGTCTCTCCGGTAGGGGCGGGGCTGTAAGTATCGCTGCGGTCATAGTCTCTATACCGAGCAAGGAGGAGGCAGCCCCGCCCCCTCACTGTCCGAGCCAGTCCCCTACGGAGAAAGCAGCAGGCAGGGTCTCTTCCCTGCCAGTTTCTCCGTAGGGGACTGGCTCGGACAGTGAGGGGGCGGGGCTGCCTCCTCCTCGCTCGGTAAAGAGACTATGACCGCAGCGATACTTACAGCCCCGCCCCTACCGGAGAGACGCCTCTGCTTGTCACTCCCCTTTGTTCCACCTTCTGTTTGCGGTTTGGGGTTTTTCCAGTTATTATGATTCTGCGAAAATACTGTCCTAAGCAATCATGCTTTGATGGTCCTCTGTTGTCCTCCTTCCCTCCTCCCTTGGGGACCATGGGTACATCTTGCGGTTTCTGCTAAAGCAAGCTGTTGCAACTATGTATAATTTTGCTGTGCCAGGTGTCTTTTGGGACTTTCCAACCGAGTTGACTTCCCCTTTTGACCTCTCTTTGTTCTAGCAGCCTGATATATATAGCTCAAGCACCAAAGGCCTGTCCTTTACTTGGTTTAGGCCTTTGGTTCAGGCTATTAAGGCCTGTTTCTCAGGTTTATGAGCCAGGAGGCTCGGACCTGGACCCAAATGTTGTATGTAAGGTGTGACAGAGGCTCGCAGGGCAGGCTGAGGGGCAGGCTGGATGGTATGCTGCAGGTAGAGTTGTTCAAGGGGATCAATCCCAGTCCTGGGGTCACTACAGCTTTGGAGGGCTTGTCCTCGGTCTCCGGAGTGGTGCCTCCGGAGGCCGGGGATGCGGCGAGTGGGCGCTCAGCCCCGAGCCCGGCTGCTTGTGGGGGCGCTCCAACCCCCCCCAGGCGCCAGGAGGGCTGGGAACGCCACTGCGCACGTACTTGAGCACAGGAAGAGCAACACTTTCTGTTCAACATCCTTCTATATTTAAGGAATTTGCTGCTACCTGCAGCTCTGGGGATAAGCTCCTTAACGATGCTCTCAGGAAGGAAGAATGGTGTCTGCAGTACTCTGTTTTAGTGTGCAGATGTGTGACTTGGTGGCTAAATGGCTTTGGAATAAAGGCCACGATTAAGGGAAACCAGAATGCGGAGGGATGTTACCCAAGGAACAGCAGTAGTATAAATACATACCTTTCGTCAAATTATTTGACAGGTCTAAGTCCCGCCCCTTTTTGCATTGTAGATAAGTTCTAGGGGTCCCCGTTCCCCTTATCTGATTAGATAAGATCTAGGGGTGCCCTGAACCCCAAAATTAAGCCCCGACCCTTTTTGTTTTGTAGATAAGATCTAGGGGTCCCCGTACCCCTTATCTAGATAAGATCTAGGGGTCCCCCATCCCCTTATCTGATTAGATAAGATCTAGGTGTCCCCTGTACCCCAATTTTTGGGGGTACCCGCACCCCCCAAAAAATTTTGGGGTCCCCTGCACCCCTTAAAAATTGGGGTCCCCGTACCCCAAAATTTTTGGGGGCTCTGTACCCCAACTTTGTTTTGCGTGCGGTGCCCTCGACTAATTGGTAGAGGTTTCAGACCTCTAGGTCCCATGACGTGGGATTTATAGGGTTTTTTGCGACGGTCGGGTTATCTGCGATGGCGTGCTGGTTTTGGGGTCATGTGCCCCCTATGTAGTTGGGGCGATGTCCCCCCTGCCCAATAGGATGCGGTTTCACCCCTGTGACGTGTTGGGCGTTGGGGCGTACCGAGAACATGCCCGGGCATGTTCTGACTGCGGGGGTGGCTATTTAAGCTTCCGTGCCGGGAACAAGCCCCACACTGTGCACCATCCTGGACTTGCCGGAAATGGAGACTCCCAAGAGACCTGCATCAGTGCTCGGAACACCACCACAGGCCCCAAAGAAGAAAAGACGAAGATACATATCAACTGACTCTGATGACTATCCTAGGCCCTCTCTGGGGCTTCTTTATAAACTGGCTTGGGATGACCCCACGGTGTGTGCCTCTGAAGAGGATTCAGTGAGTGAGCCTCAGCGTCCTGTGGTAAGTTATGCTTCTTGGCTGTGTGTGGGGTGAATATGCTGTTTGAGGGGTAAACATGTTTTTAAAGGAATTGTAATGCTTTTTTCTACAGATCAACCATGAAGAGGTAGTGCATCAAGAGCCCCAAACAACTCTGAAATATCTCTGGGGGTTCCAAAACCTTCCAGATGGATGCTGTTCAACCCCGCAAGCCCGGCGTAACAACACGAAATCCATAATGCGTGCAACCGTTTATGTGGTTGTCAAGCATTGCCTCGTGAAAACAATGATTGCAGGGTGTGAAGGGTGCGAAATCGAAGCTGGCGCACAAAACTCGCATCAGTGCACTTCCTGGACTCAGGCTGATATTGATGCTAAACTGAAAAAAGTTATGGATGGTTTATATCTCCAAAGCCTCATACAATATGTGGTGTGTTTTGCGTACGCTGTGCACAGACTAGAAGTGACACAGTTCACATTTGATTACCTGCTGTGCCTCGTACAATTTTTACAAAATGCAGAAAACCCCCAACAATCTCTTGAACAAATCCTCCAGACTTCTGATAAAAAATATATTGAAAAATTCGAAAGTATAGTTAAAACATTTCACTATACTAAATTTCTCTCTAAGAGAATCCTGCCTGTGTTGATGATGTAAAAATGTTTTGTGGATGGAAAAAATTCAGATCACTCTGTAAAATATTCTTACGCTGGCTGTGTAAAAAAATGTATGAAATAAAACAAGTTGGTTTTTAAAAAATACTTGTCAGCTGTTTATCTTTCATCCTAGCACATGGCCACATGGCTGCAGGAGGGTTTTTTTTGGGAGATTGTGAAGAATGCAATGGAGAGAGCAAGGAATTCTTTAACTCATCTACCATTGTGTTCTTGTGAAAAAAATAAAAAATACTCTTTTAAAAAATTCATTTTGGCTGTGTGTGAGTTGCACACCCAAAGATATTTTGCTATCCTGGTTGTGTTTAAAAAATAGTTTACATCATTTTATACAGAGCTGTGTGGCAAGTTACCAGAGGCAGGGGATGCCTTGCAGGCCATTTTTTTTCTGGGACACCATGCCTTAGGAGCATCCTTATCTCATTATAACATATGGCTGATCAACTGTCAGGACACATGTTCTGACCTTTCCTAGAAGGGTGGTGGGCAGTGCCTTGCAGAGAGGGGTGGAGGGAGAGGAGCTGAATTATGCAGAGATGGGCTGGACTATACTAAGGGTGGAGAAGCAGCATTTTTTAAAAAAATAGCCAATCAGAGAAAAGGCGCGAAGACATGTCCAGTCAGAGAAGGACAGGGCTAGGTGGGTGGGTTTTTCTGAGAGGGGCTGGGGGGGATAAAAGCAGGTGGCCATAGGGGAATTGCTTCCTCTTCCACATGGTCGCATTTTCAGAGCAGGACTCCGTCTGTCTCTAAGTGAGTATGTCTGCCACGTGTTCTCCACATGGCTTGATATGGCGCATGTGCTGTCTATTTCAACTTAAGGCATGGGCCCACTGCATGTTTTCTTCTTTTTCCTGCTTGTTTTGTTTTCTGGTGTCTGCATGCCCTTTCTGTTTTGTAGAAACGTTTGTGTGATTATAGATATTGTAGTTTTAGTGGGGATGCATTTTTAAGATGTGGATTTGAAATCTACTTGTTGGGGGCTTTGGGGATGTGTGGTCTCACAGTCGTGTATTTTTTTCTGTTGCATGTACAATGGTCTAAGCTTTCTGCGTGATGTTTTGAAACTAATTGCTGATTTTTGGAGAGGGGGGGGAAGCATGTGCTCTCCCTCTGCCACGAGGGCAGGCCACATCGGTGGGCCTGGTTGCTTGTATGGGTCTAAGCTTTTGTATGTGTGTGTGCGTGTGTGTGTGTGTGTGTGTGTGTGTGTGTGTGTGTGTGTTTCTACGTTCTCACAGCTTTACCATGTGGGGGAGGCATGTTTATTGTAGTGCTTAAGCTTCATTTTAATTTGAGGGGACGGATCTTCAATATTTTCTATTTTACATGGGGGTTTTTTTAGCAGTGTAACCTGCTCTTTCTCTGTGAGCTTTATTTTTTTAAAAAATACCTGTGCAGTGTTCAAGAATGGATGATGGAGATGGCTTTAGTGACTCGCAACTGGATGGTGAGACATATTATATATATTTATTTAGTTCAACACAGATGAGTGTTTTTAAAGGGTTGGCTCACCGTGTCTCTTTTTCCTTTACTAGTTGTTTTTGTTGCCTCACTCCGTGAGGCAGTGTTTGGTTCTCCAGACCACGGTAATTCTTTCTACTTTTTTTTTTAAAAAAGCTAAAACATCCTTTTTCCTATTTCAGTACATGCTAAGCATTGTTTTATTCTGTAGATGCACCCCAACCCCAGAAGGCCCCAATTCTCACAAAGCCACTATGTAAGTGTGTGGGGGGGGGTTATGGGAATGGGACGGGGAATGGGGTGTAGGTATCACAATTTTAAAAAACCTATTTTTCTCCTTACAGGTTCTAAAGTAGGCCCATATACTTTCCGCAGAGGTGAATTAAATTTTTAAATGTGGTTTCCCCCCTTTTTTTTCTAGGAACAGCCTCTACCCCTCTCAACCAGCCAACACCCACCCCCATGCAGTTATTTTTTTAAAAAAAATGTTTTTTCACCGCTTTTCAGTTCATGACGGGCAAAACACAGGAGTACAGCCTTCAACCAGCAGCACGCCGCAGCAAGGTAGATGTATATAGTGCTTATTTTTTCCTTTTTCTAGGAACCCCCCCCTTACAAATTAAAATGTTTTTTTTATTCCAGCTGCTGCACCACAGCCTACAGGTGCTTCGACAAATGCCCTTTCAAGAGGTAATATACAGCCCCTCATTGTTTTTTGCAGTCATACTGTAAATAGGTTACAGTTTTTTCAACACATCTCTGCTCTTTCAGGAAGTGAAATTCCCACAGGGAGACCTGTAGATCCCAGAAATGTCTTTCGTAGAGGTAATATACATATATACATTTCTTATTTTTAAAAGTTTTTTACCCACATCACCATCAGTGGTAAAGAGCGTAATTGTTTTTCTTTATTCTAGATGTTGCACCCCAGCCTGCAGATGCTTCGACAATTGCACCCCAGCCTGCGGATGCTTCGACAAATGCCCTTTCAAGAGGTGATATACAGCCCCTCATTACTATTTTTTGCAAGCACGCCGTAAATAGGTTACAGGTTTTTTTTTCAACACATCTCCCCTCTTTCAGGAAGTGAAACACCCACAGGACGACCTGCTGCAGACCGAGAAGATCCCAGAAATGTCTTTCGTAGAGGTAATATACATATATACATTTCTTATTTTTAAAAGTTTTTTTTTACCCACAGCCTCGTCTATGGTAAAGAGCTTAATTGTGGTTTTTTTGTTTTTTTGTTTGTTTCAGGCACACATGGCCAAAAGAGGGGAGTCTCGCCAAGCTCCGAGGCACCTAAGAAAAAGCTGAGAAAGACAAAAAACCCGGAGGAGTTACAACCCGAGGAACAAGACCAGATCGACCTGTGCTGCATGCTAGTCGACTGCAAAAAAGCCTTGCAATAAAAACAGGAAACTGTTATGAAGAGAGTATCAGATTGGTCCGGGCAGCTAAACACATTGTGGCATGACATGATGCGTGGGGGGCTTGACAAATCAGAGCTTGTTTCTTTACAACAATATATTAAACGTTTTAATGTCTATCCTCTGAGTTCACAACAGCAACCAGAGGAAAGGGCGGTGGGAGTTCAACACACACCACAAGGTACATACGTTACAGAGACATCCTCTGAAGCAGAGAGTTCACAACAATCAGAGGTAACCCAAACGGGGGCGGGGATCCAGCACACACCCGGAAACACCGATCCTGTGGGTTCAAACAGTGATAATGTCTCTGTTCCTGAGACCCCTCCTTCACAGGAATCGCCACCAGACTCCCCATCTTCAGACTCTTCTGATGCAGGGGAGCCCCACAATAATGACATGCCACATGTTTACCTTGAAAGGGTGGATCGATGGGAATGGCATGCCCCCCGCTTACCTGTGTCGAGATACGGTATGTCCTTTAGGTTTGTGAACCTCGAACGTCTGAATCACCCCCTGCTTGTTCAAGAAGCAATTAATGACGCAATACAAACACTTCTGGATGAGTTAAATGATGTGCTGGAAGATGGCGAATTGATCCAGTTGCGCCTCGACGGTGGCGGCCTCAATAACCCCCTGTTCTCTCTGAGAAGACACAGAGGGGCTCTCGATGCTGCAGAGTTTCTCAATAACATTGCAAACCTTATGCAGAGTAATACCGAGATTCATCTTAATGGGCTTTTGCGTCTAGTTGTATCTGTTATCAGAAACAAGGGAGGGCGGGGGCGGCAGGTTATAAGTTCTATTCTCTACAGTCAGACCATAGAGAAAAAAAGACAGCATCTGGTGGACCTGAACAACATTGGTAACAATCTATGTTTTGGTGGTAATCTCTTAATCGTCATGTCTAAAGGGAAAATGACAGATGCACAGGCGGTACAGGCCGCAAGAGCCCTGTATAGCGAGCTTGGAATTGCGCCTGATAAAAAAATATTACTGTCAGATGTGGCAACCTTTGAAAGGCAATTACAAGTAAACATTGGAGTAATTATGCACACTGATAAAGGGTGGGATATTTTCAGAGCAGGGCCGCCTATACATGCGGATACCTACTTTATGCTGTTACACGATGACCATTTTTACGGTGTCAAAAAACTCCAGGGGTTCTTCGGCAGTCGAAACCACTGCAGCCTCTGCGGAAATGTTTATAATCATGCCCATAACTGTCCGTATCACTGCAGGCTATGTCTGCGGCGTCAATGCACAGTCGATGTACCTGTAAGGTGTCCCAGCTGCAGGTTATTTTGTAAATCCAGCAGCTGTTTAGCCATTCATGAGCACTTGGCTGCCACGAAGGAGGTTGACTGCCTTGAAAAGGAATTGTGTGTGGAATGTGAGCATTATGTTCCAAAGAAGCACACGTGCAGGCCAAATATCTGTAAGGAGTGCGGCGAAATTGCTTTCCTGGGACATCCGTACTACATACCGCCTCTTTACGAAGCCACGGCATCTGACAAATACGTCTTTTATGATTTTGAGTGCACCCAGGAGACTGGCGTTCACAAACCCAACTACATTTTTGTAATGGGCATGAAAATGAAAGACACTTGGGAGTTCAAAGGTGAAGGGTGCATTGCAAGCTTTGTTAGAACATTTGTTGACATAAAATTCAAAAACCACACGTTTCTGGCCCACAACGCTAAAGGTTATGATAGCTACTTTATCATTAAGCAGCTACTCGTGGAAAAAATGGATGTTCAAATGATCGTGTTGTTCAGTCGTTAAGTCGTGTCCGACCCTTCGTGATCCCATAAACCATGTCCCGCCAGGCCTTCCTATCCTCCACTATCTTCCTGAGTTCGTTCATTTTCATGTTCGTTGCATCGGTGATGCTGTCTAACCATCTCATCCTTGGCCTTCCCCTTCTCCTTTTGCCTTCAATCTTTCCCAGCATCAGAGTCTTCTCCAGAGAGTCCTCTCTTCGCATTAGGTGGCCAAAATATTTGAGTTTCAGCCTTAGTACCTGTCCTTCCAGGGAACAGTCAGGGTTGATTTCATTTAGGATTGACTGATTTGATCTCCTAGCAGTCCAAGGGACTCTCAGGAGTCTTCTCCAGCACCACAGTTCAAAAGCATCTATTCTTGGCGCTCAGCCTTCCTTATGGTCCAACTCTCGCAACCATACATTGCTACTGGGAACACCATCGCCCTGACTATGCGAACTTTTGTTGGCATGGTGATATCTCTGCTTTTTATTATGCTGTCTAAGTTTGCCATAGCTTTCCTTCCAAGGAGTAAGCGTCTTTTAATTTCATGGCTGCTGTCTCCGTCTGCAGTGATCTTGGAACCCAGAAAAGTAAAATCTGTTACTGCTTCCATTTCTGCCCCTTCTATTTGCCAGGAATTGATGGGACCAGATGCCATGATCTTAGTTTTATTAATGTTGAGTTTCAAGCCAACTTTTGCACTCTCCTCTTTCACCCTCATCAAGAGGCTCTTTAGTTCTTCTTCACTTTCTGCCATTAGGGTGGTATCGTCTGCATATCTGAGGTTGTTGATATTTCTCCCGGCAATCTTGATTCCGGCTTGCGATTCATTCAGCCCTGCATTTCTCATAATGTACTCTGCATATAAGTTAAATAGGCAGGGTGACAATATACAGCCTTGCCGTACTCCCTTCCCAATTTTGAACCAGTCGGTTGTTCCATGGCCGGTCCGAACTGTTGCTTCTTGACCCGCATACAGATTTCTCAGGAGACAGGTAAGATGGTCTGGTACCCCCATCTCTTTAAGAATTTGCCACAGTTTGTTGTGATCCACACAATCAAAGGCTTTTGCGTAGTCAATGAAGCAGAAGTAGGTGTTTTTTTGGAACTCTCGGGCTTTCTCCATGATCCAGCGCATGTTGGCAATTTGATCTCTAGTTCCTCTGCCTCTTCGAAACCCAGCTTGTACGTCCGGTAGTTCTCGGTCCACGTACTGCTGAAGCCTAGCTTGTAGGATTTTGAGCATAACCTTGCTAGCATGTGAAATGAGTGCAATTGTGCGATAGTTTGAGCACTCTTTGGCACTGCCCTTCTTTGGAATTGGAACGTAAACTGACCTTTTCCAATGCTTTGGCCACTGCTGAGTTTTCCAAATTTGTTGGCATATTGAGTGCAGCACTTTCACAGCATCATCATTTAGGATTTTAAGTAGCTCAGCTGGGATATTATCCTCTCCACTAGCTTTGTTATTAGTGATGCTACCTAAGGCCCACTTGGCTTCACTCTCTAGGATGTCCGGCTCTGGTTCAGTGACCACACCAGCGTGGTCATCAGGAACATTAAGATCTTTCTTGTATAGTTCTTCTGTGTATTCTTGCCATCTCTTCTTAATCTCTTCTGCTTCTGTTAGGTCTCTGCCTTTTTTGTCCTTTATCATGCCCATCTTTGCACAAAACATTCCCTTGATATCTCCAATTTTCTTGAAGAGATCTCTAGTCCTCCCCATTCTGTTGTTTTCCTCGATTTCTTTGCATTGTTCATTTAAGAAGGCCTTCTTATCTCTCCTTGCTATTCTCTGGAAATCTGCATTCAGTTGTTTATATCTTTCCCTTTCACCTTTGCTTTTCACATTCCTTCTTTCCACAGCTATTTGTAAAGCCTCATCTGACAGCCACTTTGCTTTCAAATGGTGCTACAAATGGTTGGCTACAAATGGTGCCATCAGCCAGTTTGTACGTGAAAGAAACCTGCCTCAGGGGATTCAAGCCAGGGACTGCTTATATGGGGGGCGTACAAACGCAATATGTCTCTATTACAACCCCGAAGCAGATGAGGAAATTTGCTATTATGACTTTACCAGTTTGTACCCATTTGTTAACAAGACAAAAGAGTACCCGCTAGGACACCCTGAAATAATCTACAAGGACTTTGGACCCCTCTCTAAATACTTTGGACTTGTAAAAGCTAAGGTTCTACCGCCAAGAGGCCTGTTTTTCCCGGAACTACCAGTCCGGGTTGAGGAAAAACGTATGTTCCCTCTGTGTCAGACATGTGTAGAAACTGGACAGCAGGAACTTTGCGATCATACCGATGAGCAAAGGGCTCTGCAAGGGACTTGGTGTACGCCTGAACTGTTGAAGGCTCTACAGATGGGCTATCGTGTTTTGACAATTTCAGAAATCTGGCACTTTAAAAAGACATCTAAAGACTTGTTTGCAGACTACATTAAAATGCATCTGCGCCAGAAACAAGAGGCTTCGGGGTACCCTGCGTGGTGCACCGACGAGGCTAAAAAAAGTAAATATATTAGCGATTTTCACAAGAGAGAAGAGGTTCAGTTACGCTCTGATCAGATTGCTGTGAACCCTGCAAAGCGTCAGGTAGCAAAACTGTTTCTAAACTCTTTGTTTGCACAGCGCCCTAATCTGCCGAACACCACGATTGTGCAGGATACCGCAGAGCTTCTGGAGTATGCCTTTTCCCCAGCCTATGAAATTTCGCGTTTTGAAATTGTTGATGATGAAACAGTCAGCGTGTCCTGGAAACACGCTAAAGAGCAGTTTGTCTTGTCTGGGAAAACAAATGTTGTGATAGGCGCATTTACGACTGCTTATGCGAGGCTAGAGCTTTATGACTTACTAGACAGATTACAGGAACGGTGCTTGTACCACGACACAGATTCAGTGATATTTGATCATCGTGAGGGGGAGTGGCGCCCTCCTTTAGGGGACTATTTAGGGGATCTGACAAGCGAGATCCCTCCACATGAGCGTATTGTGGAGTACGTGGCTACTGCTCCTAAGACTTATGGTTACAAGCTTTCATCTGGAAAAACTTGCATGAAGGTAAAGGGGATTACCCTCAATGTAGCTAACTCAGAAAAAGTAAATTTTGATTTGCTGAAGCAGATGGTCCTAGACTGTGGCGAGCCACAAAGAGATATCGTTCTGGAGCAGAGAGGCATTGTAAGGAATAAAAAACGTTGGCTTATTGAAACTGGTCCCCTGAGGAAAACGTTGAAGTTTGCATATGACAAGAGGGTCCTAGGGGAAAATTTTAAAAATCTACCTTACGGGTATTAAGATGGATGTGCACTGGAAACACCCCTTTTCAGCTATACTAGCGGGGCCTAGTAACTGCGGGAAGTCGTATTTTATAAAAAAACATGTTGGACAATGCGCCGGCGGTGCTATCTCCCGTGCCTGAAAATATTGTTTGGTGCTACAGCTGTTGGCAACCTTTGTATAAAGAACTCTTGTGTAAACACCCCCATATTATGTTTGTGGAAGGACTCCCCGCAACGTTTAATGATGATCAGATGTTTCCCTCAAATAAAGTGAATCTTGTTATTGTGGATGACCTCATGTCCTCAGTGTCTTCGAGTACAGAAGTTGGCGAGGCCTTTACCAAGTACGTACACCACCGCAATCTAAGTATTATTTTCATCACGCAGAATATTTTCTGCCAAGGGAAAACCAACCGCACTATTACCCTGAATGCGAAATATATGGTGTTGTTTAAAACCCCCCGGGATAAACTTCAGATTATGACACTGGCGCGCCAGATGTACCCCGGAAATACCAGGTTTGTTCTGGAAAGTTTCCAGGATGCAACCTTCAAACCCTACGGATATTTAGTAGTAGACTTAAACGCCACCACGCCAGAACCTTACAGACTGCGAACGGGGCTTTTCCCTCCAGACTGGCCTGTCGTCTACACTATGAAAAAAGCTGCACCCCTTTACAAAAAGAGGTGACCCGCCATGTCTAAGTGCGTGAAAAGAAATCTGCCCCTTTTAAATTTGCTTATCAAGGCACCCCCGTGACAGAGAAGGGCTATTCTGTGTTCTGCTTCGTCTGATCTGGTTCAAGCCATCTCAGAAATAGCTCTCAACACATTAAAAGGTAACATCCCCCTGTCTGCACGCCAGGTGTCTGCGCTCAGAAAAAGAGGGCAATCATTAGAAAACTGAGCAATAAGGGGGTCTCATTGAGGAGGAAGAAAGAACTGGTGAAACAATCTGGGGGTTTTCTCGCTCCCTTGTTAAGTATTGCTATCCCCTTGATAACTGGGCTTCTAACTAAGCAGTAATGGAGCATGCTGAAAAAATGTTGTTGGCAATTCTACCAACAGGGCCACTTTGGAGCTCTTGAAAAATCGTCCCCCTGTGACAGAGGCGACACACACACCCTCTCTTTCCAGAAGATCTTCCAAAAAGCAGAAACAATCTAGCGCTGCTACTAGCTCTGCTACATGGTTAACTTTAAAATAAAAACATGTTTTTAACTCTAACCATCACCTCGCGTCTTTATTAACACACACACACGCTAACATTTATTTTTTCATGCGAAAAGGTTTATTGAGAATTACAACCGTGAAAATCGTTGCATGAGATACATCTCTGGTCATGTTGAAAAAACGTAGGGGCAAGGCGGGGCATGTTCCTCTCCTTTTTTACAAACTGCACCACCATTTGGTCATTTCTTGGTAAATCAGCCGAATACAGATCTTGAATCTGGTTGAAGTCAGTCCTCTACAGCGTTGCCACAGAAAAAACACACAGTGGTGCCCACAGGTTACAGCGTCTGGGGACTGCACCTGCCTTTCTTGAAACGTCGTCACAGAGGCGTTTTTCCTTAAAAACTCCGTGATCGACTTCGGGAAACGCGGGTGGTCTGGAGGGTGTCCGTAAGAATCGAAAAACTCTCCGCGGGTGTCTTCTGACAGGTATATGGCCAACCAGTGCTCCCCTGGCCTGTCGTGGGGATCTGTGTTGACCACCAGCCCCACAGGCCTCCGCAGCAGTTTCTTTTTAGGAAGCTGGTCGCAAGGAAACATGCCTATGAATATTTTGCGGGTGTGAGGGCTTGTAGACAGCAGCCGAGTTAACTGGAGGCCATCCATGTCACACATAATCAAACAGAACGTTTCTACGGTGATTTATTTCGATAAGGTTATCAAACACTCCATAAACGATCATGTTAACCGTTTGTGGGAGGGGTCTAGCAAACCGTATTTCTGCCCGCAGGTTCCCCGTATTAATCAGGGAATAATGGTCGCCACATTCTTGATCGGGCGTAAGGTCAAATGCAAAGAGGGTACCCCTTGGCATAATTTTCTCTGTTGATCAACAGTGCTTTGTCGTTCAAATGCTTGCCGGTGGTCTGCACCAGACTCATGAATTCCCGCACACATGAATTTACCGCGGTTGGAACGGCTTTGCTGGGATCTGATACCCCGAAAGGTAAATTGCGAAGAAATTGATGTCGTAATGCTGAAAATTAAAAGGGTTCTTGTAGACCCCGCTGAACGCATCATTGTCCACCAGACCTATTACGACCAGCTTGGGCAGCTGCCCCAGAAACAGATTCTCCTGATTACTGACACGGCTCCCGGCAGGGATGCTGATCACTTTCATGCCCACACGGTCCACAGGATATTTCGCCGTAGCCGTGAGCAATGCTTCTGCGTGGCCCAGGCGCACCCCCGGGGAAACTCCTACTTTCTTTACAAACAGGGATGCTGACAAAATCTTCAGTCTGTAGTGTTTGGTGGCATCAGCCGTCATTAAGCAGAACGCATCTTTACTGCGGGTCAGCTTGATTTTCACATCCACCCCATTTAACAGCAGTTTTTCTTGAAAAAACAGGTCACCGTGGAGACGTCCCATGAGTTCTAATTTCCTGCTTCCGGCTGTGAAGGATGCTCTTTTAGCAAATCCCTTATTCTCCCCATCCAGGTCTGCTGTTTCGTGTTTACCAGGAGTGTCTTTGTAAAACAGCCCTGCAGAGAACTGTGTGTTTAGCGTGTCTTCGCTGTAGTTTAACACAGTTTCGATATAGGCTCGGTATGGATAGCAGTTGTTGCTTTGGCTGATGAGCCGGTCCCCTAGGGTCACATCCAGCTGGGTAAAAAGGGAGGCGATCGGATAATTCACCACTGCTACATCGGCATCCCTCTCAATGTTGCTTCCATCTTGTTTTACAATTTTGCAGGTCACGTATAGTAACGTGTTGTTTAAGTCCATGTATTCTTCGCCATTTCCTGCTACGAAGAAATCGACCGGAGTGTTCTCTTGCAATGCCGTCAGCGGAGGCACCTCGATAAACACGCTCCCTTCGACGCTAGTCTGGGTGGGGGCTATTTGGAACAGGTCTAATTCAGATTTGGCGCATTCTTCAGACCCGCCGTGAATAAAAGCCATGGCGGTTTAAAAGATATCTCTGGAGAAGCACCTCTTCCTCCCACGTTGTCTCTTTGCTTTTCTCTTCTGTGCCACCTGGCGCCTTTTAGCCCTTCTTTTAAAGGGCTGTGGTGGCCCCGTTAGCCGCCTCTGTGAAGCTTTTCGTTTGACCGCTTTTCTTCTTTTCATGTACAGAAGCCCTGACCCCCCTTGGCGGGTCACTTTATTCAGCACAGCCTGAGAAACGCTCCCCACCACGTCCTGAGCAATATTGCGAACAGTTGTTTTTACGTGTGGCTTAATAATATCTAGCCCCCTCTGCAAAAGAGGAACAGCTTTCCGAAAAAGACTCCGGAATATGCCCCCAACACCAGCCCCATACATAACGGGGGCGCCGTGGTAACCAGGAAGGCTGGCGCCCGCTTGCGCACAATAATAGCTACCATAAAGGACCGGGTCTCCATAACGTTTTAGAAGGACCATCTTTTCCTGGGCCGAAAGTGAAGCTTTACTATCACCTTACCAAAACGAAATGACACGTTTTTGTTCTGGTCCGTCTTTATCTCTACGGTAATAGTGTCTGCGTGATCTTTGTTCACAGGCACGTAGTGAGGCTTGTCATATGTTATGGTGACACGCTCTGTGTTCTCCCCGCGGACAGGGACGCAGCGCAGCAGGGGCACGTAATAGTCCCCGACTATCTGGTGCTCTACGATATCTGTATACACGAACAGGGTGTTGAAACCTCGTGTAATGTCTGCGCTGAAAACGGATTCATTGAACGCTACCTTCGGATAGACCCCTAATATACGGGCCAGTGCCCCGTCTGTTGTCACCGAGTATGCAGAGGTTGCCTGCAAACGAATCTTCCTATCCACAGGGTCATAGGCCAGTTCCATTTCAGGGGGGATTTCGTGGTACGTGCTCATTTGCCTGTTCATTTCAACCAGCAGTTCATGTATGGTTGCGTAATATCCCGCCCGTAGACTGCAGGCCCATGTCCTCTGCAAATGGTTAATTTCAAATTTCGTGCTCTCTGTGAATGTGTACCAAGTGTGCGGGTACTGAATTTCTGCCAGGCCAACTTCCCAGTCCCCAGGCAGGTCAAGAGGGTGTGCCAGCTGCGTGGTGAAAGCGGCGATGGTGTTCCGAGGAAATACTTTAGCACTGGCGTTGCTGGGAAGGGTGATGTAAAACCCGCTGTCCCCCATGTTCCCCTACGTAGCTTCACGCAGATCCACAGCCGCAACCCAACTGTTGAATTTGTCAGGCCAGCCTAACCATTTTACCAGGTGCTGTTTTGTCTTACCCCTACCCCTCGTAGCTAGAAGTTTTTCAACCCTGTAAACACGGTCCTCCGCATCCCTCACACGCTGCAATTCTTCAGGATAGAAAGACCCGACAATGGACTCTCCCGCATAATCTTTTAGATGGTATACAGGCCTTCGTACACCGCAGTGGACTTGATCAAGGAGATACTAACAGCTAAAATACAAATGCTCACTTGCCAGGGGGATGTATCAGGGACTAGGGTCGCATCATAACAAGAGCAGGTACAAGCAGGTACAAGCAGGAGGGTACATTGTGACATTTAAACAGATAACATGCAGATGTTTACAGTATGACAGGCAAAATACGGAGATGGCATTAAATCGGGGGGTTGCAAATAGAAGCAGGAAGTGATACAGGAAAACAAAGGAGGTTCCACTCAATGGAGACAATACAGACAGGAGGTGACACAAATTGGATGATCTTCTTCCTCTCAGGGTGTGACTGGAAGGAACAACACGGTCAGAGGCTGGACCAGAGTTCTTCAGCAACTTCACCTGTGGCTCAGAAACGCGGCAGGGTCCCAGGGTCCATTTGGTGTGTATGAGTTCTGGGTGAAATAGTTCATCATGCCAGGCTGGCATCCATATATGTTGGCACATAAAGCGGAACTTGTGTTACCTGGCAGCAATTTTTATACTAGCATTTATAAGGGCATGGCATAGGCATTAATTAAAGAGAAATCATTTTTAAAAAGTTGATCCGTAACAAGTTCGTCCTCATAAGAACATAAGGACATAAGAAGAGCCCTGCTGCATCAGGCCAAAAGCCCATCTAGTCCAGCTTCCTGTATCTCACAGTGGCCCCATCAGATGCCTCAGGGAGCACACAAGACAACAAGATAACCTGTTTTCCGGCCGTTGTCACTCCCTTGCACCTGGCACAGAGAAAACCTACTTCTAAAACTAGGAGGTTGCTTATGGCTTGTAACCTGTGATGGTCTTTTCCTCCATGAATCTGTCCAAACCCCTTTTAAAGGCATCTAGGCCAGATGCCATCACCACATCCTGTGGCAAGGAGTTCCACAGATGAATTACACACTGGGTAAAGAAATGTTTTCTTTTATCCATTCTAACTCTCCCTCCACTCAATTTTAGTGTGTGTCCCCTGGTTCTGGTTTTGTGCGAGAGGGAGAAGAACTTCCCTCTATCCACTCTCTCCATCCCATGCATAATTTTATACGTCTCAATCATGTCTCCCCTCAGGTGCCTTTTTTCTAGACTGAAAAGCCCCAAACGCTGTAACCTTTCCTCATAAGGGAGGTGCTCCAGCCCACGAATCATTCTGGTCGCTCTTTTCTGAACTTTTTCCAATTCAACTATATCCTTTTTGAGGTGTGGTGACCAGAACTGGACACAATACTCCAGATGTGGCCTTACCATCGATTTGTACAAAGGCATAATGATATTGGCCGTTTTATTCTCAATCCCTTTTTTAATGATCCCGAGCATGGAATTGGCCTTCTTCACAGCTGCCGCACACTGGGTCGACACTTTCATCGACCGGTCCGGTCATGCTAAAGGACTTGGCCGTTGGGCACAAACATCTGGATATTATATGCAGGGATGCTGGAGCCTCAGCCTTCACCCGTTCTTCAGACTTATTCTGGTCTCTCATCAGTGAGTCTGAGATCTCAGTCGGAATCCCACCATGAAGTCTTTTTTCCTCTTGGGAAGCCGAAGATGCTGGCGCTGGAGAGGGGGGGACAAAGGCCTTGGCTGTTTAAGCGGCTGGGGGAGGGTTGGACACATCTTTGGCTTCTCTTCCCTGATTGCTTCTTTCTCTGCAGTGGGAGGGGAGGAGTAAGCTAATATTAACAGAGATGTTTGGCTAGGAATATTCCCACAAACACAACACCCCCCCCCCCAGAAACCACTTTGTAATCCCCAGGTTTGGAGCCACTGCTCTAGAAGCATCACACAGCAACACGTGATGCAGGTTACACAGCCATGGAAACAAGAATGTCCTGAGAAAAAACACACAGCAGCAGCACAAACATTCTTGAATGCTTGTTATTTCACATTTGAGGACTGCTGAGATAAAGCAATGGAAATAATGTAAGAGGGAATGTGACATACCTGCATTGGACACAAGGGGGCAGCCAACACCCAGGATTATCCTCAGCAGGACTTCCGAACAGGCTGGAAGAATGGATTGATGGACTCTAAAGATGAAGTTACACAACTAGTTGTAATGCTGAAACAAACAGAAGTTCTTTATGAACTATTGCAGGGGTGGCCAAACACAGAAGAACTTGACAGCTGGTGCGGTCAAGCCAGGTCATTTCCGGTTTCGAGGAACTGGGGATTCCCGCGTTCCTAGAGCTTATAAGGACTCAACTTTCACCTACAATTCTTCGTGATTGTTCACCCTTAGAAGATGTTCTGAGATTACAGAACGAAACGTTGGGCTGTTTTTTACGATCCTTGGACTTGTTTGATTCGTTTGTGCTGTGAACGGCTGCCCGCTTGGGAAACCCGCTACAGTTTCAGTTTCAATTAAACTTTTCCAAGCTACTACATGGCATCTAATCCCGTAATTCTGAAACATTGGTACAGAAGAACTATACAAGAAAGATCTTAATGTTCCTGATGACCTCACTGGTGTGGTCACTGACCCAGAGCCAGACATGCTAGAGAGAGAAGTCAAGTGGGCCTTAGTGGGCATTACTAACAACAAAGCTAGTGGAGAGGATAATATCCCAGCTGAGCTACTTAAAATCCTAAATGATGATGCTGTGAAAGTGCTGCACTCAATATGCCAACAAATTTGGAAAACTCAGCAGTGGCCAAAGGATTGGAAAAGGTCAGTTTACGTTCCAATTCCAAAGAAGGGCAATGCCAAAGAGTGTTCAAACTACCGTACAATTGCACTCATTTCACATGCTAGCAAGGTTATGCTCAAAATCCTACAAGCTAGGTTTCAGCAGTACGTGAACCGAGAACTACCGGAAGTACAAGCTGGGTTTCGAAGAGGCAGAGGAACTAGAGATCAAATTGCCAACATGCGCTGGATCATGGAGAAAGCACAAGAGTTCCAAAAGAACACCTACTTCTGCTTCATTGACTACGCAAAAGCCTTTGATTGTGTGGATCACAACAAACTGTGGCAAATTCTTAAAGAGATGGGGGTACCAGACCACCTTACCTGCCTCCTGAGAAACCTGTATGCGGGTCAAGAAGCAACAGTTCGAACCGGCCATGGAACAACTGACTGGCTCAAAATTGGGAAGGGAGTACGGCAAGGCTGTATATTGTCACCCTGCTTATTTAACTTATATGCAGAGTACATTATGAGAAATGCAGGGCTGAATGAATCGCAAGCCGGAATCAAGATTGCCGGGAGAAACATCAACAACCTCAGATATGCAGACGATACCACCCTAATGGCAGAAAGTGAAGAAGAACTAAAGAGCCTCTTGATGAGGGTGAAAGAGGAGAGTGCAGAAGTTAGCTTGACAGCAGCCATGACACTTATTCCTTGGAAGGAAAGCTATGGCAAACTTAAACAGCATAATACAAAGCAGACATATCACCATGCCAACAAAAGTTTGTATAGTCAGGGCCATGGTGTTCCCAGTAGCAATGTATGGTTGCGAGAGTTGGACCATAAGGAAGGCTGAGCGCCGAAGAATAGATGGTTTTGAACTGTGGTGCTGGAGAAGACTCCTCAGAGTCCCTTGGACTGCTAGGAGATCAAATCAGTCAATCCTAAATGAAATCAACCCTGACTGTTCCATGGAAGGACAGGTACTGAGGACGAAGCTCAAATATTTTGGCCACCTAATGCAAAGAGAGGAGTCTCTGGAGAAGACTCTGATGCTGGGAAAGATTGAAGGCAAAAGGAGAAGGGGAAGGCAAAGGATGAGATAGTTAGACAGCATCACCGATGCAACGAACATGAAAATGAGCAAACTCAGGAAGATAGTGGAGGACAGGAAGGCCTGGCGGGATATGGTTCATGGGATCACGAAGGGTCGGACACGACTTAACGACTGAACAACAAATCACTTAAAGAGATCATAGTCGCAGGTAGAGAGAGTTGGTACCCCTTCCTGTATTTAATCCATGCAACGATCGAAGTTATACGCAGGGGTAGCATGCAGGGTAGTCCCAACAATCAAAATGAAAGCAATAAAAGAACCACAGAGCCTTCAGAAAAGCACAGAAACAAGATACGTCTTTGCCAATGGGGAAAAAAAGAGAGAGAGAGAGAGAGAGAGAGAGAGAGAGAGAGAGAGAGAGAGAGAGAGAGAGAGAGAGAGAGAAGGAGGTCACCTTCATTCAAGTGTCTGGAGGAAGAAAAACATTATCGAACTGTGGAAAAAACAACAACAAGAAGAAGAAAGTGAGGACCGAACAGATGAGCGCTTGCAGGGGTCCCATAAAGTGGTGACCACCACAAAGAAGGCCCTTCCACGTGTCATCGCCAGCCACCCTTTTCTGAGTGATCACACAGGCGGGATGGTCTCCGCAGATGACCTCATGGGACTTCGCATCCTCGTAAAAAAATGATTATTTCAATTTATTTTAATTATTAATTTATTTTATTTAATCAAATTTTTATTTAATTGTTGTTGGAGGTGGTGGTGTCCCAGTTAAGAAACTGGGTAAAATCTGGTAAGCCTACTGTTACGGGCCCGGGCGACTGCAGGGCTGACTCCTTTCCCCTGCGCAGCGGTGAAATAGGCATTTTTGGCAAAATGGAACGTCCCGGTCGGCGATATGGTAAGCCTACCTAAAGGGAGCCAGCCACCCAGAGCCACCCATGTTTCTTTCGGTAGGAATCAGGGCTATCTATGGATTACAAGATTGGGTTATACATTGAGCTGTGGGTGATAATACTGCAACATCCCCCCAACTCTCCAAACACTGAGGAAAATGTGCTTAAATTATTAGCACAATTGTGCAGTGCTTTTATTTATTCAAAGCAAATATTCTTGGCTGGTTTTTTAGGTGTTGAAAAGCCTACAATGCAGAATTTGCCAGGCTGATATCAACACGGGAGCTGAAGATTCTTCAAGCAGAGATGCTGAGAAGACGAGGCACACCTCCACCAGTTACCTACGAAAAACAAGAGAATGTGGGGTTAACCAACAACCCCACATTCACTAGAGAAGTACAATTTATGGGTTTATTAATATAAGAACATAACATAAGAACATAAGAAGAGCCCTGCTGGATCAGGCCAAAAGCCCATCTAGTCCAGCTTCCTGTGTCACACAGTGGCCCCACCAGATGCCTCAGGGAGCACACAAGACAACAAGATACCTGTGTCCAGTCGCCACTCCCATGCACCTGGCACAGAGAAAACCCACTTCTAAAACCAGGAGGTTGCTTATGGCTTGTAACCTGTGATGGTCTTTTCCTCCATGAATTTGTCCAAACCCCTTTTAAAGGCATCCAGGCCAGGTGCCATCACCACATCCTGTGGCAAGGAGTTCCACAGATGAATTACACGCTGGGTAAAGAAATATTTTCTTTTGTCTGTTCTAACTCTCCCTCCACTCAATTTTAGTGCATGTCCCCTGGTTCTGGTGTTGTGCGAGAGGGTGAAGAATTTCCCTCTATCCACTCTCTCCATCCCATGCATAATTTTATAAGTCTCAATCATGTCCCCCCTCAGGCGCCTTTTTTCTAGGCTGAAAAGCCCCAGACGCTGTAACCTTTCCTCATAAGGGAGGTGCTCCAGCCCACAAATCAATCTGGTCGCTCTTTTCTGCACCTTTTCCAATTCAACTATATCCTTTTTGAGGTATGGTGACCAGAACTGGACACAATTCTCCAGATGTGGCCTTACCATCGATTTGTACAAAGGCATAATGATACGACTTCCGGTTGGGAGGAATGGCTGGCTGACAGCTCTGTCGGTTGCTCTACACCGACGGAGCACGTCTGATGGACTTAATTACTCTACCCCTGGATTAAAAGGGTGTGCGATGAGATAAACCACATATCTTCGGATCGCTCCCATTACTTTCTCGGAGAGCGTAGGCTTTTCGAGTTTGTTTTGGTTTGAGCGTGGAAGAATTGGATCAACAACGAGCTCAAACAATCAGCCGGAATGTAAGCCAAGCCCCCTCCCGCTTATACTTTTGCTTTGCTTATGCAAGTGGCGAGGAACTGCAATAAGAATTGAAGAAATAAGCTAAGATAACGAGTTAATTTAAGAATAGAAGATTTGTTGTGAAAAGGATATAATTTGGAAGGAAGATAATATACTACAGTGAAAATATTAAGCGAAAATACTAAGTAACTTGTTGGTACTTAATTGAAGTAGTGAAGAAACACGTCGGGGAGATATCTATAAACTGTTTTAATGAGAGAAAGAGACTTGTTTTGCTTTTGAACTGTTTGTTTTGAATTCCTGTGGTTTGGAACTGTACAAAGACGGGCAAACAATTTCCTTCCGGGCAGAAGGTCATCATGAAGGATTGAAAAAAGATTGAAAAATAATTATGTTGGTTGGTATTTGCCGCCTGCACACATTTTAAGAAGTTGAGTCTTTGTTTTTGGTTTCAAAGAGAAGGAAAAGAAGTTGAACTGAGTAAGTGAAAGAGTGCCATTTGGTGAAAATTAGAAATATGGCTACAAGAAGAAGAGGGAATACATTAGAAAAAAAATCACCTCCAAAATCGCCTGGTACAGAAAGACCAGCGGAAACACTGGAAGAGATGAATTGGATCTGGATTTGGATAAGGCATATAGAATTAATACAAGATATGCAGTAGCAAAGAAAGTGCCAAGAGATATCTTGGTGCATTTTGTGAGGCAACGAACGAGAGATAAAGTTCTACAGCAACATGCTAAATCAAGACTCAAGGTAGAAGAAGTGCACATCATTGTGCTAAAGGAGATTCCGTTGAGAATTTTGCAGAAAAGGAAAAGTTATGCATTCCTGGTGGAGGTGCTGAAGAAACAGAAGATTGTCTTTAGGTGGGGAAAATTAGAAGGCGTGACTCTTAAACTGCATGGAAAAACCTATAGATTGGATACAATCCAGAAAGCAAAAGAGTTCCTGAGAAGATTCAAGGATGGAAGAGAAGAAGAAGAAGATGAAGGGATGGACAGTGCAATGGCAAGCTGTGAATAATAAAGATGGATTACAAATTTTTATCATGGAATATTAATGGAGCTAATGCTCCGCAAAAAAGAAAAAGAGTATTCCATTATTTGAAAAAACTTAATCAAGATGTGATATGCCTTCAAGAAACCCACATAAAAAAGGGAGATACAAAATTTTTGATTCAGAAAAATTTGGGAGAAGAATTTTTTTCAACCAATATTAAGAAGAAGAATGGGGTGGTTTTATATGTTAAAAAATATTTGAAGCCAGAATTAATATTTGCAGATGACAAAGGAAGAGGGGTGGCAGTGGAAGTAACACTAGATGGGATAAAAACGTTACTATTGGGGGTGTATACACCACATCAACAAAAAGGGGATTTTTTTAGATATTTGATGGATTTGTTGTCAAATTATTCTTATAGTAGTTTTTGCTTGTTGGGCGACTGGAATGGAGTTGTCTCCCCGCTGAGTGATAAAGGCTCCGAAAAAGAAATAAAACACAATCAAGGGAAATTACCTAAAAGTTTTTTTGAAATGGTGGAGACTTTAGGGGTCTTGGACATATGGAGACAGAAAAATGGGAGCTCTAAGGAGTTCACACATTATTCAGAGAGACATGGATCAAGTTCAAGAATTGATATGTTTTGGGTGTCAAAGGATATAGCTGTTAGAACTTCCAAAGCAGAGATTTTAACAAAATCTATTTCAGATCATAATCCGATATCGCTGGCTATAAGGAAGAAAATTAAAACTTATAGATGGAGACTGAATGAACTGTTATTACAGAAAGAAGAGATAATAGAAGAAGCTAAGAGTAAACTAAAAGACTTTTTTGAGTTAAATATGAATAAAGGAACAGAAGTAAGAATGGTTTGGGATGCAAGTAAAGCATTTATAAGAGGATATTTTATACAAAAAAATGCAGAATGGACTAAAAAGAGACAAATTAAGTTTCAAAAGATTGAAGAAGAGATGAAGAAGAAAGAACAAGAGTTGAGGAGGACACCTGGTGACAAAAACGTTTTACAACAAATTAAAATTTTACAGAGTCAACTATCCCTGATGATAACAAAAGAAATAGAAATTAAAATGAAGTATGCGAAACAAAGGTATTTTGAACATGCTAATAAACCAGGAAAATTTTTAGCTTATAAACTGAGGAAAGGGAGAAAAGAATTATTTCTAAGTTACAAGAGACAGATAAAATATGTACAGAACAAGAAGATAAACAAAAATTAATTGTAAATTATTATACAAATTTATATAAAAGACAGAAGGTAGAACCAGCAAAAATAAAGGAATATTTGGTAAAGCAAAATTTACCAAAAGTCTTGGAAGATCAGAAATTAATTTTAAATGAAAGGATCATGCCTAGAGAAGTGGCAGATGCGATAAAGAGAGTTAAACTGAATAAGGCACCAGGTCCAGATGGATTGACTGGGAGATTTTATAAATGTTTAGAAGATGTAATAAGTATCCCATTACAACAGACAATGAATGATATCTTACAAAATAGAAAAATGCCAGATTCATGGAAAGAGGCGAACATAACTTTGATACCAAAAGAAGGACAAGATTCAAGTAGTATAAAGAATTATAGACCTATATCTTTGCTTAACAATGATTATAAGATATTTACATCAATTTTAGCGGAGAGAATGAAGAAGATGTTGCAAAAATTCATACATGAAGATCAATGTGGTTTTCTACCAAAAAGACATTTGAGGGAGAATGTAAGAATTGTTGTGGATATGTTGGAATATTTTGACAAACATATAGATAAGCAATTAGCATTAATATTTATAGATGCTGAAAAAGCTTTTGATAATTTGAACTGGTCTTTTTTATTAGAAGTTTTACAAGAAATGGACTTCGGGGAAAACTTCAATAAATGGATAAATTCAATTTATGTGACACAAACTGTAAGAGTATTAGTGAATGGTGAGCTGACTAAGACATTTGAAATTCAAAAAGGTACACGACAAGGATGTCCGTTATCACCATTATATTGGTGTTAGAAGTTTTGAATAGAAATATTAGACAAGATGAAAGAATATATGGTGTGAAGATTAAGAAAGAAACATTCAAGTTAAGAGCCTTTGCAGACGACTTGGTACTAATGCTGGAAAATCCGTTAAAAGATATAGAGTTGTTGATGAGTAAATTAAAAGAATTTGGATCTCTTGCAGGATTTAAAGTTAATAAACAGAAGACAAAAATAGTGACTAAAAATATGAAGATTCAAGATCAACTGAAACTGATGAATAAAACAGGATTTAAGGTGGAAAAAAAAGTTAAATATCTTGGAATTGTATTGACGAGTATGAATTGTACATTATTTCAAAATAATTATGTTAAAGTATGGAATGAAATTAAGAAAGATCTGTTACGATGGGAAAGATTGAAATTGTCCTTACTAGGAAGGATATCGGTGATTAAGATGAATGTATTGCCAAAAATGATGTTCTTATTTCAAACGATACCAGTGATTATATCTGATGCACCATTTAAAGAATGGCAGAAAGACATTTCTAAATTTATTTGGCAAGGGAAAAAACCAAGGGTGAAATATAAGATTCTTCAAGATGCAAAAGAGAGAGGAGGATTAGGACTACCAGATCTGAAAGTATATTATGCAGCATGTTGTTTTGTGTGGTTGAAAGAGTGGGTGTATTTACAAAATAGAAGATTATTGGAGTTAGAAGGCTCTGACTTGAGATTTGGTTGGCATGGGTATTTGTGGTATGATAAAGTGAAAGCAAATTTAGAATTTAAAAATCATTATGTTAGACATGCATTATGGAGAATTTGGAATAGATATAAAATGAGATTTTATGAGAAAGTACCATTATGGGTTGCACCATATGAAGCACACTTTGGTGGAAGTAGCGTGCCAAAAGAGAAAGGACTACTGTACAGAAATTTATTAATTTTTTCACAAGGAGACTGTATAATGAAGTCAAGAGAAAAACTAATGGAAGAAGACTTTAATTGTCAATGGTTTGTATATGCTCAAATTTTGGAGAGATTTAAAGTGGACAAGAAGGCATATGGATTTGTAGAAGAAGAATCAATATTGGAGGTACAATTAAAATCTGAAGACCAGATAATTTCAAAAATGTATAAATTGCTTTTGAAGTTTGAAACAGAAGAAGAACAGGTTAAAGAATGTACGATTCATTGGGCGAAAAATGTAGGTCATGTTATTTTAATGGACCAATGGGAACAGCTATGGTTAAAACAGTTGAAATTTACGTTAAATGTTAATATTAAAGAAAATATGTATAAAATGATATATAGATGGTATATAACCCCAAGCAAATTAGCAAAAATGTATGAGAAGGTGACGAATAGATGTTGGAAATGTAAAATGCAAGAAGGAACTTTTTATCATATGTGGTGGACATGCCCTCAAGCAAAGAAGTATTGGACTCAGATTCACAAACAGATTGAGTTGATTTTAAAGATTAAGATCCAAATGAAACCGGAAACATTTTTGTTGGGTATGTGGGAGGATAATGTAGGCGAAAAATTTCAAACTTTGTTTTTATATATGATAGCTGCGGCAAGAATTTTATATGCACAATATTGGAAGAATTCGGAGATACCTTCGCTGGAAGATTGGTGGCTGAAAGTTTTGTACTATGCTGAAATGGATAAACTTACAATTTTAATTAAGGAAAAGTCAGTTAACTTTTTCGTGAATAATTGGAAACCATTTATTGACTTTTTAAGAGAGAGAGAGAGGAATGATGTGATGATATGCGGATTTAATGAATAGAATGTGGGTGTTGTTTTGGCTTAGTTGGAAATTATATGTAGAAAATAGTGAATAGTATGCTAGTAGGATGTATTGCTTCGCGCTTGCTATAACTTTATGAAATATGTATTGTTTTTATGTTTTAATATATCAATAAAATATAAATATATAATATAAAAAAGGCATAATGATACTTTTGTTTCATTTTTGTTTCGTCTTGCGTTTGGGTGATGGGTTGTAGCCTGCCTCCTGTGTCTCAAGATGCTCTGCCATGTTGCTTTTGTGCTCCCTACTGTTGCCCCCCAGTGATTTTTATTCATATTATTGTTTTTATTGTTTTTAAATTATGTATTTAAACTGTCTGTATTTTAAACTGTTTTTAATTTTTGTTGTAAGCCGCCTTGGGCATTTGCCTCGGCATGGGATAAGGCGGGATATAATTTTTTTAAATAAATAAAATAAATAAATATTGGCCGTTTTATTCTCAATCCCCTTTTTAATGATCCCGAGCATGGAATTGGCCTTCTTCACAGCCGCCGCACATTGGGTCGACACTTTCATCGACCTGTCCACCAGCACCCCAAGATCCTTCTGGAGCTCTTCACAATCCCTGCTGGTCTTTACCATCCGGAAAAGTTTAGTGTCATCTGCAAACTTGGCCACCTCACTGCCTATCCCCGACTCCAGGTCATTTATGAATATGTTGAAAAGCACTGGTCCCAAGACCGATCCTTGGGGCACACCGCTTTTCACCTCTCGCCATTGTGCAAATTGCCCATTGACTCCCACTCGCTGTTTCCTGGACTTCAACCAGTTCCTAATCCGCAAGAGGACCTGCCCTCTTATTCCCTGACTGTGGAGTTTTCGCAGGAGCCTTTCATGAGGGACCGTGTCAAACGCCTTCTGAAAATCCAGATATATAATATCCACGGGTTTGCTCGCATCCACCTGCCTGTTGACCTTTTCAAAAAATTCTAACAGGTTTGTGAGGCAAGACTTCCCCTTGCAGAAGCCATGCTGACTCTCCCTCAGCAGAGCTTGTTCTTCTATGTATTTTAAGATTTTATCCTTAATGAGACTTTCCACCATCTTCCCTGGAACAGATGTTAGTCTGACCGGCCTGTAGTTTCCCGGGTCCCCCCTCCTTCCTTTTTTAAAGATTGGCGTGACATTAGCTATCCTCCAATCCTCTGGCACAGTGGCCGTTTTAAGGGACAAGTTGCATATTTTGGTCAAGAGGTCAGCAACTTCATTCTTGAGTTCCTTCAGAACTCTTGGGTGGATGCCATCCGGGCCTGGTGATTTATTGATCTTTATTTTGTCAATTAAGTCTGAGACGTCTTCTCTTTTAACCTCTATTTGACTTAATTCTTTAGTCAGGGGAGACCGTTCCGGCAGCGGTATTTGCCCGAGGTCTTCTGCCGTGAAGACAGATGCAAAGAACTCATTTAATTTCTCTGCAGTCTCCAAGTCCCCTTTTATCACCCCTTTCTCTCCCTCACCATCCAGCGGACCAACCGTTTCCCTGGCAGGTTTCCTGCTTCTAACATATTTGAAGAAGCTTTTATTATTCCCTTTTATGTTGCCTGCCATACGTTCCTCAAAGTCTTTCTTGGCCTCCCGTATCATCTTTTTACATTTCTTTTGCCACAGTTTGTGCTCCTGTTTATTTTCCTCATTAGGGCAAGACTTCCATTTATGGAAGGAAGCTTCCTTGCCTTTTATAGCCTCCTTAGCTAAGAATATCATGAGATAATGTAATTATCCAGCCCCCTCCCTCCCTCCCTCCCTCCCTCCCTCCCTCCCTCCCTCCCTCTCTCTCTCTCTCTCTCTCTCTCTCTCTCTCTCTCTCTCTCTCTCCATCTATCAATCCATCTATCTATCTATCTGTCATTACCGCTTTCTCTGTTTAGTTTCTCCCTCTTTGCATCAGTCTTTCCATGCTACAATGTTTATTGTGTCCTTCTCCAGTTCCCATCTTGTTTCCGAGGATAAAATCAGCCTCCCAGACTCTAATTCCCCACGTGATGCCCTGCGCTTATTTCATGCATACATGATTTCACCATCTTCTTTGGGAAAGTGCAGAGTAGTAGTTCAAGTGTCAGGCCAGCAGCAGGGAGACCCAGGTTCACCTTTTCACTCCAGTCATTCTCTCTCAGTCTAACCCATCTCACAGGCTTGGGTGGAAGGCTGGGGTTGAAATGTAACAGAGGCTGCAATCCTATACATTCTTGCCTGGGAGTTGGGTCCATGGGCCTCAGTGAGATTTACTTCGGAACATGCATGCATAGGATTAGGCTGTAATGCATTTCATCATATGCATCACATTGTACACATTACAGGCACAAGTCTGTTGTCTCTCTATGATGGTCGCATCCCACACTGCTCCAGTTATCCAGAATATCACATGGGAGGGGCTCGATGTTGTGGCTCAAGACTGAAGAACGTAGGGTTACAGGCCCACCACCTAGTCCAGCATCCTGTTTCTCACAGTGGTCCACCCACTGGTGTCGCTAGGGGTGTGTGTGCATGTGGTGGGCACTGATTGACACCAGTTTTGGAGTCACGTGGGGGTAACACCATGGCTGGGCACGCTAAGCTGTAAGCGATATTTCTTGCTGCTCACAGCTGAGCCAAATCCCAGTCTCGGCTTTGGCTCCCAGGCGGAGCTGTGAAAAAAGCTGAAGAAGCCAAAGGGAGGGGGGGTCACCCTTCCCCAGGAGGGGTAACACCCCCTTGTTTCCTTCGGCTGCTCACCTGCACCCTGCGCTCCAAAGCCACGCGAGTCAGAAGTGACTCGCACCCCTTCAACTCACAGGAAAGAGCCGTGAAGAAAGCTGAAGGCAGCGGAGGGGCAGTCACGCCTTCATTGTCTTTGGCTCTTTTTGTGGCTCTGCGACCTGGAAGTAATTGACAGGATGTGATGATGTCATCATCACGCCACGTTAGTTACTTTGGGCTTTCGGCTGCTGCGCCACACCAGGCAGGAATAAGGTAAGCTACACCGCTGAGTCCACCCACTGCCTCTGGGAAGACAACAAGCAGAGCGGAAGACAGACTTCTCTCCCGCCATGGCTCCCCTGCAACTGGCATTCAGTGACCCATTCCAGCTGAACCTGGACAGTGCATAGCCATCAGAACTACTAGCCATGGGTAGACCTGTCCTTCCTGACTCTGTCCAATCTCCTTTTAAAGTTGTCCAAGCTAGAGGTCACCACTGTTGGAGAATATAGGGGTTTTGTAGCAGAGTAATAGCGGAAGACCCCTCTCCTGTGGTAAAAAAGAATTATCCCAAGCACCCAGGCTAGATTGCTATCAATAAAAGACACACGGAGGCAGAGGCTGGTAAAAGTTACAAAAAGAAAGTTTACTTACAGATTGTATATATACATCTTGGTAGCAGAGGTCGATGGATCAGAGCAGAACCATCCTCTGCTACCAAGGTGTATATATGCAATCTGTAAGTAAACTTTCTTTTTGTAACTTTTACCAGCCTCTGCCTCCGTGTGTCTTTTATTGATAGCAATCTAGCCTGGGTGCTTGGGATAATTCTTTTTTACCACAGGAGAGGGGTCTTCCGCTATTACTCTGCTACAAAACCCCTATATTCTCCAACAACAACCACATCTTGTGGCAACCAATTGCACGGAGTAATGATTGAGTCCATTTCATCGAATGACCCCGGTTCTAATATCGTGAGAGGGAGAAAAATGGCTCTCTTTCTCCACCTCATGTTCCTCTTTAATCACCTTTTTTCCAAACCAAAGCACACTGTAGCATTGCCTCATGTGAAAGCTGTTCCAGCCGTATCATTGTGGTTCCCATTTCTGCACCTTTCCCAGCTCTACAATTTCCTTCTTGAGATGCGGCCACCAGAACAGCACACAGGATTCCTAGTGTGGCTGCACCATAGATTTGTGTAGGGGCATTATAATACGAGTAGTCTAATTATGGATCTTTTTCCTAATGTCCCCGAGCATACAATTTGCCTTCTTCACAGCTGCTGCAGGCAAAGGTAAAATATTTTCATTGAGCATCAATCCAACATGACCCCACGATCGCTTTCCTGGTTTGCCCATCAGTGCCTGTGTGCAGCTGGGCATTTTTGCCGCTGTTGATATCATCTTAATGTTTTGCTTGGTACAATCACATCAGCAGATAGCACCATGTGATCTCCCAGACTCAAACATTACAGAAGTCGTGTGGGATGGATACTCCCACAGCATAAGAACTGGCATAGATTCACTGCATTCGCTGTCATCATCACTGGACACAGATAAGAGATTTCTCAGATAGCTGAATATCATTAGTCTGCCGCATGGTTGTCCAGGGTGTGCGTGTGTGCATTGCACACTGCTCAATGATCTAGCAGGTTTTCTAGATTTTTCTGGTGCTCAAGAAAGTCTATAAACCTGTTGGATGAGAGAACAGCAGGCAAAAGAACCAACTGTGTACACACCATCGCCAAGGACACGTCAGTCATTCCACCTTCAACTCACAGGAAATGTATGTTTGCAATAATGTTTTTCAGCACAATTCTATGCATGACTACTCAAAAGTAAATCCCACTGTATTCAATGGGACTTCCTCCCAGGAAAGTGTGCATAGAACTGAAGCCGGGAAGCCCAGTCCTGCCTAACTTTATGCACGGCGCTGCAGCGAGTTCAGTGCAGCCAATGCTGCATCCAGGCACAAAGAGGCAGGCAGGAGGTCACCTCAGAGGAAGGGAATGTTTGTTCCCTTCCCCTGGGTAAAGGCCCAGCCACCCGAACGGGTCTCCTCAGATCTGCGCCCGTCTTTTTGCCAACGCAAATCCGGGAGCCCCATGTAGGGCAAACCGGCCAGGGAGGGCGGATAGGATTCGTCGCGCACCACTGCCGCCAAACCTGCCCCCACCCTTATTTGGCCCACCCCTGTTGCTGCCCTCCCCCCACCCTGGAACGCCCCCTTCCACCACCACCACTCTTCCCCCTGCAATGCCTCCATGCTGAGCGGCGCGGACTTACCTGCTCGTTACTGCCCGCTGTGTGGAACTGGTTCTCTGGAGCCGGGGCAACTGCCTTACGGTAGCTTTTGCGATGGCTCTGGGCCAGAACCAGCCTGTTGGGCCTTGAACAGCAATAAACGGTTTTAAAACAAAGTCCAGTCTTGCGTTCATGCGATCGACACCTTATTCTGCATTCTCCGCCCTTTCGTTGACATCGTAGCGCATCTCGTACTGAAGAGAACCCTGAACACATACAGTACATACAAACACACAGAGAACTTAGAGAAGAGCAGGATAAAGAGCACCTGGTACATTGCCATATACCAATGCTTCTGATTTCTTTAGAGTTGGCCAATTAATGTACACTCCTCATGCATACATAAAAATAGTTCTGAAAAGAAGTCACTTGTTGAACTGATACCCATTTTTTCCTTTTTACATCTGAGAAATATTCATCTTTACAACGTTTTTGTAGGTATAGAATAAGCAGCCCAACCCGACATAATTATGGATTATTTATGATCAGTAGCGTCACTAAGACGCGTGCCGCCCTAATGACCTCCTGACTCCTACCACGCCGCCGTCTTGCCTCCGCTGCTGACGGCTCCAGAGACATCCTCTCCGGCTGGCTGTCCTGGGTCTTCTGACAAAGGCCCAATGCGGCGCAACGTAATTTATTAGGTTTTTCACGCATGCGCAGTACATTTATGAGGGCAAAGGGCTGCCCTTTTGCCCTCAAGGTACTGCGCAGGCGCGAAAAACCTAATAAATTACGTCGCACCGCATTGGGCCTCGTCAGAAGGCCCGGGACAGCCGGCCAGGGCGGACGCTCTAAGGCCTTCTCCTGGAGCGGCAGTGATGCGCGGCGTGCAGGTCCGCACGTCACCCTTTGCGCGCGTCACCCCCCCAGGCGGTTCGGGGGCCCCCGCCACACTCCAGTGACGTGGCTGTTTATGATTTTATCCAGAAGCACCGTGTAGGTATGCACCATTTTTTCAACAGAGGAAAAAGTTCACAAAGTGGTTCCTAGACGAAATTAATGGAAATTAAAAAATGATAAAAAATGAAATTAAAAAATCAAGCCTGACTGTTCCCTGGAAGGACAGGTACTGAGGCTGAAGCTCAAATATTTTGGCCACCTAATGCGAAGAGAGGACTCTCTGGAGAAGACTCTGATGCTGGGAAAGACTGAAGGCAAAATGAGAAGGGGAAGGGAAAGGATGAGATGGTTAGACAGCATCACCGATGCAACGAACATGAAAATGAGCGAACTCAGGAAGATAGTGGAGGACAGGAAGGCCTGGCGGGATATGGTTCATGGGATCACGAAAGGTCGGACACGACTTAACGACTGAACAACAAATCACTTAAAGAGATCATAGTCGCAGGTAGAGAGAGTTGGTACCCCTTCCTGTATTTAATCCATGCAATGATCGAAGTTATACGCAGGGGTAGCATGCAGGGTAGTCCCAACCATCAAAATGAAAGCAATAAAAGAACCACAGAGCCTTCAGAAAAGCACAGAAACAATAGGAAAGAGAGAGGGAGGGAGGGAGGGAGGGAGGGAGGGAGGGAGAGAGAGAGAGAGGTAACCTTCATTCAAGTGTCTGGAGGAAGAGAAACATTATCGAACTGTGGAAACAAGAAGAAGAAAGTGAGGACCAAACAGATGAGTGCTTGCAGGGGTCCCATAAAGTGGTGACCACCACAAAGAAGGCCCTTCCAGGTGTCATCGCCAGCCACCCTTTTCTGAGTGATCACACATGCGGGATGGTCCAATAGTGGTGGTGATAGAAGGTGGGCAGGAGAAGTGGTCTTGCACTGTGTCCAAGCTCAGCTATTGAGCAACAGCAAGTTGCTGTTTTCAAGTGATTCTTGAGATGAGTGGGTCACCTCTTATGCTAAATGGAACCTTCACATTCAGGGGTAGTCTACCTCTATGATCTTCTTGGAACAGAGGAAGGCTATTACCTTTGTGCCCTGAGCTTCCTAGAGGAACCTGGCTGGTGGTTGTGGCAGACAGACTGCTGTGCTACAGGGACCAGGCAGCTGACTCAGGGTGATAATTAGGAAGGCAGACATCTGCCTTGTATTGAGTCAGATCACTGGTCCATCTGCTTCAGTATTGAGGACTCTGACTGGCAGCAGCTCCTCAGGGTTTCAGGCATACCCAGCTCAAGATGCTGCCAGGGACCTCCTGCATGCCAGGCATGAGCTTCTGCACTGAGGGTCAGCCTCATTCCTCCCCCTCCCTGCCCACCACCGCCTTACCTGCTTTGGCTGGAACTGGTGGCTGGAACTGGTGGAGGCATTGCAGCATTTCTGATTGTTGCAGCAACATGTGCAAAATAGCCGCCAACGGAGCACTGCGCGCAACGTCAACACCCATTTTGCGCCCATTCTGCAACAGCAGAAGCGTCTTCCACTGATGCAAAGCGCTCTGGCCAGCAGCCCAGTCCACAATGGGAATAGGGCTGTGAGCGACAGCTGCCCCACCCAGGCCCGAAGCTGCTGCTTCTCATCTTTTTCTCCCTTGACTAGCAAATTCTGTAACACCACCAGAATTTTCATCCTGTTCTGTCAGAGGGAATACAGGCAGGGGGAGTCCTGGGGCCTTTCAGGGGGGCGGTTTTGAGAACTACCTTTGAGGAGAGCCTCCCCATGTGATGACAGGTTAGGAAAATGGACACAAGGATCTCGAGTGCCCACCTGTGTTTAAATGCCCATGAATTTAAAAGAAGTGGGCATGAAGACATGAAGCAAAAGAGGACGCTTGAACCAGGAAGCTGCAATTAGTGGCGGTTTATTGAGAAGAGTGGAGCACATTTGTCTTCTTCATGTTGATGACGATGATGAAGACTGTTCTGCTCTAGGGGATTTTTAGTGCCTCATTCAGCTCTTTTTCTTCTAACACAGCACTTGTAAAGCGGCGGACAGAAAGCGTTAGTGTGGCGCATGCCACGGGGACACTTTAAGAATCTTGGCCAACAGAGTCCCCGAAAGATTAAGCACAGACGAAAATATGGCGTCTGTTGGGCAAGATCAGTATTGTTTGCCAATCCATTCTCTGTAGACAAAAAGAAGGCAGCACTTATCGTTTGTACTTTAACAAAGGTTCTCAGAGACTCAGAGTAAAATATATTCCTTGCTTGCAGAATATGTGAACCTGCCATATGCTGAGTCCACCTAATACTATCAACTCTGACCGGCAGCAGCGCTCCAGGGTGCCAGGCAGAGTTTTTCCCCAGGACCCACTGACAGCACCTTTTAGCTGTCACCGACAGGGACCGGACCTGCTTTCTCCACGTATCACTAAGCTACAGCCCCCCCCCCCCGACTCTGTCCTTGCAGGGAGAGGCAGCCTCCTTTCTGAGTGGTTGGTTGACAACTGAATGGACCAGTGAGCCGAACCAGGACAAAGCTCAGCGACAAGGGGGTCAGACTCTCCACCTCCTCTCTTGGCTGCTTCCGGCTTTCTCAGAGATGCTAAGGCTGCAATTGAGTCTTGTTGCACTGTGTCTACTGGGAGACCGGAGGAAACACACACTGCCAGCTCAACATACACATTTCGGGTGACTTCCTCTTTCCTTGAACTGCGGTCTGAAGATACTGCTATGGTTGGCCACCTCCTTTTACTGGATGGCAGAGTATGGATGAGTGCAGGATAAACCAACCGTTGTCTCTAGGGGAGACTGGCTCAAGGACCACGGTTGGCAACCACTGGTCTGTTTCAAAGTCATTGGACCGATCTGGGTTGGAGAAGCGTCCTAAATGAAGGGGAGTCTTTTGCATTGGATCCCTTCAGTGTGGGCTTCCTGGAGCAACACACAATGCCACTGTGGTCTCACTTCAGTGGTCTAACTTCAGACACACCTAGTGGAGTCAACAGACAGGTCCAGAAACCAACCTGCTATCTGCTGCAAACCATCTTGGAGGACGGGACCCCTCCCCAAAATATTGAGGCCAATGCAACTTCTCGCATAGTGGCATCCAATTGATTTGGAGCATAGGACTGGCTGCCTGTTTTTCCTTCCTTCCTTCCTTCCTTCCTTCCTTCCTTCCTTCCTTCCTTCCTTCCTTCCTTCCTTCCTTCCTTCCTTCCTTCCTTCCTTCCTTCCTGGAATCTCCTGAAGCTACTGCCTTCCCTTCCAGGTTTGCTTTTCAACCCCTTTCCTGTCTTTTCTCCCACCTTGAAACCAGGAGATTGCTGCGTCTTGGCAGAGTAGCCCCACGATCCCTGCAATGCTACAAGCTCATCTCAGCAGATACAGACAGGGAACCTGGCCATTAGCAGCCCTGACCACAAACCAACAAATCTGGCACACAACTGGTCAGTCACACTGACATGAGCACAGTGTTGGTATTCGTGTGGTGGAGTCCGGAACTCCTTGGTCTGCCTCTTCCTGTTTGAGAGGGAGCCCCGGGGATTAGCCTCAGGCTTTCAGGATAGCAAACCATCCCAGTGGTTCCAGCAGCTGCTCCAAGGAGTGTGGTGAGGGAGCCCACAAAGACCATTAGGGCTCCCTTGAGTGCTGGTTAAAACCTGCACAGTGAGAGAAATGTGTTTACCCCGGTGGAGCGAAGACAAGTAGTTCTGCAAGACTCCATTACACTGGAGTCAGCGGCCCCTCCCCCTTGCTGCTGGAGCCATTCCAGCAGCAACAGGGGAGTGTCCTGCGTGTTGCCTTTGCTGCCAGAATGGCTCCAACAGCAAGGGGGAGGGGCCGCTGACTCCAGTTTAACGGAGTCTTGCAGAACTACTTGCCTTCGCTCCACCCTTGTTACGCCTCCGAGTGCCCCCTGGCCCTGAGGGATAAGAAAAGAACACTTCGGCTGCAATCCCACACATAATTACCTGGAAGAAACCGCAATGAATACAGTAGGACTTGCTTCAGAGGATTGCACTGCTTGCCTGTCTCTCCAACTGGGAGGCGTTTTCTCAGAAGGCGCAGTGCTCTCTAAAGCTGCCTGCAAGTTAGAGAAGACCCCCTCTGGACCAGCAACAGGTTCAATGACTGGAGGAAGAGGCAGGGTATTCTCCATGTCACCAGTAGCTTTGGAGAACACAAAAGCTTCAGGAGGGAATCTCTGCTTGTTTTTGTTGCTTTCTGAAAGATTTTGCGAGAGAAGACGTTTCCTGAGCCCCCAGTCCCATGGCAAATGTGCAGGAACAAAGTCAAAGTATTTTCTCACTTAGGAGGGACAACAACAAGCAGCATTTTCCCCAACTTATCTTTGTTTTGCAAAGCCGTCTGCAAGTGGGACCAGCTAACCGTTAGAACTGCAAGGCTATAGGTGTCCCTTTGTTCTGAACCTCCAGTTAGGTACTTCAGGGTGTCGGAGACAAAAGGGCTGAGTCTAAGCATCTAGAAGGACCATAGGAGTAGGATGTAGTTAATATGCATCCATGGCAATGCCTTTGCTACCTCAAAAACCAGCACCATTCGGATTTCTTTTCTAATTCTACTCACCTCCTGCCATTTGGACCACAGAGTCAGTTGTCTCATCACCAGGCTCAGCTGCCAGTTCTCCCTCTGGATTTGGCTTGGCGTGTACCAAGAATGCAAGAGCAAGGAAGAGGAAAAGAGACTTCATGGTGGGATTCCGACTGAGATCTCAGACTCACTGACGAGAGACCAGAAGAAGTCTGGAAGACGGGTGAAGGCTGAGGCTCCAGCATCCCTGCATATATACAGCTCTTTGTGGCCAATGGCCAAGTCCTTTAGCATGAGGAAGAACTGAGATACAGCTGTGACATGGAAGAGCAGATGCACACTTCCTTGATCGTCACTCACATCCAAGCAATTTCCTCAAAGGATGACATTCCACCTGTTGACTGAAGGCTTGCTGAGATAGCAAGGTCTTACTCCCCAAGAGAAGAACTATTTGCTAGTCATTGGGATGAGGCCATTTCTGAGTCTGTGGTGAGGAGGAGGAAGGGGGTGAAAAGAAGACAGAAGCAAAATGTGCAAATATCATGTTTCTATTAGGGGTGTCCAATCACTTAAAGAGATCATAGTCGCAGGTAGAGAGAGTTGCTACCCCTTCCTGTATTTAATCCATGCAATGATCGAAGTTATACACAGGGGTAGCATGCAGGGTAGTCCCAACCATCAAAAGAAAGCAATAAAAGAACCACAGAGCCTTCAGAAAAGCACAGAAACAAGGTAAATCTTTGCCAATGGGAAAAAGAGAGAGAGAGAGAGAGAGAGAGAGAGAGAGAGAGAGAGAGAGAAGGAGGTCACCTTCATTCAAGTGTCTGGAGGAAGAAAAACATTATCGAACTGTTGAAACAACAACAAGAAAAAAGTGAGGACCGAACAGATGAGCACTTGCAGGGGTCCCATAAAGTGGTGACCACCACAAAGAAGGCCCTTCCACGTGTCATCGCCAGCCACCCTTTTCTGAGTGATCACACAGGCGGGATGGTCTCCGCAGATGACCTCATGGGACTTCGCGTCCTCGTAAAAAAATGATTATTTCAATTTATTTTAATTATTAATTTATTTTATTTAATCAAATTTTTATTTAATTGTTGTTGGAGGTGGTGGTGTCCCAGTTAAGAAACTGGGTAAAATCTGGTAAGCCTACTGTTACGGGCCCGGGCGACTGCAGGGCTGACTCCTTTCCCCTGCGCAGCGGTGAAATAGGCGTTTTTGGCAAAATGGAACGTCCCGGTCGGCGATATGGTAAGCCTACCTAAAGGGAGCCAGCCACCCAGAGCCACCCATGTTTCTTTTGGTAGGAATCAGGGCTATCTATGGATTACAAGACTGGGTTATACATTGAGCTGTGGGTGATAATACTGCAACATCCCCCCAACTCTCCAAACACTGAGGAAAATGTGCTTAAATTATTAGCACAATTGTGCAGTGCTTTTATTTATTCAAAGCAAATATTCTTGGCTGGTTTTTTAGGTGTTGAAAAGCCTACAATGCAGAATTTGCCAGGCTGATATCAACACAGGAGCTGAAGATTCTTCAAGCAGAGATGCTGAGAAGACGAGGCACACCTCCACCAGTTACCTACGAAAAACAAGAGAATGTGGGGTTAATAAACCCATAAATTGTACTTCTCTAGTGAATGTGGGGTTGTTGGTTAATATAAGAACATAACATAAGAACATAAGAAGAGCCCTGCTGGATCAGGCCAAAAGCCCATCTAGTCCAGCTTCCTGTGTCACACAGTGGCCCCACCAGATGCCTCAGGGAGCACACAAGACAACAAGATACCTGTGTCCAGTCGCCACTCCCATGCACCTGGCACAGAGAAACCCCACTTCTAAAACCAGGAGGTTGCTTATGGCTTGTAACCCGTGATGGTCTTTTCCTCCATGAATTTGTCCAAACCCCTTTTAAAGGCATCCAGGCCAGGTGCCATCACCACATCCTGTGGCAAGGAGTTCCACAGATGAATTACACGCTGGGTAAAGAAATATTTTCTTTTGTCTGTTCTAACTCTCCCTCCACTCAATTTTAGTGCATGTCCCCTGGTTCTGGTGTTGTGCGAGAGGGAGAAGAATTTCCCTCTATCCACTCTCTCCATCCCATGCATAATTTTATAAGTCTCAATCATGTCCCCCCCTCAGGCGCCTTTTTTCTAGGCTGAAAAGCCCCAGACGCTGTAACCTTTCCTCATAAGGGAGGTGCTCCAGCCCACGAATCAATCTGGTCGCTCTTTTCTGCACCTTTTCCAATTCAACTATATCCTTTTTGAGGTATGGTGACCAGAACTGGACACAATACTCCAGATGTGGCCTTACCATCGATTTGTACAAAGGCAGAATGATATTGGCCGTTTTATTCTCAATCCCCTTTTTAATGATCCCGAGCATGGAATTGGCCTTCTTCACAGCCGCCGCACATTGGGTCGACACTTTCATCGACCTGTCCACCAGCACCCCAATATCTCTCTCTTGATCCATCACAGACAACTCAGAACCCATTAGCGTATATGTGAAAGTTTGGTTTCTTGCCCCAATGTGCATCACTTTGCACTTACTTACATTGAAGCGCATCTGCCATTTTGCTGCCCATTCTCCCAGTTTGGAGAGATCCTTCTGGAGCTGTTCACAATCCCTGCTGGTCTTTACCACCCGGAAAAGTTTAGTGTCATCTGCAAACTTGGCCACCTCACTGCCTATCCCCGACTCCAGGTCATTTATGCATAAGTTGAAAAGCACCGGTCCCAAGACCGATCCTTGGGGCACACCGCTTTTCACCTCTCGCCATTGTGAAAATTGCCCATTGACTCCCACTCGCTGTTTCCTGGTCTTCAACCAGTTCCTAATCCTCAAGAGGACCTGCCCTCTTATTCCCTGACTGTGGAGTTTTCGCAGGAGCCTTTCATGAGGGACCGTGTCAAACGCCTTCTGAAAATCCAGATATATAATATCCACGGGTTCGCTCGCATCCACATGCCTGTTGACCTTTTCAAAAAATTCTAACAGGTTTGTGAGGCAAGACTTCCCCTTGCAGAAGCCATGCTGACTCTCCCTCAGCAGAGCTTGTTCTTCTATGTATTTTAAGATTTTATCCTTAATGAGACTTTCCACCATCTTCCCTGGAACAGATGTTAGTCTGACCGGCCTGTAGTTTCCCGGGTCCCCCCTCCTTCCTTTTTTAAAGATTGGCGTGACATTAGCTATCCTCCAATCCTCTGGCACAGTGGCCGTTTTAAGGGACAAGTTGCATATTTTGGTCAAGAGGTCAGCAACTTCATTCTTGAGTTCCTTCAGAACTCTTGGGTGGATGCCATCCGGGCCTGGTGATTTATTGATCTTTATTTTGTCAATTAAGTCTGAGACGTCTTCTCTTTTAACCTCTATTTGACTTAATTCTTTAGTCAGGGGAGACCGTTCCGGCAGCGGTATTTGCCCGAGGTCTTCTGCCGTGAAGACAGATGCAAAGAACTCATTTAATTTCTCTGCAGTCTCCAAGTCCCCTTTTATCACCCCTTTCTCTCCCTCACCATCCAGCGGACCAACCGTTTCCCTGGCAGGTTTCCTGCTTCTAACATATTTGAAGAAGCTTTTATTATTCCCTTTTATGTTGCCTGCCATACGTTCCTCAAAGTCTTTCTTGGCCTCCCGTATCATCTTTTTACATTTCTTTTGCCACAGTTTGTGCTCCTGTTTATTTTCCTCATTAGGGCAAGACTTCCATTTATGGAAGGAAGCTTCCTTGCCTTTTATAGCCTCCTTAGCTAAGAATATCATGAGATAATGTAATTATCCAGCCCCCTCCCTCCCTCCCTCCCTCCCTCCCTCCCTCCCTCTCTCTCTCTCTCTCTCTCTCTCTCTCTCTCTCTCCATCTATCAATCCATCTATCTATCTATCTGTCATTACCGCTTTCTCTGTTTAGTTTCTCCCTCTTTGCATCAGTCTTTCCATGCTACAATGTTTATTGTGTCCTTCTCCAGTTCCCATCTTGTTTCCGAGGATAAAATCAGCCTCCCAGACTCTAATTCCCCACGTGATGCCCTGCGCTTATTTCATGCATACATGATTTCACCATCTTCTTTGGGAAAGTGCAGAGTAGTAGTTCAAGTGTCAGGCCAGCAGCAGGGAGACCCAGGTTCACCTTTTCACTCCAGTCATTCTCTCTCAGTCTAACCCATCTCACAGGCTTGGGTGGAAGGCTGGGGTTGAAATGTAACAGAGGCTGCAATCCTATACATTCTTGCCTGGGAGTTGGGTCCATGGGCCTCAGTGAGATTTACTTCGGAACATGCATGCATAGGATTAGGCTGTAATGCATTTCATCATATGCATCACATTGTACACATTACAGGCACAAGTCTGTTGTCTCTCTATGATGGTCGCATCCCACACTGCTCCAGTTATCCAGAATATCACATGGGAGGGGCTCGATGTTGTGGCTCAAGACTGAAGAACGTAGGGTTACAGGCCCACCACCTAGTCCAGCATCCTGTTTCTCACAGTGGTCCACCCACTGGTGTCGCTAGGGGTGTGTGTGCATGTGGTGGGCACTGATTGACACCAGTTTTGGAGTCACGTGGGGGTAACACCATGGCTGGGCACGCTAAGCTGTAAGCGATATTTCTTGCTGCTCACAGCTGAGCCAAATCCCAGTCTCGGCTTTGGCTCCCAGGCGGAGCTGTGAAAAAAGCTGAAGAAGCCAAAGGGAGGGGGGGTCACCCTTCCCCAGGAGGGGTAACACCCCCTTGTTTCCTTCGGCTGCTCACCTGCACCCTGCGCTCCAAAGCCACGCGAGTCAGAAGTGACTCGCACCCCTTCAACTCACAGGAAAGAGCCGTGAAGAAAGCTGAAGGCAGCGGAGGGGCAGTCACGCCTTCATTGTCTTTGGCTCTTTTTGTGGCTCTGCGACCTGGAAGAGGTCGATGGATCAGAGCAGAACCATCCTCTGCTACCAAGGTGTATATATGCAATCTGTAAGTAAACTTTCTTTTTGTAACTTTTACCAGCCTCTGCCTCCGTGTGTCTTTTATTGATAGCAATCTAGCCTGGGTGCTTGGGATAATTCTTTTTTACCACAGGAGAGGGGTCTTCCGCTATTACTCTGCTACAAAACCCCTATATTCTCCAACAACAACCACATCTTGTGGCAACCAATTGCACGGAGTAATGATTGAGTCCATTTCATCGAATGACCCCGGTTCTAATATCGTGAGAGGGAGAAAAATGGCTCTCTTTCTCCACCTCATGTTCCTCTTTAATCACCTTTTTTCCAAACCAAAGCACACTGTAGCATTGCCTCATGTGAAAGCTGTTCCAGCCGTATCATTGTGGTTCCCATTTCTGCACCTTTCCCAGCTCTACAATTTCCTTCTTGAGATGCGGCCACCAGAACAGCACACAGGATTCCTAGTGTGGCTGCACCATAGATTTGTGTAGGGGCATTATAATACGAGTAGTCTAATTATGGATCTTTTTCCTAATGTCCCCGAGCATACAATTTGCCTTCTTCACAGCTGCTGCAGGCAAAGGTAAAATATTTTCATTGAGCATCAATCCAACATGACCCCACGATCGCTTTCCTGGTTTGCCCATCAGTGCCTGTGTGCAGCTGGGCATTTTTGCCGCTGTTGATATCATCTTAATGTTTTGCTTGGTACAATCACATCAGCAGATAGCACCATGTGATCTCCCAGACTCAAACATTACAGAAGTCGTGTGGGATGGATACTCCCACAGCATAAGAACTGGCATAGATTCACTGCATTCGCTGTCATCATCACTGGACACAGATAAGAGATTTCTCAGATAGCTGAATATCATTAGTCTGCCGCATGGTTGTCCAGGGTGTGCATGTGTGCATTGCACACTGCTCAATGATGTAGCAGGTTTTCTAGATTTTTCTGGTGCTCAAGAAAGTCTATAAACCTGTTGGATGAGAGAACAGCAGGCAAAAGAACCAACTGTGTACACACCATCGCCAAGGACGCGTCAGTCATTCCACCTTCAACTCACAGGAAATGTATGTTTACAATAATGTTTTTCAGCACAATTCTATGCATGACTACTCAAAAGTAAATCCCACTGTATTCAATGGGACTTCCTCCCAGGAAAGTGTGCATAGAACTGAAGCCGGGAAGCCCAGTCCTGCCTAACTTTATGCACGGCGCTGCAGCGAGTTCAGTGCAGCCAATGCTGCATCCAGGCACAAAGAGGCAGGCAGGAGGTCACCTCAGAGGAAGGGAATGTTTGTTCCCTTCCCCTGGGTAAAGGCCCAGCCACCCGAACGGGTCTCCTCAGATCTGCGCCCGTCTTTTTGCCAACGCAAATCCGGGAGCCCCATGTAGGGCAAACCGGCCAGGGAAGGCGGATAGGATTCGTCGCGCACCACTGCCGCCAAACCTGCCCCCACCCTTATTTGGCCCACCCCTGTTGCTGCCCTCCCCCCACCCTGGAACGCCCCCTTCCACCACCACCACTCTTCCCCCTGCAATGCCTCCATGCTGAGCGGCGCGGACTTACCTGCTCGTCACCGCCCGCTGTGTGGAACTGGTTCTCTGGAGCCGGGGCAACTGCCTTACGGTAGCTTCTGCAATGGCTCTGGGCCAGAACCAGCCTGTTGAGCCTTGAACAGCAATAAATGCTTTCAAAACAAAATCCAATCTCGACACCTTATTCTGCATTCTCCGCCCTTTCGTTGACATCGTAGCGCATCTCGTACTGAAGAGAACCCTGAACACATACAGTACATACAAACACACAGAGAACTTAGAGAAGAGCAGGATAAAGAGCACCTGGTACATTGCCATATACCAATGCTTCTGATTTCTTTAGAGTTGGCCAATTAATGTACACTCCTCATGCATACATAAAAATAGTTCTGAAAAGAAGTCACTTGTTGAACTGATACCCATTTTTTCCTTTTTAAATCTGAGAAATATTCATCTTTACATCGTTTTTGTAGGTATAGAATAAGCAGCCCAACCCGACGTAATTATGGATTATTTATGATCAGTAGCGTCACTAAGGCGCGTGCCGCCCTAATGACCTCCTGACTCCTACCACGCCGCCGTCTTGCCTCCGCTGCTGACGGCTCCAGAGACATCCTCTCCGGCTGGCTGTCCTGGGTCTTCTGACAAAGGCCCAATGCGGCACAACGTAATTTATTAGGTTTTTCACGCATGCGCTGCCCTTTTGCCCTCAAAGTACTGTGCAGGCGCGAAAAACCTAATAAATTACGTCGCACCGCATTGGGCCTCGTCAGAAGGCCCAGGACAGCCGGCCAGGGCGGACGCTCTAAGGCCTTCTCCTGGAGCGGCAGTGATGCGCGGCGTGCAGGTGCGCACGTCACCCTTTGCGCGCGTCACCCCCCAGGCGGTTAGGGCCCCCCCGCCACACTCCAGTGACGTGGCTGTTTATGATTTTATCCAGAAGCACCGTGTAGGTATGCACCATTTTTTCAACAGAGGAAAAAGTTCACAAAGTGGTTCCTAGACGAAATTAATGGAAATTAAAAAATGATAAAAAATGAAATTAAAAAATCAACCCTGACTGTTCCCTGGAAGGACAGGTACTGAGGCTGAAGCTCAAATATTTTGGCCACCTAATGCGAAGAGAGGACTCTCTGGAGAAGACTCTGATGCTGGGAAAGATTGAAGGCAAAAGGAGAAGGGGAAGGCCAAGGATGAGATGGTTAGACAGCATCATCGATGCAACGAACATGAATTTGAGCAAACTCAGGAAGATAGTGGAGGACAGGAAGGCCTGGCGGGATGTGGTTCATGGGATCACGAAGGGTCGGACACGACTTAACGACTGAACAACAACAACAACAATCCTCCAATCCTCTGGCACAATGGCAGTTTTAAGGGACAAGTTGAATCTTTTTGTCAAAAGATCAGCAACTCCATTCTTGATTTCCTTCAGAACACTTGGGTAAAAGCCATCATTGCACCTTTATGTGAAATCTTTTTCCTCCCACTATTGGAATCTGAAGAGTACCTGTGTACCAAATATTTTATCACAGATCTAATAAAATCTAAGCGATAAATCTAAGCCCTTTTCCTCTCCCCATACATTTCCATAATGGGGATATGCTGGGAATCCTGATTCTAATTGGAAGGTATATATCCTGTCTCTATATAAGGTATATATCCTGTCTCTAATCAGAGCAATATATCCTACTAGCATACTATTCTCTATTTTCTGCTTATAATACCCAACTAAGTCAAAATATCTCCAACATTCTATTCATCAAATCCACATACCATCACATCATTCCTCTCTCTCTCTCTCTCTCTCTCTCTCTCTCTCTCTCTCTCTCTCTCTCTCTCTCTCTCTCTGCTGTGCATCCAGTAGCCAGAGAGGTGTTGGCTGTTGACCATCCAGTGTAAATGCTGCCACTCACCTGGAGCAGTGCAGAGAACCACAAGGAAGAAAATGAAGAGAAGTGGAAAGTTCTTCATGGTTCCAACCAGTATCTAAATATCTGCCCAACTGGGATGATAGCAAGACACAGTAGGCTGGGAAAGGACTTTTATTTATTGGAGGTAGAATGATAATGAAATGCTAGGTTGTGCAACGACAGATGTTTGGAATACACATGTGCCAGAGATGTCATGATGCTGACTGTAATGCATGAGCACTGTGAACAGGTAGCTGGTCTCCCCCCTCCCTTCCCCAACGTCACCCCAGAATGCACTGGGGCAATGGCGTCACTAGACGTGCGTCACCCCAGGGCAGGGGGGTGCCCGTCAACCCCTCCGGCACTAGGGTGACCCCCCAAAACACCCCCCCAAGCGCAGCTGTGCTTGCCGCTGCGGAGGCTCCTCTCTTCGTCCGGCTTGGCCGGCGCTCCAGGGCCTTCTGAGAAAGGCCCAATGGCTCAAAACGTGAAGATTTACGTTTTTCGCACATGCGCAGTACATTTTCTGAGGGCAAAAGTACTGCGCATGCGCGAAAGACATAAAACTTCACGTTTTGAGCCATTGGGCCTTCAGAAGGCCCTGGATCGCCGGTGGGGCCGGACGCTCCGAGGCCGGCTCCCCGGCCTTGGAGCCTCCGGAGGGTGACGTGCGTCACGGAGGTGATGCGCAGGGGTGCGCGCGTCACCCCCTGGCGGTCCGCCCCCCCCCGCCACGCTCCAACAATGCCCATGCACTGGGGCAAGCCTGGGGAAGGGAGGGGGAAAGTCCAGCTACCCGGAAGAGACTGTAGGAGCGCAATTTAGCTCTCTACAACCCTGAAACGGAGCAGTTTGCCAGCCAAAAGGTAAGAAACACTATTTTAAACTTTTTTTCCTCTTTTAAAACTTTTTACAGTGACCCTGTATCCGCGCTAAAGCAATTTTGCTTGATGCAGATCCTCGTTACTGGGGTGTGTGTGTGTTCCGGAACGGATCCCCTGCGGATAGCGAGGGCCAACTGTATTGGGATTCCCAGAGAGAGGGGAGGTTTCCCATCCACACACAGTGACCAAATTAAAACCTGCTTAGCTTCAGCAAGGTGGCTGCCTCTCACATCTTCAGACCAGACCACTGGCCCCTGGATTGTATCCTTCCAACACAAAGCTCAGGGGCAGTGGACTTTGTGCAGTTTTATCATCACTCCTGCCTGATGCTGCTGCAATATGTGTAGTTGACTGGGCAGTCATGCACAAGCTGCTGTCTCTCAATCAAACGAACCCCTCGCTCAGGGCTGCTGTGGAACTAATTGTGTTAAGATTCAAGAAGCGTTAAATGAACCTGGTACTGAAAGTAGCTTTTCAGTACTGATATCTGTTCAATGGACTCTCTCTCTCTCCAGGGGGAGCAGGCTTTTCTGCAGTGTGCAAGCTAATCAGTGAATACAACGACGCTGTGAAGTGGCGCATTTGCAAACTCTAAAGGGACAGAAGAAGTTGCGTTATGATGAGGTCTCAATTGCAGTTTGCCCAGTATTGCTCCAGTTTGTGTTTCTGTGTGTGCAAGATGGATCTGCAGTTCGAGAAGCAAAGAAATAATCCATCAATCCAGTCGACATGTCCAAGTAGCTGAAGCACCGTGGAAACTGGGCTCAGAAGCTTGGTTGCTGTAAAAGAGGAGAACAGACCCAGATAGATCGCAGCCTAAGTTCTGCAGTGGCCGGCTCCACAGTCGACGAACCTGGAAAAGCAGGCTGGCCGGCAGTGACATGCCTCTCACCTCTCTTGGTGAGCAGGCAAGGTAGCACGCCAGCAGACTTTGCACTCCTGCACCTGCTGGTCGGCTCTTCTGCGGGGCGCTAACTGAGGTCCCGTTCACCTCTGCACCTCCCGAGAGAGATCATGCTGGACCTTACATGAGAGATGGGTGGCCCCGGAAGTGATTGGCATGCAGGTGTGGACCAGAGGGGATGGAGCTGGCCCATGGAGCGAGAGCATGCCGTGGGGGTGACGGCCACACCGGGTGTCACATCCCCTCAGGACACCTCTGATATTAATCACCACTTATTAAAATTCCCAAAGACCAATTCTTTTTATGAGACCTCACAAACCACTTTTCAGGTACTCACGGATCACCTTTGGTCCATGGACCACCAATTGGGAACCACTAAACAGTCTGTAGGCCAGCGGGTGGCGCAGCTGGTTAAACCGCTGAACCATAAGCTGTCGATCGAAAGGTCGGCAGTTCGATTCCCGCCACGGGGTGAGCGCTCGTTGCTTGGCCAGCTCCTGCCAACCTAGCAGTTCAAAAGCATGTCAATGTGAGTAGATAAATAGGTACCGCTTGCGGGAAGGTAAACAGCGCTCCGTGTTCCAGCTGCATGCTACGCGCTGCGGCAAGGAGAGTCATGCCGGCCACATGACCACGGAGGCGTCTTCGGACAACGCTGGCTCTTCGGCTTTGAAATGGAGATGAGCACCACACCCTAGAGTCGGACACAATTGTCAGGGGATACCTTTACCTTTTTAAACAGTCTGTAACATTTTACTAAAACCGTTACTGCCCTTGACCCAATGTCAAGAATGAGTTAGAACAATCTCTGCCCGCGAGTCACAGATGAATCCATCCCAGGATATCTCCAATCATCAGGTTCCAGGTGTTGAAGATAAGCAGTATTTTGGCTGCTAGGACCTGGGAGGGTGGTGTGTGTGTTTTGGTCACCTGCAAGGACCTTCACCTGACTCCTCCTGTCTGTCCTGGAAGGGGCGTGACCCTGACCTTTCCCAACATCCTTTCTCTGACCACATGGGTCTCTCTCTTCTTCACATCTGCCTACAAGGGGGAGGACGTGTTTCTCCAGGCTCCTCGCCTGGAAGCCATCTTCTCCACATGGGTGTGCCAGCTGTAGGGGCATACTGACCACTTTATGTATAAGTGTACCTCTAGTCATAACTAGATGAATGTAACCTATGAATGCTGATCTGTAAGTAAAACTACTTTTCTTTTCTACTATACAAGCCTCAGACTCCGTCTCTCATTTCAAGCTAATGAAAGCTAGCTAGCCTGGGTGCTGGGATTAACTCTACTGGTTAAATAACAATAAGGTATTCTTCGTTTGCAAACTCTGCATATTTGAACCCCCTAAGGTTCAAGAAATATTAAAATAAACCCAACACCAGGGGCCCAGGAGCAACGCTTGGGTCTGACCCCATGGCAGACCCACCTGCCCCTTGTGGGCACATTGGGCAGCACCACAAAGGACGGAGTCCGCCTCGGGTCAGGTGGGTCCTCTGGCAGACCCCCAGCCAGTGCCCAACCTGGCCAGTCCTCGTCGCCACCCCTGAGTCTATACCTCCATGCATACTGCAGGCTTAAATTGGTCTTACGATACTGGTTAAACTGGCCAGGTTAAACCAGGAATCTCTAACAGATAAGTCTCAGCTCTCATACCAAAGTACAAATCACAGGATCCTCCGGGGGGGGGGGGGGGAGCCATGACAGTTGAACTGGCATAAAGCTGTGATGTACAGTATTTGGAGACAGTGTTAGGGTTTAGGGAGAGACATGCAACTGGCTCATACGAATGCATCTCCTGGCTGCTTACCTGGTGATTCAAAGCCTGTCTGTTCCATCCACATCCTGACTCATAGATGGGGAGCATCTAAAATACCTTGGCCTCCGGGTTTAAATCAAGGGCTATACAAACCATGGGATTTTCCGTGCTTCAGGTGTTCTGTCGCCATGTGGTTATGTGGGGTGAAATGGCACAAGAAGTGGGGGCAGGACCTTCTTCTTCCAGAAATGTTGCTCATAATGCGTATGGCTTCCGCTGTACATAAGAAAATTGCTTGCAACAGGCTGGGGCATTTATCTGTGACCTGCGCCATAACAACGGTGGGGCCTGAAATGCCCCACCGAGGAGGATGCCATTTTCCCCCTGTGCGAGACTCCAAACAGTAAGCTCTCCAAAAGGTTTTTTCCCCCGTGCGAGCCCTCCTGCCCACCTCTGGCCTCTTAGCAATCTGCGGAGGCTCATGCTGAGCACTCCGGTCCCGGAAGTGAGTGGGCAGTGACGCCATTGCCACTCACCTCCGGGTTCGGAGTGCCCAGGGGAAGTGCCACACGCTGCCTTGCCCCAGGCACCCTTCAGCCGCGTTTAGCTTGGGGAAACAAAAGTTGCCAGTTCCGGCCAGGTGGACGATGGAACTCTTCTTCTTTCCCCGCATTTATTTGAACAGGTTCTCAGACACACATTTACTTGTGAATGAAACAGTGCAGCCCACTTTCCCATGCATTGATTTAGCAATCTGGCAAATGGCATTCAGTTGCCAGAGGTGGCTGGTGGAGTCCTACCTTGATCTTTCTGGGGGTGTAGCTGAGGGTAGAGTCTCTCCCTGGCTTCCCTCTTCCTGCAGCCTATAGGGGGGGCTGTGCTTGGCCCCGCTTGCCCAAGGGGGTCTCCTGCCCACTAGTCTTCCTCCCTCCTCTTGCCCTCCCTGCTCCTTCCTCTGCACTGCCTCTGTCTCTCTCACCCTCCCTCCACCCTGCCTCTGCCTCCCTCTCTCGCCTTGCCTCTACCACGTCCTCCTCTCCTGCCTCTGTCTCCACTTCCTCCTGGTTCTCCTTTGCCCAGCTCCACACCTCTCCTGCCTTCTCTCTCTCTCCTGTGCCTTTGTCTCTCTCCTCACCTTCTCACCTGCCTTCTCCTTCTTCCAGCCCCCTGCCCCCAGGCCCTCGTTATGAGTATGTACCAGCAGCCCAGCCCCTCATTAGTACATGTGCTTCATTAGTGCTCCTCACACTCTGCTCCTCTCCCACAACAAATCAGTGCTCAGCATTGGTGTTATTGCCATGCACCACAGCAACTGACTGCGTCAGGCCGCTCCAGCGTGGACGGATAATAGCGCAAGAGCCACAGCCCACAGTAAATAATATTTAGGGGAAATTAAGAATAAAGTCAATCTGCGGCTGACATCACTTGTTGAGACTCCAGATGTGGTCTACAGCTGGCCTGTCTGCTTAGTACATCACCAAGCTGCTTGCAGTCCATCAGCTGCGCACTGTGGTTCCTTATGTTCCAACCCCTTTAGCTACTGTTTATGGAAAGCTACAGTGGGGCCATGATGTGGCTAAATAAATGGGGAGAATCTGAGCATGGGAATGGATTCCCTGAAGGTCTCCTGCTACTCTCCCGAAATCTGAACATTGCTACAAAGGACCCTGTAAAGTGTAAACCTTTCTCAGCCTGGATGAAAAACACGTTTCATACGCTTGTAAAAATTATCACTCTTCCCCCCGCCTTGTCCTGGAAATAAATTGGCTGATGTGGACACAAATTATGCAAAGATGCCTGCCTGTTACTGAAGAGTTGCCAGACAAGTGTTGACTTTTCATCCCCTCAAAATCTGCCTGGTGACAGAAGACTCCACAATAAAGAGTCTTTATTATGCGTTAAGGATCATGTGAGGAAAATTCCAGCTTTGCACTTTCTTGTACAGTGCAAGTTGATGCATGTCTCCTCAGATGTAAGCCCCACTGAGTTCAATGGGACTTATTCCCAGGTAAGTATGTTTAGCATTGCACCCTTAGACTGCAATGCTGTGCACACCTAACTAGTGGTAAGTTCCATTGAACTCAGCTGGACTTACTTCTGAGTAGACATGCGTAGGATGGGGCTGTTCACGAACGAAATTCTTGTTCTTACGCAGACTACTTCAAGCATTGTGTGTGTGTGTGTGTGTGTGTGCGCGCGCGCGCGTGCAGTCATACAAGCTTATTTGTAGGCTTACCATATCCAAAGGGGGACAGGGTGCCTACACCTTTAACCATTGTAAAAAGAGGGAATTTGGGCAGGTGCAGCTCATAATGGAAGGGTGCAACCAGCTGCACCTGCCCAAATTCCCTCTTTTTACAATGGTTAAAGGTGTAGGCACCCTGTCCCCCTTTGGATATGGTAAGCCTACTTATTCGAGTGAATGAAATTGTGTTTCCCTGATCATCAGATTGCGCTAATATATGGTAGTGGAAACGTGTTTCTTGTGTGTTATTTGGAGAGATGACAATTTTTGTGAAATTCAAGTTTGACTCCTTGCTAATGAGCACAGGGTCAGCTGGTGTTTCTGGAGTCAGCTGGTGTTTCTGCTTAATGACTTTTGATGACAGCTGAGCAGGAAGTTCTCCTTGGAAAACATCTTGCCTCAACATTTTGGGGGGTGGAAACATGAAAGTTGTGCCCAAACATCTGTTCACCTCCTCTTTCTTTGCAGTCTTCAGTGTCACAGTGGGCCCCTCATTGAACTGCCGCAAAGCCCTGTGAAGGGAGGGACTTGCTCCGTATTTCTTGACTGGGGGAGTTCTTGCTTTGCAGACATTGAAATTCCAAAGTGTTCTTCAGTCATGAAGACCCTTAATCATTTCCTTCCCCATTTTATGTTGCCCTCGCCCATGCCCTTAACCAGATGGAAACTGCACCCCTTCCTGGAATCTGCTATTGACCTTTTAGGAGAGAAAAGCCAAGTGTGTAAATCCCTTTCACTGCTGACTGACTGGAGCAGACTCTCTGGATGAATGACTCCCATAGTGCCAAGTTTTGAACCCTCAGAACAACAACAACACCTTACTGTGAATGGTTCATTTCCCCCCCCCCCCTTTCTGTAGATCTTCCAGGGCAGCAACACGACTGTGTGTTTCAGTTTCAAGGGATCTGTTCTCCATCGATTCTCGACTGTCCTTCCTGCTTTCCCACCTTTGGGACTTGTGGTGACAAGTCGCTTTGCTGCGTGGGGTAAGTTCGATTTTCCTCAAAGGACACAGAATAGATTAAAGAAACCGCTGTCATTCCACCTCTCGTATCTACATTTTGGAGACAAAGCGAAGGACAAGAAGACCCAGAGTTAGTTGCGTGTCAGATCCCATCAGAGAGAAGACGAAGGAGCCCCCCAGGATCAGCAGCAGCTCCACAGCTTCAGGCCTAGCGATGAGGAGGAGATGTCGCCATGGGTGACCAACCAGTGGCACAAGCAGCAGTGGTTGGGGGTCAGTGTTACCTGAGGTGACTTCTGGAATTATTTCCTGTTATTCCCTTTAATGATCATGGACTGTATATGCCCTTATGCCAAGCGACACCATTCAAGTTAGGCCTGCCTGCTCATGCCAATGTTGCAATGCATTCTGGACTATTGTTGAATCAATGGACCAAGGGCACTGTTCGCTCTGAGACCCAGGATGGACATTCAAGGCCCTGACCTCTGCTGCTATCTTGCAAGTCTTATATCTGAGGGAAGAAGACAAGGCTATAAGACAACAACCTGTGGGTGCAAGATGGCGGTGTCCTCTGGGCTGCCAGGGCAACCTTATCAGAGGCATTGATTACTTTAAGGGTTTGGGAAGGTGAACATTCAAAGAACATGCAGGACTGCATCCCCAAATAACCAATGCACCAACCCTGATCCCAGGAACACATCTGGATCGGAACTTCCAGCCTGCCATGCCCTGATCAATACATAAGCATTCCCTGGGAATCCAGTAAATATTGGGGGCTAGTATGGCTGTCTGGGTGACTTCTGGGGTAAGGCAGAATCCCCATGTGTTGCTGCTTCATCCTTGGGTCTCTGTGGAACTCTGTACCACAGCCTGGCAAGATGTCTTCTGGAAGGCAGCTATCATCATGCTATGACCCTCTTTTTCTCTTAAAACGTCCGTTCTCTCTGTCAATCCCTCCTCCTGCTCAGTAGCCTAGCAGAGCTCTGCTCAAACTTTATTCTCTAAAACCCTTTCCCTTTTCCTTTCTCACCTGTGCAGCTCATACAAGCTCTTAAACCACCATACTCTCATACAAGCTTGCACACAAGAGATGTGCGGTGCAGGCATGGCAGGTGAGGCAACAACATCAGGTTGTTCACAGAAAAGAGCCGCAGTCTAACTGTGTGATCGCACATGTGCGCACTACCCACTTGAACCCGAGTAAGCAGGTAGAGGGTAGCGCGCACAATCTCATGGTTACCATGCGGCCCTTTTCTGTGAACTACGAGGGGGCGGGGTTGCCTAACCTGCCACGCCCAAACCGCAAGTCCCTGGCGCACACCACAATTGAGGAATGCACATAACCACACCAGTTAGGATCTCTTTTACTGCATTTTTAATGGGACCATTGGTGAAAGTGTATCATTGCTATTCATTATTTTGATATTTGATTGGATCTTGAATCTTGAATCTGATTGGAATCTCTCTCTCTCTCTCTCTCTCTCTCTCTCTCTCTCTCTCTCTCTCTCTCTCTCTCTCTCTCTCTCTGCATTTGCACTGACTGCAGCTAGTTCAGAGATTCCTTACCAGGGAGCTGTTTCATTGTGCTTTAAATGCTTCTCCCTTGGAAAGTGGGAACAGGACTGATCACCCTGTCTCCTACCCCAGGAAACTGTTTCAATAATTCCCCCAATGCAGCTCCCCTGGTAACATCAGGTTATCGCACCTTGACAAGAGGAGGCTCAGCCTACTCTCAAGTGTGCACTCCTGCCTGTCGCTCACACAGCGCACAGCGGCCTGATTCACAGAATTAGCGCACAACTTCTGGCCTGGCTCCTACAGGCACAGTTCACAACAGCCATTCTTTTTAAATAACAAGAAGAACTGCAGCTCCGACGACTTCCAGGGCCAGCGCAGACCTTCTGGCACCTGAAGCAGTGTGTCAAATGCTTCACACACACACACACACACACACACACACACACACACACACACACACACACACACACACCTCTGCTCCTCGACCCCTCCTGACTGAAAAAGAAAGACCAGGATAGAGCGGAAAGCGAAGCTTGGAGGAGATGAGAGTGGTGGGCTAGAATGTTTCCTCCACACTTCCACTCCATCTCCCCTCTTACTTTTCCAATCCAGACAGTTAGAGGTGGAGGAGGACCAGTTGTGGGTTGCAAGTGGGTTGACAGGGTAGGAGCCCTCGCCAGTCTGCAGCTTGAGGTGAGAGCCTCAGTCACATCGCTTGAACGGACTGGCCCTGACCGCTTCGTTTCATCTGGAGTGGTGGTGGGGAGATCAGGGCAAATAAGGTTGGTGGGGATAATCCAAGGCCTGGTTATTGTAGGAAAAAAGGATGGTTCTCTTCACCTCTGCCTAAAGGTAGAGTCTAAACGAGGAGATGTATACAACATAAAGGAGGAACATTTTTGAGTTCTAGGAAGGGGGGAAGTCTTGGGTGGACTGGCAGACGCAAGATATGTCACCACACATGTCAATTTCATGTGAATTTCACCAGTCTCATGTGTCCCACAAAACACAGGGCACGATGACGCATGCCGAAAACACGCTTTGGGAGGGATCGTTTTTGAAAAGGTCCATTTGTCTCAAAAATCCTCTTCTGTGGCTTTTCCTTACAAACTGCAGCAAATATTTGAGGGCACAAGAGTGTATATTGACATGATCACAAGGGAGGGGTGAGACCCCTGGGGAACGTAATCAGAGAGTGCCCAGAGTGCTACAATGGCCCCAGGCAGAAGGACGTGCTGAGCGAGCAGAAAAGCAAACCGAGACTGCAAGGCACAGCAAATTTAGGGGAACAGTTGGCAGCACAATGAGTTCTAGGAGATCCCTCATGAATCCCAGCAGGTAGGAAACTGTCGCCAGTCTCGGATGCAACGTGGAGCGAGATGGAAGAAACCACATCACAAAATCCAGCTCGGAAGAAAGTGCTCAGCATTATGACAGCTGGTTCGCCTGATTTTCTTTTGCCAAACTTGTTTTCCCAGAAGTCAGGAGCTCTTAGGAGTGGCTGCAGACACAAGGCAGGAAATCTTGGATCCGAGAAGTTCCATTTGAATTGTGGAGCTGGGAAAGCTCCATGTGAACGTAAGGTGTCAACAGGTCTCCTGTCTCCATGGGCATTCGGGAAAAGGCCAATTCCATTCAATCAACAGGAGAAGTGATTACGTGACTGAGGCTGCAATCCTATTCACATTTTCCTGGGAGTAAGCCCCATTGGATACAGTGGAACGTACTTCTGAGTAGACACGCATAGGATTGCACTGTCAGTCAAAAGAGTGGCCTTCCTGGCTGGTGGATCATTGCCCATCAGGTCATGCATTGGACATGTCACTGGTGAGGCCCATACATCCTGGCAGGTGCTCAGCACCAAATACACGTGTATAGATCTGTGTCTTTCCTGCTCACCTTACAATAAAGGAAAATACAATGCTGACCATGTGACCCCATCCATGAGGCAGGTTGAAATAGATACTTTGAGCAGTGGGGTGAGGGAGGCTGCAAACTTGGGGAAGGTGCCGCACACACCCTCCAGCAGCTGCCCCACTGTTGCCCCATGGGGAGTGGGGTGGGGCAGAGGAGTGGAAAGACTGGAGCGAGCGGAGCAGCGGCTCCGGGCGGCCCCTCGGCCCTGGGCGGCGCTGCTCCGCTCGCTCCAGTCTTTCCATGGAGCGCGCGCGCCCTCCCGGTGACGTGGGTGGGCGCTCCGAGGCCTTCTCCCCCAGCCTCAGAGCCAGAGAAAGCCCCGGAGCGTCCACCACGACCGGTGACCGCTATTTATCCTTGTTGTTTTGCACATGCGCAGAACATTTTAACGTTCTGCGCATGTGCAAAACAACAAGGATAAATAGCGCAGCACGTTAGTTGGCTGCCTTTAGAAAGCCCTGGCCACCGGTCGTGGTGGACGCTCCGGGGCTTTCTCCGGCTCCGAGGCTGGGGGAGAAGGCCTCGGAGCGCCCGCGTAAGCTGGGTTGCCCACCGCCCCGAAGGGGTAGCACAGCAGCAAGTGCTCCTGGCAGCACTCGCTGCTGATACGTCTCTGGGGTGGGGAGACTTACCTTCTCCTCCAGCGCTGCTGCCAAAAACCATGCCGGGGAACTGGAGGAGGAGGTGGGGACTGCTGCAATCCTATTCTCGACGGCCTTCCTGGAAGGAGCACTGTCCCTCTCCTCCAGGACCTTCAGAAGGGGACAAGCGCAGCATGGAAGACGTCATGGAGGGATCCTTGGGCAAGGAGGCAGCGGCGGAGGCAGCAGAGGATAGTCATGATCACCACAGCTGTAAGCTCCGCCTCCCCACCGCCTCTGTTGCCTGGAGCCCCTTCAAACAGGCCAGGCACAGAGGAAGCGCTTCCGCTCCCTGGACCAACCCCTCCCAGGCGGTATGGAAGATGTGCTGGGCCTCACAGTGGCGTTCAACACCCTTGACCCTTTCGTGCCTCAAGATACTTGCTCTGCATGGGCTGCTGCCCTTCCTAGAGGGTAGGTTCAAGAACGGGGTGCTGGAGGACTGCTGCTTGATGCCGTGACCTTCGGCCTATGGTGTCCCGCAAGGTCCCCTATTGTCCTCCATGCTCTAACATCCACATGAAATTGCCCAGGAAGACCATCCAAGGTTTGGTGGTAGTTATTTATATCACCCCTCTGCCCTCAGAGTCCTTTTCAGATGTTACATTGAACATGTGGGACAGGAGACAGTGAGGGGGGGGGGTGCATGCCAGGCTGAGAAGGGTTCAGAAGAAAAAAAAAGTTTTTAAAACCCCGCTGTTTCCTTACCTTTTAAATCCAAACCACTGTGTGTTCCTGTTGAATACTGTACATGTTGAATACATCCACAGACACGGGGGACAGTTCCGGCAAGCCGCAAAGAGATGCAGCGGCGGCAGGGGGGTGGCTGGGGGACGGCGGCAGCCCTTGGATCACCAAAAGTTTCTTGCGGACCACTGGTTGGCAACCGCTGGACTAGACAAAGGCAAAGAGAAGAGAGGAGGTGCGATGTCAGGGGGCTGCAAGGCTGTGTTGTTACTGAATATGAAGGTTATTCAGACTGGAGATCCGAAGTCCCCCGAGGTCATCTGAGGAGACCATCCCGCAGGTGAAATCACTCAGAAATGCATGGCTGGTGATAACACGTGGGAGGGTCTTCTCTGTGGTGATCAGAGTAACATGATAATTGCACATTTTGCTTCTGTTCTCTTTTCTCTCCCTTGCTCCCCTCCCCACTGTGGAACCGACTGACAGAAATGACTAGCAAATAGTTCTTCTCTTGGAGAGTAAGACCTTGCTATCTCAGCAAGCCTTCAGTCAACAGGTGGAGTGTCGTCCTCTGAGGAAATTGCTTTGATCATGTGAGTGACAATCAAGGACGTGTACATCTGATCTTCCATGTCACAGCTGTATCTCAGTTCGTCCTCATGCTAAAGGACTTGGCCGTTGGCCACAAAGATCTGTATATATGCAGGGATGCTGGAGCCTCAGCCTTCACCCGTTCTCCAGACTTCTTCTGGTCTCTCGTCAGTGAGTCTGAGATCTCAGTCAGAATCCCACCATGAAGTCTCTTTTCCTCTTCCTTGCTCTTGCATTCTTGGTCCACGCCAAGTCAAATCTGGAGAGAGAACCAGCAGCTGAGCCTGGTGATGAGACAACTGACTCTGTGGTCCAAATGCCAGGAGGTGAGTAGAATTAGAAAAGAAATCCGAATGGTGCTGGTTTTTGATGTAGCAAAGGCATTGCCATGGATGCATATTAACTACATCCTACTCCTATGGTCCTTCTAGATGCTTAGACTCAGCCCTTTTGTCTCCGACACCCTGAAGTACCTAACTGGAGGTTCAGAACAGAGGGACACCTATAGCCTTCCAGTTCTAACGGTTAGCTGGTCCCAGTTGCAGACGGCTTTGCAAAACGAAGATAAGTTGGGGAAAATGCTGCTTGTTGTTGTCCCTCCTAAGTGAGAAAATACTTTGACTTTGTTCCTGCACATTTGCCATGGGACTGGGGGCTCAGGAAAAGTCTTCTCTCGCAAAGCCTTTCAGAAAGCAACAAAAACAAGCAGAGATTCCCCCCTGAAGACGTTTTGTTCTCCAAAGCTACCGGTGACACGGAGAAGACCATGCCTCTCCCTCCAGTCATTGAACCTGTTGCTGGTCCAGAGGGGGTCTTCTCTAACTTGCAGGCAGCTTTAGAGAGCACAGAGCCTTCTGAGAGAATGCCTGCTTGCTTTTTCTCACCAATTGCCAGTTGGAGAGACAGGCAAGCAGTGCAATCCTCGAAAGCAAGTCCTACTGTATTCATTTGCGGTTTCTTCCAGGTAATTATGTGCAGGATCACAGCCAAAGCCGTCTCTTGCTAGTCCCTCAGGGGGCACTGAAAACACGTCACACATTTGTAGTGGGGTAACCCCGTCTCTCTCACTGTGCAGGCCTTAACCAGCACTCAAGGGAGCCCTAATGCTCTTTGTGGGCTCCCGTCACCACACTCCTTGGAGCAGCTGCTGGAACCAATGGGATGGTTTGCCGTCCTGAAAGCCTGAGGCCAATCTCCAGGGCTCCCTCTCAAACAGGAAGAGGCAGACCAAGGAGTTCTGGACTCCACCACACGCACACCAACACTAAGTGTGCTCATGTCAGTGTGACTGACCAGTTGTGTGGCAGATTTGTGGGTTTGTGGTCAGAGCTGCTAATGGCCAGGTTTCCTGTCTGTATCTGCTGAGATGAGCTTGTAGCAGTGCAGGGATCGTGGGGCTACTGTGCCAAGATGCAGCAATCTCCTGGTTTCAAGGTGGGGGAAAAGGCAGGAAAGGGCTTGAAAAGCAAACCCGGAAGCGAAGGCAGTGGCTTCAGAAGGAAGGAAGGAAGGAAGGAAGGAAGGAAGGAAGGAAGGAAGGAAGGAAGGAAGGAAGGAAGGAAGGAAGGACTTAAAAACAGGCAGCCAGTCCTGTATTCCAACTCAGTTGGATGCCACTATGCAAGAAGTTGCACTGGTCTCAACATTTTGGGGAGGGGGCCCTTCCCCCAAGATGGCTTGCAGATGGTGGGTTGCTTTCTGGGCCTGTCTGTTGATTCCACTGGGTGTGTCTGAAGTTAGACCACTGAAGTCAGACCACAGTGGCATTGTGTGTTGCTCCGAGAAGCCCACACTGAAGGGATCCAATGCAAAAGACTCCCCCTCATTTAGGACGCTTCTCCAACCCAGATCGGTCCAATGACTTCGAAACAGACCAGTGGTTGCCAACCGTGGTCCTTGAGCCAATCTCCCCTAGAGACAACGGTTGGTTTATCCTGCACTCATCCATACTCTGCCATCCAGTAAAAGGAGGTACTTGGCCAACCATAGCAGTATCTTCAGACCGCAGTTCAAGGAAAGAGGAAGTCACCCGAAATGTGTGTGTTGAGCTGGCAGTGTGTGTTTCCTCCAGTCTCCCAGTAGACACAGTGCAACAAGATTCAATTGCAGCCTTAGCATCTCTGAGAACGCCGGAAGCAGCCAGGAGAGGAGGGGGAGAGTCTGACCCCCTTGTCGCTGAGCTTTGTCCTGGTTTGGCTCAATGGTCCATCCAGTTGTCCACCAACCACTCAGAAAGGAGGCTGCCTCTCCCTGCAGGGACAGAGTCGGGGGGGGGCTGTAGCTTAGTGATAACGTGGAGCTGTTAGCGGGTTGCGGGAAAAGCCTCTGCCTGGCACCCTGGAGAGCTGCTGCTGGTCAGAGTTGATAGTATTGGCTAGACTCAGCAAGTGGCAGGTTCATACATCCCGCAAAAGATGCCGCAAGGAATATACAGTATTTTACTCTGAGAACCTTTGTCAAAGTACGAATGATAAGTGCTGCCTTCTTTTTGTCTACAGAGAATGGACTGGCAGACGATGAGGATCTTGTCCGACAGAGACCACGTCTTAATGTGTGCATGTTACATTGGGGGATGTGCTTGCCACGTATGCTGGCGTGTCCCCAGGGCTTCCGCCGTGCTAGGTTCTGGTGTCCCATATTGACCAGGTGCTGTGTTAGAACAAGAGCTGAATGAGGCACTGAAAATCCCCTTGAGCAGAACGGTCTTCATCATCGTCATCAACATGAAGAAGACAAATGTGCTCCACTCTTCTCAATAAACCGCCACTAATTGCAGCTTCCTGGCTCAAGCGTCCTCTTTTGCTTCATGTCTTCTGCTTGTATTCATGGGCGTTTAGATGCAGGTGGACACTCGAAATCCCTGCCTCCATTTTCCTAACCTTTCATCACATGGACAGGCCCTCTTCAAAGGTAGTTCTCAAAACCGCTCCCCTCAAATGCCCCGGGACTCCACCTGCCTGTATTTCCTCTGACAGAACAGGATGAGAAAACTCTGGCGGTGCCACAGTGTTTGCTAGTCAGGAGAGCAAAAAGACGAAAAGGAACAGCCTCGGGCCTGGGTGGGGCAGCTGTCACTCACAGCCTCACTCCTAGTAAGGACCAGGCTGCCGGCTGGAGTGTGTTGCTCCAGTGGAAGGCACTACTGCTGTTTTTATTTTTTGAAGGTATATTTTTATTTTATTAATATAACATTAAAACAAAACAATACGTAATGTTTCGAAAAGTTACAGCAAGTGCAGAGAGTATATCCTACCAGCATACTATACACTGTTTTCTGCTTATAATATCCAACTAAGCCAAAATATCTCCAACGTTCTATTCATCGAATCCACATCACATAACATCATTCCTCTCTTGAAAAAAAAAATCAATAAATGGTTTCCAAGTTTTCACAAAAATGTTTACTAATCTTTCCTTCATTAAAATTGTGAGTTTGGCCATTTCTGCACAATCCAAAACTTTTATCCAGCAGTCTTCCATCGAAGGTATTTCTGAATTCTTCCAGTATCGTGCATATAAAATTCTTGCCACACTTATCATATATAAAAACAAAGTTTCAATGTTTTCCCCCACTTGATCATCTCTCATACCCAACAACAGGCAACTATGCTGCAATGCCGCCATCAGTTCCCACCGAAGCAGGTAAGGCAGGAGTGGGGGCGGTGGGGGCAGGGAGGGGGAGGAATGAGGCTGACCCTCCATGCAGAAGCTCATGCCTGGCATGCAGGAGGTCCCTGGCAGCATCTCCAGTTTGAGCTGGGAACGTCTGAGACCCTGAGGAGCTGCTGCCAGTCAGAGTCCTGTTGCCCAATGACCTTTTAAAATGAGAACGTTGCCAAGAGACTTTGAAAATATGTTTGATGCCAATGACTTTTAAGCTAGAATGGAACATGTGCCAGACTGGACTGTATTGTGGTGCAACGCGAGGGCCACGCCGCGTTTCTGCACCAAGTTTAGTGGAGCCATGCTGGAGAAAGGTCTCCCCAAGAAGCCATGAGGGAAGAATCTGATCAGCAATCACATGTGTTCAGCCATGCACCAAAATGCTCCCAAGCACGTAGGCACATTCCTTCCTCCACATAGTCCCAAAGACTTGCGAAGTAGTCTGGCAGGCATGAAGAAGAGGGTCCACAAAGATATGCGAACACCAACGTCTGGCCCTGGGAAGGCCAAATCCACATGTCCTGCAGCAACAATGGAAGACATCTCCCCTCCTCCCCTGCCCCCAGTGTGTGTGTCTCCGCCTCCCCAAAAAGGTGTACTGCCGGTCCAGCCCAAACAAGGCCTGCGGAGCCGGTGGGAGACCGGGCGAACGACAGCCTGCAGCTGCCCGTGCTGTGCGCGCCTGCCGGAGGCTCATGCGGCACGGGCAAACAGGCTGGCCCGGTCTCCCATTGGCTCCATGCCGGTGAGAGAGTGGTCGGACAGCACCCGCTTGCTGCTGCCGCCACCATCTTCTTCATTTTGAAGAACTTATCATGGATCATGTCGGTGCCCAAATCTCCTGAGGGAAAGTGTGTTCATATCTGCCTGTGAAGGCAAGCCCTACCCTTAATTGAAAACTACCTTACTATTTAAATAAAAAAACAAACCATCCTTCTCAACAAAGCCACATATCATTCAGGGCGCAATCCAAAACTACTTAGGCCACCGTTGTAACCAGCGGCCCAGCGAAAACGGGAGGCCCCAGAACAGAAAGGGGATTCAAATTCCCTTTGAATTCCCCTTTTGGAGGGGATTTGAATCCCCTTTCCGTTCTGGGGCCTCCTGTTTTTGCTGGGCCGATGGTTACAACAGTGGCCTAAGTAGGTTTGTATTGCGCCCGAAATCATTCATATTTCCCCTTTCATGAAAAAAGTCTATAAATGATTTCCAGTGCTTCATGAAAGTATCTACAGATTTCCCTTTCACTAACATGTAGGGTGACCATATATTAAGGAACACAAACCGGGGCGCACGCCACGTGTGTACGCGCGCACACACACACACACACACACAGAGGTCTCAGTCATGTCCCCCCTTAGGCACCTTTTTTTCTAGACTGAAGTACCCCAAATGTTGTAGCCTTTCAGAGGAGGAGCTAGGGTCCGGTGCATCCGGTGCCCATGAAATTTTTGCACCCCCTCGAATCCCAACTAGCTCATTGCTTATAATATTAACTACGATATTAATTAATAATTAATTAATGATTAATAAATTATAATCCCAAATGCTGTAGCCTTTCCTCATAAGGGAGATGCCCCAGCCCACTAATCATTTTGGTCCCTCTCTTCTGCACCTTTTCCAGTTCCACTATAATTAAAAGGGGATTGAGAATAAAACAGCCAATATTATTATGCCTGTTGTAAGCACCCCCAGGGTACATACAGAGTTCGGATTCGATGGTTCGGTGAGCGGACACAGGACTCCAAGGGTGGAGAGGGTACCCCAAAATAGGAAAGGTAGAATAGAATCAAAGAGAGAAATCTGCTGTAGAGGCAGATGCGCGCAAAAATGAGCTCCAGGAAGACCAACGTTGGGTTCAAGAAAAGGCCTTTACTGGGTAACCCAGGACACAATTGCAGGGCAAAAGTGTAACATTCAAATTATTACAGACAGTTTTTATATTGTTCATTATTACAGGAATACAGGGTGTTGCAACATACATAATAAAGGAGAACCAATGGGGAGAAGGATCCAAAAAGTGCACGTTGATATGTCCAATAAGAAGTTGGAATTGAAACTTTGCACCAATGAGAACCCCAACAGCCAGTATAAAAATGTATCCAATAAAAAGAAAACTTTATCAAATAGACCAATGAAAGCGTGATGTTTTGTATAACTGGAACCAATGGGAAGCACGGGTGCTAGCCAATGGGTGGAAACTGGGGTTTGGAGTGAAGGGATTAAGTCCTCATCCCTGAGGAGTAAATGATTTCAGGTGCCCAAGAATGGGGTCTTTGTTTAGCTGATTGTCCAAAAAGGATTAACGTTCATAGGCAAATACGTGAAGGCGCCAGTTCCTTAGGTTGTCCCCCTGACCTCAGGTGTCACAATAGGAGATTAGTAAATAACTGAGTTAGAATATTTTTTTAGGCCAGGCAGGTTTCCGGCTAAGCCCATCAAGTCAGTCAGGAAACAATAGGAAGGAGATGATGGCATTGGGCATACACAGAGAGACAAACATGAGCTTAAGGAATTGGTACGGGGAAAGACATTAACATGATAGTGAAAAAGGACAACAGTGCTGGGGTTGCAAATGGTGGATCTTGTCTGAAAAGAAGCACAAAGAAGGTGGAAAGATGGCTTCCCAGGGAACAGTGACATCAGCCCAAGATTTCCCATATTCCTGAAAAAAAAAAAAAACCCTCTTCCTGCTCTGAATGGCCTCCCAGGTAGAAGAAGGTCACCCCAAAGCATCACAGAGTGGAAGCTGTTGCTGTCAGCTGTAAGTTATGGTTTTAAAAATGGTTTCCCTGGACTCCTGGGTGTGCAGATTCCTGGCAGGAGGCCTCCCGCTCCCAATGCCCATTTTGCATTCCCAGCACCTGGCCTTCAGTCAACCTCCTGTGCCCAGGCCGGGGGTGGCAAAGGGGCTAAACCACGCACTTACCCATCCCACTCCTGGGCCCCAGAGAGGGCACGTGGGGAAGTCCCCCACGCCTTTTACCAGCTGCAAGAATATGAGCACTATACCAGGAGTCTCTGAACTCTGCTGAAGAATAACTCCACCAAAGTGTCAGGATGGGGACCCTTCTGTGGGGGGACCCCTCCCCAGGGACACCCCGTTGATCCCTGGTAAGGATCCGGTGCCATAACCATGGAGGGAATTCAAGAAAACAGTATTTTCCCAGGACAATGCACTGCTCTGAATCAAAGGAATACCACTTTTTAGAAACTTCCAAAGAGAGAAAAGGTTATGAGGATTAAATAGGTACAGAGTGAACTTTTGCTGCTGCCGCTTCTCTAGAGGTTCAAAAATTACTGTATCTTCGCGATTTCTGGACCGATTTTGATGGGGTGGAGAGGTGGGGGTTCTGTGGAGCGTGGGGGATGACACAAAAATATTTGGGGAGGGGTAGCTTGCTTACTACATGCCGTTGTACAAATCGATGGTATGGCCACATCTGGAGTACTGCGTCCAGTTCTGGTCACCACATCTCAAAAAGGATATAGTGGAACTGGAAAAAAAGGTTCCTGCGGGGGGACATGATTGAGACGTATAAAATTATGCATGGGATGGAGAGAGTGGATAGAGAGAAGTTCTTTTCCCTCTCGCACAACTCTAGAACTAGGGGACATCCACTAAAATTGAGTGGCAGGGGAATTAGAATGGACAAAAGAAAAGATATTTCTTTACCGAGCAAGCAATAAAGATATTTCTTTACCGAGCAAGCAATTAATCTGTGGAACTCCTGGCCACAGGATGTGGTGATGGCACCTGACCTGGATGTCTTTAAAAGGGGATTGGACAGATTTACGGAGGAAAAAGTTCATCACAGGTTACAAGCCATGATGGGGATAAGCAACGTCCTGTTCTTACTAATAGGCTATCTCTTAATGCCAGATGCAAGGGAGTGGCGTCAGGATACAGGTATCTTGTTGTGTGCTCCCTGAGGCATCTGGTGGGCCACTGCGAGATATAGGAGGCTGCTGGACTAGACGGGCCTTTGCGTGTGCTTTGACAGCTCCTCGCACTCTGCACCTCTCCCACAGTCAGTCAGGCAGCGCTCAGCAGTGGTGTTATCGCCATGCTCCATGACAATCGACTCGGGATTGCGTCGTGCCGCTCCAGCGTGGATTGATAATAGCGCAGATTCCTGGACTCTGCTAGTGACCATCAAGGAAAGAATAGCCAAGTCTATCCCTGTTGCTGCTGTATCAACCGGACTCTCTGGATGAATGAATCCCACTATGCCAAATTCTGAACCCTCAAAAAGGAAAACACACCCCACAGTGAGCAATGCATTTTCCCCTTTTCTGTACATGGTTTTGATGTTTGTTTTTTTACAATCTCTCTCTCTCTCTCTCTCTCTCTCTCTCTCTCTCTCTCTCTCTCTCTCTCTCTCTCTCTCTCTCTCTCTCTCTGCATTTGCACTGACTGCAACTAGTTCAGAGATTCCTTACCAGGGAGCTGTTTCATTGTGCCTTAAATGCTTCTCCTTTGGAAGGTGGGAACAGGACTGATCACCATTTATCCTACTACCCCAGGAAACCGTTTCAATAATTCCCCCAATGTAGCTCCCCTGGTAACATCAGGTTGTTGCACCTTGACAAGAGGAGGCTCAGCCTACTCTCAACTGCGCACTCCTGCCTGTCGCTCACACAGTGCACAGCAGCCTGCTTCACAGAATTAGGACACAACTTCTGGCCTGGCTCCTACAGACACAGTTCACAACAGCCATTCTCTTTAAATAACAAGAAGAACTGCAGCTCCGACGACTTCCAGGGCCAGCGCAGACCTTCTGGCACCTGAAGCAGTGTGTCAAATGCTTCACACACACACACACACACACACACACACACACACACACACACACACACACACACACACACACACCCTCTGCTCCTCGACCCCTCCTGACTGAAAAAGAAAGACCAGGATAGAGCGGAAAGCGAAGCTTGGAGGAGATGAGAGTGGTGGGCTAGAATGTTTCCTCCACACTTCCACTCCATCTCCCCTCTTACTTTTCCAATCCAGACAGTTAGAGGTGGAGGAGGACCAGTTGTGGGTTGCAAGTGGGTTGACAGGGTAGGAGCCCTGGCCAGTCTGCAGCTTGAGGTGAGAGCCTCAGTCAGTCGCTTGAACGGACTGGCCCTGACCCCTTCGTTTCATCTGGAGTGGTGGTGGGGAGATCAGGGCAAATAAGGTTGGTGGGGAAAATCCAAGGCCTGGTTATTGTAGGAAAAAAGGATGGTTCTCTTCACCTCTGCCTAAAGGTAGAGTCTAAACGAGGAGATATATACAACATAAAGGAGGGACATTTTTGAGTTCTGGGAAGGGGGGAAGTCTTGGGTGGACTGGCAGATGCAAGATATGTCACCACTCATGTGGATTTCATGTGAATGTCACCAGTCTCATGGGAACATGGGCAAGTGTCTCCCACAAAACACAGGGCACGATGACGCATGCCGAAAACACCATTTGGGAGGTATCGTTTTAGAAAAGGTCAATTTGGCTCAAAATCCTCTTCTGTGGCTTTTCCTTACAAACTGCAGCAAATGTTAGAAGGCACAAGAATGTATCATGATCACAAGGGGAGAGACCCCTGGGGTGTTGGGCGGTCAACTGCAAGGACCTTCACCTGGCCCCTCCTGTCTGACCCTGACCTTTCCCATCTTCCTGTCCTTCTCACATGTGCTCTCTCTCTCTCTCTTCGCTTCTGACTCCACAGGGGAAGGATGTGTGTTCTGGGCTCCTAGCCTGCAAGCCATTTTCCCACCATGGGTGTGCCAGCTTTAGGGGCATACTGTCTGCTTTATGTATAGAGTACCTCTGGTCATAACCAGATTGTAACCTATGATACTGAACTGTAAGTAAAACTACTTTTCCTTTTTTACTGTACAAGCCTCAGACTCCGTGTCTCATTTCAATGCTAATGATAGCTAGCTAGCCTGGGTGCTGGGATAACTCTACTGGTTAAATAAGAATAAGGTCTTCTTCCGTTTGCAAACTCTGCATATTTGAACCCCCTAAGGTTTATGATATAACCCCCCAACATGGGGAACGTAATCAGAGAGGACCCAGAGTGCTGTAAGGCCCCAGGCAGAAGGCATTGTGCTGAGCGAGCAGAAAAGCAAACCAAGACTGCAAGACGTAGCACTTATGGGAACAGTCGGCAGCACACGGAGTTCCAGGAGATCCCTCATGAATCCCAGCAGGTAGGAAATTGTCGCCAGTCTTGGATGCAACGTGGAGCAAGATGGAAGAAGCCGCAGCACATGACCCAGCTCTGAAGAAAATGCTCAGCATTATGACAGCTGGTTCGCCTGCTTTTCTTTTGCCAAACTTGTTTTCCCAGAAGTCAGGAGCTCTTAGGAGTGGCTGCAGACACAAGGCAGGAGATCTTCAATCCGAGAAGTTCCATTTGAATTTTGGAGCTGGGAAAGCTTCATGTGAATATAAGGTGTCAACAGGTCTCCATGGGCATTCGGGAAAAGGCCAATACGATTCAATCAACAGAAGAAGTGATTACGTGACTGAGGCTGCAATCCTATTCACATTTTCCTGGGAGTAAGCCCCATTGGATACTGTGGAACGTACTTCTGAGTAGACATGCATAGGATTGCACTGTCAGTCAAAAGAGTGGCCTTCCTGGCTGGTGGATCATCGCCCATCAGGTCATGTATTGAACAAGTCACTGGGAGGGACTTCTCTATGGTGGTCATAGTAACATGATAATTGCACATTTTGCTTCTGTTCTCTTTTCAATCCCTTGCTCCACTCCCCACTGTGGAACAGACTGACAGAAATGACTAGCAAATAGTTCTTCTTTGGGGGAGTAAGACCCTGTTCCTCTCTGAGGAAATTGCATTGATCATATGAGTGACGATCAAGGACGTGTGCATCTGATCTTCCATGTCACAGCTGTATCTCAGTTGTTCCTCATGCTAAAGGACTTGGCCGTTGGCCACAAAGATATGTATATATGCAGGGATGCTGGAGCCTCAGCCTTCAGACGTCCTCCAGACGTCTTCTGGTGTCTCGTCTTTGACTCTGAGATCTCAGTCGGAATCCCACCATGAAGTCACTTTTCCTCTTCCTTGCTCTTGCATTCTTGGTACACGCCAATCCAAATCCGGTGGGAGAACTGGCAGCTGAGCCCGGTGATGAGACAACAGATGCTGTGGTCCAAATGTCAGGAGGTGAGTAGAATTAGAAAAGAAATCCAAATGGTGCTGGTTTTTGAGGTAGCTAAGGCATTGCCATGTCTGTGTATTAACTTGATCCTAGTCCAATGGTCCTTCTAGATGCTTAGACTCAGCCCTTATGTCTCCAACACCCTGAAGTACCTAACTGGAGGTCCAGAACAGAGGGACACCTATAGCCTTCCAGTTCTAAGGGTTAGCTGGTCCCAGTAGCAGGCGGCTTTGCAGAACAAAGATAAGTTGGGGAAAATGCTGCTTGTTGTTGTCCCTCCTTCTAAGTGAGAAAAGACTTTGACTTTGTTCCTGCACATTTGCCATGAGACTGGGGGCTCAGGAAAAGTCTTCTCTCGCAAAATCTTTCAGAAAGCAACAAAAACAAGCAGAGATTCCCTCCTGAAGCTTTTGTGTTCTCCAAAGCTACCGGTGACACGGAGAAGACCCTGCCTCTTCCTCCAGTCATTGAACCTGTTGCTGGTCCAGAGGGGGTCTTCTCTAACTTGCAGGCAGCTTTAGAGAGCACAGAGTCTTTGGAGAAAACACCTGCTTGCTTTTTCTCACCAATTGCCAGTTGGAGAGACAGGCAAGCAGTGTAATCCTCGAAAGCAAGTCCTACTGTGTTCACTGGGGTTTCTTCCAGGTATGTGCAGGATCACAGCCAAAGCCGTCTCTTGCTAGTCCCTCAGGGGGCACTGAAAACACTTCATACATTTGCAGTGGGGTAAACCCTTCTCTCTCACTGTGCAGGCCTTAACCAGCACTCAAGGGAGCCCTAATGCTCTTTGCGGGCTCCCTCACCACACTCCTTGGAGCAGCTGCTGGAACCATTGGGGTTGCTGTCCTGAAAGCCTGAGGCTAATCCCCAGGGCTCCCTCTCAAACAGGAAGAGGCAGATCAAGGAGTTCTAGACTCCACCACACGCACACCAACACTAAGTGTGCTCATGTCAACGTGACTGATCAATTGTGTGGCAGATTTGTGGGTTTGTGGTCAGGGCTGCTAATTTCCAGGTTCCCTGTCTATATCTGCTGAGATGTGCTTGTAGCATTGCAGGGATCGTGGGGCTACTGTGCCAAGACACAGCAATCTCCTGGTTTCAAGGTGGGGGAAAACACAGGAAAGGGCTTGAAAAGCAAACCTGGAAGCGAAGGCAGTGGCTTCAGAAGGAAGGAAGGAAGGAAGGAAGGAAGGAAGGAAGGAAGGAAGGAAGGAAGGAAGGAAGGAAGGAAGGACATAAAAACAGGCAGCCAGTCCTATGCTCCAAGTCAATTGGATGCCACTATGTGAGAAGTTGCATTGGCCTCAGTATTTTGGGGAGGGGTCCCGTCCTCCAAGATGGTTTGCAGATGGTGGGTTGGTTTGTGTGTTGCTCCAGGAAGCCCACACTGAAGGGATCCAATGCAAAAGACTCCCCCTCATTTAGGACGCTTCTCCAACCCAGATCGGTCCAATGACTTCGAAACAGACCAGTGGTTGCCAACCGTGGTCCTTGAGCCAATCTCCCCTAGAGACAACGGTTGGTTTATCCTGCACTCATCCATACTCTGCCATCCAGTAAAAGGAGGTACTTGGCCAACCATAGCAGTATCTTCAGACCGCAGTTCAAGGAAAGAGGAAGTCACCCGAAATGTGTGTGTTGAGCTGGCAGTGTGTGTTTCCTCCGGTCTCCCAGTAGACACAGTGCAACAAGCCTCAATTGCAGCCTTAGCATCTCTGAGAACACCGGAAGCAGCCAAGGAGGAGGGGGAGAGTCTGACCCCCTTGTCGCTGAGCTTTGTCCTGGTTTGGCTCACTGGTCCATCCAGTTGTCAACCAACCACTCAGAAAGGAGGCTGCCTCTCCCTGCAAGGACAGAGTCTGGGGGGGGGGGGGGGGCTGTAGCTTAGTGATACGTGGAACTGTTAGCAGGTTGTAGGGAAAACCTTTGCCTGGCACCCTGGAGACCTGCTGCCAGTCAGAGTGGATAGTATTGGCTAGACTCAGCATGTGGCAGGTTCATACATCCCGCAAAAGAATATATTTTACTCTGAGAACCTTCGTTAAAGTACAAATGATAAGTGCTGCCTTCTTTTTGTCTACAGAGAATGGACTGGCAGACGACGAGGATCTTGACCAACAGGCTGCATCATTTCTTCAGTGCCTGTTCAGGGAGGGAATCTGCTGGCCACGTATATGGATGTGTCCCGGTCGCTTGCGCCCTGCTAGGGTCTGGTGTCCCATGTTTTTCAGGTGCTGTGTTACATGAGGAAGAGCTGGATGAGGCACTGAAAATCCCCTTGAGCAGAACGGTCTTCATCATCGTCATCAACATGAAGAAGAAAAATGTGCTCCACTCTCCTCAATAAACCACCACTAATTGCAGCTTCCTGGCTTAAGTGTCCTCTTTTGCTTCATGTCTTTTGCTTGTATTCATGGGCCTTTAGAGGTGGGCACTCGAAATCCCTGCCTCCATTTTCCTAACCTGTCATCACATGGGCAGGCTCTCCTCAAAGGTAGTTCTCAAAACTGCCCCCTCAAAGACCCCTTTACTCCACCTGCCTGTATTGCCTCTGACAGATCAGGATGAAAATTCTGGCGGTGCCACAGAGTTTGCTAGTCAAGGGAGCAAAAAGACGAGAAGGAACAGCCTCAGGCCTGGGTGGGGCAGCTGTAGCTCAAAGCTTCACTCCTATTAAGGACCAGGATGCTGGCCGGACTGTGTTGCGCCAGTATCCTACTAGCATACTATTCTCTATTTTCTGCTTATAATATCCAACTACGCCAAAATATCTCCAACATTCTATTCATCAAATCCACATAACATCACATCATTCTTCTCTCTCTCTCTCTCTCTCTCTCTCTCTCTCTCTCTCTCTCTCTCTCTCTCTCTCTCTCTCTCTCTTAAAAAATCAAGAAATGGTTTCCAATTTTACACAAAATGGTTTACTAACTTTTCCTTAATTAAAATTGTGAGATTGGCCATTTCTGCATAATCCAAAACATTTACCCAGCAGTCTTCCATCGAATGTATTTCTGAATTCTTCCAATATTGTTCATATAAAATTCTTGCCAGACTTATCACATATAAAAACAAAGTTTCAATTTTCCCACACACACACGATCATCTCTCATACCCAACAAAAAAACCTTAATCATCAAACTGAACTGTATCTGTTCATGAATCTGAATCCAATACTTGAGTACATGTTCACCACATATGATAAAAGGATCCTTCCTGCTTTTTACATTTCTAACAACTTTTTGACACCTTTCCATACATTTCTGCCAATTTTCTTGAGGTCATATACCATCTCTGTACATCATTTTATACATACGGAAGGCACTTCTGCTGTTGCAAAATTGGTGTCGACGGTGCACGCAGTGCTCCGTTGGCAGCTATTCTGTGCATTTTGTTGCAACAGGCAACAGTGCTGCAATGCCGCCACCAGTTCCTGCCGAAGCAGGTAAGGCAGCGGTGGGGCGGTGGGGGCAGGGAGGGGGAGGAATGAGGCTGACCCTCCGTGCAGAAGCTCATGCCTGGCATGCAGGAGGTCCCTGGCAGCATCTCCAGTTTGAGCTGGGAACGTCTGAGACCCTGAGGAGCTGCTGCCAGTCAGAGTCCGCAATACTGAAGCGGATGGACCAGTGGTCTGACTCAGTACAAATGTTCCTACCTGTGTTTCTCCCTTCATTGTCATGCTGGGTCCTCTGCCTGGTCCCTGTAGCGCAACGTTCTGTCTGCCACAACCACCAGCCAGGTTCCTCTAGGAAGCTCAGGGAATGAATATTGTCAAAGACACTGTAGGTCCAGAATAGGATGACACTGTGGTCCTGGACTAGCCCAATAAACAGTATTTTATTTAACAGCATATAGCAGTATTGAATTATTATATTAGGTTTATATATATTTTCTTTTCTTATCTATATTTTCTTTTCTTTTTCTTTTTGCACATTTAAGGAGTTGAAACCTGAGGTCATTTTTAGAACAAAGAGGCATAGAGAAAGAATTTTAAGTATGTGTATGTGTTTTGTTATCAATGTGAGCACTTATCTGTCTGTGTCTAGAAACAGAGTCCTAATTTATTGCAGAACCACGTGACATAGGAAAAACGAACGTTAGTGAGTTAGTAAGATTCAGCCACGTGACACAGGAGTATAGAAAGTGAGTGGAATTTGCTCTACGCATGTCTTAGAATTTAGAAAACAGATAGACTGCGCAGTGGTAATGATATGTAGAGAAGGGGGATGATTTAATGTTAATGAGGTATTGAAAAGTTTATAAATAGATGTGTAAAGCGGATGTAAGGTGTGCACATTACTCCACTGCTCTCTGATAAGGGTTGTGGACTGGTGTGCTACAAGCAATTGCTTAAATAAATATGGGTTTGGTTTTGATGGCTGCCTCATTTCTTGAGAGTTTTAGCTCTTCAGGAGAACCTGGGAGAATCCTTTCTCATTTCTCCTTCATCTGCATTGTGTGGCTGGGAGTCAGCAGCGTCACTAGGGCGCGTTCGGCCCCAGGGCGGGGGGGCGTGCGTCACCCTAATGACCCCCCCACACCCAGCCCTAAATGTTAATTTGGCGCGGCCGCTAGGCCGCACTGCAATTTGGGGGGGCGACCCGACGGGACGCTGCCCCGGGTGCCCCCCGACTCTGCCCACCACCACCACTCGTTGCAGCCAGCTCCAGGAACGTCTTCCCCGGCCGGCTGTCCTGGGCCTTCTGATGAGGCCCACTGCGTCACAACGTAATTTATAACGTTCCTGAGGGAAAAGGGATACATGAAGACACAGGAATAGCTCCTGGGATACATGAAGACACAGGAAGTCTGCCAGGGATGCCTGGCAGCGCTGGAGGAGGGACGACTAGCACAGTTCTTGCCTCAAGGAAAGCCCTGGACTGCAGTGAACATGGGGTCGCGAATCCCACGTGGGTGGAAACTCACGGATGTGACTGACGGAAACGTTTTTCATGACATAGCTGCACGTTCATTTTGGGCCGAAGACTAACTTTATTCGGATACGTTCATCATAAGCCACTTTGAATGCCTACGGCGAGGTGGAAGGTGGAATACAAATGTGCTGAATGGATGAATGTTATGTGGGGGGAGAAGGGACCGTTCAGAGGAACACAGAGGCTGCCTGACGCATGGGGTGAGGCAGCACATCCGATCCACCCCTGTGCTGAGCAGTCTCCAGCGTAGCGCAGGACCAATGACACACGCCAGCCACCACACCCCACTAAGTCTAGAACAAAAGCAAAACAGTCAACTTTTCATTTCTTTAATTCACTTTTCATTAATAGTGTTTGTTCTTCTGTCACTGACTTCTACCTTGAACCATATTGCATGTCAAGTGTGGCCCAACCCTTTTCCTCCCCCCCCCCGCCAGTGCAACAGCACCAAAAGGAGGAGCAGGAGGCTTGAGAGGGGAACGCAGGTTTAAATCCCCGTAAATTCCCCTCCATAAGCCATGCCCCACAATGGGACTCCTTGGACCTGCGCCAGCGATTTTGCTGGCACAAGTCCGAGGAGAGAGAGGGAGCGGGGAGGCTGCTGCTGGAGAAGAGAGGATCCGGTGCGTGCCGGAGCGCACTTTATGGCTGCTTTACAGCAGCCAGCACTGGCGGAACACAAGTTCCGCCAAGTTTCTTATCGTGCTAGCCTAAGCACAATTAATCATAAGTAAGTCCCACAGTGATCAATAGGACTTACAGGTAATTTTACATAGGATTATAGCCTATTGTAACATGAACTGCCAGTACATTCTGTCTCTGACAGCACAATCCTACACATGTCTACTCAGAAGTAAATCTCTTTGAATTCAATGTATTCTCCCAGGGAACTGTGCATAGCAGCGGCTACCAACCTTCGTGGTGTCGGGGACCGGCATCGACATGGATTTTTTTCCATGGACCGGGGGGGCTGCCAACGCCATGCCCCCACGTGACTCGGGCGTGACATCAGCTGCGCGCACCCAGCGTGGCTCCAATCACGCCACCCCACCCCCCCGCTGGTTTAGGTGCTATTTTGGAGCCGTTTGAGCTCCAGGGCAGGCGGGCGGGCCGAAACGGAGGCGACACATCACGCAGGTAAGTTCGACGCCATGTCCAGCCCCCGCCCTGGAACCCACCGCCCCAACCCCAACACAACGCTGCGGCCTGGTCCCGAACGGGCCAGGGACCTGTACCGGGCCGCAGACCGGGGGTTGGGGACCCCTGGAGTATAGTATTGCAGCCTCAGGTAGTCTTTGGGACAGACAAAGGCCTAGATTAGAAAGTAATGTCTGCCCCTAGGCAAATTCCTCAGTTTGCCTCCTGTTGAGCCAGATACTCCTCAGCTGACGGCCTTTGAACAAGTTTCAAAAATAGCGCCTCCTGCTGATGACATCATCACCACTCCTGCTGTCCAAGAAGTCCCGGAGAGGCTTCCCCATCTCTCCGCTCCCCTCAAGGGGAGCCCTGCACAGCACTCTGGGATCTCTGCAAGCATCAGACAGCCATGGAAAGTGGAATGTACTAAGAAACATACACAGCAGAGCAGAAAAATATGAAGACATTCAGATTTATTTACAACATAAACGCTTTACTTGTTATTTCAATTTTGAGGACTGTTGAGAGCAAAGCAATGGAAAAAATGTAAGAGGAAGCGTGACATACCTGCGTTGGACACAAGGGGGCAGCCAACTCCCAGGATTCTCCTCAGTAGGACTTCTGAACAGGCTGGAAGAATGGATTAATCAGGGACTGTAAAGATGAAGTTGTTACAACTAGTTGTAATGCTGAAACAAACAGAAATTCTTTCGGAACTATTGGAAGCAATGCATGTCAGCTCCTTTCATCTTTTTGGATTCCAGAAACTTGCAGTGGGTTTGTTGTTGTTCAGTCATTAAGTCGTGTCCGACCCTTCGTGATCCCATGGACCATATCCCGCCAGGCCTTCCTGTCCTCCACTATCTTCCTGAGTTCGCTCATTTTCATGTTTGTTGCATCGGTGATGCTGTCTAACCATCTCATCCTTGGCCTTCCCCTTCTCCTTTTGCCTTCAATCTTTCCCAGCATCAGAGTCTTCTCCAGAGAGTCCTCTCTTCGCATTAGGTGGCCAAAATATTTGAGTTTCAGCCTTAGTACCTGTCCTTCCAGGGAACAGTCAGGGTTGATTTCATCTAGAATTGACTGATTTGATCTCCTAGCAGTCCAAGGGACTCTCAGGAGTCTTCTCCAGCACCACAGTTCAAAAGCATCTATTCTTCGGCGCTCAGCCTTCCTTATGGTCCAACTCTCGCAACCATACATTGCTACTGGGAACACCATGGCCCTGACTATACGAACTTTTGTTGGCATGGTGATATCTCTGCTTTTTATTATGCTGTCTAAGTTTGCCATAGCTTTCCTTCCAAGGAGTAAGCGTCTTTTAATTTCATGGCTGCTGTCTCCGTCTGCAGTGAATCTTGGAACCCAGAAAAGTACAATCTGTTACTGCTTCCATTTCTGCCCCTTCTATTTGCCAGGAATGGATGGGACCAGATGCCATGATCTTAGTTTTATTAATGTTGAGTTTCAAGCCAACTTTTGCACTCTCCTCTTTCACTCTCATCAAGAGGCTCTTTAGTTCTTCTTCACTTTCTGCCATTAGGGTGGTATCGTCTGCACATCTGAGGTTGTTGATGTTTCTCCCGGCAATCTTGATTCCGGCTTGCGATTCATTCAGCCCTGCATTTCTCATAATGTACTCTGCATATAAGTTAAATAAGCAGGGTGACAATATACAGCCTTGCCGTACTCCATTCCCAATTTTGAACCAATCAGTTGTTCCATGGCCGGTTCGAACTGTTGCTTCTTGACCCGCATACAGGTTTCTCAGGAGACAGTGGGTTTACATTATTATTATTATTATTATTGTTGTTGTTGTTGTTGTTGTTGTTGTTGTTGTTGTTGTTGTCCAAATGATTTTCTCAGGAGTTCAAATCAAATATTGTTTTGACAACATTCTCCTGTGCATGTTTATTTGGCAGTGAGTCTCACTGTGCTCAGTAGGACCCTACTCCCACTTTAGCATGCATAGGCAAAGAGCTGCAGTTACTACTATTTTCGTGGTTAAATTATGTATGTCACATTGTGCAAATGTGGGGAAAGGACAAAAAATACTCATAATGGCTCCTGCCTATTGTCCTAAACAGACCCTTACTGCTTGCTAAACCGTTACTGCCCAATGTCAAGAATGAGTCACAGATGAGTCCATCCCAGGATATCTCCAATCACCAGGTTCCAGGGGCCCAGGAGCAATGTTTGGGTCTGACCCCATGGCAGACCCACCTGCCCCTCGTGGACACATTGGGCAGCACCACAGAGGACGGAGTCCGCCTCGGGTCAGGTGGGTCCTCTGGTGAGGGTGCAGACCCCCCCCCCCCAGCCAGTGCCCAACCTGGCCAGTCCTCGTCGCCACCCCTGGGTCTATACCTCCATGCATACTGCAGGCTTAAATTGGTCTTACGATACTGGTTTAACTGGCCAGGTTAAACCAGGAATCTCTAACAGATAAGTCTCAGCTCTCATACCAAAGTACAAATCACAGGATCCTCCGGGGGGGGGGGGAGCCATGACAGTTGAACTGGCATAAAGCTTCGATGTACAGTATTTGGTGTTAGGGTTTTGGGGAGAGACATGCAACTGGTTCATACGAATGCATCTCCTGGCTGCTCACCTGGTGATTCAAAGCCTGTCTGTTCCATCCAGGGGGGGAAGGAAGGTTGCCACTTCCATCCCGGTGAACTCATGACTCTTCTTCCTTCATGAGGAAGAGGTCCAACCCCTGCATTCATTTGACCTGGTTCTCAGACACACGTTTACTTGTGAATGAAGCACAACAACCCAGTTTACACACACGTTGATATGGATGCTATGTGGAAGCTCACCACCTCCCCCTGGGGACAGGATGGTGCAGGTACTGCAGGGCGCAGCCAAACTCCTGCTGTAGGGTCTGGTCGCCCAACATAGAGCCCTCCCAATTGATGGCTGGAGGGGGGGCACTCAGTGGCCCTGCCCCTGAGGTGGCTGGTGGAGTCCTACCTTGATCTTTCTGGGGGTGTAGCTGAGGGTAGAGTCTCTCCCTGGCTTCCCTCTTCCTGCAGCCTGTGGGGGGGGCTGTGCTTGGCCCCCGCTTGCCCAAGGGGGTCTCCTGCCCACTAGTCTTCCTCCCTCCTCTTGCCCTCCCTGCTCCTTCCTCTGCACTGCCTCTGTCTCTCTCACCCTCCCTCCACCCTTCCTCCTCCTCCCTGTCTCGCCTAGCCTCTACCACGTCCTCCTCTCCTGCCACTGCCTCCTGGTTCTCCTTTGCCCAGCTCCACGCCTCTCCTGCCTTCTCTCTCTCCTGTGCCTTTGTCTCTCTCCTTACCTCTCTTCTCACCTGCCTTCTCCTTCTTCCCCCCAGGCCCTCTCCCCCCCCCAATTATTTTTATTTATTATAATATATTACATAAAACAAACAGTACAGAAAAAAGAAGAGAAAAAGAAAAGCGCAAAATAACAGAAAAGATCTTGATTAGCCACTGACATTTATACTTACATTTATTCTTATAATTAGTTATATCCTGCCTAATTGCAGAATAAACTATTCTTATAGCCATAAATCAACTGTCCTAATAATGCCCTTAATTAATAACTACCTTACTATTTAAATCAAAAAACAAATCATCCTTCTCACAAAGCCACATATCATTAAATCATTCTTATTTCCCCTTTCATGCAAAAAGCTGCAGCCTTTTCTCATAAGGGAGATGCCCCAGCCCACTAATCATTTTGGGTGCTTCTGTTGTAAGCATGGGACCCCTCCCCAGATATTTTTATTTCATCCCCCCGCACTCCCCTGAACCCCCTCCTTTTGACCCCATCAAAATCCATCAAGGATTCGCTGAGATACAGCCATTTTAAGACCACCGCATTAAGAATTCGGCTTTTCCCGGGGTTGTGTGCACTTGGACAGCTGGCACGCGCCAGCCGAGGTCAAGAGTATATGGGCACGCGCCAGCCACGCGCCTCCCCAAGCCCTCTGAGAACCAGCAGTAGCAAAAGTTCACCCTGTACCTATTTAATCCTCTTAGCCTTCTCGCTTCGCTTCGCCTCTAACGGGCGTCACTGGAGCGTGGCGGGGGGGGCGGGCCGCCAGGGGGTGACGCGCGTCATGGGGTGACGCGCGCACCCCCTCGCGCGTCACCTCCGTGACGCGCGTCGCCCTCCGGACGCTCCGAGGCCGGCCCGGGAGCCGGCCTCGGAGCGTCCGACCCCGTCGGCGCAAAAAGCCCTCAAAAAGGGTCTGAGCATGCGCGAAAATCCGGAAAATACCCGGATTGACGCGTTGCTTGGGCCTTCGTTCAGAAGGCCCTGGAGCGCCGACGGGGTCGGACGCTCTGAGGCCGGCTCCCGGGCCGGCCTCGGAGCGTCCGGAGGGGGGCGACGCGATGCGGGGGGGGGAGCCGGGTGGCCCCCTCCCCCCACGCCTATAACGTCGCGCCCCTAGGGGGGGTGATGCGCGTCCCCGCACCAGGGTGACGCGTGTCTAGTGACGCCAGTGCCCCTGCCTAATCCCTTTCTGGGCGTTCGGCCAAGAGCTCGAGACAAAGTGTGCCGCTTGTTAACCGGATTAACCTACTAAACTTTTCCCTTTTCTCTCTCTGGTTCGAAGTCTCTTAAAGCGGTATTCCTTTAATTCAGAGAAGTGCAGGTTTCTAGGGGAAAACACTGAGTTCCTGGGTTCCCACCATGGTTATGGCGCCGGATCCTCACTGAGGATCATCGGGGTTGCCCCAGGGATGGGTCCCTGCACAGAAGGGACCCGATCCTCTCACTCTGCTGAGGCTAGTCTCAGGTTGAGTGGAGAGGCTCCTGGAGCAGTGCACATATTTTGCAGCTAGTAAAAGGCTGGGTAACCATCCCAGCACCCTGCTTGGGGTCTCGGGAGGCATGAGTGAGTGCGGGTACGGCCCCTTCACCACCCTCGGCCCAGACACAAGAGGTTAACCGAAGGCAAGGCACTGGGGATGCAACAGGCATCGGGAGTGCGCCTCCTGCCAAGATCCTGCACTGCCAGGAGTAGGGGAAAACATTTTACAACCATAACCTGTAGCTGACAACAGCAGCCCCTACTCTGTGATGTTCCTAGATAGCTTCCTTCTACCTGGGAAGCCGTTTGGGGGCAGGGAAATGGGGGGACTTCCAGGAGCATAGGAAAACTCAGATTGCTGTCACTTCCCTGGATTTCAAAGGCTATCTCTTTGTGTGCCTTCTCTCCCTCAATCACTACCATCTCTCACACTCTGAAACCATTGTCTTTGCCTTCCGTTGTTACTATCATTCAAATGTCTGCCTCCTGTTGCCATCTCCCTGATTGCAAACTTGTAACTCTGTGCATGTTTCCCTCCATCTTAACCACCACCATCTCCTCACCCATTTTTCCTGCCGGCTTGCTACAATTAATTCAAATGCTAATCCAGTTATCTGCCTTGTTCTCCCCTGACTGACCGCAGTAATCCAAATGTCTTCAACTGTATACCTGGTGCCATGGGGCAGGGACCTATTGTATGGCACTGTTTGCCTATCTATTTGGAAATCCTTGTCTTTTGTGTCAGCAGGCTGCACAAAGGACCCCATTCATCAAACTCCAGAACACCTCACTTCACCTGAGGTGGGGACCTAATCCAATTATCCCAGCCACCCAGCACCCCCACCCATCATCCCATTGGCTCCCAGTCCCATCCCCATTGGTTCCCAGTTACACAAAGCACTACACTTTTCATTGGTTTTCTTAATAAAGTTTGTCTTTTATTGGTTCAAAGTTTCACACATGCTGCTGCTGCTCTCATTGGTGCAAAGTTTCAATCCAACATCTTATTGGCTGTATCAAAGTGTAACTTCTTGGATCCTTTCCTTTATTGGTTCTTCTTTATTATGTGTTTTCTGTAACAATGTACTCCAAGGCCCCAAATGTAATAATGAAATGTATAAAACCCTTTGCAATGATTGTATATGACACACTTTCTGCCTTGCTGATTGTGTCCTTGGCTAGCTGAGTAAAGATCTTCTCTTTTACCCAACGTTGGTCTATTTTGAGCTCTTTTTGGCGCCTCTGCAAATTGCAGATCTCTTTTTCTCTCTCTTTCTATCTCCTTTTTGGGTACCTTCTCCAATCTTGGAGCCTGGTGTCTGCTCACCGAATCCACTGAGCTGAAATCACTAAGTACCTCTGGGTGCTTACAACGCTTCCTTATGCAACTTTTCCAGTTCCACTATAATTAAAAGGGGATTGAAAATAAAATGGCCAATATTATTATGTCGTTGTACAAATCGATGGTAAGGACACATCTGGAGTATTGCATCTCGTTCTGGTCGTCACATCTCAAAAAGGATATAGTGGAACTGGAAAAAAGGTTCCTGCAGGGGGACATGACTGAGACGTATAAAATTATGCATGGGATGGAGAGAGTGGATAGACTAGAGAGAAGTTCTTTTCCCTCTCACACAACACTAGAACTAGGGGACATCCACTAAAATTGAGTGGCAGGAGAATTAGAATGGACAAAAGAAACTATTTCTTTACCGAGCAAGCAATTAATCTCTGGAACTCCTGGCCACAGGATGTGGTGATGGCACCTGGCCTGGATGTCTTTAAAAGGGGATTGGACAGATTTACGCAGGAAAACGTTCATCACAGGTTACAAGCCATGATGGGGATAAGCAACCTCCTGTTCTTACTAATAGGCATCTCTTAATGCCAGATGCAAGGGAGTGGCGTCAGGATACAGGTATCTTGTTGTGTGCTCCCTGAGGCATCTGGTGGGCCACTGCGAGATACAGGAGGCTGCTGGACTAGACGGGCCTTTGCGTGTGCTTTACCAGCGCCTCACACTCTGCACCTCTCCCACAGTCAGGCAGGCAGCACTCAGCAGTGGTGATATCGCCATGCTCCATGACAATCGACTCGGGATTGCGTCGGGGCGCTCCAGCCTGGATGGATAAGAGCGCAGGAGCCATGTGGCCCACAATAAATAATATTATGGGGAAATATGAAGCAAGGTTTTTCAATTTAAACTGCGGCTGATGTCACTTGTTGAGACTCCAGATGTGGTCTACAGCTGGCCTGTCTGCTTAGTACATCACCAAGCTGCTTGCAGTCCATCAGCTGCGCACTGTGGTTCCTTATGTTCCAACCCCTTTAGCTACTGTTTATGGAAAGCTACAGTGGGGCCATGATGTGGCTAAATAAATGGGGAGAATCTGAGCATGGGAATGGATTCCCTGAAGGTCTCCTGCTACTCTCCCGAAATCTGAACATTGCTACAAAGGACCCTGTAAAGTGTAAACCTTTCTCAGCCTGGATGAAAAAACACGTTTCATACGCTTGTAAAAATTATCACTCTTCCTTGTCCTGGAAATAAATTGGCTGATGTGGACACAAATTATGCAAAGATGCCTGTTACTGAAGAGTTGCCAGACAAGTGTTGACTTTTCATCCCCTCAAAATCTGCCTGGTGACAGAAGACTCCACAATAAAGAGTCTTTATTATGCGTTAAGGATCATGTGAGGAAAATTCCAGCTTTGCACTTTCTTGTACAGTGCAAGTTGATGCATGTCTCCTCAGATGTAAGCCCCACTGAGTTCAATGGGACTTATTCCCAGGTAAGTATGTTTAGCATTGCACCCTTAGACTGCAATGCTATGCACACCTACCTAGGAGTAAGTCCCATTGAACTCAGCTGGACTTACTTCTGAATAGACATGCGTAGGATGGGGCTGTTCATGAACGAAATTCTTGTTCTTACGCAGACTACTTCAAGCATTGTGGAGAGAGAGAGAGAGAGAGAGAGAGAGAGAGAGAGAGTCATACAAGCTTAAGTCATACAAGCTATTTGAGTGAATGAAATTGTGTTTCCCTGAGCATCAGATTGTACTAATATATTGTAATGGAAACACGTTTCTTGTGAGTTATTTGGAGAGATGACCATTTTTGTGAAATTTAAGTTTGATTTCTTGCTAATGAGCACAGGGTCAGCTGGTGTTTCTGGAGTCAGCTGAAGATGTCTGCTCAATGACTTTTGATGACAATGTCTGCTCAATGACTTTTGATTTCTCCTTGGAAAACATCTTGCCTCAACATTTTTGGGGGTGGAGACATGAAAGTTGTGCCCAAACAGCTCCTCCCCTTTCTTTGCAGTCTTCAGTGTCACAGTGGGCCCCTCATTGAACTGCCCCAAAGCCCTGTGATGGGACTTGCTCCCATATTTCTTGACTGGGGGAGTTCTTGCTTTGCAGACATTGAAATTTCAAAGAGTTCATCAGTCATGAAGATCCTTCATCGTTTCCTTCCCCATTTTATGTTGCCCTCCCCCGTGCCCTTAACCGGATGGAAACTGCACCCCTTCCTGGAATCTGCTACTGACCTTTGAGGAAAGAATAGCCAAGTGTATTGATCCCTTTTGCTGCTGTATCAACCGGACTCTCTGGATGAATGAATCCCACTATGCCAAATTCTGAACCCTCAAAAAGAAAAGAAAAAACACCCTACAGTGAACAATGTATTTCCCCCTTTTCTGTACATGGTTTTGATCTCTCTCTCTCTCTCTCTCTCTCTCTCTCTCTCTCTCTCTCTCTCTCTCTCTCTCTCTCTCTCTCTCAGCATTTGCACTGACTGCAACTAGTTCAGAGATTCCTTACCAGGGAGCGGTTTCATTGTGACTTAACTGCTTCTCCCTTGGAAGGTGGCAACAGAACTGATCACCCTGTCTCCTACCCCAGGAAACAGTTTCAATAATTCTCCCAATGCAGCTCCCCTGGTAACATCAGGTTGTTGCACCTTGACAAGAGGAGGCTCGGCCTACTCTCAAGTGTGCACTCCTGCCTGTCGCTCACACAGCGCACAGCGGCCTGCTTCACAGAATTAACGCACAACTTCTGGCCTGGCTCCTACAGGCACAGCATACAAGAGCCATTCTTTTTAACACCATTTGGGAGGTATCCTTTTAGAAAAGGTCCATTTGGCTCAAAATCCTCTTCTGTGGCTTTTCCTTACAAACTGCAGCAAATGTTTGAGGGCACAAGAATGTATATTGACATGATCACAAGGGGTGAGACCCCTGGGGAACGTAATCAGAGAGCACCCAGAGTGCTGTAAGGCCCCAGGCAGAAGGCATTGTGCTGAGCGAGCAGAAAAGCAAACCGAGACTGCAAGACGTAGCAAACTTAGGGGAACAGTTGTCAGCAAAGGAGTTCTAGGAGATCCCTCATGAATCCAGGCAGGTAGGACACTGTCGCCAGTCTCGGATGCAACGTGGAGCAAGATGGAAGAAGCCACAACACAAAATCCAGCTCGGAAGAAAGTGCTCAGCATTATGACAGCTGGTTTGCCTGCTTTTTCTTTTGCCAAACTTGTTTTCCCAAAAGTCAGGAGCTCTTAGGAGTGGCTGCAGACACAAGGCAGGAAATCTTGGATCTGAGAAGTTCCATTTGAGTTTTGGAGCTGGGAAAACTCCATGTGAACGTAAGGTGTCAACAGGTCTCCATGCGCATTTTGGAAAAGGCCAATTCCATTCAATCAACGGGAAGAACAAGTGATTACGTGACTCAGTCAAAAGAGTGGCCTTCCTGGCTGGTGGATCTGTGGCTCCTTCCCATCAAGCCAAGCAATGGACATTTCACTGGTCTGGCCCATGTATCCTGGCAGGTGCTCAGCACCAAATACACGTGTATAGATGTGTGTCTTTCCTGCACACCTTACAATAAAGGAAAATACAATACTAAGAACATAAGAAGAGCCCTGCTGGATCAGGCCAAAAGCCCATCTAGTCCAGCTTCCTGTATCACACAGTGGCCCCACCAGATGCCCCAGGGAGCACAAGACAACAAGATAACCTGTTTCCCGTCGTCACTCCCTTGCACCTGGCACAGAGAAAACCCACTTCTAAAACCAGGAGGTTGCTTATGGCTTGTAACCTGTGATGGTCTTTTCCTCCATGAATCTGTCCAAACCCCTTTTAAAGGCATCTAGGCCAGATGCCATCACCACATCCTGTGGCAAGGAGTTCCACAGATGAATTACACGCTGGGTAAAGAAATATTTTCTTTTGTCCATTCTAACTCTCCCTCCACTCAATTTTAGTGTGTGTCCCCTGGTTCTGGTGTTGTGCGAGAGGGAGAAGATGTTCCCTCTATCCACTCTCTCCATCCCTTGCATAATTTTATACGTCTCAATCATGTCCCCCCTCAGGCGCCTTTTTACTGACCATGTGACCCCATCCATGAGGCAGGTTGAAATAGATCTTTTGAGCAGTGGGGTGAGGGAGGCTGCAAACTTGGGGAAGGTGCTGCACACCCCCTCCAGCAGGTCACCACCTGCCCCACCATTCCCCCATGCAGAGTGGAGTGGGGGGACTCACCTTCTCCTCCAGCACTGCTGCCAAAAACCATACAGGGGAGCTGGTGGAGGAGGAGGAGGTGGGGACTGCTGCAATCCTATTCCCAACGACCTTCCTGAAAGGAGCCCTGTCCCTCTCCTCTAGGGCCTGGAGCTTCTTCAGAACGGGCCAGGCGCAGAAGATCCCAAGAGCCCCAGGCCAGCTTGGAAGAAGTCATGGACATAGCCTGGGACAAGGAGGCAGCGGCGGAGGCAGCAGAGGATAGTCATGGTCACCAGGGCTGTCAGCTCCGCCTCCCCACCGCCTCTGTTGCCTGGAGCCCCTTCAAACAGGCCAGGCAAAGAGGAAGCTCTTCCGCTCCCAGGACCCTCCCCTCCCAGGCGGTGTGGAAGACGTGCTGGGCAGCGGAAGAGGCAGGAGGGGGAGGGGCAGCAGCAAGGGTGGTGCTGCATGGGCCAAAACGGGAAGGGGGCAGAATTTGGACACGGCTTCAGTTTCAGCTGCGCCAGTGGCTTCGGGCCTGGTTTTGGTTCGGTCTGGTTTCTATTCCAAATGGATGAGCATCAGGGGGCGGAGGCAAAGACACCGTCAAAAATGGGCTGGTGAATGGGGCCGATGGGACTGTGCAGAAGCCACTTGAGCAAAATCATTGTTCTTGCAGAAGCACGAGAATTACAACGCATGCCTTCCTTTCACGTTTCTCAGATGTTTCTCCTTTGGAGTAACCCTGAAACTTACTTCAGATTCCATCTGGAGTGACTATTTTGGTGCCAACTCTAAACTAGGGGTCCAGAGGCAAATAGAAGTGGTCAAAGATACTCCGATAGCCAAGTAGCGCATTAGGCAGACAAGGCAATGAGAAGAGAGGAGGGGTGGTGAGGTCAGGGGGCTGCAAGACTGTGCCGTTACTCGATATGAAGGTTATTCAGACTGAGGATGCGAAGTCCCCCGAGGTCATCTGGGGAGACTACATCGCATGTGTGATCACTCAGAAAAGGGTGGCTGGCGATGACATGTGGAAGGGCCTTCTTTGTGGTGGTCACCACTTTATGGGACCCCTGCAAGCGCTCATCTGTTCGGTCCTCACTTTCTTCTTGTTGTTTTTGTTGTTTCCACAGTTCGATAATGTTTTTCTTCCTCCAGACACTTGAATGAAGGTGACCTCCTTCTCTCTCTCTCTTTTTTCCCCATTGGCAAAGACTTATCTTGTTTCTGTGCTTTTCTGAAGGCTCTGTGGTTCTTTTATTGCTTTCATTTTGATTGTTGGGACTACCCTGCATGCTACCCCTGCGTATAACTTCGATCGTTGCATGGATTAAATACAGGAAGGGGTACCAACTCTCTCTACCTGCGACTATGATCTCTGTAAGTGCTTAGACACCCCTAATAGAAACATGATATTTGCACATTTTGCTTCTGTCTTCTTTTCACCCCCTTCCTCCTCCTCACCACAGACTCAGAAATGGCCTCATCCCAATGACTAGTAAATAGTTCTTCTCTTGGGGAGTAAGACTTTGCTATCTCAGCAAGCCTTCAGTCAACAGGTGGAATTTCATCCTTTGAGGAAATTGCTTGGATGTGAGTGACGATCAAGGAAGTGTGCATCTGCTCTTCCATGTCACAGCTGTATCTCAGTTCTTCCTCATGCTAAAGGACTTGGCCGTTGGCCACAAAGAGCTGTATATATGCAGGGATGCTGGAGCCTCAGCCTTCACCCATCCTCCAGACTTCTTCTGATTTCTCATCAGTGAGTCTGAGATCTCAGTCGGAATCCCACCATGAAGTCTCTTTTCCTCTTCCTTGCTCTTGCATTCTTGGTCCACGCCAAGCCGAATCCGGAGGGAGAACCGGCAGCTGAACCTGAAGAGGCAACTGACTCTGTGGCCCAAATGGCAGGAAGTGAGTATGTTACCTGGAGGCTTAGAGCCAAAATGACTTCAAGCCGTTGTTTTCCCAATAAAGACAATAAATCAACAGGAGGAGGCGTTTCAGTATCTTTACTTGATGTTATTACAGCGCTGCATGACTACACAGGTACCTCATGGTTCAAAATCCTGTGCAGCCTCGAATGAATGTTGAGGACTGACTTTTATACCGTTACAAACAGGGCGGTAACTTTTAGCCCACACGTCATTCTACAATTTATAATATATATTTTGACACAAATTCCTCCTCCCAATCTTGATATTTTTGGAATGCAGACTTCTTGTCTTTCTGTTATCTCTATACTCCCAAGGTTGTCTAATTGATTTACAAAACTGATCTGGTTGTCATCTTCTCTTATCTCCTCAGGGGGCCCATACATTCATTTTGCTTGTTACGAAGTGGTACTTTTTACACATACAAAAGATATCTGTTTTACCTCATCCCTTGACCTTGACCTCTGTCACTCATAAAATTTAGCCTACTTTCACTTTTGTTGTTATCTGCATTCTACAACAGTGAACCTTCTTAGTTCTTATCTAATTATACAATTTATTGCCTACATCTGGATTACTTAACAGGAAAAAACTATGTCTGACATTAGCAAAGCCTTTTTACAGAAGCAAAAATATAGCAAGTTAATACATTTCTAAAATAACATCTATATTCTAATACATGTATGTTTGAGATATATTTTTCTATCTCCATGGTTCAAGTAGAATTAGAAAAGAAATCCAAATGGTTCTGGTTTTTGAGGTAGCAAAGGCATTGCCATGTCTGTGTATTAACTTGATCCTAGTCCAGTAGTCCTTCTAGATGCTAAGACTTAGCACTTTTGTCTCCCACACCCTGAAGTACCTAACTGGAGGTCCAGAACAGAGGGACACCCTATAGCCTTCCAGTTCTAAGGGTTAGCTGGTCCCAGTTGCAGGCGGCTTTGCAGAACAAAGATAAGTTGGGGAAAATGCTGCTTGTTGTTGTCCCTCCTTCTATGTGAGAAAATACTTTGACTTTGTTCCTGCACATTTGTCATGGGACCGGGGGCTCAGAAAAAGTCTTCTCTTGCAAAGCCTTTCAGAAAGCAACGAAAACAAGCAGAGAGTCCCTCCTGAAGCTTTTGTGTTCTCCAAAACTACCAGTGACACGGAGAAGACCCTGCCTCTCCCTCCAGTCATTGAACCTGTTGCTGGTCCAGAGGGGGTCTTCTCTAAGTTGCAGGCAGCTTTAGAGAGCACAGACCCTTCTGAGAGAACGCCTGCTTGCTTTTTCTCACCAATTGCCCAGTTGGAGAGACAGGCAAGCAGTGTAATCCTCTGAAGCAAGTCCTACTGTATTCATTTGCGGTTTCTTCCAGGTAATTATGTGCAGGATCACAGCCAAAACCGTCTCTTGCGTGTCCCTCAGGGGGCACTGAAAACATTTCACACCTTTGCAGTGGGGTAACCCCGTCTCTCTCACTGTGCAGGCCTTAACCAGCACTCAAGGGAGCCCTAATGCTCTTTGTGGGCTCCCTCACCACACTCCTTGGAGCAGCTGCTGGAACCATTGGGATGGTTTGCCGTCCTGAAAGCCTGAGGCTAATCCCCAGGGCTCCCTCTTGTAGCGGAATTTTAAGCAGACTGATAATTAATAGGACCAGGAAGACTGGTGAACAAGGAAAAAGTATGGGTTTATTGTTACGCAGCGCAGTGGACAGCACCCCAAGAGGGGCACTGACCCTTTGCTCCATGTGAGAACAGTTTTTATACATTTCCAAGAATATCACATGGTTGCTGAGAATGTGCATAGTCACAGAGTCATACAGGAAAAACAAGAGACTTTTGATTTACATTTTACAGAAAACAATGGGAACAATAGTGGGCTGAGCTAGACAGAGGACCCTTGATGGTCCTTGATGGTCCTTGATGGTCCGATCCTTGAGTTCTGGGAGACTTAATTGAGTTAGCTCTGGGAGTCTCCCTGCACCCAGAGTCAGCCTAATGTGTATGCTCTCCTTGAAAGGAGGAAAGATTAAGTTTGCCAAATGTGAGGTTTTTCCTGTGACCTGGGGAGGCATATATGAACAGAAACCAGGAAAATATTTTTCTGCATCACTCTCAAACAGGAAGAGGCAGACCAAGGAGTCCTGGACTCCACCACACGCACATCAACACTGTGTTCATGTGTGCTCACAGTGGCTTTGTTCTCGGTAGCTGAACAGGAGCTACAGGAGTGAGCCCTTCAGGGGGCCATGCGAACACTTCACTTACTTGCAGTGGAGGAAAACATGCCTCTGTCACTGTGCGGTCCATCTAGTTGGCAACCAACCACTGAGGAATGAGGGTGCCTCTTCCTGCTGCAAGGAGTGGAAGTGGAATCCTGAGTAAGGATCCAGCGGGCGGCCCAGATCTTATCCCCATTCCCCACCGGATTCTATCCCCATTCCGGGCCGATCGTGATCGGCCCCGGAGGTCTTCTCCCTAACCCCTTCCCCTGGTGTAGCGCAGTCCCCAATGGGCCTCCTTGGATTTCCGTCAGCTATTTAGCTGGTGGACGTTCATGGAAGCTGTGTAATGGCCACGCCAGCCGGGATGGGGGTATGGTGGCCGTCATCCCCGCCCCCTCCACTCGGCCAACCGCCATCCTCCCTCATCATCCGGACCGCCTCCGCACCTCCGCACCTATGCACCCCATACCTGTATCCGGCGGCTGCAGGGATGATCCAGGAGTGGAGTAAGGGCTGCCGGCCTCCGCGCTGGTGGCCCTTACTCCAAAGTCATCACAAATGTGCTTTACAGCATGTTTGAAACACTTTAGAACGGCGGAGCGCGCACCCCGCCCTTCTAAACTTAATGATACTTAGTAAGTGAGTAAAAGTCTAGGGAGGGGCTGTAACTTCTGCAGGTTCTGCGAAAAACCTCTGCCTGGCACCTTGGAGAACGGCTGCCAGTCAGAGTTGACAGTATTGGCCAGGTGGGCCAGTGGCTTGACTCAGCATGTGGCAGGTTCTCACATTCCGCAAAAGGTGGAGCATGGACTGTATTTTACTCTGAGAACCTTCGTTAAAGTACAAATGATAAGTGCTGCCTTCTTTTTGCCTACAGAGAATGGACTGGCAGATGATGAGGATCTTGACCAAGAACTGCTAAGATATTATTTTATTTGCCCCAGAGGTCGGTACAAGTGCTTTCGAAGAATTCATGGATGTCCCTGGGGCTGCCGCAGCCGCCTCCTCCGGTGCAGGGGAATCTGCAAGCGAAACTGCTATGGTATGCGCCCTATTCCGGGCCGTTGTCCCTTGGGTCGCAGGTGCTGTGCTAGAAGAAAGGAGACATGCGCATCAAGGAGGGGAATCTGCATGCAAAACTGCCGTGGTATGCGCCCTGTTCAGGGCAGTTGTCCCCCGGGTCGCAGGTGCTGTGCTAGAAGAGAGGAGACATGCACATCAAGGAGGGGAATCTGCAAGCAAAACTGCCGTGGTATGCGCCCTGTTCGGGGCAGTTGTCCCCAGGGTCGCAGGTGCTGTGCTAGAAGAAAGGAGACATGCACATCAAGGAGGGGAATCTGCTGGCGACGTTCACAGAATTGTCCCCCTGACAGGCGCCCTGCTAGCTACTCGTGTCCCGGAAATGACAAGTGCTGTGTTAGAAGAAGAGCTGAATGAGGCACTGAAAATCCCCTTGAGCAGAACGGTCTTCATCATCGTCATCACCACAGGAAGAAGAAAAATGTGCTCCATTCTTCTCAATAAACCGCCACTAATTGCAGCTTCCTGGCTCAAGCGTCCTCTTTCGCTTCATGTCTTCTGCTTGTGTTCATGGGCATTTAAACACAGGTGGGCACTCGAGATCCCTGCCTCCATTTTCCTAACCTGTCATCACATGGGCAGGCTCTCCTCAAAGGTAGTTCTCAAAACCGCCCCCCCTCAAAGGCCCCGGGACTCCACCTGCCTGTATTGCCTCTGACAGACCAGGATGAAAATTCTGGCGGTGCCACAGTGTTTGCTAGTCAGAGGAGAGCAAAAAGACGAGAAGGAACAGCCTTGGGCCTGGGTGGGGCAGCTGTCGCTCAAAGCTTCACTCCTATTAAGGACCAGGATGCTGGCCAGACTGCGTTGCGCCAGTATCCTACTAGCATACTATTCTCTATTTTCTGCTTATAATATCCAACTACGCCAAAATATCTCCAACATTCTATTCATCAAATCCACGTAACATCACATCATTCTTCTCTCTCTCTCTCTCTCTCTCTCTCTCTCTCTCTCTCTCTCTCTCTCCCTCTCTCTCCCCCCCTCTTTCTCTCTCTCTTAAAAAATCAAGAAATGGTTTCCAATTTTACACAAAATGGTTTACTAACTTTTCCTTAATTAAAATTGTGAGATTGGCCATTTCTGCATAATCCAAAACATTTACCCAGCAGTCTTCCATCGAAAGTATTTCTGAATTCTTCCAATATTGTTCATATAAAATTCTTGCCAGACTTATCACATATAAAAACAAAGTTTCAATTTTCCCACACACACATGATCATCTCTCATACCCAACAAAAAAACCTTAATCATCAAACTGAACTGTATTTGTTTATGAATCTGAATCCAATACTTGAGTACATGTCCACCACATATGATAAAAGGATCCTTCCTGCTTTTTACATTTCCAACAACTTTTTGACACCTTTCCATACATTTTTGCCAATTTCCTTGAGGTCATATACCATCTCTGTACATCCTTTTATACATACGGAAGGCACTTCTGCTGTTGCAAAATTGGTGTCGACGGTGCACGCAGTGCTCCGTTGGCAGCTATTTTGTGCATGTTGCTGCAACAGGCAACAGTGCTGCAATGCCGCCACCAGTTCCTGCCGAAGCAGGTAAGGCAGCGGTGGGGGCAGGGAGGGGGAGGAATGAGGCTGACCCTCCGTGCAGAAGCTCATGCCTGGCATGCAGGAGGTCCCTGGCAGCATCTCCAGTTTGAGCTGGGAACGTCTGAGACCCTGAGGAGCTGCTGCCAGTCAGAGTCCGCAATACTGAAGCAGATGGACCAGTGGTCTGACTCAGTACAAATGTTCCTACCTGTGGTTCTCCCTTCATTGTCATTGTCATCTGACTGGTCCCTGATGCGCAATGTTCTGTCTGCCACAACCACCAGCCAGGTTCCTCTAGTAGGAAGCTCAGCGAATGAATATTGTCAAAGACATTGTAGGTCCAGAATAGGATGGCCCTGGAACTTGCCCAGTAAACAGTATTTTATTTAACAGCATTTAGCAGTATTGAATTATTATATATATATATATATATATATATATATATATATATATATATATATATATATATAAATAAAAAGTTGTATACTTTTTATATGTTAATGATGTAAGTTTTCTTTTTTCTGTTTCTTTCTTTTCTTTTCTTTTCACGTGACATAGGAAAAACGAACGTTAGTGAGTTAGTAAGATTCAGCCACGTGACATAGGAGGATAGAAAGTGAGCGGAATTTGCTCTACGCATGTCTTAGAATTTAGAAAACAGATATACTGCGCAGTGGTAATGATATGTAGAGAAGGGGGATGATTTAATGTTAATGAGGTATTGAAAAGTTTATAAATAGATGTGTAAAGCGGATGTAAGGTGTGCACATTACTCCACTGCTCTCTGATAAGGGCTGTGGACTGGTGTGCTCCAAGCAATTGCTTAAACAAATATGGGTTTTGTTTTGATGGCTGCCTCATTTCTTGAGAGTTTTAGCTCTTCAGGAGACATGGGGAGAATCCTTTGCCATTTCTCCCTCATCTGCATTGTGTGGCTGGGAGTCAGCAGCGTCACTAGGGCGCGTTCAGCCCCAGGGCGGGGGGGCGTGCGTCACCCTAATGACCCCCCCACACCCAGCCCTAAATGTTAATTTGGCGCGGCTGCTAGGCCGCCCTGCAATTTGGGGGGGGCGACCCGACGGGACGCTGCCCCGGGTGCCCCCCGACTCTGCCCCCCACCACCACTCGTTGCAGCCAGCTCCGGGGACGTCTTCCCCGGCCGGCTGTCCTGGGCCTTCTGACGAGGCCCACTGCGTCAAAACATAATTTATAACGTTTTTCGCGCATGCACAGACCGTTTCTGAGGGCCAAGGGCTGCCCTTTTCCCTCAGGAACGGTCTGTGCATGCACGAAAAATGTTATAAATTATGTTTTGACATAATTAAATTATGTTTTGACGAGTGCCGGCCTGGGAGGACGCTCGGAGGCCTTCTCCCGGCCTCGGAGCCTCCGGAGGGCGGCGCACGCAGCAGAGGGCAACGCCCGTGGGTGTGCGCGTCACCCTTCTGCGCACGTCACCCTCCAGTGGTCCGCCCCCCCGCCACGCTCCAGCGACGTGGCTACTGGGAGTGTGGGGGCTGCGGTGGGCACAAACCCCAAACAGCCGTGAACCCTACTGTCACTGGCGAGAGCAGGACATTTTTCTGCCCTCAGAAGGACAAGCCCTCAGGGGGAAGCTCCCACCCTTTTCGGCTGGCAAAGGCTCCTGGGATACATGAAGACACAGGAAGTCTTCCAGGAATGCCTGGCAGCGCTGGAGGAGGGACGACTAGCACAGTTCTTGCCTCAAGGAAAGCCCTGGACTGCAGTGAACGTGGGGTCGCGAATCCCACGTGGGTGGAAACTCACGGATGTGACTGACGGAAACGTTTTTCATGACATAGCTGCACGTTCATTTTGGGCCGAAGACTAACTTTATTCGGATACGTTCATCATAAGCCACTTTGAATGCCTACGGCGAGGTGGAAGGTGGAATACAAATGTGCTGAATGGATGAATGTTATGTGGGGGGAGAAGGGACCGTTCAGAGGAACACAGAGGCTGCCTGACGCATGGGGTGAGGCAGCACATCCGATCCACCCCTGTGCTGAGCAGTCTCCAGCGTAGCGCAGGACCAATGACACACGCCAGCCACCACACCCCACTAAGTCTAGAACAAAAGCAAAACAGTCCACTTTGCATTTCTTTAATTCACTTTTCATTAATAGTGTTTGTTCTTCTGCCACTGACTTCTACCTTGAACCATATTGCATGTCAAGTGTGGCCCAACCCTTTTCCTCCCCCCCCCCGCCAGTGCAACAGCACCAAAAGGAGGAGCAGGAGGCTTGAGAGGGGAACGCAGGTTTAAATCCCCGTAAATTCCCCTCCATAAGCCATGCCCCACAATGGGACTCCTTGGACCTGCGCCAGCGATTTTGCTGGCACAAGTCCGAGGAGAGAGAGGGAGCGGGGAGGCTGCTGCTGGAGAAGAGAGGATCCGGTGCGTGCCGGAGCGCACTTTATGGCTGCTTTACAGCAGCCAGCACTGGAGGAACACAAGTGAACAAGTGCTCTCCCAATTTGGCAGGGCTGTAGCTTGACCCTCCAGGTTCCGACGCGAGCAGGAGAAGCCGCCCGGACACGCCGCAGCCTGGGAAAAACGGCCAGAAAAACCAGCTTTTGGCGGGGTGCATTTTCTGGGGGTCCGGGGATACGCGGACTTTTGGGCCCATGTAGGGGGTGCGCAGGCTCCAAAAGGTTGGGGACCCCTGGTGTATAGTACTGCATCCTCAGATAGTCTTTGGGAAAGACAAAGGCTTGAGATTAGAAAGTAATGTCTGCCCCTAGGCAAATTCCTCAGTTTGCCTCCTGTTGAGCCAGATACTCCTCAGCTAACGGCCTTTGAAAACGTTTCAAAGATAGAGCCTCCTGCTGATGACATCATCATCGAGAAGTCCCGAAGCGGCTTCCCCATCTCTCTGCTCCCCTCAAGGGGAGCCCTACACAGCACTCTGGGATCTCTGCAAGTATCAGACAGCAACACACAGCCATGGAAAGTGGAATGTACAAAGAAACACATACAGATTTGTTTACTGTTATTTCACTTTTGAGGACTGCTGAGATAAAGCAGTGGAAAAAAATGTAAGAGAGAATGTGACATACCTGCATTGGACACAAGGTGGCAGCCAACTCCCAGGATTCTCCTCAGCAGGACTTCCGAACAGGCTGGAAGAATGGATTAATCAGGGACTGTAAAGATGAAGTTGAAATAAACAGAAATTCTTTCGGAACTATTGGAAGCAATGCATGTCAGCTCCAATTATTATTATTATTATTATTGAGTTTAAATCAAATATTGTTTTGACAACAATTTTCCTGTGCATGTTTATTTGGCAGTGAGTCTCACTGTGCTCAGTAGGACCCTACTCCCACTTTAGCATGCATAGGCAAAGAGCTGCAGTTACTACTATTTTCGTGGTTATGTATGTCACATTGTGCAAATGTGGGGAAAGGACAAAAAATACTCATAATGGCTCCTGCCTATTGTCCTAAACAGACCCTTTGTTGTTGTTGTTCAGTCGTTAAGTCCCTTTGTGATCCCATGAACCATATCCCGCCGGGCCTTCCTGTCCTCCACTATCTCCCTGAGTTCGCTCATTTTCATGTTCGTTGCATCGGTGATGCTGTCTAACCATCTCATCCTTTGCCTTCCCCTTCTCCTTTTGCCTTCAATCTTTCCCAGCATCAGAGTCTTCTCCAGAGAGTCCTCTCTTCGCATTAGGTGGCCAAAATATTTGAGCTTCAGCCTCAGTACCTGTCCTTCTAGGGAACAGTCAGGGTTGATTTCATTTAGGATTGACTGATTTGGCCTCCTAACAGTCCAAGGGACTCTCAGGAGTCTTCTCCAGCACCACAGTTCGAAAGCATCTATTCTTCGGCGCTCAGCCTTCCTTATGGTCCAACTCTCGCAACGACACATTGCTACTGGGAACACCATCACCCTGACTATACGAACATTTGTTGGCATGGTGATATCTCTGCTTTTTATTATGCTATCTAAATTTGCCATAGCTTTCCTTCCAAGGAGTAAGCGTCTTTTAATTTCATGGCTGCTGTCTCCGTCTGCAGTGATCTTGGAACCCAAAAAAGTAAAATCTGTTACTGCTTCCATTTCTGCCCCTTCTATTTGCCAGGAATGGATGGGACCAGATGCCATGATCTTAGTTTTATTAATGTTGAGTTTCAAGCCAACTTTTGCACTCTCCTCTTTCACTCTCATCAAGAGGCTCTTTAGTTCTTCTTCACTTTCTGCCATTAGGGTGGTATCGTCTGCATATCTGAGGTTGTTGATGTTTCTCCCGGCAATCTTGATTCCGGCTTGCGATTCATTCAGCCCTGCATTTCTCATAATGTACTCTGCATATAAGTTAAATAAGCAGGGTGACAATATACAGCCTTGCCGTACTCCCTTCCCAATTTTGAACCAATCAATTTGTTCCATGGCCGGTTCGAACTGTTGCTTCCAGCGGCGTTTTTTGATGGGGGGCCCTGTGGCCAAGTGCCCCGGGCGGCCCCCGGGCACCAGCTTCCGGGGGCGCCTCTTCAGCAGCCTCTGAGCCGATGCCGCCGGCCCCGTACTCTCGGCGCGACTCCTTTTCAAATTCAAATTTTTCAGTGTTGCCCTCTCTTGGCCTCTTAGGCATTCTGCGCATGTACAGAACAGCAGGAGTCGCGCCGAGGTGAGCGCGGGGCCGGCGGCGGCTGAAGAAGGTAAGAAGTGTGATGGGGGTCGGGGTGCGCGGGGGCCGGGTGGGAGCACCATCGCTCTCCTTACCTTTTTCAGCCACCGCCGGCCCCGCGCTCACCTCGGCACGACTCCTGCTGTTCTGTACATGCGCAGAACGCCTAAGAGGCCAAGAGAGGGCAAAATTGCCCTCTCTTGGCCTCTTAGCCATTCTGCGCATGTACAGAACAGCCAGTTTGAAAAGGAGTCGAGCTGAGGTGAGCGCGGGGCAGGGCCGGTGACTGAAAAAGGTAAGTGCAGGAAAAGCCCAGGGGGGGGGGAGGAAGCGGCGCCCGGGAGGGGGATTTCCGCCCAGTAGGGGAAATAATTAAATAAATGCCGGATTTGGCACCCATCCCCCAAATCGCGCCGCCACCTTTGGTGGCGCCAGGGGGCAGGAAGGGAGCGCCAATTCGGGCATGCGCCCCCTATAGGTTTAGGGTTAGGGACGCCACTTGTTGCTTCTTGACCCGCATACAGGTTTCTCAGGAGGCAGGTAATTTATTTATTTATTTATTTATTTATTTATTTATAGAATTTTTACCCCGCCTTTCTCCCACCAGGGCAACCAAGGCGGCTAAGGTGGTCTGGTACCCCCATCTCTTTAAGAATTTGCCACAGTTTGTTGTGATCCACACAATCAAAGGCTTTTGCATAGTCAATGAAGCAGAAGTAGGTGGTTTTTTGGAACTCTCGGGCTTTCTCCATGATCCAGCGCATGTTGGCAATTTGATCTCTAGTTCCTCTGCCTCTTCGAAACTCAGCTTGTACTTCCACTAGTTCTCGGTTCACGTACTGCTGAAGCCTAGCTTATAGGATTTTGAGCATAACCTTGCTAGCATGTGAAATGAGTGCAATTGTGCGGTAGTTTGAACACTCTTTGGCACTGCCCTTCTTTGGAATTGGAACCTAAATGACCTTTTCCAATCCTTTGGCCACTGCTGAGTTTTCCAAATTTGTTGGCATCTTGAGTGCAGCACTTTAACAGCATCATCATTTAGGATTTTAAGTAGCTCAGCTGGGATATTATCATCTCCACTAGCTTTGTTGTTAGTAATGCTACCTAAGGCCCACTTGACTTCACTCTCTAGGACAGGAGCGGGGAACCTTTTCCCTGGCGAGGGCCATTTTAAATATTAGAAATTTGCTTGAGGGCCGGCCATAAGGCCGGCCGGCATTTTTATTTATTTAATTAATTTTTGCCCCAGCCCTCCATCGGCCTCCGGAGGCTCTGCGCTCACCGTCCGAAGCCGCCGCCGGGTCCGCGCGTCACCTCCGGCATACCATGCCGATGAGGGTAAGAGGGCAAGAGCTTGCCCTCATCAGCGTGGTACGCATGTGCGAAATGGCCAACGACCAGGTGAGAAGGGGTCGAGGCAGCGGCCGGGGAGGACATGCAAAGGCCCTCTTCCGGCCTCTGGAGTTGACGCGCGGACCCGGCGGAGCCTCCAGGGGCCGGTTGGGTGGCCTCCCGGAAATCTCTCCGGGGGCCGGACCAGATGGCCTCGGGGGCCTGATCCAGCCCTGGGGCTGGAGGTTCCCCACCACTGCTCTAGGATGTCCGGCTCTGGGTCAGTGACCACACCAGCTCGTACAAGCTCTTTCCATACTCTCATACAAGCTTGCACACAAGAGATGTGCGGTGCAGGCATGGCAGGAGAGGCAACAACATCAGGTTGTCCACAGAAAAGAGCCGCAGTCTAACTGTGTGATCGCACACGTGCGCACTACCCACTTGCACCCGAGTAAGCAGGTAGAGGGAAGCACGCACAATCTCATGGTTACCTAACATAAGAACATAAGAAGAGCCCGACTGCTGGATCAGGCCAAAGGCCCATCTAGTCCAGCTTCCTGTATCACACAGTGGCCCCACCAGATGCCTCAGGGAGCACACAAGACAACAAGATAACCTGTTTCCCGTTGTCACTCCCTTGCACCTGGCACAGAGAAAACCCACTTCTAAAACCAGGAGGTTGCTTATGGCTTGTAACCTGTGATGGTCATGAATTTGTCCAAACCCCTTTTAAAGGCATCTAGGCCAGGTGCCATCACCACATCCTGTGGCAAGGAGTTCCACAGATGAATTACACCCTGGGTAAAGAAATATTTTCTTTTGTCCGTTCTAACTCTCCCTCCACTCAATTTTAGTGGATGTCCCCTGGTTCTGGTGTTGTGCGAGAGGGAGAAGAATTTCCCTCTATCCACTCTCTCCATCCCATGCATAATTTTATACATCTCAATCATCTCCCCCCTCAGGCGCCTTTTTTCTAGGCTGAAAAGCCACAGACGCTGTAGCCTTTCCTCATAACGGAGGTGCTCCAGCCCACGAATCAATCTGGTCGCTCTTTTCTGCATCTTTTCCAATTCAACTATATCCTTTTTGAGGTATGGTGACCAGAACTGGACACAATACTCCAGATGTGGCCTTACCATCGATTTGTACAAAGGCATAATGATATTGGCTGTTTTATTCTCAATCCCTTTTTTAATGATCCCGAGCATGGAATTGGCCTTCTTCACAGCCGCCGCACACTGGGTCGACACTTTCATCGACCTGTCCACCAGCACCCCAAGATCTCTCTCTTCATCCGTCACAGACAACTCAAAACCCATTAGCGTATATGTGAAATTTTGGTTTCTTGCCCCAATGTGCATCACTTTGCACTTACTTACATTGAAGCGCATCTGCCATTTTGCTGCCCATTCTCCCAGTTTGGAGAGATCCTTCTGGAGCTCTTCACAATCCCTGCTGGTCTTCACCACCCGGAAAAGTTTAGTGTCATCTGCAAACTTGGCCACCTCACTGCCTATCCCCGACTCCAGGTCATTTATGAATAAGTTGAAAAGCACCGGTCCCAAGACCGATCCTTGGGGCACACCGCTTTTCACCTCTCGCCATTGTGAAAATTGCCCATTGACTCCCACTCGCTGTTTCCTGGTCTTCAACCAGTTCCTAATCCACAAGAGGACCTGCCCTCTTATTCCCTGACTGTGGAGTTTTCTCAGGAGCCTTTCATGAGGGACCGTGTCAAACGCCTTCTGAAAATCCAGATATATAATATCCACGGGTTCGCTCACATCCACATGCCTGTTAACCTTTTCAAAAAATTCTTCTGGTTTGTGAGGCAAGACTTCCCCTTGCAGAAGCCATGCTGACTCTCCCTCAGCAGAGCTTGTTCTTCTATGTATTTTAAGATTTTATCCTTAATAAAAAGAACCTTGTGGCTCTTTTCTGTGAACTACGAGGGGGCGGGGTTGCCTAACCTGCCACGCCCACACCGCACATCCCTGGCTCACACCACAATCGAGGAACACACATAAGCACGCCAGTTAGGATCTCTTTTACTGCATTTTTTAATGGGACCATTGGTGAAAGTGTATCTTTGGTATACATTATTTTGATAGTTGATTGGAGTTTGAATCTGTTTGATTGGAATCCCTCTCTCTCTCTCTCTCTCTCTCTCTCTCTCTCTCTCTCTCTCTCTCTCTCTCTCTGCATTTGCACTGACTGCAACTAGTTCAGAGATTCCTTTCCAGGGAGCTGTTTCATTGTGCCTTAACTGCTTCTCCTTTGGAAGGTGGGAACAGGACTGATCACCATTTATCCTACTACCCCAGGAAACCGTTTCAATAATTCCCCCAGTGCAGCTCCCCTGGTAACATCAGGTTGTCGCACCTTGACAAGAGTAGGCTCAGCCTACTCTCAAGTGCGCACTCCTGCCTGTCGCTCACACAGCGCACAGCAGCCTGCTTCACAGAATTAGGACACAACTTCTGGCCTGGCTCCTACAGACACAGTTCACAACAGCCATTCTCTTTAAATAACAAGAAGAACTGCAGCTCCGACGACTTCCAGGGCCAGCGCAGACCTTCTGGCACCTGAAGCAGTGTGTCAAATGCCACACACACACACACACACACACACACACACACACACACACACACACACACACACACACACCTCTGCTCCTCGCCCCCTCCTGACTGAAAAAGAAAGACCGGGACGGAGCGGAAAGAGAAGTTTGGAGGAGATGAGAGTGGTGGGCTAGAGTGTCTCCTCCACACTTCCACTCCATCTCCCCTCTTACTTTTCCAATCCAGAGAGATAGAGGTGGAGGAGGACCAGTTGTGGGTTGCAAGTGGGTTTGATGTGAGCATGGAACCCCCCTAATATTTTATGTCCTCCCCCACTCTTCCCTGAACCCCCTCCTTTTTACCCCATCCAAATCCGTCAAGAAATCGCTGAGATACAGCCATTTTAAACAACCGCTTTTAAATTCGGCTTCTTTTTCCGGTTAGCGTGCTCTTTGACAGCTGGCGCGTGCCAGCCAGGGTCGAGAATTCACAGGCACGCGCCCGCCACGCGCCTCCGGAACCCCCAAGAGAAGCAGCCAGCAGCAAAGTTCACTCTGCACCTACTTAATCCTTTCCGCTTTTGAACCCACTGAAGCCTATAATCCCCTTTCTGGGCGTTCAGCCAACTTAAACAGGTGGCGCGTGCCGATTGTTATACAGCTTACTAACCCGGCTTTTTGACTTTTGAACTCTCTCTCCGTCAGTTTAACAGAATTAAAGGGATAGAAACCTAATTCAAGGGAATTGTGGTAATGGGGGATTGCTGTGCTTTCTGAAGTTCCCCTTAAGGTTGTGCTACCAGACCTTCACCAAGGATCATCGGGGTCACCCCAGGGATGGGTCCCTGCACAGAAGGGACCTGATCCTCCCCTTCCACTGGAGCTATTCTCGAGTTGAGCGGAGAGGCTCCTGTCAGTAGGGCAATAGATTTGCGGCCGTAAACCGCTGGGTTTGAGTCCCAGCACCCTCCCTGGGAAAGTCTGGGAAGTGTGTGGGTGCGCAAGGGTCCTAGTCCCGTCTCCTCCTCTTCGCCAGTAACCAGGGGGGTAAACGAAGGTGACACTAAGGGTGTGCCTCCCGCCAGAATCTGCCCCTACAAGGAGTAGGGGATGGCCATTTTCAGAGCACAACTTTGCCTGTCAACTACGGCTCCCAATCTGTGATGTCTCCACGGGGCTGCCTCCTACCCAGGCACCATTTGGGGACAAGGAAAAAGGGGAATTCCAGGAAACTCAGCAAGAACTCAGATTGCCAACATCTCCTGAACCCAAATCCTTCTCTTGTTGTGTGCCTTCTCTCTGTCAATCACCACTGTCTCCCACATCCTGGACCCATTGTCTCTGCCTTTCTTTGTCACTATTATTCAAATGCCTATCTCCTGCTACCATTTCCCTGATTGTAACTTGTCCCTCTGTGCAGGCTCTACCTCAACCACTGCTATCTCACCTCCCATTGTTCTCAATCTGCCTGGCTACAATCATTCTAATGCTAATCCAGTTACCTGCCTTGCTCTTTCCTGACTGACAGCAATACTCCAAATGTCCTCAACTGTATACCTGGTGCCATGGGGCAGGGACCTATTGTGTGGCACTTTTGGCTATCTAATTGGAAATACTGCCTTTTGTGTTAAGCAGGCTTCTCAAAAGGACCCATTCATAAAACTCTGGAAAACCTCGCTTCACCCGAAGTGGGGGTCTAATCCTATTACCTCCTGCCACCCAATACCCCCACCCATCATCCCATTGGTTCCCAGTTACACAAAGCACCACACTTTTCATTGGTTCTTTTAATAAAGTTTATCTTTTATTGGTTCAAAGTTTCACACACGCTGCTGCTGTTCTCATTGGAGTAAAGTTTCAATCCAACTTCTTATTGGCTGTATCAACGTGCAACTTCTTGGATCCTTTCCCTCATTGGCTCTTCTTTATTATGTATTCTTGTAACAATGAACTCCATGATCCTGTATGAAATAATGTATGTATATAAACCTTTGTATTGATTGTATATGTTACACTTTCTGCCTTGCTGATCGTGTCCTTTGCTAGCAAAGTAAAGACCTTCCCTTTTTTATCCAGTACTGGTCTATTTTGAGCTCCTTTTTGGCGCCTCCGCTACCAGTGGATCTTTACCCCTCTCTCCCCCACTCTCTCTCCCTCTCTGGTGCTGCTCCCCGCAGCGGAGTTTTGGTGTCCGCTCACCGAATCCCACAAGCTGAAATCACTAGCACCCCTGGGTGCTCACAACAGGTTGACAGGGTAGGAGCCCTCGCCAGTCTGCAGCTTGAGGTGAGAGCCTCAGTCAGTCGCTTGAACGGACTGACCCTGACCCCTTCGTTTCATCTGGAGTGGTGGTGGGGAGATCAGGGCAAATAAGGTTGGTGGGGAAAATCCAAGGCCTGGTTATTGTAGGAAAAAAGGATGGTTCTCTTCACCTCTGCCTAAAGGTAGAGTCTAAACGAGGAGATATATACAACATAAAGGAGGAACATTTTTGAGTTCTAGGAAGGGGGGAAGTCTTGGGTGGACTGGCAGACGCAAGATATGTCACCACTCATGTTGATTTCATGTGAATTTCACCAGTCTCATGTGAACATGGGCAAGTGTCTCCCACAAAACACAGGGCACGATGACGCATGCCGAAAACACCATTTGGGAGGTATCGTTTTAGAAAAAGTCCGTTTGGCTCAAAATCTTCTTCTGTGGCTTTTCCTTACAAACTGCAGCAAATGTTTGAGGACATAAGAATGTATATTGACATGATCACAAGGGGTGAGACCCCTGGGGAACGTAATCAGAGAGCACCCAGAGTGCTGTAAGGCCCCAGGCAGAAGGCATTGTGCTGAGCGAGCAGAAAAGCAAACCGAGACTGCAAGACGTAGCAAACTTAGGGGAACAGTTGTCAGCAAAGGAGTTCCAGGAGATCCCTCATGAATCCCAGCAGGTAGGAAACTGTCGCCAGTCTCGGATGCAACGTGGAGCGAGATGGAAGAAGCCACAACACAAAATCCAGCTCTGAAGAAAGTGCTCAGCATTACGACAGCTGGTTTGCCTGCTTTTTCTTTTGCCAAACTTGTTTTCCCAAAAGTCAGGAGCTCTTAGGAGTGGCTGCAGACACAAGGCAGGAAATCTTCAATCCGAGAAGTCCCATTTGAATTTTGGAGCTGGGAAAGCTTCATGTGAATATAAGGTGTCAACAGGTCTCCATGCGCATTTTGGAAAAGGCCAATTCCATTCAATCAACGGGAAGAACAAGTGATTACGTGACTCAGTCAAAAGAGTGGCCTTCCTGGCTGGTGGATCATTGCCCATCAGGCCAAGCAATGGACATTTCACAGGTCTGGCCCATGTATCCTGGCAGGTGCTCAGCACCAAATACACGTGTATAGATGTGTATCTTTCCTGCGCACCTTACAATAAAGGAAAATACAATACTGACCATGTAACACCATCCATGAGGCAGGTTGAAATAGATCTTTTGAGCAGTGGGGTGAGGGAGGCTGCAAACTTGGGGAAGGTGCTGCACACACCCTCCAGCAGCTGCCCCACTGTTGCCCCATGGGGAGTAGAGTGGGGGGGACACACCTTCTCCTCCAGCACTGCTGCCGAAAACCATGCAGGGGAGCTGGAGGAGGAGGAGGTGGGGACTGCTGCAATACTATTCTCGGCGGCCTTCCTCAAAGGAGCCCTGTCCCTCTCCTCCTGGGCCTGGAGCTTCTTCAGAACGGGCCGGGTGCCAAAGATTTCGGAAGCCCCAGGCCCAGCTTGGAAGACGTCATGGAGGGATCATGGGACAAGGAGGAAGCGGCGGAGGCAGCAGAGGATAGTCATGATCACCACAGCTGTAAGCTCCGCCTCCCCACCGCCTCTGTTACCTGGAGCCCCTTCAAACAGGCCAGGCAAAGAGGAAGCGCCTCCGCTCCCTGGACCCTCCTCTCCCAGGCGGTGTGGAAGACGTGCTGGGCCTCACAGTGGCATTCAACACCCTTGACCCTTTCGTGCCTCAGGATACTTGCTTTGCATGGGCTGCTGCCCTTCCTAGAGGGTAGGTTCAAGAAGGGGGTGTTGGAGGACTGCTGCTCGATGCCGTGACCTTTGGCCTATGGTGTCCCACAAGGTCCCGTCTTGTCCTCCATGCTCTAACATCCACATGAAATTGCTCAGGAAGACCATCCAGGGTTTGGTGGTGGTTATTTATTCACCCTCTGCCCTCAGATGTTACTTTTCAGATGTTACACTGAACATGTCGGACAGGAGACAGTGAGGGTGGTGCATGCGCTGTCTCTGAGCCAGGCTCAGGAGGGTAGGACAGGCTGCGGTCTGGTTTCTAGTCCAAACAGATGAGCATCAGGGGCCAGAGGCGAAGACACCGTCAAAAATGGGCTGCTGAATGGGGCCGATGGGACTGTGCAGAAGCCCCCCGAGCAATGCCATTGTTCTTGCAGAAACACGAGAATCACAACGCATGCTTCCTTTCACGTTTCTCAGATGTTTCTCCTTCGTAGTAACCCTGAAACTCACTTCAGATTCCATCTGGAGTGACTATTTTGGTGCCAACTCTAAACTAGGGGTCCAGAGGCAAATAGAAGTGGTCAAAGACACTCCGATAGTCAAGTACCGCATTAGGCAGACAAGGCAACGAGAAGAGAGGAGATTGCGGTGAGATCAGGGGGCTGCAAGGCTGTGTCGTTACTCGATATGAAGGTTATTCAGACTGAGGATGCGAAGTCCCCCGAGGTCATCTGCGGAGACCATCCCGCCTGTGTGATCACTCAGAAAAGGGTGGCTGGCGATGACATGTGGAAGGGCCTTCTTTGTGGTGGTCACCACTTTATGGGACCCCTGCAAGCGCTCATCTGTTCGGTCCTCACTTTCTTCTTGTTGTTTTTGTTGTTTCCACAGTTCGATAATGTTTTTCTTCCTCCAGACACTTGAATGAAGGTGACCTCCTTCTCTCTCTCTCTTTTTTCCCCATTGGCAAAGACTTATCTTGTTTCTGTGCTTTTCTGAAGGCTCTGTGGTTCTTTTATTGCTTTCATTTTGATTGTTGGGACTACCCTGCATGCTACCCCTGCGTATAACTTCGATCGTTGCATGGATTAAATACAGGAAGGGGTACCAACTCTCTCTACCTGCGACTATGATCTCTGTAAGTGCTTAGACACCCCTAATAGAAACATGATATTTGCACATTTTGCTTCTGTCTTCTTTTCACCCCCTTCCTCCTCCTCACCACAGACTCAGAAATGGCCTCATCCCAATGACTAGCAAATAGTTCTTCTCTTGGGGAGTAAGACCTTGCTATCTCAGCAAGCCTTCAGTCAACAGGTGGAATTTCATCCTTTGAGAAAATTGCTTGGATGTGAGTGACGATCAAGGAAGTGTGCATCTGCTCTTCCATGTCACAGCTGTATCTCAGTTCTTCCTCATGCTAAAGGACTTGGCCATTGGCCACAAAGATCTGTATATATGCAGGGATGCTGGAGCCTCAGCCTTCACCCGTCCTCCTGACGTCTTCTGGTCTCTCGTCTTTGACTCTGAGATCTCAGTTGGAATCCCACCATGAAGTCTCTTTTCCTCTTCCTTGCTCTTGCATTCTTGGTCCACGCCAAGTCAAATCTGGAGGCAGAACCAGCAGCTGAGCCTGAAGAGGCAACTGACTCTGTGGCCCAAATGGCAGGAGGTGAGTAAAATTAGAAAAGAAATCCAAATGGTTCTGGTTTTTTTCTAGATGCTAAGACTCTCCCACATCCTGAAGTACCTAACTGATGGTCCAGAACAGAGGGACACCCAATAGCCTTCCAGTTCTAAGGGTTAGCTGGTCCCAGTTGCAGACAGCTTTGCTGAACCAAGATAAGTTGGGGGAAATGCTGCTTGTTGTTGTCCCTCCTTCTAAGTGAGAAAAGACTTTGACTTTGTTCCTGCACATTTGCCATGGGACCGGGGGCTCAGGAAAAGTCTTCTCTTGCAAAGCCTTTCAGAAAGCAACGAAAACAAGCAGAGATTCCCCCCTGAAGACGTTTTGTTCTCCAAAGCTACCGGTGACATGGAGAAGACCCTGCCTCTCCCTCCAGTCATTGAACCTGTTGCTGGTCCAGAGGGGGTCTTCTTCTCTAACTTGCAGGCAGCTTTAGAGAGCACAGACCCTTCTGAGAAAACGCCTCCCAGTTGGAGAGACAGGCAAGCAGTGCAATCCTCCGAAGCAAGTCCTACTGTATTCATTGCGGTTTCTTCCAGGTAATTATGTGTGGGATCGCAGCCAAAGCGTTCTTTTCTTGTCCCTCAGGGGGCATTGATTTCATTCCTGCATATTTGCCATGGGACTGGAGGCTCAGGAAAAGTCTTTTCCCACAAAATCAGAAAGCAACAAAAATAAGCAGAGATTCCTCCCGAATGAAACCTTTGTGTTCTCCAAAGCTACCGGTGACATGGAGAAGACCCTGCCTCTCCCTCCAGCCTCGTGCTTGTTGCTGGTCCAGAGGGGGTCTTCTTCTCTAACTTGCAGGCAGCTTTAGAGAGCACAGACCCTTCAGAGAGAACACTTGCTTGCTTTTTCTCACCATATTCCAGTTGGAGGGACAGGCAAACAGTGCAACCTTCCGAAGCAAGTTCTACTGTAGGGTCATTCCATGTCAAATCAACCAATGAAAAAACCATTTTGGAACTTGATGTCACGGATTTTGTTCATTTTTGGTACGTTTGTACCTTACCATGAGATGTTTAAAAATTATTTTTCCCAGGTTTTTTTTTTTTTGTCCATTCATTTTTCAGATATTGAATTTTCAAAATTGCCTAAAAATGCCAAAATTCACTTGCCACCATACCTTCAAATGCCGTTTACAGGTTACAGACATGGGAAAGGTGTCGTTTTAAAGCTAATGAATAGGGCTTTCATTTGATATACAACATGACACAATTGTAAATTTTCAAGAAATTCAAAAATATTCAAATAATATTTTGGAAAAACAGAATTTTTTAAAATTTCCAAAAAAAAAAAAAATCACACTTAGAGGTACATGTCTTGTAGCCAATCAGTCAAAATTTAATTTTTGTATGATACCATTGAGATACAACCTTGAAATTTTGACATTGAAGCGCATCTGCCCATTCTCCCAGTTTGGAGAGATCCTTCTGGAGACATGGCAGTCTCCCACAGAGACCCCGGTTGGTTTATCCTGCACTCATCCATACTCTGCCATCAAATAAAAGGAGGTGGCCAACCATAGCAGTATCTTCAGACCGCAGTTCAAGGAAAGAGGAAGTCACCCGAAATGTGTGTGTTGAGCTGGCAGTGTGTGTTTCCTCCGGTCTCCCAGTAGACTCAGTGCAACAAACCTCAATTGCAGCCTTAGCGTCTCTGAGAACGTGGGAAGCAGCCACGAGAGGAGGGGGAGAGTCTGACCCCCTTGTCGCTGAGCTTTGTCCTGGTTCGGCTCACTGGTCCATCCAGTTGTCAACCAACCACTCAGAAAGGAGGCTGCCTCTCCCTGCAAGGACAGAGTCTGGGGGGGGGGGGGGAGTGTAGCTTAGTGATACGTGGAACTGTTAGCAGGTTGTGGGGAAAACCTTTGCCTGGCACCCTGGAGAGCTGCTGCCGGACAGAGTGGATAGTATTGGCTAGACTCAGCATGTGGCAGGTTCATACATCCCGCAAAAGGTGCTGCAAAGAATACGTTTTACTCTGAGAATCTTCGTCAAAGTACAAATGATAAGTGCTGCCTTCTTTTTGTCTACAGAGAATGGACTGGCAGACGATGAGGATCTTGTCCTACAGCGTAAAATGTGTGTTGCTCCGAGAATCTGCTGGCCACGTGGACTGCCGTGTCCCCCGCGCATGCGTCGTATTGGGCGCAGGTGTCCCAAGGGTCGCAAGTGCTGTTTCTTTTTCTGAAGAAGAGCTGGATGAGGCACTGAAAATCCCCTTGAGCAGAACGGTCTTCATCATCGTCATCAACATGAAGAAGACAAATGTGCTCCACTCTTCTCAATAAACCGCCACTAATTGCAGCTTCCTGGCCCAAGCGTCCTCTTTCGCTTCATGTCTTCTGCTTGTATTCATGGGTATTTAAACAAAGGTGGGCACTTCAGATCCTTGTGTCCATTTTCCTAACCTGTCATCACATGGGCAGGCTCTCCTCAAAAGTAGTTCTCAAAACCGCCCCCCTGAAAGGCCCCGGGACTCCCCCTGCCTGTATTGCCTCTGACAGAACAGGATGAAAACTCTGGTGGTGTTACAGAATTTGCTAGTCAAGGGAGCAAAAAGATGAGAAGGAACAGCTTCGGGCCTGGGTGGGGCAGCTGTCGCTCACAGCCCTATTCCCATTGTGGACTGGGCTGCTGGCCAGAGCGCTTTGCATCAGTGGAAGACACTTCTGCTGTTGCAGAATGGGCGCAAAATGGGTGTTGACGTTGCGCGCGGTGCTCCGTTGGCAGCTATTTTGCACATGTTGCTGCAACAAGCAGAAATGCTGCAATGCCTCCACCAGTTCCAGCTACTCCTGCCAGAGCAGGTAAGGTGGTGGTGGGCAGGGAGGAATGAGGCTGACCCTCAGTGCAGAAGCTCATGCCTGGCATGCAGGAGGTCCCTGGCAGCATCTTGAGCTGGGTATGCCTGAAACCCTGAGGAGCTGCTGCCAGTCAGAGTCCGCAATACTGAAGCAGATGGACCAGTGGTCTGACTCAATACAAGGCAGATGTCTGCCTTCCTAATTATCACCCTGAGTCAGCTGCCTGGTCCCTGTAGCACAGCAGTCTGTCTGCCACAACCACCAGCCAGGTTCTGGAGTATTGTGTCCAGTTCTGGTCACCACACCTCAAAAAGGATATAGTTGAATTGGAAAAGGTGCAGAAAAGAGCGACCAGAATGATTCGTGGGCTGGAGCACCTCCCTTATGAGGAAAGGCTACAGCGTCTGGGGCTTTTCAGCCTAGAAAAAAGGCGCCTGAGGGGGGACATGATTGAGACTTATAAAATTATGCATGGGATGGAGAGAGTGGATAGAGGGAAATTCTTCTCCCTCTCGCACAACACCAGAACCAGGGGACATGCACTAAAATTGAGTGGAGGGAGAGTTAGAACAGACAAAAGAAAATATTTCTTTACCCAGGGTGTAATTCATCTGTGGAACTCCTTGCCACAGGATGTGGTGATGGCACCTGGCCTATGTGCCTTTAAAAGGGGTTTGGACAGATTCATGGAGGAAAAGACCATCACAGGTTACAAGCCATAAGCAACCTCCTGGTGTTAGAAGTGGGTTTTCTCTGTGCCAGGTGCAAGGGAGTGTCAACGGGAAACAGGTAATAGTCTTCATCTGTTCCAAGAAGATCATAGAGGTAGACTACCCCTGAATGTGAAGGTTCCATTTAGCATAAGAGGTGACCCACTCAAGAATCACTTGCTGTTGCTCAAAAGCTGAGCTTGGACACAGTGCAAGACCACTTCTCCTGCCCACCTTCTGTCACCACCACTACTGGCCCAATTCTATTTGCGCAGTGCGCCGTCACAACAGCCTCTTTGCTGGTCTGCAGAGAGTTGCAGATGGCTCAAGGCCCAGAGATCAGCTGTTGACAGACCCCAGACAGCAGAGAGTAAAGAGCATTTCAGGGGTGGGTGAATGGCTCCGATGGCGAGGGGGCTGGGCCACCTCATGCCGGGGAGTAAACGGAAGTTAGCGCAGTGCGGAACGTACCGTTCCGCCCCACCTCGAGCGACGCCAATGGGGGGCTGGTCTTGGCAGCAGCGTAAGCACACTGCAGAAGTGCTACTTGAAAATAGCACTAGAACAACATCTGAGCATATGATCACTCCCTGAAACCGACCTCTTCTCCACACAATTAAACAGACGCATCCTCGTGTGTCGTTGGCCTTCCCAGAGAAATGTAGGAGGAAAAAGCAAGGTTTCAGGGTGCAAGTAAGGAAGAAAGAAGAGACAAACTTAGGGGAGATAGTAGGGAGGAAAGGAGAAGGATGTAGATGGTTCAGACTGCGGTTGGGAATGGTTCTCTGTAGCCTGAACCAGAGGCAAGGGGCATAGAAACAGGCCATGAAAACGTGTCACCCACTTGTAGTGTGTGTGGGAGCTAGTCGTCTCCAGGGATTTTTGCTTGCACTCTTTAGGATAGGCCAGCCACTGTTGCAGCATAAAGGAGCTTAGGGGATCAGAGTATTTGGGGTTAGAGACAGGCAGGTGGAACCTATTTTATGGCCATTCTATCATTTTCTGGGCACACCAGAGCACCACTAGTTCATGCATGGACTTGCAGCTAGAAGTGAGCTAACAGATAAACATCAGACTTGCCAAGCTATTAAATGCCAGCCTTAAACAAAATGAAAGGTGCCAGGTGAATAGCAGAAATGAACTGAAGCAGGATTGCAGAGGAAATGTTTTAAACTGTAAACCTGCAGGCAATGTGCCTGTTTTCCTTTTATCTCTGAAAGCACACAGGCCATGCTGCAACTCTCAGTTCACAATGATAATAATAATAATTGGCAAGCAACTGCCAAGGGATGTGCCCTTTCACAGGTTTGTTACAACAAAGGGGCAGGCAACTGCCTTCCTGCCCTGCTTGGGGGCTTCTTCAAACTATCTGGTTGGTCCCCTGACAAGGAAGATGCTGAAACAGATGGACCTCCTTGGGCCAGTGCCAGCTCCAGGGTCTGGGGGTCCTCAGGTCACTTTGGTGGGTCAGGCAAGGCCAGTGGCACTGAGAGAGGCCAGGGGGCTGCTGGGCACTACATATGGGATCCTCTTATACCGACCTTCTAGCACAGCAGAGGGCAACCAGCCACAGCGGGCCAACCTGAAAACCCGTCTATGGCTAGGTGATTCCAGCTGGCATGAATATGGTACTGGGGCAGCTATATGTCTAAGTTCTTCCTTAATGCAAAACTCATTTACCATACTAAGATCTAATTATTGGCGTTCATTATCAATGATCCGCTCTTTGATGATAGCACCCGCCTGATCCAAACCCAAGCTGATCAGATACAACTTAGAGAGATCCCATTGATTCCCCTTAAGCCATCTTGATTCAAAATCATCTTGTAAAATGATGTTGCCAAGAGACTTTTAAAATGAGAATTGTAGCCATGAGACTTTTGGAATGTGCTGTGTGTATGACTGTGGGCCGAAGTGGGACACGTGAGCTAGAATGGAACATGTGCATGATGACCAGACTGTATCAAGGAGGAACGCGATGGCCACGCCGTGTCCCTGTGCCAAGCCTGTGTGGAGCCATGCTGTGAAAGGGGTGCCCCCCCCAAGATGAGGGAAGAACCTGACCAACATCACCACCATGTCTCCACTGCCATGAACCAAAAAGCTCGCAAGCATGTAGGCACATTCCATCCTACTGATAGTCCCAAAGACATGCAATGACCAGTCTGGCAGCGGGAGAAGACAATCCACAAGAAATCACCAGGAAATGACTCCCCCCTCCTCGGACCTTCCAGATCTTCTCCTTTGTCTCCTGATCTTCCCCTCAATGCTGGAACATTAAGTCCACACATCACGCAGGTAAGTTCGACGCCATGTCCAGCCCCCGCCCTGGAGCCCACCGCCCCAACCCCGACACAACGCTGCGGCCTGGTCCCGAACGGGCCATGGACCTGTACCGGGCCACAGACCGGGGGTTGGGGACCCCTGGAGTATAGTATTGCAGCCTCAGGTAGTCCTTGGGACAGACAAAGGCCTAGATTAGAAAGTAATGTCTGCCCCTAGGCAAATTCCTCAGTTTGCCTCCTGTTGAGCCAGATACTCCTCAGCTAACGGCCTTTGAACAAGTTTCAAAAATAGTGCCTCCTGCTGATGACATCATCACCACTCCTGCTGTCCAAGAAGTCCCGGAGAGGCTTCCCCATCTCTCCGCTCCCCTCAAGGGGAGCCCTGCACATCACTCTGGGATCTCTGCAAGCATCAGACAGCCATGGAAAGTGGAATGTACTAAGAAACATACACAGCAGAGCAGAAAAATATGAAGACAATCAGATTTATTTACAACATAAACGCTTTACTTGTTATTTCAATTTTGAGGACTGCTGAGAGCAAAGCAATGGAAAAAATGTAAGAGGAAGCGTGACATACCTGCGTTGGACACAAGGGGGCAGCCAACTCCCAGGATTCTCCTCAGCAGGACTTCTGAACAGGCTGGAAGAATGGATTAATCAGGGACTGTAAAGATGAAGTTGTTACAACTAGTTGTAATGCTGAAACAAACAGAAATTCTTTCGGAACTATTGGAAGCAATGCATGTCAGCTCCTTTCATCTTTTTGGATTCCAGAAACTTGCAGTGGGTTTACATTATTATTATTATTATTATTATTATTCTCCAAATGATTTTCTCAGGAGTTCAAATCAAATATTGTTTTGACAACATTCTCCTGTGCATGTTTATTTGGCAGTGAGTCTCACTGTGCTCAGTAGGACCCTACTCCCACTTTAGCATGCATAGGCAAAGAGCTGCAGTTACTACTATTTTCGTGGTTAAATTATGTATGTCACATTGTGCAAATGTGGGGAAAGGACAAAAAATACTCATAATGGCTCCTGCCTATTGTCCTAAACAGACCCTTACTGCTTACTAAACCGTTACTGCCCAATGTCAAGAATGAGTTAGAACAATTTCTGCCCGCGAGTCACAGATGAGTCCATCCCAGGATATCTCCAATCATCAGGTTCCAGGGGCCCAGGAGCAACGCTTGGGTCTGACCCCATGGCAGACCCACCTGCCCCTTGTGGGCACATTGGGCAGCACCACAGAGGACGGAGTCCGCCTCGGGTCAGGTGGGTCCTCTGGTGAGGGTGCAGACCCCCAGCCAGTGCCCAACCTGGCCAGTCCTTGTCGCCACCCCTGAGTCTATACCTCCATGCATACTGCAGGCTTAAATTGGTCTTACGATACTGGTTAAACTGGCCAGGTTAAACCAGGAATCTCTAACAGATAAGTCTCAGCTCTCATACCAAAGTACAAATCACAGGATCCTCCGGGGGGGGGGGGGGGGAGGGAGCCATGACAGTTGAACTGGCATAAAGCTGCGATGTACAGTATTTGGAGACGGTGTTAGGGTTTGGGGAGAGACATGCAACTGGCTCATACGAATGCATCTCCTGGCTGCTCACCTGGTGATTCAAAGCCTGTCTGTTCCATCCACATACTGCCTCATAGACAGGGAGCATCTGAAATACCCTGGCCTCCGGGTTTAAATCAAGGGCTATATAAAGCACGGGTTTAGGGCTGCTTCAGGTGTTCTGTCCCTGTGTGATTACGTGGAGTGAGACGGCACACCAAGCAGGGGAAGCAGAACCTTCTTATTCCAGAAACGTTCCGCAGAACATGTATGGACCTACACGACCATGTTGCTTGCCAACAGCCTGGGGCACATGTGTGCAAGTGGATCTGCTTGGGGGGGGGAAGGAAGGTTGCCACTTCCATCCCGGTGAACTCATGACTCTTCTTCCTTCATGAGGAAGAGGTCCAACCCCTGCATTCATTTGACCTGGTTCTCAGACACACGTTTACTTGTGAATGAAGCACAACAACCCAGTTTACGCACACGTTGATATGGATGCTATGTGGAAGCTCACCTGGGGACAGGATGGTGCAGGTACTGCAGGGCGCAGCCAAACTCCTGCTGTAGGGTCGGGTCGCCCAACATAGAGCCCTCCCAGTTGATGGCTGGAGGGGAGGCACTCAGTGGCCCTGCCCCTGAGGTGGCTGGTGGAGTCCTACCTTGATCTTTCTGGGGGTGTAGCTGAGGGTAGAGTCTCTCCCTGGCTTCCCTCTTCCTGCAGCCTGTGGGGGGGGGGGCTGTGCTTGGCCCTGCTTGCCCAAGGGGGTCTCCTGCCCACTAGTCTTCCTCCCTCCTCTTGCCCTCCCTGCTCCTTCCTCTGCACTGCCTCTGTCTCTCTCACCCTCCCTCCACCCTGCCTCCGCCTCCCTCTCTCGCCTTGCCTCGACCACGTCCTCCTCTCCTGCCTCCGTCTCCACTTCCTCCTGGTTCTACTTTGCCCAGCTCCACACATCTCCTGCCTTCTCTCTCTCTCCTGTGCCTTTGTCTCTCTCCTCACCTTCTCACCTGCCTTCTTCCAGCCCCCTGCCCCCCAGGCCCTCTTCCCCCCCCCAATTATTTTTATTTATTATAATACATTACATAAAACAAACAGTACAGAAAAAGAAGAGATAAAGAAAAGTGCAAAATAACAGAAACAATCTTGATTAGCCACTAACATTTATACTTAAATTCATTCTTATAATTAGTTATATCCTGCCTAATTGCAGAATAAACTATCCTTATATCCATAAATCAACTCTCCTGTTTTGTTGTTGTTCAGTCGTTAAGTCGTGTCCGACCCTTCGTGATCCCATGAACCATATCCAGCCAGGCCTTCCTGTCCTCCACTATCTTCCTGAGTTCGCTCATTTTCATGTTCGTTGCATCGGTGATGCTGTCTAACCATCTCATCCTTGGCCTTCCCCTTCTCCTTTTGCCTTCAATCTTTCCCAGCATCAGAGTCTTCTCCAGAGAGTCCTCTCTTCGCATTAGGTGGCCAAAATATTTGAGTTTCAGCCTTAGTACCTGTCCTTCCAGGGAACAGTCAGGCTTGATTTCATTTAGAATTGACTGATTTGATCTCCTAGCAGTCCAAGGGACTCTCAGGAGTCTTCTCCAGCACCACAGTTCAAAAGCATCTATTCTTCGGCGCTCAGCCTTCCTTATGGTCCAACTTTCGCAACCATACATTGCTACTGGGAACACCATGGCCCTGACTATACGAACTTTTGTTGGCATGGTGATATCTCTGCTTTTTATTATGCTGTCTAAGTTTGCCATAGCTTTCCTTCCAAGGAGTAAGCGTCTTTTAATTTCAGGGCTGCTGTCTCCGTCTGCAGTGATCTTGGAGCCCAGAAAAGTAAAATCTGTTACTGCTTCCATTTCTGCCCCTTCTATTTGCCAGGAATTGATGGGACCAGATGCCATGATCTTAGTTTTATTAATGTTGAGTTTCAAGCCAACTTTTGCACTCTCCTCTTTCACCCTCATCAAGAGGCTCTTTAGTTCTTCTTCACTTTCTGCCATTAGGGTGGTGTCGTCTGCATATCTGAGGTTGTTGATATTTCTCCCGGCAATCTTGATTCCGGCTTGCGATTCATTCAGCCCTGCATTTCTCATAATGTACTCTGCATATAAGTTAAATAGGCAGGGTGACAATATACAGCCTTGCCGTACTCCCTTCCCAATTTTGAACCAATCAGTTGTTCCATGGCCGGTCCGAACTGTTGCTTCTTGACCCGCATACAGGTTTCTCAGAAGACAGGTAAGGTGGTCTGGTACCCCCATCTCTTTAAGAATTTGCCACAGTTTCGCCTGTAGGCGAAAAATTTCAAACTTTGTTTTTATATATGATAGCTGCAGCAAGAATTTTATATGCACAATATTGGAAGAATTCGGAGATACCTTCGTTGGAAGATTGGTGGCTGAAAGTTTTGGATTATGCCGAAATGGACAAACTTACAATTTTAATTAAGGAAAAGTCAGTTAACCTTTTCGTGAATAATTGGAAACCATTTATAGATTTTTTAAGAGAGAGAGAGAGAGAGAGAGAGGAACGATGTGATGATATGTGGATTTAATGAATAAATTGTGGGTGTTATTTTGGCTAAGTTGGAAATATATATAGAAAATAGTGAATAGTATGCTAGTAGGATGTGACGCTTTGTGCTTGCTATAATTTTATGAATTATGTATTGTTTTTATGTTATTATATCAATAAAATATAAATATACTTAAAAAAAAAGAATTTGCCACAGTTTGTTGTGATCCACACAATCAAAGGCTTTTGCGTAGTCAATGAAGCAGAAGTAGGTGTTTTTTTGGAACTCTCGTGCTTTCTCCATGATCCAGCACATGTTGGCAATTTGATCTCTAGTTCCTCTGCCTCTTCGAAACTCAGCTTGTACATCCGGTAGTTCTCAGTCCACGTACTGCTGAAGCCTAGCTTGTAGGATTTTGAGCATAACCTTGCTAGCATGTGAAATGAGTGCAATTGTGCGGTAGTTTGAACACTCTTTGGCACTGCCCTTCTTTGGAATTGGAACATAAACTGACCTTTTCCAATCCTTTGGCCACTGCTGAGTTTTCCAAATTTGTTGGCATATTGAGTGCAGCACTTTCACAGCATCATCATTTAGGATTTTAAGTAGCTCAGCTGGGAAATTATCCTCTCCACTAGCTTTGTTGTTAGTAATGCTACCTAAGGCCCACTTGGCTTCACTCTCTAGGATGTCCGGCTCTGGGTCAGTGACCACACCAGCGTGGTCATCAGGAACATTAAGATCTTTCTTGTATAGTTCTTCTGTATATTCTTGCCATCTCTTCTTAATCTCTTCTGCTTCTGTTAGGTCTCTGCCTTTTTTGTCCTTTATCATGCCCATCTTTGCACAAAACGTTCCCTTGATATCTCCAATTTTCTTGAAGAGATCTGTAGTCCTCCCCATTCTGTTGTTTTCCTCGATTTCCTTGCATTGTTTATTTAAGAAGGCCTTCTTATCTCTCCTTGCTGTTCTCTGGAAATCTGCATTCAGTTGTTTATATCTTTCCCTTTCACCCTTGCTTTTCGCATTCCTTCTTTCCACAGCTATTTGTAAAGCCTCATCTGACAGCCACTTTGCTTTCTTGCATTTCTCTTTCTTTGGGATGGTTTTCGTTGCTGCCTCCTGTACAATGTTATGAACTTCCGTCCATAATTCTTCAGGCACTCTGTCTACCAGGTCTAATGCCCTAAATCTATTCTTCACCTCCACTGTATACTCATAAGGGACATGATTTAGGTCATATCTGACTGGTCTACTGGTGTTCCCTACATTCTTCAATTTAAGCCTGAATTTTGCAAGAAGAAGCTCATGATCTGAGCCACAGTCAGCTCCAGGTCTTGTTTTTACTGACTGTATAGAGCTTCTCCATCTTTGGCTGCAAAGCACATAATCTATCTGGTTTCGGTATTGACCATCTGGTGATGTCCATGTGTAGAGTCGCCGCTTGTGTTGTTGGAAAAGAGTGTTTGCTATGACCAGCGTGTTCTCTTGACAGAATTCCGTTAGCCTTTGCCCTGCTTCATTTTGCACTCCAAGGCCAAACTTGCCTGTTGTTCCGTTTATTTCTTGATTTCCTACTTTAGCATTCCAGTCTCCTATGATGTAAAGGACATCTTTTTTGGGTGCTAGTTCTAGAAGGTGTTGTAGGTCTTCATAGAAGCCGTCAACTTCATCTTCTTCGGCATCAGTGGTTGGGGCATACACTTGGATTACTGTGATGTTGAATGGTTTGCCTTGGATTCGAACTGAAATCATTCTGTCGTTTTTGAGGTTGCACCCCAGTACTGCCTTTCCCACTCTTTTATTGACTATGAGGGCTACTCCATTTCTTCTAAGGGATTCATGCCCACAGTAGTAGATATGATGGTCACCTGACTTAAATTCGCCCATTCCCGTCCATTTTAGTTCGCTGATTCCCAAGATGTCAGTGTTCAATCTTATCATCTCATTTTTGACCACATCCAGCTTGCCTTGATTCATAGACCTCACGTTCCATGTTCCTAAGCAGTATTGCTCCTTGCAGCATTGGATTTTCCTTTCAACCTCAGACACATCCACAGCTGAACGTCCTATTGGCTTTGGCCCAACCGCTTCATCCTTTCTGGGTCTACTTGGAATAGTCCTCCGCTCTTCCTCAGTAGCATATTGGACACCTTCCGACCTGAGGGTCTCATCTTCCGGCGTCATATCTTTTAGCCTTTTGGTACTGTTCATGGGATTTTCTTGACAAGGTTACTGGAGTGGGTTGCCATTTCCTTCTCCAGTGGATTACTTTTAGTCAGAACTCTCTGCTACGACCTGTCCGTCTTGGGTGTCCCTGCACGGCATAGCTCATGACTTCATTGAGTTACGCAAGCCCCTTCGCCACGACAAGGCAATGATCCATGAAGGGGCCACTCAGGAGCAGCGAGTGGCCTCACGGGAACGAAGTGGCTCACGGGGACAAAGTGGCAAGATAAAAAAAGACACAGCGAGTTAAGCAGCTGGGCGAGTTCAGCAGCGGGGCGAGGAAGCCAGGCCCCACACACTGCCCGGCACGTCCCTTGAAGAGAGGAGAGCTCCAATAACATTAAGGTACCCAAACTGTTTTAAACCCATAACTTACAAAAAAAGCTATGCAGTCAGACAGCCAGCAGAAGGGTGGGGGCTATCCAGTGTTTTGCACTGAGTGTCACATGTATGACTATCTGCCTCTTGGGCACATGTCATGGGTGTGTGCTCGGTGCAAAGAGCTCCAGGCTCTCAGGGAACGGGTTCGCTCCCTTGAAGCCACGGTTGCTGACCTGGAGAAGCAGAGACAGGTAGAGAGGAACCAGGGTGAGACTTCTAGGGACGTGGAGGCATCGTCCTACCCTCAGTTGGCCAGCACTTCAGCTGCCAGGGAAGGGAGTCTCAGGGCTGGAGGAGATTGCTCTGGAAAAGAGGGAAACAATCCCACAGTGGGGACCCCTTCTTCAGGTGATGGGCCCGTATCCAGTCGCACTATGGATACTCCTCTGGGGAGAGGGGGAAGGGGGCTTCTTGTTGTGGGTGACTCTATAGTCAGGAACATAGAAAGGGGGGTCTGTGACGGATGTGAGGACCGCACGGTGACTTGCCTACCTGGTGCGAAGGTTGCGGACATCACCTCTCGTCTAGATAGGCTGGTAGAGAGTGCTGGGGAGGAGGTAGCGGTTGTGGTGCATGTTGGCACCAACGACGTGGGGAAATGTAGCCGGGCGGTCCTGGAGGCCAAATTTAGGTTGCTAGGTAGGAAGCTCAAATCCAGGACCCCAAAGGTGGCGTTCTCAGAAGTGCTACCTGTTCCACGCGCAGGGACAGCTAGGCAGGCGGAGCTCAGGGGTCTCAATGCGTGGATGAGACACTGGTGTGAGGAGGAGGGGTTTAAGTTTGTTAGGCACTGGGGAACGTTTTGGGACAAGCCGGGCCTGTACAAGAGGGACGGGCTTCACTTGAACCAAAACGGAACCAGACTGCTGGCGCGTAACATTAAGAAGGTGGCAGAGCAGCTTTTAAACTGACTCCTGGGGGAAAGCCGACAGGAGCCGAGGGGCATCCGGTTCGGGACTCCTCATTCCTCGGGAATGAGGGTGCAGAGGATGGGGAACAATCAAGTAATAACAGAATAAGAATTGGGAGTGGTAGCGTGATGGGACATGACAGCCAGTCTAGCAAAACAGAAGGCTGCAGGAATAAAGGGGCAAACATGCAGCCCTTCTTGGGGGACCAGGTATATAAGTGCTTTTATGCAAATGCCCGAAGTCTACGGGCAAAGATGGGAGAACTGGAATGTTTGGTGGCTAGGGAAAACATTGACATAGTAGGTATAACAGAAACCTGGTGGAATGCGGAGAACCAGTGGGATACTGCAATTCCAGGATATAAACTCTATAGGAGGGACAGAGAGGGGCGTGTTGGAGGTGGGGTGGCCATCTATGTCAAAGAGGGGGTAGAATCCACCAGAGTAGAGCTGGAGGGGGGCTCTGACTCCTCCGTAGAATCACTGTGGGTTAGATTACCAGGCTCCAAGAGTGATGTAATAGTAGGGGCATGCTACCGTCCTCCAGATCAAAAACCTGAAGGGGACCTTGAAATAAGGAAGCAAATCAGGGAGGTGTCAACGAGAGACAGGGTTGTAGTCATGGGGGACTTCAATTATCCTCACATCGACTGGGTCAATTCATGCTCAGGTCATGAAAGAGAGACTGGATTTCTGGATATGTTAAATGACTGTGCCTTAGAGCAGCTTGTCACGGAACCGACCAGAGGACAGGTGACTCTGGACTTGATATTGTGTGGCACTCAAGATCTGGTCAGGGAGGTAAATGTTACCGAACCGTTGGGGAACAGTGACCATGCTGCGATCTGTTTCGCCATGCATGTCGGAGGGAGAGTGCCGAGCAAATCTGACACGAAAACCCTTGACTTCCGAAGGGCAGACTTCCCCAAAATGAGAAGACTAGTTAAGAAAAAGCTGAAAGGGAAGGTAAAAGGAGTCCAATCGCTCCAGAGTGCATGGAGGCTGTTTAAAACAACAGTCGTAGAGGCCCAGCGGGAGTGTATCCCACAAAGGAGGAAGGGCTCGACCAAGTCCAGGAGGATGCCGGCATGGCTAACAAGCACAGTTGAGGAGGCTATAAAAGGCAAGGAAGCTTCCTTCCGTAAATGGAAGTCTTGCCCTAATGAGGAAAATAAACAGGAGCACAAACTGTGGCAAAAGAAATGTAAAAAGATGATACGGGAGGCCAAGAAAGACTTTGAGGAACGTATGGCAGGCAACATAAAAGGGAATAATAAAAGCTTCTTCAAATATGTTAGAAGCAGGAAACCTGCCAGGGAAACGGTGGGTCCGCTGGATGGTGAGGGAGAGAAAGGGGTGATAAAAGGGGACTTGGAGACTGCAGAGAAATTAAATGAGTTCTTTGCATCTGTCTTCACGGCAGAAGACCTCGGGCAAATACCGCTGCCGGAACGGTCTCCCCTGACTAAAGAATTAAGTCAAATAGAGGTTAAAAGAGAAGACGTCTCAGACTTAATTGACAAAATAAAGATCAATAAATCACCAGGCCCGGATGGCATCCACCCAAGAGTTCTGAAGGAACTCAAGAATGAAGTTGCTGACCTCTTGACCAAAATATGCAACTTGTCCCTTAAAACGGCCACTGTGCCAGAGGATTGGAGGATAGCTAATGTCACGCCAATCTTTAAAAAAGGAAGGAGGGGGGACCCGGGGAACTACAGGCCGGTCAGCCTAACATCTGTTCCAGGGAAGATGGTGGAAAGTCTCATTAAGGATAAAATCTTAAAATACATAGAAGAACAAGCTCTGCTGAGGGAGAGTCAGCATGGCTTCTGCAAGGGGAAGTCTTGCCTCACAAACCTGTTAGAATTTTTTGAAAAGGTCAACAGGCATGTGGATGCGAGCGAACCCGTGGATATTATATATCTGGATTTTCAGAAGGCGTTTGACACGGTCCCTCATGAAAGGCTCCTGAGAAAACTCCACAGTCAGGGAATAAGAGGGCAGGTCCTCTTGTGGATTAGGAACTGGTTGAAGACCAGGAAACAGCGAGTGGGAGTCAATGGGCAATTTTCACAATGGCGAGAGGTGAAAAGCGGTGTGCCCCAAGGATCGGTCTTGGGACCGGTGCTTTTCAACTTATTCATAAATGACCTGGACTTGGGGATAGGCAGTGAGGTGGCCAAGTTTGCGGATGACACTAAACTTTTCCGGGTGGTAAAGACCAGCAGGGATTGTGAAGAGCTCCAGAAGGATCTCTCCAAACTGGGAGAATGGGCAGCAAAATGGCAGATGCGCTTCAATGTAAGTAAGTGCAAAGTGATGCACATTGGGGCAAGAAACCAAAATTTCACATATACGCTAATGGGTTCTGAGTTGTCTGTGACGGATCAAGAGAGAGATCTTGGGGTCCTGGTGGACAGGTCGATGAAAGTGTCGACCCAGTGTGCGGCGGCTGTGAAGAAGGCCAATTCCATGCTCGGGATCATTAAAAAGGGGATTGAGAATAAAACGGCCAATATCATTATGCCTTTGTACAAATCGATGGTAAGGCCACATCTGGAGTATTGTGTCCAGTTCTGGTCACCATACCTCAAAAAGGATATAGCTGAATTGGAAAAGGTGCAGAAAAGAGCGACCAGAATGATTAGTGGGCTGGAGCACCTCCCTTACGAGGAAAGGCTACAGCGTCTGGGGCTTTTCAGCCTAGAAAAAAGGCGCCTGAGGGGGGACATGATTGAGACTTATAAAATTATGCATGGGATGGAGAGAGTGGATAGAGGGAAATTCTTCTCCCTCTCGCACAACACCAGAACCAGGGGACACGCACTAAAATTGAGTGGAGGGAGAGTTAGAACAGACAAAAGAAAATATTTCTTTACCCAGCGTGTGATTCATCTGTGGAACTCCTTGCCACAGGATGTGGTGATGGCACCTGGCCTAGATGCCTTTAAAAGGGGTTTGGACAAATTCATGGAGGAAAAGACCATCACAGGTTACAAGCCATAAGCAACCTCCTGGTTTTAGAAGTGGGTTTTCTCTGTGCCAGGTGCAAGGGAGTGGCGACTGGACATAGGTATCTTGTTGTCTCGTGTGCTCCCTGAGGCATCTGGTGGGGCCACTGTGTGACACAGGAAGCTGGACTAGATGGGCTTTTGGCCTGATCCAGCAGGGCTCTTCTTATGTTCTTATGTAACTCTCCTACTAGCCTTAATTAAAAACTACCTTACTATTTAAATCAAAAAACAAATCATCCTTCTCAACAAAGCCACATATTAAATCATTCTTATTTCCCCTTTCATGCAAAAAGTCTATAAATGATCTTCAATGCTTCATAAAGGTATCGACAGGTTTCTTTCACTAACACATAGGGTGATCATATTTTGAGGGACCCAAACCGAGGCACCACCACCCCTTTTTTCCTCCACCAATTTTTTATTTTTTATTTATTTCTAGCCATGTTGCTGCTGTCTTTTTTTTTTTTAATACAGTATATATAGTCTGAATCATGTCCCCCCTCAGGCGCCTTTTTTCTAGACTGAAGAGCCCCAAAAGCTGTAGCCTTTGCTCATAAGGGAGATGCCCCAGCCCACTAATCATTTTGGGCGCGTCCTTCTGAAACTTTTTCAGTTCCACTATTTGGCAGTTTCCACTATTTGGAAACTCCTTGCCACAGGAGGTGGTGATGGCACCTGGCCTGGATTACTTTAAAAGGGGATTGGACAAATTTACGGAGGAAAAGTTCATCACAGGTTACGAGCCATGATGAGGATAAGCAACCTCCTGGTTTTAGTAATAGGCTTAATGCCAGATGCAAGGGAGTGGTGACAGGATACAGGTTATCTTGTTGTCTTGTGTGCTCCCTGAGGCATCTGGTGGGGCCACTGTGAGATACAGGAAGCTGGACTAGATGGGCCTTTGGCCTGATCCAGCAGCCGGGCTCTTCTGATGTTCTTATGCCCAGACCCTCATTGGTGCGTGTGCTTTGCCAGCTCCTCGCACTCTGCACAGTAAGGCAGCACTCAGCAGTGGTGATATCGCCATGCACCATGACAATCACCTCGGGACTGCATCAGGCCGCTCCAGCATGGATGGATAATAGCGCAAGAGCAATGGCCCACAACAAATAATATTTAGGGAAAATATGAAGCAAGGTTTTTCAATTTAATCTGTGGCTGACATCACTCCAGATGTGGTCTACAGCTGGCCTGTCTTGCAACCCATCAGCTGCACACTGTGGTTCCTTATGTTCCAACCCCTTTAGCTACTGTTTATGGAAAGCTACAGTGGGGCCATGATGTGGCTAAATAAATGGGGAGAATCTGAGCATGGGAATGGATTCCCTGAAGGTCTCCTGCTACTCTCCCGAAATCTGAACATTGCTACAAAGGACCCTGTAAAGTGTAAACCTTTCTCAGCCTGGATGAAAAACACGTTTCATACGCTTGTAAAAATTATCACTCTTCCCCCCGCCTTGTCCTGGAAATAAATTGGCTGATGTGGACACAAATTATGCAAAGATGCCTGTTACTGAAGAGTTGCCAGACAAGCGTTGACTTTTCATCCCCTCAAAATCTGCCTGGTGACAGAAGACTCCACAATAAAGAGTCTTTATTATGCGTTAAGGATCATGTGAGGAAAATTCCAGCTTTGCACTTTCTTGTACAGTGCAAGTCGATGCATGTCTCCTCAGATGTAAGCCCCACTGAGCTCAATGGGACTTATTCCCAGGTAAGTGTGTTTAGCATTGCACCCTTAGGGCTTATTCACACTACACTTTTCCTGGCACGGATGCCCCTGCCCCAGCGCGCAGAGCTGGCCGGACGTCCTCCTGCTGTCCCACCTTCTTGTGAAGGTGATTGGAGGTAGTTCTGATTGGCATGCAGCCACTCTCCCCGATTGGTAGGCTCCGCGAAGGCAACCCCCTCAAAAGATGAGGGGAAGCCATTTTTCCAGCCTCTGCGTTGCGGAGCTCGCAGCTGCTCCGCAAGCATCCAAAATGCTGTCAAAGAGCTCCGCACTACGCTACGCAGATCCGTGACGCGCATGGATTCCTCTAGTGTGAATCAGGCTTTAGACAGCAATACTATGCACACCTACCTAGGAGTAAGTCCCATTGAACTCAGCTGGAATTACTTCTGAATAGATAGGCTTATCATTCGTCCCGGTTTGGCCGGGACAGTCCCAGAAATCATCCTCGATTCCCGGTCTGGTCCCGGCCAGGTTTTCAGAACGAATGGGCACGCCATCTTTTTAAAAAAAACTTACCCGGGCGCCGGCATCTTGGATCACGAAATCTCGCGCGATTCAAGATGTCGGCACCCTCACGAGATTTGGGCGCCGACATCTTGGATCACGCGAGATTTCGTGATCCAAGATAGTTGCTGCCAGCACCCGGGTAAGTTTAAACAAGAAGATGGCGGCGGCGAGCGGGTGTCGTCTGCCCGCTCTCTCACTGGCACGGAGCCAGTGAGGGAGCGGGCGAACGACAGCCTGCTGCCCGTGCCGCGCGTGCCTCCGGCAGGCGTGCATGGCACGGGCAAGCAGGCTTTCTTTGAGGGTCTCACAGCGGCACCGGAGGGTCTCGCAGCGGCACCGGGAGAAACAGCATGCTTGCCTGCATTGCGCGAGCCTGCCGGAGGCTCGTGCCGCCCGGGCAAGCAGGCTGGCCCAGTCTCCCAGCAGCACCGCACGGAGCCGCTGGGAGACCGGGCCGCAAAGAAAGCCTGCTTGCCAGCGGCCAGCCGGCCAGGAGCAGCGTCGGGAGCAGCGCAAGGGCGACCAGCGACCAGGTAAGATCTTTTTTTTTTACCTAAAAATTAATTAATTAATTAATTAAAAATTCCGACCGTGCTTTGCGCGGCAAAAGGGGGCCCTTCGTGCTACCTTTACTCGATTTAATTAATTAATTAAAAACGGACGCGCTTCTCGCGGCTAAAGGGGGCCCTTCGCACCACCTTTACTCGATTTAATTAATTAATTAAAAACACGACCGCGCTTTGCGCAGCTAAAGGGGGCCCTTTGTGCTACCTTCAGTTAATTTTTAATTATTTAATTATTTAATTCCCAGGGGGGGGCTGTTGTGGGGGGGTGTCCCGGTTGGGGGTGGGTAAAATCTGGTAAGCCTATGAATAGACATGCGTAGGATGGGGCTGTTCATGAACGAAATTCTTGTTCTTACGCAGACTACTTCAAGCATTGTGGAGAGAGAGAGAGAGAGAGAGAGAGAGAGAGAGAGAGAGAGAGAGAGAGAGAGTCATATAAGCTTATTCGAGTGAATGAAATTGTGTTTCCCTGAGCATCAGATTGTACTAATATATGGAAGCGCGTTTCCTGTGAGTTATTTGGATAGATGACCATTTTTGTGAAATTTAAGTTTGATTTCTTGCTAATGAGCACAGGGTCAGCTGGTGTTTCTGCTCAATGGCATTTGATGACAGCTGAGCAGGAAGTTCTCCTTGGAAAACATCTTGGCTCAACATTTGGGGGGTGAACACTTGAAAGCTGTGCCCAAACAGCTCCTCCCCTTTCTTTGCAGTCTTCAGTGTCACTGTGGGCCCCTCATTGAACTGCCCCAAAGCCCAGTGATGGGACTTGCTCCGTATTTCTTGACTGGGGGAGTTCTTGCTTTGCAGACATTGAAATTCCAAAGAGTTCATCAGTCATGAAGACCCTTCACCGTTTCCTTCTCCATTTTGTGTTGCCCTCCCCCATGCCCTTAACCGGATGGAAACTGCACCCTTCCTGGAATCTGCTGGTGACCTTCGAGGAAAGAATAGCCAAGTCTATTCCTGTTGCTGCTCTATCAACCAGACTCTCTGGATGGATGAATCCCACTATGCAGAATTCTGAACCCTCAAAAAGAAAAAAAACAGCCCACAGTGAACAATGCATTTTCTGTGAAGTGGCCTGCTGCACAGAATTAGCGCACAACTTCTGGCCTGGCTCCTACAGGCACAGCACACAACAGCCATTCTTTTTAACACCATTTGGGAGGTATCATTTTAGAAAAAGTCCATTTGGCTCAAAATCTTCTTCTGTGGCTTTTCCTTACAAACTGCAGCAAATGTTTGAGGACACAAGAATGTATATTGACATGATGACAAGGGGTGAGACCCCTGGGGAACGTAATCAGAGAGCACCCAGAGTGCTGTAAGGCCCCAGGCAGAAGGCATTGTGCTGAGCGAGCAGAAAAGCAAACCGAGACTGCAAGACGTAGCAAACTTAGGGGAACAGTCGGCAGCACAAGGTGTTCCAGGAGATCCCTCATGAATCCCAGCAGGTAGGAAACTGTCGCCAGTCTCGGATGCAACGTGGAGCGAGATGGAAGAAGCCACAACACAAAATCCAGCTCTGAAGAAAGTGCTCAGCATTATGACAGCTGGTTTGCCTGCTTTTTCTTTTGCCAAACTTGTTTTCCCAAAAGTCAGGAGCTCTTAGGAGTGGCTGCAGACACAAGGCAGGAAATCTTCAATCCGAGAAGTTCCATTTGAGTTTTGGAGGTGGGAAAGCTCCATGTGAACGTAAGGTGTCAACAGGTCTCCATGCGCATTCTGGAACAGGCCAATTTCATGCAATCAACAGGCGGAACGAGTGATTACGTGACTCAGTCAAAAGAGTGGCCTTCCTGGCTGGTGGATCACCGCCCATCAGGCCAAGCAATGGACATTTCACTGGTCTGGCCCATGTATCCTGGCAGGTGCTCAGCACCAAATGCACGTGTATAGATCTGTGTCTTTCCTGCGCACCTTACAGTAAAGGAAGATACAAAACTGACCATGTAACCCCATCCATGAGGCAGGTTGAAATAGATACTTTGAGCAGTGGGGTGAGGGAGGCTGCAAACTTGGGGAAGGTGCTGCACACACCCTCCAGCAGCTGCCCCACTGTTGCCCCATTGGGAGTGGGGTGGGGGGGAACTTACCTTCTCCTCCAGCACTGCTGCCAAAAACCATGCAGGGGAGCTGGAGGAGGAGGAGGTGGGGACTGCTGCAATACTATTCTCGGCGGCCTTCCTGAAAGGAGCCCTGTCCCTCTCCTCCTGGGCCTGGAGCTTCTTCAGAACAGGCCAGGCGCAGAAGATCCCAAGAGCCCCAGGGCCAGCTTGGAAGAAGTCATGGACGGAGCCTAGGACAAGGAGGCAACGGCGGAGGCAGCAGAGGATACTCATGGTCACCAGGGCTGTCAGCTCCGCCTCCCCACCGCCTCTGTTGCCTGGAGCCCCTTCAAACAGGCCAGGCAAAGAGGAAGCTCTTCCGCTCCCAAGACCCTCCCCTCCCAGGCGGTGTGGAAGACGTGCTGGGCAGCGGAAGAGGCAGGAGGGGGAGGGGCAGCAGCAACGGTGGTGCTGCAAGGGCCAAAACGGGAAGGGGGCAGAACTTGGACCCGGCTTCAGTTTCAGCTGGGTCTGCGGCTTTGGGTCTGGTTTTGGTACAGGAATGGCTTTGGTTGCCTTACAATATGCCCAGAAATTGATGATCAACACCCTTGACCCTTTCGTGCCTCAGGATACTTGCTTTGCATGGGCTGCTGCCCTTCCTAGAGGGTAGGTTCAAGAACGGGTTGCTGGAGGACTGCTGCTCGATGCCGTGACCTTTGGCCTATGGTGTCCCACAAGGTCCCGTCTTGTCCTCCATGCTCTAACATCCACATGAAATTGCTCAGGAAGACCATCCAAGGGTTGGTGGTGGTTATTTATTCACCCCTCTGCCCTCAGATGTTACTTTTCAGATGTTACACTGAACACGGAAGGAAGCTTCCTTGCCTTTTATAGCCTCTTTAACTGTGCTTGTTAGCCATGCCGGCATCCTCCTGGACTCGACCAAGTCCAGGAGGATGCCGGCATGGCTAACAAGCACAGTTAAAGAGGCTATAAAAGGCAAGGAAGCTTCCTTCCGTAAATGGAAGTCTTGCCCTAATGAGGAAAATAAACAGGAGCACAAACTGTGGCAAAAGAAATGTAAAAAGATGATACGGGAGGCCAAGAAAGACTTTGAGGAACGTATGGCAGGCAACATAAAAGGGAATAATAAAAGCTTCTTCAAATATGTTAGAAGCAGGAAACCTGCCAGGGAAACGGTGGGTCCGCTGGATGGTGAGGGAGAGAAAGGGGTGATAAAAGGGGACTTGGAGACTGCAGAGAAATTAAATGAGTTCTTTGCATCTGTCTTCACGGCAGAAGACCTCGGGCAAATACCGCTGCCAGAACGGTCTCCCCTGACTAAAGAATTAAGTCAAATAGAGGTTAAAAGAGAAGATGTCTCAAGACTTAATTGACAAAATAAAGATCAATAAATCACCAGGCCCGGATGGCATCCACCCAAGAGTTCTGAAGGAACTCAAGAATGAAGTTGCTGACCTCTTGACCCAAATATGCAACTTGTCCCTTAAAACAGCCACTGTGCCAGAGGATTGGAGGATAGCTAATGTCACGCCAATCTTTAAAAAAGGAAGGAGGGGGGACCCGGGAAACTACAGGCCGGTCAGCCTAACATCTGTTCCAGGGAAGATGGTGGAAAGTCTCATTAAGGATAAAATCTTAAAATACATAGAAGAACAAGCTCTGCTGAGGGAGAGTCAGCATGGCTTCTGCAAGGGGAAGTCTTGCCTCACAAACCTGTTAGAATTTTTTGAAAAGGTCAACAGGCATGTGGATGCGAGCGAACCCGTGGATATTATATATCTGGATTTTCAGAAGGCGTTTGACACGGTCCCTCATGAAAGGCTCCTGCGAAAACTCCACAGTCAGGGAATAAGAGGGCAGGTCCTCTTGTGGATTAGGAACTGGTTGAAGACCAGGAAACAGCGAGTGGGAGTCAATGGGCAATTTTCACAATGGCGAGAGGTGAAAAGCGGTGTGCCCCAAGGATCGGTCTTGGGACCGGTGCTTTTCAACTTATTCATAAATGACCTGGAGTCGGGGATAGGCAGTGAGGTGGCCAAGTTTGCGGATGACACTAAACTTTTCCGGGTGGTAAAGACCAACAGGGATTGTGAAGAGCTCCAGAAGGATCTCTCCAAACTGGGAGAATGGGCAGCAAAATGGCAGATGCGCTTCAATGTAAGTAAGTGCAAAGTGATGCACATTGGGGCAAGAAACCAAATTTTCACATATACGCTAATGGGTTCTGAGTTGTCAGTGACGGATGAAGAGAGAGATCTTGGGGTGCTGGTGGACAGGTCAATGAAAGTGTCGACCCAGTGTGCGGCGGCTGTGAAGAAGGCCAATTCCATGCTCGGGATCATTAAAAAGGGGATTGAGAATAAAACGGCCAATATCATTATGCCTTTGTACAAATCGATGGTAAGGCCACATCTGGAGTATTGTGTCCAGTTCTGGTCACCATACCTCAAAAAGGATATAGTTGAATTGGAAAAGGTGCAGAAAAGAGCGACCAGAATGATTTGTGGGCTGGAGCACCTCCCTTACGAGGAAAGGCTACAGCGTCTGGGGCTTTTCAGCCTAGAAAAAAGGCGCCTGAGGGGGGACATGATTGAGACTTATAAAATTATGCATGGGATGGAGAGAGTGGATAGAGGGAAATTCTTCTCCCTCTCGCACAACACCAGAACCAGGGGACACGCACTAAAATTGAGTGGAGGGAGAGTTAGAACAGACAAAAGAAAATATTTCTTTACCCAGCGTGTGATTCATCTGTGGAACTCCTTGCCACAGGATGTGGTGATGGCACCTGGCCTAGATGCCTTTAAAAGGGGTTTGGACAAATTCATGGAGGAAAAGACCATCACAGGTTACAAGCCATAAGCAACCTCCTGGTTTTTTTTAGAAGTGGGTTTTCTCTGTGCCAGGTGCAAGGGAGTGGCGACTGGACACAGGTATCTTGTTGTCTCGTGTGCTCCCTGAGGCATCCCTGGGTGTTGACAGTGCTCACAGTGCTCCGTTGGCAGCTATTCTGTGCATTTTGTTGCAATAGGCAACAGTGCTGCAATGCCGCCACCAGTTCCTGCCGAAGCAGGTAAGGCAGCGGTGGGGGCAGGGAGGGGGAGGAATGAGGCAGGCCCTCAATACAGAGCTCATGCCTGGCATGCAGGAGGTCCCTGGCAGCATCTCCAGTTTGAGCTGGGAGCACCTGAAACCCTGAGGAGCTGCTGCCAGTCAGAGTCCGCAATACTGAAGTAGATGGACCAGTGGTCTGACTCAGTACAAATGTTCCTACCTGTGTTCCTCCCTTCATTGTCATGCTGGGTCATCTGCCTGGTCCCTGTAGCGCAACGTTCTGTCTGCCACAACCACCAGCCAGGTTCCTCTAGGAAGCTCAGGGAATGAATATTGTCAAAGACACTGTAGGTCCAGAATAGGATGACACTGTGGTCCTGGACTAGCCCAATAAACAGTATTTTATTTAATAGCATATAGCAGTATTGAATTATTATATTAGTGAACATGGGGTCGCGAATCCCACGTGGGTGGAAACTCATGGATGTGTCTGACGGATGAGTTTTTTATTACATAGCTGTGCTGCACCTTCGTTTTGGGCCGAAGACTGATTTTATTTGGATATGTTCAGAAGCCAGTTTGAATGCCTACGGCGAGGTGGAAGGTGGAATACAAATGTGCTGAATGGATGGATGTTATGTGGGGGGAGAAGAGATCATTTAGAGCAGGGATGGGGAACCTATTTGGGGTAGGGGGCCATTTTCCCATGGGGAAAATTGGCCGCAGGCCGGCCATTAGGCCGGCCGAAATTCTTTGGGCCCCCACCGCAAATTTACCACCCACCCACCGCTCACTCACTGATGCGTCACCTCGGCGCCTCTTCCTTTTAAAACCGGCCTTCCTGGACTTGCGCAGAGCGCAGCTGAGGCCGATATTGCCCTCTTGGCCGGCATCGCGTTCTGCGCAGGTCCAGGAAGACCGGTTTTAAAAGGAGGCAGCGCGGGAAGGCGGCGGCGGAGCCTCCGGTTGCAGGCCAGATCGGTCCAGTCCAGCGCGGGCCGGACCGGATCGTTCCAAGGGCTGGAGGTTCCCCTCGCCTGGTTTAGAGGAACACAGAGGCTGCCTGACGCACGGGGTGAGGCAGCACATCCGATCCACCCCTGTGCTGAGCAGTCTCCAGCGTAGCGCAGGACCAATGACGCACCCCAGGCCACACCCCACTAAGTCTAGAACAAAAGCAAAACAGTCCACTTTGCATTTCTTTAATTCACTTTTCATTAATAGTGTTTGTTCCTCTGCCACTGACTTCTACCTTGAACCATATTGTATGTCAAGTGTGGCCCAACCCTTTCCTTCCCCCCGCCGGTGCAGCAGTGCCAAAAAGATGCACGCTGTATCCAGGGAGGGCGGAGCAGGAGGCTTTAATCCCCTTTCCCCTCCGTAAGCCATGCCCCACAATGGGACTCCTTGGACCTGCGCCAGCGATTTCGGTGGCACAAGTCTGAGGAGAGAAAGGGGGCGGGGAGGCTGCTGCTGGAGAAGAGAGGATCTGGCGTACGCCAGAGCGCGCTTTACATTTGCTTTATAGCAGCCAGCACTGGCTGAACACAAGTTCCACCAGCACAACAGCCCAATAGGATTGGGCTGTTAAAGATCTCGCTCATTTCACCCAAACTCTTGGAATGGATTGTAATAGTTCTAAAGCAAATGTACGTATAGAAATTAGAACACAGGAAATAAAAATATCCCAAATAAATTTTAACAGTTTCTTATCGAACACAAGTTCTGCCAAGTTTCTTATAGCGCTAGCCTAAGCACAAATACTCAGAAGTTAAGTCCCACAGTGATCAATAGGACTTACTCACAGGCAGTCGCGTCGCGACGACGCGCGTCACCCCAGAGCGGGGGCGCGTGTCGCCCTTAAGGGGAGGCTCCGATAAGAATGTATCGGTCTACAATATGCCTGTGTGAACTAAATCCTGCTTGAAGCAGCTCTTTGCAGTTTTGTATTGTATCACGTCATCCTGCTTTTGTGGAATGCTGTATCTCAATAAATGGAGCTCGCAGCCATGAATCGGTGTGCTTTCCCGGAGGTGCCTCTTGCCAGGTACCTTCCCCCCACAGGAGCTCCCGAAAGTGAGCTGTTGTTCTTCCACGAACATAGACTTTTGCCTTCGTGTCCTTCCTCCGTCTTAAGCTAGTGCAGCTCAACGCTACATCTGGTGACCCCGGTCGTGATTCCTCTCATATTCACAGGGCTGGACATGCCCAACGCGCGCCTCGGATAACTTCACTTCCTTCACGTTCTCGCCTAAGTGCAAGTTTGACCTCGAACGTGAGTATGGGGGGGGAACTTTCAGCTCCGCAGAAGTTTCATGCACAAGAGCTGCTGCAATTGTATCACGAAAGGAAGGCCCACAAACATTAGTCAGGGGGTATTAGAGGGTCTAATAGGCGAAATAGGATGCCAACATCCTTGATATCCAAAGGCTGGAACTCTGGATTGAGAGGATTGGATCCAAGATAGGGGTGAATTCGTCACTCAGGGGAACAATGAAACACTAGAAAAACAATTGTTTTTAAAGAGGCAATTGCGACAAATGGAGACTCATAAGTTGAAGGCACCGTCTCCATTTCTCTCTTTGCTTCCTAAAGAAGGAAACACTCTCCCTTCATCAAGTTTTCAGCTACCTCTGCCGGCACCAGTAATTCGGAGGCCAGCAGTGCTCAGCACTCCAACTGTACCATTTGTCAATTGTTTCCACACAAAGGGCACTTGGTGCAGTCAGAGTGGGACTGCAGGAAGAGCAACAGAACAGGATTCTCACGAGTGTAAAACTCACTGAGAGTCTCCACGCTCTTTCTGTCACACAAACAATCATGCATCACCGCATACAGATAGAACACAGGAAACAAACCAACAACAACAAAAGGAACATCTAAGCACAGAATTATCACCACGACACACAACCAAGTGTTAGCAGACAAGATTACACCTTAGCTGAAGTATTCAGAACATGCATTGAAGTAGGTATAAGTATTCAACACAGAGATGCTTTGGCAACGGCATTGCAAAAGATACATTTGGGGAAATCCGACTTAAAATGCTTTAATTGCAAAAAATATGGTCATTTCAGACAGTACTGCCACGCACCGGGTGGGGGAGCCTATAAAGGCCCAGGAAGGACAGACAGACCACAAACAGTCTGTCCCAGGTGCAAAAGGGGACTACATTGGGCAAAGGAATGTCGAAGTCAAAGCAGTAATCAGAAAAAATAGGCTTCAGACAGATAGCAAGCTTCAACTCAATTAACATACCAGTTCAAACATAATTGATCATGAAAAAGTCTACACACGCATCTCAGACATAGCAGTTCACTACACCTATACAACTAGAAGCTTTTTCACAACTTTAGAGTCATTAATGCAAATAACAAAAGATCACTACAATGTGACACTCTAGAATTTGAACATAATCCAGAGAACAACCAACAGTATTAAGTAACGCATAGTTTGACCTTTGTCAACAATCAAAAGCTATACAACATCTTATAAGGGTAAGGTCATCTACAATTCTCTAGAGAACACACAGAATACATATTTTGGGAACAGGAAGAATACTTACTCCAGGCCCACACTGCAAACACGGCTCTTTTGGACAGGAGTTAAAGTAACATTCTTTGTTTCCTTAAACAGCAAGGAAACTGTTTTACCCTATGTCTTTTAATGCGAGAACAATCTTATCCAATTCAGTACACTTTGCACAAGGTCATGGACACCATCCTACTATGGATCAACTTTTAGCTTAATTATGTAACAGAAAGGACATCATGTATGACTTAACGCACCAAGTCCCAGGATTCTACTTTGTGGGACTTCCAAAGAGGCTCAAAGAAGGCATTAAATTAACACACCCAGTGATAGACTATAGAGATGAAGTTACAACTAAGTTGTAATGCTGGAACAAACAGAAGTTCTTTAGGAAGTTCTATTTGAAGCAATGCATGGGATTTCAAGCCAGCTCCTTTCATTTTTTGGATTCTAGAAACATGCTGTGGGTTTACATGATTATGATTGTCATGCAGAAATCTTTGGTTCTGACTCTATCTTGGATTTCCTGCTTCTTGGTTTGCTAAGTCTGCCTGCCGGCTGCAGAGCCCCTGTGATTGGCAGGTGTCGAACGGACTTGGGAGCAGTGGCTTGAGTGGCCCTGCTCGCTGCTTATCTGCATGGGAACAGTGATAGTGCTGCTCCTACTAATTAAGTTCCCACACCTGTGTTAAACATCACACGCTTCTTCAGTTGGGAGGGGGAGAAAGGAGTTCTGATGTCACCTTCTGGAACCTTCGCTGGGTGTCAGCATCTGCTTGGTCGCCTCGCTCATGTCAATCACCTGACTGACCCCAAACTCTATTTAACTGTCTCCCCAGTTTGTCTTTCCTGATATTTTTCTCTAACTTCTGTTGGAGTCAGTCTTTCTGTCTGTTGCTCCTAATGGCCTGGCTTTAGCCCTGACTTTGGCTGAGCCAGCCCTGCACCATCCCTGCTGGGATGGCCGACAACCCTTAGCATCTTGGTGAGTGCTAGGAAAATGTATTTAGCTATGAGGAATTATCTCTTATTGTTTTTAGTCTGTTTCTCTTGTACCTGAAACATTATGCCAAATGTATTCAGCAGTTTTACAGGAGTGGATTCAAACCCCCATAAAGGACAACCACCGCCCGAAGTTGCGTGGCCTTGTCTTGTGCTGGCAGCTGAGGGGCTGGGACACCCTTTATGACAATGATGCTACTGTGAGAAATACATCTTAATCACATATGCTTACCCAAAGATGAAGGTCAGACTCCAGAAGTGAAGTAGAATAGTTTTATTGTACATTTCTACAGAAACGGGCATCCGGTCAATAGTCCAGAGCAACGATAAACAAAGAGCATCCAGTTTTTATTCCCCCTTGTTTGGAAATGGTTCCCTCCCCTGTTTTCCTTACTCCTCCTCTAAACCTTTGATTGGCTAGGTTCCCAAAACCTATCAACATGCTTCAACCTTTCACATGGCTTTCTACCTCCTCCCCATGTCTCCCTTGTCCTGGGTGCCCCCTTTCTGACCTGGGTGCCCCCTTTCTGCCCTGGGTACCTACCAGTTTATCCTTCTCATCTGGTTCTTTCTGGTTTGCTAGTCTGTGTCTATTCAGAGAGCTGGCTACCATTGGTAGGTACTTCCTCTTTACACGGGTTCATCTGTCTGTCCCAACTATTCTGGTCCCTTTTCCTGCCTGTCTCCTTCAAGGGCCCCCTCTACCACATCCTCTTCTCCAATTGTCAGAAATCCTGTGTCTCAACTTTTTAACTTCTGCACTCTTAACCTTTGGTCTCAGCCCTCCTGTTACTGAATTAGCTTCTAAGCATCAAACATTACTACAATTATTAATTCTACAAAAACCAACATTTAATAATTATAACTTATAATTATTCCTCACACTACCAATCATTTTCTTAATAAAATATCATTTTACCAACACAATCCTGTGCACGTGTACTCAGCCACAAGTCCCACTGTGTTCAGTGGGATTTACTCCCACTTAGGCATGCAAAGACGCACAGCTGCAATTACCGTATTGGTCTGAGTATAAGACTCACTTTTTTCTCCTAATTTAAGTTTTTAAACTAGGGGTGCGTCTTATAATCAGGCATAAATTTAATGCCAGTGATTTAATTAAAAAATTTTAATAGCACCAAACTTTAAGGGTGCGTCTTATAATCAGGTGCGTCTTATACTCGGGACAATACGGTATTACTATTTTCATGGTTCATTTTTGTACATCCTGTTGTGCAAATGTGGGGAAATGACTAAAAATAATCAAAATGTCTCCTGCCTATTGTCTTCAATAGGACCTTGATTTTTAAAAACATTACTTATCTCGCACCTTCCCAGTGTCAAGAATGAGTTGGAACAATGTCTACGTGTGAGTCACCGATGAGTCCAGCTAAGGATATATCCAACCACCAGGTTCCTGGGGGCCCTGGGGCAGTGGTTCCCAAAAAAGTAAGCACCGGGACATTGGCATTGACAGAACTGGCAGGGGGGCCGGACTGCCACAGGGTGTCACGTGCAGACGGGTGATGCGCGCGTCACCGCCACTGCGCGTCACCCTCCGGAGGCTCTCCGAGGCCAGGAGAAGGCCTCGGAGCGTCCGCCCTGTCCGGCGGTCTGGGGCCTTCTGAGAAGGCCCAATGCGCCGACGCGTCTTTTATACGTTTTTTGCGCATGCACAGAATGTTTCGGGGGGCAAACGAGCAGCCCTTGCCCTCAGAAACGTTCTGCGCATGCACGAAAAACTGTATAAAAGACGCGTTGGTGCATTGGGCCTTCTCAGAAGGCCTCAGACCGCCAGACGGGGTGGACGCTCCGAGGCCTTCTCCCGGGCCCGGCCTCGGAGAGCCTCCTCCAGAGGGTGATGAGAAGGAGGAGCGGGTGAGTCCTTGCCATGCTGCCAAAGGCATCGCGGCAAATTTTGGAGGGGGTGCCGGGGGGTCACTAGGGTGACACGCGCGCCCCCCTGCCACAGGGCGGGGCGCGCCCTAGTGACGCTTCTTTTAAAATGACACTCTAAAATGACCACCTAGCTTTATGAGGCTTAAAAAAAAAGATGATCTAGAAAGAAATAATGTATTGATTTATTTACAAGTAATATCTATTTAATCTCGAACTGAAGCTTTCATGGCCGGCAGTTATCAGACACGATAACTGACACAAGAAATAGATTGAGGGGTGGTTTTTTTTGCAAATAAATAAATAGATATTAGACACGATTTGCAGAATACGGGTGAACATGCCATGAGGATTTTATTTCCTTAAAAAACAATATCCAAATTAAAAAACAATATGACAGTGTTTGCATATTGTTTTTTAATTTGTGTTTTGGAAGGAAATAAAATCCTCATGGCATCTTCACCCGTATTCTGCAAATCGTGTCTAATATCTATTTATTTATTTGCAAATAAAACCACCCCTCAATCTATTTCTTGTAATAATGAGGCAGCCCTAATGAATAGCCTCAAGGCTTGAGGGGCTTAGTTATGTGGCCCAGCCTTCACCTGCCCCCACTACCTGTCATTGACAGACTTGGGGGGAAAAAACAAGAAAAAGACGCTCAAACGTTTATCTCCCTATATTTACAAAAGCTTACTGCAGGAGCTCAGCTCTTTGAATGGCAATTAGCAGCTATCTTGCAAACTGCAGGAGCTCAGCTCTTTGAAGGGCAATTAGCAGCTATCTGATTTTTGAATTACCGTATTGTCCCGAGTATAAGACGCACCTGATTATAAGACGCACCCTTAAAGTTTGGTGCTATTAAAAAAATTTAATTAAATCACTGGCATTAAATTTATGCCAGTGATTTAACAAACAGTGCAATCATGTGCATGTCTACTCAGAAGCATGTCCCACTGTTCTCAATGGAGCTTACTCTCAGGAAAGTGTGCACAGGATTGCAGCCTAAACCATTGATTGCCTGGGGAGGGGGGGATGAAAGTGTATGTGATCTTGCTTTACAAAAGGATACAAAACCCAGCAGACCAGAGAATGAAAATTAACAACTGATTACAGCCTGGAAAGGGGAGAGGTATGTGTGCTCTTGTTTTAACAAAGAAAAAGGACATACCATAAGCCCTGCAGGGCAGAGAAAGAGCCCACTGTATCTCTGCCATTATCTCCACTAAAAACAAACACGCGCTCCGAGATCTCCTCTTAGCCTCGCTGCTTCTTCCAGCAATGCCCCATGCCATTCAAAGGCCCTCATTGCACAGCTGAGCAGCAGCAGTGAGTATTTTGCTGCCCTTTCTCTGCTGAGCCTGGGGGAGGGGCGGCTGCAAACCCAAATTGCAACAACCTGATTATAAGACGCACCCCTAGTTTAAAAACTTAAATTAGGAGAAAAAAGTGAGTCTTATACTCAGACCAATACGGTACTTGTCCTATCTTTCCATTTCCCCTGTTTTCATTGGAGGCTCTGTGGGACCCACCAGAAATCAGGTTACGACCCACCAAGTGGGTCCCGACCCACAGTTTGAGAAACCTGGCACTGGGCGCCCTATGGCCCACCTATCTTGCCACTGTTGGTACACTGGGCACTACCACTGCCCAAGGAACTGAGGAGTCAGCCCCTGGTTAGGTGGGTTCTTTGAGGGGTGCTGGCCATCAGCCAGTGCTCAAACTGCTGGCCAATCCTTGTCCCCACCATGACCACCTGTATCTTGATGTATAAGGTAAAGGTATCCCCTGACAATTAAGTCCAGTCGTATACCACAGGCTTAATTTGGATTTATGACACTGGTTAACTGGTCATTTCCCCATTCGCAGGGGACACTGAGAACTGCCGTTTTGTGAACAAGCCAGAAATCGCTAATGGATCATTCTCTGCACCAATGCCAAAGGAGAACTTCCAGAATCCTCTGGGGGAGCCATAACAGTTAAGCTGGCATAGAGCTGAGATGTATTTGGAGATGGTGTTGGGGTGCTGGGGAGACGCATGCAACTGATTCATACAAACTCATCTCCTGGCCTTCCCTTCTTGTGACTCCAAGCCAGGGTGCTCATGTTCGTTCCATCCACACCCTGACTCATAGAAGGGGGGCGTTCTGGTTTAAATTAAGGACTATATAAACCACAGGATTAAGAGTGATTCAGATGTTGTGCTCCCATGTGATGATGTGGGGTGAAACAGTATCCCAGGAGACTATGGGGGAAGCCTTGACAGTTAAACTGGCGTAAAACCGAGAAGTATTTGGAGATGGCGGTGGGATATTGGGGAGAGACATGCGGCAGGTTCACGCAAATTCATCTATTGGCCTGACCACCTTGTGGTCACTGATTCGCAGATGGGGAACACCTGAAACAACCAACCCTCCTGGTTGGTTTAAATAAAACACTGAATATGAATATGAGGGGTGAAGCGGCACACCATGTGGGGGGCAGGATCTGCACACCCTCATGAGTAATCACGTGGCAAGCAGGTGGTATTGTCCAAACCAGCCCACGGAAGTTTGATTCTATGGAAGGGTTAAGCAATGTTAAATGAAGAAGTGGTGATTACGTGCAGAATGAACTGCTAGCAAAGAAGAGAAGAAGAAAAACTGCGGAGGAGGAAAACGTTATTGACACTTAGGGATGGAGAGATTTATATGAACGCAAGCGTCTGACACCTGCCGGAAGCTCAGTCCCCTTTAGCACTCCTGTCACTGGAGAGACGGCAGCTGCAGGGGCGTAGGAATGGGGGGGCAGGGGCGATCCGCCCTCGGGTAGCAGGCCCTGGGGGGCATCAACTCACCCCCTATCGGCGGCCGTGGCTCCGTTTCGGAGCAATTTTTTTTCTTTTCTTCAGCCTCGGCAGCACCAGCAAGACCCTGCCAAGGTTCTTAGAGGCCTGAGAATACCCTCCCAGGCATTCCCCACCCTCCCGTCTGCCTTCTGGGGCCGTTTTCGGCCACTCAGAGGACGCGTGACGTCACCACAGGGGTGGGGCTTATGTGGCAACGTCACATGGTGTGAGCAGCGGGGGCCAAGTTCCAACGCTCCTGGGCAGCTGCTGCTCCTCCTGTTCTCTCCATCCCCTTTCCTGCCCTGGCTCCCCCCACACCTCTCCCTCAAAACTGTATAGACCAGGGGTGTCAAACTCATTTCATACAGCGGGCACAAATGATGTCATTAAGCAAGAAGTGACGACAGTAAGCAGGTGATGACCAGAAATGAGCACTTTTTTCTCACTTAGGATCTCATTAGCTGCAAATGACAGACGAGAAAATATGCAAATCTTAATCATATTTTCAAGATACTGGAGAGCCCAATTATACCACGCAGGCCACCCTTTCAGCAGTGCCATTTCGCGACCCCACGTTCACTGCAGTCCAGGGCTTTCCTTGAGGCAAGAACTGTGCTAGTCGTCCCTCCTCCAGCGCTGCCAGGCATCCCTGGCAGACTTCCTGTGTCTTCATGTATCCCACGAGCCTTTGCCAGCCGAAAGGGTGGGAGCTTCCCCCTGAGGGCTTGCCCTTCTGAGGGCAGGGAGTGTCCTGCTCTCGCCAGTGACAGGAGGGTTCACGGCTGTTTCGGGTTCGTGCCCACCGCAGCCCCCCCCCCACTCACAGCCACACAATGCAGATGAGGGAGAAATGGCAAAGGATTCTCCCCATGTCTCCTGAAGAGCTAAAACTCTCAAGAAATGAGGCAGCCATCAAAACCAAACCCATATTTGTTTAAGCAATTGCTTGGAGCACACCAGTCCACAACCCTTATCAGAGAGCAGTGGAGTAATGTGCACACCTTACATCCGCTTTACACATCTATTTATAAACTTTTCAATACCTCATTAACATTAAATCATCCCCCTTCTCTACATATCATTACCACTGCGCAGTATATCTGTTTTCTAAATTCTTAGACATGCGTAGAGCAAATTCTACTCACTTTCTATACTCCTATGTCACATGGCTGAATCTTACTAACTCACTAACGTTCGTTTTTCCTATGTCACGTGGCCCTGCAATAAATTAGGACTCTGTTTCTAGACACAGACAGATAAGTGCTCAAATTGATAACAAAACACATACACATACTTAAAATTCTTTCTCTATGCCTCTTTGTTCTAAAAATGACCTCAGGTTTCAACTCCTTAAATGTGCAAAAAGAAAAAAAGAAAGAAACAGAAAAAAGAAAACTTACATCATTAATATATAAAAATTATACAACATTTAATATATATATATAATAATTCAATACTGCTAAATGCTGTTAAATAAAATACTGTTTACTGGGCAAGTTCAGGACCACAGGGCCATCCTATTCTGGTCCTACAATGTCTTTGACAATATTCATTCCCTGAGCTTCCTAGAGGAACCTGGCTGGTGGTTGTGGCAGACAGAACGTTGCGCTACAGGGACCAGGCAGAGGACCCAGCATGACAATGAAGGGAGGAACACAGGTAGGAACATTTGTACTGAGTCAGACCACTGGTCCATCTACTTCAGTATTGCGGACTCTGACTGGCAGCAGCTCCTCAGAGTTTCAGGCATACCCAGCTCAAATTGGAGATGCTGCCAGGGACCTCCTGCATGCCAGGCATGAGCTCTGTATTGAGGGCCTGCCTCATTCCTCCCCCTCCCTGCCCCCACCGCTGCCTTACCTGCTTCGGCAGGAACTGGTGGCGGCATTGCAGCACTGTTGCCTATTGCAACAAAATGCACAGAATAGCTGCCAACGGAGCACTGCGTGCACCGTTGACACCAATTTTGCAACAGAAGAAGTGCCTTCCGTATGTATAAAATGATGTACAGATATGGTATATGACCTCAAGGAAATTGGTAAAAATGTATGGAAAGGTGTCAAAAAGTTGTTGGAAATGTAAAAAGCAGGAAGGATCCTTTTATCATATGTGGTGGACATGTACTCAAGCAAAGAAGTATTGGATTCAGATTCATAAACAGATACAGTTGATTTTGAAAATTAATGTGCAAAAGAAACCGGAAGGTTTTTTTTTTGTTGGGTATGAGAGATGATCATGTGGGGGAAGAAATTATATATGATAAGAATATATATGATAAGTCTCATTTTTGTGAAAAATGTGAAACCATTTATTGATTGATTGATTGATTGATTGATTGATTGATTGATTGATTGAGAGAGAGAGAGAGAGAGAGAGAGAGAGAGAGAGAAGAATGATGTGATGTGATGTGATGTGATGTGGATATGATGAATAGAATGCTGGAGATATTGTGACTTAGTTGGATATTATAAGCAGAAAATAGGGAATAGTATGCTAGTAGGATATACTGTTCTGCACTTGCTGTAACTAAGACATTGTTTTGTTTTAATGTTATATTAATAAAGTAAAAATATAACTTTTTTTTAAAGAAAGGCAGCAGTAGTGCCTTCCACTGTCTCAATGCGCTCTGGCCAGCATCCTGGTCCTTAATAGGAGTGAGGCTGTGAGTGACAGCTGCCCCACCCAGGCCCGAGGCTGTTCCTTCTTGTCTTTTTGCTCTCCTGACTAGCAAACTCTGTGGCACCGCCAGAATTTTCTCATCCTGGTCTGTCAGAGGCAATACAGGCAGGGGAAGTCCCGGGGCCTTTCAGGGGGGGGGGGTTGAGAACTACCTTTGAGGAGAGCCTGCCCATGTGATGACAGGTTAGGAAAATGGAGACAGGGGTTTCGAGTGCCCACCTGCGTCTAAATGCCCATGAATACAAGCAGAAGACATGAAGCAAAAGAGGATGCTTGAGCCAGGAAGCTGCAATTAGTGGCGGTTTATTGAGAAGAGTGGAGCACATTTTTCTTCTTCATGTTGATGACGATGATGAATACCCTTCTGCTCAAGGGAATTTTCAGTGCCTCATTCAGCTCTTCTTCTAACACAGCACTTGTCATTTCCGGGACATGGATAGCTAGCAGGGCGCCTGCCACGGGGACATTTCTGTGAACGTTGCCAGCAGATTCCCCTCCTTGATGTGCATGTCTCCTTTCTTTTAGCACAGCACCTGCGACCCTGGGTACAACTGCCCCGAACAAGGCGCATACCACGGCAGTTTCGCTTGCAGATTCCCCTGCACGGGGATGCAGCCTGTTGGACAAGATCCTCATCGTCTGCCAGTCCATTCTCTGTAGATAAAAAGAAGGCAGCACTTATCATTTGTACTTTGACGAAGGTTTTCAGAGTAAAATATATTCCTTGCGGCATCTTTTGCGGGATGTATGAACCTGCCACTTGCTGAGTCCAGCCAATACTATCAACTCTGACCAGCAGCAGCTCTCCAGGGTGCCAGGCAGAGGCTTTTCCCGCAACCCGCTAACAGCTCCACGTTATCACTAAGCTACAACCCCCCCCCCCCAGCCTCTGTCCCTGCAGGGAGAGGCAGCCTCCTTTCTGAGTGGTTGGTGGACAACTGGATGGACCAGTGAGCCGAACCAGGACAAAGCTCAGCGACAAGGGGGTCAGACTCTCCACCTCCTCTCTTGGCTGCTTCCGGCTTTCTCAGAGATGCTAAGGCTGCAATTGAGGCTTGTTGCACTGTGTCTACTGGGAGACCGGAGGAAACACACACTGCCAGCTCAACATACACATTTCGGGTGACTTCCTCTTTCCTTGAACTGCGGTCTGAAGATACTGCTATGGTTGGCCACCTCCTTTTATTTGATGGCAGAGTATGGATGAGTGCAGGATAAACCAACCGGGGTCTCTGTGGGAGATTGGCTCAAGGACCACGGTTGGCAACCACTGGTCTGTTTCGAAGTCATTGGACAGTTCTGGGTTGGAGAAGCGTCCTAAATGAGGGGGAGTCTTTTGCATTGGATCCCTTCAGTGTGGGCTTCTCGGAGCAACACACAATGCCACTGTGGTCTGACTTCAGTGGTCTAACTTCAGACATTAGGGCTCCCTTGAGTGTTGGTTAAGGCCTGCACAGTGAGAGAGACGGGTTTACCCCACTGCAAATGTGTGAAGTGTTTTCAATGCCCCCCTGAGGGACACGCAAGAGACGGCTTTGGCTGCGATCCTACACATAATTACCAGGAAGAAACCCCAGTGAATACAGTAGGACTTGATTTTGAGGATTACACTGCTTGCCTGTCTCTCCAACTGGGCAATTGGTGAGAAAAAGCAAGCGGGCGTTCTCTCAGAAGGGTCCGTGCTCTCTAAAGCTGACTGCAAGTTAGAGAAGACCCCCTCTGGACCAGCAACAGGTTCAATGACTGGAGGGAGAGGCAGGGTCTTCTCCAAGGACAAAACGTCTTCAGGAGGGACTCTGCTTGTTTTCGCTGCTTTCTGAAAGGCTTTGCAAGAGAAGACTTTTCCTGAGCCCCCAGTCCCATGGCAAATGTGCAGGAACAAAGTCAAAGTCTTTTCTCACTTAGAAGGAGGGACAACAACAAGCAGCATTTCCCCCAACTTATCTTCGTTTTGCAAAGCCGTCTGCAACTGGGACCAGCTAACCCTTAGAACTGCAAGGCTATAGAGTGTCCCTCTGTTCTGGACCTCCAGTTAGGTACTTCAGGGTGTGGGAGAGTCTTAGCATCTAGAAAAAAACCAGAACCATTCGGAATTCTTTTCTAATTCTACTCACCTCCTGCCATTTGGGCCACAGCGTCTGTTGTCTCATCACCAGGCTCAGCTGCCGGTTCTCCTTCCGGATTTGGCTTGGCGTGGACCAAGAATGCAAGAGCAAGGAAGAGGAAAAGAGACTTCATGGTGGGATTCCGACTGAGATCTCAGACTCACTGACGAGAAACCAGAAGAAGTCTGGAGGATGGGTGAAGGCTGAGCCACCAGTATCCCTGCATATATACAAATTTTTCTGGCCAACGGCCAAGTCCTTTAGCATGAGGAAGAACTGAGATACAGCTGTGACATGGAAGAGCACATGCACACTTCCTTGATCGTCACTCACATCCAAGCAATTTCCTCAGAGGACAACACTCCACCTGTTGACTGAAGGCTTGCTGAGATAGCAAGGTCTTACTCCCCAAGAGAAGAACTATTTGCTAGTCATTGGGATGAGGCCATTTCTGAGTCTGTGGGGAGGAGGAGGAAGGGGGTAAAAAGAAGACAGAAGCAAAATGTGCAGTTATCATGTTACTATGACCACCATAGAGAAGAACCTCCCACGTGTTATCACCAGCCACGCATTTCTGAGTGATTTCACCTGCGGGATGGTCTCCCCAGATGACCTCGGGGGACTTTGGATCCTCAGTCTGAATAACCTTCATATTCAGTAACGACACAGCCTTGCAGTTGCCTGAGCCCACCACACCTCCTCTCTTCTCTTTGCCTTTGTCTTGTCTGCTTACCGGAGTGTCTTTGACCGGTTCTCTTTGCTTCTGGACCTCTAGTTTAGAAGTGAGTTTCAGGTTTACTACGAAGGAGAAACATCTGAGAAACGTGAAAGGAAGGCATGCGTTGTGATTCTCGTGCTTCTGCAAGAACAATGACATTGCTCTGTTACTAGTGGATTCCTCCCCCCCCCCCAATGTTTCATTCTTCATTATGCTGTTTTATGAACTCTGATATCAAGCAACACTATTTCATATGACAACACCAGGGAAGGCTAAGGTGCCAAATGAACTGTTTTACTGGCACCTCTTGCTCCACATGAAATGAATACTGAGAGGCCATGCTTTGCACAAGAACTCTGTGAAAGCTCAGAGTTTACGTGATGAATGAACTCTTTCTCACCTCAGAGACATCCTGGAAGAAGATTTAATCCACCTGGCATCTCTAGTTGAATGTAAATGTAATCCTTTATTTATGTTTTACAGTTTCTGTAAGGTTGTAACAAAGCTTACCTGCATTCTTGCATTTCTCTTCCCCCATGGAATGTCTCATACTGTAAACATCTGTATAGTCTTATTACAATGTAATGTCTTGATTGTTTTGCTGCAGTTGTAAGCTTACAGTCTCCTAGGATGCATGAGAATTTGCATTTTCACTGTTTCTGGTATCTAGCCCGGGGAAGATTCCCCCCCCCTGTCATTTCACAGTGATTTCCTTTTAATGGTGAGTCAGGAACACACATTTGATAACAATGTAACGCCATTTACCCAGACAAAAGGTTGTGCCAGACTCCATTCTTCCCTCCCATCTCCTTGGATTATTTTCCAAGTGGTTTACCTCCAAGTTGCACGTAGCAAGCAACAACAACAACTCCTTAAAATCAGGAGTTTTAGAACAGTATTGGGTCACTCTTCCTGAGTTTCCAAACCACCAACGTGGACGCATCTCTCCTCTTCAAGATAGGTAGCTACGAAAAGCTGATAACTTCTGCCTCCCCCTCCCTTCCTCCTCTCTATTCTTAGCTGTTAGGAATTGGGTTGGAAGAAGCAGGGACACCCAGAATTCTCTCCCTAAACCCCTTTTTCTTTCTTTTGCACCAAATACACTTTGCATCACACACAACCACCATAAATGAGGAACATATCACACTGTTTGTTAGGGTAAAAGGAAAGGTATCTTCTATCAATCCTATGTATGAACAATTTTACCTTTTTTCTGTTTTTAATAAATCCATACTCCTTTATTTAAAGTTATTTCTCTCAGTCTCTCTCTTTGCTAAGTTAAAAGGGAAGCCCTGCATTACGCTGATCTGTATCTAGTCTAAAAGATCCCTTGTTCCAAAATTGGGCTGTGCCAATTTCCCCAGAGAAACAGCTCTTTTGGTAACAGCTGAGGGGGCTTCTGCACAGTCCCATTGGCCCCGTTCACCAGCCCATTTATGACGGTGTCTTTGCCTCCGGCCCCCTGATGCTCATCCATTTGGAATAGAAACCAGACCGAACCAAAACCAGACCCTTAAGCCACAGGCGCAGCTGAAACTGAAGCCGTGTCCAAATTCTGCCCCCTTCCCGTTTTGGCCCATGCAGCACCACCCTTGCTGCTGCCCCTCCCCCTCCTGCCTCTTCCGCTGCCCAGCACGTCTTCCACACTGCCTGGGAGGGGAGAGTCCTGGGAGCGGAAGAGCTTCCTCTTTGCCTGGCCTGTTTGAAGGGGCTCCAGGCAACAGAGGCGGTGGGGAGGCGGAGCTGACAGACGCGGTGACCATGACTATCCTCTGCTGCCTCCGCCGCTGCCTCCTTGTATGGGCCTCACCAGTGACACGTCCAATGCATGACCTGATGGGCGATGATCCACCAGCCAGGAAGGCCACTCTTTTGACTGACAGTGCAATCCTATGCACGTCTACTCAGAAGTAAGTTCCACTGCATCCAATGGGCTTACTCCCAGGAAAGTGTGAATAGGATTGCAGCCTCAGTCATGTAATCACTTCTCCTGTTGATTGAATAGAATTGGCCTGTTCCAGAATGCGCATGGAGACTTGTTGACACCTTACGTTCACATGGAGCTTTCCCACCTCCAAAACTCAAATGGAACTTCTCGGATTGAAGATTTCCTGCCTTGTGTCTGCAGCCACTCCTAAGAGCTCCTGACTTCTGGGAAAACAAGTTTGGCAAAAGAAAAAGCAGGCAAACCAGCTGTCATAATGCTGAGCACTTTCTTCAGAGCTGGATTTTGTGTTGTGGCTTCTTCCATCTCGCTCCACGTTGCATCCAAGACTGGCGACAGTTTCCTACCTGCTGGGATTCATGAGGGATCTCCTAGAACTCCTTGTGCTGCCAACTGTTCCCATAAGTGCTACGTCTTGCAGTCTCTGTTTGCTTTTCTGCTCGCTCAGCACAATGCCTTCTGCCTGGGGCCTTACAGCACTCTGGGTGCTCTCTGATTACGTTCCCCAGGGGTCTCACCCCTTGTGATCATGTCAATATACATTCTTGTGCCCTCAAACATTTGCTGCAGTTTGTAAGGAAAAGCCACAGAAGAGGATTTTGAGCCAAATGGACCTTTTCTAAAAGGATACCTCCCAAATGGTGTTAAAAAGAATGGCTGTTGTGAGCTGTGCCTGTAGGAGCCAGGCCAGAAGTTGTGTCCTAATTCTGTGAAGCAGGCTGCTGTGCGCTGTGTGAGCGACAGGCAGGAGTGCGCACTTGAGAGTAGGCTGAGCCTCCTCTTGTCAAGGTGCAACAACCTGATGTTACCAGGGGAGCTGCATTGGGGGAATTATTGAAACGGTTTCCTGGGGTAGGAGACAGGGTGATCAGTCATAAACATAAGAACATAAGAAGAGCCCTGCTGGATCAGGCCAAAGGCCCATCTAGTCCAGCTTCCTGTATCTCACAGTGGCCCCACCAGATGCCTCAGGGAGCACACAGCCAACAAGATAACCTGTTTCCTGCTATCACTCCCCTGCACCTGGCACAGAGAAAACCTACTTCTAAAACCAGGAGGTTTAAACCCATTAGTGTCTATGTGAAATTTTGGTTTCTTGTCCCAATGTGCATTACTTTGCACTTACTTACGTTGAAGCGCATCTGCCATTTTGCTGCCCATTCTCCCAGTTTGGAGAGATCCTTCTGGAGCTCTTCACAATCCCTGCTGTTCTTCACCACCCGGAAAAGTTTAGTGTCATCTGCAAACTTGGCCACCTCACTGCTTATCCCCAACTCAAGGTCATTTATGAATAAGTTGAAAAGCACCTGTCCCAAGACTGATCCTTGGGGCACACCGCTTTTCACCTCTCGCCATAGTGAGAATTGCCCATTGACTCCCACTCGCTGTTTCCTGGTCTTCAACCAGTTCCTAATCCACAAGAGGACCTGTCCTCTTATTCCCTGACTATGGAGTTTTCTCAGGAGCCTTTCATGAGGGACCGTGTCAAACACTTCCTGAAAATCCAGATATATAATATCCACGGGTTCACTCGCATCCACATGCCTGTTGACCCTTTCAAAAAATTCTAAAAGGTTTGTGAGGCAAGACTTCCCCTTGCAGAAGCCATGCTGACTCTCCCTCAGCAAAGCTTGTTCTTCTATGTGTTTTAAGATTTTATCCTTAATGAGACTTTCCACCATCTTCCCTGGAACAGATGTTAGGCTAAGATTGGTGTGACATTAGCTATCCTCCAATCCTCTGGCACAGTGGCCTATTTAAGGGACAAGTTGCATATTTTGGTCAAGAGGTCAGCAACTTCATTCTTGAGTTCCTTCAGAACTCTTGGGAAGATGCCATCAGAGGCATCGTCTGGTGGGGGGCGGGGGGCGGGAGCCCCAGGGCGTAGGGCGCTGAGGCTCGGGGGGGACAGGAGACACTAGGTTTCGGTTTCCGGTTTTTTTAGTGTTTTCCGGGGCTAAAAAGTTTTTTTTTAGTGGTTACGGGACATCTGTGAGTGTAGTGTAGTGCTTTCTCCCCACTTATCTGTCATTTCTGAAGCGCCCCGGGCCGCCAAACTTCCTCCGCCCTGCTCCCCCCTTCCTCCGAAGCGTCCATCGTCGACTCCGGCAAGCACCCCAGGACTTCTTCGATCTGCGCCTGCGTGAGTCCTGTGCAGTTAGCGCAGGTGCAGAACTGCACAGGACTCGCGCAGGCGCAGATCGAAGAAGATCTGAAGATTGCAGATCGGCGCTTGCCGGAGTCGACAATGGACGCTTCGGAGGAAGGGCGGAGCAGGGCGGATGACGTTTGGGGGCCCGGGGTGCTTCCGAAATGACAGATGTGGGGAGAAAGCACTACACTACACTCACAGATGCCCCGTAACCACTAAACCACCCGGGAAAAATTAAAAAAACGTCAAAAAAAACTGTCAAAAATAGGTTTCGAAACCGAAACCTAAAATTTTTGACAGTTTTATTTGGGGGCTCCAGGGGGGCCGCCCCCCTTGGGGGCGGCTAGCGACGCCTCTGGATGCCATCCGGGCCTGGTGATTTATTGATCTTTATTTTGTCAATTAAGTCTGAGACGTCTTCTCTTTTAACCTCTATTTGACTTAATTCTTTAGTCAGGGGAGGCCGTTCAGGCAGCGGTATTCGCCCCAGGTCTTCTGCCCTGAAGACAGATGCAAAGAACTCGTTTAATTTCTCTGCAGTCTCCAAGTCCCCTTTTATCACCCCTTTCTCTCCTTCACCATCCAGCGGACCAACCATTTCTCTGGCAGGTTTCCTGCTTCTAACATATTTGAAGAAGCTTTTATTATTCCCTTTTATGTTGCCTGCCATACGTTCCTCAAAGTCTTTCTTGGCCTCCCGTATCATCTTTTTACATTTCTTTTGCCACAGTTTGTGCTCCTGTTTATTTTCCTCATTAGGGCAAGACTTCCATTTACGGAAGGAAGCTTCCTTGCCTTTTATAGCCTCCTCAACTGTGCTTGTTAGCCATGCCGGCACCCTCCTGGACTTGGTCGAGCCCTTCCTCCTTTGTGGGATACGCTCCCGCTGGGCCTCTATGACTGTTGTTTTAAACAGCCTCCATGCACACTAGAGCGATTGGACTCTTTTTACCTTCCCTTTCAGCTTTTTTTTCTCTAGTCTCCTCATTTTGGGGAAGTCTGCCCTTCGGAAGTCAAGGGTTTTCGTGTCAGATTTGCTCGGCACTCTTCCCCCGACATGCATGGTGAAACAGATCGCAGCATGGTCACTGTTCCCCAATGGTTCGGTAACATTTACCTCCCTGACCAGATCTTGAGTGCCACACAATATCAAATCCAGAGTCACCTGTCCTCTGGTCGGTTCCGTGACAAGCTGCTCTAAGGCACAGTCATTTAACATATCCAGAAATCCAGTCTCTCTTTCATGACCTGAGCATGAATTGACCCAGTCGATGTGAGGACCCAGTCTTGTACACTTTCCTGTTCCCACTTTCCAAGGTAGAAGCATTTAAGGCACAATGAAACCGCTCCCTGGTAAGGAATCTCTGAACTAGTTGCAGTCAGTGCAAATGCAGAGAGTGAGAGAGCGAGAGCGAGAGCGAGAGCGAGAGAGAGAGCTTCCAATCAGATTCAAGATCCAATCAAACATCAAAATAATGTATACCAAAGATACACTTTCACCAATGGTCCCATTAAAAATGCAGTAAAAGAGATCCTAACTGGTGTGGTTATGTGCGTTCCTCAATTGTGGTGTGTGCCAGGGACTTGCGGTGTGGGCGTGGCAGGTTAGGCAACCCCGCCCCCTCGTAGTTCACAGAAAAGGGCCGCAAGGTAACCATGAGATTGTGCGCGCTACCCTCTACCTGCTTACTCGGGTGCAAGTGGGTAGTGCGCACGTGTGCGATCACACAGTTAGACTTCGGCTCTTTTCTGTGAACAACCTGATGTTGTTGCCTCTCCTGCCATGCCTGCACCACACATCTCTTGTGTGCAAGCTTGTATGAGAGTATGGTGGTTTAAGAGCTTGTATTTACTGCACAGGTGAAAAAGGAAAAGGGAAAGTTTTTTAGAGAATAAAGTTGGAGGAGAGCTCTGTTAGGCTACTGAGCAGGAGGAGGGATTGACAGAGGGAAGGGACATTTCAAGAGAAAAAGAGGGTCATAGCGCGATGATAGCTGCCTTCCAGAAGACATCTTGCCAGGCTGTGGTACAGAGTTCCACAGAGAGATCCAAGGAAGAAGCAGCAACACATGGGGATTCTGCCTTACCCCAGAAGTCACCCAGACAGCCATACTAGCCCCCAATATTTACTGGATTCCCAGGGAATGCTTATGTATTGATCAGGGCATGGCAGGCTGGAAGTTCCGATCCAGATGTGTTCCTGGGATCAGGGTTGGTGCATTGGTTATTTGGGGATGCAGTCCTGCATGTTCTTTGAATGTTCACCTTCCCAAACCCTTAAAGTAATCAATGCCTCTGATAAGGTTGCCCTGGCAGCCCAGAGGACACCGCCATCTTGCACCCACAGGTTGGTGTCTTATAGCCTTGTCTTCTTCCCCCAAATATAAGACTTGCAAGATAGCAGCAGAGATCAGGGCCTTGAATGTCCAACCTGGGTCTCAGAGCGAACAGTGCCCTTGGTCCATTGATTCAACAATAGTCCAGAATGCATTGCAACATTGGCATGAGCAGGCAGGCCTAACTTGAATGGTGTCACTTGGCATAAGGGCATATACAGTCCATGGTCATTAAAGGGAATAACAGGAAATAATTCCAGAAGTCACCTCAGGTAACATTGACCCCCAACCACTGCTGCTTGTGCCACTGGTTGGTCACCCATGGCGACATCTCCTCCTCATCGCTAGGACTGAAGCTGTGGAGCTGCTGCTGATCCTGGGGGGGCTCCTTCATCTTCTCTCTGATGGGATCTGACACGCAACTAACTCTGGGTCTTCTTGTCCTTTGCTTTGTCTCCAAAATGTAGATAAGAGAGGTGGAATGACAGTGGTTTCTTTAATCAATTCTGCGTCCTTCTGGGAAAATCTAACTTACCCCACACAGCAAAGCGACTTGTCACCACAAGTCCCAAAGGTGGGAAAGCAGGCAGGACAGTCGAGAATCGATGGAGAACAGATCCCTTGAAACTGACAGCCCAGTCCAGCCTAAGGCCTCAGCGGCACAATTCAGGCACAACTGCAGCCTAAGCGCCTTAGGCTCAAGTTGTGCCTGAATTGTGCCGCAGAGGCCGAATTTGTGCTGCAATTGTGACTGACATAGGACGGGTTAAGGAAAGTTGACCAATTCAGTCCTAAGTTCGGCATAAGAGCTATTCCGTCCTAAGTTTGGCCTAAAAGTGGGCGTGTTGGGGGCGTGTCGGGGGAGTGACGGGGGCGGTTACGAATTTGAGTCGGATTCCAGACACTGGCAAGCTCCGACATGCCCCCTCGAGCACAACTGCAGCACAAAATTTAGGTCAACAAAAAAGGTGGACTTAAATTTGAGGAGACCCATAGGAGCCGTTTTACCTTACCCACTCCAGCCCTCTCCTGAAAAGTTCTAACACCCTACGCCTGAGTTGTGCCTGAGTTAGGACGGAATAGTTGTGGCATAACTCTGGACATGGACCCAAATAGTTACCCTATCAGCACCCAGCCCCACCCAGCCTCTTTCCCACAAAAGCCCAGCCCCAGCCCTCCACTCTCTCTCTCTCTCTCTCTCTCTCTCTGAGCACGTGGCGTGGGGTCCTGTCCCCCAGCAGCCACAAAGTGGGACTTTGTCGGTGGAGGGCAAAATTCACAAACACCCCACTTCTCTCTTCTCCTCTCCTCTCTGCCCCCTTCTAGGCCAGAGAGGGCTGTTCTGGCTGTGGCCAAACTGTTTACAGCTGTGCCTGGGCAGCTGTCTCCATGCAAGTGTTTGCTAACCCATGTCTTTCTCCCAGCCCCTCTCCCCCCCCACAGGCAACAACACCAGCAGGTAAGTGCAGGTAAGATCAGGGTTCGTGCTGACATGTGGTCTGACTTCTGCCTCTTTGCATATAGAAATATAGGTAGGATACATGACGCTTTACCAATGTGTTGTCTCATAGCTGCCTGCAATGCCTTCTCTGAAATGCCTCTCTACCAATGTCTTGTCAGATAGCTGCCTGCATAGCCTGCCATGATATGCCTCTCTACCAATGTCTTGTCTGATAGCTGCCTGCAATGCCTTCTCTGAAATGCCTCTCTACCAATGTCGTCTGATAGCTGCCTGCATAGCCTGCCATGATATGCCTCTCTACCAATGTCTTGTCTCATAGCTGCCTGTATTCATGTGAGCAGACAATGCCATGAGTGTGGAACTGTAACCCTTATGTAGACACCAGCTGTCCCCCCCCCTTTTCCCCACAGGGTCAACGGACAGGTCAGTATTGCTAGGTTTGCCATGGTTGTGACCCACAAGTTGTGTTGTTGTCTCTCTCGTTGACCCTTTCCCCTTACAGGATCATGCTCACCTTACACCCAGGGAAGGAGCGCAGACCATGCTATGTGTGTCACACCTCTCAGCTGTGTTTAATTTCTCTCCCTGCAGGCCTTTGCAACCGGCACACTGGCATTTCTTCAATGGCGATTGCTACCACACACCAGCTGCCATGGAACACCCCCTTGTTTCTGTCTCCCCAGGAATGTCCACTACCACCTACCTTCCTGGGAGCACCCCTGGGCCTGCAGTCTGGTTGCCCCACAATCGTCTGCCTCGATGCTGCCAGAGGTCCGGGAGCCTGCCCTGCAACCCCCCTCAGATGCCGGCGCTACTGCTGCTCCACCTCCCTGGCTGTCGTACTTGCTGTCCCTCCCCTTTCTATGGTGCAGGCTGTGGTTTCACAGGGGAAGAGCCTGCGTCTCCAGGTCCATGGGGCACGCCTGCTGCTGCTACTGCTGCTGCTGCTACGTTCTGAGTGGCTGCTGTGCCTACCCCTGGCAGCCCCGCCTGGCCATCTCTGCCAATGTTCCAGAACAATAAAGATGCCCCTTGGGCAGAGGCCCCTTGAAATACATGTCCCCAATGTTACACAAGCACTGCCCCACACACAGAGACAGTGCCCAGCACACAAGCCCATGCATGAATCCCATCCAGGGACTGCCACTTCCTTCCCAGGGAGACCACAGCAGGGGGGCTGCCAGACCCTCAGGGCTCAGAGGGGAGGGGGGAGTTGGGGGGCCTATCAGGCAGGCAAACAATGACAGGCGACACGGCGCCCATACTGGATCTGCTCGCGTCCGCCACGTCCGTGAAGAGCCCTTTCGGCAACCGGGGCTCTCACCCGCCCACGGTCCGCTTGTCAACGGCGTACGGTCCGCCCGTCAACGGCGTCCGTTCCGCCCACGGTCCGCCCGTCAATGGCGTCCGTTCCACCCAAGGTCCGTCTGCATAAGAGGCGCCCATTCCTGCATTGCCTTCATCTGCAAAGTGGCCTCTGTGTCCCTATTGGTCTCTGCAGACCCCTCCCCCTGTATCCCTCTCCCACCAGCCTTGTTGTCTGTCTCTAACCCACCCGTGCCCCTCCCTAGCACCCCCTGTCTGCCTGCCTGTGTGTCTGCCTCCCCTCCCACTCCCTGATGATGGCAGCTGGCAACCCCCCACCCTGCCAGAGCGCCTGCCGCGAGGCGCCAACGTCGCCCCATCTGGGGGCGTTATGAGCTGCGTGAGCCCTTCTCGCTCGCAGCAGACAAGGCCAAGGCATCTCTCGGTCATGGCCGGGGCACAGAGCATAAAGCACGCCAGGATGCCTTCTTTGTGGGCATTGCCACGGCCCTGGAGGCCCAGGGCTTCAGGCAGCACATGGGCGAGTCATGTCAGAGGCGGTTCCAGACATCCTGAGACCCCCCCTTGTGTGTAACGTTCCCACCCCTTCCTTCCCTTCTCTCCCCCGCTCCCCCCACATGAATCCCACGTGGAGCCTCAACATGGCTTGGGGGTGGCTACCCCTTCTGCAGGAGGGAGGGGACGGCCACTCTCCCCTGCAGCAGGTGGCTACTGCACAGGGTGCCCTGTGACGGCTGGCTCGGGTACATCGCTCACCGGTCACCTGCCCTGTGCCCACCACATGGCTGGCACAACCCCCATGCCTGCGGCCGGCCCCTTTGCGACTGGGCTGCGGCAGACACTGCGGCAGCTGCCATGGATGGACGCTGGCACATGCAGACAGAGGCCTGCACATGCCCGAGCCAGACACCGAGCCTGGAGAGCCTGCCTGCCTGGGAGGTAAGTGTTGCCTGGATCCTGGGGTGGTGTTGGCCCACTGCTCTTGCCTCCTGCCTAACTCAGGCATAGTTGCAGCCTAACTCAGCCCTATCTTAGGCCACAGTTACGCCACAATTGGGCCTCAGTTGTGCCTCACTTGTGCTGAGTTGGGCTGGACTGAGGCCTGAAACACACAGTCGTGTTGCTGCCCTGGATGATCTACAGAAACGGGGGGGGGGGGAATGAACCATTCACCGTAAGGTGTTGTTGTTGTTCTGAGGGTTCAAAAAATGGCACTATGGGAGTCATTCATCCAGAGAGTCTGCTCCAGTCAGCAGTGAAAGGGATTTACACACTTGGCTTTTCTCTCCTAAGCAGTAGAAAAAAACCGGACTTACCTTAGGCAGCAAAACGATTCGTCAGGACAAGTCCCGTAGGCGGGAAATCAGACAGGACAGTTGAGACTGTCGGCTGAAGCGCATGCCCCGTGCTCCAACGTTGTCGACCCTCCTCTGGCTTCTTTGCTCCGCGATCGGAAGGGTGGTGAAAAAGGGAGGTGTGATGCTGGCGCCCGATAATCTTTAAAGCTGCTCATCTCTGGAGTGATGTCACTCCCAGGGGGTGACAATGTCACTCCCAGGGGGGGTGACAACGTCTCTAGGGCCCTGTGTGTACCGGACCTTAGAGACACCACTGGTCGAGTCCATGGAGAACAGACTCCTTGAAGCCAAAACACAGAGTCGTGTGGCTGCCCTAGAAGATCTACGGAAAGGGGAAAAAATAAACCGTTCACAGTAGGGTGCTTTTTTTTGAGAGTTCAAAACTTGGTATTGTGGGAATCATTCATCCAGTGTCTGCTCAAGACAGCAGTGAAAAGAATTTACACACTTGGCTTTTCTCTCCTAAAAGGTGAATACTAGATTCCAGGAAGAAGGTATGCAGTTTCCATCCAGTTAAGGGCACAGGGGAGGGCAACACAAAATGGGGATGGAAACAGTGAAGGGTCTTCATGACTGATGAACACTTTGGAATTTCAGTGTCTGCAAAGTAAGAACTTCCCCAGTCAAGAAATACGGAGCAAGTCCCATCACAGGGTTTTGGGGGAAGTTCAATGAGGGGCCCACTGTGACACTGAAGACTGCAAAGAAAGGTGAGGAACTGTTTGGGCACAAACTTCATGTCTCCATCCACTACCACCCCAACCCCCCCCCCCCAAATGTTGAGCCAAGATGTTTTCCAAAGAGAACTTTCTGCTCAGCTTTCATCAAACGCCATTGAGCAGACATCTTCAGCTGTCTCCAGAAACACCAGCTGACTCTGTGCTCATTAGCAAGAAACCAAACTTAAATTTAACGAAAATGGTCATCTCTCCACATAACATACAAGAAACTAATTTCCGTTACAATATATTTTTGCAATCTGATGATCAGGGAAACACAATTCTGTTCACTCGAATAAGCTTCTGTGACAGCACCCGGCGCATCACCCTTCTTGCACATCACCCCCTCCCGGTGTGTCACCCCTGGGAGAGGGTGACACGCCGGCAGGCCAAGCCACATCTTCCTCGGCGGCTCAGCTGCTTCTAAGTAGGCCAGGCAAGGCTTCGAGTGGCATGTGCTCAATGGAGCAGCCAAAAATTATAATTTAAATAATTTATTTACTTGCCTGTCCCTCCGCCGCTGCCGCTATTGCCGCCATTCTGCCACCATTGCCATTACCGAAGGTAAGTTTTAAAACATTTTAAAGCGGCAACGGCAAAGCCTGGAATGCCCGGGACTGACCTGGGACCGGAGCCCGGAAACCGGGACAGTCCCAAGTTTTCCGGGACAAATGGCAAGCCTACTCATAGAATTATTAAAACTAATAAACGGTCTCTCTTTGACGTTCTCTTGCTGATAAGCGAGAGAATAGTTACTAACTGCAAGAAGCTGCAAAAAATTCAGGCTAGGCAACCAATCCCTTTAGCTACTGTTTTTTGAACGGTACGGTGGGACCACGATGTGGCTAAATGGGGGGAATCAGAGCATGGAGACGGATTCCATTAAGGCCCCCTGCTACTCGCCCATCATTGGAACATTGCCATAATAAATAACCCTGTGAACCTTTTTCAGCCTGGACGAGAAACAAGTTTTGTATGCTTGTGAAGATTATTGTCTCCCCCCCCCCCACCTTGTCCTGGAAATAAATCAGCTGATGTGGACACAAATTATGCAAAGATTCCTGTAACTGAAAACTTGACAAGCACGTTTTGGCGTTTCATCTGCTCAGAATCTACCTGGTGACAGAAGAGTCCACAGGACGTTTCCTCCAGTCAGTTCAACTGGTAAGTCTTGCTGGTTCTCTCTTGATTCTTTAATATACTGTAAGTTAAAGATCATGTGAGGAAAAGTCCAACCTTGCTTTTTGTTTTAAAGTGCAAGCCGATGCAGGTCTACTCAGAAGTAAGCCCCACTGGGTTCAATGGGACTTATTCCCAGGTACGTGTGTTTAGGATTGCACCTTTAGGCTGCAATCCTATGCACACTTACTTAGGAGTAAGTCTCACTGAACTCAACTGGACTTACTTCTGAGTAGACATGCGTAGGATTGTACTGTTAATGAATGAATTCCTTGTTCTTCTGCAGACTGCTTCAAGCTGTGTGTATCTGTGTGCAAACGTGTACATGTGCAGTCACACAAGACTAAAATTGTGTTTCAAAACAAGTGCTTACCTCACCTTTCTTTGCTTTCTTAAATGTCACAGTGGACTCCTCATTTGAAGTGTCCCAAAGCCCTGTAAAGGGACTTACTCTGCATTTCCTGAATAGGAACATTTTTGCTTTGCAGACACTTTGGAATTCCAAACTATTCATCAGTCATGAAGATCCTTCACTGTTTCTTTCTCGTTTTTGTCTTGGAATTTGCAGTCGGTCCAGGTAAATATGGCAATAATATTCAAGCATAACGCAAAGGAAATGTTTCATAAGAACATAAGAACATAAGAAGAGCCCTGCTGGATCAGGCCAAAAGCCCATCTAGTCCAGCTTCCTGTATCTCACAGTGGCCCCACCAGATGCTTCCGATAGCACACAGTCAACAAGATAACCTGTTTCCTGTTGTCACTCCCTTGCACCTGGCACAGAGAAAACCCACTTCTAAAACCAGGAGGTTGCTTATGGCTTGTAACCTGTGATGGTCTTTTCCTCCATGAATCTGTCCAAACCCCTTTTCAAGGCATCTAGGCCAGGTGCCATCACCACATCCTGTGGCAAGGAGTTCCACAGATCCTGAAACTATAGTGTGTGAACAGTGATATAAAGACAACCACGAATCCATATTTACTATACATAGTAAATGTATACAACATATACATTTCTATACATATTTACTACACACTATTTTTTCTATATTTAAGAGCCCCTTCCCATATTATATGTTTATATATTCATTAACAAATGTTACTGCCCAATCCTATAGGGCCGCTACACCGCCAGAACGCATGTTCTAGCGGCATGATGTGCTTTCCCACTGTCGCAAACACAAGCGACAGGCAGCTGGGTCCATGTGATGACGGACCAGGGACACCAATGGGTGGCAGTAAGTGGGTGCAGGAAATCGCCACTGGCCATTGGCACTCCTGCCTGTTGGCCGCAATCCACACAACCCTCTGTGTCTCATGTGCAATCAAGTTGAAGACGTGTTTATTTTTTCTAACTCTTCTTCCTTTTGTTGCTGTGAGTCTAGGACTCCATCTTTTACCATTAAGGGGAGGCCCAAGGATTAGCCCCAGGCCTGGCTCGTAGTTCAGACTCAGGAAGGATTCCAAAGAACAAAGACAATAATTTCTCCCATTTGAAGTTCTCCTCAGAGACCTGGAGAATCCCTTAATAAGAATGATTATGCAGTGGGAGAAACAAGCTCTCCAACCACAAATGAGCGATGTGCTTGACAGCCAGCCTAGGGACTCCAGCCTTGTCTGCAGCCACCATTGCAGGTGACAGGGAAGTGTCACAGTCTCAAGCCACCACTGGAATGTTTGGCTCTTTCCAGCCTACGTTCTTTTCCTTCCCCAGCTCTCCACCCAATTCCACAGCCCCAGTTCTATACTCCCTGATCCACCAGGATAAGAGTTCACATTTCCCTGAGACACTAACATCTCACCCATCTATTCCGCATCCTCTCCTCCCTCCTCCATTGATAGGCTTACCAGATCTCCACCCGGGACAGAGTGCTAGACCTTTAGGAGAAGGAATGTGGGCAGGTATAGCTTGTTAAACTTAGAGCACAATCCTAGGCATGTCTACTCAGAAGCAAGCCCCACTGAACACAATTCCTGGGTACTTCAGTGGGTTGTCATGTCTGATCAGTTGAAGAGTAGCGATTGTTCCACTGGACATTGAGGGAGGGAAAGGGTTGATAAAAGGGGACGGAGATTGCAGAGAAATTATATATCTGGATTTTCAGAAAACGTTTGACACGGTCCCTCATCAAAGGCTCCTGAAAAAAACTCCATAGTCAGTGAATAAGGGGGCAGGTCCTCCTATGGATTAGGAACTGATTGAAGACTAGGAAACAGAGAGTGGGTGTCAATGGGTGTCAATGTTTTAGAAGTGGGTTTTCTCTGTGCCAGGTGCAAGGGAGTGGCGACTGGATACAGGTTATCTTGTTGTCTTGTGTGCTCCCTGAGGCATCTGGTGGGGCCACTGTGTGATACAGGAAGCTGGACTAGATGGGCTTTTGGCCTGATCCAGCGGGGCTCTTCTTATGTTCTTATGTTAATGGGCAATTTTCACAACGGCGAGAAGTGAAAAGCAGTGTGCCCCAAGGATTGGTCTTGGGACGGGTGCTTTTCAACTTGTTAAGAAATGACTTGAGGTTGGGGATAAGCAGTGAGGTGGCCAAGTTTGCGGATGACACTAAACGTTTCTGGGTGGTGAAGACCAGCACGGATTTTGACAGCTCTAGAAGGATCTCTCCAAACTGGGAGAATGGGCAGCAAAATGGCAGGTGCGCTTCAATATAAGTAAGTGCAAAGTGATGCACATTGGGGCAAGGAATCAAAACTTCACATATACGCTAATGGGTTCTGATCTGTCTGTGATGATCAGGGGAAAGATCTTGGGGTACTGGTGGACAGGTCGATGAAAGTGTTGACCCAGTGTGCAGCAGCTGTGAAGAAGGCCAATTCCATGCTCGGGATCATTAAAAAAGGGATTGAGAATAAAACGGCCAATATCATTCTGCCTTTGTACAAATCGATGGTTAGGCCACATCTGGAGTATTGTGTCCAGTTCTGGTCACCACACCTCAAAAAGGATATAGTTGAATTGGAAAAGGTGCAGAAAAGAGCGACCAGAATGATTCTTGGGCTGGAGCACCTCCCTTATGAGGAAAGGCTACAGCGTCTGGGGCTTTTCAGCCTAGAAAAAAGGCGGCTGAGGGGGGACATGATTGAGACGTATAAAATTATGCATGGGATGGAGAGAGTGGATAGTGGGAAGTTCTTTTCCCTCACACACAACACTAGAACTAGGGGGTATCCACTCAAATTGAGTGGGGGGAGTATTAAAACAGACAAAAGAAAATATTTCTTTATCCAGCGTGTAATTCATCTGTGGAACTCCTTGCCACAGGATGTGGTGATGGCACCTGGCCTAGATGCCTTGAAAAGGGGTTTGGATAGATTCGTGGAGGAAAAGACCATCACTGGTTACAAGCCATAAGCAACCTCCTGGTTTTAGAAGTAGGTTTTCTCTGTGCCAGGTGCAAGGGAGTGACAACAGGAAACAGGTTATCATGTTGGCTGTGTGCTCCTTGAGGCACCTCGTGGGGCCACTGTGTGACACAGGAAGCTGGACTGGATGGACCTTTGGCCTGATCCAGCAGGGTCAGAGGCGTTCTAATATGGGGGGAGCAAGTGTGCTCCACCCCAGGCGCTGAGTGGGCGCGGAGGCGCGGCAGCCGGGCTCGGGGCTGCGCAGAGCAGCGCGGCACCGGAGCCCGGCTGGCACGCCCCTCCGAAGCAGCACGCCCACTCGGCGCGTCCCCGGCCTCCGGAGGCTGCGCTCCGAAGGCTGGGGATATAAGCCCTCCTTAAAGCGACCGCCTAGTTTGGCGGTCGAGGGCTTTATGAAGAAGCTGAACGCGTCGCTGGCTTTTATAGGGTTTGTGCCGGGGACGCGCCGAGTGGGCGCTCAGCCCCGAGCCCGGCTGCTTGGGAGGGCGCTCCAATCCCGCCCCCCCAGGCACCGGGAGGGCTGGGAACGCCACTGAGCAGGGCTCTTGTGATGTTCTTATATTTTTATGATCATGGACAGGCGCTACAGCAATTAGATTTTTAATATGAACCTCTGGAGTTCAGTGCTCTCCTGTTAGGGGGGGTTTCGCAGATTGCCCCCTCTGTCTGATATCTTTAGCCTGGGATGGTGGCAGCAGATAGAACTACCAGTTTAACACACACACACCCTCCGGTTCAGCTGCATGTGTTACATTGCATGTCTTTTTGATTTCCCCTGTTTTTTATTACATTTTTATCCCAACAATAAAGTGCTTCATGTATGTTGCACCTATATTCTTGTCTCTCAACCTTATCTCATGACAATCCACTGTCATGTGCTACAGCGCTTAGATTTCTGCACATGCAGTCAATTCCCCCCATGTGTCTCTGAGGATGCTTGGCAATTAATTGTCCAAGTGCAGTGGCCCTGGGGGATGGAATTTGGTGGAAATTGCACCCCTTCCTGGAATCGGCTTTTAGCCTTTTAACGGTGCAGAGCCTTTTCACTGCTGTCTGAAGCAGAGTTTCTGGATAAAAACACAAAGCCAAATTTTGAACCCTAAAAAAACAACAAAAAACCCCCCACCATGAACAGTTTCCCCACCCCTTTGCGTAGATCTTCCAGGGCAACGACAGGACTGTATGTTTCGGCTTCAAGGGATCTGCTATCCGTCGACCCTCGACTGTCCTCCCTGCTTTCCTGCCTATGGAACTTGTGGTGATGAGTCGTTTTGCTGCGTGAGGTAAGTCCGATTTTCCCCAAAGGACACGGAATAGATAAATGAAACCGTTGTCATTCCTTCTCTCATATCTACCTTTTGCTGGGCAAGCAAAAGACAAAAAAACCCATAGCTAGTTGCGTGTCAGATCCCATCCGAGATGGCCCCCAGGGCAGCCGCTCCGTAGCTGCAGGCCTAGCAATGAACAGTGCCGTAGCTAGTGCCAGTGGTACCTGGGGCAGACTGCTCCCACCACCCCGCCCTTGGCCGCTCAAAGCCATGGATAGACCTGGCCTCTGCATCGAGATCCCCTGGAGGAGGCCAGGTCTACCCAGCATTTGAAGGGACAGGCATGCTGGCACCTCCTCATTGCCTGCATCTGGGGTAGGCCGCCCCCCACTGCCCCATCCTTTGTATGCCACTGGCTATGACGAGGAGGTATATCGCCATGGGTGACCAACCAGTGGCACAAGCAGCAATGGTTGGGGGTCAGGCTGTCAGACCTTGACAAGAATCAGCCGGGTCTGCACTCCTGCCTGCCACTTCCACAGCACAAAGCTGCCTGCTCCGGGTTCACAGAATTAGAAGCAAAATGGTGGCTGGGAGAGAGCATCCTGCAGGCAGACTTCTTGAAGGAATAGGAATATGAGGAGTTAAGGTAAGTTCCAAGTGGGGGAAAGGTAGTGTGTGTACCCTTCAAGGTTAGAAGGTGAAGGTTATATGAAGCCCAGTCTCTTTTGCAGCCAGGGTGTTGTGTGGTAGAAGGAGTAGAAAGGCAATTGATCTTGTGACCTCAGACCTTAAAGGCAGTGGGAACTGCCACCCCTCTCCCCCCAGCAAAGCTGTGGTTGAAGAGAGAAGGACACATTTGGAGAAGAAGATAATGGACACCAAACAGCAAGGCACATTAAGACATGAACTTACATCCTGTTTGCATGTACGGCAGCTGCTCACACGGAGAGGTCACATGGAATCCGGAGGGATGTCACAAAACGAGATTCCCTCCACATGGTTGGTCCAAATCACTTGTAGCGTTTCCATGTCACTGTGGTATATTTCAGATGATCCTTGTGGCAAGGGTCTCCATAACTGTTCCTTCCGTAAGAGGTCACTACCCTGTGGCTGTAGTTGCATCCCGTGGCTTTCAGTATGTGCCACGCATGTGCTTCACCATTCAATAATATAATAATATACAGTATTTATATACCGCCTTTCTTGGTCAGCCGGCCCTATCATGACATAATATCTGCGCCTTTTCAATTTAAGCATATGGTACATATTTTGCGCTCCTCTTATTCTGAGTGTGGGGAGTTTCGGGGTAGCCTTTTCCAAATATGCTTTCATTTGGAGGAAGGAGAACAAGGAAATGACATATTTGTGATAATTGATTGTTTTCATCAATATACAGGAACTGGTGGAGTCCTGAGTGTGCAGATGCACCGAAGCCATCAGAAATACCTACCCCCAAACCAATATCAACACTCTCAAATCCATCACAAAAAGACTTGTCTGAGAAACCTCGTAGTACCTGTTAATCATTTTTGTTTCAAGAGCAATGAGCAGGTGGGCGTTGACGTAGCTTACATTCCAGCCCCTTGGAAGAAGTGTTCGATGCTGCAGCAGAACAAGGCAAAATTCAGTGTAATTAGGTAAAGGTTTCATTAAAAGGCTAATAATAAAGAAAAGGAATTACAGAATCACTTGAATGAGCAAAAAAGCAAAAGAGTTAACTGTAGTTAACTGCACTTGCTGTCATCATATCATTTGGCCACCAGATGGGGCTGAGGCACTGCAGAGCTCACACCTGTGTCGACTCAGAGCTCTTTCGGCTCTGAGTTCAATTTGCTTTAGAATGCACTTTAAAATGCTAGGAGAGGACAGGCAGAAGACAAAACCCAAAGTTATATAAAAGCGAACGATTTCTGGCTGTTACTTCCGCTATCTTTGTACCTGGGTGAGGGGCTACTCTCTTTCCACTCACAGTCACTGGAATGGGCTCCTTCTTCCAGTTGCTGGAGAGAAGAAAAAGGAAGAAGTTTCGTTTTCCTGGAAGTTTACCCCCCCCCCCCCGCTGTAGACATCAGCTGTTCCTGATTGGACAAGTAGTGTTGCTGTAATTACCTGGGCCATTCTCTTGGAAACTTGACCTACCCTTTTCCTGGCTCCCCCCATCTCTGCATTCCAACAGGAAGGGCTATGTTAATGAAGTCTTAGAAAGGCAAAGGATCTCTGAACGCTGGCTAGCAAGATGCAGGAATTTGCATCCAAGTTCTGGGAACACAGACTGTTGAGTTTAAGCACATAAGGAAACAGACCAGGACAAGGAAATAGATAGAACACACATGAAACGGGGATTTCATGACATGGGTGGAGAGTGGTAGGTGCTCCCTACCAATCTGCAACCTGAAGCAACAGTCTCAGTTGGTCTCATGGATGGATCGGCCCTGACCAATTCATTTCTTCGGTCATTTCAGACATGGCTGGGCGTCATCTGGCTGCCTGGGGGGGGGGGGGAACCAGGAAGCCCCCAAGAACTCCTGGAACTGTGATCCTGACAAGTCCTAATCTTTTTCGAACGGAAACTTTCATGGCCAGCCACAATTTTTATGGACAAGGGGAATACGGGTACAGAAGCCATGTAAAACACACACAAAGTCCAACTGGAATAAAAAACAAAAATCAATCCTGCTGGGCTCACCAAAAATGAGACCTGATATGTGGAACATTCTATGCCTAAAGGAAAATTTGGCCAAAAGGAAAATTCGGCTTCCCGAGAATGCCACATGATGAGGAACCCAACTTTTGAACTGAAGAACAATTAGGCATAGCAGAACTACACATTTATTTATTTAAAGAATTTTTACCGCGCCTTTCTCCCGATAAGGGCATACAAGGCGGCTTACAGTTAAAACATGTTAAAAATACAGGAAGTCCTCAAAGTTGTAGATAGGTTCCTGGAAACTGCAACTTTAAGTGAAACAACTTATAACGAAACCAATTTTACCATAGGCTAACATACATAAACAAGAGTTAGGTTCCTATGACATATTTCTGGTCACAAAAACATCACGAAACATCTAAATAAAGACTCAAAACACTTCTAATAATACACTTTTTCTCTCTTTTGGGGGGGCACAGACATCAGGGGGGCACAGTGCACATTTACTACTCATTGCAGCAGGGTTAAATCAAAGATTTATCAAAAATTACAAGTGGCAGGCTCGCCAACTTTCAAGTGGCAAGCCCAACAACTTGCAAGTTGCAGTTGGTAAGAAACTTGGTTGGCTGCCACAACCCGCATGAAGCAGCTTCTGAGCATTGCATTTTCACGGAAAGCAGACCATGTACACCATTCGGAAACCCCCACTAAACGGATCCTTTCCGTAGCACGCGAACAGGGTCAATTTATGGGCGCCCAGCCCACACCATAGTTTCATAGTTTCCACATCATAGTTTCCACAGTGTTCCTGGAGGTGGAGGGGTTAATTGGCTTCAGTTTCCTTGCTTTAGCTCTAGGGCTTTTGTGTACAGCAGCCTGCTAGAGATATGAGGCTGGAGCAATAATTGTTTTCAGAGCGAGTGCCTGGAGCTCCGTGGTTTTTAGTGCAAAAACAATGCGGAAGTGATTAACAGCGCAATCCTATCCAACTTATACCACCAATGTAACCAGCGGTGCAGCGAGAACGGGAGGCTCTAGAACAGAAAGGGGATTCAAATACCCTCCAAAGGGGGATTCAAGAAGGATTTAAATCTCCCCCCCCCTCCAAAGCCTCCTGCCCTGCCCTCCCCCGCTGGTTACACCTACGGTGTAAGTTGGATAGGATTGCGCTGTAAGATGGTTTGCAGCTTGAAGAACAACGTTAAAATGAAACAATGTGTAGCGAAACAACGGTAAGCGAGGACTTACTGTACAGTATTTTTAACATGTTTTAATTGTAAGCCGCCTTGCATACATAATAAAATATAATACAATAAAATAATTAAAACAAGTAATTAAAACAATTGAAACAAACAAACCCCAGTGGGTCACCTATAATTACATTGTTTAAAAGCCAGCCCACCATGTCAGCCATTGAATGCCAACCTGAATAAAAACGTCTTGAGGTCCTGTCGAAAGGTCTCTAAAGAGGGAGTCATTATTAATTCCAGGCCCAATTTATGGCCCAATCCTATTGCCAGGCTGTGCCAGAGGAATGCTAGTTCCACTGGTGCACGCTGTCACAAAAGCACAGGGCCTTGCCACGCTGGCAGAATAGCCAGAGCCTTCCTGCTGGTGCCGGCGGACGGAGCAATGCCTGCCGAAGCAGGTAAGCTGCAGTTGTGCCGGCATTGAATGGGGCTGGACGGAGGGAGGGGAGGGGTGGAATGGGGCGGAGGGAGGGCGCCGACAGGGATGGGATGGGAAGATCGGACCCAGCAGGGGGTGCGGGCGGCAGCGCTAGCACGTGCCGTACCCTATCCCCCTTCCTGGACCTGATCCCCTAACATGGATCAACGTGGACTTGCACCAACAATATCGCAGGCGCAGGTCCAGGTTAAAACCCATTGTGCATGCTGGGGCTTACCCCAGGGCAAGGGGACAAATGTCCCCTTACCATGAGGAGACCTCCAGCATGCAAAATTCCCCCACGGGATGCAGCATTGCCTGTGCCAGCATCGCTGCATCAGCGTGGGGGAATTTAGTTAGGATTGCGCTATTACTTTCAGATCGTTGGGGCTTGTGAATCTTGCTAGCAGCCTGCCCCCCCACCATGCCTGGAATCAACGTCCTTGATTATAGTGCTGTCTCCTTCCAGCCAGCTAGCCCTCCCTCCCGCCTACACACAAGTTTCCATAATCATTCTCAAGCATGAGCTGCAATTCAGCCTCAATATTATGTTTTGCCTTTTGCAATAGGTTTCAGGCCCCAGTAAAAAAGTAAAACCCTTCACTGCCCTCCTTGCTTTGGCCCTGATTTTCTGCTCCCACCGACTTGCCATGTTAGTAAATAAACGAATATCAGCTGCCCTGCTTTGAATCTCACCACTGCCATGAACGCAGAATAGTTGAACGTGCTGCACAAGTGCTGATGATAAAAGTTGACTTCGTGTGTTCAAAACAGGGGGGAAAAATCAGGTTCGGTCAAGAATTTCCATGGTAAAGTAACTGGTAACAATTCGCGAGACGCACGCATGCGCACAAGCAGCCCGGGAGCCCTTCAGAATGAAGGGCTTCCAGGCCGCTTGTGCGCATGCGCATAGTGACTTTTTTCTTGCTGAATTTTACTAGATAATAATTTGAAAGAGGTCTGCCAAAACCCCTGTCCTAAATGTTCAAGACAAGCCTGTAAAACTTTTCTGAAAATATAAGGTGTGTTGGGGCCCTGGGGGAAACACTGGCATGTCACCCAAAATGACCTCGCGTGTCACAGGTGTCATCACGGTCCTAGAGATACCTGGCTGGTGGTTGTGGCAGACAGACTGCTGTGCTACAGGGACCAGGCAGCTGACTCAGGGTGACAATGAAGTTCAAACACAGGCACCTGCCTTGCACTGAGTCAGACCACTGGTCCATCTACTTCAGTATTGTTGACTCTGACTGGCAGCAGCTCCTCAGGGTTTCAGACTTTCCCACCTGAAACTGGAGAGATGCTGCCACAGACCTTATGGGCTCCTCCACTGAGCTACCCCCCCCCCGCCCCCAGCCCGAGGCTGTTCCTTTTCATCTTTTTGCTCTCACGACTAGCAAACTCTGTGGCACCTCATTTTCACCAGAGTTTTCATCCTGGTCCATCAGAGAAAATACAAGTTCCGGGGCCTTTGAGGGGAGCAGTTTTGAGAACTACCTTTCTGGAGAGCCTGCCCATGTGATGAAGGTTAGGAAAACGGAGGCAAGGATCTCTAGTCCCCACCTGTGTCTAAACGTCCATGAATCCAAGCAGAAAACATGAAGCAAAACAGGATTCTTAAGCCAGTAAACTGTGATTAGAAGGCAATTTATTGAGAGGAGAGGAGTACATTTTTCTGGATGATTATGATGAAGACCATTCTGCGTAAGGGGCTTTTCAGGGCCTCATCCAGCTCTTCATGGAACACAGCACTTGTACACTTTCTTGTTCCAACAGGTGTTGAATTGCTCCAGGAACACCCTGCCTGAGCTGCACAGCCGGTGGCGTGGGTAGCAGTAGCCCTGACCGCTGTAGCAAGAACCAGCCACATTCCATGGGGCAGCAGCATCTGCAGGTCCATTCCCTATATACAGAAAGAAGGCAGCACTGATCATTTGTATTTTAAACAAAGGTTCTCGGATTAAAATACAGTCCATGCTCCACCTTTTGCGGAATGTGAGAACCTGCCACATGCTGAGTCAAGCCACTGGCCCACCTGGCCAATACTGTCAACTCTGACTGGCAGCCACTCTCCAAGGCGCCAGGCAGAGGTTCTCCCCAGAACCTGCTAACGGCACCTTTGAACTGCCACTGACAGGGAAGGAACCTGCTACATTCCACGTGCCAGTAAGTTACAGCCCCTCCCCAGACTTTTACTCAGTCCTTGCAGGGAGAGGCAGCCTCATATCGCAGTGGTTGGTTGACAACTAGATGGACTACACAGTGAGAGAGGCAAGTTTTCCTCCACTGCAAGTGAGTGAAGTTTTTGCACGAAGCCAAAGTCTTCTCTCACTTAGAAAGAGGGACAAAAATATTTCCTTCAACTCATCTTTGTTCTCCAAAGCTAACTGCAACTTGGAGAAGACCATTTCTCTTTGAAGCAAGGCTGGAGGGCTAGGAGAAGACCCTGCCTCTCCCTCCAGCCTTCTGCTTGTGGCTGATCCTTCTCACTGTTCTTTTACGGATATGTGGTGAGCGGCAGAGAACAACCAGCACCATCATTCCTCCGAAGCTGGGAGTCGAGCTAATGCCGTATGAGAAGTCAGGTGCCTGTGAAAACTGGCGAATCAGTGGTCCATTTATGCTCTGTAATTAATGCTCAGTACATAGCTCTGTAACTGCTTGTGTGTGTATGCGACTCAGTCTAGGCTTGGCTGCACAGAGCAGACAGTATTCTAAGACCAGCTAACTCTAAGAATGTGAAGGCTATGGGGTGTCCCTCAGTTCTGGACCTCCAGTTACTTGAGAGCCTGAGGGTGTGGGAGATAAACTTCTGTGTCTAGGCAGCTAGAATGACCATTGGACTATGATCTATTCTAGTTACTATACAGCCCTGGTGATGCCTTTGCTATCTTAAAAAAACAGAACCATACGGATTTCATTTTTAATTCTACTCACCTCCTGCCATTTGGACCACAGCGTCTGTTGTCTCATCACCAGGCTCAGCTGCCGGTTCTCCCTCCAGATTTGGCTTGGCGTGTACCAAGAATGCAAGAGCAAGGAAGAGGAAAAGAGACTTCATGGTGGGATTCCGACTGAGATCTCAGAGTCAAAGACGAGAGATCAGAAGAAGTCTGGAGGACGGGTGAAGGCTGAGGCTCCAGCATCCCTGCATATATACAAATTTTTGTGGCCAACGGCCAAGTCCTTTAGCATGAGGAACAATTGAGATACAGCTGTGACATGGAAGAGCAGATGCACACTTCCTTGATCGTCGCTCACATCAAAGCAATTTCCTCAAAGGTTGACATTCCACCTGTTGACTGAAGGCTTACTGAGATAACAGGGTCTTACTCCCCAAGAGAAGAACAAGTGATTACTGGGGGGCGGGGCGGACGACGACTGTTTCAACTGAAAGTGGAGAGCGGGCATATTTCATATTGGGTACTAGAAAGCAAATGATCCAAGCGACAAATTAGAAGTAGATTTTAAGTTTCCTAAAACAAGGGAGGGGAGTATAAAACCCCCACTGAGGACTAGAAACAAAGCCCCAGCTGAATAAGAGGAGTAAAGGAGAAAGTGGTAATCATGCAGGCAGAAATCTGTCTTTATTTTCTAAGGAGATTTTCTAATAAAAATTACCTAAGAAAATTTTAAGAGCCCAAGAGGTATCCCAGGTAAATTGCTTAGAGCAGTAGGATGAGAATCATACCAAATGGTTTCTGAAAATAACTAACACTGACGTGACCTTCAATGCCGTTATCAACAGTAACCGGAAACAAGTGCACCTTTCTCATGTGCCTCAGTATGAGAAATAAATTGAGTTTTTTGTAAAATTATTATAAATAAATGAGTGTTATTTCTTTCTACATTTTGTTTGTCTAGTAAAGGCAACTGGGTCCTGATAGATTGTTGTTTTAAAAAGTGGGCCATGGTGCTATTAGACTTAGAGCAATATTATTATAGCCATTTTGCAGATGGAATTGGGTGAGTTGAGGCTTTGCTGTTCACATGGTTTGCTACTCTACTGCACAAGCTCATCCAGATCAGTCATTTTCAGCTGTTTAGCCTGGACCACTTGTATAGCCAGGTCCTGCTATATAGGTGCCATGGCCAAACGTCAAAGAAGTTGGTAGACCCCACTGCCACCAGCCCAGGATTTTAAACTTAATAGAGAGCTCCCGGGACAGACCCCTTGCTTTAAGAATAAAGTGGAATAAAACAGAATGAAAGTTTCATATTATGAGAAGACAGGGGACATAACAATGAACTTATAATCAACACAACCACATCGGCAGAACCAAACTCCCACTGAAAAGCTAACCCCAAGTCAAACATCCAACCCACCAGTGATATTACATTAAACCCTTTTGAATATGAATAATGCAATACCCCTGACCCCTAGAATTCCATGGGATAACTGGCAGAAGACAGGCTTAACCCCCAACCAGAACCCACATGTTCTACAACCGGGTGAGTTTCTCACTTCCTAACTTCCCATCAGAACGAAGCCTCCTTTCCTAAGCCCTCTCCTCTCACTAACCAGAGCAGAATGTTCAAGTACTGGTTACCTAGACCATTATTTTCCAACTGCCTCACATCTTCTCTTCTGAGTGGATAACTCTCCCCCCCCCCCCCCGCTCCATTTAGAGCCAAATCATCCTCTTACAGCTTTCTACAAAAAGGAACTCCACAACACATCATACAAAGACTCCCCAGAACAGAGAAGAAGGGAAAACAGGGTCCCCAACTTCACAAAGAAACAGCAAGAAAACAACACACCACAATAGGATCCAGTTTCCACTTTTGTACTCTATTTTATTTATTTATTTAATGAATTTATGCCCCGCCTTTCCTGTTAATAATGGCTTGCAATAAAAGCAAACATAATATCATTTTAAAATTAAAGCACCTATCCATCTTTCTCATTCATTCATTCATTCATTCATTCATGGGAAACTACTGTAACAGCAGCACTGAAGCTTCAAGGCGGAAATGCGCAAGAAATGCAATTCCTACCTTCCTTCCAAGCAAACGTCTTCCACTGGGGGGCGCTGTCTGAGATGTGACAGCCTGGATTTCTCAGGCACCAATGAAAGATCCCTTCAATGAGCCAAGCCACATTCTTCCAATACAATGAACATCTAAAGTAGGGGTGTCAACATCGTTTCATACAGAGGGTCAAATAGCATTCATGGCACCTGCTGAGGGCTGGAAGTGATGTCATTAAGCAGGAAGTGATGTCATTAAGCAGATGATGGCCAGAAATAAGCACTTTGCTCTCACATTGGAACTCAGCTGCAAAAGACAAAAGAGAAAAATGTGCAAATCTTGATAATATTTTCAAGATATGGGAGAGCCCAATTATCACATGGGTCGCCCTTTCAGCAGCACTGCTTCTGTTGGAAGCACTTCCAGCAGTACTGCTTCTTCGCAGCTTGGCAACTGTGGTGAGGGGTGGTCTGTGAAGTGACGCCTCAGCAGAAGCAGCACTGCTGAAAGGGCGGCCTGTGTGATAATTGGCTCCCCCAGCACCTTGGCAATGTCTCCCTCTCTCACCCTTCTGGGTCTCTCCCTTCCCCATGGGAAGGGACAGACCCAGAAGGGTGAGACATTGCCGAGGTGCATAGTGTTCCTTGCCTTCTATGGCCTCCTTCTGTCTCTCCCTCCCAGAGCCTCAGCAGATGTGGTGCTGCTGAAAGGGCAGCGCCGGGAGAGCCCAATTATCACGTGGACCAGATAAAGAGCTTCTGTGGGCCGTATTCACCCCACAGGCCTTATGTTTGACACCCCTGATTGAAAGCACTCCAGTGGTTCACTAGAAAAAAATATTGCTTGCCTCTGCCACCCAGTCTTCAAACACCGTCTTCAAAATCCCAAACTAGAGAAAGGAACAATATGAGAAAAAAATGTCCATCACTGGCATTTCTTGTTTATTTTTTATTTATTTGTTTATTTCTTATTTATCTGTGTTCGGTTTAGCTTCAATCTTAGTAAGGCTACATACCACAAATCTCTTGACTGATCAGTTTAAAACAGCGGTTCTCAAAGTTGCTGGGGCCGCGACCCAACTTATCACAACCCACCTCCTGCAGCTGCTCCCGCATTGCGGTGGACCTGGGAGAGTTTGGGAGGCCTCAGAAAGGCCGTCCCTGGTCCAGTGCGATGTGGCAGCAGCTACAGGAGATTAGTCGTGACCTGAAAGTGGCCTCTGATTGTGTCCGTTTGGGCTGGCTCCAATTTGGAGCCAAACGGAGGCAGGGGTGGACGTGTGGGCCAAACCAGTGACTCACCTCAGCGTCGGGCCGTGACCCACCAAGTGTGTTACGACCCACAGTTTGAAAAGCCATGGTTTAAAAGAAGAAAACTTCTGCTAAGTCATCTTGTGCTACGGATCATCTTCGGGTCTACTCCACAGCAAACTATTACTGCTCTGCCACCATTACATCTGTAGAAAGTTGTCAAGTGGAGCTGTTCCAAGTGTTGTGGGGCCTACTATATTGTGGCCCACAAGGTGGAGGGAAGGATTTCCTGGGTGCACAGCTGGCCCAGCCATGAAGCAGGCTGATGCCACGAAAAGCTAGCAGGTTGAGATCACCCGCGTCCCTCCTTGCACGCCCTCCTTGCATGGGGTTTAAAGTTGAAAAGGAATGTGTTGCTTTAAAGGTTAAATGCCACACAAGGAAAGAGTGCTTCGCTACCCCCTCTCTTCGCTCCATACGCACACAGCATTTAAAGGGACACATTCTGTTAACCAAGGACAGTGCATGTAAGGAGCGTTTTCTTATCCTTCGGGGGGGAGGGGCACACTGGCGAAAGTGGCATCGGCAAGTCAGAGGGGACAGCCACGGCAGACCCAGTCAGACAGCAAACCCAGTTGGGCTGTTCCTGCTTGGTTGTCCGCTGTGACCAGCTTGCACAGCACTTTGCAGATATAATTGCTCATATCTGCTACTACTTGGATTCCACATTTGCAATTCCGCAAGAGATGCCTTTGGCACCTGTGTGTCCTATGGTTATGGATCCTTTTCAGCTTCTTCATCTGGAGGATGCAGACACGATCCTTGATGTGAGGCCACCCACCTGCACCCACCCGTACCTGGCTTGGCTAATAAAAGCTGCCAGAGGGGAGCTGGGTGGGTGGGAAGGGTAATTATTGAGTTGCCAGTGGAGGATGGAGTAACAAGGCCGTTGTGAGCCCTCTGCCAAAGAAACCGTCCCTCAGTTCCACTGTACTGGATAACTACAGGCCAGCATCCAACTTACCATTTACTTGAGTGTGTGGTCGCAGCCACGCTCGAGCGAGTGGGAAGCAGATAATTGCAGCTTGCATTGGTGGCAGGGTGGAGGGAGGAGGTGGCTGGAGACTTGGGGAGAAAAAGGCACACTCTGAAACGGCCACCCCCTCAGATCCCTTACAATCTGCCACTGATGCAAGCCACATTTGACTACACACATGCAGGAGTGTAACAAGTTCCCATGCCGCCTGGGGAACAAGAGCTTGCTGTATCCCGGAAGTGACATCACGTGACGTCACTTCCAGTTCGGGCACTATTGGCAGCCCTCTCGTTCAGCTCAGAGTGAGCGGAACTTACATTCTGCTCCAGCACTGCTGCCCAAAACCAAGCCGGTGAGCTGGAGGAGGTGGTGGGGACTGCTGCAATCCTATTCCTGATGACATTCCTGGAAGGGGCCCCAGTGGCATTTCTATGACCGCCCCCCTCCCCGCTGGCAGCCCTGGCCTGCACGATCTGATAGGATTGGGCCATTAGTGGATGCTCTACACCAGGGGTTCTTCTCAACGTACTCTGCACGGCATACCACCTACATTTATATACATTTTTATTTAGATCAGCTTTTGATGACTGACATGGCGGGCTGGCTTTTAAACAGCTGGCTTTTTAACAGATGGCTTTTAACATGTAAATGTGGATGACCCACTGGGGTTGTTTGTTTTAATTGTTTTAACTGTTTTAATTCTTTTTAAATGTATATATGTATTTTAATGTTTTATTGTAAGCCACCTTGGTTGCCCTCGTGGGAGAAAGGCGGGGTAGAAATTCAATAAATAAATAAATAAATACATGGCCGCCGCTGCACCAAGTACCACCGGAAGTAAGTAGTGATGATGTCATCACCGCTTACGTCCGGGTTTTGGGCCCAGTTTTCGGTGCAGGAGGCTGCCAGATGCCACGCAGAAGGCCGCCAGAGGCTGGTAAAGAGATTTCGGGTGGGCAGGTGGGCTGTTTTCTTCACTCCGGAGAGGATGGGTCAAAGGCAGGAGCCTCTGGGAAGCGAAAATGCAGTGTCAAAAGCTCCAACATTTTTGTGGGGTTTCCGGGGTCCCGGTGGGGTTCAGGGGGTTCTGTGGTCTAAGTACCAACGTACCACTAAGTCAAACGTACCACTGGTGGTACACCTACATACCACCGGTTGAGAACCCCTGATCTACACCAAGAAATGGCCAGGGGGAGTGTATCCCTGCTAGACTTCTCAGTAGCATACAACACCATTGACGACGCTTATAGGCTTTTTTGGGATCTCTTTACTGGGAGGTGGTTGGGGAGCACTGCTCTGCAAAGTCCAAAACGGATCTGGCTTGGCTCAAATTTACCTGGGTATGTCTTCCATTATGACCTCTTTTCCCCTCACATCCTCACCAAGAAGCCCAGATAGCACAGCTAACATGCCCAACATGAAATGGGGCAGTGAAGCAACACAACTGCCTGGCCCCTGCCTCTTCACGCTAAGGACATCTCTTAGTGTGTGGAGTGTGTGTCAGAAAGTGCTTTCTGTTTCTTACTGCTTCTGACCGCAGCGCTCAATTTTGTGCTTTGTCTTTTTTTCTTCAGGAAAACCTTCTAAAAAATACTGCCTAGCTATGCATCAATTGCCTCCTTGAACCTTGATATCTGATGGACCACACTAGGGATTAACTGCTACAAGGGCTTGGAGTGTGTGCGTGCGTGCGTGTGCACAAGCGTACATATACACACCTGCACAGATGTGTGAGCAAGTGAGAGCAGAAGAGCAGGGGCAGCCAGGATAGTTGGCACTCCGGTCTCTCCCTCTAGCAACACTTTTCAGTGCTGAGGGATGCCCAAGCTGGAGGAAGGGCTTGACGTGGAGCCCTAATCCATTTCTGAAGGCAGTCAATTTCATGCACTCTCCCAGGAGTCGGGCTGAGATGTTGCAAGAGTAGCCAGGACAGGTTAGCCTAGCATGCCTCGGTCTTCCCTCAAGGAACTTGAGAGTGCATGGAAAGCGTGACACAAGGGGGTGTGTGTCTGTCTCCTCATCATGACATGCTGGTCAGCAGTTGGACCACCATCACATCAGCTCTCTGAGAAGCCGCAATCACATGGCTCAGAGCCAAATCCTTCCAGTCTTCCCTTCTCCGGGCAAGGAAAAAACCCACAGCACCCCATCTGACTCGGTGTCTCTTACCATTTTGCACCTGTCACGTCTCATCACCCTGCTATCTCTGGGGAAAAGAAGGGCCATTCATTCACTTCCCTATCAAAGGCGGACTACACTGCCTGTCATCTGTTGAGACAGAAGTGGACACTCCTTGAGCAAAGAAAAACATTAGCAGTTCCTCCTTCCTTCAAAAGACAGATGCTCAAGTGGGATTTGGATCCTACAGTTTCCATCACCAGTGACTGACACCGCCAATTATACCCTGCCATTTCTTGTCCAGTATTGTATTTGAACAGTATTGGGCTGGGAGCAGCTCTCCATTCTGACGATGTCACAGTGGCCTGTTGGCGGGGGGGGGGGGGAAGCAGCACTGCAGGGCGCATGGAAAAGCAGCATCGTCTTAGCAGCTGTTATATCAGGGCAGGATTGGGCCAAGTAGCCCCGTGAAAGGGGAGATATCCCTCCCGTTAGGGGAGATATCAACATTTGAATGGTCAGGTCCACAAGCCTGTTCAGACAAACTAAACTACAGGATCAATTGACTGATTGATTTAATTTTTAAAGCAGTGAACATCTTCGTAACATCAGCGTACTTTTCAGATGTCACGCTAAGCGTGTGAGATGGGGACAGTGAGGTCGCTTGCACCGTCTCCCGGTCAGCCTCAGACGTTGTGTGCAACCTCACTGTCCCCTGTCCCACATGTTCGGTGCAAATATTTGGTTTTCCATCCCTGAAGTTGAGGACCAAGGGGCCAGAGGCAAAAAATGGAGCTGAAAACAGGCTAGTGCAGTGCTTCCCAAACGCTTTCGCACCATGACCCACTTTTTTAAAACGACAATCTATCAGGTTGTCTGCAATTTAAAATCTGTCTCTTAAAATTTTCTTAGGTAATTTTTATTAGAAAATCTCCTTAGAAAATAAAGACAGATTTCTGCCTGCATGATTACCACTTTCTCCTTTACTCCTCTTATTCAGCTGGGGCTTTGTTTCTAGTCCTCAGTGGGGGTTTTATACTCCCCTCCCTTGTTTTAGGAAACTTAAAATCTACTTCTAATTTGTCGCTTGGATCATTTGCTTTCTAGTACCTAATATGAAATAAGCCCGCTCTCCACTTTCAGTTGAAGCAGTCGTCCCCCCCCCCCCCAGTAATCACTTGTTCTTCTCTTGGGGAGTAAGACCCTGTTATCTCAGTAAGCCTTCAGTCAACAGGTGGAATGTCAACCTTTGAGGAAATTGCTTTGATGTGAGCGACGATCAAGGACGTGTGCATCTGCTCTTCCATGTCAGAGCTGTATCTCAGTTCTTCCTTATGCTAAAGGACTTGGCCGTTGGCCACAAAGAGCTGTATATATGCAGGGATGCTGGAGCCTCAGCCTTCACCTGTCCTCCAGACTTCTTCTGGTCTCTCGTCAGTGAGTCTGAGATCTCAGTCGGAATCCCACCATGAAGTCTCTTTTCCTCTTCCTTGCTCTTGCATTCTTGGTACACGCCAAGCCAAATCCGGAGGGAGAACCGGCAGCTGAGCCTGGTGATGAGACAACAGACGCTGTGGTCCAAATGGCAGGAGGTGAGTAGAATTAAAAATGAAATCCATATGGTTCTGTTTTTTTAAGATAGCAAAGGCATCACCAGGGCTGTATAGTAACTAGAATAGATCATAGTCCAATGGTCATTCTAGCTGCCTAGACACAGGGTTTTGTCTCCCACACCCTCAGGCTTTCAAGTAACTGGAGGTCCAGAACTGAGGGACACCCCACAGCCTTCACATTCTTAGGGTTAGCTGGTCCTAGAATACTGTCTGCTCTGTGCAGCCAAGCCTAGACTGAGTCGCATACACACACAAGCAGTTACAGAGCTATGTACTGAGCATTAATTACAGAGCATAAATGGACCACTGATTCGCCAGTTTTCACAGGCACCTGACTTCTCATACGGCATTAGCTCGACTCCCAGCTTCGGAGGAATGATGGTGCTGGTTGTTCTCTGCCGCTCACCACATATCCGTAAAAGAACAGTGAGAAGGATCAGCCACAAGCAGAAGGCTGGAGGGAGAGGCAGGGTCTTCTCCTAGCCCTCCAGCCTTGCTTCAAAGAGAAATGGTCTTCTCCAAGTTGCAGGCAGCTTTGGAGAACAAAGATGAGTTGAAGGAAATATTTTTGTCCCTCTTTCTAAGTGAGAGAAGACTTTGGCTTCATTCCTGCGTATTTGCTATCGAATTGGAATCTCAGGAAAAGTCTTCTCTAGCAAAGTCTTTCAGAAAAGAACAAAAACAAGCCGAGATTTCCCCTGAAGGAAGCCTTTGTGTCCTCCCAAAGCTACCTGTGACATGGAGAAGACCCTGCCTCTCCCTCCAGAATTGTTGGTGCCTGTATATGTGTAGCCCTTTAATTACTGTAAGGTGCTCTTGAAGACGCTTACTGGGCATGCTCTAGTCTAGGGACATGTGACCTGCACACACAGGAGAAATCATCTACCAAGTGCAGTGGCACAACTCCATGGAATGGCATGAGAAGAGGAGGGAGCCCAGGTTAAGCCTGCAACAATAAAATGCAACAACAGGGAAGGGGAGTAATAAAATAAAAAATAAGGTAATGCATTGTACACAACACCTACCCCCATAACTAGGCCCTAAACGTAAGTGGTTTCTAGATAGAGAGAAAGAGAAAATCCTTAGGAAAAGGGATGAATGGCGCAAATAGAGCAGGAGGAGGATGTAGAGAAATGAAAGACCTGGGTGGGGGAGAGAGATGAAGCAGGAACGTCCCAAAGTCCCAGCTGCACCGCAAGCCTGTGGCTAAGTCTTTGTACGCTGTAGCTGAACTGGGGCTTCAGACAAGGAGTGAGTCCTTCAGGGGGCCATGCAAACACTTCACCCACTTGCAGTGGAGGAAAACTTGCCTCTCTCACTGTGGGGTCCATCTAGTTGTCAACCAACCACTGCGATATGAGGCTGCCTCTCCCTGCAAGGACTGAGTAAAAGTCTGGGAAGGGGCTGTAACTTACTGGCACGCGGAATGTAGCAGGTTCCATCCCTGTCAGTGGCAGTTCAAAGGTGCCGTTAGCAGGTTCTGGGGAAAACCTCTGCCTGGCGCCTTGGAGAGCGGCTGCCAGTCAGAGTTGACAGTATTGGCCAGGTGGGCCAGTGGCTTGACTCAGCATGTGGCAGGTTCTCACATTCCGCACAAGGTGGAGCATGGACTGTATTTTCATCAAAGAACCTTTGTTTAAAATACAAATGATCAGTGCTGCCTTCTTTCTGTATACAGGGAATGGACCTGCAGATGCTGCTGCCCCACGGAATGTGGCTGGTTCTTGCTACAGCGGTCAGGGCTACTGCTACCCACGCCACCGGCTGTGCAGCTCAGGCAGGGTGTTCCTGGAGCAATTCAACACCTGTTGGAACAAGAAAGTGTACAAGTGCTGTGTTCCATGAAGAGCTGGATGAGGCCCTGAAAAGCCCCTTACGCAGAATGGTCTTCATCATAATCATCCAGAAAAATGTACTCCTCTCCTCTCAATAAATTGCCTTCTAATCACAGTTTACTGGCTTAAGAATCCTGTTTTGCTTCATATTTTCTGCTTGGATTCATGGAAATTTAGGCACAAGTGGGGACTAGAGATCCTTGCCTCCGTTTTCCTAACCTTTCATCACATGAGCCTGAGGCTCTCCAGAAAGGAAATTCTCAAAACCGCTCCCCTCACCTGCCTGTATTTCCTCTGACAGACCAGGATGGAAACTCTGGAGGTGCCACAGAGTTTGCTAGTCGTGAGAGCAAAAAAGATGAGAACAGCCTCGGGCTGGGTGGGTAGCTCAGTGGAGGAGCTCTCCAGTTTCAGGTGGGAAAGTCTGAAACCCTGAGGAGCTGCTGCCAGTCAGAGTCAACAATACTGAAGTAGATGGACCAGTGGTCTGACTCAGTACAAGGCAGGTGCCTGTGTTTGAACTTCATTGTCACCCTGAGTCAGCTGCCTGGTCCCTGTAGCACAGCAGTCTGTCTGCCACAACCACCAGCTAGGTTCCTCTAGGCAGATCAGGGCATGAAGGTAATAGTATTCTTCTGTCCCCTAGACCTGGTTCTCAGAGGTAGACTACCCCTGAACATGAAGGTTCCATTAGCGTAAGAGATGACCCACTCATCTGAAGAGAGAAAAATTTGCTGTTGCTTGAAAGCTGAGCTTGGACACAGTGCAAACACATTTCCCCAGCCCACCTTCTAACACCACTAGTTACATCCAGTGAGCCAAGTAGAGATTTAGCTCTCTGGGCTCAAGTCCATTTCACTCCCCCATCTTCTGGCAGAGAAAATAAAGCTTGTAGCTGCTTATTTCTCACCGTTTGACTCCGAGAAAAATGAGACTTGGCCCATCCTCGTCTCGCCTCCTTCTCCAAAGCGTCGTGTTAAGTCTTTCCCCAGCTTCCAGTGTTTAATCGGAAGTTTTTGTTCAGTTCCATTGCTCCCTCCAACCAGATTCCTGATTTTGATTGGGCAACAGATAATATAGTTTTTTTCTCCCCCAAGAGTTCATTAAGCCTTTGTCTATCCAGTGACAAATGGAGTCTGGTAGCTGCTTGCCCTCCAAAATAGGGAGGAAGGGGAACACAACCTCCTGGAGCATTTTGAAGGGACACACATGGGTACCAGATGAATCCTGCCCCTGGTAAGAGTGAGAGCAGCCAGCTCCATTGGCTGCAGCTAATGCCAGGAATGCTCTTGCCAGATGCAATTACACTGGGCTCGGAGTTGAAAGGGCTATCCAGGGTTTTAAGGGAGTTGCTAGGGCCTGGTGGGCCTTTGAAATTCTTTGGCATTTGCCTTGCTGACTTTGACAGACTTTTTGGCAAATGGCCAAAATCCTTGGCAGGAGCCTAGCCCGGGTATTCCCAACCTGTGGTACGCGTACCCCTAGGTCAGGGGGGAAACCTTCCCGGGGTCAGGACGACGCGTCTGGGATCTCGCCGCCACATCCATCGCCGCGGCCGAAAACGTCTGTTTTACCTGCACTGGTGGGCAGTGGATGTCCGGCGGTGTGTGTGGGGAGCCTGCGGACCCCTCCGCAGGCCTCCCCAAGCGTCGGAGCAGAGCTCCAACGTGATCGCAACCCACTTCCGGTTTCGCCGTAAAATCGGAAGTAGGTTGCGATTGCGTCGGATCGCTGCTCCGATGCTTGGGTAGGCCTGCGGAGGGGTCCACAGGCTCCCCACGCACCCCGCAGGCCATCCACTGCCCACCAATGGAGGTAAAACAGATATTTTCGGCCGCAGCAGTGCGGTCCCAGTCACGCCGTCATTGTCACCACGGGTTGCCACGCCCCTTAAGGGTGTAGCAACCCTTTGTTCCCAGCTAGGGCGTTGCAACGCCCCAGTTCGGTAACCACTGCCCTAGGGGTACGCAGACCATCAGGTGGGGGTATGCGAGAGGCTGCTCCTTGTCTCCCTTGATCAGCTGTGTGTCAGCAAGCCAAGTATTTTTAAATTCAAACTGCTCTGCAGTTTCACTTTCATTTTAACTTTAGAGCAGAACTTGGGCGGAGGGTTCCTTGCAACATGAGGAGGTTTGCCTGCTTTTGGTGTGTCTGTTTATCTCAGATAATAACAGATAAGAGACTGGATGGGGTGGGGAGGAGCTGATTTTGGGAAGTGGGAGAGGGAAAAGATGGCTTGGAGAAAAAAATCCTGGCATGTGTCTTTTTGTACTAACATGAGATCAAGCTCTCTGTTTAGTTTTTTCCTTTCTCTCCCATCGGTGCAGTGATTTTTTTGTAGCATTGTTGTAGTTGAGAAAATGAAATCCCCCCCCCCCTTTCAGTCTCTCTGATTTTGGGTTGGGCTTATTTCTGTAGTTGAGAAAATGCACGTGCATGCACCCACACACACCTAAAGATTACATTTTTTCACATTTAAAATTGTTTTAATACTTTTAAAACGATTACGTTTTAAACTGGCAATTAGCAGGGGTACTTCAGAAAATTGGAGCGTGACGGGGGTACCCGGACCTCCGAAGGTTGGAAACCCCCCTAGCCTAACCACTCTGTAAGCTTATGACATTTTGGGGCCACTCTTTTATGCCAGGCTGATTTGGCCTTTTGAGGCTTAAAAGGCACCACCTGAAAAAGCAGAACCTGGCGGGAAGGTTGCATGGTCAGAGTCAGACGATGGGACCCTAGGCATCGTAAGTCCAATGCCTTAGGAGGAAACAGTCTAATCTTTTGATGCAGATCCCAAGGAGAAAGACAGCAGAGAGATGGAGAACCATCAGGGCCCTGCTTGCTGGAATGTGGCAGGACCAGAGTGAGCAGGAAGGACAACCAGTGCAAGGATCCCCTCCTCCACTGCAGAAAAACAATGTGGTTACTGACACCTTTGGCCTTGGGGGGTGGACTCATCGTTTGCAAGGTGTTTGTCAGTACCTAGAGATAAGTCACGCCCCTGTTGATGTACAAAGTTCCTTCACCCAAGGTAGATCTTTTCAAAGAATGCAATGGCCAAGGGCCCCTGAGCACAGGCGGAATGCTGTGCCCATGAAGGAAAGTATTCCTTGCTTAATGGAGGACTGTCCCAGTGTGCTGTGGAACTGGGTGTGTTGCAACTCCCTCCTGCCTGCCTGGGGTAGAACATGCCAGATCCACTGGGCCATTGTGGGAACAGGATGCTACACGAAGTGGGCTCTTGGTCTAATCCAGCAGGGATTCCCTTAAGATGTCAAAAGCAGAACTGCACCCCTCCTCTTCTGCTTGGATGCGAGGAAAGAGCCAACTCCCCCTGCCTGTTATTCATGCAGGAACTTGGCAGGCTCAGTATTATCTTCCTTTGGAAATTCCACACCGAGCACGCAACAGAACAGTACAGTCTGAGTAATAAGCATCCCTTTATTCGCCGACACCATTACAAAAACCGATTACATTAGCAACCAAAAGAAAAGGAGGAGTGTTTACTTGAAGGTGGAAGCCAGAGGCTGCTACTCCTGAAAATGCATCTAAGTAAAACAGTGTAGACCGTCAGTATTAAAATTTTATTGTTTGTTGCTGTCATTACCATGTCAGGTGCATGTGTCTGAAGAAGGTTTACTGAGCATGGCAAAGATAAAAGGTTACACATTTACTGTAGCTTCAGGAATGTAAAGCTCTAATTATCCAAACTGGTTTTATTTATTATAAAACTAAACTCTGGAGGTGTCTACAGAGTCTTCTTCTTCATCTTGTTTAAATCAGTAGTCTAACAAGGAGTAGAAAAGACAAAACTCTGTTCAGTGTTTGACGAAGTAGAAAGGGCGAACACATAAATAAGGCTTTAATTTGGCAAAATATAAAATACAGTGCCTTCTGCTACCCCCAAATTAACGATCTCCCCATGATTTCATTCTGCAAAAATAAACAGAAAAACGTAATATTTTAACTGCTGTAAAAATATTGCACATTTATATACAAAGAAGGAGAGTGAACAACTTTTGGATTAAGTGTTAAATGTAATTAAGACTTCTTCTGTCCATATGGCAAGACTAAATAAAGGGGAATTCAAAGGGGATTTGAATCCCCTTTCCGTTCTGGGGCCTCCCATTTTCGCTGCACCACTGGTTACAATGGTGGCGTAAGTAGGATCGGATTGCGCCCTAAGTTCGCTTTGTGAACTACTCTGGTCGAAAAATGGTACACAAGTATTCTTAATAATAATAATAATAGGATTTTGAGGAACATGCTGTTTTGGGTCTGAAAAGAGACCTTGTGTCAACTAACCAAAATCAAAGTTAGGCAAAACCTGTAGGAACCCTGTTCACAAGCCAAGAGACAGGACTAACATGTAATTCCTATTATAATTCAGGCAGTGCTTTCAGGAAACACCATCCAGGTGGTTCAAGACAGTGAGTCGTGGTGCACAAGACAGGGGCAAGAGACCCACTTCCAAGGACTCTCAGCAGCTGGACCAAGGGGAAAAATTCTTCCCAAAATATAGCAATCAGTTTAGGATCCAGAATATGGAGCTATGTGGCCAGATCTACACATGCCCATGAATGAGGTGGTAGAATCTTCCGCTAGCAGAAAAGACTGCTTCAAGACTGCAGGTGAGGGAAGTGTGTTCATATGTAAAACACATTCACTCTGCAAGTAAAATAGTGAGGCAGAGCTCAAGTTTCTCCCCCAGAAGTGCAGGAGGCATTCAACAGTGGCACCCACTACCTGCACCCTCAAGTGCCACCTCTGGATTCTAGTGCCTCATTCTTTTCCATGTGTTAAGCCTGGCCGGAGTCTCTCCAAAATTCCCCTAACTACCGAACATAAGCCCACCCTCCCCATGAGCAACGGGTAGCAAGTGCCACTATACTCTCCTACCTAGTAGCTGGTAGTGTTCTTTTCCCTTTGCAAGCATTTGGCTGACTGACGCAAGCAGCTTCTTGAGATGGGCAAAATCCTGACAGAGATTCGTGCCTGTGTTTACGTTTTTACCAGGTCCTGCCTGAAAACAGATTGGGGGGGGGGGGGAGAAAGCAGTTAAGAAGACACACACATCAGTATAGTCTGACATCATGGATGAAACAGGCAGGACAAAATAGGAACGCTGCATTTTAGGATACAGGGTAGGTTACTGGTGGCCCAAGTCCCCACTCTGTCTCCCAGGGGTTTTCCCATGTCTCCCAGGACTGCTCCTGCATCCAAGGGCTCCACGAATGCACCTCAGACACATGCTCCTGTGCAAGCAGATACACAGGCAAAAGGCTCTTTAATTCCTCCCCAGAACAAGTATCAAGAGGCTCCGGCTGAATTATTGCCCTTATTATGCTCAACTGCCCACTTCAAGACACAGGCAAGGGTTAGGGTATAATCCCTCTTTCCCCAATGTCAAAGTCTCCCCTTTCCTACAAAAAAGAAAAAAATCCCCACACTTTCAAATGTCAAAAAGAAGAGTTCTCGCCTAGTCTTTTCCTGGACATGCTAACTTCCTTCCTGCATGGGTTTTATTTTTAAATTAAGGAACAGATTGGAGCCTGAAATGGTACTGCCATGACACAGCGAAAACTAGACCATAATGTGTGCACAAACTCTAGGCCTCTAGGTACATATACAGAGGTACATATACAAACTCTAGACCGTCCTGGTACATATACAGAACTACCACCTCTGGTTGAGCATTACTACATTGCAGCTGATAGAGGACAGAGGTACACATGGCCACTAATCACATACATTTATATAGGTATCCCCCGCTTAATGACGGGGATACATTCTGAAATCCCCGTGGTAAAGTGAAATTGTCATTAAACGGGTCTTGCTGTGCTTTGAAGTTTAGCAGTGGGCATTAAAGCCCCAGCGTTAAACATCCAAGCTCTTACCTTGTCCATTAGCTGTTTGGCTTTAGATAAGGGCTTTCAAGTTCAGCGCTATGCTTAAAGCCCCAGTGCTGAACTTCAAAGCCCTTTATCTAAAGCCAAACAGCTGAAGAGATGGGGATTTAAAAAGATGCACCTTCTAAAATCCTTTGCTCTTTTTTACTGGGGACCTCTGACACATATCTGGATTGTTGTCATTATATCTGCGATCCGTCATTAAGCGGGGGACACCTGTACATCTGAAAGCATTAGCCCCCATAGATGACCTAAATACTATACTTCTATAGTGCTCACCTGCAGGCCTCCAAAAGGGAGCTTCCCCAGGCATGTGTGTAAGTGAGCTGGGCCTGAATGGCTTGACACACACTTCGCTGGGTCATCCAGGCCATAGCTAAGTGGAATAATATATTCTTTCCATGCAGAAGATTCCAGGTTCAATCCCCAGCACATCCAGGTAGGGGGCGAGGACGAGTCAGATCATTAATCCACCCAGGGTTTCAGACAGGCGTCTTTCCTACCTCCACCTGGAGATGCTGCCAGGGCGGACCTTTTGCATGCACACTATGTGTTCTACCACTGAGCAATGGCCCCTCACAAGTATCATCCCAGTGGTAGAAAGAGTGCAGAGAAGAAATGAACCGACATATGAAAGCTGGGGGGCGGGAGGCAGCTGTGGCCTTAGCAGATCTCCAGGAGAGCATGTTGCATTGTGTGTACCCATACAATAGTGATGACTGGGTAGCTCATGCTACCAAAATGCAAACCCAGACCCTTAGAGGCAACAGTCAAGTAACTGAGCTGTCTGACTCCTGCAGCTGTGTACTCTGCTGCCGATTCAGTGCCAAGAAAGGATTCTTGCAACATGTATGTGCTAGATGTCTCGTCCACAGAATCCCATGTCTAAGGAAATACTCACCGTTTGAGAGTCAACGTCACTGTTTTCAATCACATTGGCGTTTTCAACAGCATTTCCCATTTCCCTTTCTAGAGTCACCAGCGATTCCTGGGCCTTAAGGGAGAAAGCAACAGATTAAGAGGAGGCTTGGAAGGTAAATGGCCCAAACTGCCACATCAAGCTTCTCTGCATCTAAGAGAAAAACGAGTCCTCGCAGAAGGCAGGAGCATCGGCAAGGACTTGGAGAAGTTCTCTGCCTGTCAGCCTGCTTCCTGGCACTGGTGTTTCGCAACTGAGAAGAAGACTGTCCCGAGCTGGTTCGCCTGTCACACTAGAGCAGCCTCTTTCCCCTTCGAACATTAGCCCCAATCTGCAAAATGGGACCCCACTTTTAATGTTGGTTACTGCGTACATCTTCTCCTTTACTTTAAAAAATATTCCCAAAATAGAGACGGGGAGATGACAGTGATGCCACAGGCCAATTTGCGAGTCCGGGGGGGGGGGGGGGGGCATCAGTTGAAAAGGGGAAGGGGCAGTGGATGTGCACAGGCACACACACACAAACCCCTAAGTGTCAACCCTGAGGCTTCAGCAACAAAACTGGAGAAGGTATCCATGCTCACATCACCACCTATGCCTAGCTGTGATGCTTACTGCTGCTTTCGCTCCCCCTGTAGAAAGCCTTCAAATTAGAAGACCATCATGTAAGTCTTTAGGTTTTCGCAACCAGTGCAAATTTTTGAATTCAAAACAACATCGTCCAGGTTCTCTGATCGTTTATTAAAAGTAAACTGTCCTGACGTTTCATCAGGTAGTATTCCCAGCATCTTCAGAGGAAGAGAAAAACAAGCACAACTGCCCAAGACCATAATTTTGCTGCAAGTCTGTACTCATCTGAAAAAGCTGCTGGGGTGGGGGGGCAGAGAGGCAGTGTCTCTACATATAAGAGATATTTAACATTAACTGATGCTGCCATTTTCTTAGGCTCTGAACACACACTGCTGGGCTACCCAGCAGTGGCAACTACAGTTTCTCAGGGAAAATGCAGAATGTCAATAATGGCTGGTGGTGTGGGAAGCTTTTCACATTTTACAATTTTTGGTGTGTACCTAAAGTGTAAATGCAATAATTGTGCAATTAGCTTCAGCTTCCTGTTAAACGCACCAAGGTTAAATGTACCTGTGTAATGTGTGAAACAGTCGCTGCTCCAGAGCAACATAAATGCAAGACTCAGTGGGATGAAGAAAGCTTTCATCTATGCATTTTAAGGGATCGCTCACCTTTGGCAGGTCAACAGCTATTTTCTGCCTCTCACTCTGGTCAATGTTGAGTTTCGATACTGTCTCGTTCAACTGGGTTTTCAGCTACAAGAGATGAAGATAAGGTCAGTTGAATGCATCCTCCCCAGGGTATAGTCGTGCTTGGGAATAATGGCAGAGAACCACAAGTTAGCACACACAGTGGGGATTAGTCAATATGTTTTGCAAGGAGTGTCACGTAGTAGGAAGGTCCACCTGCAGAGTAAATGAAAAGGCACGGCAAATACTACAAAGCTCGAAATAGGGCTTAGAATTAGTGCTAGAACTCTAAACAAACAGATCCCTTGCGACGTCTACACTTCTCACCAGTCTTACCAGTAAATTCGCACAAAGCTGTTAATGCATATGGCTCTATTTCAGTGATCACCAGCATTTGGCTCAAGGTCTATGGAACAAGCAGCTGACCAAAGCCACTGACACCCAATCTCCCTTGCATTCTCATCTGGAGACAGGACAGTTTAAACTAAAACAAGCCATTCAGAACAACTGATATCTACAGTATGGTTTCCAGACACTTTGTCCCTTGCAGATCAATGGCTCTAAAAGCAGGAGGGTTCTCTCTTCCTCAGATTGAGGAAACCACTCCAACTCATTTTTAGAGTTTCCCAAGATGCGATTAAACTGGGCTGCTTTCGACAGGACCAGCCCTGCTCTTCCTTCACCAAGTTGCAGTAGCTTCTACCGTACAACTGGTAGAAGGTCCTCTCTCAAACAGGATTCAGGCTTTTTGAGTTCATCATGATCAGCATGGAGAAACTAGCTATTCTATCTTTCCCTTGAAAATGTACAGGCGCCCCCCCCCCACTGTATCTGTGGGGGATATATTCCAAGACGCACTGCAGATACCCAAAACTGCAGATAATACCGAACCCTACATAAAAACAAAAAAGTCATTTTTTGTTGGGGTAGCTAACCTTGCAGAGAGCTTCAGGGTGGCCTGCAAAGAGCTGCAGAATGGCCAATGCAATGGCTGCGCAATGCATTCTGGGGCACTAGTGGAAACTGGCTTGTCCAGAGGTTCCCAGACTGGGGCGTCGCAGCACCCGTCTGGGATTAATGGTCGCAATGTGCAGTGACAGTGGCAGTGCTTCTGGGATTGTGCCGCTGAGACAAGGGGCGTAAAACTCACCCAGTAGTCGCACCAGGCTTTTGGAGGGTGCAGGGAGAGTGATTCCTCTCTGTGGGCCTCCCTACGCCCCAAAACGGCTCCCTGACACAAGTGCAACCCACTTCCGGTTTTGGACGAAAACCAGGAGTCATGATCATGTAAGGGAGCCGTTCTGGGGCATGGGAAGGACCTCAGAGGGGATTGTGGCCCCCTGTACCCTCCAGAAGCCCAGCGTGACCACTGGATGAATTTTACTCCCCCTTCTTGTCTCAGCAGCTCAATACCGGAAGTGCCAGCAATGCCGTCGCCACCCCCACCCCCAGGAAAGACTTGCAAGGGGGGGGGGGAATTTGGGAACCTTTGGCCTAGTCAATTAAACTAGTCATAAAATGGTCATGGAGAGCTGTAAAATGGCCAGGGAGAGCTTCAAGATGACTGAGGAGAGCTTCAGAATGGCGCAGCAAGCTTCAGAATGGTGAGGATCGCTTCAATGGCATGGCTAACAATGGCACAGGACCGCAGATAACTCAAACCGTGAATACATGACCTGTGGATACGGGGGGGGGGGGGGAGCAACTACACACATTAAAAGCTTCCTAAGTCAGATCACTGGTTCATTGAGCCCAGCACCGTCTGACGGGCAACAGCTCTCCTAGGTTTCAGGCAGGGGTCTTTCCCACCCACCCTCTATCACTAGGTCCTTTTAACTGGATATGCCAGCAATTGAACATGGGGCTTTCTGCACACAAAGCTCCATCACCAAGCTATGGGCCCTTCCCAATGTACTCAATTCCAGTTTCAAGCAAATTGGAAGGACTACCCCTCTGCAATCAGGCTAAAGCTTTATGTGTAGCCAAGAAACACAATGCTGCATTCTGTGGCACTTGCACAGTATAATATCTTTGAATACAAAGAAAATTAAGGGTTTAGCCATCAAGCAATTGGGCTTCCTTCAAGAGGGGGAAAAAAGGACACCACAAACAAGCCCTGCCAGCCTCAGTCACAGTTCCATGTAACTCCTAATTCAGATAAACCAGCAATTCTATGCTTGTAGCCAAGCTCTGTCCTCCTGTATTTAGCAAAAGTTGTTTTTCACATTCACAAAAGAGACTTTAGAGAAGGAGTGGGAGAAGAGAGAAAGCAGGCACTACAACACTAGCCATGGTATTAAGAGGCAGAGAAAGACTAACTAGAGGTTGCAAAAGACAACAAAGCTGAGCTCAAGTGGTTAGCAACCAGACAGGATTTGGAAAGGTTTCTCCACTTGGGGAATCAAGCAGATCCTGTGGAGAATAGGCTGCTTACCAAAGTTAACTCTTCATTCTGCCTTACTGCTTCAGAATACGAGTCATCAAGTTTTTTCTGCAACTCAGTCAACAGATCTTTGAGCTGAAATGAAGTGTTCAGAGGCTTTAAGATGCATCTCCTTACATTCCCCCTTCCCCTGCATGAGCTCAGTTTATCAGTACGTTCGCTGACCCTGAAGTCACAGGCCACACCAACGGCCCATTTTCATCTTGAAGCAAGCATTTTATCACTGGGCAAACGAAGACTACGGGGGAAGGGAGACAAGGCATGAACAACTGCAGCAGCGTTTGGAAAAGCAGTTTACCTCTCGGACTTCAGAAACATACGTTGACCGCTCAATTTCTGCTTTCTCTAGTTCATGTTCTAAATGTTCTCGCTCCTTTTTAAGCTACAAAAGAAAAGACAGAAAAAGAGCCGTCATCAGCTACACAGGTCCATTTTCCCTTCAATCATTTCCACTCAGTCTCACATCTCAATTAGGATAACCTCTGGAAATGTGTATCTTTGAAATTATTTCCCTGGTACCAAAACGGGTTTAAAAAACAAAAACAAAACACCACTTAACTCACAACTACAGCAGCCTAAAAGTAGCCCCTTGTTCAGGTTATAATGTAAAATTTCTGAAAAAAATGGCTGCTATTTAATTTACAGTTTACAAATATTCTGCCCTCTTAGACAAGAGATGAACAATTGTTATGATGTTGCAATGAATGCCCTGTTTCCTCCCCTGAAAACTACTCCTGCAACAATCTTGTCTACAGCTGTCAAGCCTCCTATGGAGACTGCCATGTGCCTATCAACAGGGCAGCCAAACTGATCTGTTTAGATATAGGAGTGGGATGGACAGGCCGGGTGGGATCCCCTCCTCCAATCAGGTAACTATGACATCAAACACAGGAACTTAAGCACAGGAATGCCTGTGTGTGTTTCTGCCAGGTCTCCCAGGAAATTCAGTCCTGGTTCATGGAAGGCATGCCCACTTACTCTCCAGTAAGCGCAGGGACCAGGATTCCTAGGCCAATGAAAGTAGCTAGCAAATAGGGACTGTATTTTAAACCTGTATATCGACAAGTTTAGGGAGTTAATTTTCTGTCTGATCCAAGCCAGCCTGCCGTAGCAGCCCGGCTCCCTCTGCTGGGTGTTATTAGTTACTGCATCCAATTTGGTCAAGCTACTTTTTGTGCCCATCCAGCAGAGTTCAGACATTTTCCATCAGTACTGCTGATAGTACTTTCTCTACCCCTTTTTCCCATCCTGTTTAATTCCTTTTCTTTTGGATTTCTAATAAACTAGTTACATTTTGGCAGTCTACTTGCCTACGTTCATGCTCACAGGTAATGCAGCGGGTTGTTATATCTGATCACTCATGGGCACTACTGCAATTTGATTTTAAATAAGAACCCCTGGGGTTCTGAGCTCTCCTCGGGAGGGGGGGGGTCCCTGAGCCTGGGGTGGTGGCAGTGGATAGAACTACCAGCCGTCATCCCCTGCATTCAGCTGCTGACCCAGTAAAAGAGGAAAGCGGAGAGCAGGAAGAGATGCGTGAAATCTAACCACTAAACAATACTCCTTTCAGACTGTGGCCTCTCTCCTGCTACCATCCCCGACAGATGTAGACAGTTTAAAAAAGCGAGTAAGTAAAACCAACATACGGAATCAACTGCTTTGATTTCTTCCTTTAATCTTTCTACCTCATGTTCCAAGGGAACGACTGATGAGCGCACCTGCAATTACAGAAACAGAACACACCCACCGTCACAGTTGCCCTAAACCGCAGCTCAGCCACCACTCAAAATAGCATGGTGCTAGTTTGGAGGGACAGCACAGCACTGCCTTTCACAAACAGAACTGAAGTTGACCGCCATCCCACACGTCCCAGCACCTGATATTCTGAAGTATGCTGCACGGGAATATGGAGATTTTGTTTAGTTGATAGCCAACATGAGGCTTATCCTTCGTGACTCTGTCCAACCCCTTTGTTGGAAAAAAAAAAAAGTCATCCAAACTAGGAGCAGTGAATTCCACAACAGGACTTCCTTCTGTCAGTCCTAAGATTCCTGTCCATCAATTTCAATGGGCAACCCCAAGTTCTAGAATTATGACTCATGTCACCTAATGGTGGAAGGTTGGCCACCCCTGCTCTAACCAATGGCCTCTCACCAAAGGGACAAGATCTGTCATGGCTCTTGCAACAATGCAACGGCAAGCTGCAGGGATTCATGGGAACATCTCCCAAGCCTGTTGAAATACAGACTCCGCTCACCTTTAGCAGGGTTGCCAATGAATAGGTCAGAGATTTATGGGAGAAGACACTCCCTCATGCAAATTCCTAGGACAAAATATTCTACAAGGAGAGGTCTCTTGGTGGAGACTCCAAGTTATGGAGGCAGTTACCAGCTGGGATTCAAAAAACTCTGGTACCCTGGTCCTTTTAAGCAGGCTTTAACAGCTTGTTTATTCAGACAGGCTTTTGTTTGTTTCACGCACCCATTTGGTTTCAGTCGTTACTGTATTGTATTTTACACCTAAAACCTCCTTCAGATAGTTTAAGTGATGTTTTAAATTTCCTCTTAATTTTTGTCTCTCTCTTGAGCTGCTGAATTGAAAGGTAGGTTATATATTTTCTAAACGTAAAACTGTGCAATGTGAAAATATCTTCACTTAAGCCTGAGCTTAATATTCTAACGTTCACCAAGAATTCAGAGTTTGATGCTGGAAATGCAGACACACACAAATGTTAAGGGGGGGGGGGGGGGAAGACTAAGAAAAGCTTTGAGAACAGGAATGTCCCCAAAATACCTGCTGGAGTTCTTTCTGCGATTCTTCAGTTTTTATTTTCCATTTGCTCTCCTCTTCTTCCACACTCCTCTGTAGTCTTTGCAAGATTCCCTCCTAGTGACAGAATTCCAGTTACCTCAAAACTCACATGAAATGGAAGTGGGTGGCAATTTCACTGGACACAAACAAAATTTATGGCTCCCCCTACCGTCTCTGCAAGGACTGCTTTATACTTTTCGCACTCCTGCTGCAACATGACATGCAACTCCTCTGCCTCTCTCAACTTCTGCTCCATTGCCTGTGAAAACAAACACATCTTGCTTGCATATTATGGGCAGGTCAGTAGGGCAAAGCCCTGACTTGCTCAGATATCAAAGTCTGCAGCTGCATTTTAGAAAACTACTGCTGCTGCAGCAGATCTTCCATGAGTCAAATGGGAACTAGCTTCTTCTCCAATGGGCTATGTGCAGGCAGTATATTTTTTTAAGTATTTCTGTGTTTGGGGGTATCCCACCTTTCCTCTAAGGAGCTCAGGAAGGCATATATGATCTCCCTGATCGTAATCGTACAACTACCCTGTGAGACAGAACCAAGAGAGAGGCTGGGGATGTGTGGCAGGTTCACTATCACCCACATTGCTCTGTGGCTGAGTGAGATTCAGAACAGAGTCTTCCCAGGCCTAGCCCAACTCTACAACTGCTTCAGCTTTTTTTAATATCTATGTTTGCTTAAGAATTTGAGTGAATAGCAGAGGGAATCATGAACTTTGAGAGCACTATATCTCAGGAGAAGGGGATAAATAGGGACAAAGACCAGTTAATAAGTTGAAAAGAATTGTTTTGATTAAGCAACTTGGGTTTCCTCAAGGAATCGTCGCACTATACTGAGACTACAAGCCCTTTAGGAAACGGCAATAACTTTGGTGGAATTACTGTAACTCATAGTAAGATCATGGCAAAGGGCACTGTCTTAATGATTTCAGTGGGAGAAATGTTTAAGCACAAGCTAACAAGTTTCAACTTCGGCTGGATTGTATCTGTAATAATTTATACTACGCATATTCATTATTCTAACAGCTTGATTTCGGGGTGTACTTTCCTACACCAAACAAATCGTATGGAGGCAGGGTTGCTTAAAACATCATTGCACATACAAATTGTACTAACCTTAACGTCTTGTGGTTGAGCTGTCTCTTTCGTATGTTCTCTTACTGCCTTTTCAAAACCACACATCCATTCGCTGTGACTCTGCAAGAAAGATGCATTAAACTAAGAGGCCATGCTCAGTTTAGAAAGGCAAAATAAGTCACACACAATAGCCAATCTCCTATTTAACATGAGCTCTTAGGGGCCAAATTACACCTTATGTTATCCTCTCGTACATAGTAGGGGATCAAGGTTCATCAGGATCTAGCTGTAGTTAGTGGCAAAGTGGTAAAGCCATCCCACTCCCCCCCCCCCCCCCAGCATCTTCGGCTTCCTCACACTTGTAACATTTTGACAGCCTGCTGGCTCTTTGCTTCATCTGACGAGGTCCATAGAATTGGACGAAACGTAGTGGTTCCTATGTGGTGTGTGCTTTCCTGTAAACTTTTTTATAGCTATTTTAAATGTTTTTAATCCTTTTTCTTTAAAAAAAAGTGTTTTTAAACTTTTTCTGGTTTTAAAATCAGTTTTTAAAGGAACGTATATATTTTTGGGAATTTGATGACACGTGGCTTTTATTCCTGGTTTTAATCCTAAGACTTTGTAAAAATGTGTTTGAAGAACTTAATCTGATGCCAAAGGAAACAGGCTTGCTGGAAGATTAGGGACTTTGGAATATCTTCTGTTACATCACAATTGTGACATCTATTTGGCAGAGATTGAAAATTTAGAATTATCTGGCAGCATGGAGGAAGCGGAACAGAGTAAGCAAGACGGCTGCAGTTCACATATGGCAGGGTGCTCTGAGGGCAGCACTGGGAACTGAATGACAGGCAGCTAGATGTGACCGTGCACACTTCGACAGACAGGCTGATGACCCCTTATCCGGACTTCTGAAATCCAGATTATTCCGGAATCCAGACATTTTTGGGGCTATAACTTAAAAAAATTATCCAGCACCTGGCTGGCATATCGCAAGGCATGCTGGGGCACAAAAAAATTATTAAAATATTGTATAAAATTACCTTCGGGCTATGTGTACAAGGTATACATGAGACAAATGAATTGTGTGTTTAGATTTGGGTCCCATCCCCAAGTTACCTCATTATATTTATGCAAATATTCTGAAATCCAGACAAATCCAAAATCCAGTCAACTTCCCATCCCAAGCAGTCTGGATAAGGGATACTCAACCTGTACCGATACATTCAAGTGGTCAGTGGGGACACAGAATGTACTTTGCAGGTGACACTAATCAAGCAGGGAAGGCCTCAGTGGCGTCGCGACGACGCGCGTCACCCCAGAGCGGGGGCGCGCGTCGCCCTTAAGGGGGAGGCTCCGCCCCCGCGCGTGACGTCACGTGCAGGAGCAGAGCGCCCTCCCCGCTCCGTTTTTGGCTCATTTTGGAGCCAAACGGGCACAGGGGAGGGCGGGCGGGCCTACCTCCAGCGCACAGCTGTAAGTGGGGGGTGATCGCGCGTCACCCCTATACGCGCGACGCCCCCCGGCAGCCCGCCCCCCCCGCTTCCCCCCGTCGACGCCAGTGGAAGGCCTCCTCCTGACTTCCCACCCAGCAGACTGTTTTCATCAGGTGTCCAAACCAAGAAGTAGAAGGCAAAGAGAGGGTTGCGAGGAAGAAGAACCAAAAGGATTACCCAAATACTTTTTAACTGTACATCTTCGAATGTCTGGCGGAAAGGAGATTCAAATCTTAAACACACACACAAAGCAAGTGTCTGTGTTCTCCTAGATTTAAAGATGTCCTTTTGGTTACAACCAGAGTCAAGTTGGGTAAAAATTAAAAGGGCTAAATCAGTGCTCCAAAAGAAATCCAAAACAAGAAAGAGTGCTGGGAATTGGAGATGCAGTGCCCTGTTCATCCAGAATTGCTATTAAACTCATATCTCCAATCTGTAAAATGGGAAGAACGGATCTGCCATTGCACAGGTTTGGTTATTGTGCTTTGTCTCAGGAACGCTTACAAGAAATAAACTTGCACACATACAACAATACAACCATTAAAAGCAGCAGCAAAAAACTCTGCAAGGTGAACAAATAAAAATGACTTCTAGAAATTCATTAAACACACACAAGTGGGAGTAAAAGTAAAACTAAGTAAAACACACACATACATCACATGATGCTGAACAGGAAGTAAAGGAGGTGCCTACACCATGTGCCAATGGAGCGAGTCCCACAGTTTGGTTGCTACAACAGAGAGGGCACCATCTTCAGCAGCTAGCTCTCAACTCGGGTGGTGGGGGCACTCAGAAAAGAGCCTCTGAAACAGATCTTAACTGGCAGGCAGGTTCACCTGGGAAAACTTCTGCTAGTCAGGTCCCAGACCATAGAAGGCTTTAAAAGCTTAAGACCACCAGTGCTTTGAATTGATCCTGCAAGCAAACTGACAGCATTGAAAGAGCTGCACTGGTGGTTAATGTGTTATTTGTGATCAGCCACAGTTAGCAATCTGGCCATTGCATTCTGTGCCAGTTGAAGATTCTGTTTAGAGGCAGTCCAACGTGTAAGACGTTCCAGTAACCTAGCCTGGATGTTACTAGAGCTGGGAGAATTCTCTCTCAGAGACTTCTAGCCATGCCCCCGTCACTCCCGCTCAGCCTGCTGTTACCAGCACTGTTGTGATGATGGAGGGGGTGGGGAAAGAAGGGCAAGAGAAAAAGGAGAGCCCATGTGCACTTGGAGAGCCAGTGTCATCAACGCAAGTAGTACTGGGCTGGATGGATTAGTGGTCAGAGGCGTCGCCAGAAAGGGGGCGGGGGGGTCGCCGCCCCGCCCGCCCGGCGCCCCCCTTATTTTTTAAAATGTTTTTTTTTTTCGGTTTTTTCCCCGCGTTTTTTTAACTATTTTAGTGCTTTTTAAAGTCCTAACGGGGCATCTGTATATGTATGTATGCATGCTTTCGCCACTTATCTTTGGTATGTAAGGCTTCCAGGGCTGTTCCAGCGACGATCTTCTTCCAGCTCCGTAAAGGCGCCAAATGTAAGGCTTCCAGCTGGAACAGCTTCGTTGTTCTGCGCATGCTCAGTTTACTAAAATGCTCACAAATCAAGCATGCGAAGCATGCGCAGAACAACGAAGCTGTTCCAGCTGGAAGCCTTACATTCGGCGCCTTTACGGAGCTCGCGCCTGGGCGCTGGGAGAAGATGCGCCCGGGAGCTGGAAGAAGATCGTCGCTGGAACAGCCCTGGAAGCCTTACATACCAAAGATAAGTGGCGAAAGCATACATACACATACAGATGCCCCGTTAGGACTTTAAAAAGCACTAAAATAGTTAAAAAAAACGCGGGGGGGAAACCGAAACCAGAGGAGCCCCGCCCCACCCCCTGAGCCCTCCACCCCTCCGCCCTGGGGCCCGCTGCACCACCGCCCCATATCTGAAGACGCTTCTGTTAGTGGTCTAATTCTGTACAAAACAGCTTTATGTTTCATAAATGCGATAAAGAAACACCACCACCTGCTTTGAATGTATGCATAGCTCCAATATATCCCTAAGCAGACTTCGTAGACAATTTTGCTACATCAGAAAAGCGGATAGTGCAGAACAGCAAGAGCCTCTGGAGTTGCAAGCCATGAAGCCCAATCCTTCAGCTCATCAGTAGTGCCGACACAGCAGGACAGCCATGCTCAGAACGTGGCCAGCTGGCAGGCGGCAAAGCACAGGACTGTGGCACATCTTACCAAGTTGGAAGGAAGACACACCATAGGGAAGAGCTTCTGCAGGGCGTCTCTCATCTCTGCCTGAACCACCTCCACATGCTGCTGTCTCTCCTGCATTGACAGGGTAAAAGGAAAAACAACAACAACGAGTAAAGGCAAAAACAGTCCAACAGAAGGCCAGATTCATCTCTCTTCTTGGCCTAAGCATTCCTTGCCAAGTTTCAAGGCTACCAGTGTTGAGTGAACGCCACCCCTGCCATTCATGGCACAGTACACAGCTCCAGGATCACTATTAGACTGTCTTCTGGTGAAAATATTCTCAAATTAATAGAGTCTAATGTTCTGGCTTTGGTACTAATACAAATTTGAACTAAGCCAAGAAAGCGATACAGGCTGCAGTTTTCCAAGAACCAAGCAATTCTGGAGCAAAATGGGCCAATTCAAATACCTTATTTACAAAGCAATTAAACATTCCTGAAAAAGCATCCATCTGTACAGAAACCGGGGAAACCTGACAGTGAAGTGAGATTTCTCTTTTGCTGCCCCATTTTCCCCCTTCTATCAACTGCAGATAGAAATTCCATCTGATGAAGTGGACTGTAATCCACAGAAGGTTATGCTACCATCACTTTGACTGGGTAGGTAACATCAAAATCCTAGCTTGTGGTGGCAGATCTGCAGTGATGACTCCTTCGCCCATGTAGGTTGCCCCTTGACACTGCAGTCATCAAGTGATGAATACGCGAGTGTGAACCAGTCATTATTCTCATTGACTGCTGTTATGGCCTGGACCGGGGATTCAAGGAAGCAGGTTTGTTGCTCAACAACTGAGTATTTTTATAAGCGGGTACCCACAGCCTAGCTCTCTACTCCAGAGTGTATCTCATTCAAGCAAAACTCATTGCAATGGACCCTCACCCAATTTATCATGCATCCAAGGTCTGTCCCAAGAGACAGATGCTTGAAATTCTGATTTTTAGGTGATGCATAGGGTTCTTGAAACCTACACCAACCCCAACATATCCATGTGGCTGAGGGGCACACCAGTAGCTACAGTACACCAGTGCAGGTGTACCCCTACAGCACATTGCAGCACACAATCACAAGCATAAGAAGCTGTCATACAACCATGCTCTCAGTTCTCCTTCACTGGTTTTGTGATCTGCTCATACTAAAATTTCTCAGAACATGTAGAATTTTTGGTGTATCAGTGATGTCCCAGGAAGTAGTATTTAAAACGTCCAATCTCTTCACAAAATGGAACTTGAAGGACTTTGGACAAGTGATATTCAAAAAAGTTCTAGAACATTGGGTGAAAATGAAACCAGTTGTTAGAGCTGGACAATGTTTTTGCCATAATTAATCCTGCAGATGAATGCTCTTGTCTAGACCTCTCAAGATCAGAGGACAGGCAATAGCCAGTGTATACCCAGACGTGTATCTAGTCCCATATACTCCAACCCATGACAACAGGCCCTGATGCAACATAATGGACAGGTTTATCAAGAAGAACCGTAAATACATACCGTATTTTACGCTCCATAGGACGCATCGGTCCATAGGAAGCATGCATCCTATGGAGCATAAAATAGAGAAAAAAAATTGTCCTTACCTGGGCTTCGGGGAGGGCTGTGGGGGCTTTGGGGAGGCCTGCGCGAGCCTCTGCAGACCTCCCCGATGGTTACTTCGGCCCCAAACAGCGATTTTTGGCCATTTCCAGAATGGCCGAAAATTGCTCTTTGGGGCCGAAGTAACCATCGGCAGCTAGTTCAACCTCCTCTATTCACAATATCCCAGGCCCTAAAGCATCCCAAGGATCTCAGAAAATGCCCATTGAGACTTTTCTTGAAATCCTTTTAGGAAGGGAATTCTGTACAATCATCTCAGCAGTTTATTCTGCTCCTGAATGGCTCTTATTTACCTTGCAAATCTACTTTGTAGTATTCAAATTAATTCTTAGTGTAATTTGAGCAAATGGGATAACCCAGTGGCTCCCAAACTGTGCACTGTGGCGAACTCACAGAAGCACTGCAGGATGTCCCCAGCGGCCTCTTCTTTCCGGTTCTCCCGGGCGCCACCATCTTGGATCTCATGCGCGATCCTCACAAGGTTCAAGATGGTGGTGCCCAGGAGAGCCAGGAAGAAGAGGCCACTGGGGACATCCTGACAGTGCGCCATGACCATGGTAAGTTTGGAAACCACTGGGATAACCCACTAGCTTTGTTCTTGAAAATACCAATGTTTAAGTAAGATTTGATAAATTGAAATTGTGGAACTTCTATGAAGAAAATGTTTGGCTGAGAAAAATCATGCAATCATGATTTTTCGCTGAGAAAAAAAATCACAGTGAGGGCACAATCCTATCCAACTTTCCAGTACTGATGCCAATGGGGCATGCGCTGCGTCCAGCACAGTGCGGGTGAGGGGCATTCACGGAGGCCTCCTGCATCGGTGCTGGAAAGTTGGTTAGGATTGGGACCCGAGTCTCCCAAAATATGGGGTAGTACACTGTAGGCAACAGAGATAAAGTCTGAGAGAGATAAAACATTCCACCAAATTCCACATCTTCCTTGTAGGTTAAACCCATGACTTCTTATGATACTTGTTAGTGTCAATTGACAATTTGTCTTATGGTATTTCTGTAGTTTGGTTTATAAGTTACTGAAATTATCACCTCTCGGGATCCACAGAACAGATTTTAGATTTTGAATTTTTCAGGCGTGCGATGTTGTAACTGAGTGAGAACATGGATGTGACAATCTGATTCTGACAAGTATAAAAAGTGGGCCAGTAACACTCAGTTAGGGGACACTACTGGGAAGTGTAAAGCCAGTCCACTTCTAAGTCATATTGATTTCAACGAGAGAGAAAAGCACATGAGATAATATTAGGGTTCCAACCACTCATCAATTAAAAACCTTTTAAACTGACTACTAAGGTCTAGTTTGATTAGTTTGACAATTTTTTAAAAAATTTAAATACTCTTTTAAAGATGTAGATGTAGTACAAACACTACTAGTATGTAGCTAGTGGACACCACCTTAAGAGAAGCATCCCCCCTTCTCACATTCACACATAACAGGAGGGAAAGTCACTGCTAAAAATAAGCATGGCTTTCGTCAAAACCACAGAAGAATAGAACCACCCTTGAACTGAACCACTGAAAAGAGTAATTGTGGATTTAGTCATAGCAGGTTTCATTGAGTGACTCATTGTAACTGGAACACTCTTTGCAGAGAGGCTTGACAGATGCCACATTTGTTGTCCTTCCAGTACTTTATTTGACCATGGCATACACATTTGGAAAATAAAATTGATTTAAGGTTGCTTTATATCATACAACAGCCCAACCTAATACGGCTGGAGAATGCCCTGTGTGTTTAATTTCCTTGTTTTACTTCAGACTTCCTTTAAAAGTATGGGGGGGGCACTCTCTCATTTCTTAAACCTATGGGCATTTCTTAAACCTTGGCAAGGTTTTGGGGCACAAAACAAGTGAAGGTTCTGGATGGCCAACACAAGGTTGGCCAGGACAATTTCACCTTTGCAAAGAGAAAACACAGTCCTACAGCTCTAGCAACTGAACAAGCAAAACCAAAGAAGCCAGCATGCTCACAAATCAAAGGGGAAAAACGAGAAGTTTAAAGATGACAGGCACAAGCAGAGGTGAGAAGTACAATGAGAAAGAGCATTCAGAAAGAAGGGTATTTAAAACTGCAGTAAAAGCTAAACACTTCCATTTGATTCTAAGAGGCGGCTGCTGAATCACTTCTAGCTTAATGCATTGTTTTCTAGCAGTTAGTATTACAACCTTGGCAGTCTTGTTCACTTTGTCCTGCAGCAATTTTTCAGTTGAGGCCAATGCTTCCATTGCTTTCCAGTTTTTCTCCCGAAGGTCCTAATCGTTTTTAGAAAGAATGGTTTCAGTTCAGCCAATAATCAAACGGTTTCTGCTTTCACTTCAGAGAGCGAGTGAGCGGTTGCATTTAAGCGCAGGTTACTGCAAAATGACTGGTGCTCGTTCAAGATGAGGCACGCTAGCAAGACACCATATGCGATGTTAAAAAAAAAAGCGTTTGTATGGAAAGTTTCTAAAGCAAAATTGCTAAGTGCTTCCCCCGCCTCCCCATCTACATCCGACTCTAGGGCTACAATGACACTGCAACCAGGAATCCCAGACTTTGACTGCACTTGTGAGAAAGAAAAGGAGAAGTATTTGAAAAAGTGACCACACACACACACACACACACACACACACACACAGAGGTAACCAACCACCAAGGTTAGGCATGTTTCGTCAGCTGGATAAGCCAGAGGTTCACCACCACAACTGCAATCACTTCAGGGGCCAATTCAGTGTTCATTCACACTGGGGCAGACGAACATCTCAAGCCACTGTTCTCAGAGTTTTATGGTCAGAGTTTTAGAGTCGTGCTGTAGCGCAGTGGCAGAACAGAGTCTGCATACAGCTAAAGGGCCCAGATTCAATCCCTGGCAGCTCTAGTTATGAAATAAATTCAGGAAGCAGAGCTAAGAGAAACCTTTGCCTAAGACACTGAAGAGTCTCTGCTAGCTGGAGCAGACAATACTGGGATGGGTGGACCATGGTCTCCCCTGGAGTAAAGCAGCTTCCTACATTCACCTTCTTACGAAAGTGCTGGTGGTTGCCGTTGCCAAGATCAGCGCAAACGCGCCCTACACTGACTGGGCCAGGAGGAAGAACAGGAACTAGCAGTTCTGAACCATCCTTCCCTCCACCACAGTACTATGAGGAGCTTTACTCCCTCACTCGGGTTTCAAAGTTGGCAGTCCACTTCCACGTCACCGCCTCTGGTTCTACTCCTTTCCTTTCACCCATCTATCCCTGGACACAAAACAAGAATTAATGCTGCCAGTATTAACTGTCTTGTGGCCTTGTCTTCATAAGTAGTCTTACTTGTGCAAGTCTGAAGGACCCATATACACCAGGGCTGACGAGCAGCTCACAACCCACCAGGCCCAATGCAGCCACAGGTCACTTACGATGATTCGTCTGGTGCTTGATAAGCCTCCTCCTGCGAGGACAGGGTGGTTGTCAGGCAGGTGGGCAACATTCAGCTTGGTGGGTTGTGCTGGCTTGTATTACAAACGCATTCACTGACCACCACTAGAAATCTGTTTGGGTACATTTTACTTGCATGTAAAAAGGGAAAATTATTAGTTTTAAGTGGGACAAATCTTCTAATCTAGATTGTTAATTGATGGATCTTGTATTGTTCTTTATGACACTGGACGCCTTATTAAAAAAAGCACATTACCTAAATACTACAACAGAGATGTGTGATGTTGTTCCCACGTATTTATTCTCCCTATTTGTACTAATCAGCATTCATATTCTCACTGTAAGGTTAGGTCAGTATTTTCATCCCCATATTGCAGACGGAGGAGGGGGAAACTGAGGCTGAGAGAGAATGGCTTATCCAATGCCCTGTGAGCTCACAACAGAGGCTAAATTTGAACTTGGGACCATCCAGGTCCACAATTTGGCAAGTATGTGAGGGTAGCTCTCAGTCTCTTTAGACGGTCAACACCACAGAAAACTAACATGTTGTTTCTTGGCAAAAGGGCACCATCCCCACCTGCAAGTACAACAGCAGAATCCTAATCATGGTTTTCAAAGGCTTACAGGAAAGCACAGATACACAAATGCAAAATAGGCACCACCATGACCCAACCTCAGGTCCAAACAGAAGCTCAGTGAATTGCCGGCAGAAACGGCCTTAGCGACACAGAGGCTGCTCATTGGTTTTGAGGGCTGTGTTATGCTTCTCATTTTCATAATCAAGTTATATATTCATTACAGAACTCCCTAAGAAATTCTAGATACCCTAAAGTAGCTACACCCTTCCAGAGTACAAGTACAAGTACAGAGTACAAGTACAAAAGGTTAATACAGTTCTCTAACTGAAGGGTAGAATAGTCTGAACACTTTACCCGACTTACTTAGTGTGAGTTTTCATAAGACTTTTAACGGGCTGAATCTGCTTGTGGCTATCAAAAGTGCCAGGCTGCTCTTACTGGGGGTGGGGTGGGGGGCCTAGACCTTACAGCAGTGGTTCCCGAACTGGGGCATCATGACGCCCCAGCCGGGAACAAAGGGTTGCTACACCCTTAAGGGACGTGGCAACCCGCGGTGTAGACGACAGCGCGCCAGGGATTGCGCCGCCACCTCCACGGCCACAAACATCCGTTTTACCTGCATTGGTGGGCAGTGGATGTCCGGCAGGGTGTGTGGGGAGCCTGGGGACCCCTCCGCAGGCCTCCCCAAGCGTCGGAGCAGCGCTCCGACGCGATCGCAGATCGCAGCGCTGCTCCGACGCTTGGGGAGGCCTGCGGAGGGGTCCCCAGGCTCCCCACACACCCCGCCGGACATCCACTGCCCACCAATGCAGGTAAAACGGACGTTTTTGGCTGCAGTGGTGGGATCCCGGGGGCGTCGTCGCGACCCCTGGGAAGGCCCCGCTGCCACTTAGAGCAGCGAAGGGACTTCCCAGGAGTTAGGGAACCTCTGCCTTACAGGTTCAGCAGCAATAGCAGGTGTCTCGTGCACAGTCAGTCTCCCCCAAACATGATTTTGGGAACAGTTACTTACGTTGTTCTTTTGCCTCTGCTGCTCAATCGCATGTTTCAAGGCGCTCAATTCCTTTTGAAGACTGGCGATTTCTCTCTCTTTCCCAGTTATGCTGAAAAGGACAAGAGTCACAAGCTTGCAAAAATCCCTCCTCCACACAGAAGACAGTCCCATGACTCTAAGACAGTGGTTCTCAAAGTTCTCCCTGCAAGGTGGGGAGAACTTTGAGTGCTTGCGGGGGAGGGGCTAGCGGCAGTGATCCCGGGGATCGCTGCCGGGAAACAAAGGTGATTTGTGCACTTACCAGGGGGCCTGGAGCCCTCTGGAGGGTTTGGGGAGGCCTGCACTATCCTCCGCAGGTCTCCCCAAGCTTCAGAGCACCGCTTTACAGCCACTTCTGTTTTTTGCGAAAACCTTACAGCACTTTTGCGACACCTTACGCCAGCGGAGCACTCGCTCCGCCGGCCTAATTCTGCAGAGGATTGCGTAGTAAGTCTTGTTTATTTCAGATTGTTTTTGCTTCTTTTATGATCATTAGTTTGCCTGCTTGATTGTTTATATTTTGTTTTTTTGGCTGTTTTATATATTTATGACTTTATTGTATTTTAACTTTGGTTGTTTAGCTGCCTTGGGCCTTTTTTTAAAAAAGGGAAAGGCAAGCTGTAAATATTTTAAAATTTTTTAAAAAAGGGGATGGAGAAGACCACTAAAGAAGGAGACCAGACCAGGCAGGTTGGCAACCGGTATCTTATTGTCTCTGTGCAGGAACTTGGGAGCCCCACAGCTGCACATCAGGATAAGCTTATGCAGGATGAGCAGATAAAATGAAAGCTGCAAGTTGTGGGGAGCAGCTTTCACCCTTTGGCTCAAGTTGCCAGTACTTACAGCTGTAGAAGTTGCTCATTCCGGATGGCCAGAGATTCCTGAAAGAGATTAGCACACCCATCTGAGCTGAAGACAGGAAGCCAGCAAACATCTTCCCGGTTTTACCAATATTAAACCTGCTGCTTTCCACTGCAACACTGGAAGCAGCTCACCACTTCACGCAAGCTGGTCTTGCACAGTAATTCGGAGTCTGCCCTCAGAAGCGCCAAGTCAGAGCTCATCCATAAACTCCTCCTTGGGTAGCTCCAGGTAAACTACTGTATTATAGCCTCAACTCTCCCCCAACCTCTGTCCACTGCTCTACCTAATAGTGTTGTTTTAAGAGTTACTGAATTATCGCAGCAATTTTATTCGTATTTACATAGTACTTTTCCCAACATACTTTTACACACATGCGCTAGTTGTGTGTAGGAGAAGTGATCCACAGAGTTCAGTATGCATAACGAAATCCTAGTTAAGGGTAGTAGCAATAAGAACGTAAGAATAATAAGAACGTAACTTTCTTTCCATTATACACTTGAGCAAAAATTCCTGAATGTCTCAGGATCCCAACTAGATGAAACTAATACCCCGCATTGTTCCCCGTCTCATAAACCAGCTGGCTTGGGAGGGGAGGACCTGGATTGAGCCAACAGAATTGAAGCATCTAAATACTTGCCCCTGCATCACAACCCCAATCTGAATTCCATGCCCCCTCCCCCTCCCTAATTTTTTTTAGCCATCGAGGGAAAAACTTACAGGCAAGTTTTTGTCCTTAAGTTTCCCTTGCCATGGCCAACAGCAACTTTGGGGCAGGGGTAAAATTTAAGTTGAGGAATCCACACTGAGACAAAGTTCAGAAACCCCACAGCATCCAGTGGGCAATTTTGAGACAGAAAAATAAATGTGGCAAATTCAAATCAAGGAGCTCTCATGTCATGTCGGACCCAGAGGCGCCAATTGTAGATTTCTGGAACGATGTCCATCCTATGATCTTGAAGAACTCAGTCAGGGAATAAGGGGGCAGGTCCTCCTATGGATTAGGAACTGGTTGAAGACTAGGAAACAGCGAGTGGGAGTCAATGGGCAATTTTCACAATGGCGAGAGGTGAAAAGCGGTGTGCCCCAAGGATCGGTCTTGGGACCGGTGCTTTTCAACTTGTTCATAAATGACCTGGAGTTCGGGATAAGCAGTGAGGTGGCCAAGTTTGCGGATGACACTAAACTTTTCCGGGTGGTGAAGACCAGCAGGGATTGTGAAGAGCTCCAGAAGGATCTCTCCAAACTGGGAGAACGGGCAGCAAAATGGCAGGTGCGCTTCAATGTAAGTAAGTGTAAAGTGATGCACATTGGGGCAAGAAACCAAAACTTCATGTACACGCTCATGGGTTCTGAGCTGTCTGTGATGGATCAGGAGAGAGATCTTGGGTTACTGGTGGACAGGTCGATGAAAGTGTCGATCCAGTGTGCGGCGGCTGTGAAGAAGGCCAATTCCATGCTTGGGATCATTAAAAAAGGGATTGGTAACACTGGTCTACAAAAAAAAAAAAGATTTTTTTCTGGCCTGGACCTTTGCAGCTGTTTTAGACTAATTTCGGGGTGCCGATTCCAAATCTGGCATCAGTTTTTGTCTATCACATCAGGTTTTTGAGATATTAAATATTGCATTTGATAAAATCAATGAAAAATAGCAAATTTACACTGGTCTAAATTTTTTTTTTAACTTTTGCAGCTGTTTTAGACTAATTTCAGGGTGCTGATTCCAAATCTGATCTCAGATTTGCTGTATCACATCTCGTTTTTATGCTATAGGCATACCCCAAACCTGATGCCAGATTTGGAATCAGCGCCCCAAAATTACCTTAAAACCATTGGAATACGCCAGAAAAAGTGTGTTCACCGGGTATCCCCTTATCACGGTCCAATTTTCTGAACTACCCCCTGCTAATTACTTGGATTAATCAATTAATCGTTAAGTAAAAAGTACTAACACAATTTTAAATGTGAAAAAATGTCTTATTTAACTCGTGTGTGTGTGTGTGAGAGAGAGATGCAAGGATCTCTTTTTTTCCTCCAAGTCACACTTCCCAAAATCAGCTCCTCCCTCCCCTCCCTTACCCCACCAAGTACATTTTCCAACGTACAAAAATAAGCCCCAAATTAAAATCAGAGAGACAGAAGGGCTCCGAAAATAATTACAATTTAAAATCCATGTTAATTAACACTTAATTAGCTGCTGATGGGGTAGATAAGGGGCAGGGCTTGGTGTACCCCCAGCAAGAGGTCCGCATACCCCTAGGGATACCCGTACCACAAGTTGAGAACCCCTGTTGTAGCCATTGTTAGATCATGCCCTGCACAAGGAAAATATTAAATAAATGTGGATATCTACATAAAATGATATTATAAACACACTATCCTAAAAATACAGCACCATATTTTAACACTAAAGCAGTCACTGACTCGCAACAACTTGCAATCGTAAGTGACAAAGAGTTAATTTCGGGTAAAATCAATGAAAATGGGGTATGCCAATAGCATAAAAACGAGATGTGCTGAGGAATTAGCACCCTGAAATTAGTCTAAAACAGCTGCAAAAGTCCAGGCCAGAAAAAAAAAATTGTAGACCAGTGTAAATTTGCTATTTTTCATTGATTTTATCAAATGCAGTATTTGATATCTCAAAAACCTGATGTGATAGACAAAAAAACTGATGCCAGATTTGGAATCAGCGCCCCAAAATTACCTTAAACCCATCGGAATACCTTATGCCAGAAAAAGTGTGTTGACCAGTATAGTAAGACGGCCAATATCATTATGCCTCTGTACAAATCAATGGTAAGGCCGCATCTGGAGTATTGCGTCCAGTTCTGGTTGCTGCATCTCAAAAAGGATATAGTGGAACTGGAAAAGGTGCAGAGGAGAGTGACCAAAATGATTAGTGGGCTGGGGTATCTCCCTTATGAGGAAAGGCTACAGTGTTTGGGGCTCTTCAGTCTAGAAAAAGGCGGCTGAGGGGGGACACGATTGAGACGTATAAAATTATGCATGGGATGGGGAGAATGGATAGAGGGAAATTTTCCCTCTCACACAACACTAGAACTAGGGGACATGCACTAAAATTGAGTGGAGGGAGGATTAAAACAGACAAAAGAAAATATTTCTTTACCCAGCGTGTAATTCATCTGTGGAACTCCTTGCTGTGGTGATGGCACCTGGTCTGGATGCCTTTAAAAGGGGATTGGACAGATTTATGGAGGAAAAGTCCCTCACAGCTTACAAGCCATGATGGGGCTAAGCAACCTCCTGGTTGTAGGAGAAGGTTCTCTCAGTGCCAGGTGCATGCGAGTGGCGACTGGACACAGGTATCTTGTTGTCTTGTGTGCTCCCTGAGGCATCTGGTGGGGCCACTGTGCGATACAGGAAGCTGGACTAGATGGGCCTTTGGCCTGATCCAGCAGGGCTCTTCTTATGTTCTTATGTTAACACTTCTTGGATCTCTTCTTCCCCCACCCCCACAAGATCAACATTTGTTTTGATTGGCCAAACACTGACCTATTCACCCAGCTTACAGTATATGTATGGGAAGCAGCCTCTCTCTGAAGAAGCTGCAGTGGAACTGGGCTAAGCAAGAAAGGATGGAGAGGGCTCATGTCCTTTAGCACAAAAGGTACCCAAATAACCAAATTTCTCACCCCTCAAATTCATGGCTACAAGACAAGGCCCCACTTACCTCTGAATCTACCAAGAACATTTTGGATTCTGGGCATTTTGGGTACAAGGACATTTTGAATTCTGTTTTTTCCCCTCTCTCAGAACAGAGGAAACAGTCAGCAAGGTCATTCAGATAGGAGGCAAATCTTGCCTCTCAAGCATTGCAGCCAAAATTATTACACAGAAATGACAGAAGCCCTCCCGGCGCCCGGCGCAAGGGAGCGGGGCCTGCGTGACGTCACGTCGACGTGCCTTCCCCCCCCCCCCCCGGCTGGTTTTGGTGTCATTTCGGAGCCAAATGGGCTCCCGGGAGGGAGGGGAGGCGGCGCATCGCGAGGGTAAGTACGCCCCCCGCTGAATGCGCCCCCCACCCCCACAGCAGCTCCGCGCAAGTTCTACCTCTGTATATTACAACAAGGACTTCTATGCAGGCCAGATTCATCCTGCCCCCCCCCCCACACACACACACAGGGGAGAAATACCTGTTCACCATTCTCTTGCTTTATTTCCTGAACCTGTGCTCTTAATAACCGATTCTCCTCCTGAACAGCCTGTAAGAGAAGGTAATGCGTTGAGACACGGCTGCCCAGTTCATAACATTTGGCCCTCTTCTCCCAAGGCAACATTATGTCATCACCTGAAACTCCTTCCTTTGGTGTGCAACTTCTTTGCCCCTCTCATCTAATAAGGTCTCCACCTTCTGTACTTCCTCTTGCTTCGCCTTCAATCTGTGGATGCAACAAGCACACGTCTTGAGTATGATTCACAGTTCACACCATTTACAAAGCGGACACAATATCTTTTGTAATGTATAAGCTAGAGGTGGTGATCAAAGTTCAAGCTTGCAGGCTTAATTTTGCTAGAGCCCAGCGTAAGAATGGGGGCGGGGGACGGAGGCCGTCCGCCCCGGGCAGCAGGGGGCATCACTCAACCCCAATCACGGCGGCTCCGTTCGCACAGCTTTTTTTCTTCATTTTCGGGTCTGGGCAGTGAGCCTCGTTGCGCCGCTGCAGAGGCTTCAGGAGGCGGGGGAGGCATTTTCGGCCCTCCCGCCTGCCCCCTGGTGCCTTCGGCCTGTCGCAGGCCGCGGGACATCACCATGGGGTGGGGCGTACGCGGCAACGTCACGCAGTGGGGGCATGGCCTCCCGGGGGCATCATCGCAGCCTGCCGCCCCCGGTTGGGGCCGTCTTATTATGCCCCTGCTAGAGCCTCCGAGGCCAACCAACTAAAGCCAAGTGAAAAACAGTGGTGCTGGAGGATGGACACATACTTGGAATTAAAGAAATAGGATGCCCAGAAGTTGCTTACAGTACCAGAAGTGTTAACTGACCTTTTTAATAAAAAAAAAAATCTACTCTTGGGTTTCCCTCAAATATTATTTGATGCAATGGCCTAATTGGGGGGGGGGGGAGAGCTTTTGTTGTTGATATTGTTAAACAAATGGGAGTCAAAGTTCTAGAACTGGTCTGAAGTTCCATTTCTGAATAAAATTTTGTCCGTGAAAATGGAGCAGTATTTCTGTCACTTTTATGGGGGAAACTCCACAAAAGGGACAAAAAAGGGGGAGGAAGGGGGACTGGACACACACACACACACACACACCCGGTGAAAAATACTGCCATCTCTACAGATGGCAGCACCAGCAGCACTTGAAGAAAAGGCGTTGCCCTTCCATCACTGGAAGGTGTTCAGAGACTTTTGTGGCTCCCTCTGTGAAAGTATCCAACTTTCTCCTCCTTCCTCTCAAATCATAATCAAAATAATCCATGGCTCTGCGTGACGTCTGAAACACCATCAGTCTCCACCTATCCAATATGGGCGAGCCAGGCACCATGCAAAGGTCAAAGAAAGATGAAATAAAAGCAGAGGAAGTTCCAGCTGGTTTACTTACAGTGCCTCAAGTTCCTTATTCAATGAAACAGCAGAGACCTAACAGAGAAGAGACATTTTGCTCTCACTATAGTCAAACATGCTACATGGAAAACTAGAACATTACATTAGAATCTGCATGGTTAAAAAAAGAATCCCAGTTTTCTAACCACAGTTCACAGGGTGCCTGCATTGTAAAACAGAGCCATGCAGGTACAACCCTAATTCACAGGGTGCGTTTTGAATTCCAGAGGCTGGTCTAGCCAGACTCTACTTTTCCCAGGTTTAGTGGGTATCCAAGGAAAGTCAGACCACAATGAAAGTTAGGAAGAGAAACAGGTAGTACGGGTAACGCAGCCATATCTATGTAAAAAACACAGCAATCCGACTGAGGTTTAAAAACAATGACTATTTTATCTGGGTTTAATGATGTATTCCCGGACAAACAGAAATTATTAAGAAACCACGGCTGGACAAGTGAGCCCAACGTTTCGTGTCCTAATCTGGACACATCTTCTGGGGCAATCCAAAAAGGAATGAAAGATGTAATAGTTCTCGGCGTCTTGCTTCGTTGTTTTGAACTTCAGAAGTTAGGGAAACATGCTGTCAGTTGAACGGAAACCATTCCGGAACTCCTCTGTCAATCAAGGAGATCGATCCTGCAAAAACTCCTGCAAGTGATAGCTTGCAATTTTGTCCTTTAGACCTGGGGCTGTTGTTCACTTAGAGACCCGGTGTCTATCAGTCACATAGTATCAACTCGCATTTTCTGTTATTATATTATTGCGAGCCTGTCCCTTCATAGGATGTTTACGTATGACAGGGAGCCAAATGCGATTGGCAAGATTCAATTCTTGCTGCCTCACTTACTGATGAATAGGCAGCAAGAATTGAATCTTGCCAATCGCATTTGGCTCCCTGTCATACGTAAACATCCTATGAAGGGACAGGCTCGCAATAATATAATAACAGAAAATGCGAGTTGATACTATGTGACTGATAGACTCTAAGTGAACAACAGCCCCAGGTCTAAAGGACAAAATTGCAAGCTATCACTTGCAGGAGTTTTTGCAGGATCGATCTCCTTGATTGACAGAGGAGTTCCGGAATGGTTTCCGTTCAACTGACAGCATGTTTCCCTAACTTCTGAAGTTCAAAACAACGAAGCAAGACGCCGAGAACTATTACATCTTTCATTCCTTTTTGGATTGCCCCAGAAGATGTGTCCAGATTAGGACACGAAACGTTGGGCTCACTTGTCCAGCCGTGGTTTCTTAATAATTTCTGTTTGTCCGGGAATACATCATTAAACCCAGATAAAATAGTCATTGTTTTTAAACCTCAGTCGGATTGCTGTGTTTTTTACATAGATATGGCTGCGTTACCCGTACTACCTGTTTCTCTAACTATATCTGCTGGCCATGAAAGCTTTCGAATGAAAAAGTTAGGAAGAATAAGATTTATTGGTATACAGAGGATGCATTGGTGAAAGAAAGCTTATAACAGTGTCCCTTCAGCTAACAGGGGATTCCTGGTGGCAGCAGACAGACTGTCATTGGGGCAGAATCCAGGGCATGACTGCACACTCTTTGTCTATTCAAAGAGTGGGGGCACTTCTGAGCCTTACATACTGTACCGACTCTCAGGGAAGCTGCTAAAACTTTTCTAATACAGAAAAGCTTATATTGTCTCTCACAGACAGGTCTCCCGCATCGGGGCCTTGCCTTATCTGAACTATGCAGTCAAATCACGTTAGGCACAGCTCTATGCTTATAGAGAACAGCAGTTTGGTCTGCAACTCCCAGCCCTTGCTAAATGAGCAGACAAACGGAATGAGCAGTAGCTCCAGGTCTCACAGAGCTGGACAGAAAAGGACACATGGTGACATTCACTAGCTCCTCAAAACTAAAAGAGTCTTCCAATACACCAAGGGTGGGGAACCGGCAGCCACGGGCCGGATCCGGTCCCCGGAGCGATCCGGTCCGGCCCGCACGAGCCTGGACCCGATTCAATTGGGTCTGGCACGCGCGGGCTCCGACCGGAGGCCGCGCTAACCTCATCCGACTCCTTTTCAAAGCCGGCTGTTATAGACATGCGCGACTCCTTCTCAACCCGGCTGTTTCTGTGCATGTCTATAACAGCCGGCTTTGAAGAGGAGTGGGGTGAGGGGGGCAGCGGCCCCACGTGCGCTCACCTCGCCCGACTCCTTCCCAAACCCGGCTGTTAGAGCACATGTCTATAACAGCCGGGTTTGAGAAGGAGTCGGGCTAGGTGAGCGAGCGCGGGGCCGTTGCCGCCGCCAGTGACAGCGGTGGCGGCCTGGAGGCTGAAGAGAAGGTAAGGAGGATAGTGATGGGGGTGGGCGCTTGCCGGGTGGGTGGGTGGGAGAGCAGTGGGCGGGAGGTAAATTCACGGGGGGGGGTCAAATTTGCGGGGGGGGGAAATCTGGCAGCCAGCCCGCAGCAAATTTTCCCTATGGGAAAATGGCCCCCCACCACAAATAGGTTCCCCACCCCTGCAATATACCAACCACTAGATAGGACTGCTGTGAGGATGAAGTGGGCGGACTGTGTGTAACATCCTCATCCTAAGCTCTAGGGAGGGAGGGGTTATTAGTCTTTGGGCAGCCGCCTTGAGTACTTGTAGGGGCAGAGCCAGCGGCGGCACAGTAAGCATTCCACAACAGCCAGCATGCCAGCGCCAGATGGGTGAAGGCAAGCAGGTGGGTCCCGAGCCTGTTCAGAAAACAAGCTAAGGCCTCAGTCACGAACGGGGGGGGGGGGGGGGGGCGCTAGGAATCGCCGCCACTGGTGTGAGAAAGGAGCCCAAAAACAGCATTTTACAGCCACCAGGGCTTTGGGTGTGTGCAGAGAGGCCTGCATAACTTTCCGCAGGCCTCCCCAATGTTTGGATCACCTAAAAATGACTTTTTTTGTCACTTCCAGGTTTCGCAAGACCCAAAGTTGCCCAAAATCGCCATTTTTCGGCGATCCAAACATCGGGGAGGCCTGTGGAGGGTCACACAGGCCTCCCCGCACACCCCCGAAGCCTCAGTGGGTAAAGAAATTGCCATTTTTCAGCACCTTTTCCCCCGCCAGTGGCAGCGATCCCTGGGATCGCCACTGCCACTGGCCCTGCCCCCACAAGCACTCTGGGCAGCTGCCCAATCAGAATGGCCGGCCGAGATGGACCCGGAAACCACGACTGTCTCGGCGAATACCGGGACTCTGGTCAGCCTAGCTCTATTGGGACCCACCTAGCTTTATGAGACTGTAAAAAAGGGTGGTCTAGAAAGAAATACTTTATTTACAAGCACTGTAATATTTTATTTACTTGCAAAAAAAACACCCAATCATTTTTCATAAAGGCTTGATGGGCTTAGTTATGTGACCCAGCCTCTACCTGCCCCCCCCCCACTACTGTTATTGATGGGCTTGAAAAAAGAAAGCACCAGAAAAAAGAGGCTCAAACGTTTATCTCCTGGCCTATACTGTATTTACACAAGCTTGCAAACTGCAGGAGCTCAGCTCTTTGAAGGGCATTTAGCAGCTATCTGATTTTTGAATAGCCTCAGGGCTTGAGGCAATTACTTGTCTGATCTTTCCATTTCCCCTGTTTTCATTGGAGGCTCTTCAGAACCCACCAAAAATTGGGTTGCGACCCTTTGAGAAACAATGAACTAGGAACTTCCCAGGTCAAATCAATAGTCCCATTTCACAGTTTCTCTCTCTATTTCCTTTTTGGCATTTTCGTCTACCCCATCTATGGATGTTTGCCTTCTGTAACATGACCTTTGCCTGGGGGGAGAATTACTAAAATGGAGCAAACAGAATATTAACCCTAATTAAGCAACTTTTGAAAGTCACATGAATAGAAAGAAAAGCATCTTTCCCCACCTGTTGAGAGTTCAGTTCCTCAAGCTCTTTGACCTTGTTTTTCAAGCTCTGCAGTGCGTCCTCCTGACTCTTCAGTGACAGAAAAACAAACAGAAACCAAAGCATCAGAACAAGTTCTGCACCCCTACAAGGGTCAAATGAGCTTCAGTGCATCCCAAGACTTTACCTGCAACCGCTCTCCCTTCTTTGCCATCTCTCTCTCCTTCTCTTTCAGAAGCACCTCCATACTTCTCACCTGGTCCTCCTTGCCTTTCAATCTGCAAGAGGAGACACAAATAAGAAAAAAAGGCTCATTAATCTTGAGGGGGGGAAATCCTAAGCCATCTTGTCATATCAAAATAAAGGCACGACAAGAACTGCTGGTGTGCTGCTGTTGGCTTGATTCAGGCAATCTTCCAAGACATGGTGAGTCTGGGGCTTGTACACGCACTTCCCCCCCCCCTTCCCTGCACACACGAGGCTCAGAGACACGTCTATTTCCAGTTTGCAGCAAGCCACAGTCCAAGACTTCATCTGCATATGGTTTGTTCTCACACGAAGGATGGTTTAGGGTAATGCATGTTATATTTATCATTATTACCATTATCAATAACATTAACAACAACAGCAACAACAACAACTGTTTATATACCGCTTTTCAACAAAAAGTTCACAAAGCGGTTTACAGACAAAATCAAACGATTAAATGGCTCCCTGTCCTAAAAGGGCTCACAATCTAAAAAAGATGCAGAACACCACCAGCAAACAGCCACCAGAAAAAGAGACTGTGCTGGGGTGAAGGGGGGGGGGGGCGTTACTCTCCCTCTGCTAAATATAAGAGGGATATAGTTTGTCAAGCATGGACTAAGCAGCAAACTATGACTTGCCACAAATCAAATGGAAGCTTCTAATCTCCTCCTCTTGTGTATGTGGGCCCACATGCGCACATGTGGTGAAAGGGTTGAGGGAGAGCACACAGGTTCAAGGCTCACCACTGCACATTCCTGATCCTCAGTTGAATGCACTGTTGCCTTACTGCACTGGTGGTTTGATTCTAAAAAGAATTTCTAACATGGAGAACTACTTCTGCTCTGTCTGTTTTTGCCATAAATCATGGTGAGATGAGCTATCCGTAGCATGAAAGAGTACAGAGAGAGCAACAATGCAACAAAAGGAGGACAAAGTATTTTGTGACTTCACAAAATGTTGTATTTTGTGAAGATTAGGCAACGTAACTCTTGATGCTCAACTCTCTTATCCACCAGGCAGCCTCCCTCTTCCAGTTCAGGGAACAGGGCAATACACACCCGTTCTGGAGAGCTTTGGAGAGGAATGCTAGGGTTTATTTTTCGGTTTTCTTACCGATTTGGATTAGTCAATTATGTGTTGTGCCTTGAATCCAGCTAGTCCAACACTGTCTATTCCAACAGGCAGGAGGTCTTTCCCAACCTAAAACCCTTTTAAATAGAGATGTAAAATACTAAACCTGCGAGCATCAGCAAGGAAAGCCCTGACTTTATGATTAATACTATTCGAAGACAAATACTAAGACCCCTTGATTTGGAAGCACCCGTTTCATCTTCATCGTAATGAGTGGAGCCATTTTTTTAACTAGGATTCAGACGCAAATTCTGTTTGCTCCAAAGAGGCACACTTCTAGATCCCACTCCTTAATCTGAATGGAACACATTCCAGTTTTCACACCCAAGTGTTAGTGTCCCTTACTACAGGAAATGGCACCTTCTCTTGTTAGAACTCAGAATACCAAATTTTCAAAGAGACTTTTCTGTTGATAAACTGTATCAACCTTGAATTTGGTCCAAATGCATAATCCAGCTAGGTAGGCTGAACTGGAAGTTAAGGACTTCTTAAATGCTAGATCGTGCAAGACAGACCATCCCCAATAGCCTCTGTAGAAAAGATTTTAACCCTTTAGTAGAAGCCCTTATTATAAAAACGTAATCCTATAAACAAGGATGGCTGGAAATCTGATACAGTTTCAATTAGCAACAATGCTTACAGGTTTTGAAGATCTTTGACTTCTTGAGCAACCGATATCTACAGAAAGAGTATGGAATATATAGTTACTCTGCAAAGAAGCACAACAGTAACACCAAAAACAGATCAGCATGAAGACAACAAAATAAGCAATAATTTATTGTAAAATAAGGTGGGAGGGATCAGTCAGAGAAAAATCGAGATTCTAGGAGTAATTGAAGGGGTTCAGTTGAGGATCAACACATAATATTCTCTCCAATTATTTCTCCCTCACAACATTCTTCTTTATGCACTCTCTTAAATGAATAAAGCTTTTACGTTAGTTGCTTTGCTTCAAAAAGGGAGAAATGAAGCACACATTTAAAATTCATTAATTTAGGGTTATCAAAGTCTGAGTCAGCTTGGAAGTGGGTCTCAAAGCCCTGAAGAACTAGGTCGAATCCCTGGAATCTAAGTAGAGGGAAGACTGGAATGCTGCTGCCAGTAAAATACTAAGCTAGCTAAAGTGTCTTATTTCAGGGGTTCTCAAAGTCTGGGCCGTGACTAGCTGTAATGGAGGGGCACATACTGCAACCCCTGAAAAAATTGAAATGTAACAGAGTTTGAGAAGCCTGTCATCAATAACATTCTTGTCCCATGTTTCCTTCCCCGAACTCCATGTGATTGACCATTATTCTTCCACAGTCTGGAGACTTGCAGCTGAAAGAGAATGACCTGCCCTAGGCCATGACAACTTACTAGCGAAACTCACCTTGGAAGAATTAAGATTCACACCAGGTCTCTTAAGTCAAAATGCAACTCCATGACCACTAGAAAGTACTGTTTACTCCAAATCAAGCCATGAAAGCAGGTCGCCCTAGCGACACAGTCAAACACTTTACCTGAGACTACAGGATTGGAAGCCCTGAAGGGCCACCCTGGTACCTCATCATATTTTGCTGCGACCTGTTCTATAGCAGCAGCACATCTCCCTCAGTGCTGACACCTTTTGTCACTCTACAATTCCCTCTGGGAACAAACTATGTGATGATACAGCATCACTCCAAAGGGAACTGGGTAAAAACAGCCAGTCATAAAGAGGAGTCCCATCTACAAATCTGGCAGCTAAACTGGGGGAGGGGGCAAGGGGAGAGAGAAAGGCATTTCAGCTCAGCACTAAAGTGATTAAAGCATATTGTGTGGCTATTGCTTCAGCTGTCAGCAGATGCTTAAGCAGACTAATGAAATAACAGTCCCAAACGCAGCCTACAGAAATGGCTAGACTACCATGGGAGCAATTTGGCAATTACAAAATGGGTATTTTTCAATTAACTGGCTTCAGAAAACAGGAGGAGGAGAAAATGAGAGGAAACTAAATTTTTGAGCTGGTAAGGCAATGACAGCTGAACAATAAGCATCAGTATTACATGATGTATTACTCATAAGGATCTAGGAAGTTGACCAGAATGGTGCTCCCCATTCCAAAAAGCCATTAGGCAGAAAGTTCTACAACACTTCAAAAGTTATTCCGATTTGAATGACTACTTGAATTTGAATGACTACTTACTGTATTTCAAAACACAAGAAGTGTCAGAATCCAGACAAAAAATGTGCATTCGTACGCTATGCTTGTTTACTTTGACATAATTCCATCAATTTTGATTTCCAAGTGTGTCCACATAGGATTGCAGCCCAGGTTTAAGCAGTGAACACTACCAACTATTAGTCACCATTAATTAGGATCCAATCCATTATCATAATAGAAATAAAAATACTGTAAAATATGACAAGGTAAATATAGGTGGAATTGTGGCATAATAGGAAACAATTGGGTCTACAGAGTTGCAATGTGTTTTAGCCAGCTGCAAGTTGCGGCAAAGAAAATCCTCAATCAAAAGAACAGATAAGAAGAGTGGAAATTTGTAGATCTGCAAGACATTTTAATGAGGGAAGAGTAAGAGAAGCCTGAAGCCCACCAGAGACGTCGTGGCACTGGGGGCGGTTAGGGTGGTGGGCGCAGGGCCTCTGGTACACGTCTTGGTCGCTCCCGACGATTGTTCGCGTGTTGTTTCGACCCACCCGCCCAGGAGCCATTTGGCTCTGAAAAGGCTTGCAAAACACCGGGGGGGGGGGGGTGGCACGCGAAAATGACGTCACGCCCCCAGGGGGCATGCCGCTAGTGGCAACACAGGGGCATCGCGGCATCAGCGGCCCCCCCACATGGGGGCGTAGTTCCGTCTCTGAAGCCAACCCAACGTTGTCTATGAGACATGCTTTCTGGTGGGTTCATGGAGACCATAGCTTTATTTGGTTGAGAAAACTTTGGGCTACCCTAAGAACCTAGGAAATAAATGTCCCACCTGGAGACGATATATAAACAGCATAATCCTATGCACATCTACTCTGAAATAAATCGTTCAGTTCAATGGGTCTTACTCCCAGGAACGTATTATAGAATTGCAGCCTCAGCGCTGTAGTATTGAAAAAGATGCTCAGAGAATGAAAATAACCATCCATGACAATTAAAGAATTTGACCAGGTTTTCATTCGAAATTAGAGGATTAACACAACAGACAACAGATAAATCAAATGGTGATTGCAAATATGCATTTTGACTTGTAGCAAGCTCAAGATGAAACAGATTTTTTGAAGTCAGAATTTATGTTGGCGGCAAGGTGCAGGGCCCCCCTCTTTATATGTTTTCGGGGGGGGGGTCTAAAAACTTTTTTTCACTTGGCTTTTGATGAGAGAGGAGGAACCTCTTAGGGACCCTTTTTATCTTCAGTCACTGCTTTTATGCTGTTGCTGTTTTTATATTTTTATCCGTATCATTTAATCCTGTATTGTTTTAAAATTGCTTTTAATGTTTTTTTATTCATATGTTGTTGTATTTTTAATTGTACACTGCAGTACAGTATATAAATCGTATGTATAAATAAATGTTAATGTCTTAAATTACAGAGTTTCTCAAATGTCAAGTGAACCAAAAATCTATCACAACTGACAGAAGGTGATTTGGTTCTAGGTGTCATTTAAGAAATCTTAGGTAATGATTTGTATGAGTTTAAGTCAATTAATTGATTAGGGACCCAATCCCATCCAACGTTCCAGCACTGATGCAGCTATGCCAATGGGGCATGTGCTGCATCTTGCGGTGGAGGGGCAATCATGGAGGCCTCCTCAAGGTAAGGGAACATTTGCTTCCTTACTCGGGCTGCATTGCAGCTGCATCGGTGCAGAAATGTTGAATAGAATTGGGCCGTAAATCGCATGAAGTAAAGCAGCGCTTCCCAAACTGTGGGTCGCAATCCACTTGGTGGGTCACAGACCGATGCACAGATGGTTGCGCAAACAGATCCCAGCCAAACAGCTGATGGGCTGAGGTTTTTTTAAAAAATGAGTCTGGAGTACAGTGATTGTTATTCATTCCCTATTACAACTGCACTGTATTACATTACATTATGTAGAACCATAAGCTGTCGATCGAAAGGTCGGCAGTTCGATTCCCATGACGGGGTGAGCGCTCGTTGCTTGGCCAGCTCCTGCCAACCTAGCAGTTCCAAAGCATGTCAATGCGAGTAGATAAATAGGTACCGCTTGCGGGAAGGTAAACAGCGCTCCGTGTTCCAGCTGCATGCTACGCGCTGCGGCAAGGAGAGTCATGCCGGCCACATGACCACGGAGGCGTCTTCGGACAACACTGGCTCTTCGGCTTTGAAATGGAGATGAGCACCACACCCTAGAGTCGGACACGACTGGACTTAATTGTCAGGGGATACCTTATGTAGGCTACACGCAATATACTAAATTCAACCACTAGATGGTGGTGAAGAATCAACAATGGATTCACTTTACAAGGCAGTTTTAAGAACATATCCCAGTTAACCGGGACACCTGTACATGAAAAAGCCACATCTCTGCTGCCAAGAGCCCTCCAACCAGATGGGAGAGGAGAAGTGCACTGCAGAAAGAGAAACAGCTGCACAGTAAAGCACGGACTGCAAGGTTCCTTCCAGCTACTGGCTCAAGAAGATTTTACCTGGGTGTCCTTCTCAAGTCGGGCTTTTTTTCCTACTTCTTCTTTCAGAGCCTCTGTTTCCTCTGTTAAAGCCTTTTCAATGACAAAACAGACAGAATTGGACAATGGAGACAACACCTCACAACATGAAAACAAGTGGATGCTAAAACTTTACTACTAGTAGAAATGCAATGCAAGGACACACACACACACAGCTAATGCTCCAGAGAGAAGGAAGAAAACACAGGGCAGGTCCAGCACCTACCTGTATAGTTTTTTCCTTGGCTGAAACTTTAAGGGCTTCAGCTTGCAGTAGCTCTTCCACAGATTTGATCTTTCCATCCTTTTCACCGATTCTGGGGGAAGAAAAAGGAAAAAAGTGCATGGGTAAAGAGACTACATACACAGACATGCTTTTTAGTGCAACAGTACTTAATGCTCATTTCAGGTGCGTATGCGTACGTATAGGAACTGCCTTTAAGGTTAGCTGGAGAGTGATTGAAAAACGCAAGAAATCAACACTGTCTTACAGAATTTCTGAAGCAAGCATTAGGCCTACAGCATCTACTTGTTCTAGCCAAAAATAATAGACCAGTTTACAACGAAGTAAGTTGTGTAGCAACCATGAACTCGCTTGGGCACAATACAGTTGAGAGCTCTTTGTTGGTAGAGAAGCTTCTGCTTAAAGGATGTTCATGATGATCCTACTGTAGCACCAGTTTTCAGTGCCACCTTAAATACTGTAATTGCATTTTATTATGAAATCTCTCTTAGGAAACCTTAGGACTAAAGAAAAGCAGCAATCGCCACACACGACAATCTAGAAATCTGCATTGCTGAGAAACTGCTAGATACAAGGACTTGGGCTCTGTCAAAAGACAGAGTCCCAAGATGAAAACCTTCGTTTTAAGAGCCACGTTTCAGGCCTCTTGACTAAAGATTTAAAACAAAATACAGCAGTCATTTCTCCTGAAAAGTTAAGTACACCAAATGCAGCAGCCTTCCTTAGCCAAACCAGACCCAATATTAACAAATCATCATATTCCCAATTTAAATACTTAAACTCAAAAAGCAGCCATGGGGCGGGGGAAGGGAGGAGGAAAATCTGGCCCAGCGCCATTGCACTTGGAAGTGAGGATTAACCCTTTCCTCCTATACTGTGGCCCCAATCCTGACTGAGCAGCCAAAGCTACCATTTTTTACCATAATAGCTTCCCTATCAAGGCAACAGCTGCTTCAGCGGTCCAATCCAGAATTGGGACTGTGGGTGCAGAGGGAAAGGATACCCCCTTTTCACCTATGTTTGAGTTCCAAGCCCGTTTTAAAAAAGATAGTCATATATGGGCAAAATTAAACACAATTTAATATTTAATGCCTGCCTCTAGTCTGAACCTCAGCCGTCCTATCCTAGTCCCATTCCAAAGAATCTGGGTATTTCTATGGACAGAATAGTCTGAAGCAAGAACTTGCCCATATAGACTTCAAGGGCGTACAAAATTAAAATATGAAAGGGCAGGTTTTGTTAGGGCAACAAAATCATCCAGCACCCAGAGTCTGGGGTTAGAGAACAGATTAAAACGGCTACTTACACTCTTTGTAATTCCTCCACCGAGGATGCAAAGCAAACCTTGAAAAACAAGAGCAACAATATTGAGATTTAGGGGGAAAGGCTGAACCCTGTTGGGGAAGCATTAAAAAGTCTTTTAAAGCAGCAGGACGACTGGGCCTCTGGGGCCTCCAAGATGGCCTGCTCCCACATGCCCCTGACCACTCCCCAGACAAGCCTTGTCCCAGGCACTTCCCATCCCCAGACACGGTTCCTGTCAGGTATGTGTCTCTAGACTTTATGAGGAAAGATGGCATTTCTGAGTAGCAACTCACACGTTAAATGAGTCCCTGCTGGGGTCATGTTAGGCACTTACCAGCTACCTGCTCCGTGCGATCAACATTACCATGCTAAAAGGGCTAGTGAGCCCAGAGAAAGAGTCACATCTCCTAATGGCAACGCTCACTTGCTGCAGTGATCCAAAACAGTTCGACAGTTCATGCTGCCTCTGCTGGAGGACAGACTGACAGCAACAAGGAGCAGGGCCTTCTCTGTGGCAATGCCTTTATTATGGAACTCCCACTGAGCGGGACTGAGAACTAACCCCCTCTCTGTCTGCCTTCCGGCAAGGGATGAAGACTTTCCTTTTCTGCCTGGCCTCCCCTTCTTAATTAGTTGCCTTCGGGTTTTGTGGTTCTATTTGGTTTAATATTATTGTACTGCACTTCATATTTCATTCCTATTCTGGCATTTTACAGGTTTTTCCGCTATGTTGCATGCCACCTTGAGCACGCCGTTTATTTGGAGAGAAAGGTGGGATATAGATCATTTAAACAAAGAAATACTCTTCTATAAAAACTACAGAAACACAAGTTTCTGATAGTTCTGTCTTAACACAGCTCCCATACCCTTACCTACTACACACAACTCTCACACAAGTCCAGTCTCTCCTTTCCTACTCGCCTCTGAGACTATTCTACTGTTCGGGTGGAACATCGAACCTAGCACAGATGACAAACTCTCACTACTTTGACCAAATGCACGTCCAAAGCTTAGAAGGCTAATCTAATATCATATTGAACAGAAACTTTTGAATTGAGTGTAGTTTGCACAATTTAATGCTGCTGAGAGTAAACGAGAAAAATGGCTGTCAAGCGAGAGTAGGTTTAATGAGCGATACCCTGTGGGCTACGACTTACAATGGTAACCAGTTTCTCCTCCTCTGTAGCTCAATCATACCCAAGGACAGGATATTAGGAAGCATGGAGCTGGGTTCCAATGATACTGTTTTAATCTCTTAACTGCTAAATTTTTAATTGCAAGTCAATGGCAACCTCAAAAAATCCCTGCATTACAACATTGACTGGACTAGTCTATCATTTTATAACTTACGTTTATAACTTACAATTACATTTTTTGTAACAGTTGGATTGCTCTGCAGTAGGTGTTGTATTGAAATTTACTTATACATTTGAAAGAAAAAAGCACAAAGAGGTATAATTTTAGCTCAGACTACATAGCAACACTGGCATCATCTGCAACTTAAGGCATTTTTACCCAAGGGTGTATATACGCAACAGGAGTTAAATGCATACACCTGTGGGTTGGGAGGAAACAAGTGGGTACAGCTATTACTACAGTCCACAAAACGCTACGAATTGCTGCTTGTGTGCAGTCTTTCTAATCACAAAATAACCAAGTCAATCCTCTGTAAGATGCCTCCTCGTGTGTCCCACATGTATGAGCAGAAATTTAAACAATTACTACAGCAACTACAGTAATAGCTCTAACTTTCAAGGCCCCAATCCTTTCAATTCTTATTGAAACACAAAGCAAAAGCAACACAGTGTGTTACAGGTGAAGCCAATAAAGTGCCAGATTAGTTACAACCAGCAAATAAGAAACATTACAGCCTAGAAACCAAGAGTTCAACTGAGTTTACAATTGGCAACGGCCTACCTCAAGACCACTCTTTTTTAAAAAGACATACCTGCTCCGTTTGCAATCTCTGCAGATTTTCAACTTCACTTTTCAAAGATGTATTCTCAGTTCTCAACATCTTTAAAAAAGTTACATTATTGAAGAATTAGAGTAGATACTTACTCCCACAAAGATAATGTGTCATGCATTTAACAGATTTGCCCCAAACATTTTACACCAGAGGTTCTTAACATACTCCCCATGAGTAGGGGAAGCTGTAAGTCCTTGTGGGGGTGGGCCGACGGTCAGTGGCGTCGCTCCTGTGAGGCGACGGCAGCGGGTCGCTACGGGGTGACACGCGCACCCCTTCTGACGCTCCGAGGCCGGCCTGGGAGCCGGCTTCGGAGCGTCCGGCATGGCCGGCGCTCCAGGGCCTTCTAAAGGCCCAAGCGTCAATACGGGTACTTTTAGTGTTTTCGCGCATGCGCAGAGACGAAACCGGTCTGCGCATGCGCGAAAACACTAAAAGTACCCGTATTGATGCATTGGGCCAGAAGACCCTGGAGCGCCGTCCGGCCAGACGCTTCGAGGCCGGCTCCTGGGCCGGCCTCGGAGCATCCGGAGGGCGACGCGAAGGGGCGGGGGGGCACCTGCGGCAGGGTGCAGCCGGGTCACCCCCCCAAAAAAATCGCAGCGCGCCCTACGGCCGCGCCAAAGGTTAAATAGGGGGAGAAAACTCGGGGTTTCACTAGGGTGACGCGCGCCACCCCACCTTGGGGTGACGCGCGTCCTAGTGACGCCTCTGCCAACAGTGGTGGCGGTGCTCTCGGGATTGCACCACCACTGGGGATTTTTTTTTTAACTTACTGGGGATCGCACCAGCCCTCCGGACGAAAAACGAAAGTGGGTCTTGATTGCTTCAGGAAGTCAATCTAAAGCACAGGGAGGCCTGTAGAGGGGCCACTGTCTCGTGTGTGTGTCCCCCCCACACCCTCCAGAGGGCGTGCAGGGAAAAAACCCTTTTATCCCTGATGGTGGGATGACACTGATGTCACCACACGTCACCACCCCCTTTAAGGGGGTAGCAACTGCTTCCTGCTGGCATGGTGGGTCACGACCCTCCTGTTTGAGAGCGCCTGCTTTAGTCAATTGTAGCCCATATTTTAGCCCAGAGGTTCCGACGAAACTGGAAGTGGGTCACGATCGTGTCGGGGAGCTGTTCTGAAGCACGGGGAGGCCTGCAGAGGGGACCTCAGGCTCCCGACACACCCCCGGAGGCCCGGCATGACCCCCAGGTAAGTGGGGGGAAAACTTATTTTGCTCGGTGGCACAGATACCGGTGCGATCCCAGAAGCGCCTGTGTCGTCACCGCAGGTTGCCACTCCCCTTAAGGGAGTCGAGACCCGTTGTTCCCAGCTGGGGCGTCGCAACGCCCCAGTTTGGAAACCTCTGTTTTAGCCCATCATGTTGAGAGGAGGAAAATCAAACTAGCAAAGCAACAGAAACAGGATGCACATAAAACAATTATTATTGGTATAATCCAGGGGTGGGTGGGGAGATCAGGATGGACACATTACTCTTCTAGTAGTTTTACCTTCAGCTCTTCCTCCTTATTTGCCATTTCAATTAGCCCAGTTTCAAGGAGTTCTTCAACCGTCTTTATTTTGTCGTCCTTTTCTGTAATACTGAGAAGGAAAACATATGCTCAGATTTAATCCCAAATCATCTGATCTTACTAGGAATACAATCCTAGCTACCATTACTTAAATGTGTATCACACTGACCTCAGTGGTGCTTACGGATGAGGAAATGTGCACTGAACATATGAAGCTGCTGCAAACAGACCAGCAGTTTAACGCAGCATTGCCTGCGCCTGTTGGCAACGGCTTGCCAAAAATCAGGACAGACAGAGGGGTTTCCCAGCCCTACTTCCTGAGATTCTATAACTGGAGACGCCAGGGATTGAACCCGGCACCTTCAGCATGCCAAGCATGTGCTCTACTCAAGAGCTAGGTGCACACCCTCCGCCAAGTTGCTGGTGTTTTAAACAGCTCATTTTTTTTAACTTTCTATATTTACATGGAATGGTATTAAGAAGCCATCCATCCACTCCCCCATCCCTTACCTTATTTCCATCTGCTCCAACAATTCCTTATTAACCTGAAAAGTAGAATAAAAAGTATACGTTGGTTCATAACTTTAGCAAACAAGGCAAAGAGACTGGGTACTATACGAAATGGAGACATATTCATTTAAAAAGCCACCTCCAAACAACAAAGTTCTTTTGACACATGTTTTCTAGCACATCTCCATATCCATAGGGTCCATATCTCCACATCCATAGGGAAAAGAAACAAGTTTTACACTAGTGGCAAGATTTGCACAAAATACTATTGTGCTAAACTCCCTGAAAACTTCACACATGAACATGCACCAAAATACCAGACCTAGATACAAAGACAAAAAAGAGCAACAACCTATATAAACCAGAGCAGCTCGAGTAGAAGCACCACCTTTTAAAGTCCCTAGTCCACAATAGCCGATGCTGAAATAAATGGTTAGTCCTTAAGGTACTCCTTGTTTCTTTTGCAAAAGATTAACAGAGTTACACCTCTGGAAGCTTAAAACCTAGCTGGTACCTTCATAAAAAATTGGGAACTAATGTTTCAAAACAACTCTTATTTAAGAGGACTGTGCTTCTCCACTTAAAGAAATCCATCTCAATTTCCTATAATATTGGAGTGGTAAGTTCCCTTAACTGCTCACTAAAAATGCACAATACCATTCCTGGAGTTCTATGTGCACTTTGTCCTACCTACACCTTTTGAGTAGGCTGCTGCTCACAGCTATAACAGGCCTGGGGAAAAACATCTATGCTAACTGCCCGCAACTGAAATAATCACATAATCTTCCTCCTACTCACCTATGCTTTCTTCTATTTTCTCTGCTGCCTCCCTTGTGTCTACTTTCTGAAAGGGTAAGTACCCTGAGGCAGAGACCTGCCCTCTAATTCTTTGTACAGCACCATGCATGTGGATGACTAATAATAATGGTGCAATGAGTAAAAAAAGTAATCACCTGGCCATCTCTGCAAAATCCGGCCACCCTATACAGTGGTCCCTCGGTCATTCCAGAGCCCCCTGCAGACACTGAGAATCCACAGATGGTGAAGTCCACTTTAAAAACCTTTTAAAGTGTTTTTTTAAGCATTTACCTTCACACTGCAAGCTGCACCGGTTGGAGGGCAGTCTCTGGCACTCCTGGAAGCCACTTCCAGGTCCTGCTGAGGCCAGTGTGATGCATTCTGGGGCGACCCAGGGCCAAGGGACCCAGGGCCTCGGCACGACCCGGAAGTGGCTTCCAGGAGCGCCAGAGACTGCCCTCCAGCTGGTGCAGTTTGCAGTGCAAAGGTAAAAACCGCTTTGTAAAATAAACTTTTAAAAAAGGTTTTTAAAGTGGACTTCACCATCTGCGGATTCTCAGTATCTGCAGATGGCAGGGGACCACTGTACTCAAGTCTCAAATCAGCTGTAGCCACATGGACAACAAGCAGCAAAGATCTGCCTTACCTGCTCAGACAAGAGAGCCTTCAGCTTCTGAATTTCCAACTGCAAAGTTTTGTTCTGATCCTTTAGATTCTGAAACAAAATGGAAACCAACTTGCCAGTTCAGCATTCCATCCCCAGACACTGTTCCTGTTATGTTCGTGTCTTTAGACTTTGTGAGGAAAGACGGCGTTTCTGAGTAGCAATTCACATGCTACATGAGTCCTGCTGGGGTCACATTAGGCACTTACCAACTACCCACTCCATGGAATCAACATTACCATGCTAAAAGGGCTAGTGAGCCCAGAGAAAAAGATTGACATCTCCTAATGGGAGCACTGAGCAAAGAAAAAAAAATAGACAACTAGGGAAAGAGTTTGGGAACGGCCAAGATAAATGAAACCCAAAGGATCTGGAAAGCTGAAGCAAATGCAAATGTCTCTAGTGCTGGAGAAAAAAAAAACTTCATTAACAAAATTGAGCATTTAGGCTACCACTTTTAGGCTATTCAAAGCACTTCACATGAAATCTCTCCCAGAAATCCTTACAACTTCTTTGTAAGGCAGATCAATATTGTCCCCATATTGTAAAAAGGGGAGGGGATGTTGAGGTTGAAAGCATGCATTTAACTGGCTGACTGGTTCTAATTCTGTGTAAAAGTACCATGCACACAGATGGTGCTATATAAAAAAGAATAAGAATGGTTAGAGGCAAGGAAACTAATCCATTTTAAACAGCTTTTTCAGTCAACAGCCATGCTAGCTTTTATTTGCTTCCATAGCTTTTTTTAAATCAGAGTACCGTACACAGTTGCACATCTTAAAACTAATGCACAGATCACACTGAAAGAGCACAAAGTCTGAGGCAAAACCAGGCAAAGCTGGGGCGTTAAAACCCTGACATTAAAAAGCAAAAGGGCTTAAAAGAAGTCGCGTTTGGCTAAATTAATATAATAAGTTAAGAAACATAATTTACACTGAACATATAGCAGGAACTCACCCACCCCAATTATGTCTGTTCCATAAATTTTTGTCATGGAACAGATTTTTTCTTCTAAAAGAGATTTAAAATGATTATATTGATGAGTCCATTTGCTATCAGCTCGGAGGCCATTTTTCTTGTTATCATCAAGCCCTAATTCAGAGGGAGCCCTGGCTAGTGTTAAGCATGGTCAATCGTCATGCTGACGGCACGTACAGCAACGATGAGGGCTGGCAGGGAAGGCAAGGAACTCCTGCAGCTGCTCCTGATCACTTGGCTACAGCTGAGAGATGGAGGCAAGGGCAAGCCAGAGATCGAGCAATGATGGCGGGGTGTAAAGTAAGCGCTGAAGGGAATTGCAGTGTAGTGCCTATGCAGACACAATACTGGCAAGATTATTTGTCGCACAAGCACTGTACTATACTTCACCACTACTCCCGGCAGCACTCACCGAGCAACCAGCCAGGATTTCCTGACAGCTCTCCATTGAGTACTTCTCCATTTTTGAGCACCAGCCTTTTAAAGCAGATCTGGAACTGGCCCCCAACTTCTGTTTGTTAATCTGGTCTACAATGTGCAAGCAACCACCCAGCACCTTTCACACCCGCTGCCAAGGGAAAAGCTGTCCTAATGTGGGGGGGGGGGGGAGAGAGAGACAAACAAGAACTCTTAATACAAATTCATGTGCAGCCCCAGTATGTTTCGAGCCAATAGCTCTTCATCAGGGAATGAAATAGTAGCTGAACATAATACTCCCAAAGGAGCTATACCCACCCCTGCAAGGCTATTTCATGCCCTTCCCATGTCCACTGCCAAGGCATCAGCAGTCTTACTGCAAGAAAACCTCTCCTCGACAACACACAGTACCTGGACTTCCTCCATTGCGTTTGATGCCTTGGCATGGTGTCCTTGCAGCTGCTCCTCCAGGACTCTGATTTTGTCATCTTTGACATGAGTACTGAGAAACAGGGTAAAAAAGAGAAGGTTAACCAGTGCTCACTACACAAACCCCACTCAGTCAAAATGCTCAGCAGTCCATCAAAGATCACTGTTTGTTTACCTTTTCTGCATCCTTTCCAGTTCATGAGCAGCAGCAGCCTGGATGTAAAGAGGATTAGCACCATTTAGTATGTCATATCCCTGGCAGGCTGAGTGAACCCCAACACCCACCAAGATTAAAAACCAAGATCAATCCTGTGAAATTCAGTCTCTCGCTGTGCCTGTCTCTACTACTAGGCAAAGGGGCAACATTTATTCTCCTTGAAACGGAACCACCACCACGTGTTCACTATCTGCTCGATAGTCTGCACTCAGCTCCAATGCTTTCCAATGTTCAGCTCTAGGAAGGAAAGCACTTTATTTTAAGGGGCTACTGAGTGAAAATGCTCAGGGCAACATTGCTCAGGATAATGATGAATGTGACTGTTTCGAGGGTTTGGAAAGCAAATGCAACGGAACTGAAACAGAATTGCAAACACATTTCCATGTACTAACTGACAGAGTCAGTTTGAGGGGGGAAACCAGTCTAAAATCCCCTAAAGTGGTGAAAATGACTTCAAGATGCAATTTTGAAAAAGAAGGACCCCAAGGTGAATTACAAAGTTAAACACAGATGTGAAACAGCAGCATAAGCCAGAGGGGAGCCATTCACTTCATTCTTGAGGCATCCCTGAAGCCTTTGTGAGATGACGTTTTGCACAGCAAACTGGGTTTGCTGCAGTTACGCTGGTGCTACCAGCAACAAAAAAAGTGAAATGTGAGTGACAAGACACTCTTAAGCTGCTGTGTATCTGGAAGCGCCTGGTGAGCACACCTACAGACAAGTTAAAGACACATCTCCCCATTATAGCTATTTGCAGTGAAAGACACCAGCAAAACACAACTGCTATGCAAAGTGTGGAGCTACTCCAGGATTGTAACCGGCGCTCCCTCTAAGCTGCGTGGCCAAACAGCTCTAATGGAAGCCCTGCACAGCTTCCCTCTCAGCCCTCCAGAGTTGCCCCCACGCAGCCATGGTAGGGCTTTGCACACTTGAGGGGGGGTGAGATTAGAGGGAACACCGATTGCAACCCTGCGCAGTATGTTAAGTCAAGCTGAGATGCAAGCCAAGGTTGCCCAGGAAGTTTCATAGCTGAGAGAAGATTAAGTCCAGGCCTTGCTAATCCACACCACTATGCCTTCCCATTAGCCTAAACCACTCAGTTCAAGCCGAGAGGGGTAAGTGAGCCACAAGAGTGCAAGATTTGACACACTTAAAAACTGGCATATTGGAGATCCTTTCCCTTAACCTTTTTCCTTAGGAGTTCTGCAACTCAAGTCACCCATCTGTTTAAGAGGGACAGCATGATTTATCGTAAGTTGTTGGCGGAAGTAGATTTAAAAAAAAATCAGATTTTGTATTCAGGTTAAGACAGAAAGTTCAAATCAGCTGTTTGGAACTAAAAAAGAATGTAAGGTTCAAGGTAAAGATGGACTGTGCTAGGTGGTAAGTCGACTAAGGTTGTCAATGCCCCCCATCCCCCCCCCCCGTAAACTGTTTCTTCATTAAAATGGAAGCACTTTAGGTAAGCAGAAGATAGACTTAGGGCCCGATCCTATCCAACTTTCCAGTGCTAACGCAGCTGCAATGCATCCCCAAGGAACAAACATTCCCTTACCTTGAGGAGGCCTGTGTGACTCCCCCCCCCCACCGCAGGATGCAGCGCCTGCCCTGTTGGCATGGCTGCATCAGTGCTGGAAAGTTGAATAGGATTGGGCCCCTAGAAGTATAAACTTCTGCTGTGTTTCTGTCTTGTGCACGTTTGGGCTGAATAAGCATAAATTTGACCAGGGCTGCACAGATTTTGGCTTGCCTTAGTAGCAGATGAAAAATGGTGATCTCCAGGACCCTGCATGTGACTTCTGAAACAAAAGGTCAGAGGCAACCCCCTGCTTTGCAGTAAAGCAGCACATAATATTGACATGAAAAGTACCAGGTCTACTGACCAAGTCATACAATGATTTAATTACCTGCTCGTTTGCAAGAGCCTGCAACTTTTGCACTTCCGCTTTCAGGGACATGTTCATATTCTGCACAACCTGGAGAGAAGGGAAAGAGGTTCCATGCTGCAGAAGTAGCCAAACAGCTCTAATTCTGAAGAAAAAGTGGGTAGCTTCAATGTTTCAGATCCAGTAGTTAGGGCTCCTTATCCCTCTGTACTCAGAACATTAGAGTATCTGTGTCTCTCTCTCTCACGTACACACAGCATTTTCAAACACACCACTGCAACTGGGTCTAGGAACTCTACAGGGGGGGAGGGGACACAAATGCTCTCCAGAAATGTTCCCCGCTGTTCCCCCAAGGTGGTGTCCTGCTCCATGTACTTTTTCTTCTCTAAAGTGAACTGATGGGGCACGGAGTGATGCTTTTTCTATTGAATGAGTAACCAAGAAACATCCGTGCTCACTCCCTGCTGACAGATTAGAAGCCTACTTTCCCCCATCCTTTCCTAGCATGTGGCTAATTTCTATAGTCCCTGCTATTTGTTTATTTTACACAAGCTTTTAATCCTTTACTTTGGTATTTATAAACTGTCTTGTGTAGCCTTAGGAAAGGTCAGTCTGATTTTTTTCCCCATGGACAGGCAACCAGTCAATCCAACAGCCAATGATGATGCTATTTGCACAGGAGAGGTTGTGAAGTTGATCTGCCCACTCTGAAGCCATGCAGCAGAATAAAACCGTCAAAGCGAGTGTAACACTTCAGACTGTAGCTGAAGACCCATATTTTTGGATAGAGGAACAGAAAACAAAACTCTGCTTTGCTGCTTATGTAAGTCAAGTATGCAATGGGTGCAGGTGACAAGGGTTGAATGCAACAGCAATTTGAGCTTGGATTGACTTCCTGAGTTGTTAATAAAAATTCCAAAAAGAAGCCGTTTTAGGGACTTCAACAGTTTTACTGGAGCCTTGGTCTGTGTACTTGGTTACTTTACTTGAGCTTTGGCCTGTGAATTCAGCAATCCCTGCCAGCATGGGGCTCCTGTGCCCCAGTAATACCTGTTCAACCTGTACAGTTGAAAGCCAACAGGGTAGGTTACTACAAAGAGATCTGCAACACAGATCATGCAAGAGGAGGAGAGAGGAAGGAATGTCACTTCCTATCCCACCTCAAAATCAACCACACCACATCCACCACTAGTGCTTAGCAAGTGGGTGGGTGGGTTGGTCACTGAGGGGCGGGTCCATCCATTGGTCACTTGCACTGCAACCAATAGCTGCTGCCGTCTACCACACAAATATACGTGATTCTTACATTCTTTATCTTAATATTTTGTATCAGATTTGAAAGATGCGTTATAACGACCCATCGAGATCAAAGTTTTGGTAGTCAATTCATTCCACCTTTCCAGAAATTAAGTACTTGAGATTTTACTATACCATCAGATCTTCTTCCTTGCTGGTTAGTTTGATGCGTTCATTGGCTAGTGAGTCCTCTGTCTGGCTGATTTGTTTATCTTTTTCTGCAATTCTGTGAGAAAAACCACAAACTAGTAATCATCAAATACTAGTAATCTCTCAGGAGTAGGCTGACAAAAAAAGAGTAGCCTCCTCTTATGGCTACTACACGTGAAGCACTCATTCCAACCCAACCCAAAAATGGAGCTGAAGATCAGCAGTTATTACTTTTAGAAAGGACAACAAGTTAGCAAAATTTCCTTCTTAAGAAGAACACAACTAGAATAAGGGAACAAAACCACAACCAATACTGTCCCCAAAGCTCTGCACATAAACTGCAGTACATAAAGCAGATACAGAGAAGTTGCAAGAATGGCAAATTGTTATAGGCACCCTCATGCTTTAGAAGGAAATGCTCTGGAAGCTACAGTTTTACATGAGCTACCCTTAAAAACAGACCTCCATGGGAAGGCAAAGAGAGATCCTAGGAGAACAGGGAGCTTCCTCCTCAAAACACTGCGTCTTGATTGGGCTATATCCTACAACATGGCATTTCAGTATATTTAAAAAAACGGGGGCAGAGTTCATTTCTCCTATTAAAACAAATGCACAATACAAAGTACGGCAAGCCATAAACACAGAAGGGAAATGCTTAGGAAGCAGTTTATGACTTCTAAGGGGAATCTGCAACAATGAAGGGTAAAAATATTGGCGATGACATTTCCTTCTTGCATACATCGACGCACTCACACACTAAAGAAAGTATTAAACCAAGAAGCGGGAGCAGGGAAAGATACTTACACTTTCTGCAATTCTTCTGCAATGGCTGAAGCAGTGCTCTAAAAGACAGAAGACACTGCTGAATGATGCTTTTCTGCAGTAGGCCCATTTAAACACTTGAACAGTAAGCGCCATATTTAAGGAATGTAAAAACAACCCTATACGGCTTGGGGCCAGGCTATTTGAGAGACCACCTACTTCTGTACCATCCGGCCCGCCCCCTCAGGTCATCAGAGAAGGCCCTTCTAAGTGCCGTCGCCTGCAGAGGTGGGAGGGGCGGCGGCAAGAAATGGGGCCTTCTCGGTAGTGGCACCGACTTTATGGAATCCCCTCTCTAAACTTACGAATTGCTCCCGCCTTGGAGGCCTTCCGGCAGGGTTTGAAAACATTTTTTTACACAAGTCCTCTGAAGTTACCGCACAGCCTAACATTTTAGAGGTCCAGCCCTCTCTCATAAGAGCTTTTTACTGTTGCTTTTATTCCTCTGTTTTTTAGGTTGTATTAATGTTTAAGAGTTTTTATATTATATATTCACTGTTTTTATGATCTCTATGTACTATATTAAGTTTGTATTGTATGATTTGTTTTTATTGAAAGCCGTTTTGGGTCCCCCAAAATTTACCCCAAAAAGCAGGGTAAATAAATAAATAATGAGCCAAAGAACAGAGACTACGGTAGGTCCAAACACAAAATTTCGACGCTTCATAAATGGATCTCCTCCAATCAAAGCAGAGCCACCTTGTTCCAATGATAGCCTTCTTCTAAGCAAAATCAATCAGTTCTTGCTTTCATGATTGTAATGGGGCTGTTTCAGATCTCCAACTATGGACGAAATTCCTCACCTACCCTCCTTCAAATCCCATAAGTCAGCATCCCTGACTGTAACAGAGTTTTATGTCTAGCTGCATTTCTCTAGAGCCAAGTCAAAATCTACCCTATTTGCAGGCAGTGAAGTTTGGAGGGGGCGCACTCTTCCTGGTGGCTGCTGGCAACCATCTTTTTTTGCCCAGAAGTCTCCTAGAGCACGTACCATCACTGTGAGAAACAAAATTTCAGGGGGGGACCCCTGAACCCACCTGTGATCAAGACCTTATTCCCACCCCCCTTACGTTTTGCTTAAGTTTGGACACTTTCCTGCCCCAGAAGCTTCTGTGCAAATTCAACATCCTCCTGCAGTAGTCTTTGTCTCAAAAAATCCCATTCCCAGACAGCCTTGTGTAGGGTGTGTATTTGGTCATTCTCTATGTCTGGGCTAGACAAGCCTCCTATTGCGATTGGGCAGCCAAACCTGTATGTCTAGGTAAAGGAGTGGGATAGAAAGGCCAGATAGTTTCCTCTCATTCACACCTCAATCCACACTAACTAGTGCTCACTAGCAAGTGCTCCGCTGTTCTAAGCTGTTGCAAATATGCCACAAAGCATGTTTGTGACGACTCTAGAGTAAGGGCTGCTGACACGGAGGCCGGCAGCCCTTACTCCACCACCGGATCATCCCTGCAGCTGCTGGAGAAGGTAAGGTATCCCCCAGCGGGCGAGGGGGCGTTCTGGGCAGTGAGGGAGGCTGGCCGTTGGCCAAGCCAGCCCGGAGGGGCAAGGATGGCAGGCGCCATATCCCTGTCCCCTTCCTGGGCTGGCGCGGCCTCTAAACGGCCTCCTCAGACTTGCACCAGCTAAATAACTGGCGGAAATCTGAGGAGACCCATTAGGGCCTCGTGGCGCTACACCGGGAGAAGGGGAAGAACATTCCCTTCCCCCAAGAAGACCTCCGGGCCACTCATCGGCCTGGAACGTGGATGGGATTCAACAAGTGGCCCTGGGCCGCCTGCCGAATACTTAGTAAGGATTGCGCTCTCAATCAGGTAAAACCACGACAACAAAAATTAGGTTTCTTTAGATCAAGCATAGCGATGATTTTTATTTATTTATTTACTGCCAGGACTGCCATTGGAATCTAATGCTGGTTTATAGCAGGCACACCCTTACTATCCAGTAAGTGCAGGGACCAGGGTTCTTGGGACAACATAAGTAGGTAGCAGAAAGGACTATATTCCTAGCTAGACATGTTTAGGAAATTAATATTGTTTTGTTTGCTCTTTTTACAACAAGCCAGGGTGGTTGTGTGCTTTACTCTTGTGGTTTCCTGGCTCCCTCTACTGAGTGTTACTAGTTATTGCAGCGGTTCTCAAACGGGTAGGTCGCAACCTACCAAGATAACCAGATGCTGTCCCCTGCCACCTTAAGAGGCGAGGACAGTATGACAGTGGCGGTGGTGATCTCAGGGATTGCGCCGCCGGTGGGGGGAAATGTCCTGGCAGGCCTCTGTAGGGTGCAGGGAGACTGGTAGCCTTCTTTATGGGCCCCCTCGTGCTGTAGATCGCCGCTGAGTGAATACTCCGGATCGCCCTCAGGAGACCGCCAGGGCCCCCGGTAAGTTATTTTATTTATTTTTATTTTTATTTTCACATTTTTATACCGCCCTTCCTCCAAGGAGCTCAGAGTAGTGTACATATTTCCTCCCCTCCTTTTTGTCCTCACAACAACCCTGTGAGGTAGGTGGGGCTGAGAGATAGTGACTGGCCCAAGGTCACCCAGGAAGCTTCGTGGCTGAGCGGGGATTTGAACCTGGATCTTCCAGGTCTAAGTCCGACTCCCAAACCACTACACCATCCTGGTGTAGTTTTAAAAAGTACATTTTCCCCCGCCAGCAGCACGATCCCTGGGATCACCACTGCCCACGCCCCCACAAACACTCACGGTTCTCCCCACCTCGCGGGGAGAACTTTGAGAAACACCGAGTTATTGCATCCAATTTGGTCAAGCCCTTGTTTGTTTCCAACCATCCAAGTGCAGGCATCTTTCACCAGCCTGCTTGTTGTTTCTCTTTAATTCCTCCTTGGGTTTTTTAATAAATTGACTATGTTTTGACTCCTTGCCTGGGCTATAGTCAACATTCATGAGTAATTCAGAATTGTCAGATGTGATTGCAGTAGCACCTGCAAAAAAATGATTTTTAACAAGATTCTTAGGGGTCTGTGTTATCCTGGAAGGATAGTCCTCTTAACCCCCCACTCTCAGGACTCGGAACCATATTTTTTTATCATGCTTTATATAGCTCCAGCAGTAATGCAAGAGGGAGGAGCAGAAGGAATGCACACCCAAGGCTGATTTCCACTTTGCAAATGGCAGTTTGCAGGCAGGCAGTGTTACGTCTGCACTTGGTCAAAGCGAGCTGCCTGGTGCAAATGGGATTTCCAAATGCAATTCATTCTCCAACTCACTACCTGAACACAGGACGAAATGGAGGCTGCAGAGGGTCTGCAGTGTGAGGATCTGTCATACATAATCTCCAGGTGTCCCTCGGTGAATGCCATACGTGAATACAGCACCCACACCTGAACAAAGCGGATGTTAAACTTTTTGAATGAAAAAAGGTGAACAGAAGAATGACACCCAGTCTGGAGATTCCATACCTGGACTGCCATCTGTGAATGGAACTTCTGAAGCTGAGCTTTCAAAGCATCGTTCTGTTCCACCAATTCCTTTCAGAAAGAGAAAATGCAAGTAGGCAAGGAAACACATGTGTTCTGAAATACTACACTCTGAAATGATACTATGTCAGAAAGCTCAAAACAGCACAAGTCTTGCATGGCAGAACTATCCTGTTCGAATAACTAAACCTAGACACATCATGAAGTTGTCCCACACTGCTTTGCAATTACAAAATGAGTCATTTTAGAAAGATGAAAAACTAACTTTCGGAACTTGAAGTCTGTATGAAATAGCTCAACTCCACCAGAACACACACAGGCTGTTACCACACTAGAGCCCTTTGGTGGAAGAGTGCTATTCCATTATAAAATTTAAATAAATGTAAGGAAACCCTTAATTAACCCCTGCCCCTCCACCCACCCCAAAAAGGAAGAGACATTGACTAAGAAGCAATTCATCATTAATTCTCCCGTCACACTAAATAGGGACTAGCAAAATGGGCAGAACCTTCAAACAGGAAGCTTTTGACTAAAGGCACAGTTGCCCATAAAAGCCTCAACACCATGTTCCCTTTCTGCACTGGACAGATCAGTACTGCAACTACGTTGTATGGCAAAAAACCTATCACAAACCAAGCCAGAAAGGATGTTTTGATGACAGTTATTCATTTGTTTATTTAAATGATTTATATCCTCACCTTCCCCCCCCCCAATAGAGTGCTCACTATTTTGCCACCTTGTGATGTTTGTTAGCTCTAACAAGTGTGATAATCTTTCATATAAAAATCAATAAAATAGCAACATAGAAAACCCTGAAACAAAATGATCCGACTATGATCACCTGAATTTAAAAAAAAAAAAAAAGCAGTGCTTGCAATTGGAAAGAAAAGGGCTACTGTGGAATCATCCAAAGAGCAAACAGAATTAATGAGGTCATTTGGAACATCTACTGTTCCAACGACGTCGTCACCACCACCACCACCACCTCCACAATGTTTAGGAGGTTAAAGCAAGCAGGCTAAGAGGAAGAAGGAGACACTCAGTGGTGGCAAACGTTCTGAGAAATGGCTTGCCCAGGAAGCAGAGACCAGCTAGGCATTTCTGTCATACCTGCATCTGTCTCTGGATTGAATCCTCTGCGGTGACTCTCTTCTGTTCTGCTTCCATTAACTGCATCATCCTTTGTTCTAACTGCTGTTTTGAGACCATTGTATCAGTAAGCTTGCTGTGCAGGCTCTGAATTTCATTGTCCTTAGTCACAAGCTTATTCTGCACATCTGCCATTAGAAGCAACAACAGGGGAGTTAGGGGGGGGGGTCTTTCAGGCAGGCAACTTGAACACAAAACCATAACCTCAAAGTGCTCTTTGGTGTGAATTAACTCATTTCATGGTAGCAAACCCCAAGCTCAGCAAACATGCACATGGGATAAATCCTGCTGAATCAGACCCGGATTCCATCTAGTCCAACCACTAGCTGGCCAAGACGCTTTGGAGAAGCAGGAAGCTTCTCAGGGTATGAACTGGGCATGGGTACAAAGCAGGGTATGAAGGAATCGTCCTCCTTTTCTGTCTCTAGCATCTGGTATCAAGAGAAATGTCATGTTTGACCTAGGAAGTTAAAAAACCTGCAGCCAATCATATCCCATGAACCATCACTACTGGATTACACATGTTCATCATTTTACATTCTTAAAATGCAGACTGACATCTTGTGCTGTTTAAGTGTTGTGTCTCATAATAGTATTTGAGTAACTGACCCCATAAAGTTATTGCATGTTTCTGATGTGTGCTATTTTAGACTAGTTTTAAATCAGTCAGAAAGCCAGGATCAAGACTTAACAAAGGGCAAGAGAGTAGTAATTAAACTACAAAAGATACAGCATGTGCTCATTTCCTCCCCATTACATGCAAAGTAATTCAAACGTGTACACAGTAGAGAAAACGCTCCTTAGACTGCTTCTGCATTGTTTACAATATTAGGACTAGCACCATTATTATTTTTATTATTCAGTAAAGACCTAAAGAGTTTTGAGTGTTCAAAATGCTTCACACACCTTTCCTCAGTCATCCTTGCAGCAGATTAGCAAAAAACCCTCCTCACAAGAGAACTCCCACTTCTGCCAGTAATTTTTAAGATCCAGCCCATTATGTGTTTTTGCTCACCCACTTTGTACGATTATACAGTATATTTACCAACCACCTTACATAGTTAACAGTGGCAGGAAGAAAGTAGATATACACACATTTATGAAAATTAATAAGACTGAGATAAGATCTGAACCAGGGATTTATTGGCTTTTAGGTCAGGCTCTTAGCTGCTTTTCAATTAAGGTAAAGGTAAAGGTGACCCCTGACAATTGAGTCCAGTCGTGTCCGACTCTAGGGTGTGGTGCTCATCCCCATTTCAAAGTCGAAGAGCCAGCGTTGTCCGAAGACGCCTCGGTGGTCATTTGACCGGCATGACTCTCCTTGCCGCAGCGCATAGCATGCGGCTGGAACACAGAACGCTGTTTACCTTCCCGCAAGCGGTACCTATTTATCTACTCACACTAACATGCTTTGGAACTGCTAGGTTGGCAAGAGCTGGCCAAGCAACGAGCGCTCACCCCGTTGCGGATTCGAACTGCCAACCTTTCGATCGACAGCTCATGGTTCAGCGGTTTAACCTACTGCGCCACCCTGCACCCTACACTGCAATTAGGTCTGTCTGGGGAGAGAGAGATGCACACGGGAAAGAGAAAACCCATAGCTGCCTCACACATTCCAAAGCAGCAGCAGGTACTCAGCATATCTTCAACAGGTCCCCAGGGGTCCCGGTCCCTGCTGCTACTGATTATGCGACATGGCCCATAGGAAAGTCCCATTTTCGTCCTACCAACAGAAAAAAACGAAGCAATATTCAACAGCAGGAAGGACCCTTTGAGCACACCTTTTTGTGCCGCCTCATGCTCTGCCGTCCGTTTCCTTAGATAGCTCTGCATTTCCTCCCATCTCCGCTCAGCTTCTTGTTGCTGCACCTTCATGTTAAAGAATCAGAGAATACCCAACACATCACTGTATTATCTCCCAGATACCAAACATCAGAAGAGTCTTGAACATCTTTATCACTATTGTTCAGCAGTACTCATACAAAGGTTAACAGGAGAGGACCCTCACATACTCCAGTTTGCTGGCGCACATCTTGTTTGCTATTTTGCTAGCGCACATCGGGGAAAGCCGTGTAAGGCCAGTCAGGCCTGGGAAGAAGGTTAGGGTATGTCTAGCTTTCAAATGGACAGAGCAAGGGGAGACACAGAGGGCTTTTTCAGTGGTAGCCTCCAGATTATGGAACTAGGAGCTGCCTTGGGGAACCAAAAGGGCAGACTAAAGGTATCTAGATACATATTTACATTCCTTTACATGCAGAGCTAAAATTTGAAAAGTTGAAACAGGGCATAAGAAACCCTACTCATGACACGTCATCCTCTTGCCAACTGCCACTGGTGCATTTTCAAAATACAATACCATGAGCTGTTTTGCACATCGCCAATGTGCAGTTATGTGACAAAGGGTATTACAGCAACTGTGGAAGACCGGATGAAGTTTACCTTCAGTTGATTGACAGCTTGTTCGGCATTCTTCTTCAGGAGTTCCTCCTGCTGCAGTTTGCTACTTTTCTCCGTCAGTTCATTCACAAGCCTGGCACAATCTTGACGCAACTTGTTAAGCTCTGAAGACTGCCTAGAAAGAAAAAAAGAACATCCATTCTTATTCACAATGTAGCTAAGGCACACCTACAGTGCGTAGAGAGCATGTTCACATCCCTGTGGCAGGTGTAAAAAAAACCCCCCGCATATTTTGGTGTTTAACCAAAATGAAATAGCAGAAAGCGGTGTTGTGTTTTTAATTCCAAATTTTCCCCATTTTAACTGCTTTAAAAGTGTACTAGGTAGGTGGTATAGGTTGTACAGTGTCAGTAGACAAAGAACGACACAAAATTACATGGTTTTCTTTTCATTTATCACAGATTTTTTTTTTAGCAGAAAGATTTTTTTTGCGTTTTTATATGGTTATCAACAACAACAACAACAACAAAACACCTCTACCCAGAGGTCAGACTGCTGCCCTGGAAACAATATCAATCACTGAGGAACAGCCATCTAAAACTACTATCATAATATCACTGAGGATAGCCAATCCATCTCCTTTGACAATCTAATTCCAGATTCAACAAACATTAAATTCACAAACTTTAGAAATACAAAATTAAGTGAAGCAATATTTTTGAAAAGTTTTGCTTTTCTCAAAAGGAAACAATGTTCGTTTACATAAACCGACTCAACCCCACCACAACAGTGGATATTTTCCTTTTAAAAGAGAAAAATCATCCCTGAAAAAAATAAATAAAAAGTCGAGTTTCCAAGGTAAGAAAATAGAATTACACATGTCCAGGTACTGTGCAAAGCTTTAAAGTGGTAAAACTGAAGCTTAGCCCAGAGCGAGGGAATGCCGGTCAGTGATTAGGTTAGGACAGCGTTCCTCGAAGTTCTCCCTGTGAGAAGAGTGAACTTTGAATGTTGGTGGGGACGGGGCAGTGGGGGCGGCAGCAATCCAGGAATTGCGCTGCTGCCAGGGACAAATGGGTATTTTTAGTGGGGGTTGGGCTGTCCTCTGGAAGGTGCAGGGGGCCACAGCCCCCCCCCCCAGCGGGACTCCCCAAGCCTCCAAATGGCTCCTGGAGGCAAATAAAGCCTGGGGAAACCAGGAAGTAATTCGGAAGTGGACTTTAGTCGCCTCCAGGAGCCGTTTGGAGGCTTGGGAAGGCCTGCGCCCCACCCCCTCCAGAGGACGGCCCAGACCCCTTTTGTCCCCAACAGCAGTATGATCCCCGGATCGCTGCCACCGCCATCTCAGGTCGCCACTCCCCTTAAGGGGGTAGTGACCTGCCACTTCTCCAAGTGGTGGGTCGTGACCCACCACTTTGAGAACCTCTGGGTTAGGAGACAGTGTAGGCAACTGTTCACAGAAGGGAAAGACTGGATTATAATTATAGATTTTCCTCCGTGTTCATGGCTTCTGCTTGTGCAGACCTAACACAACACATCAGCAAGAGCTATCTTTGCCTTCAGTGTTAGTCCTACCTCTATTGTCAAGTTTGGCTAGGGTGGAGAGAACAGACTACAGAATTAAGTTTCAGTGAGGCCTTACAGCTCAAGCTTTCTTGGAGGCACCACAGTTGCCACAGTGATCACCACTATGAGGCCTACTTAGTGGTGAGAGGAGTTATCCCGAACTTCCTGTTTTGTACTAAACCATCAAAATGAACCCCAGAGAGGCTCACAGGCAGATATGCCTTAAGAGCTGGAAGACTGAAACCAATGGAGGATTAGAACAGAGCCTGTACTGAAGGAAACTGAGTTTTTGCAGATCCAATGGCAGAATGCTTTTCTCTTCATTTTGGGTGAGCAAATGGAAGACAGAGGTAGGATCTACACTAAGAATTCAAAACACTATCCCACTTGTCAGGGGTCAGCTGACACACACCCATTTTTATGGCCCACAGGATGATGCAGCCTGTACTTTTTTCTTATTGCCCTTTAGTTCCACACTGCATTGCCCTGAATCCAACTGCTGCAAGGCCATGCACAACTACAATACACAACCTGCTAGAACAAACTGTGTATCTTCCACTTGAACTGGTTTATAGCCAAGAGCTTCCAGGGTCGTCATAACTACATGATGAACACACAAAACTGATGTTTTAGTGGAATCTCCAATAGCGTACTTGCTTTCCATCTGGTTGGTGGAAGTACTGACAGCGTCTCTCAGGATCCCGTTCTCCTGCTTCAGTCGATTAATCTCTGCCTCCATCTGCTCACGAAGTTGCTGGAACTAGAAAAGTGGAGGGGGAGGGATAAAATTGCCTTATACTGGTACAGAGCATTGGTTCAACCAGCTCAGTATTCTCTCCATTGACTGGCAATGATTTTCCAAATGTGTTACCAAAGACACTTTAACTGGAAAGGTCCAGAGTTTGAGTCTAGGATCTGGTGCATCTACAACACAAGTGATATCACAGAACTATAGATCCTTTCTCATTTCAGTTCTTTTGAACAGGAACTGAGAAATAAGGTACACACACAAAAATGAGGGAAGACTGCAAAGCTTAAAATCTGGAATCAAGCATTTACTGATATTCTGGCCCAAGATGACAAAAAAAATATCCTCCCTCCCCCTCGAAAATGGAAAATGGTTTCCAATTATTCACAAAAAGGTTTACTGATTTTTCCTTAATTAAAATTGTGAATGTGTCCATTTTTGCGTAATCCAAAACTTTTATCCACCAGTCTTCCAGTGAAAGTATTTCTGAATTCTTCCTGCACTTAACATTTATAAAAACAAAGTTTCAAATGTTTCCCCCACATTTACTGGGGAAAATTACTAATCTTCGCCTAAAGTACCTGTGTATTCAAGCACAAGTGCACTTTGCATCTTAATGGACTATGTTTTTACCTTCATCTTCATCTGCTGTGTTTCCTGGTAGCCTACATGGATTTTATTTTGAAAAGCTCCATGCTCCTTTTCCAAAGTGCCGATTCTGTCCCTCATCTTTGCTGCAACCAAGCTGCTTCTTTCTTTCTCCGAAACCAGCTCCTAAAACAAAATCAAAATGATACCACACTTCTAAAAAACACTCTCTCTTTTTTAGCTGGGGGTAGAACAGTCAAGATGAGATGGTTAGACAGCATCACCGATGCAACGAACATGAAAATGAGCGAACTCAGGAAGATAGTGGAGGACAGGAAGGCCTGGCGGGATATGGTTCATGGGATCACGAAGGGTCGGACACGACTTAACGAACGAACAACAACAAGAACAGTCAAGACAGAGCACTACCAGAATATGAAAACAGTGCTTAAGTTTTAGGGTGCTTAATTCTTAAAAGGCAAGGGTATGGATTAATACTGGCTGGACGCAGAAAGGGGTAGCACCGGACTGAATGCATGTTTCCTTTACAATCACTCTCTTTCCCTCAAAACCTTTAAGTTCACTTTTTCGTTTCTTCAGAAAGAGAAATGCACACCACATGTCACAACCTTGTTTTATAAAAATGCTTTAAAACTAGAAACTAAACTTAGCTGCCTTTCTGCGAGTAATCTTTTCTCCCCATTGGCTCCAACAAGACTCACACACTTCATGTGTAGCTATTTACCCTGGGAGCCACCGTACCTGTGAAAGCTGTTTGCACTGCTCCTTGGCCACAGCAGCTTCCTCCTTCATTGCCACAATCAGTTTGTCCTTTTCTTGCAGCTGATGGAGAGCTATAGCCGAGTCTCCTTTATTAGCCTGCAACGAAATATTGAAGGCAATACGGATGACCAGTGTGACACAACTTTGTATGGGCTAAGTATTATGATGATATCCAATTGACTGAAAACATACTGGAACGTGATAAGGAGAAGAATTAACATCAAAAGTTCTGATCAGGGTCAGCGAACAAGCACCAAAAATGAGACACACACAAGGCCCTATGAAACAATGCATTAGGAAAAAAAGACATGTTACAGTAGCCCAACACATTCTGAGTACCATAACTGTTCCTCAGAATTATGGTGCAGGTTTATCTTTAAGAACATAAGAGCCCTGCTATATCCAAAGGCCCATCTAGTTCAGCTTCCTGTATCTCACAGTGGCCTCACCAGATGCCTCAGGGAGCACACAGACAACAAGATACCTGTATCCTGCTGCCACCTTTGTGTACCTATGGTGTACCTTTAAAAGTAATTACTGTATACTACTATGGCACCATCTATTCTAGGTACACAGCACTTCACAAGTAAAGAAGACCCCTGCCATGAAGGACTTAGAACCTTCAAATAGATACAGAGATAACAAGAGAGGAGTGGCAGGGTAAAACGGGGCAAGAATGTGTAACTATTTCAAGCATACAGTACATCTTTCAGCTTTGTAGCAGGTAGGGTGAAGGGGTTTGGGAGCTGTGACAAAGTTGTCACAGAAAGGTGCATTTTGAGGAGGGACTTGGAAGTAAAAGTGGAGTTCACGCTGCAGTTCTGAAAGAGTTCCAGGTGGAAAGGGCTGTAATGGATAAAGGATGAAGCTCTATCATTAAAATCATCCGAGTATCATGACCACGGTCTGTTATATGATCTAACAGACCGTGGAAATGATACCTAGATAATTTTAATGATAGAACTGATCATGCTGGCCACGAAAGTTTTAGAGTTTTGTGAATATCCAGAAGTTAGCGGGTAAAAGGCCATGACAGAAGCAAAAACTGATGTAAAATAATAAAACAGGCTAAAATGGCCAAAACATAGCATTGTAGATTTTGATTTTAATGATAAATGCTGGTTACTTTGTGTTTTTAAACGTGTAACTATGTTGTTGTGTAACATTTTAAACCTTTACTAATAGTGTTTTTTACGTTTTGGCCATTTTAGCCTCTATTATTTTACATCAGTTTTTATTGCATTTGCCATAGCCTTTTACCCGTTAACTTCTGGACATTCAAAAATCATTGCTGGCCATGAAAATCTTAAATCGTTTTTGTTTTAGGGTTTATTTAAAAGGATGAAACTGTTCAAGAAAGCAGGAGACCTTTGAGCAGCTGAGGGCAGTAGAGACAAAGAAGCAAAGATCACAAGCAGAAGTATAAATGAGTTATGAAAGCAAAAAGGGATGGAGAAACAAAACCACAAGAGGACTTAAGGAATCAGGAGCGTGTGCTGGATCTGGGAACAGACAGGAAAGGCAGTGTAGCGATTTAAGGAGAAGAAAATATGATCAGAGCAGTGAATGATTCTGACAGCATTTTCATCTCAGGAAGACATGAAAAACACAGAATAAATGCTGAAGATTTCAAGTTCATGCAGATTACAGAGCTATAAAAATGTTTAGCCAGGAGTACGACAGATGAAAAGGAGAAGAGAATGAATTTATAATGGATGCAGTCTGTTCATTCTTTGGTTCTCCAGAGGTATTCAGCTGCACAAGAGCATGAACACAGCAGTCTGATAGATGGAGTGAACCAGAGATGGGAAAGGCAGATCATTCGTAGCGAGGGGGACAAACGTGTCAGAAGTGGAACACATGGAACAACTGAAAGTGGAAACTGCAGAGTCTAAAGAGGGGGCAGAGGTGATGGAGGAGAGAGATACAGACAATACCCAACCTATTATTGGGTATGGTTTCACAGTATCTTTCTGAGGCCCACCCCCTTTCTGTAGACATTCCAGTTTCACAAGAGGTGGGAGCCTCCAGAATGGAACAGCTGGGGGCCACTGTTTCCAATACCAGTGTCACAAAAAGCACGTAGTACGTCGTGCAGGAATTACATCTCCTTTTCCGATCCATTTTAGAAACAGCCCTTACCCCACAAGGTGGGCTTGCTAGACCATGCTCCTTTCCAACTGAGTGCCATCACAAAGTAGCACTTACCTTCTGCAGAACATCCTGTATCACATTTGACTTCTCCTTTAGCAGCTCCACCACACATAAGGCCTCTTCTTCTGTAAAGAGCATGTTCTTCATAGCCAACAGAAAGTCCTTAAATTTCACCTCCGCATTTTCTACAATTAAACACAGCAGCAACATTTAAGGCATATGTGCATATTACTTTCCATGACAGAAAAAGTCATGAAAACAGGCAAGAAGGGAGTATAAAAAAGCCATCACACCTGATCAACAGTTCTGAGTAACAGATACAGAGACTGGCTGCAGGACAAGGGGGTGAGGCGCCAAAGACAACAATGTTTTACAAACAGGACTTGTGCTCTTTTTTTAAAAAAATCATTTTCTGGGTTCAACAGCAACAATCTAGCTTGGGAAATACCTGCTGCTCTAAGTGACAGAGCCTCGCTGCATTCTACAAGTTCAGAATAGCCGTTTACCTCCTGTGTTTGGATTAGACTGGGGCTGGCAACTACAGCTAAATCTGACACCCTGAAACAACTTCACATGCCTCCAACCCTGCCAGATTTCAATCCACATTAGAACATTTTGCTAAAGGCATCCCTTTTAAAGGGCAAAACCATCAACAGCCACCCATGCACATTTCCACAAAGCTCACTTTCAGATGTTAAGATATTGCCATCTCAAGAAAGGAAAGAGACCATTGCCAAGACTGGAGGGGCTCTTTCAGAAAGCGCATTTGTTCCTCAAGACCCACATTCACAATGACAACCTTATGCTATCAGAGCATGTGTACTCCACAGCTGGGAAGCCCTGGGTGCTAGGCGACACCAGCTTTAGTATAGAACCTGACCATCTGCGAGGGACTGTTCTAGCCCTCACACTATTGATTGTATAACACAGTGACCCAAGGGAATGCCGAAGTCAGGCACTTCTGAAACGGACCGGCCACAAGCAGCAGCTCTAATCCGAGGCATCCGTACAGAACCTTAAGCAAACAGGCCTGGGGAGAGATAGTAGCTCCGTAGTAGGGCACATACAGTGCATGCAGAAGGAGCCAGGTTCAATCCTGGGCACCTCCAAACAGGGATGGGAAAAAGTCATCTGAAATCTTGGAGAGCCACTGAGTCAGACCAACCAATGGTCTGACTCAGTAGAAGGTGGCTTCGGAAGTCATCTATTCTATAGGGTCAGTTCAGTACAAACATCAAAGCAAGGCAGCCACAGATTCTGATCAGGGAGGTAAAAGGCTGAACTCAAAAGCAACGTCCTCAGAAGCTCCAATAAATACAGGAAAACCTTTTTGCTGATGCCCCCAAGGAGCTTACTGCTTACTAAGCAAGGGGAGTGTTTCTAATTAAGGTGGGCAAATCTCAGGCAACCAGGAAAAGAATTAGCTACGTGTGAATAAGGTTACAGATTATGAAGTTGTCAAGATAGGATGAGTGTGAGCAAGTGGCAGGCTTCCACGGGTATAATTAAACAGGACAGCTGTACTACAGGAACCAGGGCAGGGGGGAAGGGAAGCAGAGGCAACAGCTACTTTCTGCATACATTAGCAATGTGCCTATTGCCCAATTTCAGAATCTACTGCTAGTCTCATGACCACTGCTGCAGAACTCATCTATTTATATAGCACTTCAAACGTACACTTGACACAGAATGAGCCCTACCCTGAGGGGCTTGCAATCTAGACAGGCATAAGGAAAACAGAAAGGATGGATAATGGAGGCAGGGGGACAATACACATATGCAACTAAAGCCCTTAGGCCAGAAGTTCCCAAACGGGGGCGCCCCAGCCGGGAACAATAGGTCGCTACTCCCTTAAGGGGAGTGACGACGGCGCATCCAAGATTGCGCCGCTGCAGAAAAAAGTGCGTTTTTAACCTTCCTGAGGAGTGCTGGTCCTCCAGGGGGTGCAGGGAGCCTGCGGACCCCTCTGCAGGCCTCCCCTCGCCTCAGAATGGCTCTCCAATGCGATCACGACCCACTTCCGGTTTCACCGTAAAACCAGAAGTGGGTCGTGATCGTGTTGGAGGGCCGCTCCGATGCTTGGGGAGGCCTGCGGAGGGGTCCACAGGCTCCCCACACACCCTGGAGGACCTTTTCATCCACGGCGGTGGCGTGATCCCAGACGCGCCATCAACGTCACCGCGGGTTGCTACGCCCCTTAAGTGTGTAGTAACCCTTTGTCCCCGGCTGGGGCATCGCGACGCACCAGTTTAGGAACCTCTGGCATAAACCCTCATGGAAACGGGCATTTCCCACGGAATAGCCACATTGTTTGGATGCAAATGTTTTGTTCCTCACAGCTACAGAATCTGAGGCAACTGAATGCAACAGTGATATTCAATGAGACTTTACAGAGTTGGGGGGGGCACACCAGGAAGAACACAGCTGGAGTAGTGCTAGTTACATAGCAACACATATAGACCAATTACTAGAAGCCCCATAAAGATTCCCTCTATGTCCTACCCATTCAAATGAAACTGCCCATCTGCCTACATCTTCATGTTTTTCTATATACCCATGTACGACAGAAGCTTTAAAGTGAACCTCAGGTTCTCGGAACCACACTACACCGACCACGTTTCTTTGCTCCCCGGTAAAACACACCAGCCCCCCGATTCATGCTCACTCCTTCATACTGGTTACCTTTGTCAGTTTCATTCTTCAGCTTCTTCGCGTTGCTTTTCTGCAGCCCTTCAATCCCATCTTGCTTTGCCACGTCAAGAGCTTCCCTCTTTTCTACTGCTGAGTTCTGGTCAGCATTATCCATCAAAGGAATGTAAGTAGTTGGATGAATCAAAGGCTCGTCCACCAGTGTCATGACTAGAGTTTTAGGGAACAAAGTTGAACATGGTAAGGTAGGACTGTCAACGTTTTCCTTCAACTTCACATACGTTCTTCCAGCTCATTCTAAACATGATTCAGGGGCTACTCCACCAACTCATCGTTAAACAGATTAGCAGAAGATTCAGAATAAAGTTCTTTTTCCATACAATGCATAATGTAGGAAATTCATCCCAAAAAGCGCAATGAAGCAGCCTTAGAAACTAGATGTTACTTTAAGCACACAATTAGCATTAGCACACTTTTTTTAAATTCCGGAAACAGCAACATCAGGTTGTGCTCCTTTCCCCCCCCCCCCACCACAGAACAGGACCACAGGAGGTTAACCCTCTGTCCTAATCATGGTCCTGAACCAGATCACCCCCTCAACTGTTTATTTGCCCTGGAATTGGACAAAATTCCACAACCGAGTCTTGACTTGTGGCATGTTTACCAAAAAGGGTTGGCTATCAGCACTGTAGGATCGTTCTTTTAAGTGCAACTTCCAGCAGGTGGCGCTACTACCACCCTGAATACAGACACAGGAAGCTGCTGTTACCAAGTGGGGGCATTGGTCCATCTAGCATTGGTCCACAGTGGCTCTCTAGGTTTCAGACAGAACTCTTTCCTAGCCCTACTTGGAGATTGAAGAGTGAATCCAGGAACCTGCTGCATCGTGCAAAGTGGTCTGCCACTGAGCCATGACCCCTCCCCAAATATGCATCTAATTTTTCTCACCCACATAAAGAAGGCCAAAAGTTCAAGTGACAATCATCACTTGTATGGTCAAAAGTACCTACTGCCTTGCCCCCCCCCCCCGCCTCAGTGGCAGGGTTTAGTAGGAAGAGAAGGGCTGATGTCTGTGAACATGTGCAGAGCAGAGCAGGCTGGAGACTGGCAGGTAGGGAGGAGAAAAGAACAAGTGAGTGACACAAACAGAGCAGGATGCTGGTTTCTCAGGTGCGAACTTCCAACCTTTTTTCTGGCTTTGTGTCGGACAGCAAGTCAACAGACCAGGCTTCTCCAGCAATGATAGAACTCTACTGAATTTCTGCCTGTTAAATGCACAAGGATCCAAACAGGGGGAAACTAACAATTTTACATATGCGCACCACATTTCCATCATTTTCCTTCCCTATCTGGGGGGTCAATGCTGGGGAGCTAATCATGGGGGTGAGGGCAGTGGAAATTAAGGGGAAATCTGGGGGCCAATATTGGGGCTATTATGGGATGAGGGGAAAAATTAGGGGCAATGAAATTCTTTTTCTCTATACCCCTTTCTGTTCTAGGGGGATGCTAAAAATTATCCGCTTCGGTGTCAAATGCAATAGTTATGCCACTGCCTAGGTAAGAACAAAATGTTTATTTCAGGTCACTTCCTGCTGAATGACATCACCTCCAGCCCTCAGCAAAGGCCATGAATGCTATTCGGCCCCATGTATGAAATGAGTTTGACACCCCTGAGTTAACTGCTATCCTGGTTCACATCTTAACATACGAGTACTAATAGTCAAACCTTCTTTCCAGTAGCATAACTAGCTTTGTACAGGTCACATATTTAACCTCAGTTCTCTCCAGCCCAGTTCAGATATCACAGCCATCATAAAAGCTCATGCACTTTTATTTATTTGCTTGTTTAAAATATGTATATCCCATCTTCCCTTCCATAACGTAGGATACCCAAAGCAGCCAACAAAAATTAAAATACAAAAATTAAAATACAATAAGACAAGATAATCACTATAATTAATACCAGCAAAACAATAATAAACGTCGTGAAAAACCGCAAAGTAAAAGCAATAAAAACAGCAAAATATAAAACATGGTGACCAAATTAACAGTGAAAAACAACAACAACAAAATAAGCCTGGGAGGGAAAGCCAAACAGAAGAGTCTTTAGCCCCCACCGGCTGCAGTTTCCAAACAGACTTCAGGGGCAGCCCATGTAAAGCATGTTGTAACAGTCAAGTCTTGAGGTTGCCAAGGCATGGATCACTCTTATTGGGTCCAACTGACTCAAGTATGGATGCAGCTGGCACACCAGCCTAGGCTGGGCAAAGCCCCCCCCCCCCCGCACGATCCAGGAAGACCCCCAAGCTTCTGCAGAGGGAAAGCAACCCTGTTCGGAACAGTTTGGTAGACCAATACTGGCATTGTCTGTTTCTGATCTAAGAGGACCTCTGTTTTGTCTGGATTACAATTTTAGATTATCTTTATCCAGTCCCCAAATGCCACAAGACAGCACTCTAGTCTCTAGGACTTCAACAGCCATCCAGGATTAGCTGACACAGAAAGACAGAAATGGGTGTCATCTGCAAAATGGTGCAAAATGGTGCCCCCAAGCCCCAGCAGGACACCATGGTCAATGGTATCAAAGGCTGCTGAGAGATCCAGTAGGACCAAGAGGGACACATTCTACCTTCAAGTCTTTGGCCCAGATCATCCACCTGGCGACCAAGGCCATCTCCATCCTAAAGCTTGGTCTGAAGCCAGATTGGAAGTAGCCCAGATAATCAGTTTCATTCTGGGTCATCTGGAGCTGAGATGCCACCATCCACTCAATCACCTTGCCCAAAAATGGAAGGTTTGAGACTGGCCACTAATTTTCCAACATGGTGGAATCCAAGGAGGGTTTCTTTAGGAGGAGGAGAATTACCACCAACTCTAACGCCCCTGACAAAAACTCCCTCCATCAGAGAGGAATTAGTTACCCTCCCTGTCCCACTCAGCCAACCCTGGGCAGTTTTAACAAGCCAACCTGGATAAGAGTCAAACAACTTGTGGCAGGTTGGCCTCACATTGCAGAGGCCCCTGTCCGTATCCTCAGATTCTACAAACTGGAAAGAATCCCAAGTAACAGGACTAACAGATTCCTGGGAGACCACCCAACATGGAGTCTAAATTGAGGCACATATGAGCAATTTTATCCACAAAATGCATGGCTAATTTGTCACAGCAAGTGACCAAGTTGTTGCCTCCCTGAGCCAGATGGAGCATGCCATAAACCATCCAGAATAGCTCTGGATGATTTTCTGTAGACAAATGGTGGTGCAGAAAAAAAACCTTCTTCACTGCTATCACCTCCACTGAGTAAGGCCTAATATGGGCTCTTACCAGTGTTTGGTTGGACTCATCACAGGTTTTCCGCCACTGTCGCTCAAGGAGTCTGCCTACCTGCTTCATTGCATGAAGCTCCCCAGAAAACCAGGGAACCACCTTAGCTCTATGACAATCCCCCAGAGCCATCAGGAATCCATAAGCCTCTGGGGGCAGACCATACAATTCAGTCCCCCACCTCAGCAAGGGAAAGGGGCCATGATAAACATAAACCCTGCCAAAACGTTATCTGTCCTGACAGAGGAGTGATCTTATCACCATCATCTTCCCAGGAGTAAACACCAGGTCCAACATGTGTTCCGCCATATGCAACAGGACAGCAATCAACTGAGACAGGTCCATGGTTGCCATAGAGGCCATGAAGTCCTGAGCTCTCTCAAACCATAGTTTGCCACAATGTCCAAACTGAATAAACTATGGTTACCGAACTGTAACAAGAACTGTACAGTGCCTTCAACCCATTATGAAATGGGTTTGCAATCCATACTTTGGAGACAGTTTGGGGTCCAAATTGTCCAATTTGGATGTTGCAGAAAATGACAACTAATTAAAACAGGAAAGGTGGGGGAGGGGAGAAGAAAGGTCCATGCAAAGGGGGCGGGGAGGAGGCAGCTTACAAAACAAGGTGATCACAATCACCAAGCTGTTCTGTGAGGGGCTAGTTTAGGTGTCATGGCCAGAACGACTGACCTCAGGGTTGTTGCATGTGGACCTCTGTCAACTTTACTTCTTCAGAACCTCCATGCCACTCCCACAACAAAGAGGACAACAACTACATCAGAGTGGCTTACACCACTTCTAAGAACATAAGAAGAGCCCTGCTGGATCAGGCCAAGGGCCCATCTAGTCCAGCTTCCTGTATCACACAGTGGCCCCACCAGATGAACCTGTTTCCTGCTGCCACTCCCCTGCACCTGGCACAGAGAAAACCTACTTCTAAAGCCAGGAGGTTGCTTATGGCTTGTAACCTGTGATGGTCTTTTCCTCCATGAATCTGTCCAAACCCCTTTTAAAGGCATCTAGGCCAGGTGCCATCACCACATCCTGTGGCAAGGAGTTCCACAGATGAATTACACGCTGGGTAAAGAAATATTTTCTTTTGTCTGTTCTAACTCTCCCTCCACTCAATTTTAGTGCATGTCCCCCGGTTCTGGTGTTATGCGAGAGGGAGAAGAATTTCCCTCTATCCACTCTCTCCATCCCATGCATAATTTTATACGTCTTAATCATGTCCCCCCTCAGGCACCTTTTTTCTAGGCTGAAAAGCCCCAGACGCTGTAGCCTTTCCTCATAAGGGAGGTGCTCCAGCCCACGAATCATTCTGGTCGCTCTTTTTTACACCTTTTCCAATTAAACTATATCCTTTGAGGTGTGGTGACCAGAACTGGACACAATACTCCAGATGTGGCCTTACTATCGATTTGTACAAAGGCATAATGATATTGGCCGTTTTATTCTCAATCCCTTTTTTAATTATCCCGAGCATGCTTTTAACAGACCTATAAAACAATCCATGACACTGCTGCCTGGATTCTTTCCATATTGTATCTTGATGCACGAGTCAAACTTAGTTGTCTTGAACAGCAATCACATTTATTGTGGCATAAGGCTTCATAAGGAAGAGCCTACTTTAGCAGGTTGCGTGAAGCAAACAGTAAAGACATACACAGAAGCAGGGAGGAGAATGATTGCAAGTTGAAATTAAAGATGAACACTCACGCACAATTGTCAAAGTACCTATATTATACGAGCAGGAACTCAAATTAACAGGATTCAAACTGCTAAGTCAACAAGCACCAAAATGTAGATCAACAAAAGCAGCAGAAGCTGCTGCCACCTGTAAAAGGTTGAAATGTCCATGTGAGATAATGACCATCAGTACTGAGAGTTTCGCTAAGGCTTGATTTAACCCAAAATAGTGTCAAATCTGTCAATGAAATCCAGTTCAGCAGCTTCATGCTTTATCTACCCCAAAAGACTGTTCGAGTACGATGACCCTGACGTCTGAAACCGAACACTCTGCGAGACGGAAACATTCGCGGCTCATGTCACTGATGTCCAATCTGCACACAGTCAGACTTGCACATGCATATCAGGCATATACAATTTTTAATGTGGACAAATTCTGAATGCCTCACTCCAATAAGAAGGCAAACCCAGACCTCTTCAAACCTCACCTCTACGATAAATTCAGCAGGTGGCCTTAGGCAAGCCTTTCAGCCTCAGCTCCCTAACAGTAATAGAGGGTTAATAAGAACGTAAGATCATAAGCCTTGCTGGATCAGGCCAAAGGCCCATCTAGTCCAGCTTCCTGTATCTCACAGTGGCCCCACCAGATGCTTCCGAGAGCACACCTGTTTCCTGTTGTCACTCCCTTGCACCTGGCACAGAGAAAACCTACTTCTAAAACCAGGAGGTTGCTTACGGCTTATTCACCTCCAACAGAACTTTGTGGGTGATAGATTGTGGCATGCCCCAGAATAAGGGACTTGCTGCTACTGCTAGCTGAACACCAGTTAAGTTTAGGACAAAATGATGAGAAACACTGCCACTCTCCCAATCAAAATGACAATACGGCTTCTCAATTCAGAACTGATCTCCAGCAAAGAAAGGCTATTTTCTGACATTTGTAGCTCAATTTGCTGAGTCAGATTCCAAGAGTGTAGTTCACCCATCGTAATTTAGGATCAAGGACCCCAAACAGCCACTGTTTTTTTTTTACCATTATCAGTCTTTTGTTTCTTTGCTGAAACTTTCTTCTTTCCTGATCCACTTTCTTGTTTTATCTCATGATGCAACAGAAGAGGTTCTTGTTTTTTGGTTGGGGACAGAAATGAATCACTCTTGGCATCCTGCTCATCTGCAAAACAAGACAAGATATATTGGTATTCATATTTACCCAACATCACAGTACAAAGTCACTTCCCAATAGCCTGTCACACTCTTGCATGACCAAGCAGCACTGCTTGGGTTGGGGCTATGGAGGTAGGGAGGCATCTTGATTTTCCCAGCTACAGTTTCCAGAGGCAGTGAGTCAATGCAATCTCTTCCCAAGCAGCGTCCACAAATACACTTTACTTATTCACACCCACATAACTTAATGGCCAAGTTATGTGCTGCACTTAGAGACACTGCTGGGGGCAGAACCTGACCCATACAAGCTTTCCCTCCCTAGCCCCCCACCTGTCCTGAAACTAACGTACCTATTTGCTCACACACCACTAAGCACAACTGTCATTTATCAGCAGCACCTGGCTGAAAGACTTTAGATCAGAAGATGAGTTGATACAGGATTGTGACCACACACGTACACTGATTAGTCATAAAACTACTACATGTTCAAAGCAAATTTAACTGCCTCTATTTCTTGTTCTATCAGACATAGGTAGAAAAGGTACATGTAGTAGCTTGCTCCTATAGAAGGTAAGTGCTCAGCAGGTGGAACATTATATGCCAAGATAAGACTGTATAGAAATTAGGTACTGAAGTACAAAAAAAAAAAAAGTCAGATTCTCACTTGTGTTCTAATCAGCAAAAGTTGCATCTTTATGCCACAACCTGTTTTGCATCAACTCCACTGTGATAAGTAGGTTGAACTTACATAGCCAATGAGACTCAGAGCTATGAGGATGTTCCATTTAGCCACTCAGGCAAAGATTTCAACACCTGAAGGAAGACAAATGTCATTGTGGCCCTGCACAATGTTGAGAAACTTTGGTCCTCCAAGCAAACAAGAACATTTCCTCAGATCTCTAGGCAATACCATCAAATCTGACCTGAACTGACCTTGTACACTAAATTATTCTTCACATAATATGACAACAAATCTGTTAGGCATCATATTTTCTCCACATGCAATGGACTGAAACTAAGCTGCAAATCAGGAAGTCCTAGGTTCAAGGCCACCATATGACCTCACTGGGCGGCCTTAGACAAGCTACTCCCTCTGAGCCTCAGCTCCCTAGATACAATATGGGGATAACTACCTTTCAGGGTTACTGTAGAGATTGTATCAAGGTAATACATTGGAAGCACTTTGCACACTTAAAAGGGCTGTACAAATTAGTATAATTAATAGTTCTGAAATATTTACGCTTCTTGATTAAAGGGTTTTTCTACATCTTGCTGAACAGGAGAAAAGGCAAAATACTGTACAGACATACTACTACGGTACATCTGTTTGACCTCATAGTCAGCAATACAGGCGATTTTGCAGATGGGGAGCCATGTATAACATACACTGAACTTCACCAAAGTTGCAAATATATCATACAATTTAGAATGAAATATCATCTTACTCTTGAGTATTTTTTAACACCTAGGCCGACCAAGTTGAAGTCCACTTAACTATAGTACACTGGATTAAAGGGGAAAAAAGCACCCAACGTTCCATGGAGAAGACCCAGGAATACTAAGAGGTGAGCAGGGCGGAAGGGGTGCAGAGGGGAACGCAGGTCAAGCTGTGTGACTCTCTGAAAACTGGCAGAAAGACAGGGAATCCTGGCCACATAGGTACATTTGCAAGACAGCATGTCTTGTTTCCCTTCCAAGTCAAAGAGATTTGGAAAGGGATTGTTTTAAAAAGAGGGACACCTGGCAAAAATGTGTTTTTAACTTTACATCCAGGAAGTGATGGGTTTTAACCACAATTCATGAACAGAAGCCACCTGCAGCCAGATTCAGAAATGCACTGACAAACCACAGGTTAGAAAATTTGCTCAAAGAGTGTCACAATTAAATCAAGTTCCACAGAGATTATGACATTTTTCTAAGAATACACTGGGGTAGGAGCAGGAGAACGAAACAGAAACTGTTTGTCAGGGCAAAACAAAAACCTAAATTCAAGTCCTGTTGTTAGCTATAAAATAATGTCTATATAATTCAGAATTAAGGTCAAGTTCTTGTCACTCACTCAAGTATTTTTGTACCAATTGAACAGAAGATTGAAAGAGTGCAGTTATTTCTAACCCAAATGCTAGACAGAATACCACTGGCAATTTTTTCCTCCTTAATGCCTCTGTAAGAGCTAGACACTTTTCTTTAGTGAAAGCTGAACACTGAGGGAAGGGGCCTGAAATATCCTTAAGGGTACACAGTTTTATTTTGCTTCTTGCATACAGAAGCAGCACTAGATTTTTCAAAGAAATGCAACCCATTACCACATCTGGAGGAAGCACAGTATGTAAAATTGTTTTTTTATTTAAATGAGGGGTACACACAAGCAAAAAGTGTAGTAGCATGATATAGCTGGGCACAAAGCAAAATACAAACAACTGCAACATGAGGTAGTGGTGTAACTATATTCTGGAAATGCAGAAAGACACCATGCTTTGGTGAGTGCTTTTATCTTGAAGCACTGCCATTAACCAACCTTCTGGCACACCAAACAGTTAACTCTTGTACAGTATCTTTATTCAAATGCAGCCCAGAAACTACATTTGTATTTTTGCTTTGTGTTTATCTTTTCCATATTTCTTTTACTCTATCTCAGCCATCTTTTATGTCAAACAAGCGCTCTCTCTCTCTCTCTCTCTCTCTGTTACTAAAACTGGACAAGTTGTGTGCCTTTATAGGGAGAGGAGCAGAGATAAGCTACACTCTAGGGAAAAGCAATAGTTAAATAAGCCCAGAAGCACTTCCTCTGGAGACTTTCCTCTTTCAGAAACGTTGCAAGAGCTTTCTGTTTTTGGACAAGCTTAATATTTTAAAATTTGGAATGAAACTTTGGCATTTTACTGAGGGAGACAGTTTTGGAGTAGGAAAAGTAAAGGTACTGTACTACCTTTTATAATGTAACCTGTCCCAAGACCTTAATACTGAGTGGGCTAAATTACCAAAAGAAACCCCAACATTACATGGAAATACCTATTCCATTTTTCTGCTTTTTCTGTCCAACCTTCTTCTTAGACCCAGCTGCATCTGAAGGTGGGGTGGGCTGCTTTGTAACAGGCACTGGTTCCACTTTCTTCCCCCCAGGCTTGGATCCATCCGACTCTTTCGACACATGCTCCTCTGGACTAGCTTTGTGTTTCTTCTCCTTCTTCTTACGCTCTCTGAGGCTGCTGGGGGCCTCTGTTACACCCAAAGAGGCAGGAAGAACATGTTCCTCGTCTGCCCCCAAAGCGTCAGATAGTTTGAAGTCTCGAGAAGCATTCTCCGAGTCTGACTCGTGGAGGTTCCCATTCTGGGCCTCTTTCTTCTTGCTCTTTTTCTTCTCTGCTTTCTTTTTATCAGTCTTAGCAGGTGCAAACTTTTGGTCCCTCTTTTGTTTCGCGAGGGCTTCATCATAGAGCGTTTCCTTCATGAAAAGCCAGAAGAAGAGAAAGATAACAGCAATCACGACGGAAGGGACAAGGACAATGAAATAGGTAGACTCGTAGAATTCCATTGTGCTTTTCTTTACTATTGCCTAAAAGAATGAATCTAGGGGGAAAAAGGAAGACAGATTAATAAGCAAGCTGTTCAAGCAACTTCCTTAAAGAAGTGATTTTCAAAGCGTGTTACAGGAAACTATAAGGTTCCCAAAAAGTGATCAGGAGTTCCTCAGTGAAAACAGCCAGCAGAAAAGCTTCCTTGAATGACAGCTGGTTCTACACTACTGATCTTCCCTGCAATGTGCAGCAACAAGAACATGTTAGATGTGTGCTTAGGTTACAAGTTCAATTCACATGGAGCAGTAGCGTAGGGCACCGCGTAGGGCACCACTCAAGCTTGCTGAGACATATTAACCGCGTGTACCCTACAACACTCTAGGTCAGCGGTTCTCAAAGTTCTCCCCATGAGGCGGGGAGAACTTTGAGTATTTTGCAGGGATGAGGTCAGCAGTGGCGGCAATGCCGGGGATCACCATTGCCACCGGGAACAAAAAAAAATTTAAACACTTACCAGGGGTGCTGGAGCACTTCCGACAGTGCAAGAAGGCTGGTGACCCCCTCTGCGGGCCTCCCTGAACTTTAGATCGCCACTCCGCAGCTCGGAGAGGCCCGCAAAGGAGGCTGCTGGCCTCCCCACACAGTCCGGAGGGCTCCAGAACCCCCGGTAAGTGCAAAATGTACTTTTTTGTGTGCTGGCGGTGGCGATCCCCGGATTGCCACTGCAGTCCCCCAGGATTGCCACCGTCCCCGCAAACACTTAATGTTCTCCCCACCTCAAGGAGAGAACTTTGAGAAACTGTGCTCTAGGCCCTGTTTAGGCCATAGCTCTGTGCTCTAGGCCCTGTTTAGGCCATAGCTATGTGCCATAGAGTCTAGGAGGGCATAGCTCAGTGGCAGAACCCATGTTTTGCATGCCAAAGGGTCCCAGGTTCAATTCTCAGGCTCTTCAAGGTGCAGAGAGACCTCTGCACCCAGACCTTCACTTGCCTCATCCCCTTCTTAAAGTCAGCCAAAATCATCTATATTGCAACACAGACATTGATGGGGCAGCTGTGTTGTACATGTTGACAACACATGCAGGATTTCTTTGACTAGAAAGGAAAACCAAATGAAGCCTGCAGAACTATGAGATTTTGAGTCTGCTGCCCAGCTCCACCTCACCAAAGCAATTCATTCACTTATTAGGCTTCAAATTACTGTTTCCACAGTACATAAACAGTACACAGCAAATGATTCAAGGGTTCATTTGTACAGTATCTATGAACTGAGAGTAGGAGCAAAACATACACTTTGTCCTCCAAGCTCTGGGGCCCTCATTTTCCCAGAGCTCACGAAGCTACACAACAATACAAGAAGGGTCATACACACAGCCCTGCTCTATAACGGCAATGATGCCAAAGATCCCTTTTACAATTACTTGTCAAACCTCAGCATTCTAACAAGGAGCTGTACAACTCTTGAGGGGTCCAGCTACAGGGTGTGCTCAACACAGGCCAGAAAATGAGGCATATCTCAAAAAGGTACTGAAGAAAACAAAGTATTTTCTTCAACCACTTTTGCAGTTTGCCTCTTCCAGGTTTTTGGTCCGAAATTGGTGCTGCCCTCCTCTCCCCCCCCCCCCCGCATGTTCAGTGCAGGCCACACAGGCTGCGAAACTGTTCACATTAGGCACGCGCACACACACACACACACACACACACACACACACAGATCAGCATGCACTGGATTCCCCTTCCACCACTTAGGATTTCAAAGTTTAGGGCCACTTGGCTCTTCTACGCATCCAGGTACCTCCAAGGGCTCAGCTCCAAAAGCGATTCATAAAAGTACTCCCCTGCGAGTGAAAAATCAAAGGCAGGAGAGTGCTATAATCAAGATCTTGAAGTTCAGGGTGAGTGGTAATGGCAAACAGGAGAGTCCTAGTGTCGTTTTGAATCTCTACACTTTCCGCTACAGCCACAGTTATCAGGCATAGGTCCTCCCTAATGTTTGGAGAACAGGTGTGTCTGAGAACATGGTAAATACGATTCTGGGATCCGAGACTGGCCAACATTCCCAGAAGCACATTTACTTATCTCATGCTTTTCAGACATATGAATGACTTTCAAATGTTAAGCCAATTTTTTTTTTAAGTGAGCACCCCGGGGAGGGGGATTATCCTCCCAGTGGGGCACTGAAGGAGTACCTGCCCAGAGGAAGGGCCATAACACAGCAGAGGCGCACATGCTTGTAGGAGATCCCAGGACCAGAATGGATCAAGCAGCGGATGAGAAATCTCTGCCCAAAACCCTGGAAAGCCTCTTCCAGTTAGTTTTAAAAAAAAGTCATAACCTTTATTAGCAACAGCCAAATAAATGCAAAATCTTACGTTTGAGTTCTCCAGAACTCTTCAAGCAACGTCAAGAAAAGCAAAAAGAAAACACACACAATGGAGGCCAAGTATGATATGAAGCCCGAAGTCTGCAGTTTTAAAAGATGCATCAAGATTTAGTTCAGGCTGTACCAGCTTTATAGCCAGGGTCTTCGACAAGAAGGTTCATGACCCTTCTTATTCCTGAGCAACTCCATCATCCAGTCAGGCTGTTAAGTCCTTTAAGAAAATCAGTCAGCAACCATAGTAGACAGACGTTTCCAAGTACCACTGATTCGATACAGCTAATACTTCATTAATTCTTGACTGGATAGGAAAGCAGTAAATACCTCTGTGGAGGATGGGAGGTCATTTCCTTTTCCACGTTTTCACACGTGGGCCAGGAAGATTTCTCTCTATACATGAAATTTTTTTCATATATGTTGTTCCCTGAAGCAAATATAAAAGTGTGCACATTTGTGCAAGTTTTTACATATACAGTAGAAGCAGGCTAGACTCTAGTTGCTAGAATATCCATACAGTATCAACAAATAATTAGGTAACAGCTATAGAGAGTGGCATTCAGTCCTGAACACACATAAGCCAGTACACCCCTTGCACCCATTCGTAACAACCCAGAACATCCAACCATCCATGAACCTGTAATAATTTTAGTGACCCTCACATAGAATTGTATATCAATATGAACATTTTTCCACTTAGCCAATATTACTAATAATTCTAAATCACGATTTGCTGAAAAGCACTCTGCACATGCCCAGAATGCCTCCTATACCTTGTTTCAGACAAGTTTAAGCTGTAACCCCGTTAGCTCTTTTTTTTTAATTCATGAATTATGAGTAACTATCTCTCTTCAATGCAGCACAGTGTCTTTTCTAGTTGCTATTTCTTCTGCATCTTTTTAGATTGTGAGCCCTTTTGGGACAGGGAGTCATTTAGTTCTTTGATTTTCTATGTGAACTGGTTTGTGAACTTTTTGTTGAAAAGTGATACTGTATTTGTAGTACCATACATTCTCAATAATAATTCTGCCATCCCTCTATGGGTTTTTTTCTAAGCACACACCCCTCATTGCTACTGCTACCTCCTTTTGCACCAGCACAGGGAGGGAAATCAAGGAAAAGATCCTCCCCACTCAAAACCTATTCTGAAGGTGCACCAACAAGAGAGGAGGTTGGAAGGAGGCCATCTTCCTCCTTATGGCTAGAGGTGTTTGTTTTTGTTGAATATGAGAGGATTACAGCCTAAAGTCTTACTGAACACAATGGGTTTACTTCTGAGTAAAATAAATAACTATTTTCAAACACCTCTACTTATGGCTCTCTTCCCAGGACAGCCACTGGAAACAAGACTGCAGTGGCCACTCCTCTACCTCCACCTCCACAATTCTCACCACAGAAGCCAGAGGACAACACACACACACACACACACACACACACACACACACACACACCATTTTCTTGCACTTTCCAAGGAGAGTAAGCAAAGAGGATGGGGCTGGGTGGCACAACTGGGGAGGTAGCAGGCTGGGGGAGGGGTGCAGCCCCCAACCACCACTTTGCCATTCCCCCACCCGCTGCTTGAAGCAAGCACTTCAGTAGATCTCATGCTTGATCCACCCTGAGAGGCTCAATGAAACATGAGGGTGTCTGGACGTAGACCATTACAACTTTGGGGAAAAAATGAGATCCTTTACACAGTGATCCTTTTTTGTGTTCCCGCCCATCCCCACTGCACTATGCATCTTGCATAACACAACAAGAGGATCTACAATCCCAGAAGTAGATTGTAGCTACAAGGATACATTTGTCCAGCCACAGCCCTGCTAATAAAGATAACTGACACAGTCACGAAAGAGCTGCCATCACGCAGAGTTGGTAGCCATAACGTTTAAGATTTACCACTTGCTGCGGTCCGTCTGCGGTTGGAAAGACAAACATGCACCGTCTCTCTCCCAACTACAAATCCTCAAAAGAAGTGCGGTAATTTTACATTGGCAAAAATGTGCCACTACAGTTCTACTATCATCCATCTCTAGTCTAACACTTGAGAGAGAAGCTTGGGTGGAATTTGGTTACAAGTGTTCCTCTTACCACTGTTCTTGCTAGTGCAGTATTTATTTTATTTATTTATTTATTTATTTATTTACAGTATTTTTATCCCGCCTTTCTCCCCGAAGGGACCCAAGTAGTACAGTAGTACAGTACCATAGATTGTGTGCATAAAAACAAACCAAAACCAAAGAGACAGTGACTCACTCAAATCTTCTAACTCTTCTCTCAATTAAACTGATCCAATTAAGCCATTTGCTGAACACAATAATCTTAGTCCTCTCAACACCCTCTAGGTAAAAATGTTTTCCATTCCAACCATACCAGAGAGGCATCAGAATCTGGTGAGCTACCATCAGATGCCCTCCAGTTACTGTTGAACTGACCATTTGGGATAGCTACAAAATAACTGAAGCAGCATAACTGGAGCCCTGCAGAGCTTGGTAGCTTAAGGGACGAACGAGAACACAAGTATCAAATTTCCAGAGGAACGGAGCAGGTCAAGTATTTCCAACTACCAAAACGGCCACCAAATGGCAGGAGTGAGTATGTAGTAGCGGTGAACTGGTTTCTATGCCACATTCCATATTTGACTCTGCTTCCAGGGCGAAGGGCAGACATGGATGCACACTAAGCACCATGTCTGTGGCTCTCCCTCTTGGCAAAGTAACATGCATATCAATGACATTGTTGGGGGTGGGGCATTTTGGGGCTCCCCCTCATGGTGAAAGGCTGCAGGTTCTCTAAATATCTCTATATCATCAAAAATATCATCACACTGCCCTCTCACTTTTCCAATAATACCTCTCCCACCCACACTGGCAAAGAAGTTTAGAGAAGAAAGCCGACAGACTTGTAGTTTATGTGGGACATTACAGTATTAAGGAACAGTCTTAGAATCAGAATCTTAAAAGGTAATTTTACCTCCCTCCAAGACACTAAGCTCTTTGCAGGAGAGAAGAAAGGAGACTTTTAGGACCATCAGAATCGCATTTTAAAATGTCTGAGATTTTCCTGGCCTGGAAAGATGACAGAAGCTGCAAACTTTACAATAACATAAAATGTTGCAAGGAGATCTCTGCTCACATTAGCCTGCAAACCACTATAATCTACATCAGTGGTTCTCAAAGTGGTGGGTCGCGACCCACCACTGAGACCACAAACTGTCCCCAGCCCCCTTAAGGGCCACCGCTTAATTGCCACCGCTGCTGAAAAAGTGCCAGAAAATGCCTTCTTTTCACTTACTGGGGCTTGGGGGGGGGCTTCAGGGAGGCCTGCGTGACCCTCCACAGGCCTCCCCGATCTTCAGATTGCCAAAAAACGGCAATTTGCGAGCACTTCTGGTTTTCACGAGTTAGTGTCTTGGAGGGAGGTAAAATGACCTTTAAAACACTGCCTTGCTGTTTTATATCTGTGCCTCAGATCTTTTTTACAGGTAGGTTTTACCAAAGTACTCAAACCAAGGGGATGCTAGAGCATGAATATTGTAGTCGTGGTGTTCGTGTCTTTAGAATTCTATTAAAAATTCAGATGCACAAAACCAAGCCTCCCTAATCTAAGACAGAACACTATATCATCTTTTTCATCAAGGTCAACACACACATCCAGAGTGCAGACTGGGCAGATCTGTTGAGCAAGAAGCCAAGGTGGATTGATTTAAAATCAAAGCAATGCAAATAAATAAATAAATAAATAAATACACACGCACACGCAAATTTAAATCATATTTCACATCTATACTATAGAATATAGTACATTTGTTCTCTGTTTAAACAGGGAAGCAATTGTGAAACATTTCTGTCTGACACTCTTGTTACACACAGAACAACACTAAGCAAAATATCACTTACTTGAAGATAAATGCTAAAACCCTATGTAAACTTAGTTGGAAATAAGCCCCACTGAATAGGCTTACTTCTGGGTAAACACGCAAAGAATTGGACTTTAAATGCCCACAACATTCCAGAAGCAAAGGTTGATAGGCACTGAGAAGACTAGTGTTTCTCCAGGACACGGGAAACCAAGATCCATGCTTTTTGGGTGATAGTCATAAATACCTGTAATGTCAATAATATACAAATTTGTCCCATGTGATATCGATATTATTCACACGTTACACTTTGCTTCAGTTTGTTCTCTTACATAGAGAAGCAGGCTTTAATTGCATGTGTTCAAATTTCAATATCATGGATCAAATTTCAAGCAATGACTGCAGACATTAACATGTTTGCATTAAAATTCATATTTTAAATCAGATTGAAACACTTCAATTGTTCCTTAATTTAAAATTCTATTTTTAATTTACTAAATCATCTTTTTATCCTCCCTGGTATCAAATCAAATAGTATTATGGCCTATTAGTATTATTGTTTTTAGCAGTTTTCTTTCTGGTTTTCTATCCCGTGGCTTTGAAAACTTACTCAAGATTTGCTTCTGCAGCTTGTTAGAACTTGTTACAGTGATGAGATACACGATCTACTCATATTATTGCTTCTCCTTCTGGCCCACTATTTCATCAGAGGCTTTTCCTCTGAAATACACAGCTCTACAATCAACGTTATGCACACTGCTCACCAGCCTCTTAATCCAAATTCAAATTTCTCAGTGCTCTATCTCCCTACTTACATTTCATGACCAGACAAGCTACTGTACTAGCAAACAGAGTCACTCTCATCAGCAATAACTATTCAGGAAGAAAGCAATGGGTTTATGCAAACAGAGATGATGTGACAACATGGGTTTAAATCTTGTTCAAAAACCACTATTGACACAAGAGACCACAAGCACACAGTAGCCTTGCAAAGGCAATGCACGCATGCAAACAGAAAGAATAATCTTTTCATGAAAGGTTCACTATAGGCCAGCAATTTGCCAGGCAGACCAAACGTGGAGCCGTCACTTTTCCCACCTTCACTGGTCCCAGTGATCACAGGCGTCTTATTCCTGGCTAGCTAACATTGATCACCTCACTAGATGGTCTTAGGCAAATCACAACCTCTCAGCCTCAACCCCTCAGCCTCAACCCACTTCCCTGCCCAGCTACAGTATGTGGGTAATATTGGTCTACCTTGCAGGATTGCTGCAGGGTTTATAGGGTATGCAAAGTGTTTTGAGCACTCTGAAGGAGCCAGCTTCCAACCTTTTCAGACCTAGAAGCCACCATGAACCCCAACCTGCTACATGGAGCTCACTTTAAAAAAAAAAAAACCACCCGATACATTCTGTCTTTCTGCTTCTTTCATTCTCTCCCCGCTCCTGTCCCAAATCTTTCTACAGCAGTAACATGGGGTTTGAAAACTTTCCACCCCTCATATTTTCTCTGAGAATTTTCCATTTTGGGCAGCCCAATCCTGCCTAAGGATTCGCCAGGCGACCCAGGCCACCCGCCGGATCCCGTGCTCTGCTGTGGGCAGGCTCCCACCTGGCGGAACGTCTACTCGGGGAAGGGGACGCTCATCCCCTTCCCCAAGTGTAAATGGCACTGGGGCCGATCGGCTTCCTCGGATTTCCGCCAACAAAATTGCTGGTGGAAGTCGGAGGAGGCCGTGTAATGACCATGGGGTCAGGATTTGGCCGAGGCCAGCTCCCACCCCCTCCCGTGCCAGCTGGGCCTATTGGCACTATATGAAGAGAAATGTTCATGTAAACACACAAGAAACCCTCCACACATACACCTCAACGTGTCAAATAGGCCCAATGTACTGAGTACATTGTATGTACTCCTCCACAGTGAGAGTCTGAATGGAGCAAACATACAGCATTCCTTATGCGACAACAATCAATTGTCATCAATGCACAAGTAGGGAGCAGTGCATTCTTTGCTGTACAGGCCCAGAAACTATTTGGCCCAATGTCAAGGCAGTAGCCAGGGAGGGGAAGGAGAAGCAAGAATAGATGCATTCTTACATTCACTAGCCAACAAAAGCAAGGCCCTGACCAGTTACAAGTTCAGACGGAAAGCCAGAGAAAAACTCTATGACTGGGTCAATTCCATGCCCCGTTTACCATATTTTATCCTTGTATCTTTAAAATAGAAGAGACAGAGTAATCAGTGTCTTCATTAGACCTGGATAAAAAGGAAGATCTAGTTCAAGACAGACACATTCCTGTCTGAAGCATCGGAACATGAGTAGCGTCACCTTTGATGCTGGAAAAGCCAGAGAGAGGGGGGGGGAGCAGGAGGACCAGGGATTCTAGCAGCTCACATCCTTCCAAAAAGCATAAAAAGAGGTTCAGCCTGAATAGGACAGAGAAAGTTTCATCCATTCTACAGATACCTCCAAGCACCAGACAAAACAAATTTCACAAGTAACAGACGCCTGCGTAGGTGGAGGCTTTCCCCAACTGCAACATTCCAACAGCCTATCAGCTCTAGGGGTTGCCTGCACAACAGCTTTCTGCAATCTTTGTTTGCTCTACTTTCCCCCATTTCCCACACTCCCAGTTTACCAGTACAGTGCCAGAATTACTCTCTTCTGTGTTGCAGATTCCTGCCTGCCTGCCATCCATATTGTACACCTGTGCTTAGTTCTATAATTGCCACCATATGTTTAGTGTATTAAATTAATGTATTAAATTAATGTAATTAGTGTATTAAATTAATACCGCTGCCGGAACGGTCTCCCCTGACTAAAGAATTAAGTCAAATAGAGGTTAAAAGAGAAGACGTCTCAGACTTAATTGACAAAATAAAGATCAATAAATCACCAGGCCCAGATGGCATCCACCCAAGAGTTCTGAAGGAACTCAAGAATGAAGTTGCTGACCTCTTGACCCAAATATGCAACTTGTCCCTTAAAACAGCCACTGTGCCAGACGATTGGAGGATAGCTAATGTCACGCCAATCTTTAAAAAAGGAAGGAGGGGGGACCCGGGAAACTACAGGCCGGTCAGCCTAACATCTGTTCCAGGGAAGATGGTGGAAAGTCTCATTAAGGATAAAATCTTAAAATACATAGAAGAACAAGCTCTGCTGAGGGAGAGTCAGCATGGCTTCTGCAAGGGGAAGTCTTGCCTCACAAACCTGTTAGAATTTTTTGAAAAGGTCAACAGGCATGTGGATGCGAGCGAACCCGTGGATATTATATATCTGGATTTTCAGAAGGCGTTTGACACGGTCCCTCATGAAAGGCTCCTGCGAAAACTCCACAGTCAGGGAATAAGAGGGCAGGTCCTCTTGTGGATTAGGAACTGGTTGAAGACCAGGAAACAGCGAGTGGGAGTCAATGGGCAATTTTCACAATGGCGAGAGGTGAAAAGCGGTGTGCCCCAAGGATCGGTCTTGGGACCGGTGCTTTTCAACTTATTCATAAATGACCTGGAGTTGGGGATAGGCAGTGAGGTGGCCAAGTTTGCGGATGACACTAAACTTTTCCGGGTGGTAAAGACCAGCAGGGATTGTGAAGAGCTCCAGAAGGATCTCTCCAAACTGGGAGAATGGGCAGCAAAATGGCAGATGCGCTTCAATGTAAGTAAGTGCAAAGTGATGCACATTGGGGCAAGAAACCAAAATTTCACATATACGCTAATGGGTTCTGAGTTGTCTGTGACGGATCAAGAGAGAGATCTTGGGGTCCTGGTGGACAGGTCGATGAAAGTGTCGACCCAGTGTGCGGCGGCTGTGAAGAAGGCCAATTCCATGCTCGGGATCATTAAAAAGGGGATTGAGAATAAAACGGCCAATATCATTATGCCTTTGTACAAATCGATGGTAAGGCCACATCTGGAGTATTGTGTCCAGTTCTGGTCACCATACCTCAAAAAGGATATAGTTGAATTGGAAAAGGTGCAGAAAAGAGCGACCAGAATGATTTGTGGGCTGGAGCACCTCCCTTACGAGGAAAGGCTACCAGAGTCTGGGGCTTTTCAGCCTAGAAAAAAGGCGCCTGAGGGGGGACATGATTGAGACTTATAAAATTATGCATGGGATGGAGAGAGTGGATAGAGGGAAATTCTTCTCCCTCTCGCACAACACCAGAACCAGGGGACACGCACTAAAATTGAGTGGAGGGAGAGTTAGAACAGACAAAAGAAAATATTTCTTTACCCAGCGTGTAATTCATCTGTGGAACTCCTTGCCACAGGATGTGGTGATGGCACCTGGCCTAGATGCCTTTAAAAGGGGTTTGGACAAATTCATGGAGGAAAAGACCATCACAGGTTACAAGCCATAAGCAACCTCCTGGTTTTTTTTAGAAGTGGGTTTTCTCTGTGCCAGGTGCAAGGGAGTGGCGACTGGACACAGGTATCTTGTTGTCTCGTGTGCTCCCTGAGGCATCTGGTGGGGCCACTGTGTGACACAGGAAGCTGGACTAGATGGGCTTTTGGCCTGATCCAGCAGGGCTCTTCTTATGTTCTTATGTTCTTAATGTGAGGCACGGGCTAGAGTTCTTCCTGAAGGGCCCATTTCAGAAGGTGGTGCTCAAGGACTCTTCCTTAATGCTGTAGCCTCCGGCTTATGTTGTCCCGCAGACTTCTATTCTGTCTGCTATGATGTTTAACATCTATAGCAGGGGTGGCCAAACTTGCAGAATGTAAGAGTCACATATGATAAATTCAGATGTTTGAGAGCCATAAAAGAGATGTTTGAGAGCCACAATATTTATGAAGCATTAAATTCTTAAATATATTTACTCACCATGAACATTAAACTTATGGTACGTTTTAATCCAGTGGACTCTCCATTTATACCTGGTAATTATTAAGCTTGAAAATTTCTTACTTACCTTTTGTATTAATTGGGATGCAAAAAAGAGCTCAGCCAACATATTTCTGAGAGCTGCACATTATACATCAAAGAGCCGCATGTGGCTCAGGAGCTGCAGTTTGGCCACCCCTGATCTATAGGAAACCACTGGGGAGGTCATCTGGGGTTATGGTATTAGGTGTCAGCATGCAGATGACTTCCAATTATATCTCTCTCTGCCTTTCACAGTTGAAGAGGATATGTAGGTCCTGGACCTCCGTGTCCTGGATGCGAGCAAACAAGGGCTGGATGCGAGCAAACAAAATTAAACTGAATGTGGAGGTTCTCCTAGTCAGAAGGGCTCACTTAGTCAGCAACAGTACATCAGCCTGTTTTGCATGGCATCACATTTCTCTTAAAGGAGCAGGTCTGCAGAGTTGGGTTACTCCTAGACCCATCTTTGCTCCTGGATGTCCAGGGGGCAGCTGTGGCATGAGGTGCTTTTGCCTAAGTTAGGTTGGTGCAGGTCAGGCGGACCCAGTCATAGTGACCCATACCTTAAATCACCTCATGATAGGGTTTCTACAACACACACTATGTGGAACTGCCCTAAAGACTCTTGGGAAACTTCAGCTGGCGCAAAATACAGCTGCCTGGATGTTGATCAATGTAAGACTATTCAATCAACTACTTGCCACAGCTGTTTCAGCTGAATTGGTTACCAGTTTGTCTCCTGACACAATTCAAGGTGCTACTTATTACCTTTACAGCCTACATGGCTGGGGCCAAGATACTGGATGCATTCCTCTGTACACATGTACCTGTATTATCAGAGATGGAAGCTCCCTTGTGTGTTCTGCGACCCTCTGAGATTTGGCTGGCAGCGATATGTGAGAAGGCCTTCTCAGTGGCAGCCCTCAAAATGTGCAATTCCCCACCTTGCATTGTGCTGCTGTCTCCCTCCTTGCCAGTATTTCACTGCAGGTTGAAGACACGGATCTTTCAAAAGGCCTTTTCTGAATTCGATTTTTTGTTCCTGTGTTGGATCTTGCTGTAGTTGCTGCTCTGTTTGTGTCTTTTGTACTAATGTTTTTTAAACTGATATTGTAAACTGCCTTGAGTCTCTCAAAGGGAGACAAGCAGGACAGAATTGTTTTAATAGTACAGTAATAACAAATATTTATATCCTAACTTTTTGTATAAAACTCTGTGATAAAACAAAACACACACAACATAGCAGCACACACACATTTCAACAAGGCAAGCTTTGAAATGATGATTGTGTAGAAAGCACAATCAGGGAATCACCACAGGCTGAAAGCCCTCATCACCAGATGCCTATTCTGCATCACCACTGCCACATCCCTTACAATCTGAATTTTCACTTCCTGAGTGTTCTAATCATGCCGTCTCTCCTTCTGCTACCCAGAGATTAACACCATAAAAATCACAATCAAGAGCTCAGACCTTGGCTATGGTTGCCTGAATGATGGAATTCCTCAACAGGACAGATGCCGGAACACTTCTAAACTAGCTGATGCAGAATGATCCGGTCCTTTCAAATTCAAGTTGGGAAGAAAGTTTTCAAATTCAAGTTGGGAAGAAAGACACACATTTTAACAACATTTTAACTGTCTTGGAAACAAGAGTTTGAGTGGTCAACAATAATTCTAGGTTCTGACACTATAAAAAATAAAATTGGAGAGAGAGAAAAGATATGAAGTACTTCAGGTTCTAACAACATAACCCGCAGGGAGGCAGTGACGCAAAAATCCAAGTAGGCCTTCAAATCGAAGCAGAACATCATGGTGACCGAAGTCATTTTGGCTGTTATTTCTGTTCAGTCTGCTGTTCACACATACAAAGGGACTGGGCAACTGACAAAAGAAAAACACTCGGTTAACCTTCTGCAGACTCAATAGCTCTATTGTTGAGTAGCAATGATGAAAAAAAGTTACTGATAGCACAGACTCACTGAGATACAACCCCTTCCAACACCACAAAATTGGTCTGAAATGGGACTTTTCCACCACCCCACACCAAATATATACCCCCTCAAAAACCTGACTGCATCAATAATCAGACTCCCAGGAAGCTGTGATCATGAGCTCATTATGACTTGCACATTACTTACTCTGCTGAAGTTAACTATAAAAAGGAAACCGTTGCATAACGAAACAATCAGCACACAACTTTCTGAACAACACTAGAAACTATTAGACTAGAAGATTCAATGGGTGCCTTTCAGCATGTAAATCAGGTTCTTTGGGCATCTTCCTAGTGCCTTTCCAAGCAAAACATATTTGCCTAGCCCCCTCCCCTTTGCAATTGGTATTGACAATTGTCTGATTCCATACCTCTTTCCTCCACATTATTTTTTCACATTTTTATACCGCCCTTCCTCCAAGGAGCACAGGGCGGTGTATATACAGTAATTCCTCCTCTCCTTTTGTCCTCACAACAACCCTGTGAGACACAACAACCTACTGAGAGATAGTAACTGGCTCATGGTCACCCAGGAAGCTTCATGGCAGAGCAGGGGTTAGATTTTTCTAACTGGTGCTCCCAGTAGCAATGTATGGTTGCAAGAGTTGGACCATAAGGAAGGCTGAGCGCCGAAGATATAATGGGGAGGCCATAAGGGTCTCCTAGGGAGGGGATTCCACAAGATTGGCACTACAACAAACAGGCGCTACTTCTAATAGAAGCCTATCAAACTTCAGTCGGTTGTGGAATGAGACTCAGAACCTTGGATTTTGAGCAGAGTTGACAAGGTGGTACTGGTACATACAGAAAGTGGAGGTCTTCAGCTTCAGCCTTACTACCATCTTGAGGAATACTTCGCAAGTTACTCATTCTACGAAAAGCACTTCTGTATAGGAACTACTGAACCCACATACACGTTGCACGTGTACATGTACCATTCTAGGAAGCCTTACTTGGTTACAGCTTCTCAGTCCTTATGTATACAATTACCACCTGACCTAGATGCCTTTAAAAGGGGATTGGAAAGATTTATGGAGGAAACGTCCATCACAGGTTACAAGCCATGATGGAGATAAGTAACCTCCTGGTCTTAGTAATAGGCTCTCAATGCCAGATGCAAGGGAATGGCAACAGGAAACAGGTTATCTTGTTGTCTTGTGTGCTCCCTGAGGCATCTGGTGGGGCCACTGAGATACAGGAAGCTGGAATAGTTGGGCCTTTGGCCTGACCCAGCAGGGCTCTTCTTATGTACCACAGGTTGTTGGAACTAACACAACTCCGTCTCTATCCAGAAGGGGGCAGACTGATATCCGAAGGGGGCAACTAATTCCCAATGACCCAGACCCTTCTTGCCTGTTCTCTCTGTGATTCTTGGGTGTGTGGCCTTACTGCTCTTTTTCCCCTCCTTTTCTGCCCTTCATCTCCCGACTGCTGATCTGTCAAGACGTCTAGACCAAGGCCTCCGATGCCTCCACCATTTTGAGCACAAGGCCTGCAGGGCAAGCCAGCTTTAGGGGCTTGCTATCACAAGTCACCGTATTTTTCGCTCCATAAGACGCACTTCCCCCCCCCAAAAAAATAGGGGGAAATAAGCGTGTGTCTTATGGAGCGAATGTTTAATTAATTGATCTTACCTGGGCTTGTGGGGGCTTCGGGGAGGCCTGCGCAGCCCTCTGCAGGCCTCCCCGATCTTCAGTTCGGCGATAAATGGCTCTTTTTGGCCATTTCCGGTTTTTGTGAAAACCGGAAATGGCCAAAAAGAGCCATTTATCGCCGAACTGAAGATCGAGGAGGCCTGCGCGACCCTCTGCAGGCCTCCCTGATGCCCCCACAAGCCCACGTAAGTAAAAAATTCTGTTTCCCTATTTTTAGCTCCATAGGATGCATGCGTCCTATGGACCAATGCGTCCTATGGCACGAAGAATACGGTAGTTGAACCTCTGATCCTAATCAGATGATATGTATATGTATTTAATGGAACTGTGAGTACACTTATGTTTTGGTAACTTTACCACTGCCTCGTGTCAATCCTTAGCTTTATTACTAGCACTCAGCCTGGGTGAGGGAGGTTCCCTGAGGTAAAACTTAAATAAATTCCTCATCCAATACAGGTGACAATCTACATGCCGATTTCATGGAAATACTTTCCAAAGGGGAAATACATAACACATGAACCAGTGCCCCACATTTCAGATTCCAAAGAAAAGTTGCTTTGAGAAAAAGAGCTCAAACAACCTCATTCAGTACTTGCATTATATTTGGGCCCTGCTTGTTCTCCTAAAGAGTTCCGAGCTGCTTATACTGTATATGGTTCCTAGGCTGGTTTCATTCATGCCGTGTTCAGAGAAAGACCTGCTTCGCTTCAATGGGACTCAGAGTCAGGCAGGAACCAGACTCTTGCACACCGTTCACCTGCTTTACTGGGACTTGGAAAGAGCACCCTACAGGCACAGTCCCTTATCTATTTCAGCATGGCAAGATTACCCACTTTTGCGGCCAAGTCAAAGCACCACACAATCAAGACAGGGACAGGGCACCCAGGTTCCCCATTGAGATACACAAGGATGAAAGAAGCCCTCAGAAGAGCAGGATTTTCATGCACCGAAGTCATCTAACACTCAGCACAATTTCTTATTGAATGACTCACTCCCAGATGGAGTTTGGCAAGTACCTTTTTAAGTAGAAACTTTATAACTTGGGAAGCTAGTATTGTATTGTATTTAAGCAGCAAAGTAATGCAAGCTGTAGAATATTTCTTAAAGCATCCTAACTGATTTAATTTTGGAGATAGCAACAACAAAATATAAAGAAGCTAAAGAATCAAATTGGTTCAAAGACTGGTAAGTCGAGTCACATGCACACTTTACATACACAATGAATTGTCACCTATTATACAGGATTATTTTAATCAGTTCAGCTAATACAACTGTTCAGTTCTAACCAAACCCCTAATCATATACCATAACCAAAGGGATCCTTCCTAAATATCGTTCTGGATCCTACTAAACCCATATACACAAAGTGTTAAAAAGGAGATAGTCAAGCTTCAGAGTACACCACCCACATTAGTTCCAATTTAGAAGACAAATTATTCTACAGTATAAAGATGGTTCTCCGCATCCCTTCAATGAGTTAGAATAGATCCTACTTATATTGTATACTTGTTATGCCAAACAGTTTACTAAATTTAGCTTGTAACTTAATCCCAATACTGGATCAGAGGGCTTTCAATTATGAAAATTACCTAGTCCCATGAGAATGTAGAGCTATTCAGTTACCACAACACTGGAACTTCAGGTTCTTTTTAAACTTTTAAAACTTCAGACTTTTTAAAATGTGCTCTTTGTTTTCCAAAGCAAGATATAATGTGTGAGTAGACTAATAAGTCAAGGGAAAGAACCTATTTTCAGTACTAAAGAAAACAAACGCAAGACTGAGCTAGAACACAGAAGCTAGACAGAATAGTGATAATAAAAGATGTGTTGTAAGCCGCCTTGAGTGCCCTCGGGAGAAAGGCGATGTATAAATCCTTTAATTAAATAAATAAAATAATTACCAATGAGGACCAGAAACAAGGGTGGCATCAGCCATTGGGGGGCACACCTGACTAGGCCAATCCTTGAACCCTTCATATTCATCATGGTGCCCCACATGTGCCATCTGGTGAGCAGGGAGTGCTATGGGGGGGCTTACCAAAGGCTCCCGAGAAAACTCGACAGGGAACAAGAGGGCAGGTCCTCTCATGGATTAGGAACTGGATGAAGAACACAAAACAGAGTGGGCAGTTTTCACAATGGAGAGAGGTGGAAAAACTGCGAGGACTGGCCTTATGACCGGCACTTTTCAATTTGTTCATAAATGACCTAGAGTTGGGGTCAAGCAGCAAGGCGGTCACATTTGCAGATGACACTAAACTTTTCAGAGTGGTGAAATCTAGAATGGATTGTGAAGAGCTCCAGAAGGAACACTCCAAACTGGAGGAATGCCCGGGGGGGGGGGGGGGGGGAGATGACAAAATGGCAGATGCACTTCAATGTAAGTTAAGTATAAAGTGATGCACACTGGGGTAAGAAATCAAAATTTTTACATATAGTATACGCTGGTGGGTTCTAAGCTGTCTGATGGCTCAGGAGAGAGATCTTAGCGTGGTGGTGGACAGCTCGATAAAGTGTCAACACAGTGTGCGGCGGCTGTGAAGGCCAATTCCATGCTCAAAATATTTTTTTTACAGGATCGAGACTAAAACAGCCAATATTATGCCATTGTATAAATCAATGGTTGAGTCATATCTGAAATATTTTGTATTTGTATACAAATGTATATATGTAATAATGTATATAATATAAAATATAAAGTACAGTGGACCCTTTGATTTACTGCAGGGTCCACACTAAAAACCCTGATAAAAAGGGGAGGAAGCTCCAAAATTGCCATTTGTATCTTTAAGTAGCCAAATGGCGCAGTTCGCGCAACTATCACTCTTCACCCAAGGATGTTGCTGGAGTGTCTACTGTATATTATTTTTTAAGATTGTGAGCCCTTTGGGGACAGGGAACTATTTAAGATTTATTTTGCTATGTGAATTACACTTGATGAATGGTAGTATATAAATATTAACCACCACCACCGGGCTCTAAGGGCTACTTTTCATGCAGATCATAGCAACTCCAGAGAATGCTACTAATTTCACTCACTATTTCGTACCATATATACTGTACCAGAGATCGAAAATGTCTATTAAGATTTATTTCGGATCAAGTGCTGTGCCAGTGATAGCTTAATTTTTGATTTTCAGATAGAATAGGGCAGTGTTTCTCAAAACCGGAAGCAGCCACTACCCCTTTAATGGGGGGTGATAACGTGTGGTGATGTCAGCGACATCCTGCCGCCAGCGGGAACAAAAGGTGTTTTTTTTTAACTTACTGGGGTCATGCCAGCCCTCCAGAGGGTGCCGGGGGGGCTTTGGCCCCCTCTGCAGGCCTCCCCATGCTTCAGATAGTCTCCCTGAAGCGATCGAGACCCACTAGGGGCCACAGCCCCCCCCCGGCACCCTCCGGAGGGCCGGTGTGACCCCCAGTAAGTAAAGACCCTTTTTCCCCGCCAGTGGCACGATTGCAGGAGCACCGCCGTCGGGCCGCCCTTGCAACTTTCCCCTACTTGCAGGGAGAAATGTGAGAAATCCTGGAATAAGGTATAGTACGTAATTATCTGCCTTTTCAATCCAATCCATTCTAGCTACACGATAGAAATTGTGATTGGCCTAGAAATTCCAGTTGAAAACTAAAAAGCAATCTTAGTTCCATTTCCAATTCTAACCCAACTCAAAATGCTATTTGTTGGAGCAGGTGAAAGAAAGGACATGATACAATTTTCCTACATCTGGACTATCTCAGGATGCAAGCAGATGGAATCCATGTTCAAGGTAAAGGTGACCCCTGACAATTAAGTCCAGTCGTGTCCGACTCTAGGGTGTGGTGCTCATCTCCATTTCAAAGCCGAAGAGCCAGCGTTGTCCGAAGACGCCTCCGTGGTCATGTGGCCGGCATGACTCTCCTTGCTGCAGCGCGTAGCATGCAACTGGAACACCGAGCGCTGTTTACCTTCCCGCAAGTGGTACCTATTTATCTACTCGCATTGACATGCTTTGGAACTGCTAGGTTGGCAGGAGCTGGCCAAGCAACGAGAGCTCACCCCGTCGCGGGAATCGAACTGCCAACCTTTCGATCAACAGCTTATGGTTCAGCAGTTTAACCCGCTGCGCCACCCGCTGGCCATGTTCAAACCAACATACAAACATATAGAGCTGCCTTATACAGAGCAAGACCATCAGTCCATCTAGCTCTGTCTACACAGCTACGAATGGCTCTCCGGACAGGGGTCTTTACATACTAGAGGTGCCAGGGATTGAAGCCAAGTCATGTGCTCTACAAAGCATGTTCTCTACCACTGAGCTATGGTTCGTCCAATACTTCCTCCAAACCTCTGCATGTGGAAAGCTAGCAGGTTTCCAGACTAGCCGTTTTGTTCACATGCTAGCTTTCCACTCAAGGAGTTTGTCATGAAAGGTCAGTGGTAACCAACCGATCTGTAGGATAATATTTTACAACACTACCAGTGGGATTGGATCTTCAAGTCACAGTGGCTACCACACAAAGGTAGTATTTTAATTGAGCCATCCCATTTGAAACATGGCAACCAAAAGCCTATGCAGTATTCTACACATGGCCATGCTGTTGATGCTTGCTCTTTTTACTGTTAATTCCTTCCCCAACACTGAATTTGGCTTGTTTCACACTAAATTTACACTTTTAGGAAGCTTTCCAGTGCGAGCCTGAGCTTTTTCACAAGCACAAATATGCAATCATGATTGATCAACACAGAGCACACTATTCTGCATTCTCACTGGTCTAGAGTTAGACCAACATAGCACAATTGGCCTGGGAAGGATTTGGTACTTACCGTATTGTCCCGAGTATAAGACGCACCTGATTATAAGACGCAGCCTTAAAGTTTGGTGCTATTAAAAAAATTAATTAAATCACTAGCATTAAATTGCAAAAGCCTGATTATAAGACGCACCCCTTGTTTAAAAACTTAAATTAGGAGAAAAAAGTGAGTCTTATACTCAGACCAATACGGTATTTTGTTCAGTTTCTACTTACTGAAAGTAATTGTGACGTTTGCCCCTTGCTGTTTTCAATTCTGCTTCCAATTTAAAAAGACTGAGGAGAAGTGGTTTTGGGGAAAACAAGGGGTTTCGGTCAGGATCAAAGATGAACTCAACAATCATAATTCATCCGCTAATGACATTTTGCCATCCCTTCTTGACCACCACCAAGCCCAAGCTGGCAGCTACATCAGAAGGACAGTACAGTGGCATGTGACTGCTTAGTCATCTTCCTAGTTCAAAACCATTAGACAAAAAGTTGCAACTACACTCAAATCACAGTGAAAGCAACTGATACAGTGGCTTTATAAAACTTCCAGGCATCTGGTAGAGCAACTGTGAGAGGGGAAAAACCAAACCACATTTTTAAAGAGACAGTATTTCTTTCCCAATGACACATGGTCAGATACAAAGTTGCAATAGCTTCCTCCCTGTATACTGAGGTTACTGTAAGGAAAAACAATAATCAGTTATTGGGCAGAGGCACCCCAACTCCATGCACTGCAGACCAGCAGCTGCAAAAAGAGCCTCTCACCTGTTCGCCAGAGGACAATTCCCTCTAGGCAGGGAAGTCGCTGTCAACTGGGAGCTGGCTCTCCTCCTGGCCACTCCAGTTACTAATACAATAAGAACATAAGAAGAGCCCTGCTGGATCAGGCCAAAGGCCCACCCAGTCCAGCTTCCTGTATCACACAGTGGCCCCACCAGATGCCTCAGGGAGCACACAGCCAACAAGATAACCTGTTTCCCGTTGTCACTCCCCTGCACCTGGCACAGAGAAAACCTACTTCTAAAACCAGGAGTTTGCTTATGGCTTGTAACCTGTGATGGTCTTTTCCTCCATAAATCTGTCCAACCCCCTTTTAAAGGCATCTAGGCCAGGTCGGTGCCATCACCATATCCTGTGGCAAGGAGTTCCACAGATGAATTACACGCAGGGTAAAGAAATATTTTCTTTTGTCCACTCTAACTCTCCCTCCACTCAATTTTAGTGCATGTCCCCTGGTTCTGGTGTTGTGCGAGAGGGAGAAGAATTTCCCTCTATCCACTCTCTCTTTCCTTGTGGACAGATGGGCTAGTAAAATAATGTATGGGCTAACAGCTTATGTGAACTTATTTGCAAAGATCGACAGAGCCCAGGAGCTTCTGGATCACTTCCTTCCTACCACATAACGCCAAGTAATTCTCCAATCCCAGCCCCACCCCACTGGTTTTTTAGCTCATTTTCACTGCTTCAGTGCTTCCCTCCTTCTGCCCCACCCCACCCCAGCATTGGCCAATACACTCCAAATTCCATAACAAGTTAATACAATGACTACAGCTGAAATCCAGCAGTTGCATATAATGGCTTTACACCAGAAAATTTGTTTCCTTGTGGGTAAAATCTGAAATTTGGGTGGCAAAGGTAAAAATGCTAGTCTGGACGAGCAGTCCTTCTGAATACTTTTTACAGATGGTGTTATAATAAAATCTAAGAGTACAATCCTATACACACGTCTGAGAGCCAGTCACACTGAATACTGCAGGGTTTACTTCTGAATAAAAATGCACAGGATTAGACTGTAACAGTGAACTGGATTTCAATGAAAAGTCTTTTTCTAGAAAAACACAGCAATTAGCACTGTCAGCAATTTGCATCTCAATAAGTTTGAGACAACATTTCAAGTCATTAGTGAGTTTTTTTCTTTAAATTATTTTAGCTCAAATTATGCCCTATATTAGAACATGTGCATTCATCAGTTACCTATTTACGGCCAGATCCTGCATAGACATCCGCCTGCGGAGCGCATGCTCTGCAGGCGCCAGGTGTCATAAATGTGCCGTAAAGCACGTTTGACACCCAAGGAGTAAGGCCGGCAGCCCTTATGCCACCTCCCCCTGGACCCTGCAGCTGCTGGTGCAGGTAAAAAATGCACCGGTTGGTGCAGGGGCAGGGGGATGGCAAGGGAGAGCAGCCGTCGGGCAAGCTGAGGAGGGAGAGGGCGGGGATATAGGCAGCAAGCTCCGCCGATATCCTGCTCCCACTCCTGGCCTGGACGGTCCTTACCCCACCACCCCAGATGTACGTCGGCTCCAGAGCAGATGTACATTCGACGAGGCCCACTGGGGCCAGGAAGCCCTACACCCGGGGAAGGGGAGGAACATCCCCTTCTCCCAAGATGTTCCCAGGCCGTGTTGACGCGGCCCGGGAAGGGTGCAGGATACCGCGGCCGGACCTATGGGTATAGCATACAATGCTGCTTGTAATTAATTTTTCTTTCAATAGTCTCCAGAAACAAATCCTGCTCACTCTCCATAGATCAAGTGGTTAGTTTTGGACAATCTGGCCTTAGCAGCTAATCTGAACGCCATCTTGATTGATCAATGGAAACCAACACTGAATAAATTTGACAAACAGGATCATGCCCTGCATTCTTCCTTGCTGCAAGGCAACAGGCAGATTTTGACACACTTATACATTATTCACCAGCTAGACTTAAAATAATCATTCCAGGTACTCGTGGCAGAACAGGATGTGGGTGAGTAGAACAAAGGCCAGTATCATATACAGCCAAAGCTCCTCACATTAATACCACAGTCATGCTACATATCAGGGATAGCCAAACTTGCTTAATGTAAGAGCCACATACGATAAACTTCAGATGTTTGAGAGCCATAATATTTAAGAAGCATTTAAATTCTTAAATATATTTACTCACCATAAACATTAAACTTATGTTTTAATCCAGTGGACTCTCAGTTTATACCTGGTAAATAAGAAGGCTTGAAATTTTTTTATTTACCTTTTATATTAATTGTGATGTAAAAAGGAGCTTCCAAGAGCCACACATTATACATCAAAGAGCCACATGTGGCTCAGGGGCCACAGTTTGGCCACCCCTGCTATATATACTGTGGCAGATGAGCAAATCAGAAACCAGCCTCAGTGCACACTTCCCACTTAGGGCAAACGTTTCTCTTTCCTGTCCCTCATCAGCCTTAAAAATGCCCCAGAGTTATTTCTGCACTGATGCTAGCCACCGTTTTGAATTACCAGTAAGGTCTGCCCCCCCATATGTAGTTCACTTAAAACAATATGTTACAGATGTATTTGGAGTGGTGAAGCGCATGAAATGAGAACAGTGACACAGCCAAAGATCATTTAGCCCAGCTCACTAACTCAAAGGCAGAACCAACACTGTTCTGTCTACTCAGTCCAGAGCATAGTGTGCCCCATAAGCACAGGAAAAAGTAGCTGTAGAACCAAAGGCTGTAGCCGACTTGGGCAAAAGAACCAAACTACACTGCAGAGGAAGGATGAACATACACATAAACACGATGCACACAGGATTACCAACCATGCACCTGCCAAGTGAAGGTGGCATGTCAGTTAATTATTGCCCGTTGACCACCTATTATGTGACCCATGTCAAATACTGCCAAATATTCCATGAAATATTCCATGTTTGGAAAAATTCACTTTATTTTTATAAAATGATCATTACTTTGCTTACTGTTTTATTTTTTTCTCTTTTTGATGTGGTGCTTGTAGGCTGACTTTGTTGTTCCCGGATAAATGACAGAGAAAAAACATCCAGGGAATTGTTCCATGTTTATGGGAGCCTCGACTTAACATTGCTTAAAGTTAAGCAATGTTATTAAGTTATTCATTCATTACATTTTCCTAATTTTCATTTCAATGTTTCACAATAACTAGGGTTCCCAACTGAGATAATGTAAATATGTTTAAGACAAAATAATGAACTCTTTTGCTAGCAGTTATTCTAAAACACAAACTCCTTGACTATTTAAATTGAGAAATTGTAACTAAATAACTTTTTAAAAAAGAAAAATCATGAATTACGTACAACAAAAATGCTTTTTAAAAACAAAGCATTATCCAATCGAAAGCAGAGTGCTTCATCTTACTGGGTTTTTTTAGGTTTTTTTTACCACAGTTATCACTTTTTGTCTGTAGGAGCTTGATTCAGGTTTGGCAAATAAGAGATTTGGGGTTTGGGTTGGTTCAGTTCTGATTCACTGAAAAAATCATCTGAACTAGTTTTTAAGATTTGGGTTCATGTTTGGTTCGTTCATGTTTGGTTCAACTCCCTGGACTGAAGTATCTCGCTGCTGTAATGAAGTCAAAGCTTCGAAAATAACTATTACATTGTATTTGATCACGTAATTAATCAAATGTTTTTTTTTAAAAAAAACTAGTCAAACATCCAACCTTACTGCAAGCAACATTTACACATCTGGTAACATTCAGTTAACCAATGGCTGTATTAGAATACCCAGGAGCCTTATTCAGCACTGAAATTGAACAATTAAGGTTCTTTAGACCTAGGAAAAAATGCCCCTCTAGCTTATTTAGAACATTTGCCTTTCGGTATAGGGAAAGGCAGGATATAAATATTTTAAATTAATAAAATTAAATAAATAAACCATAAGAAATGCTACCAAGAATCACACCATCAGCAATGGAAATAGGGGAATCTGAGGATCTTCCTTTTGGCAGTGAGAATTACAATACAGATGTGTATCTCTATCAAATTCCTTTAAAAAAAATAGCCATCTGGAGTCTAAAATGCAGGGCCCCACCTCCCACTAAACCAGTCAGACATGACAAAAATAACTTATAAAACGAGTGCGCTAGCCACGCCGCTGCTGATGCACCATTTAGCCGCCGCCCCCTCTCCATGTTCAGCATTTGCCTGCATGGGAGAAGCAGTGCATGAAAAGGGTCTCTCTTTCTCAGCTATGGTACCTTCCAAGCACAAGTTATAGATGAAATTCACAGGTAGTATTTTAGGTAGACATGCCTGGAACATTGCCCAAGACCAACATATAATCAATATTAAAATATATACAGTGGACCCCCACTATCCGCAAATTTGTTTCAACATGGAAACGGGGGTACACTGCAAAACATGTTAAAAAAAACAGGGGAAAGCGGTTTCTTACCTTTTAAGATGGAAAATGCTGCATGTTCTTGCTTAAACAAGCTGAAATCGCACTCCAGAACTCCCCCTCCCTCTCTCAAAACAGCTCCAGAATGCATTGCAATGCATTCTGGGGCGATCTTGGGAGGGTGAAGTCGCGTGACCAGGAAGAGGCTTCCAGAGCACAATTTCAGCACAGCAGCATACCTGCATTATCTAAAGGGCTAATTCAAATCAGCACAACTTATTAACCACAAGGAGATTGAGAAAGGTCCCGTTTCTATTGCCTGCCTAGGACGGCAAAAATGGAAGGAGTAATCTCAAGCACACATCAGGCTGTATTCGGCTTGGTGGGTTGTAAATTACACAGGTTGGAGATAATTTAGGGAGGATATCAGATTCCTTCAATGTTTAATCAAATCATGGAGATTTCTCTACCTCCCACATCAAAATCCAGGAAGCTCTGCCATGATTAACCTACCTTGGTAAGGTAATCCACAATAAGGACTATAGTTGGAGAACTTCTACAGTACTCCACACATACAGGTCTCTCTAATTTGGGACCAAACTTCATACTAGCACAGGAATCAGAGCCTGAGTTTTCCAGATTCAAAACTTCTGACAAAGTTTATACAACCTCAGGTAGGTTGCTATTCATGATGGATGAACTGAATATGGCCTGATGGGTCAAATTATGCAGGTCTGCTCAGGCCACTACACCAATGCTTTTCACTGAAGTCTGCCTCCACTGATGCAAACCCACCCCAAGCGTTTACTTATTCATCCAAGTATAATCTAATTAAGCCACACTAGTCATTAGGTTCAGCCAGTTGCAGTACAGCAATTAAGTTTTGTTTGCTGGTGATAGTTACATCCAGTTCCCTTGAAAAACGAATTTGTAAGAGTCGTTGGGCTCCAAGTAGTACACAAGCTTTCTTCATGTGGACTATGGCACATGCCTTCCATGCCATGTGAAACATGGAGCTTATTGGACAATGCAACATCTTAAACAATGCAAAAGTTTTGTATTCAGCGTTTCATGCTTCAAGACCATTTAAAGGCAAAAAAGCAGTAAACTGGAGTCAGGAATGCTGAGAATACTCCCGACTTCATGAAAACATCCAATTACCACCTACAAAGGAGTTCAGTTTATAAAAAAGCACATTCTGGTTTTACACTCGTTCCTGGATATTCTAGGGGTCTAACAGATTCTGGCTGGCCTTGGTAGTCAAACCATTATTTTCTACAAACGAACTGTAAAATCCAATCCCCCACCCCATGCTACTGCAACGATTTTTCACAGTTAAGATCAGTTTGAAAAATTGCAGATCACTTATAGTTTCAACGAACTGAAACCACACTTGCTATGGGGATAAATTCCAAATTAAATCAAGTTTAGTAAAACCTGAATACGTCACAAGAACTGGATCCATTTTTACAACAGAACAAATGCTGCTAGAGAATAAAGCTCACTTATTCTACGAAGCCTTTGGCTCATCCCCTTAGCCCTAATTCCCAACTGAAACAAACACTAAGTATGTATAATTGCATTTCCTTACATTCATCCCTTGTTACCCTTGCCTCTCCTTCCACCTCTCACTGCACCGCATTATATATTTAGATTGTAAGCTCTTCAGGGCAGGGGTCTGCCTTTTGCTCATGTCACTCTCTAAACACCATGTACATTCATGGCACTGATACGACCTTTGTCTCCAATATTGTGAAGGTCATTACATCAAATGAATGAGCAAAACGTTCAAGGTCACTTACAAATTAGTAATGTTTCCTGCAAGGAAGTGATGAGATTAGTTCAAACTAACCCTCAAACTCCTGTAAAAGAGAGTATTATTTAGAGTAGGAACAAAAATCCTTTCTAACCACTTCTCTAAGCTCATCAACACATTTAGGTATTTTTCCCCCTTCAACATTGTACAGGCTGGATCCTAAATATTAGTTTTTGACTGTCAGGAATTTGAAGCATTTTTCCAGTTCCAAGCATAAAGGAATGAGAGGGAGGAGAGAAAAAAGTATACTTTCACTTTATGCAACAGCAGCACGAAGTAGAACTCAATCAGTTCACTACACACATGTTATCATCCCATAATTTCATTATCTTCAGCTGAAGTGTTTGAGGATTTCCAGTGGAGACATGCCTTGGAAAGCACTTATCTCACAACTCTACTACCCCAACTCAGAAAGTGTTTCCATCCCCTACCCAGCCATTGCCATTAAGTTTGGGACACAGGCTTTTTGCAATGGGGGAAGGGAAGAAGAGAGAGAAATGAAACCAAGTTACCTGTTAATTACTGAAATTCTTTAAAAAGACTGCCAAGCCCCAGTTACTGTATTATAATCTAGTTCAAGCAGCAACTGGAAGTACTTTGACCTATGATCATCTAATCTCTAAAGCAAAAATAGGCGGAGCACAGAATTATGGGTGGTGGAAGGGAGCAGTTATACAGCTAGCTGGATAATCACACCACCCTGTGCAAGCTTGAGCAAGCCTAACTCTGTCTTCTAAAATAGTATGAGACGTGACACAGCTCCCAATATCACGCTTTGAAAAGTGAGAGTGAATGCCTGGTAGCCCCCTGAAACTGAATGTTGTCATTTTTAAAATGCAAGTTTTCAAATGCAGTAGCCTACTTCATACAAACAGAATTGTTGACAGACACACATTAATGGAAGGCTCTGCCCTTCCATCTCAAACATCAAAGTGCTATTGGAAATTAACAATGCAATCCTACCTATGTATGCTTATTAGAAGTACATCCCATTGATTTCAGGGGGCCTTATAAGCCAGCGGGTGGCGCAGTGGGTTATACCACTGAACCATGAGCTGTCGATCGAAAGGTTGGCAGTTCGATTCCGTGCAGTGGCTCCTGCCAACCTAGCAGTTCGAAAGCAAGAAATTGCAAGTAGATTAATAGGTACCGCGTCAGCGGGATGGTAACAGCGTTCCATGTGCCTCGGTGTTGAGTCATGCCGGCCACATGACCATGGAAACGTCTTCGGACAGCGCTGGCTCTTCGGCTTTGAAACGGAGATGAGCACCGCTCCCTAGAGTCGGACACGACTGGACTTAATTGTCAAGGGATACCTTTACCTTTACCTATAAGTGTGCTTAGTTAGCGCTGCAGCCTGAGTGCAGAAAGTTGGCTAAAGAACAATGATTCAGAGTTCAGTGATTTTGTGAGCAACCTTGATATTGATGTGTATAAATGTTAATTAATTTGGAATATCAAATATAAAGAGCTCACATCTTTATAAGATGCATATTTTATATGATGCATCTTCTCCAAGTAATTTTTCATCTTTATTTTTATGCAGAAAGGGGGAAGCTTTTATGTATAAAAATTCAGCATACAATCTGAAAAGAACTTCAGCAAAACAAACTCCTCAACTGACTATGGGTCTCCAAGAGCAGGCTTCTTTTAATACCAAGAACAAAATAGCTGGAGAAATTATTTCAAAGCCTGCCTAAATTGGGAGAAGAATTCTATTCAAGAGCCCCAAAGCAGATACAAGCTTGACTCCCCCTCCCAAAGTTGGCAGGTTTTGCAATGCCTTCCAAGAAAGCACACAAGATTTCTTAGGAGGAAAGTTTCCTTTATTGTATTTATTAAAACTACAGTATTTGGAATAATTTAGCTTTCTTTGTATACAAACTTCAAATTGTGATAATCCATGACCAAAGGCATCTAACTTGCTCCACCAGTAATGCAGGTAATAGCCCTGGTGCTTAAGCATTTAGAGAACTAACAAGTTAATACTGTCTTTCCCCACAGGTAAGATTATTCATATTCCCATCCTCTCCAGGACCGGCACTCATTCATCTTGATGACAGTCCTGCAAAGTACTGGTAGTTCATTATTATTTTCATATTATTAATGAACAGGCCTACACTACTTCCAATATACCAGGCAAAATACAGGCCACTAGCTGTGAATTGGATCCTGCTGGCTCAAAAGACATCTGGCCTCTCATAAGAAAATTGATGCACTACTGCTGTTACTAGTGAAACAACTGGAAAACTAGCAGTATAATGCATTCAGATGAACTTGGGCATGGCAGATTAAACCCCACTGTAGTGACAAACCCACAGGTTGGCCTGAATTAAAAACTTCTCTCAGCTTAGTTGGAACTACTCTATGGCTACTAAAAGGTAAACAAAAACTAATACTGTAATTCCATTTGTGGTATGTACAAACAATAAAGTGGACTCCCGCTTTACAATGGTAATTCATTCTGGAAACACCACTGTGTTATGAAAATATTGTAATGTGAACCCAATAATGCATTGTTTTGGGGTAATTCTTTCCAAGACCTCCAAAGTTGAAGTTCCTGCAACAGAACTAAGCCTCTAAACTAAGAATTAATCCATCTCTAGAAGGCTTTAAAAGGTGCCTACTTTTAGGGACAATGGCTATCAGTTTACACAAAGTTGCAATTATAAAACACAAATTACAAGGCTATAGCCTTCCTTCTCTATATACACACAGTCACGATGTTAAAAATGCTGCTATTGGCCGAGATGCTACCAAATGCTTGCATTTACATCACATGTTGGTTTACCATGCAGTTCTGTTTGTAGCACTCATAAGTCCATCGTAAGTTATTCATTTTATCATATAGTGACACCCCACCTCGTAAAGCAGGGGTCCATATTTCCAAACACACACTAACGGTCCAATTAGACATTTGAGGCAACTACATGTAGGTTGAACACACGATCGCCCTGCTTGCCATAAAGGAGAGATCTTGCTATATCAAAGGAGAGTCAAGGGGAGGAGAATTAAACTTACAGTACTTCCTCCCACCCCACATTCCTTGCTGCACTGCTGCTTTAAGTAGTTTTCTCCCTGCCCAGCCACTTCCAGTATCTGAGCCAGGCTGGAGAGAAAGAATGCTGAAAAGGGGTCATGACCGGACCTCAGGTGGATCATGGCACTACCATTGCCACCATTTTGTTGTACAGCTGAGGTCCACACAATTTGAACAGTAGCCAGGTCTAGGGTCCTAGACAAGATAATCCTGTAAGAGACTTCAGAGGGGTTGCCAAGCCACCCAATCTTCAGAAGACCCCTTGATCTCCCACCTATCCACCTGCTCCCCAGTTGCAACACTCCCTCTGCTCTACCTCGCCTCGTTTTTCTCCACTTTCCAAAACTGAGTGCATACTACTGTGTTTTTAATTTTAAACGTTCATAGGTTGCCTTTTTGCTCCAATACAAAAATCAACAAGGCACCTTACAATTACAAAAAAACACCACCAATTTAACAACCACTGTTTCCATGCCACTCTCTGCCTTCCTCCATTCTCAGTTTGCCTGGAAGAAAAGAAGGGGCAGAACACCACAGACACATGAGAAGAAGAGAAACTGTGGCTATTCAGTTGCCCTCTCTCAGATGCATTTTAAAATCTAGCCAAGTACATTTTAAAGGGAGACAAAAAAATCCTGCCCTCAGTAAATTTGAAGTCCCACTAAGTTTCAGCCAACTAGTATGCTAAACTTTAAGAAAAATGAAATTCAGGGCACAATCCTGACTAAAATTAGAACGGCAGAGCAAGTGCTCTGCCATTCTAAGCTGTCGCAAACTTGCCGTAAAGCACGCTTGCGATGACTTTAGAGTAAGGGCAGCCGGCGCGGAGGCCGGATGCCCTCACCCCGCCACCAGATCGTCCCTGCAGCCGCCGGATATGGTAAGTGATCCCCCAGCGGGCGCAGGGGACATTCCCTTCCCCGAGTAGACCTCCAGGATGCTCCAGGAATGGGAATACGACCTGGCAGGCGGCCTGAGCTGCCCACCAGATACTTACACAGAATTGGGCTGCTCGTTTCTGCCTCTGGCACTTTTTCAGAGTGGGAGAGTGCCATCATTATGTGGGTGCCACAGAGCACGCCACTCTCTGTACACCCTTATCACACAGCCAATGCACAAACAGCAGACACAACAGTGTTCTTAAAAATCATAACAGAAGATGGCAAATCAAGTCATTTCTAGGCACAGTGGTACATAAATATTACCATTATAGTTCAGGGTAACGTACATACTTTATGTACACAAGGTCTCAGCTTCAACCTCCAGAGCTACTGCCATTCAGAGTTGACAACACTGGCCACAACGGACCAAGGGTCTGACTCACGAGAAGGCAGCTTCACCAAGTCAAGTAGGGAAAAGGTCCCAAGTTTGGTAAAAAGGAAAGGCAGCTGATAGAATGGCATTCCAAGTTTCTTCACCAACTTGCCCTCAGGTCACTGAGCAGGGATGAATCAGAATGAGACACAGGAAAATCCCAGGAAAAATTATAAATCACTACTGTCATCAACCTGCCAGGAATGGTTAGAAAAACAGCTCCCACAGCTACATCATCAACAGCCCTTAATCAACATCATCAAACTCCAACAAGAGTATCAAAAAGGTAGCCAATCAAAACTATAAGCAGTGTGCCTCAGTACCAAACCCAAGATCATGTTAAAAGGTAAAGGTATCCCCTGACAATTAAGTCCAGTCGTGTCCGACTCTAGGGTGTGGTGCTCATTCCCCATTTCAAAGCCGAAGAGCCAGCGTTGTCTGAAGACGCCTCCGTGGTCATGTGGCCGGCATGACTCTCCTTGCCGCAGCGCGTAGCATGCAGCTGGAACACGGAGCGCTGTTTACCTTCCCGCAAGCGGTACCTATTTATCTACTTGCATTAACATGTTTTGGAACTGCTAGGTTGGCAGGAGCTGGCCAAGCAACGAGAGCTCACCCCGTCGCGGTTTCGAACTGCTGACCTTTCGATCGACAGCTCATGGTTCAGCGGTTTAACCCACTGCGCCACCCGCTGGCCTAAAATCATGTTACTAGCATCCAAATTCATCTGAGAATAACTATCCATCTCACAGCCTTGCTCCTCATCCATGCAATTGTTTGAAAACCTTCTAGTTTCCATGTCGGCACTGGGAAATGTTTTCAAATCATCCAACCATGTCACCTTTGCCCATAATTTTTGGAGATGAATAACACTGCTGTAAACTTATTTGGGAAACAGAGCTATGCAATCTACTGGTTTAGCTGCAAACCTAAACACACACTTACATGAAGGCTCCACTGAAATCAATGGGACACGCTCCAAGTATATTTAGGGCTGCAGGGTTAGGCTTCATTTGCTGCTCTATTAACAGCCACTACTTTCCTAAAGTCAGTGACATTTGAGGCAAAGTGCACAGCTTCGTCTGAAGAAATGTAAGACACCAAGTCCCTACAACATTCCCAGGCTATGAAAGATGTCAGAGTCCATTATCAAAGCAGTTTTATCAAGCTAAATCTGATGATTAAACTATGATGAACCCTGTATATTGCACTCTCATCAAACAGCTGTCACACAAGAGCAAAGAGATGTATCGTTATAGAAATAGTTACACCCAAAATATATTAGCACCATAGCTTTCTATTTCTCCCATCAGTTTCTGAAGTTCATTTCTAGAATGTGAAAAAGAAAATGAGGCTCTCTTTTAAATACACTGGAAGTAACAGTCTCATATACATCCCACAGCAATGAATATTGTCACTGAACTAAAACTTCCAGGGAGAAATGTATGTTGAAACAAGAAAATTAAACTACTCTGTATAAAAATTATACAAACTACTTTAATTTTGTCATCATTTGTTTTACATCTCCCCTTTCCTCCAGTTTTAGTTCAGAGTAAAATTGCTTTTATAGCAAATTTGGTCAACTACAGCATTATCTGAAAAGTCCATCTCAAATCACCACAAGAAGAATTCAAAACCATTATGAACGCAGGAGGAAGAACATTGGCTTCCCCCTGTCCAGCTCACACCTAGATGCTTTAATATCAGTCTCTGTTTTCAATACATGTCAGCGTAGTTTGGGGAAACAGGAGTATGTTTCTAGGGCAGGGGTTCTCAACCAGTGGTACCGGTACTAGTACCACCAGTGGTACTTCGGCCGACTGCTGATGGTACTCGGACCACTGGAACTCTGCTCCGACACTGCGCTTCGGCGGCACATTTTCACTCTCGAGAGGCTCCTGCATTTGGCCAAGCCTCTCTGGAATGCTGAGAAGAACCCTCCCACCCGCCCAGAGCCTCCTGCCTGTGTTTTCTGGCCTCCGAAAACCTAAAACCAGGAAGTAACTGGCAATGATGTCATCACCAGTCACGACCAGTGGTACGCAGCAGGAGAGAGGCGCCAGCGGTGGTACTTGGCTGGGAAGGAGTTGAGAACCCCTGTTCCAGGGTACGTCATTAGAGAGGCTCATATTTTAAAGATTACCAAGGGAAGGGATATTACATTTTCAAGATATAAAAGACTAAAGACCCAACCCAACTTTCTAGTGCTGATGCAGCCATGCCATCACGGAGGCCTCCTCAAGATAAGGGAACATTTGTTCCCTTACCTCAGGGCTGCATTGGCACTTGAAAGTTGGATAGGATTGGGTCCTAAGTGTTTATTCTCACATTACATTTTCAAGATAAAAGACTGTTTATTCTCACAGTAAAGATTTGGATATCACCTTTCTTGTAACTGCAGTGATTAAAATATATTATACAGTAAGTCCTCACTTAAAGTAGTTTAGTTTAAAAGGTGATGGGAAAATGCCATTGGGAATATGCCATTAGGAACGTTTACGTTTATCAGTTAGTAGCCTATGGTAAAAAATGGTTTCATTATAAGTCATTTCACTCAAAGTTGCAGTTTCCAAGAACCACCTATCAACAACTTTACGTGAGGACTTGATGTATATTATATTTTTGAAAGATTAAGAAAAAATTCATGTATGCCCTATTCCTACGTCCAAAACATTCTTCATCATGGTGGACAAGAATCAGTTTGGATTCCAAGGGTCCAAACACCACCAATATCAAATTAGCACAAAAAAGCATCAAAGTATCACTCGGGCAGCCCAATCCTACCATAACTTCGGCCGGTGGAACGAGAGTTTCACCAGCCGAAGACGTCGCAAACGTGCCGTAAGGCATGTTTGCGTCTACTTCTGAGCAGGGAAGGCCGGCCTCCCTTGCTCCGCCGATAGAAGACTTACCAGCCCGCCGCTAGACCCAGGTAAGGATCCAGCGGATGGGGGGGCGGTGCAGCCGGGAACGGAGGCCGGCCATAGGCCCAGCCAATTGGTGAGGGGACGGCTTTGGCCAAATCCTGTACCCCGCCTATCGGCTGAGCCGTTACAAAATAGCTGGTAGAATTCTGAGGAGACTGATCAGCACCAGCACCAGGGGACGAGCATCCCCTTCCACGAGTAGACTTTCCATTGCGGGGTGCCTGCCCGCGGCAGAGCACGGGATCCGGCGGGCGGCCTGGGCCACCCGGCGGATCCTTACGTGAGGATTGCGCTGTGAGACAAAGTCTCCCATGCATCCTCTGGGCAGGACACAATGTGCAAGGAGGTGAGAGCCCAGTGAATCACATGTCTAGTCTCCACTGTGGAAGTCTTTCAAAATTAGTTCATGGTATTATCTGGGCCCACAGAAGAAATTATGTCAGACCTTGTGCCCCATATCCACCATTAACAAAGCTGCAGAGCATTTCTTTAACACTGCCATCCAGGCACCAAACCCAACAGTTTAAGCACAAAGAGCAGCATTCTCAGAGATAGAGCATTTCCTCTGAAGCTCAAAGCCTAGATTCCAGGGTTTGCTTGGAGGGAGAAGGTTGGTTCAGGCTTAATTAGTACAGGGATTTTTTTCCATTCACTACATTGTCTACTCTATTGATTTTTTTTCTGTCACATATTACCCATCCCAAGAACGCAATGCAAATGAAGACAACTAAAGGAGACAGACAACTCTAGGCTCCTCTACCATCAAAATCCTTCAACCCACAGTGACAATTTCACAAGGAGGGGGTGGCTCACAATAAGCAGAACTTTCAATGATCTCCAGGAGACATTCCCTTCCAACTCCCCTGCAGTCAACATTGGGCTTCTACAATGCCTGAAGAAGAGTTCTAGAGAACTCAAAAGAATGTCACAAAGCAGTGAGCAAACTTTCTTACTAATGGGCCTATGCATTTTCCTGCAGTGTATTTAGGACCAATGAAGTGACTACACTCTTGGAAGCACACAGTTCCTGTACAAATATTAACAATCTTTTCAAAACTCTTCCCACCAACTTCCTCTCCTCAACAAAACTTTAGAGCGTGATACTCTGGCCTTTCATGTCTAGTGCTAGTCTAAACCCTTCCATAGGAAGCGATCTCCACCTCAGCCTACCTCACTCCCTGCTTTCCTTATACAATTACAAGGAACGTAAATGTCTTGCACTGTTAGGTTTTCCTTGTTTATAGTCTTGTCCCACATGAGCTTCAAAGGTAGAAGGATTGGTGTAGAGCAGACCCACCTTGCCGAGAATATTTTACCTCCTTTAACCAAGAAAATCAGGCAGAAGTCCCCCAATGTTACACTACCCCTCAGCCTCTCATCAGAAAACCCCTCCACTACCAGCCAAGAGACCCAACCATCCTTTATTATAAATATATGGTGTGGCCTGGAGGTTTGAGCCGGTGCCCTGCCTGAAGAAGCTAAGCAGGGTCGACCTCGGTTCCTCCTTGGATGGGAGATGGAAGCTGCTGACGGACCTCGCAAAGACACTGAGAAAGCACTGTGAGAGGGTGGAATGCGGAGGAGTCAGCTAGAGAGAGAACTTTTTGACAACCGTCCGAGGGTGAACTGCGGTGAACTGTGGAGTTTGGAAGTGCAGAGCACAAGCCAGAAGGAGTGCTGCACTCGGAAGGGAAAACATCTCGAGCATGGAAGGTTCTATACGGGAATAGAACAATACTGTAAAGACCCTTATCAGGTCTAAAGATAGCCTGCCTATGTAAGCCACCTTGAATAAATCTGATGAGAAATCTGATGATGAGAAAGGCGGGATATAAATACAGAAAATAAATAAATAAATATCCCTTCTGATCTCAACTGCAACTCCAAAAGATACTCTTAGAAGACCCAACTTTTCTGACCATGAAAACTCCCTCTGCAGGCCCTTCTCTGAGGCCAACATATTGACACAACAGAAAATGGCCTCACTTTACTCAGAAAGGGCCTAACACTCTGAAACACACCCCTAGTAATGCCAAATTTAGAGAATACTTTTCTGAAGAGAACACACCAAAGATACAGCCAGAGACTGCTAAAAGGTGTTGGCCCATTAGGAAAAAAGATTCAAAGTAGGGCAATATCTTCAGTAGGACCAACTAAAATACTGTACAAAGCAATCAGCAAGGTTTTGTGTTTTCCATAACTCTTCTTCAGGCTGGGCGAAAATATAAGGCAAGACATGATGAAAAGGACCACCACCACCACCACCACCCATCATATCTCACCACCACCCATCATATCTCTATCAGATGCACAAATGCTTCTCCTTCCTCACTCAGTCCCACAGATTCTCTCCTCTCTGGCCTCCACAGCCCATACACACACACGTTTGCATTCTCTAGCAGTCCATCTGGAGTAGCCATCACGTTGTCTACAAGAGCTACGAATACGGATTAAACCCTCATGAACAGTCCGTGAAAGAGAAACGAGAAATCCCCGCAGCATTTCGCCTGCTGGGGAAAGGAAGCCTCCTCTCGCCGCCCTGCGCCTCCTCAACGACACCGGATTCTCACAGGAGAGTGCGGTCGGGGATGTGTGTGCACTGGATGAGGAGCTGTTTCTTCTGCTGCTAATCGGGCGGAGGGGCCTGTCCTCAGTTTGGGGTAGTAATACCGTAATATAGGTGCCACTGCTGGTTGCCCCTCCAACCCCCCAGCAGTGGCACCTACTACCGGTACTCCAAACTGAGGTCTTGGGGCGCAGAACTTCCTGGGTGGGCTGCAGACAGAGGGTCGTCACCCTCCCCGCCCGCCCGCTGTCTTCGCATGGAACGAGAGGGAGGCCCAAAGGATGCCCGCGGGCGGCGGGAGTGCGGGGCGGGGCGCCGCCTGGTCTCCGGGCTCCCTTCTTGAGAGGAGGCTTGCAGGGCAGCGGGGCGCCCTTCCTCCCTCGCCGCCCCACTCCCCGAGGCGACCCCTGAGGCGCAGCTGGGAGACCACGCCAGTCCTCGGCCGCTGCTCCACACGGGGCCGGGCTCGGCCTAGCGGGCCGGGCGCGGGGTACCCGGCTGGCGGCCGCTGCCGCACTGCCGCCGCCGCCAGCCGCTTCTCCGCCGGGCCCGGCCGCTGACTGGCTGACCAGCCCGCCGCCCTCCCCCGGGGCCGAGAGACGTACCTGGGGCAGCGGCCCGGCCGGCGGCTTGTCAGGAACAGCGGCGCGGGAGGGAGGGAAGGAAGGAGGGGGAGCGAGGGGCGGGCGGCGGTGACGGCGGCTCCTCCTCACACGATGGGCCTGTGAGGCGAGGAGCCAGGGAGGAAGGAAGGAAGGAGACGGAGAGAGAGAGGAGGGCGGGAGGCGGCCCCGCACGTCCGCGGCGTCGGCCCAGCCCGGCCCGTCAGCCACCCAGGCGGCCTTCCGTCGCCTCCTCGCCCGCCCCGTTAAAGGGGCAAGCCCGCCTTCGAGGCTGTTTCATGGCTGCGGCGCGTTTCGCAGTGAAAAGGCACGCGGGGGTCGGGGCGAGCTCTGCACACGCTCAGGGGCACGCCCCCCTTCGCGTCACCTCGCGCTGTCCCCCGTGGTGGTGAGGGAAAGAGTGCCTCGGAGGACGTGCAGAGTGCGTCCCGTATCTCTGCCTCTGTCCTCCTGCTTCTCCGGTACTCGCCCTCGCTCGCTGCCTGCCTTCCCATCCCACCCACGCCCGCCACCCGATGCATGTGAGATTGAAGGTAAAGACAATGAAGTTGAGGACTGAAAACATGTTCTGGAGCCGCCGCCCCCCCCCCCCTCCGCTCTCGATTTCAGGCCTGCTGTTTCTCTTCCTCCACAGCGAAGGATTTGCTGGTCCAGCTCCCCAAGAACTAAGGAAATAACTTGTGCAGAAATGGGCCAGTTAAGGCTTGCAATGCCTAAATCAGTTGGTTTCTGTGGCACCTGATTTTACAGTACTATACACTTGGCCTGGGGCTGGTTTACAGATACATGTTCTTCACTTGATGATAGCAGTTTCAAGCTATGACTTGTGTGTGCAAATGTATGCACAAGTCATCTCCAAATATAACACCACAAATAGAGCTTTCATATCACCTTAGGTGGTTTTCCTCTGAACCCATTACACATTCAACAGCATCAAGGGTGCAGTAACTAGGTATGGACTGAGTCTTGACTGGCAACCAAATGTATGAACTGACTCCATTGAAAAGTATTGTGTTTGACAGATATAACAAAATATGAGAATTCTATCTGTGATGTTAGATCTGTGATGGTCTATTCACACATGCAAGTCATCGCTTCAGATTGGAAGTCAAGTGATGCTTGCTCTTGGTGACTTGCAGTTGAATGGGTGACTCCTTGAGACGTTGATTCACTGAAAAAGCAGTCTTTGAGGTGATGGGAAAATTCTGTCAGTGATGTGAGAATTATGGCTCATTCACACATGCATGAGTGTCTCACTTGGTGTTGCAAATTTGACAGACACACCTATTCATGCCTTTTCTCCCATGCCAGAAAAAAATCCATCACTACATTTCCCATGAACACACTTGTTCTCAATATGCCTTCAGAACGCTTTGTTGTGAGCCCAGCGAGTGTCAGGAAAGAATACAAGCGGCTAAGGAGGCAGTCTCTCATTCATTCACAATCCTTCATTTCTAAAATAAACAGAGCTGAGGCTTCTGCAATCTACCCTCAAAGTCCTTCTCTCTAATGCCATTTGCGTAGTAGCTGATTCCGGTTTCTGACTGAGTAAACATACTCTGGAAATTCTTCTCTGGGCTGATTTTACAAGAAATCTCTGGCATCTCTAGGTGAGAGTGGAAAAGACCAGTGTGTGAAGACAGCCAAGCCCTTAGAGAGCTGCAGCCCGTCGGTCAATATGAGCAAGATGGAACCAGTGACCTGACTCGGTGGAAAGCAGCTTTGTCTGTTCATATATAGTACAAGAAGGTTCTGCAACAGGAACTCTTCTGTAAAATCTACTGGAGGCAGGATAAGGCTAGATATTATGTAGTGAGTGGAGAGGGTTCTCATGTGCAATCCAATGCCCAAGTAGAAGTGGCATCACTAGTACGTCAGTGCCACATCAATGATATCCTCAGAAGCAGCCTGTCCAGCATAAATGGGGAGGGGGAAGCAAGCCCAAACAACTCCACGCTGGCAAAGCCTCTCAGTAACTTCGCCAGCATCCATGGAAATTCCCAACACCACCCACCAAGGGCAGCAGCCCAACATCAGCCCCATGTCAGTCTGACATACAAAGAACCAATCACCATAACTTACCCAGGCAGCACCAATGCTGGTGGCCAGAGAGGCACTGACCAGGTGGCAGCAGGCACAGGTCCGGGCGGATGCTCATTCCATTGGCCCCCAGGAATGGGTAACACAGTGACAGCCACTGCCACCAACCATGGGGAGAAGACACCACATGCAGCACACACAACACAAAGATGCACAGCACCCTCCCTTCCACTTGTAGGCGCTACTGTGTAGACATACACAGGCAGCAAGTGGGCAAAAGCAGCGTCTGCTAGGAATCCCAGCATCTGCAGTTTGTCCCCTTATGCCAGTCACACAAATACACACTTCTCACTCAGTGCAATCCTATCCAACTTACACCACCGGTGTAACCAGTGGTGCAGCGAGAACAGGAGACCCCAGAACGGAAAGGGGATTCAAAGGGGATTTAAATCTCCCCTCCAAAGCATCCTGCCCTGCCTGCTGTTACACCGGTGGTGTAAATTGGATAGGATTGCGCTGTCTGAGAAATATCTTTTTGACAGTAAGGAAAGGAAGATAGTTCCCTAAGGAGAGGGCAGCCATATGAAATAAACACCCATATCTCCCCATAGCAAGGGTTTAAGTCCCTGTGAGGGATCCATTTTGTCAGGGGGAGACACGGGGAGCCTCAGCAGCACTCAAGTAAACCAGGGGGCTGGTATCCCAGCGCACAGAAACCCAGTCTTGGAGCCAGACAAGACAGGCGTGCGCCCAGCCAAGGAGTTCAGCATAGCCACCCTTTTGCATGACTATTCCTATGCTGTGTTGCAAAAGCTTCCTGTGAAGAGCAAAGGCAAACCTAGAGAATAGACCGCAGCAGCCACACACACGTGGTCTCTGGATCAGGCTGCTGCTGCAGACTCCATATTTGTGAGGGAAAGTGGTGCCACTTGAGTGCACATACTGAGGTGCCCTTAGGCGAGAGAATGCAGTAGCCGGAGCATCACCTTTCCCTCTCCCGCCCCCCTCCAGTGGTAAGTTGCAGTGGAACTCTGTGGGTGAGGATGACTGTTCTGCCCCATGTGAAATAATAAACAGGATGAGCAGAGCATGCTGGGAGCGCTCCTCCTATCTTATTTCTTTCAAACGGGATTGAGAAGGCATATGAGGAAGGAGGCGGCTGAAAGTTAGGGGGGTTGGCTTTGCTTGACCACCCTCTCCTCTCCTTGCCTACTAAGCTGCTTTCCTAAGCAGTGTGGGGTGGGCGAAGAAGAGGGTGAGGTAGCAGTGATGGTTGCAATGGCAGCGGCACCAACAACAGAGCACCACTTGCTCTCAACAAGCAGGATGGAAGAGGGGCAGAGAGCCAACTGAAGCAGCTTGGTGGGCTGAAAGGGGGTGGCAGGTAGGCATGGGGTGCAGGGAGAGTTAGAACGGACAAAAGAAAATATGTCTTCAACCAGCATGTAATTCATCTGTGGAACTCCTTGCCACAGGATGTGGTGATGGCACTTGGCCTAGATGCCTTTAAAAAGGGTTTGGATAGATTCATGGAGGAAAAGACCATCACAGGTTACAAGCCATAAGCAACCTCATGGCTTTAGGTTTTCTCTGTGCCAGGTGCAAGGGAGTGACAACGGGAAATAGGTTATCTTGTTGTCTTGTGCTCCCTGAGGCATCTGGTGGGGCCACTGTGTAATACAGGAAGCTGGACTAGATGGGCCTTTGGCCTGATCCAGCACAGCTCTTCTTATGTTCTTATGTCGGTTTGCTGCTCTCCCCCAACTAGCTGCTCAAAACAGCTACTTCACTCAGCCTCATGGCAAGGCCCGTCTTATCCCTAGTTCATAGTTCCCATCATCACCAAAGTTTCCCTTTGCATGCTCCAAGTGTGCACAGCATGAGGCCAGAGAGATATAGCTCCATGCTGCACATCCTGTTATCTGAGTTCTGGTTTCCCTGCAGGGTGTTAGTACTAGGGGTGGTGGGCTGTGATTTGCTGCAAAATGTAGTCTGTATCCTATGCTCCACCATGGAAAATGGGCAGGATGAAAAGGTGGCAGCAGGAATTGATGTTTTTCCCTTCCCCATGGTTTCCTATGGGTTTTTAAATTCCTATACCAGCTCTGACTTCGACTTTGCATTTTGCCAACCTTTGGGGCATGTCCGTTGTCTGAAGGAGGTTTAGGATATGGTGTATGCTGACTTCTCCTCGTCCTGCCAATATCCTTCACACATTTCCACCCCATGTAAGAGTTTACACTGGCAGCAGTTCCACTAGTGTCAGAGGTACATTGCAACGGTGTTGGAGGTACATTGGTGCACCATTGCGCCTGCATCCATGACACGCGTGTAGGCAGAACTAGGGCTGTGATGGCAAGATTGTCATTGCACTGGCATAGCTGTTATTGTGGCAGCGTCTAACAGCATATACCACATCCTATGCTGCTCAGACTGACGTTCTCTAAAATATATGGGAACTATAGGACCGACTGCACCATGAGTCACGTTAATTAAGAGATAATTGCAAGAGTCTGTCTGTCTGTCTGTCTGTCTGTCTGTCAGTATCACACTACTGTATTTTATTTCTATACTCAAGTCAGTGTGCATCTCAAAATAGTGGAATAACTGGGAAAGAAGCAGGGACGAGGAATGAAAATCATCCAAGATACGGAATTGCTGCTACATGTTCACTTACTGGCTGGCTCCAAATAGGCCTCTGAAATAAATGCTTGTGGCAGCCTGCAGGAAAAAGGGAAAACCCAACTCATGGATACTGGAATTGATTTGAATAAAATTGAACTTATCAGATCCACAGCGCAATCCGACTTAACTTTTGTGCCAGTTTAACAAGCGGCCCAGCGAGAACGGGAGGCTCCAGAATGGAAAAGGGATTCGAATCCCCTCCAAAAGAGGAATTCAAAGGGGATTTGAATCCCTTAGATTCTGGGGCCTCCCGTTCTTGCTGCACCGCTGGTTACCCGGCATGGGACGGGTTCTCGGTCCCTTGAGATGCTGCTCTTTGTGCATTCCTGAGTACAGCTGGGGCTGGGCTGGCTGCCTCCCTTCACACCCCTGGCTGCTTGCCAGGTTCCTGCAGCAGGCTTTCCTTCCTCTTCCCAGGGTCCGCAACAGTTCCTTCCCTCCACCCAGGTTGTATCAGGTCTTCCTTGCCCATGCCTTCCTCCTTCCTTCCCCTTCCTTCACACTGTCTCTGTCTCCTGCTCCCATCCTCTCTGCCTGCTCTTCCTGCTGCAGGGAACTTTTAAAGGGCAGCAACCAACCTTGGCCCTCCCCAACTAGGTGCTTCTTGTCATCTAGTCCAACTGACAGCTGAGAGCAGCCACCACTCAGCTAATCAAGGAGGTCTTGCTTCCCCACCAGCTTGCTGCGTCCATCCAAAACTCACATAGGGTAACAACTAAAATATAAAATACATGAATCCAGTGGTTCCCAAACTGGGAGGCGTGGCTCCCAGGGGAGCCGTGGAAAGCAGCCAGGGGAGCCGAATAGTGCCACGGAATCCTCTCGGAAAACAGCAATGCCAATTGGCAGGCATCAACATAATGTAATAGGGAGCCGCAACCAATGGTCACCAATGGTCAAGGGAGCCGCAGGTCAAAAAAGTTTGGGAAACGCTGCTTTAATCTGTCATTAACAGGGCAATCCTATACTTCAGAAACACCAGTTGGGCAGCCCAATCCTATGCATAAGCCGTGCAGTGGGGCCACATGGCTCACGCTGCATCCTATGCAGGGCTGGGGCATTCCGAAGGTCTCCCACTGCCCCGTTACACCCCCACCCTGCCTTCCCCAGCTCCTGCGCCGCCTGGTGCTCAACTTACCGGCTCTGGCGCAGGATCCACTAGATATAGTGATGGCAGACCTATGCAGGCCTTCCTGCCAGCGCTGCTTACTCATCAGGTATCGCGAATGTGCTTTACGGCACATTTGCGACACCCAAGGTCAGTGCTGAGGTTGCAGCGCCGGCCTTCCATTTCGACAGGATTGCGCTGTGAGTTATGTTGGATACGGTGGATGCCCTCAGACACTGGTGCAATTACAGCCTCATCATCATACCCCAATTCGGCAAACTAGATGCACCATGGACAGGCGCTGGGCAATGCTATGCTGACATACCACCAATACTGGCACAATGACAGCCTGCATAAATCTGGAAAAAAAGAATAAATGCTGGACATGTAATAAGCAAGAAGGGTCATTTTATCATATGTGGTGGACTTGTGTTAAAGATAAAAAAATTGGACTCAGATTTATCTACAGATTCAGAAGATTTTAAAAATTAATATGCAAATGAAAGATTCAGAAGATTTAAAAAAATTATATGCAAATGAAACCAGAGGCTTTTTTGTTGGGATTGATGGATGGATAATTGGAAAAAACTCATGGAACTTTGTTTTTATATATGACTGTCAGCGCAATCGTAACCAACGTTTCAGCGCCGGTGCAGCCGCAATGCAGCCCCAAAGTAAGGGAACAAATGTTCGCTCACCTTGAAGAGGCATCCATGACTGCCCATGCACTGCAAAATACAGTGCGCGCGCTATTGGCACGGCTACACCAGCACTGGAAAGTTGGTTAGGATTACACTGTGTAGCAGTGAGGTTACTTTATGCACAGAACTGGAAAATACAGAAATACCATCAATTGAGAATTGGTGGTTAAAGATTTTGGAGTTGGCAGAAATGGACAAACTTACATCTTTGGTCAAAGAGAAGTCAATATCTACTTTTAACAAAAATTGGAAACCACTCATTGGCTTTTTGCATGCAAAAGAAAAAAATGATGTAATGAACTGTGGATCTGAAGAATAAGGATAAATTTAATACATTTAAAGAATTTGAGGGGGAGGTTTTAGTGGCTAAAGGTGGAGAGATAAATGGGAAAGATTGAATAATGATATTTTAAGTTGGAGATTGACCGAGTTATTGTTATTTTTTTTTTTTTGCTTTGTGTTATGGAAGGGAAATCATAAAGATATGTTATTATTTGCTTCTCCGTATTTCTCCCTTTTTTCTTTTCTTTTTTCCTCTCTCTTTTATATTAGATATCCATATTTTTCTTCTTTTTGTATTCTTCTTTCCTTTGTTGTATTTTATTTCAATTGGATTTGTTAAAACGTTCTATTAATAAATAATTTAAAAAAACATCCAAGTACAACCTCCACCCAGGGCCGGTCCAAGAACTCCAGACGCCTGAGGGAGCCAAATGCCAAATGCTGCCCCCCCCCCACCCAATGATGTGCCAGGCTCGGCTCCCTCCACTCTCCAATGTTCTAGCTCAGAACTCTCCTTCCTTCCACATTTCTTCTTCTTCTGTGTCCCCCTCTTCCTTTTCAATTCAGGGAGAGGAAAGAGAAGGGAAGCAAGTAGGCCGACAAAGATGGGCGCCCCCCCCCACCAATCTGCTGCCTGAGGCAGTTACTTCAGTTTGCCTCATGGATGAGCCAGCCCTGCCTCCACTCCACTATCCCACAGGGCATGAGGCACATGTGGCTATGTTGTTTGCACCCCAGGGGTACAACAAGTGATTTCAAAGTGATTTCAGCTCGGTTGCCGGTGAGCAGGACGACACGTTCTGCTTCAGCCACAGGAAGCAAAAGAAAAAGACTGCAAAAGCAGGGTGCCAAAAATGAGCTCAAAAGATGGTAAAAACGCAGTACTGGTTCAAAAAGGAAAGATCTTTACTTTGCAGCAAAGGACACACTTGACCGCATAAGTTGTGTAAGGAATGATACAATTACAAGGGTTTATATACAATAGATTTAGAACTTGGTACATAGGTGAACACATGGATACATTTGAATTTGTAAAGGAAACCAATAGACAGAAGGATCCAAGGAAAATGCATGGAAAGCAACCAATAAGAACCCGGATTCAAACTTCCCGCCAATGGCAAGTGTATATTAAATGTTGTAAAGTTAACTAATAAAAGGAGAGGTCCTAATGTTAAACCAATGGAAAAGTGTTGTGCTTGTGTGGATTATTGACCAATGGGGTCTGAGCTGCAGATATTGCAATGCCTCATGTGTGATTCATGCACCCCCTGGCCAAGGTGGCAAGGGGTGAGGCTGAGCTTCCTGGGTAAGAATGGGGGGACATATAAGCATAGACAGGTCCAAACAATACAGCTATTTAGATATGCAATCAGAGATGACTTTGACAAAAGCTTGTGCCCAGGTTACAATGTGGCACATGTAGAAAGGCATTTGGTTCATTGAGATTAGGTTAGGCCAGATTCACACTACACGAATCCAGGCGCGGATGCCTCTGCCTACGCGCTTGGAGCTGGGGAGTGTCTTCCCGCCTGTTGTCCCTCCTGCTGTCCTGCCTTCTTAAGAAAGCGCAGCTTACAGATTGGAAGTAGTTCTGATTGGCATGCAACCACTCTCCCTCCCCCCTTTCATCTGATTGGTGGCTGCAGTAGCTCCGCGAACCCGCCCCCAAGCTCCATGAACCCGCCCCCTCAAAAGATGGGTTTCCCCATCTTGTACAAGGGAGAGTGCAGCTGCTCCGCTTGCTTCCGAAATGCCGTCAAAGAGCTCCGTGCATCTCCGTAACGCGCCGGGATTCATGTAGTGTGAATCCAGCCTGACAGTGCTACAATGGCAGAGGCAAATACAGCAGAATCAAGATTGAATCAGAAGGAGATGGCTGGCAGCTGGAGACAGCATCTGGATCACTGGCATTGTCTTCTCTGCCTCCCAGGGGACGCCAGGGTAAGGTAGCATCTGGGCCAGGATGCAGCACAGGAGAGTGATACAAAAGTAGATTTTATATACGTAATTACAGGTGAGCCCCCATATCCGCTGGGGATATGTTCCAGGCCCCTCCGTGGATACTTGAAACCGTGGATAAGAGCGAACACCCCCTCCATGGTTTCCTGAGGGCCCCCCCACCCTGCCTTCCCTGCAGGCAGGCAGGCTTCCCCCCCCCCCCCAGCTCTTATTTTTCTTTCAGCAAGCTTTGTTTCTTCCTTAAAACAAACAGAGAAGCAGCCTCCATTGCAGGCAAGTAGAACGAGACTAAGTCCTAGAGAGGCTCTGCAAGGTTTCTGTTAAACTTGCAGAGCCTCTCTAGTACTTAGTCTCGTTCTACTTGTCTGTAATAAGCAGCCTCTGGCTGCTTCTCCTGTTTCTTTAAGGAAGAAATGAAGCTTACTGGGAAAAAAGTAAAAGCCTGGGGAGTCCCCACGATCCGTGGATAACTGAAACCGTGGATAGCTAATCAGTAGATATGGGGGTCCACCTGTATATTTGTTTGAAAGTCTCACCGAAAAGCACTTCTTGGCAGTGTTCTTGCCCTAAGCGAGGGGAGACTCTTCACTCCCATCTTCTAAACCGGTGAGGAGAAGCTCCCACTTTCCTTCCCCCTTGCATCAGAGAGGAGATAGGCCTTTCACCTATTCGTGTGCCGCTGGGCAAGCCCTGCCGCCTTGCAGAAGTAACTCTCTGCCAGGCAAGGAGGAGCGGTACCCTCTTTCATGCCCAGGCAGGAGGATTGTGTCCCTCCTGTGTTGGGACACATCTGTGGTGAAACCCTGTTGATTCCTGCACAGAATTCAAGAAGAACATAACTTGAGACAATAAGCCAGAAATCACAGAAACAATCTCCACCATCCTCCTCCTCAGGTTTCCTTTAAATTTGGCTGTGGTTTAAAGCGGTTGCCTTTCTGAGCGTATACCTCAGCCATGTCAAAACAGATTTGGACGAGAAAAAAAAGCGGTGTACTCTGGGGTTTCTGCTCTCTTTGACATAAAAATATTTGACCCCTCCTTGGGCTGCTCCCAACAGCTAGAGGGGTGGGCTGATGCAAAAGGAGAACTGTGCCAGGAGGAAGCCCAACGACTGGCCCACGCAGTGCTACCTCAGATTGGCTTGTGGTTCAGTCTTCCAACCAGATGTGTCCATTCGTGGTTCCTTTTTGTGAGGTTTGAGCCTCCCCTGCCTGGGACTTGTACTCTTCCAGTGTGCCAGCATTGCTCCCCTGTGTTCCTGGGGAATATGGCTGGGTGGGTGGTGCAGGCTGATCAGTGCCCCATGAGAGGAGGAGCTCCCCCCTGCGTGTCTCCTCCTGCTGGGGCTGAATGGTTAGTGAGCTGCCCTCTCAGTGGGTCAGTGGAGGAGGGGGGGGTCAAGGTTTAGTTCTACTACCTCTTATTTTGCCTCTGCCATAGTAGTTTCTGGAAAGTCATGCAAAAGCTGAGTTTGGCCTTTTTTAGAACTCTCCTGCTGGCCAGGCTGGAACCTGGTTTGTCTGGTTCTCAGCCTGGACTTCTGCATTGTGAGCCACCGGCCTTCCCGTTGACTCGAGTGCAGTTCAGGCTCCCTTTCTGGCTTGTGGCAGTTCCTCTCTCTTGACAAAAAGGTCCTTTCCAGCCAACAGGCTCCATCACAGGGATTTGACCCTTGCCCTGGGGAAACTCATGTGTTAAATGCCTGCCCTTTCCCAAGGGAGCTATCTTCCAGGGTCATGGGCCCACAGCACATGTTCCAGGCTTTCCCAATGGTGCCACCCCTAGCAAAGTCCTGCAGTGTCCTCCCAGCTTACAGTCAAAAGCAGCAAGCAGTGCCTTCTCCCCCTCCCTATTAGTGGGGGGGAAGGGAAGCTACAGCTGCTTGTTGGCAATGGGGAGTTTCATGGGGTCAGCCTAGCTGGGTGGATCCCCATAGGCCCCCCCCTTTCCTTGTCCAGTAACTGACCTGACCTTCCTCTGATGTCACCCCTGCTGAAGATAAGCCATGTGAAATGCTTTGAAATGTTGTGCTTTATAATAAGTGCCTTACTTTAACCATTCACTCTTCCATGGATATAAGGTAGCTTTAAGCTCATCATAGTCTGGATGCCTTGATTATCACATTTTCTCCATAGAAATAAAATAAGTTTAGAGGGACACACAAACCAGACTCCTGGTAAAAGCTGAATGTCATCACTGGCCACGATTCTTCATGGGTGCCACAGACTGAATTAACAGTTAAATTTTTCAGATAAGAAAAGGCTTCAGTTAACAAAGCTGTGTTTTGTTTGGCTGGGGTGGTGAACATGCTGGTGGGGCCCTGTCCCAGCTCCAGTAACGTCCTGGAAGTCTCTTATTTATTTGTGGGGGAGCTGCCCGGGGGGGGGGGGCATTAAAAATGACTTCCACATGTGAACCAGGCAGTGACCTGCTTCTCTCTGGTCTTGTTCTAACTCTGTGATTGTCCAACTTCACTGTTCACACCTTTCTTCAGTTTATTAATTTATGCATAAGAAAACAGGCCACATGTGTGTCAACTCATTATTACTCTGCGGCCCGCACTGTGGAAAGGAATGTGGACTTTCTGTCTGTCCATTGCTCTTTCCTCTCTTTTCCAAGCACAGGACTACTTTTCTCCTGCGCACTTTTTCTTTTAAAGAGTATTTAGGGCGCAATCCAAACCTACTTAGGCCGCCGTTGTAACCAGCGGCCCAGCGAAAACGGGTTCTGGGGCTTCCCGTTTTCCCTGGGCGGCTGGTTACAACAGCAGCCTAAGTAGGTTTGGATTGCGCCCTTAGTGAAATATATTGTCCAAGGATCTGGAGATCAAATAGTAAGGCAAAGAGTGCCCCCTCCTGTCTTTACCATGAACACAGAATCTTAGTACATCACATTAGCAGAAACAGGGGCATGGGATGTGTGTGTGTGTGTGTGTGTGTTGCTTTTTATGTTCTTTTTCTGCTCTTGTTTTAATTGTAATAATGATCTTTTTTAAATTAATTTTAGATGTTTTTATTACTGTTAACTGTTTTTTTACTGTTTTAAAATGTGACTTGTGTATTGTATTTGTTGTATTGTATTTCCTTTTTTGTTGTTGTAAGCCGCCTTGGGTCCCTTCGGGGAGAAAGGCAGGGTAAAAATAATGTAAATAAAAATAAACAAATAAATATGTGTGTGCATGCATGTGTGAGCGCGCGCCTGCAGGGGAAGTGTTAACATCTTGGCAAGAACAAAGTTGTGCGGATGGGAAAACTTCAACTTACGTTGAACCTGCATGTTCAGAGGCAATTGTTGGGGAGCAGGGCAGGCAGCACCAGCAGGGAAAGGCTTCCCAGAAACATGTAGTTGGCCACTGTGGGAAACACATTGATAGGCCTTTGGTCTGATCCAGTGGGGCTTTTCTAATATTCTCTCTCAACGGCACAGAGTCAGATGCAAATATACACATTAACATACACACTGAAGGATCAACATATTATCCTTCCTGAATCCCATCTGAAGAGGTGGCAGCGACTGCATTACAAACAAGCCCAACTTTACACCCATTCTTCTCCATCAAGATGAACTGAGCCTTGCTCCCTGACTGCTAAAGAATACACGTCAGAGTAACACAGAGAATCTACTTGCCCAAAAGCAGGTTTGTACCTCTACCCTTCACAGTGAAGAAGTGTACTGTACTCATGAGGCTTAGATGCCTCAACACGGAGATGATCAACTCCTAACACCAATGTAAAACTTGCAGGATGTAATTTCCATTTTTGCTGTGAATTAGTTTAGCTGTTGGAAGGAGTTTGTCCAGCTCCACTTTCTTAGGGCCAGACTGGGCATGACATTGAATATTTGCAATCCAAATTGTCCCATCCCCTCCCTTTCTCCACTCGTTGCTTCTTAATGAAGGAAAAAGATGTCAGGAGAAATGATCATGGATCCCCTACATCTCATCATACCTTTCTAATTATTATTATTATTATTATTATTATTATTATTATACTACAGTATTTATATACCACTTTTAAACAAAAAGTTCGCAGGGCTGCAAGGTGCATTTTTTCTACTTGATTTTGGAGCAGGGGCTGGGTGTAGCTGGATCATTCAACAGGCAATTTGATGCTGTCATTTGTGCTTTGTTTTTGTTGTTTCTTTTTAGGATTTGTTGCTCCTTTTAATTGAAAAATATATGTGTTTTTATTTCTGTAAGCTGCTTTGAGCTGCGCAAAACTGACACAAAAATATTTTAAATAAATAAGCAGTACTGTACTCTGATCACATACTAACATACTAACTCCTATGTAACTCTTGCACTGGTGTAACAGTAGATCCACCAGTGTAAGAGCACTTATTCCAGTGTAACTTGCTGTACGTCGACGGATGCAAGACGGACAGCAGCATAACCCCCCTCGGATACCGCGCATGCCCTGCATACCGCGCAGTTCGGACATGGGATGGACACTGGTGCAACTCCGCCGGCACAGGGGGCATTCCGGGGGCGTTTAGAATGTCTCCTGGGGCATCCGTCCCGCGTACCTTGGTAACCTGCATTTTCAGTAGGAGGAGGAACAGTCTGCAAATGGGGAGAGGGAATGTTTGATACCCTGGTAGATCTAATGCAGCAGACCTCTGGCAGGATGTAAAATGATAGGAATTTGGTAGAGGCATTCCTCTCCTTGCACAAAGAACTTCTCTTCCTTTTATTTCAGAATATTTTTCTTCATATGCAGACTTGTGCAGATTTTCGGTGGAATCATGCTTATTTACTCAGAAGTAAGTCGAGGCTGTTCCTCAGGTTATTACTGTATGCAGGCAGTAATCATCTATTTCATGCATTTTTTAAATTCTTTGTGAATTGTGATCGTGTGTGAAGTCCTGCAAATAACATCATGTGTATAGTAAAGCAAAATAACCTTTTTACCTGATACGGTAGCTAAAATAAAAACACCCATCCATGATGACAGAAATCTAAGAGAAAATTCTCCTGACTTTTTCTATTGCACTGATGATGGGGAATTACAGGGAAAGCCAATGCATGTCTACTCACGTGTAAGCCCCACTGAGTTCAATAGGACTTCCTCTCGAGTAAGCGTGTATAGGATTGCTGCCTTCGCCTCTACTTAAAATTCTGCTTTGCCCCAATAAGCGCGTTAAAAGGAATGTTATTTAAAAAGAATAAAGAGGAAGGAAAGTTCCTCATAAATAAGAGTAGATAAAGTCGCCACCATAGACCTTTATTGCAAACTGCGATGAAAGAAAACAGTAATTTTGAGAGCAGAACGTTACTTCGAAGTTTCAATTACAAAAACCTACGCCCAACGTGGGGCTCGAACCCACGACCCTGGGATTAAGAGTCCCATGCTCTACCGACTGAGCTAGCCGGGCAACTCGACGCAAGCCTTCCAAAAAAGCCTTACTACACTGTACACGCATGCGCGGCTATTTTCCTCCAAGTTCTGGAACTGTTTCTACAGTGACTCGGCGATCTCTTGTCAGCGCGCACGCGCATACGCACGCTACGGCACCTTCGCCTCCTCCCCTTCGCAACCCGCCGTAAAAGACGATTGGGTAGCTGGTTGCCAAACGAGTCCAATGAGTGCGCGTGTTGTTGGTTGGTGTCCCAGAAGCGCCGGTGGGTGACGGCCTGAGGGGGACACAGAGAGAGGGAGAAAGAAAGTCTGGAGGGTTAGGCTGTTTTTGGGTCGCTTCCGTCATGAGTTCCATCGGTACAGGGGTAAGTGAATGTGGAAAGAGGGAATGCAGGCGAAGGGAGCGAAGAGCCTCCCCCTCGGCAACAAGTCCCCTTCCGGGCTGGTGGGTAGAAGAATTGTAGGCGGCGGGGGCGGGTTCCTGCTTGTTTCTCGCCTCGGCCGCATTCGGGGTCTGCGGGTGGGTGCCCAAATGACGTCATCTTTCTGCTCGCGGACTGCTGAGTCACGCGAAAAACCGAAAGCGGAAGGAGTTCGGCTGGGGGTGGCTGGTTGGGGGGAGCGGGAATGGAAGGCTCGCTCTTGAGCAGGGTGAGGGCGAAAGAAGCACTTTCTGGGTAGGGGGGGTAGGCTACCTCATGATATTAGCACCCTAACTGTCTGACATGAGGATGCTACAGCACTTTTCACTTGAGGCAGTACTGTGACCGTGGCAACAAGGGGATAAAAGCAGAGATCAGCCAGAAATTCCAGCATTTGGGGTTCCAATTCCCTATGCCATAAACACATACTGCCAAGAAATAGCTTTTTGACTGAAGCAGGCGAAGGGCAGAAAGATAGCTCCCTGCTGCAGCTGCTTCCAGGTCACGAGCCACTTCCTGGTCTTATTCTTGCCCCAGAATGCCTTGCAAAGCATTCTGAGGCAAGAAGAAAGCCTAGGAAGTGAGTCCCAGTCCCAGAAGCGGCTTCTGAAGCCCAGCAGAGCCCCCCCCCCCAGCATAACTGAGCCACCAGTAAGCATTTTTTTATATGTTGTTTTCACTTAACGTCACAGTTTCAAGGAACCTATCTGCCACTTTAAGTGAGGACTTCCTGTTCACATGGACACATCTGGCTGGAAAACTGAACCATGAGCCAATCTGAGGTAGTACTGCTTGGGCCAGTCATTGGGCGTCCTCCTGGCACAGTTCCCCTTTTGCATCAGCCGACCCCTGTAGCCACACGTGCCTCATGCTTGTTTGCATCATTGCAGGGGCTTGCGGGTGGCGCAGTGGGTTAAACCGCTGAACCATGAGCTGTTGATCGAAAGGTCGGCAGTTCGAATCCACGACGGAGTGAGCTCTCATTGCTTGGCCAGCTCCTGCCAACCTAGCAGTTCCAAAGCATGTCAATGCGAGTAGATAAATAGGTACCGCTTGCGGGAAGGTAAACAGCGCTCTGTGTTCCAGCCGCATGCTACGCGCTGCGGCAAGGAGAGTCATGCCGGCCACAGAGGCGTCCTTGGACAACACTGGCTCTTCGGCTTTGAAATGGGGATGAGCACCACACCCTAGAGTCGGACACGACTGGACTTAATTGTCAGGGGTCACCTTTACCTTTACCTAGGGGCTTGCTGACCTGCGCGAAGTTATTGTTATGCTGCCCTCCCCAGCTAACTGCCTCATTGGTCATGGCAGCAGTAAATGGGTTGTTTCTGGTGAATGAGGAGCCTGCCCCCTCCCCCCGCACTGGAGTCCAAGAAGTAAAAGTGGGGATGATGTAGGAGAAAGGCCTCCCTCCCTCCTGGGTTGTGGAGACCCAGCCCAAGGCCAGCTGAGGTAAGAAATCACTCGAGAGGGAGGAAGTGCACATTTTCCAGTTCTACTATATCCTTTTTGAGGTGTGACAATCAGAACTGGCCTTGCCATCGATTTGTACAATGGCATAATGATATTGGCAGTTTTATTCTCAATCCCTTTTTTTAATGATCCCAAGCATGGAATTGGCCTTCTTCACAGCCGCCGCACACTGGGTCGACACTTTCATCGACTTGTCCACCAGTACCCCAAGATCTCTCTCCTGATCCGTCGCAGAAGTTTGTGTGTGTGAAGTTTTGATTTCTTGTCCCAATGTACATCACTTTACACTTACTTACATTGAAGCGCATCTGCCATTTTGCTGCCCATTATTCCAGTTATCTTTCTGGAGCTCTTCACAATCCCTGCTGGTCTTCACCACCCAGAAAAGTTTAGTGTCATCCGCAAACTTGGCCACCTCGCTGCTTTTTCCCAACTCCAGGTCATTTATGAACAAGTTGAAAAGCACTGGTCCCAAGACCGATCCTTGGGGCACACTGCTTTTCTCTGGAAGGAGTAAGGGGGGCATTCCGGACCAATGGGATGTCGTCCTACTCCTGGGAAGGCAGGGTCGCTTTAACTTGAGTCTCCTCCCACGTAGGAGGGCGCCCCGCCCCCAGTTTCGGCCCTGCCTTCCTTGAGGCAGGTCGCTTTTACCAAAGCTCCACAGCTCAAGAGTCTTCTCTCAATCTTCTGTTTGTTTTCCTTATAATTTTCCATCCCGACCTCTCTGCCTTCCCCCCCCCTTCTCGCTGTCCCTCTGAAGCGGTGGAGGAGCGCCTTTTGCGGCGCCGGCCCAGCGGGCCTGCCTCTCACGGGACCAGGCCTTGCCGCCTCTCGCAGTTACCTCAGGCATCTCTGAGGTAAAATTCTCGGCAAGAGTGTCGGAGTGAAATTGTGAAAATTCTCGCCATTGTGAAAATTGCCCATTAACACCCACTCTCTGTTTCCTAGTCTTCAACCAGTTCCTAATCCATAGGAGGACCTGCCCCTTTATTCCCTGACTATGGAGTTTTTTCAGGAGCCTTTCATGAGGGACTGTGTCAAACACTTTCTGAAAATCCAGATATATAATGTCCACGGATTCGCCCGCATCCACGTGCCTGTTGACCTTCTCAAAGAATTTTAAAAAGTTTGTGAGGCAAGACTTACCCTTGCAGAAGCCATGCTGATTTTATTTATTTATTTAAAGAATTTATATCCCGCCTTTCTCCCAGCAAGGGCACTCAAGGTGGCTTACAATAAAACATTAAAATACATGTATACATTAAAATAATTAAAAACAAATAATTAAAAAATTAAATTCTCCCTTAGCAAAGCTTGTTCTTCTATATGTTTTACGATTTTATCTTTGAGGCTTTACACCCTCTTACCTGGAAGAGATGTTAGGCTGACCAGCTTGTAGTTTCCCAGGTCCCTTTTCCTTCATTTTTAAAAGACTGTTGTGTCATTAGCTATCCTCCAATCCTCTGGCATAGTGGTCATTTTAAGGGACAAGTTGCATATTTTAGTCAAAAGATCAGCAACTTCATTCTTGAGTTCCTTCAGAACTCTTGGGTGATCTTTAATTTGTCAATTAGGTCTGAAATGTCTTCTCTCTTAATCTTTATTTCACTTACAAGCTGATCCTGCCTAAGATGCAGCGGCCGGCCTAAAGGGCCGGCTGCTGCATCTTAGGCCCATTGTGGACTGCGCTGGTGTGGCCTGGACTCACCTTGGGGAAAGGGGACAAATGTCCCCTTCCCCTGCTGTAAACAGTATAGGCCCCAATGGGCCTCCTCGGATGTGCGCCAGCTCTTTAGCTGGCATGCATCCGGGGAGGTCGTGTAAGGCCGGCCCGGCCTGGGAAGGGATGCTAGATATTGGCACCGATATCCCCTCCCCCTCCCAGGCTGGGCCGTCCAATGACTCCCTCTCCGCCACCCCTGCCCTTTTTCCCCACACCCTCCCGCCACCCAGCCTAGGACTTACCTGGGTCAACCAGCACGGAGTCTGAGGGACAGCTGAATGAGCTGCTCTGGCCTCCGCACTGGTGTCTCTTACTTGAAAGGAGCTGCACATGTGCTTTACAGCACGTCTGCAACTCCTTAAGCTGGCACAGAGCCGGCCAATGATAGGCAGGATTGCGCTGTTAATTCTTTAGCCAGGAGGGGCCATTTGGGCAGTGGTATCTGCCCAAGGTCTTCTGCTGTCAAGAGAGATGCAAAGAATTCCTTTAATTTCTCTGCAATCTCCAAGTCCCTTTTCCCTTTCGCTCCCTCACTGTCCAGCAGGCCAACTGCAGATTGTGAACCCTTTTGGGACAGGGAGCCATTTAATTATTTGATTTTGTCTGTAAACTGCTTTGAATTTTTTTTTTTGTTGAAAAGTGATATATAAATATTCTTCATCATAATATGCAGCATTTACACTACCAAGCATGGAATTCCTTCCCACATGCATGTGCATACATACACTTACCAGTGTGGTCACCTCCATTTGTGTGATAGAGTCAGGGGCGTCGCGACGACGCGCGACACCCCTGAGCGGGGGCGCGCGTCACCCTTAAGGTGGAGGCTCCGCCCCCGTGCGTGACGTCACGCGCAGGAGCGGAGCGCCCTCCCCGCTCCGTTTTTGGCTCATTTTGGAGCCAAACGGACCCAGGGGAGGGCGGGCGGGCCCACCTCCGCCGCAAAAAATGTAAGTGAGGGGCGCCGCGTGTCACCCCTATACGCGCAACGCCCCCCGGCGGCCCGCCCCCCCCGCTTCCCCCTGTCGACGCTAGTGGATAGAGTGGAGATTACACTTGGGTGTTCGTGCGTGGGGTCCTTCTGGGCCAGGCCACCTGTAATGAAAATTAAGACTAGTGTTAACTAAGTACTCTTCCCATGTATGTTCCAGGGCAAAGTGCCTTTTCCCCCATAGATTCCATCACCAAAGTTCTCCTTTGTGTGCTTTAAGTGTTGGCTCTCAATGCTATGTGCCCTGTTGTCTCAGTTATGTCTCCGTGGCAGGTGCTTTGGCACTGGGGTGGAAGCACTGTGATCAACTGTGGAGATTAGTAGGTATATATCCTGCATATGTATTTTGTGCTTTGTCATAGCAAACCGAGGTGGGTGGGAAGTTGGGAGTGCTTGGGGTCTTTTTGCTCTTTATCAGTTTCTATTAATTCCTTTAGACTTATGCCAGTGCTTCTCAATTATTTTTTGTCATGCCCCCCCTAGGAGGGGCATGACAGTTCGCGCCCCCCCGGTCACATGGTTTTGGGGGGTGCCGCCCCCGCCCCTTCGCGTCGCCCTCCGCACGCTCTGAGGCCGGCCCGGAACGGCCGGTGCTCCAGGGCCTTCTGAAGACCCAAGCGTCAATCCGGGTATTTTTCGTGTTTTCGCTCATGCGCAGACCGTTTTTGTCTCTGCGCATGAGCGAAAACACGAAAAATACCCGGATTGACGCTTGGGTCTTCAGAAGGCCCTGGAGCGCCGGCCGTTCCGGACGCTCCGAGGCCGGCTCCCGGGAGCCGGCCTCGGAGCGTGCGGAGGTGGTCGAGGTTAAACGGGCCCCCCTTGACAGAGCCTCGCGCCCCCCCTGGGGGGCGCGCCCCACTAATTGAGAACCGCTGACTTATGCCAACTCAGACGCTGTTGCAACATTTTGCCAACGTTGGGAGCATATCTGTTATCTGGAGGGGATATAAGATTCGTTGTAAGTTAGCTCCTGTCTCTTGCGCCCACATCTGCACACTGTTTGGGGGCTTATACTGGCTGAAATGGGATGCCATAGGACAGTGGTTCCCAAACGTTTTAGTACTGGGACCCACTTTTTTAAATGACACTCTATTGGGACCCACCTAACTTTATGAGACTTTAAAAAAAGGTGATGTGGAAAGAAACAATATATTAATTTCACAATATATTCCACAATATATTAATTTCCACAATATTATTAATTTATTTACAAATAATATTTGTTTATTTGCAAAAAACCTCAATCCATTTGTCGCAATAATGAGGCAGGCCTAATGAATAGCCTCAAGGCTTGAGGGGCTTAGTTACGTGACCCAGCCTTAACCTGCCCCCACTACCAATCATTGACAGACTTGGGGAAAAAAACACACCAGAAAAAGACCTCCAACATTTATCTTCCTATATTTACACAAGCTTGTAAAACTGCAGGAGCTCAGCTGTTTGCAGGGCAATTAGCAGCTATCTGAATTTTGAATAGCCTCAGGGCTTGAGGCAATTACTTATCTGATCTTTCCATCACCCATGTTTTTATTGGAGGCTCTGTGGAACCCACCAGAAATCAGGTTGTGACCCACCACGTGGGTCCCGACCCACAGTTTGAGAAACACTGGCATAGGATATTCAGACAAAAATTCTGATATCATGCTGCTCAGCATGACCTTTTTTTTTTTTTTTTGCTGCACACTGTTAGTCATCTTCTGTTACTCTTCTGGAGTTAGAAAAAATTATGTTTCAACCTGTTTCTCACAACTCAGATATCATATGTGAAGCCTGGGCATCTTCTGGATTTTTGCTCGCTCACTGACTGGTAGAGACCTATCCGTCCTTTACACTTTAACTACTTGTACATAGTTTGCCGTTTGAGGAAGACACTCTTTAAACTTAATTAGAAATCCTTCAGGATCTGGGAAGGGCAGCCTTTTGATCTTTTCATAAATACAAAGTGCTTCAATACTGCCTTCCACACACCATGTTTTCTAACTGTGCGTGTGCGCGTGCATGTGTGCGGGTGCGCTTGTATGTAAGCTTTGTGCCAAGGTGGAGATTGAGGCACTTATACCCTTTGGACGGCTACTTTAATTTCTTAGAAGAATGCAGGAAAACCTGATCACGGATGTTTTGCTGTCTGATCTAGCTGGGCCATAAATTCCTTGGAGAAACTATTGGTTGAGATACTGAGACATTTCCTGGAAAGTCCATTCTGGGACAGTAGCGTTTCTGGATAGCTTTGGATAAATCTTGGCGAGCTTCAACTTAAAGCAAATTTATTGTAAGGGACAATAGATCTTGAGTACTGATGCGAATTCTTGCTTCCAGCTTTCCCGGAGCCATTTCTAATAACAGTATTAAAAACTTTCTGAAACTGTCATGGCCAGATACAATGCAACAAGAATGTTTAAAGGTCGGGTTAAAGCCATGTAAAAATACTTTGTAATAAAAAAAGCAAAAACAATTTTTAAAAACAAGTGGTCACGACGTTTCCTTCATATTCCATGAACATTCTCAAGTAAAAATTAGAGCATCAAACTGCTAGTGTGTTTACTTTTTTTAAACATTTTTATTATAAAGTATTTTAACATTGCTTTTAACCCGACTTTTAAACGTTCTTGTTGCAAACAATCTTGCCGGGAATCTCCATCGTTTTATTTGGTTTAACATTTTAATATTTTATTAAACAACGAGATTCCCGGCAAGATGATTGTTTTTAATTCTGTAATCTGGACGAGTCATGACAACCTGAGAACGTACATTTCTAATAAGTTTGTGCTCTGGGTTTTAGGTCAGACTTGAGCCAGCCAAACCAGGAGTGCACAGGCTGTTGACACCAAATATAACGCATATATGGGGATATAAATCCAGAGCAACTCTTAGATTAGCCATTCTGTGATGTGCAAGAGTCTTTAAGATCAAGAGTTGTGCTTTTAAAAAGCTAGAAGCAGACATTGTAGTTCCTGGTTGAACTGCAGAGGTTGCTGTTGAGTAGCTTAAGTCAAAGATCCCCATGCGATTCCCAACCCAGGCACACGGACCAAATATTGGAGAGGAAGGAAAATGAATTTTGCAAAAGTAATAATGCCATGTTCCTTTATAAGCATAGTTACTTAGAATAAATTCCATATATTTCAAAATAACAACCCAGGTTTGTAGTCCTACTTGTCTAAGGGCGCAATCTTCCGGAGCGCAGAAAATGGCATAAAGCACGTTTGTGATGCCTCAGGAGTAAGGGAGGCCGGCGCAAGGACGACCTCCCTCACTCCGTCGCCGGACTGGGCAAGCGACCGCCGGAAGAAGGTAAACGCTCCCCTGGCAGCTGCGGTGGTCTGGTCTAGGCGGCCCGGGCGGTGGCGCCTGCCATATCTCTGTCCTTGCCAGGCGGCTAGGCTGTTACGCGGCCTCCTCCAACTCCCGCCAGCTATTTAGGTGGCGGAAATCCGAGGAGGCCTATTGGGCCGGTCCGGGTTTACACCCGGGGAAGGGGACAAGCGTCCCCTTCCCTAAGTAGACCTCTGGCCATGTCGATGGGCAGCCTCGGCGCAGGATCCGGCGGGCGGCCTGATCCTTACACAGGATTGCGCTGTAAAGGTGATTGTATGCAATTTGGCATGGATGAGGACGTAGGCCGGTGGTTATGTCAGTGTTCTGTTTTCATGCTTGCTGAAGAACTGTGACATGCTATTTTTTTGTCCACTACCAATTATTGATATAACCAGTATTTAAAATATTTTACCCTGCTTTTCCAAGGTTCAAAATGGGTTACAATAATCACACAACAGTAAAACAACATAAAACAGGAATAAAACCACTTGCTTTTCTTTCACAGTATGACCTATCGGCTTCCACGTTTTCTCCAGATGGCAGAGTGTTTCAGGTGGAATATGCAATGAAAGCTGTGGAGAACAGCAGGTATGAGTGAAATCTAAGTTTATCTTCTACCATTTTAAAACAGGAGAAGCTGAGGTGCAGGAGGTGCATTTCTTGGGGGGGGGGACCGGTACCAAGAAAATTGCACACTAGTTATGTGATTGAATTTGAGAGCTGTTCAGAGAGAATTGAAAGTAGGCCTGTATGTATACTTGGATAGCATTTTGTAGCTGACGAATGGAAACATTAAAAAGCTAACTTGCAGGTCAGATAACTCTTTAAAAACATCATTGGTACATTATGAACTTCTGCCAAACGTACAGTAGTTCTTACATATCTATTTTCATGCCATCATGCTATTAAAACAATATATTGATGTAGCATGCAGCAGTTCAAAATGCGAGTGGTACACCAGGTAGGATATATATAGTCATATGAAGGGGCATAGCCTTTTAAAAATCAAATGTAAATTTGAAATGGACAGCTGAAGTTATGCATGAATTGTTAGTGTTAGTACAGTGGACCCCCGCTATCCGTGGATCCCGCATCTGTGGATTTGTCTCAGCGCGGATACGGGGGTCTACTGTAAAACGTAAAAAAAAAGAAAAGCGGTAAAAAAGTGGTTTTCTTACCTTTTCAGATGCAAACCGCTGTGTGTTCTTCCTTTAACAAGCTTAAATTGCGTTCTGGAAGCTTCTTCCAGGGTGTGTGATTCCCCCCTCATGCATTGCAATGCATTCTGAGACCATCTTGGGAGGGGGGGAATTGTGTGACCCAGAAGAGGCTTCTGGAGTGTGATTTAAATTTGTTAAATGAAGAACATGCAGCGGTTTGCATCTGAAAGGTAAGAAAACTGCGCTTTTACCATTTTTTGTAGTCGTTTTTAGGTTTAGGTACACGCAGATTTCAGTATCCGTGGAATGGATCCAGGAATGGAACCCCCACGGATACTGAGGGCCAACTGTACTTCGTAACACTTTGGTCTGCCTAAAATGTTTATCTCCCTACTACTTTTGGGCTGCCTCATTTTGTTCAAAAGGAAAGTAGCAGAAGAATGTGTCATACGTATTGTGATGGGATCTCAGACTCTAAACCTCTTGATTGCACTGGACAACAAATTTTAACAGAGGTCATGCCCCCAAGATTAAATCAGTCAATCCTTATACATTTCAAGGTGCTGAACACTAATATGACAATGAAAATGCAAAATTGGCTATGGTTTGTGAGAGCTCTGCAATAGATAGTTCCATAGACCTGTATTGGTAAATGCCCAATGACACTTACAACGCACTTACAACGCCTATGTACGCAATGTGGACTGCTCCTAAACTAGAGCCAATTGACAGATTTTATTGTCATTTTCGTTTTTAGCACATCGAAATTAGTAAAGATCAGTTCTTTCCATTTCAGGGCCAATTTCATGCTGTCCAGTGTTATCAGGGTGGTGGAGGTCGATGGTGCTACTTAAATGAAATGCAAAGCCCACAAGGCTTGTGAATTTGCAGCTTCAGAGAGTGATTGTGATCTTGCTTGTTTAGAAAAATACTGTTTGGTTCCTCCCTAGTATGGTAGAAGGCATATTCCGGGCTTATTGTACAGTGTTCTGGAAAAGTGACTCTGCTGTTCCAGAATGATAAATGCTGTTTCCTGTGTAGCATTAGCCAGATAACTAAATAGTTCTAGTAGCCATGTTCTTAAGTCTTCAACTGGAAGTCAAATGCTGATCTATGCAGGTTTGTGTTTACTGGGTTAGTTTCTTTTCCCTTGCAGATACTTTTTGTTCTAGAATTGGCTGGCTTTTAAAATTATCTTGATTGCTCTTCATTTATGGTTCCTAAATGTTATCCTTTGTTTCCTTGAGTGCCTTCAGACTGGAAACCTGACTGAAAAATCCTATGAATTAAATGCGGTGAATTGACTATTGTGTTGCAACTTCTTCTCAGTACAGCAATTGGGATACGGTGTAAAGATGGTGTAGTCTTTGGAGTAGAAAAACTAGTCCTTTCCAAACTCTATGAAGAAGGTTCCAATAAACGCCTCTTTAATGTTGATCGTCATGTTGGAATGGTGAGTCAGTATATGGTTTTTTTAATGCCTTTATGATGAGCATGTGGCCTGACTTATATGGTGGTTATTTCCTTGTTAAGTAGCCTTTAGAAATGCAGCTTTGTAACTTTCATTGCAACCAGGAAGAAGAGTTTGAGGCCTCCACTTCTGGGGTGGAAATGCTTGTTTGGCCAGTTCTGGAAACATGTGCTTGGTAATCACATGCTTGATGAAAAAGATAATGCCAGTATGAGACTTGGGGATTGGTATGTGGAGTTCCTGAGATGACTCTTTTGATTATGTTCTAAGATGGGTGATCTTTTGTTTCAGGCAGTAGCTGGACTCCTGGCGGATGCCCGCTCTTTGGCTGACATCGCCAGGGAAGAGGCATCTAATTTTAGATCCAACTACGGTTATGATATTCCTCTGAAAGTGAGTATTTGCTGCTATTAATACAACCCATGAAACATGTAGTTCCCCTCAGATCCTTGATCAAAAACAGCTTCTGTTTTTAAATTGAGATGTGATTACCTTTTACTGTCAGTGTTCTAAAAAGTGTCCTTGTTTTTTTCCTCTCAAAGCATCTTGCAGACAGAGTGGCTATGTATGTACATGCGTACACATTGTACAGTGCTGTCAGACCTTTTGGTTGCAGGTATGAGCTTTTATTTGTTCACTTGCACTTCATTACCCACCCTTCCAACAAAGGTTTAGAGGAGATTAGAACCCTCTAAGGCAGTGTTTCTCAAACTGTGGGTCGGGGCCCACTTGGTGGGTCGCGACCTGATTTCTGATGGGTCCCAGGTGATGGAAAGATCAGGTAAGTAATTGCCACAAGCCATGAGGCTATTCAAAAATCAGATAGCTGCTAATTACCTTGCAAACAGCTGAGCTCCTGCAGTTTGCAAGCTTGTTTAAATATAGGGAGATTAATGTTAGAGCGTCTCGTAAAGCTAGGTGGGTCCCAGTAGAGTGTCATTTTAAAAAGTGGATCCCGGTGCTAAAAAGTTTGAGAACCTCTGCTCTAAGATGACAGAGAGAAGAGTTGTATAAAATGCAATTTTGAAACACTTCTTTATCCTCGGTCACTAAATGCATAACCCAAATAATAGTCTTACAGTTCATCCAGAAGATGCCGTATTGGGAGTTCTTGGAAACATCAAGACAAAAAGAGTTTGAGAGTTGGGAAGCGTGATCTCGTTTGAGTTGGATATAAAGACTGCCACTTATCATTTAAGCGCTCTTGGTGGTTCTGAAAGATTAAGTGAAAAGGAAAGGAGGTTTAGCACTAAAGGCAAAAAGTAGACACGCTGGGGGGGATAATACGTAAGCCCGTGCCAGACGGAGAGTTTAGTACAAAGAATAAACTGCCAGATGTGTTTTGACAGAGTCCCTTCCTCAAGAGGAATTGTTGAGTTTTCCTGTTCCCAAAAGCTGCTTCCTCGTTGAGTTCCACTTTCTAATTAAAACATGTTGGACAGTTTTCATTCCAAATCTTCCTCTGCAGCATTGTTAAGAAGAACTCAATGTCTCTTCCATTTCACAACTTGGGTGTATGGCTTCTCTGCCCTCAGGATTTGATGGTTCACAGTGAGCTTGTATGAATGCCCTATTTAGTCTTCTGAATAGGATTGAAGCCTCTCCGGGCTGGAGCACCTCCCTTATGAGGAAAGGCTACAGCGTTTGGGGCTTTTCAGTCTAGGAAAAAGGCGTCTGAGGGGGGACATGATTGAGACGTATAAAATTATGCATGGGATGGAGAGAGTAGATAGAGGGAAATTCTTCTCCCTCTCGCACAACACCAGAACCAGGAGACATGCACTAAAATTGAGTGGAGGGAGAGTTAGAACGGATAAAAGAAAATATTTCTTTACCCATCGTGTAATTCATCTGTGGAACTCCTTGCCACAGGATGTGGTGATGGCACCTGGCCTAGATGCCTTTAAAAGGGGTTTGGACAGATTCATGGAGGAAAAGACCATCACAGGTTACAAGCCATAAGCAACCTCCTGGTTTTAGAAGTAGGTTTTAGTAGTAGGTTTTCTCTGTGCCTGGTGCAGGGGAGTGGCAGCAGGAAACAGGTTATCTTGTTGGCTGTGTGCTCCCTGAGGCATCTGGTGGGGCCACTGTGTGATACAGGAAGCTGGACTAGATGGGCCTTCGGCCTGATCCAGCAGGGCTCTCCTTATGTTCTTATGTTCTTATTGAGGATATTCTCACTACTACTCCACACACTCCTCTCTAAACATCTGTTTAATTTCTGATATGAAAGAACAAATGTCTTAAATTTCTGATTTTCCCTTGACAATTTTGAGAGTGCTAGATGCTTTTTTCTTTTTTGTTGAAGTAGAATCAAACAAGCCACTTAGGACAGCAAACTGCAGCTTTTAGATACCACGCTTGACAACCCTCTGCACTCAGTTGTTTTGGAGACCACTTCTCCAGATAAGACACTTGCATTCTGTGACTGAGCAAATATAGACTATTTTCTAGTAATAACTTAGCACAACATATGTAACCATTTCCTAAACTGGTAAATCTTTTAATTTTTTTAATTCTATAACTTAATCTCACTCTTCTTTATCAACATATCCTCTGAGTGGCTTACAAACATTAATCATGGCCTGTGACTTTCAATTGTTGACTTTTGTGAAACAGTTGTGAGTCACATAAGACACGGTGCAAAACAATGTAGGGATTGTGTCTTAATGTCTCTTTCTGGCAGCTTTTTAACATGATCTCTTGCCTTTTTAAGCTTCATGTTGGGATCTTACGATGATGATGATGGTGCCCAGCTGTATATGATTGATCCGTCAGGCGTCTCATACGTGAGCATTTTTAAACAGTTTTTGTTTTTTGTGCTGGGACACATGATATGAATGGTCTCTTATGCATTCTTTGACACCTGTTTGCCTAGGTCTCCAGTCTACTGGGAAGTTACGCATACTCCTTTCTGCTGTTCAACAGTTAGTTCTTGTAATTTGTTAGGTTTGGGATAGAATGGAGAAGTGACAGAGTTCTTGCTCTAGTTGAAACTGGATGGAAAAGGCATGGATGTGGGTGACAGGACAGAGTCCTGGCTTAATAAATGAGTGGTGTGGACTGGGGAGTAGCATGACGATGACTTCTAGCCGAACCTTTCTTAGGGAGCTCGGGCAGGTTACAAGATCCTCGTTGATTCTTTTTCTCCCCCTTTATTCATTTCTTTATCTATCCAGGTATTTCTATCCCACCTTTCAATCTCCGAAGAGGCCTTCATTTTATCCTTGTAACAACTCTGTGGAGTTGAATTGAAAGAGGGTGACTGATGCAGGTCACCTAGTGAGCCTCAAGGCTGTGTGGCAACAACTTCCAGGGGGGCAGCCGTGTTGGACTGTTGCAGCAGAACAATTTTAAAAAAGAAGTCCCTGTGGCTCCTCTTGCTATCTCTTGTGGCCCTCGTCCTCATTCACTCTCTACCTGCCTCCCAAGGATAACCCTGACTGTATTTGATACAGTGGACTGTAGTCCACAGAAACTTGTGCTGACATAAGTCTGTTAGTCTAAGGTCCAAAATCATTTGGTTTTGTCTGTAAACGTTTTGTTGAAAAGCGGTATATAAATACTGTTACTACTACTACTACTAATACAGGACTTTGTTATGGCAGAGTGCCTGTATATTTTCAAATTACACAGAACCTGCAAATTCACACCTGCCCCCAAAAAGGATGAAATGTTTTGGATTGGAGGCCTCCGCATACCATAACTGAGTGACTGGAAGCACTCTGGGGACACTCTTGCCATACATATCGATGCCACGATCTCCATGCAGGCCAGAATAAAGCCAACTGTCTCTTCTCTCCATGCCTCTCCTCTGTTCCCTTCTGTCCAGATTACCTAAGCAGTGCTGGCTATCTCTGCATTATTTGCAAGACATCTAGGGCTCACTCAACATTATTATTTTAGGATCTGTCAACTTCACTGGAGTTCGACATGACTCTTGGGCATATTTGCACACTGTTTTCTCCCCAGAAGTCCCATACACTGTTTTTAAAGAACTGTGTATCTGCTCTGTTCAGAACTTCTATGCAAATGGCACCAAGATAAACACGGATATTGCTTGTGTTCTATTGTGCATGGGCAAAGGAGACTCAAATCCCAAGTATGATGGCACCCTGGCTATGTCACTCCAACCATGGCAGCCCTTTAGTTTAAAGTACTGGGGATGGTGAGAATAACCCCTTAAAAACCAGCTGTCAGCCTGTAATGGGCTGGTTGCTTCTACTAATCTTGAAGCTCTTCAACCACAGAGCAATAAGAAGCTGAGGTAGAACCAAGCAGAGTGTCAGACTCCATCTACACATAATGTGGAATAAGGTACATTCCGACTGCAGGTCTGGGATCATGTTTTAGAATGCTTGCCCATGTAAAAAACCTCTCGCTGCATGTACTAAATGAGGACATTGGAGGAAACGTTGAATGCCCACCTCTCCCTGACTTGCTAGTTTGCTATATGCAGGATGTCTCGTGCTTGAGGAAGGATTCAAGAACATGTTGCATCTGCAATCTGAAGTGAAACAGTCCAGAAACCTACCATCTGGCTATGTGTTAATAGGTAGATTGGATCTGAGCAAGAGAATATAATCTGTGCCAGCTAAGCAGAGCTTTGAAGTGGAGGTTGGAAAGGTTCGTTCTTTGTGCCTGACCTAACACAAATTTTGTCTAACCTTTTTAATTCCAGGACTGCTACCTGCTTTTATTTTGCTACCTGCATATTTTTGTGTCTAAATGGAGTGTCTTTCTTATTCCTGCAATAAGTTTATCTTCTGATGCTTTTACAGGGTTACTGGGGATGTGCCATTGGAAAAGCAAGGCAAGCTGCAAAGACAGAGATTGAAAAGCTTCAGGTAGGGCCATGTAGTACATAAAACTTCTTGTGATCTTGCTTCTAAGCAAACACTGCCACTATTGCCATAAAAATGCCTGTTTGGTCACCGTGGTTGCTAAATCAGGTACTGTGGTGCCTCTTTGGTCACTCTGAAATGGCAGTAGCCTGTAGGATGTACCAAAACCCAGTTCTTAGAGTTAGACTCATCAGTAGAATAGTGGGTTGCAGTGGGAAAACATTTTGCAGCCGAACTACGTTGGCTATCCTCGCAAGTTTATCCTTCTGCAGCATTTTTTAATATCGAGGGCTATGTATGTGCTGTGATTCTACAAGAGAGAATGTAGGTTGGGTACAGAATTGATTTCAGCTTTCAGGGGATTTCTGCTTTCTTTCCTTGCAAAAAGGCAAGTTTCTAGTCCTTAGAGTGCTAAAGATATATTTGGCTTCTGGGATTTCTGCAGGCTTTACCAAGTACAGTGGGCCCTCCGTATCTGTGGGGGTTCTGTTTCAAGAACCCCCACAGATACGCAAATCCATGGATAATTAAATCCATGGTTGGAGTGGGGGTGTGGGAGGTGCCACAGTATCTGGTTTAGCAGGCCCGCCGCCCGCATCTTGCCTCTTGCACTGCTTTGTAAAGCTCCAAAGTGCCTCTAACCCCCCCCCCAAAAAAAATGCAACTGGAACCGACTGCCTGTTGCACACGCAACCGTAAGTCGCTTTAGGTTGTGTGTTTTCTTTTTTCTGTAGTTTAAGAGGCTTTGCAAGGGTGCGCGGGAGGCAGGAAGTGACTGGCGGGCCCCAGAAAAGCTTCAGAATAAGGTATTGTAGTGCCAGCCCCTGCCTCCAGTGGATCTTCCTTTTCCATGGTGCCATCAATGGATGAGGAGGGCCCACTGTATATCTTTGGAGCCATTCGGGCTTGACTTTTTTCCCAAATGAAACAAAGAAAACTTGAGTTTACTATAAATTCAACTCCACATAACTTAGATGTTTGACGTGGACCTCTTAAAAGTCCCCATGATTTTATCTGAATCAAAATTGGTTTCAAATGGAATTGCACTTATAAGATTTTAGAGAGAAATGAATTGGCTAACACTGTCCCAGGTTTCAACCAAGATCAAGGGTGGCAGACTGCGGTTCAGTTGTAGAGCACCTGCTTTTCTTACAGAAGGTCCCAGGTTCAGTTCCTGGCATCTCCACTCAGCAGACTCTTGGGGAGCAGGGCTGGAAAGGTCGTCTTTATCTGAGCCCCTGGAGAGCCACTGCCAGTCAGTATATAGACAGTATTGGGCTAGATGGACCAGTGGACTGACCCTGATTCAGATGGCTTCATAAAGGCCTCCAGAGTCCCTTTGTGGCATCCACATAAAGTAGTACAGTGAGATTTTAATACTGTACTAGCTTGTTCAGTCCAGCATCGGCCTCCACTTCACGCTGCATGATTCGCGTTGCTTAATTTGAGTCAACTGTGGAGCGCAGAAATATAGAACGTCGGGGTCTATAGGCCCTGTAGGAGGTAAGCTCATGCTTTTGAGCATAAGGGCTTGTAAAGGGCTATCCAACTGCTGAATACTGTTTAGAACAGGGGTTTTTAACCCCTTCAGTGCGGCGTGCCACCTCTGTGGCTGCTGCAGCGCCGAGTACCATCGGAAGTAGGTACCACTTCCGGGTTTTTGGCCGCACCAGAGGCCTGAAAAGAGAGGTAAGGGGATGCGGGCGGCCTTTTCCAGCCCTGGAAACCAGTTTTCAGGATTCTGGTGTGGCATTGCGCGGCTATGCGTGCCACCGGTTGAGAACCCCTGGTTTAGAGTATCTACCTCTTCCTTGAGGGATGAGACTCTTAACTGTACAATCTCCTGCTGAATAGCATGTGATCGAACTACACCAGATGCAGAATTAAAGCTTGCAGGGATGTTTTAATTGAAACGGAATAGAAATGGGGGGATGTTTATCGATCATCTAAAACTTACAGGTGTTGTATAGAAATTGGAAAACAATGCAGGCTGTGCTTACAGTCTTAAGATAAAGATGATTCGGTTGAGGGAAGAAAGGGGAATGGAAAGCAAAAGCAAAGGAGCGCCATTTGAGGTATGAAATATCAAGGAGGCACATTCAGAGAAAGATATAGATATAACAGAGGAGCGACCATGAGGTCTTTTCATCCACAGGATGAAAACTGGGTTTAGGTGTGTGCTGTCCTTCTCAAGAAGCATGTGAAATGCTGGTGCTAATGAATGTCTAGAATTTATATTTGCCTACAAATGCTATGAGCAAATGTGTGGTATATTTCTGGGGTTTTTACACCATTGTTTTGGATGGTGCTGTAGGATTTGTCAGCATGTAACTTTGTGTGTATGCGTGTTTGCATTTGATTAAATACTTTCTGTACCAACTTACCCATAGATGAAAGAAATGACTTGTCGTGATGTTGTAAAAGAAGTTGCAAAAATGTAAGTTACTTTTGTTCTCCCCTTCTGCCCAAGTTGTCAGGAGACTGATTGTCACTTTGAACAGGTTTTCCAAATGGAACAGAAAGGTTACTACTTCGCCCAGTTCAGATATGCAGTCTTTGCCTTGGAAGATTTGCTTTTTCTTTGGCTGGGTGGGACCTGAGAAGCTAACAGTTCAGATAAATTGGACTTGCTTTTTAGATCAAGATCATAGCCCTTTTGGAGCTGAAACTAACAGCCAATGATTCTTCATGTTACAGGTTTATATGTGCAAGGCTGTATCTCAAAAGGCTAAGGACTCAACCCATTTCCTCCCAGTCTACAGGTGTATGCATTTAACTCCTGTTGCGTATATACACCCTTTTAAAGCTCAGACTGTGCTAGCAAAACAAACTTTCTGCTGGGCAGATTTAGCTTTGGATGTGGGTTTTGCTGATAAGAGTTTGTGGGGCTTTCTTCAAGCTCAAGGATAACATTATTTTGCTTGTAATTCTACAAAGCTCAAAAGTCTCCTTGTTCAAAGGGCTCATGCCTGCAGTTCCCTCCCTGATAACGTGCAGCATACTGTGTCTTCAAACTCCCCCTAAAAGCCATCTTTTTCATGAAGCCTCTGGCATTACACCCTAGTCCCCCATTTTATTCCAATTTAACCTGAAGCAATTGCATGCTCTGCCCCATGTTTCTCTTCTATTGCATAGTGTCCCATTGATAGTACTATTAAGAGAAAATATTTCTCTTCAGTGAGACGTACCAGGAACTTCAGGTATTCCAAGATTGTGACTAGACCTGAAGCAAAGTGTGAGAGAACTAGATCTTGCAATGTGAATTCCAGCACATGTTGGAAATTTGCTAATGTTTCATTATAAAATTTGCTGCAATATGTTCTCTGTCCTTCCCCAAAGTTCTATATAAACTGGATCCTATTTTGCTTGTTAACTACAATTTTCTTTTCTTTCTAGAATCTACATAGTCCATGATGAAGTAAAAGATAAAGCTTTTGAACTTGAACTCAGTTGGGTTGGAGAAAGTAATGTATCACTTTAATTTCGTTCAGCTACACTTAACTGATTATAAATTGTATCTGGAGTGCTTCTTCGGTTGGTGAGGGGTGACTAGCACGTCTCCCCTTCCTTCTGCCATCGCCCTCCCAAATATCTGCTTCTGAAAGTTATAACCAGGAGGCTGCAAAGGAAAATATTCTGTCCCTTGTGTCAATAGAAGCACTTAAGATACAATCCCCATTATCTGTAAAATAATAGATGTAGTCTTTTAAATATGAAAGTGACAGATACTTATACAGGGGGGCCTCTGTATCCATTGGGAGAGGGGGGCATTCTGAGAGAAGGGGGCTCTTACTTTTTTGAAGCAGCTTTGTCTGTCTTCAACAAATGCGACGATAGCAGCCTCCAGCTGATTCTTGCAGCAAGCAGAGCGTGATGAAATGCTAGATGGGCTCTGAGAGTCTGCTCTCCTTCAACTTGCTCTCAGAGCCCATCTAGGACTTCGTCTCGTTTTGCTTGCTGCAAGGATCAGCTGGAGGCTGTTATAGTCGTGTTGTTGATGAAGGAAGACACCAAGTTGATTCAGAAGAGAGCGGGAGGGGGGGTCCTGGGGGCCATCCACTATCTGCAGATAAGTGACTCTGCGGATATGGCCCCCCCCGTACTGATTATACTTCAGGGGCTCCACCAGCACACCATAAGCGGCCATCTGCCCCCTGACTCTGGGGTTCCCTGCGACGCCACACATGTGCTGGCAGGAATTCCCGAGAGTCCTCTTAAGCGTGTAAAGGGCTCCAGAGACCAAAACGTTTGAGAACCTCTGCTATACACTTACCAGGGAGTTAGTCCCATTGAACTGAACAGGACTGATTTTTTTGAATAGACACACCTAGGATTGTGCTGTAAATAAAACAAATGACCACTCAGGCATACAAACATGCAGCTTTATTTCAAAGAGCAAGTTGCTGAAATGCATTTTATATAACATATTTAAACAACTTTACTAAAACTTTTTTCATAGTAACCAAAGGAAAGCATGAAATTGTCCCAAAAGATATTAAGGAAGAGGCAGAGAAATATGCCAAGGTAAGTATTGGAACTGACTTTTGGGCTGCTGTGGAATATCTCTGTAAAGTGGCTATAAATGTCAGTTGATCACTAACATTCTTTCCACGAAGTGTGGAGGGCTAACTTCTTGTGTCGCTTGCAGAGTGTATACTTTTAGCAACCTGCAAATTCTGATATTTTCTTCTTTTCTTTTTAAAACAGGAGTCTCTGAAAGAAGAAGATGAATCTGATGATGAAAACATGTAACATGTTGTTACCGTAAAACAATGTTTTAATCTATACTGCAGACCTGTTTATGTATGTATTCACATTATGTACGTGCTGGAAGAATATTTTGAGTGACCAACTTGCACTAAATTTTTTTCCAATTAATGTTTTGTCAAAGTTGTTTAACTTGGTGGTTTGACTTTTGAATGAGTTTGGGCCAAGGGCTGATAGGAGATAACTGCATTTGCTGTTGTTCTCCCTTATTCTGTTAACAGTGCCTGGAATTTTTAGACCCTAGCCAACTACTGTGTCCCTCTGATGGAGTTGGATCTTCAAACAGTGGGTGTCCCCCCCCATGCCACATGGTAAACCCTTTTGAAACAGAGGCAACTCAAAGGGGGCTGCCTTTCAAAGAAGCAGCATCAGAAATCCTACTGACTGCAACCTGAAATTTAAACTTCATTTCCCCATGCCTGTGTAACTCTGGCTGTTAAGAATCAGCCAAAAGAAAAATGGTGACAGTAGTAGGCAGTAGTCATGGTTGTTGGAAGCTCTGCTAGCCACAATATCCTCATGCTTTGCAAGTTATCTACTATTGTAGGGGATAAGCAGTTGAGTGCCAGCTCATGCATCACATATCTGCTTATACATTATACTGCAGTTTTGGGATGGTAAATACCACAGCAGCCTCAATACGTTACTTTGTGTGCTTCCTCCCCCCCCCCCTTTCATGGCGATTCACATGCAATCTGAAAAGCAAACCTTACTTTGCAAGGAACTGTAGAGAAGAGTCATGGGCTATTCAAAAACTGGCTTTCAGAGCTGTCGGCCACAGTCTATTCTTGGGGCCATCCACACCAGGTAGCATTCAACAATTCTTTACTGGCTCTGTTTGCCAAGCCCCCAGTTGTGGCGGCCTCCAAGGCAGCCCCTACACTTCCACCACCACAGCGTCATGGCTTGTTCTAATGCAAGAGGAAAGTGGAGGGAGGCAGAAGGAAGTATGAGGCTCAGCAGGGGTGTTCAAGGCCCCTCTGAGTGTGCCAAAGCTTGCTCGCCACCCCTGCCAGAGGATGTCGGCCTACTTCCTAGAGGCTGCAACCACGTTGCTGGCTTTAGCAAGCAGCAAGCCACCCTCCGAGAGAAAGTAGTTTTTCCATAAGTAGCAGTGGAGAAAATGCTGCATTGGCTTGTGATATAAGTGGATAGTTTAAGATCTCAGAATTCTAACAGGGAAGCTTGCTGCTTTGTAGGATTTCTTGCAGTATGCAAATGCATTAGAAAACATGCTGTCATTCTGCCAGAGGAACTTTTGTGAAGTGGCCCTTAGCTGGGAAGAAGCATAATCACTGCCTAGTGCACTATTTAATAGAGGTTGTGATTGAAGTGAACTTCTAAGTTCCTGCATATTACTGAACTGATTTCTCTCTAATGCAGTCTGTCCTTTCTAGAGAGAATTGGAGGCTAATTCAGCATTCATACACAACTGGCACTCTGAAGTCACCTAGGACAATATTTGCTCAGTTGGTGTGCCCGAAGCTATTCCTATAATTTTTGCTGAAACTGATTGGCAGAGTATTCAGTAAGCAAGTACTTTTCCCACACAGAGCACAGCTTATAAAATTTGCTACCACAATGTAATGAAAGACAATAGCCAAGATGGTTTTAAAGAGTCCATTGTTTCTTTCCATTTAAGCCTGCCTTTCACCCAAATCAGACTTGAGTAGTCAACACAAAACAAATCAGATCCAGAGACCTACTGTAGACATGGAGGCCAAGTCTACCAGTGGCTACACATTACCTCCAGGTTTATGGAGGAAGCGTCCATCACAGGTGACAAGTCATGACAACTATATGTAAACTTCAGGTCTCAGTATCTGCCTATCTCTGAATGCCAGATGTAACGGAGTGGCAGCAGCAGGATACAGATATTGTCTTGTGTGCTCCCAGAGGCATCTAATGGGCCATTGTGAGATACAGGAAGCAGGACTAGATGGGCCCTTGGCCTGATCCAGTAAGGCTCTTATGTATTGTGCATTTGAATACTGTTTGCCCACAAGAGTACTATTTGCATACATGTCCTGCTTGTGGGGTTTCCCCAAGACATCTGGTTGGCCACAAGACAAGCATTTTGTCATTTCAGCAAGGCCCTTCTCAGTTTACCAACTCCAAAATAAACTACTAGGGCAGGGGTTCTCAACCAGTGGTACTTGTACCAACTGTTGGTGGTACTCGGGTTGCTGGAACCCTGCCCCGACATGGTACTTTCAGCACTGTGTTTTTGCTCACAGGGGCCCTCCCACCCGCTCAGAGCCTCCTACCTGCGTTTTATGACCTCCAACAACCTGAAAACTCAGAAGTAACTGGTGATGTCATCACCAGTCACTTCTGGTAGTTACTCAGGAGAGTGGCGCTCAGCCGGGAACAGGTTTACTAGGGAAATGCAATTTTGGTTCCATAGAATCATGAGAATATCCATGCTACATAGAATTAAACTAGTTTAAATGAAATCTTTTGTAGTGCATGTCTTGACTGCATGCCTGAGTTTTTTTTTAAATCTAGTCGCTAGGAAAAAAGTCTGGCAGATGCTTCTCTAGTCACTTCAACTAAGAGCTAGCCCATTCACGAAGCCAGCCATGTGGCTCATGTCAGTATTGGGGAGAACAGCAGCTTTGCGATGCCCTTCAGAGTTTGCTGCTTCCCCCCCCCCCCACATTGATGCACTTTACCTGTTCCTTGTTGAAAATGTCCTAATTTAAAAGAGACCACATGGTATTTTTGGAGGGGTGTGTACCATGGCTGTGGGTAGTAGAGCTGGTTAGGCTGCCCCTGTCTCAACTGTCCTGAATTGCAGTAGAACACAAGTTGTACTTGTTCATGTTCCTCCCTACCAAGGATTGTACCTTAAAACCAGGTGTATACTCTCTATGGTAACATTCCTAACCAGTGATTCCTACGATCAGCCCTTTCTCTCAAAATAGTTCATCTGTGACCATATTCTGCCAAAAGCAGAAACAAGTGTGAACGCTTCTCCCCTTACCTCTTGGTAATAGTCATACTGACCATTGCTGATTGCAGGAGTACAGTGGCTGAGACGAAGCTACCAATCAGGACTGCCTCCATTCAAATCTCACCATCATGAATTCATGAGGTAGGCGTAGGCAAGCCACTCTTCGCTTCAGGTGCAACCCTGCAAGGCAAGTATGTTGTAGTAAGATTACATCAAAATACATGGGAAGCATTTTTGCATATTCAAAGCAATATACAAATGCTAAATGATTAGAACTACATTACAGCTTGTTTTGTAAAAGCCTTCCATGTCAGTTTTTGCCTGACTGCTTTTTGCAATATATGTAGGAAGGCAAAGTAGAAAGGGAATGGGAGAACATGCAGCACCTCATATACTGTATATGAAAAGGGCAACAATTTTTTCTGATATTCTATTGTACACCTATTGTACATGTATACTCTGTTCTATTGTATACATCAACTACATTTCTAGCCTCTAGCTTGTCAGTCGTTTACAGCTAGGCTGGTCACAGCTTCCTGTCACAGGAAGACTACAGTCATCTGCACTTCAATTTGATTACAGTTAAGTATTTCATCCTCTTATTCCCTCTATTATAAATAGCACGGCTCTTTAGACACTTGCACAATTGTACACAAGGGCACATTTGCATATATGACCTCTTCTCCAGTCACTCCCACCCATAAACCTACCTCCTGCTTTGACCTGTGCTCCAAGAGATGTGAATGGAGCCAGCTAATCAACTAGGCATGCTTGTTCTGGCAAATGTAATCCAATTTATTTTCTCATGTTAATGTACTTCCAAAGCAGTCTTTTTACCCTTAAAGTTGATACTGCACACTGCACAAACCCCTAGGACGCCAGTCTTGGGCACAGTCCTGTCCCTCTAGTACAACTTTAATTCTGCGCTGGAAAGGAGGTGGTGCTACAGAATCAGACATGTATAGTACAAGTTTTCCTTCCACCCAGCACTCAAAGTAAGCTGCTTTGATATGCAGCTACTTTTAAGACACAGGAATGAGAAAATGTCATTACTATACCACAAAAATAGAAAAAATGCATTAGTGGATATGTAAGATGTCTTCCAGAAAAGTCAAAACTACAAGGTTTTTTGCCCTGTCATCAACCAAATTCAGTAGAGCTAGGACCACTTATGGCAGGGTTCTCAAAGTTTGTCTCTAATCTCCATATGGATTTGTTGCACCTTCCCCTCAGTCACACTCCTCAACTTGTTCTTCCCCTCCTGGAGCGGTCCAAATGGTGCAGAAGAAGGACAGGCAGGGGCAGCCACCAGGTGAACGGCCCAGTCACACTCTGCAGGCATTCCCTGGTTGACAGGGATACGTTCTGCAATCTCCCTAGTTAACCCGGGTCGCTAAGCACGTTCAATGGCAGCTTGCTGAAAAAAGTTTTAAAAATCATTTTGCTTCACTTATCTCTGAAACCGCTCCATTTTCAGAGCTGGAATCATTAACTTGCTGCATAGAGGGAAATCATGCTCCGGAAGCCTCTTCTGGGTCACGCAACTCCCCTCCCCACCTTTGCTCAGGCTTGCCCCAGTGATGCATTCTGCAAGAGATTGCCATGTGACAGCAGAGCTCTGTGTGTGTGTGTGTGTGTGTGAGAGGCTGCTTCTTGGGGAGGGGGGGGGCAGAGTGGCGGCTGCTCTCCTGCAAGGCTCCTGTTTGGCTCGCATTTTGATGAAAACATTTTTATTTTGATAACATTGTACAGTAGGTGGCAGTTCACATTTCAAAGTCCCATAAAAATCAGTATTAGTGGCATCGTCATGAAAACAAGTGGTTATGTGCACCTCTGGTTAAAGTAATAGTTGAGCACCTACTTGATGTTGGCTAACCTATGGGCTTCAAGGTACTTCGATGGCAGTTTGACAGCCTCGGACAGCCGACTTGAACATTTGTGGCGCATACAAGTCTCTGCGGTCTTCTCATGACCAGCTCCCTCCCACTTCCTCTCAGGTATATGGCTGGAAAAGAAAAGAAACCATATTCTAGCAGAGATCCTGGCCCAAGGGGTCCGAAGGACATTTGTACTCGGACTAAGCAAGTGGGAAATTGCTGGCGAGTTGAGCCAAGGAACAGGAATGCTCTCCATGGTCAGATGGCAAGAAATTGACTAGACACATTTCTCTCCTCTCCCCCACTAGATTTAGCAGAGATATTTCATCCTTGTTTGTGGTTATGTTCATAAGCTTATGCTGGTCCAAAGTCTGGCGAAAGGTTCTTTATTCTTTTGTTGGGTCTAAGTCACATTTATAGCTCTGTCTCTTGACAGTAAGATGAAGATTACAAACTCGTACAAATACAGAGAACAGGTTCAGATTTTCTTCCATTCTATTTTATTTATTAAATTTATACCTTGCTTTCTCCCCCCCCCCCATAGGAGGGACCCAAAGCAGCTTACAATAAAAACCCATAAAATACAAGATTAATACATAAGTTATAAAACCGTGAATATATAGTATAAAAAATGCTTAAAAAGACAATACAATCTAAAAAACAGGGAAATTACGGTAAAAGAGAACAGAGTTCTACAGGACAGATATTAGGTCACAGAGTACTAATCAGTCAGTGTCAAATATTTGATGCTATTGTGCGAATCTGCTAAATGAAAAACCACCACCATCACACCTCTGCACAGTGTGCAATTTAAACTTTTCTAACATCATGCTGTTAAGTAGTAATTCTCACATAAGCCAAGGATCCAGGAGAACACATGAAAGCAAACAGAGTAGTTTGCGAGAAACTTGGAAAAAAGTCAAATATTTGCTTCTACAACTTCTGCAACTGTATCTCCCCCACAAAAAGCCTACTTTGCAACCACGTAGCAAGGGAAGTTTTCAATCCAAAAATACAAGCAAATGACATTTTAAGCAAGTGACATACCGGTATTTCAAACAGCACCTGCTAAATAGGCAGCTATAGATCAAAGGATTCCTTGTCAATTCATTTGCTTGCACATGCTGTTAAATGCCTGCATGGGAATAAAAACAAAGCCTTGCAAACCAAAGCCTGGAAGGGGTTTGCTGGAAGAGCTGAACTACAGGTAGTTGAGCAAACCTTTAAATGCCTGAATAAGCACACGTGAGCTTTTCAAGGAGTCTAGAAAAACTTGTGCAACAGTCATGAAATACTTTTACCAGAAGATAATCTCAGTTCTTAAAGGTTTGACAGGGTAGGCGCTTTATTGGTGTAAACAAGCATGTCTACAGCAAGGGAGCTCTTATTACAGAATAAAACAATGTTCCTTCCACTCTTGCTTCCTAAGTGTATGAACATCTATTCAGAGAATTGCTAAAACAGTGTGTCGCGCTACCTTGAGAACAAATTGCTCAAGAGAAAACATTTGTAGGTATGTGGAACGAGCACACACACCAACACAACCCCCTTTGAGTCATTGAAGGATTCACTTTTGAAATCACTAGCAGGCTGCTACAGGGAAGCTCACAACACTAAGAGCCCAATCCTATCTAACTTTCCAGCGCTGATGCAGCCATGCCAACAGGGTGCGCGCTGCATCCTGCGGTGGGGGTGGGCAGTCACTGAGGCCTCCTCAATGTAATGGAATGTTTGTTACCTTACCTCGGGGCTGCACTGCGGTTGCACCAAAGCAGGAAAGTTGGATCGAATTGGACCCAAAGTATTTGACTTATAGGTAAGTGGCTCAAAACTGCTTTTGGTGACCATCTCCACAATCACTTGACACCTACTTGCCAGAGGAAGCCCCAGAATGTTATTACAATGAGTCCACGGTTAAGATGAATGCCAAGATTATTGGATCCGACAACGTTTCAGATCCAGCTTCGCGAGGGAAAGAACCTCAACAACAAGAGTTCCTGCCTTCTGATGCATGCTTCAATGTATGCGAGATGCTATTTTATATGGACTAAGACACGCAATTGTCAAAACCTATAATTGGGAAAAGGTGCATTTGTGCTTCCAAACTCCATCTGAGCATCCCTCTGATTACCTAGCATGACTTATGAGCCTGTTTGAATGCCATACCAACATTGATCCACAGGCAGCAGAGAACCAAGAGTTGATCTGCATGATTTTCATGGCTCAAGCAATAGGAGATATTAAAAGGAGACTGCAGCAGATCGTTGCTGTGAAAGGCAAAACACTTAGTGAACTTACTGCTATTGCCACCAGAACCTTCGCCATGAGAGAAGAAGTCCAGTTCAAGAACAAATGTAGAGTGAGGTGAGCAGAGGGCAGATCCCAGGCCGAGGTGATCGCTACAGCAGTTGCAGAGACTTGAGAACAGACAACGCAAGGAAAAGGGAAAGAACCTCAACAACAAGAGTTCCTGCCTTCTGATGTATGCTTCAACTTCAGGAACATAAGAACATAAGAAGAGCCCTGCTGGATCAGACCAAAAGCCCATCTAGTCCAGCTTCCTGTGTCACACAGTGGCCCCACCAGATGCCTCAGGGAGCACACGAGACAACAAGATACCTGTGTCCAGTCGCCACTCCCTTGCACCTGGCACAGAGAAAACCCACTTCTAAAAAACCAGGAGGTTGCTTATGGCTTGTAACCTGTGATGGTCTTTTCCTCCATGAATTTGTCCAAACCCCTTTTAAAGGCATCTAGGCCAGGTGCCATCACCACATCCTGTGGCAAGGAGTTCCACAGATGAATCACACGCTGGGTAAAGAAATATTTTCTTTTGTCTGTTCTAACTCTCCCTCCACTCAATTTTAGTGCGTGTCCCCTGGTTCTGGTGTTGTGCGAGAGGGAGAAGAATTTCCCTCTATCCACTCTCTCCATCCCATGCATAATTTTATAAGTCTCAATCATGTCCCCCCTCAGGCGCCTTTTTTCTAGGCTGAAAAGCCCCAGACGCTGTAGCCTTTCCTCGTAAGGGAGGTGCTCCAGCCCACAAATCATTCTGGTCGCTCTTTTCTGCACCTTTTCCAATTCAACTATATCCTTTTTGAGGTATGGTGACCAGAACTGGACACAATACTCCAGATGTGGCCTTACCATCGATTTGTACAAAGGCATAATGATATTGGCCGTTTTATTCTCAATCCCCTTTTTAATGATCCCGAGCATGGAATTGGCCTTCTTCACAGCCGCCGCACACTGGGTCGACACTTTCATCGACCTGTCCACCAGCACCCCAAGATCTCTCTCTTCATCCGTCACAGACAAGAGGTCATTGCAAACGAGACTGCCCAGAGCTAAGACAACGCACCAGCAATCACAGCTCAGACAACAGATGTCTTCAGCAGAGTATACACAATGACGGTGTGCCAAAGGGTGTGCGTATGTGTCTCCATCTACCTTTCATGTCCAGTGTTTCCCCAATAGACCCCCCCAAAGATCAGTATCCCCCAAGCAGCGGGATCAGTATTACAGCCATCTACAACAGTACACTGCAACATACCGGCAGCTGGCTAGTGAGAAGGAAGAGTTGCACAAACAGTACCTGCTTCACCTGCAGCTCGATGAGACCCAGAGCAAAGTGGCTGTGGAAATGCACTTTAAAGAACTACAGCAGGTCAAGGAAAGCCTGGAAACTGTTTCCAAAGAAAATAAAGAGCTGCAAGCCCACACCGAACCAGACTTGAAGATGCTGATCAGGGCAGAAGGAGATGGAATAGAGAATCAGGAATGCAGTGCAACAACATCTTCCATCAGAAATGAAGGGAAGTATGGAAGAAAACACATTCAGAGTAGCCTAATGTTGCTTAGCACAAGAGTCAGGATACCATGGATTTTTATGTTAATATCTGCCAATTAGGGCTACCACTTGATCTGATAAAATGTGTCTGGTCCATGTAAGCGAATGCTATGTCTGTTACCTTGGTCGATATAAGCGAATGCTATGTCTGTTACCTTGTGAGGTGCCAAGAGACTCTTCACCAGTGGTTTTCAAACCCAGGGTCATGACGCAAAAAAGGGTCACAGGGACATTCTGCAGGGTTGCAGGACAGGCTGAGCATTCATCATTTTTCCATCCAGCCGCAGAGAGAGAGGCACACTTCCCCCCTCCTCCTCCAGGGACATCCAAGCAGGCGATCGGCTTGCAAGAGCGGAGCCTCCCAGTGGCGTTCCTAGAGTCTGTCTGCGTTCCTGTCTGCCTGGCACACATTTCTACTCAGCGTTACTGGCCGCCCCACCCACTTGCCCTTGGAGCCATTCTGAGCAGTTAAGGCAACATCCAGGGAGTCTCCTGCGTGTTGCCTTCGCTGCTCGGAATGACTCCAACGGCGAGAGGGCGGCAAGTAATGCTGAGTAGACGTGCGCAACTTACAGTACTGCCCCCCTCTAGGAACACCACTGGGATTGGCAGGCAAGTAGGCAGGCATGTGCTCCTCTTCCTCCTGGCAAGGGGTGCAGGAAGGGCAGAGTCTATCAATTTTCCAACCAGCCCCACACATACAGAGAGAGAGGTACGCGTCCCTTTTCATCCAGGAACATCTGGGCAAGAGGCTTGCAAAAATGGAGCCTCCCTCCTGTGATCTCTGCACACAAGTTGCCAGCTCGCAAGTGGAGCCTCCCTCTCTGGGATCCCAGCACGTACCACCCACCTGCAGTCCCAGCATCTAGGTGGGATGCCTGCATGGGTTCAATGGTGAGGGAGAGCAGGCGGGTGAATGTGTGTTGGGATCAAAGGAGAGAGGCTTGCAACTTTGCTCCAGCCAGCCGCAGATGAAAGAGATTGGCAGAGAAGCACACATCCCCCCTCTCACTCCCTTTCCTATGCATGCATACAAGCTGAAATCACAGGAGGGAGGCTCAGTTTTTGCAAGCCTCTTGTCCAGACATTCCTGGAGAAGAAGGAGGGATGCGGGCCTCTGTATGTATGCGGCTGGTTGGGAAATTGCTAGACTCGGCCCTTCCTGCTCTGCCTGCCTGTCCCCCCCCCTCTGTTTGTTTTGTTTGTCTGCCTGCTGACCCAGCTAGGCAATTGTCTTGGCTTGCCCAGTGTTTGCAAAACTGCCCACTATGCCTTTTGCATGGTGTCTTTTGCACCCAACCTTTCCTTTGTGTGTGTGTGCCTTGCAACCCCAGAACACCCCTTTCTCAACACGCTGATCTAGCGACCATTCAGGAGACGAGGTAGGCAAGGAAGCAGATGGATTGGTTGGATCTGGAAGAAAGGGAAGAAGACAGGAGAAAAGGAACCTGGGCCAGAGACAGGCCAGACCAGAATAGAGAAGCTGAGAAAGAGCTGCACACCAGCATCAAAAGTACAATTAAGCAGAAGTGTCTGTAGAATTCAGGGTAATTTGTTGTTGTTTGCACAGAGTTCTCTGGGTAGTGGAAGGTGGAGGAGAGCCTGGGGGAGCAGGCTGCTGGGGGCTGAGATAGGAGGAGAGACGAAGGGGCTGCCAGGGGACTAAGAAGGGAAAAAGCAGGGAAAGGGAGTGGGGGCCCACTGAAAATTTAATTCAATTGGAAGAAAGCCCAAGCAGAAATTACTGTATGAGCCTGGGTTTTTGAAGTATGGTTTCATTGCGCACATCTACAAAATTAAGCAGCATCATGGTAGCTACTGAAAAAACCTGGTAATTTTCATTTTATTTAATTACTCAAATTAATTGTGGATCTTTATTAATATGTACCAACTCTGTGGGTCACCAGACTAAGAGACTAAGAGAAAAACTGCATTTTAGGGTTACTGTCAAAAATGTTTGGGAAACACTGGGTTAATGGGTTTTTAATGAGTTCCTAGGTGAGAACGAAGTGCTTATTTCTGGTCATCACCAGCTTAATGATGTCACTTCCTGCTTAATGGCATCACTTACGGCCCTAGGTGGGTGTGGGTGTCATCTTAAAAAGTGGGTCACGGGCTAAAACGTTTGGGAACCACTAGTTTACTGGAACAAAAAGCACCCTAAAACTGGAACAGACCACGAGGCTGCTGCCAATTCCCTTGCCTCCGAGTTCTCCCTCTTTTGAGAAAAGGGGGGGGGTCGCCTTGTCCTCCTGCAACTGCTGATGAGGTTTCTAACTCCACTTTTAAACACCTTCAAAGCGGCTTAGAAATGTTGACACGCAAAATACGGTATATAAAACTTCAAACTTCAACACAGTACAAGAGAACAGAAAAGTTACTTTAAAAAATCGCAGCCTAGAACAAGGAGAGAGAGAATAACCCCAAACTGAGTTTCCTTATCTAAGCCTGTTAGGAGGAAGCAGGAGAAAACTCCCGCCCCTTTCATGGCGGCTGCGCCAGTGCGGACGTCACTCTACTTCCGGCCAGCGGCCCTTACCCCCGCGCGATGCCCGCGAGCCAGTTTCTCCCAGCAACGGCCTGCTCTCCTCGACCCCTGCCACGGAACACACTGCTTTGGTGTTTTTTTTTAAATCTAGAAACGGGGTCTGCGCCTCCTCCTAACCCACTATCGCGCAAAAACTACCAGCGGGGCTTTAGTTACCTCAGACAAGAGAGCTCCTCCGCTACAATTGCGCTGCGTAGTTCCTTCTCCCTCCAACCTCCTAACGAAATGAAATTAAGACGCGACAGGAGATCATACAAAATGGCGCCGGGTGAAGAGAAGAAAAATAAACCTCCAAAGCCATACGGCTCATGCGCATTACGACGCAGGAGTCTTCCTTCGCCACTACTGCAAGGCTCCGGTGGTTCCGCCCACTAACTTTCCGTTTCCATGAGACGGGCCCCGTCAACCAATCAACAGTCACTCTGCCTCCCCCTTTTCTTTTTTTTCCTTGTTGCCCTTGCTTCCTGCCTCGCCAGCTTCCGCCAATCCCAACACGCGACACTTCACATCCGGACCCTGAAACCTTCTGGCTTGTTTCCGTTCTCAATCAGAGCGAGGGAGGCGATTGGTGTAAACTTTGACTTCACTCCCTTTTTAAGCCTGAATGCCCAACGGAGCTTCGCCGTTCTAGGGCTTGGTCCAATGAAAAGTCTCTTTTTCCTCTGTGTAGAGAAAGGGAAAAAAGAGAAGCTTTCGCCCAATAGCTGTCGTTCTGCTGTCCAATTGCAAGCGACGGAGGTGCGCAGCGCCCAATAAGGGAGGGGCAAAGGGCCCATGGGCGTCACGAGTGGGGAGGGGCGCGCGCGGAAGGGAGGAGCCAATAGGAGGCCGCGCAGCGCAGCTTCTGCTCAACAGCTTGTTATTTGGATGGTGTTCAAGGCTGGCCGAGAGAGGCGAGAGTCAGTCAGTCGCTGAGTCCGGGTTGTCGGGGGGCGGGGAAGAGGAGAAGGCGGAGCAAAGCGGAACAGCCCGTCGTCGTTGTCGCTACTGCTCCTGCTGTCGCCGCCGCCGCCGCCACCACCGTTCTGTTCCTGGCTCCAGATCCTGGTGGGAGTCGATCGGCCGGTGCCTTCGGCCGGGCGCGCGCAGAGTGGGGAGGGCGACTCCTGCTGCCGCCACCGCCGGTCCGGGTCGCACTCGGCTGTGAGTTTGCTGGGGGGGCGGCCGCTGGAGCAGCAGCGGGAAGGCTCCGGGGTGGCTTCGACGGGGCGACGACTGCTGCAAGCGACGCTCCTTTGCTCGGCTGGGAAAGGGCCGGCCTGGCTGGCTGGCTGGCTGGCGAGCGTTCGCCTTCGTCGTCCGCTCCCTCCCGGCCAGGAAGGGCTGATGGAGAGCCGGGGCGGGGGCAGCTTAGGGTTCCACTTCTCCACCGGGTGATGCTTTCTTCCCTGCCTGGGAACTGGGGTGTGTGTGTGTGTGTGTGAATTCCTTCGGCCTTCCTCTTCGCAGGGACGGGGGTCTTGCTCTCGGTCGCCCCCCTCCCCGCCGCATTCGGATGGGCCCCTCTTCCTTCTCGGGGCGGGCGGGCCGTGCCGGGCCTCCTGCTGCTTCTTCAGTCGAAGCCTTTTCCCAGGGAGTTCAGCGCAGCTCCCGCTCCCCCGCCCCGTCCTCTGCCCTTTCCTTCCTCCTTTGCTCGCTGTCATGCGAGGCGTGTTTGGGGCTGCTTCGATCTCTGGTCAGGGGAGGCGTTCTGGGGGGTGAGCGTTGGTGAGGGGCGAGGATGGTTCGTACACGGAGGCCATCCTGTGAGGAGAAAGACAGGAGGTTCAGGGAAGAATAACTTCTTCAGCCCTCTTTGTCGCTGGGGAGTTATGCTTTTCTGAAAGGTCATGTGAAACTTGTTTTGTTGCTGGGGGGAGCTGAAGCGTATGGGGAAGTGACTTGGAAGGAATTGGAGGGTGCCCTGTGCAAGGAAAGGCAAGCATGTGAGTTGTAGATAGGGTACTAGGAAGAGCGGGGTGGTGGTGGAGATGCCCCCCTTTAAGGGTGCAAATTCCTGGCGAGTGTCAAGGGGAAAGGATGGCAAAGTTTGGCAAAGACTGCAGTCCTTTACCCATTGGGGATCAGCCCCACTGCATCCATACTGGTGAGTAAACATGTGTCAGATCAGGCTAGAAGAGTAGTAAATGGAGGGTGTGTCTGTGTGGGGCTGGCCTTCTGCCGGGCTTTTTGTAGTGGGCAGTTTCCTTGCCCATGAATATTGTCTTACTTTCAAACTTAAGAAGTTGAGAGGGAGTAGAAGAGGAGTTGAACATTTTGTCTCTCCTTTGCTCTCGTTCCCTGGCCTCAGTCTCTTTTCTTTCTCCCCCCCCCCCCCCCCCGCTCTGTACATTTGAAATCTCTTCTTTCCTGACAGACAGCAAAGAAAAAGGTAGCAGCTATGTTGATGATTGCAAACACTGACAGGATCCTGATGAGAAGGAGAGAGCACTAAAGTGGGGCGAAGTTACCAGTAGTAGTTGCTTGTCAACCAGAAGATGTCATATGGCTCATTTCCTCTGGCCTTGCCAATGTGTGTTAGGCCTGGAGTGGGTGTTCTAAGGATGCAGAGGGCGTGTGTTGTGTACACTGTTGAGAGGGGTGTGTTTACCTTTAGGTGAATACTTTAGGCATTCTGTATCCAGCAACTTTAGGTGAATACTGCTTTCTAGAGCTATGTCATGAGCAATGAATGTATGTGATCATCTCTTCTTTTTTTGTTTGCCTTCTAGATTTCCTTTCAACTGTGGTAAAAAGAAATCTTTTGAGCTGGAATCCCTCAAATAACCTTTTAAATATGAAGGTAAATTCCATGTTTCTCACCATGTGTTTGGTGAAATATGGTCATCGTGCCACTTAGCCAATACGTTTGTCCCTTGCTGATTGAACCCAGATGCCTGCAACATCAGTGTGCAAATTCAACAAATGTATGGCACAGAAGTACAGTAAAGAGTAGAGGAACTCTGCAGATGTTGAAGAAAAAGTCGTATCTGCTCTCTGCTTGTACTGAAGTTTTGCTGTCTGGATTCTTTCCTCTGACATATTTTTTCTGTATTTCTGTTTGAGAGTTTACAAAGCACGTCCTTTACTGTTCTTCTTTTGTGTTCTGCAAAAGCTATCTGTTTAGTAAGTTGCCAGTTAAGATGGGCAGAAAAAATGCATGTAGCGTGAAATGATTTGTTGATATCTTACTGTATAATTGTGGTGTTTTTGTATTGAAGCGTGATGGAATTTTATGCAAGAAAAAGATACATGTAAGAAGCTTTATATGTGTGCTGTCATTAGGAAGCTTATTTTTGGGCAGTGGTTGCAAAGTTTCAGAAATAAATTGAATATGCCCTCCTTTTGGTACTTTCGTCATCTCCTCAGTAGTGGTAGTGCTAACTCTTTCTTGCCTAACTCCCCCCAGTTTAGCTTGTAGAATTGTGTGTTAATATTTCTGGTCTGAAGTTCAACTTGTTAACAGTTGGTGTGTGAAATTATAAGAATGGTTATTCTTTTGATGTTAGCTTACCAGATTCTTCAAGACAAGCATTGAGCTGGCTGACTTCTGTTTAACCAATTTCCCCTGAACAATTTTGTTAATATATTTATCAGTAACTTGTCAATGCTTGTCTAAAGAGAATGGGTTTTTATTTCCTTGTGTGTTTTATCGTTATGCTAAAGTTGGATTTATAGATCAGAAACCTGCAAAGTGCATTGCTTTTACCAATTGGACCTTGTTTGTGTTCTTCAGGCAGCAGATGAGCCTGCCTACCTGACCGTGGGGACTGATGTCAGTGCCAAGTACAGGGGTGCCTTCTGTGAAGCAAAAATCAAGACAGTCAAAAGGCTGGTGAAAGTCAAGGTAAGATGAACCACCTCCAACAAATAATTGTGCATCATCGGTCTGTCAAACCCAGGATTACCTGCTATGACTGTCAGCAGCTCTCCATGGTGTCAGGCAGAGACTGTGCAAGTTCTGCTTCCTGAGATTCCTGAGAATCTTTTAAATTGAACTTGCTAGGAATTGAACCTTGCTTGCTGGTTCTCTTATGGTCTTTCTATGTGTTTGTTATGTAAACTGTCTTGGGGTCATCTGTGGAACTCCTTGCCACAGGATGTGGTGATGGCACCTGACCTAGATGCCTTTAAAAGGGGTTTGGACAGATTCATGGAGGAAAAGACCATCACAGGTTACAAGCCATAAGCAACCTCCTGGTTTTAGAAGTGGGTTTTCTCTGTGCCAGGTGCAAGGGAGTGACAATGGGAAACAGGATGTCTTGTGCTCCCTGAGGCATCTGGTGGGGCCACTGTGTGGTACAGGAAGCTGGACTAGATGGGCTTTTGGCCTGATCCAGCAGGGCTCTTCTTATGTTCTTATGTCATTGGTCTAAACATCTGAAAATAAAAAATAAACCTGGGACCGTCTGCGTGTGAAGCATGTGTCTTGCTGCTGAGTTATTGCCCCACCCCAAGAGAAGGGATACTTCAGGAGCAAAAAACTTGCCAAAAGTAAAAGGTAGCCATGTCAACCTTCAACAGTAAGAATGCACAATTGTGTGCATAATATTTGGGTGCTTTCCCTCTTGGCCAATTAAGTGGCAAGGTGGGATGGGAAAAATGTGTCTCCTGGCACCTGCATGTCTGCCTTAAATCTTGAAAAGCGGTTGCTGACAGTGATAATAATAAATATGTCAGAAGAATTGGACTCTTCTAATGTGAGTTCTTCATAGGCCACCTATGTGATGCCTAGGGATCTGGGTTTAACAACAACAAAAAAAGATTTCTGAAGGAAGAACATGCAAGTCCACAGTTGCTGGACCATTAGTAGAGCTCTTTAATTGAGTAAGCTGTGTTACCAGACAGACCAAACGGCCCAGTTGCTGCTTTGCTCAGCCATTGATTGTAGAAAAGTGTATCTCCTATGGATCTGAGTTAATATCCTAGTAACAAATAAAGCCATAATAGTGTCAGAATCTTATTTCGTAATGAACAAAGTTTTGTAGCATCTTAAAGGTCATTTGTGGCATGAACTTTTGTGACTAGAGTTCATTCTGTCAGATTGGTGTCAAGAATTTAGATTTCCTTCTATTTGTAACTTTTAATTTCGGTTTTAATAACGTTTTTATTGCTGGTTTATTTACTTGGTTGGCATTATGTAACCAGATAAATGCCACATATTGTGTTGACTGCGCAGTGGCTTGAGTTACATGTAAATTCTTTTATTAAGTTGGGGTTGTTTCATTTTGTGTTCTGGATGGACACAGACCTACCTTGCTGAAAGCATTTGCTTAAAAGCCGGTTCTAATCTGGATGCTGGCATATTCAGTAAATTATGGCTGCAATCCTAGGCACGCTTCATGGCATTAAATCTCATTGAACTCAGATTTACTACTGAGTAGACATGCCTAAGATAGCACCGTATGTACAACTTTTGATCACTATGCAAGTAAAGCTGTTGTATTTTGAAATCTCCCTCAAAACATGTAGGTGGTCTTAAAACAGGATAATTCAACACAGTTAGTTCAAGATGACCAAGTGAAAGGACCATTAAGGGTATGTATGTTGCTTCAACCCCCCCCCCCCGTAAATAAGTAAATTTAAAACCTACCCAATTTTTTTTCGTTGGATGGCCTGATTCAAAGGCTGCTGAATACTGTTATGTCAATGTTCCTGTTCGTCTTTAGTTCTTGAAATGTTGTCAAATATATATTCATTGTTTTGCGCTCTTATTGCATGAGAGAAGATCTATAAATAGTTTCAGAAACTGAGAAGGGCATTAACCATGAAAAGGAAGAATGTGGTAGAAAATGGGATAAAAGTGGACTTTCTGTTGCTAGTGCTGTACTTTTTGGGGTGGTTCGTTATTTTACTGTCATTTTTATTGATTTGATTGGTGGTGGTTGTGCCTCTAAATCTTGTGAGCCATCCTGAAGGTTCCTTGGAGCAGTGCTTCTCAAACTATTGGATGTGGTGGACCAGCAGTGTTCTTTTTCAATGTGCCAGGGACCGGCACCATATTTGTGCCATACTATTTTCTTTCTTGGACATTTGCTGTGGACCTGCACCAGTCCACAGACCACTACTTATAGTAGTGCCACCCTTGTGGTTAGAAGAATGGGAATTAAATACTACAGTTCATTTTGGTGCAGTGTTTAAGTTTTATGTAGCTATTTCCTTAAGAGTCCTGTAACACTTGATACAAAGTAGCCTTCTGTGGAGTAGTCCTCAATTACTGTATGGTTCCATGACAGAACCCACATGCTGTTCAGCTGGCAATAAAACAATGTATGTCATGATCCAGATACGATCCTTGCGCTTAAGTACTGTTTTTAAATCTAGGTTTTAAGTGCAACTGATATTGTCTGGATTGAGGGCGATCATTTTCTTTACAAGGCTTTATTGCTGCTTGCGTTTTAATCATTGCTATTGAATGTATTCGCTTTGATACTGCTTGAAGTGGGCTTCAGGAAATGAAGCCAGCGAGTTGGATGCATCTACTGCTTTGTGCTGAGTGGGGAAGTGCTTCTTATGTTCTTATGATCCCTCCCTCACTGCATGGCATTATATGTACAAGGGGCAGTATTCTGAGGGAGAAAAGGAGGACGCTCGCACTAGGATTCCCTGGTACTGCCTGCTTTACAGTGGATGAGTATGGGAGAATCCCAGAAGCTCTGCTCTTTGCCTGAAAGTAAGGTCCAGTTCCAGCATCTCAATTGGAGAATGGGGAGGCCAGGACCCTAGGAGGCAGTATAAATGGAACCATGCTCCGGTTGCCAGGAGGAGACCTGTCCGTACTTCCTATACTGTAGATATTGACAGTTTGGAGAACGCTGCTTGGTAGTCTTACATAAAGGCATTTATTTAATCTTTAAGAAGATGTTAAGCATAATCTTCATCTTCCACACTGCAGGTTGGTGCAATGGTTGAAACCAAGATGCCTGATGGATCCTTTCAAGAAGCTATCATCAGTAAACTGACAGATGCCAGCTGGTATACTGTAGGTGAGGAGTAGTTCTGCTTTGGCACCAGACCCTGAAATGAAGCATGTTTCACTGGCACTGAGATGTATTTCCAACATCTTACGTGCCCTGGGTAATTCTTGTAACTTGTTTGATCATGTTCTTTACACAATCATGTCACAGTGTCTTGGAACTGGGAAATGGAACCAACTAAAACACTTCAATTTTTTTATTATTTTATTTTTATTATTTTATTTTAGAGATAGAATATTCTTTCATCTGCGGTCTCATTCTCTGCTGCAGCTGAAATCAACAAGGTGTTCTCTGAGCATGACATGTTTGTATTGGTAGACATGTAGTCTTCCAGGGTGAAAAAAGAAATAAGTGAGGTGGTACTTCCATTGCACCAAAGGTTCAGTGGAACTTTGCATCAAGTAGTAATGCATCAAACAATGTCTCTTGTTGATTTGATCCATATGATCTGCAGCTCTGTGTGTTGTATCTGTTGCTGGACTTCACCACTGCAGACTGCACTGTGTGGGGTTGTCTCTTGTTTGAACAGTCATGCGAAAAGCATCTCCAGCGTCTTGCACCACTTACTGCTCTGCACCCCCTCCAGAGACACCACTGTATAGGCTACAGCCCAAAGTTTGGATGGAGCACAGCAGCTCCTTCTGATCATGGAAGAAGGACCTTTGTGCTCACTTAAAGTTCTCCCAAGTGGAAGAGGTCCTGGTGAGAGTGCAGTGTTTCTTCTGCCAGTGAAATGCAGAAGCATGCAGTTCTGGCAGTGCAGTTGTGCTCTGTCTGAGCTTAGGATAACCGCCCATTGTCTCAAATAACGTTTATATAACGATGAAAGTAAGGCACCATTGTTGGAAGAAGTATTTATCTCATCTGGAATGTTTTGAACATTGTTTCTATCATCTATGTAGTAGATCAAAAAGCAAATTTTGAGTTGGTTTATGCATGTATACATCTTCTGCATCTTTGGCCTGATAATGATGGCTGTGAACCTTTTGCATGTGTATGCTGAGACAACATGATGGCATTTGGCAGTGCGGGGGGGGGAGAGGAAGAAACACGTTGGATTTCTAATTAGATTTAATATTAGAAACCTTTTCTTACGCCATTAACAGGATTGGATGGGCATCACTCAGCAGGTAGTGCACATTTTTGTGTGCGCAGAAGGTTCCAAATCTAATCCCTGGTATTTCCAGGTGAAGGGTTTAAGGTTTGAGACAGACTTCTGATTGATACCTTAGAGAGATGCTGCCAGCCACAGTAGGTAATACTTGGCTAGATGGAGCAACACTTCAGTATAAGCCTGTTTCATATGTGCCCTTTGGCCCTTGAGAATCGGTGACTGTTTTAGAATGGCGAATAAAACGTACACATGGAGAATTTAAAAATTTCGACTTGCTTTGGAATGAAATAAATGCTATGTGTATTGCTATGAAAACAATTTTGCAAGTTTAGAATGCCCTAAGTTTGTTGTTGGAGAGATAATTGTTCCAAATCCATGCAGATTTCATCCTGTTAGAACAATGGTTTAGTTATAAGTTGCCTTGTTCAAGGAGTTCCTTAAGTACCGGTACTTTGCAAACTTAACACTGGGTGAATACTGTATTGATTTCTCGAAGAGATGATCATTCCTACAAGGTGGCCTCAAGCCAGGTCTAATACACAGATTGTTTGACTTGTCATTCATTCCAGCTAATCTTCCTGACTGAAAGATTTGGCCATGTACCTCCTTGAGCATTGGTGACACAAACCTTCAACCCTTCCCATCCTCATGTGTTAAACCAGAGTTTAAATGGGATTGTGCCATTTCAGTGTCTGATGTATTTGCCTCCCAGGCAGGAGAATACCACCTGATGACTGAACAGAAAGATTTTCCATTCTTATTTAACCTTTAAGCCAATTGCTTGTGCTTCCACATCTTGGAAAGTAGGAGCACTTTCTGTTACACTTGTTCAAACCTTTGCAGAGAGTATTGGAGTAGGTAGCTCTCCACAGGCCACGTGGCATATTGCACTCAACACATAATGTGGTCCAGGGAGGGTTTGTTTCGTAAAATAGTGATGGGAAACACAAAACACAGCACAACTGTGGGTGGGTGGGGGTGAGGGACTTTTCTCTCACCAAGATTTTGTTTCTGTTTGTGACCTTGTGTGCTGTTTTTAAAATTGTGTGTGTGTGTGTGTGTGTGTGTGTGTGTGTGTGTGTGTGTGTGTGTGTGTGTGTGTGTGTGATTGCCCCCACCAAAACTTCACCCGAGTCCTCGTCCCTTCCCCATGAATCTGCCCCCATCCTGGGCCACTAGTTAAAAACAGTGCTCAGTAGGTTTGTCTAGTCTTCAATAGATCTGGAGGTCAGGTGAGTCTCTCTGCTTTCTGCTGGATGGAAACCAAGCGCTTGACCCCCCACTTAGTTTGCTTTGGATGTTGTAGGAGTTGCTGGTTTCTTGCAGTTCCTGCTTTTCTTACTCTGGCATCTGTTTCTGGAGGTGGCAGCTGAACTGTGGTAGTTCAGTTCCTGTAACTGGCCTTGAGATAAACAGCATATTCTTTGCCTTGAAGAGAGATGACTGTGTTCTCTCTAGGGGGGTTGAACATAGGGTCTGGGTGACCTTTCTGGTCAGAGGTGCAACTGGAAAGGGCTTAAAATGATGGTTGGGGAATGATCTTGGGAAAAGTATATATGCCAATCTTCTCTGTTTGTAATTATTTAGGAGATGTAGCCCTCTTGCCCAGCTCAAGAACATTTGTTTGACATTTTGTCTTGTTGTGGGGTGGGTGTGAGCAAGCAAGTAACAGAGATTCTTGCTGGCAAGGAACTTCTTTCAAGCATATTATATTCCTTTTTTGTCTTGGATGCTCACTTTTAGTATAAATGCTTTAAAATCTTCCTAGGTGCATGCATGTTTAGTGGTGTCCGACAGTTGTCTATTTAAAAAATAAAATAAATTCTGGTCACATGGTGAGAGATTATGGCTTGTGTTGAAAATTTCAATTGTGGTGGTGACATTCCAAAAAAGACATTCAAGCATTCCTTAACTATGATTTGGGTGTGTAATAGTGTACATCTCCCAGTATTTTGACTTGCTGTGAATTCTGAATCCTTCTTGTTCTGTGCCTGTCTTTCATATTTTGTTCTTATTTCTGTAATAGCCGCATGTATCTATACCCAAACTGAAACAATGTTTTAGAAGATTTGAGGTGCTTGCTTCCTCCACTCTCTGATCTCTGTATGGGTTCCCAGAGGTGGAGGCAGAAGATTGGCTGGCAGAGGCCATTGGCGTTCAAGGCAACAAATAGTATTGGGGAGACTGTCCCAGTGGAGAAAAAGGCATCAGTGTTTCCCAAACATTTTCAACCTGTGGCTCCCTTGGCCATTGACAACCATGGGCCCCGGCTCCCCATTACATTATGTTGATGCCTGCCAATTCGCATTGCACTGTATATCCAAGAGGATTCCGTAGCATTCCGCGACTCCCCTGGCTGGTTTCCGTGGCTCACCTGGGAAACCTCACCAGGCTCACCTCCCAGTTTGGGAACCACTTGCATAAGTGAACTACTGCTGCCTCAGAACCAGAAACAGAAATATGTGGGGCCTGGTGGACTGAAGGGTTATGGGGAGACTCGCATGGGCAGAAGTGCTTTCTCTCTGTGAAAGAGAGACTTAAGATACAACTCAGAATTACTAATTCCTTGGAGTGTTTTATCTGAAAAATTAATGTTTGCCATTTAGTTGCGATCACAAATAAAAATGCTGATTTTCTTTGCATATAATTGTTTGGCTTTATTTAGTTTTTGACGATGGTGATGAGAGAACATTGAGACGGACATCGTTGTGTTTGAAGGGGGAGAGGCATTTTGCAGAAAGTGAGGTAGGGCTGTTTTAAACCTTACCCACTCACCACCCCCCACCCCCCTTGGCTGCTACAAAATGAGCAAGCTGTCTTATTTCTTCCTCTTTTCCCCAGACGCTTGACCAGCTGCCGCTAACAAACCCAGAGCACTTTGGAACACCAGTCATTGGGAAGAAGTCCAACAGAGGAAGGAGATCGTCTCTTCCTGCGTGAGTGTTTGATGCCATATTTGCCAACGATAATCCGGGGTTGTCCTCGCACTGAAGGGGGCATTGTGAACATCTTGGGGCTCTTGAAAAAGCAGATCAGACTTCTTAATTAAGTGGAAGCTAGACAGCATTCTTTGTGATCGGAGGGCAGGACTTCAGTACCTGCAAAGCTCCTTGCTATTCTTTGTAACTGACAAAAGCAGAATACTGGAAATTATGCAAAATATATTATACATTTACATAATGTATATGGTTGCAGAATCCAGCTTTTCTTGAGTTGATTTGAGTGTCTTGTTTTTATTTTTAAGCATAGAATAGATATGTCCCTACTTTTCTGAAGAAGGACCTAACGTGATTATTTGTGGGAAGGGGCTGTTGGTGATCAGAAACATGGAACTGTAGAAGAAAAACACAAATGAGTTGGGGAGGAGGAAGAGGGAGGAAATAAAATTAAGGGCAGGGAAGTGCTTTTAAAAGCAAGAGATATATTTAAGAGAGCCTGAGACTTGGTTCAGATTTCCTTGGAAGTAAGAAGTGTTGTCTGTTTAACTTTAGAGGTGCTAGACTGAATGAGGGATTGGGGAAATGAGGAAGCGCTCGGTGCTGGGTCAGGAGTGCAGACAAATATAGTTGAGAAAATCTAACACTGACCTGGAAACCTTGTGGTCCTTCCAGCTCAGGGGGCCACTGGGCTGCTTTGTGTGGGCAGAGTCACACTGTAGCCTAAGGTCAGAGCTGCCACTGCCAGACCAGTGAACCCTCTGACCTTCAGCCCCCGTTGTTCGCTGCATGGAGCAGCAGCAGCAACGGATCCGAGGATTCCTGTTCTAGCCCCGGCATCTCCTCTTCAAGAGCCAGTCGTACTTGTTAGTATGAGTGATACTTTAGTAGTTGGTTTGTATTCTACTTTTAAAATGGTGTTAAACTGTTTTCCACAAAGGATGGAGGTTACTGAGCAGCTCTTGATGTAATTCAGCCCAGCGTATAGTGGCTGTGATGAGGTTCTGTTCTCCTTTTGACTGTTATCTCCACATTGAGCCTGTCTAAATCGTTATGTCTTTAATCCGGTAGTAATGAAGATGAGAAAGAGGAAGAAAGTAGTGAAGAAGAGGAGGAGGATAAGAGACGTCTTAATGATGAATTACTTGGCACCATTGTCAGTGTGACACCCAGCTCTGAGAAGGCAGACTGGTATCCAGCTTTGGTAAGTAAAAAATATATTAGGGTAGCATTTCTCAAACTGTGGGTCAGGACCTGGTTTCTGGTGGGTCCCGCAAAGCCTCCAATGAAAACATGATTAATGGAAAGATCAGATAACTAATTGCCTCAAGCCCTGCAGCTATTCAAAAATCAGATAGCTGATAATTGCCCTACAAGCAGCTGAGTTCCTGGAGTTTGCAAGCTTGTGTAACACTCACTGTACCCGCCGGAGAAGGTAAGGCAGCATTGGGGGCAGGCAGTGGACACGGAGGGGGTGAAACTGGACTGGGAGGGGGAAGGAATGGGGGATGGGGAGGCTGGAAGAGGGGGTACATCAGGCAGTGATGGCACGCGCAGGATCCTATCCTCATCAGCCTCTCTGCCCCCTTTTTCTCCTTAGACTTGTACCAGCTCTTTAGCTGGCGCAGGTCCAAGGAGACCCATTGGCAATTGGGAGGCTTACGGGGAGGTAAGGGTATTTTTCTGTTACCACTTACAATCTCCCCCCACCCCGGATGCAGTGGTAGCCTTGGCGCGGCTGCATTGGCAGCGGGGGTGGGGGCTAATGATTACTTATCTGAAGACTTAAGCTTCCAGAAGCAAGAGGCGGTAGTTTCTGGGCAAAACTCTGTCTTTTCCCATGAGATGTAAATGGAGTAAATGTTCTTTATCTTCCATGCTCTTTATCTGACCATCTGGGTAGGTGGCACAACGATAAATACAATGGGTTGTATCTTAAGGAGCCCCCACTTTGTGCCCATCTTCAGTACTTCTGAAGGTTGGGGGGGGGGTTGCTGTGGATGCTGTTGGATGTGGCAAGGGGGGAAATATACTGTGGCAGTTTCTAGAGGGTAGCTCTTCTCATAGAAGCTGCCTCTGTACTGTTTTGGGGAGTTTCCCCATTGCTTTGCAGACTTGCCCTCACCCCATGTGTCCCATACAGTGCTTTAGTATTGAATTCATATTTCATCTGAAACAAGAGCAATCTAGGTGACTACAGTAAACATTGCAATATCCAGCACATGATGACCCAAAAACCCCTACTATTGGCTCAGCGAGCTTACAACCCCCAACTTCCAGTTTGCAGGCGTTGCTGCTGACAACTATAGCAGCGGAGACATTCTAATACCGTATCTGGAGGATTATAATATCCAGCAACCCTTCAGTACCGGAGATGCTGGATATCGCAACGCGTACTGTATGTGGGTCTATTGAGAGGGAAAAAGATCCAACATAGGGTAATAACTAATACAGCAATACCTCTTCCTAAACTGCTTCCAATAATACTGTTTCGTTACAGGACTTTGTCCTGGGTGTAATTTTTACTGTATCGTAAAAAAGGCTAAAATCCATAAAACCATTCAGCATTTCAGTGCAGAAAAGTCCAGCGATCTGCACTCTGCTTTCAGCCAATGAGAGCTGCATATTCTGGCTAGATTATTCTGTGCCATTGAGAATGGTGTATTCCGACTAGCATGGGGGCCATATGTTTCCTTCCCCACTGGTTCCTTTCCCGAAACAGCTTCTGGTAGCAATCCACCTTAGCTGCCTTCTTCAACAAGAAGTATGAGTTCTTCTGTAGGTCCCAGGCATGAGTCGCAGCCTGACTCATCCTCCTTGGAGTAGCTCCTCCATGTTCTTCCACCATTGCCATATATGAGGAGTGACAACAGTGATGGCCAAGTATGCAGCAGGCTCTGACTTAATGCACTGGTGAGTACGGTACTTTGAACACTTCTATTTTAGAACAGTGTTAGGGTTACCTCCTATAGCACTCTGTTTTCCAGAAACGCATTCACAGTGTTAAGAGAGATTCTTTAGAACTGACTCTTTAAAAAATTCTATTAAGTAAAAATGTGATTTGTTTTTATTAAAGTTGGATTTTAAAAATTTAAACCAAAAAACCCATGTTTTATTTATCCCAGTCTGGCTCTCTTTCTCCCCCATGTCTCCCATTATGATCTTTGAGGTTCACCAAAGTGTGTGTTGTAACCATCTGTGCATAAGGTTCAGCTGTCAAGAGTAAAAAGACTTGCAGCACAAACCTGCACAAGTATGTGCAGCCAGCCTAAAGGGCCAGCAGCCGCATCTTGTGCTGATTGTGCCGGTGCGGCCTGGGGGCACCTCTGAAGAAGGGGACGGATGTCCCCTTCCCTGGGTGTAAGCAGGCCGGGGGGCCTATGAGCCTTGGATGCCCACCAGCTCCAGAGCCAGCATGCGTCTGTGGAGGCCGTGTAAGGCCAGCCTGGGTTGCGACGGGGCATTGGACAGTCAAAGAGCTGTTGCTGCTGACAAAAAGCTGCAGAAGCCCTCTGAGAGAGAGAAAGAGAAAGCAGCAGCCGGCACTCTGTAAGAGGGAGTTGCCTGTCAGTCAACGTGTGGGAGGTGAATACCAGCGAGAGGCCAGAGCGTGAAAGGAAACATCTGGAAAGAAGCATCCTATGAAAGATTAGGACATTTATTGTAATGTAAAAACAGTTTGGTTCAGAATTGCCTGCCTGTGTAAACCGCCTTGAATTAAAAGTCAGAAGAGAAATCCAGTGACCAAGAAAGGTGGTATATAAATACTGGAATAAATAAATATCAGTGCAACTCTGCACTGATATCCCCACCCAAGGCTGGCCAATAGCCCCCCCTCCCTCGCTGCCCCGTCCCCACCCCTGCACAGAGCAGCCTAGGTCTTACCTGGGTCATCTGGCGTAGGTCCGGGCCGCTTGGGAAGTGAGTGATGCCACTTCTACGATGCCTTAGGCCGGCGGATTGCTCACTCTGCCGACCTAAAGTTACACAAGTAGTGGCTGCCCTCCTTCCTTGGCCCTTTGCAGTCATAGCAAGGTACTCAGTTCCATGCAGACTTGCAGTAGTTGAAGACTGAGCACCCTTTGGAAGTGATATAAGGCTTCCCTGTTTGTTCTGGCCTTCAGGGCTTAGAGCAGTGTTTCCCAAACTTTTTCAACCTGCGGCTCCCTTGACCATTGCCCACGGCTCCCCATTACATTATCCCTACCAATTGGCATTGCACTGTTTTCCGAGAGGATTCTGTGGCAGTCCAGGGCTCCCCTGGCTGATTTCCATGGCTTCCCTGGGAGCCACGCCTTCCAGCTTGGGAACCACTGGCTTAGAGGATAAATTGACAGAGGGAACATATAATGTAAACCAGTGATATCTGCTGAAAGATGAAAAGTGACTCTGTGTTGCTGACTTGATTTTTACTGGTCATTCTTTCTAAAAACAAGTTTGTGTATGGAACTAGCTGTTGTATTTAGATTTGCTGTGATCCAGGTATAAGCACTTGCAAAACCTGTATATGTGTGTTGGGGTTTGGTTTGCCACAATTGGGTTTTTTTGTAGCAGCGCTTTGCACTGCATCAAAGATTATAGTGGTATTTCCCACGGTTTTGGAGGAAACTTGTTTGGTGCAGAGACTCGGAATGCTAGCTAGCTCTAGCAGCAGAAACCAAGCTCTAGCTCTTGTGCTTGGTTTCACAATTGAGTTGGACCTTGACTTAAATAGTTGCATTTATTTTGTGTGTGTGTGTGGAGTGCAAAGATTTAGGGACTGTTGTCAACAGTGCAAATAATCCATAAGAACATAAGAAGAGCCCTGCTGGATCAGGCCAAAAGCCCATCTAGTCCAGCTTCCTGTGTCACACAGTGGCCCCACCAGATGCCTCAGGGAGCACACAGCCAACAAGATAACCTGTTTCCCGTTGACACTCCCTTGCACCTGGCACAGAGAAAACCCACTTCTAAAAACCATTGACAATCCCTCATGGTTCTGCCTCTGTAATGATGTAGTTTCCCCTCTTGTAATTATCTCAAGTGATGAGACTCTGTGGGAAAGGTGGAGAACTTGAGTAGGGTCAGAATATGCAAATAGAGGCCCAGTTCAGCCGTAATGCAAAATCATGGTTTCTTGTGATCAGGATGAGCCTTGGCACTCCCCCTCCCCATTTCTTTGTATACATGAGGGGGGGATTTGAAAGTTTCGAGTCTCCAGTGTTAGTTGTTAGTTGTCCTCCTTTGAATGTGCTTCAGCTTATCAATGTCCTTCTTAAAATTGGTGCCTTATTCCAGCTGAGGTGTGACTAGTGGCAGAATTGAGTGGAATCATTACTTCTCCTGATCTGGACTCTCTATGCCTCTGCTAAGCAGTCCAGCAATGCAGTAGTTACTGTTGCAGCTGCAACATACTGCTGGCTCACATTCAGGTTGTGATCTGCTAGGGCACCTAGACCTTTTTCACACATCGTGCTGCCAAGCCAGGTTCCCCCATCCTGTACTTATGCCTCTTACTGTGCAATCCTAGTCGAGCAACCGCTGTGCTGGCCTAGGGTGTCTCAAAAGCACCGTAAAGTACTCCACGACACTTGGCGAGTAAGGAGGGCCAGCAGGAAGGCTTATGCTGTCCCGCGGGAGCCATACTCTGTCAGGAGTACCTGACAGAGTAGGTGGGCCCCCACAAGGCAGTGCAAGGGCGGGGAGTTCTGACCTCCCCCTTCACAGGCTTGAAAGCCCAGCATGGGGCTCCTTGGACTTGCACCAGCGATTTTGCTGAGGCCTTACCCGGGGTAAGGGGATGAATGTTCCTTCCCTCGAGGAGACCTTCTGCCAGCTCCTTCCCAGCGCAGTCCCACTGCTCTGGCGCTGGTTAGGATTGGGCTGTTTTTTTCCCCTGTGTGCAGGACTTTTGTTTCCATTGAACTTCATCTTGGTTAGTTAAGTAACAAACCAGGATTTGAAACTGCGATTTTACCTAACTATGGTTGAAACTAAACCACAGTTCTCATGTAATGACATTTCATTCAGACCAAAAGGGAAAGCATTAAGTAGCCTCCTCATGTGTGCAAAAAGAGGTAGAGCCCTTGGACTCTCACGGTCTTGTTCTCTGGTTCAGACCAGAGAAACTATGGCCTGGTTCAGGCATAACGAGAAATAACAATGCATTGTGCATTGTGCAATGTTGAAGTTCTGCGTACAGATTTTAAAATCAGCAGGGTCCTTTGATTTGCTGCAGGAGGGGGCTGTGGTCGGTAGCCCCTGTATGTAGCTCCTTGTGCCATTTAATATGCTTGTAGCCCCTCTCGCATGACAAGGGATTGTGTTGTTCAAGAGCTTCAGTCTCAAAACAGTGAGACAAATACTGTACCACAGTGCTGGTGAACAAGCATTTAAATGCTAAGATTGTACACTGTGTGAATGAGCTTCCTGGCTGAACTTCCCTGCCCAGCCTTGACTGATTCAAGCATGCAGGATTGAAATTACATGATATGCTTAAACTCCGACTGACCTTTGCTTATGATATAGGAGTCCAAGATGTTTAGACTGAAGGAACTAGTAAGAGTAACCTCTTAACTGTAAACCTGACACATGATCTTGGAAGAAATAGTAAATAAAATTGGAAGTAATTTTATGGCTGTTTGTGGTGCCTTCTTTCAATGCACAAAATGAATTTAAAGATAGCTACTTTCTAGGTAGTCTGTCCTATGATTGCAGAAGAACACAATACTTTCCTGTCTTAAGGACTGTTTTGCGGATCAAACTATGCTCTAGTAGTCTACCTAGTCCAGCGTTGTGTTTGACAGTGGTCAACCAAATGCCATGATGTCGGTGTGAAGGTGGTGGCCTTTTCCCAGTTTGTCTACAGCATCTGATAGAGGTATTCTGCCTCTTGGAATTCTGCCCACATGAAAGCTTGGTTTAACCTGCGGTTAGTGCAGAATACTCACCACTTGATTGAAAGATTCCTACCCCACGTTTTGATCAGAATGGTCCTCTAGTGGGCTTACAGGAACAACTGAGAGCAGTCCAGAGTGCCTTGGTCCTCTGGTGGACTCTGACTCGCTTCTCCATTCCCTTGGCAATGTGGCAGATGGATGGTTCTCTTTCAGGCAGTGAGAGGCAGGTGAGCTCCCTGCAGCTGCTCTATCCTTTGGCTGATAGTGGAGGCTAGGCTGACCTTCCTCTTGCCATGGTGTTTATCCTGGGACACAGGTGCAGCCACCCAGGGACTCTTGGCCAATGGCAGAAGCCAGAAGATGCCTCCATTTGCGTCTGCAGTCCTGGGCAGCGTGTTCTCTGTCATGTGCAATGTCCTTGTTGTTCAGCTTCATTGCTCCCCATCTGTTTCTGAGCTCAATTCAAACTGCTGGTCATAACCTTTTAAAACCCTACACAGCTTGGGACCATGATATCTACAGAAACTGCCCATTCTTTAGGATTGTATAGAGAGGGCCTTCTGTACGTCCCATCGTTTCAGAGATCTGGTTGGAGATACATAAGAGGGTATTCTACATGGTGGCCCCTAAGATGTGGAACTGGCTAGCTTGGGAAGTTTATCTGGCAAACTGTCTCCCTGCCTTATGGAGAATACATAGCTCCTGGTAGGCCTTGAGTTTTGCTTCCTTTGACTCTTCTTAAACTCATTACGTTTTGGTGCTGCATTCAGTGTTCTTACTACTTATGGCTTTATTCCGTCGTGTTGATTGTGGGTTTAACCTGCTGTGAGAATCAGTGAAAGGGCATTTGCTTTGCCTGCTGCAAGTCTCTGCTTTAATTCCCAGCATCTCCTAGGCAGGTCAGAGAGAAATTCCTGCCTGAAATCCCTAGAGAGCTGCTGCCAGGCAGTGTGGACAATACTGAGCTAGCTGGACCAGGGGTCTGACTCAGTAGAAGGCAGCTTCCTGTGTTTCTGTGAGCCAGCTTGAGATTTCCCTGACTGGAAAGGTGGGATATAAATGTTCCTTAATAAATACCTGTTGATAGACAGACAAACTCCTGGAAGATTGGTCTAAACTCTCTGGTAGTAAATTCAATGTGTTAGTTTTTGATTGAGTGAAGTGCTCTTCTTCTGTCCTGAACTTACTGATAAGTTCAGTCATGACTGTCACTGGGTGTCTTGTCCCCAAGCTACATACGGTGCTATGAGAGAGGGAGGAAAAAAAATATATTTGCTCGGTCGTTACTGTTCTGTCTTGGAGTACCTGTATATTTCTTGGGAAGAATGGTTACCGCTGGGAGTTGCCATAATGGAAATGAATTATTTTAATGAGAGCTGACTTTTTTTCCCTTAGCTGGAAGAATAAAAGTCCTCAATGCAGTATATGTTTTGTTTGAAACTTCAGGTCTTATCTCCCAGTTGCAGCGAGGACATTTCGGTGAAAAAGGACCAGTGTTTAGTTCGATCTTTTGCAGATTCCAAATTGTGAGTGTAAAAAATTTTTTTGCTTCTTTCTGCCTCCTTGAGTTGTGTTAAGTGGGATAAAAATCTATTAAATAATCTCCAAGATGTGGGTGGGTTGCCAAAATAAATATAAAACATAATACTAAATGCCCATCTGCCCTGTCAAGTTTGAATTGCAGGCTCCCTCAAACCAGAACCCTTTCTACATGCTCTTATGGTCTCTTCATGCAAGAATTGCTATTTAATTAAGGTGGCATTCAGAACCCATCTGAGATATCACAACTGAATTACTAGGCTACACTTAATTAGAATATTCAAGACCAGCATGAATTTTGTGGAAGACTGGGTTATGGTGCGTGATGATCAATTGCATGTACATGTTTCTTTGGCTGTTCTTTAACATACAGAATACTGTAGTCTGTACATGTTAAAGTCAACTATTAGTGTCCACTTTTTATTTTTGCTCCACACTGTTGAGAGAACACTTGGGATATGTGTAAAACCAGTTGTTCTGTCTTTGTTTTCCCTGCCTTAAAGAGGTCTGAGTTGGAGTTTCTGGTGTGGAAAGAATTCTTTCAACTGTTGCTAAGAACATTTGCCCTCTACCATCCATCCCTCTACCCCATTCAAATGGCCTCTGACTGAGAAGTCACCTTCCAGAGATCGAGACCCACAAGGAAATATTGTGTGTCCCCTGCCCCTTTATTTAAAAAACAAACAAGAATGTAGACCGGGGTGGGGTGGGTGGGTGGGTGTTGGATACTTGTCAAATGAATAAAAAATATTGCTGATGACTTTCATATGCTAGCTAGGCAATTCATTACTTTCCTTTCAGTAAAAAGGCAGTGATCCTGTCAAGGCTGCCTTCACAAAGAACAGTCATTCTCGTCGGCTGAACACTACTTCTGCTTGTCATGAGAACTGAAAAAGAAGTAAAAACGTGAATACATGAACTAGGAGCATGTTTTTCAGAGAGCAGTGCATAATAGAGCAGTTGGCTGACTTTGAAAATTGGTAACTTGGGATGAGAAGTAATGAATCCATGCTAGAGCAGGGATTTGAACTCTTATCCATCCACCAGCTCTTGTCTTGACATTCACATTGTTATTTTGTAAGTCTCTAAGATCAGTGTTTCCCAAACTTTTTTGACCCGCGGCTCCTTTGACCATTGGCAACTATTGGCCACAGTGCTCCCCATTACATTATGTTGATGTCTGCCAATTGGCATTGCACTGTTTTCCAAGAGGATTCCGTGGCACTTCCCGGCTCCCCTGGCTGGTTTCCGCAGCTCTAGATAATGAATCGTACTTCATTTTTGTGACTTGGTGTTATGACTTTTGTTATAGTTGGTGACTTAGAATGATGTTGCTAATACTTGGTTACATTTAGTACGTGGATTTGTTAGTCTTATTGAATTTAAATATTGAAATCTGCTCTGCAGTTGGAAAATGGAGATTGTGAGATTTATCACTAATGGACAAATGGATACTAATGATACCGGCACACAAAGGGATACTTCTAATAATGGACAGTGAAATAACTTGGCCATCTTTTGAGTGTGCTGAATATAATTGTAAATTGTCTTGCAGTTATTCAATAGCAAGAAAAGACATTGAGGAATTGGACATCCTGAACATTACAAAGTCTGAATTGTCTTCTAAAAAAGGTAAATTTCAACAATTACTCTTTTAAAAACAAGTTAGCCATTCAAAATTGTTTTAATAGAGTGTGATACTAAATGTTGAGTTGCAGTTAATGTCAGTCTAGCAGCATTTGCACTTCAGTCCTAAACTACATTTTCCTCCATGGGATAAATGCTTGTTTCCAGTGATGGTGCTTAGGATCACAGTCTTGCACCGTGAGGAGTTGGCAGGCTACAGCCCGCAGGCCGGATCTGTCCCACCAGCTGAAGTCATCCGACCCACATGGAGCTCGGCTTGGGAGGCAAAGCCTCCCGCCCAGTTTACCACACACCAGACAGGGAATGGCAGAGTTGTGCCTGCCCAGGCTCGTGGAGTCCCTATGCTATAAGCATTCATGGTCCAAAGCCCACTTCTTTCATATGCTAGAATGTAACAGTTGCCTCACGTTTCAGTTACTGTTATGTACACAATTGGGATGGGGGGGGGGGTGAAAGGAACAAATCTTGCCCTTCCACAAAGCATTTAACACATGGAGAGTTGATTCTGAGCTGGTTAGGAGGGGCTGTAGCTCAGTAGTAGAGCACTGTGCTGTTCTTGTAGAAGGTCCATTGCACTTCCAGATGAACAGATCTTGCATAGCATGGTTGGGGAAAGAGTCTAGGATGTGATCTTGTAAAAATATTGCCAGTCAAAATAGACATTACTAGTCCCATAATCTAATGCAGCGTCATAAGGTCTGGTGTTTTGTCTAGTCCAGGGGTGGCCAACCTTCCACTATTAGGGCCCCTGTGTTCTTAAGCGTTGTGTAGAAGACAATTGTGGCAGCTGTAAGTGCTGATGGTGCTGCTAAAGCAGCTGCACCTGCTGAAATGCCCTCACCAACACAACCGTTAAAGGGCCAGGAGCATTCATGTTGAAAGGTTGGACACCCCTGGTCTAGTCTATCAAAGCTCATGAAATCTGGGATTTTGAGAACACTGTCCTAAACAGGAATGATGGTGGAACAGCTTTTGCTATTCTTAAGAATGTTGTCATGTGAATATCTTAAGCATTTAGTAGACCACGTTTTAATGTAAATTTTCCAGTTCTTATAATATGGAGTGGCAATTCCAGGCTGTTGATACCTGAAAAAGGAGCCAGTAATTGTGTGTTCTGGTTTCATTTTGTAATACCAGATTAAATTTGTGGCTATTGGTTGATTGTGTTAAAAGGCAGGGATTACCTTTTAACCTCCTACTTGACAGCTCAACATTGACTTCTGTGAATATAAATGGCTCAGGAAAGAATCAAGGCCAAGTGCTAATTGGTAATGATAGTTTTGATTCTTAGTACCTTGAATGAGTAAGCACGGGACGTTTTCCTCTGAAGGGTTACAAGAAGCAAGCTTCTTCTTCAGTCTGAAAGTTATACCTGCTAATTGGAAGATGGATATGCGTGAAATCTTAGAATCCTCCAGCAGTGATGAAGAAGATGGAGGAGAGGCAGGAAGTGATGAAGAAGAAGAAGAAGAGGAAGGAGAAGACAAAGAAGAACATAAGGAGGAAGAAGTAGTAGTGGTAAGTGTGCGGCTTTTACTGCTTACAAGTTACAGGTTTGTGACATAACGTGCCCCCTCAGCATTAGTGTTTCAAAGCATGTTTGAAAACCATTTTCAGAAAATCTCACAGCCTGATCCAGTGAATGCTTACATTTAGTTGGTCCAGTGGAGTCTTTTCCCAGGTAAGTAGGTATAAGATTACAATGCTGGTGGTGAAACTGAATTCAAACAAAATAAAACCAGAGTGAATAATGACCTGGTCAGCAAGAGGACTGTAGAAACATTCCAAACCATGGAGTCCCTATTTGATTAAGGAACCTGTCTTGCTCTAATGGATGGCAGGCCCTGCTCCCTGACTTGAGGAGGTCTCCTCCTCCCCACTCCCTGCCTTTCTAGGGGAGGACTCTTCTCATTGGGGATAAAAAGCAGCTACTGGCACTGGGTGGTCATATGAGAAGAAACAAGGTCAGTTGGAGCAACAGCAAAATTCCCCAAACCATCTTGGGACATCACGGATATTCTGTGTAAGAGGAAAGGTCTGCTTGTTCAAGATGTGCTTGTGAGACAATTGACTCCATTGGTTTCTTTCTTGAACATTCATTGGGTTGTATCCTACTGCTTGACACAACTGTTTTCTGTGACCAGGAGCTCTTGGAATCTGCTCTTGGAATCTGTATTTATATGCTGCCTTTCTTGTCAGATTTCTCCTCAGACTTTATTCAAGGTGGTTTACGCTGGCAGGCTTTTCTAACCCCCGTAGGGGTTTTTACAATATTGTTCTATTAGCATAGAACCCTTTACATTCTCCAGATGTTTCCTTCAACAGTGTGATTATCTCTCTGGCTACACAACACATGCCATAAGAAGATAACAAGAGCCCTGCCGGATCAGGCCAAAGGCCCATCTAGTCCAGCTTCCTGTATCTCATGGTGGCCCCACCAGGTGCCTCAGGAAGCACACAAGACAACAAGAGACCTATATCATGTTGTCACTCCCTTGCATCTGGCATTAACTAACACCAGGAGGTTACTTATCCCCATCATGGCTTGTAACCTGTGATGGACTTTTCCTCCATAAATCTGTACAATCCCCTTTTAAAGGCATCCAGGCCAGGTGCCATCACCACATCCTGTGGCAAGGAGTTCCAGAAACTAATTACACGCTGGGTAAAGAAATATTTTTCTTTTGTCTGTTTTAATACTCCCTCCACTCAATTTGAGTTGATGTCCCCTAGTTCTCGTGTTGTGTGAGAGGGAAAAGAATTTCCCTCTATCCATTCTCCCCAACCCATGCATAATTTTATACGTCTCAATCATGTCCCCCCTCAACCACCTTTTTTTCTAGACAGAAGAGCCCCAAATGCTGTAGCCTTTCCTCATAAGGGAGATGCCCCAGCCCACTAATCATTTTGGTTGCTCTCTTCTGCACCTTTTCCAGTTCTGCTATATCTTTTTCGAGATGTGGCGACCAGGACGCAATACTCCAGATGTGGCCTTACCATCGATTTCTACAACAGCATTATAATAATTCTCAATCCCCTTTTTAATTATCCCAAGCATGGAATTGGCCTTCTTCACAGCCGCCGCACACTGGGTCTACACATTCATCGACTTGTCCACCAGTACCCCAAGATCTCTCTCCTGATCCGTCGCAGACAGCTCAGAACCCATGAGTGTGTATGTGAAGTTTTGATTGCTTGCCCCAATGTGCATCACTTTACACTTACTTACATTGAAGCGCATCTGCCATTTTGCTGCCCATTCTCCCTGTCTGGAGAGATCCTTCTGGAGCTCTCACAATCACTGATGGTCTTCACCACCTGGAAAAGTTTAGTGTCATCCGCAAACCTGGCCACCTCACTGCTTATCCCGAACTCCAGGTCATTTATGAACAAGTTAAAAAGCACCGGACCGATCCTTGAGGCACACCGCTTTTCACCTCTTGCCATTGTGAAAATTGCCCATTGACACCCACTCTCTGTTTCCTAGTCTTCAACCAATTCCTAATCCATAGGAGGACCTACCCCCATATTCCCTGACTATGGAGTTTTTTCAGGAGCCTTTGATGAGGGAGCATGTCAAATGCTTTTTGGTCGTATAAGACTCACTTTTTTCTCCTAATTTAAGTTTTTAAACTAGGGGTGCGTCTTATAATCAGGCTGTTGCAATTTATTGCCAGTGATTTAATTATTATTTTTTTAATAGCACCAAACTTTAAGGGAGCGTCTTATAATCAGATGCGTCTTATACTCGGGACAATACGGTAATATTCATGGGTTCTCCCGCATCCACATGCCTGTTGACTTTTTCAAAGAATTCTAAAAGGTTTGTGAGGCAAGACTTCCCTTTACAGAAGCCATGCTGGTTCTCCCTCGGCAAAGCTTCTTGTTCTGTATGTTTTACGATTTTATCCTTGATGAGTCTTTCCACCATCTTCCCTGGACCAGATGTTAGGCTGACCGACCTGTAGTTTCCCGGGTCCCCTCCCCTTCCTTTTTTTTAAAGATTGACGTCACATTAGCTATCCTCCAGTCCTCTGGTACAGTGGCCATTTTAAGGGACAAGTGCATATTTTTTGTCAAAATATCAGCAATGTCACCAACTTGCAAATATCAGCAACTTACTATCAATAAGTTGCAAATATCAGCAACGCATTCTGATGGCAGTGCCATCAGAGTTTGCCCAACAGCGACTCTTTTCTCTCACAGAGGGTTAACTCAGCTTGTCGGCAGCTTCCAGTTGTCTCGAACTGGTTTTGTCTTTAGCTTTTTCTTCAGGCAAGGCAGCAGCTCAACCACTAGACAACATCTCCTATAAAAATGTTACATTTTTAAAGTTTGCCTTGGAAACTTTTTTAAAGAAATTATGTTCAGTAAATTAAAAGACTTCTTTAAAAGTTGAAGACCTTTTTTTAAACAAATGGCTCTGAAGTATGGTTTATACTGCAGTGTCCTTTATATTGCATGTTTAACTATATCTGTCTTTTCACTGCCTTGCTCCTTGATGCTCTGTGTGTTGTCTGTGCCCCCAGATGGGCTAATGTTATGCTTTTTCCTTGGGACTTGGGCATAATTCTCTAGTATTTTGAAATTAAACACATTTCTGTGTTTTTAGTAGTTGCACAATTTCACACTTCTAGAATACTAAAACAGACAGGTGAAAATAATCTTTTAAAAAAAGACCCAACCACCTGTACTGAACGCAGGCAGGCAGCCAGTAGTAACATGAATACATGCATCTTAACTCCCACTTGCAAGAGCTATGCTAGTGGAACCTGGAGGTCATCACAAATGTTCTGTTGCATATTTTAAATCTCTGCACACTTTTTTCCCTTTTTAATTTAGATGGCTATATTCATGTTTTAGCCTCTCTCAGCAGGCAATGTGAAACCACGGGAGACCAAGCAAGCTTTCTTTCTGTACCGTCTCTAGGAGTCAAGAAACCAACCTCTAAGAAGTGCTGAACTTATGTTAACTTTTTCTTTCAATACTCATGAGGGCTGGAATCTTTGTTTCTGCATTAAATCTCCTTGGATTTTTCTGTTTCAATAGCTGCCACTTTTAAAGAAGAAACAGCATAATGCTACTTTTATAACACAATACAGTATTTCCATTGCAAGACCTGAATCTGTGGGTCTCAAACTCCTTTTTGACAGCTTTTCATAACTTGACTTTTTTCACAGTAAGATAAAATGGCCCAGGAAAAATTAGTTGAAATTGAAGTTCTTCTCTCTCTTCCTCTCCCTCCCCCTCCCCCAGTAATAATTGCACTTTACTGGAAGAGAAAATGCATTTGGGGAAGAATATGTTACCCCCTTCCTATAAATGTTTAAAGCATGAACACACAGGGTGGTATGAGGCTGCAGGCTCGGGGGGGGGGGGAAGGGTGTGTGTATCCATTGGTCTGAGTGCCCTAGCATGTGCTTTCAAATAAAATGTTGGTGAATGAGAAGTGCATGTGGAAATTGTGCTAATAAAATGTAGAGTTGTCTGTCTGTATACAGTGTGTGTATTAGGCTAATCGTTTTAATGTAGACAGAGGTCAACATTGCTTGCCATGGCAAGTGAGCTGCCATCCTTTGGTAAGCATGATAAGCCCCTGCCTTCCTCCCAAGTTTGAGGGATTTGACCATTCTATTCCAAGGTGTCTGGACCAAATTCCACTTCCAACTCTGGAGGAAGAAGGTGGGAATTTCTTTGGTCATTGTGTTTGTGGGGTGCTTGGCATACCTGGCAAGTGCAAAGCCAAGCCAACAGTCACCTCGTCTCACCCTCCAACTTGGCACTAGAGGGAGGAAGTTGGAGGGTTTGCTTTGTTGCCTATGCAAGGGGTGCTTTGCAAACACAGCAGCCTGTTCTCCAGAAGAAGCTGGGAGGGGATCAGTGAATTGTCCCTGGCCTTGTCTTGCAGTTTTGTGATCTCAGGTACCAGGGTCCCATCCCTCTTTGCCCCATGAACAAAATTTGATTCTGGGTGGAGGAGCATTTTATATCTGAGGCAAAGTTGCACTGCAGTTGAAACACCCCCACCCCTTTTTCAGTCTTCTTGGTATAAGAGTGTGGAATTGTGTAGCAATAGAAAAATAAACTCACCAGTTGAAACATGGATAAAAGGGGAGAAATAGATTGTGGTACCGTTTTATGCGCCTATCCTACCCATTGCATGGAATTTCTGGTTCAGATCTCTCACCATGGTCATAAACTCCCAAGGGTGCCTTGCTAAGCCTTGCGCACTGTCTCAGATGTAGTATGGATGGATTAACACGGCTTATTTTACAGGGTTGTTATTGAGATAAAATATTTGATGTACTTAGAGTATAGAAGGAAACAGTTGTGATGTATTCTTCAGAAAAGTCTGCCCTCCAAGAGCCTTGATATATACTGGTATGGTCTTAATAAGCATCAGAAAAACAAGTTGGGACTTTACTCTCAAATTGAAACTTTTTGAGGGATCTCCTTTGGCTAGAAACTTTTAAATTTTAAATGAATGAAGCTGGGGATTATTCTGAATTGCTCTCTCATATTCTAGAGCTTGCGGGTTCTGCGTTCCTTTCCATCAGAGTATGAAGTGGACTTTGTAAAGAAGGCAAAACTAAAACTTGCTCTTCCCCCTTCTGGCATGGAGATGTGAAAAGCTTTTCCTTGCAAAAATGTGTGTACCATGTATAGGAGTAGATCCTGTTGCATATACTGATATATGATAGCACAACCCTATGCACATTGACTCAGAATTAAATTGCAGTGTGTTCAATGGGGGGAGCGTGCATAGGATTGCAGCCTTATTTGTATAAACAGCGCTTTCGTTCCCTTTGTTCAAACTACCACCTCAGAATGCTCGCAGCCGGCAATTGGCAGCCCTCACGTTCCACTTGAACAGAGGGCTGTCGATAACACCTGAACCCGGAAGTGACGGCACTTCCAGGGCGCAACAAGCTCCCATACCCCCTGCGGCACGGGAGCTTGTTACACTCCTGCATCCGCGGATGGCCAATCTGTGGCTAAGGAGGGCTTACTGTACATACCTGTCACACGCAACAGTGCAAAGAAGTACAATGGTACAATGGTACATTTCCTTACTGCAAAACAGCATCGGGGGTGTGATTTAGAATGGGAGAAGTAGTTCAGTGGTACTTAACACACCCCTGGCTCATCATTCAATTTGTATTATTAGCAAAAGATTTGTGTAATATGCAAATAGGACTGCTTGGATCTGAGGAACTGGAATATGGCAACCCTACCAGTGAGAGGCTCCTAACTCTTCTGGGCTTGTGTCTGCCCCGGCCTCATGGGGACCTTCAAGCTAGCTGCAACGTGTGTGTTGTGTTCTTTTTCCTTCTCATTTGCTTGCAGGCAAATCTTTGTTCTCTTAGTTAATGTATGAGTGAGCGAATTCGGACATTGGCGTGGCCTGCTTTTGGCCTGCTGAGACTTGTTTTCATGTTCTCGATTTAATTTTTTTAAGTTAGAAAATGCTGAAATTTATTAAATATGTTTTGCTCTGGATTCATTAAGAAGGCTGAAGTGGTTTCTGCAAGAGACGGTGGTGAAACATTACAGTTCAGTTTCCAGAAAATAGAGCTATTTTTCTTGGTCTCGCCAATATCCTGCAGTTTCATGTACTCTACTTTGTGTGTGTCTCTGTCTGGTTTAAATCTTGGGTTGCTTAGAAAAACAACACAAACTTTCAGTTTGTGCACTATAATGTGGAATGATGAGCCTATTTAAACCAGAAAATCAAGAGAAACTTGGATGTGTTTCCCTTTCGCACACGCACACATCCCCCCCCTCCCCGTCTGTGGTCTTGTAAGCCTGAAAACAGAATGGCTGTTCATGCTTAGAGGCTGCCTACGGGGTTGCCATGGTGACGCACTGTTGGTTTCAAGTGAGCATGCTCTGAAAAGAGAGGAAGATTTAGCAGAGGCTTGGCAGGCTGCCCGGGGAGGCTTGCCAGATGCTTTGAAATGGGCTGTCTCTTTCTTTTCCTTTCATGTAATGTCTGATTTTTTTTCTAATTAATATGGAAGAGAATGTAAGCAATGCTGCATAACGGTGGATTCGGTGCAGTGGGAGAAAGAGAGCAAATATTTGCAAGTTAGGCTGAAGTACATCGAGGCACCGCAAGCAGATTAGGTAGAAAAGGGAAAATATAACCATTATACACTTGAGAGAGAGAGAATGCAGCACCTGGGTAAGGACTCTTTGCATGTTCAGTCTGTAGCATTAACCATTTTGATCATCGCGATTGCTGGCTTGTGGGGGTGGGGTTTAGATTTTGTAAGTTTCGGATCTTTTTCAGCAGTGTGGTAATGCATGCCACCCTCTTTTCCCTTTTCGAACACACCACACACACACGCACACACACACATCTATTTTTAGATATTACTGTGCCATAAAATAATGGCTTTTTTTCTTTTACAAAATGGAGTCACTTTCCATGCAAAAACCCTAATACCAAGCAAAGTGTAAGAGCTTGATCGTTTGTGGAATGTGGAATCTCTTTCCCCCCTCTCTTTCTCCTCCCTCCTCCTCTTCCCCCTCCCTCATGTTGTTATACAGAGTGAATAGGCCACATTTTTGCAGGGTGTGAACTGTTGCAGACTGTACTGGTTTTTTTTGTGGTGGCATTTGTAGATATCCTGTTTTGTGCAGGTAAGTGAATATCAAGGACAGCGCAGTTTGACACAAGCTAATATTTTTACCTCTTTTTTTTTTTTGCAGCTGATGTCTTGCTCCAAAGAGCTTCTACCTCTCAAACAAAAGAGGGAGGGAGAAGGAAGCTTTGTTTAAAAAATAAAAACTGTAATCCTGTGGGGTAAACCGATTTTTTTTCTAGGCCTAATTGGAAGAAAATAGCTAGGTTAATATGGGAAGGTAAAGTACATTAAAAAGAGAGGTGGTAATAGGAAAATCTGCAGAATCCATTGTTTTGTCCAGCAGTACAGATTTTTTTTAAACAATCCAGTGAAGGTCCAGAGATGGAGATAGCTAGTAAAACACTGGTACTAGCTTTTAAATTGTCAGCAGAAAATAGTCATATTAAATCATTAAGTCAAGGTGATAATTTTGGGTTCTTAAATGTAGACCAGTCCTATTTTTCTCTCCCCCCCCCCCCCCATCCTTCTGAGAATGTTCAGGCATTTTTTATCTAATAATTTTTTTTCTTCTAGGAACATGCATCTGAAGTAAAATATGGTCCAAAGTAACCCAATGAATAAACGAACAATGTGGCGTTTTGATCCACTTCATAAAATTGAGTATTACATGTTCTGCAATTCATTTTTAAATTAATGGGGCGGGGTTCTTGTGTGTGTGTGTGTGTGTGTGTGTGTGTGTGTGTGTGTGTGTGTGTGTGTGTGTGTGTGTGTTAAATCTGAACTTGCCTCTGTACTGAGATGTTGTCATTTGATAGTTTTATTGTCCGTTTTGGCCGTGTAGTGGGTTCCAGGAATAGTGGTCAACCTCCATTTAAATGATGCTGGGTCTAATCCACCAAGCACTGCTTTACTTGCACGTGCTCTGTTGAAATGTGTGGAGCTTGTCTAGTAGCAGTGCTTGATAGGTTGCTCTTGTGGTGCCCCACTTCCCCCCATCACTGCTTGTCAGTGTGCCTTTTCCACATCTTGTTTGATTCTCTGTGAGGTAAGTTAGTGGCCTTAGAAAATCCCTGAAATGCCTAAGGTGAACTGTCGGAATTTGGACCCAAGACTCACTCGCCCAACCGCTACCCATCTCCACTGTGTCATGCTGTCCCCTCCAGGTATAAATACGTATTTCATACATGTAAGTAACTTTGACAGGAAGATATGAATTCAGGCAGATAAGCCAGACACACAGTGTTTCGCAAATACGGGAATCGATGCCATGTAAAAAACAAGAAGCTTGAAGTTTAATAGACTCCTATGCCGTTTGCGGGTTTCCGTTTTCAGGCAGCCGCATATGGAGTAAAATACTTTTAAAATCCAAGGTACTTAGCCCAACGTTTCGTTCCGGCAGCTCGGAACTTCCTCTGGGGTAAATCTAGAAAGATTTGTTGATGATACTGTCCTCCTTTCGCCTACTGTCGTTATAAGTCCAAAAAGCGCGGGAAAGAGTAGCGGTTCAAACAGCGGAAGTTTCCTGGGATGACCCGCGTACCGGTTGTCATTCAGCACTTAGTTGGAGTTCTCTAAGTTGTCAAGCTGTTTCAGCTGTGGGATCGTTCCTCTAGTTATTTTCTTTTTGTTAAAGGAGCCTGTTCTAGTGTAGTCCCAGCTGTCAAACTTGCGGCTTCTTCGCTGTCAATAGGCTCCGTTCTCAATCTTCTTGCCGAACTCTGTTTTTTGTGCACAATCGGCAACCAAATTTTGTTCATAAATATCAGGTCTTGCTGACGATAAGCCAGAACTGACCTAGAATTTTGCTTTCTGAGAAACAGACTTTATGGCAACCTGGTATTTGTCTTGTGTCTGAGGTGACTTGCAAAATCTGTGTGTTGGAAGTCTAAGGTGGCTTTGCTGTTGTCTCAAAAGCTTAGTTTGTATGACACTGTCATTTGCAGTGGCACCCCATGCTACTACTGCCCAGATGAGGTTCTTTTTGTAGTCGTCCAGAAGTACTTCACAACAGTCCTGAGCATTTGCATAACAATTGAAATCTTTCATATTAATGAGTTTCTCAAGTTTTGGAAGGTATTCTTATTGGTCCTCTGTCCAAATCCAAGCCTTCTCTATTTTCCAGAGATGAATGGCTGATTTCAGGTTTGACCAAGTAGGTAGGGGGCCACAAACATTGGAGTTGCTTTCAAAGTAGTGCCGTTTGTGGTTGTCGCCAGTCCCTGTCCCTCTCAACCCTCTGGCCAAGTGCCAATGCATCGTAGAGGAGACATTTTTTCTCTTTTCCATATCTTCCAGTCTATGGAGGAGTGCATGAAACATCATGAGTCTCTCCTGGGACTTCTCCTGTTTCTTACCTTTTCAAAAATGGTAGTAAAATTAGACCTCTGGAAAGAGGATCTATGTGGTGCCAAACGTTCTATTTGCAACAGGCCTGGAGACACGCCAGTGGCGAGCTGGCTAGTGGATTTATGGATGTCTGCAAATGGAACTTCCTGTTCCTTTTGAAATTCAAGCGAAAATTGCCTGCAATTCTAAAATCATCAGTAGGCAGCTCCCATCTTCAGACAGTGGTCCCCTGGATCTCTGGTTTATCAAAACTGGGATGATCAATTTGAGGTGGCCTTGAGGAAAAGGGGAGGAGTCATAGAGGGGTAGTTCAAAGGGCTCTGCTTAAGAAGCAGAAGTGCTGCAGTTATGCCAGCCATCAAACCCCCCCCCCCAATCCCCAGACTGCTTTGGGTCTCCTTTCTCCTTGTGTATGATGATCTGTTGAAGATTGTACCTAGTCAAGCTAAAAGATTCAGTTGTAATGGCGGGCTTTCCAGGCATATTACATTTGCAGGGTTGGGAAAGAAATCTGGTCTCTTTCTCGCATGGCAGTTATAATCTTAGTACTGATAATGTAGGATTTGTCTAGAAGCCTTGACTGCTGTTCTTTCTTTGAACTCCTGTCTTCTAAGTGGCCTTGGTAGATCAAATTATAACTGTACACAGGTGTTGATGCAAAATCATTGTTGAGATACTGTGTAATGATGATTTTTGTGCACAAGGATTTCATAATCTGAAAGTCCTTAAAACCTTGTATACATAAAATCTGAGTTCCACCTTCTGTCAGAATATATTCAATGCCTGTGTGATTGACAGCATCCATATCTACTGCAACATAATTATCACAAAATCCATTTGACGTGTATGTCCTTGTGAGAAGGTGTATATGTCCTTCTGTTGGTGAGGTTTTTTTTTCCCTGGATATAGCGTGTCTTTCATTCTTAGACTGGTCCTCTTCAGCAGTTTCCTAATACTAGATCAATCAGTAGCAGAAATACATATTTGTGACCTCTTGGCTTATTTAGAATGCAAGAACTGAATTATAACCTTTTCCAACATGTTCTAACGCCTCAATGCTTATACATCATGGTGACTTCAGCTAATTATAAATGCTTCAGCTACAATTATAAATGTTTTGCATAAGTCTCTCTATAAATATAGACTTGTTCTTCCTTTGGGGCAGTAGGCAAGTTTTGGAGGGGTGGGGAGGCTTCCATTACCCATGCATATTGGAGACAAAGGTGCCTGTTTACCCTTTTCTTAACAATAACAAAGCACATTGTGTTTTCTTAGTATTCAAAACCCTTGCAGTATTTAAACTGGAAGTATTGAGGGTTGTCATCTAGTCCTATTATGCCTCTTTCAAATTTGTCTGTTGATTGGATGTATTTGTGTGTGGAGCATAAGCCACTGCTCCATGGCCTGAACGAGGATTCCTATTTCCTCCTGTGTACTTGGATCAACACTCTGTCGGTTGCTGTGCTTGCTTTATCAGTTGTTTTTCTCAAAAGAGTTCCCCCTTTTTTCTAAAGAGACATGTTTCTTTGGTTACCTTTGTGTAGAAAGGTACACAATTTATTTTGAATTGTATAAAATACTGAAATTATATAATGCAGGGGTTCTCAACCGGTGGTAGGTGAGCCACCATTTGGTGGTACTTGAACACCTGGCCGCCAAGATGGCGGCCGTGCCGCACTGGAGCCCTAAAAACGGTGGCTCGAGCATGCAGACTTCTCACACTTGGAAAGGTCCTCCCGCTGGTCCTTACTCTCTTTGTTTTCTAGGCTCTGGCATGGCATGTCTCACTTCTATTGGTGGCGAAAACCCAGAAGCAGGTTGTGATGTCATCGCCACTTACTTGCGGTGGTACCATGTAGGTAGCACGCCACACCGACAACGTTGAGAACCCCTGATCTTCATTAAATAAATCTTCAGTGTCTTTCTTTTTTTTTTTTAAAAGCAAGACCACTGATGCTGAATGATTCATTTGAAGAACAGTGGGTTTTATCCCTGGTGCTTCTTCAGGTTGTAGAAGAAGCTCTGCACTCGAGGGGAGGGGTGTTTTTCTCCCCTTCCCTCTGCCTTCCGAAAACTCTTCCTGAGAATCTCCCCTTCTCTCAAAAGTAGATATTTTTTTTGGGGGGGGGTGACTTAGGGAGAGAGGAGATTAATGAAAAGTGTCCCTTGTGCAGATGGAACTTCTTCCATGAAAAGAAGTAGCACCTTACAAAATACCATCTCATTATTTTTATTACCTTGACCCACTCCTGCCCAAGCTGCTGCTATAATAAATCATCATAAAAGTTGCTTAGTCTTACTTTTTTTTAAAAAAAAATGCAAGGCAAAGTAGTAGGACTTTTGACAGAACAGCTGCCTTAATTAAAACAGTATTGGTAAGATAATTATGTCATCGATGGATACAGGTATGCAATATAAATCCATTGCTTCCAAAGAAAGGAGTCGACTTGTAGCTTTGTCGCTTACAAATGAATACGTTTTAAGGCCGAGGTGTGTTACCACTCTCCCTGTGAGATGTTGGGACTTGAACCTGGGCCCTTTTACAAGTAAAGCATGCGATTCAAACCTCCTCCTCCCTGTCCTATTCTGTCTGTTCCTGTATGAAATAGGTTAAATGGCCAAAGAGTACATACGGTATATTCAGAACTTCACTTTCAGTAAAAGTCAGTGCATGTAAATAGAAACCTATAATTACTTCTGTAGCAGCTACACCAACGCAGTTAGGACTTCCTTAGTCTAACATTTGTCTTTCAGAATTCTGCGCCTTTATGCTTGACACACATGGAGTTTAATGCATACATTCTAAAGCGTTTTGCTGTGAAGCGCTATAAAATTCAGTGTGAAGACTGGTGTTTCTCTTCAGGTTGTGAAGTATCTTAAGGTCTTCTGGTTTCCAAGATTTACGGGTAAACAAGCCATGTGTAGATTTTTAATTCCAGCTGAAGTAAAAATTATTCAAAACTGTCCGTGGTTTTACAAGGTTCCCCACGTACAGACAAGAAACAATTAAAACCTGAAGCTAAAAATACTCCGTTTCGCTTCTAAAAGAAGAAACATTTTCTAGGAATAAATCCATAGATATTTAGACCATCTAAATATCTATGGATTTATTCCTAGAAAATGTTTCTTGTGCTCAAAGATACAATAGGTATGGGTTTTTCAGCCATGTGATTTCAGATCTTAAAACTGAAGAAATAAAGATCGATCTTACAGTTGTCAGTAGAAATTCCACTTCCTGGTTTTATCACGATGTAGATCGGGTAAGCAAGACGGATTATCCAAAGCTGACAACGATGAAATTCTTTAGAGTCTTCTAGCGCTTAACGTTTTTCCCCAAGCATTAGGGGCTTCTTCGGAAGCAAAGAGAACCCAGCTACAAGCTGGAAGTGGAATTTCTACTGACAACTGTAAGATCGATCTTTATTTCTTTAATTTTAAGATCTGAAATCACATGGCTGAAAAACCCATACCTATTGTATCTTTGAGCATAACAACTGGCCATGAAAACCTGCATGTATATCTAAAATGTTTCTTGTTTTAGAAGCGAAACGTCGGAGTATTTTTAGCTTCAGGTTTTAATTGTTTCTTGTCTGTACGTGGGGAACCTTGTAAAACCACGGACAGTTTTGAATAATTTTTACTTCAGCTGGAATTAAAAATCTACACATGGCTTGTTTACCCGTAAATCTTGGAAACCAGAAGATAATAGCGGGCCATGAAAGCCTCAGATCTAGTATCTTAAGGTTTTGGCATGAGCACTATATAAGTACTAAATGTAGAATAATTCTTCTTCCAATGGATCAATGTTTTTTTTGACAGAGATGCCACTTCTGTTTAGTATGCAAGACTAAAATCTGCAAATTGTCTAGACTGAGAAAAGTATCTTGGTGGATAAAACATTAATACAGAAAACATTTTTGTTCCTTCTGATGCAAGTTGGGGCCTTTTGGGGGTCCTTATTTTCCGCGAGCATGTAGATATGAAAGTTACTCTGAAAGGGAGGCATTTGCTTAGATAAGTCCAGGAACTGCAGGTCTGCCAGAGTCCGGTCTCTGATCAGGAGGACCTTTTCTCAAGCCCATTGCGTGGATGATGCATTCCGCTAAAATCCCCTCCCGTATATGAGAAACCGGTAGCTACCCTGCAGATGCGTAACATTACAGTCAAACTGTCTTCATGTCTCCTATGCTTTGATGGGATATTAAAATTCATAGCAAATATACTCTAGAAAGCTTAATCCTTGGCATTTTCAGGTTTTTTTAATGTCTGGGTAGGTTCCTCATTATTGACTAAAACCTGGAAACGGACCTCTGTGTTAAGTAACAAGACAGAATGTGAACTGCTTTGAGTACTTGATTCATAACCGATCAAGCTGCCTTACACAACTTCGGACCGTCTGTGCACCTAGCCCAGTGTTGCGAGCTGATTGACATCCCTCTAAGGTTTGAGGCAGGGTCTTTCCCAGCCATGCCTCCTGACACTTTTCTTCTACCACTAAGCTGTGGCTCCTTCTGGAACTTGTTCCAAGTATGGTTTTATCTTGTAGTTCAATTAAGCTGTCTTTTCAGTGGGAAAAACATATACAGTACAGAGATGAATAATGGTTGTAATACAGGGAAGACACACAATGTCAGCTGTTCTTCACTTAATGCCTACATCTTCCTACTTTCTGGACAATGGTCTCTATGCAATGCCAACCTTTCAGGTCCCTACAAAAGAAAATGTAATCATTTGTAATTAACTGGATGTCCAGATCCTGGCAATCTTCATCAAATGTCAACCTTGCAAGTTATTTTCTTGTACCCTGCTTTTCTTCCTGGAGGGCACCCAAAGCAGCTTTATGTTATAAAGTTATAAACTCCAAATTGGAGCGATGGAGTTGTTTTGATACTTACCTTGGTGATTATATTGGCTTGTTTTGTTTTGTTTTTTGTTTTTGTTTTTAACAGATTTGGAGAGTTGGAGTCTGCTCTCCAGGTACAAATACACAACACTGCAGTTAAGACCATCGTTTCTCTTCGAAATATTTGAATATTTCCCTTTTTTTGTTTTGACAGCCTGAGGAAGAGCTTGATCCTGAAGAGAGGGACAATTTCCTCCAACAGCTTTACAAGTTTATGGAAGACAGGGGTAATGTTGCTTAACCTGATTATCTTTAATAATGGGGAAATTTGAAATTAATGCTGAATTGTGTTTGTATTTGGTTGCTGTGAAAGTGCTTTGAACGCTCTTAAGACTGCACTCCTGTGTTTACTCAGGATAAGTGCCACTGAGTTCAGTGGGACATATTCTGAGTATGCATACAGAAGACCTGTAGAACGGTTTATTAATGAGTACTACCAAGGCTGCAAGAATCAGAATTCCTGGGGTCCAAGGCAATTGCACATACCTCTCGGTTTGAATCCAGAGGTGCCTTTCCATGTGCAGAAAGGCTTTAACATTCACAGAAGGGCTGTTTTAGAGTAAGCACGTGAGGCTTGGGCGAGGAAAAATACACAGCTGCAAGGAGTCTAGATTTGTAGTTACACGTACTTGCAAAAAACTACATTTGCCTGATTGAGGGGGAGGGGGCCTTCTTTCTTAAAAACCTTTTATGCACTGCATCTGTAGGCCCTAGCGACTCTAGCTGCATTTGGAGTGCTGATTGCTAGTTCTCGCACCCCCAAGAACACATCAGGAAACAACCCTGTGATCTCATGCCTTGAGTGACTGGGGCCAGCTGCTAGAAACAGTATTGGCACTGCTGAAGCTGCTGGTGCCCTTGGGCGCAACGAAACAAAGGTTTATAGGCAAAAAAAGTCCCTCTACTGCCACTTGCCCATATTTTGCATATTGCCCATGGTAGAATTCCTACTGCGGGTGTAACTTTGGATACAACCCCTAATCTTGGCAGAAATGGGACAGGTGCCTAGAAGGGTCCCTTCCAGACAGCTTCCTGTTCTTATGGGAGTGATTCTCTGGGGCCCTCTACTGGTGAACGAGAATAACATGCAGGCATTACTGGAGGTACCTGGTTGTCATTAACATTTACTGGTAATGCTTTTTATTACTCTTATGTTAATTATTTATCATTTGCATGCACGAAGGCAGACTGCAAATACGTTAATATATTTGCTCCACAACTTGGAAGGGAAGAACTAGTAGGAATATCTACTGAGTGTAAAGGTGATATTGAACTTAGAAGGTGCAAATGTGCCTCCTAAGTCAGTCTGTATCCCACTGAGAATAATCTGTTTCTCCAAAGGAAGCAGTAACTACTGAATTTTTGTGTTTAAGACTCCTAAAGAAGGCAGATGCAAACTGTAGTGCGCCCATGCCAGAAGTGCATAAAATTCCTCCAACAAAAAAAACATTTGTGATCAAAAAGGGGAAAAAATGGAACTGACTTTAGGCTGCAATCCTATCAACGCTTATCTGGGAGTAAGTCCCATTAGACAATGTGATTTACTTCTGAGTAGACATGCATAGGATTGCATGTGGGTAACTTGGTCACCTGGAAGCAGTCTTTGCTCACCACAAGTAACCAGGCAAGTGGCTGCTTACAAGTCTACCTGAACTAATGTTTTAAAGTATAAACTGCAAGATGTAAATGAGAAGCCTGCATAATAACAATGTTTTCTTGTATTAGGAACTCCTATCAATAAACCACCTGTTCTTGGCTACAAGGATCTTAACCTCTTCAAGCTTTTTAGATTGGTGTATCAGCAGGGTGGATGTGACAATGTAAGTGAGGCATTTATTAAAGGTCACTTGTGTTAGTATTTTTCAAAAAAGAGTAACTTAATTTCAAACTAATCTTGGGTTTGAAAAATTTAGCATATTGTTTGTTATGCATAAATTTAGCATATTATGAAAAATTTAGCATATGTGATTAGCAAAAACATTTACTTTGTCTCCTTCCCCTCCCATCCAGATTGACAGTGGTGCTGTATGGAAGCAAATTTATATGGACCTTGGCATTCCTATTTTGAACTCGGCTGCATCCTACAATGTAAAAACTGCTTATAGAAAGTAAGTAATCTCATTTACTTTATTTTGTTAAAACATTTATATTGTGCCTTTCCTCTTCATTTATCAGCTATGTTTGGGAGAAGCTGCCTTAAAGGCAAAGTCTGCATGTGTGATCTTGTCGGCAACCTTCTTTTTCAAGATTTGTTAGTGAAATGTTCAGACTACTTTTTGAATTCAAAGGAATTAGAAGCAGGATGAGGAAGCAGAGAAGTATCTTTCTTCCAGTTACCCCACTTGTGGGCTTTTGTGGTGGCCAACAATAATTTAAATAAGTGTTAGTTAAAAGCAAAATAGCAAGCCAGTTGACAATAGCCAGATTGAATAAAAATCACACCAGCCACTATCTGTCAATGTGAAAGCCTTCCTAAATAGAACAGTTTGGTTATCCTTCTGATGGTCCCCAATGAGCTAGTTAGATGGACTTTCCTAGGTAGGAAGAAGGTCCTACTGTTTGTTACCACCCATCTCACCTTAACCAATAAACACAGCTGAAGAACCTCCTCTGAACGTTTTAAGCCCCCCAGATTGGGGAGGCAGACGCAGAACTCCTTCGTAGACATCTGTCTAAGTCTCAGAAGGATCATTGAAGAAATCCTTTATTGACAGGTTCATGTGGGAGAAGGTTATGCCTTGGGTTTCCCTTTTTTGGGGTGGTGGTGGTTGCATACCAACTTGTTTCTGATTGCCTCCTTGCCCCAGGCAAGTAGGTGAGTGGTTATTTGAGTGGCCCCTCTTGAATGTGGTGTTATGCACCACTGTGTCCCCTCTTTGAGGATTCTCTTATGCTACAGCAGTCTTCTTTAGACATGAAGGCGTTTTGTTTGGCTTCTATTTAGCCTAGAATTCATCCTTGTTGTTACTGAGTGTGCTTTTCAGGCATGTGTTAACATGTCTACAAGGGGGGAAATCTATTTCTTGTGTTGGGACCCTGTGCAGTGGCCAGTGGCACAGTTCAGTGGTTTGAAGGGAAAGGAAGAAGGAAACTAGGGTGAAGGTGCAACAAACCCACTTTTATTGTGGGGATATGTTTATACTGTAGACTAGGGGAGGGTTTTCAAAAGAAAATCAATTTACTGTCTCTTAGCCGTTCATGCGGCTATGCCCTAAACATAATCAGTTGCTCTGTACACAAGAAATAGAGAAAGCAAGAGGAAATCCTTAAAAGGGAAAATGGGCATGTAATGGCACAAGCATGGAGAGGGAATAGAAGGGGGAGAGTAGGAGGTAGGGAAATTAAGGGGGTTTACCAGGAGAGCTGGGCCTGGAGAACCAGGAGAGGAGAAGCCCCAGAGGGAAAAGTTGGGAGTGGTAAGAAGGGTTCCTGAGCCTTGGGCATGACTGAGTTGTAATTCTCTGTAGCCTAAATGAAAGGACTACAGGCAGAGAGTGAGCTCCTCAGCAGGCCATGAAGTCACTTCTCTCATTTGCAGTGGGGGAGCGAGTCCCTCCTGCTGAATACTGCCTCTTAAATGATACCCCAAGCCTCCAAAAGTGGTGGGAGCACAGGCAGATAACGCAGGGCCACCTCCTTTCCTTTTTGGAGTTCTTGGTGGCTCGACCAGTGGAGGCCCGAGTCTGATAGGCTTCCACTAAACTAGGTTAAAAATAGACACTGAGAAAATTTACTGTCATATGCACCTCACCAAGGAAGACATGAGAGAGGCGCTGAGTGTGGCGTCAGTTTGCCTACACATGAGATGAGGAAAGAGAGGAGTTTTTGCGGGTTGATAGTGAGACTGTGAACCCGGAAGTGCTGTTGCCACCGTCATAAGAAGAGCCCTGCCGGATCAGGCCAAGGGCCCATCTAGTCCAACTTCCTGTATCTCACAGTGGCCCACAAGATGCCTCAGGAAGCACTGAAGACAAGATACCTGAATCCTGTCGCCACTCCCTTGCACCTGGCATTAAGAGAGAGCCTATTACCAAGACCAGGAGGTTACTTATCCCCATCATGGCTTGTAACCTGTGATGGACTTTTCCTCCATAGATCCGTCCAATCCCCTTTTAAAGGCATCCAGGCCAGGTGCCATCACCACATCCTGTGGCAAGGAGTTCCAGAAACTAATTACACGCTGGGTAAAGAAATATTTTCTTGTGTCTGTTTAATTACTCCCTCCACTCAATTTTAGTTGATGTCCCCTAGTTCTAGTGTTGTGTGAGAGGGAAAAGAATTTCCCTCTATCCATTCTCCCCAACCCATGCATAATAGATAGATAGATACCTTTATTGGCATAAACACATCAAACAGACAAACATAAACAAACAACCCAAAAAATCCCCCAACAGATCCAATGACAACAACCAATCTTGCAGAGAATTTCTCCCCAAACTGTCCCACGATTAATCTATACATCAAAACTCATTTCCCGAGTAGCCACCACCACAGAAGCAAAAGTTGCAACATCATCAAGTCTCCCATCATCTTCTGTTGACAGAAGGGCTCGGAGAATATCCGCCTCAATCCAGCCCTGAAAACACGTCAGTATCGAATTAAGGTGTTTCTGACGGAAAGACTCGTGCAGAGAGCATGATAAAAAGATATGCTCAGATGTCTCCACACACTTCATGCCACATGAACAGAGCCTTGCTGAAACAGGTATTCCTTTGTACCGCCCCCATAAAAGGGCAGAAGGGAGAGCGTTACACCTTGCCAGCATAAAAGCCCTTCTTAGCTGTGGGTTATGCAACTGATATAGATAAGTTGACAGCTTCCCAAACTTTATAGGCAGATGGAGATGCAATGGAGAACACGTTGTATCAGCTGCACTGATTAACTCTTGGTGCTCGATGTCGAGAGTTCTCTCCTTAATAGTTCTAAATGCTGCAGCTAACCCCATCATGCCTAGCATCTCACTGTCAAGCCCCATCGATTTTAGCTTTGTAAGCAGAGTAGAAACCCCACAAGGCAAAGATGTGTCTGATAGTAGGTGGTAAATCAGGCTATCACTTGTTGCTTTAAAAAGAATGCCCAGCCAGAATTTGGCAAATCTTAGCCACGCCAATGTATTCAGCCTTATAAGACCGGTTTCAAGGCACAGAGCTGAGTACGGAACACAACGTGGCATACCCAAAATTTTCCTGAGGAAATTAGATTGGATACGTTCCGTGGCAAGGTCTGAATCCTTGAACCAGATCGGGACACCATATAAAGCTTGAGAGACAACTTTGGCCTTATAGGCTTCCAGAGCAGCCGGGACATATCTGTTGCCCAGAGTAAAATAAAATCTTGCAACTCCTGAAGATGAGAGTTTGGCCAAATTAGAAATGGAGCGGCGATGAAAAGCCCAAGAGTGCCTGTAATGGAATGTGATGCCCAAGTATTTAAACTGGCGGACTTGTTCAATACTGTTGCCCTTGCAGGTCCAGTTATAGATTTTGTATCTATTTGCAAAAATCATAATTTTAGATTTGGCATAGTTAATGTTCAGTTTGTTGGCTGTTAGGTATTCAGCACATCTATTAAGTAGCCTCAGGAGACCCACACGAGTACGTGAAAGGAGAATCATATCGTCCGCATACAAAAGCAGCGGTACCTGACAGTTGCCCAAACATGGACAGTGACTGTTTACATCCTCCAGGGCCAGGGCAAGATCATTCAAAAATAAATTGAACAATAGGGGGGCCAAAATGCATCCCTGCTTCACTCCTTTATTAACAGATATGGACTGGGATAGGGCCCCAGTTCGCGGGCACCGCACTTTGCAGGAGTTGTTGGTATAGAGGGATCTAATCAATAGCAGGAGTCTTTTTTCTATTCCTTGTGAACTAAGCTTGTTCCATAACAGTTCTCTGTCTACTGAATCAAAAGCCCCTTTTAAATCAATAAAAGCCACATATAATCTTGCTCTGGATACCCTGACTTGTTTGTCAATTATGTGGGAGAGAATAAGACAGTTGTCAACAGTAGATCTGCCTTGCCGGAATCCTGCTTGTTCTGGTCCAAGTATACTATTCAAGTCTACCCAGGCCAAAAGCTTGCTGTACAGATACCTTGCATAGATCTTACCCACAACTGACAAAAGGCTGATAGGTCTGTAATTAGCTGGGGAGTCAGCATCACCCTTTTTGAAGATAGGAACAATAACCGAGGAGCGCCAGTCTTGGGGGACACATCCAATTTCATTGATCTTTGTGAAGAGAGGGGCTAACAACTGAGCCCACCATTCTGGCTCGCTCTTAAGAAATTCAGGGGGTATTGCATCCAGTCCAGGGGCCTTCCCAGATTTTAGATGACCAATTAGCTGTCTTATCTCTTCTGGGGCCACCCGTGGCCAGACAGGAGGCTCAGAAATTAGTGTGTCTAAACACACTTCAGGCTGGTAGGATTTATCCAAGAAGATCCCCTCAAAATGTTGAACCCAAACCCATGCATAATTTTATACGTCTCAATCATGTCCCCCCTCAACCGCCTTTTTTCTAGACTGAAGAGCCCCAAATGCTGTAGCCTTTCCTCATAAGGGAGATGCCCCAGCCCACTAATCATTTTGGTTGCTCTCTTCTGCACCTTTTCCAGTTCCGCTATATCTTTTTCGAGATGCGGCGACCAGAACTGGACACAATACTCCAGATGCGGTCTTACTATCGATTTGTACAATGGCATAATATTGGCAGTTTTATTCTCAATCCCTTTTTTAATGATCCCAAGCATGGAATTGGCCTTCTTCACAGCTGCCGCACACTGGGTCGACACTTTCATCGACTTGTCCACCAGTACCCCAAGATCTCTCTCCTGATCCGTCGCAGACAGCTCAGAACCCATGAGTGTGTATGTGAAGTTTTGATTTCTTGTCCCAATGTACATCACTTTACACTTACTTACATTGAAGTGCATCTGCCATTTTGCTGTCCATTCTTCCAGTTATTTTTCTGGAGCTCTTCACAATCCCTGCTGGTCTTCACCACCCGAAAAAGTTTGGTGTCATCCGCAAACTTGGCCACCTCACTGCCTATCCCCAACTCCAGGTCATTTATGAACAAGTTGAAAAGCACTGGTCCCAAGACCGATCCTTGGGGCATACTGCTTTTCACTTCTCGCCATTGTGAAAATTGCCCATTGACACCCACTCTCTGTTTCCTAGTCTTCAACCAGTATCCATAGGAGGACCTCCCCCTTATTTCCTGACTATGGAGTTTTTTCAGGACCCTTTGAGGGACCGTGTCAAATGCTTTCTGAAAATCCAGATATATAATACCCATGGGTTCTCCTGCATCCACATGCCTGTTGACTTTTTCAAAGAATTCTAAAAGGTTTGTGAGGCAAGACTTCCCTTTACAGAAGCCATGCTGAGTCTCCCTCAGCAAAGCTTGTTGTTCTGTATGCTTTCCGATTTTATCCTTGATGAGGTTTTCCACCATCTTCCCTGGAACAGATGTTAGGCTGACCGGCCTGTAGTTTCCCGGGTCCCCTCTCCTTCCCTTTTTAAAGAATGGTGTGACATTAGCTATCCTCCAATCCTCTGGTACAGTGGCCATTTTAAGGTACAAGTTGCATATTTTTGTCAAAATAACAGCAACTTCATTCTTTTGTTCCTTCAGAACTCTTGGGTGCGTGCCATCTGGGCCCGATGACTTATTGATCTTTAATTTGTCAATTAAGTCTAAGATGTCAATTAAGTCTTTTAACCTCTATTTCACTTAATTCTTTAGTCGGGAGGCCGTTCAGACAGCGGTATCTTCCTTTCTAGTAAAGGTTGGGAACTGGTGGTCTAGAAAGAAGGTGCCTGAGGGGGGGACACACATGATTGAGACATATAAAATTATGCATGGGATGAATAGAGTGGATACAGGGAAGGTTTTTTCCTTCTCACCAACAACAGAACTAGGGGACATCCACTAAAATTGACTGGCGGGAATGTTAGAACAGACAAAAGGAAATATTTCTTTACCCAGCATATAATTAATCTGTGTAACTCCTTGCCACAGGATGTTGTCATACCTGAAGGCCTAGATGCCTTTCAAAGGGTATTAGACAAATGTATGGAGGGGAAGTCCATCTTGGGTTATGAATCATGATGACTGTATGCAACCTCTGGGTTTTAGAAGTATTCTATTTCTGAATGCCGGATGCAAGGGAGTGGCAGCAGGATGCAGGTATCTTGTCTTCAGTGCTTCCTGAGGCATCTTGTGGGCCACTGTGAGATACAGGAATCTGGACTAGCTGGGCCCTTGACCTGATCCACCAGAGCTCTTCATATCCTCCTTTTGTCAACATATTAACAAATTTGTTTAAACCCGGGTCACGAAGTTCCCAGGATGTGGCTTTCGTTCACAGGGTCATTGATTTGTGATGTGCTGTGTAAGCAAAGTGTGCAAACCATGGCATTTTCCAAAAGTCAGGCAAGGTTTCCTCCAAGCCAGACTGATAGAGTAGGGGTGATTGCTCTGACAACTAAAAGTGTGACCTTCCTCTAGGCTTGTGGGATCTGAGACCTCTTGCCATCAGTCCTGCTTCAAGTCACATTACTGGCCTGAGTTGTGCTCTCCTGGCAGGCACCTGGCGCCATGTACCTGTGTCACGCTTCACACATTCAAAATAAAAAGGCTTGTCGGGCAACAGCATACTGTCAAGAAGATGAGAGAGAGCTTTGAGGGGGCAGGATAAGAATGGTAAGAAAAGCCTTGCTGGGTCAGGTCATCCAGTTCGGCATCCTGTTTCCTATGGAGGTCGAACCGAGGCCTTTGATAAACCCAAAAGTAGGACTGAGAGGCACACTTTCCTCCTGTCACTGTTCCCCTTCAGCTGGTATTCAGAGGCAGAGGATGGCCAATAAACATGCCTCTTATTTATTTTTCCAAAAAACCTATAGGTATCTGTATGGTTTTGAAGAGTACTGCCGCTCTGCACACATTCAGTTTAGGACCATCCACCACAATGAACCAAAAGTAATAGAAGTCGTGCAGAAACCAGAGGACCCCATGGAGGAAAACCTAAAAGAAGAGCCGGAAATGTCCCCTACAGAAGTTCAGAATGATGCGGAAGAAAACGACTGTAGTCATGAAAGTGAGAGAGAAGAACTTGAGCAGAGATCTCCGCGGGTAAGTATCGGTCCTCTCTGTGCTGTCTGACATTTTGGTTCTCGTATAATCTGTGCAACTCCCATCCTCAAACCCCTCCACTTGCTTCCTGCTCCTTTCTGAATCCAGGGAGAACTCCTTGTACTTCTTTCAGAACTCTGCATAAACTTGCTCGACCTACTTTCTGCTTGTGTCCCCCTACCCATAATTTCTCCCTTCCAAGACCAGCAACGAAGATCTCTTGTTCTTGTTAACTTCTGTATCCGTTCTCTCTTGGTTCCCCTGCCTGGAGCTCCCTTTCAGGGCACCTGTGTGCTGCCACCTCTGGCCTGCATGTAAATTGACTGGTGCATTGTCGGACGTTCCTCCTCCTCCTCCTGCGTGTGTGTGAGCAATCCTGGTATGTTGAGCGTGTTAGTGTTTCTCCGTTCCTTCAGGAAACGGGCTGCTGACGTTTTCTGATCTTATCATACCTGATTTGGGTCTGATGGCATCTATTGCTGCTGACCTTGTCTCTTTGGTAACTAATTCACATTTTTAGAGATTGAATACAGCTGTGCTGACAGCTTTCCACAGCAGAGAAGTATTCTGCTTGTGCATGAATGCTCTGCTCTGCTGTGTGTCGAGGAAAAGCTTTGACCTAATGCTGCAGTATTGTATTGCATAATCCTGTTGCCTGCCTCTTAAGCAGCATGCCTTTCCCCCTGCCATAGGGACGAAGAAGACTCGGTCGTGATGTCACTGCTGCTAAAAAAGAAAGTGAAGATGATAAAATGCAGGACAAACTAAAAGACAGCAACAAGGAGAATAAAGATGTAGAAGAAATGCCTAACAGTGCAGAGAAAAGGGAAAATGAGATGCCGCTTGGAGGCAGAAAGACCACACCAAAGCAAAAGGAGAAGAAGACAAAAAAGGAAGAGGAATCGGACAGGGAGTCTGAAGAGGAGGAGGAGGAGGAGAGGAGGCAAGAAAAATACTTTTTCCTTCCAGCTGGGCTGCAGCATAGGCTTGAACAGGCATCCTGTGAAAATGATACGTTTTGCTTCACACGAATGTGGAGTAAGAGAGTTGGTGTGGAGTAGCAGCTAAGAGATTGAGCTGTTTGGGACTGGTTTGGCTTGAATCTTACCTCTCCCCTGAACTCACTAGGGGCCTTAGGCAAGCCACTTCCTCTCAGCCTCAGCTGCAACGTGGGGATAATCCTGGCAAAAACTGGTAGCTTACCTTACTGGGTTGCTTTAAGGGTTATGTAAGATGATGCCTATGAAATGCTTCACACATAAAAAGCACTATGCTGCTGCTGCTGCTGCTGCTGGCGGCGATTAAGGTATCCTGGTCAGAGTTGGTGGAAGAACCGGGCAAGACGTTTGTGAACCATAGACTGTTAAAAATTGTGCTTCTAGTCTTCACGTTTGCAGAGAAGAGCTTGGAAGTATGGTGGCACTGCCTGAGGGCTCAGAGATTGGAGGGAAGGCTGTGTGTGGCTTTGGTGCTGTGCATAGTGGTGGGTAAAGGGTAGATTGGGACGGCAAGCAGTTCTCATTTCCCACTTAACAATGACAACAAAAAGCCCCCCCCCCAAAAAAATTAGGCTGTTAGAATCCCTGATCTGTACTCACTCTGATGTAGGTTTGTGTTTTGTGTATATGCCAGTTATCCCATGGTATGGCTTATGGGGTGCAGTAGGTGATGGATTCTACCCCCTGTAGAATTTTGTACCTAGATCTGGTTGGTGGATCTAAAAAGCAAGTCCCATAAGCCCGAGGTCTGTGCATGTCTGTCCTGTGCAAATTCCACTCCTTTCGCTATGGCAACACGATGTATACCAATATCCTTAGTTCATGTTACTTGGCGCCTAAAATCCAAGTTGCCTTGGAGCAAAGTCCTGGTTTTTTTTCCTTAAGTTTAGAATTTTCCTTTCTGTCTATGCAAAAAATGCACTGTTCTTAACCAAGGTAATGTTGTGGTTGAACAAAGCCTGTCATCAGTTGGGCCAAAAAGAACCATTGTCAGAATGTGGTAGGTTGTACTGTGTTGGTGCAGGATTTATACTTGGCATATATAAAAGACAGTTTCAAGACTTTGAAGATGATTTTTGTGTATCAGTAATACAGGGTTATCCAAAAAGGATGGTGCAAAAGTAAAGCTTATTTATTCTTAAATGAACTGACATACCACAACCGTCATGACATGGAAAGACAAAAAAACTGTCCATGTTTCACTTGCGCATTACAACTGTTCGATGTGGGCACCTTTGGTGACATGGCAGATGTCAAGACGGTAGTCCAGTTCTGTCCAGACCCGTCCCAGCATATCCTTTGATATCGATTCCACTGCATCGGTGATGCGTTGTTTCAGGTCGTCCAGTTGTTGTGCCAGTGGGGGCAGATACGCAGCATCCTCAATGAATCCCCACGAAGTTGCAGGGTGTTAAATCTGGCGAATGTGGAGATAAGGAGTCCATTGGCAAATCCTCATTTCTGGCATGGCCGATCCAACGTCCCAGTAGGGTGTCATTCAGCAAACATCCAGGGTACTAGGCGCCACTAGCAGTTACCTTAAGAACTTGAGGCCTTTCTCCTTCATTTCATTCAGTGACTGCTCAGTTACCATCTTACCACTCTCACTACAGGCCTTTCTTTTTTGCACCATTCTTCTTGAATAACCCTGTATTTATAAAGAGGGCCCTGTGAAAAGTACGTTAGTGTCGTCTTCATAGAGTAGATGGGGGACTGAGGGGATGGTCTTGCCTCAAGTCACCTTCTGAGTTCATGGCTGAGGTGATGCTTGAACCAGTGACCCAATGGCTCGTGCCCTTAGCCCAGTGGTGGCCAACCTTTCAAAATGAATGCTGGCTCTTTAAATCGTTGCATAGGTGAGGGCATTTCAGCAGGTGCAGCTGCTTTAGCAGCACCATCAGCACTTGCAGCTGCCAAGATTTTGTCTTCTACACAACTCTTAAGAAAACAGTAGCACTAATGGTGGAAGGTTGGCCACCCCTGCCTTAGCCACTGCGCTATTTCAGCTCTCAGTTAGTCTTTAATGTCTTCTGGCCCTCTTTGTTTTAGCTACATTAATAGAACTGCATCTCCCACTTTAGTTACAAACCCCATTATCTGTGTGATTATCTTATTGCTCAGGATTTTTATAGGCACCTTTATTTTGAAGGCAGTTAAAAGCCAACATTTTCCAAGGCGTTGGCAGAAGATTCAGCTGCGACACCCCCGGCCCTGCTTCTCTGCTGGTCTCTTTATCCATCGTCCTCTCCTGTCTGCTTTAGCAAGCTGTAGCTCCTTAGTAGAGCACGTGCTTAGCCTGAAGAAGATCCCAGGTTCCTTCCTTGGATTCTTCAGTTAAATGGATCTTTAGCAGCAGGCTAGGAACAACTGCAGCTTGACACACTGAGCTGCTGCTGACCGAGTAGGCAGTAAGTAATAGGCTACGTGCACCATAAAGCAGCTTCGTGTGCACTGGTGGCTTCGTGCCTGGTTTTGCTTTAGCAGTGCTGCAATATCTAGTTCTCCCAGACCATTCATTGGGCCTGGCTGAGGAACTTGGATAACATGCAGATGTGTGCCAAGGCAGCTCTCTTCCTGGCATGCAGTGTCTTACCTCAGAGCTGCTCACTTCTATATAGGAAATTATGCAAACCCTGCATGTACATAGTCACAAGTGATGACTGTACGCCTGCTTGTTTTCCTGCATGTATGTGTAACTGGGAGGGGCCCTGATGAGTCCTAGATTCCCATGGTGTGTAGCTGTAGCAAAACACACGTGTCCATTTATTATGCATAACAATGTGTGCAGTTTCCTACATGGAAGTGATTATATGGGTGCAAGAAAATGTGTGTCAGGAAATCTAGCTAAAAGTTCCAAAGGGAAGGAGATGAGCGGATGGAGTGGTGACTGAAAGAATTATGTAGAAGCCTTTTCTGAAATGGTAGATAAACGCTTTGGAAAACTATGCTGCAGCAGCAAATTAAAATGATTATCATGAGAGGCTGATTATAAATTGAACTGAGATTGACTTGGGAGCTTTCTGTTGGCTCCACTGTGGTGCTGTGGGATTGATTAGGTGCTTGTTCAAGAGTCATTCCTTTTGAAAGTACAGGTGTTGCCCAAATTCCTTTGCTGAGTCATGCTCCTTCAGAGTTTGGCAACGTCACAGATCACTATGGCCTGAGTGAAGAGGGTTGCAGCAGCTTCCTGCATCTGACCTCTTAATTAGTCAGCATTTTGGCATCTCTCTTGCACCAGGGAAGAACTTGAAAGCAGAGGAGAATCTGAAGGAGAGGAAGGTGAAGAAGACTCGGAACCTTGTCTAACAGGGACCAAAGTGAAAGTAAAGTATGGCCGTGGGAAAACCCAGAAAATTTATGAAGCCAGTATTAAAAGCACAGAAAATGATGATGGAGAGGTGTTATATTTGGTTCATTACTATGGCTGGAATGTCAGGTAAGGAGAAGGCAAGATTAACCTCTTGGTCTTTGTATTAGGATTGTTATATTCCGTTCTCTAGAAGCCTGTGGGCTCAAGCCCACTTTTCGGGCTCCGGTGCAGCGCTGTGTGCCACAGGTTGGGAACCTTTGCTGTAGATTGATGATGGCAAACTGGGGATTTATGGACTGAATCTGCCCCCAAAGAGGTTTATGTAACCCCTGGTGGCCTTCTCATAACTTATTCCAGTAATGGCAAAAATGCCCCACTCATAAGGAAAAGAAAATAATAAAAGTTTCTACATTTTAGGAGGCTAAGCTTATTTATATCTAGCATCAGCTGACATCTGAAGTGACCGTCTACTTACTGGGAGAACTGAGAAATTACACTGCATTACACTAGACAACAAATTTGACTTTTTGTGTGTATCTGAGATTAAACCAAGTTACCTTTATGTTTTGGGCTGCTGAATATGAAAGTGGCTGTTAAAACACCAGATTAGCTCTAGTTTTGGGATACAGTATTGCCACCTCATAATGAGAGTTAATGAGCCGATGCTATGACTTCCGACCTCACGAGGAAGCTGCTTGACTCTCATTATGAGGTGGCGATGCTGTTCCCCCAAAGCTAGAGCTAATAGGGCAGAACCGATGCTGTTTTTGGAATCTGCGCCCTAAATATACTCAAGAATAGGTCTCTCCTTTAAGAACACAAAATGTGCGTTGACCTGTGTTCAGCACTTACAATGACTGGGCTAAGAAAATCTCTGCTGGCTTACAATCTAAAAAGTTTAAGGTTTACATTGTAGGTCAAGTTCCTTTGAACGAAATCTGTTGACGGTGGCACTGATGTGGTATGCGTTTTCTCTAGGTATGATGAGTGGGTGAAAGCTGATAGGATTATATGGCCTGTGGAGAAGGGAGGAGCAAAGAAGAAGCAAAAGAAAAAAGCAAAAGTAAGTAGCATTGTTCATCTCAATAATAATAATAATATGATTCCCATCCCTGTCTTTTCTGAATCTAAACTAGCTTAAAAAGTTTGCTTGGTTTGCTTGCAAAGGTGGGTGTGCGTGTATTTTATTTAATTTTTTTATACATATACCTTGTGCTTACGTTGGGCTCCCAGAGATGTCCCATCCTGATTTCTTTCTACGTCTATATAAGAAATGTTGTACAACAGTAAAAATATTCCATCTCTGTGTGTGTTTAGAGTAAAGAAGATGGCGAAAAAGAAGAGGAGAAACAGAAGGCAAAGCGTGGGCGCCCTCCTCTGAAGTCCACTCTTCTATCAAACTTGTCTTGCAGTTTGTCCAAAGCTGCAAATAGTGAAAGTAAACCTGGAGCACGAAGTGTCCGCAGCAGCTTGCCAGACTGCTCGCCTTTGTCTAATGGGACAGAAGGTACTTCTGGGTCAGGTTTGGGATAAGGGTGCATCTCGCAATTGGAGCACACCGCATGTGTGCATGCACCACATTTCAGAAGCAGTTGGGTGTTGTTGTTGTTGCATTGTTCTTGTTTGCTATCCTTGATTATAACCTCTTGCTTTATTTTTAGGGATGCCTCGTAGGCAAACAAGACGTAGCTCAGGAATGTTGGATTCTGACAGAGGGTCGAATGGTAAGTAGGGTTCTATGTACATTTATAGGGGAAAAAAGTTACATAATGGAGGGAAGGGATAGCAAACTCAAATGGTTTAAAGGCATAGGGGAGAACAGAGAGATGGGGCAGAGCCAAGGGCTGTTTTTTTGTTTGCCACTGAAAGTGACATTTCACCCGTTTCGTGTACATCTCACATGTAGACGAAACATTTCACATGTACACTTCTTCTTTTGTGACAAAATGCTACACTTCTTTTGTGACAAAATACATCTGTGAGTCGCGTCTGCAAGTGTCAGCCCACATGAAATTTGCGACCGTGTGGGTTCACTGCATTTATTTTTGGCAAAAGTCCCTTCTCCAGATCACCCTTTGGCAGACTTTCTGTATCTGCATATATTCCAGCAGCACTTACCCATCAAAAGAGACAGGAATTTCTCCCTGAAGCCTTGCCCTTGTGATGGCAGAAAACTTCCTAGTTCAGGCATATAATGTGATTTGCCACTCCAACTTTCACAGGGAAGTTTTTTTTTCTTTTTGTTGTTTGGTTCTGTTTAGCCAAGGAAGTGGGGTTTTCCCTGAGGGGAAACCCTTTTGAAAAAACAGGCATCCCTCCTTGATTTCAAACAGGAAGATTCCCCTAGAATTAATTGGTCCATTGTGGTTTGGCTGGTTAGGTGGTTTCCTGGGGCAGCCTCCCCATTTAGAACCAAGGAAGGGAGCTGTTGGGTATCCGTGCAATCAATCAAGCAATCACTGTGCCCTCGCACAATTCATTTGTGCTTAGCAAAGGTCAGTCAGGTGCATCTATGCTTCCTTCACAACTGGGCTGGGATCTTTTCTATCTCTTCACAAGTAGAATTGAGATCCCCAAAGGGATTCCTTTTTTCCATATGACTAAGTTCTGTTCTTTACCAAGAAAGTAGAGTTTCCCAGCAGGAATCCCATCTCCAAAAACTGAAGGGGCACTTTCTGAGACTTGCTGAATGGAGCTTCAGCCTTCCTCCCTGCCCTTTCAGTTTTGGAGACTGCAACATGAGCAACAATGGGGATGTTTTCAATAGGGGACATGGCCAAGGGCAAGAATCGCATATTCTATGTGTTTCAGTGTTTCTATTTTTGAGTGTGCTTGTGTAAAACAAGTCCCAGGACACTTTGCATCTGCATATGGAGGGTGCAGGTACTGGCATGCACGATGGAGTGCCCTTCTGAGGGCAGCACATCTCCTGGGCTGGCAAAAGCGGTAGCAGAGAGACCTGGGCAGCCGAATAAAGGTAAAGGTATCCCCCTGACAATTAAGTCCAGTCGTGTCTGACTCTAGGGTGTGGTGCTCATCCCCATTTCAAAGCCGAAGAGCCAGCGTTGTCCGAAGACGCCTCCGTGGTCATGTGGCCGGCATGACTCTCCTTGCCGCAGCACGTAGCATGCAGCTGGAACACGGAGCGCTGTTTACCTTCCCACAAGCGGTACCTATTTATCTACTCACATTAACATGCTTTGGAACTGCTAGGTTGGTAGGAACTGGCCAAGCAACGAGTGCTCACCCCGTCGCGGGAATTGAACTGCCGACCTTTCGATCGACAGCTTATGGTTCAGCGGTTTAACCCACTGCTCCGAATATCTCGGTGGTATTACATGATGCATGTGGAGAATTCCCCCCCCCCCTTTCCAAAACCTGCAGTTATTGTCATGGTTGGAATTTTTTTCATTTCTACTCAGAAGTAGAATCAGAATCCCCCAAAGGGGAATCCATTTTCCAACAATTTGGGACCATTTTCATTGGAGTTAAATAGAAGGCCATGCCTTGCCAAAACATGAATTGGGTTTACATAAATACAATCAGCTAAAATATCTCATTGAACAAATAATTAAGACCTGGATATGTAATGTTCTTCCCAGTAACCAGTGTGTTAGTGGTTGGAAAATTATTAGTACAAATTTGGCAAATCTGTTTAACAGCGGATGTGCCAGCCACAGGCCTATTATGCGATTATGTAATAGGGAATGTCTTTTCCCATGTTGCTAAGTTCTGTTCAAGAAAGCAGGGTTCTCCCCAGGAGGACCCATCTCCCCAGAATCTGAGGGAGGTTCTCCAAGAATTGATTGGCAGGTCAGCCAATTGATTGCTGGTCACCCAGGATGACCTGCCCCAGTTGGACCCAGGAAGAGAAGCCCATGGATAAGACAGAACCTCTCAATCAGGTGGTGCGTGACCACATTAAAAATTAAATCTACGTTAAATATATATATATTTCTACATTTAAAAATACATGTCCAAAAGATGTCTTTGTTCTATTCCACTCATTTTATTTCTATAAATATTATCAGAAGTTGTGTCTTAATTGATTTGTCTTGTGTGTTTTTCTAGACTCTGTCTCATCCGACAGTGATGCAGATGAAGCTTCTGAAAAGAATATGAATGAAGAGCTTTCTCCTGCCAGTTCAGAACTGGAAAAAGATGAGAAACGAACTATTGACAGACCTGATGAAGACATCCCAAAGATCTCGCATGTGTTGAAAGAAAATGATAGGAATCAAGTCCACCCTTTAGAAACTTTGAAACTAGAAGCTGAAGAATGTGAACAAGTAGTTCAAATTTTTGGAAACAAAAGTGATCAAGTGGAAGAAATCAAGAAAGAGGTAGAAAAATCACCTAAAGGGAAAGGACGAAAAAACAGAGTAAGAGATTCCTCCCTAGAGAATGTAAAAACCACCCCACTTAACCAGGAAGAGGCAATGAGTGAACACCTCGCAGAATCTGAACGATTAGATGTGTCTTCCTTGGACAGTAAAAGTTTGAGTGCCATTTCAGAGAATTACATAGAGTCTTGTGCAAAAGATAAGAAGCTTTTGAAAAGGAAAACTATAGAACAGCCATCACTTGAAAAAAGGGTGCGAATAGAAAGTGAAATAGATGTGCCAAATATTGTATCTGAGGGCAGGGCCAACAAATGTTCTGGGACAGAAGAATGTAAGGATTTCAGTGCCGAGGACTCCCTCAGGAATGAAAATGAGGAAATGCCATCCTTGGTGGCAGAATCGGATCAACACCTTCACATTCAAGGAGGCCAGCATTTTGAGTGTTCCTCTGAGGAGAACCACAGCACCCCGCTAAAGGATGAAGATGATTCAATGCCTCAGATTGGACCGGAAACACTCCTCTGCCATGAAGTGGACTTGGATGACGTTGACGAAAAGGAGAAGAGTGGTTCTGAAAACTCTATAGCTGAAAAGCAAGGACTTGGCACTCCCTCTTCAACCCCACCTGCCTTACCTCCTGTGGTCCAGCCGAACTTCTCTGTGGCCTCACCTCTGGCCCTCAGTCAGGATGAATCGCGGAGCATTAAGAGTGAAAGTGATATCACCATCGAAGTGGATAGTGTTGCGGAAGAGTCTCAGGAAGGTCTCTGTGAGAGCGAGTCTGCCAATGGGTTTGACGCTTCTACCACTTCAAGCAGTTGTAGCACAGCCGTTCCAGAAAGGGAGACTGGAGAGAAGAGTAAGTTGAACCCTTCGAAAGTTTTGATTTTCCATAAAAAGCGCGCTTCTTGTCTCTATAGTGATATAAATGTGTTTGACTGTGAATGTGCCAAAGAAGTAGCAACATGGAGTCAAAAAGAAACGCTACTTAATTTAAACATGCTTTTTGAGGGCTAATTCCAGAACTCTTTAGGCTTCTTTTCATTAAATTTTAAGTTGTCAGGGCAGCTAGCGAGGTTGTAATTGTGGGGATAAAAGTGGGGACAGACTTTGGGTTGGTGAGGGCAGGTCCTAGCGAAGGGCCTGACTGGTTGGGCCAGTGCTGGTGGCAGCAAGGGCACAGGTTGCCCAAGAGACTCACGCCACCATCTGCCCCAGTGTCCCCCAGCGACCCCTGGAGTGTCCCCCAGCGACCCCTGCTCCTTTTGGCCAAGAGGCTCACATGGAAGCTTTTCCTCCCACCCTCCCTACTGACCAAGGACTTTCTCTCCGAGGTCCTCGTGAGGCTGGTGAAGAGGGTCATGGGAGGTGCCGCCATGTCACTTGGCATGGGCAGCAACTCCTCTTCTTCCAAACCCTATCTGCAAATGGAAGCAGGAAGCAGCTGCGGTGCCTCTTGCTCATGCCCTCCAAAGGCCGGAGAGGAAAGAGCTGCCAATGTCAGATGGTCCATTTGCCAGTGAAAAGAAGTGCCACTGGTTCCCCCCACTGCCACCAGTAAACTGGGGGAGCACTGGGAACCGACACACCATGGGGAGGGGTCCAGTGCCAGGCTTTCCCCCCAGAGCTCCCAGCAACCTGCTTCTGGATTAGTGGCGGCTTGTAGGTAAATTGCAAGTTGGCATCTGTCACAGTATATGAAGACAATATGCAAACTTTGGTAAACTGTATGTAGTTAAAATAGATAGATGTGATGAAGTCCTGAGGTAGGTCTCAGTGCCAGGCTCTCTGTCCCTGGATTAATGGATTATATGAGAAATCACCCAGAGCGGTGGTGTGTCTTGTGTTGAACTACAGTGTGTGTCCTGTCTTTGTGTTTGCATCCCACTGCAACTTTAGTGCAGGGATAAGGCACCTGAAATAAGCACTGTTCAGATGATAGAGAGCAAGTGGCTCCCACGATAAACGGTTGCAGTGCATCTCAGTCCCCAACCGAAGTGCTCCTGGTTTTGAGAAGGACAAAAAGGATGCCTGAGCATTTTATTGCCATGTAGTGTGAGGGAGAGCCAGCGGGTTAAACCACTGAACCATGAGTTGTCCATCGAAAGGTCGGCAGTTCGAATCCGTGCGACGGCTCCTGCCAACCTAGCAGTTCGAAAGCAAGAAATTGCAAGTAGATTAATAGGTACCGCGTCAGCGGGATGGTAACAGCGTTCCATGCGCCTCGGTGTTGAGTCATGCCAGCCACATGACCATGGAAACGTCTTCGGACAGCGCTGGCTCTTCGGCTTTGAAACGGAGATGAGCACCGCTCCCTAGAGTTGGACACGACTGGACTTAATTGTCAAGGGATACCTTTACCTTTACCTTTAGTGTGAGGGAGGGGTCTGGAGAGTGGGAAGGGTGTCCATTTTTTTCCTTCCCCTTTTCCCTCCTGAAGCCACCCCGTATAGTGGGGGAGAGGAGGCTTTAAACTTGACAGTGCATCTGCTAATCTCTCAAGGATACTGTCTAAGCTGTTGGGGGCTCAAGCACACGCTCCCGTTTTTCTCTCACTCGCAACTTTCTGTTGCTCAGAGGGCCATTTTGGTGTTTGCTTTTAAAAATTACTTATAATTTATAAACCAACATACAGTAGGTATTTTATATTTAGGTAGGCCCTTAAGTATGTAAAAAACACTCTTTTAATGTTTGGGTGATGCCTATTTCATTTCCAAACTGACAGGCACTGAACCGCCAGAGTTTGCTGTTAGAAAGAACAAGCAGGGGCCCACAACAAAATGTTGTAGTAACACAAGAAGTAATTCTGCCTGGCCCACTCATGAAGCCACTTGACTTGATGCAGCTTCTATCAGGGTGGCTGGTGGAAGGAGCGGAGGATTCAGGGTACCCTCCTTCGCCCCGAGTCTGCCAATGCCTCCCTCTAGCCCACCACAATTGCAAGCCACGTTGATGTGCTCCTTGCTTGCTAAACGTGAGTGGGAATCTAATCATCCCCTTTCCATCCTGTGCTCCATTTTAGCACAAGGTTTAAAATGTAAAGTGGATGCATCCCTTTACACTTGAAATGCCATGTGACGAAGGAGTGCTTCCCCTTCCCTCACTCTATACTCATGTGGCATTTAAAGGAACACATTCCCTTAAAACCTTAAACCCCAAATGAGGATTGAGCATAGTGAGGAAGGAGGGAGCTTTTTTTTTCCATTCTCCTTCCAGCGCTCCCTGGAGAAGGGGGGCAGGAAGTCTGCCATGCTCCAGATCACCTCTCCTCACCTATTTGGTGCTCAAGAAGCAGCAAGTAGGCAGGGATTTGGAGCCCACTCCCTTCTCTGTAGTTTACTTACTAGGAGCCTGGTTAGCAGCTTTCCTGCTTGTGTCACTTCTGTTTGATATGAGCAGAAGTGGAGCCAACCTGAATCACAGCCATTTCAAACAGAAGCAGCATTGACCAGGCAGGCTGCAGATTATACTCCTGGTAAGAAAAGGGATGGGGGCACATGTGCATGTGCACCCTCCTCACATCAATGGGGGGCACACTCGTATGTGCAGAGGCAACATGGGGGGATTGTGGTGCAAGTAGTGACACAGGTTGCTCTCTCCTTCCTCTGAGGGCAGGGGACTATTCCTTGTGGCTAGTTCTGTAACAGCCTGGAAGTGCTGGTGGCTGGCCCTGCAGCCCCCTTCCTCTGGTGTAAGTAAAGAAATTGCAGGAATAAAAGTTTGGAGCAGACGTGATGGACAGGGCAATGTCCCGCCTGTCCAGAATGTTTAAACCAAACAATTTCCACCCAGAGATGGAATGTACAGGGCTGGAGAGTTGCACTTGAAGTTCTGATTCAGGAGAAAAAAGACGTAAAACTGAACTTTAGGGAGTGTTGGTTGTTAGAGTTTAGGTGAAGTGGGAGAGTGTTAGCTCTGGAAAGTGGAGTTAGGGAGACTCTTGGTTGTTGGAGTCCTTGTGTCACTGCGTTGAAGTGCAGTCTAGTGTAGGAGTGCTTCTGGTGAAGAGCATCACATCCTGGAAAATGGTCTATCTGGGTGATGGTGCTGTGAGGGACAGGCTGAGGTCTTGCCAGATCCATACTCCCAGGGTAGTTATAACACTTAACAAATACTGATAGTCTAAGTTATTTGTGGTGATAGCTCTTTAACTCATTTCAGCAGTTAAATTTTAACTACTGAAGCTAAAGCTGGCTGTGCCCAGTGAGAAGCTGTGATACCGATGCATTAATTCCAATCACAGAAACTGAACAAGCCATCTCCCCCCTCTTCCAGGGAGATGATATAAAACTCTCTTCTTCTTTCTAAGGCTGGCTTCCTGTGTCTGTTTGAGGGAGGTGTCCGTCAACACAGTGTCTTGCTGCCCTGAGAACTGGCAGAGTAGAGCCATCTGTGCCACCTTCCGTGTCCCAATGTGTGCTGCCCGACACACAGCTGTTGTGATCAGGGGCCGCTCATTCTGCTCCCTTGTTCCAGATGAGCAGGACACCACTGCTGCCTCTTCTGCAGAGCTCATCTTGGCTTCCCTCATTGCTTCAGGGAGCTTCCCCCTTCCTGCTGTCACCACTGTCATTTTCTTCTATTCCTCTGAGTTTTTGCTGTAGCTCAACTGCCTCGCCGTACTGTACATGCCGTTCTCCTTTCTAATGTTCCCAGGTGGGAGGCCAAGAGGAGGGGCTGAACAGTTGGTACAGTACAGTACAGAATGCCGTATTGACTCATGTGCAGTCCTTCTCGAGCTTGGAGAAGGCGTGACTTGCCCCCGGAGGGTGGTGGTTCTAAAAAGAATGAACCGTGGCAAATCTTGGTTCCTCTCCTTTCTCCCCCCCCCCCCCACGACTACATGTTTCTTGTTGGTGGGTGGTTCTGTTTGGACCACAAAGCAATCGACATGCTTCTGAGAGGATTGCTGTTGGTGTATGTTTTATATTTTATTTTTAAAAATTCTATCTGCTCTTCTACCCCTGCAGGGGGCCACCTGACCTTCTAAAACGTCCGTAGCTGGGGGTGAAGTGCAGTGGAAAGTCCACTGGTGAGAAGTATTGCAAGAGCCAGTCACAGCCTGAGTAGCACCACTGTTGCCACAGCATTTTACTGCTCCTCCTTAATTAGCCTGATATGGTAGGGATTGGAATGAAAAGGGTTTGAACTGGAGGACAGAAGACTCCAAATGGTTCATCCCTAAAGAAGGGAGCTCTAGAAAGTATTAGTTACTGGGATAGTGAAGAACTCTTACCTTTTAGGCAAGAAGGCCATAGGGAGAGACTGGAGAAGGAACTTGGAGGAGGACTTCTAATTACTGCAGGTGGAAATGGTCAGATCTCTTCCCCCCCCCCCCTCCATTGCTGCTCTCTTCTGGTCCATGCTGCATCTTTCTCTGCTTGCTTCGTTCCTATCTCCCTCCCCCCACCCTGGGAATGCGTCGAGTGCGTGTCTGTCTGTGCTCTGTCCCTGCTTATGCTCTCACCAAACATCTAGGAGTGTCAAGGCTATTCCATTGCATCAATCCCATTGGTGTGTCTGTGGAGTAGTCTGGCCTTCTATTGGGGCAGATCTGTCTTATATTGCTCTTTGCTCTACATCGGCTTCATACTCTCCTGTCAGTATATGGCATACTGTGTTTTTGTTATGGGAAGCTTGAGTGAGGTGACTCCTTGAGGTTTCTTGTAGAATTGAGTGACAGTTTTATGTTTATCGTGTATCACTCAATATTGTTAAATAAAGTCATTGTCTGCTTTTCTTTTCAGGTCATAAAAGGCCTGGTGACCACAACAACAGTTCACTGGCAAAGAAGCAAAAGCGTACCCCAAAGCGAGCAAGCACTGTAGCCAAAAACGAGAAGAACGGAACAGGTATGTTTGCTGAAATGATTCTGGTGTTTGTACTCCCAGCTTGTTTACATTCAGCATGGTTATATTATTAACAGTATTTATATACCGCTTTTTAACAAAAGTTCACAAAGCTGTTTACAGACAAAATCAAATGATGAAATGGCTCCCTGACCCAAAAGGGCTCACAATTTAACAAAAATGCAGAACACCACCAGCAACAGCTACCAAAAAGACACTGTGCTGGGGTGATGATAGAGATGATGTTTTCTATTGTCCCCTCTGTGTGCATGGTGGAAAATACCCCAGACTGGTCCCTGTCCCAAAGGCCCCCAATCTATATAAGACTAGGGACTGAAGAGGAACGTGCATGTGCTAAGACTGAAGAGGAATGTGCTTCTATTTATCAATGGATGTTGATTTCTTCCCATGCTTTGGGTCTAGGATTGTCTTTCTCAGCAAGAACTACTGTTGTGAAGGTAGTGATAAATACACGTTTTTCAGCAGCAGCAGTGGAAATGTCAAGGCAGAATTTCAGTACCCCTGTATTCGTCTCAAGTGCCTAAGCAAAGAGGTTTAAAGCTGGCTGCTTTTTCAAAACATGGGTAGCCATGCTGGTAAAAGGAAATGAATAAAATCCACTTCCCTGAGGTTTTTTAAAGATGAAATATTTTAGTTGACAGTTCTTGGAAGTACAGTATCTTAACATCAATTCACACCTTGTATACATGATTGTCTATGAATAGGACCAACATTAGCAGTACTAGAGTTTTGCATTTTCCGAGCTTGTATTTCAAAATCTGAATCTTAATTATAGTAATATTGTATGATAAAAAGAAACAAATAAGAACTTGCTTTTGATTTGTTTGTCCTAGTGAGGACAAGAATTTGTGTGTCTGCTGAAAATGTATTGGCAATCTCTCAACTCTCACTCCCTATAATGATTGGAGTGTGTGCTGAGAAGCTCCCAATTCAATCTTATTTGAGTCATGAACTCATTTTGTTTTTCTCATGCAATATGGGAATGATAGTATTGGCCCACCTTGCAAAGCTGACATAAGGATTACTGCGATAATACACGTGAAGCACTTTAAAGACCACCCTGATGGTGTTCTGAAGGCAACTGAAAACAGGCCTTTGGTCTAGTTCAGCCTTTCTCAACCTTTGGGAGCCCGTGTACCCCCTGCGCAGGCCCCAAAGTCTGCGTACCCCCGGACCCCCAGAAAATGCACCCCCCCAAAAAAGTTGTACTTTTGGGGGCCGTTTTTCCCGGGCTGTGGCGCGTGCGGGCGGCTTCTCCCGGTCGCTTCGTAATCCGGAGGGTCAAGTAATCCGAATCGGGAGAGCTGTAGCTTGACCCTCCGGGTTGTGGAGAAGCCGCCCGCACGCGCCGTAGCCCGGGAAAAACAGCAAAATTCCATTAAAGGCACTTACCTTGTTTCGACGTGCGGCCATGAGGGCAAGCAGGAAGGAAGAGGAAGTGCCTCTCTAGGACGCATGTGCACCTATTGAGACTCACCAGCGAGACTGCCTGCTTCCTAGAGAGGCACTTCCAGTTCCTGCTCGCCCTCATGGCTGCACGCCGAAACAAGTTAAGTGCCTTTAATGGAATTTCGCTGTTTTTTCTGGGCTACAGCGTGTGCGGGCGGCTTCTTCTGGTCACTTCGCAGTCCGGAGGGTGAAGCTACAGCCCTGCCGATTCGGCTGGGCTGTAGCTTCACCCTCTGAGCTGCGAAGCAACAGGGAGAAGCCGCCTGGACGCGTCGCAGCCCGGGGAAAAAAAAGCAAAATTCCCTCCGGTAGCTTCTCTTACCTTGTCTCCCGGCCGACTCCATCTTGAATCTCGTGAGATTCAAGATGCAGTTGGCTGGGAGACAAGGTAAGAGAAGCTACTGGAGGGAATTTCGCTGTTTTCCGCTCCCCCTTATCAGCTGCTGCGAACGGGAACCATCTCGCGTACCCCCAGCCTGCGGTCCACGTACCCCTGGGGTTGAGACAGGTACCACAGGTTGAGAACCTCTGGTCTAGTTTGTTTACTGTATTTTGCTTGGATCTTTGTTATACTTACTATTATGTGCATCACTAATGTATATTTTTGAATATTTGTTAACTGTCTTGAGTGGTTCATGAGAAATGGCAGGACATAGCTTCTTAAAAAATAAACGCAAAGGATCTTCATTGCATTATCTGAAATATATGATGCAAGGATGTTCTGTGATTTCTTAGGCGTATAATCAAATACAGAACTCTGTAGTATAAAACGCTGGCTAACAAATGTGTTTTTGCAAACTGCAGGACAAAGCAGCGATAGCGAAGATCTTCCTGCCCTAGACAGCTCTAGCAAATGTAGTCCAGTAAAACACATTGGTGTATCCAAACCACAGAAGCTTACTCGATCACCTGCGAGAGTGATTACCCCTCATATCAAAGATGGGGAGAAGGACAAGCAGCGAGAGAAGAACCATCAAAATGTTTCCCCCAGAGTGTATAAATGGAGCTTCCAATTGAGTAAGCACTTAATATATTTATTGTGGGGGTGGGGGGGGGGAGAAACAGGGTGATGCTAGACAGTAGATGTGCCTTGACTCTGGAGCTTGACTCTTACCACCATTATGTTCTAGGAACTCTGGGGCATTTCTGTCCTTTTTCTTTCTTTTTTTTAAATCGGGGTTCTTCACAGGAATGCTGGACAAGCTTTCTTAAAATAAATGGGATGAGCAGACAGTTCAATCAACATTTTCCCTCCTCAAAACAACCTCCCCAAAATTACATACAAAAATAAAATGAATATTAAAATAGTAAGTATAAAAATTTGGCATTCCAAGTAAACAAGTTGCAAACAATCCCCAAAGAAAATTGAACAGGCTAACTAGCTTGTAGGTGTAAAGTGAGCAGGGGGATGGGTGCTTTCCAGTAGATTGCACGAAGTTGTGGGTACGTCCTCCAGTGTGATGAGCTCAAGGCTCCCCGAGAACAAGTTGGTTCCCTTAAAGCAAAGGTAGCTGACCTGGAGAAGCTGAGAGAGTTGAAGAGGATGAGGTGGATGAGACCTTCAGGGATGTGATAGAGGTGTCTGTTCCCGGGCTTGGAGTTGGTAGGCGCTGTTTAGTAGGCCATGTTTTGGGACAAGCCAAGCATGTACAAAAGGGAGAGCTACAAAAGGGAGAGCACCACCCCCACCCCACATCACTGGTATTGACATGCATCATCGAACTGAAATGAAGCCAGACCGCTGGTGCTTAACATAAAAAAGTGGCACAGTAGCATTTAAACTGCCCTGGGGAGAAGCTGACAGGAGCTAGGCAGCATCTAGTTCAGGCCAAAACACCCCCAAGGGAGGAGGCTGTAAACTTTCATAGAAATTAGTATCCGGTAGGGCCGGATGACTGGTCAAAGAGGCCAGGGGGAAAAGGCACATGCCAACAAAGTTTGAAAGAAGACCCAACATATAGGTGATAGTAGGCAAATGCCAGAAGCCTCTGGACCAAGATGGGGTGCTTGGTTGCAAAGGAGTGCATCGATATAGTGAGTGTAATGGAAACCTATCTAGAACCTTGGTAATGGAGCGCAACTAGAATGTATACCACTAAGCAGGAAAGGCACGTCCAGGAGAATGCTAGCATGGGTCATGAGTTTAGTCAAGGAAGCTGTAAAAGGCAAGAAGTCTTCCTTGCACAAATAAAAAGAACAAAAAGAAACAGACTCTGACAAAAGAAGTGTAAATTGACTATAAGGGATGCAATAATAATAATAATTAATAATTAATAATAATAAAAATCAAGGCAAACAGTAAACTTCTTTAAATCCATCAAAAGCAGAAAACCTCTAAGGTTGGACCTCCTCCTTAATAATGGAACAAGCTCAACAAGAATTTGGAGATTGCAAAGAAGGTGACTTCTTGCAAAAGAGGGCAACCACAATGATCAGAGGACTGGAGGACCTTCCTTATGAGGAAAGGATGCGCCATGATGCTTTTTTAGCTGAGGTGAAGGTGATTAAAGAGGGGACATGCTTGAGATTTATAAGATTATGAATGGTGGAGCGAGCGAGAGAGATGTTTTCCTCCTATATTCAAAATACTAGAACTAGGAATGGACCAGTGAAGTGGCCTGATTAGCTAGAGATTAAGGATGGACAAAAGAAGGTACACACAGCATATAATTTGTCTGCGAAATTGATTCCCACAAGATTTGGAGATGGCCACTAGCTTGAAAGGCTTTAAAAGGGGGTTGGACACGGTCATGGCAGACAGGTCTGTCAATGGCTTCTAGTCATGATGGGTATGTGCTGCCTCCAGGTTCATGGGATGCTGCACTGAATGGGCCCTTATGCTCTTCCTTGAGAGACTGCTTGGCCTACATTTCTTGCCTTCCTGTACAGCATAGAGATATAGGAGAGCATTTGGTGTATTCTCTGAAGTATGCTTTGCTTTAGTGGCGCAGTGTTGGGCCCAATAGGGTTGGCCAGTATTCTGGATGCAGAATGTGCTGGGGTTCTGTGGCAGATTTGCAGATTCGGCAGGAAACTAGTAGGAAGTTTGCTGTCTTAGAAAATATGCCCTGTTAATTGCAGTGGAGTTCATTTGTGTCATGTGTCTACATTAGCATGTAAGCCTCTTGTTCTCCCTCCCCCCACCCCCTAATTTAGAAGGGCACAATTTGAATTGCCACATTCTTTCTCCCATTTCAACACATACACATGCAGAAGTATTTGGATGCCTGTGTTACAGCCTCATTTAATGGAATAGATTGTAAAATTTTAAGACACAGATTGTTGACTAAAAAGACACTTAGATTGTTGAAGTGACTTATTTATTAATTTTATTATTCACTTTTCTAAGATGAATTGGATAACATGAGCAGTACAGAGAGGATCTCCTTTCTGCAAGAAAAACTGCAAGAAATCAGAAAATATTACATGTCTCTGAAGTCTGAAGTAGCTACTATTGACAGGAGAAGAAAGCGTCTGAAAAAGAAAGACCGAGAAGGCAAGTTCTCCCCTCTTCCCCACTTGCTCCTTTTATATGCTTTGCCATAATCAACAGAGGGAATGTTTGCTCTGATGCTTAGATTCTGAAATAGTGTTCATCCAGATCAACATTTTTCATGCTGTCTCCTACAACTATTTACATGAGGAATTTTTATTGTATGCTGTAATCTGTGTGTTCTACTTCCACATTTACAACCCCCCCCTTTCTGCAGATTTGTCTAATCAAGGGTTCTGAACCCATGGAAAAAAGGCACTTCTGTTTTTTCGGAATCCCCCTGCGGATAATCCCCCCCCGTGCTGTTTCATTACCCGCTCATTACCAGATCTCGTTATACACAGGGGATCCTGGAACAGATCCCCTGCGATAACGAGGGCAAACTGTATTTATTTAAACCTTGTGCCCCTAAAGCCTTTGTATGATGGGTCTTGTCAGAAGTCTTATGCAATTCTTCCTAGACCTACACCTTTTTCATATATAGAAAGTTTTTAATGGAAAAAAGTGCCTTTTTATAACTCTGCATTTTATCTAGATACACTGAAAATGTTGTCTCGTCTTCTTTTAGCCAAAACTCTGCTCTGTGTCTGGTTTGAGTTCTAAGACCCTCACTACCTTCTGAAACATTTGCTGGAAGAGGTCTGGAGGGAAAAGGCGAGAAACCCAAGGCGTGGACTCTTGATCCTCCTCAAGGGGCTCGCCCTCCCCTGTGGAGGAACTGTCACAATCCTCCTGCCCACCTGGTAAATCCAGGTCAGAAGTTCTGGGGCGATGTGCAGGAGTAGGATCCCCATTGAAACTGTCAATGCTTCTAGACCTTACCCTCTAGTGCCCTCCAGTGGCTCCTAGTCACTCCTAGAGGGGATTAACTGGGCTGTGTGCTCAGAAGGAGCTTGTGCTGCACTGAAGGTGGCATTGACACTTTCCGCCACTAGCTTGTGAACTTTGGCAGCGATATCACCCCAGTCCAGGCTAGGCTGACCCTCAGGAGGGATGGCCTGTGCCTGATCAGCTAGGGGCTGCTTTCTGTGGGGGGCTGGCATGACGAGCAAAGAAATGTTGTTCAGTGTACTCACCGCAGCTGTCTTCAGGCTGCTGGTGCCTCCGCTCCTCCACCCATCAGGTGAGGGAGGGCTACAGAAGGGCCCCTGCGCTGGCGAAAGACTGGAGACCTGCACCAAAACTCAAGCCGTCTCCGTCTCTGAGGCGAAGGAGGTCGGCTGAGGCAGCTTTACTGAGGAGGAAAAAAACATTCCCTTATACTGCCCTAATCCTGCTGAGAACGTAGGAGGTGTTCGCTTTAAAACAGTGATGATACTTTTTGTCTTTGATAAATGTTCTTTCAGTAGCTCAGGAGAGCTAAGGAAGATTAAACTGCCAGTGCTGAGAGGCAAGGCCAGTCTGGGGATCATGGGAGCCCGTCCCCCCCCCCCCAAGGAAGCTTGATCATTTGACCCTTCCTGTCTGGAGCGAGGGAGGTGCTTCCCAGATGCCAACACTGACCCAGCCTGGAACCACCGGAGAACCTGGTGGAAAACTGCTCTCCTCTCGTAATGCCTTCCCATCCCATCAATTTTTGATTTGTAAATTAGATCACATTTATGAGGGATGTATTCTGTGCAGATGGGCAGAATTATTATAGAAATTTCTCCTGAGTCAGTTCTGGAAGGAGGTGTGTACATGTGGGAGACACGTTTAAAAAATTGGCAGCAGGAAGGAGAAAGAACTGAAATATGTGAAGTGCTGGTCTGGATGTACTCTGAAATTGGAACAGAGCTGTTTACGGATGCGGCAAGAGCAAATGTGAGCTGAGAAGCCCCTTAGTTTGTTGTTGATGTACCTAATGCAACATAATTGTACTTGAACTCCACCCACCACCATCATAAGGTGTCATTTCAGAGAAATATTCTGTTTGCTCAATATTTCACCCATGATCATAGTAGAACACAGTGTTTCCGCTTGTCGTCATATGAGGTATGGAAGTGCAGGCACCCCATTTGGGGGTTGATTGAAAGAAATTGGCTGTCAGCCCACTAGGCTGTAGTCACCAAGTCAGTTTAAAGGAAAGGAAGGCCTGTTCACGTGTTACCGCCAAGCTGCACGTTCAAGTGGGCAATTGGGGGAAGGGCAGTGTCTTAATAATTTTGCAATGGTCCACCATCATGGTGAAGGCAAATAAATTCTTTGTATTTACAGTGTCTCACACAGGAGCTTCCATGTCCTCTGCATCCTCAGACACTGGAATGAGCCCGTCGTCATCGTCTCCACCACAGAATGTCCTTGCTGTCGAATGCAGGTGATACCGGTTTCCTCTGCCTTGTACAGCGAGTTGCTGTCATGGACAGAAATCCTGAAATACCATAGAAAGCACTCAGCTGGTTTGACATTGCCAAGTATATTCTGTATACTCTTCCACTGCTGGACTGTGTGTCTCTTCTCCTTGCGCCCCCCCCTCTCCTTTTTGTCATTGCGGATTTTTAACCTTTTATTGTGGAGATGAATTAAGCTAATTGGCAATTGAAGGTGTACAGGTGCACTTGGACACCTCTGTCTTTGTGCTTCTTGCTTTTGTTTTTTGTTTAACTCAAAAAACAGCACTTAATCAAATTTGGAAAAAACAAATTGGATCTCCAAAGAAGCATTTGGGTGTTATAAGGAAATTGCTTTCAAAAAGAAAAAAGGAAGTGCACCAAACAGGCATCAAAACAGGTTAAATCAGAAAACTGAGTTATTGCTGCACTTTTTTCACTGAGCTGTATCTTAATCCTGGGTGAGAGTCCCATCTTTTTTTTTAATTTTTCTTTTTAATTTTGGAGAAGCACTTGCTATACAGAACTGCCAAAGTGTGTATTCAGCAAAGTGCCCAGTTTTAAAGGTATAAATTGGACAAAATAAATTGTGAAAGGAAGCGTAGTTGACTGGAAACTACCAATGTAATGAGTCTTCCACTTTTTATAGGATTTTTGAGCACACGATTATGCAAATATTTTAATGTTTAATGTTTACAGTGGAATTGTGAATAGGTTTTCAGTGGACTATCTTATTCCTTGACAAAAGTATTTTGTCTTTTTTCTATGTAATTTCAGAGTTTTTATTTTGTTACAAAAAGGCAAAAAAATAAAATATATAACAATGAAGTTATTTAACAAGATTTCTAAAGCTGAATTTTTTGTGTAAAATAAGGTATCTTGCGACTTGTTAAATATATTTATTCAGACATTGGATGTTGTATTTTTATGTATTTTTTAAAAAATATTAAAATCGGGGAGAAAAAGTCTAGGTTAGGTTCACTCTTTCAATAAAATATACCTGTCGCTAGTAAAAACCCTTTTACAGGTGGCTGGCTATATGTCTTTGCCATACCTGTGCAGGAAGTGGTTTTGTCTCTTCAGCCTTCCACAGTGTAAATCTGGCATCTGGATTAAACTATAACCTGTCTTGAAGAAACTTTGGCAGTCCTAGTATTTCTGTTGCTTAAAGGAACAAATATTTTTGGGTTGCTTTATAATGCTTTTGTCACAGTTTTCATTTGCTGTGCTGCTGAAACGAGTTTTATATCTGCCAAAGTTGTGGTGTATCATCAAAAGGAGTTAAAATGACTGCTTTAGCTGTGGATTGTCCCACAGACTGAAAACAGTTTGTAAATAACTTTCCCAAAACCATGTATTTAAGACAGTTTGCATATACATTATGTATAAAAAGTGATTTTTTAATCAATTTTTTAAAATTCACCTTTGTACATTGAAAGAGGTTTTTGCCTCTCGCCATGTTAATATGCGGTAGAGTTATAACATAGATTCTCTAGACTGTCAAGATATTAAAGGTTCACAATCTAAAGGTCGTGAGTGAGTGAGAGCCTCTAATGAAGGGGTCGCATAACTAAAACTCTGTCTCTTGCAGTTTCATTTTACCACATTGTCAACTTGTGATTCCAATTCCTTCCATTTTCACAGAAAACTACAAGGAAAAAGTACTCTTGTAAAAATGCACTTTTTCTGTCTTTCTTAAGCAGAGCTATTTCAATGTATGATACAAATGAAGCTCCATGGAGAGCATTAATAAAGGTTATGTTTTTAAACATAGGCTTTTATTTTATTTTAAATGATTTTTAACTCTACTGCCACCATGTCTAAAAAATAGAAATCCAGCTCCATAAGGCTAACTTCATACTTTATTTTATTGTTAAATATAAAATAGTAGAAAGTTGGGTCACAGCATGCTTAATGATTTCTACAAGTAGACAGTTTCTTCAGTTTATACCGTTTGTTGATATTTTAGACTGTGCCTAATGCCTTGGACCAGCTAAAAGGGTTTAAATCACTACTTTAAAACACTAGTGATCTTGTCTAATACTTAATACTTTATTTGAACACTCACCAGGAGTTGATTGCTCTTTGCTGTCTAGAAAGCTGCAAGAACAGTTGGCTTAATCAATTAGCAAAATGGCTTTTGCAGTCCAGCTAAAAACACTGAAAATCCTTATCCTCTTTTAGGGACCCATCACTCCTGCATGATGTTATCCTAGGCTATCCCAGTTTTAACATGTTGGTGTCGTTACTAAATTTGCTTTCCCACCCTAAAGACTTTGTGTGATAAAGGAAACGGCTTACAATCCAGCATACATCACTCTCTACTAGCTTGTAGCCCTAAGTGCCCACAACATTCCAGAAGCAAGGCTGGGAAGAACATGAATGTCATGTTTCTCATTACATGGACAGTTGATTTAAAAAACCCACCCTGTGTTTCCACACAAGTATGGGCAGCGTGGGGGGACACACTACAACGTTTGGTATTTACCAGAGAATTCAGTTTCTTTCATATCTGCTCATTAAAAACCAGCAAACACAGAACTCTTTACACTTTCTGTGTATAGAAAGAGATGCTTTGGAAGAAGTGCAGGGCAGTGTCTGGTGGAAACTCGCAAGCCGAAGAGTTGCTGAATAAGATTTTAAGATGCATGCTTTCAAAGCACTTCCCCTTTTCATAACCAGAGTACGTTTAGAGACCAGTCTAAAGGCCTCCCTTGAACAGTGTGTGAGCTGAAGAGTACCGTGACTGTCCCTACTGCTAACCATAAACAACCCTATGCATTCATGTATTACCAGTATGCAAGTGGGCACAGAACTGCAGCCTGAGGTTTTCCGGTGTGTGTGTGGGGGAGAGAATATGCTTAGGTACAGCCCTGTGTCCCTCTCACCCAATGTTTAGTCCATAAATATATGTTGGAACTATCACTCCGGTCAAGAGATAAGTGCTCCTCTTCACTTGGAACATCTTAATGTTCCAGTTCCTTTCTGGTCTTTTGATGCTGGCCCTCCCAAGCCTATTATAAAAGCAGTACACTCACAATGGGTATAACAGGTGCTTCTTGCATGCATTCTACAGTAGATGTGCAGTACACACTTATGTAGAGTAAGTGTGATGCACAAGAGGCTCACTCTCTGCCTCTTGCTTCACACCCATCCACCCCACCCCCTCTTTTGCCCTCTTAGGGACACATGTGTATGTATTGCAACCATTTCCTTTTAGGGACACTTCCCGCCAGAGGCATGTTGATGTTACTGAATTTATTTCATGTCCAAAAAATGCAAAACAGGCACAGACATGAACAGTAAAATTCTTCGCAGGCCAGCACCATGGGAGGTACCGCATTTTTGGGTCAATAAATGGAGGCATGCCATACATGAGTCCTACTCTGTGCCAGGTGCAAGGAAGTGACAACAGGAAATGGGTATATTGTCTGTGTGCTCCCTGAGGCATCTGGTGGGGCCACTGTGAGATACAGGAACCTGGACTAGATGGGCCTTTGGCCTGATCCAGCAGGGCTCTTATGTACTGCCTACCAGCTCTGGGAAGCCCAGGGCAAGAAAGCAACAGTTGTGCCCTCCTCCCACACTGTTGGGACCCCAGCACCAGCTGGATTGTGAACAAAGCAGTTCCATGATGGCGCTATGGTGGATAAATGAAAATTGCTGGAGTTGCTCAGTAGTTTGGCATCCTCTTTCCACCAGCAGCCAGCTATCTGCCTGCACGAAGCACGGCTGCCTCCTCTGGTTTGTCCCTAGGGGCTAGCATGGAAGCTCCCCTGCAACTAATAGCTGTTCAGGAACTTCCATGAATACAAAGAAAAGAAAATGTGATTGACAGCAAGCTCCTGTGCGTATCTACTCAGAAGTAAATTCCATGGTGTTCAACGAGGCTTGCTCGCAGGAAAGTGCTATAGGCTTGCAGCCTAAGACCACGCTCTTCCCTGTCTGCTGTTTCCTCAAACTTTTTTCTTGAATAAAACCAGACGGGGGGGGGGAGGGAGCGAAGCCCCTGCTCTGCACGCAGAGGTCTCAGCATCAGTTTCCGACAGCATCCCCAACAACAGGTACAGACTCTCGAGCAGCAAGTGGGGGGCGCCGAGAGCTGGAGCGCTGAGGCGCCTCCCTCCGCATTTTCCTCCTGGGGGCGAAGGCGGGCCGCCCGGCAGACGCCCCACTGAGGGGCGGCAGGTGGCCAGCCAGCCAGCCAGAGCCTGCCGCCGCCAACTGCCCTTCCTCTCCGCGGCGCGGCAGGCAGGCAGGCCCGCCGGCCATGGGGACCCTGCCGCGGAGTGCGCTGCTCTGGCTGCTGGCGGCCGCGGGCGGCCTGGTCTTGTTGGCTATCTACGTCGACTGGAAGCGTCGAAGCGTCCCCGACTTCCAGCGGAGGCTGAGGGAGAGTGAGTGGCGCCGGCGGTGGTGCCTGCCTGCCATCCTCCACCGGGAATATTTGGGAGAGGGAGGGAAGAAGGGGCCCGGCCGCTTCTGCTTTGCGAGGCCCGCTGCGCGCCATCCGTGGGTAGCCAGCCGTGTTACAGAGGCAGAAACGTTCCCTCTGAGAACGCACAGAGCGCCTTCCAGGCCTCTCCTCCAGCAGTCCGGAGACGGCCACGGGCGCATTCTTGCCCGTCGTGTCCCTTGAACCGCCTCATACCTCCTCACACAGAGTGACAGACAGAGGTATATGCAAAAAATGCGCCCTTCTCGTGTCAGACAACAACATTGCCAAGGTGCCACACACAGGAACGTACTGGTTGACGACGCTGCGAGAGAGGCCACCTTACCACAAGCTTAAACATGCAGAGAAAGGGGTTGTGACATTGTTTAAAATATGCTCGAAAACTAACCCTATAATAATACGTTAAGAATTACCTCACCACCAGCTGTAACGTGTGAAATGGCGGGCTTTACTATTCATGCTGTGCATGCATGTGTGGTACCATGCACAGGGGGCTAGCCTCAATCAAGTGGCAAATGGGGGGGGGGAGAGGGTGGAAAACTGGCAAGAGTTGCCCCACACCCCATGTATATGCTCACTGCACCCCTCCGGCCCCCAACAATGAGCCACTTTAATCCGCTCTCCAGTCCTCTCCCCAGACTGGGGGAAGCAGCAGCCCCCCCCTCTTCCTCCAGCACTGCCAGAGGAGGAGAAAAGGCTGCTGCTGCTGCCGCCGCCGCCGCCACCACCTCCTCCTCCTCACCCTCCTGTCCCCTTTTCTTCCGTTCTGGCACCACTTCATTTTTCCACAGGCAGGGTCCTGTTTGAAATCAACAGGATGAGTGGAACATGATGCTCCTAATTCCTGCACTCCACCCCATCCCTGTTCTCTTTGTCCATCCTGCTGCTTTCGGTGGGTGAGGAGGAGGAGGAGGTTGCAACAGCAGGCTACCTGCAAAGGTTTTCTTTTGGGGTGGAGCATACTAGCAGGGGCAGTGGATCTGGGCCAATTCAAGCAACAGGTCCACTCTGCTCTGCACTCCTGTCCATGCATGTACAGTATATGGGAGACAAAATACAGCATCCACTCCAGCAGTCCCCCCACGCTCACAACCACACGTACTCCAAAAACGTAAGTTCTGAGATGTCGGAGAAATGCTGCTGAAGCCTGAAACATGGCAGCACCAGACACTCACTCACACCAGCTACAGTTTTGAAAAACCCTTTCCCTTAATCTCATTCAATGGCAAATTGGGAACAGACGTTAACAAGGAAAGGAATGAGAAAACAAGGATGCTTGAAGGAGTGTTTGGGGGTAGTTTATTTCAGAGACAGCTTTAACAGTAAAGTACTTCTGTTCGTGCTGCCAAAGTGATGTTGTAGCTACTTCGGTTAGCTTCAGTGTGTCTATCTGCACCTACTGAGAGGGCAAGTACTTTGCTGCTGGAGTAAGTGACTACTTTCTGAGTGGAGAGGTGCCAACACTTCCTTACGAGCAGGACTTTCTTCCAGCAGGATTGGCAGATGAGCCTGAATCATGGCACTTTTCTTGCCAGTTATACTGTAGGCTGGTATCAACAGTAAACATTCAGAAGCAATGTTGTTTTGTGGACCTTGCTTCTCCTAGTGACATATTCTCTTAGGAGACTGTAAACATGTCTTACAGCAAGCAACACAAGATGCTGGTCTCTCAACATTTGTTGAATTTAAAGCAGCTGCTTTACGTGGGAGTCCCGTTTTTTCTGGCTGAGGGGCTAAGAGCAGCTTTGGAGGGGCAATTTCAATTGGGAAAATGGTGCAATGGGAGGAGGGGAAGATTCAACACTCCCTCCCCTCCTGTTGCTGTTGAAATAAACTAATGCACGCACACACATTTGAGTAAAAGGAAAAATTAATGAGATCTGATTTCCCCCAATTTATTGCCCATTTTTCACCTCTCACCTCAGAGGCTTCTGTGAAGCCTTTGCACCCTAAGGGGCTGCTGGGTCATTCAAAGATAGTAGCCATGTTTGCCCTGTTGTGTTGTTTATTGTTTGAGCAGTGAGTGATGGCAGCAAAAACTAGCTTTCCCCAGTTCATTCCCACTTTACCCAGTCAACAGGGTAAAGCAGAGAGGTGGGTGCTCATTGCTAACAGCTAGGTGCTGCACCCATCTTGTCCTCCATCTATTTTTGCAAGGTCTGATCATGGATCTCCTTCATCACATTTTCATGTAGCCCTTAGATGAGAAAAAACTCATTGCAAGACAGAAATCATGATGTCAGCCTACTTAAATTTTTCAGAACTCTGGACTATTAAATGTGGATCCTAAATGTCCCATATTATTCTTACAGAAAGAAGAAAACAACATGAAAAGGCAGAAGAGCATGACACAAAGGTGAAAGATTGTACAGTATTTACAAATGGTGTAGAATGGTTTTCCATATGGTGTAGTAACCTTAAGGTACAATTTAGTGAATCTTTGCAGGGACAATTCATAATAGGCACAGCTGGAGGTCAGGAACCCAACTCCCTTTCCCCTTCCATCCCAATTCAAAATATCTACCGTAATTCTAATACAGTATGTCGTGATCATGCTGGGTGTGGTAGCTGAAACATGTACTGAGTTCTAGCCATTTATATATCTGTGGCTACAGTCGTGAGAAGTGTAGGCGTGCACAGACTCCCCACAGGGGTTGGCCATAAAAGCAGCGGTAGAACACATGCTTTTCATGTAGATCACAAATTCAGTCCCTGGCATGGGAAATGCCCCTGTCTGCCTGGATGCTGAACTAGAAAGACCAAGGGTTTGGCTGGGCATCAAGCAGCTTCATGTATTTGTTTGCTTCTGCTATGAATTCTCAAAAACCTGCTTTGAGAGTAGCATGCTAAAAGTCAGTCTTGTGCTCTTCACAGGACCGCCCCTGCATTTGGCACTGGGGTCTGGAACTCAGCACATGCAGCAGCTACCATACCAGAGAGGTGCTTCCGAGAAGTAGAGCTTAGTCTTTTTTTTGTCTTGAAAGATGGGTGGGACGGACAACCCATATCAGAAATGAGAGGATCCTCCAGACTGCTGACATCAGTGAAGTCCAGGATGATCTATTAAAAAAATTAAAACAAGCCAGCTATAATTAAGATGAAAGCAAGAAATAACATGCAGTTTAGGCCTCAAATGGCTCCAAAGTTTATTTGACAGAATAGTAGGTCTTTGGGACTCTCCGTTTTCATTTTTTTAAAAAAATGGTAGTCGGGTATTATGCAGCTTAAATTTGAAAATATAGTAAAAAAAACGAACAACAAATTACGTACAGCCCAATCTTAACCAATTTTCCAGCATTGATGCAGCTGCATTGGCACTGGAAAGTTAGTTAGGATTGGGGGTGGGTGGGTTAGGGTTAGGGTAAGTGCTGCACAGCATTGCACAGAGATGCAAAGTGGCCCCTTCCACTCCCCATCGGAGCCAGTCCAGCAGCGAAGGCAGTATTGCACCTCTGTGTAACGCTGTGCAGCACCTACGCTCCGCTGCCCCCTCTACGCTACTGATTCTAAGCATACTACCATAAGAAGCAAGCCCCACTGAGCTCAATGGGACTTCTGAGTAAACCTGTTCAGGGTTGTGTTGTTTGAAATCTAGTTAGACAAATAGAAAGAGGCCCAAATTATGTCAATACTCCTGATGTATATGTATTTATCTGGATTTTTCAAAAAATGACACATTTGGGGATATCAATATTAAAATAATATTATAACACAGCTACTTAACTGTAGTTTTGTATGTATCAGATCACACACTCATTGTTAGCTATGTATAATCAATGCTTATGCAGATTAGCTGTAATCCTTAATTGATAGCCCAATCCTAACCAATATTCCAGTGCCGATGCAGCCCCCAAATAAGGAAACAAATGTTCCCTTGAGGAGACTCCATGACTGTCCCCCCACCGCAGAATGCAGCATGCATCCTATTGGCATGGCTGCATCTGTTAGGATTGGGCTGTGTCTCATGGGGCCCTTAGTAATGAAAAAATGGTCATGCCTGTAGCAGTTTTTAAAGCCTTCTGACAGGGATAGGAAATGTGTTCAGTGCTGAAGGTCCCGTCAGAAATTTATCTTAAGAGTTTTTAGTGGCACTACTAAGTGACGGTGGCTGGTCTTGTAGACATTCCTGGTTCACCTGATGGAGTTTCAGATAGTAGTCATTTTGGCACATGCTAAAAATACTCATCTTGTAATCTGGACATCATTCTGCCACCTCTGATGCCCTTGACATATCAGTACCCATCAGGCCTTCTCTGCAGACTGAAGTCCGGTTGAAGTCACTAGATTGTCTTATGAAGCAGTCTTTGCAGGATTCATCCCCAGCACTGGAAATGAAATCTTAGGAAAAGATGCTCATTAACAACCAAACCATGGAGCTAATGCTCCATTTTTATAAGATGAAAATATTTTTGTAACACCCTTAGTTCCTTGAGCTGAAAGATTCTGCAGGGGTTCAAGAGTACTTTCTGCAAGAGATACAGCTGGGTGAGCGCTGCTTGGAGCGAGGTAAGATGGGCTGAACGGATTTTGTACAACATGCATATATCCATATACACAGACATGCTAAAAATTCCTTGGAAACAATTCTTTACTATTACAACAACAATAGCTTACTAATACAGATGAGTCAAATAATTATTTTGACACACCTCAAGCGTGTTCGTAACTGATTTTCCTTCTTGCATTTATACTTCAGTTAGTCCAAGGTGACTAACAACAATTAAAAAAATAATAAAGCCAAATAAAAATAAATCTAATAAACCATAAACAAGAAGAGCAGCATTAAAATCTTTTACATTAAAATAAATAATGTTAAGCAGCCAGTCCCCTTCCAGCTGGTTGAAACAATAAATCACTAAAAGCTTTGTATAAAAGGAAAGCATTCACAGCCCATCTAGGGAGTTAGGAGGTGGCCTATCAATTATCTCTGGGAAGGAAATTCCAGAGCTGTGGCACCACCACCCAAAAGGCCCTGTCCTGTCGCCACCACACAAATATCCATTAATGGCAGCATCAAGAGCAGGGCCTCAGAAGCAGAAGAGTAGGATGGGATGGGGCGGGGGGGTGGTGGATCACCCCTGGGCAGCAGGTGGGGGACACATCAAACCAGAGGCATGGGGGCATCATACCTGCGGTGTGGGCGATCCGGGCCGTGGCGGCAGAGAATGCGGCAGAACAGCTCGGAGAAGCCTGCAGAAGGCTCCTGCCGCCTTTGCACCGCGTTTGTTTTGGCCCTCTCCCTCCCGCCCAACCCCCCAGGGACGTTTGGCTCAGGGCTGACGTCACTCGGGGGCAGGGTGAGTGACATCACCGTCACGAGGGAGGTGGCTGGCATGACGCGAGCTTACACTTCTACTCAAAAGCCAATTTTAACAGCCCAGTCCGGCCTAAGATGCGGCGGCTGGCCTAAAGGGCCGGCCTCTGCCTTTTAGGCCAGAGTTTCCCAACCTGTGGTACACGTAGCACCGGTGGTACTTTGAACAACCTCCGGTGGTACGCAGCAGGCTGGTCATTACCTGCCTTTTAAATCTTCTGATCCTCTTCTGAGAGTCTCACAGGCAGCCTGGGATCGGATTATCAGCTAAGGAGAGTTAAAGAGATAGTGACTGTTCAAGTCAGGAGGAAGGCAGGGAGGAGCTGGCAGGGCTGCAGTTGTGTGTGTATGTGTGTGAGAGAGAGAGGCAAGCAGGCAGGTAGGAGCTGACAGAGCTGCAATCTGTCTCTCTGTGTGTGTGCCTCAACCATCTCATTAGTAGCACATAAGTAAACCTAATACACAAGTAGCCCTAACTTAAAAATCTATTTTATTTATTTTATTGGCACAGGTGGTACTTCAAAAAATTTGACCATGACAGGTGATACACTTGGCAACAAAGGTTGGGAACCATTGCGGGCTGTGCCAGCGCAGCCTGAGTTCACCTCAGGGGAAGGGGACAAATGTCCCCTTCCCCCAGTGTACGTGGCGCGGGCCTCAGTGGGCCTCCTCGGATGCGTACCAGCTCTTCAGCTGGCGTGCATATGGGAAGGCCATGTAAGGCTGGCCTGGCCTGGGACGGGGCATAGGATATCAGCGCAACTCAGTGCCGATATCCCCGCCCCTCCCAGCCTGAGCCAGCCAATGACCCCCTCCCTCGCCACCCCTGCGCTGACCAATGCGGGACCTACCTACAGCAGCCAGCGCAGATCCAGGTCGACAGCTGAGTGAGCGGCACCAGCCTCTGCGCCGGCGCTGCTTATTCACAAGGAGCCACAAACATGCTTTACGGCACATTTGTGACTCCTTGGGCCAGCAGAGCACATGCGCCACCGTCCTAACTTTAGGCAGGATCGAGCTGTAAGTCTCTGGCAGGATTGTGAGAGACATCCTGTGAGAATACACAACATGCAATTGAATTAAAAGTTTCTCCTTCTAAAAACTGAACAGAGTGATGAATATATATGAGACCTGTCATTTCAAGGCTAGGCAGTAGGAAACAAAGAAGGTATACAAACGGCCAGGTTGCAGCCCAGAGATTTGCCCTAATGCTTAAAAGAGACCCTGAATCACAGATAAAAATATGAGGACTTAGAAGACGAGCCCTCAGGGATCAGACCAGAAGTCATCTCCGTCCCGTGTGCTTCTGGGAGGCCAGCAAGGCTTGGAGGCAGTAGCCTTGTCCCTCTGTCCCTCCCCCACCCCACCCCCACCCTCCGCAACTGGTATTCAGTGGCATGCTGCCTTCTGTTTTGTTTCATGGAATCTTATTGCGTATTATGATTGTTGTTAGCCACCTTGGCCCTTTGTTATGAAGGAGAAAGGTAGGCTATACCGATTTTAAAACTAAATAAATAAAACAAACAGAACTTCTATTTTAACTCTTGTGACTACTGTTAACCCCCTCTTCCCTGAATCTATCCGGTCCTCCTTTCAAGCCATCCATGTTTGTGGGCATCATCACATCTTGTGACAGCAAATTCCATAAATTGATCATGCATTGTGTGCAGAAGTGCTTTTTTCGGCCCTCCATTACAAAGGTAATGGTGTGTGTTTGTGTGTGTGTGGGGCTTCTTCACCCTTTTCTCTCTCCAGGCAGAAGTCCTTTCCAGAGGTTGTGTCCTGCTCTCAGTCAACCTCGCTCTCTTTTTCTCCCTCTCTCTTTACTTAGCAGGCAGAGTATAGTTTGGCTGGGAAACCTTTGGAATAACAAGAGCATGAAATAAACAAAACAAAAATATCAGGTGGGAGAGGAGGGGGGATCCTCATGCTAAGGAAAGGAGTCTACTCCTGCTGCTGGCACCGGTTGTGATTGAGGGACTTGCTGCTGATCATATGTGCACCACTTGGACAACTGTCAAACCCACCCACCCCCATTGTCCTGTGAGAGAGATCCAGGAGAGAACTGGTATCAGTTTTCTCATTGTATTGGATACATCTAGATATGGTTCATCATCTAGACAGGTCCTTTGCCTCTCTTCACAGCTTGAGGTAGCCTTTCTTCTGCAGTGGGTCCCTTTTCTCCCCTCTCTTATATCAAGCGGGATCATTGTTTTATCTCACAGCACAAAGCTCTAGAAAAGTCGGGCAGGAGGCAGGGCAGCTATAACTTCTGCTGTGCAGAAGATGTGAAGGTATAGGCACAGCCTCCAGCTGAGGGTGCAGTAATAGTAGGTACAGATATAGATGGAGGTTGATAGTGCATGGAAAGGAAATGCCAGCTTACCAAAATTCTAAAGATAATAGAGACTGAACTTTAGAATATATATATTTAGAATATATGTGTTGCAGGACAATACAAGAAGAGCATTGAACACCTCTCCAATGCCATTTCAGTGTGTACACAGCCAATCCAGCTGATGGAAGTCTTTGAGCAAACTCTGCCCCCTCAAGTGTTTGAAATGCTTGCACGCAGGATTCAATATGTAACAGAAGTAGGTACATTTCAAATATGGATGGATAACAATATACTGGGGAGTTCAAATGTGAAGGCTTTCAATTGGTGGTTTTGTACAAGCCTCTATCAAATCAGTGTCAGACTAAGATGTCTGTACATTGCAGAGCTAGACCTTTTGTTTAATTAACCTTACAGAGGCTACTGCAGGCAAACCATGAGGGGGGGCAGCTTTTCTGAGAAGGGAAGAATTCAACAGGAGAAGATTCACCCTCAATAGCAAGGCCATGGCTGTGCTCCTGGGGAAAGGAAGCCGTTGGTCCTACTGCCGAGCAACATCTAAATGGACTACTGTTCTCCCTACAGAGTGGCAAAAGGTTGCACAAGGAAAGGTGTATGAAGAACACTGCTGCAGTACACAAGAACTAGTTGTGCTAGCCAGAATTTAACAGCCACTTGCTGCATTTGGGTATAAGGAGAGAGATTTCCCTGAGGAGACTTGCCAAAGCACTACCATTTATTTAATTTTAAAATAGAAATCAGTAGCCCATTCTTCTATTGAAGGCTCAGGGGTCTCCTGTACAAGGGACTTAGGTTTTACATGAGCCTGTCTAAACAGAACAATCTTCATCAGAGGTCCTCCTCCAAGCGTCCCTGCCTTCTGAAATCAGGCAGATGGTGACCAGAGTGCGGGCCTTTTTGGTTGTGGCACCCTCTGTGTGGAATGCCATCCCCAGGCAGGCTGCCAGCTGCCAAACCTGATATCTTTCCAGCACTAGGCAAACCCCTTTTTATTAGCCTAGACCTGCAAACCTGTCCTCTAAGCTGGTTTAAAGTGATGCTTTTTGCTGATTGTCTGGTTTCTATTTTGGCAGTTGGTGTTGAGTTATGCTAAGCTATATTTTGTGTTTGATATTGTTTTTGTTGTGAGTTGCCCTAGGAGTATTGATAAGGGTGGCATGTAAACAATTTAAGTAAAGAAATAGCTTTCAGCACTAGTGTAGCTTTGGATGCTCCCAAACTGTTCATTGGGCTGCCACTACCATGACTTTAATTCATTAGGAGGTCATGTGTGCTGAACATAAGCCCAGCTCTGCAAAAGTCTAAGGCAGCCGCTCTCATTAGTTTACCAGGGGAGCTGTTTTTTCCAGTAATTTGAATTGTACAGCAACTCTGGATCCACAGGAAGAGAGATTATCAACTGAAAGACAAACATTTATCTCATACATTACTATGTTTGCCGTTGACCAGTCTTTTCTCTCTCTTAGCAGCTACAGACAACACTGAACGAACAGGGTGCAACAAAGGAGTGAGGCTGTGGTGTCATATGCAGGGCTAGTCATAAGGTGGGACTTTAAAACAGCCTATAAGCCCTCATGTTCAAATACTCTCTGTCCAACAGTAATTTCCATTTATTTTACTTTGATTAAAATAAAAAATAAACTTTGCTTTAGACACTTTTGAATATAATTCTCAGACATCACATTTGTGTTTGAAAATGAACACTCATTGTGTAAGAAACATGAACAAAAATGTGTGTTTGCTTCCTCCTCATCTCTAACCCCGTGACCAGAAAAACCAGCCTGTAGGCTGCCAGAGAAGGTGATATCAACATTATTCCACTGCACAGTAAAAGATGATCTTGAAACAGGCTCCATTAGCTCCACATCTACTGCTGTTCCCAGCTGTAGCCCCTGATGATCTCCACAGTCTGAATGGGCTGTTCCATTCCAAGCCGGCAGATGTTGCCAGAGCAGCAGTGGAGACAGGGCACCTTCACGTACAGTGCAATCAACGCTGGCACTTCTTCATACAGACTGCTCCCTGCTTTCTAATGAGGCTGGCCAAGAAGTCCCGCTTTGGCAGCCAGCGCCTCATTCTGCTGAATATGGTATTCCTGAAACCTCATAGATATCCTCTGGGTCATTTTTAAATACTTCTGTAAACAGTGTTCTGAACATGTCATCTGTATGGGACAGAAAGAGAGAGAGAGATGCTGGTAATCATTTCTTTTTTCTTCTCTTTTTCTAAACTGCAATGCTTTTCCACATACAAACCTTTTAAAATGCCTATCCATCTTCACTGCACCTTTCAAGTTTACCCAGAAATTGCACAGGCTACAGATCCAACAGCACAAGCCTATGCATGTCTACTCAGAAGTAAGTCCCATTGTATTCAATGAGGCTTCCTCTCAGGAAAGTGTGCATAGGATTGCAGCCCAAAGCACACAAAATAGTTGCATACCTCTTCTGGCTTGACTTGGCGGCTAGTGAAATCTTTCACACAATCCAGGAAACAGGTTTCTGTCAGTTTGTTGTATGTCCCAAGAAATTCTTTGAACTGTGAACAAATCAAAGAAATCAGAACTGGGTGGCTCCTTCCCTCTCAGGAGAATAAGCACAAGGAGGTGGGGCAGGAGGAGGAGACACCCATCATTGCGAGGACAGTTAAGTAATACTGTATATGCAATAAGTGTCTGCTCTGGTAAATGCAGTATACAGTCTAGCTATTAAAAGAAGCTTCCTTAGGGAATACTTTAGGCAATAGCGCTAAATACCAGTCAAGGTGCCAAACTGTTAAATAATACAAACATTCCAAAAGCATTCTTTAGAGATTATCTTACCTGCTTGATCTGGTCAGATTCTGATATTTGCCCAGCCATTTTTTTTAGTGTTCTGCCAATCTGCCACATAAACTGAACACAAAATATCTAGATCAATATTCATTCTAAAATATTTATGTCTGAATTGTTATACCAAGCAGCCTAAATTATATGATTTTTTAAATTTAAAATTGTATATCCTGCAACAGGGGGCCAAGAACTAACTTTATAGACCAACATGTCAGGATACAGAGTACTGTACTTGAGAAGCGTTAGTCCCTCTTGCCTGTACCTCCCTCAGTGGGACATGAAAGGCTGGCAGATCCTTCTGTTTACACAAGTTGTACATTGGTTTGGGGCCAGAAGACATTAATGTACATCTTTAAAAGGATCTGGCATTCTAATAACATTGTTATGGCCCAACTATAGTAACTCCAGAATTGGTGGTTCATATGATTCATGCATTTTAAGGATACAGTTTTTAACATCTTAAACACAAAGTGAGAGTTCTGTGCCTTGTTGGACCAGGAAGTGCCCAAACGCCACAAGTACCCAGTGTTTATTCAAAGTCTTCTTATCATAATTGTCAGGTGAGCAATTTTTTTTAGAGAGAACCTTGATCTCTCATCCTCCCCACTAGAACTCTGTATATGGCGCCATCTTCCAGATTTTGGAATCCTCATGAACTAGGGCAGCCAAACTAGAACTCTCATTTCATTCAGCCTCTAGCTTTCTCAGGTTCCCTGTACAAAGTGAGAATGAAGACATGTTACTGGGGCAGCGGAGCCCTTTGCTTATCTTGAGACCACAGCCAACAACACCAATTTCATGATCTGGAGCTAGCCACTGATATACACATTATCTTCGTTCCCTTCATCTTCATTGGGTAAGCCAATCAGGACACCTTTCCTCTTTAGCATTTAGGAGGCAGTTTTGCTAATTCTTGGAGTTGAGGAAGCACATCCCCGTGCCTGGAATTATCCAGCCATAACATCCTCTCCCCTTGGAGCCTGACTCAGACAACATCCCACCCCTGGGTAATGGATGAACAGAAATGGCCATCCCTGTTTAATGCATGCATTACGCATAAAATACTGTACCATGCAAAGTGCATACAGTCTTTATCACATTTATCCTCCCACCACTCCTGTCCTGTCCTGTCTGGAGGGTAAGCACATTGGTCATTATTATGGGTCCCTTCAACCATTACACTGGTCACATATAACATTTCTCTATCTCTACAAATATGAGATAGATGCCAAGAGTGTCTGCATCTGAGTACAGCGTACATCTGAGTACAGACACACTCGGTGGTGGTGATACTTGAAGCAATCAATTCATTTCTTAAACAAGGATCTGGAACCAAGAGTATACAACTTGTGCAGGGTGGTCACCCAGTGAATCAATAGCTGGGCTGAGTTTTGAGGGGAGGTTTCTTGACTATGTCCCTCCTAACCTATTTCACTTGCAAGTTTCTTCTCAGTCAAGGTCGTCATGATGCTTCTCCACCCCCCACCCACCCCATTCCCAAGGCAATAGCGCTAAAAGTCATCAAGGAATTCGGCAGCTCTGCCTTAACGCCCCCTCCCGAAATGCCATCTTTTCTTATTAGCCTTGCTTCTGGTGCCGTGCCTGTAGCAGAAGATCTTCATGCAGCTGGCTAAGTTCTATATTTCAGCAAGCTAAGCTTTTCCTTCATGACTTTTTCTCCCTACTGATCTTCGCTCGGTCAAACGGCACAGTTCGGAGTTGCCAACTCAGGCTACTCCTGGTCTGGAAATTATTTTTTTCCCCGACATGGCCCAATGTCATTAAACCAAGGAGGCCTCGTGAAAATCTCCAGGGCTGCCTCCAGCAGTCATTCTGGAGATCTAGGCCGATGCTGGAGGAGGCTGGCAAGTGGCAACCCTCGCACAGTTCCTCCAGGTTTTGCTCAAGGTGACATCCGTCTCCAGCACGCGGCCTCGCGAGCCTTCATTCCCTTTCCTACAGCAGCAGCTGCTGCCGAGCACCTCGGGCTCCTCCGACCCTCCTTACACACTTACCTCGTGCGAGAGATGAATCGGCGACGGCGGCGCGGGATGGTGGTTTTACCTTCCATCCACCGCCTTGGGTGCGTCGCTGTAAAGTGTCCCCCACCTTCTCTCCGCTAAGGCGCAGCCCTGTTTCCTCCAAGATCACTTCAGGACCTACCCTAACGGCACAAGCTGAGAAGCCAGGTGCCGGCTGGACGGAGCGAAGCCATCGTACAGGGAGGGAAAGGACTTGGCGGGGCAATTATGCAGCGTCGTTGTTTCTGCCCGGAGACGAAAATGTGCGGGAATCCACGGAGGGGCAGAAAGAGGAAAGAACTGCCAGAGTAACCCATCTAGGAGCATTCAGAGGAAACTTCCGGGATAGTATAGACACTTCTGTAGCGGTGAGGGATGCCCGTAGACATGTGGACAAGTCCCAATTGGGATTGTTGGACAGTAGCTTGTCTCGCACCTACTGCGGAACAAAAGGAAATAGCGGAGACAGGGCTTCATGCTCTTTAAAAAAAACTCCGATCTTATTTTGTGCGAGAAATGTGTCTATGGGGCCCATAGAGATTCATGAACCATAGACCGGGTTTTACCGGAATTCATTCTGCGGGATCACTCCTGTATGTAGTCTATAGGCAAGAGGCGGGATTAAGACGCATGCGTGTTGGGACCCGAGAAGCAACATGCATGCCTGGATGGCGGAAGTGTCGGGAATCGTCCACGCGCATTCATCATACAGGTTGCTTGGTTTCCCCTCCCCTTTCCCTCTGAGTCCGTGAAGGGGTTGGGCTGAATTTGTCAGTTTGGAAGCGGCGGGAGCCCTGGGGTAGGCGTGCAGTTGCTGTGGCAATCGGTGTTTCCGGTGGGTGGTTCTTGGTGGCAGCTGGAGTTGTGCATGAGGGTAGCGGACAGAGAACGCGGGTGTCCCCCCTATTTGGGGTGGATGGAAGGTGAGGGAAGCAGAGGCAGGAGGGAGTCTGGAGACCTTCTGTTTGCGTGTATCTGTCTCCACGTATGGGAGGAAGTGCCTGGAATCTATCTGTTGGGTGATGGACGGCAGGCAAGACAAAAAGAAGAGAGCAAGAGAGATAGATGCAAGAGGCTCTCATCAGCAAGCAAGAGAAGGGGATGAGTTTTACGAGCCTTCAGCCAACGTTCAATAGGGGAGCCTTCTTGGTTCTCTTGATTTCATCCCCACAAGATGTTGCAGCCAGTTTGCATGGCTATGGCTTTCAGCTATGATTGTAGGCTGCCTGGACAGAAGCAGTTACCTCTGAATAGCAGATGTGAGGGGTTGCAAGCAACACCAGGAAGGCCATGTTGAAAAGCCATGTGTAAATGTTCTCTCAATAATAATAATAATAATAATAATTAATGTTGGAAATGGCGTGCAGCCCTCAGTGGACTTTAGTCTGAAGAAGCAATGCAGCTCTGGTGGTCGTAAGAGGTTTTGGGGTATTTTGGAGTCCTTCTGTTTGTCTTGGGGAGATGTCCTCCTCTGTACAAAGCCCGGCAAAGTTTTCCCCCTGTTCTAAACAGAAGACAGGAAACAGAAAAATTCCTTTCAGAATATGTCTTGGCTCTGTGTTCTTTGGGATATGGGAATATGGGAGAGGGGTGTGTATGTTCCGCTGGGAGTGGATACTTGGTGAAACCTGTGAAACCTGCAGAAGAACTGGTTAGATCACAGCTTCTGTGGTTTCTGATCTGTTAAATAGGCTCAACATAGGTACCTGTTGCGTATAGTTTTCTTTTCTCAGGTCATCTGTAATGAAAGCCCTCCTTGGTGCTCAAGGATGTGCTGTGGTTGGCCTGTATGATCTTTGTGTCATATTTGGCCTTTATGTCTCATTTGGTGACAGGGATTATCACCTGAGTCTGTTCTGTGTTTTCCTTTGTGTTTCCATTTGTTATGACTGTAATTGTGTGTAACTGACTGCTTCGGTTTGTGCTTCATTTAATAGAGGCCAAAGCTCTACTGTGAATGGTTCATGGAGGCGGAAGAGAGGCTTGCTTTGAGTGAGAATTCTTTGACTAGTCTACCTGCCAGTGACCAGCTGATCTGCTCCGCCCACTTCCACATGAAAGAAAAAACCCTCCCCACTAAAACAGCAGCGGCTGCTGACCAGAAGCCTGCTGCTTGCGCTAAGAAAAAGGTCCAAATTTCAGTGAAGAAACTTCGGGAAGTGGCTCCTCCGCCTTGTCATCCAGAACGTTTAACGTTGATCAGTAATGAAGCAGCTTATATTCCGCCTGCATTGTTGGCAAATAAACCTGTACCTCGTGAGCCAACTGTGGCAACTTCTGGAGGTGCAGCCAAGGGTATGTTTATAACACTGACAGTTCTTAGCTTTTTGAGGTTTAGCAGTCATGATTCTTATATTTCTAGCCTGCCCTTCCTCCATGGTGCCCATGGCAAAGTCTAAAGATCTCTTTCCCACCCTGCTATATAGTCTCACAAGTGGGGTAGACTAGGCTGAGAGTGTGACTGGCCCAAAGTCAGCCAGTGAACTTTTGTGGCTGTGGGGGGAATTCAACCTTGGGCTCCCCATCCAAGTCCAACACTCTGTCTGCTACACTACACTGTCTCTCCTATTGATGCCAGTCAAAAGTTTCATTGTTGCAGCTATCTGTAACAATTTTATTTGAGGTTGTGCCTATTTGTTTTCCTTTTGATAATCCATTTTAATCTCTATTATTAGCAAAATGCCCACTAGGTGATGAGTGTCACCCCGACTTCCCTTTCCTGACGGCTTAGCCCCTCTCTTTCCCCTTGGCCTCTGTTGTCTTTTTCTCTTGGGCCTCTGTGGTCCTCTGTCCGTCCTCCCGCAGTGGCCATTGGCTGTAATTCTTGAAGGTCCAAGAGAGGCTGGCTGGTGTGAGGCAGCTGAGTGCCTCAGGTGCTTGTGAGACTTAGGGCGCAATCCAAACCTACTTAGGCCACCGTTGTAACCAGCAGCCCAGCGAAAACAGGAGTCCCAGAATGGAAAGGGGATTCAAATCCTCTCCAAAAGGGGAATTCAAAAGGGATTTGAATCCCCTTTCCGTTCTGGGACCTCCCGTTTTTGCTGGGCTGCTGGTTACAACGGCGGCCTAAGTAGGTTTGGATTGCGCCCTTAGAGGATCAAGCTCCATACACAACTTTTGTTAAACAAAGTAGCAGTTGTATTGCCAGCATGGGCTATGGGCTTTCAATGTTTCCTTATGGTTGAGTGATTCTGGAGCCTTTCGATGTATGACAGAGAGCAGACACTTGCAGCTTAGCTAGGTAGTTTATACTCTGTGTATCTTTATGTACGGTAGGCACAATAATGTGAGTTTGACATGCTCATGGTTTCTAGTTCTTCCTTTCACCCAGCATGTGTGAGTATTCTCCTGCAGGATTTATTTGGAGTTATTTGGGCTTATTTGTGCAGAAATAGGCAAGGTATGCAGAAGAAGAAGAGCTATTCTTCTAAGCAAGAAGAGCTATTCCAACCACACAGTTTACTATAAAAAGAGGGTATTGCAATAAATTAACATTTCCTACAGGTGCTGTGAGCATGTGTACTGGTAGGCGCACAGAATGGCTCCGGTCGGTTGAAAAAAACATCCAGCTGTCACGGTTATCTCCAAAGGTAAACACATCATTGGCACTTACGTACGGGTTCACGGCCGCACCGGAGTGAAGAAATCAACAGTAAGGCACATGGGAGGATGGGAGGGCTGTTCTATGCTCTGGAAGCCCGTGCATTCGAGCTCTGCCGGCTTGGCAGCGCTCGAGCTGCTGCTTTTCGGGCAGTCACCGTAGAGAGCCGGTTTGAAGTGCGAGGGGGGCGCAGGCCTGTCCGTATCCTCCAGAGGGTCGGTGTGACCCTCAGTAAGTTAAAAATAACCCTTTTTCCTCCGGAGGCACCGCAATCCTGAGGGTGCCACTACCCTGCCCCTGCACGGACTCACAGTTCTTCCCAACTAGCCTTAATCTTTCTGATGTACAGTATAGAATGGAAACTTCTTTCCCTGTTTCTCTCTTTCCCTCCCAATAGACCTGTACTGACGAAGCTGCATTAGGTGCTCTTTCACTAGCAAAGGACTATGGAAGTAACCAAAAAGGTAATATAGTTGCTGGCCTTCAGCATGTGGCAAAATCTATCCTCTTTGTGTGATTTAAAAACAAATAAATCTGTAACATTTAAGTGTGGCTCATTGTGAAATGTTAACAGGGGCAGCAGCCCAGTCATGAGGTTGGTTGAGCCCCTTGCCTCAGGCAATGGGCTGGTGGCAGTGGCAAGCTGGCAGGGGATGTCCTGCACTTCCTGCCAGCCCACTGACCGGATGCTGCCTTCTCTGAGGATGGGGAGGGCTGACCTCCCCCTGCTTCCGATCTACCACCATTTCTCAAACGTGCTGTGTCCTTGACACTGCAGTCTGCAACCCTGTTGAAAGCAAGGGTTTGGTCACAAGTTCCCAAAAATCCTCGATTCAAACAGAACTGAAAATTCCACACTTGGGCATGATGTACGAAGGAGCGTTATTTTTATTTTTCATCATTTTTTTGTATTTTATACCCCCTTTCCTCCAAGGAGCTCAGGGTGGCGTACATAGTTCCTCCCCTCCTTTTCTCCTCACAACAATCCTGTGAGGTAGATGAGGTTGAGAGAGAGTGACTGCCCTAAGGTCACCCAGGAAACTTCATGGCTGAGTGGGGATTTCAGTCTGGATCTTCCAGGTCTTAAGTCCGACTCCTGAACCACATTATGGGCAACGAGGCACCTTTCAAAGTGGTGTCCTCTTACATTTAGCAGGGGGAGAACAACTGTCCCCTCACCCCAGCATGGCGTCTTTTCCAGGGGCTGTTGCTGGTGTCCCTTTTGCATCTTTTTAGGTTGTGAGCCATTTGGGGACACAGAACCATTTAATTTACTATGTAAACTGCTTTGTGAACTAATCTTGTTGAAAAGCTGTATATAAATAATGATGATGATGATGTGGATGAAGGGGGTGGGAAGAAGAGGCATGTGAGCCCAAGATCCAGTCTTGCTGTGTGTAGAGATTTGGGTAGTGGGGGAAGTCTGACCAGGCCTTGCTTTCTTTTTCATAAGGCTGCATTTTGGATTTTGCTTAATAAAATCTATTCTTTCTTCTGTAGCTGCTGACATTTTTATTTCCCAGTATGATACTGGACAGAAGGAGGCTGTAAGAGCTGTATTCAAGCAGAGGTAAGTGTGACCACTTGAAAACAAGGTAAGTAATTTCTCTCTTTTACTAGCTCAAAAGAGCTGTTGCTTCCTGGTCATGTTTTGAAAGGGGAGGAATGGATTTCTCCCACACTTCTGTTAACTCGGAAACAAATATCTGTAGAAGTGACATAAATCGCAGCAGCCTGGAGGAGATCAGAAAGCCATCAAGTCATCGCCTCCCATAGAGTAGGGTCCTACTTACATTTGACTCTAAGGACATAAGAAAAGCTCTGGTGGATCTGGCCAAAGGCTTGTCCAGTACAGCATCCTGTTTCCCACGTTGGCCCACCAGCTGTCCCAGTGGGAAGCCAACAAGCAGGTCATGGAAGCCACAATAGCCCTCTCCCACTGGTGCCCCCAAGCAACCCCCCTTCAGACATATACTGCTTCTGAATATGGAGACAGCTGGATGTTGGTACCATGGCTGATGGCTGTCGATTGAGCTTTTTCCTCCATGGATTTGTTCAGCCCCCCCTTTAAAGCCATTTAAGTTAGCAGCCAGTGCAATTAATTAATGCATTAATTATGCACCGTTTAAGAATTAGTCCGTTTTGGGTCTGGCCTGAACCTCCTGCCAGTCAGTTTCACGGGACAGCCCTGTGTTCTAGCATTACGAGAGTGGGCGAGAAATGGTTTCCCTCCGCTTTCTATCCACGATTTTATCAACCGTTATCATGTCCTTCCTGGCTTTCATGTTTTAGAATCCAAAGCGTTCCTGTATTTAAAGAGGTGAAGGTACAGCTTCTCGATCACGCATCCCCAGACCAAAAGGACCGTTCCGGGTTGACGCGCAGCGAGGTGGATTCTGCTACAACCATTGCAGCTGCAACTGCGGCCGCCATTGCTTCGACAGCCCCACTTCTCAAAGTAGGTAACCGTTGTAGGCGTTTCTGTACTGAAGACGCTCCCCTGGTCCTCGTACAAGACAAGGCCCCGCAACCCCAGGCGAGCTCTCTTACAGGTTTTAAAACACTCCTAACCAAGGAGAAAGGTAGACTGCCACCAGCTGGGGAAGTTCCTTGACCATCCAGTCCCAGCTACTGGTATGGCCTCAAGCCACACGTTGTGCAAGCTGTACTCCCTGACCCAAGGGAGACAGTGGCACAAGGCAGGTAGGTTACTAAGGTAGCGTGTGGCTCCAGCTTACAAAGGCTTCCAGGATTTAGCCTGTCCGGTTCCAAGAAAACACACCACAGGTAAAATAGAGATGGTTTATTTTAGGCTATGCAAAACAAGCATGGGAGAGCAGTAGAGCTGCAAGACATATTGGCATAACGTACAAGATACAAAGCAACAGGCTGAAAAACAATAAATCTAACTCCTAGACATTTCCTAGCACTCACTCACCAAGACATAGAGAGCCACCAGTCACCCCATCAGGGGATGCTGGGCCCACTCGGCCGATGTCAGGGCTGAGCGGCGACATCAGGCGCGAAACAGACCAGGGAGACTGACTCCAACAAAGAAGGTTAGAGATCTGACAAAATGGATCCCCAGAGGGATAGTTAAATAGACTTTTTGGGGTCAGATGACTGACATAAGGGAACTACCCAATCAGGGGCAGCTATACAGCATCCCTTCTAGAAGATGACTTCATATGACTCCTGACCCCCTCCAACTGGAGAATCGGGTGATGGATTCACAGGTGCAAAGAGGGAAAGAAGTGCAATCTCATTCCCATGCAGATAAGGCACTAACAAGCAGGACTAGCTCGAGCAGAGCATAGCTTCAAGGACGTTGGCTAATGTCCAGTCACTAAGGCTCTAAGAGCAGAGGAGAGCAATTCCTGTTCAAAAATGGAGTCAGAACCAAAGTAAGATTTCGACTTTCTTGACAGTTTCCTGTGGAGTTAAATCCTAGTTAAATGGAGGGGTGCCTGCATGTGCTCTTCCTGGAAACGGAAGGCATATTCCTGTTCCAGAAAAACCAGGTCCTGTGCTTGAAGTGCATCGTGCAGATTAGGCACAGAGTTTCAGTTGGATTCATTATTCTGCAATTCAAAATACTGTAAATGTATTCTTTATTATTTTACTTTGAGCTATACTTTTTTGGTTCTAGTATGTTGTTGTAATAGGGAAATTTTACAAATGACCTTTCCTTCAGTGAGTGGTAACAGTTATTTGGTTATGCCTTATCCTACACTTCAGTGTCTCCAAAAGGCACCCCTCATATTTTTCCGTGTGATAATATGCACATTTATTTAACCAATTCACTAATCACCTGCCTTTTAACCAACTAATCAGTAAAAATTAGCAGGTTGCCCTCCCGGTCCTCTGGCCACCCTCAGCTACGTTGCCCCGCAGCTTTTATTCCTTTGTGATCAATCTACAGCCAGGTACGTGCAGCGATGAGGCTCCTAACTGGGAATGAGTGTTGGAAGCACATCACCCCTGTACTTAAACAGCACCATGACTACCAGCCCACCTCCCATCACAATTCCCAGTGCTTGTGCTTACCAGCTTGGGCCCTGGGCTCTCGAAGGGCTGCCTGTCCGCCCCTCAGCCTGCTTATACACTTGCAGTCGTGGCCAAAGGCTGCTCTTCCTTCTGAGATGAGGCCGGTGGTGACTTCTTGGCTGTGTCGCCTCATTCATGAAACACTCTCCCCAGGTAGGCGCACCGAGCACCTCCTTGGATGTCGCTCTGTCACTGGGCGAAGACCTTTCTTACTCTCCCAGAACTGTTTGTCTGCTTATTCTGTTTTTATGCTTGCTTTTGGTAGTGTGTATGTTTTCATCTTACATCTGGGAGCTGTGCTGGAAGCACTGCGATGCTGAAGGGTGGCATGACAAATTCATCCAAGGAAGGACACCTTTTCTTCCAAGGTGACCAGTCGCTTACCAGCCAGGAGTGCGAGGAGAGGCCCTGGTCTTCTCAGCTCCTCCAACGTTTGAAAAGAGAAGGCCCTTTTGCGGGTACCATCGCCCAGGGAGGTGCGAGGGGCGGCAGCCAGAAATAGGGCCTTCTCAGTAGTGGCACCAACCCTACGGAATTCCCTCCCTCTTGACTTACGTACTGCTCCCTCCCTGGAGACCTTCCGGCGAGGCCTGAAAACTTTCCTGTTTAAAGAAGGCTTCTGAGTCCTTGCCTTTTTTTAACATCCTGCTGGTAGAGGTGGAGTGCTGCTGTTTTTAATGCTCTTGTTTTAATTGTAATTTGATCTGTTTTTATTAATTTTTAGATGTTTTCTTCTAGTTTTTGTGAATTGTTTTTATTGTTTTAAATGTGATTGTTTTTTGTATTGTATTGTATTGTATTCCTTTCCCATGTTGTAAGCCGCCTTGGGTCCCTTCGGGGAGAAAGGCGGGGTAGAAATACAGCACTGTAAGTAAGTAAGTAAATAAATGTATGTTTTGTTTCCTTCAGGTCCAAAGTGACTTGGAAGCCAAAGTGAACTCTGTTTCTGAAATGCTGAATAAGTTACAGGAAACCGATAAGCAACTTCAGTGTGTGGCAGAGCAGCAAGCCAGCTTGAAGGCTGAGCGGCTTGAGAGGCTCCCTTGCCATCGGCGAGTCAGCGAACTGGAGAAGCAGATGACTGTCTTCATGGAGCAGCGCATTCAGCATCTGGAAAAGCTGCAGCAGCAGCAAATGGATATTCAGGTGCTGGCCTTGCTGTGTTTGATGTGATGAGGGGGTTGGGTTTATCTCTGGTGGTTTAAAGCTTTTAGAAAACGAGAACTCTGTTAAGGGGGCTGCCTTGGTTTGCTGTGCCTTGATGCTGTTTCTGTGAAAACCCTAGACTGTTAGAGTTGGAAGGTACCTTGAAGGTCATCTAGTTCAACCCCCTGCTTACTCCAGGTAACTGCAGCATCCCTGACAAGTGGTGGTCCAGCCACCATTTTGTGCTGCTATCATTATAGCCTTACCTTGTGTGTTCAAATGCAGAAATGAGTCCCACTAGGGTCAACGAGACTAACTCTCAAGTCTGTCGTCAGCATAAAATAGCAGCTTTAGTGAAACAAATAGTTAAAATTATAGAGTGAAAACTGTTCTGACCAGCAATAATATACCGAGAACGAATCATCTTCCCCGGGATTAAGGTCATTAAAAAACCCGTGAAATTTAAAATGTAATTACATCTTTAAAAATGACTTTAAAAGTCTCTTTCAAAATGCAATTAAAACAATTTTAAAACGCACAGCATGACGTTTCATTCATAAGCTATGAATATCAGATGCAACAAAAGCCTGTGACCAGCAGTAGCTGGCTTCTACTGCAGATGACGTGCCTGATATCTTTTAAATGCCGACAAGACAATTGTGTTGATTACCATCTTCGTGCCGGTCACAAGCCTTCGTTGCATCTGATGATATTCATAGCTTATGAATGAAATGTCATGATGTGTGTTTTAAAATTGTTTTTATTGCATTTTGAAAGAGACTTTTAAAGTCATTTTTAAAGTTTTAATTACATTTTCAATTTCACGTTTTTTTTCTTATGACCTTAATCCCGGGGAAGATGATTCGTTCTTGGTAGTTAAAATTATTTTTGGTACAGTAGAGAAAACCATATGACTCTAGTTTGAGGAAGCATTTGGCAAAGGAAATGCTAATAAGTGTGGTGATGCAGCAGATTCATTCTGGCGAGGGTAGGGAGAGCCTGTATTGAAACACCGAGTGAAATGAGAGGTCTGTTTTAACTTCTCTCTATAGTATTGCATTCTAATCCTGCCCCCCCCCTTCTTCCAAAGAGCTCAGGGTTGTATGCATAGTCCTTCCCACCACCATTTTGTCCTTAAAACAACCCTGCAAGTTGTTCTGTTGTCTGTGAACCCTGTTTTGGGTGCGAGTGAACCCTGTTGTGCTGGGAGATCTTGACTGACCCAAAGAGAGTGGGGATTTGAACCCACGTTTCCCAGATCCCGTCTGTCTGCTTCACCACATTGACTCAGCTGTGACAACGGGTGTGGAGAGAAAGGAAAAAAAATATCACGGGTGAAGTCGTAGCTCAACATACCATGGGAAAATGTGCCAACTTGTGGCATAAATGTTGCACTGAGCTGAGGGTTGTTTTGCCCTCTCCTGGAAGCCCGTGGTCAGGTGCCACACTGTAAAAGACAGCTCCCTGCGGAACTGATGCTGGGAGCAGTCTGCCAGCTTCTTGTTTCTGTGCAGAGCTCTAGTCATGTATATCGCACATAGCCTTCCCCTTTCAAATGTGAATGGGAGTCCCATGACTGCCTGGTATTGGCAGAGATCAAAAGCTTGGACCAAAACCTAACTCACAGCTGGTCCAGTTTTGCTCACCTGACTTGAGTGCAGGACATTTGAATGTCAGTTATCTTAAAACCAGCCTATCAGAGCTGACATTTTACATTGATTGCACGTTTAGTGGGAGTTCTTATTCTTTAAGGTGATCTAGGACAGGCTCATGGACAAATATTAGTGGTATTTCCTCTGAGAGTGCAACTTCCACTGTTCACACTCTGAGGTTTTTGCCATTGGATTCCTTCTGTAAAACTGTAACCTCTTCCTCTTAGTCCCATTTAATTAGCTCTGCACTGAACTCTGGTGGCTTCCAAGCTGTTACTGCCCCACCTTCCAAAGTCATGGCAAAACACGCCATGAATATGAGGCGGCCGCTTGCCAACCAGTCCTCTCGTCCGCAGGATTTATTTTCTACGAGTGCAGTGCATGCACAAGGTAAGAGAGAGCCTTTTTTAAAAAAAAAATTCCATGTTAACCTACGTGTGAATAGACAGGAGCAAAGGACAGTACTGCACAACTCGTCTCACTTGTTAACATTGTGTGCATTGTAGCCATTATCAATTTGAAATAAGGTTTTCCAAATGGAAATTATTAATTTCCTTAATTATCCAAATGAAAGGGAGTGCAAAATGGAGCAAGACTTGCCTTCAGCGACTTTGCTCAGTAGCTTTGACAGCGACTCGCTTCAGATCACACCAAACCGCAGCTTGTGCTAACCATTGTTTAGAACCCAAACCATGGTTGAAGCTTCTGGGCATACATCCGGCAAACCAGGCTTAGTGTTGCTTGTCTGCTTTTGTTTTCTGTCTTCTCAGCACTCCATGTTTGTTTTATTTTTTGTGCTGATTTGAAATGTCCTCCTTAATTTCTTCACCTCTGAAATGCACCAGAATTGCTTCTAAGATAATTTAAGTCAGCTCTGTTTATTTTACTTAGTACTTTCGTTTCCATTTCCATGGTGCAGCGATCTCTGGAGGTTGAGCAAGGATTATAATTCTGATTTGTCAATTCAGACATCTCACAAAATCAAACTTGGTTCAAATCATGATTTGCAAATGGTTTCTGGACTTCCAGCCAATTGCAGACTATGGTTTGTCAATTCAAACATCACACCAAATCATGGTTAAGGTTGAGCTTCTATGCTGAAATGTATAGTAGTGAAAAAAAGAAAATGGATAAGTTTTTGTATAGCTCTGAACACTCTCTACAGACTCTGAAGTTTCTATCTGCAAATAGGTTAAACTCCCAACCTGGAATGAAGCTGCTGAGGAGGGCAGAGGTTGAAAAGGCATAAGCTAGGCCAGTTCTTCTCCATTCCATCCATCCCCCCCCCCTTAGTTTCTGCCGAAAGATTAGAAGATCACTTCTGAAACATGTTCAGTTTTGGGAGCAAGTCACCATAAGTCCACAACTCTGGAGCAGTTACCAAAAAATTGCAGGGTTTTGTGGTTTTTTGGGGGGCATATTTCTTAAATAGGTAGAGTATGTTCATATTTGGTAGAGGTTCGTCCCTTGCTTACTTCCAGGCATACAGTTTCATTCTGCAGTACTGTATGTCTGTTGCCCTTTTTCATAAAGTTGACATATTTCTGTCTTGATGGTGTCATTTTAACTGGTGACACACCGGCGGTTTTAACATCGCTTTTCTTTGAAACATAATTCCATGCCTGGCTCTTGTTTTACCAGTGTTCTCTAATGCGTAACTCCATTTTTCCTCCTCCTGCATTCCAGCTGGTTTACAGCCGTTTAGGAACTACGGTATTCATAGGCAGAGGTCACCCCTAAAGACGCCAGCGCCGCGAAGATACGCTCCTGTGCCCGTATCTAAAGAGGCGAAGTTCTCCCCAAAAATCTCAAAGAAAGTACCGCCTATTGGAGAAAAAGAAAATGTGCAGATGCCGACTTATGGAGGAACTTTGGGTAAGACCCAGAGGGATGTTGCAGGGCGTCCGTTTCCCCTTTTTTTTTCTACATTGACACAGATGTGCCTGGTAGCTGCTGCAGCTGTTGTTGGGTCTTGTGCACGCCAACCTTTTTGTGTTTCGTCACTTAGCACAGATATTGTAGCCACCTTGTCCCAAGGACCTGGGGGAGAGCTGCTCTTCAGATGGATGCATCCCTGCCCTCTAAAGGGCTAAGCATCTAAGAAAGTAAAGTTTGGGGAAACGATGATGTAAAAATAAAGGGAGGTACTCTATTTAAAAAAAAAAAATTGGAGAACAACATCTTCCCGGAACAGATGAAGCTCCCTTCTTCTGAATCAGGTCTGTGTAGCCCAGTACTATCTACTCCCAACTGGCTGTGACTTTCCAGGCTTGGACCGCAGAGCCAGGGCCTCTCCCCAACTTTCTTTTTTATATAACATGTTTTTATTGGACATTTTCTCAAACAGATGAATAGTTGAACTTAACAAAAGCAAATCACGATCTTTTAGAAGACAAGGATTTTCTGTATGTTATCCTCATTTAAATTTAGCGACACTACGGCATGTTTATCCTCTTCTAGGTGGAGGGAGGCTTCTGGAGCAGATCCTGAACTCTCAAGAAACCCCATTAAGTCAGAGTACATCTTTTCAGAAGGATCCAACAAACAACATTAAAATGCCATGGCATTTGGAAAGAGAGAGGTAAATCGGTATCTCCCTTGTTACTTCAAGCTGCTAATATATTTAAGATGAGCCAGAGACCGCCAGAAAAATATTTTCTGCAATCCTTAAAACTGAGCTATGTTTCTGCTTGATCAGCAGTTGTATCCTAATCTCAGAATACATGAGAACTTTGCAATTCTCCTAGTAGATCGGATGCTCCATGGAAAAACACCTTTCAAGACCTGAATCCAGTTGAGAGAACAGTGAAGAAAGCAGACGATGTGCTCCATGATCTTGGGCAGCTGAAGAGGGAAATGCACGACATGCTACAGGTAAGGGAAAAACGACTGTGTGGCTGCAATGATGCGCAGAAACAGGAAGGCCTGTCAAGCAGGAGAAGCCTTTGCGGAATGACTTGACTGCAGAACTGCACACCTTGGCAATTCAGTTTTCAAATTGCATGATCAACCCAGGGTTTTCAAAGCTGTTTATATGACTAGTGGGGAGGGTGACTTGTGCTCTGAATAGAAAGAGGAAGAAGTCCTGCTGCATTTCTGGTGTGGCGCATGTTGTGATTTGGCCTGTGAGCCGCCTTGGGTTCTTGGATCACAGGGCAGCCATGGGTGAGTTAGTCTCTCTCCTCTTTGCCTCCCACGTAGGAGCGGAGTGATGAGATGGGATGACTCCCCTGGACTCTGCCCTGAGTTGCTTCTGCTTGTGAGATTGCAATGGTTAGATATTTGTTCTAAAATTTTATTGTGATGGGGGAACTTTTTTTGTAGCTATTCTAGCTAATGAAACACACTTCTTTCTCTTCATTAGTGTGGAGAGAAACATTTTAGTGTTGAAGAAATCCAGAACAATTTAGTCAAAGCTGCTTAGTCTTAGACATGAATATGCTTTTCTTTGGATCATGAAACATAATGATCAAAGAGGTGATGTTTGTGTTACCTGCTACTCGGGCAGCCCAATCCTGCCTAAGGATCGGGTGGGCGGTCCAGGCTGCCCGCCGGATCCCGTGCTCCGCCGTGGGCAGGCACCCACTTAGCGGAAAGTCTACTCGGGGAAGGGGACGCTCGTCCCCTTCCCCAAGTGTAACCAGTGCTGGGGCTGGCGGAAGTCGGAGGAGGCCATGTAACGGCCCAGCCACACGGCGGGGGACAGGATTTGGCCGAAGCCATTTCCCTCCCGGAGCAATTGGGCTTATGGCTGGCCTGTGTTCCCGCCCGAACAGCCCCCCCCCCCCGTCGGCTGGATCCCTACCTGGCTCCTCCGGCTGGCGGGCAAGGGTCCTGGTGGCAGAGCTGGGAAGGCCGGCCTTGTGCCGGCCTTCCCTGCTCGGAAGTAGACGCAAATATGCCTTACGGCACATTTGCAACTGCTTAGGACAGCGGAACGCTCGTTCTGTCGCCCTAATTTTCATGAGGATTGCGCTGTGAGTAGAATACACAAGTGTGCATAATTGCCTCCCATAGTTGCATGAAGTAGCTTTTACGGAACCTAACGTTCTCTTTTTCCTGTCTTACAGGGTGCAAAGGAATGGAAATCAGACATGGATAATCTCATGAAGGTTCTGAGTCACTTTATTTTTATATTTATCAGTTGCCTCTCTGCTCAAAGGCACTTGTGACAACCACAGTAAAATAACAATTGTAGATTTATAGCATTTACATCCTGCCTTTTGACCTCTGAAGAAGCCTCCAAGGCAGCTTACCAGAGCTTTCCTTCAAGCTGGATGTTAAGGGGTGGGGGGAAGTGGGCATGAGGTTTGTAACTTGTAACAAGATGGAGTGCAAGAGAAGTTTGGCTTCATTAGACTAAGCCCTGTTAGGTGCAAAATGGAATTTAGATTTTGCTCAGAGCTGCAGGGGCAAAAAAACAATGAGGTCTTTTCTCCCTCCCCCCCCCCTCACCCATTTTTTTAAAAATATATAATCTAGCAGGTACTTGAATCTGTCTGAGAACATAAATACCCTGAAATGGAAAATGCTCTCATCCAAGAGCAGCTTTGCACGTGGATCATGCAGTGACGAAACCAGCAACATCTCTTTATGCCTTGAGCTGTTATGAAATGGAGTAATATTGAAAACGACTTTGCAAAGATTTAAGAACTTGAAATGCTCCACAGCAGGGGGATGGTTTGATAGACCACTGGTTTGAACTCTCGTTAGTTAAGAAATCACAACTCCTCACATTTTTCTGTAATGTGAAGCTGCGCTTGGTTTTGAAGTGGAGGGGAAAATGTTCCCTCTACTCTTGCCTGGCTGCATCATGATGTGCCAGAGGACGAGCTGCTCCTTCATCCCTGGCCCGTGTTTGCCTGCCTTGAGACGTATGAAATGCTGCATCCTCCGAGAATGCAGTGTGCTTGTTGTCGGAGCTGTGCCTGCGGGAAGCAAACTGCCCAGGCTCCTGGTAGCGCATTCCTCTCGCGGTCCTTGCCATTTGCTGCAGCTGTACTTGCAGCTGTACTTAAGCCGTCCTTCAGCAACCTTTCAGCCCCTTTGTGTTTGCTGTGCCGTCGGGTGGCTTTTCTGTGAGTGTTTGCCTCTTGAAATATTTTCCGTATAATCCAAATAAAGTTCCCACTTTTGTGGGGTTCTAGCTGGCAAACTAACCAAGATAAATGTACTTATCTTAAGGTGGCTTTTTAGAATCATGCAATAGGCCTATCATCCATGATTGCTAAGAATGGGACCTCCGTGCTCAGAGACCTACTCTGATTATTCGCCACCCCCTCTTTGTCACCACTGTCTGTCTCCACCGCAATCTGAGCAGTGTTGCAGACAGCCCGGGACCTTTTAGGCTGAGCTAAGAATAAGTTCCTGAAAACAAAGTGCTGATGTGTTGACCTTCCTTGGATTTTAGCAGAAAGATCCTGTTGCTCCGAGTCTTAATGAACTCCAGCAGCTTTCCAAGTCTTCAATTCGTCAGACCACCAAGGCATCCAAATCGATACTGAGGGATGCTGAAAAGATCCTAAGAGGGGTGCGCAAGAACAAGAAGGTCCTTGAGGAGAACTTGGAAGCCATTATTCATGCAAAGGATGGCAATGCCTTGCATGCCTTCATTGATGCTTTGACAGCAGACAGGTAGAGCTGCGTTCTGTCTTCCCTGCCTCACATTGAGATACATTCTGTGTGTCTATCTTCACTTGCCTACAGTATGGAAACTTAAAAATGTGAGAGCAGTCGGGATTCGACTTGCATATTTTTCTTCCCTAACCTGTGTCCGAAATGATCTTAACTTTTCCTGCACTTCCTGACCTGTGAGGCTTATTTTTGAGTCTAGACTAGAGGTAAAAGGTAAACCCACATTTCAAAAATCGCAGTCTTAAGCAGACCAGCCCTGTCTGTTAAATAGACTGGACAGAGGCCTGGATGAGAAAATATGGATGAAAGAGGGGTGGCATTGATGTGGCCCGAGTTTCTGAGGTCCGGCAAGGATGCAAATAGCCAAGAAGCACATGTGCGCAAGGTATAATAAAGATTTTGTATCCGCCTTACACTCATGGGTGCAAATATGACATTTTGGGTGCTTGCAAGCCTGTGGTCAGGCTTTCTTGTTCGGTGTTTTGCACAACGCCTTATGATCTCAAATGCTTGAATAGGCACTCTGTTCTAAGACTTCACACCTATTACTCTTGCACTTTAAGTGGCCTTGCCCTACATAAAGGGGATCACCTCTTTGGTTAAGCTACATATGTGACCTCTAAGACTGATGCCCTCTTGATTATACCATTTTTGTGCCAGTTCCTGATAACAAGAGCATGTAAAGAGGTGTTTTTAGTAACTGCTCCAAAATCTACACAGGGCTTTGCCTCCTTAGAAATCCCCCAAAGCCTGAGCATATTTGGAAGAAGCCTCATACTTTCTGTCATGCTGCGTTTTATAATGGAAAGTTGGAAATATGTGTTCTGAGCCCACTAGATTTTAGCCTGCTCTATGCCAGTAAAGCTTATGTGGTGCTGGAGAAGACTCCTGAGAGTCCCTTGGACTGCTAGGAGATCAAATCAGTCAATCCTAAATGAAATCAACCCTGACTGATGCAACGAACATGAAAATGAGCGAACTCAGGAAGATAGTGGAGGACAGGAAGGCCTGGCGGGATACGGTTCATGGGATCACGAAGGGTCGGACACGACTTAACGGCTGAACAACAATGCCAGTAAAGAATGCAAGATCTTTAGCATTTCCGAATGAGTTTGTCTCCATACATGTGTGTGAGAGAGTGAAATTCCACAGTGGGTGTCCTGATCACTCCTACTCCAAGAATTGTAGATCATAACTAAGTACAAAACATTTTCTCTTAGGACTATACGCTTTTCAGTCTAGAAGAAGCTTTAATTCTCTTCCTCCTTTCTCTTCTAGAGAAGTCCTGGAGGAGATCCGGATCAGAAAAACTGTGGACGAATGGATTAAAACAATCAGCCTGGAAATCCAGGTATGATTTCTGGGACTACAGTGAACGAACGAGAGAATCTCAGGTTCCCAAGAAGCATTTCCCTGATGTGACTAACTGGTAGTCCACAGGCAAGATGTAGTTTTCAAAACCGTTTCAGCTGGCCTCTGATGGCCCTTCTTGAGCATTTTTTCCCCCCAAGAATAAGAAACAGATTTCACACATCAATGTTGCATCTCTCTCTTAGCTTTTCTGTGTGATTGTGTAAACCTACAGATTTGTATGTGATGAGCAATGCCCGGCTGCATGTGCTCCGTAAGTGTGAAGCCTGCACTACTCTAGAGGGTGCCAGATTTTATCATGGAGATGGCGATTGTTTGGAGAATAGAATGCCTCTCCCCCCCCCCCCCCCCATGCAGAAATTGGCTGTTCCTATAATACATTTGCCGTAAACTGAGCCTGGAAACATTGCAAGAACTTTCTTGAGCTGACTTATCTATTTGATGATTTAAATAGGGTCCACCTTGGGTCCCTTTGGGGAGAAAGGCGGGATAAAAATATTGCAAATACAGTATTGTCCTGAGTATAAGACGCACCTGATTATAAGACGCACCCTTAAAGTTTGGTGCTATTAAAAATAATTAATTAAATCACTGGCATTAAATTGCAACAGCCTGATTATAAGACGCACCCCTAGTTTAAAAACTTAAATTAGGAGAAAAAAAGTGAGTCTTATACTCGGACCAATACAGTAAATAAATGATTTATAACCCCACCTTTCAGCCCCCAAAAGAACCCCAGGGCAGTTCACAGAACAAATAAAAAAGTTCTTAGATTTTTGTGACCGGTACGTATCTTTGAGTTAATAAAAGGAAGCATTTTCCAAGTTGTTCTGGTAATTTTATTAAGTTAACAAGAGAACAAGGGGTTGTCCTAACGTTTCGCTCCTAAACCACGAGGAGCATTATCAAAGGTGCAGCAACTTGCTGTCTGCTCTAGTTCTTCTGAAGAAGAACTTGCTTTATGGCACATTTGCGACATCCTAGACCAGCAGAGCAGGCGCTCTGCCAGTCTACTATGTAGACAGGATTGGGCCGCCCTACTCTGCTATACTATAAAGCTCCTAATCTACCCGCCTAGATCAAAGGCACTTTCCTGAACGCCTGGGTGGTCAAAGCTGCTCACAGGCACTCTTGTTCCGCTCAAAGTTGACTGTTTTTCATGCCCTTTGTCTTCAGGATGAAATGGCAAGAAGGGACTGGCAGAAGACTCAGCAGACCATCAAGAGCATGAAGACTGGTAGAGAAGTGAAAGCAACATCTCAGTACCCCCAAGGAGTCTCCACGAAAAGCTGTTTGCCTGTCGCCAGGGCCTCTCCGAAGATAGCAGATAAGGCAAGGATGCAGTTTGAACTCTTAGGTGTCCGGGCGGAGGTGCTTATCTGGACTCATCCTGTGGATTCAAGCAGAGAGGGCCAAACCTGGAGGGCTCCATATCGGAGGACCCTGCCCCACCCCCCTGCAGCAGTTGGAGAGTGGATCGGAGTCGGCGGTATAGTACAGGCCCATGTTAGATTGGATAGAGTCGAAGAAGCCTGCAACAAGGCCGAAACGGGCAGGGCAGGTGAGGCAGTGCCTCGTCTCAGGCAGCGGGGGGCTGTGGCTTTCCCCCCATGTTGCTCGGCCATCAGATTTTGTGGTGGCGCCAGCGTAAGGCTCTGACTGCCCTGGAGTGCCCACAGCACTGGAAGAGGGAGCGAGTGAGGGCTCGCAGCAGTCAGGAGGAGTGACCTCCTTCCTTGGGATTGTACCACAGCTGTAGATCCTGTTCGTGCATATCCTTGTCCACCCCAGGAGAGGAGGACATCGGCCTGACCTGACACGTTATTTCACTGCAGTGTATTCACCCCACCCAGCTAGTTTGTGTCTCAGTAGCTGGGTTTTTTTTTGGGGGGGGGAGGTATCTGTTTTGATCCGTGTGTGTGTGTGTGTGTATGTGTGTGTGTTGGCATTTAGGGCTTTCTTATGCCTGCTGCCTTTTGCCTTCTGCTGTGTTTTAATCATTCAGGGGTGTATGCAATGGCTTTGTCTATGGGAAGGCCTGGGGGTGTTTTGTCCTTGTAGCTGGGTGATGCCCAAAACTGGCACAAGGGTGCTCTTTGCTGTCTAGTGAGATCTCTAATTTGTATTGGTTGGAGTGAGTGGAGTTGGAGTGAGTGGGAGAAACAACCCATTCATCGTTCCCTTCTCTCTGTTTCCCCAGAGAGAAAGAACCAATCTGTTCACAGATCTCCCTGATTCGAATCCAGCACTAACTCTACCGCATCACTTTGGCCCTTTAATTTAATGTGACCATCCTCACCCACTTTTTTTTTTTTGTACCGTTGTGAGTGTTTTATAAAAGCGAACAAAAGCACTATTGAAGTTATTTCTAGCAAGAATAAAGACACTTGTAGATGACATTTCTTGGCAGCAAATAATTGCCACACAGTTTTAACGTTGCTTAGGAGTATGGATTTTCCTTGGGGGGGGGTGTTAGGTGGTTCTAGCAACACATACAATACAGCAATCTCATACCCCCTTCTGAAGTGCTGCCTGCTGTTCATCCAACTGGCTACAAAGTAAAGCCTTTTTGTTAATATACCGTTATTGTAAAATGTTCCCATAGTATACCTCTAATTTCACACCATCTTCATGCTATATGCTCATTAAGGGCATCACAATAAAGGAAACAAATGCCTTGAGATTAGCTGTTGTTCTACATTCTAATACTTCCTGAAGTCTTCCCAGTCCAAAATGTATTTATTGCTTCCTGTTGAGTTATTCTTAATTTTAAATACTGGGTTATTTTATGCACATTCTACCCAAATCCCATAGGTTCATGAGTCATTCTCTGGGTTTAGAGAAAATAGCTGCCTTTCGTACTTAGCTAGAATAATCCTAGCTGTTACATGAAATAATAAGGGCTCCTTTGAACTAGGGACTTTGCCACAAACTTGTGGAAGAAGGAACAAAGCTGGATCCAGATTAATATTCAAAGTTTCCCCAAAAATTAATAATGCTATCTGCTTCCAAAACTGTTGCATTTTATTTCAGGACCACCAATAGTGGAAAAAAAATCTGCCTCCATTTGTCCGCATTTCCAACAGGCATTACTACATTCTGAAAAAATGTATGAAGTTCTTAAGCATGACAAGTACCAGAAAGTCATAATGTTTTAACAATTTCCTTTCAAAGCAGAAGAGATTGTGTACTTGTTCATACCAAACCAAATAGTATTCCAGTCTTGCAAAGTAAAGTTAATTCCTAAAATATCTGACCATTGAGCCATGTAAGACGCCTCAACTTTGATACCGGGGTGCAATAAAATCTGATAGTGGATAAAGCATGTCTAATCTTGCATTTAAGCAATTTTCCAAATAATGTTAATGACCTTGGAAAACCTCTGGTCTGACTAATTCATGGAGGTGTTGTTGTTGTTGTTAAGAATACTTATATACAGTACTGCTTTTTAACAAAAGTAGTTCACAAAGCGGTTTACATAGCTAAATATGCAATATTGCCACACATTTACATTTTGAGTAGGAATATGGATTTTCCTTAATAATAGCGTACCTGTAAATGTTTGTAGAAAGGTGGGGAAACCTCCACACTACTTTCTAGCAAATGATTATACAGCACAATATGATTATTAACAATCCAGTCTTGATACAATCCTTTTTAAAGTTTAACCTAACTGGAAAATAAACCCAGACCCATTTTTATTTATTTTTTGTTAAAAGCCTCATTCAGTACCAAAGCATAGGGGGATTTCACTCACGTCTTCCATATTTATTCCAAATTAATAACACAGCTTTGATAATAGAGCTATTTACTACCCAGTGAAATTCCATGTTAAACGATGTCCAGAGTAGACCTTTCAAAGAAATCTTAATAAAAGCTTGCTCTAATCCAGAGGTTCCCAACCTGTGGTATGCGTATCGCTAGTAGTATGCGGCCCACAGGCTGGTGGTATGCGGGCTGCCGGCAGCCAAGATTGTGACCACCTGAAAAGTGGCGACCTGAGCCCTGCCAAGCCAGCAGAGCTTGAGCGCGTGGTCTTCCAGAGCATGGGGGGGGGGGAACCCTAAATATCCAACTCCATTCACCTTTTTAATGAAAATGTTCTGTCTTATGCAGGGCCCTCCGAAAAGAAGCAGAGGGGTACCAAACGAAGAATCTCTCTCGCGCGTGTATGGCAGGCCGGTTTACCAGGGTCACAGGAGCACACTTAAGAAATCACCATATCTGAGGCTTAGCTCTCCATCTCCCAAATCAAAGCCTCCAAGACCTAAACTGGTAGAATGTGTGAGAGGTAAGTAGCATCGCAGTTCCCCCCCCCCCCCCACTCTTTCAACCATTGCATTGTGTCTGCCTTCATTTCTGTTTCACCTTGGTCCTGTTAGAATTCTCTGTAACCCTTTCCTTAATGCCATTCTTTTGTGAAATGGATTTTATTGTCAGCCTGACTTTGCGTGTGCCAGGCGTGTGGCCTGGCGTGTCTCCTTGCATGCTTATCTTTCTGGAGAAACAAACGCTGTGGATAAGCAAGCGTGTGCCAGGCGTGTCTCCTTGCATGCCTGGTTGCTCCCTCTTCAAAAAAAAAACAAAGAAGGGGCCTGTAGAGCTGGAGAAGATGCAGAAAAGAGCAGTGACTGGGAGGATGGGGTGAGCAAAGTGACTCTCCAAACTCAGAAATCGATGCTCAGCTAATGAAATTACCTGACAAGGTTCAGGAGAAGCAGAAGAAAGTACTGCTCCATACCCATGTTTGTCTGATGGTGCAAGTTGCTTAGGTTTTGGGGGGAGGATCCTGACGATAGCAGGGCATCTGCCTTGTGAGTATAGAAGGCCAAGGTTCAATTCCTGGTTTTTCCACTTGAAAAAAACGTGGCTAAACTGAACTGGAAGGACCTTGGAGAGCTGCTGCCAGTCAGAATAGACCTTACTGGGCTTACAGGAACCTGTCCCTGGGCACCTCCTTAAATCGGAACACTCTCTTAAAAGTCCTTTATTAAACAACCGCCTGCCCAAACCTGTAAGACTGAATGATAGTTCTGGAGACAGAATGGAAGTTTTTCAGTATTCCATTGAGCAGTTAACTCTCTCAGCCTTTTGTTAGAGCTATTTTGCTTTGATCCACAAAAATGGAGGGTCTCTATTCAAGATCCACTTAGGCAAGTCAGGGCAGGGAACCAAGACCTATGTGTGTATATTCTCTTGGGAAGATCTGGGCATAGGGACCAACTATTGGTTGGAGGGAAGGAGCGGTGGTGACCCCCCCCCCCAGTGTGTGCTTCTCCCTGCAGCTAGGAACTCATAGCTAGTGTTCATGTGAGGTCAAGGGTCTCTGTGCTTCATCGGAAGCATTCGCAGTACAGATAAATCGGAAGCTGCTAGTCTTGCCTTCCGCGTACTGTACTCTTAAAAGTACAGTACAATAGTTGGGAAACTTAATTTTGGTTCACTGAAGGCTGCTCTAACATTTCTTGCCCTGGTTTTCTCAACGTGCTTTGTAGACTTACTATGCATTTGACTTTTTTCCAGGTACAAAAGTAAAATCAGCAAGGACACAAACCAGCCCCTACGTGCGCAGCCAAGTTGCTAGTTCTAAGAAGCAACATCCATTTTCTGCTCCTCCTCAGGAACTGCAGTATCTCTTTAGTCCCATCAAAGAGACGCCCAATGTGTTGGGACCTCTTGAAGGCCATCTCATTCCAATGGCGATTCCATTAGGTATGGGCAACAAAGAAGGGGGGCCCTCCAGTTTTATTCATGTGCTGCTGCACCAATAATATTTACTTTGTGGAGATTCACATGTGACTTTTTCTTCTCAGTAGTGTTAACTTATAGCCCATGTATGAGATAAAAGCCACAGCTCCTAACTTACGGCACAATTCTGCTTACATATGCGCTGGTGGAGCAGCTGGGTGTTGCAAAAGTACCCTAAGGCATTTTTGCGGCACCCACGGAGTAAGCGGTGCCAACGCCGCTCACTCCGCCACCGGACACAAACCCAGCCACCAAATGCAGATAGGTTCTGCGCTGGGCGGTGGGAGGGAGGGCTCGGGGGGAGGGGTGATTGGGCCGCCGTGCCTGGGAGAGGGGCGGGGATATCGGCAGGATGCTCCGCCAATATCCAAAGTCCTTTCCCAGGATAGCCTTACATGGCCTCCCCAGATTTGCGTCAGCCATTTTGCTGGCACACATCCGAGGAGGCCCATTGGGTGCTGCTGGGGCTGACACTGGGGGAAAGGGACGAAGAGGAGTGCCCCAGGTCCGCCAGTACAACCCTGATCCTGCTTAGGGTGTGCCACAGATGTTACGCAGGATTGGGCTATTAGCCGAGTAAGTTTCTAAATTGCCTTTCACCCAGATACCCTAAGGCAGTTAGCACCTCAATGAAATACAATACAATACAATAAAAAAAATCCAAGAGATTACAGGTACATCATGGCATAAAACAATTAGAGAACTGTGGCAATAATCAGCAAGACAAAAATCCAGGAGAGCCAGGAACTGCTTCACCTCGTTCTCCAGAAAGATAAACAAACACTGTGGATAAGCAAAACTGCCTTTAATAGCCCCTAAAAAGGAGGGGCAACTTGGCTGTCACCCAGGAGGGCATTCATGAGCCTGGAGGCAACCACTGAGCAGGTCCTGTCCCTCTTGCACAGGGGTGCACAACATGCGGCCCCTGGGCCGCTTGCGGCCCTCCGAAGGATTTCCAGTGGCCCCTGAAGAAATCGGGGATCCCTTGGTGCGCGTTGCTTACGAAGAGAGTGCCGAGGGATCTCCGATGTCTTCGCTCCAGCCGCGTAGCTGTGCAGCCTTCTCACTCGGGTCACCGAGTGAGAAGGATGAAGTCACTGAGCCTTGCGAGCCCATTGGCCCGGAGGCTTTGAGGCCGTTGCTGAAGGCGGCGTTTGATTGCCGCCAATCAGCTGGAGTCTCCTGGCATTCGGCCAGGAGCCAGAAGAGCCGCGTCTCCTCCTCTTGAGTGCCAACGGGCGCGGAGGTTTTGGGGCTTGTCCCATTGGCGCTGTTGCTGCTCCGTGTGAGGAGGAGGCTTGGATTCGCGGCAGGAGGGCAAATCTGATTTTTTAATTCTGTAAATATCTTTATTATTAATATGCTGCTTTTCTGGATAGTTTTCGGCTCATGGACACCCCCTGTGATGTCACTTCCTGAGGAAGTGACATCACGGTTCCTTGACACGCCCCCCGTGCGGCCCCAAATAAGTTTAGTCTATTCATTTTGGCCCCTACCTACTTCCAAGTTGTGCACCCCTGCTCTTGCATGACAATCGAGCCTCAGCAGGTGTTGGCATTCAAGCAGAGCCTCTCCAGAGAATCTTGTTTGGTGCATAGAATGACCTTGGAGCTGGTGGTTATTGAGATGCCAACAGCCCACATTTTAGGAGTTTAAAGGTTATTATAACTAGCACCTTGAATTGCTCCCAGAAGCAAATGAGGAGCCAGTGCAGCTGTTCCAAAATTGGAGTGATAACATGTTGCATCAGCAAAGCTTCCCAATGCTTTCCCAGGATAATTTGGAAGAAAAACTGAGCAGCATCTTGTTAATAGAGTAAAATACGAAGCATCTGAACCACATCTTTATTGGATCAGTTGGTCTAGCTTGCAATTGTGTGAGCTGTAGAAAAATTGTTTTGTGTGTGTATCGTTTTCTTGTAGCTTTGATAATTGCCGCTGGACACCCCCTAGTTGCATTTTTCTATCCCTAGATGTCACTGTGATAAATAAAATGTGATCCTCTGACATAAATTCTTAAATCGGGAAAACTACAAAACAAAGCAGAATGTTTTAAACTTGCAGGAGTATTTGCAGTTGGGGGACTTGTCTTGCTGAATAGTTGTAGAATAACAGATGTAGTTTTAAACATGCTTTTCTCTTGAGGAAATCTCATTAGTTGGAGCATAACTTCTTCAAAGGCAGCCCAGTTTGCTTTCAAGTTTACATTTTTTTTTTAACATTTCTTACGTTTTTTTTAGAAAGAAACATTTTCAAGTCTAGTAATACTGTACCTGAATTCTGTCAAACTAGGACTGGTTCACACCCTTTGTGCTAACATGTAGACTCTGTATGTGGTGGCTTAAGGGAGTGAGGGCCCAATCCAACCTTCCAGCGCTGATGCAGCTGCAATGCAGCCCCAAGGTAAGGGAACAAACATTCCCTTACCTTGAGGAGGCCTCCGTGACTGCCTCCCCCCCACCTCAGGATGCAGCGCATGCCCTGTTGGCATGGCTGCATTGGTGCTGGAAAATTGGATCGGATTGGACCCTGAGTCTTGCATGTTATGTGCTTCCCTTCCACTCCCGGTGCCTATAGAGCATCATGCATGTTTTGAGGCTTATGTGCATATATGTAACCTATGTGACAAAAATAAGGTGTGTATGGGTTGGGTAGGTGTTGCAGGAGTGTCACATGTTGCATTTTCACTGAGCTGAGGGTCTTCTCTAGGTACAGTATGTTTAACAATTTAACATCATGTTGCAACTGCTATGAGATTTTATATATCCTTGACCCCAGTTACTACGTTTCCCTCCATTTTAGTTTTGCTTGTAATGCGCGTTTGCTCCAGGATTGATTAAAGGTGGATTTCTCCCGTCTTTCTGCTGTGAACTTTCTCTAGGTCAAAAACAAATCGATAGCACCTCACCGCAGCCTGCAGGAATAATTATAGGTGAATTCCATCCTGTTACTGTGACAAATTCTGTTCCTCCTGCTCCCCTGAAGCCCTTTCCAAGGGGGAAGAAATCCAATGTTGCAGTAATTGAGATGAGGTCAGAAAAAAAGGACCCTCCCAAACTCACTGTACAGGTAAGGGACAAGAATGAGAAGTGCTGGATTAAGCCAAGTCACTCGGATGCGCCCTGCACCTTTTCTGTGCCATTGCGCAGTCTGTCTTGGCTAGTTGTTGAAATGTGTGCCCTCCTTCATGGGGGAAACGCATGCCGTGGTTTTGCTCTTGCTGTTTTCTGGGTTTTTAATATATGCCCAACACAAATTAATGATGATTTCTTTTTTAAAAAAATCATTAAGAGGCTCAAGGAGCATTAGAATGTTCAATGCGCACTTTGTACCATCTGTGGGAGGTTGTTCAGATCCTGAGAACTCAGTTTGCCACATTAAATAAAAAGTTTCTAGTTGCCATGACTACAGAATGAAAATGTGATAGTGAACATTGTTGCAGGATAGGAACATAGGGGACCCCCTATGGGGGAGAAAGGCGGGATAGAAATCCTATTAATAATGGTAATAAAATAACATAAGAAGCTGCCTTCTACTAAATCGGATCCTTGGTCTATCTAGCTCAGTATTGTTGACTCCGATGGGTCGCTGGTCTCTAGAGTTTCAGACAGGTATCTGTCCCAACATTACCTGGAGATGCTAAGAATTAAGCAAAGCAGGTACAGAAGGTCCTTTGAGCTACAGCCTCTCTCCAAAATCCCAAGGATCAGCAATACAAATAAGACTACCGGGGTGTGTGTGTGTGTGTGTCCACGGGGGATACGTTCCCCCCCCCCGTGCAGATATGTGAAAACCATGGAGGTAGCAAACACCCCCTCTGCGGTTTTATGAGGCCCCCCATGGCCACGCGCGTGTGACACCCCCCCCCGGCTCTTACTTTTTTTTCCAGCAAGCTTAATTTCTTCCTTAAACAAATAGGAGAAGCATCCTCCAACCATTTTAGACATATAGAATGAGAGTAAGTCCTAGAAAGGCTCTGCAAGGTTTCTGTTAACGTTACAGAGCCTCTCTAGGACTTAGTCTCGTTCTACTTGCCTGCAATGGAGGCTGCTTCTGTTTGTTTAAGGAAGAAACAAAGCTTGCTGAAAGAAAAGTAAGAGCCGGGGGGGGGTGTGCGCAGGGGGCCTGCGATCTGCAGATAAGTGAATCTGCGGATAGCGGATCAGTGGGTACGGGGGGGGGGGCTGTACTAAAAGAAGCATACCCTGCACACCGTCACTTGCGCACATCTGCAGTTTGGGTCCTCCATGTTAAAATGATGTTCAAACTGTAATGATGCAAATCAGGCTGACTGTGTGCCACTGACTGAGATATCATCTCCTTTTACCAAAATCGCCCTTTCCCCAGATCTAGCATACAATAGAATAGAGGAGAGAGAATGTTTTGCAGTATGGCCGGGACTCATGTTCTCCTGACACATCAGAAGATGGGAACATAGTTTCATTACAGTTTTGAATTTCTGAATTTTTCCCCCTTTTCAGGTGCTGCCAAATGTTGATATTGACAGTGTTACAAGTGACAGCACTAGTGTAAACCAGATATTTTCAACACCCCTTCCTACAAAGGCTGCAATGCAGGTATCTTAACTCTCTGCTGTTTCTGATACATAGATGTTAGGTACAAAGTCCTACCACTGGGCTTCCTTTACCATGGAAAGTGGGTCTAGGAGGGCTGTTGCCAGGAGGGGGCTGTGCAAGTGAGTTCCTGTGCAAGGAAAATATTTCTGCTGATTAGAAAACCTATGCACACTGTGTGACAGTTGCACACTTGGCTATTTTGTTGTCTGTACACCCATCTCAACTGGCTACAGCATCCCAGACCATGTTGTACATGCAGCAAAATATTGGGACCATTGTGCACATGATCCATGCATAATGTGCTTGTCTTTGTCTTCGCTATATACACATGGGGGGAGAAGAGGCATAGAGAGATTCGATGGGCTTCTCTTTCCTTTTGTTTTACAAAAGTGGCTTTTCCCAAACTCAGGAGTCCAGGAAGGTGGCTATGGTCACGAGACACTAAATATGCTGTTCCCGCAGGATTTGGAGCGGAAGAGCTTCCTCTACATTTTGGAGGCGTGACAGCTCCATTTACACGTGAGAAGTGAACAAATGTTCAGATCTGGAGCATTGAATTCGAAAGATTAATGAGACGATTATGTGGCTCATGAAAAACGTGGCCTTTCTGGATCTGTGGCTACCTGCCATAAGTCTCGCAAAATAGCCACTTTACTGGTCTGGCCCTTTGCTTTCCAGGCAGGCACCTCCTGCACTCCTTGAATGGGAGGAAATGACCAGGAATAAACTGTTGACCACGTCACCCCCCCCACCCCCCCTGCCTTGATGCTGTCCAGGTTCCCATTTTTATTATTATCCTGGGAATAATGGATAGGCAGAAGAGCTCTCTGGCCGATGCCCCTGCAGCAGCAAAAGTTTTGGGTGTTGCGATGGCCGAAGTCGGGGATGGTTTACTTAAGATCCAGACAGATGCGAAAAGTGACCTTGCTGTACATAAGTCTCCTGAGGTTTCTGCCCTTGCATTCAGGGCTCCCACTTGCCCTGTCTATTTTTGCTAGGATTTCTATCCCCTGGATGAAAGAACTGCTCTCAGAGGTATTTGGGGGCAGCCCGTGCCTGAAACGAATGTTCCAAGGCAGCTTCTTCCATCACAGCTGCTATCCTGGACTCTTTGAGAGCCTTGGCGTCAAACATTGTAGCCTAGAGACATCTATGGCTCAAACATGGGAATGTAGACAGTCAACCTAGAGCCACTTTTGCTTTCTGCCCCCTTCAGGGGAGCCAAACTATTTGGAGCTACCTTGGGTTTGGTTCTGATGAAAACTAGAGCCAAGAAAAAGGCCATGCCGACCGGACCTCCTTTAGGAAGTGAGACCGGAAAGGATTCAGGACGCGGCCCAGTCAGTCCTTTTACCCTGAGCAGAACCTGCTACATGCCCAGGAGTCGCAGATGCGACAGGCCGTCCTGGAACAAAGACCAAGCGAAGAGCAGCCTCACCACCAGGCCAGCCTGCCAGGCCACCGCTGCCTTCAACCAGCAGCCAGCCAGGAACAAAACAGCAAGACCCATGACTCTTCTGCAGGCTCTCCAAGTGGAGGGTGGCGCCAGTGCTTTCTCAACGTGTGGGCACAGGACCTCCTCTGACAAGGGGGTGCTGCAGCCTGAACTTCATTTCACTGCCTCCAGGCCACTGTGTTCCATCCCCATCCTCGAGGAAAAGGAAAAATGCCTTTTAATGAGCAAGGACATCAACCACCTGCACAGACAGTCAAGCAGATGAAGAACAGCATACGAAGATCTACTCTTATTTTCTTTATCGTACCCAAGTGAAATGGTGACTGGTGAGCAGCTGTCTTTGACTTCAAGAGGCTCTACTGTTCCATAAAAAAAAGAAACTGAAGGAAGAGGAGGAGGCTAATTTGAAACCACCTTCTAAGAATCCCCACCTGGGAATGAGTTGTCGTCGTCGTCATCAGTATTTATATACCGTTTTTCAACAAAAAGTTCACAAAGCGGTTTACAGATAAAATCGAATGATTAAATGGCTCCCTGTCCCAAAAGGGCTCACAATCTAAAAAAGATGCAGAACACCACCAGCAAACAGCCACCAGAAAAGACACTGTGCTGGGGTGAAAGGGGGGGGGCAGTTACTCTCCCCCTGCTAAATAACAGAGGAGCACCCATTGAAAAAGTGCCTCTTGCCTTCACCAAGCCACCATATGAGGTTCTTTGCAACGTATCTCTAAAGCTCCCAACCTCAGATCTTCAACCTCGCAGAGCTGACATTCTACACAATGTCACATTCTACACAAGTGTAATGGTAGTTCCACCATTGTTTTTGGAGGTTGGTTCTTAAAAACAGAGTATCCCTTAAGAACGTGGTTTGGCTTGAAATCCAGAGGAGCTGTTCCACCAAAAACATGGGGCAACCCACGCGGGGTTTGGCCCTTGGCATTGCAGGCAAAAACGGCTGCCTGTCAAAGTTTGGTGCCCACCGTTCTGAGCAATTTCACTTTAGCGTGCTTCACTGAGCTCTGAATTTTAGCAAGCAGCTGTAGTTCTTACTATATTTTATGTGGCCAAGTCTCAAGGTTTTCTTACTTTTATTTATAGTTCACTCCTGAAGACAGTCAGCGCGAGGAAGAAGAACTGAAACTTCCTGGCATTGACTTTGTTGACGTTACTGATGTCAGCCAGGTGGGTTTTCTGACAACCCCTTTTTCACAAGGGAAAAAATGTATCCTAAGACCATTGCTGCCAATCTCTTTAGAGCCAGACTAGACATGAACCCCATGCCGTAGAGGCGTGCTTTCAAAACTGACTGCACTGTGGGGGAAGGAGCGTGGGAGGTTTATGTTTTCCCAGGGTGTACTGAAAAACTGTTCCCCTGAAGCAATGATGTGAGGAAATGGCTGCGGGGGGGGGGGGACAGGACAATTTTCAGTGGGAAAAAAGCACATGGTGAAAGAATAAGAACATAAGAACATAAGAAGAGCCCTGCTGGATCAGGCCAAAAGCCCATCTAGTCCAGCTTCCTGTGTCACACAGTGGCCCCACCAGATGCCTCAGGGAGCACACGAGACAACAAGATACCTGTGTCCAGTCGCCACTCCCTTGCACCTGGCACAGAGAAAACCCACTTCTAAAAAAACCAGGAGGTTGCTTATGGCTTGTAACCTGTGATGGTCTTTTCCTCCATGAATTTGTCCAAACCCCTTTTAAAGGCATCTAGGCCAGGTGCCATCACCACATCCTGTGGCAAGGAGTTCCACAGATGAATCACGCTGGGTAAAGAAATATTTTCTTTTGTCTGTTCTAACTCTCCCTCCACTCAATTTTAGTGCGTGTCCCCTGGTTCTGGTGTTGTGCGAGAGGGAGAAGAATTTCCCTCTATCCACTCTCTCCATCCCATGCATAATTTTATAAGTCTCAATCATGTCCCCCCTCAGGCGCCTTTTTTCTAGGCTGAAAAGCCCCAGACGCTGTAGCCTTTCCTCGTAAGGGAGGTGCTCCAGCCCACGAATCATTCTGGTTGCTCTTTTCTGCACCTTTTCCAATTCAACTATATCCTTTTTGAGGTATGGTGACCAGAACTGGACACAATACTCCAGATGTGGCCTTACCATCGATTTGTACAAAGGCATAATGATATTGGCCGTTTTATTCTCAATCCCCTTTTTAATGATCCCGAGCATGGAATTGGCCTTCTTCACAGCCGCCGCACACTGGGTCGACACTTTCATCGACCTGTCCACCAGCACCCCAAGATCTCTCTCTTCATCTGTCACAGACAACTCAGAACCCATTAGCGTATATGTGAAATTTTGGTTTCTTGCCCCAATGTGCATCACTTTGCACTTACTTACATTGAAGTGCATCTGCCATTTTGCTGCCCATTCTCCCAGTTTGGAGAGATCCTTCTGGAGCTCTTCACAATCCCTGCTGGTCTTTACCACCCGGAAAAGTTTAGTGTCATCCGCAAACTTGGCCACCTCACTGCCTATCCCCAACTCCAGGTCATTTATGAATAAGTTGAAAAGCACCGGTCCCAAGACCGATCCTTGGGGCACACCGCTTTTCACCTCTCGCCATTGTGAAAATTGCCCATTGACTCCCACTCGCTGTTTCCTGATCTTCAACCAGTTCCTAATCCACAAGAGGACCTGCCCTCTTATTCCCTGACTGTGGAGTTTTCGCAGGAGCCTTTCATGAGGGACCGTGTCAAACGCCTTCTGAAAATCCAGATATATAATATCCACGGGTTCGCTCGCATCCACATGCCTGTTGACCTTTTCAAAAAATTCTAACAGGTTTGTGAGGCAAGACTTCCCCTTGCAGAAGCCATGCTGACTCTCCCTCAGCAGAGCTTGTTCTTCTATGTATTTTAAGATTTTATCCTTAATGAGACTTTCCACCATCTTCCCTGGAACAGATGTTAGGCTGACCGGCCTGTAGTTTCCCGGGTCCCCCCTCCTTCCTTTTTTAAAGATTGGCGTGATGTTAGCTATCCTCCAATCCTCTGGCACAGTGGCCGTTTTAAGGGACAAGTTGCATATTTGGGTCAAGAGGTCAGCAACTTCATTCTTGAGTTCCTTCAGAACTCTTGGGTGGATGCCATCCGGGCCTGGTGATTTATTGATCTTTATTTTGTCAATTAAGTCTGAGACGTCTTCTCTTTTAAGCTCTATTTGACTTAATTCTTTAGTCAGGGGAGACCGTTCCGGCAGCGGTATTTGCCCGAGGCGGTATTTGCCCGAGGTCTTCTGCCGTGAAGACAGATGCAAAGAACTCATTTAATTTCTCTGCAGTCTCCAAGTCCCCTTTTATCACCCCAATGACCCTCCTACACCTCCTGTCCCTGGTACGACTGGTTTTGCCAAGGAAGAATCGCTTCCAGTGGGAAGCATGTTTGCCCCTTAGACTGATTTCACAGATATGTCCTTCCTTAATGCCTAAACAAACTAATTTGATTGCATTTGTTAAAATGCAGCCTTTGTTTATTGCAGCCGGTGGCAAAAAGCTCCGGTTGATTTGCAAGTAGTCTGAATTCTCCCTCAAAGGGTAACTATGCCTGCGTGGCTCAGTCGCAGCTAAACCCAGCAGAGTTAAAATTTTCATGGCCAGCAACCATCAGCTGATCAGCCGGGGCAGCTTCTTTATAATCTTGCCGGTTGGTTTGCCAGGTCTCTTACCATCTCACATGCCTGTGTGCTCTTACTGCCTGAGGATGTTCTATATATTTCGAACGAAACGTTGTTTTAATTTGTTTTTTATTGTTTTTAAACTGTTTTTGAACCGTTTCGTAAACGTTTTTAACTTTTTTAACTTGTTTTGAAACTGTTTTGAAACATAAAGCTTTCTCTTTTTAGCTCATGGCTTTTTATCCCGTAACTGATGTTCAATCTTTCTTTTTGCCATTGCTCCTTTGCAACTGCTATTCGGAGGCAAACTGCCACTGGCCCTGGAGCTTGCGCATCACCATCATGATGTCCAATTTGTCCAAACCCCTTTGGAAGCAGTCGCCATCGCACCACATCTCGGAGCACTAAGTTAATTAATTATGTGCTGAGTGAAGTACCACCTCCTTTTGTCCATCCTAAATCTCCTGCCAATCAGTTACATGATTCTAGGATTGTCACACAGAGAGAATGAGAATGTGTGCTCTGTGTGTCTTCTGCTTGCAGCCACTTATTTCCCCCCACCTGCACACCCCTTTATTGTCTCATTCCCACATTTATTCTTCTGCATGTCTGGATCAGGCCTGAGTGGTTCTCTTTGGGGTGGAAATTCAGCAATTCATACATTCTCAGATCGTTCCGTGAGGCTAGAACAAGAAACATGGGAGGCTCACCTACATTTTTGTGGTGTTCAAGGGTGACAGCATGCCTAGAGGGGGAATGTTTGGAAAGGACTTAACAATGTTGAGTCACATCCAAGTTTCCTTCCCTGTTACCTGTTCCTTAGATGCCCACCAGCTTAACTCTTCACATTCCTATAGACAAGTCTAAATTGCACTGTCACTTTTTTTTTCTTGTGCATCTTTCCCAAAAATGTTTTTCTTTGATTTAACAGTAATAATACATTAGTAAGATCATTAGTTGATGTAGTTCTGCATCACTTGTTAAAAACAGTTTATAATTCTGGAATTTTTGAATCTGAATTTATATATTTTTTATATTTATAAATAAAAATGTGGCCTGCTATCGAGTCATATTTCATTCCTGCATAGTTTCAGCTGCCAGTTGCAGTAGCAGGCTGTCTTTGTGATCACGACGAGTCTGTGGTGTTGCATTTTTGAGGAGTGGGGAGCTGCAATATTTCCCACAGTCTTACATAGGATATAAAATATGCCAGAAGCAATAATGTTTCAGCTTAGAGAAAATATTTCCTTTCTGTTGAAGCGTAAAGTGAAATTACAGGGCCTTTTATCTCCAGTTTGTTCAAAGGTAGTTGCGTATGAAGAAGCAATAAAAGATATCAGGAGCACCAGTTTTTAAGATGTGAACAAGAAGGATTTTGTCACATTTTTCCATTTTCTGAAGGCTCGCTTTTATCACGTAATTTTGGCAGTGTGTGGAACCACAAAGCCTTGAAAAACATTCCAGCTAGCACATTTTGGCTCCAGTTTGCATAGATTATGAGCTGGAAGACATGCAAAGAGTCAACTTTAATCTGGAAGTTTATATATTGATATTCTGAAATGGAGAAATATTTAAGACATCAAAAGAAAACAGCTTTACTAAAAGCACACATGCAAATAAATGCCCATAAAATGTTTGGCAGAATACTCATTTTTTTCTTATGAAAAGTATATGCACTAGGGCTACACTGAACAGTGGGAAAGCCAAACACATTGTTTCACAGAATATTAGAATTGGAAGGTGCCTTGGAGGTCATCTAGTCCAACCCCCTGCTAAGTGCAGGCCCTTTTGGTGTCCTTTTGTTACACTGGCTGTTGAATTCTTTTCACCTTAATGTTGTTCCTCCTTTGTGTCACTGCTGCTTAATCTGTTTGGTTGCAGTAACCTGTTTCATTTTGTTTAGATGTCTGTGGTGCTCTTGCATTAAATGTAGTGTTATAGCATCATAAAGAACATCACATAAATTACCACAGCCAGTCAAATTAGACAGCAGTGAGGGGAAAGAAGGAAAATGACATCCAGAAGAGCAACAATGAGGGAGGAACGAAAGGGCACTAAAAACAACACTGAAACATGCTCATGAGAAGCGTCAAAAAACATTGAGAACCCAACACACAGAGCCCTTTTCAACACTCACAAAAACAAATGCAAAGTAGTTTTAGTTCAGCTGTGTTTTTATTTTAAAGTGCTTCTTGAACACGTTGCTTTTAAATAGAAATGTCAACAAAAACCAGTGGGGATTATGTTGTCCAATAATTGGACATTGGGTAACAGACGTCATTTTGCTGTCAGAGTGAATTGCGGCTGTCTGCATTCCAGTGGGGGGGGGGGGGAATTGCTTGGCAGGTTCTAGGTCTTTTGTTTTGTTTTGTTTTTGGTAAGGTATGCAAGTCATTCTTGAACTTCTAAATTTTATGTTGTATGTAAATGTTACTATGTGAAATTCTAGGTTGTTGCAGAAATGTAAGTGGTTGATCATGTGATGTGTGCCTATGAGGAGGATTTGCCTAGGAGAACAGCTTTTGAGACAGTGAAACTTGATTTCATTAGAGCAGGGCATCTGAATAGAGATGATATCTGTGGTTAGAATCTGAAGAACCACAAAACTAGTTCTCCATGACCAGCAGGGTTTTCGTCTTAATGTTTCTCACGCAGCATGAGGACTCTGCAGTTCAAAGGAAAAAGTAAAAAAAAATCCACTAAGCATGCACAGGCCCCTCGCCATGCCTAAAGCAGTTCTTTGGATCTGTGTGTACGTGTTGTATATAAAACGTATAAAATTAAATAATATGCACACACACTTCCCCCCCCCCTTTTAAAAAAGAAAAATATTCCCATTCCAAAGTCTTCCCCATGTGCATTCTTAAGAGTACAGACTTTCTGCTTCTGTTTTCAGGAGAGAATCTGGTGGTGGTGGATGATTTTATTTAAGATGCGTATATGTAGATTTTCAATAAAAAGTTCTCAAAGTGGTTTACATCGCAAAAAAATAGAAGAAGATGGTTTACTGTCCCAAAGGGACTCCCAGTCTGAAAATTACACAAAGTTACAGCAGCCACTGGAAGGGCGCTAACAATCCTGTCTATTCTATCCGACCGGCGGAGCGACTGCTAGGGTGTTGCAAACGTGCCGTAAAGCATGTTTGCAGCACCCTGGGAGTAAGCAACGCCGAGGTCGGCACCACTCTCCCCAACCCAGAACCAGAGCTATTTCTACTAGAGATGTACTGGAACATGTGTATTATGCTGAACTGAACTTGCCTTTGTTGCGATTAGGATGAAGGAGAAGATGGGATTCCAGAGTTTATAGAACCAGTTCTAGAGTTCAACAGACGAGGAGAAACTGAGTCTCCAAAATACACTGGTCTTCCGTTTCCTCTAGCTCCTCCGGTTCCTCAGCCCTCAGCAGATGTCCTGGATGATATAATAGAAAAACGGGAGACCCTGGAAAACAAGCTGGTTAGTTGGTGAGTTAGAGCAGCAGTCCCCAACCTTTTTTGTACCAGGGACCGGTTAGGTGGTTAAAAACATTTCCATGGACCGGGGGGGGGGGGCGCAGCGCAAAATGACACCCCCTGCGCAGAGGTCATTAGGGGGGCTATGGGGCCCCGGGCTCAGGGGTGTCGAGCTCGAGTTTCCCTCTGAAACTCGAAAGCAGCCGGGGGCGGTGGTTCACTCCGGCGAAAGCAGCCTGGGGTGGGTGGTGCACTTGGGGGGGGAGAAAGAATACCGCGTGCGATCGATCGATCGTTCACTCCCTCCCCCCCGGGCGGAGGCCAGCCAGATGCATCCTTCCCGGCTGGCCGGCAGTAAGGAAGACGAGGGTGGAAGGGCTGCGCCTGCGCAAACGTGCTGCAGCCTGTCTAGCTAGCTCCTTTAGTCTCACTGGCTCAGCGAGGTTGCAGTGTTAAACTGCAATATTTGAAACTGGGGAAAAATAAACGTTATTTCTTGATCAGGGTGGAGCAGGAGGTAATGGCACGCGTCATCAGTGGAATGGTTCCAATCCAGAAACCGGCCGAGACCAACAGAAACTCCTCGGAGAGTGAGGACAGTCCATCTGTAACCTCGGATATTGGTGAGCAGCAGCTGCCATTTTTCCTAATTTTAACCAAGATTTTGACTGGAAGTATGTTGACATTAGAAATTCCTAACAATTTGATTTGAGTGGAGTCCTGCATGTATTGATTATTTAAGAAATGTACCGGTATATCTCAGCCCTCCTCAGCTTCCGTCGCGTTGACATCCAAGACATTGGCTCACCCAGAAATATTGGCTTAAGCCAGCATGGGGTTGCGAAATCTCACTCTATTCCAGGCCAGTTGTTGTAAACTCCCCCCTCCTTTTTCTGGTTTAGTAGGAACAAGCAATATGGCAAACAGACCTAATGCAGCAAACCCTTGTTGTTCTATAATTTGTTACAGCTTCCCACAGTGGAAACCTGAATTCAAGAATGAATTAAAATTTTATTCTGCATGTGGAGCTGCTCTTAAGGGCAGTTTGGAAACTTAATGCGGCCACATGCATGCCAGTTCATGTTATATCGTTAAAAAGAAAACGTCACTGGCTGCCATGTAGGGTGGGTTCAGGCATAGCATGAAACCATGGTTTGTTTATCTAAAACTAAAATAAGTTTTTCTATGATGTCTGAACCTGAGCGTGCCCAGAAACCATGATTTGTTGGGGCCAACAAGCCAGGATCTCGTGCTATCTGAATTCACCATTGATAAACCAGTTGGGACCATTGTTCTGCCTTATGAAGCTGAGTCTTGAGCTAATGGGAAACAAAGCAGTCAAGCAGCTCTAAACCATCATTTGCCTCTTGTGCACCTGGAACCTCAAACCAAGATGTGCAGACAAGGTTAGCACAAGCCATGGCTTTGCGTTGTGTCTGAATCCAGCCATAGTTTGCAGGACATCAGTGTTCTGGGACTAGGGTATCTGAGGAATGGTGTCTTCCCACTTGAACCTCCCCAGATCTTGAAATATTCAGATAGAGCCTTCTTGTCAGAAATTAGATGGACATCTGCTATATCAAGACCTTCTCTACTGAGGCACGTTCTTGAGGACTAGTTCCTTAGTGATGTTTAGATTACAAATTAATGAAGAAAAATCCCCCTTACTCTTAGTGTATCATTGCTTCTTTCTCACTGTTTGTACTGATGACTCTATTCATTTAGTTATCTTACCAGTTTTTACTGCCTGTATTATTATGATTTTATTTCCATGAGTCATTTTGAAGATCTTTTTTGGTAGAAGTAATGTAGAAAAGCACATAAAAGGAGCTTTGCTGAATCAGACTGTGGATTTATCTAGCCCGGCAACCTGTTTCCCGATCTGGCTCACAAGATTCCTTATGGGTTTCCCACGGGGGCAGAGCGTGGAGGCTACCCCCCCATTCCCCCCCAAAAAACTGGTATTCAGTGACCTGCTGCCTCTCTACATAATGGCTCAATTTGGGTAGTATGGCGAATACCCACTGATTAGGCCCATCCTTGAATTTGTCCAGTTGTCTTGCTAATGATTTATTTGCTCAGCCCAGTAGCCATCACCACATCTTGTGGCAGTTAATTAATACGTTAGTTATGTGCTCTGGGAAGAAGGACTTTCTCTTCTCTCTCCTCAATCTATTGCCAATCAGTTTCCTTGGGTAACCCCTGGTTTTAGGATTATGAGAGAGGGAGAACAGTTTAATGTAGCGTGGAAATTTTCATGACTGGATACAATTCTCAAAGAGACAGGAAATATGGGTTTTACAGCCATGTATTCTTTAAGAAATAAAATACTTTCAAATGTACCGGATGTTTGGCGTTTCTTTCTTCAAGCACATACCCTTGGGACACATACACAAAGATTCCTGCTAACAGGCAGAAGTGAAAGTCTTTGATTCCGATTGCCAACGTTTCCTCCTTCTCTCAGGACTTTGTCAAGGCGGCACAACGTGATACGTTGTTAGATGACACGATCCTTGGAGTGGTACCGGGGCTCTAAAACCTCCTGGTTTTAGAAGTGGGTTTTCTCTGTGCCAGGTGCAAGGGAGTGACAACGGAAACAGGTTATCTTGTTGTCTTGTGCTCGCTGAGGCATCTGGTGGGGCCACTGTGTGATACAGGAAGCTGGACAGGATAGGCTTTTGGCCTGATCCAGCCGGGCTCTTCTTATGTTCTTAAAAACCAGGAGGTTGCTTATGGCTTGTAACCTGTGATGGTCTTTTCCTCCATGAACCTGTCCAAACCCCTTTTAAAGGCATCTACGCCAGGTGCCATCACCACATCCTGTGGCAAGGAGTTCCACAGATGTCTCTTTGAGAGGAGAACAGTTTCTCTAAACTTTACCCACTGCATACTTAAATTGCCCTTGTTGAAGTGACGTGTTTTTTTTATTTATTTTTTTAAAAAATACTATCTGTGAATATAGTTTGTGTGCATGCGCATACGTGCGCACATGCACCTGTGTTGATTTTCCTGTATTTTTTAGTTGAAGCAGCAGGTCCTGAAGGGTTCCAGTTGTTCGTAAGTGCTGGCGTACCAGTGGATTCGGACATGATTAGACGCTTTGTGAACGAAGCGCTTGCTGAGACAGTGGCTCTCATGCTGGGTGACCACGAAGGCCAGAATGCCGCCGCCTCTGTGACGGGCGTTCCTTCAAGCGTCACTCTCTTGCCAGAAAAGGTGACTTGTTTCCTTCTGATTCAGGGGCTTTGATCAGGATGGAGTGTTCTTTCTACAGTGTTGGAGTTTTGTTTCTTGCAGCATGTAGCCAATCTGAAAGAGAGACCAGGTTCAAATCCCCGCTCAGCCACGAAGCTTCCTGGGTGACCTTGGGCCAGTCACTATCTCTCAGCCCCACCTACCTCACAGGGTTGTTGTGAGGACAAAAGGAGTGGAGGAAATATGTACACCACTCTGAGCTCCTTGGAGGAAGGGCGGTATAAAAATGAGAAAAATAAATAATTCAAGGCGGTGTACATGGGCAGGCTTTCCTAACCCCCCTAATGAGAGGTTTTACTATAAATGTTCAATCTTTCATGAACGGCTACATTCCAGGTGGTATCCTTTTTGCAGTCTGATTATTCTGCTGGCTGGCGCCTCCCACACTCGACCGATGCAGCTGGGAGCTCTTATCTCTCCTCCTAGAGGCTTTCACAGCTTTTTGTCGGCGGCATGTCTCGAACTTATCAAGTTCACCAGTCTTTGGGCTTACAAGACGGCAGCTCTCCTGACTGAGCCAGACCCTTCAGACCAAAAATAATTTTGCATGACCTGCGTTTAATTTCTAAACCAGGTGTCGGCACTCACGCTGGCCTCTAAATGGCATCCCCTCAACTAGATGCTCAAATAAACTTTTCTGGATGCATAACCTTTCCTCCGATGCAACTGATGAAGCAGACTGTCACCTCTGAAACTGTATGCTGCAAGAAACTTTAATTTTTTCTTTCATTTTTCTTCACAAGTAGCTTGTTAGTCTTTAAGATGTCACGAGACACTTCATTGTTTTTATTAAACTGACGTTACTATTCATTTGAACTGTTTTATTAAACTGACGTTGCTTGATCCAACTCTTGAGCATCCAAGTCAGAGAGGATGTGTCCATTTTCCCTGGCTTTGACTTCAAATAATCGCCCAACTTCCTGTAAGCATATTGCTTCTGACAAGCCTCTCCTTTGAGAATCTCATGAGCTGGTCTTCCTTAATTGCGAAGGACTGTTCATGGAATATGTGTGGTGGTTTGGATGGCACTCTTTGGATACGTGATGGTCTCTCCCAAGCAAACCATCACATTTAATGTAGGGGGAAGGAAGGGGTGGAAATGTTCTCTGTGTGTGGTGTTACTGCAGTTTTACTACTTCCCTGTTATTGCCTTTCTTCTTCAGGAAACTGTGTTATCTACTCCACTGGTCACCCCTCAAGCCACCCCACCCCATTCTCCACCACCTACCAAAGAACCTTCTCAAGTAAAAACTCCAGAGTCTTCTCCCTCGGTTACCGAAATAGATGGCAATATTGGTGACTGGCAGCTGGTGGCGGCGGCGGCAGCAGCAGCAGGAGGTACCAAAAATGGGTTACCAGATGAGAAAAGTTACTTGCACCTTTGCTAGTTTAAAGCATGAAATATTTCTCTTTTCCCAAATGAACTTTGTTGATGGGTAGGCTCCATGGGAGTTCTGTTTGCATCTGTAAACAAGGAGGAGGCCTCGTCCGAACAAGCCTTCTTCCAGTTAGCGCATCATCTGTGTCTTCACACTCACTGGGTCCAAGACCCGCCTTGTATTCCAGTAGGAAGGGTAGCCACTCTTCTTCTGTGCCACGCCAGACACTGGCCAGGCTGTCTCCCTGCAGGAATGACTTCTTATGCCTGATCCACCCTTGGTGGCAGCTGCCGTCCATGTTGGACGGTGCGGTGCAGTCATGACGTTTATTTAGATGACGTTTATTTAACCGCTTATTGGTCGGCCGGGCCCGGGGAGGGGAGGGATCGTCGGAGACCTCCTTCACTGTATCCTATCTCCCTTCCTGGCCTGGTCACCATTACACAGGGCTCTCGAATGTGAGCTTGTGAACCAGGAAAATAGCTGGTGCACATTCGAGTGGACCCATCAGGGAAGCTGGGGCTCTTCTCAGGATAAAGGGACAAACATCCCTTTAACCTCGAGGAGACCTCGGGCTGTGCTCGGGCAGGCCCAATCCTGCGCAGGATGCGGCAGTCGCCTTATTTGCACCCCCATATCCTGTAAGACTCTAATGATTGAGAAGGTGAAAAACGAATAAGATGACGGACACGGTCCATCGTAGTCCTATTCCTTGGAGCAAGACGGGAACAAAGTGCGGGAATAGCTTCTCCCAAGGGACTTAAGAACTCTTCGTTTGCATAGTCCTGTCTCGAGCGAGTAGGTGGAACAGCCCATCCTCCACTATCGGAGAAATCGTCTTCTTCCTCCAAAGCCTCATGATGATAGCAAGTCCTTGCTGAAATGCCCAGAGAGAGAAGACCTGCTTCTCAGAATTTCAGAGTAAGCAGTATTGGTTGCTGAAGTTAAGCACCTGGGCCTTGACCATTCCCAGCTCTCTATTGAAATGTAATGTTTCTCCCTACAGTGGGCAAAACATTTGTAGGAAAAAAATACTTGCAAGTCTTAGGTGTGATAGTGTAGCTTGACGATTCATTTCTTTCCTCTTTCTTTTTGAGATGCAGCTGAGAGAGCGGCTATTAGCCCTGTTTGCACCCCTGTTGCTACCCCTGTGGCGACACCACCAAAAGTAGCGACACCGAGCCCTCCTGTATCAGCGCATGCCATGGACAGAGAAGTGGTGGAAAGCCAAGTGCCTCCGAATGCCTGGGGGGATGCAGAGCTCCCCCTGGAGGAAGAGAAGCCCAGTCCACAGAGCGAAGAAGTGGGCTATCATCCAAGAGCTGTGTGAGTCATAGCCATGGGCACAAATTCATTTTTGAAAATGAGTGTTGGTTTTAAACGTTAAGGCCCGTAATGGTCTTGGGACCAAGATGCTTCAAGACCACTTCTTCCCATGCAACGCTGCTTGGGTGATCTTCAGCTGCGGCTCATTGCTGGTGCCCCTGTGGTCTAAAGCCATGGCGGGTGGTGAAAAGAGAGAACCTTCTCGCCTGCAGTGCCTGCGTAGTGGAAAGGCCCCCACAAAGAGCCCTGCGTGCTGGCTCACTGCTGACTTTTTAATAGAGCCTCTGGGCTCATTTAATGCTACCGGTGGTGGTGGTGATGGTGGTATTGTTTTGCTATAAATTTTATTATAATATTATAAATTTTGTTGTGCAAGCTACCTTCAGCATCTTTTCATAAGCCCCATCGGTGGGGCTTTCAAACGTTGAATCTCTCTTGCTTGCTTCTCAAATGCAATAGTAAAGAACTGTATGTATGACTAAGTTCATTTTGATCAAAAATCCAGCTGGTTACCAAGGGGCTGTTTTTCCTCGTATCCGTACCTGGGTTGGGTGGGCATGAAGAGTGGTTGTTTAGAGAAATAGGATTGGTGGTGGAGCACAGAAGAGGGAGGGGGGAAGACAGAAGTGAATGGCCCAAATCTAGCCAGTATCGTTAATCTGTGACAAAGCAGTATCAGATCACAAAGCACACGTTTTCCTTCTGGTACCCTTAAAATCGAGCCATGTTCATCTTTGTTGCTTTTAGTCAAATGTCAGCCAAAACAGATGTTGTGATTGATAAAAGCTTTATGGAATAAAATAAAGCTTTATGGAATAATATCATTGTTAAATAAATTCTAAATAATCAAGATCTCTTATCCTTCCTCCCCTGTGCTGAATCAAGCAGGATACCTCAACATTTCTTTTCCTTCTCTCTTTGTTCAATACTGGACAAACATCTTGCTGCTATTATCAAATGAAAAATTAGTTCAGATTCACGTCTCCTGTGACTGGCAAAATATCTCAGGAGTTCTGGGGCCAGGGGAATGTAATGCACTGTTTGAAAGTTTGTATCTTTTTTAGCATAATGTCAGTGGCTAAACATGAAGAACCAGACAGCCTGGTTTTGCCAGCTTCACCCGAACCGGATCAGCCCTGTGATTTGTTTCTGCAAGAACCCTGCATTCCACCTCCTTCAGTACATACACCTAGTTCTGGTCCCTCAACGGAGGAAAGCAGCAGCCTAATTGCCACAGAAACAGAGACTGCAGACAGGCCAATTTCAGAAGGAGAAGTTCTGTACAGTTACGGGCAACTGCTAGCTGCAAGAGGTAAAGCTATTTCCAACCATCTCTCATTCTGCTAGCATCTGAGTTTAAAAAAAAAAAAAAAACTCCCGTAGTTGTTGTTTAATAGTATTGATATATGGATATTGGTCAGCAACTGGTTTATACAGGTAAAGCTGTTTTATATACAGTATTTATGTGGACTGAGGTGGTAACATTCTTCAGGAGGTGTATATATTTTTAATGCTCCCTCATGTAAAAAAAAAATTGGTTGCAGTATGATAAATGGAGCATGCTTCCTCTCTTCCCTCCCCCCATCTGAAGTCAGAGTAAAACAATTGTTTTTTTCTGCCCTCACGGACATTGTTGTGTAGCCAAATCTGATTAACGATGTCATGCTGTGGCATCGTAACATTCAAAATGTGATCCCTGATTGGCTGGGATCACATTGCGAAGGAAAATGAAGAAGCCGTTTCAAGTTTTTTTTTTAAAAAAATGGTGCTGAAGCAACAGCAGATTGAGAGAACAATGGGTGAAGAAAGCATGGAGAATAGAAGGTTGGGAATTTTGGAGACTTTCTCCCATGTCCCTCGAAAGCACAGTTGTTTTGTGTTGGAAATGCTCACAAATGACAAGGGCACATCCCTAGTCTTAACCTGTCATTCTGTTCTTTTTAAGGCAGAATGAAACTGCTTGTGTAGATCTGCATCGTTGTATTTTTAAATTTTTTTCATCCTAGCTTTAGCAGAAGGAGGAGTGTCTCTTCCAAAGCTTAGTGACAGTTTGACCAGCACTCTTCATGATGCCCATGATATGGTAAGGCCATCATTTTCATTAGATGCTTGAAGCAAGCGGAATGGTCCAAAGTAAAATTCACTATAACAGGGATACTGTCTTCATGTTTATCTTCTTCCTTTTGAGGAGCTCAGGGTACCTGGAGGCTCCTTACTCTCATTTCTCACTGTTACTTGATAGGTTACTTAGAGTGTGTTCCTTGCTCCTTTTTTAAATTTGAAGTGTATACAAATTATGTCCAGGAGACTGGGAGGGATATCCTCTTTGGAGGGCTCTTAAAGCCTTTGCTAATTATCCTCAGGAGCGAGGGAGGGAGGCAGTGGCGTTCCTGCGGTAGGGGCTCGACAGTAAGTCGCGCCCCGACCGACTACCGCGTTCACGAACCGGAGCAATGAGGCCCCGCCCCCTCGCCGTCGGAGCCATTCCGCGCAGCGAAGCCGAACGGGCAGGGTCTCCTGCCCGTTCGGCTTCGCTGCGCGGAATGGCTCCGACGGCGAGGGGCGGGGCCTCATCGCTCCAGTTCGTGAACGCGGTAGTCAGTCGAGGCGCAACTTACTGTCGAGCCCCTACCGCAGGAACGCCACTGGAGGGAGGATTTCTGTATGCTGTCCTTCCAGTAACCAAAATCAGTCTTCATGGTAAGTACCAATGTTCCTTTCGCCACTCTTATTTTCTAAGCTACTGACTCGCTTTGAGTCCAAGTCTTTAGAAAATGGATAAACCTCAGGAATGAATGGCATAAAAAAAGGAATAAATGTCTTCTACCTTGTTCAGGATTATGACCCTCCCAGCGAAGGACAAGTGATTCGGAGACCCCACCAAGGGGCCCACAGGGACCCAGTCCTTGCCCTCCTTTCAAAGCTAAACCAAGTACCGCTTGCTTCCCAAGAGGAGGTCTGTCAGTTTGAGGTATTGCATTTTAGTTTTGTGTCTAGAAATAAAATGAGTAACACGAGTGATCCCTTTCTGCATTCTGCATGGGATAGTTACTGATTTTAGAGAAAAAAAGAATCTGAAGTTTCTGTTGCAATAGAGGCAGGCCTCCTTGGACGAGTTACTCCCTGCACTCACTGTAATCAGACAGAGCTATGCAAATACTCCCCCAAGGAGAAAATGAGTGGCAGGTTTCAAATGAGCCCTGGGGAATGGAGGATTTTAGAAGGGGATTGGGCTAGAGGGAGAGAAGGAGAAGAGAAATTACCTATCCTTAATCTGCTGGGAGATTGGGATAGGATGACCTTCTGCAAGTGTGGCCAGGCTTCACATCCCAGAGGAAAAGGAAAAACGCCATCAAAAAGTGCCCCTTTGGGGGCAGAGGAAGTAGCTTCTCCGGAGATGAGGGCAGCTACTGAGGAAATGAACAGGAGAGAGAGAGACTGACTGACTGACTGACTGACTGACTGACTGACTGACTGACTGACTGACTGACTGACAGTATGGACGCCTTGAGTGGGAAAGACAATGCCAGCATTCTGCTCCCAGACCAAGAGTAGTTATAGGACTTTGAAGAAAGAATACAAAGACATTCCAGAGTGAATAAAGGGGTATCTGGAAGATGTCCTGGGTGTGCAGCCAGGGATTTCCTGGGCTTGATGGAATTAAGGTGTGTCCTTCCAGGAGGACACACAAGCTTAATTGCTCCCCATTCAAAGGGGGTCCTGACTCAGGGACAGAAGGTATGGCAGGGTGTGGGCTTGCACCCATGCTTAGTCAGGCACTCAGCACCATGTACATGTGTGTAAATGCGTGTCTCCTGCATGAAATAAAGGCACTGAAATAACAGAAAATAAAATATTGACTATGAAACAATTTCTTCTTTGTTCAACAATCTGTGGTAGCCTCTCATCCTTACCCAACATCTGACCTATCGTTCTTAGGGATGCGTAACTTTGTACCCGTTACAGCACTTTTCCCTACCCCCCATGTGTGGGTTTAGAGGAGAAGGAAGCAGCAGGACACTGTTCAAGTGTCGAGGGGACAGACAAATGTTTGCTTTCAATAGTGCCATTGCGTAGCTGGACTGGCCAGTAACTGGGGCTGCCCTGTCCCCCCACTTCTGGAATGGCTCCTATTTGGAGCCAAACTGAGGCTCAAGGTGGGCGGGAAGGTCATTGGCAAGCGCTGTGTGCCCCCCACGGGCAGCCTGCCACCCAGGGTGGTGGACCCCACTCCCCCCCCCCCAGCTATGCCAGTGCATTAGTGATGTTGCTTTCTCTGCATTCACCCTCCGTGTATGTACACAGTGTTTGGCATAGCTGATGACTTTGGACTCTTGACAGAGCTGTGGATAAGTTGTAAGTGTGGCTTAGGTGGGTCCCGCTTAGACTGTGGGTCCCGCTTAGCCCATGCTGTGGAGAATTGCGAGGAGGGACGTGTCTGCCTCTCTCTGAGACTGTTCTCTCTCCATTCTACTTTAGGACACTGATGATAGCGTTGGGGAACTTAGCGATGGTCAGAGACCGAGACTGACAAAAGCTGCAGAAAGTATCCTAATGGGTCGTTCTGTCCATAGCGACCGTCCTGTGGGCCAGGCTTCTGAGCATCAGCCTCACCGCGCACCGTCGTCGCCAGGACAATATGCGAGCGTTGCAGGTGCAAGCTTAAAAAATTCTTGTTCTGAGGTGTTCTAAACAATGCACATACCGCTGATAACGTTCTCTGCTGCTGCCGCCGTTTCCTGATGTTTGCTTAAGAGCTTTTGTATAGTATGAGGTGGGGGGCTCAAACAGGAACACACTACATGCCACAAGTTTTAAACAACAACAAAATGCTTCACTTTTTAGCACTTAAGAGACCAGTGAAATATCGCCACAGAATGTGGTAGCTGATAGTATAGCAGTGCTTAAACAAGGGCTAGAAGATAAATGTCTTTTAACTATGTCGATTAACTAAAATCAGTCGGTGTATCTGCCAGAGTCCAGAGTTATTGGCTTTTAGGGAATGTAGCAAAACTTGAGTTCAGGCTTACGTATGTTAGTCTGTGGATTGTGGAGATATATGTTGCTTTCCTTTTTTCATCTTTTGTAAGCAAATTGTCCTGTTTTGTTCATTTTGTGGGTCATTGGGCATGAACAAACAGCAAATCTTGTTCTCCCATCTCTCTGTGCACGAGGGGAGGAAATGTACATTTTCCATTCCTGAATGAGAAGAAACCACAGTTTGCTGTTGCCTCTGAGCTCAGCAAGATCAAACACTGGTTTATGTTTCTGACTCGCTATCCTGCCAACAAACTGTGGATTGTTCTCAACCAGGACATGAAGATTTAAACTTCCTCCACCTCCAGTAAGAGCCCGTAGCCCTGTGGTTGTAACAAGTCATGGTTTGTTTGTTGCATCTGAATCGGACCGACATCTCTTCTCTGGTGTTTCTCCAATTGCCAGCGATCATTGAATGGCATAAATACAGCAGCAAAGCTTCTCAACGTTTTACGCCCTGATTTTCCATTGAGATCTTTAGGGGAAGCAGCCATCTCAGTGGCGGAGCACAGCCTTTACAAACAGACGCTCCCAGGCCCTGGCATCTCCAGTTGAATGCAGCTGGACTGGGCCCAGAAGGCCTTGAAATGCCACTGTTTGCAGGAGTGCACACTGTTGTGCTTGACAGACCAGTAGTCTGACTTGGTGCAAGTTCCTATCGTACATTTATATCTTTTTATGGAGCACTTTCTGAAAACTGGGACTCCTTTTGTGAGAAGCCAAGGTCCTTATGTGAAAACACCCAAAGACAGCATAGTTAGAACAGCACATACAACAGAGGACATTAAGACGAGCTGGAATTCTTCATAATGAGTTTTGAATGGTTGCCACTTTTCATGCTAAGTTGTTTTAAAAATTATATTTTCATAACTACATATATAATATGCTGTATGAGGTTGTGCAGCAGTCCATCAGCACTTAAGGTTAAGTGCTATATTTTATGCTGGCTGCATTAGAATCTAGAAGTTTTAACCATTAAACCAGGCCATGACATCATCTGGTTATAAAAGACCCCATATTTGTATCTGAGAGCCTGACCCTGTCTGTGTATTGAAGAAATGTATATTTGTTACTTAAAGTCAGCATTCAGCCTGGAGATGAAAAAATAAATAATTTGCACGTTAATTGATATGATGCAGCACGCCAGGGATCATAAACTCATGTCTTCAGTCTTGCAAACTCCCCTTGTTTATACTATAGTATAAACTCAGTGAACGTTCCAAGAGTTTATGAGCTGGTCATGTCTGCTTGACTTGCCAAACAATAATTGTGGCGCAATCACCATTTCGAATATCAATCAATATTTTTTTTCCAGTGAGTTGTAAAAATTCAGCTATGATCTGAAGTGTGTTCGACTCCTCGCTGCAATTATTGAACTATTTTCACAACTACTGCAAGCGTGCCATGGATTTTGTAGCAAATTACACAACTACTGTGTGTTCTGGTTGTGCACATAATAAAATTAAAGTTATTTAAATTTTAGAAACCTCTCTAAGGTTGAGCATTCATATCTCTTATGTTTAAAACAGACCAATCCATGCAATTAGTCTGGGCTGGTTCTGACCCAGTGGGGCCACTCTCTTAACCAGGGGGCATAAATTCCCCTCTCCTACCTGAACTGTGATTAAGGGTAATACTATATATTGGCTCTATTAACAAACATTGGGTCCTTAACAAGAATTCTTAACCAGTGTCAAATCCTAGTTACCGGAGGAACCTGGTTGTCACCCAACACAGTTAAGGCAGATTTAGTGCTCTTATCCACAGTTACGTAGTATGAGTGTGGCCCCGTTTTGTCTACTCCAGCCCTCTTTCAGACGTTTACTGTGGTTTTCTTCCTTTCAACGAACAAGAGATTTATGCTCGACTGTGTTTGATGCCAATCAGAAACTAGCTCAGGATTCTCAGTTTCAAAGTTTCTACATTCCCCATCGCTGTTGTTCTAGAAAAAGCACCAGTGCGCACACACAAAAATGCAAAGAAGCACTGCTTTAGTGACCTGAAAGTTTTCGTCAAATTATAATGATCAGGTGAAAGATTTGCTTTTCTCGTTTGAGTCTACAAATGCGTCTAACTACCCTGTTTCCCTGAAAATAAGACCTCCCCCGAAAGTAAGACCTACCATCATTTTTTTTGTGATTTTTGCATAAATATAAGACCTCCCCTGAAAATAAGATCTAGCTAGGATCATCAGCCAGACAGACGCGACCCCCCCAGCACTTTCTTTGATAGAGTTAAGCTTCATTCTTTCCTGAGGGTGCAAAGCCTGGAAGGCCTGCACTTGAGCCCTCCACCATAGAAACGACGTGCTAAAGAGACTCTGCAAGGTTGCAGCCTCCTTGCAGGCCTTGCTGGCCTCTCTAGCACATCATCTATATGGTGGAGGACTCCAGTGCAGGCCTTCCAAACCTTGCACCCTCGAGAAAGAATGAAGCTTTAATCGGTCAAAGTAAGTGCCGGGAGGTCGCGCCACAGGTTGGGAAAATAAGACCTCCCTGAAAATAAGACCTACTGCATTTTTGGAGCCAAAATTAGACACTGTCTTATTTTTGGGAAACACGGTAGCACCTTTTTGGGAAACACAGTAGCAAAATAATAATGATAATAATAATAATAATAACGGTATTTATATACCGCTTTTCAACAAAAAGTTCACAAAGCGGTTTACAGACAAAATCAAATGATTAAATGGCTCTTATTTATTATATGACACTGTCTTATTTTTGGGAAACACGGTAGCACCTTTGCAGCTCTGTGATCCTGGGTCTGCAGAAAGCTCTCAGTCCTGCTTTCACTCATTTGTTAGGCGGCCTGCTGTGTACTAAAAATGTAGCTTTACTGTGTGCTTTAATGTGGTTTTAATCTCTCAGGAGACGTTCTTGGAGATGCTGATGTCACCCGTGGACCTATGAGCGTGGCTGACCTGGTTCTGCCTGCTTCATCAACAGCGCATGCAAATAGCGGGCTGGCGCCTCGCATGGGTGATGCATCCCAGGTAACACACGTGAACACCTTTTGTAGAGTTGCATTTTAACATGGAAAACAAACAAACAAGATGGTTTGAGTTGATGCTGTGTTCGCTCAACGAACATGAAAATGAGCGAACTCAGGAAGATAGTGGAGGACAGGAAGGCCTGGCGGGATATGGTTCATGGGATCACGAAGGGTCGGACACGACTTAACGGCTGAACAACAACAACAACATCCCGGAGGCTCATGAGACAGCCCCCTTGCTGATACAGTTGTAGGTCTGGTCAGTGTCTGCACTGTCTGGATGGGTGAACATCTGGAAACTCTACATATGTCACTACTGTGTGCAGTTTTTGGTGGGAGGTACAACCCTTTGCTCACTTCACTCCTTCCTGTCAGTCACAAAAAGGGTTATGTATATATAATAGACCTGGAAGATCCAGGTTCAAATCCCCATACAGCCACAAAGGTTCTGGGTGACCTTGGGCAGGTCAGTATCTCTCAGCCTAACCTACCTCACAGGGCTGTTGTGAGTACAAAAGGATCCATGTACATCACCCTGAGCTTCTTGGAGGAAGGGCGATATAAAATTGTGAAAAATAAATATAATTATACATCGTAATATGCATATTATTTCTCAGATCCCTGTAATTTAGCCTGTGGGGTTCTGTACAGTAGTAGTCTCTCTCACCACCACCACCACGTCTGGAAATTGGAATGGGGTGGCATAAATATGTTGAAAGAGAGTTTGCTCTGCTTTTTTCATTTAGATCTGATGCAGAAGTTGTTGTCTTGGCTCTAAACAAATGTTTGTCATCAAATCTGTCGGGTTGGGTGGGTGAGGCTGAATAGATTGAAACTTAATTCAGACAAGATACAAGTAAATGCTAGTTGGCAATCCTTGCTGTCTTGGAGTGGACAAACATCTGGTTTTATGTCATTGCACTGCTTTTCAATATTAATTCACAATTCTATCTTGGTTTACAAGATAGAAACATGAACTGTATAAAGACTACCAGTTTAAAAAACAGTAGCTATTATAAAATGTTCAAAAAGCAATATCTTTGATCTAAGACAGTCTTTATTTATTTTTTACCAAGAGAGTAAAGCCGTGGCGGGGCAAGGTTTTTGTTTGCTTCAGGAAGGAGGCCAATGGTGGATCTGAGCACACCTCCCGGGGAAGGACATTGCGCACAGTATTGGGGCAACCCCTGAGAAGGCCAGGTGTTGCTGATCTTGCATGTGCCAAAGATGGAAGACGCTCCGCAGGCCCCTCAGAGTGGGGGGAGGAAGGGCCCCGATGGCACATGACCTCCCTTGGGATTCGCGTGCCCAGCCTGAGTGTGTTTCTCTATCCTGGCTTGCACAGGTGTCAGCTGTGGACAGGGGCTCCCGCTGTCATCTCTGTTATTCATTGTTTGTGACCTTCTTTGGAGAAATGATAATTACCGTATTGCCCCGAGTATAGGACGCTCCTGATTATAAGCCGCACCCTTAAAGTTTGGTGCTATTTTTTAAAAAAATACATTTTAAACTTCTTTTTAACTTAAAGAAAATATACACATTAGTAAAACAGTACAGCTTTAGTACAGTTAAAGGCATAGACACTCTGTCCCTTATTGAATCTGGGCATCCTAGTATAAGTAACCTTCCTAGATCCAAAGGGGGACAGAGTACCTACCTTTAACCTTTGGAGTTTGGGCAGGTGCAGCTTGTTGCACCCTTCCATGATGATGAGCTGCACCTGCCCAAATTTCAATGGTTAACAGCACAATCCTATGTATGTCTACTCAGAAGTAAGTCCCATTGCATTAAATGGGGCTTACTCCCAGGAAAGTGTGCATAGGATTGCAGCCTAAAGGTTGGCACTCTGTCCCCCTTTGGATATGGTAAGCCTATGCAGGAGCTCTTGCTCTCAACTTTCAAACTGCAGAATCAATAAATATCTTAGTTTCCGCAGAGTCCTGTGGCTGGAACTTAAGGATTAATTTTTTCAAATGCTTCCATCCTGAGGCTAGAGCCTGCTGGAGAGATCTGACCATTTAGCAAGTGATTAAGAGCTGAAAACACAGCTTTGCAGTTTTAAAAAAAGAAAAAGGTTTTTACCTTTGAAAGACTTGGAGAGGTTTGAAAACAGGACACTTTGCAGAAAACTCTAGGCAGAAAAGCTAGACTTTGATTATAGGCTGCACCCCTACTTTAAAGACTTGCCTTAGGGGACAAAAGTGAGTCTTATACTCAGGTCAATACTTTAATACTCATATTTTGTAGACTCCCGGTTTAGACAGAAACTTGTACAAAATAACACAAAGCTCTTTGTTTTTTTTGTTTTTTTTTTAAAAACTGAGCTTTCAACTTTTTTGTCAACTTTTTTTTCTTGACACTTTGTTTGAAGTTAGGTCAATAAAACATGTATCAGAATGTTAATATGATGTTTATTAACTGCCATACAGGAAATGAACCAAGGCGGTGTGCAGGCAGGAAAAGTGCAATCCAGAGTCATCCGCGTGAAAACCAGATCTGAAGTTGCACAACTGCAAGGTAAACGATTCCTTGACAATCGCTCAGACCTGAGATGCTGCTGGTCCACCTTGAGCCAACCGTTTTATGGCATGCAGATGGTCAGTTAAAACGGAGTGTCTGTCTGAGGATCCTTTGTCGCTTTTTCCTGTACCAGAGTGCTGTTGAACAGTGTATTGTGTGAATAATGGTCAAGAGCAGGTTCCCAAGGCAAAAAACAAATAAAAGGATGTCTGTATAGGAAGGGATGCAAAACAGAGAAGGTTGGTGCCCAATCCCCTCGTCTCTCAGTGGGGTTAGGAGTCGATTCAAGCAGTAAGGAAAGAGATCCTCTGAAGTAGTCAAATAATGCAAGTGAATGAAATAATGTAAGATCTGGAGTCTCCTGCTTGTTCGTTTCTTTATTGAGTATAGGTCCCCAGATCTTGTTGGCAAAGCACAATTCCTGTTGTCTGTTAAGAAGGCAAGAAGGTTTCTTTTGAGAAATAGAAAGGCTACAAGAACATCAAAGAGCCACCAGATTGGGTCAGCCTGAAAAATCAGCGGTTGCTGCACACGCAGCTGAGTCTGGACATCAAATAGCCTTTGAGCATACGCGATCGCTGTTCAATGAACCGGTTTAAACAGAGACTGAATTTAGAGGCACTTTCTATTTCTCAAAAGAAACCTTCTTGCCTTCTTAACAGACAACAGGAATTGTGCTTTGCCAACAAGATCTGGGGACCTATACTCAATAAAGAAACGAACAAGCAGGAGAACAACGGAGAAAGGTAAACATCAGGCGAAACAGCTGCTTCCGGTTTGCAATCACCTCGTCTAGGGAACTTATATAACAGCTGCGGTTTGCTTTCCAAGGAACCTGTCATCTAACAGTAACTTGTACTGTGCCTGTCTTGACAATGTCCTAGGAATATTAGGAGGAAACGTTGACTTTTGCAAAGAAACAAAAACTTTTATCTTGGCTGTCACTTTGGCTGTTCCTTCGTGTACTTTTAAAACGGGTATGTGTTTGGATTAAGAAAAAAGCTGCAACATTGGGCCTTGTTTTAAAAGTTTTATTGTTCCTTTTAGAAAAATACATGGCTTTTAATCCCATATTGCCTGTTTCGTTGAACATCGTATCTGGCCATGAATCCTTTCACGCTACATCGCTATGTCTTTTTTTAAAAGAACATGTTTTCCTGCACCTGGCTGGCATAGCACAAGGCATGCTGGGGCACAAAATTATTAAAAATATTGTATAAAAACCTTCAGGCTATGTGTATAAGGTGTATATGAGACGTAAATAAATTTTGTGTTTAGACTCGGGTCCCATCCCCAAGATATCTCATACTTTATGCAAATATTCCAAAATCCATACAAATCCGAAATCCGGACAACTTCCCATCCCAAGCAGTCCGGATAAGGGATGCTGAACCTATATTGAGTTTTGAAGATTGCTAAGGAAATGTTAGCATAGATGTGAGAAATGGCCTCAATTTCTTTTAAATGCATTTCTCTGCTTTTTAAACAGGCTCATAATTCTTCCATTTTTTTAAAAAAAAACTCCTGGTTTTTTTTTCATCTGAGTCTATTCACGTATTACATTTTTAGGCATATGGCTGAATGTGTGAAGCGTGAATGTGGCAAATGTGTACAGTATTTGGATGTGTATCCATACAAGGGGGCTGGGATTGGTTGTGGTTTCTCTATCAAGTACAGCGGAGTTGCATCATACATGCATTCAACTTATGCAAATTCAGCTACACTCGCTCGGCAAACAGTTGAAATAGTCCGGGTAATTCCACCCACCATTTCACTCAATGGGGCGTATGCCTCAGAGTGAGCATGAGATGGGAAATGTGAATCTGCTGTTCCCTCAGTCAGTCTTGGTTCCCGCCTGTCTCTCATAGTGTGTGATTTTAGTTTTTAAAAAGATGGGAAAGATTGAAGGCAAACGGAGAAGGGGAAGGCAAAGGATGAGATGGTTAGACAGCATCACCGATGCAACGAACATGAAAATGAGCGAACTCAGGAAGATAGTGGAGGACAGGAAGGCCTGGCGGGATATGGTTCATGGGATCACGAAGGGTCGGACACGACTTAACGGCTGAACAACAACAACATCATCCCGAAGGCTCATGAGACAAATACAACTGTATTTGCTGATACAGTTGTAGGTCTGGTCAGTGTCTGCACTGTCTGGATGGGTGAACATCTGGAAACCCTACATATGACTGAACAACAAAAATTGTTTGTACAACATGCCCCCTAAACGCAAGCGATTTAACAGATTTTCAAGATTAATTTTGACTATACTGTATGCAAAATTAGACTACAGCATAAGATGCGACTGTACTGTGTACTTATTTTCTCCTGAATAATGTACAAGCCAAGTTACAGTTGCTTATATATGTGAGTACTTGACCACAAGGTGGCAGTGATCTGTTTTTCTTAGAAATGAGAAGCAGCATTTTTTTCCATATGAGTTGTGGGTAAGGAGTTACTCTTACACAACTTAAAATCAATTTTAGAAAATCTTGTATCATTCAGGGCTGGAGTAACTGTATGTGACCATTGAGTCAGGCCAAAACCAGCATGAGGCCCAAACTCCAAAAATCTGATCAGTTTTGCTCTGGAAAATGCAGCTGTGTTGGGGAATTGTGAGTGAGAACCCTTTGCTCAATGCCAATTCTTGGTTTAAATCTGCCCTTTGCAAAACTGTTTGCTGCGGTGGGGGAAACTTATGCACACAGATTTTCCTTTCATGGCCAATAGCCGCTTCAGCGGCTATTTGGATCAAGGGCAAAGACTTAGACCTCTGCCTGCCCCACATCTCTGACCCAAATCAGGCTCAGCTGCAGCTGCTCTTTTGAGATTGGGGGGGGGGGGTTTGCAGCATAGCAAAATTCCAGTCAGAATTCCCACCTAACATATTGGTTTCCCTGAGATGTAATGTGATAATCGGAGAGTGTCTCTGTGTCAAGATTCCTGTTACAACAAGACAAAAGAATTATAGCCAGATTGCAGTTGGTGTCAGTTTTAAATAGACTCCCAACACAAGCAATGCTTGTAAGCAGAGCAGGGACAACGTGCAGCTCCACACTGCCCGGAATTGGTCAGTTCTTGCCTAGACGTGCATTGCAAGTACCTCTACTGTGGTGCTAAATTTCAGAAGAGAGGTGAGCATCTGAGTGCAGGCAGGAAAAGTGTGGCAAATGGGTCACTAAAGGGTTAAAGCCCCCAATAGGTTTAAAGGGTCAAAGCCCCCCGCGAGGTGGGGAGAACTTATTTATTTATTTATTACAGTATTTTTGCCCTGCCTTTCTCCCCGAAGGGACCCAAGGCAGCTTACAACATAAAAAAGAATACAATACAATATAGAAAATAATCACTTTTTTAAAACAGTAAAAAATAATTAACAAAACTAATAAAAACATCTAAAAATTGATTTAAAAAGATTACATTTAAAACAAGATCATTAAAACAGCAGCACCCCACCCGTACCAGCAAGATGTTTAAAAAAGGCAAAGGCTCAGAAGGCTTCTTTGAACAAGAAGGTTTTTAGGCCTCACCGGAAAGTGTTTGTGGATTTAAGACAATAAACCTACTAATTTTCTGTGTTGCATCTTGCTTGTTGGTTATGATGACTTCTGACCTGGAAGTTGAAATACTGTGTTTTGTTTCTTGTGCTTCACTTCCCTCCTGTGCGCACTGTTAGCTGCATCATATTTTGCTGGTAAAGCTTCTACAGCCACATCATATATGATGACCCACCATTTTGGGTCTTGCCGTCTTAGTTCTACTTAAGTAGACTATGTTCTGCTTAAGTAGACTTAGTTCTACTTAAGTAGACAATAACATTAAGAAGAATTAAATTAAAATAACTAAATATTTTTCAATAGCAGTTATTTTCTGATAAATAGAGGGTGGCAAACTGTGGCTCCTATTTTCACAGTTTGTGGTGTTACATCTTACATTGGACTTGTTAGTACGAAATACTGTGTTTATCAACTCTTGCTTTGAGGGTTGAGACGTTTTCAAGAGTGCAGATGGGGGGGGGAAATAGCAGTGGACCAACTTTCCTTTCTTATTTCATTATCATAATTTTCTATATCTAAATGAATAGGATGGAAGTTACAAATTACTGGTTCACAGGAAGGGACTGAGCACATAAATAGTTCTGCATCCATCACATTTAATATCCAAGCTTGTCAGAAATCTGGCTTGTTTGAAAATGTGGTAACTGTGAAGTTGATTAAGTGTTAGACCCAGTTCCATATGGATCTTGCCGAACAACGGTTACATAACTACAATGTGGCATTGAAGACTAGTGTTCTGGATCTATACATGTGTGTATGTCTGTGTGGTAGGAAACACCCATATTTTTATCATCCATCCTTGATAATCCAGCAGAGTAGCTCTGATGGGGAAGTGGGTGGTCCAGAGACCAATCTGTAAAAGCTTCCAAGACAACACGTGTTTTGCACTGAAAAAAAAAACAGTATCTTCCTTGCCTTTTCATTTGAAAGTCATTCTGTGCCACAGAATTCATTTCCTCAGTTAATAGATTCATTACTTAGCCTTCCTAGATACTTTGCTGTCATTGCTTCATTAGCTAGAAATTGTTCTAATGAATTACAGTACTACTTGTGGTATTGCAGATACCTACCATATGCTTCAGCTGGAATGAACAGTATTGGGACTCAGAACAGAGCTTAGACTGGGTCAGCGTATCATAAACAAGGGGCTCTTTCTGTTGGTTTTTTCTTTTGGGTTGCGTATGTTGGGGGGGGGGGGCTTTTGAAGGACAGGAAGTTGTGTGGTAGAGGTCTGCCCTGTTGCACAGGCTGAGGGCCCAAAGGGTCAGAGGAACTGACCTGGAGCAGAAAGCTGTCAGCAGCGGCCAGTAAGATGTAGTGGTCGGAATAGGTTTCAGACAACACAGAGCTGGTTTTAAGATACTGATCAGAATTGGGGCAGCAGGAGCTGATTAAAAGAGCTTATCCCCAAACACAGCCTGGTGATTGCCAGAGCCTCCCCCCCCCCCCCCGCAAAGTTACAAGGGAATGTAACGGCGTAGTGCCATTCAGATGAAATGGCTTCAGATTGTGCTTTCTGTGTTCTCCAGGAGGGGATACGTAGCAGATCAAGCAGCCTTGGACATGTCTGTTCAAAAAGCTCTTATTCTACAATACCAAGAATGGTCAGGGCTGTGGACTGCAGAGCCCAGCGGCGCCATCCTCGCCACTGAGGTTTGTAATGGTGCTCTCTACAGGCAAAGATGCGATTTCCCAGTATGCCTAGCTAGGATAGAGACAATACAGTGCCAGTTGGCGATCTCCATTACCTGTTTTGAGAAAAGTACCCAGGAACACTTCCTTAAATTACCGCTTAGGCATATTGCAGTAGCATCCCTGCCACTTTATTGCTGCGTCTGTGGCAAAACTCATTTCCGGCTGCCATGGCGAATATCTTGGGAGGTGCCAACAGAACGAGCCCACTCCTTGTGCAGGTCCCATGGTGGGCTTCTACCGACGGCATCCATGGAATTCCATCCTTTTGGGTCCTTTGCTCTTTCTTGCGTGCCAAACACACTCTGGGTTTTTTTCCGAGATTCTCTCCTCCTTCCTTCAGTGAAAGGCTACTTGCCAAAAATAATCTCTCTCAGGCTTTCAGAGGACTCCAACACTGACTAGGATGTGACTGGAACAGCTTTGTCCTCCTTGCGTTGTGTGGAGGAGCAGCAGCAGCAGCAGTAGTAGCAGCAGCACCCTGTATTTCATGAAGCTTAGTAATTGCCGCTGCCTTCATTGAGAAAAGCAGCCGAGCAGCTAGATGGGCAGGGATCCCACTGGCACCAACCTTGAATGGTCATGAATAAAAGCTGCTGGTGCTGTGCTGGCAAGGCTGACCTGCTTTCACCCCCCCCCCCCCATGCATACATCCCTTTAAATAAACAGACCAAAAACAAAATGAATGGACATTAAAGGAAGAGCCTTGCTGTGATGCTAATGACTGTATTAGTCTGAGAACTGTTTGGTTGCCCTTCCCTACACTTCTTGCAAATTAGGGCTGTCGCAGCACTGTGCTTGTCGCTTCATCAGAGTTCCAGGCAGAAAATGTAAATCTGGCCTTAACTGCCCTCCTGGCCTACATGGTGAGGCTAAATCACAGGCCACAGGTTTAACACATTGTTATACTTTATGTCAGGTGCATTTTTGCGTGTGCAGAATTTCAGTTGTGCTGGGATTGGGGTGGGGAACGTACTAGGAAAGGAAGAATGCCAGTCATGACACATTATGTTGAGGCAGAAATGCTGTGCAGAAGTTATATTGCAGTAATGCCTGGTGGAGGCTTCAGGAGTGCATCGGCAAGTTCCATCCCTAGCAGTGCTCAGCGTTCCCAAGCAATTCTGTGGCAGGGCAGACAAAAACTGTACGCCTGGGTGTCAGGGCTTGGTGGTGCACTCACAGAGCCCCCATCATGCATTCCTTGTACACCAGAGTTCAACTTCTGAACAGGGCTAAAGAGATGGGGCTGTCAGGGGACTTTGGAAAAACTGTCTCCAGTGTTTGTTCTTGCAGCATAATAAGCAAACCTACCATTCATAATTTCTCAGAAACAGTCGTTTCCTACACTCTGCAGTACAATCCCAGCCATCCATATACCAGTCCCTCCACAGCAAAGTGCTTTGATGCTAACGGATCTGGATTGTATGCCAGAATTGTACCGCTTGCGGGAAGGTAAACAACGCTCCGTGTTCCAGCCGCATGCTACGCACTGCCTCAAGGAAAGTCATGCCGGCCGCATGACCACGGAGGTGTCTTCGGACAACGCTGGCTCTTCGCCTTTGAAATGGGGATGAGCACCACACACTAGAGTCGGACACAACTGGACTTAATTGTCAGGGGTCACCTTTACTTATCTTAAACACACAAACTCAAAGCCTAATTTTCATTTCTTGCTGGGAATAGAACTGTGTGCTTACAAAGGAGATGACAGCCTGGTGTTCCGGTCCCTGCCTTTTGTAGTGGGGTGGGGTGGGGTGTCATCATCACACAGTGGTAGAGCATCTGCTTTTTGTACAGAAGGTTCCAGGTTCGGTCCCTGGCATCCCTTGGAAAGACCCCTGTCTGGAAACCCTGGACAGCTGCTGCCTCTCAGTGTAGATGGACCAGTAGTCCCAACTCTGTATAAAGCAGTTTCCATTTAACTCTCCCATGTCCTGCTATAATTATAATGACACCAATGAGGTGTCACCCTCACCAAGGGGGTGATACCCCCTTGCTTGGCCGTTTTTGGCCAAAAAAAAAAAGCAACTCCTCTCTGAGTGGCCGAAAACAAAATGGTGGCGGGGCAGCCATGGTGTCACCCCAAAGAATTGGTGTCGCCCAGCATGCCCCGCACTTAGCGCACACACACCCCAACGACGCCAGTGGAGGCATCTAGTTCTCATTTTCCTGTTTCTTAAGCACAGCACGTTTCTCCTTGATTTCATTGGAACTTACTTTGCCTGAGTATGCTTCGTTTTGCAGTCATAAACATCTGGCGTACAAGAAGCACAAAGCTGCTTTATCCTGAGCCGGATCACTGGTCCATGCAGCCCAGCGCTATCTGTCCTGAATGACAGCAACTCCCCAAGTTCTTGGGCAGAGGTCTTTTTCTAACCCTGCTACCTGAAATGATGGACAGGTGGTCTGATGCAGCATAAGGCAACTTCCTAAATCCTTGTAGGAATCCTGGGGAATGGAACCTGGGAATTTCTGTATGCAGAGTTTTGGTACCACTACTGAACCAATTCTGCTGTTACGAGAAAGGGAGACAGAAAAACCATGGAAAGCCACATGTGTATATGGGGCACAACCCAGAGATGCATATTTCTGACGGCTACTGAAATCAGTGGAGCTCATAGTTTAGGAAATCCTTTTTGATTTCAGTAGGAGTCACCCATACTGAACTCTGTCTGACCCATGAACTGCATTGCAACTTAGCCTAGTCCTTAATAGCGGGATGTACTAGGACTACCTGTTTAATACCAACATTGTTGGCTAGGTGCTGGTGACACACCACTGTTGCCACACTGTGTTTTGTTCCATATATAATCCAACATCAAGAAGATTTACATTAGTTCATCAAAACGCAGCACTTAACTTGGAAAACCCGTTTAAGATTTTAAGTAAAAGCCTGGCCCACTTTGGCAGCTACCTAATTGCCAGTATTCCAGTGTGCTGTGTTTCCCCCCCCCCCCTTTCTACCTCTTAAGAGTATAATTGTGGTTCTTCAGGTGATTATGGTGTTTACTTGATGAGCCTTAATGAAGACTTTTTTTAAAAAAGTCATAATCATAGGATTTCTTTTGAAAGGGGGGAATATTTCTGTTACTTCTCCCTGTTGTATAAGCACAGCGTTATCCTACTTGGCAAAGGTGTGGTTCTTAGTCCTGTCACTGGGGCGGGTCCCATGCATTCACGTGGCTGCCTTGCTTTTGAGTGTGAGACCGTGACAGAGCCCCCCATCAGTCCAGTTTCATGGACCCCGCTGGGATGGGAGGACAAGCCTTTTCTTTCCTCAAGCCTCTACTCGATAGCCCTAGAATTTTAGGATGGATCTGTGCTACCTGTTTACCACCCATTCTCCCCATAGGAGGTTGTTAGGCCATGGCCATCGTAGGATGCAAGCTTTGGGGGGTTGCTCAGGTTCCGGAGCAAGCAGAAGACAGAGATTTAAGTCATGGAATTGTATCACACAGGAGCAGAGGCAGCTGGTGGTTGGGTCCCACAGGTGGCAGTCCTGGTGTGGGGAGAGGATGGGATGTGAGGGAGTCTGTGTAACCCTGTTGGTTCCCCAGATCACCCAGTCTGGCTACTAGACTACTAAACAGGAATATCCTCTCTGGTCCTCAACTAGATGGTGCTGGAGCACATCAAAGGTACGACCAAATGTGTCTCCTGCCTAAGACTTCCTCACTTGCACAGACAGTTGGTACTGGGGTCTAGCTGCTGAAGTCCCAGGTTTGAGACCCCCTGCTGAACCTTCGGAGATCAGCAAATCTCCGTTTGTTCTCTCATGTTCAGATTTTTGAGAGCCAGTGTGTGATGTAGTGGAAGGAATACTGCAGTTGGACCAGGGAGGCCCAGGTCTAAATCCGCAGCGAACTGACTTGATGGGTAGTTGTGTGGATAAATGGGAGGGGGAGCGATGCGAGCCACCTGGAGCTCTTTTTGGAGGAAGGCTGTCAGAGCTTGAAGACATTTATATTCTGCCTTTCTGCTTTCATTTGGGGAGTGCTCAGGGTGATTTACATAAGAAGATAAAAGACAAATTACTGTATAATATGCATAGGAAGCTGCAAATAACATTAAAGAAAACCAAAGAGAGCCAGAACTAACAGCATTTGCTAGGCAGCAGGTGATGATGGTGAAGAATATTTATGTACTACTACTTCTCAAACAAAATAAATGCTTGTCAGGAAAGAATAGTCTTCGGCGGATGGGACGCTGGCTGGCCAAGAGGGAGGCCGCTGCACCTGCTGGGGCTGGGAGCGCTACCTCCTGAATCCCCGCCAACTCTGCCCCCAAAGGTAAAGGGCCTCATCAGAAGGTCAGAATACGTCATGGCCCTATAATGGGTCTAACCCATGTTCAGCAGCCCTGGTAATGGTTGATGCGGGGAAAAGGGAGGCTACAGTTATGCTACTTGGCCTGTGTCTGTCGCTCCACAGTAGAAAGCCCAGTACTGCGATCAAAGAAGCCTGAAGGTGAATGAGCCCATAAACAAGGCCTGTCGTTCCGCAGTATTGTCAAGGCCTTTAAAACAAAAACACAAAACTTCTTGAGGAAATGCGGAACAGAACTAAAAAAACCCACTTCTGAATCATAACCAAAACCCCATATGAGTGAACCATCTGACCGACAATTGTGAAATGAATAGATTTCTGTTTGGTTTTCTCTGTGCACAAGCAAGCCTATGCTGTGTGTTTGATAATTGTAAGTATTCATAATTTGCCCCAATAATAAATACAGTACATGACCTATCATAATTATTTATAACGCTTCACTTCAGGAGTAAGATATTTTTGCCTATGTTTTTTATGTAGAAAAGCATCCTTTAACTCTGGGTAGACAGAAGGTGGATTACGATCTACTGGTAGATTGTTGGATAATTTGTAGTATATTGGCAAAGGTGTCTTGGCTCCCATTGCCGAGAAAGAGGTTTTGTTGTTGCTTTGTTAATTAGGCTGTTAGAAGTTAGAAGTCCTGTTCCATAGATCCGGTTGTTTGTTTTAATTGTTTTAATTATGTGTTTTTAATTATTTTAATGTACATGTTTATTTTAATGTTGTAAGCCGCCTTGAGTGCCCTTGCTGGGAGAAAGGCGGGATAAAAATTCTTTAAATAGTAACTTGCATGCACGTTTGTGCTCGTATATGCAGGTTCTTCCGGTGTATGGTTTGTGGGGTACAGTAGGTCTTTGGCTGTACCCTCTGAACCATCATTTTGCCACTCCATCTCAATTTTGCACCTGGCTTCTGTTGATGGTACTAGAGGTTCGAGTACAAAACAAAGCAGATAGCACAAAGCCTGAGGTCTGCCTGTGATGCTTTCATTCAGTGTGTTTGGTAAAGGATCACTGGTTCAGTTTTTAGAGATCACGAATGTAGATGTAACATGTTTGTATTCAGATTTTGTTTTCAAAACTAGTGACTGTTTTCAAGGAGCACTTCATATAAAATCTGACATTTTAAAGACCTTTTAGAAAATCCAATCAGAAGACGCGGTCCAACCATAGACGCGGAAGAGGTGAAAACCAGAGAGGATGACACATGTATGGCAGAACATAAAAAGTTGACCCCCGTGTTGCAGGTGCAGAACTAAAGGTGGATCTGGTGCCTAAAAAACTTCCTGGATTCTGATCTAACGCAGTGGGGGAACTTTAGGGTCAGTGCTAAATTTTTGGTGGAGGAGATGGGGACCTTGAATGAAATCCACAGATCACACCTTCTGACCCCCACCAATTTTAGCCAGATTATCCTGCCCCCATATCCTTCTAAAAACAGTAGTTGTGGGGTGGGGGGGCCAGGACCCCTCTTCACCCCTGTAATTCAAGCACTTTGTGTGTGAGTTTTTCTTGGAAACTTAGCAAGGGTTTCTTGTGACAAGGTCAGTAATGGCAGACAAACTTTGTTGAAAAACACAGGGTTATTCAAAAAGGATGGTGCAAAAGTAAAGCTGATTTATCCTTAAATGACATACCACAACCGCCATGACATGAAAAGACAGAGAAACTGTCCAAATTTCACATGCACATTACAAATGTTCGATGTGGGCACTTGTTTGCGTAGCTACAATGGGGCGGGGGGGGAGTGCCCCTCGTGACAACTGCGCCTTGTGAGGAGATGGCAGCTGTCCCCCCCCCCCCTTGCCCATTGTAGCTACACAAGTGCCCACATCAAACATTTGTCTGCGTCCAATGATCAGGTCTGGAAGCTTTGGTCTCTGGCTTGTTCTTATTGGACATCTGATTTGCAGCTACCAGGGGCAGAACTTTATTGGAGATGGCATTGCATGAGACCCTCCTGTCTCCCTGTTTATGACTGGTTTTGAAAATGTCAAGCGTATTTTGTCAGACTTCTAAGTATGTGATTTCTGCTATCTTAAATTGTTTTGCACTGTTGTTTAATGGTGCTGATGGCCCTATTGCTATATTGTTTTTGGTATCTTCATTGCCTTTGTCATGTATTTATTTATTTATTTATTTTTCACATTTTTATACCGCCCTTCCTCCAAGGAGCTCAGAGTGGTGTACATATTTCCTCCCCTCCTTTTTGTCCTCACAACAACCCTGTGAGGTAGGTGGGGCTGAGAGATAGTGACTGGCCCAAGGTCACCCAGGAAGCTTCGTGGCTGAGCGGGGATTTGAACCTGGATCTTCCAGGTCTAAGTCCAACTCCCAAACCACTACACCACCATGCCACTTTGGTTATATTGTAGAAAGCAGGATATGCATAAAGTGAACATTAAAGCTTTCTAGTTTGCACTTCCAGTTCCTGTGGAGCTGTCGTGAGCCTCAGCAGCGCTAGCTGACGCCTAGCATGAATGGAGGAGATCCGGGAGCTGCTCCAGAAGAACCCTTTGCAAAATGCGGGGGGGGGGGGGCTGGCAGGTGTGCAGGAATTCCTCAGCAGACCAGTTCGTGTGAAAAGGGTTCCCTGGAGGCAGACAGTTTGAAAGCCACTGATCTAGTGCAATGAAGCCACAACCCACTGTGGCTTTTTAGATTACAAATTGGTTCATCATTGGTGCCATGTGAAAAAGAGTCCTCATTTTATTGTCCGAGCAGTGGGAGAACCACATTTCTGGAAGAATTCAAGAAAAGGGCCAGTCTTTTTGATAATACTCCAAGATGCTTAAATAAATAGAACTTTCCTTCTCCTTCAGAGTTTCTCCTGTTTTTTAAGGTGTCTGGAAGCAGAAGTAAAAGTGAACGAATGCCGGCCTCAAAGTTTTTGGTAGAAGTGGAAGGCCTGTAATTTGGACTGAAATTAATGGACCTGAGAATTAGAAATCAAAACTTTTTGTTTAGTCTGAAGAGAAACAAATTCCTTCCACTCCACAACTGTTTCTTGTTTCCTTCCACTCCCATTGACTGTTGTTGTGTTCTGTTCACTCTCTGGGGCAGTGGCTCGACTTTTGTTGAATGAACCAATTGTTTTCCTTTTGTATTGCCCGTCAAGTGAGCCCCCATCTGGTTTGCATCAGACTGTTTTCACAGCCAACAACTGCTGCCTTTTTCTATATCCTGACACTTAAGGGCCCCCACGCTATCAAAACATTGCTGTAAGAGCCTGTCTGGCCGGCCCCGTGCAGCTGTGCCATGGCCAGCTTGAAGCTATTAGCCAAATAATGGCAACGTAGAACTTGAACCAGTTCTTATTCCCATTGGGGGTGTGCGTGTGTGTGTGTGTGCGTGTGTGCCTGCGTGCAGGCGTATGTATGTGCAATGAACAGAGTACAGTACTGCAGAACACCTCAATCCAACAATAGCAAAAATCTCCCCCTCCCCCATTTCCACAAAGCTTCTCATATTCTCCTCTTCTCTTCTTTGAAGGGTTTGGGGTGGGGATTTGCAACCGTTTCCTGTATCTGAGGGAATCACCTTTTTCAACAGGCAGCATTGCACACAGCAGATACAATTAAACCAACAACTCCTCTTTAATGATGCTTAACATGTTGCTTCCTGTGGCATTGTTCAAAGCTATGGCTGGTATGGACCAGTAAAAGGAGGGTGTGCTTCTTGGAACCGTGATGTTTATTATTGGATTGCAAGTGGAAATAAGGTGTCTTTTTTTTTTATTCAGTAAACAGAGCGCATGTGAAACTTTCAAGAATTGTGTGCAGATCCTGAGTTTACACCAGCCTGTAAACTCTGCATGAGGAATTTTTGATCTATTGCATAGCTGAAATCCCTGAGAATTTCTGCTTCCTTTATTTATTTATTTATTTATTTATTTATTTATTTATTTATTTATTTATTTATTTATTTGGATAAAAGTCTTCCTAGTCCTCCAAGGTTCTGCCCGTTGCCTTCACATCACGGAATGACTCCCAACGGCGAGGGGACGGGGCCGCCTCGTGCCAGGTTGTAAATGGGGACGGGGGGCGCAACTTACAGTACCACCCCTACCGTAGAAACGCCTCTGGTGAGCACTAAAACATATTAAGTCTAAATAAAAATAAAAAGGAAACATGCGAATGAGACAAGTACATGTGTCAGTTTCACTTGCCAGGGATCCCTGATTGGCTGCCCGCAGCTCCCTGCTTGGTTGTGCAGTTTGTGCCCCCTGCCTCCTCCTATGCAACAGGCCCCTCAAGGTGGCAGGTGAGAAGAGCGGAGAAAGACCATTGCACCTCTTCCTTTGCACTCTGAGAACCATAGTGCTCTATTGATCGTTACCAAGGAGCTGGTTCATATAGTCAGGGCCATGGTGTTCCCAGTAGCAATGTGTGGTTGCGAGAGTTGGACCATAAGGAAGGCTGAGCGCCGAAGAATAGATGCTTTCGAACTGTGGTGCTGGAGAAGACTCCTGAGAGTCCCTTGGACTGCTAGGAGATCAAATCAGTCAATCCTAAATGAAATCAACCCTGACTGTTCCCTGGAAGGACAGGTACTGAGGCTGAAGCTCAAATATTTTGGCCACCTAATGCGAAGAGAGGAGTCTCTGGAGAAGACTCTGATGCTGGGAAAGATTGAAGGCAAAAGGAGAAGGGGAAGGCAAAGGATGAGATGGTTAGACAGCATCAACGATGCAACGAACATGAAAATGAGCGAACTCAGGAAGATAGTGGAGGATAGGAAGGCCTGGCGGGATATGGTTCATGGGATCACGAAGGGTCGGACACAACTTAACGACTGAACAACAACAACAGGAGCTGGTCAGGATGTCTGCCAAGTAGAGAGGGTGAGGCCCTTGGCTGTCAGTAGTGGGTGCGAAGGAAAATGCAACATTGAAGGGGCTGGAAAACGTTTTACTTCCCAGCCACAGGACGACTCTGTCAGAGGCTCAAACCAAGAGGATTCTATTCGTGCAGCATTTAGTCATGCTGCAGTATGTTATAGAGTAATATATTTGGGATGAGGGGGAGAATAAATGTGTGTATATGTACATATAACCCAAGAACAAGTTTTTGCTTAACTTGGCTGCTTTCATTCCAAGCTCAGAATTCTTTTTGCAAATCTGGGCTGCTTTCCTAGTGAGCATGGGTTGGGCTACAGATGAAAGAGTTGGGATTAAAGTTAAAACATTTTCTTGTTTGTGTAGTTTCGACCCGAGCTGAGGCAAAAAGCGGTAGCTTCAGTGCTATCTTGTTTCTCTAAAACAAGACCAGCTTCAACAAATGTCATCCTCTTTTTGTGTTGTGTTGTTTTCCTTCATAGTCCTTCCTTATATAGTCGTCTTGTTTAAAATGTTATACCGAATGCATGCTATAAACAGTGGTAATAAGTGTTTAAAGCTTTGTGTCCAGAGCGAAGGAAAGGGAGTGGGAAATGCATTATAAACCATCATTGAACATGGATTCTCCCTGCAGTTCTGGCAGCTTTGAGTTCAAGGGTCACTGCGTTTTGTTTTTTTCTTTTCCTAAACGGTGGATATTTCTGATAATGGAAAAGCTTCAGGAATGTGTGTTTTTAAAATGTGGAGAAGAAAAAGGAAGCAACTCTTGAAAGTACATCCTGGAAGGTAATGTGGGAAATTTCAGTTGCATGCATCAGTGTGTGCTTAATGGGGCATTCTTGCAAAATGGCAGTTTTCAGATTACATTCTGAAGAATATTCCTTGAAAATATCTGAAGAGTTCTTCAGTGAGCTTCTCTTTCCTTACAACCTACAACTGCAAAGGGACTGTTTGAAGTGTTGTAGGGTGGATTCATGGGGGGTCAGACAAGGTAGCTGCAAGACTCAGCAGACCTGTTCAAAATTGGTAGGTAGGCCTGACTGTGCATCCTGGAATGCCCCACCACAATTTTCTGCACCTTGTAGAGGTTATATGGCAGAAGTCTTACAGCTGACAAGTTGCTATAGAAAGAGTTTCTGAAGGCAGTAAGTTTGAAAACCCATTCAAACCGTGGCCCACAGTCTGTTCAAAAACGGCGTCCGGGCACAGCGCAGCGGTGGCGGAGCCTTACCGTTCCACCCTGCAGCCTCCTATCTTCACAGCCAATCTTTGCAGAAACTCACACCAGGGAGCTGCTTCCTCCAGAAAATTAGGGTGCAGAGCCGTCTGGAGCAACGTGCAGTGGAAACGGCTGCCCAGTGACAATAGGAGGCTGTAGGGTGGAATGGTAAGCCCTGCCACCACCGCGCTGCGTGTGCCAGATCCGACCCACAGGGCAGTGTTTGGAGGCCCATGCTGTAGGAGAAGGGGCGAATACTCTTGGGTCTGTGTTTGCTTTGCAGCAAAACCAAGCTCTGCAGTAAGAATAAATTGTTTACATTTGCAGGTGTTTTGCTTATTTAGCAGAACTTTATTCTGCTTCCAAGACTCTGGCTTTGAAACAGCATGAAAACTTTTGGCAACAATCATGGGAATGGAAGGAGGGATAGGCGTGGCTTTGGTCCTCAGCTGGTGGGTAGTCAATTGAAATTTTGTTTGCTAAAACCAAAGATCATAGCAAAAAAAGGAAAATTGAATACAGAAAACAAAGTCTAAGTGAGATTCCACACAACAAATCCAGATGGGCAGTACAAATTAGACTACAGGCCAAAAGTATTAGCAGAGCATCATTCTTACTAGACAAGCTCCATACCAAGTGATCACCTTGATGAATATACCAAAAGATAAAATCTAAGTAGATTCCACTTTTTTTGAACTGTCGTTTTTTTATTTCTCAAGGGCACCTATGCTTGTGACCCACCCATTTCATAAGAAGAACCCTGTGAGATCGGACCAAAACTAGTCCGATCGAGTCTCAACAGGGACCAGTCTGAGCATTCCAGGGAATCCATGTGCAGCACGTAAAGATGGTGGCTCTCCCCAGCATCTAGTATTCAGAGGTATAGTACCTCTGAATTTGGAGGCTCCGTTTAGCTACTATGACTAACAGCTGTAGGTAGACCTATCCATGGATAAACACTTTCCTGGAGGACAGGTCTAACCTGAAAACTGTCCAAATTGTGGCAGCAAATTAATTCTGTAATAATGCGTTGTATGAAGATATACTTTTCTGGTCCTGAATCTACAATCAGTCAGCTCTGTTGGGGTGAACCAAGTTCAAATGTTTATGCGAAAGAGAGAAAATAAGTATCTGCTTTCTTGACAGCATTCATAGACCTCTAGCACTATGTTTCTCAAAATGTGGGTCGGGACCCACTTGGTGGGTCGCAACCTGATTTCTGGTGGGTCTCAGGTGATGGAAAGATTAGATAAGTAATTGCCACAAGCCCTGAGGCTATTCAAAAATCAGGTGGCTACTAATTGCCCTGCAAAGAGCTGAGTTCCTGCAGTTTGTAAGATAGCTGCTAATTACCCTGCAAGCAGCTGAGCTTGTTACTTGTAAATAAATAAATAAATTTATTTATTTATAGATCACTTTTTTAAAAAGTCTCATAAAGCTGGGTGGGTGTCATTTTAAAAAGTGGGTCCCGGTGCTAAAACGTTTGAGAACCACTGCTCTAGCATATACCTTCTCAGTTACCCTGTACCTAACCCTGCAGTACGATTTTAAGGTAGGATGTAGAGAACTGAACATCCATCCAAATGCAATGGAACCATTGATTTATAAAAGATTTATATAAATTATACTAGCAGGTTATACTAGCAGTTTTAGTTGCAGTTCTTTTCCTAATAATCTCTGTCATGGAATTTGTCTTTTTCTCCATCATTGCATTCTGTTGACATGTTCAATTATCCACTGTGACCTGCAGATCTTTCCTGAGTTGTTGCTGCTTGGTAGTTTATATGTGAAGTTAGATTTGTTTTTTTTTAATCTCGTGTGTATTACTTTACACTTGCATTGAGTCTTACTTGCCATTTTCTTGCCCACTCAACCCAGCTTCAAGAGATCTTTTTGAACCTGGCCTAGATGCCTTTAAAAGGGGTTTGGACAGATTAATGGAGGAAAAGACCATCACAGGTTACAAGCCATAAGCAACCTCCTGGTTTTAGAAGTGGGTTTTCTCTGTGCCAGGTGCAGGGGAGTGACAACGGGAAATAGGTTATCTTGTTGTCTTGTGCTCCCTGGGGCCTCTGGTGGGGCCACTGTGTGATACAGGAAGCGGGACTAGATGGGCTTTTGGCCTGATCCAGCAGCCGGGCTCTTCTTATGTTCTTATGAAGTGCTTCACACTTTGCTTGGACTTTCACCATCCTGAATAACATGGTGTCATCTACAAAGTTGGCCACATTACTATTCACCCCTGACTCCAGATCATTTGTGAATGAATTAAACAGCACTAGTCCTGATATAGATTCTTGGAGTAAACCACTTCATTCTTTCCACTATGGAGAAAACAGAACATTTATTCCTATCGCCAGCTTCCTGTTTTTTTAATCGGTTTCTGATCTATAAGAGGATCCAACCTCTTATCCCATTCTGGTGGGAGAAAATCTTAATCTCCTCCTTTGCAGCAGAGTGTGGCATGATCCGTGAAGGAGAACCAGGATCTGCCTGTTATTGACAGGTCTCTCTGGTCTGCCCCAGATGCTTGCAAGTCATCTTGAAAGTGCTGGCGCTGAGCCTAGCAGACAGCCTCTCTTCACTCTGCTGTAAAAGCAGTCGCGGTGCAGACCTTTTCACACCATTACATTCTTCGCATTATCATAAATGTCTCTCTGTCTTGCATATAAATTTGAAAAAGATTTTCTCCTGTGTTTTCGAAAACCATCTTGCGGGCACATTGGGAGGATTTTCACTGAAATTTTCACTGGGAGAGGGCCCTTCAATGGAGAGTGTAGTATTAGTCAGGATAGAAGGTACTAGATTCTAAGGACTGAATGGGACCCAAAGGCCATCAATTCTCCCAGAGATAGTCCACAAGCAAGAATGAACACCAAGTAGCTTAGTCGAGCTGTGAACGAAGGAATAAATATCTCCACTAGCATACTTGCAAAATAATTTGGTTTGGTCTGACAGGAATGTGTGAGGCAATAATGTCATCTGCAAGAGGTCTCTTCTTTCTGCTGTGACCATTGTTTCGTAGTCTTAGACCTAGACAGAAAATCTCTGCTTCATCCTTAAAGTGTCTGAGGCGTGTGTGTGTGTGTGTGTGTGTGTGTGTGTGTGTGAGAGAGAGAGAGAGAGAGAGAGAGAGAGAGAGAGAGAGAGCGCCCAACCAACCATGTGGTTCAGTGGCAAACTGGGAACATGAGATATTTGTACAAAAGGAGCTACAGGCCTGTGGCAAAATATATGGTAGTGATGGGCCAATATAGATCAACAAGAAATGTTGAAAGCCTAAATAGAAGTTGTCTGGTATGTTTAAATAACTTTAAACATGGCAGATACATTCCGTTATGCTCTTGGCTGTGACCTCTGCTTCTCCAGCTCCATCACCCTCAGCCATCTGAAGGCCTCCCTGCTCCTTCAAACAACATTGCCCTTGCTTCCCCCCCCCCCTGCCTGGAATTATCTCTCTCATCTCCACTTCTTTCAAATCCCTCCCAAACCCACCTTGTCTTTGGTATAATCATGTGGTTCCCATACCCTACTATAACCAAGGGCCCAATCCTATCCAACTTTCCAGCGACGATGCAGCTGCAATGCTGCCCCAAGGAGGTGGAACAAACGTTCCCTCACCTTGAAGAGGTCTCCGTGACTCCTACCACCACCACCCAGTGGCGTACCCAGCCCTCCCGGCGCCTGGAGTGGCAGGGGTTGGAGCGCCCCAAGGCCAGCTCCGCGCCCCCCCAAGCAGCCGGGCTTGGGGCTGAGCTCCCACTCGGCGCGTCCCTGGCTTCCGGAGGCTCCGCTCCGAGGCCGGGGACAAGCCCTCCTGAGAGCGACCGCCCAGTTCGGCGGTCAGGGCCTTCTGAGAAGGTCCGACGCGTCTATGCTCCTTTTATTCCTTTTTGCGCATGCGCAGAACCTTTCTGAGGGCAAACGGGCTACAATCCTATGCACATTGGACACATGCTACATCCTGGGAGTAAGCTCTGTTGAAGAAAATAGGACTTCTGAGTAAGCATTCATAGGATTATGCATACAGTACATGTGACTGAAATAATTGCCGTTTTCCGCCACTTCAATTTCCTCCTCTTATTTATTACTATTATTATTATTATTATTATTAATAACAACAATATTTATATACCGCTTTTCAACAAAACGTTCACAAAGCATACAAGACACAGGTTTTATGGGTGAAGTAGCCATGTAATTAAATATAAATACAACCAACGTTTCGTCTTATTTCCTAAGACATTATCTAGGTCTAAACAGCTTGGCTGTTGGGATGGTTCACAAAGCAGTTTACAGACAAAATCAAATGATTAAATGGCTCTTCCTGTGTTGTCTTTTTTGTTTCAGTTACCTAGATTGTAAGCACCTCCAGGCAGGGACTTTTCCTTTCATACTTTGTAAAGTACAGTGCATGCCAGTGGTTCCATATAAATAATGATGATAGTTAAATAATTGTAATGATATTTAATTTTAATAAACATTCAATTCAGAGGTGAAAAGATCAGTTTGGAATAGATCTGCTACGGAGAGGCAGGGTAGAAAACAGGTTGTACATTTTATTTACCGTATTTATTGGCGTATGAGATGCACTTTTTTGTCTAAATTTGTGACCCAAAATAGTAGGGTGCATCTTATACGCCGATACTAAAAAAAATCGCTTTCCCCTCCCGCCCGTTTTAAAGCATTTTCGGGCTTACCCCATTTTTCGGAGCCGGAGAGCTCCCTTCCCTAACCTATCCGATCTACAGCTGTTTGTAGGGTTTAATTTATGCACGTGCATGAGTTGAGCTTCTCAGCAGCCAGCAGAGGGCGCTGTGCTCCTCAGTTAAGTTCAGCTGAGCTGCACAGGGCGTGGTCTTCCCAGCTCTCCTGGGATTGAATGCAACTTCGGTAAGCTTCTGAACTGGGCCTAGTTGGGGAGGCTTTGGAAACTGCATAGGTGGGGTGGGGTGGGGTAAGAGTTGAGTCTGGGTTTTTTTGGTTTTTTGTTTTGTACTTTTATGTTGTTTACTTTGGAAACTGTGCATGGGTGGGTTGGGGGAAAAGAGTTGAGTCTGGGGTTTTTTTTTACTTGGAGTAAATGTTTTTTACTTTGGAAACTGTGCATGGGTGGATGGGGGGAAAAAGAGTTGGGTCTGGGGTTTTTTTGTACTTGGGATTTATGTTCTGGTGCATTTTGTTCATGTGTCTTATTGCTGTGTGTTTTAAAAGAGATCCTGGTATTTTTGTGCAATTTATGTAAATTAGCTAATTAAGCAGCCAAGCGGTAAGTGGCCAAGTGGCCCAAAAATGCTTTAAATCTTTTTTTCTTGAAACCCAGGGCCAAAAGAAAGGTGCGTCTTATACGCCGGTGCGTTTTATACGCCGATAAATACGGTATATCTTTGCAAGTAAAACCAGAGCGACTTTTTTCTCTTCCTGTGCCCAAAGAAGCAGCCCAAGTTCCGTGTAAAGATGGGGAGGGGGCAGGTGTGTGTCATTGGTGTCTGCCATGCAATTGTGGAATCTCTACTTTTCTGAAACTTCAGAGTCTGAATATCCCTCAAAGGCATCACAGGACTCTTTTCATGTGGGCTGGATTTTGGCAATGGGACTGCAGGGGAAATGTTTGGGTTTGGGGGGAGAGGTTAAACAAAAAAAGACTAAGGTGGTCTGCTCCTCTGACCTTGGGAGACCATACTTTCTCTGTCTACGATTATGGTACCTGTTTCTTTTGGGGATGACAGAAATGAGGTACTTTTGAATCTGAGAACTGTGTGTGTCTGTACATTTCAGGGGTGGATACTGGAATTTTTGAAACAATTATTTGATCTAGCAGCACAGATTCACAGCCCAGTCCTGCGCATGTTGCAGCGGCTGTCCTAAATGGCTGGCTGCTGCAACCTGCACATAATGCGGCCCATGTCTGTGCGGCCGGGGTTCACCTCAGGAAGGGGACATTTGTCCGCTTCCCCCAGTGTAAGCACTGGAGGCCCCAATGGGTCTCCTTGGATACGCGCCAGCTGTGGAGCTGGCGAACAACCAGGGAGGCCGTGTAAGGTTTGCTCAGCCTGGGAAGGAGACGGGGATATTGGTGCAGCCCGGTACCGATATCCCCGCCCCCTTCCAGGGTGGGCCGGTCAATGGCCCCCTCCCCACGCCTGCCTGCTGCCGGCCGCAGGGCTTACCTGGGTCGGGTAGCGCAGCGGATGGAAGGCAGCGGTGGAAGCTGTGCTGGCCTCCGCACCAGCACCGCTTAAGGCTGTGGCACACCAGCTGCGGCACGGTGCAGCACAGCACAAGAGTAGCCATCTTGTCACACCACGACGCACCCTGTCTACACCGGAGCTGTTGATTTGCAGTGCGTCTCCCTCAGCAAATTGGTTGCTGCTGTTGTGATATTTTCCGCACAGAGAAGTGTAAGACGTCCTGCCCCGCCCCTGCACTCAGCCAATCAGAATCTAGTCTTTTCAGACTAAATTCTGATTGGCCAATTTGTCACTTTGCATCCCACCCCCACTGCACTGAACACGACTTCTCATTGGCCGAAGTTGAATTTGTCCAACGCTCTCCTGCGTTGCCATGCGATCTTACAAAATGCAAGACAGACTGAGATCTTCGAGCCGCGTGCCGACGCTGGCCCACGCACCACGCCACACTGCAGCCGGTGTGTCACAGCCTTTACACTAGAGGTGCTGTGAAAGTGCTTTCCAACACTTTCGCAACACCTTAGGCCGGCGGAGTGCTCGATTCTGCGCAGGATTGCGCCCTTACATTGAATGCTGAACCCCACCCCAGCTGAGTGCAGACCTAGATGAGTAGTTCCCAGTGGCGATACTGCTTTCAGAGCTATATGCTTGGATCTTGCCTATGCTTTGCTCTATCCCTACCTACAGATTTTCAGAGGAAACAGTCGTACAGGTTTTTTTCTTGCCCCAGTAATCCCACCATGAAATCAACTAGAGGAAGGAAAACACTGTCTTTTTTTCTACTAGAAGCTACTAGAATTCTGAATTTCCCTACAGGCAAGACACAGGGTCCCTGCACAGCCACCATGCGTTCGACTTCTTAAGCCTAGTGTGTACGGAGATGGTAAAGTTGTACCACTTCAGGCTACAGACAGGGACTGAGTGTTCTTTCATATTCTAGATTAGAGCCTGGCCGTCTCCCTTGCATACGGGGTTTCTGTGTGTGGGAAATTTTGCCATGTAGAGGCGCATTCAGCAATGTGAATTTATACTCAAAGTGATATAACCCAGACGCAGGTTTACTGTGTCTGCAAGATCCAGGCTTAGTTATGAGTGGATTTCAGAGAGGTGCCTAGGAGAGAATAAACCCATTTCCCACAAATCGGCATTTGCAGAAAATTATCCTCCAGTGGAGTCCCAAGCCATTCTGTGGCTTCTTAGGTTGGCATTCGTGGATATCCTTTACTTGCTTTTTTCCCCTCACTCTTTGATACCCAGGTTTTACGTGTTATAAGTCAAATTCCTTGTTCTCCTCTTCTGCAGATGTCCAGGGAGACATGGACCAGACTCTCCTGGAGCCCAGCATGTATCTCACGTCATTGCTTGCAGGTAATAGGCGCAGGTGGCATTTGCTCCTCTGGGTAGCTAATGATCACATTTGCTTGGAGGATGCCCCCCCCCGCTTCTCTTTCAAGCCCCCTCTCACTGATTCTGTCTCCAGCTCCTAGAGCCAAAGGAGACATTACAGGTGGGCCCCCATATCCGCTGGGGATATGTTCCAGGCCCCTCTGTGGATACCTGAAACCGTGGATAAGAGCGAACACCCCCTCCATGGTTTCCTGAGGGTCCCCCCACCCTGTCTCCCCTGCAGGCAGGCATGCTTGCCCCCCCCCCCAGCTCTTATTTTTCTTTCAGCAAGCTTCGTTTCTTCCTTAAAACAAACAGAGAAGCAGCCTCCATTGCAGGCAAGTAGAACGAGACTAAGTCCTAGAGAGGCTCTGCAAGGTTTCTGTTAACCTTGCAGAGCCTCTCTAGTACTTAGTCTCGTTCTACTTGCCTGTAATAAGCAGCCAGAGGCTGCTTCTCTTGTTTCTTTAAGGAAGAAACGAAGCTTACTGGGGGAAAAAGTAAAAGACGGGGGGGGGGGTCCCCACGATCCGTGGATAACTGAAACCGTGGATAGCGAATCAGCGGATATGGGGGCCCACCTGTATGTTAAGCCTGCCCACACTGATGGGCTTAACTTTCCTTTCGAAAAGAGAAGGGGAGGGGCTGATCCAAATCAGGACGCAGTGACAGGACGAGATTCTGACCCTTCCCCCCCCCCATGAATCCAATCGAGATCCCTTTTCTACCCGCCCCATCGCTACTGTTTGACAAGGGAACAAAGCTCCCTGTGGCACTGAGAGGACCCTGTTCCTCCCACAAGGCTGCTTCCTTTCCATGGAACAGCAGCTACCCTTCGCTATCTTGTCAGGCTTCCTGGCTCTCATTGTTCTCTTTCAATACCCTCTTCTTTAAGTCTTTTCTTAACCATCCTGAATTCACCTTACCTGCTCTTTCACAGCCACCCAACTTTCCCCTCACCTTCCCCAGTACTCCTCCATCAGTCCTTCCTACTCTTTCCCCCCATCCCTGCCCTCGATGCAGATCATATAACATCCTAGAGAAGTCATCTCCCATGTACATGGGGGGTGTTTTGCAACGAGTATCCCAAGCAGTGGACTCTGTTTTGCAAAAGAATCTCCTCTGTAAATACAATCCAGATGTGTTGCTGCTTTGCGCAGGATGGGAAGAGAGCAGAGGAAAGAACAAAGAAGAGGAGCAGAGGGATGATAAAAGAAGGAAAAAACTGCTTCCCTGCTGGAAGCATATAAAAAGTTGGATTAGGGGGTTGCAGGTGTGTGCTCAAAATGATGCCATCAGGGGGCACTAAGACGCTGGACCACAGCAGCATTTAAACTTTGAAGTCGGCATTCAAGAAAGCCGAGCTGCCAGAATCTGGCAGCAGAAGAAACAAGTCGCCCTGCTCTTAATAGAAGATGAATACCAGGCGAAGGATGTTTTTCCAGGTGTTCTTTCCATAGGCTGTAGCAGTTTTATTTTTGTATTAGGTTGCGAACTTGTAAAATGGGTGTTTGGGCTTTTTTCCCTTCCCCTTCCACATATGTGAGGTTGGATGATATCCAAAGATATAGTAAGTAGAGGAATAATCTATAAGAGAATGCTCTGACTGTATTTATTTCACTTACCGGCTTGGGGCCAGTCAAATGCGTTTTTAAAAGATCTGTAAGGTATTGCGCTTTTCTGGAGGGGATCTTCTTTGCTGTGGGAGGAGAGCCGTGCTTCTCTTTTCTCTTTATTTTAAAATAAAATCTGGGCAGATTTCTCTTTATTTTAAAACAAAATCAGTCCTTCGGCACAGGAGATGGGGGTGTCAGGCGCTTGGGCGCCAGACCTGATGAGACCTCTTCCAAAGAGGAGGAGGAGCAGCAGCAGTATCAATAGAGACTCTGGGGGGGGGGGACTTTATTAGGGACAAGCAGAGGCTTCCCCCCCCCCCCAATGACATCCTGCCTGAAGTGCGGCTCCACCTCACTAGGGAAGCCAACACCCTTCGTTGTGACCTCCGCTCTGAACCCTCCCTCATCTCCCCTTCCAAATTACAGAAGCAGTGGTGAAAACAGGCCCATGACATCTGGCAAGGCACTGCGCACTGAGCAGCCCAATCCGTCCATCTGGTCTCCTTGAAAGGAGGAGGAGACCAGCCCCATGTATGTTCTGGTTCAGGATCTTGAGAGGGTTCAGGAAGGGCTGGAGCCATCAAGGACCTGATAAAATCTTCACTCTTAGGCTGTCAGGAGCTGTAGCACAAGCACAACCCTGAGAGATGACACCGATCCTGATTATACTGTATTACGTTCCCTTTCCAGGGCTTTAGGCCCACTGGACCACCCTGCCTGGCTGTGGTACACCAAAACGGTTGCCAGTGGTGTGATGCAATCATGCTGGCCGCCATCTTAGTTTAGTCAAGTGAGACACAGCCAGGTGATGCAGAAAAGGGGGGTGCAGTGCAGGGGAATAGGAAATAAAATTAAGAGGCAGGTGGGAGTAACAGGAGCAAGCTATTTGCCAGGAAAATAATATTCTCAGTGTGGACAAGTATCTTCACGTTACTGAGTAACAGGAGCAAACGAAGAAAGCTAGAATCACAAACGTGACCTTTTTCCTTTAGAAGTCTACCAAGAGATTTTACCTCTTTCTGCAGTGTAGGTCTAGCGCTAGTTGTTTGCTTAAAAAAACAAAGAGAAATTCTGTAAAGAAGGCTGCATGTTTTAAGCAGGGCAAGATTAAAAGCATATAACTGGGGCTCTGTAACTGGGTTAGACATTTGTGTGGCAAAAGTGATCACATGACTATGTTGCAAGTCACACATGTTTTTTTCTCTTGGTCTCTCTTCAAAAGAGAAGAGTCCGCCTCCATCTTGTTGCCTTTCCAGAAGTCAATCCAAATCCCCGATTCTTCTCATCCTGTCTAGCAGAGCGTACTAATATTATGTAAGCTGTTAACACAAGAGTCGTATTTGGTAATAATTTCAGCCTGCAGTTTGCGTGGGCTTACTCTCCATCTCGATGGCAGCTTTCATCTTATTGAAATGAACATTTTAAGCCAGTGCTGCAGACATTTCTAGAGCTTGGAATTTGGGGGTCTTATGCCAGAATATAGCACTGACTTCTGATTTGGGTTTTACATAAACTGCTCAGAGCCCCTACATGGTTGGAATTGATGTGTACTGTCCTCATGTTTTCTCCAGGTAGTTGTGGGATGTGAGAGAACTTACCAGTGTTTCTGAATGTAAAGTGTGTGGCTCTGACAAGTGGTGCAATTTAACTCAAACCAGATGAGAGTAATTGGTTGCTGGGTCACTGGGCCCTTGGAGACTCTGCAACAACCTCTCACCTTGGAAACTGGCCGTCATTAACCAGAATCTCAAAGTGCCTCGACAAAGGGTTTCCATGGAAGCCTTGCATTACCAACACACTCTGAACAGCAAACATTTGAAAGGTCTCCACTTTCAGGGAGACCTCTCCATTTCACTTTGCTCAGCAGATGTAAAAGACAGAACGCAGTAAGACATGGAATTGGCCCTATTAGATCTGCAAAGTATACATTGGGGTCCTTGTTAGAAAATACCTGGTCTGGTCTGAGCTTTCAGCACCTCCAAGTTCAACTGCTGCAGGTGGGGACATTAGTTCCAGTGAACCTCTCCACTCTGAGACTTTCTTTTCTTAATAAACCTGGAAACACCTGTTGAAACAGTGATGTCATGGAATTGGATGTGTTATCACAAACATTAATTGTCAGTCTCTGAATAACACAACCCCGCCGCAACACACATTTTGGTGCCTTAAACGTTATTCTTGGGTATATTCTTGGGTATACCTATTCTTGGGTATATTTGAAGCGCTGATTCCAGAAATGGCATCAGTTTTGCCCTATCAGCTCTAGTTTTGGAAATATGGCATACCCACCTTATATGCTGATTGAAGCAGCTCCCTCATGAGGAAGCTGTTCTGTCCCCCATATTGTTTAACATCTACTGTACATAAAACCATTGGGAGAAATCTGTGGGTTTTGAGTTGGGTATCATCGTAGGACCGCAGTGGCTTAGTGGTTAAGATGCTGAACTGCAGACCGCAAGATCGGTAGGACAGCAGTTCGAGACCCGAGTGCTGCGTGACGGAGTGAGCTCCCATCTCCTGTCCCAGCTCCTGCCAACCTACCAGTTCGAAAGCAAGAAATTGCAAGTAGATAAATAAGTACCGCTGCAGCGGGAAGGTAACAGCACTCCGTTAGTCGTCTCGGTCACATGACCACGGAAGTGTCTTCGGACAGCGCTGGCTCTTCTGCCTTAGAAATGGAGATGAGCACCGCACCCTAGAGTCGGACACGACTGGCTTTCGAGCAGGGGATACCTTTGCCTTTTATCATCAAAATGCAATCCTCCTGGATTCTCGGCTACTCCTGGATCGCCAGGTGTCAGTGATAGGAGTTCTGCCATTACCGCAGCTCTGTGATCACGGGGGCTTTGCAGTTTGACCAAGTGCTGCTCCTGCAGGTACACTGGTTGCCAGTTCATTTCTGGGCACAACTTTTACCTTTGCTGGTTTTGACCTTTATAGCCCTTTACAGCTTGTGGCCAAGTTATTTGTGGATCTGTCCTCTTCCAGTTGAACCAGTTTGTCATCTGAGGGGGCCTTGCTGCAGGTGCCACCTCTGGCTGAGGCCAGATTGGTGGAAACAAGGAACAGGGCCTTCTCTGTGATGGTGCCACAACTGTGTATTGCTGCCATTTGAACTAAGATCAAAATACCCTCCCATCAGCTTTCCAGTGGGGGCGGAAAACTTTCCTTTTTTAGTGAAACAGGTAGTACGGGGAACTTTCCTTTTTTGTTTGACTTTCCTTCCTTAGTTGCTTGGTAGTCTCTGGTCTGTTTTGTTCTTGAGCTTCTGGTTTGAGTTGTTATTTATGCCTCCAGTTCTTGGGTTTTCGTTTGTCTCATGTTTTTAATGCTGCTTTTTATATTACTGTATTTATACCTTGAGCACCCCAGTATTGGGGGGGGGGGGAAGGCAGGGTATAAATATTTTAAATAAATTAACACTTCAGAATTCAGAACCTTTATTGGCATAATTAACAACATACATAACATACAACATAAACATATAACAGACACATATCAACCCTAATCATAAATAGGGGTGAAGATGCGCAGGGATGCATTGCCTTCGCCCCACTGAATGGCTCTGAAGGCAAGGGGGCGAGGCCGCCTCGTGCCAGTGAGTAATGGAGGTCAGCGCAGTGCGGAACTTAGCATTCTGCCCCACCTCCAGCGACGCCACTGGTGAAGAGTCCTAACCCTAGCATGCACTACCCACATGACTCACACTACGCCTCTTTACAATCTGCTTTAAGTAGGTTGCAACTTTCTCCGTTATTACTACATCTACACCGTGTAAAATAAACCAGATTGTTTTTTACAGGGTGTAGATGTAGTAATAACGGAGAATAGAATAGTTCCTAGAACTGCAGCCCGAGCTGTCCAGGAGACGTGATGAGAGCCGGGTAGTCCCTTTCGGTTCTGTCTTGAGAAACTCCCAACACTTCCTTGAATGCAATCATAGAGCACAAGATTCTATTGACCAGGGCCAGTGAACTTAATTAGTAGTCTCTGAATCATGTTAGGGACTAGATAAATCCGAGCTGTCTTTCCATAGTCATTGTGGATAATTAACAGATAAGGGGGGGGGAATCAGGCCTGGCAAATATCGTCCCTTTAGAATTGAGAGGGGCTTCATGATTTGCCAGTGTGTCAGTGAAAGAAGGAAGGTGATTAACTTGCCTCATTAGTAATACAAACTCCTCTGGAGACTGGTTTCATACTCATGAAGACGTGACACTTATAGCTTTGTTGTTTGTTCTCAGAAGCCATTTTTGTGCAGAGGACCCTGTGTCATTGTGAATGTCCTAGAAAAATAGTAACTGCCTTAAGTTCAGGTAAAGGAAGCAGAGCTTATGACTAATGGAGGGGGGGGGGGCTCTAAATGAAGTCATATGTGATTTGCAATTCCATTCCAGACCCTGTAGGGACTATATCTTGTATAATTGAACAAGAAGTCCAAAGATATAATGTGCTATAATTCTAAATATCAATTGATTTTTGCAATTGCTGCTGAGCAAGGAATCTGGAATTCAGCTTGTCACATCCACATATGAAGCTGTCTTATACTGGGCCAGTTGACACATAAGAGCAAACTAAGGAAAGCTATGGCAAACTTAAACAGCATAATAAAAAGCAGAGATTTCACCATGCCAACAAAAGTTCGTATAGTCAGGGCGATGATGTTCCCAGTAGCAATGTATGGTTGCGAGAGTTGGACCATAAGGAAGGCTGAGCGCCGAAGAATAGATGCTTTCGAACTGTGGTGCTGGAGAAGACTTCTGAGAGTCCCTTGGACTGCTAGGAGATCAAATCAGTCAATCCTAAATGAAATCAACCCTGACTGTTCCCTGGAAGGACAGGTACTGAGGCTGAAACTCAAATACTTTGACCACCTAATGCGAAGAGAGGACTCTCTGGAGAAGACTCTGATGCTGGGAAAGACTGAAGGCAAAAGGAGAAGGGGAAGGCAAAGGATGAGATGGTTAGACAGCATCACCAATGATGCAACGAACATGAAAATGAGCGAACTCAGGAAGATAGTGGAGGACAGGAAGGCCTGGCGGGATGTGGTTCATGGGATCACGAAGGGTCGGACACGACTTAACGACTGAACAACAACAACAATGGTTAAGTTATTTATGCCCAAGACTTGTGTTCACATACACTCTCCTCCCCTTATATGATCCAATTCCCTCCCTTGCTTCTTTGTTTTCTATTACATCCCAACGGGCGCACAATAGTTTGCGGTTGCCCTCCTAACTAAAATTGGAAACTGCAGTTTGATGCGTCTCCATATAAGACTTGTAGGAACATATGAGTTGCTAGAAAGATGGAATCCCTTTACGGGCATAGCTAAGGGCATCTTGTAGCTTTTGGTTGTGTCTGTTGATAATCCATATGGTTGAGTTTTAGTTAAAGCTGGCCTGAAAGGGTTCCTTCCCCCCCAATACTTAACATTGTTCCCAAGGCATTTTGGGAACAACAAAATGGTGGCTGCCAGCTGAAACAGGCTAGAAGGAGTCGTTCCCCCCCCCCACGTGAAAGAGGTGAGGTTGTTTCACCCAGCCCCTCCTTCCCAATGTAGCCAAAAGTTCTTGGCAGAGAACGTTTGGCCCAGCCTTGGTTTCAATAACCTGATACTTCATTTCCTATTTTTAAAACAGGAGAGAAGCTGGGCACGGGAAGAGTGTGCGTGGGTATGACTATTCGTAGGTGTTCCTACCAGCGTGGGTGGCTAACAGATGTCAGTCAGAACACACGCTGTGGAAAATTTGAGTTGACAGTGTAAAATACTCAAGTGTTGTCTTACCATATGTCGAGGCCGGACACGCATACAAAAATTATCTCTTGACATTTTTCCATATGTAGATGGTGGCTTTAGCGCATCTTGTATTTGTTTGGTTTGAATTGCTAGTGACTAACTACGCTTTCTGTTTCAGGGGAGGAAACTGCTCCCCCTTCCAGTCCCTTGCCTGCACCAGCAAAGATGTCTGTGATGATTCCGTCGGCAAATCCAGATGACCAGAGTCAGAGCTTCAGTTCTATCCACGGGGATTCAGATTCTTCTGGGGCAGATACATTTTGAAGTGTGTGCGCTTGCATATGAATGCGCAAGCATGTAAAAACATGCATGGGGAGAGGGAAGCATTGACAGCTGTTTGTTTGGAAATAATTTAAGGGACAAACACTTGGTGGAGGAATGTCATCAACCATATGTTTTGGCATCAAATCAACTTGTTTTTCATCTTTGGATTTTTGTTTTCTTTTTTACCTTGTGTGTGAATGTGTATACTGTTTTTTAGTACATTAAATATTTTCTTTTAAAAACGCTGGATATTTCACATGCAGTGTTTTTTTTTTTTTCATTTAACTGGCTATTATAGGTTTAAGGAGAAGGGGAGAGAATCTCCAAGGGGGGTCATCCGCAGAGGAACCGATTGCCGTGTGTGTGTGTGTGTGTGTGTGTGTGTGTGTGTGTGTGTGTGTGTGTGTGTGTGTGTGTGTGTGTGTGTGTGAGAATGAGCTAAATCAGGGGCGGGGAACCTTATGCGAGGGCCGTTTTAAATATTAGAAATTTGCTTGAGGGCCGCCTGTAAGACCGGGCGCCATTTTTATTTATTTAATTAATCCCCCCCCATCGGCCTCCGGAGGCTCCGTGCTCACCGTCCGAAGCCACCGCCGGGTCCGCGCGTCACCTCCGGCGTACCATGCCGATGAGGGCAAGAGGGCAAGAGCTTGCCCTCATCGGCGTGGTACGCATGTGTGAAATGGCCAACGGCCTGGTGAGAAGGGGTCGAGGCAGCGGCTGGGGAGGACGTGCAAAGGCCCTCTCCCGGCCTCCGGAGGTGACGTGCGGACCCGGCGGAGCCTCCAGGGGCCGGTTGGGCGGCCTCCCGGCAATCTCTCCAGGGGCCGGACCGGATGGCCTCGGGGGCCTGATCCGGCCCTGGGGCTGGAGGTTCCCCACCGCTGAGCTAAATAGTCTTTCAGCATGTTTCTGCTGGTCATTCTGCGAAAAGAGGGGGAAGGGGTCAGAGTTTGCCTGAAGACCTGGCCTCCTGCAACACATATCCGTCCCGTCTCTTTACTAGACCAATGATGCCAACTTGGTGGGAATTTGCTGTTACAAAACCCATAGTTAAGGAAATCCTATTTATGTATCAAGGTTTTTTTTAAAGATCTCTCAAGGAGGTGGCTTATATAAGCAGCAAACCTAAAAAAATAGTATAAAAGAAGCAGGCGTAGCACAATCCAATGCAAACAACACCAGCAAATAAACCAAATACCCCCCCCAGTAGCAGCAACTGATGGAAGTCCTGCTGCGAAACAGTCAGGCCGTCAACAAATGCTGGAAAACAAGCCGAAACTGGGGGCTAAACGTGTCTCCCAGAGCAGGAAGTTGCACGCTTTTGTCACTGCGAAATCAATAAAACAACTAATGCACTCTTAAATGCATGGCATTTCAGAAGCTGAAATCTGTGCATATAACTTTAAAGTTATTCACCTCAAATCCTAAATGTTCAGTTTTAAAATCCAATGTCTAACTTTCAAAGTCCAAAGTGTTGGACTTTCCAGCGCATAGTTTTATAAAAAAAAAACAAAAAACCTGGCCATTTAAGAATTTCCACTTTCCCTAAGCTTTTACAGCCTGTGACTTTTCTGATTTTGAGATTGTGCAACAGTAAACTCTCCCCTGAGACCTTAGAACAGGAAAAGCTATACATCTAAAGGTGCACAGAGTTCCCCTGCTTTTTATATGTTGCTAAGAGCTGTATTGGCCATTGGCCTCCTGGCATTGGTGCAAGGGAATGTACTCCTCCTCCGCTTGCTCCTCTAGCAGGGTGCAAGACACACTGCCTCTGAGAGGACTGCGCTGGCCTGGCTGCCTCAAACTCTTCAATGCTGTCTCCCAGCCAAGCCCACTTCCTGAACCCCCTTGTGACTGCTGGCGATCGTTTGCAAGCCCAGGGAATATGCCTCTATAGCCTGGCAACAAAGCCAGCATTCTGTGGCTGGAAGGTGGATCTGGATGAAGGGCCCTTGGGAGGCCCATGTAGGGGCGAGTCAGCATTTCTAAGGGGGAGTCGGCATTTCTGTTCCAGCCTCTGCAATGGGACCAGTGACACTCATGCAACTACGATCCCTACAACGAAGCAAGAGGAATAGCACTGCCCTTCAGCAGTTCACAGATAAAAATACCACAGTTTGCTGTGTGTGTGTGTGTGTGTGAGAGAGAGAGAGAGAGAGAGAGAGAGAGAGAGAGAGAGAGAGGTGTAAAAATAAAAACAGTCTCCAGAAATGGAAGCAGTAACAGATTTTACTTTTTTGGGTTCCAAGATCACTGCAGACGGAGACAGCAGCCATGAAATTAAAAGACGCTTACTTCTTGGAAGGAAAGCTATGGCAAACTTAGACAGCATAATAAAAAGCAGAGATATCACCATGCCAACAAAAGTTCGCATAGTCAGGGCGATGGTGTTCCCAGTAGCAATGTATGGTTGCGAGAGTTGGACCATAAGGAAGGCTGAGCGCCGAAGAATAGATGCTTTCGAACTGTGGTGCTGGAGAAGACTCCTGAGAGTCCCTTGGACTGCTAGGAGATCAAATCAGTCAATCCTAAATGAAATCAACCCTGACTGTTCCCTGGAAGGACAGGTACTGAGGCTGAAGCTCAAATATTTTGGCCACCTAATGCGAAGAGAGGACTCTCTGGAGAAGACTCTGATGCTGGGAAAGATTGAAGGCAAAAGGAGAAGGGGAAGGCAAAGGATGAGATGGTTAGACAGCATCACCGATGCAACGAACATGAAAATGAGCGAACTCAGGAAGATAGTGGAGGACAGGAAGGCCTGGTGGGATACGGTTCATGGGGTCATGAAGGGTCGGACACGACTTAACAACTGAACAACAACAATTGCAGTGATGGTGACCGGAAAGGAAGAGTGAAGGTGGGCCCAGGTGCAGAAGAAACATCGTTGCCCATGTTGGAACCACATCACTCAAAAAGATGAGCAGGTAACTTACACCTGTGAAGATGCTTTGAACTTCCCACAAAAACTGGAAGCAGCACAGGGGAAATGCAGGAAAACAATGATTTTACTGACAGCATGTAGATGCCCTGATAAAAAAGCATGAACAAAGAGTGCCATGAATAAGCAGCATAGAAGGCATCCCCTGCTGGTGGAGTTTGACCTGGAACAGCAACACCATAGTTTTCAGCAGTGAACTCTCAAAAGTGCTGTAAGGTCTGAGTTTTGAAAACGATATGCTCATTTTATTGGTTTTAACCCATTAAACTACCGTATTTATTGGCGTATAAAACGTACCGGCGTATAAGACGCACCTTTCTTTTGGCCCTGGGTTTCAAGAAAAAATGATTTAAAGCATTTTTGGGCCACTTGGCCACTTACTGCTTGGCTGCTTAATTAGCTAATTTACATAAATTGCACAAAAATACCAGGATCTCTTTTAAAACACACATCAATAAGACACATGAACAAAATGCACCAGAACATAAATCCCAAGTACAAAAAAAAACCCAGACTCAACTCTTTTTTCCCCCAACCCACCCATGCACAGTTTCCAAAGTAAAAAACATAAAAGTACAAAAAAAAACCCAGACTCAACTCTTACCCCACCCCACCTATGCAATTTCCAAAGCCAAACTAGGCCCAGTTCAGAAGCTTACCGAAGCTGCATTCAATCCGAGGAGACCATGCCCTCTGCAGCTCAGCTGAACTTAACTGAGGAGTACAGCGCCCTCTGCTGGCTGCTGAGAAGCTCAACTCATGCAAGAGCATAAATTAAACCCGACAAACAGCTGTAGATCGGATAGATTAGTTAGGGAAGAAAGCACAAGGGAGCTCTCCGGCTCCAGAAAAATGCGGTAAGCCCGAAAATGCTTTAAAACGGGCAAGGTGGGAAAAGGGATTTTTTAGTATTGGCGTATAAAACGCACCCTACTATTTTGGGTCACAAATGTAGACAAAAAAGTGCATCTCATACGCCAATAAATACGGTAAATACCTAGGTTGGCAATGCAGTGGCAGCAACTTTGCCCATAGTTGAACATTGTTAAATAAATCAAACATGTAAGAGTACTATATCTAAAAACAATCTGGTAGAAGTTTACAGTGCTACGTACTCGCAGAATAACCGTAGGGCTTAGATGATATTACACTCTTAACACAAACACAGTAAATCAACCCTCAGTGTCAAAATCTTGCTCCAGTGAGAATAGTACAGTAGTTACAAAAGGACAACATGAACGCTGCTGGCAAAAAAAGGGCAATGCAATCCTATGCATGTCTACTCAGGACTAATTCCCATTGTGTTCAGTGGGGCTTTGTTGTTGTTGTTGTTGTTCAGTCATTAAGTCATGTCCGACCCTTCGTGATCCCATGAACCACATCCCGCCAGGCCTTCCTGTCCTCCACTATCTTCCTGAGTTCGCTCATTTTCATGTTCGTTGCATCGGTGATGCTGTCTAACCATCTCATCCTTTGCCTTCCCCTTCTCCTTTTTCCTTCAATCATTCCCAGCATCAGAGTCTTCTCCAGAGAGGCCTCTCTTCGCATTAGGTGGCCAAAATATTTGAGCTTCAGCCTCAGTACCTGTCCTTCCAGGGAACAGTCAGGGTTGATTTCATTTAGGATTGACTGATTTGATCTCCTAGCAGTCCAAGGGACTCTCAGGAGTCTTCTCTAGCACCACAGTTCGAAAGCATCTATTCTTCGGCGCTCAGCCTTCCTTATGGTCCAACTCTAGTCCAGCAGGTGCATGGACAATCCCCCGGCAGAGTGAGGGCTGCCGGCCTTCACCTAGGTGGCCCTTACTCGCCGGTAGTCGCAAACATGCTTTACAGCACGTTTGCAACACCTTTTGAGCGGTGGAGTGCGCGCTCCGCTACTCGAACACTACACTGGATTGCACCGTTAGGTGGGGATAAGAAAGAAACAAGGATGGAGAGAGCAGGAACAGTTAAGGCTATGGAGCAGGGAGTGCTGGGGATTAGAATAGTTCACTTTATAAAAATCTTAAATTAGACAAGCCCCCCCCCCCAAAAAAAGTAAATCGAAGAAATGCTACAATGCACAACTAAAAAGTAAAAAGACAGGAACTATGACCAACATACCTCGCGATATAATGTCAATAAAAATACACCGCTAATAAAACAAAGATAGTCATTAAACAAAGAAGGCAGTTCAGTTGAACACAGTCCATAGTAGAAAACCTACAACTTTAATAGCTCAGTCCCAGAATTATATTAGCCATTCTGGCAGTGACGGCCTTTTATTAGCAACTGGGGTAGCAACTGTGTTGTGATATATAAATTGGACCTAGGATCATGTTTTGTAGGAGCACTTCTCGGTTTCTTTGCAGCATGACCAAAGCTGTTTCCAAATTCGTCTAGTGTGGAGTCACTGTGAACCAATTGTGTGTTGGAAGCATTGCTTAACCACAGGTCAAATGTATGCCACAATGGTAAGTAGGCGGTGAACGGATGCTGCACAAAATACATCGTCTTCAGTTGCATTTGCCTGCCGCCCAATTGCTGTGTTTGTCTTGGAGTGATAAACCATTCCATGGTATAACCTCTGCACTATTGCTGATGCTACGATGTTTCTACCATACTGTTGTTAGCTTTCCTGACAAAGCAAGGGAATATTTGAAGCGAGTCCGTAAGGAGTGAAAGCAACCCATCGAAGGAAATGTGGTTGAGGACATCCATCATTATTCCTGCTGCAAATGGATATGCGTCTGTGCATGGTCAGCTAGCCAATTCCATCCTTAAAAAGGAAAGAATTTTGGTTAGCTAATGAAAAAGCCATGTGGTTATTGAACAACATTAAGGCAAATGTTGTACATTCCAGTAAGCATGTTCTCAATGTTGGTGCAAAAGCTAAAAAGAACTGATAGGAATTTCTCAGAAATTAGCATGTAGTGAAACTTTGTTTTTGTTTATGCCTTTTGTATAGGTTTGTATAATGATGGATACTGAATGTATAATGAAATTTTTGTTCTGTATTGGTGGTGGTGTTTATGTAGCATGGGAGCATCTGCTTGTTCACCACAAGTCTACTTCTGAGTAGACATGCATAGGATTGTACTGTTGGTTCTCTAATGTCAGAGATGGCCCTCCCCAGTCAACTTTCTGTAATGGCGATGCTGGGCCTCTAGCCCAGCGCCGGGTTTGCGGCCGCCCCTCCCCCAGGCTCAGCAGGGAAAGGGTGGCAAAATACTCAGGCCTGATTGGCCTGGGTTGCTCAGGGGCAGCGCGCTGAGGGGAAAGACTTCAACGGCCCTTCAGACACGCCTGTTTTGTTGAGCCCCGCCCAGCCCTCCCTCGACTCAGTCTGAAACTAGCTGGCTGCTTTGTTGAGAGCTGGGTAGGAATTTTTTTACTATCAGCCTGATTGGACCTTGGCTGGTGGTTTTTTCGCCTACCCCAGACTGCTCTGTGTTGAGGACTCAATTCTCACTTGGTTCCTGTCAGTTTAGTGTGTTGGCAGGTGGTATGGGGGCTGGTAGACAGGTAGACATCTTTGCCTACTTCCTGAGGTTAGTAAGGCCAGTGGGTGAGCCAGGACCGCTCACGAGATGCTTGCCTGGATCGGTGAGGCCGGCTGGCGAGCCCCCTGACTGGAATAGGCAAGGGCTCCATAAGGCTTTGCCGCGGAAGTCAGCGCTCTCCAGCTGCCTCGACCCTTCGGGGTTGGCAAGGATAAGCTCCCTTGGTCTATGACCAGGGGTAGCTTTGAGCCAGGTTGTGACACTCCCTTGAACTGGGGAGGCAAGACGGGGACACCATTTCCCCTACTCAGTGCCCACACCCTGGGGGGGGGGGTTGGAGATTAGCCCTCTTTCCCTTCTGCAGTTGTTTATGTAATTAATAAAATATTATCCACCCAAGACCTTTGCCTTTTGGGGGGGGGTGTTACAAGCAATTTCAGTGTTTTGCAGTTCTTATTAACACGGTGGTAACCAATTCCGTGGCTATGATCCAGACAAAGTGAAGCAGTTTAAATTCCCACTGAAGGGAATTATAGACCTACTCAACTCTTCACTATCAATGGAACGCTAGAGTGCTTCATTCTGGCTGGAACGTGGCCTATGTCTTGAAAATTAATGTTGCCCTTCCGAAATCCCAGTTGTCAAAACAGATCAGGTGATTCTGTGTTTATTCTTGCCACAAGTACTCTTGTCCTGGCAAATCTCAGGGCCTGGTCATCACCATATATGTATGCAAGAGGTTCTCTGACATCAAGGTTCAGGCACTGCTAAGGGCCCTTGTCCATCAGATGGCCCACCTGGCTGGGCGGACCCTTGAACCCTCAGGACTTGTGGCACTGGTAGCACCCAATATGCCAGTGGTTTCCAAACTGGGAGGATTGGCTCCCAGGGGAGCTGCGGAAACCAGCCAGGGGAGCCGCGGAGTGCTACGAAATCCTCGTAGAAAACAGTGCAATGCCAATTGGCAGGCATCAACAGAATGTAATGGGGAGCCGCAGCCAATAGTCGCCAATGGTCAAGGGAGCCGCAGGTCAAAAAGGTTTGGGAAACACTGCAATATGCCATCGGGGAGGGAGGAGGCACCAGGCAGGCCCCGTGCAAGGCTTCACCCCATGGTCAACAGCAACCTGGCCCTGGCACTAGGCAATTGGCTCATCACATGATTGAAAACAGGCCTGACCCTTCAGATTGGGAGGTGGAATGCCTGAATACCTCTTCATAATGGAAACAAACTTTCAGCACATGGATATCCAAGGACAAAGAGAAGGGTCTTGCCTGGCAGGATGTGCGGGTTCGGATGTGCTAGTGTTCTACGTGTCAGGAATTCCCCCTCCCCCCTTGGGAAGTGTTTAATTGCACAATCCTCCACTTACAGCCTGAACGTGGTACAGTCCAGGAACAAACCACATGGTAAGCAGTTTGCCTAGAGACTCTCTGCATCGGTGGCCTTAACCGACACTTTGCCCCAAGTTCTGGGAGAAGCCACTGATGCCACAGTGGCTGAGGTTTCCTTTCATAGTGACAGGACGTGGTGAAAGGGTTCCTTGTTGCTGCTTTTGGTGTTGGTGGTGGATTAGAAAGGATGAATCAGAATATTCTGGCGATGTGACGAGACTGGCTACGTTTGACCCAGGTTGCATCTGGATTAGCAATGCGACGATTGCACTCGGTTCCTCATCGTTCTGTTATATGGAAGAAGAACACAGTCATTCCGGTGCCGCCAGCATGAAGCCGCTGTCTTGCAGCGGCTGCCTCAAGCAGCTGAGAGCCTCCTGGGCCCATAGCAGCCGGTCCTGTTTTTCATTTCTTTGACAGCCGCAAACACGGTATTTGCTCTTTCTGCAGGACCTGCTGCTGGGTAGGGCCACTCCCTGCCCTGTATCCAGTCTCGACTTACACAGTCAAGCCGCTTCCTCTCCTCCCCTTTGCAAAGTTTGAGCTTTGTGTCACAGCAGCAGCATCATAGGCAGCTCTGCTCCTCAGAGGCCAGGGTGGCAGCAGGGCTGGTGGCCTGGGAGGGAAGGGGGCAGGCAAATTGGCAGGGCGGTCAAGATTTAGGCAGCAGCATGGAAGGACAGGTACTGAGGCTGAAGCTCAAATATTTTGGCCACCTAATGCGAAGAGAGGACTCTCTGGAGAAGACTCTGATGCTGGGAAAAATTGAAGGCAAAAGGAGAAGGGGAAGGCAAAGGATGAGATGGTTAGTCAGCATCACCGATGCAACGAACATGAAAATGAGCGAACTCAGGAAGATAGTGGAGGATAGGAAGGCCTGGCGGGATATGGTTCATGGGATCACGAAGGGTCGGACACAACTTAACGACTGAACAACAACAACAACAACAACATAATTAGAGTTACAATTTGAAGTGGATCACCAGGTTTTACCTGGATTTTAACTATCTTTCCCAGTCCGTTTTGCCCATTAGCTGATCCTGATGGCCAACTTCCTTGTTTGTTTGTTTTTTTAAGGCAAGTTCCTAAGTACTTTGGAAGCCAAGATATAAGTCAAAATGTGCAGGTAGTATTCAAAGCCATCACCTGAGAAAGAAGCTGGTGTCCTTCCATTCTGCTAGCCAATGAGAGAATTTAGAGCTAATGTTGACAGGGGTGTTGTGCACGCAATCCCTCTTTCTAGGAGGCAGGAAAAGACTACAGCCACAGCTTGTGTGTGTGTGTGTGTGTGTGTGTGTGTGTGTGTGTGTTCCTGTTCCTGTTCCTGTTCCTGTTCCTCCCCCTAAAAAATGAAGTAAGACCTGGAATGGAAAGAGCATGAAGTCCTTTCTTTGCTGCTGGGGCAGCGAAGGGAAAGACCAAGGTGCCCAGTCCCCACTACGCTGGGTTTCTCGACGGCATGCTGCATGGCCCGTCCCCAGTTTCCTTGGGAGTTTCTTGTCTAGGACGACGGGCTTCACCACTTCCCCGTCCTCATTTTTAGTAAAATGGCAAAGAAGATTGTTTTTCTGAAAAGGTCTTCGAGAGTGATTATTATGGTGACTGTCATCATCTGGTCCTGTTTTTCTTTGCAGTGCTTAGGTTCTGTTAAAGTGTGAAATGGATTTTAATTTTGTTTCTGCTGTAACTTTGTGGGTCTGTTAGTTGCTTCTTATTTTGAACTACCGATAGTGATAGAAATGTAATACCATGTCTGTATTCCACCCAGCACTTGCGGGGTTTTATATAACCCATTTTACCCTTGCAACAACCCTGTGTGGTGGGTTATGCTGAGGGATGGTGACTGGTCTGGCCCAAGGCTATCCAATGAGATTCATGCCTGAGCAAGAATCTTCATCTGGGTCTTTCCCAGCCCTAGTATAACACCCTGTACTCTGTGTCCGACACTCTGGTGATCGAACTGTTGAAAAATAGAAATCTGATAGTGTTCTTTGCTGATTTCCACCATCCAACACAGAAAAAGCATGGAGCCAGTCGAATCAGGTAAGAGCTCAAGGCAAGACATCTGAGCACAATGGCTTCATCTCCCACGCCAAGCTATTTCTGTGGTGTTTTCTCAAATCTTCTCAGGTGCCATATTTTCAGACTGGATGACTTCCAGTTATACATTTTGATTTGTTTCTTGGCTGAAGAGAAGCAGATGTTTCTAGCTCTTCAGTAGGAAACATTAATTTGGCAGAAGTTTGTCGAATCGGCTCTGGGTTCTCTGAAACGCAGTCGTGCTCTGCGGCTCAGGTAAGTCCAGCTACAGAGCGCTTTCATACCTTTCATACCTGGGCAGCTTTTTCATTGCTGCTGTTGCACAAAACTGCTGTTGCAGTTGCCCATGCTCGCCAAGAAATCGGCTGCTCCTTTTGTGCACATTTTTCCACATGGAGACTTTCCACAGTAAAGAACATGCCTCATAATTTTCGACTGCATCTACATTTTAAGTCTAAAGCATCGCACTTCAGAGAAAGCCACTGATTCTTAGCCATTTGTCTGCTGGATCTGCTTGGACTTCATCTTCTCTTTCCAAGCCAAAATGCTTTTTCTTTCTATTATCGATGATGATGATTATAGTTGAGCCAAGTTGGAGCAACAAGGGGAAAAACAACAACAACAGTGTTCATGTAGGTAGTTTACGTGAAACATCTCGGATACATAATTCCTGTTGCAGTTAGCTAAGAAAGAATAAGAGTAGAACGCCTTTCTCTCTCATCCAGAGGGGGCGGTGGCAGTCCGGAGGTCTCCTCAAGGTAAGGGAACTTTTGTCCCTTGCCTTGGGGTAAGCCTCCTCTACAACAATGGGTCTCTTCGGATCTGTGCTCCTTGGATTTGGCTGGCGCAGAACCAAAGAGAGTAAGAGAGAAGAAACAGAGGAAGGAATGGGGTTAGGATACTGGTGCACATGAGTGCCGCCAGTAACTGCCCCCTCCTTCCCCCTTTCTTCCTCCCTCCCACCCACCCCCTCCCAGTCACTCCCCCATTCCCCGCCCCTGTCTGCCCCTGCCACCAACTTGTGCTGGTAGTAGGAGGCCTCTTCACTGCTACGGCTGCACTTCCACTAACAGAACGCCCAGCTTGGATTGGGCTGTTAGTGTCACAAACAGAAAGGGAGGCGGGGGAGGAGGGCATGAGCCCGCAGGGGTAATCCTGATTGCTTAACTTGAATGGGAGGAATGAAAAGGCCTAATTTAATGACCTCAAGAAAGAAAAAGGCACAAATGGAAGCAGGCTTTTTTTTCCAGATAAAATTGAGACTTAAAATATTTGTGTGTGGACAAAGTGACCATGCCAAGAACAAAGCTCCCCGCCCCCCCGCCGCCCAACTGGAAGTCAAGGCATGTTGAGCTCTTGTCAGAGAAGTCGGCGTTAACAGCTGTGCAGTCCACGTGGAGCTGATTTTCCAGTTGGGTGCTGCTGGAATGAATGCCTTCTGCAGGACGGACACTTAACAACTGTTGTTGTCCTCCAGGCTCAGCTATGCCAGATTAAGTTCTTCGTACTTCTTCTCCTAGCATGGTTTTGAATCCTAGAGTGCTCATCAGTCAAGACCACAGGAGAATATCGCTTCCATAGAAGCCTGTTGACTCTTTATTTTTGCAGTGAACCAGGTTTTCCCATGACATGGTTGTTAACACGTATAATTTAACATTGAGCACTCGAAACACTCTGTAAAGCCACAACATTTAATTTAAAAATGGCTCCTAGGGAACAAAACGAGGCAGAGATCATTTCCTATGGGATCCTATGCTGGTGTTGAAAGGAATTGCATTTCATTTAAAAGAAAAATTTGAAAAGCAATGCTGAGAGTTTTAGCAACACCAGCTCAGTCTCTGAAAGAGAAATTGGGTTCTATATTCTTGGAAAATGGGATGGGCTGCCATATTCATGGTGCTTTTTGTTTCGGTTACATTTCAGTCTCGGTTACATTTCAGCGAAAAGAGCCCCAGGTTAATTAGGGGCTCTTGCTTCATAAAGTATGTATGTATTGGAGTGTGTGTGTGTGTGTGTTGTTGCTTAATTTTTGCAAGATGCTCAAACAGAAGTACAGTATCTGCCAGCTGAGCTTAGCAATGTAAGAACAATTGCAGAAATGGCACCAATTGCAGAAATGCCTCACCAATGGAGGCATTGCTCAAATCAGGGCTAAGACACAGCTGTGCTGCCCAGGTTGTTACTGAGTGTCCTGAGAGACCTGCAAGTCAAGACACTTTTGCAAGTGAAACTCAACTTATTCTCAAACACAAGCACATAACTCGCTAGTGGAGCCCTGTTTTGCACACATACGTAAGGTGCCACGTTCAATCCCTGGCAGGCAGCATCTCGAGGTAGGGCCAGGAAAGACTCCCGCCTGAGACCTTGGAGAGCCGCTGCCAGTCAGCGCAGGCAGCCCAGCGCAGGCAGCCCAATGGCCGCCTGCCTTGGCGGCGTAAGGAAGATGCAGTCAGTCCTCCGTGGTGTTGACTTAATAACATATTTTTGGAAAATGGTCTTCAAAACAAAAGCTTCTAGAAGAGTTCTTTAAACCATAACCATGTCACCCAGCTCATCCTCACACATAGACCCATTTTTCCACTGCCAAGATCTATCTCCAAGGCCTTTTCTCCAACTTGAGCACAGTTGCTTCAGTACTAGAACTGAGAACTAGCACACACACACACAAGAGATAATATGCAGCCAAAGGGACCCACAGTGGTGGATCGAGCAGGGGAGACCTTTACCTTACATTTGTAAAAAGCACTTTGTGTTGTTGTTGTTCAGTCGTTAAGTCGTGTCCGCCCCTTCGTGATCCCATGAACCATATCCCGCCAGGCCTTCCTGTCTTCCACTATCTTCCTGAGTTCGGTCATTTTCATGTTCATTGCATCGGTGATGCTGTCTAACCATCTCATCCTTTGCCTTCCCCTTCTCCTTTTGCCTTCAATCTTTCCCAGCATCAGAATCTTCTCCAGAGAGTCCTCTCTTCGCATTAGGTGGCCAAAATATTTGAGTTTCAGCCTCAGTACAGTCAGTACCTTCCAGGGAACAGTCAGGGTTGATTTCATTTAGGATTGACTGATTTGACCTCCTAGCAGTCCAAGGGACTCTCAGGAGTCTTCCCCAGCACCACAGTTCGAAAAGCACTTTACTAATCAGTTGTTGCTTACGAGATGTTGGAGATGTCCCAGGAGATGTTGCTATCAAAATAACATGAGACTTTATTTCTCATCAAACCTTATTTAAAACGAAATGGGATGTGCCACCCTGAGCACCCTGTATTTGCACTGCCAGGAAAACAGGACAACCAGGAACTGTACGGCTGGTGGTCTGTGTTTGGCTTGGTGGGTTGCAACTTGTCCTCGCCTGATTTTTCTAAGTGCGGACAGAGTTTGACTTGCCCTGGTGCGTGAAGTAAAGAGGCAGAGAAAGCAATCATTAAGACCTGCTTTTAAATTCCACATCTGAAAAAGAATCTATTAATGTCTTTCTTGCTTCTGTTTCCTATTACAGTCACAGGCCCATGCTACATTATTTTTTCCATGCCCCCAAACAGCGACCTGCATATTGTAATTACTTCCTAATGTGAGAGGGTTTTTTTTTGAATTGTGTGCCAAAGTGAACCAGATACTTTGCAGAGAAAAAGTGGATTCTGCATCCTGTATAAATAGTGCAAATTCAGCAGAGCTTTGTTAAGCGTACAGGGAGGCATTGAATCTGGGCCGCTTGGCCATGATTGGCCACTGACACCCCCTCCCCTGCACTGAGAACTCGAGATCACACACACGGACACACAGTTGCCAACCCTTTAGAATTAGCCTGGAGCCTACGGGAACCATCAACTGGCTGTTGAGAAAAACCCTGGAGATTTGAACAGGGCCAATTTGGCTTTATGACATTGGTCACATTGGGGAAAAAGTCTCCAGGAAAGGTTTCGGTCAGAGCTGACACCCCTAACACACATCGCCGTGCTACAAGTCAGGAGATTTCATGATTGCTTACACGCTTTCAAGCCTTTCTTCAAAGCCATGTGGCCTGAAAATGCTTAAAACGTATAATGAAGAAAGCTCAGGTTTTCAGGGTCCAGAATATGGAATCCAGGGCTGCTCTGGACCAAATGGCGCCACAGGCTAGACGCATCGTTGGCGCCCTCACCATTGGTTCATCCTTTGAATATGTAATTCTTTTATTGCATTTGTAGCTCCTTCCATTACGTTTGACACCCAATCCACAGACATGCTTGATCTTTGCCATAAAAGGCCATCAATTTACATGCATTAATCTATAAAACTGTATTTATTCACACCCAATAAAAGCAAGTAAATACAAACGTGTTACCTTTAATCATATAGACACTTTTTAAATTTTAAGAAGAGCTGAAATGCCAAGAACGCGGGGTCAAGCTCAGTCCCCCAGGCAGTTGCTTGAGGCTCTTGCTTGCCCTTCAATCCAGCCCTGACAGAACTAGGATAATATATTGGTATAGATCATATAATACTGTCTGAGTCTGCAAAACACTTTACAGAATTAAAGCAATTCTTACAACAAGGTGAGTCAGCCATATACCCGTATTTCTTCGATTCTAAGGCGCCATCGATTCTAAGGCGCACCTTTAATTTCACTACCACCAGAAAAAAATCCTGGCTTGTAAGACGCACCTTGAATTTCCCGCTCAGTACCAACTCTCCTCAGCTTGCCTCGCAGCTAGCCTGACCTGCTCTCTTCCTGAGAGTTCGCCCCACTTGCTGCTCTACTGCCCTGCTCTGATGATGATGATAGCTTCTGATGATTTCTTACCGGGGCTTGGGGAGGGCTTGGGGGAGGCCTGCGCGACCCTCTGTAGGCCTCCCTGTTCTTCAGTTCGGCAAAAACCGGCTATTTTCAGGCATGTCTGGTTTTTGTGAAAACCAGAAATGCCCGAAAACCGCCGTTTTTCGCCGAACTGAAGATCAGGGAGGCCTATGAGGTTCACGCAGGCCTCCCTGAACCCCCACTAGCCCCGGTAAGTAAGAAGATGGCGTTTTGGGGGTGCAATTTGCATACCCTTGATTCTAAGATGCACCCCCTTTTTGTTGCTAAATTTGGAAAAAACGTGCATCTTAGAATTGAGGAAATATGGTAATATTATACCCCTTTTGCAGCCAGCGGGTGGCGCAGTGGGTTAAACCGCTGAACCATAAGCTGTCGATCAAAAGGTCGGCAGTTTGAATCCGCAACAGGGTGAGCTCTTGTTGCTTGGCCAGCTCCTGCCAACCTAGCAGTTCCAAAGCATGTTAATGCAAGTAGATAAATAGGTACCGCTTGCGGGAAGGTAAACAGCGCTCCGCGTTCCAGCTGCATGCTACGCGCTGTAGCAAGGAGAGTCACGCCGGCCACATGACCACGGAGGCATCTTCGGACAATGCTGGCTCTTCGGCTTTGAAATGGGGATGAGCACCACACCCTAGAGTCGGACATGACTGGACTTAATTGTCAGGGGTCACTTTTACCTTTTTTTTTTGCAGCTGAGATAGTGGCTTGTCATAGTCCACCACCAGGTAACCTCCTGCCTACGGTGGGATTTCAGTCAGAGACCTTCTGCTTCACATCTCAGCCACATGACTTAGCGCCTCTCCGGCACTGCTCTTCGTGTGCAAGCCAGCCTACTCTCAGAACAACGAGGAAAGGGACTGCACAACTTGTGATCTATCAAGTCAAACGTAGCCCATCCATCCTAGCGGTGCTTAACCTGTCACTCCCGTTTGTCCAGTGCCAAGTAGGCAGTGGACACAGAAGGTTTATCAAGCCTTTGCTGCAGCTACTGCACACAGCTGGTTGGCTTTGTGATTTACTGTATTTCTTCAATTCTAAGACGCATGTTTTTTCCCAATTAAGCATTTCAAAAAATGGGGTGCGTCTTAGAATCGAAGGTCTCCAAAAAGTCCCCCAAAATGCTATCTTCTTACTTACTGGGGCTTGGGGGAGATTCAGGGAGGCCTGTGCAACCCTCTGCAGGCCTCCCTGATCTTCAGTTCGGCAAAAAACGGTGATTTTCAGCCATTTCCGGTTTTCGCAAAAACCAGAAATGGCCAAAAATCGCTGTTTTTCGCTGAACTGAAGATCAGGGAGGCCTGCAGAGGGTTGCACAGGCCTCCCTGAAGCTCCCCCAAGCCCAGGTAACGAAGGAAATGGCACTTTCTGACGGGGCCAGAAATGCTATGCAAAGGCAGTGCACTCAGTCATGCTCAGCTGCAGGAGACATGCTGAGGAGAGTTGGTGCTGAGCAGGTAGATTCAATGAAGGGAGGTGAGTCTTACAATCGATGGATTATTTTTTTTCCCTGCTGGTGGTACTGAAAGTAAAGGTGCGCCTTAGAATCGATGGCGCCTTAGACTCGAAGAAATACGGTATTACATTGAGATTCTGCCTTTCCTCCTAGGAGTTCAGGGTGATATTATCGTGGTTCTTCCCTTGCCCCCCACGTTAGCCTCACAACAAACCTGCGGTAGAAGAGCAGGCTGAGAGACATTGACGAGCCCCAGCTCATCCAGTGAGCTTCATGCAGGGCCTCTGAGAGGGGGGGGGGGTTAAGGGGTTAATTTGTACCTGGGCTCAGAGTGAAAAATGGGTCAAAAAGGGGGCCCTGGAGCAAAAAAGGGGGCCCCAGGAGCCAAATTCATATGTAGGGAAGGGGCCCAAAAGAAACTTTGTACCCCCTGGTAAAATTCCTCTGGATGGCCCTGGCTTCATGGCTGACAGGGAACGTGAGCCCTAGCCTCCCTGCTCCTAGCCCAGCACTCGAAGCCCTCCACGGACGAGTGACTCCCCCTTGAGGCTATCTTGCTGAGTCGCAACGGGACAGACCTGAAGACCGTGTTTCGTAGTGTAACATGCAGGGAGATGCTAGGATGGCGGTAAGGTCTTCCACTGCATTGTCTTGTGACTCTGCCCTCAGCAAGCTGCCAGGAGGGAACGGCTCCCCCTTGAGACCTCCAGACCCATCTGAATAGCCTCTTACCCAATGGCTTCCCCCTCTGGAACCTGAGTTTCTTCACGACTTCCCATTACTCATGACAACATAGCCCTATCCCTGTTTATGGCATGACTACCCTTTGAAAACATTTGTCTGATTTTTTAAAATTATGTTAATAAGAAGCCACTCAAGATTTGAACTTGAGGGATAAAAACAACTTGTAGGTGGCGAGCTGGCGGACAGAAGAATGTACCTTGATCTTTTCCTGTGTCTGGATAACTTTATGTATTGGCACTTTTTTTTTTTTTTTTTTACAAAGCAATAAAAATCTTTGTGTACATGAGTTCTCAAGCAAACTGGCCACCGCTCAAGCAATCTTGTACTGTGAATGTGTGTCTTTGGTCCAGCCTGCTTTCAAGTCCGGCCTTGTCTTTTCTTCAGATCCCGACCCAAAAGGTCTTAAGTCTTTTTTTGGCTGCATTTGCTGGCTCCTTCACAGGCCAGTGGGGGCCTCCAAACAAATTGACAATAGTTCTTCTATGAACATGTTCCTGCTCTCAACCCACATGTTTTTTTTTTCATTCGTTGAGAGAGAGAGAGAGAGAGAGAGAGAGAGAGAGAGAGAGAGAGAGAGAGAGAGAGAGAGAGCCAAACACACCAGATGTCCGGAACCAGCTTAAGCAATTGACTGCCTTGTATGCTGTTGTCCAGGACAATTTCCTTCCACTCTAGGAATACAATGTTGTGTCTTGGAACAGGCCTGAACAATTCATGATCTGTTGCCTGTTGAGGTTGTCTGTTGAACCTTTATTGTATTCAAGCTCCTCACAGGTGTTGGCAACATAACAAGTACATTAAACAGGGTTCTGTGCAGTCCTCAGGGCAGGTCTGTTAATGCAAGCCTGCCACAGGGTTTCTCCAAGTCCAAGCAAAGAGGTGGGGAGGAGGGGACGACCCTAGAAGCTGGGTTGTACTCCCCTGCTAACTGGGCAAGAGGCACATTTTCAGTTGGTGCTCCTCTTATATTTAGCAGGGGGAGAGTAACTGCCCCCTTTCACCCCAGCACAGTGTCTTTCTGGTGGCTGTTTGCTGGTGGTGTTCTGCATCTTTTTTAGATTGTGAGCCCTTTTGGGACAGGGAGCCATTTAATCATTTGATTTTGTCTGTAAACCGCTTTGTGAACTTTTTGTTGAAAAGTGGTATATAAATACTATTGTTGTTGTTGTTGTTGATGATGATAATTACTTTAGGGGACAGCGCACTGTGCCTGAATAAATAACACATGCATGTTACTTTGCATTCACGTAGCTTTCCGACATGTTTGCGAGTGCTTCCGGTGCCGGAGCACTCGCCCCGGCGCTGGAAGTTAGTGTGGATTGCACCATGATAAACTGTCATGACCCTCGGTGGCAGAGAGGGGTCGCTGTTGCCTGCCGTGGTGAGAGAACGAACTGGAATGCTGAGAATGATAACAGAGCAATAACAACTGGAAGATCCCCTGTTTGGCATGATTTGAGGCTGCTTGCGGAAAGCTTGAGACTTGTGTTCTGCAGGTAGGTGAAGATGACTACACCGTGAAAGGAAACCATCTGGAGTTGAAGGGTTCTATATAGAACAAAAATGGTAAAGACCCTTATCAGGTCTAGACAGCCTGCCTACGCCTTGAGTAACATCTGAAGAGCAACCTGAGGATAAGAAAGGCAGTATATAAATACAGAAATAAATAAATAACGATGCTTAACGTTCCTGTGACACTTTTGAGCATTCGCATATGTGAACTTGCTGCTGCAATCCCTCTAAGTAGGTATTGGAATCATCCCCATGCTGCATCTGGGGATCTGAGCGTCTTACCAAAGGCCACCTACTGAGCTCATGGCAGAGGCAAGCGCCAAACCATGGAACTCCTGGTGCACCGCTTCGTCTCTTGGCCACGGTGTCACTGTAGTGGTTTTGGTGTCTGCTGCACCCGTCTGAGCGGTGGCCCTTTTGGGTGCCTGAGGTGAGGCATCCCTCACCTCTCCTCAACTGTCTGGTTCCCTCCGCCTCTTGTCTGCCCTCCCCATACCTATGCTGCACCCTCCTCATACCTTGAAGGAGGAGGTCAGGATGCCCAGCAGTTCTACAGCTCAGCTACAGCTGATGCATGTGGGGGAATTGCAGCAGCATCATGTTGCCCACAAACAGAGGCGAAAGGACGGTGGAGCGCGTGGTTCACTCGAACCAGGCGCTCAGCGGCGGAGCGCGTGGAGCAGAAGCTCCAGGCGCTCGAGCGGGCGGGTGGGGGCAGTCACCGACGTGAAGATCCACGTTGTGTCAGCTCGCCTGCCCTCCCTGGAGCCCGTTACGCTCCGAAATGAGCGGAAAACGGGCGGGGGGCGCGTCGACGTGACGCGACGCAGGCCCCGCCCCCACGCGCCAGGCGCCGGGAGGGTGCCCAACATTTCTGCCCACAAAGCTGAGTCCCAACAGCTGGGGCAAGCAGAAGAGCGGAAAGCAACCATAATAACTGAATTGTCCTGGAGTTGCAAAAGGGGTGCCTGTCCTTCAGTCTGGGAGCAGATCTAGAAAATAGATCCCTTTCTGAGTGCAACAGTGAAAAGTTCCTCCCATTTTCACCCAGAAACAAAAGCAGTGGCCCGGGGTGTTTTGGAAAGCAATGCTTTCCAAATAGTGGTTGCTGGAGCTAGGCGGTTTGACTCTGTTGAGCCGCTGCTTCAGCGGCTGCACTGGCTGCCCATTCGTTTCCGAGCCCAATTCAAGGTGCTGGTAATGACCTTTAAAGCCCTTCACGGTTCGGGTCCAGGATATCTGAGGGACCGCCTTCTCCCATACATTCCGGCCCGCTCTCTTAGGTCATCTGAGGGGGCTCTCCTGCGTGTACCACCTCTATCGCAAGTTAGGGGAGTGGCAACACGTGGGCGAGCTTTCTCTGCTGTGGCGCCACAACTGTGGAACTCCCTGCCAGGGGATCTGAGAACCACCCCCTCCCTCATGACTTTTCGGCGAGGGCTCAAAACATTTTTGTTTCGTCTAGCGTTTGGGTGATGGGTTGTGGCCTGCCTCCTGTGTCTCAAGATGCTCTGCCATGCTGCTTTTGTGCTCCCTACTGTTGCCCCCCCCAGTGGTTTTTATTGATATTATTGTTTTTATTGTTTTTAAATTATGTATTTAAACTGTCTGTATTTTAAACTGTTTTTAATTTTTGTTGTAAGCCGCCTTGGGCATTTGCCTCGGCATGGGATAAGGCGGGATATAAATTTTTTAAATAAATAAATAATAAATATATGCAACAAGGACATTCTTCCATCAGTTGGGATGATTGTAGCAGTAGCATTGGAGGCATTTAATAATGGGGACAAGGGAGAGGACAGTCTCTGCTATCATCTGCAGGTGAAACTGACACAAGGGTGGTTTGATCAGGTTCTCTCCGGGAACGATTCCCTGGCACTGGCGGTTGCAGCCGTTTTGTCTCAAGGCTACAGTCCTTGTCAAAGCCAAAACGCAGCTGTTTAAAAGCTACTCAGAAAGCAATTAAGAAGCCTTTCCATAGGCACATCAAAAACTTCGCTTCTGGGAGCCTGCTTTAAAAGGCAGCATGAAGGAACATCTTTGAAATGGAAACGTTTGAATCCGGGAAATTGAGCAATGCCCTCCGTACCATAATGACAATCACGATAGGCCAACTTTAGAATAGACAATATAGCCACTGCTATTAAATGCTCCCAAGAGCAGCTCTTGGGAACTCTGAAAAATGAAGGATTTCGCATAGGATTTCCCTGCCCAGCCGGGACAGAGCCTTCCAGAGGAGTAGCTGTATTACTAGGCGCTTGCAACAGAATCAACCAAGAGAAGGACTGTGGCACTTCAGAGACAAGCAAGCTTACTGGAGCCAGATCTAACCTCTGAAGCCAGTTTATTCAGGGCTGATGATGCTGAAATAAAGCAGACACAAGACTCTTTGTGTTTTAAAGGGGGCACCTTCCATGGAGGCTGAGAAGGTCTACTAGGGTTTGGAATCTGAGTTCTAGACTTGTTGGCATTCTTGGAAGCTTCCTATCCTTAGCAGCTTCGGGGGAACATTTTTGTCAGGCACATGACATGAGTGACCTCAGCAGAAAGGGTTAAACGCCGCCGCCTCCGCATGTGCCATGATCCCAGTTCTGATGAGGCGCGACCCCCCTCCCCACAGCTGCTACTTTAATTAGGAAAAAAAAGCCATGCAAGCAGCACAAACGACACATTGAATCACATCTAGTCCGACCTTTTTCCTTCCAGATATCCCCCTTGTCTGCTACAAATGTGGATGCCGGGAGTGATTCTCTGCTTCAGACGGATACATAACACGGGCAACAAAGGGGTTGTGTAATACTTAGCACTGATATGGCTGGGGACTGGGGTGCTTCATGTTCCTAATACTGTTATAATCCTTATAACAGTGCCCTGTAAGAAAGATAAGTGAGCATTCTTATCCCTGTACTGCAGAAGGGTGGTGGTGGCACTAGGGCAGGGAAAAACGTGCCCAACGACTTTCCCTTGTGAGTTCACAGCAAGGATACCGGTTATTAAATATTATATTATTATCAATAGTCTCCTGCGTGAGAGACTATGTGGCCCAGAGGAGTGTGGGGAGTTCTGTGATGGGTGCAAAGGCTTTGTGTGGTGTTTTTTTTTTTTTTAATATATTAAGAATATTTCTATCCCATCTTTCCATACATGATGTTCAAAGCAGCTAACAACAAAAAACATTAAACCTAGGCAACAATCAGCTTCCAATAAAAATGTAGGAGAAACTGAAAGGCAACAATAAAACACAGAATCTAAGAATACAAAACCAAGGAACAGATAGCTAAAAAAATTCCCAATGAAACAAAATCAAACACCTTCCAAAAGAAAGGGGTTGTTACCACCCAGCTCAGGGCTGTCAATGAAGACAACAAATGTACTTTCTTTGTAGACAGTTTCACAGCCTTGGTGCAGCCACCCAAAAACCTCCACAAGTGTCCCAGCTAGCAGAGCCTTGGTGGTGGTGGGACACAGAGAAGGGTCTTTCTACAGGATCTTAATAGATGGGCAGGTTCATACAGGAGCAGGCAATCTTGAATTTTTGGCATGGTTTGTGGCGAGGGGCTCAGTTTTGATATGCTGCCTGTATTTATTTTATTTTTCACATTTTTATACCACCTTTCCTCCAAGGAGCTCAGAGTGGTGTACATATTTCCTCCCCTCCTTTTTGTCCTCACAACAACCCTGTGAGGTAGGTGGGGCTGAGAGATAGTGACTGGCCCAAGGTCACCCAGGAAGCTTCGTGGCTGAGCGGGGATTTGAACCTGGATCTTCCAGGTCTAAGTCCGACTCCCAAACCACTACACCATCCTGGCTGATTTAGGTTGATTTATTTAGGTTGAGCTCTGTCACTGTGGCTATTTTCATCTTGCATTTTCATCTCTGCATCTCTGCGCACTTTACATTTTGCCTCTTTGTGTCACGATTATTGGTGCTGCTGGTGCTGTCATGTGGCTGATGTGTGGGCTTCATTGAAACTATTTATATTAAGTTTCTTGGGGTTTGTGATGCATTTGTTTTGAATTATTATATTTTTTGCATCCAGACTATATTTACGCTGTTGATTGTATCTAAATTGCTCTTGGTGTGTGACTATGCTTTGATCTAGTTATGTAAATCTGAATGTTTTGATCCTTCCAAAGCATGATGTGCTGTCTATATTGTTATGCACAGTCGGTCTCCACTCCCCAAGTGGTGAGAAGGCCCAGGGGAGTAGAGCTACCTGGGTTAGGGCTCATTTAGGGGAGAGAGAGCACTTGTGGCATTTTTGTCATATTTGGTTGAACAAAGAGTGGGGGGGGGATGCCTGCCTCCCCTGCTTACAGGTTACCCAGAGGCAGCTGGTGGACTACTGTGGGAAACAGGATGGGGGACTCCTTTGGCCGGATCCAGCATCGCTGGGTGGACGCCAGCAGCATGTGGATTCTTAGGTAAAGGTAAAGGTGACCCCTGACAATTAAGTCCAGTTGTGTCCGACTCTGCAAATCACATCACATCTGGAGAAAGAGGCTTTATGTTCACACACCTTACATCAGCCCCTCCCCTTACCTTCAGGGCCACCTCTTCCACTCTCTGTTAGCTTTCCAAATTCCAGACATTCCTGAGCCATCTTTGTACCCACAGACTCATCTACTGACCATTAGGAAACATTGAGGAGGCCTCCTGGACTATTAGCCCAGTCATCTCCCTTACAAAAGAGTCCTTGGCTTTCAGCCACAACATGTCTTGTTGCTCTGTTGCTGTAGGCTGCTTTGAGCTTGAGCTGGTTGTGAAAAGTGGTAGACAAATATTAAAATCAGGCCAAATTGCAGAGGGACATCCATCACTCAGGCTTTTTGCCACTCCACTCCACCCGCTGTAATTTGCAGTTATTCATATTTGGCCCTTTTTAGACTCGCCTCAACTGCTCTCCATCATCTCCCCTCCCTCTGTTTTTTCATGAATCTCAGACTTTCGATTGCATGGATGATGGAGGGCAAACCAGGAGGAGCTTTTTCATAACTGCCAAATTTTTCCTTCTTGAAATTGACTTCTATGTATGTTGGAATATCATCATGTCATAAACAGTCCTAATCTTAGGACCAAACTACACATGACATTTAAAGACTCATTGTGCTTCTGTCTGTCTGCCTTTTCCTTTTCAAATATCAGAAGTGGGGCCCCGATCCAGTCTGGGCCACTCACCGAAGACAGGCAAGCTGGAAGAGAGGAAGCTGGCCCATCCATGAGCTGGCCCAACTGATTGGAAGGAAGGAGTGTCAACCCATCCACCTCAACCGCCGACCACCCTCCTCCTTCTGCTCCCTGGATTCAAAACAGAAGAGGGGGACAGAGGGGAAAACAAAGTATCGAGGACAGAAGCATGGGGCTAGAAGGGTTCCAGCACTCTGCCTAACGCTCTCCTCTCCTCCACACTTCCTCCTCCACTCTGTGCCCCTCGTCCTTTTCAAATACAACGAGTGGAAGGAGGAGGAGGAGCAGCAGAGGTGGCTGGTTGGTACACTGATAGGTGGGGCGAGAGGTGCGTATGGCGCATGGCCTCAGGCTTGGGCCAGCCCTGGGAGACGCTTTTAACTCTTTCGACTACACCACAGCCCCAGCAAAAGTCACCTCACCTCCCTAGCTGCTATTTGTCCTGGGAGGAAAACTCCCTCCCCCAAACCAGGGCAGATCCCATCTTGCAGCTGCGCCATTTAAAAAATGATGCACAATTGTGTTTCGAATGACGCATGTAGCTTGGTTCTTAGTTACGATGCACATTAAGGAAAAACTGCACCATATCATCCCACCACATATTCCACTGGTTTGGACAAGCCCTCATTTATTTCTTAATGACTCCCAGAGACAGAGACTGAAGTCTGCTGTCCATCAAAAGAGGCTGACCTCATGGTTCATGGCAAGGCAGCCTTGGCTAGCCTTCAATGTGTTTTGATTGGACTCAAAGTTGGAAAGTGAATGAATACATCACTCCTCAATTTACTTGATTTTATTTATTAGGGTCGTCACCCAATTAAAGACATCTCAGGTCTGGTCTACATATGCAGCAAAAAGGATGCAAAGTAGTAACATTGATTGCACCACTTCAGACTGTATAATATGGGAGCTCACATTTTTGACTATTCCCCTAAGTTCTCCTTGCAAACAGAAAGACAGCACAGAAAGGAAAGTGTTAGACTAGAAGGTTTTCCCCAATGTGCTAGTTGTCTGTCTGCAGGGAGGTTTGGTTTTTTAATGTAGGAGATAATTTTAAAGGATCTTACTGTAAGATCCTTTAAAAAGTATCTCCTACATTAAAAAAAAACCCAAATTTCCCTGCAGACAGACAATTAGCACATTGGAGAAACCTTCTAGTCCAACACTTACACTGGATTGGCTACCCAAAACACATAAATAAGCCTGTCTGAACATAGTGGGAAGTACTTCTGGGAGAAAAAAAAAGAGCATAGGACTGTGCTGTAAATGTTTTAATCCTATTATTTATACATGTTCATGTTCATCAGATTTTTCAGTGAATTACAAACTATTAAAACCAACAACCAATCAAACAACAGCAATTTATAACTTCTCTCTCACTAAGCCAAAGCTCCACCTCAAGGCTGTGCTCTCTGGAGTTAGATCATTTAGATCAGGTCTTCTCAAACTGTGAGTTGCAACCAACATGGTGGGTCATGACCCAATGCTGGGGTGGGTCGCCAGTTGGGCCCACCTGCCTGCCCCTGTCTCCATTTGGCTCCAAATTGGAGCTAAACGGACACAACCAGAGGCCACTTTCAGGTCATGACCTACCTCCTTTAGCTGCTCCCATGTCGCACTGGGCCAGGGACGGCCTCCAGAGGCCTCTGTGACTTTTGGGTCACTTCCAGTTCCGCCAGTGTGACTTCTGGGTGCATCAGGAGGCCTTTCTGAGACCCCCTGGAGGGAGGCTGTTCCCCCGGGCCCAACGCAGGAGCAGCCGCCGGAGGATGAGGTGGGTCGTGGCCCCATCAACTTTGAGAACCGCTTATTTAGATCATTTAGATTTTGTCAGTGAGATCATTTAGAGGACCCCTTCCACACATACTGTATACTCAATACTTATACCCTGATGTTTGTACACCTCCCGCTCCCAGGAGTGACTCCCACACTTTGGTGTCTACATGGTTAGTGGAAGGTTGGAAAAGGAGGCCTACTGCACACAGTTGTACCCACATAGGCTCTCTATGTGACTGGAAACACAGTGGGGCCAGGCTGGAAGGACTGGTCCTGCTTCCCTCTCCATGCATATGTGTTGTATACATATGTGGGTGTTACATAGGTATGAACATCTCTTCTGAAGAATATTGGAAAAGAGTGCAAGGCCACCAGGGGGCAGTGTACTGCCCAGAAGACTAAGATGCTACCTGTCCCAGACCCTCAACTTTGCCCCTCTTTGTGGGCTGTTCTGACTGGTGGCTCAGTGTGGGCTGTTCTGACTGGTGGCGGCCCGCGGGGGTCCTGGGCAGGGGTCTTTCCCATCGCCTGTTCTTTTGGGGGCTGGGGCTGCCAGGAATTGAGCCTGGAAACAGGACACAGTGCAAGCTCTCCTACTGAGCTCGACTCCTGCGCCTCTGAAGAAGCTGCTTCAGCTGGGATTTCCAGGATCCCAGACAGAGGACCTTCCCAGCGAGGGTCCCGGAGCCCTTTTCAGCTGGAGATGCCAGAGGTTGGAAACAACCCCCCCCCCCCCCGGACTTGCACAAGTACCGCTGAGCCACAGCCCCCGAAAGCTGCCGGAGGCTGCCTTCATCTCAGGCTCCTGCCGTGGCTGGTTCCTGGGTGGGTTTTGAATAAGGATTCCTGCTGAGCACGATCCATCACCGTCCCGGTTGTGTTGTGTACATGTCAGTCGTCTTCCCTGCAGTTGCCATGGTGCCATTGCAGTTGTCGCCCCCCCCCCCCCCGCCTCTCCTCCAGGCAGCTTAAAGACAGACACCTTCTAATTATATTTATGAGTCTTTGCCTGGGAGCCCAACGTGGGCACAGGGTGGGATGGCCCAACCTGCCGATTCCGTGTCACGCTTGCCATGCCGGGCTAATAAAATCATGTCGGGCAAGGACTTCAATTAGCCAGTGACTCACCCGAGGCTTTTAACGGGGTTAATGATGATGACTGGGGTGAAGGAGTTGACACCGGCTCCGCTTCTTGGGGGGCTCACAATACAAGGGCCGCCACCACGTGCGCCAAACGCTGAGCATTGCCTTCCATTATTCATGGGTATCCGACAGTGAAGCGACACTCCTGTGCTTGCTGTTGTCGCTCTGCGGTGTACACAGATCTGTCTTGTCCATTAACACGCCTGATTCCAGGGGGCTGACACTAATGATCCTGGCGCATACGATGTCACTGACGCAGCTCCCTTGCGAAAGAAGAGGCCGTGTTAATACGTTCCCTCCATGGCACCCAGGAGAACGATAAATCTCATCCCACAGCGAGGCTCTTGGCTTTGTTACCTCTTGTCTTTCTGCCTGAACATTTCAACAGGCCTGAAGAAAGTGCAGAAGCTGTTTTGCCCCAGATCAACTTGGAAAAAATGCATCATCCTAGACCTAGACCAACTTGGGCGTGTAAGTAAGTAGCATTCAATTCAGTGGAGCTGACTCTCAGGTAAACATGCTTAGGGTCTGGCTGAATTTGTGTTAAAAAAAGAAGCCGTGAGAGAAAGAGAGAGAGAGAGTTCTTGCACAAAGTTATGCAAAACATATTCAGACTTAAAACTGGGGGGGGGGGGAGAGACATGAGTTTCAAAATATAATTTTATCATGATCTTTGACTTAATTTTCAGTTGCTGGTATTGGACATTTTAAAAAGTTTGGATTATTGAATTTTATTGTTGTTTTTGTGCTTTTTCTTTGTGAGTGTCCTTCAGCTCTGAAAGGTGGAATAAAAATGAATTAAATATATTATTGAGTAAAATGGGCAGCCTGATCCTGCGTAAGTAAACCCGTGTGTGTGTGTGTGTGTGTGTGTGTGTGTGTGTGTGTGTGTGTGTGTGTGTGTGTGTGTGTGTGTGTAAGTACCTTTAATGAGTGCTCCGCTGTGGCACTTTTGCGACACCTCAAGAGTAAGCAGCGCCGGCACAAAGGTCGGCTATTTTGCTGGCGCACATCCGGAGGAAGGTCATGTAAGGCCGACCGGGCCCAGGAAGGGGGTTAGGATATCGGCAAAGGAGCTCACCTTATATCCCCACCCCCTCCCTGGCCTGGCCAGCCAATCGCCCTCTCTCCCTCCACCCTGGCCCGCTCTCCCCACGCTTTCCAGCCACCCGGTACACCACTTACCTGCGTCCGGGGCCAGTGGCAGAGGGAGCAGCGCTTCTTCCTCCCAGGGTGCTGTGAAAGTGCATTACAGCACTTTTGCGACACCCTAGGCCAGTGGAGCACTTAGGGCAGCAAGTCAGACTGAGAGCCTGTGCTTATAACGCAACGGGCAGCCCAATCCACCATAACTCCCTGTGTGGTGATGCAGTGGCGCCAACATGGCATCGGCTGTATCCTGCGGGGGAGTTTTGGCATGTTGAAGCCTCCTCGCTCGGGGTAAGGGAACATTTGTTCCCTTGCCTTGGGGAGAGGGCCCATGCTGGCCCAACAGGTCTACTTGGACCTGCTCCAACCATATCGCTGGTACATGTCCGCAATGACCTGTGAAGGCGGATCAGGCCTGGGAAGGGGGTAAGGATTCGGTGGGCACCCCTGCCACCAAACCTGACCCCTTCCCGGGCCCAATCTATCCTCCTTCCCACCCCATCGCCACCCCGTTCCGCTCACCCCCCACCCTGTTCTGCCTCCATCTTGCCCCCTGCGCAGTCTTACCTGAGGTGATGGGCGACTGAAGCAGCTGCTGCCTCACACAGAAGCTGGGGGGGGGGGCACCCGTCTCTGTCCCGCCCCTTGCTCCCACTGCACCTCCTTCTCTTTCCAGTCCCTGGATTGGAAAAGGAAGAGGGGGACGGACAGAGGAAGAGGAAATGTGGAGGGGAGGAGCTAGAACATTGGCGAGTTCTGAGGCTGGCGCATTACTGGCTAGGGGGGGGCAGCATTTGGCATGCATGCCACCTCAGGCAACAGGAGGTCTTGGTCTGGCCCTGGCTCAAAGCATATTATGAGTACTTTTTCAGAAAAGAACAGTGCCTTTGAGCATGTGCAGAATACATTTGCTTACACCACGCTCCATCGAATAACAGCAACTGAATTTCCTACTACTGGAATTAGATAATGGGGTTTTGAGGTCACATGGAGCTGTGGACAGGTCGATGAAAGTGTCGGCCCAGTGTGCGGCGGCTGTGAAGAAGGCCAATTCCATGCTCGGGATCATTAAAAAAGGGATTGAGAACAAAACGGCCAATATCATTATGCCTTTGTACAAATTGATAGTAAGGCCACATCTGGAGTATTGTGTCCAGTTCTGGTCACCACACCTCAAAAAGGATATAGTTGAATTGGAAAAGGTGCAGAAAAGAGCAACCAGAATGATTCGTGGGCTGGAGCACCTCCCTTATGAGGAAAGGCTACAGCGTCTGGGGCTTTTCAACCTAGAAAAAAGGCGCCTGAGGGGGGACATGATTGAGACTTATAAAATTATGCATGGGATGGAGAGAGTGGATAGAGGGAAATTCTTCTCCCTCTCGCACAACACCAGAACCAGGGGACATGCACTAACATTGAGTGGAGGGAGAGTTAGAACAGACAAAAGAAAATATTTCTTTACCCAGCGTGTAATTCATCTGTGGAACTCCTTGCCACAGGATGTGGTGATGGCACCTGGCCTAGATGCCTTTAAAAGGGGTTTGGACAGATTCATGGAGGAAAAGACCATCACAGGTTACAAGCCATAAGCAACCTCCTGGTTTTAGAAGTGGGTTTTCTCTGTGCCAAGTGCAAGGGAGTGTCAACGGGAAACAGGTTATCTTGTTGTCTTGTGCTCCCTGAGGCATCTGGTGGGGCCACTGTGTGATACAGGAAGCTGGACTAGATGGGCTTTTGGCCTGATCCAGCAGGGCTCTTCTTATGTTCTTATGTTCTTATGTTCACTGTACACTGTTCACTCCATCCCAGCACATTTCTTTCCAAAGCAGTTTGCCTTGAGTTTCTGCCACATGGCCTGTTTAATTTATTCTCTCCTTTTCCTCCCAGGGCTTTCCATAAAACAAAGCAATTATCAGAACTGAGCCACCTCTGTGACTGTGCCTTGAAACGAGCCCAATTAATTTCAGTGCATTTTACAGTAATATATGCATTAAGGATGACAGCTTGCTACATGGTGCATTTTTAAGCACAATTTCTTAGAAATGCTTGCCTCTGCCTTTTAATTAAAATGGGGGTTTCAGAGCCTTTTTTTTTTAAGTCTCCAGACTTGGAGAAGTTCCTCCAGAAAACCACCCACGGAGCTGAACAGCCCAAGTCCTCCTGGGTGCACATGTGTGTCGTCACTGCCACTTAAAAGAAAAGCTATTGCATACGATAATTAGTGTCATCCCAAATTCATATTTATGCTGCTAATTGCAGGGCTAAGTGAAGCTCCAGTTTAGCCACAGACGAATCCGCTAAACAAACACAGAGGCAACCAAAACACACAGATGTGCTTCTGTCTCAAAATCTGCATGCTAATTACTATTTGCAGTCTTCATAATCCCCCATGCCTCTCCCCCACCTCCAATACAAAAGGGATACAGCAATTAACACTTCACAGGATTTTTAAACAACAGGTTGGTTGAAAGAAGGACCACTGCAAAATCACCCAGGTTGTGTAGATTTGCTTCTTCAGTTTGCTCTCTGTGTATAAGAATTTTCCTGTACTCTGGATAAAATCTCCTCCTGGTTAAACCACCCCTTTTCTAGGGGTGTGTGCAGTACTGATTGGCTGGTGCTTGTGTTATAATAACACGTTGCATGCCCCTTGCCAGGCTTAAATAAAAGGATGGGGAAATGATCTGGACCACTTACTGCTAATGACAGTGCCCTTAGCTCTTCTTGGTGGGGGAGAAGGCTGCTGTTTTTAGAAGATGAAAAAATTATTTGGCTAAAATTGGAAGAAGTCAGGGCTTGTGAATCTCATTGAGAACCTCCTACCTTTCCCTCCATTATTTGCAAACATGGAGTAGTTTTGCAATTTTTTTAAAAATAAAGATTTGTTTTTTAAAAAAGCCAAAGAAGCACATCTAAATGGAAATATTTTGATATGATTGTTTTAAATACCTGTCTTGATTGTTTTGTATTTTATAATGTATTTTAACATGTTTTAATTGTAAGCCGCCTTGATTGTCCTTATCGGGAGAAAGACGGGGTAAAAATTCTTTAAATAAATCAATAAATCAATATGATGCTTTGAAAAATAATTTCAAAGGTGGACAGCCTGCCTGGAAGTGTGAGAGGGAGGGAAACCAGCAGCTGAGCCAGCATTTCGTTTGCTGGCATACATCTCGATCACGCGGATTAGGAAACCAGGAGAAAGCCAGCTTCAGGCCATGATGACTAAAGAACTCTCTCTGAATGTTCTCTTTTCATAATACGTCTGTCTTCACCCAGAGAATTCAAGGCAATCTGAAAGAACAATAAGTGTGTGTGTGTGTGTGTGTGTGTGTGTGTGTGTGTGTGTGTGTGTGTGTGTGTGTGTGTGTGTGTGTGTGTGTGTGATCCCCCTCGCCTCTCACCATCACCCAAAATTCAAGCTGAAAGTTTTCCATGGAGAGCTATCAGCTCAGCACTAAAATAAATATTGGACAGCCCAACCCTACCTAAATCCCCCCCACCATTGCAGGGGGGCCACGCCATTGGAGTGTGCTGCATCCTGCAAGGGGGGCAGTCCCAGAGGTTTCCTCTGGGTAAGGGAACATATGTTCCCTTGCTGCCCTGTTCAGTCTACTAAAAAAACAGCAGCGATGTGCGGCTCCCCCAGACCTCCAGATAACCTCCCACCACCACTGGATGCAATGAGTGGTGACTGGATGCAATGCACCCTGTTGGCGCAGCTGCATTGTTGCCAATGGTGGGGGATAGGCTTGGGCTGTGAGTCTCCAGTTTGGTTCCAGAGGTCTATATAGAAGTCAAAATGTATGTAGCTTGAAACATCCTACTCTTCCTGGCCCAGAAAGGACCACTAAAGGATATACTGCACCTGCGCAAAAGCGCCAACGCAGCTGTCCATAACTCGGATGGTCCGTAACTCAGGAAGCCAGTGCTGTGCCATGTGTTCTGCGTAAGGTTGTTCGGAAACGTCAGCTGGTTCAGAATGCAGCGGCGAGGATTTTGAAGGCTTTAGGATCATGCTACGCTGATGTCGCTCTGCCTGAACTACTTGCTAGTTCGTTTCTATGCACAGTTCAAACTGCTGGTTATTGCCTGACTGGCAAAGGGCCAGGTGCCTGAAGGACTGCTTTCCGCCATGTGAATTTGCCCACCCAGTAAAGGCTGATCTACACCTACCTCTGTTGCGTTGCGCTTGCGTTGGGAGGCACGCGAGTGTAGGGGACAGGATGCCCCAACTGAAACGCTGCCCTGGGCTCCACCACTTTCTTCAACGCAAATAGTCCCTCCTAATTGTCCCGCCTTCTAATAAAGCTCAACGGTGATTGGTTGAAACACAAGTGTGCTCCGATTGGCTGAAAAAACCCTCTCATCCCGTTGGTCAAACAATTAGCTCCGCGTCCCACCCTCTCAAAATCATGAGCATGGTCCATGGCCGATCGCAACGGAACTCGGGGCGGCTCTCCCATGTTCCGATGCGATCTGATAAAATGGAAGCCATACAGCTCCGCACTCTCCGCACGCGCCTGGGATATGCCGGAATATGTGCAGTGGAGATCAGCCTTTCTGGGTCTTGTGGGTTTTGCCACCTTCAGAAGTCTGGCATGTGTTGAGGAGGGCCTTCTCAGTAGCGGGCCTGTACTGTCAGGGCATATGTTGTGCACCCTTCTTTCAAATGTTTCACGGCCTGCTCAAAATATAGCCTTTTCTTTAAGCCTTTATTGCCTTTTTATAACTTGGCCTTTTCAACATTGATTGCTCTTTCTCTCCTGCAGTGTTCTTATTGTATTGCTGTTCCTTTTATTATTATTATTATTATTATTATTATTATTATTATTATTATTATTATTATTTTAATTTGTATTGCACATTTTTAATATTGCTGCAAGCTGCCCTGAGTCTTCATGAGAAAGGCAGGATGACATTTTGAAAAATAAAATGCTGAATGTAATGCATATGCCGGAAGAAAACACCTTAAGGTTATACACAGGATCTGTGGCTCCTTCTCCCAAATGGAAATAAATGAAAAAGGTGCTAAAGGATGTGAGGAATTATACATGGTGATAACACTGAGAATCGGAGAGCTGCTGAGAGTCCAGTCAGCAGAGAGGAGCAGAAGAAGCGGTTTGGAAAAATATCCCCCCCCCCAATTAGACTTCTGAAGCGAGAAAAACAAATTTGCTGATTGTTTTTCTGATTGCAATTGGCAGTGCTGTGCTTGGTCTGAGCAAAATCGAACACACAATTATTTATCTTTCTCATAGACAGTAGGCCTCATTTTTCAGTGATTATTATTGTACACGTATTATTCCATGAGAGAATCTCAGAGAACCTCCATCTCTCCAGGTGTTTCCCTTCACAGTGCAGTCGTCATCCTGGCTGCCGGCTCTTGCACTTTCCAAGCTCTCGCAGGCAGCTGCAACCAAGCTTCAGACTGGCTCCTCAAGGATGTTGTCCGTTCTTGCCAGCTGACTCCTCCACAGTCCACAGACTCCCTGCCCGCTGCCTTCTCCGCACGTAATGGCTCTGACGGCGAGGGGGCGGGGCTGCCTCCTGCCGGCTTGTAAACGGGACTAGGACAGGGCGCAACTTACGGTACCAATCCTACCGTAGCAACGCCTCTGCCCTTCCGCCAGCGGCTCTTGGTCACCCATCCAAGGAGGCTGATCCGGCTTAGCTTTTCCAGGCAAGGCAACAGCTCAACCTCCAGACCACGCCTCCTGCTCTTTATGCAGGTAAGTTTTCTTCATTTATACAAAATTTAGTATAAAAATTTGAGGGAAAAGATCTCAGAATATTTTTAGCAGTGAATGCAGAAGAGAGGCAACAGAGGGCAATGCCACCCTCATCAGAAATGCCTTCCTGCTCTGCCATCGAGTCCAGAATTCTGCCTTCTGCAGGGGCTGCCCAGCCATGTGCTGTGGAGGAAGCAGAACACGCCGGAGGAAGCCACTCCTGGTGCGTCCTCAGCAACTTGTCATCAAAGGAATAATATCAAAACATTTATACCCCACGTTTCCCCTCCAACATAGATGCTGCCCAATATAAATACATTAACAGCCTAATCCTACCTATCAATGCAGGTAAAGCCAATTGAGCACACGAAACATCGGGGGGGGGGCAGCTGCAGAGGTCTCTTTGGGGTAAGAGAACTTTTGCTCCCTTGCCCTGAGGAAAGCCTTCACTTTCCCTATGGGTCTCCTCGATCCTGTGCCAGCTACTTTGCTGGCACAGAACCAAGAAGTGTAATGGCAGAAAGGGAAAGGGATAGGATCCGGCTGTATGTGAGTGCCGCCAATCTCGCCCCCTTCATCCCATGTTCCGCCTCCCTCCCTGCCCCCCCTCCTAGAAACTCTCCCATTCCTCCCCCTCCCAACCATGTTTTCCCCGTGTTTCCTCCCCCCCACCCACGTTTTCGGCCTGCCCCCCCACTGCCACTCACCTTGCGCCAGCGGACAGGGTCTTCTCCACTAGTCAGTGCACCCTGCCACTAGTCATTGTGCTGGTGGCCTCACTGCACTGGCCGGCAGAAGTGGCGTTCCTTCCGCCAGCATCTTCCCTTCTCCCGCTGGCGGAACAGTATTGGGCTGTAAAAAAATATTATCAAAATTAGCAAAAACAATCACATTGCAGCAAAGGAAGCAGTCATCAAGCACAGAGAGAACCAGAGAACACAGCAAATCAAAATACATGCTGGAATAAGAAAATTTGCAAATGTTGAAGGAACGAACACTGGGGATCTAGCCTTGTGGCAGGGAGTTCCTCAGATGAGGTGCCGCCACAGAAAAGAGTCTCTCATACTGTCAGTCACACCTCTGAGGGCAATGAAATGCACAAGAGGGACCCAGCAGGCGATCTCAGGGGCTGGGCCCTCTCATGTGTGTGTGTGTGTGTGTGGGGCTGGTTGTTCCATTGCTTTGCTTCCAAGCTGTTCAGTACTTTGAAGATAACAACCAGCACCTTGAATTGCAGCCAGAAATGAACTGCTACTTCTGCATATGGAGTTTTTTTTTTTTTTTTAGCTGTCGTGGCTTCTGACTGCTGGCAGAAACTCCCATTCACGAATTTGGTTAGTCCTTCTAAAAATGTATCTGGATTAACAGAGTCTTAGGGAGCCTCACAAGAGAAGCATCTCTTTATACTGGTTTTAGTTAGCTGATTCCAATGTTTTGGTATTTTAGATAACTCAGTCCCAGACCATTTAGGGTTTTATTAAATGTCATAACTTAATTGGTCCGAGAAACAAATGGGGAGCCAATGAAGTTCTTTTAGCACTGGAATTGTATGCTGGTGGCAAGGAGCCATTATACCAGTTGACAATCTGACTGAACATAAGAACATAAGAAGAGCCCTGCTGGATCAGACCAAAGGCCAATCTAGTCCAGCTTCCTGTAGCAAACAGTGGCCCCACCAGATGCCTCAGGGAGCACACAAGGCAACAAGATACCTGTATCCTGTCGCTGCTCCCTTGCAAAAACAGTGATTTTGAGAGCAGAATGTTACTTCGAAATTTCAAGTACAAAAATGTATACCCACCATGGGGCTCAAACCCATGACCCTGAGATTAAGAGTCCCATGCTCTACTGACTATACTAGCCAGGCAACTTAAGCTTAGCTGAGCAACTATATACACCAGGTGAAATTTTCAAATGCTTTTCAGGGTCATCTCAGTGAACAAAGCCTCTTACCTGGATGTTAATGGGGCTAGACCACTCTCTCCAAAAAGGGAGTGCAACTGGAACATCAACCAATATAAAAGATTTGTCTACCATGATGACCCGCATCAAGCAAGGAGTATGCATGTGTGAACCCGCCATAAAAATGATGCAGGGGGTGTCAGAGAACCTGGGCAGAGGCTTAAGGAAAGGGATGATGAGCTCATAGTGATGGTGGAGAAAGAGAAAGCATCCTGCCCCAGCCATGTGCACATCACACATCATTCAGGTGATGTGCCATGTGTAGGCACATCACCTGAATGCCCATCACGATGATTTGCAATGGGCTGTGTGAAGTTGGGAACTGACTGATGCCCAGGGCCTCTGAGAGGAATTTATCAGGGGGTACAAAGTTTCTTTTGGGCCCCTTCTCAAAGGGGAAGGGGGCAAAATGGGGCAGGGGGAGGGCAGCAATGGCTGGAAAAGTCTCCGGAGCCCAGGTCTACCTGCCAGGCTTCCTGATGTGGCGCCCAGGTCTACCTGCCTGGTAGACCTGGCCTCCTGGTTAGCCCGGCCTCCACCTTTCACTATCCATGAGGCCAACTGAGATCCCAGGAAATTTCTGGGGCCCCTCCTTTGGCTCCTGGGCCCCCCTTTTTGACCCTGGGCCTGGGTACAATTTACCCCCTTTACCTCCCTCTCATGGGCCCTGCTGATGCCGTTGAAAAGCATTATGTTTGAGGGAATATGACAGTTCTCTCTGTGGTGCTTGCAGCACGGTCATGTCTTGTTCACACATGCAAGTTACCACTTGATGCTGCAGTCAGGAGTCATGAATATGCATCCGTGCACCAGCCCTTAGCAGCCCACTGACCATGAAAGTGGAAGAGCCATGAAACCCCTTCTTTGCTGAAGCTATCACCACTGCACGGACAATGGATGATCGTCGTCTATGACAATACAAAGGGATTCATTAGTTGAGCAGTGTTTCAAAGGCTATTCCTGAGCTTTGAAATAAAATGCATTCCAAAGGGCTGAGTGGCTACTGGAGGGGCCTTTTCAGAGAGAGTTTTCCCCTGTTCCACATCTGGTCCTCATAAAACAGCAATAAGCAAAAAGCCAAGGATCCAATTTCCTCGATCAGCTGCTCTTCATGAGATTCCAATAGGATGGGGTGGGGATGAGTTTGTTCCCTTTGAAAAAGAGACAAACTGTATACAAACACACATATATATGAGAGAGAGAGAGAGAGAGAGAGAGAGAGAGAGAGAGAGAGAGAGAGAGAGAGAGAGAGAGAGAGAGAGAGAGAGAGAGAGAGAGTCTGGTAGAGTAGACATCTCTTGCCTTTTTCTTCTGTTTTTTGTTGCGTTTTTCCCAACTATGACACTGGGTGTGGGGGGAAACTGCAGAGGAGAGGTAAGTATAAAAAACAAACAAACCACAAATCATGCAGTGTTGTCTGACTGTGCAAGATGTTTTAAATTTGTGTACAGACAAGCATGGAAGCATGGAATTTGCCCCTTCATTTGGGTGTTGCACAGTGGATTGACATTTTCATTGCAGCGTCCACCACGATCCCAAGACCTCTGGCCTAGTTAGCCACTGACAGCTCAGAGCTCTTCAATATATATACTGTACTGTATGTGAATTTGGAATTTGTTGCCCCAGACAGTGTACATCACTTTACACTTACTGATGTTGACATTTGTCATTTGGTTCTCCCCCCCCCCCCATTCATCCCATTTGGAGGGGTCTTTTTGGAGCAGAAGTTTTGGGAGTTCTGGTTTTACCGCCCTGAACAGTTTGGTGTCATTTGCTAACTTGGCGACTTTGCTGCCTACCCCTAAGTCTGCAATAGTAGGGGACGGGGGACGGGACGGGACGACACTTGCTTCTTCCTTCCCTCTGACCTGGAAGATCCAGGTTCAAATCCCCGCTCAGCTATGAAGCTTCCTGGGTGACCTTGGACCAGTCACTATCTCTCAGCCCCACCTACCTCACAGGGTTGTTGTGAGGACAAAAGGAGGGGAGGAAATATGTACACCACTCTGAGCTCCTTGGAGGAAGGGCGGTATAAAAATGTGAAAAAATAAGTAATAATAAAAATTCCTCTTCTCTGTTCCTGAACCAATGACCAATCCATTAAAGGTCCTGCCCTCTTATTCTACAACTGCTACATTTACTCAAGAGCCCTTGGCGAGTGAATGCTTATAATTGTTGCTTTTATAAGTTTGAATAGGGATCATTGACTCTGAATCTATGTACTGTATTATGTTTTGTATCCTGCCTGTGCTCCAAAAAGCTCAGCACTACCTACTGAGCTCAGATCCACACTCAGCCATGATTAGGTGACCTTGGTTTATCTTTCCTCCTACTTTTTACATCCTCACAACAATCCTGTGAAGTAGGCTAGACCAAGGTCACCTGATCATGGCTGAGTGAGGATTTGAACCCAGGTCTTCCCAGCTGTAGTCCAGCAAGTTTGACTACTACACCACACTGAACCTGGAGGCTTTGCCAGCAGTCCTCAAATTAATCCTGGCAGTGTAGTGGGGTGGAAAGCAGATTATAGAGATTGCCTGTGGTGGTGGAGATGGGACCTTTGCACATGGAGATTGGAGACAGGGCCGGCCAGCAGCCATGACTGTGCGCGCCTCCCCCCAGGAATTCATCTGCAGGCAGATTGAAAGACTGGCCAGTCACTCAAAATCGTCATTATCGAATCCTGGTAGGATGAAAAGACATGGAGTGGGGGAAATGAAGGGCTTGTTTGACACTTTTCTCTCCAGCAGCCTCCCTTCACAGCTGGGTTAACTGGCAGGACAGGCTGCATTCCTAGAGAGGATCACAATTTTCACTCTCTCTGTGTGTGTGTGTGTGTGTGTGTGTGTGTGTGTGTGTGTGTGTGTGTGCAAATCTCATGATTAACTACCATTTATTTCTCTCTTAACAAAGACAGATTTGCATAATCGGTGAGGCATTTCCTGTGTTTGCAGAGAGAGAGAGAGAGAGAGAGGTGTCTTATACTGAGTTCGGCGGGCTACTCTGACTGGCAGCAGCAGCACTCCAGGGTTTCCCGCAGCCTGGCGTCTTTTCTGGCGCTATCCAGTGGAGAGGTTGCTGCCAGCCAGGGTCTGGAGCTTGGCGGAGGTCCTTCCGCTGCTCAGCACTGCAGGCCAAGAAGTGAGCCGCCGCAACTCCTCCTCGCCAAGGCTCGGTGCTGCTCCCGATGGTGCCCTTCTTCAAAGACTGCTCCTTCTTCTTGTCTTCGCTCCCCACATGCCCGTGGTGGAGACCGACGTCGCTGCAAAGCCCAGAGACCGTCGGTCGAGCATTTGCTCCCTCGCGGGCGGCGGCTGCCTGGCCAGGCCGCCCTGGGTCCACTTGACAGCAGCAGCAGCTCTACTGCCCCCCCCCCCCTGGCTTTGATCAGAGGCCCCGCGATTTGGGACACGTTCAAAGAAAGGAGTCTTCCTCGCTAAGCCTTCCGCACCTCCTCGGGCCCTTTTCGCCCCCCCCTCCTGGGAAATAAACAGCTCTCAACTTCCCCCCCCCCCACATCACCTGCATTTTAATTGTGGCTGTGTCTGGGCTGGCGGTCAAAATGGCACAGCAGCTCCAGAGGGGAGGGCAGCAAAAGTCGTTCCCCCCCCCCCCCGCAGAGAAAGCTGCACATATCTTGGTCCCTTGTTTGTATATTTTGGCCTCTCCTGTTCACAAGAAGAGAAAAAAGAGGGCCCTGGGTAAGAAGACACCTTTCCGCAGTGGTCGGCGGGCCAGATGTCTCCAGAAGGCCCACCACAAGCAGGGCATGAGGGCGTCTCCCATTCTTGCTCCCCAGCAAGGTATACTGCCTCTGAACCTGGAGGTTCCGTAGCACTGTCACGACCAAACACAATACTCCTCCAGCAGGGTTCTAATATTCGGAGAAAGGGCAAGGTAACTTGGCACCTGTTACACCAGGGCGGCCTTTGGCGTTGGTTTCATGCTTTCTCCCGCATACGAACGCTTGTAACGCGTGAAGGCGAAACGCCAGCTTCATATAATCATAATCATACTGATAATGCGCACTCCTTCCTCATCCTGGTTCACAAAGCATCGCTACACGCTACGGGGCATGCAGCAAGCAGGCACCAGCAAAACGCACTTGGGCGAGTCTCCGAGCCCCTCGTGGTGGCATCGATCTGGGCGGCTCTGGGGCCGGCCGCTTTGTGTGTGGCTTGGGGGTCCTGAAGTGGGCTTTCTTCGCCCAGCCTCTGGGCCGGCTGCTGGGAGAGAGGGCGGGGAAGACGGAGGGAGTGGAGCTGCGGAGCAGGCGGCGGCGGCGGCGGAGGGGAGGAGCCGGCAGGAAGAAGGGGGCTTGTAAGGCGAGCGGAGAGGGAGAGGAAGGAGGCGGAGGCGCAAAGTGGGCAGCGCAGGCGGAGGGGAGCCGGCCGCGCTCCAGGGAGCGGCACTCGGAGCGGGGCTGGCGGACTGGCAAGATGCACCGGCTGACGGGTTGCGCGGGCTCCCTGCGGCCGGTCTCACCCTGCAGCTCCCGCTGAGATCCCGTTGCCTCTGCAAGCTGTGCACGCCGGGCGGCTCCTTGCAGGCGCTGAGCGGGGCGCAGGCTCGGGGATGAAGGCGAGCCCGGAGCCGGGGCAGCAACAGCAGCAGCAGCAGCAGCAGCAGCAGCAGCAGCAGGGCCCGGCGGCGGGGCGCGAGGCCGATGCCCGCTGGTCTAGGGACGGCAGCAAGAGCGAGACGACGGAGGCGGAGCGGCTGCGCACCCGGGAGCGCCTGGAGGCCACCCTCGCCGGGCTGGCGGAGCTGGAGTTCCTGCGCCAACGCCAGGAGCTGCGCGTCAAGCGCCTGCTGGGGGCCGCCTCCGCCGCTGCCGCCTCCGCTGCAGGGATCGGCTCCGGGGAGCAGCCGGGAGATGGAGCCGGGAGCGCCGGCGCCCCTCGCAGCTTGGAGGAGAAGTTCTTGGAGGAGAACATCCTGCTCCTGCGGAGGCAACTGGTGAGCCGAGCCGAGTCGGAGCTGCGCGGGCCAGGCTGGGGGGGGGGGAGGGCTTGAGGGTGCTGCCTGCGGAGACCCCTGCTGGACCCCACCGGCTGAAGAAAAAATGGGGGCAGGGGCGGGGAGGCTGGAGGTCAGGCGCCTTTCCACCTCCCAGTCTGGTTTCAGTGCTTGGAGCATGTGCCGAGAGTGTCCTTGAGCGCGGGCAGAGTGTCTTTTCCATCGCTACCAGTCTGCCTCGACGTATCTGGGACTGGGCTAGCATATCACACAGGAGGCGGCCAAGCTTGAGCTGCAGCTTCTCTCTTTCTAGACGCTGGGGGAGGGAGGATGGCCCCCTTCTTTCGCCCAGGGAGACTCCCTCCTCCCTGAGGAAGGAGGTTGATGGAGAGCGCCTTCTCCCCTGAGCAGCGTTTCTGCCAGATTAATTCGTTTGCAGATTACAAGTGTGTGTGAGAGGGGCTGGGTGGGTTGTACTGGCTAGTGGTGCTAACATGAGAATGTCTCCCAGTGCGGAATTCTGGATGACTGGGATGCATAGGGGGCAAGAAGGAGGATACTGGGTGAGGTTGGGGACATACTGCAGTGGGGTGGGGTGAATGACTGCAACTGGATCTCAATGGGTAGAGGTCACGATAGGCAATGCTAAAGGCACATTGAGGTACCTTCTTCATTCTGCTCCGAAGCAAACTGAGCATGAGGTGGGGTGGCCCCAGGTACCCCTTGTCGAACAAAGACGCCCCTTTCTTCAGTGCGCCAGTGTGAACCACACAGCATGGAGTGGCTGCCCCTTGTCTGGGTCTTCCCCCTTGACAATGTCATCATGGGTTGTGGTTCCACCTTCCCTAGGCAGGACAAGCCAGCCCCCCCCCCCCTCCAGCCTGCTACATCCATCCTAGCATGCCCTTCACTCACCCTCTTCTGGACTAACAATAGCTAGATGCTCGTGTAGAGTGATTAATTGCTGCAGCTTCTAAATGAGGGTTATTTTTTGTCATCACCTGGCACTGAAAGCCCCCCCCCCAGGGAATAGCTTCCCCTCCCCTAAATTCAACGCCCCCCCCCCCCAACTGTTTCTCTCCTCTTTGGTGTTGCAGCTGATCTGATCCTTTTCACTGGAGATCTGGTCACTTTTGCATAAGGGGGGGCATGAAGGAAAAGGATTGAGGAGGAACACACCTCTCTGTTGAGAGTGTTGGATGCTGAGTATCGGAGGGGCTGCTGTAGGGAATGTTTGCCTTCTGCAGATGTGAACAGCGGATGTGTTGCTAGTAACAGTGTTGGGGGGGGGGGAGAAAGCATTTATCTTATTGGATTTCTGTCAGTGATGGGGGCCTTTGCAGGCTGCATTCATTAGCAGTTAAAAAGGGAGGGAGCCATCGGGCAGACCATCAGATAGTTCCTATAGTCTCCATATGCTCCAAGGAGTCAGAATCCATGTATTTTGTTATACCCTTCTTTTCTAGGGTATAAGATCAGCTTCCAAAACAGCTTTCAATTATAATCCACAAATAGGTACAATGAGTTAGAGATCCACTGAAGTGTTTGTGGCAATCTCTTCTGACAGCCAGTATCAAAGTCTTGGTTTCAGACCCTCCCCTCCAGAACAGGCGATTGCTGATCATAAAGATGGAAACAGCTGCCCTGGGTAGAGCTGCAAAGTCTCCTGGCGCACTTGGTGGTACGAGACTGGATCCATGCTCTTCCCTAGAGGGAAAGGGGAGAAGTAGTAGGAAGGCAAATACTACTGGTCTGGAGCATGGGGTTGCGTCCCTTAGGACAATGGCTGCCATCTTCCTGGAAAGTCCCCTGCACAGATCCCCAGGGAAACAAGCAGGAGCAGCTGCGCTGTTGCATAGCTCTGTTCTCTTCAGTGGGAAACGAGAGAATGCCTTCTGCAGAACCAAACGTTTTCCTAAAAAGTCTGCCTCGAAGAGGGCGGCTGAGTTGCGGAGGAAAAGTCAAAATCCCATGCTCCTTTGCTTGGCGGATGGCTCCTAGCTGAGGTGGTTGTGTTCCAGCCTGCACTGGAGGATTTTCCCAGGGGTCTTTGCCCACTGCAGTGAAGGAATTTTCGCTCCTGTCTTGGGACTTGTGCCACGTGAAATTCCTGCTGGATTGTACCTGCTGTTCTGAAGGATTTTCGGGGCGCAGGAGAAGCTGTGGTCTGTGCCCAAGCGATAATAAAAAAGAAGGAGCTGTCATAGCTCCAGAGAAATGAAGCTTCTGTCTAGGCAGTTTGTGAGCAGGGGGCTGGTCGTGCTTTCTGCGCCAGAGACATCTGAGGTCCACGCCAAAGTAGGGCACATTTTCACTCAGCCCCCATAGCCAAGTCAATGGGAAAAAAACAACCAGTAACACGGCTGGAAATGTGCTCCTTTGGTATGTTTTACTTGAACCCATTATTAAGGGTCTTTTTGGTTTGTTTGCTTTTTGCAACTCATTGTGTTTAAAGTATAACTTCTGGGACAAGGAGCAATGTTGGGTGGCACGCAGAAGGGTGGTCATGGGTACCGTGGTGCGGAGCCGAGATGGAGGAGCTGGCAAATATATTTATTTATTTATTTATTTGAAAAAAAAAAAAACCCGCCTTATCCTATGCCAAGGCAAATGCCCAAGGCGGCTTACAACAAGGATTAAAATACATATTTTAAAACAATACATACAATAAATTAAAAACAATAAAATCCACTGGGGCGGCGGTGACAAAATGGAGCAGAGAAGCAGCAAAGCAGAACATCTTGAGACACTGGAGTCGGACAACAACCCATCACCCAAACACTAGACGAAACAGAAACGTTTTGAGCCCTCGCTAAAGGCCATGAGGGAGTGGGTAGTTCTTAATTCCCCTAGCAAGGAGTTCCACAATTGTGGCGAGCACCACAACAGAGAAGGCTCACCCACGTGTTGCCATTCCCCTAACTTGAGACAGAGGTGGCACTCGCAGGAGAGCCCCCTCAGATGACCTAAGAGAGCGGGCCAGAATGTATGGGAGAAGGCGGTCCCTCGGATATCCTGGACCCAAACCATGCAGGGCTTTGAAGGTCATTACCAGCACCTTGAATTGGGCTTGAAAATTAATGGGCAGCCAGTGCAGCCGCTGAAGCAGCGGTTCAACAGAGTCAAACCGCTTAGCTCCAGTGACCACCCGGGCTGCTGCATCCTGCACTAATTGCAGTTTCCGAACCATCTTCAAGGGCAGCCCCACGTAGAGCGTGTTACAGTAATCCAGTCTTGAAGTCACTAAGACGTGGACCACCGTGGTCAGGTCCGATCGACTCAAGTACGGCCGCAGCTGGCACACCAGCCGAAGCTCTGCAAACGCACCCCTGGCCACAGCCGCCACCTGGCTTTCCAGGGAGAGCTGTGAATCCAGAAGTACTCCCAAACTGCACACCCGTTCCTGCAGGGGGAGTGCAACCCCATTCAGAATGGGCAGATGACTCAGTACTTGCATTGAGGATTTCCTGACCAGTAGGACCTCTGTCTTTTCTGGATTCAATTCAGCCTGTTAGCCAGAGGCGTCGCTATGGTAAAGGCGGTACTGTAAGTTGAGCGCCGTCCTAGTCCCCGTTTACAAGCCTGCATGAGGCGGCCCCTCCCCCTCACCGTCTGAGCCATTGCGTGCGGAGAAGGCAGTGGGCAGGGAGTGTGCTCCCTGAGGCATCTGGTGGGGCCACTGTGTGATACAGGAAGCTGGACTAGATGGGCTTTTGGCCTGATCCAGCAAGGCTCTTCTTATGTTCTTATGTTATGCCTCAGGGAGCACAAGACAACAAGATAATCTGTTTCCCGTTGACACTCCCTTGCACCTGGGACAGAGAAAACCCACTTCTAAAACCAGGAGGTTGCTTATGGCTTGTAACCTGTGATGGTCTTTTCCTCCATGAATCTGTCCAAACCCCTTTTAAAGGCATCTAGGCCAGGTGCCATCACCACATCCTGTGGCAAGGAGTTCCACAGATGAATTACACACTGGGTAAAGAAGTATTTTCTTTTGTCTGTTCTAACTCTCCCTCCACTCAATTTTAGTGCATGTCCCCTGGTTCTGGTGTTGTGCGAGAGGGAGAAGAATTTCCCTCTATCCACTCTCTCCATCCCATGCATAATTTTATACGTCTCAATCATGTCCCCCCTCAGCCGCCTTTTTTCTAGGCTGAAAAGTCCCAGACGCTGTAGCCTTTCCTCATAAGGGAGGTGCTCCATCCCACGAATCATTCTGGTTGCTCTTTTCTGCACCTTTTCCAATTCAACTATATCCTTTTTGAGGTGTGGTGACCAGAACTGGACACAATACTCCAGATGTGGCCTTACCATCGATTTGTACAAAGGCATAATGATATTGGCCGTTTTATTCTCAATCCCTTTTTTAATGATCCCGAGCATGGAATTGGCCTTCATCACAGCCGCCGCACACTGGGTCGACACTTTCTTCGACCTGTCCACCAGCACCCCAAGATCTCTCTCTTGATCCGTCACAGACAACTCAGAACCCATTAGCGTATATGTGAAATTTTGGTTTCTTGCCCCAATGTGCATCACTTTGCACTTACTTACATTGAAGCGCATCTGCCATTTTGCTGCCCATTCTCCCAGTTTGGAGAGATCCTTCTGGAGCTCTTCACAATCCCTGCTGGTCCACCACCTGGAAAAGTTTAGTGTCATCTGCAAACGTGGCCACCTCACTGCCTATCCCCGACTCCAGGTCATTTAAGTTGAAAAGCACCGGTCCCAAGACCGATCCTTGGGGCACACCACTTTTCACCTCTCACCATTGTGAAAATTGCCCATTGACTCCCACTCGCTGTTTCCTGGTCTTCAACCAGTTCCTAATCCACAAGAGGACCTGCCCTCTTATTCCCTGACTGTGGAGTTTTCTCAGGAGCCTTTCATGAGGGACTGTGTCAAACGCCTTCTGAAAATCCAGATATATAATATCCACGGTCCTTTGTGAGGTTTTAATCCCAGCCAAATGACAACTTTCCTTTCTCTCACAGAAGATGGATTGCAAATATCCCAGCAGCTCTGTTCCCAAGAGCCCAGCCAATCAATGTCTGAGACGTTATCAAGATCCAGTATAGATGCATGTGTGTATAAGGCAGGAACAGATCTTTTTTGTATGAGCTGAGTGTATGGGGAAGGTAGAAAACTCATGTTCATATCCAGCACCTATAATTCCAGCCACAGAACCAGTGGTCCTTATTTTCTTACATTGATACCTTCCTCCAAGGAGCGCAGGGTGGCTTCCATGGTTCCCCCCCCCCAAAAAAAAACCCTCACCTAATGAGTCTCATGGCTAGGTTGTGATTTGAACCTGGATTTCCCAAGTCCTGTTCTGTCACACTAACCACAACATCACACTGACTCCCTTTGTAGGAAAGAGACCAAAGTGGAGCAAGTAATTTGTGGTACTTGTACACTGTGGTACGTGGACACTGTAATTTCTCCAGAACTGGGTAGAAAACATCTGTAGTGCAAACTAGAAAAGCGTTTGAAAAGTCACCCCCCTCCCTTTCAAGGTGATTGTGTGCTACAAGTTAGGTTATGTGTGGGCAAGCAAAATGGTTTTGGGGCGAGTGACTTTTCTGCAACAGCATCAGAGCCGCTGTGGCTTGCGTGGTGCAGATGAGGCTCTCTTCCCCCCCGCCCCCCGCGTGGGTTGTGCTTTGAAGGCTGCATCCGGCCCAGGGCTCTCTAGGTGCCCAGCTTGCAAACAGTTTCACATCTTTTCCCCCACAATCCAGGCCAACATCGTCCACCTTTTAAATAAAATCTTCGACTCCTTCATGTGAGGGGGAAGAAATCAAAGCTTTGGGCAAGTCAGTGTGGAATGTTCTTCCGGTAGTTGGTCCAATGCCCTCTCCTGTACAATGGAACTGGAGGCTTTAGGGAGGGCTGTGGGGTCTGCTTCTGGCAGGGGCCACAGTCTTTGGGGGAGTCTTCAAGACGGGACCTTTTGGAAACTGAGCGAGAGCTTCTTATCCCTGATCTGCAGGCAAATCAGCTTGGGGAGTACACGGTCCTGGTCTGTGTGACGTTCCAGGGTGGTGGACACACGACATCCTGTCTGCTCAGATGCCCCTTGGACCTGGTGGAGCCAATGTGACTTGGGTTCCTGTTGACGACCTGCTCACCTTGAGCCTCAGTAACTTGGACAGTTGGACTTGGAAGATCCAGCCAGATGTCAGCCCAGGTGCTACAGGGAAGCGCTGGCTCCTGTCAGGGTGTGATGCTTCCTTGAAGGCCAGAAAATAGGTAGCAAGGAGGGTGAATTAGGTGAGAAAACTGGAACAGGTCAGATGGAGACAGGTTGAGGTGACAGAGGCTCCATTTTCAGGTCCACCCTCAAAACTCACCATTTCCATGAAGCTCTAAACCTTTATCCCTGGTGGTAATAACGCTGAAGTACTCACAACATCATTCGCTCATCTTCAACGCTTCCGAACGGTTCCTTGCTCTCTTTCCCCTTCTGGCAACATTTAGATAGCGATATTTAGATCTGGAGGCAGAGCCCTGGTCTCTCTTGCTTGTGAAATTCTCTAACGCTCCATTTAGTGCTGAATTAGTTGTGCTGAATTGCTGCTGCTGCTGCTACTACATATAAGGCAAAAGTAGTATGAACAAGGTTCAGCCTGAAACTCTTCCATTGCATAGAATCTATAGCTACCTGATGGTATCATGTCACAGTGAACTCCAACCACGTGGAATGTGCAGGGAAAGATTTCTGTAGGCAGCTGCTGGGCGTGGTGAGTGGCAGGGTGGTGGTGGTGGTGGAGGTGGATCTCCCTGATGTGTGGAGGTCTTGCTGTAGGAATCTTCTGAATTGCTCAAGATCTCTCCAGACTGCACATAGCTGGAGCTGATGGTGAGATGCTTCACACAATCAGGGGATCAATGCTGTAAGCATTTCTATGTGTTATCAAACCCCCCCCCCCTTTTTGTGGAGCTTATGCCTTGTGGAAGTGTTTTTTGGCCGCTTCCATATGACTGGTGTGATGTGTAAACTGACTCTGAGCTAGTGAGTTGCTATGAGATCTGGCAGCAGGGCCTGGCGGAATCCATTGCCTGGTCTTCCAGCTCCCTGAAAGCGACTGCGAGCCATGCTGAAGCCTCGGTTTCCTCAGTGGAGAGGAGTTCCAAAGATCTGGGTTTTAGCTCTGCAGTGCTTGGTATTTTGGCATACAGACATTGTGGCTTTTCTTATTCTGCCGCCATGAGGTCCAGTTTAGTGCAGTGGATAAAGTGTTGTACTTGGACTATACTGACCTGAGTTCAAATCCCACCCTGCAGCAGAAAGATCTGAGGCTGGATTCACACCACACGAATCCCGGCGCGTTACGGAGATGCGCGGAGCTCTTTGACAGCATCTCGGAAGCAAGCGGAGCAGCTGCGATCTCCCGCGTACAAGATGGGGAAACCCATCTTTTGAGGGGGCGGGTTTGCGGAGCTAGGGGGCGGGTTCGCGGAGCTACTGCAGCCACCAATCGGATGAGAGGGGGGGAGAGTGGTTGCATGCCAATCAGAACTATTTCCAATCTGTAAGCTGCGCTTTCTTAAGAAGGCGGGACAACAGGCGGGAAGACACTCCTTCCGACCAGCTCTGCGCGTGGAGGCAGGGGCAGAGGCCTCCGCGCCGGGATTCGTGTAGTGTGAATCCAACCTCAGGAGCCAGCTCTGAAATTAGCCCCACCTTTTGTGTAAATACATTTCCCTCCCCCATGTTAATTCTGTGACTTAAATCACTTTACTGAAGCTGCTGTTTGTGCACAACTTGTGCTCAGCATTTTTCTCCTCTGTAGCTAGTAGCAGCTTCAGGGGGCGAGGGGAAAGGATTCGGTAGAGGTCAGGGCCGTGCCTTCCCAGTCAAATTGCCGTATCTGTGGTGCTGTGCGAGCCTTTCCAGGGTTCTCAGCTTGCCACATGAGGTTCCAGACCCCCTGGCTGTGGCATTGGTGCAACTAGAGGAATGACAGACCTGCTCTGTCAACAGCCCACAAAATAAACTTGTGTCTCTCAAGTTTGAGAGGAAAAGACTCATGGAGGAAAAGACCATCACAGGTTACAAGCCATAAGCAACCTCCTGGTTTTAGAAGTGGGTTTTCTCTGTGCCAGGTGCAAGGGAGTGGCGACTGGACACAGGTATCTTGTTGTCTTGTGTGCTCCCTGAGGCATCTGGTGGGGCCACTGTGTGACACAGGAAGCTGGACTAGATGGGCTTTTGGCCTGATCCAGCAGGGCTCTTCTTATGTTCTTAAGTTAATATGTTCAGGGATTTCTTTATTCAAACCATCATTTATTCAAATTTAACTTATTCAAATCATCATTTTGTATCTATGAGAACTAATTTTGTGAATTCCTTTTCAGTCTTAATTTAGTTTAGAAATTCTGCAGGACCCTGTATGAACAATCTGTAATAACAGGGCACTTTAGTTTTAGAATGTATATTTGATTGTCATAATTGATCATTGTAATGTAAAATATCTTTTTTGAAGCTTTTCTCTGATGAACATTCTTTGCTGAAAATGCATTGCAATGTGGTAACTGATTAGCAGCGCAATCCTGTGTAACTTTGCACTGGTATAACAGTAGATGCACTGGTGTAAGTGCACTTATATTGGTATAATATATAATATATTGGTATAAGTGCACTTACACCGGTGCATCTGCTGTTACACCGGTGCATCTACTGTTACACAGGATTGCGCTGTAAATCCCTTTTGCAACCGCTTCTTATAAGGGGGACTGGTCTTCCCCCCCCATTCCTTACTCTTTCCTGCGCCTCATGCAGGAAAGAGTAAGGACTGATTTGACACAGAATCAGCCCATATTTGTGTCAGATAGTCATTATCCACTCGCAAACTTGCCATTGGTGGGAATGTGTTTGGAATAGTTGTGTGACAGTTGCTCAGCTCTGCAGTGGCGTCGCTCTAGGTGGGGCGGAACGCTAAGTTCCGCCCCGCTCTGAACCCTTCGTTACTTTCCTGCACGAGGCGCCATGCCCCCTCGTCGTCGGAGCCATGCAATAGAGCGAAAGCAACGCGCGGGGAGTCTCTTGCGCATTGCCTTCGCTCCATTGAATGGTTCTGACGACAAGGGGGCGTGGCACCTCGTGCGGGAGAGTAACGAAGGGTTCAGAGCGGGGCGGAACTTAGCGTTCCGCCCCACCTAAAGCAACGCCACTGCAGCTCTGTATGTGTGTCCACATTCTTTCTTGTATATTTCCAGACCTGTATATTTCCAGGTCTGTTAAGCATGGCTGTCCCTTTCCATAGCTAACTTTTCTGTGTTGGTTGCTAGGCATGCAAATAGGTCTGAAGTGAGAAGAGCAATTGTTAGAAATTCTTGGCTTTCTAACGCAGGCAAGCATTGATATTCCCTATTTGCAGAAGCGTCACGGGGGTTGGTGCGGTGAGCCCCAGGGGTACCTGAAGTTCTTCCAGCGCTGTGCTTGCCGCTTTCGCCAAGCGTGGGTTGGGCCCTCCTGCCCTCCCTGGCTCCGTACGGCTCTGAAATGGCCTTGAAAACGGAGCGGGGTGTGTGGTCGGAGCCGCGTGACATCATGCCCGGTGTCACGTGGGGGGCGTAGCGGCAGTGGCCCCTCCCACGTGGGGGCGCACCGTCGTCTCTGCCTATTTGGGGATGAAAATTGCAAGTTTCCCGTAACGCAGCCTCTTTCCTTCCCTTTAACCTTTCTGGTGGTACCTCATGTGCCCATATCAGCAGAGGTGTTTAAGGAGGGTGGACTGACAGGGAGAAGTGTCAGGTGTGTGGGGCATCATTATACAAATCCAGCAAAGGTGCCAACTTGGCAGCCAAATGGAGCATTCTCATCCGCAACAATCAGAAGCGACTGCCTCAAAGTGTCACCTTGAAATGTGCTTTCTCAAATGGGATGCAGCAAAACATTGCAGCGTACAAAGCAAAATACATGTAAAAGCTTTATACAACTGGGTGGGTGATGGATAGATATAATTATAAGATTCAGAAAGAAAACTGATTACTCTGACCTGAGGTTAATGAGCTTACTTTAAACTCATTCTTTCTAGCAGTTTGCATCAAGAATCAAGGCTGTCTTTGCAAAACTGTTTAAACATTCTTGTTATTTTGAGAAAGTAATGCATTTGGGTAATGGGGGCAGAAAGGGGAATTAGTTTGTGCGCGTGCGTGCATGCTTTTATTGCATTGATCCAACTTTTCTAATCTTTCCTACAGATTCCGTGGCCGGGGCTCACCTCAGGGGACGTTCATCCCCTTCCCCGGAGTAAGCACTGGAGGCCCCAATGGGCCTCCTTGGATGCACGCCAGCTCTGGAGCTGGTGCACAACCGGGGAGGCTGTGTAAGGCCAGACCGGCCCAATCCAGTGCCGATATCCCCACCCCCTCCCAGGCCGGGCTGGCCAATGGCCCCCTCCCCAGCCACCCCAGCCCACCCTCCTGCCACCCAGCGCAGGACTCACCTCTGCCTGGTGGCATGCAGTCTGGAGGGTGGCCGAGTAAGTGGGGTCAGCCTCCGCACTGGCACCACTTACTCACTGGGTGCCGCGAAAGTGCTTTATGGCACTTTTGCGACACCCAATGCCGGCAGAGCAGGAGCTCCGTCGTCGGCGTTAATCTGCGCAGGATTGCACTCTTATAAGGATATAGATCTGTGATGTACAACTAAGGTCATAATGGAATGTGCATTATAAATATAATGAGGTTAAATTCCTAGCCTAAGACATTCAGACTCACATGGTGTCTACCTTGGGCTTTTTACTGTGTCGAAAACTGTTGGGCAGTATATCCAGGGTTATGTGACTGCTGTGATTCGTTAGAAGCACATAACTTACCACTGAATGCAGAATTTAGCTTCTGTAGAATCTCAGCTTTCGTGTACAGGGTGTGTCTCCCTCCCCCTATTTACAGTTCCCCTATCCCCGGATTCACTTGGCCAATCCGAATTGAGTCTGAAAATACTTGATTTGGATTGGCTGAAAGACTGAGAGGACAGAGAGAGCCAGGAGAGACGACAGAGAGAGCAATTTCATGGTCAGTGTAGATAGGAAGCGGCGCAGGGTGAAGCAAAGGCCGGGTTTGCTTCGTTTTGCTTTGCGCTGCACCAATGCCACGGGTGGTGTGTCACAGTCTTCACTTCACCTTTGGAGGACTGCCAACGGCAAAGCCGAGCCTCACCGTGCTACTAGAAACCATGTTTGGCTATCACATCTAGCCAAAACACGTGTGCTCTTGTTAACCGTTGCATCCCATTTGTTCTTTGTTATGCCTGACTGTTTCCTCTTTTGTCATTCCTGTAGAACTGCTTGAGAAGGAGAGATGCTGGCTTGTTAAATCAGTTGCAAGAGCTGGACAAGCAGATCAGTGATCTGAGACTGGATGTTGAAAAAACAGCGGACGAGCACCTCGAGACAGATAGTCGTCCCAGCTCAGGTAGGTGTTTTGGGTGGTCCAGACAGGGCTGTTTGTAAACACTTTTGGATCCTCAGAGTCTGAAATGGAAGTTTTACAGGTCATCGCATAACAGCTTGATCTTGCCTAAGATGCAGCGGCCGGCCAAAATGGACAGCCGCTGAATCCTAGGCAGGATGCGGCCAGCGAGGCCGAGTCTCACCTCGGGGGAAGGGGGCGTCCCAACGGGCCTCCTTGGATGCGCGCCAGCTCTTTAGCTGGTGCACAACTGGGGATGCCATGTAAGGCCAGCTCGGCCCAGGAAGGAGCTTGGGGTATCAACGCAGCCCAGCGCCGATATCCCCTCCCCCCCAGGCCTGGCCAGCCAATGGCCCCCTCCCCTGCCACCCCAGCCCGCCCTCCTGCAGACCGGCGCAGGACTTACTGTGTCAACACCCCTTATACACAAAGCGGCGCAAAAGTGCCTTCCAGCACACGCTCCGCCTGCCTAAAGTTACGTTGGATTGGGCCCTAAGACTCCTACAGCAACTCTATGCATTGCGCATGGATGCCTTCTTGTCTGTCCACATGGAGGGTTGTGCATAGACCCCAGTCAAGACCGGCAACAGAGTGAGCCAAGGGTGTGGTGTCTTATCCCCTGTTACCACGGCAACCTTGGGAGAGTGAACTGCGGCTTTAAGGGTGTCATCTAGTCGGCGGACCTCCAAGGGCCAACCCTTGCTCAGCAGGCCCTATCAAGTCCTGGCCTCAGATCTCGCTCCTTGGCCTGTGCAAGCCCCCCCCCCCCCCCCAGTGCGATGGCACTGCCTGAGCCCCTGTTCTGGCATTTGAGGCCTGGCAGCAAAACCCAAAGTCCGCCAGTGCCTCTTCCTGCAGGACCTGTTGGTTTGACTTCCTCCTGACTTGTGCTCCAACTGGGCAGCTGCTGGTATCGGTTCAAAGTCTTCCAGCAGGTTTCGAGTATGGTCAAGGCGGATGTCCTTCAGGGTCTGGAAGTCCGTGCATTGGCTCTATACAGGCCGTTGGCATCAAGACTCCAAGGCAGGCATAACGTGCTCTGGGTTGGCGAGGCCAGTCAGCAGCTGTGCCTCTGGGAACAAGCTGTGAAGTGGTGCTAAAGGAGCGCTTTCCGCTGGAATGCCTATAAGGAATTGCACAGTGACGTTTCTTGGGCCACTCTTTTGCCCCTGGTGTTGGCGACTCTTCCTTACTCTTCTCCTCGGCTACAGGCAAGGGCAGTTGCTTCCAAAAAAAGAAGGAATAGCAATGCACTGATTTCTTTCTTCTTCCTGGCATGGAAAAAGCAGGTCTTGCTGCGGGGGGGGGGGGGGGGGGGCGGGTGGTAGCGCCTGTTCCTTTGCCAAGAGTATGTGGCTAGGTGGGGGCTCTGGAGTTGTGGCTGGCTGAGAAAATTGGGGACAAGTGCAGACAGGGTGGGACTTCTTCATCCATGGTCCTGGTCAGAATAAGCTGTGAAGTGGTGGCCCTGAGGCCAGCTACCTGGTCAACCACAGGCCCTTGGAACAACACCCTCACTTTCCCGTTTTATGTTCCAATAGAATTTTGGGCTCCGGAGTGAGATGCTGGCGCTCAACACTGTTGCCTAATAGTGCAAATTTTAGGGCAGCCCAAGCCTCACATGGGATCCTCATACATTTGATGTGGATATTCTAGCAATCAACCCTACATTAAACATTTCATTTTTTTGTTTTTGTTTTATGGGAAGTGGATTGGAAGGGTGGGGTGTATTTTATTATTTATTTTATTTTTCACATTTTTATACCGCCCTTCCTCCAAGGAGCTCAGAGTGGTGTACGTATTTCCTCCCCTCCTTTTTGTCCTCACAACAACCCTGTGAGGTAGGTGAGGCTGAGAGATGGTGACTGGCCCAAGGTCACCCAGGAAGCTTCATGGCTGAGCGGGGATTTGAACCTGGATCTTCTAGGTCTAAGTCCGACTCCCAAACCACTACACCATCCATCCATACATACATACATACATACATAGGCAAGTAGAAAGCAAGCTGCAAGAATCCAGATATTCTCTGCATGTGAATGTTTAATATTGGTGCTTGATATCTGATGCTTGATGTTTTCCGTATTTGATGTAGCCATTGATATTTGTCCGTAATTGGATAGCTAACATGAAATGGTATTTGGCAGCTGATGGTGTATAAGATACCAAATGTTCATGCCTGCCAAAATCAGAAACAACCAAGGTTTGAAGCACTAGAATTTTCAAATTGTGAGGCAGAATTTCACATGAAAGTGTGAATGATGAAATATGATGTTTGGGCAAATTTCAACTATTTAAATAATAATAATAATAATACCAGTACCAATATTCCAATTGTGAAATACACAATTGTGTGTTGTCCCTTTCAAGGAACTAGATATGACGTGTTTGCATGTCCAGCTGGACGTTTTATACCATGAACCAGGACTAGTTTTTAATGGATGCTTTTGTTTTTAATAGGGTTTTATGAGCTGAGCGATGGGGCTTCCGGGTCTCTCTCCAACTCCTCCAACTCTGTCTTTAGTGAATGCTTATCCAGCTGCCACTCCAGCACTTGCTTCTGCAGCCCTTTGGACGTATCCTTGAATAGCTCCGATGGACGGCCTAAGTCTGCAGGTAATGATGATAATATCTGTATTTATATACCGCTTTTCTGTCGTCAGATTTCTCCACTGACTTTATTCAAGGCGGTTTACACAGGCAGGCTTTCCTAAATCCCTGTAGGGATTTTTACAATAAATGTTCTATTTGCATAGATCTCGTCTTCTCCAGCTGTTTCCTTTCAACGGTGTGGTATCTCACTGGCTGCACATGGCTTCCAAGCACATGGCTTGTCCGACAGCAACTCCTCTCTCCCACAGAGGGTCAGCACAGGCTATCTCAGCTTGTCAGCTGAGATATCACAGCTTGTCGGAAGCTTCCGGTTGTCTCAAACCGATCCCATCCTAGTTGTTCTTCAGGCAAGGCGGCAGCTCAACCACTCAATCACACCTCCTGCAAGAACATTATAATACGCTGGATGGCTTTGGGTGGCTTTGAAATGCAGTCTGGCCTTGCGAACTGCCAGCATTTCCCTTGCAGGGCTGGACTTTGCCCACATGCTATAAGTACCTTTACATTCCACCAAGCCAGTTGTGTGGAATCATGAACAAATTCCAGGTCCTGCGGAGTCACAAGCTTCCACGTTCACAGGCTGGCTACCCCTGATTAACAGATGGTGGGGAGCAAACGACAGGCCGAGCCGTCGCCTTTACGCCCTTCTGGTGAGCTTCCAGAAGCATTGACTGACTGCGGTTGGAAACAGAATGCTGGATGAGCACAATTCTGTTAGGGCCGGATCTCCCCGTGTCTCGCCAGGGGAGTGGGCCTGGTTTGTCTTGCACAGACCAGCCACCTCCACCTTCTCCCTGATTGCAGCCTTACGTGGGGAATGTAAATCCAGTTAGTAAGGTAGAGTTGGTTGTCGAGGAAGCAAGGAACATGTTCCCAATCCCTGATATTGCGCTCAAGGTCATGTTCTCCTGGGCATCTGAGTGTTGCTTTCACCGCCTTGAATGGTTCCGAAGGCGAGGGGGCGGGGCCGCTTTGTGCACCGGTGTAACGGAGGGTCGGACTGCAGCGGAACTTAGAGCTCCGCCCCCCCTGCAGCGACGCCAGTGGTGTGACCCAGAGGTTGCTACTGGGGATCCTGGTTGAATTCTCTAATTCCCAGCTAGGAATTGAAAGCATCCCAGAAAGACAGAAATACGTTTTTCCTTGAGGTAGCTTAATGCGGCTGGTGTTGTGTTTGCGGGCCCTTCCCTGGCTAATGTCTTCCATGTGGACTAGTGAGGGCTCAGTGCTGGTAAGTGGACTTCATAGTCTGGTCTGCGGGAGACAAATAACAGCTCTGTTGAGGGGGATTTTTGGCAGAACAGAAAACAGAGCTAGCTTTCCTCTCCTTGTGCACTCCAGTCCTAGTCAGAATTACCCTTCCCCATGGCAATATTTTATGAAAAAAGGGGTGGAAGCACCACAAGTTTAGGCGCAAGTCTAGTTTCACCCTGGATATTGGTAGTTCTGAAACAGCACACCTGTTTCCCCACAGCGAGAGCTGTATGTGTGTGTGAGAGAAAGATTTGTCTCAGGTAGAGTGAAAAACTGAAACAAAACCTTGCCCCATATTGACAAAAATTATAATCTCCTGTTTTGAAACATGATGTAAGCATTCATATCTTTAGTGAAATGTGAATGTTGCCCTCATCTGGGAGGGAGTGGGAGGCTACTTAAAAAAATCCCATGTGGATATTTTTGGTGGGGGTTGAGAGTGAGCTCAGGTGCTAAAACACAGGCTCTGTGGTGTGGCATCGACCCTAAAATTTGAATTCTATAGGACATTCATGAGTATTTTCTGAATTTAGATTTTGAATGCTCTTTTTGATTCTGGTTTGCTTTTCAGAAAGGAAAAGTTTCTTAGAATCTTTACAAGAATCACAGTTGTTTCTCTTTCCATTCAGAAGAGAATCCTTCCTAACTTGTTTCTTTTTCTCCTGCATTTCAGATCTCGTTGGCTGGTTGGAGTGTAACAAAGGAAGCCAACATGAGGACCAGGCTATGGGAATCGCCTCTCATTCTGTGTCCACACCGCATTCCAGTTCCCTTGATGTGATCCCAGAGGTGCATCCAAAGTATCAGTGTGACCTGGTGTCCAAAAATGGGAATGACGTGTACCGCTACCCCAGCCCCTTACATGCAGTTGCGGTGCAGAGCCCTATGTTTCTTCTGCCGGTAACTGGTAATGCCCCGAGAGAAGAGGAAGAGAGAGTTAGCAGCAGTGTCAGTGATGTTTGCATTGGATCTGAGCTTGACCCAGTAAAAACAAGCACTTCCTGTCCCCCGCACAACCCTCATTCCTCATCCTGTCCTACTGCCAGCAGAAAAATAGATGGCTACATCTTGAGTCTTGTGCAGAGAAAGACGCCTTCTGTGAGGACTAACAAGCCAAGGACAAATCTGAACGCAGACCCTGCCAAAGGCATTCTGAGACACGGAAGCATCTGTGCTCGGCAGATAGCTGGTGTTGCCCCTATCAGTGCTCTTAAGAGTTCTAGTCAGGCATTTCCACATTCCAGTGGAACCACCTCCACATTGGATAATGGTGCCTTCTCGCCCATAAAGCAGCATTTGAGAGAACTGGAGCATCTGGAGACCAAAAAGGTGCTTTTACCCATAGTCACCCCACCAAATGCTAACGGTGAACTTCAAAACAAACACTCAACAAGGAATGTCAAAATTCAAGAGACAACACGATGTCTTGTGGCTGTCAAGGGTGACGGCCCCAAGGACAGCGGCCGATCGTTGGTGACATGTCCTAAAGAAAGCCCTTGTCAGCACACGACCCCTCCGAAGGAAAACAAAGCTGCCCAGCTGCCCAAAAAGATGCTGTTTAAAAACAGCGGGGTGCAGGCCACTTGCTCTGCTTCACCCGCTCCAGAGACCAGGCCTCCACTGGATTTCAAGAGTGAGGGGTCGTCCTCCCAGAGCGTGGAGGAAGGGCTACTAGTGAACGCTCAGTACATACCAGCTCAGCCACAAACTGTCCGACTTCACAAAGGCACCAAGAGCATGAAAATTCTCAAAAGCTCTATGGTGAAACACAGGTCCCATCTTGTCACGGTGCTGGAAAATGGTCCACAGGCTGGGCGGGAGAAAGGCAAATCCACCGGCAAGAAGTGTCGCTTCCCTGATGACCTGGATACAAATAAGAAGCCGAAAAAGGCCACCTCGCGAGGGAAGAAGAGCAGCCATTTGCAGCCAGAGACCACCCTTCTGAGCAGGCCTCCTGGTGTGCTTAAATCCATGCTGAGGCCCCATGGACATGGGCGAGAAGCGGTTGTGGCCAAGCCAAAGCACAAGCGGGCTGACTATCGCCGTTGGAAACTGTCCGCAGAGGTGTCTTATGAAGAGGCGCTTAGGAGGGCAAGAAGGCACCGGAGAGAGGCCATCGGGGCCTACCCGCAGGTCCCCCATGCTTACGTCAGCCCCTACGCCTATGTTGCTAGTGACTCTGAGTATTCGGCAGAGTGCGAGTCCCTTTTTCATTCCACAGTAGTGGACACCAGTGAGGATGAAAGGAGTAACTATACCACAAACTGCTTTGGGGACAGTGAATCCAGCTTGAGTGAGGTGGAGTTTGTTGGTGAAAGCACAACAACCAGTGACTCGGATGAAAGCGGGGGTCTCATTTGGTCCCAGTTTGTCCAGACTCTTCCCATTCAGACAGTGGCGGCTGCTTCCGAGCTTCATGAAAATGCAGGCAAGGCCTTTGTTAAGATTAAAGCTTCCCATAACCTCAAGAAGAAAATCCTCCGCTTTCGATCTGGCTCCCTCAAACTCATGACGACTGTCTAAGCATATTCTGCGACAGTCATAAGAAGACACACTTAGGCTGGGGGAATGTGTGTGTGTTTGGGTCATGGCGCAAAAGTTTTTGGTGGGTCTTGGCACACTCATTCAGGACACATGTGACAAGCAGCGCTGGCTCCAAGATTTGGGGGGCACTCCAGAAAAGGCATTCTAGGCGGGCCCCTCCGCCTGCAAGAGGTTAAGTGTTTCGAGTGTCTCCAACCGTTTTCAGATGCCGGCTGGCAGCAGTGCTGGGGCAGGGGGCCCTTACTGGTGTGGTGGGGAGGAAATGCTCAGCTTTCCTAACCTCCGGTGCCACCCATGTCGACCTTGTCTTGATCCCTCGGGGGTCTTCCTCCTATGCTAGTCTTCTTTGGGTTTCTGTAGGCCACGTGCACAAAGGGCAGCCTGGAAATATTTTGAGGTGGTTCCCTGACTGCCAGAATGGCAAACTGGGCCCTTGTTTAGGAGGAGGTTGTCTTTGGGGCAGTGTTGCTTTCCAAACAGATCTGCCTTTGGGTAGGTGGTCTGGGCTTGTCGGAGACCCTGTTCCTCACAATGCCTGCTGTTTCAGGAACATTGCGGGGAAGTTAGTGCCTCGTTAATGAGATACTGACAGTCCCCTAACACAACCGGGAATTGGAGCCTTAATCAGGGGCACTAGCTGCTGAATCAGGGACAAGGCAGCAGGGTTTCTGGTATGTCCCAAGTCCCGTCCTGGGGAAAAATGTCCCGCAAGTGACTGGCCACACATAGCCATATTGGTTAATTGGGATACGTTGCGTGCCTAAAAGGAAATTTGGGTGTGTGTGTGTTCTCCTTCAGACTTTCCTGACCTGGAGGTGAATTTGAGGGCCAAACTAAAGGAGACACCTATTTCTTGATTGGGGTCTGCAGACTTGACTTTTCAAATGAAGGTGGTAGACGCAAAGGGCCCTCGTCTGGGCAGGACCAGGGCGTGGGAGACTTCAAGCCATTTTCCCCATCATGATTCCAAATAGCCCCCTTGAAGCTGCTATTTGCCCCAGGGGAAAAAAATCTGTTAATGGGGCACCAGTATTTCCCAGGTCAAACAGCAGCTGAAGGCAACTAGTTCACATCAGCACCTAGGGGGCTACAGTCCTGATCCAGATCGGGGCCCCACACATCTGCTACTTAAATGTGAAAAGCAAGCATGCTGGCCCCAATCATCAAGGCTAAGCATCTGGTGTAGCCCTGACTCTGTAAGCCATCATGCAAGGGCTATTGATTTTATTTACAAGCCTGGTGTAGCATAGCAAAAAGCTGAACAAAGCCTTGCTCTATGCAGACGCTTGTTTCTGGTGCTGCTTTCCTCTCGGCCGGAGCTGCACTCGCTCCGATGCCAAAACCAAGCTTCCCTGCAGACCTGCCTTGTGTGTGTGTGCAGGGGCTCCTGCGTACATCTCCCTCCTTATTAAGTGAAACAAGGTGCTTCTTGTATATACTTTCCTAGAATGTTTTTTAAATGCACATATTTAAATCTTAATGGACTGCTTACATGATGTCACTTGAACCTCCAAATGCTTGGGTTGATACTAGTGCCTTTTTAAGTGGCAAAACCAAGACCACTGTGCTAGTCTTTAACAAAGGAATAATACCACCCATTTTCAACTGTGACAGCTTCAAGGGCATAGAAACAGATGATTTCTGGAGCCAGTGTGAGTTAAATTTCCCGATTTGGCCAGGGATGGATTGAAAGATATCTTGTGAACCCGATGATGAATTTTCCTTTGGCTTCTACTGGGCCTGGATTCCTACATTTCAAAAAAATCTTTTCTGACTCTAGTCATAGAGGCAGAAACATACCATGAACATTCAGAGGCAAAAGACCAATGGCTGGTTTGACCAGTGGTGGGGCAACTTTAGTCTTCCGTGCCTGCTTTTTTAAATAAAATCAGAACCCCATGCTCCACTGATGTGTGTTACATTTGCAAAGCAAGAGTGTGTATTCAGGATCTCATATGGAACTGGTGTAGCTCATGGGCTAAGGGACTGAGCTGTGAATCAGAACATCTTGGTTGGAATCGTGCCTCTGCCATGAACCCACTATGTGGCCTTAAGTAAGCCACTTCCTTTCAACCTCAGTCTTCCTTATCTGCAATATGGGGCTAATAATACTTACCTTATAGGGATTACAGCAAGGTAATACAGCTGAAGTGCTCTGAGCATTCAAAAGCACGATACAAAATATTTAGTATTATTATTAAGACAACTTGGACTGAATTGGAAGATTGGTCCGTCTAGCCCAGTATCTCCTACTCTGACTGACAACAGTTCTTCATGCTCTCTGCTGGAAGTCTTTCCTAGCCCTGCTGTCTGAGGTTCTTTGAACTGGTATCTTCTGCATATGTTCTGCCTCTGAGCTACGGACCTCTCCCTGTCTATTAACAGGTCTAGGATGCATTTTGTTAACATTACATGATCCCGAATAAGCACTGTTGCTTAAGAACCTAGACCCAGGTCCATCTGGCCCAGCATTTTTTGCAAAACTTCTAGCAGGCACTAGGTGGTCTACCAGGGTTTTCCACCCCTGGTTTGAAAATCTGCTTGGCTGTAAATGAGCACAGTGCAGAGTATGACCTATGGCAGAATCTACTGGGTACTGTGGAATCCTTATTATATATATAAAACTGAAACAAAATATTGCACACATTTTGAAATTCAGCAACATTTCCAAATTTCCACATTTCCACACTTGGTGCCCCTAATGCAGTGCTACTCAAAGTGGGGCATCATGACGCCCCAGCCGGGAAGAAAGGGTTACTACACCCTTAAGGGGCGTGGCAACCCGCGGTGACGATGACGGCGCGTCCAGGATTGCGCTGCCACCGCCACCGCTGCGGACGATAAGGTCCGTTTTACCTGCATTGGTGGGCAGTGGGTGTCTGGCGGGGTGTGTGGGGAGCCTGCGGACCCCTCCGCAGGCCTCCCCTCGCGTTGGAGCAGTGCTCCGACGCGATCGCAACCCACTTCCAGTTTCGCGTAAAACCGGAAGTGAGTTGCGATCGCGTCGGAGCACTGCTCCGACGCTTGGGGAGGCCTGCGGAGGGGTCCGCAGGCTTCCCACACACCCTGCCAGACACCCACTGCCCACCAATGCAGGGAAAATGGATCTTACCGTCCACAGCGGTGGCGGTGGTGGCGTGATCCTGGACGTGCCGTCGCAATCCCTGGGAAGGCCCCGCTGCCACTTAGAGCAGCGTAGGGCCTTCCCAGGAGTTAGGGAACCTCTGCCCTCATGTGTTAGTACTATGAGTAGTAAACCATGGGATTTGCCATCTGTGGTACAAACCCCCCACCTCTTAAGCACAGGATGACAGTAAGCTTTTATAGCCCATATCGCAAGACTGGCATCTACGCAAGGTCTAGAAATATCCCTGGATTTGCAGGGCTCATATTGTCCTCTTGCCCCTTAGTTGCTGCTCTCACTGGTAGTTGCTATTGTCCAGGCCCTGTCTCCCCACAACTCTGTCCTTTACCTGACTTGATCTCCCTGGACACTGGGAAAGGCCAAGAAATCTTGAAGTATATTGTGTAATATTGATGTTGTTGTTTTAACCCACGCAAATATGCATGTCACAAGCATGAGCATCCAGTTGTGTTGATATTTCCGTCAGTGTCCAATAACTGTGCATCATAAGCAGCTGTGTTTTATATCTATATATAAATCATATTGCTTTGTAAATTAATATAATACATCCATATGCTGTAATAAACAATTGTCTTTTAATACTGTGTGATGTGTGATGCCATGATCTGTAACCTGAGTTCTTTGCGGTCTCTGTGCAGGAATTTGCACTTGCACAGAGTACCATCTTGGAACCTTCTAGAGCAGCAGTTCTCAACCTGTGGTACGCGTACCCTTAGGGGTACGCGAACCACGTGCAGGGGATTACGCAGAGGCCCGCCCCTTATCTTGGCGATCTATAGGTAATTAACGCTTAATTAAAATTGTACTTAGTTTCGGAGCCGGAAAGCTCCGCAGACAACTTCCACATTCAGGAATCTCCGAAGCTCCGCCTCTGAGACCTCACAGCCGGAGGTCGGAGCAGCAGCGTGACCTCTGTTGCTTCCATGCTGTTTCCCTCACCGGAGGTTCTCAGCTTCCGCTACCTAGCAGCTACCCAGTAGCTCGTCCGAGCTCCCTCACAGCCTCCCCAGCTGCTTCCACAGCCAGAGCCTTCCCAGCAGAATCTAGAGCTTAGAAAAAGGTGGGAACCAGCTCCTGGCAGCCTCCGTTCAAAGGAGACATCCATTTGCTAAGCACCTGCCTTGGGGTTGGCCTTCAGCTCAGCTCTCCCTTGACTCTCGCTTGGGCAACATCTAGAGAACGTTTCCTCACTTCTGAGCTATTTCAGGAGTGTTTTTCAGAATTCTACTTTTAATTAGGTGCAGGTAGTCTTCATATTTAGTTTGTTATGTCCCCTTAGTTTTCTGCTTGTCTGGAGAGGCCCTTACCTCTTCGCCTCTTCTCTTCTGTGTACCTCTGGAACCTCACAAGCAGGTCATGGTCATCTTGTTTGTTCCTGGCATCTGGTTATCAGAGGGTTGATTTTCTTATCCTCAGTTGATAGGAGACGTTAATGTAGGGTGGCAACAGCCCACATTCCTCTTTTTTTATTCACTTCCTCTTCAGGCATGTGGAGTGTGCCAGCCCTTGCAAACATCTTCTGCCCCTGCTGGTTATATTGGCCAGAGCTACAAGGGACTCTGTCCAAAAGGAGTGGAGGAGGGACTCTGCCATGTGTGTGAATCAGCCCCAGCAGTGGATGGAAGCAAGAATGCTACGGTAGCAGCGGCCTGAAGACCACATGGAACGACAGACACAAATTCAAGGTGGATTAAGTTCAGTATACCATTTGAACCCTGCCGTTGGCCCCCACCGATGCATTCCGCTGGAGAACGCATAGAGGCCTCAGGATCGGAAAACATGTTCAGGAAAACAACATTCTAGTTGCTTGAATGAAACTGAGGGGGACTAGGGAATGGGGAGGGGCCTAGCCCCCTTACCTTTGGGGATAGCTACAGGTTTTCGAATGCATGATTGGGCTAAAACGTAAGTGGAAGCAGAGGTGAGGCTTGTGGATTTCATTAAGGATCCCCCCCCCACCTTTCCCCCCATATCATACTTGGAGTACTGCGAAGTAGGCTGCAGGTGCCTTGCTCTCCCCCCACGCAAATCCCCTTTGAATGTGACCCCATGATGATAGTCCTTTGTCAGGGGGCATTCAGTGTAGCCATTTCTTGACTGGTGGAGAGGAGAGGAAGGAGGGGCTCAGCCTTCCTTAGGATCACAGAGCCTCACATCACCTTTCTAAATGCATCGCACACCCGGGGTTTGAGTAACCAAGAGTTACAATCGAAAACATTTGCTAATGCCAGATATAATGGAAGGAACAGCCCTTCGTAATGCTTCATTTCTGTCAACTTCAGCCCAGGGAAGAATGGACCAATGTTGTTGTTGTTCAGTCGTTAAGTCGTGTCCGACCCTTCGTGATCCCATGAACCATATCCCGCCAGGCCTTCCTGTCCTCCACTATCTTCCTGAGTTCGCTCATTTTCATGTTCGTTGCATCGGTGATGCTGTCTAACCATCTCATCCTTTGCCTTCCCCTTCTCCTTTTGCCTTCAATTTTTCCCAGCATCAGAGTCTTCTCCAGAGAGTCCTCTCTTCGCATTAGGTGGCCAAAATATTTGAGCTTCAGCCTCAGTACCTGTCCTTCCAGGGAGCAGTCAGGGTTGATTTCATTTAGGATTGACTGATTTGATCTCCTAGCAGTCCAAGGGACTCTCAGGAGTCTTCTCCAGCACCACAGTTCGAAGGCATCTATTCTTCGGTGCTCAGTACTGTGTGGCTTTTTGGTTTCGTCCTTCTGATTACTCAGAGGGGGATGGTGCTGATATGGGGGGATAATTTTGATACGCAACGGTTAAAATTACTAACCATCTACTGTTAGTGCTGAGTTTCTTACAGCACAATCTCATTTATTCTAAAGTAATAGAACCCCACTGAATTCAATGTGATTTCCAGGTAAATGCGCGTAGGAATGTGGCGCTCATCTCCCAGTCAAATTGATGAAAGCTCATAGCTCTACTATGCTTTGGCCAGATAATTATGTATTTGAGCAAGCTTTTAAGAGAAACAGCTGTAATTTATAGGGCCAGCATGTGAATAAAGAGAGGATTAATTGATTAATCTATGGATACATTGGGATGTAAATTTAAAAGAATCGTTCTGAAGCAAGAAGCATGATTCTTTGTTTTTAGATGATAGATGCCCATACTGTAGCAGACATCCTAGAAGAGGCATCTCTTCTATGTGTGCAAGAAGTGGGAATACCTCTTTCACAATGGTGCTTAGCACTGGCAATTTATATAAGTCCTTGTATTCAAAATAACATTAAAAAAAACCCTTCTGCTCAATTTGGAGCACTTCATTTGTCAAAATTTTTAAAACCAAGAACTAAGTAATCAAGTACCGTATGTAGCCCTACTAATGTTATAACTTATCTGTTACATTTCCCATCGTTTTATAAAACTCATACATTTTAAGCAATGGTCTTCCAGGAGGTGACTTTTTTTCTCTCATAAATAAACTTCCCCACAATTGGGGTAGCTTTCTCAATCTCTAGCTGGTCAGGGTTTAACCTGCAATCACGATCCTCCTCCTCATCCCAAAATATTTCAAATTGCATCACCAAATCCATCTAATTGCATCACCAAATCCATCAACAAAGTTTTGGAAATCCCAGTCCATCTCCCAAGAGATTTAGTACTGTAAACAGAACACTGTTGGCATAAAGAGCTTCTGGCTTGGCCTTGTGGCTGGAGAGAAAGGCGCCAAGGTGCAAAGACCAGCAGCTTTGGAAAAATTGCTTCTCCTAATTGCAATGCGATTGCATCTTATCCCCTTGTCAAATGGCCGAGTCCCCCTTTAAGCTGAGATACTTAAGGAATTGCCTTTTCAGTAACTAGACAAGAGGAGGAAAATCTCCCCACCATAAAAAGAAATGTGAATCATCATCACCTGATAGCACAAGCAGTCGCAGCATCTTTTCCTTGCACTCTTGAAATAGTTGGTGAAATTTGCTGATGTTATCTCGCACTTAATTGTGTCTGACTCCGTGCAATTTAGCAGAGGAATGTTCCTTAAAAAAAGAGGATGAGAAATGTCTAAGCGGGGCCCAAAGCAGCCTTTGCAACTCTCTTGCCTTGAGCTTTCATACAAGTCAATGACAAAAGGCTGAATTTTCAAGAAAAATCTGGGATAATGTTGGGAAGGTAATAATGGAGGGCATAATTCAGACATCCCTAAGGGAACTGTCAGAAGTGAAGTGAACAGGGCCTTCTTTAGCTTCTCGCATTTTACTTGTATACACCTGCAAATTATTATTTTTAATGCAGTGCCGTTACAAAGCTATAAAGCTTTTTTTGAGCCCATCAGAATTTAGTTGTAGATGGATTAAATTTGTGCTTGTATTTTTTTAAATGTGGGTTTCTGTTTTCCCTGAGTAAAACTTTGTACCACTTCAGGCTGCAGTTGTGGTTACGTGTTTGTTGAAGACACGTTGGAGACAAAACTTAACATGTAGAAAACTAGTGTGCCAGGTTCTGCCTAGCCCTCTCCTTGATGTGCTAGTTTTCTTTGTGCAGGGAGGGTTTTTGTGGAGTACAGTAGTATTCAGAATGTAACATGGACGGATACACACACACACACACACACACACACACACACACACACACACACACACACACACACACACACACACACACACACACACACACACACACGAGCAGATGTTAAACAAACCAGAAAAGGCTTTACCACTGGATTCTGTGGCTCATGTAAACTGACTCAAAGCCCCAGTCTACATATGCAGTACAATAAGGTGGTAGTGTGGCCTGTACCACTTCAGCCTGCAGGTAAGTTACATGTTGAAGGCTCCCCTATATATTGAAAAGCCCCTATAGATATAAAAAACAGTGCAGAAGACCAGGGAGGAACATTTTCCTGATGTGCTACATTTCTGTTTGCAAGGAGCTTTTTCCCATGGGGAACCAATCAAAACATGGTATTGCTGGGGTCTAGTAGTGTGATGTGACCCAGTCCATTCTGTCACGTCAACCCCCCCTCCCATTCTGCTGTCCTGCATAGGACCCAACAAGTAAGTGCGCTTTTGGGGCTGCAGTCCTGGTGTCATCTTTGTGATGCTTCTGCCCTGAGTGTGCAGTCAGTGCACATCTGTCCACACAGTGCCTCACTCCCAGCAATCTAGCAGGAGAGGCTAATGAGATTAATTAGGTTTCGAAAATGAGAACTAAACTGCTCTGCTCTCCTGACAGGCCTTTCCAGCCCCCCCCCCCAGACACGCCTCCCCTGCCGCTTGACAGATGGTTCTCTAGCACTTGTTCCCGTCTGGCCCGCTGGTTTTCAGAGATGTTTCTTCAGATTAACATCGTCTGACTCATTGCCGCTCTTTCGTCTACTATAACCGTCTCTTCAGCCAGCGCTCACAGCTCTCCACTTCCCCCCCCCCTCTTCAAACAGCCACATTTCAGCAGCTCCGCATCTATTGTAAGCTAAACGCTCCCTGCAGCCTTTGGCAGGAACCCTGCTCCAGTAACGCTGCTGGTTGTCTGGAGAGAGGCTGCTACTTTTCTTTCCTCGTATCCCTGAACTGACTGTCCGTTTATTTTAAAATGATTGCTGTTGGTGCAACAAATGGTCCCTTGATTCATGAAACATTTGCAAGAGAGTCTTCCACTGCAGGATTTTTACACTATTGTCGCAGTTTAGACATATTACTGCTAGTGAGACATAGCGAAATGGGCGCACAGTGGCCCATAGTGGTCAGCATCTCAAAGGTGTTCCACATGCCTACAGTACAGGTGTCCCCCGCTTAATGATGGGTATACGTTCTGAAATCCCTGTCATAAAGTGAAGCCGTCATTGAGGGGGTCTTGCTGTGCTTTGAGGTTTAGCACTGTGCTTAAAGCCCCAGTGCTGAACTTCAAAGCCCTTATCTAAAGCCAAACAGCTGAAGAGCTGGGGCTTTAAAAAGATGCTATTTTAAAATCCTTTGCTCTTTTTTACTGGGGACCTCTGTCATATATCTGGATCGTCGTTAAGCGATCCGTCATTAAGTGGGGACACCTGTACTTAGCAGGCACAGTCTGCATCCCTGTATTTAGGGAGGGACTGAAGGTGCTCATTCAACATAAGCAACCTTCAGGAGCTACCCAGGGGACAGTGCCCCCAGTATTGGCAGATATTGGGGTGACGGTGGTACTAAGCCACAGTTGTACCATTTGTTCCACATCATATGATCCATTGGTGTTTATCCTGCACTTCCTGTGCAGAGTCAAGTGCTGAGCTGAGACTCCTAAAAGCTGCCGTACAGTTGGAATGAACATGTAGCTAATGCAGCAGCACATACTCCAAAGGGAAGAACTTGAGAATGAAAAAACAGCAACAACAATAATAGCAGCCTTGTTGGATCAAGTCAAAGTCCACCCAGTACACAATGCTTGTATCCAGCAGTGACCAGTCAGAGACCCTTGCAAAGTGTGCAAGCAGAGCATGAAGGATGATGGCCATCTCATTAGACCCAAGCATCTGGTTTCCAAAGGTATGCTGCTACGGAACATGGAGGTTCAATCTAGCTAAAACGTATTAGCCCTCTCTTCCATCATGATTCTCTCTCTCTCTCTCTCTCTCTCTCTCTCTCTCTGGATAGTAGCAATCTATGGCTAACGCTGGCTGGCCAGAGTTAGCTACTATCCATAGAAAGATAACGTAGGTAACACAGAAAGAGGAGAGGGCTAATACGTTTTATTGGCTGGTTGAATCAGCTGTCCCATCTGATGTGCTCTGTGTTATGGCTGTCACAAGATCGTGTGGCAATGAATATGAATATGATGCAGGCAATGAAGCTGAGTGTGGATTTTCCTTTTATTTTTGTCCTAATGATCTTATTGCCAGTCAGTTTCATGGGACGATCCTGACATATACTACAAAGCATCTATTAAAGGTCCTGGACAAATAGAACAGAACAATCCTATGCACACTTACTTCAGAGTAGGCCCTATTGAACATAGTGGGACTTAATTATGAGTAAACCTGTATAAGATTGTACTGTAACAGCCCTAACTAATCCTAACTACCCCCGCCCCCCCCCACGCGCGCTGATGCAGCCGCAGCAACGGAGCGCATGCTGCATTCTGCAGGGGGGGGCAGTTGCGGAGGTCTTGTTTCCGCTGCCCCAGTGGGTCTCTTTGGATTGGTTCCAGCCATTTTGCTGGTGCATAACCGAGGAGAGTCAGGGAGAGGGAACGGGGGAAGGAACAGTGATAGGATCCTGGGCCCCCTGCAGAATGCAGCATGCGCTCCGTTGCTGCAGCTGCATCAGCGCGCGCGCGCGCGGGGGGGGGTGTAGTCAGGATTAGGATCACCAGGAACCACTCCTTCGTCCCCCATACTGCCTCCTGCCAGCCCCTCCATCCCCAGCCACTTCCTTGTTCCTCCCCCTCCTCACCCCTTTTCTCCCTCCGCCAACATACTGGCACTGGCAGTGGGTGGCTTTTCCGTTGGCGCACAAGCACGGCTGCCAGCCACGTATGCCGACAGCCTTGTTGTGCGTGCCATTGCAGTGGCACTTCCACAGGTGGAACCCGCATTCTTTCGGTGGAACGCTTAGTTAGGATTGGACCCTAAGTTTAGTACTTGGAGAGAAAATGATGCCTTTCTATGTACGTTCTCAGCACCATGCATAATTCTGGCAGCAGGGTCGATGCACCCTTCTGGCTAGTATCCTTGTATTTGATACCTGATGTAACAACTTTGTTGAGATGTTGGGAACTCTGTTTGACCCATAGAAAATACTATGTAGACATGCATCATCCATAGTCACTAAGAAACATTTTTCTAGGCAGTAGATAGCACACTTTGAGATGAATGTTTCCAAAAATTGTAATATAACCTACGTTGAACCCCAGATCACTGCGATGGTAACTTTTTTTCCACTGCTCTACTGCACTCTGAAGAGCGGCCCTTTCTCATTATGGACAACAAACACACCTCATTTCATCTGACAAATGTTGAAGGCTGTGCAGATGGAGGACGGCAGAAGGCATTGTATAAAGGTCACAGGGCTAAGATTGCTTCAAAACTGGGTGGGTAAACCTAATACCTGGACAACTGGCTAGACCTCTGCTTTGTTTCCGAAAGGTGGAGGCTGTTTGGGGAACACGGATGCCACGCAAGTCTGAACATCAAAGCTTCACTTCATAGAAACCCAACAAAGATCTGTAGCGTACAGCCTCTGGCACTTGGAGGAAAACTGATTGACAGGCAAGAGGCACTTTGTGGGCAGATGGCAGCTTAGAAGTTCCCTGCTGTTCAAAGATGTGCTGCTCTGCACCTTTAATCTCTGGCCTTTGCTGTGGATTTTAGAGACGCCGAAGATATTATCTTGGGAGCATTATATAGACAAACTAACCTTTTCTGTCCAAAGTGTTTGGAAAGCAGATAAGCTACAGGTTGGGGGAGAGGGTGGGGATGAGCCTGAATCAGTTTTTCTTCAGGACTGCATTTTGAATATTGCTTTTGCAAGAATCCATCTTGTTCTACGGCTGTGCATCCTAACCAAGGCAATAAGTACCCAGTATACAGAGAACAGCTGAGGATCATTTGCATGTGCAATCGATCATTTGGGCTTTGTGCTCAGAAACTGCTATTATTACTCTTTATTGGAGCAAAGGAGGGTGGCTTCTCTGAGTAGAAAAGTCATTTTAGTGTGTCATGACCATTGAAATCAGTGGGCTTAGAAGTGTTTGACTTTGGATGGTTCGCGTTCGGTTTGCGTGATCGCATCAGGAATGATAGGGAGCATAGCAGTACTAGTGCAGGTTTCCTGCTCAGGTCTCAAGCAGAGGGAAGGAGAATTAACACCACCCAAGTTTCATTTTCATTTTCCTCCTCCTCTTCCTCTCCAGCTCAGACTCCTGACATGCAGTCCAGCTCCAGGGGAATCTTCTTTGCCCTGCCTGCCTCTAGTCCTTAAATACTGCCTCTCGGCTGATGCACACTTCCCATTTCCTCCTAGGTGACTTCCACTTTCTGTTTTCTATCCAGCTTCCTTGAGTGACGCAATGAGCTCTCGCACCAGGTGACACAAACCCTAGTGACACCTCTGGGCCCTGTTGCCTGAGAATGGGGCAGGTGTTCCTGTAATATAATGTGTGATGATGGGTGGAATCCCACTGTAGTCTCTCTCCATTGCCCTCTCTGCCCAGCCTTGGTTCTGCAGCCACCTCCATCACGGAGCCTGTTGTGAATAAGTATTGAATTAACCTTAACGTTCATCAATGAGACTTCAGATTTAAGGTTGTGGTTTTTTTAAATTATACTGCAAAATTAAAACAACAACAACACGTGGAACTGTTTTAAATTTAAAAAAAAACTCCTCCAGTCTGAAATCTTGCCCAGTGTTGAATTTCTGAAATGTCTTTTTTCTGCCCTTGCATTACTAGCATCTAAGCATGTACCAAGATGCCAAGTGTCTTGTGTCTTCAGAAGGGGATTGGTCTGCCCAGCCCAATGCGGCTATGTCAACAAAGGCTCCAGCATTGACTGTGAGCCTGCTCAGCCTCTCTTGGTGTTAGCAGATGCTCCATCAACATTGCCAGGTGTCCTGGTGTGCGTGTGCGTGTGCATGGGCGTGTGTGCAAGCGCGCACCTGTATGCATGCAAGAAGCTCCCAACAGGGGGACCAAATTGTGCCAGTCACTCCGGGATCATTGGGGGGGGGAGGTGCTCCATCGCGGTCTATCTGCTGTATGTTTTCCTAGAAACAGAGATGAGGGATTGGCAGAAAGGCCTTTTCATGGGAATCTGGGCTCCCATGATGAGAAAAATAATGTTCTCTGCAATCCCTAAAGTTGTCTTTATACCTGACCCAGTGAGACAATGACTTTATCTGTAATATTGAGCCCTTATCTAATATCTTTGCAGTCTATTGCTATTTTTTCCCCAAAGCACAGATGAAATAATAGCCACACAAGGTAATTGAGTGCCATATTTTCTCATTGACATCATGATACTCAGCCGTGACCCCTGAAAAGCTACAATTTTGACTGTTGTATTCCCTGTTCTGAAAGTAGGTTCAGTTTGGCGCTGGAATTGAAAATTTTAATTCCTCTTAGTTCCTGCATTCTTCATCCCTGACCCATGACACGCTTGTGTAGCATTAAACAAAGACAACAGCTGCTAATGGGTGTAGTGATGTCAGTGATTTGCACTTTGCAAAGGAAAAGAGAGCTCGTCGGGTTCTAGAATGGCAGCTGATCTATAGTCTACTGCAGATGGACAAACACAGATGTCCTAATGGGAAAATGACCTTGCCATCGAACTGAAAATACTGGGTGTCGTTTTGCTGTATGAACATTGTGTGATATGATATCAGCGTCAGTTATTCAGCAGATGTCTTGGGTTGTGTTGGTCTTTTCCTAGGTAATTAAATACAACTAGGGACCTGAACCATGCCGTGAACAGGAGCAGTCCTGTAAGGGGCTGACAATACGCTGCAACATTTTGCTGGGGGCACAACGTCTGTGTGTATACACAATGTAAATATATATAGAACATGAAGTAAAATCTGGAACTTTTATGGCTTTTGACAATGTAGCACGAACGAATAACTTCAGCAGGATTATAAGCCATATGTAAATAAGATGTTTAATTTAAAAAGAAGTTAAAAAACACGACGTTTCTCTCATATTTCCTATGAGCCTCCTCAGGTGTAAGATGAACCACTGCTGGTCAGAGATGTTATTGCAGAAGAATATGCAGCCGGTATAAAGAAAGAAAGAAAGAAAGAAAGAAAGAAAGAAAGAAAGAAAGAAAGAAAGAAAGAAAGAAAGAAAGAAAGAAAGACTGCATCACGAGGCAATACAGATATTTAGGCACAATAAGAATTTATTAAACCGTAAACAAGAACTGACATTCATCAACAAGATATGGACTCCCACATTGAGCAAGACCTCGGAGACCTTGGTGAACTAGATGAGGTTCTAAACTAGATGACTGTCTAGTGGTGTGGTGCTGCACAGACGAGCCCCCTTGTTCCGGCAGTTACTGATGTCTGTTAGAACTACGCAACTGATTTCTTAATACCGGCTGCATATTCCTCTGCAATAACATCTCTGGCCATCAGTGGCTCATCTTACACCTGAGGAGGCTCATAGGAAATATGAGAGAAACGTCGTGTTTTTAACTTGTTTTTAAATTAAACATCTTATTTACATATATGGCTTATAATCCCGCTGAAGTTATTCGTTCATGCTATATAGAACATGGATTACATTGAAAGCCTGTGTTCTTGCTAACCAGCACAAACAGAAGTCATCTAATGTTTGCACAAGTGGGGCATAGTTTTCACCAATTTCCCCTGCTCTCTCCAGCCCCCTGGACCCTCAAGAAGTTGCTCCTTAGGGTCCTCCAGTTTCCAGGACCAGCTTTTCAGGGGGCTGGAGAGAGAAGGGGGAATTGGCAAAAATGCTTGTAAATTCAAGTGGAAGGAAGGGTTTGGATGCAATCCTTAATCACTAGCTTTAAAAAGAAAATAGAACCTGTTTTTAATCAGTTCAATCTCTTCTACAGTGTTCAGTGAGATATATGGTATATCAGGAATAGATTGGATATATGGAACTAGTTACTGAGGGAAGTGGTGGGTTCTGTCTCGCAGGAGGTCTTCAAGCACAGGATAACAGGCACCTTTTGGAGATGCTCTAGAGAAGATTTTCTGGCTTCAAGCAGGGGGTTGGACTAGATAGCTTTGAAGACCCTTTCCAACTCTGTGATTTTATAAAAAGAGCAATACATTTTTCTTTTCAAACTCTCCAAAAGGGATAATTCCTGTAAATTGTTATTGAAAAATTACATGTAGAGAACCACATGCAAAGAAAATAGTCGCATAGTCTGTTAATGCTGTGCAGTCTTTGATGTGATAGATGAAGGACTATCCCTCCACATGCTTCCAAACTCCACAATATTGTCACTTTGTGGTTGCTAAAGATGTAATCTGTCCAACAGAGGAGATATTTCTGACACCCAGGAAATTCTTTCTGAGCAAGCTTCAAAGCAAACCAACCTTCCTCGAATACTGCTTTAGTGTCTTTAGCACAGACCAGAAACCACCCATTTGGCGCATCACCACAGCCTATGGACTGTGAAAACTGTGCACACAGTATAATGTTTGTGTATGCATCTATTTTCTCTCCCTATGAATCCAATCATAGGGCTGGTTCACACATGCATTATTCATTGCGTGGTGATATGTACATGTGAATAGGCCATCATAGCTATATCCTCACAGACATAACTCGCATATTCTCTCATGTCATTGGCTCCTGAAGGGAACATCAATGACCTGAGAGAACTGTGAGGGCAGCTCCCCCGCCACCCACTGAGGGCCCTCTGAAGACCTGTGTGCCTTGAGAGGAAGGCAGAAAAAGCCCAGGCTAAGGAATCATACTTCTCTGAACGAACATACATACATACATACATACATACATACATACATACATACATACATACATACATACATACATACATACATACATAAGAACATAAGAAGAGCCCTGCTGGATCAGGCCAAAGGCCGCCCATGTAGTCCAGCTTCCTGTATCACACAGTGGCCCCACCAGATGCCTCAGGGAGCACACAGCCAGCAAGATAACCTGTTTCCTGCTGCCACTCCCCTGCACCTGGCACAGAGAAAACCCACTTCTAAAACCAGGAGGTTGCTTACGGCTTGTAACCTGTGATGGTCTTTTCCTCCATGAATCTGTCCAAACCCCTTTTAAAGGTATCTAGGCCAGGTGCCATCACCACATCCTGTGGCAAGGAGTTCCACAGATGAATTACACGCTGGGTAAAGAAATATTTTCTTTTATCTGTTCTAACTCTCCCTCCACTCAATTTTAGTGAATGTCACACACACACACACACACACACACACACACACACACACACACACACACACACACACACTCTGAAGGAAATAGGAATGACCTGTGACAACTTGGATCTATCTTTTGGTAATGTTGTTGTTTTGGTTGTTGTTTCAGTGTTATTACTGTAAACCATCTTGAATGCCTTAGCAGGAAGTTAGTATATACAGTGGCGTACCCTAGGGCATTAGACATCCAGAGCAGACCTCAGACCCACAGGTAGACTTGGCCTCTGCCTCGAGATCCCCTGGTAGAGGCTACCAGCAACTGAGGGTTAGACCTTGCCTCCGTCTGTTTTCGGAGTGAGGGAGGCCGGCCTTGCGCCAGCCTCCCTTACTCCCGAGGCGTCACGAAGTGCTTTACGGCATGTTTGTGACGTCTTGATGTTCCGAAGAGCCGGTGGATTGCGCTCGTAGTGTGATTGCATAGTTCCCAACAACAGTAAGACAATTTGGAGGGACGAGGCCAATAGCTCTTTCAAATTTCTTGCAGATGCCAGTTAGGAAACTTTACAGCTGCCCTGAAATCCAGGAGACCCAGAGAGAGAGAGAGAGAGAGAGAGAGAGAGAGAGAGAGAGAAGCAGCCAGTCCAAGTGATTGTCCCAGTGCCTCAACTTGCCAACCCTCTCCGATGGAGCCGTAATTATCTCATTAAGCAATGTGTAAGATGCAACAAACCCAAGGTGCTCATTTTCCTCTATTATGGTATATTCTGCTATCATTTAATCACTCTGTTATTTCGGTTGTGTTCAGAAGTCTCTTACAGGGAGGTCTGAGTTCTGTGTCCAAATAGCCACCGTTTGACACACCAATGGCAGTGAAAGAAGGAAAGTGAAATCAGGAGGCTGCCTTCTCGTGCTCTTACCGTGCCTGAGCCATGTTTCATTCTCTGCTGTTGAAGACAACGTCTGTCCTTCATATGCACATTAATCTCAATCTCATGCATGGTCCTAAAAATTGCAGATTTGGCTGCTTCTTGGTAGTGCATTACAAGGTCAAACTAGAATAGAGATGAGTCATTTTTACACTTGTATCTTAAAAAAAAAAAAAAAAAGCCACATAGGCCTCTGGTCCAGGGTGGAATTGTGGCATTGGGGCTAGGAAAAGAGGTTAACCCTTTTCTTCTGTCCTGTTTTCCCAATTAAAGTCACTCTCTCAAACCTGCTATTTTCTTCCTAGGAGAAAAATACATATGGGCACAAATAACAGCTTTATCAAATCACTTGGGAAGGGATTTCTGTTGGAAAAAATAGAGTCATGCTCTCTCCTCCCCCCCCCCCCCCCCCGGGCCATCTAACTAAAAATAGTAACTAAGAAGAGAATCATCACAAAAAGTATGGGTCCAGCCTCACTCCCCAACACCATTAAGCACTGGTGTTATATACCAGCACCAGTAGCAGTGCCTGGCCTGACCACAGGGGGAGCCCATGGGGCACAAAGAGTGCCTGACAGTGGAGTCCTCCTGGAGGACCTTGGCCAGCTGCAAGCAGAGACTGTGCTGGGATGATGACTAGAGCTCAACTGCACCTCTTTGTTCTCCTCTGGGTCTGGTTACCTCCTCCCCTTCCTGAGGACTGGAGAGTCTTAAAAAAGAGACCTTTGGCCTAGATCTGAGCACTCCGCCCTCCACCTATTTGTGAACTCCCGCCTTGTGTGTTTTCTGCAATGGGCTCCAATCTGGGGGCTCCACCAGTGTGGAGGGGGCCAGCAACCCCTTGGGGAATCAGGCTTGGGGGGCGGCTGCTAAGGAGTGCTAGCTTACCAGCTCAAGGGGCTCTTTGCTGACAGGCTCAGGTTCCATGTTGGAGGCCAAGTTCCAGTGCTGTCACAGCAGATGCTACTAGCCTTTCTTCAGGGCCATCGGCGAACTGCCCTCCATGATGAGCCCCTCTCCTATTTTGGCAAGTCCCAAGAAAGTCACTCTGCCATCACTGCATGAAGATTGTGGGCACAGAGGCCAGCTCAGGGATCGGCAGAGAGTGAGAGAGAGAGAGAGAGAGAGAGAGAGAGAGAGAGAGAGACCCAACCCTGCCAACCCCTTACCAGCCTGTATCGCTTCTATCCCCCCCTGCATTGGGGGGGATCTGGTAAGGCTAATTATACTGACCTTGCCTTTGGTCAGGGGACACTGACCTTTGCCTCCTTCTCTTCGTCTGTGTTGGCGTCTTGTTCAGTCGTTAAGTCATGTCCGACCCTTCGTGATCCCATGAACCATATCCCGCCAGGCCTTCCTGTCCTCCACTATCTTCCTGAGTTCGCTGAGCTACATTACACGTGTCGCGGAGCTTTTGACATCATATCGGAAGCAAGTGGAGCCGCTGCGACCTCCGCACTGCCGGCGCGTACCTCAAGCTGGAATCCTACTTTTGAGGGGGCGCGTTCGTAGAGCTAGGGGGCGGTTCGCGGAGCTACTGCAGCCTACCAATCGTAGGAGAGGGGGGAGAGTGACTTCATGCCAGTCAGAACTACCTCCAATCACCTTCTTAAGAAGGCGGGACAACAGGAGGGACAACAGGCGGGAAGACACTCCCCGCTCCAAGCCCGTAGGCAGAGGCGGCGGCAGAGCCTCTGCGTGTAATGTAGCTCAGCCTTAAGGCTACCAATACACATTTATATTTGGCACATGCAGATGTGCTCCAGGATGGGATGGGGTGAATGTTGTTCTTAGGCACATAGGAAGAAAACATAATTAATAAATGCACTTCATAAGTGTGTCTGTATGTGACAAAAATTAGGCTTCTTGAGGAAAAGACAAGGGGTGTGTGTCAAGGGATGTTATGCACCCCCACAAAGAAAAGGTAAAAACTGAACTGTATGTGGAGCGTAAATAAATGATGATCCAAAGGAACAAATCCTTCGGGGTGGGAGTGAGGAGGGTTGTTCGTGGAGCTTGGAGCACATTCTGGAAAAGAGGAATTGTAGGGGAGACTGGAGTCTGGAGAAGACTCTGATGCTGGGAAAGATTGAAGGCAAAAGGAGAAGGGGAAGGCAAAGGATGAGATGGTTAGAAAGCATCACCGATGCAACGAACATGAAAATGAGCGAACTCAGGAAGATAGTGGAGGACAGGAAGGCCTGGCGGGATATGGTTCATGGGATCACGAAGGGTCGGACACGACTTAACGACTGAACAACAAAAGGGAGACTACCGAGATCCTGTGGGTGAAGCTTGGCAAAAACCTGGAATTTATAAACATCAATAATATTTTCTATACTGTAATTTTATTTTATATTAGCACCAATTAAAATGTTACAATTTTATGAAGAAGTCAATGTGAATATTTATTTATTTATTTAAAGAATTTTTTTACCCCGCCTTTCTCCCGATAAGGGCAATCAAGGGCAATATGTTCTTCAGGCAAGGATATTCATACCAATTTCTGCGATGTCTGTACTGAAATACTGCACAAGGGCAGCAAAGTTTTAAGAAGTGTGGTTCCAGTGAACCAAGATGATTTGCATCCAAATTCTAGAGCTGATGGCACAGAAAAGTCCAATGAATTTTTCTTTTTGCACAGGGGCTTTGTTTTTGTAATGCTTTTGTGCCTGCAACATATTTTTTGAATGAATGGGTGTGGCTCCCCTAGTTAAAAACTCAGAGATGTTCATTGTCTAAAAATTGGCACATTTAATAGTGTAGTAGATTACGCTTTCTCATTGCAGACATGGGAGATTAGTCCTGTTATATTCTTTTACTCAAGGACAATAGTCCAAGTTGTTCTAGGAAAAATCAGTTTGAGGAATAATCAGACTGATTAAAAAACAAGAACCCTCAATTATTATCAGTAGCATCACATCCTAGAGTAGACAAGATGCTAGTCGTTGCTTTGAAGTTTTCCCAGGATACTAAAAAAAATGCACAGTGCCTTCTTCCAAAGGGCTGGTAAGCTTTATTTAATTAAAAAAATGTAACTTTTGTTTGTGACTTGACTGGGCCGCTAGAATGAGGTAGCAGGGTGTGGAAGCAAGAATGAATGTTTTGGTGAGCTCAGGATTTGGGGCTCAGTTATACTGAAAAGTCTGTCTAAGAAGCATGCATTTAGAGCCACTGCAGCGTACGGCTGAGTGTGTTAGGCTAGGACTGGGGAGAACCGGGTCTTTTTGGACGAAAGAGACAGCCCCAAATGTGGGGAGAGGTTCTCCATGAAGTCTGGAACCCTGGAAAACTAGAACTTCAAATCACATGGAAGAACCTTCCCCAGCCGTATTCAGCGCTGCTCTTTGCAGACAAATGCTGAATCCACAGGGGCCAGGCAGGCTAGCTGATGGTCTCTCCATCTCATGTGTGTTTGCTGGAAGTGGGGTGGGGAATAACTTCTGAAAGGACCTTTAGTAGCTAGGTTACTGTAGCTAGATTGAGGCCAGCATGTTTTGCCTTTCCCGCCCCCCCACCCTCAAAACTGCAAAAATTATTAATTGTTTAAATTGGGAAAATAACAATAAGCGCCTGTTTGTTGAGGAATTGTTAATGAAAGTTTGGCACATAATATTAATCGCTGGTTGTTGTGCAGACACAGATGGGTAGCAGGAGGATGGCTGAGTTATTCTTCAGAAAACTGGCAACCATGACTTGCTTGCTGGAATGAAAATAATCATGCAGAATAAAAATACAGATATTGATAATAAAAAATAACAGATATTGATAATAGAGCTACAGTTGCCAAGTACTGTATGTACGAATTTTTGTTGTCCATAGTTGATGTTTGTTTGTTTGTTTGTTTATATATACATACATACATGGCCAGTGGGTGGCTCAGTAGGTTAAACCACTGAACCATGAGCTGTCGATCGAAAGGTCGGCAGTTCGAATCCACGACGGGGTGAGCTCTCGTTGCTTGGCCAGCTCCTGCCAACCTAGCAGTTCCAAAGCATGTTAATGTGAGTACCGCTTGCGGGAAGGTACCGCTTGCGGGAAGGTAAACAGCGCTCCGTGTTCCAGCCGCATGCTACACGCTGCGGCAAGGAGAGTCATGCCGGCCACATGACCACGGAGGCGTCTTCGGACAACGCTGGCTCTTCGGCTTTGAAATGGGGATGAGCACCACACCCTAGAGTCGGACACGACTGTCTGGACTTAATTGTCAGGGGTCACCTTTACCTTTACCTTACATACATACATACATACACATATCCATGCAGGGCTTGCCCATCCATGAGGCCACGTGATGCGGTTTGCATCAGCAGCAGATTGTGAGTAGTCAATGGGGCATAGCGCTGCCATGGCTTGGCATCAGTACAAATCTTTACATCCTTACAGAAATGTAAGTCGCTAAAGTCATCAGTCAATCCTGCAATATTTAAATGCAGACAAGGCTCTTGTCAATTTTTCAAGATGGACAAAGGATCTGGGGGTGGGGTAGGGGGGGATGCATGCTACAAGTTTGTTTCAGCACTACGTTTGAGCCCTGTATGCTCCAGCCTCTAACCAAGGGTGCCACAGTAGATGTTACATGTCCTTTTTAACGAGTCCTTAGGAATTCCTCCATAGTTGAGCTATACAGTTCAGCAAATACATTTGCTGCAACTCTCTTCCATATCCGTTGCTTTTTATTGCATCTTCCAGGTCTCCCAACCCTCTTGTGTGTTCAAGTGCTCATGAAAACAGAAATCTAACAACAAGCGATTTCAGTATTCGGATGTTGGCCTTTAATCATAAGCTGAAGGCTGCACCCAAAGACTTTCACTTGATTGAAAGCCCCCAGGTGGCCTGTGGAAGGGGGTGGGGGTGTCATGTATGCTAAATCACTGGAGCTTTTGAGTGGGGCTGGTGGTCCTGCTGAAAGGGTGTGTCTGTGTGCTTCTGTCTCCCCCCCCCCCCTGTGATGGAGCCAGGGACTTGGCAAAGGCAAAACTGGTTCCACTGTAGACTGAACACATAAACACCCACACCTAAGAATGGCAGATTTGTTCCCTTGTAAGCCACAGAGTCATTACAAAAATTAAAAGGCACCTCCAGCAAGGCAGGAGTTAATATGCTGCATGAAGCCAGGAAAATCCTGACCCCTTGCTGGTCCTCTGCTCCTGACAGAAGGTTGAAGATGATTGGAAAGGACTGTGTGGGCGTCTTTCCCAGTACTTCGCTTCCAAGAGATGGAAATACCAGCTTCCTTGATGTTTTGAGGCTTTAGCTGAGTGATCCAGAGAACGGGATTCTTGGCAAGGAAATTCTTTCTCTTGCAGAATTTAGACAAGGCAGATGCACCAGGCAGACCTGCATCTGATTTCACCTGATCTCCAGACTTCGGAGTGTTAGGAAGGATTTTTTAAAGGATGTTCCTGAGTCAGAATTCACAGCACCTGGGAGTGTGCAAAGCTGGTGTGTGCTCTTTGTTTTGCAAGGCAGGTCACTTCCACAGTCTCTTCTGAATGGCTTTACTCATTTCTTACATGAATGGCTCGGGGCCAGGGTATTTGAGAGACCGCTTACTTCTGTACAATCCGGCCCGCATCCTCAGGTCATCGGAGAAGGCCCTTCTAAAAATGTTGTCGCTTTCAGAGGTGAGAGGGGCGGCGGCAAGAAACAGGGCCTTCTCAGCAGTGGCACCGACCTTATGGAATTCCCGCCCTCTAAACTTACGAACTGCCCCCTCCTTGGAGGCCTTCCGGCGGGGCCTAAAGACATTTTTCTTTAAACAAGCCCTCTGAGTTAACCACCCAGCCTAATTATTTTAGTGGTCCAGACTCCAGTTCCTTTTTACAAGAACTTTTTTACTCCTGCTTTTATATCTTGTACTGTGTTTTTTTTAGTGTATTAATGTTTTAAGAGTTTTATATTTTTATATGTATTAAATTTGTCATTTTTAAATTTTGTAAGCCGCTTTGGGTCCCCCCTTTGGGGGGAGAAACTGGGATATAAATCCAATACTAATACTAATACTAATACTAATACTAATACTAATACTAATACTAATACTAATACTAATAATGTATACACCACCTTTCTGACAACACATGCAGGGTGCCTTACAGTTTTCAAATAATGGCATACAGCCTAATAGATGTGGCAGGAAAGATAAAGATATGGGGAGGGAAGAGAAAAATTAGCATCCAGGTACCCACTCCTTCATAAGGAGTCACATAAGGACTAAGGCCCCAATCCTATGCAGCGCTACCGATGCTGGAATGAGTGTTCTGGCATCGGTACACACTTTATGGCCATCGCAAACGATGATCTGGAAGCACGTGTAGCTGCACCAGAGAGGCTGTGGAGGCCCCACGCATGGCCACAGGGTCAAGAAGACTGGCCGACACCAGTAAGTCAGCAGGGTGGGTGTAATGGGGTGGTGGGGTGGGCATAATGGGGGGAGGGCAGGGGCCATGTTGGAGGTAGAGGGGCATGATGGGCGCCTTGTGCCGGATGCTATCCCCTCTGGAGCAAGCTGACACACCCCCTTTGTTTGCTGGCACAGGTCTGAGGAGAAGCATTAGCTGTCGAGGGGCTTATAAGGGGTAAGGGAAAATATTTTCTGTTTCCCTTCCAAGCCTCTTGATCGGCATGCAGCGCAGCCCATTTTGGCAGGGCTGCTTGCTATGGCGGGAAAGGTTGAGGGTTGGGTTGTAAGTATCATGCCTATGTATGGAGGGATCTCATGGGAAGGAAGCAACCAAATAGCAGTTAGTCCCAGCCAAGCAGATGGAGCATCAGTCTTGTCGGCTCAGGTCTCCCTCAGGCCAGTGATATGGGCTAACAGAGGGGTGGAGTCAGGGGTCAGCCGGGCCAGACACTGGCCGAGGGCCCACTGGGTGTGCTGACCCCTGAACGCTCAGTACCCGTGCTACGCTATGCAGCATGTGTGCATGTGGGGTGTGTGTGGCACCGGCGGGGGCTTAGCCTCAGGGCCTCTGGTGCTGGCACTGGGCTGTAATAAATAAATGCAGGCTTATCAGAATATACAGAGCTGCTTCCCAATGCCAAGTCTGCCCCTTGGTCCACCTAGCGCGTCCTTGGATACGAAGACTGGCAGAGAGAGGCCTTTCCCAGCCCTGCGACCTGAGAGCCTCTGAAGGTGAGAGGCCAGGGAGGGGGCCCTGAGGCCTCTTCGCATTTTGCCGCTTGTCAGTTGATTTATATCCTACAGGCAGTGGCGTTGCTGGAGGGCGTCATCGCCCCGCCCCCAAATCACGACGTCGCTCCCGGAGCCTTCCAGGAGTGAGGTCGGGCGGGAGGGCCAGTTTCCCGCCCTCAAACACACCCAATCGGCCTCCGCAGCCACTGCGGAAAAGGCCACCAGGGCCGAAAAAGGTGCCACTGTGGGCGCTACTCCCAAGTAGACTGTGGGTGGCACCCGGGGGCACAGCGCCCCCTGGCCTCGCGATAGCTACGCAACTGCGAATTCATGAATCCCTGACATGCAGCAAGCTGTAACCCGAAGACAGGTTGTACATTTTGCCTGCTGGGCATTGTTGCTCATGTGGAGGTGCGATTTGGAGGCTGAATATGTGGAGTTGTGTGATTGTGGCAGATGGAAAAAGTGCCACTGTGATCATGATGGGACTCATGTCAGCCATAGATGCAGCAGCCAATCAGGCAGCTGCATCACACAGCCCTGAAATGAAGAAAAAGAAGATTAGAATTCATAAACTGCTTTTCCACTGAGAAGGTCAACAAAACAGTTGTTTTCACTGGGGTGGGGTGGGGATGGATTCAAGCCAGTGGACGAGCCTTTAAAGACAACCATGTGCTCCCAGCTCCCAAATACACTCTCAATGGTTTGTTACAAACACTCGCACACTGTTTCAAAAATTTGAACTGAACATAAAAATGGTTATAGTAGAAGGGATTTAATTACTACAACGGTGAACCCAGTTTGCTTTATTGGTTTGATTTTTTTCTCCTACAGTTTTCCTGAGCTGTAGTACATGGAAGCCCTGTGATTTTAGAAGGAAATAGTCTCATTTTGATTGCATTGGCAAGAACAGGCGTTAAAGTTGTAATTGGCAAAACAGCTGGATTGTAAATAACTGAATGCAGCAAGGATTCTATTTTTTACTCAACACAGGATGTTTCCACAGATGTGATAATTAATCACAATGATTCCCTTTCCATATACATATTTTCAGCTGAAACTGTAACAACTCCAACGTATTTATTCTCTCAAAACCTGGGATTGGGAGCTAGAAGTCAAGAGTTTTAAGGATGACCTGTCTGTTTCAAAAGAAAACTCTCTTGGTTTCATCACGAGAGAAAGGCAGTTAATATCCAAAGTTTGGGCGGGGGGAGGGGAGCAAGCTGGTACGGGTGGTGGATCTGCCCCAATTTGGGCAGCTAATCCTCTGGGGCCACTCCTGCCACACATACAACTTTCATATCACCTCACACTCAGAATTTTATGTGGTGGAACACTTTGCATTTTTGCATAATTTGCCTATCCGTTTCAAGAAAAAAAAAATCCCACTGAAATGCAAATTTCAACACAGAAGTAGAAAGGCACAAAAATTCATCTCAGTTCTACTTTACCCAGCATTCGTCAAACATGGTGCTCTGGTGAGCCAAAGGGAAATATCTCTTCACATCCACACAGAATATGAAAATCATAAAGAAAGCCCACCCACCTGTCCAAGGGATAATATTTTCCATTGGGCCCAATTAATAATACAGCCGGAGAGATCAGCATAAATGATCACTAAACGGATGCTTTTAAGTACTCTCTTTTACACTCCTTGTTTTAGAAGGCCAACCATCAAATTCACCACAGGTTGCTCTGAAACCCACAGAGAATTCACTGTGTCTGATTAACACTGCATTAGACTCCTGCCGATACAAAATTAGGGAAGCTTGGAAAGATGACCTGCCTGACTGCTAATGCTGCAAATCTCAAATCTCTCCAGAGTGCATGATGATTATTTAAAATGACAATGACAAAAGATAACAAAAGCTCAACAAGGACGTGTACCACTTAGTAGGAAAGGCATCACCAGCTCCAAAGGAACACAAACTCTGGCAAAAGAAATGTCAGCTGACAATAAGGGGTGCAGATTACAGAGGCGAAACTAGGGTGGAGCAGAGGCAAGTAGTTCTGCAAGACTCCGTTACACTGGAGTCAGCGGCCCCTCCCCCTTGCTGTTGGAGCCATTCCAGTAGCGACAGGGGAGTGTCCTGCGTGTTGCCTTTGCCGCCAGAATGGCTCCAACAGCAAGGGGGAGGGGCCACTGACTCCAGTGTAACGGAGTCTTGCAGAACTACTTGCCTCCGCTCCAGTCTAGTTTCACCTCTGGTGCAGAAAAGACCATGAGGAGTGAATGGCTAAAACTACATCCAGGCAAACAGTACATCAAAAGCAGGACACAGGCTGAGGCCAGGGAGCTGGTTGGACGGTTAGATAAGGAGAGAATAAAAGGGAAGCTTAAAGAGGAGATGGAGATAGCAGAAAAGCTGAATGAATTCTTGGCATCTGTCTTCACTACAGAACCTGTAGGGCAGACCCCAAGCCTTAACAGGGATGAGATTCGAGAGCGTATTGACAAATTAAAAATGAAGGAATCGTTGGGTCCGGGTGGCATCCACCCAAGGGTTCTTAAAGAACTCAACAATTGCTGATCTTCAAACAAAAAGTTATAACTTGTCAGGCAGGCCAATCCTGTCTTTTTCCTCCCCCGCCGATGCAGTTGAGCCGCCGCCACTGGAGCATGCGCTGCATCCTTCAGGGGGACAGTCCCAGAGGCCTTCTCCGGGTAAGGGAACATTTGCACCAGCGAGTTAGCTGATGCAAGTCCCGAAGTCCGAGTGGATCCAGGAAGGTGGAACAAGGCCTTGAAAAGGGAGAGGATATTGGCGGCAGCACTGCTGCTGCTACCACCCTCTTCCAGGCTGCTATCATCCCCCTTTTCTGCCCCAGTCTCCTCCCGTTCCTCACCCTCCCTGTCCCATTCCACTCCTCCCTGCCTCCCTCTTGCCCCCCGCATTAACTTACCTGCACAGGGGGACATCCAGAGACCACTGCTCCATATTGGCATGTTGTGTGCTTTGCAACAGCCATAAAGGACCTTGTGCTGCCGGAACACTAGTTCTGGCAGCTTAAGACCTGCATAGAATTGTGGCCTAAATTGGACTCTATGCCAGAGGACTAGAACAGGGGTTGGTTCTCAACCCCTTCCTGGCCAAGTACCACCTCCGGCACCACTCTCCTTCTGCGTACCACCGGAAGTGACTGGTGATGACACCATCACCAGTTACTTCCAGGTTTTCAGAGGCCAGAAAACGCAGGTAGGAAGTTCTGGGCAGGTGGGAGGACCCTTCTCAGCGTTACCGAGAGGCTTGGCCAAAAGCAGGAACCTCTCGGGAGCGAACACGAGTCACCAAAAGTGCTGCGTCAGAGCGGAGTTCAGGTGGTCTGGTGGCCCGAGTAACACCAGCAATCGGCCAAAGTTAGGCTTACCAGATCGCCGACCTGGACGGAGCAATCTACCCTTAAGGGGCGGGGCGCGGGGGGGGGGCCAGAACGCGTCGCATTCTGGCCCCCTACGCCCCACCCCTTAAGGGTAGATCGCTCCATCCCAGTCGACGATCTGGTAAGCCTAGCCAAAGTACCACTGGTGGCACTAGTAACACTGGTTGAGAACCCCTCAACTAGGAAGTAGCCAATGTAACACTGATGTTTAAAAAGGAATCGGGGGGGGGGGGGAGCATGCAGCACAGTGGCACGGCTGCATCAGCGGGGAGGGGATTTAGTTAGAACTGGACTGTAAGACTGCTCACATTATATTGTTCCTATAGGGCAGCCCAATCCCACCCCCCACCAGTCTGCACGATGCAGCAGCACCAACAGAGAGCATGGTGCATGCAGAAGGGGGGGGGGTTGAGCAGGGGCCCCAGGAGAGGTAAGTAAAATGATTTTTACTTTCCTCCCTGTAAGCCTCCTGTTCGCCAATGGGTCTCCTCAGACCTGAGCCTGTCATGCACTGGAGCCCAGTTGAAAAAGTGTCTCCATGCTGCGGCAGGTGTGTCACATCTCTCTTGGGCCACCACCCCTGCTCCCCTCTGCCAGCCAGAGAGCCTTCATGCCAGTGATGGGGGTTCTTGGCACTTGGTAGCAATGGCTAAGAGACTCTCCATGTGATGCAGGGTGACTCACAGGACGCACACTACGAACGCGGCTTGCACCATTGAAGAACAGCTGCTACAGGGAAGCTGCTTCAGTGAGGCTCCCTGCAGCAGCAGCAGGAATATGGGTAGACCGATCCGGATGACGAGAAGCAGCAGGTTGGCTCAGCAGCTCAATCAGCTCCTGCATCTTCTCAAAGGCTCTTTCTCCTGCATGTCTCATCCTGCATACCTAGTAAGCAGGGATGGGGACTCGAGTCAAATGACTCGACTCGCAAGTGTGACTTAGCCACTTTTTCCCTGACTCGTACTCGTACTCATACTCGTGACCCACTGCCTCGCACTTGCACTTGCACTCGTGAACCACTGGACTCGTACTTGACTCGCACTCGTGGGGGTAACGACTTGCCATTTCCAAGTCATTTTCCAAGTCATAGGGGAAGCCAAGTGGGTGCTTTAAAAGCCTCAGAGGTCCCCGCACACACACACCCACACACACACACCCCATTTTCAGGGAAAAAAGCCATTTTCCCCAAAGTGACTCGACTCGTGACTTGTGACTCGTGGTTTCTGGCCTTACTCGTACTCGACTCGCACTCGTGCAAAAATGACTTGCACTTGACTCGTACTTGCCCAAAAATTTTGGCACTGACTCGGACTCAGACTCACACTCGTGCAAAAATGACTTGTACTTGCACTCGCACTCGCGACCTAGTTACTTAGATACATCCCTGCTAGTAAGGCTCCCAGAGTTAGGCTGCAATCCTGCACACACTTACCCGAGAGTAGATCCCATTGCACTCATTGGGACTTACTTCTGAGGAGAAATGCATAGGTTTGGCCTGTTAATTAATTGACTAAAAAGGTGTGTCAGGCTGTAGATTTTACACACACACACACACACACACACACACACACTTTAATGCACGTGTTTATAAAAACTGCAGATGGAAAGCACCACTGATTGATACTTTTCAATTTCTGAATGTCAGCCTCTATTGCTTTGATATGCTTGTCAATAAATACCAGACCACTTTTATACACCTGGCAAGCTGAAAAAGAAAGATAAGACAATCCATGCTCTGTTCAGTTGGTTTGCTTCTCTCTCTCTCTCTCTCAGCATGTACCATGACAGACCTTTAGGCTGGATGTCAGGAAATGCTTCCTATTTACAAAAATGGCTGAGCAATCAAAGCACTGCAATCGGAGAAATTATACAATCTCCCTCTGTAGCAGGATTTTACAGAGGAGACGAGAGAATCATCTCTGGAATTCAGACGACTACTTCTCCTCTGTTCCACCTGTTTTTAACTCAAACGTTCATTATTGAATTAGTTCTGTGAATGGTTGCAGCCTTATCTGAGGGCCATTCTGATCTGTTTGGAGGCAATGAGGTAGATAAACGGATTTGACGTTTCCTCCCCTGTGCTTGCATTTATTTATTTTAAAACGTTCTACCCAGCCCTTCCCTTGCCAAAGCAAATGCCCAAGGCAGCTTGCAAAATTGTCATAGAACAATTAAAACATACAATATAGAAAAATGAATGGCGTCTGCAGATTCAGTTTAACAAATAATATAACCAGGCGTAAAACCTCTTTATACTGTATATATACTTTACAGCGCAATCCTATCCAACTTACACCACCAGTGTAACCAGCAGGGGAGGGCAGGGCGGGAGGTTTTAGAGGGGAGGGGAGATTTAAATCCACTTTGAATCCCCCTTTGGAGGGGATTTGAATCCCCCTTTCCGTTCTGGGGCCTCCCATTCTATATATACACCGTATTGGTCTGAGTATAAGACTCACTTTTTTCTCTTAATTTAAGTTTTTAAACTAGGGGTGCGTCTTATAATCAGGCTGTTGCAATAATATATACCTTTGCACACTTTCTGAGTGTGCAAAGCACTATACATGCACTATCTTGATACAATCCTTACAGCAACGCTGTAAGTAGGGCCAGCTTTAAGCCAATTGAACCAATTGCTCCTAATTGGGGCCCGCGCCTAAGGGCCCCCATGCTAGGGTAATCTACCCTACTTTGTTATATTAAAATATGCTTAAACTGCCAGCTACTGCATCCTATGCAGGATGTGGCCCACGTCTGTCCCTTTCCCCCAGTGTCGGCTCCAGCAGCCCCAATGGGCTTTCTTGGATGTGTGTCGGGTCTCACAGGAGAAAGGTGATATAGACCTTTTAAACAAATAAAAATATATACATAAAAACGTGCCTCTGGTTAGTTAAAAATTTAAGTTAAAGCAATTAAACTTATTTTTAATATACAAGTACTTATAAAAACTGAGTTAGAAGAGCGACAACCTATGAGCCGAGCCACCCAGTATATTGTCTGAGGGTATATATATGTTAATCCCCATCAGTAGGGGGTGCTGTAACCTATCTTGTTGCTCATGTAAGGTGCTCTCTCCTACTTTGATTAGACCTCTCATTAGTTTCTTTTTCCAGTCTTGTTGTTCTGCCCATGTTGTTTTGCCCGTGTATGGCTGCAGCTCTTTCATTGTTGAACACAGCTCTGCTGTGTGTGGGACAGAGGCATCATTGGGGGGGGGCGGGTGGTGGGAATGTCAAGTGGCAGGGGGTCACTTTCGCTGTGCAACCACCAAATCTCGGTGGCGGTGCAGCACAAAAGCACCCCCGCATTTTTTCAGCCGCTTGCAATGGGAGGATTGGCCCTCTCACCCTCCCAGACTCCGTACGGCCTAAAAATGGCCAAAAAACTGCAGGGGTGCTTTCGTGCCGTCACCGAATTTCAGTGGCGGCGCAGCAAAAGTGATGTCACACACCCCCAGGGGCGGGGCTTGTGGCATCATGTGGGAGGGTATCGCGTCGACACCCCCCCCACACACACACAGGGTGACACTCTGGTGTAGTGGTTTGGGAGTCGGACTTAGACCTGGAAGATCCAGGTTCAAATCCCCGCTCAGCCACGAAGCTTCCTGGGTGACCTTGGGCCAGTCACTATCTCTCAGCCCCACCTACCTCACAGGGTTGTTGTGAGGACAAAAAGGAGGGGAGGAAATATGTACACCACTCTGAGCATATATATATGCATGCCTATTCAGACCTTCAGTCTACACATAGAAAGAATGTGTGGAGGCTTTTGGTACCATGTGTGGACTGAAGGTCTGAACAGGGCTATAGGTTCAGGGCCTGTATGGGTTCAGTCGGTCCCTATAGTTTACTGAACAACAGTGATACAAGTATGGATATCTCTGAGAGCTTGGGTTCCATAGCAAACTGAGTCTTTTCTCACATGACAGATTTGGCTTAGCCTCTCTTGCTACAAATCCGTTGTATGCACAGCCCGCATGTAGCCACAATAAAGTAGCAAGAGAAATCCAAGTTCAGCAAAGTCTCCCCATTTGCGTTTTTCAAATGTTAATGGAAGTCTCATTAATACATCTCAGATCTTGCAAATAAATCTTGCAAATCATGCAAAAACTTAGTTTCAGCAGCAAAAATAAATTAGGTTTTCAAGGTGACCTGAAAAGCTGACTGTGATTACCAAATGTGTGTGTGTGTGTGTGTGTGTGTGTGTGTGTGTGTGAGTGCCATCCATATATTCTTTCCGGCATTTACGTAATAAGGGTTAACTGTTGTGAATTAAAATTATCATTATTATTTAGCTAGAATAAGAATATCAATATATGGCTTTTCAGCAAAAAAAGCTCTCAAAGTGGTTTACACAGTAGAAAGAAAAAATGGTGCCCTGTCCCAGTGGAGAGGAAGGGAGACGCCAGCAAACAGCCCCTGACAGAGACGCTCTGCTGGAATGAACAGAAACCGTTGCTCTCTGCCTGCGAAAGCAAAGAGGCGGCACTTGAGAAGGTGGCCTCTTTGCTCAGTTAACAGTCAGGGATATTTGTTTTTGTGTATTTCAACTCAGACTGGAGCTGACTTTTGACTGCAATGAGAAAGAAGGGATTAGAAGACCTGCTTGTGGCGTTCTTGAGCGGAGTGTAGATTTCGAGTCTTTCCTCCATGGATTCTGCTATCAGTGTGCAAGTGGCTGAGACTGAGACACCTCCTGGAATACTGATGAGCTGGTAGCTTTAGTATTCCATGCCAAGAGCTGCCTGCCGGGAAGAATGGTGTGAAGAGAGCAGTGGATAAATGATTGGAGGAGTGCCTTCTTCTCATTTGAGTTGCTCCGACCCGGATGGCTTCCACGAGGGATTCCACATTTGTCAGTATTAGCCATGACAGCTACATGAAACTTCGGTTTTCAGAGGCGGCAGGAGCAGACCATACGCGGCAGGGAACCTACACCCTGGGAGACCCATTGCTTCAGGTCTTGCTGCTTCCAAAGGCTGACCACTGTTAGACTCACTGCCAGCCCATCTATGGGGTACCTGATATGTGGGGTGCATCAGATTGCAAGGGGTCCCAGAGGGTGGCGGCTGCCACCCATGCGAGCCGCAATGATCTGCTTTCTGCTGGCTCAAGTGAGAAGCAGCCCCCTGTACCGTGTTCCTTGCACACTGTTGCCAAACCTGGAAGCATGGTGGGACTTCCAGTTTTATTTCAACGAAAGGGACTGCGTGCAGCGTGAATGCTGCCCCAGTGAATAACACCGGAAGGCCCACACTTCCAGGTTTGACAACAGCGTGCAAGGAACACGGAGAGGATTTGGGGAGTTTGCAGAAGTGGCAGACCAGAGTGCTCATCCAGTGGTGTTTCCAGGGCACACGGCCCCTGGTTAGACTTTGCGTATTGGAGGAGAGGGATTTTTATGCAGGAACCCTGAGTAAAGGTTTTCTGTGGGCCAGGATTTGGGGATCTCCCCCCTTTTCACGTGTTTGATCAAAATTCCGTTCACGTCCTTCAAGGTTTCAGGCAGGGGATATTTTCCTTGAAAAGGACACACTTTGCTTTCAGCAAACTTCAGTACCGGATATACAGTAGTACCAGATATAGGACAATTTCAGCAGCTGAGGTCTTATCCCAGTGTACTTTTACCAAACGAGGTTTGGCATGCATTCACCTGCCACCTGGAGCAGCAGAGGCTTCTTGGAGGGTCACCTGGCCACCACATTCTGTACCGTCCAGAAGATTTTTGTGATTGGCTGTTGTTAGCTGTTGTATATTTACCTGCTACTTGGCTGGTTTTGAGGTTTTAGCGCATAAAGTGTGTGTGTGTGTGTGTGCGTGTGTGTGTGTGTGTGTGTGTGTGTGTGTGTATGTGTGTGTGTGATCAAGGGCTGCATGAGTGAGACTCTCTCTCTCTCTCTCTCTCTCTTTCTCTCTCTCTCTCTCTCTCTCTCTCTGTGTGTGTGTGTGTGTGTGTGTGTGTGTGTGTGTGTGTGTGTGTGTGTGTGTGTGTGTGTGTAAACTGTATTCAGGCAGTATGTGGGCAAAAGATGTACCTACTCTGCACCAGGTTTTCCAGCAGATTCAGGCAATATTTGGGGCAGTTAAATGGGGTGCATTTTAGTGTTGTCTGTGTAGGCCCTATAACAGAGGTGACATCAACCAGGTTGGATTCATCCATCCCCCCCCCCCCCGGGCCCACCAGGCCATGCTGGTCTCTGAGTCCTCAGTATCAGGGACAGGGATAGTACTCAGCATGCTATCGGGGGGAAGTGGGGTGACATGGGGGCCCCAAGGCATGTGTGATCTAGCCTTGTCATATAAGACAATAAATTTGAACACATGATGAATCCGTAGGCCTGTATTTTTTTATGCCATATCAGCATAGAAAACCACTTTTGTGCATTTTAATTTATAGGAACGTTCCTGTTTCACTGACTTGTTCTCAGGTAAGCGTGTACAGGATTGCAGGTGTAACAGGGTGACGGATCTATTGCCATGAATTCCCAGGGTGCATTGAGAGCCCCGGGGCTTCCCTTTTGGCATGGGGGAAGCGGGCATGGAACACAGCCAGCCCGCTCCTTTACTCTGCCTCACTCTGCAGCAGGCAGGAGTCTAAACGGTCCAGAGCCAGGCGGCAATTATCTCGGCAAAGGTCATCATTGGCTTTGGAAGAGCATTTGAAGAACGTTCCCAGCAACAGAGCCTTTTTTTGCATAGTAACTCGTTTTTGTAATGCGTTTCTGGGGGCAGCGTTTCTAAGGAGTGGGCTTGGGGTTAGATCAGCAAAATGGATTGGTGCAATAAGACGCAGCCAGGCTCATCAATCCAAAGGAGCACGAAAACTCTGTCTTGGAATTGGGGCAGGCTACTCTGCAGCCGCTGTGTCAGCTTTCTCTCCTTCTTCATCTGTAGCAGTTTGCTGACTGGGTAAGCCGTTGACAGACCACCTTGGATCTCAAGCAGTCCTTCTGGCACATGAAGCAATAACATGGAGGGAGGGGACAGGTTTTCGCTGGTGTGTTTAACGGAGTGCTGGGCTGATTTGGCAGCTGCCCACACTTCATGAGACGCTTGCAGAAGAATCCGTGACCTAACCAATTGCAGATGAGGGTGAACTGGAAAGTGCCAAGTTTGGAAATGACACTCTGGTGTATGTGAAAGTGTGATCCAGGAGCTTGCCATTGCTGCTGCTTCGAGAAGAAAACACCTGGTTTTTCATGGCAAACCACCTCCTCCTGCTGCAGACTGAAAAATGGTTGCTGCAGCCTGGCACAGGTTCAACAGCGCAACAACCGGCCACCACCTGTCCCTTCAATCGAGAGCTGAAGCTGTGGGTTCTCCAGCCCATTTCCTGTCCCTCCCCTTCCGTTCTTCCACCACTTGCTGTGTGGCACATCTGCAGTCATGCACACTATGGCGGGTCGGGCGTGGGGCAGTTGTGGGTGCCTCGTCATCTTGTAATTCATTCAGTGCTGGGTTTAGAGGTCCAGTCGAGACCCCAGGTTACCGCTTCTCGGCAGCCATGGCTGGGTGTTGTGGCCAGCACTGCAGAGCCAGAAAGGTGCCCACACAGAAAGCCAGATGTGATGGCAACGTCTACCATGTATGCTGGCAGTCATGAGGCAAAGCCCAGGGAGTTGTCGAGGGCTGCAGCCTCCTGTTTTATACTTGGAAATGTGGGGAGGCTCCTGTGAGTGACCAAAAGGGTGAGGCTCCTTTGTTTGCAGACTGAAGTCACCATTCCGAGGTGTATTTTAGAAGAGAATGTCCCCAGACAGATTTCAGTCACATGTTGAACTGCGTCCAGTTCTGGTTGCCGCATCTCAAAAAGGATATAGTGGAACTGGAATGGTGCAGAGGAGAGCGACCAAAATAATTAGAGGACTGGGGCATCTCCCTTATGAGGAAAGGCTGCAGCATTTGGGGCTCTTCAGTCTAGAAAAAAGACGCCATGATTGAGACGTATAAAATTATGCACGGGATGGAGCGAGTGGATAGAGAGAAGTTCTTTTCCCTCTCACACAACACCAGAACTAGGGGACATCCACTAAAATTGAGTGGAGGGGGTATTAAAACAGACAAAAGTAACCGCCGGGTCTTAGTAATAAGCTATCTCTTAATGCCAGATACAAGGGAGTGACAACAGGAAACAGGTGATATTATTGTCTTGTGTGCTCCCTGAGGAATCTGGTGGGCCACTGTGAGATACAGGAAGCTGGACTAGATGGGCCTTTGGCCTGATCCAGCAGGGCTCTTCTTATGTTCTTATGTTGAACTGCAAATTAGCAATAACAACAATAACGATCATATAGTGGCACTAATGCATGTGAGTTTTACAGAATAACATAAGCAACAACTTCAAGGGCATCCCCTGAACCTTGCAATCCAGATTGCAGCAGCAGACGAATTCCCCAGAGCTTAGCTCAGTAAACAAGACTTGCCTTGCAGGATCAGCGTCAAGGTCCGCTAAATTCCACCTACTGTGTGCCACAGTGGCCAGCCAGGCGAATGCTTGTGGTCTGTCTCTGCTAGCACTGACTGTTGTCAGAACTCAGATTATACCTTTGTTATGGCATTTCAAGTTATCTTCAGGGAACATGTGGAGTCGGCGGGGAGAGGGGCTGCAGTTGCTGCCTGTTTCTCAGAAAGCGCAACATCCATGCGTCGTTCAGTTGTATGAGCCTAGAGGCCCCCTGGCATGTGTTCAGCCAAATACTCGAGCATCGGAGGGGTGACCAGTGGGCGCAGTCCTGCTCCCCCTCCACATGTTCCCAGAATGAGTGAATGAGGATTCAGCTGTGTCGTCCAGCCGACAGGTATGTCGCACCTGGGTTGAGAGTGGCAAAGCAGCCCATTGGCCTCAGTCTCCCAGCAACGTCTGGGAAAGGAAGCAGGAGAAGGTTGGGGGCAGCGTGGCTGGCCGACCAGTGGGTGCTTTGTTTGGGACTGTAGCTCCATATTCAAGCACTTGCTTTGAGTGCGGAATATGCCAGGCAACAAACCCAGCCAGACCCCTATGGTGTCATCACCAGCCAGAGTATAACATGCAGGGCTAGACAGCACACTGGTGTAGTGTAGTAGCTAAAGCCTCCGACCGACCTATGAACCAGAACTTGACGGGTTCGAATCTTGCCTCTACCATGAATTCTCACGAGGTGACCTTTTTCAAGCTTCTCCCTCTCATCCTCTACTGCAAATGGGGATGTTATTGACTCAGCTTATAGGGTACAGATCCATCCAGTTAATAGGTACATGTGAAGTGCTTTGCACGCTCAGAACGCATTATGCACTGTTAAGTATTAGTGCATCCATCGACCGCCTGGCCCAGGAGACGCCAATCTCAGGTGATCACTTGCTGCCATTACTCATTTATCTAAATAAATATTCAGACACACACACACACACACACACCCTTCCCCATCCAGTGGAGGTGGCCAAGGCAGTTCACCATCACCCATTCAAACAATAACATTTCAAAAATAAAACATGAGACCGGTTCTCTCTTTGGAGGCCCAGGAAGGTAAAAAGACAACTTTGAACTCTGCCTGAAAGCCCTGGGGAGATGCAGAAAGTCCTCCAAAATGTCTCTCAAGAGTAGCTGTGTTGTTTTAAGCCTGTTTTCTCAAACCACAAATTCCTGAGTTTGTCCCAAGGAAGTCAATGAAGCTACTCAAGAAGAAATGATTTGCAGCCTGCAGTCTTATTACCACACCTGGGCTGTTTCACTCACTGTGCAGCATCTTGGGCTTACAAAGGGGGCTCTTCCTTGCAAATTCCCCTTCCCTGCACAAGCCTCTCTTGTTTTGCTTGGCTCTCTCAACTTCCTGCTGCGAGGGCTGTGAAGGGTCTTGGCATTGGCAGGCTCATTCTGAAAGGCCCTACACACAAGACGGGCTTGTTTCTTTTGGCTGAAGCCACGGACTGGTGTAGCTGTGGCAGCAGGCGTGGGTTTGGATTTGTGCCACTCAGTCACTCTGGAGGAATCGTGTCTCTTTGCTGAGCAACGCAGCCACCCAGGGCCAGCCCCAACACCTCCTGACACCTGGGGTGGCCTGTGCCAAATGCTGCCCCACTTATCTGATGGCAATGATGTGTCAGCCTCTGCTCCTCCAACCATGTAGCCCACCTCTGTTCTGTCCTCCACAGTTCAGTTTTGTCCCCCTCTTCCTTCTCCAGTCCAAGGAGTGAGAGGAGGAGGGCCAGTGGAGGTGAGTGGGTGAACAGAAGTGGGCATTCCCTGCCAGTCTGCTGCCCGAGGCGACAGCTTCAGCTGGCCTCATGAATGGGCCGGTCCTGCAGCCACCCAGAAGGGCAATATCCTGACAATGAGGCACTGCGAGAAGAGGTGCCCAGTTGATGGCTTGTGACAGGTCAAATAGCCTGTTGGTGCCATTGAACAAGAAATACAGTCAATGTAACAATGCTGTATTCTTGCTGTACTAGTCAGGATTCAAAAAGTAGGGTTTTGAGTTACACAGAGCTCTTCATGAGGCATAATTTAAATTACATTATAATAAACCTACTCCAGCAGATCCAGACTGGATAAATTTGTAAAGGAAATAAAACCAGGAGTCCATTCAGGTCACTTCTGACAGCCATTTCCCTCCAAGGAGCGCAGGATGCCACATATGATAGGATCCCTTCCCCAGCCATTTCATCCCCAAAGCAGCTCTGTGAGGGATCTTAGGTTGAGAGACAGCGACTGGTGACCTCATGAGCATTAGCGCTGAGAGGGGATTTGAACTGGATCTCCCTGGGCCTAGTAGTCCAACATGCTATCCACGACACCTCACTAATACAGGTGTCAGAAGTTACCAAAATAGAATACCCTCTCTCAGTTTGACAGTGTGGTGTAGTGGCTACTACAGTGCTGGACGCAGATGTGCAAAGCCAGCTTCTGGCCTATGGCAAAAACAATGGGTGGTGTAGCTTGGGACAGCAGAGCTATATGCTGCATAATAATAATAATAATAATAATAATAATAATAATAATAATAATAATAATAATAATATACAGTATTTATATACCGCCTTTCTTGGTCATTGGATTTCTCCTCCGACTTTAATCCAAGGCGGTGTACATGGGCAGGCTGTCCTAACCCCCCTTGGTTTTTTTTACAATATATATAAATGTCCAATCTCTCATGAACAACTACTTTCCAGGTGGTATCCTTTTTGCAGTCTGATTATTCTGCTGGCTGGCGCCTCCCACACTCGACCGACGCAGCTGGGAGCTCTTATCTCTCCTCCCGGAGGCTTTCACAGCTTTTTGCCGGCGGCGTGTCTCGAACTTATGAAGTTCACCGGTCTTCGGGCTTTGAAGGCAGCAGCTCTCCCCACTACGCCAGACTCTTCTGCCAGAATCACAGCTCCTGTGATCTCAAGTGGTTGTGTGAATGAACCACTCTACACTAGTATTCTCAATTCAGAAGGAATTCAGGTGTTCATTCAGCCTCTCTTTCTCTCCAAGTGCTGCCCCCTGCTTCTCACTGTCCTGCCGTCCTGGGCATCTCCATCCCTCCATGCACTGATTCTGTCTTTGGCAAGAGGGTGCATGGAGATTCTTGTACAGACTGGCATGCATCCTGATGTTCACAGCGTCCCAAGTCAACTGGTACATGTGTAGGCTCTGCGCACATACTGTATAGCCAATGAATGTGTGGAGGTCAGGACACAATCTTCCTTCCTGGGTTCATTATCCATGGTTTCAGACCATGTAAGGTCCTCTGTTTCCCAGGATACATTTGTAGTATAGATATGTGCCAGGGCACCCCCATTCATTGCCCCCCCCCCAACAGAAGTAGTGGACAAACACACACACCCAGTGTTTGCAACTCCACTCCTGAATGTCTTCACTGCAGAGGACCTTGAGGTGGGGTTAAGTGTTGTGCTTGGACCTGGGAAAGCAAACTGGGAATCTTAACTCAGCTATGGACGGAGCTGTGGTGGGTGGGCCTTGGCTGGTATGCCATTATCTTTCAACCTTAGTTCCCTATCTGCAAAGAAGGGAACCATAGTGATTTACCTCCCAGGGTTGTTATAAGAGCAACTGAGATAAGGAAATGTTGGTGCCTTAGAGGGAGATGGATAAGCCATAAATCAAAACAAGGAAGGCTGGGTTAAAGACCTTTCCCCAGGGGTTACTTTTCAGCTGTTTATCACAATGATTAGAGGCGGCAGCAGGCCTGCTTTGATATTTAAAAGTTTCTCCAGGGCACTTTCAACACTTGGCCAAGGTCTCTCTTGGAGCACACAGAGGGGTCTATGCATTGGGATATCATGCAGACACTCCTGGGAAGGACAACCAAATGTTGCTCATTGCATTTGGTGTGCCTCCCTCATTTGGCCACTGAAGTCTTCAGACCCTTGAAAGTCTCATCCTTAGTGGAGTACAAGGAAGGATGTTAGACCAGCTGGGAGCTCAAAGTGATCAAAGAGGGAAAAAGGAGGAGGAGGAGGGGACCAGAGATGAAAGGCATCCGTATTTTCCCAGGTGATGCCAACTGAGCCTTAAAGCCCTCCGAGTTTTCTCACCTTGGCTTTAGCAGAAAAAGCAAATAAATTGGAACTGTTTGGATAGTGCCAAGGGGCTCCTGGTTTCTCTCTGTGCTTTTTTCTTTTTCTTCTTTGCAATCTGCACTTCCATTGAATGAGAAACAAAAATAAACATGATCAAGAGCAGCTTAAGAGGAGCACTTCATCCGATTTCAAGGATGCAGGCAGAGCATTTTGCAAGAGAAATCCTAAGTGATGTTTGTGTTGAGGCTAAAGGAAAACAGAAAGAATCCAGGGACCCAGAGTAACAGCAGGAGAAGGGAACAGCAGGGACTGGTCAGTGTTGGGATTTCCTTTTGATATCACCCTCCTCTCCTCCTGTTGCGTTTGCTCAGAAACAACTGCTATGGGCTGGCATGAAATCCCGAACAGTGGATGATCTCTGTTTTTTCACCCATTGAAAGAAAATGCTAAGATCTCGTTTTGACTGTCCCACAATGGATTGGAACAGTAGTCCATAAGAAGAGCTAGACTAGGATCAGGCCAAGAGATCCATCAACATCTTCTCACAGTGGTCAACCAGATGCTTCTGGGAAGCTCACAAGGAATGCAACAGCCGGCCTCTTCTGCTGTTGCTTCCCTCAAATTGTCTCTGAACTTAGAGGTTCCATTTAGCTCTCATGGCCCACAGACCTATCCTCCATGGATTTGTCTAACTCTAATGATCCCTTGTCTGTTCACCAAAATCAGCGGCCAGCCATCACCACCTGTGTTCTTTGGAACGCCCTCTGGGGAGTGCACGGAGCTCTCCGGTGGCTGTGCAGGGGCAGCTCTGGAGCGCAATGACATCACCATCGTCGCTGAGCTCCAGAGCGCTGAGAGATGCTGACCAGGACCTCAATTGCAACTGCGTTGCTGCACAGCTTACAGGGAACAGCAATCACCACCTCATGTGCCCGTGAATTCCAGAAGTTCATTATGAGTTGAGTGAAGAAGTACCGTCTGGTTCAATAGCTAGTCTATGATGCAAGAACTGCCTTGCTGGCTGGATCAGGATAAAGTCTGTCTGGTCCAACATTCCATTTCCAACAACATCCAGCCAAACTCTTTTGGGAATTCACAAGCAAAAAATTAAGGTTATGACTTTCCCTGGGCCTGTTGCTGGTCCTCAGCACCTAGTATTCAGGGGGTTGCTGCTCTGTATATATGGAGGTTCCACTTAGAGATCGTAAGTGTCTGGTACTGAATTCTATAAGATAATTATGCATTGTGCTGAGTTTTTCCTTTTGTCTGTGCTGAACGTTATGCCAGTTAATTTCATTGTGTGACCTTGAGTTCTACTATTGTGAAAGAGAGAAAAGATGCCTTCTCTACACTGTTTGTAACAGTAACAGTCTCTACATTTTCAGCAGAAGCCACAACTATGTATAGCTCCTAATGTGTTTTTAGGACAAAGAGAAAGACCCAACTTACGAATAATTCATACAGGACTTCTAGTGACCTATCCAATTTTGCAGCAAAGCAAAGTAACCCCAGTTCTGTGTCATGAGCAAGTAGCACTTAATTATGGAAATGAAGTATATTTGCATATATGTGTATTTTGCATTGTTTTGTGCCTGCAATCCAGGAGGAGGTGTGCAGACAGACATACCTATTCTCTGACCATTAGAAGTCCTGCTTAACTTCCCCTGACTCATGATGACCTCCCAATTTTCAGCCCATCTTCACACTGCAAATTTGCATTCATGAGGGCCTGCTAGTAATTTGTTGCATAAATTCAGTAGGAGTACAGTAATTTGTGAACTAAAGTCCTGGGAAGGGGAGGGTGTAAACCAAGAAATGTCGATTTTTGTTGCTTTCATAAATTTGAAGGTGTGTCCTGTGTAAAAACTTGCTTTGGGGTCTACTTTGCTTTTAGCCCCTAACTTACAGCACAGTCCTATGCAGTCTACTCAGCAGTATGTCCCACCAAGTCCAATGGACATACTCCCAGAAAAGTGTGTATAGGATTGCAGCCTAAATCCTGGCAACGTTTTTTTTTTAAAGTATGTTACACAGGCACACCTTGGGTTGTCTGGGTGATGGATTGTGTCCTTTCTTTTTTTGTAGATGGAACCTGTGATGTTCAGGCTAAGTATTGTGCCAGTATCAGATACTGTGCTTGCACAGAGCCTTGCAGAATGGCTGAGACAGATCTTCCCATTCTACAGAAGGAGAAAGAAGGTGATCTTCCTAGATCACCCAATTAGTTCATGGCTGACCAGGGACTCAAACCTAAACATGAGTTCACATGAATTTGTTGGTATGGCAAAATGATGCTATTACAAGTTGACTTTTCTGGTGCAGCAGCTTGTCTTGTAGATGTTCATCTCTCTTGGAAACTTGGAAACAAGGATCCAGAATGTGGTGGGGGTGAGATTGGAACACATCTCACAGGATGGTGTAGTGGTTTGGGAGTCGGACCTTAGACCTGGAAGATCCAGGTTCAAATCCCCGCTCAGCCACGAAGCTTCCTGGGTGACCTTGGGCCAGTCACTATCTCTCAGCCCCACCTACCTCATAGGGTTGTTGTGAGGACAAAAGGAGGGGAGGAAATATGTACACCACTCTGAGCTCCTTGGAGGAAGGGCGGTATAAAAATGTGAAAAAATAAATAAAATAATTGTACTGGAGCTTTTGCAAAAATCACCATCCTCCAAAAAATTAATGTAAGGGACTCATGTCAAAAGGGTTGTGTTTAAATGTTTTATTTAGTGACATTTTTCTTCTTTCCTGCAGCCATCTGTGTTACATAGCAACATGAATAATAAATAGTGCATTTTTAAAAAATGGTTGCATTTATCAGCCTCTGTTTTCCCAGTTCCAAGGAAAACACGGTGGCCATTGGACCACACAAGATGCTGACTGTCAGTATCTGCTGTTGTCCAATCCCAACTTCCTTTAGTCAGATGAATGGTGTGACATGGTTGGGTGCAATATTGCCTGAAAGGTGAAACAAGAAAGGTGTGCACAAAAACTACATCAGCGTTACTGCTGACTGTTGCCTCCCCTGGTGCTGCCAGTATGAGACTCACATGCTCCAAGTGTCCCTAGTTACAAGGTACAGTCCTTATTTTCTTATCCCTGCCCCAGTAAATTGCTCTCTCTATTTTGCCCCAGATTTGCCATTTGGAAAATGTTAGTGTGAAATGCTAGCACTAAACTTCAGGGTTTGAGCCAGGTCTGTCTTCTGTCTTCTCTGCCAGGAGCCTACATGGACTGAGGGCCCCGGTACAGTGGTGGAGTGGTGGAGTGGTTTGGGAGTCGGACTTAGACCTGGAAGATAAATCATGCAAAAACTTAGTTTCAGCAGCAAAAATAAATTAGGTTTTCAAGGTGACCTGAAAAGCTGACTGTGATTACCAAATGTGTGTGTGTGTGTGTGTGTGTGTGTGTGTGTGTGTGTGTGTAAGTGCCATCCATATATTCCTGGAAGCATCTGGCTGTCCACTGTCAGGAGCAGGATGCAGGGCCAGATGGACCCTTGACCTGATCCAGCAGAGCTCCTTCTTGCATTCCTGTAGACTCACGAGCTTCTCAATGAGATGTCCCATTTGTCAGATAAAAGGGGGATTGGGGTCCCATGGATTTCCCCCTCTCTTTTCTCACACTGCACCCACTCCCCACCGTCTCTTCTCAGCTGCAGCTGCCTCTGCTTTGGCTAAGGAGGACCGGATGGGATGGGATGGGATGGGTTGCACAGCTCAGCTACAACAGCCTCGAACAGACGGAAGTGGCTTATGAAATGTTCAGTTTGGGTGGAGCTGCACAGCTTGTGCAAGAAGCATTCCAAAATTCCCTGTAGCAGTCTGAAGGCAAATTTCCCCTCACAGGATCCATCAAGTGCTTTTTCTTGGCTGGAGGAGCTCAGATGTAAAAGCTGTTCCTTGCGGATGTAGGAAAAGATCATTTTCAGAAGGGAGCGCAAGCCAGCCTCCCTGCAGCTGTATCATCTTCATGGTCTTTTTTTGGTTTTGGTTTTGTTTCCCTCTGACGGCCCTCGGAAGACACAGGCAGATTCCTGGAAGTGTAAACATAAGAAGAGCCCTGCTGGATCAGGCCAAAGGCCCATCTAGTCCAGCTTCCTGTATCCCACAGTGGCCCCACCAGATGCCTCGGGGAGCACACAGCTAACAAGATAACCTGTTTCCTGTTGTCACTCCTTGCACCTCCTACAACCAGGAGGTTGCTTTTCCCCATAATGGCTTGTAAGCTGTGATGGACTTTTCCTCCATAAATCTGTCCAATCCCCTTTTAAAGGCATCTAGGCCAGGTGCCATCCCCACATCCTGTGGCAGGGAGTTCCACAGATGAATTACACATAGCATTGTGATGCTATGACCCAATGTGGCAATTTCATAAGGCACCTCCTGCCTGCAATCTGGGAGAGCTCCTGTCAGTCCATGTAGTCAGTGCTGTCCTCGATGGACCAATGATTTGATTCAGTACGGCAGCTTTATAAGGATCTTAGGTAGCAAGGCTGAGAAACCCTTTACAGCCAGCCGTAGAAAGCAAGATGACCTGCCAAGGCAGGTTCATATGTTCATGGACTGACCTTCAGAGCTATCCTTCATCCCTGTGCCTTGCGAGTGATTCTGCTGCCACAAGCAAACACAAAAGCTGACACATTTTGTCCTTCAGAGAAAGGGTGGGGGCAGCTCTTTTTCAATGCACAAATCAGATAACATTAAGCTTCCCTAACTGGGAAAAAATCCAGTACAGTAGAGGTTTTAATCTTGTCAATTTCCAGGTTCTGCACTAGGAAGAGTTTATTTCTTGTTGCAACAGCACAGCCATTGCCTTCCAAATCAGCTTCAGTGCCAGCAGCAAGCAACGAAGAGGGCAATTTGCCACCCGCATCAGTTTAGGATTGCTTACAACATTTCAATCACTAACCTAAGGATTATACATTATGATAATTATAGATTATAATTATAGATTGCAGTCAGAAAGAGTAACCCCTGGGGCTTAAGAAAAAGTACTCCTTAAGCATCTCTGATGGTGGAACACAGGTGTGAGTGTATTTGTTAAACTACGAAATATTATTTGTTAACGTATTTTTATCCCACTTTAAAAAATCCTTTTCGGGTCATCCAAGATGGCTGATGATGCACATAATATACAAATAAAACACTGCACAGCTCCCCAACCCCACTTCACTGTCTCTTACCTTGGGTCATCATCACAGATGTTTAGAACAAAAGGTCACATCTATCAGTGCTCTTGGGTTACAATAGACATGTGTAGTCAAACGGAAGGGAAACCTCATGCACACAAAGTAGAGATTAATAGATTCAAAGAGCAAAGTTCACAGGCAACCAATGAGATTTGACTGGACTCCCTCTGCAAGACAGGCTTCTTGAACTTAAACATTGGGGGCCCAATCCTATCCAACTTTCCATCACCGATGCAGCCACGGTGCAGCCCTGTGGTAAGGGAACAAACATTCCCCTTACCTTGAGGCGGCCTCTGCGACTGCCAACCCCCCTCCCCCACTGCAGGATGCAAGCGGCACACCCTGTTGGCATGGCTGCATCAGCACTGGAAAGTTGGATCGGATTGGACCCTGAGTCAGAGCAATATTCCCATCCCACTTCACACATCATATTTTGAGGCATACATCGGTCTAAGGGTGTTTTTTTTTTGTTCTAAGTGTACATCCACAAATGTACTTTTATTTTCTTTTTTATATACTGCTACAAGGCTTCACAGAACTCTCAGGGCACAATACAACTACAACAAAACCATATGTAGGGCCTTCTCTGTTGTGGCACCACACCTCTGGAATCAGTTGCCAGAGGAATTGAAGACAGCCCCCTCGCTCCATGGTTTTCGGTGGGGGTTAAAGACCTACTTATTTCATCTGGCATTTGAGGAGGGAGGAACTACCTAAGAGCTACCTGGGACCCTTTTATTTATTCATTTTTTCTTTCCCTGTCGCTGCTATAAGTTTGTTTTTACTGTTAATCTGCTCTGTTTCATGTTACCACTGTAATTTTATTTTAATACTTAATTTTAATTGTGGATTTCTTTTTAAAAAAGGGTTTTAATTGTTACCAGTGTTCTGTTTTGTATGTTGTACACTGCTTTGAATTTTAGAAACGCGGTATATAAATCTTGGAACCCAAAAAAGTAACTACTCTTGCAACGCACTGGGACGCAACGCACCCCGATGCAACTGAAGAGTTGCCAGAGATACTTAAGGAACGTTAGCAGCACAAGTTAGAAACAAGTACATAGGATATTCCATTTTCTCTCCCATTATGGCTAGAATTGAGCCAATTCGATGTCATTTTGCTGGGGTGGTAGTGGTGGAATCTCTTTCAAAGTCATCTAGTCTGAAAGATCACAGTTGTAATCAAGTTCACAGTTTAGCTGGACACTTCGATATATGCCTTTAAAAACATTTTGATTTGAAGTTGTCCATTAAAAAGAAAAAAGAATTTGTGACAGCATTTTTAAAGGGAAAATGTAAAGTGGCCACGGTCCTTGAAAGCAAATGGCTTGGCTCTGTCTGGGAATTACGAGGCGTTTGTGCCAGAGTCTCTTTCACTGGCCTTCAAAGCATGCCCCGCCATTTTCTTCGAATAACCTTTGAAGCAGAACTCTCTCTACAGGAAAATGAAAAGCCGCTAACTTGAAAAGCTATTTGCTGCTCAAGGGGTTGCAGGCATCCTTCAGCTTATTGCTAGTGTCTGTTCAGAAACACATTAACAGTGCAATCCTGTCAAAGACAGGACCGGCGTAACAATTGTTCCACTGGTGCCAAGTGTTGCAGACGTGCCGTAAGGCATGTTTTCGACACCCAGAGAGTAAGTGGTGCCGGTGATGAGGCTGGCGCCGCTTGCTTTGCCCCAGACCCAGGCCGCCACTGCCAGATGCAGATAAGGACTGCGTCGGGTGGTGGGGGAGCGGGGGGTGGATGGGTGGAACAGGAGGGCGGATTGGGTGGCTGGGCCCAGGAAGGGGGAGGGATCATCGGCGATGCGCTCTGTCGAATCCTATCCCCCTTCATGGGCCCTGTTGGGCCTTACACGGGCCTCCTAGATTTGTGCTGGCCATTTTGCTGGCGCACATCCGAGGAGACCCATTGGGGCGGCTGGGGTGTTACTTGGGGTAAAGAGATGAACGGCCCTTTACCCCCAAGGAGGCCTCCACCTGCGCTGGTACAGGCTCAATCCTGGATAGGATCCGGCGCAGCATAATTTTGGACAGGATTGGGCTGTAAGTCTCCTTGTAAGGCTCTTTGTGGGGAGGGGATCTTTAGCACTTTCATGGGCCGAACAGCAGCCTGGGGGAGCAGCAGGAAAATATTAAATATCCCTCCTGATGTGCCCTGGTCCCAGTCTGATCCCTCCCCCAGGCACAGTGGACCCCTTAACAATTGAACAAACTGGGCCAAATTCTATAAGACGTCTTTTGGCTCGCCTGGGGCCACTGCAAGGGTTCAAGGCAGAAGCCAGATTTGGTACTGTCTTGTAGGATTAATTTTGCTTGAATGTACCTTGTCAAACTGCTCTGAGCTAAACTGCCTTTGAATGTTTGGAAAAGTAGTGTAGACATATGTGAGCAAATGAATAGATTATCTGAGCATCTTTGCCCACAGCTGCCTGCAGCCAGAATATGCGACACCAGCAGAGCTACCATGGAACATTAATGGGGCGTTGCTGGGATTGTATCTCACTGAGGCTGAAACAGCTCCCCTGGCTACCAGTCTGTTTCCGGGCTGCCTCTTGCCTCTGAAGTTCAACATGATTTAGGAGGTGCCCAGATCGTCGGCTCTCCCCCAAGTGCTCCTCCTGGCCTCTGAGGTGGGGCGGCTGAGGAGAGGGATTCCTCAGCTCTGGTGCCCCATTTCTGGAACTCACTTGGGACTTACTCGGTTTCCAACAGTTTTGCCTGCTGCTCTTCTTTATTGTGTTTTCTTGTTGTTTAGGCTTTGTCATGTTTTGTTGTGATATTTTTAAAATTCTGTGAGTTGCTCTGAGAAGACTCACACGTTGGAGGGCAGGATATAAAGTTATGAATGAAGAGAAATAGAGAAGAAGTGGATTGGCATGGTTGTGGTCCCACTTTCAGGGCTTATTTGGGGCCTCTGGAGACAGTGGTTGGCACTTAGGAACCTGGGCACAGGCAAAGTGGTCGAACAAGTTCTTTGCCTGCACAGCTGAGCTTCCTAGGCGCAGTCCCTGGTATCTCCAGCTAAAAGGGTTGCAGGGATTTGGGCTCTCTCTCTCTTCCTGAGCAACTGAGAGCCACTAACATCGACAGAACTGGCCTGGAAAAACTGGTGATCTGGCTGAGAAGGCAGCTCCCTCTCGTTTATGGCCCTCTTGTTTAGACCCCAGAGAGCTCACTTCTGAACTGTCTAATGACCACGGCTACTAACCAGCTGGCCTCTTGCCTTCGCCCCTTGGACAAAGAGAGCTGGCCGCTTACGCAACTCTTTGGGCATCACAGCTAATGACATGTCCAAGCCATTCAGCTGGCCTTTCGCCTTGGAGTTCCCTAATGACAGGCTTCTAAGGAGCCGACCTTTGCTATGGAGAGCCGGACATTGTCCTCTCCTGGAGCAGTGTTATCCCTACTCTCTGGGGGATGAGGGAGAGTTCACTTAGCACATGAAAAGCCCCCCTACAAGGCAGAGTGGCGAGCAAAGCACATGTCGGGGCAGACATGAGCAAGAGGCTTCTGCCAACTGATGATGTATGAGGGCCCGGAGGTCAAGAGTTCTGCTTTACAATCTACAAAAATAGGCTGAGACGACAGTGGCCATCACTTAATTAAAGGCCTTCCTTCCTCCATTCCCTCATTTATCAAGGGAGACTTTGGGCTTCTTTGGAGATGGATTTGTCTCATCATTTATGACTGGTCAAGCTCATGGTCTGGCTACCAACAGGGGTGGGGGGGAGGGCCAAGGTCAGGGGGCCAGGAGGAGGATGACGATTAGCACTGGTAGCTGGCGAAAGTCTCGAGTCCATTTAAACCACCTTTCTGTCAATGCGTCCAAAGCAGTTTAAAAGAATGGTTTACAACTTAATAGACATGCCAGAAAGGGGATATGGATGTAAGGAGAAAGCACACAAATTCAGCTGCCATAGCCACAGCATGAGGCAGTCCTGGAACTGGGGTGGGTGGGGGTCTCCCAGTGGCTTATGGAGAGGACCTCACACACTGCCTCACCCAGAAATAGATGGTGAGTAAAGTGACACACGCAGGCCAGCGGGTGGCGCAGTGGGTTAAACTGCTGAACCATGAGCAACGGGGTGAGCTCTCGTTGCTTGGCCAGCTCCTGCCAACCTAGCAGTTCCAAAGCATGATAATGCGAGTAGATAAATAGGTACTGCTTGCGGGAAGGTAAACAGCGCTCCGTGTTCCAGCCACATGCTACGCGCTGCGGCAAGGAGAGTCATGCCGGCCACATGACCACGGAGGCGTCTTCGGACAACGCTGGCTCTTCGGCTTTGAAATGGAGATGAGCACCACACCCTAGAGTCGGACGCGACTGGACTTAATTGTCAGGGGTCACCTTTACCTTAAAGTGACACACAGCCTGAACGTCTGATAAAAACTGAACACACACCCCCCCCCCCATGACAATGCTTCTCTACGGGCATCAATTAAAAATCACATTTTCTACACACACACACACACACACACACACACACACACACACACACACACACACACACACACACAGATTCGCATTAGAAAGAACACAAACTCCTGTCTTTGCAGCGACATTTTATTTATTGTGATGCCCAATCACAAATACAGTATTGCTAAACTCCTAGACTTCTCCATCGATTTCTGTAGGCAGCTTTTACTTTGTCTCTGGCAGAGATTAAAAAAAAAAAGAGTTGAATTGTAAAATAAATAAATATTGTTGGTCACCCATTCACACATGCAAGCTTCTTGATGCTGCAGTCATCAAACGATGAACATGCATGTGTGATCCAGGCCTCCACTTCTGATTTCTCCATTTGCAATTGTGGCTTTACTGAAGCCCCTTACATGCCATTTCGCTACTATTCCGGCTTTTACTGTGGTGTTGGCTCATGTGGTGGCTGGGAAAATCTTTGCTGTTTATCTGATTTTTTTGTTTAATTCCTAGGTTCCTCTCTGACAAGTTGTTTACCCGTGATCAACATTTTGATGTCTGCTCAGAACAAACACAATTTCTATTTAATTTTTTCCCTTCCTGTGAGGCATTTAGCTTCCATGATCAGACTCTTGTTATCAAAACAAAATACTCTTTGAAATATCCTGCCGTGGGAAATAATAGTTTACTGTATGTCTTATGTAAATCATGTTTTCTGCCTGCAGTTTCTTCCAAAATAGTTTTGCCCTGCTTGATGTTTTCAATCCTAGCTTTTCATTCAAAGAAATAACTCTTTACCCAAGAATCAGTGAACCAATATGGGGCTGTGGTTGGAGGGTCAGACTAGACTGGGCAGGCTTGGGTGGGGTCCACATCTCCCCTCAGCCAAAGCTTTGCTGATCACATCACATCTCTCAACTTAAGCTACCTCACAGGGATGTTGTGAGGATACATGGGGAAAGGAGCCATGGCAACTGAGCAAAGAGGTGCTTTTTAAAGTGGTGCCTCTCTTATATTTAGCAGAGGGAGAGCAACCACTGGCGTCACTACAGGGGGGGCGGAGCTCTAAGTGCTGCTGAAATCAGAGCCTCCTTTACACAGACGAACAAAGCGGCCCCGCCCCCTCACCCTCGGAGCCTTACAGGGAAGCGAAAGCTAGGCGCAGGGAGTCTCCTGCGCGTTGCTTTTGCTTCCCTGAAAGCCTCCGAGGGTGAGGGGGCGGGGGTGCTTTGTTCGTCTGTGTAAAGGAGGCTCTGATTTCAGCAGCACTTAGAGCTCCGCCCCCCCTGTAGTGACGCCAGTGAGAGCAACTGCCCCGCTTCAGCCAGCAGAGTGTTTTTAGAACATAAGAAGAGCCCTGCTGGATTAGGCCAAAGGCCCATCTAGTCCAGCTTCCTGTATCTCACAGTGGCCCCACAGTGCCTCAGGGAGCACACAGCCAACAAGATCACCTGTTTCCTGTTGTCACTCCCTTGCACCTGGCACAGAGAAAACCTTCTTCCAAAGCCAGGAGGTTGCTTATGGCTTGTAACCTGTGATGGTCTTTTCCTCCATGAATCTGTCCAAACCCCTTTTAAAGGCATCAAGGCCAGGTGCTATCACCACATCCTGTGGCAAGGAATTCCACAGATTAATTACACACTGGGTGAAGAAATGTTTTCCTTTGTCCATTCTAACTCTCCCTCCACTCAATTTTAGTGCATGTCCTCTGGTTCTGGTGTTGTGCGAGAGGGAGACGAATTTCCCTCTATCCACTCTCTCCATCCCATGCATAATTTTATACATCTCAATCATGTCCCCCCTCAGGCGCCTTTTTTCTAGACTGAAAAGTCCCAAACGCTGTAGCCTTTCCTCATATGGGAGGTGCTCCAGCCTACAAATCATTTTGGTCGCTCTTTTCTGCACCTTTTCCAATTCAATTATATCCTTTTTGTGGTGTGGTGACCAGAACTGGACGCAATACTCCAAATGTGACCTTACCATCCATCTAGACTAGATGGAGTCTAGGCCAGAGTTAGGTGTGTAAGGCAAAGAAATGAATGAAATGTGTGCATCATGTTCATGCAACTTCGGGAGGCAATTTGCAGCGCAATCCTATCCAACTTACACCACCGGTGTAACCAGCGGTGCAGCAAGAACGGGAGGCCCCAGAACGTAAAGGGGATTCAAATCCCCTCCAAAGGGGGATTCAAAGGGGATTTACATCTCCCCTCCAAAGCCTCCTGCCCTGCCCTCCCCCACTGGTTACACCAGTGGTGTACGTTGGATAGGATTGCACTGTTAACAACTCATGAGAAAAGGCTAGCTAGCTCCCTAATCTCACCATGGGAAGGCTGCAACACTGAGCAGCACGCTTGATGGTCTCCTTCCTGTAGTGAACACCAGTGATTTGACACTTTCATTGGCTTTCTTTTGTATAACCTTCCCCCCCCCCAGCCCACAGCAAACATGCGACAGTGAAATCTGCAAAGGTCCCAGCCTGACAGCCTCGAGACTTATCTTGATTAAAGTGCTGCAAGCCACCAATGCACAGATCAGCTCAGTCTGCGCACTTGGAGCGAAGCCATCTCGGTGGGAGCAGATCCCAGTACTCCGGCTGAACTGGGTTGTGTCCGACGTGGAAGTGTCAGCTCAAAGAAAGTGTTTCCAAAATCCCTGTTACACCTATTACTGTGACGTTAGGAAAATACTCCAGGGTTTGTTGAATTAAAGACAGATTTCTGCATTGCTGCTTAGCACCTGTGGCCAAAAGACTGATTTCGTTAGAGTGGGAAATGAATGGTTTGCTCAACGAAAAGGGATCAAGAGAAATTGGCCATGGCTGGGTGCCTGTGTTTGCATATGCTGCCTGTCACAACATGACAAGACTAGGATCCTGCAGCCAAAGAATCGACCAGTCAGTCCAAATCAATACGTTCACCCACCACACCCCTTCGTGGCCTCATTGTCCCCTTAGGGGTACTAAGGCACAGAGTGGCGCTCAAGTGACAGTAGGAGCGATGATGAGTGGCAAAATTCCCCTCAACTCAAGTCTCCTCTCAGGTTTGTTTTTCTCATCCTTTTTCTACTCTCCATTCTTCCCCTCAGCTTCTCTGCTTTTCAGGACCTTAACGCTGTTCATATCCCTACCACCTCTGTGAGGTTTTAATGAAGCTGCTGCTTCCTTCCTTTCTCCTGATCTGCTCTGAGGCCATGGTCGAGATTTTGCTGGCACCATGAAGACAAAGACAAGCAGAGAGAGAGAGAGAGAGAGAGAGAGAGAGAGAGAGAGAGAGAGAGAGAGAGAGGGTGGCAGCTTGAGGGGGCAGGAGTCCTGGTCGGCCCGGATGCATCTGGCCAGGCTCCAGAGGGGGCGGCGGCAATGGCAGCGGAGGCAATGACAGCAGCGGTGGCAATGACGGCGGCTACTATGGCGGCAATGGTGGCAATGGCAGCAATGGCGGCGGGACAGAGGCAAGTGGCAGCGACCACAAATAAATAAATAAATAAATAAATAAATATTTCGGCAACTGGGCACTTTGGGCCCATACGCACACACACACTCAATCAATCAATTAAGCAAGCAAGCAATTAATTATTCGGGGGGGGTTGTCCCTGTTTGGAACCGGGAAAATATGGTAACCCTATCCTTAAGTATCCACACCCTCTGGAGAACATGACCCCCAGGGAAGTAGAAACCCCCCTTTTTCTTGGTAGCAGCACAATCCCGGAAGTGTGGTCGCCAACGTCACCACACCCCTTTAGGAGGTAGCCAGTGGTGTAACTTGGGTGGGGCCTGAGGGGAAGCTGCTCTGGGTGCAAGCCAGGGGGGGGGAACCCTCAGGCCCCACCACCTAATGGCTGTCCTCGCGTTCAGCTTCACATAGGATTAAATGTGTCCTAGTTTAATGGGGAAGAAGAGTCAGTTCTGTTCCCACATGGGGCAGAGGCAGGGAGGGGGCGTTTCTGGATGGGGGAGGGTGTAATGGTGGTTGGACAGGCCCGGGAGGGGGGCAGTATCAGCAGAGGAGGCCTCCTCCATATCCTATCCTCCCTCCCAGGCCTGGACACCCTACACGGGACTTCCCGGACTTGCACCAGCTAAATAGCACTGCCTAAGAGAACTCAAGCTTCAAGAGAAGGGTTTTGCTGAGAAAGAATAAATAGCTGGCACAGATCCGAGAAGCCCCATTGGGCAGGTGTCCCCTTACCCCAAGTAGACCTCCAGCCTCCTCCTAACCAGTGTAGGATACAGCATGATGTGCTCGGCTCCACTGCTGGTTAGGATTGGGCTGTCAATTAGGTTTCTATCCCTTTTCTTGTTCTTAATGCATATCAGTTTTAAAATTGGTAGATTAATAAACCAATTACATAATAAAATAATATAAAAAGAAATAGCGCCCCTAATCAAATTCATTGAGAGTTTCTCACATTCCCCCCAATTTAACCCTAAACTTTGAATCACAAGCCATATAGGTAGGTCTTACAACAAAATAGAACCTGCCCCTAATAAATAGGGACAAATGGAGTGTATACGATTAATAAAACTCTTGTTAATCAAGCTTGGAAGGTGTTAGAAAGAGACATGTTCACACTTCTTCTCCCCTCACCACCTTTGGGTTTTATCACTATCTTCCAACACATCAACATTGCAAGGCCATTAATCAAAGGATGACAGGTGTTTATTACCCGCCTGCAATGAACCCACCTCCTCCGATTCCGATTACGCATCGATGACAAGTGTAAAATGGAGTGAAATCAGATGGAACAGGAGCCAAGAGTTTTGCTAATATAAGATTAGTGTGAAGTTAATCCGTCTGCATGAAATGGCACTGAGGGATATAATGCCAGCGTATCCTTTTACAGTAATAATCAACTGTCTCACTAGGAGCTAAATGTTCACGTTTGCCTTGATCCAGAGTTCTGTGTAAGCTTCAGTGCGCACACTGGTGGTGGTGTCCTGGACAGACTGGAGAGGGTCAGGGATGCTCCATACATGCCAAGAGCTTTTTTCCCCACCTTTGAAGTGAACAGGCAGTCCCTATTAAAAAGACTCTAGAGGTGTTTTTTTTTAAATACTGTAACTGTATCTCAATGTCAAATACTGTACTATGGAATCTTCCTCCAAACCAAAAGTATTGACAGCTGCAGGCCTTTTTGATTGGCAGCATACAACACTAACTAACCCACTGGAGAAGCAAAACCTCTTGCAAACACGAGCAGACATCCTATGTATGCTGGAAGGGGACATGCGGATTCATTTAATGGAATATAGAAATAATGTTTGGAATGATATTCAAATTAGTGGCACATGTCCAGTAGTCCACCAAGCCACCGGCTGCCTGCGTGTGAGCTTTGGTGCTGGAGTATGCTATAATTATTTTAGCTAGTTCCAATACATTTAGTTGATTTTTATTTAGTACTTTTCAAATGCAGATATTTTTCTTTCTTTTCATTTCCTTGTATTTATTGGTGGGGGGGAGGGGGCCAACTGAGGCGGAGGGGAAAGAGTTTCAAGTTTTCTGGAAAATGTACAAAATCATAAGAAAACATGAACAAAAACAGAACTGTGCCTTTAAAAAGTAGCTCTGAACAAATGTTTATTTGGAAAAACTTACAGTGCGCTTAGGGGAAAATTGAATTAAATAAAAATAAATTAAACTGGGTCTGCCTGAAGGACAGGGAGATGTTTCCGGGCCCAATTCAAGGTGCTTTCGTTTCCGGGCCCAATTCAAGGTGCTGGTAATGACCTTTAAAGCCCTTCACGGCTCGGGTCCAGGATATCTGAGGGTCCACCTTCTCCCATACATTCCGGCCTGCTCTCTTAGGTCACCTGAGGGGGCTCTCCTGCGAGTGCCACCTCTATCGCAAGTTAGGGGAGTGGCAACACGTGGGCGAGCCTTCTCTGCTGTGGCGCCACAACTGTGGAACTCTCTGCCAGGGGATTTGAGAACCACCCCCTCCCTCATGACCTTTCGGCGAGGGCTCAAAACATTTTTATTTCATCTAGCGTTTGGGTGATGGGTTGTGGTCTGCCTCCTGTGTCTCAAGATGCTCTGCCAAGCTGCTTCTCTGCTCTACACTGTCGCCCCCTCCCCTAGTGGATTTTATTGTTTTTAAATTTGTGTATGGTTATGTATTGTTTAAATTTATTTTATGTATTATTTTACATTATATATTTTAACCTTTGTTGTAAGCCGCCTTGGGCATTTGCCTTTCGGCATAGGAAAAGGCGGGATATAAATTTTTTAAATAAATAAATAAAATAAATGGGCAAAAAGGAAGAAGAAATCCAATTTGGTCTGAGAGGCAAGGATATGGATCATCGGAGGAGTGGCGAGGAGCCACAGTGAGTGGGCATGATGTATGCCCGTCCCAACGTTCCCTGCCTGTAAACCTGGAGATCCTCTTCGCTTTTTCTTTAAAAAAAAACACCACCACCAAATGAAACAGGACCTGCAGGGACCACATTGCCTACTCACATCGCATCACTTCTTAACCAGTGCAAATCCATGTCTTTTGACTGGCCAAACATTTGGGGTTTCCTAACAGTCATTTCCTTCTAGAAAACAGTGACAGGCATATGTCTCCAGTTGCTCCTTGGGAACAAAACAATATAAGCTCCTGCAACTACACAGTACCACCGTGGCCTCCAGAAACATCAGGGGGTCAAAGTGCAGGGAAGAGATTAATCTCCCGAATAATCAAAACAACCCTGTCAAGCCCCCTGAAGACTGTGCTTATTTTAGCAGCGGCTGCCCATGTGGGGACAAACTGCAGGAGGTGAATTTATCGTCAGTCCCATTTGAATCTCCTCTCTTCTCTCTGATACAAAAGGCACCTTAACTGCCAGGCACCTTAACTACGCTTCCTTAACTACGCTTAAGGACAACAAAAGGCACCTTAACTAACGCTTCCTCCGCATACCACGTCTTCTACAGGATCAGCACTGATCCACTGCTGTTGGCTGAATGCTCTTCCAGGGTCCATCTGCTCAATTTCTTCGGAAGTGAAAGCAGCACCACCATTAACTCCACAAGGTCTCCCTAAAGAAAACCCGAGGCATCGAAGAAGCCTCTGAGGGGTTAAAAAAGTCCATAGTAAAAAATGGGATTTTTACCATGAGAACGTCCATGTTTCAGAGGCAGGGCAATACCGTTGCTGGGGAGCAACAGTGGGGGGCAGCAGTTGCCTTCATGTCCTGCTTGTGAGTTTCCCAGCATCTTGTCAGTAGCGTCGCTGGAGGTGGGGCGGAACGCTAAGTTCCGCACCGTGCTGACTCTCCGTTACTCACCAGCACGAGGCGGCCCTGCCCCCTTGCTGTCGGAGCCATTCAGTGCAGCGAAGGCAACGCATAGGAGACTCCCTGCGCGTTGCCTTCACCCCACTGAATGGCTCCGAAGGCGAGGGGGTGGGGCCGCCTCGTGCTGGTGAGTAACGGAGGGTCAGCGCGGTGCGGAACTTAGCGTTCCGCCCCACCTCCAGCGACGCCACTCCATCTTGTTGTAACACACTGTGTGAAACAAACAGCTAGACCTGATGGACCCTTGGTCTGATCCAACAGGGCTCTGAACAGGGTTCCTGTATTCTTAGGCGGGAGTCCTCTTCATGCTTTCATTGTAATAATGGACAATGGTGCTGATGGGCTTGCCCTGTTTGCAGGGAAGTGGATCAAGTCTCTAAGTCCTAAGTCAAGTCCCAAGTCTCTGGGTCCAAGTCCCAAGTCAACTCCCAAGTCTTTGCCCCCAAGTCCCAAGTCTTTGGTTGCGAGTTGCAAGTCCCTATCTATTTAATGGGGAAAACGGTTTAAACCTGAATAAAACTGGACTTGTCGTAAAAGGCTCCACGTCTCGAGTCGAGTCTTTCGAGTCTTTTACAATTGCCGAGTCAAGTCCGAGTCAAGTCATTGACGTGACTTGAGTCCGACTCGAGTCCGAATCAATAGACTCAAGTCGACATCACTGCCTGTTTGTTGGAGGGACAGACTTCTCTGGCGCCCAGCTAAAAGCTTTGTGGTCCATCTGGCAAGGCAGACTTTTGAACTTGCTGCTTCCTTTGAATGCCATTGGCTGAAATACTGTAATGCAAACTCATCCGAGGATTTGCAGAGGAAAATGCTGCTGAGCAAGGGGGCTTTTGCATGGATTTTATTTCCCATTTATTGTGCCTTGAACTACTTAGTGTACTGAATCTTTCATGCTTCGCAAAGCAGCATAATGCTGACTGAGCCAACAATGCTTATAACTCATAAACCAGCACTTATCTTCAGGGCTGTTTTTTAAATTGATTTTAAGCCTGTTTAGACTCTGCATATGAAGAAAGCCAGAAGAATCACTGTATTCCTGGCTTAACTGGGCTCTACTACAGAACGTCCTTCCAAAAAACTGGGAAAGAGTATCCAGTGTTTTCTTCCAGTTTGTGACTAGTCATCAAACATGAGGTAACAGTCTTGGGTTGAGAGGATTTCATCCATTTCATTCCTTCCTTGTTCTTCTGGTTCCTATGCTCTGGGTTCCAGGTGTCCTGAATTCTGATTCAACTAGACTACTTCTAATCTCAATTCCAGTACTGGAGCATAAAGACCTTGCCACTGTTTTCTGTTCCTTCAATTCATTTGCATCAAGAACCATTTTGGATGGTATTCTGTGGATTCACACGTACACTTTCATACATTGGGAAAATTGCATGCTCACAAGCATACATGCATATATACTTGGTGCAACAATATGTGCATTTGCATCAAGTGTACTTTTTTGCAGTCGTCAGGTGGCGCATCTAGGGAGGCAGCAGGAGGCGCAGGCCCCCCCCCGCCAGTTCGTCATCGTCCGCAGCCCTTCGCTTGCGGCAGCTGCTCCACCTGGCCTCATGGGTGGGCTGACCTTGCCTTTTTGAGATGTGGGGACCAGAACTGTGTGCAGGCTTATAAATGTGGTCACATCATAGATTTGAATAAGAGCATTATTATTCGCAATTTTATTTTCAGTCTCTTTGCCCAGTGATTCTTAGCATTGGATTCAATATCTCTTGGAGATCAAGTGTGTGAATGATCCACTCAGTTGGACCAACCATGGACCAACTGTGGATCAGTTACGGTACTCACCATATACCACAGCCGGGTGAAATCACACCATGAGGAAGCTTTTCTCAAGCAGCATCACCAGGTGTGCAAACTGCGCCCAGCACCGCACCTGATGGCCGGGACCTTCAGCCAGTCAAGAGCTGGGAACCACCTCAAACTCCAGCCTGCAACACGGGACTCACCCTCAAGAGCCCAACAGATGAGAGGGATGTGGGAACAAGCAGCAGCCCCATTGCCACAGTTCCTCTCTCTTTCCTCTTCCTGTCAAATAGTGGCCAATCAGCTGCACCTGCCACCATGTCATTATTCCGCTCCTTCTTTCCTTCCAAGCCAATTGGAAGGAGACAAGGGGCAGAGAGTGGCACAGCAACAGACAGAACACACTCAGTTTTGAAAGGTGAAGGAAGAGAAAGAGGAAGCAAAGTGGGGTACCCTGGTGTCAGAGCGCAGAAGGGGTGTTACAGCAGGCAACGGGGTGAGTGGAAGGTTGAGGGAACCTACTGAGGATGAAGGGGCTTGACCAAAGCAACCCCTCAAAGCCAAACGTTCTAGTGAGATGTACCTCATTTAGGACTCCTAGTCCTAACTAGCTACTGTCCAGACTGCTGGACTAACAGCCCAATCCTAACTAGGCTTTACAACAGCAGAGCAGTGGTTCTGCTGTCGTAAGTGACCATACGGCGGCGCACTGTACATACCGCTGGCAGTCATTCCAGAACCGTCACAGCAAATGGCGGCGATATCAGAGGCCCAGTTCCGTAGCTGACTACCAGTGGAAGTGCAGGAAAACCGGTGCAAGGGTTGGGTGGTGGGAGTAACAGGGTAGGCAGGGTAGGGGGAGGAACAGGGAAGTGTCTGGGTGGGGAGAGGAGCTGGTGGGAGGCAAGACAGGGGCGAGATGGGGCAGTTACTGGTGGCAGTTGTGTGCACCAGTATCCTATCCTCCTTTCCTCTCCCCTTCCCTCTCCCTTACTCTCCTTGGTTCTGCACCAGCAAAATAGCTAGCGCAGATATGAGGAAACCTATTAGGGTAGTGGTGTCTTAAAGGTAAAGGTAAAGGTATCCCCTGACAATTAAGTCCAGTCGTGTCCGACTCTAGGGTGTGGTGCTCATCTCCATTTCAAAGCCGAAGAGCCAGCGTTGTCCGAAGACACCTCCGTGGTCATGTGGCCGGTATGACTCTCCGCAGCGCGTAGCATGCAGCTGGAACACGGAGCGCTGTTTACCTTCCCGCAAGCGGTACTTATTTATCTACTTGCATTAACATGCTTTGGAACTGCTAGGTTGGCAGGAGCTGGCCAAACAACAAGCGCTCACCCCGTCGCGGGAATCGAACTGCCGACCTTTCGATTGACAGCTTATGGTTCAGCGGTTTAACCTGCTGTGCCACCTGCTGGCCACTGTGGTGGTGTCTTACCCCAATGTAAAGGAACCTCCAGACTACGCCCTCGCTGGATACAGGCCACGCTCTCCTGGTGCGGCTGCATAAGCAGGGAGGATTTAGTTAGGATTGGGCTGTAAACCTCAAAACAAAATGGCAGTGGCAACACTGTGCAACGCCCTTAGCTGGGGTCCCAATCCACTTTTGGGTCCTGACCCACCTGTTAAAGACCTCTGTTTTAAGGGACACTGAGATCTATCTGGGAGAAGAATTGCATTTTCCCAGGCACAAAAATACTGTGCATTTATATTTCCACCCACTGCCTGTTTATATGTTATGCAGTTTTCCATTTCTATTTTAAAGACATCTCCATTCGTATTGTCCATCCACTGAGGCTCGTCTGTGTGTCCCTGAAGGCATGGATGATGGGAACAAGGAAAAGGTTTACTCCGTCTGTAGCAGTGCCCAGTTTATGGAATCCCCTGCCCTGAGAGGTTTGCCTCAAACCCTCTTTGATGATATTCCAATGCCAGTTGAAAACTTGTTTGCTCTGTTTGATTTTCTTTGTCTCCCTTGTATTTTAATTAGTTTATTGTTGCTAGTTTGGCTGTGTTTTTAAAATTGTTTTAGGTTCTGTTTTTATGATGTACGGTAAGCCCGTTTGAGCAAATCCTTTGGAGTGGAAAAACAGGACAGAAATTCTGTAATAAATCAGTAGAGAGAGAGGAGCATCTTCCTGGAGGGAAGATTTTTGGGCTTCAGGTAACAAATTGGTAACTGCAACTGTGTGTTTCCCAAAATTGGTGTGAAGAACCTCTTGACTGCAATACATTCAACCCACTTTTTGCCTTCAGAAAATACAAATATGCAGTGAAACTGCTGGCCCTGGTCGTTTGCCTCTTGATCTGCTCTCCAGGGTGAAAACAACACATAACAGTTGGATGCAGAGCAGAGAACCGCCTTCAAGCACACAAAATCTGTGAAGCGGAGGTGTAGAAATTAATTCTCACCTCCCTGCTGTAACCGCTTCAGTTTAGGATTAAGGTGTCCTGCAGCGGCAGGGCTCCAAAGTCAATCAAACTCAAAATAAACATGTGCAGCGGATTCATCCTGCTGAGAATGCCCTTGATAGATTCCTGAGAGGTGATTATGCAAAGCAGAACCCTTTGGCGGAGACCCACCCACCTGAAATCCCACAAGCGCTAATCATGCATTTCACTGACGATGGAAATTAAAATTAGGTAACGCTGTTGGATGACAGTCTCCATTCTGCTGCACGAGTCTGTTCCCCTTTCTTAAGGAGCTGCACTGTGGCAAACAGAAGCCAGATGCTGCCATCTTTTTCTTGCAGAAATTCATGGGCCATTTCAAGACCAAAGACTGAATCCAGAGTTTTGTTCAAGCGAACAAACACCTCAGTTTTAAGAATTCCTACCTCCTTGCAGATTTTCTAATTTTTCCCATTGCTAATTTGGCATTCTTTTCTCTCGTTTTTTCATGCTGATATGCAGTAATTCATTTCACTCCTGAATCAGTGCTCTATCACAGGGTTGAATGCAAGGGTATCCTCACAATATGCCTTAGCAGCCTTAAATTACAGTACACATTACATTCACCAGAGTGGGATGCTGCCAAATATGGCTTCTCCACCCTACACTTCAAAGAACATGGTCAAAATGGGTTCGCATGGATTAGTGAACTCTTACTGCATTTCTGGCTGCTTAACATATGCAGAAGACTGCACACTTCCTAACCACTTGTATGAAATCATCTTTGCAAAATCATGTGTTCAATCACACACGACTTTGCTCTGGATTAGTTCAGTAGCATAGCCAGAGGGGGGCGGGGCGCTGCACGGCGTTACATGGAGGTGCAAAGTGGCCCCTACTCGCCATTGGAGCCAGTCCGGCAGCAAAGGCAGCATTGCCATCACTACCAGACTGGCTCTGACGGCGAGTGGGAGCTGGCAGGGGCCACTTTGCACCTCTGTGTAACGCTGTGCAGATGCAGCACTTATCGCGCCACACATACACACCCTTCTGGCTACACTACTGGATTAGTTAACCTGGATCATTCAAAAAATCTGGTTCCTGGAAAAAGATCCACCTTCAAATGTGATGAGTTGTGGTAGATCTGTAATCCGGATCTTGTGCAGGTTTTTTCAAAATTAAAAATTACAGGAACCCCCCTCAAGTAGTGGGCTCAGCCCTGGGGAGCATACAGTATACTCTATATTTTTGAAGCTGCCTTCTACCAAGTCAGGTCCTTGGTCTTTCTAGACTATCTAGCTCAGCACAGTCCTCACTGGCAGGCACCAACTCTCCACAGTATCAGATGAGGGTCTTTTCCAGCCCTGTCTGGAGATCCCAAATTGAACCTGGGAACTTCTGCACGCAAAGCAGGTTATCTACCCGTCTGCTACAGACCTTCCCTTTTCTAGATCGATTTCCCCCTTCCCTCAAAACAGGGAAAAACATACAGGTACTCCTGTATCACACACACACACACACACACACACACACACACACACACACACACACACACACACACACACACACACACACACACACAGAGGCAAATATTTTCCAGGCGGAGATTATTTAAATCAGGAAAGAAACAGGACATTTAAGTTTTAAAAATATGACGGAAGATCCAATCAAAGGGTCTCCTTCATCTTGTCTAGTTGTCCCCTGAGTAACCATTAGTGGAACCTATTGTGCAGCTACTGGGTGCAGCGAGTTATTGGCAGACATGATTATTTATGTTGCTATGTAAACCGCTTTATGAACTTTTTCACTGATATGGTTCATTAACATTAACATTAACATTAACAACAACAACAACAACAACAACAACAACAACAACAACAACAACAACAACAACAACAACAACAACAATAATAATAATAATAATAATAATAATAATAATAATAATAATAATGGGATCAAAATATTTCAAGAGGCACAGGAAATATCCACCATCAGAGCAACATGATATTATAAGTTTTGGACAGCTTAGGAACATAAGAATATAAGAAGAGCCCTGCTGGATCAGGCCAAAAGCCCATCTAGTCCAGCTTCCTGTATCTCACAGTGGCCCCACCAGATGCCTCAGGGAGCACAAGACAACAAGATAACCTGTTTCCCGTTGTCACTCCCTTGCACCTAGCACAGCGAAAACCCACTTCTAAAACCTCTAAAACCAGGAGGTTGCTTATGGCTTGTAACCTGTGATGGTCTTTTCCTCCATGTATCTGTCCAAACCCCTTTTAAAGACATCTAGGCCAGGTGCCATCACCACATCCTGTGGCAAGGAGTTCCACAGATGAATTACACGCTGGGTAAAGAAATATTTTCTTTTGTCCGTTCTAACTCTCCCTCCACTCAATTTTAGTGCATGTCCCCTGGTTCTGGTGTTGTGCGAGAGGGAGAAGAATTTCCCTCTATCCACTCTCTCCATCCCATGCATAATTTTATACGTCTCAATCATGTCCCTTCCTCAGGCGCCTGATCCGCTCGCTCAAAATGATGCCGCTGTACCTAGTGGAAGAGCTCTTCTCTTTGGTCAACAGCTTTGCAGAACCGACAGAACTGGGATGGGGTGGTGAATATATTTCATTCTGGCTGTGCCCTGCATTCTTTTAACTTCTCTGTTGTTCACGTGGTTAAAGCATGGCTTGCTGCTACGTCCGCAACCGAAAAGAGTCTTGCTGATAAGCAACAGCATACTATAAACTGCAGGGGTCAGAGGGCAGTGAGACATGCCACAGGAATTCAGATACTTGCAAAACACTTGGGAGCAGTATTTCATTTTGCTGTGTCACTAGCAGCAATAATAGTCATGTTCCCACAGACCAGCTTTACACTTGGATAGCTTCAGAAAGCCTTTGATTGTGTGGATCACAACAAACTGTGGCAAATTCTTAAAGAGATGGGGGTACCAGACCACCTTACCAGTGGCGTCGCGACGACGTGCGACACCCCTGAGCGGGGGCGCGCGTCACCCTTAAGGGGGAGGCTCCGCCCCCGCATGTGACGTCACGCGCAGGAGCGGAGCGCCCTCCCCGCTCCGTTTTCGGCTCATTTTGGAGCCAAACAGAGGCGAGGGAGGGAGGGCGGGCCCACCTTCACCGCAAAATTGTAAGTAAGGGGCATTGCGCGTCACCCCTATACGCGCGACGCCCCCCGGCGGCCCGCCCCCCCGCTTCCCCCCATCGACGCCAGTGCACCTTACCTGTCTCCTGAGAAACCTGTATGCGGGTCAAGAAGCAACAGTTCGGACCGGCCATGGAACAACCGACTGGTTCAAAATTGGGAAGGGAGTACGGCAAGGCTGTATATTGTCACCCTGCCTATTTAACTTATATGCAGAGTACATTATGAGAAATGCAGGGCTGAATGAATCGCAAGCCGGAATCAAGATTGCCGGGAGAAATATCAACAACCTCAGATATGCAGACGATACCACCCTAATGGCAGAAAGTGAAGAAGAACTAAAGAGCCTCTTGATGAGGGTGAAAGAGGAGAGTGCAAAAGTTGGCTTGAAACTCAACATTAATAAAACTAAGATCATGGCATCTGGGTCCATCAATTCCTGGCAAATAGAAGGGGCAGAAATGGAAGCAGTAACAGATTTTACTTTTCTGGGTTCCAAGATCACTGCAGACGGAGACAGCAGCCATGAAATTAAAAGACGCTTACTCCTTGGAAGGAAAGCTATGGCAAACTTAGACAGCATAATAAAAAGCAGAGATATCACCATGCCAACAAAAGTTCGCATAGTCAGGGCGATGGTGTTCCCAGTAGCAATGTATGGTTGCGAGAGTTGGACCATAAGGAAGGCTGAGCGCCGAAGAATAGATGCTTTTGAACTGTGGTGCTGGAGAAGACTCCTGAGAGTCCCTTGGACTGCTAGGAGATCAAGTCAGTCAATCCTAAATGAAATCAACCCTGACTGTTCCCTGGAAGGACAAGTACTAAGGCTGAAGCTCAAATATTTTGGCCACCTAATGCGAAGAGAGGACTCTCTGGAGAAGACTCTGATGCTGGGAAAAACTGAAGACAAAAGGAGAAGGGGGCGGCCAAGGATGAGATGGTTAGACAGCATCACCGATGCAACGAACATGAAAATGAGTGAACTCAGGAAGATAGTGGAGGACAGGAAGGCCTGGTGGGATATGGTTCTTGGGATCACGAAGGGTCGGGCACGACTTAACGACTGAACAACAACAACAAAAGCTTCAGAAATTGCTTATCTCTTATAGTGGACCATAGGAGAGACAGACATGACCGGGTCCCCCCCCCCCCCCCCGCTCCCACGATGTGAATTTTCCCACTCATCTCATGGAGGAGATCCACAAGGATCATTCTCAGGACTGATAGTTGGAAGTGAACTAGGTACTAGTCAAGTGGGTAATCCAATCCAGTGTAGTCCTCTAGTCCAGAGATTTTCTACTGGTGTGCTGCAGCACATTGATGTGCCACGAAAGGTCCGCCGGTGTGCCACAGGAGTTTGGAGCACAGTGGTTGGAAATCGGTGAAAACTCTTCTGGGTTCTGCTGCTCTCTTTCTAGGGCAACTGTCTGTAGTAATTAATTGTCTGTCCCTCGGCAGAGCCGGCAGAGCCGTTACTACAGACAGTTGCCCTAGAAACAGAGCCACAGAACTCGAAGAGTCTCCCGTAAGCCGGAAGTGACATCAGAAGAGGCAAAGACCATAGAGAAGACCATAGAGGTCAGTGTGCCAAGGGAAGAAAAACGTTGAAAATTGCTGCTCTAGTCAAATCAAATCAAGTGTACTCTCTATTTATAAGTAAATGAGTAGTCTGGTCTTCTCTCGTCTCCCAGACTGAGGAACTATAGACCTTCTTGCTGCTTTGCGCCCCCCGACTCCTGCTGAGTTGGTTACACCCACTGGCCAGCTACAGCGGTGGCACTGAAGTGCAGCAGAGATGGAGCATCGCCCGTCTCTAGCAAACTGTCACAGAGAATAAGGCCCCGAGTCCTATTGCCAGAGCACCCAGTTTGAGATCCCGAAGAATGCCTTACCAGTCGACAGGGGTGTAGAGGGGCCAGAATGTGGCAGAGTGGCACCCCCACCCGTCCCCCAATTCTAGTAGAGCCAGAGCACTGATACCATCAGGGAGACCATTCTGGCTCCCCGTTCTTCCCACCTCCCTGCCTTTTGAACAGGCAGAGGCTGGAACAGAATGGAAGAAGGAAGTGGGGACAGAGGGTAGAATTAGACCACTGTTCTCTACGGCTCCCTCCACTTCCTCCTTTCCTTCTGCCCTGACCTTTGCCTCTCTAAAAGGCAAGAAGTGCGAGAAGGATCCAGGAGAAGGAGCTGCAGCTACCACCATCACCAGGAGTAAGGAGCCAGCCAGCTTGGGGGGAGGGAGAGAGAGAGAGAGAGAGAGAGAGAGAGAGAGAGAGAGAGAGAGAGAGAGAGCAGGTGGGTGGAGAAAGCAAGAAAAGCACAGGGGAGAAAAGCAACTTCTTCTTGTGTGGGGAAAAGAAAGCAAGAGGAGGGTAAGGAAGAAAGAGAGCAATCTGGGGAGGGCATCAACTATCCTTACCCTAAAACACCCCCATGCCAGCACAGCTCTCTAAAGCAGAGGCAAGAGATGAAGTTCCCATGTATTAGACCCCTTTTCTCCGATATATTTCCACTTGCCTTCTGCTGGGTTGGGGGAGGGAGGTTGCGTTTCTTTTTGGTACTGCATCAAATCTCCAGATATGAATAAGCTCCAGTCCCCCAAGAGTCTCTCTAGCTGGACTTGTGGGTGACCATCTTGCTTGAGGTCTTGATCTGAGGTGTCTTCTTGATTTGAGGTGTGTGGCTATAGGGCTTGGCTTGACTACGGGAACGTCATGAAGAGTTCCTGCATGTCAAAATTTACTGCTACACACCCCTGCAATCCAAGACTAGCTGAGCAGGTCTTCTGATTGTGGGCTGGCAGAAAATGCCAAAATCAATTCCGCCAAACAGATATTGGCTGGTGAAACGGTCTCAAATCTCCGGTGAATTCCTATCACCAAATTCATCCACAGAATGACAGTAGTCATTATGTGATCCGTTAAGCATTTATTATGCAGTAGCAAGACCTGGTTGAAAGGAAGACAGCATTTATTGGGGCTCCAACCAGCATCTATTTTGAATCCCAGAGACATATGGAGCAAAGAGGAGAGTGTCCTGGCTGTGCACGTAATAGTACATTTTCTTCACCACAAAGTGATGACAGCTGCTTGCTTCCATACAGCTGGGATGAGGAAGCAGGTCAGAGGTTGGGTCTTCTAAGTGAGTTTGAAAGCTCTCAGGTTGTTTGGCGTGTCTTTATAGTCTGTTTAGCATTTCGGGTAGGGAAAAATCCCACATTCTACCTGAACCATATTGAGCAATTGAGTGGAATGAATAGTTTCATAAAAGTCGAGGTGATACACAGCTAATGACCATGGCCATTATAGCCCCCTGCCCTAAAAGGTCTAGAAATCTGCGTAGCTGCAATTGCACCTTGCGGCAGGAAAGCTGATGGTCCTTAATGCCAAGACTGATTGGTAGAATCCTGTGGAATCCTGAGAATCTGCACTGGTTTGGATGATTCTGTCGTCCCTCATTACCCACCATTAGCAACATTATCCTGACCTCCCTGGCATGCCATTCCACTCCACACAATCGCATAGGAGGTGCTGTCTCACAAACATTTAAATATTATACTACAAGAAATAGGTTGTCTGGGTGAAATAGCCATGTAAAAAGTATATGAACACAGAACCTCCAAAAAACACGTAAAAAAATGTCAAAGAAGCTACCAATAAAAGCAGTTACTGAGAGAATTAAAAACGGAAATCAGAAGAGTCCAGTATTTACAGAAAGACTGACGTTTCAACCTCTAAGCCGAGGTCTTTTTCAAGGTAAAATACAGCAAGGCTGCAAAGATAACACTAGATAACACTTTGCAGCCTTGCTGTATTTTACCTTGAAAAACACCTCGGCTTAGAGGTTGAAACGTCAGTCTTTCTGTAAATACTGGAGTCTTCTGATTTCTGTTTTTAATTCTCTCAGTAACTGCTTTTATTGGTGGCTTCTTTGAAAATTTTTTTACGTGTTTTTGGAGGTTCTGTGTTTATATACTTTTTACATGGCTATTTCACCCAGACAACCTATTTCTTGTAGTATAATAGCTGGCCATGAAAGCTTCCATTCCAGAATTTAAATATTACTTTAAAATAGCATTTAAATTGCATGCCGAAGGATGGTTTGGACGGTCCTCTCCCCCCACAATTACGTGGAGTGGAATGGTGCACCAGGAGGAGAAATTGGGACAGGCATAATCATGGCCCCCATTGTGTGGTGGGAAGGGCCAGCAGACGGCATCATCCGATCCAGGCCTCGGAAGGTTTGGATTGTGGTTTTTTTAAGAGCAAATTTATCTAGCTACACACATTACCCACCATTAGCAACATGCAGTGCTTCTGTCTTCTGCTGGGTCATACCATTGGCTCATCAGTGTCAGTATTGTCTACATCAGTGGTTCCCAACCTTTTTAGCACCGGGACCCCCTTTTGAAGAATGACAATCTGTTGGGACCCCCCCTAAGACCTAGGACCAGAAGTGATGAGTGTAAGCAGGAAGTGATGTCATTGTTTTAAACAAGTTACACTGTTTAATAAATCACACTTTTTAAAATACATCACATTTTTAAAAGTTGTACTCATAAGCAGCTCCATTTAGGGTGTGTGTGTGGAGGAGTGAGCTAATATGGACAGAGATGGTAAAAGGCGAGCAGAAAGTAACACAAGGTGACCAAACAAGCTCCAAGGGAGCATCAGACACTTCTTTTTCTGTAGTGGGGGGGGGAGGAATGAGTCACCATTTTGGGTGTGACCATCTACTCAACATCCCGTGACCCCCCCAGAAACCGCTTCACGACCCCCTTGGGGATCCCGACACCCAGGTTGGGAACCACTGGTCTACATGGACTGGCAGAGAGTCTTCAGGGTTTCAGGTGTTTCCATTTTGCGATCATAGCTAGTGGCCATTGATAGACCTATCTCAATCTCTTCATGCACCTGAGTGAAAGATCATAGGATACAGTGAGGGATAGATTCCCTCTGCTCTTTCGTTTTTCTGTCTTTCCTGCTTGAGTCCTAAAGTGTTTTCCAGTGATGGACAATGTGAGAGAAGAATGCACAGTGACTGTCCGTAGGCAGCACAAAGCCAGGGCCCCTCTCGCTGCGAAGGCTTCCCCCTCCTCCACCACCACTATTCCTTTTCCAGACGAAGACAAGAGCCCTCCATGACTCCGGCCTGGTCCTCATGGAGCCACAGCGGGTGTGCACACGCTGCTTGTGCCAGGACAATTCTCTCCCTGCCAACTGTTGGGTGGGAAGAAGAGGCAGCCAAGGAGACAGACGGTGACTCAGAGCCAGGAAGGAAAAAGGAAGCGCCGGGTCATGGCTTTAGCCTGTGGAGCAGGATTAATGGACATCTTGGCCTCTCTTCTCGGTGTGTGCAAAGCCCTTCCCTCCCCCCTCAGAAGGCTGCAGCTGGCTGAAAAGGAGAGGCAGACACTCAGGCCATGTGGCCTGCCTTGTCTGTGTTGCTCCTGCTTCTCCTCAGCAAGGGTGTCCCAGGCTGCTGGAGGCAAAGACATTAACCAGCATGCCCTGGGCACAAGAGACGGAACATGAAATTGAGAAAAATAACATTTGCCCCCTCAGGTCTCCTCTTTCTTTTCTCCTGCATGCTCCCCTCACCCACCACCAGGCAGATGAGGAAATCTCTGGCACTTTGCCAACTTGTCATTTCTGTGTAATGCTTTCAGGCCGAGAACAGCTGACCACTATTTTTATGGGAATTCTTTTAAAGAGCTCTAGGTTGTCTGCCTGTGTCTCCTCTCTCTCTCTTTCTCTTCCTCACTGAGTGCGTGACGGGCCTGGACGGTTGGTCCCCTCCCTCATTCTTCGCTTTTGCCCTTTTGCGCATTAGTCTGAGGGGATTAATCTGTCAAAGAAAGGGGGGGAAAATCAAAAGCAAAATAAAAGCTAAGCTTCATGCCCCTCACTTTAGCCTCAATCATTTCTCTCTCCCCTCAGAAAACACAAAGAAAAATATGATTTTTAAAGCCCATTCTTGGCAGGCACAACAGCCAACGCTTCCTACACAAAAAAGCGTTAGACGGCTTCTCCAACTGCCAGGACTTTGTATCACTTTCCCAGGCTGTGCCTCAAAGAATCCAGGTCACTTTCCTCCTCGGTGTATTCTTCTACCGGTATATCTACCCAGTCTGTTTTGGGAAGGAATAATTTAATATATAATGTTTGCTTCATTGAACGTAGGTGTGAACTGCCAAATTGGCCAGCTGCTCGGCTGTTTTCTTCAGTCATCTCAGGGCTAAAGTGTCCACACTATACAAATAGGGCACCAATCAAACATGGCAGCCAATTCTATAACGATAAAGTGAAAGGGCTAGACATTTCAGACTGTTGAAACAAAGCAGCCCATTAGCTGCTGATGGGGCAGATAAGGGGCAGGGTTTGGCGTACCCCCCAGCAAGAGGTCCGCGTACCCCTAGGGGTACCCGTACCACAGGTTGAGAACCTCTGCTATAGACAGTTGCCCTAGAAACAGAGCCGCAGAACCCCAAAGAGTCTCTCAGAAGCTGGAAGTGATATCACGAGAGGCAAAGACCATAGAGAAGACCATAGAGGTGAGTGTGACATGAGAAGAAAAGCGTTGAAAATCATTGCCTGAGATTGCAGTGGTTCCCAAACTGGGAGGCGTGGCTCCCAGGGGAGCCGCGGATACCAGCCAGGGGAGCCGCTGAGTGCCACGGAATCATCTCGGAAAACCGTGCAATGCCAATTGGCAGGCATCAACATAATGTAATGGGGAGCCGCAGGCAATGGTCACCAATGGTCAAGGGAGCCGCGGGTCGAAAAAGTTTGGGAATCACTGCCTTAGAGGAATGAGGATTATACAGAGTTTAAGGTAGTGACTAGCACTTTGCTTAGCTAAAATTCTGTGCTGAAAATATTTCTTTGAGGCACATTTATGACACCCTAGGCCGGCGGAGCACTCACTCCACCGGCCTAAAAGTTAGGCAGGATTGCGCTGTAGGATTTAATTGTAATTTGGTTTTACAGGAATAATTTGATTGATCGTGATGGTGTCTAAGGAGGAACATTGTTTTTCTTTCTGACTAGTGCTTTTTCACCAATTCAGTCTTGGGCTAGGAAAGTTAATGGTTTCTTTAAATGCAAAATATCAATTCAATATAAATTTTAAAATTTCCCCTCACCACATGGGCAGGTGCTATAGCGGGATCAGCTCCTCATATGGCTGGATGTGTTCCACTGTATTTTTCCCTCTGTAGCCAGTCTCCCAATGATGCAGAGGTATGGTTAAGTGCCTTTGATGTACTGGAAAGTCCTACAAACAAATCCTTCCTCTCGCTGTATGTGGGAGCAGCCATGGAGAATGGCTCTCTGTGTGCCCTTGATAGTTATGTTGGAAGAAAAATGGAGGGAATTATCTATATGGAAGTATCCTGTATTCGCCACAACTATAATCCATTAAGCGAAGTGTTTGGGACATAAACACAGAGGTGTCGTTAGGGGGGGGCGGGGCATTGGGCCCCCAGGTGCCGGGTGTAACACGTACCAGGGGTTGCACTTGCCGCCAGATTCGGCAGTAATTCGGCGGCGGCTCGGGAAAAAAGCACACCCCGCAGTTTTTTGGCCGTTTTTAGTGAGGCGACAGGATTCGCCTGCCTGCCTGCGTCGCAAACTGCCTAAAAGCTGCTGAAAAACTGCCAAGGATGCTTTTTATCTGCGCCGCTGCCAAATTGCCGCCGAATCTGGCGCTGGGCGTGGCTTGTAACGTCACACCCCAGGGCGGGGCTTGTGATGTCACATGGGGTGTCACGGCGATGGCCCCCCCGGGGGTGTAACTACGTCACTGCATAAACATAGCAGAAGAGACAAATGGAACTCTGAAACGCTGTTACCAGGGAAACCACTTTACTTCTTTTATTTCATGTAGCATTTCTGCACTGAGTGATCAAAACCTGCACATTGAAAACATGTTACATACCTAAGAACTCATTAAAAAAAAGTGATTGTTACCAGTACAAAGAAGGACAAATGACGCCACATCCCTGAATGGATTGGTTCAGGGGCATTTGTAGGAGAGTCAAATGCCCCTGAACCTTTTGAATTCAAGCTCTTCTAGAGCAACAAGAAATTACGTAAAAACAGCGTGTAAGGTATGGTGGTGGCGAGGATGATATGAGATGATTTATTAGGGAAAATATCAGAAATATGGGAAATGTTGATTTGGCACACAAACATGCAATTTGTTTATCTTTATGATCATTTTATTGTGGAAAATATCTATTAGAGAAAAATGCACTCTTTGCAGAAACACAGGATAAGTAATACCAGTTGTGCAGTGAGCATCAGGCATTGTAGGATAGGGACGCACTACTATACACTGACATTTTAACAAGGTATCCCAAAATCAGGAAAGTTATTTACCAAAGACAGGGACTAGATAATAGGGACTATCCCCACAGGGACAGTGGGAGCATATGAGCTGCTTTTGTGATATCCTCCTACCATGGGTGGTGTGATTTGAAAGAGAGCAGGGTAACCTCAGCATGGGAGCAGTACATGGAGAGCAAACGTTGGACATCAAGCTGGACAAGAGGCAGACAATGAGGTGGGCAAGGCAGAAGAAGAGCATTCTGCCATTCCCTGAGTGAGGCTAAACTGGCAGTGAAATTTGAGAAGGCCTTTTCTGTGGTGGCGCCCAGCATGTGGAACTCCCTGCCACAGGAGATTCATTTCACTCCTTTTTTGGCAGTGTTCTGTCACCACTCGAAAACATATTTATTCCTGCAAGCATGTTTAGTTGGGTGGTTTATGTGATGCTCCTCCTCCTCTGGATTATCTCTCAGCCTGGGTTCTGCTTTTTAATTATTTGCTGCCTTTGGCATTGTTTTTATTGTTCATACTGTTTTATTGATTTGTTTTATTGTGTTGTTTTTGTTACTTTGGGCATCTCCACAAGGAATAACATACATACAAACATGCATACATAAGGAGTTGGGGTGTTAATTTAAAAACACACACAGAGGACTGAATCCTGCAGCGAGTCTTATCTCGATCAAGGAGTGAGCCTAGCCTTGGTTGGCCTCAGACAGACTCCTTGGATTTGAGTTTGGCAGCAGTTCAGAAATTGCATCTATGGAAGGTTACAAAAAATATTGACCTGCCGAGATGCAATGTTTTGGAGATAGAAAGTTTCCAGCCCAGTGAGCGTGTAAAACTTATCCCATGGGCAGTTCAAATTGAAAGGAGTTAATGGAACAAAACGCTTATATGCCATGAGTTTTTTTTCTCTGAAAAGACTACAGGGAATGGCGTTGCTCCATTCTCACACAAAAGGTAGCAGTCTCTGTGCTCGGAAAGGTCTTCATCTTCGCTCTACAGAATTTTCAACTTTATTGTACTGTAAATAGAAAAGTCTCCAGTTCTGGACAAGGCATTGCGTAATGGGCTTGACGTGTTACAGGTGTTTCCTGCAACAAAGTCCTTTGGGCATATAAGCAAATTTTGAATTTCTAGCAGTGCATAAAGATTTGCTTAAATGTAAGATTAATGTGGACCAAGTGTCAGGCTTGGGGCATTTATAGCCAAAGGCCACAGTCCAACGCAAAATTAAGCATGCTTAAGCCCACTGATGCTTAAGCCCCCTCATGGATCATTGCCTTGTCGTGGCGAAGGGGCTTGCGTAACTCAATGAAGCCATGAGCTATGCCGTGCAGGGACACCCAAGACGGACAGGTCGTAGCAGAGAGTTCTGACTAAAAGTGATCCACTGGAGAAGGAAATGGCAACCCACTCCAGTAACCTTGCCAAGAAAATCCCATGAACAGTACCAAAAGGCTAAAAGATATGACGCCGGAAGATGAGCCCCTCAGGTCGGAAGGTGTCCAATATGCTACTGAGGAAGAGCGGAGGACTATTCCAAGTAGACCCAGAAAGAGTGAAGCGGCTGGGCCAAAGCCAATAGGACGTCCAGCTGTGGATGTGTCTGAGGTTGAAAGGAAAATCCAATGCTGCAAGGAGCAATACTGCTTAGGAACATGGAATGTGAGGTCTATGAACCAAGGCAAGCTGGATGTGGTCAAAAATGAGATGATAAGATTGAACATTGACATCTTGGGAATCAGCGAACTAAAATGGACGGGCATGGGCGAATTTAAGTCAGGTGACCATCATATCTACTACTGTGGGCATGAATCCCTTAGAAGAAATGGAGTAGCCCTCATAGTCAATAAAAGAGTGGGAAAGGCAGTACTGGGGTGCAACCTCAAAAACGACAGAATGATTTCAGTTCGAATCCAAGGCAAACCATTCAACATTACAGTAATCCAAGTGTATGCCCCAACCACTGATGCCGAAGAAGATGAAGTTGACCGGTTCTATGAAGACCTACAACACCTTCTAGAACTAGCACCCAAAAAAGATGTCCTTTACATCATAGGAGACTGGAATGCTAAAGTCGGAAATCAAGAAATAAACGGAACAACAGGCAAGTTTGGCCTTGGAGCGCAAAATGAAGCAGGGCAAAGGCTAACGGAGTTCTGTCAAGAGAACACGCTGGTCATAGCAAACACTCTTTTCCAACAACACAAGAGGCGACTCTACACATGGACATCACCAGATGGTCAATACCGAAACCAGATAGATTATGTGCTTTGCAGCCAAAGATGGAGAAGCTCTATACAATCAGTAAAAACAAGACCTGGAGCTGACTGTGGCTCAGATCATGAGCTTCTTATTGCAAAATTCAGACTTAAACTGAAGAATGTAGGGAACACCACTAGACCAGTCAGATATGACCTAAACCATATCCCTTATGAGTATACAGTGGAGGTGAAGAATAGATTTAGGGCATTAGACCTGGTAGACAGAGTGCCTGAAGAACTATGGACGGAAGTTCGTAACATTGTACAGGAGGCAGCAACTAAAACCATCCCAAAGAAAAAGAAATGCAAGAAAGCAAAGTGGCTGTCAGATGAGGCTTTACAAATAGCTGTGGAAAGAAGGAATGCAAAAAGCAAGGGTGAAAGGGAAAGATATAAACAACTGAATGCAGAGTTCCAGAGAATAGCAAGGAGAGATAAGAAGGCCTTCTTAAATGAACAATGCAAGGAAATCGAGGAAAACAACAGAATGGGGAGGACTAGAGATCTCTTCAAGAAAATTGGAGATACCAAGGGAACGTTTTGTGCAAAGATGGGCATGATAAAGGACAAAAAAGGCAAGGACCTAACAGAAGCAGACGAGATTAAGAAGAGATGGCAAGAATACACAGAAGAACTATACAAGAAAGATCTTAATGTTCCTGATGACCACGCTGGTGTGGTCACTGACCCAGAGCCGGACATCCTAGAGAGTGAAGTCAAGTGGGCCTTAGGTAGCATTACTAACAACAAAGCTAGTGGAGATGATAATATCCCAGCTGAGCTACTTAAAATCCTAAATGATGATGCTGTGAAAGTGCTGCACTCAATATGCCAACAAATTTGGAAAACTCAGCAGTGGCCAAAGGATTGGAAAAGGTCAGTTTACGTTCCAATTCCAAAGAAGGGCAGTGCCAAAGAGTGTTCAAACTACCGTACAATTGCACTCATTTCACATGCTAGCAAGGTTATGCTCAAAATCCTACAAGCTAGGCTTCAGCAGTACGTGGACCGAGAACTACCGGACGTACAAGCTGGGTTTCGAAGAGGCAGAGGAACTAGAGATCAAATTGCCAACATGCGCTGGATCATGGAGAAAGCACGAGAGTTCCAAAAAAACACCTACTTCTGCTTCATTGACTACGCAAAAGCCTTTGATTGTGTGGATCACAACAAACTGTGGCAAATTCTTAAAGAGATGGGGGTACCAGACCACCTTACCTGTCTCCTGAGAAACCTGTATGCGGGTCAAGAAGCAACAGTTCGAACCGGCCATGGAACAACTGATTGGTTCAAAATTGGGAAGGGAGTACGGCAAGGCTGTATATTGTCACCCTGCTTATTTAACTTATATGCAGAGTACATTATGAGAAATGCAGGGCTGAATGAATCACAAGCCGGAATCAAGATTGCCGGGAGAAACATCAACAACCTCAGATATGCAGACGATACCACCCTAATGGCAGAAAGTGAAGAAGAACTAAAGAGCCTCTTGATGAGAGTGAAAGAGGAGAGTGCAAAAGTTGGCTTGAAACTCAACATTAATAAAACTAAGATCATGGCATCGGGTCCCATCAATTCTTGGCAAATAGAAGGGGCAGAAATGGAAGCAGTAACAGATTTTACTTTTCTGGGTTCCAAGATCACTGCAGACGGAGACAGCAGCCATGAAATTAAAAGACGCTTACTCCTTGGAAGGAAAGCTATGGCAAACTTAGACAGCATAATAAAAAGCAGAGATATCACCATGCCAACAAAAGTTCGTATAGTCAGGGCGATGGTGTTCCCAGTAGCAATGTATGGTTGCGAGAGTTGGACCATAAGGAAGGCTGAGCGCCGAAGAATAGATGCTTTTGAACTGTGGTGCTGGAGAAGACTCCTGAGAGTCCCTTGGACTGCTAGGAGATCAAATCAGTCAATTCTAAATGAAATCAAGCCTGACTGTTCCCTGGAAGGACAGATACTAAGGCTGAAACTCAAATATTTTGGCCACCTAATGCGAAGAGAGGACTCTCTGGAGAAGACTCTGATGCTGGGAAAGATTGAAGGCAAAAGGAGAAGGGGAAGGCCAAGGATGAGATGGTTAGACAGCATCACCGATGCAACAAACATGAAAATGAGCGAACTCAGGAAGATAGTGGAGGACAGGAAGGCCTGGCGGGATATGGTTCATGGGATCACGAAGGGTCGGACACGACTTAACGACTGAACAACAAAGCCCACTGAACTCAACGGGCTTAAGTGCACTTAATTCCATCTTGGATTGTGGCCAAAGTATGTAACAGAGTATGGAATTCTTTCACCACCACAAGACATTACGTGGGTCTGAAATGAAAATTAAAAAAGTTACATCCTTTAATGCAAACCTGGATGCTTCCCATTTACATGCTGTTTTGTTTTAGTGCCACTGAGAAAACCCTATAGTTGAAGTACATTGGGCATTCTCCACAAAATAAATAATCGCTTTCTAGTCTTAGCCTATTACCTTTCCCATCCCATGAAAACAACAAAGATCCCAGAAAAAATGAATCACAGGTTTTGCCTGTTCCCCGAACCTACCGGTATATTCTTTACATTCGTGATGAATGGAAAGTGTTCACCCTTGTTAAAAGCCCCATCACATAAGTTGTGTGGCTTGGCTTAGGCCTACATGGTTCTAGTTCTCCACCATTATGAACTCTTTATCCCCACGTCTTTCTTTCCAGACCAAAGGACCTGGTAGCACTTTTAGATGGCCCAGCTGGAAAGTATATGAGTGTGGGGCTCCCCGGCTCCTGGTCCCAGTTGGAGGGGGGGGCTCCTCACTTGTGGTAGTCATTGCACCCACTTCCTGGGCCTCATCCCGCCCCATCCACCTGGAAAGGATCCTGCTGCGTTGCCCAGCCTGGAGAGCCTCCCCCTGTTGCCTCAGATTGGCCTCGAGAGGGGAGGGGCTCATACGGCACCCGCTTCCTCCTCCTCCTCCTCTCCACAGGGCTACTCCCTTGGGCTACCGCCTCCTCCCAAGTGCCTGTGGAGACAGAACCCTCAGCCCTGCATCCTGCTGCTCCTGCCTCGTCATCATCACTGGCACTGACAGAACCCTTTATACCAGGACCCATCGGATTTCTGTGTGACGTGTAAAGAAGATATGGCAATTGCCAAGAAGCTGATTGAATTCTTTGCACCCTGGATTGATCGGATTGTGGGGAGTGATGGGTGAGTTTCTCCGAGCTGTTTATGGATCTCCACATTAGTGAAATCAAGACATGTGCTAATTGGGCAGATGTAGAGTTAGGAAAGGTTTCCAAGGTCCATTGATCCATCCTTTTTCATTAGTGCAGGATTTTTCCTAGACCCAATTTTCTATGAAATCTTGCTGGTGTATATTAATTTGGACTAGGTGTCAGGGGGCACATAAAACAGCTGTCAAAGGGAACTATGTGCTCGTGTTTGGCAAGCCTGATTCTTGGCAGATAGAATGATGCTGTGGCATTGTGCCCTTCATTATGTCCTCCATAAATTGCATTTAGATGCCACCCTCACCCTTCCTTCATGCAATTATTGCCTTTTCTATAAATTCAAAGAGTTGAAGGATAAGCTCCTAGAGTGCCATGATGGATCTGTTCTCAGTGTGCCAGGTTGACCTCACAAATGCATTCTCCATACCCAAGGAGCTGGTGGAAGTGCTACCACAATACATGCTACTGTGTTCTGAAAAGTACACAACTGTGAAAGACACAAGAGCTACAATGTCTGGATGGCAGTGAGTAGGGGCTCAAATGTGCTCCAATTTTTCTTATTTATTTGATTCAGAAAGCAATCCAGTGTAAAGGTCTGCGGGCGGCCCTAGGGCCGTCCGCTGGATCCTATCCCCGTTCTGGGTCAATTGTGAGCAGCCTGGAGGTCTCCTCGGGGGAAGGGGACATTCGTCCCCTTCCACTGGTGTAGCATGGGGAGGACCCAATGGGCCTCCTCGGAATTCCGCCAGCTGGCGTAAGTCCGAGGAGGCTGTGTAATGGCCGCGCTGGTCTGGGAACGGGATGAGGATATGGCGGCTACCATTCCCACCCCTCCCGGGCTGGCTCGGCCAACAGCCGCCCTCCCTCGCAGCCTGGACCGCCCCCGCCAGTGCATCCCTTACCTGTATCCAGAGGCTGCAGGGATGATCCGATGCCACAGTGGGGGCTGCCGGCCTCCGCACCGGCGGCCCTTACTCAAAAGTAAGGCCCTTACTGTAAAGCAAATGTGCTTTACAGCATGTTTGCGGCACTTTCGAATGGCGCTCCGTTCGAACGTGTCGGAGGATTGCGCTACCTGTTCCTGTTTCCTGGTCCCTGCCTGCACTGTCAGTGCCAGGTTGCTATGGGCCCCTGGCAAAGGGGATGAAAAGCCCTGATTCTTCTCTTTCCCCCTATTTTTGGACCCTTCTAACTCCACAGAGGATGTCTGTTGAGACATCCTGCAGTAGTAGCCATTATCCCGAGACTCTGATTTCAACACCATTGCAGTGTGGCCACAACATGGCAGAAAAGATCGGTTTGTGGATTTGCTGTCTTCACTGCCTGGGTTCAGCTCAGACAATAAACTTTTGGCCTGTCCTCCTGCTGGGATTGGCATGCAAAAGCTGATTGGGCATCCAAGCCCATCTGACAGTGGCGGAGCTACGACCGCCCTCCCCTCTGTGCCAGAAGCGATTGCGTCTTCGTTAGGCAGCCACGGATGGACTAAATTCATTAAAAATCCAAGGATGCAGTACCTAACGTTTCGTTCCGTAAGGTAAGACTCCGTAAGACACGGATTAATCCGTGTGATTTATCCTATGACTAGGTTCCGAGTCTTACGGAACGAAACGTTAGGTACTGCATCCTTGGATTTTTAATGAATTTAGTCCGTCCGTGGCTGCCTACAACAGGAAACCCGCGGTGCGGTATTTGAAGGATTTAAAGACTTCAAGAGTATTTCTACATGGCGTCTGAACCCGTAAATGTGAGACATTGCATACTAATCGCTGGCCATGAAAGCTTTCGAAACAGATTGCATCCTAACTAATTTACCTGCATGGCTTGGGTAAAGAACAGTGGGTTGTCGTTCTTACCAGGTTGCTTCAGTTCCACTGTGGTTTGGCTTCAAGGAGGACCCCTCAGAATTTTAGGGGCCCTTTGCTAACCAGGGAGAAGGGCTTTCCCGACATGGCCTCTTTCTGTCTGGGTTTCCTAGTCTTGAGTTGTGGCATATACCAGTTTTTCAGTAAGCCTGTCTAACCAGTAAGAAGGGGGAAGTGTGGAGAACAAGAGGGAAAGGGCCATTGCTAACCCAGTTGCCCTCCATCCCTCTTTATGCCAACTGCCCCCATGATACACTGGACTCCATGCCTTTCCAGCTTACCAGAAGCAGGGATGGGTTGCAGTGGCAGGCAACCGGTTCTCCCACCCTCCCCACTGGACATGGGGGGGTATCTTTGGTACTAGGAGCTCCTCCCTTTCTCCTGACTGGTTGTGACAATATGTGATTGTGGGGGGGCATCATTGGGCAGAGATCCTTTGGATGTATACAGGGGAACTGCAAGAATGTCCCTATTTTCATCATCTGTTTTCAACTGTGAAATGTCAGAAAGAAAGTATAGCTTTCAGAGCAAAGCACTTCCCAGGTAGGGTGTGTGTGTGGATTGTTAACTCTTGTTTTTATAGAGCAGGTCTCAGTCAATTGAGTTTCAAGGAAAACATAAGAACATAAGAACATAACATAAGAACATAAGAAGAGCCCTGCTGGATCAGGCCAAAAGCCCATCTAGTCCAGCTTCCTGTATCACACAGTGGCCCCACCAGATGCCTCAGGGAGCACAAGACAACAAGATACTTGTATCCTGTCGCCACTCCCTTGCACCTGGCACAAAGAAAACCTGTTTCCCGTTGTCACTCCCCTGCACCTGGCACAAAGAAAACCCACTTCTAAAACCAGGAGGTTGCTTATGGCTTGTAACCTGTGATGGTCTTTTCCTCCATGAATCTGTCCAAACCCCTTTTAAAGGCATCTAGGCCAGATGCCATCACCACATCCTGTGGCAAGGAGTTCCACAGATGAATTACACGCTGGATAAATAAATATTTTCTTTTGTCTGTTCTAACTCTCCCTCCACTCAATTTTAGTGCATGTCCCCTGGTTCTGGTGTTGTGCGAGAGGGAGAAGAATTTCCCTCTATCCACTCTCTCCATCCCATGCATAATTTTATACGTCTCAATCATGTCCCCCCTCAGGCGCCTTTTTTCTAGGCTGAAAAGCCCCAGACGCTGTAGCCTTTCCTCATAAGGGAGGTGCTCCAGCCCACAAATCATTCTGGTCGCTCTTTTCTGCACCTTTTCCAATTCAACTATATCCTTTTTGAGGTGTGGTGACCAGAACTGGACACAGTACTCCAGATGTGGCCTTACCATCGATTTGTACAAAGGCATAATGATACTGGCCGTTTTATTCTCAATCCCTTTTTTAATGATCCCGAGCATGGAATTGGCCTTCATCACAGCCGCCGCACACTGGGCCGACACCTCCATCGACCTGTCCACCAGCACCCCAAGATCTCTCCCCCGATCCGTCACAGACAACTCAGAACCCATGAGCGTATATGTGAAATTTTGGTTTCTTGCCCCAATGTGCATCACTTTGCACTTACTTACATTGAAGCGCATCTGCCATTTTGCTGCCCATTCTCCCAGTTTGGAGAGATCCTTCAAACTGGGAGAATGGGCAGCAAAATGGCAGATGCGCTTCAATGTAAGTAACATGCATTACTGTGTGTGTATTTATTTAAACCCCATCAGTTTGGACTGTGATTTAGTTGCGTCCAGATTACAAAGGTACAGTTTCACAGCTTGCAGAACAGCTTCAGCGAGAGGTCGCTGGGAAAAGGTACAGGAGATGCTCGCTGTGCCAGTTCTGAATAAGCTCAGTCCAAAAGTGTGGAATTAGTCAAATAATAGCAGGGATGTGGATCAAGTCTCTGACTCCAAGTCTCGAGTCAAGTCCCAAGTCTCTGGGTCCAAGTCTCAAGTCAAGTCCCAAGTCTTTGCCCCCAAGTCCCAAGTCTTTGGTTGCGGGTTGCGAGCCCCTATCTATTTAATGGGGAAAACAGGTTTAAACCTGAATAAAATTGACTCGTCGCAAAAGGCTCCAAGTCTCGAGTCGAGTCTTTCGAGTCTTTTACAATCACCGGGAAGTCCGAGTCAAGTCATTGACGTAACTCGAGTCCAAGTCAATAGACTCAAGTCGACATCACTGAATAATAGGCCGTATTTCATGGGGGAGGGGAACTGAGGGCTACGTTCTCGTGGCTGCTGCACGAGAAAGTGCAGCTTGCTCTGTTCAAGTTTCACCCAAAGATTGACAATCATTCCCTGCACCCCCCCAAAAAGCAGCTTGTTTTATTATGGTTTGTCTTGGTAGCACCTTGTTGACTTCAAGGCCATGGATCGAATCAGAAGGGGGAACCACTATGACCCAGCTTAACAAAATTAAAGCTGGAAGCCATTCTTTCGACAGACAATCACTTTTTCCATGTCAGGTCATGGTTTCAGCTGATCATCTGTTCTTTATAGGAAAAAATATCAGGGGGAGGGGGAAGAGTTATTATGAGAGAATAACTGAACCAGCTGTAAGGCGAAACTGTCTGGCAAGCTCCATTTCTCTTGCACAGACCACACAAGGTTTGACGGGATGAGCTTCATAACAGGGAAAAGATGGGAGAGTTAAAAAAAACTCACAGGGAATCCTTTACCCCTATGAGACACATTTTGGAGGAGGAGCTACAGTGAACTTTTAACAGCTACATACATATATTAATTTTATAGTTATCTGTTTAGCTGTCATAGCTCCCCCCCCCTCCAAAAAGTCCTGGGACTTGTAGATGGGACCATAACTCAATGGTGTTGGAGCACCTGAATTGCATGTAGACGGTTTCAGGATCAAGCCTGATCCTCTCATCTCTGGGAATGGCTGAGAAAGAAAGACCTTATCTGGAGAGTGACTGCCACAATACTGCCTTAGAGGAACCAATGGTCTGACTCAGCAGAAGTTAGCTTTGAAGCTTCATAGAATCCGATGAGGATACTTAAAATCCTGTGTTAGATTCATGCTACTTCTTATGGAACTACACTTCCCAGGGTTCCCTGAAAAGAAGACATGCCTATGAAACTGGTTATTATTCCTGCAGCATAAGCTACCCCTTTAACAGTGAGAGATCATATGGGAGGGGCTAGTGATGTGTTATGCCACTGTTGCCCAATCACAGTGCAGGTGGGCTAAAAGTGATAGAACAGTAGTGGCCAACCTATGGCAGCCATGTGCCACATTTTATGTAGATAATCTTGAGCGTACCACTTTAAATGAATAAATCTAAGGTAATGAAAATATTTAAAGCACAGTGACAGCGCAAGAATAAGGCGCAGTGGGGTGCAGAGACCTCCTCTAGTGCCACAGGCTTGGAAAGGTGCACTGGAGTCGAGAAAGAGAGAGGGACTTCAGCACTCGGCTCGAACAGGAACAGCAGTGCGTGCCACTTCAAAAGGCTCGGCGTGCCACTAAGTGGCACCTGTGCCGTGGTTTGGCCACCTATGTGACAGAACATCACATAGCACCCTCTCTCTTACTGGAAGACAGGCAGGGCTCTTGCTTAGGGGAGGTCACCGCAGACCTTCTGGCCCACAAAAGTTGGGTGTAGTCCTGTATCCATCTCCTCTGTGCCATACTGTAGGCAAGAGACTTGAAACATCCCCCACTTCCACTTCAGCTGGGCTGCTGCTTTGCTGATTCCACCAGAGGATACCTGAAGGGTGTGCCGCTGTCCTTTGTCTTCCTGGTGCCCTCCAGCTTTTGCTGTCCCTCCGCAGGCTGAGCAGGCACAGGCAGGGGAGAAGAGAGCTGTCCATGCTACTGCCTGCTCTCCTCAGTTGGGGCCTCAGAATTCTTTGGTTGATCCAGGAAGGCGAGGGGCTTAGTACACACCCAAATCTGCTCCTCCCACCTCCCTTGGCACCTGCTAAGCCCCTCTGGGAAGTCCACCACTACCCCACTCAGGGCTGCTGCTGAGCCCACTACTGCAGCCTGCCACTAACAAGCCTGCCTCCTCCCACTCCACAACTGTCACTCCCCACCAACACTGTGCCCACAGAAGAAGCCACAACCAGGTCCTGCCAAGGCCACAACTACTTACACCTCTCATCATGAGGCTTCTAATACATACAGGCTCCCTTGCTGCATTGGCAACAGGAGCATTGAAGAGGGTGGGGTCATACATGTCCTAAAGGAAGAGTCCAGTTCAAAAGCTCTCCAGGTGAAAACCCCAGAAGCATCAAGGAGATTACCCAGGGGGAATAGGGGCTGGAGAACTGGGGGTTATTGGTAGCAAGAGGGGGGGGGAAGAAGGTGGAAGTCCGGAGAAGAGAGAGAAAAAGTGAGGAAGCACCAAGCCACCAGCTGCAGTGTAAGCTTGGGTAAGTGTGTGTTGTCTGTGGCCCAGAGGGCTTTGTAAGGCTGCAGCCCTCAGCTGGGATGTAAAACTCTTCACTCACTCGTGGTGGAGAACCTTGTCTTTGTCACAGCCAGTTCCTCTTCTTCACTGTTAAGGGGAACTGTGTGTTGGAGGCCTGGGGCTAATCTCTAGGCCTCCCCCTTAATGGGTAAAGATTGACCAACGAATCCTGTGCTCAGTGGTGTTCCCAGCCCTCCCGGCGCCTGGGGGGGCGGGGGTTGGAGCGCCCCTCCCCAAGCAGCCGGGCTCGGGGCTGAGCGCCCACTCGGCGCGTCCCCGGCCTCCAGAGGCTCCGCTCCGAAGGCAGGGGACAAGCCCTCCTCAAAACGACCGCCCAGTTCGGCGGTCGAGGGCTTTATGAGAAAGCCGAACGCGTCGCTGGCTTTTATATGTTTTGCGCATGCGCAAAACATAAAAGCCGGCGACGCGTTCGGCTTTCTCATAAAGCCCTCGACCGCCGAACTGGGCGGTCGCTCTAAGGAGCGCTTATCCCCGGCCTTCGGAGCGGAGCCTCCGGAGGCTGGGGACGCGCCGAGTGGGCGCGCTGCTCCAGGGGTCGCGCCAGCCGGGCTCCGGTGCCGCGCCGCTCTGCGCAGCCCCGAGCCCGGCTGCCGCGCCCCCACGCCCACTTGGCGCCTGGGGTGGAGCACACCAGCTCCCCCCATTAAAGAACGCCTCTGCCTGTGCTTGAACAGACACGACGCCGCTTGCACCGAAGCAAAGGAAGAAGCACGTCTATCCCTAAGTGTCATCAATCAAGGTTCTCTCTCTCTCTATCTGCTGAGATGAGATTGTTGTAGGGATCATGGGCTGATTTGCCAAGATGTAGCAATCGTTTTGTTCCAAGGTGGGTGAAAAGGCAGAAAAGTGCTTGATAGGCAAATCCGGGAGAGCTGGGCAGTAGCTCAACTAGTTTCAGGGAGGGAAGCCAAGATTGCTTTCCCAGGAAAAGGTTTCTTTGAAGGGCGGCTCAGCAGGCACTTGAGCTGCAGTTTGAGATATTGCTCAGAGGACACCGAGAGGAAGAGGACACCTCTCCTGGGAGCTTGCTGGCATAGCGGTTCTTGGGTAGTGGAGGGAATGGGGATGTTTGATGCCGCACCAGCTGGAACCTGAGCAATCTATGAGCAGTGGCAGAAAGAACGGATGGAGATGGGAGACGGGGAACATGAGGGATCTGTGACTCAGCTCTGTAGAGGCAAAATCTCCACAGGACAAAGTAGAGGCTATTGGGGTGAGCTCCGGAAGGATCACAAGAATTCTGAGGCTTTCATGGCCATCGTTATCACTAAAAACGAAAGCTTCCGGGTTTTACGGCCATGGTAATTTTAATAAAGATGACATTTTATCCAACGTTTCATTCACCAATGTGGCAGAAAGAAAACAAAGAAAGAAACAACAAAATCTGATCTTGTCAGCAAGGTACCGTAATATGAACTGTAAAGAAGAGACTGCAAACCTGAGCCGTGTGGCTGCCCATAATGAACAAAATGAGGAACAAAACCTTTCCCAGCTTAACCTGCTAGGTGTGGGTACCTTTAGCCGCCTTGGGTCCCTTTGGGGAGAAAGGCGGGATAGAAATATTGTAAATAAATAAATAAATAAATAAATAAATAAATACCTTTTTAAACAACTTATATCCAACCTGGTTGCTAATCAACAGAAGGACTTACATCTGATTGACATACCTGAACTGGTTGCTAATCAGCAAAACGGCTTACATCTGATCGACTTGCGTAAATAAGGACTTTCTTGCCAGAATTACTCCAGAGCGCTTTGGAAGTGTTTTACACCTCTGTCTCCGCAGCTTCCCTGATGATGTCTGCCAGATTGGTGGATGAAACGTTGGATAAAATGTCATCTTTATTAAAATTACCATGGCCGTAAAACCCGGAAGTGTTTGTTTTTAGTCAGGAAGGATCGTTCTCTTGTGTCTTGGTTCTCTTTATTCCTGGTTGGAGAGCAGTGTCCTCTCTCGTGTTTCACCCTGAGGGCAGTGGCGTTGACTTCGCCGCACTGAATTGCTCCGAAGGCGAGGGAGCGGGGCCGCCTCGTGCCGAGGAATAAGGAAGGGTCAGCACGCTGCAGAAGCTAGTGTTCCGCCCCACCTAGAGCAACGCTACTGCCTGAGGGGGTTCAGGGAGGGGACTTCTTGATGGGTCTGGTGGAGGCCTGTCGCCTGTGCCTCCATTAGCATATAACTCCTGATTAAATTGGCAATGAAATTGGTGCAGGAAGCCAAAGTTGAAGGCGCTTCTTTTGCACTCACGAATATCTTTACCTCAGGAGGCTCCCAGGACGTGACAGGTTTAAATCTGCTGATGAAGCCAGGTGCTGGTGGTCATGGACTCTTCCACAGGTAGGGCTTCTCCCATAGGAACCAGCAAGAGGTAGGGGGTTGCCCTAATGAACCAAGGTTTCGCCATTTTCCTAAAGGCTTGTGGGAGCTGATACTTCCTTGCACTCAAGAAGGAACTCAAGAATGAAGTTGCTGACCTGTTGACCAAAATATGCAACTTGTCCCTTAAAACGGCCACTGTGCCAGAGGATTGGAGGATAGCTAATGTCACGCCAATCTTTAAAAAAGGAAGGAGGGGGGACCCGGGAAACTACAGGCCGGTCAGCCTAACATCTGTTCCAGGGAAGATGGTGGAAAGTCTCATTAAGGATAAAATCTTAAAATACATAGAAGAACAAGCTCTGCTGAGGGAGAGTCAGCATGGCTTCTGCAAGGGGAAGTCTTGCCTCACAAACCTGTTAGAATTTTTTGAAAAGGTCAACAGGCATGTGGATGCGAGCGAACACGTGGATATTATATATGGATTTTCAGAAGGCGTTTGACACAGTCCCTCATGAAAGGCTCCTGAGAAAACTCCACAGTCAGGGAATAAGAGGGCAGGTCCTCTTGTGGATTAGGAACTGGTTGAAGACCAGGAAACAGCGAGTGGGAGTCAATGGGCAATTTTCACAATGGCGAGAGGTGAAAAGCGGTGTGCCCCAAGGATCAGTCTTGGGATCGGTGCTTTTCAACTTATTCATAAATGACCTGGAGTCGGGGATAGGCAGTGAGGTGGCCAAGTTTGCAGATGACACTAAACTTTTCCGGGTGGTGAAGACCAGCAGGGATTGTGAAGAGCTCCAGAAGGATCTCTCCAAACTGGGAGAATGGGCAGCAAAATGGCAGATGCGCTTCAATGTAAGTAAGTGCAAAGTGATGCACATTGGGGCAAGAAACCAAAATTTCACATATACGCTAATGGGTTCTGAGTTGTCTGTGACGGATGAAGAGAGAGATCTTGGGGTGCTGGTGGACAGGTCGATGAAAGTGTCAACCCAGTGTGCGGCGGCTGTGAAGAAGGCCAATTCCATGCTCGGGATCATTAAAAAAGGGATTGAGAATAAAACGGCCAATATCACTATGCCTTTGTACAAGTCGATGGTAAGGCCACATCTGGAGTATTGTGTCCAGTTCTGGTCACCACACCTCAAAAAGGATATAGTTGAATTGGAAAAGGTGCAGAAAAGAGCGACCAGAATGATTCGTGGGCTGGAGCACCTCCCTTATGAGGAAAGGCTACAGTGTCTGGGGCTTTTCAGCCTAGAAAAAAGGCGCCTGAGGGGGGACATGATTGAGACGTATAAAATTATGCATGGGATGGAGAGAGTGGATAGAGGGAAATTCTTCTCCCTCTCGCACAACACCAGAACCAGGGGCATGCACTAAAATTGAGTGGAGGGAGAGTTAGAACAGACAAAAGAAAATATTTATTTACCCAGCGTGTAATTCATCTGTGGAACTCCTTGCCACAGGATGTGGTGATGGCACCTGGCCTAGATGCCTTTAAAAGGGGTTTGGACAGATTCATGGAGGAAAAGACCATCACAGGTTACAAGCCATAAGCAACCTCCTGGTTTTAGAAGTGGGTTTTCTCTGTGCCAGGTGCAAGGGAGTGTCAACGGGAAACAGGTTATCTTGTTGTCTTGTGCTCCCTGAGACATCTGGTGGGGCCACTGTGTGATACAGGAAGCTGGACTAGATGGGCTTTTGGCCTGATCCAGCAGGGCTCTTCTTATGTTCTTTTGTTCTTATGCACCTTTATATACACCTTTATACACCTTGCACCTTTATATGTATTTTGTTTAGAACGGACAAAAGAAACTATTTCTTTACCCAGTGTGTAATTCATCTGTGGAACTCCTTGCCACAGGATGTGGTGGTGGCACCTGGCCTAGATGCCTTTAAAAGGGGTTTGGACAGATTCATGGAGGAAAAGACCATCACAGGTTACAAGCCATAAGCAACCTCCTGGTTTTAGAGGTTTTAGAAGTGGGTTTTCTCTGTGCCAGGTGCAAGGGAGTGACAACAGGAAACAGGTTATCTTGTTGTCTTGTGCTCCCTGAGGCATCTGGTGGGGCCACTGTGTGATACAGGAAGCTGGACTAGATGGGCCTTTGGCCTTTGATCCAGCAGGGCGCTTCTGATGTTCTTATGTTCTTATGTACAAATGTGGCAGGCAACATTAAGGCTGGCAACATTGTGTGAGAAGTGCGCCCTGCACACAGACAGACAAAGGCATTCTTATGTTGTTTATTATTACTTCACACCTTCCGAGGATGAGCAACACCAAAATAGGTTTGAGGATGAGCAACACCAAAATAGGTTTGGGGGCCGAGCAGCCTGATGGCTTATGGCTGAAATGAAGCCTTTTTGTAATCAGGATTCAAGGTCAAGTTTGTACCAAGCTGCAGCCATAATACCAGGCCAGGCAAAAGGAACAAATGAAGCTCTAGTCACTCCATGACTAGATGCACATGTTGTGATGTACGTCTGAAGGGTCGTGCAATCAGAGGGCTTCTTATCTTCTCACTGATATCAGAGCCATCAAACATCGGGGGAATCACACAGAATGGCTGCTTTTCCTGTTAGTCAGTGGGAAAGGGGTCTGGTCTGGATGCCAAACCATGCAATGGAAGCTCTGATGCAACAGACAGATTTCAACATTGTCAAACACAATTAATGCGATGGCATGCATGATGCATCATTGCAATTCATTCCTGGTCACTTGATTTCAAAGATTTCCTTTGTTGAAAGAGACGATGGTTGATGCGATGGCATGCATGATGCATCATTGCAATTCATTCCTGGTCACTTGATTTCAAAGATTTCCTTTGTTGAAAGAGACGATGGTTGAAATATGCTATGATTTCATAGTGTGGTCTCCAAGGTTGAAACGTAAGATATGGGAAGAGTTACTTTGGGTTAGCAATACACCCCCACCATACACACAACCACACACCTCCCTCCCTCCCTCCCTCCCTCTCTCTTTTCCAGGAAATTTTGCCAAAAAGGGCAAGGTCAACACTCCACAAATCAATTACAGTGAAGTTGTCGAAGCAGCTGAATTTAAGGAAACCAGGTCTGTTACAGAAGGTGTGTCAGCAGTATACAAATGTACAGTATTATTAATTTTGTTGTTAGGTTGATGGCCTGGAAGATCAGCTGTTGCTTCATCAATGGGGGCCAGTGAACAGAAACAAACATCTGATAGCTGGGAATCTCTCTATATATAAGTGAGAGAGAGAGAGAGAAGTGAATAGCGAATCCGTGGATACGAGGCCCCCCTGTATACAACACTGACAGCACAATCTTGCACAAGTAAAGACTGGTGGAGCGAGCACTCCGCTGGTCTAGGATGTCACAAAGGTGCTGTAAAGCACTTTTGTGGCAACCGCAGAATAAGTGGCGCCGGCACTGAGGTCGGCACTCATGCTGCCGGACACAGGTCAGCCCTGCGCTGGACAATGGGAGGGTGTGGGGAGGGAGGACCAGGGTGGTGAGGGAGGGAGGGCGATTGGCCAGCCAGGCCAGGGAGGGGGCGGGGATATCGGACATTCTATGGACAGTGCAGATCACTCTTCCACTATAAGGCAGCTTCAGATGTTGCTTTCATTTTCTCTGACAGGTTATGATGAGACAGGAATAGGAAGCTGGCCTCCTCGCTATTATTCCAGTGGGAAGAAACCAGCGTGGACGTTGGAGCTCTGATGTTCTGCTTTGGGCACCAGAGTCCCACAAAGGTGGCAGGAAGTTGAAAGGGGCTCAGAAATGTAGGATGAAAAGGTTCGAAGGCAGATCATAAGGAAGCGGCTGAAGGAACTGGGGATGTTTAGCCTAAGTCATAAAATACATGGACAGATGTCCAGTCTCTAAAAAGAAATGTTAAAAAGCAGTGAGGGGATGCTGCTTGATCTCCCAACACACACACAAAGTATGCTGCTAACTTTCAGACCAAGCCATTAACATTTGCCCTCCCTGATTAACAGTGACCCCTCCCCACTAATCCATTTACTGATTAAACCAATTAAAGTTTGCAGCCCTCCCTCAAATCATTGGGGGCTTGCAATATGCAAACATATTTAAATGCAATCAATTAATTAATTGATTCATTGGTGAAAAAGCCAGGTGATGATTAACTGAAACGTTCTATTTCTTGGCATCTCTAATAAACATGGCCAAGTTTAAAAAATGAACAGGTCTATGAGTTTTGACGCGACAAAATGAGCCGATTCCAGAATCAGGCCAATTCCTGATTGGTCCAAACTCTTGCTTTGCATGTGCCTGATGATCAGCTCAAGGGACAGGCCAGCAGAGTTCATTCCTTGTTTTGTCTTATTGCATAAATATAGGTCAGTCAGACAATGTGGCTCCAGCCAGCAACCCTTTTTCAGGAGCCAAGCTTCCAACCTCATAAATGTGGAATTTATGGTGCCCAAAAACTGCAGGCCATTATTAGCCAACAACGTGAAGCTTATAAAAACAAAAGCTCTCATAATACAAACCATGATAAATAATTTTGTGAGTCTAGCGGCTGTGTTGCACTCTAACATTGGGTATTAGTGCTGAAACCCCTCTGAAATGTCTTGCCTGGAGGATTAACTACACAATCATTGCATTTTAGCCGGCAGCCTGTTTTATAATGTGTCTCATTCCATACTTACTGGGGGTGGGTGGGGGCGAGAGAACTTATTATCTACACGCAAAGTTACACGGGACCCTGCTTGGAGCATACCACACATTTTAGTGGTTTTCTCTGTCTCATAAACATGCTGTGCGCACATTAGTGATGTATTTAAAATATTACCTTTGGGCCAAGCCCTGTGGACGCATCTTTGCATATGAGACAGAATTCAAAGAATCTTTCCAGACTGAGGCTGCTGCAGCAGCAATCTACGACTTAGTTTAACGTCAGTAGCGCCCAAGCTGTGTGTCTGGACCCCCAAACCTGACAACTCTGAAGAGGAGGGGAAGCAGCGCCTTATTGCAGGCCAAGCATGGGCAAGGAAGGAATCAACACCTTGGGGGACAGTTGGAAACTGTTCTGTCACATGACACCCCAGACAGCCCATGAAGGTTGCAACGTCAAGGGCTCCTAGTTCAGCCCTAGATCCCCGCCCCATGGTCCCCAGACTTTGGGGACCATGGCAGTGGTGGCAGGCCAGTGCCAAAGTCCAGAACTGGTAACCCTGTGCCTGTTTGGTCACCTGAGAAGTCTCCTCCATCTGCTTTACTCAGGAGGAGGCAAGCACTGGCAGAGGTTCCATATAATGTCCAGATCATATTATATCCATCCCTATTGTATTGGATTTATTGTTTTAATATTTGTAAGCTGTCTTGGGCACCCCTTTGTTGGGGGGGGGGGAAAGGCAGGGTAAAATTGATCAAATCAATAAAGATGAGGGTCCTGCTGAGGTTTTGGAAGTTGCTGAGCAGCCAACTCCACTATCAAGCCCTTCAGCCACTGGCGCAACGGCTCCCTCACAACCCACTCTGTTGGACAGCTCCCCTGCCAGGCCGCCAGGCCAAACTCCTGCTCTGGCTGTCCAAATTCTGTTAGAAATTCTGTTCTCTTCTCCAGTCAGGGTTTCTCAACCAGTGGTACTTCGGGCAACTGCTGGTGGTCCTCGGCCCACCTGCCCACCAGAACACGATGCTTTTGGCGCTGCGTTTTCACTCCTGAGAGGCTCCTGCCTTTGGCCGAGCCTCTCAGGAACGCTGAGAAGGGCCCTCTCACCTGCCCAGAGCCGCCTACCTCCATTTTCTGACCTCTGAAAACCCGAAAACACAGAAGTAACTGGCGATGATGTCATCGCCAGTCACTTCCGGTGGTACGCAGCAGGAGAGTGGCGCCAGAGGTGGTACTCAGCCGGGAAGGTGTTGAGAACCCCTGGTCCAGTGGCAGCAGCTCTCCAAAGGCTCAGGCAGAAAATGGTCATTTCCAGCACCTGCTCCTTGAGATCTCTGCTGCTGGAGACCTTTTTGGTGAACTTTGGACAGTTCTTGCAAACCGTTTTGCTTATTTGTTTGTTGCCCTCTTTGTTAGTTAGTTGCCCTTATAGATATCACCATGTTGCCCAAAATCTGCTTGTATCTATGGCATTGTGGTGCCATTCCTTTCACGACACATGGTTGTAATATTTGCTTGATTTAGGGCCCAATCCAAACTAAATGCTGGCGCCAGCACAGGCTCCGCTGCATCCTGCCGGCGGCCAGAGACCATACAGGGACAGTGAGACTCCCCTCCCAAATGGGCCCGTATTTGGGCCTCCTTACCTGACTCCCCTCCCAAATGGGCCCCTATGGGTCTACTTGGACCTGTGCCAGCTCTTTAGCTGGCACAAGTCTGAGGTAAGGGGGCATATTGGAGTCAAAACAGAGCGGAGGATATCGGCAGAGCCATTGCCGCCGATACCCACCCTCTGCTCGCCCCTGCCATGCCCCCCTCCCTGAGTCCCCAACCTCCACCCCAATCCACCCACCTCCGCCCTGTTCCAATCACCCTGCCCCATCTGCTGGGTCCTCACTGCTGGCTGCCACCCTCTCTGCACTCGCTGGCAGAAGTGCCAGGCCCTGGGCGGAATATCACTTCTGCTGGCTGGCTGGCAGGCCGGCCAGCACTTAGGCTGGCAGAACTGGCATTCCACTGGTGGGCAGCCCAGTTAGGATTGGGCTGCCCCAAATATACAGGCTGCGCATTTGGACAGAAGCCAGAGAGCAGAAGCAGTCTGCAAAGAACAAGAACTGGTTACACAGAGTCTTTGGGGTCTTAAGGCCATGTTAAAAATTAAACTTAAAATGCAGACAGACAAGTTTTTATATGCTCTGTTTATTAAATCCAAAGAATTGGTAACAGGCAGGCTAGTTCTTACGTGTACTGCCCGTTAGATCCGATGTACGTTTCACTGACAATTTGTAGTCAGCTTCCTCAGGGAAAATTGGTTTTCTGTGCAAGACATTCTGGTGGCCATGAAAGCCTAAGTAGTCAACAACTGCTTCACATTCCCAGCTGGCAGTTCTAGGGCCCAAGGTGCCCTGGTTCTTGGCCTTACCTAGCTTCCTGGAATATTTAGCGCAAGAAAAGCAACAGGCAGGCAGCTTCCTGACTGCTAACATGTTGCAATATGAAGGTGTGACTTCTAGGTAGCTCTGAACCCCCATCTCTCTTGTCAGAAGTGGTGGCTGGAGGGGGGCGGTGGGCCCCCAATGGCACGTGGGGGAGTGTCGGGCCCCGGGCAGCAGGCAGGCGAGGGGGTGTCAAAGCGGCCGGCAGCAGGGTGAATTGGGCTGTTTTGGCGGTGCGAGCGGGCAGCAGCGGGTTTGGCCCACCTGCCCACCCTGCGGCTCTGCGTGATAGAAAAATGGCGGCGATGGTGACATCACTTCCTGGGGCGGGGTGATCGTAGCTCCACCTCTGTCTCTTGTTTTTTTTGGTTTTTTTTTAAGCAGTCACTGTCCCTATCTCTAAACTTCAGTTGTTGGGGCATTTCTTTGATGATGCCAGTACCACTGAGTTAAAGTTGGTCTCCAAGAAGGTAATCCAAAATTATCACCCTGTTCCACATTGATCTCAAAGTAATGTCCTGTTTCCATGGTTCTTTCTGCTAGAAATGTATCTTATTTTCATATCTTCCCCACCCTTTGGCAATGACATCTTGTTCCTTGCTCTCATCCCCAGCTTGTGCCTTCATTTCTTCTCCAATGCCAACTAGTTCATATGTGAAGAAACTGAGATTTTTTAGGAAGCTCCAAATATCTGAAGCTTTGAGAACGGTGGAAAATGAATGCACATTTTTCTTCCTATTAAGAGCTGATTTATAGCAGGTCACTAGTAACCCACCAGATCACTTACAACTGCTGCCGACAGTACTTGCAGAAAAAAATCTTTTAAAATTCCCATTTCAAAAGTGTGGCTTGATCCCCATTGATTTTAAGATGGTGAGGTTCTACAAAACACAAAATGTTCATATCGAAACTGAAAAGCTTCAGTCTGGTCCCGACATTCATTCAAGGCACCATGCCAGGAAAAGCAAGGTTTCTATTTCTTCTGGAAGGCCCGGTGCCATGTAGAGACTATGTGCAGTTACTTCTCAAGAGGACTGTTATAGAGACTCACGACCCAGTCTGTGTACCCCTTGTGCCAATCTTCAGAGGCGTCGTTATGGTGGGGGCGGTTAGGGTGGTGGGCCCCAAGTGGTGGGTCACGGGGGAGGGTGTACCTTCCGTTGGATCCGTTGCTCCCTCCACCGCTGGTTCATCTTCGTGCAGCCGTTGTCGGCTGCAGGTTTCGCCCTCCTGCTCTCCCCGGGTGCCGTTTGGCTCCAAAAAGGAGCCGAAAAGCGCCAGGGGGGGGTTGTTTCCGCACCGCCGCAGCATGTGATGATGGCATGTGGCATCCCATGGGCGGTGTATTGCATCCCGTGGTGTGTGTGTGTCGCAGCGGCGGCACCCTCCCACGGGGGGGGGGTGTAGCAGAGGCGAAACTAGACTAGAGTGGAGGCAAGTAGTTCTGCAAGACTCCGTTACACTGGAGTCAGCGGCCCCTCCCCCTTGCTGTTGGAGCCATTCTGGCGGCAAAGGCAACATGCAGGACACTCCCCTGTTGCTGCTGGAATGGCTCCAACAGCAAGGGGGAGGGGCTGCTGATTCCGGTGTAACGGAGTCTTGCAGAACTACTTGCCTCCGCTTCAGTTTAGTTTCGCCTCTGGGGTGTAGGGCCGCTACTGCCAATCTTATAACCAGTGTGGTGTAGTGGCTAGAGCAGGGGTGGCCAACCTTCCACCATTAGGGCCTCTACGTTCTTAAGAGTTGTGTAGAAGACAGAACCTTGGCAGCTGCAAGTGCTGGTTGTGCTACTAAAGCAGCTGCACCTGCTGAAATGCCCTGACCTAGACACCCATTAAAGGGCCAGGAGCATTCATGTTGAAAGGTTGGCCACCCCTGGGCTAGAATGTCAGATGAGAAATGGGGAGATCTGGGTTCAGATTCCACTCAACCTAACTTACCTCACTGTGTTGTGAGGATAATAAAATGGGATGGAAAAGAACCTTGGGTGCTGCCTTGAGCTCTTTATTTCATATAAAGATAATATTTGGCGGTAGGCTCAGCTGCAGTTGCCTCTGGGCTATGCAAAAGGTGGGATATATGTTGAAAAATAAATAAATTGATTGGCTGAATCAAAGGTAGGGGGTAAGGGATGGGTTTGTGTGGAGTGTCTGGACAATGGGGGCAAGTGGTGAGGACAGGGATATGGGTGCTGTGCCTCCTAGACTTCAAGAGACGGCAGTGCCACGTGGGGTGGATAGAAGAGCCCCCACCCAGGAAGTCTGCAGCAGCCACAAGGGACCCAGAGATCTGGTGGGAACCAAGGAAATGGTGGGCTCATACAGCCATTTCTTGGGCTTGTCGTGAAGGAGAGGAAGTACTGAGGAGAGCTGGAGGGGTTCTGAAGAGCGTTGCAGAGGTTGGGTGCCAACTGTTTGCGTTGGAGCAAGAAGGGGAAGACAAACCGTCTTAGCCCTGGGATGCTTACAGAATGATGACCTTAGTGCACAGAGACCTGACTGTCCTCCATCTGTCAGGAAGAAATATGGCTCATGGGGGGGGGGATGGATGCTGCCATCTGTCACACACATACCTACAACGTAGGCCAGCTGACTGGTTCTAAACACTGACAGCATGATGGTCCCACTTTGGTCACAGAGGGGGATCCCCAGAGGCTTACAGCTGACCCCACCGTCATCATTTCTGCCCCAAGACCCCAGCCCCAATAACCAGAGGACTATATGCATCTCACAGTCCCCCTGCTCTCCCCCCCCCCCCCGCTGACACCAGATATTGAGTCCTGGGCAGCAGGCAGAGAAAGGTGGGTTAGACTCAACTCCCATGCATCTATGGGAAGAGTGAGGTCAAGGCCGAGAGGGAGGAAGACCGAGGTTAAGACCAACAGGTAGCAAGAATTACAATGTCGTCCTTTTGCCAGAACTGGGTGGCGGCGTACAGTGGGAATCCCCATTTGCCATTTCTCAGGTCATCCGTTCAAGATCCATTCGGGGCTTAAGCCCAACAAGGGGGCATATCCACACTTACCAGGGACTTTGTCCCAGTCAGACAGACAGTGGTGCCTCGCCCTGTGTTGCAGAAATGGCTGCAGCCAGCATTGGCTTGGGGGACCCCTGAAGCCGTCTCAGCATTGGCAAGTGAAGATCCCTGATTTAGAGAAAAGGAAAGTCCATCTTGAATGGGGGAGCGAGGAAAAAAAAAGCTCAGAATAAGTCTGGCCGAGGAATATCCCTCTGCGGTGAGGAGCGGAAAGTACCTCCTCAGCAGGCTGTCTTAATAAAGCTGCACTGTTCAAAAATGCTGATTGTGCACATTCCGTTCTCCTTTGAAGTATAGCACTGTATCACACACAGACAATACTCTGTGTGTGTGTGTGTGTCCCCTTCCTACACACACACACGCATGCACACACACACACACACACACACACACACACACACACACACACACACACACACACACACACACACAGATACCTAATAGGAAACACAGCTTAGGCCTGCCTTATGTGCAGCCAAACAGGTACAAAGACCTCTCGGTTTACATGTGTTTGATTTAGACATTTTTGCAAGAATGTACTTGTTGGGTTAATCCCAAAATCTAATTTATGCTTGCAATTTTTTGAAATAATGTGGTCAAAGTTCCTGTGTGCTCCTGCATGTTTGGGTGTGAAACTGTTTTCCCCATCAACCATGTCTGGAAAATGTCCATTTGCCTCTGAGGAGCCTAAAGCTAAAAAGGCCCAAAAAGCAATCACAACTGATGTGCAATCAGATGGGATGAACCTCCTTCAGAGAGGACAGCATGCATCAGATGTTGGCCGCCTGCTTGGTTTAAGTGGCAGCACTGTTCGTACCACTTGAGACAGTGCTGAGAAGATTAAAAAGATGCTCAATTAGGGACATCTGCAAGTGCAGATAGAGGGAAATTCTTCTCCCTCTCGCACAACACCAGAACCAGGGGACATGCACTAAAATTGAGCGGAGGGAGAGTTAGAACGGACAAAAGAAAATATTTATTTACTCAGCGTGTAATTCATCTGTGGAACTCCTTGCCACAGGATGTGGTGATGGCACCTGGCCTAGATGCCTTTAAAAGGGGTTTGGACAGATTCATGGAGGAAAAGACCATCACAGGTTACAAGCCATAAGCAACCTCCTGGTTTTAGAAGTGGGTTTTCTCTGTGCCAGGTGCAAGGGAGTGACAACGGGAAACAGGTTATCTTGTTGGCTGTGTGCTCCCTAAGGCATCTGGTGGGGCCACTGTGCGATACAGGAAGCTGGACTAGATGGGCCTTTGGCCTGATCCAGCAGGGCTCTTATGGAAAAAAAATATTTTCAATGTACAGCTATGTGTTTTTGAGAGAGATGCTGCTTTTCAAAAATGTAAGCCCCAAGTAAAACGAGATGCCTGTATATCAGAATGGCACAGTGAACTTCAATCATAGCGATGGTACTTCCTGATCTTGGGACATGGTTTGAAGGTACAGTATACATGGTATCAGTGCCTTGCTGATGCTAAACAGGCCTGGGTCTGGTGAGTACTCGGCTGGGAGACCACCCTATGAACTCTATGACTGAAGATGGAAAGTGAGATCTATATGTGAGGCAGACGTATATCTCCAGTAAATACATCTCAGAAGAAGAGGATATTGATATTACATCACAGATTTGCCAATGTTAATTTTTGGGGTTAAAATCAGTCAAATTTAAGGGGTTGAGAAGGGGAGGAACGGGGAGGACATGGGGCAGGGAGGAGGGCAGATTGGGACCAGGAAGGGGGCAGTATTGGCGGCAGCAGTGCATGCCAATATCCTAACCCCCTTCCTGGCTTCTATCCCCCAATTTGGATCCATGCGGACTGGCGCCAGCTATACAGCTGGCGCAGTTCTGAGTAGACTCAGCAGGGTGATGCAGACTTACCCCAATGCAAGGGAATAAATATTCCCTTACCCTAAGGAGGCCTCCAGAGGCCTGAACTCCCCTGTGGGATTCAGTGGGCACCATGCTGGCGCAGCTACATCGCCGTGCAGGGAGTTATGTAGGATTGGGCTGTTAGGCTGTGGACAAGCACTCAGCTCTGCAGGGCTGGGACACTTTTTAGAATAGTCCACTCTCAGCGTGTGATGGATTCAGATGGTCTTCTGATAGCCCTGGGGGAATTGGAAAAGGTCAGTTTACGTTCCAATTCCAAAGAAGGGCAGTGCCAAAGAGTGTTCAAACTACCGTACAATTGCACTCATTTCACATGCTAGCAAGGTTATGCTCAAAATCCTACAAGCTAGGCTTCAGCAGTACGTGGACCGAGAACTACCGGACGCACAAGCTGGGTTTCGAAGAGGCAGAGGAACTAGAGATCAAATTGCCAACATGCGCTGGATCATGGAGAAAGCACGAGAGTTCCAAAAAAACACCTACTTCTGCTTCATTGACTAAGCAAAAGACTTTGATTGTGTGGATCACAACAAACTGTGGCAAATTCTTAAAGAGTTGGGGGTACCAGACCACCTTACCTGTCTCCTGAGAAACCTGTATGTGGGTCAAGATGCAACAGTTCAAACCGGCCATGGAACAACTGATTGGTTCAAAATTGGGAAGGGAGTACGGCAAGGCTGTATATTGTCACCCTGCTTATTTAACTTATATGCAGAGTACATTATGAGAAATGCAGGGCTGAATGAACCGCAAGCCGGAATCAAGATTGCCGGGAGAAATATCAACAACCTCAGATATGCAGACGATACCACCCTAATGGCAGAAAGTGAAGAAGAACTAAAGAGCCTCTTGATGAGGGTGAAAGAGGAGAGTGCAAAAGTTGGCTTGAAACTCAACATTAATAAAACTAAGATCATGGCATCTGGTCCCATCAATTCCTGGCAAATAGAAGGGGCAGAAATGGAAGCAGTAACAGATTCTACTTTTCTGGGCTCCAAGATCACTGCAGACGGAGACAGCAGCCATGAAATTAAAAGACGCTTACACCTTGGGAAGAAAGCTATGGCAAACTTAGACAGCATAATAAAAAGCAGAGATATCACCATGCCAACAAAAGTTCGTATAGTCAGGGCGATGGTGTTCCCAGTAGCAATGTATGGTTGCGAGAGTTGGACCATAAGGAAGGCTGAGCGCCGAAGAATAGATGCTTTCGAATTGTGGTGCTGGAGAAGACTCCTGAGAGTCCCTTGGACTGCTAGGAGATCAAATCAGTCAATCCTCAATGAAATCAACCCTGACTGTTCCCTGGAAGGACAGGTACTGAGGGTGAAGCTCAAATATTTTGGCCACCTAATGCGAAGAGAGGACTCTCTGGAGAAGACTCTGATGCTGGTAAAGATTGAAGGCAAAAGGAGAAGGGGAAGGCAAAGGATGAGATGGTTAGACAGCATCACCAATGCAACGAACATGAAAATGAGCGAACTCAGGAAGATAATGGAGGACAGGAAGGCCTGGCGAGATATGGTTCATGTGATCACGAAGGGTCGGATACGACTTAACGACTGAACAACAACAACAGATTTGTCAAAATCTGAAAAGGGCTCTACAACAGACTTTCAAAGCACAAATTTGGCAAATGATGAGTGGCACAGCACTAACCCAAGGCATTTTGGTGCCTGACCCAAGCACCTTTTCCCTGGGGCAAAAACATATTAACTAGCTGGTCATTTGTTGTCCTTTAATGGTTTCCAAAATCAGCTGCTTTGCTCTACCTAACGGTAAGGTAAGGCTGATTCTGGAGAGAAATGGGAGAATCTCGTGTTTCATCAGACTATCTTGTTATTGGAAATGAACTGGTTTGGAAAGTGGAAGGATAATGTATTTATTTGTACACCCATTATACACTCAGTTATGATGACTGTCTCCTGTTGTGTTTTAAGGTTGTTGTTGTTGTTCAGTCGTTAAGTCGTGTCCGACCCTTCGTGATCCCATGAACCATATCCCGCCAGGCCTTCCTGTCCTCCACTATCTTCCTGAGTTCGCTCATTTTCATGTTTGTTGCATCGGTGATGCTGTCTAACCATCTCATCCTTGGCCTTCCCCTTCTCCTTTTGCCTTCAATTTTTCCCAGCATCAGAGTCTTCTCCAGAGATTCCTCTCTTCGCATTAGGTGGCCAAAATATTTGAGTTTCATCCTTAGTACCTGTCCTTCCAGGGAACAGTCAGGCTTGATTTCATTAAGAATTGACTGATTTGATCTCCTAGCAGTCCAAGGGACTCTCAGGAGTCTTCTCCAGCACCACAGTTCAAAAGCATCTATTCTTCGGCGCTCAGCCTTCCTTATGGTCCAACTCTCGCAACCATACATTGCTACTGGGAACACCATCGCCCTGACTATACGAACTTTTGTTGGCATGGTGATATCTCTGCTTTTTATTATGCTGTCTAAGTTTACCATAGCTTTCCTTCCAAGGAGTAAGCGTCTTTTAATTTCATGGCTGCTGTCTCCGTCTGCAGTGATCTTGGAGCCCAGAAAAGTAAGTTTTAAGGTACAAGTTACAAGGTACAAGTAAGTTTTAAGGTACAAGTTTAAGTTTTAAGGTACAAGTCATAAGTTGGACACACTGTGCCTCCTGCCTCAGATGTACAAAATCTTTTTCAATAGTCCTTTATGGGAATTCTTTCATATCAGAGGCACAACTTGTGGCGCATGAGATTTTCAACGGTCTGATGCTTGCTGCATGCCAAAAAACCCATTAAAAGGGCAACAGGATTAGGATCTGGAGGGTTTGTAGGACTAGAGAAAAGCTCAGTTCTAGGAAGAACTGACCACTGAATCTGGGAGAAAAGTTTAATCTATCTCATGGCCTGAGAGGAACTGCAATTTCTTTTTTGACTTTCAAAAAAGGGAAAATGGTGGTGGGGGTGAAGATGGCTTCAGTCCTACCACTGAAGAAAATATGCGGCAGGAGGATGAAAGGAGAAATTGTCCTACATGTGTAATGTTTTTACAGAGTCCACTTGTTTCCTACCCCTGATGTAATCATCACAGGCTCTGTGCCTTCATGAAGTAACAGCTCTCTGGTGGCACATAAAGCAAACCTTTGCTGCCTGCACCACTAGCACATAAATGCCTACTCGGTGACATTTATGATGCCACTTCTCCCCTTGAGTCCCACCTCGCCATCTGCTCAAGATCTCCAGCACTCTCTACTATGAAGCAGATTTCCCCACACAGACGACTTTCTGCATCTAGAAATGTCACCCAGCAAGCCAAGAATTGTGGTGTCACTTCCGGTGTCTTTGACCTGGAAATTGGGTCCAGGATGTCTCAATTTTTGTTGGCTTTTGGTGGCCAGAGAAAGAGGTGCAGGAAGGTTTGTTTGTTGAATTATTTTGTATTGGTTTGGGGCTTGGGGTTGAACTACATGGGACATTGACAGTGGGATGCTCAGAGCCATGTGTTCTGATCTTGATCCACAGACGTTAGGCACCCATTCCTACACTGAGCCCAGCCATTGGACCATCTAGCCCAGAACTGACTCCTCCGACTGACAATGACGCTCCAAAAGGTTTTGTCCAGCCTTGCTACTTGAGAGCCTTTACACTGGAGGAGACACCAGGGATTGACTATGGGGCCCCTCCCCATGCAAAGCAAGGCCCCTCCCCAATGCCCACTGCCACGTCATTGAAAAAAGACTGACAATGCAACCCTACACATGTTTACTGAGGCTACAGTCCTACACACATTCACTGTTTACTCAATGGGGCTTACTTCTGAGTAGACTTGCTTCGGATTGCACTGTGAAAAGTAAGTCCCACTGAGTTTAACAGAACTTACTCCCAAGTAAGTGTGTCTAGGGTTGCAGCCTTAAGCATGTCAAATATTTCTCTAAGGATTCTGTCCTTTGTGTTTTCTACGCATTATTACCTATCGCAGGTCTTTGGGATGACATGGGGGCTGCCACATTTATCTAACCAGACTGATCTGTACTCTCACTTTGTACCTGTCATCACATTCACTTGAGAGATCACGTTGTGATCCTTCACAGGCCATTGCCTACACCAAGGTAAAGTGCTATGTAAAATGCATTTTAATTACTGCGTTTTTAACTTCCACTGTTAAAATGAGCTACATTAGGATTGCGTATGGAGGAGAAAAGCATGTTTTAAAGCGTGTTAGCATTAGCCTGTCATGTCAGTCAATCTGGTGTCCAAGACATGTATTTTTCTCCCTTATAGACGTGTCTGGAAGTTAGGTTTCGAAGAGATATCTCCCAGTTTACGTTTGAGACAATTAACTGTCTAGCTTTCAGACATAACAAAAGGATGAATTGACAGACAGCCGGTAAAGTGAAGACTATAATTTTCAGAGCAGCCAGGAAGCCCTGGGTTCAAATCTTGCCTACATCATGAATTCACGTCTGCACCTTCAGTTTAGGTACGGTAATAATTTCTTCATTTATTTATTTTTCACATTTTTATACCGCCCTTCCTCCAAGGAGCTCAGAGTGGTGTACATATTTCCTCCCCTCCTTTTTGTCCCCACAACAACCCTGTGAGGTAGGTGGGGCTGAGAGAGAGTGACTGGCCCAAGGTCACCCAGGAAGCTTCGTGGCTGAGCGGGGATTTGAACCTGGATTCAGACCAATAGTTTGCTGTAGTTTGTTAGTTTGTTGCAAGGTATGTTTGTTTGCATGTCTTCTTACATGCCATCATCTGCCAAAATATGCCCTCCTACTGTTTTACATAAACCAAGGAGGCCGATCTCTATTCAAGACAATAAAACAGACACAAATCAGACATTAAAAATGATCACAGACAGAAAGCCCCCGGGGAGCCTTTCCATCTCCCAGAACATTCTGTAGCAGACTTCAAAGTTGCTATACTTTAACATAGACGTTTCAGTGGGGGTACTCCAGCATGAAGCTGCTGAACTGGGAGCTGAGGTGAAACTAGACTGGAGCGGAGGCAAGTAGTTCTGCAAGACTCCGTTACACCGGAGTCAGCAGCCCCTCCCCCTTTGCTGTTGGAGCCATTCCGGCAGCAACAGGGGAGTGTCCTGCGTGTTGCCTTTGCTGCCAGAATGGCTCCAACAGCAAGGGGGAGGGGCCGTTGACTCCGGTGTAGGAGTCTTGCAGAACTACTTGCCTCCGCTCCAGTCTAGCTACGCCACTGACTGGGAGTGATTAGCAAATCTGACAGTGCTGATTGGCTCTTACATTTATTGGCCCAGTTCTTATATTCATTTAACTGGATCCTACAGTCATTTGTGCTGCGTGAAATACTGTGTCACACCTACAGTGAACTTCTGCATCGCTTGGGCCTTTGGGTTTCACCTTGTAAGAACATTTTTCTGTACTGAGTGTGTTAGCATTACCTACATACATGCATGCACTTGTGCCTGCTGAGGTAACCGCTTCATGTGCCAGACAAAGAGGACTCTGGCCCACACAAGTTTATGCCACAATATATTTGCTACGTATTTTTATTGTTTTAAACCATAGGCTTAAACCTACATTCTGCATCTGATCAATTTCAATGGTAGCACAATTGACCCCTGGATTTGGTAGGGGTAATTTACAGTTGCCACAGTGTTGCCAATCAATCCCTATGATTTTGCCCTAATCAAGATTGAATGAACTCCTCCTCTTTACAGCTTCAGGGCTTATTATAAGGGGCAGACAATACTTTTGAAAGCACCACTAAATCACCCTGCGCCTTTTCTGGGCTGCAAGTGCAACACCCTGTTGGACCACTATCATGTACCCAGGTCTTTTTCATTTGTGTACAGCGAACATTAGCGAGGGGAGGCTGGGGCATCGCAGCACCAGTCTCTGCCCACCAACCCCCTAGGGGTACGTGTACCACAGGTTGAGAACCGCTGTTCTACACGATTGTCTGAAAAGGGGTTCAGTTGCCCCTGAAAAACAACGCCAGTCTTTGTTTTTTCTCTTTGCAGATTATAACAACAGTTCTCGCTTTGTACACTTCTGTTCATAATTAGAAACCTCATGGAGAATAATTAAAAGCATATTTGAGTGCAGACTGTTGAAGCTTTTTGTGAGTCATCAGTATTCACTGCAACGACTGTATTTACATATGCAGTTGTAACCTTGCTATAAGAACCTTTGATGTGGCTTCTTCTAAACCATGTGGGTTGTTTCTGTTCCTTTTATATATTTATATTCCACTTTTCATTCAGAAAAGTGACTTGCATGATCAATGTCCCTCTGCATCTCACAGTTTTGCAAATACGTTGTGGTGAAAGGCAACTTATGGAAGAGTGAGGAAAGTCATTGCTTGCAAGATGCAACCCTATGCCTTAGCTGCTGAACCAGCCTTCTGCTACTTGCTGTGGTTCCTGGCACCCCAGGTCTGGCCACCATGTTTTCTTAGACTGTTGTGCATATGCACACAAAGCTGCCAACCCTCCAGGATTGGGCCTGGAATCAGCATCAATCTCCAGGTGGGTACTGAAAGCTATCCTAGAGATTTTAATAGAGCCCCTAGAAGAAATTACGTATACCATATCGGGGGGGGGGAGGTCCAGGAATAGCTTGAGTCAGAGTTTGCAATCCTACATGCACAGACAGTATGGTCTTGGTTCCTGCATCTCTCTCCTGGTGTGATTTTAGTTTTTAAAAGACAGTACATATTTTTTGTACAACATTGCTCCTAAACGTAAACAATTTAAGGGATTTTCAAGGGTAATTTTGACTTATGCGATTTTCGCCTTACGCACTGACTTTAGAACCTAACCCCCACATAGGATGCGACTGTACTGTATGTAGAAAAGCAGCACGTCAAGTAGATGTGTTCAAATTAGCCATTAAGCATGACAGTCTCTCACACAGGTGCGGGAGGATTTGCAGCCTGAAGTGGGTGTTACTAGTTGATTCTGTTGATTCCCTAGTTGAGGGGCAGGACGTCTGGCTCAGTTGGTAGAGCGACCATCTCATATATGCCTGAAGATCTGAAGGACGGCAGTTTGAGATGACTGGAAGTGTCTGTGTCTGTCGGAGAGCTGCCGGCATGCCGAGCTGATAAGTTGCAGAGCCTCTGTGGGGGAGTGGAACTGCAGCTGTAGCACTTGAGAGTCAAGGGTGCCCTGTCAGCGGAAGCATGGTGAGGCGAACGCCTGAGAGAGAGAGAGAGAGAGAGAGAGAGAGAGAGAGAGAGAGAGAGAGAGAGAGAGAGAGAGAGAGAGAGAGAGCTAGACTGTGAAAGAAACCATCTAGAATGAAGGGTTCTATGAAAGATTAGAACGTTATTGTATTGTAAAAACCCCTTGGGGTTTAGAAAGCCTGCCCATGTAAACCGCCTTTGAATTAAAGTTGGAGAAGAAATTTGATGACCAAAGAAAAGGCAGTATATAAATACTGGTTTTTTTATTATTATTATTATTATTATTATTATTATTATTATTATTATTATTATTATTATTATTATTTTCTGTGATGATTGTGTCAATAGCCCTTCAAAAGGTTTTCGTCTTGGCACAGAGTGCCGCAGAGCATTGAACATGGACCAGGGAGACCCCAGTTCAAAGCACTCTCTCCACTTTGAGAGAGTGGATAGAGGGAAATTCTTTTCCCTCTCGCACAACACCAGAACCAGGGGACACACACTAAAATTGAGTGGAGGGAGAGTTAGAACAGACAAAAGAAAATATTTCTTTACCCAGCGTGTGATTCATCTGTGGAACTCCTTGCCACAGGATGTGGTGATGGCACCTGGCCTAGATGCCTTTAAAAGGGGTTTGGACAAATTCATGGAGGAAAAGACCATCACAGGTTACAAGCCATAAGCAACCTCCTGGTTTTTAGAAGTGGGTTTTCTCTGTGCCAGGTGCAAGGGAGTGGCGACTGGACACAGGTATCTTGTTGTCTCGTGTGCTCCCTGAGGCATCTGGTGGGGCCACTGCGTGACACAGGAAGCTGGACTAGATGGGCTTTTGGCCTGATCCAGCAGGGCTCTTCTTATGTTCTTATGTTCACTACATTCACCAGGAAGCAGACTGGTTTCCTCAGGCAAGTCAGCCTAGCCTACCTCATGAGGATGTTGTATAGGTAAAATGGGATGACCCCCCCCTCCCCCTGGGTACACTATCTGAAACTCCTTGGAGGCAGTGAAGGATGCAAATATGGCGAATCAATAACACAAGGAAGGAGTCTAATTCTCACAACGAGTGGTGAATGGCAGCACAGTGGGGTTTCGATGAGGCATTGTTTTGCATTCAAAATGCAGAAGACTCCCCATTATGCTTGAGATGATGGGGGGGGAAGGCGCTTAAAAAATTATTTATACAAAGGAGTACACAAACTGAACTCTCAAAATCCTTACTATGAAGCAATCCCATGGACCTCAAGACAATATTCTACATTGCAAGCGAATTTCACTTAGAACTGGCAGTCCAAAATGTGTTATTTAGGCAAAGTGTTCCTCTCGCTATGAGGTAAACACATATTTAGGCCCTTTTATTTTACTCTGTGAATACATGCTGGTGTGCAGATTTAGCTATGCAAGTTTTGTGCCTGTTGAGCTATAATGTCTCTTTTTCAAGTACAGTTTTCTCGCTGTCTGCCACTGAAACCTTTTATGTTAATTTGGTTGCCCACTGATGGATTGAAGCTAGTTGAACGGGCTCACACTGGGATTGTGTTCTAGTCTACAGAATTCATCAAGTAAAAAAGAAAACGAGAATAGTCCGAGAAATTTTATTCTTGTGGCAGCTGACATTTCAACCTCATTATTCATTCACTCACTCACACACACACATTTAGTCCATTATCCCCCAAGCAATTCAACCATACTGTGCAAAATTAGAGGATAAAATCAGGGCTCGAAGAACCAGATGTGTGACTGAAGAAGAGGTTTACATTTTTTCCAAATACACTGTCAGCGCAATCCTATCCAACTTACACCACCGGCGTAATCCAGCGGTGCAGCGAGAACGGGAGGCCCCAGAACGGAAAGGGGATTCAAATTCTCTCCAAAGGGGGATTCAAAGGGGATTTAAATCCCCTTTCCATTCTGGGGCCTCCCGTTCTCGCTGCACCGCTGGGTTACACCGGTGGTGTAAGTTGGATAGGATTGCGCTGTAAGTGCAGTTAGGCACACAATTCCAAGCAGGGTGACCAGCAAATCCATCTCTATAGAAGACCCTCACACAAGACTGCCTGACATTTATACAGAGCGAGCTCCTTGAGCACATCACTCAAAGGCATTATTCTCCCCTAGACGTTAGACAGCCCTTGAGCCACTTTTACCGCACTACTTTATTCAGGAGCCAGTGGCTATGGCAGAGGAGGGTGGGGCCAACGCTGGTGGCATGTAGGAAGAGGCGCAGGGGGTACGTTTCATAGTCAGGATCACAGGACTTTGGGGGTTCCCAGCCTCCCAGGGATGGAACAATCAACTCAGAACATGCCGGCCTCTTTCTATGCAAGCGGCCAACTGCTTGGCTTTTGTTCTGGAAATGTGGCAGCCGACCGACATGCGCTGGAATTGTGGCAGCAGCCAGCAAGCACCACCACCACTCCACCAGTTGCTTGGGTTTGCAGGCAGCTTAAGACCCTTGCTGTGCCATAGATCTGTAATTACAACATCTCAGTGTGAAAACAAAAAATAAAAATAAAAATAAAGCCAGATTCTATCCAGCTCCGTTGCATTGGGTATACAGAGGTGAGTAATACGGACAAGGGCACAGAGATCCCCAAACGGAACGGATCAGCGCTCAGACTCTCACAGAGAAGGTTGTGTGTGTGCAGTATGCTATGGTCCTCAAGCCTTTCTTTAAGGCTGCCCATTCAACGTGACCCTGAGTCGTCCCTGTAACGTAGGGCAGCTTGATTCTCCCCTCCCCGGCTTCTGGCTAGGCTCATGTTTGGCTGCCTCCCTGCCCGCCAGGGAGGCCCAGAAGTTGAACTTCCTTCATCTCTCCTTTCTCCACTAAATTCGCAGGGTGTTTTTTTCCCCGTATGAATTCCAAGACAGCAAAGGATTTGGCAAGACCCCTTATCCCAGACGTGAGGGTTGTTCAAGCTGTAGCTGTTTTTCCGATAACATTGAGCTTCAGATCCAATGCAAACAGCTTTACATTATCAACCCCCCAGGTCTGCTGTAGCAATAACAGCCTCCGCTTCCTTTCTGTGGGCTATATGTACAGCAGGAAGAGGAACGCCTCCTCCTTGGGACAGCAACTCCAATCCAGGAAGGACAGACAACCATTGTATCATTTGTATGCCTTTCTCATGGCTTCCCTTTGGAAAAGCAGCTCCTCCTACCTGGAACATTTCTCCTCCCAAGTCTGGTTTCAGTTAAGAGGTCTACAAGCGGAAGAGTGGGCTTTTGCCACATTGTTTCTGTAAAGGATTCAAAGGATTCATTTATTAACGTTCAGGGTGTAATGTGTTTCTTCAGATGAGGCCATCTCCTTGCAGGCTGGAGAACAGGTGATCATCTTCACTGTGCACTGTCACGCCCCCCCCCCCCACACACACACAATGCAAGGTGTGAGCATCTACATAAATTGAGTGGTGAGACAGACTGGATACAGTTCTGAACTCTGCAGAACATACTTGCCAACATGCTCCGGCTGAGCTAGTCCCGCTCAGTTCTTTTTCAGCAGTGTTGTGAGGAACACAAACATTGACATGCTGGATCCGTCTAGTGCAGGGGTTCTCAATCTTTTTCACCAAGTGTACCCCCTGGGACAGTCAATTTTTTTTAAGTACCCCCTGTGCCAATTAATTAATTAGCATTAATTAATTAATTAAATGTAAATTTTAATCATTAAAATTACTCAGCTTACACTGTTAGTCACCTTTTTTTTTCCAATTTTTGCCATCCCTTTTTTATTTTTAAAGAAAATATCACCATAGGTCTCCCATCCAAAAATAAACCAAGGTAATTCCTTTATAGCTTCCTTAGAACCAGCTCAATCTGCCATAATAGCTACCTTCTTTAAATAGAAGAAATAATGTATTCCAAAACCCAGCATATAAATTGAACCAGCCAGTAGCAAAGCACTTAATTTGCATTCCACTTGGGAACACAGTCTGGGGGGAGAGAAGGGGTGGTTTTGCTGCACAAGAATCTCTTATGTTCACTGTCAATGAAGTTTCTCTTTTTAGTAATAAATTAGGGACTATTTAGTACTCAGATAACTTACTCACCCTAACTGAGATGTAAATGCTAGAAAGAGGTTTATATAGAGATTTGGCAGAGGTGTTTTTATATGGGAGTTGTGAACCTGTGCCTTATTAGCTATAAGAGAGTTTAAATTTTAAAAACTAAAAGCCCATGCTGACTTGCAGCTGATGGACTCTAGTGTTGTTTCCACTGTGGTTAGTGTGAATGGAGTGGCTTGTTGGTCTAGGGCAGTGATTTTCAAGGTTTTTCTTCCCACGACACACTGACCTATGATTTTCTCTATGGTCTTTGCCTCTTGTGATGTCACTTCCGGCTTCCAGGAGACTCTCCCGGGTTCTGCAGCTCTGTTTCTAGGGCAACTGTTTGTACAGCCAGTGGAGAAAGAGGGACAGGCAATTTCTTACTACAGACAGTTGCCCTAGAAACAGAGCCGCAGAACCTGGAAGACATTTTCAGTGGTTTTCAACCGCTGTGCTCCAAACTCCTGTGGCACACCTGTGGGCCTTTCGCGGCACACCAATACTGGTTGAAAATCGCTGGCCTAGGGATATGCAAGAAGTCACTGAGACTGGCAGGAATCCCCCTGCCCCTTCTCATATGCACATCTCCAGCAACTAAGACCCCAGTCATAAGAAACGTCCTGCTGGATCAAACCAAGGCACAACCATTCCAGTATGCTGTAGCCCACAGCGATCTCTGTTGCCTACAGGAGCCTCTATGAAGCCCTCAAGAGGACATGAAGGCAACAGCCCCCCTTCTGAAGGGACCACCATGGCAATTAACAACATCACTTAAAAGCAATTAAAACAATAATGAAAATTCAAAACCAGAAGGCAAGGAACACATTTCAAACAAATTAGTAAAACCAAATCAGTAAAACCCAAGGAGCAGAAAACAAGCCAAGGTGCAGAGACAAATTTCATAAGCATCAGTAAAACATTATGAAATAGGTGTGCTTTGCTTTCACCACCTGCTTAAACATGGGCAATGACCAGGTCAGCTGGGTTTCCCTGTGGAGGGAGTTCCACAACCTCGGTACTGCTGCTGAGAAGGCTGACCCACATGCCCTCCAGTTACATCTCAGGCAATGACAGGATGCCAACAGACCCCCACACACACACACACACACAAACACACACTGATGAATGCAATGCATGGGCAGATTCACGTGGGAGAAAGCCTTGGACCTTCCATTATGAAAGTGTGAGGGTCTTATCACAGATAGCTGGTAACATGAGGCATCCACAGAGTTCCACCACTTGGAAACCCCATTTCATTTCTAAGGGGCATCGTGACACTTTTGCCAACATGGAGAGATGGAGAGAAGCAGCTCCAGACGGTGTCCCAGGACAAAATCTGGGTACAGTACAAACCAGTGCAATCACTCTGATCACTTGTTGACAGATGAAAGCGTCTGCAAGAGTGTTAAAAAAAAAAAAGCAGCATTCATTTGTTATCGAGGATTCCACGAAACCTTCTCGGAAGTCTTGCCTTGCTGGCTGCCAAAGTGATAAAACTGCCACTTGAAGCCTTTCCCAGGGAGATGCTAACAGTATTCGATGGTGGTGTCAGGATTGTGTCAGAGGGCTGCTGTGTTAGCACAGATAGATGTGCACAGACAGTCACTAGGCTGGCCAGCCAGCCAAGAGGTCCCTTCCTTCAAAGCAAAGAACAAACTGCTAACTATGCTCAGATTATACAAGGGTCGTGAGAATGTGTAGATTTTTCTGCATTCGAGCACAAGTGATAGTTTCCTGTTGAAAACTGTTATCTTACTTAGTTAAATTCCTAGCCTACCTACTCCATGCCAGAAGCTGAGGGAAATCAGGGATTATTGCATTAGAAAAGAATAAAGTCAACGTATTCTAGATCATTAAAATCCACATACCCATCAATTAAAATAACAGATTTCCTGAGGCTGAAACCTTCCTGTAGGTCTGTGTTAACGCCAGAACCAGGGGACATGCACTAAAATTGAGTGGAGGGAGAGTTAGAACAGACAAAAGAAAATATTTCTTTACCCAGCGCGTAATTCATCTGTGGAACTCCTTGCCACAGGATGTGGTGATGGCACCTGGCCTAGATGCCTTTAAAAGGGGTTTGGACAGATTCATGGAGGAAAAGACCATCACAGGTTACAAGCCATAAGCAACCTCCTGGTTTTAGAAGTGGGTTTTCTCTGTGCCAGGTGCAAGGGAGTGACAACGGGAAACAGGTTATCTTGTTGTCTTGTGCTCCCTGAGGCATCTTTTACGTTCTTATGTTCTTATGTTAAGACTTCTGCCAGAGAGCTGTATAAAACCCTGGGAATAGACCAGTTCGGTTACCAACATCTAGGTGGGGCCTGAATGAAGCATCCTGTTGCAACCAAGCTGGAAAAAAGCAGGCAAGATGCAGTGTCAGGATGGCCATAGGAGTGCCCTGCTTCCCTCTTGCTGAAGGTTTCTGGAAGATGACCAGCACAGCACCTCTCAGGCACCAGCAAAATTAGGCAATCACATGGCCATTCCAACAGGTGTCATACGATTTGTCTTTTCTGGTGCAGTCCTTTAGGTGCATCATATCACAGCGCTGGTACCAGTATTTACATGCCCACATGATCCAGATCAATGCTTCCTAAAGAGGAGCGAGTGAGGCCTTGCACCCCCATGCTCAAATGTTCTTTATTCTGGCACATCTGACCCTCAGACTAATTTAACCTATGGATGGTGCTAGTTGGCTTTCTATTCTCCTTGATTTATAGTATTTTATCTATTTACATATGTTTGAATTGCTATTGTTTGGTTGGTTGCAGTCTTAATTTTATTATTAGCTGCCCTGTGCATTCAATGAATGGAAAGGCAGGGTGGAAATATCTGTAATACGTTTAATTAATAAAGAAAGGGCAAGGACTATAGTCATGCCGTTCCCCCAAAATGCTAGCTTTCTATGTGCAAGGAGTTTTTGAAGGGGAACAGTCAAATATGTAATTCCTCTACTCCAAGAGTTACAGCGTGTGGGGAAACTTTCCCAACCTCAGATTGCCTTCCTGAAAAATATCAATGTGCCTCCTGCTTCTGAACATCCCAACAGTCCCTAGCCCAGCACAGTCTCACTCCTGGCTCCCTCATGATAGCCTCCTCACTAGGGTAGTTTAGCCTACCGGAAACCCAAGTCAAGCTTCAGCGAGAGTTGGACCATAAGGAAGGCTGAGCGCCGAAGAATAGATGCTTTTGAACTGTGGTGCTGGAGAAGACTCTTGAGAGTCCCTTGGACTGCTAGGAGATCAAATCAGTCAATCCTAAATGAAATCAACCCTGACTGCTCCCTGGAAGGACAGGTACTGAGGCTGAAGCTCAAATATTTTGGCCACCTAATGCGAAGAGAGGACTCTCTGGAGAAGACTCTGATGCTGGGAAAGATTGAAGGCAAAAGGAGAAGGGGAAGGCAAAGGATGAGATGGTTAGACAGCATCACCGATGCAACGAACATGAAAATGAGCGAACTCAGGAAGAGAGTGGAGGACAGGAAGGCCTGGCCGGATATGGTTCATGGGATCACGAAGGGTCGGACACGACTTAACGACTGAACAACAACAAACTGTCTTTTAAAGTTCCTTTTTCTGTATTTAGGGTTATATTATATATGCTATATTATGAGGATGTGTTCCTCTTTTTGGTTATCATGTTCTCAAATGTGTGCCAAACACTAATACAAAACTCATGGTATCAGGAGGTACATTGCCAAGCAGGCAGTACGTACCATGTGAGGTCTCAACAAAGAAAGAAGGCCATGTGGGGGCCATGTGAGCCCCCCTCTTTGGTGGGCACCTGTTTCTTGTGGCACTGCCAGCCCATCCATGCCCCACCTGATGTGGGTTGCACCAGCAGAAGATTGTGAGGGGTCTGAGCAGAGGGTGGATTCAGGGTGCCCTGAGTGAGTCTGCCGCCACCATCTCTCTCCAACCTGCTCCCAGTGCAAGTCACAATGATCTGCTTCCTGCTCATCCATCCTCACCATGTTGGTTGCACAATTGCTGTGAAACCTGGGGTTGCGGGACTGGTATGGTAAGGGTGGGTTTTTTCCGTAGTGCAGACCTGAGGCAGCACCAGGCAGCATTCCTTCCGGATTGCTCTGCCCTCTCTTGTGATTTTGGGCAACCAAACAGCTCTTGTCCTCCTCATCTGTAAAATGAGAAAAAAAAACCCCAGTAATTTATTCCAAAGGATTGTTGGCAGAGGCACACCCATGAAGACTGTACTGCACACACTGCCAATTTGACGTGCTGTCCAAACTTTGAAGAGGTTTTTCAGCCTAGAAAAAAGGCGCCTGAGGGGGGACATGATTGAGACGTATAAAATTATGCATGGGATGGAGAGAGTGGATAGAGGGAAATTCTTCTCCCTCTCGCACAACACCAGAACAGAGGCGTCGCTCCGGTAGGGGCGGGGCTGTAAGTATCGCTGCGGTCATAGTCTCTTTACCGAGCGAGGAGGAGGCAGCCCCGCCCCCTCACTGTCCGAGCCAGTCCCCTACGGAGAAAGCAGCAGGCAGGGTCTCTTCCCTGCTGCTTTCTCCGTAGGGGACTGGCTCCGACAGTGAGGGGGCGGGGCTGCCTCCTCCTCGCTCGGTAAAGAGACTATGACCGCAGCGATACTTACAGCCCCGCCCCTACCAGAGCGACGCTTCTGCACCAGAACCAGGGGACATGCACTAAAATTGAGTGGAGGGAGAGTTAGAACAGACAAAAGAAAATATTTCTTTACCCAGCATGTAATTCATCTGTGGAACTCCTTGCCACAGGATGTGGTGATGGCACCTGGCCTAGATGCCTTTAAAAGGGGTTTGGACAGATTCATGGAGGAAAAGACCATCACAGGTTACAAGCCATAAGCAACCTCCTGGTTTTAGAAGTAGGTTTTCTCTGTGCCAGGTGCAAGGGAGTGACAACAGGAAACAGGTTATCTTGTTGTCTTGTGCTCCCTGAGGCATCTGGTGGGGCCACTGTGTGATACAGGAATCTGGACTAGATGGGCTTTTGGCCTGATCCAGTAGGGCTCTTCTTATGTTCTTATGTTTAGGTACGTAGCAAATAACTCTGAACAAATATCATCCCGGTCTTCTTGCATAGATTATTTGCTTAATGAATTCTACAGCGGTAGAAAAACGTGAGCAAAGGCAACTCTTTTAATTAGAGGCCTTGCTCAATCATTCAGCGCATGCCAGGCTTCAATGGCTAATGTTGCCGACAATCTATCCAGCAGGATCGTATTTGGAGAACATGATGAAACACACGTTACCCGCCATGGGTGCTTCTCATGCTGCTTGCAGATGTTTGGCTCACAGCACAGCGAGGCCCTTGTGTCCTAAACGCTGCAGCGAGGCGGCACCATGGATGGATGCGTGGCTGAGCTGCTCAGTGGGCACTGAGAGCTACTCTCCAATTTGCTCAATGGAAAAGCCAAGAGAGAACACATGCTTACTTCTAACTGGGCAAGAGGCACTTTTTCAGTGGGTGCTCCACTTATATTTAGCAGGGGGAGAGTAACTGTCCCCCTTTCACCCCAGCACAGTCTCTTTTCTGATGGCTGTTTGCTGGTGTTCTTCTTCTACATCTTTTTTTAGATTGTGAGCCCTTTTGGGACAGGGAGCCATTTCATCATTTGATTTTGTCTGTAAACCGCTTTGTGAACTTTTTGTTGAAAAGAGGTATATAAATACTGCTGTAATACTTGACTAGATCAGCTGCACCGGTGGCCTGTTTGCTTCCAGACCTAATTCCAAAGGCTGTTTTTAACCCTGCTTGCCTATGGGGGATCCACTCTCCCTATATCAGCCCACGCACCAATTGCAGGTGGTGATGCTTTCGACTGCCCGCTTACAAGAGGCTAAGACATGTGTGACTACAAGCAGGGCCTTAACAATTAGGGCCCCTAAGTGTGAAATGACCTGCCCATAGAAAGTACTCTTTTGTGAAGCTGCTACTGAGTCAGGGCATTGGTCCACGTAGCCCAGGATTGTCTACCCTGAGTGGCAGCAGCTCTCCAAGGCAAAGACTCCTGTGCTACCCAAGATCCTTTCTGAGTGGAGATGCACTGGGGATGTTCTGCATGCCAAGGGTGCGCTCTACCACTGAATGATGCCCCCCCCCCCCGCCAAAGGCTGACACCTTCCCTGTGCTGTATTTTGCATTGCAAACTGCAGGTGTTTTTCTGCTTATATGCTCTATAGTTATTTATGGGCTCATTAATGTAACGCCTTCAGATAATATTTAGCATTCTCTGCCTTCTTACGCGCCACAATGCGGCTCTGCCATTTATTTGAAATCCTTGGTGAAGGTCAACTTTGCTGGGCTCCTGCAGAATGAGGGAAGGAGTAGGGCACTTCTGTTAGTTAAGTGGGGGGGGGGGCGGAGAGTGGCACATACCAAAGCAGGAAAGAATCAGCCACTGCTGTGAATCCAGAGCGATAATAGGTTTTAAAAACAATCCTTTTGGAACAGTAGGATGAGACTAATGGGGCAGGGAGAAATCACTGTTTTAGCTTCCAGGAATTACTGAATTGGCTTCGATTTAGAGCAGCTGCAATAATACCATCTACGTGATGGGCTTTACAATTTGATGTGGGTGTTTTTCTCTGTGTGGTTTCACGTCAAATGAAGGCATGGTTAGGGTTACATATGCAAGCTGTGGTGAGACGGAGGCTCCATCCATCCCTTCTTTTTGTGCAAGGGCAGGAGATTTAAAGCTACTGTTTGAAGTTTGGGGAAAAATACAGTTTCCTGTTTTGTCCAAATACAGAAAACTATGGTTTGTTCATACAAGTGTCTGTGTCTGTCGGAGAGCTGCCGGCACACCGAGCTGTTAAGTTGCAGAGCCTCTGTGGGGGAGTGGAACTGCAGCTGCAGCACTTGAATGAGAGTCAAGGTTGCCGGTCAGCTGAAGCTGGACTGTGAAAGCAACATCTAGACTGAAGGGTTCTACGAAAGATTAGAACATTATTGTATTGTAAAAACCCCTTGGGGTTTAGAAAGCCTGCCCGTGTAAACCGCCTTTGAATTAAAGTCGGAGGAGAAATTCGATGACCAAAGAAAAGGGGGTATATAAATACTGGATGATGATGATGATGATGATTAACTATTACAAGTGCTTAGAAGTCTCTGCCACCAAGTAATAAATACATACAGGTATATGACACCAGGTCAAGAAAGATCAGCCTAACACTCCAAGTTTGTCACAAAATAACTTAAAAAGTACACAACTCAAGCAGGTGAGCCCAGCCACAAACTACACATCAAATCACAGGGGAAGAGTGGCTAAACCTTTTCTCCCCGTACCATTCTTCTAGCAAAAATCACCCCTAGAAGCTACTCTTCAGTTTTTCCTCCTGGGCATATAATAGTTTCAAGGATTGGGGGCAATTTTCATCTGGAAAACAGCATGGGAGAAAGGGTTAACGCCCACTGTCCCAATCTGGATTGGTGGCCCCCTTGGCTGCTATATCTTTAAACAGCTCCAACAAGCTGTCTTGTCTAGTTTGGACCTATTGTCTGCCTACCTACCTCACAGGGATGTTGTGAAGATGAAAGTAAGTTGGTTTGGACTCTTTGGACAAAGGGTGTAATAAAAATGTAATACATCAAAAATGATTTGTGTGTGGAATTAATAATTTGTTTAGAAGATCTGCAATGTGTAAAATATACTGTGCACATTATGAAAATAAAGCTTCTCATTTAGGAGGAATTGAAAAATTCTGAGCCACAGAAAAGTCTGACATTTCTAAACTGAAGTCCTGCGAATTCCACGGGGCACTAGACACATAATGAGATTCGGCCGCTTGTTGAACAGCCTCTTGTTCAAACTGTGACCCAGCGCATTTTTATTGGTGCCCTGGGGAGGTTTATTGAGTTTCTACTTCCAGTAAAAGGTCTGTGTTTTCAGAGTGTCTTTCGTATGCTGGTCTTACAGATCTGTCTCAAGCAGATGGAACTATTAAACCATATAATTTGCTTACTTAGTTTCTGCACCCCAGTCAAAAAAAGAAGTCAATTAAAAGATACCATGCCATGTGAATCTAATGAATGAAAGACACAAGACCTCTGGACAAGACAACAAGCTTAATTGGATTTCTTGCTCTTTGGTCAGCAAAACAGACACAGTTAACTTTTTCCCCCATTATTTATTTACTTCAATGCATAGTCTGTCCCATCTCACAAAATCAAAGTCGTCATCAATAGAGTTTAAAACATTACTTGAACAATTGTGGTAAGCAAGGCCAGATTTTGGGGCAGGCAACCCATGCGACTCTGTGGGGCACTGGGCACTTCAGTTATTCTTAAAAGGAAAAGTTCCTATAAAATGAGAGGAAACACTTTTTTATTCCCGTATATATGGCATGAATAAATAAATACAGATTTACAGATGTGGACAAATGTATCATCTTATGACGACAGGGATAAATCATGCATGCACATTGTGCATTCACGTTGTGAAAGTGATGACAAAAGCAGTAAAAAATAAGGCATTTGTATGCCGCTGCCCGCATGGGCAGGTCAAGGGGAAAAAGGGAACGTTAAGAACATCAGAAGAGCCCTGCTGGATCAGGCCAAAGGCCCATCTAGTCCAGCTTCCTGTATCTCACAGTGGCCCCACCAGATGCCTCAGGGAGCACACAGCCAACAAGATCACCTGTTTCCTGCTGCCACTCCCCTGCACCTGGCACAGAGAAAACCTACTTCTAAAGCCAGGAGGTTGCTGGCTTTCAAGAACTCCCACCGACCGAGGGGTCCTTACCCAACCAACGGGGTTCCCAGAGGTGGTAAAGGCGCGGCTGCAGATGGCTCCAAAAGGGAGGAGTCACAGGTGGGGCTTCAGAATCCAGATAGCGGGAAGGGGGTTGCTTCACCTGGGCTCCGCCATCCAGTGGAAGCCTATTGGCCTCCCTGAGAGGAGCGAGTCAGCCTGACCTTGGCTTGAGTACCCTCCCTCCGCTGCTCAGCCACCACTAGCCAGCCTCATCATTGGCGCCCAGACTCCTCCTGAAGGCTCCAGTTGACCTCCACCCTTCCTGCCCCAGCCCTCTTTGCCCTGGTGCCAGCCTGAACTTCCCCTCCCCCATTTCCCCCTCCTCCTCATTCCCACTCAGCCCTCCCCCTCTCTCCATGGGAGCGCCAAGAGTCCGAGCTCGCCGGCCAGCATGAAGGCGCACATAGCCCCAGCAGCCATTCGGACATGCTCACTTGGCCTCCCTAACCCGTCAGGCAGGTCAGCTCACCGCGGAAGGACTCACTGTTGGCGGGCGGCTTGCCATTGCCGTCTCTCATCGTTGGAAGGCTTGGTAAGTCCGTGGACAGACAGTATTCAAACGCTGAGCAAATGGAAGGACGCCAAAGACACTCCTCACCTACTCCAAGGCACCTCTTGGTCCAGGACTAGCTCACAAATATTGATCACTTCATGATTACGACAAATAGGGGTGACTTGCACCGAGGAGTGGACCGTCACGGGTATAAAAACAGAGACAGCTTTGGTATCCTCTTACCTCATCTCAAACAGGATGCATCCTAGTGGAGTCAGTTCTCTCACTCAAATGAATCGTCAAGGGTAGTCAAATGTAGAGCAGTGTTGCACATGCATGTAGTAACCAACCCTGCATGCACATCCTGATCAAATGTGGCATGTTATGATTGAGAGGACGTTGTTCCTCACTCTTACAGCCCAGTCCAATGTACGGCTGCACTGATCTTTATGTCAGCAGAACACAGTTCTGCTGTTGTAAGTAGGTATACAGTGGCGCACTGTGGCCATTTTGAGTCCACCACTACAAATGGTGGTGGTGCTGGAGGCCCACTGCCAGCAGCGGGGATGGCGAATGGCAGGGGTGGATGGAATGGGGCAGGGCTGGGAAGAATGAGGGGTTTCCTGGGCTAGGAGGGGAGCGGACAGGAGGCAGGAGAGGGAGGTGTGGATCTTGGCGGCACTGGCACACACCAGATTCTAACCCCATTCCCTGTCCCCTTCCCTCTCCTTGGACTTGTGCCAGCAAAATAGCTGGCGCAGATCCAAGGAGACTCACTGGGCCAGCGGAGGCCTGCCCTGGGGAAAGGGAACGAAAGTTCTCTTATCTCAAGCAAGCCTCCAGACTGCCCCCCTACAGGATACACACATGCTCCATTGGCACAGCTGCATTAATGGGAGAGATTTAGTTAAGTTCGGGCTGTTAGGGTCATAACGGGTGGAGCAGAATGAAAGAGCACCCCCAGCTTGCGGATGCAGACCTTTATCCTGAACCCCGTGGGGTAGATGAGGCTGAGAGATAATTAGGTCTTCCCGTGAGATTCATGGCTAAGCTTGGAGTTGAATGGGCTCTCCCTGGTCCAACATTCTGTCCACTGCTACAGCATACTGGCTTCTCCTTTTAAGGATGCCCACTGGTTATTTAGGGATGGCTGGGGGTTGTTTTGTTTTTGCTGTTTATTCATGCTCAGCATGATGCATTTTCTTCCTGGTGGGTAGCTTGGAATGCTACACTCTTGGAAAGGAGCACCATTTTAATGCATAATGCGAACCACGATGGAGCATGATTATATCTGGCACCAACGAAACTATTGCATAGCTTTCTCTAATTCAAACCAGTTGTTGCTTTGCTGAATCAAAGCGCACTTGAGAGTGTCCAAACTCTGCATCATGTCTTGGATTGCTTTGTTTTGTACACAGGCCATTCCTGATATAGTTGCCTGGTATAGGGTACAGGGTCTGTCACGGATCTCTAAATACTCCCCCCTCCTCTTATTTTCTCCTGCTTTGTTTACATAAGAAATGCAGTGCTGAGTCCCTCTGGATCAAGTATTCATAACAGTCCTGTCCTTCTCCCAGAATGTAATTCACTTTCTGAAATCTCCAGGCCAATCCAATGTTCCTTTCAGACTTCAGTGAATCTCGGCCTCAGGGTTCTACTGCATCCCAGATCAGGAAAAAGAGCAGATTCTGGTTTGGCCTCTAGTCTTACCCTTCAGTCCTTGGTAATTTGGTAAACAAAGCAAAGCCCTCAACCCAGGTGAGATAAAACATATTCAGCTGGTTCATTATCACCAGTAGTATTTCAGGCAACTTTCTTCAAAATACCCCTCTCCACGACCACCCCACCACCCCCGGTCCTCATCTGTGGTCTGCTTCAGGGACCTGCATGTCTTGAGTTTCTGCTCATGTTCATGTGTCTCCTTAAGGAAGACACATGAAGTCTTGAGGCCTGACTCTGGCCAGAGGTCAGCCTCTCACGTCCAAAGCAGGTGCACTGTGGGCGCTCTTCCACCCTTGTGGCCCTGGGAGGGATTGGAAGAGCACCTGCTTTGCACTCAGAAGATCTCAGGTTCAGTCCCGGTCCTCTCCAGGTAAGGACGGGAAAAGGCCTCTGTTGGAAAACAGGACAGACAGTCCTGACCTAGATGGGCAAATAATGGCTTGACTCGGTACAAGGTAGCTGCGTACGTCCAACTCCTGATGGGTTTTTCCTTCCTCAAAAAGCAGCCGGGGGGGGGGGGGTTTTGGATTAGGGCCTCAGTGCAGGAGGAAAAAGGCTGAACTCATTTCTCCTGCACCAATAACCTGATTTTCATTGTTCCCCTTAGATGTTGCTAATCTCAATGAAATTATTTTAAGTCCCCTATAGATGAGTGGGGCTCTTGGCATTCACCTTGAATTTGACTGTAGGCAGGATTCAGTGCTAGGTCTACTGGCTGCCTACATGCGATGCGCTGGCTGTCAGGGACGAGGAACCATGACTGCTGGTGCTGGGCTCCCGCCATATCCCTGTCCCCGCCGGGCCGGCTAGGCCGTTATATGGCCTCCCCTACCGCCAGCTATTTAGCTGGCGGAAATCCGAGGAGGCCTATCGGGCTGGCCCCGGTTTACACCCGGGGAAGGGGACCAATGTCCCCTTCTCCGAGTAGAACTCCGGCCCGCCATCGAACGGGCAGCCTGAGCTCAGGATCCAGTGGGCGACCCTGGGCCACTGGCTGGATCCTTACACAGGATTGCGCTGAAAAACAGGTTTAAACAGCTTTGAGACAATACAATCCATGATGTAGTGTAGTGTAACAGTGAGTGAAACATGGATTTGCGAGAACACCATTCATTGAGCCTCAGAACTACAAATTCTATAATGCAGCATGTCAGTAAATGTAAACACACATGTACAACATTTTGGCATCCTTCACTGGAAATGAGAACTTGGTATTTTTAAATCGTAAGGCACCACTAAAAGCAGTTAGAATTGGAGAAGACGGATCAATTTTCTGCAAAAGTGTGCTGCTCAGGGCTGATAAGAGAGATTGACGAAGAGAATTCTTCCTGAAGAATTTTGTTTTTTCACATCCCTGGTCGAAGGTTAACTGCTTTGCAGGGTCATGTGGGGGGGGGCTTCATTTGCTAGCAGGGTCATGTGGGGGGGGGCTTCATTTGAAGGCTTTTCAGCCTCACGAAATGCCATCCCATCTACACACCAAGACATGAAGCTCCCTTACCCTGAGTCGGACCAATGATTCACTGGTCCACTCCAGCCTGGCATCTGCTCTCTAAGGCTGCAAGCAGGGATCTTTCCTAGGGCTGCCTGACATCTTTTGAATTTGAGATGCTAAGGCTCAAGCTTGTGTCTTCATGCTAATGCAGTCAATGCAAACAGTACAGCTTTATTTGTGTGCACTTATAATTTACAAGCAGCAACACTTTAAATGAAATGGCAAATTTGGCCTGCCAATAACATGCCAAATACTAATGAGGGTCTAGTGGGATTGTGATGCAGCCACGCAGTACAATCCCAGTGCAAGCCAGCCAGCAAGCCAGAGGCTCTTGAGATGATGCTGATTAGACGGCACCCACCTCCCTCTTTGTGTGTGTGTGTGTGTGTGTGTGTGTGTGTGTGTGTGTGTGACTGCAGCCTGCAGCCACTGCAGAATTAATTCTCCTCTCAACCTTGTGCATCACCATAGTGCTGTTTACAGGTGCATGTGTACATACATGTTTTGTGTGTACATGTGTTCATACATGTGTTCATCTTAAACCCAGGCACTGGACCTAATCTCAAGGAGGGTAAAGGTTTTGTACACTGCTATATACACGTGTACATCAACCATCTGTGTACACTTACACAGATTGTACATGTAAGCAGGGACACAATGGGGGAGGGGCATGGGGACAGGACAGTTTGGTGGGTATAGCCACACGTGGTTCAGCAACAAAGCACTTGCTTTGAAAGCATTCAGTCCCTGAAATCTCTGGTTAAAACGGGATCTCGTATAGCAGATCTCTCAAATATTCCCACTTGGGATCCTGCAGAGCCTCAGTCAGAGGAACGGGGCTAGAGGGACCTAAGTCATGATAAAGCAGCTTTGTATGAATCCTGCTTTGGGTATTAAGCATTGTCATTTTTGCTTGGTCCACCCGTCTGCTTCCCCCCCCCCCCCCCCAGCATGGTAGCGATGTGCAATGAAAGCTGTTGTTGGCAAGAGAAGGCTGGACAAGCGGGCTGTGGGTGGGATCTAGTGATTCTGATGTAGGTAAGTTAAAATCCAGATGACCCAGGGGCCAAGAAAAAGAGGGGGACCTCAGATGGCAAATATTTCACTACCTCCCCCACTGCCCCTGGCACCCAGGTTGTTCAAAGAGCCACTGTTGAACACTTGCAGCGCTAAGGCAAGTTCCACTCCCAGCCACGTCGCATGAAAACAGCCTGTTCTTCCTCACTCATCCCAGCAAGGTACACTCAGCCGCCATGAGCCACTGTGTTCTGGGATGCTGTTTATCCCGCAGGGCTCTGGCAGGCAGGGCCTTCTCAGCACGGGTAAAGAGTGAGAAGTGGGGGGGGAGAGGATGAATCATGTTCTGAGCGCAAGGCGTACAAGGTGCACAGCAAGGAGGTCAGCACAATTTGCAAGCTGCTGAGTCAGACCTGGGTCCCTCTCACTCAAGACTGTTTGCACTGCCTGGCAGCTGCTCTCCAGAGTCCCTCCCTCAGGGTCTTTCCTAGCCCGACCTGGAGATCGTGCCAGGGTCTGAACCTGGGTTTTCTGCCTGCAACACAGGTGAAGCACCTCATCTTTGGAACTCTCTCCCCAGGGAGATACAACAGGCTCCCTAAACTAGCTGCTATTTCGGTTTCCTAGGCCATCAGTAGTCAACTAATGATCTAGTTCTCTGTTGCAGCTTTTTAATGGCTTTTATTAACTGGGATTGCTTTGTTAGCTGTTCTGAACTTGTTTCAACAAGCAAAGGCAGTATATAACTCTTAAAAACAAGCAAATAAAACAATACGATGGCCTGAGATTCACAGAAACACATGCCTCCACATTTTGGAATGAAGATCAGTGGAGTCGCTTCTTGGTACGTTGACTCCCAGGCCACAAAACAGCTCTGTGGGGAATCATTCAGAGGGCATTTCAGTTACCGGCGGAAGGTGAGCACACACCATCAAGAAGTCCATTTATATGCAGCTTCTTAGAGTGTCAAGGAAAACCATGATGAGCCCCTGTAGCTACTGGACTTTCTTGTCCATAGTGACACCTAGCAGCGGAGAGAAGAACTACAGCTTTTGTCTGCAGTTGAGTTGAATGCAGCATTCGAATGAGGCTAGCATTACTAGCCAGTCCAGTAAAGAAGCGAACTGCTTGGCAGCTCTCCTCGGACACGAATTGAATTCTGCCCCTGGCCTGGAGCCCACTTCATGTCTCCTTTAATTAGAGCTCCAACATTCATTGGGCAATGGCCTCTGCCCAGAACATGTTTGATGTACCCTCTTCCCTACTCATACACCCATAGAAATCTGGACGCAATCTTCCCTCATGGCTCAGCTCCAATGTACTGGAATTATGTTATTCCACGCTTTGCAGTCTTCCCTGGGAGTCTCTTGCCTTTGGTTTAGCAACACACAGCAGGGCTTGTCTGCAAACTCCCCATTTTCCCTTCAAATATTCGAGTTATGTCCTTTGCTCCTAAGACGTTGCCTCGTCTTTCCTAAACATAGCATGCTTGTGATTACCTACAAATGTCTTCAGTCTCCACTTGGGCTTCCTGATTAGAAAATACTTCCTTTACTTAAAAGCACGAGATGGGAGTCCTGAGGGTTCCTTGTCTGATTTTATATAGTAACATCCTGTATGATGAGTCTGGAAAGACGGTTTAGCTTCCTTGAAATTAACTACTTGTTTGTAGGTGCTTAGTTCGTTCCTATCGGAGCTTAGTGCAAGGCTATGGAGACTGCTTGGGCTGGTCATTTACGACTATTGCTCCAGATAAAACCTACCCCACTGTAAAGCGATAAAACACAAAAGCAACAAACACGTGGTGTTTGCGAACGGTGCAGAGTGCCTGGAAATGGGAAGCCAACTGCATTGTGTCAGGAAGCCGATTGAAGCTCATCTCCTGTCTCATGCAGAACAAAAAACAAATAAGTCTTGCCACCGAAATGCCAAGGAACCTGATTTGGGCCGCACAGTCAAGCCACGTCTAAATAATCCCATCTCTTGGAAAATCTGCAGTGCTCTTGACCCTCGTGAGCCACTTCTGTGACTAATCGTGGAGCACCCTCTTGCTAGCTGCAGTCTCGCAATATTGAAATCTTTCTATGCCAAACTGTCTGTATTTTGTAATATTTTGAGCTTTATGTGCCACCACCCCACCCTCCAGTGTTCTCATTGTATTTTAACCTTCTCCTACCGAGCCTTCTTTGTTCCTGTTCTGTTGAAGTCACGTGAAGGGAATTAATTGTGCACTGCTCCCTTTAGGGGTGCCAACCAGCCTTCCCTCTGCCGCACTTCGATGACATCATCACCAAGCGCCCTGGAGAGGTCCCTGTGCAGCGATGTGCGGGCTTCGTGCACTCCCTGTACAAAGTATAAGGAACATTGTTGCCAACTCTGACTGAAACTATGCCTGGAGTTTTTCTCTTCCCCAGTACAAATTCATGTTATCCATCTAGCGAGGCCCTGTTATAGTCTCCAGGATTGCTTCAGATTCTGATTCCTGGAGAATCCAGGCCAATCCCAGAGGGCTGGTAGCAACCCTAGGCTAGCCCCCTTGAGCACAACCCAGTCCCCAAACTCCCCCTTTCCCATCCTGTCTTCCCTTGGCCTAAGAGAAATCTTGCTGCGCTTTTATTGTAGGAGTTCTGCCAGGGACCTGTATAAAACTCTGTTTCATAATCAGTTAAATTACCAATCTGTAATCTAGAATTCAACAGTCAAAGTTCAATATGCACCACAACTATGATACGTAACCCTTTTGCAACAGTGATACGCATGTGAACAAAGAAATAATATAATACATTAATATATGTAGCCTTACCAGATCCCCCCAAATGCAGGGGGGGACAGAAGCGATACTGGCCGGATACGGCTGAGACTGGGGGCGTGGCCAGGGGCGTGGCTGGGGGCGGGGACTTCCTCGAGGCTGGGAGCTCTCCAGAACAGCTCATGTTCAATCGGGCCGTTCCGGAGAGCTCCCAGCCTCGCGCAAATACGCGACGAGGCTGGGAGCTCTCCGGAACAGCTGTCAGCCCGATTGAACTCAGGCTGTTTCGGAGAGCTCCTAGTCTTGCGCAAATACGCGACGAGGCTGGGAGCTCTCCGGCCTCGTCACAAATACGCGACGAGGCCGGAGAGCACCTAAGAGTCCCAGCTGGCCAGGACAATGAGAAGACCGGCCGGGAGCCCAGGATTGGGCTCCCGAACCAGGATTGTCCCGGTCATTTCCGGGACTATGGTAAGCCTAAATATATGCACCTGCATAAGTCATGACTTGTGACCACAAGAAAAACAAACTTACACAAACTCAGTAAATAAAAAATTGTTGTTCAGTCCATCATTAAGTCATGTCCGACCCTTCGTGATCCCATGAACCACATCCCGCCAGGCCTTCCTATCCACTATCTTCCTGAGTTTGCTCATTTTCATGTTCGTTGCATCGGTGATGCTGTCTAACCATCTCATCCTTTGCCTTCCCCTTCTCCTTTTGCCTTCAGTCTTTCCCAGCATCAGTCTCTTCTCCAGAGAGTCCTCTCTTCGCATTAGGTGGCCAAAATATTTGAGCTTCAGCCTCAGTACCTGTCCTTCCAGGGAACAGTCAAGGTTGATTTCATTTAGGATTGACTGATTTGATCTCCTCACAGTCCAAGGGACTCTCAGGAGTCTTCTCCAGCACCACAGTTCAAAAGCATCTATTCTTCGGCGCTCAGCCTTCCTTATGGTCCAACTCTCGCAACCATACATTGCTACTGGGAACACCATCGCCCTGACTATACGAACTTTTGTTGGCATGGTGATATCTCTGCTTTTTATTATGCTGTCTAAGTTTGCCATAGCTTTCCTTCCAAGGAGTAAGCGTCTTTTAATTTCATGGCTGCTGTCTCCGTCTGCAGTGATCTTGGAGCCCAAAAAAGTAAAATCTGTTACTGCTTCCATTTCTGCCCCTTCTATTTGCCAGGAATTGATGGGACCAGATGCCATGATCTTAGTTTTATTAATGTTGAGTTTCAAGCCAACTTTTGCACTCTCCTCTTTCACCCTCATCAAGAGGCTCTTTAGTTCTTCTTCACTTTCTGCCATTAGGGTGGTAATAAATAAAATAATACTTAGTATTTATTACTTAGGGTAATTACTTATTACTTACTTAGGGTAATAAATAAAAAATACTTAGTATCTATATAAGAATTGCTTCTAACAGCTCAAAGTGTATTACATAACTTATCTGGGTAAACCTTACAATCACTTTGCAAGGTAGGCCAGTGTTATTATCTGAACATTTCACATGGGGGAGGTTGGAGGGGTTCTGGCTAATGCCACCCACAAAAGATGCAACTGCATGTTATTTTAGAAAGCATCCAGGTTTGCAATGTGTGGAGCCCAACTCTGTGCCACGCCACTGTTTGGGCTGCCTGGCCTGGGAGTTCCCATCACAACCAGCGATTATCACTGGGTGCCACACAGGGACTACTGAGGTCAGCAAGGGCTGGGCGGGTCAGGTGATTGGGAAGGGGTGGGGCTCAGAGAAGAAGGCGGGATTAGAAGAAGAAGGAGCAGAGAGAAGGGGCAAGAGGACCTGGAGAGGAAGAGGAAGGTGAAAGGGGGAAAGGTAGGAGGGAAGGAGGAAGGATTACCAGGGCAAAGAAGCAGGGGCTACAGGAAGCAAGGATAAGGAGGTCCAAAAAGAGGGAAGAAGAAGAAGAAGAACCGGAGGCAAGGTGGCTGAAAGCGGAGAACACCTCCAGGGACAGAGAAAGGGGGCTGGCTAAGCCCACAGCACACTCCCAGAGACATCTGCCCCCAGCTAACACTTGGAGCTGGCTGCCCCGCCCCAGCAAGAGGTTGGGCCCATTCAGTCCAGCCTCGTTGGCGTCCCTTGCTGGGCGCAGCCTGTCTTGCCAAGCCACTCCTTGGCCCTAATTAGGAGACGCTCATGTAAGCCACTGATTAAGGACTCCCCAGTGAAGGGAATCAACTAGGGGACTATATGGTAGGGGATTGAGGGCTGAAGGTGGCTGTAAGAAATCCCTTGTTTCTGCAAAGAACTTCCTGGCTGGATCTGTCTCTTGACCTCTAGGAAGCACCATCACATCGTACCCCGCACCCCTCGATGTAGACACCCCCCACCCACCCCGTGTAGTTGGAGAAGGCATGGCCCATCACACCAAGATAAGGGGAATGTGGAGCATCTGTAATGGAAAATTTATTTCAGCACTCCTATCTGCATGCTGCTATCTGCATTCCAGCTGCATGCTACGTGCTGCGGCAAGGAGAGTCATGCCGGCCACATGACTACGGAGGCCTCTTCGGACAACGCTGGCTCTTCGGCTTTGAAATGGAGATGAGCACCACACCCTAGAGTCGGACACGACTGGACTTAATTGTCTGGGGATACCTTTACCTTTTTATCTGCTGTACAAGTCTGGAAAACGAAAATTTCTTTCAGTGAGTTTTGCACATACCTAAAACAAATCCTTTGTTTGGTTAACTTGAAAAAGCAATGCTTGCCCATTAAGGCTGATGCTACTTAACATTAACATTTGTTAATGGACTCCAAAGAACTGTGGGAATTGTAGTTTACTTGGGTGTTGATAAGGAGTGCATGCCCCTCGTAGAACTATAGTTCCCATGGTTCAATGGACTCTTAGACCAGTCTTGGTCTATGGTGCAGATATGGCCTTTGTATGCGTCGCAATATTAAATGGAAGTTTGCAACCTCCTTTCACTAGACTGCAAATAACATAAGCAGAATAGTCTATTTGGATGATGTAACATGATGGATGCTTCCCCCCCCCCCCCAGTAGAGCAAGATCTCAACTGAATGCAGATAGCCAGCCCTCTGATTGGAATCACTACAGATTTGGAACAGGCCATGGAACTGGGTGGTCTGAGCCATCTGCAGACAGTCTTAAATCCAGCGAGAGAAAAATTTCATTCCTGGAATGTATGTAATATTGCATATCATCAACAGTGCCGTTGATTCCCAGCAGCATTCTGCAGGCAAAACATGTACATTTTTTGTCACCAACCTGGAGACGGATAACCATAGGCAAGACTCGTGGGAATTCTCTCTTTCTTATAAAACGGCTCAATTCAGACTCAGATTTGATTTAGCCCAAGCCAAAAGAATGTGTGTGTGGCATAAGGCATGAGAGACCAGAAAGGGCCATTCTCTCCGGGCATGTGCTGTCTTGCTGGTTAAATGAGCTGATAGGTTTTTTCTCTCTCTGATAAATCAGGCCCCCCCCGGGGGGGGGCGGAATCTGCTAGGTGCAAGCTCTGTCAAGCATGTGACCAGATATCCTCACTGAGGCAGAGAAAAGAAAAGATCTCCTCTCATCTTGCATCAAAGGAAATAGTCCCCAAAATCAAAGGAACGTGGGAAAGATCTACTTCTTCTATTGGGGTACACCAGGCAGTGGCATTGAGAGAGTAAATGGTTATGGTTATGGTTAAAGGGTAAATGGTTATGTTGATCCTCCACGTCCAGAGGCAGTATACCTCTGAATACCAGTCACTGGGGTCAGGGGGTTGGCAAGAGCAGAGGAGGCCCTCTTGCCTTCATGCGCTGCTTGGGGGCTTCCTGGAAGCATCTGGGTAGCCACTTGAGAAGCAGATGCTGGGCAAGATGGACCATGGCAGATCCAGCTGGGCTCTTCTGTCACTGTGTACTTGTGGGGTGTCCCTAAAAGAAGGAACAGATCCAGACTTTCCATGGAGATGTATTCACTTAAAAAAAGAAGACATTAAAAAATATGGTCTGTTTTTTTGAAAGGCGGCTGGCAATCGCTAGCAACTGTGACTACAGAGCCATTGTGCTGGAGAGGGTGTCTTCAGAGGACAGGGCTGCGGGGTGTAATTACGGATGATAAAAAGCCCCTGTAATTTTGCAGACAGAGGGGGCTTTGTCTCTGGTATTCCATGCAGGCTGCCATCTGGCCCAAAGTCGATGGTTCTATAGCGGGCATTTTTGTTTGTTTGTGTTTTGGGTGGGCATGGGGCACTCACTGAGCAAATGGCACATTCACTTCACGAACATGGTCGAAGTATTCTCACAACTTCTTCCTCTGCAGACCAGGCTGGTGGAAAAAGTCCATTCACTTGGCATTAGCCGTATCGTTTCTGATCAATGCAATGCCAGCATATGGGTTGCAGTTGTGGGGAAGGTGCTCAGGTCCCACCACTGGCATAAGTGACCCAGAGTCCAGCATGACAGCTGCCAGGACTGCATGTCTGAAGAACCTGAGCCCCTTTTGGAGACCGGACTGAAAAAAACCCCAAACCAGACAACACGGATGAGCCAGAAGGGGTTCCAGGCCACCATCCGTAGTTACAGGGGATGCCTCTCCAGCTCCTTCCGCCTCCCAGTCGTGGCATGCTTTGCCCATGTAGCCCACTGTAACCAGACTGCTTGGACGTGGGCCCTGGCAGGAGCAGCCTGTGCAGACGGACGAGCCCAGGGCAGCCAACTGTTTCCCCACCCTTAGCCCAGCTGCTCTACACCGCGCTGCTTTGATGGATGCCATTTCATTGCACAGGTCTTGAGGATGGGTACATGGAGCAGTCATCCTCCTAGGGCAGCTGCTGAGGAACCCCGGCCTCCAAGAGGCCTCATTGCTGATCCATATCCCCCTGTGCCCATAGTCTGTGTGGTCCCCTCCTGTTCCCCATCCCTTCTGCTCTGTGTGTGTGCCTGGAGACAGCTCCCTCATTGCCCCTGTGGCAATCTCCAGGGCAGCACTGAGAAGGATCCTGTTCCCCTCTAGGAAATCTGGTGCTTCTCCCCACCCTGACATCAGGTCAAAACCACAGACACAGTCATGCCCTGGCTGTATACCTGGGGGAGATTCACTGCCACCAGACACACATGATCAGGGTTGCCGTATGTCTCCACCCCTTCACCCAACTAGGAGTTTGCCTGCACACCAAGAGCCCTCCTGCTGAGTTCCCTGAGGAGGGAGAAGGAGGAGTGTCGTGACTGATCGCGTGGCTTCACTTCTCTCATCCATATATCCCCACACACATAGTGGCGTCACTTGGGGGGGGTGCAGATGGTGCGGACCACACCAGGTGACACCAAAATCTCCGGAGCCCAGATCTACCTGATTGCAGGAGGGTCAAGGCTTCTGCCATGCCAGACCTGGAAAAGTCTCTGGAGCTCAGGTCTACTGGGATTCCCAAGGTGGAGTCCAGGTCTACCCACCCAGAAGACCTGGCCTCCTGGTCAGCCAACCCTCCTTTGCTCTCTGTGAGGCCAGGTCTACCAGGTGGTAGCCCTGGACCGTCCCTCAGGAAGCCCAGTAGACCAGTACTCCGGAGACTTTTCCGGCAACAGGACAGGAGGTGGTCCATGGGGTGACACTATGAATTACTGCACTGGGTGAGACCAACCCTACTGATGCCACTGCGCGCGCGCACACACACACACACACACACACACACACACACACACACACAAGACATCTCTGGGTGGTGTGCAAGGTGTCAGAGATGGGAGACAATTGCTCTGCTGGTTAAAGCACAAGGCAGGTTGGTTTTCTTCAAATCAAAGGAAAAGATGTATTGGGGGTTAAAGTGCAGCTGCTGGGGCTTACCCCGAGGCAAGGGGACAAATGTCCCCTTACTCCGAGGAGACCTCCAGCAGCCAAAAATCCCCCGTGGGATTTAGGTTGGATTGGGCTGTGAAGCATCCAATAACAAGTCATTTTTCTCAGGAGAGGGGTGCTTATTCGTGACAGTCTCCTTGGAACATACCAAACCACAAGCCTGGACATCAGCCAAATGGGAGGAGCCCCACAGGGGGCATTTTGCCAAGCCCTGTTGTGATGATGGTCTGACCATCTGGTCTATGTGGTGATGGGGAAAGTGATTTAAACGTGACTCTTCCTCTTTCTTCCCCTCATTAACAGCTTTCAGAAATGACACATCTCAGTCAACTCCATCAATGCAAGTGTGGTGAACGAGAATCCACCACCCTCTTGGTCTGTGGTCAAGATGGAGCTGGCCTGTCTTAGGCTGTGCGTGAAGCTCTGCCATTATAAACTCTGTAACCTGCACATCCCATGTTCAGGCCAGGTTAGGTCACCCTAGCATACCTCCTTTTGACCTTGAGGAACCCAAGAGTGCTCAGGAAGTGTCATGTCTGGGGTGTGTATCTAACATTTGATCATTATGAAGGTGCCTTAGTCCAGGTAGCTCACTACTGCCTAGATGAGCAGGCAGCAGCTCTCCAGGACTTCAGGCAGGGAGGGTCCTACTCAGCTTTTTACCTGGAGATGTCAGGGACTGGACCTGGACTGAACTAAAGCTGATTCAAGCATCACTGCGAAAATTGTAAGTCATAATAATTCATGCTAATAATTCAAGAGCACGGAAGAATTTGAGATTCATTTCTGCCTTTGGAGATTTCTGCACAAGGCTCCTGCTGAAGAAAAAGAGGGAAAGGAGGGACTGGTTGGAGAGATCCCTGCCCCCATCCCCATGGAAACATGTATAGACTACTGTACACGCCACATGAATACCATCTAATTATGCTGCACTGGGAATCTCTCAAGTTGGCCCTTCTTCATCACTTGGAGATCATCTCAAAACCGTTCTGCGAGGCTTTCATGCTGGGCAAAGCGAATTGGGCAGAGTTGGCAGCCAGCACTGTGGCTGTCTCGGAGTGCATAAAAGCCTTTCGTTGTCACTGGTGGGCTTTGTATTGCGGGCCGTCCTGGCCGATCAGTGGAACCATAAATGCTTCTGCTATTAGCGAATCAACCACAGGCAGGGACATCCTGGCGCTCGGAGGGTCACCTGCTGCTGCTTCCGTGCCACAAAATCACAGCTCCATTCCCTGGGCATTGCATGAAGATGCCGCTGGTTTTGATGAGGCCAGCAATACACCCCCTTGGCATTGCCGGGCCTGCGAGGGAGGGGCACTGGAGAAGGGGGCCGTCCAGAAGCAGCATCACAGGTGAATTCTGAAAGGGATGAAGATCCCTCCACTCCTCGGCTGTGTATGGTCATTTCACACAGCTTAGCTTGACGAAGTCACAAGGACTTTGGGAATAGAATTACATCAGCGACACGATCGAGAGGAGATCAAAACAGGAAGAAAAGCTGGGGGGAAATTACCTTCTAACAACCTTTCTGAAAATACTTTCATGCTCAGTGACAATAGAAAGATTTTCACAATGGCATTTATCCATTTACTAGACCAGTCTCCATTCTCCCCCCGGCCAGCACACAAAGCATATTGCAACGAACTGGACCCCCACCAGATTTCCCCCTCTCTCCTGGTGGTTTCCCCAATCTCGCCTCTACTCATGCCCTTCACACATCCCCCAACGGTCTAACTATCTTCTTCTGCCATGGCCTCTCCTCCTCCTCCTCCTCCTCCTCCTCCTCCCACTCTGCCTTTGGGAAAGAGCTAGAGCAGCGTTTCCCAAATGGTGGGTCGCGAGCTGGTTTTTGGTGGGTCGTGAAGGTTTTTTGAAATGTGATTTCAAAACCTTTTCGCAGACTGACCTGGCCCGGATGATGGGCTTCAGGGCTTCCTGCGTTTTAGAAGGTATAGCCACTTGATAAAAGAGAAGGAATACGGAAAATCCACCTCCCCACGTTGGGTGTGCACCCAGATCGCCGATCCTCCTAACTGGAGCTAATATTACTTGGGGTCCAGTGCAGTGGTGAAACAAGGGTGGAGCGAAGGCAAGTAGTTCTGCAAGACTCCGTTACACTGGAGTCAGCGGCCCCTCCCCCTTGCTGTTGGAACCATTCCAGCAGCAACAGGGGAGGGTCCTGCGTGTTGCCTTTGCTGCCAGAATGGCTCCAACAGCAAGGGGGAGGGGCCGTTGACTCTGGTGTAACGGAGTCTTGCAGAACTACTTGCCTTCGCTCCACCCTTGTTACGCCTCTGGTTCAGTGTATACCCAGGCCAAGGTTAGATCGCCCTATAGACCCATGACTGATTATCTGGAAGTGTCCAGTGCCATAGGAGACGGGTGTTTTGTAAATAAAGGTTCCAGCATAGTGGGAGAGAGTAAATGCCGAGGGCATTTCAATGGATCCCATTACAAAAGAGATATCCGTGTTGCCTTTTCTGACCCTCAGTCAGTGCCCGATGGTTCCCTTTTAAAGGCATCTAGGCCAGGTGCCATCACCACATCCTGTGGCAAGGAGTTCCACAGATGAATTACACGCTGGGTAAATAAATATTTTCTTTTGTCTGTTCTAACTCTCCCTCCACTCAATTTTAGTGCATGTCCCCTGGTTCTGGTGTTGTGCAAGAGGGAGAAGAATTTCCCTCTATCCACTCTCTCCATCCCATGCATAATTTTATACGTCTCAATCATGTCCCCCCTCAGGCGCCTTTTTCTAGGCTGAAGAGCCCCAGACGCTGTAGCCTTTCCTCATAAGGGAGGTACTCCAGCCCACGAATCAATCCGGTCGCTCTTTTCTGCACCTTTTCCAGTTCAACTATATCCTTTTTGAGGTGTGGTGACCAGAACTGGGCACAATACTCCAGATGTGGCCTTACCATCGATTTGTACAAAGGCATAATGATATTGGCCGTTTTATTCTCAATCCCTTTTTTAATGATCCCGAGCATGGAATTGGCCTTCTTCACAGCCGCCGCACACTGGGTCGACACTTTCATCGACCTGTCCACCAGTACCCCAAGATCTCTCTCTTGATCCGTCACAGACAACTCAGAACCCATGAGCGTATATGTGAAATTTTGGTTTCTTGCCCCAATGTGCATCACTTTGCACTTACTTACATTGAAGTGCATCTGCCATTTTGCTGCCCATTCTCCCAGTTTGGAGAGATCCTTCTGGAGCTCTTCACAATCCCTGCTGGTCTTCACCACCCGGAAAAGTTTAGTGTCATCTGCAAACTTGGCCACCTCACTGCCTATCCCCGACTCCAGGTCATTTATGAATAAGTTGAAAAGCACCGGTCCCAAGACCGATCCTTGGGGCACACCGCTTTTCACCTCTCGCCATTGTGAAAATTGCCCATTAACTCCCACTCGCTGTTTCCTGGTCTTCAACCAGTTCCTAATCCACAAGAGGACCTGCCCTCTTATTCCCTGACTGTGGAGTTTTCTCAGGAGCCTTTCATGAGGGACCGTGTCAAACGCCTTCTGAAAATCCAGATATATAATATCCACGGGTTCGCTCGCATCCACATGCCTGTTGACCTTTTCAAAAAATTCTAACAGGTTTGTGAGGCAAGACTTCCCCTTGCAGAAGCCATGCTGACTCTCCCTCAGCAGAGCTTGTTCTTCTATGTATTTTAAGATTTTATCCTTAATGAGACTTTCCACCATCTTCCCTGGAACAGATGTTAGGCTGACCGGCCTGTAGTTTCCCAGGTCCCCCCTCCTTCCTTTTTTAAAGATTGGCGTGACATTAGCTATCCTCCAATCCTCTGGCACAGTGGCTGTTTTAAGGGACAAGTTGCATATTTTGGTCAACAGGTCAGCAACTTCATTCTTGAGTTCCTTCAGAACTCTTGGGTGGATGCCATCCGGGCCTGGTGATTTATTGATCTTTATTTTGTCAATTAAGTCTGAGACTTCTCTTTTAACCTCTATTTCACTTAATTCTTTAGTTAGGGGAGACCATTCCGGCAGCGGTATTTGCCCGAGGTCTTCTGCCGTGAAGACAGATACAAAGAACTCGTTTAATTTCTCTGCAGTCTCCAAGTCCCCTTTTATCACCCCTTTCTCTCCCTCACAATCCAGCGGACCAACCGTTTCCCTGGCAGGTTTCCTGCTTCTAACATATTTGAAGAAGCTTTTATTATTCCCTTTTATGTTGCCTGCCATACGTTCCTCAAAGTCTTGCTTGGCCTCCCGTATCATCTTTTTACATTTCTTTTGCCACAGTTTGTGCTCCTGTTTATTTTCCTCATTAGGGCAAGACTTCCATTTACGGAAGGAAGCTTCCTTGCCTTTTATAGCCTCTTTAACTGTGCTTGTTAGCCATGCCGGCACCCTCCTGGACTTGGTCGAGCCCTTCCTCCTTTGTGGGATACACTCCCGCTGGGCCTCTATGACTGTTGTTTTAAACAGCCTCCATGCACTCTGGAGCGATTGGACTCTTTTTACCTTCCCTTTCAGCTTTTTTTAAACTAGTCTCCTCATTTTGGGCAAGTCTGCCCTTCGGAAATCAAGGGTTTTCGTGTCAGATTTGCTCGGCACTCTTGGCGAAACAGATCGCAGCATGGTCACTGTTCCCCAACGGTTCGGTAACATTTACCTCCCTGACCAGATCTTGAGTGCCACACAATATCAAATCCAGAGTCACCTGTCCTCTAGTCGGTTCCGTGACAAGCTGCTCTAAGGCACAGTCATTTAACATATCCAGAAATACAGTCTCTCTTTCATGACCTGAGCATGAATTGACCCAGTCAATGTGAGGATAATTGAAGTCCCCCATGACTACAACCCTGTCTCTCGTTGACACCTCCCTGATTTGCTTCCTCATTTCGAGATCCCCTTCAGGTTTTTGATCTGGAGGACGGTAGCATGCCCCTACTATTACATCACTCTTTGAGCCTGGTAATCTAACCCACAGTGATTCTATGGAGGAGTCAGAGCACCCACTTCAGTTCCTGACTGCCAGTAGATGAGAAAACACCACAGTTGCCCCATACAAAAATGGCACAACACCACCCCACAGACTGTAATAAATGGTAGTGATCTGTCTCTGGACTACAGATGAAAGCTATGACAAACCTCCCACAGTCTCAGAAATAGGGTTTCCTACTTTTTTTTTTCTGGTGGGGTTTACTTTTACTTTTACTACTGCATTACTGGTCTGGGCCGTGCACCACATTCATGTGTGCACATGTGCACACCTCAAAGTAAATAGAAATGCAAGCTATCAGGCAACATTTTCCAAATAACAGAACTGCAAACTGTTTCTCTGTCACCTCAAAGCCATTGTAAAAGCTGGAGAAAGATTCTCAGATGCTCCTGCTGCCTTTTGCACCCGCTGAAATGTCACCCCAAGAATCCAGGACTATTAGCCAGCCGTCACCTTAACAAAATGAACAGTCTGGCTGTTCTGGCAGCCAGAACAGAATCCGTAGGGTCAAGAAACACAAAGACCCATAAAATTCGAAAACATTATGCAGAAAACAGCTGCATGCTTAAGCGTCTGATTTTTAGCATCCCGTTTGAACCTGCTGTTCATTGCTGTGGTCTCTGTGCATTACAACGTGTCTGCAATTATGCAGGTTAAGTTCCCTGCTGGAATTGAGAGGTACAGTATTTTGTTTTACTGTTAAAATGGAGTATGCTTTAAAAAGCAGAACCTGTGTGATGGTGTGACAAAAGAGCACTGGGAGGGAACTTAAAGGTTTGCTGGAATGCTCCATGAATTCTTTCGGATGAGCCATCTGCTCCAGCTGACGGATAACTGAATTTTGCTTGTAAAAGCCAGAGGCACAAAGGGGATTTCAATTCTAAATGAGAAAATAATGTGCCAATTATATTGTACTTGCATAATACCTAAAATTTTGAGAGTGGCAATGTGCATGGAGGCAGAGTTTTATAGCACAGGGTGAGTCATAACGGTCTCCGAGATTTCGGTGAGCCTTAACACCATAACGGTAAGGGATACGGAAACACAGCGCATGGTGATAGAAAGTCTCCAACTTTTGTATGCCTGCTGCAGCGGCACATCCTTGGCCAGTAGGGGGAGTTCCCATCAGTCAGCATTACGCATTACCATGGCTATCACTCAGGTGGACCAGGCAACACTGGTGCGAGTGTGGGCCGAATTGGATTACAGGATAAACATTTGCCATGTCACGAAGGGCGGACACATCCAGCATTTTGTAAGGTCTGTAAACAACTTTGAACATTTCTCTTTCCATTACCATTAACTACGGTATGTTACCCTTGTTGGGAGAACCTCTATTTGGGAGGTTATCTCGGAGATTCTTAGCAGAGTTTGTTCCCTCTTACACCCAGGCAGACTGCTATTAGCTAAATAAACACACGAGGCGTATGCTGAGTTAAGTTGCAAAAAGAAGAAGTTTACTCACGGTTCAGCTCATGTATACAGCATCTGATTAAGATCAGAGGTTCAGTTCTAACTTAAGACGAAGCCCCCCTACAGCTGGGGCCTCCTGCATGGTAGTGTGCTGGAAGATGGCCGCCTGGGTCAGAGCCCACATGGCACACGTCCATCCACCTTGGAGTCAGGATAGGAAGAGAGTGAGAAAGCATGAAGGAGGAAATATGGTCAAGGGGTCATGCCCCTTCCTTTAGACGCAGAGAGGTCAAGGTAAAAGGCCTTTCAGGTGACCAGACGATACAGCGCCCCCCAGTGTTCACCCCAGTGTTCAGCAGACGAAAGCTGCTCATCTCCAACAACCCTATCCCTTTCTGTTACGATGTAGTGAGACCATTATGACTCACCCTGTATAAGGACCCCTATAGAGGGTGCCGTGTGCATCACCACCACCCCCATTACAATCCACTGCGAGAGGGCTCCACAGCTCAGTGGTCGAATACACGCTTTGCATTCAGATGTTCACAGGTTCAATCCCTGGCATCTCCAGTTAAAGAATCTCAGATATCAGATGCTGGGAAAATCCCTTCCATGCCTGAAGCCTTGAAAACCACTGGCAGTCAGAGTAGACACTACTGATCCAAAGGTCTGACTTAATATAAGGGAGCCTCACATATGCTCTTAGCCCTGTTGGTGAGGGATACTCAGCAAGGCATCATGTTGGTGCCAATTCCTGCTGTAGTCTGACAGACCCTATTCTAAATTATCAGTGGTTTTATGCATGAAACATATACTCAATAAAATATTTCAGGAAATAGGGTATGATAAAGACAAAAGATTCTGGGGTGAGTTTCAGTCTTCTTCTCCTTCCTTTGCTAGCCACCTGTGTGTAAACCCCCCCCCAAGAGTTTGGCGAAAGTGCAGAACTACTTTCCATTGCATCTCCAACAGTTTACGAAAGGCATTCAGTATCGCTTTTGTTCATACAGGAGCCCTGAGTACACAAAGCAGACTTGTGACGGCTGCATGTTTTGCAAAAGCTCCCCGCCTTGAGGCCATGTTATAGTTCACAGATGCGATTCCAGGCACTGTGCACTGTGCACGAGAGGCTGGCTGGCTGGCTCTCTGTGAATACAGCTCCTTTCTGGGGAACCACAAACAGCGTCTTAGGCTGCCCTAGACCAATAAAATTAAGAGTTCCTAGGGCAGTGGCAAACAAGGGCTTCACTAACATGATGCTGAATGGGGTGGGGTGGGGGAGAGATTACAGAATGATCATAAACCAGAAAAAGCAGCCCAGATATGGGCAGAGTTATAGCAGTTGCAATGAGTGGAGTTTTTGCTCAGGAAAGTTTAATAATAATCCTGCATTATTTTGTCAGTCCTCTAAATCATGAACCAACAAGTGCCATGGAACAACTGATTGGTTCAAAATTGGGAAGGGAGTACGGCAAGGCTGTATATTGTCACCCTGCCTATTTAACTTATATGCAGAGTACATTATGAGAAATGCAGGGCTGAATGAATCGCAAGCCGGAATCAAGATTGCCGGGAGAAACATCAACAACCTCAGATATGCAGACGATACCACTCTAATGGCAGAAAGTGAAGAAGAACTAAAGAGCCTCTTGATGAGAGTGAAAGAGGAGAGTGCAAAAGTTGGCTTGAAACTCAACATTAATAAAACTAAGATCATGGCATCTGGTCCCATCAATTCCTGGCAAATAGAAGGGGCAGAAATGGAAGCAGTAACAGATTTTACTTTTTTGGGTTCCAAGATCACTGCAGACGGAGACAGCAGCCATGAAATTAAAAGACGCTTACTCCTTGGAAGGAAAGCTATGGCAAATTTAGATAGCATAATAAAAAGCAGAGATATCACCATACCAACAAAAGTTCGTATAGTCAGGGCGATGGTGTTCCCAGTAGCAATGTATGGTTGCGAGAGCTGGACCATAAGGAAGGCTGAGCGCCGAAGAATAGATGCTTTCGAACTGTGGTGCTGGAGAAGACTCCTGAGAGTCCCTTGGACTGCTAGGAGATCAAATCAGTCAATCCTAAATGAAATCAACCCTGACTGTTCCCTGGAAGGACAGGTACTAAGGCTGAAACTCAAATATTTTGGCCACCTAATGCGAAGAGAGGAGTCTCTGGAGAAGACTCTGATGCTGGGAAAGACTGAAGGCAAAAGGAGAAGGGGAAGGCCAAGGATGAGATGGTTAGACAGCATCACCGATGCAACGAACATGAAAATGAGCGAACTCAGGAAGCTAGTGGAGGATAGGAAGGCCTGGCGGGATATGGTTCATGGGATCACGAAGGGTCGGACACGACTTAACGACTGAACAACAACAACAACAACAAGTGCTTGTAAGTTCATTCCAGAGCCTTGTGCAGAATCCTAAGAAAGGCTCATTGACTTATGTCGTTTTTAACATTTAATAATTGTCAACACTAATTCTAGAGGGGAGCCATGTTAGTCAGCTGTAGCAAATTGAGAATTCTACAGCAACCTAAAGAAAAACCACATTGGGGCATTGAGGCAATCCTACATTTGTTATGCACCTCCTCCTCCATAGCACTAATGATCTGACCATTTAGAACATTGCTTTCATTCATTGCAAGTTTATTTTTATTTATTTATTTATTTTTCACATTTTTATACCACCCTTCCTCCAAGGAGCTCAGAGTGGTGTACATATTTCCTCCCCTCCTTTTTTGTCCTCACAACAACCCTGTGAGGTAGGTGGGGCTGAGAGATAGTGACTGGCCCAAGGTCACCCAGGAAGCTTCGTGGCTGAGCGGGGATTTGAACCTGGATCTTCCAGGTCTAAGTCCGACTCCCAGACCACTACACCATCCTGGCTCATCTTCATCTTGCTCTTCCCCTCCCCGTTATTGTACAGTATTTAGCCGCCAATACATATTGTATAGCGACCAATATCTCCGTCTCTGGTATTAATATCCACTGGGCCATTGGCCATCACCTCAAAGACCAAAGTTGCATGTGAGTTGGAGTGCGTGTCTGTGTTTGGGATGCATCTCTGCTTCAGGAAATGTGGCAACAGAGTTTCCCACAGCGACCCATTAGGCCTCGAGAAGCCTACAAAGTAGGAGAGAAAAGCATGTGGAGAGCAACTCTTTTATGTAAGTTGGATGTAAACATCATTTTAGAGAAGAGTTTAATATTCGTACTAATGCTGACAACCCTTACAATGTCCCATTGTCATTGTTCCAACTCAGCTGAAAGAAAAAACCCATCCATCTGGACTTGGGAAGGTTTGACTTAAAATAAATAATCCCAACACGTACACCCATTAACTCATATTGTTAAACAGAAATTCTTTTCATAATAGAGATCTATGAAATTAAAGCCCCCTTGCATTCAATTACTTCCATCCATTATCCACGACACATTACGTCTGTTGTACTTTTGCTGATGGAATATTACTTTCACTATTATGAGGGCAAAGAATAAAGGCTCCAATAAAAGAACACACACACATCAAACATTGGTTCCTTGTGGCATTCTCCTTTGAAGTCTCACTGGCATGGTTCCAGTATGCAGTCACAAATTGATTTACAGTTTTCATATATATCCCAGTCCCCTTCAAAACACTGCTCCGGGACTGTTAACCAAGATGGAAATTCCAGCATCTGATTGAATCTCCAGCCATGTTGCATTAGTAAGGGTACAGTATTTCAAACAGAATTTTTCAGCCAAATCTGGCTTCTTCTGGCTATGTATGAAATGCAAAGCATTGCTTCAAACTCGGCTTTGTAGCATTATCAGCCATGAAAGAATTTCAGCTTAACTAGCTTGCTTAATTGGATTGGAAGATATGTTTCCATTGGCAAACATTCCAGTTAAACCAACAGCTTGAGAATATTTGTGTGAATTGAGACCATGTCTGCTCGGTTGTTTTCCCACCAGTTGCTGAGAACTGCTCTTTGTGGGACCAGACCTTGAATCTTGGGAGCCAAAAAGCAGAAGCTCTCAGGTGGAGTTAATAGATAATGTCAACAGTTAGCATTTGTATGGTGCTTTTGAGTGTTTTTGACAGAGCTTCATATCCATGATCCTGTCATCTTTAAAACAACTCTGTAAGTTAAATTATCATTATTATCTCTAGACTTACAATTCGTCCCGGAAAAACTGGGACTGTCCCGGAATCTGCCTTCAGATCACGGAAAGGTCCTGGAACGTTTTCAGGCTGGATGGTAGCCGCCGCCATTTTTAAAGAAAGGTGGTATATAAATATTGTAATAAATCAATAATATAATAAAATAAAATGTCTAATCAGAAGTCCCATTGTATTCAATGGGGCTTACTCCCAGGAAAGTGTGTATAGGATTGCAGCCTAAGATATATTGTGCCTGCAATGTCTGCTGAAGGTGTGAGAGCTCAGGCGTAGCCCTTCTGTACATTTTTGGGTCAAGATTAAACCATACTGGACCCAAGTAAGTCAAAATATTGAAGAAATTATGGAATACCAACTTTCATCTGATCCTCTGACATTACTTTTTGGACAAACACAGCTCATTGTAATTCTAAGCAGTGAGGAATTAATAACACATTTGCTGACAACCGCAAGGCTAGGGATCAGTAAAAACTGAAAATCTACAATTCCTCCAACTGCAGCAGACTGGTTAATTAAAATTGGGAACTTGGCCATACTGGTAAAAAATAACAAATTTCATGAAAACTAGAGAAGGAAGACAGAGAGACGACAATTTTATATTCAGATGGAGCTTGTTTATTCATTATTGGAATGGAAATGCAAGATAATGCAGACCGGTTCATTCTTTTAGGCACAGTCTGAACCCTCCTTGAAGGTGCCAGTAGCAATTTTTAATGAGGTAATTAAAGAGATAAGGGGAAGAGGAGGGGAAAGACGGGAAAATAGAGGGGGGGAGGAGAAGGCGCAAAAGGTTTAAGAGGCAAGAAAGGGAAGGAGATAACATTTAGGGAAGAAAGCACGTATAAACATTCAGAAACTTAAAAAGTATTTTCTTTATAGCCAGTAGAAACATATTGCTTTGGTTTTATAATAGTTAAATAGTATCAGGCGATTAGAGGAAAGAAGCCCATGTGGTTCTTATGGATAAAGAAGTTCTCATTCAGGGTGAGCATGGCTAGCATAGTTAGCATGAAGAATATGCTCTTAAGCTGATGATCATTAGTATTTTATATGGATCATGGGATGCTGGTTTTGACCTTTAAACCCCACCCCCCACTGCTGCGTCACCCCCCCCACTTCCGCGTCATCCCCCCGGTACTCACCCCATGCGCCGGGAGAGGGCAACGCGCTGGCAGGCTGAGCTGCGTCTTCTTTGGCGGCTCAGACGCTTCTAAGTAGGCTGGGCAAGGCTGAAAACGGCACATGCGCACAACGTCGCTCGAAGTCTTGCCCACAGAAGGGCCGAACGAAGACCTGATTGGGTGTCTTCCCGGCGCATCACCCTCCTGCCGTGTCACCCCCTCTCGGCGCGTCACCCCCTGGCATCCTGTTCCCCGCCACACGGTAGTGATGCCACTGGTGGCGTCACTAGGGTGCGCATCACCCTGGAGGCAGGGGTCGTCACGTCACCCCTCTCACCCCCCCTGCCGCCGCATCATCCACCAGGGTCTCTGCGGCTCTGTGTCACCCTCCGAGGCCACCACGTCACCCCCTGAGACCACCCGTCCGGTATGAGCAGGGAGAGGGTCTTGATGCGTCCTCTTTGGCCGGTGGCTCAGCCTCTTCTGACTAGACCCTCAGCAGCGTTTTTGCACATGCGCACAATGACACTTGAAGCCTCTTGCCCTCAGTGACATTGTGCGCATGTGTGAAAATGCCACTGAGGGCCTAGTCAGAAGAGGCTGAGCCACCGGCCAAAAAGGATGTGTCAAGACCCTCTCCCAGCTCATACCGGGCGGGCGGCCTCAGGGGGTGACGCGGGGATGTGACACAGCCCTCGGCGCATCACCCTCTCCGGCACGTCACCCCCGGCGGCCCATCCCCCCGCCATGCCCTAGCGACACCACTACGTACATCTATGTAATTCTGTTTTTTTACGTTTTGCTTTTAACAACATCTGTATGAATTGCATCATGTCAAGACAGTGATCGACAGCGTTTTCTCTTTTTGTTTCCTTTTGCCCCACCCAAATGTTCGCCAACCTCTTGATGAGCAGCATCAAGTGGAGCAACAGCTGCACGTCCCTCCGCATGCGAAGTTTCCCTCCCTGTACAATATTTAATTTAATTTATTTAAAGAATTTATACCCCGCCTTTCTCCCAACAGGGCAAGCAATACACTGCTCTGCAGCCCCCCCCCCTTTATAACACATTTTGCTTTAGAATCCATTGAGAGCATTTCTGTGTCCAGCAATGACAAATCAAGAGGGATATAATTATGCACTGAAGTTTGGACAGAAGAAGAGCCTAGAGATCATTGTCTTGTTTTATGGCTTACCAAGGGCATTGGGCTCTGCCCCTCTTGCTCCAACAAGCACCACCTTTGAGGTCCTAGGCTTCACCTGTTGAATCTCAGCAGACCTGGCAGAGTACATAGCTAGAGCCATGTACATTTGCATGTGTGTTCACACACTGATATGCATTATATCCCGACATCTTTCAGCCCTCAAAGGAGATTTACAGGGGCTTTCAGGGGTCATGCTCTTTCCATGTGATTCTCTAATGAAATGATTAATATATGTATGAGTGGATATAATAGGCTACCAGCTTTAAGAGACCCACTGCACTCTATTATGTATGACTTGCCAAAGAACAAATGCAATTACTCTATTATCCTAAGTTATAATAATTATGCAACATTTCCTTGATGGAAGCAATTACAATCTCTTGTGCTGGGAGGTGATTACAGCTTTCAGGAAACTGTGATGCACTTCAACACTCCTGAATGAGATGCATCTGGAAACATCTAAAAGACCAGGGGAAGGTGGGGATTGAGTTCTCAAAAACGATTGGACAAGCCCAGAAGACGGAGATATTGAAGCGATCATCGTTTATGTTTCTATCTAAGTTACTTGTTATTCTTACCTGTTAACACGAATGGGTTATACAGTTCGGCAGTTCGAATCCGCGACGGGGTGAGCTCTCGTTGCTTGGCCAGCTCCTGCCAACCTAGCAGTTCCAAAGCATGTTAATGTGAGTAGATAAATAGGTACTGCTTGCGGGAAGGTAAACAGCGCTCCGTGTTCCAGCCACATGCTACGCGCTGCGGCAAGGAGAGTCATGCCGGCCACATGACCACGGAGGCGTCTTTGGACAACGCTGGCTCTTCGGCTTTGAAATGGGGATGAGCACCACACCCTAGAGTCGGACACAACTGGGCTTAATTGTCAGGGGTCACCTTTACCTTTACCTTACAAATGAGAAGCATAGGCTTTTTTTGTTCTTAGAGATGATGATGATGATGATGATGATGATGATGATGATGATGATGATGATGATGATGATGATGATGATGATGATGCCATAGGAACATAAGAACATAAGAAGAGCCCTGCTGGATCAGGCCAAAAGCCCATCTAGTCCAGCTTCCTGTATCACACAGTGGCCCCACCAGATGCCTCAGGGAGCTGCCAGCTTGGGGGCCCCACCTCCTGCCAGCATGGGGGCCCATATATCAGCATATATCAGGAGTGGTGACTTTTCCCCTTTTAAGGGGCAGGCACTATGTGTGACACATGAAGGCCGACCCACTGAAGTCAACACTACTTTCTTCCATGTAACGATACACCGAGTTGGGCTGCATGGTTAATGGAAACCCCAAGACACGGATAATGTCAGGACCCCCTTTTGTGATTGGCAGATCACAAGAAAGCCGTCATGTTCAAACTGGCCTCCAAGGACAAGCCTGGCCAGTGCCCATGTAACATGGTTCATCATCCTAGAACATATGAAGCTGCCTAGTATTGAGTTCATTGGTCCATCTAGCAGAGGCATAGTAATGCGGCCCTGGCCGCACTGATGCCCTCTGTGGAAGCCCCACCCCCCGCCACGTGACGGCACCCGGAAGCCACGGCCCCGGGGTGACATCACGCAGTCTGTAACTGACCGAAAACAGGCCCAGGGGTGGACGGGAGGGCTGGGGACACCTTCCCCGCTCTCCGGAGGCCTTTGCAAGGCCGAAAAAAGCTGCGCAAGGCCAAAAATGGCTGAAAAAGTGGCAGACATTTTTAAAAACGGCGCGAATAGGAGCCGCCGCCACTTTTGCTGTGCCCCCGGGCCTGCTGCCTGGGGGCGTACCGCCCCCCCTGCCCCATTGTTACACATCTGCCATCTAGCTCATTACTATCAACTTTGACCCCTTTGGACAAGGGGGCAGGTGAGGCCTCCATTACAGCGTACCAACAACATGCAAGCTCCCAGTACTGTTGATCCAAGAGAAGATTAGTGGTGATTGGAGGAAAAAAGATGAGGGGGAAAATTCCAAAACACATCTAACTAAATTATTTCTGTATTAGTCTGAAGATATGGAGTTCAAAATATAACAGGTGATGTTAAAACTTATCTTTTTTTTCTCTGCCATTCACTGAAACCCAAAAGAAACCGCAGACGTAGGCGTGTCCGAGTGTGACCATTTTATTGTCAACTGGGCAGAGTTTTCAAAAGGATTTCTTGAAGAGGAATAAGAGACATTTGGGGATAAAGTGAAGCTGGAAAAGGAAAATGCCAAGATTTCAGTTGCTGCTACGTCAACAGTTTGTCTTTCACCATGTGAAATTGAGCTTAGGAAATGGCCCAAGACGTGGAGGCGAAGCGGAAAGGAGGTCAACAGGGCAATAGGTGAAGACACATGAAACCAGGGATAGGTGCGCAACTCTGATTAAAATGAATTATTTTAAAATCATTCTAAAGGAAATAGTGATGAGAAAATTCCCTCTGTTCCCTGGATTTGTTTGCATTGCTCGGCACAAGCAAGCTGCCCCCCCTTAGTCCTTCCTGTCTGTAACGAAGCTTAAGTACATGTCACTAAAACAATCCCATATGCTTCCGTTTGCCCCTGCCTCCACCCCTTCCCCCTCTCTGCTGTCTCCCTTGTGTCTTCTATGCCCCCAGATCCTTGGGGGGGGTGGCTTGGGGCACAGCACAGCAGCAGTCAAAAGAACAGAGGGGCTATGTTGAATTTGGGAGCTCAGCACCAAGACTGACAGCGCAATCTACAGTAGGTATCCGGGGGCAGCCCCAGGGCTGCCCGCCGGATCCTACAATCGGCCCGGAGGTCTACTCAGGGGAAGGGGACATACGTCCCCTTTCCCTGGTGTATCGCGGGACAGCCCCAATGGGCCTCCTTGGATTTCCGCCAGCTATTTAGCTGGCGCAAGTCCGAGGAGGCCGTGTAAAGGCCGGGTCGGCCTTGGAACGGGACAGAGATATGGTGGACGCCATCCCCACCCCATCTCCGGGCTGGCTTGGCTAATGACCCCCCTCCCTTGTTGTTTGGACTGCCCCCGCCAGGGGATCCCTTACCTGTCTCCGGCGGCCGCAGGGACGATCCGGCGGTGGAGTGAGGGCTACCGGCCTTGCGCCGGTGGCCCTTACTCATGAGCTGTCGCAAACGTGCTTTACGACACGTTTGCGATGGCTTAGAGCGGCAGATTGCGCTGTGAAAGGCACAAACGTGGGATGCTCAGCAGAAAGTGGACGGCCACATGTGGCAGCATCTGCGGGGAGCTCTGCAACCCCCAGACCAGCAAAGGGTCCATAATAGTGGACACTGGACTCCTGCAGACACTAGCAGTGACGTTCAAGTCCCGTCCGCTACGCTAAGCACTTTGGGCCCTTCAGCTGAGACTTGCTGTCTGTCAGCAGTACTAGGAAGTGGAGGGTGAGGAAGGCCAAGGGAGCAATCTGAGCAAACTGGTCCATCACCACGATTTCCATCACTTTTTTTTCTGAAGCTTTTTTTCCCATCAAACAGAGGCGCAGGGTGGGCAGGCAGGAGGGCCAAACCTGTCGTCACCGTGTCCATTGCTGCCCCCTCTCGCACCGCCGAAAAGGCCCGATTCACCCAGCTGCTGCCCGCTTTGACACCCCACCCACCCACCTGCCATCCAGGGCCCGCCCCACACCCCCTCCCCACCTCTGCTTCTGGACAAAAACCACTCTCAGGCCATGTCTTTCCCCCCCACTGCCCGGTGTGTGTCTTTACTGGCTTCTTAAAGGTAAGGAGAGAGGGGGCACGTATGTATGCCACATTCAGGAGCTATATGCACACCAATTGAGCATCCATCAATGACAATGTACGGAGCAGAGTCTTCTCTGATGATCTCAACAGGTGGGTAGAATCATACAGCAGAAGATGGTCCTTAAAGTCACAGACCACACAAGGGCTTAAAGATAATGACCAGCATCTTGCATCGGACCCAGAAGCCAGTGTCATTCTGGCATGACATGGGGTTCCAGCCACTTAGCGCTTTATTATTAATCTGTTGCATATGACCAAAGCACAACAGTAACCACGGGTGGGTACCAACCACGCTCTGGCAATCGTTTCAGGTGCAGTGTCCCACTCCTACAGTGCAATCCTCATTAACTTTACAGTGGCGGTGTGTGCGCTCCGCCGTTCTAATGTACTGCAAAAGTGCCGTAAGGCACTTTTTCAATGACTCGGGTGTAAGCGGCGCTGGTGCGGAGGCCGGCACCGCTCTCACTGCCACATAACTTACCTGACTTCTGCCGCCACAGGTTCCACGCTGGTCGGTGACAGGGTGGGACGGGGTGGCAAGAGAGGGGGGGACATAGATCGGCCCATGCTGGGAGAGGACGGGAATATCAGCAGCAATATCGTAGGCCCCTTCCCGGCCCACACCACCCTTATACCGCCTCTCCAAATATACGTCAGGTGTGGACCTGCCATGCATTCGAGGAGGCTCATAGGCCCTGGGCACGGTTACACCCAGGGAAGGGGACAAATGTCCCCTTCTCCCTAGGGGCGGCCTAGCAGCCCCGGGGCAGCCCGCAATCTGCGTAGGAGGATACTTACAAAGGATTACACTGCTAGTTTGACATTTTGGCAGGTGCGTAGATACAGACATCCTCAACTGTATGCAATTTGTTTCAAAAGTTCATGTGCCCATGAGAAAACCAATTCTTTCCAAAGAGGTTATCTGGATTTCATTAGGGACAAGACATTGCAAAACAACATCTATGACAAACGCTTGGTTTGGTAAAACAGAAAGGAAGAGGGTTATTTCATTTGGAGGGATTTGATGGCAAAGGCCCATTCTCCCTTTTCCTCCTAAATTTATTTTTCAATATGCAATATAATACGCCAATTTTCACCACCAACAAAAATAACAAATCCTTTTGTTACCATTCAGATGTTGACACAGAGATCTATCGATAACCAGAAAACAGTTTTAAGTTTGGCTTTTGGACTTACTTCTTCTTCTTCTGTTGTTGATTTTTAACGCGGAAGTTGCTGCTCTGATGACTGATGGGCCTTGGGGACATGCGGACAGGTCACTGGTCATGCCCTGGACTCTGGCATGTTAAGATGGGGAAGGAAGCCTGGGTTTCTTTAATGTCACAAGGGGATAAAAGACCTCCTCTAACATAATGTTAGGAAAATATACAGGGCTGGCTTCAGATTTTGTTGGCCTCCTCCCCGTAGGGCTCCCTTTTACACATACATACGTACATGTGTATATACTGTTTTCCCAAAAATCAGACAGGGTCTTATATTAATGTTGGCTCCCAAAAAACACAGTAGGTCTTATTTTCAGGGGAGGTCTTATTTTCAGGGAAACAGGGTACTGCTGCAGAGCCAAGGCTCACTTTCCCTGACAAGTATTTCGGGAGAGCAGTAGCACTGGTGCCAGTAGCTGCTTCATGGGGGGACAATGTCTACCACTCATGATGGTCTGAAAGGCTTCAGGTTGAAAGGCTTTGTGCCTCTGAATATCAGTTGCTGGGAAGCAACGTCAGGATGATGCCTACTACATGCCCTGCCTTTGAACTTCCCAGAGGCATCCAGTTGGCCACTGTGGGAAACAAGATGCTGGTCTTGGTGGACCTTTGGTCTGATCCAGCAGGGCCCTTCTTCATTCTATTCCTGGCTCTCCTGCCTTTCTGGGCAATTCCAGGTGGACCCATTTCAGAGTCACAAGCCACCTCCATTTTGAAGATTTTCATACTGATGAGTTTCTCTTTCAACTGAACTTCTCAAGTTTTCTGTATACGAAGTTGTGTAAACGTTAGAAGGAAACTTGATTGCAAAACCTAACTTAGCACCCCAAAGAGTATGTGTTATGGTTTGATGAAAACACAAACAGAAAAAAGAGCAAAAAGACAGGGTTGGGTGAGTGGGTGGGAGCCAGCAAAAGGGGGAAGAAGGTCATCAAGTAGGGTGGCTTAGCTGCGGGACCTGTTGTGTACACTCAGTTGATTGGATATATATAGAACCCAATTCCTTCTTGAAAGCTATAATTAAACATCTTCTGTCTGGGCCTTGTGTGGTTAAGGGGACTGGGTGAGTGCTCTGAAGAAAATATTATTTAATTATAGCTTTCAACATGGAATTTGACTGTTGGTATACAGGAATCAATAAGAAAGGGGCACCACAGTGCCTATGTGAGAAACAATCATTACACTTCTCTGATTAAACACTCCTGCTGAAACACCTTCAATAGGAAGAAATGTGCATCTGTTGGAGGAATCTGGGGGAAGATGGGTAGCCAGATGCTGACTCTGGTGTAAATCCCTGACACTTCCATATCACGTTCATTTATTACATGTTTAGTCCTCCCTTCCCCCAAGGTGCTCAGGGTAATGTACACTTATTATAGAACTTGTATAATACCTTTCTGTACACAACTCGAGGCAACACACAATTAAAAAAAACAACATACAGCCACAAGATAATCAAGTATAACAGAACATAATGAAGGCAACAGTCATAAAATTGAAAAAACTAGACCATCAATAGACTTGGCAGCCCCACCACACACAAAAGAACCTCCAACCAGGTCCTAAGCCCTAGGGAAATGGGTGATACTTACAATCCACTTGAAGGTGACAATCTTCTCTAATTATTACAAATTTAATTGCATTTTTCATGTGGTGAGGGGGGGTTGGATGTGGTCCACGACAATTCCAATTTTTGCCTCAATGGTCCACAGTCTCTTAAAGGTTGGGAACCACTGGTCTAGAGGGAGTAGCCATCTATCCTTATTTGCACAACATCCTGATACTGTCCCACAGCTTCCATCAGGGCTCAGAGGATGTCCATCGCATGATTGATTGCCTAAAACCAGCATTGCTTTATGATACATTTCAACAAAAGTTCCCTAGTTCCCAACTGAGAGAGTCATACATCTAGGGGTGATCATCGACAGAGAGAGTTTTTCGGTTCAGTTTTTCAGAGGAGATCCAAGATAGTAGTTTTTATTTCATTGATATTGGAAATTCTGTATCTGGACATACAAGTCATGGCATAGCTGCTGGGTATGCCAATGTTATGTCAGGATGGTTCCAGGCCAGGTCCCTCCTCTTGCCATTTCAGAACCTGATTGCCAACAAGGTTCAACACTTGACACAGATCTCAAGGCCAGTTCAACATGACCTCCAGTGGTGGCTCACCAAGGGTTGGCTGGACCAAGGATCTCCGAGTTCCAACCCAGACCTTGATATTTTCAGGTGTCAGTCTGCAGGGAGACTCCATGGCACAGGGTCTTCAGTCAGTCTTTGAGTCTGGAAGAAGCATCAATTTCCTCAAACTCAGGCAATATTTCTGTCCCTGAAGGCCTTCAAGTGGCAAATTGAGCACCAAGATGCCCTGGTCTATATGGGCAGTACCTTGGCCGAGGCTTACATGGACAGTGAGGGGCCAAGTCTCTGTTGCTTCACATGGAGGTGTGCAGGCTGCTTTGTTGGGCAGAAAAGCATCTCCATTCCCTCAGGGCAGAACACATCCCAGGACAAACCAATTCCAAGGCGGACTGGCTCAGCAGACAATATATTGACGAGTCGGAATGGAGTCTGTACCTAATCATATTCCTCCAGTTACTTCATCATTTCAGCCCAATGGGGATGGACCTGTTTGCCTCCATCTCCAATTAAAAACTACTACAGTTCTATTCCAAGTCCAGGTTGACTCCGTCAGACAGTTGTCTCATAGCCCAAGGGAACCATGTATGCCTCCACCCTCTTGTGTCTAATTCCACACGTCCTGCAAAAGGAGGAGGGTCCTGGTTGCAACACACTAGCCCAGCGCAGTCCACACCTCAAAAAGGATATAGTTGAATTGGAAAAGGTGCAGAAAAGAGCGACCAGAATGATTCGTGGGCTGGAGCACCTCCCTTATGAGGAAAGGCTACAGCGTCTGGGGCTTTTCAGTCTAGAAAAAAGGCGCCTGAGGGGGGACATGATTGAGACTTATAAAATTATGCATGGGATGGAGAGAGTGGATAGAGGGAAATTCTTCTCCCTCTTGCACAACACCAGAACCAGGGGACATGCACTAAAATTGAGTGGAGGGAGAGTTAGAACAGACAAAAGAAAATATTTCTTTACCCAGCGTGTAATTCATCTGTGGAACTCCTTGCCACAGGATGTGGTGATGGCATCTGGCCTAGATGCCTTTAAAAGGGGTTTGGACAGATTCATGGAGGAAAAGACCATCACAGGTTACAAGCCATAAGCAACCTCCTGGTTTTAGAAGTGGGTTTTCTCTGTGCCAGGTGCAGGGGAGTGGCGACTGGACACAGGTATCTTGTTGTCTTGTGTGCTCCCTGAGGCATCTGGTGGGGCCACTGTGTGACACAGGAAGCTGGACTAGATGGGCTTTTGGCCTGATCCAACAGGGCTCTTCTTATGTTCTTATGTTCTGGGTTTACAGACCTAGGAAGAAATGGCATCTTCCTCAACAGAGGGACCTTCTCTTCCTGGGACTTCCGCTTCACCCACAACCTGATGTCATCTAACCACATGGAGGTTGAGCAGAGGAGCACGTCAACTCAGAGGTATGCAGAAGCGGTGGTGTCTATTCACGGCATGTAGAGCTTCCACAAATAGGGTTTACACTTCCACCTGGTCCAACTTTGTCAGGTGGTGCACCAAAAAGGGGGAGCCCTTTGAACTCCATCAACATCCGTCAAGATACCATTGGAGTTTCTCCAGTGTGGCCTACTAGATAAGGGTATCAGCAGCACTAGCACTCTTAGGCACCAGCCAGGTTTCAGCAGTCGCTTCCACTCTGGGCCATCCTTGGGGGAGAGAGTTGTCATTCCACTCTCACATACTTAGATTTCTTTGGGGGTCAGCTCCACCACCACCACCCCTCAGTCTATTGGATTTCATTCTGGGACCTCAATTTAGTGCTGAAAGCTCTCATGCACCTCCTTTTTGAACCCCTGGTTAACTGCCTCCTCAGGGAGTTGACCCTCAAAACTGTATTTCTCATTAGCATCACGTTGGTGAGAAGCGTATCAGAGCTGGGCATGCTCTCAGTCAACGAGTTGTGCGTCTTCTGGAATGATAGATTTTAAGTACAGATCCTTCTTTCATTCCAAAGTCAAGACTAGTTGTCATAGATTGGAAGAGATTGTCCTTTCGTTCTGTCCGAAGCCATCGCCCCCTAGGGAGCGGGATTGGCACACCCTCCCCTTGGAGCCTTTTGGATAGCATGACGCTGCCTACTGCCAAAATGAGGAGCTTCCCACAAGCCACCCTGAAACCACTGAGGAGGGGGATTCACAGGTAACCCCAAATTTCCCCATTCTAATGCAGATGTGCTCACAGTACTGTACTCACCAGTGCATTAGGTAGGAGCCTGCTATTTAATTCACCGCTGCTCCTCCAACATGGCAGCAATGGAAGAGGATGGGAGGAGCCAGGTTGTGACTCCTCCTTCGGATCTGCAGGTTTCTTGTTGAAGAACACACTTAGGGAAGATGAACTTGCCCGCTGTTTCCTCTCCCAAAGCATTTTCTGGTAGCAAGCAATTGGTTCTGTGCTGGCCAAGTGACACCGCTCTCGTTGGTGCAGCACTAACCAGAACATACAACTCAGTTGGCTGAAAGCACAGTACAGACAGCTGTACTTTTCTGCTCTGAACGTTTGAATGGTTTTACGGATTTTAATCTTTTTCTTTTTTAAAAAAATACAGTAAAAATTACAGTTAGGACAAGAGTGATGTAACTGTAAGTGTTACAGGAGAAATGACTTAATGCTGTCATTTTAGCTTTGTGTGCGTTGCTTTCTAAAATGATCGTACTGATTTGTAAGCCATTCTGAGCTGTGAAAAAGCAGAAGAAAATATTTTAATAAAACAAAATGATAAAATGCTTCTGCCAGAGGTGGGAAAAAAACAGATCCCCCTCCCCCAACGTCGGGAGGACTGTTACCAGCTGTTTAACATAGCAGGTAAAAGGAAACGTACTTCAGTTCCTGAACGCTGTCCCAATGCCAAGCAATCAGAGCAATTGGAGAGAAGCAATTAGGATGCATTAAGAAGGCCGCTATTTCCTGCTGAAAGCCAGGGACCCTGTGTGTCTTGTTATGACTATGACTCAGGGGACAAACATAAGTAATATGCAGCAATGGACTCTTCCGAGACGCCCGGGCAATATTTCAACCATCTGGCAGCCTAATAGAAATGGATGGTGCTTTTACGGAGGAATAAACCAACCCAAGGACCACCATCCTTGGGCAGTGGCTCCTTTGATCTTTTCTGCTAAGTTAATGCTATGAGTAAAAAAAAGAGTCAACCCACTCTGATCTCTTACTGAAAAGACATTAATATAATGCCGTGGCTGGATGTTATTTCTTCCAAAATGTATAAACCGATTAGTGGTCCCTACCAGGGAGCGCTGGAAGCAGCTTACAGTACTGTATACATGAATGAAATAAACAGAATATGAAAACACCAATGGAATGTGACGTTTGTGGGACTCTCTCCCCAGGGCGGCTTGCCGGGGGGGGGGGCACGTGGTGCTCTTTTCAGCAAAGAGGATTTTATTCTCCCAGATCTCTTAAACTGATTTTTAAATTGATCATAAGCTGTGCGGTGTGGGAAAGCAAGTGATCCCAGAACACGGGCAGTTTTGAAGTGGGGACAGTGAAATTTGGGGAAAGGGTCTGGGTGGCTTATCAGGATGATGGCAGTGGCACTCTTGAAACTACTTTTTTTCATCTCCACCTGTAGTGGCAGTGGTGCTTGCAGAACTCCTCCCCGCAGTTGCTAACTAGTGGTCACCATTTTTTCCCCTGACAATCTCCAAAACGTAGCACCATTTTGGAGTATTCTTGGGGGGAAACGATGCTGTCCCTTGGCAGTTGCCAAGAGAAGGCAGCAACAACAACAACAAAAACCTTGTATTTAAAAATCGAACTGCTGCTGCCACCCCAATGCATTTCCACAAATTTCATCCCGACCCCACCCAAACCTTTTGCAGGGTAGCAGTGTTGGAAGGAAACGCCTTTCTCTCTTGGTTGTTTGTGGGCTTCCCAGAGGCAGCTGGTGGGCCACTGCGGAAATCCGAATGTTGGGCAAGATAGATGGGCTTGTGGCTTGATCCAGCAGGGCTTTTCTCAACTTGTCATGTTTATCTTCTTTCCTTGAATTTAGGGCTCCCCCTCCCCCCATGGCAATCTGGTGGGGTGGGGCATTTCAATCATCTCAGCTCTATTTTAAATTATTTTAATGGCTGTTTTTAACTTCTGGTCATCCCCTCTCTCTTTGGAAAAGGTAATTCTTTTTTAGTGGTGGTGGGAACAGGACGGGAAAAGCTAGCATCAGCTAAGGTAGCTGTCAAACGTCTTTAGCTTAGGAAAATTGTTAGCATAGGAAAGAAAATAGAAGACCTTTAACAACATCAGATTCTACATTCTAGCCGATTAAAAGGGCCAAAAGTGCCGTGATTTTGTATCATTTCAACTTTATAGACAATGATTTATTACCCTTGTTAAAGTAGAGTTAAAGCACACTCGTTTGATGAGCAGGCAAAGGATGAACTTCAAGTTAAGTTCAGAGAAATGGGGAGGTCGTTTAGCCTTTGAGGAATGACAGTAGACAGAGACATCTCCTGAGTCATGATGAGTATGATGGAGTCCCGGCTGTGTGCCTTGATATGTATGTTTTACCACCTGGAAAGTAGTCTATGCGGTAAAAAAAATTATAGGTGATGTGTTACAGCTCTGTCTACAAAATTACCAAGTGTGTTAACTGAAGCCACAAGAAAAGTGGCTCATTAAGCAATACAGTACTGTCCAAGCGCTGACAATGATGTTGTGGCAATAATTAAAGTAGTGAAGTAGTTAAGGAGTTCAAAGTACCACCCAGGCTCCCCTCCACGGACATGACCCAGCCAACGTGAAGTGCTTTGATGGCTCATTGATTTCAGCGAGAGAGGTGGAAGGAGAATGTGCTTGAAAGGGCTGGCGGCATCATGAAGTGCCTGTATCGCTGCCTCTGTCACCCTTCCTATCCTCACCCCTCGCCTTTCTCTCTGTTGCCTCTCCACCGTCAAAGTTCAGAGCTAAATATTTATTACACATTTAGCCTTCCTATCCTCCGAGGGGCTCAGGGAAGCTCTCTGGGGCAGAAACCTGCCTTTTAAAAAAACTTATGGACACTGACGGTGCAGTAGAAATAATGGGTAGGCCCAATGAATGGGACAATTCCATATAGTTTGCCAGTACTGTAATCCCTGGAGTAACCAGAGCCCCATCCGGGATACAAGGAACTGCAGAGGACAGGCAACAAACCAGGGCACCAGTTCAGCACCAGAATGTCCAGATCTGGTCTCTGCAGAATGTCTAGTTCTGTGCCCGCAAATGCAACTGAAATTAAAAAAGGACAGCAATGATGGTTGAACAGTTTGAGTATCAGTCCTTGAGTGCTTCAATGTTTTGGAGAGTAGCTTTGAAATCCAATCCATTTCCTAGAACTGGAAACGAAGAATTAATCCTTGAACTGTAAAAATAACATCCTGCATGGGAGAATTAATGGAAACAAGTAACAGGCCAGTCAGCAAGACACTTTCATCCTGGATCTTAATTTGTTGGTTTATTTTGGACCAACTACTAGAAGCGAAAAGAGAAAAGAAGTGTGTGTTCTTTTCTCTCCCCCCCCCCTCTTTCTTTGTATCCAGTGCACAAATGATGGTTGCAATAAATTAGAATATTTAGCTGTTTGAACTCTTAGCAAAACATTCTCCTCCTCCCCTTTAGCTATGCTACTTTAGGTTGTCCCTGGCCAAGGGCAATTCAGATCTCAGGCAGATTTGGGTAACATATGCTCAAAACATGTTTCAGCTACTGACCTCACCAACCAAATGCATGAAGCTAAAACTAAGCGTGGGATGGCAAAGCTAGATAAATGGGAGCCCACATTTCTGCTTGGAAAGGGAAAGAGACAGTGATTCCTCTGATCTGGTTATCGTAGGAAGATAAGATCAGATGTCAAATGTGCCAAAATGCGAGTGACTCTGGATTCACTCTTCCAGGCGGTGAAGCCTCTTCCCGGATGCCACGGCACTTTCCAAATTCATATTTGTCAAGCATACTTAAAACCATTATTGGTTGTTGGTTTTTATTAAATGTTGGACAACGACAGCAAACCAAATCCACAATTATTTCCTTAACGGACCGCACAAACTGCACATGATATTAAATGTGCAGGGTTTTTTACCCAGTTTAATGGTAACTTCAAGTGGGGGGGGGGGGACAATCAGGATCAGGGCTGCAGTGTGCAGAGAGGTATTTAACCCTTTCTGTTTGTCCTGTGTAGGAGAAAGTAGATCAGGGTGCCAGGGGCTTGAGGCAGCCCACCCAGACTCCACCTCATCCCAAAGGGGGTGTTATAAGAACATAAGAACATAAGAAGAGCCCTGCTGGATCAGGCCAAAGGCCCATTTAGTCCAGCTTCCTGTATCACACAGTGGCCCCTCCAGATGCCTCAGGGAGCACACAAGACAACAAGATACCTGTATCCTGTCGCCACTCCCTTGCACCTGGCACAGAGAAAACGTACTTCTAAAACCAGGAGGTTGCTTTTCCCCATCATGCCTTGTAAGCTGTGATGGACTTTCCCTCCATAAATCCGTCCAATACCCTTTTAAAGGCATCCAGGCCAGGTGCCATCACCACATCTTGTGGCAAGGAGTTCCACAGATAAATTACACGCTGGGTAAAGAAATATTTTCTTTTGTCTTTTTTAATACTCCCTCCACTCAATTTTAGTGGATGTCCCCTAGTTCTAGTGTTGTGCGAGGGGTGGCTCTCATAGGGGTTCATAGGGGTGGCTCATCAAGGCCTTCTCCTCCCTCCAGGGCGTGAACAGAGGACTCTTACCCATACAGCAATACTCATTTATTGGATTCAGAGGCACTCTCCGAGGTCCCGGTGGATGCTTCTCCCCAAGTCCCTCCCCAGATTATCACTTTCTCACCAAGGATTGGGCTGTTCGTGAGCACATGAAGGGAGCACTGGTGATCCTCAATAAGGAATTACAGCATGGTAGTATTCCAAATTCATGACCAAGGAGTACAAAGGCATGAACTTGTGTATGTTGAATCAGAGGTAATTTTTTTCTGTCCTCGTGGACATTCTGAGGGCATAAAGAGGGAAGGCCCACCCATTACGACAACTATTTCCAGCTTAAGTAAGAGTTTGTATTTTTATTAAGAGCTTAGTATTTGTAGTAAGAGTTTTTTATTTTTTGTATGTGCGCACATGTCCTTATAAGCGCCCCCCAAAGGCCTGTGTTGTTGTTGTTGTTGTTGTTGCCTACTGAAGCTGCTTCTTTGGGGAAGTCAGCGTAGGAGACCAGAGCTCCAGGGATCCTTCTACACCACAACGAAACGTTCATCATTTCCTCCATCTGCTCTTCTCCTTTTATCCTGAACTTTCTACTTCAACCCCAGTGTCAGTGATCATGAACCTGGTTGCTTTCAAAGAATCACCCACCATCTACCTCACCTATAAAAAGACTGGACCAATTGTGTGGGCAGCCACAGCTGCATCAATCCAGCCAGGAGGAGAACAGCGCTCTCGGAGGCTGTAGGAAACTGTCCCTTGGCAAAGAAGGCTGTTTGCTTGGTGGCTTGGGGGAACAGCAACTTGGTTTGGCAAATCACGTTGCCCAGGATTTGTACGTCCTTTTCTAAAACCCCAAGTCATTTTGGATGCTCTTTCCAGCCACGACTAATCTATCCATTGGATAGATTATCAACCTCATTTCTTCCCTATCTCAAGTTGCTGAAGGTCAGTTACAACGGATGAGTACTGGAAATGCATTTTTCTGCAGTTTTGCCCTGTCCTGGCCAAGCTGTGAGCTAGGGAAGGCCTGGAGAAAACCAACTTTGAACAAGACTCAGCCAGCAGTAAGATTCCAGGCAGCAAGAACTTTGGGACAGCTCCCAAGAAGACAAGTGTTGATCCAACAAAATCCACAGTTTATATCCTTTTCTTCCTCCGATAGGTCTTTGGGGAGTGTCACCCTGACCCGCCTGCAAGGGGGTTCAGGGGTTGGGTCGTGGCCCTGACAGAGCCCCCCAGGCCGACAAAACGGTTGTTAACCCTCAGGGGCAGCCCGACACCCAACTCTGAGAGAGAACTGTCCCTAGGTGCACAAACGGCTGTCCCCTTTAAGTCGGCTAACACTGCTGCAAGCAGTGGGGCTTTAAGAGTCAACAAGAGCCAAATCCCACAAGATGGGATTTGGAAGCAAGACCCGCCCCAGGAAGGGGTGGGGCTGGGACAGCCACCTGAGGAGCTCATAAGGAGCTGGGAAGGCGAAGGGAGAGGAGGGCAATCGGCTGGGCTACCCTAACGGGGAGGTCCTTTGAGGGAGCATTGGATCGATCCGGAGACAGCTACCCCGATCAGGGGACCAGGCTCCACACTTCCCCGTGGAGTCGCCTATGGCAGTGGGGCAGGTCCCAGCTACGAAACCTCCAGTCCTGGGAACCCACAACAGATTACCTTGGTCCAACTGGACACTTACCTATAGAACCTCCTGATCCAGGTGCAGTCTATCTGAGGCTAGGTCAAACTCCTGCTGACGGACTCCGAGCTGTGAGGAAACAGCAGAGATCATCTTGTTAACCTCAACAACCTTTCGGGACAAGCCCTGTATTGTCAACAGGGCACCCATGAGTGTAAAACTCACTGGCATCACTGGAGCATGGCAGGGGGGGGCAGGCTGCCGGGGGTGACGCGCGCCACGGGGTGACGCTCACGCCACCCTTCGGACGCTCCGAGGCTGGCCCGGAAGCCGGCCTCGGAGCGTCCAACCCCATCGGCGCTCCAGGTTCGTTCAGCGCGTTCATCTGGGTATTTTCCGGATTTTTGCGCATGCGGAGAGACTGGATTGGGATGAAATCTGCATGAATTCCAGTTAGTGTACACAATTTTGAGCGGGCTGCACCGGGAGCAACGCTCTGTGGGGGGAAGACACAAGAGGCCCTTGGATGCATGGGGTGGCAAGCAGAGCTCTGTGCTCACTGGATGGTCTCGCCCATGGCTCCGGTTTGGTCACAAATAGTGGCACTCTGGAAGCAATTGGTGGTGACGCGATGACGTCACGTCACCGCCAACCTACTTCCGGGGGTGCTGTACTCTGCACCCAGCACCAACAACCCCAGGGATGCCACTGCCCAGTCTCTAGGTATTCTTGATTATCTCTTGTAGCGGAATATTGTTTACAGCTAATCACTAATTTGTGCGTGGTATCGCTGTTAACCTCTGCTAGCCGGGCAAAGAGGCACCTTTTAAAGTGGTGTCTTCTTATATTTATCAGAGGGAAAGCAAATGTTCCTCTTCTTCATGGTGTCTTTTCCAGTGGCTATTACTAGTGTCTCTTCTGCATCCTTTTTTTTTTTTTTTTAGATTGTGAGCCTTTTGAGAACAAGGAACCATGTATTGATTCATTTTGCTATGTAACAGCGCAATCGGACTTAACTTTTGTGCTGGTGTAACCAGCGGCGCAGCGAGAACGGGAGGCCCCAGAATGGAAAAGGGATTCAAATCCCCTTTTGAATTCCTCTTTTGGTGGGGATTTGAATCCCTTTTTCCGTTCTGGGGCCTCCCGTTCTCGCTGCGCCGCTGGTTACACCGGCACAAAAGTTAAGTCGGATTGCGCTGTAAACCGCTTTGTGAACTACTTTGTGTTGAAAAGCAGTATATAATATGCTTATTGATCATAACAATTTCAGTATGTGTCCGGACCTGTATGTGATCATGTATGTACACTACACACACACACACACACACACACACACACACACACCCCTCTACATGTCCACTTCATGCATCTTTGTAAAGCAGACTTCTGTCTACAAAAGCTGCCACGATAAATGTCTTAGTTTTTAAAAATTCATAGGAACTCTTGTCGTTTCTCCCATCTTCGGAAGGGCTCAAGAGAAAAGAGGTATCTGGCAGGCAGGAATGCATTCGATATACATTGCCCTGCGTTCGTGAAAAGAAGTCGGCTGTTCTAAAACTACCAGGCACAGGGATAAAGACACTTCGTTTAAGGTCACTCTCCAAAAAGCATAGAGGGTTTTCTTTTCTCTGTGATGAAAAAAGAAGTGACGCTTCAGTGGAAACAAAGAGAACGGAAATCCCTTCCTTCATAATGGTGCCAACAGAAGCACTGGGAGAAATGCATCAGGTGGAACCCAACACCGTTCCGAATGCATCGAAGAGGGGGGGAAATGCAGAGTCGATCCTACTGCCTCTGGGAATCATGCTGGGAGGAAGCTGAAGGACTTTCTACTTGCCTTGGAATGTGAGCTTTGTTTTCAAAACCTTCCCCAGAGGCTTCATTTTTTTTAAAGCAACTTGTAAACTGTTCTCAACAGCAAACTCTGTCACCATTAATAATATAAACTATTTCTGAAAAGTCAAACTCCTATCTGTAGTGTTAGACCTGGGTTGATCACTTCACTCCGACAAACCACTATTGAACTATTAAAGGTTGGGATATGCATGTGGGAACCAGCCCCTTGTCTGACTGCACTGGAGAGACATCATCTACCCAGACAGATAGACCATTCTTGGATATTGTGCCCATCTCTTGGGAACAGTTGTGCTCTTCTCAGGGTGTCCTGTTGGGAGGAGGAGAACTCCTGTGTCTGACCTCCGTAAGGCCCGAGTCCTACATTACCTGAGCAATGCAACAGACTCTCGCAGTGATGTCACTCCCGCATCCTTCCCCTTTTACCCAAATGCTCTCATCCAGTATTTCCAGCTCACTTTCATGGATTTAATTTCCGTCACATGTAGCGCTGCTGCCTCCCCCAACATCCCTGTTTTGTCTCTCCTTCTTGAATAACTTATCCTATATCCCTTGATTACCGCATTCTGCTCATGGATCCTATGATCCCACCAGGTTTCAGTAATGCGTATTAGATCACACTTTCCTATACTAACAGTTCTATTTCATTTTGATTGTTCCTCATACATTGCACATTGTTGTAGAGTGAGACACTTGAAGGCATAGGAAGAGCCCCCATTCCGCTTCTCCATTTTGTCCCCCCCTTGCATTGGCACGTCCCATCACTGCAGACCCAGTGGCAGATCCATTTCTGAAGGGAGAAATAATAGGCTTCTGCACCTCCATTTCCCCTCATAAATGTGGTGTGCACTTGAAAACATTTGAGGGGAGCAGGTTTCCCAGTTCCTGAAATGGTGCCCTGGCCTTTTTCGCCCTATCCCAAACTAAGCCAAAGTACCCGCTGTAATTACTCAATTAGTTTGCATGCACTACTACGCGATTCCATTGCCCGCTCTGTTATCTTCCTCCTCAGCGTAAGTTGTTGTCATAAGCTTCTGGAAGCAGGGCGCTGTCTTTTATTTACACTGAAGTGCCATGTGGCTGGGATGGCACTAGTTAAATAAATGAAGAGCAAGTTCTTTAGCCAGGGCGACTTCTTTGAGTGCACAGTGCCACCTATGTTTTAAGAATGCAAACACCAAATGACCAAGAATACTACAGCGACCAAGGACCACCGTCCCCATTATAATTACAATACTGTATATCCTATACTCTCCTGTAGCAAAACGTTCAACACTAAAAAGATTTGAGGCATGCCCACCTATGCACTTTATGGGTCCTGGGTTCATGCACACACAGTGTCAGATCATGATTTTTAGTTTTTATTTTTGACTGTCCTATTTTTTTTAATTATTTTTCACATTTTTATACCGCCCTTCCTCCAAGGAGCTCAGAGTGGTGAACATATTTCCTCCCCTCCTTTTGTCCTCACAACAACCCTGTGAAGTAGGTGGGGCTGAGAGATCGTGACTGGCCCAAGGTCACCCAGGAAGCTTCGTGGCTGAGTGGGGATTTGAACCTGGATCTTCCAGGTCTAAGTCCGACTCCCAAACCACTACACCATCCTGGAAATGGGACTTTCCAGTATAGTGCGTTCGAGAGACTCATCTTCTGTAAATAGCAGAGGATTCTGGGGCTTCTGAGAAAGTGGCGAGGTTGTGATCTAGTATGAGCACTCAGATTTGTGTCAACCAGCACGGGGGACCCCCCCCCTTGAATTGTGCTACTCCAGGCAGCTTCCAGGTATCTATATGTTTGAACGAGGTACGCCCAGACCATCAGATTCCCCACCTTACTGCACTACGAAGTAGGGAATTGTGGACTGCACATAGGTGGCACAGTATACGAGGTGAAGAAGCACCCCGGAGCGCAACTCACCCATGCCACATTGTATTGCCTAGTAGTTATTGCTGCCAGTTCTTCCAGGCTCATGCTGAAGTGTCCAGTGTGGCGAACTGAAAGCACATTCCCATAGGCATACAATTACTTGCAATTAAAATATGTTATTATTTATTATTTTTATTATTTATTTACTTGAATTTGCATCCCACCTTTCTCCCTGAAGGACACTCAAGGTGGCTTACAAGATCATAAGACAATTTTAAACAATAATTTACAGAATACCATTAAAATGACAACATAAAAACATCATGAAAATCACAATGAAATCACTTAAAAAGGAAACAGTCAATAAAGACAGTGGCAAACAAAAGTAGCACATAAAAAGGTCAAAACCTGAGGTCCAAGTTATTAAAACTCAGCTGTCTAATACTAAAAGCCATGACCTCAGAAGGCGAATCTAAAAAGAATGTTTTTGGGCCCTGCTGGAATGCCTCTAAGGAGGGAGCAGTTCATCAGATAAGAGGAAGAGAATTCCATAAGGTTGGTATCACCACTGAGAAGGCCCTGTTCCTTGCTGCCGCCCCTCCCACCTCCCTGGGCGACGGCACATGGAAAAGGGCCCTTTCCGATGACCAGAGAGAATGTGCCAGGTTGTATAGAAGTAGATGGTCTCTCAAATATCCTGGCCCTAAGTTGTATAGGGCTTTAAAGGTCAAAACCAGCACCTTGAATTGGGCCCAGAAACAAATAACCACATGGGCCGCCGCATTCTGCGGACCGTCTTCAAGGGTAACCCCACGCAGAGCATGTTACAGTAGTCCAATCTCGATGTCACCATGGCATGGGTCACTGTGGCTAGGTCCACAGGTCTTTATCTCTATTCATACAGGGCTATTCAAAACGGAAGGTGCAAAAGTAAAGCTGATTTATTCTTAAATGAACTGACATACCACAACCCTCATGACATGAAAAGACAGAAAAACAGTCCAAGTTTCACATGCACATTACAAATGTTCAATCTGGGCACCGTTGGTGACATGGCAGATGTCAAGACGGTAGTCCAGTTCTGTTCAGACGCATCCCAGCATATCCTCGGATATCGATTCCACTGCATCGGAGATGCGTTGTTATGGCAATGGGGGCAGATACGCAGCGTCCTTGATGAATCCCCACAAAAAGAAATCACAGGGTGTTAAATCTGGCAGTCGTGGAGGCCAGACGTCCATTGGCAAATCCTCATTTCCGGCATGGTCGATCCAACGTTGTGGTAGGGTGTCATCAATATCCGAGGATATGCTGGGATGCGACACATTTGTAATGCGCATGTGAAACTTAGACAGTTTTTCTGTCTTTTCAAGTCATGATGGTTCTGGTATATCAGTTCATTTAAGAATAATTCAGCTTTACTTTTGCACCATCCTTTTTGAATAGCCCTGTATGAATAGAGTTAAAGACCTGTGGACCTAGCCACAGTGACCCATGCCATGGTGACATTGAGATTGGACTATCGTAATAATGTGTAAATTGTAAATTTAGATTCACAGCCAAATCCCCAGACTGTACTGACAACCAGTCCTTCCAAGACCCTGAAACCTGACTTCTTGGGGGTTTCACCTTACTGGGCCCAATACAGGTTCTGTGCTGGAAACTACCTTACATCAGATTCGTAACATGGCGCAGGGCATTCTTTGTGACGACTCCCCAATTTGGAATTCCCTCCGACTCGGTTTGAATGACCCTTGTGCTCCCTGCTCTTCATCATGTTGTTAAAACTTTTCTAGTCAAGCTGGCATTTTGCCCAGTCTCAATTTGTCCCGTTTTAAAGGTTTTCTCTGCTTTGTGATAATGATATTTTATTACCAATTGTAAGTCACTTTGGTTATCTATCACTGAAAAGCAGGATGTGAATCCTGCAAACAAATAAAGACATTCACCATTTCTTGGGTATTACAGTTTTTTCCTGAGGAGGCAGACAAGGTATTTGAAGAATTTCAAGCGACATCCTGCCCTCTTGCCCTTCTCGGCTTGTGACAGTCCTGGTATGCCAGCTGGCCTGGTCAGAATGGAAGTGAATGCACCCTTGTCCAAGACGTGCTTTCTCCTAAAGAAGCAGTGGTTGTGACCCTCTAACAAACCATTGACATCACTGACCACTGGTGTCACTGCAGGGGGGGCAGAGCTCTAAGTTCCACCGTGGTCAGACCCTCCGTTACACGGGAGCACGAAGCGCCCCCGCCCCCTCGCCTTTGGAGCCATTCAAGTCGCTTTCATTTTCTTGTCATTCAAGTCGCGACTTGAATGGCTCCAAAGGCGAGGGGGCGGGGGCGCTTCGTGTTCCCGTGTAACGGAGGGTCTGACCACAGCGGAACTTAGAGCTCTGCCCCCCCCTGCAGTGACACCAGTGTCACTGACCTAGGCAATGGCAGACTCATTCCAAATTTGCCATGGGGGCAGTGACCGTGATTTATCAGATGGTGGCCAGACAACTCCAAATACTTTTGGATTAAGCTGATTATTTGCACCCATTTCAGTCAGGTTTCAGGCCTCGTTTTGGTGGATTACCTCGGGCTCTTGTAAGGATCCATTCAAAGGAAAGACTATTTCTGTGGGCTAGCTTTAAAAATATATATTTGATTTGATTTTCAGAAATACCATATACAAAAAGTACAACATATAGAATTGTTATACTCCAAGGATGGACAGATAATGAGATGAGAAAATCACAAAGCTAATGAACATGGTATCAATCAAGGAAATCTTTCCAAACAAATTTCCAAGCTGGCATCTTGACCATCAGCCAACACTTGAGTTCATCTGCAGCTCCCTCCCTCTGGAGGGAAAAACGTAGAACCAGAGTTAGATAAGTCAAGTGCCAGAACCAGAAAAGGCTGCCATAAACACCTCCTAATACATTGTCAGTGCAATCCTGTGTAACCTTGCACCGGTGTAACTGTAGATGCACCGGTGTAAGTGCACTTATGCCAGTGTAATTGCACTTACACCGGTGCATCTGCTGTTACACCGGTGCAAGGTTACACAGGATTGTGCTGTGTGTCTTTTTGTGGATTGTAATTATAAACTGCTTTGGGAGCAAATCTTGGCTAAACAATGGGGCATAAAGGTAAATAAGTAAAAATGGCTCAGGAGGGCATCAAATCAAAGTGACCTCCTTGCAGAAAGGGTGGAATAAAAATGAAAAAGATACAGTATGAAAACTCAAATATGCAATATTAGTTTCCAAAGCAAGCAGCAATAATCAAATAGAATCACAAGGGGAATAATCCGCAGAAGCACACGGGCCATTTAAAACAATGTCATATATGATTGATAATGTGCGTTTGAGAGAGGAGTTGGTCTAGTACCCCTGCGAAGAGCTAAATGGACACAGCCTCTCAAGTACGAACTGGCTAGGACAAGAATGTCTTTCTGTTGATTGAGTGTATACTGCCACCTGAGGGAAGAAATATGAAATAGCAGAATCTGATGTCTGTGAATAAGAGCATAAGGAGACTGAAAAAAAGAAAGAAGATCAGGAAGGTATAGTCCACAAAACTATGGTTTTATTTCAAGGGCTTAAAGCCCTTGAGAACAGGAGAGATTCCTAAGGTGCACATTTCCAAGGGTAAGAACAGACGCCTGGTTTTTCCCACCTGACCTGCCATTCAAATAAATGATTACTGAGATCGATGTAGGAGGTCACCTTGCCTTGCTGTGCGGGGTGAATGGGGAAAAAGAAAAGGAACTGTATTCAAGAGCATCAGGCATCACTGAACCCGAGAAAGAGATCCAGGCTTCAATCAAAGCAAAACAAGAGATAAAGAAAAGATCGTAAAGACCAGCTGCTCATCAGAGTGCTAGAGAAGAAGGACAGGGAATGGGATTAAGATTGGATAAGCAGCAAGAATGAAAAGTGAGACTAGGATTAAGGAGAAACACCCCCAGCTAACTATAAGTAAGACTAAGCAGGTAGAAAACAAAACAAAAGGTAAAGGTCTCCCCTGCTCGAAAGCCAGTCGTGTCCGACTCTAGGGGCGGTGCTCATCTCCATGTCTAAGGCCGTAGAGCTAGCGCTGTTCGAAGATGCTTCTGTGGTCATGTGGCCGGCATGAGTAACGGAGCGCTGTTACCTTCCCGCCGCAATGGTACCTATTTATCTACTTGCAATTACTTGCTTTCGAACCGCTAGGTTAGCAGGAGCTGGGACAGGAGATGGGAGCTCACTCCGTCACGCGGCACTCAGGTCTCAAACTGCTGACCTACGGACCTTTCAGTCTGCAGTTCAGCGTCTTAACCGCTAAGCCACTGCAGCCCCATAGAAAACAAAATACCTGAAGTTTAAAAGATAAGCAAGTGTTACCCATCTTCTTGTTGCCACTTTCTGAAACAGCAGTTTTTTTAAAAAAAAAAAGTAGAGTCAAGTATACCAACTAACAGCAAGTTTAGCAAATTCTTCCCCTACCTTCTCTTACAATGTAGAAAAATATCCCTTGATGGATTGTTCCTCCCACTCACTCCAGGAAGGATTATGCAAAGAGAGAACTGCTCAGAAAGCCACTCCCAGTTCCAGTCCTATCCTGCTCCAAGGAGCAGCTGTGAGTGATGGAGCTCCTCCATCAGCTCTCACAAAACGTTTCATCCATACCATACCCCTTTCCATTCTCCCTTCCAATCAGGGTTAGTCTAGTTAAGACAGGAAGGGAATTGGGGTCTGTCTTCCTCTCTCTATTCAACTCTCCTAAGCAGCAGCATGAAACCTAAAGGAGGTGTACATAAGAACATAAGAAGAGCCTTGCTGGATCAGGCCAAAGGCCCATCTAGTCTAGCTTCCTGTATCTCACAGTGGCCCCACCAGATGCCTCCGAGAGCACACAGCCAACAAGATAACCCGTTTCCTGTTGTCACTCCCTTGCACCTGGCACAGAGAAAACCGACTTCTAAAGCCAGGAGGTTGCTTATGGCTTGTAACATGTGATGGTTACTGTTAACCTGTAAATACTGTTAACAACAACAACAACAACAACAACAACAACAACAACAACTCTCCAAGGAGGTGGACCATCTCACAGCACCCTCACTGTCCGAAGATTCTGCTTCCCACCCTGCTTAGGACTGGCCTTTGGGCAGGACGTGGTTTGCCAACAGCTCAGCCAACCACTGAGGCAAACTCCCATGGAAGTAGGCGCTACCTGAAGAGTGGCAGAGGGCAAAATCCATTGCCAAACAGCAACCATTATCTAGAAGCAACAAAAAAAACTGTGGTATGTGGCTACAGCGACAAAAGCAGACATAACCGCAGTTGTGGGAATTTTGTGCAGACAGTCTGCACCAAGCAAAGCAATTGGAATGCAGTTTAAAAAAAGGCAATATTATTGTAGTGCTCCAGCCCCATCTGGTTCTGCCAAAACGTGTGACAGAGACTGCAAGGGAGCCTGGCAGGCGCAATCCAGCTGCAGACCCACATCTGGGGTAGCTAAGAAGGTCAGGCAGCCCAGGGCAGGCAGGGGACTATATAACAGCTAGTACAAAAGTGAGAGGGAGAGGACCAGGAGGGAGAAGAGAGCTAGCCTGAGGATCTGGTCAGTCTTGGAGCAGAACCTATGCGGGAGGCCTCGGCTTCCCTGACCTGGTCCTCATTGGGATGAGCGGCCTGTCACGGAAACCTTAAATCCAGGCCTTGTTTCTGACTCCATCTTGGATATTCTGTTTCTTGTGGGAACAGTTTGTAGCTGTGAGAACCCTTGTTGTGAGCTGGCAATGGCTGAATCAGCCCATAGCAACGAGCCTCTAAGTTCTGCCCAGAGATAGCTGTATTCCAGGACAGCTTGATTAGGAACTCAAAATACCTGTGTGTTCTGGTTGGGAGGGGTATGAGCAGATCCCCTGAGGATTACCTCTTCCTCTAAATCTGGGCCTGACTGTTTGCGTGCTACTAAGTGACGTTTAGTCACCAGTGTCTTGAGATCTGCGTTCCATCCCAAGGGAGGCCAGGAGCTGCAAGACCTGGAAGAAGCCTATAGACAGTGCCCTGGAACTGAGCTGGTCTGGCAGTTACCCTGGGTGGTGGCCGTCTACCTGAAAGAAAGGCCAGAGCCTTGAGCGAACTTGTACTCACAATTGGTTTATTTTACTAGAACAGTAGCCCTGACGCTTTGGTTGTTCCTATCTCCTAAGAGCCAGTGTTGCTACAGAAACTGAGAGAGAGAAAACGTCCCCAAAACACACATCCATGACCTTGGGGAACTCCCCTGGTGGTCATGGAGTGTGACACGGCCCCTTTCCACCTCAACCCTGCTAAGGAGTCCAATGAGAAGAGAGGCATTTCTGCACTGAACCATTTTGGCCCTCATGATGAGCAGGAACTCTGTTCCCAGGGGAGCTGCGAGGGGAATTAGTTAACTACTCCCTGAACTTGCTCCCTATCATACAGATCCCTTTCGAGCAGATCGCCATGGATCTCATAGGCCTCCTCCCCAGGGCGGTAGGGGTCTAAACCCACACCCTGGTAGTGATAGACTACACAGAGGCTATTCCCCTCCGGAAGACTTCCTTAAGAGCCCTAAAGCTGTTTGCCCACCTCGGCTTCCCCAAGGAGGTCCTGAACGACCAGGGAACCCATTTAATGAGCTCTGTTTTTGCCCAGATATGGTGAATGCTGAAGGCCCCTCCACTCCAGCATCCACCCAGCAATAAAATTCACAATGGAAAAAGAGAAGGAAGGGAAATTACCATTCCTGGAAGTTTTAGTCAACCGAAAGGGAGACTCCACTGTAGGACATAAGGTGTACAGAAAGCCAACTTCACAGTGCTTCCAGCCATCATGCCCGACACAAGAGGAGGTCAATGAATACCCTCATATCACAAGTGAAACAGGTCTCCGAGCCACAGCATCTCCAAACTAAATTAACAGCGCAACCCTGTGTAACTCTTGCACTGGCGGGATGGCAGATGAAGCAGAGAAGATTTTATTGAAAGAAATAATTTGCAAAATGCCTATGACCTGTTTTCCTCTACATGAGGACCTCTCTTTGTAGACCACATTGGTGGTTCTCTCCTCAGGGGCTAGGATCACCAGGCTACTGGGTGAGCTCACTCTGGAGCAGGCTACGTAGAACTGGCCATGTGAGAAGCAGTCCTCCCTCAAGTCAATCCCTGCCACCTTCAGCGACTGCCCCTGAGACCTGTTGATGGTCATAGCAAAGCAGACCTTGAGGGGGAACTGCAGCCTCTTGAACTCAAAGAGAGAAGGGGCAAAATGCAGTAAAAGCTATGTAGTTGTTGAATATCACTAACAGTTCTGAAGAGAACTGATTTAGATAGAAGGAAGGTTGTAGCCCTGAAAGTGACAGTTTGAAGGTGACAGTTGGGAATTGGAAGGTAAAGGTCATAAAGTTTGGGGGACACAACCTCTTTTGACTCCCTTAGGGGTCGAATTTCTAAAAATCACTTCTTAGTGGGTGCTTACGTCATGGAAGGAATATAGTCCCTGAATTTCATGTTTGTAGGTCCAGGGGTTTGGGCTGGGCACATTTGACCCCTTTTGACCCCCCTTAGGGGTTGAATTTCTAAAAATCCCTTCTTAGTGGGTACTTAAGTCATGGAAGGAATATACTTCCCAAATTTCATGTTAGTAGGTCCAGGGGGTTGGGCTGGGCACATTTGAATGCATCCTGGGACAAAACTGGGAGGAGAGAGGAGCCTTCGCCCAACCCAGAAGTGGGTCGTTCAGCTTGAAAAAGTCCTGCAGAGGCTTGGAAACTGCAGTTTGCCCATGCAAAGGTAAAAATGGTGATTGGGGGGCTTTTTCCATACTTTTAAAAACCTTCCTAACCTTCCTCCTCTAATCCGTGGATAGAGAGGATCCACTGTAAAGAAGAGACATTTGTGTTGCATGAAGAAGTCCTGAACAAATCATATTATTCCAATTATTGGCATTACATAACTAAGATCAGCTGGTCAGTTATCAGAAACCAACACTTCTAATGACACATAATTTAAAAAAGAAGACAGTCTTCTTGCTGCTGCTATAACTGAGTTTTCTGCCCATCTCCAACAGGATGGAATAGTGGATCATCTTCAAATGGAAATCTAGCAGATGGACACCTTTTTGCGTTTGTCTTGTTTCTCGTAACTGTCTTGACTTGGAGAAATTTCTGTACAGGTTTCTTCTCTGGATCTTCGAGTAATGTTGTCAGTAGATTAAACAGTAGAGCGATCCAGGCCAATCCAAAAATAATCCAAATTGCTACCAGAATGCGATATCCAGGAAAATAGTTCTTTTCATGCTGTCTTCCTGAGTACATGGGGGAAAAGAAACGTGGGGGGGGAGGTTTAAAAAGGTCAGTGCAGTTTACCTGAATATCGTGTTTTACGTATTTACTTACAAGATTCTATACCGCCTTTCCCCAGGCTACATCTCCATGATCAGTAGGTAGAAATATGCTAGCAGGTAAGGTGGAAAGAGAGCTGTACCATAGTAGCTAAAAATGCTGGTTTGGACAGAATATCAAACCATGATTTGACCTTGCACGAAGAACCCTCAGGCTTGCACACTCCCTTCTTCCCTACCACCTTCCCTAAGTTCTGATTTTGTGCCAATGCTAGCTAAGCTTGTCATTACATCTGAACCAGGCAAACTATAGTTTGTACAACTCAAGACTTAGAAACTATGGTTTCCAGTTTTTATTTGCAAAGAAGCTATAGCTTGTACAAACCATAGTTTGCCTGGTTCAGATGTAATGATAAACTATGTTTTTCATGAAATTGGAATTCAGGGAGGATATGATCCCACCGCTTGTTTGCATAGTGCCAAACCATGATTTGCCGTTGGATGTCAGATTGTGAGCTGCTAAGTCCCCAGATCAGTGTTTTTTTCTTACCAGTAATGCTACAATTTTTCATTCCCCAAACCCATAAATAAATTTATTCTCACTGGTGATCTCACTCTACCTGCCTTACCATCTTCAATCTTCGTGATTGCACCTAGAAAAAGCTCTGAGCTACGGAGCGAAACGTCGGTATCTTCAACATCCACAGCCTCCGATTTCTAATGTATTTTATGCCTGTCTGGAGCTCTGTTTATATTGGTTCTCCACACAGTGTTTTGAAGTTATTTTAAATCGTTGGTCTGTTTGAAATAAACTACATGACATCTTTACCCGTAATTCTAAAGTCTTGGAAAATTTATTCTCCTTCACATCTATTATTAACTCAAACTAGAACACAAGCTCTGAGTCCCAAAGCCTGAGCTCGGTTGATTTGTTCAACCTATGAAGCCCTCCCCAGAGCCCAGTTTCTGAACGGAGCATTGGATGATGCCGGCATTCGCAAACATTGACCATCATCCTATCTAGAGAGACTATAAAATACCGCTTGGAAACTCTAACAAGAAGCCTTACCTATTACATAATCTCCAAAGCCAATAGTACTGAGGGTAATAAAGGCAAAATAAATTGCTTCACTATAAGTCCAGCCCTCCATCTCTTGGAAGATGACTGATGGTGCACAAAGAAACACTAAAATTCCCATCAATAGGAAGAACATAAGGGTCAGAAATCTAGTTCTTTTCTGAAAGAAAAAGCAAAAATAGCAGGTTTAACATAACAGAACTGCCCGAGTCGTCTTGTTTCCATCCACCTGTGAACAGCAACCATAAATGTTTGTAGAATGTTCCTCTTTGTTTAGGGTTGTATGCATTATGCAGATCTGTCTATACTGTACTCTCTGCAAGTGCAGATTTTGGCCTCTTGAGAATCTCATTTTAGAGAAGGAAGTTTCTAGTCCTTGTTGTGGAAAGAAAACTGCAACAATGATAGTAATATGTAGGGAAAGCTCAAAAAAAAGAAAAAAAGAGTTTCCCGTCAGGGCTCACATTGTTCAAAAGCTTCAGTGATCTGCACAATTACTTGTCCCTATCATATCCTAAGCCTGCATTTCTGCAACTTCCCCCTCATAATTTATAATGTGCAGCACTTGCATAATGATTGCATAATTAAATATTTTTTTAAAAAATCTTGTTGTAATCTTGTCTCCCTAGCCGCCTCTTTTCTCTTTGCCCTCCATAAACCCAGTCCTTGTCCAAAAACGTAAGTGATTTAAAAGCCTTGGAAGTTGAATATCCAGTACAAAGCAAAGGAATATGTACTGCATTGATGAGTCTTTATGCAATAATCCTATGAGGGTTGTATAGATATTTGATGGTGTATGGGATTATGCCCCTTCACAGCTTGGGGCTGGAGTACCTTAAGGACTGCCTCGTCCCACATGAGACAGCCCATCCACTAAGGTCACCTGGAGGTCTTCTTCCATGTGCTGCCACAATCTGGCAGCAACTAGGGGTAAGTCCGTCTCTGTGGTGGCACCGGAATTATGGAACTTCCTCCCAGTTGTATTACAAACTGAACCGTCATTGTTAGCCTTTTGGCATGGCCTGAAAACATTTTTACTTCACTCAGTTTTTATATCCTCTTAATCTATGGCTTTATATTGTTGCTGCTAAATTATTTTTATTGTTATAATTATTAATGTTTTTCCTATTTTTAATCTTTTATTGTTGTTAGCCATCGTGGGCCTTTTCTTATAAAATGGAAAGGTGAGGAATAAATAAATGTCAACATGTTTGCAGAGGTATTCAGTGCAAGGCAAGGCAGCTGTCAATTGTAAGACCATTTTACAATTAGTGTACTTCAGAAATAAGTTATGGTAAGGCAATATATTGAGCACATAGGATTACGTTTTGGTGGTGAGTGAGAGTCTGAATAAATTGAGCCATTTCCAGTTAGGAATGCAGGCAAAGTTCTCCTGAACTGAGCATGATTTGGAAACAGATTTCAAACTCATTAAAGTTCACCTTGTAGGGGAGGTTTAAACTTTACAACCACACAAAAAAAATCTTATTAATATCTGAGCCAAAGATGATTTACCAGCTTCCCTCATCACCTTTTTAATGTAAAGAAGCTCAGTGGCTCCATTGGTTTGAAATTGGTTTGGAATTGGACACTGAGGGGCACAAACCAGAAGTGGGGGAGGGAACTAATCCTTGCAGAGCCTTCGCTATGGGGAGGGGTTGGCCTCTCCTCCAGACTTTTGGTTTTTGTCCTTGCTGCATCATCTGAATGTTCCCCATTTAATACAATGGTACAAAGTCAGGCTCTATTACATTAACTAGGGGAAAACTGTACAGGCGGGACATTTTCTGGCTCTCAGATTGGCTTGTGAGAAGGGTCCCAGATTTTCTGGTTTTTTTTTTTTCCCGAAGATCTGGAATAATTTCCAAGCAACTCTAAGGCAAGCCTGAAAGAGCTTGCCCATCTTCAGTTGCCAGCCAAGCCCATTGTGTAATCTCTCTGCCTGTGTTATGCTGCCATAGCTGGCAGACATGCAAGTACAAACAGGAATTTGCGCAAGTCCAGCTCGACTGAGTAATGGATTAGGTTATCCCTCGCATAATTTATCATATGTTGGAGTAAGTCTTGTGCTAGTAAAGAGACCCGACTTCTAATAACCCTGAGTTAAAGCAAGCAACTTTACCTTCTTTACTCCCCTCCGATACAGGCATTTAGCAAGCCTTTCACACAGCAGTGACAGAATCTTGCCAATATGGTGCAAGAAGACAATATTCAAAGGGATACCAAAGAGAGCAAAAACAACACAAAAGAGCTGACCACCTGCTGTTTTGGGAGCAAGGTTTCCGTAGCCTGTTGAAAGACAGAAGAAAGGTGATAAAGAACGTTCTAGTAAGCCGCCCTCATGTGCTGGTAACAGCAACAGATTCATCGCTATCCTAAGCGATAGGATCCCAACCCAACTGCAGTGTGAGGGAGGAGTAGTTAAAGGGGGGGGGGTACCCCATGAGCCCTGTTCCTTGGATTGGACAGGATTTCCATTCCTGGCTGAACTTTGGTATCAGTAGCCAGTCTTGGCAGCTATACTTTCATATTTCAGTCATCAGGATTTTCTCTTGGTGACGGACTCCTGTACTCCTTCAGATGCATTCACACACTCATTCTCCCCCATCATCGGGGTATGCCGCTGAAACAAGCACCACCTTCCTTCCACATCGTTTAAGAACCAGACAATGTTGGTTTAGGCTTGGATCCCATGTGAAACTTTAACAGGCACCCAAGAATAACTGGGGATAACAATTATAAAAATACTATCTAGCATTCCAAATACTGTATGCAAGTGGACAGAGCCAAGAAACCAGCCTGGGGTATATCAAGCTGAGGCTATAGATCACACGTGAGACTTGAGCCCAATTCTTGGGACTTGTACAGTACGTGGCTGTATCTTTATGGCAGACTTCCAAGGTCACTTTTATTTACTTAGTTACTTACTCATTTTGTACCCAGCTTTTCTTCCAGAAGAGCACCCAAAGCAGCTTACAGAGCCATAAAAATCACATTTAAAACTATAATCTATTCTACAATATAAAACAGTAAACAAGTTATTATGCAAGTTAGTTGCTCTCTGCCTTAACACACTTGAATCACCCTCTTGTATTTGCAATCAGAAAGATTCAGCACTGCTCAAGGAGTGGATTCTCCCACCCATTCATTGCATAGTTAGGTACAGAGAAGAGACTCATCCGGAGTAAAATAATGTGTGAGGGTGTTAGTGTAGAAAAACCAGTGTAAAGTGTAGTGGATAGAGGCTGAAATCATATGCAGTATTGCTTTGGAGTAAGTCTCATTGAGTGCACTAGTTTGTGCTGAGATTGTTGGATTCAGATTAGCCATGGGCCAGGAAGATCTCTGATCAAATCTCTTCTTGGCCGTAAAGGCCACTAAAGTTGCAATCCAGTGCACTGCATTCAGTCCCACTGAATACAGTGAAACTACGTACTTCTGAGTAAACGTGCATAGGATTGCACTGTAGGTGGCCTTCAGCCACTCATGATCTTCCAGTCTAACCTACTAGGCCCTAGGGGTTCTTCTTGAGTATAAATTGGGGAAATATCAGATAGCTTCCCGCCCCCCCCCCCCCAAGCTTCTTGGAGAAAGAACCAGATCCAGATGTGGTGGCTAATTATCATCATCATCATCATCATCATCGAATTAAAAATGTGCATGTTGCCGGGAAAACTTCGTCGTATTCAAAAATAATTTGAAAATAATTTATTTCAATAAATAAATTCACAGATGTTAAAACATATCTTGACGTTTCGCACACGTACACTCATGGCATCTTCAGACATCCTCCCGGCAACATGCGAATTTTTAATTCGATAATCTGGTCACATCGTGACAATCTACGAAAATATTTAATAATAATAATAATAATAATAATAATAATAATAATAATAATAATAATAATATGTACCCTTAACCTGCATTGAAACTACTTTCATCCTTGACATTTCTGTCAAGTTCAACAGTTGACAGGATACATTTCCAACATCTTTTGTTTTTTGAATTGATGAAAATCCAGACAACTGCACCACAGCATTTTACCTCTCATTGCATTCTTTTTTTGATGAGGCGAAGACAGACTCTATTCATATTATGTGAATTAAGGTAGCATTCTTGGGATGATTTCCTGTTAATAGATTTACAGCGCAATCCTGACTAGGATCCGGCAGCCCATAGCTGCCCGCTGGATCCTGTGCACCGGCAGCCAGCGTGGCTGCCAGGCAGGAGGTCTACTTGGGGAAGGAGATGCGCGTCTCCTTCCCCGAGTGTAACTGGGGCCAGGCCCTATCGGCCTCCTCCAATTTCCACCAGCTATTTTGCAGAGGATACCTCCCGGGTTGCCTGGGCCAATGGCCACCCTCCCCTGCCCGGTGAATCAATCCCCCCTGCTCGCTGGATCCTTACCTGCTGGGTCTGGTGGCGGCCGGGGCGCTCCATCGTCGGAGCAGGGGAGGCCAGCCACTCCGCCGGCCTTCCCTGCTCAAAAGTAGTCGCAAACATGCTTTACAGCACATTCGTGACTGCTTCCGGCGCCGGAACACTTGTTCCGGTGCCGGGGGACTTAGTAAGGATTGGGCTGTTATAGATTTATTCTCCTCTTCTCCCCCCCCCCCAATCTTTTATCATCTTATAACACTTGTGAGAATGATTTATAGTTTGTCAAGAAGAGGAATGAAGAAGAGAGAAAATCAAGTCTATTTATCAACATAGTCAGTGATTGAGGGGACCTTTCTGTGGCCAGCTGAGGACAACAGTATTGGAGAGGCTGATATGTGTAAAGTGATGGACGCCTTGTGGACAGAAGAATCTGGCTTGATATGGCTCTCCTGACTTGTACTGTTGCTGTAGTTTCCACGTTCTGTTTTCGTTGTTGGTTTTTATAATATACGTATGATACTCTTTGGTCATTTTAAAATACATTTTAATGTTGACCATGCGCCACTTTGAGGGTTTGCTGAAAAGCATTTAAAAACAAACATAAAGCTCGAAGATGCGCACGCACATGGCGCAGGGCTACTTGGACGCCCTTCATATTACGGTAATTTAGAGGGGAAACATTACCTATAGTGGATAGCATAGAGCCCACAAAGAAGAACGAGTTGCTGAAATCCCAGTTGCTGTGCTTGGTGGGAAGCTCGTTTCCTCTTGGATATAATCCCATCCTAATAGCTTCCATCAGATTCTGTAATTGAAGGCAAAGTTCACACTTTGAATTCTTCAGCGCTAGGAATCAGCTATTCACTGATGATCATAATATGCTCTTAACCAAATCCTCAGTCCTGGAGGTGGTCCTGTTCTGCATCTCCCTTAGGGGACCATGTGCTTACCAAAACTCCAAAGTTGTGTAAGACACAGAAAAGAAGAATACAGAGTCCTGATGACTCCCTGTTGGCCTACGTTCTTTCCCCTCCCCTAAGCTTCCCTCTTCCCAACCTGTGTTCCCCCATTCCTGCTCTGAGCCACTTTGACTTCCATCCAGCACGCTGTTGCTAAGCCCATTCATCTCACGTGATTTTTAACATCGTGGCTGTGTGTATAGAGGGAAGGCTACAGCCTTGTAACTTGTTGTGTTCCATAATTATAACATTGTGTAACTGGTAACCATGGCCCCTAAGAAGTGCAGTAGGCACTTTTTAAATCACCTTTTAGAGAGGGAAATAGCTTAGTTCTGTGCCAGAAGTGTCAGCTTCTGAGGTCTTGGAACAAACTACCAGAAACAATGCATAATTGGGTTCACATTACAAAAAAAATTCATAATACAATGGTGTCTTCAGAACAGATTACCATTATATAGTTGGGGTCCACTGTATTAGAGTCTCTTTTAATAACTTATACAGTTGGACCTCGCTATCTGCGGGGGATCCATTCCGGACACACCCACACCCCTGGCAGATAGTGAGGATTCACAGATACCAGGGTCCACTTTAAAAATGCTGTAAAAAAAAAAAGTTAAAAAAAAAACTTGGAGTTTTTACCTCTTTAGAAGCAAACCGTGCCATTTTCAAGTCTCTGCAGGGCTTCTGCAAGCTTAACGACCCACTTCCGGGTCAAGGGAAGGCTCTTCCCCCCTCCTAGCCTTGCCCCACCATCTGTGGGAGTGCATTGTGTGGACCCCTCAGCAATTTCACAGCTCAGCTTGGATAGTGTGGACTGGAGGGCCAGTGAGTTGTATGAACCCCCCCTACTAGGAGGGGAGGGAGGGATACACACCGGCTGCAATTTGCATGGAAAAGGGTTGCTGCAATAGTGCAAATTGCAATGGCTGCATTAGGAGAAGGGCCTTAGCTTAGTGGTAAAGCAGGTGCGTTCCCAATCCCAGGTTCATTCTCTGGAATCTCCAGGTAGGACTAGGAAAGAACCTCTCCCGACCTGAAACCCCATCACAGGAGTTAGATGGACCAGTGGTCTGACTCGGTAGAAGACATACAGTATGTCCATATACGTTAATCTGCAATGTGAAGGTACAGTAAAAAGGTAAAGGTGACCCCTGACAATTAAGTCCAGTCGTGTCCGACTCTAGGGTGTGGTGCTCATCCCCATTTCAAAGCCGAAGAGCCAGCGTTGTCCGAAGACGCCTCCGTGGTCATGTGGCCGGCATGACTCTCCTTGCCGCAGCGCGTAGCATGCAGCTGGAACACGGAGCGCTGTTACCTTCCCGCAAGCGGTACCTATTTATCTACTCGCATTAACATGCTTTGGAACTGCTAGGTTGGCAGGAGCTGGCCAAGCAACGAGAGCTCACCCCGTCGCGGATTCGAACTGCCGAACTTTTGATCAACAGCTCATGGTTCAGTGTGCATAGTCAGTACTTCCATGCAGTTCCAACCAGGTTATGAGTTCCCTGCATGATGGCAGTAAGTGTATGGACTTCAGCTTCTCGAGTCTGCATTGTAGGTAATTAATCTCATTTGATAGCTTTGTCCAAAGCACTTTTCTTCACCTAATCTACCTCACAAGGTTGTTGTGAAATTACAATGAGATACATAAGAACATAAGAACATAAGAACATAAGAAGAGCCCTGCTGGATCAGGCCAAAAGCCCATCTAGTCCAGCTTCCTGTGTCACACAGTGGCCCCACCAGATGCCTCAGGGAGCACACGAGACAACAAGATACCTGTGTCCAGTCGCCACTCCCTTGCACCTGGCACAGAGAAAACCCACTTCTAAAAACCAGGAGGTTGCTTATGGCTTGTAACCTGTGATGGTCTTTTCCTCCATGAATTTGTCCAAACCCCTTTTAAAGGCATCTAGGCCAGGTGCCATCACCACATCCTGTGGCAAGGAGTTCCACAGATGAATCACACGCTGGGTAAAGAAATATTTTCTTTTGTCTGTTCTAACTCTCCCTCCACTCAATTTTAGTGCGTGTCCCCTGGTTCTGGTGTTGTGCGAGAGGGAAAAGAATTTCCCTCTATCCACTCTCTCCATCCCATGCATAATTTTATAAGTCTCAATCATGTCCCCCCTCAGGCGCCTTTTTTCTAGGCTGAAAAGCCCCAGACGCTGTAGCCTTTCCTCATAAGGGAGGTGCTCCAGCCCACGAATCATTCTGGTCGCTCTTTTCTGCACCTTTTCCAATTCAATTATATCCTTTTTGAGGTATGGTGACCAGAACTGGACACAATACTCCAGATGTGGCCTTACCATCGATTTGTACAAAGGCATAATGATATTGGCCGTTTTATTCTCAATCCCCTTTTTAATGATCCCGAGCATGGAATTGGCCTTCTTCACAGCCGCCGCACACTGGGTCGACACTTTCATCGACCTGTCCACCAGGACCCCAAGATCTCTCTCTTGATCCGTCACAGACAACTCAGAACCCATTAGCGTATATGTGAAATTTTGGTTTCTTGCCCCAATGTGCATCACTTTGCACTTACTTACATTGAAGCGCATCTGCCATTTTGCTGCCCATTCTCCCAGTTTGGAGAGATCCTTCTGGAGCTCTTCACAATTCCTGCTGGTCTTTACCACCCGGAAAAGTTTAGTGTCATCCGCAAACTTGGCCACCTCACTGCCTATCCCCAACTCCAGGTCATTTATGAATAAGTTGAAAAGCACCGGTCCCAAGACCGATCCTTGGGGCACACCGCTTTTCACCTCTCGCCATTGTGAAAATTGCCCATTGACTCCCACTCGCTGTTTCCTGGTCTTCAACCAGTTCCTAATCCACAAGAGGACCTGCCCTCTTATTCCCTGACTGTGGAGTTTTCGCAGGAGCCTTTCATGAGGGACCGTGTCAAACGCCTTCTGAAAATCCAGATATATAATATCCACAGGTTCGCTCGCATCCACATGCCTGTTGACCTTTTCAAAAAATTCTAACAGGTTTGTGAGGCAAGACTTCCCCTTGCAGAAGCCATGCTGACTCTCCCTCAGCAGAGCTTGTTCTTCTATGTATTTTAAGATTTTATCCTTAATGAGACTTTCCACCATCTTCCCTGGAACAGATGTTAGGCTGACCGGCCTGTAGTTTCCCGGGTCCCCCCTCCTTCCTTTTTTAAAGATTTTTTAAAGATACAATTGAATTAACTCGCCCTGAGTCCTTGTGATAAGGTGTGAAAAATATTTCAGTGTGAAATAAAACTCTTCAAGAAAGCCCTCATTTCATGCTCCAAATATGCTTGCCAAGTAAAACCTATAGAGAAAAAAATTGCCTACCCACATTTTTTTCCTTTAACAGAATGTAAAGTTTTTGGTTACAGAACTGGAACAGAAAATTCTACAGCTGTCTGGAACCTTTTTTTTTTTTTAATGGAGACTTTGTTAAATCCCGGCTCCATTCTTGCTGCAGTAATCTCTTACCTGCACAAAAACCTCTACCTCTGCAGGGCTGAGAGACGTGAAGTTCTTCAGGAAATCCTCTTTCAGCCTGCTGAGCCTGTCTTGCGGTTTTATCTCAACCTCCCACTCCAGAACTTGGAATATGAAAGCGCCCACCAGGAGGTAAGCAAAGTAGCCAGCTATCAGCATGCAGGTCTGCAGTCTGCCATGGATCATGGTGGTCTGTGTGGGAATGGGAGCAAAGAAGGAAGAGATGCAGATAAGCTGGTAAACAAATCCTTATTTGTAGTTCCTCCTGATGTCTGACCCAGAGAGTACAGTCCTAGCTGAACAGCCTCCATTTCCTGTGGGACCTTACTCTGGCATAATCATCAACCCCAGATATTCACGAGAATTATTTTTTTAAACCTTTCTCAGAGTTAATAGCAGTTTAAGGATTTCCCAAGTGACACAAAACATCTCTTCACTCCCTTCTCAGGGAAGTCTCTCCGAAATTTATTACATACAGTTTGAAAAGATTGCAATTGGAAGTCATTCCCCCTCGAGTTAGAACGTGGAGAAGTTGCTGGGTCTTTCTTTGGACACAGGCTGTTATAAGGCAAGTGAGTACCTGTTCCAGCCCCTGTCTTTTAGTGCTCGGATGGACCTGCCCTACTGAATTGATCCATCTCACCCAGTGGCTTACTAGGATTTCAAACCAGAGTCTTCTCCTGCTCTGTCCGGCAGAGGCGAAACAAGGGTGGAGCGAAGGCAAGTAGTTCTGCAAGGCTCTGTTACACTGGAGTCAGCGGTCCCTCCCCCTTGCTGTTGGAGCCATTCTGGCAGCAAAGGCAACATGCAGGACACTCCCCTGTTGCTGCTGGAATGGCTCCAACAGCAAGGGGGAGGGGCCACTGACTTCAGTGTAACGGAGTCTTGCAGAACTACTTGCCTTCGCTCCACCCTTGTTTCACCTCTGCTGTCCGGATATGTCAAGGAGTGAACATGGGGGTCTTTTACATGCAGAGTGGATGCTCTTATTGCTGAGCTAGAGTCCCTGAGTAATAGCTGCCTTTTGAGGACCTGTGGTAGGTGTGGAAGGAACTCAAAATGGGTGTGTAGAGGCAATGAAAGAAATCTGTGTATGGTAATCTATGAGGGCGGGCAAAATGAATAAGGGGTCGTCTTAATATTTTGTTGACAGCGGCCAGATTACTGAGGTCAGCGCTACTTTGCTGTCGGTGAAACTGACCCCACCTAAAAAACAAAGTGATGGGGGGGGGGGTAGGGATACTCATTCAAATGTGGCCAAGATGATTACGGTACTCACACCAGTTTGCTAACAGAGTGCCATTTTACACAACCCTTTTTCTGTGCATGGCCCTGTGAAGGTTGTGTTGTTGAGCCTGGCTTTGTGGTTGCACAATGACACCCTTGCTCATTCAGTTTGTCTATCGTGTGTGTCGAGAGGTTTTAATTTGCTTCTTTGTGAATTGACAGCTGGCATGCAGTGTTAGTTGCAGACTGACTGACTGACCATACAGTCTTGTGGAATGTGAATTGACTTGGCCCGCATTGGGCCACGTGCAGAGGGTCATGTGAATAGCATTGATTGCCAGCCTGACATGTGTGGCACATGAGTATCAAGGTACGACCAGGACAGGAGGGATGTTCCTCACCTAAGGCCCAAACATGAGGATGTTTAAGCCCAGTAGCATATGGCTAACCACTGCATATTGAATCGCTACACCTGACACAAAATAAGATCCTGATCTGCTTTGTTGAACTTTTGTGGCCCCATGGAAATAACTAAAGAGATTCCATTTTTGCCAGATTATTAGCCACGTGAAAGTATAAAGTTGCATTATTCTGAGTCAGACCACTAGTCCATCTCACTACCCTGTAGATCAGCAGTGGTCTCCCACGTTTTCGGGCAGGGGTCTTTCCTAGCCCTACTGGAGGGTCCTGACAGATATTGATGATAACTCTGCATGCACAGCAGGTGCTCTGCCACAGAGGTACAGCCCCTTCCCATGAACGACCATTGTCCTTGCCTTTCCAGATCATACACCTCCAGCAGGACCAACCCACGTTCAGTGTGCCTCCTTCTATTTGTACTGCCAGCAGGACAGTTTTTCTTCCTATAAGCCCAGAAATAGGAAGCAGCTCTTTAACGATCCTTGCCTGCCTCTGCAAGGCCCAACACGTACCCTCACTGTGTCCATTGCTGCTCGAACCATTCTGGATTAGCCACCCTCTTCAGCTTCCAGGCTGTGATGGGAGGGGTAGCACCTCCCTTCAGCTATGAAGCTATTTGGCTGAGGGCAACTGATCTGCCCCAGGGGCTCTATGAGGTCATGGGTACATTACCCTCTTTTGTGGACCTGCCTACCTATAGACCTCTGTGAGGTCACCCCTCTGTACCAGTTGGGCATTTCACAGGCCTCTTGGTCTGACAAACTCATGGGGGGGGGGATGATTTCCTCAACATCTTTGAGAGTTGTACAGGAGATAAGCTTGAAATACTTGTTCCCAGGAACAGTGGGAATAAGCCCTGCTTTCTCACTTAAACACTGAAACATGAATGTCCCCCACCCACCCCCATTTTTCACCTCTTACACATGGAGTTGTGAATTTTATTCCTAGCATCAGAAAACACCTGACTTCTGCATAACCTGACTTCCATCCTCAAAGCCTTTCTGTGGAGTATCCAGGACAAATTCTGTTGTGGTGGATCTAGGTGGTTTCCTTCCTGGCAAGCATTAAACTTCCACCAATAGCAGCAAGTGCTATACAAGAACAAAATACCATAAGTAGATTTGTTAAATTATCAAGGCGTGTTTTGCTCTATCTGAGTAGAACTAAGTGCAACCGGGGGGGGGGGGGGCAGCTTTTGAGCAAAGCTGTTGCCTTCCCAAGAACAGAATTTTCTTGAGCTTGTCAGGATAGGACGCACAGTCATTGTGTTTCTGAATCAAAAACTGAGCTCAGTTCACATACCAGCTCAGCAGTGTACAGTATTTATTAGATGGCCTTGGGTAAAGTCAGCATCACTCCGCCTGTCTCCTTTCCCTAGAATGGAATAATGAAATCTAATTTGGATGAGTGAGATAAGAGTTGTAAATCACCTGGCATAACAAAATGCAGGAGTGTTATCTATACTTGGCGCCTCTTCTGTGTGGCACTATAATGTTGCAGATACAAGGCAATAAATCAGCTGCTTATCCAGGCTAGAACTGGGTTTCTGGACTTTCTTAATAGTTTTATGATATGTTTTAAGAGTGTGAACTTTATATTTTATACTTTCTCCATTTAGTAATTATAGATATGAGATTATTACAGATACGAGATTATTACATCTATTCCTTTCTCATTGATGGCTTTTCAGTCCGGATAATTTCAGAGCTGATGTTTAGCTGAAAACCAGTGTCAAACCAGAAGTGATATCAAATGTGTCTTTTTTTTTTAAAGTTTTTTTTTGCTTTGATGTTTGTTTCAATGAAAATAGAAGCTGCCAGTGGGAGCTTCCCTCCTTGGGCGATAGGAACTTGTGGGGGGCGTGATTTGGTAAGGTCAGGTTGATGGTAAGGTAACTGCTTTCTGTCTGTCCTGACTGGGATCCCCCCAGCTGTTGTTTTCATTGGGGAAAAAAAGGTGGAAGCAAAAAAGACATCGTGTCTGGTTTGACTCTTGGCTATTACCATTGAGGCAGCAGAGTTCATTTGTTGTTGTTCAGTCGTTAAGTCGTGTCCGACCCTTCGTGATCCCATGAACCACATCCCGCCAGACCTTCCTGTCCTCCACTATCTTCCTGAGTTCGCTCATTTTTATGTTTGTTGCATCGGTGATGCTGTCTAACCATCTCATCCTTTGCCTTCCCCTTCTCCACTGGCGTCACTCCCATGAAGCGTGGGTAGCGGGTCGCTACGGGTGACGCGCGCAAAGGGTTAACGCGCACCCCCCCCATGCCTGCCACCTCCGTCACCCTAGCCACCTCCGTCGCCAGCCTCCCCCCCCCGAAAACGGTCTGCGCATGCGCGAAAACACTAAAAATACCCAGATTGACGCTTGGGCCTTCAGAAGGCTCTGGAGCGCCGGCCGTTCCGGACACTCCAGGAGGCCGGCTCCTGGGCCGGCCTCGGAGTGTCCGGAGGGCGACGCGAAGGGGCGGGGGCGGCACCCCCAAAAATCGGGGGCGAAATTCGGGGGCGTCACGGGTGACGTGCGTAACCCCGCCTTGGGGTGTCGCGCGTCCTAGTGACGCCACTGCCCTTCTCCTTTTGCCTTCAGTGTTTCCCAGCATCAGAGTCTTCTCCAGCAAGTCCTCTCTTCGCATTAGATGGCCAAAATATTTGAGCTTCAGCCTCAGTACCTGTCCTTCCAGGGAACAGCCAGGGTTGATTTCATTTAGGATTGACTGATTTGATGATCCATGAAGAGGAGCAGAGTTCATAGGGAGTCAGAAACTAACTTGCTACACAGAGAAAGTGACACCTCAGTCTTCTGGGTGGGCTTCTGCATAGCTCAGACCTATGCCTGGGAAGTGGCCCAGAGTCAATTCACTTCCCTCCATGTCTCAGCACCTTGTTTCATTCCTGCCATCATCTCTGGCTGTAGCTTCTATGTGAAGGGACAAAGAAGCTCAGCGTCAGGGGGGGGGGGGAGAGGCTCTCTGTGTCCCTGCTTCCCCCGACTTTGTGTATTCCTTCTACTCTGGACTGGATATAAAGGACACTGTCGCAGGTCAATTGTCAGAACCTTTGTGGTCAAGTGAAAGAAGTCAACAGATGACTTGAAAAACAGAATGTAATTGTACAAGGAGCAGTTTTGGGGAATCTAGTTACCTACCTTTGGTAGTAGTTGGTGAACCAAAGAGCTCCATTGAAAAGTACATGCAATGCCTGGTTTCAACAGCAGATTGCAGTATTTAACCATAAAGGCGATACGCTGGCTTTATGGCTATAATTGTAAAGGCTGGCAATACTGGACAAGGTTTCTACTATGAGGAAATATGGCACTAGGCTTGGGCTGCAATCCTAGACACACTTTCCTGGGAGTAGGCTCCCTTGAATGCAGTAGAGCTTACTTCTGAGTACACGTATGTATGAGGGCTTGGTTAATAAATAATTTTCCTGGGTTTTTTTGTAATGAGCAACTGTTACCCTTGATTTCTCCAATTCTTCAAGGGAGAAAATCTCTCCATGATCATCATAATAATATACCCTAGGCCTGCAATGATTAAGCAATCCAGTAAGTCTGTAAAATCTAGCACCTGGTTAATCAGGTCTTGCACCACCCATACTAACACCTGAGCCAACCGGTTGAATGTTTATTTTTATTTATTTTTTTATTTTTCACATTTTTATACCACCCTTCCTCCAAGGAGCTCAGAGTGGTGTATATATTTCCTCCCCTCCTTTTGTCCTCACAACAACCCTGTGAGGTAGGTGGGGCTGAGAGATAGTGACTGGCCCAAGGTCACCCAGGAAGCTTCGTGGCTGAGCGGGGATTTGAACCTGGATCTTCCAGGTCTAAGTCCGACTCCCAAACCACTACACCATCCTGGCTCTTGAAGCTCTCGTGTTGAAGCTCTTGGTGCTACCTGCCTTGGCTGGCCTAGATGTCATAAACAAGGCCCAACTGGGTATGCCTATTGGTGTTGGGGTGTTTTCTTGCCATTCTGAAGTGTGGAGGGGGTTTAAATTGTCGTCCTCTTCTCCGACTCCCTTAGCCTTGTTCTCTCCAGTGAGCAAGGCCACCCTCTGACTGTCATCACGAATCTCTCTGGACTGTGGCGCAGCAAGCCACACATGTGCAAGGGCCTCCCTAGATTCTGCTGGCCTCATCTCCTTGTCTCTTCTTGCAGGAGAGCAACCCAAGTGAGTTCCTCAACACAGCTGGTAAGAACCTGCTAGAAGAGAGCAGTTGTATCTGGCTGACCACGGTGTGTTTTAAAAGGTCGGTGTTCCAACATGCTGTTTGTTCTTGATTTATTATTGCAGCAGCTGCTGTTTAATACTGCATTGTACTTCTGTTGTTATATCTCCAGCTGCAGCTCATTTAGCAAAGAGCATTGAACATTTCTGACAATGATCCAGGATGTATCTCCAGGAGTGATGACAAGAGAGAGAATGAGTGCATTGAATCAAAAAAGATGAAGAGGCAACTGTGCTTGACCCCAAGAGTCAAGTCGTCGTTGTCATGCTTGATGGAAAATAAGAAGGAGCCAGTAAGGCTGCGTCTCATGAACAACAAGGATATTTCAAGGCACAGGAAAGAAAAACTCCCTGACTTGTACTCCTAACTTACACCATTCCTACTATGTTGTATTCAGGCACAGTGGATTAGCTGTCCCCTTAAGCACAACTTGGCCCTCTAACCCCCTTCTGTTGGCATAGAAAAAACCCTGCTGCAGGTTGCTCTAAGAGCCCTGCCAGAGAGCGGTATATAACCCTGTTCCATTGCCAGCCCCTGCGTGCAGTAACAGATAACACAACTACTCCCACCACCACCCATTAAAAAGATAGCTTTAGATCCACAGATGTTGGACCTAGAGAGAGCTCTGCAGCTCAGAGCCCAGAGGGTTCAGTTGGTGCGATAGGGTCTTGTGAAAGTGGAAGGGGTCCTTGTCTAATAGCCATGAAACAGCAGCCCAAGAAAACAGTGTTGTCATCACCTTCCATCTATGACAAATAAGAGTTGTGACTAACACATAGGTTAATGCTGTGATCCAGCAATTTGCTTCATGAATCCAGGCTGCAATGCATGCATCCATCCGCACCTGTGGACCTATCGCCTCCATTACAGGTGAGCAAATAGTCACCACACTCTGGAGCTCCATGTACTCCACATGCTCAAAGTCCCACAGAAGCATAAATACAAGACTTGTATTAACAGCAAGCTTTTGTTTTGTTTTTTCTAAAATGAGAATCTGTTGTTATCAGTTGAGACTTAATATCCCTAAATAAACAAACTAGAACTATTTTGGCTCTATTAAAAATGCAAGTTTAATGGACCATCCATTCTTGTCTCTGTCTACAAACTCTCATTAATCTCAACATCTCAACTCAATATTTTCTTGTCTGCTCAGAGAAAACAGAGAGCTGTTTTTGTGAGTATGCTGGAAATGACATTTAAAGGTAAAGGTGACCCCTGACAATTAAGTCCAGTTGTGTCCGACTCTAGGGTGTGGTGCTCATCCTCATTTCAAAGCCGAAGAGCCAGCGTTGTCCAAAGACGCCTCCGTGGTCATGTGGCCGGCATGACTCTCCTTGCTGCAGCGTGTAGCATGCAGCTGGGACACGGAGCGCTGTTTACCTTCCCGCAAGCGGTACCTATTTATCTACTCGCATTGACATGCTTTGGAACTGCTAGGTTGGCAGGAGCTGGTCAAGCAACGAGTGCTCACCCCGTCGCAGGAATCGAACTGCCGACCTTTCGATCGACAGCTTATGGTTCAGCGGTTTAACCCACTGCGCCACCCGCTGGCCTGGAAATGACGTTTATTATAGCCCAATCCTATCCCCTACCATTGATAACAACAATGCAGCCGCACCAATGTGGTGAGGGCTGCATCCAATGATGGGGGGGGGGGCGCAATCAGGAGGTCTGGGAGAGGTAAGAAAAATATTTTCCCCTTACCACTCCATAGGCTTCCTGGTGGCCTATAGGTCTCCTTAGATGTACATCAGCTATTTTGCTGGCGTAAGTCCAAGGAGCGAAAAGAGGAGGGACGGATTTAAAAAGGAGGCACACTGGTGCTACTGGGATCCACCCCTCCCTCCATGACACTCCCCTGCCCTCCCCCCTTCTCACCTGAAACACCCCAAATCTACCACCCCACCCACTTACTAGGAGCAGCAGATCCTCCAGGAGCCACTGCTGCCCATTGGTGGCCGTGGCCCAGAAGTGCATGGTGGTGGCCCAGCTTTCACACCAGCACAAGGGGCCTTGCACTGTGGGAACAGGAGTACCAGCAGCAGCAGCACAAGGCCCAGGTAGGACTAGGATGCAATCCTACTCATACCTGGGAGTAAGGCTAACTGAACTCAGCGGGGCTTAATTCTGAGTGGACATGCCTCAAATTGCACTGTTAGTGACACTGATATCAAAATCTAATGATGTCAAGCCTTTATTGAGCTCTTGGCCATTTTTAGATACTTGCCCTGCCCTATTTCTTAAAAACATATGAAGCCGTGACTTAGTGGTACTTACATTGTCTTTAAGTTATCTCTGGTGTCTTTTCCTGTGTATAGGGAAGACAGTTAATGTGTATCCATCTGTACACATCTCTTTAGTAAAACTACCGTATTGGTCTGAGTATAAGACTCACTTTTTTCTCCTAATTTAAGTTTTTAAACTAGGGGTGTGTCTTATAATCAGGCTGTTGCAATTTAATGCCAGTGATTTAATTAAATTTTTTTAATAGCACCAAACTTTAAGGGTGCATCTTGTAATCAGGTGCGCCTTATACTCGGGACAATACGGTATATTTAGATTTCAGTCTTTATATGGTGTGTTTCATTTCCTTTTTTTTATGGTGGAAGCCCAAGGTTTAAAAACTTAGGATTTCCCCTAGTGTGCCCGAAGTGAGTGCCAAGAGAGCCTGGCAATCTCCTTCATGTTTAACTTCACTATAACTTTTATTCTAACCCTAAGAAAGAAACCTGCATGGGCTGGAACCCATGGAACCATTTTTCCCCAAAGCTGGGATGGGAAAAGCATGCACGAGCAAATATGGCTCCCTTGTCCATATGTTTCCTGTATCATACAGGCTGGGCACTCCCATGCACAGCTGGGATGGGGCAAGAAACCCAAGCAAAGGCAGACACCTTTTGTCCCTGCACAGTGGTGTGGCGCTGACCGGTAGCATGTCAGAACACATGTTTCTCTCTTGTGTTCAGTATGAATGCGTGATGCAGCCTTTAGCTCAACACAAACCAAACCAATAGTGTCGCTAGGGTTGGTGACACTTGGGGCAAGATCTCATGGTGTCTCCCCATGGACCTCCTCCCATACCAGTCCACTCGATGTGGAGGCCTCCTGCGAAATATTATCCCCGTGCAAGTTGCAGTGGGAATCGGGAAAAGTTGAAAACCCATTTTCTACCAGTGGTGCATTTTCACACCACCGGTAACAAATAGAACAGAAAGTCATTTTGATGTCACCCCTTCCACCCCCATGTGACGCCCCTGAACCATACATACACAAAACATTTATGCAAATGTTATTGACTATACCAGGATCGGATCATCTTCAGGATTGTGGTCATAAAAATAAGGATACAATGCTTACAAATGTTTAAAAACATGTATTAAAATGCTTTATAAGTCTCCTAAAACACACATATGTGTGAATAAAATACTTTAAAAGTCTACTTTAAAATACAATAAAAGCAACTTTCAAACACAACCAGCATGACGTTGCATTCACAGATTCCCTACAGTTGGATCCTTTAGCAGACATTACCCCCCAGTGGGTGCCCCCACCCACCCAAAGGTAGCAGTCTACACTCATGAGGTCTAGAAGCTCTTCAGGAAAAATGTCATGCCAGATTTATGTGCACAAAAATTGAAGGCAAGCAGCCTTGACACATTGCCTGCTGCAAGAGTAACCTCATCCTTTTTTGCAAGGGTTGAGAAAACAAAGGGCCGAGGAAAGAAGCAAGACAGCGTGTGCGAACGGAACGCTTAGAACACAGGTTTGTCATCATTCCTGCTCTTTTCTGCTCCTTTGCAAAAATGTGCACACTCCATACCAAGGGCTTAAGGTGGATAACTATACGTAACAAGGTAATACCATCAGGTAATTAAGCTGTCTCCTAGAACACCTATATTATGCAAACTCTTGCTACCTTCAAATTCCTGTTTGATACCCACCCTTTTTCATGAAGCCTTTGGCACAAGACCCCGGGCAGCCCGATCCTATCTAACTTTGGAGCGGTGTAGTGCTTTACTGCTCCAAAGCATCGCAAATGTGCCAGAAAGCATGTTTGCAATGACTCTAGAGTAAGGACAGCTGATGCCGAGGCTGGTAGCCCTTACTCTGCCGCTCTCCGGACCAGGCACCCACCGGTGGAGATATGTCCTGCACCGGCCGGTGCAGGGGCGGAGGGAGGGAGAACTGGGTGGTGAGGGAGGGGAGCCATTGGCTGGACCAGGTGGGGGGAGGGCAGGGATATCGGCAGTGCACTCTGCCGATATCCTAGGCCCTTTCCCAGTCCGGTTTGGCCTTACCCCGCCGCCTTGGATGTATGTCAGCTTCAGAGCTTCAACTGGCATACATCCGAGGAGGCCCATAGGCCCCAGGCAGCCCTACACTTGGGGAAAGGGACGAACATCCCCTTCTCCCAAGGTGTTCCTGGGCTGCGCCGGTGCGGCCTGGGAACAGACTCAGGAGACCATGGCTGGCCCTTTAGGCCGGCCACATAAAGTTGCGCAGGATTGCGCTGTTAGTCCCCATACTGTGAGTGCATTTTCTTCTGTTTATGCTGCCTCTCTGTTCTGTGTCAAATTTTAGATCCAAAGCCCCTCAGGGCAGAGACTTTCCTATTGTACTTTGTAAAGCACCACGCAGATTGATGATTCTGTAGGAGTAATAAATAGAACAATGATAACAAAAGACCCACTAAATGTAAAATATTATTACTCCTGTGCAATAGTCATTAAGGTATACAGGAATATGGAAACATGCAGGAAGGTTGCCTTCTAAGCCTGGAGGGTAGGGCAGAGCTGTAGGGAGGGGCTTCTTTTAATTTCACAGGGAATGCTATGAGCACATACATGTATGCCTCGCAGAAATCCCAATAGACAAGAATCGTTTTGGCCAATTAACTGTGGATAATTAAAAAGGAAGACTGTAAATGCTGAATAATTAATTTGAAGGAAATGCTGCTTGAAAAAAAAAAACTATTCGTTTCTCTTTGTTTCAGCCTCAAGCAGCCCTCCCTTTTGCTCCCCAGCAGTCCGCCCTCCACAATGCCAGGCAATTGAATGAAAATGATTCCTGTTTTGTTTTGCCGGCTATCGCTCAAAGCACAGGAGTGGGCGAAGCAGACATCCAAAAATAGGCCAGCCGCTCAATGGAGGAAGGCATCTGTAAGTACCGAAAACAGATCAATCATTCAACATATGCTTGTCCCACGCTGCATTAAAATGTCATACACACCGAAAAAATAAAAAAAGCTGATAAGGAGTGATGGAAACTCTATTCTTCCTACACATCAAGAATTATGCGTGCAAGAGTGAGTGGAAATAGCCTCTCAAGGCTGACAACAATGTATGGTTGCATGCTCTCTTCCATTATTATTATATTATTATTATTATTATTATTGATGATGATTGATGATGATGATGATGATGATGATGATGACTGTTCATTGCTTTGCTTGATTCTGGGACTGCCTGGGAAGCTGGCCAAGGGTGGTCTGACCTGGAATGATGCCACCAGAGGCCGTCTCGGGTCCGTCGCCTCTGCGCTACAGCCCCCCACCCCAAAAACGTCCTGTGCTCCTTGCATGCTGTCCTCAAGCCCTCCCACACGAGGTAAGGAGGGGAACGATCTACTTCTGGCTTCAGTGAGTGGGATGCAGCTCATGGCGGCTTGTGTCAGTGGTGAGTTGGAGGGAGGTGGCAGTGAAAGGCAACCCGAATCTGCTGCCCCTGCAGACCCCGAGCAGTCTGCCACTGATGCAAACCGCATCAGCCAGCCCTGAAACTGGCTGTCAGTCCAGAGGGGCCCACAGCAGGTGTGTGTTCCAATACAGGCAAGAGAACAGACAAGGATCAGAGGGCAGGAGGACAAAAGGAGGCCGGGGAGCCGAAGCTTCAACAGAAACACCAGAGCCGAGTGTCTCAGACCATGGAGGTGCCGGGGAGCATTGGTGGTGCAGGTGGCACCACAACTGGAAGCCCCAGTGCAAGGCGCACACTGGAGACCGTTTGCACATGCCCTGGTGCATGTTGTTATTTTGTATTAACTTTATGTCTACCTGATAACAGATCTCCCTGCAATGCCATATCATACTTATCAGAGGCTTAGCAGAGATGCTTCTTTTTTCAAAAGAACAAACAGAAGACAGCAGATAGGTTGTGCCTTTTCTGTTAGCAGGATTTCATTACGTCTCTGGTAATTACATGAGTTTAATGACACACTGACCCTTCACTTGTAAACCAGGTCCTTGCAGTTATCGTCCTAGTCATCAATCAAAAGGACCATAAAGGGAGCGGGTGGCTGGACCTCTGCTGTTACTCATCATCGCCAGCCCATAATAAGGCAAGTCCTGGACGTGGTCAGCCCTTGTCGAATAATTGCATGAGTAGAGAAGGCAGATGGTCGACAATATTCCCACTGCAGCTCCCTTCGCTCATGGTTTACAGTGAGATACAAAGGGTGGCCAGAGGTAGGTTGCAGAGCAGGAAGGAATTCCTTTGAGATCAAACTATTTCGCCTCATACCTAGTTTTATTATTTAAACTAATTGCCATAGGCAGAGGAGGGAGACATTTACACGTACAGTACAGTACTAGGTACAGAAGCTCTTACTCAGTCTGAATACTGGTGCCGGGAGCCACCCAAGGCCGGAGCTCGGAGCCGGTGGAGGTGAGATCTGCTGCACAAACGATTCCAGACTGCGCCTCTCGGGCTCCTGGGTGACTCCACCTCCCAAGGCAGTTTCCTCCTCATACCTGGCTGTAAGTTTCTATGAAAGCTCCTGCTGGGACAGACTTTACGGCACAATCCTATGCAACCCTTGAGCCGGCAGAACGCGGGTTCCGCCGGCGTGCACTGTTGCAAAAGCACCATCAAGCACTTTGCAACAGCATTCCTTCTAGGCGGGCCAGTGGAAAGGCCAGAGCCTTCCCGCTGGTGTTGTTGGGAGGCCCGCCAGACCAGGTAAGCCTGCGCGGGGGAGGGCGGGGAGGGGGTCGAATAGGTCGGCGGAAGGGTGGAACGGGTTGACGCTGGGGGCAGGGGAGTGAGTGGATCAGGCCCAGGAGGGGAGTGGGATCGGCAGCGCTGGTGTGTGCTGTATCCTACCCCCCTTCCCGGGCCTGATCCACCGACACGGATCAACGCGGAGTTTTGCATGCTGCATTGTCCCCTTGCGATATCGCTGGCACAGGTCCGAGTTGACCCTTTGCCATGGCTGGGGCTTACCCCGGAGCAAGGGGACAATGCAGCATGCAAAACTCCCCCACATGCAAAACATCCCCCCAGGATGCAGCGCAGCATGCACCGGTGCTGCTGTATGGCCATGCGGGAGTTTAGTTAGGGTTGGTCTCTTCGTTTTTCCAGGGTGGGAATCACCCTTCCTATACGGTTCTTACATCACTGGAGAGGCATGAGAAACAGCTACTGGGAAGTAGCTCGTGCAACACCGACAGTAACTGTGAATTGACCCAGATAGTCAGTGTGCCCCTTAATGTAGTGCTCTCTGTGTGCGCATGTGTCCCAAATTTGGTGACTTTCTGGTCAGGCCTCTGATGCTGCTATGCCCTGCTACCCACACAGACCTCCGAGCTTTTTATATCGAATTGTGGTTTTCACAGACAAAGCTTAAATGTCCTCAACGTTGCATTTGTAGTATAAACCCTGGATCAAATAAGGAGAGCATTCACTGTCTCTGTCTGTACATGTGCCTTGTTTGCCTTCTCTCACCACCAGCAGAGATACAGCATGCCTTGAGGTCTAAAAGCAATAATTGTTCCTCTTGTTTTGTAAACAGAATTTAAAAAAAGATTGAAACCAGTTTAGAGATTAACAACCTCCAGCTGTTTCTCTGATGATTAATATAAGCACATTCTTAACCTACTCATACCCCTTAGTTCAGATGTTATTCTCCCATGTATTTTTCCTTGCCAGGGCATAATAAATTAGGAATCGTTTTGCACGCGCGCACACAATACACACACACACACACACACACACACAGTCAGAATATTTTAAGCTGCTTATCTAAATTCTGCAACTATTTTTAGGTCAAAACCACTGCATTTCAGTCTGAAACCAGATAGAGCAAGCCATTGCAATGAAATAGGTGCTTAAACCAGGCCACTAAACAGACAGATTTATTTTGGAAGAGCCAGTTCAATATTTCCTCCCCAACTGTAAACTTCACAATTAAATCTGTGTTGGCTGTCATCTTGTTTTGTTTTAAAGTTTATCTGGAATCTTTGGATTGAGAGGATTTGGAGAGCCAAATGTAAAACTGGAGGGGTTTTTTTGCTCCTGGAAGAGCTTGTGAAATAAGCTATTCTATCATTGTTTGATGCCATTCTGCTTTCTGTTTCCTTCTAAATAAATGAACAGATCCAATAAAATGGTACTAAATACAAAATCAAATTAAGATATGTTTGCCAAATCAATTTTAAAAATGAGGAACACAGCAGAACTGTGATATTTAGTCTCTGGAATTCTACAGAACATTAGGCAGGTTATTTATTTCAAGCAACGATCATATACAAAGAAAGGCCAAGCCAATATGGGGGCAAAAAATCCAATAGTAGGAATGTATTTTTAAAGTTTTTTAAATTATTTTTACGGGGGGGGAGGGAGGTACCATTATTGGAGGAGGGGTAATGTTGGTCAAGTATCCCAAGAGCGTGTGCATAGGAAAGGCGGCATATAACAGCGCAATCCGACTTAACTTTTGTGCCAGTGTAACCAGAGGCGCAGTGAGAACGGGAGGCCCCAGAATGGAAAAGGGATTCAAATCCCCTCCAAGAGAGGAATTCAAAGGGGATTTGAATCCCTCTTCCGTTCTGGGGCCTCCAGTTCTCACTGCACCGCTGGTTACACTGGCACAAAAGTTAAGTCGGATTGCGCTGTAAATCTTTTAAATAAACTATTCAAGGTGAGTAAATAATAATTGCTTAACCGAGGGGCTGTAGCTCAGAGGTAGGTTACCTGCTTGACATGCAGAAGGCCCCAGGATAAATTCTTGACATCTCCAGTAGGGCTGGAACACATCCCTGCCCGAAACCCTGAAGAGCTGCTGCTGTTGACAATATTGCTCTGGATGGACCAAAAGTCTGACTCGGTAGAAGGCAGATTCCTATGTTCCTATGAGAAAATCCTTCAAACAATAAATGACATTAAACAACAGCACCAAAATGGCCATCCGCAGCCCCACAAGCAAGAGACTCTCCCTTTCCTAGCTCCACTCAGAGAAACTCAGAATTCCATTCCAAAGAGAGAAACAAAACAGACGTAACCCAAATAAGGCATACTTAGGCAGATACTGTACTTGTGGGGCCTACAGTAAACCATGTAGGAGCTTTCTGCATGTCAAAGTAAGAAGAACTCCACTAGACAAGCTTGGTTTCTATAAAGAGTGATAGCTTTCATGGCCAGCAACAATTTTGTAAGAAATAGGGAACACGGGTTTAGATGCCATGTTAGAAAATGTATTTAACAGAACACAAAACACACAACGTTTTGTCCACTTCTGTGGACGTCTTCTGGTGTACAGCAGCACCGTGCTAGCAAGATGTAAAATGCACTGGGTGCCACTGAAGAAGGCTTTAACTGTCAACAGTAACAGAAGAATGGAATCTTGGTGGTGACCTGAAATAACCCTGCAAGGATGTAGCTCAGAGGTGCCTGAGGACATGCTGTAACTGCTAGGAGTGCTCTTTCTTATGTAATATGGGAAGCCAGATTTTATCTATGAAAGACAGTTCACGTTGTCTGTTCATGAGATCTTGGTTTTTTCGTCTGCTTATTTGTATTGCTTCATGGTTAAATCTTTGTCTATTCTCAGAAACATTGAATAAACACTTTGACTTCTCAAATTGAATAGTATGACCTGTATTTTTTGCGTGGTCTGCCACAGCTGATCGTTCTGCTTGAAGCAATCTGGTGATTCTCTCGTGCTCTGTAACTCTGGTGGCAATCGGGCGTTTAGTAGTGCCTATATAATCCTTCCCACACTCACATGGGATGCTGTAGACCCCAGGATTCGACAGAGGGGGTCTCGGATCGTTGGGGTTGCGAAGTAGTTGTTCCACTTTAACTGTTGGTTTAAAAACCGTCCTTATGTTAAAATGCCCAAAAACCCTAGCTATTTTATCTGTTGTTCCTTTAATAAAAGGTAATACCAGCCATCTTTCATCTTTTTCTGTAGTCTTATCTGCAACAGTCTTGACTGTCATTTTTTTGTGATATTTGCTCCAGGCCCTATCAATTTGTAATTTGCTGTAGCCATTAGCTCTCAAAGAATCGTAGATGGTCTTTTTCTCTAATGATAAAGAAGGGGCATCACAAACTTGTATAGCTCGGTAGTTCAGGGAATTGATCAATGAGCCTTTTTGTGCCGGGTGGTGATTAGAGGTTTGATGTAAGTATCTACCAGTATGAGTAGGTTTTCTATAGGGCGCATGTAAAGTCCTCTTTCCTGGTGACTAAGACATCCAGAAATGGGAGAGAGCCATCAATTTCTAGTTCCATAGTAAACTGTATTGCTGGGCACAGACTGTTCAAATGATATAAAAAAATTCAACAGTTCAGCATCTCCATACTCCCAAACGCAAAAAATGTCATCAACATATCTTAACCAAATTTCAGGCCGATTCTTAGCTGTTTGTAGAGCCTGTTTCTCGAAGGATTCCATAAAAAGATTTGCCACCACTGGACTTAGTGGATTTCCCCTTGCAACCCCCTCTTTCTGTTCACGGAACACACCTTCCCACAGGAAATAGGTAGAAGTAAGGCAATGATGGAATAAAGGTATCAATTCCTTAGGAACAGTCAAATTCTCAATTAGCTCCATGGTTTCTTTAATGGGAACTTTTGTAAACAGAGACACTACGTCAAAGCTGACCAATTTAGAATTAGGGGTTAAAACAATATGCTTAAGTAGATCTACAAAATGGTATATGTTCTTGACATAGCTGGGGGTATTACCTACATACTGATACAATATTTTTGCTAGGTGCTGTGATAAAGCTTGGTTTCTGTCTACTGTGACCTGGTGATTTTCTCCATAATCAAAATGAACTGTACAACATGGATCCAGTCTAGTGAATACAACACCAAGTCCTTGTGAAGGGCAGCTTGCACCTTTTTAGCTGTAACGTCAAGTAAATATAACTCAAGGATTCAATACACTTATTTAGAATTTAGTCCCCAGATTAAATTTAGTCCCCAGAATTTAATCCCCAGATTAGGAACGTTTGGGCAAAGCCTTCACATAGAGTAGACTGTGGCTGCATTTCCACAACTTTAGTGAAGCCTGTTGGGCAAGCGGCCTTGTTTTTTCACATACCACATCTTTGAGGGCTCAGAGACCATCAGGCTAAAATTGCGAAAGATTGCTCTGTTGGGCTGCAGTCTTTTACACACCTACTTGGGAGTAACCTGCTGAACACAATAGGACTTCCTCACATGGATTATTGGATTGGGCTAGAGTGCACGGATATTAGATGTGAGAATTGCTTTTGAATACATAGTCTCATAACAGAATGCAACACTTGTATTGGGTTCCTTATATCAAGGCCCAATCCTATCCGACTTTCCAGCACTGATGCAGCCGTGCCAATGGGGCATGCGTTGCATCCTGCGGTGGGGGGGGCAGTCATGGAGGTCTCCTTAAGGTGTGTTTGTTCCCTTACCTCGGGGCTGCATTGGTGCTGGAAAGTTGGTTAGGATTGGGCCCCCAGTTTTGCACTTTGGGCTTTGTCTTTCTTCATTACTGATATGATGGTGCCACCCAGCTATGATTTCCAGAAACTGTCATATGGACCCAAATTGCATTTTGGCTGAATTTCCTCATCCAGAGTGGGATAGATTTGCCGGGCATAGAAAGTCAACTGTGTTGTCCTTGCTTATGGAATGATGGGTACAGTGGACCCCTACTCTCTGTGGATTTGGCATCCGTGGATTTGTCTCAACGCGGATACAGGGGTCCACTGTAAAACCCGGAAAAAATACCGTTAAAAAGCGGTTTCCTACACCTTTTAGATGCAAACCTCTGTGTGTTCTTGCTTACACAAGCTTAAATCGCATTCTGGAAGCCTCTTTCAGGTCACATGACTCCCCCTCCCTTTCCCCAAATAGCTCCAGAATGCATTGCAATGCAACACACAGCGGTTTGCATCTAAAAGGTATAGAACCCGCTTTTTAACCATTTTTTCTTTTTTAGACGTTTTACAGTTGACCCCAGTATCCGTGGATTTCAGCATCCACAGGTTTTCCGGGAACGGAATCCCCGCGGATAGTGAGGGCCAACTGTGTACAGTCTAGCCCAGGGGTGGTGAACATTTTGGAAAGTGTGTGCCCAAATTGGCAATAATGAATTTTGTGCAGCAGATCATTTACTATTACAGTATTATATTTGTACTTTACAATGAAACCGGAAGTGGGTCACGATCACTTCGGAGGGCCGCTCCGACGTTTGGGGAGGCCTGTGGAGGGGTCCACAGGCTCCCCACACACCTCGGAGGACCTCAACAGCCATCAACAAAGGTAAAAAAAAATGACCATTTTTAGTCCACGGCGGTGACAAAAAAAATGAGGGGAGTCCCGGTTTGGGGGGAGGGGAATCTGGCAAGTCTATTTTCATAGGTAAGTAGGAATTGAATCTGTATCTTTCTCATCTGAGCTGTTGTTGTTGTTGTTGTTGTTGTTGTTGTTGTTGTTGTTGTTGTTGTTAGTTAATATTTATATGCCGCTTTTCAACAAAAAAGTTCACAAAACGGTTTACAGAGAAAATCGAATAACTAAATGGCTCCCTGTCCAAAACGGGCTCCCAGTCTTAAAAAATGCAGAAGAACACCAGCAAACAGCCACTAGAAAAGACAGTGTGTTGGAGTGAAGAGGGACAGTTACTCTTCCCCAATTGAAGAGTACCAATTGAAAAAGTGCCCAGTTAGCAGGGTCTAGTGAACCACACTGGAATCAGGGCCTTCTCTGTGTGTCCACTTCAAAATGTCTGGAGATATATATGATGAAGTAGGTTATTGCCTACAAATGCTCTTGCCAAAATAAGAGTCTTGTTGATCAGACCAGGGATCCATCTAGCACAGGGTTCTCAACCGGTGGTACACATACCACCAGTGGTACTTTTGGGTACATCTGGTGGTACGCAGCCAGTCTGAAACCTGACCCCCCCCCCAATGGAACTCAGGAGCAGAGGTTTTGGACGCCGCAGAGCTCGGGAAAGCGCCGGCAAGCAGAGGTGAAGCGTGTGAGTTTCGTGCACTGAAAAAGGCTCTCCTGCCCACCCCAACCCTCGTACCGGTGCTTTCCCAAGCTCCACGGTGTCAGAAACCTCCACTCCTGAGCTCTGTCAGTGTCCAGTACCCGGAAGTGATGGGCAATGACGCCATCGCCTGTCACTTCCAGTGGAATGCCAAAGGATCCCAGCGGCGGCAGTTGTATACCGAGAGGTTGAGAACCCCTGATCTAGCACTTCTCAAATTACAGGGGTGGATCTGGCCCCTGAACTATTTTGATGGCTCCTTAGCTATTGTGTTTTAGAAGGCTGTTGGGGGCCCATAATTTGGCTGAAAATGGGGTAAGTCGGGAGATGGGATTTGTAAATTTAATTAAGGCCTCCAACACCCATTTTCTCCCCATAATCTGGGCCCTGCTATCTTGTCTAGCCTCCTGGTTCCATCAGTTTCAGTCAGACTTCTCTGGGTAGCCGGTGGTGGCACAGCATGAATGCCCTGTTGTCTAATAAATATAACATCTGGTCAGGCCACATTTTAGTTCTTAAATTGGGTGCTAAAGACCTCCTAAGTAGTTGTGGAACTGCAGATGGGGAGTAAGAACAGGGGGGAAACAACCACTTAAAGATAAGAGGATGATAGTATGAAAGGAGATTTAGCATTTGTTCATCCTGCTTACATTTCCTGGCCTTGAGTCTGTCTTTGTTGGACTTTGCTCTTTCTTGGGTTTAATGTTTAACTAACTAATGTCCTGTACTAGCCAAGGATGGGCTTACATAGTAATCAAGTTGCAAGGATCTGTCCTTTTCATCTCCTTAGACTTTTATTCACACAAAGAACTAATAATATGCAAATTGTAGAACAACAACAGCAACAACAACAAAGACAATAGAGTCCATTCTGCAGGGCTCCTGGAATACCAGGTTCTCAGGCACAATCATGTTGATAAAGAGGATAAGCTAGGAAGAACTCTCTCTGCTGCAAAGAATAGAGAATTTGCATTATAAGACTACAGTTTAACAACATGGTATTCCCAAACACTGGCAAAAACATGTTTTCCCAGCAGAGAGAGTGAGATGAAGTTGTACACACAGGCAAGGATGCCTCTGCCATGCTACCCATCAACTCACTGAAAAAATAATAAACAAGAACAACTAAAGGTGTCAGTTGCAAGGCCTCACTATCAAGGATGCCCTAATTTCCCTTTTGTGTTGATCATTCAAGCAATGTGACAATGGGGCAAAAGTCATGTGAACTTATACGAATGAATACATGAAGCCACCTTATGCAAAGCCAGACCTTTGGTTCAGCTGGTCGTCTTGTCTGTACTGACAGGTAGCAGCTCTCTGGGTTTCCTGGCAGGGGTCTTGCCCAGGGGACTGAGCTTCAGATCTTCTGCCCTCCCATAGGCCATACATAACATACACCTTTATGAAACTGCTTTCTTTCAGTTTCAGCACTGTTAAGGCTGAGCTACATTACAGGCAGAGGCTCTGCCGCCGCCTCTGCCTCCGCGCTTGGAGTGGGGGAGTGTCTTCCCGCCTGTTGTCCCTCCTGTTGTCCTGCCTTCTTAAGAAAGCGCAGCTGTGATTGGCTAAACACAAGCGCACAACGATTGGCCGAAACCTTGCAGCCTCGTCTGTGAACCGTCTTTCTTTAACTTCAAGAACAAGTTTTATATCATTATCCCAGCAGGAGTTTGTGCTATTTTCAGTATTTCCCGCCACTCTCGTTTTCTCTCTCGTCCTGTGCTTTCCTCTGGGAATAGTCTCTTTGGTGATAACCTCCAAGGTGATCCAAGGGAATAGTCTCAAAGGTGAATGTAACCTCCAAGGTGATTGGAGGTAGTTCAGATTGGCATGCAGCCACCCTTCCCCCCCTCTCCTACGATTGGTGGGCTGCAGTAGCTCCGCGATACGCCCCCTAGCTCTGCGAACATGCCCCCTCAAAAGTAGAATTCCAGCTTGAGGTACGCGCCGGCAGTGCGGAGGTCGCAGCGGCTCCGCTTGCTTCAAAAATCAGGTCAGAAGCTCCGCGACGCGTGTAATGTAGCTCAGCCTTCAGAGGAGCTATTCTTGCCTGACTTGTGTCACACGCTCACCACTCCTGAACCGTCAGGAAAAAAAGGAATGTCTTCAAAAGGAGACACCTTTAAAGACTCTATATTAAATTATTCCAAATCTATCAAGATTCCCATTCATGGAACTTCACATGGATTGTAGTCCCATGAAGTACCTATGAATCTTTATCACTTCCAGAAGCGACATCACCGGGGGTGTCACGGGGGTGCCGCCCACCCCTCCCGCGGGGCCTAGCTACGCCTCTGGCAGGGCCCACCTGTGTTGTATAATGTGGTGACCTCGCAGCATAGTCTGCCCTGCAAAATGGGGCAGTTTTGAAGTATAAGTTCCCAGAAAAGCCCAAGGGAAAAGCAAGAGAAGCAGAAGAGAGCAGCCCTGTCCAGAGAGCAGCTGATGTGACTTGCTTTCATGGAAACACTACATTTTTTAAATAGTTGCCCATTACTGACCTATTGATTATAAATTATCCAGGGTGCTTAACTGGCTAACATTCCTCAGATTAGTGTAATCCACCCAGCTGTTCCAGCTGTGCATCCCCATGCTGAAAGAAAACTATTAATTGGTGAAATCCTCTCCCCAGACTTTTACCGTCAGTAGGAATTTTGCCACTGACTTTGCTCAGACCTGAGCCTCTCAAAGTGACAGCTGACGTCTGGATATGACATTTTTAAATACCCTACCAGAGTCTCTCCCAGTGTGCCCAAACACCTTGGCCTGTAGCTGCCACTCAAAGGCTTTACTCCTATTTTTTTATTTATTTAATATTTAGCACACTTGACCTCCAAGCACCACCTCAGTGCAGCATTTTATCTTCATGAGAATCCTGTGAAATAGGTCAGGCTTCAGAGGCCCTGTTTAGAAGGCCGGTGCCTGTGAGGATATTTGTGTGGCTGCAAAAGACAGGGCCTGTTTGGTTGTGGCATCTTTTGTAGATAATGCAGGAAATCCGGGCTAAATGCTGCTGCTGTTTCTTCTTTAAGTGTGTTTTTGACATTTTTATACTGTTTTCTGATTTCATAAAAGTTGGAGCTACCTCAAGTTTGAGAGCGGTAGTATGAAAATGTCTCAGAAAGAAATCAACCATTGCTGTTGTCTCCATTCAGTGGGATTGAGGGGATTATTTAAATAGTCTGGAGTGTAAGAACTTTGACGTTCCTGAGGAATCATTTCTTAGAAAGACAGTGTAGTGCAGTGTTTCTCAAAGTCCTACAGGGGAGGTTACTCTCTGTAAGTCTTCGCGGGGGTGGGGCAATGTCAGCGCTCCAGGATCGCCACCGCCACAAAACCGTTTTTGTCCTGCCACAAAACCTGGTTGTCCTGCCAGCTCCCCGAAGGGTCTGGGGGGGGGGGCTGCTGCCACCTCTGCAGGCCTCCCCAAGGCTCTAAACAGTGTTGATCATGTCAAAAAGCCCACTTCTGGTTTTGGGTTCGAAAACCGGAAGTGGGCTTTTTGATACGATCACATGTTTAGCACATTGGATAGGCCTGCAGAGGCGGCAGCAGTCGTTCCCCCCCCCTCCGGACCCTTTGGGGAGCTGGCAGGACAACCAGGTGTGCTTTAAAAAATGTTTTTGGGTCGGAGGCAGGCACAATCCTGGAGCACCGTCGTTCTTGCTGGCCACACCCCTTAAGGGGATATCGGCCACTTCTGGAAAAAGTGGTGAGTCGTGACCCACCACTTGCAAGAACCCCTGCTGTAGTGTATTGGTTAGTGCCTCACACTAAAACTGAGGAGCCCAGTTTTCAAATCTCCATTCAGCCACGCAGTTTATCTGGCTCGAGCCAGTCACTATCTCTCAGCTTGCTTAACCTACCCCTCAAGGCTAAAACAGGCTGGGAGAGAATGTGAATTTTTTTTTTCACATTTTTATACCGCCCTTCCTCCAAGGAGCTCAGAGTGGTGTACATATTTTCTCCCTTCCTTTTTGTCCTCACAACAACCCTGTGAAGTAGGTGGGGCTGAGAGATAGTGACTGGCCCAAGGTCACCCAGGAAGCTTCATGGCTGAGCGGGGATTTGAACCTGGATCTTCCAGGTCTAAGTCCGACTCCCAAACCACTACACCATCCTGGCTTCTTCTTTTTTTTTGCGAGGGAAGGGAACAAAAATGTACCGTAAATCATGGCCACTTCTTCCTGCACCCCGTTTTGGAATCTCCCCCAGTGACAATGGCAGTGTTTACTTCTAATTTGCTTGTTCTTATTAATACATTGGCAGAAGACATTATTGAGAGTTCAAATCTAACCTAACCTTTAGACTCGGCTTTCCTAGTGACAGGCCAGCCATTTATTAAAAGCCACCATTGGGAGTTTAGTGGAGATCATGATCAGTTATTATAACTAGTACACGCTGAAGAATTATTTTTCTTCTCTGCAGTAGAAACTGCCTTTGAAGAATGCTGAAGGAAAATAGTTTTTAAAAAGATTCAGTACAAGTACACACACAAAACCCACATACATGAGAATACCCCAAAGTATTAATCTGAAGTTAGATCAGGGTTACTTCAATAGGGACAATTAACTGTCACAAATTAAATGCCCGCATAGCAACTCTGTGGGTGAAACCAATCAGCTTTCAAGACTGCAAATTAGCTTGCAGCGGGTGGCACAGTGGGTTAAACTGCTGAACCATGAGCTGTCGATCGAAAGGTCGGCAGTTCGAATTCGCGACGGGGTGAGCTCTCGTTGCTTGGCCAGCTCCTGCCAACCTAGCAGTTCCAAAGCATGTCAATGCGAGTAGATAAATAGGTACCGCTTGCGGGAAGGTAAACAGTGCTCCGTGTTCCAGCCGCATGCTACGCGCTGCGGCAAGGAGAGTCATGCCTGCCACATGACCACAGAGGCGTCTTCGGACAACGCTGGCTCTTCGGCTTTGAAATGGGGATGAGCACCACACCCTAGAGTCGGACACGACTGGACTTAATTGTCAGGGGTCACCTTCACCTTTACCTTAAAATGATCACAGCAAGAGCAGTCTGTCCGCAGTGGGTGTCCGCTTCTCCTGCACAGCCGTTTCCTTTGACTTCCTGGTTCTTGTCATGAAGAGAAACCTGTACCAACATCTTTAGGTGTTGTGCCTGAGATGTTCACATTTATATTGCAGGAGAACAGTCCTTAAAAAGCTTTGAGTTTCTTGGGTCATCGCGAAACGTAGACTGTTGCAAAGCTGCAGCAGGGGGGCAATATGTGATCTGCAGGAGGGTAGTGCTGGGTGGGGTACATACTGTAACCCTGCCTGCCACTTTCCTCTTGCAACCAACCCTCTCCAGCTGCTTTTTCCCACAGTACAACACCATGCACTTGGAAACCCTGGCTAAGGGAAAAACAGTGTGAAGAGGAGGGGGCTGGATGCTGGGGAAAAACAACAGACAAGAAAATGATTAAGCACCCCTCCCTTTCCCACAAGCGTTCCCTGCAATTTGTACTTCCCCTGTCACTGCAGCTAGTTACTGGGTGTGATTTTAAACCTGTGTTACTATCCACACGTGGGGGGAAACTAGTTCATGCGCAGGGATCCTGTGCAGTGTTCCCTGTAAGCTGTGTGGCCATGTGGCTATGCAGCTCCCAGCCAAGTTCTGCGCAGCACAGAGCTGGGCAACCCAGAAGTTCGGCAATGACCCGTGACATCATCACCGAGTGTCCAGGGATGGTGTCACAACACAGTTGCAATGCTGTGCGCCAGAAGAAGGGGTCCCTGCACTGGCACGGATGGATCCCTTAGCTTAGAGGGAATATAGATCCTGTGCAGTGGCCAATGGCACAGCTTGTTGGTTCGGTGGGGAAAGAAGAGGGAGGCAAGGGTGAAAAGTGCAGCAAAACAAACTCTATTGTGGGGATAATTAACATTGATAGGGAAGGGGGAATTAAATAATGGCCATGCAATGTTGTCTCTTGACCATTCACAACTGCTGTTGCTAAGGTAAAGAAAGCAAAAGAGAGAAGAGAGGAGGAGAAAGGAAAAGGGTGTGTGTAATGGCACGAGTGTGCAGGGGGGATGGAAGAGAGAGAAACGACGTAGAGAAATTATGTGGGTTTCCCAGCGAGACCCGAGGTTGTCAAATGGAAGGAAAAATAAGTGGAAAAAGTTCCTATTGTTCATGCTATGGTAAAAGGCCATGGCTGGCTGTAAAGCGATTCTCTATAGCCCTGAGCCAAGGGCTATAGGCAAGGGGTGAGCCCCTCGCAGGCCATGAGATCCCTGCATCCACTTGAGGTGGGAGAGGTAGTCTCTCCCTCCAAATAAACACTCCTAACAAGCACGGTAGCTGCTCACACGGAGCCCACCCTGGGCGTCCCAGTAGTTTGGGCAGTTGGAGTAGCCGTTAGTTAGGAGAATTTGTTTGGGAAGGAGACTCGAGGCTATCCTCAAGTCTCCACGAAAGCAGTTCAAAGATAGAATGGATCAACTCACACACATACAGCACTCACCCCCAAAGGAGGAAAATCACAAGCACTGAGCGCATTGTCAGTTTGACTGCACACGGGGCAGACAATGAAAGATAGCGGAGAGTTGTGGATCAGTGGTAGCGAGGCTGCAGTGAAGATCAAGGTTACTGATCCGTATTTGCTGAATTTGAGTCTGATGCATTACAGGAGCCTCAGGGCAAGGGTGCCAAGATTGATGCGATTATCCTGTTTTAAAGTAGAGTTTAAAAAGCAGAAAGAGGGCCTTGAAGCAAGCCCCCAAATCTTAGCAGTGAGGGAGGGAAGCAAGGCAAACGAGCTGGAGCTGCTTTCCTGGGGAGAAGGGGTGCTGTGGGGCAGCGCACCAGGATGGCTGTTTAGCCCACGCTGGCAGAGTGGCTTTGGTTGCGCTCAGGGAGGGAAGTTGGGAGCCTGGGGGTCCTTGGCTTGTGGCTGGAATGGAGGTGGCTTCACGCAGTGGCAGCGAGTCAAATGCACAACAGACCAACAGCAAGCCAGGATGAAGGCAAAGGCGAAAGAGTGAAAAACGGGAGGGTCTAAAGACCCATAGGATCCTGTGGGCTTTTTTGTAAGATGAGCTAATCAAGGGACGTTTCCTTGCTAAATGAAGGTCCTTGATGAGGGCGTAGTGGCCACTGGCCAGCTGGCTCCTTAACTTGCCTCCTTGATTGAGTTTAGCCTCACCATGGAGTTGGTGAGGATGGCTTGAGTTGGAGATCCTTCTTGCTTTGCTTTTTTCCCCCTAAGTCAGGGAGCTCCTAGGAGTTGGCTTTAGTCACCACAAGGTCAGACTTGCTGTGCCAGTAAGGTGCAGTTCTCCCATGTTCCAATGGCAATCGGCTAAAAAGGCACCCACACCGCTCCCCACACGCCGCATGCACCCGGGATGCACCAGGAGAAGTGCAGTGTAGATCAGCCTTTAGTGTTACCTTTTACTCCCTGCTAGGTTGTAAACTTGAGGCTTTTGCAGCAACAGACACAAAGTCAATTACAGATGATCAGAACGTAGATTGGGATCTACTGGTCGATCTCTGGGCAATTAGCATTAGATTAAATTTCCAGTAGTTTTGACAACAGCAACTAAAACAGGTCATTGACTCCTTCCCTGAGCCATCTGCCTCCACATGCCCCACCTCTGTGCACCTGGCTCCGGCTGCTGGACCTGGGGGTCGTAGGGAAAATAAAGTCGATCCTGCAGGCCTGACGTCTGCCCACCACACCCCAAAAACGCAGCCCGGGGGGGAGTGTTGGATGTGCTTAAAACATTTCCTGGTGGGTTTTCCCCCTTTTGTTTTGAGCTTACTGTGTGCCAATATGGTGTGGGATGAAGAATGTGGGATTTGGAGTTGTGAGGCCCACTTTCAAATCTCCACTTATCCAAAGCTCAGTGGGTGGTGAGCTCAAAATGCTATAGAAGCTCTGAATAATAATGTTTGACTAATGACAGGTTTGAGGATCGGCTCCTCTCAGGGGTGACTAAAACCATTAGCAGGGTAACTCTTATTTATCATATTTGTATATCATGATTTATGCATGATGCGTCATGTATATTTATGTGTTTGCTGCTCTCTGAATAGATTCAAATGTTCAGAAGAAGCACATGGTACAGTCCTCCTGGGATTGCAATACTTCAGAATGCAGTTTGGAGAGCATACAGTTAAATGCTCCCTTAGGCCAAACATTCCCTGCACAGAGAAAACTAGCATGTCATGAAGAAGTGTTGACTGTACCACATGCTTTTCCAGGACATTTATGTAATTGGAACTATACCTGCTGTCACTAAAAATGACAGGCTCATTTTGAGTTCCATGATCTCCGCCCCCCCCCCCCGCCCCATAACATGGAATTCAACTTTTCACCTGTGCCTTGACATCACAAAGTTGTCCTTCCCCATATAGTTGATTGCCATTTTCAGAGACAAGTAATGCACAGCGTCATGATGTCAGGCACAGGGTAAGTTGAATGAATATTCTGGAGGGGGTGCAGGAAAGCCTACACTGGTCTGCCATTTTAAGCACAGCTCCATATTCTTTGTAATACATACTCCTCCTGCTACATCATGTAGAATGTCAGGTTTGGAATCCCAGTCCTGATCACAGCCCTTATTGCAGATATAGACCTATGCATCGTGAATAAAATAAAAATATTGGAGCAGGGTGAAAAGATCTCTTGAGAAAAAGCACCAGAAAAAAAAAAAGCAGGGATCAGGAAGTTGAGTTGACAGGGTGGGTGTATCTTGTAGTGTTAAAAAACGACTTGCATGATCCAGGAAGAGAAATCAGAAATGAGGAGCTTCCTTATGCTACTCGATGGCAGAGAGATTTTCAGAGCAAGGGTGCTGTTCAAAATAAGTTTCACTTAGAATTTCAACAGGGCTGAAATTTCATCATCACCATCATAATAAATGATTTATAAAAATGCATTTTATTTTAGTTGTAAATATTTAATCCCACCTTTCCTACACTGTGAGGAAAGTTCAAGGTGCCTCACAAATTTAAGAACATTCAATTAAAAAATGACAAATATTTCTTCAATTCTAAGACGCGTGTTTTTTCCCAATTAAGCATTTCAAAAAATGGGGTGTGTCTTAGAATCGAAGGTCTCCAAAAAGCACCCCAAAATGCTATCTTCTTACTTACTGGGGCTTGGGGGAGCTTCAGGGAGACCCTCTGCAGGCCTCCCCGATCTTCAGTTCGGCAAAACCCGGTGATTTTCAGCCATATCCGGTTTTCGCGAAAACCAGAAATGGCCAAAAATCGCTGTTTTTTGCCGAACTGAAGATCAGGGAGGCCTGCAGAGGGTTGCGCAGGCCTCTCTGAAGCTCCCCCAAGCCCAGGTAACGAAGGAAATGGCACTTTCTGGCAGGGCCACAAATGCTATGCAAAGGCAGTGCACTCAGTCATCCTCAGCTGCAGGAGACATGCTGGGGAGAGTTGGTGCTGAGCGGGTAGATTCAATGAAGGGAGGTGAGTCTTACAATCAATTTATTTTTTTTTCCCCTGCTGGTGGTACTGAAAGTAAAGGTGCGCCTTAGAATCAATGGCGCCTTAGACTCGAAGAAATACGGTAAATCTAATTTAACAAAATAACAGTGATAAACAATAGCAAATCAATCTAAAATCCAAAAAAGGATAACAGGAAGTGCAAACAGAACCAGATAAATTAACTTGGCTAGGCCAATTAAAAAATCAAAAGGCTAGGGCTAGGCCAATTAAAAAATTCTTGACGTCCATCTGAAGTGCCTGCTTCAGTGCTTCATTGGTATGGGAATTCCAAAGAGTAGGTGTGCCACAATGGAAAATGTGGTCACAGGTGACCACGAATCAGATTTCCAAAGACGGAACCCACATAGACCCTCCTTGGACACTCTCACAGAACAGATAGGCTTGTATGGAGAGAGAAGAGAGACAGTCTTCCACATATTTAGGAAAGACTATTAAGGGCTTTACAGGTCATCATCAGCACCACTTTGAATTGTGCTCCAAAATGTACAGGGAGCCGAGCCAGTACAGATGCTACAAAAGGGGTGTGACATGGGCATGACTCCTAGCTCTAGTTCGCAGCCTCATAGCTACCTTTTGTTTCTGAACAGTCTTCATAGGCAGCCCCATGTAGAGCCCCCCTAGGTTAATGGCCAAGGCATCAAACAGAAAGCTCCTAGCACCACCTTCTGGAATATATCCTCTAGGAAGGATGGGAGCCACTGTAAAACCGCACCAAGTCCTGTCCCAGCAATCCAGGAGGATTCCATGCTCAATGAGATCAAGTCTGCTGAGAGGCCCAGTAACAGCAACAGGGACACACCCTCCCTGTCCAGTTCCTGGTGTAGGTCATCACCAAGGCAACCAACAGTATCTGTTGAACCATGGCCTGAAGCCAAACACCCAAGTACCTTGCCCAAAAAATGGTACATTGGAGAATGGCTAATAATGTAGTTTTCTAGAAGGCCAAGGAAGGACATCTTAAGAAGACACTGGACTGCTGCCAATTTTAGCCAGGTTGGACAGGTTCCCTCAGCCAACGATATGGGCTAGGGCCGCTAGGCACTGTCCAAAAATAAAAAACGCAAGCGTCTGCCCACCATCTCAAACCAGAAGACAAAAGGAGAAGAAAGTTTCTTTTTCAGCATTGAGCCTTTCTACAATCCCTTAGAATAAATTCAGGCAGTTTCTAAGAAATAGGGAACATGGGTTTAGATGCCATGTTAGAAAATGTATTTAATAGAACACAAAACACACAACGTTTCGTCCACTTCTATGGACGTCTTCTGGTGTACAGCAGCACCGTGCTAGCAAGATGTAAAATGCACTGGGTGCCACTGAAGAAGGCTTTAAAGGCTGAGCTACATTGTTCACGGCTGCGTTGCGGCTGTGTTCCGTGCGTGTCTGGTGTCCCGCCCCCAGGTCAAACAGCAGGCTCTGATTGGCTGGACGTAGCGTGAATGCAGCAAAAGTCGAGCCCGGCTCGACTTTTGCTGCGTTCACGCTACGTCCGGCTAATCAGAGCCTTTGTTTGACCTGGGGGCGGGACACCAGAAACGCACGGAACGCAGCCGTAACGCAGCCATTAACAATGTAGCTCGGGCTTAACTGTCAACAGTAACAGAAGAATGGAATCTTGGTGGTGACCTGAAATAACCCTGCAAGTTTCAGGCAGTTTACATAAGAACATAAGAAGAGCCCTGCTGGATCAGGCCAAAAGCCCATCTAGTCCAGCTTCCTGTATCACATAGTGGCCCCACCAGATGCTTCAGGGAGCACAAGACAACAAGATAACCTGTTTCCCGTTGTCACTCCCTTGCACCTAGCACAGAGAAAACCCACTTCTAAAACCTCTAAAACCAGGAGGTTGCTTATGGCTTGTAACCTGTGATGGTCTTTTCCTCCATGTATCTGTCCAAACCCCTTTTAAAGGCATCCAGGCCAGGTGCCATCACCACATCCTGTGGCAAGGAGTTCCACAGATGAATTACACACTGGGTAAAGAAATATTTTCTTTTGTCCGTTCTAACTCTCCCTCCACTCAATTTTAGTGCATGTCCCTTGGTTCTGGTGTTGTGCGAGAGGGAGAAGAATTTCCCTCTATCCACTCTCTCCATCCCATGCATAATTTTATACGTCTCAATCATGTCCCCCCTCAGGCGCCTTTTTTCTAGACTGAAAAGCCCCAGACGCTGTAGCCTTTCCTCATAAAGGAGGTGCTCCAGCCCACGAATCATTCTGGTCACTCTTTTCTGCACCTTTTCCAACTATATCCTTTTTGAGGTGTGGTGACCAGAACTGAACACAATACTCCAGATGTGGCCTTACCATCGATTTGTACAGAGGCATAATGATATTGGCCGTTTTATTCTCAATCCCTTTTAATGATCCCGAGCAGCCGCACACTGGGTCGACACTTTCATCGACCTGTCCACCAGCACCCCAAGATCTCTCTCTTGATCTGTCACAGACAACTCAGAACCCATTAGCGTATCAAAAAAGAAAAAAAATTATGCCTGACCTGGAGATGCCAGGAATTGAACCCAAGTCCTTCCACATGCAAAGGATTTGCCCTGCCACTGAGCCACAACCTTTTCCCCAGAAAACAGAAACAGTTTCTGTTTAAAAATATTCCATTATTTATTCATGTTATCCAAAATGATTCTCAATGGAGAAACTGAAAGGAAAACAACAAAAAGGAACATAATTCCTTTATAGGGAATGTGAGCTAATAAGCATTCTCATCAACGTCCTCTACAGAATCACAAAATGTCCTGAGCCTTTCCCCCGTGATTGCCTGTGCAGTTTTAGAATGGGGCCAGAAGACAGGGCAAAAGGGGGAGCAAATGGGGGGTGGGAGCAGTTTCAGGCCTAGCAGCAGAGCTGTTTGAGCGCCCGCTCCCTTCCAGCGCAGTGATGGAAAGGCACTTCAGATTCCTGTTGAGTTTTCTGAGTGAGTCCAAAGGAGCTCAGCTGATGATAATTAGAGTCTGTTTATGGAACAGGAGAAGGTCTCCAGTTGGCTGCATGCCAACAGCCGCCACCGCCTTCCTGATGAATAAGAGGCCTGGTAAACATGTCTTTTAAAACACCAACCCACTGCATGGGGGTCTGCTACCCTAAATATTCCTACCCTTCCTCAGCTTTCCTGGACCAAACTCCTTGGTTCCATGTAAGTGGAAATCCTGAACACCACTTTCCCCACCTTCCCATTCTCAGGTACACAGTGAAAATACGTTGTGCTTGAGGAACAGGTTTTTTACTGTTAGTTCTTTTTCCCCCCATTCTAAATTAAAAAAAACATGCATGCTGTTGTCTTTAGCTCTTTCCAGATTGAAGCTTTTTAGTGCCTCAAGCACTGATTTTTGAACATGTGTAGGTGGTACTTATTGAAGTTGGTTTCGACACACAATTCAGCCTTCTCAAAAAGCCTCACTCTATCCATGAGGATTCTTCTAATTCTTATGAGTAGGACCTCCACGATATGTACTATCTTTAACAACAAGAATGGCTCAAGTACCGTGCCTGTTTCTGTACGCACAACACCATTTAGAATCTGGCACCTCAAATATGCTTCGCCCCCCTCAGGGACTTCTGACCTGGAAATGGAGTCACAGAATCAAAATTGGGAGGATGGCTGTAGTACCAGGAAGGGATGTCAAGTCCACAACAGGTCTCCTTGTGCATGCGAGCTGAAGGACCAGTGAGGGCCTCTGCAACTGTCAACTATGTGGGGAGGGAAACTCCCAGCTTTCTGTGAGCTGCTAGGAGGCAGGGGGTCCTACAGCCACTGCTATCTGAGGGCATGGTTTCCAACTGGATGCCCTGAGTGCGTGTGGGCTGCTGGTCAGCAGGAGCAACTGCCTAGCCAGAAATGATGCGCTTGCAAGGTGCGAACTGCAGCGCCCCCGTTCATTCACCCTCACCTCAAGGAGGGGGTAAGAATTCCCCGCCCTTCCCAACCACCACACAGAAGCCTCCAGTGTTGGACAACCACTGAAACATCCGGCTTCACTCCAGCTTCAGCTTGTATGACATTATTCAGCTGTGGTCAATGGAGGGAACTGCAAGGAGATCAAACTAGAAAGCATCTGATAGGCCAGAGTAGGTCATGTGAGGCCCCAACCCCTAGAAAAGCTTCCTTATCAAGACTATTAAGGCTGATTCACACTAGCCACTACGTTCGCGTTTTGCCTCTTTTTCTTCCGTTTTTTCAATGCTGCGTCTGACGCAGCATGAGCTCCCGACGCGTCCAGGAGAGTTGGCTCCTGTTGATCTTTTTGAAGCGCTCGCTTTCAGCTAACGTCTGTGCTAACGTTCGTCCGGCAGCCCACCAATCAGTTGGGAGGGGGAGGAGAGTGGTGGCATGCCAATCACAGCCACCTCCAATCATCGTGTGTGTTTCTTTCAAGGGTTCATTCCAGGTTTTGCCTCTTTTTCTTCCGTTTTTTCAATGCAATTTTCAATTTCAATTTGCAGTTTCCACCAAGACCAAGGTTAACGAGGGTAGCGCGCGAGGAGCGATCGAGGCAGGCGCTGACCTTCTCTGTATCTTAAGCATGAACTTCCGAGAGAGGGGAAGGGTCAAAGAAGGGTCGCTTTTTTGGCCAATCGGAGCGCAGTTCTGTTCACCGAATCACAGCTGCGCTTTCTTCAGGAAGGCGGGACAGAAGGAGGGACAACAGGCGGCAATCAGCCCCTGTTTCAAACGTCAGGAGCCCAGCTAGACGCACAGAAAACGAGACGGCAGGATAAGCGTTCCGTCAGAAGGCTAGTCTGAATCAGCCTTTAGCTGGGTTGATCTCCCCCCCCCTTCTTTACCTTCACAGCAGCTGAGTCTGACAGAGTGCTCATGTTATGAGGGGAAAGGTTCCCTTAATGACACCCCCAGGGTTAATTCTCTGATTTCCCTCAGTTTCATTGAAATCTCCCCCCATAGCCTTCTAAAAACAGTAGCTATTGTCACAATTTGTAATGGTACCAGCCCCCTGCCCCATCCCTCCTGTAATTGAATACTGATCTGACAAGGTTATAGGCTTACCCAATCTCCAACCGGGACAGAGTGCTAGACCTTTAGGAGAAGGAATGTGGGCACATATAGCTTGTAGCGTGAAAGGATTCATGGCCAGATACGATGTTCAACGAAACAGGCAATATGGGATTAAAAGCCATGTATTTTTCTTAAAAGGAACAATAAAAGTTTTATTAAACTTTAAACTTTAAAAGTTTTTATTGTTCCTTTTAAGAAAAATACATGGCTTTTAATCCCATATTGCCTGTTTCGTTGAACACATATAGCTTGTTAAACCTTAGAGCACAATCCTAGGCATGTCTACTCAGAAGCAAGCCCCACTGAACACAATGGGGCTTGCTTCTGAGTAGACATGCCTAGGTTTAACAAGCTACACCTGCCCACATTCCTTCTCCTAAAGGTCTAGCACTCTGTCCCGGTTGGAGATTGGGTAAGCCTATCCGTTGATGACTCTCTTCATTGCAGACTCGGGCCCTTTCTCTATGCAAGTCAAACGAATGGTATTCAGATATTAACATAATACATGCACACAGAGATCCACACACCGGCATGATTTTCTGCGTGCTACTGTGTAAACCATGAATCCAGGGCCAGGACCCGTCCAGTGTAGATGGTGAGGCTTTTAACTTTGAAAGTGGGATTAAAAAAAAAAAATCTGTTCGGTGAGTAAATATTATGTTTAGCAGTATTCAGAATCTCTGTGTGCATAACTATAGACATACAGATCAACAATCTGCTGCTGCTGCTGTACACCAGAAGACGTCCACAGAAGTGAACGAAACGTTGTGTGTTTTGAGTTCTATTAAATACATTTTCTTACATGGCATCTAAACCCGTGTTCCCTATTTCTTACAAGATCAACAATCTGTTCACTTTACATCTGGTGCACAATAAATGTGTGAATAGCCCTAGGCTGAAAAGAGAACTGAGCTCAAGCCTATGCATTTCTACTCAGAAGTAAGACCATTATAGACAATGGAGCTTACTCCTAGGTAAGAGTGGATTGGATTGCAGCCTATGAGTCGGAAAGGAACAGCGCTTGCAACTCCTATACTCTTGAAACCTCTGCTTTAGAAACTGTAGCTCTTATCCAGATGTGTGTAGTTTAAAAAGCAGCAGCAAAACCTCCACTCGTCGTCAACCATGAAGCTAGCAAGCATAGGGAGGGTGGTTACAACATGCTGGGATCTGTTGTAGGATAGCTGTGACTCAGTTTCAATTAAAGCCCCAGTCTTGCTTTGCAGGGGATAGGGCATGCCGAGCTGCACCTGGGCTCCAGGGATCAGGGTGTAGCGGCTTGCTCATCCCAGCTAGAGATGCCTGCCTTGAAGGGGTGAAAAGAAGAAAAGAAATGCCGCTACAAGAAGGGGAGCCGCCCCCCCCCCCCGGAACTACTTCTCTGACAGGTGCCCGAGTCTTTTTGCCTTGCAGAGTCTTCCTTCTCAGTGGGGATTTTAGAGTGAGGCTGCCACCCACTAACAGCCCAACCAGGATTAAACCCCAATACTCAGTTCTTCCCTCCCAGCCCCTGCTAACATGGTGAGTCTGTTGAAGGGGCCAGCCCTGCCCTTTCTCCCTCTGCATGCCTCCAGGTCTTCCTCTGCCAGCTTGACCCTCATGGGTCTAAGGAAGAAGCCAGGGGGTCCTGGATGTTCTCCTTGCAGCTATTCCCCTCTTCCTGGGGAGTGTAGCATCTGAGTGGTTGCCGGTGGCACTATAGGGTGCAGATCCCACCACTTGGGGCTGGCACCACTGGCAGCATTCCACCACGCAACTTTAAGGGGCTGAACCCCACCAACTATATTCGCTAACCACAGTGGTAGTGAATGGTAGGTCTGGAAGGTTGTCACTCTCCCTTGCTATTCTGGTACACATCCCAGTCTCTTCTTGGGAAGTCCTAATAATGAGTAACCTGGGAATAATGTCCACCCTAAAATACATAGTACCTGGAGAAGACATAAGAACATAAGAAGAGCCCTGCTGGATCAGGCCAAAAGCCCATCTAGTCCAGCTTCCTGTATCACACAGTGGCCCCACCAGATGCCTCAGGGAACATCTGACGTATTCTGACGGCCGATGACATATTCTGGCAACAAACCACCCGATCTTGAAGATATTCTCTAAGGCTTTCATGGCTGGTGTGATTCATTTAGATATTTATAAGACTATTTGGGTATTATAGTCACAGTGTGTTAGAAATTCCACTGTTCTTAGAGGTTCCAAAATTCCTAAAGTCCATAGAGTCTACAACAATCCAGTCCAAGGGGTTCTCAAAAGATTCTAAACATTTTAAAATTCTAAATTCAAAGTCCCTAAAATTCCTCAAAAAGCTCTAAGAGTTCCCAAGTTCTAAAAACCTACCACAGTGTGGGTGAAACGTGAGGAAATTAGAACGTTTGGGTTTTTAGAACTTTGGAACTCTTAGAGTTTTTTGAGGAATTTTAGGGACTTTGAAATTTTAGAATTTAATTTTTTTTAGAATTTTTTGAGAACCCCTTGGAGTTTTATAGAATCTGTGGACTTTAGGAGTTTTGGAACCTCTAAGAACAGTGGAATTTCTAACAGACCGTGGCTATAACACCTGAATAGTCTTATATCTAAATGCACCTGATTTTTTCTTCTTGGAAAATCTTCTTGGAAAGGCACTCGAAGGCAGACAACCAGGGCAGCACTGAAAAGGCAGTGAGGTAGTTGTCCAGCCACTTAAGACTTAGGTTATTACCGGTACTGTAATGGCTTCCGCTGTCCTCAGCAAGACAGTGAATTCTGTACATCTCATTTTTGCTCCTCTGAGTCATTTGGTCTCGGCAGGTTTAAGTTGTTTACATAAAGGAAGCAGTAAAAATAATTGCGCTGTAGACAATGCCATGATGGACAGCAGCACGCCATTCCCATTCAGGCGCGCCAAAGGTCTCTGCGTCAAATTGTGCTCCAGAATGACATCTCTTCAAAGATATGCAGCCTGGGAGAGACATGCAAAGGGATCTAAACGAGTCTTACGAAAGTAAAGGGCAGGCTTCCTTTATCTCTGACACCTGACCTTTTGTTCAGAATTTTGTACAGACTGATCTCTGGTCTTTATCCACCCCACCGCAGCTTTCTGCCCCAGCAAGACTTTGTCTTCTAGGATAAAACTCTGTCAGGGATTGGGCTATAATAACCCGCAGGTTATGAGTCAGCTTGCAGGAACCAGCCCCAGACAATGTTTGTAGGAGTGGGGTCTAAGCAGAGGTGTTGACACAGCACCCAGTCCAGTAGGTTGGAGCCCCCAAAAGTGTTGTCAGACAGGCAAAAAGAACAAGGAGGAAAAGCAGTTAGCAGATTCACAGAAGATGGGCAGGAAGAAGCAACATATGAATCAGCTTTCTGCTGAGTCAGACCAGCGATTCCTCTAGCTCAGTGCTTCTACCCTGACTGGCAGTGGCTCTGCAGCATTCCAGGGAGGGGTGTCCCCCCCCCAGCCATTTCTACCTGGAGATGCAATGGACTGAGACTGGCACTGCGACAGAACTACTCTTAAGTGGGGAGCCTTTCTTGCACCATTGATGTGCATTGGTGAACATACAGTAGTAACAGGGAGTAGAAAAGAAGCCAGATTAAAAACTAAATGTACATTCTAGCCATTTTGGATGTAAATATTACATTCCAAGTGCAAACAGAAGTCTTTCTCTGGTGGGTATATTGCAAGTTACAGCACCCAACCGCCTGTTGCAATGTGTGGATTAGTGGTTTTCCAACTGTGCTCTGGGGACCCTGGGATTTCTTAGAAGCTTGCAATGTCAGGTGTTCCTCCGTGACAAGACCAGTAATGGTAGACGAGCTTTCCTGAAGAGAGGACCAATTACTACCCTCTACTGATCACCTTCTAACATGTTCAGAAGCATGTCTGGAGTTTTCCAAGGTGTGCTCACATAGACCCAACAGGCCTGCCCAGATTCCTGTGTGAACTGAGGCCTGGTCTACACATGCAGTAGAATGATGTGGTAAATGCAGAAATGGTAAAATGGACCATTTCATATTGCAGGTGAATTCTCTCTCCCCCACCCCCACATAAACTACATTCAGGTAGAAAACTAGCACATCAGGGAGTAGGTGGGGCTAGAGCAGAGCCCCCCATCTCTGCTGCTCTTAAGCCTCTGCTTACCTTTTCTTTTCCCTCGTCTCTCGCCCCTCCCCCCTCCCCACTTTCTCCTCTTCCAAATCGTCCTTCCCTCATTCCCAGTTTAAAGCCTCCTGGTTCGCCTTGGTCCCACCTCCCCGTCGGCTTCCAAACGATGCTGTAATAATATAATTTAAAAATTGCACCGGACGTCCACCAAGAATAACTCAGTCAATAAAGTCGACAATATTAAATATGTTTTCAGAAGCACATATGTTGATAATTATGCCATAGGACGACAGTAGCTACATACAAACATACTGTTATAATTTTGAATTGAAGTTGAATAAAGAGCGTCATAGGATTTCTGTGCGTTTTTCATTTGGGACCCCATTCGAACCCACTGATCTAAGAATGCATGCAATAATAATCAGATGTGTTAGGTGCCTATGCGAACACAATGATCTTATAGCACAAATATAGTACCGGTCCTTGGCATGTTGGAAAAAAACTGCCAGTCCACCATGTCAGATAGTTTGAGAAGCACTGCTCTAGAACACTTCCCAGAATCCTCTGCAACACACAGGGGTTTCGTTGCATCTGTGCTGGGTTGCAAGAACAGCTCTTGTGTGTTCTGCTATCTGATACCAAGAATGTGGGATAAAACTAGATCTGATGTTAAGTGTATTATCGCATTTCTGCCTTTGTGATTTTTGTTTTTTTGCTAACATCCATGGGCGCTCCAATGTGAATCAGGACCATGGAGGAGGGTGTTTTTTTTTCCAAACCCTTGACTTGTGTTGTTTTTCCAGTGAAAATTACACACAACCCTAGCTGCTATTTTTGTCCTGGGAGGGAAACTGCTATTTGTATCCAGCTGCTTTTTCCCCCAGGACAAACAGCCGCTTCAGGAGGGGGTACAGTGGCAAGTTTCACCCCTCCCTCCCAATTTGTGTGTGTGGGGGGGGGGAGAAGCCCTCATTTTTGCTCCCCAGGGCACTTGCTGGAGAATCTTCAGCTGAGTCTTATGTCTTTTGTATTATCATCATCCTGATTGTTTTAATTTTTTGTTGTTAACCTCCTTCTACCAGATTAAAAACAGGATTAAATTAAAGTAAACAAACACGAGGCTTCTATTTGAAGACTGTGTAGAAAGCACAGCACAGAGAAGTAACTTAGATTACTTAATCCTTAAAAAGGATTAATTTATTGAGGTTTCATTCAGAAAAGCTCTGCACAGATGCCACAAGTTGTCTGCAAAGCTAAAATTTCAGGGCATAAATCTAAAGCAGATGCTTTACTCAACACGTTACTGAAAAACATTCATGCCGACCACAATAAAGTCACCATGATGGCCTTGGGTACAAGAGCCGTGACGAACATCTGAATTGCCAGGTGCACCTCGACCAGTCTGGTGTTCCTCAGTGGTTTATACGTGAGAGACAGTAATCTCATTGTTTCAGAGTTGAATGTATGGGATTATTAGGCTTATACTCGTTTTATTTAGTTCATTGTTAATATTTATAACCCACCTTTCCATCCAGCAGTGCCCAAGTGGCTAACAGAATCTTAACACAACAACCAGAACGCAATCAAAACCTGCTCATCACAGACATCAAAGCACAACATCTGCATTGCTTCTCTGGGTACAACTGGTTCTTGCTTAGTGATTCAGAAATTCCTTATCAACGTGGTTTTTTAAAAACATTCCGTATATACTATATATACCGTATTGTCCCGAGTATAAGACGCACCTGATTATAAGACACACCCGTAAAGTTTGGTGCTATTAAATTTTTTTAATTAAATCACTGATATTAAACTGAAACAGCCTGATTATAAGACGCACCCCTAGTTTAAAAACTTAAATTAGGAGAAAAAAGTGAGTCTTATACTCAGACCAATACGGTATATGTGTGTGGTGGTAAGGCATTTTAGTATAAGGTTTGGGTGTGTGGGCCATGCACTTCTCCCCCACCGTTGCTTATGCAGGCCTCTCTTAGGGGAGGGGAGGAGATTCAGGTCATTGGCTCCTCCCCCTAACACTCCATGCTCCCTCCTCTTCCTTCTCTCTCTCTCTCTCTCTCTGCTCTGAGAGCTCAGGGAAGGGAGGAATCCCTCAACCCTTGGCCTGAGCCTGCTGGTTTTGAAACAGCTGCACAACCTGGACAATTGCCCTGCTTCCCTTCCGTGCCTCATCCAGACTCTTGGACAAGAGGGGGAGCATGTTTGGTCTCCCGACTTGCTCATTCGCTTCTTCCCCACGCTGGTCACATTGCTGGGCAACCAGGACACTGCTGACCGTGGGCCCAATCCTATCCAACTTTCCAGTGCTGATGTGGCCGTGCACTGCATCCCGCGGTGGGGAGCAGTCACAGAGGCCTCCTCGAGGTGTTCCCTTACCTCGGAACTGCATTGCGGCTGCATCGGCATTAGAAAGTTGGATGGGATTGGCCCTGTGCCATGTGTCCAAGCACACGTTCTCTCTGGCAGCCACGGGGTGTCTGGTGGCAGCTGCTGCCTCAGGCCACAAGGGGCCATTGTTGTTGGGCTCCGAACGGTATTCTTTTGTTCTCTTCATGGTTAGGGAATATTTCTCTTTCTTTGTTTTAAACCTTATTCTTAACATTTTGTCCCACTCTTGCTCCTCCAAGGGGCTCAGAGTGGCATACATGATCCTCTCCCATTTTATCCTCACAACAACCCTATGAGGTATATTGGTAGTGACTGGCCCACAGTAACCAGGGTCACTGCACCCTGAGGAGGGATTTGAACCCAAGTCTACCTGGTTCCAGTCCAACATTCTAACCACTACACCACATGAAGTTTATGCTGCAAGTCCACCAGACACTATTTTCTGCACATCATCTCAGCACATAGAGTATCTACCTGTCCACAGTGATAGCACAATAATGCCCAATTGTTGCTCCTCCTGCATAGTTAGACAGCGTCATCATCCCCATTATTTGCAGAGAGGCCCTTTAAACGTGAAGCCCCCTCACAAATGAACACCACCCAAGAAGCACAGCTGAATAAACAAACACCAAAGACCTCATCTGAAGAAATGCATCAGGTTATAGCTAGCCTTTAAGTATTCAAAGTATATTTAAAAAAATCCTAAACACTAGACCTCTGGAATGGCAATACCTTCTTTTCTCATGAGGAGTGATATCTGTGTTACTCAAGTACCATTCGACATCAAGTACCATTCATTTCAGTTGTGCTGCAGGAGCCTCGCAGGAGCTCCACTGACATGAATGGTGCTCGTCTAGTAGATTATTTCGTATTGGTAGATTTATATACCACCTTTCAACCTCCAAGGTGGCTTACAACAATATATGAAAATCAATTAATGTACAGTGATGCATTAATTAGGCTAATTAACACAAAACCACATTATTAACACATTAATTAACACAAAACCAAAATTCAAAACAGAAGCACTAACTACAAATGGAGAAACAGCTGGGGAACTCTTACACACCCTGTATTGTAAGAGCTGGGGAACTCTTACACAGAGCTGGGGAACTCTTACACACCCTGTATTGTAAGAGCTGGGGAACTCTTACACAGAGCTGGGGAACTCTTACACACCCTGTATTGTATCTTACACACACTATTGAACTTATATCACAGCCATGTAAGTTGTGGGATACATATGAACACTATGCAGTGTTCCTCCTCCTTGCATTTTTTTTTTTACATGCTTGCTTATATTCCTTGGGAATTCAGCAGACAATCAAGAAGCCACTTGAACTTGATGCTCTGTGGCAGGGGATCCACAGTCCCCCCCGGCCAAATCCGACCGCCTGCAGGACACTACTAGATGCCCATTACCAACCTAGAGACCAAATGAACAAGGAACAGGGGCAGTCCACGCTGATCCACTGCCTGAGCCCACCCCAAATTCCACCGTCCACTCTCCCAAATTCCACTGCCTTATCCCAGTATTGCAGGCAGCTGGTCCTAGCATCTTTAAAGGATCAGCATCTTTAAAGGATCAGGCTCCGAGAAAGACTCCGCCCCCTGAGACTGGAGAGTTGCTGCTAGTCAGAGGAGACTAGGTGGGCAAGATGGGTGAAGGTCAGGCTCAGGAGAAGCAGCTTCATGTGTGAGTGGTCAGCCACGGGACTGGATAAGTGTCCACCTTGGATAGCCACAGTGGGGTCCTTGCTTGGCAGGTTCCACTAATTGCATTAAGATAAGGTATTGGCAGAGTTGCACGAAATATATTTGATAGTGTTATCGTACAAATCTGCCTCTAGCAAGTGGCAGGAAGGGAGGAACTCCCCCTCAAGGGTCCCTGCCTAAGACTTCCTGATCCCTTTCTGAATTGCTTCCCCCCTCTGGACCCTTAGGGCTCAGTCCAGCCTAACTCAGGCACAGTTGAGGCCCAATTGTGGCCCAAACTAGGACCGAGTTAGGCTGCAACTGTGCCTGAGTTAGGCTGGAGGCAACAGCATTGGGCCAGGATCGCGGCAAAACTTACCGCAGAGGCAGGCAGGCTCCTGTGGGGAGCTGTCAGTCTTGTGGAAGCGAAGAGCCCCCTCCTCAGCCCGTCTGCATGCACCTACCACAGCTGCTGCAGCGGTCGCAGCAGATGGGCAGCCACAGGCGGGCCTGCAGGCACTGCGCGTTTGACAGTCAGCTGAAGGGCAGAGGTTGTGCCAGTGCCAGCTGCCCCAGGGCACCCTGGGCATCAGCCACCTGCCGCAGGGGGGAGTGCGACTGCCCTCCCTCCTGCAGACTGCGATGCCACCCCCAAGCCACGGTGAGGCTGCACGTGGGAGTCATGGGGGGGTGAGCGGGGGAGAGAAGGGAAGGAGGGGGTGGGAACGGCACGCACAAGGGGCGGGTCTCATGAGGTCTGGAACCGCCTCTGCCAGGACATGCCCGTGCGCTGCCTGAAGCCCTGGGCCTCAAGGGCCGTGGCAATGCCCACAAAGAAGGCATCCCAGCATGCCTTCTGCTCCGTGCCCCGGCCAAGACCGAGAGATGCCGTGGGCTTGTCTGCTGCGAGCGGGAAGGGCTCACGCAGCTCATCACACCCCCAGATGGGGCAACGTCGGCACCTTGCGGCAGGCGCTCTGGCGGCATGGGGGGTGCCAGCGTCCATCATCAGGGAGTGGGAGGGGAGGCAGGCACACTGACAGGGGGTGCTGGGGAGGGGCACGGGTGGGTCAGAAACAGACAGACAACACGGCTGGTGGGAGAGGGATACAGGGAGAGGGGTCTGCAGAGACCGATAGGGGCACAGGGGGCACTTCGCAGATGGAGGCAATGCAGGAACGGGCACCTCTCATGCAGACGGACCGAGGGCGGACATGGACGCCGTTGATGGGCGGAAATGGACGCCGGTGACGGGCGGACAGAGGGCGGAAACGGACGCCGGTGACGGGCGGACCGAGGGTGGGTGAGAGCCCCGGTTGCTGAAAGGGCTCTTCACGGACGTGGCGGACGTGCGCCACAGTGCCCGTCAGTGTTTGCCTGCCTGACAGGCCCCCCAACTCCCCCCTCCCCTCTGGTCCCAGAGGGTCCGGCAGCCCCCCTGCTGTGTTCTCCCAGGGATGGCTGTGGCGGACCCTGGCTGGGATTCATGCAGAGGCTTGTGTGCTGGGGCCTGCCTGTTTGGGTGTGTGGGGCAGTGCTTGTGCAACATTGGGGACATGTGTTTCCAGGGGCATCTTTATTGTTCTGGAACAGTGGCAGAGATGGCCGGGCGTGGCTGCCAGGGGTAGGCACAGCAGCCTCTAGGACCACAGCAGCAGCATCAGGCGAGCCCCATGGACCTGGAGATGCGGGCTCTTCCCCTGTGGAACCATGGCCTGCTCCATAGAAAGGGGAGGGACAGCAAGTAGGCAGCCAGGGCGGTGGGGCAGCAGCAGCAGCTGAGGTGGGTTGCAGGGCAGGCTCCCAGACCTCTCTGGCAGCATCAAGGCAGGTGACCGTGGGGCAACCAGACTGCAGGCCCAGGGGTGCTCCCCGGACGGTTTGTGGTAGTGGGCATTCCTGGGGGGACGAACAACATGGGGGTGTTCCATGGCAGCTGCTGCGTGGTAGCAATCGCCATTGAAGAGGAGCCAGTGTGCCAGTTGCAAAGGTCTGCAGGGAGAGAAATCAAACACAGCTGAGTGGTGTGAGACACATAGCCTGGTCTGCGCTCCTTCCCTGGGTGTACGGTGAGCATGATCCTGTAAGGGAAAGGGGTCAAAGAGAGAGACAACAACACAACTTGGGGGTCAGAACCATGGCAATCCTAGCAATACTGACCTGTCGGTAGACCCTGTGGAGAAAAGAGGGGGGGGGGGAACAGCTGGTGTCTACATATGGGTTACAGTTCCACACTCATGGCATTGTGTGCTCACATTAATACAGGCAGCTATGAGACAAGACATTGGTATAGAGGCATATCATGGCAGGCTATGCAGGCAGCTATGAGACAAGACATTGGTATAGAGGCATATCATGGCAGGCTATGCAGGCAGCTATGAGACAAGACATTGGTATAGAGGCATATCATGGCAGGCATTGCAGGCAGCTATGAGACAAGACATTGGTACAGAGGCATATCATGGCAGGCATTGCAGGCAGCTATGAGACAAGACTTTGGTACAGAGGCATATCATGGCAGGCATTGCAGGCAGCTATGAGACAAGACATTGGTATAGAGGCATATCATGGCAGGCTATGCAGGCAGCTATGAGACAAGACATTGGTATAGAGGCATATCATGGCAGGCTATGCAGGCAGCTATGAGACAAGACATTGGTACAGAGGCATATCATGGCAGGCATTGCAGGCAGCTATGAGACAAGACATTGGTATAGAGGCATGTATCCTACCTATATTTCTCTATGCAAAGAGGCAGACGTCAGACCACATGTCAGCACAAACCCTGCACTTACCTGCTGGTGTTGTTGCCTGTATGGGGGGGGGGAAGAGAGGGGCTGGGAGAAAGACATGGGTTAGCAAACACTTGCATGGAGACAGCTGCCCAGGCACAGCAGTAAACAGTTTGGCCACAGGCAGAACAGCCCTCTCTGCCCTAGAGGGGGGCAGAGAGGAGAGAGAAGAAGAGAGAAGTGGGGTGTTAGAAAAGTTTTCAAAGTCCCACTTTGTGGCTGCTGGGGGACAGAACCCCACGCCACGTGCTCAGAGAGAGAGAGAGAGAGAGTGGAGGGCTGGGGCTGGGCTTTTGTGGGAAAGAGGCTGGGTGGGGCTGGGTGCTGATAGGGTAACTATTTGGGTCCATGTCCAGAGTTAGGCCACACCTGTTCGGTCCTAACTCAGGCCCAACTCGGGCCCAGGGTGTTAGAACTTTTCAGGAGAGGGCTGGTGTGGGTAAGGTAAAATGGCTCCTATGGGTCTCCTCACATTTGGGTCCACCCTTTTTGCTGGCCCAAATTTTGGGCCTGAGTTGGGCTCGAGGGGGCGTGTCAGTGGCTCTCCAGTGTCTGGAACCGGACCAAAATTCGTAACCGCCCCCGTCACACCCCCGACACGCCCCCAACACACCCACTTTTAGGCTGCAATTGTGCCTGAATTGTGCAATTGTGCCTGAATTGTACCGCAGTTGCCTTGGGCTGGACCGGGCTGCAATTCAGTCACAATTGCAGCCCAACTCAGGCACAATTCAGGCACAACTCGGGCCTAAAGCACTTGGGCTGCAATTGTGCCTGAATTGTACCGCAGTTGCCTTGGGCTGGACCGGGCTGTTACAGCCCGGTCCAGCCCAAGGCAACTGCGGTACAATTCAGGCACAATTGCAGCCCAAGTGCTTTAGGCCCGAGTTGTGCCTGAATTGTGCCTGAGTTGGGCTGCAATTGTGACTGAATTGCAGCCCGGTCCAGCCCAAGGCAACTGCGGTACAATTCAGGCACAATTGCACAATTCAGGCACAATTGCAGCCTAAAAGTGGGTGTGTTGGGGGCGTGTCGGGGGTGTGACGGGGGTGGTTACGAATTTTGGTCCGGTTCCAGACACTGGAGAGCCACTGACACGCCCCCTCGAGCCCAACTCAGGCCCAAAATTTGGGCCAGCAAAAAGGGTGGACCCAAATGTGAGGAGACCCATAGGAGCCATTTTACCTTACCCACACCAGCCCTCTCCTGAAAAGTTCTAACACCCTGGGCCCGAGTTGGGCCTGAGTTAGGACCGAACAGGTGTGGCCTAACTCTGGACATGGACCCAAATAGTTACCCTATCAGCACCCAGCCCCACCCAGCCTCTTTCCCACAAAAGCCCAGCCCCAGCCCTCCACTCTCTCTCTCTCTGAGCACGTGGCGTGGGGTTCTGTCCCCCAGCAGCCACAAAGTGGGACTTTGAAAACTTTTCTAACACCCCACTTCTCTCTTCTCCTCTCTCCTCTCTGCCCCCCTCTAGGGCAGAGAGGGCTGTTCTGCCTGTGGCCAAACTGTTTACTGCTGTGCCTGGGCAGCTGTCTCCATGCAAGTGTTTGCTAACCCATGTCTTTCTCCCAGCCCCTCTCTCCCCCCCCCCCCCATACAGGCAACAACACCAGCAGGTAAGTGCAGGGTTTGTGCTGACATGTGGTCTGACGTCTGCCTCTTAGCATAGAGAAATATAGGTAGGATACATGCCTCTATACCAATGTCTTGTCTCATAGCTGCCTGCATAGCCTGCCATGATATGCCTCTATACCAATGTCTTGTCTCATAGCTGCCTGCATAGCCTGCCATGATATGTCTCTATACCAATGTCTTGTCTCATAGCTGCCTGCATAGCCTGCCATGATATGCCTCTATACCAATGTCTTCTTGTCTCATAGCTGCCTGCATAGCCTGCCATGATATGCCTCTATACCAATGTCTTGTCTCATAGCTGCCTGCATAGCCTGCCATGATATGCCTCTATACCAATGTCTTCTTGTCTCATAGCTGCCTGTATTAATGTGAGCACACAATGCCATGAGTGTGGAACTGTAACCCATATGTAGACACCAGCTGTTCCCCCCCCTCTTTTCTCCACAGGGTCTACCGACAGGTCAGTATTGCTAGGATTGCCATGGTTGTGACCCCCAAGTTGTGTTGTTGTCTCTCTCTCTTTGACCCCTTTCCCTTACAGGATCATGCTCACCGTACACCCAGGGAAGGAGCGCAGACCAGGCTATGTGTCTCACACCACTCAGCTGTGTTTGATTTCTCTCCCTGCAGACCTTTGCAACTGGCACACTGGCTCCTCTTCAATGGCGATTGCTACCACGCAGCAGCTGCCATGGAACACCCCCATGTTGTTCGTCCCCCCAGGAATGCCCACTACCACAAACTGTCCGGGGAGCACCCCTGGGCCTGCAGTCTGGTTGCCCCACGGTCACCTGCCTTGATGCTGCCAGAGAGGTCTGGGAGCCTGCCCTGCAACCCACCTCAGCTGCTGCTGCTGCCCCACCGCCCTGGCTGCCTACTTGCTGTCCCTCCCCTTTCTATGGAGCAGGCCGTGGTTCCACAGGGGAAGAGCCCGCATCTCCAGGTCCATGGGGCTCGCCTGATGCTGCTGCTGTGGTCCTAGAGGCTGCTGTGCCTACCCCTGGCAGCCACGCCCGGCCATCTCTGCCACTGTTCCAGAACAATAAAGATGCCCCTGGAAACACATGTCCCCAATGTTGCACAAGCACTGCCCCACACACCCACACAGGCAGGCCCCAGCACACAAGCCTCTGCATGAATCCCAGCCAGGGTCCGCCACAGCCATCCCTGGGAGAACACAGCAGGGGGGCCGCCGGACCCTCTGGGACCAGAGGGGAGGGGGGAGTTGGGGGGCCTGTCAGGCAGGCAAACACTGACGGGCACTGTGGCGCACGTCCGCCACGTCCGTGAAGAGCCCTTTCAGCAACCGGGGCTCTCACCCACCCTCGGTCCGCCCATCACCGGCGTCCGTGTCCGCCCGTCACCGGCGTCCGTTTCCGCCCTCTGTCCGCCCGTCACCGGCGTCCGTGTCCGCCCTCGGTCCGTCTGCATGAGAGGCGCCCGTTCCTGCATTGCCTCCATCTGCGAAGTGCCCCCTGTGCCCCTATCGGTCTCTGCAGACCCCTCTCCCTGTATCCCTCTCCCACCAGCCGTGTTGTCTGTCTGTTTCTGACCCACCCGTGCCCCTCCCCAGCACCCCCTGTCAGTGTGCCTGCCTCCCCTCCCACTCCCTGATGATGGACGCTGGCACCCCCCATGCCGCCAGAGCGCCTGCTGCAAGGTGCCGACGTTGCCCCATCTGGGGGTGTGATGAGCTGCGTGAGCCCTTCCCGCTCGCAGCAGACAAGCCCACGGCATCTCTTGGTCTTGGCCGGGGCACGGAGCAGAAGGCATGCTGGGATGCCTTCTTTGTGGGCATTGCCACGGCCCTTGAGGCCCAGGGCTTCAGGCAGCGCACGGGCATGTCCTGGCGGAGGCGGTTCCAGACCTCATGAGACCCCCCCCTTGTGCGTGCCGTTCCCACCCCCTCCTTCCCTTCTCTCCCCCGCTCACCCCCCATGACTCCCACGTGCAGCCTCACCGTGGCTTGGGGGTGGCATCGCAGTCTGCAGGAGGGAGGGCAGTCGCACTCCCCCCTGCGGCAGGTGGCTGATGCCCAGGGTACCCTGGGGCAGCTGGCACTGGCACAACCTCTGCCCTTCAGCTGACTGTCAAACGCGCAGTGCCTGCAGGCCCGCCTGTGGCAGCCCATCTGCTGCGACCGCTGCAGCAGCTGTGGTAGGTGCACGCAGACGGGCTGAGGAGGGGGCTCTTCGCTTCCACAAGACTGACAGCTCCCCACAGGAGCCTGCCTGCCTCTGCGGTAAGTTTTGCCGCGATCCTGGCCCAATGCTGTTGCCTCCAGCCTAACTCAGGCACAGTTGCAGCCTAACTCGGTCCTAGTTTGGGCCACAATTGGGCCACAATTGGGCCTCAACTGTGCCTGAGTTAGGCTGGACTGAGCCCTTAGTCTCTCCACTGAGTTCCTCCGTAACTCCTGATACAGCAAACATGTCTTAGAATAGCCCATCAGTAAAATGAGTTGCTGACTGGGCCGCTAGATGAACAACCCCAGAGAGTTGTGCGGAGGCAGCACACTGCCATGCTGCAGACAATTGCTTTGATCTCCCCGTTGGGTTTGCTCTCCAGACATGCATTCATTCTCTGGTATGACTGAAGTGCCCGCTTCTTATCGAGAGCAGCAATTACAGTGCAGGTTGCACTTCAGCCCTCCTAGGCAGGGAGGAGGCAAGAAAGAGGAGAGGGTGCAGACTTAAGCTAAACGCAACTCATTGGAAAGAGCAGTTTGTAAAAGGCAAAAGGACAGGCAGGGAACATTGCAATTTAGGGGAAAGATGGCCTATGTAGACTTCGATCACCAAATGGACAACCAGTCGCCTTAAATTTGGTGTTTGGTGCGGAGGTGGGGGAAAGTTTGTTCCTACCTGTTTGAACAACAGAACCACTCTCCCCCCACTCCCCCCATTATGCAATAAACCTGGCTAGGATCCAAACACTTGCTTTTTTAAGTATACTGTGTCCAGTGGGATTGAAATAAACTGAAGATGTTTCTGTTAAGTGTCTTGGGGTTTGTGATGAATTAATTTTGAATTGTTTTCATGTTTTTGTCTCCAAACTAATGATTAATTGTAACTGAATTGCTGTTGATATGTTATTATGAAGCTTTGATGTTGTAATATAGTATATTTGGATATATTGATTGTTATGGACCGACATGCTCTTTACATGTTATCGTTACGTTTTTATGCCTTGTGATTGCCAGGAGCCACTTGGAGGTGGTTGTGGGCAAGCAGCATACCAATATTAAAACAAATCAATGGGATTTTTGACATTGATTTCGACTTCCTCCCCTCTACTTGAACAGCAGCACACAGCTCATGCCACGTGGCAAGCTGCTTTTGAAACTCTGCTCGGTTCCAAAAGTGGTTTGCTGTACAGTGATGCTGGCAAAACACAAGCCCAAAGCTCCCTTGCGTGTATATAACCAGTTGTGCAGTTCTTTGGGCCTCTGTGAGTTTGATGCAGTTGGTGGATGCCTGTGGCCATTGCCTTGATGGTGTACTGGGTCCTGCCCTCCTCAACCCTGCAACTTCATTTCAGCACTAAACGTATAGGATAGTTGGGAACTACTACCCAAGATCAGTTGCCTAATGATCCTATGGTCTTGCTGCAGAAGATTAAAAGTAGAAAGGAACAGGTATGAGGGCCCGAACACTAGTTATCACCAGGAGTTGTGGTGTTGCGTCACCCCAGCAGCTCAGGTTGGTACGATAGTGTGCAGGGCGGGACAGGAGAGCAGCAGGAGGAAGACCAACCCCATCTACATCAGTAGGACCAAGGATCCCTCTTGCGGTGGTGCAGCCAAAGAACAAGAGGCCATCTCAAAATAGGACTGTGTCAAGAACCTGAGCTCACTCAGATCAAAGGACCACGACTAGGTGGTCAACTGGACATCCCGCCTCATATCCCATCCCCTTTTTTTAATAACTCTCTGTGCTCTCACCCCTACTCCACCCACCCTATCTTTCTCCTTTCCTGACACATCACTGCCTATGACCATCATGTCTCAAACCCTACCAGCTTCAGCCACCCCAAACTCTCTCTAAAGGCCCAAACCTATCCTTGAGATACACCAGTATATTTCCACATATGCCAGTGCAACGACAGTCCTGCCAGTGTAGAAGAAGCCCACCAACAGACACACCATGGATGCTGGTGCAACATTGGAAAAATGCCGGGCTGATGTAGTTTGGGCTTAGGATATGACGGACATTGCGTGAGCATCCGTGCAATGTTGAGACGCAGCATCCCAATAGGACTGGGCCAATAAGGGACTCTCCCACTTCTCCCTTGCTCCTCCCAGAGCTCCTACATGGTGCCCCTCTCTTCTTTCAAATCCCATTTTTTCTTGCCAAAAGCCTTTGACCCGATTTTCAGTCTCCATCCCTCACTGCAATTAAGTTGTGCACCCTGATCCCCTTTATGTTTATTTGGAAGTGAGTCCCACTTAGTTAAATACAGAAAAGAAACAGAAGATGATAACAACTGTCATGTTTGTATTGGAACCTTTTTACAGTCACCCATAAAGTCAGGCTGCAGACTGTGATTCTGGAACCCAGCAACTGCCTGGGAGTTTGTTCCATCTCTTGAAACAGATTGTGATGGTAATGGCTCTGTTATACCCCCACTCACTCTCTTCTATATAAGAAATCATTGGCTTTTAAAAGTTAAAACAAAACTTTCTTGCAGGATCCAAGTGAACATTTTAAAGGAGTCTGGCATTTGTTTGCGGGGGGGGGGGGGGGGCTTGCCGAGACGCATTGTCCACACAAAAGATGCTAATTTGAGTGACGTTATCAGCAATTAGAAGGGGATAAAGAAAGTGTGCAACAGCCTGCATAAGCATGATTATGAATGCAGTTCTTACCACAACAGCTGACAGCCCTGTCTCCCCGGCCTGAGAAACTGCAAGGCCTGTGGGTTTCGCCGTGTTACTTCTAGTGAATGACTCTGTTATTCTGCCTGATTAGCCTAGTGAACTGTGCCCCACAGTTTGGTCTGTCCCCTAGTTCTTCATTGTTTGGGGGGGTGTTTCCTCCCCTTCATGCCTTAGGCCTGGGGACAGTGGGGGTGGGGAAGCGTTTCCTTTTTGAAATCTTACTGTCGCCCAACGAATAAATGTTGAATAAAATTGTCTCCTTAATCCAATGTGAGCAAGTGTGGTGGCTAAGGAGACTGACAGCACAATCCAGTGCAGCGTGGGTGCCAGGCCCAGGCTGTATCCTGTGCTGGAGAGGAGCAAGCTGGGAGGTCTCCTCAGAGTAAGGGGCCTGCGTGCCTCTGGCCGGCGGGTGGCACATGCCTTGCCGCTGGCACCGCCTACATGCCGGGTGTCGCAAATGTGCTTTAGGGCCGAGGCCGCAGCACCAGCCACCCATAGGATTGCGCCACAAGTTATGGATCAAGATGTCCCTGGGTCAAATCTGGCCTCTGCCATGAACTCATAGGTGACCTTAGGCAAGTCACTGTCCCCTCCCCACCTCCCATTTGCAATGTGGGGCATAAGAATATTGATCTTTCAGGCCTGTTGTCACAACACAGTTTTTATGTGAAGATTATGAATTTCTAGGAAGAGGGATGCTGAAACCCATCTACACAGCAATACCGCTCTCTGATCTGGCAGCCCTTCCTCTTAATCCCTCCTGTGCAGAGATGTGCGAGGGAAAAACCCTCTGCACTTGCTCAGGAGCCATTTTCATATTACTTCATGTGCGTCGGGGCTCAAATTAACCCCTACCTTATCTTTATGGAATAATACTGTAGGCAAGTTTTGTTCATACCTATGTATTTGGCAGCCAAATATATCCACAGCTATGCAACAAAAAGACACAGTTCTTACACAAGTGGAGCGGAAGAAGAGGTGCATGCTCTGCTTCTTGATAAAAAGAATCCTGTTGTCTCCCTAGTACTTGAGAGAACCCAGAATGTGAAACCATTTCAAACAAAGTGTGCACTTCACTCCTTCATCTTTGAGCATGATTGTCATGCGTTCATTTTAGATGTATATTTAAGAAATCTTCAGTGTATATCTAAAAATAAAATACATGAAGCAGCCTGGAATGTCTACTTCGACTTCCCAGAGAGCACATGTTTGTCTGCATTACAGCCCGATCCTGCCTAAGATGGCCGGCCGCTGCATCCTAGTCCCCTTCCCCCGGTGAAAGCACAGGAGGCCTCAATGGGCCTCCGCGGATGCGTGCCAGTTCTTCAACCGATATCCCCACCCCTCCCCAGCTGGCAAGTGCCCCCCTCCCCACGGCTTGCCTTCCCTATGCCCTCCCAACGACTGACGCAGGACTTACCTGGGTCGGCTGGCGCAGGCTTGGGACAGTGGCCTTGTAAGTGGTACACTAGAGGTGCTTTGCGACACTTTTGCAACACCTTAGATCAGGCCTAGAAGGGGGGTGGGACACCGTATCCTATCCCCCTCCCAGCCACAAGCCCAGACACTGGGCTGCTTGATTCTCCACCAGCTAAGGAGCTGGCAGAGAACGGAGTAGCAGAGAACAGTTCCGAGTAGAAAAATGGACAGAGGGGAAGTCTGGTTTTGACCTGTACAGCTTCCGACAAGGTTTTATTTCTTCCCAAAATGTACACTGGCTTATTTTAATTGAACTGTAAGTTCTCCCACTCGAACCACCGTCGCGGAAACATTTGTAACATGTATACTTGTGCAGTTGATGAAGAGCCAGAGAGCTGGTTAATTTGTTTAAAACATTTTATTCACTAGGGATTATTTTTACACTTTTACAGATTTTTTTCATTCATTTAAAAGTTTTATACTCCACCTCTCAATTGTAATTTCCAAGGCAGACGACAACATAGGGCAGGTGAATCGGCCATAACAACCCATTAAATGTAAGATAACACTGATATTATTTGAAAAATATTTGATTGAGTATCTTAAGCAAAGACTTGAGACTTGCCATGTGGGTCCTTCCTTAAGCTGCAGGAGAATCCCAGGTTCAGCATCTCCAGAGAACAAACATGTGCTGGAAAAGGCCTCTAAAGTAGGACTTTTCAAGTTGGTTTTTTGTTGTTGTTCTTTTGCAAGTAGCACTTCCTCCAGGGTCTGCTGCTCTGCAACACGGGACAGCCTTCTACTGTTACTGCTACCTCCTGGTGTCTCCTCAGCAACCCTTCTTCCACCTGTGCCTCTTTTGGAGAGCAAGGTCTGGGATGCCACACAGGGCCATTCAGAGGGATTTTATCAGGGGGTACAAAGTTTCTTTTGGGCCCCTTCCCTTCATAGGAATTTGGCTTCTCCTTTTTTGCTCCAGGGCCCCTTTTTTGACCCTGGGTCCAGGTACAATTGTACCCCCTTAACCCCCCTCTCAGAGGCCCTGGCTACACCCAACTGCTGCTCCGGCCATCTTCACTTTTGGTGCCACTAGACCCGGTAGAGTAGTGCCACAAAGTACAAGCACTGCCCTTGAGAATGGTGCCAGTCACAGTAGTAGACAATACTGGGGCTGCATTTGTTTTTCACCTTCCAGCACTAGGAGCGCTGGAGAGCTGTTTAAAAAAAAATTCTAGCATGCGCAGGTCGGGTATTTTTTGTTTTCGCTCCTAACATGCTCGCCACACTAGCTAGAAAAGATGGCGGCCTCATGCACCAATAGGAAGGCTGTTTGGCTGCAAAGGAACTTGGGAGATGCAGTACAAGGGACAAGGCTTATTCATTCAAAACAGCTAAGGTGGCTTGCAGCAATACTTCCTCATCTTCAGATTCTCATCCAGGTCTCGTAAATAAGTATTTAATGCCACAAAAACACCTTGAACTAAAGTAATTTGCCATTTTGTCATTTTTAAAATGGAGCTGTGCTAGTGCATGCTAGAAACGTCACTTCCTCCTATTTGCTATGAGAAAAACAAACACAGCCAACGCTCAGATGGCCCAATGCTCTGACTCAGCATTTCTCAAACTGGTGGGTCCCACAGAGCCTCCAATAAAAACACAGGTGATGGAAAGATCAGATAACTATTCAAAAACCAGATAGCTGCTAATTGCCCTGCAAAGAGCTGAACTGCAGTTTGCAAGGAGCTGAGCTCCAGCAGTTTGCAAGCTTGTGTAAATACAGATAAATAAATGTTTGAGCCTCTTTTTATGGTGTTCCCCCCTCCCCAAGTTAGTCAATGACAGGTAGTGGGGGCAGGTGAAGGCTGGGTCACATAACCAATCCCCTCAAGCCTTGAGGCTATTGATTAGGCTATTGATCAAGCCTTGAGGCTATTGATCTGCTTCATTACAAGAAATGGATTGAGTTCATCGCAAATAAATAAAATATTACTTGTAAATAAATAACATTAATTATTTCTAGAATAGATCACCTTTTTTAAAGTCATATAAAGCTAGTTGTGTCATGATAGAGTGTCATTTTTCAGAAGGGATTTAGATTGTACTTATAGGATGGGGACAATACCTTCTCCCAGCTCAGAGATATCAAAACTCCAAAAGATGGGGGGGGGGGAAAGATACCACCTAGCAGCTGCCCAAGTGCCACAGCCATAATTGTTCCATGAAAAATATCAAATTCCAGCTGAATTGGAGATCAAGCTGTCAATGCAACCACAAACACTAAAACAGTAACAATTATAAATACTAGTTGTGGCAGCTATAGCAAACGAGTTATTTAACACTTACAAAAGGCAGGGCTATGCATACATGTGTTTGCCTTGCGCCCTCAGCTCCTCCCCTAAAAAGCCAGCTAACAAAACAGGGATCCTGTACTCAGTAGTAGTTTGGCAGCAGTTAATGGTAATGTTTAGCCTCTTTGCCCTATAAAGGGCACGACCTTCCACCAGAAGGCACATAAATAATTTCTGCATTGTGTAATCAAGGAACACGTGTGGGGTCCCTAAAGGACCAGATAGCTCCAGTGGCCCATGTTTGATACCCCACCCTAGCTACAGTCTTTATTATTATTATTAATTTTGAGGATATTCACAGTAATAATATAGTGCTATGCCTACACAAACACAGAGATCACTGCCCCAAGGTGTTCACAATCGAAATACAGAGGCAGGCTTTTCTGGTTAGTCTGCTATTGAATTAAACTGAGGTGCTCTAGGTGGAAAGCCTTTCCGTCTTGGCAATTGCAGTCGTGTGCAGTCAAGCCCTTTCCGTGGCCTTATATGTCCATCTAGCTCGGTGCCGTTAACCCGTGCCCATGAGAGGGGGGTAAATTTGTATCCGGGCCTAGGGTCAAAAAGGGGCCCCAGAAATGTCCTGGGATCTCAGTTGCCTCATGGTGGGGGGGGGAGAGTGAAAGATGGAGGCCGGGCTAACCAGGAGGCCAGGTCTACCAGGCACATCGGGAAGCCTGGTAGACCTGGGCTCCAGAGACTTTTCCGGTCATTGCTGCCCCCTCCCCCTTTGAGAAGGTCCCCTCCCAAAATACTTTGTACCCCCTGATAAAATTCATCGCAGAGGCCCTGCTGTTAACAGTGGCTCACTGGCTCCCCAGGCTTTCAGACGGGGATTTGCTCTGCTGTATCGGAGGATACCACCCGAGATCTTCTATGAGGCAAGAAGGCACGTCCTCCACCGCTGAACTACGCCCCCTCCCCTTGGAATAAACGCAGGTTTACCTGGCACAATAACCGGCACTGAGTTCAGCGGGAATTACTCTCAGCTAGAGGTGCGTTGAGATGGCAGCCGAAAGCTCCTTGAGACCCTGAGGCTTCCCGATCAACTGCACTGAGCTTCATTGTTTTGCGAGCAGACGTGGTATGAAGGGGGACCAGAAGAGCGAAAGCTCTCCGCCCCGCCGCGCCTGCAGCGAGGCCTCCCTCCTCGCCGAGCACACCGCGCTCCGCTCCCCGGTTTGGCGAAAGGCTAACGTGTCGGAGCCGGTGCTTAGGAGGCAAAGGGGAGAAAAGAAAGCGAGAACGAGCGAGCGCGATGCTTCTTGGGAAATGTAGTCTTGGTCCAGGAGCTGCGGCCGCTCGGGAACCGGCGCTCGGACTCCATCTCCCAGGCGCGCGCTGGGGCGAGGAGTGGGTGGGAGAGGCTTTATCAGCGCGAGCTTCCCTTACGCAGTCCCAGAATCGTATTGTATCCTATCAGGCCAAAAGGGGATGATGTCACCTGCGGGCTTGTAAGGCAGACGGGCTGGAGTGGCTGCTGCGGCGGCTGGGGGAAGCGAGCTGGTTCGCTGGCTCCTATTGTAAGCAGTGGGGAAGCTGGAGTCGGTGGCGGCAGCGGCGCGGGGCTTCTCAAGGATGCGCGGGGGCTGCAGGTAAGGGGCTCGCCTGCTTTTGCTCATTCATTGCAAGCGGATCGGTGTGTGGGAAGCGGACGGGGGTCCGTCCGGAGATCCTGGCTCGGCTCCGGCTAACGCAAGAGAGCGGCGGTTTGCTCACGCTGTTGTTGGAGGAAGCAGAGTGACCTTCGGGGGGGGGGGGGGAGATAGGTAAACGTTAAGCAGGCAGCCCTTCCTCCGAGTCCCCCCCCCCCGCAGGAAGAATTGCGCCTTGATGGACCGGAGGGGAGGACTTTAGTGTCTTGGGGTGCCAAAGGGGGAGTATGTGAGAGCCTGCAAAAGGGGGCAGGGTCTTGAATTAAAAAAAAAAACTTTAAACTCCATTTCCTTACGCTGGGAAGGTGGGATCTATATGGGCGTGCGTGTGTGCTTGGGTTCTCTCCATCTATGGAAACGGCTGGGGGTCCGTACGCCCCTCGTAGCCCCCCCCCCCCGTCACTCCCGGTATTGTATTGCTTCTCGGTGCGATTTCACGAGGAGCGAGCTTGCGGCAGGTCTGTGTGCCTCTCGCTTTCCCTAACAAAAGGGGCAGATGCGGCGCGCGGAGCCGAGCTTCCTCCTCTTCAGGTCGGCTGCATCTTTTCTGTCCTTTGAATAGGATTAGGGGGTGGGTGGCGGAGAGCGATCGGGTTGAAGACCCGGGCCGCCGCCACCAGTCGTCTCCCTGGGGCTGAATAACACTCGCCCCCGGTTCAAAGGTGCCCAGGAGAGAGAGAGAGAGAGAGAGTGAGTTGCCGGGCTGGGTGGGAAGGCGCTTCAGCCAAAGGAGGCGTGTACGTACCCGGTGGCTTAGTAATACCGCAACGTGTGTGTGTGTGAATGCGCGTGAGCGTGTCTGTGTGGATGCCGTGAACATCTTCATACGGCACCCTTTTCGGACCACAGTTTTTCCTCCTCTTTCCTCTGTTATCTGTCTTGGAGAGTCAAGCTGTAAGCTTATGGAAGGGGGACTGCAAAAACGGTGCAGCCTCGCCGGTCCAGGCAGCTGTTTTCCATGTCACTGACACTCCCCTTAATATTAAAAACATAGTCGAATCATGCATTGAAGCGGTTGGACCAACTGCATTAGCTTTACAAACACAAAGTTGGCAAGGCTGAGCGATGAGTTCGTTTGAATGCAGTTCAGAAAAGGAGTTAACTGCCCTGATCTTACACTGTATTATCTTGTCTTAAATGCACATCCTGTTTCTTTTACACAGAGAAGCAAAGATTTGGGGAAGGGAATGGATAGGGTTTCATCTGCCCAATGTGTTTCAGTAAAGTACCATAATTCTAGATAATCGACTATTTAAACTAGTTGTCTCCCTGAAAAAAGACAAGCTAATCAGGTTTCCCCCCTCTGGGTGATGCAGAAACTGCTTTTGCTTCACCTGGTCACCTGTTTTTGCTTCACCAGGCTGGTCTCCATCTTCTTCCCAGCCCCCCCCCCTTTTAAGATTTCAGGAAATAGCTCTTGCTTCTGCTCTCCCTTTTTAAAAAATAAATGCCTCCCCCCCCCATTTTAACACATCTAATGTTACATTTGGGTGGTCCTTCTTTGCTGCTTAAATTTATGAGATAAATCAGTTGCACAATTGCTTCTGTGACAGGGTGGAGAAAACCAATGATAGTCTGGAATCTCCTGTTTCTTTCTTTGAGTTTTCTTTCCTTGGTGTCTGTGGGAAGCATCTTTTTTCTTTGCAGCAGTAATAAAATCATGTGAATTGAGAGGATTTTTGAAGGAGATTGTGGCTGCAACAGGAGAGGTGGAGGGGAGGGGGACATTGGAAAGCTAGTTGCTATGGTTACTCATGCTGTTGGAATCATTGCTATATTTTCTAGTAGATGGGTATTTTTTTCACTACCACCAGCCTTGCCTGGTAACACTGGGAGGGTGTGGTTGATAGTCTGTTTCCTCTGTGTGTTCGTGTGTGTGTGTTCGTGTGTGTGTGTTCGTGTTCATTCATGTTGCTGCTGTATCTTTTGTATGAATTTTAAATAACCTGGAAAATGCACCTTGCACTCATCTGCTCTGGTCCCATTGAAGTCTGCTTGCTTGGAGGGAGAAGGATGAACATGCGGAAGGAAATGGCTGGGTAGATGGTGGGGAGACCAAATGCTTGGTTTAGGGAAAAGGCAGGGCTTTGCTCCGTGGCTGAGCACGTGCTTTGCATACACCAGGTGCTAGATTCAGTCCCTGGCAGCAGCTTCAATTAACAAGGATCAGATAGCAAGTGATGGGGAAGAAGACCCTTCTCTGCCTGAGATGCAGGGAGAGCTGCTGCCAGTTACTGTAGTGTAGACAATACTGGGCTGGATGGATGGCCTGACCGGGTAGAAGGCAGCTTCATATGTGGAAATGCTCAGGCATCTGTTCTAAGAAGCATTGTGAGGAGGAAGGCTGACAGCGTTGCCGGGTGTGGGTGGGTTCCCCTCTTGCGTTTGTGGAAGTGAGAACGCAGCCTTCAGCTGTGCCCACCTCTTCCACTTAAAATCACAGCAGACGCGTAGGTAGGCATCAGGCTGGCATGCTGAGCCCACAGGGTGTTTCCCTTCTCCTCCTCCTCCCTGCTGACTCCACTCCATGCTAGCACAGTTGCTCATCAGCACTTGTTGCAAGAGGCGGCTTTTGAATCGCTTTGTTCTTCTTCCTCTTGCACAAGGCGAGGTCTTAACTGTGGGGAGCTTTCCGAAACCTGGGTGGTGACTGGAACCTGTTGCAGAGAGGAATTGTGAAAGAAAATGTTGCTGGTCAGCAACATGTGTGTTGAGAATCTTTCATCAAGAGCACCTAATTATCTCCCAACTTGTTGTTGGTGCATGTCCAGTCTGTACCTGCTAACTGCTGTGTGGTTTCTTTGTACCACATTTTGTGTCAATGTATACAGATCCCTGCTGTTCTTGACATGGTTAGGCCCTGTCTCAGTGGTAGGGCACATAATCGGCATGCAGGAGGTTCCCCGGGGCAATCTTGGGTAGCAGGGCTGGCAAGACCTTACTCTGCCAGAAGCCTTGGAGTAGATGATGTTGGGCAAGATGGATCAACGGGTCTGACTTGGGATAAGGTTGCTGCTTATTCATATATTGTAAAATACGAATCCGCATACTGAACACTGTGTGGTACATACATTTCTAGATATTGACCATGACAGCAGTCTGACCCTTTCCTGAGTATCCATCATTGAGGCCAACTAGTCTCGATTATGGTTGGCAATGATTTTGGCGACTTATGTGGCTGGAAGAAACGGCGATAAGGGAACTTGCTGCCAGCCATGCAGATGATTTCCTTGGACTGTGCAGGGTTGGGATCGGCTGGGACCGCTTTCATAGATCAGAAACTGATTTGGTGGCTGGCCGTAGCAGGTGACCAATTGAAATCGTAGTGTTCCTGCATCTCTGAGCCTGGCTGTTGACTTTATCATGTTCGAGCATCTATCTGTAATGGCACAAGGTAGAGATGGAGTGTATCAGAATTGTATCATACTTCCATTACACTGTGACTGTACTCTTCTAGGATCTGTATGTCACTCAGCAATAATACTGTGTTGTCTGTTACTGTTGGCAATCCACGGGTGCTGCTTACTGTGAAATGCTTGGAAAAGCCAGGATGATGCTAGAATTGAAGGTATCTCCTACCTTCCTCTTGCCTAGAGTGCCCATTTCAAAGGCAGCATCCTCCTTCATCAGTGCAAGGGATTATGGGATGGCTGTTGCTCTTTTCACCTGAGGACAAAGTAAAGGAAGACCTACAATAGTGTAATCTTCGCTAAAGGTGCACACAGCACAAAATGAAGTACATTTGCTGGTGATGTTAGTGAAGAAGTACAGGTATGCTACTATTGCAGTTTGGTCAGGCAAGTGTAAACATGCCCAATGCACATTAAAGGAACCCCAGCATGGTTCAGCATGTAGCCATTGTGGAAGATTTGTGTCTTCATTCTTCTTGACCTGCCGTAGACTTGTGAATAAATCACCTGGACAAAATGTTGGCTAACTTTCAGTAATATCCGTATCTTAGGGGAGCAAGCAACATGTGTTTACAATCCTTATCTCTTTAATCTTCAATAACCCTGTGAATTACGTAATGATGATTCCCTGCCTTATGTGGGGAGCTCTGTGGTTTGCCCTACCACCTGTCGAGTTCAAAGGCAAACTGGGAATTGAGCATGGAGTTCTGAAGCCCACATGCTACCAGGTACAGCATGAAGCTGGCCCAAAGACATTCCCAGTTGGATGATGTGATGCCTCTGTTAAAGATGCTGAATTGACTGAGGTTTCAGTTCTAGACATGGGCTGGGTGGGTGTTACGTTGCATTGGTTGATCCCTGTGGAGGCTTCCAACTCACTATTGACCTCAGTGGGAATTGCTCACGTTTGAAAGCTTTAAGGTAGAGGTGTGGAACATAAGGGAGCCAGATGCAGCCTGTGGAAGCTCTTTATCCGCCCCGTGTGTTAATTGGATGCTCGCATATCTTGAAAAATATTATCAAGAAAATTTTCTCTTCTGTCATTTGCAGCTAATGAGTTTCTATGTGAGAACAAAGTGCTTATTTCTGGCCATCATCTGCTTCGTGATGTCACTTCTGGCCCTCGGTAATCACCATAAATGGTATTCGGCTTGCTATATGAAATGAGTTTGACACCCTTCCTTTAGGAAAAAAACAAGTCCTAGGTTTCTACAGCAATTGGCAGTGACTCTAAAATCTTTTACTACGGATTCCACCCAAGGGATCTTTTACAAAATAACATTTGCACTTTATAGGAGTATCTCTACTCCATCTTCTGTCCCCCAAGGCGGCTTACAACTCAAACACAAGAACCAACATAATTAACTACAGTTGCAGTAATTAAAAACTGAGCACAAGAAGCTGTAAAAATAGTCCTATGAATAGAATGGACTATCGCCACAAATGTCAATGCACAGGGAAATAAAACAGTTGGAACAAGATGCTGGAGAAGCATCAATGAGTAGGCCAGGTGGGCTTCATGGGGTTAGATACACCATAAGCGGGAAATATCCTGAATCAAGATGTTTCACACTTACCTGTTTGCAGGAAATTGCAGACACACTGGCGACAACCTACATCACAGGGTCAGGGGAGATGTTTCTCACAAGCACGGAGATATTGATCCCACAAAATAAGCCGAAGGCTTCACTGAAGAGGCAAGGATGGACATATATGAGCCAGAGACTGTTTCTTGCTGGAAACTTGTTGACTTCGTCTATTGAGAAGCCAAGTTTGGTCCTCTATGTTGTGTATGGCCAAGGGTTTCAATAAGTACACAAGAGGTGTGTGTGCGTGTGTGTTGAGAGAAGGCTGGCAGTTCACACAAGATGGGTGACAAAACAGCTCATGGGATCAGAGTACATACTAGGCTGCTGTAGAAAGGTTTCAACAGCACAGTGGATGCTGCACATCTCTCCCAGTTTCCTTACCTGAATGTGAAGCCACTTAGCAAAGACAGGGGAAAAAATCCCCTGAGTGGAAACTCCAAAGCATAACCATCTGAGGATGGGGGTGTGGCAGCATATCTTGGTGGTAGAGCATGTGCCTTGCATGCATAATGCCCTAGATTCAATCACACACACCCCTGCCAGCTAAAAAACATCTGGTCTCGGAGCCGTGGACAGCACAGAGCAATGGAAATGATCTGATTAGGATAGGGAGGATTTGTACGGAAGCAGTGCCTCCATTCTCCTTGTGTTGAGAGAAGGCTGGCAGTTCACACAAGATGGGTGACAAAACAGCTCATGGGATCAGAGTACATACTAGGCTGCTGTAGAAAGGTTTCAACAGCACAGTGGATGCTGCACATCTCTCCCAGTTTCCTTACCTGAATGTGAAGCCACTTAGCAAAGACAGGGGAAAAAATCCCCTGAGTGGAAACTCCAAAGCATAACCATCTGAGGATGGGGGTGTGGCAGCATATCTTGGTGGTAGAGCATGTGCCTTGCATGCATAATGCCCTAGATTCAATCACACACACCCCTGCCAGCTAAAAAACATCTGGTCTCGGAGCCGTGGACAGCACAGAGCAATGGAAATGATCTGATTAGGATAGGGAGGATTTGTACGGAAGCAGTGCCTCCATTCTCCTTGCCCTTGTGGCTTTTATGGCTCTGGAAGCCCTTATCCCTAGGTGCAGAGAGATGAAGCATTAGTGTGATTAGTGGAGAAGGAAAGGCCCTTTGCACATGCTGGCTGTAGGATGACACTTGTATATTTTAGAATTGGGGCTGGGCCTGGGCTCAAGGTAAGCTCTTGCCTGTCCATGTGGCTCTGGCATAAGGCTTCCCCCACCTTTTAGGATTGCAGTTTTCACACACTTTGAGTTCTAGGGTGGAGCTTGACTACTTGTCCCAGAGATGGTCAGATTACTGATTGAGGCAGGTCCACATCCAATATCTTTTTTTTTCCACACCCTGTTTTTCTGCAAGAGAATGTGGGTGTAGCCAAGATCTTTAGGAATCCCTCACTGTTGCCCAAGACTCTGCAGAAAGAAATGGATGAGGTGAGAGTTATCTCCTGCCTCTGGTATAAAACACTTTACAGTGAATGAGCTTGCTTCATGTAAGGGATTTGTGCATTGGCTCTGCCCCCCCCCCGACCATGGCACACGCACGCCTGAAGGTTGACGCCTTCCTCTGTGTCCTGTCACTGTTAGCAGTAACAGTTAGCAGTAACTCGAAGCAGATTTGCAAATTCACAAAGTTACTAGATCATGAGATTTTCCTACATACCCATGTTAGAAAAGCAGGATAGAAATCCGCTCTTGTTCGATAATTGGAGCAGCTAACAAGGGTAGTAAAACATCAATAAAAACACCCAAGATTGTTAACAAAAAGCACAAATTTAAACAGAACAGCAAGCGGTAGAATTTGGGCAAGTAGTGCCTTATTAAAATCCAATGCCTCTGGGGATAAAACATCGTCAGACCACCAAAAAGTGAGTAAAGATGTCTGGGCAGTCCATATCGGTGATGGCCCCACTGTAGAGAAGACCCAGGCCCTCATGCCTGCTGCTGTAGTTGTGATGCTTTGGTAGCCTGAAGAGGAAATAATTGGCTTCCTTCCGGTTTGTGAAGGCTTCTGGAGGTATATTCTTACTTGCCAGCAGTAGCCACCTGACTGGTTATCTTCCGAAGGTTCCACCTTTGCCCTCAAAGCTATGTGATTCCACCTCTTTCCTTTCTAGTTCCTACTCGGAACGTGTCTTTTCTGTGAAGCTGCTGATTCAACATTTGGATCTTTATTCTCACCTGACATGTAATTCAAGTACACCACTTACCAGTACGTATCCCTGGTTATTACGTGTACCACCCCTGCGTTTGTCGCACCCTCTGTTGAAATCTGGATTGCCAGCTCCTTGGGGTAGGAACTTGTTTGTCTCTTACTCTCTGTAAAGTACCATAAACATGGCGATCACTACATAACATTAATCACAAGATCGGCCTGCAGTCTTCCAACATGGTGAGCAGCCAACCTTGCTCCACATCAAAACTTCCAAAGCTGCACCTGGTTTATATTTAGATCTTGACACGTTCACCAAAACACTTTTCTGCATGTTCCCCTGCAGCATCTGGCGCTATCCTAGTTTAGCTAGTAGAACTGGTTGTTCCTTAACGCTGCTGAAGAGGAGATCATAAGACAGAACTTGTGCTTTCCATTTGGTGGCTTGATTAGCGATCCCACAATCTGTACAAAGACTCTCTCTGTAGTTCAGGGTAGGGATGGGAGCTGGTAATTTGGGGGGAAATACAGGGTGGCTATTGATTACAGGGCTTACTGTAAATCTGCAAAGCTAGAATTTTGCTTCCTGAGAAAACATGAGCAACTTTTGGTCTGTGAGAAAGGCCATTGTTACTGGGACTGAACACCAGAAATTTCTATCATCCTGCTCAGATCCACTGCTTGTATTCATCAGGAGAGACCAGCAGGGCCATCTTAACGCATGGGCACGCTAGGCAGTTGCTCTGGGGTCTACAAGCATAGGGGGGGCCCATGCTAATCCTGAATTTAACACTAATTTTCGGTGCGTCTGAGATCGCACCTCCGCTGCCACGGGAAAAAGTGCCGTTTTCACCTTCCTTGAGGGATGTTGTGGTCCACCAGGGGGTGCAGGGAGCCTGCGGACCCCTCTGCAGGCCTCCCCTCGCCTCAGAATGGCCCTCTGATGTGATCGTGACTCGCTTCCAGTTTTGTTCGAAAACCAGAAGTCAAGTGGGTTGCTATCGCGTTGGTGCCCGGGGGCCTATAATGCAGTTAAGACAGCACTGGAGACCAGTGGGCTACTTGTTCAGGATCTTGCTTCCCATGGTGGCCAACCAGATCACTCCAAGAAGGCCACAGTCCCCCACCCCGTTGTTTGTCCTTGGCATCTGGTGGATCTGATGCGAAGGACCACGGGTTGTCTAAGCGTATGCTTTAGTTTGCATGAAAGAGCTTGCAAAGAGGTCCACAGATGTTCCACAATTGGAAAAAAATGTCCTCTCTTCCCTCCTTGGAGGTTTTGCAAAGAGATATAATACGCAAAGAGTTTGAGCATTGTTCTTCAGTGATGCAAGACCTACCTGTTTAGCCTCACACTTAGTGACCAGAGATAAGGCGGAAACAAGCTTTTCTAGCTTATTTGTGTTCAGAATCTGTTCTCCGTTCTGAGGTTTGGGAGTTGTTTGGGATGATAAGTATGTGGCCTAAGGACAGAACTGCAGGGAGACTGCAGTTGGACACCTGGTGGCAGAGTAGTCAGAAAAAGTCTGATGCCTAGTGTCCTTGGGACCAACACTTGAACTAGTGCAGTTCTTTGCACGCCCAGCGGTGCTCTTCGAATGCCCCCTCCCCCGCTGGTTTCTTAGATGAGAGGCTGCTTTTGCAATGGCACATGGCTCTTCTCGAAGTTTGTATTTGTAGCTTGTGTGCAGGAGAGTGGTTGCATCTTTCTGTGTCTTTTTTATTATTTAAACGAGAGAAACTTTCCTGATACAGTGAAGTTCAACTGGGCAAGGGGATGGCGAGAGACCCAAGGGAGCTGACTTCCCTTCAAGCACCAAATTAATCAGTTCTGCAAGGACGGCAATAGTCCTTCAATGCCAAGACTCATCAGCGAAATGAAATAAAACCTGTTTCTTGAACTGGCATCTCAGAGTGACTGTAGGAGAGAAAATGGCTTTTGTGTATGCTTGAACATACAAGTTGCTGAGTTGTGTAACCTAAGAGATCGATGGCAGAAAACTGGCGTGTCTTGGGAGTGAACATTTTGTGAATAGTAACTGCTCCTGAAACAAGATGTGTTGGCTAATGTGCTACAAAATGTGCAGTGCAATTCTATGCATATCTGCTCAGAAGGAAGTTCCACTGCGTCATTCTGTGGCTACGCAGCTGTCTCCATTACTGTGTGTGAACCTTCACCAGATACTGCCCAAGTGTCCTCCAATTCTCCTCCATCCTGGAAGAATTAAAAACATTTTAATGTAAAGCTCAGCTTCTCCATCCTTATGAACTGAATGCTGAAGACCACTTTGGCGCAAACGGTACTTGTGATTATTGGGTGGTGCCACCATTGGAGGAAGAGAAAGGAAAGCTCTTTGCTCTGGAGTTCTCCTCCTGTTAGCACAAGCGATTCATTTTTGTAAATGGATGGAAGCAAATTAGTTTTGTGTGTGAAAAGTATTTATATACTGCTTTTCAACAAAAAGTACAGTAGTTCATGGAGCAGTTTAAATAAATGGTTTCCCATCCCAAGGGGCTCAGTTTAAAAGCCTTTGAGGAAGGAACCCTGGTTAATTAAAGACTCTTGCCATTTAATCATGGGATAAAGCATGCATGTGATAACTGCCTTGTATATGCAGATCGAGGTACAACTTGGAATATACTGTACAGATGATTGGAACAGCGCGGGATTCTCTGCCTCTTCATCAAGCCCTGTTTCCAGGAAACACTGAGCTCTGCTAGTGTACACAAGCCCTCAAATAGAGATTGGATGGAAGTGTACTGGTGCTGTTTTGATCCCAGAAGCCTACTCTGCATCTCTTAAGTAGGTTGTGTATATTTGCTTGGTTTCCTTATGTCCCGTTGCTTTGTCTGTCCCGCCCTGCCGTCTGCTGCCACTCCTGGAGGTGTTGGAGATTCTATGGAAGGCGTTCAGGCATGGTGGTGGTGGTTTACCTGCTGCTCCAGAGCCAACCCCTCTGATGTCCACGTTCCTGAAAGTATCGGCCCTTCCTGGAACCGTTAGTAATTCCAATGCTGAGTTTCTCTGGACAGTCTTTTCTCTCTTGTTGTGCTCAGCCAGCCACCCCTTTCAATACTGCTGAAACTTGAGTTTTCGCTAGTTCTAGGGAAAGGCAGTGCAAGCAAAGAACTCTGCATGGGACCGAGAAGCCTCCCCTTTGCACCAAAATGAGCTAAATGCCTGCCTCTGATTTTCACCAGGCATTTTGAAGCCAATCCTCCAGCCTTAAGGGCTCATCGCTTGTGTTAATGACATGAAAGCTGAGGCTTTTCAGATACTGAATCCTGCACCCACTCACTTTCCCTGGCTGCGAAGTCCATGCAGTCTTGGTCTTTGTTCCAGGAACCTTCCAGTGCAGCAGTCCGGACTTGCAAGGTGCTTTAGCTGGACCTTTGGGAGGGGCCTTCGCTGACTGGTAGACCTCATGCTTTGTATGCAGAAGGTTGCAGGTTTAATCCCTGGCAGCATCTCCAAGTAGGGTTGGGATTGACCCCTGCCAGTCAATGGAGACGAAACTGAGGTAGATGGACTGAGGGCTTGATGTGGTATAAAGTAGCTTCCTATGTCCCTCCCTCCTTGCCAATCCATGTAGTGCTTGTTTTATTTGTATTTATATACCGCCTTTCTTATCCTCTGATTGCTCTTTGGATGTTACTCAAGGCGGTTTACATAGGCAGGCTTGATCTAGATCTGATACGGGTCTTTACTTCTCTCACACTCACACGCACACACTCTACAATTTCAGATGGTTTCTTCCATGGTATAGTCCTCTTCACTTAGCTACTGAACACAAGCCTCAAGCTCTCCGCAGGACGCCACAGATCATGATGAACAGGGACAATTTTTTCCAGTTGTTATCGCTTTGTCATTTGACACTCTCCGCATTCCAGTCCGTACTCTCACCACGGCACGGAACAGTGCTGCCTCTCTGCCACCGAGGCTCGTAATAGCTTTAGCGGTGATTTCCGGTTTGTCTCCCTTCCAACACGAACAGGCTGCTCCTGCTTAGCTTCTGGCAGTCTTCAGTCAGTTCAACCTCGGGACCAGACCTCCTGCCCTAATACTTTAAGGCACACACATTCTTAAGACCACGTGGCTGATACCCTGATGCTTGAGCTTCCCAGGGGTAGCTTCTGCCCTCCTAGCTGTGTGCTGCATCTCTTGATTCCGAGTGGTCCAGGTGTAGCCCTTCCATGGGACTAGGTACCATAAGTGACTGAGGAGGTGGCGGCGGCAGGTGCTGGTTCCCCAGCTCTGCTGCCAGGGGTGCCCTTCCACCTGCCTCCCCTCTCTGGCAGAGTGCAGTGAATCGGATCCAGAGCTCATCAGTCGCTTTATAGAGGAAGCAACAGGCAAAATGGCGACCCAGCCGCGCTCATCTGTCTGCTCCATGTGTTGGTGGTGTTGGATTTACCCATACTAAAGCAAGGCTATTGACTCCGGATAATTCTGAACTCAAGCACCAGGGCTCCAGACAGTGAAACAAGACTCTAGCTATTTCTCTCCATGGTAGTTGTTAACTAGTATTACCGCTGGTTCAGTAACTGTTCTTACCTGTAATACAAAACTGCAATAATACTATAGAGCCATCGGAAAAAGAATGATTCAAGCCCATATGAAAAAATGGAGAGAGCAATCTGCATTTTTTTCTTACAAGTAACTTGTAATTGTTTTACAAGTAACTTGAAATTCTTACAAGTAACTATTGAACCTTATCATATGTAACAAGGTTGAGAACAAAAATAAAGTTTGAATGCACAAAAATTATAAATCTCATTTGCTACAATTGTTCTTCTGTGTCTTTTGTTGAAACAGAAAGCAAACGCTCTCGGCATAGCTTTGCAAGTTGCTTAGTGAACTTCCTGCAGCACCTTTTCCAAATCGGAGTTTTAGCAGGCTCTGGAGTTCTGCCTTGATTTCCATAATCTAGCTGCTATTTTAAAGAGAGAAAATATACATTGACACTACAGAACAGCTCTTATCAGTTTAACCTGAATGTGGTTACTCTCTGGTAACTGAATCTGATTTATCTGGAATGGTTTATGCGTATTTAAAATATATCTATTAATGCTGAAAAGGCCTATATAGATTAATTTCTATAGCTGCAGCCTACATATTTGAGCAGTTTTGATTAATACTAACTGGGCGGTGCTCGTTTGCAGTTGGAAAAACATCCCTTTTTATACCAAGGCCATTTCCTACCAGTGCTGCTAACATGATGCAGTGGATAGTGCATTGGGCTTGCGTATGGGGAATGCAGCCTCAAAGCTCTATTCTCATAATGCACCCAGAGGAAATGTGCACAGAGGATTGTGGTAGAAAGCCCTGCCCCTGGATACGTTGCGCGAGAGCAGTGCTCAGATCTCTCTTGTCCAGCTTGAGTTTCCTGAAAGGCCAGAAGTGGGGCGCTCTGTGTGTGCGAGTGAGGCAACTTCTGGAAGGATCAGCCCTGTCTTGTCTTCCCTGGTAACCTCTCGCACTGCGGGTTGTGTGATGCGGGTTGTGTGATGCGGTGGATCAGTTCAGGCCTGCAAGCAAATGCTCAGTAACGAGTACAGCTGTACCCATTCCTTTCCCTGCTCTGCTGGGGTGTGCCAGTGCAATAGTAGCCAGAGTTACGTGGCTCATTTGAACCCAGGCTGTTGCTGTTTAATGCTGAAAACATGATTAAGCCAGACCGTGAAACTGATATTAAACTCTGGTTTCGCAAACTGGCTTGCAAATCACACTTAAAAATGGCTTTGTATGGCTCTCCACAAACCGTGGAGTTGGAATTCAAGAAGCAGAGGGGGGAAAAGGTATAGGTTTTAGTGCAGGGCTTCTCAACCCCTTCCTGGCAGAGTACCACCTCCGGCGCCACTCTCCTAATGCGTACCACTGGATGTGACTGGCGATGACATCATCACCAGTTACTTCTGGGTTTTCAGGTTTTCGGAGGCCAGAAAATGCAGGTAGGAGGATCTGGGTGGCTGGGAGGGCCCTTCTTAGCATTTCTGAGAGGCTCGGCCAAAGGCAAGAGCGAAAACGTGCCACTGAAAGCACCTCATCGGAGTGGGGTCCAGTGGTCCAGCAGTCAGTCAGATGCAGTCATGGCCCATGGTCATCTCTGCAAACTTTGTTGTATTATCCTTGCAGCAACAGCTGTGGCTCTTGTTCCGACCCACATGGCTTTGGCCATGCAGCATAATGTAGCTCCAGGTACTGTGGCAAGGATGAAATGAGGAGAACCCTAAAGCATTTTGTCTGTGCAGGAAAAGGCTATGAGATGGTCCTTATATGAAGCAAGCAGAATTAGTGTTTTCACTTCTGCTGGAGGGAGTGGCTTGTATTTTTTTGTAGGGGTGGGCAACTGCATATGTAGGAGACTGGAGGTGAAGGCAAAACTCTTGGGAATTCCCAGGCTGATATTCATCTGCCAGAACGGTCTTTTCTTTCTCAGTCTGTACAAATTACTGGTAAACTATTTAGCCCCTGACAGTGGGGAATGTTGGGCTTAACTAGCAAATGCCTATAAAACAAAACTCCTCCTGACCTCAAGTTCATTCCCCCACTCCACATTCTCCTTCTTCCCCATATTTTCTGAATGCCAAAATGGGACTAGAATTGTTCTTTGACGGCTGAAGTTGCAAACTGAACTCCCTCCCACCTTCCTTTGCTAACAAATGGGGCAGCTGCCCCAAAGAGGCTTGGTGAGCATATGAAATGGCTTCTTAGTGAGTCAAGCCCTCGGTCCACCTAGTACGGTCTACTCTGGCCCACAGCAGCTCTCCAAGGTTTCAGACGGGGAACTCTGTGTGTGTGTGTGTGTGTGTGTGTGTGTGTGTGTGTGTGTGTGTGTGTGTGTGTGTGTGTGTGTGTGTGTGTGTGTGTGTGTGTGTGTGTGAGAGAGCCCTATCGGAAGATGCTGCCAGAGATGGATCTGGGACCTTCTGCGTGCCAAGCAAGGCCTCTGCAATGGGGCCTTGGTATCCTGCCAGAAGTCTTTGTCCTGACCGCCTCCGTGACCAGTTCCTCAAGCACCTTCATTTGATGTGCTCATCACCCCAGGGAAAGCTGTGCCCCCTTACTGTGAAGAGTGATGCTCCTCCGCATAATTGTATGCCTTGACAGGCACGTGGTTTCATGCCGCTTATCTCTCAAAAGGAATGTGCTAGGCAGTGCATAGCGATGTGCACCAAGCAGTACTTGGTGGTCAACTTAGTCACGTCCTCTCTGTTTACATGGTTTAAGAGTTTATGGTTGTGTCTCTGGGACTAAAATACCCCCTGTGCTTCCCCCCCTTTTTTTTAAGGAGAGAAGAATGTATTCCTGAGCTGAATGGCTCATATTGGTTGAGATCACAAGGGTGGCTTTCTTCTGTTAAGAGGTATTAAACATACAATGCCTAACCTGCTATGGCATGATTCAATTTGATTTTTAGATCAGGGTGGGGAGGAGGAAAACTACCCAATCTTGGCATGAGAGCTGGTCTAGCATGGGATGTAGGAGCATGAGCTAGGAAACCCCCTGTTCAAACCATTCTGTCGGGCACAAACACGAAGAGTCCTTAGGCACGCCGCTGTTCTCTCAGCCTGAACTCTCCCATCTCTAACGTATGAATGCAGATCTCCTTGGAAGGGTTATTGCACAGGTGTCTGAAACAATGCTTTTGAAGTACTTTGTACCAGTGGCATAGCAAGTGTGGTGGGGCACTTGAGGCAGTCTGCCCCAAGTGCCAGGCTAGAAAGGGTACCGCATGAGGCCTGCCAAGATGGCAGGAGTGGGAGAAGCGGCAGTGGTTGCCTCCTCCTCCTCCTGTTTTGGCAGCCTCGCGCCCCAGCTGCTGCTCACCCCGTTCCCTCTCCCCTGGAGGCTCTCATTGAGCCTCCAAAGTAGAAGGAACTGGGGGGGGGGTGCAGGGGTTGGATCGCAAAGCCGCTGACGGAATCTGGAATCTCCCGGCTTGATCCCAGGGCTAAGAGCCAGAAGGCCAAGAACCCTCTTGCCCTTCGGCTCGCACCAGAGGCTTGCGCCTCTGGGCAAGCCCGAGGCTTTTACCTGGACAGGAAGGCTGGGCAGAGTCAGGCTTCCTGCTGTTCCCCCATTTCCTCTCCCCAGCACTAAGCTAAGATGCCTAGAAACCCCTCCCTAGGGTTAACAGCCTGTGAAACATCACATCTAGCTGTTGATGTTAAACTGCAACATTATTCTGCAAATCTTTGTTGTATTCTCTAACTGGATACCTCATTTGGGCATCTGACCATAATGTGCCCTAAAAATGTTGTTCACAGCAGACTTTGATTTCTTAAACGGAGAGATACCAAAGGCTTAATGAGTGGCGTTGCATTCCTGGAGCCAAAGGAGTGATTTCTCAACTCTTAATACGAAAAGCTGATCTTGTCTGTTTGAGGCTCTGGTAAACAATCTTGAGAATGGCTTGAACTACATTAATCCCAGCCTAGACTCTGGAAAAAACCTTGTTTATGCAACATGGCATTTTAAATGTGCATGCTGTGGTGTGTTTTGCATGAGTGATTTGCCTACCAGGTGTCCATATATGCTGATGTTTGGATTTGGAAACCAGACAAGCTTAGATCCCAGCATCTAATCTCACGTGTACATTCCTCAAGCCAAAGGGTTTTTTTTCCCTCAGTCCTCTAACTCCTTGCTTCTGGAAGGACATATCTTTTAAGTATCAATGGAAGGGACCTTCCTGAAAGTTGACGTTGGTTATGACTTCGCAGATATTGTAGCCTGCTCAGGAAGTACCTTGGAGAAGTGTCTTCGTTCAGAGGCTGGTGATTAAGACTTGAGTTCTGAATAAAGTCTACTTTATGATGAACTTGTTCGATCACTTTAAACCTTAAGCCACAATCTGTTGGCACAGCCCTACATTCAAGAACAGGAGACAGACTTTCGGTTTGATCCACCAAGGCTCATCTAGGCCTGCTTCTTGGAGTGACTGCCCAGTTGCCCTGGGAAGCCCACAGTAGGGCATGAGGGCAAGGACCATCCCTCATTGTTTGCGCTACCATCAGCTGGAGTGACTGGCCAGTTGCCCTGGGAAGCCCACAGTAGGGCATGAGGGCAAGGACCATCCCTCATTGTTTGCGCTACCATCAGCTGGTGTGAAACTATCGCTGAACGTGGAGGTTCCATCATATCTCTGATTTGGCAAACTGCAGTTTTCAGTGCAGTTTTGCATTCATCCAAATATGGGAAATCGTTGTCAATGGCAAACCCCTGGTACAGTTGGCCCTTGCTATCCGCGGAGATCCATTCCGAAACCCACCCACCCCGCGGATAGCAAGGATTGCGTATACTGGAGTCCACTTTAAAACACTGAAAAAAGAAGCAAAACAGAAAAAGCAGGGTTTTTTTTTTTCAACCTTTTAGAGTTAAACCGCTGCATGTTCTTGGTGTAAACAGGCTGAAATCACGCTCCAGAACCCTCTTCTGGGAAGTCTCGTGACTCCCCAGAAGAGGTTTCCGGAGCATGATTTCAGCCTGTTTATACCAAGAACATGCAGCGGTTTAACTCTAAAAAGTAAAAAAAACAACTCTGCTTTTTCTCACTTTTTTTCCCCACAGCATTTTCAAGTGGACCTTGCAGATCCGGGATCCGCGGTAAGTCAAATCCGCGGACCCCAGATCCACAGAAAAGAAGGGTCCACTGTACTTGAGGGGCAGGGGGAGGTTAACTGTCTTGGATGTAGTTCTCTAAGCTATGGTTTAGCATTATTTCTGAACCAGGCTGTGGCCTGGGAAAGCACATGGAATCTAGTTTATGCAAACGTGGAATAGGATGTCTTGACTTGGTGTACTGTGGGGAAATAGAAATGAAATGCAGGTTTGTGAGTCCCTCGTTTGAAGCACTGTGGAAATGGGTGGGAAATGGATGGGAGCCACTCAGATCGGGTGCTGTTTGCAGGCAGGGAAAAAATGTGCCCATAAAGAGAATACATTTTGCATCTCTTAACTTTGCATAATGCTGCTTCTGCTTATTTAAACAGCAGTCTATGTTCCACCCCAGTGGTTCTCAAAGAGGTGGGTCACGACCCACCACGAAAACTGGAAGTGGCCGCTACCCCCTAAGGGGGGTGGCGATGTGGGGTGATGTTGGCTATGTCCCACCGTTGCTGGGGAAAAAAGGTTTGTGTTTTTTTGTTTTTTTTTAAATGACCAGGGGTTGTACTGGCCTTCTGGAAGGTGTGGGAGGACCCGCGCCCCCTCTGCGGGCGTCCCCATGCTTCAGGTCAGCTCCCTGAAGTGATCGAGAACCACTTCGTTTTTCATTTGAAACCAAAAGTAGGTTGTGGTTGCTTCAGTGAGCGCAGGGAGGCCTGCAGAGGGGGCCACGGGCTCCCCTGCACCCCTCTGTGGGCCAGTGCAACCCCTAGTAAGTTTTAAAAAAAGCCAGACTTTTTCCTGCTGGCAGCACAATCCCAGGAGCGCCGCTGCCGCCGCTGGCCCAACCCCTCAAGGACTTATGACTTCCCCAACTCATGGGGAGAACTTTGCGAACCGCTCTTCTAAACCATCATTCCATGCGCATGGGGAATTGGCTGTGTTAGCCGTCTGTGCACTCTCCTTGTACAGGGTGTCTGCCATGAGAATGTTATTAATTAGAGCTTGCTTCTTTTCAAGGAACTTCTTTCCCATTGTCCCCATCCCCAATTTCCCTTTATTAAAGAATAACTGAATACTACTTCCAGTTGCGTCACTATGAGGGTGTGACGGGTGTGGGCCGCACTAGGCGCAGTGCTCTGTGGCGCAACCTCACGAGAGGCCCATGGAGCTCCACAAACCACTGGATGGGCCCACCCGTCCCTTGCTGTGGTTTGGCTGCAGATAGCGGCACTCTGGAATTGATTGGGGAGGGCGACACGATGACAAGAAAACACCTACCTACTTCCGGGGGTGTTGTGCACCTGGCACCAGTGACCCCAGCGACTCGGCTGACTACTTCAACCTGTGAGTGTGAAACCTATGCATAGGCAAATACGGTGTCAACAGAGGATCACATTTCATGCATTTGACAGAGTGGGCTTAGAGTAGACTTTGCCTGAAACCTTTTGCCACAAAGTATATTAGTCTGTAAGGTGCCTCAGGATACCTTTTGTTGTATTTGCTGCAACAGACTCTTGGCTTCCCCTACAGAGCACATCTGTATTGACACACTAACTTGGATGTCCTGAGCATTGGTCTGCTGTTCCACCCCGTGAATGTACCCTTTCCCATCATTCCAAATTATCTTGACCTCCTTCCTGGTCTGAGACCAGGACAGAGAAGGTTAAAATTCTCTTGTTCCGATATATACTGGTAGTAGTACTGTATCGTAAATGTGGCGTTAATTTGCACTGTTGTGAATAAAAGGTGTGAGGCTTAAACACAAGAGCATCAGAAATGAGGAGTTGGTTAGAAGTTCATCCATCTGTTAACACTGGATAAAGTTCCGTTCAGTTGTGCATCATGTTTTAAAGAGCAGACTATAATGTACAAACTAGGACAGTCTAAAGAGTTGTGAGCATCTAAACTTTAAATGTTATGAGCAAAGGCAGCATTTGAAAGCTTTTTGGCAGCAGTTAAACATTTTTCTATAAACTTTTTTGTGTGTAGGAACGAAGGTTAAAAAATACTAAATCCCCAACCATGAATCAGCTGCATCTGGCATTTATTTTAGTTTTTGGTGAATACATTTTCTATCCCATCATTCCATCCAATTGTGCACCTTCCCCTCGTTTCCCTCCCCCCCCCCCATGGCCCGCTGGCTAACTACCATAACCCATCAAAAACTTGCATTCAAGTATCACTCTTAAAGCAAATACCAAAATACACAGCAGAACTAAAAAGTTAATACTCAAAAGCTCAAAACAAATCTCTTCCCTTGCCTTCTAAAGGCAAGAAGGCAGCCAGCAGGATAGAGGGAGAGGAAACCTTGCGCACACAGGGTACTTCAGGATGCCAAGTTTTCCTCTGCCAAGGTAGGAACTCTGCAATAAGGTTCGTCCTTCCTTGAGTTAGGATGAGAGGCACACCGATCTTTGACTTGTGCCCTTGAATCTCCTCCTCCTCCCCAGGCAGAAAGTAATAAGCCAGTCAATACAATACTTGGTTCATCTCTGGTATTTCCCTGAACCTGTATACGCGCTTCTTAATCTGGATATAGATTGGTATCTTCCAACCAGTGATACTACATTAGTTACCAAAGCTTGTCTTTAGCCCCATTGCCACAGGAGTTGTACGATGCTGCTCTGCCTGCCCAGTAGTGGGGTGGGTGGTATGAACATAAGAAGAGCCCTGCTGGATCAGGCCAAAGGCCCATCTAGTCCAGCTTCCTGTATCTCACAGTGGCCCCACCAGATGCCTCGGGGAGCACACAGCCAACAAGATAACCTGTTTCCTGCTGCCACTCCCCTGCACCTGGCACAGAGAAAACCTACTTCTAAAACCAGGAGGTATATGGTATAGCAAGGTATGGCTATGCGGCCACCTGGCCAGCGAACAGGCACAGGTTGAATAAGAAGGATGCAGATTAGAGGAGAGGTCAGGAGGCAGCGGCAGCAGCAATCGGAGAAGCCTCTTCCGTGCAGTAGGGACAACTATGGGGCAAGACCCCCACTTTTTTTCATGGCAGCCACCTCTAGTGGTGGAGGGCCTTGCGACAAGAAATTGAGAAGCCCTGCCGGAGGTCAACAGATCAGAGGTATTAAATGGGGGTTGCACAAGATCAGGTGTTGCTGTCCCCCTTGGATGGAGTGTGGACAGGTGTGAGCCAAAGTCTTGGATGCCTCTCGTGCTGGAAGGTTAGGTGCTCATATGGACAGTGTTTCTAACAGGGACCTCAGCTCTTGCTTTGGCAAGTTTCCACAGGGGTTTTCTAGTTTGGTTATTCTGAAAATATTAAATGTACAGTAGCCTCTTTCTGCTGGGGTTTGCTTGGAGCATATAATGAGCAGATTAACAACTGTATTTGTGGAATAGCCCTCCTTTGTTCAGGTCTGGCGAAAGCCCAATTAAGTCTGTCTTGATCTCTAAATGAGATTTTTGCCAAATGCCTCATCCAACTGAAGTGTTCACTTCCACTAATAGCAAAGAGGATTAAATTGTCTGAATGTCCTAGACAAATATAGATGCACATTTTGTGGTGACCGCAGGGGGACATTCTACAGAACCACAGGTGTCTGTTTTTGTTTCCTCCTAGGTGGCTTCTCAAATTTAATTCCATGCGTCTCTCTTGGGCATAGCTCATCAGCAGACTAAACATAGGTTAGTCTTTCAAGTAAGTCTAAGGGTTAATAATGCAAATTCTTTTTACAGCTTCTTGCCTGGCCTTGTCACTTGTTACCTAGAAGGCAGAAAAAAGAAACCATTTCTTGACTCGCCGGAAAATGAGAATAGTTCCTGCAGGTGTCTGTGTGCCTGGCGACTTGCCAGTCTGACTTGGTTTCATATTGGATGTTGTTATCGGTGAGGATTCTCCCACTGATTTGACCGCATTGACCGGGCATTCAGTAGATGTAGCTGCCGAATGGTGCCTGTGCAGGACAGTCATTTAAATGATGACCTATAAGAACTTGATCTCCAGTACAATTTGGTTTACAGGGTTTTTGTGTGTGTGTGTGGGGGGGGGGTCTTGCAACACACCTGTAAGGTTGGTTTGCCTAGCAGTGGTCAGGGCTCCCCAGAAGCAAATGCCACACCTATTCCACTATGTCCTTTTAATCTTCAGCTGGTAGTTGAAGCCCGTGAGTTTCAGCCTGACCCTGGCTGGGTTGCACCAGTGGGCACCATCACAGTTTTTCCTGGAGTTCAGCTTTTTAAAAAACAAAAAGAGGGAGGGGCGGAGACGGGCGTGCCTGAAATGTAAAGGTGCCTCTTGCTGGCAGGGGTGATTGCAAGTGGGGCGTCTTTTCTCACCCCATATGGGAAGCACACCTGCTGGACTGCCCTCTTCCACACCACTCTTAAAGGGCAGAATCTTTGCCTCTGGGCACCCAAGGGTGAAAAGGTGCTGAGGGGGAGAGTCACAAATGTTGAAGGACAACTGGGTTCCGGTCTGCGGACTGGAATTAAAGGTGGGTGCTGGATCTGATAAGCTTGAAGCTTACTGGTTTAAAGGTTGGGGCTGAACTGAATTTCCAAAAGTACAAAGCCACCTCACCTCTTTGTATTGGGGGTGGAGGTGGAAATTCATCCGTGTTCCTCCTGGCTACGTTCAGCTGGAGGCCATTTATTCCCCCAGAAATGCCCTAGCCATGAAAACAACATCATGACGTGACGTTGTCCTGAGAAGCATTCGGGGGGCGGGGGGAATGGTCACCAGGCAAAAGGAGCCAGGAGGTGTGCTGGTCGGTTTTGCACCACTTCCGCCAGAAGTCCCCAGAATGCATTTCATTTCATGGCCTGCAAATGGAGCCACAACTGAGGAGGAGAAATCTGCACATGCAGCAACATCAGCTGACTAGTCCTGGTAAAATAGACAAAGCCGTTTCAGACCGCAGGTGGGAAGGTAATCCAGCTTTCTTTATGCTCCCCTAGCTAAAAAGCTCCCTACAACTAGGATAGTAGCACAGCATGGAGCGAGTTTGTCATAATCTTTCTCCTTGATGTGGTGGCTTCTCTTTCAGGGGGGTCGCCAGGCGCCCCCGCATCTGGGGCCGTCCCCCCAAAGCCCCCAATAAAACTGTCAAAAATCGAAACCAAAACCTATTTTTGACAGTTTTATTGGCTTTTTTCTTTTTGCGCTGATTTTTCGGCGATTTAAAGTGCAAAAACGGTTTTTTTTAACATGTATGTATGCTTTGCCGGCACTCAGCTCGTTTAGGCGCCGTTCCAGGACGCTCCCTCGACGATCTTCCTGCTCCCGGGCGCTTCTCCCTGTGCCCATGAGCGGGACTCTGTACCGCCCCCAGCAGCACTTTCCGTAGTTTGCGCATGCGCAGACCCACGGAGTCTCCAGGGAGTTTGCGCATGCCCAGAACGTCCCTGGAGACTCCGTGGGTCTGCGCATGCGCAAACTACAGAAAGTGCTGCTGGGGGCAGTACAGAGTCCCGCGCCCGGGCGCAGGGAGAAGCGCCCGGGAGCAGGAAGAAGATCGTCCTGGAACGGCGCCTATACAAGCTAAGTGCCGGCAAAGCATACATACATGTTAAAAACCCCGTTTTTGCACTTTAAATCGCCGAAAAAAGGAAAAAATGGGAAAAAAATCACGGAACTTAAGGAGGCTCGCGCCCCCCCCCCGGAGCCTTTCTGCCCCTACGCCCTGGGGCCCACCGCACCACTGCCCCATATCAGACGACGCCTCTGTTCTCTTTTACATGGGGAAGCTGGAAGCATGACAAAAAATGGTATCCCAGCACTTCAGGCTACAGGCAGGTCTACTGTCAAGCCTAAAGCTTTCCTGGTTTTGCATTGGGGGTCTGACTGTGGGAGGACTGGTCTCAAGGAAAGTTCACAAGTGGTGCATCATCATCATAATGGCCCTCCCTCCTGCCTTCCCTCCCCCCCCCCCCCCCAGTGATTTCCAGGATCTGGTATTCAAGGTGTGCTTCAACTCCACCCATTTGGTAGCTATTGATAAATCTGATGCAATAAGGTTACTTAGACTGATGATTGAGGGGTGTTTGGGCCTGTTGAAGTATAGTAAGAGCAATAATGCTTCTTTGAGTAGGCTTACCATCATCCCGGAATCGAGCCTGGCTTCAGCCTAGACCGGGCCCGAGCAGCTCCCAAGGATGCACTGCGGCTGCCCAATGGGCTTCCGGCTTCGGTCACGTCGTCGACCAGAAGTTCCAGAAGCCGGAAGCCCATTGGGCAGCCGCAATGCATCCTTGGGAGCTGCTCAGGCCCGGTCTAGGCCAAAGCCAGGCTCAATTCCGGGACGATGGTAAGCCTATCTTTGAGAGCTCCTGTCATGCGGCTGTAGTGGCAGCAGGCCATTGGGCTTGCCCTCAAACCATGCTTTGCCCTGTGTAGCAGAGCTTCCCTCGAGATTTGCAGACTAGAGCAAGCAAAGAAGCTGTATTTTTTTTTATAGCGGTAATAAATCTACAAAGCACGTTTCCACAACAACTCTGTGTGAAGCTGAGAAATTACTCGCTGAAGACCACCCAGGGAGCGTTATAGCTGAATGGAGAGCTGAAGATGCCATCCCATGGCCAGAGCCAAAAACTCTTGACGGCTAGGCTAGTGCATTTCACCCAAGAAACCAGCTTGCGTTGCCCCACATAATCAAGTAATGGAAATTTTTGTAGGCGTAAAATGGGACACCCCAGCCAATACTGCCCCCGGAAGATGTCCCTAAAGTAGCAGTGGAACCTGCTTATTGACTGTAATATAGTCCTGATAGTTAAGCTCCTTTTTCTCTTCCAGCTTGTTGGTGGGGAGAAAGGAGGAGGCTGGATTTCTTGGATGTTGAATTGTGTGTTTAGTGCTAGTGGTGCAGTTGTCGAATTGTGTGTCTGATTGCAGAATACTCACAGCCCTGACTTGGCTTACTTTGCACAGGGGGACGCTTTGAAGCTAAATTGGCTCAGAGATGTGCTGTCACTAGAATGTTCAGCTTGGTGTGACAACTTCTCTTGAGAAGGTGACTTCAACTGGAATAGACAAGGCCATCGAGGCTCTGTCGGGCTTGTCGCTTCTGCTGTAGAAGATTAATTCTATCTTCCAACCCAACTGGAATGTAGTGCTTGCCCTTTCCTTTGGGAAGAGAGTGCCGTAGAACATTGGGAGGGGGAAGGGAGGGATGTCCTCTTTAGAAAGTAGGGTGAAAGATGTAGTGTTTGGACCATGTATTCACTGTGGTATTTTTGTGCAGGACCTGTTAGCTTCAAAAGAAGCTTCTAATCTTCACAATTTATGGGAAATGTGGTGGCAATTTTTTTTTTGCATCTGGTTTTTTGCATCTCTGATGGTTTGCAGCTTCTTCAATGTTGTAGAGCAGCTCTGTTCCAGGTAGACATGCTCATCTTTGAAGCACGCTGTTCTGTTTGATCTCTGAAGCCAAGCAGACAGAGGCTGGGACAGTGGGGGGGGGGAACCCTGGCAACCAGTTGTGTGTACTCCATCAAGCACGGGTGGGATACAGGTGGCTGCAACGAAGAGCACGTTGCTGTTGATAAGACCACTCGGAGAAATAAAAAATCTGAGCTAACAGACCAAATGCTGCTATTCGGCTATTTGCTCCTTGCCTGGGACAAGTGGCAAAGTGCTCCTTGCCCACCCTTTCTCCTGCTGCTGCTGCTGCATCCCAGCCTGGTGGTTGATACAGGCAGCAAATGAGATGGGAAGTAACAGTCCTGAATTGGACTGCTCTACAGTTCCGTCTGCAGGTGGGAAATGGCATCTTTAAATTCTCCCCATCCACCTCATTCTGTTGCATGTGCAGACAGGCCTCGTGCCCTGGTTAAGCTGAGGGAGGGGCGGAGATGAACATCCGTGGGAACTTCATTCTGAAGTACTTGGTCCATTGACCGCAGACTTGCTGGCACTGACCAGCAGCAGCTCTCTAAGGTTACAGTCCAGGGAGCCTTTTCCAGCCCTACCTGGAGATGCAAACCAGTTTTGGCAAGCAAGTCGAGAGTGTGGCTGGCTGAACATCGTTCAAACGTTAAAAATAAAAAAAACCTCTAGTAGCCTGTCTGTCCTCTTCAAGGACGGCTCAAGGCGCTGGCTTTGACCAACAAGGTCCTATAGGTAGAGGTGGGAGAAAACTGTTCCCCTCCGGTGCTAGATATGTTCTTCAACAGTCTTGGGCAACTTCATCTCCTGCTTTGAGAATATTTGTTGCTTTGCTTTCTTCTGCGGGTGGCGCAGTGGGTTAAACCGCTGAACCATGAGCTGTCGATGGAAAGGTCGGCAGTTCGAATCCGCGACGGGGTGAGCTCTCGTTGCTTGGCCAGCTCCTGCCAACCTAGCAGTTCCAAAGCATATTAATGTGAGTAGATAAATAGGTACCACTTAGGTACCACTTGCGGGAAGGTAAACAGTGCTCCGTGTTCCAGCTGCATGCTATGCGCTGCAGCAAGGAGAGTCATGCCGGCCACATGACCACGGAGGCGTCTTCGGACAACGCTGGCTCTTCAGCTTTGAAATGGGGATGAGCAACACACCCTAGAGTCGGACACGACTGGACTTAATTGTCAGGGGTCACCTTTACCTTTCTTCCCTAAACTGTGCCTTGGAAGGAATCCCTGTGTTTCATGTTTATGCTGGAGGCTGGACTTGGATTTTCTCAAGAGTATTTCTAAGCAAGCCTGTTCATGTACTGAAACTGTCTCGCACCTTTTTGGAGCCTGATCCAAATGTGCAAGTAGTCCCCTTGAACATCATGTTTAGTTATACAAACAACAGGCTGTTGGGGAACCTAGAAAGTGTCCCCACTATTCTCTAACTCCCCCCCCCCCCCGCTTACAATCGTACTTGAAAAATCCTTTTAGGATCTGAAAGCTTGCTGTTCGATTCCCTGTTACTTTTGGGTTGCTGACCCTACTTGGGGTTGTGGTTTAGAAGAGGAAGTATTGGATCATGCTAATCTGTCAAACAGAGAGGAGGATGGTCTCTAGCTTTGTAATCCAACAAGAAGACTTGGCGGCTCCCCGTCTAGTAGGATTCTCTTGATAGCTGTTATCTCGTCCAAAACCTTTTGAGCTTCCCTGGCCCTGCAGCAAAGTGCTGATAAGCCTTTCTGCATCTCAAGGTGCCGATGTTTTTCTGCCTTTCTGGGGGTGGGGTGGGGACATGTGTCAGTACACAGCAGCAGCAGCAGTGTTGACAGACTGTCTTTTCCTGGAAGTTACCTTGGGCGCCTGTAGTTTGGCTGGGTGGCTTTTTTTTCCCTGTTCCGTTCACAATCGAGCCCTTGCATCGTCTGCTTGTTGGCTTTGGCTGCTGGTCATGAATAGCATAGGGAGCAGCCTCAGTATTTATTCTCGGACTTGGTCATCCCTGTGAAAGGAGGCAGTGATCTGGGCTGAAAAGCTTTCCAGAACCGAAAACCTTCTAGAAAACCTTCTAGAAACTGTTATACGGCTATATTCTCCTGTGGCAAAATGTCCATTTCTCAAAATGCATTATCTATCTCCTACAATTAATTGGTAACGTAATAGATTCAAGACTGTCAAACAGAGCTTAAAACTTGTGTTTAGCTTTCTTTCGGAAGACTTCTCTGTCAGAGCTTTTTGAGTGTTCAGATTTCAGCCCGCGGATGGCTGTCAGTGCCTTCATCTTTATTTAAATTTTAAGCTTCTTGGTTTGTTTTAAAACCGAGAATCTGGGAACTTGTATTCCCAAAGTTTAACTTTGGCTTGCAAGCCAGAATGTTGAACCAACCTCACACTCTAGTATCGCAATCTGATCTGGAATCCACAATCATACTTCCCACCTTCACTTGAGCTGTGGAGCTGTGGTTGGGGTTGACTGACAAACTGTGCTAGATCACCTGAACCCACCCAGTGAACCACCTAAAGCTTCCAGAAGCTTATCTCTTTGAGCCCTCCTCTGATGAACAGCAGGTCAAGGATTCTGAGATTATTTATTGTGAGAAATTCTCCCCTACACCCCTTCTGTGGGCTCAGGATGACTTGCAATGTCAAGGATGACAAGCATAAACAATATAATTATACTATTAAACAGAAACCAAACACCTACCCAATAAAGGGCAGGTCTTCAGCAAGCATCAGAAAAGCAAAAATGAGAAGACCTGCTAAATTTCATAGGGCAGATTGTCTACAAGGTAAGGACAATCACCAAGAAGCCCTTTCATGGGTTGCCACCAACCATATGCACAAGAGAGTCTCCCTGGCAGATCTTGCAGGCCAAGCAAACTTGCTTGAGAAGAGGTGGTCCTGGGTCATGTAGGACTTTAAAGGTAATAACCAGCACCTGGGATCGTGTCCAGAAACATACTGGTACCCAGTCCAGCTGCATCAGTAAAGGAGTCAGCTGGTTAAAGAGCCAGAGCTCCATCAATATGCAAATAGCTATATTCTGCGCCAGTTGTAGTTTCTGGAGGGTTTTCATAGAGCCCATTGCAGTAATCTGTACACGAAGTAACTAAGATGTGGGTAACCAGGGCAAGGACTGTCTGAGGTGGGGACAAGCACAACGGACACACCAGAAGCTGGACAAAAGCACCCTGGGCCTTGGCAGTAATCTGTCTTTCTAGGAGCAAGTTTGAGTCCAGAAGAAATGCTCCCGAGGTGTGGACCTGACACACCAGCACTGCCCCAGCCAGTTTCCTAACCAGGAGGGAGAACCTCTGTCTTGTCCACATGTTTGCCCCCCACTGCACTCTTTCACTGACTCCTGGCACTGGTTCAGAACCTCTCCAACTGGGGATGGTAAAGAAATGTAAAACAGTGTCATTGGAGTACTGATGCCACACCCCATACTAAACGCCTGGGTTACTTCTCTCAGTGTGTGTTTAAAATGGAGCCCTGCAAGACACCATAAGCCAATGGCCATGGCATCCACCACGAACCCTCCAGCACCACCTTTGGGAACCTGTCCTCCGGGGAGGACCCGAGCCACTGCAGAACTGTGCCCCCTAAATCCATCCCAGCTAGGTGGTCTAAAAGGAGACCATGATTAATGGTATCAAAAGCTGCTGAGATGTCTATCGGAGATGCACTCCCCTCCTTCTCCTGGTCCAGAGATGTGGGGAGCTGAACCAGGGCTTCTGTTTTCCTTGTTATAATCTCATCAGTCTTCGTGTCTGCATGTGACCTCACTAATTTAATTGAAAAAGATCTCACTTAGCATGGTATATTGCCTTATTTGCTTTTTAGTAGACATAGTCCATTAAGGGTAGAGGGTGTGTGTATGTAACATTTATAATTTCACTTGGTTAGCACCCGAAGCAATGAGGTGATCAAAAGACCCGCTTAAATATTAAAAGCAGAACAAGACATCTGGTCTTCATTTGTGTGTTGTAGACACCTGTGAGCTTGCTATTCAAGGCAAAAAGCAATAGAGGCTCTGCCATATGCATGTTTCCTTGTATGTTCAATGTTTGAAGTTAAAAAAAAAACAACGTTCCTAGACTGCATAACTTGAATGTGCATCCAAAAAGCTTCTTGGGATAGTGTTGTAGAAATTCATAATGTAATTTTTCAGAAAAAGAGAAAAAACACAAAAGTTTGTATCCTGACCCTCTGCCCAAATTGACTCTGAAGGAGCTGAAATGTTTTAGTTAACATTAGACTTAATAAGATAATGAGATGAAGGAACTAACTGCAGCAAGGGCAAAGGGAAAAATGATGGGTTAGATCCAGGGAAATGCAAGCAGACACCAGCTCACACAAGAGGACTTTCCTCCTCCTCCTCCTCCTCCTCCTCCCTGGTGGCCTTGACTGCGCACTCACTCCCACCCAATCTGTCCCCTTGCTCAAGGTGCCTTCCTCTTCCTCTCCCACTGCAGCCCCCTACTCATAGCATACTATTTCAGAGGGTTCCACAACCCCCAGAAGCAGCTTTTCAGGCGCAAAGCAAGATGCAGTGGGGAAGAGTGGAGAACCACCCCACAAGGAGCTTCTCTGGACCGAAGCAATTTGGCCACCTGGACCAAGGCTGACCAGTCTTCTAGCAAAGGAGTTCCAGAATGGTGCTCTTCCATAACAAGAGTCCCTGTTTCCCATAGTTGCCATTGCCAACCCAACTCCTGACGGGGAGGGTGCATATAGGCAGCATGGACTTGCTCATTGCATGGGATGGAACAAAACAGCAGAAGCTGATTCTCCAGTCTGTTTGCTTTGGATTATATCGACTCTGTATAAGTCAGCTAGGGTGTTAAAATGTTATGAAAACTAGATTCACAAACCCCAGATTCAATTTTGCTATTGGTCCATTCCACGTGCAGGTAGATATACTGATGATACATGGACTTACTATAACAGAATCCTCTGTTTTTGTTCCAGAGCCTAGCCCTGGAACATGTGCAGGCAGTGTGGTGTAATGGCTAGACTCTTGGACTTGGCTTAGGGAGACCTGGGTTAAAGTCCCCACTCAGTCACAGGCGGCTGGCCCACTTGCCTTCCCTCAGCCTAACCCTACCTCCATAGGGGTATGTTAAGATTAAACCTTGTGCATATTTGATGGGAGGGCAGGAGAGGAATGTAGTGATATTGTGGCTAATGAGTTCATTGTTTTCTGTAGCACTGAACAGCTTCCCCTTCCCTGCCCCTGCAGCCAAAAACATGGGATGCAAAGGAAACCTCCTTAATACAGACAATCTGTTCCCCCTCAAAACACACAAAAAAACCACCACCTCTCTCCATTCACTTAGTGTAGAGATGAGGAAGCTGTTCAGAGAATATAGGCAGATACTTTGTATAGCACTTTGAGAAAGAGATCACTTTGCTGGACTGACCACCAGACTATACGACGAGGAAATGGCATCGTGTATTCCAAGGACTCATTCTGATTAGTGATGCTGCTGAACGTTATCCTAGCACAGCTCAGAAACCGAATTCAAGAGGTTTGACAGGCTCTGCTCTAATGCACGCCACACAGTGCAGCCCAATAATTCTTGCCAGCTTAGTTTTTTTTTTAATTCAAGCTGGAGAGAAACTTCTTACTTCCCCACTCACCTGCTTTCAAGCCCCCTCCTGCCCCCTTTTTTATCCAGTTTCTCTAGCAGTGGCAGCAGAAGGAGAATAGAAGGATTCTGTCTCAGCCTTCTAATGCTTGGCCCAGTGTGACCTGAACTGGGGCCACAGTAGGAGGCAGGGGCTTAACCCTTTCCCTGCCCCAGCCTCCATCCAAGTCTTCCCCTATTGCCTGTTGACAAGACATGTTGCAGACATCTTGGCTTAGGCAACCTTAGCATAACATAGCCTTTTACTCTCTAAAATGGGTCAGAAGCCTACAGCCCACAGGCTGGATCTGGCCCACCAGTGATGTTCCTATTGGAGGGGAGGTACTGCAAATTGCACACAGGTCTACTCAGCGTTGCACAGTGGCCCTGTCCACTCACCGTCTGAGCCATTCCGAGCAGCGAAGGCCACGCGCAGGTGAGTGGGCGGGACCACCATGTAACGCTGAGTAGACCTGTGCGCAACTTACAGTACCGCCCCCCCTCTAGGAACGCCACTGGGGCCCACGCAGAGCTCGGTTTGGGAGGCAAAGCCTCCTGCCCAGCTTGCTGCATGCCGGTCAGGGAGTGGCAGAGCAGCCTGCCCAGGCTTGCGGAGTCCCGGTGCCACTGCTCAGCAACCCGGAAGTTCGGTGATGATGTCATTTCCAAACGCCCAGCCCCTTTGCCTGGAAAAACGTGCCAACCCCTGCTTTAAAAAGTAAACCCTTTTTAGCTATAAGAGTGAAGTGCATCTCCAGTTTTAACCCGGGCAATAAGTGTGTGTGGGAGCTGTTGGGCATTCTGTGACATTCTGCCATACTGGAGATGTGTTTGGTCTCGCTGTTTCATGCCCAGCTGACCTGGTTTCTGTGAAGTTCTCCTGTTGGTGCAACTTTCTGGAAAAGGCACTGGCACCTTTTCGAATACTGACATGGATTCCTAGAAGCCTGTTTAATTATGGCTGTGTGGGTGATTTGTTCCTCCCTGGCACCATTCTCAAACAATTTGCACAGCAGATGAGAATCTGGCTACTGTATTTCATTTGTAATTATAGTTCTGAGATGTGCTATACATATGTACGCTTTTTTTCCTTGTGGCATTTTGATAGGGAGAAGAAGCTGAGAATAATGCATTTGTAACCAATCTGTGTGGACAGGAAACACAATGCAAGTGTGAGAACTCTGGGGGAAGGGAAACACAAGTTAATGCAAAAGAGTAAAAGCCTGGGCAGTTGGAAATGTGTATTAAAACTTAGTGACTAAACTTGTGGCTGTGTTAAAGACTAAGGGGAGGCAGGATAGTTGTATCTGAAGGGCTGTCATGCTGGAGGAGAAGACTTGCGGGCAGGGCTACAATCAATGGCCTGGGTTGAAACTTACAAGGGAGTAGATTTAGGCCATACATGAAGAAGAATTTGCTGACTATAAGAACTGATACTGGAACAGTCTGCCTCATGCAGTAGTGAGCGCTCTCTCTCCAATCAGGGACTGGATGGCCACCTGACAGGGGTGCTGTGGCATTGAGCAGAGGTGGGCTGGACTAGATGACCTCTTATGTACCTTCAACTCCAACAGTCTGTGATTCTGTGGTCCAGTGCCTTTGTCTGTAGTTGCCATAGGAGCATGATTATCTTACTGAGCTATTGACTTAAAACACTCCCTGCAAGTTTTTCTGTTTGTCTCCAAGACCTAACTAGATGCAGCATAAATGCATCTGTTTTACAAATAGCAGCTGCAGGAGGATTCAGGTTGGGACCCTAGAGGATGGCGGTTCCAAGCTTCCACCTGCCCTGTTTTCCCACTGAAAATTGCCCCCCAGCTGCCCTCTCCCTGCCCCCCAGCTGCCCTCTCCCTGGAATTAAGTACGGTTCCCTGGAATTAAGTACGGTTCCCTCTGACCTTTCGGCAGAGCCTTAAGACGTTTTGGTTGGCGTTTGATTGGCGTTCGATTGCTGACATGGTTTGCTGGCTTTTTTAAAATCAAATGTAATCTTAAGGTGACCCATTGGTGTTTTAATTGTTTTAATTGCTTTTGTGTTTAAATGGATTTTGTATTTTAACATTAATTCTGTAAGCCGCCTTGGTTGCCCTGTTGGGAGAAAGACGGAATATAAATTATTTAAATAAATATATAAACAAACATCCTGGTGTGGAAAGAGTGTGCATGTTTGTGTTCATTCTACTGGCGAGGATGGGTGGGAGAATTGTTTTTCATGGAGGAAAATGGTGCAGGAGAGAAGGGTTCACCTCCCTCTTTCCCTTGGTCCTGGTTTGAATTGTCTTCCGTTCTCCTCTTCTTACCCCCACCCCAAACTGCTATTTGTGAGAAGTTTAGCGAGATGGAAACTCGTTCCTGCATCTGCTGTCCTATCTTATTTGGCCCGTATTAGAAGTGCTGCAACACTCATTTGGAGGAAGGCAAGTATTAAATTCAAGGAGGGAGCCCAGAATCTCCCCAGGGAGCTGTGTGTGTGTGTGTGTGTGTCTCGCATCTCAGCAATTCTGTTGGACCGGTGAAGAAACAAATGCTGTGAAAGCTCACGAATAATCAACTGTCTCGATGTGCCCTGAGGCTTCAGCTGGTCGGAAATGGTGGGACGCAAAATGGAGACACGACTTGACTTCTGTAACCCCCTTGGTGAGCTGCACTGCGTGCTACTTGGGGAAAGCTGTTTTGTTTCCTCTTGCATGGGAAGCCGTCTGTCATCTTGTCTGAGCACCAGAGCTTGCCAAAAAGGAAACACCTGGGTCTTTTCCCGTATGCTGCTATCACTCTGGCATGTAGCAGCATTTGTGCTCCAAGTTCTGGACGGCCTCTGAAGAACTTGCTCTGCAGTTGGTGCAGCCAATAAATATGGAACTGCTGCTGCTGAGATCAAGGACCAGGCACTCCACATTCTAAGGGCAAGAGGCACGTTGGCTTGGGTGGACGTTTTGGACAATGCAAATAGTGCCGGACTCCTTCACCGAGTTCAGGGGATGGTCTTGTCTATAGAAGGGTTCATTGCTTTCCTCCTCCTTCCCAAATAAGAGTGCTTTTATCTGGCTTATGACTGTAACCACAATCTGGGCACCAGAGTTGAGGAGTCTGAGCACATCGAATAGCCAAAGTCTAGCAGCACTTCCCTCTTGGTGTTGGTGGTGATGGGATCTGACTGCGGGTCTCGTTCTTACTCCACTCCTGATCAGTCTTCAGGGTAACAAGCTCACTGCTTCAATTGACTTGACATCAGAACATGAGAAAAGTCCTCCTGGAGGAGGCGAAAGGCCCATTTAGTCCAGTCTCCTGTTCCCCAGAGGAGACAACCAGATGTCTCTGGGAAGTTCCCAAACAGAAGAGAAAGGTCGGTCTCTCTCTCTCTCTCTCTCTCTCTCTCTCTCCTGCCATTGCTCCCCTGAAACTCTTATTCAGAGGCACATTGCCACTGAGCTGAGAGAGAGCGCAGAGCAATCCTGACTAGTAGCCATGGATAGACCTGTCCTCCATGAATTGGTTCAGTCCCCCTTTAAACCGATCCAAGCTAGTGGCCATCGCCACACCTTGTAGCAACAACTTCCACAGACAAGTTATGAAAAGTTCTCAAGCTTTTCCTTTTCTGCCTTTGAATTGATTCAGTGATGCGGGACAGGTACGTAATACAAAAGCATGTTTACCTGTGAGAGCTCTCAGTCCACTTCCCCTCCCTGGTGAAAAAGAGTCGGCTGCTTCAGCTGTCAATAGGAGGGAGACGTGGACTGGGAGCGGGGCAGTAGCAGCCAGGATCGGGCTTTCAATTGACGGTAGAGCCCGTGTGCAGGTTGCTGGTATGCAGGTCTCTCACTTCCATTGCAAAGCTAGGAGGAAGGCAGACCCGCCTCGCAGCTAAGACATAGGGGCCATTCTGAGAAAAGCATGGAAGGACATCTCATCAGTAACAAAAGGAGACCTCAAAGTGTCTAAGCTTGTTTGTTGCCCTGTAGAGGATTCCAGCCCTTCTTTGGCAGTTGGCCTCACCACCTCTGTATAAATAATGAGATGCCTTGAAAAAATGTCTGTACCTGGAAGGATTGGGCAATCGATGACTTTGACGTGGGACTCCTCCCCTTTGTTTCTGTTCCGGTGCAATGCCAAACCTTGGCTGACGGTACAAGAACGAGCAGGCAGAAGCCTCGGGCTCACGCCCAGATCATACCCGGACGTGATCCTGATTTAGAAGCGAGCACGTGGCCTGGCCTGGACACGTGAGCTCCTGTTTGTATTGAATCTGCACTCCGAAAGCCACTTACTAGCGAGGAAGTCTCTCTGGACCTAGTGGGGCTTACTTCTGAGTAAACGTAGGATTTGCACGTCATGTCTGTCTTTTTTTTTCCTCTGGGATCCAGGTTTCCAAGGTGGAATGATTTATTAATGAGTAGCATTCGAAACTGTGAGAAGACTGGGGTCGAGGAGAAAGTGAAACTCCAAAAAGTGAATTTGTAGGCAGGGCCACTCAGAGGCATTTTATCCAGGGGTACAAAGTTTATTTTGGGTTCCTTCCCTTCATGTGAATTTGGCTCCTGGGGCCCCCTTTTTTTGCTCCTGGTCCCCCTTTTTGACCCATTTTTGGCCCTGGCCCTGGGTACAATTGTGCCCCCTTAACCCGCCTCTCAGAGGCCCTGTTTGTAGGTGCAGAAAGTGAAACTCTGCCAAGAGAGCAGGAGGGTTGCTTGTTGTATTTCCATCACAATGAGCTGTTGTGATAACCTTAAAAGTGATGGACCACAAGGCCAAACTGTGATAAGACATCCCTACCGATAGCCTGGTTGCCCTGAATTGGCCAAGGCAGGCCTTCCTGAGCTTGTCATATAAGTGCTCCAGCAGGAAATGCTTTGTACACAGCGAACACAAACAGCTGTGACTTCGCATATTTATTTAGTGGCCTAAATTTCCTTTTGACAGCGGAGAACATTGGACTTCACATGGCTCAATAGATTGCTTCTAGTAGATAGATTGTAGCCCACAGGCCCTCATTTTGCTTCTCCTGGTTTATCCACATGAACTAATTTCTCAGGGCATTTCCCGTGAATCAATAATGGGAAAGAACCAATAGTACTCTATGCCTTGGGGGTCTGGCTTGCTCTATATAACTCCATAGTACATTTGCTTTGCCCTGTTTTTGGACTCTGCTTGAGAGATTGCCTGTGGTGTGTTCTATTTGATAGTCTATGTGATTCCTGGGGAGGAGGGAATGCTTTTGAAAACTTGATTGTGATTGGCTGATTAAGGTGCCTCTCAGTAGTTTCCACTTGAGGTAGGTAAGAGTGTGTGCACGGGAGATGTACATATTTGCAAAATTGTCAGTTACACCACCACCACCACCACCACCACCACCACCACGTGCTTTGAGGGTGGAGAGGAATCTTGTGTCTCGCCACCACGTGCTTTGAGGGTGGAGAGGAATCTTGTGTCTCGCATGTTGAGTTTTGCAAGCGTTTGGCACACTTCAGCAGCAATTGCAATGGTGAAACCATAATTCTGTCCCCCGGTCAGTTTCCAGAAGAGGGGGTGGTAAAGTACTGTAATAAACAATTCTTATTATAAACTTGTATTCCTTGGAGGAGAAAGGCACTCTGCACATGGCCAGACACATCCCTGAAATGGCAGACCTTTTGAAAACATTGTCCTTTTAGGTGGGTGCCCAGAGAGTAGTATTAGGATAATCGCTAGAAGCCACAAAGAGGTCCTATTGCTGGGCAGGGTGCGGAGAAGGTTTCCCTCTGAAGCCTGGAACCTTTCCCTGATGTTAAACTTCTCCACAGAAGAGAGCAGAATGCAATTTTTCCACCTTCCCTGCTTCTGTCCTTTTTGTATTAAGTACATAGCAATAGAGTTGAGTGTTGCAGCCTTCTAATAATTCAAGGGGAGAGGAGGGATTTTGTTCTTGAGGCCCTCAGAGAAAAACTGAAGGAGAGGATTCTTCACTCTGCTCTTCTAGCTAAAGATCGTGACTCGTGCAGATTTGTTCAAATTGCAGCTGCTTGAGACATGGAGAACTTGATGTGTGTGTATTCAGAAGCTCTTACCCCACATACATGTGAACCTTGTATCTTCAGAACAGTAAACTCACAAGTGGGCAAGGTGGTTGAATTTGCACATTGGTGTTCAGGAGGGGTGGGTGACAACTACACCTCATGGGGAAAGTGAAGCAAAATCACTTCCAGAGGGTAGCTGTACTAGTCTTGCAGGCAAAGCAACCCAGAGCCTTAAGGTACGTAAAACCAAACAAGTTTTAGATCATAAGTGCTTGTAGACTAGGGAGTCTGCTTCATCAGGTGTATGTAATGGAGGATAATAAATGCATGACACTTCAGGCTTTTGAAAATAAAGTTGACAAGACAGAAGCGCCATTTGTCAGGAGACCTGCAATCCAGGTGTTCACCAGCTTGTTCTGGAGAGGTTTGGTTTGCAGTGTGGGGGTGCTCTTGGACCGAGCTTTGCTCTCAGATGCCCAGGTAGCAACTGTGGCCCACAGAACCTTAGCCCAGCTTAAGCTGTTACTGCAACAGCAACCTTTCCTGGATCTGGCTATGGTTATCCATCCGCTTGCTTCTATTGAGATGAGACTGTTGTAACACACTCTATCTGGGGCTGCCCTTGAGGACCACACGGAAAGGTGCGTTGGTGCCCGCTTCACCGGTTGCCGGTCGACGTCGGAGTGCTCTTCAAGTTGCTGGTTGTTATCCTTGGTCCTAACAAGTGATGCAAGCAGGATGCGCAGCTGTCTGGGATGCTGCAGGGCTCTTGGCTCAAACAGTCAGCTGAACTCTGGAATGCGCACATCCACCTCCCTTCCTTTCTCAGGAGACAAAAAACAAAAAGGGGAGCAGGTCTGAGATGTGGGTTTGGTCCTGCTCTCCTTTCGAAGCCAGATGGGACACATTTTTTTTTCTCTCTGCGCTGTCTGCAGCCACACCCGAGAGAGGGGTACAGGAGCGCAGTGGCTGAACACTGCCAGAGTCGGAAGCGTGTAGCTGAGAGGTGGCTCCAGCCATCAGCTGGCTGTTGAATATCTCTCCGGAAAATGCTGCGGTTGTCTCGGGCTGCTGTGCTGCTAGTGTGTACCTATAATGTTTTCTTTTATTCTTGACGTAGGCTCAGGCCAGTGGTGTCTAAGAAAAATCATGGAAAGTGGTTTAGTGAAAAATCCTCTCATCTGAGTTTTAAGTTTTCAAAGTCTTTGGCTCATCCCATCTGGATGTTTCAAAAAGCAAAAAAGATGATCTTTCTGCTGTGCTGGGGGACGGGGAAACGGGCAGAAGAATCCCAAACAGTTCCGGTGATCCCAGCTGGGAACTTGTATAGCAAACACGGACAATTGTGTCCCCAACAGTGTGTGTGTTAATTTTGTGAAGCACTTGACTTGTAGCTGCGATTGGTTGAATCCCGTCGTGCCTTGTGAAAATACGTCCCGCTCTCTAGCAGACTAAGACCAGAACAAAAACGTGCCGAGGTTCAGTACGTGGAAGGATCCAGTCAGACAGCGTACAAAAACGTTGCCTTTGTTCCCGATTTGCTGACTTGCTAGATCAGGTTTGGTTATGCGAAGTTCTTAGAAAACTTAGTCAGGATAATAATTTACTGTCTGCATTTTTAAGCAACTTTTTTTTTCTGGAGCTTCCAAAGGGCGTATTTACTTTCCAGTCTGTTTTTGTCTGAAGCTTGCTTAATCGGTTGAGACAGCATCTGATCTTCTGACGGGTGTCATGCTGCTTATGTAAGTTCTGAGCGCAAGGGTGTGGGGGAGGCCCTGCCAGATGCAGTTGGCATGTGCCACTGTGTGAATCTAGATTAAGTTGCTGAACTTCAAAAAAGCACTTGATCCCAATCTTGCATCTGGGATCAGGAGGGAGGGCACCCAGCTCTGACTCTTATGTAACTGAATGCACAAGTTCAGAGTAGAGACTTGCCTTTTATTCAACGAGAAGCTGCCTAGTGAACTCGATAAAAGTAGCCTGTCACGTGGTGCTGTTTCTCCAAAGGAATGTGGTTGAACAAGCAAATGTGTCTTTGGACTGTTGGATGTCCTTGATAACGGCACTCTTTTGTCAGTGTTTGTAAATATTAATAGGGGAATTTAACTCTCTTGGTGTGAGGATTTATGGACGGATCCCACAGCCAACAAATGTCTCCTTGCTGCTCCTTTGTCTCTTATCCCAGCTAAAAATATGAACTCTCAGGCAAGCTCAACATTTTGCTTCTGTTCCCTCATCTTCTTGGTGGTGACAAGAACCAACTTCTAAAAGGATCTTGACCCGAGTCAGATCATTGGTCCCTCTAGGTCAGTACTGTCGAATTGCTTTTCAGCCAAGATCGAGTGCGGTCCTATCTATTTTGCCTAGTGGCGGTTCGCCAAGGTTTTTGGGCAGGGATCGTTCCCAACCCTGATGCCAGGGCTTGAACCTGGGAATTTCTGCATGGAAAGATGTGTTCAACCACATGTGCTGTGGCTCCTCCTTCGTACTCGGAGGTGCATCAAAACTCATTATGCCTGGAAGCCTGTAGCAGTAACCTGAAACCTGTCTGTGGGAGACCTCGACACCATGCTTTTGCTCAAACTAAAAATGCATGAAGCAACTTGCCTCAACCTGGCAACAAGTGTTTGCTCTGGTTGAAATGCTGTCTGCATGCACTTTCCCGCTGTAAACAGGTCTCTTCTCCATTGGCTTGAGAAGGTTATGTTGTCTACCTGCTCCTAGCAATGTGCTTTCCCAAGCTCCCCCACCACGGTAGAAAGTGAGGGTCGCGTGGCCATCCAGAGGCTGCCTGCTGTCATATTAGGTGCTCAACCACTAGTGCCTACTTGCATTTACTACATTACTTGTGTCCTGCCTTGTGGCCCTCCAAATGGCCACCTGGAATAGCTAAATAAAGAGCCCTACTGAATTAGGCCAAAGGGGTCCCTCTGGTCCAGCATCCTGTGTCCCACAGCAGTCCCAGTTGCATCTTGGAAGCCTGCAAGTAGGAAACAAAGGCAAACCCTCCCCTTGCCTCCTGTTCCTGCCCTGTGAAAGACGATATTTGGCGGCATTTGCTGCTGCTGACTCCGGAGGCAGCGGACAGCTATCGTGAGTAGCAGCCATCAGTAGGCCTGCACAGGATGCAGCAGGCGGGTACATTATTTGCGCCAGTTGGACTATAAGGAAGGCTGAGCGCCGAAGAATAGATGCTTTCGAACTGTGGTGCTGGAGAAGACTCCTGAGAGTCCCTTGGACTGCTAGGAGATCAAATCAGTCAATCCTAAATGAAATCAACCCTGACTGTTCCCTGGAAGGACAGGTACTGAGGCTGAAGCTCAAATATTTTGGCCACCTAATGCGAAGAGAGGACTCTCTGGAGAAGACTCTGATGCTGGGAAAGATTGAAGGCAAAAGGAGAAGGGGAAGGCAAAGGATGAGATGGTTAGACAGCATCACCAATGCAACAAACATGAAAATGAGGGGATCACGAAGGGTCAGACACGACTTAACAACTGAACAACAACAACAACAATCCTGCTAGACAGGATTGAGCTGCCCAATTCCTTCTCTGTAGGGTTGACGGCCAATATTGGAGTATAGTCATGTGCTGGGAGACTAGATAAGGACTCATGCACCTGAATTTGTCTGGAGCCAGAGCAGAAAAGTCAACATCCAAATATCAATTTAATTTGGAAGCTGTGTTCCTTAAGGGAAAATACGCCAGCAATTGATCAAAAAGAAAAGAAGGGCACTTGTGCTAGACTGTTCCTAGGCTAAAACCAAGTAATCCAGAACGTCTTATTTGCCTCGTCCTGCATTCTTTTTAAATTTGAAGCACGTCTTCTATGACAACAACCTGTATGAGGTATACTTACTGAGTTTATCTTGAGTTAAGAATATAAGCATTGGCCTTACAACTTTGCCTACAGCTGGAAAATTGCTCCATTAATCTGTCTGTCTTGGGTTTTTCCCCCCCTCTGTGTGAGAGAGAGAGCTTTAGGCATGGCGTTGATTTATCTAACCTTCTTTCAGCATATTAATGGTTCTTAAGTATAACTGTAGGAAAAACTATTAAGATCTCTTTTGACGCTTATCAGATGCTAAAATGGCAAATTTACAGTATGGCTGAGTTGAGAATGATACTTTCAGTTAAGCTTAAATTTGTTCCTGTGATTTGTGTCCAAAACAAACCTTTTGACAGTGCCTCTATTCCTTGCAGGTCTTGTCAGGAATGTTAATCATGATTTACATAAACTCGCTTCCCTTTGCCATCAGCTTCCTGCTTTTCCCAAGCAGATGTTTCCTTGATACCAGTTTGTTGTACCATATCCATAGTAGTCTAACTTTCAGCTAGAATATCCCTATAACCTGGAAGGGTCTGTAGCTCAGTGGCAAAGCACCTGTTTTCTATGCAAAAGATTCAGAGTTCAAATCCTGGTGGCACCCTAGTAGTAAGGGTCTCGAGGGCTGGGAAAGCAGTCTCTGTCTGAATGATTGTGGAGCAGCTGCTGCTGACTGGAGCAGACTACTTTTGGGGGCTTGATCATCCAGCAAACTGGCTCTGTATAAGACAGTTTCGTATCCCTTATTTGCTATATAAACCATTTTGTGAACTTTTGTTGAAAAGTGGTATAGAGTATAAATACTATGTATACCTGTAGAATAGATCACCTTTGCCAGATCCTCTTGTGATCCATTTGAAATCCCCTAATGGGGAAGAACAGTTGGTCATTGCATTCATATCTCACCTTTCTTCCATCATGCAACTCAAGGTTGTATACTGGTGGGTGGGTTCCTTCCTAGGTGGTCTAAGTCTAGACTTGCTTAACTTCAGCAAGGTGGCTGCATCCTGTACCCCCAGACCTGGGATATTTAAAAATGGAACACTCTTATGTATCTTGTTGGGGACCTCAAGTTAAATGGGTTCTCCTCAAATGTTCTGGGGTAAAGAGTACCCTTATACTTTTGCAGATCAAAACTTCCTCCTAAGACCTAGTGTGTCTGTAATGCTACTTCCAGTTGTGGGCTGTGGGATTGGGTGCAATCCTGCCTCCTTCATCACTGCATCTTGATTATTTAGCCCTACATAGGATTAGTCCAGAGAATGGATACTCTTAAAGCCTACTTTCTGAAAGGGAGTTTTTAAGGCTACAATATTGTGTGCCTGTATTTGTTAAAAACTCATTTTGGTCAATGAGGTCATACTTGGTCATTCTTCATGCATGTACTGTATTTAGAGGGGGATGTTCTTCAGGAGGTGAAACAGGAGCCAACATTTGTCACCACCTCTAGCTTAGCAGTTCTCACCATTCCACGTGGTGTGATAGCACCCCTCCTGGTGCTGTCACACCAATATGCCCTCTTCAAACAATGCTCTTTCATAATGTAGCATCTTCCCTTTTTGGGGTTTTTTTTTTTTATAAGCTGGGTGATAAGGGTGCCATCAGTGGTAAGGTCCTGTTGACCCTCCAAAACAAGGAGGGGGCATTTTGCATCAGTCCTATGTTCCAAGGGTAGGGAGAAAGTACCCTTCTTGCTATCCGTGGACTCAGCTCCTGCGGATTCCCTTATCCACAGGAGCAAAAGTATAACTTGCATTATGCTATCCATGGTTTGTTCTCAGTTATCTGCACTGCGGTCATTTTCTACATCCGCGGCTATTCTGACACTCTCCGCAGCCATGCTGAAATTATTTGTGGGGCCATTTTAAGGTATTTGCTGTGTCCGTGGCCGTTCCCTGCAAAGCTCTAGTCACTTTCATTGTGACCCCAGAATGCCTTGCTAAAGCTCTCAGCGCCATTGTAAAGCTCTCTTCGGCCATTTAGGAGCCCTTCGCAGCCATCCTGAAGCTATCTGCACCATTCTGAAGGTATTTTGTTCTGGCATTCCTGACCAGATTAGCTACCCCTCCCCCTCCCCCATTGATCCTATAGAATCAATGATTCAGTATCCGCTGGATTTTCCAGGAATCTAACCCCCATTGATACTGAGAATTGACTGTTCAGTCTTGGCTCTTTAGTATATATGGATTATTCTCCCATTGTATATTGCCAAGTTTTGCCCACTCCCAATGCCTAAGAATTCAGGTCTGTGTTCCTAGCTGTGGCAGACTAGTGTCCTAGAAATGCAAGTAACCAGGATATGACAGGTAAAATTTGGAAATGGAAGTGGAAATTCATCGAGACAGAACCAAACTCTGGCCTGATTTAAATTTCAGTAGGAAGTTGTTTTTTAAAAGAATTTGCACACATGGAAGTGGAGTTTCCAGATGAACTTCAAATGGGAGGTGATAGCTTTGATCATGGCAGCTATAGATCAGGAGAACCCCTTTCAGTTTTGTTGGGTCAGAAGCATACTATTGCAGAACACAGATTTGAAGCAAAGACAATTGAGGCTTTGATCTAAAGCTTTATTAGAAATGGCTGGACAGCTAAAAAGCTTAAAGTGGCTTCTTAAAAGTGATAAATATTGGATATTTGTTGAGACTTTTATGCGTCTCTTAATTGCCGCAAAAATAGTTTGAGTGCAGCAAAGTGCTCCCACACCCTTGGTTAAAGAATTACTATTGAAATGGTTAGAAATATAATAGAGATGGATAAGCTGACAAAGTGCATCAGAGAACTGGGTTAGTGATTACCTCGACCTGGGTAGGTAAATGGTCACCTGGCCATTATCCAATATTGGAATATTAATTTACACACAAGATTTGAAAACTTATTTTTTTAAGTTCTGTAAATTATTGTGATCTGCTATATTTATGCAGTAAAAGGTAAAGGTGACCCCTGACAATTAAGTCCAGTCGTGTCCGACTCTAGGGTGTGGTGCTCATCCCCATTTCAAAGCCGAAGAGCCAGCGTTGTCCGAAGACGCCTCCGTGGTCATGTGGCCGGCATGACTCTCCTTGCCGCAGCGCGTAGCATGCAGCTGGAACACGGAGCGCTGTTTACCTTCCCGCAAGCGGTACCTATTTATCTACTCACATTAATATGCTTTGGAACTGCTAGGTTGGCAGGAGCTGGCCAAGCAACGAGAGCTCACCCCGTCGCGGATTCAAACTGCTGACCTTTCGATCGACAGCTCATGGTTCAGCGGTTTAACCCACTGCGCCACCCATATGCAGTACTTCATAATAAAAAATAAATTTAATGCAATGCAATCCAAATAAACACTGTAAAACCCATGTATTAGTAAGTACCATGACAGCAACATCTTAATACTTTGTGTTTATAGCATTTTAAAGAAGTCTTCATTTTTTTTTCCATTCATCTCTTGAAAGGTAGGCAGTTGGAATAGGTGGGCCTTTAGTTTTTTTTTTCCTCCCTAAAAACAGTTTTCTTGCAGCTCATTCCACAGGCTTGTGGCTGAGGAACCTAGATCCTCCCCATACGTAGCTGTTAAAAATCTTTGTCTTGAAGGAAAAGCTTCAAACCCACCCCCCAGCCCTGCTACAAATATGAGTAATTAGGCTTAATTGCTTGCCTCCTGGTGGTTTCTGAGACCTCATGTGTCAATAGCAGTTGTTTCATTCATACCCACTGTGGGCTGTTGGTGTCCTCTTGTTTAGATTATGCTGTTTGTGGGCGGGGCGGGGGGGAAATAATAAAAAGCTGCAATCTTTAGAAACTGTATCTGCACACATGAGTGGGCTAGAACCAAGAACACTTGCCAATAATCTGTGGGGGAAGAAAAACATTGAGTTTGGAGGCTATTCAAAGATTCCAGGGTTGCCTCCTAGTTCTCTCCCTCCCCCATTCCTTTTCTCGTTCTCTTTTAATCCATGTGGTGGTGAAAGTGACTTTTGGAATGTAAATGATGCTTTTCCCTTCCTGCTAGGAAGGCAAATTCCAGATACTGCAGATCAGATAGAGGAGTACTGTACTTGTGTTACTATAGACTGTATCTAGATTCAACATGGATGACGTTTCCTTGAGAAGGAGTTGAGTCGCTCCTTTGTCCAAACAGTTTTAATCACCCTCCCTAGTTATGCACAGTCTAACACAGTAGCTCTTGCACTGGTTCCTGGACTACAGCCACAGTGCATCCCTTAGTGGTGGTGCAAGCCAGTGTCTCCATGCTCGCTTCAAAATCCCTTGGGGCTGTATGCGACTGTTGTCTGTCTGCATGTTGAAAAATGTTGGTCTAAAATATCTGGTTTATGTACAACGGCGTGGGGACATATGGTAAAGGTACAAAGACCTGTACTGAGAAACCTCAAGGCACATCAACACCCAATACAATTTCAGGAAGAGTGCGCCTGCTGAGATCCAGTACAAACTAGGAACACAAGCAACCTACACCCATCCTCTGTCGGATAACCCCTTTTAACTTGATCAAAAGGATAATTGCAAAACCCATAGCAAGATAATCTCAGGAAGGTAATCTCAGGAAGGTATGTTCGATGGACAAAGCTAGATTCACTATTCCTGGAAGCTACATATACCCAAAAACAGTTTATGTCACCCTCGGAATTCGGTGAGCTCTTCAGGATACCCCTGGACATGCAAGCACATGGTCATAGCATTGACCAGGAACACTTTGCTTAGCTTGTGCCTGACAATATGTATCTTTTTTGGGGGGGGGGGGGAACAGATTAAATGAACAGTGAGAGGAGAATAGGACCCAGAAGATTGTGTATGCATAGAGGTGTTTGAAAACACTGTTATTTATTTAAATGTTGAGAATAGAGAAGAATCCAATCATCATACAAACAATTGTAGATATATTTAAGAAGCCTGGCCATCAATATATTGTGGACAATATTGCAGAAAACGGAATGATTCAGTACTCACTTGATAACACAGATGTCCTTGAATCTACAATGTATGGAAAGAATGCATTCTGCTGCACCTCGGTGAGGATGATGATTTGGCAAAGAGGCCCTCATACTCCTAAAACACACTGTGAAGTTGGATAAAAGGCAGCCGGTAGATATTAAGAGCAGAGGCTTTCAAGTTTGATTCCCTGCAAGCTAGTCCAGCAATTCACCCAGCCTGCTTAGCATCTGGTGAAGGGCCAGAACTACCACGACTGCTGTAACAGCAGTGGTACAGGTGTGGAAGGGTGGTTTAGCAGCAGCAGCAGCAGCAATGAGGAAATGAAATGTGCAAGTGTAACTGATACAACCTGGGTAATCTCACGGATTTGTGATGAAAATCCATCAGTTCCATCTTGGCAAACAGTTAATGATATGTCAGTCTGCAACCTGTAAGTATGTCAGGCATATTGCCCATTTTTTTCAAGCTCCAGCTGATTTCCTCCCAGCCCACAGGTGTACACATTTAACTCCTGTTGCGTATATACACCCTTGGGTAAAAATGCCTTAATACAATAACTACAGTTTATCACTTTTTGATCATCTCGCAACATCTGAGAAAGAAAGTCACCATTGCTACAACTGATCAGCCACTGTGCAACAAGACAAGTATGGGCAAATGCAGAGCTTAAGAATATCCTCTTTGTGCGCAGGTAGTTGGAGGACTTGATGTGTGTCAACTACTTCAAAGCAATTGGCCACACATGGAAAATGCTGGCTTGGATGACCTGTGGACAGAATCAGGAGTGTATGTACCCAACAATGCACACCATTTGATGGAAGGTAAAGCATTACCATGCTGTTTGTGCACATATATTGACACATGAAGCACTATGGCGTACATATCATTCTATGTTGCAGTCCTAGCTGAGTCATCATGAACTGTACATGAAAGGGGAAAAAAACGGTCTCCAAGGGTAGTGGCTACTTTCCATTGCAGAGGTCAAGCAAGGGGAGATTACCTTTGCAGTGTGGTGGGACACCTGGTATAGGTTTTAGGATCCAAGTTCAGATTCTGATGCTCAGCACAATGACAACCCAGATGTTGATGTGGGAGTGGTGGAATGTTGATGGAGTTCATACAGCCTATAAAGGGTGGTAACTGGACGTTGCCCCTGGAACCATTTGGAGCTTGTAGAAGGACCAGATGTGCACCTACCACACATGTGGAGTCGTTTCATTGCTATGAATAAAAGCAAAGCTGTGCTAGCCTGCTTCCTCTTTGATGCCCTCATGAGGAGAGGGGGAAATCCTGCAAAAGCAGTATGAACTGGTCATTGCGGGTGGCTGTACCCAACCCAATGAAGAGTAATCATCCACTTGGTAAGATGGCTCCAATCCTCGGGGAAACCTTGAGATGGAGAACAAGACTGATCCTTCATGCTCGTGAGACAGTTGAAAGAAATCGAACAAGCTGTAGTGGCATCCACAAATACAGATATTATGTTTCTGCTGTTGCACTTTCGCACCACAAAAGCAACCAGATTGTGGATGGCTTCTGGAACATCTATAAAGTGAAGATGGCTGCCCACTATATTGCCCAAAACAGTAAAAGAACAAACTTGACTTTCAAAACTAGTAAAAAACAATGCTGTAAGCTTACTGGTGCAACAGGCAGTAACACAGTATCATCCTTAAGTAGTTAGGTGAGAAATCCTTGGTGGTGGTGGTATTGATGAGGTGGGCCTTACTCGGATGCAGAGAGATTTGTGTGCCATGTATTGTGGTACCCCAGTGTCAAACCCGTTGATCATGCCAGGCTGCAACTATTTACCCAGGGCAAGGGGGTTCTGCAGATGCTTCTCCCAGTGGAGGATGCTTTTTAGAGCTCCTTGTTGCATGTGACAGCTCTGGTCAAAGTACCGGGTAGATCAAATTTGAATAGGTGCTGTTCTTCCTGAATTTATCGCTGCTTGGAGGAAGGAGTCTGTCTTATCAGTTGGCTGGACAAGGTTGCCTTCTGTGCCTGCTTCTTGTCTGGAACTAATTACATGTGGGTGCAAAATAAAATGCTGCACAGCAAGACGCACCTGTGTAGGACGCAATATGTGCATTCTGAAAGAAGCAAATGTACTCTTGAAATATTGGTTATGTTCAGTGGAGTTTCACTAAGTTCACGCTAACCTGAAATCTTTACCTACTACACATCTGACAGAAGAGATTGGAAATTGTTGTTGTTAAGTCGTGTCCGACCCTTCGTGATCCCATGAACCATATCCCGCCAGGCCTTCCTGTCCTCCACTATCTTCCTGAGTTCGCTCATTTTCATGTTCGTTGCATCGGTGATGCTGTCTAACCATCTCATCCTTTGCCTTCCCCTTCTCCTTTTGCCTTCAATTTTTCCCAGCACAGAGTCTTCTCCAGAGAGTCCTCTCTTCACATTAGGTGGCCAAAATATTTGAGTTTCAGCCTTAGTATCTGTCCTTCCAGGGAACAGTCAGGGTTGATTTCATTTAGGATTGACTGATTTGATCTCCTAGCAGTCCAAGGGACTCTCAGGAGTCTTCTCCAGCACCACAGTTCAAAAGCATCTATTCTTCGACGCTCAGCCTTCCTTATGGTCCAACTCTCGCAACCATACATTGCTACTGGGAACACCATCGCCCTGACTATGCGAATTTTTGTTGGCATGGTGATATCTCTGCTTTTTATTATGCTGTCTAAGTTTGCCATAGCTTTCCTTCCAAGGAGTAAGCGTCTTTTAATTTCAGGGCTGCTGTCTCCGTCTGCAGTGATCTTGGAGCCCAGAAAAGTAAAATCTGTTACTGCTTCCGTTTCTGCCCCTTCTATTTGCCAGGAATTGATGGACCCAGATGCCATGATCTTAGTTTTATTAATGTTGAGTTTCAAGCCAACTTTTGCACTCTCCTCTTTCACCCTCATCAAGAGGCTCTTTAGTTCTTCTTCACTTTCTGCCATGAGGGTGGTATCGTCTGCATATCTGAGGTTGTTGATATTTTTCCCGGCAATCTTGATTCCGGCTTGCGATTCATTCAGCCCTGCATTTCTCATAATGTACTCTGCATATAAGTTAAATAGGCAGGGTGACAATATACAGCCTTGCCGTACTCCCTTCCCAATTTTGAACCAGTCGGTTGTTCCATGGCCGGTCTGAACTGTTACTTCTTGACCTGCATAAAGGTTTCTCAGGAGACAGGTAAGGTGGTCTGGTACCCCCATCTCTTTAAGAATTTGCCACAGTTTGTTGTGATCCACACAATCAAAGGCTTTTGCGTAGTCAATGAAGCAGAAGTAGGTGGTTTTTTTGGAACTCTCAGGCTTTCTCCATGATCCAGCGCATGTTGGCAATTTGATCTCTAGTTCCTCTGCCTCTTCGAAACCCAGCTTGTACGTCCGGTAGTTCTCTGTCCACGTACTGCTGAAGCCTAGCTTGTAGGATTTTGAGCATAACCTTACTATGGATTAGGATTTTGAGCATAACCTTGCTAGCATGTGAAATGAGTGCAATTGTGCGATAGTTTGAGCACTCTTTGGCACTGCCCTTCTTTGGAATTGGAACGTAAACTGACCTTTTCCAATCCTTTGGCCACTGCTGAGTTTTCCAAATTTGTTGGCATATTGAGTGCAGCACTTTCACAGCATCATCATTTAGAATTTTAAGTAGCTCAGCTGGGATATTATCATCTCCACTAGCTTTGTTGTTAGTAATGCTACCTAAGGCCCACTTGACTTTACTCTCTAGGATGTCCAGCTCTGGGTCAGTGACCACACCAGCGTGGTCATCAGGAACATTAAGATCTTTCTTGTATAATTCTTCTGTGTATTCTTGCCATCTCTTCTTAATCTCTTCTGCTTCTGTTAGGTCTCTGCCTTTTTTGTCCTTTATCATGCCCATCTTTGCACAAAATGTTCCCTTGATATCTCCAATTTTCTTGAAGAGATCTGTAGTCCTCCCCATTCTTTTGTTTTCCTCGATTTCCTTGCATTGTTCATTTAAGAAGGCCTTCTTATCTCTCCTTGCTATTCTCTGGAAATCTGCATTCAGTTGTTTATATCTTTCCCTTTCACCTTTGCCTTTTGCATTCCTTCTTTCCACAGCTATTTGTAAAGCCTCATCTGACAGCCACTTTGCTTTCTTGCATTTCTTTTTCTTTGGGATGGTTTTAGTTGCTGCCTCCTGTACAATGTTACGAACTTCCGTCCATAGTTCTTCAGGCACTCTGTCTACCAGGTCTAATGCCCTAAATCTATTCTTCACCTCCACTGTATACTCATAAGGGATATGGTTTAGGTCATATCTGACTGGTCATATCTGAAAGAGTGAAGCGGTTGGGCCAAATCCAATAGGACGTCCAACTGTGGATGTGTCTGATTGAAAGGAAAATCCAATGCTGCAAGGAGCAATACTGCTTAGGAACATGGAATGTGAGGTCTATGAATCAAGGCAAGCTGGATGTGGTCAAAAATGAGATGAGAAGATTGAACATTGACATCTTGGGAATCAGCGAACTAAAATGGACGGGCATGGGCGAATTTAAGTCAGGTGACCATCATATCTACTACTGTGGGCATGAATCCCTTAGAAGAAATGGAGTAGCCCTCATAGTCAATAAAAGAGTGGGAAAGGCAGTACTGGGGTGCAACCTCAAAAACGACAGAATGATTTCAGTTCGAATCCAAGGCAAACCATTCAACATTACAGTAATCCAAGTGTATGCCCCAACCACTGATGCCGAAGAAGATGAAGTTGACCGGTTCTATGAAGACCTACAACACCTTCTAGAACTAGCACCCAAAAAAGATGTCCTTTATATCATAGGAGACTGGAATGCTAAAGTCGGAAATCAAGAAATAAACGGAACAACAGGCAAGTTTGGCCTTGGAGCGCAAAATGAAGCAGGGCAAAGGCTAACGGAGTTCTGTCAAGAGAACACGCTGGTCATAGCAAACACTCTTTTCCAACAACACAAGAGGCAACTCTACACATGGACATCACCAGATGGTCAATACCGAAACCAGATAGATTATGTGCTTTGCAGCCAAAGATGGAGAAGCTCTATACAATCAGTAAAAACAAGACCTGGAGCTGACTGTGGCTCAGATCATGAGCTTCTTATTGCAAAATTCAGACTTAAACTGAAGAATGTAGGGAACACCACTAGACCAGTCAGATATGACCTAAACCATATCCCTTATGAGATTGGAAATACCCCCCCCCCAAAAAAAAACACCCTTGAAGATGCTTGTTTAATAGTGTTCCACCAGTGAATACAGATCCCCTCTTCTCTCTGAAAATCTCTCTTGAACTGAGAGCATTTCAATCTCAAATCCTAGACTTTTGGAATAAATGACTTCCTTATCTGAAAGTAAATAAAAACTGGTTACTGAGTTTCTCTGAAACGGGGTGGGTGGCACTCCGTCAAACCTGAATCGCCAAGAATAACTCTTTCAGACTTTGAGGTAAATGCTAACTACTGTATTGAATTGCATTGGGTCTGCTTCCAAGCCTTCCTAGAAATTCCGTATTGTCCCAAGTATAAGACGCACCTGATTATAAGACGCACCCTTAAATTTTGGTGCTATTAAAAATTTTTAATTAAATCACTGGCATTATTGCAACAGCCTGATTATAAGATGCACCCCTAGCTTAAAAACTTAAATTAGAAGGAAAAAGTGAGTCTTATACTCAGACCAATACGGTATTAGATGCATTTCCACCCAGCTGCAGCCCCTTTGGCATCTAAATGGACGTAAGCTGAAAGTGCTAGCTGCATCCCCAGTTGGAAGCTTGCAGACCTTACCTTGCCTTCTCCCTGTTCCCTAAGGAGTCAGGGAGGGCATGATGTTGACAGAACTTCTCTCCCTGTATGTTCATTCTGTCTCCAATTTCGACTATGTTCTATCCCATGAGCTCAGAACAGCTTATGGCAGGGAAAAAAATGTCCTAAAGGGGTCCCAATCCAAGTAATGACTGGGGGGGGGGGGTTTGAGATGTCAAGTTAATCTTATAGACAGTCTCTGAGGTGTGTGTGTGTGTGTGTGTGTGTGTGTGTGTGTGGAGCACTCTGCATCTATTATGATGGCAGTTCTCAGTTGTGGCACCTTCCTCTTGGAATTTGCGTTCAATTTCAACTTGTCAGACGCTCATCCTTCCTGTCTTTGAGTTTTCTTGGACTTAATGCAGGCAATCTGTATCTCTTTATCCCATTTTACATTTTTAATCATGTTATGTTTTTCTTAATGTGAGCTGCTTTGGGAGTCTCTGGGAGGTAGGAGAGAAATAGACCTAATTAATGAATTGAAAAATAGAGAGAGCTTGCAGAACTTGAGGCCACTAAGTTTGACTGGAGGGAGGACACCTTCCAGGCAGTGCCTCTTGCATATCAAAGCTTGGCAAACCTGCAGGTTTTGTTGCCTGCCCCAGGCAGGCCACACGTGCGGTGGGCAGGAGTGCCCAGGCCATGATACAAGCCAATGAAATATAAACCTATAAAGCCAAAGTTGGAGCATTGATCCGTCCAGCTCAGTATTGTCAATACCCGTCAGTCAATATCGGTCTATATGGTCTCCTGTCAGTGGCTCTCTAGGGTGCTTTCCAGCCTGCCTTGGAAATATTGGGGACTGACCCTGGAACTGTTTGCATACTTAGCAGGGGCTCTACCACTGTGCTACCGTCTTTTCCCAATTAGGACTGTTGGCCTTAGACTGCCTACTCTTCTGGGTGCTTAGAATAGATGACCTTAAGGCCACAAACTTCTATGGAAGAAGAAAAGGCTGGTGTCCATACTTAAACCATCCAAAGTTTATTTTCCGCTGCTTAATTTCCAACTTCTCCTGTGCCGTGGACTTTTAAAGTATGTGTGTGGCTCATAATCAAAAGTCAGGCTATTTAAGGTACAGAAAAGTTCTCCTAAAAAGAGTTCCTGTTTAATAAAGAGAAACCGTGTTGGGCATAACTGTAGGTGAGTTTGATTCCTTTATTAGGTGACAGATAAGCGTGCTCAGCTGTGAAGAAACGTTCTATCAGTCTGCATGCCAAAAAAGTTCATCCATCTTCCTTTCACTGCTTCTCTAGATGTTTATCTCATGGTCAAATATGTAAATTGCTCCTTATAAGGGTAAAATGAAGAAGAGAACACTTCAAAGTTGGAATGAAAATTTTAAAACACGGATCTGGCCTAGATGCCTTTAAAAGGGGTTTGGACAGATTCATAGAGGAAAAGACCATCACAGGTTACAAGCCATAAGCAACCTCCTGGTTTTAGAAGTGGGTTTTCTCTGTGTCAGGTGCAGGGGAGTGGCAGCAGGAAACAGGTTATCTTGTTGTCTTGTGCTCCCTGAGGCTTCTGGTGGGGCCACTGTGTGATACAGGAAGCTGGACTGGATGGGCCTTTGGCCTGATCCAGCAGGGCTGCTCTTATGTTCATAGATCTGAATATACAACTTTTGGCGTGAATGTGCAATAATTCATGTCAGTACTGAATTCTGGGCCATCCATTGGGAAGAGACCCCTCCAAGGGTCACTGGAATAAATAATCTGAAGACTATAGTACAGGGTGGATGGGCATATGGGGGGGGCTGGGGCTGTCACCACCCCTTGATGCACCCCAGGTTTGTTGTGTAATAGGAACGTGGAAAATGCAATGGTGGATTTCCCCAGACACATGGGAGATGTTTGCATGTCACCTACTGGGAAGGGCGGTCAGATCATGTTCCTTCTTCGTGTATATATATCAGTGTGGGTGCTCATTCTGGGCCATACATTGGGCCCTGGTTTGTTGGTCTTCAGGTCATGTACTCTACATGGGTCCTTTTGATGTGTCAGGGCTGGGGGAGGGGGAGGGAGAGGGAAATATCGTCCAAGGGAGGAAGAGCATGGTCTCTCTTCCTAGCAACTAGATCTGCTCTACAACTTCAAACAGTGTAGTGAAGGCAGCTCTTCTAGTGTGCACACCTGGAGCTTTTTATTTAGAATAAAAGTTTGTTTGTTTGTTTTTTCACATTTTTATACCACCCTTCCTCCAAGGCGCTCAGAGTGGTGTACATACTGGTATTTCCTCCCCTCCTTTTTGTCCTCACAACAACCCTGTGAGGTAGGTGGGGCTGAGAGATAGTGACTGGCCCAAGTTCACCCAGGAAGCTTTGTAGCTGAGCGGGGATTTAAGAACATAAGAGCCCTGCTGAATCAGGCGAAAAGCCCATCTAGTCCAGCTTCCTGTATCACACGGTAGCCCCACCAGATGCCTCAGGGAGCACAAGACAACAAGATAACCTGTTTCCCGTTGTCACTCCCTTGCACCTGGCACAGAGAAAACCCACTTCTAAAACCAGGAGGTTGCTTATGGCTTGTAACCCAGATTTGAACCTGGATCTTCCAGGTCTCAGTCCAACTCCCAAACCACTACACCACACTGTCCTTTTGAAAAGCAGACACAAAGTGGCTTACAACAATATAACAAAATGATGTGAACAACAGTTTGAAAAAAGAGTTGTTCAAACCAATCTAAACTGCTGAACTGAAAAATGCCCCATGAAATGCAGCTTAAAAGCAGGGCCAAACACTCCTTTCTGGGGAGGTCATTTTATGGCCTGGGCGTTGCCCCTTCCCTGACCTTCCCAGCAACTGAACTCTTGCGTACCCTGGTATTTGGGCATATTTGTCCTCCATTTGCCCTGCCTCCCTTCCATTGTCTCCCTTGTATATTGAGCCCCTCAAGGCAGGGCTGTCCTTTCATCTGTTATTATAAAGCACCATATATATATATATATATATATATATATATATATATATATATTGCTCTGTGTTCCTCAAACGTGTGAATACCGTATATATTATCGCCACTTTTAAAATACAAACTAAATTAGGGGTGTCAGACATAAGGCTTGCAGGCTGTATCCAGCTTGCATGATGATTGGGCTCTCCCGGCACTGGCCTTTCAGCAGCACCACAAAATACATGCTGCCTCTATGCCCTCGTCTTATAAAGCAATCTTGGAAATTCATCAGTTTGCAGTAAACCTACTGAATATGTAAGATGGGGCTGCCTTGGACATGAGGAAAGTCTAAGCTGGGAGTCATGCCGACAGGAGATGCAACTCTTTGGCTGCTGAGATGCTGTCCAGACATTGCATACAGGCTTTCACTTAATATTTTTTGCAGGATATCTGTTCTCTCTTTACCTCCAAACTTATAGGCATGATGATGACCCTTCCCAGCCTTGCTTGCTTGCAATGCTGTGGAACAATCCCCTTGCTGTTAAGAACATAAGAAGAGCCCTGCTGGATCAGGCCAAAAGCCCATCCAGTCCAGCTTCCTGTATCACACAGTGGCCCCACCAGATGCCTCAGGGAGCACAAGACAACAAGATAACCTGTTTCCCGTTGACACTCCCTTGCACTTGGCACAGAGAAAACCCACTTCTAAAACCAGGAGGTTGCTTATGGCTTGTAACTTGTGATGGTCTTTTCCTCCATGAATCTGTCCAAACCCCTTTTAAAGGCATCTAGGCCAGGTGCCATCACCACATCCTGTGGCAAGGAGTTCCACAGATGGATTACACGCTGGGTAAAGAAATATTTTCTTTTGTCTGTTCTAACTCTCCCTCCACTCAATTTTAGTGCATGTCCCCTGGTTCTGGTGTTGTGCGAGAGGGAGAAGAATTTCCCTCCATCCACTCTCTCCATCCCATGCATAATTTTATACGTCTCAATCATGTCCCCCTTCAGGCACCTTTTTTCTAGGCTGAAAAGCCCCAGACGCTGTAGCCTTTCCTCATAAATTGCCCTTTTGAGGGTCTGCCTTGATGAAGTGAGGCTTGAGAGTTGCCAAACACTACGACAACCTGAACAGCCTTCTCTTCTCTCCCTTCCCGTGAAAGCGGTGACTCCCTCCGTCACCTAGTCGGCTATGATGAAGACTTGATGATGAAAGGGTTGAGCTGTGTGTGCTGTCTTTGATCTAAAGATAGGCCTTTAAAAGTCAAACACATCATTAGCAGCAGGAGAAGCACTTCCTTGTAAACAACTTATTGGTGACTCAGAACAAAATCCTGAAGGCTGCCTCCTAGGGTTGATGGTCACAGCGTGTTACTCCTCCAAAATCAGGGATGTCATTGCCGACACGCAAGAACGTCCTGGCGTGGTGCCCAGGCCTTAGGAAACAGTGCTGGGTTTCACAGGCATTTTTCCTTGTTTACAGTAACTTCTGATCTCAATGGAGGCATTCAAGGCTTGGCATGTATGCTGTCTTGAAGAGCAGCTATGAAGGATCTCTGCCTTCTGCAAGACTTGCTAGGAAGGCATATGGTTGGCTCATGAGATGCTCGTTACGCTGGGTGATCCAATAAGAGCAGAGCAGCTGTGTTTGGTCTGTCACTTTGATGATGATCCAGTGAAGGGGGTGGACTGCATGTAATTAACTGAATGGATTTTGGGTGTGTGTGAATTAAGAGGGAGCAGCTGTAACCAGTGGAGACCAACGCAGAGCTACAGAGCTGGGCTTCTGTCAGCATTTTATTGAATCGTACCCTAAGCCAAGTCTGTTCCCTGCTCCCAACAAACTTTGTCTAAAGTTTCTCAGTGAGGAGAGAGGGAAAGAAAGGTCAAGAGGCAAAGGATGAACACAGACAAATGCAGTTGCATGTACTTCTCGGGTCTCATTGCGGTTGGAGTTGATTGTGCGGGAGGGGTTTACAGGAAGGATTCCAGGTCAATGTTGGTTTTTGAGGAGCAATCTGAAGAACAAGAGAGTGATGGTACCACATTTTGAGGAAGGAGCCCTAAACAGAGAACAGGGGTTGCTATATCCGTGGATCTGCTATCCGCAGATTCACTTACCTGTGGATAGCGGGAGACCCCCCCCCCCCACCTGCCATTATTTTACCTTATTAGCTGGTCTGTGTCTCCCTTTTAAACAGATGCTATAATTATTATTATTTTTAATTATTATAGTGCTGAAGCCGACTGAGTGCTAGAGAGGCTCAGCCGAAGAACAGGAAGCAGGTCCAGTTCCTGCTTCCTGTTCTTCGGCTGAGCTTCTCTAGCACTCAGCCTGCTTCAGCACTATAAAGCAGCATGCTGCTGCTTATAGTTATAGCATCTGTTTAAAGGAAAACACAGATCAGCTAATGTAAAATAATGGCTGGTGGGGTGCGTGGGGGGGGCCCTATCCGTGGCTCTCCATGGGGGGGGGCTGTACTTGAGCAGCAAAGGTCACTGCCAGGGATGTAGTTTAGAGCAGGGGTTCTCAACCAGTGGCACTAGTACCACCAGTGGTACTCTGGCCAACTGTTGGTGGTATCTGGACAGCTGGACCACCAGAACCCCACTCCGACAGGGTGCTTTTGGTGGTGTGTTTTTGCTCCCCAGAGGCTCCTGCCTTTGGCCAAGTCTCTCAGGAACGTGGAGAAGGGCCCTCCCACCACCCAGAGCCTCCTACCTGCATTTTCTGGCCTCCAAAAACCTGAAAACCCAGAAATAACTGGCGATGATGTCATCAGCAGTCACTTCCGGTGGTACGCAGCAGGAGAGTGGCACCGGAGGTGGTACTTGGCCGGGAAGGGGATGAGAACTCTGGTTTAGAGAGAAGGCCAGAATCCTAGTGGGCCACTGATTCAACTGCTGTTTAATAGTTGGGTTTACTTCCTGATGAGTTCCCATTTGGCTAATGATAGCTTGGTGTTTCATATTTACTGCTGTTGTTCCTCCTGCCCAACATCTTAGGAAGGTTGTTTGTTGAAGTTGTATGTACAGTAATTGCTTCTGTTTCCTGGGGTGAAAACAGTTGGGGAAAGTATCTACCATACTTCCTTATGTAATGTGTGGAAATCAGGAATAGCTACTGCCTTTGATCTCTGCTGGCAGGGGAAAGACCAAAGGAAAAAGGACCAGCTATAGTTTAGTCCTCACTAAATTGGTGGTGTGAACATTACAGGGGTGGGGGGAAGTACTTTGCTGAAGAAGTTAAGACAAAGAGTCCACTACTGCTAAGCCTCCACATTGCAGTTACATTGATTTTATGTTGGATTTTCACACAGCTTCTGGTTACATATTCCATGGCAATTCTGTCATCCGAAATAATAATGTACTGTATATATTCCTGTTTGCTCCTGCTTGTTGCCCTTCCCTTCTTCTATCCTGTGTATTGCATTATAGATTATAAACCCCTTGGGTGAGAGCCCTCGTCTCTTGTGCTTTGTAATGCACCATAGAGTGTGTTGTTACACAGTTCTCTTGGCAGAAAATGCTCCATGTTTGATTCTCTTGGCTCTGTGCGCCAACAAGGGTAGCTGTCCCAAAGATCAGCTCTCATCTCAGCTGGATCATTTTGTGATCCTGGCTGGCTGCTGTATTGGTACTGTTTGGTAATGATGAAAAAGGACTGTGAAAGGTAGCTGAGAGCAAACAGAGGAGGATGGAAGAGCTAAGTCTACCTGGAATATAAACAGTGGTCCTGTAGTTAGAAAGTAGCTGAGAGCCAGATCCTTAACTTCTGCATCAAGGCAAAGGACTGCCATCCTCTGGAGAAGTTAGCAGCCTTGCCCTCTCTTCACATGCAAATGTTCCTCTGAGCAAGTGGTGATGGGAGGTACATTGATGTCTTCTGAGATTAGGTCTTTTTTCTTTTATCTAAATCTGAGGCACTCATTCAGGAACAGAACTAAATGGCAGGCTTGTTGCAATCACCAGGCTATTTAATCCACCCCGTTTGCAAATTGGGCATCGCAGTTTCTTTTATTAGATAATTAGCAAGCAGCGTACATTGTAGATGTGCAGTGCTGGCCACTTGCACAAAAAGGAAGAGGGCAGGGCTGCCAAAACAGCTTTCAAGCTCCATTGAACTGCTCCTTGGTGGTTTGGATCCGGGCCACTTCACTTGCAGGCTAATCCTTGTCCTTGGGAAGCAGCATGGCTTGGAACTGCGAGGACAGCGCCAATTGCGGACACGAGGGCTGTGTGGACATCAGAATGGCCTTGCTGGATTGGACCAGGAGCCTGCCTAGTCCAGCCTTCTGTCTCCTGCAGTGTCCAGCCTTGGGCTGGACACCGCAAGCCGGAGGGAAAGGCTACAACCCAGCGTGTAATTGGTTTGTGGAACTCCTTGCCACAGGATGTGGTGATGGCACCTGGCCTGGATGCCTTTAAAAGGGGTTTGGACAGATTCATGGAGGAAAAGACCATCACAGGTTACAAGCCATAAGCAACCTCCTGGCTTTAGAAGTAGGTTTTCTCTGTGCCAGGTGCAAGGGAGTGACAGGTTACCTTGTTGGCTGTGTGCTCCCTGAGGCACCTGGTGGGGCCACTGTGTGGACTAGATGGGCATTTGGCCTGATCCAGCAGGGCTCTTCTTATGTTCTTATGGCAGCTCGCAAGTGGGAGGCATTTTTTGTCCTGAATCGAACCCCAAGTAGCTTCATTGGGTGACCTTATTATAATGTTCTATCATGATGCAACTGGGGGAGGGAAAACCAACTCTTCTCTTTCCTCCACACTATTCATAATCTTAGGATTGTTATCGCCATGGCTCTCCAAGAGGGATTTATCTCAGGCCTATCTGTAGGTGCCAGGGATTGAATCTGGGACTTCTTCCATGCAAAGCAGGTGCTCTACCTAGTCTGGACTACACAACTCCCTTTTCCCTCTGGGGAGGAGAGTCCCCAGGGGACTTGAACTGGCAGCCTCCCAAGACACACACTGCTCTCCCATGGACTGGCCTCACCCAGCAAACAATTATAATATTTGTTGTTGTTACTGGGTGCCTGCTACAACTCTCCCTCGAAGATAATCTGGGTTAGAAGAACCCTCCTCCCTGCCACATGTTTTCTGTGCAGCGCTATGCAAGGGTTGCTACAGCTGGGCCTGGCTTCAAGCCTCTTGTTCCTTGTTAACTCTCTAACTTTGGAGAAGTTGGTGTTTAATTTCCAGCTCTGTAAAATGGGGATATTTTGAAACTGGACTTCTTTTCCTAATGCAAAGCGGGGGGGGGGGGGGTAGGACCCAGTCCACATCTCAAATGTTTTAAGTCAGTGGTTCTCAAACTTTTAAACACCGGGACCCACTTTTTAAAATGACACTCTATTGGGACCCACATAGCTTTACGAGACTTTGTAAAAAAGGTGATCTAGAAATAAATTGTATTTATTTACAAGTAAGGAGCTCAGCTGCTTGTAGGGTGATTAGCAGCTATCTTGCAAACTGCCGGAGCTCAGCTCTTTGAAGGGCAATTAGTAGTTATCTAGTTTTTGAATAGCCTCAGGGCTTGTGGCAATTACTTATCTGATCTTTCTATCACCTGGGACTCACCAGAAATCAGGTCGTGACCCACCAGGTGGGACCCGACCCACAGTTTGAGAAATACTGTTTTAAGTACTATCATCAGTAACATGATGGATAATAACAAACACCGAGGTGCATCTAAATTAGAGGAAGTCTATAAAATGAGACGTGAATGGCCTAATTTCCAAGACTGTCAATACCTGGGATAATTACCGGTATTTCTACTGCTCTCTGCTATATAAATGAAATAATAATAATGGCTTGCTTTTGCTTTCTTTGGTGGTTGAGGTTGCATTCTCAATTGGTGTGTGCATGTGTGCCCTTCCTTGTACCAGACTTGATTTGCCAAATACAACACTGCATTTGCTGGCCGTTCTAGTTTCACTGCTCACAGTTTCATTGTTAATCCCGAGGGTGCGACAAATTGGAAGACTCTGCGGCAAACTGTATAGGGCTTTCCTATCTTAAGCCTCTTATCTGGCAGCCGAATCAGAATTTCCAGATTGTTCGATCCTGAACCCTTTTGGTGCCCACAGATGCAAGGCTAACATCTGGCGCAGTCACCGTGGCAACTGCTTGCAATGCTCCTTTGGCACGGTGTTAACTGGGTAACTTCAAGCGGCATTTTTGAGATTTTCGGATTATACCAGGGTTAAAACAAAAAACAACCTTGAGCAGCTGTCCCTCATGTTAGGAAGTTTGTGCTTTATTTGATTGAATAGGCAGGAATAGTATCTCTCTAAAACAGTGTGATGGCCTTTTTTTAAAAAATGATGCAGAATATAATTTAGGGCAGTGGTTCCCAAACGTTTTAGCACCGGGACTGTATCTGCATAGTGTATCATCTGATTGCCAAGAGACTTTATTCAATACAGGATGGTGAGCCAGGATGGTGTAGTGGTTTGGGAGTTGGACTTAGACCTGGAAGATCCAGGTTCAAATCCCCACTCAGCCACAAAGCTGACTCCCTGCCCGTTGCCACAAAGGGACTCCCTGCCCGTTGCCTTCGCCGCACCGAATGGCTCCAGTGGCAAGGGGGCGGGGCCACCTCGTACCGTGGAGTGAACGGGGATTAGAACGGTGCGGAACCTACGGTAACTCCCCCCTCCAGTGACGCCTCTGGTCTCTCAGCCAGTGTTTGACCTGACTGACCCCGATCTAGCACACTCCTGGCCACAACTGCACTCTGTGCGTGAGGTAGCAAAGCAGGGCCTAGGACTAGTTCCCCACTCATTTAGGCGGCTGTTGGCCAGAGGGTACAGCAATCAGAGGGGCGGTGATGAAAACTAGCAAGAGTTCAGTTGATCCAGATGGACACATTTTTATGTTGCAGGGTGAAATGAAGGGGTGAGGTCCCCATCTCCACAGTAAACATGTGGTGTTGACCGCAGCGATTGGGCACGGTGGGCCCCCGGGTGGCACATAGGGGTTGAAAAGGACGCCTCAGCGGTGTTCAAAAAACATGGGGCTTGTACCGTTAATGCGCCGGGAGGGGTGCCGGAGAGGCTAGTTACACCTCTCTGTGTTGAAACAATGAGTGACTTTCCTAAATGGTGGCATGATAAAGATAATGTTGCTGCTTTATCCGTGGATGTAATCGGGGTTGCTTCCTGATCCCTATATGTCCTGTAAGGTTTATTTGCAGTTAATCCTCTCCGGAAAGTAATTGTGTGCTGTGCAGGCAGTCCTTGTTCAAGCCTCGCTTTCCAAGGGCATTTCCAGTTGCCCCAGAAATCAGTCACCCGAATGCGTGTCGATGGAAGTACACTGAATCCCTGAGGAAAGTGGGGTGGGTGTGCAAAACGGTTTCATCTTGAGCACCGACTCCCAAGGTTCTGCAGCACTGCAACAACTCAGCAAGAAGCAGGACTGTTCAATGGGCTTTCATCACAGGGTTAGTTCATATTTCTTGGCAGAATAAGACTAAGCTGTGAATTTGAATGCCCCCAGTTCAAATCTCACATCGGCCATGAGTTCACTATAGATGACGTTAAACAAAGTGCACTTTTTTGAACTCAAACCCCCTCCCATTTGCAGTGTGGGAAGAATAAGGATATTTGCCTACCTTGCAAGCTTGTTTGTAAGGTTTGCAGCAAGGCAATAGCCGGATTCAGATGCAATTAACTCTCTCTAAAAACCATAGCTTAGCTGTGTGTTAATCAGCCTAAGGGAATTGCAGACTCTCATACAATGTTTGTTCCCCTCTCACTTGAGGAGGGGGGTGGGATGCCCATCTCTGTCTGCTTTCTGTTGCTGCTCCTTCTCCTTCCCCAGCCTGGATTAGAAAAGAGGGGGGTTCAGCAGTGTCACTGCAGGGGGGGCGGAGCTCCAAGTTCCGTCGGGTTCTGACCCTCCATTACACGACGGGAGAAAGTGGCCCCGCCCCCTCGCCTTTGTAGCCATTCCGGCCGACGAAAGCACTTGTGCTCCGCTAGAACACTGGAGAGTAGGAGGAGCAGAGGTGGGCATGTCATTGGGTAAGGGGGGGCACCGTGTTAGCCATGCTGCCTGGGTCGTCAGGAGGCCTTGGTGTGCACCTGTGCAGAAAAAAACATGTGAAACAGTCTGTCCCTAATTAAACTTAGAAGGGAAGATCCTGTCTGTAGAGTTGATCATGGCAATCTGGGGGCCTCCCCAAAGATGTTGCTTTGCTAAGCCATCACGGTTCTTATAACATTTCTTCATGTGCTCCAGGGGAGAATCTGCTGTGACTTGTAACAGAAGGGTTTATCTCTCTGCTCTTTATGGGGGCCTTGACTTCTTGGTAACGATTACCTGTAATTGAGGGGGAAGAATTCTAAATTGCTAAGTTTAGCCTTGGAGAAGTATGCATCCTCCATAAATGAGCCTAGGAATGGACGTGGATTTTTCTGTGTGGCTGTAAATCAAAGGGGCATTGGACCAGAACGTACATTTGACTTCTTAAAATGGCTCTCTACGTTCCATATTGTGCTAGAAGGATTTGGAAGAAACGCCTTAGAGGTGAGGAGACATTCTTCAAGGTGCGGAGTCCATTGATGTAGAAGGTTGTGTCTGTTCCTCCAGCCAACAGTCCTTGAAGTTCTTTACATTATGTGAGGCTTTCAGCAACAAGCATTTTTCTCCTAGGATCTCCATTATCAAAACGGTGATTCCTCACTCAGATTCCATCCACACCACTTAACAGGGTTATAACTTACACACGGCGCCCTGGCAAAGCTCTAAAGGCCAGGCCTGCAGCAGAATGCCACTTTGTCCAAGAGATGAGAAGGAGTGGCTGGAAGCTGGTCTGCATGTAAGGGAACTGCAGACCATTCACATTTAATTCACTGTGCCCAAATACAACAGTCTTCAGTAGATGGTCGGAGAGGGACTCGGCCGTATGCGGACTTGGCTCAAGGGCAGTGTGTTGCCAGGCCCTCCTGTCTGGAGGGAGCTTCTTTCTCCTCTTCGTTCCTTCTCCACCTGGCAGTGCTGCCACCATCTCCACCTCCTCGCTGCTGTCTTTACGCTACACCGGCAACTGTCTCCAGCCTGTTCAAACAGAGGGGAGCAGCCTGGGGAAGCACAGCGGGCAGGAGGAGGCAGGGAGCCAGGCCAGGGGGTGGAGGCCAGCAAAGACATGCATGGAACTAATCGACCCGCTGCCTGAGAGGTCTGTCTCACCTGGCCCAATGAAAGCATCGCCCTGCCCAGATGCTTCTCCTATTTCTACTCACTCAGTGATGCTTTGTAGGACATGGGAAGCATGTTCACCATGTGTTTCTGCAGTGGAAGCGCTTCAAGCAATGTGCCATCTGACAGTAGGGGTGTCTGTGTGCTGGTTTTTGCAGTCACTTGGGTGAGCACTCCAAGGGCATGAGGTCAACACCCGTTAAGCACCTCTTTGTGTGGCTCCTGCAGCTCTGTTTCTTCGGGTGTTGAATGGAATGAGTGTTGAATGGAATAATCAAAACTGTGAAGATGGCTTCACCATCTTCCTGCCTGCGTTTAGGCTCATGTTTTTGCATCTGATGAAATTCACGGATTAGTGAATGAAACGTCATGCTGGTTGTGTTTGAAAGTTGTTTTCATTGTATTTTAAAGTAGACTTTTTAAAGTATTTTATTCACACATGTGTGTTTTAGGAGACTTGTAAAGCATTTTAATACATGTTTTAAACATTTTTAAGCATTTTATCCTTACTTTTATGACCACAATCCCGAAGATGATCCGATCCTGGTATATTGCAGCTGGTCATAACAGTTTTCGATCCTTTTCAAAACTTTAATGTGTTTTGTTTTGTTTTCCCCTTTTTCAGGATTTAGTGCCTAAGAAAGAAGACCGGCAGGGTTTCAACCATGGCCCCAAGGAAAAGGAGTGGGCGAGGGATTTCGTTCATCTTCTGCTGCTTCCGGAGTAATGACCATCCAGAGATCACCTACCGGCTGCGCAACGACAGCAGCTTTGCCCTGCAGACGATGGAGCCTCCCTTGCCCATGCCTCCGGGGGAAGAGCTGGATATGATGTTCAGTGAGCTTGTGGTGAGTCGTGGTGCTGCATTTCGTGGGGGAGAAACCAGCATAGCCCATGTCTGAAAATACTTTGGAAAACCATACCTAAGAAGGCTTGTAAAGGGAACCTAACTTTATCTAACCAAAAACCTTGTGACACCTTAAAGGCTCGCACATTTATTGTAGCATTAACTTTTGTGGACTTCATTCGATGCCTGAACTTAGTCCACTTCATCAGATGCCTGAACTTAGTGTTATCCTTGGTAGGCGAGTCTAGACTGCGTGAGTTCTGACTGGCACCAGCAGTTGGACTGCATCTCTTGCTGTTGTATGTTGCCAGTTCGCTTCTGAGTGCAAGTCAAAGTGCTGATCACTGACTTTGAAGCCCTCAACGGCTTGGGACTGCCTTCCCGCTTAGGAAATGTCCCACCCCCTGAAGTCAGGAGCTGGGGCTCTCTTGCAAGCCCCACTGCTGACAGACGTTAAGTTGGCAGTGACCCAGGAGAGGGCCTTTTCTGGAGGGAGAGTTAGAACGGATAAAAGAAAATATTTCTTTACCCAGCGTGTAATTCATCTGTGGAACTCTTTGCCACAGGATGTGGTGATGGCACCTGGCCTAGATGCCTTTAAAAGGGGTTTGGACAGATTCATGGAGGAAAAGACCATCACAGGTTACAAGCCATAAGCAACCTCCTGGTTTTAGAAGTAGGTTTTCTCTGTGCCAGGTGCAGGGGAGTGGCAGCAGGAAACAGGTTATCTTGTTGGCTGTGTGCTTTCGGGGGCATCTGGTGGGGCCACTGTGTGATACTGGAAGCTGGACTAGATGGGCCTTTGGCCTGATCCAGCAGGGCTCTTCTTATGTTCTTATGTATATGGAAATCCCTACTGTTAGATCAAGTTGGCTCCCTCTCTGCCTTTTCTTTAGCTTTGGGGAGGAGGAAGAGGTGTGCATGTGTTCCTCCCTGGGCTGGGCTGCCTTGTGGTGGTGGTTTGTTGCTGCCTGATGCTGTGTGTGTGTGTGTGTGTGTGTGTGTGTGTGTGTGTGTGTGTGTGTGTGTGTGTGTGTGTGTGCGTGTGTACTCTGCTGTCAGGGCCAGCTTGTCTATGCAGCCACTAGAAGCAGGCTGCATCATCGGCAGATTGAGATGGATCCAAGGGGGCAGCGGATTCAGGGTACCTTTCACCCCAAGTCTGCCGCCGCCGCCTCCCTCCAACTTGCTGTTTGTTCCAAGAATGATCTGTTTTGCACTTACTCAGATGTGAAGCAGATCATTCCCCTCCTTACTGTGCTCCTCATGCATTTCCATGAAACCTGTAACCTGCATTTACAGGGACAGTGCAAACTTGGCACAGTAGATGAAACCAGAAGTCCCTCACTTCTGGATTTCAAGGCGGTGTGCACTGAGCACGGTAAGAGTCTTGGGGCTTTTTTTAGCGCAGGACTGGTGGACCCGAGGTGGCCCAAGGCGGCCTTCTGGGTTGCGTTGCCCTTGTTTGCTGCGATTGGTTGTCATGTTGTTTTGCTGTATTGCTATTTACATTTTTGTCGGCTGCCTTTGGTGCCTCCTGATGGGGAGAGGAAAGACAGGATATAAATATTTTAAAATAAATGAAATCTGATCGGCTCGCTTACCAAGAGGTTACATGAATTTGCCCTAGAAGAGTTACAAATGAGGAAGAAGCAGAGGTACGTCTTCCTCTGGTAACATGATGAGGGACTCCTAGAGGAGTAGCCTGCTCGACCCCTCCAAGATTTGACAATCCATGTTCAGTCTCTTTTTTTTTTTTTTTTTGGTAGAACTGTGCTCAGCTTCTCATGTTCTCTGTTGAGTGAAGCCAGGTTCGTTTGGTGGGGGTGAAGACACGGTCTGCTTGCTGCACCGAGCTGCTTGTTCTGGGTGTATCCTGACAGTGTTGAGTGTTGCATTTCAGCATTAGCGAAATGGCTTGGACAAGGTTCCCCGGTTGTGGTGTAAACTCGCTGTGTAGCGTTTTGGTCAGAAAAGGCAACACAGCACCCTCTTTAAACTAATTCCTTGTGGCATGCATACAATCGCTTGGCATTAATGAAGTGACAGTTTGGTCACTCTGACAGGCTTATGAAAAAAATCTATCTTTAATTAGCTTGGCTTGCACAGGAGGTGACTTGAAATGTGCCCAGGGCCATTGGAGACCGAAGTCTTTATTAGTGCAGGTGACGTTCCAAAATCTCAGATTAATCTGCTTGCTACTAAGCAAGTTCTGCTGGAAGCGGTACACTTTGATTATGAAGGAAGCTGCTTTGTCCAGAATTGCCATTGATCCACCTAGCCCAGTGTTTCCCAAACTTTTTTGACCTGCGGCTCCCTTGATCATTGTTGACCCTTGGCTGAGGCTCCCCTTTACATTATGTTGACGCCTGCCAATTGGCGTTTGCACTGTATTCCGAGAGGACTTCATGGCATTCCGCGGCTCCCCTGGCTGGTATCCGCGGCTCCCCTGGCTGGTATCCGTGGCTCCTACTTTGGAAACCACTGACCTAGCCCAATTGGTTTTCCCTGACAGCTGCTCTTCTGGGTTTCAACCTGACCTTTAAACTGGAAGATACAGGTACTGAACATGGGGGTTTCTGCCTGCAAAGCACCTGCTCTCTCTGAGCTATGGTACTTAGCATTACTTTTTTAAAAAAATGTTCTTGATTGTCTTGTATATTTGCTATGTATCTTAGGTCTTCAGACCTAGCTGTTTCTTTTGTGTTAGGTGCTGTACAGCATTGCAGAGCAGAAAAATGCAAATGCTGCAACAGGTTGACTAGCACAAAAGTTCTGCATCCTTTGAACTCTGCTGAAATCTTAATCAGTATGTGCTCTTTATTTAAGAGGAAAAAAAGTCTGCTAGCGCAGTGGTTCTCAAACGTTTTAGCACCGGGACCCACTTTTTAAAATGACACTCTATCAGGACCCACCTAGCTTTAGGAGACGCTCAAACATTTATCTTTCCTATATTCACACAAGCTTGCAAACTGCAGGAGCTCAGCTGTTTGCAGGGTATTAGCAGCTATCTTGCAAACTCCAGGAGCTCAGCTCTTTGAAAGGCAAGCTACTATCTGATTTTTGAATAGCCTCAGGGCTTGTGGCAATTACTTATCTGATCTTTCCATCACCTGGGACCCACCAGAAATCAGGTCGTGACAGAAACACTGCGCTAGCGTGTCCAGAACTGATGGAGAAAAGCTTCCGTAGGAGTGAGCAGCATGTCTGAGAAGCTCATGCCAGAGATGATGATTCTTCCAGTGTTTTCCGATGGCACGCTGAATGCACACTGTCCAGGGAGTTCCCCAGACTTGGTGCAGAAAACATCCCTGATGAGGATCAATGGGAAAGCAAGGAGCTAGTTGTGGTTTCAAAGAGCAGGATCACTATGCGGAGTTTCCTAGTCCCTCCCATAAGGTTTCCAGTTTTGTGAGCCAAAGACAGCCAAGTCAAAACATGCACATATCTGCAGTGTTCTTTTCCCTCTCACACAACACTAGAACTAGGGGACATCCACTAAAATTGAGTGGAAGGAGTATTAAAACGGACAAAAAACAATATTTCTTTACCCAGCGTGTAATTGGTTTGTGGAACTCCTTGCCACAGGAGGTGGTGATGACTCCTGGCCTGGATGCCTTTTTAAAAGGGGATTGGACAGATTTATGGAGGAAAAGACCATCACAGGTTACAAGCCATAAGCAACCTCCTGGCATTAGAAGTCGGTTTTCTCTGTGCCAGGTGCAAGGGAGTGACAGCAGGAAACGGGTTATCTTGTTGGCTGTGTGCTCTCGGAGGCACCTGGTGGGGCCTCAGTGTGATACAGGAAGCTGGACTAGACGGTACTTTGGCTGGATCCAGCAGGGCTCTTCTGATGTTCTTTTGTTCTTAGTGCTTTCCCCTGGTGCCAGGCTCCGTTTTCAGGAATGGCCATGTGCCTGGGCACTGCGAGACTGTTGGCACTTGTGGGCCCGAAGCTCCTTCCGCCAGCAAAGGGCTCTTCTTGTCGTCTGTCAGGGCTTCCTCTTCTCCCCTCACCGCACAAGGAGAGCTGGCTGTGAGGCTTTGCTTTCACAAAAGGCCAGCAGGCCAGCCGGACTCTGCTTTTGTTGCCGGGCGCTTCCCAGCTGCTTGGAAATGGCTCGGGTTACCAGGGCAACCTGTGAGGTTTCCCTGAACTGGCGATGGGACATGCCTTGTTGACTTCCCGCATTCAGTTTTACCTCTCCTGCTGGATTAATCCTGCTGCCCCAAGACTTCAGGAGAGAATAGGAGAAGGGCAGTAGATGGGTGGTGGGGGAGCTTCAGTTGTGAGCAGGCAGGAGGTATTTTTGGCAACTAACCAAGTGAATCCCACAGTGCTTGGCAGGCCAGGGGGTTGCATGCTAAAAAGCTCTGTCCTGTCTGCTTCATCTCTGTGCTTGGCAGCAGCCCCCCCCCCCTGGCAGCAGCTTCTTCCCCATAATGCCATCATTTCATCTGTCCATCAAAACGGCAAGCACTTCTTGCCACTTCTCAGTGAAGCTCACCGAGTTGAGCGGAGTTTGAAATTGCAAATGCAGGAGCATTTGCACAAAACCAGAGATATCACCATGCCAACAAAAGTTCGTATAGTCAGGGCAATGGTGTTCCCAGTAGCAATGTATGGTTGCGAGAGTTGGACCATAAGGAAGGCTGAGCGCCGAAGAATAGATGCTTTCGAACTGTGGTGCTGGAGAAGACTCCTGAGAGTCCCTTGGACTGCTAGGAGATCAAATCGGTCAATCCTAAATGAAATCAACCCTGACTGTTCCCTGGAATGAAAGGTACTAAGGCTGAAACTCAAATATTTTGGACACCTAATGCGAAGAGAGAACTCTCTGGAGAAGACTCTGATGCTGGGAAAAATTGAAGGCAAAAGGAGAAGGGGAAGGCCAAGGATGAGATGGTTAGACAGCATCACCGATGCAACAAACATGAAAATGAGCGAACTCAGGAAGACAGTGGAGGACAGGAAGGCCTGGCGGGATATGGTTCATGGGATCACGAAGGGTCGGACACGACTTAACGACTGAACAACAACAACAACAACAACAACCCCTGTGTCTGAAAACAACTTGCGGGGGGGGGGGGCAGGGGCACATGTGCCTTGTCTCAGATTGTCTCAGTTCACCAGGCTGCAGGGTCAGTCTTGCCACTTTCTCTAACAAACCAAAGAACTCTGCCTTGTAACAGTTGCACGAGAGAGTAAATCAGTAAGTGATGCTTTTCCCATTTCATACATCTCCATGCCAGGGGAAATGTAGCCTGTTGGCTTCTTGTGCAGCTTTTAAAGACTGAGCTGTTACCGTTATGGGCAACAGTCCTATTGAAGAGACTTTGCAGGTCTAAGGGCTGAATTATGCATTGCAGTGCAAACAAAACGCCAACCACCGCTTCAGGAGAAGGCAGTTTGGAGTTGAAAAGTGGCTGAAGCAAGGGGTCGCTTAGCCTTGTGGCCACTGCTTTGCTACTGCAACCCCCCCCCATCTCCTTCACGAGGTGCTTCCTTCCTGCCTCCCCCCCCAATGCCAGATGTGCATTTGCCCTCATAAATGCCATGTTTGGGGTGGGAGATTGAGGCAGCAATGTAACAGGCAATTAAAGACTAGAGTCCTTGCAAGTCTAAAACTAACTAGACTTAGATGCTGCTACAAGTCGCGCAGCAGCTGCTGAATGTGGTTGCCCCCCCCCTGCAGAGGAAGTGCCCTCCCCTCCCCAGAAGCCAGTGTGGCACACTCTGAAGTGGCAAAACTGCCACCTTGGGAGCAAGCGAGGGTGGAACTGCTGCCATCACCGCCATCACCCAGTAAGCGGTGGGGGGGGGGGAAGGGGATGGGAACAAGCGGGGTGGGTGGGTGGGCACAGGGATACGAAGCCAGGTGTTGCCAGATGACCCTGATGCTGGCCCTGGGTGTAGCAAGCAGCGTTTTAGAAGAGGCTTTTTCTGAAATCTTCTCAAAATCAGGACTCCCTCTGTGAGGGCAAGAAGGTGGAATATCTCTTATTTAAGAACCATGCTTACCACCTGCAGCTCTTATAAAATACTTGCATTGTTTGAAAAAATCTGCTGCCCCATCTGGCTTTCTTTGTCCTTATTTTGCGAAAATCTAACCAATAAATGAAGTGTGGAGCTCTGCTTCTGCTGAATGAGTGTTTGCTCAACTTTCTCTTGTTGATCTTTCTGTGTGGTGGATTTAACAGAGAACCTTTTTACCAGAGTAAAAAAATCAAGGCTGTAGAAATAGGTTCAAAAATGCATGGGCATTTTTCACATTTTTTTAATACCGCTCTTCCTCCAAGGAGCTCAGAGTGGTGTACATATTTCCTCCCCTCCTTTTTTGTCCTCACAACAACCCTGTGAGGTAGGTGGGGCTGAGAGGTAGTGACTGGCCCAAGGTCACCCAGGAAGCTTTGTGGCTGAGCGGGGATTTGAACCTGAATCTTCCAGGTCTGAGTCCGACTCCCAAACCACTACACCATCCTTTGCCACAATCTTGGAAGCTTGAATAGGAAGGGAAGAGCTGAATAGGATTTTTTTCAAGAGCAGTTTCATGGTCCCACATAATTAGAAAAAGAGAGCCTCTGAGAACAAGCAGAGGAAACTAAGCAAAATCTCTTAACTGACTTGAAATGTTCCCCCCAGTTCACTCTCAATTAGCAGAGGACGGACTTGGAGGGTCGTCTTCTAGGAGGTTTTTCAGGGAACGGAGATGAAACGGCCTTTGCTCATGGCTTTGGTGCTCCTCCCAGCTGTTGACGATGGCCTCTTAGCCTTCCTCCATCACCAGAAACCCCCTTGGAACAAGCCTGTATTGTGACGTAGCATCGTTCTTCTGCGCAGGGCTTCGTGCAGACTGGTGGTAGCCAGAGCTGCAAAACTGGCCACTGAAAAACTGTGAAATGGGTACGCCTCTTTGTCTCCCACTGTATCCCCTAAAATTTGAAGAGGATTGTTTCTGTGAGAGATCTTTCAGCTCAGCACTGAATTCTCAGAGATTTTCTTGTCCTTCATAACTTGCAGGATATATCTAGCCTGCAGGATTTCACTTCTGGATGCAGGATTTCAGTTCCTTCTTTATCAGGGAATACGTGGCCCTGGCAATATATTAATGTCATAAAGCACTTTAGTATCCCAAGTGTTGTAGAAATGATATAGCCACAGTACAATCCTCATGAATAATATGAAGGTACCTCTTTGGAGATAAAAGCCCTGGTATAAATGTAGCTCTGGGGCAGGTTAACCTAGTCATTTTGGGATGGCAGTTAAGCCGGCCATGTCAACTGCGACCATTATTGAAGTGATGCATTATTAATAATGCCTGATCCTGCCATAAGCTTTGCTATCTGATGGGGGGAGGCAGGGCCTGGGACACAATGATAACCAATAAATTGCACCATAGCTTTAAAAATTGGGGAGTGCTTGCAGTCCAATTTATATGTAAATTAACCCTCTCCAGCAGGTGCAGTGTCCAGGGTAAGGAAGATTTCACCCAGGAGATCCCACCATTATTTGTCTTATACTTTCTTACAAGGAATGAGTAAAGTGGGATGGAAGCGCACAAACTTGAGAATTCTCACAATCTTGCTCCATGAAGAGGTGGGGCTTAAACCCAGATCCTGAATTGTGGTATTTCTCAAAAGTGTGTCTGGGTGCCCAGCTCACCTTATTCTGAACGCTTATGGGGGAAGACATTTCTCAAATCTGATCCTAGAAGGCCCTACAGGGGTCAGCAACCTACAGCCTGTGGGCAGGATCTGGCCCATCACCCAAAGTCATCCGGCCCACGCAGGGCTCAGCTTGGAAGGTGAATCCTCCCAAGCTGAGCTCCGTGCAGCTGCTTCCAGGAGCTTGGCAAACCGGACGTTCGGGGATGATGTCATTGCTGCATGTCTGGCCCCTTTCTCCGAAAAGGTTGCCGACCCCTGCTCTAGGAGGTGCTTTTTATCTGTATGTCCTACTCTTCTTCTATCCTGAAAGTCTAGGTGGGGTACGTGAGGTTCCGAGATGGTCTCCTATTCAGTTGACTTAGGTGACGCGAAGCAGGTCAAGCTGGCTGTATCGCGTTCCAGGATTCTTCTTTAAAGTTCAGCGGATGCTGCCTGTGTTGTGACTTCAGTCATGGAGACTAGAAACTTGGTTTTCAAGACAAAGCCAGTTTTTCAGGAAGCGGTCTCTGCATTAAATTCAGATTGTTACAGTGGCACGCATGTGGAAGAGGGAGGAGGCTGTCGCATAGCCTTGACTGAGTTCAGGTCAGAATTTAGCTGCGTTTCCTGAGCACGCAATGTGGACACAGTATCCAGTCTAGTACAGAGGCTAAGATTCAACTGCAAACCAGAAAGCTCCAGTTAACATCGTACCAGGGCTATGAGCCTAGGGAGCCTTAGGTAAGCTCCTATTCCCTTGCTCCCCCACCCCAAGGGAGCCTTGGGTAAGCTCCTATTCCCTTGCTCCCCCACCCCAAGGGAGCCTTAGGTAAGCTCCTATTCCCTTGCTCCCCCACCCTTAGGGAGCCTTAAGTAAGCTCCTATTCCCTTGCTCCCCCACCCTTAGGGAGCCTTAGGTAAGCTCCTATTCCCTTGCTCCCCCACCCCAAGGGAGCCTTAGGTAAGCTCTTATTCCCTTGCTCCCCCACCCCAAGGGAGCCTTAGGTAAGCTCCTATTCCCTTGCTCCCCCACCCTTAGGGAGCCTTAGGTAAGCTCCTATTCCCTTGCTCCCCCACCCCTTTCCTGGCTGGATGAAGAGGAAGATGCTGCCCTACATTACAGGCCTGCTGTAAGAATGACAGAGATAATATCAGAAGTACTGTGGGCATTCTACATTCATGTTATTCTTGGCCTTTGTCTTAGGGAAAAGGGCCAGGATAAAATACAAGCTTTGATTGCAGAAGGTTCCAGATTCAGTGTCTGGCAGTATCCTTGAGTAGTGACCCTATTAGAAACCCTGGAGAGCTGCTGCCAGTTGGTGTCGACGATATTGAAGTAGATGAACCAAGGGTCTGACTCAGCAGGAAGCAGCTTCCTGTGCGTCTGTATTCTATGTTCATTGCAGCAGTTGGCGTACAGTCAAGGGAAGACTCCCTATTTTTAAAACATACTGGCTGGTTTTTCAGCTCTTATGAAACTTAACGTTTTGAGCATAAAATGGAGTCCACTTTCTATTTTAAGTTGTTATAAATATTTATATACTGCTTTTCAACAAAATGGGTTCATAAAGCGGTTTACAGAGAAAAATCAACTGACTAAATGGTGCCCTGTCCTAAAAGAGCTCACAATCTAAAAAGATACAGAAGGAACACCAGCAAACAGCCCCTGGAAAAGACCCTGTGCCGGAGGTGAAGAGGGACAGTTGCTCTCCACCTGCTGAATAGCAGATGCTCAGCACTTGAAAAAGTGCCTCTTTGCCAGGTTAGCAAGTGGGTTTACAAATACTTACATCTTTTTTTTTCCTCTTCTCCCTGCCCCTCCCACATGCAAGCCCTTTCAGGCAGGGTCATTTCTGGTCCTTATTACAAAATGCCAAGTATATTCGGTGCTGTATAAGTGACCATAATAAGAGGTGGGGAGTCGGAATATTCCCGCAGCAGCACAGATGTTGGGTGCTCTGCTCTCGCGGCCACGATCATAAGCCTTGTCGACAGAGGCGGCTGCCTAGTCTGTCAAGGCCATCCTCCCTCCCTCTTTTCAAAGCTTCGTGGTGTCAGCTGTGTTTACAGCAACACTATCTTCTCATAAATTAAACACCGTGCAGGATAACTGACTTCATTCGATCCCCTGAATTCTTAAATTACTTGGGCACTTCAGGGCTGCCAGAAATGTACAGGAGTCTTAAAAAGAAGTTTAAATTGTTTTTCTTGATAAAGTTCATACAGAACAATATTGTGCAATGCCTATAGAAATGCCTTTATGCAACCTCTGGGTTTTAGAACTGGGTTTTAGGCTGTCTCTTAATGCCAGATGCAAGGGAGAGACGACAGGATACAGGTATTGTATCTTGTTGTGTGCTCCCTGAGGCATCTGGTGGGGCCACTGTGAGATACAGGAAGCTGGACTAGTAGATGGGCCCTTGGCCTGATCCAGCAGGGCTGATATTCTTATGCCTAACACTGACGATCCTCCACAACTTGCCTGTTTAATGAGCATGTTTGCACACTTAGTAAATACATTCTGGGGCGATAAACCTTCTGTCGCTTCAAATTCTTAATTTTGTTCTAAACAAGATGTTCCAGTTTTCTCAGCCCTTCCAAATACAACTTGCCTTCTGGACCTTGTATAGTTCTCTTAGACCTCTCCTCGCAGTCCTTTCCATCTTAAACTGTGATGGCCAGAAGTGAACTTGTAACTCATGTAAAGATGTACCAGTCGTTGAGTCGAGTGGTGGCGTTTCAAATTTCTCTCATCTGACTGCACATTGTTGCATCTTGGTTGTTTAAGAGAGGAGGACAGACTGCTTTTCTCTTCCAGTTCTAGAAAACCTTCTTTGCCAGGTCATCTGAAGGCGATTCTTGCTCTCCAGAGGTGACCAGAGAATGGGTTATTTTACAAGGTCACCTCCAACCAATGCATTTTTCTGCCTGACTGGCTTACTCCAGCTCTTGTATCCATAGTGCTTTTGATCTGGGTTGCCAGGGTTTACTAGCATAAGACGCCACCTCTCTCATATTCTTGCAGTACATTTTAGTCGATTTAGTTTGGATACATAAGGAGCTTTGGCTCTTTGGTTGTGAAAGTGTGAAAAGCCTTTTAGGGTTGGCTCCGCCATGGCCCTTTTAAAAACAAACCATGTTTATGCTGTGCTGTTTGCTCAGCACCATATGGGGTGGGGAAGATGCTATATAAATTATTTCTTTGGAACAAATGTGTCATCTCTCTTTATATCCTGGGATTTTGCTCAGCTCTGCAAATAACTGCGCAGCTAAGCGTTGTGTGCTGAAGTCATTAAATAGCAGCCGCTACCAGGGTGGACCTTTCTATACCTTATTAAGCTGTGCTTCTCATGGCTTCTAGCACTTCACAAACTGACTCCTATTACTGGGCCTTTTGCTTTCTACTTGAGTCAGCAGCATTTAGTGCTTCAAAGAGGATCATTAATTTCTGAAAATGCCGTGAAAGAGACTGGGCTGGGCCAATGCTAAACGGTCACGTTTTTGAGGCTTCACTGGGCAGTAGTTGATCTTATCTCTAGTCTAGACCAATGTCCTGTGATAGTCTCAAATGTACTGTTTAGAATTGTATGTTATATTGTATTTTTATTGTGTTACACTGCTTTGAGCGCTGAAAAAGCAGTATAAATATATTAAATATATAAATATGGGGCGATTAGTGGGAGCAATAGGTAGTCTTGGTAAGGTGGTTCAGAAGCATTGACTGGCTGAAATGCTGTGAATTGAACATCTTGTTAGCACGGCTACACTGAATGTTCATGCACTTAATTTTTCAGGACAAGAGTAGTGGCTTCCAGGGGGCGGAAACATTTTCCTCTATTCCTCCCACTAGACTTGTTTGCTGCCCCTCTTTCCTCATCTGTGGTTTCGGTGCCATTTTAAATAAAAGAATTGGGAATACTGACAGATACCAGTCAGTCTGTTAACATTAAAGGTCAATAGCCAGGCGAGGTCAGCTTCGTTCTGCTATCATGGAGTGGCAGCAAATAAGCAGCATTGCTGTCAATGGGCAAATGATGTTGTCCTTTTTAGTGTGAATTCTGAAACCCACCAAGAGAGGGTTGCTGTTCACTGCTGAAAATGTTTGCAAAAAGTGTTCCTCTTCTGACCTTATTCCTAGTTGTTAGTCAAAGATGTCACTTTTTAATTTAGCTCCTGATCCAAATCTAAAGGAGGTATGTGTAATTTTCTTGGTGGTTTGGCATAAGCACACTCAACAAATGTCAGGCAAAGCTTTTATTTAGAAGTTTAAGTGTAAGCTGATGCTATGAGTAACTTGCCTTTAAAAGGGTGGGGGTTACTTTGTAGTTCAGAGGGATGTCTGTCTACTGTTTGGGGTGTACTAGAAGGGGGTACAATAGCAGAGAAAGCATGAAACAACCTAGTACAGTTACAGCGCAGTCCTCCCTAACTTTAGACTGGCGGAGTTCTCGCTCCGCTGGCCTAAAGCATCGCAAACATAAAGCATGTTGGCGATGATTTGGGTGTAAACGGCTCCGGCATAGAGACCGGCACCGCTCACACCTCCAGCAGCCTGGACCTGCACCAGACAAGGCCTAGGCCACTCGGCACAGGGGCGAGGACAGGCGGGCCAGCGAGGGAGGGGGGTCATTGGCCGGGCTGGGAGGGGATATCGGCGGTGCACTTTGCCGATATCCTAAGCCCCAGTCCAGGTCAGCCTTACACATAGTGCCTGGGTCCATAATTTCCAGATCTACAGAACGTTTCCAGTTTTTAGGATGGCTGTCTTCCTAATACAGGAGGATAGCATTGCCATTTGGTCACTTTTGCCAATTTAAAGCAAACCCCCCCCTTTTTTTTTTAGAACAGCAATAAAGAACAGAATACAGTCTTCTAGAATATTTTCTAAAGCCTCGTTCCTCCCTAGAAGCTTTATAGAGCTGCCAACTGGAGGCAGGCCTGACCCAAGGCCTGCCCCTGCTTGAGGCAGTGCTGCCAGGGCAAAACGTGCAAGCAAAACGTGTGGCATCTCCAAGCAAAACGTGTGGCATCCTGGCGCATCTTCCCCTCCCCTCCAATGCTCCCTGTAATTTTTACAGAGAGTGTGTCGCAGAGCCCCAACAGAGCTTCGCGGGGGGCGGCTCTGGAGCACTTGGCGGCGGCCTCATCGCCGAGCTCCAAAGTGCCATGACCGAAGCTGCCGAGGGCTCCAATTCCAGGCACGGCTGCTTCCCTCCTGCTTCTCCTCCTGAAGGAGATCAGTTGCCAAAGCGTTCTCGGCTGGGCTCCCTCTCGGTCCAGCACTTGCTGGTTCTTGTGGTTGCCTGCCCAAGAGGATGTTCTCAACTGGGCTCCTGTGCCTGGCTGGCTGCTCACTCGCTCTTGGCTAGTTGGCTGAGAGAGCAAATGAGCAGCCGCATGGAGGTGGCTGCCCAAGGTGTGGGGGGAGGCACCCCCCTTGTCCATTGCTCCCCCTCCAGCCTGTCACCCAAAGCCACCGATTTGCCTCCCTTCTCACAGCAGATGTAATTAACATCATGGCAGTCCTGACTCCTGCACACTTCTGACCGGTCTCATCTTTTGCTTCCAAACATTTGGCCGCTATGTCCTGAGGCACATGCATGTTGTCCTTTTGTTAAGGGAAAATTCAAAGGGACCCAGGGAAAAGTGCTCCTGAGCATACACAGAGTGCCTTTGAGATGGAAATGCTTCTCAGGTGGCATCTGCTGACTTGTGCCTCAGCCTCCCTGCTTAGGGTGCAGGAGGCCCACACATGTCACTGCTTGAGAGGCTATCGTCTGATTAGAGAAGGCTTTCCTGTCTTAAAAAAAGGTAAGGGTGACCCCTGACAATTAAGTCCAGTCGTGTCCGACTCTAGGGTGTGGTGCTCATCTCCATTTCAAAGCGGAAGAGCCAGCGTTGTCCGAAGACGCCTCCGTGGCCGGTATGACTCTCCTTGCCGCAGCGCGTAGATGCAGCTGGAACACAGAGCGCCATTTATCTTCCCGCAAGCGGTACCTATTTATCTACTCGCATTGACATGCTTTGGAACTGCTAGGTTGGCAGGTGCTGGCCAAGCAACGAGAGCTCACCCCGTCACGGGAATCGAACTGCCGACCTTTCGATCGACAGCTTATGGTTCAGCGGTTTAACCTGCTGTGCCACCCGCTGGCCTTTTCCTGTCTTAGCCCATTGTAATGCTAAAGGTAAAGATTTTTATGTTTAGCACCATTGTGAAGTATCTCTGTGGCATGAGTGTTTGAGATTATGTCTGATAAGAAAAATGCTCGCTTAGATCAAGGATTTTCTATCATTCTTTCTCCGAGCATTGCACACAAAGCGGCTCAATTCCACCAATTTGCGTTGTGTGAGAAAGTATTTCCTCTTCGCCGTTCTGAATCTCCTGCCCAACAATAAGTTCACAAAACCAGCTCATTCTTTCCAGAGGCACAGCCTACTTATGGGCTAATTGGATACCTGCACCTGTTAGAACTTCAATCAATTTACAGTTGCTCATATGACTTCTGATTTTGTGTGCTTTGTTGTTTTTAATATTGTCATTTTAATTCTATTGTGAGCTGCCCTAATTTATTTATTTTTTTGTATTAGGAGGCAGGATATAAATTCAATGAATGGATTAATCAGCTTGCATATTACCAAAATATACACCTACGTGCCCTTTTTGAGAAAATTGGGAGGAAGGGTGGTGTTTCTCAAATGTAAGATCTAATGTGTTACTAATTTTACCTTTCACTGTGGCAGAAGAAAATATTAAAGTTGGGAGTTTTCTGTCACTTTCAGGAATCTGAAACACACCATTCTCTTATAGTAATACCAGAACCAAATATCTTCATAAATTGAACACGTTCCTATCCCATCAGTACGGTGTAAGACCCCTGATTTAGATTTAAGAGATGTTGACACTGATTACAGCTGAGCACTGTCAACTTGGGTTTCCTGTGGCTCTTCCTTATTCTTAGAAGAAAAACCATTGTGGCTTTCACTCTGAAATAATGCAAAACATTCCTGCTATGTTTGGATACAAGCTGGGAGGAAGAGAGGCTTTGTTTCTTTTCTGTTAAATGTGGCACAGGGAGGGGAAAGCGGCTTGTGCAATTCTGCAGCCTGCCTCTGTGTTGGGGGTGTACGTCCCTTCAATCTCTTCTTTTCAGGCCATCTGGGCACTTTTTAAATCTTTAACTGTGGTGCCTCCATGTGATCTGGCATAGAGCTCTGGATTAATATACTGCTATTAAATGGATTAAGGCTTGACTTCCCTGTCCATATTGTACAGAAAATGTACTTTGGATATTGCAGCCTGAGACGCAGCACGCATGACCAGATGCGTTGCAATTAAGGCCATGCAAACTAATGTGCATGGAGCATAATTTGGAGCCACATACATCCCATGATTATTGTAACGCGCTCTACGTGGGGCTGCCCTTGAAGACGGTTCGGAAACTGCAATTAGTGCAGAATGCGGCGGCCCGTGTGGTCACTGGAGGTAGGCGGTTCGACTCTGTTGGGCCGCTCCTCCAACAGCTGCACTGGCTGCCGATTCGTTTCCGGGCCCAATTCAAAGTGCTGGTTTTAACCTTTAAAGCCCTATACGGCTTGGGGCCAGGATATTTGAGAGACCGCCTACTTCTATATAGTCCGGCCCGTCTCCTTAGATCATCAGAGAAGGCCCTTTTGCGGGTGCCGTCGCCCAGGGAGGTGCGAGGGGCGGCGGCCAGAAACAGGGCCTTCTCAGTAGTGGCACCAACCTTATGGAATTCCCTCCCCTTTGACTTACGAACTGCTCCCTCCTTGGACACTTTCCGGCGAGGCCTAAAAACCCTCTTGTTCAAAGAAGCCTTCTGAGCCTTTGCCTTTTTTAATAGCTTGCTGGTACGGGTGGGTTGCTGCTGTTTTTATGATCTTGTTTTAAATTTTTAAATTTTTAGATGTTTTTATTTTTTGCTGTTTAAAATGTAAAATTGTAATTTATGTGTATTTGTATTTGTATTTTTGTAAGCCGCCTTGGGTCCCGTGGGGAGAAAGGCGGGATAGAAATATGGTAAATAAATAAATAAATAAATGATGCAGACAAAACCCCCAGGATTTGATCCACCTTGTCCTGAAATAAGAGTTCCTGATGCATTTGGGGTCTTAAAAATCCTATGGGGTCTTGTATCTTTTGAATGTTGGACTCGTGAGTGTGATTTTCCTGGCAAACTGACTTTTTGCCTGTGCTTCATATGGAGTTTACACAAATGATGACCGAGTTTTTCATTTGGGTTTAGGTTTAGGTTTTAGGTTTAGGTTTCCATGGGAAATGAGCATGTGACACAGAAAAAGTTAAGTGTCCTAGAAATGGAAAGTCCACTTTCTAAGTATTACCAGTTGCAGGTGGTGATTAGAGTCAAACACTGTTTGAAAGCATGGGCAGAGTCGGTGATCCATTTTGCAATGCTTGTGCCTTTTTTTTTTTTTTAATCATGGTTTCCAGGCTCTAATTTTTCAGGACTTGAGTATGTAAATTAGGAAAAATGGTTCACTTCCTAATTCTCACAATGCATTTTAAATCATTTCCTCATAAATACATTTTCACTGCTAGGTATCAAACTTCTCCAAAAGAGTAGGTTTTTTAGGAGTCTGGTTTTGATTTTGAACTAATGTCCTGGAAAAGTCTTGGTAAGTCTAGAAATGTGAGTAGCACTACCACAATAGACATGCTATTGATTGAATGAATGTGTATTCCACCTTTCAGTTGGCATACTCGAGGCCGCTAACAAAATAACACTGCATAAAGCAATTACATTGACCAAACCTGGATACAGAATGAGGGTTGACCCTTCTCTCTGCTGGTGGCTGTGGATAACGTTAAATGGCTCCAGCAGGGATGAGAAATTATTATTAACAGTATTTATATACCGCTTTTCAACAAAACGTTCAAAAAGCAGTTTACAGACAAAATCAAAGAAATGGAGGTGGTTCCTGAGGTTTCACTGCTGACAATTGGTTATCTTTAGTTTATAGCAGAAGGGATGATGATGTGGCAGATGTTGCAGGCATCTATTGGTCAGTGCCCATGACAAGTGACCCACTTCTCTTTCCTTCTCTACAGTGTTGGGAGCAGTTGACATTTATTTTTTAAAAAATGTAATATGGCAAACTAGGTAGAGATTATATAAAGAATAACCCTTATTTACTTTGTATGTACTTTGTACATACAAACTTTATTGCTCTCAACTCAAGGGTACCACAAATTCAAAACCATTTTAAAAAGAGCCTATGTAACAATATGCTTAAAACTCAGCTGCAACGCTTGAGTGACAATCAAGGTTGCCTGTGTTACCTGAAGCTGAAGCGTGCTGAGGTGAACGCCAGAGAGAGAGCTAGACTTTGAAAGCAACATCTCGAATGAAGGGTTCTATGAAAGACTAGAACGTTATTATATTGTAAAAACCCCTTGGGGTTTAGAACAGCCTGCCCATGTACACCGCCTTGAATAAAGTCAGAGGAGAAATCCAATGACCAGAAAGGCGGTATATAAATACTGTATATTATTATTATTATTATTATTATTATTATTATTATTATTATTAAGCCTATGTGTCTGCTTTTTAAAAATGATCAAGAACACAGAAGCCACTGTCGTCGTCGTCTTCTTTTTTATGGCCTGGGCTTGAATTTTCTTATCAAGCCAAATGTGGCAACCCTCAGTATAGTATGCAAATCATTTGCCTACCCAGGAGAAGAATATCCATCTGTTCTAATATGGAAAATACCGTTGGAATAATCCACTTCAATTTCCTTGTATCAGGCAAACCGTTGGAATAATCCACTTCAATTTCCTTGTATCAGGCAAACCACATTCCCTATCATCTAGTAGTCTCTGCCCTCTTTAAACTGGGCAGTGGAACCAAAACACAGAAGCCAGTTTCTAATCCAGCAGTTCATGGGGCTGCACATAAAAGGCTCCATTTATTTATTGGAATTAAAAAAGCGACAGTCCTACTTGTCAGCTGTTTATGACAGGGGAGTGGGGGAACTAAATTGTTGCATGTACAGTTGGCCCTCAGTATCCGCGGGGGTTACGTTCCCAGAACCCTTGTGGATACTGAAATCCGCGTATAACCTAAAAACATTTGGAAAAGAAAAAAAGTTAAAGCAGCTTTCAGATGCAAACCGCTGCGTGTTCATTTTAACAAGCTTGAATCGCGCCTCCTGGGTCATGCGTTTCCCCCCTCCCCTCTCCCAAGATCGCCCCTGAATGCATTGCAATGCATTCTGGAGCTATTTTGGGAGAGGGTGCAGGCGTTGTGCGATCTGGAAGAGGCTTCTGGAGCATGATTTAAGTTTGTTAAAGGAAGAATGCACAGGCGCTTTTTAACCTTTTTTCTTTTCCAAATGTTTTTAGGCTAGCCTCCCATATCTGCGAAGCATCCGCAGTGAGACAAATCCGCGAATGCTGAAGTCGCGCATACGGGGGGGACGGGACTGTATTTCATCCTGGATGTTGGTTGTAGGAAGGAAACCACATTTCAGCATGCGGCTACTCATCAGCTTAGGAATATAGTTCCATGTGTAAAATAGCTCCAGATGGGTGGAGGTGTTTTTAATGTTGAAGTTTGACACAACTGGAGCTTTTTCAAAACTGTTGTATATCCTTTTACCTTGTATCGCTATGGGTCCATGTCTACATGAGACGCCATGTGGTTTTTGTTTTTTTTAAAGGGGGGGGAATATAGAATAGTGTAGCATTAGCACTGCCCCACAGAAAAGCCCCTCCCATTTTGAAGATGGGGTATTCCTTTTCTCCCTTGCCCTCTAAAAAGAACTGGAAAGAAGAATCCCTCTCCATTAGGCTTGAGGCTTCTGTGGGATCAGGGTTAGTACCCTCATCTGTGTGTTATTTCATAGATTTATAGCTTGTCCTTCCATGCGCAAGTATTTTTAGGGTAGCTCACAGATTGTTAAAGTGCCAAAATCAAACCGACAGAATTCAAGCAACCATACAAATAGGTAGAGAATTTTCACAAGTGAAAATTCAGCAGCACAAATTATTTCCTTTCTTTATCTGGTGCTGAAATGACACTCCCAGGCATTCTTGCCTGGCACCTACTTGGAGAATGTTTCATAAAAGGTGACCAGATTTGTTTTAAGATAATTTTTCCATAGAGCAGCACAGCTTATTGTGGCGTGAACTTGTTCCAGGACCCAGTCAAGCTTTTTTGTTCCTTGATGGTCCTCTATTGCCCATCCCTGGTTGAGACGCCATCCATCTCCTATTGTGTAGCACCCTGGGAAAAGTGCAGCTGAGGGCTTCTCGACTGACTAGGAGACCTGTCTCCTGATCGCCATAAGGCTCTTGATGGAATTTCCAGTGAAGTTGAGTAATTAAGTCCATCAGATGTACTCCGTCAATACAGAGCGATCGGCGGAGTTGTCAGCCAGCCATGTCCTCCTAGCCGGAACAACCCTGTGAGGTAGGTGGGGCTGAGAGATAGTGACTGGCCCAAGGTCACCCAGGAAGCTTCGTGGCTGAGTGGGGATTTGAACCTGGATCTTCCAGGTCTAAGTCCAACTCCCAAACCACTACACCATCCGCATGTTCTCATCTTCATCCACCATTATGAAAGTTAGAAGTCTCTCCAGTTGAAATCAGAGGAGTCTGTCTTCTAATGTGGTCCTGTAGAATACACAAAGAGAAATTTCTGTAACTTCCTAAATTTCTTGCTGCAACTTTTTTTAATTATTATTATTATGCCAGCTTGCACAGATCGGTGTTTAATTCCTTGCTTGCTTCAGAGACCGAAGCGCTTTATCGAAAGAGCAAACATTGAAAAATCTACTTAGGCTAGCCAAGGAATACCAGAGCTAAGGCATAAAATGTCTTGAGGTGGTTACAATGAAGGCTTTGAAAGCCAACGTATAAATGAATTTCCTGAACCTTGAAGGTGACTATTCTTAAGCCCTCTAGAGACACATGTGTGAAAGTAATGTACACCTCGTCTGTAGGATTTCTCTTTGAGCTGCAGAAACTAATAAACATAAGAATCTTTTAAGCATGGCATAAAGGCAACTGCACTTTATGCCATGCTAGGGAAGATGAGAAGGGTAGTACTACTGTATATGAAGGCTAAAGCAGTTGTGGTGTAAGGTACCGTATGTAGGCATCCGGCTTGGCAGTAGCAGCAACCCTCCTTCATTTTGTTCCTCAAAATGGAATACCGCCAAGGAGCCAAACACTAGCAAGGGCTAAAAACTCCTTGTGTTGCCATGAAGCCTCTGCTAAGGCAAGTGAATAAATTCTGAATTGGACTAGAAATCATGGGTTTTGGAAAGACTAACCTAGGGTTATCCTTAACAAAAAAAAAAGGTACTTTCTAGTGTACGGTTGCAAAGGGAACTAGCTAGATCTGGTCTGTGTGAATGCACCCAGTCAAAGAACAAATCACCGATGGGCTATAAAGTTAATTGCCCGTTGGCATCTCCCGCTTGCTGATTAGTCTGCTTCATGATTGTTAATTGAAACTGCATGATGTGGAGTTTGTGTGCAAATTGCTTGAGGAATTTCATGGCAGAATTTCAAGTTGGGATGGCGAATGCAATGCAGAGTGTTCTGGGGTTTTTCCCCCTCCCTTCAGAAAAGCATCCTTTTCCATTTCAGCCTAAGGGCGTAGGATGGGATGTCTTTGCCCCTTTTAGTTACCTGGCAGCATTCCCACATGGTGGGCAAATAGTTGAAACCCCTTCCTCTCTGCTCTTAGCCTCTAGCTGGCCTGTTGCTTACTTGGGTTTGGGAACAGGATAGTTGAAGGATTGTCTCCTCCTGTGTTAGCCTGCCCCCCCTTCTCTTGTTGCCTGAGGCCCTGCTCCTCCCCATCCTGTAGGGCTGCCTTATCACTGGCACCCAGATTGTGGAGTTCCCTCTCTTGGGAGACCTGACTGACTTGTCCCCCTGCTACTGACGTTCAGGTGGGTGATGAACATGTATCTCTTGTGCTTTTAGTTAGTTTTGGAGGCATGTTGCTGTGCTCAAATAATTAAGCCCCTCAAAGAGAGGGGCTTAATGAAATCTACAAGCTGCAGCCTCTGACTGTCCCCAATTTTGCCAAATCATGCCCCCATAACCTTCCAAAAACATTAAGGGGTCATCACAAAAGATTAAAGGGGCTGAACCCCCTTCTGGCTCCCCTGTCTTTCGAACATTACTTGTTAGTACTGGCTCTGATTTACGATCACATACACTGTCTCGGTTGTGTATCTTATTGTTCTCTAAATTTTGTTGTAAACCGCTTTGAAGATCCCTTGAATGGGACTGAAAAGCAAGGTGTAGATATTTTAAAATTGAAAAAATACAGCTGCTTCCATGTGCAGAAGGTTTTTTCTTGTTTTTTCTTGTTTGCGCACCACCGTTCAAGCATATGGAAAGTTTGATCCTGTACATTGGGTTGCCCATTTAACCTGTATCTTGTGCAGTCAGCCTAACCTACTGTGGTGAAATTCTGAGACTACGAGGTTTGCTATCCTGATCTATGACCAATTAAACCATATTAATGGATTTGCAAGAGGAATAAACCCCCATTTTTTAGCTGTCAACGTGGAATAGCGAATTTGTGTCTTCAGTGGCTGGTGGAAGCATGTCAGGGGAACAAATTCTTGTTCTGACTTAGAATATTTAGACACCACTTTTCAGCAAGTTTTCAAAATGGTTGTTGTAGCAAGAGAATTGAGATAATGGTTCTCTGTCCCCAAAGGGACTTGCAGTCTTAACTCCTGCCCAATACCAGCAAAGGTGCTATGCTGGGAAGTGGGCACTTGGACTGCTGCACTCTGAGGATTGGAGCGCAGCAATATTGCTCCTTCTCCTGCACAGACTTTTTAAACAAAGCAGTAAATGCGGAGCGCGATCCCAGCGCACTGGATGTGGTCACTGCGCTGTTGGACCAGGTCATAGTTCATCCTTGCATAGAGCAAAGGAAGCCAAATGTATGGTATATGTGTATCTTGTTTTTCAAATAAAAAATAGAATAGTTTCCAAGCGTCTTAAGCCACTTTGAGGAATTTGCTCCCACAGTCATGAATCCTTATTGCTGCTGCTTAATCATAGCTGGAATTAGATATTACTGGAATAAGGTCACAGGAACCACAAAACAGCAGTCCCCTGTTTCCCCTTCCAATGTCAAGTCATGCAGGGACAGTGATGTCGCAAATGAGTAGTGCTTACACAGGACGGATGCCCGCACACACATACACAATGAGCTGAAGGAAGTCGGAAGTGTCCCCCCCACACACACACACACTTTTATTTTATCTGTGACTCCTCCTGACAACATGCCTTGTATAGGAGAATCCTGTGTCTTTAGAATGACTCTAAAGCTCTGGGGCTTAGTTTAGATTTAAAAGACCTAATCGTGGTCCCCCGTGAAGCATGACAATACTGTGCCTTGGCTCTCGTAGATCATCTCCAGGCCAAAGGAGCAGAAGGAAACTTGGTACTGAAGCCTTCAAAGGTCGCATCAGTTTCATGTCAGAATGGGGATTTGACCCCAGATCTGTCTAAGCTGAAGCGTGACACTCCAGAGGCGTCGCTACGGTGGGGGCGGGACTTAAGTTCTGCACAGTTCTACTCTGCGTTACAAAGTGGCCCTGCCCCCGGCGCCCCCTCCCTGTCGAAGCCATTCAAAGCGGTGAAGGCAGCGCTCCTTCATTGTCTCCTGCACGTTGCCTTCACCACTCTGAATGGCTCCGATGGTGAGGGGGTGGGGCCACTTTGTAACGCAGAGTAGAACTGTACGGAACTTACAGTCCCGCCCCCACCGTAGTGACGCCTCTGAGCTGCTGTACCGCACCAGGCTGGTCTTCTGGTTCTGGTGGAGCTTTGACTTGCCAGATCAAAACTGAGCATGTTCCTCTAGTCCAAGGGTGGGGAACCTATTTGCGGTGGAGGGCCATTTTCCCATGGGGAAAATTTGCCACAGACCGGCCATTAGGCCGGCCACAAATTTGGCCCCCCACCACAAATTTGACCCCCCTGAATTTACCGCTCTCCGAACTCCCACCCACCCACCGCTCTCTGAACCCCCACCCACTTGCTCTCCTTACCTCAGGCTCCACAGCTCTGGGCCGCCGCCGCCTTCCTGCGTCAGCTCCTTTTGAAAGCGTCCTTCCTGTACCTGCGCAGATCGCCGCTGAGGCCGAGAGATTGCCCTCTCGGCCTCAGCGGCGCTCTGCGCAGGTACAGGAAGCCACTTTCAGAAGGAGCTGACGCGTGGCGGCGGAGCCTCCGGTCTGGTCTCGCACGGGCCGGATCAGTCCGTCTCGCGCGGGCCGGAGGTTCCCCACTGCTGCTCTAGTCATGCAGCTCTTTAAGTGCAGCTTTCTTCCTCCTCTGTATTACCTATGATTTGAAGATGCTAGCAGTTCTCCTTTCTCCATGGCTATTAAAGATGTGACATTTCATGGGCACGTTTAATCTGGCAGTTGGAGCTGCCATCAAATGTCTAGTTCAGTGTTCAAAGCATACCTTCGCTGTAATCCTTAGGACAGCCCTGTAAGGTAGGCAAGATTGGCCCTGCCAACAAAATCCACCAAAGTTACTTGTGAAAATGTTTGCTAGTGTGCCTGTCTACCAATGTGCTGGTAATGGTGGTGGCCTGAAAGAAATAATCAATTTCTTTTTGTGATTAACCTTAAAGGGAAGCTTTTTTGTAATCTGGGGTGCAACTCTTACTTGCCACAAGCAACCAGAAGTGTAGATATTTACAAGGCTGGACCTCTAATACTGTTCCCATTTTTATAGATGGGGCTAAAGTTGAGCACACAGGCGGTAGACCACAAAAATGTGTCCAACTGCTAGTGTCTGTGGTGCCGCAGGACCACCACCGGTTTTGTCCAGTTATGCATTTGTGTATCTTAGCGTGTCATTTTTCTGGTACAGCCATAGAGATGCAGTGCTTTGCTCTTTTGTCTTCATGGGGTTTGACTGTTCTGGAGCCGCCCCTGCGTGCCTGGTGGTGGTTCTGTGGCCCAACTTGCAGCCATAGATATAGACCAGTTAGAGAGCCAAATAGTCTGTTTTGTAGCCATGGATCAGTTTATTCAGTTCAGGCCAACAGGTATGTTGCAGTGAGGTGCTTCAGAACCAAAAGAGTGAGATTGCTTTGGCTCACTTGCTAGTGCTATGCAATTAAAGATGTGTTGGCTTAGAGATCCAATAGTAATTTTTCAGAGGAAAGAAGAGTTGCAGCTTCCTCATCACAACTGCTTAATCAGTTGAGATACCAAAGTCATAAAAGTCCTGAACAGTATTATAATTGACCCAGGCTAAATAATTAAGTCTAAGAAGGGGAAGGGCCACCTCTGACACTTCGGTTGCAATACTAATCAATACGATTAGTTGCATCGGTTAATGACATTATTTTTTGTCTGTTCTCTTTTCCTAGGATGAACTCGACCTTACAGATAAACACAGAGAAGCTATGTTTGCACTTCCAGCAGAAAAGAAATGGCAGATTTACTGTAGTAAGAAAAAGGTAAGACGACAAAAATGACTTTACCTTCCACATTTCTCTCTCTCTCTCTCTCTTTCTGGAATAGTTCTGAGAAAATAACATCTGGCTGTTGGAAAGTTTGACCCATCAGAGCAACTGTGTTGTCTGAATCATGGGTTGGGGAAGCCCATGCGTAATGTACCTGTGGGTGGCTATTTCTTTAATGAACAGCCCTCGTGGTATACTGATGAGTGTTGCATTTATAAGACCAGAGGGCATACTTGGGGTTGCTCTGCATTAAATGATCCAAAGTGTACATTTCCAAGAACGCAACTCTTGTTGGATCAGCCCAAGAACCACCTAGTACAACATTCCTGGAACGAACCCCAGGAGGTGCTACATGTTCCATTGGAAATTAGCCAGTGGTTCACCTGTAGATTGTGCTCTGTCTGCTATAGCGCCTTCAGTACAAAGTGTGTCTTCTGACACCCTTATGTTTTACCTGATGCTGAGGGTCAACAGCAAAAGCCTTGTTCTTGATCTTCTGCAGGCATCTGAATGGTCAGAGATAAAAGAGAGAATGCTGGAGTAGATGGACTTGTTCTTATGCTTTCATTCACAAATCTGTGAGCTACTAGTTTGGGCTGAGTGTGACTTGGCAGAGGCCATTCTGTGGCCTTCAAAGTTCAGCCAAGTCTTTGTGCTATTTTCATTCTTAATATTCGTTTTTTAAAATACTGTATATAGAGTCGCACAGAAATGGCAGAAAAGGCTCCAAAGAGCTCCTTTATTGTACTGACTTCCCGCACTTGGTGTATCCAATCTGCAGATGGATACTCTCTTGCATCCGTAGGTTGTCGTCTTTTCTCCCTGCCGCCCTCCCCCCCCCCCAGCTCCACACTTGACTGCCAAGTGGTTCAACCCATCTGGGCAGTGCGAGTGAACAAGGAAACTCCAAGTGATGAGAATGAAAGCCGTCCCGATCCCGATTTAGAAGGATTTGGATTGATGACAATCTGGGCTGCGAGCGAAGGGTGGGCGGGAGAAGAAAAGCCCGTCGTGAATAGCAAGTCCACGGGCAGCGACCCAAGAAGGGAGTGCAGCCTCCATGGACTAGAAGAGCTGTGTGGTGGCTCTTGAGCAAGAGGGGGATTTTTGGATTATGGCAAGAAAGGGCCTTTGAAGTCTCTTTAGGCCAGTGTACGGTCCTAAGAAGAAAGGGAAATGAGGATACTGAGATCGCCTCTTCAGAGGGATAACATACACATTTAAAAGTAATATTGTTGCATTTGCAACTAATCCCTAGCTGCTTTCATCTTGGCTGATCCTCCTTGTTTCCTAGAAAGGGATATTATTTAGGCTGAGGAAGCCAAGACAAAGCAGCTTTGAGGCTCCTCAGTGCAGAGATCAGGAAAGAAGAGGATGCGTTTTGTGTGTCATTCTAAAAATGGAACAATTCAGCTCTATTGTCACACCGTCATAGAAATACAGCCAGGGAATTATCTTGCACGTCTGCAGGGCTGTTGTGCATCTGTAGGATTGCGAAAGAGAATGTCTTATCATTTGAGAAACAAAGATACCGGTACTAGTGCAAGGATGTCAAATGTAAGGCCTGCGGGTTGGTTGTGGCCCGCGGAAGCTCTTTATCCAGCCAGCGTGATAGTTGGGCTCTCCCAGCGCCACCCTCAGCTGCTGAGCTGCAACGTGACGCATTGGCAGAAGCGGCACTGCTGAAAGGGCAGCACTGGGAGAGCGCAGATATTATGCTGGCCAACGTTCCAGCAGTGCTGCTTCTGCTGAGGCGCTGGGAGGGAGTGACAGAAGTAGAAGGCGAGGAACGGTATGGAGAAAGAGGCAGATCAAGAGGGGCGGGAAAGGGAGAAGCTGCAGAAGCTCTGGGAGAGCCCAATTATCAGGGATGTATCTAAGTAACTAGGTCAAGAGTGCGAGTATGAGTCATTTTTGTGCGAGTCTGAGTGCGAGTCACTGTCAATTTTTTTGGGCAAGTACGAGTCAAGTGCGAGTCATTTTTGCACAAGTGCGAGTCGAGTACGAGTAAGGCCAAAAACCACGAGTCATGAGTTGAGTCACTTTGGGGAAAATGGCTTTTTCCCCTGAAAATTGGGTGGTTGGGTGTCTGTGTGGGGGGGGGGGTGTGGGGACCTCTGAGACTTTTAAAGCACCCACTTGGCTCCCCCATGCCCTTTCCCTCACCTCTCAGTCTTGTCTCCACCCATCTGGTTTGGGAAAAACAAGCGTGTCTACATTCAAACCATTTATTATTCCCTCCCTGCCCCTTCCCCTTGCTGAGCCGAGCATCCCTTGGGCTCGGAGTTTTGGTCAATGAGGAGGAACTGCTGCGGCAGCTTCGCCTTCCCTCACTCCTCCCCACCCCTCGCACTCAGAGTTGTGGCCAATGGCAAACAGACGGCAACAAAAGGGGGGGGACTCAGAGCCAGGCTTGCTTTCCCACCCCCTTGAAAACCCTTCCTCCCTGCTGCCCTCCTCCTCCGAGGTCTGCACTGCGCCTGCCTGCCTGCCTGTGTTGATGCCGGCCATTAAAGGAAAATGACTTGGAAATGGCAAGTCATTACCCCTACGAGTGCGAGTCAAGTGCGAGTCCCGTGGTTCTCGAGTGCAAGTGCGAGTCAGTGGGTCACGAGTACAAGTACGAGTCAGGGAAAAAGTGGCTAAGTCACACTTGCGAGTCGAGTCATTTGACTCCGAGTCCCCATCCCTGCCAATTATCACACGGGCCGCTCTTTCAGCAGCGCTGCTTCTGTTGCGGCATTACTTTGCAGAGCACCTCTCAGCTGCTGAGCTACGGAGCAACGCCTTGACAGAAGCAGGAGTGTTAGAAGAGTGACCCACGTGATAATTGGGTCCCCCTATGGGGGAGAAAGGTGGGATAGACATTCAATAAATAATAATTGTGCTCTCCCGTATCTTGAAAATATGATCAAGATTTGCGTATTTTCTCTTCTGTCATTTGCAGCTGAGTTCCTAAATGAGAAAAAAGTGATTATTTCTGGTCATCACCCGCTTAATGAATATTGAGTCTCACAGAAATGGCAGTTCCAAAGAGCTTAAACACCCTCCAACCTGTCCACCAATGTACTCTTGCATATTCTCTCCCCAACCCTCCTGGGACTGTGTGTGTGCGCGCGCACGCACATGCACACCATCCTTCAGTATAAATGTAGTATGTAGTCCAATAGAAACCTACTGTTACGTTGCAATAAAATTAAAATCACAGAGCAAAACAGAACTGCTTAGATCAAACAGAATCCCCACCAGTCATTTAAGACCAGCATGCTGGACAAGTTTGTTTTCTGCCTAGCACCAGAAAGAGAACACAGTTAGTGCCAAGCAAGTTTCTCTGGGGAGGGCATTCCACACATGGGGCACCAGATCTGAGAAGACTTGTTGTCCTACCCTCCGTGTTAAAATGGCAAATGGCAGAATCTGAGCCCAAAGCATTGTAAGAGATGTGGTCCTGCCTTCTGGCAACACTTGATGAGCTTTTTAAATGAAACTGGCTATGCAAGTCATCTGAAAAATGAGAACAGGGAGTGAAGGAAGAATGTGGAATAACCTGAGAATTGGTTCACGCCAGATTATAGACATATTTTAATAGCTTAGCGCAAACAGCCAGATGGAAATCACTGAACTATTCAGTTGGATTTTATGGAATTAAAGCCTTGCATTCTAAATCAGATGTTTCTGAGAGAGGTTTTTGTTAAATTGCAACAGAAGTATTGCAGGGTCTACTTTGAAGCAAAGTCATAGAAGAAGATAGGTGTGTCAGTGGTCCATGATAGCTCCAGCTTCAGTGGCAGGCAGGGGTACCTGTGAAAACCAGTTGCTAGGGGGCAGTTGATAGGAAAGGGCTATTGCTTTCATGCCTGCTTCCTGGAAGCATAACAGCAGCATTTGTATAATGCGTCTTCAGTGCACAAAGCACCTATTACGTCGTCAGGATTCCACCAACAACCCTAGAAAGCGAGTATCCTGCCCGGCCTCTCCTTACCTGGGGATGTGCCCGCCACCACTGCCTCCTCTCAGTCTTTGGATTGGAAGAGGAAGAGGGGGATGGAACAAAAAGGGACTGGGGAGGAGAGGAAAGCATTGGAGATGTTGTTTCAAACATTGTTGTTTCCCCTTCATGCTTCTGTTTATGCTCTGCCCCCTCTTCCTTTTTCCATTTGGGAAAAGGAGTGGATGCACGTGGGTGGACGGAGGTAAGCAAACCCCCCCTCCACAAATCGGTTGCCTGAGGCAACTGCCTCAGTTGGCCTCACGGGTGGGTCCACCTTCTTTGTTTACCCCCGCTCCCCCCATTTGTAGTTGGGGAGCTGGAGCTTGCAGCTTGGCTAAGGCCACCAAGTGAGTTTATGGCACAAGCACGGTTGAGTCCAATTCCTGATTTGCGGCTCAGTCTCTCGGACACTAGATTGCAGGAGAGTCTGACTGGCCACTGTTGGGAACAGAATGCGAGACTAGATGGACCCTCGGTCAAACCTCAATAGGTCGCTTGAGTTCTAGTGGCAGATGGTATTCTTTCAATCAGAAATACTTGGGATACGGTATTCTTTTTGGATCTATTTACAATACCTGCTCTTGACTTTTTTTTAGGGTGGCTTCCCCTTCCTTCCAGTCTGCAGCCAAAAATGGCATCTGTTAGCAATTTTTAGGGTTTTAAACTGAAGCTGTGTAAACAATGAGCCATTTGACCATGAAAGGTATGTGGTCATGCTGTATTTGCTTATTGTTAGTGTGATTTTTACACACACACACACACACACACACACACACACACACACACACACACACACACACACACACACACACACACACACACACACACACACACACACACACACACACACACACACACTAGAGAAAACTACAATTGATGTAGCTTTCTAAATTTTACTGGACTGATGCCAATATTCACACCATTGGGAATCTATTGGGTTTTTGGTTTTGTTTGTCTTGCCTGTTTTCTGGAATTTGGAGACCGATAGATGGGATTGCTGCAGACAAGGTTCTTAGCCAGTGCTGTTGGGTCAGGTCTCATCCAGTGCTGCAGTCGGGGGGGGGGGGGGGGATCCAGGCCAGTTCTCATTTAAAAAAAAAAAAGTCTCCTCCTAGAGAGAAGGGAAAACTTGCAGGCTGTAGCCAACTCACCTGCTCACTATGAAGTAGACCTGCTTTCCTCTCACTTCCAGTGTTCTAGCCAATGAGTGTAAAGGCGCTGGGAAAATAAGCAAACATGAACAAAGCCTTTTTATTCATACTTATTGTTCAAATGTTGTTGTTGTTGTTCAGTCGTTAAGTCGTGTCCGACCCTTCGTGATCCCATGAACCATATCCCGCCAGGCCTTCCTGTCCTCCACTATCTTCCTGAGTTCGCTCATTTTCATGTTCATTGCATCGGTGATGCTGTCTAACCATCTCATCCTTTGCCTTCCCCTTCTCCTTTTGCCTTCAATTTTTCCCAGCATCAGAGTCTTCTCCAGAGACTCCTCTCTTCGCATTAGGTGGCCAAAATATTTGAGTTTCAGCCTTAGTATCTGTCCTTCCAGGGAACAGTCAGGGTTGATTTCATTTAGGATTGACTGATTTGATCTCCTAGCAGTCCAAGGGACTCTCAGGAGTCTTCTCCAGCACCACAGTTCGAAAGCATCTATTCTTCGGCGCTCAGCCTTCCTTATGGTCCAACTCTCGCAACCATACATTGCTACTGGGAACACCATCGCCCTGACTATGCGAACTTTTGTTGGCATGGTGATATCTCTGCTTTTTATTATGCTGTCTAAGTTTGCCATAGCTTTCTTTCCAAGGAGTAAGCGTCTTTTAATTTCATGGCTGCTGTCTCTGTCTGCAGTGATCTTGGAGCCCAGAAAAGTAAAATCTGTTACTGCTTCCATTTCTGCCCCTTCTATTTGCCAGGAATTGATGGACCCAGATGCCATGATCTTAGTTTTATTAATGTTGAGTTTCAAGCCAACTTTTGCACTCTCCTCTTTCACCCTCATCAAGAGGCTCTTTAGTTCTTCTTCACTTTCTGCCATTAGGGTGGTATCGTCTGCATATCTGAGGTTGTTGATATTTCTCCCGGCAATCTTGATTCCGGCTTGAGATTCATTCAGCCCTGCATTTCTCATAATGTACTCTGCATATAAGTTAAATAGGCAGGGTGACAATATACAGCCTTGCCGTACTCCCTTCCCAATTTTGAACCAATCGGTTGTTCCATGGCCGGTCCGAACTGTTGCTTCTTGACCCGCATACAGGTTTCTCAGGAGACAGGTAAGGTGGTCTGGTACCCCCATCTCTTTAAGAATTTGCCACAGTTTGTTGTGATCCACACAATCAAAGGCTTTTGCATAGTCAATGAAGCAGAAGTAGGTGTTTTTTTGGAACTCTCGTGCTTTCTCCATGATCCAGCGCATGTTGGCAATTTGATCTCTAGTTCCTCTGCCTCTTCGAAACCCAGCTTGTACATCCGGTAGTTCTCGGTCCATGTACTGCTGAAGCCTAGCTTGTAGGATTTTGAGCATAACCTTGCTAGCATGTGAAATGAGTGCAATTGTGCGATAGTTTGAGCACTCTTTGGCACTGCCCTTCTTTGGAATTGGCACGTAAACTGACCTTTTCCAATCCTTTGGCCACTGCTGAGTTTTCCAAATTTGTTGGCATATTGAGTGCAGCACTTTCACAGCATCATCATTTAGGATTTTAAGTAGCTCAGCTGGGATATTATCATCTCCACTAGCTTTGTTGTTAGTGATGCTACCTAAGGCCCACTTGACTTCACTCTCTAGGATGTCCGGCTCTGGGTCAGTGACCACACCAGCGTGGTCATCAGTAACATTAAGATCTTTCTTGTATAGTTCTTCTGTGTATTCTTGCCATCTCTTCTTAATCTCTTCTGCTTCTGTTAGGTCTCTGCCTTTTTTGTCCTTTATCATGCCCATCTTTGCACAAAACGTTCCCTTGATATCTCCAATTTTCTTGAAGAGATCTCTAGTCCCCCCCCCATTCTGTTGTTTTCCTCTATTTCCTTGCATTGTTCATTTAAGAAGGCCTTCTTATCTCTCCTTGCTATTCTCTGGAACTCTGCATTCAGTTGTTTATATCTTTCCCTTTCACCTTTGCTTTTTGCATTCCTTCTTTCCACAGCTATTTGTAAAGCCTCACCTGACAGCCACTTTGCTTTCTTGCATTTCTTTTTCTTTGGGATGGTTTTATTTGCTGCCTCCTGTACAATGTTACGAACTTCCGTCCATAGTTCTTCAGGCACTCTGTCTACCAGGTCTAATGCCCTAAATCTATTCTTCACCTCCACTGTATACTCATAAGGGATATGGTTTAGGTCATATCTGACTGGTCTAGTGGTGTTCCCTACATTCTTCAGTTTAAGCCTGAATTTTGCAATAAGAAGCTCATGATCTGAGCCACAGTCAGCTCCAGGTCTTGTTTTTACTGACTGTATAGAGCTTCTCCATCTTTGGCTGCAAAGCACATAATCTATCTGGTTTCGGTATTGACCATCAGGTGATGTCCATGTGTAGAGTTGCCTCTTGTGTTGTTGGAAAAGAGTGTTTGCTATGACCAGCGTGTTCTCTTGACAGAACTCCGTTAGCCTTTGCCCTGCTTCATTTTGCGCTCCAAGGCCAAACTTGCCTGTTGTTCCGTTTATTTCTTGATGTGAGCTAACAGGCCATCTAATCCATTGGACTTAGTTCAGTGGAAGATGTTCCCAAAGCGGAACTGTTCATTAAAAGCCGTTTCAGACCGCTTGCGGAGGCGAACGAAGACGAGCGAGCGCGAGAGGCTGGCCACCGATCTGCCTGTCTGTAGGAGTGTCTCCCTGCAAATGGTCCCTGCTTTTGTCCCGCCTTCTGAAGAAAGCACAGCTGTGATTTGCTAAGCACAGGTGCGCTCTCATCTGATTGTTGGCTCCAGTAGCGCCGCTGTGCGCCCCTTCAAACATGGCCCAGGAGGATGTTCGAGCGTGCCGGCAATCGGGAGACCGCTCGCTTCCGCTGTGGTAACCAGTTCGTTTCCAGGCACAATTCAAAGTGCTAGTTTTGACTTTTAAAGCCCTTAACGGCTCTGGTCCAGGGTATTTGAGGGACCGCCTCCTTCCTTATAATCCGACCCGTACTCTGAGGTCATCAGGGGGGGCCCTGTTAACCGTGCCGCCACTGACGGAGGTGAGGGGGATGGCAGCGCGGAACAGGGCCTTCTCGGCAGTGGCGCCCCAATTGTGGAATTCCCTCCCCCTGGAATTGAGATCGGCTCCCTCCTTAGAGGCCTTTTGGCGGGGCCTTAAGACATTTTTATTTAGATCAGCTTTTGATGTCTGACATGGCGGGCTGGCTTTTTAACAGATGGCTTTTAACATGTAAATGTGGATGACCCACTGGGGTTGTTTGTTTTAATTGTTTTAACTGTTTTAATTTCCTGTTTTTAAATGTATATATGTATTTTAATGTTTTTATTGTAAGCCGCCTTGGTTGCCCTTGTGGGAGAAAGGCGGGGTACAAATTCTATAAATAAATAAATTAAATAATAACCAGACACCCCAGCACGCCTCGGCTAAGCTCCGGGACGAGCCGAGATTCGTGCGATCTGAAGCGGCCTTTAAGGAAGTGACTCCTCCAATGAGCAAATTCAATCTCACATGGGCCCAGACTGGCTTCCACAAGAAGCATAACCTCCCCCCCCCCCCCGGTCTCTCAATACTTGGAATGTCCCATCCTGACAGATACTTATGGTCTCCTTCCTACATTCTTTTGAAGGCAGATGAGGACCTCTCTTTTCCATGGAGGTGGTGATGCTGTTTTTGTATTGATGCTTATTGTATTGATTATTGGGGGGGGGGGTTTTGGACGTGCACATCTTAAACTCTTTATCTTTGCATGCTGCTTTGGAATATTTTTTATGAAAAGCAACTTGCATGTTTTTGAAAGAGCACTTTCTGGTTGAACAGTCTTATTTCATTCAGTCCCAAGTTTTAACAACAGCTGCATCGCAGTCCAAGAGCAGGCAAGAATATAGACACCCAGCTGGTTTTCCGGGAATGTCTGTTGCCTCTAATGAGGCATTTTGGTCTCATTTGCCACTTTGCCCAAGAGCACTGGTGACTGATGAGATCGGCTCGTCTTCTTTTTTGTACGACTCGTAGAGTCGTAATTTACTCTTGACCTTCAAGCAGTGTTGTGAAACGAGCAAAGTGATGCGCCTGTCAATTCTGTGCTTTAGGAAGAAGCAAACATTTCTGGTGCAGATAACAGTCCTCCTCATTCCTGTAGCCACTGGCCAGATCTTTGGAAAGGCAGAACTTGAAACAAAATGAACATAGAGGCATTGCAGGAAGGTAAACGAAATCATGTTGGGTCAAACTGTTTTGTCTCTTTGAGTAATATCTTTTAAGGTGAGCCCCTGCAGGAAATGTCTGTAATTGAGCAGAGAGTGATGTGAAGTATAACCGTTAAACATAGGAAGCTGGCGTTTTACTGTCAGATCCCTGGTTCACCTAGCTTAGGCATGTCTGCACTGCCTGGCAGTGGCTCTCCTGAGTTTTTCACAGGGGCCTTACCCAATCCCACCTGAAATGTCGGGGATTGAGCAGGCAGGTGCTTATAGCCCTTTCCCTTTAGAGCCTGGGTTGGCAACCCATGGGTCAGATCTACCACCCGTAGTCATCTGGCCTGCGAGGAGCTTGACTTGGGAGGCAAAGGCCCAATTTCCATGCCCTGTTCGACGCATGGCAAATTGGGCAGGAGGCTTTGCCTCCCAAGCTGAGCTGGACTTGACATTCAGTGGTATAAAATACCCAAGTTTTGCAGGAGGAAATTTGCGATGCATGTATTGGGCACGTTTGCAGGATTTCAGTGAAAAGGTATCGACTCCTGGGGGACACATCTGTCCCTACTCTCCGACATCTGGTAGAATGCTGGGGTTGCTCCTTTTCTAACCAGCAGCTTTCTGCTCCCAGTTCCTGCCTCTGCCTCACTCCTACCAACTCTACAATAAGTTTATAACCCAGAGATTGGGATCTAGAATGATCCAGTTTTCCTGCCTAATCTTAAGGAATCTGCTGCAACTGGTGAGCCAGTGTCATTTTCCCGGTTTGAGTCAGATTGTGTTGCAGAGCCTAGAAGATGAGAGGTCCTGCTAGATCAGACCAGGAGTCCCTCTTGTCCGGCACCCTCCTTTCTGGTGGCCAACCAAGTGTCTCTAGGAAACCCACAAGCAGGAAATAAAAGCACCAGCCCCCGCCCCCCCCCCCCCGTAGTTCTTCTCCCTTCCGCAACTGGTATTCTGAGAGCTATTACCTCTGAACCTGGAGGGACCATGCCCTCATGATGACTAATAGTCACTGACAAATTATTGTCCAAGAATTTAACCCCCTTTTTAAATCCATATGTGCTATCAGCTGTTGTATCTTGTGGCAGTGAGTTCCATAATCTCTAACGCTTTGGGTGAAGTAGTTTCTCTTGTCTGTTGTGAATCTCTTGCCAGTGAAAAGCACTGTCTGCCTAGTGTCATGGGAAAGGGACTGATCTTCCAAAAGACTAGCGTGTTTATATTTTGGAGATTGATGGAATCCTGTTAACCTCATAAATATACTAAATAGTAGTAGCACTTTTCCCCCCTACTTTGGCATGTAGTGGATTAAATGCTGGACTGGCAAACCTGGGTTCAAATCCCTGCTTATGCTTGAAGCACAATAAGTGAAGCTGGGTGTACCTTGTGACCTTTCAGTTTGACCTACTTTACAGGGTTGTTGTTAAATGGGTTAATTCCGAGTGCATCATGGAGTGTCCTGGAGTAGATTCAAGATACAGACATGATTTTGAAAAATAATAATGGGTGGGGCAGGCTTGAAATGTGAAGATTAGTCCTGTTTTCACTATTTACAGAGCGTTAGGAGCCAGTTGTGGTAACCCGAAAGGGAGCCCAAGAGCCTGGCCATCTGGAGGGGTCTTCCACAGCAGCAGCTCTGTGTTTCTCTCTCTAACACATGCACGCCCTGTCCATTCAGAAAGAGACAATGAATGGAAATGCCTGCAAAGTGGCTTTCCATTCAGAAAGCGTTAATCGACACTTTCCCTTGGCCCTGGTAGACCAAAGCTGAGAATTCAGCCCCATTGTGATTCGCATATGCCATATTCTTTCCTTTCTGTTCTTTCCTTTTGTTGCAGCAGAATGTCTTTGTCCCAGTCCAGGGGGTGCAATGACTTAGCCCTCTTTTGTTGCCCAGCCACAAGGTCATGTAAGCAGCCTTGGGGAACAGGAACTGGGCTAAGCTTGCTCAGTGGGAATTCTTGCATGCAGCTGTTTTCTTTTCCAGGTAGAATGGAGGGCTTTCCAGCGCCGACTGTCCTATGAACCTAGTATCAAGGTACACCAGGCTACCTAATGTTCAAAGAGAGAGACTGTAGAGACTTGGAAGAAATCTAAGTTTGATCCTGGTTTGTAGCCCTGGTTAGTAGGGCTCATGACAAACTGTGGTTTAGCTAACTAACAGCGCAATCCGACTTAACTTTTGTGCCGGTTTAACCAGCGACGCAGCGAGAATGGGAGGCCCCAGAACGGAAAAGGGATTCAAATCCCCTCCAAAAGAGGAATTCAAAGGGGATTTGAATCCCTTTTCCGTTCTGGGGCCTCCCATTCTCGCTGCGCCGCTGGTTAAACCGGCACAAAAGTTAAGTCGATTGCACTGTAAAACAGCAAAGTTTAGCCAACCAAAAGAAGCTGGCTTGCAAAAGGAGGAGGGAGCACTCTTCACGCCTCCCCAGTCTAACAAATCGTGGTTTGTTGGACACGAGTGTGGTGTTTGAACTGGACCTTCCACCGTGACAACTACTGAAAGCAAATAGCCCTGTTCATTTATTTGTCTCTGTGCGGGAGGACTTCTCCAGAGCATGGTGATGACGTGCATGCTTAGCCTTGCCCCCTGTGGTCAACAGTTGTCTGCAGCAACAAACACAGATGCCAATCATGGGCGCAGGACTGTGCACACACATCAGTGGGGAATGCTCTTCAGAAGCCCTCCATGCATTTCTCTTTCCTAGTCTCTGCTCGCTGTGAAGGGTTGCCAACATTTTAGCCTAGCCTTGCTGCTGTGCCTTTAATTGTGGCTCCATGACAGGAAGATGTTGTCTGCTGTAATACATGCTTCTCTTAAAGGCACAGCTATAGGGGCTGTTTGAAAAGTTGATAACCTGCGGGTGGCGCAGCGGGTTAAACCGCTGAACCATAAGCAGTCGATCGAAAGGTCGGCAGTTCGATTCCCGCGACGGGGTGAGCGCTCGTCGCTTGGCCAGCTCCTGCCAACCTAGCAGTTCCAAAGCATGTCAATGCGAGTAGATAAATAGGTACCGCTTGCAGGAAGGTAAACAGCGCTCCGTGTCCCAGCTGCATGCTACGCGCTGCGGCAAGGAGAGTCATGCCGGCCACATGACCACGGAGGCGTCTTCGGACAACGCTGGCTCTTCGGCTTTGAAATGGAGATGAGCACCACACCCTAGAGTCGAACACGACTGGACTTAATTGTCAGGGGTCACCTTTACCTTACTCTAGGTATTCCTTTACTTTCCAGTAGCATGTTGTACTTGGACATCTAAAACCGGGTGTGTTTTGTACAAAGGAATTGGTTTTGTTGATTGTCTTAACACAGTGGAAAAGCTAGTGCATCCCAATACTTGGGATTGTCCCTAGTAAACCAGAACAGTTGCCGGGTTCGTAATAGATGGAGTCAAGTTGTGTAGGAGGCCTCTGCCCCAGAACCTCCTCTCTCCCCCCCCCCCCGCCGCTTACATCTCCAACTATCTGCGTGACATTTCTGCCTGGATGCTTCATTGGTGTCTCAAGCGCCATATGTCCAAGACGGAGCTCTCCTCTTTCCACTCCTCTCCTCCTGCTCTCCTTCCCCCTCTTCATTGACAATGTCACCCTTCAGCATGTAGAACAGGCTGTAAGCCTTGACTTTGCCGTATGCGGTCTGTCGTCAACTCGTGACGTTTCTTCACTGTGTTGCAAGAATCTCGCCCTCCTCTTTATACCCCCCCCCTTGGCAAGAACTCTTGCTGCACACCCTGGCCATCTCTTCGCTTGACTCGTCCAGCTCCACCACCCTCCGCCAAGGTGGTCTCTGTCCTTTCTCCATTGCAGCCCCTTGTGTCTTGGACCTGCCTCCCTGAACTTGTGCATGATGCCTCCTCTTGCTTGCTTTAGATTTCTTCTTGAAACCCACCTTCTCCATGACGCATTTGCTGCAGAACCTTAGGCATCTTTCCCTACTATAAGTCAGCACCAGTACTGTACGTGTAACTGAAACGGCATATTCTTCCTCGCCTTCATTTCCTTCCCCCGTTTCCCTTGTGTCTGTCTAGTTGTATCTCTGTCTAGCACCTCAGGACTTGCTGTGAGACCTGTACTCTTATTTTATGCAATGCACCATGTACACTCACTCATGGCACTAAAGACGTCATGGTCTGTGGAAGAAGATGAGAGACTTCAGCTGAGTTTGGGTTTGTTGGTTAGAATCTTGACTACCAGATCAGCTTTCATTTCATTCCCAGGTTCGCCACAAAAAGTGACTCTCTCCATTTTATGAGGATTTACAGAAATTTTCAGATTGTTAGATGTTAACATCCAATACTTGCATCTTTTATGTGTGGCCTGTTCTTATAAGCTTGCAGTGGAATAAAATCCCCACCAGCTCATGAGTCTTATTGTAGAACTCCAAGAATAATTGTCACCCAGCTGAAGCTCCAACTGGGATAGATCCGAAATATTGTAATGTTGAATTTTGGGGGGAGGTATTGTCATAAGAGGGTATTAAACATTTAGCAAGGAGCAAAATGAGAGTGAGAGAGCCTGTGAACATATCAGCTGTGAGCTTTACCCCTCTTCAAAATTGTGTTTAAAGGGCAATCGGATCCTTTCCATTGATAGAAATGTAAAGCTTGTACTGGTTGTGCAGCTAACAAATTGAGTTCTCTTGCACATGACTAAAGAGTAGCTTTAAAAGTTCTGACATCTTACCCTAATAGCTAAACTTACTGGAGCACCCATTTGCAATATGCATCACTAGGCTCCCTTTGCTGGTTGAGTGTGCAAACATTATAAGAGGGACATTAATTTCAAAAAGCATTTTCTCTGTCCAAATGTAGCCATTTTATTTCGACATGAGTATACAGTATAGGTTTTACCTATTCCATTTTTTTTTTGAATGGGAATACACCACAGACAACAATGAATCTCTTACACCATCTTCAACTCCCTTCGAAAAATGACCGTCTGTTCTCCAGCTTCGCTAATGCATCGCACACCCCCATTCCAAAGCTCACTGGCTGCAGTCCATCAACTGATAAATTCTCAGAACAGCAACTGTTGCATAGAAACAAGATATTTTGAAACCCAGTGAGGCTTACTCCTGTGTAATGCATCTAAAATTGGGCCATGAGGATATGAAAACAGCAGTGTCCTTCCTTGTGTTTATTGCCCTCATTTAAGTGGGCAGTGACCACTATCTGTACTAAATTTGCTCTCCTAATTGGGTTCTGCTGTGCTTAATTGAGAGCATTCTTGCAAACTGTCTCTCTGAGGAAACGAGGAGGAGGACGACTCTGGGGAGGTGAGGAAAGAGGAAGCCTCTCTCTTTCAGCAGTGTAGTAATTCTGGCGGAGCGCTGTTTTCACTCTCCCGCCATCCTGTTGGAGACCTTATTTTCACTCTCGTGTTTCCGTCTTGGGCTTAAAGGCAGCTGGGCCACCTGCCTTTTCCCAGCACTACCTGACCTCCGACGGGATGCTCCGGCCTGTGTCCTGTCTTATCTGCACATCAGCAGAATGCAGGAAGCTGCCTCAAGCCTACAGCTGGCTGAAGCCACAGCTGCAGAGATGAGGGAGCGTCAGCGTTTCTTCCCAAAGGTGTCGCATGGTTGATATAGCCATTTCAAACTAGAGCTGAGCCATGTTTTCGCGAGTTTCAGTTTTCATGTTGAAATGTGTGTGCTGGAGGGAGGAAATGTAGTCGGCTGCGCAAATTGCACAAAAACAAAACTTTTCTTTCTTTTTGTCCTCTTTCTTCCCCCCCCCCCTTTTTATTTTTTGGTCTAAGTCCTGGACACTAAGCAGAGCCTTCAGACCGAATCGCCTACGGGCTAGTGTCAGGCTTCGGCAAGCCTCCAGCACTGGTGGAGGGGGGAGAGAAATACTGTCTCTTTCTCTCAAGTGGTTCAGAAGTGGTCCGAAACAGGTGTGCCACACAAGGAACAGAAGGGCCATAGACAAGTGCATATCAAAGCCAAGCAGAGGTCAGAAGCTGGACGCTGGCCTCCTGCCTGGTAGAGATGAGTGGCTTGAGCCTGGGAACCAGCTCTGAGGCCAGGACTCCATAGGCCCAGTGAATGAATGAAACCTTTATTGGCATAAAGACAAACATACATAAAATATAAATAGCAAACAGACAAACAATATCATAAAACACAACTCCAAACACATAAAACAATATCTAAGACAGTCAGAATAAGTGGATACAACAACAGCAACTGTAACGGACCATCTAGATATTAAGATATATTAGGGACCCCAACTGCCATCTATAGCCAAATGAATATGTGTCATATGAAGGTGAGATCACTTCGACGTTTTATTAATAAATCCAGATAGTTAGCTATCTGATTGGTGCGTAATTCATCGTCACCAACCAATAGGTAATATATGACTTCTGAATCAGAAAATCCAGTGTATTTAATCAAAATCGGACCTATATGTGATAAACGTAAGTCTTGGTAAAGATCACAATATAATAACATATGTGGCAAGGTTTCAATAGCTGTGTTATTACAAGGGCATAGATAGGCCCAGTGTGATTGGCCCTTGGGGTCAGCTGCTGGAGGCTCGGGACAGGCTGGTACTGCTGCCAGAATGGTTCCCTTGAAGCCCAGAACTCTCTGTTGAGCTTCTAGTAGGAGCAGAGCAGTTGTGGGGCACAGGGCAAGATACCAGAGCCTGACTGTTGGACGTGTGTGTGCGCACGCACGCACGCACGCACGCACGCGCACGTCTTGAACGGGGACTCCTAACAACTGGGTGATGTTGCCTTTTTGAAAGATTCCAGCGAACTGTGCTCAGGGTCCCTGAGCTAGTCCGGGAGGAACAGCTTGGCAAAGACCCCACGGCTGGGGAGCAAGGAAGCTGTGCAGTCCCTAACCTTGCATGGCTACACTTGATGAAGCCCCCCAACAGACTATGCTAACGTGCCTGTTGTATATAAAACTAACATTTTAAGATTTCCTTCTCTGTAAGCCCTGCCCCAGATCATATGACAAGTCACAGCCTCGCCCAATAAGTGGCTTAGCTTTGAATAAAAGTCGAACCAGTCAGTTTGCAGCCTGTGCTCCCCCTGGGTTGTCAACCATAAACAATTCTCCGGGTCATATTAGTCCAACAAAGTTCTCTCTAATACTAAGTAGTGGGGACTGAAAAGCCAGTAAAATTCAGACTCTGCCACATTCCACCAATAACGTGCTCGGTTTGGTCCTGAATCTGCCCCCTGGCCTACTTGGGAGGAGCAAGTAGTATTCTTGATATCAGAAGCTGTCACTTTGCAGCTCTGTATATGGGTAGAGTCTCCATGCTTACAGCATGCCTTGAGCATGCCCAGAGAATCCTGCCCCTACTTACTCTATGTAGTGTGTGTTCATCACACTGCAGTGACCAACACTCTCCGTGGAGGGGGTGGGACTTGCTAGACATGCTCATGGGGCATTCTGTGTGCTTGGAGGCTCTAAGCATGTACAGAGAACCTTGAAACCAGCAGCCAGGTGGTGGGAGGAAAGCTGTCAAGCTGCCTCCTTAATCAGATTGTGGCAGAAGCTCTTGCGAACTATCTGTTGACCTTTCAGGTGCCCCAAATTGTGCTGCCACAGACCTGCATGGCTTCCTCTCTGGAATTTGTTTTTAAGCTAGAACGGAAGCTATCCTGGCCAGCAATTATCTTGCATGTACCAGGTAGTACGGGTAATGATGCCATGTAGAAAAGAGAAGCCAGGATAAAAATAGATTTCTTACGCCGATCGCAGGTCTCCAGACACTGGCAGCCACGAACGGGAAAAAATATACTTAAAATCCGAGGTTTGCAAGTCCTTACATTTCGTTCCATAAGCCTGGAACTTTTTCAAAGGAAACAATCCTGGAGGGATTGAGGATGAAACTGTATGCACCCATCACTTGCTAGTTTAAATAAGTAGAAGAGCAGGACCCGCCTAAACAGATCCTCTCAATCAGCTGCAAGTGCTCAAACCTGAAACCATCTGTCAATCACTCAGCAGGGCTTCGTTTGCTGCTTTCCCTTGTTACTTCATTCTGAAAAGACTTATGGATAATAGGCAGCCAAATTTTATTCACAAATACCATCTCTTGCTGTCTATTGAGAAGTTTTCCCATAGGTCTTTTTCCTATTTCGAGAGCTTCCAAATTTCGCAGAAGTCTAACATTGTTTTCATTTTTTAAACAGATGGTATTTTCAAAATGGACTGTGTGCCCTGTGCTGAGAATATGCTCAGCAATTGCTGACAATTCGGGATGTTGGAGACGCACCGATCTCTCATGCTCAGCGATCCTAGTCCTTATCGCTCTTTTAGTCATTCCAATGTAGCAAGACCCACAATCACATTCCACAGAATAAATCCCCGCATTGGACAGAGGTGGTCTACTGTCCTTTGGGTTTCTTAGTAGTTTTTGCAGCTTGATGGTGGGTTGGAATATTGTTTTGATGTTGCCCTGTTGTAGGATCTGAGCGATTCTGTCCGTCACCCCTTTGAGAGGGGACTACTGTCACTATAAATAAAGAGACCACAACAGAAGAAAAAGTTTGGACTGTCTTGCCATTTATCAAAGGGGTGACGGACAGAATCACTCGGATCCTACAACAGGGCAACATCAAAACAATATTCCAACCCACCATCAAGCTTGCAACAACTACTAAGAAACCCAAAGGACAGTAGACCACCTCTGTCCAATGCGGGGATTTATTCTGTGGAATGTGATTGTGGGTCATGGAGGAACACCCTTTGTGACTTTGTGCGCCAAGAAGGGACGCGCTATAATCTAATTTGATAAAGTCTCCAGAGAGTCTTTAGAGTCAAAGGAACCAAAGAAAACCTGGGGATTTGCCCCTTTTAACCAACTTTCTGCCCAAGCCACAGAGACTGAGGAGTGTCGACTTTTGGCATAGTGACTTTCCTTTCCCTTGAGGAGATGTTGATTCATGCTTGAATAGGTCTGTAAAAATGCTACAACAGATTGCCCTGTAATTGTCCTAGGTCTTAAGCCAGTTCTATATTGTGTTGTGTGTGGGTTTTTTAGACCCAGTAAAACCTATGGCCTCTTCTCTTTGCCCTATGGTTTTGCTTTAGGCTTTCCTCTTTGCCCAGTATCCCAGGAAATTCTTTCATGTTAACCTCTCTTCCTTCTAGGCACAAAGTACCAGAGAGATGGGAGCCAGGGTCCGGCTAATAGGCTGTTGCTATACTTCCTGGGTAGCCAATGAATCTTCGTTTTTCCTCCTCCCTGCCTGTTAATGTCTCATAATTGCCAAGTACTTCTGGGGCTTAGGATATCTGGCCTTTGTATAACCTGATCTGTTGCATCCAGAGAGCTCCCCAGAGAAATGGAAATAATTTTTTAGAGTTCAAAACAAACACTTTTCCTGGGAAACTCCGTCGTACAATATAAATTTTATTATTATAATCAGATGGTTAAAAAACTTTGTTTCTCCTCCAACATAGGAGGCATCATCAGAATGGTAAAATCTGGACACGTCGTGAAAATCTACAAATGGAAAATCACTCCATAAGCTGGTGGACAGCATTCCACATCGTTTGCGTATAAACATGCACTTGAATACTCTGCCCTTACCCAATCTGTATAATTTCCTTCCCTGCCCCCAGCAGGTGGTTTGGAGAGGCACACTATTATTGGATATGGAAGCCCCATTTACCTGCTGTGGCTAAAACCCATTTGCTAGACACATAATTGTGTTAAAGGCAGCCGGTGGCCGTCACCACATCTAGCAGTTGTGAATTCATCTCTCTCCATGACACTTGTAATTGGTCTCCTTCAAAACCAGATAGGCTGTTGGACCTGTGAGCCGCTCTTTCATAGCAGTATAAAATTTGCTTCCATTGTCTGTCAGTGAGTAGTTAAGATCAGACCATATGATCTACCTGCCCTGAAATATTAATGAAATGCTGACAATAGTACCTGTCGTCTGAGTTAGGATGGCAAAGATCTGAGGGTCTGAATTCTTTTTACAGAATGCTTAGCAAGGCTGATTATTGGGGCGATCCCTGGATTCCTCTCACGCAGCTCTGCCTTATCTTCTAGCAGGTCGCTCTCTTTCACTCTCTAGTTAGAGGAGACGGAAGGTGTCCTCCAGTCAGGGGTTGTCGGGTGAATAAATATAACAACGTTAATACGGGGAGACCCTCTCTGTCCTTTCCTAGAAAGTGCTGGTCTGTCAAGCAGCTGTCAGGCGTCCATGCCTTGCCTGTGTTTGATTCGGTGGCGCTCCTTGGAGCATTGCCAGCCAACTCTGAGTGGTCTGGTACTCATGGTTCCTTTTGGATCAGTCTTTTTCAGATTTCCTGCACTTGGGAGAGCCCTTTCCATATTGATGGTCTGCTGAGGGGCCCTTTCTCATTGCAAAAGCATCCTAGGTAGGCTTACCAGATCTCCAACCGGGACAGAGTGCTAGACCTTTAGGAGCAGGAATGTGGGCAGGTGTAGCTTGTTAAACCTTAGAGCACAATCCTAGGCATGTCTATTCAGAAGCAAGCCCCATTGTGTTCAGTGGGGCTTGCTTCTGAGTAGACATGCCTAGGATTGTGCTCTAAGGTTTAACAAGCTACACCTGCCCACATTCCTGCTCCTAAAGGTCTAGCACTCTGTCCCGGTTGGAGATCTGGTAAGCCTAATCATAGGGCACTTCCTCTGAACACGCTCTGTGCGGGATGCCAACCGGGCCTATGGGACGACACACTCTGGAACATGGCCAATGCATTGTAGAATTTCATTTTCATCCTCCTCTTCCTTCAGAGAAGCACACAGAATTCTTTTTTCTCTCCCCCCTTATCCTTTATCTGTGGAACTCCTTGCCACAGGATGTGGTGATGGCACCTGGCCTAGATGCCTTTAAAAGGGGTTTGGACAGATTCATGGAGGAAAAGACCATCACAGGTTACAAGACATAAGCAACCTCCTGGTTTTAGAGGTTTTAGAAGTGGGTTTTCTCTGTGCCAGGTGCAAGGGAGTGACAACGGGAAACAGGTTATCTTGTTGTCTTGTGCTCCCTGAGGCATCTGGTGGGGCCACTGTGTGATACAGGAAGCTGGACTAGATGGGCTTTTGGCCTGATCCAGCAGGGCTCTTCTTATGTTCTTATCCTCTCAATAAACCCCATGAGGTATGTTAGGCTGAGAAGGCGAGGATCACCTAGTGAGTTTCATGGCTGGCCAGGGTCTTGAATCAGTGTCTCCTTGGTCCTAGTCTGACACTTTAACTACGAAACATTGCAGCAGACATTATTTTTTTCATGAAGCTTGTCCTCCTATTACTGATGTCCTCAGTATTGGGTAAGCTTCAGGGGAAACTCCAGAGTTCCCAAGAACATGGTTTGAACACTAGCACTCCAGATCAGCAGTTTTCAAGCTCTGTAACTCAAGAGTAATAATACGGTAATACTTGGCATTTTGTATATTGTTTTCTAAGTGTGCAAAGCACTTTATATGTATTATCTGGCTGCAATCCATACATCAACATCAACCCTGCAAGGTAAGTTAGTATTCTCCCCATATTGCAACTGGAGAGCCAAGTCTGAGAGCGTCAAAGGCCACCTAGTAAGGTCGTAGCAGAGGCAAGATTCAAACTGGATCAAGTCCTGGTTCACAGCTCAGAGCGGAACTACATTACACGCGTTGCGGAGATTGACAGCATTTCAGAAGCAAGCGGAGCAGCTGCGACCTCCGCAATGCCGGCGCGTACCTCAAGCTGGAAACCCATCTTTTGAAGGGGCGGGTTCGCGGAGCTATTGCAGCCTACCAGTCGGAGGAGAGGGGGAGGAAAGTGGCTGCATGCCAATCAGAACTACCTCCAATCACCGTGGAGGTTATATTCCAAAGCTTATTCCCAGAGGAAAACACAGGACAAGGAGAGAGAAAACCAGAATGGCGGGAAATACTCAAAATAGCCCGAACTCCTGCTGGGATAATATTATCGATGTATGCTAGGAGAGTGAGGAGGGCACCGAACTTCCAAAATTAGAAACTTGAGAGAGGAAAAGGTGCTGGGGTCACAGATGAGGCTGCAAGGTTTCGGCCAATCGAAGCGCGCTTGTGTTTAACCAATCACAGCTGCACTTAAGAAGGCGGGACAGCAAGAGGGACAACAGGCGGGAAGACACTCCCCAGCTCCAAGCTCAGAGGCAGGGGCAGAGCCTCCGCGTGTAATGTAGTTCCGGCCTCAGTCTCCTAACTGCTATGCTACTTTCTTGAGGATGTTTCTACCATGGGACCTGAGCATATTTAATTTAGAAGATTCTTGGGACATCTTCTTGGATACGCTATAAATTCATGCAAAGCATTGGCAAGTCCTAAAGGGGCCTCTCTTGCATCTTGACATGTACAGTGCACAGTTTGTCGGGCTGCCATCTTTAAAAAGGGCACACGCAATTGACCTAAATTAGGGCACATGCAATTAACCTAAATTAAGCAGCGGGTTAAACCGCTGAACCATAAGCTGTCGATCGAAAGGTTCTTCGGCTTTGAAATTGAGATGATCACCACACCCTAGAGTCGGACACGACTGGACTTGATTGTCAGGGGATACCTTTACCTTTACTTTATGTCTCTGATACTGAAAATGTGTAGAACCTAAATAAATGCAGATTTTTGGGGGGTTAAGGCTTATTAAGGTGCAGCAGGTCTGCTGGAACTGCACAAAAGGGACCTGCTCCCAGCGTGCCCCTAAGCTTGAGCACCCCATCTGCGCTGTTCTTCCATTCTGGAGGTGGGGGGGGGGTACATGGCAGTGTAAAGTAACAGGCCACTGAATGGGTAGCAGCTGCCCATTATCGTACGAAAAATGTGCCTTTTGTTCTTCTGGTTCTGCTAAGCTGGAGATGGGAGCAGAGGCTTTCTCAGGTGGGTTCTGGCTGTGTGTGGGTTAAAGGACTAGTGGCAATGAGTAGGCGGAAGCATTGGATTTTTTTTTCATTGCTTTGGAAGCAAATTTGGGGAGGTACCTGAGAGAAACCAATTCATGGAGGGAATAAATCTTAGGAAGGGGGAATCTGGGAAACAACGTTTTGGTGGAAATTCAGTTGGGATATGGGAGGGAAATCTTTAGAATAGGTCGTGATTGGGTTTGATTACTGAACAATATTATCATTGCTGGATCAGACTAAGGTGCGAGTCCATCAAGCCCAGCATTCTGTCTCCAACAGTGGCCAGCTAGATGCCTCGGAGAAGCAGCAACCTCTCCACTCTTTTGAGGCTCCAGCTACTACTGGTATAGTAAAAATCCAGGCCATCAGTGAGTGGAGGTGGTGCTAATGGAGTAGCATCTGAAGACTAATTCCTTCTCCAAGGGAAATCTGTAGAGGCATAATGTGTTGCTCCCATTTTAGTGGGGGAGCCACTTGTCTTCATTGTGTGCTGTGTGTTATTCTTTCCAGGCATGTTGTCCCTCCTTCTAAGCTTCATTGTGTATTCGGTTTCCTTGTGGCAGCACAACCTTCTCTGAGTCCCTCTGGGAAATGAATGGCATTCCTTGGCTTAAACAGGGGGTGTTAAATTTCTTGATGGTTGCGGAAGTCTTTCCTACAATGAATGACTTCAGTCAGCCAAACCAGGTTTTGGCAGGGCTGCAGTTTCAAAGTGTGCTGGTAAACGGGGCCAGAAATGTAGTGGAGATTGGCAGCTATAAACATGTAAGATCTCCACGGTTGCCTTGGAAAGAAAACTCAAGTACAGAGTTTTGCTTTCCAAAAGAGACCATTTTTTTTCCTAGTAAGCAAACTGACTTCTTCCACTTGACATGAGTTATTGAATGCATTTACGTTTGGGCAAAAAGGGAGTGACGCCTGTCAGTGCACTTATATCAGGTGTGCGCATTGTTTAAGGAAAGGATATCGTGGCATGAGGGGAGGGCTCTATTTTTGTTTGTACTTGGAGACATTTTTTGCTGTGGTAGTTGCCTGGTGTGCATGTTCATGTGCGCACACTGGTCTGGAAATGTTCTGGCTCACTGCTGGAGCCCCTTCAGATGTGGCCATTTGTACGGGGGGGGGGGACGGACTGCATGACAAAACCCTAATAAATCCAGTAGCATGAAAACTAGCACTGTTAACAGTACAAATCCTAAAATTGCTAGTTGTGACCTCAAGTTCTCCGATATAAACTGTAGATATACAGTATTTAGAGTACCGTATGTTGAAAACCACTTTGGTATAATCATTAGAAGTTTCTGTTGAGTGACCAAAAGACACCAGCCTCTTCACAGTACTTTTTCTAAGCAGTAGGCCTTAGGCTGATGACTCTTCCCAAGGGTTCAGTGACTTCGCTTGACTGTCTTACCACTGCTCCTGGGGCTGAATCTTTCTTGCCACTCCGAGAACTCAGTAGGTGGCCTTAGGCAAGTCACTCCCTCTCTGCCTCAGCCTTCCCCATCTGCTATATGGGGATAATACTACTTATCTTACACGGTTGTTGTAAGGATTATAGCAAGATGGTGGTGTAGCGCTTTGAACATGTGAAAGCACAATACAAATGCCAAGGAGCATTAACTTAAGACGGTTAGCTCCACCGTGCGAAGCCTTTGAGATTATTTACATGGCAACGGTCAACTGCCCCTTGTGTCTGTTCAGTAGAGTTAACCAGAAAACATGAGAAAACCAGAAAACTTAACTCCCAATCTCAACATGAGCACTGAGGTTCATAAGACAGACCCCTTAACAGTAGGTCAGCCTGTTTCCCTTTCTTTTGTCCCCATCTATCCAACCTAGAGCCTACATCATGGCAAAACCTGAATCTCTGTATCCCCTACTTGGTGGTGCTACCAAAGTTTGAGAAGCCGTAGACTAGATTATTCTAGCTAGTGTCTTATCGCCCTCCCACCACCACCACCATCCAATTTCTTAAAGCAGAGGTTCCAAGTTCTCATTTGCAAAGTTTCCTTTGTTGTTAGATATCCTGTTTTATCTGTGGCAGCAAAGCTGTTTATGGTGGCACAGTGATGTCATCAGAGGTTGCTACAGTCTCATTTAATTATTATTTTTTAATGTGATTCTAGTTGAAGCCCAAGTTAAATTCTGGAACTGGAAGAAAAGGAATCGGAAGCCGCTATTAATTCCAGCAGATGTTTCATAATATCCCTTGGGACTTGTTAGACACATTGTTTGTGCGTTCCTCTGGCGGCTTACAGCTTTATAGAAACAAAATGATGCTGTACACGTATATGCGGTTCCTTCCTAGGCAACCAGTCAGCCACATCACACCTGTGTCGACTCTCCAGATAACCTTACTTGGACACTCCTACTTCTTTACCTTCCATCACTTGTACCTATTTCTGTATTCCCAGAGCTTCCCATCTTGGCTGTCCTGTTTGTATAGTATATGACATTGGTGCACATTCCCCTCTTTCTTGAGCAACAGCTCCATTCTAGTCAATGAAGGGATCTGTGTCAGCTCTGTGCATCTAGACTACCCATATGGACTTTCCAACTGGAAACTCCTGTCCTCATTGCCCTGGAAAACCGTTGGCTACTGACTCTGGCTCCTGGTTTCTGGCTCCATCTTGACATCCCTGCTCTTGACAGCCCTACCCATCTTGACAGCTCGGCCCTGACAATAGGAGAAGCATAAGATAAGAGTTGGAAAGAGGTCAGTCTGAAAGTCGGAGCACAGAATTTAAGAAAAAAGTCCTTTGTAAGGATGCAGCAGGTGGCCATTTATTTCTCTGGAGCGAATCTGTTGATGCCATCGCAAGTGTAGGGTGGAGATCCTGGTGGGAACCACAGACTGACAGCCTGGTAGGAAATTGCAAAGACATTCTCTGCCTGCTCTCAACAGTGATTGCTGAAGCCGTTTCTCCTGCTCTTCTTGGGATAGATTTTAATTGGAGTGGCAAAGGTCAATGTAGAGAGTCCAGTAGCTAGAAATCTAGGATGTATGCAAGGCTTTTTTTAAAGCCTACTCTTTCAAAAGCTACTCTTTCCAGAAGCAGAAAACTGATTTGCGAGTGTTAAAATCCTCTCCTCTCAACTATTGCAAACAGAAAAACTTCTCTCCTTAAGAACATAAGAAGAGCCCTGCTGGATCAGGCCAAAGGCCCATCAAGTCCAGCTTCCTGTATCACACAGTGGCCCCACCAGATGCCTCAGGGAGTACACAGCCAACAAGATAACCGGTTTCCTGCTGCCACTCCCCTGCACCTGGCACAGAGAAAACCTACTTCTAAAAACCAGGAGGTTGCTTATGGCTTGTAACCTGTGATGGTCTTGCTCAACTGTCTTTCCCATTGGGTATTCTACATAAGAAGAGCCCTGCTGGATCAGGCCAAAAGCCCATCTAGTCCAGCTTCCTGTATCTCACAGTGGCCCCACCAGATGCTTTAGGAGCACACAAGTCAACAAGATACCTGTTTCCTGTTGTCACTCCCTTGCACCTGACGTACAGAGAAAACCTACTTCTAAAACCAGGAGGTTGCTTACGGCTTTTAAGTTGTGATGATTTATGAATCTATCCAATCCCCTTTTAAAGGCACCTAGGCCAGGTGCCAGCACCACATCCTGTGGCAAGGCGTTCCACATATTAATTACATGCTGGGTGAAAAAATTGTCTGTTTAAACTCTCCCTCCACTCAATTTGAGTGCATGTCCCCTGGTTCTGGTGCTGTGCGAGAGGGGAAAGAACTTCCCTCTATCCACTCTCTCCATCCCATGCATCCATCTACCTCTGATCTTGTTGCCAGAGAAGGACAGAGTGTGGATTCCCCACAATGGTGTTTTCATATGAGAGGTGACTCGTCATGGTAATGATCCAAGTGGTACCTGAACCCAAAGCCTTCCTCATCAATCCAAGTCTTCCTCCCACACGCCCAGCTGCTAACTTCTATGGTGGGGAAACTCTATAAGCCTTCTTCTCCATGGCTAATAGTGGAGATTTGGGAAGGTGACTTAATATGAGGGATATGGTGTAGTGGTTTGGGAGTCGGACTTAGACCTGAAAGATCCAGGTTCAGATCCCTGCTCAGCCACGAAGCTTCCTGGGTGACCTTGGGCCAGTCACCATCTCTCAGCCTCACCTACCTCACAGGGTTGTTGTGAGGACAAAAAGGAGGGGAGGAAATATGTACACCACTCTGAGCTCCTTGGAGGAAGGGCGGTATAAAAATGTGAAAAATAAATTGGTGCGTGGGCAAGGTGTTAGACCCGTGCTGTGGTCCCGATCCACATTTCTTCCCCTGCCCCGCACAGCAGCTTTTTGAAAAAAGAAAAAGACGTTATTGGAAGGTCCAACCCCAGCCCTTGCTTTCCGTTGAAGAAAATACCAAATTAACTCTCAATTAGGTCCTGTTTGCTTGAGCTTGCAATATGAAAGCATAACTGTTTTTCTTTTCTGTGAACTTGTCACATCAGCCGCTGGCGGTTTGCCAGTCGAGCAAATGAACGACTTTCTCTCCAAGTGACCTAATTTTCCTGCTGGGTTGGTTCAGTGATATCCACAGCTCGAGGCAGCTGGTGCTCCCTGCCGTCCCCAGGGGCTGCAGGAAACGACCGTGAATTCACCCGCTGTGTTAGCCAGGCAGGATAACTGGTTCACTGGCAGTGCTTGGCTTTCTTACAAGGGTGTGTCTTTGGTCCTGATAAATAATAAGAAGCTGCCTGTCAATTTTGAAGGACTGTTTTATATTGAACGAGGGGCCATGACAAGTGGGTTGAATCCTAGTCGGAGCTTGAGCACAGGGCTCCTTATGTTCACTGGCCGGCCGGTTCTTGGGCAAGCACTCCCTTTTGGATCTCTGTCTCTCTAGTCTACACATTTCCCCCATCCCAAGCCATGAGAGTTCTGGCAAGCTGCCTTCGTGAAGGCTTGTAGCTCTGCTCATTGAGATATATATGATCCCCCTGCTAAGCTTCCAAGAGAACATGAGAATTCCCTGAAATACAGTTTAAAAACCAGCGGGTTTTACTATTACTGATAACTGGAAAACCTCCTTTAAGAGTGATGTTTTAATTATTGTTTTAAGAAGTAGGAAATTATACGTAGTCCAACTTGGAAGTTAACATGCTGCAGGCTGTATTACCCCAAGACTGTGCAAAAGAGTAGAAAAGCTCCGCTCGGGCTGGGATTCTGTGTAAAATTTGGCAGCAAAAAGACATATGACAGATTTGCAAATAATTGAAATGCATAAGAGTTAACAAACCAGGGCATAAACCATATTTTGATCCTGCTGTTGATATCCTGGTCTAATTCTTGTTTTATAGAATTCACAGTTCCTGTATTCAGACAAACTGGAGAACTGTGAACAAATGCCTTAAACTTCTCCCCCTGTGTAAGGAGGGAAGAGAGGGACAGCATGCGTGCACGTTTGCACATATAATCCTAAACCTTGGTTTTGCATTCTGTCTGAACTGGACCAATAGCACACTTACCCCAATAGAGGTCAATTCAGTAAGATACTGTTCCACGGAGCCCTTTAGCTAAAAACCGAAGTAACCCTTCTCCCTCCAGTTAAGAACAATTTAAAAAGGTAAAGGTATCCCCTGACAATTAAGACTACTCGTGTCTGACTCTAGGGTGTGGCGCTCATCCCCATTTCAAAGCCAAAGAGCCAGCGTTGTCCGAAGACTCCTCTGTGGTCATGTGGCCGGCATGACTCTCCTTGCCGCAGCGCGTAGCATGCAGCTGGAACACGGAGCGCTGTTTACCTTCCCGCAAGCGGTACCTATTTATCTACTCGCATTGACATGCTTTGGAACTGCTAGGTTGGCAGGAGCTGGCCAAGCAACGAGTGCTCACCCCGTCGCGGGAATCAAACTGCTGACCTTTCGATCAACAGCTTATGGTTCAGCGGTTTAACCCGCTGCGCCACCCGCTGGCTGGTAAAGAACAATTTACCTTGCTGCTATTTGGTATACCAAAGAATTAGCTGCAACTCAAAAATGTATACTTTTTTCCCTCTCATTTGTAGCTTGTGTAACATTTTTAGTATATTAGTATCTTAACATACTGAACCATTTCTCTTCTCCCTCTTTGCTCAGAACCTTGCCATGGGATTTGCAGTTACCTATGTATAGGCTTACCAGATCTCCAACCGGGACAGAGTGCTAGACCTTTAGGAGAAGGAATGTGGGCAGGTGTAGCTTGTTAAACCTTAGAGCACAATCCTAGGCATGTCTACTCAGAAGCAAGCCCCATTGTGTTCAGTGGGATTGTGCTCTAAGGTTTAACAAGCTACACCTGCCCACATTCCTTCTCCTAAGGGTCTAGCACTCTGTCCCGGTTGGAGATCTGGTAAGCCTACCTATGTATTACTTTGTGTTAGATATCAGCAGGTGCTGCTAGGAAGATGGATCAACAGGCCAAAAGCCTTTGGGCCAAGGAGTAATTGTGAATTTCTCAGAGTATTTTATTTATTTATTTATTTATTTATTTATTTATTTAGAGCATTTATACCCCGCCTTTCTCCCGAGGGCACTCAAGGCGGCTTACAACGCAATTTGTAACACAAATTTGTCTCATATTAAAAACAGGAAAGGCAAACCAGCCTGCATTTTCTGACATTGTCCTTCCATTTGTTTCAGGATCAAGAAGAAAATAAAGGCGCTACAAGCTGGCCTGAGTTCTACATCGATCAGCTTAATTCCATGGCTGCTGTAAGTGGGGTGCTCGTATTTTTCTGGCTTATACAGTATTTAAAAACAAGTGTTTAGAAAACTAAGACCAGGACAATACATACTCTGAACGTGAAACAATAAATGCACTTAAATTCTGTACTGGTTATTCATGTTTTCCATTGCCCTCCTTGGGATCAGTTGAAAAGAGGGTAGACAGCTGAGTATCAATATATTGATTACTCCCGAGCTCAACTCTCTAGGTGACCTGACGATGATAAAGAAACTTGGGGCACAAGATGAAGCCTTGCCCTACACCAAGGAGCAGAACAGAAGTCCTTCAGTCCCACCTTTTTAACTTCCCAAAACAAGTGTGTGCATATATAGATTTCCAGTTCCAACCATGGTCTGATAGTGAAAGCCTCTGAGAGCACACTTGACTTCCCCTGTTCATTTCTTCATGCAAGCCACTCACAAAGGTGGCCAAGGCCGTTCCTGTCCTAAAACCAGACCTAAAGGCAGACTAAGGGTTTAATCCTAGAACCCGTTACCCAAGAGCAAGCTTCATTCAGCTCTGTAAGCCTCGCTTCTGAGTGAAAGAATTGGGCTGTAAAAACAGGTTTAGATCTCATCCAGAAAGATCTGGAGCTGCACCACCACCATGTGTTCAAGCACCTTGCCCCCAGAATGAATTTTAGACGACGGATGGTGGTAATTCAAATTGGAGGGGTCCAAAGATGCTCCCTTCTGTGTTGATATACATCAGGGGTTCTCAACCTGTGGTACAAGTACCCCTAGGGGTACGTGGACCAATGGCAGGGGGTAAGACAGAGCCTGCCCCTTATCAGCATCAATCAGGAGTTAATTACTTGTTAATTAGAACAATCCCCCATCTGTCTGTCTGTCTGACTCTCACTCTCACTCTCACTCTCACTCTCACTCTCACTCACTCACTCACACACACACACACACACACACACACACACACACACACACACACACAGTTAAGTAAGACATTTTTTCACATTTAAAATTGTTTTAGTACTTTTTATTTACCGATTAATTAGCTAATTAATTAATTGATTGATCCAATTAATTAGCAATTAATTAGCAGGGGGTACTTCAGAAAATTGGACCATGATAGGGGATACCCGGGCCTCCAAAGGTTGAGAACCCCTAATATACATGAGAGAGAGGCATCAATCGCTTCATCCTAACAATGTACTGGTTTAGATGTCTTAATTGGCCGGGAAAGGAAAGGTCAAGCACATAGGTGGCTGGTCACGCAACCCCAAGAATTCAGTCCACATCTTGAGACTGAACAAACTCAGCCTAATGCTGTCCGTCAAAAATGATCATTGAGCCCTGGAACTTTCACAGAACACAAGAACTGTTCAAAAGCCACAAAACAATTGGAGTTCAAATTCTAGTGAATACAAATGATTTTATCTGCAAAATATGTGTGTTCCCTGCTTCTAGTCATAAGGGAAAAATACTAAACTATGCAGGGCACTGAAGCCCTACCTCCAAATAATGTGTGCTTGCTCGCTCTCCAGCAGGTACTGACTACACACCTGCAAGCATAGTTTTGGAGCCACAAGGGCTAGTAACTTGTCTTTAAAAAACAAAACAAAACAAAACCTAAGATCTCGGGAGCTGAATTCTGTATCTAATGCCATATATACTGTGGCCTTGCAGGATTGCAGCAGGCACTCAATCTTAACCGAGGCCATTCATTCTTCCCTGTTGTGCAGCAACAGAACAGAACCACGATTTCTGCTTTTGTGCAATGCATTTGTATTACATTCTCTCTTCTGTTTTTAATTGACCATGCTTTACTTTCTTAACCTCCTGGGGTACACACAGCCCCATTGTGGAGGGGAAAGCGGATATATGTCTCTTAAATAAATAATAAAAATGACTAAAATAACTAATGCAGCCCTTAAGATGCATTTGCCAAATTTTGACACATGTTGTATGGAGGACTCTCCTGTGTATACAGGTGCTTTTTGTGTGCTGATGCTGGTGAGGGGCTATTGGCCTTGCCTGTGCTGACCAGAATAAGGCCACATGGGGGGAGGGGAGGTGGTTTTGGAATTTTTAAGATGGGCTTTTTTCTCCAGCTGTCCGAGCAACTGCCACGTGCATGTTTGTAAATGTGGAAGATTTGTTTCCTCAACCTCTCTAATGACTTCAACAAGAGTCCCTTGATCTAAGAAAACAGACATGGCTTGTCTTAAACGCGCTGATTTATAGGCCCTGTGGGCAAGTGTTACCTAGTTACGCCAACAGAAGCGAGTGCCTGGCAAGGGCAGCTGGAATTTTTACGCAAGGTTATACAGGCTTCTTTTGCAACCGCAGCAGCTGTAGTTCTTTCGACAAGAGTGAGTGCGGTTACCGTGGCCTGCAGAGTTGCATCGTGCCTTCCCTGTGTGGGATTGTGGGGGGTCTGGACCCCCTGGATGGTTGCAAGCCATTTTCAGTTGCTGCTCTGCTTTTTTTTTTTTTTCCCCCAAGGGGGAAAGCTGCCACTTATGCACAAGGGCACTCTTCATGCAAGTGTCATTTGAACATAGCAACCAGCCCATAGTTCCACTTTCAGATTTCCAAGGGTGAATATACATGCAACATTTGAAGTACGCTGAGGGTGGTTGGATAGCACTGTCACAACCTTCTAAAACAGGGGTTTCCAACCTTTGGAGGCCAGCATACGCCCTACGCGGGCCTCCAGTTGCCCCGCGTACCCTGGCTGCCCCCACATACCCCCTGTTAAAGTGTTTTTTTCGGGTTGTGGCACAGGCAGGTCCTCCCGCTTGCGCCGCAACCTGGAAGGAAAGGGGCTGTAGCCTTTTGGGGGGTCAATTTTTTGCAGCAATTTTGGGTCTCTGGAGGGTGCAGGGAGTCTGCGGGCCTCCCTGCACCTCAGAATGGTTCTTTGGAGCGATCGTGACCCACTTCCAGTTTTTGTCCAAACACTGGAACTGGGTCACGATTGTTCCGGGGAGTCTTCTTTTGGTGCGGGGAGGCCTGCATAGGGGGCCGTGAGCTCCCCGCATCCTCCGGAGGCCCAGCACATCCCACAGTGTGTGGGGACCCCGCTGTTTTTCATGGTGGCGCGATCCTGGAAGCACTGTTGCCATCACCGTAGGTCGCCACTCCCCTTAAGGGGGTAGTGACCAATTCTTCCCCGACTGGGGTGTTTTGGGAACCACTGCTTTATAAGATGTATTTCTTGTCCTCATTGTTAACCCAGAAACTCCCTTCTGAAGCTTTTCCAACTTGTCAACAGCCAGCTGAACTGGGCGCTCAATACTACGAGGACTGTTGTTGGAGGATATGGGGTGGGGATTACCAGTACCTAAAATGCAGAAAGCAGGCTGAGTCAACTATCGAGAACTGTTTATCTTCCCAACAATCTTGCAAGATAGGTTAGGCTGAGAGAGGGTGACTGGCCAAGTGAGCTCCTGGCTGAGGATTTGGACCTGGATAATAAAAATGGAATGGGGGTATATACCGTATTGTCCCAAGTATAAGACGCACCTGATTATAAGATGCACCCTTAAAGTTTGGTGCTATTAAAAAAAATTAATTAAATCACTGGCATTAAATTGCAACAGCCTGATTATAAGACGCACCCCTAGTTTAAAAACTTAAATTAGGAGAAAAAAGTGAGTCTTATACTCAGACCAATACGGTATGTGTGTTTCCACTAAAGCTTCTTCAAGTTGGTGATGCAATTGGATTGCTGTCACTGAGATGTGAAAGGATGAACTTGCCCTGCAAAAATGTTTTGTCAGTGATGTCATCCTTTTATGCCAGCAATTTGCCGTAAAATAAGATTCTCTCTCAAAGCACAGCTGAAGTGTTTTATGTGCAACAGGGACCATGAACATTTGCAAGGCATTTTATGGTTTCGGTCCACATCTAAGAAACAGACATTTGCAGTTATGCCCAGAATGTGAGGTCTTTCCACAAGTGAGGAACACTTTGAAAGAAATTCACAAGTGTGGTTGCCTAGTAGATACCACAGTCGAGACGGTTTGCACCTAAAGCAGTTAATCGCTGGATAACGTGTGCCCTAGTACGGGAGGAGGTTTGTGAGCTGCCTCTTCTTTTCTTCAAAATCAGCTTTGTTCCAAAACCAGAGTTGTTCCAAAAGCTCAGGTGATGTGACAGTGGATAAACATGTTGAAGTTCAGTCCTGGACAAGGTGCAGTAGGGACTAAAAGTGCCTCTGAACACTTGAACAGTCTTGCCTATCTTCCCCCCCCCCCCCCAAAAAAAGGAGCAATAGTCAACACCACACAATTTTAGATTGTGGAGCAGGGCTTCCAACGGAAAGAGTGTGTGACCTTCTAGACAGGCTGAATCTCGGCACACCTCTTTTTTTGGAAGGCAGTCGCATGCTGGCCCAAACATAACCCAAGGTGCACTCAGACTACATTACTTATTAGACCCAAGTCTTTTCCTCAAGGAGACGTTCTGTAAAATAAGCATTATTCTTCCAGACAGTCCCTTGAGGTCATAGTGTTCTGTATTCTATTTCCAGTGCATCTAAGAGATTTTCTCCCCCCTTTGTTTTCTGCATTGGTTCCTTCCCTTCTCACCAGCGCATCTGAGAGATTTTCTCCTTCCCCCCCCCACCTTTGTTTTCTACATTGGTTCCTCCCCTTCTCACCAGAGCCCAAACATGCCTCTCCAAGTGGAGACAGACATAAAACTCCAAGGACTGCCCTAAAGTGAGGAGAGGGTCTTCACCCACTCTTGTGGGGTGGTTCTTGTTGTTTTGTCGTTTCCTAAGGATGAGTGGATAACATTTAGCTTTACATTAGACTAGCTGGAGTGTACCTCTTACTGTGTACAAGTTGAGACTCTGTTAAGCTTGGATAGGGACAATGCGTAGCTATCCCGTTACTTGAGTTCATTAAGTTAGCATAGCCAGGCAGACTCATTGTTGTCCTATTACTGCTATTGTGAATCATTATGAAACCTATGCAGTTTATATAAGATGGTCGCAACTGTTCTTCAGAATGACCCCTTCTGTTCTCACGTGCGTAATACGTTGGGGCGTGTGTGTGTGTGTGTGTGTGTGTGTGTGTGTGTGTGTGTGTGTGTGTGTGTGTGTAATACATCTGGGATTTCCTGCATACAAAACACTAACCCTGCCACTGATCATAAGAAGAACCCTGCTGGATCAGGCCAAGGGCCCATCTAGTCCATCTTCCTGTATCTCACAGTGGCCCATCGGATGCCTCAGGGACCACTCAAGACAACAAGGTACCTGTATCCTGTTGCCACTCCCTTACATCTGACATTCATAGACCAGCTACCACTAAAACCCAGAGGTTGCATATAGTCATCATGGCTTGTGATGGACCTTTCCTCCATAAGTCTATCCAATCCCCTTTTTGATAACATCTAGGCCTTCAGGTGCCATCACAACATCCTGCGGCAAGGAGTTCCACAGATTAATTACATATTAGGTAAAGAAATGTTTCCTTTTGATCTATGACCCTTGCTACTTGTTGGAAGCAGACTTGTGGTTCTACAACCCAAGTTGACATTTAACTTATAGTTTGCACTAATCTTTCACTTCTGCAGAGAAAATCATTGATTGCATTGGAAAAAGAAGATGAAGAGGAGAGAAACAAAACCATAGAAAGTCTGAAGACAGCACTGAGGACCAAACCTATGAGGCAAGTGATTTTCCTTGCTCTATTGTTCAAACCCTTATTCTTTTTCTTGATTCTGCAGCACAAATGCTTATAGAATAGTCTTAATATTCATTTATGCAAAATGTTGGCCTGTGACATGTTTACTGAAACTGGTCAAGTAGATCTCAAGAGAGTTGCTAGACATTATTCATTTTCTTCCTTTGTAATGTGGGCATCCTAATTATTGCTAGATTTGGTTTCAGTTAGAAAGGTGCTAGGAAAATGTACTTTAAAAAAGAAAAGAAACTGCATAAAAATGCATAACAGAATAAATAGTCAAGCTGAACATGTTTGTGTCCAGAATTTTTGTAGAAACTTAATGTTGTAGAATTTTAAGCAGATGCTAAAAAAAAAAAAATCAACAGCCCAATCCTCAGACTGTTCGGAGGTAAATACCACTGAATTTAGCATGGTTTGCTTCAAGTAAGAGGTTTTGCTTCAAAGCACGAAGTGGTGGTTGTAGATTTGACCCTGTCCCGATGAATCTGTCACAACTAAGTGATCTGATTGGTAGGATATGACTGATGGGGATTTTGTTTTTGTTTTTGGAAAGAAGTATTTTTGCATGGTTTCTTACTTACTTTGCTAATGTCATTGGGAGACTCTTAATAAATTCACTGTCTGCAGGTACATTTCATCCACATGTAGATTTACCAGTCTATCTGGTGTATTAATTTGCATATATTACTGCAAGCCTGGTCCACAGGAAAGTGGTATGTAAAAGGATAGCTTGTTTGGCTTCTTTCCAGCACCCAGAGCTACTTCCACTGTGCCCTAAAGTCTGCATGAATAAATCTTGCAAATCAAGGGCACTTCTATAGATTTTTCTGCTTTGCATAACTTATTCTGCTTTTGTTAGCCATGGAAAGGGGAACTATAAGAGTTTAAAACCATGCCCCCAAACTGCTGGATGTCCAATTTGGCAGAAGGCAGCTTCATACGTTTTATATGCCAAGTCAGGTACTGTAACTGGTCCATCTATCTTCAGTATTATCTACTCTGATTCACTCACTCCCCTGAACAAATAAAAAATGACTGCGTGATGAGAGCAACGTTCCCTTTAAGAATCGTGCATGCTGCACGGAGCACTTTTGTGGCGGCGGGGTAGGGCCTCCAGACGTTCGGTGGTGATGCACGGAGTTTGGCTATGAGATGCACAGCCGTGCACCTTGGGAGGATCAGTGGATGAGATCTCTTGTGCATTCAGATATGATCAACCACATTATGGCTGTATGTGGGAAATTTAAAAACAGGGCCATTGCAGCTGTAAGGGCGACAGGCTTGTGTCTGTATCTTACACAAATACAGGTGTCCCCCGCTTAACGATGGGGATAGGATCGGAAATCCCCATCATAAAGTGAAGCCGTCATTAAGCGGGTCTTGCTGTGCTTTGAAGTTTAGCACTGTGCTTAAAGCCCCAGCGGTAAACATCCAAGCCCATTAGCTGTTTAGTTTTAGATAAGGGCTTCAAAGCTAGCAGGAAACAGCTGAAGAGCTGGGGATTTAAAAAGATGCATCTTTTTAAATCCTTTGCTCTTTTTTACTGGGGACCTCTGTCATATATCCGGATCGTCGTTAAGCGATCCATTATTAAGTGGGGGACACCTGTACTGAAATCTGCACTCATATGATGCAGTCACCACGGGGAGCGTGAAATAGACACACTCCCTATTTCTGACCTTGAGTAGGATCAAACCAGCTTTGGAAACCAAAAGGGATGGAAACTCAAGTCAAATGACTCGACTCGCAAGTGCGACTGAGTCACTTTTTTCCCCTGACTCGTACTCATGACCCACTGGCTCGCACTTGTGACCCACAGGACTCGCACGTGACTTGCACTCGTGGGGGTAACAACTTGCCATTTCCGAGTCGTTTTTCTTTAATGGCCAGCATCAATACAGGCAGGCAGGTGCAGTGGAGACCTCGGAGGAGGAGGAGGGCGATGGGGAGGGAGGGTTTTTGAGGGGGTGGGAAAGCAAGCCTGGCTCAGAGTTTTTCCCCTTTTTTTGCCATCTGTTCGCCATTGGCCACAACTCCGAACGTGAGGGATGGGGAGGGGTGAGGGAAGGCGAAGCTGCCGCAGTGGTTCCTTCTCATTGGGTGGAACTCCGAGCCCAAGGGATACTCTGCTCAGCAAGGGGAGCTGGCAGGGAGGGAATAATAAATGGTTTGAATGTAGACATGAGTATGCTTGTTTTTCTCAAACCAGATGGGTGGTGACAAGACTGAGAGGTGAGGGGAAGGGCATAGGGGGAGCCAAGTGGGTGCTTTAGAAGCCTCAAGAAGTACACAAACACCACACCACACCACACCATTTTCAGGGGGGAAAGCCATTTCCCCAAAGTGACTCAACTCGTGGTTTTTGGCCTTATTCGTGCAAAAATGACTCGCACTCGTGACCTAGTGACTTAGATACATCCCTGGAAACCAATTAGATAGTTGCACATTTTTCCCTTCATAGCAGCCTGCCAATTGTGACGATACCTTTAGAATAGCGGTTACTTGCATGTCAACATTTGGTGGGTTATGATGGTTGAAGCTTCATCCAGCGCTTTAATGAAGTGCTTCAGGAGAAAGAAGCTCTAAAGTTAACTTGTCACTCTGAGTGTGTGTGTAATCCAAACAGTTCTTCCTAATGGGATGTGTTTGGTAACTTCTCTGACAGGTTTGTGACCAGATTCATTGACCTGGATGGCTTGACCTGCATTCTGAACTTCCTGAAGAGCATGGACTATGAGACTTCGGAGTCTCGGATACATACCTCTCTCATCGGATGCATCAAAGCACTGATGAACAACTCTCTTGGGAGAGCTCATGTCCTGGCCCACTCGGAGAGCATTAATGTCATAGCTCAGAGTCTGAGCACTGAAAACATTAAGACCAAGGTGGCAGTGCTGGAAATCATGGGTGCGGTGTGCCTAGTTCCTGGGGGCCACAAGAAGGTACTGGAGGCCATGGTGCACTACCAAAAATACGCCAGTGAAAGGACTCGCTTTCAGGTACAGTGTGCTGTGTTTCCAAGATCTCCACGTTAATCACAGTTAAGCTGGGGAGGCAGACAAAGTAGTTATGAGAGTTGAAAAAGGTTTGAGAGAGGCTTTGCTCTCCATGGTGTACACAAACTTCCTTTGTCTCTCTACTCAAGCAGGTTTTGCAGGGGGTTGCAGCTATGCAAAAACCTGTAGAATCTGTGTCCCAGAGATGACAGTGGGGCAAGATACACACCATGAGAGACGTCCTTCTTTCAGCTCCCTAAAAAAACATCCCCCCCTCTCCAGTTGTTGTAAGCTTCCTAAATGCAAAAGCAAAGATTTAGGGGGTGAGCCTAAAAAGATAAAGCTGTCCGTTGATGAGAAAATATTTCACTGATTATCTATTGGCCACTCAACTTAAAAAGGCTGTTGAAATTAAAATGCTGATCAAGGGTATCTCTTGACCAAGAGCAAAACACATGAGATGTATGCCTGGAAGTTACCAGTTGAACACATTTATGTTGCTCTTTCTTAGGATTTAATTATGGCTGGTAAGCATAATACAGGTGTCCCCCAGTTAACGACAGGATCGCTTAACGACGATCCGCATATCTGACAGCAGTCCCCAGCAAAAAAAAAATGCAAAGGATTAATAAGATGCAACTTTTAAAATCACCAGTTCTTCAGCTGTTCCGCGCTAGATAAGGGCTTTGAAGTTCAGCACCTAGATAAGGGCTTCCTTCAATGCTGGGGAAGACTCGCTTAATGACTGTTTCAGTTCACCACTGGGATTTCAGAACGCATCCCTGTTAACCTGGGGGACACCTGTACAGTACTTTTGTAGTTATGCTATCGTGTGCTATACAAAGTTATCTCTATCAGATTCATTAAGATGGACAGGTTAGTTCTGAGGGGGAGAGGGAGAGACTGACTGACTGACTGACTTTTGGGAGTCTCAATCTAAACATTTTTAGCAGTTTGGCTAGCTTCCACTGATTGAAACTATCTCTCCCCTCCCCCATTTTCTGTACCTGCTCTGTGTTCTGCAGACCCTAATAAACGACTTGGATAGAAGTACAGGGCGATACCGTGATGAAGTGAGCCTCAAGACTGCCATCATGTCCTTTATCAACGCAGTGCTAAGCCAAGGGGCAGGAGTGGTAAGTTGGAAAGCTGGAGGTGGTTGACGTTCTGAAGTGATGACGTTCTGTGTACCAGGGGGTTGAGCTTGGACTCTGCAAGCAGCGGTGTGCGCTGGCTTCCCAATGATGTCACTTGACTTTGAATATTAACCTATAGAAAGGTCAGGCCTCTACTGGGATCAACCAAGGCAAACCAAGTGCTCAGTGCCCCTGGCGGTATCTCCATTTTCACTTTGTGCTGAGCACCTAAGAGGACGTGTGAGAGAATTTTGTTTTTCATGGGGACTCTTGAAGATGCCGTCCCTGAGGGGCCCCAACTTCTGAAGTCCGCACTTTAGGAAGAAGAGACTAACAGCGCAATCCTATGCATGTCCACTCAGAAATAAGCTCATTGAGTAAACTGCCAACCTAGCAGTTCCAAAGCATGTTAATGTGAGTAGATAAAATAGGTACCGCTTGCGGGAAGGTAAACAGCGCTCCGTGTTCCAGCCACATGCCACGCGCTGCGGCAAGGAGAGTCATGCCAGCCACGTGACCACGGAGGCGTCTTTGGACAACGCTGGCTCTTCGGCTTTGAAAGGGAGATGAGCACCACACCCTAGAGTCAGACACGACTGGACTTAATTGTCAGGGGTCACCTTTACCTTTAAGTATGAATAGGATTGCAATCTAGGAAGTGTAAGTCTTATAGTTTCCGTTCCCTGCCCTTCCCTGTTTTGCTCAAAATCTTTCTGTATCTCCATTGGAAAAGATTTGAAGCTCTCAAGGCAAAGACAATTTGTGCATCTCCTCATGGTGGGGAGATGCAAAAGTCTTGTTTCAGAAATGCAGAGTTACTGGTCATTTAGTCTTATGGGTTTTAGGTTAAATCTGCTATCTATTACATTTGCATATAGATTTTAAAAAATGGGGGTGTTGACACAAGAGGCATATATAATTTATTTTTTTATTAAGCTTCTGCCCAGTGGATCAGAGATGCTTTTTAAAGTAGGTTAAAAAGTTTTTTAATTGATGAATGAAACTGACTAAACTTTGCCACCCTCCGCTAAAGTCGTACTGATTTTTCTCCTGTTGCTGGTTAACCTGGCAGTGGCTCAGGAAGAGCTTTTCCTCCTGCCCAGTTGGCCCCAATCATCCCACTTGCTGATGTTGCCATTTAGGCTTCCTTGTGAAGGTACAAAACGCTGTCCGTCCACCCCCACCCAGAAGTCTGACTTGAACCTCAATATCTCCCAGTGTGGAAATTAAGCCCCAGGTGTCTTCTAAACCCTATAGCTCATCCTGTTTCATTCATCTGTCCACCCACCCACCCCACTTACTGCTGGTACCCTGAAAACCAAGTAGCCTCCAGCTAATTGTCTCCCTTCTGCAAGGTTATACTTTTTACACTTCTATAAGGGAATGGTCGCAGCAGAAGCACAAGTTGTGAAAGGTCTCTTTTTCTTCCTTGTTTCCAGGAAAGTCTGGACTTCAGACTACATCTTAGATATGAATTTCTGATGCTTGGAATTCAACCTGTAATTGACAAGTTAAGAGAGCATGAAAATTCCACGTTAGATAGGTAAGTTTGCTTCGTTGTGCATGGTGTGGTTTTGTGAGTTTGGGGGTGGTCTCTTAGATCTTGGGTTACATGTGCTCTCATTCTCACTCTCATCTGTGGAACTCCTTGCCACAGGATGTGGTGATGGCACCTGGCCTAGATGACGTTAAAAGGGGTTTGGATAGATTCATGGAGGAAAAGACCATCACAGGTTACAAGCCATAAGCAACCTCCTGGTTTTAGAAGTGGGTTTTCTCTGTGCCAAGTGCAGGGGAGTGGCAGCAGGAAACAGGTTATCTTGTTGGCTGTGTGCTCCCTGAGGCATCTGGTGGGGCCACTGTGGGATACAGGAAGCTGGACTAGATGGGCTTTTGGCCTGATCCAGCAGGGCTCTTCTTATGTTCTTATCTTCTTCTTGGCCAGCTTTTGTGCCTTACTGAAAATAACGAGGGCATTTTTATGTATCTTGTGTTAGGCTGAAACTTTCCAATTACACAGAAGACACTTGAATACATGCTGAAACATGCCCAGGGCTAGTAGAACATAGTGGCTGCTATTAGTCATTTTTATAGCCCTATGTGTCTTCTTCCTTGCACCTGCGAAAAAAAATCTTGTTACTGTCCCTAATTGGCACCAGTAGAGTTGAAGGCTGTATAGTGCCTTCCCTGTAGGCTTCCCACGTGCATGAGATGGACAAAAAGAGGCTGATGTGGAAGATGAGAAATTAGCAAGGAGGCATAAGGTAGGGGAAAGTCAGGTGATGGGCAAGATCCAGGCAAAGTGAGACTGGGTTCATTTAGGAAATGCTTTGCTGAAGAAGTGACTCATGGGGAGGAATGGAGAGAGGGAGAGGGAGGGGAAATGGAAGCAAGATATGTTCCAAGGACGTAAAGATTTAAAATGCTGGTAAAGAAACTATGGCTGTGATGGACTGACGGGCCGAAGCCCACTCACATGAGGTTTCCACGGGGCATACAGAGTTGCTTTTGCACAGAATTGCTTATGCAGAAACAAGTGGCCCATGCGTTGTACTTCTTAGTTTAACATTTGCATCAGATTCAAGTTCAGATCCCAGTTTCATCATCACAGACATGATGGGTCTTGACATATGCACAAGCTGCAGAGGAACCACTTCTCCATAAACGGCTCTATTAATAACCCAGCCACATGGGCAGAACCTGATCGTGTGGGTTCCATCCATGGAATTGGCGCCTCATGGGGAAGGGGAAATTGTCCAGTTCAATGGGAAAGACCGTGCATTTCCTAGACAGTAAGCCCATGGCCAGGACTGTGTGTCAGTGTGCAACATTTTTTGTGCATGCAGTGCTTATACATTTTAAGTGCATTATCAATTAATTATTGTATTTGTGCTGAAACGCATGGCCAGCACTGGCGTCACTACAGGGGGGGCGGAGCTGTAAGTTCTTCCGTGATCGGAGCCTCCGTTACACGGAAGAACGAAGCGCCCCGCCCCCGCGCCTTCCGACCCAAGAACGAAGCGCCCCGCCCCCGCGCCTTCCGAAAACAATGTGCGTTGTTTTCACCGCTTTGAATGGGTCGGAAGGGCGGGGCGCTTTGTTCTTCCGTGTAACGGAGGCTCCGATCACGGAAGAACTTACAGCTCCGCCCCCCCCCCCTGTAGTGACACCAGTGATGGCCAGATACAGAACCAACCCTCTTCTCGTTTACCACTTTGGTTCCCTAGGTTTAAACTTGGGCAAGAATTTGTTTATTAACAAATGTTATTACTCCACTCCTCTCCTAACATTCAGAGCAGTTTGCAATATAAACAATTAAAACATAAACAGGGTATTTTTTTTTTGCAGAATTGTAAAGAGAGTGAATTGCATAAAGAGTGTGTTCCATTCTGCATATGCAAATGCCACCATTTCTGAATGAAATCGGAATAAGTGGCTCAGCTAGTCCACCAATTCTTGAGGCACAAATCAACCTTGTCACATCTGTTGACAAAATATATTGCAATTGGTTATTGAAGCAAATTGTGTCTTCAGTTGTCTCTCCTTTTTCTCCCACCCTTCAGGCATTTAGACTTTTTTGAAATGCTCAGAAATGAAGATGAGTTGGAGTTTGCCAAAAGGTTTGAGCTGGTATGTATTTTCACTTATCTGGTGATATATTTGCCGGGGCTTGGAAATACGGCCTTGTTTAGTCAGGGATCACTCTTAAGAATTGAACAATTTCTCATCCCTTTTGCAAGGATACTGGAAAATATGCTGGGAGGTGGGGAGGCCATGTCAATAATTTTTTTTTTTTACAAAACTGCCCTCCCTTTCCTTTGTGCGATGCATATATTGCAGTGAACTCCAGAATTGACCCTGTAATAGTGGCAATTCCGGGTGAGTTTTCCCCTGCTTCTCAGACACACACTCAGTGAATGTCAAATGACTATAAGCATGCTTGGCGGTACAGTCAATTCTCACCTTGAATTCGCGTATCTGCGAGCGACAGAAGTGAGACCACCTTGCGCCATTCACAAGGTGTCTCTCTTTCCGCCATCCCTGCTGTCTAAGGAAGCCTGCAGAGACTTTCCTTAGGCAGCAGGGATCACCAAAATGGCGCCTGTGATCAGCGCTGAGCGCGTTGAAATGGCTGGGAAACGCGTCTGAAGCTTCCCCAGCCACTTCAGAGGACCTGTGCTGATCAGTCTCCATTTTGAATGTCCCTCTGCTGCACTCAGAAAGGTCCTGAATGCTGCAGGGGCATTCAAAATGGCGCTCGCGATCAGCACTGGACCCTCAGAGGCAGCAGGTAAGGCACCCCCTGCACAGAACCCCATTGATAGGATCAATAGTTCCGTATTAGTAACCCGCGGGGTTAGATACCTAACCCCCATGGGTAGTGAGAATTGACTGTATCTGAGTTGCTGGACAGTTGCGAAAATTTTGTATAAGCTTTGTTCACATGGAAATACTGACACTCGTCAGATTTTAGGGATTTACCGGTACACGTGGGAAGGAGGGTCTGTGGCATGTGTCTCCACCCACCAATCAAAGACTGATTTGAATAGAGTCTGTTCCAGAGTAAGCATATGAGAAAGAAGGAATTCCCTACCGTGAATTTCCTGTTCTGGGAGAGGAAGGGGGGTCTGTGGCATGTGTCTCCACCCACCAATCAAAGACTGATTTGAGTCTGTTCCAGAGTAAGCATATGAGAATAGGGAATTCCAAGTGGAAATATAAAGCTTGTTAAGATCTTTTTTCCCTCTTCACTACAACACAGGTTCATATTGACACTAAAAGTGCAACCCAGATGTTTGAGCTCACGAGGAAAAGGCTGACCCACACGGAAGCATACCCGCACTTTATGTCTATTCTTCACCATTGCCTCCAAATGCCTTGTGAGTAAAGAGGGGGTCTCTTGTATTTGTGTCCATGGTGGAGGTTATAGGATCAAGGTTGGTGTTTCGTTTCAGAAGTCAGATTCCCTTGAGTGCAACTGGAAGTGCTCTGGCTATAAAGTATTCGACTTTTCATATCATGTACAGTAGTAAGATTTTAAACCCCTTTGAATTGCACTTTCCACTATGCTTCCATCAACTTTGGTGTGTGTTTTTTGTATATATGTTGACTGACTTTTCCAGTGGTTTTCCATTACAATTTGTTTTTGTTTCTTTCTCTAAAAGCCTCTTGTGGTAGTCTTAGTATTGTATTGCAGCAAACTAGATGATATTAATTTAGCATATTTATATACTTTTCCATTTAAAAGAATTGTCAAAGCTGTTTACAAAAAAAAGGAATGGTTCCATATCCCAAAGGGGTCAGATTCTAAAAAAAAGACTAACTTCTGCCCCCTTTTTATACAATACTATGGCAATACAATTATAAGAACTATATTTTCGAAAATGTCCATTTTTGAACTGCTAACAGTAAAAAAAAATCATTACAAAAATGATCCTAATTGAAGTTCATGGATCAATAAATGTTGTGTTATTGCAACCGTATAAAAAGATGGCCCGTTTCAAGCAGAGCAGCCTTGCATTCTGTCCATTGATTGACCAGACAATATGTGCAACGCTGTTCGAGAAACTAGTTTTCCCACACCTGCCTGGAGCATTCAGGAAATGTGCGTTGGCTCTAATAGCATTGCACTCAACTGCATGAAGAATTTTCTCAGTTATTTCCAATTGTTCTGGATCTGCCTGGGCTTTACAAAAGTTCAGCCTCTTGTGTACATTTCTTCCTCTGGCAAATGAATCCAGTTTTGTTTGCTGGGTGACCCCCAAACTACTACTAGTTTGTTAAAACCATGTGTTTCCAAGACTTGCTGCTTTACATCCATGGTCATAACTGTCTTGCTGAGACTTTTTGTTTGGGAAGGGGGAGAATCCGTGCAAATGTTAGTGTAAAAGCATTCAGAGTCTTGCTCCATATTTTGAAGATCTTCCCACCTCTGGTCTGTAGGGATCAACTCCTGCCTCTCCCTAGCCCAGTGGCGTCGCGACGACGCGCGACACCCCTGAGCAGGGGCGCGCGTCACCCTTAAGGGGGAGGCTCCGCCCCCGCACGTGACGTCACGCGCAGGAGCGGAGCGCCCTCCCCGCTCCGTTTTCGGCTCATTTTGGAGCCAAACGGAGGCGAGGGAGGGAGGGAGGGCCCACCTGCACCGCGAAATTGTAAGTAAGGGGCATCGCGCGTCACCCCTATACGCGCGACGCCCCCTGGCGGCCCACCCCCCCGCTTCCCCCCGTCAACGCCAGTGCCCTAGCCTGTCTTCGCACCCTGTTCATTTGCACATGGGACATTCTTCTTGCTAACACATTGATATCAACAATAGTATCGCCTTTCTAGAATTGTCTTTGTAACTGGAACTCTTGCAGTATCCAGTAATAAAGTTGCAGAAAACAGAAAGCTGTATGCTTTTATTGTCTGCTCAACCTTTGTAATCTACTTCACTATCACCCTAAGGAGATCTGGGTATTTAGATGCTTGCTAGTCTTGAGAAAATATTTATTGCTTCGTATTTTGTTTTATTTATTTGGAAAACTTTATCTGCTCTTCTCTTCCAGAAGGAAGTGCTCAAGGTGGCTTACATGATTGTTTGTTTGTGTAATGCCAAATAATGGGTTGTATATCCAAAGAAAGTTAGTCATGACTACGCACTGTTGACATCAGTGAGACAACTTAGTCATGACTAAGTTAAGTCTTATTAAGTTCAACATAGCTTTCTTTTGATACAGCCCAATATAAACAATAGTTTGAAAAATCCACAGAGCAGTAAAGAGCCAGAGTAATCAGAATTGTAATTGGGAGCCAGAGTAATCAGAAATATTAGACAGCAGACAGACCAATTGTGTACTGAAATGTAAGTGGCACGTTGGCAGAGTAGGGCCCAGATGGGCCTCCTGGGTCAGGGAATTCCATGTTCTGGGTGCCACAACTGAAAAGGGTCCTTAGCACATCCCTGCCACAACCATGCCTCAGAAGGTGGTGGTGGAATGTGCAGAAGGGCCTGATCTTGGAAGACAGATTTATTCAGGGAGGGACATGATTCTTTACGTTCTGAAGCCATTTCGGTGATAACCAGCACTTTAAATTGCCCCTAGAAATGGACTAATAACCAGTGTTATCTCAATAACAGTGGAGTAACATGCTCAAAAACCCTGCACCAGTCAGAAGTCTTGCTGTAGCATTTTGAGGACCTGATACTGCAGGATGAGTAGATTTTGCAAGTTATTTTCTCTTCACTTTTTTTCCTTCCTTTTTAGATAAGAGAAACGGCAACACTGTCCAGTACTGGTTGTTGCTGGACCGCATCATACAACAGATAGTTATTCAGAATGACAAAGGACAGGATCCAGACTCGACACCCCTGGAGAACTTTAATATTAAAAATGTTGTCAGAATGTAAGAGCATCCTTTCTTTCTGAATGCTAAAATTGAAATCTTGCCATGCTAAGCAGTGTGTGTGTGTGTGTGTGTGTATGTAGATCTTTTTTCACTACAGATATTTCGAATTTATGTTTTCCTTCCTTAGATCTAAACATCTCTAAATTGGAGCCAGATTTTCTAGTTGGTTGAATGTCTTTAATTAGTGGCTGATAGTTCTGGGTACAAGGGTATTCAGTTTCCTCAGTTTGTATTCCTTTTAAAACAATGCAGGTATTTTCATGGTGGTTGCAGATTCATGGTGGTTGCAGGTATTTTCATGGTGGTTGCATTCCAGTAGCAGGTTTTCACACTCCTTCGTTGAATGCTACTGAGTCCAACCAGAAGAGCCCTACTGGATCAGACCAGAGGTCCATCTAATCCAGCATCTTGTTTCATCCATTTGTCAGCTAGACGCCTTCAGCAGGTCATTGTCAATAGCCCTCTTCCCCTGTTGCTCCCCAGCAGTTGTCGTACTATGTAACCATCATGACTTAATAGCCACTGAGAGACTTACCCTGCATATATTTGTCTAATCCCCTTTTTTAAAGTTTCTGATACTGGAGACCACTGCTACATCCTGTGGCAGTGAGTTCCATAAATTAGTTATGCATTTAACTAGGACCATGGAGAATATCTTTTTCTCTTCTCTCTCCCCCCCCCATCCCACCCCACCCTAATTCACAGTCACAAGCTAGCTGTACAGATTGCATAATTGGCTTTAAGTCCTGCAGTAGAATAAAGAAACCAGTGGTTCTCAAAGTGGTGGACAATGGCTGGTCGCCGCATCGACAACCAGTTTTCCTCCCCAGTGGTGGTGTGATCCCTGGGATCACTGTCACCACTGTCCCCACCCCCACAAAGATTCAGAGTTCTCCCTGCCTTGCTGGGAAAACTTTGAGAACCAATGAGATAGACTGTTCATTTCCCTCAGAGAATTTACACTAGTTGCCAAAACTTTTGGTGATACCATTCTGCACACAGTGAAAGTGTTTATGAATATTCCATTACTTGCTAGCAGTTCAGCCAATGGCTAGGGAGCAGGATGCTTATAACACTTGCTTCCCAATGATCTCTTGTGTGCAAAAACTGCTCTTTGAAAAATCTGGTAATACTTAATGAGCCCAACTCTCCAAATAGCTTTCAAGGCCACTACATATAAACTAAACCTTGCCATTGTGAAATATTTTGTTGGAGGGAAATGAGCTAATTGAACAAATATAGCTGGATGCAATCTTCTAGGCTTTATCTAATCCTAGTTTTGAAGTCTTGCACTTGCTAGCCATGCATGGTACTCATTTGTTTGCTTCATGAGAGCCTGTGTTCTTTTCTTTCTAGGCTGGTTAATGAAAATGAAGTTAAACAATGGAAAGAGCAAGCAGAAAAAATGAGAAAAGGTGACTGATAAAAATGAAACCCTTTTGGCCTACGGTGGGACTTCCAAAGAGGGATGGGCACAAAGATGGTGGATGAGGAGTAGCCACAGCAACCTGGGCTTTGTGTAGCACCACAAGATCCATAGGTCAATGGTGGTTGGCTTGTTTAATGCTCTGACTAAAAAAAAAAACACTGGGGTAGCAGAGCTGAGAATGATCTCTGCATGAGACCATGGTGAAACCAGTGCTAGTCAGGGCACTAGGCTTGGTGGAGTCCCGGTCTGGCTCGGGTTAAGACAGTGGCTCCTGTATTATGGTTGTAAGAGGAAGCAGCCACCATAGAAGTGGAAGGTCCAGAAACTGATCTAATTTTAGCTGGTTAGGTGGTAGTTGGTTGTAAGTCGGTGGTGGTGTGAGGGTCTGAATGTTGGAGGGTCTGAATATTTAGAAGTGGGTTTTCTCTGTGCCAGGTGCAGGGGAGTGACAGCGGGAGACAGGTTATCTTGTTGTCTTGTGCTTCCTGAGGCATCTGGTGGGGCCACTGTGTGATACAGGAAGCTGGACTGGATGGGCTTCTGGCCTGATCCAGCAGGGCTGTTCTTATGTTATGGAGTGGAGAAGGCAGAAATTCTGAGGTGGGGCTGAGGGCAGGGCAATTTTTTTTAAAGTTAACAAACGAATACATTTTGGCAGCCCAGAAGTCTGCTATGTTTAGTATTCCTTCGGAAGGGAAATGCTTGCTTAGAGAAATTAAATGCTTAAAACTAGCTGAGGTAATCCTTATCAGGAAAGGAATAACTCGTCGGGGAGACACAGGGGCTGAAAGATGCCAAACTGGCTCTCACAGTTGAGCTGCTGCCACGAGTGAATTACTGAATGTTTTCTTTCCTGTAGCGTAGAGGACTAGTGAGAAGACTCTACCACACATGTAGAACTGTGAATTGTGTCCTAGGAGTGCAGTCTAGAGAGAGAAATTGAGTATATCTGTTTCTGTCTGGCCTAGAGTCATTATCACTAAGGGTGGTTGTGTGTTTTGAAATTAACATTGCAAAATAATGAAGCCTTTGGCACAGTAACAGACCTACATCACATGTAACTGAAGCAATTGCAAACACTTCTTGTATTTTCTCCTGCTTCCATCTCCTCCTCTCCCACAATTGTAATTTTCTTAAATGAGCATGTCCTGTTTACAATATCTAAACTTGGCCCCTCCAAATATTTAACCAAAATCAGTCTCCCTGAAGAGTAAACTTGGTCAGAGAACCTGTTCAAGCCAATGCATATTTTTGGCCCCTTGCCTGATGTGGAGAGGGCTGTTCATCAACATCTCCAGACATTGGGTCCATCTAACCAGGAAGGTTTTCTGCACAAACTTCATTGAAATGACGGGAGCCCACTTAAAGTGCACAGGGCTGTATCCAGTCCTGGTGGATTGGTCCAATGGCCTTAGGTCCCAGCACTCGGTTCGGGAGCAATTTTCACTGCCATCGCTTCACAACACCCCAATCAACAATTACCATATGAAAGTAACAATCTTTCTCCCTTCCTTTTTTGAAAGAACATCATGAGCTTCAGCAGAAGTTGGAAAAGAAAGAGCGGGAGTGCGATGCCAAGACCCAGGAGAAAGAGGAGATGATGCAAACGTTGAATAAGATGAAGGAGAAACTAGAAAAAGAACTGTCAGAACACAAGCAAGTCAAGCAGCAAGTGGTAGACCTCACCGCACAGATCCATGAACTTAGCAGGGTGAGGCGGCTAGACCACAGACTTGCCTCTTTAGCAGGAATGTGCCACATTTTCCCCCACTACTTCGAGGGATGGTTCAGGCATAGCATCAAACCGTGGTTTGGCATGACATCAAAATCTGACCAATCATGACCACCAAACCTGGATCTGAAACAGCAGTTTGAAGCTGATTTGCAAAACGTATTTTCTTAACTTTGGTTTGACATTGTGCCCAAAAGGGTTTAGCTACAAGACTGGTGTGAGGCAGCATAATAGAAGCTCTCTCATGTCACTAAGGAAATAACCAAGGTCAGAAAGCAAACATTGGCGACTTTGCCTGAGTGAGATCCTCTTGGGGCAACAAAAGAAAATTCAAGATGGTGGCATCATCTGGAATGGTCTGGGAGCAGCCGATGTCTGATACATTGTTGAAGCTAAGTGGTTGGGGTTGGGAGACAACTAGAAAGCACGGCTGCTCTGAGATTTTTAAAGGAAGAGCAGCGTATAAGTAAAAGTCTTGTCCAGACTGTCAGTGTCATTGGTAGAGGTGGGTATCCAGTATATTTCAGGGAGGGAAATAGATGCAGTAGAGCAATCCCTTATTTTTCCCATGGGATTTGTGCTTCTCAGTAATGAAGCGACCTTGGGTAGTATTGATCTCTCCCTCTTTATTTTGAACCACCTAGCCTCGAACTTTGGAGGCACTGGTAGCCCTACCTGCTGAACTCCCTCTCAGGGCAGGATCACATCGGCAGAAGAGGTTCTAGACTGCATGTCTGGTTGGGAGCCATGCTGTCTGCCCCAAGAGCTCTTCTCCTTAAATGGTGTGGGGGGGGGGCAGCTAAGGTTGCCTAATGGTAAAGGGAAGGCACTGGAGAAGTGAGGGAATACAGAACAGTATTTTTCGTCCCATGTGAAGATGTCTTTTTCTTTCCTGTCCAGTGAAACAGCCTCCTTCTCCCTCCCCCCCCCCAATAGTTTTGTGCTAGAGAAGGTCACTTGTGCTGCTGTTTGTACTTTGCCTTCAGAGACGAGTGAGCTAGTGTGCAGAGAGAGCTCTTCTCAGGTTAGCTAGGTGGATCTCTGGCTGCTAGGTGGATCTCGGTCTGTGTCCTGTATCACAAGCTGAAGATAAGAGTCCTTGCTTAATTTCTCAAAATCAGCTTTGCTCATTCTTCTTGTTTTCAGTTCATAATTTAATTATAAACTGAATGTTTGTTATAAACTATAAATTATAAACTTGTTTGTGATTTATCTTTGAAATAGTGATCAGTCCCCGATACATCTAGTGTCTGATCAGTCTGTGCTTTCAGCTGCCCTCCAGGTTCCCGTTGTAACTGCTTATTCTCTTTCTTTCAGAGAGCGATATGTGCTCCGGTCCCAGGGGGGCCCCCTCTACCACCTGGTGCACCTGGAGGCCCTTTGCCTACATCATCTGTGGGAACTTTTCTCCCAGTGCCGCCACCGCCGCCACCCGGTGGACTCCTCCCACCCCCACCTCCCCCACCACCTCCTCCTGGTGGTCCACCCCCTCCACCTGGGCCTCCTCCACTAGGAGGCATCACACCTCCTCCAGGGGCACCACTAGGGTCAGGGTTAAAAAAGAAAAATATTCCACAGCCCACAAATGCGCTCAAGTCTTTCAACTGGTGTAAGTTGCCTGAGGTAAGGAATCTGTTCCCATTTGCCATGTTGTTTTGTGATTGTGCCATAATCCTCTGAACATCAGAACGTCAGTTTAACCCATCAAGAAATTATCACTCTTTAGCCTTCCATAGTCAAAATCTTCATAGTTTTTCTAACCATTTGCTCATCTCTTCTACCACCAAGTTCTGTAAGTTCAGGCCTTACACCACCATATGCTTATCCACACATCTTGCTGTAGATTCAGAATACACATGCCCCTTCATAGATCCCTTCGGCCCAAGTTGTAATATTTGTAAAATACATCGGAGGAGTAGACTAGCCAGACTTTTGCTGTACCCATTGTATTTCCTAGACCAGTGCTTTTCAACGTTTTTCATATTACGGCACAGTGACCTCTATGGTCTTTGCCTCTTGTGATGTCACTTCCTGCTTCCGGGAGACTCTTCCAGGTTCTGCGACTCAGTTTCTAAGGCAACTGTCTGTGGCTCTACTGGTAGAGGAAGAGGGACGGTCAATTCGTTACTACAGACAGTTGCCCTAGAAACAGAGCTGCAGAACCGGGAAGAGTTTTTCAGCAATTCTCAACCGCTGGGCTCCAGACTCCCACAGCTCACCTGCAGACCTTTCGCGGCACATCAATGTGCCGTGGCACACAGGTTGAAAATTGCTGTCCTAGACCCTATTCCATAGTAGGGAGTGATTTAACCCATTAAGAAAACTACTACACCAACGTTCATTTAAAGCAGAGGTGCTCTGCCAAGGAGCCCTATTAAATTATTTTATTAGAATGCTACAAAAATATAGCAAATGGGGTGGGGAAAACGTTATGCTGATGCTTCTCTCTTCCTCCTCCTCTTCTCCCCCCCCCCCCAGAATAAGCTGGAAGGCACTGTGTGGACAGACATTGACGATGCAAAGGTGTTTAAGGTGTTGGACCTCGAAGACCTTGAAAGAACTTTCTCTGCTTACCAAAGGCAGCAGGTAATTGTGTGTCGCCATGCAGATCATCCAAACTACCTAATCCAGGTAGTATTTTGGACTGCATCTTATTATTACTTTTCGCATGGAAGGCTATTCTAACTTGTCTGCTTAGTCAGTTGAATGCTCATAGGCATGTTCATGTTGGTTGTTGTGAATGTTGGTTCATGGCCTGATGAATAAGCTCTTGCAGAAGTATGTGCACCTGAGAGCACATTTGGGAGGGCAACGCATGCTTATGTAGGGATTGGATAGCAAACTAGCTAAAAACTAATCCCCGATATAACTGCATGTGAATAATTCTTTTTTCTGGTTTTAAGAATAAGCTTTTGAATAAATGCCAGGTAATTTTGTAATCAAACCGCCCACTACATGTCTGAACCATAAAAAGAGAAGAGTTATTATAATTATCACTCCTTGCTTTTCCCCCGTATTACAAGTGGCATATGCTTTCCCCAATCTTAATAGGTTTTAAGAGTTGTTTTGCATCTGGGACCATCTTAATCACAAGCCGTTCATTCCTAACAAGTATTCAAGTGAAAGGGTATGCTCCAATTATACCTGATAAAGATCGCAATTTTTCTCTTTAAAATTAAGTCTCTTCTTTTCTGCAACATTTCTGAGTAAATATCCTGGAGAATCATCAATTTTTGGTCTTCAACAACAACAAAAAAATGTACCACCAACACTCCAACATTCTTAGTACAGTATAAGTTCCCAAAGCCTCAGACCTATAAATAAAACCAGCATATCTCAGGGTTTGTCTCATTTCTTTGTTACAAAGGTACCTACTCTAAGTGCTGTTTCAATACCCGTTAAAGCAGGTTATCTAAATGTCCGCTTATCCCGAGTAGACCTCCAGCTGCCTCCTTCCCTGGATAGGATACGGGGCAATTTCATTCCTACGCCCAGGTCCTGGATATATAAACAGGTTGAGAAAATACTCATGCAACAGTTACAGGTCTCCAGGACTTTCAGCATAGCCACCTCCAGCCTACTCAGCTGGAAATGGCGACCTCATTATATTGTGATGGAGAAACTGAAAGTAGTTGATAGCATCTCGGGGCTGTTTTCCACATAATGGAATTCTTATATGGGAGCTAATGTTGTTATGTAGATTGGCATGTTGAATGGCTGCACCTGTTTGTGTTGTGATCTGCTGCTTCTGCACAGCAGTGCTGTCCCTGAGAGTTTGGTCATGCGAGAGGCATCCCTTTCCTCTCTTGGGCACCACAGACACAGACTGCTGCCACTTTCTTACCCAGTTTTCTGTTCAGTGTAGCTTTGCACACGAAACGTTTTCAGGTGAATGCTAATTCAGTAGGTTGCTTTGATAGCTTGGATTCCCCAATGATTTAGTCTGAAATAATTACGGGATGCTATTGCAATTTAAAAAATTGCCCCCATCCCCCCCCCTGCACAAACACAGAGCTTCAGAAGCAGTCATTTTAAAACAACACTGCTTTTCACAGTGTCCGAAGTCAAAATATTTGGCATTCAAATCTAGGTGGACCCATAGAAATATTAGGCTCTCTTTACTAGCCCTGCTGCGGCTCCATTCTTTCGCTTTGGTGGAATTCCTAAATTACCATGGGAGGAAGAAATGGCTCTACCATGAAATGAGATGGGGCAGCAAGTCCCTCGGGCGAGGAAATGCTGATGTTGTTGAAGTCTGAGTGATGAATGGAGAGAGTCTTCTTCATGGGCTGCTACCCAACAGAAGATCCCACCTTGACATGAAAGAGAGCTGGTGGGTTTCGTGCTCCATCATACCTATGGTGGCCACAGCCACAGGGAGGCCTCTGTGGGCTGGTCTGCTCCGATTGAGTCCAGGCCCTGCTCTGACTTTTCAGCTGACTTTAAAGGAAAAATATGTATAACTTGTAGAGAGATAAGGAAAAGCATAATGCAGGTATCCGATAGAGAGATAGATATAAACATGTTTATATCACCGATGCAATGAACATGAAAATGAGCGAACTCAGGAAGATAATGGAGGACAGGAAGGCCTGGCGGGATACGGTTCATGGGATCACGAAGGGTCAGACACGACTTAACGACTGAACAACAACAACAACAAGCATGTTATATAGACGTATAGTTTAATGAACTTGAAAAATATCCGTTAGCTCTTTTCTGACTGTTCTGTACAGATTCCCCCCACCATTAAAATACCTGACACTGAGACTCTGCCCTTGTGTGTGTTAGTCTGGGTTGGGGTCCCATTTCATTCTTCTGCCTGAGCCACCAAAATGACTTGCGCTGGCCCAGGGCATGGGACGGGAGAAATTCAGTAAAATATTTGCATAGGGAAGATTGCTATAGATACCAGAAAGCAGCTACTACACTTGTGGAAACAAATTCTTGTACACGTTTTTCTGACCCAAAATATCAGCAATCGACAGTGGGTTTGGGCCTTGTGCCACATTCTGTCCATGTAGCAAGGGAGAAGGGGGGAAAACAGCCCATCCAGACAGATTTCAAACTCGGAGATCTGATTTTTTTTAATTATTAGAAAATCACTTCAGAGCTCCAAACTGTTTGAGTATTTTAAAAGGGGCGTGTCTGACGTATGAAGTTACTCATGCTTCTGGGTCATGTATGAAGAAGGAGATGGCACATTCTGTTCCTCCTACCTCTTCTTGGACCATAACTCTGAAGCACAGGGAGCATGACAGTCGTTCACATCGCCAAAGTGGCCCTAAGACAGATCTCGGAGATGAATGGGTTCTGGGTGGTAATGCCACCACCGGAAAGACCCTGCATTATGTCCCTGTCAGCCTAACCTTCCAAACAAAGGGAGTCCGAAGCAGCAGAGTCAAGTGGGAAGGGAAGATGCGTTCCCTAAGGTATACCGGGTTCAGGACCGTTGTATTCTCCCGTTGTGTAAAAGAAGTAGGTGCAGCAGTCACATCTGTATTGGTTGAGCACATGCCTGCCAGTGTAGAATTGCTGCACTTTATACAAGGATTTCTAGCTTCCAAGGATTTCCTCCTAGAGCTCCCGCTGCAACCCCCCCCCCAAAGCAGCACTAAAAAGCAAGCCCTGTAAATAATGGTTGTATAGCAGTCTGCAAATTAAAAGTGCTGTAGAATGTTGATAGAATTATCATAATGCACATAATTTCAAGCAGTTCAATATCGCTTGAAATTGAGGGCAGAGGGGAAGAGTACTTTGTGAAATTCTCTGCGGTTCTTGCAAAGTGAAGCTTGTTCTCCGCATTGCCAAGTGTGTCCCATGTTCATTAGGCTGCCTTCTATGCAACACAGATATTTGAAGATCCTTGCTTCTACCACAGCTACCACAGCAATAAGGCTTTCGGCTACAGAGCTGTGTGTGCAAAGTCTGTCTCTGTAGATCAGAATTTATGAGCAATTTTGCTAGCACTTGCAGCGTTTTGCTGGCTCGCTTTGACCTGCTATACGCGAACGTTTTTCTTCTCCCTCCAGGATCTGGCACAGTTGGATAGATGTAAAGTATTCTGCCCCCAAACCATCTGCTAATGAGAAGTGGGATGAGGGCGGGCATCCGTCCTCTGTGACATTTAAGCTAATGGTGTAATTAAAGGTCTGTTTCAGCTATAATATTAGAACTGAGGAAGAAATGGGTCCCTCGCTTGGCGAACTTGCAAGCTAAAAATACGAGCATGTGAGACGGAGGGTGGGGATACTTCCATGATAGAATGGCAAGTTGCTGCATCTTCGTTGCAGTGTTTTTATACCACAATATACACCCCAACTCCCAATTTAACGACAGTTAGTTGACAAGGATGTTGAGGTTGTCACCAGCCACCCTGTTGATCAGGTTTTATTTCAACTCCTCTCTCCCTCTCTCTATTTCCCCTTCTCCTTATTCAGTCTGTCACCAAATCATGTTGTTTCTCCCTTCACAATATTGCAAGAATCGGGTTGTTTCTGTCCCCTTGGCAAAAACTCTAGTTCTTGCTCATGTCATTTCTTGCCTCGGCTACTTCTTTCTGGTCTTCCATTGACTCATCTGAGTCCTTTCATCTCCATTCAGCACTCAGGGGTCAAAATAATCTCTTGTGTCTGCTACTCTCTTCACGGGCTCTGTTCCTGGATCCAGAGCACACCTTCAAAGCCCGTTCTGGACTTGCCCTTCTCTATTTTGAGCTTCTCATATCCTGGTATGCTCCTGCCATTCACTCTTCTAGCTCAGCCATCTGAATGTCAAACGACACCATCATTGGTATCCCTCATGCTTGGAATTACCTCCCAGAACACCTGCATGAAATCTCCTTGCTTTCGATCCCTTCTGGAAACCTACCTTTTTCCAGGAACCCTAGTCCTCTTTCTGTACTGTGACAAAGCTTACGTGTATTTGAAGCAGTTATGTCTGTTTCCCCTGCTTATCCTTGCTCCATTTCCTTCCCCGTTCTTTATCATGTGTCTAGATTGCAAGTCTGTCAGGGCTTGGTGCTGTTCATGCAGCACGTGTAAAGCACCATGTACGCTGCAGGCTGTGTATCGATAACTGAGGCCAGGTTCCAATTGAGAATCCATTTATTTTGACTAGACTTATGTTAATGAGGGTGGAGAAAATAATGATGGACTGGATAAATGAGGTTTGTCAGCTGATTAAAGAACTTTGAATCAATTATCTGCCTCTTAATAAATGTAAACTCAAATGTACACATTACAAAATATTCTGTGTGAGTGTCTTTTAGATAACTGTACTGGAAAAAATATTGCGTAACTTTTAAAATTTAAAAGCAAAAGCTAGCACAGATTTTTGGAAGAGAGAGACTGACGAATATTTTTCTTCACAGGTTGGTTGGGGGTCAGTATTAATCAACTAATAACTTAGTTGGAGCTACCCATATAAACTCTTCCACCTCTAATATTGGTATTTATACACAAGTATGTAATGTTTTAATACACTGCGTTGGCGTATGTGAAGTTTTGGTTTCTTGCCCCAATGTGCATCACTTTACACTTGCTTACATTGAAGCGCATCTGCCATTTTGCTGCCCATTCTCCCAGTTTGGAGAGATCCTTCTGGAGCTCTTCACAATCTCTGCTGGTCTTCACCACCCAGAAAAGTTTAGTGTCATCCGCAAACTTGGCCACCTCGCTGCTTATCCCCAACTCCAGGTCATTTATGAACATGTTGAAAAGCACCGGTCCCAAGACCGATCCTTGGGGCACTTGCTTTTCACCTCTCGCCATTGAGAAAACTGCCCATTGACTCCCACTCGCTGTTTCCTGGTCTTCAGCCAGTTCCTAATCCACAGGAGGACCTGCCCCCTTATTCCCTGACTGTGGAGTTTTTTCAGAAGCCTTTCATGAGGGACCGTGTCAAACGCTTTCTGAAAATCCAGATATATATTGGTCTGAGTATAAGACTCACTTTTTTCTCCTAATTTAAGTTTTTAAACTAGGGGTGCGTCTTATAATCAGGCTGTTGCAATTTAATGCCAGTGATTTAATTAAAAATTTTTAATAGCACCAAACTTTAAGGGTGCATCTTATAATCAGGTGCGTCTTATACTCGGGACAATACGGGTAATATCAACAGATTCACCCGCATCCACATGCCTGTTGACCTTCTCAAAGAATTCTAAAAGGTTTGTGAGTCAAGACTTCCCCTTGCAGAAACCATGCTGACTCTCCAATCCAAGAGGGGTGCTCCCTCCTGAGAATAGTCTACTCTCTGATACATTTATATTGTAAAACTAGTTTGAACAGAGGTGGCTGTATCATACAATCATTGCCTTCTACCTCCTCAGCGAGCAGATTTGAGGCTGTACTAGTGTGGCAGAGAGGACAGAAACAGATGTGACACGAGGCAGAATCCTACTTGGGAGTTCTCCTAGACGGGCGTCACCGAAATGAACAGAGACTGTACATTTCAGTGGGGCTTTGCGCAGGAGAACTTCCCAAAGGACTTGTGTCCCATGTCAGCAAGTGGGATGCCACTTGGGTGTTTGGTCTCAAGCATTAAAACATCTTTGGCGAATCCCAGGTCTAGGGAGCAAACTGGACCAGTGTAGTAATTGTGTGGGCATAGCGTGTTTGTGAACTGTGAGCAGCTTTTGTATCTAGTAAACCCAAGAAACCGCTCATGGTCACCCTACCCCTTCCTTCCAAGTCTGCCAAGGTCACCTTGGTTGATCTGCCAAATTGAAAACTGAGCATCCAAAATGGGGGACTGCCAAAGATTGCTCTTTGCTTGTTGGGCTGAGTTTTAGTTTTTTTCAAATACTCTGAAAATGCAAAGAGGGGCAAAATTTGTACCGCAACAGTTCCAAGTCGCTTCCCTGCAGTATGGAAGTCTCTTCAGCTTCCTTTTGCACTGCAGTAGTCATGGTGCCCCCTCATGGATCATTGCCTTGTCGTGGCGAAGGGGCTTGCGTAACTCAATGAAGCCATGAGCTATGCCGTGCAGGGACACCCAAGACGGACAGGTCGTAGCAGAGAGTTCTGACTAAAAGTGATCCACTGGAGAAGGAAATGGCAACCCACTCCAGTAACCTTGCCAAGAAAATCCCATGAACAGTACCAAAAGGCTAAAAGATATGACGCCGGAAGATGAGCCCCTCAGGTCGGAAGGTGTCCAATATGCTACTGAGGAAGAGCGGAGGACTATTCCAAGTAGACCCAGAAAGAGTGAAGCGGCTGGGCCAAAGCCAATAGGACGTCCAGCTGTGGATGTGTCTGAGGTTGAAAGGAAAATCCAATGCTGCAAGGAGCAATACTGCTTAGGAACATGGAATGTGAGGTCTATGAACCAAGGCAAGCTGGATGTGGTCAAAAATGAGATAAGATTGAACATTGACATCTTGGGAATCAGCGAACTAAAATGGACGGGCATGGGCGAATTTAAGTCAGGTGACCATCATATCTACTACTGTGGGCATGAATCCCTTAGAAGAAATGGAGTAGCCCTCATAGTCAACAAAAGAGTGGGAAAGGCAGTACTGGGGTGCAACCTCAAAAACGACAGAATGATTTCAGTTCGAATCCAAGGCAAACCATTCAACATTACAGTAATCCAAGTGTATGCCCCAACCACTGATGCCGAAGAAGATGAAGTTGACCGGTTCTATGAAGACCTACAACACCTTCTAGAACTAGCACCCAAAAAAGATGTCCTTTACATCATAGGAGACTGGAATGCTAAAGTCGGAAATCAAGAAATAAACGGAACAACAGGCAAGTTTGGCCTTGGAGCGCAAAATGAAGCAGGGCAAAGGCTAACGGAGTTCTGTCAAGAGAACACGCTGGTCATAGCAAACACTCTTTTCCAACAACACAAGAGGCGACTCTACACATGGACATCACCAGATGGTCAATACCGAAACCAGATAGATTATGTGCTTTGCAGCCAAAGATGGAGAAGCTCTATACAATCAGTAAAAACAAGACCTGGAGCTGACTGTGGCTCAGATCATGAGCTTCTTATTGCAAAATTCAGACTTAAACTGAAGAATGTAGGGAACACCACTAGACCAGTCAGATATGACCTAAACCATATCCCTTATGAGTATACAGTGGAGGTGAAGAATAGATTTAGGGCATTAGACCTGGTAGACAGAGTGCCTGAAGAACTATGGACGGAAGTTCGTAACATTGTACAGGAGGCAGCAACGAAAACCATCCCAAAGAAAAAGAAATGCAAGAAAGCAAAGTGGCTGTCAGATGAGGCTTTACAAATAGCTGTGGAAAGAAGGAATGCAAAAAGCAAGGGTGAAAGGGAAAGATATAAACAACTGAATGCAGAGTTCCAGAGAATAGCAAGGAGAGATAAGAAGGCCTTCTTAAATGAACAATGCAAGGAAATCGAGGAAAACAACAGAATGGGGAGGACTAGAGATCTCTTCAAGAAAATTGGAGATATCAAGGGAACGTTTTGTGCAAAGATAGGCATGATAAAGGACAAAAAAGGCAAGGACCTAACAGAAGCAGACGAGATTAAGAAGAGATGGCAAGAATACACAGAAGAACTATACAAGAAAGATCTTAATGTTCATGATGACCACGCTGGTGTGGTCACTGACCCAGAGCCGGACATCCTAGAGAGTGAAGTCAAGTGGGCCTTAGGTAGCATTACTAACAACAAAGCTAGTGGAGATGATAATATCCCAGCTGAGCTACTTAAAATCCTAAATGATGATGCTGTGAAAGTGCTGCACTCAATATGCCAACAAATTTGGAAAACTCAGCAGTGGCCAAAGGATTGGAAAAGGTCAGTTTACGTGCCAATTCCAAAGAAGGGCAGTGCCAAAGAGTGTTCAAACTACCGTACAATTGCACTCATTTCACATTCTAGCAAGGTTATGCTCAAAATCCTACAAGCTAGGCTTCAGCAGTACGTGGACCGAGAACTACCGGACGTACAAGCTGGGTTTCGAAGAGGCAGAGGAACTAGAGATCAAATTGCCAACATGCGGTGGATCATGGAGAAAGCACGAGAGTTCCAAAAAAACACCTACTTCTGCTTCATTGACTACGCAAAAGCCTTTGATTGTGTGGATCACAACAAACTGTGGCAAATTCTTAAAGAGATGGGGGTACCAGACCACCTTACCTGTCTCCTGAGAAACCTATATGCGGGTCAAGAAGCAACAGTTCGAACCGGCCATGGAACAACTGATTGGTTCAAAATTGGGAAGGGAGTACGGCAAGGCTGTATATTGTCACCCTGCTTATTTAACTTATATGCAGAGTACATTATGAGAAATGCAGGGCTGAATGAATCACAAGCCGGAATCAAGATTGCCGGGAGAAATATCAACAACCTCAGATATGCAGACGATACCACCCTAATGGCAGAAAGTGAAGAAGAACTAAAGAGCCTCTTGATGAGAGTGAAAGAGGAGAGTGCAAAAGTTGGCTTGAAACTCAACATTAATAAAACTAAGATCATGGCATCGGGTCCCATCAATTCTTGGCAAATAGAAGGGGCAGAAATGGAAGCAGTAACAGATTTTACTTTTCTGGGTTCCAAGATCACTGCAGACGGAGGCAGCAGCCATGAAATTAAAAGACGCTTACTCCTTGGAAGGAAAGCTATGGCAAACTTAGACAGCATAATAAAAAGCAGAGATATCACCATGCCAACAAAAGTTCGTATAGTCAGGGCGATGGTGTTCCCAGTAGCAATGTATGGTTGCGAGAGTTGGACCATAAGGAAGGCTGAGCGCCGAAGAATAGATGCTTTTGAACTGTGGTGCTGGAGAAGACTCCTGAGAGTCCCTTGGACTGCTAGGAGATCAAATCAGTCAATTCTAAATGAAATCAAGCCTGACTGTTCCCTGGAAGGACAGGTACTAAGGCTGAAACTCAAATATTTTGGCCACCTAATGCGAAGAGAGGACTCTCTGGAGAAGACTCTGATGCTGGGAAAGATTGAAGGGAAAAGGAGAAGGGGAAGGCCAAGGATGAGATGGTTAGACAGCATCACCGATGCAACAAACATGAAAATGAGCGAACTCAGGAAGATAGTGGAGGACAGGAAGGCCTGGCGGGATATGGTTCATGGGATCACGAAGGGTCGGACACGACTTAACGACTGAACAACAACAACAAGTCATGGTGCTCCACAAAAATGTGGTCTGATCCTCACCAGCTGTTGAATGAGGTGGGGGTTGGCCAGATCGTGTAACAGCCGAGGGTGCAAGCCTGCCTGACGGCCTACCTCTAGCCAATGCCAAAGAAGGTGAAGGACTTCTGCTACCCAGCAAGCTCATTGGCCAAGAGGGGGCTGCAGCATTGGACATCGTCCTTCACTGTACAGCACCATTTTTGTTTCCTGGATGTTCTGACTCCAAACCAAAAATGGCATCATGCACTGGAGGAGGGGGCTGTTGCTGCTGCCCACCGTCACTATATGGTAAGTGTCAAGCTTGTCAGAGGATGCGGCTTACCAGCCAGTGGCGAGCAGCAGCAGACACCCCTCTTATTTGGTGCAGCTGCTCTGGCGAGGACACAGAAGGAGGGGTATGTGTGTGCATCCCGGTTAGCTTTCCCAGTACTGGACACTGTATTGGGGATTCTCCCCATAGTGAGGAGAAAACTAAACAGGAAAACTAAACGGGCACCACAGGAAGGAGGGGGCAGAAAAGGCTTGTGAAAGGCTTGTGGACAGTGGCATTTTGGGGCACTCTCCAGCAGGCATGCTGCTTGCACCCACCACATCCGTGTTCCTATAATGTAATGTGCAAAATCACAGCAGCAACAGGCACGTTGTCCTGCAGATAAATCAAGATGCTGGATGCTACTGGAGCTGCTCCACCCCACCTCTGGGGGGGGGGGCTGTAGCAACAGTCGGCCAAGGGTCCCCATGTACCTGACATCAGAACCAGAGGCGTCACTAGGGTTTGTGCTACCTCAGATGCAAGTGAGGTGAGAGTTCATCGCATCACCTCAGTGATGTCACTAGGGTTGGTGTCACCTGGTGCGGTAACTCATGCTTTATTTATTAACTTTATTTATTTTAATATATAACGGTACAGGTCACCCAACAAATCAGTAACCAACAAAAAAAACATTGGCAACTTGATGACACTTAGAGTTCTAGTATTAGCTCTGATACATAGAAATGAGTGCTGACTCATACTAACACCTTATTGGTTCTGTGCTGTGTTATAACAACATCTTATTGGCTCTCAGAACAATCAGTCTTATTGGTCAGTTTTGAGTTAAGGAAATTCACTTTTTGTTAAGGCAATTTTATTTTCCGGTTATTTGGCCTTAACCTTTGCCAGCATACAGATAATTCAAAACGGTTTGTTTCATTACATTCTGCATTAAGTTATCTTTCCAATAATATATAACATGATGGTATTATTCATAAATATAAGGTTTCCGCAATTTTGAACACTAGTGGTGTCAGCCACCCCCACCCCTGAGACTGTCACCCAGTGTGGCCCACCCATACCCCACTAATCGGCACTGGTTTTTAGCCTTCTGAGGTGGTATAATGGGCTTTAGTACTACAGTTGGATGATACCACTTCTGAATGCTAAATTCTGTGTACAGAACAAAAACTTCCTACAAGTAGAAAACTGGCAAGAGGAAACAGACTGGACTTCTCTCAGACATGTAGGAAAAAAACACATGGAAGCGCTTCAAAATGGCACTTCTCACCTGCAGTCTGAAATGATACAGGCCCCTCTACCACTTCCCAGATTTTAGTTCCTCATTCTGCTGTATGTGGAGAGCAAGCCTAAGAGTGCATCCCAGAAGCAAAAGAGCAAGGAATTATGGAGCCCACTCTCAGTTCGATCCAAAAAGATGGGAGGTGGCAGACTCCTTGGCAGGCCTTGTCATCCCAACTTAAGGACAGCCACGTTGTGCTTTTGCTCAGGCATAGTCCTTCCGCTCCAACGTTCTCAGGCAGAATAGTGCTGGTTTTGGAGACGGAGAAAGACAGTTTTGCAGATGCAGAAGTGAGAGGTAAACGAGAGCCAATACAGTACTTAATAGAACTGTACTCATGTTCCTCTTCAACTGATACAAATGCAAATTGTGTTTTGTTGTAAAATGCAACTGGTACAAATGCAGCTAAGCTGCTTTATTAAGGCCCATTTTATAAATGGGTTACATTCCAGAGTCGGCACATAAAACTAAAATTGCGTATATTGTACTCAAAATTGCCTTGAAAATGCAAGTGTGTGTGTGTGTGTGTGTGTGTGTGTGTGTGTGTGTGTGTGTGTGTGTTGCCAAAGAGAAAGGGACTTTTTTGTAAAAATGTGTAACATTTTTGGGTGCTGTTTTGAATTAGCAAGACACTAGCAGGATATTGCGAAGAGAGGACTCTCTGGAGAAGACTCTGATGCTGGGAAAGATTGAAGGCAAAAGGAGAAGGGGAAGGCAAAGGATGAGATGGTTAGACAGCATCACCGATGCAACAAACATGAAAATGAGCGAACTCAGGAAGATAGTGGAGGACAGGAAGGCCTGGCGGGATGTGGTTCATGAGATCACGAAGGGTCGGACACGACTTAACGACTGAACAACAACAAAGCAGGATATTACCTTCCTTCTTGGCACTTGAGATTTCTCTTGCTTTGGCAGATAGATTGGATGCTTTACCCTCGGGAATTAAACATCTCTATGAATTGCTCGTCATCATAACAAATATCGGAATAGGGTTGTGCATGATGCTAGTCGGTCATTACCTGGTATGATCATAGAAACTGGGGCTTGTTAACATAAGCAGTTATTCTAAGATCACTCCATAATTCCTTTTGGTCTCTGACTCATTTGCAAGATCACTTAGTTCATCAGATGCTGAAGAAGCCCCAGGTCAATTTCTTGGCTTCTTTCTGTTTTAATGCATATGCAATGTATCACAGCCATTGTCTTGGCTGTACAGAAACATATGGAGTTCAGTTTTCTGCAAGTATATTTATATTCCAGCATTGGCCTGAGATAGTGAGTCCGTTTTAGGTCACAGAACTGGTTTCCACTTCTCCGTGGTTTTGTCCCGTATAACTCCATTAATGTTGGAATGGTAAAAATTATCTGTGAGGAGCCAACAACACCCAAGGAGGTGCGAGGGGCGGCGGCCAGAAACAGGGCCTTCTCAGTAGTGTGTGAGCCGCCTTGATTGCCCTTATTGGGAGAAAGGCGGGGTAGAAATCTATTAAATAAAAATAAATAGTGGCACCAACCTTATGGAATTCCCTCCACTTTGACCTACGAACTGCTCCCTCCTTGGACACTTTCCGGCGAGGCCTTAAAAGCCTTCTTGTTCAAAGAAGCCTTCTGAGCCCCTGCCTTTTTTAACATCGCTGGTACAGGTGGGGGTGCTGCTGTTTTTATGCTCCTGCTCTGATTGAAGCCATGATCTTTTTAATTGTTTTTAGACACTGTTTTTATTAATTTTTATTAATTGTTTTTACTGTTTTAAAATGTGATATTTTTTATACTGTGTTTTTTGTATGTATTTTTTTCTGTTGTAAGCCGCCTTGGGTCCCTTCGGGGAGAAAGGCGGGATAAAAATACTGTAAATAAATAAATAAACAACGTGGTGGCTCCCACAGCAATGGGCACCACACCCTCTGGACATGCTAGCGTGGGAAGCAGTCATGTTGTTGACATTCCTATGTGATCTCCACCTTTCTGACGGTCCATAGCGTCATGGGGCGTCATAGTGCACCCCTGGAAGGTGCAGCAACTCTCCATTCCTATTCTGTGAGAGCCAGGTGGCCGAGGCTGGATAAACACTGTAAGATTTGACATTAACACCTCCAAAAGAGCCTTGGACATCTGATGATGTAAACAAGCTTTTGGGGGACAAGAGAATTGTTTATGCCTTCGTTTATGCGCAGGTTCCGTTTTGCATCCTGTGTTAGTGCAAATGTGCATGCCTAACTGACTTATAAGTGGCTTGCCTTTCCTTGCCTGCTCTGATTTTGCATGCTTCTCCCTTTCACTAATCTTATTTGTTATTAACAATATTTATATACCACTTTTCAACAAAAAGTTCACAAAGCGGTTTACAGACAAAATCAAATGATTAAATGGCTCCCTGTCCCAAAACGGCTCAATCTAAAAAAGATGCAAAAGAACACCAGCAAACAGCCACCAGAAAGACACTGTGCTGGGGTGAAAGGGAGGCAGTTACTCTCCCCCCTGCTAAATATAAGAGGAGCACCCATTGGAAAAAGTGCCTCTTGCCCAGTTAGCAGGGGTATCGCTTCACTGTACCACACTCCCTGGTTTGCATGATAATGTCCACAGCTGGTATATCCAGAGTGCTGTGTGTTTGGTTCTTGGGGGGGTGTTTGCAAAACGCACCACTGAATTATATATCTTTCCCAACTATGCTTTGACTCTTCTCTATTTTGTTTTGTGGTTTTTTGCTGTGACCACTGAACTGCACGCTTTTTTCCTGCCTATCCCATGCTTCTGCTCTGGCTGTAGGACTTCTTTGTGAACAATAACTCCAGACAGGTAAGTGAGCTTCTGCCCAAATCTTCAGTGATTTTTGCTGATATTCGCTTGAGCAATTAAATGCTGGACTTGCATATTAATTCACAAAGGGTCAGAAGACTAAGGGCTGCTTGCAGATTCTAACTCTACATTTAGGGGGGGGGTGCGCGTGTGTGTGTGCGTGTGTGCGCGCCCGGATAAAATGTTTAGTGTAGCCTTGTGTATATTCACTCAATAACAGGACATGCGACAATACTAACAACTGTCTGTCTTTCAACAGATCTGCAGTGTTAAGACTTTGAATCACTCCCTCACTTTTTGACTAATAGTTAAAACAGACTTTATCCTGTTCATCTAATCTTCATACACACGTTTTGGCAATTGGCCAACATTATGTGTGTTGTGTTGCAGTGAGTTCCACAGGTCACTTGGGCACTGAACGTGGGGGGCAGAATTCATCATTTTAATCCACTAAACACTTGAGGTTTTTCATTCCTTCTAGAATGCAAAAGATTCTAAGGCAGCAGTTTTATCATTGGTTGTCTGTTCCTTTAGCAGACAATTTGTATTTTATAGTTGTCATGATGGAACCAGATTGACGTCTTATTGATCTATCTCATCCTATCTTCGCTCTTTTGGGTAGAGAGAGAGAAAAAAACTCAATGTTTCCTGAAGAGCTGCTGCCAAATAACTTGTTAGCTTATTTTTAAATCGGTATGAAATTCAGCCTCCTATTCGAAGAGTGAGTGCGCACATCTTGCATGCAGAAAGCTCTACATGCCACCTTGGCAGCTCCAGTTAAAAGTATGAAAAAGCTCTGTCCATGGCCCTGAGGAGCTGCGACCGGTCAGTGCAGGCGGTACTGAGCTGATTGGACCCAAGAAGCGGTCGCAGGCTCACCCTTGTCTCGCCAGTCCCAATGCCGATTTACACCTAGGCCCACTTCTAGCCCATCAGTGCGCTATCTTCCCGCTTTCCAGCTCTCTGCCTGTGCCCCCACCTTCCCCTGTCCTCTCTGCCTCTTGGATTTCCTTTTCTTTTGTGTGTGTGCTTCTCGGTCTCCCTGGCTCACCACTGCCTTTATTCCTGCAACAGCATTCTCTAATCTGTAGGCCTTTCGTGCGTGCGTGCCCTAGTCAGGCTGACCTTTCCTTTCTCTCGCAGCACCGGTGTGCCAGTGTTTTATGATTGTGCCCCCTCCACAGTTAGGAGGTCTTGCAAGCACACTCCCATTTTGGGGAGAAACTCTGTTGATGGTCAGCATTTCTTTCTGCAGACAGATGCTGAATGTGAGTGTAGTGGGGGTTGACGTGATTGACTGTGCATCAGCAGGAGGAAGTGGGGCTAGCACACGTGTCCCACAGAGCCCCTCACGCGTTCACTCTCCACAAGGGAGCAAACCAGGGAAGAGGGCTGCAGCTTGCTGGCTATGGTCGGTCTGGGTCAGCAGCGTCACAGCAGGGGGGGGCGGAGCTCCAAGTTCCGCCGGGCTCTGAGCCTCCGTTACACGACGGGAGAAAGCCGCCCCGCCCCCTCGCCTTTGGAGCACTTGCTTTCGTCAGCCGGAATGGCTCCAAAGGCGAGGGGGCGGGGCCGCTTTCTCCCGTCGTGTAACAGAGGCTCAGAGCCCAGCGGAACTTGGAGCTCCGCCCCCCCCCTGCAGTGACGCTGCTGGTCTGGGTGAAGAGAAGGGATGTGGAAGGTTCTGTTCTTGGTTGGCTTCCTCTGAATTCGAGCCTATTCTAGAACTGGGCTAGGAATTGGGGCGCATCCAACTTCTGGTGAGATGCTGAGTCCTGCACTGGAAGTTTGCAGATAAGTCTACAGAAGTGACTACTCCATCCATCCTTTCATGCTTCCCGGTGTAACTCCGCTTGGCACATGGTGAGCCCCAAAAGAACGCACTCATCTAATCTGTCAAAAAAGTTCCTGCCCAGAGAGAAAAGTTGACTCGCCACAGGCAAGTAGCTGTGCAAGAGGTACGCGTCCAGCTGCCTTAATAGGCATCGTTCGCCTAGCCCACAGTTGCCGACTCAGGTCAGCAGCAGCTGCCCAGGGTCTCGGGCAGAGAAGGGTTCAGCTACAGGGACCCTTCAAATTGGCCGTACAAGGGTTGAACTTGGGGCCTTCTGAGTGTAAAACATGTGCTCTACCATTGAGCTATGGCAAGTCAGCACTTTGGCGTTCTGAAGGTACTTCAGCAGTATCGTCCCGTCCAGCTGCTAATAAAAATGGCGCTAAATATCATAGTTTGTGTATGCTAGGAAAGCCTTTGCATGCTCCTTGCTGTCCACACACTTGTGGGTTCTTAAATATTTCCATCTGGGTAAATATTTACACGCTTATAACCAATAGCTTTTTTCCCCCCCAAAGAACGTTCTAGTATATGAAATAGCTAGTTGCATTTCTGTTGCAGACTCTGGATTTTAATCATCAGCTTCGGAGAAGCTTCTTGATTGATGTTTGTGCCGGACGTTCTACAAAGTCAATGTGCATCTGCTTATTAATGGATTCTTTTCATGCTTCTTGTAGAAAGAAGATGCCCTTGATGACACCTTGAGTTCCAGGCATAAAGTCAAGGAGCTTTCAGTAATAGACGGCCGGAGAGCTCAAAACTGCAATATTCTCCTCTCAAGGTATCACGAATGCCTTTCCTTCGTCAAAGGAACCTGTTGTTTTGAGACTGTTTCTTTGCAAGCTGTCCTGAAATACATACCCTTGAACCAAGCTCCCACACATATGTGTGTAACCATTTTCAGGGGATAGCTGTGTTAGTCTGCTGCAGCAAAAGCGATGAAGAGTTTTGTGGTACATTAAAGATTAACAAGATTTTAAGACTAGCAAATTAAACTATCATGGTCTTCAGTACATTTCATCAGATGCCTGAAGTTTGTTTGTTTTGTTGGGAGGGAGGGAGGGAGAATTTGTGACAGTGTCTCTTGCATTTCCGAGCCATTTGATTCCACCGTTAATTTTGTCGCTTTGGATATATAAACTGTAACTGTTGATTTCCGTGTTTCACAGTAACAGTTAACTAATTTGTACAGGTGGGCCCCCATATCCACTGATTCGCTATCCACGGTTTCAGTTATCCACGGATCATAGGGAAACCCCCCCCCCCGGCTTTTACTTTTTTCCCAGTAAGCTTCGTTTCTTCCTTAAAGAAACAGAAGAAGCAGCCTCTGGCTGCTTATTACAGGCAAGTAGAACGAGACTAAGTACTAGAGAGGCTCTGCAAGGTTAACAGAAACCTTGCAGAGCCTCTCTAGGACTTAGTCTCGTTCTACTTGCCTGCAATGGAGGCTGCTTCTCTGTTTGTTTTTAAGGAAGAAACAAAGCTTGCTGAAATAAAAATAAGAGCTGGGGGGAAGCATTCCTGCCTGCAGGGGAGGCAGGGTGGGGGGCCCCTCAGGAAACCCTGGAGGGGGTGTTCGCTCTTATCCACGGTTTCAAGTATCCACTGAGGGGCCTGGAACATATCCCCAGCAGATATGGGGGCCCACCTGTATTTGTAAATACTGTATTGGGGTTCAATTCCCATTCAGGCATGAAGCTCTCTAGTTAATCTTGTGCTAGTGGCTTTTTCTCAGCCGAACTTGCCTCGCAGGGTTGTTGTGGGGATGACCTTGTGCTCTGGAAACGTGAGGTAAATGAAATGACTCTGAGGTTTGGTAGCCTTGGAGGGCCATGTGCCATATTCAGTGTTGCATTTCGGTGCCTTTTTTCTCCATTGCTTCTCGACTGTTTCAAAAATAGCAGTTGTTGTTTTGCGCACAGCTCCTGTTCTCGGCTCAGCTCCTTGTGTCTCCTAGACGTTTATAAAGTCAACCAGATACTGCCTGGCATGCAGCACAGAAAGATTCTGCCTTGTTCGATATTTTACCGCTTTGTGCTTGGCTATGTTGCTCTGGGAAAAAATAATTGCACAGTGAGGTCATGCTAGAAGAAATATATTTACTGTTCCATTTGTTTTCCTTCTTGCAAACACGGCTTCTACGTTTTGGGGCCTGCAAGCCCAGATACACCTGGTCCTTGCAGCTGGGCAGGTGTGCCCGCATAGGTCGACTCCCCTAATGCCTTCAGTCAGGAGACCAAAGGCCATTGATCTGTGGGCAGCCTGATGGCTGACTTTGACCCCAGTCCCCACATGTTCAGCTGAAGGAAGGAAGGAAGGGTGGGTGGGTGGGTGGGTGTATACATGCCTAAACCTGTACATTCGTACAGGGTATATGCACTTTGGAGAGCCATGTTGTACCAGGTTCCTGGTTGCGGGTCCAGTCCCTATGTGCAGACAGTTCTTACCTCAGGCTGAGCCATATCGCCCCACTCCACGGGTTCTGTCTGTGTGTGTGGAGCGTATGGAGAGGAGATGGAAGAGGACTTGCACCACTCGTGCCTTGGTCTTTCTTGGGGGGAGCTCTAAGGGGCTTGTATTCCATTCCCGGGTAATTCCCAGGGCCCCGACAATCCTGCTGCTGTTGTGCTTCAGGACGGAAGGGCTCTGACAGCTGTCTTGTGCCTCCAGTCTGAGAAATGTGATTCTCCTTCAGACCTCTGAAGAGTTGGGATGGGCTCTTCTGTTTTCTGTCCTGTTTTTTTTCTCCCCTCCTTCCTCAGGTGGTCCAGGGCGACACTGCTGGCTTTAGTCACAATGGGGTGACACTGCCCACAAAAAGACTCTTAGTGAACCCCAACAAAGCCAGGCCGGGCCTACCTTTTGGGTGAGTGCCCAGAGCCCGCCACAACCCTGGACTGCAGCCAGCAGAGGCTTTGTCTCCCTCGTGCCTCGGTGTCAATAGTTCATGGCTTTGAACAGCTTCCTCAGCGCCCCTTTTCTCTCCTGTTTCCCCCCCAGGTGGGAGTTCAATTCCCATTCAGCCATGTTAATAATGCCCGCTATGGCTGCTCCTCTCTGCCCCAGCACCTCAAACACTCCAGTCCAGCTTTTCTACTGGCAATGATTATTTCAAGGCCCCTTTGAACTGTGTCACACAAACTTAAAGCACGTTACCCTTGCAGCACTAATGTCATAGATTTGATTTTTATTTGCTATGAGGAGAGTGGCTTGATCTTTCTTTTGCGAGCTGTCAGACATATCTCTGGATTGAGTTGGGGGAGGGGTATGGCCACCCCAAAAGTGTATTTCTGTGCTTCAGTGACTGCTTCTCCCCCCACCACCACCACCACTACTACCACCCCCAATGAGGTTATCCCTTTGTCTAGGGAAAACTGCACCAAAAAGTCTCCATTTGTGTGCTGTCGTGTCCTATTGACAAGTTTCAGGGTTTAAATCCTTGCGACAGCCAAAACCGTGACCCAGTTCCACCCTCGGATGGTCTGCGCTCAGCAGCTGCTGCCAACAAAGATAATTATTGTGGTTTTCTGGATAAGCTTACAGCTTTTGCTGGCCCCTTTCCCTTTACGTTGTCAGAGGAGTTCTGTTTTGGCACTGGGAGATATCTCTTCTCTCCCCCCCTCGCCCCCAGTGAGTTCAGGAACTCTAAGGGCATGTTTATGCAGAGGTTGCTGGCTTTTCAAGGGCCCAGCACATCCTATACTTGAAAACCATATGACACTTTTGCGGACACTGACCTAGTCTACCCAGTGGCCAGGCAGCAAGGTCCGCAACCTTGGAAAGACGCACACAACATTTTGCAAAGTGCTGTGCCCTAATTAGCCATTTTGTTGTCTGGGGGAGGCTCCGAATTTTATTTATACACACTCACGGTCTGGGTTGTGGGCTTCTGAAGTGTCTCTGTTAAGCCTCCACAGCAAGTCATCGGAGAAGCCGTGTGCGGGGAGGAGACCGTGCTGACTGTTGCTCTCCAGGGCAGAGTCGCAGATCTTTGACATTTGCCTCCAGCAGCATTCAGTAGTTAAATGTGCTTTACTCTGTTAGGCTGCAGGTACCAAGTCGGTGAGCAGCTGTGTCTTTTTACACCATGAACAAGCACACGTTTCCAATTCCCAAGTTCCTTCCTGCTGCAGCCACTGAGCAACCGTCAGGCAGCTGGCCCACTACGTCCCTGTGCAACTCCTCTGTTTTATTTCTGCTGCTCCAGATTGCCGCCGCCTCTTATGTCTTGACTGCCATTTTAGGCTATGATCTGGTTCACAATAGACAACTCTAAAATTACTGGCTTTGCTGAGGACCAAAGGTGGAACTTGACACTGGGATGTGTGGAGCTTGCCTGAGTTGCCTACTGTGTGTGCATAATCGGACATTCTTGTTGTTTCCTTTCCAGGCTGAAGTTATCTAATGATGAAATCAAACGTGCAATTCTAACCATGGATGAACAAGAGGACCTACCAAAAGACATGCTCGAGCAGGTGAATGCAACACGGGCCTGAAGCTGCTAAAGGCAGGGTGCTGACTTTTGAAGAGAACTTTTGAAAAGTTCATGGAGTGTCTCTGTGCCCCACAGTCATCGGGGCTCTTGATCACATTTTTCCTCTTTGTCTCTGCATGGCAGTTTCTCCATGCCCCCATTCCAGCCAGTGATCTCGGCTTTAATTTGAAAAAAATTCAATTCTGCAAACTATTCCCCCCCCCCATTACAGGTGTTCCCCACTTAACGATGGGGATACGTTCTGGGAAATCCCTGAGCGCTGAACATCCAAGCCCTTATCTAGCGCGAAACAGCTGAAGAGCTGGGACTTTAAAAAAAACGCGTCTTCCTCCGTCGTATATGCTGATCGTCGTTGAGCGACCCGGCGTTAAATGAGGGACACCTGTAATCACCTGAAAGTCTTGTAAATGTCTAAGAGCTCAGCAGCTTCCAAGTTGCTCAACCCTAAAGTGGATCCCTTATTAAGGATTTGAGGGGAAGGGGTGTCTCTCCTGGCTGTGAGCCATGCCAGGAAAAGGAAGCTGGATCCAGGTGGGTGTGATGTGTCTGCTAAACATGCCACACTTCTCTCCTTGGGGTAAAAGAGCAGCGCTGAAGCTGAAAAAACACAGCAGATAAGGGCACTGTTAGATGCAGTTCTTGACTCTGCAGAGGCTTCCAGGCAAGTGACTATTGGCAGTTCTACTTCTAGTTAAGTTAGATGCAAGGACGTTGCACAAGGCCTAAGAACTGCATAGGGTGGTGGTGGTGTCGCAGAGTGAAATCTATTTCTCCTTGTTCGGTTTTCCCTTGCTGGGAGACGGTGTTGAGTTGAATGCTGTTAGCCATGCAATTGCCACCTCTTCCATTAGAGCGAGTGAATATGGGCGTTGTTGTCAAACGGGGCTGTGCTTTAAAAATGAGCACTTTTCTTGGGCCTTAAAAGCATTTCATTTTTACCCCTTTTAGCTCTTAAAATTTGTTCCTGAAAAAGCTGATGTTGACCTTCTGGAGGAACACAAGCATGAGCTGGATCGCATGGCCAAGGCAGACAGGTTCCTCTTTGAAATGAGCAGGTAACGTTTAACGGGCTGTCGTGCCCAAAACGGTGGTTTCCAAAGGCTGTTGCTATGGCAGAGTAGGAGGAGGCAGCAATGAAGTGCCACAAAAGATGGTAGGGAGCAGGGGCAACGGGGAGGGGGAGGCACAAGGGCTGGGAAGTATCCTATTCTCTCCTCTTCCCCCCCCCCCCAAAAAAAAAAAGTGCGCTCAGCATTCAGGGTCCAGCAGGGCCTATTGCAGGGCCACCCCTGCTTCTGGGGCATGTTGTAGGGCAAACGTTTGGGTCACACAGGACACTGTCCACACCTGTTGGGCATCCCCGTTGCCTTGTGCGAATGACAAATGGGTCTTGGAACACATCCAGGGCCCTCCTGCAAAGATAGGCAGTGGTGCTTGGGGCAGCTTTGTGACAAGTCTTCTCATTTGTGGAACCCCTTAGAAGCTTCTACCTAATGGGTGATTTCTAGGTTTTGTCGAGAACAAATCGTGTCAGACATAAGACAAATCTCATTTCCTTTTTCGGTAGAGTGACTAGTTTAGTAGATCATGGGAATGCCATGAACATAATGTACCTAGATTTCAGCAAAGCATATGTCAAAGTTTTCCATGATACCCATGGGCGTCGACAGGGGGAAGCGCGGGGGGCGGGCCGCCGGGGGGTGACGCGCGCATAGGGGTGACGCGCGACCCCCCCACTTACAGTTTGCCGGTGGAGCTGGGCCTGCCTGCCCGCCCTCGCGTCCATTTGGCTCTGAAATGAGCCAAAAATGGCGCGGGGGGGGTGTTCCGGGCATGCGTGTGATGTCACGCGCGGGGGCGGGGCTACGTCGTTAAGGGTGATGCGCACGCCCCGCTCCCCGGTGACGCACCTGATGATACCCTTGTGGATAAAATGGTAATGTGTGGGCCGAATGGTACTACGGTTAGGTGAGTTCAAAGCTAGTTGAGCAGCCATTCCCAACAAGTGCTCAGCACCTGGGGAGAGGTATCAAGTGGGGGGTGCCACAGGGCTCTGTCTTGAGCTCTGTGCTGTTCAACATTTTTTATGAATTACCTGGACAAGAGGGTAGATGGGATGCTCATCATATATGCAAATGACACAAAGCTGGAGGGGGGGGAATAGCTAACACATTGGGAGGCTGAATCGGGGTCCAAAACGTTCTTGATAGCCTTGATCCCTGCGCCCATACCAACAAGCTGAAGTTCAACAGAAACAAATGTAAAGTCCTGCACATAGGTACAGAAAATCAGAGGCACAATTATAGGATGTGGAAGGCCTGACTTGGCAGCAGCATATGTGAAAAGCATTGGGTGTCCTAGTGGACCACAAGTGGAACATGAGCCAGCAGTGTAATGCAGCTGCATAAAACACAAATGCAATGTTGGTCTGCATTAACAAAGGCATAGAATCTAGATCACAAGATGCAGGTGGAGGTGGAACTATTGCAGTAGTCAGACCTTAGTTGGAACACTGCATCCAGTTTCGGGCATCCTATTTTAAGGATGATGTTGACAAGCTGGAATAGGTTCAGAGGAGGGCCACAAAGATGCTGAGGGGGTCTGGAAACCAAGTCCTCTGAGAAATGGTTAAAAGAGCTTGGTCTGTTTAGTTGGAAGAAGGGAAGACGAAGGGGAAATACGATAGTCTTCATCAAGGATTGTCACATCAAACGGGATGATTTCCTCTCTGTGGCTCCCAAGGGCAGGACTAGAATCAATGAGTTAAAACTGCAGGGAAGTAAATGTAGACTAGACGTGAGGAAGAATGACCTAAATATAAGGGTTGTCCAGCATTGGATCAGTCTGGCTCGTGCAGTAGTGGGATACCTCGTTGGAGGTTTTCAAGGAGAGGCTGGGCGGTCACCTGTCAGGGATGCTGTAGTTGCCTGCACTGAGTAGCGGCTTGGACTATATAACTTCCAAGGTCCCTTCTCCCCAATTCTAACAGTCTAGGACAGGGGTTCTCAACCCCTTTCCAGCCAAGTACCACCTCTGGCACCACTCTCCTGCTACGTACCACCGGAAATGACTGGCAATGACATCGTTGCCAGTTACTTCTGGGTTTTCGGGGTTTTGGAGGCCAGAAAATGCAGGTAGGAGGCTCTGGGAGGGTGACTTTCTCAGTGTTCCCGAGAGACTCAGACAAAGGCAGGAGCCTCTCAGGAGTGAAAATGTGCTGCCGAAAGCACTGCATCAGAGTGGGATTCTGGCAGTCCAGCAGTCCAAGTACCACTAGCAGTTGGCCGAAGTACCACTGGTGGTACTAGTACCACTGATTGAGAACCGCTGGTCTAGGATTCTATGAACTCCTGGGCTCTCCAGAACAGTCTGGAAATACCATATTTTTTGCACTATAAGACGCACTCCCCCCCAAACATAGGGGGGGGGAAAGCGTGCATCCTATGGTGCGAAGCCTGGGCTTGGGGGCGCTTCGGGGAGGCCTGTGGGGGCTTCGGGGAGGCCTGCGCGAGCCCCTCCTCTGGCTCCACCCACCCATCCACCTTACAAGGAGAAAACAGAGAAGACGATCAGCAAGGTGGTGGAGGGGGTACCGCGGCTGATCCCTCTCCTGCTCGCCCCACTCTTCTTTCCGGAAGAAAAGTGGAGGGATTTGGGAGAGGGATCACTGCAACAGCCCTTGCCTCCACTGCACTGCAGGAGAGGGAAGCGGAAGAGAGAGAGAGGTAGGGATTACTGCCACGGCACAAGGGGCAGGGTGAGCGGTTGGTATAGTATTATTGCAAGGGGCTTTGGGATTAAAATAAAGTCAGCCAGGAGGGTCCTGCTGTGGCCCTGCTTAGCTTCACCCCCAAAATAGCTCTTCCATTTCATTGCCTGTAAGCTGAGCAGTGAAGTGGAGGAGCCATTTTGTCTCAGCCCTGCAATATAAGCCCAAGGCCTCCTGCTTTGTCAAGCCTCTTTTTAGTCCATTGCTAGCTGTTCCTTCTCTCTTTCTCTGGCAGGATAAACCATTACCAGCAGAGGCTGCAGTCTCTGTATTTTAAAAAGAAGTTTGCTGAGAGAGTTGCTGAAGTTAAACCCAAAGTGGATGGTAAGATCCGGTGCAAGCCCTTTGCTTCAGAGCCCTCCCATGGCTGCAGTATTCTCTCTCTCTCTCTCTTAGCCCCTGTATTCTGCGACACTCGTAGCCACGGCCTTTGCTCTGTCAGCTTCCTTCCCCTCAAAGCACGCCATCAGTTCTCCCTTCTTGCCCCTTCTGGGGCTCCCCCTCCTGCACCACCTACGAAATGTTGCCTTGGAGGGCCAGTTCCACCTTTTGGAGGGCCCTCCTGCAAGACCGTCACAGTAGCCCCCTCCCCCTTCTTCCTGCTGCTGTTCCTCCTCAACACTGGTGCCCACATATTTGCCAGAGGGAGGGCAGGCAGGTGGGCAAGTGATGCCACGTTCAGTGGTGGTCTGCCCCTTCTCCTTTCCGCTGTCATGGTTTGCTCCCTCTGAGCATAAAAGAAAGAGTGAACTGGGGGGCAATGGGGTGGCGCAGCAGCTGGGTCCGGGGACTCTTTGTGGTGGGGGTCTCAACAGGTGCCAACCATGCCTACCTCTGCTGCTGGCCCTGATGTGATGTTTCCTCTTTGCCCTCTGCAGCCATCTCCGCCGCTTCCACAGAAGTGTTCCGGAGCAAAAGTCTACGGCAGCTGCTGGAGGTGGTGTTGGCCTTTGGCAACTACATGAACAAAGGCCAAAGGGGGAACGCGTACGGGTTTAAAATTTCCAGCCTGAACAAGATTGCGGACACAAAATCCAGCATCGACAAGTAAGCAGCTCTTGCCTGATGGTCTGTTTCCATCCTCCAACTCTTCTCTGAAAGAAATTTCCAGTGATACTGTATTTCCACCTTGCCAAGACATGGCATGGTACATTTGGGTCGTGTATCGGCAAAGGCGTCGACATAAATGATTTGTTCGTTTGCACGTTAATTCACACTCTGCCATAGGCTCACATCATTCCTCATCCAAACTGCTCAACAACGCTCTGTGGCCAGTTGTGCCAGGCTGCCTGTTCTTGTTAGCATCAAAAGTGCTGCACGTCTTGCTAGTTCACATGGTGCACTAGGGCTGCTTCTCAAAAGACTGGGCATCCTTGTCTAGATCCAGGTTCAAATCCCCGCTCAGCCACGAATCTTCCTGGGTGACCTTGGGCCAGTCACTATCTCTCAGCCCCACCTACCTCACAGGGTTGTTGTGAGGACAAGAAGGAGGGGAGGAAATATGTACACCACTCTGAGCTCCTTGGAGGAAGGGCGGTATAAAAATGTGAAAAATAAAAATAAAAATAAATAATGGTGCAACAGATCACATGTTGTGGAGTCCCGTCCCCCCGCGCCTGAGGGGGGACATGATTGAGACGTATAAAATTATGCATGGGATGGAGAGAGTGGATAGAGGGAAATTCTTCTCCCTCTCGCATAACACCAGAACCAGGGGACATGCACTAAAATTGAGTGGAGGGAGAGTTAGAACGGATAAAAGAAAATATTTCTTCACCCAGCGTGTAATTCATCTGTGGAACTCCTTGCCACAGGGATGTGGTGATGGCACCTGGCCTAGATGCCTTTAAAAGGGGTTTGGACAGATTCATGGAGGAAAAGACCATCACAGGTTACAAGCCATAAGCAACCTCCTGGTTTTAGAAGTGGGTTTTCTCTCTGCCAGGTACAAGGGAGTGACAACAGGAAACAGGTTATCTTGTTGTCTCTTGAGTGCTCCCTGAGGCATCTGGTGGGGCCACTGTGTGACACAGGAAGCTGGACTAGATGGGCCTTTGGCCTGATCCAGCAGGGCTCTTCTTATGTTCTTATGACTGTTCATAAAGCAGTTGCTATAAATATGCAATATTTGTCCAATAACAAAAATGTGTTGCGTCCATTCTTACTATATCACATGCCCTGTTTTATTGCAGGAATATTACCTTGTTGCACTATCTCATCACTGTGGTGGAAAAAAAATACCCCAAAGTTCTCGGCCTGCATGAAGAGCTGAGGGATGTTCCTGAGGCTGCCAAAGTAAAGTAAGTGGCTGTTTGGACAAGTGATGGGGGTCCTGAGAGGGGGGGGCAGCGGCAGGGGGGGAGTTCATAACTTTTAGCATTATCTAGAGCTGAGCCCAAACTGAAAACAATGAGAAAATTAGCAATGATAATGAGCAGAGTTTGGTGACTAAAAGGCATTGTGAAATGACCCAAGTATTCCTGGTCATGGAAACTGAACAGGTGGTTAAAGCATAGATGTTTCTCTTTCCATCAGCAGACGACTTAGAGTTCTGTTAGAGCACTCGCCGTGTAAGACAAAAATGACGTTGGCCACTTTGAACCTTCCTGTCCTTCGCCATCAATACAGGCGGCGGCTGCTATTGCTGCCGGCGCCAGTTTTCTGCTTGCAAAATGCTAATCCGAAAGCAGGCGGCAACGCTGAATATTTATTGTTATCCAATATCAGAAGCACAGATGGCTACGGAGCTAATTTCATACTGGAAATTTGCTTTTCGCATTATTATTAACAGTATTTATATACCGCTTTTCAACAAAAAGTGCACAAAGAGGTTTACAGACAAAATCGAATAATTAAATGGCTCCCTGTCCTGAAAGGGCTCACAATCTAACAAAAAAAAAATATTGATTTTTTTTTGAAGTTAATTAACAGTTTGAAAATTAACATGCTCCCTTTATTTCTGGCAGCATGACGGAGCTGGAAAAGGAAATTGGCACCTTGAGGAGCGGGTTGAGGGCTGTGGAGACGGTAAGTATTATTTACCCACTTAATGGTCCCCTGCTGTGAGTGGAGGAGCTGCGCTTCGCATCTGTCCTGGGAGGGGAAACTGACTGAAGCGGCGGCCAGTTCCTTTCTCCTTCCTGACCTGCATCTCATTATTTTGTATTACAGTTGCATAGAACTCTTAATGACTGGAGTAGTGTCGTCTTTGTGTGTGTGTCTCTCTCTCTCATGTATGCCTGTTTGTTTGTTTTTTATAACACATCTTTTGTTTTGGGATAGATCATAACTTTATTCGTTCCTCTTCCTTCAAAAAGCCCACGGTAGTGGACATGGGTGAAGTGGACATGGGTGGACATTTCCTTCCCCTTCATCTTCACGACAGTGTTGTGAGGCTGACTCACCCCTCCTCTCTTTCCACTCAAAGTGTGGTGCTCCAGCCACTGTGCCCCACAGTAGGCCACCAAACATTATACTTGGGGCCAGTGCAAATGTCAACTGGGTGACCTTAGGGTTGTCACCCAGTTGTAGAAGTCATATTTGCATTCTTCATCATTGGAGACGGACAGACACACACAACATTTCCAATTAATTGGGCTGCCTCAGTCTGTTTAAAAAGGTGTTTTTATTCTAATAATTTACTTAGTGGAAGGTTCTAACCCCAGGAATTACATGCTCCCAATCCCCAGTTCTTTGGTGTGAATTCTTTCATCTTCCCACCAGCAATCTTAACCAAGGAGCCAATGGCATTTCTGGGCCATTGACCTTTGCCAGTGCCCACCAATGTGGGCATTACTGGGGGGGGGGGAGGAATTCTTAGGTGGCAAAGGTACATGCTGTTGGCTTTCCCCCTTGTGGTTGCAGCATTTATAGTACACACATACCACCACCACCACCACCACCACCACATGGAATTGCACCATGAGGACTGCAGTTGGGGTGGCGGCGGTGTTGTTTGGGCTTGAGGCTTTATAGATCACAGCCAACACCTTGATTTGCATTTGCCTCCGTGCCTCCCCTGAAACACCCACTGACCCAACTGAAATTGTTTTTCTCCCAAGGAGCTAGAATACCAGAAATCTCAGCCCTCCCATCCAGGAGACAAATTTGTTTCTGTTGTCAGCCAGTTCATCACTTTGGCTAGCTTCAGCTTTTCAGACGTGGAAGATCTTCTGGCCGAAGCCAAAGAACTGGTAAGAAGCTTCAGTCTTTGAAGACCTCTGTGGCTCCAGATTTTTCTGCTTTTAAGCTGTGCCTGTAATCTGTTCGTGTTGGTTATTCCCATTGCATAGCTGGCTTAACTGAGCATGCAATTTGTCTGAAGCTACCCACTGAATTCATGACTAAGGCAGGACTGTGTCCCTTGCACTCCATTTCCAGTGGGCCACCATACCTCTTTAAAATGCTCTTAGGTAGGCTTACCAGAGTCCCAGAATTGAGGCATGCATTGGCCTAGAGAGGACCCGAGCTACTCCCAAGTGTGCACTGCGGCTGCCCAATGGGGTTCTGGCTTCCGGAATGTCCGGTCAGTGACGCGACAGAAGCTGGAACCCCATTGGGCAGTCGCAGTGCACACTTGGGAGCGGCTCGGGTCCTCTCTAGGCCAACGCACACCTCAATTCCAGGACTCTGGTAAGCCTTCTCTTGGGCCACCCACCCTTATCTGCTGACCTGCTATTCTGGGGGTAACCATTTGATCAACACACCTGCTTCTGGCATCCTGTCCCCGTCCGCCATGTTGCTACCACATTGTTAAGGAACGTGGCCTTCTGTTCATCACCCCATCAGAACCAAGCTCTTAGGGGGAGGAGCAGACAGTGGATTAAGGAATGTGGTTAATTCAAGAGCAGATGTGGGTTGGTGCTGGATGTGGATGTGGCTACCCAAAGGTTGGATCCCAGCCTAGCTGTCAACTCTGTTTAACATGCCTGCTTCTGGGCCTTGGTTTCTCAACCAAGAATTGCAATGCCATTGTAAAATGGAAAGAAGCACTAACTAGATCTCATGCAGTTGTGATGTGGAACAGTAGAATAAGGACAGTAATGCTCATTACCCAGCTGAAGTCCCATCTGTATTTTGCGAATTGCTAGAATAGTTTGCTTTGCGGGATCAGACCACTGTCCATCTACTCCAATATCTGTTTTCAACATGGCCAGCCAGATGCCCCTGGGGGTAAAGGAGATGACTGTGCCATATTTGACTGTGCCATATTTGTCTGTTCTTAGTTTCTGGTATTGTGCCTCTGAACGTAGAGGTTCCATTTTGTTATCAGTACTGATACTGTCCATTGATGGAGGATAGGCCTGTTAACTTGTCTGTTCCTTTTTTTAAAAGGCATCTCACTGTGTGGCGATGCCACCTGGAACCAGAAAAACTGAGCTGAGGTTTTTTGTGTTACTGAGTATATTCACTTCTTTTACAAGCACTTGATATTACTATGCAAACATCATGCACAAGGATCATCTTTGATTTTTAGCCATCATGTTGTTTTCCTGTGTGCACTACTGTAGATTGTACACCTTCCTGCTTAGACAAACATAGCCAGGTTTTTTTTTAAGGCAAAAAAGCAAAACTGTGGGGAGCAGGATGCGGACTTCCTAGCACATTTGGTTCTAATATTTGCAGCATGTGGCAACAATAACATACAAGAGCAAACCTTCAAAGAGAAGTTGAAAGTGCAAGGTTCCCCTCTCCCTGTCGTGCATTTGAGTTTTATATCTTCTGTGGTGCAGTATTGAGCTTGGTTGGCTTTATTGCTCCTGAGTTAATAAAAAAAAAAGCTAGAAAGTAAAGGGCATTAAGCTTAAACAGAGGTGTGATTTCCTAAATCTCATCAAAATGCTGGTAGTGCTTCACGAGGAGAGACAGCAGCCCTTAAGAGAAGGGGGGCAAAGAGGGTTCTAACGTGTGATGGCAGCAAACTTCAGAATGGTGCTGCTGGAGCACATCAAAGCCCTTGCTCAGAATGGACCTCCTGGAGCACATCAAAGCCCTTGCTCAGAATGGACCTCCTGGAGCACATCAAAGCCCTTGCTCAGAATGGACCTCGGCTTAAATAAGCTCAATGCAGGCCTAAACCGAGAGACGTGCAGTGCGGGAGCGACTGGTGAGGCAGAACTGCCCCATCGTAGTCCATGGGAAAAATTCGCACCCGAACCCTGCGATTGCATGCACACGCTACCTGCTTACTTGGGTGCAAGCGGTTAGCGCATGTGTGTGCACAATCACATGGTTCGGCTGCGGCTTTTTTCTGTGGATTACGACAGGGCAGTTCTGCCTCACCTGCCGCCCCCGCACCACACGTCCCTGATCAAACCCAAATTTAACCCATCTGAGGCAAGCCTGCTCTGAATAGAGCTTGGAGTTCTCCCCCTCACTAGTTCTAATACTTTACAGAGAAATCATTCCTTACGTTTTTATTCTGCCCTTCTTCCTTGGGGACTCAGGACAACACGCACGATTCCCTGTGCTCATTTATCCTTGCAGCAGCCCTGATGAGAGGTTGGGGTAAGAGACCGTGACTGGCCCAAAATCACTTCCTGCTCTTTGGGGCTGAGCAGGGAGTAAGTGTAATGTGATGTCCTTCGGGACAAAGGGCCCAAAGGTTGGATTGGGCTGTCCAAGAGGACAGGTTCATAAAATTGTTATGCATGGTATGGAGAGAGATGTTTATCTCCCTCTCTCATAATTTAGATTTAGAATTTAGAGTTATTCTGTGAAATTGACTGGTAGTGCTTTTAGGAACGTACGACTTCACATAACACAACTTTATGGAATCACAGGATGTGGTGATGGTCGGTAGCTTAAAAGGTAAAGGTATCCCCTGACAATTAAGTCCAGTCGTGTCCGACTCTAGGGTGTGGTGCTCATCTCCATTTCAAAGCCGAAGAGCCAGCGTTGTCCAAAGACGCCTCCGTGGTCATGTGGTCCTAACACAACTTTATGGAATCACAGGATGTGGTGATGGCCGGTAGCTTGTTGTTGTTCAGTCGTTAAGTCGTGTCCGACCCTTCGTGATCCCATGAACCATATCCCGCCAGGCCTTCCTGTCCTCCACTATCTTCCTGAGTTCACTCATTTTCATGTTCGTTGCATCGGTGATGCTGTCTAACCATCTCATCCTTGGCCTTCCCCTTCTTCTTTTGCCTTCAATTTTTCCCAGCATCAGAGTCTTCTCCAGAGAGTCCTCTCTTCGCATGAGGTGGCCAAAATATTTGAGTTTCAGCCTTCCAGGGAACAGTCAGGGTTGATTTCATTTAGGATTGACTGATTTGATCTCCTAGCAGTCCAAGGGACTCTCAGGAGTCTTCTCCAGCACCACAGTTCAAAAGCATCTATTCTTCGGCGCTCAGCCTTCCTTATGGTCCAACTCTCGCAACCATACATTGCTACTGGGAACACCATCGCCCTGACTATGCGAATTTTTGTTGGCATGGTGATATCTCTGCTTTTTATTATGCTGTCTAAGTTTGCCATAGCTTTCCTTCCAAGGAGTAAGCGTCTTTTAATTTCATGGCTGCTGTCTCCGTCTGCAGTGATCTTGGAGCCCAGAAAAGTAAAATCTGTTACTGCTTCCATTTCTGCCCCTTCTATTTGCCAGGAATTGATGGGACCAGATGCCATGATCTTAGTTTTATTAATGTTGAGTTTCAAGCCAACTTTTGCACTCTCCTCTTTCACCCTCATCAAGAGGCTCTTTAGTTCTTCTTCACTTTCTGCCATTAGGGTGGTATCGTCTGCATATCTGAGGTTGTTGATTTTTCTCCCGGCAATCTTGATTCCGGCTTGTGATTCACTCAGCCCTGCATTTCTCATAATGTACTCTGCATATACGTTAAATAAGCAGGGTGACAATATACAGCCTTGCCGTACTCCCTTCCCAATTTTGAACCAGTCGGTTGTTCCATGGTCAGTCCGAACTGTTGTTTCTTGACCCGCATACAGGTTTCTCAGGAGACAGGTAAGGTGGCCGGTAGCTTAGATGACCAAAAAAGGGGGTTAGACAAATTCATAAATGAGGAAAGGTCTATCAATGGCTATTAGTCAGATGGGCCCTCGGCAGGCAGAGGCAATAATAAGGCATTGAGTGCAACTCCTTGCCATGGTTACAGGATTCTCGGAAGCATCTGGACCTTTGGTCTGGTCCAGCAGGGCTCTTGTTCTTAAGAATTGGAAGACAAGTCCTTAAGCCCAACACTACTCACCACTCCAACTCTTTATTTATCTCATGGCATGTTTTCTGAAAGTATGCTAGGCTCTTAGCAAGAATAAATAAATAGGTTGAGTCACTGGCCCAAGCTGCTACACTTATTTGGAGTATCAACCGAACCAGCCAAAATTCACCATCCTATCCCCTAGGTAACTGGGTGCAATTAGGTTCAAAGTGGATGGTGGCAGTCCAAAATCCTTCTGCCCTCTTGACATCACAACAGCTTAGCTCATCACAGTTGAGAGGCTTCATCATCACGACCACATAGCTTTATTGAGCAACAATCTCTTGTTTGAACCACCGGGAGATGGGTCCGTATGCGAGGGTTGCATTGGGCTGATGGATACATGATTATTTTCCTCCTCCAGTTTACCAAAGCAGTGAAGCATTTTGGGGAAGATTCTGGTAAGACTCAGCCAGACGAGTTCTTTGGGATCTTCGATCAGTTTCTTCAAGCTGTGGCTGAGGCCAAACAGGAGAATGAAAACATGAGGAAGAGGAAGGAGGAAGAGGAGCGGCGAGCGCGGATGGAAGCACAGGTGGGCCAGAGTAGCAGAGGCATCTGTTCAAGTGGTGATTCGCGTATAGTAGTCGTGGGAAAGCAGCTGTCTCTCCAGTCCAGCAGACCGTCTTTCCCAGTGACTGTTTGCTGGTGTCGTCTTCTGCTTCAGATTACGAGCCCTTTTGGGACAGGGAACCATTTATTTAATTTGCTCTATATAAATAAATGGTTGGGGTTTTTTATTTTTTCATTTTTTGTTAAAAAGCAGTCTATAGATATTCTTAATAACAGCTCCATATAGCATATACTGTGTGAGGGAGCTGATACGGTAGGCTACTATCTGTGCCACAGCTAGCGGGGGGGCACTCTGGGAGGGAGGGGTGCACAGCGCTTGCCGCTTGAGTGCTCGGAGCAGCGAGTGAACCCTCCCGTCAGCCCTTGCATCTGTTTAGCTCCAGAGCCGTTCCAGAAGCGGGGAGGGTGATGCTATGATGCAGGGCGTGGCGACATCATCCCCGGCCCAGGCGCCGGCCAGCCCAGCAGCGCTGCTGTACTGTGCTGTTCTCCATGTGTCCTCGCCAGCCCAGAGCTGAGGAGGAGGATGACCATGGAATAACTTGTACCACATGGGAAGCTGCCTCATAGAGTTGGACCATTGATGCATTGAGTCGTCGCATTTAGACTATTGTCTGGGCAGGCTGCCAGCACAGCTCCCAGGTCTTGGGCATCTGTTTCCCATGCCAGGTTTCAACGTGTGAAGCAAGAGTTTGAGAGCCAGTGTGAGACGGTGATTTTAGTGAAATACTGAGAACCCTGTTAAACCTTAGTTTCTTCCCCCTTCATCCAGCTCAAAGAACAGCGTGAGAGGGAACGCAAGGCGAGAAAGGCGAAAGAAAACAGCGAGGAAGGGGGGGAATTTGATGACCTCGTCTCCGCTTTACGGTCTGGCGAAGTCTTCGACAAGGACCTTTCCAAACTGAAACGCAATCGCAAGCGTATCACCAATCAGCTGACAGACAGCAGTCGCGAGAGACCCATCACAAAACTCAACTTTTAAAAGAAACAAGCATTTTTGAAAAATTGAATGCTGGTAATCTTGAAAAGGCCTGGATTTTTTTCATCTTCTGCCTTGTCAACCAAACAGTGGCACTCCCCCCCCCTCTCTCATTTTGTGCATGTCTTAATGGAAGTGTGGGTGTATGTGCTGTCTATACAAGTCTGGTTGTATGGGTGGAGGTTCAGAAGCGTGTGCCTGAATGACTGTTTCCTTCTTTTTTTCATCAGTTTTGGTGGTGTCCCAAAAAGTAGCTTCTTCTCCACTGTCTAAGCACAAACTTTGTCATGAGAGAGAGAGAGAGAGAGAGAGAGAGAGAGAGAAGGCAAAAACATTCCTGGTGGAAACGAGAGAGATTGACCATTACTACTTACTTGAGTCATTGTGGGAATCCTTTGGAGCTTGATGTAAAGGGAGTCTGGCAAAATAAACAGAAGGGGAGGGGCAGAGGGGGCAGCTGCCAGGCTACATAGTGTACAAAAGCATCTTGACTTGGTTGAAGCAGCATTGGGTGACTTCTCACTGTTGGGACTCCTGATTGCTAAAAGTTCATTCGAAATTCCTTTTGTTCAATCTGAACTGCATTGTTGGAAAGTCTTAAGTTTTTTGTTTCTGTTATTACTCAAAACTTGAAGATCCCTCGTGGTGATTGTGCTGGCTCCATTGTATTCCATAACCCCCTCTTGACTATTCCCCCCTGTTTTGTTTCAAATGAGGTGTGCCTCTTTTTTTTCCAGCAGCCTCCTACAGTTGCTGGAGAAGAGAACCTGGAAGATTTTCTCATTGCTGTAACTATGTCCATGCACACACAGAACTCATTCATTTTCTTGCCTAAAACCAGGGGGGGCTGGAGGTTGGGATGGGGGGGAGGGGTTCCTTTAAAAAAAATGGAACAAAGAGCCTGTGTGTTCTGTCTTGTTCATTAGTTTTTTAATTTAGGTTTGTTTTAATTAGGACAACTGTATTCTCTGTAAATATGGTCAGAATGGACTCTTGTTTGGGCCGGTTTCATGGAAACACTTGTCTGATGCAGGATGATTCTAGGAGAGACTTGAGTGACTGGACTTGCATGCAAACATGGGACACAATCCAAAGAGTCCTTGCCATGCAGACTGGAAGTTGGGCCATGTGCGCAAAGAAGTATTTTGCAGTTGGGTTGTCAATGCAGCAGTTTCATTCTTCTCCCCTCCTCATCAGACACGCTTCCTCTTAAGCAGCCCTCTGTTTACAGCTTGGGAGGGGGCTGCTGGAACACACGATGGTAAGCGTGGTTCTTGGGAGTGCTGCCATATTATGGACACAGCTATACCAGTGGCTGCTCCCTGATGTTCCCATGAACTGCCTGCTGTGCCCTGTAGGATAATGGGCTTGACAGCACATGGAATCGTTCCGCTAGATGTGCTCTCCATTGAGACAACTTGCTTGCTATAGGCTCAGGTTGTCCTGTGTTATACAAGGAGTTGTTCAAGGGGCTGGCCTTGGAGTCTGTTGAGGTTCAGGGGAGACATTGAGGGACCTAACTTAGAGTGCAAAGTAGCAGGAAAAGGCCAAGAAAATATGTTGTTTCCTGAAAATGTGCTTTGCTGTTTATATTTGTCTTACACATTTGTAAGCAGAACTACCTGTCAAGATGTCGATCCAAAATCAACTAAGCCCAGATTGCTCAGGGAGTAATTAATAATATGAAAATAGTAATACAACAAATTGGAAGAGTCACCAAAATGCCAATATTATAGCATGGCTTAATATTCTTAAATTATAGAGAATATAGAGGACTGTTACTTTTTTTTGCTTTTATTTATTTGTGAGTTTCTCTTAAGTGACTTTTATATCCTCACAATATTGTGATCTGAAATGTAGTGGGGATTTTTTTTTTCTTTCCTGTGGAGATTTTTAGTTTGTCCCTGTTGCACTAGATAGACGATGCTGTTTAAAAATATGGTTGGGTTTTTCTGGTCTTGTAAAGGATGTTAACTGGTGGGGAATTGGGAGAACATTTTTCCAGTGTACTGTACAGCAAATGTGCGGTTTTATATTGTGTGTACAAAATACAGTTCTTGGATCTTTCCAGATCCCAGTGCAACACAAAAGCTGTGAAGATCGCTCTATAGAGAGAGCTGTCAGAGAGCAGGGTGTGTGTGTGTGTGCGTGTGCGTGTGCGTGTGTGTGCGTGTGTGTGCGTGTGTGCAAGTGCTTTTATTTTATCTTTTTGCCATTTTCTTCATTATGACTTTCTGACGCACGACACGTGCAGATGGCTCTTCAAGTAGCTTGTGAAGCAGGCGCTGCTCCCGACTACTGCAGAGGGCAGCTGTGCAAATGCTGCAGCACTTTGCTTCAAAAACAGAGAAACCAAGTTGATCATAACTGTTCCTTAAACTAAAGTGCCTCTATTTTTATATTTTTTTTTATTTATAGCTGGAAGAAATTTGGTTGGATACGGTTTAGCACGTTGGCTTTCAAAAAGGGTTCAGACTGATCAAAGGGGTTTACATTAAATTATTTGAGAATCAAAGAAAAAACCACCAGCATGCTTTGAATTGGAAAAGAACAGAAAGGATGTTCTTGCGGGCAACATTCAGTCTGGTCCAGAGGATTTGCCCTGCAGCCCCAACAGGTTTGGGTAGCATCTTCTAAGTCATCAGCATCCTGTGCCCATCCATATAACCCACAGCATACTGTCCTGGAGAAAGGCGGGCACCTTTTTTTCCCCTTGGGACAGCCCTGCATATTCAGTTCAGGGCTTGATTGTGCTGAATGAGTATTGTGTACAACCAATGTACAACAACAGCCATGTGGCCCACAGGGACCACAAGTGGCTAGGGCATGCTGTGGTCCTGCATTGTTGAAGTTAAGACTGCTGAGCGGATCCCGTACTTCTAGGAGTCCCCAAAGGAACCTTCCAGAAGTGCCCTAAGTGTTGGAACACCATTCAAACACTTCTTCCTCAGTATTGCAGCAAATCGCGCTTTGTGCAGCTCACAGACGTTATACATACCCATGCGCGCGCACATGCTGCAAGATGACTTTCGGCTTGTGGTGGAATTGAGAACTGAGCCATGCAACCACTTGGCGGGGCACTTGGCTTGAATAACCAGGTTAGCTGTCCCGTTGGAAATGAAGCCAGGTCATTCGGGACGGTGGCATGTGAAAGAAAGCGCATGTGGGATGATAGCTCCATCACGAGCCTGTTCAGTCCACATGAAAAATGTCAACACAGTTTAAACTATGGAGGTGGTGAGAATGGGCCGCAGGTTTTGAAAGCCCATCCAGAGCCATCACAGCTGATCCATTCAGGATCAGTCTTTAGGCAACACAAGATTCTCATCTGAACCCAGAGTGAATCTGAGTTCAGCAAACGAGAGTGTCGCAATGGCACCTTGCAGGAACTCTGCCAGAAGGTCCTCTGGCATTTAGTGCATTCAGAATGGACCGGCGTCTGCTGACTGAGTCACATTTGTGCTGTACAAAAAAGCACGAAGTGTTCAAAGGTGAGTTTGCGTCTGTTTTGCTGCTTGGAGTACTGCCTCTCTGGGTGTCCAGGAATTCATGCTGCACAGATTGCAGACAGGGGAAGCTGAGCATTGGTGAAAACCGTTCCTTGTGCTTCCAAACCATTCTTGCTTTACAACAAGCCTTGTTTACAAAGGCTGCACTTGCCATTTCTTTTGTGTTATTTCCTCAATTACGAGTCTGTGTGCAGGTAAATTCCATGTGCCATTTGTTGCAACTGACATTTAGACTGGTGCTGGTGGAAGTAGCCACTCTTCATTTAATTTTGATTTGTTTTCCTGCTTTTTGTCTCTCCTGGGTGTGTAATTTTAAAGAATTTTTTATTCATGCCAAAAAAAAAAAGAGACAAAAAGTAATAGTTTGTAAACTGAAGTATACTAATGTAGCTTAGTGGTAGCAAACAGTTTAGTGGTTCTAGGTGCAAGAATGTTTTAGGTAGCAGGACATGCCATGTATGTTTATGAGACTGTACATTTTTTTAATGAGATGGCGATATGCAATAAAGAGTGTACATAACATGGATGTGCAGAATTATTTGTAGAGATTTTTGATGAAATTGCTGATGATAGGCTTGCGTGAGTGGAAAGGCCTTCTGCTCGTGCAAGGTGGCCTTTCTGCCAAGTCCTTCCCCTGCCCGCTATTCTTCAGTCTTCTGGAGTGTCTCCTGGACAAGAATCTCCCTCTTCACTCACTAAGGTACAGCCTTTCCTCCATTGCCATAGTTATGGTAGGGAGAAAACGTGCATTTTCCTGAGGTTTGGCTTGCCATGCTCCAGTTCACCAAAGCTGGGCTAATTTACATATTATGCAAATTGAGTCGCAGATTGGGGGGTTAGACACCACCACTGCATCTCCGTTGCAAATGGCCCCCTCCCAGTGCTACTTTGTCCATTGGGCTCTTGCACAACATTGTGTGGAATGTGTGTACAGTATTGATGACATTTCTACTCGGCCTCTGGCCACAAAATGGCTTCAAAGCTGGTTTACAAAAATGGTGTAGTGGAATCTTCAAAGGCTAAATTAAAAAAACTAAATAAAGCAATCTGATAGTTTAATCCTAGGCTTGTCTACTTAGAAGTAAGTTCCATTCAGTCCAATGGGACCTACTCCCAGGAAAGCATGTAAGGATTGCAGCCTAACCGCCCAATCCAACCTGAATCCCAGCATGGTGATACAGCACCGCCAACACGGCTCCCGCTGCATCCGGCAGGGGATTTTTGGCTGCTAGAGGTCTCCTCGGGGGCAAGAGGACATTTGTTCCCTTGCCCCAGGGTAAACTCCAGCAGCCGTAATGGGTCCACATTGATCCATGCAGGTAGATCAGGCCTGGAAAGGGGCTCAGGATTCGGCATGTGCTGCCATTGCTGAACCGGTCTCTTTTCCGGGCTTGATCCATCCACCCCCTCCCCATCCTGCCCTCCCCCTATGCAGGACTTATTTGCTCCGGCGGGCCTCCATGGCCCTGACAGTGTGTGCAGAAAGGCTCTGGCCCTTCCACCAGCACACCGGCTCCCTGCGTTGCCGCAAAAAGCTTTAATGCTTTTGCAGTAGCCAGCGCCAGTGAAACACGCATTCCGCATGTGCCGTGCGTTGTCCCAGAACTCAACCCCACCTGGTACTGGCACTGCCTCCTAAGTTCTTCCCCAGCCCCTGTGGTAGTGTTATCCAGTGCATTTGTAAGCCGCCTTGGGTCCCCAGCCCCTGTGGTAGTGTTATCCAGTGCATTTGTAAGCGCCTTGGGTCCCCTCAGGGAGAAAGGCAGGGTAAAAATACTGTAAATAAACTGCTGAAGTGATATGTAGGTCCATCATGACTGGTCCCCAGTATTTGTGCCCATTCCTTCTAGCAATCTCTTGCTTCTAGCAGGCCCAGGTTCATGGGTGGCTTTCATTCCAGTCCAGGTATGTTACTTTAATTACTGCCTCACGGTTAGTAGGCATTTCAACAATCAGGGGCTCTGGGTCAGACCCTCCAGTGAGGTCAACTGGAGAAGCTTGATCCTACCCACCCAGTTATCTGTAGCACCCCACCTTGGTGGGCAAATGACAAGCAGCGTCACTGTGGGTGGTTCCTCTGGAATGTCTTGTGCTGCTCCATAGACCTACTGTACACGGAGGCTCATACCTCTTCTGCAGGTAGGTCAGATCTTCAAGATGGCGCATCAAACTGTAAGAACCCCCGCCCAGGATGATCGGTGTTGTGGCGACTTTCTTAACGGCTCTGCTTTGTATGCCGGCGGCTGACTAGCTGGCTGAACTCTTCTGCTTGCTGGCTGGCTGAACTCTTCTGCTGGCTGGCTGAACTCTTCTGCTTGCTGGCTGGCTGAACTCTTCTGCTGGCTGGCTGAACTCTTCTGCTGGCTGGCTGAACTCTTCTGCTTGCCCCTGGCCTGTCTGTCTACTGCTGATTCCTTGATGCCTGTCTCTCTTTGGAGGATATTTTTTTGTTTTAAGCATCATTTTTAACATGTATTTTTTTCTGTTTTGAAAATGGACAGGCAGGATAGAATCACACTTGAAGGCAATGCCCATCACCGCTCCTGCATCACCGCTTTCTCAGAAACATTTCTGCCCAGCCCACAGGTGTACGCATTTAACTCCAGATGCGTATATACACCCTTGGGCAAAAATGCCTTAAAGGAAGCCTATGAGACTTCCTAGACTTCTGCATGCTTTCTTCTCATTATCTTGTTCTTCCAGGGAACCTAGGATGGGAATCAAGGTTCTTCCCCCCCCCTCCCCTATTTATTTCTACAACTGCCCTGTGAGATGGGTTAGACTGAGAGTTTGTAGTCCGCCTCAAGTCACCCACCCACTGAGCTTCATGGCTGAGCAGGAGTCGAGCCAGAGTTTCCCTTGTCCTAGCCCCACAACCTAGCTAGCTAATACCCCACCCTGTCTACATACAGCGGGCTGTATCCCATTCACAGCTCAGGGGCAGGCAGCAGATGTGGGCTGGATCCAGTCTCTGCCCTAGTCCCGCGCTGGCCAGGGCAGAACCTGCTTCTCACCTGGCAGGTGCCTCTCCGGGCAGGAGGTGGAAACTTCCCAGACTTTGTCATCAAATCATCCTGATAGTTCAGAGGCCCTGAATTATTGGTGTGTTTACACTGGGGGGGAGGGGCAGTGGACATGATCCAACTTTCCCTCCTGCATTCACTGTACAGGGCCACTTAGTTACTTATTATATTGGGGGAAAAAATTATCTTCCCTTTCCTGACTGCGTAGGAAAGCTCAGGGCAGCTTGCAGCATAGCTGTAAATCAATACAAAACCAATAAAACATGCTAGCTAGAGAGAGAACAGGTGTCCTATCTAGATCCTACAATGTGTGCGTGGAGGGGAGGGTGTCACTCAGGCGTGCATGCTGAAGGGAACTGCTGGTCTTTGCAAAGTTGGTCTTTGCTCTCTGTTGAGTGTACACGGATTGAAAACAAGATCTGCATCTCCCTTCACATTATGGAGTCTGCTGGATGGATGCAGTCCACCTGCTCTTGTTTTGGTCATATATGAAAAAGCCCCCATCTGCCGAGGCTCACTGTTGAGCTTTCCATCCAGGCTGTGCCTTTGGACCATTTAAGTAGAAATAGTCATGACTGTCGGTGCTCATGTGCAAGAGGGAACCTTCCCTCGGTCACCACTGAGTAATGGCAGCCCACTCCTGTAAGGGGCTGGGGAGGTGGGCGGCTTAAGCCCCAGAAATCTCCAACTGGAAAGTATCAGGAATAAGGTTCCCTTAGAAGCCCTGGAGGCTGGGAGTGGACCTTTTCTCTTTAGGTAGAGCCAGCACAGCCCACGGCTCATTCTAACTTCATCCAAATTCTCAGGCTCTGAGCCTTTCTAGGGATTTATTGTTTTTAAAAGTGCCCACTAAAAAGGTGCACTGTAAAAAAAATATATATGAGAGGATTTCCTTCACAACTTCCTTTTAATTTCTCTGGAGAATCCTCAATGCTGGTTGCAGTGTCTGGGAAGATTTTGTGTACTTTTCATTGTTAAATTGTATTTAAAATAACCTATTATTGTGCATGAGAAAAAAAAATTGCAAAATGTGTCTTGAAAAACCGCAGCACCATCTACTGGGCAAAACCAGCTCCTTCCATAGTCTGCCTTTTTGAACAGCAGCTAAATAGGGTTTTGTAGTTTCAAGCTTGTGGAAAGCTAAATAATCAAATGAATATTTATACACTGCTTTTAAGAAAAGTTGGGGGGGGGGGGAAGAGAGAGAGAGAGAGATGCCAGTAGACACCGGCGGCAGCAATCACTGGGAGAGGCTCTGTTCTGGATTGAAAAGGGGTAGATATTCTTCCTCCACTAAATACGAGGGCCAGCCCTTTAATAATAATGATAACCTTGATAAGGGTGTCACTCCTCTAAACTCCACTGCCCACTCCCCCCACACCTGCCAGCTGCACTGGGGTTCTTTGATCATGTTTTGTGGGGCCAGCAGCCTGTATCAGGCTAGCTAGCTAGCTATATGAATGTGAATGTTGTGGGAAGTCTGGTCCGAAGACCAAAAGATGTCAGAGGGTGGGGGCCAAACAAGATGGCTGACTTGTGAGCTGCCCAGGGGCCGGTGGCTGCCACTGTGGGAGATCTTGTTAATTCCCACTATAAACTACACAAGAAGTGTGTTAAATACAAAGCCTGCCTGCCATTTTAATCTTGTTCCGCCTTAAAATACAGACAAGCTTCCTATTGGTTGCCGCATGTGGGTATTTTAAGGAATGTTATTTGTAAGAAGAAGAACTGGTTCCATTTCCTGCAGAAAAGCTTTATTTCTTTTCTCACAAAATAAATATCACATTCACAAATAGTTAAGGAAGAGGAGAGCTAGTCAAAGCTTGGCAGTCTGTCTTCCTACAGCACAGCACAGTACAGAAAACATAAACTGTGTCTCTAGTGTTTGCGTTAGTAACCATTTTTTTTGAGGGGGGCACTTAAGGCCTCTGGAGAAAATGTAGAAAGAACTCTCCCCAAGTCGGCTCCCGTGAGACCAGACTTTGACAGGACTGACTGGCCTTGAGGGTCCCAGTACCAGGGCAGATTCAGCCTGAGCCCCAGGCCCACTGCTAGGGTCACCTTGGTACAACCCAGGGATTCACTCTGCACCATTAAATATATGTCATGAGTGCTATGGCATCTCCTCCTCCCAGGCCTTAGTCCCCCCCCCCCCAAACTGTGCTGTGCGGCACACACACACCCCGAGTTCTGTTCATTCAATAACCCGGGGAGGAGGTGGACAGAAGGACTTTGTGAGAGAGGAAAATAAATAATTGTGCCAAAAGATACAGGGACGTGATCTCATATCCTTCCACATTGCTCAAGCCAGCAATTTTTACTGGGGCCTGCGCTCTAAAACACAGAGCTCTGTTCACCAAGGGCCTCCCTGTTAGTGGAGGAAGCAGATCGGAAGATATGCTCCTTCCATGGCAGCAAACAGAGCGGTTCAAACACACACAACCCAGAGAGCACGAGAGTGAGTGTGCACGTGTGCACACATGCATTCAAGGGCATGTCAGTTTAAGAAAGAGGCCTATAGCCATATAAGAGGAAGCTTTACTTAAGCCCCCACCTTGTGCAAAGGGGAAAAGGGGGGGTTCCCCTCACAGTGTTCTCTGGTAGCTTTTGCTCTTTGAGTAAGCAGGGCAGAGCTTTTCAAGTCTGAGTGCATTTTTGGCACTTGCATGGTTTCACCATGGACAGTCACTTGTGGGTTGGCACTTCCTGTAGTTGCACTCAAATAAAAATGCACGATGCAGTCTGTGCATCTCTGCTAGAATATGGCTGGGGATGCTCGTCCAAATACACATACCACAGAAAGCAATGCAATGTGGGCAACTGGCATCCACTTGGGGATAGACACTGTGAGGTGCACATCTGGCTGTACAGCAGGCAGGTTTCTGGTGCAAGTGACATGTAAGGAGGTGTCTGTTTATGCGGGCAGAAGTCAGTCCTTTGCTAGCGCAGGGCTACGGTGAAAGAGCCCATTTCCAACGCTCTTTCTAACTGCACCGAATGTGAACCCATTTGCTGTGGAAGGGATCCAGAGGCTGCCTTTTTCTCAGGGGAAATGCTCTTGATCGGAGGCCAAATGCAGCCAAAGCAAAGCAATGATTTCGTTCCACTGATTTCACCGCGAGTAAAAACAGGTGCTTGAACGTCTCCCACTGAGTTCAATGTGTCTTAAATGTGCTTTGTTTTGGACAGATGGTGGTAATGTTTGTTTTAAACATTATACAATACTTTCTAAAGACACAAAGCCATGTTCCAGTAAATGCAGGATGACTAAAATGAAAACTGCATCTTCCCTGCATTCAAGCTGCAGTAGTTCACTACTGCAATACTGCCATGTCTCAATTAACACTATAGGTTGGGGCCAAAACAGACAAGACATTGCTTGAACTTAAAGGGGGGGGGCTGGAGGGCAGCCAGTATCGGACCTGGGGAGAAAGCGGTTAACCCTCCCTCTCCCTGATTTTCCCAACTCAAAGTGGTCTCACAGAAGCTGCTAGTTGCAGCAGAAGGAAAAATGTTATTTCCACTCACCTGGCAAAAAGTCAGAGGAGGTAATTTTTTGCCCAGCAAACGGCACAGGGGCATAAGCGCCTTCTTCCTAGTCCCAGTTCACATCAGCGCCATCCCCACGGCATTTAAAAAGACAGAAGCGCAATGACACCTTTCTTGTCTACTTTGAATGAGACAAGTAAATAATAAACAGTGATTTGAAAGGGCTGTGCGGATGTGGTTGCTTGAGTTCAACAAGAAGCTAGAATCTTATTGTACAGTGCTTGAGGCATCCCCTCTCTCTCTCTCTCTCTCACACACACACACACACACACACACAGCGCCAATTTGCACACTTTCAGCTGTGATCCCCCACTTGCTATTATCCCTTCTCGTTCCTGGGCTCATTCCATTGTACAGCTCACGGTGCTGCCGACACCCTTTGGCACTGTGTCCTAAAGATACTAAAAGCAGAACCACCCCAATTACCCAGCCGTGGCCAAGCAGCAGCAATTGTACAGGTCTGTAAAGCTAGCAGATCTAAAGATTCAAATGGCCCGGCCTTCAAAGGAGTCAGGAGTCACCCTGATCCCGCCCCTGTATCCAGCCTTTCAGTACGAAATTGTTCCCCCGCCAACCAGCATATACTCTTAGCCTAGTTATACACTTCCCATAGAGGAAGCTCCCAGGCACCTTTGACCACCCTGAGTTGACATATCTTGCCATTAACCAGTTCTAATCCATGCTGGGACTTTGTTTCAAAGGCTGGTATCAACAGTGCCTGATTTGGGTTGCATGCCAACTTCAGAAACGGTATCCGGATGCCCATCCCGGCAGAAGAGCACAGCTGGGTTCTTACAGGCCCACATGGCCACTTCCCCTCCGCTGGCTGGACTGGAAGAGGACCGGGTGCTCCCAGCGGTGCCCCCACTGCCACGCCCACGGCCGGAGTAGCGCTCTGCTGCCCAGTTCTTGGCCTCCAGGCGGTGACCCTGTGCAGCGGCCAGGTAGGTAGCCACATTGTTTCTGGTCCTGTAACCCCCTTCACGGTTGCGCCCGAGCAGCATGGAGATATGGGGGTTGCGAGCAGCATAGATGAGGGGGTTGATGGCACCATTGGCCCAGGCCATCCAGCTGGCCACCATGTCCATGGTGGGTGAGAAGGATAAGTGTCCGGTAGCAGCAGCCAGCCCCAGCACACAATAGGGGCCCCAACAACAGATGATGGAGACAATCATGATAAGGACGGTAGTGGCAGTGCGCATCTCGCCATAGAAGCGCAGCAAGTGCCCATAGGTGGTGAGAGGCCGCACCCTGCTCTCCGAGAGCCGCACTGCCCGGCAGATGTTGTAGTGGCAGAAGCACATGAGGGCAAAGGGCAGCAGGTAGCACAGAACTATTAAGGCAGCGCTGTAGGGGGGGCCCAAGCGTGAAGACCCCCAAGGCAGTAGGTACATGCAGTGGTATGCGGCAGGCAGCGGCGCCCCGGATCCTGCTGTGTTGTCTTCCTCCGCCTCATCCTGCTCCTGGGCCAACAGGTACCAAGGCCCGGAAAAGCCGAGCGCCGCCAACCACACAGCGGCCAGGAGCTGGGCAGCTCTCCGGCGCCCCATCTTCCGTTGAGGCTGGCGGACAATGGCACAGTAGCGGTCAAAGGAGAGAAGGGCCATCGTGAGGGTGGCGGCGATGCCCAAGCCCGCGTGCAGGGCGGCGCTGGCCAGGCACAGGCGTTCTCCGAAGAGCCAAGCCCCGCGGGGGCGGCCGCTGAGCAGGCTGAGAAAGGCCAAGGGCAGGCACAGCAAGGCCCCCAAGAGCTCGGAGAGGGACAGCGACAGCACGAAGGCGTTGGTGACCGTCCGAAGCTGGCGGTGCCGGGCGATGACCACCACCACCGCGCCGTTGCCCAGGGCGGAGAGGGCGAAGATCAGCAGCAGGAGCAGCGCCTGGGAGGCCAGCGCGGCCCCCGACCAGCCCCACTGCGCCTCCGCCTCGACGTCACCACCAGGGAGGTCCGGCGCAGACACCTCCCCGCCGCCGCCGCCGCTTTCGTTGCCGCTGGCCTCGGAACTACTGTTGCTCAACAGGCCGGCCACTTCCATCGAGGGAGGTGGTCGCACGGAGGCGCATCCCCGTCTCCGAGGGGCGCTCCGGCAGGCCGCTGCTGCAGGCGCCGAGCACCGGCTGGCGCGTCTGGGTCTCGGGACGTGGCGCAGCAGGGAGGCGGCCGCGCCGCCGGGGCACAGTCGCTCGCCTGCGGAAAGAGCCTGCGTGGCTGGGTTGCCGCTGCCGCCGCTCCTCCGACCCAGCCAGGAGCCTGCCCGCTGGAGGCTGCCTCGGAGGCGCCAGTTCGCGGGGGAGAGCTGCTGCGACGGCCACGGTGCTCCGGCTTGGGAGGCGCCCCTCAGCAGCCACAGCAGCAGCAGCAGCAGCCTCCGCACCGGCCAGCCCGAAAGGTCCTCGGCGCCAAGGCGGGAGGTGGAGGGAGGCCCGGGTCCCCCAGCCGAGGCTGCGCCCGCCGCCGGCTCTCCATTGAGGTGGGCTGCCCCCGGGGAGAGAATCGAGGCGAGTCGGCCGCCGCAGCTCAGCTGCTGCTCGCTCTTTCGCGCAGCCCTTCCAGGTCCGCGTTGCGCCCGGGCTCAGCCGCTGCTGCCTGGTTTCTCTTCCGCGGGAGACCTGCTGCTGCGGGGCTCGAGGAGGACCCGCTGACGTCTCTGCAGCCTGTTGCCCCGGGAAACCACGGCCTTCTTGCGCACTTGCGGCCCGGACCTGCGCTGCTGCCTTCTCTGGGGGAACCCACCCAGGCACGGCACGGCAGCAAAGCGTTCCTGCTGCTGCCTTTGCTTCTGGTGGAGCCCTGGGAGGCTTTGAACAGCGTCAGGCATTCAGCAGGCGCAGATTTTCGGCCATATCTGCACCGTTTGGCCGCCACTGCCAGGCCATGGAGAGGGGGAAAAAACCAAGAAAGGCTGTCTTAGTAGGGGACAGGTATGCGGACTGGGGGGCTGACGGCAGACAGGTGAGTTTAAGAAGAAAGCTGCATCCCGGCTGGCTGAGCAGCATCCCATAGGCTGCCTCCAGTGAACAGAGATAGATGGCAGCACTCCTCCCTCCCGTGGAAAGGGGGAAGGCATTTAGTCGGCTCTGGTTGGCATTGCTTCTCATGGAACAGTCGTGGAAACCCTGAAACTCCATCAACCAGAGGGTGAAGCATGATGTCTGGTCCCACATGCCAGGAGTAAGGCCACATCTAGAGTATTGCCAGTGGCGTCACTAGTGTGCGTGTCACCGTAGTGCAGGGGTGCGTGTCACCCCCCAGCGGAAGGTCGCCGCGTCACCCCCCGCTGCCTCCGTGTCATCCCCCCCACTTCTGCGTCATTCCCCCCCTCCCGGCGCGTCACCTGAGGAGCTGGCAGGCCAAGCCGATTGGGTCTTCGTTCGGCCCTTCTGAGGGCAAGGCTTCGAGCGGTGTTGTGCGCATGCCGCTCGAAGTCTTGCCTGGCCTATTCAGAAGAGGCCGAGGAAGACGCGGCTCGGCCTGCCGGCTCCGGGGGTGACGCGCCAGGATGGGGAGGGTGAGTGTACAGAGGGGTGACGCACTGGGACTCCTGGCGCGTCACCCCCCTGGCGCATCACCCTGTGTGCCCTGCCCCCCCGCCACGCTGCAGTGACGCCAGTGAGTATTGCATCCAGTTCTGGTCGCCACCCACAACTCAGAAAAAGGATATAAAGTGGAACTGGAAAAGTTTTGGAAGAGAGCAAACAAAATGATGAGTGGACTGGGGCACCTCCCTTATGAGGAAAGGCTACAGCATTTGGGGCTCTTCAGTCTAGTAAAAAGGAACCTCGGCGGACACGATGGGAGGTGTATACAATTATGCATGGGATGCAGAGTGGATAGAGGGAAGTTATTTCCCTCTCACAAAACACTGGAACTAAAATTGAGGGGAGGCATCCACTAAAATTGTGTGACGAGAGAATTAGAACAGACAAAAGAAAATATTTCTTTACCCAGCATGTAATTAAAGGCCTGAATTAAAGGGGATTGGACAGATTAATGGAGGAAAAGTCCATCACAGGTTGCAAGCCATAAGCAACCTCCTGGTTTTAGTAGGTTTTCTCTCTATGCCAAGTGCAAGGGAGTGGCAACGGGATACAGGTATCTTGTTGTCTTGAGTGCTCCCTGAGGCATCTGGTGGGGCCAAAGTGAGAGACAGGAAACTGGACTAGATGGGCCCTGGGCCTGATCCAGCAGCCAGGCGCTTCTGAGGTGGTTCTTATGAGCCAGTCACTGCAGCAGCCTCCCCAGCCCCAGTGCTGATGGCCAGAGAAGCACCTGCAGGATGAGCCAAGCAGGTGGCAGAAAGTCGGACCGCAGTGCCACACTGATCTTGGGGAGATGCCACTCACACAGTAGCAAAAGGACGGAAGGCAGCCATGTGAACCAACCACCCAAGTTTCTCTGCGGCAAAAGACAATAGTTTGGGCTCCAGGGCAGAGTGCTCCAGCTGGAAGGATCCCTTTTGCCGGAGAGGGACCAGGACGAGTCACCAGGGGAGCCTCAGCAGCACTCAGGCAAGCCAGGAGCCTGGCTGGGTTGGCTGCCCCCTCTGTCGGCCCGTGTGTGCCAGTCTTGGGAGGAGGCTTGCCAGGACTCAGCCCATGGCTCTCTCGGGATAGCGCTTTCAAGCAAACGAGATCCGACTGCTGAACGAGCACAGAAGCCTCTGGAGGGTTAAAAGGGTCTGAAAAGAAGGAAATGGGGGGAGGGCATTCATCATCGAGGGGCTGGGGTGGATTGTAAGAGAGAGAGAGAGAGAGAGGTGTGGATAGCTTCCATTTGGATACTGAAGAGACTTAAGCCTGATTCACACTAGAGTTCTCCCGGCGCGGATGGCCCTGCCTCTGCCCCTGCGTATGCATTTGTCTATGCGGTTGGAGCTGGGGGAGTGTCTTGCCGCCTGTTGTCCCTCCTTCTGTCCCGCCTTCTTAAGAAAGAGCTGCTGTGATTTGGTGAACAGAAGTGCGCTTCTCCGATTGGTGGGCTGCCGTAGCTTCGCAAGCATTCCCAGCTCTGCAAGCGCAACCGCCTCAAAAGATGAGGGGAAACCATCTTTCCTGCCTCTCCGCAAGCTGCTCCGCAAGCATAAAAACAGCTCCGCAAGACCCTCCGCAGATCCGCAAGGAGCCGGGAAAACTCTAGTGTGAATCAGGCTTTAGGCAGAGGGGGGCAGGCTGCAGCAGAGCCCCAAGGGTAGCCAAGGGGGCCAGTGATGCCCAGGCCTGGTTTAGGGAGGAGAAGTATTGCTTGGCCAGGGAGATGGCCGAGGATGAGAGTGGAAGACCTCAGCCAACTCCAACTCCTCCCAAGGACAAACGCTGCACAGGTGCAAGAAAGGAGGCATCTAAGGGAGGGAGGGAGGGAATGTGATGCCCATGTGATGAAAGGTTAGGAAAACGGAGGCAAGGATCTCGAGTCCCCACTTGTGCCTAAATTTCCATGAATCCAAGCAGAAAATATGAAGCAAAACAGGATTCTTAAGCCAGTAAACTGTGATTAGAAGGCAATTTATTGAGAGGAGAGGAGTACATTTTTCTGGATGATTATGATGAAGACCATTCTGTGTAAGGGGCTTTTCAGGGCCTCATCCAGCTCTTCATGGAACACAGCACTTGTACACTTTCTTGTTCCAACAGGTGTTGAATTGCTCCAGGAACACCCTGCCTGAGCTGCACAGCCGGTGGCGTGGGTAGCAGTAACCCTGACCGCTGTAGCAAGAACCAGCCACATTCCGTTGGGCAGCAGCATCTGCAGGTCCATTCCCTATATACAGAAAGAAGGCAGCACTGATCATTTGTATTTTAAACAAAGGTTCTTTGATGAAAATACAGTCCATGCTCCACCTTGTGCGGAATGTGAGAACCTGCCACATGCTGAGTCAAGCCACTGGCCCACCTGGCCAATACTGTCAACTCTGACTGGCAGCCGCTCTCCAAGGCGCCAGGCAGAGGTTTTCCCCAGAACCTGCTAACGGCACCTTTGAACTGCCACTGACAGGGATGGAACCTGCTACATTCCACGTGCCAGTAAGTTACAGCCCCTTCCCAGACTTTTACTCAGTCCTTGCAGGGAGAGGCAGCCTCATATCGCAGTGGTTGGTTGACAACTAGATGGACTACACAGTGAGAGAGGCAAGTTTTCCTCCACTGCAAGTGGGTGAAGTGTTTGCATGGCCCCCTGAAGGACTCACTCCTTGTCTGAAGCCCCGGTTCAGCTACAGCGTACAAAGACTTAGCCACAGGCTTGCGGTGCAGCTGGGACTTTGGGACGTTCCTGCTTCATCTCTCTCCCCCACCCAGGTCTTTCATTTCTCTACATCCTCCTCCTGCTCTATTTGCGCCATTCATCCCTTTTCCTAAGGATTTTCTCTTTCTCCCTATCTAGAAACCACTTACGTTTAGGGCCTAGTTATGGGGGTAGGTGTTGTGTACAATGCATTACCTTATTTTTTTTATTACTCCCCTTCCCTGTTGTTGCATTTTATTGTTGCAGGCTTAACCTGGGCTCCCTCCTCTTCTCATGCCATTCCATGGAGTTGTGCCACTGCACTTGGTAGATGATTTCTCCTGTGTGTGCAGGTCACATGTCCCTAGACTAGAGCATGCCCAGTAAGCGTCTTCAAGAGCACCTTACAGTAATTAAAGGGCTACACATATTATACAGGCACCAACAATTCTGGAGGGAGAAGCAGGGTCTTCTCCATGTCACAGGTAGCTTTGGGAGGACACAAAAGCTTCCTTCAGGGGAAATCTCGGCTTGTTTTTGTTCTTTTCTGAAAGACTTTGCTAGAGAAGACTTTCCCTGAGATTCCAATTCGATAGCAAATACGCAGGAATGAAGCCAAAGTCTTCTCTCACTTAGAAAGAGGGACAAAAATATTTCCTTCAACTCATCTTTGTTCTCCAAAGCTAACTGCAACTTGGAGAAGACCATTTCTCTTTGAAGCAAGGCTGGAGGGCTAGGAGAAGACCCTGCCTCTCCCTCCAACCTTCTGCTTGTGGCTGATCCTTCTCACTGTTCTTTTACGGATATGTGGTGAGCGGCAGAGAACAACCAGCACCATCATTCCTCCGAAGCTGGGAGTCGAGCTAATGCCGTATGAGAAGTCAGGTGCCTGTGAAAACTGGCGAATCAGTGGCCCATTTATGCTCTGTAATTAATGCTCAGTACATAGCTCTGTAACTGCTTGTGTGTGTGCGACTCAGTCTAGGCTTGGCTGCACAGAGCAGACAGTATTCTAGGACCAGCTAACCCTAAGAATGTGAAGGCTGTGGGGTGTCCCTCAGTTCTGAACCTCCAGTTACTTGAGAGCCTGAGGGTGTGGGAGACAAAACCCTGTGTCTAGGCAGCTAGAATGACCATTGGACTATGATCTATTCTAGTTACTATACAGCCCTGGTGATGCCTTTGCTACCTCAAAAACCAGAACCATTCGGATTTCTTTTCTAATTCTACTCACCTCCTGACATTTGGACCACAGCGTCAGTTGTCTCATCACCAGGCTCAGCTGCCGGTTCTCCCTCCGGATTTGGCTTGGCGTGTACCAAGAATGCAAGAGCAAGGAAGAGGAAAAGAGACTTCATGGTGGGATTCTGACTTGAGATCTCAGACTCACTGACGAGAGACCAGAAGAAGTCTGGAGGACGGGTGAAGGCTGAGGCTCCAGCATCCCTGCATATATACAATTTTTTGTGGCCAACGGCCAAGTCCTTCAGCATAAGGAAGAACTGAGATACAGCTGTGACATGGATGATCAGATGCACACGTCCTTGATCGTCGCTCACATCAAAGCAATTTCCTCAAGGGTTGACATTCCACCTGTTGACTGAAGGCTTACTGAGATAACAGGGTCTTACTCCCCAAGAGAAGAACAAGTGATTACTGGGGGGGGGGGGGGACGACTGCTTCAACTGAAAGTGGAGAGCGGGCATATTTCATATTAGGTACTAGAAAGCAAATGATCCAAGCGACAAATTAGAAGTAGATTTTAAGTTTCCTAAAACAAGGGAGGGGAGTATAAAACCCCCACTGAGGACTAGAAACAAAGCCCCAGCTGAATAAGAGGAGTAAAGGAGAAAGTGGTAATCATGCAGGCAGAAATCTGTCTTTATTTTCTAAGGAGATTTTCTAATAAAAATTACCTAAGAAAATTTTAAGAGACAGATTTTAAATTGCAGACAACCTGATAGATTGTCGTTTTAAAAAAGTGGGTCATGGTGCGAAAGCGTTTGGGAAGCACTGCACTAGCCTGTTTTCAGCTCCATCTTTTGTCTCTGGCCCCTTGGTCCTCAACTTCAGGGATGGAAAACCAAATATTTGCACCGAACATGTGGGACAGGGGACAGTGAGGTTGCACACAACGTCTGAGGCTGACCGGGAGACGGTGCAAGCGACCTCACTGTCCCCATCCCACACGCTTAGCGTGACATCTGAAAAGTACGCTGATGTTATGAAGTGGGGTTCACTGCTTTAAAAATTAAATCAATCAGTCAATTGATCCTGTAGTTTAGTTTGTCTGAACAGGCTTGTGGACCTGACCATTCAAATGTTGATATCTCCCCTAACGGGAGGGATATCTCCCTTTTCACGGGGCTACTTGGCCCAATCCTGCCCTGATATAACAGCTGCTAAGACAATGCTGCTTTTCCATGCGCCCTGCAGTGCTGCTTCCCCCCCCCCCCCCCGCCAACAGGCCACTGTGACATCGTCAGAATGGAGAGCTGCTCCCAGCCCATATACTGCAGTGTTCAAATACAATACTGGACAAGAAATAGCAGGGTATAATTGGCGGTGTCAGTCACTGGTGATGGAAACTGTAGGATCCAAATCCCACTCGAGCATCTGTCTTTTGAAGGAAGGAGGAACTGCTAATGTTTTTCTTTGCTCAAGGAGTGTCCGCTTCTGTCTCAGCAGATGACAGGCAGTGCAGTCCGCCTTTGATAGGGAAGTGAATGAATGGCCCTTCTTTTCCCCAGAGATAGCAGGGTGATGAGACGTGACAGGTGCAAAATGGTAAGAGACACCGAGTCAGATGGGGTGCTGTGGGTTTTTTCCTTGCCCGGAGAAGGGAAGACTGGAAGGATTTGGCTCTGAGCCATGTGATTGCGGCTTCTCAGAGAGCTGATGTGATGGTGGTCCAACTGCTGACCAGCATGTCATGATGAGGAGACAGACATCCCCCCCCCTTGTGTCACGCTTTCCATGCACTCTCAGGTTCCTTGAGGGAAGACCGAGGCATGCTAGGCTAACCTGTCCTGGCTACTCTTGCAACATCTCGGCCCGACTCCTGGGAGAGTGCATGAAATTTACTGCCTTCAGAAATGGATTAGGGCTCCACATCAAGCCCTTCCTCCAGCTTGGGCATCCCTCAGCACTGAAAAGTGTTGCTAGAGGGAGAGACCGGAGTGCCAACTATCCTGGCTGCCCCTGCTCTTCTGCTCTCACTTGCTCACACATCTGTGCAGGTGTGTATATGTACACTTGTGCACACGCACACACACACTCCAAGCCCTTGTAGCATTTAATCCCTAGTGTGGTCCATCAGATATCAAGGAGGCAATTGATGCATAGCTAGGCAGTGTTTTTTAGAAGGTTTTCCTGAAGAAAAAAAGACAAAGCACAACATTGAGCGCTGCGGTCAGAAGCAGTAAGAAACAGAAAGCACTTTCTGACACACACTCCACACGCTAAGAGATGTCCTTAGCGTGAAGAGGCAGGGGCCAGGCAGTTGTGTTGCTTCACTGCCCCATTTCATGTTGGGCATGTTAGCTGTGCTATCTGGGCTTCTTGGTGAGGATGTGAGGGGGAAAGAGGTCACAACGGAAGACGTACCCAGGTAAATTTGAGCCAAGCCAGATCCGTTTTGGACTTTGCAGAGCAGTGCTCCCCAACCACCTCCCAGTAAAGAGATCCCAAAAAAGCCTATAAGCGTCGTCAATGGTGTTGTATGCTACTGAGAAGTCTAGCAGGGATACACTCCCCCTGTCATTGGGGACCATGGCACAGTGGAGTAGGTAAGTAAAAATGCTTTTTTAAAATATAAAAAAGTTTATTTCCCTCTCTATCACTGCCTGGTTACCATCTGGCACACAGCAGAGGCTGTGTCAGCACCGCCACACTCTCTGGGCAGACCCAAGATAAGATTGGGCTGTGAGGAAACCAAAGCCATTTCCGTACCCTCATAACTCGTAGCCGGCGAGACCAGTCGTGAATGAATTTGTCCAGTCCCCCATTAAGACCATCCAAGCTAGTGGCCATCACCACATCCTGTGTGCCAACAAAAATTCCACAGACTAATTATGTGTTGTGTGAAGAAGTATCTCCTTTTGTCCTTCCTAAATCTCGCACCAGTCGGTTTCATTGGATGATCCTTGGTTCTAGTGTTGTCTGAGAACCCGCCCCCTCTCTTCACTATGCCTAATTTTATGTCTCAGTGATGCCCCCCATCACCTGTTTTCAAGCGAAAAAGTCCCACATATTATTATAGCCTTTCTTTGTAAGAAAGGTGCTGCAATGACCACCTTATTGTGGCTGCCCTCTTTTGCAACTTTTCCAGCTCTACAATACCCTCCTTGACGTGAGGTATGGCAACGAGGACTGTACAGTCTTCCAAATGTAGCCACAGCAGAGATTTGTATACGGACCTTATAATATTAGTACTGTAGCCTTATTCTCAGGTCCTTTCCAACTGACCCCGAGCATGAAACTTACCTTCTTCACGACTGCTGCACACACCTGAGTTGGCATTTTCATGGATCTATGGACTTTGACCCCAAGATCTCTTTCCTGGTCTGTCACAGAACAGCTCAGGCCCATCAGTGTGTATACTGCATGGGGATATTTTGCCCCAGTGTGCGTCATTTTACATTTATTTACACTGAGCTGTACTTGTCATTTGGTTGCCCACTCACGTTTGGGGTTGTCCTGAAGGAAGGAAGGAAGCAAAAACATCTGCTTGCTTTTTACCATCTTGAAGAGCTTAGTACAGGGTTTCTCAACCGGTGGTATGCCTACCACCAGGGGTACTTTGGGATACCTGTGGTGGCACTTGGATCGCCACCCCCCCAAACGCCGCTGGGACACCCAAAACCCCGCAAAAAATGTGGCACTTTTGGTGCCGTGTTTTCGCTCCCGAGAGGCTCCGGCTTTTGGCCAAGCCTCTCTGGTGCGAAGAAAACAGCCCAGCTGCCTACCTGGAGCCAATTACCAGCCTCCGGCAGCCTCCTGCACCAAAAACTGGGCCAAAAACCTGGAAGTAAGCAGTGATATCATCGCCGCTTACTTATGGTACTTGGTGTGTAGTGTGGTACACCACGCCGAATACGAACTCCTGGTTTAGTGTCATGTGCAAACTTGGCCACCTCACTGTTTATCCCCAACTCCATAAGCTATGAACAAGTAAAAAGCATCAGTCCCAATACAGATCCTTGGGGGACCTAACTTCTTATTTCCCTCCAATGTAAAACTCGCTCAAGTTTAACAAAAACAGAATAACTGGAAGTGAAAGGTATCTACAAATCCCAAAATGTTTTCTTCCCAGCATCAACACATGTAAAATTTTATGACGACACACAGTGGGTTGAAACAGAGCTGCCATCTGTTCTCCTCTTGGTAACATCTACTAGAACGTGTGCCATGATGTCATCACACGGGGTTTCCCCACCTGCCCGGCCAATCATATGGGACAGAGAAGCACAGGCTGATGATGACATTGGGCATTTCGTGAAAGGAGAGCTGCATAGAGGCAAGACTTCTGTGGCTCTTGTAACCTCCACCCTTCCTCAATGCAGACTGCATCAACACATTCAGCAGAATAGAATAGAAATTAGACGGTAGAATGAACTGCACCACTTCAGCCTGCCAGGGGGGTGGGGGTTACATTTATTTATTTATTTTATTTAAAGAATTTTTACCCCGCCTTTTTCCCCAATTATAATACATAATAAAATACAGTACAATAAAAATTAAAAGAGGTAATTAAAACAAGTACCAGTAAAACAAACAAACTCTAGTGGGTCACCTTATGATTACATTAATTAAAAACATCTATTAAATAGATGTATAAACATTAAATACATCTATTAACCCTTCCCTACATAAACAACCCTATTGCAAGTGAAAGACCACATCGCCACGGACCAGGCTAGGGCTTAAGCTCAACTCTGCAGGGGTGGGGGATTTATTAGGAAGGGTCACCCCTGGAGGCTTAAAGGCTGATCTACACTGCACTTCTCCCGGCATGTCCCAGGCGTGTACAGCTTGTGCAGAGCGGTGTGGCTACCTTTTTAACCGATCGCCATGGAACGCGGGAGAGCTGTGCTCTCCTGAGTTCCGTTGCAATCGGTCATGGACCATGCTCATGATTGAGAGAGGGCGGGATGCGGAGCAAACTGTTTGACCAATGGGATGAGAGGGGGCCTTCAGCCAATCAGAGTGTACATGTTTCAGCCAATCAGCGTTGACCATTATTACAAGGCGGGACAAGCGCATTGAAGAAATTAGTGGAGCCCAGGGCAGCGTTTCAGGGTGGGCCGTCCTGTCCCCTAGGCTCGCGAGCCTCCAGACGCAAACGCAACGCAACCAGAGTTGGTGGAGATCAGCCTTAAGGCTCCTACTGATGGCTCTGAAGATTTCTCTGTCACTTTTGGGTGGCAATTCTGTTGTGTTTCTGGTTGATAGACAGGTATTTTGCTACCATCACTCCTGAATGCTGTCTGCCCTCCTATGAAGCCAAACTGGCTCTTTGGTTTTCTGGGGAGTGGAGGACAATGAGGTTGGGTTCACTGTTTTTGAAGTCCCCTCCCAAAAGGTAAGATGTTCTGAATGTCCACAAGAAAACCCTGCAAGTGCACAGCTCACCCCAATTTACAGGTAATTTTCCACATAAACTTGGAAAGATGCAGTCTTGCTGAGAGAAATCCCACACTGTTAAAATACAGAGGCACCATTACTCATGGTGTAGTATACACTCATTTTTATTGGCCCAATTCAAACAGGGTTTGGAGATTCTTAAAAAAAAATAACTTGAAACATTTGAACAAAGAGGATACTGGAGGAGGGACCAGCAGGCACTGAGCACAATGGCTGCATCCTGGATATTCCACACTCCCTCAAAACATTGTTTTTCTCTAGCCACACTTTTCACCAATTTCAAGATGTTGCTACTTCCAAGATGCATATGTAAAAAACAACAACACCCACCCACAAAAGCAGCAGCAACTGATGTAAAAAGTATACACGTAATCTTCAGCCTGGACCCCCATGACACGACCTGGAAAGCATTGGTCAGCTTCCATTGGTCTAAAATATTCCTGCCGGTGGAGTATACCACTCTGGTCCTATTTTATCTCCATTGGTTACCTGTTTTGTTTCCAACCTCAATTCAAGGTGCTTGGATTTACATCTAAAGCCCCCAACAACTCAAGACCTAGATACCTTAAGAACTGCCTTAGCCTGCATGTACCTCCTCCTCCCTATATACTCCGACATCAGAAGTCCTGCAGCATGTTCGGCTGTTGAGTGAAGCAGAGCAGGTGTCTACAAACACAGCAGGGCCTTTTTGGTTGTGGTGCTAATCCTCTAGAATTCACCATCAAGGAATAAGTAAGAATTGTTTGTTTTATTTTCAGTATCTGGTAAACACTGAGCTTTATAGGTTGGCCTTTAGTGGTAGCAGACAGCAAAGAAAACAAGTGCCCCAAACGAGCTGCTTTTTAGTGACTGATTTGCCGTTATATTGCAAGTATTTTTGTTATTGCTTTTATTGTTTTGCTCACTTTGATTTAAAAAAAAAAATCAGTTCACTCTAATCTGTTTACTCATTGCTACCCACTTTGGCTTATTTTACAAGAACAGTAGGGTATAAATCCCTGGAGTGAATAAATGTATAAAAGGAGTAGGCACCAGAGTTGGAGATAAAGTGTATTAAAAATCTCAAGTTAAAGGTTTTAAACCAAGATGCAATGTTAAGACTGGAGGTCTTAGTCATTAACTCCCTTCCCCCCTTTTTGAAGCAAGATAACAGGTGTTCACTTCTAAACAGGCTTTATTATAAAATATATTCTTTAATTGGGTTACAAATAGAAAAGTTGAAATTGTACCTGTATTGTATTTCAGTAAAACCAAATACATTTTTTAAAAAACTTAGTCGTATTATGAAAGAGGTACAAGAACATTAATGGATATAAAATCACACAAAAGAAAATAAACCACAGAACTGCATGACAGACTTTTGCAAAAACACACACAACCAATCTTTCAGTGGATGATTATTAATCCCATGAAGCAAGAACCTCTCCCCAGGGCAGAAGTTAGAGTTTGGAAAGAAACCACTTGTTGTGGGAGAGAAGCAGGAAGATGGCTAAATACAGGAATTCAGGAGACCCAGTTCGTAACTAAACTGTTGAGAACAAGCTCGAACAGAACTTGCAGACACACACCCTTCTAGGCTTTTATAAAACTACTACTTTTAAAAAAAGAAGCAGCAAATATTAGCACTTATCGCTTCCCAAATGGCAAGATGTGTTTGAATAAATACCCAGCTTTATTAGGATACCCCATTCAACATGCTGGGTTTTATTGGTGATGGTTACTCTGAATGACATACTGTACTTCCCTGCATTGTAAAATGAAATGAGTAGGGTGCAGGGTATGTGGTGTGTCAAGCATGCGAAAATCTACCAGGTGTTAAGTGAGTGGATGCAACTTGAGCAATGATGCAAATTCACAGGGTTGCTACAGAAGGAGGAGGGGAAGTGACATGGAAACAGGAGGGCACAAAACTTCTCTCCATCTGTATTGTGCAAAAGCTTCGCAGCACCTTTTAGAACAGGGGTTCTCAACCTGTGGTACAGGTACCCTAGGGGTACGCGGACCTCTTGCTGGGGTATGCCAAGCCCTGCCCCTTATCTGCCCCATCAGCAGCTAATTGTTAATTAACATGGATTTTAAATTTTAATTATTTTCGGAGCCCTTCTGTCTCTCTGATTTTGGTTGTGGGCTTATTTTTGTACTTTGGAAAATGTGGGGTGGGGGAGGGAGGAGCTGATTTTGGGAAGTGTGACTTGGAGAAAAAAAGATCCTTGCATGTCTGTCTGTCTGTCTGTCGTGTGCGCGCGCGCGCACACACACACACACACACACACAGAGTTAAATAAGACATTTTTCACATTTAAAATTGTTTTAGTACTTTTTTATTTCATTACCTAATTAATTAATTAATTAGCAGTTAATTAGAAGGGGGTACTTCATAAAATTGGACCGAGATAGGGGATACCCGGGCCTCCAAAGGTTGAGAACGCCTGTTTTAGAAGGTTAAAGCACCACTCATTCCCCCGCCCCAAGTGGAGATGCAAAGAATAGCCAATCACAGGATGGCAAGGAGGTGTGGCCAGTGGGCACAAGGGACTGGCAAGAGGGCTAGAAGTCCTTCCTCTTGGCTCATCAAACTTGTTGCGCATATTGCTAATCATCATCATCATCGATATCATGTTTCTCATTGTTCAAAGAGCTTCATACGCATTATCTCAGTCATCCTTATAACAGCCCTGAAAGGCAAGCCAGTATTACTCACATTTTGAGGAGGAGGACTGAGGAGGAGAGAGTAAGTAGTTGCCTAAAATCAGATAGTGAGCTTGTGGCAAGATCCACAGACGTCTTGGTTCACAGCTCAGCCTTCTAATTCAACATACCCCACTAGCACCCAGGACCTTGAGAGTCTTGTACAAAACACTATTACCGTAGTTACCAGGAGGAGAGAAAAGCACCACATCCACTCATCTGAGAACCACTCTTTTGAGCAGGATTATTAGAAAGGCTGAAGCCAAAGGCTGAGGCAGTAGCAGCATCACTTGAGAAAGAAACCATATTTCAGCGGATCTTCCTCCTCAAAAGTGAAAGTCGACGTTCCAGTATAAAAGGATTCTCCAGAGACTTCTACAATAACAGCATTGTGGTCACCACACTTTGTTTCCTGAATCAAAAGAAAAGGATTCAGATTAAGCAGGAAAAAGACACGAGCAGTAACAGAGTTATTGCAGGATCAGCTTCTGCAAGCAACAACAGGGCCGGCCTGTTCATGAAACCGGCTGAGGCCGTTGCCTCAGGCAGCAGAATGACTGCAGGTGCCCATCTCTGTCCATCCACTCGTCCCCACTGCTGCTCCTTCCAAAGCAGGGAGTGGGAGGAGGAGAAGCTCGCACGTGATCAGGTAGGGGGGAGGACAGCACTGGGCATACCGCCTCTGGGTGGGTCCTGGGCAGCAACCAACTACCTGAGATAAAGTACATACTGTACACAGGTTGAAAACGACGGTGGAAATACAAAATTGATCAATACACCACTGAATATGAATCCCACACATAAGCAAAAGAGAGAAAATCCACTGCTAGTAGTGAGAGGCACCTATTAGCCTTTCTTAAAAGTTAACATGACAACAACATGCTGAAATCTGGCCTTCTTCCTAAGGTCAATTGGGAACCCCCCCCCCCCCCATTGGTCCCTTTAGAAATAGAAAGACCATTACCTGCCTGGAAAATATTCAACTCGCCTCCCCATTTTGAGGGCAACAGTAGTAGCTGCATTTGGGAGGGGGGGTCTCTCCCCCTCCTACTGGCAGCAGCAGCTTCAGCAATGCCCATCGCTTTCCTGGCAGCCAGATCCCACCAGTCACTCTTTCTTTTGAACAGAGCACAAAATGACAGCCATTCTAGCAGATAAAGTGAAACCAGTGGAGTATACTCTAAAAAACACACAAATCCAATCTATGGGTCTTTCTGTGGTGATTCTGGGCTCTGTATTACCATTATTATTAGTAAGATATATTATTCAATTATTATATTATGTATTGTTAATATATTGACTAGGTTATAGGACATCGATAGGCAGGAGCGATTTGCTGAGGCAGTGAGGCTTTGTTCTCCTTTAGCTTTCCATCTACTCCACTATATGCTTGCAAACCAAGGTATTCGTACCTCATTGAGAACCCTTACGTTGGCAAGATGCAATGTCTTTCCTTCGAATGTTCTAAAAGCCCGCTTTAGAGCCTCTACTGATAGTAGGAATGAAGGTCAGTGTACTTGCAATAGGGGAGCTATAGAAGATTCATACCATACTCTTTTACACTGCCCTATTTATGATGATTTACGTCAGACCTATTTACACCCTCACTTTCCAGCACATGAAGAGAACACAGATGAACCCTGCATCTGGTCACTATTGGTAACTAGTAAATATTCTGTTTTATCCCTTTTGCTTTGCTTGTCCGTCTGTTTATGTATGCCAATAAAGGTTTATGTATGTATATAGCACAAAATGACCCAATGTACCATTTCCTGACAGGGCAACTGGCAGCAACCATTGACTGGGGAAGTTATCAGTGTTTCAGGTACTACTGCTGCTGCTGCCCACAAAGATGCAGCAGAAAAAAAAATAAGTGGGAGGAACCCCACCAATGTCACTCACTGGGACATCAGTTCCTGGTCACCAATGACAAGCAGGCAAATCATAGCCAATACCAATTCTGATGCAATCAAAGAGATCAGATGACTACTTTTCTTGGTCTATTAGGAGTATTTGATCAGTCCACTAATGCTATTTGACCAGGTCAAAGAAAGGGGTGCAGGAACAGCCCCATGAAGTAAGTAAGTACTATTCCTGTTTTATAAGTGGGGGAATGGAAGCAGAGCACGACTTGCATGCACCTAGAGCAGATCTCAAGACTGGAAGCTGGACCTCCCTCCTATATCCTTGTCCAATGCTCTCCATGACATCAAGGGCTCAAGCTACCCTGTCTCTAAACCTCACCCTCTGTTCTACAACACATAACAAAAGTGTGAAGACAGACCCTATTCACCAGAGAACACTGCAAGGCGCTGCGTCACCAGCTTGACAATACCACAGACCAAGCGAGGCCATCATTTGCAAGATTCAAGATGGCGGCAGTCAAATCTCGTAAGGGTATATGAGGCATGAGGCAGCCTCATGTGCCCCGACGAGATTTGCCCGCCGCCATCTTGAATCTCGTGAGATTTTTGCAATTTTCAAGATGGAGGCGGCCGGGAGACAAGGTAAGGGAAGTGACAGGGGGGCAATTTACCAGTTTTTCCGCTGCCCGTTATCAGCTGCTGATAACGGGGGGCATCTCATATACCCCCAAACTGTGGTCCGCATACCCCTGGGGGTACGCGTACCACAGGTTGAGAACCTCCGGCTTATACAATTAGACACAATTTTTCTAAATGACAGAAAGAAAGGAGGCCAAGATTGCCGCTTGCCTTCACTGCTTTTCCGGTGAACAAGGAGCCAGTTGTGCTGCTTTGGAAGGTTCTGGTTTGGTTCAGCTGAATGAGCCCTTTATGGTATTGTAGGGCAATGCGAGCAGTCACACCGGACCCAGTAGGACTTCGGTCAACCTAGGTCAGAAAGAGACATCTGCTGTTTGGGTTTCACCATCCAGTATCAAGCAAGGCCTTGTATCAAGCCTGCAGTATCAAGCCAAGCCCTCACCAATGTCAACCTAGACAACAAGTCAGACTTGAGACATTCAATACTGGTTCTCCAACCATGAAAGGGGTAGGATACTTTTGGATTTTTCCGTTCAGAGCTAGTTTGATAACTTTTGTGATCAGAACAGGGGTATCATCTCATAGTTTTTCAAGGCCCTACATATATCTCCTGTCCACCCCACCCCCCACCCTCTGGGTATCCCTGCTACAAAACCATTTGGGAACCCATGATACCCTGTTTCCCCTAAAGTAAGACCTACCCTGAAAATAAGACCTACTGTCATTTTTGCATGATTTTTGCTGGCACTCGTCAATATAAGTCCTTCCCGAAAGTAAGACCTAGCTAGGATCATCAGCCAGACGCGACACCCCCCCCCCCCGGCACTGACTGACTTAAGCTTCATTCTTTCCCGAGGGTGCAAGGCTCTGCAAGGCCTGCATTGGAGTCCTTCACCATAGAGACGACGTGCTAGAGAGGCCTGCAAGGAGGCTGCAACCTTGCAGAGTCTCTCTAGCATTTCGTCTCCATGGGGAGGACTCGAGAACAGGCCGTATACAGGCCTTGCAGAGGCTTGCACCCTCCAGAAAAGAATGAAGCTTTAATCGGTCAAAGTAAGTGCCGGGGGGTCGCGCCACAGGTTGGGAAAATAAGACCTCCCTGAAAATAAGACCTACTGCATTTTTTGGCGCCAAAATTAATATAAGACACTGTCTAATTTTTGGGGAAACACGGTAGAAGGGCCAAAATGCAGCTTCTCTTCTTGCCCATCTAGAGATGCAGCATGTTTTTCTACCTGTGCGTCTGCAAACACACATATGTTGCTTGTTGGTTCATCGCTAAATGCGTCTTTTCCATCTGTCAATATAGTCCCATAAATGAAAGCCGTATCTTCAATGATGGGATGATTAACTTTGAACTAGAATGAAAAACCATTTTACACATTTATTAAGACGTGACCAGAGAAGTGCAGCAAAGTAATTAGCCATCGCATAGCTACCTCTTCTTTTAGGCGTGGACAATAACTACTATTCTGCAATGCAGAACTGTGCCTGTACAGTATTTTCTCTACAGGGAATACCAGCTGACCCACATTTGTGTGTATTAGCAAGTTCTCTCTAAACGAAGTCTTTACACCTGCCACATGCAGTAGCAGTTACATCTCACATCCTAATTGCAAGATTTTTCTTTTTTCTGACATCAGTTTGGAGATTTAGAACAAAATAGGACCAAGATAAAGATAAATCTGCCATGGATGAGCATTTTGCCAAAGGCACAGCTCCTGGCTCTTCCGCCCTGTCCTCAGAGAAGGAGGGGCCCCCAGTCCTGGGAGAAGGAGTGAGGAAACAGGCAATGGAACATCCAACTGCCACTAGCTGGGGCAGCGAGATAGGTAGAAAACAACTAGCAACCCAGTGAGAAACGGGGAAGGCAAGGCCACTCCACAGAAATGCTATTGTGTCGGGGGGGGGGTGGGTGTTGTAGAAAGGGTTGCAAAGTATTGTTCTGCATTATTGTTATGTAAGTCACCTTGATGAGTAACAGATTGAAGGGCAGGGCAGAAATCAAGCATACAAAAAAATTGTGGTTTGGGTAACATGGTAGCATAAACATAATTTTTGTTGTTGTTCAGTCGTTAAGTCGTGTCCGACCCTTCATGATCCCATGAACCACATCCCGCCAGGCCTTCCTGTCCTCCACTATCTTCCTGAGTTTGCTCATTTTCATGTTCGTTGTATCGGTGATGCTGTCTAACCATCTCCTCCTTTGCCTTCCCCTTCTCCTTTTGAAAAGTGTCATATTAAGATCAGCTTAAAACAGGGGCAAAGAAAATCATGGGGGGGGGGGTCATGTGTATGGAGAATATAATTAAAAGGACATGCTGTACAATCAGGACAGAACACTGGAAACAGGCAGTCGTCGTATTGAGGTCAGGCAATTAAGGACCAGCTAAACGTATTATGCTGGAAGTCACCAGAGAAAACGTATGGATGCCGGAAAACTGGTCTACTTTGATCCTAGGTAAAGGTAAAGGTATCCCTTGACAATTAAGTTCAGTCGTGTCCAACTCTAGGGAGCGGTGCTCATCTCCGTTTCAAAGCCGAAGAGCCAGCGCTGTCCGAAGACGTTTCCATGGTCATGTGGCCGGCATGACTCAACACTGAGGCGCATGGAACGCTGTTACCATCCCGCTGACGCGGTATCTATTAATCTACTTGCAATTTCTTGCTTTCGAACTGCTAGGTTGGCAGGAGACTTTGATCCTAGCAGCCACCCAATAAGGAGGTGGGGGGCAGGTATGTGCACTACCCACTTGCACCTGAGTAAGCAGGTAACATGCGCAATCTCACTGTTAGACTGCGGCTCTTTTCTGTGAACTACGAGGGGGGTGGGGTTACCTCACCTGCCGCACTCACACTGCACATCCGGGGGGGGGGGGGGCAAGAGGCTACAGCCAGCCTGAAGTCATTTTAGTTATTGCTGGAGACTTTCTGGGACTTTTCCCGCCTACTCCCTAGCACCTAATATTGCAGTTTCCCCTCATGTTCCTATGCCTGTTACTGGGCAAGTGGTTCAATCCTATCTAGTAAAATAATGGCGTACATTAACTGCAATGTCAAAAAATATATATTTGATGTCTCTTAACAGTCCACACACAGTGATGGGCATCCGCTGCGTCAAGAGATAAACCTTCCCCTCAGCATTCTGTCCTCTGCCAACGTGTCCCAGGTTCATCCACAGCAACTGGTCGTTTGGGGCAAGTGAGAATTGCTTCCAGGAGACCTGAAGCTTTACGGAAGCTTTTACTTCCTCTTTTGTTTACGCCAGAAATGACTAACAAGGCCAAGCAGGTTAGTAATGCAAGGATGATAACAACTCACAGGCTTAATTGCAAAGCTCCATCTGGCTTACTTGGGCAATATGGGAAAGACTCACTGTACCTGAGTCTTCACTGCTTCAGTGACTGCTGATGCTGCATCAACAAGATCTTGAAGCCTCGAAGAAGAAACATCGAGCCCCAATTGCTCAGCACTGAGAAATGCATAGAAAGTGCCACCATACCCAACATCAACCACCAGTTTACCATAGCCAGGAACATCAACGGGGACATCTGAGAATCAAGCACAAAAGAATTACTGTGCGTGTTACTCACAACTATTTTTTTACTCTAGCATCTGCATGGCCTACCTCCTCCTTATGGCAGAGATCAGCAGTCATCTGGCTCACATGGAGCTTGGCATGGGAGGCAAAGCCTCCCATCCAATTTGCCGCGTGCCGGACAGGGCATGGCAGACCCGCCTGCCCAGGCTCGCAACGGCACAGTAAACTTCACCTCCCAAGCTGAGCTCTGCGCAGTAGCTTTCAGCTTGGCAACCCGGAAGTTCAGTGATGACATCATCACTGAACATCCAGCCCCTTTGCCTGAAGGGTTGCCGACCCCTGCCTTATGATAACCAGAAGCAGAGAGATCAATTAACTGACTTAATTTAATACAGCCATGGTTCCCAAACTGTGCACCACAGCGCTGCAGCAAACTCAAAAGGAAGCCACAGGATATTTTAAATATCACTGAGAAGTGTCATAAAAAAGTACAATTGGCCTAGGCGCACCATGAACAGAAAACGATTTGGAACCTCTGCAATAGAGGATTCTTTTTCATGTAGTATATGGCTTTGTTAGTGTGTATATATTTATGTACTTCTAATTTTAATTAGTAGGTAGTTCGTTTTTCTGTTTTGTAATTTTGTGTTGTAGTATGATTGATTTTAATAAAAAATCTATTTCAACTGTAGCAACATGTTGCTCATGTAGCCCAATGATCAACTTGGGAGTCTGGGGCTTTTTTGCTGCCTGAAGCAAAAAAGCCATTAGGAAAAACTTGATGGATGTTATTAGAAATACTGGCCAAAAGAGTCCAAACATTGACACTGAACTCCTGAACGGCATTCTTTAAAAGGTACAAGATGTTCTGCAGCAGCCCCAAGAGCACAAGAACAGAAATTGCTCCCAGAGATGACAGGAGGGGAATTATAGTCGCTCAACAATTTTTCTAAAATACTGGGAGAGCAAGCATAAAGTAGTTGATTAAAATGGAAGTCTACATGCATTTAACAATAAAACATACAGCTCACGACTAGGGCATTTGTGAGAGGCGATGTCATACGGAGAGGTGTTCCATCCAAGATGCTAAGTTACTGCCCGAGTATAGCAGAAAACAGAGTTAGCCATGTTAGTCAAACTCAAACCTCACCAATTCTACAAGGGAAGCAAGCGCACGGCCCCCCACAAGTAAAAGCAGTTTTGGTTGGCGCTTTTTCTGATGCACAAGATACTACAGAATTCCAGGCTCCAGATTCCCGGGAGAGGGACCGAGTATTGAAGGGGTTGCAAGTCTGCGGTGCAGACTTCGCTTTGCTTCTAACGGAAGATACAGTCGCAGAGAAACCTGCAGAGCCGCGGCCGGAACAGCCCTAGGCGGGGTCCCTGGCAGCTCAAGCGCGCCTGCGGAGGGCCCGTACCGGTGGCGGCGGCGAAGGCAGGCACGCTGCGGAAGCTGACTCGGCTGCCGCTGCGCCGCCCATCCCAGGAGGCCGAGGCGGCGACGGGCCCGCAGGGGCAGTGGATGGTGACGGGGGCAGGGCCGGAGGCCGACGGCGGCGGGCAGAGGCCGTAGTCGAAGGCAAAGCGGGCCAGGCAGAGGACGGCGTGGCCGCACATGGCGCTGGCGCCCTGGTTGTGCACGAAGAGGGCGCCGAAGGCCGCCTCGGGCAGCTCGCTGGGCACCAGCACCGCCCCGTACATGTCGCGGTGCCCGCGGGGCTCGTGCATCAGCAGCCGCCGGGCGCGCTCCAGCCCGGGCGAGGAGAGCAGCAGGCGCCGCCGCGCCAGCAGGGGCAGCCCGGGCGCCGCCAGGGGCTCCAGTGGACCCAGCCCGCCCGGCACCACAATGCGCAGCGGCTCCCCGCCCGCGTGCATCTCCACTGTGCGGATGGCGGAGCCGCCGGGCGGCAGCCAAGCAGCAGGAGCCGGGGAAGCAGCCATGCCTGGAGGAGTGGGCGCGAGCAGGGGAGGCCGGCGGCGATTGGCCAGCCGAGAACGTTCTATCTACAGGATTGGCCAGATAAACCCCTTTCACCCATTGAGGGCGAAGGAGGAGCTAGAACTGGACTAGAGTACCAGTTCTATCTTTATGGATATTTGATGGACGCCTGAAATTAAACGGGTTGTCAACTCTTCAGTTGCTGCTGCTGCTGCTGCTATTGTCTAATGGCGCGGCACATTCTTTGTGCGCGCGTGTACATGAATGCGCGCGCACACACAGCGCTTTCCAGCCACGACTGGCTCCCAAAGGTGCTTTAAAAAAAAGGGAACCCAAAATAAGTTGTTGTTGTTGTTCAGTCGTTAAGTCGTGTCCGACCCTTCGTGATCCCATGAACCATATCCGGCCAGGCCTTCCTGTCCTCCATCATCTTCCTGAGTTCGCTCATTTTCATGTTCGTTGCATCGGTGATGCTGTCTAACCATCTCATCCTTTGCCTTCCCCTTCTCCTTTTGCCTTCAATCTTTCCCAGCATCAGAGTCTTCTCCAGAGACTCCTCTCTTCGCATTAGGTGGCCAAAATATTTGAGTTTCAGCCTTAGTACCTGTCCTTCCAGGGAACAGTCAGGGTTGATTTCATTTAGAATTGACTGATTTGATCTCCTAGCAGTCCAAGGGACTCTCAGGAGTCTTCTCCAGCACCACAGTTCAAAAGCATCTATTCTTCGGCGCTCAGCCTTCCTTATGGTCCAACTCTCGCAACCATACATTGCTACTGGGAACACCATCGCCCTGACTATACGAACTTTTGTTGGCATGGTGATATCTCTGCTTTTTATTATGCTGTCTAAGTTTGCCATAGCTTTCCTTCCAAGGAGTAAGCGTCTTTTAATTTCATGGCTGCTGTCTCCGTCTGCAGTGATCTTGGAACCCAGAAAAGTAAAATCTGTTACTGCTTCCATTTCTGCCCCTTCTATTTGCCAGGAATTGATGGGACCCGATGCCATGATCTTAGTTTTATTAATGTTGAGTTTCAAGCCAACTTTTGCACTCTCCTCTTTCACCCTCATCAAGAGGCTCTTTAGTTCTTCTTCACTTTCTGCCATTAGGGTGGTATCGTCTGCATATCTGAGGTTGTTGATATTTCTCCCAGCAATCTTGATTCCGGCTTGTGATTCATTCAGCCCTGCATTTCTCATAATGTACTCTGCATATAAGTTAAATAAGCAGGGTGACAATATACAGCCTTGCCGTACTCCCTTCCCAATTTTGAACCAATCAGTTGTTCCATGGCCGGTTCGAACTGTTGCTTCTTGACCCGCATACAGGTTTCTCAGGAGACAGGTAAGGTGGTCTGGTACTCCCATCTCTTTAAGAATTTGCCACAGTTTGTTGTGATCCACACAATCAAAGGCTTTTGCGTAGTCAATGAAGCAGAAGTAGGTGTTTTTTTGGAACTCTCGGGCTTTCTCCATGATCCACCGCATGTTGGCAATTTGATCTCTAGTTCCTCTGCCTCTTCGAAACCCAGCTTGTACGTCCGGTAGTTCTCGGTCCACGTACTGCTGAAGCCTAGCTTGTAGGATTTTGAGCATAACCTTGCTAGAATGTGAAATGAGTGCAATTGTAAGGTAGTTTGAACACTCTTTGGCACTGCCCTTCTTTGGAATTGGAACGTAAACTGACCTTTTCCAATCCTTTGGCCACTGCTGAGTTTTCCAAATTTGTTGGCATATTGAGTGCAGCACTTTCACAGCATCATCATTTAGGATTTTAAGTAGCTCAGCTGGGATATTATCATCTCCACTAGCTTTGTTGTTAGTAATGCTACCTAAGGCCCACTTGACTTCACTCTCTAGGATGTCCGGCTCTGGGTCAGTGACCACACCAGCGTGGTCATCAGGAACATTAAGATCTTTCTTGTATAGTTCTTCTGTGTATTCTTGCCATCTCTTCTTAATCTCTTCTGCTTCTGTTAGGTCCTTGCCTTTTTTGTCCTTTATCATGCCCATCTTTGCACAAAACGTTCCCTTGATATCTCCAATTTTCTTGAAGAGATCTCTAGTCCTCCCCATTCTGTTGTTTTCCTCGATTTCCCTGCATTGTTCATTTACGAAGGCCTTCTTATCTCTCCTTGCTATTCTCTGGAACTCTGCATTCAGTTGTTTATATCTTTCCCTTTCACCTTTGCTTTTTGCATTCCTTCTTTCCACAGCTATTTGTAAAGCCTCATCTGACAGCCACTTTGCTTTCTTGCATTTCTTTTTCTTTGGGATGGTTTTAGTTGCTGCCTCCTGTACAATGTTACGAACTTCCGTCCATAGTTCTTCAGGCACTCTGTCTACCAGGTCTAATGCCCTAAATCTATTCTTCACCTCCACTGTATACTCAAAATAAGTAGACTCCATAATAACCATGTCCCACTACTACACAAGGATAAGGGTACGCGGACCTGCAGGAAATGGCTCTTTCGACAGAATCCTTCGCGTCCTCCTCCACTCTTCATATGTAATGTAAATGCCTGTAAATGTAATGTAATGTAAATGTAACGGTGCTTACTGATGCTAAAGATTGGAGGGAGACCAGTAGCGATTTTCAATTGTTCCCGGAAGCTCAAGCTATCCGCCACTCTACTCTTTTTTCAATGCTATGAGCGCACAACGAAGAGGCGCCCCAGAAGGCCGCGCCCCCTTCTCCTCTCGCAGCGGAGGGAGGGCCTTAAGTGAGGCGGAGCCAAGAGCAGACAGCGGGGAATGAAGAGGTTTCTGACGCCCACTGGGGGGCGTGGCTATACGAGGCGGACCTGCTGATCAATGAGGCCCTTTGCAAAGAGTCCGAGCGGAAGTGACGTGCGGGGAGCGCTGGTGGGTGGTCGCTCTCTTCGCGGGCCCGGATATGGTCGGCCTACTCAGAAGCGGCTGAAGCAAGATGGGTGAGTTGGGCCGCTTTTCTTCCCCTCGCCGCCCGAGCTTGTTCTTCTCGCTTTGGAAAACTTGCCAGGCTGCCCCACCCAGTGCCGTAAAAGCAGCGAAACCTGTGGGGCGCGCGGCCCTTCTGTCATTTTCAAGAAGCTGCCTCCGCAGTTGGTCTTCTTTGTGTGTGTGTGTGTGTGTGTGTACACATAAAGATACGTGTCAATCGGTATACTGTAGAGACTGATTGCGGCCCAAAAACCATAAAAGGTCAGAGGCCGCAATAGATGTGCAGAACCCCGAAGTATACAAGAGAAGCCACCGTTCCTGCAAGCGGGTACCAGGTCCTCCGAGTACACACGTGCGGACTGTATTCGTGTCTCACGCATGTACAGTCAAGACGTGTCAGAAAGGGGAGTGGCCTAGACCCCTTACTTGACATAACTTGTGACTGAGCCAAAGGCATACAGTTAAAATGCATGGAGGTCCTTTTGCAAATTATGTTGAATGTGCATGAGAAGGAGGGGTTGGGACCAGCAAACTGATGTGGTCATGTTTGTCCCCTGTAATTCTTGCTGTGCTGTGCCCCTGGTTGTGACTCTCCCCATTGTTCTCAAGCTCGACCCCCTCCCCTCGTGGTGCTATATTTATGTTCTGTTTCGGAATAGTTTTTACAGGGAAGCCTGTGTGTGTGCATAGGCAAAGATTTCAGGATGAACTTCTAGGTTTCAGTGTGGTACAAGTTGTGTACAGTGGTACAAGTTGGGTGGGAGCAGCATGCATGAAGTTACAGAAAATAACACTTGTGGTCTTCTATTTATTTATTTTTGTGAAAGTTGTGGATATTCAGCCAGGCTGCCTTGGACTCTATTGTGGGAGAACAGTGGAAATTATAAATGGCACTGAAATTCAAGGCGATTGTGGGGTAAGTGCAAGACTGAAAGACTCCTGAGTATTTGAAACTAATGTAGAGTAAGATTTTGGCTTGAAGGGAAGCCCTTGTACCCTTCACAAAACGTTGTGTTCAGTTTTCTGCATAGCTGAGTGAGGCGACTTAGATGGCTTAAGTGACAGCACGCCATGCTTTAAATCTTCTGTGTGTGGACAAGTATATCGTCGTTTTAGTTTGTTATACTTATATTCTACCTTGTTTTGTAGGTAACTTAAAGCAATCTTGTCAGTCATAACTGTTGGCCTCTGAAGGTCTCACAGCCCAATCCTGTGCAAGATGTGGCCACTGGCCGCCACATCCTATCCCGATCCCCAGCTGCCCCGGGGCAGCCCGGGAGCACCTCAAGGGAAGGGTGGACAATCGTCCCCTGTGTACATTCCCCTCTGGAGCTGGTGTACATTCGAGGCCAGCCTGTAAGGCTGCACCGGGCCGGGAAAGGGCTTGGGATATCAGTGGAGATCGCCGCCTATATCCCTGCCCTCTCCCCGCCATTGGCCGCCCTCCCTCGCAGCCTGGTCTACCCTGCCCCGGCCAGTGCAGGGTTTACGTAGTCCAGCAGATGCAGGGACAGCACGCCGGGGAGAGAGGGCCTCTGCACCAGCGATCCTTACTCTCCAGGTGCCGTCAACATGCTTTACTTTGCATTTACTACACTCCGCGCTGCAGGAGCGCCCGCTCCTCTGGCGCTACACAGGATTGCACCGTCAGTCTGTGTAATGGGTATGGCTGGTAAACTAAAAATAATCCCATTTTGCTCATTAACATTTCTTCCTATTTTATTCCCCCTTTCTCCAAAATATAGCTCTTTCACTCCGTGTACTTCATTCCGATATGTTCACCTTCCATGCCACTTCTAAAACCATAAAAAACAAGCCTTAGAACTTTATTTTCTGTATTTCTTTTTAAAGGTATACCTAAGCTATAGAGGCCTGCTATGGGGGGGGGGGGGTTCCTCCAGACCCAGCTGGTGGAGCAGCAGGAAGCTTGCTTGCCTCTCCCCCTCTCCTGCTGACAGGGCAGTTGGAACATAATGATGGTTTTTGGAGAGGCAGGTCCACAATACATGACAGAAGCATAGGAATTTGACCTGGCCTGTGATCTGTTGACTCTTGAATGCTTACTTGCTGTATAACCACTTAGACTGCAATTGTATATATTCTTACATGGGAGTAAACCCCACTGAACATAGAGGTTCTGTGTTTTGAATAAACGTGCCTACTGTTACACTGTTAGAGCGACTTCAGATTTGTAGCAGATTGCACTGACTGTGCAGTCTTGCGCAGCTCTTTGCCGGGTATCGTAAACACGCGGTAAAGCACATTTTTGACACCCGGAGTGTAAGGGCTGCTGGGAACGGAGGCCAGCAGCCCATGCTCTGCCATGCAAGTCTTGCACCAATTGGTGCAGGGGCGGGGGGAGGTGGACCAGGCGGCGAGGGAGCATGACACGGGCCAGGAGGGGGCGGGGATATCGGCAGCAAGCTCAACTGATATCCAGTGGCATAGATAGCCTCGCCTGGGGGGGCGGCACCCACATGACACCCCCATGACATCACAAGCCCCGCCCTGCTCATGATGTCACAAGCTCTGCCCCTCAGATGGGTTTTCCGGCAGGAAACACCCCCCCCCCCAGGCGTTTTTTGGCCTGAAAACTGCTACTAGGGGCCCAGGCAGGCAGGGGGTGACTCCTTTCCCCTCTCACTGTGCCAAAAAAGTGCCTTTTTGCTGCCGCCACCCTGCCACCAAATTGCCCCCAAAATGGCGGCTTCTGCACCCCACATGCCGCCTGGGGGCTGTCCACCCCCCCTTTCCTATGCCACTGCCAATATTCCGAGCCTGTTCCTGGCCCTGGATGCCCTTAACCGCCACCCCGGATATACACTGACGTACATCCAAGGAGGTCCATTGGGGCAGCCCTACACCCGGGGAAGGGGACAAACAGTGATGTGAACACATTTTGGGCTGACCTGCTTGTCCATTAACTGTGGCATATTTTTAAGTCCTGTTCACTTGTCTGTATCCCTGTCCTACAGGGACAGAAAATACTGTAGTACCTACTACAGAAAATACCGTAGTAACATTTTGATAAATGTTTTCAATGCAACTCTCCAGGTGTGTCCGCGAGGTCAAAGAACAGATGCCCGCAAAATTTGTCAAGAATGTACCGGATCGCCAGAACGCTACGATTGGCTGTACCTGGGGTTTATGGCCATGCTTCCTCTGATCTTGCATTGGTTCTTCATTGAATGGTATTCCGGGAAGAAGAGGTAAAGATTTCTTGGCACCACCAGACGGGAGAGACATTGGTTATTTACAAGAATGTGTCTGTAGTTTCTTACCCATCTTCTAAAACAGGTTCTCAACCCCTTTGGCGCGGCGTACCACCTCCGTGGCCGCCATCACTCCTGGCTCCTGCAGTCTCTTGGGGCGAAGAGAGGATTGAGGGAGAGATTAATGTCAGGCTGCCCACTCCTCTGACATCTCCCTCAGTGTTTCTCTCTCCTCAGCTATCTTCATGTGTGTCCTTCTCCCTCGTCGTGGCTCCCTTGGTCTCCCTCTTCCCCAGCCTCCTCCCCCAAGGTTCGCCTACTCTGCTGCTGGCTCCTCAGTGGCTGCTTCTCCATCCCTCCAGTCCACTCACGTCTCGCTGCATCTCTTTCTCCCCCCCCCCCCCCGCATCTGCTCACCCCAGTAGTGGCACTCTCTGACCTTTTCTGGCCGCCACTCGCCTATAAGCTACAGCACTCCTGTGCATGTCTACTCGGCAGTAAGTTCCACTAAATTCAGTGAGTGTTACTGCCAGGTGAGTGCATTGAATTTTAGTCTAGTCTCTTCTCCCCTCCCTCCAGCCCTTTTCCCGCTTGCAGGCTGTTTAGACGTTCCGCCAGGCTTCAGGCTGCCAGCACAGTTAAGCAGCAGACAAAGCCAGAGGAACAGGGCGCCCTCCCCTGCTCTGAGGGTGTGGGGATCCCCCACGAAAGGGGCTGGGGTGGGATATGCAGTGGTGGTTTCCCAGTTGGCTCCTTTCCTTCAACTCCACGGTAGAGGGGTGGGTGGGTGGCTGTCCACACATGTACACGTCTGTTGCGAGGAACGTCTCTTCCCTGCCTCTGTTTCTCTTTTTTTCACTTTGAAATCGTTTCCTCCTCCTCTATCCTACCTTTCCTCCCCCTCCCCCCCCTTTTATTTTTCAGGATCATTATCTTGCAATCATCCAGCCTTTCCACCCCTTCTCCCTATTTTCTCATCCTCCATGTTTCACAATCTGCACCTAAGTCTCTAAACTATTTCACTCTTGTCTAATTTTTTAAAAACGCATAAAAACACTTGTACTTTGCCGTGTGTGCGTGCGCGCTGCCTTACAGGATTACATCAGGATAATTCATATGAAGTGCAGTACTCAAAGTGCCTCAATGCATTGTTACTCAATGCATTGTTACTCAATGCAACTCAATGCATTGTTAGAGCATTCACGGAAAGTCACGTTTCGCACAGCTGGAGATTCACCTTGGCCAGCATTCACCCATCTTCTTTTCAACAGCTGCCGTTCATATTTGGGGCTTGTTTCTCCCTCTCCAGCTCCAGCGCGTTGTTCCAGCACATCACTGCTTTAATTGAATGCACTGCGGCAGCAATCATCACTCTGCTTGTGAGCGACCCGGTGGGCTCTCTGCATATCCGCTCCTGCAAGGTGCAGATGCTTTCTGACTGGTACACGATGCTTTATAATCCAAGTCCGGATTACGTCACCACAATTCACTGCACTCATGAAGCAGTTTATCCTCTGTGAGTATGACACTTACTGCCTTGTCGGTAGTCTTTGTACGATGCTGAGTTTTGGAATGTTGAGAGTTTTGTAAACCTATCCACTAAAGTCAGTATTCCAGGTGTTTGGATTCTATGCATATTTACTCAGAAGTAAGTCCCACGGTGTTACGGGCAGTTCCCCCCCCCCCCAGTGGGCCCTCGCTATCCACGGGGGATCCATTCCGGATCCCCCTCCCAGGGATAGTGAGGATTCGCGGATACTGGGGTCCACGCTAAAAATGCTGTTAAAGAAAGAAGTTCCCCAATTGGGTCATTCCATGTCAAATCAACCAATGAAAAATCCATTTTGGAACTTGATGTCATGGATTTTGTTCATTTTTGGTACATTTGTACCTTATGAGATGTTTAAAAATATTTTTTTTTAGATTTTTTTGTCCACCCTTTTTGAGATATTGAATTTTCAAAATTGCCTAAAAACGCCAAAATTCACTTGTCACCATACCGTCAAACGCCATTTACAAGATAACTATGAAAGCTACAGACATGGGACATGTGTCAGTTTAAAGCGTATGATTAGGGCTTCCATTTGATATACAACATGCAGGAAAGGTGCAGAAAAGAGCGACCAGATTGATTCGTGGGCTGGAGCACCTCCCTTATGAGGAAAGGCTACAGCGTCTGGGGCTTTTCAGCCTAGAAAAAAGGTGCCTGAAGGGGGACATGATTGAGACGTATAAAATTATGCATGGGATGGAGAGAGTGGATAGAGGGAAATTCTTCTCCCTCTCGCACAACACCAGAACCAGGGGACATGCACTAAAATTGAGTGGAGGGAGAGTTAGAACGGACAAAAGAAAATATTTCTTTACCCAGCGTGTAATTCATCTGTGGAACTCCTTGCCACAGGATGTGGTGATGGCACCTGGCCTAGATGCCTTTAAAAGGGGTTTGGACAGATTCATGGAGGAAAAGACCATCACAGGTTACAAGCCATAAGCAACCTCCTGGTTTTAGAAGTGGGTTTTCTCTGTGCCAGGTGCAGGGGAGTGACAAAGGGAAACAGGTTATCTTGTTCGCTGTGTGCTCCCTGAGGCATCTGGTGGGGCCACTGTGTGATACAGGAAGCTGGACTAGATGGGCTTTTGGCCTGATCCAGCAGGGCTCTTCTTGTGTTCTTATGTTAACATGACACAATTGTAAATTTTCAAGAAATTCAAAAATATTCAAATAATATTTATTTTGAATTTTTGGAAAATGGTTTTTTTTAAATTTTCAAAAACATTACACTTAAAGGTATATGTCTTGTAGCCAATCAGTCAAAATTTCAAGGTGATATCTCAATGGTATCATACAAAAATTAAATATTCTTTTTGGCAGTGACAAGGAATTAAACCCCTCAAGTCCATTTTTCTGCAATTTATATTGATAAAATTATGTGGTAAACTGAAATGAATCCAAAAATTTATAACAGGATTTTTACGGAGACTGAGGTGTGTATGTGTGTGGGGGGGGGGCGAGATAGGGCAGGGGCAGGCTATCTTTGCAAAGGAACTGTTCAAAACATGCGAGACAAACCCTGACATGTTTGTGCCTTCCCCCACGTTACCTTCCAGTCAGCTTAGTTGTAGTCTGGCTCTCTGTGTGTGCACTTCAGTTCATTTGGACAGTGTGTTTTTAGTGAAGCTTTCTAGGACATTTATTAACTGTTTGATAATTACATGATTTGAAACATGGAGGAGAATAAGTGGTCAAAAAACTGTTGCAACCCTTTTAAAAATGGGGGGGGGGCACTGAGTTAGTAAAGACTTGAGGAAAGTACTATAACTGATTGGATGGTTTCACTAAATAGTGAAATCAAACCACACATGAAAGTATGCACTTCGTGCAGATTGCAGTTAGGAAAAGAGAAGCCTTGTCAGATGGAAAACAATATACTTGAAAAGGAAATTCCTCCTGAGAATTATGAGATTCCTGGTCTTAGTCATATTAAGGAGTCTGAGTATTTGGACCCTGATACAGCTTTAAGCCACTTAAATGCCTTTTTGACCTCCCTTGGTGAATCTCCGGTGTGCAAGAAGAAAGTACAGGTGGGCCCCCATATCCACTGATTCTCTATCCACGGTTTCAGTTATCCACGGATCGTGGGGACCCCCCCAGGCTTTTACTTTTTTCCCAGTAAGCTTCATTTCTTTAAAGAAACAGAAGAAGCAGCCTCTGGCTGCTTATTACAGGCAAGTAGAACGAGACTAAGTCCTAGAGAGGCTCTGCAAGGTTAACAGAAACCTTGCAGAGCCGCTCTAGGACTTAGTCTCTTTCTACTTGCCTGCAATGGAGGCTGCTTCTCTGTTTGTTTAAGGAAGAAACAAAGCTTGCTGAAAGAAAAATAAGAGCTGGGGGGGGGCAAGCATGCCTGCCTGCAGGGGAAGCAGGGTGGGGGGCCCTCAGGAAACCATGGAGGGGGTGTTCGCTCTTATCCACGGTTTCAAGTATCCACGGAGGGGCCTGGAACATATCCCCAGTGGATATGGGGGCCCACCTGTATTAAATAGTGCAAAGAAAAGTAGCTAAGTATCTAAAGTGCAAAGAAAAGATGGGGAAGATTAAAAGGACCTACAAATAATTATTTTTTTTTACTTCTGAAGATGATTTAGATGAGGAAGAATGTCACTGTGCTGATTCAGAAATTATTCAGCAACTAAAGAAAATTTTTAAAACTATGAACAGAAGTAAAAAGCTCATGATTCTATTAGTTTTACCAAAAAGCTGGTCCTGTAAAAGAATAGAAAGTGAATTCATTCTCTATAAAAATCCTGTTATAAATTTTTGGATTCATTTCAGTTTACCACATAATTTTATCAATGTAAATTGTAGGGCTTCCAGTATCCTGCCCTGACCTTGTGCCTGACTGGGAGGTAAGAAAGGAGGTGATAGGAGGAGGGTGGTGCTGGAACTGGGTCTCTGTAGAACTGGTGACATAGCGCATATCGGTGCCTTGACTGTCACGCGTAGGCGATTTTGGTGGGTGGCTCTTGGACACAAGAGCTTCGCTATAAAGAACTGATCTTTCTTTCAGATACACGATCGTGTTTATATACTATGCCTTTTGTTTGGTGCTGATGATGCTGCTTCGGCCCCTTCTGGTCAAGAAGATTGCTTGTGGGTTAGGGAAGTCGGATCGATTTAAGAGCATTTATGCCGCTCTCTACTTCTTCCCCATCCTAACGGTGCTTCAGGCAGTTGGAGGAGGCCTGCTGTGTAAGTTGTCTCATGTTGCTGTCTTGAAGAAGACCATGGCATGTTGTTCTGGGTAGCATACTTGCAGTGGACGAAAAACATGTTTAGGGATTATTTCAGGACAGTACACTGTTCATGGGGTGACTTTGTTTTGGAAGAACCTACTCAAATATTTTGGGAAACCATGTTGGAATCTAGGCAGCATTGATGATCAAAAGTGGTCAGACTTAAGCAAAGTTGGCTGTGAAATGTCACTACTTCCAGACAAGGGGAAGGGATCCATAACTGCTTACAAGCAGATACAGACTCCAGGAATCTTGCAGTGTGAATCCAAACGTTCAGCAAAGCACTCCAACTGTGATAGGTCAAAAGGCAGCAATCAGAAGTAGCGGTCTTGCAACACAATCCTCCTGTGCATGTCTACTCGGGAATCAGCCCCACTGGGTTCAGTAGGCATTACCCCCAGGTAAGTATGCACAGGACTGCAGTCTTAACCAATCTTTTTGAGAAATGTCGCGCTAGACTTGTGTGAAAAGTGCAGTGTTTCTTTCCCGACAACCTGGTTGCATCCTCCCCCCAAACATGCACTGCATGCAGACACCGGGGTTTGTCTCTGTCTTAAATGAAGCCTGAGACCATGAGCCGCCTCGGAGTCGCTTGTGGGAACTCTGTTGCCCGAGGACCAGTTCCTCTTGGGTTCTGTGCCACATTCTTCGTCACTTACAGCGCAATCCGACTTAACTTTTGTGCCGGTGTAATCATCGGCCCAGCGAGAACGGGAGGCCCCAGAACGGAAAAGGGATTCAAATCCCCTTTGAATTCCTCTTTTGGAGGGGATTTGAATCCCTTTTCCATTCTGGGGCCTCCCGTTCTCGCTGGGCCGATGGTTAAACCGGCACAAAAGTTAAGTCGGATTGCACTGTTAGTCTTCAGTATCCTTGTCATTATCATGTATAGCCTCTGTCTAAATGGGATTGAATAATGTCTCTCTGTGAGCCTGACAGACAACTCTTTCCTTCCAGACTATGCTTTCCCTTACATTATCCTAGTTCTGTCGCTTGTTACCCTGGCTGTGTATATGTCGGCTTCCGAAGTAGAAGTAAGTAAAACATTGCTGCTTTTTCTAAAGATATGTTGTCCTCACTTGAAAAAAGAAAAAAAGTAGAACCTGAAAGGAAAAGAAGCAAAATGTAAAAGAAATTAAATTGGTTACTAGTAAGTGATCAGCTGTTTGAGTTACTCCACAGAAGAATTTCTGTATTTTTGCAAAGCAGCCTAGCCTTCCAGTTCTTAACGCTGTATTGCTTTGTCTTCTGAATTGCTTATTCTTTATCAAATTGACAGCCCAACCCTAACCAACTTTGCAGCTCCAACGTAGCTGTGCCAATGGGACATGTGCTGCATTCTGCAGTGGAGGGGCAGCCACAGAGCCCTACTGCATTACGGCTGCATCGGCTCAGGAAAGTTGGTTCGGATTGGGCTGTAAGCCTCGGCCAGTTAGTGTCTGGATGCAGGATAGCCTCTGGCATTGAGGCAGGGTATCCACTCCTTGACTGGGAATCCTCCTCGGCTTGTTCTGAGGAGGGGAGAGGCTCTCAACAGCATCCCGAACAGTTGGTACAGCAGGAACATCTTCAGCTTGCCATCTCGTATAGTACAGGAGTTTAGCACTAGGTCATGCAAAGGCCATGCACGTAATCTACCTGGGATGCATTTCAAGTTTGCATATTACCTGGGAGATTTGCAAGTAGCCAGTGGGACTACTTTTGAGGAAATCTGCGTAACTCTGTCTTCGTGCAGTTCGCATTTGGGATAGCCTCCAAAGTTAATTCCCCAAAAACCTTTGCTGCAGAGGCTTGGTGGATTCCACCAGTGACGGGACTTCTTGTCCTAGGTTTTGCATCTGGCATTGTGAGCAGAAGCCCTGTCAAATATAGCCCAACCTCTTAACTAACTTAGTCACCTGATTGTGCGAAGTCGTTCTTTCACACCGGTTTCATTCATGCTGCCGCCTCCAGATCCAGCTTCTAGAATATGATCACGAACAAGTTTGACACGATCTGATAAACTGGTGGTGGGATCTGTGGGGTGGTCTGTGTCCTGCAGGTAGAGCTCACTGACAGCTGACCCAGACTCCTCCATATTTTGTTTTTATCTGTGCATTTTTCCTGGTGGAATCTGCACAAAAAGAACCAGTCTGGAGAGGGAAAAAAATGTATCACACTTGTGAAGACAAAGCTGGCCAAGAGGTTGTGCTGTGTTAAGGGGATGCCCACACAGTTGTGTGGCTGTGCCGCCTTCAGTGATGGGATCTGTGTAATCTGTGCAGCAAAGGTTCTTTGGAAATGAGCATTTGAAGTATTCCAAATGTGATGTTACACATGTATTCACATCACAAATGTGATGTATTCCAAATGTTACAATTGACCATTGAGGCAAATTGGCTTTCAGCCATTCTCAACCTTTTTTAGCTACGGCCCCTTAGGAGCTCTTCTCGGGTTCCAGGGCCCCCCTGTCAAACAAGGATACAACACAAATGGGTAAACATCAAATCCCCTTCTCCCAGTTCTCAGTCTGTGGCCCCCTTCAGATGTGCCAGGGCTCCCCAGGGGTCCGTATGGCTGAGCCACATAAACATTGAGCTGGAGAAAGCCCATTGTTTGCATCCTGCCAGTAATCCCAGAGAAGCAGTGGTAGCTGTTGCACATGAACCCGCAGTTTTGAAGAAGTTTGCTTCAATGGCAACAGCTGATGTTGAAGAGAGCTGGAAAAAATGACCAAAGTGAATGGAATGATGGAAAAAAGGACCGAAGTGAAACCAAGTCTTTCTCAGTCTTTTCCTGAAGAAAGCGAGATGGGAAAATTAGGACTTTTAAAAACTCTGGCATTCCACCCTATTCCTACCTACAAACTGCATGTTACATGTTCAGTTGAGTGCTTCCAACCGTGTAAAAACTCTAATGGAAACATGTCTTGTGTCTTTTGTTTTACCAGACTTTCAAGGATCTCCTTGTTAGGAAGAAACGGCTGGTTGTCCTGTTTAGCCACTGGCTGCTTCATGCCTATGGGATCATCTCCATTTCCAAGCTGAACAACATTTACCAGGATTTGCCCCTGCTGGCTTTGGTTCCCGCACCGGCTCTCTTTTACTTGCTAACTGCAAAGTACACCGAACCTTCCCGAATCCTCTCTGAGGGAGCAAATGGCCGTTAACCATAACCAGCGTCAATGTGGGTAAGTAAGCAGCAGCCCCAAATACGTAGACTGAAGATCTTTGGAGCTCTGAGGAGGATCCATCTATCCTCCTTGAAATGGGTGCTCTTGATGAAGCACCTTTCAAGCAAGCCGGCCTCTCTAGGATCAAGATTTCAGTACTACACCACTGTAAGCTATCATAGGACAAGGCAGATTCTGCCCTGCTAAGCAACTGACTCAACGCACGTAACGGCTTAAGGCTGGCTTACCGGCCCCAGGAGTTCAAGGTCCCACTGACTTGAACGGTGAAGGAGCCAGGCCTGTGCCGACCTGTATATTTCTCAATGGTATGTGAACACAAATGTTTTGTACAGTATACTTGGAAACAGTAATTTATTTCACAGTGCAGTATTTTAATCCCGTCTTTGAATAAAATAGTAAAATAAAGCTTCAGTATTCTAACTTCAGGCCACAGCGCTGGATGATTCTTCATTCCTAGATGTGACTTAGAAGAACAAAAGTAGATTTTAAAAAAACACACACACAACTTTACACACGAACACATTTTTATAACAACACACTGCATGTATTGTGGATGTCTCACTGCACTGTTTCTTTTATATAACTCCTATTCATTCTAATATCTCCCAGTCCTGTCAATAGCACTGCATAGGAGCCCTTTTGCAGTGGGCTGTGGCCTTTCAAGCAGCCACTGACCTAAAGAAAAGGGGATGTTCCCCTTTGGGGACCCCCCACCCAATTCATTGTCTTTCACCAAATATCCACTGTCGACCGTTAAGCAGTTGCAGAACTTCTGCCTGGAGAGTTCTGCTATGAGTCAATGTCAATACCAACAAGAGTTGTGAACAAAATAAAGAACATGAACAGATGATAAACATTCTGTGCTATAAGACTGAATTTTCAGCTCTTATAAATAGTAAATATAGATGTTTTGTACAATGGGCCTTCAAACAAAGGCAGGCAGGACGAGAGAAGAAAAAAATAGTGAGAGAAGATAAATAACAGCTTCTGTACTAGTCTAGTAAAAATTGTTGCTGCAAGAACACGTGCCAACTTTTGTGATACCAGGCGACTTTTGGGCTTTCCACTAGTGCACACAGTGCAAGTCCAGTTACTTCAGCTGCCCTATGTGTGGTTTCATAACTGTGTAGACGTTCTACAACACCCAATAAGGAAACGTTACCTTCTACTGATGGACTTGCTTAGGAAGACGGACTCCATCTCCTTGCAGTTTAGTTGCAGCCCATCGTGAACACAGTCGAGCGTCTCAATTCTCTTCTTATTTCTTGTGAGATGCTCCACCATCGCGTTCATGACTTCATGCTCATACTTCAAGAACATCTACGATCAGATAGAGACAATTTGGGCTGACTTGACCTCTTATCCCTACATCTCATGTATGGCTAAGTGGCCAACATGTTTTATCAGAGATGAAAAGGCAAAAACCATGTTTCCTATTGGCTATGGAGAGGGAGAGGCATTAAGAATGGTGTCTTGACTTCCATATACAGTAGTACCAAATGTTGCACTGTATTACAGGCTTCATATACAGTAAGTTCCTGCTCTACTGGTTTAATCCATGAAAAACGGCAGTGTTGCAAGTTGGGGGCTGTTCCCATGAATGGCTTATTCTAAACATTGTTTGCCATTTACAGTATCTTTATATTTTCTGGAAAAATCAAGAGTGCTTTACACGTAAATACAGCAACGACTATGTCATTCACACTTAAGATCCGTGGAGGCACAGATGATCACGGAGTTGCTGACGAAGAAGTCGTCAGTCATACTCCTGCAGCCTTACGTGGCCTAAACTGTGAGACTCAAAAACCCCAAAAACCTCTTGCTTACCTCAAGGTTGCTTACAAAGTAGAAGAAACAATAACATGGAGGGGAAAACAATCCAACTTGAAGGCTATCCCCACAACCCTCCCACTACCACCATGAGCACAAAAGTCAGATTGTAACCCATCTCCCGGATGTGTGCAGGGTAACCAAACTTCAGTGGGGAAGGCATTCCATGAGATCAGTGTCACTACTGACACTGCATCATGCCTCGGAGGACGAGAGCATCCAGAGAGCCCACCTCGAGTTGACAAGCTTAGCACATGGGTTCTGTGCTGTCTGTGACGATCAGGAGAGCGGTCTTGGGGTGCTGGTGGACAGGTCGATGAAAGTGTCGACCCAGCATGCAGCAGCTGTGAAGAAGGCCAATTCCATGCTTGGGATCATTAAAAAAAGGGATAGAGAATAAAACGGCCAATATTATTATGCCATTGTACAAATCAATGGTTAGGCCACATCTGGAGTAGTGTCCAGTTCTGGTCGCCACATCTCAAAAGATATAGTGGAACCGGCAAAGGTGCAGAAGAGAGTGGCCAAAAGGAAAGGCTGCAGTGTTTGGGGCTCTTCAGTCTAGGAAAAAAGCTCCTGAGGGGGGAACATGATTGAGACGTATAAAATTATGCATGGGTTGGAGAGAGGGATGAATGCCAGATGCAAGGGAGTGGGAATAGGATACAGGTAACTTGTTTTCATGTGTGCTTCCTGAGGCATCTGGTGGGCCACTGTGAGATACAGGAAGCTGGACTGGAGAAATACCAAACACCTCAAAGCCTTTGAATGCTGTGAAACTTCTTTGTTGTAACATGATACTGTCTGTGACGTACCTTGTGAAGAAAGTTATCCTTGAACCACCTCATGTCAAAAAGATCTAAGAGAAATTCAGACAGTTTATAGGGTGTCTAAAAATCGCCAAAATTCAAAGCAATTTTTAAATGTTCTAAATTTAGATATTTAGAAGTGTGTTGGGCTGCAATCCTGTGCACGCTTATCTGGGAGCAAGTCTCTGAATTCAGAAAGACTTCCTTCTAAGTAAACATGCACAGGGTCAGGTTGCCAGATGTATGTCTTTATTCCTTCTATGAATAGTATAAATACACAGTCCAAACAACATACATTTCATTAAAAATTATGCAACTGGACCTTAAGAACCAGAATTAGCTTAAAATACAGTACAGTGGACCCTTTCTATCCACAGATTTGGGACCCACAGATTTCTCTTATCGTGGGTCCTGGACCCCCGGGGGTCCATGTGTAAAACAGAAAAAAATGGTACCGTTTTGAAGCCTCTGCAGGGCTTCTGGAAGCTTAATGATCCACTTCCGGGTCGCTCTTCCCCCCTCCCAGCCTTGTCTCAGGATGCATTCTGGGACTAGGCTGGGCGGGGGGGGAAGAGTCTTCATGCGACCCTGAAGTGAGTCATTAAGCTTCCAGAAGCCCTGCAGAGGCTTCAAAACGGCACGGTTTGCTTCAAAAAGGTTTTTAAAAAGCTTCCCCCCCCCCTTCTATAGCATTTTGAATGCGGACCCTGCTATCTGCGGGGGGGGGGGGAGGGAATGGAACGGATCCCCCATGGATGGCTAGTGTCAACTGTATTTTGATGTTGAACAAAAGTGGTGTTCCTAAGAACGCAACCTAGTTGCTGAACACACAATATATATGGGGCGCTACAGAAAGGAACAGGCTTCATTTTCAAGGGCTGGGGCCAGGTGACTAGAAATGGGGAACAGGTTTAGCTTCCACCCCTTTACTTTCTCCCCTGTAAGCAAGTGAGTAGTTCCCATTAATTCCTATAGGAAAAAGAAAAGCAGGAGCCTCCTGGGGAAACTGTCAGGGGCAAGAGCAGCCTCTGAAATTGCCTGGCCAGGCCGCCACTGACGACAACCCCAGACAGCAAGCAAGCAAGCACACATCTGTGCAACACAAGGGTCCTTCCAGTGTACAAGTTGTCTCTCCACACACATCCCACCCATCATTTGGGCCTTAGTTTCCCCTGGTCCTTCCTGCTGATTCAGCATAGGGCCCAAGCCTACAAAATAAAAGACAAGGGAGGGGCATGCGACGGCCCAGTGCTAATCTAATCTCTTTCTTGAAGCCATTGAGCATCGACTCTGTGGTTGCAGCACAGGGGCCACAGTGCAGGGAGGCTAATAGAGGGAGCTGGCATAGGCCACGCTGGGTACAAAGCAGCCATACTGTCTGCCGCAGCCAAGAAAGCTGCTCATGCAAGCCCTGCTAAATCTGCCCCCCCCCCTGCTTATACTGATAAAGGTTGTTTGCAGTCTGCTTTCAACAGGTTCCCTCCCACCCCCCAAAGTACTCCTGTTGTCAGTTTGAGACCACATGCTGTCACTCACCATGAAGGGTTTTCACGTCTTTCTGAGTCTGTCGTCTCTTTGATTGATAGAGTTCAGCCTCGCTGTCGACTGTAGCAATATCTTCTCTGAGATGTGCAATGCCCTGTAAAGGTGGTGGTGGTGGGAAACAGCCGTTCACATCAGTATCTGGTACATCTGATGGGTGTGACTGGACTTCCTGTTCTATTCAGGAATTTCCTGTGACCAGTCAAGTTCCAGACAATTGTGCATCCTCTAGGTGTCAAACATAAGGCCCTCAGGCTGGATACAGCCTGTGGAAGCTCTTTATCTGACTCACGAATACTATTCGGCCCGCGGCTCTATGAAACGGGTTTGACACTCCTGCTCTAGAACAAACTGTTCAGTGATGACACACTGAAGGACACAATCCATATTTCCTGCATGTACAGCTTAGTATGTGGGAGGGGATTGGCAGAGGGTTCAATGGCCCCCTCTTTCCTCCACACGGACACGACTTAAAGCTAGGCACAAGGAGGAGGAAGAGACAATGAAGGAGAAGAAATGATATAGTGAGGCCAACGGCTGACCAATGGAACACACTGCATTAGGTGCATCACTGAACTATGCAGAGCACAAATGAAGAGAGAATCTACACAAAGAAGTGATCCAGTCAACTAGCAACCACTGGTGATGAATAGGACTGATAAGACTGGCAGTATAGTATAATAGTAATATACAGTATTTATATACCGCCTTTCTTGGTCATTGGATTTCTCCTCTGACTTTAATCCAAGGCGGTTTACATGGGCAGGCTTTCCCAACCCCACTAATGGGGGTCTTTACAATCATATATATAATATAAATGTTCAATCTTTCATGAACAACTGCATTCCAGATGGTATCCCTTGCAGTCTGGCCTCTCCCTGGCCGTCGCCTCCCATGCTCGGCCAATGCATAAGCCAACCTAAGGAGAAACAATTGCTTGCTGTAGCAAATGAGCCATTCACAGAATTTGTTGAAACCAAATTCCAGAGAGTCAAACCTGCCAGCCATTTCCAATTGTTCCAATTGTTGGGCAGAACAGGAGGCTTTGGAAGGGGAAGGGGATTTAAATTCCCTTTCCCTTCCAAAGCCTCCCGTTCTGCCCTGCACCACTGGCTGCACCAGTGGAGAAGCTCGGTAGGAATGCGCTGTCAGTGTCGACATTCAGAATACTCACTGCTCTTAATCTGTCATTTTCTGCATTCAAAATGTAGAGCACTCTGTCCATCTCATAATTTTCTCTCTCAAGAAACTTCAGGGAGTGCGTATACCTTGTCAGTTGTTCCAATATCACCTCTCTGTTTGCCTGAATTTCAGTTTTGGCTGAAAGCTGTTAAACAAACATTATTTAGTATTTAAAATATTTAGAGTGGTTCGAAAAAACAAAAAAACCAACCCCATCACAAACAAGCAAAACGGAATTAAAACCATAAAAGGTAAAACAAACTAGACACACAGAAAACCACAAAAAGGTCTAGATCAGCCCAATGCCACTTGGAAAAGGGCTGTAAAAAAATAACTTCGCAGCAGCTGCAATCCTTTTTCAGCACGGCATGCACAGAACTACTATTACAAAAACCTTGGGGCCAGTTCATACATGCATGTTCATCATTCTTTTGGCGGTGGCATCATCTAGAGAGCAGTGGTTCTCAAAGTTCTCCCCACGAGGCAGGGAGAACTCTTGAGTCTTTGTGGAGTCGGAGATCGCATTGCCACGGGGGGGGGGGGGGGAAGTATCCTTTTTACACTTACCGGGGGCCCTGACGGCTTCTGGGGTGTGTGGGGAGGCCTGCAGACCACTCCGCAGGCCTCCCCGAGTTTCAGATCACTGCGGAGCAGTAATTTACGACCACTCCCGTTTTTTGTGAAAACCGGAAGTGGTTGTAAATCACCGCAATGCAGCAATCTATGCAGGGGTGGGGTGGGGTCTGCAGGCCTCCCCGCACCCCCTGGAAGCCGTCCCTCCCCCTGTAAGTGTTAAAACTGCATTTTAAAACCTTTTTTTGCAGTGGTGGTGATCCCCAGGATCGCCGCCGCCATGCTGTCCCCATCCCTTAAGGTGGCAAGGGACAGCATCCGTTTCCAGTTGTGGGTCATGACCCACCACTTTGAGAACCACTGATCTAGAGACATGTGTGACTGAGCCAACACAGACAAATCACCTCTGATGGAATTTCTGTATTGCCCAGTGTCATCTGCCAAATTACATGTTATGATAAACCCATCACTCAATGCACTTGCCCTACCTCAGGCTGTAAAAAATAAATCTGGCGCTACCACTGATTACCAAGCAGAATTGCTGAAAAACTATGGGTTGGTTCACACATGTGTTCATTACTCGACCTCTCGTAATTATGCTTGATGACTGACAGACAAATGGGTAAAGTGTTTCAGGTGGAGAGTATTGTACCTGACAGCCAAACTAGACTTCCTCTTAAGCTTGTCATTAGCAGCACTGATGGGCTTAACTTAAAATATATCATAATAAAACAGTGTTTCTCAGTCCTGTCCCCCCAGCAACTGTTATTATATGATACTCTTGACAAACAGCTATTGTGTGTATGCGTGTGCGCGTGTGCGCAATCCAGATCCTTGAAACAAGGAAGATGAACAGTGCTATTCCAGTGAGGAAGCTGGTGGGTAACATGATGTCCCCTAGTAGTACAAACAACGTCCCAGGTGGAATGATTACCTTAATCCTTCTGAGTCTGGCAATCTCTCTGATAGACCGTTCTATAGACTTGGTAAGTGTGCGTTCTTCTTCTTTTAATGCTATATAGGATAAACAGGAGCAGAAAGGCCTTTCTAAGTGTCAGACTCATAGCCTTGGTTAAGCGACTATAAGCCACAACAGGACTGGTTAGCCTGGGCCAGGCAAACGGCACATCACCCCGTTAGGAACTTCAACATTTATAACCTTCTTAGGGGGTGAAAGGCGGCCCTTGCGTTATTCAGGTTTCTCAGTTACATCAGCACCCTTTTAACTGCCAGACCAGCTTCAACCTTGAGAACTTCCTGCACAAGTCTAGACAGATAGAGATGGCCGACTCTTCCATACAAACATGCTATGTTCTGCTCAATACAATTAGTAAGTGGGTCCTGTAATACGTTCATCATTCATATGTAGGGGCCAAAGCAGACACGATATGAGAATCATGTGGAATAACCTCCAATAGTACTTGATTGTACTTTGCATTCATGCAGCTGCCAGGAAGGTGCTTCAAATCTGACTGGAGTAACGGTGGGGCAGGGGTGCTTAGCTTTTTCCATGCAGGTTATTTTTCCAATCAAAATTACCTCCCTACCTGCCATTTCACCCATGGGGGAAAAGATGCCAGACCTGCATGCACTTTCTTTGATGGGGAGAAAAGCAGCTAGGGAGGGGAATTTTTAGCAAGCAAACAACTGACGGGGAGGGCGGGCTGGGGGAGGGGGTGATTGGGCCGGCGGGCCCGGGAGAAGGACAGGGATATCGGCAGCATACTCCGCCGATATCGAAAGCCCCTTCCTGGGCCAGGGAGAACTTACATGGCCTCCCAAGAGTTGTGCTGGCCATTTTGCCGGCACACATCCAAGGAGGCCCATTGGGGCGGCTGGGGCTGACTCCGGGGGAAAGGGATAAATGTCCCTTTTCCCCGAGGTGTGCCCCAACTCCGCCGGTGCAACCCTGATCTTGCTAAGGATCCACAGTGTGCTTTGCACACTGGCAGATGTTACACAGGATTGGACTGTCAATCATGTCCCCCCTCAAGCGCCTTCTTTCTAGACTGAAGAACCCCAAACGCTGTAGCCTTTCTTCATAAGGGAGGTGCTCCAGCCCACTACTCATTTTGGTCACTCTCTTCTGTACCTTTTTCAGTTCCACTGTATCTGTTTTGAGATGTGGCAACCAGAACTGGATGCAATACTCCAAATGTGACCTTACCATCGATTTGTACAATGGCATAATAATATTGGCCGTTTTATTCTCAATCCCCTTTTTAATGATCCCGAACATGGAATTGGCCTTCTTCAAAAGTAGCCACATACTGGGTTGACACTTTCATCGACCTGTCCACCAGCACCCCAAGATCTCTCTCATGATCCATCACAGACAGCTTAGAATCCATTAGCGTATATGTGGTTTTTATTTCTTGCCCCAATGTGCATTACTTTACACTTACAGCGCAATCCGACTTAACTTTTGTGGTGGTGTAACCAGTGGCGCGAGGCCAATGGGTGGCGCAGTGGGTTAAACTGCTGAACCATGAGCTGTCGATCGAAAGGTCGGCAGTTCGAATCCGCGACGGGGTGAGCTCTCGTTGCTTGGCCAGCTCCTGCCAACCTAGCAGTTCCAAAGCATGTCAATGCGAGTAGATAAATAGCTACCGCTTGCGGGAAGGTAAACAGCGTTCCGTGTTCCAGCTGCATGCTACGCGCTGCGGCAAGGAGAGTCATGCCGGCCACATGACCACGGAGGCGTCTTCGGACAACACTGGCTCTTCGGCTTTGAAATGGGGATGAGCACCACACCCTAGAGTCGGACACGACTGGACTTAATTGTCAGGGGTCACCTTTACCTTTTTTTTAACCAGTGGCGCAGCGAGAACGGGAGGCCCCAGAACGGAAAAGGGATTCAAATCCCCTTTGAATTCCTCTTTTGGAGCGGATTTGAATCCCTTTTCCGTTCTGGGGCCTCCCGTTCTCGTGCCGCTGGTTAAACCGGCACAAAAGTTAAGTCAGATTGCGCTGTCACTTACATTGAAGCGCATCTGCCATTTTGCTGCCCATTCTCCCAGTTTGGAGAGATTCTTTTGGAGCTGTCCACAACCCCTTCAGGACTTCACCACCCGGAAAAGTTTAGTGTCATCCGCAAACTTGGTCACTTCGCTGCTTATCCCCAACTCCAGGTCATTTAAGAATAAGTTGAAAAATACCGGTCCCAAGACCAGTCCTTGGGGCACACTGCTTTTCACCTCTCGCCATTGTGAAAACTGCCCATTTACACCCACTCCCTGTTTCCTGGTCTTCAGCCAGTTCCTAATCCATAAGAGGACCTGCCCTCTTATTCCCTGACTGTGGAGTTTTCTCAGGAGCCTTTGGTGACAGACCATGTCAGATGCCTTCTGAAAGTCCAGATATATAATATCCACGGGTTCTCCCGCATCCACATGCCTGTTGACCTTTTCAAAGAATTCTAAAAGGTTTGCTGAGGCAAGACTTACCCTTACAGAAGCCATGCTGATTCTCCCTCAGCAAAGCTTGTTGTTCTGTATGCTTTCCGATTTTATCCTTGATTAGGTTTTCCAGCATTTTAACTGGAACAGGCTGACTGGCCTGTAATTTCACGGGTCCCCAGTGCCACTACAGGTGCTTATCCCTCTGGAGATGGCAGACTGGGAGACACTTTCCTTCATTCTCTATGTCCCTCCACGTTCATTACCGTTCTGTGACAGACAGAAGCGTCGCTCCGGTAGGGGCGGGGCTGTAAGTATCACTGTGGTCATAGTCTCTTTACCGAGCGAGGAGGAGGCAGCCCCGCCCCCTCACTGTCCGAGCCAGTCCCCTACGGAGAAAGCAGCAGGCAGGGTCTCTTCCCTGCCGGTTTCTCCGTAGGGGACTGGCTCGGACAGTGAGGGGGCGGGGCTGCCTCCTCCTCGCTCGGTAAAGAGACTATGACCGCAGCAATACTTACAGCCCCGCCCCTACCGGAGCGACGCCTCTGGTGACAGAGCAGAACATGCCCATTCAGAAGCAGGCAGGAGAAGAAACTACTCAAGGCGCACCTGTAAACAAGTCCTTCTGGTTGGAGTAGCTGGTGTTTATTCCCTCTAATTCTGTTTGCATTTGCTCTGCCAATGGGAGATTCACTTTTAGTAGTTCTTCCTTTTCTTGTAGAAGTTGTGCTATAGTATTATATTCTTCCTTTAGATTAAAACAATAGATAATTTAGGAACAAAGATGGAATATTAGGAAGAATTTAGATGGTAAGCCCTTTTGGGACAGGGAGCCATTTAATCACTTGATTTTGTCTGTAAACCACTTTGTGGACTTTTTGTTGAAAAGCGGTATATAAGTACTGTTAATAATACTAATACTAATACTAATACTACTACTACTAATAATAAAGATGCACAAGGATTTCTAATGATCTGCCACAGCAGCAGAGTGCACAGTTCCAGCCCTAGTGCATTTGGGATTCCTACGGTAGCACATGGTCAAGAGAGCATTGGTGTGTGAGCAAGGGAGTCATTCAAACGCAAAAGGGCTGGATGGCCAAACTCCCCACTCAGCAGCTACACAGCTGTCATGCGCAGAACTTCTCTCCCCCTGACAAAAACGGGGAAATCACTGGGTTTGATAGTGAAGGGGGCCACTGGTGTGGAATATAATGTTTCGCTTGCCCACATCTTGCCCACCAAACCCCTTCACCAACAACCCCAATACCGTCTCTCGTACAAGCTATCTTCCGTCTGACACCTCTCCTCTGTAGCTCCCTATTTCTCCACCACCTGAATTCTCTTCCTGCGCCTTGCTCTCAAAATACCTCTTCCATAACCAATCAGCTCCATCCCACCAGGTTGGCATACAGTCTCTGTCACCAAAGGACAACATGATCTATTTCATATACTGCCTTCTTGGGGGCAAATATGAGTCAGTCCTTCATATATGTTCTGCTAATCTAAACGGTATTGAAAAGAATCTGGCAAGATTCTACGAAAGAGGCTGCTGCTGAAGCATACAGTAATAGCCACTGATAGGACAGCCTCTTTACCCTGCCAAGGGATCCTGATATGGCTCCTCAGCCTTATATTTGACAGCTTTGCAATAAAACATTTCCTTTGTTATCAAAACCCGTTACTTGAATTACAGCCTAATCCTAACATAAAGATCTGCCATCCTGAGCTCTACTGCGGGCAGCCTGCAGCAGGCTCCCCGCAGCGGAAAGTCTACTTGGGAAAGGGGACGCTCATCCCCTTACTCGGGAAAGGGGACGCTCATCCCCTTCCCCGAGTGTAACTGCGGCTGGGGCCAATCGGCCTCCTCAGATTTCCGCCAGCTATTTCTGCCAGTAGCTGCCGCAATGGGGCTACTCGGTTCTCCAGCAGCTCCTTCGCTGGCTGAGAATCAAACAGCCCCGTGTCTGTCGGGGCTTGTGGCCCAAGAGGGGGATAGGATACAGCGTCCACCATGGACACCAGCCTCCTCCCAGACCCAATCCACCCACCCCCATCCTCCCCTCGCCCTTATGGCACATTTGCGACACTCTGTGCCAGCGCGGAGGTCCAACGCCGCCACCTGCCAAGGACAGAATTGCGCCATTAGTTTGGCAAAATGACTATTTTGACTGAGCCATGCTACTAGCCCAGAGCCTTAGCAATCCTGCTCACAAATCTGCTCATGAATCCTGCTCACAAATCCAAGTGAACAAAATATGTCATACCTGTCCTACCCCAGCCGAAATACTCTGGTTACGTTTTATTAAAAGGTGGACCTTTTACCTGAAGGTCCTTGATTTCTGCCTCCAAGGCGGCATCCCGTTTCTTATAGAAAGCTTCTCTTCTACGTAGCTTCTCAGTGAGCTGCTTAATTGACTCCATGGATTTCTGGATTTCTTTCTTGAGACGTTCATTCTAGTCACAGAAAACCAAAGCAACAGCAGTCACCCTTCCTGCTCCGAGTGGTCCTCAGATGAAGCCCTTTGTCCACTACTGGTCCAAAGCCTGCTCCTCCTACAAAATATTTATGTCTAGTGATATAATTTGGTTTTAGCTGCCTAGCAGGTATCTTACCTCCGTCGTTAATTCAGCAAGCAGCTTTTTCTGGGCGATACTTTTCTCCTTTGAACTGATCAGTAACTCATTGTGGTCATCCAGCATTTTCTGGAACCGTGCTGTAATGTCAATCAGCTGCTCCTGGAGTCCAGATCTGGCAATAAAGAAAATATATTCTTTAATATATTATTAAAATATATTAGCCATCAAAAAGTGTGAAGTGCTAAGCTGTCCAGTACAGTACATGTGAAACTCCCCAGTGTGGGTTCTGGGCCTGTGCAGTGGCGGCGTTTTTTGTTTCTGCAGGCCTCCTTGCTTGCCCACCAGCCAGCCGCCTCTCTCTGCACCAGAGAACCGCACGGAATTTGTACAGGGTTTAGGCTGAAGCTGTGTCCATGCAGACTCAAGCACATGCATCAGTGTTTGCTAGATCATTACGGTTACCTTATTATCCAATTATATAGGTTAGCAAAAGATCATCGGACATCCAGGCCTAACAACATCTAGGAACTATGCATGTGTGGTGTCCTGCTGTACATAATGAACAGCAACGTATCTGGCAAAGACTTCCTTCAGTCACCTTGTGGCTATTTCTGTTTCTGAAGCCCCCAAGCTCGTGGCAATAGGAGGACTGCTCTGCAGCCAGATCATCTGCAAAGGTGGAGGATTCTGGGTACTCACCAAGCTTCTAAGGTCTGCAGAAGTTTGGACTCTGTAGTCCAAAAATCCATAGGGGCAAAAAAGTCCCCAAACCCTTTGCTTCCTGCTGAGTTAAAAGGCTTAAGGCCGACACACACCGCACGAATTCCGGCGCGGAGGTGAGCGAGCGAGGCTGGCCGCTCTCCTCCGTACTCTGAACTTGTCTGTAGGAGTGTCTTCCCGCAAATAGTCCCTCCTTTTGTCCCGCCTTCTTAAGAAAGCGCAGCTGTGATTGGCTAAACACAAGTGCGCTCCGATTGGTCGGTCTAGACACAGCAGGTTGTCAATTTCACCTCCTGGGCCGCAAGCAGAGTTGCGGCTGCTGAGTTCAGCAGAGCCGGGGTTTGGCTGGTGGGATGCTGCTGCGAGCCTCTGACGGCGGGCTCCATCCCAAACTCCTTCAGCAGAAGGGAAATCAATGGGACTGACTGGGAGTAGGATCCGCAGCAGCGAGGCTGTCAAGTCAGCCTGTTTTGTTCTCCACTCCAAGCAACGGAACTGGAGCTGCTGCCATGATTTGCGCTGTATGGCAACCGGAGAAGTGCTGCCCTCAACCCCCTGCCTCAGTAGTACCCTTTGTCCTAGAAGCGTCCTATCTCCAAACCATCACTGTGGGTACTCAGTAATGAGAGGAATGCACTCTGCACATGATCAGAGGTACGTGCTCCTGGTACTGAGAATCCGAACAGAGTTGTGGCGCTGCCCGTCCGCCCACTCGGCCACGGTCCTGCCTGTCCCACGGGGGGAGGGGACGGCAGACGGTGCCTCGGAGAGTGCGCTGGCCGGTGAGCGTGGCTCCTGGCTTGTGCTCCAGCCGGAGAAGCAAACTCGGCCAGCCGGTCGCCTCCATTGGGCTGGAATCCCCGAATCAATAGGTGGCATTTAATATCTGTGCGGCTCTTTATGAAATATTTATCAGAGTGGAAATGCTCCCGCAATCTACCCGGCAAGGATAGGTCCTTCCCCCCCCCCCTTCCCAGCACAATGGAAGGGGAGGAAATCTCCTGAGGAAGGGGCCCAGGCTACTCTTTCTTGTTACAATTATAAACCTCCATGGTGATTGGAAGTAGTTCAGAGTGGCAGGCAACCACTCTCCTCCCCCTCTCATTTGATTGGTGGCTGCAGTAGCTCCGCGAAGCCGCCCCCTCAAACATGGGCCAGAATCATTTTCGCTCCTGCCGGAAATCGGGAGATCGCATCTGCTCCGCTCGCTTCCGCAATGGTAACCAACCAGACACCTCCGCACAGCTCCACAAAGCTCCTCGGGCGTCTGGGATGCACCGGAATTCGTGCGGTGTGTGTCGGCCTTAAAGAGAGGGAATCAAGATTGCTAGAGTGGCATTGCTATACACTGGAACACACACTTCTTGTACTGAAAGGGGACAGGGAGAATGGGCTTTCAGTTTCAAGGCAAGTACAAACCACTTGAATTTCCCAAACCACTTGAACTTCAGCTTAAAGATGAGTTTGTGAAAAAGGGTAAGGAAAATGAAAGAGAAGAAACAGCTGGCAAGGTTGGAGAGAGAGAGAGAGAGAGAGAGAGAGAGAGAGAGAGAGAGAGAGAGAGAGAGAGAGAGAGAGAGAGAGAAGCTGGGAAGATTGGAAACGGAAAAGCAATACATTATTTTTAAATAATATGTTACCTTTTTTCACCTTCTTTCTGTAATGTTCTCTCTAAATTTCCAATCTCTCTTGAATAACAACCCTGTGTGTTGCTGAAACAAGTATGGTGTTGAATAAGCACAGCCTTGTCGTTAAGGTCAGAAAACATACACCCTGCAAAAAACATTCTGCATCTGCTTAAAGGGGCTCACTGGTGGCAGCAGGAGAGATGTCTGAGGGCCATTTCCTGGTGCATCCAAGTTGCAGGAAAACAGGGATCATTGGCAGGAGCCAGCAGCTGCTGAGCATGTTATCCGTGCTGCTGCACGATGCACTACTGAAGCTTCTGCTGCTGCTGCCCACAGAGATGTTGAAAACAATGTTAACAGCAGTGGCGTTCCTGTGGTAGGGGCTCGACAGTAAGTCGCGTCCAGACCAACTACAGTGTTCACGAACCAGAGCGAGGAGGCCCCGCCCCTCGCCGTCGGAGCCATTCCGCGCAGCGAAGCCGAACGGGCAGGGTCTCCTGCCTATCCGGCTACGCTGCGTGGAATGGCTCCGACAGCGAGGGGGCGGGACCTCCTCGCTCCGGTTCATGAACGCGGTAGAAGGTCGGGGCGCGACTTACTGTCAAGCCCCTACCGCAGGAACGCCACTGCTGTTAACAGGGCAAAAGCCTCATCGCTGCCACTCACCCACCAAAACGTTCAAGCTGCCAATGGTGACTGGTTGAAGCCAAGGCTGAGTAAGCAGTTTTTCTATCATCTCCACATCAATATTCTAAGGAATATTCTCCTGCCACTGTCACCAAACTATTATTTAGGGGGAAGTCAAGATGAACATTTTCAGAGTGGCAGCAATCATTTGATAGCACCACCTTGGCTGCTCTGCCAGCAAATGCCTATTTTTCTGTTCATCTTGTTCTCTAAAATGAATGGTTCTTCAGGCTTTCAAAATGATCAGAAGCTGCAGGCAGATGCACCAACAGTCCAATCCTACCTGGGCCAGGCAATGACGGTGTGTCTCTTTACAGCAGTCAGCACCAGTTGTAAAAGGTGCGCCAGCAGCGCGCTCAGTAGTGCACTGGTGGGGAGGCCGGAGCTTTCCCACTGGCACCAGCAGATCTGGAGCTGCCTGTTGCTGAAGGCAAGATGGTGGGGGAGATGGGAAGGGTGGCAGAACGGGGCGGGGGAGGGCAAAACTACGCAGCGAGGGGTGGTGGGAGTCCGAGGGCAGAACAGTGGCAATGGGGGCAGGGGATGGACGGATCAGATCCAGGGAGGGGACGGGTTCGGCGGCAGCTGCCGAATCCTAAAACCCTTCCCGGACCCAATGCGAGGGCACGGGTCCATGCAGACCTGAGCCAGTTATTTAGCTAGCATAGCTCTGAGTAGACCCCCTCCACGCTGCAGAGGTTTACCCCCAGGTAAGAGAACAATTGTTTCCTTACCTTGAAGAAACCTCTGCAACGCCCCCCCCCCCCCCAGGATGCAGCGGTAACCATTTTGGCACCACTGCATTGGTGGTGGTGGTGGGGAGAACAAGGTTGGCCTCTACATTACTCTATGCAGTAAATTTTGTGTTACAGTAAAAGACAGGTTTCATTCTTGACCACTGCATATTACGTTTTAAGTAAAGAATAAGCCCCTGTACCCTCACTTTATGTGCAAATGGGGCAGATGTGAAAACCTCTCCGTGGCTGTCCCATCTAGGTTGGATCTTAGTTTGAAAGCCTTCTCCATCAGTCACCTCCCTGTCTTCTTCCTGTTCAATTTCTGTCTCTCGCTATCTCCGCTGTGAGCCTAAAACCAGTCTGCAGCAAGATCTCTTGCTAAGTGTTCAAAATGACACCTACTCAAACACTCCTTGTAGCCTTTCCATCTCCTCTTCTATATCTTTTGTCTCCACTAAGCGCTTTGCCACTTGATCAAGTCTGTCCGTGAGCATATTGGATAATCTTTCAAATCTATCGAGAGGAGAAAAAATGGTTAAAATGTGATCATGTACATACAAGGAGCTCATTTCAAAGTGTTTCGAAATTAATAGGCGCTCAGTTCCCAAACCACAATCTCTACAATCCAGGATATGACAAAGAATGGAAGGTTTCTTTCAGACTTCAGTTTTAACCTATGGCAAAAATGACAGCATCACACGCTGCAGAGATCCCCCTATTAGTTCCACAGGATGTTCTGAAGTGCACTTGCCCCTTCCCTCCTAGGGCTGCAAAGAAGAGACCACAAGTAGCCATACTTCTACCAGCAGGACCAATCCATTTACGTTGAGCAGGACGTACCATTTCCTGCTGCAGGGGTTTGTTGCTGTGCTGCCAATCCTGCCAGTTTATCTGAACTGGCACCAATCAACTGGCACCACTTCATCTGAACTGGCAACCAATCAATTCAGATTGCCTTCTGAAACGTGTGCTTTTTGAGCAACCACTGTTCCAACTTGATGACCAATCACCTGCTAACAAATCTACCTTCATTTGGAAATACTCAAGATACCACTTGGAAGCATTTACATGGAAGCAGCACGCCCCACTCATTTCAGTGGAATCCATTTCCAAATTAGGAACATTCAGGATCAGAGTGCAAATCTCTGTCATCAAAGAGCTTTCTTCTTCAAGATCCTTGTACCACAGACCAAAAGGAACAAATAAAGTTGCTTGGGTATTGATGGATAACTTTACTGAACTACGTTGCAATTTTCACATTCCCTATCCCTGGTTTTGAGTTAGACTTTTTAAATAAAAGTGTAACTCACAGCGCAATCCGATTTAACTTTTGTGCTGGTGTAACCAGCGGCGCAGCAAGAACGGGAGGCCCCAGAACGGAAAAGGGATTCAAATCCCCTCCAAGAGAGGAATTCAAAGGGGATTTGAATCCCTTTTCCGTTCTGGGACCTCCTGTTCTCGCTGCGCCGTTGGTTAAACTGGCACAAAAGTTAAGTCGGATTGCGCTGTCAGTGATCTATTTTTGGGGTTTTCTTCCGATTCTGGTCACTAAAATTTAACTCACAGATTAGGCTGTTTATTACAGAGCACTACCATATAACAAGTTTAGTAACATTAAACCGAGGTCAAACTTTCGCATACTCTTGTACAAGGCGGTCTCTTTCTGCACAGAACTGTTCTTCTTCATCAGTTAGCGTCTGATACTGTGTATTAAGAAGATTGTTTTCATTTCTCAGTTTTGCATTAACTTTCATGATTACTTCCAGCTGATCCTCAGCCTAGAAACAAATGCAAATGTTGTTAATTTAACTAGACAATGACATTCTCAAATGTTATAACACTTCCAGAGGCCCAAGTAATATAATAGGGTTCTCATTAGGAATCTTCTGTCTTGAATCATATGGGTTTTAGCCAATTGACTAACAACTTGATTAAGAGCCCAATCCTATCCAACTTTCCAGTGCTGATGCAGCTGCAATGCAGCCCTTACCTTGAGGAGGCCTCCATGACAGCCCCCCCCCACCGCAGGATGCAGCACACGCCCTGTTGACACAGCTGCATCAGTGCTGGAAAGTTGGATAGGACTGGACCCTAAATTTGCAAACAAGATAAAACCAACAAAGAGTCTTACAACGCCTTAAAGAGTAGTACATGCATTTTAGTATAAGCTTTAGTGGACTAGGCAGGGGTGGGGAACCTGTTTACCATGGAAGGCCACTTTTAATTTTGGAGATAGTAAACAGGCCACATATTACCGTCTTTCCTGGAGTATTCCTCGCCGTGGAATATACCCACACCCATATTTTATAGAAGTACACACGTATAACGTATTAAATATTATAGCCCTAATAATAAAGTGTCACAATAACACCTGGGCAAAAGAGAGGAATCCATAAACTATGATTTCTGCATATAAAATTCACAGCACAATCCTATATATGTCTACTCAGAAGTAAATTCCATTGTGTTCAATGGGGCTTACTCCCATTGAAAGTGTGTATAGGATTGCAGCCTCAATCCAATTAATAAAACAAAGCATTTAATGCAATACTGATTCAGCTCAGACAGTTCAGACTGAACTGTCAGTTCAGACTGAACTGCAATACTGAACTGTCAGACAGTTCAGAGTTAAGACATTTTAACTCTGCATTCATAAATTTAGTCCCACTGAAGCGACTGCAACTAAGGGCTGATTCTGATCTTATAGGAGACATCACGGGAAGGAGTCCCTTCCCTGTGTGGGTCCTTCCCACAGTTCTCTGGTCACCTTTCGATGTCACAGGCCCTGCCTTTTACCAAAACTGTATGGGAAAAAGCCACCAGGAAACCACCAGAATTGGGGGGGGGGGGAGTCATGCAAGAATTCAATCAAGAGGGAAATGGTTTGCTGCAGGGCTGTCAGACATAAGGCCCATTTCAGGTTGCATCAATGGATCCTTCTCTTTTTACCTCCTTGAGCTGTTGAAGCAGTTCTTCTTTCTCTTTGTCAAAACCAGAATCCTGTGCAGCTTGCTTAGTTTGAAGCTCTGCCCTGAAGAACAATAGAGATAGTCAGGCAGGCTCTTCTATTCAAAGCAAAGAGTCACAGCTCACTGAATGCTACATGCTGTCATTTATACCCCTTTACAGCACTATAGGACTTAAGGTACCCCAAGGAGGGAGTGGAGTCCCCTGTTGCTCACTCCATCCAGGAGGGAGAGACTGAAAAGGTGCACTTTTTAGGTGTGGCCTCTCTGTTCCTCTCTGCATACTATGCATCATTTCTCTTTGCATACTATGCAACAGATAGATGCTCTGTTGCCATGACAACCACAGCATTCCTTGCATCCCAGCCCCAACAGAGCAGGTGCAGTTGAGCAGCTCACCCTTGAAAGAGTCTGTCAGGCAAGGTTGGGAATTCTGATGCGTAAAGTGGGCATTGATCTTGGGAAAGTGATTTCTTCCAGAGGAGGAGTTGGGTGTTTTTGTGTCAATCCCTTCCTCTCAATGCGAGTTCTCTGCATAGAGAACACCACTGCATAGGACCTCCCTATATGCTTCCAAACCCACGTGGGAAATGGAAACAAGACATGCTCTCTATATCCCCAATACATGGAGCACATCTTGTGTCATCCTAGAATCATTATTTGTTGTTGTTCAGTCGTTAAGTCGTGTCCGACCCTTTGTGGTGCCATGAACCATATCCCGCCAGGCCTTCCTGTCCTCCACTATCTTCCTGAGTTCGCTCATTTTCATGTTCGTTGCATCGGTGATGCTGTCTCATCCATCTCATCCTTTGCCTTCCCCTTCTCCTTTTGCCTTCAATTTTTCCCAGCATCAGACTCTTCTCCAGAGAGTCCTCTCTTCGCATTAGGTGGCCAAAATATTTGAGTTTCAGCCTTAGTATCTGTCCTTCCAGGGAACAGTCAGGGTTGATTCATTATTTAGCTTTCTTTAAAAACACCACCGCCTGCACAGATAGTAAACTCAATTTCGTTCAGAAGCTTTCATGGCCAGCTATCAGCATACAATGTTTAGCACTTACGGGAATCGATGCCATATAAAAAACCAGGAAACTTGAAGTTTAATAGACTCCTATGCCGTTTGCGGGTTTCCGATTCAGGCAGCCGCATACGGAGTAAAAATACTTTTAAAATCCAAGGTATTGCCCAACATTTCGTTCCGGCAACTCGGAACTTCCTCTGGGGTGCTAAACATTGTATGCTGATAGTAAACTCAGTTCATTCAAACTGTTAACGAAAAAGCAGGTCTTGCTTACTTCTTTTTGAGGAGCTCCTCTTTTTCAGTCTTTTTCTCCTCATATTCCTTTATCATCTCCCTGATCTTTTTGAAAAGTTCTGCCAGCTCGTTCCTCCCAGTGGCAATGCTCTGTTACATGAAAAAGTGAAACTCACAACAGTCAGACTCCAGGATTTCTATAAAACGTTCAGGGTTTGTTTGCTAACACTCTTCTTAAAGCACTGTGTCACTTCTTTGCACATAACGTATACGAGAGATGTATATGGCGGCAGTTACCACCATATGTTGTTAAGGGGCATTATTTTGTACTGTTAACTATCTGACCACTTTGATTCAGGTTCGTGAGAGCTGACAATGCCCTTAAAGACAAGTCATGACAATAATATTGCTGTACAATGTTAGGAATTAAGGGTGCAATCCAAAAAGGCTCAATGTGGCATACAATAATAATTGCGTGTCTACTCAGAAGTAAGTCCCATTGAGTTTAGCAGGGTTTACTCCCAGGTAGGTGTTCCCATTCAAACACGCACAGCATCCCTCCGGTGGCTGTTGCTGGTGTCTCCCCTTGAGTCTTTTTTCGATTTGGGGCAGGGAGCCATCTTCTCATTCCTTTGGCTATATTAACCACTCTGATAGTTGGTTTTTTGTTCAAAAGTAGTATAAAAATATTCTAAATAAATACATTGATGAATATTCTAATCGAAACAAACACATCGTTTTTTCCAGTGAACTGGTACCGAGGCTGAACCTAAAATCATTTTGATGCCCGGAATCCCAGCGGGAACTGAACTTCTCAACACAAAAAGTGGAAACTGGTTCAAAATAAATTAGCCCAGCATTGGGGTTCCAATTCATGTTTTGTTTTATTGGGTTTTTTAATCCCAATCTATGTATTACGCTGCAAAACCCTTTAAAAATAACAATTAAACAATTTAAAATAGTAAATATTTGCCTCCAATAAAGGAGGGACATTATTTAAAATAAAAGTATTTTAAAATAATTTCAAGAAAAAGAGTTTTATATTATTCTCGACAAGAAGACTCTAAACTGATTCAAAACGGGCTCATTCAGGTGTGTCTGAACCAGTTATTGGGTCTGACAGTTATTGGTTCAGACACCGGACGGGTGTGTGAACCAGTTATTGAATGACTTTTTAAAGTTAGTATCTCAACCGGAACTCAACTGAAGAGTTAAACAACACCGATGAACCTGAACTGGAACTAAACCAAAGTTTTAGGTTTGACTCCATTTTTATCCATACACAACTTTAAGTAACTGATTTGATCAGGTGAGAGTCTCACTCGAAAGGGCAATATAAATTTTAAGTATAAATTTGATTGTGGGATTTGATGTTGCGAATGAGCATGGCGACAGAGCCGGGCCCCGAGGCCAGTTTGCCTGGAAGAGACAAAAGAGGGCTAACAGACGTTAATGGCCCAAGAAACTCCTTGGAAACCTCCATCATGGACCCTCAAGAACATTATAGTATGAGGCTCCCAGGACCCAATTTTTTCAGGTGCAATCCACCTAGCACTGCTCCTGTGCAGCCCCATTCATTTAAATGGGGAAGAAAAGCAGTTCTCACTGGACTGTGTCTATCTCAAATTTCCTCTTTTGTTGAATGACTTGCAGTGCAATCCTAAGAAGGCTCACTCAGAAGTAAGTCCCTCTATTGGAGCCAACTTCCTGGGAAGCAGGCACAGGGTTGCACTGAAAATTATTCGCCTTTTAAAGCAAACACATGAATTTAAATAAGGGTGTATGTTTTTTTTTAAATCTAAGAGGTATCATTCCTTTTACCTGATTATAGTCTGCAACTTCCTTCTCAAGAGCTTCTAACACTGCAGTCAATTCTGCATACTCTTCCCCCTTGTCTATTGCCAGGCGCTTCTGGATCTCAAGTCTCCTTTGGAGATCTGCAATCTATAGTTACAAACAACACTCACACATCTGAAACAATCCTCCTGTGATGTGTCGTTTCCCCCCCCCCATGGGTTGTCTATTTTTATCATTTTTGGACCACCCAGAAGCTTCCGTGCTGGTATATGTGCAGGATCTGTTTCTGCAGAAGTCTTTGTCCTTTGTTTGAAATGCCAGACAGCCATGTGCTGGATGTGGGCTTGAGTTCTTCTTAATGTCTGGAGTGGACCATCTCTGCAGGTTGGGAGTTGTGGGTCCCTCACTGTAGTTATTCCACTCCTACCAAATGAGAAGGTTCCAGAAGGCAGCACAAAGACACTGTCACTCAACCCTATGAACATTGCCTTGTAAGGTTTTGCAAGGTTCCATCTCCAACCAGCTCACCAACCATCTCCAACCAGCTGGTCCAACCAGCTCACCAGAGGTTTTCAGATTTCAGAGTCTTTAGCCACTAGTTAAAGCTATGTGGGCTGCCCTGTTGCTTGAATGTTAGTATTCTGAGGTTTTATATTGTTAATGTACTGTACACACATTCATAGAAGATAAACTATCAATGGCTACTAGCTACAGCAGTCAAAATAGAACCCTAATATTTAGGAGCATTATACCTATGGTTATCAGTTGCTGGGGAAAAATGACAAGGAGTGACTTTCACCATCTAGCACTGCTTAGGAGCTTCCCTGGGGCATCTACCTGTACATATGTATCTGATGAAGTGGACCATAGTCCACAATAGCTTATGCTACAATACATTTCTTCATCTTTAGAAGAGCCACAAGACTCCTTGTAATAATTGAGAAGAATCTTTAAACTGTAATGAGTATGCCTGCTTTGGAGGTCTGTAGAGCAAGTGTTTTCCACGCATGAGGTCCTGAATTCAGTCCCTGCATCCCCTGTTAAGGTATTTCAGGTAAAAGGGTCAGGAATTAACCTTCTTTGACTGAATCTATGGTGGTGGGCTGCATTGGAAACACGTTGACAGGACCAGCTAGATGGCCCAGAGGTCTGAGTAAGGTACAGCCCAGATATGCAGAAGCCCACACGGAAACGAGCATTTCCCACAGAATAGCTGCACGTTTGGTGGCAAAACCCACATGGTTTCCTTTTCCATGAGAGATCCATGAGTGTTTACCCCTGGAATAGCCAAGTACCTTTTTCACTTTTTATTCCTTGAGTTCCGAATCTTTTACCTGGGAAGTGCCACTGGTAAAGCCATTCATACCGCCCGCTCCATGCCTATTCAAGAGTAAGTACCATTGTGTTCAATGGGGCTTACTACCAGGAAAGTGTTCATAGGTGTGTATACACACATAATTCAAACCCAGGCATTTACTGCATCCCATGTGGCACTTGTGGCAAGGAATATATTGGCCTTACACAGCGGTCTATAGGCACCAGACTAGAACACCCACATCTTTCCGCTCTTGCTGAACATGCGCTGACCACAGGCCATTCTATACATTTCAAAGATACATGCCCCTTAAAAACAGAGAGCAAATTAAATATCTTGAAAAATCTGGAGGCGTTAGAAATAAGTAAAAGGATGCCAAATGATCTTTTGAATAGACAGCAAGAATTAAGTCTGGCTAACCGTATATGGTTCCCCATAATACGTGGAAACACAAACCATGGACCATTAAACCATAAAACTAACACTCAAAATAATATCCAATAAATCCTGTCAGTAATACAGTAGCATTATATCACTGCAATCAATTAAATACAGTAACCAACAAATGTTGCCAGCATCACAGCACAGAAAATTAGCTGTCTGCAGAATTCCTAGATTGCACTTTTGGGCTGAGTCCTTGCAGGATCTCCTACCTTGAGTAAAGCTTGAACTGAAGCGGCTTCCAACAAACAAGAGCTTCCCGCGCTTTTTCAAAAAGAATAAAAAGACCAAGAGAACGCTGCTCCTCAACACCTACCAATTTCTTTGGAGATACCCCAGAAGAAGTGCCTGGATATAGGCACGAAACGTCGGGTTTTGTAATTCCAGTTTTTAATGATTCTTGGCTATCCGGATTTCTGGGCTGTCAGTCCATACCGGGCAGCTTTCGTCATTTTTCTAAAATCAGCTGGATCGCTATTTTTAAGCCTTAATTATGACCGGGTTACCCGTGATACCTGTTTCGCTATACACACATAATTACATTTGAAACTGAGATCTCTTCCTCTGTTTTTCTGAGTGTGGGTGTGAAGGGCAGCTGTTTGGGTGACCATCCCCAAGTGCCTGCTTTGGGACACAACCCTATAGCCCAGAGATGTTCAGTGTTTTTCTTCCCATGGCACACTGACTCACCTGTGTGTGTGTTCACTATGGTCTTTGTCTTCTCTATGGTGTCTCTGAATTGTCTGCCCCTCTTCCCTGCTTAGAGTCAGCAGAGGAAGAGGGACAGACAATTCGTTACTTCAGACAGTTGCCCTAAAAACAGAGTCACAGAACCCGGAAGAGATTTTCAGCAGTTTTCCCGCGGCACACCTGAAGTCCATTCTCAGCACACCAGTGTGCCAGGGCACACTGGTTGAAAACCACTGCTATAGCCTCTTTCCCAGAAGCCCTAAGAAGTGGCGGGCAGCTTGCTCCTGTGCGAGCGAGTCAGGCCTCTGTGCACGCTGGCACAAGTCACAAGCAGCACATGAATCTTGCTGCCACTGGTAGGATCAGGATCTTTGCTGCCCTCAAAAGGACAAACCCTCCCACCCTTTTTGGCAGGCAAGCACTTTGGAAGTCGGCCAAAGCATGACTGACAGCACAGGAGGAGGGACTAGTGAGGCTTCTGCCACAAAGAAACAGTCAGATGGCAGTGAACGTGTGGTCACAAATCCCACATGGGTTGAAACTCACAAATAAGATCCGGTGATTTTATTTTATCACAGAGTAACAGCACATCTGGTGGCAGCCTAAGGCAGCTCGTCTATACCAAGTTGCAGATCCCGATAACAACGTACCTGCGCCTCTAGCCAGTCTCTCCTTTCTCTAAAATCATCTGCCTCCTGAGCCATCACTGCCTTCACTTCAAGGATGGCACTCTCCTGCTGGACAATTTCTTCCTCCTCTTCCTTCCTCAGGTTATGAAGATCGTTGATCTCAATGTTGACTGTATGCTTAGCTGCCATGTTCTGGTTCATGATATTGACGACTCCTTCATGCTTGAGCCGCAGCTCTTCTTGCTCCTCACTGCCAAGAGTGACACAGGATGTGCTGCTCAAGCATCGCATTGACCTTGCAGTGGCGGCAAAGACCATGACGGAATAGACTTGCCATCCCCGAGTGACAATTTGATCTTCAATTATGCAACCCGAGAAATGTCAAGGGATCTTACTGCAAATCGTATGTGTAAATCTTGGCAAGTGGCAATTTGGGATGCGGATGCACATTATGTCAGAGCTAGTTGACAAAGTGATTATCTCTCAATGAGACGGCCTCATTGCACCCTGAAAAGTGAGCAGGGTGACACAAACTAGAGATAAGCTGAATTATGCGTAGGGTGGCTTTCTAAAGGCAACAACTGCTCAGCAATGGAATAAAATTGTCTCTTTTCTTGAAGATTTCTAACAGCCTAATCCTATCCACGAGATGAGCCAGTGGACCACGAGGTGTGCTAGTGTATCTTGTGGGCTGCCATCACTGCAGCCTCTCTGTCATTCTGCAGAGAGCGGTCGATGCCACCAGCAGCGCTCCACAGACTGGCTGTCAGCAGGACTTGGGTGGCGGTGGGCGAGGATCTGGGCATGGGCATGATGGGCTGGGCTGGGCTGTGCAGAAGCATCGTGGGGGTAGGGGCGGGGGGGGTGGGGGCCCCAAGGCGTAGGACTTGCCTGGATGAGGCGTTGCGTTCGCTCGTCGATGCTTTCGCCGTCCTGGCTGAGTGGGGGTTGGGTCCGCCCTGGAGCCTTACGGCTCCGAAATAGCAAGGAAAATGGCGCGGGGGGGGGCGTGGTTGGAGTCACGTGACGTCACGCCTGGCGTCACATGGGGGCGTAGCGTCGGCGCCCCCCCACGTGGGGGCGCAGCTTCATCTCTGGGGCTGTGAGCAAATCGGGAGCAGGACAGGGCAGATCTCGGCTACAGGCACATCTGCAGGATCCGGAGGCCTGATGTCCCCTTCACCTTAACAGATCTAAGTCATCAAAAGAGCTGGCACAGATCTGAGTAGGCCCATAGGGGAGCATGGAGCGGAGCCACAGAATGCAGCAGAGTGCGTCAGTGGTGCTGCACTCTGCACGCGGGCTGAAGACAGAGTTGGGCTGTCAGAAAGGCACCTGTCAGGAATGCTCTGGGTACAGGATATCTTGCAGGAAGGGCTGGGGCTGGACCATTCACTGCATTCCTGATCAATGCGATGGATTCCATGTGAACAAACCATGACACCTACCACAGCGTAACATTGCACTCTTCAGAGAGCTCCTGTTTTGAATAGGTTGATTCGACTGCAGCTACAAGTTCGTGTATGGAAGCTTCCATCTCCTTTAACTTATACAAACGAGATCTATTGGCAGCAGCAACAAGCTCTAGAATAACAAATACAAAGAAGACAAGATGGATTTGCTAAAACGCACGTCATGAAAATGCCAAGCTCTGTATTTCGGTCTCTGGCATATGGGTAGTGATTCTGCGCCTCATCCTGTGAAAGAAGTGTCGGGAAGCTGGCACATTCCAAGAGACATGGCAGCTCCGTTTGAAGAGGGGCACTTCAGGGCTTCCTCTCACTGGGGAAGGAAGACCTGCTGCGGTCAAATGCAGAATCCAACTTCAGGAATGTAGACCATCTGAGCGTGGCTCCTTGAAATCCTGTCTGAAATCCAGCACTGAGGGGGTGATACTTGGAGCCATCACTGTGACCTGCTCCCAGAGACAGGGCCTTAGTTGGAGCTCACTGGGACAAGTTCCGTGTATATTGCGCAATTTGTCTAACCCCCTTTTAAAGTCAATACAAGAGCTTCTCCACATGGATACCCCAACTTCTCAAGATGCACTCACACACACGTTGCCAAATATCCCCATTTTCCTGTTCCTCGGGCATGGACTGCCACAAACGTTGGGCCAAAGCAGAGCCAAACTTGGGTCAAAGACGAAGCCTAGAGGGTGTCAGGGGAAGGAAACTGCAGCTTTCTCACCTCTAATGCCTTGTTTGTTCTTTGCCTGGAACCCAGTCCATGAGTCATCATGACCCCTTGATTTCTTTGCCTTAAAGACTGAGTGAGTGCCTTCTGTCCCAGTTCAAGACAAGCACCTCAGAGGTGCCTTAACTCAAGCAAGATGCCTCTGTGAAACAGCTATAGCTGGTTGGCTTTCTTAACCCAAAACCTAGTCCTGCCCAGTACCCAAGTGCAGGTCTCTTGTTAGGCTCTGGAACTCATCTCTGCTGCAAAAGCTCCTTTGTTTTCATCAACAGCCATCAGGGCCATCCTAGACTGGCCATTCAGCCCAGGACACTTTTGATTTATTTTGTTCTGGCAAGATTATTTATTGTTTTATTTTATGAGTTTATACCCTGTCTTTCTAGTTAAAAACTGAAATTTTTTAAACTAGAAACAGACCAGGCACTAGAATTTTACACTAGGTCCCAATGTCCAAATCTAGCTACATTTCCATGAGCCTCCATTTCCTTAAGCACTTGCTTGGACCACACTCCACTTAGGCATCTTGGTAGCCAACCCTCAACTCTTGGATCCGTAGCCAAGACCTTATGGAAACTTGACTTGCAATGCACCCCAGCACCCACGGATGTATACTTGGCAGATTAAGAACAGGCACACTGCTCCCTCTATCATCATAGCTTTCCTTTCTGCAGGCAGATCAACTGATAGCACAATTTGATTCTCTAGCTACTCTGCTTTCTCCCTCTCTGACTTTTACTACCAATAGCCAAGACCCTCATAGAGGATCCCTTCTCAACAGTCCCCCAGGTATGCTACACACCCCTATATGGCCTATATGGCCTTATGTCCCACTGCAAGTTAACTTGAAATTACCTTCAAACTCCTTCATGACAATCTCTGGGTATCCTTTGATTTTCACACGAAGATTACAATTTTTGATGGTCTCCTCTTCCAACAGTTCAAGTGTATGTTTTCTTTCTCCTTCCTAGAAATTGACAGTTACTTGATCAAACAAATTCAATGGGTATACCTGTACTGTATACTGATGATGCTGATGCTGTGAAAGTGCTGCACTCAATATGCCAACAAATTTGGAAAACTCAGCAGTGGCCAAAGGATTGGAAAAGGTCAGTTTACGTTCCAATTCCAAAGAAGGGCAGTGCCAAAGAGTGTTCAAACTACCGTACAATTGCACTCATTTCACATGCTAGCAAAGTTATGCTCAAAATCCTACAAGCTAGGCTTCAGCAGTACGTGGACCGAGAACTACCGGAAGCACAAGCTGGGTTTCGAAGAGGCAGAGGAACTAGAGATCAAATTGCCAACATGCGCTGGATCATGGAGAAAGCCCGAGAGTTCCAAAAAACCACCTACTTCTGCTTCATTGACTACGCAAAAGCCTTTGATTGTGTGGATCACAACAAACTGTGGCAAATTCTTAAAGAGATGGGGGTACCAGACCACCTTACCTGTCTCCTGAGAAACCTGTATGCGGGTCAAGAAGCAACAGTTCGAACCGGCCATGGAACAACTGATTGGTTCAAAATTGGGAAGGGAGTACGGCAAGGCTGTATATTGTCACCCTGCTTATTTAACTTATATGCAGAGTACATTATGAGAAATGCAGGGCTGAATGAATCGCAAGCCGGAATCAAGATTGCCGGGAGAAATATCAACAACCTCAGATATGCAGACGATACCACCCTAATGGCAGAAAGTGAAGAAGAACTAAAGAGCCTCTTGATGAGGGTGAAAGAGGAGAGTGCAAACGTTGGCTTGAAACTCAACATTAATAAAACTAAGATCATGGCATCTGGGTCCACCAATTCCTGGCAAATAGAAGGGACAGAAATGGAAGCAGTAACAGATTTTACTTTTCTGGGCTCCAAGATCACTGCAGACGGAGACAGCAGCCATGAAATTAAAAGACGCTTACTCCTTGGAACATGAAAATGAGCGAACTCAGGAAGATAGTGGAGGACAGGAAGGCCTGGCGGGATATGGTTCATGGGATCACGAAGGGTCGGACACGACTTAACGACTGAAGAACAACAACAACTCCTTGGAAGGAAAGCTATGGCAAACTTAGACAGCATAATAAAAAGCAGAGATATCACCATGCCAACAAAAGTTCGCATAGTCAGGGCGATGGTGTTCCCAGTAGCAATGTATGGTTGCGAGAGTTGGACCATAAGGAAGGCTGAGCGCCGAAGAATAGATGCTTTCGAATTGTGGTGCTGGAGAAGACTCCTGAGAGTCCCTTGGACTGCTAGGAGATCAAATCAGTCAATCCTAAATGCAATCAACCCTGACTGTTCCCTGGAAGGACAGGTACTGAGGCTGAAGCTCAAATATTTTGGCCACCTAATGCGAAGAGAGGACTCTTTGGAGAAGACTCTGATGCTGGGAAAGATTGAAGGCAAAAGGAGAAGGGGAAGGCAAAGGATGAGATGGTTAGACAGCATCACCGATGCAACGAACATGAAAATGAGCAAACTCAGGAAGATAGTGGAGGACAGGAAGGCCTGGCGGGATATGGTTCATGGGATCACGAAGGGTCGGACACGACTTAACAACAACAATACCTGTACTAAATTAACCAGTTTCAGCTTCCTTTGGGAAAGTCTAGATCAGGGATTCTTAACCAGGGGTATTCATACCCCTTGGGGGTATGGGAACCAAATGATGGGGGTACGGGGCTTGATCTCTGAACAATTTAACAATTTGTTTTTGTACTAGAACCCCTCCTAGAAGTCTTGTGGGGGCGGGACAGTGGCAGCGGCGATCCCGGGGATTGCCGCTGCTGCTGGGGGAAAAATGTTCAGGAAAGTGCTTTGTGTACTTACCGGGGCCTCTGGAGGCAGCGGTAACTACAGAAAGCACTTTTCTGAAACATTTTTCCCCCGGTGGGAGCAGTGACCCCCAGGATCGCCGCCATGCTGTCCCCACCCCTTAAGCGGGCAAGGGAAGCATCTGGTCCTCCTGGTGGGTCGCAACCCACCAGTTTGAGAACCACTGCTCTATACCGTGAATAGGACAGAGGGTACGTACATCCCAAGGTACGTAATCTAGGGGTCTTGAAGGTTAAAGTCCGCCTACAACACCCTTGAGGAACAATTCTAGTAAAGCAGCTGAAGGGAATCAGGAAAGAAGGGAATCAGGAAAGAGCGAACCGCATCCTAAACTGGTCCCAGCTACAGACAAATCCAGTGCTCAGGCCCATGTTTGATAACCAGAGAAACACAAACATCTTCCTAGGATATGTGCTGTAAAGGCATAACTTCTTTCCATTTTACGTTACCAGTTCCTTGATGGCTTTAATAGCATTTTCAAGGTACTGCACAGTTTCCTTGCTGAACACAAGTCCTTCGTTTTCCAGATGTTTTTCTAAAGAAAAATAGAAAAAAGAAAGACAGATGGAGGTCTTCATAATACTTTGCAGCTTTCAGACTGAGGAAAATAAAACATTGCCCTGAAATTTTGCAATGAAATTTTGCAAGGGGTCTTTGTAGTGATCTGTTTAAGATTACAGCATTCACATTGGCAGACTATGCCAACACCTTCCATTCTCCCAGCTTGCATGACTCTGACTCTGCAGTGACACGGGCAGTACTGACAAATCATAAAGGAAGAAAGAATCTGACCCATCATGCAAATCCAAGGCAGAATTTATAGATCCTAAAGTCATACGTTACTCAGCAATTGTGGGATAAGTCAGTTTAACACTTAACCAGTCACAATGAGAATATCATCTTTCCCATAATCCCATGAACTTTTGTGTACAGTACATGCACAGCACCATAAAAGCTATGATCAACACTGCCAGAAGGTGCATTTTACCACAATTTCATAGGAACAAGTCTCCGCTTAATCCTGGGATGGAAGAGTATTGACTGAGGCATACACAGTTCAACTTTTTCCTCCTATGACTTGCATTCCAGATAATACTGGCTACTATTATTTCTCTCTCTTATAACTGTATTTCAGTAGAGGTTGAAGCAATGGCAAGCAAAATGGCACTATTTATTGTATCTTGGCAACAATACTGTAGAAAATAATCCAAAAATAGTACTTGACATTTTGTAAATACAACCCACACTATTGATTTTACATTGCGCAGTCAGCTACTACTAATTTTCATTTCATATTCCTTTTATTGAACTTTAAAACGGTTGTAGCATTAAAAGGTACTCACCAATAACATGGCATACCGTATTTCCTCGATTCTAAGACACACTTTTTTCCAAATTTAGCAACTCAAAAAAGGGGGTGCGTCTTAGAATCGAGGGTGTGCAAATTGCACCCCCCAAACGCCACTTTCTTACTTACCAGGGCTTGTGGGGGCTTCAGGGAGGCCTACGCAACCCTCTGCAGGCCATCCCAGTCTTCAGTTTGGAGAAAAATATACGGTATTTTGACACTCTTACACTGTCAGGACTGGTAGCCCAGAGACAGGCAGATGGGGAAGGAAAAACAGGCAGCAGCTCAGATTGAGGAGCCAGGCCAGAGTTGGCAGCTTAATAAGTCCAGATGGAACTAAGGGGGTTCCTTGCATCACCTGAACCCCAATGGGCTGAAAGGTGTAGTACCACCCTCCATCCATCTACGAAAGTGATTATCCTGCAGTACAGTAGAGGTTAGCCCAGTAGAAATGACCTGGAGTTGGGGTTAAGCAGCGAGGTGGCCAAGTTTGCGGATGACACCCAACGTTTCTGGGTGGTGAAGACCAGCAGGGATTGTGAAGAGCTCCAGAATGTAAGTAAGTAAGTGCAAAGTGATGCATACTGGGGCAAGAAATCAAAACTTCACATACACGCTCATGGGTTCTGAGTTGTCTGTGACGGATCAAGAGCGAGATCTTGGGGTGCTGGGGGACAAGTTGATGAAAATGTCGACCCAGTGTGCGGCGGCTGTGAAGAAGCCCAATTCCATGCTCGGGATCATTAAAAAAGGGATTGAGAATAAAACGGCCAATATTATTATGCCCTTGAACAAATCGATGGTAAGGCCACATCTGGAGTTAGTGGCTAATCCAGATATTTTCTGTTGTTCTGTGCTTTTCTTTCTGCTTTCTGTTCTTTTCTTTCTGTATTGTGTTTTTATGTATTATAATAAAATAAATATAATCTTAAAAAGAGAGAGAATAAAACGGCCAATATTATTGTGCCATTGTACAAACTGATGGTAAGGCCACATCTGGAGTATTGTGTCCAGTTCTGGTCGCCGCATCTCAAAAAGGATACAGTGGAACTGAAAAGGATTTTCTCCTCCAATAGTTCTCCTCCTACCTGTCTAATCATCCATTCAGTGTTTCCACAGGAGAAGCTTCTCCTCCTCTTTTCATCTCTGTCAGGGTTCCTCGTGGGGCTCTGTATTAGCCCCTTGCTTGCTATTCTCTCTCTACACACTACCCTCCGGTGACCTCATCAAAATCCCATGGCTTTCAGTACCACTAATGTGCTACTACTTGCCTCCCCCAGAACTTTTTCCTTCCATCCAAACAAGCATCTCCAACTGTCTGTTACATTTCAGCCTGGATGCTTCATTTGTGTCTCAAGCTCAGTATGTCCGACTGAACTTCTTCCATTTACCCCCAAATGTCCTCCTCCCTTTATCTACTACTGATGTCACCATCCACCAAATAGAACAGCCACAAAGTCTGTCTTTATCTTTGACCCCTCTCTTTCTTTTGCCCCCCATATTGTCTGTCACCAAATCACAAGCTCATTGTTTCTCCCTTCACAATATCGCAAGAATTCGGCCCTTGTACTCTGTCCCTTCAGCAAAAAATACTCTAGTCCAGTGATGGTGAACCATTTGGGCTTGGTGTGTCAAACGTTTTGAAAATGCCTAACTTGACTCTGCTGGTGTGTCGCCCCCCCCCCCCAACTTTTAATAGTACTTTGACTATTGCTACTTTTAATAGTAATTTTGAATTGAACTGAAAACAACTATAGAACACATTGCATTTTATTTAACATCAATTAGTAACTTTTTTTTGTTGCTGAGTTTTACTAGATAATAATTTGAAAAAGGTCTGCCAAAATCCCTGTCCTAAATGTTCAAGACAAGCCTGTAAAACCTGCGAAAATGTAAGGTGTGTCGGGGCCCTGGGGGAAACGTTGGCATGTCACCCAAAATGACCTCGCGTGTCACCTGTGACACGCATGTCATAGGTTCGCCATCACGGCTCTAGTCCATGCCCTGGTGGTCATCTCTCTTCTAGACTACTGCAGTCACTTCCTTGCTGCTCTTCCATGGGCTCATCTTAGGCTGCCTGCACTCCTATACACAGTTTCCTGGAAGTAAGTACTACTTCTGAGTAGAAATGCATAGGGTTGTTCATGTATTGTTACCTCCACCCAACACTCTGCTGTCAAGGTCATTCTTCCTGTTCTTCACACTGACCCTTAAAATTCTTCCTGTCTGCTCCCAGACCCAGCGTCAGCTCCTCGTTCTAACCTTCAGAGTGCTCCATGACCTCTCTCTCTCTCTCTCTCTCTCTCTCTCTCTCTCTCTCTCTCACACACACACACACACACACAGCATGATACACTCTTGCCCAGGACTTTTTTTTGTCTCCAGCTGGATTCTTCCACCCTTGCTCCATTTCTGCCCCTTAAGCTTGGCACTGCCTCCTCCTGGTGCATTACGAGATGCTTCCTCATCCAGTACCATCAAGTCCCTTTTTTTCCCTTGAAGCTGCTGCTGGCCCAATGCTTTTGTCCCCATTCCCCACTGTAACTAGGCTTAAGTACAACAATCAGTGAGGCTGCCCTGGTTTACCCCTGCCCTGTCCCCGCCCCCCCCCCCCAGGTGTCAAGATCATCAGACTGTAAGATCCTCAGGGGGCCGCAATGGAAAGTGTGTAAAATACAAAGTGATGCCACTGGTACATTGACGCGACGCACCACTCTATATAAATACACAGAATAAAGAATGTCACAATCAAAAAATACAGCATTAAGAAACCTCTGGCGGCAGCAGCAGCAGTACAACAACCAGTATAGAATAACCCCCATCTCCCCCCCCCCTCCTGGACCCCTCCTCCGCCGCTGGAGGAGGAAACCGCTTTCCCGATCTGAGCACGGGAGGGAGGGGCCAGGTGGGGAGGGGGGAGAAGAGCCATAGAGACGGGTCTTGCTGGGGTTTCGTGTCAATGCCCTGCGGGTTGACATTTGCAGCACACGGGAGAAGGCGGCGGCCGGCCGGCCCTGCACAGGACCCGGGACCGAACTGCCCTTCCCTGGCACAGCAGGCTCCGTCCGAGGCTCGTCTCAGCCCCACCCCGCCAGGCAGCAGAGTGACCTACGCCCCAAGCGAGCCACAGGCGGCGGGGAAGGCCTCACCCACTCCCCGCAGGTGCACCAGGGCCGCTGCCGCCGCCGCCGCCGCGGGCAAGCCGGGCGCTGGAGCCTCCATCGTCGCGGCCAGAGCCGGGCCGGGCCCTGTGGTTGCCGTGGTAACAGGATGCGACCCGCCCGGCTCGGGCGCCCCTAGTGGTGCCAGCGAGAAGAGGCGGCGAGGCGAGGCTGCTTTCCAGCGCCGTCCACTTGCGCATTCCCACGCGCTCATGTTGGGGGGGGGGGCGACCTGTTCTGGGAAGCCAGCCCGACCGACTGAGGTTCAGGAAGAGAGTGGATCGGACTGGCTGCCTCGGAACAGATCGGCGCTGAGCACCTTTGCTGGGGGAAGGGAGGGGGAGGGAGAAGCCTCCAGGGGCCGCAGGAGCCGAGCATCGGGGGAACGCACCAGTGAGTGCTTTTGTGGCTGGGGGAAGGGAGGGGGCTTCCAGAGCTGCTGAGTGCAACAGAAGTCTGGGGGGGGGGGGAGTCCCAGGGTGAACTTGTGGGGTTTCGGCAGGCAGGCAGCCCTGAAAGTCTGTCTGGCAGTTGGCTTCTCGCTCGTTGGTGGAAGGCTGCAAGAGGAGAAGCCCCAAAGATCGTGGTCACTTCGACTGTTCTGTCGTTGCTGCTGCCGCCGCCTTTCTTCTCTGGAGGTGTTGTTTTTCTCCTGCCTTCAGCTAAGCCTGGCTTTTTAATGGGCTGTGTGGATTCGCTGCCCCTCCTCTTGTCCTCTGGAGTTCTTGTTAGCATCGCTGTCTTGTCTTGCCAACGAGGCTACACCTTTTAGGTGACATTTAACATCGAGCATCACTGTCTTAGATTGGCAGCAGACTTGTCCCCGGGTGTTGGGGCCAGAGAAGGAGCATTTAGCTGCGCGCGCGAGATTTGGTGGTTCAGGTGGTTCCATAGACTTAACTTTTAGCAATATTTGCTGCAGAATGAGGAATCTCTGGGTCAGAGTTGGGTTAGACTTGGTTTCCCTCTGCAGAGGGCTACAGTTTAAGGAAGGTGCCTCTCCCCCTCTCTCTCCCCCTTCTCCTGGTGATGCAATGTTGGGACCAGCCTTTTGAGGGGCTGGGCTTTTCCGGGGTGGGGGAGGGAGTTAATCCAGTCCTCTTTCTTTTGTTGTTGTTGTTGTTGTTGTTGTTGTTGTTGTTGTTGTTGTTGTTGTTGTTGTTGTTTTTCCCTACCCATCTCTTTTCCTTTACAAGTCCCCACCCCCAAGATTTCTGGCTTGAGTTTTAACTTTTAAGCCATGTCTGGACCAATTGAAAACGCACACCTGATTTGTCTGGGCAAGGGTTGCCTTTTAAACCCCCCCCCTTACTTGCCAACAGGTAAATGTACTACTGGGAGCCCGCTTCCATTGTTTTTCCATGCCCGCTGTGCAGCAAAGGGGGCGGCAACATGTCCTGCAAGATCATGACCTCCCTTACCCCCACCCCGAAGTACCCAGCTGTTCTTATTTCTTTCTCTACTTTTCCCAGAATTCCTCTGTGCTGTGGACGAGAAGGAATATTTTGTCTTGTTGGGGGGGGGGAGGTGGGAGGGAAAGGAGTCTGGGTGTCCGTGAATCACTGTCCCTATTGGGAGGAGTGTAGATGAGATGGATCGTGTGAAAGGAAAGGGGGTGTTGCATTGGAGAGGTTGTCTTTTTAAAAAAAGAACAGACCCTTTGGGAGTGTCAAAGGGAGAATGGCGGGGACAACATCTTTTACTTCTGCTTTGTAGAGAATTATTTATAATTATATTAATTATTAATAATTAATTAATAATTATTTATTAATTTAATTAATTATGCAGCCCCCTGGTTTCGTGTCGAAGTCAGCATGCGGCCCTCGAGGTATGAGAAGTTGGACCACCCTGGTCTCTAACCGAGCTCTGACAGAATGTTCTCACCTATCACGCTTCCTGTGTTTGACTAGCTGTGTACAGAGAGTATAGGAATCTAAGACGAAGGCAGGTTATCTGTACCAGATATGAATAAATAAAATGAATCTGGTGACCTAAGGCTTTGTAGAAAGCTGGGGGGGGGAAGGGGAGGTAGCGATTTCAATATGGAAAAGGATTTGGCTGGATAGTCTGGGGGCCTATCGAGGCACAGGGACCAGACCTGGCAATTTCTCTGGAAAACTCATTTTTGGTAATGGAGTGATAAATAATATTTGCTAGGAAAATATAAAATTCAATGTTACTCCAGCATTCTTCTTAAAACCAATGTAATAGGGCTGTCCAGCTCATTCAGCAAATAGAATATTTTGAAATTCTGAATGCATTGATTCAGAGGAATAGGGTTTGCATTATAATCTGGGTGAAATGCTTATTAGGCATCAGAGAATGCATACAAACGATGTAAGTGCTCGGAATGCAAGAAAAGCTCTGGTGATAAATCCACGATGAAAGTCCACAATGAAATGAAATCTTAATGACATTCACAAACCCCACCCTAATTTGACTATATTTCTGTAGTCTTCTAACCACAGTAGCTAAGGGAGGCAGAACAAACCACACGGGACCTGTGGCTGCATGCGCCCCGTGAAGTCTGACCATGGTGAAGTGGAGACGCTGCTGATCAGCTGGGAAGCAGTGCGCTAGTCAGTGATGTGCTCGAGTGGTGCCCGCTCCCAGCCAAGGCTGATCACAGCTGATCATGATCACCTGGAAGGCAGGAGGCACAGCGCCAGGCAACCCTTAGGAGCGGACAGCACAGTGAGGGCGAAAGAAAGGCAAAGGAGATAGTCGAAGGAGGACCGACAAGAGAGGAGGGGAGCGAAACAGGATGTGAGAGGTGGGAAGGGAGAAAGAGAAGACAGAGTGGCTGTGAAAGGATGGGGAGGACCAGAGGCAAGGGGGAAGCGGGTTGGTGAAACCGGGCAGGAGCAGCCAACAAGAGGCTGAGAAGCTGAGAAGAGAACCATATCAGGAGGCTCCTGATGGAAGACCAAGGAGCAGGGGAGGCAGGAGGGCCAAGACTCCTGTTAGAGCCTGGCCCAAGAAGGGACTGAGGCCAGGGACCTTGGGGGCACCACAGGAAGCTGAGCAGCCCCAGAGGCAGGCGAGGGGATGGCCTCAATGGCACTCGCGGACCCTTGACCTGGGGAAAACTATCCGGTGGCAGAGGCCAGCTTGGGCACTCCGCTACCCATGCAGGCCCCTCCCAGAGCTACTCCCTCTAAGGAGAGCCTCTACTTGACTGAGGGGACTCAGAACACCCGCATCAAGGGGGAAGTAATCCAGCAGAGGAAACCTTGCCCTTTTGGGGGGTCTTATTTTTAAATCAAGAAACCTTGCCTTATTTCAACCAGCAATACATTTGTGGTTAAGCACATGTGGATTCAGGCCATTTCTTGTGTGCACGCTCTGCCCTTTGGCCTTCCAGAGCCACCCAGGGGTGAAACTGTCTCCTTGGGAGGAGGATGGGAAGATGACAGGACCCCCTCCAGCTCCCCCGTAATTCAAGCACTGGCTACAGCTCCTCCCCATCAGTGGATGTAGGTTCGGTCCTGACCTCCTGGCCCAGTTTGGAGCTCTGTCCTGCGGCCAGAAACACAGACTTGGCAAATCAGACTGGAGTATTCCGAGCTAGTCGGACTTTGGAAGCCCGCACGGTTTCGGTCTTCAGGGCTAGCACCATTTGTAGTAGCTGCTGGTCTAGAACTCTTTGTAGCTTCCTTTCCATTCCTTCCCAAACAGGAAGCAGCAGGTGTTGTTTTTGAAAGACACCATCCAATTCTGGTGCTACCAAGATGAACTTATCACTTCTGGAGAATACTGAAGACCCATCTCTCACTCAACGCAAGAGCTGTGACAGCAACACAAGGGCAGAGGCAGATGAACAGTGGTGAAATGTGGAGTTTTCACTACATTTTCAATATGAAATGCTGATAATTGTGACCAGAATGCCAAAAAGCGAGAACTTATATTTGACATTTAGTAACATTTATTTCTGCATTCGGTATCAAGTACATAAGTGCAAATATTCCGAGTCCATAATTAAGTTGTACAGAGAATGTCATACAAATTTGTGATACATGTAACAAGCCGGAAGTATTTTCAGTTCCCATACATCTAAATCAACCCGTTGATCCCTTGAGAACAAAAAAAGTACTGGGTGGGTTGGTTGGTTTGGTTTTAGTTTTTGGAGAGTTATACAAAACAGATTATACCATATAAGTACCGATTGCTCTTTTGTTTTTATCACTTGTGCTGGGAAAAAAAACACGGAAAGACGTCAGTCTACAAGTCTAGATAGTTAGTAAAGATGAACCCAACCAGCAAACCCAGTGGACATAGAAGCAAAACTGCATCAGTGCACTAAGCAGGAAAGCCCTAGCCACACGTAACATTAAAAGTTATCGAAGCAATGCCAATAGAAGTAGGAGTCGTAGAAGCACTAGAAAATGAAAAGTAGAAAGTTCAATAGTATTTTAGGCTCTCACCATCATGCACTTGAGAAGCAACACAAGAACCACACCTAGAACACTTTTCTCTTTACTATACTTTAGTGCTTGACACACGTGATTGCAAATAGTCTAGAGAGTACAGAAACAGCAGGAGAGGGGGAAAAAAACAGCTGCTTCATTGTTTCACATCTCTGAGATCATGGTGTTTGAAAGAGACAGAGAGGGTGAAGACAGATGTGACATGTTTTAAGCACTGAAACCACTCCGAAAGCGCCTTCCCTGCATTCAGTCCTAACATACTTTTCCTCTCCGGGGTCAAGCTCTGGAAAACCACTTCTGGACATTTGAAGCAGATGCTGACTGTGCATACGGCTGATAGCCTACTTCTCTCTGATATCACCCCCAAAGTGTCACCTGCCACAATTCCTCGAGCAATTTTGCACACTAAAAACTTTTCCTTGGTTCTAATGAATAAGGAGATAAAGGAAGAAATAACTGCATGAACATTCATACAATGCTTTGAATTTCTCTTTAAAAGGTGGACAGTCCACCTGAAATTGGGGGGAGAGAGAGACAAGACTGAGGGCTGAGTCCTTGTTTGGTTCACTGTCTTGCACATCTGTCAGTTCAGCCGCAAAGCCAAGAGGAAGACAGACTTGCCTAGTGGCTGAAGGATATACTCTCTTTTTATGTTACATCTGTCTTCACCCAGAGAGAGAGAGAGAGAGAGAGAGAGAGAGAGAGAGAGAGAGAGAGAGAGAGAGAGAGAGAGAATGAATAAATTAAGCAGTAATAGGTAAAACAGAGCTGTTTTCATCTCAGCCTCCCTTATCAACTCCTTAGTTGATTAATTTTTTGCTGTTGTCTTTACTCAGCCTTCCTCTTTGCACCTGGGATTTTTGCTTGGATCCTAGAGGTAAAAAATGAAATTATAGAAAGAAAAATTAATAGTGATTCATTGAAGCCTATTTCATTCAGGAACTTTTACAATTGAGCTAGATGGACAGTAGCACATGAAAAGCAGCCTCTCTCTGCCTGTTTAGACTCCTGAAAGGCTCCCTCTAACAAACGGCACTGGCAGACAGTGAAGGCTGGAGTGGCTTGAAGCGCGAGGCGCACTTGCAGATCAGACCAGAAGCACACTGAGCAGTGCATTCGACAGTGATCCCTTCCGTCCAAGAACCGAGTTCTTGTTCCTCTCATCATGTGGAAAGGAGTCCGGCTCTAGTGGCTAAGAAACCTGAAGAGTGCCTTCATAAGAGCTGCCCCGACAGCACGAAAGGCTGGCTAGGCTTGAAGCTCTGGCTCACCCACCACCTTTTACTGCCCTCCCAGGAAGAGAGACGTGCAGGACCAAACTGGATGGGATACGGGAGTTTCATGATTGGAACTCCCAACATGTTTTTTTCCAAAAAGCAGCAGCAAGGGGGTCTTCTGTGTTGATTCACTGACCTAAATTGTGCGCCCAAAGCTGCTACTAACCATGCAGGTTTTTCCTTCCACTCCACAGCTTGCCTTACCTCCTAGCATGAGGCGCTGGCACAGAGGCATTGTTGGGGGGTGGGTGGGCCCCCAGGTGCAGGGGGTGACATGCACCAGGGGGTGCACTTGCTGTCGTATTCGGCGGCAATTTGGCAGCAGCGTGGTGAAAATGCACACACCCCAGTGGGTTTTTCGGCCACTTTGATGGGATTTGCCTGCCTGTCCGGGCCGCAAACGGCCTAAAAGCGGCTGAAAAACCGTGAGGGCTGTGTGTTGCATTTTCATCACACCGCCACCGAATTGCTGCCGAAAGGGGTGGGGCTTGTGATGTCACACGCCGGGCGGGGTTGTGACGTCACAGGGGGTGTCACGTAGGTGCCCCCCCCACTACGGGTGTGTGTGTGTAGCTACACCTCTGCGCTGGCATGACTCAAGCGCATGAGAAGATTTTAAATGGCAAAGCTGAACCGAGGATCTCCTTGACAGTAAGTAGGCTAACCTGCTGCGTGGAGTTTTTCGGCTCTGAAAATTACGAAATTGTATGGAGTGTGACACAAGGTGCTATGGATAATGTTGGGCATTTCAATATTTGGGGTCTTATGTTTGACAGTCCAGCCGTACATCATCCCTAATGTATAGTTGTCAGTATGCCCTAAATGACCTGCCTCCCAGGTAAATGTTATGTAGGACAACTCACTTTGCCACAACAGTATTTATGTGAGTCCTCACAAGTCCCAAGTATTGGTCAATCTGCGCCTAAAAGGTGAAAAAGAAGAAATCAGCAGGGCATCAAAATGGTAAAAAAAAGTGTAAACATTTTCCAAAGGTGGTTTACACCATTGATATACTGTAGCTCTTGATATACTGTTGTCATATTTTCTTGCAGCGCAATCCTAACCAACTTTCCAACACTGATGCAGCCGCAATGCGGCCCTGAGGTAAGGGAACAAATGTTCCCTTACCTTATTTATTTATTTATTTATTATTTTTCACATTTTTATACCACCCTTCCTCCAAGGAGCTCAGAGTGGCGTACATATTTCCTCCCCTCCTTTTTGTCCTCACAACAACCCTGTGAGGTAGGTGGGGCTGAGAGATAGTGACTGGCCCAAGGTCACCCAGGAAGCTTTGTGGCTGAGCGGGGATTTGAACCTGGATCTTCCAGGTCTAAGTCCGACTCCCAAACCACTACACCATCCTGGCTCCTTGACTCCATGACTGCCCCTCCACCACAGGATGCAGCATACGCCACGTTGGCATGGCAGCATCTGCGTTGGAAAGTTAGTTAGGATTAAGCTGTATGTTAATTACAAATTGACCTATCCTTTATGATATTGTCCAGTTTCCTGCAGCCCATTTTGTAATCAATTGTTTGCAATTATTGTCAGCACAGCCAAGGTAACTTGTTCCCCAAACCTAGAGGTGCATTAAAAAAACACAATGATGGGACCTTTACACATGATGCAAATGAAGGGAAATCCCTGAATGGCCTAATTTGTTCGTGTGACTTGGTGCAATTTTGGGGCACAGAATTTGGATGTTGTTTTATGCAGTTTGCCTCAGTCCATCGGCCATGGCATATATACTCATTTCCTTTGTCCCACCGTCATCTCCGATGAAATAGGTTTGAAGTACCACAAAACTCTGCAAAACCTGTGAATAGTGGGATGAATGTGCACACCAAAGGCAATGATGGGTTTGTCATACTACTTTCAGATCCCGACTCCTGTCTACAGCTGTAGTTGCTTCCATGGTGGCTACAAGGCTTTTAGAACAGTGTTTCTCAAACTGTGGCTTAGGACCCACTTGGTGGGTCGCGACCTGATTTCTGGTGGGTCCCAGGTGATGGAAAGATCAGATAAGTAATTGCCACAAGCCCTGAGGCTATTCAAAAATCAGATAGCTGCCAATTGCCCTTCAAAGAGCTGAACTCCCGCAGTTTGCAAGATAGCTGCTGATTACCCTTCAAGCAGCTGAGCTCTACTTGTAAATATTTATTTATTTATTTATTTCTATATCACCTTTTTTTTCAAAAGTCTCGTAAAGCTAGGTGGGTCCCGATAGAATGTCATTTTAAAAAGTGGGTCCCGGTGCTAAAACGTTTGAGAATCACTTTTTTTAGTATATCATCCAGTCTCAACTGGCAATGGACTTCACGACTACGCAGTTTGAGACCACTGTTGAAAGACGACCACCCCACCATCCCCGTTTTCAAGATTTCTCTAACGTTTGCCTGTGCCTCCTTAGGAGGAGTCCAGCTCTTCCTTGGAGAATAATTGATCTAGTCAACAGTTACAAAGCAGACTTTTTAACGTACCTGGTACTTGTCATATACGACAGGTAGGCTAAACATTGAGACCACAGCTAGATGAGGTTAAAAAAAAAAAGAGAGAGTGTTACATTCCCATGGATAAACAACAAAGCAACTTGTAGCACCTTAAAAACTAACCAATCTATTTCAACATCCTCAGGGACTACTGTATAGTCATATTTTCAAGCAAAACACACACTGTAAGTTGTGCTTTCCGCTGAAACAAGATGCAGTCTGGACGCTGGCGTTCTGGTGATTAAAAAACAACCCTAGAATCTGTAAAGTCACAGGAAGCTATGAAGGCTGTACATTTGTTCACATATGTTAGTGATGCAGATCAGGGCCATTCAGAGGAATTTTATCAGGGGGTACGAAGTTTATTTTGGGCCCCTTTCCTACATATGAATTTGGCTCCTGGGCCCCCCTTTTTTGCTCCAGGGCAGGGGCGGAACCACGGTCCAGGTGCTCGGTCGCGGGCGGGCGGCAGGAATGGGGGCGGGGGAACTCACCCTCTCCCGAAGCAGCGTCGTGTCTGGGCCCTCGCTCCCTCCCTAGAGCCGGTTTGGCTCCGAAATGGGAGCAAAACGGGCGGGGGGGGCACGTCGACACAACGCTGGCCCCGCCCCCACGCGCCCTCCCGGCACCTGTCACCTCTGCTCCAGGGTCCCCTTTTTGACCCCTTTTTCACCCTGGGCCCAGGTACAAATTATCCCCTTAACCCCCCTCTCAGAGGCCCTGATGCAGATAGTCATGATTAGCGCCACAAAAGGGTTGCCAGGGGCATAGAAATAAGATTTCATATTGGTTTGAAAGGAGAACGTTTATTGTTCAAAATGAGGCTTTGGAGGGGTGAATTTTTCCGTTTAACTCTGAAGTTTAAAAGTGAAATAACTACTTCTGGGAAGAGAACACACTGCAAAGGAGGTGATGATGTTATTTCATCCTAACAGATATTGCAAATAAATTGAAGCAACAGAGCTTAAAATAAATGACAGACTTTACCCATTATCAGAAGAGTCAGGCCATTGAAGAGAGCTCCAACATACGTCAACAGCCACATTAGTACTGCAAACTAAATTAGAAATACAATAATTACATCTCCCACAAGCACACTAGACTGTCAGTAAAACAGTAAATGATTCTAGAAAACTTAGGCTACAATTCTGTACACACTTTCCTGGGAGTAAGTATGCTATTCATTATCCCATAAGTTTCATTTAGTTAAGCCTGTAAATCAACAGATTATAAATTACTGGCCCTTTTTAACCAACCTGTCTATGGACTATGCAAACTCAGCCTGAAGCAGCCTGAAGCAGCGCAGGATGTGGGAGGAGGGACTATAGCATAGCTCAGTGGTAGAGCACCTGCCTTGCATGTAGAAGGTTCTAGGTTCAATCTAGGTAGGACTGGGAACTATCCCTGTCTGAAATCCTGGAGTCAGCGGCGTAGTCAGGACTGACCTAGATTGACTAGTGCTCTGACAGTATAAGGCAGCTGAATATGGCCATATGACCAGTACCTCTGTCCTAAGATGCCAGGACACTAGACAAGCCCTAAGGCCTGCCTAGTCAAGTATTGGACCAAAGGCCTGCCTAGTCAAGTATTTTGCTTCCACCAATGTCCCCAGCATCTGTTACTCAGCGGAATACTACCCTCTGAACATGAAGGTTCAATTTCATTATCATGACTCATAGCCCTTGAGAGGCCTTTGCTCCTTAAATGTGTCCAGTCCATTTACAGAATCACAGAACAATAGAGTTGGAAGGTACCCACAAGGTCATCTAGTCCAATGCCCTGCCTGTAGCAGGAAATCCTCCTAGAGCATCTCCAGCAGGTGCCTGTCGAGACGCACATGGAGTTCGGATTGGGCCGTAACTTAGTGGCCATCACAATACCTTGTGGCAATGACCGCCATATGTGCATTATGAACTGTATTATAACATCAAGTTTCTTTGTCTGTTCTGAGCCTACTGATTTCATTGGGTGACCCTGACTTCTAGGAAAAACCTTTCTACTCTTTGTATCCTATTCATAATTTTACAAAACTCTTTTCGAAAACCGTCCAGTTAATAGGGCAACTCAAAGAATGTTGGGCTTTCGAGTCTAGTGTGTCCAAGCTTTGCTCTCCCTTCTGTTCTTTGCTGGCCACATACTTTTAAGGAATCCACCAGGTCCTGGACAAGGAAAAGCCGCCTGAGCTCCTTGACTGTGCTGTTCACGTACAACTGGATGCAATCTGTGTATTTCTGAATCTGTTCCTGGGAGAGAGACATTTCCATTTCCAAGTAGCTTCTGTTGGAAAAGCATGTCAGGATATGAAAACACAAGCATATTTTCATTTATTCATCAATATGACTAGGCCCACTAATTTTAGTTCCCACTTCCTTTAAAGTCAAGACCTTTTGCGTCGACTCTGATCGCAAACTTTCAGGGGTCACTGTTTGTGCTCACCTCACATTCTGAAAGTTGTCTCCATCCCCACATCCCACGGAATCCAATGCCCCACTTCACTGTCCTGCCAGACCTCTGACATGTCGACTATTGTCTTAAGGCTGGGCTACATTGTACATGTCCAGCACGGGCATCCCATGTGGTCTCTCATCGGCTGACGGCGTTGGTCCATTGGATAGCTACGTCCCCAGACGGGCAAAGACGACCTCGACTCGACTTTTGCCCGTTTCGTGTACGTGCAGCCAATCAGAGGCAGTGCTTTGCACTATGGGGGGCGGGGCGGGATGCATTTCACACGGTAGCCAATCACAGGGCAGATGTCAGAAAAACTCTAAACCAATCATAAGCAAGTACTTTTGGCAAGTTACTCACTGATCTCAGTCTCTGAATAATAAGAGACTCTTATTAATAAGCAGCCTGACATGAACTGGAGGAGGAGGAGGGGCGGCAGGGGAAGGGGAAGGTGCCATGATTATTTGTTGGGCAGTGATTTTCAAAACATGCTCTGGAACAGTGTGGCTTGGTTACGTCTCGGCACGGCTGCGTCTCGGCAGAGCCAGATGCACACGGAACGCGAATGTGTACAGTGTAGCTCCGGCTTTACTGTCTTCAAACCACCATAGCCAGACGCGTCCCCAGCCTGTCTGGTGCCCGGGGCAGTGACTCCTGGCTTCACTCCCCAAGCGTACAGACGTGTAATTGGCGGTGACGTGATGATGTCACCACGTAACCGCCAATTATTTCTGGGTTGCAGCCAGAAGCAGGAGGGGGCAGCGAGGCTTTGCGATCTCACTGCCGCCCCATTCCAGCTTCTACTTTGGAAAGGGGAAGCCAGAATGGTGCGGCAGCGAAATCACAAAGCTGTGGACGCAGGAGGCTGAGGTGGAGCTGAGCGATCTCACTACAGCCCCATTCCGGCTTCTCCTTTCCAAAGGGGAAGCCGGAATTGGGCGGCAGCGAAATCGCAAAATCCCACCCTCCTCCTCCTGCTTCATCGATGTGCTGGAGGAAGAGGGTGGAAGAAGTCACTTGGCCTAGCGAAGCTGCCACTTCTTCACGCATCCCCTTCTGGCACAGCTTGGTGTGCATATAAGTGGCCGCTGTGCGCTCTGAGCTGGGCCGAGTGGCTTCTTCCAAGGCGGCGGCAGCCATCTTGGCTGACCCGCCCGGGCACCCCCCACGTGATGTTGTGGGGTGGTACCCTGCCCCCCCTGCTAGATACGCCACTGACCATAGCCCTTTCACAACTTCCACTGTTCCACATAAACCATCACGACCCATTTTCTGACCAATAGTCTGTTCAAACCATTTCTAAACTCTCAGTCCATTCTCCTAGACTACTGTGTGTGTCCTTGTAACCCCCTTGGCCCATCCCCTACATTAATAATACCTGATCAGCCACTGTGGTTTCTTCAGTGACTGAGGAGGGATGTTATCTGCTCTGCTTACCTTCTCAAGAGTTGGCCTTGAGAAAGGGGAAGTAGGCATTAAAGGGAGGGAGGGGGACACGACACGGGCACAAGGTGGACAGTGGCGTTTACAGTGGGCCTGCAGGTAGACTTGAGAACTGGTTGGCTGTCTGGGTTGCCCTGCTGCCTACTGACTGGCTTCCCCATTTACCCCGCCTCCATCTCCCTCGGTTGTCTCCCTGCTGTCAAAGACTGTAAATTCTTGGACACACGGACCTGTCTTTCCACTCTGTGTAAAGCACCAAGTACACTGATGGTGCAATCACCGTAAACATAATTGTTGTCGTCGTCGATGTCGTAGGAGATGATGTTTATTTTCCAGACATCTAGTAAGCAAAGGATGGAACAGGGAGATATCTACGGCAATTTCTTTCCTACTTGTTTGCATTTGTGGACTGACCCTAGAAAAAAATCTTTTGTTTTTGCAAAATAAAGTGCGCTGGGAAACAACGGCCGAGCACTCACTTGAATGGGTGGCCTTCATCCGTTTTTTGCACAGCCTGTAGGACTGACTTGTAGATTCTGAAGCTAATGGTGGCCGAGAGAGCGGCTAGCGCCAGGTAGGCGATCACGCTGACAACGCTGAACTGGGTCAGGGAGAAGAGTAAGAGCAGGACACTCCCAAACATGATGCCCGTCTGCTTGATGTCGCGCCAGTATAACAGGTCAATAGCTGGAGTGGGGCGAAGGCAAAAAGATTAATGCAGAGCGCTGGAACGGTGTCAGCAACTGTGTGCCACTGTGAAGCGCATCGAGCCTCTTGGCAAAGCTGCAACTCGAACAAATAATGACAGCACTGTAAACAGAGCCCAACAGAGCAATCAGCCCAATGCAGAGTTACCCTGCCAAAGCTCGCGGAAATAAACTCCGTTCAGCTTATTAGTTGACCAAAAACGTTATAAGTTTCAAAAAATTGAAACTTATTGAAAAATTGAAACAAAAAATGTTTCAAAAAATTTCAAAAAATGTTTCAAAAAATCCACACATAAAATCATTTTAAAAATCCACGTAAAATCAACATTGATTTTACATGGATTTTACGTGAATTTTTAAATGATTTTAATGTGTGTATTTTTTGAAACTTACGGAAAACCTTTTTTGACATGGCTTTTAAACCTGTGAACATTAAAACTATGAAGACTGTAGCTGGCCATGAAAATTTCGTTCAATTTTGTTATAACCATTTTATTTCTTCATTGAAACCAATGGGTTAGGCGGACCTATTTCTGCATAGGAAAAGGGCTCATGGTTTGCTGAAAAGACATTAGAGTTTAATATGGGGTATCAGAGTGTAGAAATGGGGGTGGGAGTCACAACCATGTACAGCACCCTGAACTCCTTTGAGGCAGAATGGGATAAAAATGTCATCAGGATATAATCAGTTGCCATTAGTTAAGGCAATTGATTTCTGTCCTCAGAAACCCGCTGTTATTCCCCCAAAGCTCTGTAAACAAAAAGTGTCTGGATATTAATATGTTCACATTTGCCTTTGACATTCTTTCCAACCCTATCGCATTGCTTTAGGGTAGATTACAATATATCCTCGTTATTATTATTTTGTAATCTTCACCATAAACCCATAAGACGATAGGTCATACTGAGAGAAAGAGAGTCACCAATATGCCTGGGGAATTTCATAGCTAGCCTAAAGAAGGATTGTTAGAAGTGGTTGCTCATGCCCAAACCCGACATTCGGTCCACTATTAACACTGTATCCTCTGCACCAGCTTTGCATACATTTTCTCCATCTGCATGCATTTTTTAATCTCTCCCCAGCCCCTCCCAGTGTTGCGGTGGTGCGAAAGCTGTGCTGCCACTGTGCATTTCAGAGCCGCCAGCACTAATGGCCAGCCGCCCCACGCATGCGCCACAACTGCCCAGATGCTCCACTGGTACAGGTAAGGTGGCAGAGGGAGCGGTTCATAGGAGGATCGGAGTGGGGATCAGGCCAGGCGTATTGAGGGTGGGCCAAAAACGGATCTGGGTGGCAGTCATGGCGCCAAGATCCTATGCTCCAGGCTTAGGCCTGACACTCCCCCCCCCCCCTGAACGTACTCAAATTTACGCCAGCAAAAGAGCTGGCATAGATCCGAGTAGGCCCACTGGGGACCAGGAAGCAGCAGTGTAGGTAAGTATAAAAGGTCCTTTCTTACCTCTCCGCCGGTGCCTGGTCCCTAGTGGCCGGCCAACGGGGCACGTGCTGCATCCTGCAAGGGAGTTTCAGGCCCTGGAGTTCTCCTTTGGGTAAGGGAACATTTGCTCCCTTGCCCAGGAGTAAGCCTTCACTGCCAGCATGGCTCTACTTGGATCTGTACCAGCTACTTTGCTGGCGCAAGCCCAAGTGGACCTGGGAAAGCGGATTGAGGCCTGAAAGGGGATAGGATATTGGTGGTGATACCGCAGCTGCCAATACCGTCCCCTTCCCCACCCCATCTCCTTGCTGTTCCGCCCTCTCCCCTCTCTGTTCCGCCCACCCCCTACCCCCGCTAGCCTTATCTTCCTAGGTCTGGTGGCAGTCCTCACATGCTGCCGACAATTGCAGCAGCGCTCCTAAGATGACCGCCACCCGCATGTTGCACGCATCCCCCCAAAACTCCTCCATGCGCCAGCCCAATCCTGGATAGGATTGGGCCGTTAGATAAATAACAGCAATTAAATAAAATTTAAAACCAAAAACTGAAGTCCATTAACTCCCTTTCTCAACAACAATTCTAATTCTAAAAATGCAATACTAGCAGCAATGCAAAAGATTTAAAGAAGCTTAGCTTCTCTTAGCCAAAAAGTCCAAAGAAATAGAAAGGTTTCCTTTTAACCAGCCTGATGAATAACCAACCCAGAGGTGCTCATCTTGTCCTTTGACTATCCCAAACAGAACATCGGAGGCCTTGTTCGCTCAGTGTGTTTTCAGCCCAGGTTGGCTATAGTTTTTAATCAGCTCAGGACAAATTTTCCCTGCTTTGCCATGGGCTAAAAAGGTTGAATGAGATTAACAGCGGAATCCTGCGCAACTTTATGCGGCTGGCCTAAAGGGTCGGCCACAGTATCCTGAGCCCGTTCCTGGGCTGCGCTGGTGTGACCCGGGTACACCTTGGAAGACGGGGACTTCGTCCCCTTCCCCGAGTGTAGAGCTGCCCGAGGCCTATAGGCCTCTTCGGATGTATGCCAGCTCTGAAGCTGACATACATCTGAGGCAGCAGGGTAAGGCCAAACCGGGCTGGGAAACAGCCAACGACAGTGGTTCCCAAACTGGGAGGTGTGGCTCCCAGGAGAGCCGCGGAGTGTCACCGAATCCTCTTGAAAAATAGTGCAATGCCAATTGGCAGGCATCAACATAATGTCATGGAGAGCCACAGCCAATGGTCGCCAATGGTCAAGGGAGCTGGAGGTCGAAAACGGTTGGGAAACACTCATAGGATATCGGCGCAGCGTGCCGCCAATATCTCCGCCCTCTCCCAGCTGGTTTCAGCCAATGGCTCCCCTCCCTTGCCGCCTGGCCTGCCCTCCCCCCACCCCTGCACCGACCGGTGAAGGACTTACCTCCACTGGTGGGTGCCAGATTTGGAGGGTGGAGTAAGGGCTGACCTTACTCCAGAGTCGTCACGAATGTGCTTTACGGCCTAGAGCGTTCTCTGCCGCTCTAGGAGTTTTGCAGGATCCGGCTATCCGGCTGTTTAGCCCCTGGACTACGCTCGTCTTGGATTGGCTATTTGCACTGGATCATAAACACACACACACACTCACTCACTCATTCACTCATTCAATATCTCAATAGTTATATTATTAATCCTCGTCATACCTAATATGTGCAGTAACTAACCATTTGCTGCCACCTCATTCTGCCAGCCAGTATAGCTGGCCCTGCATTCTGTACCCAGCTCACTCAACTCCACAATCAGTGCCTGTTTAAATGACGAAACAACCCAAAGATATTCCTGTCACCGGGTGACTCACAGCAGGAATCCTTGCTTTATGTGGTATTCATTAAAAAATAATTGGCTAATGACATAAGCCACCGGCAGTTTAGCCTCAGAAATAAACAGCCTTCTCAAAATCAAAGCAGCAACATCACTTGGTTGCTGCATTGCCCTTCCTTTTGAAGGCAACTTTCACGCTTTGAAGAAAAAAAAATGGCAAGTGTTTGAAGAAGAAGAAAGAGCTGATTGTTAATTCAAACACATCGGTGTAGATCTGACAAGGAATGGAAATATACTGCAGGGAGGTGGAGGAACAGGAGATATGAAAGGAGAAATGCTGTTGACATAATCAACCAATCAAATGAATGAATAAGCATGCCCCAAATCTGTTTTGTAAGTTTGCAGGATCTCCTAAGAATGCTGCAGGCAGCCTCCCTATTCAAGGAGCTTGTTATCTACTGTATCTTCTTCCTTTTTCTGGGTTTCATGCTTTCTTTTTCCACAGTCTGTCTGTCACTCAGGCAAAACTAGGTGTGCAGCAAAGTTCCCCGGAGAAAATGTTCTAGTTGTATTAATGAAGTTATTTCCGTTTCTCTGAAACTTGTCAGATGTTTCGCTTGGTGAGGAGACTCCAAATTTGCCTTGAATTTTGCTTTAGGAAAAACCCAGTGACAATCTAGGGGTGTGCCACATCACCATGAACACGCTCCAAAATTTGTGTTACAGCCCGATCCTATCCATCGACAGGCCAGGAAAGGTGAGTCTGAATGAATGGCGGCAGGGGTGGAACCATGAATGGCTGCAGGGGTGGAACGGGGCTGGGGAGGAACGAGGGAGTTCCTGAGTGGAGCAGGGAGGGAGAGAGACTGGGGGCAGGATCGGTGGCACTCAGGTGCACCCATAACATCCTAGCTCCCTTTCCTCTTCCTTTTCGCCGCAGTTACACGCCTTGGACGTATGCCTGCAAAATATCAGGTGTAGATCTGAGGAGTCCCATTGTGGTGGTGGAGGCTTTTCCCTGGGGTAAGTGAACAATAGCTCACTTACCCCAAGGAGACTGCTCCAACGCCCCCCATGAATCTATTAGTGCAGCTTCGTCGGCGGGAGGGGGGGCTGGTTGGTAGGATTGGGCTGCCCATCTTATTGAAGCTGTTTTGGCTTCCCTGAAGTTTCCCAGCTATTTCACCTGGGGGAGACCTCTCCATTTCTGAACCCAATTCAAAGTGCTATTTTTGACCATTGACCAAGTCCTAAATGGCTTGGGATCCTGGTACCTAAAAGACTGCCTTCTTCCTAGGGAGCTGCAGAGGCCATTCCCCAGGTACCTCTGCCATCCAGCTTGAGGCACAGAGCAACCAGAGCGCAGCCTTTTCAGTGGTAGCACCATGTCCTTAGAAAGTCCTCCCAAAGCAGCTTTTGGCCAAATCCTAACAAACTAGCGCACCAGTGGATTGTGCGCTCCGCCACACACCAGGCCTTCACGCTGTTGCAAAAGTGCCATAAAGCACTTTGCGATGGCACAAATGTTACGAACGGCAGCAGGAAGGCCAGAGCCTTCCTGCCTGCCTGCAGAACGGAGAACGCTCACTGGAACAGGTAGGTCCAGCACCATGCAGCGCAGGGGTGGGGGAAGGACAGCAATGGGGTGGGGGTGGGCAGATCAGGCCCAGGAGGAGGGCGAGATTGGCGGTGCTGGTGCACGCCGTATCCTATCCCCCTTCCCAGGCCTGATTCGCTGACATGATATTGCTGGCGCAGGGCCGAGTTGACCCATTGCGGCAGCTGGGGCTTTTCCCAGGGCAAGAGGACAAATGAGGGGACCTCCCGCTTGCTAAATCCCCCGTGGGATACAGCGTAGCACATGCTGGTGCCTCTGCATCGGTGCGAGGGAATTTAGGTAGGATTGGGCTCACTGGCGTCACTAGACGCGCGTCACCCTGGTGCGGAGACGCGCGTCACCCCCCCCTAGGGGCGCGACGTTATAGGCGCGGGGGGAGGGGGCCATCCGGCTCCCCCCCCGCATCGCGTCGCCCCCCTCCGGACGCTCCGAGGCCGGCCCGGGAGCCTGCCTCGGAGCGTCCGACCCCGTCGGCGCTCCAGGGCCTTCTGAACGAAGGCCCAGGCAGCGCGTCAATCCGGGTATTTTTCCGGATTTTCGCGCATGCGCAGACCCGTTTTGAGGGCTTTTTGCCCTCAAAACGGGTCTGGGCATGCGCGAAAATCCGGGAAATACCCGGATTGACGCGCTGCCTGGGCCTTCGTTCAGAAGGCCCTGGAGCGCCGACGGGGTCGGACGCTCCGAGGCAGGCTCCCGGGCCGGCCTCGGAGCGTCCGGAGGGCGACGCGCGTCACGGAGGCGACGCGCGTCACGGAGGTGACGCGCGAGGGGGTGCGCGCGTCACCCCATGACGCGCGTCACCCCCTGGCGGCCCGCCCCCCCGCCACGCCCCAGTGACGCCCGTGATTGGGCTGTTAGTGTAGCACCAACATTATGTCCCTTTAGGAACCACATCGACCCTTTTCATTTACCAAGGCTTTTAAATGGTTTATTTTCCTGCTGTTCTGGTCTTATTGATTTTATTGACTTCTAGTTTACTAGCTTGGTTGTTGTAATTGCAGGCATTACATATATTATTTGTGATTCCTGATTATAATATAAAACACAATCCTGCCAAATGTAAATTCTTTTAAATTCTGCTGATTTCAATGGGTGATAATTAAACGGGTGCAAATTCTCCTTTTTCAAATAACATTTAAAAGTGGTGTGCTTAATTTTGGTTGGAGCTTTCCCAAAGACATTTTTGCTTCTTATGATTTTAGGATGATCTTTTGGGGGAGGGAGTTGAGGTCTTTCCTTTCCTTCAGACAGTGGCATAGCAATCGGGGGGGGGGGCAGGGGGTGGTCTGACCCAGGTTCCACACGGAACTGTCATGTGAGAGGGTGTCACATGAGGCCCAGGCCAAGATGGCGACTGCTGCCTCTTAGTGTTTCTCGGAGCGGCTGCTTCTTAATTCACCCCCTTCTGGCTTCTTCTGGCACCCCCCCCCCCTTTCTGGCTGAGCTACTCTGAGCTTCTGGCTCGCCACAGGAGGTGGTGATGGCACCTGGCCTGGATGCCTTTAAAAGAGGACTGGACAGATTTATGGAGGAAAAGTCCATGCTGTAATTCCTTATTGAGCAGTAAGTCGCGAGAGACGCTGCAACACGCCGGGTAAGCGGCTCCTCCCACCTGCTATTGGAGCCATTTGGGGTAGATGACAGCAATGCGCAGGAGAGTCCTTGAGTGGGAGGAGCTGATTACACAGCTCGTTGCAGCAATTCTAGGAATTACAGCATGGTTGCAGCAATTTTTGAGACTTAATAATAATAATAATAATATTTCTGTATTTATATACCGCCTTTCTTATCCTCAGATTGCTCTTCAGATGTTATTCAAGGCGGTTTATATAGGCAGGCTTATCTAGATCCGATAAGGATCTTTACAATATTGTTCTGTATAGAACCCTACAATTCCAGCTGGTTTCCTCCATGGTGTAGTCATCTTCACTAGCTGCTGAACACAAGCCTCAAGCTCTCTGCAGGACGCTACAGATCATGCTGAACAGGGAAACATTTTTCCAGTTGTCATTGCTCTGTCACTGACATTCTCAGCATTCCAGTCTGTTCTCTCACTGCACCACGCAACAGCGACTGCTCTCTGCCACCGAGGGTCATGACAGCTTATCAGTGACTTCCTGGTCTCCCTTCCAGCACGAAAACTGACTGTTCCTACTTAGCTTCCGGCAGTCTTCAGGCAGCCTCTTGCAGGCCCAACCTTGCAGGTTGGGCCTTTGTAAGCCTCTCTAGCACGTAGTCTCTATGGTGGAGGAGTCGAGTCCTCCACCATAGAGACTACATGCTAAAGAGACTCTGCAAGGTTGCAGCCTCCTTGCAGGTCTTGCAGGCCTCTCTAGCACGTAGTCTCTATGGTGGAGGAGTCGAGTGCAGGCCTTGCAGAGCCTTGCACCCTCGGGAAAGAATGAAGCTTTGATCGGTCAAAGTGCCGGGGGGGGGGGCGCGGTTGTGGGGGGTCACGCACAGGTTAGGAACATTCCCTGAAAATAAGCCCTACAGCGTTTTTTGGAGCAAAAATTAATTAAGACCCAGTGGGATTAAGACCCATGTCAAATCAACCAATGAAAAATCCATTTTGGAACTTGATGTCATGGATTTTGTTCATTTTTGGTAAATTTGTACCTTACCATGAGGTGCTTAAAAATTATTATTTTTTCAGATTTTTTTTTGTCCATTTGTTTTTGAGATATTGAACTTTCAAAATTGCCTAAAAACGCCAAAATTCACTTGCCACCATACCTTCAAATGCCATTCAATTCCTTGTCACTGCCAACAAGAAAATTTAATTTTTGTATGATACCATTGAGATACCATCTTGAAATTTTGACTGATTGGCTACAAGATATATACCTTTAAGTGTGATTTTTTTTTGATATTTTTAAAAAGTTCCGTTTTTCCAAAAATTTAAAATATTATTTGAATATTTTTGAATTTCTTGAAAATTTACTTGAAAATGTCATGTTGTAATATTATATGAAAGTCCTATTCATTAGCTTCAAAATGGCACCTGTCCCATGTCTGTAGCTTTCATAGTTTTCTTGTAAATGGCATTTGACGGTATGGTGGCAAGTGAATTTTGGCATTTTTAGGCAATTCTGAAAGTTCAATATCTCAAAAACGGGTGGACAAAAAAATATGGAAAAAATAATTTTTAAACATCTCATGGTAAGGTACAAATGTACCAAAAATGAACCAAATCCATGACATTTAAGGTTTCATGCATTGGTTGATTTCACATGATTTCACATTTCACCCCAGTCTTCTCTTCGGGGAAACAGTACCTGCGGGGTCACGGCAGTGTGCCTGAGATCATGGCAGCGCTCCCAGGATTGTACTGCAGCCGGTGGCAAAAAGGATTATTTTTAACTTATGATGGTTGTGCCAGCACTCCAGAGGGAGCTGCCGATTGGCTCTCCGTGGCAATTGCGACCTACGCCCGGGCGGCGATTGCAACCTACTTCCGGTTTTCATCTGAAACCGGGTTGCAATCGCTGTGGAGTCGATTGAGCCGATCGACACAATCCCGGGCACGCCACCGCTGACGTGGTCGCCACGCCCCTTAAGGGGCTGGCAGCTGCTCTCCAGAAGTGCTGCTGCAATCCCAGGTGCGCCACAGTCACCACGTCCCTTAAGGGCCTGGCGGCCACTTCCGATTCTCCTGGTGGGTCACAACCCACCAGTTTGAGAACTGCTGTATTAAATTATGCATTGTGTGGAGAAAGTGGATAGAGTAAATCTTTCTCCCTTTTCAATTTCACAACAACTCAGGGACACTAAAGTTGATTGGCAGTAGATGGAGGACAGGTAAAGAAAGATATTCTTCACCCAACACATATTAACCTACAAAATTCATTGCTCTAAGATGGAGTGATGGCCACTGGCCTAGATGGCTGTTAGCCCTAATGGCTAAGTAGAAATTCCGTGTTCAGAGTCAGTATATTACTCTATAACAAACACTGGAAGATTTTTTTTAAAATCGTGTGTGTGTGTGTGTGTGTGTGTGTGTGTGTGTGTGTGTGTGTGTGTGTGTGCGCTGCTTTCAGACCCCCAACATATGGGCTTCCCAGACATATCTAGCTTGGCCACTGCTGAAAACAGTGATACTGGATTAGATTAATTTTTGGTCTGACCCAACAGGCCCTTCTTCTATCCTTACATGTAGGCTTACCATATCGCCGATCGGGACGCTCCGTTTTGCCCTTAAGGGGCGGGGTGGGGGGAAGCCCACCCCGCCCCTTAAGGGCAAAACGGAGCGTCCTGGTCGGCGATATGGTAAGCCTACTTACATGTGATGCAATCCACAGCTTTGTCAACAGCTACATGTCTCAGGACCTAATGTCATAACTGATTTCTCTTATCGCTAACACTTTGGCAGTCATCTGCCAGAATCTGACATCTGAAACTGCTTAAGTACATACGGCTGCATCAGCTCAAATTCATGTTGTTACACTTGCTTCTCCCCCTCCCTCTGCTCTTTCCCACAATGTCAAACTGTAGATTGTAAACTCCTTGGGACAGAGTCCTCCTGTCTTTTTTGCTTATGTTACTCACAGGTTACAAGCCATAAGCAACCTCCTGGTTTTAGAAGTAGGTTTTCTCTGTGCCAGGTGCAGGGGAGTGGCAGTAGGAAACAGATTATCTTGTTGGCTGCGTGCTCTCGGAGGCATCTGGTGGGGCCACTGTGTGATACAGGAAGCTGGACTAGATGGGCCTTTGGCCTGATCCAGCAGGGCTCTTCTTATGTTCTTATTATGTCCGCTGACAGCATTGTATAATCAGAGAAGAGGATCTTATCCAGCATCTTGCAACAGTCGGATTTCCTATCCACCCTGTACTGCGGAAAGTATAATTCTAGCTGTGGGCAGAAGCAGCCAACGTTTACGGGCCCAGGATGGGGAGTCAATAAATACCATCCCAATCATTTCAATGAGGAATCAGCCATTTAAAGCGCTCTCTCTCCTGTGAGGACTTTGTCTTGAACATTTCAAACTGCAGGGGGCACATTGCACCAGGGAATGCTTTCCCCATGCCAAAAGCTTTCAGCCCATGGAAAGCGAGTTCTTTACATGCAGACAGTATTGCAGTGGAGGCAAAACCTGGCCTCCAGCCTGACAATGAGCCCAGCGCTTTCCGAAAGGGAGCCAAGAGAGTTGCCAACTGACCAGAAAAATGCTGGCCTGGCTTGCTCTTGTACCTTTCACAGAAATATGATCTGCAGGAATCATCAGAAGCGCCTTCATGGCAGGGAGCTGCACAGGATCACTTGCTAATTGCTACAGGTGAAAATGCTGTGAAAGGGACAACTTAGAGGGGTCGATTCAAAAGTTGGCAACCCAAGGCATGAATAAGAAGGTACAACATGTGTGTGCACACAGAGATGCTACAGTTTTCCAGAGGTATTTGCAATGCCCCCCCCACACACACATTTACTAGTATCACGAAGAAATAGCTTCTTTTTCTTCTTTCTGGAGCAGGAGGAAGAGAAATATGTGTAACAGCGCAATCCTGCGCAATGGTACGCGCTCCCTCGGTGCAGAGTGTCGTAAATGCGCCGTAAAGCGCGTTTACGGCATCCGGCAAGTAAGTACTGCCAGCACAGCGGCCGGCAACCCTTACCTGGGCTCCTACCCGGCCCTGCGCCCACAGGAGCAGGTAAGGCCTACACCGGCCAGGGCAGGGGGAGGGCGGACTGGGTGGTGAGGGATATCCAAAGCCCTCTCCAGGCCCAGCGCGGTCTTACACAGAGGGCTTGAATGTACACAAGCTTCAGAGCTTTCATACATTCGAGGAGGCTGGGCCTCCCGCCACTTACCCCTTGGGAAGGGGGCAATCGTCCCCTTCTCTCGAGGTGTACCCGGGCTGCCCCAAGGCAGCCCAGGACCTGGATAGGATACGGCCACCGTATCTTACACAGGATTGGGCTACCCATCATATAGCAATAACACTTATACAGTATAGTGCTTTCTTAGTGTGCAAAGAACTTATCTTGATGCAGTCCTTACAATAACAACTATGCAAGGTGGGTATTATTATCCACACAATGCAGCTGAGGCTCAGAGGGAGCAGCTTGCCCTAAGTCCACCTCCTGGATTCATGGCAAAGGTGAGATTCAAACTAGAGAAGACTTGATCCATAGCTCAATGCTTAGCCACTTCTCAGAAAGCTGGGGAGATTAAATCTGGGAAACATATACAGATTTCTATTCTGAAATGTGGGGGAGTCAGGTTGGGGTATAGATAGGAAAAATGTCCCAGAGGGCCTAGGTACAGAAGCAACTGTGTGCTATTAGCAAGAACAGGAAATAGAGGCAGGGTCGCTCCAGACTCGGGAGTTGACGAAGGATCGGATATCTCTGATCAGATCTCCAATCTCTTTTTTTTTAAAAAACACGCTATGGGAGGTCTAATCCAGATCAGGACTGTGCTGGAGGAGAGGGGATAGTCCTTCCTCCCATGCCATTTTCTTGATGTAAATTGCAACCCGCCCTCCTTGCTGTTTACTCTGTAAAAGAAAACATCTGTGTACATATTAAAACACACACACACACACACACACACACACACACACACACACACACAATCCTCCAGCAATACAGGCCTCCTGATCCAATATGGGGCTCTCTGTGGCTGTGTGTGTGTTGTTGTTGTTGTTTTTTAATATCCCCAATTACTAATCTAGTCTGGCCTTCAGGAAGGCTGAGTGATGGCAAGTTCTGGGAACAAAGCCCATGCGACAATTGTTTTTTAAAAAAATCATTTCTTTATAATTATATCTTCCCTAAAGGCTTATGGCTTTACACAAATTAAATAGTCACTATTTTCATAAAGAAGGGGAAAATAAAGAATTCCTTGTATACATGTTATGTGATGTAATAATCATGAGGCTGAGGACTGCCATGTGACTCAGCCAGCGATCAGGTGACTTGCAACATCATGTGGTTATGTTTTGGGTGTAGTTAGGGAGCTGAGTTGGATAAAGGGTTGAGTTCCCCCATGTGAACACGGGAAAGGATCAGGAAGGAGATCCAAGACTACTGAAGTTAATCCCGCTGAAGTTATTCGTTCATGCTAGATCCAAGACTGTTGGACATAAGTCAGGCTAGGAAGGTGATGCCAGTGTAGATGGAGATGCAAAGAAAACTTCAGAGCCAACATTACAGTGGGAAGACAAATGATGGCCTGTGAACACCTGCAACTGTCGTACTGGGTGTGTGGGCGTCACTGGGTCTTCATGGAGGCTTCAAGTAAGTCATTCCAAGCTTTTTAAAGGAAGAGAAGGATCCAAGAACGTCTCGCAAGTAGAAAACCAGCACAGTGGGCAAAGAGGTGAAAGAGAATGTTTCTCTTTGACGTACTAGTTTTCTCTTGCAGTGCTTGTTGTTGTTGTTTTTGACTGGCAGACCATTCAAAGCAGAGGCATCTATCTCCCATGGGTCGTCTGAAACAGGACAATCCATTCTTCCACCTCAAGAATCCTTCACTTCATTCCCACCTCACTCTGCTGAATTTGTCGATAAGGCATCATACATTATCCACAAGACAGCCTACACAATCACACATATGTGAGCAACATCTGAGTTGGGATGACATCATCTGGAAAGCGCCCTTGTCTGCATTCGATTTTTCTGGCAATACATTAACAAACAGACATCAGCACAGTGAGGTCTACAGCATGCTGCTTACGAGCTGGAGAGATCAAGCCTGGCTTAGCCAGAATGTGTTGCTTTTCTGGTTTTTGACAGATGCGAACAGAATTTAGTCACAGTTTATTTATTTTGTTTACTGACCTTCCTCCAAAATTTGCAACACTTTTGTACACCATCCACCAGCAGCCCTGAGATAATATTAACTTTAATGACACATATTCATCATAGTGGGAACAACAACGTCTTGTGGGCTTCCTTGTGACAATGTTGTTGTAACCACTGATGCATGTTCAGCCATGTGATGCTTGTAAAACTAAAACAATGTACTTCTGCAGCTAGACATGTATGTGCCGACACATACAGATTGTATTTCTCTGCTTATTGTGTAATCATACAGGTACACGCAAGTTATGTTACATGTAATAACTGGCATCCTAACAAGATACCGGGAACATATGACATTGGGTGCTGACTACCAGTAGGCTTCTGTGCATATACAAGAAATTGGTATGAATCGCTATAGCACCTGGAGCCTGACACACATCAGCATATGAAGATGCCTTACAGCGCAATCCTGTGTAGGATGCACCAGCCACGCTAAACAGCCGGCCACTGCATCCTAAGCAGGATGCGGCCTGTGCTGGCAGAGCTGGTAAGCCCCAGTGGCCCCAATGGGCCTCCTCGGATGTGCACTAGCTATTTTGCTGGCACAAATTCGGGAAGGCCGTGTAAGACCGGCCAGGCCCAGTGGTTAGGATATCGGAGGAGCGCACCGCCGATATCCCCGCCCCCTCCCTGGTCTGGCCGGCGAATATAAAAAATAAAATCTGGCTCTTTTGGAAAGCCTATGGGGTAAATTGATCTTGTGTTGATGTTACGAGTCTCTGTTTTTACTGTCTGGCCTTACTGTTTTGTGAGTTCCTGCTGGGATTTTTTGGTTACCGTTTATGATGTTTTTTAAGCTGTCCTGTTGTTGTATTTAGCGTTTATTTCTGATTTGTACTTGATTGTTTCAGCTATCTGTTTGCCGCTTTGGGTTGTCTTTTGATAAGCTCAACCGGGATATACATTTCGAAAATAAGCACAATATCATGTGTGCCCAGGGTTTTAGGTACAGGGGTCCACCTGGGCTGCCAGACTTGGGGGGGGGGGGCGCTCTGTGTGTCAGTGGCTCTTACAATTGAAAAGGCTTTATTTGATGAGAGGAACCAAATGTGTTTTTTATTTCTTTATATATGGAATGAATTAATATTGACTGATGGATTCATACATGCAAATTTAACATCTGCTATAACAGGGAGAAACCATGCATGTAGCTTGTACAGAAGCAACTGTACAGTCATAAAAGGGGCTACAAATGCGATAATAAAGAAGGCAAATCGCAAACCTCATCTGAGGTGCCATTTGGGCAAGGGTCAGTCTTGCCTCTGCTGCTCTGAGCTCCTTGAAGGAAGGGAATGATAAAAATTGTTTGTTTTTTTAAGAGAGGTGGGATAAGGAGATGAATCAAACTGAACTGTAGTATTAATTGGTGGAAGCCAACATTAATCATTAAGGACAAATTTTAATGAGGGAGCGAGCCTCAATGTTAAGGGCACACTTTACGTTTGAGAGGGTTTTAGTGCTGATGTGTTAACTTACACAACAGAAATAGAAAATGGTAAAAATTGCCCTTTGTTCCCTCAGTATCTCCAAAAATGTAACTGAATTAACAGTTAATTCAATGTGCAACATACTCATTTGACAATGTGCAATGTACTCGGTACACATATGTTACAAGTACAGACAGACATCCAACTGGTGCCAACACACCATACATCCACTGTCTGGTTTGCACATGATGTGAGGAGACCAAGGAACCTTTGTCGACCCCGTGTGCAGCCGGCAGCTGTGAAGAAGGCCAATTCCATGCTTTAAAAAAGGGATTGAGAATCAAACGGCCAATATCATTATGCCGTTGTACAAATCGATGGTAAGGCTGCATCTGGAGTATTGCGTCCAGTTCTGGTCGCCGCATCTCAAAAAGGATATAGTGGAACTGGAAAATGTGCAGAAGAGAGCGACCAAAACGATTAGTCGGCTGGGGCATCTACCTTATGAGGAAAGGCTACAGCATTTGGGGCTCTTCAGTCTAGAAAAAAGGCGGTTGAGGGGGGACATGATTGAGACTTATAAAATTATGCATGGGATGGAGAGAGTGGATAGAGAGAAGTTCTTTTCCCTCTCACACAACACTAGAACTAGGGGACATCCACTCAAATTGAGTGGAGGGAGGATTAAAACAGACAAAAGAAAATATTTCTTTACCCAGCGTGTAATTGGTTTGTGGAACTCCTTGCCACAGGAGGTGGTGATGGCACCTGGCCTGGATGCCTTTAAAAGGGGATTGGACAGATTTATGGAGGAAACGTCCATCACAGCTTACAAGCCATGATGGGGATAAGCAACCTCCTGGTTGTAGGAGTAGGTTCTCTCTGTGCCAGGTGCATGGGAGTGGCATCAGGAAACAGGTTATCTTGTTGGCTGTGTGCTCCCTGAGGCATCTGGTGGGGCCACTGTATGATACAGGAAGCTGGACTAGATGGGCCTTTGGCCTGATCCAGCAGCTGGGCTCTTCTTATGTTCTTATGTTCTTATTCACTGGAGATAAGCATGTGCCTCTTCACACATTCTAGTTTTTAGATGAACATCTAATTTTTGTTAAGCATATCCCTAAAAATGTAAAGCATGAATGTTACAACACAGTAGTTTCAAAACACGTTATCATACAGGTATCCTTGTCAGCACACCAGATCTCTGTTGAGTGTACATTCGGTGGCAAACCTGGGTTTGTTGCTGTGTAATGTGTGAAAAGGCCCAGCAATTCCCACTAAACTTTAAGGGAACCAAAGTTTTTGAACCTATCCAAATGATCGCACAATGTTTACAAAAATTATATTTAAGGGTACAAACTCCAAAGCTCAAATAGCCAGATGATTTTCAGCTGAACCCTTTACATACAAAAATGCTATCCTAGTTAGAAATTCTAGATTGCTGGTCCTTATTTTTTAATCCATTATTATTTGCCTTCACCTCAAATTTGACCATCTCCCCAGTCACAATCCTGCCTTCCCTTGATTCATTACTAACAGCACAATCCTACTAAATATATCTACTCAGAAGTAAGTTCCATTGTGTTCAATTGTGTACCTCTTGTTTTACACATGTCTGATGTACAGGTAGACATTTTTGGAAGAACACGCTTGTTTAATTAAAACCAATACCTAATTTACACTCACAACTGGAATAACGTGCTCAAACACTGGCGTCACTGCAGGGGGGCGGAGCTCTAAGTTCCGCCGCGGTCAGACCCTCCATTACACGGGAGCACGAAGCGCCCCCGCCCGCTCGCCTTTGGAGCCATTCAAGTCACTTTCATTTTCTTGTCATTCAAGTCGCTTGAATGGCTCCAAAGGCGAGGGGGCAGGGGGCGCTTCGCCAGTGCGGTCAAAGGCAGTTAAAAATATTTTTAATTTACATAGTTTGGAGACACATGTTGCTTTTCAAAAGTGTAACCCCCATGTAAAATGAGAGGTGCCTGTATAGGATTGGTTGCAGGCCAAGGTTGCAAGACTGTGTGGCACTATCCAGAGAGTAAGTCCCATTGAATTCAGCGAAACTTACTTCTGTGTAGACATGCATAGGGTTGCACTGTAATTCCCTGTATGATTTACACAGGATTTTCTCTTAATTTGCTATAACGTTAATGCCCAAGGAATTAAAAGTAACCTGAAATGAAGCAGTAATTAACTTTGCAACCAAAGCGGATAGAACATGTCTATAATTCAACCTTGTTTCTTAGCAAATGAAATTTTGTTTTTCTTTTGGCCCTTGGTGGTCTTTGGAAGAACATTCTAATTTTTCTATTTTATCACCAGTGTAGATGTTATACCCACAGACTGCATAGTTATTTTTTTGTTTAAATATGAATCTATTTTTGTTAATGTGTATGATGTATAATAAACACTAAGTATTTAGTCCAACTCTGTACACTTCTGTCTTAATATGGGCTATAGCATTCAAATCCATTATAAGCAGCATTTCCTATTGATTTCAAAGAAGGTGACCTGGGAAACAAACACATGGAAATAAATGACACCATACTATTCATTCTTTGCTAAGCTGAGAGTAGTACAGCCTGCCTGTGGCTTGCAAAATACTTAACCTTCGGTTTTTTAAAAAAAGAAATAAATTTGACTTTAACGTAAAGTTAATTCAACAGCTGGTCTTAGCAAATATGTCCTTTGCCTATGTGTGAATAAATGTAGCATTGGAAAAAAAACAGTCTGCTGAAAATGTTAGTAGGTAGAATCTTGTATGTTACAATTCAATGGAAAATTATAATGGAAAATTGGTCTAGATCAGATAATTCAGATAAACCTCCTATTTTTCCCCTCAATGCTAGCCTCCAAACCTGATTACAAAATCAGACAATATTGTAGATTGGTTTATATAAACCAGAGGTGCCTCTACTCTGCACCACATCCTATAAAGAAGGAACACCTTCCTGAAAAATCCTTTTGCAATCCTGAGTCAATTCTAGGAAGACGCACACTTTGCAACCAGCCAGAGCCACATCATCCCAGATGGAGAGACAATTATTTATATCTCATCATCTCTCTCTATCCTATCTCTTGTCTTATATCCCTTAGCTGTTTGGATTTGATCTCCCACCAACACTTGGTATCAAAACAAAGGACGGTTGCCAGGAGCTACGAAGTCTACATAAAAATGGCTGAAAAGCGAATACGATAAGGTAGCCCAGCCACACCCAGTGGGGCAGTGTTGAAAAATACATCTCTTCTTATCATCAAAGGCCGCCGCGTAGTTTCTATTGTTTCCCTTCTTTTGCTCAACAGATTAGCAGAATTGTGGCATGCTGTTTTTTTAAAGGCAGTGGGGCTTCAGCCCAAGAATGTAAAAAGCCCAGATCACTGGCTAACTAAAAGGCTAAAGTTAAACAGTTAAAAAGACAATACGGCTCGCAGGGCATTCTCAAAATCATCAAGTGAGTCGTGGCTGCTGCTGCTAGCCCTGTTGCACTGGTCTTTGTGTCAACCATAGACTTCTTCAGAGATTTCGCAATGGGTGTGTCGGTCCCTCCCTTCTTGCCAAAAGGGTCCCACTGAAGCTCCCTCCCAAACACAACCACCACAGCCCACCTCCTCCTCCGTTCCTGATTCTCTCCAAGCACTTGAGTGAGCTGAGCCGGCCCGGGGGTTTATACAGGCACTTAAGGATCAGCAGCAACACCGCTAGCTGCTCGCTAAGGGTTGCTGAAGGAAGGAAGGAAGGACTGTCTGTTGTCACAGGGCAGGGGGGCAATGTGACATTTTCAAGAATGGCACATTCGGCAGCCGTGGGAACAGGAGTACTACAAGGAGGGCTGGAAAGAGCATCGTCGGCTTATCGTTTTCTCTTGAAAACAGCACCACCATTCCAAATAAAAAGGGGTCGAGAGGACCCTTTCCAAAGCACGCGCAGGCAGGCCCGACCGATTCAGCAAGAAAGACGGAACCGCCGCCAACCCTCCGCCGTCCCCCGCCCCGTGCAATCCTTTCTAGGCATGCATGCAAAGCTCGAGTCGAGCAAATTCTACCCTGGCCTTTCCACTTGCTCCAGAGACAGTCCATCTTCGTCGAATCCGCGCTGGCTGCTTGCATCTTGCCCGGCCGGGGAGAGAGAGAGAGGCAGGGAGGAGGATGGCTGCTGCTGCTGCTGCTGCTGTTGCTACTGCTACTGGCGGCTCCTCGGTCGGCTGCTGCAGAGAGAGAGAGACGCTCGCTCGCTCTGGCTGCTTCCTAGCAGCCCAGCAGCATTCCAAAGCAGGAATAGGTGAGGGGGTCTTCTCCTCCTCACGCTGCTGGGTTTCACCGCCCCCCCTTCCCCTTGCACTGGCTACGGAAGGATGCTTGCTGTTAATAATAAGCAGAGCAGGGGAAGATGGGGGAGGGGGGCGGCATATTGTAAGCGCTGCTGCTGCTGCTGCTGCTGCGGTCTCCACTGCAGCAAATCAGCACAAGGATGCTGCTCGATGCTGGCTGTGCGATGGATGGCCCTGTGGGAGCAGCAGCAGCAGAAGAAGAGGAGGAGGACAAGAAAGAAGAGGCTGAAGCCCCGAAATGGTTAACTAGACCTGACGGCGAAGGAACAAAAACAAATTGGGTGTGGATGGAAGATGGAGAGACGGGAGAAATGGGGAGGGAGGGAGGGGTGGAGGCGAAGAAGGGCGAGGCGCCTTCTCTGTGTTTACTCAGCAGCGAATACGGCTCGTCTTCGAGAAATTTCTTGAGAACTTTAAGAAATGCTGTTTTTTTCCTCCTTGGGATTTATTATGTGGCCAGACCGCCAACCCCAGGCAGCTGCCCATCTGTCTGTCTCCACTAATCCTGCAGCTTCCCATCCCGGCCACCTCTGCTGAAAAAAGCAGCAGCAGGACAGACAGACCGACCGCATGTGGAGAGCAAGACGGCTGCCCGAGATCCGGAGCTCTGTGCTGATTATTACAGCTTGTAATTTACATGTTGTTCATCATCTCTGATTGTGAGCCTTCGGGGCAGGGACTTGCCGGTTTGCTCGGTGTAGTAGAGTACTGTACCATGATGTACAGGGAGGGATAAGTCATAAAAAATATCCCGTCCTCCCTCCTTAAAGAAACTCAGGGCGGCATACAATATCTCTCTTCCCCCCCCCCCCCATTTTAAGCTCACACAATATCCCTGTGAAGTAGTCTGGCCTGGGAGATAGCGACTGGCTCAAGATTACCCAGAGAGCTTCACAGCTGAATGGGGGGATTTGAATTCAGAACTTCCCACTCTCGTATAAGCTTACTGTTTCTTATTATACCGGCACATCAGGAAACCTTCTTCACTTGTTTCTGTTGCTTATATACATTTCCTTCTCCCTGACCCCCACCAACCTAATCCAGAACTGTATGTAAAGCTAACCAAATAAACAAACTGCCTTCATCGAACAGACCTTTCTGCTTTGGCTCCATGATGGAAAAACAATAATGAGCCCAAACTAGGCCAGGGACAACAACAAGCATACAGTCACCGTTCCCATCTGGCTTGTGTTGTAGTGATTGTGTGCTCCACACTGGTGGCCCATTCACGCACACAGCAGCCACCCAATGTGTGTTGCATCAGCAGCAGATTGCGAGGGGCCTGAGAAGTGGCGGGTTTGGGGTGCTGTTCTTCACCCTGCGTCAGCCACCGCTGCCCCCAACCTGCCCCCAGTGCAAGCTGCAGTATCTGCTCCCTGAACACTTGAGCAAGAAGCAGATCATCATTCCCCTCCTAATTGTGCTCCTGTGTGCTGCCTGCCGCGGTGGAACCCAGGAGTCCTGCACTTCCGGGTTTCATGGCAGTGTGTAAGGAGCACGGGAAGGGGTTTGGTTTTCCATTTCGTAGCGCAGAGGCGGTGAACCCGAAACGGCATCAGGCGGCATTCCGGGTTGCACTGCCCTTGATTTGCGCCAGCACACTGGGGATGCTGGAATTCAGGCCCTTTCACAGGTTCTTGTCTGCCGTGAAAATTCTGATACATGCTGAAATACTGCATATAAATGACAGTCGTCCCAGTCTACGCAGAATGAGGTGGCAGAACAGACTATCCCACTTCAGAGCCCTGCAAGTAAAAAGGTAGCAGTGCACATCTCCATCTCACCTTCTTCCATCTTAGAACTCAAGGTGGTCTACATGGGATTCTCCCAGCACAATCCTATGCATTACACTGAAGTAAGTCCCATTGTGTTCAAGGAGGATTACTCCAGGAATGTGTGCATAGGATTGCAGCCTGCCTCAGATTCTCAGGCAGTCACCAACCGGGTGTTGACTAGACAGTGACCAGCTAAGCTTCAGCAAAATGACTGTAGTATGGTACCAGACAGTTACCTACTTCTCCCGCCCACTGGGAAACTGGAGGTTGTCCCAAAGGCCTCTTTCCTGGGAAATGAGATCACTCAGAACCCTTTGGGGCAACCTCTCATTTTCCAGTGGGAGGGGGCCACGGCTCTCTAGCCAAGCAGCTTGGCAGGATGGGAAGACTAAGGACGGCTCTTGTCCCAGAGCTGGGACAGGCTGAGAAAAATGTGCTTCTGTCCTGACTAGGAAGCAGGCGACCTCTGCTTTGATGTATGAATGGTTTGATTTCTGCCTTTTGCCCTTCGTATTCATTGCTTGACTGTGTTTCCAATGAGTGCAAGGGCCAAATTAGGTATGCCTGCAACTCTTGATGACATTTTCTGCAGCTGGGGAGAGCCCCTGTTTGGATCCGAGATGCAGTGTCATGTGTCAGGGATGTTCCCCCTGCTTTTCCTGTATGACATGTATTTTGTATTGTGAGTTCCTTCGAGAGCTTTTATAAAAATTAAGTACATTTTTTAGTCTAATTTTCTTCCAAGAAGCTTATCTTTGGGTCTCCCCACACCACTTTTTCTGTGTTGGGACTTGGGAGGTAGTGTCTAGTCTTACTGCCGAATCCTGTCCTCCCTTTTCCACCTGCGGAATGCACCCAGACGTGAGCGGATGCCAATGGAAGTGCCATTCTGCCAACAAGCGCATCAAGGCTGCCAGTGCAATGGCTGGCATGGCGTGCCAGTGAGCTGGCAATAGGGCAGTGGGTGGAACAGGGCAAGGAGGGGAGGAACGGGGTGTGTGTGTGAAGGGGGATGGTGGTAGGCAGAACAGGGGCAGGAGGGGGCTGTTACCGCCGGCACTTATTTTATTTATTTATTTCAGGAATTTGTAGCCCGCCTTTCTCCCGAAGGCATTCAAGGCGGCTTACAACATATTAAAATACATAACACATTAAAACAATTTAAAAACACATTAAAATAATTAAAACACTTAAGTTAAAAGTTAAAAGTTACTTGTGTACGCCAGTATTATCCTATGCTCCTTCCCTCTCCCCTTCCCTCTCCCTCAGTTCCCTCAGTTCTGCGCTAGCAAAATGGCTGGCACAGAACCAAAAATATCCATTGGGACCAGGAACTGGAGAATCCACTGACCTCCTTGACTGCCCTCTGGGTCGTAAGATGCAGCACATGCTCGGTGCAGCTGCATCGGCGACGGGGCGGCGGAGGGGAGTTTTCGATAGCATCTCAGCTAGTGAGCTAAGATCTCCCCAATCCAGGCAGCACGCTAACTGCTACACCACACTGGCATGTGTTTTTAGGTTAAAGTGAGATACTGTATAAATGTCAGAATGAGTGAATGAATGCAAACTACAGTTATGTAGGGTAAGGAAGATCCTAGGAAGTGCCAGCAAGAGGGTCCCAGATTAGCAAATTAAAATTATAATTTTATAAATGTCAGAATGAGTGAATGAATGCAAACTACAGTTATGTAGGGTAAGGAAGATCCTAGGAAGTGCCAGCAAGAGGGTCCCAGATTAGCAAAGGGCCCTAACATTCTTTCAGACTCAACTCTTCAATCGATCATGTAACCTGGGATGTTTTTAAACACTCGCAAACTAACAATTATCGGCAATAACAAATCTGCTATGAACATGATGTATCTCTATTCCTTCTCATGCTTTTTATGAGCTTGTGTCATCTAAGGGGAAATGTTAAAACACAGAAATAGCAAGTGATAATTGGCTAATGATGAATGAATTCTGAATGCCAGGTTTTCAGGAGCTTTGCTTCAAAAATCAGGACCAGATTTATTTTTTTTAACTAAAATTCTATTTTGGCGTGAAAATAAAGGATTCCCAACTGCTGATTAATTTACAAATGGTTTGTTCCTATTGTGCCTCATCATATGTCCTGATTTTCCTAAATAGCAGTCAAAATATAATGGGAGCCGAAGTTCAGACTGAGCGCTCTTATGAATTCAAGCATGGGGATGCAGTCATGACTCCGTGGTGGTGGAGCTGCTTTGCATGGAGAACGTCCCTGGTACCTCCTAGCTGGTCTCTCCAGGTAGGACAGGAAAAGTCCCCCTCCTGATATCTGGGAGAGACAGACAACACCTGAGCTAAATGGACCAGTGGCCTGACCTTGTACAAGGCAGATACATATGTTGGTTATGTCAGATGTGGGGTTTTGCCGTGTGCACTCTGTGATATCATGGTTGTTTTTTTTTTTTAATGTGCATTGCTAATCTAGACAGGTTAGCATTGCAGATATGTTTTGTAAACAGTATACCGTATTGTCCCGAGTATAAGACGCACCTGACTATAAGACGCACCCTTAACGTTTGGTGCTATTAAAAAATTTAATTAAATCACTGGCATTAAATTGCAACAGCCTGATTATAAGACGCACCCCTAGTTTAAAAACTTAAATTAGGAGAAAAAAGTGAGTCTTATACTCAGACCAATACGGTATTTGTAAACTTTGCTCCAACTGCCAGCTGACCAGGGACTGGAGAGCAAGTGGAGGCATTAGCCAGTATACTAAGAGGCACCTGAGTTGTAAGCCCTTTTGAGGATCACTTTGATCAAAAGGTAGGCTATAAATCTACAGACAAATACATTGGGAGCTGTCTTGAGTGCTCCTTGGTCAGAGGGGAAAGATGGGATACAAATATTGTTAAAAAAAATTAATTGTGTGGGCTCACGCATGTGCAGGCACATATGTGGTGTCCGTCTGGCAGCTGCTTTCAAGTCTTCAGAACAGATCCCAGATGCTTTCAGACAATCTGAAATTGGCTTGTCCGACCAGGCTGAATAAATAGGATACTTTTCAGGGGCCAATACTGTGATGTCTAGAAGTTCAACTCTGGGCAGCTACTTCAGAACGGAAACGTAGCCCTATTCCTCAAACACAGAACTGATTCACGTGGTGCACCTGCACGTTCCAATGTTCTGAGGCTGCCAAGGTCCCTCCTACCTCAGTCCTCCACCTGGTTTCTCACCCAATCTCCTTCTCCCATCCGTGGCCAGAAGGTTTCAACACGTGGCAGGAGAAGGTAGACAAGGGGACTGATGGAGGAATGGAACAGCGAGTGAAATGGCCACGCTGCCTTGGAAAATAGCAGGCACCAGATAGCACCAGATAGCACAGACCTGCCTCTGAAAAGTATCATATTTATTTTGGGATTGGTGAGGGCCGCCTGGCAATCCTGATATATATATCTACACTGACTAACTGATAGCTCTTCACTTGATGATTCATCACTCTGTGAGTCAACTTGTGGCTGAACTGCTTTTGTTGTGTGTCTTGGAAGTCTGGTGTCAGGGGCCCCAAGAAGGGGAGGGTCTTTCTTAGGCTCCTGCCTGCCACTGGTGTCCCTGCCAGTATAGGCTCAGTAGCCGGTGTAGGGCTTCCCAGACCACGTCCACCTCCTGGCTTGTCTTTCTCCCCTGGGCCTCAAGCCTGGTTCACACTAGCCTTTTCCCGGCTCGTTGTGGATCTGCGTTGGGTTTTGCGGAGCTTTCTTCATGCTTGCGTCGCAGCTTGCGGAGAGGCTGGAAAGATGGTTTCCCCTCATCTTTTGATGCGCTTGCGCTTGCGGGAATGCTTGCGGTGCTACGGCAGCCCAATCACAGCTGCGCTTTCTTCAAGAAGGCGGGACAGAAGGAGGGACAACAGGTGGCAAGCTGCCCCCAGTTCCAAACGCATAGAGAAGCGCATACAAGCGCAGACGCAGGGACACAGGGGAATGCATGCCGGGAAGACTCTAGTGTGATTCAGCCTTCAGAGCAAAGGCAAGGAGGGGGTCGCCTGGTCCCTGCCACTTCCTCAAACACTGGGCGGAGCAGAGCATGCTGGGAGTGGAAGAAGACTTGGACAGCCTAGGACAGCCCGGGAACAACTTGGGAGAAGGGAACGATCGTCTCCTTCCCCTGGTGTAAGCAGCGGGAGGCCAAATGGGCCTCCTCAAATGTGCACGAGCTCTAGAGCCGCTTGGGCAAGGCCACGCTTGGGCAAGGCCACGCTGTGCCTGGAGAGGGCTGTGGATATGGCGGATCTTGCCACTGATATCCCTGTTCTCTCCAGGCCCGGGGGCGGCCAATGGCCGGTCTCCCTGCCCGCCTGGTCCGCCCTCCCCCAGCCCTCCCCCAACAGACGTAGGGCTTACCTGCACCGGTGGGCGCAGGGTTGGAGGAACAACCGGGTAAGGGCTGCCTCCCGCTGTGCCAGTGGTCCTTACTCACCGGGTGTCGGAAACGCACTTTACGGCATGTTTCCATGCTGCCCCAGCGCAAGACTGTGCAGTCACATGCTGTCCTGGCACATGCTGGCCCGGCGCAAGACACAAAGGAAGCTACTAAAGATGACAGAAAGATGACAGAAAGCTCTGTACTCTGCCAGGGCTTAAAGAAAAAGAAAATGTATAAAGAAAATTAGCACTGCCGAAGCATCCCATGATCAACTGGAAGCTGTGGAAGCCTATTGAGCCGGGTGGTGCAGTCATTAAATGCCAGGGTGGTCAATAATAATAAAACAATTGCCATTCAGGAAGAATTTTGGCTGAGCTTGCCAACCTGGAAGTAACACGGAGATCTGAGCGGGAGAAGAGGAAGGGGTGAACCTCTCCTACTGTTGTCCCCCAGGGTTCTGTACGCAAGGCCAACCTTGGCTTCCCAGAAGTGGAGGCAGTGTTGCTGTCGTCTCCCCTGCTGGGTACTATGCATACCTGCTGTTGGGCTCTTGTGACAGAATAGGGGTTCTGTTGCTGTCCTGTGCACCCCACTGCCTAACAGTTCCCCCCTTAGCTCATGGAGGTGGTCTCAGAGGTGGTATTGAGAACCTCAAGCTGTACGGTAAGCTTTGGGGAAGTTCAATTTTTGCGTTGAGGCGCCTTGACAGGAGTGGTTCTGAAGTCCATGGTCACTCGGACAACCTTGGGTCTGTCTCACATAATATCAGCCTGACACTTCAGGCAGATTGTCCAGTTGATGTGGCTTTCTGTAGGGGCCAGGGAAAGGTGGTCTGTGGGTGGGGGAGCCAGTCACAACTTCTTAGTCATGGATAGACTACTGCCTGGTAAGGTTTGGACCCGACCACTCTAGGGGTGGAGGGCCTGTTACGTTGGTTTGCCCTCATAGGTTTCTGTATCCTCGGGGATTCCTGATGTCTCTAGGGGATTCTCCTGCTGCTTTGTCTGGTAGTCCTGTCAGGGCTCGCTCTAGTCTCCCTGTAGATGGGGGGATGGGATGGCCCAAGCCCTTGCTCCAGTCGCTGCTAGCCATCCCCGCCCAGCCTGAAGGCCCAGGCAGTCAGCCTCCTGGTCTACTGAGAAACTGAGGGCACAGTTTAATGGCTGACAGCCCATCCTATACGCACCACCCAATGGCAACGCGCCTCCCTCGCTGGTGCAGACTGCCGCAAAGCAGTCTGTGCAAGGCGCAAACTTGTCCCCAACAGCACGCTGATCAGCACACTGCTGGGGACATCGGCGGGAAGGATGCCCTTCCCGGACGCGCCGGAGGACTCCTGGACACACGCAAGGGAAAGGTAAGCCGGTGGGGGAGGGGCGTAACAGAGGGCAGAGAGGCCGCGGGAGGGGGAGGATCCATTGCGGAAGGCCCGCGCCGGATCCTATCCCCCATCCCTGCAAGCTTCTCCACCCCTTTTCTCTCCTAGTGTAGCAAAATTGCTAGTGTAGGTCCGAGGAGACCTATTGCGGGTCGAGAGGCTTATGGGGATAAGGGGATTAAACATCCTCTTGCCCTGCGGAAGCCTCCCAGTCCGCCCCCGCCCCTTCGCACAGGATGCAGCGGCTGCCATTTCGGCGCCGCTACATTGGGGGGGGGAGGATAGAATTGCGGCACTGACTGGCTCCCTCTGCCTGATTTTTAAATCAAAGATAAATTATTCTTGGCTTTTTTATTCTGCTTGGCTTTTAACATTTGGTTTTTCTCAGCCTCTGTGATTTAACTTTCTCTGCTGCTGGTGCTATTTTACTGTGTTCGAAAACATTTGATATTTTATTTTTGATACATTTTGTATGTTTTTCTTTTCTTTTGTAAGCTGCCTTGTCGGGACATTGTTGGGAAAGGTAGAATATCATGAGTACAACATAGCTTCTAATGTCACAAGGGTACTGATGGCTCCGAAACGCAAGGGAAGGCGTTTCCACGAAGCCGTTTCTAGGAAGAAGAAGGGATGTGGAGGGAGGGAGGGAGTCTGTCTCCCAGGTGAAAGGTCAGAGCTTCTCAAAGTAAAGGTAAAGGTGACCCCTGACAATTAAGTCCAGTCGTGTCCGACTCTAGGGTGTGGTGCTCATCCCCATTTCAAAGCCGAAGAGCCTCCATGGTCATGTGGCCGGCATGACTCTCCTTGCCGCAGCGCGTAGCATGCAGCTGGAACACAGAGCGCTGTTTACCTTCCCGCAAGCGGTACCTATATCTACTCGCATTAACATGATTTGGAACTGCTAGGTTGGCAGGAGCTGGCCAAGCAACGAGAGCTCACCCCGTCGCGGATTCGAACTGCCGACCTTTTGATCGACAGCTCATGGTTCAGCGGTTTAACCCACTGCGCCACCCGCGGCCTATAGAGCTTCTCAAACCATACACCTATTCCTTCAATCTCCTTCTCATCTTTGAAGTGTAGCTAAATTTCCCACTGGTTTCTCTAGCAAAGCAAATCAAGGGAAAGAAGGCAGAGAGATGGACTTACAGAAGAGAAACTGAGCCAAGGAAGGATAAAGCAAAGAATTTGGATTCTTCGGCTACAGAGAGTGAAGAAATCCTCATTTTCAATAGGATGGCAGAGGATTCTTGAGGTTTTTTGCAGAATCTGTCTCTAGAGAACCCCCACTCCAAAGCAGACATGACTGCAACCTTCAGGGCTACGAAGAGCATTTGGCAAGAGGCTTCTCCACTCACTGCAGTGGGGAAAACAATAGTTAGGGGAAAGAAAATAAAATTAATTCAACAGTACAGTAGTTGCAGCAAAGAGGGAGGGAGGAAAAAAATGAGAAGAGGTCCTGGCCAAACTATGAGGGGTCACATCTATTTCTCTTGTGCTGGGTTGGAAATGACCTTGGAACCGAAGCTATTATTTAACAGCACAAGTTGCAGAAGGCAGCAGAAGAGCAGAAAAAAATAATTACAAATGATAGATTAGGCTTATGGTCTGATAAGCAGCTCATGGAGTTCAATGCAAGAGACGTTTTAAATGAGATTAAGCAGCAGAACTGTCGCTTAAAGGATGTGTGAAGCGAATGCAAACAGAGGCAAAAAAAGATTCAGGGGCAAATTGGAGTTACAGCATCTACGCCGCTCCAGGGCCCCCTTTTTGACCCATTTTTTGCCCTGGGCCCGGGTACAAATTACCCCCTTAACCTCCCCCCCCCTCTCAGAGGCCCTGTTCTAAAGTCATTGGGTGTTTAGTGGAATTTTGGAATTTTCCAAAGTCATCCTGGTGCACAGGCAGGAGACTAATAAACAGCAATGAGTGACAACTGAAAGGACAACATTGAGTCAGAAATTGATGAGGAAGTTCCAGGAAAGGAAAAGGCCTTTTCTCTTACTCTTACCCCCTGCCTCATTATTGATAAAATGGTTGGTTAGCCAAGGAATGTATTAAAAAGCCTAATAAGGTTGAAATGAGCTCTTTGCAAAGTGGACCACCATGGCAGATGCAGGAAGGAATGGGTGTGTGTGTGTGTGTGTGTGTGTGTGTGTGTGTGTGTGTGTGTGTGTGTGTGTCCCCTCCTCAGAGTAGGCAAAGCAAGAGTTCCGTGGTTTTTAATTGTTTTAATTTTTGATCTCTGTCATATTATGCCGACTTTAATGTTTTGTAAGCTGCCTCGGGGATTCTTTTGCATGCTGAAAGGTGGAATAGAAACGCCTTGATAATGAACAAACAAACAAACGAATGAATGAAGTGCAAAGCTTTGAACAAAGCAGCCGTCCAGGAGATTCAAATATTCAGATTCAATCTGCATTTCAGCTCCAGCTACAGAGGCTCAGTCTATCTACAAACTTCTATGTAACTTTCATTCTAATTCCTCAAAGAATCCTGGGAAGTGTAGTATGGCAATGTACCAAAAATTATTTGTTTGAGCACCACTCCTGCCATAGAAATAATTGCCAGACTTCCTTGGGGGGAGTGACTGAGTGTTTTAAGTCTGGAGCAAATGGATATACGCCCTCTGTGACTGTACTGTGAGCAGCAGCAGCCTTTACAAATGAGGCTATATATCCATAATGCAATTACTGTATAACATTGTGGTAGCACAGTGATCATGTTTTTTCTGTATAAAACAAACAGGATGTTTGCTCAACATCAGGTCTGCATAACCTGTGACCCAACAAGCTGGATGCAGCCCACCAGTCAGGTGTCTGGTGAGTTATTATTACAGGGTTGAAAAAATATTTGAGGCGGCCCTTCGAGATAACAGGAAGTGGTTGCTTCTTTATGAAATGACTGCGAGCTCTCTCACACTTCCGTTAATATTTCAACAAGGCACCTACACAGTCTTTTTGTAATCTGCAAAGATTATTTAATACTACGGTATATAACATTTATAACAGCCCAATCCTATCCCCTGCCATGTTTGTTATAGTATGCAGCCATGCCAACAGAGCTTGTTCTACATGCTACGGGGGGGGGGGGGGGGAATCAGACAGCCTGCAGGAGGTAAATACCTCCTGGTAGGCTGGCCAATCCTCTATGCCAGGCGGCATGCCGGGTTGCAAAATGGGTGATAGAAAGAACCCAGCTAAAGTTGCTGCTGCCGGATCCACCCCCTCCTGCCCTTGACATGCCTCCCTGTTCTTCTCCCTCCCCGCCCACAAAATGCCCCCCATACCAGCCTACCTGCTCTGGCGCCATCCAGGGCCTGGGGCGGCAGGGATCCTCCGCTGCAGCTGCCTTGTGGCAGCAGCCTCAAATGGCCAGGTAGCAACGCGACCTTCACGCTATCGCTTTTACACCAGCGGGATACTAGTTCCGCTGGTGTAAACGGCCCATAGAAATCACCTATATGTATAATTTTACCCAAGGCAGTATACAGTAAGACAAGATATTCAAACTAAAAAAACACCATCAGTACAATTCAATCCAACAAGTAAGCCAAAGACACACCACAGCCAACTGAAAAGCAGTCTCACGCAGGACCATGGGCCCAGCGGAATAAGATGGTTATAAGCCAATAAAGGTTGATTATATACCCTGTTTCCCCGAAAATAAGACCTCCCCTGAAAATAAGACCTACTGTGTTTTTTGGGAGCCAAAATTAATATGTAAGGGGGTCCGGGGTGGGGACCCCGGTAATGAGGTGTCAAGGGGTGACCCCGAGTCTTGGAGTGCGCTGGGTTCTGGGCAGACCTCCAGTCCGAGCCCGCAGGGGCGTATCGGGATGCCTTAGAAGAGGCCTCAGGAGGACCCGAGGGAAGGGGTTTGCGGCACCCGGTTCCTCCTCCTCAGGTCTGTTGCAGGAGGCTTGCTTGGCTGTCGCTCCTGTTCTCTAGCCAGCCGGCCAACAACTGACTCATCCTTGGCCAGGCATCCCTTATATACCCCTCCCGGCTCCCTAGTCCCGCCTCCCCAGGCCCTGAGCCAATCCCACCATGTCTGCCTGACAGGCAGAGGTGGGAGCCTATACGAAGCCGTGGTGTCCGGCTGGAGGTGGGCAGGACTTCCTGCCGCTTGGGTCTCTGCCACGGAGGCTGATGCCGTCTGTGGATCACAGCGGGGTCCTGGGCTGGCTTCGGGGGCCGGTGGGTACTTGGCGGGGTCTGGGCTGCCCTGCCCTGCTGAGTGCCCGTGGTCCTTGGCTGCAGGCAGGGCCGATGGCCGCTTGTCCGTCCCGGCCTCTGCTGCCACATCGGGCGGAGCCTCTCCGGGCGTCTGTGGCAAGACGCCGCGGCCGCCGTTACCAGCTGGTTGGCAGTCCTCCTTCCGGGTAAGTATGGGGCTCTCGCCAGGCCCCGGACATAATATAAGACCCTGTGTTATTTTTGGGGAAACAGGGTATATATAAGATGGTCTTGACTAACAGTGCAATCCTATCCAACTTAAACCACCGGTGTAACCAGCGGTGCAGCGAGAACAGGAGGCCCCAGAACAGAAAGGGGATTCAAATCCCTTCCAAAGGGGAATTCAAAGAGGATTTGAATCTCCCCTCCCCTCCAAAACCTCCTGCCCTGCCCTCCCCCGCTGGTTACACTGATGGTGTAAATTTATTTATTTATTTATTTATTTTATTTACAATATTTTTATCCCACCTTTCTCCCCGAAGGGACCCAAGGCAACTTACAACAGAAAAAATACAATACCAAAATAGTACATATACAAATAGTTACTTTCAAAACAATTAACAAAACTAATAAAAACAACATCTAAAAATTGATTTAAAAGATTATTACAGTTAAAACAGATCATAAAAACAGCAGCGCCCCACCTGTACCAGCAGAATGTTAAAAAAAGGCAAGGACTCAGAAGGCTTCTTTGAACAAGAAGGTTTTTAGGCCTCGCCGGAAAGTGTCCAAGGAGGGAACAGTTTGTAAGTCAAAGGGGAGGGAATTCCATAAGGTTGGTGCCACTACTGAGAAGGCCCTATTTCTGGCCGCCGCCCCTCGCACCTCCCTGGGCGACGGTACTCGCAAAAGGGCCTTATCTGATGATCTAAAGAGACGAGCCGGACTATATAGGTAGGAATGCGCTGTAAGACACCTACAAATGGAGACTGGAGGGGCCAGCTGGGCCTCCTGAAGGAGGGAGTACCGGTATTTATTAACAACAACAACAACAACAACCAGTATTTACATGTAATTAATCACTCATACTGCATATGTTTAATCAAGCACAATTTTCAATCAGCTGACGAGCCTACACATTGCCATCTAGAAATGAAAATCTGTCTTTGCGGGTGAGGATGACTAACAAATCTAACCACCAACTGCAGCAATTTCAGACCACACGTGGACGCTAGAAAAACTGATCTGGCAATATGACAAATCTACAGACGTACAGTTGCGTAGCTGCTATCTATATGCTCAGCCCATTGACCTATGGCAATGGCTCCCTTGGGTCTGTCTCAGCCTTGTTTCCTTAGCTCCAACAAGATATGCCAGGGATTGAACCCGGGACCTTCTACATGCAAAGCAGGTGCTCTACCACTGAACTAGTAAAGGTAAAGGTATCCCTTGACAATCAAGTCCAGTCGTGTCCGACTCTAGGGAACGGTGCTCATCTCCGTTTCAAAGCCGAAGAGCCAGTCCTGTCCGAAAACGTTTCCATGGTCATGTGGCCAGCATGACTCAACCCCGAGGCGCATGGAACGCTGTTACCGTCCCGTTGACGCGGTACCTATTAATCTGCTTGCAATTTCTTGCTTTCGAACTGCTAGGTTGGCAGGAGCCGTTGCACGGATTCGAACTGCCGACCTTTCGATCGACAGCTCATGGTTCAGTGGTTTAACCCACTGCGCCACCTACAGGGGCACAAATCAGATGACAGAGTCCCAGGGCACTTGAAGGACTCATCAGTTTTCCTGGATAACCTTATGCTTGAAGTGGGCTCTCGTGCATAAAAGTGGACACCCCTCTGTTCATGTTTAAAAGGTGCCACAAAACTTTTTGTTGCCTTTGCTGTAGATAAAGACAAACAAGGATTAGCTACAAAAGAGTGGAAGCCAGCTTTGAGTGCTCGTCAGGAAAAATACATTACAGCCAGTATACTCACTGGGAAGTGGAACCAGGGCCACTGGGAGTAATTTTATCAGGGGGTACAAAGTTTCTTTTGGGCCCCTTCCCTTCATGTGAATTTGGCTCCTGGGCCCCCCTTTTCTGCTCCTGGCCCCCATGTTTGACCCGTTTTTGGCCCTGCGCCCGGGTACAACTGCACTTGTTCTGCATTTGCTGGTTTGTTTCAAGGGACCAGGTGAGGGATCGGCATCTTCTGCACAATTGGGGAGGTGCACAACAGTGGGGGCTTCCCCACCCCCACCCCATGCATTCATTGGATATGTGAAAAGGGCCAGAGAGAAGGGGAAATGGAAGAAGAAACCCCAGTGCAGCTTGGTGTCTGGCATTGCTAGGGTCCTATCTCACTGGAGCCGACCATCCCTTGCTGGAAATATACATAGGATAATGGAGAGGTTATCCCTGCAGCCCACCCCTGCTGCCCTCCACGCATTCGGAGTTTTTCATTGCAGACAAATGGCGAATACATGGAGGGCAGGGGCAGGGCTAAGCATATGCATCATTGGCAGGCGTGGAGCTACAGTAGCACTGAATGGTCCAAGGCCCCTCCCCCCTCCATTCTTTTACACGCATTTGGAACATCTGAAGAGGGCTTATGATGTCTATGTGCATATTATTTATAGCTGTACACATGTAGGTTCTGTTCAGACCTTCGGACGAATCCAGGGAGGTCAGGAGCAGGGAGGGGCAACAGCTGCAACCCTAATTCTCCCCTTCACTGAACGTCTGAAAAGTCCCTGACTTATTTTCAAATAAGTTAACGATGGGAACTGAACAGACCAGACCAACCCCAAGCACAAAAAGCATCGTTTTGTGATAGATTACATAGCAAATAACAGGGAGTCTGCTTGGACAGGCATTCTGTTAATTAGAAAAGGGGGTGGCTGGTTGCTTTTTCAGACCATCTAAAGTAATTGGCTACTAGGATTACTGCATTAGTATTGATTTTTTTCCAAGCACTCTGTTGCAGCCTCTATGAATTTTCTCCAGTCACTCCTCACAGCAATCCAATTAGGGACAAGCTTTTGAAAGTAAACAAAGGTTCTGAGCTAGGTCTGAAATGACAACGCAAGCCCCTGTCTAGAGTGTCTTTATTGCCTTTGGGCTGACCTTTTCTTTGTGCCCCCTCAAGCCCGAAGAGCGCTAGGACTATGCTGGACGAAGCATCTATAAGTGATGGATATGGACTGGCTTCCCCTGGAGCTAGGAAGGGAAAACCTGATACACACATCAGTGATGTTCCTGGAGGGAGTGCGGCACCATAAGTGGTGCAAGGCTCCGGGGGCCAGTGGGAGGGGATGCGTTACACTGGTTTGCAAGGCGCGGTGGTGCAGGAACATCACTGACACACATACTTTTCCCACAAGTAGTCATGAACAGAATTCAAAACCATATACCTGTACTTTTAAAAGTTTGACAGGGACAAAAACCCTCCATGTTTCATATACCATTGTTTTTTCAAGTGGTTTTTACCCCTGTGTATTCACAATATGTGTCTGTCTGCTACAGCTTCAGTGAATATAAATGTGGGAGAATGTACATTATTCATCAGTTGGATGCATGAGCACTGACATGCAGGGGAATTGCTACCAGGACAAAGCACATCGTACTCACCAAATAGGTATGGCTGGAATGCAAAATTAAAAATTAAAAATTCCGTTCAAATCCAGTATCAAATCCATCAACAGGCAGGCACCATAGGTGGGTAAAACCATTATCTTCCATTTCAGAAATAATTTGGCAGAACCAGATTTTTATTTTTGGTCTAGATTTCATTGAACGTGTGGAAATGAGATCTAGGACCCATTCTGGACTCTGTCATCTTGGTTCTGTTGCAGAAGTTATTTGAATCTGGTGGGTTCTACCAGCTCTAGAAGTCTTGATGTAGGCTGGACCTTCCATGTGGAGAGGGTGGCTATGCCAAGGTGGCTGTGACACATCTTGGCCACGTTTGCATGCATTGCGTGGCCTGCAACATAGATGTATCCCTTGGATTCCACTAATCCTTTGGATTCCAGTAATCCCTTGACCCAGTTTGGACTGGCGCCATGACAGGCAGACCAACAAAACCATCACCAAATTCTGGCAAGTTCCAGAATTTAGCATCATCACCAGCACTTGTTGTTGTTGTTCAGTCGTTAAGTCGTGTCTGACCCTTCATGATCCCATGAACCACATCCCACCAGGCCTTCCTGTCCTCCACTATCTTCCTGAGTTCGCTCATTTTCATGTTCGTTGCATTGGTGATCCTAACCATCTCATCCTTTGCCTTCCCCTTCTCCTTTTGCCTTCAATCTTTCCCAGCATCAGAGTCTTCTCCAGAGAGTCCTCTCTTCGCATTAGGTGGCCAAAATATTTGAGTTTCAGCCTTAGTACCTGTCCTTCCAGGGAACAGTCAGGCTTGATTTCATTTAGAATTGACTGATTTGATCTCCTAGCAGTCCAAAGGACTCTCAGGAGTCTTCTCCAGCACCACAGTTCAAAAGCATCTATTCTTCGGCGCTCAGCCTTCCTTATGGTCCAACTCTCGCCACCATACATTGCTACTGGGAACACCATCGCCCTGACTATGCGAACTTTTGTTGGCATGGTGATATCTCTGCTTTTTATTATGCATAACAAATTGGGTACTGTTTTAATTAAGTAGGGTGGTATGAAGGTGCTATGTGTATGACCAGCTAGGAGAGACAACAGAAGTCACACCAAGCTCGAACTGGCAAAGAGCCACAAACATCTGCAGCTAGAGCTGACTGGTGTGGTAAACAGAAGAGAGCCTTCTTCATGCTTATGTAGCACAAACACGTGGATGGGTACATTTGAATTCATTTCCAGTTCACTAGCTGGTATTATTTCTTTTGTGTCAGCTCTACCGACAAACATATTGATCAGCTCATCAGGGTGTGAAAGATACTGCACACACGCTCCCCCTTTCTCACTACACAGACTGTATTTTGTTGTTTCATTCTTTCAGGCTGTACACCAGTATTTTTACTGTACACCAAGCCTAACATAAGCTTAAGTGCTGCTTTTTATTAACAGCATTGATCAATAAACAAAATAGTTGTCAACTTTTGATTTTCTTGCACGAAAAGAGGAGAGAATCATGACAAATCATAATTTCTCAGTATGAACGCTTTTTAGACTATAAATGCTATCTGCTGCATGCCATCTTGATACTCTTGATACTCCTGCTGAACATCTATTCTTAGATTTCCTGGGTTATCTATGTCAAAGCAAAGTCCTTTTGAAACATGAAACAGAGGAGATGGTTTGTTGTAGGAGAAAAATTGTAGGAGCAACCAGCAGCCAGCATCACTGCCAAAATTAATGAAGGAGTTGAGCTGGCCTCCATGAAGATCAGCTAACACTAGATGATGCTGCATCACATATCATCATCAGCCTGCCCGTCTGCCTGCCAGCAATCTAGTTCTCCAGCAATTGTTCCCTGAAGACACACAACCACCCAGGAAAAATTATCCTCATCACTTTCCAAAATGCACTGTTGTGTGTGTTGTGGCGAAGGGTTGTTAACAGGGAACAATACTTTAAAAGATGCTCTTCTTTCAAAGGTTCCAGGGTCCTACCTCAAGCGGGAGCCAAGCCAAGCCCCACCTGTGGGCAGAGGCACGGGGGTGGTACTGTACCTTCCGCTATGGTGGGGGCGGTACAGTAAGTTCCGCACCGTCCTAGTCCCCTGTTTACTCCCTGGTACGAGGTGGCCCTGCCCCCTCGCCGTTGGAGCCATTCAGTGCGGCGAAGGCAACGGGCAGGGAGTCTCCTGCCCGTTGCCTTCATCACACTGAATGGCTCCGATGGCGAAGGGGCGGTGTCTCCTCGTACCAGGGAGTAAATGGGGACTAGGACGGCGCGGAACTTACAGTACCGCCCCCACCGTAGCGATGCCTCTGCCTGTGGGAAGTGTCATTTTAGAGGCCTCATACCTTCCTGGGGCTCATACTCTGTGACTTGGTGCCATTACACTCCAGCTCCAAAATGGGCAGGCATTCTTCTGCACATGATCAGAGATGGTCTCATCTTGATTATGTCATCATATGTTCAGTTCCACAGTTGAACCCTGGCAATTTTAACTGAGTCACAGCCCAGTCACAGCCAGGATGATGTAGTGGTTTGGGAGTCAGACCTGGAAGACCCAGGTTCAAAGCCCCGCTCAGCCACGAAGCTTCCTGGGTGACCTTGGGCCAGTCACTATCTCTCAGCCCCACCTACCTCACAGGGTTGTTGTGAGGACAAAAAGGAGGGGAGGAAATATGTACCCCACTCTGAGCTCCTTGGAGGAAGGGCGGTATAAAAATGTGAAAAATAAATAAATAAATAAATCCTATTCCTCCGCCGCACCATAGCATGCAGCCGCACCAACAGAGATTGTGTTGCATGCTGTGGGGGGGGGGGGGGAGGAACCAGAAGGCAAAATAGAGCTAGGTAAAAAGGTTTTTTATTTTTTGACACATACCGGCTATGGAGCTGGCATACATCCAAGCAGCAGTGTCACAGCAAGGGGGGGCGGAGCTCCAAGTTCTGTCGGGCTCTGAGCCTCCGTTACACGACGGGAGAAAGCGGCCCCGCCCCCTCGCCTTCGGAGCCATTCCGGCCGACGAAAGCAAGTGCTTTTGTCGGCCGGAATGGCTCCAAAGGCGAGAGGGCGGGGCCGCTTTCTCCCGTCGTGTAACGGAGGCTCAGAGCCCGACAGAACTTGGAGTTCCGCCCCCCCTGCAGTGACGCTGCTGAATCCAAGGAGAAGAAAGGGGTGGAAAGGACAAGGAGAGAAGAGATAGGATCCTGATGCAAGTCGCTCCCACCAGGATCCACCTCTCCCTTCCCCAAACTGTTCACTGTCCCTCCCCGCACCCCCCCCCCGACTTACCCGAGTCGGCACAGCCCAGACTCCACAGAGGTGGAGGTGCCGACATTTTTCACACCGTCGCTGGGCATTTTACAACATATTGTGAGATTGTTGTTGGTTCAGTCGTTAAGTCGTGTCCGACCCTTCGTGATCCCATGAACCATATCCTGCCAGGCCTTCCTGTTCTGGGTCTATTTGGAATTGTCCTCCGCTCTTCCTCAGTAGCATCATTAGGAATAAGGCTGAAATCCTATACACGCTTCCTTTGTATAGTCCCATCAAATTAAATGAGACTTCTGAGTAGACATGACCAGGGTTGCAATTAAGTCAAAAATCAGCACAGACATGTTAATCATTCACATGTTTAAAGAGCGGGCACATTGAGTTATGTTCCTACAGTATGTGGGCACACCAGGGTGAACAAAGATCACCTGATGGGTTCGAGTGCAGCTGTGTAGACCCCCAGAGTGTTTCCAAGAACAGGTTGGGGAATGGAAAAGAAATCTCAGAATGTGCCCCTCTGCTCCAAACACTCTGCTGTGGTACAACTTAGGGCAACTGTACCTCATGAGAGCAAGACAGGAAGTGACAGGTCCTCCTCTGGGCGGTGTCCAGGCTGTGACACACCTTCTCTCTTTCAAATCCCAAATCCTATCCTCAAAGCCCAATCCTATCCTCGCAGTATGCCGGTGTAACATGAGGAATGCTGCCACAGCAGCCCCTCTGCTGGTATGCGCAGCGCTGGAAAGCAGCGCATCGCCAGCAGGTTTCTGTCAGCAGAGGGGCCAGGATTGGGGCAGATCAGGGGCAGGACGGGGGTGGATTTTGGTGGCACTAGCATCTGCCCTATCCCAAATCCCCATCCTGGACACGCCCCTGGCAGGCTCCTCAGAGCTACACCAGCTGTTGTTGTTCAGTCGTTCAGTCGTGTCTGACCCTTCGTGATCCCATGAACCATATCCCGCCAGGCCTTCCTATCCTCCACTATCTTCCTGAGTTCGCTCATTTTCATGTTCGTTGCATCGGTGATGCTGTCTAACCATCTCATCCTTTGCCTTCCACTTCTCCTTTTGCCTTCAATCTTTCCCAGCATCAGAGTCTTCTCCAGAGAGTCCTCTCTTCGCATTAGGTGGCCAAAATATTTGAGCTTCAGCCTCAGTACCTGTCCTTCCAGGGAACAGTCAGGGTTGATTTCATTTAGGATTGACCGATTTGATCTCCTAGCAGTCCAAGGGACTCTCAGGAGTCTTCTCCAGCATCACAGTTCGAAAGCATCTACTCTTCGGCGCTCAGCCTTCCTTATGGAAGGAACCAGCTACAGAGCTGCAGTAGATCTGACTGAGGAATCCCATCGTGGACCATGCAGTGACTGGGAAGATAAGTAAACTTTTTCATTTCTTACCTCTCCCATCTGGCCTGGTCCCCAATCAGGATGCAGAGGACGCTGCGCCGGCAGCCCTGCTTCATGTGCGCTGGCCCGGAATAGGACGGGCCGTTAGAAAAGCAGTGAAGAACATCTTGTTTAGGCAGCTTTCAGTCTTGGGATGATTCTGTAGAAGATTATTTTGTCTGCTGATGCTGGGTGCCTTCATTCTTTGGTTTTTATTGATCTTTGATCTTTCATATTCTTGTGGTAAAAAAACAAAACCCCTTTTTTGTATTTTATTGTTGAGTGCTACTTTGAGCGCCTTTAGTAGCCAAAAGGCAGCAGACGAATGTAGCATATGCAAACAAATGCACAGCCATGTTTTGCCTCCACACCAGAAATGGAACTGGAAGTCATGGTATGGATGGAGAAAATCAGAGTGCAGAAGGGGTATGCAAGCCTGAGACGTGATTGATGGTTTGGCTGTTACGTGTGAGCTGAGCGGTTTTCAAACTACCGTATTGTCCCGAGTATAAGACGCACCTGATTATAAGACGCACCCTTAAAGTTTGGTGCTATTAAAAAAATTTAATTAAATCACTGGCATTAAATTGCAACAGCCTGATTATAAGACGCACCCCTAGTTTAAAAACTTAAATTAGGAGAAAAAAGTGAGTCTTATACTCAGACCAATACGGTATGTTTTAGGGAATGCTGGGATTCCTCAAAAGCTCATCTACTCACTAAGGGACCTCGAAGCAGTCATGATCAACACGTTTCCCTGAGAGACACTTGCCTACCACTGTCGTTCTTCTCCAAGAGTGCCCCACGGAACCCCAATATAATCTGCTTAACGTATGGCTAGCCGGACCATATACAGTGGGACTGCCCGATGATGAAGTCTCACTGCTGCTGCTCTTCTCTTGAAGTCACCGCCCTGGATGAACAGATGAAGCTGCTCAGTTAGACTGCCAGACGACTGGCCCACCTTTTGTCTCCTCTTTCTGGCAGCTGCTCTCCACAGCCGTGGGAAGGCGTCTTTCCCATTGCCTGCTCCCAGATTCTTTTAACAGGAGATTGAACTTGGGGTCTTCCGCAGGCAAGGTAGGCCCTCTACACTGAGCTGTGGGTCCTTATGACCTCCATGGCAGACCCTGCGCTGGCCGGGGGGCGGCCTTGAGAAGAAAATCTGGCAGGGGGGCAGACCTCAAGGGCCCTGGGGTGTGACTGCCCGGGAAACAAATGCGGAGACTTAAGGCTTGTGGTTTCCAGTCGCTTTAGTCGTGTAGTTAGCTTTACACTCATGGGTCCTTGTTGCCTCACAGGGCCCCGAGCAACAGCCCAAACTAATACCCCGTTTCCCTGAAAATAAGACCTCCCCCCAAAGTAAGACCTACCATCATTTTTGCGTGATTTTTGCTGGCACTCATAAATATAAGACCTCTCCTGAAAATACGACCTACCGTGATTTTTGGAAGCCAAAAGTAATATAAGACCCGGTCTTATTTTCGGGGAAACAGGGTAGGAATTTCTTCTTATGCTTCTTCTAGGTGCGGTGATCGCCAGGGAGGTTCCAGGGAAGGCTGCCTTGGTAGGGAGGGGATCAGTTCCCTGACTGGTGGGTCCCAAGGCTGGGTCCACTGACAGTCAGGGCATGCCGCACAGTGGCGGTGTACGTGTTCGCGTACCCCTGGTCAGTGGAAGCGGCGGGTTAGCAGGGCCAGGGTGTTATCAAAGGCTAAATGTCTGACCTTGGGGACATTGTGCATCGCCCTCATAGCTTGTTCCCGAAGGGGCTGCAGCACCACCAACTGGTCCGCCTCCACCCCAGTGCGGGGATCCCTCCCAACCTGGTGAAGCACCTCTTTGTGTAGTTCGAAGTGGGCTGTTGCCAGGTGGCAGGGGGATTGGCGGCCTGTTCCAGGGCAGCCCTCAATGTGGGGTTGTCCCGCTGCTGTACCCTTATATCTTCCCACAGGGCAAGTGGCTCTCTCCCTCGTCCCCTGTAGTCTCCTCCTTCCCCACTCCTCCTTCGGGGGCCTTAGCCCATGCCAGCAACTGAGTGAACTCCGGCCAATCTGCCCAATTACTGCCCCATAGGTGGGCTGTGATTCCCTCCTGAAGGAACTGGCAGGTCCCCCCAATCATTATCTTGGTCCACCTTAAGTTGTAGGGCTGGACGTCCCCATGGATGTAGCGCACCAACAAGGTGGCGTCCAAGGGTGCACCTCTGGCCCAGGGTCCAGGAGCAACCTGAATCCAGCATGGCCAGTATGGGGCACTCGTCAACCCATGCCTGGACCAATGGCCTTGCCCCCTCACGCCCTCCCTTACCTGGGCCGCTTCCCAGGCTTCTGCCTGGGAACATTCCATCATCGGGCAGTCCCTTTGTATATGGCCAGACTAGTCACAGGTTAAGCAGATTCTATTGGGGTTCTGTAGGGTGCTGCAGGTCTCGGTGGGGTTGCGGTTGGTCTTCTGAGGTGGTCATGCTATGTGTGCTCCTGCAACCGGCTGCATAGTGGCGGGTCGGCCCATCCCGCTGCGCCAATTGACACGGTGGGGTGACAGTCCTCCACACTTTCTGAATGTGTTCATGGGTGCATTCTCAGTTCATGTGAGGCAACAGTTTGGCCTGATAGGCCTGGCCAGTATTGCACAAGAACTGAGTGTGCACCCTCAAACACTCCGTCTTTCTAGAATTTTCTGCAATGCACAGGGTTTCAGGGGCAAAACTGCAGGGGTACTTCAGCAGACAGGTTGCTCTGGTAAGGGTTCCCTGAAGGTAGACAGTTTGAAAACCATCACAGACAAATATGGGATTTCTCTCCACTACAGTCACTTGAGCACTATAAAACATAAAGCAGATGGGCTGGAGCGCGGGAGAACTCACAGCAGATGGCACCAGCCTATTAAGCGAACGTTTCCTTCTGCCCCAAGCTCAGTTACAGCTTTGCTGCCAACGACAAAGCCAGCGTCCTTCGAAGCACACCAATGAACAAGCCTTGTTGTTCCAATGTTCTCACAAACACCCCACCCCCTCCAACATCTATCCATGAATGTTGTTTTATCAGAGGAGAGGGAAGTCGTTTTGCTCCGACAAGATTGCTTCTAACAAAGCCACTCCAGATAAATTAAACTCTCCAGCAACAGCCGAAAAACAAGCCCACAATGGAGCTGCAAATCCTGCTTCTCCATGGCAACAGCAACAACCTCAAGGTGGGCCAAGATAGCTGCGCGCACACACACACACACAACACACACACACACACACACACACACACACACACACACACACACACACACACACACACACACACACACACACAAGCTTTGTTGTCTTCCTTTGACAGCATCTCTCTCTCTCTCTCTCTCTCTCTCTCTCTCTCTCTCTGTGTGTGTGTGTGTGTGTGTGTGTGTGTGTGTGTGTGTGTGTGTGTGTGTGTGTGTGTGTGTGTGGAGACAGGTAGGTCTGCAGGGAAAACACAGACATGAGCTTTGGGGTGGGGTAGACCTCGAGGACTCCCCTCCAGGGAAAAAGATACATGAGCTCATCCTCATTAAAAGCTGACACAAATGTGAGAAAAAGCCATCTGAATTTGAAAAGAGTCACAGCTGAATGCTGAGAAGCAAACAAATCCCACAGCAGCCCCCTCACCCCATCTGCAAACTTGACCTCTGCATGCTAACGCTCAAAAAACAGAGATTTTTGGGCAACTATTCCATGTATCTCCACATTTTGAGCAAAAGAACAAAGCCCAAGTAATTCTCTCAACCTGAACCTGACCACTAAAAAAAAGTATTTGCAGACTTCCCATTCCTTTGCTTACATTGCCGTTTGAATAGGGCTAATTGAAGGCGCATTTCAGAGCCAAGCCAGATGTGGGAGCAGCAGCGTCACCCTAGGGCAGGGGGCGCGCGTCACCCTAGTGACGATCGCGGCGCGGGGGGACGACCCGGCTCCCCCCTGCGTCGCCCTCCGGACGCTCCGAGGCTGGCCCGGGAGCTGGCCTCGGAGCGTCCGACCCCGTCGGCGCTCCAGGGGCCTTCCCATGTAGCGCATTAATCCGGGTATTTTTTTATTTTCGCGCATGCGCGGCTCTGTGCATGCGCGAAAATAAAAAAAATACCCGGATCCTGGGGGTTTTTCCCGGGCCGGCCTCGGAGCGTCCGGAGAGCGACGCGCGTCATGGAGGTGACGCGCGTCACCCCGAGGCGACCCGCCTCCCTCGCCTCGCGCCAGTGACGCCAGTGCGTGGGAGATGCCTGATCACACCTCCCAATCAGGGCCAGCTTTAAGCCAATTGGACCAATTGCTCCCAATTGGGCACTGCGCCTAAGGGCCCCCCCCCCCGCACTAGGGTGGTTTTGTAACGATTTACTTTGCAAAAGTAATCTATACATTTTGTTTGTTTGCTTGTAGGATTACATGTATGCAATTTTAAGTGTGCTTAGATCCATTTTGGGTCCATTAACTCAAATGCACTTATTAAATTTGTCCCCAATGAGTGCTTTGAGCAACACCTGAAAGAAATTTTTTTCTGGAATTTTCCCCATTTTTTCTGGAATTTTTTTGTGGAAATTAGACAGGTGAAACTATTTTTAAAACAATTTTCAGAGTTATAGGGTCACCCCACTGACCCCCCCCCAGAAGAGCAAAGATAACTGTTTTTAGGGAAAATGAGGTACAGGAATTGGTTGCAGGGTACCCCCTCCTCACTGAAATTAGAAATGAAACTGGCTTTTTTTTTTCATGGCCAGGGCCCTGGCTTTTGAATTCACTTTCTTTGGAGCACCTCAGGTGCAGGTGAGCAGCTGTACACAGCTGTAAGCAGGAGCAGCACCAGGCATTGCTCAAAGCCCTCATTGGGGTTATATGGGTAACAAAATAGACCTATGCAGCCATTTTCATCATATTCAGAGGCGTCGCTCCGGTAGGGGCGGGGCTGTAAGTTTTGCTCGGTCGGAGTCCCGTTTACCGAACGAGCAGGAGGCGGCCCCGCCCCCTCACTGTCAGAGCCATTCCCCTGCGGAGAAAGCAGCAGGCAAGAGACCCTGCCTGCTGCTTTCTCCGCAGGGGAATGGCTCTGACAGTGAGGGGGCGGGGCCGCCTCCTGCTCGTTCGGTAAACGGGACTCCGACCGAGCAAAACTTACAGCCCCGCCCCTACCGGAGCGACGCCTCTGATCATATTGCATCATTTCTTATACTTTGTGAGTGGATTTCTGGCTTTTTTCTCATGGCCAGGGCCCTGGCTTTTGAATCCCCTTTTTTCCAACACCTCAGGTGCAGGTGATCAGTTTTACAGAGCTGTAAGAAGGAAAAACACAAGGCCTTGCGCAAACAACTCATTGGTCCTTAGAGGGTAATCTAATGCTATTCCTGTAAGTTGGCTGTTTGTTTCTGGGGTTTTTTTTTCTATTCCTCCCTCAGGCTGAGCCTAGGAGGGGGTGAAGGTTGGGGTACTAAGAATTCTGTCCCCAGCCTCAAACTGACTGTTTGCAGGGATCTGCCAGGTTGCTGTGTTATACTGATTTTCAGCAGGATTTTTGCAGGCAGCTCAATGTAGATGTTTATCTCTAGGGTTTTTTTTCTTTCCCCCCTCATCAGGCTGAGCGTATCACAACAGGGTTGAAGGCTGGGCTACTCAGAATTATGTCTCCAGCCTAAACTGAGTGATTGCAAGTACCTTGCAGGCAGCTGTCATTACTGATTTTGCCAATAGTGCCAATACTGATTTTTAGCTGGATTGTTGCAAGGGAGCTCAGTTTAGCTGTTTATATCTTGGGGGGGGGGGTTCTCCCCCCCCTAGGCTGAGCCCAGCCTGGTGACATGGTATTTTTCCAGTAACAAGTGCATACAAGGGTCAGGAACTAGCCTCCAGCTATGTGGGGGTGGGTGGAATAACAGCCTTTGTTATAAGGCTGGCTGTATAGCAAAAAAAACTATCTTTGCAAGACATCTTGCAAAAACGAACTCTTAAGAGCTATAACAACAAAACTCTTGCAGGCATGGACTTGCAATTTCATACACACTGTGCTGAAACATGCCTCTATAGAACCCTGAAGCACAGAAGTTGTGTGTTCAACACAACTATGTTTTTTTTAGCGTTTTTGTGCTGAACTCACAACTAAAGCTGCAGCATTTCAAAGATTTGGTCATAAAAAACCCCTGGCAGGTAGTGACTTGTAACTTGGGGTACACTGTGCTGGGACATCCCCCTACACAATCGTAAAGCACAGAAGCTGTGTGCACAACACAACTATGTGTGTGTTTGAGATCTTGTGTTGTTAGGTCTATGCTTTACATAGGAATGAATGGACAAATTTGTTATGCCTTAAACTCCAATGAGTGGCGTTGCAACACCCATGCTACAGGTATATGGCACACCGGGGAATTTTTTTGCAGGTGTTTTTCTCTATTTGGGGGTACCTTAAACATGTGACAAAAACTGGCATTTGGAAGTTCTGGGGAAATATGGCCTCGGGGACAAGCGCACATCTTGATTGCTTTCTATTCTTCCATAGAGATATAAATATAATAAATTTTATTTCTATCTCTAAGGTTCTACAGACCTTGGCTGTGAACCTGGGGCCCCGCAAGAATGTTTCCAATTGGACCCCACAGCTCCTAAGGCTGACTCTGCTCGCAATGTCTTTTCCAATGTTTAAAAGCGCCAAGGTGGGCAGCTGGATCAGAACCACAGCACTGGGGTAGGATGGAGTTTCTCTGCATGATTTTTCTGATTGAACTTGCCAAGTGCAATGGGTGAAAATTACACAAGCACAACCTGATATTGATCAGATTATTAGCAGCTGGGTGTGTGTTGAGTGAGCAGTGGGTTTCAATCGGAGAACTGGCATGGAGGGTCAGGCTGGCACCAGGTTGCACCGGCCCCTGGGGCAAAAGAGGAGCATTGTGCCAGGGCCCTGAGAAAAAAGCTGCCCAAACTCCCCCCCCCCATGTTTCCCTTCCTGCCCATTTGGAAAAGTAAAAAGGGGGCTCTGGCTGCTTCCCTCTCCGTCCCCTGGCAACGCTGAGAAAAAAGAAACCAGAGAGCAGACTCAGGACATCGCTTAGCGCTCCAGCAGCGCTGAGGGAAAAGCACCCAGAGAGGAGCATTTTGTCTAGGCTTACCAGATCTCCAACCGGGACAGAGTTGTAGACCTTTAGGAGAAGGAATGTGGGCAGGTGTAGCTTGTTAAACCCTCAGAGAACAATCCTAGGCATGTCTACTCAGAAGCAAGCCCCATTGTGTTCAATGAGACTTGCTTCTGAGTAGACATGCCTAGGATTGTGCTCTATGGGTTTAACAAGCTACACCTGCCCACATTCCTTCTCCTAAAGGTCTAGCACTCTGTCCCGGTTGGAGATCTGGTAAGCCTAATTTTGTCTGTTGTCCTGATCCAATCCTCACAGCTGCTTTTGAAGTTTAAGAAATCACGGACCTCCTGTATCTCATCCAGATATGTTATATTCTTTGGGCGTACAAATAAGATGTGCACCAAACATCTGGAAACAGAGCCATGTTGTTATTTGATTTTGTCTGTAAACCACTTTGTGAACTTTTTTATTGTTGAAAAGAGGTATATAAATATTCTTAATAAATGACAATTACAGTAATAATGCTGGACTAGATCCCTCTCATATTCTCTTCTTATGTTCTTTTTTGACATAGGCGTGAATCTAAAAACATAAGGTGTGAATATGGTCAACAGGGACCTGCAAACGGGAAAAAAGCGGTTTCTTGCCTTTTAGATGGAAACCTCTGCATGTTCTTGCTTAAACAAGCTGAAATCATGGTCCAGAAGCCTCTTGTGGGTCGCGCAACTCCCCCGTCCCAAAATAGCTCCAGAATGCATTCTGGGGTGATATTGGGAGACGGGGGGAGTCACACAACCCGGAAGAGGCTTCTGGAGTGCGATTTCAGCTTGTTTAAGCAAGAACACACAGAGGTTTCAATCTAAAAGGCAAGAAACCGCTTTTTTCCCGTAGTTTTTTTTTTAAACAGGTTTTACAGTTTTTAAACAGTGAAATACAGTTGGATTTTAGAATCCACGGGGATTCCGGGAAAGGAACCCCCACAGATATTAAGGGTCAACTGTAGCTTGCCATGACATCCCAATCAGTCTGAACTTGGAGGTGCAGTTACTTGGTTTGCAGTTACTATAGATTGTCTGATTTTGACTTCATGGTAAAATTACTGTGATGATGAATCAAGAAAAGGGAGAGCGAGAAAGAGAGTGTGCAAGTGGAGCATTGGGGGGGAGCCAAGGCACAGCCCCTGACTACTAATCCCTGGTTTTGCCATGGTGAGATCTGAACCAGGCCAGTGTCTAACTCAGCGGTGGGGAACCTCCGGCCCCAGGGCCGGATCAGGTCCCCGAGGCCATCCGGTCCGGCCCCCGGAGAGATTGCCGGAAGGCCGCCCAACCGGCCCCTGGAGGCTCCGCCGGGTCCGCGCGTCACCTCCGGAGGCCAGGAGAGGGCCTTTGCATGTCCTCCCCGGCCGCCGCCTTGACCCCTTCTCACCAGGCCGTTGGCCATTTTGCACATGCGTACCACGCCGATGAGGGCAAGCTCTTGCCCTCTTGCCCTCATCGGCATGGTACGCTGGAGGTAACGTGCGGACCCGGCGGCGGCTTCGGACGGTGAGCGCGGAGCCTCCAGAGGCCGATGGGGGGCGGGGGCAAAAATTAATTAAATAAATAAAAATGGCACCCGGCCTTACGGCCAGCCCTCAAGCAAATTTCTAATATTTAAAACGGCCCTCGCCAGGAAAAAGGTTCCCCGCCCCTGGTCTAACTCTAGACTCTGACTGTAGGGACTTATAGCACAATCTTATGCATGTCTGCTCAGAAGTAAGCTGGTTCAAGTAATATTGAGTTCAATGGGACTTACTCCCAAGCAATTTGTGTATGGGATTTTAGCCTTAGTGTATATATGTCATTAGAGTTTTGCCCACCTTAGAACAGCAACCAAAAACAATAGTTAAGGACAGTAGACACCTGCTTTTGGAGACTATATTCCTGTGATGCTCAACCATGACACCCCAGTCTATAGGTAAGATTGCAATGATAACAGAATGCCTCTACTATTCACTGGATTTTTCATATATAACAGGAACAAATAAGAAAAAAGTAAAAACAGTCTGAGAGTTCAGTTCTAATTGAAAAGAAAATAATGGAGGTAGGAAATATCAGGCTGTTTTCATCATTGCCACTAGATGGCAGCAAAGTACGTTTTATGCTGCCATCACTGATCTTTTTCTGTTTCACACAATTATGTTTGGGGGCCTTGGAAAGTAAAACTATATTATTGCTAAGGTCATACTGTCATGCATATGGGAGAAAAATGACTTTGATTATGAGAAATATTGCAATTTTCACTGTCTTGCTTTTGACTCAACTCCCACTCTTTTGCTTTCATTCACCTTTTAATTGTAAGGTTTTCTCCTTGCTGGGAAAAAGTCCTAAGGCTACATCCTATAGACACATGCAGAAGAAAGCCCTGCTGGATCAGGCCAAGGGCCCATCTAGTCCAGCTTCCTGTATCTCACAGTGGCCCCACCAGTTGCCTCAGGGAGGATGACAAGACACCTGTATCGTGTTGCGACTCCCTTGTATCTGGCATTCAGAGATAGGTGACCTCTAAAACCCGTAGGTCACACATAGTCATCATGGCTTGTAACCTGGCTGTAATGGATGTTTTCTCCATAAAACTGTCATCCCCCTTTAAAACTGTCATCCTCCTTTAAAAGCATCTAGGCCAGGTACCATCACAACATCCTGTGGCAAGGAGTTCGACAGTCGCTTTTCTGAGAGCAAGCCCCACTGAACAGAATGAGTAGGCATGCATGAGTAATGCCATGAGTAGGCATTACTTCTGAGTAGGCATGCATAGGATTGTGCTCTAAGTTCACTCGCTGGGAAAATAGACCTATTTGTTCCCCTGTATCTTACTGAGATTAAACAGTGTTTGAGAGTCAGGAAAAAGAGTGGTTAACTATTGAATGCATTCTGGAGAAGAACAGTTTTGCTTGAAGACAGTGTGGTTGGGATGTATGATGATCAAGGGTGTCAATAACAAACCTGGTTTTGGATCAGAGGCAAGGATGCGAACATCACCTTTGATCCTAGAAACTCAGGAACGTTGCTGAGACATACTGTATTTGGGTTTTCCCTACTTTTGAGAAATATTAGGATGTAAGTCAGATTTTGCATCCTCAGTGGACAGACCTGAATGAGTCCCCTCATCCCTCCTCACCTGGCTCTTAGGGGGAACCATACAGGAAGCACTTAGCCCCTCCCCTGACTCCAGCACAGTGTATAAATGCTGAGGGTAACCTTCCAACTGAGACAATGCTCCTTAGAAATGCCCTAACGATGCTCCTAGGAATTACCTGTGCATCCTGTGTGGTTTTGATCCTCGCTCTACGCAAAACGTATGCTCTGTTTTACATCTAAGACTCGAGAGTAACAGCGCAATCCTGTGTAACCTTGCACCGGTGTAACAGTGGATGCACCGGTGTAACAGCAGATGCACCAGTGTAAGTGCAGTTACACTGGCATAAATGCACTTACACTGGTGCATCTGTTGTTACACCGGTGCATCTACTGCTACACCAGTGCAAGGTTACAAAGGATTGCGCTGTAAATCAGCTGTTTAGTAGAAATCTCCTAAAGAGGGAGGAAACAAAAGCATAGTGAACAGCAGTCAGCAAGGAGGCTGCAGCAGCACTATGGGGGTGGATTGCCAGAAATAAGTCGGTCGGTGATATTATTATAACCAGGAGCAAAAGCGCTTTGCGTTTGTTTTGCAGTTCCTCTTTGCAGGACTCAAACAGGTCTGAAGAACAGGGTTGCCAAGTTCCACTGTTAACATGTTGCTTGCATGAGTTGCGTGAGTTCCCTCTAGGGTCTTTCAGGGTTTGGGAAGCTCCCAGAGACTAGCAAGATTGAGCAAGAGCAAATGGCCCTTGTCTCTAGTGGACACGAAAAGTGCCAAGCCATGCACTGCAGAATGAGGTCTGTTTTGAATGGTGATGGTGTATCATGGGGGCCTGATTGTGGCTGAAAAGTGAGGGACAAGTAAAAGAAAGAGAGGAATGATCAGACAATGACGCTTATGTAATATGTCTTCAACCAAAAGAACCGTCACCATCCTTCTCCCACTGGAGAAGAAGCAATCTCTGTATAGCAGAGTACAGAAATTAACGCGGCATCCGACAGGCAGAGCAGAACTGCCACCGAGACATCAATGAGGGCGTGTGAAGGAGGACGTTGGGTGGGAGGGAGTGTGCAGTAGTGAGCTTGGCTATGGGTAGAGGCTTCCTACAAGTGTGTTCCTGTTTCTAGTTGTGAAATGCTGAAGTGTAGGACATGTGTATGATATCCTGAGAGCCAGGATGGCATAGTGGTTCAAGAGTCAGACTTACTTAGACCTGGAATATCCAGTTTCAAATCACCGCTCAGCCATGAAGCTTCCTGGGTGGCCTTGGGCTGGTCACTCTCTCACCCTCACCTACCTCGTAGGGTTGTTTTGATGACAAAAGGAGGGAAGGAAGGAACCATGTAAACCACCTTGAGTGCACTGGAAGAAGGGCGGTGTAAAAATGTGAAAAATAAATACATATGTGAGCACTGTAAAGAACTGCTGTCCAAGGAACACCTTCTCCCAGCCAATCTGCTCAGCGGAAGGTGTGACCCCCCCTTTTCCTCAGGGAGATTCACTTGGGCTGTGGCCCCTGCTGCCCAACGCTTTCAAGCCTTGCAGAAACCGATCAGTAACCCTTGCTCCTCAGCACAGCTTTGTCAAAGACCCACAAACAAACTCCCCTCTGTCTTTCATTGTCTCTATTCTGTGTGTAGTCAAGTTGACGACGACTCGCTTAGTGTTTGTGGCTTTCATCCTCTCTGTTTGGGCTCTGTGTGTGAGTATTTTAGTCTGGTTTTCTAGCATATTTAGGAGAGACTGGAGATCCGTCTCTGGCCCTCCTTCCCAAACAAGCCCCCTTAAAGGACTCCAAACAAGGAGAATAACTCCTGCTGCCGGTCTCCTTTTGGAGGCTGGGGAGGGACATCAGCACTAAGGGTGTTGATTCGGTGGGAAAGATGAGCTTCCCCACCAGGGGAAGCAAAGCCTTTCATAAACTCCAATGAAAATAGCTGTTACGAAAAGTTAATAATAATAATAATAATAATAATAATAATAATAATAATAAGAAGAAGAAGAAGAAGAAGAAGAAGAAGAAGAAGAAGAAGAAGTGGGTTTTCTCTGTGCCAGGTGCAAGGGAGTGACAACGGGAAACAGGGTTATCTTGTTGTCTTGTGCTCCCTGAGGCATCTGGTGGGGCCACTGTGTGATACAGGAAGCTGGACTAGATGGGCTTCTGGCCTGATCCAGCAGGGCTCTTCTTATGTTCTTAGAAGAAGAAGAAGAAGAAGAAGAAGAAGAAGAAGAAGAAGAAGAAGAAGAAGAAGAAGAAGAAGAAGAAGAAGAAGAAGAAGAAGAAGAAGAAGAAGATCCAGGTTCAAATCCCCGCTCAGCCACAAAGCTTCCTGGGTGACCTTGGGCCAGTCACTATCTCTCAGCCCCACCTACCTCACAGGGTTGTTGTGAGGACAAAAAGGAGGGGAGGAAATATGTACACCACTCTGAGCTCCTTGGAGGAAGGGTGGTATAAAAATGTGAAAGATAAATAAATAAATAAATTTCGGTATGACTCCAATCATTGTTTTATAGTCAAAATTGCCAGATTTGTGGAGTTGGAGTTGTGCAGCAGAAGACGGGGTTTCAGCAAGTCTAACTCTTCTCCCAGCTGTGTGAATATCAGCAGCCGCTCAAATTCCACCTTGGACACAAGTGTTAAAGCCAGTGCGATTTAGGGGATGAGAATATTAGACATGGCTAGGAGAGATCTGGGCACTCTTCAAGTCCTGACTCAGCCCTAAAACCTCCTGGATGATGACTCTGGGCCAGTCAGTCACTGCCTCTCAGCTTAACCTTCCTCACAGGACTGGTGCAAAAGTCCTAGCTGTGCTATCCTCAGCCCGTTGGAGGAAAGGCAACATTTAAACATACAACAGAAACATTTTTCCTGACTAGCCAAGTAGCTAAACTGTAATTATTTGATTGAACTTGCAGGAGTTTACAATGAAGCAAAATGTGTTTTTCTTTCTTTCTTTGGTTCTTTTTCTCTCTCAACCGGCACACACACATCTCAGTGTTCATCTTGGCTGCCTGTCAAGACAAGCTAATAAATGATGCTGCTGATAACACCAGAAAAAGCACTGGAAAGCATGTCAGGAAATAATGAACAAAGCCTTTGGGGAAATCTACCACAGATGTGGCTTTTCTTTTCTTTTTTAAAGCACTTTTTGAGGACCAGCCAACTCTTTAAAATTATCCTGGCGGTTTTATATTATTGGTGCATTTTATAGGTTTGCATGATTTGAAGCACGGAGAAACAAGGCAGGCCTCTGCTGCTGCAGAGGTTGAATGCAAGTGCGCTCTCGCCAAAGAGACCCACCCACGACAGCAGGCTTCCGTACACAGATGTAGCCACACACTCAGGAGGGTGCTGCACCGGGGTGGCGGGAGTCCTGCGGACCCCCTCATTCTAAGCAGGGAGGTCCACATCCTCGGGCCGTGGGAAAGACATCCCCACCTTGCAGAGACAGGCAGTAGACTCACAGGTGCAGTCTATTCTTCTTTAATGTCTGTCACTCCTTGATGTTGTCAAGGCCACCTCTTTGGGGAGGAGGAAGGCCTGCTCACGTGGAGGTCCTGTGTTCCCAGGAGGGTCCAGGAAACCTACACGTGGGAACCTTGACTTCCAACTGCACAGACAAGCCAGCCTGGTTCCTGGGACTTCCTCCCCCTGCAGTAGTCACTGTGGGGGCATCTTCCTCACAAAGAGAGACCCCCGGAGACGTCTGCCACCCAGGATCCTGTTTGAGGGAAGCTGCTCCCCATCCAGCCCGGCTAGGGCTTCCCCCTGAGTGGCTGGCGATCCTTTCTTTCAGTCTGTGGCCCCCTTCAAATGTGCCAGGGCTCCCCAGGGGGCCATATGGCTCCTGTTGAGAATGGCTGACTTATTGTAACAGACGATCAAAAGAATCAATCCCCTAATTTGCAGGGGGACGACGACAAACTCAGGCCTTCCTCCTCTCTTCTTCCCTCCCACCCAACCCCAACAGTTGATTGGTGGTGAGTGTGTGTGAAGATTGGGGGCTGAGGTCAAGGGCTTCAGTCCTGGCTGTGGGTGAACCTGAGGCTTCCAGGCGCTTTCCTGGGACAATTTGAGGGGGGAGGGATGAAAAAAACCCATATCATATCTGATAGACTCCTCCAATAATACTGGAGGGGAAAGAGCCTCATTTCCAAGGTGGGACCCACTCAAGGTTCTACCACCTTGGGTCAGATTACCACTGTGGGTCAGATTAAATGATACCTTACTGCAGTCTGTCTGACCCTTACAGACGGCGGGGTGGGTGAGAATGCCTGCCCTCTCCATCAACTTAAGGCCGTGACAGACCGCACGCTGAGGCGAGCGAGCGAGAGAGGCTGGCCGCTCTCCTCCGCGCTCTGAGCTTATCTGTAGGAGTGTCTTCCCGCAAATAGTCCCTCCTTTTGTCCTGCCTTCTTGGAAGAAACCTCCACGGTGATTGGCTAACACTCCTCCCCCTCTCATCTGATTGGTGGCTGCAGTAGCTCCGCGAAGCAGCCCCTTCAAACATGGGCCAGGAACATTTTCGATCGTGCCGGAAATTGGGAGATCGCATCTCCTCCGCTCGCTTCCGCTATGGTAACCAGACACCTCAGCACAGCTCGACAAAGCTCCTCGGGCGTCTGGAATGCGCCGAAATTCGTGCGGTCTGCAGCAGCCTTTAGTGTGTAGGCACATCCTCTCTCCCCTCTCTGTTTATTATGGGCCAGATTGAGATAAGGTATCATGTGATCTGGGCCTTTCTTGTAGACGTGCTAAAAACCTTATGGTTCCATCAAGCAATTGATGCTTGAGAGAGAAATGCTGCTGATTCTGGGAGGGAACCAGTGAGATTTCGGGTCATTTGCTGCATCTGTTATGAACTGAATATGACTGCTGCTGTTCTTTTCTATAGTCTTTCTATAAGTTTTATTTCCTGTTTTTCTACTCTATTACGTTATCCAAGGTATTTTAGGAAGAGTATTCAGCGTCTTTGTATGCCTACATGGAAAATATATAAGATTAAACTGAATTAGTGGTTTTAATTATTCTGTTACGTATAATATGCCTGTTTGGGTGCATTTGGTAAATAGAAGCCATTTTCTGAAAATAAACACACACTGGTCCTTTGTCAATTCACTGAAGTCTGAGGATATTTGAAAAACAGTTGAAAGGGAATTGGTCATATGCTGATTGTTTTATGCTTCAAAGGCAAGTGGCCCAGCAATCAATGGACCGTGACTAAGAAATAGAAAATACCCGCCGTTGTCCACCATCCTTCTCCTTACTGTTTGCAACAACCACCTTCTTTTATCTCAGGTGAATATGCTTCCCTTCAGCTCCGCCCCATGGGAAGTCAAGACACTAACTGTTTCTGTCTCTGCTACCTCAAAATGGCCCCCCACCACGTACAGGCAAACATCTGTTACTTTAGAGAACACGAAACATACAAAATTACCTTTTTGCTTATTTAAAAATGGCAGCGGTGTGGGCGGCCAAGGACTTCTTGTCACTGAGCCCTTGGAGGACGGTTTGTCTGTCGTAACAGTGGCCGCCGCCTCTACTGATTTCTTCTGAGCTACTTTGTCCTTTATCTCTTCAGCCCCAACAGCAGAGGAAGGGAGTGGACTGGTGCTAACTTTAGGTGCAGCAAAAGAACACTTTAAGTAGGAGGCAGAGTCTGCTAGGTTTTCCCTGTTCATCCTGCTCTCCTTGGAGCTACTTACATTGTAATTGGAAGCCCCGTGGCCTTCGTTTCGAGAGTGGTTCTCTTCCTGGATGATGTCCATAATGATTGGCTTCATCAAAGGAGAGTCGTGCTCTCGTTTGGGGCTCTCCTCAGAGGCGGACGAAGCATCACATGACTCAATAATGAGCTCACTGTCCAGTTCGGCCTCGCGTTCTTCCCTCAGAATGCTGTACTGTATTGAAGGAGAGGCTGGGGAAGGAGGTGGGCCCCCAGCATGACTGAAGGTCATGTAGTTGGAGTGGAGAACCTCTTCCGCTGCTAGCGGATCCTCCGAAACCAACTCAATCTCGGAATCGCCAGACTCAGCACTGCTTGCTTCATTGTCTACGGGAGCAGCCCCAGCTGGGAGTCCCGGCATCTTGTTTCTCAGGTCTTGTTTTTCTGGCACAACAGCTGATGATGGCTGGCCTTCCGGGAGTTCATGGGGAAAGCCCTTTGCTCCTTTAATGGCACTGATGAGCTCGTCTTCAGACAGGCTTCCTTTACCTTGGGATTCTGAGCCAGATGGTTCTGGAATTTCAAGGGATGACGGTGGACCCAAAAAGGAAGAGGAAAAAAGAGGAGGACAAGATGAAACAGAATGTTCTGCTTAGCAGAAATCAAAATTTTGCTACTTATGAAAGTGGGTTGGGGCAGTGGCATCGCTGGAGGTGGGGCGGAATGCTAAGTTCCGCACCACGCTGACCTCCATTACTGGCACGAGGCGGCCCCACGCATTGCCTTCGCCCCACTGAATGGCTCCGAAGGCGAGGGGGCGGGGCCGCCTCATGCCGGTGTGTAATGGAGGTCAGCGCGGTGCGGAACTTAGTGTTCCGCCCCATCTCCAGCTGCGATGCCACTGGCTCTCCAGTGTTCAGGACTCTGCACACCCTTCTAGTAAAATCTGCATGGGGGAATCTCTTGTATCTCCTCTATAGGGAGATGCACAAGCCATTCTCACATCTGGAATGCATGTGTCCCCCCCACAGAGGAAATGCATGAATTTTCCAGTGGCGTAGCTAGACTGGAGCGGAGGCAAGTAGTTCTGCAAGACTCCGTTACACCGGAGTCAACGGCCCCTCCCCCTTGCTGTTGGAGCCATTCTGGCAGCAATGGCAACACACAGGACACTCCCCTGTTGCTGCCGGAATGGCTCCAACAGCAAAGGGGAGGGGCCGCTGACTCCGGTGTAACGGAGTCTTGCAGAACTATTTGCCTCCACTCCAGTCTACTTTCACCTCTGGAATTTTCCCTTCATACACTGCATTTGAGGTTTCCAAACATATGACATTTGATAGTGTTTGATGCTTCCCATCTTCTGCTGTGAGAAGTTCCCACTTGTGTCTACTGTCTGATACACGATACCTGCCTATCAATGATCAGGTCACACCAAAGCCTGAAGAGAAGACCTGCTTGCACAACAACACAATGTGTCTCGCAGCCCCATCCCTGCGTCCATTGGCAGCGGCTTTGGCCCCAGGCGGAGTGAGTGGTGCCGAGGCGGGGGCCGCTTACTTGCTGGGTGCAGCAAATGTGCCTTACAGCATGTTTGCAACACCTTCCCCTGGCAGAACTATAGTTCTGTCAGGGGATCTCTGCACTGGATTGCGCTGTCAGTCATGAACGTATTGGGCTACCTTGGACAAGTCTGGTATCTTTCAGCTCCTCATCTGTAAACTGTGACAATAAACTGTGGTCTACCTCACAGGGTTGTTGTGAATGAGACAATATCCAGTGGTCAGAGGGTTGAACATCAATGCCATATTTAGCTTTATTCCCATCTTCACGATTATGAGAAGCGGAATAATTTATGAAAAGTAAGCAAATAGATGTAAATTTGCTAAATTTGCACAACTTATACAGATTGCAGAATTTCGGAGAGCTTTTGTTGCTCAAAAGGTAGTCTTGTTGTTATTAAGTACAGAGGATATACCACCCAAATGATGCACTCCCTAGGACTAGTTTTCCCTGCCCGCACAGGTAGGATGAAGAACAGAGTGCCTCAGAGCATAAGCAGTGTATATTCTCGTCTGAGTCATCACAGTCTATCCTCAAGCACTCGGTGTTAGTATGGAACGAATCTGGTTTACATGCAGGCTTCAAACTGTCCACCACTTACATGGAGACCAGTCAGTGTTTATAAATGAAGTAGCTAAGAAAATGAGATAGTGACTGTAACCCATCAGCAAATCATCCCAGAGGCGTGTTCAAGGCTGTACCTCTTGAAGACAAGCAGCTTTTACCTGTTCCCGAAGAAGGTGGTGTAAGGGAGCCTGGGCTGTCATCCTCTGGCTCGGACACCGTGACCACTGGAACTCCTTCGTGGCTTGGCTTGAGGCCAGCCTCTTGCTCCTCTGGGGATCTCTCCTTCGCAACAGCCTCCTCTACGCTTCCAGCCTGAGTCAGTGTAATCTTCACAGGTGCCGTCACTGAGGCACTGTAGTGATGGTCTCCAAATGTTTCGGTTGAAAACGCCGACCCCTCAGTTAAGCCCAGCTCCTTGGTGACGTGTTTTTCCTCTGCAGCTGCTCCTTTAGGTCCAGTTATATCCTCCTGATACAAATTTGCAGGGCCCACGTCTCCCAAGCCCGTGTCGCTCCTCTCCTCGTATTTGATGTCTTCTGATCGGCTGATATCCATGTACTTATATGCTTCCGATTTCATCTGCTCCATGGGATCGGCGAAGGTTTTATTGATGTCAGTGGATTCAGCTGGGGTCATCTCTATCCCCGAATCAGAGCTGAACAAGCCACGAGACTCGAAAGAAGTGCCGTCCTGGGCGTGAAACCCTTCTGTGCTGTCGGACGTTATAACACGGCCGTCCCCTTTGGACACGATTCCTGTGAAGTAAGAGGAATCCGTAGGAGATGAATAGAGGTCGTCGGAAATCAGGGAGGTATAAAAGGAGCCACTGCCCCGGTCGGATGTCTTGGCAGAGCTGTAATCACAGAAGTGAGAGGTTGCTGTACCTCCTAGAAGAAACACAGAAATAAAATTTAGTGTGTGTGTGTGTGGGGGGGGGGGAATTGCTGTCTTGCCTGCAGAGATTTTCTTGCCCGTTGTCATCCTCAATATGACAGTGTGCACAAAAGGAGCCTCTGCATAGCATAGAGACCCCTAGGTGTGTGTGTGTGTGTGTGTGTGTGTGCATACAGTCCTCTGTGCTGCACACACATTGTGTGTCCCTCCCCCTTACAGGATTCCGGCCAGTGAAGGGCAGGTGTTGCCCTCTCCATACCAGCTGTTCCCCCAAGAGCAATGGTTTCCCTTTCCCCAGAGGAACAAACTGACAACATCCATTTCTATAGGAGAAAGTAAAGGGACGGGTTGCCAGTAGCAACTTGAAACTGAATTTTGGTGACCGGCAACAAAAATAATATTAATAAGCAGCACTATTTGTATATTGCTTTCAAAGTACCTCATGTGTCTAATGTTGAAAACCCTGTCAGATCAGTAAGCATTATTATCCCCACCTTGCATATGGGGGGCCTGAGAGTGTGACCTCTTATATTATTATTATTATTATTATTATTATTATTATTATTATTATTATTATTATTATTGTTGTTGTTGTTGTTGTTGTTGTTGTTGTTGTTGTTGTTGTTGTTGTTGTTGTTGTTAGGCCCCTCCTGACACCTGAGACAGCATGGCAAATGTTCCCCCCCCTTACCAAATTATGTGCCAGTCCCTGCTCCTCCCACTCTCCTCCCCTCCCCATTTCTTCTTCCTCTCTGTTCCTCTTCCAATCTAGGGAGTGGAAGGAGAAGGTGGAGCAGTGGAGGCAAGGAGGTGGACAGAGATGGGTGCCCCCCGCCAATCTGCTGCCTGAGGAGACTGCTTCAGTTGGCCTTATGGATGGGCCGGCCAGCCCTGCAGGAAATGAACTATCGGCCAATGTAGCTGCAGAAATAGCAGCCAGAGAGAGTCAAACCACTGAGCCCCCACAACAACACAGGCTTTCTGCACTAATTGGTTTCCAGACATCTTCAAGGGCAGCACCATGTAGAGTGTGATGCAGTAATCAAGTCTTGATATCCTCAAGGCATGGACCACTGCGGTTAGGTCCAATCAACTCAAGTACGACTGCAGCTCTCTTCATCTGATCTTCATCTCATTCGGTTTTTATTGCTTCCACTTGCTGCTTCGTTTCACACAGTTGTTTTGTCTTTCGTAAGCCGCTTTGGATATTTTTTGAAATTAAAAGAGTGTTCTAGAACTACTTAAAAAAATTAAAATAAAATAAAAGAGATGAGGTTTTTAAAGATGCATTTAAATCCAATTTAGGTCAGGCTGATTTTCTCTCGCTAGTGTTTTATTTACTTTTTTTTATTATATGCAAGTGTTCAGTAAAACATTTCCAGGACAGGATAGTACAAGCTAAAACCATAAAATGCAATATAAAAAGAGGGGAAACCCAAACAACCCAACAACAACAAAAAGACAATGCTGTAAAATGCAGCAGATTAAAAAAGCAGCATTAAAACAATTCAGTATATAATTGAAAAGCCTGGAGAAATAAGACGTCCTTTGTCTGGTTCCCAAGAGGCATCCATGTGGGTGCGGGGGGGGGGGGGGCAAGCCAGCTTGAGGAAGCATTCCACACATGAGGATAATCCAGAAGAAAACTTAGTAGAGGCTGTAGCAGACATGCCTTCATTAATGAATTGCTAACACTCAGAGGCGTCACTAGGACGCGCGTCACCCCAAGGCGGGGGGGGGGCGTCACCCTAGTGATGCCCCCCAATAGAACTATCGGTGCGGCCTATGGCTGCACCGCAAATTTTTTGGGGGGGGCCACCCGGCTGCACCCTGCCCTGGGTGCCCCCCTGCCCCTTCGTGTCACCCTCCGGACGCTCCGAGGCTGGCCTCTTGCCCTCAGAAACGGTCTCTGCGCATGCGCAAAAACAGTAAAAGTACCCGTATTGACGCATTGGGCCTTCTTTCAGAAGGCCCTGGAGCGCCGGCTGGGCCGGACGCTCCCAGGCCGGCTCCCAGGCCGGCCTCGGAGAGTCCGGAGGGCGACGCACATCATGGAGGTGACTCGCGCGGGGGTGTGCGCGTCACCCCTTTGCGCGCATCACCCCGTAGCGGCCCGCTCCCGTCACTTGACGGGAGCGACGCCATTGCTAACACTCTGCTTAATGACTGCAAAGTATCGGAGCCAATTTCATCAAGGAGCTCTCCACACAACTTCCAGGAGGTTGCTTGGAATAGAGAAGGTGACATCCACCCAAGAGTTCTGAAGGAATTCAAGAATGAAGTTGCTGACCTCTTGACCAAAATATGCAACTTGTCCCTTAAAACGGCCACTGTGCCAGAGGATTGGACGATAGCTAATGTCACACCAATCTTTAAAAAAGGAAGGAGGGGGGACTCGGGAAACTACAGGCCGGTCAGCCTAATATCTGTTCCAGGGAAGATGGTGGAAATTCTCATTAAAGATAAAATCTTAAAACACATAGAAGAACAAGCTCTGCTGAGGGAGAGTCAGCATGGCTTCTGCAAGGGGAAGTCTTGCCTCACAAACCTTTTAGAATTATTTGAAAAAGTCAAAAGGCACATGGATGTGGGAGAACCCATGGATATTATATATCTGGATTTTCTGAAAGCATTTGACACGGTCCCTCAAAGGGTCCTGAAAAAACTCCATAGTCAGGGAATAAGGGGGCAGGTCCTCCTATGGATTAGGAACTGGTTGAAGACTAGGAAACAGTGAGTGGGCGTCAATGGGCAATTTTCACAATGGCGAGAGGTGAAAAGCAGTGTGCCCCAAGGATCGGTCTTGGGACCGGTACTTTTCAACTTGTTCATCAATGACCTGGAGTTGGAGATAAGCAGCGAGGTGGCCAAGTTTGCGGATGACACTAAACATTTCCAAGTGGTGAAGACCAGCAGGGATTGTGAAGAGCTCCAGAAGGATCTCTTCAAACTGGGAGAATGGGCAGCAAAATGGCAGATGCGCTTCAATGTAAGTAAGTGTAAAGTGATGCACATTGGGGCAAGAAATCAAAACTTCACATATACGCTAATGGGTTCTGAGTTGTCTGTGACGGATCAGGAGAGAGATCTTGGGGTACTGGTGGACAAGTCGATGAAATTGTCGACCCAGTGTGTGGCGGCTGTGAAAAAGGTCAATTCCAAGCTTGGGATCATTAAAAAAGGGATAGAGAATAAAACAGCCAATATTATTATGCCGTTGTACAAATTGATGGTAAGGCCGCATCTGGAGTATTGCGTCCAGTTCTGGTCGCCGCATCTCAGAAAGGATATAATGGAACTGAAAAAGGTGCAGAAGCGAGCGACCAAAATGATTAGTGGGCTGGAGCACCTCCCTTATGAGGAAAGGCTACAGCGTTTGGGGCTCTTCAGTCTAGAAAACAGGTGCTGTTGATAAAGTAAAGAAATGCAATTCAAATCCTCTGTATAGTAGACTCTATTAAAAATGGTTCTTTTGCTATATTCTCATATGAGCTGTGAAAGGACAACAGTAATTTTTAACATTGCAAGAGATCCTAACCTTTTTTTTTTAATGTCCTGGGAGACTAGTGAATTTAGCTGTCCAGGGGAGTGAGCTTAAAACCGGAGGAAGATGGTTCTACCACCTGAAGATCAAGCTTAACTGGGGTGGTGTGTCTCTTCCTTCCTTCCTTCCTTCCTTCCTTCCTTCCTTCCTTCCTTCCTTCCTTCCAACAAGCAGGACCTCCCTCCGTGAGGGAGCCAGTCACATGGAACCTGATCCCTCCTGTGTCCAGACAATGAGGCAAGACCCAAGAATTGTCCAGTTCTTGAACTGCTAGCAGAGTCTGGGGGCCAACTGGAAACAGGTGGTAGTGCAGGAGTGCCCCCCCTCTATCCTGGCTTCCTGCTCTCCCTGCAGCTGGAGAATCCACCAGCTCTTGGACTGCTTTCAGATCAAGAAAAAGACAACTCTCCAGCTGTTGCCTCTTTAAACTGGTTAGCAGAATATGGAGACTGTGCAGGAACAGGCAACATGTTGTCTCCTTGATGTGAGAAGGGTGCTCATGCATGCACCCCTCTCCAGAGCAGCAGGGAGACACACCACTGTACCACCTCAGGCATGCATGCTGTGAGGCTGGGCTGGGCCTCGCTCTCAGCTTTTCAATTGTCTCTCATGAGAGCTAGAAACATAGACTCCAGCTTGCAGAACAAAATACACAACTGGGAAGGATTTGCAAACACAAGCCGTTCCATAGCCAAGAAACAGAAAGTCTCGGCTGTGCTCATGATAGTCAATCACTGGACTGCAGCCATGGCTTGTTTCTTGAAGGAAAAAAAAAGTTAAGATTCCCAAGACGCCATATGTCATTCTAGGCTGCAAACTAATATCCCTGATAATGAGGACGCCTTGCCAGAAGACTGATCCAAAAGATCTTCTGAATAGGTGTGGGGAACAGTTATGCACAGAGGGTTGGAGGAAGCAGAGATGGCGATGCGACGATTCTGAAACAGCATAATGTGTAAGATGTTTGTCATACAGATAATAATCATGTCAGCAGCAGCAGCAGCTCTATGTGCCTCAGGGAGTTTAGGGGCCTCTATAAAGATTCTCATCCAGAAAGCAGCATTTTACTTGTGCGCAGTGATGAAAGTAAGTTCAGTGTTTTGCCACCGCTGCTGGCAAAATCTGTCAAGTCAACTGGCTGACTTAGATTTTTAACACTTGTTGGCATCCATCCATCTTCACAAGATGACAGGTTTACAGCTTTCCTCTGGATGAAGACAAAAAGCAAAGGGTGTTTCTTGTTGGTAGAACAAGGCTGAATGATAGCTGGGGAGTGAGGCTAGTGATCTCTAATAGGACCTTTTCAGTACACGGACCACATGGTAGTTCTTCCCACCCAGCATTCTTTGGAGGAAGCCATGGCAGTTAAACGGGCACCATAAAACCAATGCAAATGTGCAGTGTAGATATAACCAAACATCTCCATGGTTTCCTGCAATGGCTACGTAATGATATGTCAACTCAGTCTTGCTCAGCAGTTAAGTCTCCCTCTTGACTTCACAGGCTGAATCCAGAGGAGGAAAGGTACCTGCCAATCTATCTGAAGTTGACTTAGTTGCTGGACATTTCTGGAAGACGTATAGACAGTTCACTTACCACCTGATGGATCCCCTTCAGAGCCAACTACCTTGGACTTTAAACTAAAGGTGTCCCCAAAAGCCTGGACACTGTACTACTCAGAGATGTACATGCTTGTGGTAAGTAAACTCCCCAACTAACTGGGCAAAGAGGCACCTTTTAATGTGGTTGTGGGCCCAATCCAAAGCACTGATGCTGCAGCCATGCCAACGAGGCATGTGCTGCATCCTGCGGTGGGGAGGCAGTCAAGGAGGCCTCCTCAAAGTAAGGATTAGCATAACAAGCGTGTGTGGGGACAGCTCTTGTAGGGCTGTACAACTTTCACCTATCTGACTGTTTCCCTATATACAAGACCTTCCAATCCTGCACATTCACAGAATCATAGGATACTACAGTTGGAAGGAACCTTGGAGGTAATCTAATCCACCCCCTGCTCAGTGCAGTCCGTTTCCTAGCCTAGTCATTTTTCTGATATGCTAATTTTGATGTGTACAGGGACTTTTCTTTCAGATAAAGGAAGTACAGGTGGGCCCCCATATGCACTGATTCGCTATCCACGGTTTCAGTTATCCACGGATCGTGGGGACCCCCCCAGGCTTTTACTTTTTTCCCAGTAAGCTCCGTTTCTTCCTTAAACAAACAGGAGAAGCAGCCTCTGGCTGCTTATTACAGGCAAGTAGAACGAGACTAAGTGCTAGAGAGGCTCTGCAAGGTTAACAGAAACCTTGCAGTGCCTCTCTAGGACTTCGTCTCGTTCTACTTGCCTGCAATGGAGGCAGCTTCTCTGTTTGTTTTAAGGTTCGCTCTTATCCACGGTTTCAAGTATCCACGGAAGGGTCTGGAACATATCCCCAGCGGATATGGGGGGAGTACTGTATAAATATCCCTAATAATAGGAATCTATTTGCCTCTGCTTCTGATTGTTGGCAGCAAACTAGCAGGGGTTGGTGTGGGGAGCAATCAGCAAAAAATCTTCTGCCATATGACTCTGCTTAATTTACACCATAAACCCCTTTTCCCAATCCTATCGAAGGAGGAGGAGGAAAGATGGAGGGGGGAAAGGAGAGGTAAGAGAGGAGAGCAGAGACGTGGAGGAATAACCCGTGTGTGTGTGTGTGTGTGTGTGTGTACGTACGCGCGCACACCGCAAGACACCTCTCTGTTTTTGTTTTTTATTTTTTGAACTGAGGCTGTAGAGTACCGGCGTCTTTAATACATGACTGAGTCTACCTCAGCCTGCTTCTTCCATGAGTCACTTTACAGGAACACAAGGCGTTTTCAACCCCCCTGAAGCAGAGCCTGGGCCACAGCTCAGCCTACCCCCGAGGTAGTGAGGGTCTGCTGCCCCCACTGCGCTCACGGTCGCCTGCTGAAACTGGGCCCGTGGGGACAATGACAGGGCAGTGGTGTGGCGGCAGCAGTGGACGGTCTCCAAGATCTGAAGGTCCCAGCTGTAAAAGCTTTGAGAGGTCAAAAACAGAACTTTGAAATGGGTCCAGAAGCCAACAGGTACCAAGCCAAGTTCCCACAATCTCGCTGGAACATGTTTGTGTCTACCTGTGCTCCATGAGGAGGCACATAGCTCCCTGACAGAGTGCCACACGAATGCGGGCCCTAGTTTCACTGGGTCCTAGCACCTCCAGCTTCGAGTAGCAGGTGAACAGGTAAGCTGCTGCCTGTGACCTTGAAAAGATGACAATATTGGCCTAGAGATGGACCAATGGTTTTGTGGCTGAGTGCCTGTTTAAAAAGCAAGCGCAGAAGGCCTCAGGATGAGATGAGAGAGCTGGGCCACAAGGCTACAAGGTCACTCTCTCACAATTTCTGGCATCAGCAACAGCCTTTTCTCTCTCTCTCTCTCTCTCTCTCTCTCTCTCTCTCTCTCTCTCTCACACACACACACACACACACACACACACACTCACTCACTCACTCACTCACTCACTCACTCTGTGGGCTGCCCTGGAGAAGCACAAGGCAGACACTCCTGTTTTAGGACATGCTACATTCACTCCACACCAGCTAAAGCTGGCAAATCATTTTCAAGGGCAGCCCCTATGTGGAAGGATTCAGATTGTAGAATGTGGCTTTTCTTGGCACAGAATCTGGGTTACACTGGCACTGAAATCCCCCCCTTTTTTTCCTTTTTTTTTTTAAACAGCAGAGCCGTGATTACGCTCTACTGTGTGCTATCAAATATACAAAATTGGTGCCAAAGCAACACTTCACTGAGGATTTTTTAAACAACATCATATTTATTCACTAAAGCTTTTCACTGAAGCCTGTAATTTTCAGGAGTGTTTATATTATTAAAATAGGGTCAAGGGCAACAGCTTGCCATCATGCCTGTAAACCAAATAGATTTCTCTCATCCTCTCTGCTGCATTCTTTATTACAAGAAAAATGTGATCCTTTAACTGGCCATTGCAGCAGCAGCAAGAAGAACAAGAACAACAACAACAACAACAACTATTATTATTATTATTATTATTATTATTGCCCAGATGGTGATATACTGGCATTGTTTTCCCGAAAATAAGACCTCCCCCAAAAGTAAGACTGACCGTTATTTTTGCTGATACTCATAAATATAAGACCTCCCCTGAAAATAAGACCTACCGTCTTTTTGGGAGCCAAAATTAATATAAGACCCGGTCTTATTTTCGGGGAAACAGGGTAGGCTTCATTGGTATGTATCTCCTGGTGAATGAGAAAATTCTGCTCCAGAGCAAATCACTAAAACGGCCCAATCCTATGCTTGAGGTATGCCAGCAGCAGCATATCGCGATCTCCACCGTAGTGGCTGCCGCTGTGCTGGTCTATAGAATGCTGCCACTGGCGCAAAGACCGGAAGGCCACCCACCGCCAGCAGTGCAGCGCAGACCAGTCAATGGCCCCGTTTTGCTGGCAGTGAGGGCAGATTGGGGTGGAGATCGGGCTGGGATGGGGGCGGATAAGGGGGGGGTGGAACTCGGCGGCACTAGCGACTGCCATATCCAGAACCCCTGACCCGGGTCTGACATGTCCCTTGCAGCGTTACAGATCTACACCAGCAAAAGAGCTGGCATAGATCTGAGTAGGCCCATAGGGGACCAGGCAGCAAGCCCGGCATCCTGCACACCAGTGTGCGACAGGATTGGGCCGAAAGTGGGCTGAAGAGCAGAGAACCTAAACCGTGGCACGTTCAGAAAGCCAAGTCTATGAATGTGTACACTTTCAACGATAAAACCTTCCAAGTGAAGCGTTCACAAAACCCAGTTCTGTTATAGAGAACATTATACAGACTTTATTTATTTTATTTTATTTAAGAGATTTGTAGCCCGCCTTTCTCCCACAAGGGCAACCAAGGCGGCTTACAACATATTAAAATACATATAAACACATTGAACACATTAAAATTAATTAAAACAATTTAAGTTAAAGACTGGCAAGCAATCCCCTTTCTTCCTGCAAGACCTGAAGCAGTTCGCAAGGACTAGTGTGGGTAGAAGGAAACCACAGGGAGGTGGGGTGGAGAAAAGGGCAGAACACAAGCAGTTGAGCGGAGCATACCTGCCTGCCTGCCTGCCTGCCTGCCTGAACTATTTTGGTGCACTTCCTAGAAACTTAAGCTCACTTATTTTGGACTGAAATCAATTGGGCTAAACCCTGATTGGTTAGACTTGGCCAGGGTAGAGAGAGTGAGAGAGAGGTGTGTACACACACATACACACACACACACACACACACACACACACAGAGAGAGAGAGAGAGAGAGAGAGAGAGAAAGAGCTTGTGAAAGGTGGGACCAAAGGGCTTTGGGATGGAGGCTGTAAAGTCAGTTACCATTACTGTGTAAAATGTGACAATTCATAAAAATATAATAGTGAAAGCAATCATCATGTGAGCAGAGCCACCCAGTATATAGTCAGTGGGAGAGGGTTAGGGTTAATCCCCACCAGTAGGGAATGCTGTAACCTATCTTGTTGCTCATTTAAAGACATGTAAGTTGCTCTCTCCTACTTTGGCTAGACCTCTCGTTTCTTTTTCCAGTCTTTTTCCAGTCTTATTGTTCTGCCCGTGCACAACCACTGCAACTCTTTTGTTGTTGCAGTAAAGTTCTTAATAAAACTCAGGTCTGCTGTGTATGGGATTGCTTTGTGAATGTTTTAACTCCATTCTTGCTACTTTTAAATTGACCCATTTCCCATATGGGAACTGAGGCTGAGAAAAACAGACTTGCCAAAGGCTACTAGGTAAGTACATGGCTGAATGGCAAAAAAAAAAAAAAAATCAAGCTCACGTCTAGAACTCCTACAATGATCATGTGATTTTATGGAACTGGGCTGGTTTTGTGGAACTACTTGGATATAGGCAGCTACAAACCAGCAAAATATGCATTTGATAAGAAAACAACAGTACATTTTCATTTTAGACCGAAAACTATTATGACCGGCAACAATTTTAGAAGAAGAAATTGAGACGGGTAAAACGGTCATATTTCTAAAATGAGTATAGTGATTCAGCCGATTTAAAAGTAATTGCGGTTTTGCCCGGGCGAACCACAGACAATCAAAGACTTAAAAATACAATCAAACCACTGAGGACCCGACGTTTCGTGCTTCTACTCAAAACACATCTTCTAGGGTATCCAAAGGAACTTTGGTTGATGTTGTTAAACCAGCGCTTTGCTCCATTAGCTCTTATGTTCTCCAAAAAAGGGGCGGGAACCTTCTATTACAGCAGGAGCCACCTTTTTTCAATCTTCCTCGCTGTAAGCCACCAATCCTGTAAAAACTTAGCAATTCATTAGTTCAACAAGAACAACTCTAGAGAACTAATGAATTGCTAAGTTTTTACAGGATTGGTGGCTTACAGCGAGGAAGATTGAAAAAAGGTGGCTCCTGCTGTAATAGAAGGTTCCCGCCCCTTTTTTTGGAGAACATAAGAGCTAATGGAGCAAAGCGCTGGTTTAACAACATCAACCAAAGTTCCTTTGGATACCCTAGAAGATGTGTTTTGAGTAGAAGCACGAAACGTCGGGTCCTCAGTGGTTTGATTGTATTTTTAAGTCTTTGATTGTCTGTGGTTCGCCCGGGCAAAACCGCAATTACTTTTAAATCGGCTGAATCACTATACTCATTTTAGAAATATGACCGTTTTACCCATCTCAATTTCTTCTTCTAAAAGTACATTTTCAGTCTTGCAATGAAATGCTACTATGCTAAAGAGGAAATGTGTGGAGGAGTTTGACACACACATAATTAACTGCAGCACTGCACCAATTTGGGCCACTGCAGGCTGTGAGGAGGCAATTAAAATATGTAGAAGTTGGCAATAATTTTTGGCCTAGATATTACATTCACTGACACTTGGGACTTCTATTTTTAGACAGCTCAGTGTAGCAGCATGACCGGAGAATACAGCTGCCTGTCCCTCAGATTTGTATATCAAGGTTCCATAAGTAAGCCGTATCTAGAACGCACAAAACTAGGCGCCACAGGATGGAAAGGACATGACTGCTTAGCCCAGGAGGGAGACAGACGTACTAGAGTTGGATATAAATAATTGTGTTAAGCATGTGATAGCAACAGGATCCTGTCAAATTGGGAACTCTTTGCTCTGCTGCGTTTAGTTCAGATCAGCCACATTTTGAAAATTAAAAAAAAAAACAGAGCAAGATTAAGAGCCAAGCTACAGGATTAGCATAACAAGCGTGTGTGGGGACAGCTCTTGTAGGGCTGTACAACTTTCACCTATCTGACTGTTTCCCTATATACAAGACCTTCCAATCCTGCACATTCACAGAATCATAGGATACTACAATTGGAAGGAACCTTGGAGGTAATCTAATCCACCCCCTGCTCAGTGCAGTCCGTTTCCTAGCCTAGTCATTTTCCTGATATGCTAATTTTGATGTGTACAGGGACTTTTCTTTCAGATAAAGGAAGTACAGGTGGGCCCCCATATGCACTGATTCGCTATCCACGGTTTCAGTTATCCACGGATCGTGGGGACCCCCCCCCCCAGGCTTTTACTTTTTTCCCAGTAAGCTTCATTTCTTCCTTAAAGAAACAGGAGAAGCAGCCTCTGGCTGCTTATTACAGGCAAGTAGAACGAGACTAAGTCCTAGAGAGGCTCTGCAAGGTTAACAGAAACCTTGCAGAGCCTCTCTAGGACTTAGTCTCGTCCTACTTGCCTGCAATGGAGGCTGCTTCTCTGTTTGTTTTAAGGAAGAAACAAAGCTTGCTGAAAGAAAAATAAGAGCTGGGGGGGGCAAGCATGCCTGCCTGCAGGGGAGGCAGGGTGGGGGGCCCCTCAGGAAACCATGGAGGGGGTGTTTGCTCTTATCCACGGTTTCAAGTATCCATGGAGGTGCCTGGAACATATCCCCAGCGGATATGGGGGCCCACCTGTATTCAAACATATCATTCTCCCACCTGCAGAAAAAAGTGGGACAGTCCAACTAGGGTTAGACTACACAATTATGCTGCTGTTGTAGGCTGGCTTTTTAGGTATTGTTGCCTTTGTGCAGTTAAAACTCTGTCCCATGTCCCCCCTTCTTGGCCCATCATGAAAGAAAATCAATGAAGGAAAAATGCAAGATAATGTCTATAACAATATCTGAAATTATAAACAATCTTCATCAAGCTATGCTTTAAAATTGTAACAGGACAAATGTCTTCTATTCCGTTCCAAATTTTAAAATACCATAAATACGTATAATTTACAGAGCCAAGGCATGGCTTTAAATCTGAACTATTTGGCTGCTCAGTTTTAGCAAAGTTTATTTTAATGAAATTGCAATGAACTGAGAGATCCTGCATGAAGCTTTGACTTGCTCTTGCAACAGAGGTTCTGCGATACCTATGCAAAATAGCTAAACAGCCTCACACAATCTGTTGAACTGGAAAGCAATCAAGGTTTTTCTCTGTTTAGTTTTACTGCCCTACAACCTAAACCTTTACTCAGCACTGGATCCACTTCATTCAGTGGTGCTGTATTTGCATATAAATGAGTACATTGAACAGGCACAGGGTGACCAGATACAATGGAGGACAAAGTGCCTATACCTTGAATCATTCTGCTTTTCACTTTTGAACTGATTACCTTGAAAAGAGGGAATTTTGGCAGGTGCAGTTTTTTGCATCCTTCCATGATGAGCTTCACCTGCCAAAATTCCCTCTTCTATACAATGATTCAAAGTATAGGCACTTTGTCCTCCATTGTATCTGGTCACCCTGAACTGGCCTCCCTGGTAGTCTGGAATATTCTGGAGCCCCTAACTAAGGCAATTTAGGGTCTCCAAAGATTTGAATGCAGAAGGACTGAGAGATAAATGTGTCTCTCTCAAGGTAGGTATTCCAGGGCGAATGCAGAGTAACTGCAGCAGTAACAAGGGGTACAGTTCCTGGACTCTCAGTTCAGGATATTATTACTTGTTAGCAGCTAAGACATTCCCATTACTTTGGTTGCCCCAAACCCATCCATGCTGATTTCACTCCCTCTGTCCTCCTCAGGAAGAAGGTACCAAGATATTTATGAGGAAGGTCCCTTTGCTGATAGTACCTTCTGCCTGGATTCTGGCAGTGCCTGGAGAAAGAAGCCATATTGACTGGCGGGCTTTGGGGCAGCAGAATTACCAAGCGGTTTATGAGCAACAGTGGCGAACCACTTGCTTATAAAACATTTAATGCATTTCTGCTTGGACACTGAGTTCCTTCCAGCCAAGACAGGCAACAAGGATGGGAATTGCACTCTGCCAAATTGGGATGAGGAGGAGAAACACAGTTTTCTTCTGGCTGTGCCTTTGCCATCTGGTGTAGTGGTTTGGGAGTCGGACTTAGACCTGGAAGATCCAGGTTCAAATCCCCGCTCAGCCACGAAGCTTCCTGGGTGAACTTGGGCCAGTCACTATCTCTCAGCCCCACCTACCTCACAGGGTTGTTGTGAGGACAAAAAGGAGGGGAGGAAATATGTACACCACTCTGAGCTCCTTGGAGGAAGGGTGGTATAAAAATGTGAAAAAATAAATAATAAATAAATAAATATCTGATGTCTAACATCACCAGCCCAGTTCAGACAATATCGAAACCAGGGTTTCAATTATTGTGAAGAAACCTTGTGTGCTCCCCATTCCTTTCTCCTGTGTGCGCAAGAGAAGGACACTGAAAGCTTCTGCTTTTCACTTTTGAACTGATTACAGTTTGGATGCATCCAAACTTAGGGAATTGCTGTTTGTTCAAACTACACTTCGCTTTAGAAAAACCAGGATAAACTGTTGTTTGATATCAAGGTTGGTCAATTAACCATAGTTTGAAAAAAAAAAGTCCCCCAATCCAAGTTTGAATATAGAGAACTGTGGTTAGTTCAAAAGTGGAAGTTTTGAGGCTTCTCATCTTGAGCATGGAGGAGAAGGGAGGAGTGCACTACCCCACGGCTTGTGCGAACTCTTTTGCACACCAATAAGTGAAATTGTACGAGATTGATGACAAATTTTGCTACAAGAACCCAGTGAGATGTATAATTTGCATGTTGTGGATCATAACTATTATAATGCCCAAAAATGTACTACACAAGAATACAATAGATTGAGATAAGGTGTACTTATAAACGCATGCGCGCGCACACACACTTAAAATAGAACATAAGAACACAAGAAGAGCCCTGCTGGATCAGGCCAAAAGCCCATCTAGTCCAGCTTCCTGTGTCACACAGTGGCCCCACCAGATGCCTCAGGGAGCACACGAGACAACAAGATACCTGTGTCCAGTCGCCACTCCCTTGCACCTGGCACAGAGAAAACCCACTTCTAAAAACCAGGAGGTTGCTTATGGCTTGTAACCTGTGATGGTCTTTTCCTCCATGAATTTGTCCAAACCCCTTTTAAAGGCATCTAGGCCAGGTGCCATCACCACATCCTGTGGCAAGGAGTTCCACAGATGAATCACACGCTGGGTAAAGAAATATTTTCTTTTGTCTGTTCTAACTCTCCCTCCACTCAATTTTAGTGTGTGTCCCCTGGTTCTGGTGTTGTGCGAGAGGGAAAAGAATTTCCCTCTATCCACTCTCTCCATCCCATGCATAATTTTATAAGTCTCAATCATGTCCCCCCTCAGGCGCCTTTTTTCTAGGCTGAAAAGCCCCAGACGCTGTAGCCTTTCCTCGTAAGGGAGGTGCTCCAGCCCACGAATCATTCTGGTCGCTCTTTTCTGCACCTTTTCCAATTCAATTATATCCTTTTTGAGGTATGGTGACCAGAGCTGGACACAATACTCCAGATGTGGCCTTACCATCGATTTGTACAAAGGCATAATGATATTGGCCGTTTTATTCTCAATCCCCTTTTTAATGATCCCGAGCATGGAATTGGCCTTCTTCACAGCCGCCGCACACTGGGTCGACACTTTCATCGACCTGTCCACCAGGACCCCAAGATCTCTCTCTTGATCCGTCACAGACAACTCAGAACCCATCAGCGTATATGTGAAATTTTGGTTTCTTGCCCCAAAATAGCGCACATTTGCAAATAAGACACACAGGGCAGATCCAAGCAGATGCCTTTATTTATATAAAGTGCTGGGAACACTCAGGGGGAAATGAGAGTACAGTTTACAATACCCTCAAGGTGTCAGTATAAATGAAGGGAGGGAATTAATCTTGGTCTCAGACGATGGAAGGCTCCAGGAACATTACATGAATGAAGCTAAGGAAAGAAAATGAGGCTAGAGGTGCTCAGAAAGGTTTCCTGCTACAGAAGAAGAAAGGCATTTTCTCCAAGCATTGGGGGTGGTAGTTCTGGGCTGTAGGCAGAGGAGTTTACAGGAGCAGAAATGAAAGTCCCATCATCAGGATATCCACCAGACTTTGATGAATTCTTGATGCGGGTCTGTGAAAGGGTCAATCCTGAGTTCAGACCTTGGTAGACTTGGCAAGTAGGCCTAGAAAATACTCCTGCCTGAAAAGCTGGAGTGTAACTGTTAGCTAGGCAGCGTGGCTAGACAACCCTAAGCTAGGGGGACCAATGGTCTGACTCAGCCGCAGGCAGCTTCTCCTGTGTCCCTTGAGTGGCTCACCAGAAGGGGGCACCAGTTCTGGTCAGGCCTGATTGGCACTGAAGAGGGACAAGAGGGAGGAGCAGTTGGGGGCAAGGAGGGCTGGACTTTCTTGCTCAGATTGTTGGGAGTTATAGGTCAGCTCTGAAGGTTCCTCTGTCCATCACTCCCTGATCTCTTCATGTGGCATACGACCTTTGTGTGGGTTGGTTGAGGGGGGTGGAAAGCTGACTGGTACATGGTTCTGCCTTTGAGCAGGGGGGTGGTATTGATTAATTTATTAAAGTATCTATTTGCTGCCTTTCTAGGCAAATAAGGCGCCCGGCGCACCCTGAGCGGGATTGGGCCTAGAAAATAGGCCTAGTAGGCCTAGAAAATACTCCTGCCCCACACAGCCGGTGGCCTCTTGTCCCTTTACCCCGAGTAACACGCCAGGCCCAGGCTATTTTGCTGGTGTAAGTCTGGGAGCCCCGTGTAACGGTGGCCAGGCCCGGCTCTGTCTGGCTTTGTCCTTATGGTGGCAGTGGAGTCTGCTGGTTTTGACCCTGGCATAGGGGCAGATCAGGGGAAAAGAGGGGGGCACAGGCAGTAGGATTCCTTCCCCCAATCTCCACAGCAGCTTATAGTATTTTTTTCCCCCTACATACAGTACTTTCCCTCAAGGGGCTCACAAACTGAACAACAAACTTAAAACCTGCTTTTCTATGTAAAATAAATGAACCAGGGGCAAAAATATGTGATTTTTAAACTCAAACATTATATTGTGCCATATTTAGGAGGAGGTCTGGCTCAGTTGGTAGAGCTACCGCCTTGTAAGCCTGAAGATCGGTGAATGGCCAGTTCAAGACACACCTCTGACAAAAAAAAAGCTGTGAAATCCTCTGTGAGGAGAGATGCCAGCTGCATCGGCCGAGTGTGGGAGGCGACGGCCAGGGAGAGGCCAGACTGCAAAGGATACCATCTGGAATGCAGTTGTTCATGAAAGATTGAACATTTATATTATATACATGATTGTAAAGACCCCCATTAGTGGGGTTGGGAAAGCCTGCCCATGTAAACCGCCTTGGATTAAAGTCAGAGGAGAAATCCAATGACCAAGAAAGGCGGTATATAAATACTGTATATATTTATATTAGCTTTCGTGCCAAACTGTATATATTATTATTATTTATGCTTGACTCAGTAAAGTCACAGTAAACATGGACTCAGTAGATTTGTATTGTATTTATTATCTATCCACTATTATTATTGACCCTGAGCCGGAGAATATTATTACAGTAGGGTCCCCATGTCCACAGGCCACTCCTATTTTTCTTTCTTTCCCTGCGAGGTCCTGAACGCCAGAGGTTCCTGCTATAGCTCCGCTTTGCCGTCTCCCTCTGCAGATTGCAATGGGCAGGCGATACATTGATGATCTGCCAGGAGCTGCCTCATCCATCTGCAAATATCCAAGGGAAGAAATCTGCCTAGCTCAGCCATCAGTGACCTAGAAAGCAAATCTCAGACCGGGGGGGGGGGGGCTGCACTCCCAACCTCTCTGCTTCTCTCGCTGCCGAGAATTTGGCTTCTTGGCCTGTCTCACCAATGGGTTGAAAAAGAAAAGAAAGGAAAAAAGCACACTAATTGTTCTCGCAATGAAACATGATTGCCTGGTCAGTCCTCATAATTAAAAGATGTGAGGGAAACTGCATCAGGAGATGGCCTTCATTCAGAAGGATGCTCAGGGTGGCTGGAGCAATTGCAGGACAGAATCATAATCTTCTGTGGTTGTTTGCAAAATAATAATAATAATAATAATAATAATAATAATAATAATAATAATAATAATAATAAATGGTATAGGAGAGAGGCTCACCTGTGGATTATTTCTGTTCTACACACAGAGACACTTCTGGATATCATAAAGATTGTGATTTAATAAGCTCAATAGTCACACTTTGTTGGTTAACTACTAGAAAATATATACTGTATTAATTCCTGTGTATTTTTAATGACTATTTTAAGGCTGCAGAGTGGGTATTATTCCATTTCATTTATTAACACTCTGCTCTGTTATCATTCTTAATCTTAAACAGATGGGCAGGGAGAATTTGGTAACAGTTTGGTGAGCCCATGCTGACTCTCGAAGCCTCTCATTTGAAGTGAAATTATGCAAGACTGCATCTTTGCCCTCTGTCCAAACATGTGTTTGCACCACCTAGTTCTTTTTCAGGAGGAAGAAGGAATGGAAGTTGAACCCTGTACATCAGTCTAGCTATTAAGTCTCTTTAGGACAGATGCATGCATACATTTCAAAACAGAGCTAAGCCCAGGAACAACCATTTTTGCCCATTTGTAGGAAAAGCCAGCTGCGTGGAGGACTGATTGGGTAGCCTTTGTAACAATCATGGGGCCAGTTTCCTTCCCTCCCCTTCAGCTATACAGAAACAGAATGCTAAGGCTGGAACTACACCAATTCCGTTCGCGTTCAGGGGGGTCGCAAGCGTAGGGGATGGGATGCCCCACCCCGAGATGCTGCCCTGGCTCCACCAGATATTTTCCCCTCGTAGTGTCCCTGCGTGTCCCTCCCGATTGGTCGCTTGCTGGTCCCTGTGATTGGGTGTGCTCCAAACAAGTGTACTCAAATTGGCTGAAAGCCCCCCCTCTCCTCCCATTGGTGAAATGCGTCGCTCTACGTCCCACCCACACGGCCAGACATCAGCATGCCCCATGTCTGAATGCGCCAGAGCAGCGCTCTCCCGCGTTCCGTTGCGATCAGTTAAAATGGAAGGCACACTGTGTCACACGCGCCCGGGATGCGCCGAAATTCATGCGGTGTAGAATCAGCCTTGTCTGGCCTCATAAAGCAATCATAAAGTCAACTGCAGCAATCATAAAGTCAACTCCACCCTTCCCCATCCAGCTGTGCACCATGTTGATTGGTTGGTTGTTGCGACAATCACAATGCCACTAACCCCCCCCCCCACAAGTCTTTTTAAGGTTAAAAAAATATCAAATAGATTGCTTTTTTAAAAAGGGGGTGCCTAATAAACACTAAAATGGCAAGACTTGCTCGACACCTGGAAGACAAAATATTTTTTCAAAACCTAAATGCCTGCTGAAATTGGAGTTGGAGCCAGGAATGAAAAGCAAAGGAAGCCAGAGTGGGTGGTACTGGTGGGGGAAACAGACCTGGCTGCTCCTGAAAGGAGAGATGCCTGTCAAGGGCCTGGAAGGAATAATGGGCCTGGCTAGTTGGCAGTGAGCACCACCCGAAAGCAGTAACAGACACTGAGATGTTGATTGCCACCTTCATCTGCTAAAATGCACTCCCAGAGTTTCTCCTGTGCCCAACTGTGCTGTGCCCAAGTTGGATTAGGCTCTAGACAGAGCAGCGATTTTAACCAGTGTCCCTAGGCCGCAAATGGTCCGCAGGTGTGCCACGGGAATTTGGAGCACAGTGGTTGAAAATTGCTGAAAAAGTAAAAACTCTTCTGGGTTCTGCAGTTCTGTTTTTAGGGCAAATGTCTGTAGTAACCAATTGTCTGCTGGCCGTGCCGATGGAGGAAGAGGTACGGACAGTTGCCCTAGAAACAGAGCCACAGAAGCCGGAAGAGTCTCCCGGAAGCAGGAAGTGACGTCACAAGAGGCAAAGACCATAGAGAAAACCAGAGAGGTCAGTGAGAAGAAAAACACTGAAAATCGCTGCTCTAGTCTAGAGGGAATGTCAGAAGAATTAATTTGGCAAATGCTTCGTTGGGGCACCACCAAAGGCAAAGATGGAAGCGGAGAATGGGATGGAACAACCTTTATTTCTCCTCAGTATTTCAATGCCTGAATGGAAGAGATTTTTAGATAGGATGACCAGAATCGTACAGGGGGGAGCAGCAGGGCCCCTGTAGGAAGAAAAGGACATTTTGCAAGTGCAGCTGGTCATGCAGACGCAAGAAATTTGGTCCTGCTGAGTTCTGCCCTGCTACTGAAGCACAGGTACAACTCTGTCCATTCTTTTAAAATCAGTTACGCTGCAACCCTAAACACGCTTACTGGGGAATCCCGTTGAACACAGTGGGACTTATTTCCAGGTAAACATGCATAGCACTGCACTGTCAGTCACGTTTTATTGGATAGCCAAAGATGTCACAATATTGTGCTACAAATCATATGTTGCTTGATATTATACAACATGATAAGATATTGTGATATACAAATCATATAAAACGCAGAGGCTGCAATCATATGCACACTTTCCTGACACTTTCCATTGTCTCATTGAAGGCAATGGGGCTTACTTCTGAGTAGACAAGCACAGGCTTGTGCTCATAGCCTACAACAGTTGCTACACAGTGTAAAATCCTGCAATCCTATACACCAGTGGTTCTCAAACCGGTGGGTCACGACCCACCAGGAAAACAGGAAGCCTCCACTACCCCCTTAAGGGTGGTGGCGATGTGCAGTGATGGAGACATCCCGCTGCTACTGCCACCAAGAAAAAAGGGTGTGTGTGTTTTAGTTACTGGGGGTTGTGCCGGCCCTCCAGAGGGTGTGGGGGGCAGCGGCCCCCTCTGTGGGCCTCCCTGTGCTTCAGATTGGCTCACTGAAGCGATCAAGACTCACTTCCGGTTTTGGAAGTTTCGGACGAAAACCGGAAATGGGTCTCAATCACTTCAGGGAGCCAATCTGAAGCACAGGGAGGTCTGCAGAGGGGGCCGGCATGACCCCTGGTAAGGCAACCCCCCCTCCTTTTTCCCTGGCGGCAGTGCGATCCCAGGAGCCCTGCCACCTCCAGCCCACCCCTGCAAAGACTTACAACTTCCCCAACTCGTGGGGAGAACTTTGAGAACCGCTGCTATACACACTTACCTGGGAGTAAGCCCCAATGAATAGCTTACGTCTGAGTCTGCATGCATAGGATTGCACTGTATGGCGATTGCTGCTGCTTACATGTAAAAAGATCTGGAATTTCTCTCTGGTTTAGGTGGCTTAAAAAGTGGATTTGACAGATTTGTGGAGGAGACGTCAATCAGCAGCTCATGATCCCAAAAGGGAACCTCCACATTCAGAGGCTGTGTATCCTAGTGTTGCTGCTTAAGGAAGCAGAGCTGCTGATTACAGCCCTTCCTCCCCTTTCTGCAGTTCGGTCCTGCCCTATCAATCTACCGTATTGTCCCGAGTATAAGACGCACCTGATTATAAGACGCACCCTTAAAGTTTGGTGCTATTAAAAAAAATTAATTAAATCACTGGCATTAAATTGCAACAGCCTGATTATAAGACGCACCCCTAGTTTAAAAACTTAAATTAGGAGAAAAAAGTGAGTCTTATACTCAGACCAATACGGTATATAAAATTCCCACTAATTGCAAAGCGCCACAGGATGAGGCCCGCATGTTCCATCTGAAAATAACTTTTGGTCTTTTCTTTTTTTCCCATTCTCTATTTATTGATTAAACAACATGCTCTTTCAGCTTCAAAGCAAAGCGAAGTAAATACGGCCATGAATTAAGTGCTTTTACCAGCATGATGCCAAGGATAAATGAACGTGAACTGAGTGCCCAAAGACCAGCTGGGGCACACATCATTTGCAAAAAGGGGCAGCAAGAGTCATTTTCTGATGAATAAAACAGGAAGCTAGGAAAGGATAATTTTCAGATCAATAGTTGCATCTCCTCTGCCACAGGAGGAGTTCGAGCGAGACATTGCCTGGTTTGAAATGATTACCTGGAGTTCACCACTCCATTTCCTTTTCAAAGGAATGAGGCTCGTTTTAGGAGGGCATCATCTTTTGATTAATAAGAACCCTCTGATTGGAAAGTAATTGCTTTTGAATCACCAGAGTGATGCTGCTTTTCAGAGCTACTGAATAATATTCTGACCTGGACTCAGATGCGAAGAAGGGCTTGGAGGATGAGGAGGACTGGGGACACCAACCAGAGGGCACCAGGAGAACCCAGGGAGGGGGGGGGAGTGCTAGGAGGCCCTGCTGTTGGCATCAGCTTTCCCCCTCCCGCTGACTCCAGGGATACCTTGGGACCCTTCATGGTACAGAACACCCTGCTGCTGCTACCGCCCTCCAGCCAAGGGCAGCAGGTGGTTCCCCAGACCCTTTGGAGCTGATGCCTAAAGACCAGGGCAAGGAAGGGCCCCTTTAAGTGACCACAACGTTGCACAGGGAGGGAGCTGAGCGAGATGCAATACCCTGACTAAAGGTCTATAAACGCTCAGCTGCAGGAGCAAAATCTGCTCCACTGGGAGATAGATAGGCCAGATCCTGATCCCCTATACCTAGCTTGCCCTTGTCTTCCCAGTACGTCTGTGGGCTTTGGACAATTTGATTGCCATGATAAATTATAAGAAGAGGGAGAGACCCTTCCCATCGCACTCCCTTCCTTTCCCTTGCTCGCTGCATCTCCCTAAAGGGTCCCCTTTCCTTCCCACCAGACTCTGAGCAGTCTAAATGCAGCAGTGATTGGACACAAAGAGGGAATCTCTGTGCATGACAGTGAATTGCCTTGCTGTCTCCATTTGTCCTACGACGATCTGTGCTGGCCTTGGAGGTAAAGCATGAAAATAAGACAGCCAGGACTGTAATGCTGGTACATAAATCTATAGGTGCAGCCATGCTGGGACTACTGTGTGCAGCACTTGTTGCCCCATCCCCCAAAGGATTTCAAAGAGCTGGAAAAGAGGCAGAAAGGGGGGACTAAAAGGCCAAGTGGCTGGAGCTAAAGGAAAGCTAAAGCATTTTTAGTTTAGAAAAAAAAAGATGACTAAAGGAGGCCAGGACAGAGGTCTACAAAATATACATAGTGCTGAGAAGGTCCAGGTCTAACAGCGGCTTTTAAACGAAGATCTGGCAGTGGTCTCCTTCGACAGATCAGGAACTACCTCTGCCCAGTGAAAAGCACGGACGACACCAGAAGGGCGAACGGGGGGGGGGGGTACAACCCAGTGCCACTTTGGGTCCATTGCTGCTGCCTCTGCACACGCACAAAGTAGCAGCCTCTTGCCACGCTCCTTGCACGGTTTCAGTTGTGGACGTGTGGGACCCACTTGGATTTAAAGGAACAGCGCAAACAAAGGAGCCTCTTTGTTCCTGCCGTCCCTCTAAAACAAATCAGAAGTCCTCCTGCACTCTCACATTTGAAGAGACGTCATGTCAGTAAAGGTTGATGATGATGATGATGATGATGATGATGATGATGATGATGATGATGATGATGATGATGACATTAGAAGAAACCCTGCCAGGAGCAAGGTAAGGTAGCCGAGATCTGCAGCCATTCAGCTTACCTGTAGTGGGTGGAAAGCACCAAGCGGCTCAGTGCAGCTCGTGTCTGTGGCAGGCAGGACAGGACAGTGGTGGCGGTGGCAGTCGCAGAGCACCCTGAATCCGCTGCCCTCGCTCTCACCCCCACCTGCCACGGATACAACCTGCATCACCTTGCCTAATGCACGGGCCGCTGCCCCTGTGGGCAAGGGTCAGACAGACGCGGTTGGCCGCCCCACACTTCCAGGGCTCGATCCTCATCTTATGGACACAATTACTTGCTCCCTCTTCCTCCTCTGCCAGTGGCCAAACTTGTCTCCTAAAGAGTTATGCTCATAGCATGAAAGAAAGTTACTGAGCCCACAGACTAGTTTTGGGCAGTTGTGCTGTTCTTTCCATCGGAGATTTCAGAGGGGATTAGATGCTGCTGCTGCTGCTGCTGCTGCTGGTGCCAAGTTCAGCGTCGGCTCAGCCATTTTAAAGGAGGCTCTTCTCCCTGGCCCCAACATGCCAGGATTGTGCTGGCCAGACATCACAGTAGGAAACCCTTGGGAAACCAAAGAGTTGCCCTCTCAGCTCCAGAGGCTTTTCACTGTGGGGTAATGTATTGCTTGTTAATCTACGTGGCAGGAATGTACCAGCCAGAGAGTGTCCCTGCCAAATCAGAGTCCCCTTGTAATAAAAAAGGCCGATGCTGCTGCCTCCCAGACACATTCCTCTGACGGTGCCCCTCTTTGTCTTGCTTCTCCAAGCCTCCCAGTCTGATGGCAACAACAACGTCCCACGCAGATGCGGGGGAAAGAAGCCTCTCCAAAGAGCATCCGCAGCAGTCAGGCAGCTCAGGGGAAAGTTACACAGCAAACATCGACTCAGCATTTTTCAGGGCCAGCAGCAGCCAGCCTCCCCCTGATGATCATGGCTTTATCGGCAAGCTGCAAGGCTGCAGTCCTCATTTGAGCAACGGGAAGGGGCACTCTGGGGGGCCTGGAGAATTAAGCCCCCTCTCCCCAGCCACGTCAATGTGCACTTACAGAGCTGTCCAAAGCAGGCAGGGAGATTTCAAAACAAACACAGGGCTTTTTTTTTTCACAAGCAACATAGAAACTGCTGTCTGAATTTAACTCGTCTCCAGGATGAGGTCACAAATGGTGCTTGAACGCTCTGGTCTGCGACTAGGTTTTCCGATGGGCCGCTGAGGGAAGGGCTTGAGGTCGGCAGGCAAGGCCAAGGCCCTACCTACTCCCACCTGTCAAACAGATGGTTGTTCAGATCTCATTGCCACAGATGCTGCTCATCCCCTCCCCCCTTTGCCTCTTGGCTGGCCCATCCTGGAGGCCAACTGAGAAACACGCCTGAGGCAGCAGTTTGGTGGGGGACACCCACTTTCCTCCAGCCACTCACCCCCACTGTGCCTCCTGCTCTTCCCACTCCCTTCACTGGACAAGGAAGAGGAGGATGGCGCACACCAAGCCCACACTCAGCCTACCTCTCTGTCTTCCAGCCAAGCAGAGGCAGCCCATCCATTAGGCAAGGTGATGCATGTTGCAGCGGCGACACTTTGCAGGGGGTGGGTAGAGACGGTGGTAAATTGGGGTGCCCTTCACCTTGAGTCTGTCGCCACCACCATCTCCCTCCAGCCTGCCATGGATGCCGCCCACCACACTGATCTACCGGCTAAGAGTGAGCAGACAGGGGGATCGATGGTCTCCTTATCGCGCTCCTCCTCATGTGGTTTCTTCAAAATGGAAGTGCAGGACTTCCTGTTTGATTTACAGTGACCACGCAATCGAAGGATTGCGTAACCACTTCATTCGCACGGTTCCTTTAAATCAAACCGGAAGTCCTGCAATTGAAGAAACCACTCAAGGACACGGTAAGCTGCTGCGCTTTTGTTGTTGTTGTTGTTTTGTAACCCTCCAGAGGCAGCGGGCCCGAGGGGACATTGGGCCGCTGCAGCCAAGCACTGGCCAGACCCTGACCCATTTAGTTCAGCAAGTCTGTTGCCTTCAGATCATGCCATGGCACCACAGACAGCTATTCCAGAGGTGCAGATGAAATTCTTCCGAGCCCAGCTCAGAAACGGATTTCAGGGACTCATGAAAGCCTCCACTACTGCCCCGCCTGCCCCCACTGAGGAAACCCAGCGGAGCTGCGTTGTGGCCCCCAACGCAGAGAGACGGCAGTTCAGTCGTCTCTCGTCACAAATCCCCCGACGACAATTAATTATTCAAGAGCTCACATTGCAAAGAATGATTATGTAACAAAAAAGATGCGCAACCTGACTCCTCCTCCTGACAAAACAAGAAGTGTAAGTGGTGCTGGGGGAACTCCCACAAGCAAGGAACTGCTGCAAGGAAGGAGTCAGGCAGGTGGCTGCTTCTCCACCCCCCTCACATCGCTCCTTCCTCACTTGGTACCTTTAAACTTCAAGGAACCATGGGAAGAAGGAGCAAAGTGAAGTGGGGGTGGGGAAGCCGGTCACCGCTGCCTGTGCTGAAAAACCCAATGCGGCAACCAGTTCTCTATCCCCTCACATGGTTTCTTCCTGTCGTGGTCCCTTTACGTTTAACGGGATTGCATGTGGAAGGAGTGATCTGTGGGTTGGGAAGTGAATTATCCATTTCTCGCTCATATTAGGAAGTGGGAAATGGATCGATGATGTGGCTCCATCCATGGTGGACTGGAGACTTGAGGTGAAGGGCGCCCTGAATCTGCCACTTCCCCACTACCCACCGCTGACAGAAGCTGCATTGTTCACTTCATGGCTGGGCCGGCCCTGCTCCAAGGAAAGGCCAAATTACAAGCCTCCCTATTCTTTTCCAACTTGTACTGAATGGAAAAGAATTGCCAGGTCTTTACATTACTTTACATAACTTAATGCAATGCAGCTCTGTGGCTCATAGGACAGGTGTGCTGCTACTACAGAAAGGAGTCATGTGACAATCCCCCACAGGGAATGCCTAGGCCAAAGGGTCCCCAGCAATGGGCTGACTTCCCACCTGACGCCTTTCCAAGGGGCCACCACTTTAGAGAGATTTTCTGCCCTTTGGCTCTCTTTAAGAGGATGCAGCCTCAAATGGAAAAAAGAAGCTGCATCCAATGAGAGAAGCCTCTTTGCTAAGCAATGGAGAGGCTCTCCGAGCCTGGATTGGTTCAGATAAGCAGCAGGCCACAAATATGGTCGCCATGGTGACCACTAATTTAATTCTGGCAATCAGGATTGGTCTGCAGTCTCCGGCCAGGATAATTTGCTCTCTTGTTATTTGAAGAGCTGTAGTAGTTAACTAGGTTTGGGGACCAGCCTCCACTGTTCCCACCACACCCCCTCAGTCCTCCGATTGCTTGATGGAGCAGGAGGCGGCAGCAGCAGCATTTTCAAGTCCTGAGCTCAGCCTGCTTTTGTTCCCGCGCTTTTGTCTGCTGCGTTCTCCACCCTTTCCCAGCCCCCCAGCGCTCCTCCTGGCAAGTGCCCTCTGCTGCAGTAAACCACGCTTGTGGCTGGCCCCTCTTTGCACCCCAGAAAGAAAAAGAAAAAAGAGGTGTTTGTGCTGTGTGCTTGCTTGGCCACAATGAGTGCCAGCTGCTCACTCCGCTTTCAAAGGGTGTCTCAGAGGAAGGCAGCAAGCAAGCAAGCAAGCAAGCAAGGGGAGCCATGCAAGGTGGTCCCTCTTCTTCGCAAGGCTCCCTACATGTTTAGCCTCCCAGAAGAGCCAGGATGGTGTAGTGGTTTGGGAGTCAGACTTAGACCTGGAAGATCCAGGTTCAAATCCCCGCTCAGCCACGAAGCTTCCTGGGTGACCTTGGGCCAGTCACTATCTCTCAGCCCCACCTACCTCACAGGGTTGTTGTGAGGACAAAAAAAAAAGGAGGGGAGAAAATATGTACACCACTCTGAGCTCCTTGGAGGAAGGGCGGTATAAAAATGTGGAAAAAAAAATAAGACCTTCTTTTTGGCTCAGCAGCAGAATGAAAAAGTAGCCCAAGCAAGGAGGACTGTGGGAGACGTGACCCTTCAGGGGGAAGTTGCCCCTCGCTCACACTGAGCCACCACAAGCACAAGTCAATAGGCTCAAATGAAGGGCGATGGGGCATTCATAACTCCATGCACATAGCTTGAGAACATTTCCGTGGTTGCCAAATGGACAGGCACTCCTGCTGAGTCAGTAGTCCACACTCTCCTGGGGCGCTGGCCACTCAGCAACTTGCGCCAGGTAAGAAGAGCCGGCAGCAATGCCTGCAATGGCAGGCTGAGATTTAGCCAATGTGGGGATTAAGCACCTGAGGTTAGAGACAGAGTGAACCAGGACCAAGAGAGAATGGCCAGAAGCAGCAGCTTTCTCCTCCTGCACTGGGGTATCAAAGACCATTGCCTTTCTCTGTCTGCCTGACTGATCTGGCAACCTTAAAAACAACAGAGTTAGATCATGATGGGAAGATTCAACTGCATGTGACATACATCACAAATGAAATGAAGAAAAGTGCGTGAAAATGGACTTATGAATATGGGAAATGGTCTGGACCTCATGCCAGGACCACAGTTTCTTGTGCAATCACGTTGGAAATAAAAATGGACGCACCAGCGGAGGGAAGATGTGCCTTTTCCCAGGGAGAACATATTGTGGTTGGAAAGTTGGGAAAATGCAGCTCCTTGTAAACCATGGTTTGTGAACGGACAGAAGTTCAGACAATGGTGTGACTTTACAAGTTACATCTGACATCAAATCTGGAGCAGATGGTGAGTAGCCCAAGTCAGGAACAGGATCTCTCAAGTTTGGAAACCACTGCCGTTTGTCTTCAAACTAGAGATGGTTTAAAAAATGGGAAAACTAAAACCAGAAACAGCATTTGCCACCTCTTCTAGATCCAGAGTCCTTTTATGAGCTCTCGGCCCGCCCAGCGTCCACCTCCTAGGCCTACCCTGCTGCAGCACTGTGTGGCCCCCCAACGCAGAGAGACGGCAGTTCAGTCGTCTCTCGTCACAAATCCCCCAACGACAATTAATTATTCAAGAGCTCACATTGCAAAAAACGATTATGTAACAAAAAAAAGATGCGCAACTATAATCCTTGGCAAAGGCCTCTGGTTTCTTTCTTTCATTCGTACAGTATTTGTTTTTTAAAGACCATTATTTGCTCAGGCAGGATGGTACAGACTGGTGTAATCATTTGGGGCAACAGGGAGACTTTTTAGAATTCAGCTTGTCAGCTCAGGCACCCAAACAAAAGTGATCGGCATGCAGAAATAAAGAACTCCCTGCCAGATTACATCATCCAGTTCCTTTCTCTTTGCACAATGCATGCTATCCCCTCACCCTTTAAACTGGAGGTGTGGAATCCATGTTGATCTGATATGTATCCTGATGCACCAGAAATATAGGCAGACATGTGCATATTTCAGAGATTAATTTGTGCCAGGGCTGACTGAGACCCCCACCCCCACCCCCATTGCTTCCAAAGCTAGGCTGAGCCCTTGAAGAAATGAAGTAATGAAAAAAATGACAGGACCCAATAAGAGCAGTTAGCAACCGCCTTTTCTAAGTGCATCAGGAACTAGAGGAAAGTCTTTGAGAGGATAGGTTTCTAGGGTCGTCCTGGAATTTCTCTTTTTAGAAATTACTCATTGACAAATGCTCCGCAGACTACCATCATTCCCCCCCCCCCCGCCGCAACACCACTATCTTGGACTGGAGTTGTCAGAGCAACAGGCTCTCTCTCTCTCTCTCTCTCTCTCTCTCTCTCTCTCTCTCTCTCAGCCTCATCCCACTCTGCAATAAGGATAACAATAGTGGCCTGCCTTGCAGGGCTGTTGTAAGAACTTCTGACATAATGTACACAATTCAGCACTTTTGAACATCTGAAATTCACCCTGTTAATATAGCCAGGCAGCGTAATTATGTCATGCTACTCATTCTTGCTAAGCATAAACATATTTCCATGAATTAATGTTTTCCAGTAAAGAATTGCCTTCTCCTCCTCTGCCCTCTGCTTCATAATCATTTAAGAGAAATCGCTTCACACGCTGCATACTTTCAGCTCCACCATTTAAAACCAGCACCAGAAGCCCAATGTCTGAAATGCCTACAATTCTTCTCTTATAATAAATCTCAGACTTGTAGTACAGTGATTAGAGAGGATTTTTGTCCTGTAGGTGGCTTTCCAATGACTCAGTTTTGTATTCTAAAAAGAACATGTGAACTTAGAGCCCCTCACTGCTATTTATACACCACCCGCCAGGAAAACCTGCAGATGAAGAAGCCAGTGAAATATACATTCAGATCTCTAGACGTGGAGGTAAAAGGGATCAGAGGGTACATATAGCTATATCCTCTCTTGGACCTGGATAGCTCTTCTCCCTGGGGTTTCTCAACCCATCCATGCACTCACCTCTGCTGCACCAAACATCTATTCTGCAAGTAAATACACAGTTTCACTTAGTTGGGTGGATGCAATCTAGGATTGCCAACTTTTATGGGGGCTCTGCTCCTCTGTCTTTAGCAGCAGCCTGAGACAAAGACGTGCATATAGTTTAGGTTAGATAGGTAGCTCAGCTGCTTTCTACCAAGTCAGGCTTATTGGTCAGTCTGGCTCAGTACTATCTCTCCTCAGTGGCGTAGCTACCCCCCATGACACATGGTGGGTAGCTACGCCACTGAGGAGAGATAGTACTGAGCCAGACTGACCAATAAGCCTGACTTGGTAGAAAGCAGCTGAGCTACCTATCTAACCTAGAGTCTAGACTATATGCACGTCTTTGTCCCAGGCTGCTGCTAAATACAGAAAAGCAGAGCCCCCATAAAAATTGGCAATCCTAGATTGCCAACTTTTTGCCCGCCCCAAGTGACAATTTTCACCCTGCCCTCCAATCGCCCCACCCCCAAGTGACATCACACAGCGCAAAAACGTTCCTGGAGGCCGAGCGGGGGGGGGGGGAAACGCCGCTGGCCCGAATGGAGGCTTCTGAAGCAGAGGAAACATTTTTCGCGCCGCTTTGTGACAAAATTCGCCACTGCCGCCAGTGCAGGGGCTTTGACCCCCCGGCGGTGCACCTGGGATGGTCCGCCCCCTGCCCCCCCTAGCGAAGCCACTGTTTCTCCTAATTTTCAGTGAGTCTCTAGCCTGACCTTTCCCAGCCCTGCCTGGAGAAGCCAGGACTTCAGCCTGGGACATTGTGCTCCATTAGAGAGCTTTTAAGTGTGGTGGAAGGAAGCAGACTTCACCCACATCCTCCACCTTCAGAACACTTGCCTCGGAATGCAGCAAATCTGTGTCGAATCTACATCCAACGTACATTCAAATGCATGTCTGGGCCAATTTGGGAGATACTGATCTGGCCATTGCATAGAGGGAGGTGCAAACACACTTGCCCTCCCCCCCCTCTAGTGCACCATCCCTGCTTCTGCTCTTTTTGTGGAGTTGTCCCATCCAAATGACACCCTACACATGTAAAGCCTTACATTGTGTAGGCCAAAATTGTGTGGCGGTCATGTGTAGGGTCAAAACTGTGTGGTCATCTACAACTTTGGCCAGCACGTCATTCAGCTGGGCGGGGCCATCCCTGAGAGATGGTGGAGATGGGGATGGTGTGCCACTCCATGCAATGGGCTGAGTCGGTATCATCTGAATAGGCTCCTTGTCTTCACCCATGATCTGCCACTGGGCAGATCATGTGACAATATCATTCACATGCCCCTCCCGCAGCTCCCTTGAAATAAACATGAGGGAGAGGGCCATCATGTTGTCACTTGGCTGATCGTTTTCATCTAGGTTGTTTGTTTCATTGGCCACAAGTCAGCACGTGACTACGTACTACTGGTATGCGCATGACCGTTCTGTTACTGCACACCACTGGCACTAAGAGCGCGTTCCAATTCTGTCCTAATTTGAACACTTATTAGGCACCAATCCAGAGAATGCTAATTGCACGTCAGTCCCATTGAACTAGAAAGAGTTAAAGTAGATCATTACCAACTCATCCCACTGATTTTAATGGGACTTATGCATGACTAACGGTCCCTGGATTGGGGGCTTAGTGAGTAACAGTGGTCTACTCTACTCACATCATCAGCGTAATATGGCAGAGGGGGAGGGCACTCAGCTGGAAACCACATGGCTACTTCAACAAAAGAGGTTTCTGCTTTTTTACCACAGCCGACTCACAGGATCCCCCAACGTTCAAATTGCTCAGACAAGTAGGCTGCTCACATGAGCAGCTATAGGCACAAGTTAGAGCGGATTCATAACATCCAAAACAGAAAGGGGAGCAGGAACCAGACATTGTGTCCTGCCCTGACTCCCTGGGGCGCACATCTCCTCTGCCTCCTCAGTGCCAAATCAGGCATTATGTAGGCTACTGTGTGGTCCAAACTTCTGTTTGTTATATTACATATCTTGCATTAGAATTGGAGAATTCAAGGGAATGGCACTCAACCCCTGCCCAACAATCCTTCTCTCCCAACAGAAATTATCCCTTGAAAATCTCCCCCCCCCCAGGCAGTTTCCCCACCAGCCAGGCTTCTGGTTTCAGAGCCTGGTTAGGAGAAAACATTATACAGTTTGGCTTTGTATGTATTTTTGTTTACAAATCAAAACACAGCACATTAAACAAGGCATGTAGAGAATGGTACATTAAGAAACACTGCAGCTCAAAAATTAGACCGGGGGGGGGGGGGAGAAGTGCTATCATATCATTATGGTCTACAGAAAGACATTTTTCCCTAGCACCCTACAATAGGAATTCAAAAATATCTATATCACATCCATTTCTCTTTAAACATATTACTATTTTTGTTTGTTCCTTTCTTACCTTTCCTTGGGTAACTTACAACACAATCCTATGCATGTTTATTCAGAAGTCAGTCCCATTGTGTTCAATGGGCTTACTCCATGGGAAAGGGTGCATAGGATGATTGCAGCCTAAATCCCATATTTTTACACACCATTCTTTTGCGGATGCCCCTTTGATGATTTGCTATTTGTACACCATCCATGCACATGGTGCGTTACAAAGAAGAAGAGGCAGCTCACACAGAACGCTGCTTTATCCTAAGTCAGACCATTGATTCATCCGGCTTGGTGTTGTTGACTCTGACTGGCAGCAGCAGCTGCTGCCAGTCAGAGTCAACAACACCAAGCCGGATGAATCAATGGTCTGACTTAGGATAAGCTCACCTGTTTTCACCCTGGTACTACCCAATCCTACCTGGAGGGACACACCAAGGATCAACCTTGAGACCTTCTGCATGCAAATTGTATGCTCTCCCACTAAGCTTTGGCCATTCTCCAGAGAAAGATCGGGTTTTCAATCTAGAAAAGAGGCACAAAGAAGAAGGCCAGAGAGGAGAAGAGCATGGAGTCATTGTTGTGAGAAGATCAGTTCCTAAGAACTGTGGAGTGGATGCCATCCGGACCCAGTGGCCTGTTAGTTTTTCCTTTGTCAATGCGCTCCAGAATCTCACCATTTGTCACCTGCCCAAGTCAGTGCTTCAGCATCCCTCCCTGAGGCCAGCTGAGGCACAGGGATCTCTGTAGTGAAGACAGAGGCAAATCATTCACTCTGCTTCTCCGAAATCTCCATCTCCTCTTTAACCTTCCCTTTCATTCCCTCATTATCTAAAAGGCCCAACTGCCTCCCTGGCAGGTTTCAACGTATTTAGAGAAATGTTTGCCTTGCTGTTTTTAGCCTTGCACTCCTCATATTCCTTGCCAGAGTTTACGTTCTCCTCATTTGGAAAAGACTTGGTGTCCACTGTGGCTGACGTCTGTGGCGGATCCTTCTGCCAGTCCGGGGTGGGTGGGTGGGTGGGATGTGAGAGGGCAACACCTGCACCGCAAGAGTTGTTCGGGGCTTGACAGTAACGCAAGAATGAGAAGCAGGTCCACCCGCTTGGGTCCTGCCTGGCCTCAGAGCTCTGAAGCAGGGGGAGGGTTTCTGCACCGAGTCTCCCCCACCGCCCGACAGGGGGAGGGTTGCTTCTGGGGGGGGGGAGGAGACGGTTTCACCTGCCCCCTCCCTCAGCTTCCAGCCTGGATTTGTCCTCATCCCAGGCTGCCCTTTTGAAGTCTCCAAGAGCTGCAGGTGCCCCCCTGCCTCGTTCCGTCCCTTGTCCTTATCCCCAGCTGCCTGCCAAGGCTCCTGGTCCCCAGCCCCCTCCCAGGGGCTGCTGGCCGCCTCCTCGTCTCCTGTTGTGGGGGTGCTGCCACTTTCACAGGGCAGGTCCAGGAGAACTGAGCTTGCCGTAGTCAGCAACAGAGGCTGTGGGCCAGCTGCTGGCCTTTGCTCTCTTACAGGTCTACCAACAATGGATAAACCCTCCCTCTTTTTCTTTTTCCTGTGTAGACATTTCCAATATTTATCATCACTATTCCCAAAGATCTTCAATGTAAGAGAAGAAATTGCATAAGAGCGTAAGAAAAGCCCTGCTGGATCAGACCGAAGGCCCACTTAGTCCCGCATTGCTCTTCCTTCTTCCCACCATCGCTCCCCTGCAACTGGGATTCAGAGACATTCTGAATACCCATACATACCACCGTGCACCGTCCCCTAAATTTATAACAATTTTTCCTCTATGCCGAGCAGAAAGTGTATATGTTTCTCTTTGTGCTTATTTATTTTCTCTAAACTGCCCATGTCGGCATCCACAGGAGAGAATTAAGCACCCACTCCCACGCAACAACGTCCCCCAGCAGCTCCCACATGAACATTACACGGGAAACATAAGGCTAGAACGCCATTTTTCCTTCATAATGTCTTCTTTAGCCGTAAGCCTTTCATGGAAACTGGCTACTTATTTCCCATTTTCGTCCACATTTTTGAGGACCAGGTTCTTGCTCTTTTTAAAGAAATGTTCACGTTGAGATTTTTCCAATGCAGCCACCCAGCACCAGGACTGAAAACCCGCCTGTGATTCATGGTCATGCAGTCAGAGGTTGACACATCCTCCCTCACCCTCCAACTCCCCCACCATGGCTATTTTGTCCTGATTCCAGTGTATTAAAGATTCATATAATCTTGCCCTTGGGTGGCAGCTGTTTTTATTTGGGGGGACAACAATAGGAACCTTCAAATATAAAGGAGAACAGTTTGAGAGTGGATAGAAAAAAGGAGCGTATTTATTCTCCTTGGCAGAAGAAAAACCTTGCTGTGTACAAAAAGAGAGGCATAAATATTGCACAAGCTAGAAAGGCGACTGGCTGGCAAGACGAGAACATTCCTCTAGCTTTCCTGGAGTAGGTCGCTCTGTCAAGCTGATCTCTTCTGACGGATAAATGGAGTTTATCCTTCACTGCACCTTCGCCTACAGAAAACATTCTCCTGACAACAGAATGTGTGCAATTTTTCTCAGAGAGCCCAAGAAAATTTAATTTCCTTCATTCTTTCTGAGCCTTCACTCCTGTTTCAGAAAGTTGTTTTTGGTCTTGTGGTTGTAGGGGCTTCCCCCACCCTTTCTCTGACATCCCTTTAGCTCTAGACTAAAGAATATACTTTTAGAGACAAATTCACACATATGCAGATTTGGGAAATGGGTTCTCGCTGACTCCAGACAACAAGGGCTGGGACAGACCTATGGTGACGTGCTTTCTGGCTGTCAGAAATACGACAACGCTGGAGAGCACAGCCTGGCCGCCGCCACAAGCGGCATGTGGCCAGGTCCATGCGGCGACGGACCAAGGACTCCTGCCGCCTGAGGTAAGGCTGTGCAGGGGATGGGAGGGGGGCAGGAATGGGGTGGAACGGGGCAGGGAAGGGCAGAACGGGGAGGCAATGGGGCGGGGAGGAGGAGGGCGGATCATGTCCGGGAAGGGGGCAGGTTCGGTGATAGTGGTACCTACCAAATCCTCTTCTTAAGTGCAGTTAAGAGATCAAAGTAATTAGCAGCCCAATCCTATCTAACTCCCACCTAACTCTAATCCACTTAACACTTGATCCTTCCTAACTCCCTTCCCAGGCTCGATCCACCTTCACTGGTCCATGCAGATTTGCACCAGCAATATTGCTGGTGTAGGTCTGAGTTGGTCCAGCAGCCGGGCATAGCTTACCCCGGGGTAAGCAGGTCTGAGTAGGTCCAGCAGCCGGGCACAGGCTTACCTCGGGGCAAGGGAACGAATGTTCCCTTACCCCAAGGAGGCCCCCCTGAGACTGAAACTTCCCTGTGGGATGCCACGTGGGGAGTTAGTTAGGATTGGACTCTTAACTGCACTTAAGAAAATATGAAGGTTCCTGTTGTTGTTGTTGTTCAGTCATTAAGTCGTGTCCGACCCTTCGTGATCCCATGAACCATATCCCGCCAGGCCTTCCTGTCCTCCACTATCTTCCTGAGTTCGCTCATTTTCATGTTTGTTGCATCGGTGATGCTGTCTAACCATCTCATCCTTGGCCTTCCCCTTCTCCTTTTGCCTTCAATCTTTCCCAGCATCAGAGTCTTCTCCAGAGAGTCCTCTCTTCGCATTAGGTGGCCAAAATATTTGAGTTTCAGCCTTAGTACCTGTCCTTCCAGGGAACAGTCAGGCTTGATTTCATTTAGAATTGACTGATTTGATCTCCTAGCAGTCCAAGGGACTCTCAGGAGTCTTCTCCAGCACCACAGTTCAAAAGCATCTATTCTTCGGCGCTCAGCCTTCCTTATGGTCCAACTCTCGCAACCATACATTGCTACTGGGAACACCATCGCCCTGACTATACGAACTTTTGTTGGCATGGTGATATCTCTGCTTTTTATTATGCTGTCTAAGTTTGCCATAGCTTTCCTTCCAAGGAGTAAGCGTCTTTTAATTTCATGGCTGCTGTCTCCGTCTGCAGTGATCTTGGAGCCCAGAAAAGTAAAATCTGTTACTGCTTCCATTTCTGCCCCTTCTATTTGCCAGGAATTGATGGGACCCGATGCCATGATCTTAGTTTTATTAATGTTGAGTTTCAAGCCAACTTTTGCACTCTCCTCTTTCACCCTCATCAAGAGGCTCTTTAGTTCTTCTTCACTTTCTGCCATTAGGGTGGTATCGTCTGCATATCTGAGGTTGTTGATATTTCTCCCGGCAATCTTGATTCCGGCTTGTGATTCATTCAGCCCTGCATTTCTCATAATGTACTCTGCATATAAGTTAAATAAGCAGGGTGACAATATACAGCCTTGCCGTACTCCCTTCCCAATTTTGAACCAATCAGTTGTTCCATGGCCGGTTCGAACTGTTGCTTCTTGACCCGCATACAGGTTTCTCAGGAGACAGGTAAGGTGGTCTGGTACCCCCATCTCTTTAAGAATTTGCCACAGTTTGTTGTGATCCACACAATCAAAGGCTTTTGCGTAGTCAATGAAGCAGAAGTAGGTGTTTTTTTGGAACTCTCGTGCTTTCTCCATGATCCACCGCATGTTGGCAATTTGATCTCTAGTTCCTCTGCCTCTTCGAAACCCAGCTTGTACGTCCGGTAGTTCTCGGTCCACGTACTGCTGAAGCCTAGCTTGTAGGATTTTGAGCATAACCTTGCTAGCATGTGAAATGAGTGCAATTGTACGGTAGTTTGAACACTCTTTGGCACTGCCCTTCTTTGGAATTGGAACGTAAACTGACCTTTTCCAATCCTTTGGCCACTGCTGAGTTTTCCAAATTTGTTGGCATATTGAGTGCAGCACTTTCACAGCATCATCATTTAGGACTTTAAGTAGCTCAGCTGGGATATTATCATCTCCACTAGCTTTGTTGTTAGTAATGCTACCTAAGGCCCACTTGACTTCACTCTCTAGGATGTCCGGCTCTGGGTCAGTGACCACACCAGCGTGGTCATCAGGAACATTAAGATCTTTCTTGTATAGTTCTTCTGTGTATTCTTGCCATCTCTTCTTAATCTCTTCTGCTTCTGTTAGGTGACCACATCCAGCTTGCCTTGATTCATAGACCTCACATTCCATGTTCCTAAGCAGTATTGCTCCTTGCAGCATTGGATTTTCCTTTCAACCTCAGACACATCCACAGCTGGATGTCCTATTGGCTTTGGCCCAGCCGCTTCACTCTTTCTGGGTCTACTTGGAATAGTCCTCCGCTCTTCTTCAGTAGCATATTGGACACCTTCCGACCTGAGGGGCTCATCTTCTGGCGTCATATCTTTTAGCCTTTTGGTACTGTTCATGGGATTTTCTTGGCAAGGTTACTGGAGTGGGTTGCCATTTCCTTCTCCAGTGGATCACTTTTAGTCAGAACTCTCTGCTACGACCTGTCCGTCTTGGGTGTCCCTGCACGGCATAGCTCATGGCTTCATTGAGTTACGCAAGCCCCTTCGCCACGACAAGGCAATGATCCATGAAGGAGATGAAGGTTCCTGCTTCCTGTTTAATGTTGGGAGCCTCTCTAGTATGCAGGCTACTTGCCTGCTCTGTGTAAGGAGCCTGTTTAGTGTCTGCTTAAAGGAAGAGATGCGCTGGCTTCGCGCCAGCGCTGGACTCTTAATTAAGATAATGAGCGCAGGGGCTACAGGGTCGTGGGGCCCCCGCAGGGATAGCATTCCCCCTATCCGCGGATTCCAGTATCCGCAGAAGGGTCAGGGATATGGCGGATACGGGGGGATACGGCAGAGATACAGCGGATACGGGGGACCACTATAGGAATATGGCGGATACGGGGGCCCACTATATTATTATCAGATTCAGAGGCTCCCTGAGGCATCTGGTGGGGCCACTGTGTGATACAGGAAGCTGGACTAGATGGGCCTTTGGCCTGATCCAGCAGGGCTCTTCTTATGTTTTTATGTTCTCAGAACACAGAATCAAGAACAATCAGGCAGGCAGGCTGCTGCTTTATTTCCAGTTTGGGTTACAACAACTTATTAATATTATCAGCTTCCCTTTTTTCTGTTAAAATAGATAGGAACTTGAAATGAGACTTGAGACTTGGACTCAAAAATTTTGGGCGAAGGTTTGAGATTTGGAGCCAGACAGTTTTCTTTTCCACATCACTGCTGCAACCTGTCTTATTTTTTCTCTCCCACCCTTTTTAATTTTGGTTTTGTTTAGCATCCAGCCTGAAGATGAGAACCCCAAAACTCTTGCTGATTCTTTTCTGAATTTTTAGTGGGTCCTAATAAGGGTTTTACCCTCCTGTTGCTTTTGGATGGCTTCACTTTGCACATCATCTCGCAGACAGTATTATTGAGCTTCTTTCAGACTGTTGCTTGCTGGCTTTCATGTTTTCATTTCATAACGAAGGGCTACAGCGAACAGACTCCCAATTCGCAGATTAAAGAAAAGGTCAGCTCAAGATTAATCTTTGTGTGTTACACAGGTCAAGAGGCACAATGACTGCCAAAACAGTGTGAAATGTAATACTGCATTCAGTGTGTGGCCTCCTGTGCCAAACACAGCACCTCTAAGCCAAAAGAAGCACTTTTTTTTAACTGAATCATGGGCAAAATATTACTTGAAAAGATGAAGACTGACTAAAATGCATTAGGGAAGAGCCAGGAGAGGATGAATATTTGGGTACTACATGGCCCAGCATCACAAAGCACTAAAATAGCCATTTAAAAACAACAACTTATTTTGTGTTTTTTTTAATGTAATGCATACATTTGATATCAAGCTTCTTAAAAACACAAGGAGGCACAAACCCGACAGATTGTGGGGTGCAGTGGTTGGAGTGCTGGTCTTGGGCTGAGGCCTGCCTCCCGAACCCCCGGTCACGCCCTCCTTAGGCCAGTCACTATCCCTCAGCCTAACTCACCTCACAGGGTTCCTATAATGATGAAGATAAAATGCAGGGGAAGGGAAAATGTTCTTTGCAGCCTGTTTATTTCCAGTGGGATTGCAACTCTTGGCTTCACAGAGGCTACTACCTACACAAGTGGAAGCTGCAACAGAATGCAGCAGTGCAACAGAGCAAAGCCCCAAATCTGAACACTTTATTATTGCTGAATAGCAGGGATGGGTGGTCTGGAGAGTTGAGAAGGGAAAAGATGCCCCTTTTCCTTTCCTTCCTTCTGAAACATCCTTGTATAGTGCAAAAAAAGGATTTTCTAACCTCACAGCAAGCTTTCCCCTGCTTTCCAAAGTAGTTACTGTAAACTGTTACTGACTATTTGAGCAGGCGGACAGTTCCCCCACCACCACTCTCCATTTTGCATTTTTTCTTTTGATTTAACCCTTCAAAATTCCACTTCTCACCTGCTCTTGATGGATCAAACACCCTCAACATTCCATAAGGTCTAGGAGCTTATAGTGCTTGGTGTAGTCCAGGAGTTCTCAACCTGTGGTACGAGTACCCCTAAGGGTACACGGACCAAATGGCAGGGGGTACGCCAGAGCCTGCATCAATCAGTAGTTAATTACTTGTTAATTAGAACTTAAATGCAACCCTCTGTCTGTCTGTCTGTCTGTCTGTCTGTCTGTCTGTCTGTCTGTCTCTCTCTCTCTCTCACACACACACACACACACAGAGTTAAGGCATTTTTTCACATTTAAAATTGTTTTAGTACTTTTTATTTAATGATTAATTAGCTAATTAATTGATTGATTGATTAATCCAATTAATTAGCAATTAATTAGCAGGGGGTGCTTCAGAAAATTGGACCTTGATAGGGGGTACCCGGGCCTCCAAAGGTTGAGAACCCCTGGTGTAGTCTATTCAATGTTATTTTATTATACCCTACTTCTCTTGCCAAAGGTGTCCCAAGGTGGCTCACAATCAAAACAAAGCACAATGCGTCCTGCAATATCTGAAACAGCGTCAGGCACTTTTGCCTGCGTCAGCTCCTTTGGTAATAAGGAAAATTATTTCATCAATTCATCTGACGAATAATCAGATAAATGCTTTTCAGCCCTATTGAGGTTACTTTTAATTTCCACATAGTCATCCAAAGTCGCATGCAGGTTTTCATGGGTTGCTTTGTGTACAGACGTGGGTTTTATGGGATTTTCAGCCATGTTAGTGTTAGAAATCGAAGAAAATAAAGAAATATAAGTACTGAAACTTGCCTGAAGAAATTCCTTCTCTACTCGATCCCCAGTAATGTGGGTGCCGCTTTCAAGGATTATCCGGAACAGACAAGCACAAGTAATTCTTTAATCCTCTGCTTTACGTTTCCTCCTGCCTTGGGACATTGTCAAAAGCTAAAAAAGAACACTCAGCAACTAGCTGGTAGATGTACATGCCCTGCCTCCGCTGCCGGAGGAAGGTAAGGCTCCCCCGCCAACGGGAGCAGGGGCAGGCCGGGTGGTGATTGGCCGAACCAGCCCGGGAGGGATTGGGGATGGCGACCGCTGCATCCCCGTCCCGTTCCCGGGCCGGCATGGCCTCCTCGGACTTACACCAGCTCAAGAGTGCTACACCGGGGGAAGGGGATGAATGTCCCCTTCCCTCGAGGAGACCTCCAGGCTGATCATGATTGGCCCAGAATGGGGATAGAATCCAGAGGGCGGGCCTAGGGTCTCCTGCGGATCTTTACGGTGGATTGCGCTGCTAGGTTAGCGGTGGCCATCACCATCTCTTGTGGCAGTGAATTCCAAAGATGACTTATGTGCTGTGTGAAATGGCTCCTTTTCCAGTCCTGAACCTCCTGCCAGTCAGTTTCAACAGATTACTCCAGGTTCAAAGCATGATCCCTTGAGACAGGGATCTGTTCTTCTGTCCTTTGCACAGCACCAGGTAAGAAAATAAACAAACATCTTGTGTTGCTGCTTTTCCTTCACTAAGTTAACAAGCATTTTTGTTCTTTTTCTATTTTATCATGGGTTGCATCATCCGCATGTTTAACTTGCGTGAATTCAAGAATATGTGCTCGGCGATAAAATTATGCATGGGATGGAGAGAGTGGATAGAGGGAAATTCTTCTCCCTCTCACACAACACCAGAACTAGGGGACACGCACTAAAATTGAGTGGAGGGAGAGTTAGAACAGACAAAAGAAAATATTTCTTTACCCAGCGTGTGATTCATCTGTGGAACTCCTTGCCACAGGATGTGGTGATGGCACCTGGCCTAGATGCCTTTAAAAGGGGTTTGGACAAATTCATGGAGGAAAAGACCATCACAGGTTACAAGCCATAAGCAACGTCCTGGTTTTTTTTTTTTTTTTTTTTTTAAGAAGTGGGTTTTCTCTGTGCCAGGTGCAAGGGAGTGGCGACTGGACACAGGTATCTTGTTGTCTCGTGTGCTCCCTGAGGCATCTGGTGGGGCCACTGTGTGACACAGGAAGCTGGACTAGATGGGCTTTTGGCCTGATCCAGCAGGGCTCTTCTTATGTTCTTATGTTTAAAAGAGAGAAGAACAGCAGTGTAAATAGTGCGGGTGATTCTGCCCCCCATTCCACTCACTGAGTATATGCCCTGGAGCGAGCATGAGATGGGAGAATGAATCCACTGTTCCCTCAGTCGTCTCAGTTCCCACGTGCCTCTCATAGTGTGGTTTCAGTTTTTAAAGAGAATACATATTTTTCAGATTTAAGTGTAATTTCGACTATATGCAATGTTCGCTTTATGCACGGATTTCAGAATGTAACCCTCAAGGCTGAGCTACATTACATGCGTTGCGGAGCTTCTGACCTCATTTTTGAAGCAAGCGGAGCCGCTGCGACCTCCACACGGCCGGCGCGTACCTCAAACTGGAATCCTACTTTTGAGGGGGCGGGCGCGCAGAGCTAGGGGGCGGTTCGCGGAGCTACTGCAGCCTGCCAATCGTAGGAGAGGGGGGGAGAGTGGCTGCATGCCAATCTGAACTACCTCCAATCACCTTCTTAAGAAGGCGGGACAACAGGAGGGAAGACACTCCCCCGCTCCAAGCGTGTAGGCAGAGGCAGAGGCGGCGGCAGAGCCTCTGCCTGTAATGTAGCTCAGCCTTCATGTAAGTTACTAACTGACTGTATTTTGTTGATTGTCTTTTAATTGTAGTAAACTGCCATGATTGTTTCTACTGGAGGGTAGTATACGATAAAAAATAAATAAACCCCAGATAGAGACTTTGGGCAAGCGCACCTTAAAGGGCAGAGGTGCAGGAAGGTAACCTCCTGAAAAAAAATCCCTTTTTATTCATGCCGGCCACATGACCACGGAGGTGTCTTCGGACAACGCTGGCTCTTCGGCTTTGAAATGGGGATGAGCACCACACCCTAGAGTCGGACACGACTGAATTGTCAGGGGTCACCTTTACCGTTATGAAAGGCACAGATGCCCAGTCCTTCTTTGCCCTAAAGGACTGCCTCTCTTTGCCCTAAGGACTCTCTCTCTCTCTCTCTCTCTCTCTCTCTCTCTCTCTCTCTCTCTCTCTCGTTAGAAGAACAAGCTCTGCTGAGGGAGACTCAGCATGGCTTCTGCAAGGGGAAGTCCTGCCTCACGAACAGAGATGTCACTAGGGCGCGCGCTGCCCCAGGGCCGGGCGCGCGCGTCACCCTAGTGACCCCTCCCCTCGGGACACACCCCCTTTACTAATCTTCGGCCCGGCCATAGGACGCGCCGCGATTTTGGGGGGTCACCCGCCCCCTCAATCGTTGCAGCCGGCTCGGGGACATCTTCCCCGGCCGGCTGTCCTGGGCCTTCTGAGGAAGGCCCGCTGCGCGAACATTATTTATAACGTGTTTAGCGCATGCGCAGACCATTCCTGAGGGAAAAGGGCAGCCCTTTTCCCTCAGGAACGGTCTGCACATGCGCTAAAAATATTATAAATAACGTTCGCGCAGCGGGCCTTCCTCAGAAGGCCCAGGAACGCAGGCCCGGGAGGACGGTCTGAGGCCTTCTCCCGGCCTCGGAGCCTCCCGGGTGACGTGCGGAGCCTCCCGGTGACGCGCGCAGGGGCGCGAGCGTCACCCTTCTGCACGCGTCACCTGGGGCCCTCGGCCCCGCGGGCCACACTACAGTGACGCCTCTGCTCACGAACCTTTTAGAATTCTTTGAAAAAGTCAACAGGCATGTGGATGCGGGAGAACCCGTGGATATTATATATCTGGATTTTCAGAAGGCATTTGACACGGTCCCTCATCAAAGGCTCCTGAAAAAACTCCATAATCAAGGAATAAGGGGGAAGGTCCTCCTATGGATTAGGAACTGGTTGAAGACAAGGAAATAGAGAGTGGGTGTCAATGGGCAATTTTCACAATGGCAAGAGGTGAAAAGCGGTGTGCCCCAAGGATTGGTCTTGGGACCAGTGCTTTTCAACTTGTTCATAAATGACCTGGAGTTGGGGATAAGCAGTGAGGTGTCCAAGTTTGCGGATGACACCAAACTTTTTCGGGTGGTGAAGACCACCAGGGATTGTGAAGAGCTCCAGAAAGATCTCTCCAAACTGGAAGAATGGGCAGCAAAATGGCAGATGTGCTTCAATGTAAGTAAGTGTAAAGTGATGCACATTGGGGCAAGAAATCAAAACTTCACATACACACTAATGGGTTCTGAGCTGTCTGTGATGGATCAGGAGAGAGATCTTGGGGTGCTGGTGGACAGGTCAATGAAAGTGTCGACCCAGTGTCGCCGCATCTCAAAAAGGATATAGTGGAAGTGGAAAAGGTGCAGAAGAGAGCGACCAGAATGATTCGTGGGCTGGAGCACCTCCCTTATGAGGAAAGGCTACAGCGTCTGGGGCTTTTCAGTCTAGAAAAAAAGCTGTTGAGGGGGGACATGATTCAGACGTATAAAATTATGCATGGGATGGAGGGAGTGGATAGAGAGAAATTCTTTTCCCTCTCACACAACACTAGAATTAGGGGACATACAATCAAATTGAGTGGAGGGAGGATTAAAACAGACAAAAGAAAATATCTCTTTACCCAGCATGTAATTCATCTGTGGAACTCCTTGCCCCAGGATGTGGTGATGGCACCTGGCCTGGATGCCTTTAAAAGGGGATTGGATAGATTTATGGAGGAAAAGTCCATGATCACAGCTTACATGATGGGGATAACTTACCTCCTGGTCTTAGTAATAATAGGCCAGGTGCAAGGGAGTGACAACGGGAAACAGGTTATCTTGTCTTGTGTGCTCCCTGAGGCATCTGGTGGGGCCACTGTGTGATACAGGAAGCTGGACTAGATGGGCGGCCTTTGGCCTGATCCAGCAGGGCTCTTCTTATGCTCTCTCTCTCTCTCTCTCTCTCTCTCTCTCTCTCTCTCTCTCTCTCTCTCTCATATGTGCCATTCAGTCACACTCTGCAGCTTGCCCCAATTTCACTAATCCAACCACTCAGTAAAAATATTTTTTAAATGTAATTTAGTTAACAACATTTTGTGAAGCTCTTTTATGCCTCATTGATTTCTTAGGATTGATGGATTCAAGATGTATATTTGTGGTGCTGATGCCTGCTCCTTAGAGGACGAATTATTGTGGTTGGGCAGAGATGGAGAAAAATGTGATCAGCAAGTGTAGTAAAGGAAAAAGTACCGCTGGGGAGGACGGACTCACAGCTGAGTGGCAGAGTTCAGTCACTGCAAGCACAACCCGTTAAAGGAAAGGTAACAGGGCTGGGAGGAAAGTCTTCTGCTGAATCCACTGCCAGAGTAGACAATGCTGGGCAAGGCACACGAATATCCTTCACAGAAGGCAGCTTCCTATAGTCACGTCAACTGGGAAGAAAGGGAGAGGCAATGTGGATGACCTGCAGCATAGTCTCCCTCTGTGTGGCCCAGATCCAACATAACCAGGAGAGATGTTCTTCAGTAGTACGATGCTGACTGACAGCTATTGAACTAATTAAGCCAGGAATCCGGATCTTGTTGTTGTTCAGTCGTTAAGTCGTGTCCGACCCTTCGTGATCCCATGAACCATATCCCGCCAGGCCTTCCTGTCCTCCACTATCTTCCTGAGTTCGCTCATTTTCATGTTCGTTGCATCGGTGATGCTGTCTAACCCTCTCATCCTTTGCCTTCCCCTTCTCCTTTTGCCTTCAATCTTTCCCAGCATCAGAGTCTTCTCCAGAGAGTCCTCTCTTCGCATTAGGTGGCCAAAATATTTGAGCTTCAGCCTCAGTACCTGTCCTTCCAGGGAACAGTCAGGGTTGATTTCATTTAGGATTGACTGATTTGATCTCCTAGCAGTCCAAGGGACTCTCAGGAGTCTTCTCCAGCACCACAGTTCGAAAGCATCTATTCTTCGGCGCTCAGCCTTCCTAATGGTCCAACTCTCGCAACCATACATTGCTACTGGGAACACCATCGCCCTGACTATACGAACTTTTGTTGGCATGGTGATACCTCTGCTTTTTATTATGCTGTCTAAGTTTGCCATAGCTTTAATCTGGATCTACACACCTGCATATGATGAGTATTAAACTGTGTGGCCTTCAGCCCTTTACTTGCTTTGGTGCCTTAATGGGGTGCTAAACATGCGGATAATGGAGTGCTGATACCAGGAAACCAGGTACTATTATCCATGCGGCCTGTTCATGATTGCTGGTGGCGCAGGACTGTTGGGTAAATATACTTGATCAAATCAAGCACAGTTTTTTTTTACTGGGATGGAAACTGAAAATAACTACTGTGTGGGCGTTTACACAACTGCAAAGGGGGGAGCAGTATGGATGTTACTCCTCTGCTATTTCGTACGTTCATGATCCATTTCGTTTTACAAGCTCAAGAAGAAGGAAAAAGACAACATTAAGTTTCCATTAAGGCATTTCAAAGTAATTGGAGAGGGCTGCAGAAGTACGATGCATTCCCATGAACTGAATCCCACGCTGAGGAGTGATGTGCTCATTGCGGCTTAGAACATCACAATAATCTCGTTCTAACGTATCCCTTTTCTGAGCTGTGACGTTCCCAGAAGCAGTTTGGAGCACCATAGTTGAATTGTGTCCAACACTGCCTGTCCAGCAAATGAAAAATTTTCATTCCTCCTTTTTTTAAATTCTTGTTTATTTTTAAATTGTGAAATAGCACAAATACATTGCATTAAAATTTTATTCCCCGCTTTTCCTAAAAAAGATCAAAGCAGCTTACAATATTTAAAATAATAAAACAGAAAACATATAAAACATATAGAAATACATAAAACACGCATAAAACAAAAATATTTTTGAAACATAAAAATTACATAAAACGAAGCAAACAAAAATGGGTTGTAAAGAAGAAATCTTTCATTTAAAGGCACAGGAACCCTGAAAGCATGCTTTAGTAGTACTTTGCTATTCCACACTGGGTAGGCTGAAGCGGCAATGACCACAAATTTGACTTGAAGAAACAAGGAATGTGAACGCAGAAAATATCAGAGTCCATGACTCAGAAATAACATCACCTGGATGCTCCATAAAAAGTGAGCGAACGGGTGAAGTTGCCTTGTGCTGAGCTAGATCACTGATCCAGCCAGATCTAGACCACACTGAATGGCAGAGGTTCTCCAGAGTTGAAGAAAGGGTGGCAATTCCAGGGGGAACGTTAGTGTGGAAGCACCTGACGTTTCCATTAACGACTCAGGGCACGACTATCAAAAATAGAAATGATCCATCTGAATTATAAATGAGTCAGGTGCTTTTTTGTATACCTACTCGTTGTGTAGAAAAGAGAATTTCTGCAGGTGCCGCTTGACAAATCCCTGTGCTACATCATGGGCAGGAAAAGTTGCATCTGCTGAAATTCCCTGTTCTGTGCACATATTAGAAAGCTCAGGAGGAGCCCTGACCTCTTTTGCATCTGGTTGTCTTGTAGGGAGGTCTTCCCACACATCTGTCAAATGCTGCTGTACAGGAATTCTGCTTGAGGACACAATTATTTCGCTGTGTGTGTTGACCCTGCAGTGAGCCCCCTGCACAGAGGCCCTGCACAGATTATCCTGGCAGATAATCTTGGCAGAGAAAGGGACTACTGCTGCTGCTGCGGCTGCCAGTAAATTATTCATTCTGCTCTGCAAGGTGCCTGCTGCACATCCCTAGTTATTGTCATCATAAACAAGCAACCTCCTCCTCCTATGCAAACGGAACGATGCCGTTCCTGATGCGATTGTGCTGGGACTTGGTTGTGCCTTGCCTCTTTTCAAAGTGCTGCTATCTTTGGAACTTTTAGTCATGGTGCTTTTTGTTTTTGGGAACAGCACACAGAGGGACGAGCAAGCCCCCGGAAACGGTCTTTGGATGCTGCTGGTGCTATCATCATCGGCAGGCAATCAAACACACTGCTAGTCAGCGTAATGACTGGAACTCAAAGCAGGATCCATATCTGTGGGGAAAAGGCTGTTTCTTTGGGCTGGCCGTCAGTCAGCCCCTGAATCCATCTGCACCTCCTTTGGCCTCTGCCCCCTGAAGGGAAGGGCCTGGGTCATCCAATCCTGAACCATGTCATCCACTGCCAGGGGCCAGACAAAACGGTCACTCTTACACATGTGCATAAGGTAAAGGTAAAGGTGACCCCTGACAATTAAGTCCAGTCATGTCCGACTCTAGGGTGTGGTGCTCATCCCCATTTCAAAGCCGAAGAGCCAGCGTTGTCTGAAGACGCCTCTGTGATCATGTGGCCGGCATGACTCTCCTTGCCGCAGCGCGTAGCATGCAGCTGGAACACGGAGCGCTGTTTACCTTCCTGCAAGCGGTAGCTATTTATCTACTCGCATCAACATGCTTTGGAACTGCTAGGTTGGCAGGAGCTGGCCAAGCAACGAGAGCTCACCCCGTGGCAGATTTTCCCTTTTGGAGCATCTGGAGCCCTTTTATTTTTCGGGACTGCAGCGCTGTCACATAGGGCAGAACAGTCTCACAGAGGTCCACTACAAGCCCCATTAGGGGAGTGAAAGGTAATGCTAAAGCACCATGCTCTCACCCCCCAACAGGGCACTGCTACATGTGCACCCAGGCAGCAGCAGCACCACTCTCTCACACAAACACTGAGCATGAATTGCGACCCAGAGACCATGTGTTGCTGATGGTGCTGGCTATGTGCGGCTATGCTCTCTGCATTGTTCTTTGCTCTCCACAGGCATCTCATATGATATGGTGCAAGATATGACGGATGTAGCAGTGATACTGGCACAACTTTGGCATTGGATTTCACTCCTAGGAGAATGTTCTCTTCTATGCTGTTCTTGAAGGAACAGGAGACCTCAGCATTTGTTGCTTTGGGAACATGTTATTGGGAGCTGGATCCCCCCGGACCTGACTATTGGAAACCTGACTATCTGGGTCTGACCCTGACCAGAAAGGGAACTTTGCCACATGAAGCCTGCCATGCAGGCGTGAGAAGCTGCATGTGCTAAATTCTACTTTTAGTACAACTCTTGAAAGTCTTGCCCTCCTCCTCCTTCACTATATCTGGTCACCCTACCTGAATATATAAAGGAGAATGATAAAGCATGTAGAAGCAAATAATTGGGGGGAAGTACCGTATTGTCCCGAGTATAAGACGCACCTGATTATAAGACGCACCCTTAAAGTTTGGTGCTATTAAAAAAAATTAATTAAATCACTGGCATTAAATTGCAACAGCCTGAATATAAGACGCACCCCTAGTTTAAAAACTTAAATTAGGAGAAAAAAGTGAGTCTTATACTCAGACCAATATGGTAATATGAAAGGCTTAGTTATGTATAGCCTAAAGTGGAAAAAAACCCACCGTCGATGATGCTTATTTCCAACTTCCAAGTGCTTAAAAGGTGACAAAGCATCTCCTGTAAATTAATCCTGCTGTCTCCCCTGGTAACAGCTACATCTCACATGGATTCTGGAACTGAAACCTGAAACTCTTCAATATCTCCATTTTGTGGGGTTGCTATGAATTCAACCTCTCTGTGCCTCCTCCAGCCCAGGGCTGTCCGACTGTGGATGAAGGACTCCTTCTAGGTTCACTTTCTCCTTAGCCGCAGATCAGGCTATACAGTGGGGGGTGGGGGTGGGAATTAATGCACACGGAAGACTGCAAATCACACTATCCCTCTGGCCTAATCGGAGGTTCTTTCATGTTGAATTGTACGGAGCTGCCCTGGGCATTGGTGATCCTGCAACTTGCTATTGAGCTGGGATTTTAAGGCACGACTGTGCACAATAATGGTTTTGTTGATAATGATAAATTGAGCTTGCCTCACGAGGAGAAAGAAAGGCGTGGGAAGGGGGAGGAAATCCTGGATATATAATGTAAGCCCATGCAAATTATTTGCAGCATTTCTATTTCAACAAAGCTCAGAAACGACATAGCTGCATGCCAGCACATGGCAAGAATCTTGCAGAGCATTCATGTTTGCTCCAATAGTCTTCTCTTTCACCCTATTGTTTGGTACCCATCCCTGGAAAAGGAGAGTTCCTGTTTTGCCTTTAGGAGAGATCTGGAGGATGACTTTTAACAATTTTGTTAGTGGGAGCTGCTAGAGTTGCCATTTTTAAAATTTCCGTCTCTGAGCGTTTGTGGGGAAGATGCCGCTTATCACTAGTGTGCAGGCACATAAATACATGAACCATGAACACTAGGACTTGCCACTTACTTGCCCAGCTGCCTGGTTTGCCCCCAGCCAGAACCCAAGCTTCACAGGGGGTGGCGGGCTGCTGTAAGAATTCTTGAGACAACGTTTGTGAAGGGTACCAGGCACGGATGGGAAAATGCTATATAAATAAATATCACACATTAACAAAATATTTTTATCATCTTCATAAAACTACAATTCCCAGGATTCTTAGAAAGATGGCAGGACTATGAAGCCTGTTTGAAACATAAAAAGGTAAAGGTGACCCCTGGCAATTAAGTCCAGTAAAGTTGCAGTTCACCACTGTGGAAAGTTGAAAGCATGTGTTCTCTTGTTACTAGGGAGGGTGATGAAGTTCACTGCGGGCCCTTTGCTATTCTGCCTTCTTAGCATGCCAAATCAAAGTTCTGCTGTACAGTCCAAGCCAAGATGGTTGTAGCCCATTTGTGACAGTCCAGAGGCACTGGAGATCCCGATGCATTTATGCCAGAGAACAGGTTCCAGGGAACATCCTCAGTCTGTGTAATATTTATGAAGAAATTACCATCCACACATAAAAATAAATAACAGAATCTTGGTCCAGATGGTATGTTGGGCAGCCTGAAACACAGAAAATGCTTCAACATCTCTCGCTGGTGGATTAATCTTCACCACTTGCAAGGTCATCCCGAAACTGCTTCTTATTCTTGCAAGGTGGAGTGCCGGCGCAATCCTCACTATCTTTAGAGCAGCGGAACTGCAGACGAACGTCCACTACTCTTGAGGTGCGACATGGCAGCCAACAATGGGCTTAGGATACAGCTGCCGGCCTTTTAGGTCGGCCGTGTATCTTTACACAAGATTGAGCTGCCCATGTGTGAGTAAAACTTCCATTCCATGTTTTCATTTTAAAAGAAAGCGTATAGCGCTCAATTATGCAAACATAGGCTTATCATGACCTTATAAAGCTGCCTAAGGCTGCAATCCAAATCAAACGTACCTGTGAGTAAGTCTCATTAAACTTAATGGGACTTACTTCTGAGTAGACATGCATAGGCTTGTGCTGGAAGACACCTACCTAGACCAGTACTTTCAAAAAAACCAAATGGCAGCAATTCTCCAAGGTTTCAACCAGCTTTTGAATGACAGGTTCCCAGTCTTACCACTCATGTTTTCTTTTTGCCTGGAGGCAAAATCTGAGACTAGCTGCATACAAAGCATGTATTTACTCCCGAGTTATGGTCCTCCTAAGCATACACTCACATGGAAGCATACAATTTGCATAATGCATACATGTCACAGAATTCAGTTTTTCTGCTATAGAGTATGTGTTTTTAAAACCCTTCTTCATATACATAATCTTGCATTTATTCTGACAATCATAATGATTGAAGAGTGATTCCAACATGTGGAATTGGCAAAAGCCCTTGCATGTGGCATCAGTTCATGCAGCAGCAGGCATCACCTTTGAAAGACCCACCCATATCGTATGCGGTGCCCCAAGGACAGCAGAGCAGGGGGAGGAGCTAAGTCAGGCTATAAAGCTCAGACCTGCTTGCAAGTGCTTCCTTTCCACGAGCAGCGAGTGCCTCCCTGGGAGTAAGTGCCTCATTGGGAAGAAGTGCCAAGACACGAGTTTAGCAGTTGTGGGAGAAGGTAAGTGCACTTTCTCATTTTTTCTCACTTTAATTTAACCCACACCTACTTAAATCTAACCTTAAAAGTTAGAACTTAAACTAACCTGAGGAGGGAATTTTGAAGGACCAGTACTTGGCACACAGGGCATAGGAGCTAGCTGAAGGAAATAGATATAAACAAATAAGCATATACATACATAAAGGTAGCAAGGCCAGGTGAAGCCTGGGAGCTGAGTCTTAAGAGAATTGCAGCTCAGTCTAAAGTGGCCTACTCATGAGTAGGACCAGAGTCTACTTGAGACTAAGAGCCCACTTGGAAAACAAAACTGAGGAGGATAAAGGAAGGGGGGAAAGCAAACATTAGGGTTTAGACTTTACATAGGATTTAAAGTGTTTAAATCCTGTCTTAAACTGTAAGTTAAGACTCCAAAGCCAGTTCAGCTCAGTTAAACCAAAGCCAGTGTGGGTTAAGCTTAGGTTTGGTTTGAACTTAAAAGTGTAGTTTAGCAGAGTTCAGTTTGAACTTAAAGACAAACTTTGGGTTTAAAATAGAGTCCAAAAGTCAGCTGTAAAGTAAGAGAGCAAGGAATCTAGGAAGGGCACATACCCAGACAGCTATAATCAGCCAGCTATTGTCCTGCTAGTGTCTTTTTGACCATGAGTCTGGAAGCGAAAGCAGGGATTGGTTTCCAACAGGGCCTCTGAGAGAAATGGCATCAGGGGGTACAAAGTTTTTTTTTGGGGGGGGCCTTCTCAAAGGAGAGGGGGCAAAACAGGGCAGGGGGAAGGCAGCAATGGGCAGAAAACTCCGGAGCCCAGGTCTACCAGGCTTCCCAAAGCAGCACCCAGGTCTACCCGCCTGGTTGGCCTGGCCTCCGTCTTTCACTCTCCATGCGGCCAGCTGAAATCCCAGAAAATTTCTGGGGTCCCTCCTTTGGCTCCCAGGTCCCTTTTGACTCTGGGCCCAGGTACAATTTACCCCCTTTACCCCCCTCTCATGGGCCCAGCTGTGGACCCCTCCATGGGTCTCCCTGAGCTTTAGATCGCAGCTTTGTGAAAACCGGAAGTGATTGTAAATCACCGTGGAGTGGCAATCTAAAGCTCAGGGAGGCCCACAAAGGCGTCCAAAGGCCTCCTCGCACCCTCCGGAGGCCCCAGTAAGTACAACCCCCCACTTTCTCATGGTTTTCCCCCCCAGTGGCAGCAGCAATCCCCAGGATCGCTGCCACCATGCTTCCCCACCCCTTAAGGGGGTAGGGGAAGCATCCAGTTCACCTGGTGGGTCGCGACCCACCAGTTTGAAAAACGCTGTTCTAGAGGACAGGAATAGGATCCAGGATTGTATTGACAGGATGGAAAAGCTCACAAATGCAAACAAAATGCTTTTCAACAGGGATAAAAGTAAAGTTTTCCTTCTGGGTAGGAAAAACCAGAAGCATACACATAAGATTGGGGACACCTGCCTGAGCAGCAGTACATGCAAATAAGATATAGGTGTTTTTGCGGATGACAAGCTAAACATGAGCTGGCAGTGTGATGCGGTGGCAAAGAAGGTGAATGCAATTCAAGGCTGCATCAACAGAAGTATAGTGTCAAGGTCAAGAGAAGTAATAATACCACTGTATTCCAGAGGCGTCACTACACCCCCAGTGGGGGCGTCGACATGACACCCCCATGGGATGCCACAAGCCCTGCCCCGGGGGGCATGACATCACTTTCACGGCGCAAAAGCACCCCCTGGCATTTTTTTTCCGGCCACCTTTAGGCCATTTGCAGCCCAGGAGGGTGGGCGGACCAATCCTCCCGCTGCAAGTGGCTGAAAAAACACTGGGGGATGCTTTCGTACCACGCCGCCACTGAATTTGGTAGCAAGTGCACCCCCCCGCTGCCTGACACCCCCACCGCCTGGGGGCCCACTGACCCTGCCCCCCCTAACGACGCCTCTGCTGTATTCTGCTTGAGTCAGACCCCACCTGGAATATCATGTCCAGTTCTGGGCTCCACATTTTAAGAGGGATATTGATAGACTGGAGTGGGTCCAAAGGAGGACAATGAGGATGGTGAGGGGGCTGGAGACCACAAAGACAGGTTGAAGGAGTTGGGCAAGTTTAATCTGGAGAAGTAACGGTCAAGAGGGGACAAGATAACTATCTATAAATATCATGGGGGCTGTCATATGGAAGAAGGAGCATATTTGTTTTCAGTTGCTCCAGAGGGTAAGACCAGCAGGGCTGTGGAATTGGTACATAAAACATCCACACAAAATGGCTTCTAACTTCACTGCCCTGCTCAGTAGTGTAGAGTTGGAGTCAGCATCGGAATCAGACTTAGGGATGCTGTCGTTGTAGACAAGGAATTAGACTAGATGATCTTGAAAATCCCTAAGTTCCAACTCTGATTTCTGTTATTCTATATGTGCAGACCTTCTTGGGCAAAGCACATGCCAAGTATTAGAACAGTTTCCCATTCTTCCAATTTAATGCTTAGTTGTACAACCATCAATCTGAGAAAAAGCTACCTTCTGGATTCAATCTTGAAGAACTGACACTAGGTAGTCCTATCATGGGGCTCAGTAGGGATGATAAGATAAGAGACAGACAGACCTGGCAGAAGAATAGAGGCTAAACAAAAGCCTTATTGATTGGAGAATGTCCTGGAGAAAGATGTGAGAGCTATCAATACTGTCTTGGCCTTCAAGCAAATGAAGAATTATTTTCGTTTGAGGAAACATCACCAAGGCAGACAACAGGCCACAACTATTCCATGTTCCTTGACTCAGTGAAACCCATTCCTCCAGGACTATTATGATGATTTCCTTCCATCATGGGACTCAAGGCAGTGTACATGGGGTTGCTAGGCTGTCATCCATCTAAACCAGCAGCCTGCAACCTACAGCCCATGGGCCGGATACAGACCGCCACTGAAAGTCATCCAGTCCATGCAGAGCTTCCCACTCAACCTTGCAATGCCTCCCACTCAGTTTGCTGTGCACCGGACAGGGAATGGCAGAGCCGCCTGCCCAGGCTCACGGAGTCTACTGTGCGCACAGGGACTCAGCAAGCCTGGGCAGGTGGCTCTGCTGACCCCTGTCCGGTGCATGGCAAATTGGGCGGGAAGCTTTGCCTCCCAAGCCGAGGTCCATGCAGCTGCTTCCGGGAGCTTGGCAACCCAGACGTTTGGCGATGATGTGATGACATCACCATTGAATGTCCAGCCATCCGGCCCCTAAGCCAGCAAAGGTTGCCGACCTCGGGTCTAAACTCTGAGCTGTGCTAAATCTGCTTAGCTTCACCAGGCTGGCTCAGATCATGTGCTGGGACACAATCCTGGTTATCCTTGCCAGTGGCTTCTTCCCACTGTTTCCCCTACTTCCTGTTGAAAGCCAGATGACACATGATGCACTCAAAACAGCACCCGCGGTGAATTCTCCCCCTCTGCAGAAGGACTTGCCACATGGTGCTGGGAGCTTCTTTGCCTTGACAAGCAACAGCAAGCAACATGCAAAAAAAGGGCAGGAAAATGCACACCGTGATGATGCTGTATTCTGGAGCGTCTGTTTCTCGCTGTAACAGCAGGGAGAGAAGAGCACTTGTCATAGAGACCGCACCCCCCTGGCAGGCACAGCATACAGTCCAGCTCTTAGAATGTAAGCTCCTTGGGCAGGGACCTGTCTGTTTTACTTATGTTGCTCTGTAATATACATGATATTAATATGACTGATATATGTAATATCAGTGCCATGTGCACAGATGGTGCTATATAAACACACTTGTTAACATCTTCATAGCACCGTTGGGAGAGTTTGGGCTGAAGTGTGTGGATGACACTCTGTTCTCTCTCTTATTACAGCCGTCGCGGGTGGCGCAGTGGGTTAAACCGCTGAACCATAAGCTGTCGATCGAAAGGTCGGCAGTTCGATCCCCGCAACGGGGTGAGCGCTCGTTGCTTGGCTAGCTCCTGCCAACCTAGCAGTTCCAAAGCATGTCAATGCAAGTAGATAAATAGGTACCGCTTGCGGGAAGGTAAACAGCGCTCCGTGTTCCAGCCGCATGCTACGCGCTGCAGCACGGAGAGTCATGCCGGCCACATGACCACGGAGGCGTCTTCGGACAACGCTGGCTCTTCGGCTTTGAAATGAGGATGAGCACCACAACCTAGAGTCGGACACGACTGGACTTGATTGTCACGGGATACCTTTACCTTAATCCTAGTAGCAAGGCAGTGGAAAATTTGAATCACAGCAACAGGCAATTTGGGGGTGGATGTGGCTGATTCAATTAAAGCTGAATCCAGATAAAATGGTGGCCCTGTGGGTGGGGAATACCGATGCTCTAAGTCAGGGGTGGCCAACCTTCCACCATGAGGGCTACTGTGTTCTTAAGAGTTGTGCAGAAGACAGAATCTGGGCAGCTGCAAGTGCTGATGTTGCTGCTAAAGCAGCTGCACCTGCTGAAATGCCTTCACCTGTACAACCATTAAAGGGCCAGGAGCATTCATGTTGAAAGGTTGGGCACCTCTGCTCTAAGTGGAAGAATGTTAGATGGGGTTGCACTCCCCCCTAAAGAATAAGTGAATAGTTTGGGAGTGGTCCTGCACCCAGTGCTGTCCCTAAGAACATGAGAAAATAAGAAGAGCCCTGCTGGATCAGGCCAAAGGCCCATCTAGTCCAGCTTCCTGTATCACACAGCGGCCCCACCAGATGCCTCAGGGAGCACACGAGACATCAAGTTACCTGTATCCTGTCACCACTCCCTTGCACGTGGCATAAATAAATAAATACTAATGTTGATCTAGCACCATGATTGTGCATGCTATATTACAAAGTACAAGAGGGGCTTATGATTTGTAATCCTAGATTGAGGGGCTTATGATCAATAATTCAGCACAGGAGAGACAACAGAAGGAAGGAAATGGAGGCACGGGTACACAGAGGGAGAACACGTATGTCACCATTAACATGTACTTGGGCTTACTTACAACAGGGGATGGGGTGGGGTGGGTGGGAATTGAGCCAAGGCCTTCAGGGACAGGTGGGGTTTGAAGAGAGATGTGAAGGACAGACACTGGACAGGTGTCCAGACATAATGGGGTGGTGAGAAAAGGTGAGTCATTTGAGGGAGCAGGAGAACTTCAGCAGCTGCAGGGGGGTGGAGGTGAAGGAATGAAAGTCACAGGCAGGGATGTGTCAGGATGTAAGAGGGGAGGAAAGGCCATCCATGGTTTTGAAGATAAGGATGTTGAGTTTGTGCAGGATACAGGAGCAAACAGGAAGCCAAGTATCAGTTAAATGGTCAAAATGAAAACATGCAAATATCTTGGCAATTTAGTTTTTGCATCTTAGTGACTGTTTAGTTTGCTACATAAAATTAATTCCCCATGTATTATAGTATATGTGGGATTTCTATCCTGGCTTTTTCCATGAATAGTTTCAAAGCAGCTTAGTTAAAAGACAATAAAAGACCGTAAAAAATCCAGGATGAAGACGGCAGCCTAGCAGATAGAAACTGAGTTATGTGACAATCAACTCTGGTCACATATTTGGAGATGGAATAAGCTACTGTACTATGGATGCAATCCTGAACATGCTTACAAAAGAGTAAGTACCACTGAGCTCAGTGGGGCTTACTTCCCTAAAAAAAAATATGTGCAGGATCTCAGTTTGCACATCTGCTACACTTTGGTTACAGCATTTCAAACAGAGATGCTCATGTTGGTAAGGAATGTAGAAAGTTCCTTTGTAAATAGCAGAAGGGACATTTGCAAACTGTTGAAAGTTTACAATGCAATGCAAGTCTGCATGTGGGAAATGCTTTGAAAAGCCATTTGATGTAATAAGGTAACATCAAAAGCACTTCCTCTGACAACAGGAGTGCTCATCTGTATGCTTTGGAACTGCGGATATCACAGTCAGATCAATAACGGAGAGATTGGGGGAGGAGACTGACAATTTGTTCTAAATGCAATGCAAGTATCTCCCCACAGGTTTCAATGGAACTAATTTCCACACAAACATGCACAAAAGTGCACAACAACATATGTTATGGATGAAGTAGGACTGGATACTGCAGCAGTCAGTAAAATAAGATTTCCTCCTCCACCACTCCACAAACATGAGCCCCTATTATTAAAGAAGAAACAAATGCAATGAACAATCAAGCCACTATGCTTTTGTCAGCTCTTTTGAACTGTGATCCAGCCGAAAGACGGAAGCATACAAAATCACAAACCCTGCCCCTTTTTCTCAGGCTTCCCAATTTAGCCCACATAAAAGTAAAGGATTTTGGAAAAAGAAAAGCTGTGGAGAGGATTCCACAGGGAGGGTGGGAAAAATTGATTCTCAATCATCCCCCCCTTCCTTATTTAACCATAAATGTCCTACAATCCATTTAGGAAGTTTGAATCAAATGGATGCATGCAGTAATTTATTAATGTCACCATCAGATGTTCTATTTGTTTTTAAACAGTGGAAATTGACGCCAGCATTAAAGAAACCACCCCTCTTTGTTCCTGACAATTTGAGACTGCCAGGTTTCTTGCCACAAGGAAATAGTGGATATTGGGGCTCCCCCCTCCAATTATAACCTGCAAGGAAATCCACTTAAGGACCCTACCACTCAAACAGGTATGCTCCATTCTTCATCATCAGCCTTCCCCTCTAGTGTTAACTCGCCTACTTAAAAGATCTACCTTCATTTTTTAAAAATCTGTGCATTGTGAAGATAAATCTGTTAGCAGTTCTTGTGCTTGTTCAACACTACCAAACAGCCAATGCCTCCCATGTCAGCCCATGGGCATTAGGTTCCATTTCACTACCAGACTCAGAGCAGACATGGGGAGCATACTCAAATCTATGTTGTGACGTACCAGAGAGCAAAATTATCCTCTCCTACCACCCCCAAAACCCCATGTAAATAGTCATGGACAGACAGTTTCCCTGTTTTGTGCACATGGACGACCAAGAAACCAGAGAGGGAGAAAAATCCAACCCAACTCCTGAAACAGCAGCAGGCAGGCATTATATGTTGTATAATTCAGGCCCCTCTTTTCTCCTATAACCACTCCCACTCCTCAACTTGTTTTACTTAAGTTTAATACTGCAAGATTGCATAACAGGGAGACACTGATGCGCTTATTGACAGGTGGGAATTAAAACTAGACCAGACAACTTTTTAAGACACAGGAAAAAGAGTGGAAAAATCCTGTCTCCAAAGATTTCCCCTACTTAAAAAAAGCTATTACAGTATTTCGGAACCTGAAGTCTCTCTAATTTCATCAGTAATTCTCTCTCTCTCTCTCTCTCTCTCTCTCTCTCTCTCTGTGTTGAAAATAACTACACAGACCAACAGCCCACCTAGCTCCAGTGTATAAAACACAAAGCAAGGAGAGATATTAGCAAATTGAAACTGAAATACTGTACTGCATCTGAAGGTAAACATAACATAGCATTCCACAGAAATCAAGAGTGTCCAAAAGGCAAACCCAAATCAGCCCACTCAATGAAAGGACACTGCAATTAATTAAATGCAAGGGGAGGCAGCTTATGATGCCAGCTGACTCCTAGGTCTATGGAATGATTTCTGCCTTATCAAAGGATTTGCGGGGGTGGGCGGGCGGGCAGCTTTAACCCCACCGTGCTAACTGAAATGTTACATCATTCATAACTATGCATTGAAACCCCCCTAGCACAGGCCAAAGGGCACCTAATGAGGAATGACAAAGAGCTATCTGGAAGTTTAGAGGGAAGCAGGACCCTTCCTCTCTTGCCCACCCCCTTTTCTTCTTAGGGGGGCTATATGTTGTCTTGCCCAAACAATGTCCCGGCGGCCAGGTTGGGCTCGGCGCTGGAACGTGGCAAAGACCGCGCGCGCGGCGCGGCCCTTTGTTGAGCATCTTCTGGGTACCTCGCCTTTTACCTGTGGCTGCAGTCGTCATGGCAACGGGCAGGGGTTCCTTAGCGGCGCCGAACGCCGCTGCCGGCGGCGGCTGCGCCCCTTCTCCCGCCCAGCGGCTTGGAGGAGCTCCGGCTGGGCTCTCGTCTTCCGCGCCGTCCCCAACCCAGTGCTCCCCGGGGCTCTGACGATCCGGCGGCGCAGACATCCCGCTGGCTACAAGGCGGGCTTCCGAGGCTCCCTGGCTCCGAGGATGGGGAAGGGGCGGCCGTCGGAGAAAGGCGGTGGCCGCTGCGGGGCTGGGCTGGGCTGGGCAGCTGCAGGGGCCGCTCTGGGGAGACTCTCTGCACGCCGGCTGCCGCAAGAGAAGATGGTCTCCTGCTGCTGCGTCTCCGCTAGCGCCTCTTTACGCAGGTGCAAATGGCTTGTTTAGTTGAAGTCTTCCAGCCCTTGCGTCACCCTGTGGCTGGCATATCACAGGGCAGGCAGAAACCAGCCTGCGCTCCAAACTCTGCCCCGTTTAACTGCTTCCACTCACTGAGGATACCTGGGTGAGTTCCAGGGTTAACACACGCGCGCGAACACACACACGCACACCGTTTGGAAACCAAGAAGCCTTGCGCCCTTTGAGAGCGAGGGATCTCTCTCCTACGTACCTCCTGCATTTCCCTCATTCATTGTCATCCGGATCCACCACACAATTCAGTGAGCATCAAGATGATGCCACAGAGCCTCCTCCTCGGGGCTTGTTGTTGTTGTTCAGTCGTTAAGTCGTGTCCGACCCTTCGTGATCCCGTGAACCACATCCCGCCAGGCCTTCCTGTCCTCCACTATCTTCCTGAGTTCGCTCATTTTCGGGGCTTGTACTCTGCATTAATTCACCTGGACAGACATACCACCACCATGTTGGCCCCTGCTGGTTCTGTTGTTGGAGTCACTAGTAACTAGATCGTTAAAATCACTGCATTTTAATTTTTACAATAAATGTAATTTTTACAATTTTAATTGTTACAATACGTTTTGTATGGATATTTATGTGAGCTGCCTTGATGACTTTTTGAGTCGAAAAGAGAAATAGATGAGAGGGAAAAAAATCGGCCGTAGAATCCCCACATCAACCCTACACACGCACTGTCTGAAGGGGGAATCCATCTTTCTGCTCAGTGGTGAAAAAGCAGAGAAAGAACGGCTCTAGTCTACCATCATTTTGTAAAGCCAGCCCTCCTCATATGGCCACGTAGCCACGCCCCTTCCCATCTTTGGCCACCCTCTTTAAAGTGACAGACAATTCAACTCAAATACCTAAGGCTGCAATCCTATATTGTACAGTACACACTTTCCTGGGAGTAAACCCCATTGAACACAATGGGACTTACTTCTGAGTAGACATGCATAGGCTTGTACTGGCATAATACTACGTTGCCATTATTTGTGACTGCAAACCAGGAAGGATATAACATCCCAATGCAATTCGGTGTTGACACTTTTAAAGCTCGTGGTGAGACTCCTGAACCACAACTACACTTCTTTATTGATTGTACAGTAGTTACATGACTGTGCCCACCCACTTTCATCACTGTTTCTAGCACCCCAGCTGTGAGTAGGGTCAAGGTTGCTAAAGGATAACTAATTTGTGACCTTGTTCTTTGCTAAGATCTGTAGAAATTTGCCAAACGCTCTGTTCTTCGCTTGCTGTCCCTGGTGATATATCACATCCATCCAGTGTTTATAGAGCAAGGCGTCTCCCCCCACACACCCCCTCTGGCATCTCTATCATCAGGCCGGTCCTGAGTCCATTTGCAGCTCTTTTTGCCCCCTCCCCCAGAGAAAAAAAGGCTGAAACCTGGACCACATCATCAATTGCCAGGGACCAGAAAACTCTGACACACACATATCCCTTTTGTCAATGCTCCTTTGTGTGCATTACATAAGAACATAAGAAGAGCCCTGCTGGATCAGGCCAAAGGCCCATCTAGTCCAGCTTCCTGTATCACACAGTGGCCCCACCAGATGCCTCAGGGAGCACACAGCCAACAAGATAAATCCTGTTTCCTGCTGCCACTCCCCTGCACCTGGCACAGAAAAAACCTACTTCTAAAACCAGGAGGTTGCTTATGGCTTGTAACCTGTGATGGTCTTGCTGCTTCGGCGGCCAAATGTGAAAAGCAGGGTATAAATATAATAGCCAAATAAATCCAAAGTGCATATTCTCTTGTTCAGTGTCTCTTAGGTTAGAGGAAGGGACAGCGTGACTGGGGTCACCACCCAATACCATCTCCTTGCCGCCGCACATTTTAAAAAGTGACCTTTAGGCTTTTTAACACTATCACACGTTTCCCCAAACCTGGACTTCTGGTTTTATTTAAAGGGACCGTGCAAATGAAGGCGCTCCTTTGTTCACATGGTCTCTTAAATAAAACCAGAAGTTCTGCACTACTGAGTTTTGGAAAACTGCATGATGGAGCATGGTAAGGAAGTGGATGATCTGCTTTTAGCGAGCAAGAAGTGAATCAATGCAGTTCGCACTGGTGGTGGGCTGGGAGGAGGCAACAGCGGTAGACCTGGGGTGAAGAGCACCCCGAATCCACTGCCCTCTTGCCCACCCCCTCCATCTGCCACCGACGCAAGCTGCATCAGGTTACTTTATGGTTGGACTGGTCTGGCAGTGGTTTTTGCAGCAGAAGCACAACAGGAAGAAGACTCTGCTCTGTTATGGAGGCAAGAGCAGAAAGCCAGGCTCCATCCTAGGATTTATCCCAGACTGGGCCAGTCAAGAGACTTTGTACTACCCGCCAATCATGGGGGCCAGTGTTGCATCATCATCATCATGCTGTTACTGTATATCTTTCTCTGCCTGAAGTCAGAGGACTCCGAGACCTGAGCGCAAATAGTTGACAGTAACTTTCTAGGCTAGATTCCAGCCTGAAGATGATAGAGAGATCAAGTGGTTGACTCCATAAGCAGCACTGCTACAAGCAACCCCTGCCCCCTCTCCTCCAGTAACATCAAACAAAATGGATGTTGTGACATCGTCACATTGCAATTTTTTCCACCTCTGCTCCACCTTTTGCTGCTTCCTGTGGGCTGGGCAGCTCAAAATGTGTTGACATAAATACCATGTTTTTCGTTTTACCACTCACTAGTGGAGGAGATATGGGGCGGCTGCTGCTTTCAGCGGTAGCTGTGTGTTGTCTGTATCATTTATTTCTGGCCTCAGGCCCAACGGTTCCTAGTCCACAGTCCCTGTCAGAAATTAACTCTGTGCCTCATATAATCCACATTTTTTCTGAGCACAAACTTGAACAAGGGCCTGAACACACACTACAAGGGCTGTCACCATGGTACTAACTTGGGGGAGGCTCCATCGCACCCTCAGATCTGCACTCTGCCACATCATTTTGTAGGCAAACAAATTAGTTTGCTTTTAAAATGAAATAGATGGAGGAAGACTGGGTGATGCAAGAGGCAGGGGTGGACAGGCTGAGAGAAAAGCAGGGGACTGACAGATTTTTATTGTGATTTTTAAGGATGTTTTAATGTTTAAGGATGTTTTAACATTTATATTGTAAATTATAGTTTTAAATGTGATTTTATGTCTCTGTAAGCTGCTTTGGGTGGCTTTCGGGGAGAAAAGCAGGGTACAAAACAAGTAAATAAATAAAGCATTTTGTGTAGCAGCTTATGAAATGCTCCTTGAAAAATTAATCCATGTTGTTGAGATGAGGGGAACTGCCATTGCTGCTCAGAACTTGATCTGGCTGCTGTTTGAGAGCAAAGCCCTTCATGAATTTTTGTTTTATGTTTTCTTTATTATTAATCTCTTTTGCGTGGAATGTGTGTTATTGGAAAGAAAGGATGTTAGCCAGGGCAAGATCAGGGACAGAATGCAATCTCTCCGCATCTACAATTCCTGACATTGGTACCTGAACCAACATTCTAGCAAAAAAAAAAAGTTTCAGAATAATAAATGGCAACAAATTCCTGGTTCCTTTGGTGAAAATGGAAATCTGGAATGCTGACAATGCCTCATTAAAAAAACAAAAAACCTCATGCTCTCAGTCTCTTCCCCCGGTAGTAGGCAGTTACACATAATGAACTCTAGGTATATAAATCTTAAAGTTGTTTTACAGTCAATTTAAATATTTATGCTTTTAACAGCAGCCAAAGAAACCAAGTATGTTGCTGCTTTCTGTCTTTAATGGATGCTAAGAGCCATCTTAGATGCAAACAGACTTTTCAGTTACAGCTAATCTATTCTCTGGTTTTAAAAATTGAACCTAGTTCAGCTTTGCCATCATCATACGTCAGTACTGATGTCTGAAATGTAATCTCATGAGCGATGGCGGTAAATGTGGCTTATTTTCGCTGATGCATAGGCACACCAAATCCCAATAATTTTAACAAATAATGCCCAAAATATGAATTGACAGGGCAACTAAATGGGACTGTTTGGATTTGGTTCCAGGGACACTGACTTCCGTGAGCCTATGAGTTAGTGAGAGGGGCATTAGTATGGTAGGGTTAGGAAAGCACCTTTTTTCCTGGCAGGGCTCCTCCCCACCGTTGGCAGCTGCTTAACATGGAGAAATAAGAACAATCTTGCTGGATCAAACCAGAGGTTATTACCAAAATTGCCTTTGTTATTGTGGGGAATAGCTTTAAACATGGCAATTTGGAACGTTCAGGATCTTGATACCTGTGTATACCAGAGTTGGGCTTTCACAGAATTCCGTGTTAAATAATATTGAGGACACACGTAGTTACTTTCCAATATTTACTAGATAGTTAGTCAGACTCATACAAAAATACAATAATTCCATCACACACAGACCTAGGAAACTCAGTTAGAACAACAGAGACTTAGCAGGTTTCTTGATTTGTTGTTGTTGTTGTTCAGTCGTTAAGTCGTGTCCGACCCTTCGTGATCCCATGAACCATATCCCGCCAGGCCTTCCTGTCCTCTACTATCTTCCTGAGTTCGCTCATTTTCATGTTCGTTGCATCGGTGATGCTGTCTAACCATCTCATCCTTTGCCTTCCCCTTCTCCTTTTGCCTTCAGTTTTTCCCAGCATAAGAGTCTTCTCCAGAGAGTCCTCTCTTCGCATTAGTTGGCCAAAATATTTGAGTTTCAGCCTTAGTATCTGTCCTTCCAGGGAACAGTCAGGGTTGATTTCATTTAGGATTGACTGATTTGATCTCCTAGCAGTCCAAGGGACTCTCAGGAGTCTTCTCCAGCACCACAGTTCAAAAGCATCTATTCTTCGGCGCTCAGCCTTCCTTATGGTCCAACTCTCGCAACCACACATTGCTACTGGGAACACCATCGCCCTGACTATGCGAACTTTTGTTGGCATGGTGATATCTCTGCTTTTTATTATGCTGTCTAAGTTTGCCATAGCTTTCCTTCCAAGGAGTAAGCGTCTTGATTTGTACATGGGTAATATTTACCTATCCTGGAGAGTTGACCTTGGCTGTAATGCTGTATGAGGGTAGTAATGGCACAAGAACAAGGAAAGAAACAGATTGTCTTTGAACTGATCAGGCTCAGAAGCCTGTAGAGACTAACTGAGAAGTAATGCAAAGAGAAGGGAGGGGGGGTTGCAACAGAGAGGGGGGCAGGGGAGGGAAGGGAGAACAAGATAGAGCTCACCAGTGTCCAAAACACAAGAGAGAGACTGCCAGGCAGTCTTACCTTTTATAGGGAACCAAGCACATGGCCAAGAAAGGGGAGGATACCTTGAGAGGACCAGGTACACAGAAAAAGGGAAGGAGGGCTCCTAGAGTGGACATCCGGTACACCTCTGGGTAAAATTACACAACCAATAGGAAAGTGGGAGGAGGGTGATGGGTTGATCGTCCAGTCGTTAAGGAGACAAAGCAGAGGCTGGGATCAGATAAGTCATTTCAGGTGGCCTGTCTGTTGTCTTCTCCCAGAAACATATTTAGCATATCAGTGTGTGTGTGTGGGGGGGGGGGAATGCAGAGTAGAGTTTGTGAGAGCTTAGACACATGGCAGAAATAGTGGCAGGCAGCTGGTCAGGTTTTTCCCTCATGGCTTCTTGCTTGGGGAGACCTTTCTCCAGCACGGCTCCACTAAACTTGGCGCAGAAACGCGGCGTGGCCCTTGCGTTGCACCATAATACAGTCCAGTTTGGCACATGTTCCATTCTTGCTCACAACCCATTTCAAAAAAGCCTCATGGCAACAAACATTTTCAAAGTCTCTTGGCAACAGTTCTCATTTTAACAGGACACTTCTCATTTTAACAAGGTTCTCATTTTAACAGTTCTCATTTTAACAAGGTCCACCAAGACGAGCATCCTGCTTTCCAGTGGTCAGTCAGATGCTCAAGGGAAGTCCACTAGCAGGGCTTGCAGACCATAGCTGTCTCAGGCTGCTGCCCCCTCCCAGCAACAGGTATGCAGAGGCACAGAGGTGTGGAAAGACTGGAGCGAGCGGAGCAGCGGCTCCAGGCAGCACCGCGGCGCCGGGCAGCGCTGCTCCGCTCGTTCCAGTCTCACGGAGCGCGCGCCCGCCCGGTGATGCGGGCCGTCGCGGGCGGTGGACGCTCCGAGGCTTTCTGAAGGTGGCCGACTGCGTCGCCCGCTATTTATACTCTTTTTTCTGCACATGCGCAGAACGTTTCGCTCGTTCGAAACGTTCTGCGCATGTGCAGAAAAAGAAGTATAAATAGCAGGCGATGCAGTCGGCCACCTTCAGAAAGCCCCGGTCGCCGGTCATGGTGGACACTCCGGGGCTCTCCGAGGGAGAGGGCCTTGGAGCGCCCTGGTAAGCCGGGTCGCCCCCCCTGGAGCGGCGCCCCCCCCCCCGGGGCGGCGCTGCAGCGAATGCTCCAGGCAGCACTTGCTGCTGTTATGCCTCTGCAGAGGCACACTGCCTGTAGCTGTTGTGGCTAATAACTGCTGACATATTTCTACTATGAAATTGTCAAATATAATAATAATAATAATAATAATAATTCCAGTATTTATATACCACCTTTCTTGGTCATTGGATTTCTCCTCTGACTTTAATTCAAGGCGGTTTACACAGGCAGGCAATTCTAAACCAAACTGTTTTTACAGTACAATAAATGTCCTAATCTTTCATAGAATGCTTCTTTCCAGGTGTTTCCTTTCACGGTCTGGCCTCTCGCTGGCATTCACCTCCTACGCGTTGACTGACAGGCAACTCCCCCTCATAGAGTGCCAGCTGCAGCTTCCTCTCTCTCACACAGAGGTTTTTTTGCAGCTTTTTATCAGTGGCGATGGGGTCTCGAAGTACCATCCTTGGCCTTGATCTTCAGGCATGTAAGGCTGCAAGCTCTCCCGACTGAGCCAGACCTCCTGCCCTTTTAAAGCTGTCTGAGTTAGTGGCCGTCACCATATCCTGCTGAAATGAAATTCTTGTCTGTCCTACAGTGCCTTGTTGTTTGGAAACTGTGGACAGGATTGAACGTTATTTTTATTCAGCTGTTTTTTTCTTTTCTATACATGGCGTCTTTGCTCGTAAATCCCAGATCTCAGAAGATTACTGCAGGCCATGAAAGTCTGCGCTCTAAACTGATAACCATCACTTCATTGCATCAGTGTAGTAAGCAGGCTACCCCTCCCCAAATATTTTTATTTCATTCCCCGCTTTCCCCCTGAACCCCCACCTTTTTATCCCATCAAAAGCCATCCAAGATTCACGGAGATACAGTCATTTTTGAACCCCTAGAGAAGCGGCAGCAGCAAAAGTTCACTCTGTACCTATTTAATCCTCATAACCTTCTCTCTCTTTGGAAGTTTCTAAAAAGTGGTATTCCTTTAATTCAAAGCAGTGCATTATCCTAGGAAAATACTGTTTTCTTGAATTCCCTCTAAGGTTATGGCACCGGATCTCTACCAGGGATCAACGGGGTGTCCCTGGGAGAGGGGCCCCTCCACAGAAGGGTCCCCATCCTGACACTTTGGTGGAGTTCTTCTTCAGCAGAGTTCAGAGACTCCTGGTATAGTGCTCATATTCTTGCAGCTAGTAAAAGGCGTGGGGGACTTCCCCACGTGCCCTCTCTGGGGCCCAGGAGGGGAATTGGTAAGTGTGTGGTTTAGCCCCTTTGCCACCCCCCGGCCTGGGCACAGGAGGTTGACTGAAGGCCAGGCGCTGGGAATGCAAAAGGGCATTGGGAGCGGGCCTCCTGCCAAGAATCTGCACGCCCAGGAGTCCAGGGAAACCATTTTAAAACCATAACCTATAGCTTACAACAACCAGCTTCCATTCTGTGATGCTCTTGGAAAAATCTTCCTTCTACCTGGGAAGCCATCCAGGGGCAGGGAAAAAGGGGGTCTCCATGAATATGGGAAATCTTAGGTTAGTGTCACTGCTCCCTGGAAGCTATTCTCTGTGTGACTCATCCCCACTCTTTTGTCTTTCACCCTGCAGTCCTGACTCTGGTGTCTCTCATGCAAATGCCTATCTCCTCAACCATTGTTCTATTACCTAGCCTGCTACATTTAATCTAATCACTCGCTTCCTTCCTTCCTGACTGACAGCATTCACCTGGATGTCCTTCATTGTATACCTGGAGCCAGTGGGGCAGAGACTCATTGAATTGGCACGTTTTACCCATCAATCTGGAAATCCTGTCTTTTGTCTCAACCTGCTACACAAAAGACCCCATTCATAAAACCCCGGAACACCACACCTCGCCTGAGGTGGGGGCCTGATCCTGTCACCCCAGGCATACAACCTTCAAACCCCTCTTCCCATTGGCTACCAGTTCCCATCCCCATTGGTCCCAGCTTACACAAAACACAACACTTCTTATCGGTTCTTTTAATAAAGTTATCTTTTTATTGGCTAAACATTTCAAACACGCTGCTGCTGCTCTCATTGGTGCAAAACTTCAATCCGACCTCCCATTGGCTGTATCAATGTGCACACTTCTTGGATCCATCCCCTCATTGGTTTATCTTCCTATCTCCATGTATTCCAATGTATATTCTGAAATAATGAAATGTATAAAACTGATTGTAAATGATTTATGTGGCGCGCATTCTGCATAGAATCGCGTCCTTGGCTAGCTGAGTAAAAGATCTTTTCTTTTCCAACGTTGGTCTTATCCTGAGCTCATTTTGGCGCCTCTGCAGAATTGCAGATCTCTCTTTCTCTCTCTCTTTTCCGTTTTTGGGGTACCCTCTCCATCTTTTGGAGCCTTGGTGTCAGCTCACCGAATCCTATGAACTAAAGTCACCTGTACCCTTGGGGGTGCTCACTACATCAGTTTACCTGGTGAAGCATTCCCTACCACTTTCACATCCAAGGAAAAACTCCACTGCAAAATGTCTGTGTTGAGTAGCTGTTAAAGGCACCGAAGCTCTGCCAGAAAGAAGTTGAACAAGGAGCTACAGTAGGTGGTGGTTTTGGAACTGTTAGAGGAGAAGAAGAAGCATGCCTAGTAGTGCATTGAGAAGGCAGGGGATGGCACCTGGCAGGTGAGGGGACAGGCAGGGTCCAGCTATGCCAGGTAGCTAAAAGCTGGAACCTGATGAATGTGGGAGCAGAGCTAATCGCAAATACTCCTACCGGGTCAGATATCTCTGCTGCTGATACAGGACGTTGTCCAGGGATGAGAGATGAGTCAGAAGCAAGTCCTTGATGGCACCAGGGCAGGGCTAAATTCGGAATCACCTATTGAACATGTCAGCAGGTGAGTAAAAGGGGTAACCATCTTTCTGTGCAGGCCCAGCATCAGCATGTGGTGTCCTCAGGCGGTTGTCATGACTTCAGCCCGCTGCCAGCCTTTCGGTTGCCCAGGAAGAATTGGGCCTGACCACCATCTTGCCAGCAGCTGCCATTTCGTCCCACAATGCTCCCAAGGTAGCATTGTTCCAGAACTTTATAGAGAAAAAGGGAAACCGCCAGTGGGGGCTGCCATTTTTCCCCACAATGCCCCACATATGTGCAGAACACGTATGTGCAGAACATTGTGAGCACAGAGGAAATGACAACTGCCAGCCAGTGGCTTTGAAGAGAAGTAAAGACTCATTGCTGCTGCTGCTGCTGCTGCTGCTGCTGCTGCCACCCTCAAGCTGAGGACTGGGGGGGGGGAGCCCACTCACAGTGGAGGGGGGGGCCAGCAGCTATATTCCTGATCATGTAAACAAGATTATGGACTGAAGTGTTTAAGACCTGTTCTGGCAGCCCACAACTTGTTTGTATAATAAGTCAGCCATGCCCACTGCAAACGACAAGGCCAGCAGTTCTGCAACATTAATCATGAATTGTCATGAAGCAGAATGGACACAAATTTGTCTCCTTTAGACTCTGCAGGTTTACATCGCTGCAAACGGATCCTTCTGCGGTAGTTGCACATGGGCAGCATTTTCAGACAGCAGCTAGATCAAAGAACTGGAGCATTTTCCTTCGAAGTAGAGGCTAAAACATTCATGGCGCAATCCTGTGTAACCTTGTACTGGTGTAAGTGCAATTACACTGGCATAAGTGCACTTACACCGGTGCATCTACTGTTACTCTGGTGCAAAGTTACACAGGATTGCGCTGTATATCTTACTATATAGATGGTCCATTGCAGTTGTTATGTGCTGGTGGTATCCACTTATTATGATTGCCTTTGGATACTGCTCTATTTGTATGGATTAGTCTGTGCTTTATGTTACTGTTTGCTTACATTCTTCCAGAGTTCCGGAGAAGGTAATACCGTATTGTCCTGAGTATAAGACACACCTGATTATAAGACGCACCCTTAAAGTTTGGTGCTATTAAAAAATTTTTTTAATTAAATCACTGGCATTAAACTACAACAGCCTGATTATAAGACGCACCCCTATTTTAAAAACTTAAATTAGGAGAAAAAAGTGAGTCTAATACTCAGACCAATACGGTAATTTGCATTCTGTTCCAGTTCAGCTAAACTTAAGCATCAGGTATAATTTGAGATTGTTCCATCTTCACAGTGAAAGAAAAAGAGCTTAAATTGTGTTGCTGACATTTTCCTCAGCATCATGTATGCATTGTTGCTATTGGGGTTGGATCATTTTTTTAAAAAATTGCAACCTCTTTTGACACCTCTGGCCAGCAGATGCTCCTGGTCACTTCCTTTCCTTCCAGCTGTTGCTTCTTTGATTCCTGATTCCTTTTTGTTAAAGTGAGGAAGCAAAGAACAATTTGTTCTTAGTAGACATACTGAGAAGCAGAGCAGTCTTAACTGCATCGTGGACCCCTGGGCACCGACGCGATTGCAACCCACTTCCAGTTTTCTGGCGAAAGCATGAGTGGAAGGACCTGAGGCACAGGGGAAACACCTCCTGGGGACCAGCACACCTCTCAGGGAGGTTAACAAGCAACTTTTACAACACGTTTTTCCGCAGCAGTGGTGCGATGGGGCCCCCCTGCACTCAAGGGCCCCCGGGCAACTGCCCAGCATGCCCAGTGGAAAAGACAGCCCTGCTTAGAAGGAATTGTAGCTTTGTTGTTTTGGAAGGGGGCTTGCCAGATCTACCGTGTTTTCCCGAAAATAAGACAGTGTCTTATATTAATTTTGGCTCCCAAAAATGCAGTAGGTCTTATTTTCAGGGAGGTCTTATTTTCCTAACCTGTGGCGAGACACCCCCCCCCCCCCGACACTTACTTTGACCGATTAAAGCTTCATTCTTTCCTGAGGGTGTAAGGCTCTGCAAGGCCTGGAAGGCCTGCACTTGAGTCCTCCACCATAGAGACGACATGCTAGAAAGGCCAGCAACCTTGGAGAGTCTCTCTAGCACGTCGTCTCCATGGTGGAGGACTTGAGTGCAGACCTCCCAGGCCTTGCAGAGCCTTGCACCCTCGGGAAAGAATGAAGCTTAAATCAGTCAAAGTGCCAGGGGGGGGGGGGGTTCGCGTCTGTCTGATGATCCTAGCTAGGTCTTACTTTCGGGGAGGACTTATATTGACGAGTGCCAGCAAAAATCATGCAAAAATGACAGTAGGTCTTATTTTTGGGGGAGGTCTTATTTTCAGGGAAACAGGGTATATACGGGGGAAGGGTGCAGACAGTTGGGTCAATGGATAGAGTCCCTGCTAGGATTATATTGTCTGGGAACTTACTACTATCAGGTCTGTCTTACCCCATCCAGAACCAAATGGAAGGGTCACTAGGCTTACCAGATCCATATGTGAAAGGACCATGAGCTCAGTTCTGGTACTGAAAACAAACTTCTGGGCAGAAGACGTGCTCAGAGATGCACCCTGTCCTTTCACTGTGAGTGTACAGTATACAGTACCTGCTTCTATTTGCTCCAGATTCCACTGAGGGCTCTCACTCACAAAGTAGATCCCACAAGGCTGCTCACCCCCCTTTTTTAATAGTTGTGCAGAATAGAGAATTTCTGCAGTTGCTACTTATCAAAGGACTGATGAGAAAGGCTGTACCTGCCAAAATTCTCTTCTGTTGTTAAAGATGCAAAAACCTGTACACCCAAAGGACCAGGTGGCCAAACTAAGCTGTTCTCATCTTTGCCCTGCTATGGAATTTCTCCACTTTGCTACCTTCTCCACTGATCTTTAGGGAACATCCCGCACAGGTGATGCATAAATGATAAATTGTAGACTGTGAACTGCTCATTGATAGGAGTATGAAACTTTCCCACTAAGAGAGACAGAAACTTGCTAGAGAAATCCTTTATCAGGGTTTGAATGGATCGGAGATTCAACATGTGAATAAGAGTGACATCTGGTGACACAAAAGAGTAATGCCATGCCATGAAACAATTTCAAATTAGTTAATATTGCTTCACATGCCTGAATTGGGGGTGGGGGAGGAACAGAAGTCCAACAGGAGTCGGACATTTAGCTGGCACACATCCAGGTAGCCCCATAGAGGCTGCTGGGGCTTGACATAGGGTAAGGGGATGCAGTCCCCTTACCTCGAGAAGACCTTCAGCAGCCTCCAGCCCCATGCTGGATACAGCGGATCCTGCCTTGGCACTGCTGAATCGCAGTGCGGGGCTTTGAATAGGATTGCACCATAGGTCTAGTTTAGCTCAAAGGGAGTCTAACTCAGCATGTAGTTTTGCTAGAGGGTCAAGCTGAATAATAATAACCATAATATCTGTATTTATGTATTATTATTTTATTTTCTGTATTTATATCCCGCCTTTCTCATCATCAGATTTCTCATCAGATTTATTCAAGGCGGCTTACATAGGCAGGCTATCTTTAGACCTGATAAGGGTCTTTACAATATTGTTCTATTCCTATATAGAACCTTCCATGCTCGAGATGTTTTCCCTTCCGAGTGCAGCCCTCCTTCTGGCTTGTGCTTTGCACTTCCAAGCTTCACAGTCCACCCTCGGACAGTTGCCTTAGATGTTCTCTCTCTAGCTGACTCCTCCGCATTCCACCCTCTCACGACACCTTCTCAGTGTCTTTGCGAGGTTCGTCAGCAGCTTCCGTCTCCCATCCAAGCGGGAACCAAGGTTGACCCTGCTTAGCTTCTTCAGGCAGGGCACCGGCTCAAACCTCCAGGCCACACCTCCGTCTTTCTTGTCGTCAGATTTCTCCTCAGACTTTATTCAAGGCGGTTTACACAGGCAGGCTTTTCTAAACCCCCGTAGGGATTTTTACAATAATTTTCTATTTGCATAGAACCCATTTCCTTTTCCAGCTGTTTCCCTTCAATGGTGTGGCATCTCGCTGGCTGCACACACCTTCTGGGCTTGTCCGACAGCGACTCCTCTCTCCCACAGAGGGTCAGCACAGGCTATCTCAGCTTGTCGGCAGCTTCCGGCCGTCTCGAACTGATCTCATCCCAGCTGTTCTTCGGGCAAGGTGGCAGCTCAACCACTAGGCCACACCTCCTGCTACACGCACAGCACCTTGACCAGCTCTCGAATACGAGTGACAAATGGTGGTTCAAGGCCCACAACCATCCTCACCCCCAAATCCACCCCAAAGTCCCATTTTCACCAGTGCTGCTCTTCCATACCTCTCTTTGCACTTAGTTGGCCAAATTCAGTTCCATGTTCCCCAGGTGCTGACCTTTGCTTTAAAAGACCTCTGTTGTTCAGAGAAGAGAGCTGTCTTTGTAATAATTTTCATATTTACAAACGTAGGGGTTCAATAGATATGGGGTTATTAGTACTCACACAGTTAAGAGAAATATCCCTTTTCTTAAATCTTCTCTACAACGTCATCTATACTGAGGAATTTTAACACACAAATGTATGTTATTCAATTAATTCAAAATCCAGTTAAATAATCCAGTAAAACATCAGTTAACTGATTGATGACAGCTCATTGATCTGATTGATCCTAACCATTAGTAATAATCCACATTACAAGGTCTTGCGAATGTGCCATAAAACAGGAAAATCACATTTTGTTTTTCTAAAAAAAACAAAACAAAAGATGCATCATTTTGTTTTATTATTATTAAAAATACGTACTGTATTTATATACCGCTTTTCAACAACAAAGTTCACAAAGCGGTTTACAGACAAAATCAAATGGCTCCCTGTCCCAAAAGGGCTCACAATCTAAAAAGGATGCAGAACACCACCAGCAAACAGCCACTAGGAAACATACCGTGCTGGGGTGAAGAAGAGGGAGTTACTCTCCTGCTGCTAAATATAAGAGGAGCGCCACTGGGAAAAGTGCCTCTTTGTTGCCCAGATAACAGGGAATAACAAACAGGCTTAAACCTGTTATTCTCTGTTAACTGGGCAAAGAGGCACTAAACCACCAAATTTACCTGGGTGGATGTGAAAATCTTTATGAAATCAGCGGGAGTCGGGACTTTCTTCCCAATAAATAATGATCATGGTGAGTGAGGGCGGCGGCAAACCTTGGAATTGTGCTACACGTGTATGCTAATAGCGCTTGTCTGCAACGCACCACGAGACTTTTGGCTGAAGGAGGATCGGGGCCTCCCTTATTATCATCGCCAACCTTTGCAAACCGGAGAGACCGGACACCCGCGCCGCGCCTGCTCTCGAGGCCGCCCTTCTCTCAACACCGAGCCACGCCACGTGATACACCTCCAAGTCTACGCTGGTTGGCGGCTGCTGGGCAAGGGGCGGGGAGAAGTGGTTTCCTAGGCGACCGCCAGAGGCTGCTGCTACACGCACAGTGCCTTGAGCTGCTCTCGAGGCTCCAGGTGAGTGAATGGCCGCCTGGAGGGAGGGAGGGGCTGCCTGCCAGCTGCCCCGCTTTGGCCCCTTCCTCTATAATAACTCGTCCCTCCCTCTAGCACCCTTACCTCTTCTCCCTTCCTTTTAAGCCCCCCCCCGCTGTGTCCCGCTGCCCACACTCTTTCCTGCGTCCTGTGGATTGGGGGCCATTTTTAGGGGTGCACACTGACTAGGATCTCTTAACTCGGATTAGTTACCCACTGTGGCCCCTTTCCCATGTTTAGAATCAGGGTGGGCTGGCTAAGGGCTCACCCCTGGAAAGGCTTCTGCCTACGTTTCAGAAAGAAAACCCTCCTCTTGGAGGAAGCTGAAAAGGGGCTGAAGGGCTTGGAATGACTGGACATTCTGAGCTGTGTTGTCAGTGATTGTGACAGCAGGAGAATAATCACAAACCTTTGTCGTGGAATGAATGCTGCTCTTGTTTTGGACTGTTTGGGGAGTTCTTTTGGACTATTGTCAATGTGAAACTCTTGCCAGGCCTATCTTTAATTGTTGTCATGTACTGCACTAAATAACAATGATGCTGCTGGATCCTCAGTGCAGAGACCCGGCTGCTCCCACATCCTGTTTGCCACAGTGCTTCAGGGAAGCCCACAGACGTTTCCCAGTGTTGCTCCTCTGCAACTGGTGTTCATACCCTCACTGGACTGGAAGATTGTATTTGGCTGCCATGACTAGTAATGTTGGAAGACTTGTCCTCCCTAAATTTTCCGTCCCCTTAGACGGATTAGGCATCACCACATTTTGGGGCAGCAAACTCCATAAATTCATGAAGTGCTATGTGAAGAAGTAGCTTAGCAAAAATTATGTTGGCATTCTTCTTGTTAGAGTTTTTGTGTATCACTTTGCGACAAAAAAAGTTCATAAAGAGGTTTATATAGTAAAGGAATGGGTTTCCAGTCCCGAAGCGCCTCACAATCTAAAAAGATACAAGGGAGATATCGGCAAACAGCCACTGGAAGGGAAGCTCTGACAGGATGAATAGGGACAGTTGTTCTCCCCCTGTTAAATATAAGAAAACCGCCACTTAAAAAGTGCCTCCTAGCCAAGCTAGCAAGGTTTCTTGTGTATTCAAGATGCTTCACATAAATTATCTCAGTAAATCCCTACAACTGTAAGGTAGATGGATATTTATTTGCTACATTGACAGTGCAGTCCTATATAGAAGTTGTGTCAAAGTTGCTACTATGTCAGCACAACATCTACACAATGTCCATCGTATCCTAAGCCTGTCAAAGGGGAGGGGGAACAAGAGCCCAGGCAGTTGCATCCTGGTGCAGCCCTCCCAGTAACTCCACCAGCATCCATGGAACCCCTCCCACACATACACACACAGAGCCCACTGATCATGGGATGGCAGCCTGATGTTGGCCCCACATTGGCCCTGTGTGCAAACAGCCAATCATTGCAACCAACCTGGCTCCAGTGTTGGCAGCCAGAGAAAGTACTGTCAGGATGAATCAAGCAGGGGGCAGTAGCAGGTGCAGGTTCAATGAGTGGCCATTGCTGGAACAACACTCTTTCCCCCCCCCCCTCCGACTGCTTCTATAGGATTGAGCAATAGCCACTATCAACAACCATGTGGAGATACCCCATATGAAGATGTGTGACACACACAAGGGTGCCACAACACCTTTTCCTGTAGGAGCTTCTGTGACACAGACAGAGACAAAGCAGAGCAGGGCATTCCCCTGCCACTGGAGCCCGAGGAGTCAGAGAACAGGCAGGGCAGATCCTGAACCCTGGTAGCAGAGAGACCCCTCCTCCCTCCCTTGCAGAATCCCAACCTGAGGTCAGCTGAGGTAAGAAACAACTGTGGGGTGGGATCCCTATCTGCTAATCAAGTGAAAGCAAGTGGGATCAGGTCAAAGATTTTGGGCCCAATCCTATCCAAATTTCCAGTACTGATTCAGCCATGCCGATGGGGCATGCGCTGCATCCTGCGTTTGGAGGGCAGTCATGGAGGTCTCCTCAAGGTAAGGGAACATTTGTTCCCTTATGTCGGGGTTGCATTGTGGTTGCATCCAGTAGTGTAACTGGGGGGGGGGCAGCGCATGGGAGGGGACACCTTGCAGACTTAATACGCTGCTCCCCCTCCAGCTATGCTACTGGTTGCCTCGGTACTGGAAAGTTGGATAGGATTGGGCCCTTTATTGCACACAATGGGAAAGAAAATATCTCAGGAAACGTGTTCCCAACTCTGTGTTTACTGAGATAACATATAATTCCGTCCTGTTCCATTGTTGTTTTTATTTTACTTTTCTATTTATTGATTTTACATATAGCGAGATAATGCAACATCAAATTGAACTGAGAGAAACACATGTTTTCCTCATAATCCTCTTTCCAACTTATTCCAAGATTGGTGGATTTTAATGATGAGACTAGTTTTCCAACAGGTAACTCTATTGTCATTCTCACCTTTAGGTCTTCTGCTATCACCATTATGCTAAAATGCTTAGAAAATGATCCAATGTGATACTCAAAACCAGGAGGAAATAATTAAAGAGCTGGTAAGTTTTACCATGTCAATAAAACCATCTTTCATAGCCCAGATCCCATTACAAAAGAATAAATATAGGAGCAAGGAACCCTGAGAATTCTACTTCGAAACAACTTGGAATCTCTCACAGCTAAAGCAACACTCTCATGAAATTACAATTTCCAGGGTTCTTTGGGAAAAGTCACAGCCTTTAAACCTGTCTTAGGTGGGTTGAGGCAGGACAAGTCCAGAGGGTGGCAAAGTTGGACACTGGCTGGAGCTCTCCCAGTTTAAATGACTAGTGTAGACATACTTTCATCCCATAATTTACATAGTTAATTACTGTTTTGGGTCTTAAAAGAGTATGGCCAAACATTTGCCATTTGTGAAAGATTCACAAGCAGGGGACAGTTTCATTATCCATATGGTGATATTCATAGGAATGGTGATAGTCATGAAAGAGAGGTCTGTTAATGACCCTAGCTGTGATGGCCATATGAAATTCCCATATTCAGGATTCTGGGACACAACAGAGGGAGAGGACTATTGCTTTCATGTCCTGCTTCTAGGCGTCTGGTTGGCCACTGTGGCAAGCAGGGTGCTGGGTGAAATGGATCTTTGGTCCGACCCAGCAGGGCTCTTCTGATTTGCTGTTGTGTCTCTGAAAAGGCTGAATGTTTTGCTGACATAACTAATAATCACTGGTGGACCTTTCTTCTATTAAAAATAGCCTCTTTCCTCTATTAGCATTTATGCTAATGGACTTTGCAACATCCTGAGTTCTTTGCAACATCCTGAGATCAGTATTTCTCAAACTGTGGGTCGGAACCCACTTGGTGGGTCGCAACCTGATTTCTGGTGGGTGCCAGGTGATGGAAAAAGTAGATAAGTAATTGCCACAAGCCCTGAGGCTATTCAAAAATTAGATAATTCCTACTTGCCCTTCAAAGAGCTGATCTCCTGCAGGTTGCAAGATAGCTGATAATTACCCTGCAAACAGCTGAGATCCTACAGTTTGCAAGCTTGTGTAAATATATAGAGAGATAAATATTTGAACCAAGTCTGTTAATGACAGGTGGTGGGCGGCCAGTGAAGGCTGGGTCACACATCTAAACCCCTCAAGCCTTGAGGCTATTCGTTAGGGCTGCCTCATTACGAGAAATGGATTGAGGGTTTTTTTACAAATAAATAAATAAAATATTACTTGTAAATAAATATATTATTTCTTTCTAGATCATTTTTTTAAGCCTTGTAAAGCTAGGTGGGTCCCGATAGAGTGTCATTTTAAAAAGTGGGTCCTGGTGCTAAAAAGTTTGAGAACCACTGCCCTAGATGAATAATGCATTGTGTGAAGTACAGTATGTGTTTTTGTTTCTCTTAAGCTTGCTGCTTATCAGAGCTTTTCAGTGGAGGCTCTTCAGAACATTTGCCTTTTGAAAGATCATTTTTCCTTATTCATTTTTTTCTAAATTGCTCACAGTTTTTTTTGAAACGTCAATCTCGGGGCTGACCAAGCCCCCCCCATCCTACACTTGTGACGGTGTGGTGAGTCGTTGCCTCCCCTTGCACGGTGCCTCGCTACCCCCAATGGTGCCCCAATGCGTACACCTCGCCTCCCTTCCCTGGCAGCCCCCTCCTCTGCCACCAGCTCCTCCCACTTCCATTCTCTGCTTTTTTAACATCATGGGACAGGAAATATGTGGAGGGAGGTACCCTAGACCACCTTGGCCCCCACTCTTCTTTCTTCCACACGCTTCCTCTTTCGCTCCCCTGTGCCTTTTCAAAGTTGCAGTGGGGGGGTGTCGTGGAGGCAGCTGCTGCTGGCGCAGGGCTGGGCCAGGGAAGGGGGGCAAGCGGGCTGGAGGACAGAGGAGGCAGTGGGGAGTGAGGCGAGAGGCCAGCAAAGGTGGCTGGCGGGTGGGGCGGAGTCCTGTCAGTCCATTTTCTGTGCTGAGAACAAGTTGGATCAGACTGAACGTCCCACTACCCCAGCGTTCTGTTGGCAATGTTTACAGCAGGGGCCAGCCAGCTGCCTCTGGGGATCCCCCGAGCGAGTGGGGCATCAAGGGAGCAGCCCTCCCCTGCTGTTCGCACATTCAGAGATACCCTGATATTCAGAGGTGCACTGCCTCTAAACCTGGAATTTCCTTTTAGCTCTCATGGCTAGCACCTTTTGACAGTCCTATCCTCCATAAATTTGTCAAAGCCTTTATAAAGCCCCAGCTGTTTCGGACTTTCTTTTGAAGAATTGTAAAGGAAAGCACATGTGAAGTGTTTTCATCCCTAGGATCTTTGGTGTCCAGCAGGTGGCAGTGTCAGCCCAAACATTGTCGTTGACGTCCTAGCTGCATATGGTAAAGACTTGAGTGTCCATCAGTATGTTATGAATTGGATGTGATGTGCACTTATAACTGCTCACTCGTGTGAACTGTATAAACGTGGACTGTATTCACATACATTACTTTGTGGTACCCCACGGTATGGTCCCCTACTGCTGTGGTATGAGTTTGAATGTGAGAGCCATGTGGGCAGGACAAGTCACGTGGCACTATTTGTTACACCCACTTGGCTTTTCTCTCTCTCTCTGAATACATCAGTAAGACTTCCCAGGAGAGAGACGAAGGAACATCCACTTGATGGACCAATTAAAAATGTGCTTCCAATTAAAAACTCACTGGATAATTTTGAGCCAGTCACTATCTTTCAGCCTAATGTGTACCCCACAGGGTTCTTATGATGATAAAATGGGAGGGGGATAACCTTCTATGCCACCCTGAGCTCCTTTGAGAAAGAGTGGGATCAAAATGTAATAGTAATAGTAATAGTAATAGTAATAGTAATAGTAATAGTAATAGTAATAGTAATAGTAATAGTAATAATAAATAATCCAACACCTGGGCTCCCAGGAAATCCACATGACTACCTTTTCCTACATGAACCTGCCTACCAGTGCCTCTGCCATTGTAGATCTATTTTGATTTATCCCCAAAATGGATATGCTGCCCTTCAATAAAATACTGTAGTGAGGTTTATAAGTTAAAACCATAAAATACAACACAAAGGGGGGGGGGAATCAACCCTAAAATAATGCTGATAAAAGCAGCATTGAAGCAATTCAGTAAAGAATTAAAAGGCCTGGGGAACTAAAAAGGGTTTCACTTAGTGTCAAAAGGGCATCAGCATGGGTGCCAGGCAAGCCTCCCTGGGGAAAGCATTCCGCAAATGGGCACCACCACCAAAAAGGCCTTCCCCCAGTTGCCACCTGCCTCACCTCAGATGGTGCGTATGCCTGGAGGAATGCCTCTAGAAATTACTTTTTATTAAATGTTCTTCTGTATTGTAAGCCACCTTGAGGCTGTTGGGTGAATGACGGGATAAAAATGCTTTAAATCTATGGCTCCCAAACTTATGCTGCCTGGGCCACATCACTCAGAGTTGCGTGTGTGCAGAGGCGTATTTAGGGCAGAGCAGGCGGAGCACCTGCTCTGGGCGCCATCGGGGCGCCCCGCTGCTTCGCCCGCGAGTCGGACTCGGACTCGGACTCGGACTCGAGTCCGAGTCTGACTCGGGCCGGCCCCCTCAATCGGGAGAGCCGGCTGGGGACGTCTTCCCCGGCCGGCTGCCCGGGGCCTTCTAAGGAAGGCCCGCTGCGCAATTGTTTGCGCATGCTCAGACTGTTACTGAGGGAAAAGGGCTTTCCTTTTCAGAGATACCCTGAGGGAAAACAATTGCGCAGCGGGCCTTCCTTAGAAGACCCCGGGCAGCCGGCCGGGGAAGACGTCCCCAGCCGGCTCTCCCGATTGGGGGGGGGTCTCGCCAGGTCGCCCCCTCCCAGAGCGCGCCCCTCCCTCCCGGAGCGCGCCCCTCCCTCCCCTTTAATTATACGGGCGCCTCCCCCCGTGCTCCGGGCGCCAAGGGAGGCGGTTACGCCTCTGCGTTTGTGCGTGCGCGTGCATGTGCGTGTGTGTGTGTGTGTGTGTGGTGTGTGTGTGTGAGAATTCCAGAACACATCACATACATTTTGTACATCGCTGTAAGCATTTCCAGAATACAAGAATAATATTTGCAGTTCTGAGGCTGCCCTGTCTCTTGACTCTCAGCGAGAGCAACTCAGTCCAGCAGGAGAAAGGTTTGTGTTGTGCGTGTGTGTGTGTGTGTGTGATTATAATTGTTGTTAGTCACCTTGGTTTCTTTTAGAAAGGCAGGATATAATATTTTTTTAATAAATAAGATAAATAATGCCGCTGGGTTCTGGACTGGTCAAAATGAGTAGAAAGATCTAATGCGGCCTGTGGACCATTGTTTAGGGCCCTCTGCTTTAAATAAAGAAATGAAATATTCACATAAATACTTCCGCAATGTGGGATTGCATCCGGGGGAGGGGTTCTACAGGAGAGTGGCCCTTGCTTATGTACTCTTCACCCATATGTGCACAATGCTGTCACACACGCACCCCAAGAGTATTGCATCCAGTAAACATGCCTCTCCCCCTCTCTCTGTAGTTTTGTTACCTTTGCTCTCTTGCTACTTCCCTTCCACATTTAGATGGAAAGGCCCTTGGTGCAAGAACTTGTCTTTTGCTTATTTATTTAAATGATTTCTACCCCACCTTTCCCTCTGAATAAACCGAGCGCTCAAGGCAGTAGGCAACATAGAAAAAACATTGGCGCTGTGATATGAACAAAATATGGAGTTCGGTAATAATAAAAACCATTTACAGAGCAAACTGTGTATATCTACTCCAAAGTTCAATGGGACATACTCCCAGGAAAGCCCTTGTTGATTAATTCATTAGAATAGCCAATTAGAAATCTTTTGATCAATTAAAAAGGTGCCCCTGATTAACTGGAAAGCAGGGTTTTTTTAAGTTAATTATTTCTACTGTCAGTACTTGCAAATCTATGGTAAGTGCCTTCTCAGAAGAGGCATTCTCCATCTCTCTCAAGGGAGGTCATGCCTCTTTCCAAGATGGCCTGCTGTGACAGTTGTATGCATGATCTAAAAGAGAAAATGGGGTGGGGGTGTCTTCAGAAATATTCTTTTATGCATGTGTAGATGATGCAGATTTAATTATGAATTACCCTGATGAATTGATTAAAATGTATATGATTAGAATGCGGCGGCCTGTGTGGTCACTGGAGGTAGGCGGTTCGACTCCGTCGGGCCGCTCCTCCGACAGCTGCACTGGCTGCCGATTCGTTTCCGGGCCCAATTCAAAGTGCTGGTTTTGACCTTCAAAGCCCTATACAGCTTGGGGCCAGGATATTTGAGAGACCGCCTTCTTCTATATACTCCGGCTCGTCTCCTTAGATCATCAGAGAAGGCCCTTTTGCGGGTGCCGTCGCCCAAGGAGGTGCGAGGGGCGGCGGCCAGAAACAGGGCCTTCTCAGTAGTGGCATCAACCTTATGGAATTCCCTCCCCTTTGACCTACGAACTGCTCCCTCTTTGGACACTTTCCGGCGAGGCCTAAAAACCTTCTTGTTCAAAGAAGCCTTCTGAGCCCCTGCCTTTTTTAACATCCTGCTGGTACAGGTGGGGGTCCTGCTGTTTTTATGCTCCTGCTCTGATTGTAGCCATGATCTTTTAAATTGTTTTTAGACACTGTTTTTATTAATTTTTATTGATTGTTTTTACTGGTTTTTTTATACTGTGGTTTTTTTGTATGTATTTTTTTCTGTTGTAAGCCTCCTTGGGTCCCTTCGGGGAGAAAGGCGGGATAAAAATACTGTAAATAAAATAAATAAATGATTAAGATTTCTGTGACTGAGTGACATTGTTAATTGTTTATCACATTGGAAAAGAATAATAGCTTTGTTGTTTCTCTCTTCCCCACTCCCTGCCCCCAGTGCACTTGCAATGGACTACCTTATGACAAAATTGAGCAAGAGGGATCTATCGTGAAGAGCCTGGAGATGTTTTTCTCAGGCTACCCCAAAATAGTCGGACTGTCGTATTTCCCCAATCTAATGAGACTGACTCTTGTGAGACAGAGCATCCCACAGATTACTGACCTGTGGCACTGCCCGCTACTTAGAGAGCTCTGGGTGGCTGAGTGTTGCTTGACAGTAAGTACAGCTCTTTTTTCCTTTTATCCTTTGCCCCCCACTACTAACAGTTCTCTATCCATCTGCCAGCTGAGGACAAGACTTCATGCGTCTAACGAAGTGAACTCTAGTCAATGAAAGCTGATGCAGTGATACATCTGGCGGAGTTTAAGCTGCTACAAGCCTCTTTATTACTTCCATTTGATCAAGTATGACTGACTTAGATTTTGGAGATCTCAGTTCAAAGCACCACTCAGACATTTTTTTTTAGGAATATTTATATACTGTACTGCTTTTCAACAACAACAACAACAACAAATCGCAAAGCAGTTTACATAACAAAATAAATAAATAACTGGCTCCCTGACCCAAAAGGGCTCATAATCTAAAAAGATGCAGAAGAAACGCCAGCAAAGAGCCACTGGAAAAGAAACTATGCTAGGGTAATGGATGAATGTAGTTGATTCATTAGTACTATAAAATGAGAATGCTAGCAATCTGGCAAGCAGCAGTTTGTGAAGTTTAATAAAAGAATAATAGTTGTAAAATGTTGCATATTTTAAAAAGCAACCCCCAAACCTCCTAACCTTTTGGAAATAACAATTGCCTCTACCCTATTCTTATACCCATATGTTATACCAATTGCTTCCTGACCTGTCCTTGATGAACAAACCGATCTCTTCCATACATTTTGTAGCTCTAATTTTGCTTTTTTTTTGTTAATTTGCTTTTGAAGGGAGCATTCATCTGAAGGTGTCATTGGTTAGTGAAATTGGTGGGAATATACTCATGAAGGTAATTTCACTCAGGAGTGCACTTTCTTCTGTGATTGCCTAAAAATAATTCATGATTTCCTCCTTTACAGAAAATTGATGGTATAAAACAATGTGTTCATTTGCAAAAGCTTTACCTCTATTGCAATATGATCCCAAGAATTGAAAATCTGGAGACTCTGACAAAGTTGGAGGTTGTTTGGCTCAATGGCAACCAGATTAAAGAAATAGAGGTAAGTTTAGAGATTTTGGCCATCGATTCCCTTCGGTCTTCTCTATTGACTTCTCTATTGAGCAAAGGGGAGAAAAGGTAATGCACGCAACTGTTCAGAATGGTGCTAGTAAGGGCAGAACGACACCTTGATTCCACACAAGAGCCCGTGAGCTCTTACTTAAGACTTTTCTGCAATTTGCTGGAAGCGAAATTAAAACAAAGGTTCCACTTAGCATTCAGTATAGCACCAGATTAGCAATATTAAGTCAATGACACACCTCCCGCAGCATGGTGCGGCGTGAAGCGAGGCGAAGAGGAGCTGCAGTTTCCTTTCATTACCCCAAAATGTCACAAATAAGGTTGGAAATAACATATTGATGTTTCCCTGCATGGAAAATGCAATTTTCCGTGAATATCTACACAAGCTGGGAGAAAATGATTGGGAACTTTCTGAACAAACGGATAATACTGTTTATGTGCTCCCTACACAAATGCACTGTTGGCTGGAGGCGAATCATAGTTTTTAAAAGAAATTGAAAGTAGCACGAGAGATGTTTTACTTCCCATGGTGCAGGACTTGCACACTTCTTTTCTCCCACTGCCACAGTTGGTGCCCCAGGGTCCCCTGGGCCCTGAATGGGCCCTTCCATGCAGCTCTCCTGCCCCAGCTCAGTCTTCCTCCCCTGCCGTTTACATCTCCCGCCCCAGCTCAGCCTCTTCTCCCCATTTCCAGCTTGCCTTGCCTTTCCCTGGCTTGCCTCTCCCCTCAACGTACCTGGGACCTGAATGACTCTCTCCACAGGTGAGCCAGGTGTTTCTCTGCTCCCACCCTCCAGTGCTCCCAGGTAGTGGTTCTTCTCCCTGGGATCTACTGAACACATTGGTTGCTGGGGAAGGCAGAGAGGAGAATGTGTTGGAGCACTTCCATCTCCCTCCCATCCTCAGTGACTGGCTAATAGGAGTGATTGACTGCCGCAGAATTTGTGCCAGCCTAAAAGGCCTTCTTTAAAATGTAAAATTGCATGGGGTATTCTAGATTTTAATCACTCTATGTTTGTCACACATAAAGTTAAGATCTAGAGTGTGCCTCTGACACTGCCCACTGTTGCTCGTCGTCAGGCTTTGCGAGTCTTTGAAGCTTATGTAGCAGAAGTGGATATGGGAAGTGCACCAGAAACAGCAAGCCCACTGTCAGTTCTTGAAGAAAGTGACTGTCCCCAACCACTATCTGGTAAAGCACTCAAAGAGGGTGTTCTGTTTCCAGAACCTCACTCAGACCGGTGTCCTTTGCTGGCGTCCAGAGTGGTGTCCTCACTCAGACTGGTGCAGCCCCCGTATCCGCAGACTGGTGCGGCCCCCGTATCCGCAGGGTGTAGCTACGCCCCTGTCCTTTGCACTACTGTACACTTCACTTATGAGTTTCACTTATGAGGGAACTCTGGGAATTTATATACAGTAGTTAGATTTTTATCCCAGCTTTCAGCCTCCCATCCATTACAATGCACATTACAATGCACAATACAATGACAAAAAACACAAAAACATGAGCTCCTTTCTCTGTTCTCCTCCTCCTCATACAGCAATTCATGCCTCATCATGGCCACTATGAGGACGGAGGGAGAGCCACAGCCCAAACTTTTTCTAGTTTGTAAGAATTGTTGTTTGGGGTGGAGGAGGCTATACTGTAGATCAGGGGTGGCCAAACTTGCTTATCAGTGCAATCCTAACCAACTTTCCAGTGCCAGTGTAGCCGTGCCAACAGGGCACACACTGCATTTTACAGTGCAGGGGCAGTTATGGAGGCCTTGTCAAGGTGAGGGAACATTTGTTCCCTTACCTCGGGGCTGCATTGCAGCTGCACCAGTGCTGGAAAGCTGGTTAGGATTGCGCTGTAATGTAAGAGCCACATACGATAAACCTCAGATGTTTAAGAGCTGCAATATTTAAGAAGCATTTAAATTCTTAAATATATTTACTCACTATGAACATTAAACTTCCGTTTTAATCCAGTGGACTCTCAGTTTATACCTGGTAAATAATTTAAAGCTTGAACATTTTTTACTACTTTTTATATTAATTATGATGCAAAATGGAGCTCAGCCTGCATATTTCTGCCAGCTGCACATTATATATCAAAGAGCCGCTTGTGGCTTGCGAGCTGCAGCTTGGCCATCCCTGCTATAGATCATTAGCACTGAATTCTCATTCCCTCACCAATCAGGATTCTTTAGCGAAGGCCATTACTGTAAAAGTGGTATAAAAGCAAGGGAACCCTGCTCTGAATTGTGAAGAACTAAGGAACGCAGCTTATTTGATAAAAGTTTCTAGAAGGGAAGCCTTGTTAGTCTGTTGCCATGAGAAAAGTAAATGGTCTTCTGGCACCTTAAAAACTCACAGATTTATCATGTCATATTGCTTTAGTGATGTTTCCAAAAGCATTTGTTATATAGATTAGCATCTGTCATTTCTAAAGAATTCAGGCTGATTGAGAAAGAACCAGGTTTTTTTTTCCCAGTCAGCTCTCGCCTTCCCACAGTCCTTCATAATCATACGTTTTTCAAGTAATCCTTCATAATCATAAGCTGTAATATTATCTGACTCTAAAGACACCTTTCTATAATGTTTACAGGGGCTGAACACTCTGCAGAAGTTGAAGGATCTTAATCTTGCAGATAATTTTATTAGTAGAATTGGTAAGCAATTATTTAAAAATGCCAAGTAATATTTTGCACAACTCGTTTTGCTGTTGTGGAAAGTGGAACAAAGACAACTGGGGAAAGGCTTGCTGTCAGCGTTCAGCTATCTAAATGGAGAGTCAGAAAGAAGATGGAAATCTGAGCTTGAGCATGTTCTGGAGGCACTGCGCTGGCTTCTAATAGCCCAAATGAGGGGATTTTAACTTCTTGTTAGTACACAGTTTCTTTAAAAGGATTGTTTCCTTTTTTTAAAAAAATGCACTTATTGCAGTTATTGCAATAACTTATGCACTTATTGCAGCGCAATCCTAACCAACATTCCAGCACCGGTGTAGCCATACCAACGGGGTGGACACTGCATTTTGCATTGCAGGGGCAATCATGGAAGCCTCTTCAAGGTGAGGGCTCTGCATTGCAGCTGCACCGGCACTGGAAAGTTGGTTAGGATTGCGCTAAGGAGCTCAGGATGGTTAAGAGGTTCTTCCCCTCCCCACTATACTGTCATTTCTGCGAGGTAGGGTGACCTAAGAGAGGGCATCTGGCCCAAGGACATCTTTGTGTTTATGTGGGGATTTTAAGCGGAGTCTTCCTGGTCTAAGGCCCGTAAAGGGCCTCATGCTGCTGGAACACCAGTTCACTTACCTCCTCCTCTTCCTTCCTCCTGATGCCACCACTCTCCTTCCTTCCTTCCTTCCTTCCTTCCTTCCTTCCTTCCTTCCTTCCTTCCTTCCTTCCTTCCTTCCTTGACTTTTTCACCTCCGGAATGATTAAGCTGCTTTTAACAGTGTATTTATATATGTCCCCACGCTTGTGACCAGTACCTCGGTTTTATTCTTTACTTCACTCGTGTTTTTTGCCATGGCTGTATACCCGTCTCCCATAGAACATTCTTTGATTGAGCTGCTGCTGGTCTCACTGGGCCTCATTAGAAGGCTGGAGCTGCGGAAGGGGCAACCAAGCCAGTGCCTGATATTGGAAGGGTGCACAGGACGGCTTCCCCAGCTGATGTTAAGAATAGGCAGGTTCCTATGGGAGAAGACAGTCCTTCAGGCGTTTGTAGGTGGACCTTGCATGGGAGATCCACAATCAAGAGACATGGGGCCCAATCCTATCCAATGCAGCCATGCCAATCGGGCATGTGCTGCATCCTGCAGTGGGGGGGGGGCAGTCCTAGAGGCCTCCTCAAGTTAGGGGAAGGTTTGTTCTATTACCTCGGGGCTGCATTGGAGCTGGAAAGTTGGATAGGATTTGGCCCTCTGTGTATACAGTATTATTCCTCCCTTCATAGTTGTTGTTCCATTGGATCAGAACAGGCCTTCATATAGTGTAACTAGCCCAGAGCCCTTGGAATAGACAGAGCATGGAGTAAAATACATGAACAGAAACACACATTGCTTCACAGTATTTTCTTCCTGTTATATTTTAGGAAATTGCTTGGACAACATTGGAAAAATAGCAAAATTAAATCTGTCAGGGAACAGAATATGCTCATTGAAGGTATGTGTTGGGTTTTCAATGCCATTTAATAGGTTTTCTTGGTTGCCTCCCATGTTTCCTACATGGACATAAAAGCCTGTTCATCCCATTAATGCTGCTTCACATCTATATAGTGCTACAAAGTATTCTGAGCACTTAACATGCCCTGAGATAGTCCTTGCCACAGTCCTGTGAGGTTGCAGTATTAATATCCTCGTATTGCAGATGAGAGGGGGGCTGAAAGACGAGCTGCTCATCTCAGGTCGCAGTGTGAATTTATGGACGAGGTGAGACATGAAGCAGAAGCTTTCGATTTCAAAGCTCAGTCTCTTGGATTAGATTAGATCTTAATTTGGATTTCTCCTTCCTGCAAAAATTGGACTCAAAGTAGTTAACAAAACATAAATCATCATCGTCCATCATCGTCGTCATCATCACCATCATTCTGTTTAATGGATATGACATCAGGAGATCTGTGCTGGGCAGCACAATCCTGCCTAAGTATCCGGCAGCCGGCCGAGGGGCCGGCCGCCGGATCCTATCCACGTTCCAGGCCGATTGTGATCAGCCCGGAGGTCTACACAGGGGAAGGAGACCAATGTTCCCTGGTGTAGCGCGGCCCGGGAAGGGGACAGGGATATGGAGGCCACCATCTTTCCCCCAGGCCGGCTCAGCCAATAGCCCCCCTCCCTCGCCGTCTGGACCGCCCCCGCCGGGGGGATCCCTTACCTACTCCAGCGGCGGCGGCGCTTCTTGATCTGGTGGCAGAGTGAGGGCAGCCAGCCTCTGCGCCGGCCGCCCTTACTCTAAAGTCGTTGCAAATGATCTTTACTGCACGTTTGTGATGGCTTCAAATGGTGGAGCACTCGCTCCGCCGTTTGCGACTTCGACTGGATTGCGTTCTGAGTCTCCCACAGTTTTTTGAAAAGGTAAACACAGCTATTTTGTGTGCGTGTGTGTAAGTGGTTTAGTGAAGACTGTGACTGGGGGAAGAAGGTGGGCTATTTGTCCCTCAGGGAAAAAACTATACAGTATTGGCAACACTGGTTAATAGAGATGTGAAGGCCTGGAAAAAAATCCAGCAGCTCCATCTCTAGTACTGGATTGATTGTTTTAATGATGCTAAGGCATTTATACTTCTAAGGGTCCAATCCTATGCTTGGCCAGCCTGTGTGATGCAGCGCCAATGCAGCCTCTGCTGTGTCCTGCAGGCCGGCCAGGGACCAGGCAGCAGCAGAGATGTAAGTAAAGAAATGTTTTACTTACCTCCCCCACCACTCTCTGGTCCCCAATGGGCCTACTTGGATCTATGCCAGCTCTTTTGCTGGCATAAATATAGCAAACAGTACAATTGTAAGTACTAACTAAATTACACATAATGCATTTGAAAGTAATAAGCTAACTTTAGAACTGATAGGGAAATAAGTGGTATTGTACATATTTCAGTTTTTCATAAAATAAACATTTTTTTCTAAATGGAGAAAAAAATCTCCCCCCCCCCTTCAACGTTTCCAGGTATTTTCTATCTCTACCTGTGAATAGTTTCACGATAGCCTTGAATTGTGGAGTATAGTTGAAGGGTATGTATAGAGGATGAGCCAAAAGTTCTCACAAAAGAACTTGGGATCTAAATGGGGGACAGCAGGTTTCCTGAAGTGGTTTTCTCCTCCATGGCCCACCCTTGTTTCGTGCCACCTGTCTCGGAGCAGTGCAGCATTGTTTTGAGGGGACTTCTGGTACTGGCCGCATATCGGAGTTCAGTGTGGTGTAGTAGGGCAATGTGCTGAAAATGGGTCTCGATCAAGAAGACTCTTCTTCCCCCTCAAGACTTCTCTGAATGATTAAACACAGATTATCCCTCCCTAAAAATTAAATGTATTCTGAATGTGGTGTTGTTGTGTTCCATTTTTTTTAAAAAAGGAAATTACCCATTTGGCAAGACTACCTCATTTAACAGATCTATGTCTGAATGACCCCCAATATGAGCCCAACCCAGTTTGTCTTCTTTGCAATTATGCAACACACATGCTGTATCATATTCCTCAGCTTCAAAGGCTTGACACTTATGATGTTTCTTCTAAACAGATCAAGGAACTGGCAGAGGTGGGTGCAACATTTTAAAATTATTTTATAAATAGAGCCTAATTAACAAAGTCATGCTCAACCAATCGTAGGAGTTTTAATTGAGTAATCAATAAATCTGCATATGAACCTCCCCATTATTCTAAGAAATAAAAAGCATACTTTGTTTTTAGATGATGCACGCCCATATCGCACCAAGCATTGTCTGAGAAAAGGGACCTACTTCTGATTAAACATGTATAGGATTGCACTGTTAGTTTCTTATTTGCTAATGTTTGCTGTGTCCAACAGCCTGTGTGCAAATTTGTAACCTGTATTAGTTGTCAACTTATATTTGATGTTGTTTGCTAAATTTAAATAGTGTTTGTCCCCATTGTCTAGGTGCATCATTTCTTCACATTTTTATTCCAAGCCAGTCTGATTTTCAGACTCTAGAGCAGGGGTGTCAAACTCGTTTCATACAGCAGGCCAAATAGCATTCATGGTGCCTGCTGAGGGCCAGAAGGAACATCATTAAGCAGGAAGTGAAGTCATTAAGCAGATGATGGGCAGAAATAAGCACTTTGTTCTCGTGTAGGAACTCATTAACTGCAAATGAGACAAGAGAAAATATGCATATCTTGATGATGTTTTCAAGATGTGGGAGAGCCCAGTTATTACTCTGGGAAAGCCCAGTTATCCTGTGGACCAAATAAAGAGCTTCCATGGGCCATATCTGGCCTGCGGGCCTTATGTTTGACACCCCTGCTCTAGACAGTTCACTTTAGTATCCGTTAGACATGTATAACATATTGGAACTGGAGTAAGTAGTTTTGAAAAGCCCTCTAACAGCACACATAGTTACTTAAATATGAAAGTATTTCAGGATTGTTATGTTTTTTGCGTCTAATGCCTGTTAACATTTAGAGGCCTTCATGGGATGAAGAATATTATTTATTGTTTGGGCTTTCCTTTATCTTTGAAGACAACGGTGCTTAAAAAAGCGATGTACTACAATATGCGAATCAAGAGCGTTCATAGACAGCTCAATGAGGAGCTTGAGAAGCTGAAAGAAAGGAAGTACAAGCTTCAGAAGCTGCCAGAAGATCGAATTAAGCACTTCAGCTGCAGCATAAAGCATGTAAGCAATGCAGTTCGGAGCTCCAGTGAAGTGAGGTCTGGTTAAGTCCTGCTGCTGCTGCTGCTGCTGCTTCTAAGCCACGCACTGGCCAGGACTTTGTCTCCCACGAGCAGCTCTCCTCTTGCAAGTGCCTGCTGGGCTGCCCACATCTGCCTTCCCAGGATTCCATGCAGGAGTGAGCTTCCCCACCCTTTTGTGGCCATTGGATGTGGTGAGGCGCAGTGCTTGTGCAGAGTCACCTCCCACATTCTCGGTCAAAGCAAAGCGACGTCTTTGTCCAACCCTTCCATTGATGTACACCAGCTGATTCCTGTGTCTCTTATTCCCTGGTAGTGTACTGGCTCCAGACCTTCCCTACTTGTAAATACGTATGGCTTATTTGAACTGACTGCTAAGTGATTGTGTCTAGATCCATATGCACATGTTCATGGCTGAACACAGTGATAGAGTGTAGTTGGAAGCTACCTGCAGTGTGTGTGTGGGAGGGGTCTTTTATTTCATTTCTTTCCCACCTTTCAGTCCAGAAGGATCCTGAAGATGGCTTACATAAAGCAATATCATACAGCAATGTTGTTGTTGCTTCTACCCGCTCTGGCACATGGTGTTGTCCTGGGAGCTCATCCTCTCTTCCCTCCAAGACTCCAGGTGTTTTTGCTGTCCGCAGGCAGAGGGAAGCAGGTATGGTATCTATGCTGGCTGGGTTTTGAACAAGGCAACAGAAAAGCCAACCACCATCACGCCACAGCTCACTCAATCCGCAGCCAGGAGCAGAAGCTGTAGAGTGATAGCAGTTGGCTCTGTGGTTGATTAGGTGTCTCGTTCAAAATCCAGTCCTTGTAGGTGTGATCTGACTGCAATACAGGGTGCAGGGTGCACATCATCCCCCTGTACAAACATGACATGGATGGTGGGCAGGTCTGATGAACACTATCTGAATCAATTTCTTGTAGTAACCTTCATGGCCCGCTATTACACACCAATGCTTCACAGGTACGGGATTTGACGCCATGTAGTCCGCTCGAAGTATTTAATAATTTCAAAACACGCCGCGGGTTTCCAACAGGCAGTCGCATGCGTGGTAAAAATATCAAAAAATCCGAGGATCGCAAAGAATACCCAACGTTTCGTTCTATCCTTAGAACATCTTCCAGGGGTAAAAAACAATCACAGAGATTGTAGGTGAAGTTGTCCAGCCTCACCACAGGTCCGTTTAAATTACAAAAAAGCGCGGGAACCCGCTGGTTATTCAAAAGCGGAAATGACCCGACATGACCGCTTCAGCTGTCAAATCAAAGCCGCTGCGCTCCGCTATTTTCTTGTATCCTGATCTTCTTTCCTATGCAATATAGGCAACCTCTGGAAAACTCTTGAATCGTCAACAGGATCTGACATTAGCCAACCGCATCTGGTTGCCTATATTGCATAGGAAAGAAGATCGGGATACAAGAAAATAGCGGAGCGCAGCGGCTTTGATTTGACAGCTGAAGCGGTCATGTCGGGTCATTTCCGCTTTCGAATAACCAGCGGGTTCCCGCGCTTTTTTGTAATTTAAACGGACCTGTGGAGAGGCTGGACAACTTCACCTACAATCTCTGTGATTGTTTTTTACCCCTGGAAGATGTTCTAAGGATAGAACGAAACGTTGGGTATTCTTTGCGATCCTCGGATTTTTTGATATTTTTACCACGCATGCGACTGCCTGTTGGAAACCCGCGGCGTGTTTTGAAATTATTAAATACTTCGAGTGGACTACATGGCGTCAAATCCCGTACCTGTGAAGCATTGGTACGATCTGAATCCCTTTGTGATATGTAGCCTCAAGCGTTCACATAGGGTTCAGGGCAGCAGTCAGAGAAAAGAGAAGGAATTTCAAAGCCACATGACATGACACAACTAGAATCTTATTGAAGGTCTCAAGTACGAGAAGTGTCTTGTAGTTATTTATAACCCAAGCCATTTTGGGGTTGGTTAGAAAAAGCAACACCCTAAAATAAAATTTGAGCAAATTGTCTGACATTTCCCCATCTTTTCCTGATTTAACCCTGAACCGCAAAGAGAGAACCTTGAACCCCAAACCTTGAACCCCAAAGACCTGCCTCCAAGAGAGGTAGGCCTTATAATCCTTTTGCAAGTTGCTCTGGACTTAAGTAATACTAATATTGCCATGTTTTCACATATTCCTTTCATACGTTGTGGCTGAGCCCCAATGCATTTGTTGTTTTGTTTAATAGATGGAACGTGATCTGGCAGAAATGCAGACATCTGGCAAAATACAGGCTAGTAGATCTATTTTGAGCAGAGACTCTGAATGTGAAAAATCAGATGGGGACTGTGACAGTACAGATGAGGCCCCTGAGGAAGCCAGTCTCGAGGAGCGGTATTGTCACAAATTAGATGCCCTCCGAAAAAGAATAACCTTCTGGAACAGGAAACTAGAGGAGTGCGTATGTCTTGTGAAATGTACAAGGGCTGCTGTTTGAATGGGCCTCACCAGTCATTGGTTGTCCTCTAGGGTTCTTCTTGGGGTGAGATATAGTGCGGGCCTTGGGCTTACACGCTCTGCCCCTTCCTCATTGTCCATCCCCCCACTGGAGGAGCTGGAGCCCAAAATCCCTGCATTTATTTGAAAGGCTGTGTTATTCTGGAGGGGGAGGGACTCAGAAGCACTCCTCCAGGCCTAAAGGACAGGGGAAATTGGTGCCAAATATTCAGAACCTAAGTAAAAGCTGGGCAGCCCAATCCTATCCTCCCTCAGCATAGGGTGTTCAGTGTGGGCTGCATGGCCCACACTGAGTTCTATCTGAGGAAGTGCCTGCCTGGAGGTCTACTCGGGGTAAGCAGGCATTTGCCCGCTTACCCCGGGTAAACCCCCAGTCCCCGCAATGGGGCTACTCGGTTCTCCACTAGCTCTTTAGCTGGTGTAGAACTGAGCAGCACCATGTCAGGGCTCAAGGCTTAGGAGGGAGGATAGGACACGGCATCTGATGAGGAAGCTGGTCCCACCCCCCTCCCAGGCCCGATCTGCCCCCTCCCTCCCCCGCCTCATTAATGCCCAGCCCCTGCCCTGGCCTTCGCCATCCGAGCCCCCATGCCCACCTGCGGCCAACCTACCTGCTCCCTGGCGCTGTTTGCTGGCTTCGGTGGCAGTGGGCCTGCACAGGCCTTTCCGCCGGTGCCACCTACTCTCATGTCATCGCAAACGTGTTTTGCGGCACATTGCAACACTCGGCACCAGGCTGCAGCACCGGTACTAGCACACAGTAGGATTGTGCCATTATTTATTTAAAGTTGGAGTATTTAGTTGCATTGCACATTGATGCCATTATTTAGCGTTGCAATGTGTCATATAGTTGATTGATTAGAAGGTGCCCCTGATTAATCAGGAAGCAGATCTTTGTTCAAAACATTAATTCTTTTTAATGTAACTACTTGCAAATCAATGGCTGAGGCAATTATTTTGTCCTTTCCACAAGGAGGGATTTATTTGTTGCATTTTTGGAGGTGGCTCCTGCTTTGATCTTTAAAAGGGGTTTGGACAGATTCATGGAGGAAAAGACCATCACAGGTTACAAGCCATGATGGGGATAAGCAACCTCCTGGTTTTAGAAGTGGGTTTTCTCTGTGCCAGGTGCAAGGGAGTGGCGACTGGACACAGGTATCTTGTTGTCTTGTGTGCTCCCTGAGGCATCTGGTGGGGCCACTGTGTGACACAGGAAGCTGGACTAGATGGGCTTTTGGCCTGATCCAGCAGGGCTCTTCTTAGGTTCTTAAGATCTTGCGTATATTACCTAAAAATAAATAGTGATTTTCCCTTCAGAACTATTATGGGCAGCCCAATCCTATCCTGCACTGGTGCAGCGTGGCCGCCAGTTCCACACTGTATCTTGTTCTGGAGAGGAGTGGGCTGGGGGTCTCCTCAGAGTAAGAGGACATTCGTCCCCTTCCCTGAGTAAAGCCCCAGCTCCCGCAACGGAGCTACTCAGGTCCACGACAGCTATTTTGCTGGCGCTGACCCAAGAAGCCCCATGTAAACCCAAAAGGCCCGAGAGGGTATGACGTGCGCTGAGGCTGCCAATCCCTCTCCCCTCCCAAGCCCGATCTGCCCCCCCCCCCGCCCTCCTCCAGCCCCCGCGCTGCTCAGAGCGGCCTTACCTGCTCTGGCGTTCAGGGCTTTTGAATGCAGCGCCGGCAGGACGGCGCAGGCCTTCCCACTGGCGCCACCTACTCACAGGGTGCACAAACAGGGTGCGTAGGGTGTTGCAAACGGAATGTAGACTGGAGCTGAGGCCGCAGTGCCGGCACTGGCCGAAGATAGGATTGCTTCGTGAGTATATGAAACGGCCCTATTCCGAGTCCAGCCATTGGTCTGTCTATTCTGACTGGCAGCAACTCTCCAGGGTCCTTTCCAAGTCCAGCCACCTGAGCTGCTTTTTAAAATCGAGATGCTGGAGACTGAGCCTGGAACCTTCCACATGCAAAACCTGTGCTCTGCCACTGAGCTCTGAACCCTTCTCTTGTTTTAATCCTATACAAAGCATCATCAATGCCTATGAATATACTTCTCCAGGCGCATAGCATAGATTTTTAAAAATTGAATAATAGTCCTTAAATGTTTACAATATTTAAACTTAAGTGCCTAGTGGTTGCCAGTTATCCCAGTGGCTTTGGTCTCATTGACCAGAACATTGGAAAGTGGGAGCTGTTTTCTTCTTAGTGAGTAAATGGGTAGAAATCAAATATTGGCTGTGTGCTTTTCCTTGCATCTGTACAGATAGAAGGGTTAGAGCAGGGGTGGCCAACCTTCCACCATGAGGGCCTCTAAAATATTGCTTTACCCAGCATGTAATTCATCTGTGGAACTCTTTGCCACAGGATGTGGTGATGATAATAATAATAATAATAATAATAATTCCAGTGTTTATATACCGCCTTTCTTGGTCATTGGATTTGATTTTAATTCAAGGCAGTTTACAACAGGCAGGCAATTCTAAACCAAACGGTTTGTACATTAAATAAATGTCCTAATGTTTCGTAGGACGCTTCTTTCCAGGTGTTTCCCCTCAAGGTCTGACCTTTTTGCTGGCATTCACCTCCCACGCGTTGACTGACAGGCAACTCCTTCTCACGGAGCACCGGCTGCAGCTTTCTCTCTCTCTCACAGAGGGCTTTTTGCAGCTTTGTCAGCAGTGACGGAGTCTCGAACTGCTGTCCTTGATCTTCAGGCATGTAAGGCTGCAGCTCTCCCGACTGAGCAGACCTCCTGGCACCTGGCCTAGATGCCTTTAAAAGGGGTTTGGATAGATTCATGGAGGAAAAGACCATCACAGGGTACAAGCCATAAGCAACCTCCTGGCTTTAGAAGTAGGTTTTCTCTGTGCCAGGTGCAAGGGAGTGACAACAGGAAACAGGCCATCTTGTTGGCTGTGTGCTTTTGGAGGCATCTGGTGGGGCCACTGTAAGATACAGGAAGCTGGTCTAGATGGGCCTTTGGCCTGATCCAGCAAGGCTCTTCTTATGTTATGTTCTTATGTGTTGTGTAGAAGACAGAATCTTGGCAGCTGCAAGTGCTGATGGTGCTGCTAAAGCAGCTGCACCTGCTGAAATGCCCACACCCATACAACCATTAAAGGTCCAGGAGCATTCATATTGAAAGGTTGGTCACCCCTGGGTTAGAGAATTATTTTTTTCTTTCAATGGAAGCTGAAGGTTCAGGACTGGAATCGCCCTGTAGGGGCCAGCTCTCCGTTACTGTGGTTATAGCCCTACAGAGTGCACAAAGCATGCTGTGTGATTCTTTGGATCGGGGCCATTTTCTCTGCTGCATGATTATTACTTATTGTGATTCTTGTAGCTCAAGTGTATCCTGCTCATTCTATTTCAGAATTGAAGCCATTTATCAAGTAGAAGTGAAAAAGAAGAAGAAAAACAGTAATTTGATAGTGCGGTTTTTGCTGACTGAATTGGAAACCGTGGGGAACACACGCTTTGAAGAGGGTTCTCCAAGCGATTCATGGTACGGCTGTTTGAGATATAAAATTTTAACATGCAGTACTTTGGAGGTGGGGGTTGTTTGTGTGTTTGTTTAATGGATTTTAAATCATTGTATGCACTGGCGTCACTGCAGGGGGGGCGGAGCTCCAAGTTCCGCCGGGCTCTGACCCTCCGTTACACGATGGGAGAAGGCGGCCCCGGCCCCTCGCCTTTGGCGCCATTCCGGCCGACGAAAGCAGTGCTTTCATTGTGGGGGGCGGGGCTGCCTTCTGGGGGGGGGGTTGACAATGTCACTTGGGCCCCAGGTGCACCGGACCCTAGCTATGCCACTGCAAAGGGTGGCCGTTAGCTGCTGAGAGGTATGCCATCTCTGGCATGGCTCCCCAAGGCCATCTCAGCTCAGCTCTATTTCAGTGTCACACCTTCATTTGATGGGTGAATTGAACCACCTAAGACCAACTGACTGGAATGTGTGGCAAGCCCATCAAACATGCTGGAAGTCAGTCTGTTTAGAGTTCAGCACTTGGCAGGGTTTGCCCAAAATATTTTATTTAATCTATGAGGTGTAACATACCATCTTGTGCCCAGTTTCAAATCTATTATATATCCAAAATAAGAAAAAAAAATACTCTGGGCAAACCTGAAATATGAAAGTAAGGGACACCAGTTGAATATAGATTATAGCTTGCCATTTCCTTTTTCCCCTCCACAAAATGTATCACAGTCATTGAATATTTATGAGCACCTAATATGTGCTAGGTGCTGTACAAAAATAGAAAACTTAGCAATCCCCTTCCCACAGGCTTACAATCCAAAAAATGAGACAAGAGGAGTATTTTATGCCAGCTGAGAAAGAGAGAGAGAGAGAGAGAGAGAGAGAGCAAAAGGAATACAATGATTAACCTTGGAAAAGAAACAGAGCTCAAATTATGCATCAAGAGGGAGAGGCAAGAAGACAGAAAAATGAGTTTTTGAGGAAACCAAACAAATAGTTAAAAGGGAGGTCTCCACATGTAAGGAGTCACAAGAGATGGAGCACTGAGATGAGTGAGCAGCACTGGGGAGTGGAGGTTTAATAAGTGTTCGATGAGCGGGGGTACTTTGGAGAAGAGAGAGAAGGCAACAAAGAAAAACCAGAAGGAGCAAACTCAGGAAGAAACAGAACTTGATATGGAACAAGAGGGGAAACCAGTGAAGGGAAAATGTACTATTGATTCAATGTCCTCTGTTTCCCTGACCACAGGTTTAATTCCTGTTACGATTTAGTACTATCTCGGTTTTGTGCCTGGGACTTCAAAGCGTTTGGCATCACAGGAGTGAAAGTGAATCGCGTCATCAGACTACACAACCGGATTTTGAGGATGAAATTCGAGGATAAGTTCCAAATCTTTTCCGAGAAAGAAGATTTCAGTGAGTCCATGTACGTGAACCAACTCTTAAAGAAAATTCAAAGAAGGAAGAGTTATATGATGACAAGATCAATTTTGCCAAATGTGAATCAGAGTTGTCTTTGTTAACCACAGTTTGAAACCATGGTTAAAAGAGTTTGCAAAAGGAATCTGGTTAACATTAACGCTGCACCATAGTTAAAACAATCCTGGGGGTGGGGGGGAATTCATGCAGGAGAGGGAGGGCGTGTGCAAGCCCAAAGCATGCTGTGGATCTCCTCTCCACTGTTAGGGGTTCAGTTTTTAGGATGTAGTTGTCATTCCCTTACTTATACAGTACCCCATCACAATCAACATAGTGTTATAGCCACCATTTTCTTTGTCAGGCAGATTGCTGGCTCATCATAACCCAGAAGTGATGGAAGTGAATAGTCAGGAGGTGGCCTCTTAGCACCTGAGATGGCATGCTAAATGCTGCTCCCTGCCCCATTCCTGGTGGGGTGCTAGCCTCCGCTCCTCCCACTTTCTGGACTGGGATGGAGGGGGAAGAGGAAGTGTGGAAGGGAACTCTGGATCAGAATTTCCTCTTTGCTCCCTCCTCTCTTTTTCAGTCCAAGGAATGGGAGGAGGAGCAGTGGGGGCAAGTGGGCAGGCAGATGTGGGGCCCCTCCCCCCTCTATTCTGCTGGCACAACCGCTTGAGTCAGCCTCGTGGGTGGGCTGGTCCCGCCACCTCTGACACCTGATGTCTCTTCAGTGTTTTTGAAGGAGAGAACTTCTTTAAACTCTGGTGGCTGACTTCAACCCCCCCCCCCCACTTAGGGGAGGGACTGAAGGGAGATCTGTGTTAGCAGCTCTTACCTGTGATAACTAAATGGCCTTTCCAGGTACAGATCCAGGGTACCTTTGAGAACCAGATTCTGGAAATAAGCAAGAGAGAGAGAGGCTATCACCTGGGAGCTTCAAAAGGCGCCTGAGTGACCACAGTTGGAGGAAGGGAGGGTCTTGAGCTGGACCCACCTTGCTCTGGTTCAGCAAGACAGTCTTCAGCAAGAGGAGTCTTCTGTGTATGACTAAAGTTATTTATCTTAGTTTCTTCTTCTTCTTCTTCTTCTTCTTCTTCTTCTTCTTCTTCTTCTTCTTCTTCTTCTTCTTCTTCTTCTTCTAGGAGTTACAGGAAGATGCTGGAATATCTCTTCTATGTTCCTCCCCCAGAAGTGCCCTTGAAGAAAAAACAACTCGTCCAAATCCTAGAGGATGGCTTTCAGGAAACAAAAAAGGTGGGTGGATGTTTAAATGTGCCAGGGTCCATCCCTCTCATGTTTTCCCAGGTTTGATTTCTTGGCCTCATTGTGTTATAACGTGTTTCATCTGAACTGTGATCTATGCATGCAGTAACTTCCTCTGCTACAGTGCTCCTAGTACGTTGCAGAGTACAGGAGAAGGAGTCTCATTATTTGAGCACTACATTAAAAGAAAACACCACTCCCTGCATATAGGAAACTAGCACACCAGAGAGAAGATTAATAGCCCAATCCTATTCAGATGCTGCAACGACGGTTCACAGACACCGGCATGACGTCTGTTTATATCCTGAGCCCATCCTGGCAACGCCACACTGGCAGTGCACCAGCGCAACAAGTGCCAAATGCCAAGCTTGTCTTGGCAAAGCAAAGCAAAACAGCCCTTCCCAGTAACACATCCATGGAAACACCAGCAGATATGATTGCGAATATGCCACACTAAAAAAATAAATAAAAATTTTTTAGCACCCAGGCCATCCAAACCTAGCCCAAGAAAAGCTGAATTCTGTAATCCATATAAATTATACACACTGACCAAATGGTTAATAGTTTCTATAACGTTCAGCAAAATCCTGTGTAAGGATCTGGCGCCGGATCCCTACGCAGGATTTGGACGACTGGACCGCCATGCAGTGGGCCGGAGGTCTACTCGGGGAAGGGGATGCTTGTCCCCTTCCCCGAGTGTAAACCCGGGGCAGGCCCTATCGGCCTCCTCGGATTTCTGTCAGCTAAATAGCTGGCGGAAGTCGGAGGAGGCTGTATAATGGCCGAGCCGGCCCGGCAGGGATGGGGATATGGCCGACGCCATCCTCCTCCCCCTCCCGGGCCGGCTAGACCAATGGCCCCCCTCCCTTGCCCGCCGGACCGCCCATGCGGCCAGCAGTGGAGGACTTACCTTCTGCTGCCGGTTGCATGCTCATCCTGGCGTCGGAGTGAGGGAGGCCGACCTTTCGCCGGCCTCACTCCCAAGGAGGCACAAACATGCCTGTTTGCAACAGCTTCGGACAGCGGAATGCTTGTTCTGCTGCCCGAAGTCCATGGTGGATTTCGCTGATACTCTGGTTTTCCTAGTCCTAGGGAGGGGTAGAGCCGTTAAGCACAATGAAGCCCTACATTGCAACAGTTGGAATTCTGATTCAGTTCCTCTGCTGGCTTCTGTCGTTTCAGCAGGCATTCCCTACTCATCTTCTCAGTCACAAGGGCCAGAAACTTGACTTAAATGAAAGCTGATTCTCAAGAAATCAAATTCTGCAGTCAACCACACATTCCATGCTTTTTTGTGCTCTGATAGAATCATGGCATGAACACAAAATAGGTCTGCCCCAAAAGAATCTCCAATATAACAGGCTTGCAATAGATAGATAGATAGATAGATAGATAGATATAGATATATACACGGTATGTGTGTAATATATATACACGGTGTGTGTGTGTGTGTGTGTGTGTGTGTGTGTGTGTGTGTGTGTGTATGTATATATATATATATATATATATATATATATATATATATATATATATATATATATAAACAAACCATTTGCAGTGTTTAGTTAATATCCCATTCCTCCTCCAGTAGCTGCTCAAGATGCATCCTTCCTCCCACCCTCATTTGTCCTGTAAGGTAGATGAGGCCAAGGGCGCTGAGTGAGTTTCATGGCTGAGTAAGGATGACAACTTGAGTCTCTCTAGTCGAATCCCGCCCTCTGCACCACTGTCCCGTGTTGGCCCACTTCCCTTCCTCCCTTTTGGTATCGCGTCACAGACTTCTTGGCCTTGCTCCCCTTATCATATACCGGTACTCGTCCTTCCCACCTGCATATCATCTCTCTCTCAAACCATTTGTCCAAAGTCGAGTGCTGCCGAGGCTTCTTTTTGGCTCTCTCTAGGCCCCTGGCAGCAAGGAAGCCGCTGTCGAAGCCGTCCCGCTCTCCAACAGCCTCAGTATCTGCGAGTGCCCGAGGATTGAATATTTACAAAAACAAGCCAGAATCAAAGGGGACTCTGAGGACCTGTTCAGGCATGGTAATGTGAGAGACGTTGCTCTGTCTAAACGTTCGTGGACAGTGTTTGAGTCATTTTGCAAAAGTCATGGAAATGCCTTTTTCAGGTAGAAAAAAAAAAGATAAGATATTGTGGAAATATAGTACAAATTGCTGCTGATGTACCTCCAGAAGCATCAAGAGGCTCCTGGAGGCAGGTCAGCAGATATATATTATCTCGGTAGACGTTTGAGGCCTTGGTATCGGGTGAGAGCGCTGGCATCCGTTGCCAAGTGAAATGGTGTAGTAGGTGAGTTTTATCTTTCAGGCAGGTGGGGCCTGGTGATGAGACACATCCTGGGGACCCATGCTCACACAAGGGCCCACCCCCATGCTCACAGAAGGGCCCGCCCCCAAGGGCCCACCCCCATGCTCACAGAAGGGCCCACCCCCATGCTCACAGAAGGGCCCGCCCCCAAGGGCCCACCCCCATGCTCACAGAAGGGCCCACCACCATGCCCACTCAACCCCTGGGACAGTGAGGGGCTGCCGCTGCTCCCCCCCCCACTGCCCCGTAAGCCAAGGCCCATGCTTACTGGGCAGGAGGGGGGCAACGGCGGCAGCAGTGGACCGTCTTCTTGCCCCAGTGCCATTGTACAGTTCCTGGATGCCCTGTCCATGGCGCTGCAGTGGGGTGTGGGGCATCTGGGAATTGTTAAACAGCTCCAGGGGGAAAGGGAAGCATCTGCTGCTGCTGCTGCTGTGACTTCCTCCTCACTGCCTCCCCATTGGGCTCTAGGCCCCTGGCTTGCGTATTTGGAGACAAACCACCTGCTTTTCCCCATGGGTCCATTTTACAAACCCTGCTGCTATTCCTCCCCTCCATCATCCAGGGCCCAATGGGGAGACTTATTGGGAGCCGGAAGTGCAGTGGATGTAAGTCTTCCATGCTGCCACCCACAGCTACGGGGATGGCTGAGGACTTTCTGCCTGATTCATCATTGTGAGGGGTGAGCTGGTGCGCATGTGCACTTTTCAAAGCATGGGGAGGCTGTGCGTTGGGGGACCCTCGCAGGGCTTTTGCCCTAGGGCCCCCTGAAAGCTGGAACTGTCACTGAAAACCAGATACAAAGGCTGTAAGTTGACGAGGAGGGGTCTAGAGAAGATAGACGCTGTAGCTAGAGAAGCAGGTCAAGCAGGAACACGATGGTGTAGTCTTGCACTGGACTTTGGCCTTATCCACAAGGAGCTATCTATGGCTCTCAGTCAAGCAGAAGTCCAGCTCCTCAGACCTGTGGGTGTCTTGCAAACACGAACAGCAAGCCTCCCTAAGTCACAGCCCACCGAGCTGAGCTCAAATAGCCATGCAGCCCAGCAGCCCTTTCAGCGGCACACCAAGGGCTCCTCCGTATTTGCATGGTGAAGTCGTCAGAACCTGTTTGCGCTCTAGGGACCTTCTGGCTATGCACCTGCTCCCTGTTTTTGTGGCACAGTAAAAAAGCCATTGCAAGGTGACTTCAAGATGACTGCCCTGTCATTTTCATTTGCTGACTCTCTCCTTTCCCAAAGGATGCTCCTATCAGCCTCATTCATAGCCACCACCTTAGAGTCCGTAGTGGTTTGTTCTAAAAAAAGTTATATCCTGCCTTATAATTCAGGGAGATTTCAAGGTGGCTTTCTTCCATCCACAAGAAAGTCATACATGAATCTATCAGTCCTTTATCTGATGAGGCCCTTTACCTTCTGAGTGACTCATGAGAGGGGCTTCTTCATTGTGGGACCCTTGACCCAAGAGGTGTGCTCCCCCCCCCCCCGGTGCCAGCATTCTGCTGCTGTTTTAGTACCATTCGTTGGTGTCAAACATTTAATTGATCTGTTGCCTGGTAATATTTCATGATCTGTACTTTTATGTTACCACTGGCTCAGTTCCCCTCGAAAACGAGCCCACGATGGGGGAATTCATAACACCAGCTCCTACAGAGACCATCACTGGCCTGAGGGTATTACTACTGTGTTGTACTTTTAAAATATTGTAAGCCATCTTGAATATCTCTTTGGAGGCAGAAAGGCAGGATATAGATAAACTTTGGTTTTAATTCCTGTGTTTTTTTTCTGCATTGTGTGCCTTTTGCCTTTGCTGGATAAATTGCTTTTCAGTCATTTATGCTTTTATTTGGGAGGTGCTTTCCAGCTTGAGTGCTTTTATTTGGGAGGTGGAAAGGCAGGATATAAATGTTTTCAATCGGTAATCATGTTATAGATAATTAAAAAAAAAAACAAGCATACAGCCATAAACAGTACAAGTAACAGTTAAGCAGCAGAAACGACAGGCAGAACTCAAAAGCAGCAACAGCAGCACAAACAAAACACTGTGTGCCTGGGTCTTGGTTTGGCGCCTTAAGTTCATCAAGCTGGGTGCCAGGCAAGCAGCCCTGGGGAGAGCATTCCATAAAAGGCGGGGGGGGGGGGTCGGTCCCTTCCCCCAGCTGCCAGCCACCTACTCCAGTGGTTGGCGGGAGCTCTTGGAGAAGTGCCTCTTATCACTGGCGTCACTAGACGCGCGTCACCCTGGTGCGGGGACGCGCGTCACCCCCCCCAGGGGCGCGACGTTATAGGCGCGGGGGGAGGGGGCCATCCGGCTCCCCCCCCGCATCGCGTCGCCCCCCTCCGGACGCTCCGAGGCCGGCCCGGGAGCCGGCCTCGGAGCGTCCGACCCCGTCGGCGCTCCAGGGCCTTCTGAAAGAAGGCCCAAGCAGCGCGTCAATCCGGGTATTTTCCGGATTTTCGCGCATGCGCAGACCCGTTTTGAGGGCTTTTTGCCCTCAAAACGGGTCTGGGCATGCGCGAAAATCCGGGAAATACCCGGATTGACGCGCTGCCTGGGCCTTCGTTCAGAAGGCCCTGGAGCGCCGACGGGGTCGGACGCTCCGAGGCCGGCTCCCGGGCCGGCCTCGGAGCGTCCGGAGGGCGACGCGCGTCACGGAGGTGACGCGCGAGGGGGTGCGCGCGTCACCCCCTGGCGGCCCGCCCCCCGCCACGCCCCAGTGACGCCCGTGCCTCTTATGATGATCTCGCTACCCAGGTGCAGGCAGTCCTTTCGGCGCCCACACTTGGCTCATTGCTTGAGTCATGATGAATGATCTCCTGGCATTGAATTGGGAATTATGTAATAATAAATGAGACCCTCTCTTCTCTTTTCTCAGGGAAACTCGTAATTGCGAAAGTCTTTCTTGGGCACAGTGCTTCAGCTCATGAGTCATATCCAATCAAGCAAGACTACTATCCTGATATCAATTCGGTGTACAGGGTTCGCCAAGTCTTCCAAAACTTCACCGGTGCAACTGATGGCGAGACTGTGGATCAGCAAGAGACACCAAGGCGTGAGTTGGCTTCGTTAATTGGAGTTGCTTTCATACTTCTAGGGTCGCCAGGGAAACGTGATTCTGGGAATTAAAAGAAGATTATATATGAAGCCAGTACAAGTGTTTCTCACAAAGTGTCATGGGAAGATCTGGGACGCAACCTCCTCTTAGCTTCCAGGCAGGGTCAAGTTGCTAGGATGGCCTCTTAATCCTATTGAACTTATCCTACCCAATATACTGTATTTTTGAAGGCAAACTGGACAAAATATTAAGGAGGACATGATAGAAGGAAGTGTCTGGGGTGGAACCTTTCCAACCTCCTGGATCACAGAATTGAGCTGCATGGTTCGAAAAGGAAGGCAAAGTGGCTGCCACTTCCAGGAATGGGGATTTGCAGATAGACACCAGTGCAAACCATGAAAGGGGAAAGTTATCATGCCAAACCCCTGCTAACTGGGCAAGAGGCACTTTTTCAATGGGTGCTCCTCTTATATTTAGCAGGGGGAGAGTACCTGCCCCCCCTTTCACCCCAGCACAGTGTCTTTTCTGGTGGCTGTTTGCTGGTGGTGTTCTGTGTCTTTTTTTGGTTGTGAGCCCTTTTGGGACAGGGAGCCATTTAATCATTTGATTTTGTCTGTAAACCGCTTTGTGAACTTTTTGTTGAAAAGCGGTAAATAAATACTGTTAATAATAATAATAATTAATAAATAAAATGCTAAACCCTAGAAGTGAAACCCTAAGGGATGACAAGTGTCTCAAAACTAACTATACAATCAAAGTTTCCAAGAAACAGTTCAGGAGCCTCCTTTTGGTTTTCTTGAAAGAGTTTTCAGGATGCAACCTAAGCAAGAAGTCCCATTGAGCTCAGTTAAGCAGAAACGTGCATGTACGGAGGCAGTATACCTCTGAATACCAGGTGCTGGTGTGGGTCAAACAGTAGCAGGCAGCTGTTGCCTTCATGCCCTACCTGTGAGTGGCCAGAGGTATCTGGCTGGTTGCTGCTGAAAAACAATGCTGGACTAGTCTGATCCAGTAAAATTAGTCTTGATGCTGAAGCTATGAAATAGCTCTGAAGAACCACAGAGCTCTGTCGAAGCTCATCTTGATGGGTGACTAATACTTCCCCCCCCATATCCGCTGGGGATATGTTCCAGGCCCCTCCGTGGATACTTGAAACCGTGGATAGGAGCGAAACCCCCTCCATGGTTTCCTGAGGGGCCCCCGCCCTGCCTCCTCTGCAGGCAGGTGTGCGCGTCCCCCCAGCTCTTATTTTTCTTTCAGCAAGCTTTGTTTCTTCCTTAAAACAAACAGAGAAGCAGCCTCCATTGTAGGCAAGTAGAACGAGACTAAGTCCTAGAGAGACTCTGCAAGGTTTCTTTTAATCTTGCAGAGCCTCTTTAGGACTTAGGGCTCAGTCCAGCCTAACTCAGGCACAGTTGAGGCCCAATTGTGGCCCAATTGTGGCCCAAACTAGGACCGAGTTAGGCTGCAACTGTGCCTGAGTTAGGCTGGAGGCAACAGCATTGGGCCAGGATCGCGGCAAAACTTACCGCAGAGGCAGGCAGGCTCCTGTGGGGAGCTGTCAGTCTTGTGGAAGCGAAGAGCCCCCTCCTCAGCCCGTCTGCGTGCACCTACCACAGCTGCTGCAGCGGTTGCAGCAGATGGGCAGCCACAGGCGGGCCTGCAGGCACTGCGCGTTTGACAGTCAGCTGAAGGGCAGAGGTTGTGCCAGTGCCAGCTGCCCCAGGGCACCCTGGGCATCAGCCACCTGCCGCAGGGGGGAGTGCGACTGCCCTCCCTCCTGCAGACTGCGATGCCACTCCCAAGCCACGGTGAGGCTGCACGTGGGAGTCATGGGGGGGTGAGTGGGGGAGAGAAGGGAAGGAGGGGGTGGGAACGGCACGCACAAGGGGGGGGTCTCATGAGGTCTGGAACCGCCTCCGCCAGGACATGCCCGTGCGCTGCCTGAAGCCCTGGGCCTCAAGGGCCGTGGCAATGCCCACAAAGAAGGCATCCCAGCATGCCTTCTGCTCCGTGCCCCGGCCAAGACCGAGAGATGCCGTGGGCTTGTCTGCTGCGAGCGGGAAGGGCTCACGCAGCTCATCACACCCCCAGATGGGGCAACGTCGGCACCTTGCGGCAGGCGCTCTGGCGGCATGGGGGGTGCCAGCGTCCATCATCAGGGAGTGGGAGGGGAGGCAGGCACACTGACAGGGGGTGCTGGGGAGGGGCACGGGTGGGTCAGAAACAGACAGACAACACGGCTGGTGGGAGAGGGATACAGGGAGAGGGGTCTGCAGAGACCGATAGGGGCACAGGGGGCACTTCGCAGATGGAGGCAATGCAGGAACGGGCGCCTCTCATGCAGACGGACCGAGGGCGGACACGGACGCCGTTGATGGGCGGAAACGGACGCCGGTGACGGGCGGACAGAGGGCGGAAACGGACGCCGGTGATGGGCGGACACGGACGCCGGTGATGGGCGGACCGAGGGTGGGTGAGAGCCCCGGTTGCTGAAAGGGCTCTTCACGGACGTGGCGGACGTGCGCCACAGTGCCCGTCAGTGTTTGCCTGCCTGACAGGCCCCCCAACTCCCCCCTCCCCTCTGGTCCCAGAGGGTCCAGCAGCCCCCCTGCTGTGTTCTCCCAGGGATGGCTGTGGCGGACCCTGGCTGGGATTCATGCAGAGGCTTGTGTGCTGGGGCCTGCCTGTGTGGGTGTGTGGGGCAGTGCTTGTGCAACATTGGGGACATGTGTTTCCAGGGGCATCTTTATTGTTCTGGAACAGTGGCAGAGATGGCCGGGCGTGGCTGCCAGGGGTAGGCACAGCAGCCTCTAGGACCACAGCAGCAGCAGCAGGCGAGCCCCATGGACCTGGAGATGCGGGCTCTTCCCCTGTGGAACCACGGCCTGCTCCATAGAAAGGGGAGGGACAGCAAGTAGGCAGCCAGGGCGGTGGGGCAGCAGCAGCAGCTGAGGTGGGTTGCAGGGCAGGCTCCCAGACCTCTCTGGCAGCATCAAGGCAGGTGACCGTGGGGCAACCAGACTGCAGGCCCAGGGGTGCTCCCCGGACGGTTTGTGGTAGTGGGCATTCCTGGGGGGACAAACAACATGGGGTGTTCCATGGCAGCTGCTGCATGGTAGCAATCGCCATTGAAGAGGAGCCAGTGTGCCAGTTGCAAAGGTCTGCAGGGAGAGAAATCAAACACAGCTGAGTGGTGTGAGACACATAGCCTGGTCTGCGCTCCTTCCCTGGGTGTACGGTGAGCATGATCCTGTAAGGGAAAGGGGTCAAAGAGAGAGACAACAACACAACTTGGGGGTCACAACCATGGCAATCCTAGCAATACTGACCTGTTGGTAGACCCTGTGGAGAAAAGAGGGGGGGGGGAACAGCTGGTGTCTACATATGGGTTACAGTTCCACACTCATGGCATTGTGTGCTCACATTAATACAGGCAGCTATGAGACAAGACATTGGTATAGAGGCATATCATGGCAGGCTATGCAGGCAGCTATGAGACAAGACATTGGTATAGAGGCATATCATGGCAGGCTATGCAGGCAGCTATGAGACAAGACATTGGTATAGAGGCATGTATCCTACCTATATTTCTCTATGCAAAGAGGCAGACGTCAGACCACATGTCAGCACAACCCCTGCACTTACCTGCTGGTGTTGTTGCCTGTATGGGGGGGGGGGAGAGGGGCTGGGAGAAAGACCTGGGTTAGCAAACACTTGCATGGAGACAGCTGCCCAGGCACAGCAGTAAACAGTTTGGCCACAGGCAGAACAGCCCTCTCTGCCCTAGAGGGGGGCAGAGAGGAGAGAGGAGAAGAGAGAAGTGGGGTGTTAGAAAAGTTTTCAAAGTCCCACTTTGTGGCTGCTGGGGGACAGAACCCCACGCCACGTGCTCAGAGAGAGAGAGAGAGAGAGAGTGGAGGGCTGGGGCTGGGCTTTTGTGGGAAAGAGGCTGGGTGGGGCTGGGTGCTGATAGGGTAACTATTTGGGTCCATGTCCAGAGTTAGGCCACACCTGTTCGGTCCTAACTCAGGCCCAACTCGGGCCCAGGGTGTTAGAACTTTTCAGGAGAGGGCTGGTGTGGGTAAGGTAAAATGGCTCCTATGGGTCTCCTCACATTTGGGTCCACCCTTTTTGCTGGCCCAAATTTTGGGCCTGAGTTGGGCTCGAGGGGGCGTGTCAGTGGCTCTCCAGTGTCTGGAACCGGACCAAAATTCGTAACTGCCCCCGTCACACCCCCGACACGCCCCCAACACACCCACTTTTAGGCTGCAATTGTGCCTGAATTGTGCAATTGTGCCTGAATTGTACCGCAGTTGCCTTGGGCTGGACCGGGCTGCAATTCAGTCACAATTGCAGCCCAACTCAGGCACAATTCAGGCACAACTCGGGCCTAAAGCACTTGGGCTGCAATTGTGCCTGAATTGTACCGCAGTTGCCTTGGGCTGGACCGGGCTGTTAGTCTCGTTCTACTTGCCTGCAATAAGCAGCCAGAGGCTGCTTCTCCTGTTTGTTTAAGGAAGAAACAAAGTTTACTGGGAAAAAAGTAAAAGCCTGGGGAGGTATGGGGGCCTGGATATGGGGGCCCACCTGTAATCATTTGGCCCATTTCAGTTCATCTTCATCATGTGCCTCAGAAATTATGATACGTAAATTCTTTAAATGGTGATGGAAACACTGGGGCAACAGCTCTCCTATGATCTCTCAGTTTGGCAGTAAAAAACAACTCTCTCTTTTTACAAGTTTCCACATTCTGCAGCTAAAACCTTATTATCACAAGAATTTGAGAGCACCATTGCCAGTTCCTGAAGCAACAAAAATTGCCCGAGAACTCCAGGGCAGACACTTTCTCAAGCACAGTAAAAGAGAAACGGTTTTTGTCACCTAAAGGAAGTAATAAAGTGTATGTAACCACTAGAGGGAACCCCAAACACACATGAGACACAGAGAAGACACATGAGACTCCTCTGACACAGATTTTTTGAATTTTGCCTGCACAAACCCATGTTCTGTCCTGAGGCTACAGAAAGAGGCAGGAAGGGGTGCGAGAGACCACAAAGAAAAGGGTTGAAAATAGAACAGCCAGTAAACAGGGGGGTTGCATTATCTCTTGTTTTCAGCCAGTTTCTCTTTGTGTAGACAGTACTACGAAATAACTCCTCCTCAGTTCCGTTGGATTTACTCCCAAGTAAGTATGCGTAGGTTGGATTGTGGCCTTAATGTTATAGAATATGCAGGAGGAAACTGCAGTGAGAGGTCTATCAGTCATAGTTGGCTACAATTGCTGAATAGGACTTCTGAATAACAGGTCCTGGATACAAATGATGGGGGAGGATAGCAAGACCTTCATGCCTTACTTTTGGGAGGCCTCTGATTGGCCACTGTAGGAAAAAACCGGACTCGCAGGGCTCTTATTATGTTCTTCTAGCAGCCTAATGCTACGTTCCTGTCCTTTTCTCCAGCTCTAGAAACCTGTTCCCTGGAGTACAGGAACTGTGACTGCAGCCTCCGACAGTGTGAGTGGTTTGTGTTTGATCGCGAGCTGGTTTTGCCAGAGTACATCGTTGAGTTTGAGTACATCACATTGGTACGGACTTCCTGTTTGCTAGCACCATGTTCCGTGCTAAGGGCTTGTGCATACTCACTTTTCAGTTGTGCTAACAGACAGCAGCTTCCCTCATAGGGTTACTGTGAGTGAGGCTGCTGCAATCCTACTGTGTAGTGATGACATGTTGAAATGAAACGCAGAGGTGGGAAAGGAGAGTAATGCTCAAAGCCCCAGCCTGACTGCCAGGAAAATCATGTTCACCCCTTTACTGCAAGAAACAGTTAGGAATGTTGATGATCTCCAACGCTGGAGACAGACATTAGCGTTTCCATAGAATGGAAAGCGATGTCGTTTTGCTCTGTGACAGAAGTGAAGTATCGCTGCCCATAGTGTTTTAACATTCCTCTGCAGAGTTGCGATATTTAAAATTTTGAATTCAGTTCCAGTTCTGGTTGATTGGTATTTTTTTGACTCACTGGTTCAAGCATTGACTTTAAAAAATGGTTTTGTAAGCAGATCAGACCAGTTTTGAACTGGCTTAGATAGATTTTATGCAAAATGACATCAAATTTAGTTTGCAGTTTAAAATGAATAGAATGAGAACTATTTAGCTTGAGAAAAAATATATAATGTTTAAAACCTGTTTATTTTAAAAATTTTAACAAGAAAACAGGAAAAATAAAATATTAATTGTACAGCTGAAAGCAGAGTACCTGATTACTGACCCACCTATTCTGAGCTGGTTACCACTTTGGGGGTCACATCCCATCCTAGCTAGCGCTTCTACCCATCAGGAGCTCCCCCTAAACAAAAGGCGCAAGTGTCTCTTCACAAAGGGAGCTCCTGACGACAGAAGCGCTAATTGGGATGCTACCCAACCTATTTAGGGGTTCTGTGAAAAACTCTCTGACAGCGCAACCCTGTGTAACCTTGCAGGTGTAAGTGCACTTATGCCAGTGTAATTGCACTTACACCGGTGCATCTGCTGCTACACCGGTGCATCTACTGTTACACCGGTGCAAGGTTACACAGGATTGCTCTGTAAACCAGTTTTTGAGTTTGGGTTCAGGTTTGCTTCAACTCCCTGCTCACCTTCTCTCATCTCAATTCATAGATAATGTTTATTGTACTGCTTCAAAATCCTACAAAAGCTGTTTGACCAGAGATGTTATGGGAAGTGTGAATAAGAGCATACTGCAAAGGACATAATACCTTGATCATATCACCTCCAGCTCCCTCCCTCTCTCTCTCTCTCTCTGTTAGTTCCAAAGTACATGTAACATCAAATGCACGTGCTGCTGGCCTGTTATTTTGAAAAAATAAAAACTAGTGGAGGGGATCCAAACTGGAGTGGAACTACAGTGCAAGGGGGTAGGATTTTTTAATATTTTGCCCCACCATGATTCTAATCCTGACCGCAACACTCTCCCCACCCTGCATGATCTTTTAATGGGGGGGGGGGAAGCTTCCATTGACTTCCAATGGAAACTTTCTTTCTCAATCAAATAATGTGTAGAAGGGAAGAGTGTGTTTGAGAATGAGGCTGTGGTGGGGCAACATGTTAAGCCCCCTCCCCTCCATGGTTTTGCTCAATTTCAGGCACCCTCGCAATGCTATTTGTAAAAAAAAGAAAGAAAGATGAGCCAGCACATGCATGTAATGTGATGTGTGCTTGGGTCCTCAGAAATTGTCTGTCTTCAGCTTGAAACACTGTTGTCTGCTTTTTAAAAAAAACTAATTTCTCAATTTCCTTTGCCTTTTTAAAATGCAAATTAAAGGCAACTAACAAGATCAAATCAACAACAAAAAATGACTGGTTTTAGTAATTTGTAGTAAGCTGTTAGGCCAGCGGGTGGCGCAGTGGGTTAAACTGCTGAACCATAGGCTGTCGATCAAAAGGTCGGCAGTTCGAATTCACGATGGGGTGAGCTCTCGTTGCTTGGCCAGCTCCTGCCAACCTAGCAGTTCCAAAGCATGTTAATGTGAGTAGATAAATAGGTACCGCTTGCGGGAAGGTAAACAGCGCTCCGTGTTCTAGCTGCATGCTACGTGCTGCGTAAAGGAGAGTCATGCCAGCCACATGACCACGGAGGTGTCTTCGGACAACGCTGGCTCTTTGGCTTTGAAATGGGGATGAGCACCACACCCTAGAGTCGGACACGACTGGACTTAATTGTCAGGGGTCACCTTTACCTTTTACCTAGTAAGCTGTTACTGCATGGCTAGGGGTGGTGTGAATCCAGCCTGAGAGAAGGGGGGGGAGTGCTTCTGGACTTCTATTTGTATAGCATTTGAAACTGAGTAGTTATTTTGGGGAAATGAATGAGTCACAGTCTCAAGAGCAAGTCTGTCTGTCTGTCTGTAACAAACCATTGAAAAGAGAAACTGTTGGGTCTTCCATGTAGGTGAAAGTGGAGCCTCTGTTCTCCTCGCTCAGTAATGTAGTTGGGGAAGAAGGAAGGAGAAACTCGACGGCAGGCTTTGTCTTGTCTCGGGATCTGCAACATGACGACGAAGTTTTAAGCATGGAGCCTCCAGTCAAACCCAAGCCCAAAATCATTTGCTTGGATGAAAAAACCGTGTTAGCAGTTGCGAAGGCCAACATTTACAGTCAGATAGTGGTAAGAAGAATCCTCTCGTGTTATATTGTTAACAGTAATGCAGAATCAAAGCACTGTAGTGCTGCGTGCAAATGATATATCACAAATTCTTCCAGTCTGCTAAAGTTTCATGGACACACATAAGGGCGTTCTAGGTTAGAGTGGATTGGGAATAGCTTTGTCCAGTGGCAATCTCGGGTGTCAAGAGGTCACTGAATCAGGTTTCTGGGCCTCCGGGAGAGTGTCGGTTCTCTGCTCACCGACTGATTCCCAGTCTGTGAATAGCCAGGACGGAAAAAAAAAGTAATAAGAAAAAGACCAAGCTGCTTAATTTGTGTCAGGAATCACCAGCCAAATGGTGACGCCTGGACTCTGACGGCCCCGTGCTCTTTGGAGCAGGGAGTCCTGTGTCCGGAAAAACATGTCTGGAGCTGCCCCCCTCTAACGTAGATCCTGCACTATGCAAGACATGAACCCGTATCCAGAGCAACAGGGACACCAGATCTGGGTATCCAGGGAATGGGAAATAACCACAGGGCCTGTGCAGCATGCCCCACTGGATTGAAGAACCTCAGACAGAGAGGAGTTGGACGCACCACCTGAGAGCTCCACTGGTCAACAGACTAGCTCAGACCCAGGGAAATTGCATGGAGACGAGGAGGAGGAGATGGGTGCATATTTCAACTCTCCTCCTCCTCCAACATATCTGAGGCGCTAAGGGAGGAAGAAACTTGAGGCTACACCAGTGAGAGGACCTTCAAGGGGGGAGCACATTTCTTTCCACTCTGGGGGGGGGGGAGTGATGGGCCCAGGGAGAGAGTTATAATTTTACAAAATGTATACAAGTCTCAGAATTTGGTTTTTCATGATACAGAATTTGATTGTTTGCAGCTTTATTTAATTTCAGCATAGGATACACCGCCCTGCTTGCACTGTTCATATTTAAAATTGACTACATTATTTTGTTATGGCAGTTACTAAAAGAAAGTTTCATTGTTTATTGATCAGTTAAATTTGCATATGAATAGACAATTATTCTGAAGCAAAAGTATGCTTTTGTTGTTTTGAGATGATGTAGACAGCATCCTCAAAGAGGCATTCTCTCCCTGTATGAGAGAAGGCAGAATGCCTCTTTTATACAGCACAAATCTTTTGCACGTTTTATAATTATTTGTATTAAAATACATTTTTTTAATTGCTGCTCAATTGATTGAGGGCACATTTTTATTTGATCAAAAGGTTTTACAATTGATCTAATCTAGGGGTTCTCAACCAGTGGTACTTGTACCACCAGTGGTACTTCGGCTGACTGCTGGTGGTACTTAGACCACCGGGCCATCGGAACCCTGCTCTGACGCGGCGCCTTTCGCACCGTGTTTTCACTCCCATGCAGCTCTTGCCTTTGGTCAAGTCTCTCAGGAGTGTCCTCCCACCCACCCAGATCCTCCTACCTGCGTTTTCTGGCCTCCCAAAAACCGGGAGTAACTGGTGATAAGAACATAAGAAGAGCTCTGCTGGATTAGACCAAAGGCCCATCTAGTCCAGCTTCCTGTATCTCACAGTTGCCCCACCAGATGCTTCAGGGAGCACACAAGACAACAAGGTACCTGTATCCTGTCGCCACTCCCTTGCACCTGGCATACAGAGAAAACCTACTTCTAAAACCAGGAGGTTGTCATGATGTCATCGCCAGTGGTACACAGTAGGAGAGTGGTGCCGGAGGTGTTTCTCGGCCGGAAAGGGGTTGAGAACCCCTGATCTAATCAATTGCTTGTTAAATGTTGCAGCCTTAATCTTTATTAGCGTTCTTTTTAAGAAGTCACTTTAAATATTTCTTCCACCATGGTCATTCTTGCAGCTGATGTCTCTTTCTGTCTTTTTTTTTCTTTTGCTGTTGTTTTCACAGATTTTGTCTCTTCTTTTTGTTATTCTTATCATTATTATTCTTGGCTCCACTTGTTTTCACTGTGGTTTAATAGTTGTGTTGGTCTACTGCTTTTGCTGTCATAGGTTTTTATGACCTATTAATGCTGCTGCTGTTCCTTAATCCTGGATGTATAATTGATTTTCTTTTCGAGATTCTTAAAGAAACAATGGGTTGCTTGGCTGTTTCTCATGTGGCCACCCTTGGGTGCCTTCCAGCAGTTTGGCGGCTCATCAGTACTAGGAACAAATGAACCATTTTCACTTCACTTTCAACCTAGGTTCTGAATCTACATGGGAACAGGCTGAGCAAGCTCCGAGACATCTCCAAGCTCACTGGACTGCGCAAACTCATCATCAGCTTTAATGAGTTCACTTGTCTAGATGATGTCTATCACTTGGTAAGGGAAAGGCACCCATGCTCCGAGGCAGGGGGTGGTGGGTACATTCCTGAAAAACAATCCTTTGGTTTCCTCGAGGAGTGTGTAGCTTTTTATAGTCCATCGTATGCAAAAGACTTGTGTCAGGTAGCAACAGTACGCTCCACGGCGATCTGAAGCTTGGGGGGGGGGGGCTGCAGAGGTGTAGGCTTCCCCGAAAGCTCTGGAGAGCTCCAGGACCCAGAAGCGTCACCTGATATGGTGCGGGGGGCCCCAGGGCATAGGGCGCAGGGCTCTGGGGGTGGGGCGGGGCTCCTTAGGTTTCCGGGATTTTTTCTTATTTTTATCGGTTTTTTACTGTTTTCGGGGGGGGGGGGTGTTAAGTGTTAACGGGGCATGTGTTAGTGTATGTGTGCTTTTCCCCCACTTATCTTGAATATGGGATTCTTCCAGCGACGATCTTCTTCCTGCGCCCGGGAACATCTTATCCCTGAGCCCGGGCGCGAACTCCGTAAAGCCCCCAGCAGCGGTTTCCAGAGTTTGCGCAGGTGCAGAACGTCGACTGTTTCCTGTCAAGGTTCTGCGCCTGCGCAAACTCTGGAAAGCGCTGCTGGGCGCTTTACGGAGTTCGCGCCCGGGCGCAGGGATAAGATGTTCTCTGGATTGAGGAAGAGGGCATTCCGGACCTGTGGGTTAGTCCCTCCCACTTGAAAGGTAAGGTCGGCTTTAGCTGAAGTCGTCTCCTCCCTGTGGGAGGGGCTTCCCAGACCCCAGTCCGACCTTGCCTTCTTAGTGGACAGGTTGCAGCTTTAGCTTCTCCCACAGTTGTGTAGGAAAATACTTCGTCTTCTCCCTTCTTTCTTTTGTTTTTTTCTACCTGCTACCCTTTCTCTGTTTTTCTTTCCTCTCCTTGTTCTGCGGATTGGGAAACTTCGTTGCATCACTGGCGCTTCGCGGTGGGGCCTCGCTGTACCAGGAGGCCTCAGCCCGCGCTTTTTCAACCGCCATTTCGATCCCCTCAGGAGAGCGGAAAACCTCGTGGTGCGAGGCGCTGAGGAGGCGGCCGAACCGGCGTCGCTCAGCGTGCTCTCTGTATTTCGGCTGACGCAGTGGAGCGGACCTCCAAGAGGCCGCCTCCACTCGCGCATACAGCCGCGAGCCTCCCCACGGTGCTCCGAGCGGCTACGGCCCGGAGCTCCCCTACTCGGACGGATTTGACCCAAGCGGCGCGTGCTGAGGGGAGCGCATTGATCTCCCCACCGTCCGTGAACTCCCTGTTGTTTTTTTGGTCATCTACAACGCCCTTGTCACCATGTCAGAAGTGGGACAGGCTGGCGCGGCACAACTAGGAGCCTCAGATCCAGCTGAGGAGGGATCGTCGGTTACGCCTGCTGAATCCCTCGACCCGGCCATTCAAGCTCAAATTGCCAAGGCGGTGCAGGAGGCCGTCCGGGGGCCCTTGAAACATCCCGCGTCGCTGCCTCAGCTGGCTGAAAGTTCCTTCCGCAAGCGCAGAAGGTCGCCCAGCCCTTTGTCTCTGCTATCTTCTGCCTCCTCTACTGAGGAGGTGATCTTGCCAAAACGTTCTCATAGGGTTGTTAAAACTAAACTTCTCAAACACCATAGGGGAGGGAAATCTCTGAGGAAGCGCAGACATGTTTATGTGGAACTTTCTTCCTCTCCCTCTTCTGAGTATTCATCTGGCTCAAGCAGAGAAGAGGGGGAGCTTTCTGGAGAGGATTCCTTTGTGCAAGAATCCAAGATAGACCGTTTGTTTCCTCATGATTTGTTTTCCAGAATGCTTTCCAAAGTAGTTCACGCTTTGAATTTGGCTCCAATCTCTAGTGCTGAGACGATCCCTGACCAGACCAAGGCTGCTTCCAGGGCTCTTTTCCCTCAGGGTCCAGCTAAACCTGATTTAGTGCCTCTCCCTGACGCTTTTCAGAGGGTCTTGGATGCGGAGTGGGGCACACCCACGGGGGCCAGATTCCCATCCCATTTGATTAATAAGCTCTATTCTTTCCCCGACCCTGTCATGACTTCCTTGAAGTGCGCCACTGTGGATGTTCCTGTGGCGGCGCTGGCCACATCGGCTGTCATTCCTTCAGAGGGGGAGGGGGGCCCTCGTGATCCGTGTGACAAAAGGGTGGAGGCGGCATTAAAAAAGAACTTTGATGCCTCTTCTGTGGCGGTGCGTGCCTCCGCCGTGAACTCCATTTTCGCACGAGCCTCTTACCTCTGGGCGGAGGAGTTGGCCACCGAACAGGGCCTTTCCAAGGGAGCCAAAAACACATTAAAAAAGATTGCTTTGGCTTCTGCTTTCTCAGCTGATGCGTCTTTTGATGCATTGCAGATGGATGCTAGAGCCATGGCGGCGAATGTGGTGGCTCGCTGCAATATTTGGTTACGACAGTGGTCGGTGGACCCAGGGTCCCAGGTCAGATTAGTGGGGGTTCCCTTCCAGGGGTCCAAACTCTTTGGTTCTGCTCTGGAAACCATCTTGGTAGAAAACAAGGATAAACGTAAGGTCTTACCTTCGGCTACCAAGGAGCAACCGAGACCTAAACCCCACTTTTTTCGTCCCCCCAGGTCAGAGCAACGTTCCAGGGACTCTCACAAACCATGTAATAGGTGGAATAAATCGAGAGTGTTCCCTAGAAACAAGTCACAGGGACCCTCCTCCTCCAGCAATCATTCCAAGGGACATAAGTGTCCGGGAACGGGCACCCACCCAGCGGAGACAGCACGAGCGACCAGCAGGCCAGCCGGTTCCTCCGCGGGGCTCGGGACGCCCGTCCCCAGACTCCCTGGCTGGGAGCCGAACGTGGTGGGCTGGAGCGGCGCCGCCCCACCCTGGATGCAGAAGGCTGCGACGAAGTCCAAACCCGGAGACAGCTGGCCCCCCCGCGCTGGGCCGAGGACGCCGGGTCCGTCGCGACTGCCAGAGGACTCGGCGAGCGGCCCGAGCGTGGGGGCTAATTCCCCCACTCACCCAGAGGCGAAGGCAGCCGACGACGAGCCGCCTGGACCGGGCCTGTCGGCCTCCGGAAGCCTGGGGCAGCCAGGGACGACGGGCCAGGGAGAGAGACGCTCCCGTCGGGCGACGGATAGGGGCGGGGGCGGGACTAAGCAACAAGGGTGGTGGGATTGGTTGACAGGGCAGGGGCGGGGTCAGGTGAGGCGGGACTCTCGGGGGAGCCCCTATATAAAGAGCTGCCAGAGGCCAGTGAGGAGGTCGGCTGTCGGTAAGGCTGGACCTCCGGAGCGACAGCCTCCCTCATACCGCACAAGCCAGGCTAGGGCTGGGAACCAGGGTGAGCGGAACCCTCCCAGCCCCACGCCATCTCTGAGGCCAGAGCGCTCAGCCGGCCAGAAGGACTCCCCTGCCACCGTGTAACAGTCGGGCTGGAGGTCGACCCCGTCTTCGAGGGGCAACGAGGGGCAGAGGCGGCTCTGACTACCCCTCTGCCCGGGTCTCCCACGAGCTCCTCCTCACAATAAGGATCAACAGGCTACAAGACTCCTCTCCCGTTACGTCCTCCTCTGCTGTCGGCGGCCATCTCTTGCTCTTCGCGCATCGCTGGAAGGAGATTTCCAGCGATGCGTGGATTCAGGAGACGGTCTCCAAGGGTTATGCCCTGGAGTTCACTCGCAGACCAAGGTGCAGATTTTTGAGGGTGGCGACTTCCAGGGACCCGACCAAGCACCTGAACATGTTGAGGGCTATCCAACATCTTGTGGAGATAGGGGCGGTAGAACCTGTTCCCCCAGAGCAGCGGGGACAGGGTGTTTATTCCGTCCTGTTTCTTGTCCCGAAGAAAAACGGGGACATGCGTCCTATACTGAACCTGAAACCATTGAACAAGTTCCTGCGCAAACGCAAATTCAAGATGGAGACATGGAGGACAATAGTGGCGGTCCTGGAACAAGGCGACTATTTGACATCCATAGACCTCACGGAGGCTTACCTGCGCTTCTGTTACGGGGGGAGACACCTGCAGTTCAGAGCTTTGCCATTTGGGGTCACCGCAGCACCTCGAGTTTTTACAAAGCTGCTAATAGCCCCGGTATTCTTCCTGCGCCAGAAGGGAATTTATGTCTATCCATATCTGGACGACATTTTGGTCAAGTCAGCCTCTTACTCCCAGGCACAGGCGGATCTCCGTACTACGACGGACCTGTTACAGTACCTGGGCTTTGTAGTAAATTGGAAAAAGAGTTCTTTAACCCCTTCACAATGCATAGAACATCTGGGTTTGCTTATCAACACTACTTCGTTCTCTATCTCGCTGTCCAGGGACAGGCAGGTCTCGCTCCACACGATGATTCACCAAGTCCTGGCTTCAGAGGCGTCGGACCTCATGTTCCTGGCCTCCCTTCTGGGGGTGCTGGTATCCTGCCAGGATGTGATTCCCTGGGCGAGATTACATATGCGCCCCCTCCAGCATTTTCTCATGCCCTATTTACCACAAATAGAGAGCCAGTGTCATGTTTTGATCCCGACCCCCACGACGCTCAGGGAGTCTCTCTCCTGGTGGGTGGCGGAGGAATGCCCAAGCCAAGGGATGTCGCTGCTTCATCCTCAACGCGAGATCCTTACGACCGATGCAAGCTTATGGGGTTGGGGAGCTCACCTACGGGGACGGTTTGCCCAGGGGACTTGGTCTCAGGAGGAACTGCAGTTCAGTATGAATCGGCTCGAACTCAGGGCAATCCGTCTGGCTTTAGTGTTTTTTCGCCGACAGGTGCTGGCATCGCATGTCCTAGTTCGCACCGACAACACGTCAGCGAAGGCTTACGTGAACCGCCAGGGCGGGACGCGTTCATCGGGCCTACACAAAGAAGCCATGCTACTATTCGCATGGGTGGAAGGGAACCTCGCCTCAATCCGGGCCGAACATCTGGCGGGTGTACAGAATGTGACTGCGGACTGGCTCAGCAGACAGACCATCAGAGAGGAGGAGTGGCAACTACATCCTCAGGTTTTTCAGCAGGTGACCCACCGCTTCGGGCAACCGGACCTAGACCTGTTTGCATCAAAGGTAAACACGCAGCTGCCAAGATTTTACGCAAGGCAGCTAGAGGAGGGGTCAGAAGGGGTGGACGCGTTACAGTGTCTATGGCCACAGGGCCTCCTTTATGCATTTCCACCTCTTCCCCTGTTGCCTCTGGTCCTTCACAGGATTCGCTCCTTTCAGTCCACGGTGATTTTGATCGCGCCCTCCTGGCCACGGAGACCTTGGTTTCCGGATCTAGTCAACTTGTCGATAGAAGAGCCTTGGCCCCTCCCCCTTCGGGGCGATCTTCTCCGACAAGGACCACTTCTTCATCCTCGGCCGTCTCTTTTCAGGCTCACGGCTTGGAAGTTGAGCGTTCGGCCTTGAGGAAACATGGGTACTCCTCTAGGGTGGTGGCGACCTTGTTAGCCTCTAGGAAGTCTTCCACCAAGCGGGCTTACTATGTCACCTGGAGGAAGTTTGTGGATTGGTGCAGGAGGAAAGATATTCCTCCGACTGAGCCCAGAATCAAGCACGTTTTGGAGTTTCTCCAGGACGGTCTTGATCTGGGGCTCAGCACCTACACTCTGCGAAAGCAGGTAGCGGTGTTGCAAGTTATTCTTGGAACGCACGGACACTTCAATATCTCCTCACATCCTCATATAAAACGCTTCATCAGGGGACTGTCCTTGATTAATCCGCCACCCGTACACAGGTGTCCCACCTGGGATTTGACAACTGTTCTTTCTGCATTGCCTAAGCCCCCTTTCGAGCCAATGGCCACAGCGACTTTACAGGAACTCACGTATAAGACGCTGTTCTTAGTTGCGATCACCAGCGCTCGGAGGGTGTCCGAATTGGGAGCTTTGTCCACCGATCCAAATCTTTGTATTTTTCACAAGGACAGGGTCGTTCTTCGTACGGACCCCCAGTTTGTCCCAAAAGTTAATTCTGTTTTTCACCGGGCCCAGGAGCTAAACCTTCCGTCATTCTGCCCTAATCCTAAACATCCTAGAGAGAAGGCCTGGCATACGTTGGATGTGCGGAGGGCCTTACATTTTTACATCGACCGTACTAAGAACCTGAGAAAGACGTCGACCCTTTTTGTTTATTTCAAGGGGCCTCGGGTGGGACTTCGAGCCTCCTCGCGCTCTCTGTCGTCCTGGTTGAAGGCAGCTATAGTGTTGGCCTATAGGTCCCTAGGTCTCCAGGCCCCCCTGGGGGTCACGGCTCATTCTGTCCGTGGGGCGGCTACCTCGTCGGCTTACGAAGGTTTTGTGTCCCTTGAGGATATTTGTAAGGCAGCTACGTGGTCTTCGACCCATACTTTCGACATTACAGGGTGGATACTCTGGCGTCCTCGGAGGCCTCTTTTGGTAGAAGGGTTCTTCAGAGGGTTTTGCCACAATAATATGGGATCCCTCGCTGCCCTCCCTGGTAATGCATGGCTCTGATACATCCCACAGGTCCGGAATGCCCTCTTCCTCAATCCAGAGAAACGGAATTCTTACCTTTTGAGAATCTCTTATTCTGGGATGAGGAAGAGGGCATTCCGCCCCACCTCTTCACAGCTTGGGATTCGTGGCCAACAGTGGATTATTGGGAACCTTTTCTTTTGAAAGTATCCCTCACCTTTGGGTTTTTTTCTTTCTCCTGAGGTTGAACGAGAAATTACGGGTACCTTGGTATCCGTGTTACCCCTTTCTTGCTGGGGTTTTCTGTGTTCTGTTTACATCTTACTGTTCCTGATATTTCGCTATACAGTTTTTCCAGGGTGTTTCCTGCTGTTCGTTGTTTTTTCTGCCCACCTTCGGCGGTGCGGTTTCTTTGGAGGTGTGTCTTTTCAGCTCTTCAGTCTGGACTGGGGTCTGGGAAGCCCCTCCCACAGGGAGGAGACGACTTCAGCTAAAGCCGACCTTGCCTTCCAAGTGGGAGGGACTAACCCACAGGTCCGGAATGCCCTCTTCCTCATCCCAGAATAGGAGATTCCCAAAAGGTAAGAATTCCGTTTCCCGGGTGCAGGAAGAAGATAGTTGCTGGAAGCATCCCATATTCAAGATAAGTGGGGGAAAAGCACACATACACTAACACATGCCCCGTTAACACTTAACCCCCCCGAAAACAGTAAAAAAAACGTAAAAAAAACCCTGTCAAAAATAGGTTTTGAAACCGAAACCTAAAATTTTTGACAGTTTTATTGGGGGCGTCGGGGGGGGGGGGCCCGCACCAACCTGCTCCGGGTGCAGCGATGCCACTACCAGGACCCCCAGTAAGTTCAGAAATTCAATTAAAAATTTTTTTTGCAGGGATTGCCGCTGCCATACTGTTCCCTCCCCTTAAAGGGGCAAGGGATAGCTTTTGGTTCCAATGATGGGCTGTGACTTTGAAAACCACTGATTTGCAGTAATTTTTTTCACATTTTTATATCACCCTTCCTTCAAAGAGCTCAAAGTGGTGTACATAGTTCCACCCCTCCTTTTGTCCTCACAACAACCCTGTGAGGTAGGTGAGGCTGAGAGATAGTGACTGGCCCAAGGTCACCCAGGAAGCTTCATGGCTGAGTGGGGATTTGAACCTGGATCTTCCAGATCAGAGTCCAACTCTCAAACTACTGCACCATCCTGGTATATTTCTCTTATATTTTTTCCCTGGAGCAATTCCCTCTGTGCCTTACTCATAAAAGCTAACACACTTCCACTAAATTTTGTCTTAGTTCTCTACCTGCCATTGTGTGTAGAACGTGCAGAATTCTAGAAGTTCTTGATGGGGAAAACTGTGCAGAAGCTCTATTGAACACAAGGATTTGCAGATTGTGACTATAATCTTTATCTGTTCAAGCTTTTATACAGCTTTATTGTAATCCACTGTATTCCATTAATTATACAGTTTCCTCACTGTCTCTTTCTTAAATTGTCCTCGCATTTCAAACTGCATTGCAGCCAAACCTGGAATATTTTGATGCCAGCCATAACCACGTGATCACCCTTGAGGGCATCAGAGGCCTAAACAAATTGAAGTGCTTGGATCTGAGCTGGAACCAGCTGAAAAAATTAGGAGACGAAATCAACATCTTACGGAAACACACACCAATGGTGCTCAGTCTGGATGTCAGGCATAACCCCTGGCATAAGGTACATCCCAACCTCCACTTTTGAGGATAGAGGAGAGTTAGAGTTCCTCAACCTCAAGTAAGCACAAATACAGTACTGCTGCTACTACCATGAGAACTAACTACAGTAGTGGGTGTCTACTGTACTGCTGTTTCCATCATTACTATGCTATATTAGTTGTACTTACCACTACTTACTGGTACTACTGTTGCTTACAATATTATTTTTACTTCCTCTACACTCTTCCTCTACATTCATTCACACTACTAGTGCCACCCACTACTGCTACTACTGCCATTGTAATAGTCGTACTACAGCTACTTCGCAGCACTACTAATCCCCATGCTAATACTATCACTGCTCGTACCACCCACTTCTATTTCTACAACTGCTTCCATAGTAATACTGCTGCTACTATGCCTGCTACTACTCTCACTGCCACGCCTGGTACCACTGCCCACTACTACAGGTAGTAGGGATGGTGTGAAATGGAGTAAGAAGAATGTTTCCAATCTTCTGCAATCAGGAGTGGCATTGATTTCACAAGGAACCTAGGTGGCAATATTTTGAGTGTGACAACCACCACCATCCCTCCAGCCTGGGTGAATGGAGGAATAAGCACCACTTGGGAGAGAGCCACTGCTATCCCTCCATGTGAGCTTCACCCCACTCCTTCCTCCCACCTGGGTAAATAAACAGGTCTTAAGAAAGCAACTAATGAAGAGGCCTGATGAGCGGGGGGGACGGAGGGGGGCATTGTGCCTTAGGAAAAATGCTACCACTGAAAAGTTCTTTACCAAAGAAAAGTTGTGCCATTCTGTTTTCTTTTTTCCCCCAAGCCAGCCTCTGTGCGTTTGAGCGTGATTGGCCAGCTGAGGTCTCTGACACACCTAGATGGTGCCCTGATTACTGAACAAGAGGCAGCAACAGCTATTGAGTTTATGGCGAGCTCGAAAATCACTCAGGTTTGATGTCATAAGAAAGTTCCTTTTGGTCTTAAGTTTTAGTTACACTAATCAGACTTAAATTGTCAGATTTAGACTGTGAGGTTTTCTCTGTGTTTGCTCTTTAAAGAGAGTAGATGGCAGCTATAGGGGGCCTTGATCAAACTCGGCTTGATCCCCCCTTTTCTGCTTGGCAGTGGCTGCGTGTTGTTGTTGGAGTTGCCTGTGTTCAGGACCCATATTTTCTCATGCGGTATGAATGCTCCTCGCAATATCGCAGCTCTCCCTGTGCCCAGTTAGACTTGTCCATGCCAACGGCTTCCTTCCCTCCCTTCTGTCCCCAGGAATGCTCATTGGCTGTTTTCAGCTGCTCCATGAGAGCACAAAAAGCGACTTGAAGCGGCGGAAGAGTCACCCCCCAAATTGGTGTCACCCAGTGCAGCCCGCACCAGCTGCACCCCCCCCCCCAGCAGGATCCCTCCAACTAAGCACAGAGGAAGGGACTGGAAGGCTGTTGATGTCGCTTGCCCCCTTTTACAGCATTTACACCTTTCGTGCCATGCACATTCTCTGTGCCCACCCACATGGGCCTATTGAGCAAGCTCCACATTTGGAGTTTTTCAAATAATTCGCAGGTAGTTTTGAATCACGACTTTCTTTCTCCAGAGGTTAGCATTTGCATATTAAGGTGCCGATGTATCTATTTTGGGCGTGCTTTTTAAATGAAGTCTTGTGCTTCTGGAGGGTCATCTGGATCTTGGGGGTCCTGTGCTCTTCACAGTTTTGCAGCGTGGATATAGTCTCAAGTGGAGGCTCACAGGTGAAGAGACTTTAAAAAAAATCTTATAGACTGTAGAAAACAAAGGGTTTTTATTTCCAGGATATTACTGTCCAGAAACGAATGAAACAAGTCAACTCTAATAAGGGAAAAAATCCGTTTCCTCTCTCCTGAGAGATAAGAATTACAAAATGTCTCATTGAACAATTTGATTAAATTGCAGTGTATAAAATGTACATTTGTTTGTGATTGTTGTGTCCTTTAATATCATGGTTTTCTTTTGCCAGGCATCTCTGCTGGAATATTCCAGAACGGATAACGAGAAGTTGCGTGTCCTGAGCGTCCTGCCTTATGCCAAAATCCTGAGCCAGATTAGCGGGAACAAGGTGGATGAGTTTCAGGTCAACTGGCCTGCTATGGTAAGGGCGAATCTGATCATATCTTGCATTCATTATTCAGTTACATTGCCTGGCTTCTCTGTTTCTTTTACAGATTCTATTCTGTTTGCAAAAGAGCTTGTGGGAGACCACAGAGTGTTTTATTTCTACAGTGACCTTGATGAAGATAATTTTTATCAAAACATGTTGCACAGAATAAGCTGGTATTTTGTGCCCCTTATAAGTTTCCGTCTCTCTATGTTCCTGCACTGGTGCTTTCCTTCCCCTCCCCCCCCCATGGTATTTTAGCCTGACCTCTCTCACAAGGCTGTTGGGAAGCTGAATTGGGATAATTCCATGTCTGTTGTACCGAGGTCTTGTTGCTAGGAATGGCAAGATATTAAGGGTAAAACTGAAAGTTCAAAATGTTGTATATGCTCATTTTTGTTGTTGTTCAGTCGGTAAGTCGTGTCCGACCCTTCTTGATCCCATGAACCACATCCCGCCAGGCCTTCTTGTCCTCCACTATCTTCCTGAGTTCACTCATTTTCATGTTCGTTGCATCGGTGATGCTGTCTAACCATCTCATCCTTTGCCTTCCCCTTCTTCTTTTGCCTTCAATCTTTCCCAGCATCAGAGTCTTCTCCAGAGAGTCCTCTCTTCGCATTAGGTGGCCAAAATATTTGAGTTTCAGCCTCAGTACCTGTCCTTCCAGGGAACAGTCAGGGAGAGATAAAATAAATGATAAAAGAAGCATAGACTAATTATGAACACAAACCCGAAATGCTTGTGACATTATGTAGTGGTCTCACTGAAAGCAAGAACTCCACTTCAGGGTGAGCAGTTTGTGGATAAGGTCCCAGAAGGGGGTCATAGCTCAGCGACCCAGCACATGATAAAGGTCCTAAGTTCAGCCCTCAGCATCTCTACTTAAAGGACCTCAGGTAGTAGATGATCATAAAGACCTCTGAGATCCTGCATACCTTAGATCAGTGGCTCTCAAATGTTTTGGTCTCCTGAGACCTTTACGTTCCTAAAAATTATTGTGCAGCCCCAAAGAGTCTGGCTTAGTGGGGAGAGCTGTTGCCTTCAAAGCCCGAAGACCGGTGAACTTGATAAGTTCGAGACACGCCGCCGGCAAAAAGCTGCATCAGTCGAGTGTGGGAGGCGCCAGCCAGCAGAAAAAAAGTCAGACTGTAAAAGGATACCACCTGGAAAGTAGCTGTTCATGAGAGATTGGACAATTATATATATTGTAAAAAAAACCCAAGGGGGGTTAGGACAGCCTGCCCATGTACACCGCCTTGGATTAAAGTCGGAGGAGAAATCCAATGACCGAGAAAGGCGGTATATATAAAGAGGTTTTGTTTATGTGAGTTCTACCTGTCAATGTTTGCTTGCATTCAAATTTAAAACTCGATAAATAATACAGTATTTCAGAGGCAACTGCTGAGCCACTGCGAGCTTTGGCGCCTGTTCCACAATGCTTGGAAAATGCATGCACACATTAGCTAAATGCAATATTTTTAAAAAATATTTTATAACTGTCCGGATGTGGACTCAACCCTCTCGGTGGCAGCCCCAGGAGAGGCTTCCCTATCTGGGTTGTGTGCCCACCCCAGCTTTGGCCGCAGGGGAACCAGCCAGGCTAGAGATGAGCACGAAGAAGGATAGCGTGGGCTTTCAGAGGCGTCTGCTAGGCCGGTCAGAGCTTTGGCGCCTTCACAATGCAGCGCTATGCTGAGTTCTGCAAGAGCCGCTGTGAGCAACCAGCAGGCCGAAGGAAGCTCAGGGAATAAGAACATAATAAGAACATAAGAAGAGCCCTGCTGGATCAGGCCAAAAGCCCATCTAGTCCAGCTTCCTGTGTCACACAGTGGCCCCACCAGATGCCTCAGGGAGCACACAAGACAACAAGATACCTGTGTCCAGTCGCCACTCCCTTGCACCTGGCACAGAGAAAACCCACTTCTAAAACCAGGAGGTTGCTTATGGCTTGTAACCTGTGATGGTCTTTTCCTCCATGAATCTGTCCAAACCCCTTTTAAAGGCATCTAGGCCAGATGCCATCACCACATCCTGTGGCAAGGAGTTCCACAGATGAATTACATGCTGGGTAAAGAAATATTTTCTTTTGTCTGTTCTAACTCTCCCTCCACTCAATTTTAGTGCATGTCCCACGAATCATTCTGGTCGCTCTTTTCTGCACCTTTTCCAATTCAACTATATCCTTTTTGAGGTGTGATGACCAGAACTGGACACAATACTCCAGATGTGGCCTTACCATTGATTTGTACAAAGGCATAATGATATTGGCCGTTTTATTCTCAATCCCTTTATTAATGATCCCGAGCATAGAATTGGTCTTCTTCACAGCCGCCGCACACTGGGTCGACACTTTCATCGACCTGTGAACCGCAAGGAATGAACCGCAAGGGAGGGGGGATGGGACAAATGAGCAAACAGAGGCAGGGGGCAGTGATGGAGATCAAAGGGCCACACCTTGGAATGGCGTGGGTCTTGCGGTGTGCTTACGGCGCCCCTGAAGGGGTGTTGGAGAGCCCCAGGGCTCTGTGGAGCACACTTTGAGAAACGTTGCTCAGATGGACCACTAGTCTTACTTCATGTACAATACTTTATACGTCTAACATTATACTGTACATGAATGATATAAAGGAGCTGCCTTACACCCAGGCAGGTCAATGGTCCATTTAATTTCGCGATGAGCAGACTCTCCCCAGTTTCTCAGAACAAAGCTGGTCAAGTTGATTTCAGTGCAGCACACATGGACAATGTTCCTGCCCACTGTCTTGACCACCCACATTTTTTAGTGCATTCTGTAAGATAAACCCTTTGAACAACGCCATCCAGGGAGCTCCTCGGGCACCCTGACCTGTCATCAACTGTGTTGTGACCCATCATCCAGAATCATGTTAATCTGCCAAGCAGAAAAGGTTAAAAGCTCCTCTGTCAGTTCAATTTGTTGGGTGGTGCATAGCATAGCTAGAGGAAAACACATTTGCACAGATGGGCATAGCATTCTGTTCATCGTACATTAGGAGAAGTACATTCATAGAAACTGCTGTAGAAACGGCAACATTTCAGCTGATGGTGTCGGCATTACTGGGCAGCATCAATACCAAAGGTGATTTGTATTGGGACAGGACATATTTGTGTAGAATCAAAGCAGTGTCACAACTGGAAGCAAAGACAGCATTTGTGAGTAGTTTCAGAGAGATGAGTTCAAAACACACCCATCCCAGTTACTTATAGCTGGGTAATCATTTGCAAACCACGGTCTCTCGGCCTCGTTTCTCCCCAATGGGAGCCCCAGGAATAGATCACCTTGTTATTGCAGGGAGTAAAAAGGATCTGTCCTTAGGGGCAAAGTAGGCTATTCGGTTTACCCAACATGCATTTATTACTCTTTTGCGCAAAATCTAAACTTCTTGATTTTTCCACACAAACTGAACAGCACAGGTCTGTGTGTGACTGATGTGCTGACGCAGAACACTGGTCACGTGCAGCTCCCACATGCAGGAGGCGATCCCCATTCTGACAGGTGCTCATCCACCTGGGCCAGCGGCATTGTGACAGGAGGTAGAGCTGCAGCGGTAGCTCTAAACCAGGGGTCAGCAACCTTTTCGGGCAAAGGGGCCGAATGTTCGGGGATGATGTCATCACGTCATCGCCGAACTTCTGGGTTGCCAAATTCCTGGAAGCTGCTGTGCAGAGCTCAGCTTGGGAGGCACAGCCTCCCACCCAATTTGCCGCACACTATGGCGAATTGGGCCGGTTTCACCTACCAAGCCGAGCTCCGCGTGGGCCAGACGACTTTGGGTGGCAGGACAGATCCGAAGTACTTTGTTTTCCCACTACCATCACCCCTTGGGCATACTGGGCATACTGAATGTTTATATCACTTCTTAAAGCTTCTTTTTAACTGGTAGCTTCCCCCAAAGAATCTTGGGAATTGTGATTGGATAACAATGAGGCTGAGAACAATGCCTCCCTCCTCAAAAGTACAGTTCCCTGGGGAATGGGAAGGAAGGGCTGTTAAATAAGCTTCCGTCTGCTGTGTGGAATTGTTTCGGCCATAATAACAAGTTGCAATATTACTGCTAGGCTAGTTAATGCAGTGTCGCTGGACCTTCATAATTTTTGGCTGCAGTCCTAAACACACTTTCCTGGGAGTAAGCCCCATTGAACACAATGGGACTTAGAAGTAAGTAGACATACCTAGGATTGTGCTGCCAATCTCATGCTGGGGATCCCAGGGGGAAATGGATTCTGGAAGGCTCTCGTGCTATTGGATAATCAGACAGCACACATTTGTGATAGTTTAAAAAAAAAAGGATTTGAAAGGTTTATGGACAATGGGTTTATCGGTGACTTCTGGTCATGATGGCTGTTTGGAACCCCTGGGTTCAGGAGCAGCGTGCCACTGAAGGCCACTTGCTGGAGAGTGGCAGTGGGAGAGGAATGTTGCCTTCATGCCCTACTGGCGGGCTTCCCAGAGCATCTGGTTGGTCACCATGGGAATCGGGATGCTGGACGTGATGAACCCCCATCAGCAGGGGCATTCTTATTTTCTTAAGTATCAGGTTGGTTGAATGTACGTTGGCCACAACCCCAGTAAGTATTTTTTAAACTAGACCTCTACCAGTTGCAACCCACAAAGTCTAATGCAGAACATGAACTGAGGCCTGCATGGGGCTGACGCTGCCCCCCTTCCTGCAATGCTGCAGTCAGTGCCTGATAGGTTTCCAGCCATGGCTAATGGATAGTTCAGCTCCCTGGGTCACAGCTGTGCAGACCTCCGCTGGATTGCTCCCGTAGCTCCATGTGGCCCCTGAATGCAGGAAAGGAGTCCTGCAAACCCACAGTTATTCATCCCTTCCTGTATTGTATCTGCATGATACACGACCCGTACTCTGAGGTCATCAGGGGGGGCCCTGTTGACCGTGCCGCCATTGGCGGAAGTGAGGGGGATGGCGGCGCGGAGTAGGGCCTTCTCGGCGGTGGCGCCCCAATTGTGGAATTCCCTCCCCTTGGAATTAAGAACAACTCCCTCTTTAGAGGCCTTTCGGCGGGGCCTTAAGACGTTTTTATTCAGGACTGCTTTTAATGTCCGACATGGTGGGCTGACCTTTTAACAAATGGTTTTAATATATGTAAATGCTGGTGACCCACTGGGGTTGTTTATTTTTAATCTTAAGTGTTTTAATTAATTATTTTAATGTGTTTAATTGACTGTTTTAATGTATTTTATGTACTGTTTATATGTATTTTAATATGTTGTGAGCCACCTTGAGTGCCCTCGGGAGAAAGGCGGGCTACAAATTCCTTAAATAAATAAATAAATAAATGATGCTAATAATAGCAGTGAAGCTTTTTTCCCCCTTACAGATTACTGTGTTAGACCTGGATGGGCAGCACCTCAGCAAAATCAGCAATTTGGAAAAATTGGAGAATTTGCGATGGGCCTCTTTTAGCAACAATAATCTCACTAGAATAGAAGGGCTGGATTATTGTGTGAATCTGGAGGAGCTCACGTTGGATGGAAACTGTATCTCAAACCTTGACGGTAATGTATTAGCTAATAATTATCACACTCCATTCTGGTCCATAGCCGCAGGGTCCTGTGGGGGTCCAGCCTTCTCAGCTCCTCCCTGAATGCTTAGCGTTTATCTCAACTAACTAAATCCCTGCAAGTATAAGTGGACCCAGGAAGGTGGATCAAGGCTGGGAAGGGGGTCCGAATACCGCCAATACCACCCCCTTCCAGGCCTTGATCCACTCTATTCCCTGTTCATCCCTGCCCCCTGTGCTGACTTACCGGTGCTGGGGCTCTTTCTTCATCCACTGGCACACCGACCTGGCCACTGTATGCTGTGTCGTGCTTTGCAACAGCCGTAAAGGACACTAGTTCCAGCAGTGTAAGGCCCTGTTACAATTGAGCAGTAAGTCAACTTTTCATCTTTTAGTATTCTGACCAGGGACTGAGTATAAAGGGACTGTGGTTGCCAGATTTCAGTGGCTGAGCACCTGCTTTGTGTGTGGAAGGTTCCAGGTTCAGTCCTTGGCATCTCCAGCTAAAAAGGATAAAGAAGCAGGTGATAGGAAGGGCCTGGAGGGCTGCTGTCAGAATAGACAATATTGGTCTAGATCAGGGGTGTCAAACATGAGACCCATGGGCTGGATATGGCCCATGGAAGCTCTTTATTTGTCCCACATGATAACTGGGTTCTCCCAGCACTGCCCTTTCAGCAGCGCTACTTCTGCCAAAGCTCTGGGAGGAAGAGATGGAAGGAGGTCTCAGAAGGCAAGGAACACTACGGGGGAAGGCACAGACCAAGACGGGTGAGAGAGGGAGATGCTTCCAAGGCGCTGGAAGAACCCAATTATCATGCAGGTCGCATTTTCAGCACCTTCTGCTGAGGTGTCACTTTGCGGAGCACTTAGCTGCTGCCTGCGTAATAATTGGGCTCTCCCAGCATGATAATTGGGCTTTCTTATATTTTGAGGTGGCCAGCGGGTGGCGCAGTGGGTTAAACCGCTGAACCATGAGCTGTCGATCGAAAGGTCGGCAGTTCGAATCCGCGACGGGGTGACCGCTCGTTGCTTGGCCAGCTCCTGCCAACCTAGCAGTTCCAAAGCATGTTAATGCGAGTAGATAAATAGGTACCGCTTGCGGGAAGGTAAACAGCGCTCCATGTTCCAGCTGCATGCTACGCGCTGCGGCAAGGAGAGTCATGCCGGCCACATGACCACGGAGGCGTCTTCGGACAACACTGGCTCTTCGGCTTTGAAATGGGGATGAGCACCACACCCTAGAGTCGGACACAACTGGACTTAATTGTCAGGGGTCACCTTTACCTTTTTTTACATATCTTGAGAATATGATCAGGCTTTGCATATTTTCTCTTCTGTCATTTGCACTTATTGAGTTCCTACGTGAGAACAAAGAGCTTATTTCTGGCTATCATCTGCTTAACGATGTCACTTCCGGCCCTCAGTATGCACCATGAATGCTATTCAGTTGTATGAGATGAGTTTGACACCCCAATGGTCAGACAGTCTGACTCAGCAGAAAGCAGCTTCAACTGCTCCTATATGCTCGCTTCCTCAGTATTCTACACAAAATTCTGGAATGGGTTAGAAAATGGTTAAACAATGCAGCCAGCTCCATATGTTCCCTACGTAACTGATCTAGGCCCTTATTTTAACTGACAAACCCTAGGCCATTATTTTTATTTTTTCCTAAAATCAGACATTATGTTAATATTTAATACACTTGCATAACTTTAAACACGTTAGCTACCTGTATTTTGTATTGTGACTGTTCTGCAATGATTTCCTGCCCCCTCTGGTTCCCTCATAATGAAATATCTGGCTTTGGGCTGTGTTTCCAGTATTAGCATAAATAATGGCCCAGGAGCTGCTTTGCGAACCAGTGTGCCCTCACGCATGGCTTATTGAAATTACCATCGTTACCTTTGTCTTTCATTCTGTGCCTATTCTTGAGGTCTTCTTGTTTCACCTTCCCCAGGTGTTTCAAAACTCTCCAAACTCATGCGACTCAGCGCCAACAGCAACCACCTCGCCAGCCTTGAGAGAAACGTTTTTGATAACTTGTCACATCTTCATTATCTCTCTCTGGAGAACAACCGGATCACGTCGCTGGCGGGCTTGCAGAAAGCCTATGCGCTCATCGAGCTTTACATAAGCAATAACTATGTTTCCTCTAACCAAGAGATATACCAGCTAAAGGTAAGGGCAGCTGCTGCAAAGCCTGACATTGCGCTGGTGTAGCATCCACCTAAGACACACACGACGTGCTGGTGGACTTCCTTGATTGAGGACGCAATCCTGACTAAGGATCTGGCTGGTGACCCAGGGCCGCCCGCCGGATCCTGTGTACCGGCTGTCCGGCGCGCGCCGGGCCGGAGGTCTTCTCGGGGAAGGGGACGCTTGTCCCCTTCCCCGAATGTAAACCCGGGCCAACCCTATCAGCCTCCTCGGATTTCCACCGGCTAAATAGCTAGTGTAAGTAGAGGAGGCCGTGTAACGGCGTAGCCAGCCCGGCAGGTACGAGGATATGGCCGACGCCATCCCCCGCCCCCTCCCGGGCCGGCTAGGCCAGTAGCCCCCCTCCCTTGTCCAGCTGGACCGCCCACGCAGCCGTCGACGGAGTGCTTCCCTTCCGCCACCGTCCGCGTGGAGATCCGGTGCCGGAGTGAGGGAGGCTGGCCTGGCGCCGGCCTTCCTTACTCCTGAGTCATCGTGAACATGCTTTACGGCACGTTTGTGATGGCTTCTGGCGCCGAAGCACTCGCTCCGGGGCCAGAACGAACGTCAGGATTGCGCTGCCCAACACCCAGTGTCCTTTGAAAAAGGTGGCAAATGGCAACGTTCAGGAACTGGTGGAAGAACATGGTTGTTTTTCAGGACATTCCACTGCTGACCTGAAAGTTGACATTCTTCAACCAAGAAACTTCAAAGGGAAACTTTCTCCTGTGCGAAATGGCTGAATTAGGATGTATTGGGAAGTTTGATTCTGTTCATTCAAGTCTGAATCAAAGGATGGTTTCCTGTGCCATTATACATGTTAGTTAACTTGGCAAGCCAAGGAGAATTGTGTTCCTATCACCGCCATTGTGAATTACTATGATTGACAGTATTTATATACCGCTTTTCAACAAAAAGTTCACAAAGCGGTTTACAGACAAAATCAAATGATTAAAAGGCTCCCTGTCCCAAAAGGACTCACAGTCTAAAAAAGATGTAGAACACCACCAGCAAACAGCCACCAGAAAAGAGACTGTGCACGGGATATTGCCACTGTGAATTGTCACTGTGATTATCTTATATATTTAAGATTTACATAGAATTGTCATAGCCTATTCACTTCTTGCTTTTTGTGGTCACTTCGCTGAACTGTTTACAGTTTTTTTCTTCTTCTTCATGCCCACATTTATGTGTGCATGTGCCAGTGGTGTATCTCGGGTATGGCAGCCAGGGCATGTGCTCTGGGGGCGTCACTGGGGAGGCAGCGGTGGTGCTTCGCTATCCAGCCTCCAGCACGGGGGTGGCGCCCTTGCAGTCTGGCCCCCAAAGGAGAAGGTGCCTCCTTGGGAGAGGTGAACTCATAAGTGACATCAAGTCGCTCGTTGTCACCGGGCGCCATGGCCTCCAGGTATGCTGCTGGCATGTGCATGTGCGTTCGTGCGTGCATGCCAACAGAGGATAACACAAAATGCACCTGCTGAAATGAACTGAGGTCCACAAAAGCCTTTGCTTTAACAAATGTGTAGGTCTTTAAGTTGCCTGAAGCGTATTTGTTGTTTCAATTGAACCTGCAGATTGCCTGACCTTGGGAAATCTAAGCCCTCTTTAAGGGGTTTAATTATCTCAGTACATAATCCCGTTACCTTGGGATTTCCTTTGCTTTTGAAATTGTCAAGTTAATTAAGAATTGACTGGCCTGTTCTTTCCTAGGGGCTGAACAATCTGATCATCCTGGACATGTATGGAAATCTAATTGTTTGGAAACAAGATAACTATCGGCTCTTTGTTATTTTCCATATTCCATCTCTGAAGGCCTTAGATGGTGTTGCAGTAGTAAGTTGTTTCCTATACATAGTTTTTGTTTAAACCTTCTATCTTATAAGTAAAGAGAACAGTGTGTGCACTGCAGGAAGTACAGATGTCGTGACTCAAATATTCAGCACCCCTAAACAGTGGCGTTTCTGAGGTTGGGGCCCGACCGTAAGTTGTGCCCCATCCTAGTACCGCGTTCAGGAACCGGAGCGAGGAGGCCCCGCCCCCTCGCCGACGGAGCCATTCGCGCAGCGAAGCCGAACGGGCAGGAGACTCCCTGCCTGTTCGGCTTCGCTGTGTGAATGGCTCCATCGGTGAGGGGGCGGGGCCTCCTCGCTCCGGTTCCTGAACGCGGGTACTAGGACGGGGCACGACTTACGGTCGGGCCCCAACCTCAGAAACGCCACTGCCCCTAAATATCTAACTGCAGCACATTCCGAATGGGGAATTTCACACATCACATTCAGGGCCAAATTGGAGGCCCATGATTGAATCAACCATCTCTTTAAAAACCAGATGTGGGGGGGGGTTTGCATTGGGATTGCAATGCTAGTAGGGAAGGGGTTTCATCTTTTTCACCTCTTCCATTTAATGGTGGAAATTGCCCCTTCCTCCAAAGCTGCTGTTTGCCCCATTAGAGAAAACTTTGAAGTACACAAGTAGTTTGGCCCTTGCCCTGGGGGTTGGGTTGGGAACCCCTTGGAAGTGAAACCCTGTGACTACTGGAATATGGTACAGGTTGTACTAATTGTTCCTGGGACACATCCCGAAAAACACAGCTCGTAAAATATACCCATAAAAAGCCTTCAGTCCTCATTGTGTGGAAATGTGGGGTGACAACCATTTTTGAATGTGCATATTAGCTAACCTAGATTTTGCTTTGCTTAATAGATGTGAGAAATGCAAAAACTGATTTAATGGCACAATGCTATTGTTTGCTGACTTCGCAGCCCGACGCTGGCATTGAGTGTTGCAAATGTGCTGTAAAGCACGTTTGCGACGACTCGAGAATAGGTGGCACTGACTGGAAGGCCTGCGCCATCCCGCCACTGCCAGCAACCAGTGCCGGGGAGCGAGTAAGCTAGCCATTGGCAGGGGAGGTGGCGTAATAGGGCGGGGTGGGCAGATCGGGCCTGGGAGGGGGTGGGACCGGTGTCCTCAGTGGACGCTGAATCCTATCTCGCTCCCGGACTTGAATGAGCTTCCCGGCTCTCTGCCACCAAAAGAGGTGGCGGAGATCCAAGTAGCCCCATAGGGTGGGCTGGAGCGTTACCCAGGGTAAGCGGACAATTGTCCACTTACCGCGAGGAGGCCTCCAGCTCTAGATACAGCATGTGCCTGGCGCACAGGATTGGGCTGTAAGTCTCAGTTGTCAAAATGGCCATGGCTACTTTCACAGACCAAGCAACCTGGTTTCAAAGCCCATTATTTGCAAGTGTGTGACTTTCATGAATGTTCCTAATGTGACTTGCAAGTTATTTAAAGTTTATTTAAAGCTTAGTTTAGTTGTCTATTCATCAGCCAGCAGATTCCACCAGGCTCAAGACCGAAGGTAAAGACTCCATTTGCCAGGCAGTTTAGGGAAAGGGTCATAGCTCCGTATAAGAACATTTGCTTTGAAGGTCCCAGGTTCAATCCCGTAAGGCAGCTTCCTGTATTCTTATGCTGAGCTTGACCGTTGGCTTATCTAGCTCAGTATAGTTGACACTGACCGGCAGTGGCTGTCCAGGATTTCAGATGGGAATTTTGTTTTGCCCTAACCTGGAGATGCTGGGGATTGAACCTGGGACCGTCTGCATGCAAAGCAGATAATCTTCCCCTGGGCTATGGCCCCTCCCAATCCTTTGTTCCTACAGCATTTCCATTTCTTTTGCCTGATATCAATATTGCATTTGCGTTTGCATTCATATGACTTGGTAGACATTTAAAGTATCCTCTGTTCAGGAAGCAGCTGAGGTTGAAAATGCAAAAGATCTCTTTGGTGGAAAACTTAATGCTGATATGGTTGCAGAAAGACTGGGACATTCAAACTTTAACAAAATGCAAGAATTAAACTGGACTGCTTCTATGATCAGGTCAGTCATTCTTTCATGTAAAAGCGAAAGGAGTCCAACTGTTGTCCATCTCTTCAGGTTGACTGAAACCACATTTCAGCCTTTAATGCTGCTTGCCCTGTTTCCTCTTAAAACTTGCCAGTACAATAGATTCTAAAACTTCTTAGGGGGAAAAAAAAGCTTTTTCTTAGGATGTGTGTTTTCCCCAGGAGGAGAAAGGACAAGCTTCTATCTTGTCCTCTCAGAGGCCACTCTTTCTTGCGGTGTAGATCACTCTTGCATGGAGAAGACTGACGGGGGGAGAAACTCTGCCTCCGCCTGCTATGGGTCTTGGCCTCTTCCCCACTAACGGCACAATCTACCAGAAGTCGCTGGTGACGGAACGAGTGTTCCGTTGCCGGGAGACATCGCGAATGTGCCGTAAAGCACGTTTGCGACGACTCGAGAGCAAGGAAGACCATTGCAGAGGCCGGCCTCACTTGCTCCGTTGACGGATCACCCATGCGGCCACCAGACCAGGTAAGCCGGGATCTGGCAGGGGCGTTTCGCCAGGCAAGGGAGGGGGGCTATTGGCCTAGCTGGCCCGGGAGGGTGCGGGGGATGGCCTCGACTATCCCTGGCCCCACCGGGCCGGCTAGGCCGTTACACGGCCTCCTCCGACTTCCACCAGCTGTTTAGCTGGTGGAAATCCGAGGAGGCCAATATGGCCTGCCCCGGTTTACACCCTGGGAAGGGGACGAGCATCCCCTTCCCCGAGTAGACCTCTAGCCCGGCGGCAGCATGGCCGTCGGTGCACAGGATCTGGCGGGCGGCCCTGGGCCGCCGGCCAGATCCTTATGGTGGATTGCGCTGCCCATCTTCTGGTAGGGTGGATTTCTGCTTTCAGCTGATCTACTCCAGCCCTTTCTCCAGCACTTATTAAAAATATTTATATACCACCTTTCAACAAAAAAGTTCACAAAGCAGTGTAGATAGCAAAGTAAATAAATAACAGGTTCCCTGTCCCAAAACATCTTACAATTTGCCCCCCCCCCCAAAAAAGGCAGAAGAACCACCAGTAAACAACCACTAGAAAAAAACACTGTACTGGGGTGAATGGGGACAGTTGCTCTCCCCCTGCTAAATTCAAAAGGAGCACCACTTTCAGAAGTTCCTCTTTGCCCAGTTAGCAGAGTCAGTATTTGATTTGCCTGCCACTGAACCGTCTTTCTCCTCTAAATGCATTTTTGCCTGAATCAGAATGGTTGATCTTGTGCCGGCAGACCAGTTTAAAAACATCACCAGTGTGAATTTGCAGAACAACAATCTTGCCTCTTTCAGCGGATTGGTCTTCCTTCCTAATATCAAGGTGAGTCCTGTGGCTCCTGTTTTCTACTTCTTTCCTGTCGTGCATATTGAATGTATTTATTAGGGCATTATAAATAACCCCTGGCCAGGGTGGATGATGGCCATGTCAGATTTATTAATATCATGTGTGTTATTTACTATATTTATACCCCACTTTTAAGTCAAGATTTGCCCCCAATGTGGATTACAACTTAACCTACAAAAAGGTACATATTAGGGATACGTGGGGGTGTTTCTGGTTGTCTCTTCCAGTCCTGGAAGTTCAGACATAACCCCTGTTCCAGGCTCTCCTCTCCAGAAGGAGCTGTATGCTGGTGAACGGGGGCTGGCAGAGGGCAGCGATGCCGACATCAACCCACAAAAGCCGCTCATCCAGTTACTCTGCACAGTCTTCTGGTAGCTGATGCCAATGTCATTCACCTTCAGCCTTCTTCCAGTTTGCAGTACTGTATAGGTATAATACACAATTGTTGTAAGGATTGCACTAGAATTATGTGTTTTTGAACATTTGAAAGTGCTAAGTATCATCGTCTCCTAGGTGAATGGCTCTGCATGTCCATCACTCATATGTGACACAGACAGTACTCACTTATTTGTCCTATTTAGTAATTTCATAACTTACCCTGTGGTTCCTTCAAGGAGTTTGGAGCACCTTATTTCAGGCTTCTGGGTAGTTTTCCATCCAGAAAGCTTTAGCCTACTTAAATTCAGCGGTAGAACTGCACTCTGTGCCTTTAAACCATTCTCAGGGGCCCTTGTATGAGTGTACTGGGGGCCAGGGGAGGGGGGTTGCCCAAATACAGACTCTGTTACATGTTGCATCACACATATGGCATTCTTGCTTTCCTACCACATGTATTGGGGAGGGGGGAGGTAGGATTCTGGGATGCTTGTGATCCAGTCCTATGTTTCAAGCCTCATTTCTTCCGCCTGTAAAATGAGGAATGATTGTCACTGACCCTCCTGAAGATGAGCACTACTGAGATTGTAAAGCACTTTGCAATAGGAAGGATAAGTGGTAGCATGAGACTCAAGGTTCTAGAGTACCAGGGGGAGGAGGCAGTAAATGGCCACAGTAAAGCTAAAAAGGACAGGTCTGCGGAACCCTCTTTATGTCCTGTTTGCACCAGCTTAGGTATCATCATAGGCAGTCAAACGTCCTTCCTTGTTGCTAACATGTCAACTGAGCAGAATTCATTTGGTGCCCTCCAACTCACTTTTATGCAGGTTCTCTGCCTAAACTACAATCGCATTGAGTCCATCCTCCCCAGACAAAAGCCTCCAAATCACCTGACGAACAGGCAGCTGCTGTATCAGAAAGTGACATCCAGTGGCTATGGACAGCAAGGGGCTTCCAAAAGTGGCAGGTATAGTCCAATTCCAGCACAAGCTAATTAAGGGCAAAGACAGAGGTCACACATTCAGAGCAGTGAGGCCAATCTGGAAGTGCCCTTGCTCTATGTGTTGTTGCAAACATACCTTTTCCTCTACAAAGTCAAGCTCTGAAAAAGACACACCTGTACATCTGTAGCAGAAGCTGGTTGTGTATACTCCTGTAGACTACTGATTGGCTAGTCCAGCATGATGTCGCCAAAAACATTCCCCCATCCCTCAAATAGACCTTCCGATGAGGACCTTTGGCCAATGCCCCATCTGGCCAAGTCCACTTCAGAAGCAGCCAGCAGATCTGCTGCAGGCCTTGTTGGAATGCACTGCAGATCTTTCATTTAGGAAGGAATCTGTCTCCGTTCCAATACCAAGCTGCAGTCCTTCCACCAGAAGTTCTGCTCACAAGATAAGTACTGGAGGAAGCTCTAACCTCCCCTTGAAACAGAGCCCTTCCCAGTTGACCATTTTACCTGATTTCTTCCTCCATGGAAACATCTGCTGGCTGGACTTCACTTTGCAACCTGAAATGAACACTTCTCCCACTGACCGGTTGAGGGGGGACCTGATTGAGACGTATAAAATTATGCATGGGATGGAGAGAGTGGATAAAGATAAGTTCTTTTCCCTCTCACACAACACTAGAACTAGGGGACACGCACTCAAATTGAGTGGAGGGAGAGTTAGAACGGACAAAAGAAAATATTTCTTTACCCAGCGTGTAATTGGTTTGTGGAACTCCTTGCCACAGGAGGTGGTGATGGCACCTGGCCTGGATGCCTTTAAAAGGGGATTGGACAGATTTATGGAGTAAAAGTCCATCACAGCTTACAAGCCATGATGGGGATAAGCAACCTTCTGGTTGTAGGAGTAGGTTTTCTTTGTGCCAGGTGCAAGGGAGTGGCAACAGGATACAAGTATCTTGTTGTCTTGTGCTCCCTGAGGCATCTGGTGGGGCCACTGTGTGATACAGAAGCTGGACTAGATGGGCCTTTGGCCTGATCCAGCAGTCGGGCTCTTCTGATGTTCTTATGACCGATTTTCGACAACCATTACGGTTCCAGCAGATTGGTCCCCTGGACAGCTGGGACCAGCAAACAGCAGCCACCCCGGCCAGCCGGCCAGCCACACAGATGTTCCCAGGATATCCGTTCACACACTGTGAGGAAAAACCTGGTCTTTTAAAAAGAGAAATTAGCTTCACCACCACCAAACCCATCATGAGAGCACTGGTCAGTGGCTCCACCCACAATTTATACTAGCTTCTCATTCACCTAGGAGACATCTTGAGGCAGGGAAGCTGCTATGAGTGCATCCCTAGGATGGTAAATGAAGGCATACAGAGGTCAGGCAGAAATGTAAAGTGAAATAAAAGCTCCCTCTCTGCCCTTTGCTCCAGACACACAACCTCTTGATCACTTCTTAATCTATGAAAACTGGACTTATTGTCCAGTCCTTTCCTCAGTCAGTGGGCTCCAGGTGTACCGTGAAGCTTTTATGCTTTCCTCCCTAAAACATCTGGCAAAGACTGCATGCACTGTGGAGGTCTGATATCTTTGACAGACCCTAATCAGGCTTAGCTATTGGGGTATTATGTTCTTGAAGCTTTTTAATTAATTAAAAACTGCTTAATTCTATCGTCTGATACATGGAAGTATCAGCATTATCTTTTTACTTAAGGCAATTAAGTACTCTCGTTGAGCCTGATTAATTTATATAACTTCAAGCCTCTTCTGGGTACGGGGATGTTCGTAACAATCACCATTGCAAGTGTTCAAATTAAACACTTTGTACAGAATTGCATTGCAATGAAGTTTGGATACAGATTATTGTGTTTTCAAAAAGTTGAAGGTGGTGTGAGGGAGTCCATTGGCCCGAGAATAATTAGAAGAACAGAAAGGAGGTGTGCACAGGCTACACGGGACCGCTCTATCTCACCACCTTCAGTTCTCCTAAAACCTATGGAACGTGCCAAGTTTTGTTGAGAAGACTGCTGGCCATTTCGCCCACGTTCTCTGTCTACAATGGCAGCAGTGCACCAAAGCCCTCCGACAGCAGGCCTGAGCCTTGGGTGTCCATATGCAAAGTGGCAGAACTGCTGCATTTAGATTTTAGATGTCTTGTCTTGTTTTGTGTTGCCCTGCCAGCATATGGCTGTTGCCAAGGGGGCATCATAAAACGTTTACTAAATAGAAACAAACAACAGTTTCCAGCTGTTCCTCTTCCTCCCATCGGGTATTCTGTGGGTGGAAGAGTGGATTTCCATGTTTATGCTTGATGTTCATGGTGTGGATCCAGTTATAGCTTTAAAAAAAGATAGATCTTTTATGTGTATGTGTTGTCTTTTTTTTTTTTCTTCCTTTTAAAGCTCTAGCAAAAAAAAACTTGTGGACATTTTTCCCCACACTTGTTAAACTTGGAGGTTGACTGCTGAGCCCTTCCTACTGACGCAGTTCCTGTTTTGTTTTAGGGATACAGAATGTTTGCCTCCAATAATGGAGAGTTTAGAAGTCCTTCATTTGGGCTATAATGGAATTACCAACTTGTCCCTGCTGCAGATTAGCAGGCTAAAAAATCTGAAGTTTCTGTTTTTACAGGGTAAGTAATGCCAGCACTTAGTCTTTGTAGTAGACAGTGAACTCCCTTGTGCTGCTGCTAAGGCATGCTAGAGTAACAGACAGGAGCCTCTCCTGCTTCCAGTCAGGGAGAAACCGGCCACCCTGCAAAAAGATACTGGGCTGTGCCTCTGCTTCTTTCAATGGCAGGAAGTTGAAGGTGCCTTTTACAAGGTGAGTGGAACAGAGAACACTGGGGCAAGTCGCTCAGTTCAACCATTCAATAACACTCAATTATTGACAAATCTTTGTCAGTGTTGCTAACCAGAAGCTCTCTCCCCCCCAAAAAAAAACAGCTATGGGGGCCCTAATTCTGATTGGTCCACTGCACACAGGGAGGAGAGCTCTCTCTCCATTTTTGTACCAATAATCGCCTTCCTCCAAAGCAGAATTTTACTGCAAGCAGTTGTGCCATGGAGGGGATCTTCAGCAGGAAAATGGTGCAGGGGGGGGGGGGAGAATTAGCCACCCTGCATGCCGTGGTCCCAATCAGAACTGGGCCCCTGCACCTGTTTTTGGTTGGGGGAAGGCATTTCTGGTTGGAAGCATGGTTCTCAAAAATGCAGTCGGGTGCACATCTGGTTTTGATCCTTTAACCGTAGTTCTAAAGAAAGGAAGCATCATTTGTTTGAGACGTATTCACATCAGGCACCATCTCGTAAGAGGCATTCCCTCCGATGTGGGAGAGAAGGAGGTATCTGTCACCTATAGACTTCTAAGTCCTTACATTGTGAAACCTGTGAAACATTGTGAAATCGCCTGCCCAATTAACAAAATCAAAACAAATTAACAAAATCAAAACATTTTTAATCAATTAATAGATCAAGTAAACATTGCAGCCCTATCCTGAAGGGAGTTGAAAGTCTGATAGGAGAAAGGCGGGGTAAAAATACTGTAAATAAATAAATAGATAAATAAATAAAATCAGCCTTGCTCAAAATGTATCCCATGAGATTTCAGTGGCACATGAACACTACAAAACTTTGCAAAACCTGTGCGCGCACAATACAGGCAACCTTGCCTCTTATCATACCACCTTTAACACTATGAAAAAGTGTTATTTTTCATCTACCCCTTTCCTCTGCCAGGACAAACTCTGCCATCCTACAGGTAGATGTGACTCAGAGTACATTTCACAGTGGCTGCCAAAGAGCAGCTAAAATGTCCATTCAGCAAGTGTCTGTTATTCACCATCAGCTAAATACAAAATGCAAAAGATTGAGAGGACCACCACTTCACTTTGCACAACAAAACACCACGGATGTCATACTATTATATAGTGGGACACAATCTGCACTGAGGTCACCCTTTGAATGGTGCCAACAGCGAAGCCCAGTCTGCAGGCAGGTAGGGCCACAGTGGGGCCAAAGAGCCGTGGGCACGTGGAGGAAATCCCCATGCGGAGGCAGCCCTAAGCAGGAAGAGCTTCCTGTCGTGCAGGAGGCAGGATAATGGAGTTAGGAGTGTCCAGTATCGGGACCAGTTCTGCGCTACCAGCATGCTTTTGGCCGGGTTAAGAAAGCCACAAAGCTATGATGGAGGTTGATTTATGTGTGTTTCGCTTTTGTTTTTCCATTTTTGATTGCACTCTGTCTCGTCCCTCTTCCTTCCTTGCTCTTGGCCTGGCAGGCAACGAGATCAGCCAAATAGAAGGTCTTGACGGTCTGCAGTTTTTACAAGAATTGGTGCTGGATCATAACCGAGTTAAAATGATCAATGATAATTCCTTTGCCAAACAGAACTCCCTGTTGGCTCTTCACCTAGAGGAGAACCGCCTGCGTGAACTGAATAATTTTCAGTCCCTGGGGAAACTGCAGAAGCTTTTCCTTGGTCTCAATAAAATCCAGGTACAGTGGTTCTGATTTGGTAGTGCAGCTACAAAAGACTCCAAGGCAGAACCCTCCATGTAGGTGTCTTGCTGCTGTTTCTGCCTCTTTGGAGTGATGAAGAAACAATTGAGCCTTTAAGTGATCAGCTGGGAAGACCTACTGTAGCTGTGAAGTTGCTCTATTCTACTGTTGGTGGGTATGAAATAATGGGGTTAAAATGTACTAGAAGGTCATCTAGACCTGGGAGGCCAACTGGCAGTCTGTGGGCCACATCTCTCCCCCCACCCACCCCATTTCTCATTGTCCTGCCAGGACATGCCCTGGTTGGAAGTGGTGTGTGAATCTCCTTCATCGCTCCCAGGAGAGGTGTTTGAGATGTCCTTAACACAGAGGGAAAAGATGCCCAGAGGGGCATCCTTTGTGTCCATGCTGGGAAGGGTGCCTACTGTCGTTAAGCAATATCATCTACACCAGGGGTTCTCAACCTGTGGTACGGGTACCCCTAGGGGTACGTGGCCCTCTTGCTGGGGGTACGCCAAGCCCTGCCCCTTATCTGCCCCATCAGCAGCTAATTAAGTGTTAATTAACATGGATTTTAAATTGTAATTATTTTCGGAGCCCTTCTGTCTCTGATTTTGGTTTTGGGCTTATTTTTGTACTTTGGAAAATGTACTTTGGTGGGGTGGGGTGGGGAAGGGAGGAGCTGATTTTCTTGCATCTCTGTCTGTCTGTCTGTCTGTCACACACACACACACACACACACACACACACACACACAGAAAGAGTTAAATAAGACATTTTTTCACATTTAAAATTGTTTTAGTACTTTTTATTTAATGATTAATTACCTAATTAATTGATTCATCCAATTAATTAGCAGTTAATTAGCAGGGGATACTTCAGAAAATTGGACCGTGGTAGGGGGTGCCCGGACCTCCAAAGGTTGAGAACCCCTGATCTCCACACTCCTCCTTGCCTCTTCCAGCCAATGAATAAAAATATTAAAATAGGCTCTCAATGACCCCTGAAGGACCCAAACTTCTGTATACGACTCCATGCCTTATGCTTAGTTTTATTGTTTTTAAAGGCTCTTGTATATAACGTATTTTAAATCTTTGGACAGGATTTGTCAGAACTTGAAAAACTGGACTGTCTGTCTTGTCTTAAAGAGCTCTCGATATATGGAAATCCAGTGAGTATGCTGCTTTGCAAGATAACGTACATGAAGCCTGTGTTTACCTTTTGTCTCTTTCACTCTACTTGTACGTAATCTCTGGAATTAATGTGTGCTGTGCAGTAATGTTGCATTAAAATTGCAGCGCTCCCGTTGATGGCTTTCGAAATGCTCGCAGTGGCGGCTTCCTGTGCCTGGCATCTTGTGGCGGATCGATCCACCAACCTCACTGTTGTTTTATTTAATGTAATATGGCACATTTGCGAGTGTATGTTGGAGTTCCCTCGGTATTCTGAAGCAGGTCACATCTTTGCGTGGTCAGCAAATGTTTGAAATAGCTTTGAAGGGTTTCCATTTACCACTGTTATCCTTGCCCTGGTAGTAACCTCCAGATTGGATTTCTGCCATGCCTTCAATGTGGGTGCGGCTGCCTTGAAGTCTTCTGACTTCAGAAGATGCATCTCACCAGTTTTGAAACAACTTCACTGGCTGCCAGTCTGTTTCCAGGCACAATTCAAAGGGCTGGTGCTTACTCTTTCAAGCCCTGTATAGGGCTACCTGAAGGGACCACCACATACCTGTCTGTGCTGTGCGGTTATAATTGGAGGCCTTTTTCAAGCCCTGCCTGGAGATGTCAGGCCTTGAACCTGGGACCTTCAGCATGCAAAGCAGATGTTATCCTATGCACAGATGGGGTAGAACCAGCAGGAGCAATCCACGCTTTACATGCACATACCTGAGGAGTGTTGTGTGAACAGGGTTATTGCCTGACAACTGGTGATCTGTGCTCATGGAGACAACCAATTTCCATGACAACCATCATAAGCACAGCCAACTTCACAGCCCATTTTCCAAAGTACCCTCAGCCAGCCCTATACATTTGACCCCCTTTGCCTCCATTGGCTGACTGTAAGATCGGAATTGTAGTGGTGTCAACCATTTCTGTGAACAATGTTTTGCCTTTTTAAAAGTGCAATAAGAACTATTAATTTTTTTCCTTTTTCTGGAAAGACTGTTTATATGTGTGCCTAATTGCAGGCAACTATCAAATATTGATGGCTCATAGTTACTTTTTCCTGCAATATTTCCTGGAAAGCGTAGAGAGCCTAATTCCTTTCTGCCTGTAGCCCTGCCTGGAGCAAACAATTGAGAAGCACTTTATTGGTATCCTCCATGAAGGAAGATAGTTGGTCATCTCTACTTGGTGAGATTTCTGACTGGTGTGGGAACCGCTGCCTCCAGCGCCCGTCATCAAGCTGCTGACTCTTAGGCTAGGCTAGGATTCTAGGTTTAGGGAAACCTGGAGTTTTTCCTGTGTGAGATGTGTAAATCAGTAATAAGATAGGAGCGCCCCCCTCTCTGTCATAATTTTAGCCAAAGCTTCTCTCTGAAAACTGCCCTCAATTCTGCAATAGGTGCTATAAATCGTGAATAAGTGTGCCACTTAGCATGGGTAGAGCGCTTCTCCCCACTACTGAATACAGTAATCCTAGCCATCACTATCCTGCACATCTGGGTTAAGGGAGGGTAGCAGTTCTGTCTGGGGCAATTCCTTCCAGCATTGTTGCTGCAGTCACATTTGGAGCTCACAGATCTCCTGCCTAACATGTAGGTTTTCCCCAATAGCAAGATCATGTATCTACTACATACCATTAGCAAACGCATCCATATACTAAGGTAGCTGAACAAAAAACAGGTTGTCTGCTTGTACACAAAACAGGGCCACCCACACACATAACAGTTCCTGTGCACTCAGGGAATCCCCCAAGAATGCAAAAGTAGGAACGTTTGTAAACTGAAAGAAACAGCCTGATGTGGATGGAGCCAGGCTCAGTGACAACCACCACCACCACCACCACCCCGGAGCCACAGAGTCTTGAGGTGTCAGTTGAGCAAAAACAGCAGCAGAACACGGGAGGGAGAAGGAATTGACCTGATTAAGCCACTTAGGCAATAGGATTATGGAGAGGACACGTATTGTTGCAGGTCCCACTTATTTATTTAGGAAGTTTCTAAGCCACCAGTGACATGAAAAATAAGTCTTTGCCTGGCACCAAAAAGGCATCCTCATTGGTGCCAGGCAAGCTTTTTGGGGGAGGGCATTGCATGTCCAAGGTACCACAACCAAGAATCAGCCACCTGGCCTCAGATGGCGAGGGAACTGACGGAGGGCCTCTCCATATCAAAAGATTCAGGCACACTTACGTAGAATTAGAGACATAAGAAGACTTCTGGAAGCAGCCTCAAGCCATTAGGGGCCTTGGGGGCAACAGCCAGCACTTCAAATTGTGCCTGGAACTGGCGCAAGCGATGGCAGGAGGCAAGAGAGGGGTGTGAATAAATTCTTGGCCAGAAATGGAGTGTCAGTTTGCTTCCAAGTTCAGTCCAAGGTGCTTACCGTAGGGGCTCTTCACAGCCTGGGTCCCAGGCATGCTTCTTATCGTGTCCCACACAGCATCTTCCCAGGCCCTGCTTGGGGTCCAACTCCTTGTGAAGAGAGGCCTGTCGCAGCCAGAATCAAGTCCGTTATGTCAGTTATGGAATCAACTCCCCACTGAGGTCTGCAGTTCCCCCTCTCTATTGGCCTTTGAGAGCGGGGGCAAAATATACCTCCTTCCGTTTGACCTTTGGTGCAGCAACCTCGTTTTGGGGATTTGTTGTCATGTTCAGTTGAGTTTTAGAGTTTTATGGTTGCTTTGTTTTTATTGGCTTTATCTGTTATTAGATGCCAGGTTGAGCATCTTTAGAAAGTCTGCTAAAAAGTGGTTATGATTGTCAAGGAGGTGGGGTTATTTTCCCTGTCTTGTCACTCTACTATAGGGAAAGTGAGCTGTTACTTTAAAGCAGCGGTTCTCAAATAGTGGGGCGCGCCCCCCAGGGGGGGCACGAGGCTCCGTAAAGGGGGGCTCGGGCTTGCAATAGTTAGTGTATGCTTTGCGCCACTTAACTAGATTGTAGGAGCCTCCAGCGACGATCTACTTCGCCGACGATCTCTTCCAGGGAGCAGATCGTTCCTCTGCTCCCCGGCGCGAACTCTGTAACGCGCCTAGGAGCGCTTTGCAGAGTTCACGCATGCGCAAGACGACGATGTTGCCAATCGTCGTCTTGCGCATGCTTGATTCACAGCGTGAACTCTGCAGAGCGCTCCTAGGCGAGTTACAGAGTTCGCGCCGGGGAGCAGAGGAACGATCTGCTCCCCGGAAGAGATCGTCGGTGAAGTAGATCGTCGCTGGAGGCTCCTACAATCTAGTTAAGTGGCGCAAAGCATACACTAACTATTGCAAGCCCCGCGCTAGTGCTAAAAAACCTTTTAAAAATTTAAATATTTAAATAAAAATTTAAATATTTACAGTCGCGCGGGGGGCGCGAAATTTTTTCTTCTTCCTGGGGGGGGGCGTGACAGAAAATAATTGAGAAGCACTGCTTTAAAGGGAAACATCTGACTGGCTATCTAGCTAAGTTTTACCTGATTGTACAGGAGAGTAAGAACACCTCGGGTGCAAATAATTAGAGATGTGCTTGAGAGCTGAGTAGTAATTATGGCTCAGCAGAATTTGGGAATCATTCTATTGGTGGGATAATTCCAAGGGGTTGGACTTCAGAGCTATAAACTTGAGTAGGAGTTTCCTTTGGAAGATGACAAGCTAGCGCTGACAAGCTTGAAGTTGAGAGCTTGAGCCTGGTGTTCTGGATGCTATGTAGCATGACAACTGTTTGGGGAAACCAGAGCAAGTTTGTATGTATGATTTAGTTAGAGTTCATTGTTTTACTGTGCTGCCTTAGATTATGTCATTTGCTTGTGTTGAAGCTCTTTTATGGCCTTCGCTTTCAGTAAGAAGGTGGATGAGTTTTCATTTTTATGGAATTGCTTTTTAAATAAATTTCTCTTTATTCAATGCTAGTGATATATTTTTCTTTGACCAGAGAAGCTATATACGGTCCCAAGGAACCCAACATGGTGGTGGATGTTATTTGGCCTTAATAAGCTAATTGGTTTTTCCATTCTTTCTGTTGCCACTGTTGAGCTGTAAAGTGGAGAGGCTCTGGCATAGGAAGAAGTGGGAGTTATTGCGTCTGTGGGGTATAGACGGACAACGTTGTAGAGGGCTAAGGGGAGAACTACTGTATTTCTTTGAGTCTAAGGCGCCATCGATTCTAAGGCGCACCTTAATTTCAGGAACACCAGCAGAAAAAAAACAAAAACCATCGATTGCAAGACGCACCACCTTCCTTTAATTTGTCTGCTCAGCACCAACTCTCCCCAGCTTGCCAGCCACAGCGATCTGATTTTTACCGCGCCATTTTGCCACCTCTGCTCAGCAGCTCTCTCTCTCTTCCTGAACCTGAGAGTTCGCCCCAGCATGCCCCGCGCTGCAGCTGACGATCTCCTAACTGCCTTTGAGCAGTGCCTTTGCGGTCCGCCAGAAAATACAATTTCCTTACTTACCGGGACTTGGGGGAGCTTCTGTCTCTGCAGGCCTCCCCGATCTTCAGTTTGGTGAAAAACAGTGATTTTCGGCCATTTCCGGTTTTCGCGAAAACTGGAAATGGCTGAAAATCGCCGTTTTTCGCTGAACTGAAGATCAGGGAGGCCTGCAGAGGGTCGCGCAGGCCTCCCTGAAGCTCCCCCAAGCCCCGGTAAGTAAGGAAATGGCATTTTGGGGTGCTTTTTGGAGATCTTCGATTCTAAGACACACCCCATTTTTTGAAATGCTTAATTGGGAAAAAACATGCGTCTTAGAATCGAAGAAATACAGTACTTGGATTGGGAATGACATAGTAGTTGTCTAGACTCCCTGTCTCCCTGTCTAGACTCCCTAACTCCCTTGGGGTGTATTGAATCACCCCAAGAAGTAATTAGCCCTGGGACCAGCGTGACAATGATAATAAATTGTTGTTATTAATGTAGGCTTACCATATCTCTAACCGGGACAGAGTGTAACCCTTTAGGAGAAGAAATGTGGGCAGGTGTAGCTTGTTAAACTAGAGCACAATCCTAGGCATGTCTATTCAGAAGCAAGCCCCATTGTGTTCAGTGGGGCTTGCTTCTGAGTAGACATGCCTAAGATTGTGTTCTAAGGTTTAACAAGCTACACCTGCCCACATTCTTTCTCCTAAAGGTCTAGCACTCTGTCCCGGTTGGAGATCTGGTAAGCCTATATTAATGACATATGAATGATTAACTCATGATCTCTCTCTCTCTCTCTCTCTCCACAACCCAGGTGTCCCGCAAGATTTGCCACCGCCCACTTCTTGTCTTTCGCTTACCGAACCTTCAGGTGTTGGATGGAGTAACAGTCAGCTCGGAAGAGAAGGCAAAGGCTGAGGTCCATTTGCTGGAACAGCAAGTAAAGCACAATTCTTTTCATTAAGGCCTCTTTTGGCCTCATGCTATTTTGGAGGAGCAAGACAGACTGCTGTGATTCCACCTGCACAGATGTTGCCAGTGGCATGTTCTGTTCTTTCCTTCCTCCCCCGTCTTTTAAATTCAGCTGCTTTTTAATGTGCATTTCAGGGGCAGCCATATTTTCTCATAAGTACAGTATGGTGTCCACATCTGTGACAGTTCAGCCATGAAACCTGTTTCATTGCATTCAATAGTTCTACTATGCCAATTAATCTGTGGAACTCCTTGCCACAGGATGTGGTGGTGGCACCTGGCCTAGATGACTTTAAAAGGGGATTAGATAGATTCATGGAGGAAAAGTCCATCACAGGTTACGTGATCTCTGAGAGAGACTATCTCAAGGGAGTGGCAACAGGATTCAGGTATCTGGTTGTCTTGTGTGGTCCTAGAGGCATCTGGTTGGGCCATTGCGAGATACAGGAAGCTGGACTAGATGGGCTTTTGGCCTGATCCAGCAAGGCTCATATTATTGACAATGGCCCATTTCATCAATCTGGACCATCCCTATGAGCTAGTTTTACACAGAATTGTATAGTCCATAGTTCTGCACAAGCACAATATGTGGAACTGGATGCAGAATGTAGCATCCTAACAATCTCAGCATTCTTTTTTTGAGGCAAGTTTCTAGCCCTTATGGTTTCACAAAGGTAAAATCTGAAAGAGTCACAGAGGACTGACTGAGTTTCCAGCGATCAAGGAGCAGAAGGCTGGTCTTGCTATGACTAGTAAAAGCAGAATAAATTATGCAAAGTAACCCAGTAAAATTGCTATGTTTAGATCATGGATAGAGGCTGCAGAGTTGTTGAAATTTTATCTAGAGCACAACTGGGTCATCTTGGCACAGAATCTTTATTAGTGAAGGAGAAAACTCTCCTAACCAGGCTCAGAATTGGGCTTGCAGAAACAGATTTATTTTCGAAATGCTTAGAAAATAGGTCGTTTTTAATCTAAATCTAGTTTGTACCATACTGTACACACCACCCTGACGGTTTCAACAGGAGAAGAAGAGCATCCAATTACCTCTCCCCCAACCTCCCAGCAGTGAGAGGCTTTCATTATCCGTTTCCTACCTACCTGCCTCCCTCTCCCACTGACTTGTCTCTTATAATGCAGCAATGTAGTGGAAGGAGGAACATCCCCCCCCTTCTGATGCCTGTATTGTTGCTACAACTGTATACTAGGAATGGTGCCAGGCAGCAATGGGGGTGGAGGGGAGACGGAGGGAGACGGAGGCTGGAAACAGAGTCCTGGAGGAACTTTCAGTGCCATAATGCTGACCTTGAAAGTGAGGCAAACATTATGAGCTAGCCAGATGAGTGGCGTAACTAGGGCATCAGGTCACTGAGCCCCCAAACATGTTTGCACCCCCCTAGACATGACCTTTTACTGAACTTCGGTTTAAAATAAGTTGAAAAATAAATGATATTATTACCGGTATCTAATATAGTACAAATAAAATACACGTTGAAATATATAAGTAAAGATAAAGGCAACAAAGAACCTTAGCAACCTGTGTGCTGTGCTGTCAGCCCCTGATTTTGCTTTTTCTCACCTGATGTGTTCCTCGCCACTTTCAAACTGACCTCCTGAACTTCCGCTGGCTGGTCTCTGCAGAGCTCAGGAGATCCTCGGAAATGTTTGTATACTTCCGCCTATGGCGTGTGTGCACAAGGCAGAAGGAGCAGGAGCATTGGCTGCAGACGGGCAAATCAGGAAGTGGACAAACCAGAAAGCAGTCGTGGACGGGTGGTGGGTCTCAGACACAGCACGGAGGTGCCGCATTTTTATATCGTGGCCGCAACTTACTTATTCAGCCAATATACTTGGCTCTCGGAGATACCCGGGACCCTGCATTCCCTCCCCCCCCCCCAGCCCTGCCTTAGCTACGCCACTGGCCAAATCTGGGTGTCTCAGCCTGAAAATATGGATTTTGACACCATTGTTAATGTTTAGCTAAAGCACAGAATACGCATTGTTTCACGGGGAAGGAGGTTGCCTAACATCCATACATGAAATTGTAGCTTGGCCATTGCAATATAGCTTGGCCATTGTAATAGAGGTCTTGTGTAGCATGTTGATAGCCTTTTAAGGGTCAGAGGCATTACTCAAGCAGTGAGAACCCATCCTAATCCACCCTACCTCAGAAGTCCCTCCAATGCTTCTTAAGCCCCCATCCCACAAACACACACTAGGCAAGCTCTTTGTCATGTTTGCAGGAGCCGAGGCATCACGTCTCAATGTAGCGCCAACACAGCAAGTTACTGCGTGAAAACAGACGCATTTTTGCCACTCTGAGCTGCGGTGCTTTGTATACAAGACTTCTAAGTGCTTGTGGATTGAGTCACTGCATGTTGTAAATGCTTTATTTCCAAACTGACCTGTGCTTTCGTACATTGGACATCACTTAAAAATAAAAAACATGGCTGCATTAGTGCAGCTGGGGAAATCGTGTAGAGGCTCCCCTCTCTTTAGAGAGATCTCTGTTTCACAGAAAGCTTCACTGGAGATGTTCTACCTCGTTAGCTGGAACAGAACTGAGGCATTATCTCGTTAGGCCACCGAAGTGGAACAACAAACGATTTCTCGGTTTTCTCCATGACATCCAAGCTGTTCTTCCCTAAGTGCTTGTTAGAAGTTAAGAAGCAAGATGAAGAAGATCAGTTCTTTTAAAGTATGTGCTTTTCACGTTAAGCATGACACACAAAAATTCACAAAGAAGAAAGTACCTTAATTAGCACCTTATTTACTACTGACATTATCAGAGATAGTTTGGTCCCTGAAGCAGACAATCCAAATGCATAACATGTGTGGCATGATATGTATTCCTTTTGTCAGGTTTGACCCTCACATAATGTTGTGATGCCGTGTATTTTGCACACGGGGCCCATAAATGTTTTGCACTCCCCACATACGACATAATTGTTCCCGTGAAACAGTTCAGGATGGCTGTGAGTTAGCCCAAAGGCCCCGAAAGGAATTACAAAACATAGTCTTAAGAGAGAGAAGAGAGATCCCCATAGAATTTTTATTCCATTTTGAAAATTTTAGCATGGCCATGGGTCCCAGCAATACAAATCGAATCAGAGCTGGAACCCCGGGCAAAGGACTGAGCATGGTCTTATACCTACACATTTTACATATTCATGAAGGGTGGTACAACTCAGGTTACATTCAGAGAAACGATAATATCCAAGCAAAATCCCTCCTCCCCTTGGAATGTGTCCTTTGTCTTTATCTAACCCTAACAAACAGGACGAGGGTCTGTGTGATGTTCCTGTAACAGGATTTCTCAGGCAAAGCAGAAAGTGCCCCTTTCCTTATCTGATAAGTGCATTCTTTCCTTCAGCTTTGTGTCTTTTCCAACAACAGGAAAAGGGTAGGGGGAGTTGAGGCAAGGCTGAGAGTGGAAAACTTACAAACTCTTATGGCCCATGGTTCAAGATGGCGAGAGGCCTAGCTAGCCTGCAGCAACATAATTATTTATTTATTTAAAGAATCACTTTAATTATGAATAAGTATTTGTTACATTTCTACAAGCGGTGTGGGAACCATGTTTAACCCTGCCCCTGAAGATGAGGCAGAGCAGTTGGCTAAGCTACTGGTCCCTCTGTATCCGCAGGTTTGGCACCCGTGGATTTGATTCAGCGCGAATGATTGCAGATACAGGGGGCACTTTAAAAGCCTTTAAAAAAAAATAGCGTTCCTTCCCTTCACACGGCAAAACCGCTCCGTTTACAGGGCTGCAGGGCAGTCTTCAGCATTCCGAAAGTCACTTCCAGGTCGTGCGACACACACCCCTGGCCCTGGCTCGCTCCAGAATGCATCGCACTGGGGCATGCCAGGGCCAAGAGAGGGAATCGCGCAACCCAAAATGGCTGAATGCTGAAGATTGCCCTGCAGCCCTGTAAACGGAGCGGTTTTGCCGTGTGAAGGGAAATAATTCTATTTTTAATTGTTTTCTTTTTAAAAGGTTTTTAAAGTGGCCTCCATATCCGTGATGAAGTGGATTTTTTTATTATATACAGATTCACGGTATCTGCGGGGCCCCCACTATATATGAAAATAAACTGGTATCATTACAGTGAGCCTTGAAGCAAATGTGAGTCATCCTCCAGATTTTGCAGAAATACAAGAAATGAGAGAACAAAACCTGATAATTTAGTTTGCAGCCTGTACTGAATCTGAACAGTGTGAAACATGGGACCGAGTCAAATTTCATCAGACCTGAGAATTTTGGAAAAGTATGTGAGCATTCTGACAGAAATAAATTGTAACAACATTGCATTACACTTTGGAGGAAAAGGCATCTTTATTGTAAGAACAACCTTGCAATAGTATAAGATAACTGGGACGGCGATGGTATCTCCTTTTTGGGGGAGGTTTTTTGAAAAGGCTAATAAAGATGCCCTGTTTGTGATTTGCTAATAGTTTTGTCCTAGAGCAGGCGATTAGGGCTGCAGTCCTAATCACTATTACAAGGGAGTATGCCTTATTGACAGTAATGAGACTTACTTCTGAGTAAACATGCATAGGCTTGCACTATTACTCTCCCTCACACAGGCCTGCATACTCCTTCAAAGGCCTCCATGAGCCTCTCCGACAGGATTTAAAGTGACTTCCAGTTCGACCAGAAGAGACCTGTCAGAGAGGCCTACGGAGGCATTTGCAGGGCTGCGCGATGGAGACTGCCCCCTCCCAGTGAGTAATTATTCAGTGCTGGACCCCAGTATCCACAAAGCATGGATACTGGGGTCCAGCAACAAGCATGTCTTTCGAGATGTGTGCAGCATTGCGGTGGGGGTGGACCTCTTCAGGTGCAAGAATGGGGGCAACAAGGATGATTGGAGGACTGGAGGACAAGCTCTACGAGGGAAAGTTGTGGGAACTCACTAGACGGAGCCTCAGTTTGAGCAGGGAGGGGGTTACTTCACGCAGGTTCCTCCGCCACTCGGGCTGCCGTGTCTGTCAAGGGGCAGGGGCTGGTCAGTGGAGCCGAAGTGGAGCTACCCAGCATGCCCTTCCAGACTAGCCTCTCGTCCTCAGCTATGGCTGGTTTAATATTTATTTTATTTTATTTATAGAATTTATACCCTGCCTTTCTCCCACAAGGGCAACCAAGGCGGCTTACAATAAAAACATTAAAATACATATATACATTTAAAATCAAGAATTAAAACAATTAAAATAATTAAAACTAACAGCCCCAGTGGGTCATCCACATTTATATCTGTCAAAAGCCATCTATTAAAAAGCCAGCCCGCCATGTCAGACATCAAATGCTGATCTAAATAAAAATGTCTTAAGGCCCCACCGAAAGGTCTCTAAGGAGGGAGCCGTTCTCAATTCCAGAGGGAGGGAATTCCACAATTGGGGCGCCACGGCCGAGAAGGCCCTGTTCCGTGCCGCCATCCCCCTCACCTCCGTCAATGGCGGCACAGTTAACAGGGCCCCCCTGATGACCTCAGAGTATGGGTCGGATTATAAGGAAGGAGGCGGACCCTCAAATACCCTGGACCCGAGCCGTTAAGGGCTTTAAAAGTCAAAACTAGCACTTTGAATTGTGTCCGGAAATGAACCGGCAGCCAGTGTAGCCGCCAAAGCAACGGTCCAACTGAGTCGAACCGACAGGCCCCAGCAACCCCCCGGGCCGCCCCATTCTGCACTAGTTGCAGTTTCCGAACAGTCTTCAAAGCTTCCCCTGGGGCTGCAGCCCATCTCCTTCCTAACCACCCCACCCTCCTGTGGCTCGTAAGAACCCTGCTGGCGCCTTCCTCCAACCCCTCGGCCCCCGCCTCCCATCCTTCCCGCTCCGACTTCTGTTGCCGCTCCTTCTGCCAGGGCCAGCGCGTTGGCTGGAGGTGTCGGCACGGCCGGCATGTCAACTGCCCCCTTCCGGAAGCACCACAGTGGTTCGCCCAACTCGGCGGAGGGTGCGGCTCAACTCATCTGACTAGCTGCAATGTGGAGCCACGTCAGGAAGTGCTGGGTATTTTCCCAGGCAGGCAGGCAGGCGGGCGCTCCATTTGGTGAGGGTGATCAGGAGCATAGCAGACCTCTCTTCTTGCACTGTCAGTCACCGAGAGAGCAGCCCCCTCGAATGTGCCCCAGAATCCAGCAAGCAGACAGACCAATGTAGAAAGGTTCTCTGGGGTAGAAAGTTTGAAAAGAACTGACAGAGAGAATCTGTGGTAAATCCAGACCTGAGTGTCTTGTGGCCAAACGAGATGCGATACAAAACCTGCAACCACCACCCGTGGAATCTGTGCATTTACGTGGGGAAGGAGCTGTGGCTCATTGGAAGAGCACCGCTTTGCATGCCAACGGTGACAGGTTCAGTCCCTGGCATCTCTAGGTTGGACTGGGAATGCCCCTTGCCCGAAACCCTGGAAAGCTACTGCCAGTCTGTGTAAACCGGAGCTCAGCAACCTTTTTCTTTAAAGGGGCCGGACATTCAGCCGTGACGTCATCACGTCACCCCCAAACGTCCGGGTTGCTGAGCACCCAAAGTGGCCTGTGCGGAGCTTGGTTTGGAGGCTTTGCTTCCCACCCAGTTTGCCACACGCCAGATGGGGCATGGCATGAGCCCAGGCGGGCAGCTCTGCCATTCCCCATCTGGCGTGTGGCAGCTTGGGTGGGAGGCAAAGCCTTCGAAGCCAAGCTCCACGCAGCAGGGCAGACTTTGGCTGGCAGGCTGGATTCAGTCTGCCAGCCGTAGGTTACTAACCCCTGATATAAACAATATTGAGCAGAATTGGCTCAGGTACAGGCTGGGAAACGCACTAGGACACACAGTAAGTTCTTTGAGATACAAAGGAGGAATTATACACACCACTGCCATTTTCTGTGGCAGCCGCATCATCTTAGCATCATGACTAGTTTGGCACTTAGGCCTAAACTGCTATTCTACCCAACCCTTGGTTTACAAGAATTACTTAGGTCAAAGGGTTGTATTTCTTGGCAGCATTTCCAAGACCGAGAAGCTAGACTGACTTACCTTGCCTCTTCTCACACAGATCTTTCCTCTTGCTAACACTCCAATGGAGTGTGGATTTCCTGGACTGCAAAATTTCCCTAAATCTTGTGCTATGAGGATAGCCAACATGAACCTGCCTGGAGCTCTCAGCCATTTGTACGGGGCTGACTTTGTCTTTGCTCATACAGTTGACGAACCTGTGGGGAATGAGGCTGGCAAAAGTGAGTGTAAGCCGACTGGGGGGGCTCCTTTTATTTTGTGCTGAAGGTCAGAGGGTTTGCTCCAGTCGAAAGATTGTGTGTAGGCGAGGGTGGACTGTTGCACTGCTGAAAGCCACCAGACCGTGCAGTGGGGGCCCCTGGGAGAGGAAACAAACATAGGTGGGGGGGTGGATGGTGAGCTTTCAGGTTCCTCTTCTGAGCTGACCCCACCCAGGTTTGGATCTGTGTAGCGCACACAGACAAAATTGAAAAAGAGAGCTCGACACATGTTCACAGAGCCTTGAGCCTCTTTTTCATATATGCAGCATATCCATGAATTGAATTGAATTGAAATGTAGGTGCTCTTCTTCCCCATTGGTTGGCCGGCCGGGTCTCTGCGACCACTGCCTCTTCCTGGGGAACAAACCATCCTGCGGCTGGTTGGCTGGGAAAAGAGAGTGTTGTCTATTTATTTTTTATTATTGTTAATTTCTACCCCACCCTTCCTCCACGTTGCTCCGGGTAGTGTACAAGGCTCCTTCCCTTTATTCTCATAAGTACACTGTCAGTCCAATCCTACCCCCACCGGTGGCAATTGGTACGTGTTGCATGGTTTGGTGGTGGTGGTGGTGGGGAATCAGGAGGTCTGGGAGAGGTAAGGAATAATCTCTTTCCTTACCTCTCCGTAGGCTTCCTAGTGGCCTGTGGGTCTCCTTGGACTTATGCCCACTATATAGCTGGTATAAGTTCGAGGAGCAAACAAGGGTTGGAATGGGTTCAGAAAGAGGGGATAGGATCCTGCCGCTGGTATCCACCCCTCCCTCCCCTGAACCACCCCCTGCCCTCCCCACCCAGAACCCCCCTGCCCTTCCCCTCCCTGCCCACAACACGCCCACACCACCAGCTTACCAGGAGCAGCGGAGCCTCTGGGAGCTGCTGTGCGCACACTGTGCCACTGCCACTTGCGGTAGTAGTGACTCACCCAGGAGTGTGCAACAGCAGCCCACCACGCCCATCTCAGGCGCTTGACAGCAGGGCGATCTCCTTCCCTGCTTGCTCATCTGCCCCCTTGCTACCGGGGAAAAAGAGAATCCTCCACCCCGGCACAACCTCCTTCCAGCTGAGGTAACTGGCTTGGGGGAAGTTCATTCTCCCGGGGGAGACAAGGGGGCAGAGGTGGCAGTAGCAACAACTGGGCTGACAAGCCTCGGCCCGTGGAGACGAACATTGACAAGCACGCCGTTTGCAGGTATGCTGCAGCGACCTGTACATATAAACAGAGGCTCACAGCATTAAATGGTCATTCTTGCACATCTCAAATCATCCTCTTCCTTAGCAGGGAGGTTCCCCGCAGATTCCAGGGTTGTGATTTTGACGCAGAAGAGTTGTTATTAGAGGGGTCGATGTGCAGAGGAGGCGACTGCTTCAGATTCCCAAGTCTTTGTGGCTCGCCATGTCTTGTTTGCTTTCTGTTGAAAACTTTCTCTCTCTCTCTCTCTAGCACGTTGGGCACCTTTCAAATTAGTAGTAACGATAGGACTCCTTCACACAGCGCACAATAAAGCTGTGGAATTCATTGCCACAAGGTGTGGTGATGGCCACTAGTTCAGATGGCTTTAAAAGTGGATTAGATAAATTCTTGGAGGACTGGTCTATCATTTGTTAGTAGTCGTGATGATGGCTAAATGCTACCTCCAGGGTACAGCAGCAATAATATCCTGCTGCTACCGCAGGACAGGATACAGCAATATCCTTAATCTGAATACCTGTTTCAGAAAAGCAATGGTGGGGGAGAAGCAGGCCTGGCCCATGGGGGGGGGGGGGACGACAGAATGCTGGCCTGGATGGGCCTTTGGCCTGATCCAGAAGGGCTTTTCTTGTGTTCTGATGGCTTCTCTGCGGGCACCTGATATGGCCACCTGCTGAAACTAAACGAGTCTCGGTCTTGTCACTGCCTGGATAAGTGCCACTTGGGAGCCCCACTTCAGTTCTACGATGGAAGAAATGTGGGATAGAAATAAAATTAAAATATGAATATGAATCAGTCAATCCTAAATGAAATCAACCCTGACTGTTCCCTGGAAGGACAGGTACTAAGGCTGAAACTCAAATATTTTGTCCACCTAATGCGAAGAGAGGACTCTCTGGAGAAGACTCTGATGCTGGGAAAGATTGAAGGCAAAAGGAGAAGGGGAAGGCAAAGGATGAGATGGTTAGACAGCATCACCGATGCAACGAACATGAAAATGAGCGAACTCAGGAAGATAGTGGAGGACAGGAAGGCCTGGCGGGATATGGTTCATGGGATCACGAAGGGTCGGACACGACTTAATGACTGAACAACAACAAAATTTATTCAGTAGAAAGTGCCTCAAAGTCTAGACACTGCACAATAACTGATTTGAAAAGAACAACTTTGCCTACTACAAGCTGGCTGTTTAAAAAGGACGAGATCATAAGAAAAGGGAGAAGACACAGGGAAGGCAACAAGGAGAGGCAGAGGCCCAGTTCAGAGGGTCAACTAAACCAGGAATTAGAATGGATTCTTGTGAACCAAGTGCAGCAGCCTAAGTGCCTTAGGGTCATGTGCTCCCCCCTTCCCCTGGCCGCCTCCTTGCACAAAGGGAGATTCAAACCTTCCATTTTTGGCTTTGAATAAATTGCAGTTTCTTGTTGCATCTAAACTTGGGGAACTGCTTTATTCCAACTGTGGCTAGTTAGTTCAGACAAATCAGGATATGATCCAGATTTGCCTCAGCTAACCACAGTTAGAATAAACCACAGTTTCCTGAGCTCAGAGGTAATGGGAAACTGCAGTTGAGTCAAAGCTGAAAGGAGAAGGGGAACGCGGGAGCCCAAGGCTCACCATTGCTCATTCCCGTGCTGCTAACCCATGAACCAGGCCAGGGATCAGACGTTAAAGGTTCAGGAAAGCCTCCCTCCACCCGAAGCACTATTTAAACGCTTGCAAGGAGGGAGCCTCCTTCATGGATCATTGCCTTGTCGTGGCGAAGGGGCTTGCGTAACTCAATGAAGCCATGAGCTATGCCGTGGACGTCCAACTGCGACTATGGATGACGTCCAACTATGGATGGAGCTATGGAACATGGAATGTGAGGTCTATGAATCAAGGCAAGCTGGATGTGGTCAAAAATGAGATAAGATTGAACATTGACATCTTGGGAATCAGCGAACTAAAATGGACGGGCATGGGCGAATTTAAGTCAGGTGACCATCATATCTACTACTGTGGGCATGAATCCCTTAGAAGAAATGGAGTAGCCCTCATAGTCAATAAAAGGGTGGGAAAGGCAGTACTGGGGTGCAACCTCAAAAACGACAGAATGATTTCAGTTCGAATCCAAGGCAAAACATTCAACATTACAGTAATCCAAGTGTATGCCCCAACCACTGATGCCGAAGAAGATGAAGTTGACCGGTTCTATGAAGACCTACAACACCTTCTAGAACTAGCACCCAAAAAAGATGTCCTTTACATCATAGGAGACTGGAATGCTAAAGTAGGAAATCAAGAAATAAAGGGAACAACAGGCAAGTTTGGCCTTGGAGCGCAAAATGAAGCAGGGCAAAGGCTAACGGAGTTCTGTCAAGAGAACACGCTGGTCATAGCAAACACTCTTTTCCAACAACACAAGAGGCGACTCTACACATGGACATCACCAGATGGTCAATACCGAAACCAGATAGATTATGTGCTTTGCAGCCAAAGATGGAGAAGCTCTATACAGTCAGTAAAAACAAGACCTGGAGCTGACTGTGGCTCAGATCATGAGCTTCTTATTGCAAAATTCAGGCTTAAACTGAAGAATGTAGGGAACACCACTAGACCAGTCAGATATGACCTAAACCATATCCCTTATGAGTATACAGTGGAGGTGAAGAATAGATTTAGGGCATTAGACCTGGTAGACAGAGTGCCTGAAGAACTATGGACGGAAGTTCGTAACATTGTACAGGAGGCAGCAACTAAAACCATCCCAAAGAAAAAGAAATGCAAGAAAGCAAAGTGGCTGTCAGATGAGGCTTTACAAATAGCTGTGGAAAGAAGGAATGCAAAAAGCAAAGGTGAAAGGGAAAGATATAAACAACTGAATGCAGATTTCCAGAGAATAGCAAGGAGAGATAAGAAGGCCTTCTTAAATGAACAATGCAAGGAAATCGAGGAAAACAACAGAATGGGGAGGACTAGAGATCTCTTCAAGAAAATTGGAGATATCAAGGGAACGTTTTGTGCAAAGATGGGCATGATAAAGGACAAAAAAGGCAGAGACCTAACAGAAGCAGAAGAGATTAAGAAGAGATGGCAAGAATACACAGAAGAACTTTACAAGAAAGATCTGAATGTTCCTGATGACCACGCTGGTGTGGTCACTGACCCAGAGCCGGACATCCTAGAGAGTGAAGTGAAGTGGGCCTTAGGTAGCATCACTAACAACAAAGCTAGTGGAGATGATAATATCCCAGCTGAGCTACTTAAAATCCTAAATGATGATGCTGTGAAAGTGCTGCACTCAATATGCCAACAAATTTGGAAAACTCAGCAGTGGCCAAAGGATTGGAAAAGGTCAGTTTACGTTCCAATTCCAAAGAAGGGCAGTGCCAAAGAGTGCTCAAACTATCGCACAATTGCACTCATTTCACATGCTAGCAAGGTTATGCTCAAAATCCTACAAGCTAGCCTTCAGCAGTACGTGGACCAAGAACTACCGGACGTACAAGCTGGGTTTCGAAGAGGCAGAGGAACTAGAGATCAAATTGCCAACATGCGCTGGATCATGGAGAAAGCCCGAGAGTTCCAAAAAACCACCTACTTCTGCTTCATTGACTACGCAAAAGCCTTTGATTGTGTGGATCACAACAAACTGTGGCAAATTCTTAAAGAGATGGGGGTACCAGACCACCTTACCTGTCTCCTGAGAAACCTGTATGCGGGTCAAGAAGCAACAGTTCGGACCGGCCATGGAACAACCGACTGGTTCAAAATTGGGAAGGGAGTACGGCAAGGCTGTATATTGTCACCCTGCCTATTTAACTTATATGCAGAGTACATTATGAGAAATGCAGGGCTGAATGAATCACAAGCCGGAATCAAGATTGCCGGGAGAAATATCAACACCCTCAGATATGCAGACGATACCACCCTAATGGCAGAAAGTGAAGAAGAACTAAAGAGCCTCTTGATGAGGGTGAAAGAGAAGAGTGCAAAAGTTGGCTTGAAACTCAACATTAATAAAACTAAGATCATGGCATCTGGGCCCATCAATTCCTGGCAAATAGAAGGGGCAGAAATGGAAGCAGTAACAGATTTTACTTTTCTGGGCTCCAAGATCACTGCAGACGGAGACAGCAGCCATGAAATTAAAAGACGCTTACTCCTTGGAAGGAAAGCTATGGCAAACTTAGACAGCATAATAAAAAGCAGAGATATCACCATGCCAACAAAAGTTCGCATAGTCAGGGCGATGGTGTTCCCAGTAGCAATGTATGGTTGCGAGAGTTGGACCATAAGGAAGGCTAAGCGCCGAAGAATAGATGCTTTTGAACTGTGGTGCTGGAGAAGACTCCTGAGAGTCCCTTGGACTGCTAGGAGATCAAATCAGTCAATCCTAAATGAAATCAACCCTGACTGTTCCCTGGAAGGACAGGTACTGAGGCTGAAGCTCAAATATTTTGGCCACCTAATGCGAAGAGAGGACTCTCTGGAGAAGACTCTGATGCTGGGAAAGATTGAAGGCAAAAGGAGAAGGGGAAGGCAAAGGATGAGATGGTTAGACAGCATCACCGATGCAACGAACATGAAAATGAGCGAACTCAGGAAGATAGTGGAAGATAGGAAGGCCTGGCGGGATATGGTTCATGGGATCACGAAGGGTCGGACACGACTTAACGACTGAACAACAACAACAACAAGGAGGGAGCAGCATAGATATTCAGAGGTAGCGAGTTCCAAACAAAAGGGACAGGAAGAAGAAAAGGACAGAGAGGTGTGAAATAGAAGAAGGAACTTAAGGTTTATCCAAGAAGAGAGTCTTGGCAAAGTTTTGTTTGTTTTGGAGAAGCAACACATGTATTTTATGGAGGAGGAACCATAGCTCAATGGTATGGCACATGCTGGGCTCGACCACCAAGTATACTCCCTCCTGTCCTAAGCACATGATCCCATTTCCCTCCCCTCCAGGCGTTTTCAGTGAAGAGGGTTTGGTGGCAGCCGAGGAGAAAGATGTCTGCTTGATACCTGGGCGAGCTGTTGCCAGTCAGAGCAGGCAATGAGGGACCGATGGCCGGACTCGGTAGGAGGCGGCTTCATGTGTTCCTAGCCACTTCTCTTTGGCAAGATAGAAAAATGCACCCGAGTTAGGGACTGTTTGGGGGGGCCTTATTCCTGGGAGCCCCCACTGTGATATTTAAAAATAGTCGGTTTGAGAGTCTTGTCATTTATATTCCTTATTTGGCAGAAATAAGAGCCCAACTCTGTAATTCAGTCCGTTTTCTATCTTCGGTGTTCTTTTCATCATGTTGCACACTAGCAACACCCTGACAATCGTATGCATACTTACCTGTGAGTAAGCTCCTTTGATCACAGCAGGATTGTCTTCTGAGGAGACAATCGCAGGGTTGGGCTGTGAGTCTAAAAAGTGAAGTTTGGAGAGTGCCAGTTATACAGTTTGACTTTCAGGTAAGAAGATGAAGAACGTAGGACTGGGAACATTCAATCCCCGGAGCATCCACGCAGAAGTCGCCTTGAGGCAAGCCAAGGCTTCCAAGCCACGGGACACCACAGAGCGGCCCTCCATGAGCGAGCCAGGGAAATGAGGGTATGTGAGACCCCGCACAGCAGTTTTCTCTAGTCTCCTCTTTCTCTTGGTGTGCTGATATACAGTGTGGAGACTCCCGGGGCGGGGCATGGGTGGCACTCCTCTGTCTTTCATGATGAACAAATCTAGCACACAAGAATATATGTAGCTAACCTAAGTCAAGAATGGCTCTGCAATTCACCAATTATGTCGCTGGAGTTAGTTTCGTGTAGGTGTCTATTCCGATCTCCCATACATAACCCGAAAAGTCCATCTCGATCCCATCCTGCTTGCTCCATGAGTTGCTCTTATCCAAAGTGTCACATATGCTCATGGTTCATTCTTTCACCTCCTAGGCGATTGTAGATTTGTTGTTAATTTCCATATCTTAGACCACAGGAGAAAAATATAGACATGCAAATGACAAGCACTCTTTCAAATGCAGACGGTTCTGAAACACACTGGAGTACCTGGCTTGCTGCGTATATGGAGTTTACAGAACGGACAGCTACCATGCCTTCTTCTCCAGGGAGGAGCTGGGAAATGCAGGCTCCTCCTCGCTGTGTGTGTGCTCTTTCCCCAGCAGACACATGCGTGTGCACCAGTCTGGGTTCCTTCCGTGCTAGGGCCTTTTAATGCTGCTAAGGCTTGTCCGCAATTAGCTGAAGGTGGAACTAAAAGTATAGTTCCACGCCGCACTTAATATAGTGTTACATTATCCAGCAGTGCCCATCCCCATGACCAAAATTTTTCAAAAGCAAGTCTTGCACAGCAAAGGACCCCAGCAACACGAGTTAAAAGCTTCTTTCCTGCAAGTTTTGCCCTTTGTATTGCTTCCTGTTCAGTGCAGCAGCAGCGGCATTACTGATGAACACCCTCTTTAATTACTTGGTCCCCATTCCTTCAGGGGGCGGGAACTTTAATTACAGGAAAAGAAAAATAAAGATCGGGGTAGTGCCCCTGCCTCCCTTCTGCTTCTCTCTCCCCTGCTTCTTTCCCAGCCAGCACTCTACGTCTCCTGCCCTCCTCCTCCCTAGAACTCTCAGGCAAAGATTCCTTCTGGTCCTCCACTCGAGAAGGCATGAACAAACCGCTGGGAAACTGTAAATGGAAGCCACAGTGGTGCCCTACAGCATCTGCATAACACCCACGATGCAGAAACGTCTATTCAAACACTGCTTGAATTTGTCCCACTCTTCTTATTTGATCTTTTTTTTTTTCTCTTTCAGAACACTAAGAATAGCACTTCCAGACCAAGTTAAGTGTAAATAGCTGTAAAATGTAATGGACACTCATTTTAACAATGATCTAAATGTATCCAGAATGTCACAGGTCATCAACTTGAGTTACCAGGAAGAATTTATTCCATTTTACACTTATATCTCAGACCACACGTGGAAATGAATAAACTAATTATGTTTCTTAAGGCTGATGAGATATATGTAGATTGGTGATCCAGAACTGAAAACAACACCCTGCCCCAAATTCCACTCTTAAGGCTGATTCACACTAGCCCTTTCCGTGCGCGTTTTGGCTTAACGTTTGGTCTTTTCGTGCATTTTTCATGCTTGCGTCTGATGCAGCATGAGCTTACGACGCAGCCAGGAAAGATGGTTTCGGTTTATCTTTTTGATGCGCTCGCGTTTAAGCTAGCGTTTATGCTCGAGGTGCTAGGCAGCCCACCAATCAGAGAAGCGCATTTCTATTCACCAAATCACAGCTGCGCTTTCTTCAAGAAGGCGGGCAAACGTTCAGAGAACTGCTAGATGCACGTACAGACGCTAGAGTAGGGCATGCGCGCCGGAAAAGGCTAGTGTGAATCAGCCTTTAGGCTCAAAGGACAGGTAATTATTTTCCCTGAGTTTGTTTTTCTAATGCAAAGAGGCTGCAGCTGAGAGGAGGAGCAGCAAAGGGGCTGTTTAACCACAAAATGCAGAATAATGCCCTAAATCAAAACATAAATAAAACAGCACCCAAAATCAGTCATAGCAGAGAAAAGGCAAAACGGAATAAAGACATCTTGGATCTCTGCTGGAAGGCCGACGGGAAGGATCCTGTTAGCAATTCAAAAGGTTCATCCCCCAAGGTATGAGAGTTCCATAATTGTGGTGCACCCTCCCTCCCCTTGTTGGCACAACCAAGTCTCAAACAGAATGGTGGCACACCTAGGAGGGCGTCCTTGGATTACCTTGGGGGATGAACCGTCTCATTAGGATATCCCATCCCCAAGCCACGTGGAGTTTTAAAGGCCATCACCAGCATCTTGAATCAGGCTTGGAAACAAACCAGCACCTGGTGCAATCTAAAGAGCAGCAGCCTGGCAGAGTCGAGCCACCCGGTCCACACAGGGAAACACTGCTCTAGTCTACTGCTGGAGAGCATCTTTTCCAGCCCAGGGTACCTGAGGGATGGGGCCAGAAGTGCGGAAGGCCTAGAGGATTGCTCTGTCGGCCACACAAGAGCAGAAGGCCTGGTAATCGGTTAGACCACCAGGTGACCAATCCAGAGACTGCCAGGCAGAGGGGCTGACACTGCACAACTGATTGTTTTCTGAGCCCAAAGAGGGCTCTTGGGGCCTGACTGCCTGATCCTGGGAAGCTGATGTGCACATCAGCTAACTGCACATTGTGAGCTAAAGTGCAAGAGAGCCCCAGTGCCTCTTCAAAAGAAAAGTGGCTCAGGGAGGACAGGAATTGAGCATAGAGAAGGAGGCAGGTTCCTCCCCTGCAATCCCATCCTGCAACCCCCTGTAGGCAGGCAGGAGAAGGGCTGAGCAGCTCTCTCACAGACACAGACACAGACAGACAGACAGACAGACATTCTTCTCTCTGCTCAAGGGCTGTAGTCTTAAACACATTTGCCTGAATGCAAGCTTCACTGAATAAAATGGGACTTCTGAGTAAACACGCATAGGAGTGTGCTGTAAATCTCCTGTTCTCAAAGTGGCTCTTCATCCTAGTGGTATATTGGTATGCAATCTCTTCATATTGGTATGCAATGTTTGCAGTACAATCCTAGGCATGTTCATTTGGAAGCAAGTCCCATTGCGTCCAGTGGGCTTTTCTCCCCGTTAGATGTGAATAGCGATGCAGGCTTATTACTCTTCTGGTCTGACACACTGTCTGGTGCACCATGCTGTATGTTTAAACGCATGTTTGCTGCATGTGTTGCATCGGCCATATCCACACATTTATTTTTGAAATGTGTTATTACAGTTATTTACCCCCTTCAAGAAGAAGTACATTTAAAAAAAACTTTTAAGAACATTCTCCATTGCAATTAGAAAATATAATTTGTCAAACATTAAAAACATTTGTATAATTTGATAAACATTTGGCAACAATAAATAAAAGAATAATTCCAGTAGAATTCATCCACCTTCGGTTAAGACTCAGGCTGCAATCCTAAACACGGTTTGTTTAATTTCTTTTCAAAAATGTCTATCTTGTCTTTTTCAATGGGAACTCAGGATGGCTTGCAGTTACTAGAGGACAAGTGCCATTGAACCCAAAGGGACTTCTCAGAATACATGCTTACGATTGCACTGCATATATCACACACAGGGTGATTTCTATTAGCACCCACAACGGCGATAATGGAAAGTCTGTGACATTCCCTGCCTTGCGAGGTGTGGCAGCCCTTTCACGACTGAGCTTTGGCTGTTGTTCAAGAGCTCTCTCTCTTTCAGCAGACTTTGACAGCGCCTGGCTGTGCTATGCTGCTTCCTCTGGCCGCCTCTGGGTGGGGAGGGGGCATTCGCTGCTTTTAGTGTCTTGATTTCTTTGTCTGAACTGTTTATATTGAACCTTCGTTGAAAGGCAGGGTGCAAAATTTTAAAGCAGTAAGTAAGAGCTCAGGTATGAATCTTTACAAATCTTTGGTTTCTTTTAAAGCGTGGAAAGGTTGTGTCATAGTACTTAATTTGTTGTGTTTATGTCATCCTTCCTGTGAGAGATTATTTTGATCTAGTACCACGTGATATTTCGATAGAATACCTAATGATAAATAAATGAAGTCTTCTACAAAATAGAGATTGCTCAGATGGGGTCTGTTGCTCTGAACGACATGTGCCAAGCCTTGACACGTCTGTGGGCGCTTGCAGGCCGTCCACACTCCCACATGTTTGCCTTTCATTTCCTAAAATAAGGGAGAAATGGTTATACCCAAAGGTGTTAAAGACAAGAGGCCATCCTTAATAACACTTTGGAGAATGGCCAAAGTAAGACTGTTGCATTCATGTATGCAACAGCAGTATGAAAAAAAGGTTCATGTATTCAATTAATGTATTTACTTCAAATATTTAAGCATCCACCAGCAATTGGGAAGAGATGCAGTCCAGGCTGTAGCCGTGTAAAATGTTTGCACTCACTTTGTGGAATGCTGTTCCCCAGGGTAATCTGCTAGATGGCGACATCTCAAAACAAGGGTGTGTGTTTTTCCCCCTTAAAAGTTGTTGTAGCCCTTTTCAGATGTATGCATATATAAACAATTAACTAAGTGGCATAACTAATTTGATTAATTAAGAGATTACTTTCATTGGGACAGACAAATGTGGGGGGGGGGCTCGACTGAATGTGGGGTTTGCCTACCTACAGGAAAAGAAACCATGCAACAATTCACAATAATAAACATACAGTATGTGCCAAAGGTGCAAGAAAAACAGCAAAATCAACACAAGGTTAAAAACGGCACAACATGAACAAAGCAGCGGTCAGCCAGGTGGTGGAAAATCTAGGGGAGGAAAAGGTTCGTGTTTACCTGTTAGCTGAAGGAGAAGAGAGAGATTTCTGGATGGCTCCCTCGGAGCAGAACGTTCCAATCTGGGGGCAGCCCGACATGAAAGAAAGCTCTCCTCTGTGCGTCTACTAGAGCAGAAGAAGGTGATGTTAAAGGGGAAACGGAGGGTTCCAAAGAAGTGCACACTTCCCTTGTAAAGGTTATTAGCAGACAGGAACGAGGTACTTGCCTTGCTGACTGATTCTCCCCTTCCAAAGTCCTTTTCAATGTTATTTTTTCCCCCATCTGGGTTTTGAAACCAGAAGTTAGCCCAGCAGAGGTGGGGTGGTGGTGGTGGGATGGTCCCTGGAGGTGGCATCCGACCTCAGAGGAGGATCATGGGTGTGGAAGAGCTAAACTGCACCTGTCTGGCCTGCTGCTGCTTCCCTGCCCAGGCCCAACCCCCACAATCACTTGACATCCCATCAGGCTTTGCTTCCAATCTGGGTACTCCTTGGGGCAAGGCCCAGCTGGGCAAGCTCTGCAGATCTCATGTGACAGCTTCCAAATCTGCAACCCTGACCACCCTACATGTTGCTTTAGTGTTAGGGTGCGTTTGTCTGAAGCAGGATGGTGTAGTGGTTTGGGAGTTGGACTTAGACCTGGAAGATCCAGGTTCAAATCCCCGCTCAGCCATGAAGCTTCCTGGGTGACCTTGGGCCAGTCACTATCTCTCAGCCCCACCTACCTCACAGGGTTGTTGTGAGGACAAAAAGAGGGGAGGAAATATGTACACCACTCTGAACTCCTTGGAGGAAGGGCGGTATTAAAAAAAAAAAGTGAAATGTGAAGTGGGTGTATTCTATTTCTATATTTAAAATGGTTGGTTTTTAATCTTATCACTGCTGTTTCTGTTCGAGTGTTGTTTTTGGGGAAAATCATTTTGTGTATTCTTTTCTACAGAAAAGCGCAGAGGTTAGTCCCGTTGTGTTCCGTGGGGCTTCCTCCCAAGTAAGCATGTGTATTGTGTAGAATTGCAGCCTAAGACGTTTAATAATTAAGAATAAAGATAATAGCTCGTGATGCTTCACAGCAATGCCTCTTCACAGCAGTTTCAAGGGGGAAAAAAGCATTTGAGTTTTACTGTTACACAAACAAAACACATAGACAAATAACTTGTATTCCATCAAAGGTTCATCCTAGGAAACAAAAAAAACCTAATTGCAAATGCTGTTTCCAACCACAAAAATGTGCTGGTTGTCTTTTAAAAATAGAATAGCTTTGTGTTCAAGGGTGGATACAATGAGAACAGAAATATAAGGCTCATAACTTTTATACACAGTCTGTGTCCCTGTGCAGAGACCATTCCAAAGCGCCCATTCTGTCCAGAATCTTTGGTTTATTAAAATGTCATACATTTCATCTCTTTTTTTTTTTTCTAAATGGATGTTAGTTTCCCTGCTATTATGGATCCTCGTTGCTTCCTCGGAACATTATTTGCATAAAAGGAATTGAATAATTGATAGCTAGCAGGCCCTTGTGTGTAGCTTGGTTGAGATTTGCCCATGATCGGGCTGCGTCGAACACGCAGCTCATAGCTTGTTTAATGGGATGGAAGCTGACAGGTTTTCCTTGTACCACTGCTATAGAACTCATAGCTTTCAAATGACCTCCATGTACTTTAGCTACTTTCCTTGTTGATCTTGCTGCTCTCTTCCTTCCATTAACGGGAGAATTCTTGGAGGAAAATAGTCCATCCAGTAAGAGGCAGTTTTGGCTCAGAAGATATCTCATACTTCTGTTACAAAAGAAATCTGTTAGAAAATCCATTCTCTTACAAAAGAGTAACACTGCGAGGAGTGGAATGTTCCTGTTTGCAAACCCCAAAGTTTTGGAGATATTGTGAGATGGCAGGGGAAACGTACCTAAAGCCGCTAAACTAAGCATGGCTCACGTTGTTCTATGGAGCCTGAACAATTAAAATAAAGAAACGTTGATGCTCAGACCTTCTTTTTGCCACTTTCTAGTCAATGTGTTTTTAAAGAATACTAATATTTTTATTTTTTAAAAACAAGAACGTTAAACTAAATAATAATTTAACATCCTGCATCGTTTATCAAAGCCCCAAGCAGGCTACAGATATATAAATACAGTATATGTTACAGTAACTGTTAGAAATATGGTGGATGTTGACATTTACCGATGAATGTTAAGATTTCTAATGGCTTAAACGAAAAGATCAGAAAATTCTGCTGCTTACTTGCAAATCTCAAAGCTGACTAACAGCGCAATCCTACATAAGGATCCGGCCGGCGGCCCAGTTGGTTCCTGAGTGTTGGTGGCCAGGCTGCCGCCAGGCCGGAGGTCTACTCAGGAAGGGGACACTCGTCCCCTTCCCCGAGTGTAAATGCCGACCAGCCCAACTGGCCTCCTCGGATTTCCGCCAGCAATTTTGCTGGCGGAAGTAGGAGGAGGCCGTGTAACGGCCCAGCCACCCGGCGGGGGCCAGGATATGGCTAAAACCATCCCTTACCCCCTCCCAGACTGGCTGGGCAAATGGCCCCCCTCCCCGGCCCGGTGAAACTCCCCCCCCCCCCGCCTGCCGGATCCTTACCTGGGTTCGGTGGCAGCCACAAGGGTGCTCTGTCGCCAGAGCAAGGGAGGACGGCCTCTGGGCCGGGCTTTCTGGGCCGGGCTTTCTTGCTCATGAGTAGTCGCAAACGTGCTTTATCACACGTTTGTGACTACTGCTGGCGACGAAACGCTCGTTCTGTTCCCGGCTCTGCAAAGAGGATTGCGCTGCCTGTGTCATCAGCCAATCTCCACATTTATATTATTTTTCTTACACTTCTTAGCCAAAACAGATTCTCAAAGCAGCTGCCATCTTTCAGAACTACAAAAATACAACCACATTTAAGTAGAAATTTAAAAATACTGCTAGCTGCTAGCTGGGCAAAGAGACACTTTAAAGTTGTGCATCTCTTCTATTTAGCAGAGGGAGAGCAATGGCCCCTCTTCACCCCAGCAGAGCGTCTTTTTCTAGTGGCTGCTGGTATTTCTTCTGCATCTTTTTTAGAGTGTGAGCCCTTTTCAGACAGAAACCAGTTAATAATGTTGCTACATAAACTGCTTCACAAACATTTTAGTTGTTGAGAGGCAGTATATAAATATCCCTTATAATTAGCCTTACCATAGTCCCGGAAATGACCAGGACAATCCCGGTTCGGGAGCCCAATCCCGGGCTCCCGGCCGGTCTCCTCATTGTCCCGGCCAGCTGGGACTTTGTTAGGTGCTCTCCGGCCTCGTCACGTATTTGCGACGAGGCTGGAGAGCTCCCAGCCTCATCGCGTATTTGCGCGAGACTAGGAGCTCTCCGGAACAGCCCGAGTTCACTCGGGCTGTTCCGGAAAGCTCCCATCCTCGAGGGAGGAAATCCACGCCCACGCCCCTGGCCACGCCCCCAGTCCCGGCCGTGTACCGGCTGGTATCGCTTCTGTCCCCCCCCCTGCCTTGGGGGGGATCTGGTAAGGCTACTTATAATGATAATATTCTAAAATATACCGTTAAGACTACCACACCAAAAAGGCAAGAAGAATGACCTTCTTTCTCCATCATTTGTCTGTGACATGGGGATGAATGTCCAAATTAATTTCTTACAAATACCACTGTTTAACAAAGTAGTTCACTGTCAACATGTATTTATTTATTACGATATTTATATACCGCCTTTCTCAATTATCCAGCTTTCTGACATTTACAATAACGTTATCAAAATATAGTGCATACAGTATAGTAAAAACCAATTAACCATCTTTAAAATATAAGCTAAAACTGAACCTGCTAATTATTTGCTTACTATCTGGGGAATAATAATCCCTTCCAATTATTTTGTTCAGAGAACAAAATGTTTAGATAGAAAAATCGGCAAGATATATTTTGCTTTTAAAAGAGAAGTTTACTAAAAATGTGATCCAAAATATCTGCCAGTATACAACATTTTTCTTGTCTCAAAACTGAGTCTTAGTTTTGATAAGGTGAGGATAGCTCTTAAATAGTGGGAAAAAATTATTACATGCCAAGTATTTCAAAGTAAGACTAATATTTATTTGAAGTTCTATTAACTGGTGCATTTTAAAAAAAATTAAGCAACTTACTGATTTTTTTTTATTTCTGAAATGATTTTTTTACATGCGCTTTTCCAATTTGTGCAAAAAGAGGGAAACACAAACGCATATCAATAGCATTGTTAAGTTCCCAGTTCTTTCAGATTTCTTCCTACCAATTTGTCTGAAAAACAGGTATTTGCAAACACGGGTAGCCTCATTTCTAGGTCCTTTCATTTTTCATGAAGTGTTTTGAAAAGACTTCAATCAGCCTTAATGGTGCATTTTTAGTTAAGGAAACAGAATGGGAGAGAAGTCAATTTAAGCTCCCTGATGAACAAGTGTCTCCAGAAAGGGGGGGGGAGCCATAAATGGGTTTAGAAAACAGAGCCAAGACAAGCAATATGCGGTGAGCCGACCACTCAGGGAAGCCGAGATACAATGGAAAGAGTAAAATACTGCAGAGGCTTTTTAAACTACAGACAATTGGAACAATCGGCTGGACTGAGACATCTGCGTTAAACTGTTTGGAGGAAGGTGAAAAGGAAGCTGCCGGTCTCTATAGAGGGCTGGCAAACTGCAGAATGGGGGGGGGGCTCCGAGCTGGAGCCCAATGAATGCGGGGAGGTTGACTGGGCTAGAAATCAAAATTGGGATATTTTGTGGTTTAATTCACTTGGGAAGGAACTGTCTCCTGATTTGGCTTAGTTTTCTGACTATCGAGATATTGCAGCATTATTTCAAATGGGTTTCTTTTATCCCTTCTCTGGAATAAATACCCCTCCTTTTATGTCCTCTGTTTCCTCCTGCAGAGCTTTATAACCCCAGAATTATTAGATAATGTTGCTTTTGTAGACATCAAATATTTGGCTGTATAAACATTGTTCACGTAAAACTCAGTATATAGTGGCGGTCTCTATACAGGGGTGGCCAAACTTGCTTAATGTAAGAGCCACATACGATAAAGTTCAGGTGTTTGAGAGTCGCAATATTTAAGAAGCATTAAAATTCTTAAATATATTTACTCACCATGAACGTTAAACTTATGATTTAATTCAGTGGACTCTCAGTTTATACCTGGTAAATAATTATAAAGCTTGAAAATTTCTTATTTACCTTTTATATTAACTGTGATGCAAAAAGGAGCTCAGCCAACATGTTTCCGAGAGCCGCATATTATACGTCAAAGAGCCGCATGTGGCTCAGGAGCTGCAGTTTGGCCACCCCTGCTGCTCTATAAGAAATCCTTGCAGGGTGTTCCGTTTTGTTTTCCTCATTCTACTCTGCCTGGTTGCCAAAAGGATAGTTAGGAGCATTAAAAGGCTCAGGACAAGGCCAGGACACCCTCCAGCAAGAAGCTCTTCTGCCCAAGCTCCCATTTATTTCAATAGGGCTCATGCAGGTGAACTTCCTTCCCCTGTATTGTCTGCCCCCAAATCATGCCTGTCCAGAAAGCTGATGAAATCACCTGGCTCCAGTTGTTCCTATAGAAGCAAAGAAAACAGACCTGGGCTGAGATATTTGTGGTTGCGTGTTCTCCCTTATGAACACTTCCCCCAAGCTTGCACATATATCTCGATGTTGTGGCCTTTTCATGCATTCCCCCATTGCCATCTACTAGGATTAGTTGCCCTAGTGGCTGGTGGCTCCCATTTTGTAGAACTGCTGGAAAAGGGGGTTCTGGAGCTTCTAGCAAATTATAGTTTGGGTGCAATGCCGCCTGCAGGACTCTGGAGGGCAGTGTACTGTCCAGACACCTGAGACTCTTTGCCAACCATTACTGTGATGAGCTCAGGAGGGGGGGGGGCAGGAATGAAGTTGCACTAAGGAGCACACCTCCTACAGGTATCACAGAGGGCAGGCAAAGAGTGCCCCCGAGTCCTGTAGGCGGCATTGCACACAAATTCCCTCATGTACACTAATGTGACCTTGTGATGTGGCCTTTTGATGCATCCCTCCATTGCCACTCACTAGGATTAGTTGCCCTCTTGGTGGTGGCCGCCGTTCTGTAGAACTCCCTTCCAAGAGAAATCTGCCAGAAATTTCTTTACCCAGCGTGTAATTCATCTGTGGAACTCCTTGTCACAGGATGTGGTGATGGCACCTGGCCTAGATGCCTTTAAAAGGGGTTTGGACAGATTCATGGAGGAAAAGATCATCACAGGTTACAAGCCATAAGCAACCTCCTAGTTTTAGAAGTAGGTTTTCTCTGTGCCAGGTGCAAAGGAGTGTCAACGGGAAACAGGTTATCTTGTTGTCTGTGTGCTCCCTGAGGCTTCTGGTGGGGCCACTGTGTGATACAGGAAGCTGGACTAGATGGGCTTTTGGCCTGATCCAGCAGGGCTCTTCTTATGTTCTTATGTACCCCTGCTATTTTTGGAAGACTAAGCTAGATGTGATGGGGGCTGTCATGCTTGTTGTTTACATGCCTCTGCCCTCTTCATCATGCATAAAGCAGGGAGGAAGGGGGGTCCCATTTTAATATTGAAAAAGGTGTGCCTGACCTCTCTGCAACCGCGAGAGCTGGACAGGGAGGAAAGTGCCTGAGACAATGGAGGGTGAAGAAGTGGCAGGCAGGGTCTACCTCACCCACCCCGATGCCGAGGTTCAAAATAGGACTCCCCCTTCCCACACTTTCTGTATATGAACAGGGCAAGTATGAGTAAGCAAACATGGGAGCCCCATTGCACCAAGTTTGGCCCTTAGAAGAGCACTAAAAACCACCCTTAACCCCCACCAAACATTTAAAGCTGTACACACTGAATACTCTCTTACTGCATTATTTTTGTTTTAAAATTATTGGTTCACTCAGTGTTCTTCTTACTGTATTATACTCTGCTTTGACAGCTATAAAGACAAAGGGCAGCTTATATATGGAAATAATAAATGAATATAAATCCAATTTATGCAGAATGTCTTGGCGTTTGTAGACTCAGACTCGTGTACTCTGAATCAACCTCAGCCCTTCTTCCTGTTCACTGCCATTGTTTTTAAAGTTCACCTGACATTGGGTCCAACCATATTCACTGTCTTAATGCAAAGATGTCATAAAATACACAACGCTGGGAAGTTTATTACAGAGCAGGAACACAGCCCTGATTATTCTTTGAACGTGGATGTCGGCAAGACGAGGAATTAAAAGCAAAAATCATTGTAACCCCAAAAGAACATCTGACTCATGTCTACAGAAGACATGTTTTCTCTCTTTTTATCCTCTGCATGATCCGTAAAGGAGGATTTTCCCCAAAACAATTAATTTGGTTGCCTAACCCTTCTTAGATCTAAGGAGATTTGGAAGGGAATAAAATAAAACCTCTCATCTTTTTTGTGTCTTTGTGGACCACCTGATTGCAAGATAATTCCATCGTACGGCTGTTTTGTTAACTGCAATGTGGCACATAATTGGACTGTTAAGAAAAACCAAAGACCCATCAAATCTCCCCAATCTGCTTTGCATTAATTTGACCATCACCTTTGTGCTTTTATTTCCCCCCATACTTTCTCCTCTAAAGAAAAGAAACATCCCCCCAAAAAAACTTACGATTAAAAAACCAAAGTGCCACAAATGATTTATTTTCCTTAAGTTTAACACCAAAATATCTCATTAAGCATGAAGACAAAAAATAGCACAGACACCAACCAGTCTTGGGCAAAAGTGGAGTGTACTGGCAAGACAACAGAGGTGACCGTCTTTTGTGTCTAGGTACTGCGGAACATATGGTGTGCCATTACTTAAAAGTCACATATTGGAATGCAGCATAAACTAAGCCCTGTACTAATGCTTTTAATTGTTTTGTACATGAGTGGCTACCACTCTAACCCTCACCACTTCCTTCTTTGGGAAGCAGAAGAAGGAAAGGGACGCGGAGTTGCTGCCGCAGCTTGCAAATTGTCTTGGTTGGTGTGTAAGAGAGTGACAACAACTGGGCCGAGAGCTGGCCTGCTCTTCTGTTCAGCCAGCTATTCACTTGGTTTCTCAGGTACCTGACTAACAGCCTGATCCTGCCTAAGATGCGGCAGCTGACCTAAAGGGCCGGATGCTGCACCCTAGTTAGAATGCAGGCTGCGCTGGGGTGGCCAGGGCTCACCTTGGGGGAAGGGGACGTTCGTAAGCACTGGAGGCCCCAATGGGCCTCCTCGGATGCGTGCCAGCTATTTAGCTGATGCACATCTGGGGAGGCCGTGTAAGGCTGGCCTGGCCTGGGAAGGGGCGTTGGATATTGGTGCAACCCAGTGTCGATACCTCTGCCCCCTCCCAGGATGGGCCAGCCAATGGCCCCCTCCCTCACCACCCCAGCCCGCCCTCCCCATGCCCCTGTGCCCACTGGTGCGGCCCTTACCTGGGTCTACCGACGCAGGTCCAGGTAGATGATGGAGTGTGTGGCACTGGCCTCCGCGCCGGCACCACTTACTCTTCTGGTGCCGCAAAAGTGCCATACAGCAGTTTTGCAGCACCGTAGGCCAGCGGAGCTTCCACTCCACACTGGCCTAACCTCACACTGGATTGTGCAGCTAGAGACAGAGTTCATGGTGGTGGCCAGCCAAGAGAACTCTCTCAGGTTGGCTAGTTTTCCTGGTCCGTGGCTGAGGAGGGCAGGCGGTGGCGGACTCGTGGAGGGGTGGCTGCACCACACCAGCCCAAAGCCTAAGGAAGCTGCTTTATCTACCTCATGAGAAGGCTGCCCATGCTCAAGCAAGAGTGATCAAGAAACAGAAAAGTAGGTGTGGGTGTGGGTGTGGGGGCAAGGGAGGTGATTATTTAGAGAGGGCCATTGCTCAGTGGTAGACCACCTGCTCTGCATGAAAGGCTCCAGGTCCAATCTGTGGCAGCATCTCCAGGTAGGGTCTGTCGCCAGGTGGACTTCTATACCAGTGGGGCTGTGGTCGTGTTTTAGTGTACATGCAGGTACGCTGGCATATCTCGAGAATAGGATTGGGCTGTTATTTACTGAAACATTTATAATGCATCTTTTGCTTTGCTGAATCCCCAAGGCAACTACAAACGTCATTAAAAACCTACAACCTAAAAAATAAACCTCAAAAACAAGAAAGCAGGAATATCTGGCATTAACCACAGTGAATAAAACCACTTAAAATGCCAACATCATAAGGCAACATAAGACACACCTACAGCATTATAAAACAGCCAGGAGCCTCAAATGCCCTTCGGAATGGTAAGTGTTTTGCTAAGCAGCTAAAAATCAACAGGCAAATGATGGAAGAGAGTTACATAATTTGGGGGCCACTGTGAGCAAGTCCTGCTCTGAGTTAATTACCACCCACCATACCTCCAACTGTTAAGGCCAGCGGGTGGCGCAGTGGGTTAAACCGCTGAACCATGAGCTGTCGATCAAAAGGTCGGCAGTTCGAATCCGCGACAGGGTGAGCTCTCGTTGCTTGGCCAGCTCCTGCTAACCTAGCAGTTCCAAAGCATGTTAATTAATTAATTAATTAATTTAAAGAATTTATATGCCGCCTTTCTCCCAGCAAGGGCACTCAAGGCGGCTTACAACATTAAAACAACATATACATTAAAATAATTAACAATTTAAAACAATTAAAACAATTAAAACAAACAACCCCAGTGGGTCACCTCTATTTACAGTTGTTAAAAGCCATTTGTTCAAGGTTAAAAGTTAATAGTCAGCCCACCATGTCAGACATCGAATGCTAGTCTAAATAAAAATGTCTTAAGGCCCCGCCGAAAGATCTCTAAAGAGGGAGCCGTTCTTAATTCCAGGGGGAGGGAATTCCATAATTGGGGCGCCACAGCCGAGAAGGCCCTATTCCGCGCCGCCATCCCCCTCACCTCCGTCAATGGCAGCACGGTTAACAGCCCCCCCCCCGATGACCTCAGAGTGCGGGTCGGATTATAAGGAACTAGAGTAGATAACTGAGAAATTAATGCGAGTAGATAAATAGGTACCGCTTGCAGGAAGGTAAACAGTGCTCTGTGTTCCAGCTGCATGCTACGCGCTGCGGCAAGGAGAGTCATGCCGGCCACATGACCACGGAGGCGTCTTCGGACAACGCTGGCTCTTCGGCTTTGAAATGGGGATGAGCACCACACCCTAGAGTCGGACACGACTGGACTTAATTTTCAGGGGTCACTTTTACCTTTTATACCTCCAACTGTACAGGGCCTCCGACGAAGCGCTTAACATGTGGGTCCAGCTGGTTCTTAAGATATCCTGGACCCAGATCATTAGGCTGCTAAAGTTTAAAAGTTACCAGCACTTTGGACTGGACCCAAATACCAACCGGATGCCGGTGCAGTTCATTGGAGTCATTCTATGCTCCAAACAGCCTGCCCTGGATCATGTCCCAGCAGCCATCACCTGAACCACAAGTGTTCACAAGGCCCTTTGAGTAGGGAAAGGTTGACTGCCCCAAATAAGAAATGCAGCTGTGAACTGTCCCCATTACTCACCATCATTTTAAACGCAAGTAAGTATAGGGCGATAGATCCTTATTGCTCCATCAGCAGTATAAGCTCTCTTCTGGGTGCAGGAGATCATAGGAACACAAGAGGCTGGTTCAGATGATACTACCCAACTGACCTGTGCTCCCTTGGTGATTAGGAGCACACCATGACCAGATGCATCCTGGCCCGCCCCCCACCACGCTAGGGCACCTTTGTCCGATCAAGGGGCGGGGGGCGGGGGTTGTCCACACCACCCCTCCACACTTGGTTTAAATATTAGTTTAAACTAGTATTTAAACTGCATACGGAGGAACACTTCAAAAGACACATGATGCACCCAGTGCCCCAGACAGGTCCAAACTGACCCAAGAAGAGCCCTGCTGCTGGTTCCGACCAAAGGCCTTCCTCATCTTCTCTTTCCCACAGTGGCCAACCAGATGCTGTCCCACCGAGGCTTCCCACCCAGCAACTGGTATTCAGGCCAGGGCCACTCAGAGGACTTGTATCAGGGGGTACAAAGTTTCCTTTGGGCCCCTTCCCTTCACGTGAATTTGGCTCCTGGGCCCCCCTTTTGACCCATTTTTGCCCCTGGGTCCGGGTACGATTGTACCCCCTCCTTAACCCCCCTCTCAGAAGCCCTGATTCAGGCACAGTCTCTCTGAATCTGGAGGCCGCTGAAATAGCGATCGTGGCCAGGAGCCATAGAGAGGCTGCTCCTCCATGGATCTGTCCCATCCTCTTTCAAAGCCATCTGCTCTTGTGGTCATCACCATGTCTTGGGGCAGCAAATTCCACTGTTTAATTACGCGCTGTGTGAAGAACTCCTCCCTTTTGTCCGTCCTGAATCTGTGGATCCTAGCGCCAAAACCTCTGGCAGTGCAGGAGAGAAATAAACGACCCTTAATATTCATGTTGTTATTCAAGCCTCTTTTCGGTTTTTGACAGTCTTCTGTGGGGCTTGTAATAACATTATAATGGGACCACTATACACACAAAAACTGTCCAATTCTTCCCAAGACAATCTTCCAGACTAGACTCATCAGCATAGACAATCACCCCCTTTCACTAGCACCGTAATAGGAAGATTTTAAGCAGTACCTTTTGATTGGAATTGGACTTGGGGAGGGAGGGAAAAAAACACACACCATGACTTAGCTGGGGGCCTTATTTGAAATGCAATGAGGCTGAGAAACGGAAAGTGCAATTTCCCATGTGGGCTTGTTGGGAGAAGAATGAGGCACTTGTCCCAGTTTTCTTAATTGTCTCTGATTGCTGTTTGTGTAGCCCTTTCACTTTTCTAGCCTGAAAATCACCTTCAAGGGTTCCACCCGTTTTTTCTTCTTCTGACTGTTCTGTTTAAAGAAAGAAAGAAAAATCAAAGAAGGGCTTAAAGACCAAATCATTTGAACATTGCAACAGCAGGTGTCTTGGTGTGTTTTGTGGCCTTTTAAATCTGGTTTATTTAATTGACTTTAAAGAGTATTTAAATAACAGCTTTGGGGAGGCACCTTAAGTACTGCAGGGAATGTGGTCGTTAAGGTGATATTCTTCACCGGACAGTTAATATACTTGTGACAATTGTTCCTCAGCAATGACTTTCAGGATGATAGGTGCTAATTTTCCAGTAATGTAAGAGCTCGATGATTATGTCTGAGGGATTTTTAGTCATCTTTGACCGGGGGGCCCACGGTGCTGATATGCCATAAACTCACTCATGCGCTGGCATCAGGCAAGCTCTCAAACGGTTGTAAAGTTAGCACATAGGAGGTGCTTTATAAACACTCCAAACACACTGTACAAATGTCTTGTTATTCCTTTGGCCCTGTGAGTTTTTCTCCAGCTAAAGAGCAGCCACTGAGGCAGGGGTGGGGCTTGCAGTCAGGTTTAGCATAAGGGGAGGGAATATTTAAACTAAACATTTCCTGCTAAGCTGTGGTCTCTGCAAGAATGGTGTCCACAAAGCAGGCCTTAGCCCTGGAAGTGATGTTTCCTTTTGTGCCAGCCAGCAGTCTGTCCCTCATATTTAAATGCGCTTTCTACTACATCCACCAGCCCATACATATGCGACACTTAGCACACTGACAGCTTACCTCTGGTGTGCTAAAACTGCATGTGCGTCGGAAGTGTATTTAACAGTGATAGAGGGGAAAGTATGAAGAATACTCACATAAAGGTAAAGGTATCCCGTGACAATCAAGTCCAGTCGTGTCCGACTCTAGGGTGTGGTGCTCATCTCCATTTCAAAGCCGAAGAGCCAGCGTTGTCCGAAGACGCCTCCGTGGTCATGTGGCCGGCATGACTCTCCTTGCCGCAGCACGTAGCATGCAGCTGGAACACGGAGTGCTGTTTACCTTCCCGCAAGCGGTACCTATTTATCTACTCACATTGACATGCTTTGGAACTGCTAGGTTGGCAGGAGCTGGCCAAGCAACGAGAGCTCACCCCGTCGCGGGAATCGAACTGTCGACCTTTTGATCGACAGCTTATGGTTCAGCGGTTTAACCCGCTGCGCCACCCGCTTTCCTGTAACCTGTCAAAATTGGGTTTTGTCCCTTTGACTTCAGAAAGACAAGGATACATCCTTATGTGGTTGACTTTGGAAGTCAGGTACTCTCATAAGGACCTTTCCTAGTCCTACTACCTGGAGAATGGGGGGTGGGGGTGGCGGCGGCGGTGACTTCTGCATGCAAAGCAGATGCTAGCCACTAAGCAATGGCCCCTCCCTAAGAAGAGGGATGATGTTAACGAAACATTGTATAATGATACGAACATACCTGTGCATGCACATGTGTGTGCTCTTGTTATCATGTCACATGTTTATTGAAAAGCAAAAGTCAAAAGCTTGTACAGTACAGTACTGCCTTTCGCCAGTGAAAGGCAAGGAAAAGGTTAGCTATTGTGGCTAGTACCCTTTGGCCTCAAGGGGGCGCTGCAAGGCAGTTTAAACTCAATCTGTCAGGAGCCAGCCCTGCAACCAGCAGGGACAATGAAGAGATTCTGTTACAACAGTCATTAAAAATAATCCCATAGCAACAGGCTCTTCCTCCAGCTATCTTCTGATGACAACAGCTGCATTTGCTTCTAATTAAAAGGTCTGATTTGCCTTCAAAAACACACTGTAAGATGACGACATATTATTACTTGGTCAGGCTTGAATACCCTGCCCTAAAGTGCCTTCCTCCAGAGTCACCTTACAGATTTGCTATGGAAAAGGGCACCGTGCTGGCAAACAGAGGGCAGGGCTGGAGAGGTGGCGGGCAGACCAGTGTGTCCCAATGTTTTCTGGGTCTGGAAAATGAATGCCAGCCTGCAGTTCGCCATGGCTCTGTGCACTGCGCACACAAGTGTGTGTGTGTGTGTGTGTGTGTGGGCATTTGGGAAGGAGGCATGCTTCAGGGGGGGGGCGGTCTGCAAACCTCCCTGGTTTCTCCTTCTCACGTGAGTACCGTAAGGCAAGGGAAAGCAAGGGGCGCCATTCTCTGAGACGTTGCTGCCCTTCCCCACCACAGTTTAATTCATTCAAAATGACAGTCTCCTAAATAATCATTTAGCTTTGGATTCACTAACTGATAAAGCTGCATATGTGTAAAAACATAATGCTGAAGCCAAAAGCATCCTTTCTCTAGCCCCGTTCAGCAGACACACACACATACCTATGAACATGGGGGGGGGGAAGCATGTTTGTGCTCACCAATTATGCCTCTCTGACACTCGCTGGCCGTCCCTCTGGGCAGCCACACATTCTGTGGCCGGAGGGGGGGGGGGATGGCTTTTCCACGTGATTTGGAACGCTGGCCAGTCAGGGTTCCCAATTGTGGGAATAGGTCCTCCATGGATACAGCTCAGAGCTTTTTCAGTCAAATGTTTTTCATGCAGCTCAGAGTGCTTTTAAGTAGTTTGCCAGCTGACCAGAAAAAAGCTGCCCTGCCCTGCTCCTGTGCTTTTAACAGCCCCTTGATCTGCTAAAGTTACCGTAATTTCTTCTTCAGTTGATGAGAACCTTGAAACAATGCCAGCTGCATACTGCAATTGTTAAGAAATCAGAACACTTCAGTGGTGCCTCTTTCCACTGGCGTCACTAGACGCGCGTCACCCTGGTGCGGGGACGCGCGTCACCCCCCCATGGGCGCGACGTTATAGGCGCGGGGGAGGGGGCCATCCGGCTCCCCGACCCGCATCGCGTCGCCCCCTTCTGGACGCTCCGAGGCCGGCCCGGGAGCCGGCCTCGGAGCGTCCGACCCCGTCGGCGCTCCAGGGCCTTCTGAACGAAGGCCCAGGCAGCGCGTCAATCCGGGTATTTTCCGGATTTTCACGCATGCGCAGACCTGTTTTGAGGGCTTTTTGCCCTCAAAACGGGTCTGGGCATGCGCGAAAATCCGGGAAATACCCGGATTGACGCGCTGCCTGGGCCTTCGTTCAGAAGGCCCTGGAGCGCCGACGGGGTCGGACGCTCCGAGGCCGGCTCCTGGGCCGGCCTCGGAGCGTCGGAGGGCACGCGTGAGGGGGTGCGCGCGTCACCCCCTGGCGGCCCGCCCCCCCCGCCACGCCCCAGTGACGCCCGTGCCTCTTTCTTCAAAATCCTCCTGAAATCCCCCTTCTACCATGAAGTCTTTGTCCCAACCCCTTAGTCCTCACTCCCGACTGAAATGAAGTCTACCTACCTGTAACTTCATTGGCTCATGTTTTCTGCTACCAATACCATGCCTCTGCTCTTTTACACCTTCTGTTGTCTCTCACAGATGACATTTTCGACTGTATGCTGGTCAGGGCAGGGAGTTGAATTTTTATCTGATCTTACTCTGTAAAGCACCATCTTTGCTGAGGACACCATATAAATGAATGAATGCATGAATGATAGACAGCTGGATGTGAAAGGGAATTTCACGTTGATGACTGGCTTCTTATCACAGGTGATTCTATAGCGACTGACTGGCCATTTTTAGAGAATAATCAAATCATTTTTCCAGTGCCTCCATTCCTGAGAATAGCTCTAATTAAAGAGGTGACTTCCCACAAATTGCATACCTTTATCAGATGTATAAAACTCCAGGTGAAGAAAGAATAGCAACTGCACACTTTTCATGCAAATAAGAAATCAGTTCAAGCTGGGCGAGAAAAAGCCTTTGACATTCCGAAAAGGGAGAAGCATAAAAGAGAGAACACATGGTTACAGAGGCACTGCTTTGCACCATGACTAAAATTAGATCATTTCTTTTGTTCTGCTGAACCTTCTGCTCTATTTGCAGGGAATTGCATCAGCAACGGAAACTGTGAGAATCTGTCTAAACATATTAGGTAAAGTTGGCGACTAAAATAATGAAGGTCTATTGAAAAGCGTGTTTGGGCAACAGCAAAACACTTGACGTTTCTGTTTTAAGAAGTAGTTAAAACTAAAAACAACCCCTGCTGAAAAAAATAGATCAGCCCAATTAAAATTGGGGGGGGGGGTGTAACTATTTATAGATTTTTAGTATATTTAACACCACAGAACAACCATAAGATGATCCCTGCTAGTCCAGGTCAAGGGCCCATTGAGTCTAGCCTCTTTCCTGCAGTAGCCAACCAGAAGCCTCCAGGAAGCCCACAGGTAGGACATGAAGGTAGGAGATCATTCCCAGCAACTGATATTAAAGGGTATACTGCCTTGGGTATACTTAGGCTTACCATATCCAAAGGGGGACAGGGTGCCTACACCTTTAACCATTGTAAAAAGAGGGAATTTGGGCAGGTGCAGCTCATAATGGAAGGGTGCAACAAGCTGCATCTGCCCAAATTCCCTCTTTTTACAATGGTTAAAGGTGTAGGCACCCTGTCCCCCTTTGGATATGGTAAGCCTAGGTATACTGCCTTGGAGGTTCCACTGTTTCAAGCAGTGCAGTATAATATCTGAACTCTTAATCTAATCGCATCAATGTTTTGAATGTTTTGACATCCCAACGTTTCTGAATTAAAATTGTAGGTACTCTGACAGTTTTTAAAAAAAGAGTATTTTTGGAATATCTAAGAATTAGACAAGTCACTTGACCTGCCCTCAAAGAAGCCTACCTCCATGCAATACTGATATGGATAGGCTTACCAGATCACCAACCGGGCCAGAGTGCTAGACCTTTAGGAGAAGGAATGTGGGCAGGTGTAGCTTGTTAAACCTTAGAGCACAATCCTAGGCATGTCTACTCAGAAGCAAGCCCCATTGTGTTCAGTGGAGCTTGCTTCTGAGTAGACATGCCTAGGATTGTGTTCTAGGGTTTAACAAGCTACACCTGCCCACATTCCTTCTCCTAAAGGTCTAGCACTCTGTCCCGGTTGGAGATCTGGTAAGCCTAGATATGGATGAAGCTCCTGAATGGAAAGCCATAAACCTGGGGGGGGGGGGGGACACTCATGCAGAGACACAATGAGCTGCCCTTCTCTGAGGGTTAATCCCTTTGCTGCCTCTGAATCTAGAAAGGCAGCATCTGGCTCATTCTATCACTGCGAATGTAAAGACACCGCAGAATTACACCCCACGTCCTGCTGTTTGGAAGAAAGTATGCCCAAGCAGTAAGGCTGACCTCCACCGCACGAATTCCAGTGCGTCCTGGGCGCGTGCGGAGAGTATGGAGCTGTGTGGCTTCCATTTTATCTGATCGCCATGGAACGTGGGAGAGCTGTGCTCTCCTGAGTTTCGTTGTGATCGGGCACGGACCATGCTCATGATTTCAGAGGGCGGGACGCGGAGCTAATTGTTAGACCAACGGGATGAGGGGGGTTTCAGCCAATCGGAGCGCACTTGTGATTCAGCCAATCAGCGTTGAGCTTTATTAGAAGGCGGGACAATCAGGAGGGGCTATTTGCATTGAATAAACTGGTGGAGTCCAGGGCAGCGTTTCGAGCGGAACGTCCTGTCCCCTACGCTTGCGCGCTTCACCACACAAGCGCAACGCAACAGGGGAAGGTGTAGATCAGCCTTTATGCACAGAGAGCAGCAACAGCTCAGCTCTGAGGCTTGCAGGAGCCTCTCATTTGTTTACTTACTTACTTACTGTATAGGCACTTTGTCCTCCTTTGTATATGAAAGGGCTACTTATTGTGGAACACTTGCAGTTCTCTCAGGGCACAGTTTAGGGACTTTTAATATTGCCCTTTTTTGATGGCAGGAGTCAGAAGCAGCTTTTAATAGCTTCAATGACGAGGAAAACAGAAAATCAGCAGGTGAATGCACCAGGTGTATCTGCATGCTGAGAAAAAGTCGCACTTGCGGAAATTCTGCTGGTTGAATAGATCCGTTAAAGGCAAAGGAGGTCTGTCCCCATAGGAGTTGACAACCTTAAGATGATTCCTCTGTAAAACACTCATAGCAAAAAGTTGGAGACCCAATAGCTGGAATGTAAATATCTCACATGTGGAGCAGGATCTGTCCTTTAAGTCCCATGAATTTCAACAGAAAAGTTATGCTCATGTGTAAATCTCTTCCATTGAAACCCATGAATGAAACCCATTTACCTTCGGCTCAGTTGTATCTATTGCATATTTAGTCATGATTGTCCACATTTTTTAGAAGTGGTGTGCGTGCTGCCCTCACCTCTCTGTAGGAACTCAGAGAGTGGAATTCTCAGGATTGGCTCCAAACCTCTTGGTGCTTGAGGCGGGGTGCCTAAGCTGGCCCCCACTTACCTGGTGATGCACCAGCCCCTGCTCTCTAAACTGGGAAAGGAAGAGGAGATTGGTGGCCTAGCTAGAGCACCCCACACGGTAGCTCACCCCTCTCCTCTCCTCCACACTTCCTCTTCTGCTCCATCCCCCTCTCCCTTTTCCAATCCGGGGAGCAGCAGCAGCAGCAGAGGTGAGTGGGCGCCGCTTGCCAATCTGCTGCCTGAGGAGACGGCCTCAATCGGCCTCATGGGTGGGGCAGGCTTGGGAATTCTCCCCATCACCAGACCTCTGTATGTACCACAGGAGTTTGAAAGAAGCTGCTCTGACTGAGCAATGCATGCAAGAGGACTGCAAAATCACTTACACATTGTGCCACAAGCATCTTTTTCTGAAATGATAAATCCACCTTGCTCCTTTATTTACACAGAGAGAGAGAGAGAGAGAGAGAGAGAGAGAGAGAGAGAGTATTTATATACCGCCTTTCTCGGTCATTGGATTTCTCCTCCGACTTTAATCCAAGGCGGTGTATATGGGCAGGCTGTCCTAACCCCACCCCCCTTGTTTTTTTTTACAATATATATAAATGTCCAATCTCCCATGAATAGGCTTACCATATCGCTGACCGGGGCGCTCCGTTTTGCCCTTAAGGGGCGGGGCGGGGGGAAGGGAGCCAGAGCGTCCCGGTCGGCGATATGGTAAGCCTACCCATGAACAACTACTTTCCAGGTGCTGGCTGGCGCCTCCCACACTTGACCGACGCAGCTGGAAGCTCTTATCTCTCCTCCTGGAGGCTTTCACAGCTTTTTGCCTGCGTGTCTCAAACTTATCAAGTTCACTGGTCTTCGTGCTTTGAAGACAGCAGCTCTCCCAACTGAGCCAGACTCTTCTGCCCTTCTGTAATTTCATGATTTCAAATATATAATTTCAAATACAATGCTGTCAAGGAAATGCTAGCATGAACTCATGGAACGTTTCCCAAAGTTCTAATTGTTGTGGCACATTTTTATTTCCTGAATTCACTTTTATACCCAAAAGGTTTACCTTAGAACATGAAATAGTAGAAATGGCCCACTTCAGAAGAACCCAGCCCCTGTGTTTCTCTAGGAGTTGCTGCTCTGAGTGTGTCTCCTGATGAGAAAAAGACAAGCTGGATCTGTGACTTGTGCAAAATTCAACAGGCCTTCCTCTTAGGGCAATTCAGTAGCATTTCAACGTTAGGACTTACTATATGATCCAGTGCAGAAAACTGACAAGTCACTTGATCCCAGCAGAAACTGATTGAAAGTATGGCAGGAGCAGGAATCAGAGACACAGCAGGCACCCTGGGCCTATAGCCTTTAATTATGACATATATTTTATTTATTTATTTATAGAATTTTCACCCCGCCTTTCTCCCACCAGGGCAACCAAGGCAGCTTACAACAAAAATATTAAAATACATGAATTCATTTAAGATCAAGAATTAAAATAATTTAAAACAGTTAAAACAATTAAAACAAACAGCCCCAGTGGGTCATCCACATTTAAATTTGTTAAAAGCGATGTGTTAAAAAGCCAGCCCACCATGTCAGACATCAAATGCTGATCTAAATAAAAATGTCTTGAGGCCCCGTCGAAAGGTCTCTAAGGAGGGAGCCGTTCTTAATTCCAGGGGGAGGGAATTCCATAATTGGGGCGCCACTGCCGAGAAGGCCCTATTCCGCGCCGCCATCCCCCTCACCTCCGTCAGTGGCGGCACGGTCAACAGGGCCCCCCCTGATGACCTCAGAGTACGGGTCGGATTATAAGGAAGGAGGCGGTCCCTCAAATACCCTGGACCCGAGCCGTTACGGGCTTTAAAAGTCAAAACTAGCACTTTGAATTGTGCCCGGAAACGAACCGGCAGCCAGTGTAGCCGCCGAAGCAACGGTCCGACTGAGTCGAACCGACAGGCCCCGGCAACCACCCGGGCCGCCGCATTCTGCACTAGTTGCAGTTTCCGAACAGTCTTCAAAGGCAGCCCCACGTAGAGCGCATTGCAGTAATCTAGTCTAGATGTCACTAGGGCATGGGTCACCGTGGCCAGGTCTGCACGATCCAGGTACGGTCGCAGCTGGCGCACCAGCCGAAGCTGGGCAAAAGCCCCCCTGGCCACAGCCGCCACCTGGGAATCCAGGAGCAGCTGCGCATCCAGGAGAACCCCCAAGCTGCGGACCTGCTCCTTCAGAGGGAGTACAACCCCATTCAGAGCAGGACGATGATCCAGTACCTGAGTCGTAGACTTCTGGACCAGAAGAACCTCTGTCTTATCAGGATTTAATTTCAGCTTGTTCGCCCCCATCCAGCTCCCAACTGCCTCCAGACAACGATTCAGGACATCGACCACCCCCTTGGAGTCAGGTGGAAAGGAGAGAAAGAGCTGGGTGTCATCCGCATGCTGATGACTCCCTACCCCAAATCCCCGGATGACCTCTCCCAGCGGCTTCATATAGATATTAAACAGCATGGGGGATAGAATTGACCCTTGCGGCACCCCACACCTCAAGGGCAAGGGTGCCGAACAAGCATACCCCAGCACCACCTTCTGGGATCTATCAGCCAGGAAGGAGCGGAACCACCTCAGAACGGTGCCTCCAAGCCCCAACCCAGCCAACCGACCCAGAAGGACACCATGGTCAATGGTGTCAAAAGCCGCCGAGAGGTCCAGCAGGACCAACAGGGACGCACTCCCCCTGTCCAGTCCCCGGCGCAGGTCATCCACCAAGGCGACCAAGGCCGTCTCTGTCCCGAACCCCGGCCTGAAGCCAGACTGGAATGGATCCAGATAATCAGCTTCCTCCCTCTGAAGCTGAGACGCCACTACCCGCTCGATCACCTTGCCCAGAAACGGGATATTTGAGACTGGCCGGAAGTTGTTCAAAATCGTAGGATCCAAGGAGGGTTTCTTCAGGAGGGGGCGCACCACCGCCTGCTTCAAAGACAGCGGCACCACCCCCTCCCTCAGAGATGAATTTACCACCCTCCCCGTCCACTCAGCCAGCCCCACCCGGGCAGCTCTAATCAGCCATGCCGGACAAGGGTCAAGCGGGCAAGCAGATGGTCTCACGCTCCAAAGAATCTTGTCCACATCCTCAGGTTCTACAAGCTGAAAAGAATCCCAGGAAGAACAACAGACAGGTGCCTCAGGGACATCATTAGATACTGCTAACGCAGCATCCAAGTCATGCCGAATCCGATCGACTTTGTCCACGAAGTGCTTTGCAAACTCATCACAGCGAGCCACCGTGTGTTCCGCCCCATCTACTGGGGGGGCCAGATGGAGCAGGCCCCGGACTACACGGAAAAGCTCAGCTGGACGGTTCTCCGCGGACGCGATGCCGGCAGAAAAGAAAGCCCTCTTAGCTGCCGCCACCGCCACGGAATAGGCTCTGAAGTGAGCTCTAGCCCGTGCCCGGTCGGAGTCAGCACAAGTTTTCCGCCACCGTCGCTCTAGGCCTCTGCCCTGCCACTTCATCGTCCGCAGCTCCTCAGTAAACCAAGGGGCCGCTCTGACTCTGCGGCTTGGTCGAGGACGCTCAGGAGCGATCAGATCCAGGGCCCTGGTCATTTCCCCATTCCAGAGGTCAACCAGGGCGCTGGGTGAGTCGCCGATTCTGTCAACAGGAAAATCCCCCAGAGCCCTCAGGAATCCATCCAGATCCATCATCCTCCGGGGGCGGACCATAGAATGAGGTCCCCCACCACTGCGGAGGCGACAAGCCGCGATAAGCCTAAAACCCACCAGGAAGTGATCTGTCCATGACAAAGGAGTGATGTTAATTTCCTCCACATCCAGATCACCATCCACCTGCCCCGCAGTAAACACCAGGTCCAGCGTGTGTCCCGCATCGTGCGTCGGGGCAGATATTCTCTGAGACAGACCCATGGTTGCCATGGCGGCCATGAAGTCCTGAGCCGCAACTGTCCTCGGGGCCTCAGCGTGGACATTAAAGTCCCCCAGCACCAATAGGCGAGGGCACTCCAACACCAGCGCCGAGATCACCCCGGTCAGCTCAGGCAGGGAGACTGTTGGGCAGCATGGTGGGCGGTACACCAACAGAATCCCTATTCTGTCTCGCCCTTCCAACACGACATGGAGGCACTCAAACCCAGTGGACCGCGGGACAGGGTACCCAGTGAGACTGATGGTATCACGATAGACCAGTGGTGGCCAACCTTTCAACATGAATGCTGGCCCTTTAAATGGCTGTATAGGTGAGGGCATTTCAGCAGGTGCAGCTGCTTTAGCAGCACCATCAGCAATTACAGCTGCCAAGATTCTGTCTTCTACACAACTCTTAAGAACACAGAAGCCCTAATGGTGGAAGGTTGGCCACCCCTGCGATAGACTATCGCAACTCCGCCTCCCCGCCCCTGTAGTTGTGGCTGCTGCAATACCCGGAAACCCGGCGGGCACATCTGGGAGAGACTTACCCCTCCCGACTCATCCAGCCAGGTCTCCGTAATACACACCAGGTCAGCACCTTCATCCAGGATTTAATCCTGGACTAGGCAGATTTTATTATTAACTGACCTGGCGTTCAAGAGCAGCAGTTTCAGACTCAGGGGACTGTTGCCCAGACCGCCAAGGGTCAGAGGGATGGGAGAAGGGCCAGAAAGAGGGACAGTCTGCCTGTGACTGACCCTCGTTCTCTTATATTGGTGTAACCCAGGGCACACTTTGGGAATTACTGATATATAGACATGGTGACATACCTTATTAATCCATTTGCTCTCCCATTAAAATAATATCAAGATGCATAGTTCATTTTCTGGTGCATTTCCTTGTTTGGGCAGGTAAAGAAAGCCTTACTTGGAAGTGACCCCCACTATGTTGCTTACTCCCAGGAAAGGGTGCATAGGATTGTTGCCAGACAGCCCAAGCCTGTCTAGCAGGATGCAGTGGAGCAAATGAGGTGCTGCCCACCCCATCCTAAGCAGGATTGGGCTTGCCCCAATGCAGCCAGAGGCCTCTTCGGGGTAAAGGGACATGTCCCTTCATCACCTTAAGTAGAGCCCCAGCTGTGCCAATGGGTCAACTTGAACGTGCGCCAACTATTTTGCGGGTGCACATTTAAGCCAGCCAGGCCTGGGAAGGGCGATAGGATACAGTAGAGGAGGCCTCCAACGATCCCTTCCCCAGCCGGGGCCCATCTGGCCAATCCCACCACCCCGGAATGCCCCGTTCCGCCCTTCCTACGCCACTCCGCGGGCAGGCACCGCTCCAGTTCTGGCCTTGGTGCTGCTTCTCCCAGGGTGCTGCAAATGTGCTTTACGCATGTTTGCGATGATGCCCTAGGCTGGGTTGGTCTCTGTCTAGACAGGATTGCACGGCTGTAACTTATCATAACGCTCCAAATGATTATTTGACTATATACAGTATTTTAAAAAAAAACTATACTGATGATTAGGCTTACCATATCCAAAGGGGGACAGGGTGCCTACACCTTTAACCATTGTAAAAAGAAGGAATTTGGGCAGGTGCAGCTTGTTGCACCCTTCCATTATGAGCTGCACCTGCCCAAATTCCCTCTTTTTACAATGGTTAAAGGTGTAGGCACTCTGTCCCCCTTTGGATATGGTAAGCCTACTGATGTTGATGCCCCATCACCCGGTCTGATTTTTTATGAAAACAATCTAAGCAAACAAAAGACCACATTAGGCTGCTTTCTTCTTCAGCAAGCAGCCAGCAGCGAGTCGTCCTCCTCCTCCTGGGTGTGAATTTAATACTCGTGTGGGGAGAGAGCGGCCCGGCGCCGAGGCGGCGGCCTCCCTCTCTGCGCCCGGTGGCGGCCTCGTTCGCTGCTGGTCTCCGTCGCTTCTGCCACGACGGAACGAGCAGGGCGCCTCACCCTCCCCAACCCTGGGGCGGTTCAGGGGATCTGTCAGACGGCCTTTTCCCTCCACGAAGGCGCGGAGAGCTCCGTTTCCCGGCCCGCTCGCCCGTGGCGGTGGCGCTTCAGCCTTCAGCGCCAGAGGGCCGGGAGCGGGAAGGGCAAGGCCGGAGCCGGCGGACAGGCGCACTCCCTCGGCGGCGGGTGAGTGGGCGAAGCGGCGGCGGCCCCAGAAGGGCCTCAGCTGCGCCCCGCGCTGCCGCTTCCCGCTTCCGGCCCCGCAAGCGAGGGGAAATGGCGGCAGAGAGTCCGCAGCAGCAGCAGCAGCAGCAGCAGCTCGGCCGGGCGCATCGAGGCAGGTACTGAGCGGCTTGCTTTGCTTGCCGCCGCCGCGCCTTGCCTGGGTGGCCCGGGCTTGGCCCGGTATTCAGCCTTCCCTTGGCCTGTGGATGCCTGGCTGGAGCCTGGTGGTCGGTGGCAGTCCCCTTGGGAGCCACGAAACGTCCCTCTGTCTGTCTGTGAGTGTGTGTGAGTGTGAGGGAGAGGGGAGCCCGTTCGTTGTTTGTTTGGTGTGTTGCTGTTTCCGCGGTCGCCAGGTGATGCTGCTGGGTGAGTGAACTGGCGGATTTAAGCTCTTTGTTTTGCTCTGCTTTTATGTGTATTTCTTAGGTTTTTTTTTAAGGCTGCCATAATTCTAAACACGCTTAGGGGGGAGCAAGTATAACCAGACGCGGTGGGAGTTCTTTTGAACCACACACACCTCGCGTTGCACTTGAGAGGCTTCCAAAAGACGTCTCCCTCTTTCGTGCTATCCTTCCTGCGTGCACTTAACCTGCGAACAAATCCCGTTATTGAACATAGTGGGATTCGCTTCTGGGTAAACGTGCTCCGGAATCAATGAGGCAGAACCCCTGTTCGTCTGTACTGAGGTACCCTAGGTTATGGTTATGATTTTGCAATATTACTAGGTAACACTACCCTAATCACAAGTAAAGCTCCTCTCTGATTCTGAAGTAGAGGCCTGTAACTGTGAGAAGTATTACTCCCGAATTCTTGCATTCCAGCACTAATCACGTAGAAGCAAGTGTCCTTGCACGTGCTGATCATGTACGCACATATGTAACCCTAATCAGAAAGTACAGCCCCTCCTATGCAGACTCAGCCATGAACAAGCCATGCTTTGTGAAACTGGACATTACTGGACACTATTTCCTAGATAAGCATATATGGAGGTGAGAAGGTGATAGGCTAGAAAACACCGCAAACAGGAGGAGAAATTGTTGATTATGCATGACATTTAATTTGCTATAAAAACTCTGAATGCCTCGTGTTCGGGGCCTCAGTCTTTTGGAACTGATTCCACTGGGGTCATTTGTTCCATGGAATAAACCTATCCTGAATTCTATTATCTGTTTGCTGTGCTGTTATTGGACAACGTAGAGCCGGAATCCAGTACTACTTTATGTACACAGGATTTGGTGCAGCATCTATATACTTTGACATGTCAAATGGCTAACGTCACTCCTTGTATAATCTAACACTCTTAGGAAAGCAACAAATGTACATTAGATTTTGATTGGTACTATAAAATTATTTTCTCTGCTCTCTCTTTTACTTCGCCTTTTTGGATCATGCGTTTCTTCCCTGGTTCTTTTTGTATTCTGTATACTCCAGTTCTGTAAAGAATGAGAACTAAATCTTAAAAATGAAAATATCGTTTTGCCATGTTGTATGATTGTATTAGGTTCTCTTATTGAACTCTTTGGGTATTGTTCCCTCATAGTATTTTGATCAGATAAAAATATAAAAATGGAGAACAACTTTTTTTTAAGCGTTATTCATTGCAGTCTTCCACTCTGAAATTTAACAAAGTCCAGTATGTTGGCTGCAGTTGCCCTGGAGTGATTCTTCAGGTGAGAGCCAGTTAGGGTACCAGTACTGTAACCAGCCACTTTAGTTGTATTCTCACAAGAGCTTGATGTGCAAATGTGAGCATAATAGTAATCTCTATTCTGTGAAAAGTCTTCACTTGATGATTTTCTACACAGTAAACTGCTGTTGTAGAGCAGGCCAAGCCATTTTGTTTTTTTCTGGTCGGTTGCCTGCCCTGCAGCTCCTGTGGGTGAGGTGGACAAACTATTGTACTAACCAGTGAGACCCTAGTTCAGTGTTTCCCAAACGTTTTCAGCCTGCGGCTCCCTTGACCATTGATGGCCATTGGCTGCGGCTCTCCATTACATGTTGATGCCTGCCAGTTGGCATTGCACTGTATTCCGAGAGGATTCCATGGCACTCCGCGGCTCCCCTGGTTGGTTTCCACGGCTCCCCTGGGAGCCGCCGCCTCCCAGTTTAGGAACCACTGGTGTAGACCATGCTGAGGTAGAGGAACCGATGACCTGGCTCTGTTTCACGCCTCTTCATATGTTCAGAACTTCGGCACAATGCCTGAACCAGCTCTGAATACCTTTGCTGCTTAACCCACACCCTCCGAATGCCATGGGGTCACTACGTTGTGGGTCCTAGATAGCTCCCTCCCTTGAAACTGAGTTCCTTGGAGGAAATTTGATACAAGTGTGATAAGTAGAGGTACCATTCCTGGAATCTTGGAGATTGACCGTTTTGGTCAGTGTGCTGTATACATTAGAACTGGGGGGGAAATGTTGTGATGGGGTGACTGACTAATCCCAAGAGACTACACACATTTGCATTTGTAAGACTTTCCTCTGTGTGGCTAAGCACTAGCTACTTTTCCATTCTGCCTGATGTAGGGTTCTGTTTTACTTAAAAGTTTGCTCACTCTTATACCAACAGAAGTTGTTTCAATAGAAGATACTGCCTTACAGCGCAATCCAATGTAAACATAGAGCGGCGGAGTGCGTGCTCCGCCGCTCTATGCTGCTGCAAATGCACCGTAAAGGACGTTTGTGACTACTTCAGAGTAAGGGCTGCCAGGGCAAAGGCCGGCAGCCCTTACTCCCCCGGTGGATTGTCCCTGCGCCCACCAGAGAAGGTAAGCCCTGGACCGGCCGGGGCAGGGACAGAGGGAGGGCGGGACGGAGTAGTCTGGGGGTGTGACTTCTGCCGATATCCTGAGCCCTTTCCTGGCCTGGTTCAGTGTTACCCTCCCCCCCCAGCTCAAATGTACGCCAGCTTCAGAGCTGGCGTACATTCGAGTAGGCCTATAGGGCCTCGGCCGGCTTGCACCCGGGAAAGGGGACAAGCATCCCCTTCCCCCGAGGTGCTCTCAGGCTGCCCTGGGGCAGCCCGGGACATCCACAGGATACCGCGGTCGGCCCTTTAGGCTGGCCGGGTATCCTTACACAGGATTGGGCCGCCAATTTCTTTTCTCTAAGGTCAAAATAGTATGTAAGTACTGTCCCTACCACACAAATTTATGTTGGTGATTGTGCTTCCATTAATGGCAGCAAAGACCATGCTAGTGAGGATGCATACTTGATATAACTTCATATGCATTTAGCAACCTTTTAAGCCCTGTGATATGTTGTTGTCCTTCTCAGGACGATAAAGGTGTATTTTTCCCATCTGTTCCTACAGCTGTTACAGCTTTGTTTGCTTGATGCTTTTTCTTCTCATGCTCATTACTATGGTTAGTAATATTATAGTAGATGCTTTTTCTTCTCATGCTAAGCGTCAATACTAGATATGATGTGGGAGTTCTGTGATTGGAACCCTCAACATCTTTGGCTTTTTCAAAAAAACAGCTGTGGAGGGAGGGACTCATTGGATTAGGGATGGGTTGAACACTTTCCCCCTTCAACCACGGTCCTAATTTAAAATGTCCTCTCCCTCTAAGTTAAATTTGCCTGTAATTTTTTCCCCCTCTGTGGCTAATAAGTTTTTGGAAGTAGAGTTTTAAGCTGGGGAATCAATGGTGGAATTGGGGAGCTGGGTAGGAATGTTTAAACCGGGGTGGCCAACCTTCCACTATTAGGGTCTCTGCGTTCTTAAGTGTTGTGTAGAAGACAGAATCTTGGCAGCTACAAGTGCTGATGGTGCTGCTAAAGCAGCTGCACCTGCTGAAATGCCCTCACTTATATACACCAATTATAGGGCCAGGAGCATTCATGCTGAAAAGTGGCAACAACATTCTATACCAGTGATCTTCAACCTTGGGGTTGTGACCCCAAGGTCCGGAGGGAGACAACCTCTTTCCCCTTAAGAGAAGTGGTGACTTCACTGCCAGGTTCATGCTGCCACCTTTGACTAAGTAAAAAGGGGGTTGGGGACTTATTTGTTGGCGGTGGCAGCGGCTGGAGATGTCACACAACCCTAGTTCTCAACACCACCACAGACGGGTAAGTCCAACCCCCCTTTTTTACTTAGTTGGAGGTGGTGGCAGCACGAACCTGGAAGTGCTGTCGCCACCATCCCCACCAAGTCGCAAAGACTTACAATGACCTTTACCTTTGGGTAAAGGTTGAAGATCAGTGTTCTATACCATCTGCAGTTTCCAAACAATCTTCAAAGGCAACCCCATATAGAGCATATTGCAATAGTCCAGCTATGTTGACTTATCAGAATATGAAAACAAGTACAATTGGCAGTATCCGCGGGGATTCCGTTCTCAGAACCCTCGCGGATACTGAAATACACAGATACCGGAGCCAACATTAAAATGTTTTTAAAAAGTGCTTTGCTTACCTTTTTACTGCAAATCGCTGTGTGTTCTTCCTTATACTAGCTGAAATCATGCTCTGGAAGCCTCTTCCAGGTTGTGCCACTCCCCCATTCCCTCTCCCAAGTTTGCCCCAGAATGCACTTGGGAGAGGGAATGCATTGTAATGCATTCTGGAGCTATGTTGGGAGAGGGAGTTGTGTGACCCGGAAGAGGCTTCTAGAGCGTGATTTCAGCTAGTATAAGGTAGAACATGCAGCTGTTTGCAGTAAAAAGGTAAACAAACTGCTTTTTCATCTTCCCCCCCCCTTTTAAAAACATTTTAACTTTGGCACCGGTATCCACGAAGCATCTGTGGTGAGAGAAATCTGCAGATGCTGTAGTAGCGGATATGGGGGGCCAACTGTATTTCAATGATAACATGACTGTCATTGGTGTACAATGTTAATTTAGAAAGTCTGGTGTCTGTGGTTAGTAATGGACATCTATGGTCTTCGTAGCTCGTATAGTTCTAAGTGGTGGATACAGGGCACCCACACACTTCAAAGTGTTAAATATTATAGTAGATAGTTTTAGAAAGTCGCTTCACTTCTTTGCTAAGCGTGTAACAATGATAATTAAAAATAGGGCAGAATGCACTTATCAGAGGAAAGTTAGTCGGGATTTAAGCACTCGCCGTGTTAATGCTTCTTGTTTTATGTCCACAGATATCAGAAGAAAAGGCAGACGCCGTATTACAGATGGTCAGGAGAAAACTAGTGAAGCATGGGGGAGAGACGCTGCTCTCCAAATAAGATAATGGTGTCTTGACTCATACTCTTGTCTGCATCATTTTAGATTGCTCTGCGCTCACTCGCTAGTTGATTCTGAAATATTTCATGGCCTGTCGGTTAGTAATATCAAGTATGCAATTTTAAATGTATGAAAGGTTGTTCATAAAGAGGATTGACAACAGCTCACCTATAATATAAAAATAACCAGCGGACTTAGAATAGAAGGGGCTGAAGAAGCTTTTTCAATATATAAGTGATTGAGCGATAAAGTGTGTTTCACAAAAGTACGTTGTGAAACAAAAAAAGTCAAACAATGGGGGAGTGGCTCAGAGACGTCGCTACGGTGGTGGCGGTACCGTAAGTTTCGCACCATGCTAATCCCCGCTAACTCTCTGGTACGAGGTGGCCCCTCCCCCTCGTCGTCACAGCCATTCAGTGCGGCGAAGGCAGGAGACTATATAGATATCTAGAACAGGCTGTACACCAAATTCAAGTTACGTCTAATGAACAGTAGCACCTCTGTCATCTGGATTCAGTTTATTAGTCCTCATGCAGTTCATCACTGAGCTCAGGCATAAATTTAGAACTCCCCCAGATCAGACAAAAAAGCGAGTTGGACATCGTCAATATACTGATGACAGTTTGACCCAAACCGCCAGGCAACTTCTCCCAGTGGTTTCATGTAGAATGTTGACCCGCACAAGAGACATGATGGATCCCTAAGGACTTTTGTAGGCCAGCAGCCAAACGGTAGTCTCGTAGCATCACCTTCTGTGACATACCCTCCAGAAGGGAGCAGAGCTACTGCGAAACAGGTGTCCCACAAACTCAGCCCAGCAAGGCCATTGGTGTCAGGTTTAACATTTCCAGTTCTGAAATCCTCCTCTATAAGGAAGTGGGGCATTGTCTGTTAGGTTTTTAGGGGTTGGCCACTGCAATGAAACAGTGCTGAGGAGATGGATATAGGAGATGGGCAGGTTGGGGAAGCAGCAGAAAGGACTAGGAGCTGGTTGGGTTTATGCCCAGTGAGATTTTGAGGATGGGGTTAAGGAAGAGCTGAAGTTTTAGAATGGGGCATGCAATTTCATACTGTCTTGAGAAATGCTGGCTTTCTAGCAGTAAAAAGGATGATGTGCTTTGGAAGTCACCTTTGTGTCCTGTTTTTTCTCTTCAGAGAGGATGAGATTCAGCCAAAATTTGAGTAACTAAGAATGGGCCCAGATGTGCCTCTCCTGAACGACCACAAACAAGAATTCCTCTTGAAGCGATTTCCACAGACCGTTTTGGGTGGCCCGCGGTTTAAATTGGGGCATTGTGCACCACCGTATGTTTATGTGAATCAAATCATTCTCTTCCTGATACCATGGGGCCTGGGCGGAGTAGGGACACTTCTGTATCAGTTAAGTGTTCTGCAGGATTATTGCACAGCTGCCCTTTCTGGTGGACTCATGCTAGCTGCAGCCATCGTTATCCAGGCAACAAACCTGTACGCAAGACAGAAGACGTCATCGGTGGAAAAGGTGCAGATTCACAGTACCTTAACGGATGAAGATGAATGGGAATTTTCTAGTTGTGTGGGTTCCGAGACGGTCAGATTTATAATTCCAGGCAAGAAATACGTAGTTAATATACTTTTCCACTCCGTTCTTGCTGGAGTGCTTTGTGGCTTAGGAACGTGGTATTTGCTCCCGAACAGAATTGCCTTGTTGTATGGAGGTAACATTGGGGGAACTGTCCTGATCTTTCTCTTTGGATGGGTGACCATCTGCATCGCGGAATACTCGTTAATCATCAATACTGCTTCAGAGACGGCTACGTTTCAAGCACTGGACACTTATGAAATTGTTCCTCTGATGAGACCTTTCTACGTTTTTGCTCTCATTGCGGTGGACCTTGCTCACAGGTAAACAGACATTACCTGCAGAATTGTAGCTGCTTTGGAAGCTTTTATTCTGAAAGGTGTGATATAAGTCTTTAAATAATGTATTGACCCATATTGTGTAATAGTTCTCCTGAAATATTTGTATTAGTTAAATTCACTGAAATAATGCATAAGGGTGCTTAAATTATCCAGCAGTTCGGGGGGGGGGGGGGGAGAAGGGCAAAGAGATTCCTATATGTCGATTTTATTTCTGTCATGAACTGTCATAGAACTGATATCTTCCCCCCCCCTCCACTTTCATCCAGATTTGTTGCAGATATACCAGCTTTAAAGTTGGCAAATCAGATTTTGCACGTTGTATTTTTGTGCTTGCCATGCTTGTGGACCCTGGGGATTCTGCCCCCACTGGATGCCCTTTTTCTCTGGGGAATGGAGCAAGTGTTGGAGCTCGGTCTAGGTGGTTCACCCATGTCAAGCAACATCAGGTAATGCTTGTTTGCTTGTTTACGGAAATATTATGTCGTTCACAGTTAGGCGACTTACGTCCTATGTGCAGATCTGCAAAACTGTATAGAGTATGGCCAGTAAGACAACGTTGGAAGGGGGCAGGTCATAGCAGTAGAGCATATACCTTGAATGCGGAGCTTCCAGGTTTGGTCCTTGGCATCTCTGGGCAGAACTGGGAAGACTCCAGTCTGAAACCTTGAAGAGCTGCTGCCAGTCAGTGTAGACCAGTGTTTCCCAAACTTTTTTGACCCGCAGCTCCCTTGGCTATTGTTGACGCTTGGCTGCGGCTCCCCATTACATTATGTTGACGCCTGCCAATTGGCATTGCACTGTATTATGAGAGGATTCCATGGCATTCCGCGGCTCCCTTGACTGGTATCCGCGGCTCCCCTGAGAGCCACGCCTCCCACTTTGGGAACCACTGGTGTAGACCATGCTGAGGTAGAGGAACCGATGACCTGGCTCTGTTTCACGCCTCTTCATATGTTCAGAACTTCGGCACAATGCCTGAACCAGCTCTGAATACCTTTGCTGCTTAACCCACGCCCTCCGAATGCCATGGGGTCACTACGTTGTGGGTCCTAGATAGCTCCCTCCCTTGAAACTCATGGCAGGAAGAGAAGCTGACTCTCACGTTGGTGGGAGGGAAAAGCGTGAAAACAGGCCTAATCCTTCTAGCGAGTTGCCCTCCTGTCCGCCCGCCCATTTTGTGGTTTACAACGTTTTCCTCTCCAAATAAACTTTTTCCCCACAGGCTGCTAGCAATGTTCCTCCTTTCTGCGGGAACAGCTGTTGCATCGTACTTCATCCCGACTACTCTTGGTGCAGTCCTTTTCATGACTGGATTTGGTTTCACACTGAGTCTGAACTTAAGCGAGATTGGATTTGCCTTCAAGTACTGCGTGATCAACTGTTTAGGTTCCAACAAGTTTAAGAACGCAGCCAATGGTTATAGGACACAGCCGGGATGGAGGAAACTACTTTTCTATTTGATTATATTGACTTTTGCTCTCCTGGAAGCCAGCCTGTTGCACCACCTCCTTGGCTCCCGTGCATTTTCGGAAACTAGTCTGCAGGCGATTATGAGCTACGTGCTGATAATATTGCTCCTTGCTACAAGGATCCTCCGAGAGATTCAGACAGTCTATTTCTTTGGAATCTTCCGAAACCCATTTTACCCAAAGGATATCATGACCATGCATGTATTTCTGGAGAAGCAAAAAAGGCTTATGAAAATTGGTGTTTTCAGAAAGATTTTACTTACCCTAGGTAAGATGGATGTAATTTCCTATATTATATGTCAGCTACTGATTGAAGAAAACGCTGAAAACATTGCACATGTGACTTTTCAAAATGTACGTCATAAACAGAACCAAACTTTGGCACTGAGATTTAGGAAAGCGTTCTGGGGATTTATTTTTATTTATTTAAAATATTCCTCTTTCCCCTTGTCTTTCCCCTTGTGAACTGCCTTGGGCACCTTGGTTGCAATAGAATTAAAAGCATGAAATACACTGAACACATAGTAAGCAATAAAACACAGCAAAACAGCAGCATAACACCAGCAGGAGAAGCACCAACTGATCAAACAATAACAGAAACAAAACAAAAAAGTGTTAAACCCTTGTGGAAAGGTGACGGGGGGAGGGGGAGGTTCTCTGCTCTCTAAAGGGAGGAAGTTCCATAACTTCCACCACAGAAAAGGCCCTGCCACCAACTTCACCTAGCTTCAACTGGTGGCAGCAGCCACAAATCGGAGGGCCTCCCCAGGTGACCTCAAGGAGGTGGACTGTCTCAGGTGATCATAAGGTGGTCCCTCAGGTACCCCAGTCCCAAGCCATAAAGGTCAAGACCAACACCTTGAATTGTGCCCAGAACCAAATCAGCAGCCGTGGCAACAGCAATCTGATGGAGTCAAACCACAGTCAAACCCTAAGCCATATAGGGCTTTAAAGGTCAAAACCAGCACTTTGAATTGGGCCCGGAAACGAATCGGCAGCCAGTGCAGCTGTCGGAGGAGCGGCCCGACGGAGTCGAACCGCCTACCACAGTGACCACACAGGCCGCCGCATTCTGTACTAATTGCAGTTTCCGAACCGTCTTCCAAGGGCAGCCCCACGTAGAGCGCGTTACAATAATCTAGTCGCAATGTCACCGTGGCATGGATCACCGTGGTCAGGTTTGTACGATCCAAGTACGGTCGCAGCTGGCGCACCAGCCGAAGCTGGGCAAAGGCCCCCTGGCCACAGCCGCCACCTGGGAATCCAGGAGCAGCTGCAGGTCCAGGTGGACCCCCAAGCTGCGGACCTGCTCCTTCAGAGGGAGTGCAACCCCCTTCAGAGCAGGACGATACTTGCTGCCATCATTGTCCTAAGATGGGCATTGATCTGTTCGATGGGACTCATAGCACGTTTTTTGCCACTGTCACTCTAGACATCTGCCGAGTCGTTTCATTGCACGCAGCTCCCCAGGAAACCAGAGAACCGCCTTTGCTTTACAGTGAGGCCGAGATTACCCAGGGGTGATCACATCCACATTTCTGACTATTTCTCCATTCCAGAGATTGACCCAAGGCAGTAGATGAGTTGCTAGCCCTGGCAGCAGGAAATGCTCCCAGAACCATCCAGAATCCCTTCACGATCCATAAACCTCTGTGGGGGTGGGTAACCAATGTGTATGATCTGCTCTAGAGGTAAGGAGCCACTGTTGGCCTAAGCTCACCAGGGAGCGATCTGAATCTTCTCCACACCCAGATCCCCATCCACCTGCCCAGCAGTAAACACTAGGTCCAGCGTGTATCCCACTACAGACATTGGGGTAGAAATGAGACAGGCCCATGGTTGCCATGAAATCTTGAGTTACTCTTAAAGCCAGGAGCCTCAGTGTGGACCCAGAACCAATAACTGGGCGCACTCCAATGCCACACTGGAGATCACCCCGCCAACTCTAGCAGGAAGCCTGCTGGGTAGCAGGGTGGGGGCGGTACACCAACAGAATCCCAATGCTGTCTTGCCTGTTCAGCATCAGACAAAGACATTCATAGAATCCTAGAAATCTGAGTTGGAAGGAACCTTCAAGATTGTTGACTCTAATCCCGTGTGTGTGTGTGTGTGTGTGTGTGTGTCAGTCTGGATAAAAGGAAACCTCAGAAGCTGCCCAGACTAATGGTGTTCTTGCTCGGACTCTCCTCTCTGTCTCTTGCCCTGCTACTGTTCCCCAGCGGCTCGGGTGCAGCTGCAGAGGGCAGTAAGTTGCTGCTGAGGGATGCAGTGCTGTGCCATCAATATGTTCTTGGGTCACAAACTCTGGGCTAAGAGCCTTTTGACTTTCACCTCTGGCCAGCAGAAGCTCAAGTACCTGGGGAAAAAAGGTGTGGGGAAACCAGCTCAGTCAGCCCAGTGCCCCCCCCTCTCCCCGAGCTTCTGGATTGACTGGTTTACAAGACCATCATTTTTGATTTAGTTGGGTTTAATATTGTAATCTACTTTTCTGTCTCAAGGAAAGATCCAGAGTTGGCAAAAGAATAATCCACTGAGTGTGTTATACTGGATCATGATTATTTGAATTCTCACTTCTTAAAAACCTAGATTTTGTGGCTACTGAGGAAAGAAGTGTATGGTTATCATCCGCTTCTTGTTTAACGTCCTACAGAAAATTATAGGTGAGGCTTCCAGTATTCAGGAGGTGGTATTCAGTTCAGCAGTGGGCTTAGACTCTTCTGCCTCCTTGAAGTACAGTAAATTGCAACTTGTACTTGCAAGAAAAATATCCAAGTACGCTTTAGCTTGGTATACTGAATTTAGATACGGAGACTTGCATGTACGGTATATTCTTTGTGTAAGAAAAAACTTTATTGTGTCTCTCTCTTTTTCTCCTTGTAATTTCAGTGTCTCCATTTGCTATGATAGCATTTCTTTCCCTAGACAGTTGCCTGCATCATCTCCCATCCATATATATTTCCATTGGATTCACAAGAAGCTTTAGAATGGTAACTTACAAGTATTTTATAAAAATAATATTATTTAGTAGGAAAATATTTTTGTTCTTTAAAGAAAGTAGAATAACAAATGGGTATGAAAATTACATCTCCAGTTATTATTCATGGTACTAAGGGATGACTGTTTGTTTGGACCCAGGTAGCTCCACGCTACAGGCACGTAGTTTGTATCTATCCACATTTAAACCCAAATCATTGAGTTAAACCGCGGCAAGGAGAGTCATGCCGGCCACATGACCACGGAGGCGTCTTCGGACAACGCTGGCTCTTCGGCTTTGAAATGGGGATGAGCACCACATACCCTAGAGTCGGACCCGACTGGACTTAATTGTCAGGGGTCACCTTTACTTTTTTTATCTCTAGTTAAAGGTTTGTCTGTAGGTAGCATTGCTAGGAAAAGACTTTGTCTGAGGCATTGAGTGGCCTTAAAATGGATGAGATGTACAGTATTTGGCTCCTGTGTTCGTGTTTTAAATGTAAATACTAGCTGTGGAAGGAGGGTGGGGAATCTGGATTGGGATTGCGGTGGGGGGATTCCAACCCTTAGTTTCTGAAGGCAGTTTTGCAAAAACAAATGACCCCCCCCCAAACACATTTGGAGAGTCCCTACAGAAATGCTATACTTTCTTGTGTGTCAAAAACTCTTCAGGTTGGGGTTTCGAGTCAAGAAAAATCCCAATTGATCAATGAATCTCTGTTGTAGGTATGGCAGGATACTGAGGCAGCTCTATTAGATATGGCGGTGGTATCCGCAGTGCAGTTGCTGGTGTTTAATACCGACCTGTGGTGGAACAGAAGCATTGATACAGGAATCAGACTGTTACTGGTAAACCTGACTTTGCTGTCTTTACCTGACAACATTTGTAGGTCCTCTGTTTCCCTCTACATTTCTTTCTTTCTTTCTTTCTTTCTTTCTTTCTTTCTTTCTTTCTTTCTTTCTTTCTTTCTTTCTTTTCTTTCTTTCTTTCTTTCTTTCTTTCTTTCTTTTGTATATATTTGTATTTTATTAGTATAATAAAACATAAAAACAATACATAAGAAGAGCCCTGCTGGATCAGGCCAAAGGCCCATCTAGTCCAGCTTCCTGTATCACACAGTGGCCCCACCAGATGCCTCAGGGAGCACACAGCCAACAAAATCACCTGTTTCCTGCTGCCACCCCCTGCACCTGGCACAGAGAAAATCTACTTCTAAAACCAGGAGGTTGCTTATGGCTTGTAACCTGTGATGGTCTTTTCCTCCATGAATCTGTCCAACCCCCTTTTAAAGGCATCTAGGCCAGGTGCCATCACCACATCTTGTGGCAAGGAGTTCCACAGATGAATTACACGCTGGGTAAAGAAATATTTTCTTTTGTCCGTTCTAACTCTCCCTCCACTCAATATTTCGTAACATATTTCGTTACGGTTATAGCAAGCGTGAAGCAATACGTCCTACTATTCACTCTTTTCTACATATAATGTCCAACTAAGCCAAAATATCACCAACATTCTATTCATTAAATCCGCATATCATCACATCGTTCTTCTCCTTCTCTCTTAAAAAATCAATAAATGGTTTCCAGTTATTCACAAAAAGGTTAACTGACTTTTCCTTAATTAATTAAAATTGTAAGTTTATCCATTTCAGCATAATCCAAAACTTTCAACCACCAATCTTCCAGTGAAGGTATCTCTGAATTGTGTGTATAAAATTCTTGCCGCACTTATCATATATAAAAACAGTTTGACGTTTTCTGCCTACACGATCATCTCTCATACCCAACAAAAATGTTTCCAGTTTCATTTGAACCTTAATCTTTAAAATCAACTGTATCTGTTTATGGATCTGAATCCAATACTTCTTTGCTTGTGAACATGTGCACCACATATGATAAAAAAAGTTCCCTCTTGCCTTGCTTTTTACATTTCCAACAGCTATTCGACACCTTCTCATACATTCTCGCTAATTTGCTTGGGGTTATATACCATCTATACATCATTTTATACATATTTTCCTTAATATTAACATTTAACATAAATTTCAACTGTTTTAACCATAATTGCTCCATTAAAATAACATGACCTACATTTTCCATTTCCTCATATTTTGATTCGGATTGTTTGGATTTAAAGTTTGTAAAACTTGCGATGATTTTAATGCAGCAGACCCATCTGTTCCGGAGACACCATTGTATTGTGAAAAGATTGGAATGTGAATCCAATAATGCTTTGTTTCTTGGTCATTCCTTCCATGACCTCAGCTTCTGCCACAGAAATAAGCTAATTCCTTCCAAAAAGTGATTTGAAAGGTGCGAATGTGCTTGTTAATGGCCATTGTTATGTTAAAAAAACTCCTGCTGGCTGAGAGTTTGCAGGCTTTCACTTCTGCATATCCTTCCCTCAATACACACATACAGCCAGTATGCTAAGGAGCCTGCAGTGCTCCTAGGGGCCATTGTTATGTTTTAAAAATGCTCCTACAGGGGCTGAATTTGCTTTCCATTGTTGTTGTTCAGTCGTTAAGTCGTGTCCGACCCTTCGTGATCCCATGAACCATATCCCGCCAGGCCTTCCTATCCTCCACTATCTTGCTTTCCATAGGAGCTGCTTAAAAGGAACAGTTTCTGAGTTTGCTCTTTCCCTCAAACACACACAGTCACAATGCTATTGGCTGAGACGCTACCAAAGTTGCTACTTGCAGTCGCTGATTGGCTTATCTGTCATCCATGAGGTTCTGCTGGGAGGTATTGATAAGTCCATGGTACAGTGAATAATTTCTTGTATAGCGAGCCTTGTTTTGTCATGGAGAGTCCGTCCTAAAGTGACTTGATCACATTGTGAGCCCATCTACTGTAATATGTTCGATACTGTTTAGTGGCTATTGCAAAGAATTGTAACAAAATGGAATACTGTAAAAAAAAAAGTGTATGATTTAAGGAAAAACATCATTTGCCATTTCTGTCCCACTAGGTCGGCATCATCCGGAGTAGACTATTTCAGTTTGTTTCAAAGTTGCAATTTGCACTGACTGTTCTTTTAACCTCATGGACGGAGAAAAAGCAACGGCGGAAATCCACTGCTACCCTGATTACACTCAACTTTGTCTTCTTTCCAATTGTACTGGCCCTCATAGCGCTCTCTACACTTCTCTCTTCCCCCTTGCTGCCTCTTTTCAGTCTCCCAATATTTCTGATTGGCTTTCCAAGACCTGTCCGAAGTTGGCCAGGACCTGTGGGCATGACGGCTTGTGTGTGTCCTGATACCATCTACTATCAGCAAATGGTTCCAAGTTTGACTACTGCATTGCAGTCAGCGTTGTCAGTGGGTAGCCTGGGTAGGTAAGCAAAAAACGTCATGATGAAACAATAATATATGCAACATATGACAAATGTGTAGTGGCTTTTCTGGAGACCAGTTCAGACCACTGCTTTGAGAGGGGAAGGGCCATAACTCAGTAATACAGTGCATGCTTGTCACATTTAAGTTCTCAGGATCAAGCCTAATCTACAGTTAACAGGATCGGAGAATAGGGCTGGGAAGAACGGAAGTGGATTTAAAAGTGTTTGCTTGGCTGTGGGGTGGTCTTGCACAGTAGACTAAAGGTTCCTCTGCTGGGCTTGATCACAAAGCTGTTGTACCACCAGCAGACCCCTAGGCAGCTGTTCCTCCTCCAAAGTAGGTGAATCCAGCATAATGATCAGTTCCTCTGGTGGATTTTCTAATGCTAAACATGGATCAAAGTACGTATATCCTGCATCCATTTGGCTCATATGAACTGGTCTATAGGGCTAATTTATACAAGAGACTGTGAACCAGTCGCTGTGTGCCCAGAAGACTGCAGCTGGCTGTAAGCAACTGTAAGCTCTGAAGGTTGCTACAGCCAGCTGGAGGCTTCTGGGCAAGGAGCTGGTTTGCAGGCTTCATCATCATTGCCATATGTGGGAAATGGTTTTCTTTTTATGTTGTAAGTGGATGTACAGGGTATCATGAGTATATCACTGTTAAACTTTTGCCAATAATGATGGCTTGGAGGGCTAATGCTGCTGATGATTGCAGGGCAGGGGAGGCATGTTGTAACCATCTTGGCAAAGAGGAGAAAAGCAGGCGTAAGACCTCTTCTGCTCACATTGGAAAGTGCAGTGCTAGCCGGGCGTGTGTGCCTTGGGCATTAAATGATTTTAAAAATTAATTTTCAGAAAAATTACCTGCTCTTTAATGGGAAAGACCTTGACTAGATGCTTCTTAGCAGGATATCACTTTTATGTTTTAAAAGACACTTTACCTTTATCAGTTTTGGCAGCTAAGCACAATTAAGAAAATCCGAACAAAAACGTTAGCAAGAGCATGCACTCCATTAGCTCAGCAGGAGAGAAAAGCCTATTTTAAATTTTAACTAATATGGAGCTGGGTTTCTCAGATTGCACTTTACATTTGTTCTGAAACACTGAAGTTTTAACTTTGGCAGCAGAGGTAATTTGGACATGACTGAAGATTTACTAATGAGTGACATGCAGCCAGCCAGCATTCACTGACGTGCCTTAAACCCCACAAGTCTGTCGGGAAAGGGGAACTGATTTTACTATGCCATTGGTTTGTAAGGTTTGATAGGGGAACTGTTGCATGGAGGAGTTTCTCTTAAAATAATTGCAGTTAGTAGCTGTGTGGGAGAGAGGATTTCACCACATTTTGTGGTTGGAGAAGCTACATTGGCCAAAACTCTCCCCTCAACAATTTGTCCTTAATATAGCAGCCTTGTCCGTTAATTCATTTGATGCAACTAGCAGTGATGGAAGTAGGTCAGAAATAGTGCTCTTATCATTATGAGGTTGTACTGTATTTCTGTTTTTTTTTTTAAAGAAATAACTACTCACCTTTGAAATTCTAAGCAGAAAATCTCTAAAGAAGCTCATACTATTTTTGCATGGCTTTAAATTAGTGTTTCTCAAAGTTCGAGGCGGGGAGAAATTTCAGTACTTGCGGGGGCGGGGACAGTGGCAGCGGCAATCCTGGGGATCATTGCCGGTGTCAGGAGAAAAATGTGCGAAAAAGTGCTTTTCATACTTACTGGGGCCTCCAGAGGCTGTGGGGAGGCCTGCAGACCTCTTTGCGGGCCTCCTCGAGCTTTAGATAGCTACTCTGCGGCGATTACGACCGCTTCCGTTTTTCAGAAATTTTCAGTAAAACCAGAAGTGGTCGTAATCGCCATGGAGCAGCGATCTAAAGCTCAGGGAAGCCCATGGAGGGGTCCACAGGCCTCTTTGCACCTTCCAGAGGCCCAGGACAATATGAAAAGCACTTTTTCACACATTTCATCCCACCCACCCCCGGCGGTGACAATCCTAGGGATTGCCACCGCCATGCTTTCCCTGCACCTTAAGGTGGCAGGAGAAGCATCTCCACCAGTTTGAGAAACGCTGTTTTAAAGCAATGAAGATGGCCGTGCATCATCGTCCAGTCTTTCCTTTTTTTTTCTTTGTCATCTATCCATACGTTTCTGTTTTACATGATTTTGGCATGTTGTCCATTTGGATCAGGGCTTGTGCTCCCATTATTTTCCTCCATAGTGTAGTTTTCTTGAGTATTAAGGAGGAGCCCCATCCAGCCCTCACATAGGCTGTCGCTGCTCTGGCACCGCTGGACGGAGGGCCCTTCTTTGGCATAAGTGGTTTCAGGATTGTGGTGGCTGTAGGATAAACGGTGTTGAACGAAATAAAAGGTCGTATGTTGTTCCATTTGAAAAGGTCTCTGTTCACCTGGATCTCACTACTTGTGCCGGTTTCAAGACCGACTGATCTGGATACTTGTGCTAGAAAGAGGCTTCACTTATTGCTGTGTTAACATCAAGGTAATCTTCCTAATAATTAACATTATGGGAACAAGAGGATGCTTTTTCTTTGTTTCTTCCGTCAGCAGTAGAAATAGTTAGCATTTTATTTATAAGTTGTATGTACTATCTTTCTGTTAAAGTGACCCAAGGTGGTATACAATTAATTTTTATACCACCTTTTGTATATACAGGTGGGCCCCCATATCCGCTGGGGATATGTTCCAGGCCCCTCCGTGGATACTTGAAACCGTGGATAAGAGCGAACACCCCCTCCATGGTTTCCTGAGGGCCCCCCCACCCTGCCTCCCCTGCAGGCAGGCATGCTTGCCCCCCCAGCTCTTATTTTTCTTTCAGCAAGCTTTGTTTCTTCCTTAAAACAAACAGAGAAGCAGCCTCCATTGCAGGCAAGTAGAACGAGACTAAGTCCTAGAGAGGCTCTGCAAGGTTTCTGTTAACCTTGCAGAGCCTCTCTAGTACTTAGTCTCGTTCTATTTGCCTATAATAAGCAGCCAGAGGCTGCTTCTCCTGTTTCTTTAAGGAAGAAATGAAGCTTACTGGGAAAAAAGTAAAAGCCTGGGGGGGGGGTGTCCCCACGATCCGTGAAACTGAAACCGTGGATAGCGAATCAGTGGATATGGGGGCCCACCTGTAATTTAATTTGGAAAGCTGCTTCATCTTTCTAGAATCTGCAAAACTACTTAACTGACTTTCACTGGAGAAGGCTGGTGTGTCATCTGGTCTCTTTTTTTGTACATTCAAGATAAACCAAGATAAATGTTTAAATTAACATAAGAACATAAGAAGAGCCCTGCTGGATCAGGCCAAAGGCCCATCTAGTCCAGCTTTCTGTATCTCACAATGGTCCCACCAGATGCCTTGGGGAGCACAAGGATAGGATAATTGTCGCTATCCTACTCTTCCTCCTAGGAATACATACTTACCCCCTTTATTCTTTTTGGCCAGAAAAGCAAACCCTGTGAGGATAGGCTGACCCCACGAGTTTCATAGCTGGGACAAAATTTAACCCCCCCCCCCCCACACACACACACTTTCTTGTCATACTGTGCAATCCAAAGGAAATGTTGGGCGACGGAACGAGCGTAAAGCACGTTCGCTATGACTCTGGAGCAAGGGAGGCCGGCGCAGAGGCCAACCTCCCTTGCTCCAGCGCCAGAGCGGCCACCGGACCAGGTAAGTTGGGATCCGGCAGGGGTGGTTCGCCGGGCGAGGGAGGGGGACCATTGGTGTAGCTGGCCCGGGAGGGGGCAGGGGGATGGCCTCAGCCATATCCTGGTCCCCGGCAGGCCGGCTAGGCCGTTACACGGCCTCCTCTACCTCCTCTACTAAATAGCTGGCGGAAATCCGAGGAGGCCGGTTGGGCCGGCTTGTAGTTATACCCGGGGAAGGGGACGAGCATAGAGTAGACCTTCGACCCGAGTAGACCTCCGGCTCGGCGGCAAAACTACTGCCGGTGCACAGGATCTGACAGGCGGCCCTGGGCCGCCAGCCAGATCCTTACGGTGAATTGCGCTGTTAATCAGATATCCTAGTCGCGATGCCACACTAGCCCTGTTAGGCAGTTGTTACTCTGTCCTGCCAGGGCCCTGTACTTTACTATGTGACATTACAAAGTAGGAACAACTCATTACTGTCTATGTATGCGATAGTCATACAGTATTGCCTTGCAAAGTTGTTCACAGTGACCTTATGCTAGAATCACAGGGCTGTTCGTCCAGTGGTACCGGCTGCTACTCATGCAGATGTTTAGCATATCGAGTCTGTAAAATGAGAGAAAATGTTGCTCTCTGTGTCCCATATAGCTTCACAAACAATCTAAGAAAAAACTAGTGTCAAGAATGCTTATTTTTGTTTTTCAGTTATTATATTTATATCCTGCCTTTTTTGTACCATCTAAGTGACCATCACAGTGGATCACTGCTATAGAATCTTCTCTGATTGTTTTAACGTTTTAAAAACACAAAGAAATAGAAGAATAACTTTCATTTTTCAGCGTGCACTTGGTTCACTGATCTTCCAAACCATCGATTTGATGATCTGGAGCATGTTTCATGCTCATGCACTCCCTCTTTCACTGTTGTTGTATACCAATTCCCTCTTGTAGTTCCAGGCTGCCCTAACCTGGCCAAACTGTTTAGTACAGCCTTCAAACCATAGTGTGCCCAGTTTGGAGTAGAGCAGTACTGAAATGGAGAAGGGGATTGGCGCATGACAAGGAGGAGAAGAAAATGTGAACCCCACAGGACGGACGTGGTTTGGAGAACCATCAGAAGTGAATCAGCATGTTGCTTTATGTCAGTAGGAATTCTTGAACATCTGTTTTTTATTGTTCTTCAGGGGCTAGAATTGCAGGAGACCTCTTGTCACACGGCTGAAGCTCGTCGAGTTGATGAAGTTTTTGAACTGGCCTTTGAACATGAAGAACACACGGAGACCCTCTTCCTCAACCATCACTTTGGAAATATTTTAACACCGTGTACTGTTCTTCCTGTGAAACTATACTCAGATGCCAGAAACGTCTTGTCTGGAATAATTGATTCGCCTGAGAACAGGAAGCAACTGAAAGATGATTTCATAAAAGTCCTCTTATGGGTCCTAATCCAGCACAGCTGTCGGTTGTCAGAAACACCCAAGACATTTGAAAGAACATCCAGACCCAAGCAGGAGTCGGCTCCAGTGAAGTCCACTGAAGTTTTAAGCACAGCGATAGGAAGACCAAGCTCTTGGAAAGAGGACGGCCTGAGTGTGGAGTCCCTAGAGGACTGGACAGACGACAGCAACCTTTTTGATGCTGCACCTAGCAGGCCCAAAGCAAAAGGAACAGCGTCGTCTCCAGAAGGAACGATGCCAAGACCCTTCTTCTCTCTCCCAGGCTCAGTAGAAATACACACTACAGAAGATGACTTTACTGAGGTGACCAGTATGAATAAACTCTATAAAACTGTTGTTCTTGGTCTTCCTGCAGTAGATACTGGAAAACATTGGGGAGTGGTGAACTTGCCCCCTCTCAAATTTAGTAGCCCCTACTCAGAGTTGTTGAGCCTTCCCGAAGAGTGGCGAAATGGCCCCTTACCTGTCACCAAACTCCATGAGATGAAGCAGAAGTTTCCAGACGACTGGTTCCATTTTGTACTTCACCAACTAGAATATTTTCGCTGGAAAGAGAATCGTTTGAGTTTGCTTGAAGGCCTTATTCAAGACACTGCTCTGAGGGACTTGTATGCGCAGAGTGTCTTGTCCTGTTACATTGGGGTGTTTGGAGTAGATGATACAGTTCCCTCTCCCGGTCACATTTTTCGCGCATACAACGGAGGCCTCCCGTGGTCAGTTTGTTTGGACTGGCTAATAGGAAAGCAAGAGCTGCTGCAGCTAACGCTGAAAGTGTTTCGGTAACTATGACAAGATCTAGCATTTTTTTAGATTTCCGGTGTTTTTTATATACATGTTTCCCGTGCTTTCCTACACAAAGCAAAATGACCATTACATTTAGAGAATTCTTTCATACTTGTGAGGAAATTACCTACACTTGTGTCTATAAGTAATTGTAATGCACATTATAAAACAACTAAGAATCCTGCGAGGCTTTAAAGACTTGACTCATTGTGGCAGGAGCTGTCCTGGGCCAATGGTCTTCTGCAGTAGCTTTTTCAGGGAACATTTCCCAGGTCAATATTTGGGGAGGAGCCCCTGAGTATTTGCCAAAGAACCCTACATATTGTGGAAGGCTCTGCAGCATACTCTAGGGCAGTGGTTCCCAAACCTTTTAGCACCGGGACCCACTTTTTAAAATGACACTCCATCGGGACCCACCTAGCTTTATGAGACTTTAAAATAAAAGGTGATCTAGAAAGAAATAACATTTTTATTTATTTACAAGCAATTTTTTTTATTTATTTGCAAAAAAAACCCCTCAATCCATTTCTTGTAATAAAGCAGCCCTCAACCCCTCAGTGCATGAGGGGTTTAGTTATGTGACCCAACCTTCACTTGCCCCCACTACCTGTCATTGACGGACTTGGGGGGGGAAAAAAAACACCAGAAAAAAGCACTTGTGCTGATTGAGCTCAGCGATCTGGCAGTCACAGCAGGGGCACAGCTGCAGCCCACGTGGAGCCGGAAAAAGGGCGGCTGGGTCAGGGCGCTCCTCACTCCCTCCCATGAAGCCTCCACTTAGAAGCTGCCTGCTCCCAAACGCCGCAGCTCTGTTTGAAGGAGAGCAGCTGGTAGGAATGCCACCGGGGGGGGGGGGGGGGAGAGAGCAGGCTTCGTAAAGGAGACGAGGTGCAATTCCACAATTTCCACCCCCCACAGCAGCCACTTTGCCCACCCTCCCACTCACTCAGTTTTAAACACACAGCTGCTTCGCCTACCCTTCCACACTCTCACTCACTCACCCGCTCACACACATACTTAAAGAAGACTTTTGTCACATTTAAAATTGTTTTAATATTTTAAATTTTTTTAATTTGGGGTCCTCCGTCGTATATGCGGATCGTCGTTGAGCGATTTGTCGTTAAGGGGGGGGGGGGACACCTGTACAGTGACAGTTCAGAATACAGTACCAGGAATAGTAGCGGACATTCTACTACTTCATCAGCTAGTTGATGAAGCAGCCTCCTTGGCTATGCTGAGTTACCGTCATTAAAGTACTGAGGGTTTCCTGTTGGAGCCTGTGTGGTGGGTCCAGAGCTGTGCACCAGGGAACCAGGCGCCCATGGAATGTAAGGTGGGTGGGTGACTATCTGGATGTGAAGCTAAATGCATGAGATAAGGAAAACAATAATTCACACCAGAAATAATACGTAATCGTAACTTCTGGTGGAGAAACATTGGGTAACAATATAGTGAGACAAGAAACCTTATTCTTTTTTCAAGCTAAAAGAAATTGCATCATATTTTTTATGAGGCACATAAAGAAACCAGGAAGTGGAACAGGAATTGGGAAAGGCTGGGAATGAAGTATAATTTGCAGTCTGCACAAACTACTTTTTGGTAGTATCTCATGCACATCATACCAAAAACTGCTGGTGCAGGCACACTCATACATGCCCTGTGACTGTCACTTGTATTGCATGTGATTGATAATAGGGAAGCCTGTGGTGTTCCTAGGGTAGCCTAGTTCCAGTTGCACAGGAGGAGCTTACTCTTACCACAGGTAAGCCATTCTGAATTACTCTGTAGAGCTCTGCACGTCCTCTGCGTTATATAGTTGTCAGTGTGCTGTGCATCTTTCAGATGAACAAGAGTCCTGTCGCACCTTAAAGACGACCAAATGTATTTCAGCATAAAACAAATGTTTCAGGTTGCCAGAGTATTTGTTGTTGTTTTTGCTGCTCTTGTCTAATGCAGCTTCCCCTCTGGAACCTATTTCAGATATTCAGTGAAGCTTATGGTTGATAAAGCAAGCCTGGGTCCCGTTGAAAACTTCCAAGAGCTGTTGAGCTACCTTGAAGAATATGAACAAGACTGGTATATTGGCGCGGTGTCTGAAAAGGAGTGGCAGCAAGCAGTTTTGCAAGAAAAGCCGTCTCTATTTTCTCTGGGGCATGACCCTAATATGGTAAGTGGGGAGCGACTACTGCCAAGAAAACAAAGTGCTTTTTCCCTGAATGTAGGAATGTACCATAAAGCTTCAGAGTGTAAGGTAGTACTTGCTGTGCTGCAGTATTCAAGATGTAGCAGCAAATTGCTATAATTACCGTATATACTCGTGTACAAGTTGAAAAATGTATGCCTTAAAATTGTCCCTGAAAACCTGGGTCAACTTATACATAGGGCTTCTAAGAACAGCTGCTTGGTGAGGCGGGGGGGGGGGGGAACAGGACGACGACTAGGCTGAGAAATGGGACATATGGGGGTGGGTTAAAAAAAACCCAGAGCTATTTTACCTGAAGCAGCACAGAAACAGAGCTATTCTCCAAACAGGAAGAAAGAAAGGCGAAGGAACTTATGGAAGTTGTAGTCTTTGTGAGGGCTGCTGCTATGGAAGTACTGTACTCCTCACAAAAACCCTACAACTCCCATAAGCTCCTTCACCTTTCTTCCTGTTTGGATAATTTATGGTGCTGCCTCAGAACAATTACTGGTAGGTGATTTTCAAAGAATTTCATACACCCCTAAGTTTCACCCTTGATTTATCCACTGGTCATAGGAAATTCCACGATTTTTTGGCTTAAAACCTGCTTATACATGAGTATATACAGTATACCTTGAAGTAACTATGGTTATACCTGTGATTTGAAGGACTGGAATGACCAGTCTCCCTGTTTCCTCCAATTGGACCTCACACAATTTTTATGGCTAAGAGCTGCAAGCTGCAATATGTTTTGTTTTGTACAAACAAAACATATGTGGGTGTGGAATTTAGAAGTTACTGAGTTTAATTTAGGGCTCCAACATTATCTGATTAATTAGATTAACAAAATACTATGTTTGGAAGGTCTTTGGAAACAATTCTCTTGTGGAATTAAGAACACAGAAGTCCTAATGGCGGAAGGTTGATCCCACTTTTTGCTTCCCTTCAATGTGAAAATCACACATTGATTCCTACTCTCAGCTTGCTGCTATTTAACCAGTTACCAATTCATAAAAGGACTTATCCTCTTATGCTGTGACTGTTAAAATTTGCTCAAAAGCCTTTGGCGAGGGATAATCTCATAAGATTCTTTCACACAAGCCATGTCTCAGATAGTGAGGGGGAAAACAGCTGGTTGCAAGGATTGTACATGTAACAGTTGTGCTGTTACAGTATTCAAAAAGCGACTGGCTTTCAGTTGTGTGTTGTCTTTCAGGGTGTTTACACTGGCAGGGTGCTGACCCTTCAGGAATTCCTGGTACGAGTGGGAAAGCTGAATGGCGAAGCTGTCCGAGGACAGTGGGCAAATCTTGCTTGGGAGCTGCTCTATGCCACGAATGACGACGAGGAACGCTACAGTATCCAAGCACATCCTGTCCTCCTGAGGAATTTGACCATACAAGCAGCAGACCCTCCCCTGGGCTATCCCGTTTATTCCTCTGAACCTCTCCACGTGCCTTTGCTCTAGGACTTTGACGCCGTTTTTTTGCATTTAGTTTCACAAACTGTTTCTGTGCTGAAGTGGACAGCAAGGAAAGCTCCTTTGCTAGAGAAGATGCCAGCTGGAGGCAGGACTTTGACTGTCTCTCTTTCAGCCCCAGAAGCGTTTGGGCCTCTGATCCTGTGTGGAGATGGTACAGATCCTGGGAGAAACCCTCCTGTAGGCAATATGCTGCTCTCTCAAGTATTCTGCACAGGGTTTTGATTTTTTTAGGTTTTTTTAATCAGTATCTTGACAAGTGACTTGATCTCGAGGGCAAGTTGCAGTCTATTTGTGTACATAAACCACAGAATTAGTATGAAGGTGTACAGGGAAGTGAGGTTCTTGATTTGAAATATCAGACTGGATCATCGTTTTAACATTGTATACTTTATTTTCATTGTCAAAGCAATACTTGAAGAAACACTTAATATACATCTCAGTCAACAAAAATTGGTATTTTTGTCGAGTGCAGTAACTTGGATGCTGCTATTTTGGTCAAAGCAGTTCTTCAGGGAGTCGCAAGATGTCAAGTAGAAAAAGAATTGGTGTAATCCTGTATACGTCTATAAAAGTGTAGAGTTCTCTTGAAACACATGGGACCAAAGGTCACAGGACTGGGAACAGGTTTGCAACCTGATTTTGCAGGTAGGATATGTAAGGTTTCCTCCAGGAGAGTGGTTCTTAGAAAACATTGGAATTGTAAATGCACTTGGATTTTCTGCCAGTAGGAAATGACAGGTAGGTCATCCTGCTTCCTGAAAAAAATCCATCTCCTTTTCATTGTATTTGAGTTTTCTTATGCCCCACCTTTCCTACATGGAGTTCCGGCTGCTATGCATAGTGCTTCTTCCCTCCTTTGTATTGTCCCAGCAGACCTACGATCCAGATTAGGCAACTGGCCCAAAGGCACCCGGCATGTATCATGGCAGGAGGAGGACTGGAAAGCAAGGCTCTCCAGTCCTGGCCCACACCACACACTCACCTGGAATTGACCTGCAGTAGCCTGATTTTCATCTTCCACTTACGCCACTTGTAAGGACATTATGTTGGTGTACGCCTTTGAAGGGGGTCTTGCTTACAAAACTGAAAAGCAGCACGAGGGCAGAGTATCTGTCTTTGGAGGCACAAAAATGTATGGCTCCCTGGAAGATAAATGCCTTTTTTTACTGCCTTGGTTATTAGTACCATGCAGTAATAAGCTGGATTTAGTCTGAAAGCTTTTTATCATGTAATAACAAGTTTTTGTATCCTGAGATGGGTGAGGTAAGAATTGTGAAGGTTTTAGTCCTTCATCTACTCTCAAGACACAGCGTTACAGAGATGCCTTGGGATGATGCCGATCTAAATAATCACAGTAGGATTAAGACTGCATATGCAACAGAGGACGCTGCTGTAAAAAGGCAGGAAGTAGATAAGGAATTTGTCTATGTAGAGTTATATAGAAATATAGACATTTTATTCAAAGTGAACAGATTAAAGCAGGCATGATACTTATGCTGAGTTATAAACTGGCAAGAAATGAGGCAGTAAATGCAAATGCAGGCATTTGAAGGAGAAGAGCTTCCGAATTATCTTTCCTGCACAGCCGTAGGTGCAAAGGAGTTGTGGACATGCTCCTCCTCACGAAACCTTCTTGAAGTAAGCAACATCAGCATCCTGCAACACACACAGCACCATCCTTAGTCAAGACTGCTCTGAATTCTTCTACCCTACATGATGTTGGACTCCTATTTTAAAAAAATGGCAGAGTATACGCTGGAGCTAGTAAGCAGTGAAGCACACAGAGAAGCAGTGTTTAGAGTCACAGTCGGACGGAGTGTCCTGCAGCTGAGTCTACTGAATGTGTGACACGACCTTATACCACCCAGCCTAATACCGTTTAGTCTGACTAGCAGTGATGCTGCAAGGTCTCGGGGGGGGGGGGGACACCTTGTATGCAAGACCATTGTAACTGGCGGTACTAGGAACGGACTCCAGTACCTTGTGCATGCAAAACACGGGCACTCTAGCTCCTCCCCCCTGCTAGTCTATTTTCCCATTGTGGCTAGTCCATTTTCCCATTGGATCCTCTCCCATTGAACCTGATCCCTCGCAGACTAGATGGCTGCTTCATTTGCATTATTGGTCAGTGATGAGCTCTCCAAGCTAATCTGCTGCAATATGACAGAACTATGCTCTTAACCCAACAGTGCCAGTAAGTGTATCCTCCCTAGGAACAAAGTGTGAGAACATGTCAATAAGGAACAGGTACAGATGTAGAATTTTCTTAAGTCACACCTAGTGCCTGTTTTCACAGCATACTTTTGTATTTACTGTGACAAGAAATGTGTATGCCCAAATTCCACTGAATTATGACCAAAGATAAGTCTGAGATATTTACTCAGGCTTTCACAGTCCATACTTAACACGTCTCAGTTTTCGGGTTTGAGATTGGTAATTTAAACAACAAAGTCTTATCACTTGACATTTTGCCTTATACTTTATAAGTCCATCAGAAGTTCCATTCTGATCTTCCTGTTCCGGATCAGTTATATAACTGCCATCATATTAAGTTGTTAAGTGTCATATAGACATATACATCCATTTCCTCTTTTTCCTTCACCCTCCGTATTTTAGCGTTCTTCAATGGCTGTAACCACGTCTTATTTAAAATTAGGTTCTCCTCCTTTCTATTCAGATTCTGCTCATGTTGTACAGTTTCTATGGCCTCCCTGTGTATTCTGGTTTTGTAATCCCTTACCCTGGCCTGTGCTCTGGTATTTGCAGAGTCAGTTGCATGTTCCAGATTAATGGCATGTTCAGCTATTGCCGACTTCTCTCCTTGACCTAGTCTGCAAAACCTCTTATGTTCAATTATCCTTGTGTTGATACTCCTTCCTGTCATGCCAATATACTGTACATTCACCTTCCCACAAGAGCAGAGGACCCTATATACTCCCACAAATGTCCCTTTACCCCGAGGAGACCTCCTGCAGCTTAAAATCCCCCGTGGGCTGCAGTGGAAGCTGCGCCGGCTCTGCTGCATCGCCACGTGGGGATTTAGGTAGGATTGGGTTGTTAGTAGGCTATGGTGATAACGTGGCATGGGAAAATATACTGTTCCAAGAACATACCAGTCCACTCTTGAAGTTCTGTATTCGTCTCTTTCCCATACGGTTCACTAGCCACTGTGCGAACGTAGGGTTGTATTGCCAGAGGTAACAGAGTGCCAGATATGGCTGGTCACTGATCCAGGCTTCCTTCAGTCCATTAGCCAGGCTAACCAGGGTTAGGCGGACACAACGCTCAGTTGTCATTTTGTGTTGCTGATCCCCAACAGTTTCATTTACCTGGAAAAGGTGGGGAGGGCAAAGAGAATAAGTAGGAGAAAATTCATGTGGTGCTGCAAGAGAACTTTTGACAAGGCAAATGATCTTTGAATCGCTTACTTACCATGAGATCCTTGCATTACAATTATTATGCATTCATTACACAAAAGCAACAGCCTATCACCACGGCCAGCTAAAATCTTTACTTTTTTTTACATTATTGATTTTTTTGTAGTTGGGGCCGCAAGAATAACAAATAAGATGGACATCAATGAGGAACATTTCGAGCACTTGGTCTAATTAATTAATTAATTGGGTCAAACAACTGCTTCTGCATATACTACCGTTTCCCCGAAAATAAGACAGTGTCTTATATTAATTTTGGCTCAAAAAAATGGAGTAGGCCTTATTTTCACTTATTTTCCCAACCTGTGGCGTGACCCCCCCCCCCCCGGCACTTACTTTGACTGATTAAAGCTTCATTCCCGAGGGTGCAAGGCCTGGAAGGCCTGCACTTGAGTCCTCCACCAGAGACGACGTGCTAGAGAGGCCAGCAAGGAGGCTGCAACCGTGCAGAGTCTCTCTAGCACGTTGTCTCCATGGTGGAGGACTCAAGTGCAGGCGCTGCAGAGCCTTGCACCCTCGGGAAAGAATGAAGCTTAAATCAGTCAAAGTGCTGGGGGGGTCGCGGGGGTGCCAGGGGGGTCGTGTCCGTCTGGTTGATGATCCTAGCTATGTCTTATTTTCAGGGGAGGTCTTATATTTGAGTGTCAGCAAAAATCATGCAAAAATGACGGTAGGTCTTACTTTCGGGGGAGGTCTTATTTTAGAGGAAACAGGATATATGCAGCATATGTGTGAATTGTAGCATAGTAAATTTGACACTATAAAGTTTGTGAACATTTTCTTGAGATGCCCTGTAGATTTGCAGCACCAGGCCTTTGGCAGCTGTGGGGTCCCTTGGGGCAGCGAACCAATTCGTCCCAGGAACCACCTTATTTATGGCGGACGGGGAGTCCTTGGCAGGGTCTGCCCTGTATTGGGCTCACATAGAGCTGGGAGGGGGGTTTATAGCACCCTCTCCAGCTCCTTGCTCCTAGCAGTGGGTTTACAAGTAGCCAGGAGCTCCAGACTCAGCAGCGACCTACCCACAACTGAGCTCATTGGCCAGGGCAGGCTCTTTATACTTCCCCAAGCTCCTGAGACTCCGCCCCCTTGTCCTGTTTGGCTTGGTCTCTATTAAAATCTGATTCCTACCCTCAGAGCTACCCAGGTGGCCTGGGTTAAAGGGGCCGCCTGCCTCCTTGGGCGAGTTCGAGCAGAGACACAGGATGTAGAATGACCTGTTCTTCAGGGCAGAACCGGATGGATGACCCGACGTTCGCCACCGTCCTGCAGCTGCTTGTCCCCCACTTGACCTCTCGCCTGCCAGTCCCGTCTTGCCAGGGGAGTAAGGGGAGAGGAGGAGGGGCTCGGCTCCTGCCAAGCTGCCATCACCATGCATGGTGGTCTCGCTAGTGGCTGGGACAGCGGGATCTTTCTGGCAGCCAGCGACTGGTACGTCCAGGACAGGGGCACACGGACAGTAGCATTAGTATTTATCAAAAGGTTTTTAAATTTGATCAATCATTGTATCTCCTCACTTTTGATAGAAGCAAAATGAACTATTTGAAAGATTCGGAACCAAGGAACCAAAGGATTCCTTAGTTTCTCTTTCATGTGTGTTTGGCAATGTTTCTCTCATCTGTGCAGGTGATGTCTGACCCCTGGTGTACAGATCTCTCCATAGACATAACCCTCCTTTCTCCCATGCAGAGAATTCTTTGGTCATAAAAGAGGGAGTGGTTTAGCATCGGCGTCAGGGGTGCGACTCCCAGTACAGAAGATCTTTTCTCAGTATTTCCAAACCTCCATAGCAGCTCTAAGGAAAGGATCCTGAATTCTATCCAGATTTTGCAGTACTGTTGACAGAAAAGGGTACCTTGTAACCAGGGTTTATCTGCACTGCTTAAATTACCGTGCATGAATTGTTTCATCTGAAAGGTTTCAAAGATACCATATTGGTTGGGGGAAGCTCAGGCTCAGATTGCGTGGGATAACTTTTATGAAAGTTGTGTGGGAGTGCTTTTATGAAACCTAAGTTTGCTTTTTTTCTGACAAATAAAATCCAAGAAAAGTTTCTGTAAAAAAGAATTTGACAGCAAAACTGGTATTGACTGGAAGAGAAACATTAGTTTAGGCAACGCAATCATGTGTGCTGCAGAAATGCTTACCAGTAGTGAGAGGTTAAGTGCTCCCCTTTAAAGTCTTTCTTTATGTCATTAAAGGATGGGGATACAACTTATTTTTCTCAATTTGGATAGCTTAAAAGATATTGACTCACAGGTACATTGACCCTCTTTGACAGGAATATACATTACGTTTTTGTAACAAATATATACTTCAACGTAGCATGGATATTCTCATGGCTGGATAAACTTTCCAGAGGTAGAATTTATAGGTTTAAAAGCCATGTAAAAATCTTACTGTTGTTGTTGTTGTTGTTCAGTCGTTAAGTCGTGTCAGACCCTTCGTGATCCCATGAACCATATCCCGCCAGGCCTTCCTGTCCTCCACTGTCTTCCCGAGTTCGCTCATTTTCATGTTCGTTGCATCGGTGATGCTGTCTAACCGTCTCATCCTTTGCCTTCCCTTTCTCCTTTTGCCTTCAATCTTTCCCAATTAAAACTATTCTCTACTCAGGTAATTACATCTTACACAGTCCTTTTCGCGGTGGTTCCTAGACAATGTCCTTAGCATAGGACGAAATGTCGGACTCTAGAATTTTTTCATTACGTGTGCTGCTTCAATAGTTTTAATTGTGTGTCAATTGTATGTACGTGGTTTTAAACACTGAAACCTTTGTGCAATTTTAAAATTTTTTAAAGATTTTTACATGGGTTTTAAACCTATAAATTCTACCTCTTTGGAAAATACCATATTGTCCCGAGTATAAGACACACCTGATTATAAGACGCACCCTTAACGTTTGGTGCCATTAAAATTTTTTAATTAAACCACTGGCATTAAATTGCAACAGCCTGATTATAAGATGCACCCCTAGTTTAAAAACTTAAATTAGGAGAGAAAAGTTAGTCTTATACTCAGACCAATACGGTATATACTTAACAAATATTTGTTGGGCCTGGGATAAACAGCATTGCTGACTTGGTGTAATTGATTTGGAACTCTCCTACGTCATGGTATTCTTTCAGATTTTTTTTATTTGTTATTCTTTGATAGGGCTGGGAATGCAGTAGGTGAGTTAGGAAAACAGCCACATCACTGGCGTCACTATGGGGGGGTGGGGGTGGAGCTGTAAGTTCTGCTGAAATCGGAGCCTCCCTTACACAGAGGAACGAAGCAGCCCCGCCCCCTCACCTTCGGAGCCTTTCAGGGAAGCGAAAGCAACGCGCAGGGAGTCTCCTGCGCGTTGCTTTCGCTTCCCTGAAAGCCTCCGAAGGTGCGGGGGCGGGGCCGCTTTGTTCCTCTGTGTAAGGGAGGCTCCAATTTCAGCAGAACTTACAGCTCCGCCCCCCCTGTAGTGACGCTAGTGAGCCACATCATCAGCAAACAAATTGAATACACAGTGTTCTCCTGCAGTAGTTACTTCTTTAATTTGAACAGATTACCAAACAGACAGCAGAAGTGGTGTGTCATGGATATTGTGTAAAGTGGGGTGGGGATGAGGGGAAGGAACAGGACTGAAATCTCTACTTCATGCCAAAAGACCTAGAGAGCAGGCAAGAGTCAACATGGTTAACGCTGACTATTGCTTGTGCACTTTGGTAGAATTGGGCTACAGCCTCAAAGAAATTTTGTCCCACCCACTCCAGTTTCACAGGGATTCTAACAAAAAAGGGCCATTCCAAATTGTCAAAAGCTTTTTTTAATGTCTAGGTCTGCGGAGCTCAGCAGCTCCTAAAATAGGTACACTTTTATGGAGCTAATTTAATTAACGACTCAATTAACTGCAGATGGGAAAGATAAGGGCCGGGCTTCGCTTACCCCCAGCACGTTGTCAGTGTAACACGTAACCATACGTTGAGAACCCCTGGTCTAGGATAACTAGGAGAGATTTATCTGGTAAACTGCATTTAAGATTCACTGGTCGGAGTCAAGGTATAAAACATGGTTGAGCCGCTGTGATATCTTCTGAAAGGGTGTGATAGTTTATGTGGAAGAAGGTGAAGATTTCTTGATCCTGCTTGAGAAGTGCTACTGGCCTACAAGCGTCCATGGTTTCCAAGTCCTGGTGGGAGTTTCATTTTGACAGACAGTCCACTTAAAGCCAGGGTGAGGTTCCCGCGACTCATGGAAAGGGTGGGAGAAGTATGTGGTTTTAGTGCAACCAGGAACTTGCAGGACACCCAGGGAAGTTATTACAATCTGCTTGTATGAATGTATGAAGCTGCCTGCTGGGCCTAATTCTCACAAGCAACAAATGTACAATGTACACCTGTACCTCAGGTATACCACTTTTGACAGCTGGTGGAGTTCACATGATGGAATGCTCCGTCATAAAACACAAATTCCCTCCACAAAGAACACTATACATAAGAGACGAGTTCAAGCTTGGCCTTCTCCCCACCATGTTAGAAAGGGCAAGGAGAAAAGTAAACACACACCTGGGGAGGCACATATTGGCAGTTGGGGGGGGGCAGTCCTTACCCACCCGCGTAATGTTTACTCCCAGTTGGCACTCTACAAGGGAGATGGCGTTCACCTCTCGGAGGCAGGTAAGCAAGTCTTTGGGCCTGATTTGCAGTGGGCCCTGGGCACTCTATTGGGTTTGCTAAGCTCTAGGTTGGCCCCCAGTATGGCAGGGTAGTGCAGGACAGGGAGAGGGGCGAGGTGTCTGCCCTCAGGCAAGCAAGAGTTGGGGAGAATAACCAGAACTGACCTCCAGAGGCCTCCCAGCTTGGGGATGCAGGCTGGTAAACCCTCAGGCCTGACTGTGACGCTTGCCTTAGGGGCTGCCAGGCTTGGAGTAGGAGGAGCAGTTCAGCTTTCTTTACACCCTCCCCCCCCTTCACAGGGGTTGGCGGTGGTGAAGCTGGGAGAGCCACATGGTGATTCTGGGCTCAGAGACAGGGTGTTCTCCCCCCCAAAGAGGGCTTTGGCAGGATAGCTGTCTCCTCCAAGTTAGGTGCCCACAATGAGGGCTGGTGTCTCCTAGGCAGGACCTGCTGCATTTACTGATTACTGTCTGGCTAAATAATAAAAATGGCCCAGTTTTTTCTACCAAAAAATTCTGTGTCACGTGTTTGTATGGGGGGGGGGAATACCTGGGCAATAGGAAGAAAGAGCACTACATACTAGCGTTGCACCAGCAGAGGCTGCTTTACGGCAGCTGCAAATGTGCTGCAGGCCTGCTGGCACGGAGGCCAAAATGGCCGCCTGCAAGCCAGCAAACCCACGGACACGCACCGGAGCAAGTAAGCCCGTGCAGGGGGTTGAAGGGAGGCGGGGAGGGGGTTGAACGGGGTGGGGGCAGAATGGGGGGCACATCGGGGCAGTGACATGGAGGCAAAGAGGGTGGATCAGGCCTGGGAGGGGGGCAGAATTGGCAGTGCATGCCAAATCCTGACCCCCTTCCCAGGCCTGATCCGCCTTCCTGGGTCAACACACACACACAAACACACACACGCAGGCATGTTAACAAATCAATCATTTTATAATACTTGGTTTTCTGCTTGATATTTTTTTTAAGTAGAAACAGGTTTGCAATTTGTGTACAAAGTCTCTTCTTCATTTAGAAAGAACAAAATCTGACTAAAGACTAGAGAGCTAAACTTGGACCTGCTGCCTGTAGCTGTGCCAAGGGATTGCAGAAGAATCAACAAGACAAAGGACATCTGTGCCAACAAGACAGAGTTGCCTTTGTGAAGGCCACTGCTGCCTTGAGCATTTCAAAATCCACTCTCCAAAACACAGCCTGAAAAACCACTTTTACTGTTGCAGATTCCTGACAGGCAGTGCTCCCCCAGGTGAAACATTCTTGCCCTTGGAAGCAGCCTGGCTTTCTTTCTACTCTTCTCCCAGACCTGAAAGTTATCTATGTGTTGGGAGCTTTAAAAAAAAGAAAAAAAAGTGGAGCATCCAAACCCATATTTCCATCTCCCAACAGTTGAAGTGCATAAACAATATACTGTACAGTGGACCCTTTTTTCTGTGGATTCAGGACCTACAGATTTGACTCACTGCGGATCCTGGATCTGCGAGAGTCCACACTAAAAACTGTACAAAAAGAAAAAAAAACTCAAGAAAAAGCGTTTTAAAAAAACTTTTTAGAGTGAAAATACTGTGTATTCTTGCTTAAGCACGCTGAAATCATGCTCCGGAAGCCTCTCCCGGGTCACGCAACTCCCCCCTCCCCTCTCCCAAGGTCACCCAAGAATGCATTGCAATGCATTCTGGAGCTATTTTGGGAGAGGAAGGGGGAGTCACACGACCTAGAAGAGGCTTCCGGAGCGCGATTTCAGAGTGCTTAAGCAAGAACAAACAGCATTTTCACTCTAAAAAGGTTAAAAAAAAACCTGCTTTCCCCTCTTTTTTTTTCTTTTTCTTACAGTTTTTAACACGGACCCCGGTATCCGTGGGTCTTCGCTATCTGCGGGTGGTGGTGGTGTCTGGACCGGATCCCTCGCGGATAGCGAGGTCTGACTGTATGTCAATTTGTTATAACATTAATTCTGAATGTGTTAGTTGCAGGTAAGGACATCAGGCACAGCTGTGTGTGCAATTACCTGCAACACTGCCTCTTCGCAGGTACTGCTGAAAAGATCACCTCTACTGTGCGAGTGGCGTCTGCCCCTCCTAGACCCATTCGTGTGCTACCATCATCGTGTCCAAGTGCAGACAGCAACAACAGCACGCTGCATCCCTTTTCATTCCTGGCCAGCTTCTGGGTCACCGCAGTGTAGGTCTATTCCCAGGTCGTATGTCATGGCAATCTAGGGAATCTGCAGCCAATTCTGCCACAAAGCTGCTCAAACCTCTTCTGAGTCCAATTAACAACATTGCTTGTGTGTTTAAATCACATCAACCATTCTTACCTTTGAGAGCTCTTCAGTAAATACATTTTGTATGATCTGTGACTGGACTGGCCCGGGGCAGACGTTAGTTATGCATATCTCAGGATATTCAGCAACTTCAGGCCGAAGAGAGTTAAAGAAACCCTAGGAGGCAACAGCAGTATCACCGTTAAAGTGTCAGGACAGACTTGTGCTTCTGCAACAGGAAGAAACTTGATGTACCTTAGAGAGAGACTGGCAACCAAGAATTTCCCAGCAATGCTCATGAAGTTTGAGTGGCAGTAGAAACCTGTCCCCTGCTTCTGCCCCCCCCCCAAATATATTATCTTCATCGGATCCCAGGACAATGGTCTAATAATCCTCACTGAGGTGGCAAGCCTGTGTCTGGGTTGGACAACAGGATGAAGTGCTCCTCCCTTGACAAAGAAAAGAACATTTGTTGTAGGAAGGCTCTCAGTCAGGCAAGCCACCTCCACTGGCCATCTAAAGCACTACAGCCTGGACACAGGCTCAGCGCCTTCGTGAGAACTCGACCTGGGCCACAAGTGAAGCGTTCCAGGGAGGGAGGAAGAGAAAAACACACGCATGACATTCCCAGCCAGCAACAGATTTTATGGGAGGGGATTAAAGGCAGTCGCCTCCAATGTGGACTGCAGCAAATAAGAAAAATCAAAACCCTTACGGTGTTCCTCATGTGCTGCCGCAGCGCACAAGGTGCATGGTAAGGAGGGGAATGATCTGCTTCTTGCTCAAGTGAGTGGGAAGCAGACCGCTGTGACTTGCATTGGCGGCAGGTTGGAGGGAGGCAGCGGTGGCGGCACCCTGGGTTCACCGCTCCCTCAGCCCCCTTCGCAATCTGCCCCGATGCAACCCGCATCAGGCCTCTGCATGGAAGGGCCGCCAGCACAGGTGCCTTGCGCTTCAAATGTCACGCTGGCCTGGCGCCGAGGGAGCCAGCTGGGGCTATTCAAGGGACCAGATTTGGCTCCGAGGTCTCCAGGAGCAGATCCCTACATGACAGGAAACAAAGCAGAAGCGCCACAAATGCGCCACATTCTAAAGACATGGGCAGCCCACCCTATCCCCTCCGCCCCGGCCATGCAGCGTGGGCCACGTGGCCCATGCTGAATCCTATCCGCGGCAGCAGCAGGCTGGAGGTCTCCTCGGGGAAGGGGAAGTTCGTCCCCTTACCTTAGGTGAACCCCCAGCTGCTGAAATGGGGCTACTCAGTTTTCCACCAGGCCTTTAGCTGGCGCAGAACCGAGCAGCCCTGTATTGGGAGAAAAGGCCTGGGAGGAGGGATAGGATAAGGCATGCTACAGCGTTGCTGATCCCTCCCCCCTCCTAGGCCCGATCTGCCCTCCCCCGCCCCATTACACCCCCTCCCTGCACTCCCCTGCGCCACTCAAATTGGTACTTACCCAATTTGCAGCACAGTCCATTGGGCCTGGTACCAGAGGGATGGCGCAGGCCTTCCCGCCAGCACCAGCTACTCTCCAGGTGTCGCAACGCACTTTACAGCGTGTTTGTGACACCCTAGGCAGGTGCAGTGCGCTGTGAGTTGAAAAGCAAGTTTCTCTCTCCAAAGACCCTCAAATGGTTGTCTGGGACGAGAAGAGTCCGCCGAGCAACAAAGGGGCGACATCTGTGAACTGGCATCGTGATCATCCGCCAGCACCCAGCCCCTCCCTCACAAGTCAGAGTCCCATAAAGACTCGATGCATTTGACCTTTTGTGGATTTAAAATTGTACGCTGCTTTGGGAGTCTGCCCCAGCTGAAAAGCAGGGCGCAAGCATCATAAAGCATGCTTAGGACTGCAGAGTCCACAGTCAGAGGCGTCGTGATGGTGGGGACAGTTGGGGCGGTGGGCCGCGGGGGGTGTACCTGCCGCCGGATCCGTTGCTCCGTCCCTCACTGGTTCCTCTTTGTGCAGCCGTTGTTGGCTGCAAGTTTGGCCCTCCCACCCCCACAGGGGTCGTTTGGCTCCAAAAAGGGGTCGAAAAGCGCCGGGGGTGTGTTTCCACGCCGCGGCGGTGCGCAAGGATGACATCATACCCCCCAGGGGCAGGGTGTGTGGCGTCCCGTGGGGGGTGTTGCTGCGGCAACCCCCCACGGGGGGGGGTAGGACCGCTACTGTCCACAGTCCTTTCTAGACGTTTACAAGTTATACACTTATGCAGTTTAGAACGCCATCAGGATGAAGTCTACGTGCAAGAGAGAGGTGACAGTGACAATGAAGCTTTGGGCTGCCAACTCTCTTCTGAATCAAAGACCTTCCTGGCACAAGCCTCAGGATCAGGCCTCAGCAAGCCACAAAAGATGCCAGAGACGATCCTGCGCCCCCCCGTGGGGGGGCCCCAGATTTTTGCCGCCCCCCCAATAAAAAACAAACAAAACAAACACACACACACACACACACACGGGTTTTTCAGATGTCTACGGGCTTTTTTACTGTAATGTTCATGTGTGTATGCTTTGTCCCACTTAGCTTGTGTATCCCGGAGCCTTCGTTCTGCCTGCTTTCGTTCTGTCCAGGCGGCAGAACTCCTGAAAAGCGCCCGTTTGCTCCGTCGTTCTGCGCTTGCGTCGTTCATCTCAGTTAGTGCATGCGTAGAAAGATTGTAACGACGGAGTGCCCTGGAGCGTCGTTTCAATCTTTCTGCGCATGCGCTAACTGAGAAGAACGACGCAAGCGCAGAACGACGGAGCGCCCTGCTCCGGAGCGAACGGGCGCTTTTTAGGAGTTCTGCCGCCTGGACAGAACGAAAGCAGGCAGAACGAAGGCTCCGGGATACACAAGCTAAGTGGGACAAAGCATACACACATGAACATTACAGTAAAAAAGCCCGTAGACCCCCGAAAAAACCGTAAAAATACAAAAACACAAATCGAAACCTAAGTAGTCCCCCGCCCCCCAGGAGCCTCTGCGCCCTCCGCCCAGGGGCCCTGGGCCCCCCGCCCCCCCTTGAGGACGTCTAAGAAAGATGCTTACCTGCAAAGCATGTTTGCTGGCACAATAGCCAGTTGCCAAAGGAGCTCCCATGAGGCCCATCACACTGCTGATAGTGACAATCTTCCCCTTCTTCCTCTGAATCATGTGGTCCAGTACGTGCTTTGTTAAGGAGATGGTGCCCAGGTAGTTGAGCTCCATTATAGCCCTGAAGACCTCAATTTTTGTATCCACAAAGAGGGACCGCTGGGAACGCCCACCGTTGTTCACCAAGACATCGATCTTTGATGGAAAGGAAACAAAGGGAAAAGTTCAGCATTTGCTGCCAGTAGATCTTCCTCCCTTATATCAATATCACTGGTGAAAAGAAACTTTGAAGAAGCTGAAGCAAGATCAAATGGTGAAACCAGCTATTGCTTCATTATGGACCTGCTGTTTGTACCGAGTTAGCAAAAGAGGGTGAGGCACAAGGGGGTGGACCAGCACCAGACAAAAACGCTGACATTATGATCCAAAGAACTGTATGAGGCTTTGGGTTTGAGTTTCTAGAACAGTATCAGACATAGCAGAGAGCATTTAAAATCAGCTTCTGATAGTTATGATAAATTTTATTTGAATTTCCCTCCCCCCACCTTTCCCTGCCTAAAAGGAGGGGCATCCAAAGTGACTTGTAAAGAAAACAGCAGGAATAAAAAGCCAAATGATACATAACAAAAACACAGCAGTAACAGATCTCCTAAAACAAAAAACAAAGAAAGCCACAAAAACCTAAAAAATGCAGAACATTGCACCAACTCAGGGAGAATGAAAGTTCAAAGGCTTGGAGAAAAAGATAAGTCTTTAAAGGGCAGCAAACAAACAAACAAACATGGAGGAGCCCAACCTCATTTCTGGGAGCAGGGAATCCCACACAGCAGGTGCCACAACAGAGAAGGCTCAGTCTCTCATTCCTGCCAAGCCGACTTCTGACGATGGTAGAACATACAAGAGGACCTCCTCCTCCTCAGGTGACCTCAATGGGTGGGAGGAGGCAGTCCTAAGCCATTTAGAGCTTTACAGGTGTTAACCGGCAGTGTGAACTGCACTCAAAAACAAAGCATCAGCCAGTGCAGTCAGCATACCAATCTGGTGCCAGTTAAAAAAAAAACATATGTCGTAATGCTGCACTAACTGAAGTTTCCAGATGGTCTTCAAGGGCAGCCCCATGGAAAGTGGGCTGCAGTATTCCAACCGTGAAATAACCAATGCATGGATCACCATTAACAAGTCTGAGTGACTCAATAAAGGATGCAGTTGGCTCACCACCCTAAGCTAGGCAAAGGCACTCGTGGCCATGGTCAACACCTGGACATCCAGGAGCTGAGCCGGGTCTAGGAACACCCACAAACTGCTAACCTGGTCCTTCATTTTGACAGGACAATATAGTCGTGGCCTTTGATGCCCAGTGCCTGCCCTTAGCCTGATAACCCTCAGGACAGGAGCCCTGGCACCCCATCCTGACCAGTGGCGTTGCTGGAGGTGGGGCGTAACGATACGTTCCGCACAGCGCTGACCTCTGGTACTCACCGGCACGAGGCGGCCCCGCCCCCTCACCTTTGGAGCCATTCAGTGGGGCGAAGGCAACGCACAGGAGACTCCCTGTGTGTTGCCCACTGAATGGCTCTGAAGGTGAGGGGGCGGGGCCGCCTCGTGCAGGTGAGTACCAGAGGTCAGCGCAGTGCGAAACATAGTGTTACGCCCCACCTCCAGCGACGCCACTGATCCTGACCATACAGCAGAAGAGGAACAGGGAAGACTTACCTTGCCAAAGTGCTGGAGAACAGCCTTTGTTGCAGACTCGTGGGAACTCATGTCTGTCAAATCAAGACGCACAATGAGGATGTCTTTGTCTCCTAAGCTGCTGATCTCTAAACGCAAAAAAAAAAAAAGATGGGGGTAAAGAAGAAAAGAGACATCATGTGTTTTTTTTTTTTACAAACAACTGGAATTGCGTTTTTTTCCCCCATTTGTTTGCTTAAAATAGCTCCAAAGATCTCTGCATGCAGTAGCAGGCGGAATACACTGGTCACAGACAAGATATTTCATTTAGGGTAGTTATGGTTATGTGACAGTGGTGTCAGTTTTGAAAGAGAGTAATCAACACCTTAGGAGATACATTCTGATGCAAAAAAACACAATTGTTTATTTAAGTTTTTAGCGACAAAAAAGAGAAATATTCCAATTCACTTTTGTTCTTAATGTAGTGAGACTGACACATGCAAGACATTGGGAAAAAAATAATCAAATAGTTGAAGAGGCTGTGGAATTTGATTAGGCTAGCTAAGGGTTTCTCTTTGGACACACATGTAAGGACACAAAACAAGACCACTCATGTACCTAGAGCTTTCTAGAAGAAAGAGTGGGAAGCTAGCGAGCAAAACAGACTTCTCCATGAAATGAAAATAAATGTCCAGTTGTAAATACAACACATGACCTACGGTGTCATATTTATAATGACTGATCTCAGGAATCCTATTTTTGCTCCAGGATTGTTCTTTAACATAGATAGAACATGCTTAATGCAATAGCCGGGTTCAGATGTCACATGGACCCATGGTTTAATGCAACTTCATGCAGTCTTGTTTAATGGAGGTTTAATGCAACTCATGCAGGTTTAATGCAACTCCATGCAACTTCACCAGCCTTGTCCTCACACACTGCCTCTCCCCTATGCATGTGAGGGGAATCTCTCATGGCCAATCCTGTTACACAAAGGGCAGAAGCACATGCACACCCTGAGGCTTGTGAAAGCTGCACAGAACCAGGATTGTGACATCTAAACAGACCAATATGTTTGAAAGAGGGTCAGGTTCCGTTTTAACAGATTTTGAATAGGTTTACATTCAGACATTATTTTAAACCGGGTTGTCGACACTTTAGATAATGGAAACTAACACGTGTGTGTGTGTGTGTGTGTGTGTGTGTGTGTGTGTGTGTGTGTGTGTGTGTTTTAAAGCATTTTAATCATATCTAGTTTAGCCATCTTGGATCCTAAAACCTGCATCAAAAATCCAAAACGTTGTATTGTTTATTGAAACAATCCAACCAAGCCTTGGAAGAAGATCATCACGTTCTCTGTCCTGTTTCTGCTGCAACCCCACGTTCAAAGCTGCCACTTTGCCAGGGGGTCAGGTGGTTACCCTATCCAAAGCCGAGTTGCTGGCTCAGCTGACAATCCCAAAGGGCCAGGGGTCAATCCCAGACTTTTACTGGATTTGAACTACTGTTGGGACCCAACTGGCTCCTCTGACCCCTCCCCTTTTCCTCAGTTACACATTAGACTGCAAGAGTCCCGAATAGCTCAAGGTCTGTTAATGATGAACTCTTTGAAGACTAAACCAAGCAGGCCTGTACTCTGTTTTGAAAAAATACGAGTTCTGTAGTCCAAGCCTGTCATTGCACAACGACAACCTTTGCCCCACATACTGTCCATTACGGTGAATTTGGAAACAACCAAGTTGTGCCCAAATGCTACTGCTGGAAGTAGCTCTGTTATCCCCTCTTCTCTACTTAGGTTCCAGGAAAGGAAAAAAAAAAAAAGTTGGGCTCAGGTCAATTTCCCAGAGGGTAAATTCTGCTTTGAGCTTTGAGCCATGTCGTTGCATATTAACAGGGCAAAACTAGGATGACTACTGTACTATATATACAAACAACAAGGAACAATAAATAGAGCAACAGATGAAGTACTGGGATTTGAACCTCCACTGAGTCTCAGCTCAGCCAAAATGTTCACAAGCCAACCTTGTCTAACCACTGTTCTTCAACCTTGGGGTCGCCAGGCCTCGTTTCTGGGGTTCTGGGGCCGTGCTCAGGCTCTTCCAGCCAGGGCCCAGTGCTGTGCTCGGGCTCCTTCAGCCGCTGCTGCCGCCGGGCTTTTTCCCCCTCCAAACAGGAAGAATGAAAGGTGAAAAGACTCATGGGATTGTAGTCCTTGTGAGGGCTACTTCAATGGAAAGACATCAACCCCCATAAACCCCTTCACTTTCACTCTTCTGTTCTGTTTGGAGGACGAAAAAGCCACCGCAAAGCAGTTTAAACTTGCTTAAACCTTGAGATTAAACCTCGTCCTGCTGAGCTCGGTTGCCGCTGGTGAAGGGCTCCTTTGGCTGCCTGGAGGAGCACTTGCCCAGCGGTGGCACCGGCAGCTTCATCCTCTCCTTTGCCAATCTTTTTTCCAGGCACAACAGCTGGCTGGGCAAGGCTAAAGTAAAACAGAACAACCATGTAAGAGGAGCTCTACTGGATTAGACCTCAAGTCTATCTAGTCCAGCATCCTGTTCCCATAGTGGCCAACCAGATGCTTCCAGGAAGTAGGTGGTGAATGCGATCCCTTCCCTCTGGTCGGGAAGCCCGTTTGCATGGTGTATATATATGGCACTGGCTTGCCCACTATTATGATCTCTGTAACCTGTACATCCACGAGAAAGGCTTCACCTTGGGTCTGTATTGATAGCGCCATTGTGGCTGACACCTGACCTCACCCAGGCAGAGCAATAGGCCAGGAGGAAAAGACCATCAGTCTGCTAGCTCCTACCCGACCATTGGTCAAGTCCATAAGAACATAACACACAAGAAGAGCCCTGCTGGATCAGGCCAAAATATCTCACAGTGGTCCACCAGATGCCTCAGGGAGTGAGCACTCAAGACAACAAGATACCCGTATCCTGTTGCTACTCCCTTGCACCTGGCATTTAGGGACAGGCTACCTCTAGACCCCAGAGGTTGCATATAGTCATCATGGTTTGTAACCTGTGATGGACTTTTCCTCCAGAAGTCTGTCCAATCCCCTTTGAAAGGCATCCAGGCCTTCAGGTGCCATCACCTAAAGGAGTTCCACAGATTAATTACACGCTGGGTAAAGAAATATTTCTGCCCGACTATGGCCAAGGGGAGGTTCTGAGGACTGGGCTTGGGTTTCCCTCTGTTGAAGGAGCCAATAGGAAAAGGAGACTCTTGATGCAAAGGAAACGTTCTTCCACTAAGCTATACACAGGCAGAACCCGCATACGCTAACAAATGCATGCCAAGGTTTGCTCTGCAGTTTTGGCATTGAAACCCACCTTGGAAGAAACACAAAGGCAGTTCTTTAAAAAGTCAGACAAGCTTTTGGAACTATGACATCCTACCAAGACACTTCTTCTTCACTCTCTCAAGTTCATTCTCTCTTCTGGCTGAGAGCACCAGCAGCGATCCGATCTTGGCCAGCTGGTAGGCCAGCTCCTCTCCAATGCCACTCGAGGCTCCCGTCACCCAGACCACTTGTCCAGCCAGCTCCTTTTCTGCGAGGAGTAAGAGAAACACAAAACAGGTTACAGGAATCTCTTTAGGAGGGATCCACAATTTCAGTGGGTGGGTTTGTGCAAGAGACGAAGGATTTCTCTCCACAAAGGCACTATTTGGCGATGACGGCTTGACCGTCAAAGTTGCTCAGGCCTTGAAGTTAACTGCATGCAAAGGAAGAAAAAACAACCCAACCACAGATGGTTTGTACAGCAGACAATCTCCCCAATGACCTTGCCAGCCTCCAGTGCAGATAGTTGCCCAAACTGGCCCCAAACTTGCTGTGTCAACAGAGAAAATGGATCTTGCTGTGTCAACAGAGAAAACACTCTGGCGGTCACTGCATTTGCAGGGTTTACAAGCAGTGAGACAAACACAGAGATTCCTGGCTAAATCGCTTCTCTTTAGCAACCAGAGATAGAGCTTTAGGTTCCATTTGCTCTTGAAACAGAAGGCGTTTTGCCTCATGGGTTCCCAGCTGCCAACAGGCCTTTAAAAAAAAGTCTACCAACATCACACATGGAACCAAGGCTGCGTTTGTTTTTCTAATGGCAACTAGGAAGAAGTGACATTTCTAGCATGCCTCTAGCATGCTTCTAAGTGGGTCATTTTAAAAACGACAAAATGGCGTCTTACTTTCGTTCAGGGTGCTTTTGCGGCATTAAATATTTATTTACAAGAGCTGGATGGAAATCCGAAGATGATTAAGTGTTGCTATAAGCCACCTTAGCTGTTTTGAATGAATCCTGGTAGACATAAGCTTCTGCTGAAAAGATCACTCTTATTTCCTGGTCCCTCATACTATATCTCCCAAGCTCCTTTGCAGCCAAGCAGCCTTCCTATTGGTGCATGAGGCCGCCATCTTTTCTAGCTTCGAGCTCGGAGTTCAAACTGCTAGTGTGGCGAGCGTGCTAGAAGCTAAAAAAAAAAAAAAGGAGAAAATAAACAGCTCTCCTGTGCTCCTAGGGCTGGAAGGTGAAAAACAATCACAGCCCAAGTTAAACCAGCTCAGCTGTACTGTTGCAGGCTAAAGTAAGAGGCATCAGCTTCAGCAGAAGCCACAAGGTCTGCGCAAGAGCTCAGGGCAGAGCTATACAGTCAGCAAAACTGCAGGGGTCAGCAGGAACTATACTTACACTAGAAGACTACCAGCAGGGGATCATATTTTTTAGCAGTACTGCCTCTACTAAAACTCTCTGCACATAAGAAGGAATAAACCTAGCATATTGGGAAGAGGCTGCCATTAGAACTCTCTCGCCCACAAAACTACTTTTCTATACGCTTGAAAAGGCTTTTTAAAACATATGAAAGGGGATTCAAACACTTAAACCTCCACCCAGAGGCGTCACTAGGGTTTGCATCACCTGGTGCGGGAGGTCAGCGCGTCACCCCCTTGCACCGGGTGATGCACCAGGGAGGGGCGACACGCGATTGGGAGCCGAAACTGGAAGTGGCTTCCAATCGTAGCTCAGACCTGTTCGGTGGCCCTCTCTACAAGCCTCCCTTCATAGCAAAGAGGGGTTCAATGTTCTTCCAAGCTTGACCTCACCCTATAGCAGGGGTGGCCAAACGGCGGCTCCTTAGCCACATGCGGCTCTCCCGAAATATGTTGGCTGAGCTCCTTTTTGCATCACAATTAATATAAAAGGTAAATAAGAATTTTTCAAGCTTTATAATTATTTACCATGTATAAACTGAGAGTCCACTGGATTAAAACGTAAGTTTAATGTTCATGGTGAGTAAATATATTTATTTATTAACATGAAAGTGGTGATAAAAATAATCATACACGTTCTCTCACATTAAAATTAACAATTTATTTTTTAAAGGTTTTCAGAAGGAAATTATTCACAGCAGGATAAAAACCAGGAAAACAAAACGCGAACGGTATAATTGCAAGTACCTGATTATCAAACCACTTATTTTGAACAGATTGCCATTTTTTTGTGTTTAAGGGTTCAGCTTAGTTAAGGTTCAAGGCAACCAAGAGATTTTATTTATTTTTTGCTCAGGTTCAGTTGCAATCATTTGAAAAAAACCTTCCTGAACTGGTTTCAGTTCAGTTTTAGTTTGACACCCTAAAGTTCAACACTCCTTAGAAATAGAGCTCCCTTTGAACAGAGAGGAACAGGGACATTTCAAGACAGAATAAAAACACTCAGCTTGTGGCTTTTCTAATCAGAGATTTGTGGGTACGTGAGAAAGTCCCTCTAGAATGTTTTGAAAGTACCGTATTGGTCTGAGTATAAGACTCACTTTTTTCTCCTAATTTAAGTTTTTTAACTAGGGGTGCGTCTTATAATCAGGCTGTTGCAATTTAATGCCAGTGATTTAATTAATTTTTTTTAATAGCACCAAACTTTAATAGCACCAAACTTTAAGGGTGCGTCTTATAATCAGGTGCGTCTTATACTCGGGACAATACGGTACTATGAATTGTACAACTAAGCAGTTCAATAGTCAAGGAAGGGGCAAATCCAAAGGTTTCTCATCCAACCACCCCCACCATCCATTCCATCCATCCATCCCCCAATCAGTCCCACACAAACACTTGCGACTCTCAGCCACTTTCTTCCAAGCTGAGATACAGGCAAATGGTTCTTTAACCTTCTCTTCCTCAGGAGGTATAGGGGCATAAGGGCCATACTACACATGGACAGTGGAGGAAAATAAAGCCCCTTACCCCCACTGCAACTTTGCCAGGTTTCATAGCCCCATCACACGCTGTACACACACACACACACACACACACACACACACACACACACAAGTTCCTGAATATTGGCAATTATTGGACAGTGTTTCTCCCGAGCAAAAAGAACGCACTGGGCTGATGCTTGAGCATCATGTTGTGGAGGACATCCTACTAGAGTGGTGGATATATGATTTGGTGTGGGCCAAAGCTTTTCTGGGTGCGTGCACTTCCAGTTCCTTACATTTAATTGCATATAAAGGCAATTACTGGCCTGGGGGCAGCACGTGATGGGCAGAGTTTTGGTGCAAAATCAAGGTGTAGGGTCAGACATGATGCTAGGGCGTTTTGTCGGGGTCAGCATCCCAACTCTCAGCTCCCGATTCCTAAGGGTTGACTAGGAGCATCACATGCTAAAGCACATTTCACAAAACCAAATTTGGGGGCTGGAAAACGATGCTATTGCACCTCCAAGGGTGCAAAGTCTTTCTGCCTCTGCTGTGCTACCGTAGGACGAGTGGCATGCTAGATTTTACTTTCGCCGTGTTCTAAGTGTCATAGTTCTTAAACGGGAATGACTCCAGCCCACTTGTGCTCAAAGGAACCACACCACCTCCCCCCCCCCCAAACCCTGGTGCCAAAGCATACAGCCTGCCAGCTCAGACTTCAATCAGAGCAGATAGCAGGCACTCCAAAAGGCCTTGTACAAAAAGTGTTTTACTACAGCTGTGCAAGATCGTGACTCACAGCATTGCACACTGTGGTGACCTATGCCCTAAATAACAAGGGACGCAACGCAGCGTGCCAAAGCTCCAGCCCAAACGAGGGAACCTTCTTCCCTCTTCTAGGAAAATGTGACGGGTGGGGTTGGGCTGCGCTGGCTCTGAGTCACTCAAACAATGCACACTGGGAGGCCCCGTGCCCTAAATAACACAGGAGGCAATGTCTTCATTTTGACACATGTATGGTAGGTAGCGTTTCTTTCAGGGGACAAGAAAAAATTAAGTCTTTGCCAATGTAAGAGAACAGGAAGCAGAAAACCATAGTACTGGCCAATCATGACTGCCTCCCCCCCCCCCGCCCCCCATATCTCACCCAGTACTGTGATCTCTCCAGCCTTCTTCCAGCTACTGGGTAGAAAATGCAGATAAAACAGGGATGAATTCAAGACTGTAGTGTTGTTGTGGAAGACATTTGTATTCTGAGGAGTTAGTGGTATGGTCAGTGTTCAGTTGTGGCCTAGAACAGGGGTTCTCAACCTGTGCTACGGGTACCCCTAGGGGTATGTGGACCTTTTGCTGGGGGTACGCCAAGCTCTGCCCCTTATCTGCCCCATCAGCATCTAATTAAGTGTTAATTAACATGGATTTTAAATTTTAATTATTTTCGGAGCCCTTCTGTCTCTCTGATGTTGTTTTTGGGCTTATTTTTGTACTTTGGAAAATGTACTTTGGTGGGGTAGAGGAGGGAAGAGCCTGTGTGTGTGTGTGTGTGTTTGTGTGTGTGTGTGTGTGTGTGTGAGAGAGAGAGAGAGAGAGAGAGAGAGAGAGAGAGGACATTTTTCACATTTAAAATTGTTTTAGTACTTTTTAATTTAACAATTAATTACCTAATTAATTAATTGATTAATCCAATTAATTTGCAGTTAATTAGCAGGGGGTTCTTCAGAAAATTGGACAGTGATAGGGGGTACCCAGGCCTCCAAAGGTTGAGAACCCCTGGCCTAGAATAACACGGCTGCCCCACTGGCACGTTATTGCCAGGTTATATTATTTATTATTATTTATTATTATTATTAACAGCATTTATATACCGCTTTTCAACAAAACGTCTACAGCCTGTTTCCACGTAGCATCTGTACTTTTCCTATGCCTATGAACATGCTGACTGTTCTTTATGCTCCTCAGCTTGGGGGGGGATAGATACTGGATCTCTCAAAGGAATGTAAGTAAGATAAGGGGAACTGGGAAAGAGCAGACAGTACTGTGCCTTTTTCCAGTATAAAGAGAGAGTCCTAAAAATCCCCGGTGAGTCGTTGACCAGGTCTGCACCTGGTGTTTCAGAACCTTGGCCCACAAAAGTTCGTTCGCTGCTGCCTGAGCGACTCTCAGCGACTGATGGTTGTTGTCAAATATTGCTTTGCTTCTTTTAGAGCTCAAGCCTATGCAGAGGTCTCCTCAGAAAAGTCCAATTCTAGTCAATGAGGCTTACTCTCAGGTAAGTGTGGACAGGATTGCAGCCTGTCTGTCTTTACTGTGACATCTAATAAACCATCATTTATCGAATACCTCGTCTCAGTGGGCAATTGTGCTTCACCCAACTGCAGAAAGAACCCTTGTCCATGGCAAGCCAAGCCAAAGGATGTGTCTACATTACAGACGTCAACACTGAAGCCTGACCCACATCGCACGATTTCCGGCGCGTCATAGACGCGCTAGGCGCTATGCTGAGCTGTGCGGAGGTGTCTGGTTACCATTGCGGAGGCGAGCTGAGCTGATGCAATCTCCCGATTTCCGGCGCGTACATAAAGTCCTTTGCCCAAGTTTTGAGGGGGTTGCTTTGCGGAGCTACTGCAGCCAACCAATCGGATGAGAGGGTGGGATGAAAGGGGCTGTCAATCAATCAGAACTCACTGGAGTCTCCGATTTCTCATGGATCCATTTCTCCTTCTCACAAAAGTTAGCAAGATGAATTCTATTCCCGGCACAAATTGTTTTATTAATTTTCTCTCCTTCTTGCCCCTCTCTCTCTTCTCTCGTGTATTTGTACTTAACCAATCACCGCTGCGCTTTCTAAGAAGGCGAGACAACAGGAGTGACAACAGGCGGGAAGACACTCCTCAGAGGCAGAGGCCTCCGCGCCAGAGCTCGTGCAGTGTGGGTCGGGCCTTAATCGGCATTTCCTCTCCCTAGTGAACTCCAGAGGCAGCCGTTCTTCAATGGGAGCTATGGATCTCTAATGGAGAATTCTCACTCAACTGCAAATCCCTAGATTTTGGGGGGAGAAGCCAAGTCAGCATAAAACTAATACAAGGCTACCTGTGAAAATATTGTAACATTGCTTGCACATGGGGAAGTCATGTGGTGGGGGCTCCCTTCACCCCTGACAGCGAGTGGCCTAACCTAACTGACAATAAGAGACCCTACAGTCCTTGTTAGATACACTGTTCCTTCGTACACACGCACTCCACCAGTCACAGATAGCAAAATGCTCGTTTCTTGACAAAAGCAAAGACGTCAACACCCAACCACCCCACATGGTTGGAATGTTGCAGACTATAGTCCACAAAAACATCTGCTGAGATAAATGGGCTATTCGTTTTTAAGCTGACATGAGACTGTTGCTTTTGCTGCAAGAGGGAGACAGCTATGGCTCTAGACATTCACATCAGGGAAAGAGGGCGTTTCTGTAGATATCATGCCTGGTGAGGCACAGATAGCAACACATCAACAACCAACGGATCTGCCCAGAAGCAACTGAGCAACCCAAATGTTGGATTTATTTGCAATTTGTTGACAGTCTGATTACAGTAAACATATGTATACCTCTGACTGGGTAGTGTATGTATGTCTGTGTGCATGTGTCTTCTTAAACTCTCTCTCTCTCTCTCTCTCTCTCTCTCTCTCTCTCTCTCTCTCTCTCTCTCTCTCTCTCTCTCTCCCCCCCCCCCCCCATTCTTGGTCTCAACTAGGTAGCAAGGGAAGGGGTGTGGGATACAGTTGTTGGGGAATGAGCATGCAAGTGGGGAGAGTTGTGGTTAGTTCTATTAAAACTGTTCTAACCTGCAATCTGTAACATATGTAACGCAACTATATGGAAAAAAAGAAAAACTAATTCACTTTTAATAATCAAAGAATAAAGGTTTTTGATTTAGAAAAAGGCAGACGAGACTGAGGGGAGAGGACACAATGACTGCCTGCACTAGAGAATCTATCATGTCCGTCCGTCCCCCAAAATGAGCATGCAACTTACTGTTTTTAAAAGCACATATGCAAACACATTTCGCCTTTCACAGATGCTTACAAAGCTTCTGGCTTCGGCGTTTGGCATTTGGCCCACTGCCTTTCCATTTCCAGATTTCCTCCAGTCAGGAATGTACAGCAAGGCGGTGGTAGAATTACAGTATTTAATCTTTCTGGATAGACCTGCCAAACTGATTCATGTAACGTTTCCCTTAACACACACACACACACACACACACACACACACACACACACACACACACACACACACACTTTAATTATCCCTTTGTTCACACTACCAAGACAAATTAAAGATCAATACAATGGTGCATGTTTTATTGTTTGGGTGTGTTTTGCCCGTTTTCTCTACATTAAAGTCTGGATTCCAGTTAGGACGAAAACCGGAAGTGGTTGTAATCGCCACAGAACGGGGCAGTGCCTCCCCGAACCCTCCGGAGGGCTGCAGGACCCCTGGTAAGTGTTTAAAGTACTTTTTTTCAGCGGTGGCAGCAATCCCCGGAATCACCGTTGCCATGCTGTGCCCGCCCCTTAAGGTGGCAGGGGACAGCATCCGGTTCTCTTGGTGGGTCGCAACCCACCAGTTTGAGAACCGATGCTCTTGACCATCATACTTCCTCCTAACAGTGGAATTAAACCCAAAGGCCTATTTCTCTATTTTGTCCACAACTGTAAAACTTGTTGTGGACAACATTGTTTTTTCTTTCAAGGGTGGGCTTGTTTTGCAGCCGGGTGGTGGTGCTGGTTCCTGTCAGAGGGAAGCAGGTTTTTTTATGCAGGGATGGTTCATGAGGGAGAGATGGTGCTGCCATGGGGGGTGATGGGTCGAGGAAGATATAGGGATCACTGCCACACACACAAAAAAAATTTCAGATGCAATTTGCAGACTTACCGGGGGTCCTGGAGCCCTCCAGAGGGTTTGGGGAGGCCTGCGGAGCAGCAATCTGAAGCCTGGGGGGGGGCTGCAGAGGGTAGCGCAGGCCTCCCTGAACCCTCCAGAGGGCTCCAGGTCCCCCGGTAAGTCTACCAATTGCATTTTAAGAAATTGTTCTGAGGCAGCCACAATCCCCAGGATCGCCGTCGCCGTGTGGTCCCCACCCCTTAAGGGGGCAGGGAACAGCTTTTGGTTCAAATGGTGGGTCTCAACCCACCACTTTGAGAACCCCTGGTCTATCATGATACTGATCCCCCTTACTGGGTGCTCCATCCAGCAGCCCACCAGGTTCAAGTATCTCCTCCTTGTGATGCTGAATGGAAGAGACAGAATTGAGATTCTGTTGGTGTACTGCCTGCCTCGCGGCCCAATAGTCTCCCTGTCTAAAAGGAGACTATTCCTTTTGGACCCTCTGCAGTTTTCGACACCATTGACCAGGATGTCCTTCTGGGCAGAGGCGCCGCTACGGTGGGGGCGGTATATAAGTTCCACACAGTTCTACTCTGCGTTACGAAGTGGCCCCGCCCCCTCGCCGTCAGAGCCATTCAGAGATGTGAAGGCAATGCGAAGGAGACCCGTGCAGGGGAGAATGAAGGAGCTTTGCCTTCACCGCTCTGAATGGCTCAGAAGGCGAGGGGGCGGGGCCACTTCCTAACGCAGAGTAGAACTGTGCGGAACTTATATACCGCCCCCACCGTAGCGACGCCTCTGCTTCTGGGTTGGCTTTGAGGCTCTCCTTGCAGTGGTTCTGGTCGGTTCTTTTGGGCTGGCAGATTCCAGGAGGGAGCTGCTCCCTACAAAAACCTATCTATGTGTCCTAACACATCTGTGGCCTTTTTTGCTTGTTTTTGCTGCTAGACGGACATGGCTACAGTTCTGAACGTTGCTCCTAGCCAAGTTCACCGTACTCCCTTACTGGTTTTTAGATGCCAAGTCAAGCAGGCCCTCTTCTTCCCAGTTCCTCCCATTACTGTACCTTCCATTTCTCCTGCTCTGATCACAGTTATTATTATTATTACTTCAGTATTTATATACCGCTTTTCAACAAAAAGTTCACAAAGCGGTTTAAAACAGACAAAATCAAATGATTAAATGGCTCCCTGTCCCCAAAGGGCTCACAACCTAAAAAAGATGTAGAACATCACCAGCAAACAGCCACCAGAAAAGACACTGTGCTGGGGTGAAAGGGGGGGGCAGTTGCTCTCCCCCTGTTAAATAAAAGAGGAGCACCCATTGAAAAAGTGCCTCTTGCCCAGTTAGCAATTGCATAGGATTTGAAAGTGTTTTAATACACTTTCTTAGCCACCTTTCATCAAAAGGTGGAGTATAATTAATAAATAAAAACACCCACCTGTCGGCATTCAGCAGAAATTGCTTCCACTATCCCTGGCAGACAAACACAGGAACCCAGCCAGAGAAGGCCAGTGAAATCCTGTTAATTGTAGCTCAAGGCTGATCCGAACAGGGCTGCAACCTAGACTGCCTATTATCTGATAAAGTTACAACCACATCATAATCACACCTCAGATTTACACACACACACACACACACACACACACACACACACACACACCCTTTTTCAAAAAGTTGCCCTCCATCTCACATCTTTTGGGAGTCTCACTTGGACCATAATAAACAGAAAGCTAATTTAGACAGTTTGCACCGGTACTCTGTGTGAAGGCAAAACTATTTGCTTGAACAAACTTCAGTAAATGTTACTTCAGTTTTCCAGAATTTGGGGCTCCTAGAAAAGTCATTTTTGTTAGGAGTCAGACTTCTCTCTTTTAGCAAGTTGTTTTGTGGAAATTGTACGCCTGGGCGCGGTGACTCTGGCGGTCATTTCTACTCTGAGGACTTCTAGAGGGGTGGCCAGTCTGGGTAGGTCTGTTGCAGCAGCAGCAAAACGACAGTCTTGTGTGGCACCTGAAAAACTAACACATTTACTGGGGCAAAAGCTTCCATGGTCTACTACAATCCATTTCATCAGATGCTGCAACCGTTGGGTTTGTTTCCTTAGTGCCGTTACACTCTCTGCAGCTTTTGCTGTGAAGCTAAAAACCTTCGCGCGAGATCCAAACGCAGCAATTAAAGCGTTAACTGCACTGAATTCAGCGGGCCGAGGGGAACGAGCCTTCTCGTCGCCTCCTTTCTTACTAAAAGAAAAGCGAGTTACCGAGCAAGCAAGGATCTTCTTCGGACGCGCCTCTCTCTTCTTGCCAACTGCCATGACCTGCTCAGAATCGCCCTCTCGTCGTCGCCCTACCTACTGACCTCACTGGACGGTCAAGAAGGGGCGACCCAACGTCCCAACCAGCCCCGATCGGACGCTGGGAAGAAGAGCTGCTGCCCACTTTCCCCAGGCGGCGGCACAAGCCTGCCGGGAGCGCCTCCGGAGGAGCGCAGGGCCAGTCGCGCCCGCCCCGACGGTCGTCCTGCCACGTCCCGCACCGCACAGGAGCGAGGGCGGCGCCCCCAGCTCGACACTCACCCGGCTTCTTGCCTCGCCATTCTGCCAACAGCAGGGTGAGGTCGCCCTCGGCTCGGAGCCAGCGGATGAAGCCGTAGACCAGGGCGCTGATCACGGACCCCCAGAACAAGAGGCACGGCAAGCACAACTCCATTGCGAGCGAGCGAGCGAGCGGGAAGTAGGGGACGGGCCCCGAGGGCTGTCCTTATGAGGCAGCAGGCGGCGGGCTGGGAGGAGGCCGCCTGCCCTCTCCGTCACCTCCGCCTCCCCTGCAGGGAGTGGCCGCCTGGCTGTGCTTGCCGAGGGCGTCCCCCGCCGCCGCGGCCAGGAAGACGGGACTGGCTCGCTCCGGCTTCTTGCCGCGCCTCGCCCCGCTCGGACAAGGGCGGCTGCTGCGCTCCTCTGCCTTGCCCCCCGCCGGCGTGGCGCAAACTGCTTTGGGCCTGGGGAGCGCTCCAGCCCCACATTTCTCCAGAGACCCGTTGCAAGGCCGTGGGGCAAGTCCCAGTCGCTCAGCCTTGGTTGCTGGCTTGCAAAGTGGGAATAAAATAGTAGCCCCCCCCCCTCGCGCGCTCGTGCTAGAGCAGGCACGCCAGGCCCCGATCACTTGACCCACTCGGTACACGTAGGTAGAGTAGCAACAGTACAGCCCCCCCCCCACCCACCCCCAAGAACCGACCAGACTTGTTGCCAGTGGACCCTAAAGACAACAGGTGGGGCAGGCATGTCAAATACTGCCCGCCCAGACGTGCCATCTTCCCCCTGCCTGGATTGGATAAGGAAGTGAGGCGGAAAGGAAAGTGGTGGCGCCCCACTCTAACCTACACTCTCCTTCACACTTCCGCTCTGTCCTCTTGCTTTTCTTGTCCAGGAAAGGGAGCAGGCAGGCTGGCACCCCCACCAATGAAGTGAGAGCCTCGCAGATGGGCTGACCCAGACAATGGGGATATCAGAGCTTTTCAAGGGATCGGAGGCCATTGGAAAAAGTTCACAGCTGATTAGATCAGGGCCAGCTTGAAAGGCTTGGCAGCTTGAGTGGATCCTTAAGAAGGGACTGGCATTCTTTCATGTTCTCTGTTAAGTTAAATGGAACATGCTTAGCATTAAATTCTGAAATGGCAGGCAGCACCCCAATCTCTTGTCCTCAAGAGAGGTGAAGGCAGCACGTGTGTTAAATGCCAAATGGGGTGGCCTTTGGCTGTTTCCTACTGGGGCTAGGTGGTTGGAGAGCGAGCAGCTTTGTGGAGTACCTGGTGTGGGTTCTAGGCCTGCTTCCCCTTCTTCTTTTGTTCCTGCCATGGGTATTTCTGGCCAGTCATACAAAAGGTTCATGCCTTGCTAGTTAAGGCCACTCCAACTCCTCTTGCCTTTCCTGGCTAATCCACCCTGCCTCTTTGTGCAGTGAGCTACCAGCTACCTGGTTTGCCTGAGTGCTCTTGAGGCTCCCCTTGTGACTTGTGTCCCAGGTTCATTCCAGCTGGTTAATGCCTCCATGGGGACTTGAACCCTCACCTTGGAAAGACGTGTGGGTTTGTTTCACATGGCTGCCCGCTTCCTGAGGAGCTATCTTTCTGCTCTTCCTCTGCTGTGGTCAAAAAGGTATTCCTTGGATGTGTGTGGGTGGGAGGGAGAACATAAGAAGAGCCCTGCTGGATCAGGCCAAAAGCCCATCTAGTCCAGCTTCCTGTATCACACAGTGGCCCCACCACATGCCACAGGGAGCACAAGACAACAAGATAACCTGTTTCCCGTTGTCACTCCCCTGCACCTGGCACAGAGAAAACCCACTTCTAAAACCAGGAGATTGCTTATGGCTTGCTTATGGATAAGGGGACTTGAACCCTGTGTGAACCCCTTTGCTTTTGCCCCTTTTTTTGCTGATGCCACTGTAGCTCCAGTAGGAGGTGGGGGTGGTGTGACACCCTTCTGTCATGCTTTATGTGGATGGGTGGATGTCTGTTCCTCCTTGGGGCATCTCCTCATGGTTGGCAGGGGTGCTGTTGCTCTGTTGCTCATTCCCAGTGGCTGGCGGGGGGGGGGATCGCTCCAGTGTTGGCTGCCCATTGGCCCTGCACCTACCCCCACCCCCCTGCTCCTTTCATGCCCATCTTGGGACTGGGTGGATGCAGCGATTGGCTCCTTGGACATCATACTGATGAGGCATCAATGTCAGGATGCTGCTGTGTGGTGACAGGCTGTTTCCAAGGATGCTGTTGGCATTTCTGGAAAGGGCTGCACTGGCATTCCTGGGGGTGCTGTGTGTGCCAGTTTTCCTGGGAGGGCTGCACTGGTGTGGCATTGCTGGACGGACTTAGGATATGGCGAATGTTGCACTGGCATCCATGCAACATTGGCGCAACATCCAAATAGGATTGGGCCATAAGTTGCATTTGTAAGCAACCGTGTGTTGGAGCACTTCCAGCACGGGAAAGCCTCAAAGCAGGAACAGCGGCTTTGTTTTCCCAAGCTTGTTTTCAGCGACAAATGTTGTTAACAAGTTAAAGAACAACCGCAGCACTTTGTCCTTGCTAGTACTGGTATGTTTTGAGTCATTTTTTCTATTTGGGCAAACCACTCAGCTTTGGCACCAAATCACTTTCAGATGCCATTGGTCATCCTTCCTAAAGCCTTCCAAAGTCTTACAGAACCCCCTCAAAACCTGCTGGTGTGCGGACAGGCATAGTCCTGACTTGACTTTAGTTTTCCTATACTGGTACTCAGGAGCCCCACAAACACATAGTTTAGTTTGGCATGTCACTGTAAACTGACCAGCATAACACGTCGAGCACGTTAAAAAGTCATTTAAAAATGGGGGGGGGGAGAGAAAATAGTAATTTCAGTAATTCGGTTAATATGGAGACATGAAATAATGGACCTTTAGATGAATATGTCTCCATGTTCTTGGGAAGGACACCTTTGAAACTTTCTAATCCCCCCCCCCCCCAGGTTGAGATGTGCATGTGAACATTATTAAATGACTGGGAGTTGCTAACTCTATAAACCAAAATATAGTACCAAAACTTTATCTGATGGATTAACAGCCCAATCCCTACAAAAGCATCCAGCGCCAGAACGAGCGTTCCAGCGCCGGAAGCAGTCGCGAACATGCCGTAAAGCACGTTCACGACTACTTTCGAGCAGGGAAGGCCGGTGCAGAGGCGATGACGGAGCTCCTGCTGGCCGCTGGACCCAGGTAAGACAAGATCCGGCAGACGGGGGGGGGGCGGATCGACGGAGCCGGGAGGGTGGCCATTGGCCCTGGTGGCCCGGGAGGGGGTGGGGGATGGCCTTCGGCTGGCGGAAATCCAAGGAGGCCGATAGGTCCTGGTCCTGGTTACACTCGGGGAAGGGGATGAGCGTCCCTTTCCCCGAGTAGACCTCCCGCCGGCAGCCACGCTGGCTGCCGGTGCACAGGATCCTGTCGGCGGCCCTAGGCAGGATTGCGCTGTAAGAGTGGCATGTAGGTGGAAACAGCAATTTATTTATTTATTTATTTATTTTCCACAATTTTTTTTTACCGCCCTTCCTCCAAGGAGCTCAGAGTGGTGTACATATTTCCTCCCCTCCTTTTTGTCCTCACAACAACCCTGTGAGGTAGGTGGGGCTGAGAGAGAGTGACTGGCCCAAGGTCACCCAGGAAGCTTCGTGGCTGAGCAGGGATTTGAACCTGGATCTTCCAGGTCTAAGTCCGACTCCCAAACCACTATACCATCCTGGCTCCTTGCATCCAGGTGCACCAAGGGCTGGATCAGAAAATGCACTGAGCTGCTCACATGGTAGGGGAGCAAGAGCTCACCTTCCCCATGAATGAATTCATCTGTAATATGGGTGTAACCATGATTCACTATTTCAGGGTGGTCACTGATTAGCCTCATCAGCTCTTGCAAACTATGCCATTTTGAAAATAACAACCAAGTTCTTTCTTACACAGTGTAGCAGGGGTGTCAAACCCATTGCATGCAGTGGGCCGAATAGCATTCATTGCGCCTGCTGAACGCCGGAAGTGATGTCATTACACAGGTGATGACCAGAAATAAGCACTTTTTTTCTCACTTAGGAACTCATTAGCTGCAAGTGGCAGAAGAGAAAATATGCAAATCTTGATTATATTTTCAAGATATGGGAGCGTCCGATTATCACGCGGGCCGCCCTTTCAGCAGTGCTGTTTCTGCCAAGGCATCACTTCGCAGCTCAGCAGTGAAAAGGTGCTCTGCACAGTAATGCCTCAGCAGAAGCAGCGCTGCTGAAAGGGCGGCCCGCGTGATAATCGGACTCTCCCAGCACATCCAAAGCTCCTCTCTCACCCCTCTTGGTCTGCCTCTTCCCCTGTACTGTTCCTCGCCTTCTGAGGGCATTGTTGAACAGGGTCCCAGTGGTCCTGTAGTGCAAAGTTTTCTCCGTGTATGTCAGCAATGCTGCAAATTAAAATGTGCAGAGTAGCCAGCTGAATAAGATTTAGAGCCCTTCTGTTATGCTAATGCACCTGTTAAACATTAGCCTGAAGCAAAACAAACCAAAATCACAGAATTTTGCAGAAAAAGCAGAACTTGAACTAATTTATGCTTCAAGCCCATCTCAGAAAACTTTTGCCCACCATTTAGCCATGTCCCATGGGGTCAAACCACATATGATGGTAATCATGATCCTGTGAATCTGTCTTTCTTCTTTTAAAGAAAAAAACCCACAAGGATTGAGTCTGGAGGTTTAACCCTTTTCTCTTGCACCATTCTCCTGATTAAAATCATCCACAGGCACAGCAGGTATTTGCCCTGGGAGGGAAGCTGCTATTAGTGCCCCTATAGTTGCTGGTTTTTTTCTTCTTCTTCTTTTAAAGGAAGACTTTAAAAGTTTAAAAGACTTTAACAAGTTGAATGTCATATGTAGTTGGATCCACAGACATGTCTTCTGGCCCCAACACCCTGCAGTTGCTGCCCACGACCCAATCAATCACTCAATCACTCAATCAATCAATCAATCAATATTTATGTATATGGTCAAAAACCAGCAACAGTTACAAAACAACATTTTTGTTGTTGTTCAGTCATTAAGTCGTGTCTGACCCTTCGTGATCCCATGAACCATATCCCACTAGGCCTTCCTGTCCTCCACTATCTTCCTGAGTTCGCTCATTTTCATGTTCGTTGCATCGGTGATGCTGTCTAACCATCTCATCCTTTGCCTTCCCCTTCTCCTTTTGCCTTCAATCTTTCCCAGCATCAGAGTCTTCTCCAGAGAGTCCTCTCTTCGCATTAGGTGGTCAAAGTATTTGAGTTTCAGCCTCAGTACCTGTCCTTCCAGGGAACAGTCAGGGTTGATTTTATTTAGGATTGATTGATTTGATCTCCTAGCAGTCCAAGGGACTCTCAGAAGTCTTCTCCAGCACCACAGTTCGAAAGCATCTATTCTTCGGCGCTCAGCCTTCCTTATGGTCCAGCTCTCGCAACCATACATTGCTACTGGGAACACCATCGCCCTGACTATACGAACTTTTGTTGGCATGGTGATATCTCTGCTTTTTATTATGCTGTCTAAGTTTGCCATAGCTTTCCTTCCAAGGAGTAAGCGTCTTTTAATTTCATGGCTGCTGTCTCCGTCTGCAGTGATCTTGGAACCCAGAAAAGTAAAATCTGTTACTGCTTCCATTTCTGCCCCTTCTATTTGCCAGGAATTGACGGGACCAGAAGCCATGACCTTAGTTTTATGAATGTTGAGTTTCAAGCCAACATTTGCACTCTCCTCTTTCATTACATACATTATTATCAGCCAGTTCCTCCCATTGTAAGGTGTCTCACAGCGCAATCCTGCATTCAGCCAGCCTAAGCAGGATGCAGTCCGTGCCAGCAGAGCTGGGGCACACCTCAGGAGAAAGGGACATTTGTCCCTTTCCCCCGGTGTCAGCCCCAGCGGCCCCAATGGGCCTCTTCGAATGTGCACCAGCTATTTTGCTGGCGCACATCTGGAGAGGCCGTGTAAGGCCGACCAGACCCAGGAAGGGGGTTAGGATATCGTTGGAGTGCGCTGCTGATATTCCCGCCCCCTCCTTGGGCTGGCCAGCCAATCGCCCCCTCCCTCGCCACCCCGGCCCTCCCTCCCCACGCCCTCCCACTGCCCAATGCAGGTCTTACCTGTGTCCAGCGACACAGTCCGGGGCCGGCGGCGGAGTGAGCAGTGCCGGCCTCGGTGCTGGTGCCGCTTACTCTGTGGGTTTCGAAAACGTGCCTTATGGCATGTTTACAACACCCAACGCCAGCGGAGCAGCAGCTCTGCCGGCATTTCTGTAACACTGGACCGGGCTGCCAGTGGTGCAGCGAGTCCCTGGACCTTGCTGCCAGATCCCCTTGTGCTGGTGCCTTACAATTAGGGACTGCCTGGCAGTGGCCAAACCATCACAACATAAGAACATAAGAAGAGCCCTGCTGGATCAGGTCAAAAGCCCATCTAGTCCAGCTTCCTGTGTCACACAGTGGCCCCACCAGATGCCTCAGGGAGCACAAGACAACAAGATACTTGTATCCTGTCTCCACTCCCTTGCACCTGGCACAAAGAAAACCTACTCCTACAACCAGGAGGTTGCTTATCCCCATCATTGCTTGTAAGCTGTGATGGACCTTTCCTCCATAAATCTGTCCAATCCCCTTTTAAAGGAATCTATGCCAGGTGCCACCACCACATCCTGTGGCAAGGAGTTCCACAGATGAATTACATGCTGGGCAAAGAAATTGGAGTGGACTCTCCCTCCACTCAATTTTAATGCATGTCCCCTGGTTCTGCTGTTGTGCGAGAGGGAGAAGAATTTCCCTCTATCCACTCTCTCCATCCCATGCATAATTTTATACGCCTCAATCAATGACATAACACTTCCAGTCTGCTCCCTAGGACGCTTCCACTTTAGCCACCTCCCAAACCAAGTCCGAGGAGGCAAAGCGTTCTTTAACCCCCTTCTCCCCAACATGAACAGCATCAGAGGCTTGGGCAGAAGCCTCCCTCTTAAAATGCACATCAGCAGCTAATTTCTGTGGAGAGACAAGACAGGCATGAAGCAGCAAGCCGCTGCAGTACATAATAATAAGGGTGTTGTCTGCAAAAGGGACAGATGCTGTTCAAACTGAGAAGGAGTCTGAAAGAGCCTGTTGTGTGTTTCTTGGTTCATGTACAGGAGTGAGTCACTGGGCAGAGGCAAATGAAATGTTGGAAAAATGAATTGCTGACCAGGGCTGTACAAAGATGACATGACAGGCCAGCTGCCCATGCTCTCCTGTTTTGGCAGTATTGGGAATCGGAAAAAGCTGTATCTGTTGAATCCCCTTCTGTGTTAACCTGTATCGGGCAGCCCAATCCTGTCTAGCAGGGTGTGGCGGCGCACATAAGGCGCCTACCGCATCCTATTCAGGATTGGGCCTGCCCTGGCGCAGCCAGCGGCTTCCTCGGTGTAAAGGGACAGTGTCCTTTTTTTACCCCAAGTACCATGCCAGCCACCTCGTTGGGACTACTCGGATGTGCGCCAGCTATTTTGCTGGTGCAAATTTGAGAGCCTCGTATAATGGCGGCCGGGCCCAGGAAGGGGGATAGATGTGACGGAGGAGGCCACTGCTACTCCCAGAATGCCCTGTTCCACCTTCCCCTGCTCTCCACCACCCGGCAGGAACTCACCTCTCTGCCACCGCAGCATTCCATCCTGTGGTGCCAGAGGAGCGGCGCAAGCCTCTCCGCCGTCGCCACTTACTCCTCGGGTGATGCAATTGTGCCTTATGGCACATTTGCGACATCCTAGACCGGCAGAGCGGTCGCTCTGCTGGTCCGAAGACTGGACAGGATTGCGCTGTTAGGCTTGGGACCTGGCTACTTGAAGGGTCATCTTTGAAATGAGCTGCCTACAATGGGTCAGGTTTAAGAACTGTCAGAAATGCAAATTCAAACTCCAAAAGTTTGAAAAAAGGTGAGAAGAGCAGTTTGGTTTTGACTTTCCGTCCCAAAGCGCTACCTGAAAGGGGCAGGAGTTAAGCAGCCCTAAGGAGTATATAAAGCCCAGCCAGCTCCTAGCCAGAAGAACAACCAGTTGGGTCAATGTCAGGTTCCCAAGTCACAAACCTATGAGTGCACTATGCTACCTGAGCTCTCTGTTCAGTGTTTCTATTCATAGCTGCTTTAAATGTTGTTTTTCTTGCCTGTGCTTGATTCTAACGAGCAACTGCTGTGGTTATATTCCAGTTGTTTAAACTGTGTTTAAATGCAGGGGTTCTCAACCAGTGGTACTAGTACCACCAGTGGTACTTCGGCCAACTGCTGGTGGTACTTGGACTGCTGGTCTGCCAGAACCCCGCTCCAACGTGGTGCTTTTGGCGGCGCATTTTTGCTCCGAAGAGGCTCCTGCCTTTGGCCAAGCCTCCCAGGAATTCTGAGAAGGGCCCTCCCACCTGCGTTTTCTGGCCTCCAAAAACCTGAAAACTCAGAAGTAACTGGCGATTATGTCATCGCCAGTCACTTCTGGTGGTACTCAGCAGGAGAGTGGCGCCGGAGGTGGTACTCGGTTGAGAAGGGGTTGAGAACCCCTGATGTATTTGATTTCAAGTGTCTGCTGCCCTGGGAAGCGTGTGCTAAATGGCAACTTAAAAACTGCCTAAAAAATAACTAGTTTCATATCTCCTGAAGCTCCATTGTATTCAAAGGCCAGAGTGGCTTCCGCAAGAAGGAGAGGGGCTCTGGAATGCATGATGTCTGCCCTGTCGGATATGCTGGAAGCAGGCTAGTGTTGTGACCCGTGTCTGATTCTTGGTTCTTCTGTTTGTTTGCTGCCCCTATATACCAATCTGTTTACCTTGACTTGCTGGTGGGTTTTTACTTGGATTGCTTTAAATTGTTTTATTGGTGTTTGATTATATATGTTACATACTATAAACTGCTTTTGAAATCCTTCTTGGGGAGAAAAGCAGTACTGTACAGTACATACATTTTGTAAATAATGCAAAGAGAGGACTCTCTGGAGAAGACTCTGATGCTGGGAAAGATTGAAGGCAAAGGGGAAGGCAAAGGATGAGATGGTTAGACAGCATCACCGATACAACAAACATGAAAATGAGTGAACTCAGGAAGATAGTGGAGGACAGGAAGGCCTGGCGGGATGTGGTTCATGGGATCACGAAGGGTCGGACACGACTTGAACAACAACAACAACAATCTCCTGTCTTTCCTTTTTAAAAACTAAATGCATCCCTGGGGAGGCTCACTCAATTAGGAAAGCAATGCATGAAGTGGGGGTGCTTAACCCTTTCTCCCATACCATTTTCCTATTTTAAATCCTCCTGAGCTACTTGCTCTGCAGAGTTAAAAAACAAACTGTGGGCCCAATCCTATCCAACTTTCCAGTGCTGATGTAGCCGCGCCAATGGGCATGCGCTGCATCCTGCAGTGGGGTTTCAGACACAGAGGCCTCCTCAAGTCACAGAGGCCTCCTCAAAGAGAAGACGTCTCAGACTTAATTGACAAAATAAAGATCAATAAGTCACCAGGCCCGGATGGCATCCACCCAAGAGTTCTGAAGGAACTCAAGAATGAAGTTGCTGACCTCTTGACCAAAATATGCAACTTGTCCCTTAAAACGGCCACTGTGCCAGAGGATTGGAGGATAGCTAATGTCACGCCAATCTTTAAAAAAGGAAGGAGGGGGGACCCGGGAAACTACAGGCCGGTCAGCCTAACATCTGTTCCAGGGAAGATGGTGGAAAGTCTCATTAAGGATAAAATCTTAAAATACATAGAAGAGCAAGCTCTGCTGAGGGAGAGTCAGCATGGCTTTTGCAAGGGGAAGTCTTGCCTCACAAACCTGTTAGAATTTTTTGAAAAGGACAACAGGCATGTGGATGCAAGCGAACCCGTGGATATTATATATCTGGATTTTCAGAAGGCGTTTGACACGGTCCCTCATGAAAGGCTCCTGAGAAAACTCCACAGTCAAGGAATAAGAGGGCAGGTCCTCTTGTGGATTAGGAACGGTTGAAGACCAGGAAACAGCGAGTGGGAGTCAATGGGCAATTTTCACAATGGCGAGAGGTGAAAAGCGGTGTGCCCCAAGGATCAGTCTTGGGACCAGTGCTTTTCAACTTATTCATAAATGACCTGGAGTTGGGGATAGGCAGTGAGGTGGCCAAGTTTGCAGATGACACTAAACTTTTCCGGGTGGTGAAGACCAGCAGGGAATCCGAAGAGCTCCAGAAGGATCTCTCCAAACTGGGAGAATGGGCAGCAAAATGGCAGATGCGCTTCAATGTAAGTAAGTGCAAAGTGATGCACATTGGGGCAAGAAACCAAAATTTCACATATACGCTAATGGGTTCTGAGTTGTCTGTGACGGATCAAGAGAGAGATCTTGGGGTGCTGGTGGACAGTCGATGAAAGTGTCGACCCAGTGTGCGGCGGCTGTGAAGAAGGCCAATTCCATGCTCGGGATCATTAAAAAAGGGATTGAGAATAAAACGGCCAATATCATTCTGCCTTTGTACAAATCGATGGTAAGGCCACATCTGGAGTATTGTGTCCAGTTCTGGTCACCACACCTCAAAAAGGATATAGTTGAATTGGAAAAGGTGCAGAAAAGAGCGACCAGAATGATTCGTGGGCTGGAACACCTCCCTTATGAGGAAAGGCTACAGGGTCTGGGGCTTTTCAGTCTAGAAAAAAGGCGCCTGAGGGGGGACATGATTGAGAAGTATAAAATTATGCATGGGATGGAGAGAGTGGATAGAGGGAAATTCTTCTCCCTCTCACACAACACCAGAACCAGGGGACATGCACTAAAATTGAGTGGAGGGAGAGTTAAAACAGACAAAAGAAAATATTTCTTTACCCAGCATGTAATTCATCTGTGGAACTCCTTGCCACAGGATGTGGTGATGGCACCTGGCCTGGATGCCTTTAAAAGGGGTTTGGACAGATTCATGGAGGAAAAGACCATCACAGGTTACAAGCCATAAGCAACCTCCTGGTTTTAGAAGTGGGTTTTCTCTGTGCCAGGTGCAAGGGAGTGTCAACGGGAAACAGGTTATCTTGTTGTCTTGTGTGCTCCCTGAGGCATCTGGTGGGGCCACTGTGTGATACAGGAAGCTGGACTAGATGGGCTTTTGGCCTGATCCAGCAGGGCTCTTCTTATGTTCTTAAGTTCCCTTACCTCGGGGCTGCATTGTAGCTGCATCGGTGCTGTAAAGTTGGATATGATTGGGGCCCTGAATGTATAATCACTCACCACATACATACAGAGCAAATAGCAATGTGATGGGATGATTTAGACCAGGGGTTCCCAATCTTCGGAGGACCGCATACCCCCTACGCAAGCCTCCAGCTGCCCCGCGTACTCCCAGACCTTCGGAGGCCCACGTACCCCCCGCGTACCCTGTTCCTCCAGGTTGCGGCACGAGCAGGAGGTCCTGCCCGCCTGATTGCAGCAGCTGATAAAGGACAGTGTCTTGCGTATCCCCGATCTGCTGTCCGCATACCCCTAGGGGTACGCGTACCACAGGTTGGGAACGCCTGACTTAGACTGAGTAAACAACATGGAGAGAAGGAGCTAAATAGCACCACTCACCTCATACCATGTCCCAATCAAATCAACATTCCCCCTCTCTGCATTTAGGGAGGGGGGGAGTTACACAGGTCTTCCCGTGTAAACTGTAGTTTGACCTTCTGTTGCTTCGGCTGATTTATGTTTAAACATAATATCCTATGTTTCCACTAGGTCAGGATATTAGTATCAAGAATATTTATATACCTGTACAGGTTGGTTACCCCTTATCCGGACATCCAAAATCCAGACTATTCTGAAATCCAGATATGACTTTTTTTAAAAAACACCTTTTTCCAGCAAGGCATGCTAGGGCACAAAATTATTAAAAATATTGTATAAAATTACCTTCAAGCTATGTGTATAAAGTGTATATGAGACATAAATGAATTTCGTGTTTATTCTTGGGTCCCATCCCCAAGATCTCTCATTATTTTTATGCAAATATTCTGAAATCCAGACAAATCCAAAATCCAGACACCTTCCTGTCCCAAGCAGTTTGGATCAGGGATACTCAACCTGTACCACTTTTCTACAAATAATAGTTCTCAATGTGGTTTACATAGCAATAATACATTGGAGTGAATTTCTGATTACTCTGTTATCCCAGGGCAGCCGGCCCATCCACGAGGCCAACTGAAGTGGTCGCCTCAGGCAGCATATTAGTGGGTGTCCAGATCCGAACTCACCTGGGGTGGACTGGGTGGCCTCCCGACGAGTAGCTGGCTGCTGCCGGGCAGGGCCCATGAAAGGGGGGTAAAGGGGGTAATTTGTACCTGGGCCCAGGGTCTAAAAGGGGGCCCAGGAGGCAAAGGAGGGCCCCCAGAAATTTTCCTATCTGCGGGAGGCATGCGCTGCATGCATACTATCTCTGTAGCAAAAAATTGGATCCGTGCTGCAGGCAGCCCTCGCTGGCTACGACGACAACGACGACGACCTGGTCCTGGCCTCCAAGTCCCACAAGGCAAAGTGGTGCAGCGCTACTATGGGGGGAGAAAGCGGGATAGAAATCTAATAAATAAATACTATGGGGGCTTGCGTGCTGTGAGGGAGGGCACGCACTCTGTCCCTGGCCTTACTAAAATAGTAAGTTTATCCGTATTGTGAATTCTTAGCATAAACAAAGATGTTCAAATCAAATGTGCTTTCTTATCTCTGATCCTTTTATTTATTTAAAGGCTGCAAATCCCACCCCCTTCCAGGCCCAATTCGCCCACCTCCACCCTGTCACCGCCCCGCCCCGTTCTGCCTGCCGCTGTTGCAGCCCCCCACCCCATTTTGCCTCCTCCTTTGGGAAGGGGCCCAAAAGAAACTTTGTAGCCCCCGGTAAAATTCCTCTCAGAGGCCCTGCTGATGGGCTGCCTGCTGAGGGTGTGCGGCACGGGGAGAGGCTCCTGCCAACCCCAGTGAGCCTCGTCGCACTGGAGGAAGCTGCAGCAGGGTCAGAGACGCTGTCAGAGAGGACCCGCCCATGGAGACGAGAAGGGGAGGCTGAAGGAGAAGGGACGGCTCCGCAGGGGTCCCAGCGGCAGCAGAGATGCCCATGGCCAAAGGGGCCGCTTTTGAAAGGCAAAGGGACAGGTCATGGGAAGGGGAGGGGAAGCCCTAGCAAGCACTCTTTAATGAGCCCTGGCCGAAACCCACTCCCAACTCTGAGGCCTTCAGTACCCAGCCACACCCCCGGCAGTGGTCGCCAACACTTCTCCCCCTTTTGGCACTGAGGGGATGCTGAGGGGTCACCTCTGACAGCTCAGGGGAAACCTCACAGTGGGGAGGTGCCCATCTCTGTCCGCCTTCTTGCCTTCACCGCAGTGGCGTCGCTGTAGGGGGTGCGGAGCAGTGAGTGGCACAAGATGCTGCTGCACACGGGCAAGCGGCCCCGCCCCCTCGCCAGTTGGAGCCATTCCTGGCAGCGACGGCAACGCATGGGCGCTCTCAGAACCAAACGGAGCCTCTTGCGCATTAGCCGTTGCTGCCCAGAAAAGTGTGGGGCTCCTTACCTCCGTGTAGTAATCTTGCGCCACTTAGTGCTCCACACCCCCTCCAGCAGTGCCACCTTCTCTGCTCCTCCTTCTCCTTCCACTCCCCAGGTTTGGAAATAGAAGCAGGAGATAGAGGAGAAGAAGAGGAAATGTGGAGGAGAGTGCTGAACAAGGACATTGGAGAGTGGGAGGAGCAGAGGCCTTTGGCACATCGTCATTGGGTAAGGGGGTGACAGAGTTTGGCATGCGGCCTCAGGAAGTCTGAGACCAGCCAGCCCTTTGCGACTTTTATTCCAAAGTAATGGATTGGGGAATAAATGCCGTAAAATTACTACAATGGAAAAAGCTCTGCATTCCTTTTCTTTATCCCTCTCTTCCTTAAAACAGCTCTAGGGGGCAGGTAAGGATCCAACCCCCCCCCCTTTATTATCACAACCACCTGGTGAATGATTGTGCCATTTCATTGCTGAGGGGGGATTTGAATCTGGGGCTCCCCAGCCCTAGTCTGACACACTACCTACCATCACCACACGACTCTTGCATGTTCTCAGTTATCTCCTGTGTGGAGCGGTCAATTTAAGCCCACAAATGACAGATTTTTCAAGGCCAAAAAAGAATTGGAAGTCCAATTGGAAAACAGCAGGACTGCAGTCCCTTGAGGAGGATCTGCGGTGCTGATTAACATGTACACCCTCTACTGGCAATTTTGCAGCAGAACAATAAATGTTATTAATCCAACAAGGAAAAACACACGAATCCAAAGTTCTCTCTGAAAGATTCGTTTTGTCTCTTGAATAGAAATGCAGCTGCTGTGAGTCATTTCTATGATCAAAGGTGTACATAAGAACATAAGAAGAGCCCTGCTGGATCAGGCCAGAAGCCCATCTAGTCCAGCTTCCTGTATCACACAGTGGCCCCACCAGATGCCTCAGGGAGCACAAGACAACAAGATAACCTGCTTCCCGTTGTCACTCCCCTGCACCTGGCACAGAGAAAACCCACTTCTAAAACCAGGAGGTTGCTTATGGCTTGTAACCTGTGATGGTCTTTTCCTCCATGAATCTGTCCAAACCCCTTTTAAAGGCATCCAGGCCAGGTGCCATCACCACATCCTGTGGCAAGGAGTTCCACAGATGAATTACACGCCGCACACTGGGTCGACACTTTCATCAACCTGTCCACCAGCACCCCAAGATCTCTCTCTTGATCCGTCACAGACAACTCAGAACCCATGAGCGTATATGTGAAATTTTGGTTTCTTGCCCCAATGTGCATCACTTTGCACTTACTTACATTGAAGCGCATCTGCCATTTTGCTGCCCATTCTCCCAGTTTGGAGAGATCCTTCTGGAGCTCTTCACAATCCCTGCTGGTCTTCACCACCCGGAAAAGTTTAGTGTCATCTGCAAACTTGGCCACCTCACTGCCTATCCCCAATTCCAGGTCATTTATGAATGAGTTGAAAATCACCGATCCCAAGACCGATCCTTGGGGTACACCGCTTTTCACCTCTCGCCATTGTGAAAATTGCCCATTGACTCCCACTCGCTGTGTAACATCAGGGTATCTTAAAACATCAGAGTCATATGGATGTGGACTGAGAAGCATGGAAGGAAGGCAAGCAGTACATACAGGTGGGCCCCCATATCCACGGATTTGCTATCCACGGTTTCTGTTATCCACGGATTGTGGGGAAAACCCCCCCCCCCAGGCTTTTACTTTTTTCCCAGTAAGCTTCATTTCTTCCTTAAACAAACAGGAGAAGCAGCCTCTGGCTGCTTATTGCAGGCAAGTAGAACAATACTAAGTCCTCTCTCTAGGACTTAGTCTCGTTCTACTTGCCTGCAATGGAGGCTGCTTCTCTGTTTGTTTTAAGGAAGAAACAAAGCTTGCTGAAAGAAAAATAAGAGCTGGGGGGCACACACACCTGCCCACAGGGGAGGCAGGGCAGGGGGCCCTCAGGAAACCATGGAGGGGGTGTTCACTCCTATCCACGGTTTCAAGTATCCACAGAGGGGCCTGGAACATATCCCCAGCGGATATGGGAGGAGTACTGTACTTGAGGAACCTGTGCATAAGAAGATAAGAAGAGCCCCGCTGGATCAGGCCAAAGGCCCATCTAGTCCAGCTTCCTGTATCCTGTATCTCACAGTGGCCCCACCAGATGTCTCCGAGAGCACACAGCCAACAAGATAACCTGTTTCCTGTTGTCACTCCCTTGCACCTGGCACAGAGAAAACCTACTGGCCTGAGCTCCCCTGTGCTCAAGAATTGGTACATGACATACTGTTCTGTATGAGCAATGGAAGCAGCAAGACCTTGTGGACTGGGGAGAGGATTCAAGGAAACCTATGTCCCCACCCCAAGATCTCCCCTTGCCATCACCAGCACGAGGGCTGGCGAGGAGAGGCCTTTATCACTGTCCTTATCACCTCAGTAATAGCAACAGCAACACTGTTGGACTAGGCGGGAGAGGACACGAGAAACATGCCTGCTCCTCAGCACCCCACCTTTAAGACCACCAATGTTGAAGGGACAGAGCCAGGCGTCACGACACCATAGCTGATACCTGAGAGACTATCCAGTATTTTGGACCTAACATTCTGAGCAGAAGTAGTTCCGGTTATCAATTTTATCTTGTTATTGTTTGGAAATCCATCATAATTGAAAAATGGTAGACAAGCATTCTAATAAATACAAAAATATAAAAATTGTGTTTCTGGGCCATTTGAACTGACGTAGTGTAATGTCCAAGAATGTGGGTTTGGAGTTCAAATGTTACCTCAGTAAAGGCGCAATCCTACCTGGCTGCTAGGCCGGCATAGGACCTCTGCGCCAGCCCAGGACTGTTGCAAAAGCTGCCGTAAAGCAGTTATGCCAGCCCAAGGCTGGTGCAGAGGTCTTGCATCGGCTCCTGTGGGTTGCATCCAGATGGCATGCTGCCCAGGTAAGCTACAGCTGGGCTGCAGGACATAGGGGTGGGGGGAGATCCAGGGGTGTTTCGGGGAGGAGTGGGTGTATTGGGCCTGAAGGGAGCGGGAGCGGCGCCTGCACTGCATGCTGTATCCTATCCTTCCAGGCTTGATTCTCCTGACATGGGCCTCCCGAACTTACACAGGCTCAATAGCTGGCATGGATCCGAGGAGACCCGTTTGGGAGGCTGGGGCTTTACCCGAGATAAGGGAACAAAAGTTCCCTTCCCTCGAGGAGATCTCCAACCCTGCCTACAACCCTGCTCAGGATCCAGCATTGCCAGCGTCGTCGGTATAGCTGGATCAGCGAGCACAGCATAGGATAGGATTGGGCTCACCAGTTGCCTATTTCTCAAGCCAGCATTTCTCAACTCCCCCATCTTAAGTCGGAAGATAACAGTTGCAGAGCTTCAGTTGGTGGATATGCTAGGGCAGGGCCTTCTCCAGTGAGGCATTTGGACTTGGGAACCCTCTGCCCCTGTATGCCTAGCTGGCCCTGTTATTGTTGGTGTTTCAATGCATCACAAAAACATTTTTATTTAAAGAGGGCTTTAGCCCAAAGATCTGAATTCTGGTTTTGCCATTATTTTTCCTGACACTGCTATTTGTTATGCTGTTTGTCTCATTATTATTACATACATAAACCTTTATTGGCATACAACTTATACTTAATAATAATAATAATAATAATAATAATAATAATAATAATAATAATTACAGTGTATTGTACTGCAGCTGTTAAGCTGTCTTTGACATAGTATTAGTGGGACAGAAAATGTGGGACTTCAATATTTTGATAGGTTATTTACATATTTATCTACAGAGTTAATGTAAGAATGACTCTGAAAATTCTGTGAAGTTCTTCAACCACACCAAAGCACTAAACAATTCCTCAGTATTACCGTATTTCTTCCATTCTAAGGCACCATCAATTCTAAGGCGCACCTTTAATTTTGCTACCACCAGCAGGGGGAAAAAATTTTCCCCAAGGATTTATATGCAAATTGTACCCCCCAAACGCCACCTGCTTACTTATTACCGGGGCTTGTGGGGGCTTCGGGGAGGCCTGCGTGACCCTCTGCAGGACTCCCTGATCTTCAGTTCGGCGAAAAACAGCTGTTTTCGGCCAAACCGGAAATGACTGAAAACAGCTATTTTTTTAACAAACTGAAGATCTGGGAGGCCTGCAGAGGTTCGCGCAGGCCTCCCCAAAGCCCCCACCAGCCCCGGTAAGTAAGAAGGTGGCGTTTTGGGGGTGCAGTTTGAACATCATCGATTCTAAGACGCACCCCCTTTTTTGAATTGGTAAATTTAGAAAAAAACGTGCGTCTTACAATCGAAGAAATATGGTATTTACTACCCCAGCTCAAATTTTCTCTTTTGTAAAAGGGTCATGAAATACATCTGCCATTTAGCAGGATCGGCTGTGCCATTGCTCTGGCGGTTACACTGCCCGGTCCTTTCCGAGCCCGATTCAAGGTGTTGGTGATAACCTTTAAAGCCCTATACGGCATAGGACCAGGATACCTCAAGGACCGCCTTCTCCTATACAATCCTGTTCGTCCCCTAAGATCATTAGGGAGGCCCCTTCTTAGGATACCGCTGCCATCTGAGGCCAGAGGGATGGTGGCAAGATGTAGGGCCTTCTTGGTTGTGGCACTACACCTCTGGAATCGGTTGCCAGAAGAATTGAGGACAGCTTCATGGCTTTCAACGGGGGTTAAAGACGTATTTGTTTCATCTGACATTTGAGGAAGGAGGATCCTAGGAGCTACCTGGGACCCATTTATTTATTTATTTTTCTTTCCCTGTTGTTACTGTATGCCTGTTTTTACTGTTAATGCTGCTCTGTATTATGTTTTATTTGTAATTTTATTTTAATATTTAATTTTAATTGTGGATTTTTAAAAAATGGGTTTTAAATGTATTAGTGTTTTGTTTGTATGTTGTACACCGCTTTGAATTTTTTAGAAAAGCGGTATATAATCTTTTAAATAAATAAGGATTATTATTAAGAATATATACGGCTTTTCAGCAAAAAAAGAAAAAAGGTCACAGAGCAGTGTACATAGTTACCGTAAATAAGGAATGGTTCAGGTTATCATCAGTTTTGTAGACCCCTACCCGGGGTCTAACAGGCCAGCGGGTGGCGCAGTGGGTTAAACTGCTGAACCATAAGCTGTTGATCGAAAGGTCGGCAGTTTGAATCCACGACGGGGTGAGCTCTCGTTGCTTGGTCAGCTCCTGCCAACCTAGCAGTTCCAAAGCATGTTAATGTGAGTAGATAAATAGGTACCGCTTGCAGGAAGGTAAACAGCGCTCCGTGTTCCAGCCGCATGCTAAGCACTGCGGCAAGGAGAGTCATGCCAGCCACATGACCACGGAGGCGTCTTTGGACAACGCTGGCTCTTCGGCTTTGAAATGGGGATGAGCACCACACCCTAGAGTCGGACACAACTGGACTTAATTGTCAGGGGTCACCTTTACCTTTTTCCCCAGGGTCTAGGCTTTGTTCAGAACAGTAGCTGATAAGCAGATGCATAGGTGCTGGGAAAAAGTTGGATAGGATTGGGCCCTTACTCTTGAGTAAATGTATAGGATTGCAGCCTTACTCCTGCTGTTCCTCCGCCTGTAGCTTTTTACACCCCCCCTTCTTTTCCTCTGTTTGCTGGGGGGGGGTGAGGTAGCAATTTTAGGCCACCCATTGCTTTTTAAAGAATACTTTTATTCTTCTTTTGGTTATCGGAAATAGCTGAAGAATCTACGCTGTTAGGGAAAGAAAAAGAAAAACCTCTTTAAAAAAAGGTGCAAAAGAGGAGGAGGGGGGCATCGTATTCGTAGAGGCATATAAATAAAAATGGACAGTGTTAAAAAAGAGAAGGGGCACCACCGAGGTGCAACAAAGCTGACCACCTGGAGCAGCCACGCAAAGTCTTTAGTATTATTCAGGGCCTTTTATGCTTCAGTGTCGCTCTTCACAGGCGGCAAATGTTCGTTCCATCATCCCCCGCCCTTGTTAGTAAGGTCCTGTATTGGGTTTAGAGACTAATACAGAACCTTACTAATCTTACTAACAAGGGCGGGGGAGGAGAGAGAGCGAGGGCAGAATACAGAGGCCACACCTTGCACCTCCCTTTCCTCCCAGCTCTGGGTCCTCCGCGCGCAGGCCCTGTAGAGAACCAGGGTGATGTAACTAATATCCTCGCCCAGCCTCCCTCCCTGCTCCCACTTTCAGCCCCAGCATCCGGGTTCTTCTCGAGTGCTGCGCCAGAGTCGGCTGCAGAAGCCAATCCGCTGTCGTTTGCAGCAGCCTCGCAGAAAAACGAGCGCGCGCGGAGGGAAAGGAAAAGAGAAGGCGCGCGCTCGTTGGTGTAGGCAGGCCAATTACGAGCAGCCCTGGAGCACAGGGACGGCCATGAGTGCGCGCACCCGCCCGCCCAGCAACCATTCCGCCTGACGCACGTACGAGCACCGCGCTCGAGCTCGCGCCCCCTCGCGTCTTCCATTTCCCGCCGTGCGCGCGCGCGCCGTGGGGTGGTTCTTTTTGCCCGTGCGCGCCCTCGCTCGCTCAAGGGAACTGAGCGGCGCTGGGGGAAGGGAAGAGGGTGGGGGAGCGTCGTGCTGTGGTACGAGCTGCGCCGTTGTGAGGAGAAAGAGCGAGAGGCGGAGGACCGGGCAGGACGGGAAGGGGTGGGCGAGCGAGCGAGATGAACGCTCGGTTCCCCCCGAGGACTAGGGAGCTGGAAGAGCAGAAGGAACAGCCGCGGCCTCTGTCGTCGCCTCCTCTCCCCGTGTGAATGAACTGAGACGAGGCCGCCTTCGCCGGCTCGGCTTCGCCCGGCCCGGCCCTCCTCGCCCCGCTTCGGACAGCGGAGCAGCCTGTAGCCTCTCCTTTCTGGCCACCCGGACAGCGGGGTAAGTAAGTGGACGGCGGCGGGCGGACGCCTGGCTGGAGTGAAGGGTCTGTCTGCTGAGAGGGAGGAGGAGGAGGAGGCCGCCGCCTGAATATCGGGCCTGTAAACAAGCCGGGCGGAGGGAGAAGGGAAGCGGACGCCCTCGGGCCGCCCGTGTAGAGCGTGGAAGCGGGGCTGGGGCATGGTGATCTTCGGCCGGGGATTCTCCCTCTCCCCCAACAGCTGCGTCTTGAAGGGAGAAGAGGGAATGTTAGAAACGCGTTCTGAGCATGAGACGTGTCAGTGCATGTCGGAATGTATCTGTTTTTCGTTGTTGCTCTTCTTCAGTCATCCCTGTCGAGTTTATTTGTATTTACAGGTACTTATATAATATCAATGCAAGGGCGTTATACAGAGCAAACAAACGAAACGGCAGGTCCCTGCCCCGAGGAGTTTGCAATATAAAAAAATCGCCACAGAGAAAGTAGGGGAGGGAAAGTAGATTAGAGGAGGGGTAACAGTGCAAGGATATACTGTACATTAGGTAGGCTTACCATATCCAAAGGGGGACAGAGTGCCTACACCTTTAACCATTGTAAAAAGAGGGAATTTGGGCAGGTGTAGCTCATAATGGAAGGGTGCAACAAGCTGCACCTGCCCAAATTCCCTCTTTTTACAATGGTTAAAGGTGTAGGCACTCTGTCCCCCTTTGGATATGATAAGCCTAACATTAGGTAACAGTAGTTCAGTTTCTCCTCCTCCCTTCCCCCTCATCACTAGTACCCCCGGGGGAGAAAGTGAGGGGCAGGCCTTAAAAGTACAGTAGGTAAGGGCACAGATTAGTGCAGTCATTCAAACGCTGTATTGTCATTATTGCACTTTTCTTTTTAAAAATTCCTAGTGCAAGACCTTTTAATGCCGTTTATATACATGGTATTTAGGAAGAATGAGAGTGATTTACATTATGGAAATCACCCCAAAGGAGATAACAGGAAGGGGAGAGAATTGCACATTCCCTTTTCTACCTCTCTGTTTAGTTGTCTTGTATTCTTTTAAGCTTATGTAAAATTCGCATATGTGATGAACCTTTCTGTTTCTGGGACATGGAGGGTTATAAAGTGTGTAGGCCAGTCTTTAAGATATTTACTTGGATGAAAAGCCCTCTTGGTTTCAATAAAATGTTCCAGGTACGTGTGTTAGCTCTGTAACCTCAATTTTTCAAGAAACAAATGCCCGAAGCATCTGTTTAGAAGTCCAAAGGATGGGTCTGTTCTTCCCTCCCACCCCCTTTGGGATTTGATTCCTCTGTGTTCATTCTTCATGTCAACCCAATCCAGTGGTGACGTAGCGTGAAGTCTGTTTTTCCCTGGAGGAGTGGTGGTGGTGGGTAAAAGGGGTTCTTTCTGTCAGGATTTATTAATAATGGTTATAAGCACACATTCTACTCCTTCAGACCATTTTTCTTAGCGTTTCCAGAGAACCATTAATAAATTAGTCTATCTCTAAAACTACACTGTTGCACAATCCTCTTCACTTACATATATACTTTTAAAATGTGTAAATTTTATAAAGCAGCCTGCCTTAATTATTGCTTTTCTGTGTGCACAACATGTTTCTTTTTAAAAAAAATAAGTGTGGGAAAATTCTTGGACCAAAACAAAAAAGGTTATGTAAATGTGCTGCCTCTTGTCATATTTCAAATAGCCAAAGTGGGTGTGGAAATTTACTTTTGAGAGAACTATACTATTGCCCATTGCAATATAAAGGGTAATTTATTATTTTTTAAAAGTCTTCACTGCACTTAGTTTTTGTGCTGCTTTTTTGCAGAGCAGTGATTTTACAGTGGTTTATGATGCGTATAATCAGGGCTGAGTCTACTTGTAATACATACTGCACCAAGAAAATATGAATTCTACAACCTGTATAAATTATGCTACAATAAATCTGTTAGTTTTTAAGGTGCCACAAGACTCGTTGTTGTACTATTTGGACGTGTTCATGTTCATGTGTTCTCTGCTATCTTGGAGGGGGGAAAATTATACAAGGTACATTACTCTTGCCTCTGACCACTGGATATAATTCTCAACCCTTTCATCCCCACTGATTTCATCAGGCATTAATGAACTTACGCTTTGAGTCCCATCATATGGGATAGAAACCTGCTTTTTTTAAAAAAAGAGAGCTGGGATTGTCTGGAAGAATGCTGAGTCCTGGATCTGGTATGCAACCCTGTGCTTGTGCAGTGTGATTGCAGTATATGTACAGCCAGTGCTGTTACTTTCAAACACAGAGCTTTGTATAATTCTGCACAACTAGGTGGGTTTTGATAACACAGATCTGGGAATTTATTTTAATGACAAACTGTAGGTAGAAGTACTGTGTTACCAGAAAGGCTCGGTTTTCCTGGTGGACAGCAGTATGTGTTCTAGCTTTTAGCTGCAAAGTTATTTCAGTGACATAATTGTCTTCCTAATGATGGGTAGTAGTAGGGTTAATGTGACTTTTTAAAGTGGAATTACATCTTTGCAGCTTGAGAAATCACTGTGCAAATAGTGTTTGATGCATTTTGTAAAAGTGGGTATCTATATTGGAACATGGGCAGCCAGTTTGTAACATTATATCCTAGAGTTCAGTAGTGGCATGTGATCTCAGTTATCAGTTTATCAAATTTAAACTCTGAAGAGTTTATACAGTTTCATTGTGTAACTCTTAATTATAATAGTAGCAATCCAAATGTGACCCAGCACATTTTTCCTGAGTCTGCATACAGTAATGCAGAGCCTATGCTGCTACAGGCATTGTCAAGCTTGTAGACCAGTGCTTCCCAATCTTTAGGAGACTGCGGATCACTGAGGCAAAAATTAGAATAATTGTGGACTGCATTCATGTGAGCGCAAGAGCCTGGCAGACCTGGAAGTGATTGGCATGCAGGTGCGGCCCGGAGGGGGTAGAGCCAGCCCATGGGATAACTTCGTGTCGGGGTGACGGCCACACTAGGTGTCATGTCCCCTCAGGACGCCTCTGTTCAGAAGCACTTACTAAAATTACTGAAGGCCAATCTTTTGTGAAACCTTGCGGAACACTTTTCAGGTTCTCAGGGACCACCTGTGGTCCACGGACCACTGGTTGGGAACCACTGTTGTAGACTAAAATTTAAGTTTCTCATGGACCTTGGCTGTCCAGAGCCCTAAAGTAAGCATTAGAGCTGTCAGAATATGTCAGTTTTCTTTCCCTTTATAATAGCCTTGTATATACCGGTAGTAGAAGAGTGCTTGGAAGTGCAACCTGGAAAGAATGTAGTGTAGCCAGGTAATCTTTCTGAGTTCTGCTTTCTTTCAAAAGCCAGATGAATGGGATATTTATAATCTAGTGCAGCACCTGAATTCTACAACCTGAATAAATTATGCTACAATAAATCTGTTAGTTTTTAAGGTGCCACAAGACTCGTTGTTGTTTATTTTTCCCCCATGGGACCTCACAGACCACTTTCGGTTTCATGGACCACGGGTTGGGAACCCATGGCTTAGAGCAGTGGTTCCCAAACTGGGAGGCATGGCTCCCAGGGCAGCCGCCGAAACTAGCAAGGGGAACCGCAGAGTGCCATGGAATCCTCTCTGAAAACAGTGCAATGCCAATTGGCAGGTATTAACATAATGTAATGGGCAGCCGTGGCCAATGGTCAAGGGAGCCGCAGGTCTAAAAAGTTTGGGAAACACTGACTTGGAGAATCGGTTCTCAAAGTGGTGAGTCACAAACCACCATGAGAACCAGATGCTGTCCCCTGCCAACTTAAGGAGCGGGGACACCGTGGCGGTGGGGAACGCCAACACTGGGAAAACGTTTTTTAAAGCACTCTTTTTTTCACTTACTGGGGGTCCTGAAGCCCTCCAGATGGTGTAAGGAGGCCAGCAGCCCATCCCGCGGGCCTCCCCGAGCTTTAGATTGTCACTCTTGAGGCAATTATGACCACTTCTGGTTTTCGTAATTGCCGCTCTGCGGCGATCTAAAGCTCGGGGAGGCCTACGGAGGGGACTACTGGCCGCTCCACACCGTCCGGAGAGCTCCAGGACCTCCAGTAAGTGAAAAAAGTGCCTTTGAAAACTTTTTTCCCTGGTGGCGGCGGTGATCCCCACCCCTGCAAATACTTAGAGTTCTCCCCTCCTCACGGGGAGAACTTTGAGAACCGATGGTTTTAGAGTACTGAATGATAGTTACCAAATATTTTGTGTATAAAGAGTACTTTGGGCCCTTGCCATCCACAGATTTGAATTTAAACGGATGGCCATCCGTGGACGGAGGGTTCCGACTGGGGGTGGGGGAAGCGCCATTTTACCTTTTTTAAAGTGCTGCTTGGGCCTGCTACCCACTTCTACAGACCTGCACTGCATGGTAATGTCCTAAAAGCCTGTTAAAAGGGAAAAAATGTGACCGGAAGTTACATCCAGTTGCGCTCAAAACCGGAAGTCGCTTCCGATCACGTTTTTCTCCTTTTAATCATTTCATCTGATTAATTTCTCAACACTGACAGGGTTCTTCCCTTGCCCACTTACCCTATACCATGATTAGTCTTTTCCACTTGATTTCAGTGAGGTTTTGAGTGAGGTTATGAGGTTGAATAAGGGAATTCACATGGTAAGGTATTATGCATTGTGTCCAGAAGTAGACTTGAATGATGATTGAGACAGACAGGTATGGGATAAGAACATAAGAAGAGCCCTGCTGGATCAGGCCAAAGGCCCATCTAGTCCAGCTTCCTGTATCACACAGTGGCCCCACCAGATGCCTCAGGGAGCACACTGCCAACAAGATCACCTGTTTCCTGCTGACACTCCCCTGCACCTGGCACAGAGAAAACCTACTTCTAAAACCAGGAGGTTGCTTATGGCTTGTAACCTGTGATGGTCTTTTCTTCCATGAATCTATCCAACCCCCTTTTTAAAGGCATATAGGCCAGGTGCCATCACCACATCCTGTGGCAAGGAGTTCCACAGATTACATGCTGGGTAAAGAAATATTTTCTTTTATCCGTTCTAACTCTCCCTCCACTCAATTTGAGTGCATGTCCCCTGGTTCTGGTGTTGTGCGAGAGGGAGAAGAATTTCCCTCTATCCACTCTCTCCATCCCGTGCATAATTTTATATGTCTCAATCATGTCCCCCCTCCAGGCGCCTTTTTTCTAGACTGAAAAGCCCCAAATGCTGTAGCCTTTCCTCATAAGGGAGGTCGGTGCTCCAGCCCACGAATCTGATTGAGTTTTATTATTTCTGATTGATCTGATTGAGATTTCCCACAGGTGAACAATGACTATTCTCTGATTTCATTTGTACATGGAAAGCAACAACCAAACTCTGAGCAAGTACATTCCACACAATAATTGAACATTTGTTGTGACTCTTATTCTTTGTGTTGTCTTCTGAGTCAGCTGAATGTAAATTTTGCCTTTCTGTTCACATATCTATATCTGTGTGCTATGGTTTATCTTGAGCAACAGGTCTAATTAGCTAGTTGCCTAGACCCCCCCTACTACTTCTAGTCAAGTGACTATTTGGAAATCTGCAGTTAACAGTCCTTTGGAGTAGGTCATTATTCTTGCCAGAGTAGTATAATACAGTGAACCCTTGATTGAACAGACTATAGCAGGGAAGGGATGTCTGAATGCACATGCTGCACATATGCAGAATGTATTACTAGTCTTTTAAAGAAATAGACTCAACATCCATTATTTCTGAAGCCTGTTAAATTGAGGGTTCCCTGTGTGTGTAGAGGAGGTTAAGCAAATTATGTGGGGAAAGTTAACTCCTCTGTGGGGCACATGTACATCCCATGCTTGTCCTTGCTGTGGGATGAATCTCTTCGTAAACAGACCTGTATGATGGGAAGGTTGTGTTGCAGTCTTCTCAGGACTCAGACTGGTTGGAACTTAGTTTCTGCCACCTTGTTTTCCCCTGCATTGGTGAGTGGGGCGAAGCTAGAGTAGTAATAGGGCTGAGTTTCTATCCCGGCAGAGATGCAAATGTATTAAAATTTAGAAGGAGTAGGACTGAACTCTCATTTTTAGTCTTGTTTCAGGACCTTCATCTAGCAATCAGTGAGTCTAGTAGCCTTGCTTCAGTGGCCACATGTTGGTCAGGTATTTAAAACATTTAAAAGTAGAATAACAGATTTATGAACAGAAAACTGAAATCAATTTAGAATTTAATTTCCTAACATAAATAGAGGGCCGTATCTTTAGGGCTTGTGCAATTCCACATAGAAAGTTCATTCCTTCACATCTTCCATTAAAAAAGTTCTCTGGTGATAGAGCTGGGAAAGCCCTCATTCTGAGCAGTCAGTACTGATCTATTTACTGAATAGAAGAGCTTCATATGCTGTAGTTCAAATAATAGGTTTTAAAGTATAAGAAATACAGCAGTTACAACAATTATAATTTTCTCAATTATAAAGAGAAGTTGGTTTTAAAATGTGGTTATAATGTAAGGGGAGAATGTTTGCCTACATCTAAATGAAGTGTGTACACGTACTTGCAAGTGTAAAGTTGGGAAGCCAGGATCTTATCGGGTTATTCCATGATGCAATTAAAAAGGCTGCCACCTACATGTGGAATACTTAACATTATCTGCAGTCAAATAAGAGGCAATCAACTCGCCAACATCTTATAAATACCCAAGGCATGGTAAGCTTGATTCTTTTGTTCATCATTTGTGTGCTCTTAAGTGGGCACCTTCTTATTTCTGTAACAATTATTGATCCTGAACCTTTGCTGCAGGGCTGTAAAGTAAATAGATCTCAGTTTTTGAGTCTTTAAACGTTTTAAAGGAAGTTATCTTCAACTGGCAAGCAATGTCCCCTCTAATTTTTTTCTGTACTGCGCAGAACAATTAACCTGATCAGTATACTGTACAGCAGGGGTGGGGAACCTTTTTGGGGTGGGGGGCCATTTTCCCATGGGGAAAATTGGCCGTGGGCCGCCCATAAGGGCGGCCGAAATTTTTGGCCCCCCACCGCAAATTTGACCCCCCCGCGAATTTACAGCACCCGCCCGCCGCTCTCGCTCGCTCAGCTCCCTCCCACCCACCCACCCACCGCTCGCGCTCACTCAGTTCCCAGCCAGCCCGCCTGCCTCCCAGCCCGCCTCCCAGCCCGCCTGCCTCCCAGTCAGCCAGCCCTCCCAGAGCCCCCTCCCTCCACTCCAACTTACCGGGCTCCGGGCCGCCGCCACCGCCGCCTTCCCGCGCTGCCTCCATTTCAAAACGGCCTTTCTGTACATGCGCAGATCGCCGCTGGGCTCAGCGGTGATCTGCGCAGGTACAAAAAGGCCGCTTTCAGAAGGAGTAGGCGCCGAGGTGACGCGTCACCTCGGCGCCGCCTCCTTTTAAAATCGGCCTTCCTGGACCTGCGCAGAGCGCAGCTGAGGCCAATATTGCCCTCTTGGCCGGCATTGCGCTCTGCGCAGGTCCAGGAAGGGCGATTTTACAAGGAAGCGGTGCGGGAAGACGGCGGCAGCGGCGGGCGGTGGCGGAGCCTCCAGTCGCGGGCCGGATCAGGCCGGTCCAGTGCGGGCCGGAGGTTCCCCCACCCCTGCTGTACAGTATAACCACTGTAATCTTAAAATGGGCAGTGGCCAGACTGACCACTAGGCAATAAGTGAGGTACTTTTGAGGAATCACAACTAAGGCAACCAAGTGGCATATTTACATGTTTATCGGGTATGATGAACTATGTAATCGGTATGCAGTTAGCTTTTGTAATGAAACATTAACAGAACTCTGTGAATAGTCCCTACTCCCGTTGCATTGCAATATAGAGGCATCCCCCAGTAGCCGTGGGGGATACGTTCCAGGCCTCCCTGCAGATACGATAATCGCAGATAAGAGCTAACCCTAGAAGAAGCGGTTCACAAATCCCCCCATTGCGCAAATCGCTTATCTACCTCTTATCTACCTCTAACCCAATGTGACTGCTGTTTCCTTTGTCTGAGCCTTCTGCAAATGCTGACCAGAAGCAGGAAGCACTAACAGGAAGTGGATTGGAGGGCTGAAAACAACGCAATGCTTATCATAGAGTTCATAAAGCTTAGCATCTTGTTGTTTTCAGCCCTCCAACCCACTTTTTTTTAGTGCTTCCTGCTTCCTGTCAGCATTCGCAGAAGGCTCAGACACAGGAGACAGTGTTGCGTTGGGCTGCAATCAGAGGCAGGTAAGTGATTTGCGCAATGGGATTTGCACCACGGTTAAGTGAAATCGTGGATGTAGTGGGGCCGCCTGTATACCATGTTTAAACATATGAGAAATGTGTTCACTAGAAACAATTATTTTTAGTAATACCTGCAATTTGTAGGTGCTTATGAAATACAGGAGAGTTGTACAGTCCATACCCTGATGAACTCATGTTTGGAAGAATTCATATAGAAACCTAGTACCTCAAGCATGCCATGCAATAGATTTTTACAAGAAAATCTTTTTTGTGTCATACCCCTGTCACATTACAGGTTTAATAAAAGTTAGTAACTCTAGAAGGATTTTGTAGCCAGCAGTTGTTGTTGTTGTGACTTGGCACTGTGCTTACTAACTTATTAGGTAAAGGTAAAGGTGACCTCTGACAATTAAGTCCAGTCGTGTCCGACTCTAGGGTGTGGTGCTCATCCCCATTTCAAAGCCGAAGAGCCAGCGTTGTCCGAAGACGCCTCCGTGGTCATGTGGCCGGCATGACTCTCCTTGCCGCAGCGCGTAGCATGCAGCTGGAACACGGAGTGCTTTTGGATCTGAGGCTTTCATGGCCCGCTATTATCTCTTGGTTTCTAAGGTTTACGGGTAAACAAGCCATGTGTAGATTTCTAATTCCAGCTGAAGTAAAAATTATTCAAAACTGTCCGTGGTTTTACAATGTCCACCACGTGCAGACTAGAAACAATTAAAACCTGAAGCTAAAAATACTCCGACGTTTCGCTTCTAAAACAAGAAACATTTTCTGGGAATAAATCCATAGATTATTACAAGGGGCAGAAATGGAAGCAGTAACAGATTTTACTTTTTTGGGTTCCAAGATCACTGTAGACGGAGACAGCAGCCATGAAATTAAAAGACGCTTACTCCTTGGAAGGAAAGCTATGGCAGATTTAGATAGCATAATAAAAAGCAGAGATCTCACCATACCAACAAAAGTTCGTATAGTCAGGGCGATGGTGTTCCCAGTAGCAATGTATGGTTGCGAGAGCTGGACCATAAGGAAGGCTGAGCGCGGAAGAATAGATGCTTTCGAACTGTGGTGCTGGAGAAGACTCTTGAGAGTCCCTTGGACTGCTAGGAGATCAAATCAATCAATCCTAAATGAAATCAACCCTGATTGTTCCCTGGAAGGACAGGTACTGAGGCTGAAACTCAAATACTTTGACCACCTAATGCGAAGAGAGGACTCTCTGGAGAAGACTCTGATGCTGGGAAAGATTGAAGGCAAAAGGGGAAGGGGAAGGCAAAGGATGAGATGGTTGGACAGCATCACCAATGCAACAAACATGAAAATGAGGGGATCACGAAGGGTCGGACACGACTTAACGACTGAACAACAAAAATATACTGTACCGCCTTTCTTGGTCATTGGATTTCTCCTCCGACTTTAATCCAAGGCGGTGTACTTGGGCAGGCTGTCCTAACCCCCCTTGAGGGATTTTACAATATATAAATGTCTAATCTTTTATGAACGGCTACATTCCAGGTGGTATCTTTTTTACAGTCTGACTATTCTGCTGGCTGGCGCCTCCCACACTCGACCGATGCAGCTGGGAGCTCTTATCTCTCCTCCCGGAGGCTTTCACAGCTTTTTGTCGGCAGCGTGTCTCGAATTTGTCAAGTTCACTGGTCTTCAGGCTTACAAGATGGCAGCTCTCCCGACTGAGCCAGACCCTTCTGCCAAGGAGCATCACTTCTATTGGTGAACTGCACACATCCCTGGCTTTCCTCCAACAGGCTCCATGGAGAGAGGGGGATAAGAGATCAAATGGAAGAGATAGAAGTTTGAGGGAGATAGATACCCTGCAAATTCTGGTTGGGCAGGGGACAGGGGCTTCTATTACGGCTGCACACAGGCAACCTACAGGGAACAGAGAAAATGAGTGTCCTGTTTGTGCACTTGTTTGCTAGCTGGTCTGGATTTAGGATCAGACTGGATTTAGGATCAGACTAAATCATAGACTTGAGTGAGACTGATATCTTCACATATTGAGCATGATTTGGTCAAATTTGATCATTTTTAACTTAAATTGATAAGTGGGGTAGCGTGTTTAACTTTTCATTTGAAATCAGTAGGATTTTAAAGTGCTTCCCTTCAGCAGGATTGTAGTCATTTCTGAGAGTAAATTTCATTGACTAAGTAGAATTTACTTCCACTTATTAGCGTCATCAGTGACGCTTGAATGAGTTGTCACATTTAATAGAATTATCTTCTTTAGTAAAATCTGTGTGTCATTAAGCAAGAGCATTCTTAAACATCATTTTTTTAATTTGTTTTCTATGAGTAAGACTATTTAACCTGATTTAAGTCGAGGCTGTAGTACAAAGATAGAGCTGTGTAAAGGTTTGCATTGTTGGTGCTGGCAATTATGTAAGATACAAGCAATTTAGTCCACTAAAGTTGATAATTGTGGAAGTAGAGTGGACCCTTCTGATTTGCGAGTTCGGGATCTGCGGATTGTTACAACACGGGTCCCGAATCTGCGAAGGTCCGCTGGAAAAAAAGCCTTTAAAAAGAAAAAAGCCCCCAAATCGCCATTTTACCTTTAAAAAGCCAAACCACTGGGACAAGGCTGGGAGGGGGGAAGAGCCTTTGCGCGACCCGGAAGTGGGTCTCTAAAGGCTGCAGAAGCCCTGTGGAGGCTTGAAAACCGCAGTGGTTTGGCTTTTTAAAGGTAAAACCCGTAAAACCTTTTTTTAAAAAAGGGGCTTTTCCCCTTTTCAATGGCTTTTTTCGGTGGACCCCGGTATCTGCGGATCCTCACTATCCTGTGTGTGTGTGTCCGTCCGTCCGTCCGTCTGTCCAGAACAGATCCCCTGCGGATAGTGAGGTCCGACTGTAATTTTAATGTTTAAAATAAGATCCCTGCTAAATCAGGCTAAAGGCCTGTCTCATCCAGCATCTTATTTTCCACAGTGATCCATAGTTGCCTCTGGGTAGCCCACAGATGAATGTATACCCCTCTCCTACCATTGCAATTGTAAACACTGACTTGAAGCCTAAAGGTAGTATATCACCACCAACTGACCAGTAGCCAGTTATAGACTTGTTCTCCATTAATTTAATTACTTAAATGCAGAGATGGGGGAAGTAAGCAGAATGTATTTTGCATCCAAACGTTGGGCCAGTTCACAAGTTACCTCTTTGCTCCTACTTGTGGAGGTGGTTGTGCTCCCACAAATAATATTGCATTTGAGCCAAGACTCCATGAAACTACTAGAAGTTTTGTTTTGCTGCTCAGAGGTTTTGGAAGTTGCTGATCCACTATTTTAATGTTTGCATTCTGGGTATACTAATTTTATCCCCACAGAACAACCATATGCTCCAGTATTTATGTATATTCTATCTCGGGGGTTCTCAGCCCCTTCCTGGCCGTGTACCACCTCCGGTGCTACACTCCTGCTGCGTACCACCGGAAGTGACTAGCAATGACATCATCGCCAGTTACTTCCAGGTTTTTGGGTTTTCGGAGGCCAGAAAACACAGGTAGGAGGCTCTGGGCGGGTGGCAGGAGCCGCTCAGGAGCGAAAACACAGCACCAAAATCACCACATCGGGGTGGGGGTCCGGCGATTCAAGTACCACCAGCAGTCAGCCAAAGTACCACTGGTACCACTGGTAGTCCAAGTACCACTGGTTGAGAACCCTTATAATTCAGCTTCTGCTACTACAAAATCTAAGTGGCATCAGAGTACCGAGTCTTTATATGCTGTAAAGTTGAAAGGATATTGCTTCAGGATGGGCCTTGGAAATTATTCCAACTGTTAAAATGCACTCTGCCAGCATGTATCATGACACTGTATGGTCTAGCTGAGAGAAGTTTCTGACTTCCATCTCTGCACTTACACTAATTGAGGTAAAAGGCAATGTTTTGAATCAGGTTTTTTTTAATTAAATGGCAGCTATCACTGAACTAGTAAAATATCTCAGATGCTTGGGTTTTAGAATAGTCAATCATATGTTTAGATGGAAAACATTTTTGCATTTCTTGGTGTTGTCATTTTGGGGTGCCTGAGCAGCCAAGTACTTGACATTTTTCCAGACTTGTAAAAAACATTGGTTTATGCTGTGGTATCACTTTACGATATTGGATATAATCACATTCTAGCTGATTACTGTCCCTGAACAGTTGTCTGTGTTGGTATAACTATATCCATGATGATAAAAAGGAACATAATTGCTGATAGCATGAGTCACTTGTCCACCCTGCTCTGCTGTGTCTATGATGTCCTGGACCTATTATGTTCATGCAATACCAGTTCCTTTCAGTCTCAGCTACCCAGTTGCAATATGAAGAGGATATAAGAGTTATTTATTTAAAGCATTAGTACACCACTTTTCAGGTAACAGACTTCCAGAAAAATTTGGAAGTTGTCACGAGTTGTCGCGAACATGTTTTATGGCACGTTCGCCGGCGGATTGTCTGTCAGGATTGCGCTGTGAGTCTTGTGCCTGGACTTTGTTCTAGTTCAGGGGTTCTCAACCAGTGGTACTAGTACCACCAGTGGTACTTTGGCCAACTGCTGGTGGTACTTGGACTGCCAGACTACTGGAACCCTGCTCCAATGTGGCACTTTCGGCCATGTGTTTTCGCTCCTGAGAGGTTCCTGCCTTTGGGCGAGCCTCTCGAATGCTGAGAAGGGCCTTCCCACCCACCCAGAACTTCCTACCTGCGTTTTCTGACCTCCGATGTCATCGCCAGTCACTTCTGGTGGTACGCAGCAGGAGACTGGTGCCGCAGGTGGTACTCTGCCAGGAAGGGGTTGAGAACCCCTATTCTAGTTGTCAAAAACTTGCTTGGCAACCGTAAGGCAGACAACTACTCTGAATTGTGCTCTGAGTGTGCTCTTTCTTCACTCAGCATTTAAACTTTAAAAGGATGCGTTTCCCAACTCATTTATTTTTAGGCAAATTAATTAGACCCATAAATGATAGTTGGCTTCCTCATCTTGAAGAAATAACAAAAGTGTTACCTTGTAAAGAAAAAGAAGGGCTTGCCTGCTTTAAAAGAAAGGCTTGCATGCTCGTTCTTGCCTATACCACCTAGGTTGAATGTTGTATGGTGCTTATACAAGCAAGCAATAGAGGTCGGAGATGACGCAGTAGAGATCCGCGATAACAGAAGCAGAAGCAACAGGACGGCCTTCAGAGCTGTTAGAGGCCCCAACGCTTTTTAGCTGAAAAAATGACGAGGCAGCACTGAGAGGGGTAAAATTGGGGTTATTTGATTTTATTCCTAAAAGTTAGCTTGTGCCAGCTCTGCCCTTTCTCCCTGCTATAGTGGGTGTAGGAGAATGTGGCAATACCAGGGCATGAGACATTCCTGCAGTGTGACAGACATAGAAATAAAACATTTCCAGTAATGTTGAAGCCTGGGAAAAAATTGTGCTTTTCTTTAAAAAAAAAAAAAAAAACCAGACATTTTGGAACAAAATTAAAACAAATGCAGCATTTTATTATCTGAATTTGTTTACTGTTTGGCATATTTATGAAATGTAAAAGTATAAATTCATTTGTTTTTATTCAAACAATAATTACAAGTATTAAAAATGAAGCAGCAAGCCAAAGGTATCTAAGCTTCGGGTCTTTGCCTATTGTGAAAATAAGGAAAAAATAAAACTGAAAATAGAAAGCATCAACATTGTTGTAAACAAAATAATTTTAAAAACTTTTATCTGGTCTTAAACAGTTTTCTCTCCACGGTAAATAATGTTGGCAATATCCAGAAAAAATTCTAAAACTTTCACTACCTGCAAGCGTATGGAAGCGGTGGTATGAGTATACAGTATGTGCTACAAATGATGATCCATCTTTCAAACCGCTTTGAACTCTCTGGAAGAAACCTAAAATCTTTCTCTAGCTTAACAGATCAGTGTTAAAGGGCCAAATATATACCATATTGGTCTGAGTATAAGACTCACTTTTTTCTCCTAATTTAAGTTTTTAAACTAGGGGTGCGTCTTATAATCAGGCTGTTGCAATTTAATGCCAGTGATTTAATTACATTTTTTTAATAGCACAAACTTTAAGGGTGCGTCTTATAATCAGATGCGTCTTATACTCGGGACAATATGGTATTTCCAGTTTCACATGCTGAAAATCAGAATCGGGTTAGATGATTAGACTTAGATGTCTACAGCATATAGGCAATTACAATTCCTAATATTGTAGATGGTCTTATGTTGTAGTTTAGAAAGCACGTTGAAGAAATAAAGGACAGATGCAGCAACGTGGGACACTGTGTGATACAGTAAGCTGGACTAGATGGGCTTTTGGCCTGATCCAGCAGGGCTCTTCTTATGTTATGTAATGTATTAAAAACCTTAAACATTTCACTCGTAATTCTAAACCAAAACGTTTCATAAAAAATTTTCAGTGTTTCATGAAACGTCCAATTTTTCCACTGGAAAAATTGCCTATGAGAAATATGGAGAAACACAGGGTTTACTCCAGTGTTTCTGGTTTATTTTCTTGGTCTTTACATCTGTGACAGGACAGTCAAAATGAGGGGAAGAAAGCAGTTTCCTTATCACTTGGACTTGCATTATACCTTAGGATAGCGTGAGAAGTTTGGCTTCCTAGTTATTAATTTGTGTGTGTGCATGCAGCTGTACTGGACACTGGGTTGTTTCCTAGCAGAGTTTATTGTGTACACTGAATATTTAAATTCAAGTGATATTCCTGACTTTTCAGAACTCGCTAGTTTGCAAGGCAAATGTTGCTATTTCATTAGCCACACACTTTGTGAACATGTTTTAAAATACCTTGGCCTTGTGCTGCAAATGCTTAAGATAGTCTGTTGATCTTGTACTGTGATGACATTGACCATGTATTCCTATGCTTTCCTGTCTTAGGGTGCTTTTAGGAGCTATATTTATACTTTGGTGTTGGCAGGCTCCGTAAAGTATGCATGTAATCATTGGTATACCCTTTAACAATTTGTCATCGCTTCACTTTATAGTAGGATGTGCAGTACTAAAAATATTTGGAGCCTCTGACATTTTTTTAGATCTTGAGCTCTTTTGCATCGGAGCCATTTCATTATTGATTTTCTCTGTAAACCACTTTGTGAACTTTTTTTTGTTAAAGTAGTACATAAATATTTATACACTTTTCAGTTCCTCCCAAGTGATTTTGAGACTGTTGATAGACTTGCAAAACATAGTCACTATTCTGTTATAGAGGCCTTTGTAATTCTTTCTGCGATAATAGAGATTTGTGTATGAGTGAAAGCATCGAATGCTAACAACTGTAGCATCACATTAAAAAACATGGGAGCGGCTGTCATAAGCATTGAAAACATCATGTTATGGTTTGTCATGGGATAAACATGATGTCTGAAGCAATCGTTTTTAAAGTGTGTTTTGCTACATTATATCTATGAAGTGTTTTCTTTTTCCTGTACCCACATGTTTGGGACTGCAGCCATGCTTGGAAAACACTTAGGTAGAGATTTATACGGAAACAAGCTGCACATAAATTGTTGTGGAGGTAGGCATATGTGTACTTTCTCACAAGAAAGTTGGGTTTGCCATTTTGACCTTGTTAATGCATATTGTTCTTGTACCCTGAGAGAGTAATTTGATCCTGAGAATTTAGACCCAAGGGCTCTATTCTGCCTTGGGGCTACAACAAATGATCCAAGGACCTTTTTCATGAACAAATGATCTAACCTAATACTACACTTAATCAAAAATGACCTCAATTTCTTGCTATTTAATCTACAAGCAAATCATCCTTCGCAACAAAGCCACATATCATTAGATCATTCTTATTTTCCCTTACATGCAAAAGCAGATTCTCATGTTATAAATACAGGTGTCCCTCACTTAACGATGGGGATACGTTCCTTGAACCCTGTCATTTTAAGTAGGCCCGTTGCTAAGTGGACCGTTCGCTACCTTTTGAAGAGGTCTCTCTGGAGGCCTGTTCCTGGCCTCTGAGGACCTCGGAATGGCCCACAGAGGTCACTGTAAGGCACTTCTGGTTTGCTCCAAAAACCAGAAGTGTGTTACGGAGGGCTCTGTGGGCCATTATGAGGTCCTCAGAGGCCAGGAACAGCCCCTGGAGATGTCCAGGAACAGCCTCAAACTTCAAAAGGTAGGGAAAGCGACCAATGACGTTCTGCCTAACGACCCCGTCCTATATCCGGGGGTGTGTCATTAGGCGGAATATCGTTAAGCGGGGGGCACCTGTATCACAAAGTGTGTTTAAATGATTCTCAGTTTGAAAAGCAGTTTATAAATGAAGAAAGATGGTGACTGACCCAAGGGCACCTTTGTGAGGTTAATGGCTGTGTGAGAATTTGAACCTTATTCTCTCTAGTCTTAGTCTGACATTTTAATTGTTACTAGACTTTTACAATGTCTACACGGGGCCTAAGAATGTTAAAGGCTTTATATTGTTGAGTGTGAAGAGCGTTTGGAGAGGTGTGCTGGGTATTTATGGTTGCTGAATGTGTCAAATGGGGTAGCTTTGAGTTGAACATTCGGACTGTGAGGGGAAAGTAGTGGACAGAGTACTGTGAGTTTCTCAGGACCATTGTAAGGAAGGGAAAAGAATGCAAAATCCATTTTCATGTTAGTAAAGCAAGAGATAAAGTTGGAAAACAGTGAACTATGAGGAAAAATAAGAGTGCCTAGAACTGAAGAAGCAAGAAACTGGTAGTTTAGGAATGAAGCAACATTCAGATTTCCTGAATGTTTTTTATTTTTTACCAGAATTCTGAAGTCTGCCAACTAGATCCAGATTCATAATGGTGGCTTGGGAGCAGAACCAGTTACCCACTGCACCCCATAAAACACACCAGGGTAATCAACAGGTACAAGTACACTTCTGCATCTGAGTTGCTGCAGGTCAGAGCATCTACCCCAAAACTCTAAAACTGGACAGCAAAGCTGCACAAAAATGTAGTCAAAGGCAATCAATTATTATTTCTATTTTACAGGTGAAAAAGACACTGAGCGATAAGTATGTTACTTAGCACAAGGGCAGCTGAGGGAGATTTTTTTTACGTTCAATTGCCAGTAAACTCTTGGGAGGAATTTAAAGACTCATTTTGGAACGACAGCCCTCCGTTGTATATGTGGATTGACGCTAAGCGATCCGTCGTTAAGGGGGGCACCTGTATATAAGTTGGAACAGTGTGTAACTGCTCCCTGTTCATGGTGGTGATTAGGTACAATCTGCACTCTTTGGGGGGGGGAAACAAAAGGTATCTTAAGGGATACACATGGAAGTGAACGTCCCTGCCCTCTGTGGCCCCCAACCATTCTAGAGGGTCCAGGAAATCTCCAAAGCAGGATTCTGTGGGGTATGTAGGATTCCAGGGTTATGGAAAAAACCAAAGATTGCTCCCACCTTCAGTTGTTTAGTCTATAGAAAAGATGGGTTACAGGGGGTGTCACGGAAAAATCCAAATTTGTGTCTCTGTCTTCAAGTTGCCGTTTCTGACAGGGAAGAATCTGTGTCTTACCCTAGTGATTGAACAGCAGCCAAGTTCTCATGGGAGCTCTGGATTGTTTTCAGTTGTGGCCAAGCTAAAGGCAAAACTGGACCCGTTATCTGCTTGGGAACGGTGATAAGCTCACCAGCTCATTATTAGCTGCACCTGGAACCCTCTCTTTACATGGGGGGGGGGGGGAACTGTCGAGTCATCTTCCCAAGGCAGTTGCTAGCATTGTCCTCTTATTGGATCATTTGAAGTTAACCAATTTGAGACCCTAATAAGGTATATAGGTAGCCCTAAGGGGTGTGATCGGGGTCTCTGAGGAGTCTTCTTTCAGTAGCCCTCTCTGCGTGAATTCCATCTGTGTGTGCGGTCCACGCTACATGAAACCCTATGGAGAACAACATGCCTTAACACCATGGGTCCGGCCTATTCTGAGCCAGGATGGTGTAGTGGTTTGGGAGTCGGACTTAGACCTGGAAGATCCAGGTTCAAATCCCCACTCAGCCACGAAGCTTCCTGGGTGACCTTGGGCCAGTCACTATCTCTCAGCCCCACCTACCTCACAGGGTTGTTGTGAGGACAAAACGGAGGGGAGGAAATATGTACACCACTCTGAGCTCCTTGGAGGAAGGGTGGTATAAAAATGTGAGAAAGTAAATAAATAAATATTCCTCTGCCTGGGCTTGGACCGGGTTGATTTATCATCAAAGTATATTTCTGGGTGAGTGAGGAAACCAGTCTAGATTGAGGAGTGTAGCCTTTATTGTTTTTGTACCCTAATTGTGTATTGTCAAGTCTTATATGTGCACAGTTAGTCTGCCTTTTAAACACCTATGCTTGCATAGCTTAAATAAACCACTTATATTTTACAATTTGTGTGGTTATTGAATTGGATGGATCTTACCCCGCCTGACACTTGGCTTGTTACCCGGAAGACCCAAACAGTTGGAGGTGTTTCACTGAGACTATCTGGCACATGGTTGTAGCTGTGTTGCTAAGTCTGACGTTGCACACGGTTGTAGCTGTGTTGCTAACTTTTGTGAGTTGTGGTTTGAGGATTAGTTGGAGCCAGTGATGGGGACTCGAGTCAAATGACTCGACTCGCAAGTGTGACTTAGCCACTTTTTCCCTGACTCGTACTCATACTCATACTCGTGACCCACTGACTCGCACTCGTACTCGTAACCCACAGGACTCGTACTTGACTCGCGCTCGTGGGGATAACGACTTGCCATTTCCAAGTCATTTTCCAAGTCATAAGGGAAGCCAAGTGGGTGCTTTAAAAGCCTCAGAGGTCCCCGCACAAACCCACACACACACCCCATTTTCAGGGGAAAAAGCCATTTTCCCCAAAGTGACTCGACTCGTGACTTGTGACTCGTGGTTTCTGGCTTTACTCGTACTTGACTCGCACTTGTGCAAAAATGACTCGCACTTGACTCGTACTTGCCCAAAAATTTTGGCACTGACTCGCACTCGGACTCACACTCGTGCAAAAATGACTCGTACCTGCACTCTTACTCGCGACCTAGTTACTTAGATACATCCCTGGTTGGAGCCAGTACCCCAAAACAACTATCTTGGAGGAACGCAGTTCCTGAGGTGGCATGGCCTACCGTAATTCCTCAGGTGGTGGCAGCGATTCTACCTTCCCTGATTGGGGGTTCCATTGGAGCGGAACTCAAAGGGATATTCCCCCTCGTGCTTAGAGCGGCGAGGGGGACTCCCGCCACAGTGGGGAGATTTACAAATTAAGTTCAGCCTAAGTTCTCAGCGGGTGGCGCAGTGGGTTAAACCACTGAACCATGAGCTGTTGATCGAAAAGTCGGCAGTTCGAATCCGCTATGGGGTGAGCTCTCATTGCTTGGCCAGCTCCTGCCAACCTAGCAGTTCCAAAGCATGTTAATGCGAGTAGATAAATAGGTACCGCTTGCGGGAAGGTAAACAGTGCTCCGTGTTCCAGCCGCATGCTACACGCTGCGGCAAGGAGAGTCATGCCGTCCACATGACCACGGAGGCGTCTTTGGACAACGCTGGCTCTTCGGCTTTGAAATGGGGATGAGCACTATACCCTAGAGTCGGACACGACTGGACTTAATTGTCAGGGGTCACCTTTACCTTTTAAGTTCTACAAATAAACCTTTGAATAGAAAGACACGTTCATATCTTGTGTGAGGGTTATTTCCTCTGATATTTCATATATGTTTGTCCAGCCTGTATTAGTCCAATATTCTGTCTGAAGGGCCCTCTTCTCCCATTCCTATTTCTTAAGGTCTTCTAAAGCCCTGTTCCAGGTGTCAGAGTTTGGTTAGGTGACTGGGGGTAGGGCTCTTTCTGTAGTGGTACTCTGTTGATGGAATGCTTTTCCCAGAAAGATCTGTGTGGTGGAGAATACAGTATGTTTTTAGATGCAAGTTAAAAACATACTTTCCAATGAAGGATGTTCAGGTACAGTAGACTTCCATGAGATCAACTGTCCAATGCATGATATTTTCGGTCTACTTAAATTTTGCTTTGGTTTGTTGGCATACAAATGGGCATCTAAAAATATTACTGTATAGTACAACAGTGATAATTTTAGTTCCAGGAATTGGGGAGTTTTGCTTATTTTTGTCAAGTTTGGGCATTGGTTTGATGTTTTTACATTTTATTAGAGATTTTGATAAAAGCCACATGAATATAATGTAGATCTTTTTCTTGCATAGTAGCAACTTAATTTTTTTATAAACATCTATAAAGTAAAAAAGATAGAGATTTTTATGGGTTAAAAGATCATGTGTAAAATTTTTTATAATATCAAACAAGTAAGAGGAATTCCAGTTTAAAATATATAAAAACACAAAGAATCCACATAAATTGTCAATATCAGTCCCAACGTTTCATCCACTCTCTGGACATTCTGAAGGGAAACACAGGTATGCTGTGTTTGAGAATGTCCAGAGAGTGGATGAAACGTTGGGACTGATATTGACAATTTATGTGGATTCTTTGTGTTTTTATATATTTTAAACTGGAATTCCTCTTACTTGTTTGATATTATAAAAAATTTTTTACATGATCTTTTAACCCATAAAATTTTTTTACATGATCTTTTAACCCATAAAAATCTCTATCTTTTTTACAATATGTCTGATCATGAAAATATCCATGCTACATGTATAAAGTATGCTTAAAAGTACTGTATAAAGCCACAAAAGCAAATTGGTATATCTTCATTTTAATGTGGACATGGTACAATTCCACCTTCGTTATTAATATATACCATATCAACATGCATGGCATTGTACAAGAAGAAACAGATTCCTGCCCCAAGGGGTTTGCAATGTAGAAATAGACATAAAGGAGATGAAAGACGGAGAGGAGACTGGTTTTAAATGTAATTGTCTTTAATACATTCTGCATATATAAAGTATGCTATAAAAAAAGTTTAACAGCAGATCTCTTTGTTTCCATAGATCTGAAAGGACAAGACAACATGGGAGCATTTTTAGATAAGCCAAAGATGGAGAAGCACAATGCCCAAGGGCAGGGCAATGGACTACGTTATGGGCTAAGTAGCATGCAAGGGTGGCGAGTTGAGATGGAGGATGCACATACAGCTGTAATTGGCTTACCAAATGGACTTGATGGATGGTCTTTTTTTGCTGTGTATGATGGGCATGCTGGATCCCAAGTTGCCAAATATTGCTGTGAGCATTTATTAGATCACATCACAAGTAATCATGATTTTAAAGGGCGTGGTGCTTCACCATCTGTGGAAAATGTAAAGACTGGAATCAGAACAGGTTTTCTGCAAATTGATGAACAAATGAGGATACTCTCTGAGAAGAAACATGGTGCGGACAGAAGCGGGTCAACAGCTGTGGGAGTCCTAATTTCTCCGCAGCACACTTATTTTATCAACTGTGGTGACTCTAGAGGTTTACTTTGTAGAAACAGAAAGGTTTTTTTCTTTACACAAGATCACAAACCAAATAATCCACTGGAGAAGGAGCGTATACAAAATGCAGGTGGCTCAGTAATGATTCAGCGTGTGAATGGCTCTCTTGCTGTGTCGAGGGCACTTGGGGACTTCGATTACAAATGTGTCCATGGGAAAGGCCCTACAGAGCAGCTTGTCTCCCCTGAACCTGAAGTCTATGAAATTGAGAGATCAGAAGATGATGATCAGTTCATCATACTGGCTTGTGATGGTATCTGGGACGTTATGGGAAATGAAGAGCTGTGTGAATTTGTAAGATCAAGGCTTGAAGTCACTGATGACCTTGAGAAAGTTTGCAATGAGATAGTCGACACCTGCTTGTACAAGGTAGGCAGCATTTTGACAGAAATGAGTACGCGTTCAGTACAATGAGGGTCTTATGTAGACATTTGTTCAAATCTGTTGGTTCTGATGATTTGTAAGTTGCAATATTGATAAGCTACGCAGGGGTGTAACGGGAGGAGCCTGAGGAGCAGCCGCTCCGGGCGCAAGCCCAGGGGCACACAACCCTCAGGTCCTGCCCCACTATCGGAGCCCGCACCACTGTTTCCCGGACTGCGGCACAGGTGGGAGGACCCTTCCCCGCCCACTCCACAGCCTGGGAAGCAGTGGTGCGGGCTCTGTGCTTTCACAGAGCCTGCACTGTTAACCCAGAAGTGAGGTCACGTGATGTCATTTCCGGGGCACAGGAAGCTCCTGTGGTGCCCAGATGCCACGGGAGCTTGTTGCACTCTTGGCTATAGATGTGTCACTCTGCAGCATGTGTGCAGTGTTTAAAAATGGTATATTGCCTACTCCAGCTTTAGCTGATGTCTTTTAAACTAAGATGTAGATTAGACTATAAAATCAGTACTGAACACACGTTTTATGAAATGAACTCCTTCTGCTACTAATTGTTGTACTGGTATTGAATGAATTTATGTAAAGTAAAATATTTGTTTGCCGAGTTATTGTGAAGTGCTGGCCTATTTTACAGGACCAAATTGGACGTTACCTTTACTTTTTTCCTTTAAAATTTGTGATATAGAGATCTGGGGTTTTACCCTAAGGTGCTGCTTCTGTTTATGCAAGAGGGGAGGGGTAATTTTCACTTACCTTGCTTTCCTTTTGCAGCCCCCTGCAGCCTTTCAGCCCTCAAGAACAGATTGGAGGGCTGCGGGGGGGGGGAGGATTTGGGTGAAAATTGCCCTTCTCCCTTTGCTTAAACAGAGCTTTTTCTGTTCATGGAAGAACAGCTTGGAATACAGTCTCTGATTTCTGGATAGTGAGGTAATTCTGAACCCATTTAAGATTTAATATCTCCAGCTTTGGGAGGCTGCAAGTTTGAGAGAATGAATGGTGGGGAGAGGTGGTAGAGACTTGCCCTTTTCCCTCTAGTCATTTTACACTAATACAGTGAACCCTTATTTAATGGACTTATGGGGGGGAAGAGATTACCATTAATGCCCAAAGTCTGTTAAATTCAAATATCCCCTCCCCCGTATTAGTCCATTAAATGCCTACCTTATAAAGCTCCTCCGGCACTGTTGCTCTGCTTTGCTCCCCACCAGGGTGCTTTAGAACAAGGGTTCTCAACTGGTGGCACGCGAACCACGGGAGGTGGTATGTGGGCCGTGGCCGCTAAGATGGCATCATCAGCACAAGCTCTGCAGAGCCTGAGGCACATGGGTTTTCAAGCCTGGAAAAGGCCTGCCCACCCGCCCTTGTCCCCTTACTAGCGTTTTCTGAGCTCCAGTGTGGCTGAAAACCCAGAAGTGGTGATGACATCATCGCCACTTCTGGTGGTACTTGGAGCGGTGTTGGCTACGAAAGTGATAAGCCGCGCCAAAGGGATTGAGAACTCCTGCTCTAGGAATACTCTAGTGGAGCGAGGAGCAGCAACACTGATGGAGCTCTTGGGCAACCCGATCCTGCCTAAAGTTAGGCCGGCAGAGTGAGCGCTCCCCCGGCCTAAGGACTCACCAATGTGCCATAAAGCATGTTTGTGGCTCCTTGTGAGTAAGCAGTGTTGGTGTGGAGGCCGGCGCTGCTCACTCAGCTGCGGACCTGGACCTGTGCCAGCCGCCGCAGGTAGGTCCTGCGCCAGTCGGCGAAGGGGAAGGGTGGGCAGGAGGGGCGGTGAGGGGGGGCATTGGCTGAATGGGTGTGGGGATATTGGCGCTGAGTTGTGCCGATATCCTGAGCCCCTTCCCAAGTCTGGCCGTCCTTGCACGGCCTCTCCAGTTGTACGCCAACTAAATAACTGGTGCACATCCAAGGAGGCCCGTTGGGGCCTGTGCTGGTTACGCCGGAGTAAGGGGACAAATGTCCTCTTCCACCAAGGTGAGCCCAGGCCACGCTGGCATGGCCTGCAATCTGCACAGGATGCAGCGGCCAGCCATTTAGGCCAACCGCTGCAACCTTCACAGGATTGCGCCATAAAGTGGCATAATGGTTGGGAAGGGTCTGGGGAAGCAGTCTTACCTACCTTCCAGGGTTGGTGCTGGAGCTGCCACTGTCCATTTGGAATGGAGAAACTTCTGTATTCCTGAGGTTGCAAAATGGAGAGTGGCAGCTCCAGCTGGAGCCCTAGAAGGTTGGTAAGCCTGCCCCTAGCACTTTCTGACCCTTAACTACCTCACAGAGCTCGTTAGGCATTTCTCTGTTAGGTTCCTACCCTAATCCAAATTAGCTGGCAACTTCCGAGGTCCCAGACTTCTGGGACCTCAAATTGTCTATTTCTGAAGTTTGTTGAATTGAGGTCTATTAAATCAAGGGTTCTCTGTAATCACCCTTAGCTGTTTTTCTGCCATAGGAGAAAATATGACTGTTTTATCTTCTCCCTTGGTTAGAGAGAAATAACCCGTTGAGGGTAACTTGGGGGTCATAGGAAGCTACCTTGTACTGAGTCAGACCATCGGTCCATCTAGGTTAGTATTGTCAACAGACTGGCAGTGGCTCTCCAAAGTTTCAAACAGGATTTTTTTCTGTGCGCTACCTGGAGATGCTAGGATCTGGGATGTTCTGGATGCGAAGCAGGTGCCTTCATCCTTCCCCAAAGAAAGGACTAGATGAACCTCTTCCTCTGCTGTTTCTCCAATCAAATTCGCAGCCTCTTGGGGTTGCTCTTAATTTTCAAAAAAAAAGAAAACCAGGAGGGGAAGACTGTGCAACACCAGTGTAAACATTAAGTCACTTATGTCCAAGTTAGGTTCCAGGAGTCTGTACTAAATTTGAAGTGTACTTAAGTTGAAATATTCTGTTCTTGCCAGTCCAGTGCTATTGCACCTGGGTGAAAGCACCTCCAAAGGATGTACTGCACCTGCGTGAAAGCACCAACACAGCCATCCATAACTCTGAGGTTTGCAACTCAGGAGGTCAATGTATCTAGTTTGAGTCTTTAGTTGGGAACCAAACAGTCAAACTGTTGTGTTTCATAGCTTAACTAAATCACTGATTTCATGTTTCGTTCCTTTACTTCCATTTAAGAAACTGAAAGCTAGTTTTGCACCTGTAAACTAATCTTATCAATGAGGCAGAGCGTGCTGTCTTCCTTTATTAGCATTGCAGTTATCTGTATTTTGCCAAGACAGGAGCCGTTTAACACATGTAAATGTAAAAACACTTCTTTGAAAGTGTTTCAAAATCACTGACTGTTGAATAATTTGCTATATGCAAATGGATGTTTGTGAGTGTGAGAGAGAATGAATGAATGAATGAATGTGGTGGAAAATAGGATTTTTCTGAACTCTTTTTTTCCCCCTCCCCTCTAGGGAAGCCGAGACAACATGAGCGTGATATTGATCTGTTTTCCAAATGCACCAAAGGTATTACCAGAGGCAGTGAAGAGAGAGGCAGAGCTGGACAAGTTCCTGGAAAGCAGAGTAGAAGGTGGCTCTTTAAAAAAAAAACATAAGTAATTTCATTTCTAAACAAAAATGAAGTATCTATAGACTTTTTAATTAAATCCCCAAGTGCCATAGGATGCTTAGCATGCATCTCCTAAAAAGGTGATTTTGTTGCCTTTTTGGATGCATGTAGTATATATGTCCTGTCAAAACATTAGATATATTCCACTTTCTTCCCCTGTCAGTTCTGCATAAGAGAGGTTCAAGTACTGTATAACATTTGTGATGGGAACATTAGCAGCAATAATATTCAGGGCAGTAAATGATAAGTAGTGGTTATAATTATGTAAAAGTTTTGAAGTCGGCATAGTTATCAAATATGTTAATCTGGTAATTTTGCATGTCAAATACATTTGTGCTATATATGGTTCAGAACAGATTCTGGTTACAAACATAGATTAAAAAATATATCTCACTCTGGTGCCTTTGAACATTAAAAATGGCAGTTTAAGTGACATTAGCATGGATACATATCCATTTCCTGAATAAAGAAGCCCCTAATTGTGAATGCTGGATATAGTACAAAGAGATTTGATTTTTAAAAATGGCTGAATTAGTAAAATGGTATTATAGATAAGAACATAACATAAGAACAGCCTTGCTGGATCAGGCCAAAGGCCCATCTAGTCCAGCTTCCTGTATCTCACAGTGGCCCCACCAGATGCCTCCAAGAGCACACAGCTAATAAGATAACCTGTTTCCTGTTGTCACTCCCTTGCACCTGGCACAGAGAAAACCTAGCCAGGAGGTTGCTTACAGCTTGTAACCTGTGATGGTCTTTTCCTCCATGAATCTATCCAAACCCCTTTTAAAGGCATCTAGGCCTTGTGCCATCACCACATCCTGTGGCAAGGAGTTCCACAGATGAATTACATGCTGGGTGAAGAAATATTTGCATAATCACATGCAGGGTAGACTCTGAAGTCATTAGTATCATGAGATACTTTTGTGTCTGCCATATTGAGTTAAAAGTTTCATGCACTTTATTTTTATTGTATAAAGCTAACAAACTGTGTCAAACATAACAAGTGCCTGTCAATGTTTTATTTCCTTTTTTTATTCTTTGGCCTACTCATTGAGAGCTAGTGTAGCATAGTAGCTAAGACAGAGCTATGAATTGGAAAGCTCCTGGCTTGAATCTCTTCTCTGCCATGAACTCGCTAGATAGCCTTAGTGAAACCATTGTCTCTCAGCCCCAGTTCCCCCATCTGCAGTAGAGAAATAATTATACTGACCTAACTGACAGGATTGTTGTAAGGTTTACAAGATAATGTATTTGGAACACTTTAAACACTTGAAAGCACTATACAAATGCCAAATAGCATTGCATGTATTATGTATATGCTATTCAAGATCTTACTGTAGGAAGGGAGTGCAGTTAGTGGCTTCTGATACCCATGTTTTAAGGATTAAAATTTATGGGTGTACGAAGTGTGATATACATAGGCTGGCTGTAATACAGCCTGTTACCTGATTAGGGGATAGCTACCTGTTACATCTACAACAGGCCAGTGATTTAATGGCTGAAATGTGCACAGGGAGTAGAAACTATTGTATGTGTCTTCCTGTTTGCCCATACATGCCAGTTTTTCTTGAACTGAAACTTTTACATTGCATTCAGTGGCCAGGATCCAAAGGGTCGTTTCCAGTGTTGTGCGCTGGGGATTTTCAGGCCACCTCTTTTTACTTGAAGTCTTTTACACACCTCCTGCAGAGCAGCATATTGTCATTGTTTTTATTATGGTGAGTGGAGCTGCTGCCCAAAGGGAAAATATGTTGTTCTTTCCTGTGTTTGGGCTGCATAAGCACTTTATGTGCACAAACTTCTTTGGATCTCACCCAATACAGGTTAAATCCATAAAGTGTATAAATACTACAAGTATCCATGTGAGATTTAATCCTATAGTTCTTATTTTGTGCAAATGGAATTGGTTTATTCATTAATAAACACTGGCTATGTTCCAAAGGATGGTGATGTGAGTATATCAGTTTTTGAAGTTTCCTCTTCCCTCACAGAGCCCCAGAACTTCTCTTTAACATTTTCTGAGTTCAAAATCAACTTGGGGATTTGTTGCAATAATTTAAAAGAAAGTGCTGGTGGACTGCTTGCAGTATTTCGCTTTTAAGTTCTTTCATCAAATTCCTGTATCACTTTTTAATGTGGAAGATGTTAAAGCAGTGTGTTCATTCTGAGGGCAGCTTCTGAACTAGTAACTTTGCTAAAAACTTCACGTACATACTTGAACTGGCATACTGGCCCTTCTCAATAGTTATGAGGAAGAAAGTCTTCTGGCTAATGACTTGTGTTATCTTTTACACAGTTCACAGGAAAACTCTTACTGTAAATGGAGTAAGTACTGTCTAATTGAACTGATGTAGCTGTTGAGTCATTCAGAAATGCGCTTAATAATCTGCTTCTACTGTCTTGTTAAATGCCAGTAGTAGTATTTTTAGAGCTTGAATTTTCTTTTAAATGGCCACATAGAAGGAAGACCTGTGTTCATTGTGCTGCTAAAATTGAAAAAATATAGAAGCTTTAAAAATATTGCAGAATACGACTACTAAAATTCAAGACAAATGGTTAAGGCAAGTAGATTAGATTTTTGACTCAGTAGGTTGTATCCTAAATGCTGTTTTGTTTGAAAACGTAGTTCTGTTTGTGTGAGGAGGGATAATTTTTGCAAAACACACACACACACACACACACACACACACACACACACACACTGCTTTTCAACAGAAAGTTCACAAAGTGGCTTATATAGCAAAAGAAACTTTAGAGTGGCTCCTTGTCCCAGAGGGCTGATAATCTAAAAGACAGCAGCAAATGGCCACTGGAAAAGATGCTGTGCTGGAGTTAATTGGAATCTCCTTCCTGTCGTCCCCACGCCACACAAATATCTGCTCCTGAGAGTCCCCCAACTCCCAGGAACACATTTTCAGGGGACTGCAGAGGGACAGGGAAATTGGCAAAAATCACCCCTCCCCCCTTGGGCAAATAACACAAACCAATATGTTTTTTTCTGGCTGACCGGGCTTGGGGCTTATACTTCTGACCAGATGATAAAAAGATTAAATCTTAGCATTCAAGCTTGTTCACCTAATTGCTGTGGAGGGAACCATGTTAGGGGTTGGTTTAGAAGAGCATATGGCAATAACAAACTCTGATTTATCCTCTGTTTAATCTATTCTGTATTCATGTTGAACAATTTCAGCTAGAATTAAGTGTGGCAATACTCCTTATGCCATCCCCACATTAGAATTCCAAACTGGAGATGTTAAAGGTTTATTGCAAAATGATCTAGAACTATGGATAATGGGGCTATCCCAACTTTTTTAAAAAACCAGACTTTTAAATATTTCATTACTAAGATTACAGTCCTCTTCCTGCTTGACTAGCGCAAGACTCCAATCATTTTAGTGGGGATTATATGAATCTAACACTTTGAGGACTGGGCAGGAAAACTGTGTTATGAAATGCATTTTGTAATGCATATAATGTTGAAAACAATAACTGTCTGTATTTTAATGAATTCATTGAGTCTGGTATAGTCTGCTTCGTATCTTTTTCTGAACATTTGTGTGTTACTTCAGATGTCTTCTCTTACTCAGATGAAAGGATCAGTAGATCTTTGTTGTTTGGATGCAAGAACATTCTCTCACAACTGTAAAAGTCTGTTTCTCAAACCATGGCCACTTTTTACTTGAAAGCCAGTGTGCTAAAGTGAACTACACTTTTTGACACTTAATGCCTTTCATTAATCTTCCTGTGCCACAGTTTGAAAAAGTGTGTTGCGTTTATGAGAGGGAGCTGCAATATGCATTGGACGCAAACAAAATTGCAACATAAAGGCCATTAGATTGGTTCCACTCGTGATATAAATATTTGTGGACTGTACATATATCTCTATTGAGTATAAATGTATTACTTTAGTGGAGAATGTATTTGAAATGTACTACAGTTTTAGGTTATGGAAATGTGTAGTTCAGGTAAATTTTTAAATCCCTTTATTTTTGTACAAAAGAGAGCATTAGAATGATGTAGACACTACTAGATGTTCACAATTCACAATAAAAGAACTTGGCAAAACAAAACCGAGATCTTTGCTCTTTATTTAGCATGCAGTATCAGAAGTCTTTGTCCTGAATATAGATGGTGAAATACAAATTCTGGCCCTAATACTTCACCTTTAAAATATTTTCAGTCTTTTTTTAGTATATGCTTTGAAATACTTTCCAAGGTTCAAAGTACCATTAAACTAAGTCTGTGAGCCCAAGAGGGCTTGTTTACTTCAAATAGCAGCTCTCGCTTCCATATAGCTTTTTAAAAAACTGCACTGAGGTGGGGGGATCAACTGTATGAAGCCCGTGTCACTGGGCTGGTGCAAGACACTTATGTGCACCAGAGTAGCTCTTTAGATCCTGGCCACTATTAACAATGATTTCTTATTGGAAAAAAGGTTGTAGGGTTAAATGTCATCCTGCAAATGTTCTACTACTCTGGCAGCTTCTTTTCCCCAGTGTGCTTGTATATAATCTGCTATACGTAAGGATATGGATATAAATTGAGCTAAACTTTGCTGTGACTAAAAAGTTGTTTTTTTAAAAAAAAAAATCTGTTCTTGAACTCCAGAATCTTACTGGAGTGCCAGCTGTGTTTTTTTTAACTATTTGGTGTGCAGCAAAACTTGTGTAGATTATAATTTGTTTGGTAAACACTTGCTTTGATTTTGGGTGGAATGATAAATACATATCTGTTTAAGGAAAACAGTATTTCTGATCACTCTTTTTGTTGATGTTTTCATGAAATCTTGTTAAAGTGTGTGTGTGCGTATTCTAATCCACAGGCCAAAATGCTCTCTTGATTTAAAGCTGTTGCTCTCTCACCAAATTAAAACATCCATCATAATCTTGTTTTAGCAGATTACGAGATAGACAATCTTTGCAAATTATAGTTCCTAGTTTGATCTCTTGCAACATCTTCAGATGAAGCATGTCTGATACTAAAGCTGGGAAAGACCTTGGGGAGCACCATTGCCACTTGCTGGAGATAGTGCTGTAGGCTTAGATGGACTGATGTTTCAAATGGCTATCAGGCAAATTCTCATCCCAATATTGCTAGTTTTTTATTTTTCTATACTTTTTTTTTACTTTTATGAGGTCTTTGTTAAAATGCCTTTCCAAAAATGAAAAACAGTTACTGTGCAATCCTACCTAACACTCGGGTGGCGGACCTAGTGTTTCGCCACCCAGAGTAATCGCAAACGTGCCGTAAAAGCACGCTTGCAGACTACTTTAGAGCCAGGAAGGCCGGCACAAGGCTGGCCTTCCCAGCTCCGCCGTCCGAGGACTAGGCCCACCGCTGGACCCAGGTAGGTCTGGATCCAGCGGGTGGGAGGGGGAGGGATGGCGGAGGCGGGAGGACGGCCATAGGCCCAGCCACCCCAGGCGGGGGTGGGGGGCATGGCTTCTGCCATATCCCGGTCCCCGCCGGGCGGCGGGGCTGTTACACGGCCTCCTCCGACTTCCGCCAGCAAAATAGCTGGCGGGAATCCGCAGAGGCCTATCGGGCCCCAGCCGCATTTACACTTGGGGAAGGGGATGAGCACCCCCTTCCCCGAGTAGACTTTTTGCCCCAAGCTGCCTGCTGCAGGCTGCTCGCAGCGGAGATCAAGATCCGGCGGGCAGTCTAGGCTGCCCGGCAGATCCTTAAGTAGGATTGGGCTGCCCGTGAAGTTAAGTGTGTTTGAAATAGAAATTACTGGGTTTTTTTTAAGGCTTAAAAAATTAAGTTACTGGGTTTTTTTTTTAAGGCTTGGTACCCCATTTACTATGGAAAATAAAAATATTTATTTGACTGACTTGAATGATAGATGGATTGGGAATTAAATGTATTCAGTGTTCAAATATTGCTTAAAACTTGATGGTGTTGTACCTGAAATCATATTCTTGGCTGTTTTAACAATTCGTACAGCAAGGCTGAAATATTTATGTAAATTTACGTAATGTTTAAACCTAGTTTTAAGCATGTGTTTACTATGTAATACATCTCTTGTTTCACAGCTCTTTTCATTCATGCTGTTTACCATGTGAACCATAGTTTTTCAAATCCTAAAAGTCTTTAAACAGTTTATTGGCGTATATCATTTTCATTGTCTAAAAATGGCAGTTACATTTATTTGTGAAGTCTATTTATAACTAATTTGTTTTCCTCATGCGGTATAAGCAGCCAAGACCGCAGTGCTCTTTTAGCACATGTTCCCTTGTAGTACTACAAGGGCATTAAAGCCTGATATTTTTAGATAATGATCTAATCAAATTAAGATTGTAGGCAAGATATGTGGGGGAATTGATGTTGTAGAAACATGTCTTGCAGAAGTGTGTTACTTTTCTCCACTTTTCTACTAGGATGTCAAAATCACTGTAAAGACAATTCCCAATGTGACAAAAGTTTTTAAAATTGTATTGTGTCTTTGGAAAACAAAAACTGAGAGTAACAATACTTTCAATTGCACTTGGATTGAATTTACAAAGAAAGTACTTCTGATTCCCAGAGATCATAAAGAAGCAGGGTGAAGGTGTGCCAGACTTAGTCCACGTCATGCGTACGTTACAAACAGAGAGCATCCCAAACCTTCCACCAGGGGGCGAATTGGCAAGCAAGTGAGTTCACACCAGTGAAAATGAGTTTTGATTTTAAATTAACATACTTTTCAGAAGGCCACTCTTAAAAACGGGGGGGGGGGGGATGAAGCAAAACATATTTTGAAAGGGGCCAATGCCCTCACCTCCTCTTTCAAGTTTGGTAGATTGGGAGATGAATTCTAAAATTAAAAGTAAACCTGTTCATACTGCAGCTGAAGAAAGGTCAGGCTATTTTTAAGGGTGGCCTCATCCTTTAACTGAAGTTCTTAAATATTAGCCTTTTTAAAGTGCAAGATGTGGTGCATGCATATGATTTTGATTTTTGGATTATATATGCTTTTAACTTTAACAAATATTTTTTTTTATTTGGTATATTTTTAATACTGGTTCTGGGTGAATGGCGTTTTCGCCAAACCCATGCTTCCCTTTCTCAAATGACAACTAGGCTAATTTAGCATAGAACACTCAAATTGGACTTCCATAGTGATACTAGCTATGGCACAGCTAAAACAGTAAATATAAGCTCAAATGTTTTCCCCCTTGGTGATGTCAAATGTTTACAGATAGTAAGGTCAAAATGTCCTCTGTAAAACAGTTGTATAACCCAAAGCATAACTGAGCCTGGAAGTTGAATCATTTGTCACTCACATTGGCAGATCTAAACAAACAAAGCAGCCTTTCATAAGTGGGTCAGAAGTTCAGTTTAAAAGATGATAGGCTTACCTTATGTTCATATTTCATGTTAAACCAGGTTATTTTGGGAAGAGAAATGTATAGCCCTGTGCTGCTGCTTTGCAGAGGCTGTAGCAGCCTGGTAAAAGTAGCTTCCACCTTCTGAATGGCGAGGGAACCAGCAGCCTATAATCTTGGCTAATGGGCCAGAGTCAGACTAATATTTTTTTTTCTGGAACGTTTTTCCTGGGGCAATCTCCCTGGGAACTGTAGTCCTTTGGCCAATGATGAAGCCAGAGTGTGCTTCTTTGAGTCTGCAGTCCCTGGGCAACTGAGTTTTTAAAACTCTCCTCAGTTGCAAAAGGGTTTTGCCATTTTGGTGTTGGAGCTGATGTTCAAGAACCAGAAATTCAGACCCTCTTTGGGCCCCAAGTAGTAGCTGCAGTATTCTTTAGAGATCCTGGCCCTCTGACTCTGATAGTATTTTCTGGTGCTATTTAAAATATTATTTAAAAATCAGATGTAGCCCCTCAAATTACCTCATTGTTCGAGCTTCTGACTTCTCACAGCAATAGCAAAAAGAAAATACAGTAGGAAAGATATTGCATGATAAGAACTTTACAGCAGGGGCTGTAGCTTAGTGGTAGAGCACACCTGCTTTGCATGCAGAGAAGATCCCAGGTTTGATCTCCATCTTTCCAGGTAGGGCAGAGAGAAATTCCTGTCTAAAAACCTGGGAGCCACTTCTCGTCAGTGTCAAAAATGTGGAGCCAGATGGACTGATGGTCTGATTAGGTGTAAGGCACCTTTCTAGGCAGAAATGTAAAGTGCGATCTAGGACCTTCTTTATTACCATCCTTTGGGTGGCATGCAAAATCTGTCCTTTTTGGATTTTCCGTAATTCGTTCTGGTCTGTTTGCTTTGTTTCACTGTGCTTGTCTACCTAGTTTGTGTAGATCATTTACTGGCTCCTGAATTAGGGTAGCGTCCAGGCTTCCCTGACTTTGTCTGAGCAGAAGTCTTTCCATTTACAGAAGGCGCTTCTCCCCACACTCCGCCACCTCACCAGTGCTCTGGATGCTACCTTCTTCTTGCTGCTTTTCTCTATTTGTTTTAAGTCATGTGGTCTATCTATTGCTTTATTTTATGATAGTTGATGTGTTTTATGGAATTTTAAGCCATCTTAAATGCCATCTGGCAGAAAAATAGCAAACAAATCTTTTAAGTCAAATAACTAGTTTTAATGATAGATGAATGATAAACTAGAAGAATGTTATTTTCAAAGTATTGCCATTTTAAGAACCTCTGTTTTTAAATCACTGCTGTCCTTTGGGAAATGCTGACCTTTAGAACCTTTTTTTCTTTGTTTGCTTTAGGCGGAGTGTAATTGAAGCAGTTTATAACAGACTGAATCCTTATAGAAATGATGATACTGTGAGTATTGCTACTATCCAATCTGTCATGCAGTCAGCTTGTCCTTACTACCCATTTTAACAACCCTTAACTGGTTAAAAGATTGTCCGTGCTTAAAATTTATTTCTGCTTCATATTGACATGTCCTGGAAATTATGTACTGTTCTCTAAAACTGTCTGAAAAACTCTTCCCTTAACTTATTCCCAAGAATAGACACGTTTTATAAAACCACCTCCAGATTTGTGAGGTCTCTGTTCATCCAGAGATTGGGAGAGATAAATGTGGAAATACAGCAGTTCAGGACTATGAAAATGCTTGCAGCAAGGAACATTTTGCTGTGCATGATATGAACATGCTGTGCATGTGCAGCAAGGTAGTTCTGGCTGTTGCATGTAGAAGTGGGACTGTTGTCATGCCACAATATGGCTGAAGATAGAACATGTGTGTTTGTGCCATTTTAGCATATAGTAGACACACCACGTATCCCTATTTCATCACAAATACTTGTACCTCATTTATTTTGAGGCTATCATGCATTCATCAGGCATACTAGCTTATTGGACAACATTTTCTGATTTCACTAACTGCATTGTTACACGGTGACTCATGCATAGTGCTAGCTTTAGTAGTTCATGGGTGACTAATCTGCAGAAAATTGTTGTACTTTTGTTTCACTGCTCTCTATTTCCTTTTCACTGTCTTCTTGTTTCCTTTCTATTCCTTTTTTCTCTCAACCTCCTTTCATCTGTCACAAACATGTGCAAGCACTTTATGGCTACATGCTCCAGACTCAGATGCATGAGACACAACGCACAAACTGCTCTTTTTGCTTCTAGAAAGCTTATCTTCTGCCCTGTTGAAGTTGAATATTCACTCTGCTTTCATGCACAATGATTGTAACTGAAAAGACTCACGATGCTTCTTGTCAATTTAGCATTTATTTTAGGTGGTAGAATGGAAGAGCTAAAATATCTCCGATTACTCAGTGCTTGTCCCCATTTTCGTATGATTTATGCTTGTGACCACTTACGTTCTTGCACAACTATTTCCAAATGATGCATCAAGGGAGCACACTTAACCAGAGTGTTGTGTAAATTCCTTATTTAAGTGGTAGTTCTTTCATATTAATGTCAGAAATTGAAAGATTTGGCTCAGGCTAGGGAGAGCACAAATGGAAGAAGCATGGTTCTCCTTTTTAGGAGCAGGTGTATCGTAGGGCAGGCAGGCACAAAGAGAAAAATCCTATGCAAGGTAGAATTGTGCACTTCCTTTTGCACAGGTGCACTCACACCCACTTTATGCATAAGGCCAAATACAGCAATTGAAAAGTGGATAGTCTGTCCTAGAAATGTGAAGACTTAGACACAAAACAGAAAAATGGTGAGGGGAGATTGGCATTTTCCCTGTGGAAACATTGGAAATTTGAAGATTGAAGAAAAAGGTGGGGCATGAGGAAATCATCTTATGAATTTTCTCTATAACAAGCTACTGTATTAGGCAATACAGTTCCTTTATATTGTAGACATGTATAACACTCAGATGATCTCATCTGCTCCAGATTCTCCCACCTTTTGCAGCAGGTGGAAAAAGTGATCCGTGGAAACATAATACACCAAATCAAGAAACAAGCTAAGATGTGAAATAGTAGAGAGAAACCTGTTTCAGTCTGTGCAAACCATCAGTTGTCTGAAGATGGTGCAGATAAAAATGGAAGTTCAGAATCTCATTCTGGTTTGAAAAGAAAATTTGAGATTTTGGTATTTTCAGATATGTTTTGTTGAGATGACATAGATTTCATTTTGCCCACAGTTGCTGTTAGCCTGTTACCTGTATGTGGTGGTGATATACTGTATTACTGAAAAGTTCAGTGGTCTTAAAATTTCACCCAATACCCAGATTTACTAATAATTGGAAGCAGACACTAGTGAATTTTTTTCATGAGAGTTGGAAAATTACTGGCAGTGAGATCATTGTTTGTAGTATATATATTCGTATGTATACTCTTCCAGATTGTTGCAGGTTTTTTTATGAGTTCTGGATAATGGTGAAAGTCAGGTGGGTAGACAGTCTAGATATTTTATTTTGCTGCTGTTTTCAACTCTTTCCCTATTTTCTCCGCTTACAAAAACCAAGATATGCGTAGGCGTCTGCTTCATCTTTAATACTGGATATAGTTATAATTGTTGTTCAATAAAGCTTAAACAGTTATTCTTTTAAGGGCCCAATCCCAACCAACTTTCCAGCACTGATGCATTCCCTTATGTTGAGGAGGCCTCTGTGACTGCCCACCCACCATAGAATGCAGCACATGCCCCACTGTCATTGCTGCATCAGTGCTGGAATGTTGGATAGAATTGGGCCCTAAGTTCAATAAATATACCAAACAGTTCACTTGTATATATGCCAAGCTACATAAGTGTGTTTTATGTTAAAGTAATAAAGTAACTTTAGATTTTATTTTTAAAGTATCATGCCTATTAAAAAAATTTCTGGGGAAAAATTCTAGAAAAAATGTTCTTGGCTTCAAAATTTCTGGAAATTCTGCATGTGGCTTCTTTGTAATAATTGGGTGATGTCTGCACTTGGTGACTCAAACCATTCTGGTATGTAATCCAGTACTGCCATGTTCAGCATTTAACTAAGGGAAAGATGCAGATAATTATTGGGGCAGAAGTTTTTTTTCATTACGTTTAAAAGAAGCTTATTACAATGCGAGTATAGGAATCCCATGACATAGATTCTAAATTTGTTAGTTCCAAGTGCCCTAGGCCTGCAGTAGAAAAACTCAAAAAAAGCCAGAAGACCACATTTGTATGAGTAACTTTTACTTTAAATCATTAGCTAAAGTTAACCCTGACATCTGAAAATAGCTTGCTTTTAGCTTGCTTTGAAGTTAATCATTTAAAGGCGAGGTCCAAACTAAGCAGCTTTTTGTGTGTATCATTTTTCATTTGTTATCTGCTCATGAATTATTCCCAGAGTAAAGCTGTTTTCATCTAGAATCCTAAAATTATCTGCATTTCTACCCTTTTCAGTCTGGATTATCCAGAAACTGCTATAATTTTGGGTGCTCCAGACTTTAAAGGGTTCCTTCTCTTTTCTTTAAGGACTCTGCATCAACTGACGATATGTGGTAAAACTGTGGAGTTTACATCCATCCTCTCCGTGGAAAATCGCCCAACCCACAGTGACCCTTCTTAACATGCATCCTCTACCTTACTTAAAGGAGGGAAAAGGTGTGGTGTTTGAAGTGACTACATCAAAAAACAGCAGTCCCAACGCCTAGCCCAGGAACTGATGATATATTTTGCAAAACAGACTTCTGTAAAAGTGATATTGAAACCATCATGTTGTAAATTGGACTCTAAGCAATTTGTTGTATGATTTTGTTTGTAAAGTGCAATTGTGGTTGTACAAAATGCTTATTTAATAATGAACTGCTTTACATCATTTAAGGTTAGATTGAAATGCTTTGTTGCTAAATGCAACAGAAATCTAGCCCTTTCCATTCATGTTCGTGGTTTTAGATTGCTGGGAGCAGCAACCTAGCCGGCTTAAATTCTCAGGAGGTGCATAGAAATCATGTAAAGGATATTTTATCAATAAAGCTGAACGTCTAAGGCTGTTCACTGCAAGACTAGGATGGAAAAGAACTGGTGTGCAGTTCATTCTTTTTCAGACTTAACTATCTTTTAAAAAAATTCCTGTGGGGCCTAAAACTCCCATTGCAATATGTGGGAGGTTCAGCAAAAATAGGGATAGGTTAGCCAACTTTGCAAAATGGCCATAGAAATTATAGATAGCAGAGGTTAAAATGCCTTGATTATTTGCACCTTTTTCAGATGTGAATCTTTCACCTTCAGTTATGTAAGAGGCTGCATCTTTCTGTATTAGTAGAGGCCTGCACCGTTTTTACTATCCTGATCAGCTGGGTTGGCTGCTGTTCCGAGTAAAATGCTTCGGATTCCATTTTATCAATAAAGCTTGATTCAACAAACACGAGATTTAACAATATATGTGTAACTCCTTTTTACCCCGCTTGCCTTCTGAAATACTTTTAAATTAGATGTCATGTGGGTAAATATTTTTAACTAATTGCCCATTTTTTAAATGGGAAGAACTTTGACTGTTGCCAAAGGCACAGGTAGATTCTCTTCCAGTCGGTGGGCATAATATGGTTTGAAAAACGGAATGATCTTTTAACATGGCTTCTTTCTGGATTTTTGCTTTGAGAGAACCACATGAGCTTAGACTTGCCTCTTGTTAATAAATTCATTTTGTCAGAGCCTGACAATCTTACATATTATGGTATGTTTTATAAGACCTTGGAACAAAAAGCTAATCATTTAGCAGTATGTGTGATTTGACATGCAGCATGTCAGAATAATGGTTGAGATTAAATTCTAATTTTTAAAAAAGTGTATTAAAGTAATACAACTAATGTGACTTTTCTCCCACCAGACATACAAAAATAACTTTTCAAATAAGTCGTGTGTTTGCAGAACTACTGTTTTGTGCACCTTGTATTTTGTCTTTTCTTAAAAGTAGAGGATGTTGTATAATTAATATGTAGGTTTCTTTAACTTTCAGTCAGCAGGTGCCCCCAAAGGAAAATCAACAAAATATATATAAATAGGTTGTAGCAATGTAGCTAGAAAAAATTTTTTAAGGTGTAAAATATACCTTTTTATAGGAAAAAATGTACAATGCATTTTTCTATATCTGTCTTTTCCCTTAACTCTGAGATATACAATTGTGTGTGTGTGTGTATAGCCTTAACTATTGCAGAGTTAAGGAGTGTTTAACAGTGAAAAAGTAACTTAATTGTGTCTCAGTTAAGGATAGCGTTATACCAGCAAACATTTTATCCCTCTTGTTGGTGTGAGGTGCTTTAACCTTAACATTGTATTCAGTTTATACCCTTATCAGGCATGAATGAAGAAAACTTAAGCACTATTTGTATTTATAAATTTATAGTAATTTGGGGTTACTAAGAACCAACCCCTCACCCTAGTGCAAGTAAATGCTTACAATGTACAATTTTGTTGAATTCAGACTATAAAGATGTCAAAAGTATAGCTTCACATGACCTAAGTAAGAGACTTGTATTTAAAATACTATATGGTAAGCTAGTTAAGGCTTAAACTGGTTTTAGGGTTGGAAAGAGAACTCTGCTTCTTTTTCTATGTAAAGTGTAATGTGGTTCTAAAAAGGCAAAACCTCAAAATGGACTGTGGAAACTAAGGTTTAAAATCTTTAAAAATCACACGTTGAAAGCCATATATTAAACAATAATTTAAAATGTCATAATGACATAGCACATGTTTAAAACTTACTACAGATGCACCCTTTAAAAAAAAAAAAGCAAAAATCTGCTGTTACTACTAGTGCTATAAAAGGGGTTGGGGGTAAAAGGCGCAGCAGGTGTAGTTCCCCCTCTGTTTGGCACTTTAAAAAGTGGTCAAAGCACTGTGTCAATTATGCCTGTTTAATTCACTGCTATTTTATGTACCAAAATGAGATTAAATTCATATATTCAGTGCATCACATAATCTCACAAGAAACTTGCTCTTCATTAATCTGCAAAAAAGAAAAAAAAGCACTTTTCATTTTTGCAACTTTTTTAAATGCTAAAAATGTTGGAACACCTCAGGGGCAATGCAGCAAAGTTTTGAAGAATTGTGTGCTATTTATTTCCCTGACTGGAGGGGGAGGAGTGGATTCCTGTGTGCTGACTAAATAAAGTACTATGATGGTCCCAATTTACCTATAAGGTGTTAATATTTTGTACATTTGCTTTTTATGCATGCCTCTCTGTATATCTCTCTTAGTTTGACAACGTTCTATTTTTGAGTGTTACAGTTTCAAACATCACTGAACTCTGAGAGAATCTAGTGTTTAGGTAGTTCTATACTACTAAGAAATGCTTAAACAATCTGTTATACCGGGCCCTTGCCATCCATGGATTTGACTCAACGTGGATGCCCGTGGATGGCAAGGGGACCTGGGGAAAAAAGTTTTTTAAAAAGGTTAAAAAGCTTGCGCCAAACCGCTCACTTTTCAGGCTTTAATAAGGCTTTAGAAGGGAAAGTCATGCTCTCAAAGGCTCTTCCAGGTCGTCACGCAACTCCCCTCTCTCTTTGCCCAGACTCACGCAGAATGCATTGCATTCTGGGGCGAACTTGGGGGAGAGTTGCGTGACCCGAAAGAGGCTTCAGGAGCACAATTTCCCCTTCTAAAGCCTTATTAAAGCCTGAAAAAGAGCAGTTTGCTGCACAAAGGTAAAAGCAAGCTTTTAAACTCCCTTTTTACTTTTTAAAGGGCCAATCTGCGGATTTAAACATCCGTGGATTTGCCATATCCATAGGGGATCCAAGAACGGATCCCCCGCAGATAAGGAAGGCCCACTGTATTACACTTTACAGTAGTCAACTGTTGAATTCAATATGTGTATGAGTTGGCCCCACATTTTGTGGTTTGCAGAACATTGGTGGGTCCTCAAGGATTTAGGGCAGTGGTTCCCAAACCTTTTTGACTCGCGGCTCCCTTGACCTCCCTCGCCATTAGCCGTGACTCCCCATTACAGTGCACCGAAGAGACAGGCGCTCTTTACATGCTCAGAGGCACCCTTTCTTATATGTATGTGTATATTCCCAAAACGAGCCCTAAAGTGGATCTTTAAAAAAGTTAAAAAAAACAAGGTTAAAAACAGAGATCGGAGACTGTTATAACCCGCTGTGATACTAATAGAACGAACCATCATCGGGATTCAGGGTTATAAATATTTATGAATGTAAAAATTGTAAAATGCCAGCAATTTTACAAAACACGTTAAAAATCACACTTAATTAAAACTGTATAGGGGCAGTATAATAAGATACTTAAAATAATTAAAACTGTATAGGGGCAATATAAAACCACTAGGGGCAGTATAATAAGGTTAAATAAGGATAAGTTGACAGGTTCATGGCTTCCGTTGTTAATTGCCTGGACTGAAAAAAGCGCGCCAAAAATTCTTTCAAATAGCAGGACTGCGATGTGTGGTTTCACCATCTTCCTGACTATTCAGGCTTTGCATTTGAAAATGTTCATGGCTAATGGACGAAACATAATGCCAAAGAAAGATCTGAAATGTTTTTATTGTATTTGTTTTTGTGGTTTTTAAAAGCAGTTTTAATTCAATGTGATTTTTAACGTGTTTTGTAAAATTGCTGGCATTTTACAATTTTTACATTCATAAATATTTATAACCCTGAATCCCGATGATGGTTCGTTCTATTAGTAAGGTTAAAAACAGTTTTAAAACATGAATATTAAAAACACACATGGCTCGACAACATTTCCTCCACCTCAGTGTCCTTTTCAAGTCAAAGAATACACATAATCATGTTTTAAAACTGTTTTTAACCTTGTTTAACTTTTTTATATGTGTATTTTTAACTCTACGGAAAAATTTTTACATGGCTTTTAAGCCCGTATGCCCTAAATCCTTGGAAGATTGTAGCAGGCCATGAGAGTTTCCGATCATTTCATTGGTGGGTCCATTGACCTATATGAAGCTCCTGTGATATTGGAGCTTGCACATTGAACACAACATGATCAGGCTGGAAGAATGAATCACTGGGGGGGGGGTGTTTGCATTAAAATGTGCTTCTTTGTGGTGAAAAGGGGCATGGCATATTTTAGTTACTAAAACCTTATAATTTCTGAAATTTGTGGGGTGGACCCATACTAATCCTTTTCCACACTGTTATCCATTCACTCACTTATTAGAGGTAATTCACACTACATAGTTAAGCAGGCAGTTAGTTGCATTTCAGTCTTTTCTGAGTTGTGCTAATTTTTTTCAGATTTTTTTAAACCTGCAATGCAATTGGAATGTCTTTGCTCGGTGTGGACAGGCAAAAGGCTATTGATTCACGTGATGGTAGGAGAGTTAATGTGAGAGTTGTTGAAAGAGTTGGATTCTCCCCCCCCCCCATTAAAGCTCACAATTTTTTTGGGGGGGGGGGTTACTTAAAAATAATTTCTAAATCGGTAGATGGATGTGCACACACACACACTCCCTTAGGAAGGAAAACACCCCTGTATCTTTTAGCAGTGACTGCAGTGAGGGAGGGGGGGGGGCTGTCACCACCCAACCATTCCCTACTGGAACAGCAGAAGCCTGTCATTGACCCTTAGAATTGCTGCCTCAGCTGGGCTCCTCCACTTGCTTTCTTGCCACTTGAATCAGTTCTAGGAAGGAAGAGGCTTGGGACAGAATTGCAGCAATGCACACCACCCTGCCTGGGAGGGACTAGGAAGGTTGGGTGGATGGAAGTTCAGAAGTAGCCCAGGCACACATTCATTCGCCTTTTGCATACCAGCAATGAAAAGAAGCCCTTCTGGGCTGCAGAGAACCCTAGCCACCCTGAGGGTGGAATGTGTGTAACTTTACTTGAAAGGGTCTGTCCTCCTTTGAGCAGATTTTGCTTCCTGGTTTACCTGGATTTCTTTTTAAACTGGTTGGTGAAACTTGATTTAGGTGGAAACCCAGATAAACGGAGGAGCAACAACTTCAAGCAGAACAGACTTCTTGGTCATCGCCGCCCACATAATGCATGCGCTAGTTCCTACAACGGATTCAAAGCTCCAAGTGATGCAGGTAAACGAATATATTAGCCATGGGTTGTAATGTTTTGGCTGGGAGAAGGCTGCAGTTCAGCACACATTCTGGGCAGTATGACTGAATGTACTTGGCGCATTGGGATGGGCTCTGCACATTTGCAAAAGAGTATAGTGCTACATTTTGGGCTGTGTGGAGCTGCAGCTATAATTCTGTTTCTGGCCTAGTGGTGGAAGAGCAATAAATACCTCTGCAAAAAAAAGTCATCCTTTGGGGGGGAAAACTGGTTTTACCATGTGGATTGATGTTCATCCAAATGGAGGAATTAAATTTCTACCCTTGTTTGTAACTGACAGTGTAGAAATGAATGTGTAACCTCATTTCCAGTATCAGCCTAATAAGTAGTGCAACTGGCTCAAAGCAACTGGATGACTTTTCCTTTTCTCGCCATTTCATCTCTGGAGCAGTGGAACTTCAGATCACAGAAAATATCTCCTCCATCTGTGCCACTCCTGCTCTGTTGAAGGTCTAGTGCACAAGTGGTAGCCACTCATGTAGAGCTGCTGGGCAAGGAAACTGCACAGCACAGTGGCAGGACACGTTGTGTTATTGAGGGGCAGGAGCAATTTTGACATGAGGCGACTGTTTCTGGCAGTGTTTAATTCTGCCCTCCTTGAAGTTTGTTGTTTGTGTTTCCAACCTTCCTTGAGGTGCTCAGAGCATTGCCCACAGGTGTTTTCTCAGCAAGTCAATGAGGTCATACAGACCCAATGATAGTGATTGATCCAATGAACTTCATGTCTGAATGAGGGTTTGAACCTTGATATGCCCTGGTCCAAAGTATAATACTCGATCCACCATACTGCACTATACCTATGTCTGTGCTAGACCTAGGATTCTATAGTACATAGGCTAATGCAGGGGTGTCAAACATAAGGCCCACAGGCCAGATTTGGCCGGCGGAAGCTCTTTATCTGGCCCCCATTATAACACAGTCCTGCAAATTTGAGGGTTGTCTTTTTTCAAATTTTATGGTGGTTTTATATGAATTTGGGGTGCTGATTCAAAAAAGGGCAGTTTTGCCCTATCATGTCTAATTTGGGGGTATAGCATTGCCACCTCTTAATGAGTCAAGCAGTTTCCTCGTGAGAAAGCCATGGCATCGAATTCCTCATGAGGAAGCTGCTTGCCTCGCATTATGAGGTGGTGATGCCATACCTCCAAAAGTAGATGTGATAGGGCAAAATCGATGCCATTTTTTTGAATAAATGCCCCAAATATACCCAAGAATAGGTCTCACTTTTAAGAAAACAAAATGTGCACAGGCCTGTGTAATTGGACTCTCCCAGCACCACCATCAGCTGCTCTCAGCTGCTGAGCTTTGAAGTGATGCATCAGCAGAAGTGGCACTGCTGAAAGGGTGGGGCTGGGAGAGCCCAGTTATGCAGGCCACCCTTTCAGCAGTGCCACTTCTGCTGAGATGTAACTGCTGAAAGAGCAGCCTGCATGATAATTGGGCTCTCAGAATGCCACCTTTCAGCAGCACTGCTTCTGACAAGGCGCTAGGAGAGAGAGGCAGGAGGAGGTCTCAGAAGGCAAGGAATGGTACAGGGACAAGGTAGACCAACAGGGATATGAAAGGGAGATGCTGCCCTTTCAGCAGCGCCGCTTCAGATTAGGTGTCATTTCGCAGTTCAGCAGCTGAAAGGTGCTCTGCAAAGCGAGTTCCTAGGTGAGAAAAAGTGCATATTTCTGGTCATCATCTGCTTAATGTCAGTTCCTGCTTAAAGACATCACTTCTGGTCCTCGGCAGACGTCATGGATGCTATTCAGCCCGCTATATGAAACATGTTTGATAATCTTGGGCTAGTGGTCGTACAGGTTTATATAGTATGACTATTTTAGAATGCCTATGCAATCCACAGTATGTATTTTAAATATTTACAACCTCCCATGCCCTCTGATAATGGGGCACACAAGGTGGCTTACAGTGTTCGTTAAAATACTATAAAATGCAAAATGACAAAAGCCAGCATACTTCATAAAACAATAAAAAAAGCATAAGAGACATGATAAGCAGCAGAGATCATCACATCTAAAAACAGCAAAAGTCTTTAGCTCTCCTTGGAAGGCCTCTAGGGAGGGCATAGTTGTTAGTTCAATTAGGAGGGGGGGTCCATAATGTTGAAACTGCTTCAGAAAAGGCCCTACCGCTTCTTGCCGCCAACCTGGCTTTGATCAAGGGTGGCACTCACAGGATGACCCCCCCCAATAAGATTTTGTAGGATGAGTTGGCTCATATGGAGACAAGACAGTTCCTCAGTTATCCCAACCCCGAAGCCATAAGGGGCTTTTAAGATTATATAACCAGCACCTTGAATTGTTCCCAGAAACAAACCAGCAGCCAGTGCAGCCACAGGAGCAGCCATCTGACAGAGTTTAATTGCAGAGCTCCCAAGACCACACAGGCTGCCACATCTTGCTCTAATTGCTGTTTCTGAACAGTCTTCAAGGGCAACCCTGCATATACCACATTGTTGTTCAGTCGTTAAGTCGTGTCCGACCCTTTGTGATCCCATGAACCATATCCCTCCAGGCCTTCCTGTCCTCCACTATCTTCCTGAGTTCGCTCATTTTCATGAATGTAGCCGTTCATGAAAGATTAGACATTTATATATTGTAAAATCCCTCAAGGGGGGTTAGGACAGCCTGCCCAAGTACACCACCTTGGATTAAAGTCGGAGGAGAAATCCAATGACCAAGAAAGGCGGTACAGTATATTTTTTTTGTTCAGTCGTTAAGTCGTGTCCAACCCTTCGTGATCCCCTCATTTTCATGTTTGTTGCATCGGTGATGGTGTCTAACCATCTCATCCTTGGCCTTCCCCTTCTCCTTTTGCCTTCAATCTTTCCCAGCATCAGAGTCTTCTCCAGAGAGTCCTCTCTTCGCATTAGGTGGCCAAAATATTTGAGCTTCAGCCTCAGTACCTGTCCTTCCAGGGAACAGTCAGGGTTGATTTCATTTAGGATTGACTGATTTGATCTCCTAGCAGTCCAAGGGACTCTCAGGAGTCTTCTCCAGCACCACAGTTCGAAAGCATCTATTCTTTGGCGCTCAGCCTTCCTTATGGTCCAACTCTCGCAACCATACATTGCTACTGGGAACACCATCGCCCTGACTATACGAACTTTTGTTTGCATTATGCTGTCTAATTTTGCCATAGCTTTCCTTCCAAGGAGTAAGCGTCTTTTAATTTCATGGCTGCTGTCTCCGTCTGCAGTGATCTTGGAGCCCAAAAAAGTAAAATCTGTTACTGCTTCCATTCCTGCCCCTTCTATTTGCCAGGAATTGATGGGACCAGATGCCATGATCTTAGTTTTATTAATGTTGAGTTTCAAGCCAACTTTTGCAGTCTCCTCTTTCACCCTCACCAAGAGGCTCTTTAGTTCTTCTTCACTTTCTGCCATTAGGGTGGTATCGTCTGCATATCTGAGGTTGTTGATATTTCTCCCGGCAATCTTGATTCCGGCTTGCGATTCATTCAGCCCTGCATTTCTCATAATGTACTCTGCATATAAGTTAAATAAGCAGGGTGACAATATACAGCCTTGCCGTACTCTCTTCCCAATTTTGAACCAATCGGTTGTTCCATGGCTGGTTCGAACTGTTGCTTCTTGACCCGTATACAGGTTTCTCAGGAGACAGGTAAGGTGGTCTGGTACCCCCATCTCTTTAAGAATTTGCCACAGTTTGTTGTGATCCACACAATCAAAGGCTTTTGCGTAGTCAATGAAGCAGAAGTAGGTGTTTTTTTGGAAACCTCGTGCTTTCTCCATGATCCAGCGCATGTTGGCAATTTGATCTCTAGTTCCTCTGCCTCTTCGAAACCCAGCTTGTACTTCCAGTAGTTCTCGGTTCACGTACTGCTGAAGCCTAGCTTGTAGGATTTTGAGCATAACCTTGCTAGCATGTGAAATGAGTGCAATTGTGCGGTAGTTTGAACACTCTTTGGCACTGCCCTTCTTTGGAATTGGAACGTAAACTGACCTTTTCCAATCCTTTGGCCACTGCTGAGTTTTCCAAATTTGTTGGCATATTGAGTGCAGCACTTTTACAGCATCATCATTTAGGATTTTAAGTAGCTCAGCTGGGATATTATCATCTCCACTAGCTTTGTTGTTAGTGATGCTACCTAAGGCCCACTTGACTTCACTCTCTAGGATATCCGGCTCTGGGTCAGTGACCACACCGACGTGGTCATCAGGAGCATTAAGATCTTTCTTGTATACCGTATTACTTCGAGTCTAAGGCGCCATCAATTCTAAGGCGCACCTTAATTTCAGGAACACCAGCAGAAAAAAAAAAAAAAAACCATCGATTGCAAGACGCGCCTCCTTCCTTCAATTTGTCTGCTCAGCTCCAACTCTCCCCAGCTTGCCTGCCGCTCCATTTCGCCAATCCGATTATTACCGTGCCATTTTGCCCCCTCTGCTCAGCGGCGAGTCTCCCTGAACCTGAGAGCTCGCCCCAGCATGCCCCACGCGCTGCAGCTGACGATCACCTTGCTGCCTTTGAGCAGTGCCTTTGCGGTCCACCAGAAAATTCAATTTCTTTACTTATCTGGGCTTTGGGGAGGCCTGCGCGACCCTCTGCAGGCCTCCCTGATCTTCATTTCAGCAAAAAACGGTGATTTTCACCGTTTTTCGCCAAACTGAAGATCGGGGAGGCCTGCAGAGGGTCATGCAGGCCTCCCTGAAGCTCCCCCAAGCCCCGGTAAGTAATAAGATGGCATTTTGGGGTGCTTTTTGGAGACCTTCGATTCTAAGACGCACCCCATTTTTTGAAATGCTTAGTTGGGAAAAAACATGTGTCTTAGATTCGAAGAAATACAGTAGTTCTTCTGTGTATTCTTGCCATCTCTTCTTAATCCCTTCTGCTTCTGTTAGGTCCCTGCCTTTTTTGTCCTTTATCATGCCCATCTTTGCACAAAACGTTCCCTTGATATCTCCAATTTTCTTGAAGAGGTCTCTAGTCCTCCCCATTCTGTTGTTTTCCTCGATTTCTTTGCATTGATCATTTAAGAAGGCCTTCTTGTCTCTCCTTGCTATTCTCTGGAAATCTGCATTCAGTTGATTATATCTTTCCCTTTCACCCAAGACGGACAGGTCATAGCGGAGAGTTCTGACTAAAAGTGATCCACTGAAGAAGGAAATGGCAACCCACTCCAGTAACCTTGCCAAGAAAATCCCATGAACAGTACCAAAAGGCTAAAAAATATATAGCACATTACAGTAGTCAAATTTTGATGTCACCAAGGCATGGACCACCATGGGTAGGTTTGACCAACCCAAGTACAGACACAGCTGGTGAACCAGCCTCAGCTGGGCAAAGGCTCTCCTGGCCACCACTGCCACCTGGCAATCCAGAAGGACCCCCAAGCTGCAAACTTGCTTTTATAGAGAGAGTGCAACCCCATTCAGGGCAGGTTGACTATCCACATATCTGTTGCATTGAGAAGAATCCTGCATCACCTGGATTATTGAATAATATCCAGTAACACCTTTGTAATCCAATTTTGAAAACAGTCTGGGATAATTTGTATCCTTTCCCCTGAGGCATCCTAAGATACTGTATTATGAGCACTGACCTATTATTTTCCTTATTCCTGCACTTCCATGCATAAACTTAAATGTCTGTGTAGTGTGTGTTCAATTTACCAAGTGCTTATGCAGGAATCTTCCTTATATTTATTTATTTAAAAAAATTATACCCCACCTTATCCTATGCCAAGGCAAATGCCCAAGGCGTCTTACAACAAGGATTAAGGATTAAAGAAAATTTATATACAGAAAAAGTCACATACAGGGCAATTGTCAGTGAATCCTTCAAAGTCCCTTTTGTAGCTCGGTGCACAATTATTTCTCTGTGTTAATGAATCCTATTCTTCCTTGGATAGCAGGTGCACACAAACTGGCAAACAGATTGGTTTGAGGAGTGCTCTGGGCAGGGAGATACTTAAAAAGGAACATCAGGTGGCTTAAGATGAAATGTCGCCGTCATTTCTCCACAAGGCCAGTTTCCTGCAGTGGTGGCATGAGATGGTACTGTGCATGTAGGAAAGTTGATTTTTAAATCATGAAATAGTTCATAATGTTAAGGAAAAAATTGTCCCTGCAAGTCATAGTCTAAGGAAGCTGTCCAGTAGTGTTGCTGAAAATGCCCTAGCTAGCAGAACATTCTGCTCTTTGCCTCAGCCAAGCAAGGCAACAGTTTCTTGAAAACTGTTAAACAGTAATAGCAAACGGTTCCCAAACAGTAGTTTGTTCAAATCCTTGAGGCATTGGTACAAACGGCTCTCTATGGATGGGAACTGTAGAGGCAGCTGTAGGCTTGGGTCTGGTGGACAAGGCCACGTCTGCGCAAGGAAAATTTAGGCTCTCGTGAATTTTAAGTATTGGCTTTATAGTTGGAAACAAAGGAAAGTTAGTGGGGAGAGCTGCTGCCTTCAAAGCCCGAAGACCAGTGAATTTGATAAGTTCGAGACACGCCGCCAGCAAAAAGCTGTGAAAGCCTCCAGGAGGAGAGATAAGAGCTTCCAGCTGCGTCAGTTGAGTGTGGGAGGAGCCAGCCAGCAGAATAGTCAGACTGTAAAAAGGGTACCACCTGGAAAGTAGCTGTTCATGAGAGACTGGACATTTATATATATTGTAAAAAAAACCAAGGGGGGTTAGGACAGCCTGCCCATGTACACCGCCTTGGATTAAAGTCGGAGGAGAAATCCAATGACCAAGAAAGGCGGTATATAAATACTGTATATTATTATTATTATTATTATTATTATTATTATAAGCAGGCCCAACTCTGTTCAATTGCTCAGCAAAAAAAAAAAAAAAACCGCTGTATTTGTTTTCCAATGTGTTGGCCAGTCTGAGTAAAACTACTGGGATGAATTACAAACAAAGACGCATTATATTGTGCTTCTTTATCCTCCATTTCATGCACTGACCAATGAAAGAGAGAGGAGCAGGATTTCGGTTCTTGTAATTTTAATAAAATTGAAAAGAATTGCACTGAGATTTACAGCACAATCCTATGCATGTCTACTCAGAAGTAAGTTTCACTGAACTCAATGGGGCTTACTCCCAGGAAGTTTGGATAGGATTGCAGCCTAGTTATTTAATAAATGCAAACAGATTCAGTTATTTGTATTTAGGTTTTTGCTGTTTAACATTATGATGTCCACTCTCACGTAACACACACATGAGAATCTCTCAAGTTGTTGCACAAATAATGTAATAGGTAGGTTGTTGGTTTTTTCCAACACTACTCATAAGAACATAAGAAGAGCCGTGCTGGATCAGGCCAAAGACCCATCTAGTCCAGCTTCCTGTATCACACAGTGGCCCCACCAGATGCCTCAGGGAGCACACAGCCAACAAGACAACCTGTTTCCTGCTGCCACTCCCCTGCACCTGCTGCCACTCCCCTGCCTACTTCTAAAACCAGGAGGTTGCTTATGGCTTGTAACCTGTGATGGTCTTTTCCTCCATGAATCTGTCCAACCCCCTTTTAAAGGCATCTAGGCCAGGTGCCATCACCACATCCTGTGGCAAGGAGTTCCACAGATGAATTACATGCTGGGTAAAGAAATATTTTCTTTTGTCCGTTCTAACTCTCCCTCCACTCAATTTTAATGCATGTCCCCTGGTTCTGGTGTTGTGCGAGAGGGAGAAAAATTTCCCTCTATCCACTCTCTCTATCCCATGCATAATTTTATACGTCTCAATCATGTCCCCCCTCAGGCGCCTTTTTTCTAGACTGAAAAGCCCCAAACACTGTAGCCTTTCCTCATAAGGGAGGTGCTCCAGCCCACAAATCATTCTGGTCGCTCTTTTCTGCACCTTTTCCAATTCAACTATATCCTTTTTGAGGTGCGGTGACCAGAACTGGTAATTTTACTTGCAATATTTTACTTTTTATGTGTGCATGAGAGTGACTATAAAAGAACAGAACCCAGCATAATAGTGACTAAATACATGTGCAGAAACTTCCGAAGTCTTTATTTAAAAAGAAAAAGAAAAGAAGAAATGAATTGTATTGAATGGAATTGATGCTTAAGAACCACTGCCTGAAATTCAAATTGGTCACCAGATTTTCTGTAGAAAACTAGAAAATGAACTTCAGCAAATGGTTTCACACCACATTAGTTTGACAACATCTGAAGAGTTCTTTAAGTGACTGTTGTTTTAATGAGAGTAATAATTGCATCCTACTTCGATTACAATGCCTTCGTTGTCTTATAATTGTTCAAATTTATCTGTTCTCAGAGGCGTCACGAGGGTTTGCGTAATCCGGTGCGAGAGCTCATCATGTCACCCCAGTAATGTCACTAGGGTTGGTGTCATCTGGTACGGTAACTCATGGTGTCACCCCATTAACTTTATGTATTTTAATATATAACAATACAGGTCACCCAACAAATCAACAAAAAACCAGTGGCCAACTTGAAGACACTCACACAACTGAATAAGAGTTCTAGTATTAGCTCTGATACATAGAAATGAGAGCTGACTCATACTAACACCTTACTGGTTCCATCCTGTGTCATAATAACACCTCATTGGCTCTCAGAACAATCAGTCTTCTTGGTCAGTTTTGATTTAAGGAAATCCACTTTTTTGTTACTTAAGGCAGTTGTGTTTTCTTTTTCTGGTTATTTGGCAATAACCTTTGAAAGAATACAGATAATTCAAAATGGTTTATTTCATTACATTCTGCATTCAATTACCTTTCCAATAATATATGACGGGTTCTCAACCTGTGGTACGGGTACCCCTAGGGGTACGCGAACTTCTTGCTGGGGGTACGCCAAGCCCTGCCCTTATCTGCCCCATCAGCAGCTAATTAAGTGTTAATTAACGTGGATTTTAAATTGTAATTATTTTCGGAGCCCTTCTGTCTCTCTGATTTTGGGTTTGGGCTTATTTTTGTACTTTGGAAAATGTACTTTGGTGGGGTGGGGGAGGGGGGAGCTGATTTGGGGAAGTATGACTTAGAGAAAAAAAGAGATGCTTGCATGTGTGTCCCTCCCGCCCCTCTCTCTCACACACACAGAGTTAAATAAGACATTTTTCACATTTAAAATTGTTTTAGTACTTTTTATTTAACGATTAATTACCTAATTGATTGATTGATTGATCCAATTAATTAGCAGTTAATTAGCAGGGGGTACTTCAGAAAATTGGACTGTGATAGGGGTACCCGGGCCTCCAAATGTTGAGAACCCCTGATATATGACATGATGGTATTCATAAATACAAGATTTCCACAGTTTTGGCCACTAGTGGTGTCACCACCCTTGAGGGTGGCACCTGGTGCGGTCCGCACCCCCCCTAGTGACACACCGCTGCCTGCTCTGTCTCATGGCTTGTAGCACTTTTTCTACATGTTAAGAGGCCTATTCTCAAAAGGCTCACAGTCTAAAAATACCTGGTATTGGGTGGCTTTTCATGAGCCCAACTGGTCCCCCCCCCCCACACACACACACACTGTTACAGTGATAGTTACTGTTTGGGTGGATAGAAAGCTAATCTTGGAGGCACAGGATCAAATTTCACCTTTCCTGTGGACAAATTTTTATAGCCTGATAACTCTCCCTTCTCTTCCCATTTATAAAGTGGGAATAGGGATTTACTGCACTGCACTGAGCAGAGGGCAGATAAGATGAAGATTATAAGACACTTTGCAATTCAGGACTCATTTGTGCTAGTTGAGAATCTCACACTGGCAATAGCATGTTGATACTGGTAACCATTTTATATTTGGCAGACTTCCTAAATTAGCACAGGCAGGCCACAGCCTGATCAATCATGCAGATATGTTTAAAAAAAAAAGAAGAAGCAGGACGCACGTAGCTCTGCCATCAAGCAATTATTAAAAATTACCTTACAGGCAGGGGTGGTGGTGGTTAGCCTAATCATGATTCCACCTTCTGTTGACAGAACACCTGACCCGATTCACTGCTTTGAAAGTTGTGTCCTTTATATGTTTGCTTGTAATGCTGGCTAATAATAGCTCTTAACACACGCCCTTTTCTATCTTACAACTTTGTACTTCACTATGCGTTGATTACACTTCAGTATCCTGCCTGCAGTTTGCTTGCTAGGTTGTCGCTTTGCCCAAAAACCTGTGATTTAATTTAAGTCCTGTTTACGTTCCAATTCCAAAGAAGGGCAGTGCCAAAGAGTGCTCAAACTATCGCACAATTGCACTCATTTCACATGCTAGCAAGGTTATGCTCAAAATCCTACAAGCTAGGCTTCAGCAGTACGTGGACCGAGAACTACCGGACGTACAAGCTGGGTTTCGAAGAGGCAGAGGAACTAGAGATCAAATTGCCAACATGCGCTGGATCATGGAGAAAGCCCGAGAGTTCCAAAAAACCACCTACTTCTGCTTCATTGACTACGCAAAAGCCTTTGATTGTGTGGATCACAACAAACTGTGGCAAATTCTTAAAGAGATGGGGGTACCAGACCACCTTACCTGTCTCCTGAGAAACCTGTATGCGGGTCAAGAAGCAACAGTTCGGACCGGCCATGGAACAACCGACTGGTTCAAAATTGGGAAGGGAGTACGGCAAGGCTGTATATTGTCACCCTGCCTATTTAACTTATATGCAGAGTACATTATGAGAAATGCAGGGCTGAATGAATCGCAAGCCGGAATCAAGATTGCCGGGAGAAATATCAACAACCTCAGATACGCAGACGATACCACCCTAATGGCAGAAAGTGAAGAAGAACTAAAGAGCCTCTTGATGAGGGTGAAAGAGGAGAGTGCAAAAGTTGGCTTGAAACTCAACATTAATAAAACTAAGATCATGGCATCTGGGTCCATCAATTCCTGGCAAATAGAAGGGGCAGAAATGGAAGCAGTAACAGATTTTACTTTTCTGGGCTCCAAGATCACTGCAGACGGAGACAGCAGCCATGAAATTTAAAAGACGCTTACTCCTTGGAAGGAAAGCTATGGCAAACTTAGACAGCATAATAAAAAGCAGAGATATCAGCATGCCAACAAAAGTTCGCATAGTCAGGGCGATGGTGTTCCCAGTAGCAATGTATGGTTGCGAGAGTTGGACCATAAGGAAGGCTGAGCGCCGAAGAATAGATGCTTTCGAGCTGTGGTGCTGGAGAAGACTCCTGAGAGTCCCTTGGACTGCTAGGAGATCAAATCAGTCAATCCTAAATGAAATCAATCCTGACTGTTCCCTGGAAGGACAGATACTAAGGCTGAAACTCAAATATTTTGGCCACCTAATGCGAAGAGAGGACTCTCTGGAGAAGACTCTGATGCTGGGAAAAATTGAAGGCAAAAGGAGAAGGGGAAGGCAAAGGATGAGATGGTTAGACAGCATCACGGATGCAACGAACATGAAAATGAGCGAACTCAGGAAGATAGTGGAGGACAGGAAGGCCTGGCGAGATATGGTTCATGGGATCACGAAGGGTCGGACACGACTTAACGACTGAACGATAAACGACTTTTGCTTATCATGGCAAATCTCCCTTAGCTACATTGTTCTTGTCCTCCTTTTTATAAAGAGAAGCCTCCCTGACCAGTTGTCAATATAATTTATTTTCAGAGTGGTGTGGTGTTTCTTTGAGGTTACTAAATTAAAGAAGGGTTTAATTAGGAATGTTGCATTTCTTTCAGTGTATCTAACTCAGTTCCCAAGCTTCTGTGACTGTTCCGTCTGTCCAAGACAGAGAACCTCAGGTGGGGCTATAGAGATGGAGGCAGGCTGTTTGCTTTTACAGGTTGGTACCCATTATCCGGACATCTGAAATCCAGACTATTCTGAAATGCAGACATTTTTGAGGCTATGACTTTAAAAAAAAAATGTTTTCCAGCACCTGGCTGGCATAATGCAAGGCATTCTGGGGCACAAGATTATTTGAAATATTGTATAAAATTATCTTCCAGTTATGTGTATAAGGTGTATATGAGATGTTAATGAATTTCGTGTTTAGACTTGGGTCCCATTCCCCAAGATATCTCATATTTTTGCAAATATTCCACAATCCAGACAAATCCGAAATCCAGACAACTTTCCGTCCCAAGCAGTCTGGATAAAGGATACTCGACCTGTATTTTCACTTTCCTCCCATGATGGAACCCTGGAGGGAGGGAGGGAGGGAGAGGGAGAAAATATGTTGGCCACTAGTAGGGGGAGTTGGTTGGTTGTTTAAAGGTGTGTAGGTTGCTCTCTCCTACTTCTACTAGACCTCCCATGATGGAACCCTGAAGTGGCATACAGAGAGAGAGAGATGCTCTGATGAGCCTTAGACTGGCTTACTTTCAGCAAGGTTGCTGCATTGTGCCTGCAGACATATGCCCTGGGATCAGGTTTAGCCCCAGTGTGTTCTTGAGTTGCACGCCTTTTATTTCTTGAGCAGTTCTAACAGACATAGTGGCTTAGAGACCAATCCCTCCCTATCAGGAAGGCCCTGGTTTGAATGTCACCTCTGTCACAAACCCATGACTCTCAAGGCTGAGCTACATTACATACGTTGCAGAGCTTCTGACATCATTTTTGAAGCAAGCGGAGCCTCTGCGACCTCCGCACTGCCGGTGCATACCTCAAGCTGGAATCCTACTTTTGAGGGGGCGGTTTGCGGAGCTACTGCAGCCTACCACTCGCATGAGAGGGAGAGGAGCCATGCTATGCCAATCAGAACTACTTCCAATCTGTAAGCTGAGCTTTCTTAAGAAGGCGGGACAAGAGGAGGGACAACAGGTGGGAAGACACTCCCCCGCTCCAAGCGCGGAGGTGGAGGCAGAGGCGGTGGCAGAGCCTCTGCCTGTAATGTAGTTCAGGCTTAAGTCTTATCTCCTCAGGCGGCAGTATGGAGATATTTACCTAAGGAGTACAATAGAAATGTACAACAAAAGCGCCATACAAGTGTTTAGTATTATAAATGGATACTAGTCACTCCTTTGGGGGGGGAAAGGAATGTACTGTGCAAAAGACAAAACCTCCTCTCTGCCCCTGAACGGGAGGTATTCCAAATGTAAAAGTCGGGGATTCCAAAGGGCTATATAATGTGTGTCTCAGAAGTCTTTGCAAAAGAGAAGCTTACACATACATCCTATCATACATGTTGTGTTCAGGCATGGTGAAGTATGGTAACTCTGCACTGTTCCTTTAAATACCCCCCCTTCTCTTCCCTTGGCCAAGGAGAAACCCTGCTCCAGACTTGCATTAAACGTCCTGCCAGGGAACGGTACAGAACCTTGTTACTCAGTTACAACCCAATCCAATGCAGGGTCTACGGTTGCGAATCTTGCAATTCACTGCTTTAAATCCTGTCACGGCAGCATGAAAGGTGTGTTGCCACCATGCGCTTTGGAGCCATCTGCTCAAACAGTTGGAGCATCCACATGCCTAGAAGTGGATCTCAGGCACCCACTGGAGCAGGTACAGTGGGGGCGCGGGCAGGGAGGATTGGGGTGGGGATTGGGTGGGGCAGGGGTTGGGATGGGGAAGATCTTAGAGGCTGCAGTGGACGCCGGATCTTATCCCCCTTTCTCAGCCCAGACCCAACTGGCAAAATAGCTGGCGTAGGTCCAAGGAGACCCATTGATGGCCAGGCAGCCTACATTATTAGGCTATATTTTTACTTCCCTCTCCTGGGCCATCTGGACACACACGCACCCACCACTGCATGCAATGCGCGCTCCGGCAGCACGGCTGCATAGCATAAACTGGTGGGGGGTAGGATTGGGCCATGAAGGTTATTTCCTAAGCTCCTAAAAACAAGGAACTGCCCATGCATTCAATTAACAGTGACAAGCCCAGCCTGCAAGTTTATAATCTAAATAGACAACCATAAGGAAAAGGGAGAGAGCGCAAAGAAAGATGAGGGAGGAAGGGAGCCCAAAGGTATTGTACTAAAATCACAGCAGATTAGGGAAGGTCTTGGGGAAGAAAGTGCATCTTAAGGCACTTCTTAAAGAGTGGAAGAGTCTGTATCAAATGGATGCCTGGGGGCAGTGAATTCCAAAGATCAGGGGCTGCCAGGGAAAAATGCCATAGGGCGTTGTGATGGCACCTGGCTGACATGCCCTTAAAAGGGGATTAGACAGATTGATGAAGGAAAAGTCCATCACGGGTTCCTAGTCATGATGACTGTGCAACCTCTGGGTTTTAGCGGTAGAGTCTCTCTGGATGCCAGATTGTTGTCTGTGTGCTCCAGTGGCATCTGATGGGTCACCCTGAGATACAGGAAGCGGGACGAGATGAGCCCTCTTGGCCTGATCCAGCAGGGCTCTTCTGCTGTGCTTACAAGGGCAGCCAAACTTGACGCTTCATAGTTGAGGCCATCAGGCAGCAAGGGTCGTCCCTCCCGCAGCCATCCGTTCCATAGTGTCACCTGAGAGGGTTTGAGGCAGGAGAGCATAAACCCCTTTGAGCTGGTGAAATTCCATTTCCTTTCCATTGTGTTGGATTCCTTATAGATGTCATGGTACACCAAGAGTAGGAGGCGTCCACAAAGAAGCCTTGGAGGTGGGGACTGGCTGAGTACAATTGGCAAACGATGAATGGGAAAGCCATAGAAGGTGGGGTGGAAGTGTCGCACCTGGTATCATTAATTGCATGATTAAAACAAGGTGGGTGGGAAGGGAAGGGAAGATGGCTGAGAGCAGACAAAGAGCCAGGTGATTATTTGGGATTTTGGTGGAACAACGGGATGCAGCAGGAACAAAGATGCTACCCGGGAGTCCTCTCTTGATGGCTCTGGTAATCTTTGCTTTTCTTTCCTGTGAAATCTTCTTGGCTTTGTCCAGTTTTCCTGCCGTGCACCTGGTGGCGGCGAAAGGATGAAGAAGAACAAAAGCCCCCTTGGAGAATTTGCCTCCATCCGTGTTCTGCTTTTGACCAACGCAGGTCTTCATTTCTCGAACTGTTTTTATGGGTTTGCTCCCAAATCTTCCTAAAGTTAGAGCTGTCACACAGTTAAAGAAATCGTAGTCGATCAATCAAGTTAGCTTCAATCCACCAATATTTCTTTATAGCACTGCAACACCTTGCCTTAGTCTGTAATCAAATTCGTTCTAAGGGATTAAAAGCATATGACTAAAATGTGTTCTTTAAAACCATTCATCCTTTGCTTTGAGATGGTGCATGTACCTGTCACAGCAGCTGCCTTCTTCGAAGGGCCCTTGCCTTGTCTCCTATTTGTGAGAGTGAAGGGGAAATATCTCTTCTAAGAAGGTATGCAACGTCTGCACTGTATATAAGCGCCAACATTAAAAGTAACCTAAAAAATGGTTGCCTGATCATTGGGAGATGCCTTTTTAGTCAACTAAAATGAAGTTTTAAATCAAGTAAACCAACTGATTAATTAAAAGTTGCAGCCCTTCACTGAAAAGCATTTTCATGTCAAATATCTAGTTATTGTCTGAATATTTTTTGAAGGTTTGGTGCTTTAATATTTGGCACTATATGATAGTTGACACAATGGTATTCAGTGTTTGATAGCTGGGTTATGCAGTGGTATTTCATATTTGGCAGTGGTTGGCATGGAATAGTATTGTATTTCGTATCTGACATCATTTGATAGATGATGTGCATTGATACTAAAATACTGAAAGTCTTCAGCAGTTTATTACATTTCATGTTTGATACTCACCAAAACAATCGAGACATGACAAGACTTGTTACGCTCACTTCAGATTGAAGTAAAATTTCACATCCAAAATGCAATTTTGAATTTGAAAAATCTTCAGTGTTTGAGAGTGGCAAAATTGGGAATTTATGTAAATATTCAAAAATTGCCAGTATCCATTTCAACTTCTGCTAAAGCAAGTGACAGTTATAGCTGCTATTACCTGCAAGCCACAATCAACATTTTAAAATAGGGTCCTCGACATGTGCCCACCTGCGGAGAACTCCCTCTCCTCTCGTTCACATTCCCTCGTGGACTCCCCCCCCCCCAAAAAAAACACAAGTGTGGCAGGCAAGGCGAAGAAACAAGGTGGGAGAATGGACAAAAGGAGGTACACGTGCCTGGGTGAGTGTGCAAGGTGCGCACATGTGGGTGGATGGAAAGTGTGTGCATGGGTGTGAAAATGTCATTTTGTGGTGGCACCCCTGCCATCTCTTTTCACAATTCCTGTGATGTCCCACAGGTCCCACAAGGTTGGAAAGCCCTGATCCAAAAATGGGGGGATGGGGACACAAGAAAATGTAAAATAGCAAGCAGGATATCAAAAGCAAAGGGCTATAATAACAGGCTAACAGGAGGGTTGTCAAACTTTGATGGAATCTTGGCAGGATTTGAAAAAGATCAAAGAAATGTCTCTGAGCAAGGAGTTCCAAAGCTTAGGCGCAACCACAGACAAAGGTCTCCCCCACATTCCCCGCCAACCAAGCTTCCGACAGTGATTTGCAGTTGATCTTAGTGGGTGGGGTTGGGAGGAAGGAAGTGGTTGGGCAAGGGATTTGTGCCTAGAACAACTGCTGTCAGTCTGTCACCATGAGCCTTGCTGGGTTGGATGCGTCCTAAACCCTGAGATTTCTGAAGTGTAGCCTGGCAATGTCGTCATAAGACTGGTCAACCCTTGAAAAATAGGGGGGGGGAATCTGATCCTGGGGCAGGGGTCCACGGTAAAGGAGCAGGGGTCCTGTGGCAGCCTCAAACTGGCCTGTTCTGACCTACCCAAGGAAGCAACAGAGATTGGAGGACTAGGCTTGCTTCGACACACTGCCACCCCTACGTGGGATAGAGTGGGATCGAGATATGAAAAACCAAGACCCATGCTGTGCTCCAGGGGCCAATTTGGACAATAGTTTACACCCCCGAACTGGCCCTCGGTGATTGTGGGCATGTCTGCTCCCCCAGCAGGCACACCCTGACCCCTTTCGCGCACGTCCTCACTCCTTTTTGTAATCACACGTTTTGCTAAACCAATTTCAGTTTTACAGAAGGGAAGGGAAGAGAGGAGCCAGGCCAGGGGTGGGCCAAGCTGAACTGTCACCCAAAATGGTGGCTGATGTACCACCCCACTCCCGAATTCCACTGCCCTCCTCTCTAGCAGTGCACACTCAAAATTCACCGCCCTTTTTTTTCTTTATTGGCTTGTGCATGTGCACATGCCCACAGTTGTCACTGCGCCTCCCCCTCCCCGGCCAGCAGAAACCAGTGATGGAGGAAGAGAAGTGGAAGTGGGATAATGGCAGGAATCTCTGCGCTGGCCGCCTTCTTCAGCTCCACTGCCACAAGCTTTGGCGTAGACAGTGGCGCTATATGCAGCCCCCCCCCGCTACTCTTTTGCCTGCTGCCTGATGCACGTCCCCCTACCCTGCCTCACCTCGCTGCATGGCTGGGACAGCCCTGGCTGGCATGTGGGGGCACACACGGCCATAGTTGCAGGGGCGAATTCAGGAGTGTTTAGTAGTACAGTATTGTCTGAACTCGCCTTAGATGATTGTGAGGCAGGAAATCAAGGAGACCTAAAATGCACTGGGGGGGGGGGGGGGGAACAGAGCTTAAATTTCACTTTTGTAAAAATTTAACTGGCCAAATCTTGATCTGAATTACTCTCCTTCAGCCCGTTTCTTCAGCCTTTACATCCCCCCCCCCCCTGTTTCCTTACTGCTTCCGTTTTTTTAGCTCACAGCTCAATGCAGACTGCAGGAAACGAAGCTCACAAAAAGTCTTTGATTCTCCTGCTTCTCAGTATTTTAACATGCTGGTGGGAAATCCAAAGATGTTGGCCTGTCACACTGACATCTTCTATTCCCCCCCGCCCCATTATTATTTCACTCTTGTCATGCTCTGTTGCCTGTGTAGCCATTCAAGTCACACTAATGCAACTGCACAGCATCCAACTTGGTTCTCCCTGGGGCCGGGGATCTCATGTCAGAAGGGTACGATCCAGTTCACGTTGAAAGGGAGGCATTAAATCTCTTGACTGGGAGTCTTGTCAAGAAAAGCCAAGCTGCCTGCTATCAAATCAGCTGAGAGCTGTGCAGCCCAAGTCATGGTTTTGGTACATGCATTGATATAGAATGGATAGTTGCTCTCCCTCTCAGGCAGGGGTTCTTAGCCTTTTCACGATTACAGACCCCCACTGTCCAATATGTCCCCATACCCCCTTTGCCAGACTGTCAATATAATCATAATCACCAGTCTTATTAGGTACCAGTATGACTTTAAAGGCCAGCGGGTGGCGCAGCGGGTTAAACCGCTGAACCATAAGCTGTCGATCAAAAGGTCGGCAGTTCGATTCCCGTGACGGGGTAAGCGCTCGTTGCTTGGCCAGCTCCTGGGAAGGTAAACAGCGCTCCGTGTTCCAGCTACATGCTACGTGCTGCGGCAAGGAGAGTCACGCCGGCCACATGACCATGGAGGCGTCTTCAGACAACGCTGGCTCTTCGGCTTTGAAATGGAGATGAGCACCACACCCTAGAGTCGGACACGACTGGACTTAATTGTCAGGGGATACCTTTACCTTTTTATGACTTTAAAAGATGTCAATAGCCTGGTTTTACTTTACATATGGAGAGCTAGGAACAGAACAACTGAAAAAATATCACAAGGATTTTATCATATTTATTCATATAAAAACGGCAAATCTTAAATGCGTCTACCCCCATATCCGCAGGAGATATGTTCCTGCTGCTGCCATGGATGCCTGAAACCGCGGATAATAGTGAACCCTACTCAAATGCCCCTCGTCGCACTCATGACTCACCTATCTTCGTTTGCAAACTGCCATCCTGTTAGTGTTCTCACTGTTGCCTCCTCTAGCATTTCTCTAGCAGCTACGAGTCTAGCGTTCAGCTGTCTGCTTCCTGTAACAAAAGGCTTCCACAGGTGAGTCATGAGCACAATGGATCTGAGAACTACGGATATGGGATCTGCGGATATGGGGGGACACCTGTACACAAGATAGCTACGAGTGAGATTTTTGCTGTTTTTGTGCAATCAAAACATGGAATCAAGGTACAGTTATTGACCATAGTACTCGCATGTCATCTGACACATCAAGTCAATTTCTCCACTTTCATTTCAGTTTCAAAAACGCAGAGAATCCACTTTCACAGGGATAAGTAGTTGTGAAAGGGAACCAAAATATTCATTGCTCTCATCAGGGTTAGTTATTTCACCGCCTCAATCCATATTGATAATAGTGACAGTTAAAAATCTAATCTAACAACAATTTTCAAAAATTGTTCGGAGATCGAGTCCCATACCTCCCATCATTTGGTTCCCATACCCCCAAGGGGATAGTGATACTCCTGGTTAAGAATCCCTGCTCTAAGGCATTGCCAATGTCAGTACTGGCTGATCTTTTTGAACAAACCACCACCACTGAGCAAGGGAGGAGAAGGAAGGGGAGTCTCAACGCATGATCTTTAAAGAACCTCATATTTACAGGATCTAGTTAAAAATAATGAAATGGAATCTTTTGTGTTTGATCTATTACTGCGATGTCTTTAATTTTCTATGAGTTCTGGCAACCCTTTGACCACCACCAAGTAATATCAGCATCACTTAACACCTCTGGGGTTGACATTCAATTATGTCAACACCCTCATTTTTATGTATTTCTTCACTTCAAGGAGGTCACAGTAGGTCAGGCTGAAAGGTGATGACTGGCCCATAGTTATCCCATGAGCTTCAGACCAAATGAAATTTGAACTCAGGTCTCCACAGCCTTAGTCCATCCATTGCCCTGCATTGGGGGGGGGGGAAGAGAGAGAGAGAGAGAGAGAGAGAGAGAGAGAGAGAGAGAGAGAGATGGTTAACCCCTTCCCTCCTGGCCATTTTTCTGATCTAATTGATTTCCCGTGACTGATACATGGTGGACACTGTCATCTCTTTATTTATGGTGGGGAGAGGAGCTTGAAGAATAATAAAATAATGACCTGCAAGGAAAATCTTAAACATCCTCTCCTCCAGCAGCTGCATTTTGATTTAAAAAAAAAACCCTAAAACATTGGGGAGACAAATTATGGGCCTCCCACATCACATCTAGTTTGGTCCTTAGTTTAGGGTGCTAACAGCCCAATCCTATTGTTAATTCGGCCAGCAGAACGAGCGTTCTGCCGGCCGAAGACATTGCAAACATGCCGTAAAGCACGTTTGCGTCTACTTCTGAGCAGGGAAGGCCGGCCTCCCCTGCTCCGCTGACGGAGGACTTGCCAGCCCGCCGCTAGACCCAGGTAAGGGTCCAGCGGACGGGGGGGGGTTGCGGCCCGGAATGGAGGCCGGCCATAGGCCCAGCCGATCGGGGAGGGGATCGGCTTCAGCCAAATTCTGTCCCCTGCCGATCGGCTGAGCCGTTATACCGATTATATCGGCTCAGCCGTTATACCGGTACCGTTATACCGTTATACCTGCCGATTGCAGCTGAGCCACAAAATAGCTGGCGAAATTCTGAGGAGGCCGATCAGCCCCAGCGCCCTTTACACCCAGGGAAGGGGACAAGCGTCCCCTTCCCTGAATAGACTTTCCACCACGGGGTGCCTGCCCATGGCGGAGCTCAGGATCTGGTGGGCGGCCTGGGCCGCCCAGCGGATCCTTACGTCAGGATTGCGCTGTAAGAGAAATTGCAAGTCGTGATTACAGCCCACTTTGCACATTTGTAGATATCAGGTAGACCTTCGTTTTCAGGTGTGGAACCATCTTGGGAAGTCCATAGATTCTCCTATGGCAGAGGGAGCGTTAACATGACCAACCTCTCAAGAATACTTTATGGGCATTAGAGTGATGTGAATTTTAACTTGTCAGCCACCCTAGAAGTATTTTTATTGAAGAGTGGCGTATAAATTCTTACAACAAATAAATGCATGAAGCTGCCCTGAGCTCAAGTTGAACGCAGTCACGACCCTGGTTTAACATTGCTAAACTAGAGGAAAAGAGCAGTTAACATGAAAAGGAAGATGAAACACTACACATCCTGAATTAAAAGGCCTGGACCCGAAAAGTACAGGAAGTGGGTTATTATTGAAGCTCATGTCTTTGTGTGTGTTTCTCTCCCTATTATCCATTAGCCGCAAAGGACACCCATTTGTCTAATAACCACCCTGTCTGGATGCACTTCTTTGCCTGCGACTATACGCATCCCTACGCAAGGCAGGAGCTGAACTGGAAATGTTTCTGTTCGAAGGGCACCTAAGAGATAACTGCGGTTAGTGCAGTGCTCAGGATTGGCAAGAGGCCCAGCAGGTATCCACTGAGGGAACAATGTTGCTGTGTTTATATTTTGTAGGGCAAATGGAAATGGGTTGTAAGCTGAGGATGCGAGCTTGTCACAAACTGTAATGAGCACCAACGGAGGCAGGCTATTACGCGCTGTAAATAGAGCAATCAGACATGAGTAATGCAATAGCAGTACCCAGGACATGCTTCTTGATCCGGATCAGCAAGGACCATTAGAATAACATTTTCTGTCAGACTTTTTCCCCCTCTTCGTGGCTTTGTCTGACCTCTACGTCTTTTATGCACACGGCTGTCGTTTCTTGCGGTATGAGGGATTCTGGCTCAGCGGGGGGCACTATCAGCAACAATTATTTCCGTCTCAGTTGTGCCATTGTGCAAGTCAGGCCTGATGCCTTACATTTCCGAGCAGAAGCCCAGGCAGTGGAGGCTCCTAATACCGACAATGTATGCCTTCTACTTTGTGTTATTGGATATGTGGCAATCATACAGAGAGGAAGATTCGGCAATTGGAGAGGATTAACTAGTTCACAGTTGTGGGAGGATCCTAAAAGGGGAGTGTTGGAGATTAGTCCTAACAGATGAAGAGAGTAGTAGGGAGGTCTGTAGCCACAGGGGGCCTCAGCTGACTTGTTTGCAAGGGCAACACAGATCTGGAGCACATGTGGGAATACCGCCGCTGGGAGAGGAGAGAGCCAGCAGAAAAATGGCTGATAGCCGGGGTCCAACACACAGTTCCTTTTCTCCACCCTTCTCCCCTGTAAAGTGCCCCCTCCAAGGTTGATCCACACATGTCATTTCTTGGGAAGGAGGACAAACCAGAAATGAGATGTAGCAGCACTACAATAATAATATTTCAGCTTTTGAAAAGGAGCATTCAGAGGCGAGCTTTGCAAATCATGCTCAGGACCTCCAAATTATACTTCCTTTAAAAGAGCCTTTTATTGACATGGAAAGCAAAACAACACAATGCTAACATATCAACACAAGAGCAGGACACAACACAGTCCACTTTTGCATAGAAGATGATGGCTATGTAAACATAGGATCTGGCTATGGTGGTCCATGCCCTAGTGGCGTCTTGTTTGTGGCTGCTCTTGAAGACAGTCTGGAAGCTGCAGGGAGTGTAGAATGTGGCAGCCCAGCAGCTCCTCACTGGGGCTCAGCAGGTTGCATCTGTCATGCTGTTGCTCCTGGCTGTCCATTCTATTCCAAGCCCAATTCAAGGTTTTGGTGATGACCTTTATAGCGCTATACGGCACGGGACTGGGATATCTCAAGGGACCACCTTCCCCCACATAAGCCTGCTGCACATCCCTTACAATTGTCAGTTAGCGCCCTGCTTAGGATACCACCGCCATGTGAAGCCAAGGGAATGGCAACAAGGTGCAGGGCCTTTTCTGTTGTGGTGCCACATCTGTGGAATCAACACCAAGAAGACCTGAAGGCAGCCTCCTCTTTATATGGTTTCTGTTGTTGTTAAGTCGTGTCCGACCCTTCGTGATCCCATGAACCATATCCTGCCAGGCCTTCCTGTCCTCCACTATCTTCCTGAGTTCGCTCATTTTCATGTTCGTTGCATCGGTGATGCTGTCTAACCATCTCATCCTTGGCCTTCCCCTTCTCCTTTTGCCTTCAATCTTTCCCAGCATCAGAGTCTTCTCCAGAGAGTCCTCTCTTCGCATTAGGTGGCCAAAATATTTGAGCTTCAGCCTCAGTACCTGTCCTTCCAGGGAACAGTCAGGGCTGATTTCATTTAGGATTGACTGATTTGATCTCCTAGCAGTCCAAGGGACTCTCAGGAGTCTTCTCCAGCACCACAGTTCGAAAGCATCTATTCTTCGGCGCTCAGCCTTCCTTATAGTCCAACTGGCGCAGGGTTTAAAAACACATCTATTTTGCTCAGCTTTTGAGGAGGGCGGATGATTCAAGGGAGCCCTTTTTTACTCAGTGTGTCTAGGTTTTGTTTGCTGTTTTTATGGGTGTATTGCTCTTTTTATTTTGTTTTTACCCACTCCTGTATCAGTTTTAATTGCTTTTATTCTATTATATCCTTGTGTTTTTCGTTATCTTATTGTTATACTGTACACCGTTTTGAGCTCCAGAAAAAGCAGTGTATATACATCCTTTAAATAAAATAAATAGGTAAAATAAACAGTCTGCAGAGGAAGTGAAGTTGTTCTCCTAAACATTTTGTCCCAATAGACTTTCATATTCTTACCACTCCTGCTTCGCTGGGAAGGGGCGTTCATGGTTCTGATGACTGGAGGTCCTCAGCATTTTAAAAGGCAGGACTTAGTGCTACACAAGATTCCCCCAGTGTTGATTTTTCTGATTTTCCATCCTCACCTTTCTACATCTTTGTGTGAAGAAGGTTTCTGTTGCTTATCTCCCCCAGGGGAGAATGTCTCCATGTGTTCGTATGATGAAGAGAATAGTATCTTACGTATTGTGTCTCCCTGAGTTAGACTGTGAACTGTTCTACGCAAGGACCTTGTCTGCTTACATGTTTGTGACAGAGTCAGATATGTTATGTACCTTTTTCCTTTGTAGTAGGTGACAGTAACTGTGATAACCCCAATTGCTAAGAGCTATGGAATTAGAGGTAAAAAGCACTGGAAATTTACGTGGTGGTGGTTAGCCTATAAAGTAGCATTTTGCTACATAAAACTGAGGCCCAGTGGTGGGGTGGTTTTATAACCTCAAGAAACGAAAAACCCAATTAACTTGGTCTAGGCTTACGGCTGCTAGAAGGCCTCTTTACACATTCAACCGGACACAGCTAGAGGCCATAAACACATGGATCAATGTGGAGCCACAACGGCACTTTCTCCCCTGAGCCAGCTATTGGGCCTGTCTGTGCAGTGCAGACCCTCTTAAAACAGAACAGCAATGGGTCTGGCCAGCCATTTAGAAAGGGGAAGGAGAATGGATTTTTACCGGAAGTTCCTGCATGGCTAACAACACTCAGTGAATGCCTGTGAAAAAGATGCCACATTAAGAACATAGTAGACAATAAAGCTCTGGGTAGAAGTTCAAAGCATGTATTGATGCGCATGCAGAGGGGGAAAGGAACATATCGGTTGGCCCATCCACTCACCTCCACGACAGGGTCCTATTGTTGTGAGTATAAGGCTCTGTATGTATGATCCATCTGTAAAGGTAAAGGTGACCCCTGACAATTAAGTCCAGTCGTGTCCGACTCTAGGGTGTGGTGCTCATCCCCATTTCAAAGCCGAAGAGCCAGCGTTGTTCGAAGACGCCTCCGTGGTCATGTGGCCGGCATGACTCTCCTTGCCGCAGCGCGTAGCATGCGGCTGGAACACGGAGCGCTGTTTACCTTCCCGCAAGCGGTACCTATTTATCTACTCACATTAACATGCTTTGGAACTGCTAGGTTGGCAGGAGCTGGCCAAGCAACGAGAGCTCACCCCGTCGCGGATTCGAACTGCCGACCCTTCGATCGACAGCTCATGGTTCAGCGGTTTAACCCACTGTGCCACCCGCTGGTATGATCCATCTGTAGCCTCCATTATTTGCATGGTGCCGATTGCTCAAACAGATGTACAGTATGCACACTGTGATGTACATACTTGGGCCCTTCTGAGCTTGGGCTTGGTGCCAGCAAGTATCATGAAGGGCACACACATTTGGATTTTCTGCCTCAGTGTTTGAGGCCGTTCTTGACAGCCTGCTTCTCGCTTTAAATACGATAGCACGTGACATACCTCAATCAACACTTAGTGGTGCAAACAATCATTTATAAAATCATCTGTATGTTTAGTTGCAGGTATATATTTGATGAATGTTGCACTCGAGCGTTTTGTGCTGTGGTCATAGTATTATGAGGGAAAGTTTCTAAGAAAAGGCAATGATTGATTTGGCATGATGATGAAGCACTGAATATATCCTGTCAAGGCACTCTATGGATCTATGGGTATGTAATTTCACTGGATTGGTCAGTTTTTCTTGCAAAGGAAATGGGGAATGATCATGCACATAACCAGCAGTGCTGTGTTTAACAAATGTATTTTGGTAAAATCCACAGCTGTACACTAGGAGGCTCCAATACCTTGTGTCATGGACTTGGCCAAATGATTCTCAGCGTTGAGATTAAGTTCCTGTGCAGAATTATGTTGAAGGAAGCTCAATTAGGAATTTTTCCAACAGTACAAAGATGCGACTGGAGAAACAAAGTGTGAAAATATGATCTGCACGCCTGTGATTTTTGCTTGTGGTAGTCATGTATGCACCTTCTAACTTCACGAAGGTGTATAGCATTTCTGGATATTTCCTTATGCTCCTAAAGTGTCAAGAAGCATCTGGAAATACCACACACCGTTGTGGTTAAAATGATGAGCCATGAGCACAACAATCACATTGCAGCTGGGAAGTTCAAGGAATGTCTACTCTAGCCAGATGCCTCTGGGAGCTTCCTAACAAGGCATGATGTGAAACACATTCCCCATTGTTCCCAGCAACATCTAGTACTCAGTGGTACTGCCTCTGTACATGGAGGTTTCATTTACTCATCTTTGGCTAATGATAGCACATACGCTCTGGAGACTTGTGCACTGCGCATTTACACACGCATGTCTAGGGATCTTGTAGTCTTTGGTCATGATGCACCCTCCCCATAAACGGTCACTATAAAGACAGAAGGAGACTAGGAAGTAACTCAGAGACCGTTCACTACCAAATAATGAATTTATTGAGATTAATAGAACTTAAAAGCAATAATAAAGGTATGAATTTACAGCCCGATCTCGCGTAAGGATCTGCTGCTGGCCCATAGGGCCAGCTGCAAGATCCTGAGCCCTCCCAAGGATGCTCTGGCGTGGCCCGGGGGGAACCGACATATATCTATGGCGGCAGGGAAACAGTTGCTGAGCCCAGTAATGGGAGCAGGATATCGGCGACACTCGCCACTGATATCCCCGCCCCCTCCCAACGGCCACCCTCTCCCCGCCCCTGCACCGACCGGTGCAAACCTTACCTGCACTAGTGGCTGCAGGGTTGTCCGGGAGGCGGAGTACGGGCTGCCGACCTGAACGCCAGCGGTCCTTACTCCACCACAGGTGCTGAAAACACGCTTTACGGCACGGTTACGGCACCCTCCACCTGTGGAGCGCGCACTCCGCAGGCGGACACTTCCACAGGATTGCGCCGACAGAAACATAGCGTAAAGTCCTAAGAAGAATTGGAAAGAAGGCCAGCTGGCAGAAAGCAGAGGTTGTTCCCTGATCTTGAAAGAGTTGGGTCCTGGAGGGAAAGTACTGAGGCCTCCATAGCTGTCAGCAGTGGAAGATGGAGTTCTCTGCGACTGGGACAACTACAGTATCACTTTTACTTCTTCCCTGTGGTTCAGCACCCCAGTTCAGTTCACCTGTAACACACTCAGCAGGGTCAATTAAGGATGCAGAGGGGATGATGCGGCAACCCCAGTGGGTGACGCGGGGGCAGTGGGAGGTGGAGGGTGACGTGGTGGCAGCAGGGAGTGTGATGTGCACCCCCCCGCCCTGGGGTGACGCGCACCCCTGTGACACCACTGGTGTCAACAAGAGGCAAGGTTGTAATCATGAGGGACTTCAATTATCCTCATATCAACTGGGTGAATTCATGCTCTGGTCATGAAAGAAACTGGATTTCTGGATATGCTAAATGACTTATTTATTATTTTTATTTATTTACAGTATTTTTACCACGCCTTTCTCCCCGAAGGGACCCAAGGGACTTAGAGCAGCTAGTTATGGACAGAGGCGTTGCACCACTGGGGTTGATTGGGGCGGTGGGCCCCAGGGCGCGGGCTGCTCTTACCTGCCCCGTCACGGTATCCAGAAAGGACCCAAAAAGCACCTGGGGGGCGTTTCTGTGCTGCGGAGGCATGCTACGTCGGGGCGGGGCGGCGGCGGCGGCCCCCACCCCACAAAGATCTCTGGTTATGGAGCCGACCAGAGGACAGGTGACTCTGGATTTGATATTGTGTGGCACTCAGGATCTGGTCAGGGATGTAAATGTTACTGAACCGTTGGGAACAGTGACCATACTGCGATCTGTTTCACCATGCATGTCGGGGAAAGAGTATTAAGCAAATCTGACATGAAAACCCTTGACTTCCAAAGTGCAGATTTCCCTAAGATGAGGAGACTAGTTAGAAAGAAGCTAAAAGTGAAGGTAAAAAGAGTCCAATCACTCCAGAGAGCATGGAGGCTGTTTAAAAGAACGGTAATAGAGGCCTATTATGGGGCCAGTGGGTGGCACAGTGGGTTAAACCGCTGAACCATGAGCTGTCGATCAAAAGGTCGGCAGTTTGAATCCGTGACGGGGTGAGCTCTCGTTGCTTGGCCAGCTCCTGCCAACCTAGTAGTTCCAAAGCATGTTAATGCGAGTAGATAAATAGGTACCGCTTGCGGGAAGGTAAACAGCGCTCCGTGTTCCAGCTGCATGCTACACGCTGCGGCAAGGAGAGTCATGCCGGCCACATGACCACGGAGGTGTCTTCAGATAACACTGGCTCTTCGGCTTTGAAATGGGGATGAGCACCACACCCTAGAGTCGGACATGACTGGACTTAATTGTCAGGGGTCACCTTTACCTAATAGAGGCCTAGCAGGAGTGTATCCCACAAAGGAAGAAGGGTTCGACTAAGTCCAGGAGGGTGCCGGTATGGCTAACAAGCACAGTTAAAGAGGCCTTAATTTCTCTGCAATTTCTCTGCAAGGAAGCTTCTTTCCGTAAATGGAAGTCTAGTCCTAATGAGGAAAATAAACAGGAACACAAACTATGGCAAAAGAAATGTAAAAAGATGATGCGGGAGGCCAAGAAAGACTTTGAGGAGCGTAAGACCAGCAACATTAAAGGGAATAATAAAAGCTTCATCAAATATGTTAGAAGCAGAAAACCTGCCAGAGAAGCGGTTAGCCCACTGAACATTGGGGGAGGGAAAGGGGCTATAAAAGGGGACTTGGAGATTGCAGAGAAATTAAATGAGTTCTTTGCATCTGTCTCCGTGGCAGAAGACCTCGGGCAGATACCTACCGCTGCCCGAACGGCCACTTTTGACTAAAGAATTAAGTGAAATAGAGGTTAAAAGAGAAGACATTTCAGACTTAATTGACAAATTAAAGATCATTAAGTCACCGGGTCCAAATGGCATCCACCCAAGAGTTCTGAAGGAACTCAAGAATGAAGTTGCTGACCTCTTGACCAAAATTTGCACCTTGTCCCTTAAAACGGTCACTGTATCAGAGGATTGGAGGATAGCTAATGTATGCCAATCTTTAAAAAAGGAAGGAAAGGGGATCCGGGAAGCTACAGGACAGTCAGCCTAACATCTGTTCCAGGGAAGATGGTGGAAAGCCTCATCAAAGATAAAATCATAAAACATATAGAAGAACAAGCTTTGCTGAGGGAGAATCGGCATGGCTTCTGCAAGGGTACGTCTTGCCTCACAAACCTTTTAGAATTCTTTGAAAAGGTCAACAGGCATGTGGATGCAGGAGAACCCGTGGATATTATATATCTGGATTTTCAGAAGGCGTTTGACACGGTTCCTCATCAAAGGCTCCTGAAAAAACTCCAAAGTCAGGGAATAAGAGGGCAGGTCCTCCTATGGATTGGGGACTGGTTGAAGACTAGGAAACAGAGAGTGAGTGTAAATGGGCATTTTCACTATGGAGAGAGGTGAAAAGTAGTATACCCCAAGGGATCGGTCTTGGGACCGGTGCTTTTCAACTTGTTCATCAATGACCTGGAGTTGGGGATAAGCAGCGAGGTGGCCAAGTTTGAGGATGACACTAAACTTTTCTGGGTGGTAAAGACCAGTAGGGATTGTGAAGAGCTCCAGAAGGATCTGTCCAAACTGGGAGAATGGGCAGCAAAATGGCAGATGCGCTTCAGTGTAAGTAAGTGTAAAGTGATGCATATTGGGGCAAGAAATCAAAACTTCACATACACGCTAATGGGTTCTGAGCTGCCTGTGACGAATTAGGAAAGAGATCTTGGGGTGCTGGTGGACAGGTCGATGAAAGTGTCGACCCAGTGTGCGGCGGCTGTGAAGAAGGCCAATTCCATGTTCAGGATCATTAAAAAATGGATTGAGAATAAAACGGCCAATATTATTATGCCATTGTACAAATTGATGGTAAGGCCACATCTGGAGTATTGCGTCCAGTTCTGGTCGCTGCATCTCAAAAAGGATATAGTGGAACCGGAAAATTTCCAGAAGAGAGCAACCAAAATGATTAGTGGGTTGCGGCATCTCCCTTATGAGGAAAGGCAACAGCGTTTGGGGCTCTTTCAGTCTAGAAAAAAGGCACCTGAGGGGGGACATGATTGAGACATAAAATTATGCATATGATGGAGAGAGTGGATAGAGAGAAGTTCTTTTCCCTCTCGCACAACACTAGGAGTCAATCCACTAAAATTGAGTGGCGGGAAAATTAGAACAGACAAAAGAAAGTATTTCTTTACCCAGCGTGTAATTAATCTGTGGAACTCCTTGCCACAGGATGTGGTGATGGCACCTGGCCTAGATGCCTTTATAAGGGGATTGGACAGATTTGTGAAGGAAATGTTCATCACAGGTTACAAGCCATGATGGAGATAATAAGCAACCTCCTGGTTTTAGTAATAGGCTATCTCTTAATGCCAGATGCAAGGGAGAGACGACAGGATACAGGTATTGTATCTTGTTGTGTGCTCCCTGAGGCATCTGGTGGGGCCACTGTGAGATACAAGAAACTGACTAGATGGACCTTGGGCTTGATCCAGCAGGGCTCTTATGTTCATATGTTCTTAAGTTGTTTTGAGAAGGTGCTTTGCATTCCCTCCCATCTACTCACAGGAAGCGCAGTTGAAGAACATGCTATTTAACTGGCCCCATTTTAGGTTTTGCTACTCCTGAATATATGAAGCTGCCTTGTTCTGAGTCAGACCTGTATGTCCCTATATGTACAAAGCATGTGCTCTGCCCATGTCCCTCCATGGATTATTCTTTTTTAACCATTTTTAGGATTAACCCTTATTACACCTTCTGGTGGCAGAGAGTTCCACATGTCAATTTGCTTCCTGATTAATTTCAGCTCCTTTTTGGGGGTTTCTTTTAAATCATGAGTACACTAGTGTTCTTGGCTGCATCATATTATTCATGTTTCTGGCATTATATGAAAGGCTACTTTTATCCAGCTTGAAAAAAGTTCATGTTGTGACCAATTGCCTGAAATTACACATTCTTTCACTGAAAACAGTTAATTAGGAATTGAGCTCTGAAGTTAATTTTGTCAAGGTCACCTGTTATTCTGTTGGGCCTGGTGACCCTGTCTTGACTAATCGCGGCTTTAGCCTGCAAAAGTTATAGCTTTTCTTTTCAGCTGATGACATAATCTCTTTAATTGGTGTCAGGAGGCCTGGGTATGAAAGAGCCACGGAAAACACCTATAGGCTATAATTTAACTTGGCCCCATTCATGGAGGAGTGAATGAAACAAGCTTTAAGAATGTACTAGAGTCTCATTACGGTTGTCAACACAAAGCCTTTGCCTTTCAAGCCAGAGGATTAGCAATGGGAAATTCGGTTTGCTACTAACTTCACTCCCTGAACTATTAACCTTTTCAGCAAAACTGGTGAAAAGTGAATGTCAGTTAATCCACCCTGAGAAACTTCATGACAGGCAGTGGGCGTGGGGGGGGGCCTGGGGGAACAGGAGGCAGCAATAATACATTTCAGGTGATTAGAAGATTCAGGGGCAACAGGTTTCCTCTTGTGTAAAAACAACTGAGCAGGAGTATGGAGAGAAGCAAACAATTCTGTATTTATTCCACTACATGTAGCAGCCAAGGTGGGAGAGCTGCGTCCTGAGTGGGTGTTAAAATCCCACCTCTGCCACAAATTTATTGCACAGCCTTGAGCCACACGGTATCTCTCCGGGCCACTATAGGTCTCGGAAATAGGCAGTGGCTGGCAGGGCAGCTAACAAATCTAAAGAAAACCCAATTAACAAACAGTACAAGCAGCAGAAGATGCTGGAGAAGATGCTGATGCTAGGGAAAGTGGAAGGCAAAAGGAAGAGGGGCCGACCAAGGGCAAGAGGGATGATGGAGGAGATTCTGGAGGTGACGGACTCGGCCTTGGGGGAGCTGGGGGTGGCGATGGCCGACAGGAAGCTTTGGCGTGGGCTGGTCCATGAAGTCACAAAGAGTCGGAAGCGACTGAACGAATGTTGTTGTCGTTCAGTCGTGTCCGACCCTTCGTGATCCCATGAACCACATCCCGCCAGGCCTTCCTGTCCTCCACTATCTTCCTGAGTTCGCTCATTTTCATGTTCGCTGCATTGGTGATGCTGTCTAACCATCTCATCCTTTGCCTTCCCCTTCTCCTTTTGCCTTCAGTCTTTCCCAGCATCAGAGTCTTCTCCAGAGAGTCCTCTCTTCGCATTAGGTGGCCAAAATATTTGAGCTTCAGCCTCAGTACCTGTCCTTCCAGGGAACAGTCAGGGTTGATTTCATTTAGGATTGACTGATGTGATCTCCTAGCAGTCCAAGGGACTCTCAGGAGTCTTCTCCAGCACCACAGTTTGAAAGCATCTATTCTTCGAATGTTATTCTGAACGAATAAACAGCAACAAATAGCAGCAAAGAAAACCCAGCAGCAAAAAACTCACCAAAGGAGAACCAAAAACTGAAATAGTCGCTCAAGCTAAAGGCTCAGAACATTGTTGTTCTCCTCCTATGCAAGTTCCTGAGACCAAGACCTCCAGAACCAGCCGCCACCACTGAGAAGTTCCTCTCTTGGGTATCCAACCATCTCATGTCTTTTGTCGGTAGCACAGGGACTCCCCTAATGTCCGCCACAGATAGGTAAGTGTGCACATGAGAACCTCTCACTGTTGTTGTTGTTGTTGTTTTTTGCTACACTTAGAGGTGGGAGAAAATGGTGTTTAACCAAAATGAAATAGCAGAAAGTGGTGTTGTGTGTTTTTATGCGTGACCATATGGATAACTCCACCAATCGGAGGCCTGGTATCGCCCCACACTTGTCCTTTGTCTTGGGTGCTCCAGAAATTAATACTCTCTATTATAATTTATTTAAAATATTTATATTGTGCCTTTCCTACTATAAAGATAGGGTTCCCAAGGCAGCCAACAACAAAGATTAAAATACAAAAATCACAGTAAAATGCAATACAAGAAAAAACAACAGTAGCTAAAAATCTAAATAATAATAAAAGCAATTTTAAAAAGCAGAGCAATAAACAACAACACCAGATAATTTTATTTCTATTTTTCACATTTTTATACCGCCCTTCCTCCAAGGAGCTCAGAGTGGTGTACATATTTCCTCCCCTCCTTTTTGTCCTCACAACAACCCTGTGAGGTAGGTGGGGCTGAGAGATAGTGACTGGTCCAAGGTCACCCAGGAAGCTTCGTGGCTGAGCGGGGATTTGAACCTGGATCTTCCAGGTCTAAGTCCGACTCCCAAACCACTACACCATCCTGGCATCCTGGCATAGGAACGTGTTCCTGACTTTAACATGGTTAAATAGCTCTTTTCTCTTCCCCTCCCCCTTTCCCTTCGCCAAAGCAGGAGCTGCTAGCCTTTACTGGCATTGGGTAGAAGGCAAGGGCTTTCTTTCCCCAGACTTTCTAGGGTTGTCGTTGGAAGAAGGGGGCTCAGTCCTTCTTCCAACTCCTGAACAAGGAACTAGGTGCCCAGTCCTCCTCTTGGTCTGGTGCAGGCTCCTAGCTTGTCTGGTTAGTGTGATCAAGATCACAAGACCCTCAGTTAAAAGCATCGATCACTATGAGTCCAACCATATCCCCCCCCTACTTTCCGCCATGCAGTTGGGTGGAAAGATCACGCACCGCATGCCATGGTGGGAGGGGTGAAGTGGAAATGCGGAAAATATACCCGAGGAGATAGTATGTGCCGTGGTGTCCACAGTGGCCCCTTGCTCTCCCAAATCCAGGGAATAAGGGGTTAAAACCCAGGCCTTAGCAATAGGCTTGCTGCACAGCTACAGCCACTACAGGCATAAGAACATAAGAAGATCCCTGCTGGATCAGGCCAAAAGCCCATCTAGTCCAGCTTCCTGTATCACACAGTGGCCCCACCAGATGCCTCAGGGAGCACACAGCCAACAAGATAACCTGTTTCCCGTTGACACTCAGTCAGGCCATTAAGCATAAAAGCAGCACCTGGCAGCAGGAAGGGTGTGGGTTGCAGAGAGGAGCAAAGCTTGGAGGAAGGAGAGGGCGAGGCGGCTGATGGACTGCTTGTGTATGGAGGCTTCTGCTCGAGAAATCCACTTGCCTTCTGGGTAAATTGTCTTGTGTTACACACTAGTGTTTCCTCCCAATCCATCTAGTGAACTGCCTTTCTCTCTTTGAGGGCACAAAAGCAACAGCCCATTTACTTTGCCCTCACCTTCCCCCCCACACACACACACACACATTGTGGCTCTGGTCAATTGCAGCGTGCTGCTTTGGTCAATTGCAAAATGTCCTGATTTCTACTGTATTGCCTCTGCTTGCTTCTATTGATTTCCACCTCTCTCTACATTGTAAATAATCCCTCTGTAAACTGGCATTGGCTTGTTTCAGTTACTCTTGATTTCTGTCTCTTATCCCCTCATGGGCCAATAAATAGGCTTACCATATCCAAAGGGGGACAGGGTGCCTACACCTTTAACCATTGTAAAAAGAGGGAATTTGGGCAGGTGCAGCTCATAATGGAAGGGTGCAACAAGTTGCACCTGCCCAAATTCCCTCTTTTTACAATGGTTTAAAGGTGTAGGCACCCTGTCCCCCTTTGGATATGGTAAGCCTACCAATAAAGGGAGGGTCCTCCTCCGCCACTTAGACACTGCTGCAGGTGAGAAGGCCTTGTCTGTTGCCCCCACCACGCTGTAGTTGGTGGGGACACCATTATAGGACCCCTGTTTGTGAACAGACCACCTGAGCAGATTTGTACAAGAAGAGGTATGCCAAGAGCCAACGTTCAAAGAGTCAGAGTCACACGCGTGTATCCTGCACACATGTCTCTGGAGAGCACTCTCAATAACCGTTGAAATGAACAAAGACCACATTGCCTCGTGGAAAAAAAAATAGCCCCGTCTACAAGCCAGTCCTCAAATGAATGGGCAGCAGAGGAGAGACATTGGGCCATGTTCCAACTTAACTCATCTGAGCCTTGGAGACTGCAAACATGAAAATGTGCCTGTTGCACCTCCAGATTAAATAACCGAGACTGGGAACCCTCTGAACTGCAGCAAGAGGAAAACAAATGGAGACATCGTATGAACAGAGTTAATTATTGAAGCTGATGAAAAAGCAACGCTGGAGTCATGCCGCAAAAGGAGAAAAGAGGAGCAAACCTCCGGCGTCGAGCTAGAGTGACATGCAGTGGTTGTCAGTCACCTAGCAACAAGTTTCCTTCCCCTGCTGAGCTCTTTAATTCGCCAAAGCTGCTCAGGATGTCAGCCTTTTCTCCTGACAAAACGCATTATGCTGGCAGACTGACGGAGACCGAAATCCACGGCATACAACACTCCGCTCCCCATTGACCATGGCTCCTTTTCTCTTCCAGTCACAAAAGAGGCTCACATAAAGCTCTAAAAGGGGGGGAGACTGCACAACACAGAAAACATTTGCTTCTAATTGAGATTGACTATGTCATGAAAAGGATGTTCTTTTTAAAATTTGCCTTATTGAGGCCACACTCTTTTTTGGGTCCTCCAGCACTTGGCACGCACCCCCTGCCGTGACAAGGGGTAAACATGGAAGACACTTAAACCTGGGTGATACTTTTTTTTTTCCAAGACAGCACACCAACTCCCGTGGGCACATGATGCCTCTCCTAGTTCTAGGGTCAGTTCTGTCTCCAAAAGCAGTTGAGAAGTAGACCAGGAAAGCTGCGCTCCCTGACTCTCCAGTACCCTCCCCTCCGAGGTTTCAAAGATAAAAATAGGGACAAGCTTTTGGAACTGCCTCCCTCACTGCTGAAGGCCCTTCACAGTTTGGCTATATTCATTCATTCTGTACTGCAGTCATCTGCCTTCCACTGATTTAAACGCCAAGAGGACGCCTGTTCTATTTGGACCCTGCCTTTCTGTAAGAAAATGATACGGCAGCTTACGTGGACAGAATTCAACACACCAAGCCACGGGCAACAAAACGAAATACATAAGCAAAACCAGTCACAGCAGCAGAAAAATGTTTCCACAGTCCACAATAAAGTGAGCTCACTAGCTGCTTTCCTAAAAAACGGACTCTTGCTTCCTGCCAAAAAGCCAACTGTGAAGTGGATGTGCAAACCTGTTTGGGGAGGGAGGGTCCTCCTCCACCACTTAGACACTGCTGCAGGTGAGAAGGCCCTGTCTGTTGCCCCCACCACGCTGTAGTTGGTGGGGACACCATTATAGGACCCCTGTTTGTGAACAGACCACCTGAGCAGATTTGTACAAGAAGAGGCAGTCCTTCAGACATCCATCCTGCTCCCAGCCTGTGAAAGACGGCTAATAATCTGGCTGCTGCAACCACAGAAATGCAACCACATTTCTGAGACCACAGAAATGTCTGGACATTCTTCAAAGGCAGTGCCAAGTACAGCGCATTGCCATCATCTCATCTGCGAGGCAATAAGGGGCAACTGACTGTGACCTGGTTAAAAAGGGGCACAATTGGCACACCTGCCAAAGCTGCTGAGAAGAGTCCCTGGCCACTGCTGATGTGCCTGAGCATCCGGAAGCAGCACTAGATCTAGAAGGGCTCCCAAGCTGCACACCTAATTCTTAAGAGAAAGTGCAACCCCCCCCCCCCCCCGTACAAATCATGGTGAATATCTAACCCTGGATCAGCAGGTACCAACCAAGTAGTACTTCCATTTGGTCTGGATTAAGCTTCAGTTTGTTCACCCACATTGAATGCATCTCTGAGAAACAGACTTGAGGGTTATTAGCAAACTGATGGTAAAGCTAAAGGTAAAGGTATCCCCTGACAATTAAGTCCAGTCGTGTCCAACTCTAGGGTGTGGTGCTCATCCCCATTTTAAATCCGAAGAGCCAGCGTTGTCTGAAGACACCTCCGTGGTCATGTGGCCGGCATGACTCTCCTTGCTGCAGCGCGTAGCATGCGGCTGGGACACGGAGCGCTGTTTACCTTCCCACAAGCAGTACCTATTTATCTACTCGCATTAACATGCTTTGGAACTGCTAGGTTGGCAGGAGCTGGCCAAGCAACGAGAGCTCACCCCATCGCGGATTCAAACTGCCGACCTTTCGATCGACAGCTCATGGTTCAGCGGTTTAACCCACTGCGCCACCCGCTGGCCACTGGTTTAACCCGCTGATGGTACTTCGGGCCAAATCTCTGGACAACCTCACCAAGCTGCACAGAGATTTTCAAAGGCATGGAGGATAAAAGAGAACTCTGCAGCATCGCACGCATCAGAGGCCAGGGATGACGCAACAGTCCCCCCCCCCCAGCATCGCCCTCTGGACCTTAAGCGCCTCCCAACCTCATCCCCAAGAAGCAAGTCAAAGGAGACCTTGGCCGATGGTAGCAAATATGTGATCATCAGTGCTCACTTCAACTTCTAAACTGTGTGAAATGGATGGAGCTGGATGACTTGCGATGGGTGATATTTGGGGGAGCAATGAAATTTCACAAAAAAAGTCATAGGGGCTGTATATGAAGCAACAGTGAAGAAGCTGTCTTTTCTAAACCATTTTTTCACTGCCACCTATGGTGGTGGCAGCAACAGAACACCTCTCAGCAGCTGGTGGCTACAATTTGTTTCCCATGATGCCCCAGATATAGCATCATTCTGGGGCTTTATGGGAAACAATGGCAACTGGCAGCCATTGAGAAGACCTCTGCTGCCACCACAAAAAATAGTTAACACTACTCTGCTACCAGTGGTAAGCACACAAAACCTTACCCACCAAATCCTTTCCAAAATCACCCCTAGTTCCATCCCCTGAAGTTTCCTCCTTAATTTCAAAACTCTCATTTGAGAATCTTCAACACAGTAGGACATGTATTGCGTCTTAATGTTGATGTACATGCATGTATATTACATGTTGATGTATATGTAAATACATTTCCCCACTCAGAGATATAACTTCTAGAGACCCAGAAGAGGGAGATAAACCTTGAGGAACACCAGTGTTAACAAATGACCCTGGCAAAAATATAACAAGACATTTCCAAAAGCCAAAATTAGGGACAGCAATTTTCTAGGGACATAAGAACATAAGAAGAGCCCTGCTGGATCAGGCCAAAGGCCCATCTAGTCCAGCTTCCTGTATCACACAGTGGCCCCACCAGATGCCTCAGGGACAGGAACCAGAACATTGAGCCTGTCCCCGGTACGTTGGGACAGTTGGAATAGCCACGTGTATAATAAGACTGCAGTAATAAGTAATAAGACAGGATACCCTGGAGAAGATGCTGATGCTAGGGAAAGTGGAAGGCAAAAGGAAGAGGGGCCGACCAAGGGCAAGATGGATGGATGTTATTCTGGAGGTGATGGACTTGACCTTGGGGGAGCTGGGGGTGGCGATGGCCAACAGGAAGCTCTGGCGTGGGCTGGTCCATGAAGTCACAAAGAGGAAGGGTTGGCAGCAACTGAACGAATAAACAGCAACAAAATTAAAAGAACTATCTCACAGGTACTGCTGGTCTTGATCTTGCAGCCCGAGGCAATCTTTTTGCTCTGAACATATTTGTGGCTGCACATTTGGTACAGCCCTATTACATGAGATTTTAATCTCATTTTTCTTTCCAAAGGCAAACCCAAAGCAGCTAACCATGAAAGCAAAACAAACACAACAATGTTGAAACTAAGAAGCCAGGTAACATTTCTATTGTATACTGACGGTATCTAACAAAAAGTCCTGCAATAAGACTTCAGTTCAGCACCTAACAACAACACTATAACTACACTTCAATGTACAGTATCCACAAAGTACAGAACATCCTTGCGAGTGTTTGCCAAGGCAGAAGATCTGGCTCTACTCACAGGCCCGTTCTCAATTTTCATCGTCTGTTATCCTCTCTGACGTTTTGTCACTTGTGGTCTTGGGCTTGTTTCAATTGCTGCTGCTGTTGTTTTTCACGGTGTTTTGTATTTAAAACACAAACGTAAAACAACAATGTGTTTATACTGAAAGCTGTTTGGAGCCTAGAGGGATTAGGTGAGCCAAGGTTTTTAAAAATGATAATACAAAAATGGATACTCAGTAGATCGATACATTCCTACACGATGAACATTTCAATAAATAAAGAAATTAAACCAACGAGCTATACTTTAATCAAAAATATACATTCCTATACCCCTCACCGTTCTTTCCAACCACCAATCAGTTGGAGCAGCCTAAAAGAAACCACCAATAAATCAGGGGAAAAACCACCGTGATGAACCAATAGGCACCAAAGGGAAAGGCCAGCTCTCCCCCACCTCTCACTGTGCCAGAGGTGAGGCCAAAGTGGGGCACAGACAGACCCCAAGAGCCCAGAGACAAGCACCAATATCAATGCCCAGGCCACTGAGAGGGACTCAAAGCCCTCTGAACCATGCGTACCCTCACTGCATGGCGGGAGTAAGTTCAAAGGGTCCAGCTCTCAGGTGTTACATTGTTCTCGTAACAACCTGTCGCTCACGTTGTTGTCACCACTGTTACAGCAGCAGCACTCTTAAAGGGACAGCAGGAAGTGACGTTCCTAGCATGCTTGTAGCATGTGCTCCTAGCGTGGCTCCCCATAAGAACGGAAATGAGAGATTTCCATCCCTCAAACTACATCTCCCAAGTTTCTGGCAGCCAAGCAGCCTTCCTATTGGTGCACGAGGCTGCCATCTTTATTTCCTTGTCCCTCGTACTACATCTCCCAAGCTCCTTTGCAGCCAAGCTGTCTTCCTACTGGTGCATGAGACCACCATCTTTTCTAGCTTCGAGCTTGCAGTTCAGACTGCTATAGCGTGGCTAGCATGCTAGAAACTATTTAAAAAAGCGACCTGAGCATGCTGGGAGGGGGGGGAAATGCTCTCCAGCGCTCCTAGCGCTGGAAGGTGAAAAACAAATGCAGCCCTGGTTGGGTGGGTCTACACATGCAGCAGAAGGGACTGTACCACTTCAGAGTCAGGTGGGAAGTTGCATTTTGCAAAAAGCATACAAACAACCCAACACACCCCCTGTAAGCAGAAAATTAACACATCAGCAGGAGGGCTAGACTGGAACCTTTCTCTTCAATGTCTAGTTTTCTACTTGTAAAAAATGTTTCTGTATTGTAGTGTTCATAAACGGGGCCTCCTACCAGCAGTCTGAAGTGGTGCAGTCCATTCTGCCATTTGATTCTGCTGCTGCAGGTGTAACCAGGCCTTTGAGACTGTGATGTGCCAAAAAAGGACAGGGGTCCAGATCCAAAAAAACAGTGGAGCCTGAGGGAGGCTTTAGGGAGTTGTGAGTTACAAAGTGTAGATAGAGCACTTCTAACACTGCAGATGTAGTAGAAATGAAAAATAAGAATATTATTGCTTGCACTTACGCATGGGGGCAAGGGGGGGAAGGGAGATGGAAACCGTGTAAAACTGATTCTTTTTCTCACCCGCTCTACAGTTAAATAAGTCTGCCTTCAATATGGGACGGCAGTTCTTGAGATGTGTGATGCAAATTTAATGTACTGGGGATAGAAATGGCAAACAAGAACACTGTATTATTGATGAAGCAAAAATTGCCCAGGCAGCCGTGCAGTGTTAGAAGCGCCTTCTGCCAGAGAGTTTCTTAACTAGGTCTTGACCACTCAGAATTGCTTATTCAATACCTGGCCATTAGTCCTTAAAGCTGGGGGAGTCTTTTTTCTCTCTCTCCCCCTCCCCCCAATAGTTAGCTGAACAAACCAGAATGAAGTCGGGCTATAAAATGCAGAGAACAGCATGTATTTTGTCTCTGGAACTACCAGCATGCACTTAAAGTGGAGGCATTGCTGTACGGCAGGCATTTTCCCCGAGCCACCTTCTTTATATCATGGATTAATATATTATGGCCTCAAGCATCGCTTTGGCGCAGCTCTAACTGGATGCATTTCTGTCTCCATTTGTAAATCACCTGGGTTCATGATGATGGAATGAGGGGGGCTGGGATAGGCAATAGTTCTCTCTCTCTCTCCCTCTCTCTCTCTCTCTCACTCACTCACTCACACACACACACACACACACACACACACACACACACACACACACACACAGAGGGGAGGCCCAAACATGAGGTGACCTGAAGTGGCTTGCATCAGGTGCTGCCCGTCACCCGGAGTCTGTCGCCATCCCACCGTGGACTCGAGCCACATCGATCTGCTTTTTGCTCACTTGAGTAAGAAGTGGATCATTTATTTATTTAAAGCATTTAAACCCCGCCTTTCTCCCGGTAAGGCAATCAAGGCAGCTTACAGAATTAAAAACAACAATTAAAAAACAATTAAAAACACATCTCCCTATCATCATGCCACTCTCATGGTTTCCTCAAACCTGGAAGATCAGGACTTTAAGTTTTAGTGACAAGGAACATGTGAACAAAGGAGCTCCTTGAAATAAAACCAGAAGTCCTGTACTCCTGGGTTTGAGGAAACCACGCAAGGAGCATTGTAAGCAGCTTTGTTTTTCTTACAGTGGCTGTGGTAGAGATGGTGGCAGCGGTCGCATCAGATGGTGTCCAAGGTCACGCTGCCCCTGTGCGTGTGTGTGTGTGTGTGTGTGCGTGCGAGCGCGCGCGCGCGCGCACACACACACACACCAGATTTCACATAAAACTTTGTCACATGCAGATTGTCACATGAAAGCCAGCTCAGTGACAATGGGTTGTATCCAAAGATGCCTTGCACAGGAGAAAGACACTTCTGCTCATTTATTTTTATTTATTTATTTATAGAATTTTTACCCCGCCTTTCTCCCACCAGGGCAACCAAGGCGGCTTACAACAAAAATATTAAAATACATAAGTACATTTAAAATCAAGAATTAAAATAATTAAAAACAATTAAAACAAACAGCCCCAGTGGGTCATCCACATTTGTTAAAAGCAATTTGTAAAAAAGCCAGCCCACCATGTCAGACATCAAATGCTGATCTAAATAAAAATGTCTTGAGGCCCCGCCGAAAGGTCTCTAAGGAGGAAGCCGTTCTTAATTCCAGGGGGAGGGAATTCCATAATTGGGGCGCCACTGCCGAGAAGGCCCTATTCCGCGCCGCCATCCCCCTCACCTCCGTCAGTGGCGGCACGGTCAACAGGGCCCCCCCTGATGACCTCAGAGTACGGGTCGGATTATAAGGAAGGAGGCGGTCCCTCAAATACCCTGGACCCGAGCCGTAAAGGGCTTTAAAAGTCAAAACTAGCACTTTGAATTGTGCCCGGAAACGAACCGGCAGCCAGTGTAGCCGCTGAAGCAACGGTCCGACTGAGTCGAACCGACAGGCCCCAGCAACCACCCGGGCCGCCGCATTCTGCACTAGTTGCAGTTTCCGAACAGTCTTCAAAGGCAGCCCCACGTAGAGCGCATTGCAGTAATCTAGTCTAGATGTCACTAGAGCATGGGTCACCGTGGCCAGGTCTGCACGATCCAGGTACGGTCGCAGCTGGCGCACCAGCCGAAGCTGGGCAAAAGCCCCCCTGGCCACAGCCGCCACCTGGGAATCCAGGAGCAGCTGCGCATCCAGGAGGACCCCCAAGCTGCGGACCTGCTCCTTCAGAGGGAGTACAACCCCATTCAGAGCAGGACGATGATCCAGTACCTGAGTCGTAGACTTCTGGACCAACAGAACCTCTGTCTTATCAGGATTTAATTTCAGCTTGTTAGCCCCCATCCAGCTCCCAACTGCCTCCAGACAACGATTCAGGACATCGACCGCCCCCTTGGAGTCAGGTGGAAAGGAGAGAAAGAGCTGGGTGTCATCCGCATACTGATGACTCCCTACCCCAAATCCCCGGATGACCTCTCCCAGCGGCTTCATATAGATATTAAACAGCATGGGAGATAGAATTGACCCTTGTGGCACCCCACACCTCAAGGGCAAGGGTGCCGAACAAGCATCCCCCAGCACCACCTTCTGGGATCTATCAGCCAGGAAGGAGCGGAACCACCTCAGAACGGTGCCTCCAAGCCCCAACCCAGCCAACCGACCCAGAAGGACACCATGGTCAATGGTGTCAAAAGCCGCCGAGAGGTCCAGCAGGACCAACAGGGACGCACTCCCCTGTCCAGTCCCCGGCGCAGGTCATCCACCAAGGCGACCAAGGCCGTCTCTGTCCCGAACCCCGGTCTGAAGCCAGACTGGAATGGATCCAGATAATCAGCTTCCTCCAAGACCCTCTGAAGCTGAGACGCCACTACCCGCTCGATCACCTTGCCCAGAAACGGGATATTTGAGACTGGCCGGAAGTTGTTCAAAATCGTAGGATCCAAGGAGGGTTTCTTCAGGAGGGGGCGCACCACCGCCTGCTTCAAAGACAGCGGCACCACCCCCTCCCTCAGAGATGAATTTACCACCCTCCCCGTCCACTCAGCCAGCCCCACCCGGGCAGCTCTAATCAGCCATGCCGGACAAGGGTCAAGCGGGCAAGCAGATGGTCTCACGCTCCAAAGAATCTTGTCCACATCCTCAGGTTCTACAAGCTGAAAAGAATCCCAGGAAGAACAACAGACAGGTGCCTCAGGGACATCATTAGATACTACTAATGCAGCATCCAAGTCATGCCGAATCCGATCGACTTTGTCCACGAAGTGCTTTGCAAACTCGTCACAGCGAGCCACCGTGTGTTCCGCCCCATCTACTGGGGGGGCCAGACGGAGCAGGCCCCGGACTACACGGAAAAGCTCAGCTGGACGGTTCTCCGCGGACGCGATGCCGGCAGAAAAGAAAGCCCTCTTAGCTGCCGCCACCGCCACGGAATAGGCTCTGAAGTGAGCTCTAGCCCGTGCCCGGTCGGAGTCAGCACAAGTTTTCCGCCACCGTCGCTCTAGGCCTCTGCCCTGCCGCTTCATCGTCCGCAGCTCCTCAGTAAACCAAGGGGCCGCTTTGACTCTGCGGCTAGGTCGAGGACGCTCAGGAGCGATCAGATCCAGGGCCCTGGTCATTTCCCCATTCCAGAGGTCAACCAGGGCGCTGGGTGAGTCGCCGACTCTGTCAACAGGAAAATCCCCCAGAGCCCTCAGGAATCCATCCGGATCCATCATCCTCTGGGGGCGGACCATAGAATGAGGTCCCCCACCACTGCGGAGGCGACAGGCCGCGATAAGCCTAAATCCCACCAGGAAGTGATCTGTCCATGACAAAGGAGTGATGTTAATTGTATGTAATGTAAAAGGAGTAATGACAAAGGAGTGATGTTACCTCATGGGAGCAGAAACAGAATTCTCCCCTCCAGCGGCAGCCCCCCCAGCAATGCCATCTTACAGTGTTCTGGGGGGTCCCCTGACTCTTGAGAGTGGCATCCAGGGGGCTGCAGGCAGGAGGAGGGGGTAGGAAAGCCCTCTTGTGTGGGTGAAATGAACATAATAAGAACATAAGAAGAGCCCTGCTGGATCAGGCCAAAGGCCCATCTAGTCCTGCTTCCTGTATCACACAGTGGCCCCACCAGATGCCACAGGGAGCACACAGCCAACAAGATAACCTGTTTCCTGCTGCCACTCCCCTGAGCAAACAGTAATCAGAGCAAACAGTAATCAAAAGCAGCAGAATAATCCCCCCCCTGAAAATCAAACAAACAAAACCCCGCCCACACCCACCTGTCCACCACACCGCAGGAAAAAGCCATCTAAAAATAAAGGTTTTCAAACCCTGCAGAAAACCCCCAGGGAGGGTGAAGATCTCAAATCAAAAGGGTAAGAGTTCCATAATTGTGGTGTTGCCACAGAGAAGGTCCTACCTCTTGTTTCCATCTACCTGGCTTAAGTAAAGGATGGCACATGTAGGGGGGGGGAGGACCTCAGATGATCTCAGAGGGTAAGCCAGAATATATGGAAGGAGGCAGTCCCTCAGGTACCCTGGTCCCAAACGATAAAGGGCTTTAAAAGGTGAAAAACAGCACTTTGCCTGGAAACAAACTGGCAGCCATTGTAGCTGCTGTAGCAGTGGTCTGACAGAATTGAAGAGTGGAGCCCCCATGACCACGTGGGCTACCAAATTCTGCACTAATTGCAGTTTCCAGGCCATCTCCAAGGGTTATGCTCACACAGAGCATGTTACAGTAGTGAAGTCTTGAAGTCACCAAGACATGGACCACTGTGGTTAGGTCCATCCAACTCAAGTATGGCCATAGTAGATGCACCAGCCAAAGCTGGGCAAAAGCCCCCCTGGTCAGCACCACCACCTGGTGATCCAGCAGCAGCCGTGAATCCAGGAAAACTCCCCAGCTGTGAACCTCTCCTGCAGGTGGAGGGAAACCCCATTCAGAACAGGTTGCCAATACCAGCATCATGGATTTCTAGACCAAGAGGACCTCTGTTTTGTCCGGATGTACTTTCAGCTTCTTAGCCCTTATCCAGTTCCCAACTGCCTCCAGGCAACACTCCAGGACCTCCACAGCCTCCCTGGCATTCAGCAGAAAGGAGAGATAAAACTGGGTGTCATGCTCATACTAGTGACACCCAACTCCAAACCCTTGGATGACCTCTCCCAGCAGTTTCATGTAGGTGCTAAACAGCATGGGGGACAGAATGGAACCCTGTGGCCCTCCACCTGTCAAAGACCAGGGTGCTGAACAGGTGTCCTCCTGGGATGTGTCGGCCAAGAATGAATGAATGAATGAATGAATGAATGAATGAATGAATGAAAATTAATACATTGTACACACTATGGGAAGTGAAACCTCACTTTCAACTCTGAAATTATGGTCTGTCTTCAGCCTTGGTTCCTTTGAAAACAACCACTCTCATAACAAACCTCTTTGGGGAGTGAAATGTATTAATACATTAATATTTCACTTCTGGACTAAGGAGCGATTATACCATTAAATCAGTGTTGACATCTTAATATAACTACACCATATTAGTGTCAGATAAAGTTATTTAATGGGCTGTGATGCTTGGTAGTTGGTCAGGGCTGGATATCTATGCTGATTTAAAAAAAATCTATGTCTTGCATTCACCTTTCTGCTACAGTGCTTAGCTAATTGACATAAGTATATCTAATGAGAACGAGGCGCTAATAGGATTGTCTCAATATGTCCCTTGTGTCTATTAAAGATCTAGCTGCACCCATAATCACTGCCTTGCCAATAATCCGCTGTAGCTTTTCTATTAGTTGGTGGACCCTGAAATCTAATTAAGGCCGTAAGTCGTCTTCCCACATCAACAAGGTAGCATATAACCAAAGCACAATGCGCATGGGATGACAACCTTCACTTTTTTGGCCAGAGTAAGCTAGGCGCTAACAGGACCAATCTAGAAGATCGCAGATCACAGGTACGTAAACTAATTGGGGCCTCTGTGCTTGAATGTTCAGGTATAAATGCAAATTGCAGCCACACCAGGCCCAGTTTGGATTAGGATCATGATCAGGGATGGGAGGGGGGCTTGATCTCTTGGCTCCTGAGTCAGTCCCAGGCTGGATCACTCCCGGGTGCTATTTTCAAGGGACAAAAGTTCCCACTTGCACCAATGAAGACTTTTTTTTCTTCCTTGTAAGCCATAAATGTGTCATAATCTGTATTGTAATACATAGAGGAATGTATTACAATGCTGTGGGAATGCTAGTTCTGGCAACGCAACAAGGTCCTTGACGGTGGCGCAGAAGCCAGGCTGCCATCCTGTGCTTCTGGGCCGCTGCCACAAATGAGCAGTGGCGCAGGCATGCAGCAGCAGCAGCAGCTCCAGAGGCCTTGGTCAGTGCCAGTAAGTTAGTGGCAGAGGTGTGTCATGGGCAGGGATGGGGAGGGCAGGGGGACGTTTGGGGAGGATCAGGGAAAGGCAGGGGGGAGGGGGATCTCTCGACAGCACCAGCATGCACCAGATCTTATCGCATCTTTCCCAAGTTGCCCCGCCCCTTTTTTTCTCCTTGGATGTACACCTGCAAAATGGCTGGCATAGGTCCTAGGAGACCCGTAGGCAATCGGGCAGCCTACCAGGGGGTGGGTTAAGTAAAACATGTGTCCGGGGGTCAGAACCACCGGACCACTAAGGGAGGAGGACCTGGCCTGGGACTTACTGCTCCTCTGTCGCCCGAACAAGAAACTGCCGCCCGGACCAGGCCCAAGCCCCGAGAACACAGCCGACGCCGACCCAGGACTCGCAGAAAGGGCCACAAAGCCCGACTGGACGGTCCACCCACCACTCATGGCGGTGGCCTGCCCCGGACGTGCTCGGCCGCGGCCATGAGGGCACGCCGACCATTTCAGCCCCAGCCGGGAGGCGGCTGAGGGCGCGCCTCCCAGGGACGCCCGGGATTGGTGGAGGGAGGACGAAGGGGGCGGGTTTAAGGGCCAGGCACGGGTATATAAGAAGCAGCCGGCCGATGATGAGGGCAGTCACTAACAGACTTTCGGCCGAGCTGCTGCGGAGCCGAGAAGAGCTGGGGCTGCCAGGTAGAGGCGGTCCGTGGTGCGCCGAACCTCTGCCCTACCTGGACTCTGAGGCACTTTGGGGCACACACCAACGGTCCTGTGGGCCAATAAGCAGCTGGGCTGGATGCCCAACAAGAGACCACAATGCAGGCAGAGGGTGAGCTAGCCCTCTGCACCCCCCTTCCAGGCTCACCAACGAGGGAGAACTTACAACATGTTTGTACTTCTCTCCTGCTGGATGTCTGATCCCCACCACCACCATTGGATGCAGCGCGTGCACAGCTGCCTCGGTGCCAATGGTGGTGGGGGATAGGATTGGGCTGCAGTAAGGTAATTGGTGCTGGTGAAGTGATTGGTTGGGCTGCCCTAATGTCACAGAAGAGGGGGAACAGGCAGGAGGCCCTCTGGTTGCCATTCTCAGAGCTTCTCCAAAGAGAGGGCTTAGGAAAGGAAGCTTCTGCCGGAGTAGGCAGCAACTGAAAGGAAGAAGGCGGCCTAGGAAGAGAGGGTAGGGTCCAGAGGGCTGAGAGGGGGAGGGGAAGACCAGAGAGAGGAGCCTGGCGAGGAATGAGAAACTGGCTGGAAAGGAAAGATGCACGCTGGCTGCTCAGAGTCCGACAGAATCCCTGTAGTTTTCTCTCCAGACAATGTCAAGGCAGCTTAGCCAGTTAGCAGGCTCGCGGATGATCACGCGTCTACTTCTGGTCTATACAGTACTAGCTTAGCAGAGTGGCGGGGTTAGTGAAGTGGTCAAAATTGTAGACCACTGACCCAATCCAGAGAATTCTGCCTCTGCCCAAACCCAAAGGCTTTTTTCATTCAGGAGGGCTTTTTGTACTGTTTCAACTGGATAGTTTTTTTTAAACTGTATGTATATGTTCCTTTGTGTTGATATGTCTTTGGGGTGGCAGCAGGTTTTGCTGGGCCCTTGGGCAAGCAACAAGGGCTCCCCTGTGCATGTGCAAAGGGTGTGCATGCATGCTCTTCTTCCCCCCAGCACTCCCCCATCATCACCAGCTTACCTGTCTGCTTTTCAGCAGCCTGGCAAGCAGCAGGTTGGTGGGTCCTTGTTCCTCTCCAGCTATCTGCGTCCAGAGGGTTGGAGACAAAGTGCTCAATTGGGGAGGGGCAGGGAACCAGGAAGTGGTGGCAGGTCTTCCTGCTTCCCCTACTACCATCTGGCCAATCATCCTTGGTGGCAAGGAGTGACATGCTGCCTGCTGCTGCCCACCGTAATGTCGACTTCAGGGGTCAGCTGTGACCCCGGAATACCACCCATGTATGTACCATAAGGAAGGCTGAGTGCCGAAGAATAGATGCTTTCGAACTGTGGTGCTGGAGAAGACTCCTGAGAGTCCCTTGGACTGCTAGGAGATCAAATCAGTCAATCCTAAATGAAATCAACCCTGACTGTTCCCTGGAAGGACAGGTACTGAGGCTGAAACTCAAAATATTTTGGCCACCTAATGCGAAGAGTATTTAATGCGAAGAGTATTTAATGCCACCTAATGCGAAGAGAAGAATATTTTGGCCACCTAATGCTTCATGGATCATTGCCTTGTCGTGGCGAAGGGGCTTGCGTAACTCAATGAAGCCATGAGCTATGCCGTGCAGGGACACCCAAGACGGACAGGTCGTAGCAGAGAGTTCTGACTAAAAGTGATCCACTGGAGAAGGAAATGGCAACCCACTCCAGTAACCTTGCCAAGAAAATCCCATGAACAGTTCCAAAAGGCTACAAGATATGACGCCGGAAGATGAGCCCCTCAGGTCGGAAGGTGTCCAATATGCTACTGAGGAAGAGCGGAGGACTATTCCAAGTAGACCCAGAAAGAGTGAAGCGGCTGGGCCAAAGCCAATAGGACGTCCAGCTGTGGATGTGTCTGAGGTTGAAAGGAAAATCCAATGCTGCAAGGAGCAATATTGCTTAGGAACATGGAATGTGAGGTCTATGAGTCAAGGCAAGCTGGATGTGGTCAAAGATGAGATGATAAGATTGAACATTGACATCTTGGGAATCAGCGAACTAAAATGGACGGGCATGGGCGAATTTAATTCAGGTGACCATCATATCTACTACTGTGGGCATGAATCCCTTAGAAGAAATGGAGTAGCCCTCATAGTCAATAAAAGAGTGGGAAAGGCAGTACTGGGGTGCAACCTCAAAAACGACAGAATGATTTCAGTTCGAATCCAAGGCAAACCATTCAACATTACAGTAATCCAAGTGTATGCCCCAACCACTGATGCCGAAGAAGATGAAGTTGACCGGTTCTATGAAGACCTACAACACCTTCTAGAACTAGCACCCAAAAAAGATGTCCTTTACATCATAGGAGACTGGAATGCTAAAGTAGGAAATCAAGAAATAAACGGAACAACAGGCAAGTTTGGCCTTGGAGCGCAAAATGAAGCAGGGCAAAGGCTAACGGAGTTCTGTCAAGAGAACACGCTGGTCATAGCAAACACTCTTTTCCAACAACACAAGAGGCGACTCTACACATGGACATCACCAGATGGTCAATACCGAAACCAGATAGATTATGTGCTTTGCAGCCAAAGATGGAGAAGCTCTATACAATCAGTAAAAACAAGACCTGGAGCTGACTGTGGCTCAGATCATGAGCTTCTTATTGCAAAATTCAGGCTTAAATTGAAGAATGTAGGGAACACCACTAGACCAGTCAGATATGACCTAAACCATATCCCTTATGAGTATACAGTGGAGGTGAAGAATAGGTTTAGGGCACTAGACCTGGTAGACAGAGTGCCTGAAGAACTATGGACGGAAGTTCGTAACATTGTACAGGAGGCAGCAACTAAAACCATCCCAAAGAAAAAGAAATGCAAGAAAGCAAAGTGGCTGTCAGATGAGGCTTTACAAATAGCTGTGGAAAGAAGGAATGCGAAAAGCAAAGGTGAAAGGGAAAGATATAAACAACTGAATGCAGAGTTCCAGAGAATAGCAAGGAGAGATAAGAAGGCCTTCTTAAATGAACAATGCAAGGAAATCGAGGAAAACAACAGAATGGGGAGGACTAGAGATCTCTTCAAGAAAATTGGAGATATCAAGGAAACATTTTGTGCAAAGATGGGCATGATAAAGGATAAAAAAGGCAGAGACCTGACAGAAGCAGAAGAGATTAAGAAGAGATGGCAAGAATACACAGAAGAACTATACAAGAAAGATCTGAATGTTCCTGATGACCACGCTGGTGTGGTCACTGACCCAGAGCCAGACATCCTAGAGAGCGAAGTCAAGTGGGCCTTAGATAGCATTACTAACAACAAAGCTAGCGGAGATGATAATATCCCAGCTGAGCTACTTAAAATCCTAAATGATGATGCTGTGAAAGTGCTGCACTCAATATGCCAACAAATTTGGAAAACTCAGCAGTGGCCAAAGGATTGGAAAAGGTCAGTTTACGTTCCAATTCCAAAGAAGGGCAGTGCCAAAGAGTGTTCAAACTATCGCACAATTGCACTCATTTCACATGCTAGCAAGGTTATGCTCAAAATTCTACAAGCTAGGCTTCAGCAGTACGTGGACCGAGAACTACCGGATGTACAAGCTGGGTTTCGAAGAGGCAGAGGAACTAGAGATCAAATTGCCAACATGCGCTGGATCATGGAGAAAGCACGAGAGTTCCAAAAAAACACCTACTTCTGCTTCATTGACTACGCAAAAGCCTTTGATTGTGTGGATCACAACAAGCTGTGGCAAGTTCTTAAAGAGATGGGGATACCAGACCACCTTACCTGTCTCCTGAGAAACCTGTATGCGGGTCAAGAAGCAACAGTTCGAACCGGCCATGGAACAACTGATTGGTTCAAAATTGGGAAGGGAGTACGGCAAGGCTGTATATTGTCACCCTGCCTATTTAACTTATATGCAGAGTACATTATGAGAAACGCAGGGCTGAATGAATCGCAAGCCGGAATCAAGATTGCCGGGAGAAACATCAACAACCTCAGATATGCAGACGATACCACTCTAATGGCAGAAAGTGAAGAAGAACTAAAGAGCCTCTTGATGAGAGTGAAAGAGGAGAGTGCAAAAGTTGGCTTGAAACTCAACATTAATAAAACTAAGATCATGGCATCTGGTCCCATCAATTCCTGGCAAATAGAAGGGGCAGAAATGGAAGCAGTAACAGATTTTACTTTTTTGGGTTCCAAGATCACTGCAGACGGAGACAGCAGCCATGAAATTAAAAGACGCTTACTCCTTGGAAGGAAAGCTATGGCAAATTTAGATAGCATAATAAAAAGCAGAGATATCACCATACCAACAAAAGTTCGTATAGTCAGGGCGATGGTGTTCCCAGTAGCAATGTATGGTTGCGAGAGCTGGACCATAAGGAAGGCTGAGCGCCGAAGAATAGATGCTTTTGAACTGTGGTGCTGGAGAAGACTCCTGAGAGTCCCTTGGACTGCTAGGAGATCAAATCAGTCAATCCTAAATGAAATCAACCCTGACTGTTCCCTGGAAGGACAGGTACTAAGGCTGAAACTCAAATATTTTGGCCACCTAATGCGAAGAGAGGACTCTCTGGAGAAGACTCTGATGCTGGGAAAGACTGAAGGCAAAAGGAGAAGGGGAAGGCCAAGGATGAGATGGTTAGACAGCATCACCGATGCAACGAACATGAAAATGAGCGAACTCAGGAAGATAGTGGAGGATAGGAAGGCCTGGCGGGATATGGTTCATGGGATCACGAAGGGTCGGACACGACTTAACGACTGAACAACAACAATGCGAAGAGAGGACTCTCTGGAGAAGACTCTGATGCTGGGAAAGATTGAAGGCAAAAGGAGAAGGGGAAGGCAAAGGATGAGATGGTTAGACAGCATCACCGATGCAACGAACATGAAAATGAACGAACTCAGGAAGAGAGTGGAGGACAGGAAGGCCTGGCGGCAGTGGCGATCCTAGCCCCAGAACAGGGTGGGGCCCACCCCTCGACGCCCCCAAAGTAATTAGCATAATTACTAATTAACATAATTATGCTAATTACTTTCTTTTTTTGTTTGTTTTTTTTCCGTTTTTTTCCCCGTTTTTTTTCGGCTTTTTAAAAAGGTTTTTTAGGGTAACGGGGCCTCCAGCGGGTTTTTTAGGGGTAACGGGGCTTCTAGGTCTATGTGTTTGCTTTGCTGCACTTATCTTTTGTATCTAGGGCCTCCCGACGATCTCTCCAGCGACGATCTCGCTCCTCTGCTGCCGCTCTGCGCAAAGCAAACAGCCATCACAGAGTTCACGCATGCGTGATGGCTGTTTGCTTTGCGCATGCGTGAACTCTGTAACGCTTAGGCTTACAGAGTTCGCGCTAGCAGAGCGGCAGCAGAGGAGCGAGATCGTCGCTGGAGAGATCGTCGGGAGGCCCTAGATACAAAAGATAAGTGCAGCAAAGCAAACACATAGACCTAGAATCCCCGTTACACCTAAAAAACCTCTTTAAAAAGCGAAAAAAAACCCGGAAAACATCAAAAACAAAACCGAAACCTAGGATGTCTCCCGCCCCCCCGCACCACCTCCCGCCCTTGCGCCCTGGGGCCCACCGCCCCCCGGCCCCACATCAGCCGACCCCCCTGCCTGGCGGGATGTGGTTCATGGGATCATGAAGGGTCGGACACGACTTAACGACTGAACAACAACATGTACAATGAGTTTCTCTGCAGAAGGAGAAAGTTGAAGCTGGGTAGATCATTTCTTATTTATTTAGGATATTGATATGCTGCCTTTCCTTTGTACAAATGCAGTGATCAAGGCAGCTTACAACAAATTAAAATCCCAGACCAAAACAAAAAATTGTCTTGCCCACTCCTCCTCCTCTGCCAAGCAGCTGATTGACAGGTTTTCTTGCTTTTAAGGAGGGTTTCAGTGGAAGCAGCTTCCACTGCTACATGTGCATTCCACTGAATGGTGCTTACTTCTGAGTAGACATACATAGGATTGCACAGTGACATCTGAACCGGCAAGAAAGAAAGAACAGGCTTTTTTTTGCCTTCTGCAGAATCCATCCCTTGGTTTGACCAAAAGAGCTGGCCTTTCCTTAGCAGGAGCATAATGAAACCCTCAAGAGAGTTCATTCAATTTGACTTCTTTCCCCTCTGGTTAATGACAATGACACATTTATGGTGTAATGGGCCAATTAGTTGATGCTCCTTGTCTACTGGAATCTTATTAAAACTACATTTTCCATCTTAAAGGAAAGGAATTTAGATAATTAGGAGCTGTGGAGAAAGTACATCTTGCCATTCTGGGATATGGCTTTGCAGAATAAATGCCAGCGTCTTTCTATTGTTCAAGACGTGTTTGCTACAAAAGTCTCCCATCCTTTCTTGGCGCCTGTCTTCTTGCAGGGTGGTGGCGGTGGTTCCCACTGATGGAATTTGTTGCCACGGGTTGTGGGGATGACTGCGACCTTGGACATTTTTAAAAGGGATGAGAGAAATCCATGCCATCATGATCGCTAAACAGTACTTCCAGGTTCAGAGACAGTCTACCACTGAATCTCAGTTGCTGGGAAGCAAAGCAAGTGGGGGTTTGATGCCTTGATGCCCCCCTTATGGACTCCATGAAGGTGTTGGCTACTTTAACAGCAGGATGCTGGACTAGAAGGACCTTGGGCCTCATCCAGAAGCCAGTTCTCAAATAAATAAGAATGCCATGTGAGTGCTCCTGGCCAACAGAACAGGTACAATTAGCAGCATGCAAGCCCCAGTACTGTATTTAAGAGATGCCATAAACCTGTACAAAATGAGGACTATGCCTGTACAATGCATACATTGAGGGAATATGTGTAGAGCCATGTGGGGAGGCTTGCGGGGTGAGGGGCAGGAGGCAAGAGACACCATGAAATATATACATATGAGGTGCTTTGAATGCCCTATACCAGCGTTTCTCAGTGTGCCCCTAGGAGCCCTGGGGCTCTCTGAGACCCCTTCAGGGCCTCCACGAGCCAACAAGTGGCCGCCATCTGCTCAGCGCTGCTCCAGTCTGCGCATGCTTTGGCGCTCTGGGGCTCTCCGAGACTCCATTTAAGAGCATAATAGGCTCTGGAGACTGAAAAGTTGGAGACCAACTCTGGAGCCCTTTGACTCGAGCCCTCCGTAAAGGGCTCTGGAGACCAAATGCTCAGTGTGATTAACGGTCCAATCCTGAGAGGACCTACAGCAGCGGATCTCCCGATCCGCTGCCATAAGCCCTCTTATAGCATCATAAATGTTGCACCACAATTGTGCATGTTGGAACTGCCAGTGCAAACAGCCGGAGGCTCCGCATGCGTGCCTGAGATGGACCCAGCCTGCACCAGAGCAGAGAAGGTGCTGGTGGAGGCGGGTCATGGTTGGATTAGGGGAGGATTGGGGTGGAGAGAGCAGGGGTGGGAGGAGGTGGATCACAGCGGCAGCGCATGTTGGGTTCCTATCCCTGTTTTCTTGGCATGCCCCCTGCCTCTCTTGGACTTCCACCAGCAGCTGGCATAGGTCTTAGGAGACCCAGTGACAGCCAGGCAGCCTACAGAGAGGTAAGTAAAAATTATTACTTACCTCTGCCAGGCTGTCTGTTCCCCCCCCCCCGCACCATAGCAGTCAGCACGCGCTCCGTCTGCATAGCGTAAAATGGTGGGGAGTAGGATTGGGCTGTAAGCCTGGGGTACAAGTACAGAGACACAAAGGGGTCTTTTTTCAGTATGTGACAAGTGCAGAAGCCCAATTCAATACGCGAGCCACGTTTGTCCAAGGTTTAATCCTCAACTGCTCAACTTCCACCCTAGTTGTTGTTGTTTTTAATCTTATTTTTCTTCATCAGAGTAATTATTGATTAGCTTAAGGCAAAGCTAGTGCCTGACCATATGGGGATGTCTGTTATCCGAGTGGATTAATGTTGGACTTTAACTGCCGTCCACCTGACAGATCAATAGATGAGGTGGAGACGAGAATGATTCGCTTTGTAGCCTCCTCCTCCTTTGCAAATCCTGCAGCATGGCCGGGGGGGGGGGGCCTGCGGAGGTGAGGGGGCGATCTAATGAATGCTTTCATTTAGACATCTTATATATTCTCTGAAAGCCCATTGTTCTGTTTCCCTATAAGAAAGGGGGAATGTTCCCAGGGCAAGGAAATAAAAATCTAACAGCTTGATGTCTTTCATCTCAAAAATAAGTGATTTTATAGCAGGAATTGTAGTTTGGCTTCCTACAATTCCTTGTACATTGTAGGTGTTTTGTAGCCCATCCTAAGCACATTTACCTGGAAGTGAAATTCCCACCACAAGGTCGATGGAATTTCAGTTTGGGCCAGGATGCCTGAATCTGGGCCAATGGCTTAAAATGGCAGCGGAGGGAGGGAGGGAGGGGGGAGCATACGGTTAGGAAGGGAGAGGCGGTGGACAGGTGCTGAACCTCCCCAGGCTCACCCCTCCTGCCTGCATGCCCTCCTCCAGCTGCTTCTCCCCCCCCCGAGCCAAGGTTTCCAGGGGTGTGTTTGTCAGGAGGCATGCTGTGGAAGTAGGGAGTGCGGTGCGAAGGTGGCGGCCAGGTGGGGTCACTGGCGTCGCTGGAGGTGGGGCGGAAAGCTAAGTTCTGCAGCTTTCCGCCCCACCGTTACTCTCCGGTACGAGGCGCCCCGACCCCTCGTCGTAGGAGCCCGTCAGCGGAGAGAAAGCAACGCGCAGGGACTCTCCTGCACGTTGCTTTCTCTCCACTGACGGGCTCCTATGACGAGGGGGCGGGGCGCCTCGTACCGGAGAGTAACGGTGGGGCGGAAAGCTGCAGAACTTAGCTTTCCGCCCCACCGCCACCAAGCCAGTGGGTGGGGTTGAGTATCATCCTGCCACCGCTTCTTCCCTGCTGCAGTCAAGGCCTCCTGACACTTTTCAGCTGCTTCAACTTTTTAATTGTTTGCCACACATGTTTGTTTCTAAGAGCATACAAGGCAGGAGACTAAAGAACACAATAATTGTCTTGGATTCCATCACATGACCCCCCCCCCGGACCAGTGATTTCTGGAAGAAGCAAGAGCCGCAGCATTCTCCTTCCTGCCCACAGAGCCTTCCCCCATTCACTTCAATGGAGGCAAACATTCTGTGTGTGCTCAAGAGGATCCACATGCAGACTTGCCCCTATCATTGAAGTGAATGGGGGACACCATGTACAATATCAAAGTGTGCGCAAAGCTCTCAGTCAGGACCATTCGTTTCCAAAAGCAATGCCTTTAAGACGGTGTTTACCCTTCTCTTGAGATTTTTCAGAATAGCCATAAGACAAAACCTCTTTAGGCAACAGTCTACTTCATAAGATGCATGTATAGGGATAGGTGCCATTGTCAACGGAAACTGACACCAAATAAGCCGCTGCGTCTCTCCCTTCTTCCCTCACATTGGCTCTATGTACAATGGAGGGCCTGTTCAAGGACATCTGGAGGATGCAGCTGGAGCCGTAGGGCTGAGTGCAAGGGGAAGGCAGCTTCTACTCAGAGGGGCTTTTTACAGTCACTGCAGAGATGGAAGGGAGGAGTATAAATCTTTTAAAAAAATGAATAAGTAAAATATTTTACACCTAGTGCTTGAATGCTGTGCCCGAGAAGTGAAATTAAGTCCAAAGATGTTCTGCTTGCACAAGACGTTATGCAAGAGCTGGTACCACTTCTTGCAAAAGCAAATGTATGATGGCTTCTCTAGAACCTCCAAGCCCTGATAATATTGTGTTTGGATTAGTTGTTACCAAAATTGCCTTTGTTATTATGGGGAATAGCTTAAATATGGCAATTTGGTATATGTTCAGGGATCTTGATACCTCTGTATACCAGAGTCCAGCCACAGAATTCTGTTTTAAATAATATTGAGGACACACATGGGTTGTTTTCCACTATTTACTAAATATTTTAGTCAGACTCATACAATAATTCCATCACACACAGCATACAGACCTAGGAAACTCCGTTAGAACAACAGAGACTTAGCAGGTTTCTTGATTTGTACATGGGTGATATTTACCTATCCTGGAGAGTTGACCTTGGCTGCAATGCTGTATAGGAGTGATGGCACAAGCCAGCAGTGACTGAAAAGGAGGAAAGAAACAAATTGGCTCTTAATTGGTCAGGCTCAGAAGTCTGTAGAGTGACTGAGAAGTCAAGTTAAGAGGGGGGAAGGGGGAAGAGGGGGGATTGGTGCACGAGGCACGCAGAGAGAAGAGTTCAGGAGGCAAGGGTAATTCTTCTCCCTCTCAAACAACACCAGAACCAGGGGACATGCACTAAAATTGAGTGGAGGGAGAGTTAGAACGGACAAAAGAAAATATTTCTTCACCCAGCGTGTAATTCATCTGTGGAACTCCTTGCCACAGGATGTGGTGATGGCACCTGGCCTTGATGCCTTTAAAAGGGGTTTGGATAGATTCATGGAGGAAAAGACCATCACAGGGTACAAGCCATAAGCAACCTCCTGGTTTTAGAAGTAGGTTTCTCTGTGCCAGGTGCAGGGGAGTGACAACAGGAAACAGGTTATCTTGTTGACTGTGTGCTCTTGGAAGCATCTGGTGGGGCCACTGTGAGATACAGGAAGCTGGACTAGATGGGCCTTTGGCCTGATCCAGCAAGGCTCTTCTTATGTTCTTATGTTCTTATGTTCTTAAGGGTCAAGAGAGAGCAGACTGGCAGCCTGCCTTTTTATGCATAGCTAAGAGGAGGAGCTGGTGGCTCTTCCGCTGAAAAAGGAAATACCTTATTTGGGCTGAACACACACCTCCGGGGGGTGGAGACTCACACAATGGGGAAGGGGGAAGAGGTGTTGGCTTCATTTGTTGCAGGAGATGTAGATTGGCCTTCTCAGGGCCAGACGGTGGTATCTCCTTATGTTTTGTGGATTCTTCCTGGCAGGCTAGCCACTTAGCAAGTCTTTGGAGAGGGGGAAGGTCATGGAATGTGCCTACGTGCTTGGGAGCCTTTTGGTTCATGGAACCAGAAATGCTGAATGCTGATCAGATTCTTCCCTCATGGCCTGGGGAAATCTTTTACAGCATGGCTCCACTGAACTTGCTGCAGATATGTACTACTATCATCCAATATATATCTAGATATAGGTATATGTATGTATGTATGTATGTATGTATGTATGCATGCATGCATACATGCATGTATGTATGTTTGCAAATTATAAGTATTTTTTCTTTGAAACCTTTTTACTGCCTCTGCTCCTACTTTATTGTTAGCAGAAAACAAACAATGCTGCCAATGGGGGTTGGTGCCTGCCTTCCCTCTGAGAGGTCCATACTAGTGCGCCACCTCCCGACATTTGGTGATGATGACGTGATCACGTCATCTCTGAACTTCCGGGTTGCTGAGCTCCATGCTATGCAGAGCTCGGCTAGGAGGTGCGCAGCCATGATGCCACACACCTTACATGGAACAATGGTTAGTGGGGAGCAACTGGATAAAGGATTTTCCGCAGTGTAACTCTGCTTAATTACACACATTAATTTTTTCCAACAGTTACGTGTGAGGCTGCCTTTAAGGTCTGTCAGGAAACTGACTAGGACCAGGCATGTGGGAACTATTTGGCCAATCTTAAAATTATGACACTAGCTCCTAGACCATTTCTGGGCAAATTCAAAGTGTGAGTCTTGACCTTTGAATCCCTAAACAGCTTGGGATCCAATATCTTAAGGGCTGCCTTCTTCCACATTCACTTGCTTGGATGTTAAGAATTGTTTCTGAAGCCCATCTATGGGGTCACCCCACAGCCAGAGGCAAGGTGAGGGGTAATCTGAGACCGAGTCTTCTCAGTGGTGGAGGAGCCCCATCTCTGGAATGCTTGCCCCAGGGAGACTTGCCTGGCACCTGCCCTAATGTCCTTTTGGCACCAAGTGAAGACCTTTATATTTGCCTAGGTCAGCAATTTTCAACCTTTTTCATCTCACGGCATACTGACAAGGTGCTAAAATTATCCTGGCACACCATCAGTTTTTTTTAAGGATATATTTTATCATTTAAAAAACAAGTCTGAAAATATAGAAATAACAAACGAAATGAATTAGCGCAAGCTAATAACATGCCTGATCTGAACAACAGCTGAATGCAGAATGTTACAGGTTCTGCCCTCCCTCAAACTCCCCCAATGGCCCTGCTCATAAATGACTCTCCCCCAAACTCCCGCAGCACACCTGCCGACCATTCTCAGCACACCAATCTGCTGTGGCACAGCGGTTGAAAACCTCTAGCTTAGGCCTTCGAGGTTTGGTGTTTATATATTTGTGGTCATCACATCTGATGCAACACTGGCTACTTTTACTTGCTGTGCTTCCCGTGTTTTATTGTTTTTCTATTCTTGTTACCAATGCTCAGAGCTTTCAGACTGAAGAGCAGGGTGTGACGTGATTGAAACAGATAAATATTATTATAGCACCGCACAAACTCTTGTGCAAATTCTCTTGCAAGTGTTGTGGAACAGTGCTGGCTGCTGGCTGCTCTTCCTTCCATATCACATGGTTCTTTGGATCCATTAAACCCACTGAATGACTTGGGATTGTCCTTTGTGAAAAGACAGAGGATGGGTGGCCAAACCTTGCCACAACCGTTTTTGTGTCTAGCATTTTGCTAATTGTCTTCTACAGAAATGATAGGTGGTGGCTGAGTGTAATTGTCCTGCTTAGAAGTGAGCCTGATTCAAACAAATCCATACACTGAACAACAACAACAACATGGTGATGATGGTGACGATGCCAGGAAAGGTCTTGAGGTCACTAATCCGAGGAGCAGATGTCCAATGTCCTGTTAATCAAAGCAGATTGGCAGGCAGGCGTTAATTACACAGTAGCAGAATAATTGCTTGGCTTATCTAAACTGTTAGAGGAATGAGAGGTTTGTATTTTCTTTTCTTTTCTTTTCTTGAGCAGGATAAGCTGGTTTAAATGATATTGTGTATATGGATTGAAAGTAGAACGAGAGCTGGACCAACCCACCAACGTTCACTAGTAGCCACATAAAAGCTCCCCACACAGAGAGAGCAATTCACATGAATGATGCCTCCACACATATACATATCACGTAGGAATGACCACAGTCTGTCAACTGAGCCTGAGTGAAGCATACATTTCCTTAAATAGGGCCATGCACACTTTGATCCTATCTACTTTTTTGGTCATTTACAATGGAAAAACAATGGCCATTGTCTGTCACTCCTGATGTGAGATTCACAACAGGGAGTGTAACATTTTTGAAGCCCTGGAAAGAATTGCGAAGCTGGCAGCCGTCCCTTGTCAAAACCATCACTGTAACCAGAAAGGCAAGCGGCAAAAGACAGAAAACAGAAAGACAAAATCATTACCGTCCTTTCTGCCAATACTTGCAAATGATCCAAGTGTTTAACCCAGCCTTTGACAAATCTCCTTTATTCTGACAGTGTCATCTCCGATAAGCCTCAACAAAAGGCAGGAGGATGACCCTAATAGCTCCTTTGAAAGCTTTTGTGTCCCTTTTTGAAAAAAGAAAAGAGACATATGATGCTATAATCTCTACTAACTGCCACAAAACCAAACAGACCACGGGCATAGCCCCTGCCCCACAAATACAGCCGCCTGCCCCAGGTTCAACTCCTGCCATCTCCAGGGAAAACAAATGATCAGGGCAGGTGACATGGAAGGCCTGATATAACAAACTACTTCCCTACAGCAGCTTCAAAATGGCTTCTGGTCTAGAAGATGGAAGCAGACCTAGCCAATGATTTTACCATGTTCTTCACACTCCCCATCCAAAAACTCCCTCTGCCCTCCCCACCCCGCCCACAACACACACACACACACACACACACACACACACACAGAGAGAGAGAGAGAGAGAGAGAGAGAGAGAGAGAGAGAGAGAGCAACTTACCAAAAGCAAGTACCAAGAGCTTACCCCTGCAAAGGGCCTTGAATATGAGTTCCGGCAGCTTTGGACGAACAATATAAAGGCAAAAGGTGATCCTTGCTTCCGTGCAGCATGGAACTTGGCAATCCGGACATTCAGTGATGATATATGAAGTCATCATCGAGCATCCGGGGATGGCATTGCAATGCAGTCACGACACCATGCACCAGAAGAAGGGGTCTGAACTGGTGTGGACACTTAGAGGGAATATACCGTATTGGTCTGAGTATAAGACTCACTTTTTTCTCCTAATTTAAGTTTTTAAACTAGGGGTGCGTCTTATAATCAGGCTGTTGCAATAATGCCAGTGATTTAATTATTTTTTTTAATAGTACCAAACTTTAAGGGTGCGTCATATAATCAGGTGCGTCTTATACTCGGGACAATACGGTAGGTCAGAAGTCAGACTTGTCCAGAAAGAATTGGATCTCGAGGTAGCATTAGGGAAGAAGAGAGTTGCAGCCCTGCTCCCCTGTAATTCTGGCTCCCCAAATATGGATATGTTTGAGTAGACATCCTGTTGATTAGTAAGTACCAAGAGACTATATTAGGGAGTCTATGTCATAGCAGAATAATTCTGCAACTCCATTGGTTCTGTGGCTATCTTTCAGTCCACTTTTCCCATATTTCCTGGCCTGTTTGTTCCACCGTGGTTCTGCTTTATTCCAGACACCAGCCTTCCTAGCACCTCTGCTAATTTCTTCAGCCCCTGGAAATGTGAAGTCAGTCATTCTTCCCACACACTCTTAACTGCAATGTTTGCTTAATATATATTTATAGCATTTTACAGTTAGCTATAATTTGCCAATTTGTCAGTGCAGCAAAATTACAACTTTGTTCCTTAGAATACATGTTAGAAACCAAGTTACCGGTTACTGGAGCAAATGTGAAGACATCAGCTGGCGAAAATGCTTGTCAATGCTTGTGTAGCCTACTTCAGACCTAACACTCTTCCGTTGGAGTTGTTAAACAATCACCTTACATTTATTTAATGGCTTCATTGAAATGCATTAGAGTCAGTTGAGTAGCACGATTGCACTGGAATGTGCTGGAATTGTTATGAATAATGTGTTGCATCAGCAACTGCTAAGCCCAAGCCCCCAACTGAGCTGCTTTATAGCCAGCCCTGCTGCCCCACCCACCCTGAAACCAGACCCGTGATATGCAACACATGCTGGTGGTCCTGGTCTTCTCCTCCTGCCCGAAATAAAGCTCAAGGATGAGAGACCGCATGCTGCTGGATCCTCACTGTGCACCCTGGTCTGGGTCTCTGCTCAGATTCACGAAGTGTCCTTGCTCTTGCTCTAGGAGTTGCCGCCTGCATTGCTTTGGAGGGTCGGGGAGAGATGGAGACCAGTCAGTATGCACAAGTCCCCTGAATCTATAGCCTCCTTGAGTAGGGCACCTTTTGGGGTAATGGTTTGGAGGACTCTCAGTGTTTCTTACTTCCTTTGATCTCCTTGGATGCCAGGGCTGCCAATGATGCCATGTCCTCCAACATATTCTCTAGTTCTGGTCTGGTCCTAACAGGAAGGTAAAATGTACTGTACCAGGTGAAGCTACTTGGAACTCTTCTGATGAGAATTCTCTGGTTTAAAGGCCTGACAAAAGAATATTGGAGCCTGTAAAATAGTGGAGAACCTGGGGAAGGGGATAGTGTTGGGCCACTGGTTAATCTAGCCCAGAGAATAAGCTGTGAACTATATTTTTCTAGGGCATGGGAAAATGAGTCAATTTATGAAAGATCACAGTGGAGGGAGAAAGGAGAGAACCATCTGAAGTTACCTTTCCAAAGGTGAACTGTTGCCAGTACTCAAAAAAGAGCATCATCTTCACATCAAATCAAGCAAAGGTAAGGAGAGCGGCACGCCAAAAGGCAATTTCTCGGCAAGATGTTAACACAGGAACACAAAGTGATGTGTCTGGAAGCAGAACTGCTGTGCTGCAGACAACCTGGGTGTGAGTCAGAGAACATTAGGACAGGCCCTGTCCACCAGGAGGAGAGACTTGATTGCATGTGACTTGTGTCAACTCTGGAGATGTCAAGAGATACAGCACAGAAAAAACCAAGGCAACAGAGAGGTTTCTAAATGAGCCATTCAGCCTTGAAGGCAAGCAAGCTGGCAACCTCTCAGATTCTGAGGGAAACAGTCAACCATCCAGGTGTGTTCGCCAGAGTTTGAACATCCATGCCTTCATTATTTATTGACATTTTTTAAAAGTATGCAGGCATGCCTGTCTGTAACTTTCTGATACTTTATTGCAAAGTAGTTCATTTTGAAAAAACTGTCTTTTTTTCTTGCAGGATTATCTGTTGCAACAGTTTTTGTTTGACAGTCAGTACCTATTATATACCCTGCATCTGACCTGCAGTTTGCACTGACAACTTCTGGGGGACTCTATTAGCTTGAAGAGGAGCAGGTGTCTGCCACTCAGGGCGCATTTAGATGGTAGCTTTCCATAGGCCCAATATTGCAAAACACATCCAGGAGGGTAGGAAGCGTTCTACAAAAGGCTGCTATCATCTCAAGGATAACTTTTGTGGTGTGGGGAGCTCATCAAGCTGACTGCACAGTTGACTGTTTGTCCTCTTATCTGGACTGGCCTTATGGACTGCTTGCTTCCCTATGTGCAATTGTGATTTTTGCACTTAGCCAAGAGTGCCCTCTGAACTACACCATCCATAGCAACACTCAGTGATATGACTACAAAGTAATATAGAACAAATGTCCTAGTGTGAGCATTACATATAATGCCCTGAGGGAGGGCATTATAATCAGGGGTCACATCTAGTTTGGCCTATGGTCAATACAAATAAATACACTTTATTGAAATAAGTTCAACACTGATGGGAAACAGACAGAGGCCTACCAGGATCTTTCATTGCTATGTGGTGAAAAACAGCCAAGCCTGTGGAATCTGAGCAGTTGGAAAACCTGAGGTGAAATTGCTGCAGATGGCACATGTACAACCTGATCCTACCTTCTCCAGCCAATAGCAGCGTGCCTCTAGCATGCTGTAAAGCAGTCAGTGCCAATTGTAAAAGGCACTCAGGCAGCGCGTTAGTCAACGCACTGCTGAGGACGCTGGCAGGAAGGCAGAGCCGTAAATAATAATAATTTAATATTATTACAAATAATATAAAAACAACAACATAAAATCCTTGTCTGCTTTCTCCCTCTGCTACAATCAGGAGGGATGGCTGTAGACAGACACAGTTCTAGGAAGGGAGGAGCCAGGTGACAGTTGGTCTCAGCAACTTTTATTCTTACATTTCCTAGGGCTGGAGAGTGTACAAAATACCATACTCAACTAATATGAAACAACACATTCTAAATGTGTAATTTTAAAAACACACGAGGAACACATTTTTCTAAAACATGAGCCAATTTGCAGTATTCATAGAAACTCCTATTTGACCCATGAGGAAATGTGAAGAGATTAATATTCTGATACAATGTTTATTTAAAATTTAGATGCTTTACAGGGAATTTAGCCAAAAACATTGAAAACAACAATGACCTTTTCTGACAAATATTCTGTACGGCTATAAAAGTGACAGTAGCTTTATCCCAATTTTCCAGTTTAAAAATGTTTTAGGTATAGTTATGCAATCTGAATTGACCACTCCGTTCTTAATAAATAGCACCAAATTTCCTCAATAGACTATTTTCAAATGAACCTTTTGAAGCTTACTCAACATATGCTCCATAAAATTTCAACAGTTTTAATAAAGTAAATCAACAAACTGGATTTATTAAATAATGATCAAATCAGATGCACACATCTCATCACTTGGATAAAAATATTTCTTCTCTCTCTCTTTGTTTTCGTTGACATATTATCTGTTTTATGAAAAAAAACTGAAAATGTTTACCAAGGCCAAGCAGGAAACAAATTCAAATCCCAGTTAAGGAGCATATTCAAAAAAGTGAAAATGACTTTCTGCTTTGTGCAGCAGATTGGAAGTCTTTTAGAGAGGAAGGCTGGGATGATCCGAAAGCAAAAGGAAAACTGAAGTCATCTTTCCCATCTTGAAAAGCTTGAGCAGAAGAGCATGATGGAAACGAAAATGAAAATGAATCCTCAGTGTCCATTTTCCCAAATAAATCTCCTTGAAAGGAATAAGGTTTGGAATTAAATTTTGACTTTACATATAATATAATCAACTCAAATTATTGTATTTGTAAAAAGAGATGCATTAATTATAACTTCATTAATTTTAATGTTCTTAATTTTCATTGTATTAATTTTATTAAAGGTATTAACTAATACTTTGTTATCATCCATCTCTTTTTACACGAGTCCTGACCGCCCGCTAACTGGGGAGCTCTTCTTCCGTACCCTGCTGCTATCTGAGGAACTATTGACAAGAACACATGAGAAAGGCTTCTCGGTGGTTGTGCCGCCTAGACTCAGGAACTTACCGCCCAGAAAGACCCACTTGGCCCCCTCCTTGATTACTTTCTAGAATTACCTAAATACCTTTTCTTCCATCAGGCATTTAACCAGATAGATAGATAGATAGATAGATAGATAGATAGATAGATAGATAGATAGATAGATAGATAGATAGATAGATAGATAGATAGATAGATAGATAGATAGATAGATTTTTCTGCATCTGTTTTTACAGTAATGGACTGTATGCTGCTGTTTTAATTATTGTAGTGATTTGGTTTTTGTCTTCTTGGTGTTGTTTTTATGATATCTGATTTTCTGTAAGCTGCTTTGGGCATGTAAATGGAAAGGTGGGGTATAAATGTTTTCATTTAGTCAGTCTACTACAATAATATAATAAATGCCAGAGTTATGGATTGAACTGAGACAGGGAAACATACGTTTGCTCTCATATTTAATAAACCTTTTTCAATGCACAAATATGGTACACATATTGCAGCTTCCTACTTATTCTACTTTTAGGCCCCAATCCTAACCCCCCTCCCCACTGATGCATGCACACCAAAAAGGCACACGCTGCATCCCATTGGGGAGGGGTGTGATCAGACAGCCTTCAGGAGGTAAGTAAAAACATTCTGTACTTATCTCCTGGTAGGCTGCCCAATCTCCAATGGGTGTTCTCAGACATATGCCACCTATTATGGTGGCATATGTCTGAGGAGAGGAAAGGGGTGGGGAGATTTTCAAAGGAGGGGCTAAGATCTGGCACGTGCCATTGCCGCCACCCTATCCCACCTCCTCCTCATCCCCATTTTCTCCCCACCCAGAAATGCCCCCATTCCTCCCCCTCCCTACCCACCCCCACCGCCAACTCATCCAGCTCTGACAGATGTTATCATTGCTACCAGTGAGCGTGCATGGGCACCAGCCTTGATCTGCACGATGTTGGTAGCCTTGTTGCGCACAACGATGTAATGCAATGTGTGGCGCTTCCGCATTTTATTTTATATATAAAATAAGTGTGTGTGTGTGTGTGTGTGTGTGTGTGTGTGTGTGTGTGTGTGTGTGTGTGTGTGTGTGTAAACAACTATATTACAACTACTTTGTACATGACAGCCTAAAATTTAACTGTTGGTTTGTTCCATAGAACTTTTTTACACTTAAATGACAAGTTTTTATGACTAAAAAAGAATCAATTTCAAATGCTTAGATCACTGCTGAGGGACAATGAAGAGGTGTGGTAAAGGTAATTGAAGAGGTAATGTAGTATGTGAGAGAGTTGGGGGATTTTTGAACCCGGACAAAGTACAAGGGCAGGTAGAACTGGTAGAGACCAGTTAAACCCAAGAGCTCCAGGATGTGTTATGGGGAAGAAGAGGGCTCATTTTAAACATTCTGTCAGACAACTAAAGCCATAGGATGGCTCCCAGTATATATGTTGTTAATAATATAATTATTGACAAAACAATTTCTTTCACTGTAAAAGCTCACCAATATCTTTTTGAGGGGAAGCAGGATTTATATTTCCAGCAGCATAGCTTTCAGTGGACTGAAACAGAATAGTTATTCTAGTGAATGAATCAGAAAACTAAGCAATAAATTAGAAAATGGAGGATTTTAAAAGCACCATGTTTTAATTATCCAAATACTCAGATAAAAATGGCACAGCAATCCACGACTATACCATGCCTCACTAATGAATAAAATGGTCAGACTTACCATACATTATTTTACTGAGATTATGGCTATGGGTTGGATCCACAGCCAAGCAATTTTGTGAAGTACTTTAGTGCACAGTATTGTACATTTAACAGACTTACAGCCCAATCCTAACTAAACTCCTGTGCGGTGATGCGGCGGCGCCGGCACAGACTGCGCTAGATTCCATGGGGGAGTTGGCACAATCGTGTTCTCCCAGCACAATCCTTACATAGGACTGGGCCGTTACTGAAACAGGTTGAAATCTGAACTTTGAAATTCCTCAAACGTTTTGCCTAGTTTGCTTGTTGACCAAATTACGCATTGCAGCAGACAATGCTGCAGCTGAAAATGGTAACTCTCTCTTCATACCATGTAGCTTATCTTTCCCCACGACATGTTTTTACATTGTACATTTTTCACCCCTGCTCAGCATGATTGATGCGGTGGGAAAATGCACAGCTGTGACAACATCACATCATAGGGTAAGTGAAAGTACATGTTCTGGAGAGATCTGGGAGAATACAACACAGGAATGCCATTTTCAGTAGCAGCTCTGTATCTTCTGCAATCTGTAGTTTGGCCCTCAAGATAGGTGCATAACCTCTACCTACTCCTGAAAAGTTTTCTGGTCTTAACAAAATTGTGGGGAAATCTGCCAAGTTTTGCTTTGAATTTTACTTTAGGTAAAATTTTGGTAGCAACATTATCCCTTGCACATGTCTTTGGACATCATAGCCTGCAGCTCATCCACATAGGGGCATCACTAGGGGAGTGGCACCGGGTGACACCCCAGGAAGGGGTGACACCAAAATTACTTTCTATTCCATTTGTTACAGGTGGTGCGAAAATGCAACAGTGGCAGAAACCCATTTTCTACCAATGGCGCGCTTTCTCACCACTTGTAACAAATTACAGGTATCCTTGTAACAAACACAGGTGTCCTCTGCTGAATAACGTTCTGCCCAATGGTTGTATACGATGGCGGTTGTTAGGCTGAACGTTGCTGGTCACTTTCCTTACCTTTGAAGTTTGAGGCCTCTCTGAAGGCCTGCTCTGTGTCACAGGCCTCTCCGGAGGCCTGTTCCTGGCCTCTGAAGGCCTCAGATTGGCCCGCAGAGGCCTCTGTAAGGCACTTCCGGTTTTCAGAAGCAAACCAGAAGTTGCTCCCGAAAACCGGAAGTGCCTTATGGAGGCCTCTGCAGGCCATTCTGAGGCCCGGAACAGGCCTCCAGTGAGGCGCACAACATGGAGCAGGTCTCTAGAGAGGCCTCAAACTTCAAATAAGGATAACGTCGCTTAACAACAGGGCCGCTTAATGACAGGGGATTCAGGAATGTATCCCCGTCGTTAAAGCCAGAGAAGCACCACCAGGGTGAACTGAGCAGGGGGCAGGGCTGGGTACAGGGCCAATGAATGGCTAACGCTGGGGAGACACCCCCTGCCAGTCACCATGAATGAGCGACACAGCAACAGGCACCACCCCCAACCATGGGTTGATGCCCCAGGGTCCCTTCAAACTCTAGCATTCTATGATTCTATTGGCCCAATCCTATCCTCTCCTCCCCCCCCCCCCCACTACCTTGTATGGTGAATTTTCAGCTCCAAATGCAGGAGAATCAAAGAAATTAAATCCAGGTGACTTTGTGGTGAAGCCCATAAGAAAAGGAAAAGCAGGTGACTTCGACTCTGATTCACGTTCTGTCTGAAGCCTGCTATAATGAAAGAAACAGATAAATTAAGCAGCAGTGGAAAGAGAATACCACAATCTTAAAACTGAAATGGAAATTTACTGATTTCTGTACTTTTGGTACATTGCCAGTGCTAGACTTTGGCAATCCATTTTCCAAACACTTCCTTCTCATTCATTTTCCTAAAAGCCTGCTCCTGATTGAACCCAGCAACTTGCATGGCAAAAGACAACACAACTGTGGCATCCTGATTTTAGCAAGGGTTCCCTATCCAGACATTAATATGTGGTAATTCACATATTGCCTTTTGGCTGCAAGAATATCTCCCCCACACAGCTCCATCTCACATTAGCTACTAGAATGTACTATTGTAGGGCCTCTACACCTGGTTCCACATTAGTACTCTTACAAGGCATGTGTGTACTTCACAAGGGGCCAGGATTTTGCAATGTCAGAAAAATTAGGACAATTGTTCCATTGGGCTCTAATACCATCCACACAATTATGGGAGAAATGTGACTGTCTGTATTTGCTATATTGGGATGCTGCATGAAGGAGGAAGTACATACTCAAGATATACACAAAATCTGGGCTTAGTGGGGCTTTCAACTTGAGAGCTCTAGAGAGAAAGGCACAGTTCATGAATAATACTTGAGTTAAAAATCCTTACAATTCAGATTTACTTTTTGCCCTGCTAAAATTCGGGGTCTTTGGAAGTAAATTCGGGGTCTTTGGAAGCTCAGGAATCCTAGGCAAGTGTTCAACATCGTTTCCTCCTGCATCAGAATTATGCTCACTTGATTTAACATCACATTCTGTCTCTCTGTCCTGTTAAAAGAAAATGTTAAATATAAGCAACTGTATACATTTACAGCTATGGCAAGACCAACTTCATGTCTGGGAGTTTTTTTTAATGAAGGTAAGCAATGTTTATATTAGTGCATGCATGGCAGCTGTAAAAAAGGTGAATTTCATGCTAGGAATCATTAGGAAAGGAATCAAAACTAAAAGTCCCAATATATAACAGCCCAAGCCTATCCAAAGCCCCACGCTGAGATGCAGCGGTGCTGGGGCAGGCCCCACTGTATCCAGCACGGAGCTGGAGGCTGCTGGATGCCTCCTCAAGGTAAGGGGATGTTCGTCCCCCTTACCCTGTGTTGAGCCCCAGCAGCCTCTATGGGGCTACTTGGATGTGTGCCAGCTAAACGTACGCTAGCTAGAAAGCTGGCGCAAATCCGGGCAGCTCTGTGTCGGGCTTTCAAGCCTGGAAAGGGGGATAGGATTTGGCGGAGCGGAGGTCTCTGCCAAGCCTGCCCCCTCTCTGGCTTATTCCGCCCTCCCCCCACCCCAGAATGCCCCCTCCCCACCCCCAGTCTCCACTGCCTGGTGCGGAGCTCACTTACCTCCAGAAGGCGCTGCTCCTGTGGTGGCCTGCTGGCACTGGCCTCCACACTGGCACTTTATGGCATGCTTGTGACAGCATGGGGCCTGGTTATGCCAGCGGAGCCCGACATAGGATTGGGCTGCAAATCTATGGTGCAACTGCATTTGGAATGCTGTGTACAGTTTTGGTTGCCACATCTCAAAAAGGATATTGTAGAGCTGGGGTGCCCACAATGATCAGGAGGCTGGAGCACAACGTTTAGGGCTTTTTACTTTAGAAAAAAGCCAAATACGGGGAGAACAAGATTGAGGCTTCACTCACTCCACACGCATGATGTGGAGTGAGTGAAGAGAAGCTTTGTAGTTTGTTCTCCTCTCCCAAAACACCAGAACCTGGTTCACCTAATGCAACTCATTGGCTGGAGATTCAGGACAGAGAATGCATGTGCTTTTTTCACATGGTGCATAAATAATTGATGGAATTTACTGCCATGAGATGTGGTGAAAGCTGCTAGCTTAGATGGCTTTAAAGGTGGATTAGAAATAGTTATGGAGGACAGATCTATCCATGGCTACTAGTCAGAATGACTATGCACTACCTCCAGGTTCAGTGGCAGTATGCCTTCAAAGTTGCAGGGGAGCAATGGCGGGAGAGAAGTCTGCCTTTCTCTCCTTCTTGTGGGCTTCCCAGAGGCAGCTGGTGGGCTACTGTGAGAAACAGGATGCTGGACTAGATAGGCCTTTGGTCTGATGCAGCAGGGCCCTTCTCATGCTCTTATGAGACCAAGAACTGAATAATTCCTTCAACCATGTCTACACATACACATACAGGCCAGCGGGTGGCGCAGCGGGTTAAACCGCTGAACCATAAGCTGTTGATCGAAAGGTCGGCAGTTCGATTCCCGCGACGGGGTGAGCGCTCGTTGCTTGGCCAGCTCCTGCCAACCTAGCAGTTCCAAAGCATGTCAATGCGAGTAGATAAATAGGTACCGCTTGCGGGAAGGTAAACAGCGCTCCGTGTTCCAGCCGCATGCTACGCGCTGCGGCAAGGAGAGTCATGCCGGCCACATGACCACGGAGGCGTCTTCAGACAACGCTGGCTCTTTGGCTTTGAAATGGAGATGAGCACCACACCCTAGAGTCGGACACGACTGGACTTAATTGTCAGGGGATACCTTTACCTTTTACTGGGAAAGAATAACTCACTCGAGTGCACTTGGTTGCTGGGATTAGGCAGGCTCAATTTAGTAAAGGACCCATTTCTTTCCCTGTGTAGGAGCAACCCTCCTCTCCATCTTTCAAGTGTATAGGTACAAAAGTCCCAAACGTATCAGGATTTTAGTTTATGTTGAGCTGATAGTGTGGTTTGGACCAGCAGCGTCGCTGGGATGACTACCGCCCGGTGCGGAGCTTACCTGCAGGATTCTGCGTGGGTGACTGTCGCCCCTGACCTTCCGGGCTTTTGCATTGTTTTAAAGTGAAAAGCCTGCCTCCGGACTGCCCCTGCTTGGCAATCTTAGGCCCTCTTCGGGCACAGTTGCCTCGCCCTCTCACTAAATCGTGCTGAAACAGACGATTCGGCAAGAGTGCAAGGCGGCTGTGCCGGGAGAGGACCAAAGATTGCCAAGCGGGGGCTCACAGGCGCTTGGGTGTCACCCCCCCCAAGGGTTGCACCCAGTGTGGCCCACACCAACCACACCCCAGTTGTGACACCACTGGTTTGGACATCCCAACCAGTTCAACCTACATTTGCTTGTGCAACAAGGCTTCATAAATTAATTAAACTACTCTGGATAAACAAACTAATTTGTGGATTGGGCTGTTGGTGTCCTCTTTCAGAGTTAAGAGCATGCTTATCAAAAAACGCTTTAATCTGCAACCGTTCTTCTCTGAAAGAGTACTTAAGAAACCAAATGTGAATCCTTTGCAGAGAAAATCTCTGCCAGCACTAAACTGCTTTTTTTAAAGATACCCTTCTCAACCAGCTGCCTTCAAAATAACAGCATATGAAGGAATTTTAAACATCCAGGAAAACATTATCAACTGATGTAACAAGAGTATAATAAAACGGCAACATCTTCTACGTTATTGGGCATTAATACAAAGAAAACAATTTGATAAACATAAAGTAAAACTCACTTGAGATATAAATGCAGACTCCTTTGACTTGTTCCTTTCCTCTCTTCTTGTGCAATCAACCTCTTTTTCTGATGCTAAAAAATGCTTATATTAAATTATATATATGTCATAGCATGTGAAATAATACTGTATTTAGAAATCTGATTATATGATATTTGTTTTTCTGCACATACTGTACAAGTCTTCTGAGGTGGAACAGAGTATGAGTGTTCCATAAATCACTTAAGGCTTCTTGGTGTCCTTACATCAACCTACACTCTCATCCTAAAGACAGAGACTGGGGTGCACTGACATAGCACTGCAGCAGAATACAGAGGGTCAATCTGTTCATGTGGTGGAAGCGAGGAATGGGGTGCCCCAGCCACCACAGACAACCATAAAAGGTACAGGGACAACAGGGACAGAAGGGAAGAGACGGGTTCAATGAGCCAGTCAGAGACAACTGGCAAACTGGTGTGGCCTGCCGGCCTGCCTGCTACATGTTGAGGAACCAAACTACAGTAGTATCCTATGCAGGGAGGCAAACAGAACTGATCACAGTGCATTACTTTGATCCAGTATAAGTGGATTCCTATCGATTTGAAGCCTTTAGGATAGTACATAGATTGTTGTTGTTCAGTCGTTAAGTCGTGTCCGACCCTTCGTGATCCCATGAACCATATCCCGCCAGGCCTTCCTGTCCTCCACTATCTTCCTGAGCTCGCTCATTTTCATGTTTGTTGCATCGGTGATGCTGTCTAACCATCTCATCCTTGGCCTTCCCCTTCTCCTTTTGCCTTCAATCTTTCCCAGCATCAGAGTCTTCTCCAGAGAGTCCTCTCTTCGCATTAGGTGGCCAAAATATTTGAGTTTCAGCCTTAGTACCTGTCCTTCCAGGGAACAGTCAGGCTTGATTTCATTTAGAATTGACTGATTTGATCTCCTAGCAGTCCAAGGGACTCTCAGGAGTCTTCTCCAGCACCACAGTTCAAAAGCATCTATTCTTCGGCGCTCAGCCTTCCTTATGGTCCAACTCTCGCAACCATACATTGCTACTGGGAACACCATCGCCCTGACTATACGAACTTTTGTTGGCATGGTGATATCTCTGCTTTTTATTATGCTGTCTAAGTTTGCCATAGCTTTCCTTCCAAGGAGTAAGCGTCTTTTAATTTCATGGCTGCTGTCTCCGTCTGCAGTGATCTTGGAACCCAGAAAAGTAAAATCTGTTACTGCTTCCATTTCTGCCCCTTCTATTTGCCAGGAATTGATGGGACCTGATGCCATGATCTTAGTTTTATTAATGTTGAGTTTCAAGCCAACTTTTGCACTCTCCTCTTTCACTCTCATCAAGAGGCTCCTTAGTTCTTCTTCACTTTCTGCCATTAGGGTGGTATCGTCTGCATATCTGAGGTTGTTGATATTTCTCCCGGCAATCTTGATTCCGGCTTGTGATTCATTCAGCCCTGCATTTCTCATAATGTACTCTGCATATAAGTTAAATAAGCAGGGTGACAATATACAGCCTTGCCGTACTCCCTTCCCAATTTTGAACCAATCAGTTGTTCCATGGCCGGTTCGAACTGTTGCTTCTTGACCCGCATACAGGTTTCTCAGGAGACAGGTAAGGTGGTCTGGTACCCCCATCTCTTTAAGAATTTGCCACAGTTTGTTGTGATCCACACAATCAAAGGCTTTTGCGTAGTCAATGAAGCAGAAGTAGGTGTTTTTTTGGAACTCTCGTGCTTTCTCCATGATCCACCGCATGTTGGCAATTTGATCTCTAGTTCCTCTGCCTCTTCGAAACCCAGCTTGTACGTCCGGTAGTTCTCGGTCCACGTACTGCTGAAGCCTAGCTTGTAGGATTTTGAGCATAACCTTGCTAGCATGTGAAATGAGTGCAATTGTACGGTAGTTTGAACACTCTTTGGCACTGCCCTTCTTTGGAATTGGAACGTAAACTGACCTTTTCCAATCCTTTGGCCACTGCTGAGTTTTCCAAATTTGTTGGCATATTGAGTGCAGCACTTTCACAGCATCATCATTTAGGATTTTAAGTAGCTCAGCTGGGATATTATCATCTCCACTAGCTTTGTTGTTAGTGATGCTACCTAAGGCCCACTTGACTTCACTCTCTAGGATGTCCGGCTCTGGGTCAGTGACCACACCAGCGTGGTCATCAGGAACATTAAGATCTTTCTTGTATAGTTCTTCTGTGTATTCTTGCCATCTCTTCTTAATCTCTTCTGCTTCTGTTAGGTCCTTGCCTTTTTTGTCCTTTATCATGCCCATCTTTGCACAAAACGTTCCCTTGATATCTCCAATTTTCTTGAAGAGATCTCTAGTCCTCCCCATTCTGTTGTTTTCCTCGATTTCCTTGCATTGTTCATTTAAGAAGGCCTTCTTATCTCTCCTTGCTATTCTCTGGAACTCTGCATTCAGTTGTTTATATCTTTCCCTTTCACCTTTGCTTTTTGCATTCCTTCTTTCCACAGCTATTTGTAAAGCCTCATCTGACAGCCACTTTGCTTTCTTGCATTTCTTTTTCTTTGGGATGGTTTTAGTTGCTGCCTCCTGTACAATGTTACGAACTTCCGTCCATAGTTCTTCAGGCACTCTGTCTACCAGGTCTAATGCCCTAAATCTATTCTTCACCTCCACTGTATACTCATAAGGGATATGGTTTAGGTCATATCTGACTGGTCTAGTGGTATTCCCTACATTCTTCAGTTTAAGTCTGAATTTTGCAATAAGAAGCTCATGATCTGAGCCACAGTCAGCTCCAGGTCTTGTTTTTACTGATTGTATAGAGCTTCTCCATCTTTGGTTGCAAAGCACATAATCTATCTGGTTTCGGTATTGACCATCTGGTGATGTCCATGTGTAGAGTCGCCTCTTGTGTTGTTGGAAAAGAGTGTTTGCTATGACCAGCGTGTTCTCTTGACAGAACTCCGTTAGCCTTTGCCCTGCTTCATTTTGCGCTCCAAGGCCAAACTTGCCTGTTGTTCCGTTTATTTCTTGATTTCCTACTTTAGCATTCCAGTCTCCTATGATGTAAAGGACATCTTTTTTGGGTGCTAGTTCTAGAAGGTGTTGTAGGTCTTCATAGAACCGGTCAACTTCATCTTCTTCGGCATCAGTGGTTGGGGCATACACTTGGATTACTGTAATGTTGAATGGTTTGCCTTGGATTCGAACTGAAATCATTCTATCGTTTTTGAGGTTGCACCCCAGTACTGCCTTTCCCACTCTTTTATTGACTATGAGGGCTACTCCATTTCTTCTAAGGGATTCATGCCCACAGTAGTAGATATGATGGTCACCTGACTTAAATTCGCCCATGCCCGTCCATTTTAGTTCGCTGATTCCCAAGATGTCAATGTTCAATCTTATCATCTCATTTTTGACCACATCCAGCTTGCCTTGATTCATAGACCTCACATTCCATGTTCCTAAGCAGTATTGCTCCTTGCAGCATTGGATTTTCCTTTCAACCTCAGACACATCCACAGCTGGACGTCCTATTGGCTTTGGCCCAGCCGCTTCACTCTTTCTGGGTCTACTTGGAATAGTCCTCCGCTCTTCCTCAGTAGCATATTGGACACCTTCCGACCTGAGGGGCTCATCTTCCGGCGTCATATCTTTTAGCCTTTTGGTACTGTTCATGGGATTTTCTTGGCAAGGTTACTGGAGTGGGTTGCCATTTCCTTCTCCAGTGGATCACTTTTAGTCAGAACTCTCTGCTACGACCTGTCCGTCTTGGGTGTCCCTGCACGGCATAGCTCATGGCTTCATTGAGTTACGCAAGCCCCTTCGCCACGACAAGGCAATGATCCATGAAGGAGAGTACATAGATAAGTCATTCCTATTCCCATTCTTCCCCATTCCCTATTCCCATTCATCCCCAAAGAGATGGGGATACCAGACCACCTTACCTGTCTCCTGAGAAACCTGTATGCGGGTCAAGAAGCAACAGTTCGAACCGGCCATGGAACAACTGATTGGTTCAAAATTGGGAAGGGAGTACGGCAAGGCTGTATATTGTCACCCTGCCTATTTAACTTATATGCAGAGTACATTATGAGAAATGCAGGGCTGAATGAATCGCAAGCCGGAATCAAGATTGCCGGGAGAAACATCAACAACCTCAGATATGCAGACGATACCACTCTAATGGCAGAAAGTGAAGAAGAACTAAAGAGCCTCTTGATGAGAGTGAAAGAGGAGAGTGCAAAAGTTGGCTTGAAACTCAACATTAATAAAACTAAGATCATGGCATCTGGTCCCATCAATTCCTGGCAAATAGAAGGGGCAGAAATGGAAGCAGTAACAGATTTTACTTTTTTGGGTTCCAAGATCACTGCAGACGGAGACAGCAGCCATGAAATTAAAAGACGCTTACTCCTTGGAAGGAAAGCTATGGCAAATTTAGATAGCATAATAAAAAGCAAAGATATCACCATACCAACAAAAGTTCGTATAGTCAGGGCGATGGTGTTCCCAGTAGCAATGTATGGTTGCGAGAGCTGGACCATAAGGAAGGCTGAGCGCCGAAGAATAGATGCTTTTGAACTGTGGTGCTGGAGAAGACTCCTGAGAGTCCCTTGGACTGCTAGGAGATCAAATCAGTCAATCCTAAATGAAGTCAACCCTGACTGTTCCCTGGAAGGACAGGTACTAAGGCTGAAACTCAAATATTTTGGCCACCTAATGCGAAGAGAGGACTCTCTGGAGAAGACTCTGATGCTGGGAAAGACTGAAGGCAAAAGGAGAAGGGGAAGGCCAAGGATGAGATGGTTAGACAGCATCACCGATGCAACGAACATGAAAATGAGCGAACTCAGGAAGATAGTGGAGGATAGGAAGGCCTGGCGGGATATGGTTCATGGGATCACGAAGGGTCGGACACGACTTAACGACTGAACAACAACATTCCCATTCTTGTTATCCTCTGCCACTGCCCACCTTGAGCAATGCTGCAACTGGGGATGGCTGGCTATTCATGATTGATAACCCACAATTATGAGCTGCCCTCACATGCTGTGTGTGATTGTGATAGTAGCAGATTCAACATCAGACCAGCACAGTGGTTGTTCTGATACATCCTCACAATTAATTTTTTTTGCACAACTCCCCATACAAACATCTCTTTTCATCCTGTTCAAATCAAGAACTCTATTTTTTACAGCTTGCAGTTCACACAATAAGCGACTATCAGTAGGAAGTTCTGTATTCTCGTTCTCCTCTCCAGCTATGTAATTGTTTAGCAAGCGCATAGTATCTTCCTTAACAGCATTTTCCATTCTAATGTCTCAATCACGTTTTACCTATTTCTGCGGCATCTGCCTCAAACCACTGCTCACTATTTGTTTGCTTCTGATAAGTCAGCAATCTAAAATAATAATAAGCCAGATGATTAGTTTGTGCTAATTTGTTCATTATTCACGAGTACTTTGTAGCTAATTTTTCAGTTGTGTTATCTTCATGCTTGATTCATAAACTATACATTCACTAATGAATAACTCATTTTTACATGTTACCTGAAGGGTGTTTGGTTTTGCAAGCTTGTTACAGATGAAACCTGGACAGTTTTTCCATTATAACTTCCTGCAGTTTCATTACATTTCTAAAACAAAAGACATATTTCAGATATGGGAAAATATATAGTGATAACTTCAGACATGTTGACTTTTCCTTAGGCTGTACAAATACAGCTCTGTTGACTTCTATTGATAGGTCATAATTTTCAAACTTTTTTTTGCTGTCATCAGATTCTTCACCGTTAGCCTTTTTTTGTTCCCCTTTTTAGAAAAAGGGCAAATTAAAGAAAAATGGTAACAGTGAAGAAATTAATTTACATTGATATGGAATGCCCATTTTTGTAAAATGGGGTGATTTTTTTGTTCCCCTTTTTAGAAAAAGGGCAAATTAAAGAAAAATGGTAACAGTGAAGAAATTAATTTACATTGATATGGAATGCCCATTTTTGTAAAATGGGGTGATTTTTTGTGTTTGTTAAATAAAGAACAGAAGTGCCTTCTTCAGCCATAGGAGTAGCTCAACACTGTATGGCCTGGAGTAATCCATGCCCCAGAAAATGTACCCAAAGCCAGGAAATAGCTCTTCTTAATGGAAATTTCCAGGATTTAACAGCCCAATCCTATTGGGCAATTTTGCTGGCAGAACAAGCGTTCCTTCAGCGACTACTGCCTTATGAAAGTCGTAAACACATCTCCAACAGCACGCGAAGCTGTGTGCTGCTGGAGCACCGGTGGGGAGGCTGGAGTGCCCCCACACATGGCAGTGGCTCTGTCAAGGCCTGCCAAGCCAGGTCAGTCAGCAGGGGAGGTGGAACAGGGCGGGGTAAAGGCGGAATGGGGTGGCAATTGGGGCAGGAGGTGGATTGGTCCAGGAAGGGGACGGGTTCGCGAATCCAACCCCCTTTCCCAGACCCGATCCTGCAGCCCAGGTCCACGCAGACTTGTGCCAGCAATTTCACTGCTGCAGGTTCAAGTAGACCCTTCAGCATCATGGAAGCTTATGCCTGGGTAAAGAAACAGATGTTCCCTTACCCAGAGGAGACCTCTCGTACTGCCCCCCGCAGCGCAAGCCATTTTGGCGCAACTGCATTGGCAGGGACACACACACATAGGATTGGGCCTTGAGACTGACTGTAATCCTTACACACCATGTAAGTAATCAATGGGGCTTACTTCTAAGTATACATTCATGGGATTTTGCTATAAGGAACTCTCAGCTCTGCTTCCCAATCTCATTTACCTTATTCCAGACTCAATGGTGGCATTCAGTCACCACCTTCAGCACTGGTGGCAGTGGAAGTGCCCAATGCTTATCAGGGATTGCCTTGGAGGACCCAGTGCAAGGAACTGCCAAGGCTCACCAGCAGCCTGGCACCACCAGTATTCAGGCTTCTCTTAGGCACTAGAGACAGGGGAGGATGCTTATTTCAATTCCTCCCATCTCTAGTCAGTCTCTTTTGAAAGTGGGGCACAAGTCCTCTTCCTCAGATCTTTTCTCAGGCATATAGGAGAGTTTTGCTGGGGCAGCCCAATCCTACCTAACTTTCTGAGCAGCAGTGCAGCGAGGCCAGCATGGGATGCATTGCATCCTGCACAGAAAGTGAGCAGGCTGGAGGTCTCCGAGGTACGGGGACATTCGTCCCTTTGGCCCAGGGGAAACCCAAGCCACGGCAATGGGTCTCCATGGTCCTGTGTGAGCTAAATTGCTGGTGCAGGTCTGAGGCGAATTGTGTCGGGAAAACAATTGTGTCGGCCCAGGAAAGGGGATAGGGTGCAGTGTGCACCAGCGGCACCAGTTCTGCCCCCTCCCCGGCCCGATCCACCCACCCTCCTTGTTACACCCCCTTCCCTCTCCTCACACAGCTTGGTGCAGAACGTCTGCACCAAGAACTTCTGTTCTCTCCTCACACAGCTTGGTGCACAACTTACTGGGTCTGCGGTGCGCTGCTCTTGGGCCAGTGCACGAAGGCTGGTGCAGACCTTTGTGCCAGCCCAGCAAACTCCTGAGCCATCGCAATGTGCCTTATTGCTGCACTGGCCCAGGGAGTAACGGATTGTGCCAAAAGCCTATTAAATGGAATATATACAGATAACCTTATTATAGCTGGACTTAACACAGTATTAAAAGGGAAAGACAAATTATTTATCTATCATGAAATACCAAAGGAAAGTCATTATATCAGTCACATTTGTTGTTGTTCAGTCGTTAAGTCGTGTCCGACCCTTCGTGATCCCATGAACCATATCCCGCCAGGCCTTCCTGTCCTCCACTATCTTCCTGAGTTCGCTCATTTTCATGTTTGTTGCATCGGTGATGCTGTCTAACCATCTCATCCTTGGCCTTCCCCTTCTCCTTTTGCCTTCAATCTTTCCCAGCATCAGAGTCTTCTCCAGAGAGTCCTCTCTTCGCATTAGGTGGCCAAAATATTTGAGTTTCAGCCTTAGTACCTGTCCTTCCAGGGAACAGTCAGGCTTGATTTCATTTAGAATTGACTGATTTGATCTCCTAGCAGTCCAAGGGACTCTCAGGAGTCTTCTCCAGCACCACAGTTCAAAAGCATCTATTCTTCGGCGCTCAGCCTTCCTTATGGTCCAACTCTCGCAACCATACATTGCTACTGGGAACACCATCGCCCTGACTATACGAACTTTTGTTGGCATGGTGATATCTCTGCTTTTTATTATGCTGTCTAAGTTTGCCATAGCTTTCCTTCCAAGGAGTAAGCGTCTTTTAATTTCATGGCTGCTGTCTCCGTCTGCAGTGATCTTGGAGCCCAGAAAAGTAAAATCTGTTACTGCTTCCATTTCTGCCCCTTCTATTTGCCAGGAATTGATGGGACCCGATGCCATGATCTTAGTTTTATTAATGTTGAGTTTCAAGCCAACTTTTGCACTCTCCTCTTTCACTCTCATCAAGAGGCTCTTTAGTTCTTCTTCACTTTCTGCCATTAGGGTGGTATCATCTGCGTATCTGAGGTTGTTGATATTTCTCCCGGCAATCTTGATTCCGGCTTGTGATTCATTCAGCCCTGCATTTCTCATAATGTACTCTGCATATAAGTTAAATAAGCAGGGTGACAATATACAGCCTTGCCGTACTCCCTTCCCAATTTTGAACCAATCAGTTGTTCCATGGCTGGTCCGAACTGTTGCTTCTTGACCCGCATACAGGTTTCTCAGGAGACAAGTAAGGTGGTCTGGTACCCCCATCTCTTTAAGAATTTGCCACAGTTTGTTGTGATCCACACAATCAAAGGCTTTTGCGTAGTCAATGAAGCAGAAGTAGGTGTTTTTTTGGAACTCTCGTGCTTTCTCTATGATCCACCGCATGTTGGCAATTTGATCTCTAGTTCCTCTGCCTCTTCGAAACCCAGCTTGTACGTCCGGTAGTTCTCGGTCCACGTACTGCTGAAGCCTAGCTTGTAGGATTTTGAGCATAACCTTGCTAGCATGTGAAATGAGTGCAATTGTACGGTAGTTTGAACACTCTTTGGCACTGCCCTTCTTTGGAATTGGAACGTAAACTGACCTTTTCCAATCCTTTGGCCACTGCTGAGTTTTCCAAATTTGTTGGCATATTGAGTGCAGCACTTTCACAGCATCATCATTTAGGATTTTAAGTAGCTCAGCTGGGATATTATCATCTCCACTAGCTTTGTTGTTAGTAATGCTACCTAAGGCCCACTTGACTTCACTCTCTAGGATGTCCGGCTCTGGGTCAGTGACCACACCAGCGTGGTCATCAGGAACATTAAGATCTTTCTTGTATAGTTCTTCTGTGTATTCTTGCCATCTCTTCTTAATCTCTTCTGCTTCTGTTAGGTCCTTGCCTTTTTTGTCCTTTATCATGCCCATCTTTGCACAAAACGTTCCCTTGATATCTCCAATTTTCTTGAAGAGATCTCTAGTCCTCCCCATTCTGTTGTTTTCCTCGATTTCCTTGCATTGTTCATTTAAGAAGGCCTTCTTATCTCTCCTTGCTATTCTCTGGAAATCTGCATTCAGTTGTTTATATCTTTCCTTTTCACCCTTGCTTTTTGCATTCCTTCTTTCCACAGCTATTTGTAAAGCCTCATCTGACAGCCACTTTGCTTTCTTGCATTTCTTTTTCTTTGGGATGGTTTTCGTTGCTGCCTCCTGTACAATGTTACGAACTTCCGTCCATAGTTCTTCAGGCACTCTGTCTACCAGGTCTAATGCCCTAAATCTATTCTTCACCTCCACTGTATACTCATAAGGGATATGGTTTAGGTCATATCTGACTGGTCTAGTGGTGTTCCCTACATTCTTCAGTTTAAGTCTGAATTTTGCAATAAGAAGCTCATGATCTGAGCCACAGTCAGCTCCAGGTCTTGTTTTTACTGATTGTATAGAGCTTCTCCATCTTTGGCTGCAAAGCACATAATCTATCTGGTTTCGGTATTGACCATCTGGTGATGTCCATGTGTAGAGTCGCCTCTTGTGTTGTTGGAAAAGAGTGTTTGCTATGACCAGCGTGTTCTCTTGACAGAACTCCGTTAGCCTTTGCCCTGCTTCATTTTGCGCTCCAAGGCCAAACTTGCCTGTTGTTCCGTTTATTTCTTGATTTCCTACTTTAGCATTCCAGTCTCCTATGATGTAAAGGACATCTTTTTTGGGTGCTAGTTCTAGAAGGTGTTGTAAGTCTTCATAGAACCGGTCAACTTCATCTTCTTCGGCATCAGTGGTTGGGGCATACACTTGGATTACTGTAATGTTGAATGGTTTGCCTTAGATTCGAACTGAAATCATTCTGTCGTTTTTGAGGTTGCACCCCAGTACTGCCTTTCCCACTCTTTTATTGACTATGAGGGCTACTCCATTTCTTCTAAGGGATTCATGCCCACAGTAGTAGATATGATGGTCACCTGACTTAAATTCGCCCATGCCCGTCCATTTTAGTTCGCTGATTCCCAAGATGTCAATGTTCAATCTTATCATCTCAATCAGTCACATTTACTGTACTTCATTTGTAGAATTATGCGCCTGCTTAAATCTCTCTAATTGAAATCAATTTTCCCTCCTGGAACTAATAGTAGTTTGGGGGAGCAATTTTTGTTGGGATGTAAACTCCCTCCCTGTGCACCGAGATCTAGACCCTAACTGGGCTCTCCCACAGCTATTTTAAGTAGAAAAAAAGAGCCTAGAATGGTATGCTTAATGTAACCTGTGGTTTGGTCCTGACTTTAAATGAGTTTTTGTCCTGCGATGGCTATGAATTGTTGTTGAGGCTTTGCACTGCTGTTTCTAAAACATGTTTTTCTGTTGCTTGGTTGGGTTGCTTTTTAGTTTATTTTAATTGGTTTATGTATTGTTGTAAATCACCTCAAGCCTTGGAAAGGTGGCATATAAATATTGTGTGTGTGTGTGTGTGTGTGTGTGTGTGTGTGTGTGTGTGTGTGTGTGTGTGTGTTAAACATTGCCTATTATACTGTATTATTGATAATATTATTAGACAGTCTTTGAAATTATCATGGTCAGCATTAATAGATAAAGATGAATGAATACGGGATTGTATGCCATGTAAAAAAAATTTTTTTAATAGTTAAGATCACAGGTTTAAAAGTAGGAGAACTGCTCAAAAACAGGATTAAACTACAAGGAATGCAACAGTTTCAATTGTATCCACGTCATCAGGCAGAGTGAGCAGAACAGCTGCCAAGGTGTTTGAGAGCAAACTGCCAGTTGCATGTCCTGCTTGCTCTGCCTGATGACAATCATGGATACGATTGAAACTGTTGCATTCCTTGTAGTTTAATCCTGTTTTTGAGCAGTTCTCCTACTTTTAAACCTGTGATCTTAACTATTAAAAAAATTTTTTACATGGCTTGCAATCCCATATTCATTCTTTTTCCAATAATATTATTGCCTATTATTGCTATTGCCTATTATTATATGAAGCCAGCGGGTGGCGCAGCGGGTTAAACCGCTGAACCATAAGCTATCGATCAAAAGGTCGGCAGTTTGATTCCCGCGACGGGGTGAGCGCTCGTTGCTTGGCCAGCTCCTGCCAACCTAGCAGTTCCAAAGCATGTCAATGCGAGTAGGTACCGCTTGCAGGAAGGTAAACAGCGCTCTGTGTTCCAGCTGCATGCTACGCGCTGCGGCAAGGAGAGTCATGCCAGCCACATGACCACGGAGGCGTCTTCGGACAACGCTGGCTCTTCGGCTTTGAAATGGAGATGAGCACCACACCCTAGAGTCGGACACGACTGGACTTAATTGTCAGGGGATACCTTTACCTTTATTATTATATGACTGAGATGTTGAATGGGTTGTTTATATGGTTAAACTGTTGAAATGTATGACAGTTTCCTTCCCCAAAAATCTTTTTTTAATGCAAAAATTGCTCACGTTAAGCCTTCGATGTCTTGCCAGTGGCCTCATCTAATTTCTATTCACATACCTGCATTTTGTTTTCCATATGGCTGAAGTACATACTGCTCACTGCTGAATGTTCTGCAGGATCTTTTTTCTCTTCTGCACCTATATTATTCAATAGCAGCTTGAGATTATTAGCCTTACAACATGCTGTAGTTTAACTGCATTTTCAAGTAAAATAAAACGAAATTGACATTAAATGTGTATAAGCATGAAGATAATCAGATGGTGATTTGCTTATAACCATAAAAGGCAAATGCAAACAATATGGAATTTAATATAAAAATGTTCTTCTATCTAAATCCAATGTATGGCAGCAAAATTGTCCCCGTCAGCTGTACAAGAAAAGATATTGTATTAGTGATGTCAAGAAATCTCACTAACAGCGCAATCTTATCCAACTTACATCACCGGTGTAACCAGCGTTGCAGCGAGAACAGGAGGCCCCAGAACAGAAAACGGATTCAAATCCGCTCCAAAAGGAGATTTAAATCTCCCCTCCAAAGCTTCCCGCCCTGCCCTCCCCGCTGGTTACAACGGTGGTCTAAGTTGGTTAGGATTGCACCTGGCACAGAGAAAACCCACTTCTAAAAGATCCTACACCTCCAGCGGTGAAAGGACAACTGATAGGATCATGAAGTTTTCAGTCTTGTGGTACATGACACTTCACTAAATGGGACAAAATTTTTATAGTGCAATATTTGAAACCCATTCAGCAGAGCATGATTTCAAAAGATGGCATTCAACTGACATCAGCTTCAAAATTCATATTAATTGTTTTACTTTAAGTTAAAACCTTTTAATAAACTTTTCAATAAACTTACAACACAAATATACAAGTATACAAGTCTCTAAGAACATAAGAGTTATGCTGGATCAGGCCAAAGGCCCATCTAATCCAGTGGCCCACCGGAAGTCTCAGGGAGCACTGAAGACAATGAGATACCTGTATCCTGTTGCCACTCCCTTGCATCTGGCATTCAGAGGTAGGCTACTCTAAAACCTGGAGGTTGCATAGTTATCATTGCCTGTAGCCTGTGATGGACCTTTCCTCCATAAATCTGTCCAATCCCTTTTTAAATGCATCTAGGCCTTCAGGTGCCATAACCACATCCTGTGGCAAGGTGTTCCACAGATTAATTACTTGCTAGGTAAAGAAATATTTTCTTTTCTCAGTTCTAACTCTCCCGCCACTCAACTGTAGCCCTTCTGCACCTTTTCAAGTTCCACTACATCTCTTTTATTTACAGCGCAATCCAGCGCATGTATCCTGTGGCGGAACTATAGTTCCAGGGAAGGTTCTGTGCCTTAAGGCACATTTGCGGCACCCGGCGAGTAAGTGGTGCTGAGACCGGAGCTGCTTACTCTGCCTTGAGCTGGACTCCCCGCTGATGGACGCAGGTAAGTCCTGCGCTGGTCGGGGCAGAAGCATAGGGAAGGTGGGCCAGGGTGGCAAGAGAGGGGGTAATTGGGCCGGCGGGCCCAAGAGGGGGTAGGGATATCGGCGGCGCGCTCCACCAATATCCAAAGCCTCTTCCCGGGCCCAGCCAGCCTTACACGGCCGTCTCCCCGAATTTGTGCTGACCATTTTACTGACGCACATCCGAGAAGGCCCATAGGGGCTGCAGTGGATTTCCCACCGGTGCTGACCCAATCTGGGCTAGGATCTGGCGCAGCATGCTTAGCGCGCTGCGGTGGATCTTACACTGGATTTGGCTGTTATTTATACTCTCTCTCTCTCTCTCTCTCTGTATAAAAATAAAATTATCAAAATCCCCACTCCAGTGATACAATATCTAGTGAGTTCCAATAATTATAAAAGAGTGTTATAAAAAGCAAAGGAGAAATAAAAAGGGGGGGGGAGAATGAATAAAAATGGAGTTCGGCCTTAGAAAAACCTGGGACTGTACAGCTCCATGGAAGAGCACCTGATAGCATGCAGAAGGCCCCGAGGCCTGACATCTCCAGATAGGGCTGGGAAAAACCGTTGTCTGAAATCTTAGAAACAGTACTGAGCAAGATGGGCCACCAGTCTGACTCAGTACAAGGCAGCTTCTTCTGTAACCTCTGCCTACCACACACTTTTTGGTTGCTTGCCATGTTCTGTCACATGCGTCCAGGGCATCTCTTTTTTTTTTTTACAGAAGCTTCTCATTTGCTGCCAACAAAAATAACTCAATTATGTTTTGATATGTGGGGATACCTTGCCCTTCCAGACTAACCTTTGCTGATTTTCATGACACACTTTTATCAACCTTAAATGAATACAGTATATAATAATGCTGCTTGGAATGACAGAGGTAAAACAGAATGCAGTTTGCATGATTATATGTAGGTAATCCTTTACAGCCCAGCCAAAGATGAGATTAAACTACTGTGCATAGTCATTTGATTCTCCTGAGTTAAATAGGGCAGCTCCCACACTACACTGCAAACACAACTGCTGTGGGTACACCTGTGTTTCTGACAGCAAATATGTGAAGTATGGGCAATACATTTACATGCTTTATGGAACCCTAGTCCAACTAGTTTTCAGGTGCATGAACACACAGCTACAGTATGTCATCCACATGTTGCATGTACACGATGAGAAACACTGCTGTACATGCAGCAGTTGTGTATACCGCAAAGAGTACGGAGTTGGGTGTGGTAGAGAAAGAGAATACCTAAAATCTGTGTTTTCTCACACCTCAAAAAGACAAAAATGAAACCTCAATAAATTTTCATGACAAATATAAACTACACCTGTCTTTGTATGCTGAAACAACGACTTCAGAGTTGGTACACTTTGGACTAACTTCGGAGAAATGCTAGGGAGATGCAATGGTTTATAATTCTGATGTTTCTCATTTAACAAATGTTGATGAGGACTCCCTTTGAATGAACTGAAAAGAAAGAAAAAGCTACAATTAAAGCAAGCAGTAAACAAGAAGATAAGTGGATGTCATGTGGTCCCCTTGCTGCGGCTTCTCCCAGGGGTAGTTCAACATCATGGGAGTTTGGGAAGGACATAGCAGGGTTGCCCTGGGGTCAAGGGGAGTAGAAAGGACAGACTTACTGCAATCAGGTGCTGCTTGGGAGGGGTTTATTTGTGAATTCGTTTACAGTCTCTTGGGGATCCCTAAATACTTCTTCAGGTGCTTTGTCTCTGTGGGTAGGGACCTAGTTCGAGGACCCCCCGCGCCTGGCTAAAGTGCCCCAGGTAGGGCTCTTGGTGAGGCCTGGGGGCCACAAAGGCTTGAAAAGTAGGCGAGGGCCCCTTATGGCAGGAGGTGCACCATAGCCTAGCACCTACCCAGACCCAGCAGTAGCCAGGGAACAGTTGTCTTGCTTCCTGTCTCCCTGGTCCCATCCTTAGCTTCTCCCCTCGTTGATCCTCCTTCACTCTTTTTTTCTCTCCTTCACCCTCTTCCCCATTCTGGTCACCCTCCATGTCCTTACTTATCTCTCTCCTTTTCAGTTCTAGCCTTCCCCTTTCATCCTCTTCCGGCTCATTCTGGATCTTTCCACTCTACACCCATCATCCCCACTTGCCTCTTCCACTCTCCTTACTGTGTTCAAGACCTCCTACTCAGCTCTCGCCCCCCCCATCTCTGCTCTTGCCATCCAGTTCCTTCATGCTCTCCTTCCCATCTTTCTCCCTGGCTTAAGTCTCCCCACCTGTCCCAACCTGCCCTCCTATAAAGGGATCCCCCGTCTCTGCCAGTGTCCTTCGGCACTCGGCTATGACATCATTGCTGAACAGCCAGAACGAAGAGGCGTGCTGCTCGTCAGAATCTCCGGGCACAGAGGGACGCCATAGAGGTACAGGGCTCCACTCAAGATTTCAAAAAAAGATTGGGATTTACTGAGGTAAAAAGTAAGACCATGAGATGTAACATCTCTGCTTAACAGGGGCAACTTCTCAGCTACCATTTTTCCCCACTGCTGGGCCTGCCCCTTTTGGGTGTCCCTCCAGCCCAAAAGGAGATCGCTCTCATCTCCCCCCCCCCATCACCACCCCTGCTGTTGATGCCACAATCCCTCCTGTAGCCCACCAGGGAGCAAGGTCCTCCTGACTGGGTCTCCCCAACCGACCTTGTGCTAACCTGGCGAGACAGACGGTGCCGCCCTCCATCGTGCCCGGCGCCAGGGATGGCCGGCTATTGGTGCAGCCCATTCTTGCAGCAATTGTGCTCACTGGGTATTGCTCCAGCCTGCCTTGCTTCACGGTTGTTCGGGTGCCGGCGGCGCGGCTGGCTCACCAGTCGGGACTGGAGACTATGCGATGCGTTTCCAAGAGGTCTTGCAGCCCGATGTCTGGGTGGGGTAAGCACTCTCCCAGACAGGAAGGTTAAAAATGACGGGGGCTGGCAGTGACAGGGGCAGGGTGATGGACCACTGTCGTATATGCATTCCATTGTTTACTGGAATGTCAGTATGCAGTACATACCTGCAGACTGGCCTTTTACGACCAGCTTTGCCGCTGATATCCCCACCCTCCCCCGCCACCCGGTCCGCCCTCCCCCCAACCCCTGCACCAGCTGGTGCAGGGCTTACCTGGTCCAGCGGACGCAGAGAGATGGGGCGCTAGAGGAGAGAGAGTCTCCGGCCTCTGCACCAGTGGCTCTTACTCTCCGGGTGCCGTAAACGTGCTTTACGGCGCGTTTGCAACACCCAGCACCAGGGGAGCACATGCTCCCTCGGTGCTAATGTACGCAGGATTTCGCCGTACACTGAGCATAAAATTGATTTGTTTGTAGTGAAGGTATGTCTTAAAATTTATGCACAATTCTAGCATTTGGTTCACAACAGTTGTCCATGTAAAGTTGATTTTGAAATTGTACCTTTCATCAAAGTCCTTCCTTGCCGTTAGACTGTTTGCACTTTTCCCTTCTGTCACTTCAGGATGATTTTGATTGTCTGTAACCCTCTGAAGTTGCTAAAAGAAAAAAGATGTAAAGAAATAAAATAATAGCTTCAAAATCTGCATTCTTTATTATGCACTACCATGTTCTCTACAAAATTCACTGAGGGATCTATGCACAAATGTCTGCTTTGTCGGTCCCTTTAAAGCTTGGGACGCTCTTCTAGTTGCATCTTTCTATGGTCCACTTCCACCCAACAGGGTTGTCCGTACCTTTCTGTCTTTATTTAAATGTTGCCTTTCCACTATAAAAGGCCCTCTGACTTACAGCAACAATAAAACCATAGCATAAAACAGCATTAAAATTGTATGTTCTGAGGTTTTCACGACGGGTACATATCTTTGAATTAACAAAAGGAAGCATTTTCCAGGTTGTTCTGGTCGTTTTATTTAGTTAAGAAGAGATTGTCCTAACGTTTCGCTCCTAATCTATGAGGAGCATTATCAAGATATTATTAAGATATTATTGCCCATCCAGGTCCATAACAAGTGGGCAATAATATCTTACCTGGTCCTGCACCCTTGCAGAGGTTAAAGAAAACAGTAAATGGTCTCCCTAGTGCTCTTTTCAGTTCTTCAGTATAGAAAGCACAGTAAGAAAATCACAGGTAAGGGCCTTATCCTTCCAGGTCTAAGACTGCAATCCTGTACACACGTACCTCTCCCATTAAACATAGTGGGCCTTATTTCTGAGTAAGCATGTATAGGATTGTGTGAAAGTCATACATTTATCCATGACAGTAGCCAGGATGTCATTAGCCTGATGCGTGTATTCCTGTGCACCATGGATCTAGACCAGTGGTTCTCAAAGTGGTGGGTTGCTAACTGTCCCCGACACCCTTAAGGGGCAGGATCGCTGCCACCAAAAAAGCACCCGAAAACAGCTTTAAAAAAAAACTTACTGAAGCTTCAGGGAGATTTGGGGAGGCCTGCGCGACCCTCCGCAGGCCTCCCTGATCTTCAGATTGCTGCGGAACAGCTATTTTCGTCCATTTCTGGTTTTTATGAAAACCGGAAGTGGTCAAAAATAGCCATTCCGTGGCAATCTGAAGATCAGGGAGGCCTGCGGAGGGTCACACAGGACTCCCCGAAACCCCCCCCCCAAGCCTCAGTAAGTAAAAAAAAAGTCATTTGAGTGTTTTTTCAGCAGCGGGATCACTGCCACCACCACCGCAAGCACTCAGCTCTCCCACAACTTTGAGAACCACTGAACTGCCCTGGGAATATTTGCACTGAAGAGCAGCATAGAAGTAGAACAAATAAATAATTACAATAATGACAGCAATAACAACTATGGAAGCTGCTTATGTGTAGTTAGATCAGTGGTTCTCAAAGTATGAATTGGGCTTGAAAGTGAATGGAATACCTGCAGGATTTATATGTGTTTGTGGGGTGAGGGATGTTGCATGGTTATCAGAACATTTAATTAACAAGATGTGTAGGTAATGTGAGAGTGGGATGAGGGATGTGTGTGTGTGCTTTATGTGTCTATAAATGTGTGTATGTGAGGTGGGGGTGCAATGCTATGTACTGTACTGTTTACAATACTGTAAGATTTTCTTGAATTTTTTCACTTTTATAAATACAGGTGGGCCCCCATATCCGCTGGGGATATGTTCCAGGCCCCACTTGAAACCGTGGATAAGAGCGAACATCCCCTCCATGGTTTCCTGAGGCCCCCCCCACCCTGCCTCCCCTGCAGACAGGCATGCTTCCCCCCCCCCCCGCTCTTCTTTTTCTTTCAGCAAGCTTTGTTTCTTCCTTAAAACAAACAGAGAAAAGTAAAAGCCTGGGGGGGTCCCCACGATCCGTGGATAACTGAAACCATGGATAGCGAATCAGTGGATATGGGGGCCCACCTGTATATGTTCATATGAACAAAGCTAGTTTGCAAACCTGCTTTTAATGTCAGAAGGAGCATGAAGCATTGCAGAGTGAGTGTGCCCAGTCCTTCTGAGTGCTAGCATAGCACACTGAGCTGTGAACCAGGTATCTTGAAATTCAAATTTCAACTCTGCCATGAACTCAGTGGGTAGCTATAGGCAAGGCACTGTCTTTGAGCCACAGGCCCAAATCTGCGATGTGGGGACAATTATACTGACCCATCTTATGGGGTTATTGCAGGAATTACTGATGTGAACTACACTGACTGCTCAAAAAATGCCTCTATAAACACAATGTGTATAATTCTGTTTTACCTATCACGTATCTTCAGATTCTGAATCCCTCTGTGCTATAAACAACGGGAAGGGAGGCTACTGTGATGTCTTAGGACAAATAAGGGGGTCAATGATAGGTAGTGGGGGCAGGTGAAGACTTGGTTACATAACTAACAGCTCAATCCAGCAGAACGTTCTGGCGCCGGAATGAGCATTCCAGCGCCAGAAGGAGTCGCAAACATGCCGTAAGGCACGTTTGCACCTCCTCGAGAGCCGGGAAGGCCTGCGCAAGGCCGGCCTTCCCAGCTCCAGCTCCGGGAGGACCCATGTAAGTTTGGATCCAGTGGACAGGGGGGGGGGGCGGATCGCCGGAGCCGGGAGGGTGGCCATTGGCCCCGGCATCCTGGGAGGGGGACAGCCTTCGGTCGTATCCTGACCCCTGCCAGGCGCCGGAGCCTTAACACGGCCTCCTCTACTGCTGGCGGAAATCCAAGGAGGCCGATAGGGCCTAGCCCTGGTTACACTCAGGGAAGGAGATGAGTGTCTCCTTCCCCGAGTAGACCTCCCGCTCAGCAGCCACACTGGCTGCTGGTGCACAGGATCCAGTGGGCGGCCATGAGCCGCCCACTGGATCTTAGTTAGGATTGCGCTGTAAGCCCCTCAAGCCTTGAGGCTATTCATTAGGGCTGCCTCATTATGAGAAATGGATTGAGGGTTGGGTTTTTTTTTTTTTTTGCAAATAAATAAATTATTACTTGTAATAAATAAATATATTATTTCTTTCTAGATCACTTTTTTTTAGACTCGTAAAGCTAGGTGTCATTTTAAAAAGCGGGTCCCAGTGCTAAAAGGTTTGGAAACCACTGGAGTAGAACATCCTCAATGCTCCATAAATTTCATGGGGAAATCTCAGTTTCCCTTTCTAATATAAAATAACTTCATACTCTATGAAGAACACAGTAATTACCAACTAAAAATTCACTTTATGATTTATGCTTCAGATAATACAATATACTTTATCAAGTGTGGTGAGCTAAAGAGTGGTATTTTAGAAAGATTGTAACATAACATGAAATTAATAGTAGGTTTTTACCTGTTTGAAACCATTCATTTTCTTTTCTAGCTCCTCTGCTGTTTTGTCTAGTTCAAGTGATTGCTGCCTGAGAACTGCTGCATTCTTAAGAGTTTCCTTTGTGCTCTGCCTCAAAGAAGCACTTTCTTATGTTAAGAAATCAATACAACACATACAATAAGCAGACAAGTAAAAGGCTGAAGAGATTCACAGTTCAATCTGCAACCATGTTCGACAGAAGTGCTCACTTGGATTTAAGTCACTGAAATCAATGGAATTAAAGCCCTATTCAGGCGTTCGTCTCCCCATGGAGATGAACACATGAGGGGCTTCCCATGAGCGCACCCAGTTAGGCCCACACTCACTGATGACGTCACGTGTGTGTTAGCCCCACCCCTGCCATCCCTGTGATCAGCATTTGACTACAACAAGAATTGCTGAACAAAAGGAGAACCTCTCCCTATGATGACGATCCTGGAATATTCCAGGGTGGCAATCATGGGAAGAAGGGATCAGACTAATGCTGATCACAGGGAGGGCAGGGGCAGGGCTGACATATGCATGTCATCAGCAGGGGCAGGACTCATGGGAAACCCCGGCTTATGGTTCATCTTCACAGGGAGAAAAACGTCTGAACAAGGTTATACGAGGGTCAAAGTACAGACGAATTAGATCGATGTATGAAAACCTGTGCAGGCTCTTGGGTGGATACATAACTATCTCTACTTGTGACTTGAGGTTCACAGTCACTTGAATCTGTCCTCTGGAGAACTCAAAGGCTTACTCACTATTTTGTGGTATTTCAGTTGGTCCTAATAAACGTATTACCTCCTTTGGCTTTCAGACTTTTGTCTAATCAGCCAACATGGCTATCTACTATTTTTGGATGCTTTATAAGTAAGCATTTAATAATATGCTCTTTTATGGAGGCAAATAGAACAGTTTTAAGCCAAGCTAATATGTCTTACTTGTTTATGATTTGTGTTGACTACAGTGGTTATATATCCATGAGTGCAATCCTGTGTAACCTTGCACCGGTGTAACAGTAGATGCACCGGTGTAACAGCAGATGCACTGGTGTAAGTGCACTTACACTGGCATAAGTGCACTTACACCGGTGCATCTACTGTTACACCAGTGCAAAGTTAAACAGGATTCCGCTGCAAATCTATGAGAAGACGTTTTGTCCTTCGCCTCCAATTATAATGAGCTCCTCTAAGAGGTGAACGACATTGCAGCTACCTGGGTACTTTACTGAAGTAACATCTTGCAGCTATCAACATTTTAAAGTCACGAAGATAACAGAAGCTTCAATGTACATTTTCTTCTCAAAGAGACAATAGGTAATTTGAGTATGTGGATACATCTGTGATGCCCAGTAAGAAAGTGATTGAAATGGACCAGGTTCTGGAAAAAAACAAAGTGATCACGAATTAATCTCACTATGCATTTAGAGTCAAAAGTACTATATATTGATCTCAAAGGAATCAGTATAGGTAAGATCATTTTTTTAAAAAAAATGGAAAATGTGGCTAGGGAAGTACAATGGCTAAATACTAATGAGATACTAAAGTTTGAAACTGATACTTTCTGTTCTGCCTATCACTGATGACCGCACAAGGAGCTATCTCAGTTTGTGCCACATTCCATGATTTGTCACCTGTTGGGATATTCTTTCTCTTTAGACAATGGATAGATGTGCCTGTCCACTAAAGACAAACACTTCACACATCTGATGGACTCTAATCCATGAAAGCTTTTATTAAAATAAAGTTGTTAGTCTTTAAGGTGCTACAAGACTGTTGCTTTTGCTGCAACAAACTAACATGGCTACTGCTCTAGAAACTATTGGGTGTACCTCATTAAAGAGGTACAACTGTCCTGAGATTGTTCTTAACTCTGGATAGACATCTTGTGCTGTTCTTCCCAGGCATTGTTCCCCAATTCCTCCTTTATTATCAGAATCTTTTTTATTTTTGATTTGGGTCGCAATTTTCCTGGCGAGATTGTTGCCATGAGACCTTTTTGAAATACTGTATATTGTGAGCCTAAAATGGAACATGAGCCAAACAAGACTGTATCATGAGCAACGTGATGACCACGTGGCGTTCCTATGACAAGCCTGCCTGGACTGCTACCAGGAAAGGATTCCCAGGCCATGCTATGCCAAGGAGAAAAACCTGACCAGCACCCACCACTTTGCCAAGGCCAGGAACCTGGACGCTTACAGCATGTAGTCACTGCACCCCTCCCTCCGCCGATATGCTAAGTATGGTCCCGGGAGAAGACAATACAGACGGACCACCTTAAATGAATCATCCCGGACTCTCCAGAACATTTTCTGAACATTTTCAACAACCCTCAATGACTGGGACATTAAACCGATCACCCTCTTCCCCTTTCCTATTGTTTGTGTGTCATTTTACCCAAAGGTGTACTGAAGGTCCACTCAAAGTGCCGTTCACCCCTTTTCCTGTGTGCACAGTGCCCCAGGATATGTTTTGCCCTATATAAAGTAGGGTCACCCTGCCAGTCGCTCTCTTACTCTTGTGTTTTGGACTCTTACTCTTGTGAGCTCTCTGCTCTATCTTGTTCTCCTCCCCCCCCTTTGTGTCCCCCCCTCTCCTGCACAACACCCCCTCTCTTTGCCTTACTTCTCAGTTAGCCACTCTGTTGGTTTCTGTACCTAGTCTGTTCAGAGTCTTAGAGCCATTTATTTCTCCCTCCTCTTCTCATGCAGCACTAGTTGGAGCTCGAGCCATCACTACCCCCCCTCTCTTTCGCTATTACTGCAATCACAGACAACTCCAAGTAACGCACGTGTGTCCTCAAACTTATTTAAACGGAATTCTGGAAATTACGGACTCTGGTATAGTTGGTCTACTCGAAAAGATCCTCGCGCATACCCATTGCCATATTTAAAAGCTATTCCCCATAATAATAAAAGGCAATTCGGGTAACAAGATAGGTTGGTGCAGAAGCTTCTGCGTCAGCCCAGGGTGTCACAAACATGCCAAAAAGCATGTTCGCAACACCACGCAAGTAATCAGCACCAGCGGGATGGCCTGTGCTGTCCTGCTTGCACAGGTGCAAGCCCCAATCCACACCAGAGCAGGTAAGGGCCACCCAGAGCAGCACAGGGGCAAAGGTTCCAGGGGTTTAATGGGGCGTGAGGGGAGGGCAGGGGGTGGGAAGATCAGGTCCAGGAGGGGGATTGGAGGCAGTAGCGCATGCAAATGTCCCTTCATGGGGTTGAGCACCGCACCCTAGAGTCGGACACAACTGGACTTAAATGTCAAGGGATACCTTTAACTTTACTATACAGTATTTTATTTAAAGCAAGCTTAATTGGCATAGTAGAAGGTATGCTTTTACCTCGAAGCCCCATCACTTCAGCTTCTTTCTGTTTAAGTAGTTCAGACAATTTCCGAACTTTATTTTGGATTTCATCAAATTCTTTTTTTTCCTGGTAATATTCCTGGGCAACTGCAGTTTCTGAATATTTTGCTTGGTGCTGCCTGAAAGTCTCTTCATACTGATTCATGTAGTCCTTGTACATTTTCCTTTTACAATAACAAAATACATTGTCTTAGATGCTTTTTACCAGTTGTACAATTTTTTTGTAATTAACTGCCTTCTTAAAATACAACCAATTCTCACGACAAATGCCCACTTCAAACCATGGGGAATTTGGATGAATATTCAGACACATTGTATTTCATTAATTACTGCAATATAGCTATATGCAGTAACAGATTTTACTTTTTTGGGTTCCAAGATCACTGCAGACGGAGTCAGCAGCCATGAAATTAAAAGATGCTTACTCCTTGGAAGGAAAGCTATGGCAAATTTAGATAGCATAATAAAAAGCAGAGATATCACCATGCCAACAAAAGTTCGTATAGTCAGGGCGATGGTGTTCCCAGTAGCAATGTATGGTTGTGAGAGTTGGACCATAAGGAAGGCTGAGCGCCGAAGAATAGATGCTTTCGAACTGTGGTGCTGGAGAAGACTCTTGAGAGTCCCCTGGACTGCTAGGAGATCAAATCAGTTAATCCTAAATGAAATCAACCCTGACTGTTCCCTGGAAGGACAGGTACTGAGGCTGAAATTCAAATATTTTGGCCACCTAATGCGAAGAGAGGACTCTCTGGAGAAGACTCTGATGCTGGGAAAGATTGAAGGCAAAAGGAGAAGGGGAAGGCAAAGGATGAGATGGTTCAAAACGCCGATCTGTGTGTGCAACAAACAACAACAATCATGACCTGCAATGCAACAAACATGAAAATGAGCAAACTCAGGAAGATAGTGGAGGACAGGAAGGCCTGGCGGGATATGGTTCATGGGATCACGAAGGGTCGGACACGACTTAACGACTGAACAACAAAAGCTATATATTGGGAATTTTTCAAAACACCTGTATATTTTTTATTACTTTTCGGCAATGAAGTGTGGCTTATGGTAGTAACAGGTGCCATAAAACTGTCATTACACTTCAAGTGCAATTCTCCATGAAAAGTATGTTCTTGTTTTTCTGAAACAACATTTTCACATTCTTTACAGGGTAATAGATGGAATGGTTATAATAGTACTGTTTATGAAATTATTTTTAATATCAAAATAAGTGCAAATGTTCTTGCATACTTGTCTTTTTCTGTTATTTCTTGGCAGGTCTGGAGTTCCTTCTCTAAATATTCCTCATGTTTATTAAGAATCATGTATGCTCGTTTCCAACTAGGGCAACAAATTTTAAACTACATTAACTATTCGTTAAAACACTAACATTTCTAATACAAAAAGTAACAAAACCGTCAAAATAATTGATACTCCCCATTCTAGAGAAGTGAGATTTTTCTAGCACTTTTCTACTTGAGTTCTCTCTTCCTTTCACTGGTATATATTGTGATACGAGGACATCATGGTGCACTCTGAGGGACCTGTAGGATACCCTAGGCTAATGTTAACATTAGTTAGCAAGTGCGTCCTTAGTTAAAACTAGTGGATGTTTATCATTGATTTCAATTATTAGCTTGTAACCAGTGTGATATTCAATACTAGTCAAAATGGTAGAAATGTAATACAGTGGCCCCTCATTATACGCAGGTTTACCACCCACAGATTTGACCATCCGCAGATGGCAAACCCGTGTCCTCCATAACCGCAGGTGGCCTCCCCGCACCTCAGAAAAGTTCCAAGACGCGATCGGAAGCCTCTTCCAGTTTTCAGACACAACCTCCGATCACGTCCTGGCAGGGGCATAGCTACACCCCCACGGGGGGGCCACTAGCCGTGCACCCTGTGACATCACAAGCCCTGCCCATTGGGGGTGTGACGTCACAAGCCCCACCCATGGCGATGCGAAAGCACACACACGGCCTTTTAGGAGGATGCATGATTTGGGGCCGGGGGGGGGTGTTCTTCTTACCCGACGTTCGTCGTGCACCCCCCGGGCAGCGGACGCATCCTTCCTGGACCTTGCCTGCACTTTACAATACGCTAGAGAGGCTGTGTCTGCACAACCTTGCTGCAGCCTCTCTAGCTCCCCTAGTCTCGCTGGCTGAGCCCGGGGTGTGCACAAACTTTGGGTAAGAAAAACACACACACATCGGCGTTTTGAATCTTTTTTCTTAGGTAGCACAGAGCCTGGGAAGGTGGGAGGTCCAATCCTCTTGCCCTCCCAGGCTCCACGCAGCCTAAAAGCCGCAAAAAATGTTGGAGGGGGTGCATTGCTACTGCGACGCCACCAAAATTTGGCACCACCACCACGGCAGTGCACCCCCTCCAGAGCTCGACACCCCAACGCCCGGGGGCCCACCTAACAACACCAGTGCATCCTGGAGGTGTACTGAGGTATGGGGAGGTCTTTGCGGTGCCCTTACAAATGCTAGCATCCCGGGTTTCATGGTATCCGTGGGGGGGCCCTAGACCAGAACCCCCACGGATAACACAGGTAGGTTGTGACTTGTTATGCTGCAAAAATTTCATGAGTATGACAGTACTGTATTAATTCTAATGAACATTATGAAACTCATTAAGAGCTTGTGTAGTGTACATGTTAAGATACTATGCTGTAAACCAAGAAATCTCCAAATCTCAAGGTGGCCTTGCACAAGCCACTCTTCCCTCATCACCACCCCTCTGTAATATGGGGATAATAAAATTAACCTATCTTACAAAGTTGTTGTAAGATTAATGAGATATATGTGAAGCATTTTGAAGACTCCAATAATATTATCTTATTTCTATAATGAAATAAGTTGACACTTCCTCTTAATAGCTAAACATTAAACTACTGCTTGATTACAGAAATTACCCCAACTGTGTATTATAGTAATCTGTAAATTCAGAAATACACTTACAATATACTTACACATTACAGTTCTCCTTATTGCTACTGTTGCATTTGTGCAGGCTAACAATCACCTCATCATCCTTGTTAATATCTTCTTCTAAATGAAGTATTTCACTTTTTCTCTGAACAATATTTGCAGTGTATACTGAAAGAAATGTACCATTTATTCAGGGGCGTACGCTGAGTGGTGCCCTGGTGCGGAGGGCCCCAGGGCGCAAGGGCGGGAGGTGGTGCGGGGGGGCGGGAGGCTCCGGAGAGCGGGAAAAATTCAAATTTTTCCCGCTTTTTAGGGCTGATTTTCGGCGATTTTAAGGGGTTTTTAAAGGGGTTTTTAAAGTATGTATGCTTTGCGGCACTTAACTTGTATAGGAGCCTCCAGCGAAGCGATCGGCTGACTCTCTCCAGCGACGACGTTCTCTTCCAGGGGCGCAGATCGGCGATCTGAGATCGCTCCTCTGCAGCCCATGACTCGAACTGCTCATCGTAAGCTCATCCTTTGAGTTCACGCATGCGTGAATGGCTGTTTGCTATGCGCATGCGCGAACTCAAAGGAAGAGCTTACGATGAGCAGTTCGAGTCATGGGCTGCAGAGGAGCGATCTCAGATCGCCGATCTGCGCCCCTGGAAGAGAACGTCGTCGCTGGAGAGAGTCAGCCGATCGCTTCGCTGGAGGCTCCTATACAAGTTAAGTGCCGCAAAGCATACATACTTTAAAACCCCCTTTAAAAACCCCGAAAATCGGCCCAAAAAATCGGCAAAAAATTAGCATAGTTTATGCTAATTAGTTTTGGGGCGGGGCGGGGAGGACCGGGCCCCACCCGCAAAATCGGCTGGGTACGCCACTGCATTTATTTCATATAATATAGAAATTAAGATCAGAATAGCCCACTGTAACACAAACTGTGAACAAGTCCCATGATTAAGGCTGGAGTCTTGATCCAGCAACTTCTTATGGGTAGAGGAGCTCTGTAGTGCACATGGAGGCCCCCTGCCTTTTGGCTTGTTCCATTTGTTTCAGGAAGAGAGCAGATCCCCACAGTGGCGTTGCTCTAGGTGGGGCGGAGCTCTAAGTTCCGCTGCGCCCTGACCCACCGTTACACACCCGCACGAGGCAGCCCTGCCCCCTCACCATCGGAGCCTTTCAGGGAAGCGAAAGCAACGCGCAGGAGACAGCTCCGAAGGCGAGGGGGCAGGGCTGCCTCTTGCGGGTGTGTAACGGTTGGGTCAGGGTGCAGTGGAACTTAGAGCTCCGCCCCACCTAGAGCAACGTCACTGGATCCCCGTCTTCCTTTGAGTAGACATTTCTTTGGTCAAAGATAGTCAGATTAGCTTACAGACTACAGCCTGCATCACATGCAGGTTCCAGAAGTGTGCAAATGCCAAGCAATAAGGATAATGCGAGTTTGCAGGTCACTGAAAGTAAGAGGAAAACTTCTAGGTAGGAGGCAAGTGCACTGGAAGTGCAGAAATGTCTGTTTAGGTTTGGGTGTGCATGCTTTTTCCTAGCTACCAAGAGAAGGCTGACAAGCAGATTAGTTGGCTGTCTGACTGCAGGCTGGCTAGCATGATATCCTTTTCCCTATTAGAAAATAGACACAGGAACATTTGTCAGCTGCAAGAACCCACAATCCTGAGCAGAGAGGACTATCAAGGGTTGGGAAGTCCCTGCTTAATCCTTAGCCCTCAGGTTGTTTTAATACTGAACACTGCCCTCCCCAGTTTCTTCCTCTGAGGGAAAAGATACAGGAACCTTTTCCTTTGGGGGAAATAGCCCAAGGAGAAAGGGTCAAATTGTCCCCCTCCCTTGTTGCTCTCATGGCTGCTTTTGCTAAAAACTGACTGGAAGTTACATGTAATTGTGCCTTCATAGTGACAGCAAGTATTTGGAAACGTGTTTCATCAGAAAGCCAAGATTGGCTGAGGTTCCCTTCTGGATCTACAATTGGGTTTACTGCTTTATAGTGTGAGAACTGGTCCTGAGAGAAGATAGGGAAAGCAAGGTATTTAGCTAGACCACCAACTAATCTGCACAATCCCCATCTACTTGTTGAAAGAGGATTCAGTCTCTAGGAGGCAGGGGGTCAGTAGACAGGCAGGCCTAAGAGCAATGTGATGATAGCAGGCATGTACATGAGGCAAAGCTGCTGTAGTTTTGAAAATGAGAAAAAAATATTGAGTCATGGCGCAATCCTCACTAAGTTTAGAGCGGCTGAGCGCGTGCTCTGCGGCTCTAAACTGTCGTAAACATGCTGTAAATAAAGCACGTTTGCGACAACTCAGGTGTAAGCCGCCGCGGAGGCCGTCACAGCTCACATCCCCAGCGGACCAAACCTGTGCCAGACGACCCAGGTAAGGCTTAGGCCACTCAGCGCAGGGGTGGTGCTGGGTGGGAGGGGGACCATTGGCCTGCCCGGGCTGGGAGGGGGTAGGGATATTGGCGGCACGGCCCGCCAATATCCTATGCCCATTGCCAGCCCGGGTCGGCCTTACGTGGCCTCCCCGAATGTACACCAGGTCTGGACCTGGCATACATCCGAGGAGGCCCATAGGGCCCTGGCTGGCTTACACCCTGGGAAGGGGGACAAACGTCCCCTTCTCCCAAGGTGCTCCCGGGCTGCCCCGGGGCAGCCTTGGATGGCCATTGGATACAGCGGCTGGCCCGTTAGGCCAGTCACGTATAGTTAGGCAGGATTGGGCTGCCCGCCCAGAATAGGATACATCCAGAGGAGATCCAGGGGTATAAAATGGCAGCCATGCATAGCATGTCTCTCAACTATGACACTATGCTCTTGGTGTAATATATGATTAGTCATTTCTCCTCCAGGCGTAATTGGACCTACATATTAATTTTTTTAAAACCTTAGTGTTCGCAATCTGATCTTGCTTGGGTCTTATCATAGGTGTGATATTGGAGGACTAATGGGCTGAAATATAATGTATTCAGGATTCTGAATATAAAGACTACTCACTCTGTATCTGTTGTCTCACATGTTCCTTAGCATAAGATGTCTGTTCAAACTGAAAAACTGAATATACATATAAATATTTTAATGTTAATATTATTGTCAAATCAGATATTAAACATGAAGATAATCCATATTTTAAAAGACAACTCAATAACTTGAACATTGGTTTTATTCCAAAATTTACCGCATTCAAATATTTAGGCAAATTTCTTTTAAGACAATGTATTGTAGTGAACAGCCTGCCCCCAGACGTGCACTGGCGGGCCAAAGCTATTCACTTTGCAGGGAAGCTGGAACCCTTCGGTGGGGCACAAATGCAAGGCCACGCCACCAAACAGGCTTCACTTTCCTGAACACTCCTGAAACAAGGAGAAAGTACAACTGCTCTTGGCCAGAGAGTCAGTAAGAGTAGAAATTGTGCCACCAGCTGAGAACCTCTTGACTTCCCCAGGGCTCAGCTCCCTGGAGGGCCGCAGAGTTAAGACGTTGGTAGCCACTGGACTCCCTGCATACAAGGGCAGTCAGTGGCACCAGGCAAAATACGAGAATGGTAGCGTTTATGGCTTCAGGCTAGGCTATCAGGATTCAGGTTGTTTTAATACTGAACACTGCCCTCCCCAGCTACGTTTCTTCCTCTGAGGGAAAAGATACAGGAACCTTTTCCTTTGGGGGAAATAGCCCAAGGAGAAAGGGTCAAGGAGACGGAGGTGTCTTCAGGTTCCCAAGAAACACACCAGGTTAAAAAGAATGATGGTTTATTTTAGACTACGCAAAATCAGCATGGATAGAACGTACATGAGCAGTAAAACTGCAAGCATATTAGGCATAACGAACCAGATGGAAAATAAAAGCACAAAAACAACAAAGAATAACTCCTGCACTAAACATTTGGTATCCTAACATTCACCAAGATGTAACGAAAGATGTTGCAAGGCCCTCAGCCGTTTGCCAGGGCTGAGAGATGGCATCAGAGCACAGACAGGGAGACTAGCTCCAACAAAGAAGTTAGAGAAGTGACAAAAATGGTTCCCCCCAAGGGGTAGTTAAATAGAGAATTTGAAAGCATATGATTGACACAGGTAAGATGACCAATCAGGTACAGCCGGGTGGGTCATCTCATGACCGATGACCTCACTCCTCCTTGGCCCCCTCTCCACCGGAGAAGTGCGTGATGTTCCCAACAGGTGCAGCAAAATAATGAGGGAAGAAGAGCATTATCATATTCACATACAGATAAGAGGAACTAACAAGCACCAGTCCCAGGGATGGTACGACTCCCCAAGGTCGCTGGCCACCTGCCAATTACCAAGGCTCTGCTACCAGGCAGAGAGAGAGAAGAAAGCTGTGCTTAGAAATCCAAAATGGAGACAGAACCAAAGTTTGAAAGTTAGACTAACTCTACATGTATCAGTTCCCCCACCAACTGCTTTCCCCCGGTAACCCTCCACCTCCAAGCCACTTTCCCTTCTGCAGGGTTTCAGATGCATATTTGCCTCACAAGCATTCATCTAGAACTGTGCAGAGAAGGAAAACTTGAGGGGGGCTGCAATGGAAAAACGGGCAGTTTCGAGAAGTTAAGCAACACCCTCTGCCACTTCGCTATACATTCTTCCTCTCAAAGTACATTTGGTTAGAAGAAGAAGCTGTTCTGGGTTTTACTATCGAAAGGTTGGCAGTTCGAATCCGTGACGGGGTGAGCTCTCGTTGCTTGGCCAGCTCCTGCCAACCTAGCAGTTCCAAAGCATGTTAATGCGAGTAGATAAATAGGTACGCTTGCGGGAAAGTAAACAGCGCTCTGTGTTCCAGCCGCATGCTACGCGCTGCGGCAAGGAGAGTCATGCCGGCCACATGACCACGGAGGCATCTTTGGACAACGCTGGCTCTTCGGCTTTGAAATGGGGATGAGCACCACACCCTAGAGTCGGACACGACTGGACTTAATTTTCAGGGGTCACCTTTACCTTTTTATACTAAACTACAAATACTATACAGCATTTATAGTTTAAAATTATACTATACTATTTATGCGTAATATGTAATTTGACCCTGTGTAACCCTGTCTTGATCCAGTAACACAGCTCCCCATGGGGAAGAGGAGAGTCTCGTTTGTTATGAATAGCAGGGCCAAGAGTCCTGTGCACTCACTAACTGGCAATGGCATTTGAGTATAACCCAGACTTCCTCCCTCACATGAACGTGTATGATAGAGACAATGAATTCAAATGAACAGAAATGTTAGGGTACTGAGGTTGAAGAAATGAGGGTTCTGTTTCATAGCTTGATTTCAAAGTCGAACTCTAGACATCACTATAATCCATTATCATACCAAGCTGTAGCAGCAGCTTGTCCAAGTTGCTGAAGACACTGTCATTCATTTTGTAACCTACATTAATAAAAGGGGGGGGGGGAGGAAAAAATATAAACTCACAATTGTGCACTAAATAACCCACTGACACAAAAAGAAAATTGCAGATAAATGAAAAGTTGAAGTACAGTGCCATCCCCTCTCCTCCCTCTAATGTCCCTGCACCAGCATTCCAGGCTATATTCGCTCAGAGGGTGACAATACCTCTACAAAAACGTGCAGATGAAACTTTCATGCAAAAGAGAAAAATTTTGAATCTACATCAGCAGAATGATGTAAACTCACTTTCCATCCACTTTCTTTTTTCTCACATTTACTTTTGTTTAAGTTTTCATAGTCCACTACAACCCATCAAGCTACTACTATTGAATTTCCATTCACTATTTCATGTCACCTTTTACACAGCTTTTCTTCACTACTGAAATAGCAGGCAGCCCAGGTACCGAAGTTCCGGCACAGCAATGCAGCAGGGCCAGTGCGGGCTGTGCTGCATCCTGCATGGGAATTTTGCAGACTGGAGGTCTCCTTGGGGTAAGGGAACATTTGTCCCCTTGCTCCGGGGAAAACCCCAGCCCTCGCAATGGGTCTACTCGAACCTGTGCCAGCCATATGGCTGGCGCAAGTCTGAGTGGATCCATGTCAGTGGATCAGGCTCGAGAAGAGGGATTGGATGCGGCACGCACCAGCACCGCCAATCTCATCCCCTCCCGGGCCCGATCCACCAATCCCCCTCCCCATGGCCCTTCCCCCGCCCCATCCCACCTCCAAGCTGCTCAGCATGGATCTCACTTGCTGCTCCTTCTGCCAGTGCACACAAGCCAGCACAGGCCTTCGCGCCAGGGCCAGTAATGGCTGTGCTGTTGCAAAGGGCTTTATGGCACTTTTGCAGCAGCAAGTATTGGTGCAGCACACGCTGTGCCGGTGCTTGTATAGGGTAGGATTGTGCCATTAATTGTCAGTTTTATATGAAATACTCATTGTAACTTTCACTATTCTTTTTATAATTACACCATACTGTAATTACACCATATTGTTTTGCATGTGGAATAAAGGAAGTAAAATCACCATTTCCACCTGCTAGTGCCTTTTTAAGCTGAATTGTGCCATTTCCCTGCACAGTCAAACACCAACTGCCATAGGAGAAAGAGGAGAAGAAGCGAGAGAGGCATATTCCCCTTCTTTACATTTGCATTATACTAATATTTAGAAAAAAGACTGTAAGCTGCCGGGGGGGGGGGGGCAACCACTACCTCTTAGTTCAGTTCACATTCCAGTGAACTATCTAGTAATATTGGATTCTTTTCCTGGCTGGTTTCAATTAATTAATGAGTCTGATCAGGCATTGCAAGCTTTCTGATGTTTATGCTTTATGATGACACTATATTAATAGTAGTTGCTATGCTCTGATCTTCTGGGTCTTCTCAAATTCTTATCCTGATCATTATGATCCTTGAATAATCAATCGGAAGGAAATGACAGTTACATTTTACCTGTAAGTATGATACTATGTTTCTAGAAGTGAGTACTGGAAGTCTCCTTTCTGCAAAACAGGAGAATTTTTAAGAGATTCTCATCAATTTAAACTGAAATTTCTACATTGATGATGATAGCAGTAGTCCTACGCTTTTCTGATTAAAAGCCCAAAATAGCTTACAAAAACTAAAACAACTAAGTTACGAACAACACAAAATACATTAGTAAGGTTAAAAGCAGTAGTAGCAAAGTCAAAAATATATATATAAACTAGAATTAGTTCATATCAAAAAACTAGCCGAAGTGTCAACTCAAGATAAACCCGAGTTCAAGCTCGTTGTCACGTTGTCAACTATGCTGATGAAATTTGACATTTGCCTCAAAGTTTGAAATTAGTAAGTACCAATGTTGCAAATCAGAGGTGCATCTCTCAGTTGTAACCATTATTATGTGAAGATTGGACTCTAGTATATGCCAAATTTAAGCCAGTCCAGAAGCTGACTTGGTTTTCATTTGTATAAAATACTGTACCAGGATTTGGCACATACGCAGCAAGAAGTTCTGCTGCACATATGCAAAATACTGTACATTCTCCTCACCGAGTGACCCATGAATGTAAGTAGGAAAGGTCTCTTGCAGGTACCAGGAGCCAGGATGGTGTAGTGGTTTGGGAGTCGGACTTAGACCTGGAAGATCCAGGTTCAAATCCCCGCTCAGCCACGAAGCTTCCTGGGTGACCTTGGGCCAGTCACTATTTCTCAGCCCCACCTACCTCACAGGGTTGTTGTGAGGACAAAAAGGAGGGGAGGAAATATGTACACCACTCTGAGCTCCTTGGAGGAAGGGCGGTATAAAAATGTGAAAAATAAATAAATAAATTACCATAGGTCAGGCATATACCCTGGAAGCCTCACCCCATCCTACAAAGAAAAACTCAGTACAAAGAAAATGATACTCTGAAAATGATCCCAAACAGGCTGTGGCGCTTCATTTGTTGCAGGATGATCATTGAGGATCATTGAGGATGATGATCATGAAAATGATCATTGAGGATGGTTGGCTTTCATTTATTGCTATTAATAATACTAACAACAATACTACTGAATATATCGCTAAAATAATATAAATGAATCGTAACTAATATGACTATATACTAACTAATAATATTTAATAGTAATTTAATTTTGCTATGTAAACCAGTTTGTGAACTACTTTTTGTTGAAAGTAGTTTGCTGAAACTACTTTTTGTTGAAAGGCTTTTTGTTGTAAATATTCTTAATAAAATAATAATAATAATAATAATAATGATGATGATGATGATGCTTCATTCTATTAGTCTGTGAAGTTAGCCACCTTGACTGCTTCAGGTGGGAACTAGAAAGAATATTCCTACTAAACCAAACGTGAAAAAGATAAGGGGAAAAAAAGTATCTTGGTCCACACCATGGGGAAGGTAACCAGTTTAAGATGTTATCTTTCAGCCCCATTTAATCGCCTCTTTCCCCCCCCCTTTTAAGCACCCCAAGGAGACGTTTCATGGGGTTAGAGCGTGTCTTAAGCAAAGGCTGCCTGCCAACTTGCAAGCAATTTGATCCGCCGCAGCCCCTGAGGCGGCTCCGTGCCTGGCTGAGGTGGCGCGTTGCCGCCACCCGCTCTGGAAAAAGGCGGACTGCTGTGCTGGGGTCTCCCGCTGCCGCAGCTGCTCCGACGTCAGGGGAGTGAGTGCCACACGACGGCTGTTCCTCTCCCTCAGGTTTTAACGGCGCCAGAGGGCTGCGAGAGGGAGAGGGACGGTCCGTCGCGCGGCCATTGGGCTGTGGCGCCCAGGAAGAAGACGGCTCCGCAGTTGTCGCAGCAGTGGGACAGGCGGCTCTCCTCCTCCCTCACCTCTCCCTGTCAGGCGCTACGGAGCAGACGCCATTGCCGAGGAAAGGGCGGGAAAAGGTTTCGCGCGCTCTGAGGCGGCTCCCGCGGGCCTGAAGCAGTCCTGATGAGGGTTCAGCCGCTTTCCCAGCTTTAAGCGGTCGGGTTTAGGCTGGGGGTGGGAAGCGAAGGGGCGCCGTCGGCCGCCTTTCCAGGCCTGGGTGGACGGGGAGAAGGGCCACGAAGAAGCACAAGATGAGACCCGACGCCGAGAAGGGGGAGGATGCTTTGAAGGAGACGCGACCGATTGTACTAAATAAAATCAGGGGAGTAACAAACAACAGCAAGGATTTGTCCCCCCCCCCCCGTCCCCAGGGTGCAAAGCGCGAGTTGCCGCGTTTGCACAGAAAAGTATGCACAAGCTGGAGGGAGAAGAAACTGAAAAGTTCTGTGAATCTGGAAAGCTGACACGCCGCGCGCCACATTTATTATTTGGCTGACCCTGTCAGTTCTATTCAAATGGACCAGCTGCTGGGCCACGGATGAGGCTGCCACTTATTTCAAGACCCTCCCTTGCTTACAGCTGGGGCTGCTGCTGCCTCTTGTCTCGCCAGGGCGCCTGTGCTTTTGGCAAAGGCAGAAACTCAGCAGATGACACGTGTTTTTGCAGTCAGCAGGCACTGAACTGCCAATAAACTTTGGACAAAGGCTGTGTGTTGGGGGTCAACTTTGCAAGTCATGGAATAGGCAATCAAGAGGACTGGAGCACCTTCTTTACGAGGAAAGGCTACAATGTTTGAGGCTTTTTAGCTCTGAAAAAAGGCAATGGGGGGGGGGACACACATACTTGTCACACAGCTGATAAAGGCACAATGACTTTCCAAGAAAAATGTGGCAACTTTTAGCTGCAGCAGGGCAGACTTGTCAATGTTTCTGTATAAACTACATCTTCGTACAATTGATTAAGGTTAAGCCAAGGATCAATCTCAGAACCTCTGTCAGTACTGTAAGTCTATCTCTCTTCAAAGACAATACAATGAACCATCAATTGAATGGACTAATAGGGAGAAGAACCTTAACTGAGAAGATGTATCGGGCTCAGCAGGATGCAAACTGAAACATTTGAATAGGGATCTAGGAGAGGGGTGGCAAACTTATGGCACACGTACCCAAGGTGGTACGTGAAAACATTTTGTTGGCACACAGCATGCAGTGCCTCCCATTGATTCTTTAATCCCCACTTGTAGTGAATAAATAAATATCTTAGATTGTGAGCCCTGTGGGGACAGTGAACCATTTGATTTATTTTACTATGTAAACCGCTTTGTGAATTACTCTTGTTGAAAAGCTGTGTATAAATATTATTATTGTTAATAATAATAATAATTATTATTATTATTATTATTATCATTACTGTCAAATGAAGCAGTAAATTGGTTTTCTAAACAGACTTCTTTAAGAATGCTTTCAAGCATTTTGTTCTTTCTCCATTAAAAATTGTGAAATACAAATATAATAATAAATAATCTTCTGGTCAAAATTCCCATAGGCATGCAAGAGAATATTTTACAAGATTATCGCTAATTTATTTTAATTGTTTATTCAATTTATATCTCGCCTTTCTCCCTGAAGGGCACTGTTATTGCTGTTGTTATTGTTGTTGATAACCGTATTTGTTCATGCCACATTTGTTGTTGTTGTTCAGTCGTTAAGTCGTGTCCGACCCTTCGTGATCCCATGAACCATATCCCGCCAGGCCTTCCTGCCCTCCACTATTTTCCTGAGTTCGCTCATTTTCATGTTCGTTGCATCGGTGATGCTGTCTAACCATCTCATCCTTGGCCTTCCCCTTCTCCTTTTGCCTTCAATTTTTCCCAGCATCAGAGTCTTCTCCAGAGAGTCCTCTCTTCGCATTAGGTGGCCAAAATATTTGAGTTTCAACCTTAGTATCTGTCCTTCCAGGGAACAGTCAGGGTTGATTTCATTTAGGATTGACTGATTTGATCTCCTAGCAGTCCAAGGGACTCTCAGGAGTCTTCTCCAGCACCACAGTTCAAAAGCATCTATTCTTCGGCGCTCAGCCTTCCTTATGGTCCAACTCTCGCAACCATACATTGCTACTGGGAACACCATCGCCCTGACTATGCGAACTTTTGTTGGCATGGTGATATCTCTGCTTTTTATTATGCTGTCTAAGTTTGCCATAGCTTTCCTTCCAAGGAGTAAGCGTCTTTTAATTTCATGGCTGCTGTCTCCGTCTGCAGTGATCTTGGAGCCCAGAAAAGTAAAATCTGTTACTGCTTCCATTTCTGCCCCTTCTATTTGCCAGGAATTGATGGGACCAGATGCCATGATCTTAGTTTTATTAATGTTGAGTTTCAAGCCAACTTTTGCACTCTCCTCTTTCACCCTCATCAAGAGGCTCTTTAGTTCTTCTTCACTTTCTGCCATTAGGGTGGTATCGTCTGCATATCTGAGGTTGTTGATATTTCTCCCGGCAATCTTGATTCCGGCTTGCGATTCATTCAGCCCTGCATTTCTCATAATGTACTCTGCATATAAGTTAAATAGGCAGGGTGACAATATACAGCCTTGCCGTACTCCCTTCCCAATTTTGAACCAGTCGGTTGTTCCATGGCCGGTCCGAACTGTTGCTTCTTGACCCGCATACAGGTTTCTCAGGAGACAGGTAAGGTGGTCTGGTACCCCCATCTCTTTAAGAATTTGCCACAGTTTGTTGTGATCCACACAATCAAAGGCTTTTGCGTAGTCAATAAAGCAGAAGTAGGTGTTTTTTTGGAACTCTCGTGCTTTCTCCATGATCCAGCGCATGTTGGCAATTTGATCTCTAGTTCCTCTGCCTCTTCGAAACCCAGCTTGTACGTCCGGTAGTTCTCGGTCCACGTACTGCTGAAGCCTAGCTTGTAGGATTTTGAGCATAACCTTGCTAGCATGTGAAATGAGTGCAATTGTGCGATAGTTTGAGCACTCTTTGGCACTGCCCTTCTTTGGAATTGGAACGTAAACTGACCTTTTCCAATCCTTTGGCCACTGCTGAGTTTTCCAAATTTGTTGGCATATTGAGTGCAGCACTTTCACAACATCATCATTTAGGATTTTAAGTAGCTCAGCTGGGATATTATCATCTCCACTAGCTTTGTTGTTAGTGATGCTACCTAAGGCCCACTTGACTTCACTCTCTAGGATGTCCGGCTCTGGGTCAGTGACCACACCAGCGTGGTCATCAGGAACATTCAGATCTTTCTTGTATAGTTCTTCTGTGTATTCTTGCCATCTCTTCTTAATCTCTTCTGCTTCTGTTAGGTCCTTGCCTTTTTTGTCCTTTATCATGCCCATCTTTGCACAAAACGTTCCCTTGATATCTCCAATGTTCTTGAAGAGATCTCTAGTCCTCCCCATTCTGTTGTTTTCCTCGATTTCCTTGCATTGTTCATTTAAGAAGGCCTTCTTATCTCTCCTTGCTATTCTCTGGAACTCTGCATTCAGTTGTTTATATCTTTCCCTTTCACCTTTGCTTTTTGCATTCCTTCTTTCCACAGCTATTTGTAAAGCCTCATCTGACAGCCACTTTGCTTTCTTGCATTTCTTTTTCTTTGGGATGGTTTTAGTTGCTGCCTCCTGTACAATGTTACGAACTTCCGTCCATAGTTCTTCAGGCACTCTGTCTACCAGGTCTAATGCCCGAAATCTATTCTTCACCTCCACTGTATACTCATAAGGGATATGGTTTAGGTCATATCTGACTGGTCTAGTGGTGTTCCCTGCATTCTTCAGTTTAAGCCTGAATTTTGCAATAAGAAGCTCATGATCTGAGCCACAGTCAGCTCCAGGTCTTGTTTTTACTGACTGTATAGAGCTTCTCCATCTTTGGCTGCAAAGCACATAATCTATCTGGTTTTGGTATTGACCATCTGGTGATGTCCATGTGTAGAGTCGCCTCTTGTGTTGTTGGAAAAGAGTGTTTGCTATGACCAGCGTGTTCTCTTGACAGAACTCCGTTAGCCTTTGCCCTGCTTCATTTTGCGCTCCGAGGCCAAACTTGCCTGTTGTTCCGTTTATTTCTTGATTTCCTACTTTAGCATTCCAGTCTCCTATGATGTAAAGGACATCTTTTTTGGGTGCTAGTTCTAGAAGGTGTTGTAGGTCTTCATAGAACCGGTCAACTTCATCTTCTTCGGCATCAGTGGTTGGGGCATACACTTGGATTACTGTAATGTTGAATGGATTGCCTTGGATTCGAACTGAAATCATTCTGTCGTTTTTGAGGTTGCACCCCAGTACTGCCTTTCCCACTCTTTTATTGACTATGAGGGCTACTCCATTTCTTCTAAGGGATTCATGCCCACAGTAGTAGATATGATGGTCACCTGACTTAAATTCGCCCATGCCCGTCCATTTTAGTTCGCTGATTCCCAAGATGTCAATGTTCAATCTTATCATCTCATTTTTGACCACATCCAGCTTGCCTTGATTCATAGACCTCACATTCCATGTTCCTAAGCAGTATTGCTCCTTGCAGCATTGGATTTTCCTTTCAACCTCAGACACATCCACAGTTGGACGTCCTATTGGCTTTGGCCCAACCGCTTCACTCTTTGTGGGTCTACTTGGAATAGTCCTCCGCTCTTCCTCAGTAGCATATTGGACACCTTCCGACCTGAGGGGCTCATCTTCCGGCGTCATATCTTTTAGCCTTTTGGTACTGTTCATGGGATTTTCTTGGCAAGGTTACTGGAGTGGGTTGCCATTTCCTTCTCCAGTGGATCACTTTTAGTCAGAACTCTCTGCTACGACCTGTCCGTCTTGGGTGTCCCTGCACGGCATAGCTCATGGCTTCATTGAGTTACGCAAGCCCCTTCGCCACGACAAGGCAATGATCCATGAAGGAGTCATGCCACATACAAGCATGAAATTGTTTCCTCTAAGCTTGTAGAAGCTGGCACACACCCCCAATCTGATGTCCCAGACAGTTGCCTGAGTCACCTGCCCCTAAATCTGGCCCTGAGTATCACTCATGGAGTTAACTATGCAAAGGCTAGCACAGGAATGTGTGCAGGACTTATATAAGGCATTATGAGAGTATCTTTTTACTCTCATAATTTACCTTTTTACTTTCACTCCCTGTCCATAGCAGTATTATAAAGTCAAGCCAAAAAGATTTCTGATCCTAGTATCGGTCTTTTTATTATCATCTCAGCATATTGTACTCACATTGGGATGTCAAATGTACTGCCCCAGAGATTGTCATAAGACATAATGCTTCGAGACACTGACCAACTAACTGGAAGCACTAAAAATAGCCCTTCTTTGTTTTCTGAATGAATCTCTCTCTCTCTCTCTCTCTCTCTCTCTCTCTCTCTCTCTCTCTCTCTCTCTCTCTCACACACACACACACACACACACACACACACACACCATTTTCTCTAGTACTTGTAGAAAAGCAATGAAGATGCTCCATCTACTGGAGAACCTGTGCAGCATATCCCCAAGCAAACTCTGTATGAGTCATAAATACACAGAAAATTGCTCTTATGCTTTACGCATTACTATTTTCAATACTATTTTCAATATTCTATTTATATTTGTAAAATAATCCCTGGTTTCCATCTATATCCAAATAATGCAGTCATTGGTGGAATTGAATTGTCTGTAAAAGAAATTAATTTTGAGCGCAATCCCGCTCAAATTTAAAATGGCGGAGCGAGCGCTCCACTGTTCCAAGCCACTGCAAATGTGCCGTAAAGCACATTCGCAATGACTTTCGAGTAAGGGTGACTGACGCGGAAGCCAGCCACCCTCACTTCACTGCCGGATCGTCCCCGCGGCTGCCGGAGAAGGTAAGTGCAGTACCGGCGAGAGTGGGGGCGGTCCAGGCGGTGAGGGAGGCAGGCCATTGGCCAAGCCAGGGCGGGCGAGGATAGTGGCCAGCATATCCCCGTTCCCAGGCCAGCTCCACCATTACATTGCCTCCTCAGACTTGCGCCAGCTACATAGCTGGCGGAAATCTGAGGAGGCCCATTGGAGCCTCCCTGCGTTACACCGGGGTTACACCCTAACCCTTCCCCCGAGTAGACCGAGTAGACCTAGAGGAACGGGGATAGGATCCGGTGGGCGGCCTAGGCCACCTGTCAGATACTTACACAGGATTGGGCTGCCCGATATTTTTGTTGGATTTGTAGTCTGCCCCATTCCCAGTGTTTAGAACAGGTATCAAATAAGTATCAAATATCAGGAAGATAGTGGAGGATAGGAAGGCCTGGCAGGATATGGTTCATGGGATCACGAAGGGTCGGACACGACTTAACGACTGAACAACAACAACATCATGCCTCTGCAATTTTGTGATCCTATTACTCTCAAGTAACACACTCAAATAATAAGATTACAGATTTCAGAGATGGATGTAATCTGCAGATAATGTGATTGAATACTATGTAACTAAGCACAAGGGTTTCCTTTTATGTTGGTTCACTATAGGTCCCTTAAGCGTAGGTGCCTTAAGCGTAACGTTTTTCAATGCGTTATTCTATTTAGATTTGCAAAATAATTCTTTGTTTCAGTCTAGTCTTACAGCTCAATCCTATGCATAATTACACAGATGTAAGTCCCATTTTGTTCAATGAAGTTTACTCCCAGTCCCAGGTAAGTGTGCATAGAACTGCACTGTTACAGCCCAGCGCAGTTCTATGGGCTTCGGCTGGCAGTGGAACGCGTGTTTCGCTGCTCTGGTGACTGTAAAACACTTTCCGGCAGTGTGCTGAGTAGCGCACTGCTGGGACATCAGTGGGAAGGCAGAGCCTTCCAAAGGCCAGAGCCTTCCCGCATGCGTCGTTGGCTCTCTTGCCACTCGCCAGAGCAGGTAAGACAGCAGGAGAGGCAGGACAGGTGGGGGGGAGGCGGAATGGGGCGGCCACGGAAGAGGGCAAAACTAGGCAGGGAGAGGGCGTAACGGGGGGAGGGAAGGCTGCGGGAGGGGATGGATCCAGCCGCTATGGCGTGCACTGGATCCTATTCCCCTTTCCTGCAGCCTCCCTGCCCCCTTTCTCTCCTCAGACTTGTGCATGAGACTTGCGCCTTCTCAGACCTGGCTCAGGTCTGAGGAGACCCATTGTGAAGTGAGAGGCTTATGCAGGGGTAAAAGGATTTAAATTCCCTTTCCCTGCTGAAGCCTCCAGATCTCTCTCTCTCTCTCTCTCTCTCTCTCTCTCTCTCTCTCTCTCTCTCTCTCTCTCTCTCTCTCTCTCTCTCTCACACACACACACACACACACACACACACACACACACACAGGATACAGCATGCCCCAGAGGTGAAACAAGGGTGGAGCGAAGGCAAGTAGTTCTGCAAGACTCCGTTACACTGGAGTCAGCGGCCCCTCCCCCTTGCTGTTGGAGCCATTCCGGCAGCAACAGGGGAGTGTCCTGTGTGTTGCCTTTGCTGCCAGAATGGCTCTAACAGCAAGGGGGAGGGGCCGCTGACTCCAGTGTAACGGAGTCTTGCAGAACTACTTGCCTTCGCTCCACCCTTGTTACACCTCTGGCATGCCCTTTTTGGCACGGCTGCAGCAACAGAGGGAGGAAAAGGATAGGATTGGGCCCTTAATGTAATACTTTTGGGGATGGAGTTGCAGCACTTTGAGATTGATGTTAAAAGTAGCAATAGGGTCCTTACCTAAATTAGGATCTTTGCTACTGTTGCCAACTTGTTTCTATGAAAGTATTGAGTCTTGACTAGATACTTGTCATAGCTAGTCAACAACAAAAGATTTTGTGATTACTGTATTTGTTTTTTGCTACTGTGGTCATTGATGAACTGCAGTTGCCAGGGAATGGTAAATCTCCTTCCCTAGGAGCTTGCAAAAGAAGGCTGTTCTGGTATCTGTCAAGGATCTCATCCAATATTATGTGGAAGTTGGAATGAATGAGAGTATCAATGGGGTCAATTCAACACATTTTCTTTTCCTAAATGATCTGAAAGTTGTGCCTCCAGGATCTTATGCAATGTCACACAGGGATGTAGCTATTGGACCATGTGTAGTTGTGCTTGATTCGTATTATTTTTTATTTGTATAGCACTTAAAGGGCCCAATCCTATCTAACTTTCCAGTGCCGATGCGACTGCAATGCAGCCCCCAAATAAGGGAACAAATATTCCCTTACCTTGAGGAGACCTCCGTAACTGCCCCCACCATCACAGGGTGCAGTGCACGTATGGCTGCATTAGTGCTGGAAAGTTGGATAGGACTGGGCCCAAAATGTACTTACATTTTGAGGGTAGGTGTAGTGTAGCAGCTAAAAGACTGAGCTGCAAATCAGGGCATCCCCATTTAAATCTCACCTCTGCCATGAATCCTTAGGTGGCCTTAGACAAGTCCCTCTCAGCCTCAGTTCCCAGTTATAATATGGGGGTAATAACATTTCCGGCGAGGCCTAAAAACCTTCTTGTTCAAAGAAGCTTTCTGAACCCTTGCCTTTTTAACATCCTGCTGGTACAGGTGGGGTGCTGCTGTTTTTATGTTCTTGTTCTAATTGTAATCTTTTTAAACTGATTTTTAGATACTGTTTTTATTAATTTCCGTTAATTGTTTTTACTGTTTTAAAATGTAACTAATTTTTGTATTATACTTTTTGCACTGTATTTTCTTTTTGTTGTTAGCCGCCTTGGGTCCCTTTGGGGAGAAAGGCGGGGTAAAAATACTGTAAATAAATAAATTTACTTGCCTTACAAGGTTGTTGAAGGAATTACATTAAAATAACACACGTGAAGCACTGTGCACACTCAGATAGCACTATACAAATGTTAAGTATTATTATTGTTTTCACAATGAAGGTGAAAGTATCCTCTCTGATATTGTATCCTCTCTGATATTGTAAGGGAACCCAGGTTGCACTTGCATGCTGCTTTCTTAGCACACAGAAATGTTGTTCCTTCATTGCTAGCCTGGAGTACAAAGAAGAATGAGACAGATAGTTTAAGAAGAAGGTAGTTTAACAGCCCAATAATTGGGCTCTTCTGCTGGTGGAACAAGCATTCTGCCAGAGAATACTGCCGTACAGTAGTCACAAAAGGGCCTCCAGCAGTGCATAAAACTGTGCACTACCAAAGCACCGGTGGGGAGGCTGCAGTGGGTTTGCGTGTGGCGACAATCCAGGACCGGCCCAGGTAAGTCAGCAGGGGAGGTGGGACAGGGTGGGGGTGGGGAGGAAGAAGGGGGGAAGGTAGAAAGGAGCAGCAACTGGGGTGGGGAGGAGTGTGGATCGGATCCAGGAAGGGGGCGAGTTCGGCAGTAGCGATAGCTGCTGAATCCTAACTCCCTTCCCAGATCCTACAACCTGGGTCCATGCAGATCTGTGCCAGCAAGTACCATGGAGGCTTACCCCCCCCCGCCACAACAAATGTTCCCTTACCCAGAGGAGACCTCTGGGACTTCCCCCCTCCCCGCAGGATGCAGTGCGAGCCGTATTTGTGCGGCTGCATTGGTGTGGGGAAAGCATAGGATTGGACTGTAATAAGAGAAAGAGGAAAGAAGAAAAATTGGGTAATTCTCAAGCTAATCAGCTAAACAATAAAGGTAAACAGAGAGGCGACCAAGGAAAGAGATAGCAACCAATTTAAAAAAGTCCACTAGAAATAGAATGTGGCTAAATGCAACAAATTAATTCTGATCAAAATGTATTCTTTTGTTTAGTAACAGACAGAATCTATTGCCTCAGGAAATCAAAACTCATCCAAGTCATCCAAGAGCATGGAGGAAGGACTGGCTAACCTGACCTTAGGTTGCAATGTGAAGAGGCACGGAATAAGGCAGACCACTATAATATAGCAAATGACAGGCTGCTGCCACCAAGATCCTTCCCCTCCCACCCTCAAACCACCCCCCTGTTCTACCCACTCCCTGCCCTGATCCTCCCCTAAACCACCCCGAACCGCCCCCTCACCTGCTCTGGTGGGGCGTCTGGGAGCCGCTGGCACATGCACTGAGCCTCCAGCCGTTTGCACTGGTGGCTCTATAGCACATGACAGTGGTGTGGAGTTTGCAGTGCCGCACCGGACTTACAGCAGCAGATCGCAAGATCCACTGCCGTAAGAGCCCAATATAATTGGGCTGCCAATGTGTGATAAATGAGCAAAAACACTCTTTTTCTGTAAAAAGAATAGCATTCTTTGCTTTTGTTTGATACTTCATTCATCTCTCTACAACCGTAGTAAATGCCCTAAAAGATTAGCCAAAGCTAGTTTTCACTTCACAAATAGATATACAGTACAGATAAGAACTGATACGGTAATTCCACAAGATCTGTTGAGGCTATACTGACAATGGGAGTTCAAAATAGATGGCTATGGGAAGAAAAATTATCAAACTGAGAGACAGATAATTGACATCTAAGGTCAGATATGAATTGCAAATAATATACAACAACAACAAATTCATTGCTGGAGCTACTTATGATGATGACTGCATCGTAAAAAGTGCCAACAAAGAGACTCAATTGATTGTACTATCTTAAATTGTTTTGACTGTCAAATACTGTTTATCAAAAACTAGAACCAAATAGCAAAAAAATTACCCCTGGTATATTTGGCCAAGAAATCTAATCTCCAATATAAATGTTTTTGTGCTAGGTGCATTCTAAAAGTGATCGCCAAGGAAACAAAAGACTTCAATAGACCAAACACTGAAGTCGTGGGTGAATGTTTTGAAAAGCAGTTCTACCCACAACCTGAAATCCAGCTGGAAATAGATCATAAATCTGTAAAGTGCCTCAAGAATTGCCCTATTCTCATTAGAGGCAACACATTCTATACAGCAAACAAGTAAAAATGCAAATTAAATACATGTGTATCAATTGGCCTATTTTTTGTAATTTGCTCAGATTGCCTGATGTAAGATTTTCATTGGACAATTAGGGTTGCAAAAATGCACTTCACCACGATACACTGGAAAACAGACTGCTGGACAAGAAGCACTTCTAATCTGATCCAGTAGGGTTCTTATGCGTTTATGGAATGATGTTCCTCTGGCCTGAGGTATGAGTGTGAGAGGGAAAGTTGTACAGAAAATGAAAACATGGTGGTGAAAATAAGCAATACGGCATCATACAAAATATTGTTTATATCCACTGTCACCAACAGATTCATCATTTGTCCAAAGAAATCTGTGCCAAACAAGCATTCCATTGACATCAGGGAAAATTTTTATCCATCCATCACTGCTGGGTTTGGTCTAAGGCAGAGGTTCTCAACCTGTGGTACGGGTACCCCTAGGGGTACGCGGACCTTTTGCTGGGGGTATGCCAAGCCCTGCTCTTTATCTGCCCCATCAGCAGGTAATTAAGTGTTAATTAACATGTATTTTAATTTTTTTGTTTTCGGAGCCCTTCTGACTCTCTGATTTTGGTTCTGGGCTTATTTTTGTACTTTGGAAAATGTATTTGGGGTGGGGGAAGGAGGAGCTGATTTTGGGAAGTGTGACTTGGGGAGAAAAAACAGATCCTTTGCATCTCTCTCTCTCTCTCTCTCTCTCTCTCTCTCTCTCTCTCTCTCTCTCTCTCTCTCTCTCACACACACACACACACACACACACACAGAGAGAGAGAGTTAAATAAGACATTTTTTCACATTTAAAATTGTTTAGTACTTTTTATTTAATGATTAATTATCTAATTAATTGATCCAATTAATTGTCTAATTAGTCTAATTAATTGATCCAATTAATTAGCAGAAAATCAGCAGGGGGTACTTCAGAAAATTGGACCGTGATAGGGGGTACCCAAGCCTCCAAAGATTGAGAACCCCTGGTCTAAGGAGCCTGTTGTATGTTTTGCAAGGCAAACAGTAGGACTTTTAAAGTATTAAATGTTTTATGAATGACAAAGAACACTTTCATTCCCCTGACACTTGTTTGATAATTGACTTAGCATAATAAGATGCTGTGGTGGAGAGACTTCCCTCCATTTTCAGGAAGCAGAATCTGTGAGTACTTACAAGGCAATATTGTATTTGAACTGCCCGATTTGTCTGCACAAGGCTTACTGGGAGATGCTTAGAGAATGGTCACCTTGAAGGAACCGGAGATGTAGCAAAACTCTCTTTCCAGATTTCCTCTCTTTCCACAGCAGGGCAATGTGTACTTTGCAATTCAGTCCCTGAGGCCTCAGAGGAATTGACTCCCTTGCAAAATATTACCCAAGCCCAGAAGTGATAGCTACAACAGTTAGTTACAATAGCTATTATTAAGCATTCTGCTTTATCTCTTGGTACAGTACTTGCTCTCTCTCTCTCTCTCTCTCTCTCTCTCTCTCTCTCTCTCTCTCTCTCTCTCTCTCTCTCTCTCTCTGTGCGCCTCACTCACTGAATGACTCACTCATGCAGATGATATAAATATTAGGGTTCTTCCCCAGCAGATAGAAAACTGAAAAATTATGACTGCGTAGTCCAATGCACAGAATACTGGAAAAGTCTGTAAAGTAAATATTGTTTGTACTGTGTGTCTAATGGCTGATACCTATGATAAACTCTACCTCATTGTGGCACCCAGCCCTTCATCAGAGAGAGACACATCTGGTAGGAGACAAAACTGTAGGATTTCTTCCTTCAGGCACCTCAGCAATCTCCACACTAGAGGAGGGGGACTTGCAGGGGCAAGCAGAATGTACCATACATGTGGCATACAGGGATTAGGAGTTTGGGTATTTTGCTTCAGTCACTGGAAGGGGCTGGGGGAGCTTGGCTATAAGGTGCAAAGTTTCTCTCCTGCCAGCCCCCCCCCCCATATACACACTCTCTGAGATGGCAAGTGTCTTTTCGCCCACCTACAATGACACTTGGCAGTGTAGCATGATGTGTGTTATTTTTGCTGAGCTTCCAGGAGCCACTAATACCATCCCAAACTCTATTAAGCCCAGCGTATTTGGATTTCAAGCCTATTCCGTCCATATTACAGCGCAATCCTATCCAATTTACACCACCGGTGCAGCGAGAATGGGAGGCCCCAGAACGGAAAGGGGATTCAAATCCCCTCCAAGGGGGATTCAAAGGGGATTTAAATCTCCCCTCCCCTCCAAAGCATCCCGCCCTGCATTCCCCCGCTGGTTACACCAGTGGTGTAAATTGGATAGGATTGCACTGTGTATGAGTTTAAACTGGTTTCAGTTCAAATATTTCGGCTTAACTGGATCTCTGCTCTGGGTGCCAGTTAGGGGTGTGTTGTTGCCCACCCTAAACCACGAGACTTCTTGAGTTGCTGCATCCACAGAGCATACACTGCATAAACTCTGTGCCTTGGGGGTGAACATGGGACCTTAAAAGGTACAGTACTTTTGAGCCCCTCCCGTCAAGTCACGGGCTTTTTTCAGGTCGTTTTCACAGACAGAAGCCTACGTTGGTTTCCATGCCTGAATGTCAAACGGATAACAGCGGGTTTGTACAACTTACTCCCAAAGGTCTCTGAGTCTCCCGTGTCCTTTTTATTTGTTTTGTTTGAGCACGAGTAATTAGTGCGAATTAATACAAAGCAGAAACGAACGAATGTTCCTGCTCGGCTAACCAACGTCAGGTTTTGCGTTTCGAATTCGGGACCTCAGTCTCAAGCCGCAAAGCTGTAGATGCGCAGAAACGCCTGAACCTCCTTGTTGGGAGAGAACTGTTAATTGACTCCCTCCCCGTCGCTGCGTGTGCGAATGTGACTTCGGAAGCCCATTTCCCCAGTCTCGATTTGCAAGCGCTTTGCCCTCAAAACGGAGGGACTCATCCTGCCAGATCGTTGGAAGCAGAGACTTGTGCTGGGGTAGGAAGGATCCTCTGCACTGCAGAGTCTGCAGCTGAAGTCGATACCTTCCAAATTCTCCTCGCCCCCCCGGCCCCCCCTGACTAAAAAAAAAACCTCCTACATTTTAATTACATCATGCTGAGCACAGCACCCTAAATTAAGGAAAGTTAAGGATGGCCGTCAATGAAACATTCCATGCAGTACAACCCACCATTCCTAAGCTGGCAGGCTGCACACTGCCTGGGTCGTGAACCCCACTGAGCTCAGCGAAGTCTACACGCTTTTAGAGCGCAGTGAGTGCTGGGTACAGAACTGCATCGGAAGAGCCGTGATGCTGGCTGGGGGCCGAGGGAGGGTCCCTCTCCACCGTCCTGCTTCCCACAGGTGTCATGAGCAGCCAGGTGCTTCCAGGGGGCCCACAAGAACGGCACGACGAATACCCTCCCTCCTCGCCACCCCCAACAACTACTGGGGTCTTCAGTGACTGGCACGGTGACCCTTGCCATACATGGCAAAGAAGAGGGGCTGATGGATAGACCAACTCCTTGAAAGTCATCTGTGTAGGGGGGGGGGCTCAGTCTCACCACACCTTGTGGCGGGGAATTTCAATCATGAAATATGCACGGCGCGGGGTTCAATCTCACCACAAAGAGCGGGCAAGTTTGCACGGCCAACTCAAGGTCTGTGTGATCAATTAATTGCCTCTGCTGATATTTTAGCAGACGCCTTGATTCATTCACCGAAGAAAATAATGGGCACGACCCATGAAGGATTTTTCATTGATTTCAACGGCAGAGCTAATCGTATGCTTACGTTTCTCCTACTGAAACGAATGGGATTTATGAAAGCGCTTAAATCCAGCTCAAATTAAGCACTAAGCCTGATTTATTTTAGCGGTAGCGGAGACATTTAAGCAAATGCTGCACTATCATGTTACAATCAATGAGATTTATAGTAGGTAGTAAACTCGGGCTGGTTCGTGCCCATAGTTGCATGTAAACTTCCATCTTCCACCTCAGTCCCCTAAACACATTTACTTCAAAATAGGACTCACCTTTCTAGAGAACGTGGAGTAGCGCGATCTTATGCATACTTAGCCGGAAACCCTACTGAGTTCCGTGCATCTTACTTTCAAGTCAGTGTTACATGCAGCCTGAAATGCCTCATAATTTCCTTATTTACCTTATTCCACTGGAATTATGCATAGATGTGTTTGGGGTTGGGATTACTGAGAATGGCAGCACCTTAAATACACCCGCTGAGTCCAAAACAACCCCCCCCCCCCACATCACTCCGGACTAGTCCTGTCTTGGTAAACAGCTTCGGGGTAAAGAGATTCATCATTGACTCGCATCCCCTGGTTGGCTTACCAATGTCTCCAGAATGGGAGGAAACTCTAAAGAAGCGTCCAATTTAAAAACCAATACGGAACACATTATTAATATATTCGGGGCATAGATTACAATCCTTCCTTTTTGCCCTTATTTAGTGACTCGCTCCCTCCCCCAAGCAAATGCAATTGAAATGTGCAGTTCACATGTCAATAGAATTGGCTTCTGAGTTTTGCGACCCACAGCCGAGTAGTTATACCGGAATATTCGGGTGGGTCTCACAGGCCGACCGGGGGCCTATTGAAGGCGGAATTGGCGTCTGTGAATGAATCTGCTTCATTCCATTCGTCTACACATTTGTCTGTGTTTACACTCTGAGCTTGCTTGGGTATCATTCTTGTACACGGCTCGGAATTCTGGAGCAGCAGTGTCCACCACCGGTTAAAGAAATCAATCCAAATATACACTTGGCTTAACCAGGATGCCAAGCATCCAACGCCTCTGCGAGACAAGGAGGCGAGTCAGTCTCCTGCCCCTACAGAACGGGCTCCCTCTTGCCGGCGAGTCCCAGCGCCCCGTGATTTCTTTCTTATTATTTCTTATTTTTTTCTCTCTCCAGCTCTCTTGTCGGTTTTTATGAAAATGAGCAATATTGAAAGCCTTTCCATCCCGCTAGCTGCGAGCCTCGCATAAATGATGAAAATGGCTCCGAGGGTTTTTTTTCAAGTGAACTGTGGAGATCTGTGAAAATAATATCAGGGTTTTCCGTCAGAATGAACTTAGCTGCGTAGCCAGGCGTGCCTTAATCTAACCCGACACCTCCAAACCATCTGCGCTACAGATCCGCCGTCTGATTTACCAAATCTTCCCGAGAAAGAGCAGGAGTGTACTTGATACTAAAGAAAAGACAGTGAGTCTCTCTCTCTCTCTCTCTCTCTCTCTCTCTCTCTCTCTCTCTCTCTCTCTCTCTCTCTCTCTCCAACAACGTTTTGCCTCCCCACCCCCCTGTGCTGAGAAAAATGGTCGGGGAAAACTGAAATATGGTTAATTTCACTCCATGGGGCATGCGGAAAAATGATCTTCATTAAAAAAGAAGAAGCCCCAGAGCCTCAAATTAAGAAGGGATTCCTTTTGACATGGGGGGAGGGGAAGAAGAGAGAAGAGATATTAACAAAGAAGGCGTTGGGGAAATAGAACTGCTTCATTAAAGGCCTTGCATTAAAATAGACGCTAATTCCTTCCAAATATCTGTGTTCTTTCGAGCGAAAGATGCTGACACTGAAGAAAAGAAATCGACCATCTCGGATAGATCTTGTGTCTTGGGTCCTGCCTTCCTTCCTCTCTCCCCCCTTGTTCTCTCTCCACGTACAACTGCAAGTCGTCCCATCGTTCCCAACTATTTCAATCCGTTTGCTGACAGCAACATTTTATTTTACAATTAATTCTTTTCCAGAATAGTGTTTCATACTTTCTGGACACCATAGGTTTTTTTTCTTTGTTTGTTAGTTTTTTTAAGACGAGGAAAGAGAACGTGGGGAAACGATGGGATAATTGGGAACGGAGGAGAGTCAAAAATTATCCCTGAGAGAGCTGATCAATAATGGAAGAGATTCCTTTAAGTTGCTTGTCCTGACCTACAAATGCCTTCTCACTTCTTCCACGGCCATCCATCGCGGGTGTTTATTCAACCTCGCTCAAGCGAAAACAATCAGGTTTTTAAAAAAATGGGGAAAAAATTAAAGAAGCAAATGAAGAAGGGCGCGGATGGTGGAGGCGATTGGCGGAGGGACGCGCACCGTGTACTGGATCTGCGAGGGCAGCGCTGCTGGAATGGCAGGCGTGACTTCCTGTCCTGTTAGGAGGAGTTCAGTCTGATAATGAGGAGGTTTTGGATGTGGAGCTCAGTCTTAGCAGCAGGAAGGAAAACACGGGCGGCGGCAATAGGGCAGCAGGCTGCTGAATGATGCCAGGCTGTCACATATGCACACTCCCTTGAGGCCGGGTACGTCCCACACTGAACCCAGTGTACCTCAAAGCAAACTTGCGCAGGATATCGCTCTGCACACAGATACCACCTGCAGCAGCTCATTCATCAGAACAGTTGACTGCGCCTTTCTGAGAGCAGTCAATGGTTTTTGCAAGTTGGAACCCCCAATTCCTCCCATTCTTACTCAGAAGCAAGTCCCGCGCTGAGTTCCCGAAGCTCACTCCTCGCCCGGGAGAGCTTACATAGGAGTGCTGCTGCTGCTGCTGCTGCTGCCTGATTTCAGGCCAACCCCTCCCTCCCTCCCTCCCTCTATGACACAGGCTCCTCCATAGGACACCCCAAAGCTGGATAAAGAGGACGAAAAGCTGGCGGCGGGCGGGTGAGTCCAAAGTAGGCAGGTTCTCTTTGGATCTAGTAAGCTGGATAAACTGGGCCCACCTGCCCCAGAACACTTGAGTCTCCTCACCTGAACCGGTTCAAGAAGACGCCCCTTTTCCCATAAAGAGTCTTGTGGGACAGGACCTTAGAAGTAAGCTAGCACAAGCTTCCGTGGACGACGGACGGACGGACGGACAATCCCTCCCTTTCACCAGATTCATGAAACGGACACGTGAAGGGACTGTCGCCCACAGAAGCTTGTGCTAAAGTCAGCGTGTGCGTGGCCTTTGGGCTGCTCCCCCTTTGGAAACGGTGAATGGACATTTGAGAACGGGCTGCAGCGGGCCTTCTTAGCTTCCTTCCTTCCCTCCCCATCCCAATTCGTCCTTTCCGGCCTGGTTCATAAGGTTCCTTCTTCTCAGGTGCGGGATGACTTGAATCGATTCGTGTCATCAGAGCATCTTTGACGGCTGCCGAGAGGAAGCGGCGCGGAGTTTCCCTCCCCAGCCTGCTTCAGCGCCCTAGCGCGCCAGCGCCCGCTCACTGAGGCCACGCGCAAATAGAAGCCGGCCAAGGACCTTCTCCTCCCCGCCCCCTCCCGCAAAGGGCCACTCGCCGGGCGCGGTCGATCGCGGGTTGCTGCGGCAAGACAGGAGCCAGAACTCCTTCTCGGAGCGCTCTGGGCGCAGCGCTTTGATTGGCAGAGGCTTGACAGTGATGGGCAGGCGCCGTGCCATGGAGACGGCGGGGCAGCCAATCTGGCAAGGCCGGGCGCAGCAAATCAGCGCCTGAAAGGGCGGCGACGGCGGGCTGCGTGCGCGCCTGTGGCGGGGGGGGGGCTTTCCCTCCGCTCTCCTCCCCCTCCCCCTCCCCCTTCCCAACTTGAGGCGGCCGCCGGAGCGCGGCGCAGTCTTTCTGCCGGCGCCTCAGCGCAGCGCGCGCGGCGGCGGCGAAGATAGAAGGGGTGAGCCCGACGACGAGCGCCCTCCGCACGCCCAAGGAGCCCGGGGCTTCTGCGCCCTCTGCTCCGCCTTCCGCGCGTGGGTCTCCTTCGGGCGCAAGGCGGCGGAGAGGCGCCTCCGCTGGCAGGCGGGCGGGCGGGCGGGCGCTGACGCCGCGGAGGCAGCGTAGGGTCGCCGCCGCGGCCGGCCCGGCAGCGAGCGCTTCGGCGGCGGGCCAGGGAGGACTCGGCGCCCGGCGAGCAGCCCGCCCGCCCGCCGCCCCCATGTTCCAGCTGCCCATCCTCAACTTCAGCCCGCAGCAAGTGGCCGGGGTGTGCGAGACCCTGGAGGAGAGCGGCGACGTGGAGCGCCTGGGGCGCTTCCTGTGGTCGCTGCCGGTGGCGCCGGCGGCGTGCGAGGCGCTCAACCGGAACGAGTCGGTGCTGCGGGCGCGCGCCATCGTGGCCTTCCACGGCGGCAACTACCGCGAGCTCTACCACATCCTGGAGAGCCACAAGTTCCCCAAGGAGTCGCACGCCAAGCTGCAGGCGCTCTGGCTGGAGGCGCACTACCAGGAGGCCGAGAAGCTGCGCGGCCGGCCGCTGGGCCCCGTCGACAAGTACCGCGTGCGCAAGAAGTTCCCGCTGCCGCGCACCATCTGGGACGGCGAGCAGAAGACGCACTGCTTCAAGGAGCGCACGCGGCACCTGCTCCGCGAGTGGTACCTGCAGGACCCCTACCCCAACCCCAGCAAGAAGCGCGAGCTGGCCCAGGCCACCGGACTCACCCCCACGCAGGTGGGCAACTGGTTCAAAAACCGCCGCCAAAGGGACCGCGCCGCCGCCGCCAAGAACAGGTGGGTAGCGCCGGCGGGGCGGGGCGGGGCGGGGGGCGCGGGGCGCTATCAGACGTCTCTGGAGCCCGCGGGCGGAAAGGCGGCACTCGGCGGAGAAATGGCACGAACTTAAGTCAAGAGCCCGGAGGATCTCAGCGGTGCCGTGGACTTCTCCTTCTTTGCCGTGCCGGCCGCCCGCGCATCCCGCCTTTGCGTTGCTATACTGCATCCAGAAATCTCTGGGCCGTTCTGTACATACCCTGGGATTATCATTCCGTTCTTATTAACATAGCATCACCCGTGTATGTGATGCTTCCCAAGAAGGAGAGGGTCGGTCTCTGCCCGGACAAGCTCACAATCATATGGACGCAAGAAGGGGGACCATCGCGGAAGGGGCGGGAATGAAATGGAGGCAAGGTAGGAGGGGAAGAAAAAGCGGTTGTTTCAACCGTACACGCTTAGGCGAAGAAGACACCAGGCGGAAAGCTAGGAGCGCGCGTTAGAAACGGAGGGGCAAGCGATGGTACCTGATTCATTTATGACCGCTGTATCCCACTGTGCCTCCAAAGATCTCAGGGGTGGCTACACAGGTCTGTTCCCACCCCTATCTCATCCTCACAAGAATCCGCAAAGTAGGTTAGATGGAGGGATGTTGACTGGCCCAAGGAACGCAAGTGAGCTTCATAGCTGAGCAGGCAGCCAAACCGGCTCCCCCCCCCCCCCCCTGTTAGGACAGTCTAATCTGACAGTCTAACCTCACTCCACACAGGTTGAATTCTATATTCAGTTTCATATTACCTGTTAATTCTACATATACAGGCTGCAACCTGGGCGCCCTTCTTCTTCGCTTTCAGTGAGACTGACTTAGTGGTAAACGTACTTGGGATGGAGTTGCTGGGCAGCAATTCTAAGCATTTGTAAAGATGGCTGAAATATTGAGCACTCTTCAGTTAAGGACGCACACAACAAATCAAGCCACAATTAAGGTGGTTTGATTTCCACATTTGCTGTGTTCTCAGTTCCTCCAAAGCAGAGTGATGCCATTTGGAATCCCGTTACCACGACCTCTTCTCTTCCAAATGGGTGGTACAGATTGCGCTCTCCTTCCCAGCCCTCACCATAGTAATCTGATCCATGTGTATTGTCAGTTTGGAGACTATCCTCAAATAGGGGCAAAAAGGATGGATTAGGGTGAACATTAATTTTCAGATTTCCAAAACCAACCAGCCATCATTTTTTGCTCACTTTGCAAACTCACTTTGATGTGAGTTTGGTGGGTCTGACACATCCCAGGACCCCCATCCTAATGTGTCAAGTTGTGAGAACCTCCTCCATTGGAAAGCAATGGGCATGATCTCGCCTTAATGTGCTTGTGATTAGACACTTTAGAATTGCAGTTTAAAGTGGCTGTCCTCAAACACATTAACCTGACCGTGGAGTAGTGAACCTCACATCTAAAGCTTGGTCCAAAACACAATGTCCAGAAGTGAGTTCTGTACCAAGTTTTGCCGTTTACTGTCCTTTTGGAATTGCACCATAATCAGGCCATAACACTGACCTCAGGAAGGGTGGACTGTACTTAGAAAATTAGTTCTGATTAAATCAACGGAAAGAGGGTGTATTTCTAACTGTTGAGGATTTGAGCAGCTATTATTTCAACCAGGGGGGTGGATTTCTTCAGTTATGTCAGTCTTTGATCTTACACAGTCAGGTCAGATCGCTTTTTAAGTGATGGCAGATTACACTTATATTCATTTCTGCATCTTGTTGGAGTGGGTTTAGAAAACTGTGAACCAAGTTTTCAAATTAAAAGAAAAAAAGGAAATGAAAGGAGGAAAAAAGAAAAATTATATACGACAAATGTTATTATTTTACGTATAGTCCAATAGATTCTGTAACAATGTATACAACTACAGCTTCCTCTCTCTTTCCATAGTTAGACACCGGCAGATGGGTTTTGAATAGGCATATATCAAAATACAATATCTATTTCAGTACAGTACATTTATTAATACATTATACTGTGCTTGTGGATACCCATCTATATACATAGATATTTTTATACTGTAAATAGTCTCTGATACATAGATGAACACACACACACACACACACACACACACACACACACACACACACACACACACACACACACACACACACACTTCATAACCTAGTTAGCAGCCCAGATAAACCAAGCTTTTTGACTAACAGGATGGTGAATCAGGTAGATGGTTCCAGTCCTAAACACATACACAGCACTATCCTAACATGTTTACTTAGAAGTAAGTCCCCTTGAGTCCAGTAGAATTTATTTCCAATGGGACTGCAGTTTAGGTTTGATTTTTAATGTGGCTTACTTGATAGTGAGTTTAGGATGAGGTTTAAACTTCCAATCTAAAAGCAATTGCTCATCAGTCAATACATTTGATTTAAAGTAGGCTTACTTAAGAACAAAGTGTTTGAGCAGGTACAGAGGGGTATGCAAAATACCATTTTAATGTATTTGTCTGCCCACCAGATGCGTCCACTCAGTGTCCATTTGTATAAGAATACAGTATAGATAACTACACAATTGTCCTTGTTTGTATTCTAATGCATATGGATACCACAACTCTATTAAACATCTGTATTCATTTGTAACAAGGAATATAACTCAAAATAATTATGTCTTGAAGAATGGAACCTGTGTGCATATATTTGCATTTCATAAATATTTTAGGGAACAGGAGCCATTCCTATAAAAATTACACCAGCCTGTTTTCACCATCATCTCTTCCTTCAGAGGGGGAGGTCTTGTTACAACTGAGACATATCATTCAGAACAGTTGCTCAGGATTGTCATATTGTCATTGCTGGACAGTGAACTATGTGTGTGTTTGTGTGCATGTGCACATGCGTGTGTAGTACAAGTTATCTTGAAAAGAAAACTTAAGTGAGAAGGGGAAAGCATTTCTGATGCCATTTAGCATTAATTAGCATGAATGACCTATATTTTAGAGAAGGCGAGTAACATGGCCCAATGTTATTCCAAAGTATTTGGATGTAAATAGGTTTAGTCCCAATGACATCAACAAGATTACTCTCAGAGGAACTCCAAGGGATATGGCATTTGTTGTGGATAGAACAGAACTAAGATTGCAATTCTATGCACACTTACTTGTGATTGCTCCCTTAAGTAGAGAGATTTACTTCTGAGTAAACTGACTCAGGACTTCATTGTCTTCTGCCCTGCAGTATTTGGAATGAAGCTTAAATGTAAAATGACGTTAAGCAAGATGAACATAACATATTTTGTTAATAGCATTTTTCCATGTGCCTATTCTTGTTTGTGTTTCAAGTATTTCCAAATCTACTCTAAGATACAGCTAAAACTGGTCCTAAATTTGGTCAAGAAAATACGTTTTCTTATTCTGTCCTTGAGTATTTGTGGACGGTTCATTAACAAACACAAAACTGCATAGACAGTATGAATGCCAAGAGAAGAAAAGATTTTATTTTGAATGGTCCTCTATACTGACTCAGTCCTCTGTAGAATTCAGAATTCAGTTGCAGTAGAGCTATTTTTTAAATTCCTGGAAGGAGTTTGAGCCAGGCTGGGGATTCCGCAAAAAAGTCCCAGTCCCCCATCCCCGTCCCCCCCGTAATGCAATCATGGTTAAATTGGATGGTGGGAGGAGATAAATAACATTTGAAATGGGGTTGGGGAGGATATAGCAGCCTCAAAGGGACAATATATATTTCAAGGGTGGTTAAACCTGCTTTAACGTAAGACCCATACATACCATAAACTTCAGGTGTTTGAGAGTCGCAAGAGAAATGTTTGAGAGCCACAATATTTAAAAAGCATTTAAATTCTTAAATATGTTTACTCACCATGAACATTAAACTTACATTTTAATCCAGTGGACTCTCAGTTTATACTCAGTAAATAATTATAAAGCTTGAAAAATTTTTTGTTTACCGTTTATATCAATTGTAATTCAAAAAGGAGCAGCTCAGCCAACATATTTCCACGAGCTGCACATTATATGTCAAAGAGCCACATATGGCCTGTGAGCCGCAGTTTGGCCACCCCGATATATTTATTTCTCTCCAAAAATGGCCACCCCGATATATTTATTTCTCTCTCTCTCTAAAAAAAAAAAGCAAGCTGCTGCCTCAATAATCATTACATGTTATAATCTTCAGAACTAGAAACTATAATTTCAATACTAAATTATGGAGATTACGCCCAATTGTTTTATTTGTTTTAGCCTGGGCAGTTTAAAGCAACCATTTTTGTCAGTAAGACCGAATTAACATTGTTCCTCCCCCCCCCCTTTGTTCTAAGAGCAGCGGTCAGCTATATAACAAGGAGCCCAGTCAGATAAAGGAGGAGAATGAATTCATTCATTGTTATTATTCATTATTGTTATTATTATTGTAATAGATGTAACACATTTCAGCCGTTCAAAGTGCTTTACGGCGGATGTAGGTTATTTTGGGTTTTAATCACATATGCTTGCTGAAGATACGAAAAGCCTGCAGTGTTTATAACCAGGGTGAGAAAGCAGACTGTATTCTACTGATAGATCTTTGAGTGGTTTGCAGTAGATCTGTGAGCGCTTTCTGACTCCTGACTGTTTAACTACAACTACTAAAAGGTTCTTTTTTTTCCTGGCACTGAAAACAAATTGCTCCAAGGCACCCTATTCCTCATTTCTAAGCATATTTTGTACCGGTTTCCAGTTTCTGGACCCAGGGTTCCTGTACAAAACAAAAGGAGATTCCACAAACGTGAAGTCTGCCCACCCCTATTTTAAACCATTTAAAAACTCGATCTTACATATATTCAGCAGTACCATTCAATCTCACCATGCTTCATACCACATGTGCTTTTTCCTCAGGAGCATTTCTGTATCAAACTGGGCCTCGCATACTGAATAGCTATTATTCTGCACAACTAGGCTAGGTATGCATGTTAAGTTAAAGGCACAAATTCCCTTGCTTAAACAAAAAAGTGTGTGTGTGTGTGTGTGTGTGTGTGTGTGTGTGTGTGTGAGAGAGAGAGAGAGAGAGAGAGAGAGAGAGAGAGAGAGAGAGAGAGAGAGAGCTTGGCCTGTGTAGATCACACACTGTTGTAGTTATTGTAAGGTATAGTAAAGAAAATAACCACAACAAATGTATTTAAACTGAATTGATTTTTTTTTTTGTAATTCTACCTTGAATGTATCCAAGAATGGGCTTTTTGACCTTGCTGAATGTCTCACCTTTTCCCTAATTAAATCTGAAATGGCATATATTTAAAGAGAAAGTCCTATGATTTCAATAATAATTATATCTTGAAGAATCATCCCTCCCCAACTGATGGATTATGTGGAAATGACTTCTACTGGAAACAAACAAAATTGACTTACAAGAAATATAAGAAAAAATTATACAAGAATTACAAGAAAAAATATATATACATTGCAGAGAGAGAGAGAGAGAGAGAGAGAGAGAGAGAGAGAGAGAGAGAGAGAGAGAGAGAGAGGTTGCTGCTTTTAGGGCTCCATAAAACTATGTATTTTTCTCTAATTCCATGTCTGATTTCATATGAATGAAATCATAACTTACAGCACAATCCTATACATGTTTACTCAGAAGTAATTCCCACTATGTCCAATGGGGCTTCTTACACCGCAGTCCTATGCATGCCAATGGGGCTTACTCCCAGGAAAGTGTGTATAGGATTGCAGCCTTAGGTAAGTGTGTATAGGATTGCAGCTTCAACATTCTCAGAAAATCACAACAGAAAGGGTCAAATTTCTAGTGCATGTGAACAAATGCGTGTGAAAGAAACATGCAATGCTGTGTGAGAAATGCCTTCTAAAAGATACTACTGCCAGGGTAGTATGCATCCATATAACAACTACAACTACTGCTACTAACATTTGGAAGTGTATAATTTAAATGCACAAATGCCTCATTAATGTTGCATGGATTATTGTATTGACAGAGTTTTAATTGTGAAGATGCACAATTGTTGTGTAAGTGCACACATGCACACATGGTGGCTTAGCATAGTGGGCAGTCTGAACAGGAGCTCATCCCCAAAACGTTTCATTCAGCGTTCCCAATTGATTTGACACTCCTCCTGGTCCCTAACCAGGATGTTTGCCCCTTCAGCAACACCCGTGGTTTGCAAACTTTGTACCCACAGGGACCCCTTTTTGCATTGGTTTAACTGCTGAGGAACTCACTCACATGCATCTGCCACTGTGGTCATCCCTGTGCTAGCCAAGAATGTGTCCCAGAATACACACCAATGCTTCCTTGTGGCTTTGGATTGTAGGGAAAGTTTGGCAACATTCTTGTGGGGAAGCTCATCAAACATTTTTATTAAGGAACCTCTGAGAACCTTCCAAAAAGCCCCCAGGATTCTGAGGAGCTGCAGGGGTTTAGTCAGATAGCACAGTGGCTGAGGGCGCAACAGGCAGTGGCGTCTTTATTATGGGGGAGCTGGTGTGCTGTACCCCAGGCGCCGAGTGGGCACGGTGCTTCCGGGGGGCGTGGCAGCTGGGCTCGGGGCTGCGCGGAAGGGCGCGGCACCGGAGCCCGGCTGCCGAGCCCCCCGGAAGCAGCGCGCTCCAGCCCCCGCCCCCCCGGGCGCCGGAAGGGCTCGGAACGCCACTGGCAGCAGGCCAGGTGGACTTTTGAACCCAGACTGCCAGGGACAGTAGTAAAACCCAGTGCTCCATCAGGGTCCGGGGGGGGGCTGCCATGGGGGCTAGTGCAGGCCTTTACCCCAGGATTCCCTCCCAGGAACTGGTGACAGGACTGCCTAGGACAGGGGTTCTCAACCCCTTCCAGGCCAAGTACCACTTCCAACACCACTCTCCTGCTACGTACCACCGGAAGTGACTGGCGATGACGTCATCACCAGTTACTTGTTGGGAAATTGGGCAACTTCCGTATGCTAGACACTGGAGGGTGTGTGTGTGTGTTGTTTGATCACCTAAGTACCTAGGTAGACCCTCTTGTCTTTGACCCCTCATTGTCTTAAGGAAGGGGCGTGGCCCCAGACCCAGTTTCCTCCTTCTTTTCCCTTCTCTCACTTCTCTTCTCTTCTGATGCTAGACTAGGTGAGATGATGCCATCGCTGCTCCTGCAGCCCAGTGGCCATCTTGCAGCACACCTCATGCAGGGAGCCCCAGCTCTAGGGGGGTTCTATCTTAAGTCTAGGATGTACCTCTGATTGATGGTCAGACGCTGTATATATGCAAATGAAACTGTAAGTAAACTCTTCTTCTTTTTGCAACTTCAATCTGCCTGTGCCTCATGTGTTTTATCTAGCCAAGTAAGCTAGCAAGCAGTCTGCCGTGGGTGTAAAGAGTGGAAGCGGATTAGAATATCTCCATCATTACTTCTATTGGGTTTTGTTTTGGAGATTTTGTTCCCCCTTACACCCAGGTAGACTGCTATACTTAGCTAAATAAACACACGAGGCATAGGCTGAGTGAAGTTGCAAAAGAAGAAATAGTTTACTCACGGTTCAGTTCATATATATACAGCATCTGGTTAAGACCAGAGGTTCACTCTAACTTAGGATGGAGCACCCCTATAGCTGGTGCCCCCTGCATGAGGTATGCTTGGAAGATGGCCGCTGGGCTCCAGCCCAGCATGGCACGTCTTCCCTCGTTGGCAGTCAGAGGAAGAAGAGAGTGAGACTGAGATAGGAGAAGGAGGAAATAGGGCCAGGGGCCACACCCCTTCCTTGGAACACAGAGAGGTCAAGGTAAATGGTCTTTCAGGTGACCAGACGACACACTGCCCCCCCCCCAGTGTCCAGCAGCCGAACGCTGCCCATCTCCAACAACTTCCAGGTTTTCAGGTTTTCGGAGGCCAGAAAACACAGGTAGGAGGCTCTGGGCAAGTGGGAGGTCCCTTCTCAGCATTCCCGAGAGACTCAGCCAAAGGCAGAAGCCTCCCAGGAGCGAAAACACACTGCCGAAAACACCGCATCAGAGTGGGGTTCTGGTAGTCCAAGTACCACCAGCAGTTGGCCAAAGTACCACTGGTGGCACTAGTACCACTGGTTGAGAACCCCTGTCTAAAGAAGATTTTCCTGCTTCCTGTGTAGGGGGTTGAACTAGGTGGCCTTGAAGAGGCCTCCCAACTCTGAGTCTGTGATTTTGGTTTCAAATGCATGCAATTCTTATGTGACTGAGAGCGCAACCCTGTGTAACCTTGCACTGGTGTAACAGTAGATGCACCGGTGTAACAGCACCGGTGTAAGTGCAGTTACACTGGCATAAGTGCACTTACACCGGTGCATCTACTGTTACACCAGTGCAAGGTTACACAGGATTGCGCTGTACGAATCTTAGACATCAGGAGGGGCTTGGCTATGGTGATTGGTGAGGGAAGGGTAAAATGTTGGGTGATCTGAACAGGTGGCTGGAATAGTAACAGGGGAAGGCATGAAAAGGTGGTGCTGAAAGCTTTGGAAAAAAACATGAGTATGGTCATCTCATTGTTGTGTGCTCCTTTGTTATCTCAGTCCAGGTACTGGATACTGGACAGTCAAAAGGAAATGCTTCTTCATACGACGTTTAATAAATATGTGGACTTTACTGTCACAGGTTCTGCTAAGGGTCAGTAGCTTAGAAGGCTTTAAAAGAGGATTAGACACATTCATGGTCACGGAGGATGACTCTGTCAATGGTCATGATGACTATATGGAACTTTGTGATCAGAGGTCGTATGTCAATGATGAATAGCAGTTGGGGGGGGGGACAGGGGCAGCCCGTCATGAAGCAGATGATGTGACTCACATCTAGTGGCATGTGGCAGGGAGAGCAGCAGGCTGGAGGTGCTCTTGTCTGCCGCCACCTCCCCCCTCTAGGTAAAGGTAAAGGTGACCCCTGACAATGAAGTCCAGTCGTGTCCGACTCTAGGGTGTGGTGCTCATCCCCATTTCAAAGCCGAAGAGCCAGCGTTGTCCGAAGACGCCTCCGTCGTCATGTGGCCGGCATGACTCTCCTTGCCACAGTGTGTAGCATGCAGCTGGAACACGGAGCGCTGTTTACCTTCCCGCAAGCGGTACCTATTTATCTACTCACATTAACATGCTTTGGAACTGCTAGGTTGGCAGGAGCTGGCCAAGCAACGAGCGCTCAATGGAGCCATTTCTATCTGCTCACGCTTCCTTGTGTGGTCCCTTTAAACCAGTGGTGGCCAACCAGTGGCACGCCATGTGCCACGTTTTATGTAGATAATCTTAAGTGTGCTACTTAAATAAATAAATAAACAAACAAAATATTTCTAAGGTAATGAAAATATTTATAGCACAGTGACAGCGCAAGAAGAATGAGGTGCAGTGGGGTACAGAGACCTCCTCTCGTGCCACAGGCTTGGAAAGGTGCACTGGGGTTGAGAGAGAGAGAGAGGGACTTCAGCGCTCGGCTCGGGCAGAAACGGCATCGTGTGCCACTTCAAAAGGCTTGGCGTGCCACTAAGTGGCACTCATGCCGTGGGTTGGCCACCTATGCTTTAAACAAATCAGAAAGTGCAAGACATGCTGAGAGCTCCCAGCATGACCTGCACTTCTTGTTTTGTGAAAAGGATCATGCAGGAAGGAGTGAAGTGGCTCAATCCTTCTTCCCAGGGATTTGGGGTGGTGGTAGCATGTGGCACTTGCACCAGCACCAGTAGGTCAAGGGTGGCATCAGGGGGCAGATCCAGTTGGGCCATCCCTGGGGCAGCAACACTTTGGGAGAGCTGTTGGGAGAGAAGAGCCATAAGTCAGTGGTAGAGAGCATGCTTTGCATGCAGAAGGTCCCAGGTTAACCCCTGGCATCTCCAGGAAGCACTGGGGAAAACTGGAGTATTTGAAACAATGGACACTGTCAGTTAGTAAATAACACTGAGATATATGGACCAATGGTCTGACTCGGTATAAGGCAGTTTCTTTTGTTTATGAGCTGTTTGCCTTTGTGCCCTGCTTGTGGGCTTCCTGAAGGTATGTGGTTGGTATTGGAATGATAACCTATTGGGAGGAATAATAACCTATTGGGAGGTTATTTGGAGTTTTCCCCTTACACCCAAGGCAGACTGCTATACTTAGCTAAATAAGCACACGAGGCATAGGCTGAATGAAGTTGCAAAAGAGAAAGTTTACTCACGGTTTCAGTTCATATATACAGCATCTGATTAAGATCAGAGGATCACTTCTAACTTAGGACGGAGCCCCCCTATAGCTGGAGCCCCCTGCGTGGAGGTGTGCTGTAAGATGACCGCTGAGCTGCAGAGCAGCATGGCACATCTTACCTCGTTGGCATCAGGAGAGGAAGAGAGTGAGAAAGGGTAAGAAGAAGGAGGAAATAGAGTCAGGGAGCCACGCCCCTTCCTTGGAACACAGAGCGGTCAAGGCAAAAGGTCTTTTCAGGTGACCAGACGACACACCGCCCCCCCCAGTGTCCAGCAGACGAAAGCTGCCCATCTCCAACAGTTAGTAACCAGGATTTTGGACTTGATGGACTTCACGGACTTTTGGTTTGATCATCTAGCATGGCTTTTCTTGTATTCCCCAGAACTGGCATGGTGAGTGAGTTTCCGGCTGCTATCTCCTACATGTCTGAACCCTGGTGGTTTGTGTTGGAATTCCCTTAGGGGGGTAGCTATCCGTCGCTCCGTTCCCCTCTCCTTTACTCTGTCTTACTCCCCACCCACGTGGCAGACTTGCTTAGCTTTACTTGGCTAGAGAAAACACACTAGGCATAGTTGATTAAAGTTGCAAAAAGAAGTTTACTTACAGTTTTCATTCATATCTACAAGGTCTGATTCACATCAGAGGATACACTAAACTTGAAAGGACAGAACCCTCCTAAAGCTAGGGCTCTCTGCGTGGAGGCATGCTGGAAAGATGGCGCTGGGCTGCAGGAGGGCAGCTTGCCACGTCTTCCCTGGTCAGTGGTCAGATGCAGAAAGGTGAAGAAGAAGGAAACTGGGTTTGGGGCCACGCCCCTTCCTTAAGACAATGAGGGGTCAAAGACAAGAGGGTCTACCTAGGTACTTAGGTGATCAACCAACACACACACACCCTCCAGTGTCCAGCATACGGAAGTTGCCCAATTTCCCAACACCCCTTCTCAACTTTGGATGCTGGAGTCCGTGACATCCATCTTTGCTCGCATACTCTGGACTCAGTTTCTTGCTAGAAGATTCTTCATGGTTCTGGCGCTCTCGGGCCCCTTCTGTTTTGTGTTGTGCAGTGTCTTTACACTTACTTGACTCTCGCCGCAACGACGACCTTGCGAGGTTGCACACTTCAAATCGTGCAGGTGGTACGCCTTTGTTCTCTCTGGGTGAACATCTGAGGTGCTGATCTGGAACCTGGTCTGCATCACTGGCGACGTCTGGCTCTGGCAGCTCATCCTCAGCTGTGTCCCCTTCTGCTGGCGTACTGGTCTCTGGGTAGTAATCTTGCACATACATTAGTTCATCATTTATCACTGGTGATTTCTCTATGAAGCTTTGGCTCTTGTTAGTCTTTTTATGCTCTTCAAAGTAGAGCCCATGACGAACTGACACCTGTCCAGTCTTTAAGTCCATTATTTTATAGCCAGTGGATCCTTTTGGGTAGCCAATAAAGATCCCTTCTTGTGCTCTGAGATCTAGTTTGGATCTCTTTTCTTTTGGCACATAAGCATAAACCTTGCACCCAAAAACTCTGAAACGCTTGGTGCTTGGTGCTTTCCCATGCCACAGTTCATATGGGGTCTTTCCTGCATCTTTAGTGGGCAGTCTGTTCTGCATATAGTTAGCTGTATCTATAGCATCACCCCAAAATTTAGTAGGTAGCTTTGCATCTGCAAGCATTGCTCTGGTCATCTCTAAAAGACTTCTATTCTTCCTCTCTGCCACCCCAATCTGTTGTGGGGTACATGGAACTGTTTAAAATTCAATATGAATCTGTTCCCACCAACAGATGGCGTTTTAATCAGGCCATATAATTCAGTGTGAATAAGTTCTAACACACTGCTGGTACTGCACTTCTCAGCTTTCTGTGGAATAGAAAGTTTTATGTCTTTTGTTTTCATACATACCATACACTTTTCTGGATGGTTGCTGCAGCGCTTTACCTGTGGTCCTTCTGCCAGGTCTCTCCTCTGCAGGTCCAGTATGCCACTGATGTCTCTGTGTCCACATCTTCTGTGGTACAGGTGAGCACATTCCTTTGTGCATTGTTGTTGGGCAGACATCAGGCGCTGTCCATGCTGTTTTGGCATATCTAGAAAATAAACTCCATCCTGCATAGTTCCTTGCGGAATTAGTTCAGTATTTTTCAAAATATTACATCTGTCCCCCTTAAATTCAATAGTTAATCCTTGCTTGGTTATGGAAGATACACTTAACATGTTTTGATGTATTTGTGGCACAAAAACTACGTTGTTCAGCGTGACATCATTTATTTCACCATGTACAAGGCACTGTAGTTTTACTTTCCCTCTGCCTTGAATTTCTAATTTTTCACCATTTGCCACAGTTATTTCACCTGAAAAATCTTGGTTCAACTCATGGAACAATTCAATATCTGAAGCCATGTGACTCGAACATCCCGAGTCCAGAATCCAGACAGCAGAACTTTTGTTAGTTTGGTGTAAAAACATGGCTTTTTGCTCTTTCTGCTCTTTCAGATAAAAATTGCAATGCTTTCTCCTTTCCTGATTCTCTCCTACTGAATGCTGTGGGCCCCTTCCCCCTTCCTTATAATCTCTTCTTTTGCTAGCAGGGCTAGCTCGGGAGAGGTGTGAATGGTCCTTATCTGATTGACAATGTTTGGCAATGTGATTCTCCAATCCACATCTGAAGCAAATGACAGGGCTTCCTCTGTCTCGGGGGGCTGCTTTCCACTCTGAAATTTGTCTCAACATGCTCTCTTGAAGAAATACAATCATTTGCTAGTTCTATTAAAACTTTCGAGTATTCCCTTTTCTCCCTTCCTCGAACTGAACTTTTGAAAGGGGAGAATATTTTATCTTCTAATGAACCCCCCAAAAATGCAACTTTTTGTTCCTCATCAAATCTTAAACCTGTCGTGGCTAAATCGTTAAAGATCTGTGTTAGCTTGCTGCAGTGGGACTCATAGCCTTCTTTGCTCCACAGTTTGAGTTTACACAGGTTATCAATCAAAATACATTGACTCTTTTCAGCCACATTTTCATAATGTTGTCTGAGACACTCCCACATTTCTTTTGCACTTTTTGCTTCTTCTGCATAGGGTCTTGCTTCATCGTCTAATGTACGAAAAATGAGATGTTGTGCTGCATAATCAGCAAAACTCCACCTCTCCTTCTCTTCCTCAGAGCTCCCTTCTCCTGGGCGATCCTCACTCAGCACAAAAAAGACCTTTTTCATTCTCAATTCACCTTCCATCATTCTCTTCCAGACCCTGAATGCCTTCGGGTCCAATTTCATTGTTGGCATATCTGCTGCTAATAGGCTGGCTGTAGCCATTGTCTCTAGCCTCTAGCAAGTCTGACCAAAAACAATTGGTGTGGAGGAAAAAAATCTCTCTCTCTCTCTCTCTCTCTCTCTCTCTCTCTCTCTCTCTCTCTCTCTCTCTCTCTCTCTCTCTGAATAGAGCTGATTCTCTTCACGCAGCAGCGTTTGCGTTAACTGGGCACCATAACCTGTTGGAATTCCCTTAGGGGGGTAGCTATTAGTCGCTCCGTTCCCCTCTCCTTTACTCTGTCTTACTCCCCACCCACGTGGCAGACTTGCTTAGCTTTACTTGGCTAGAGAAAACACACTAGGCATAGTTGATTGAAGTTGCAAAAAGAAGTTTACTTACAGTTTTCATTCATATCTACAAGGTCTGATTCACATCAGAGGATACACTAAACTTGAAAGGACAGAACCCTCCTAAAGCTAGGGCTCTCTGCGTGGAGGCATGCTGGAAAGATGGCGCTGGGCTGCAGGAGGGCAGCTTGCCACGTCTTCCCTGGTCAGTGGTCAGATGCAGAAAGGTGAAGAAGAAGGAAACTGGGTTTGGGGCCATGCCCCTTCCTTAAGACAATGAGGGGTCAAAGACAAGAGGGTCTACCTAGGTACTTAGGTGATCAACCAACACACACACACCCTCCAGTGTCCAGCATACGGAAGTTGCCCAATTTCCCAACAGTTTGGGCTTCCAGCAAGCAATCTCAGATGTCTAGGTCCACTTGGCCTGTACTTCCTTGGAAAGCCCAGCAGGCCTAGAACTGTGCTTGTCAACCAGTGGTGCTGTTAATATTTCATAGTATATGACAAGTCAAGTGGTACCTGGCCATGCAGATTATCCTATATGTGTGTGTGAAGTGCCACTACTACTGCTATGGGGACCATGTAGCCCTGCTCTGCCCATCCTGACCCCACTGGAAGAGGAGATGGCTGGGGCAGCGTGGCAGCAGTGCCCCCCAGTAAGGCCTGATTATGCAGTGAACCCTTCCCTCTAAAAGAGGGCAGATTGGGCAAGGAGGACATACAATGAAGGCGAGATCAGGATGTGGCAGCACTGCTGCAGAAGCCTCTTCCTGACTGCAGGAGTGACTGAGTGTGGTGAGCTGCACACTCGCGCACACAGCAGGACTGATCATGTGTGGAGCTATGGCCTCTCTCCATGGCGGAAGTGTGGGGTGGAATAACAGACCTAATGGCAGAAAGTGAAGAAGAACTAAAGAGCCTCTTGATGAGAGTGAAAGAGGAGAGTGCAAAAGTTGGCTTGAAACTCAACATTAATAAAACTAAGATCATGGCATCGGGTCCCATCAATTCCTGGCAAATAGAAGGGGCAGAAATGGAAGCAGTAACAGATTTTACTTTTCTGGGTTCCAAGATCACTGCAGACGGAGACAGCAGCCATGAAATTAAAAGACGCTTACTCCTTGGAAGGAAAGCTATGGCAAACTTAGACAGCATAATAAAAAGCAGAGATATCACCATGCCAACAAAAGTTCGTATAGTCAGGGCGATGGTGTTCCCAGTAGCAATGTATGGTTGCGAGAGTTGGACCATAAGGAAGGCTGAGCGCCGAAGAATAGATGCTTTTGAACTGTGGTGCTGGAGAAGACTCCTGAGAGTCCCTTGGACTGCTAGGAGATCAAATCAGTCAATTCTAAATGAAATCAAGCCTGACTGTTCCCTGGAAGGACAGGTACTAAGGCTGAAACTCAAATATTTTGGCCACCTAATGCGAAGAGAGGACTCTCTGGAGAAGACTCTGATGCTGGGAAAGATTGAAGGCAAAAGGAGAAGGGGAAGGCCAAGGATGAGATGGTTAGACAGCATCACCGATGCAACAAACATGAAAATGAGCGAACTCAGGAAGATAGTGGAGGACAGGAAGGCCTGGCGGGATATGGTTCATGGGATCACGAAGGGTCGGACACGACTTAACGACTGAACAACAACAACAAAGTGATGATGAACAGACAGGAGGACCTTTTGCAGGTTCTGAGAATCCCAGGAGTTGAACTTTCACTTGCGGTCCCCCAGTGGCAGTCTCTCTCCCTAAGTGAAGCCTGGTAGGGGCAATTGCCTCTCCTCAAAGGGGGCCTGGTGATGAATATAGCCAGGGTGACCTATGGTAGGAGGTATGACGTTTTATTGGTCATGGAATTTAGTGTCTGGGGTAGTAACACCTGCAATCCCCCCTTTTTTTTAAACAGCAAAGAACCTTGTGGCTCTTAAAGACTAACATATTTACTGTAGCAGAAGCTTCCATGGACTACACATTAGGTACATGAAGTTACCCTCAGTTGCTAGATATCTTACACACGTAAGCATACACACAGAGAACAATACCGAACAAAATATACCAAACTAGGTCAAGTGCAAAGAGGTACAGCCTGTGACAACTCTATGTAAATAAGATAAGTGGAACTGCAGTAATTGATGATAACACAAAGCTTCAAGCTCAGCTAACGGTAATTAACCTTGCAATGTGGCAGGATTCCTTAATCTCTTAATTCAAGCCTGGATTCAGTCAAACCACTTGATACATTCTAGTTCAGCAGTCTCTGGCTATGGAATCACTTGGGGAGGGGAATTCCCCTCCCCTTTTCAGCTCAAGTTGCTGGGTGGAGCAATAGTACACATCTCGAAGGGAGTGGGTTGTCATGCCTGATCCATTAATATGTCTGGAAAACAAAAAACAGAACTGTGTTTATTTACATCTTTGCATGAGAGGAGTGGATTACAGATTTGGCACTGAAGGACAGAGGGAGTTTTTGTTTGCCATGGAGGCAAGGTTAGGGTTGGGAAGAAGGGGGAGCGAAGTGATGGGTCTGTGGCAAAGGGGGGGGGGATTCATGTTAATAGGAGCAAGGAGTGTGTCTAGGGCAGGCTGTGATGAGTGCAAACTGGGGTGGATGCAAACACTAATGCGCTAGTTATTTGGTGGGGTGGAAGCCTGAACGTATATCAGGAAGAAGGGAGAATCGGTGAAGAACAGCAGCCAGAACCGAAATACAAGTAGCCTGAAAGATTTGGAGTTTTGAATTGTATTACATATCAGTAACATATTTTAATGTTTTGAAACTGAAAAACAAGTTCCTAGTGCTCACCAGCTATTTGCGTGTTACATTTTCAGCCCAAACTTCACCCAGAGAGTTTCTTTTATTTATTTTTCACATTTTTATACGACCCTCCCTCCAAGGAACTCAAGGTGGTATAACATATTTCCTTCCCTCCTTTTGTCCTCACAACAGCCCTGTGAGGTAGGGTAGGCCAAGGTCACTCAGGAAGTACATAGCTCCCCCCTTTATTCTCACAACAGCTCTGCGAGGTAGGTTAAGCTGGGCCAAGGTCACCACCCAGGTCACCCGGCCTGGAGGCGGTCTGTGGAATAGCCACAGGGGTGGGAGTGCTTGTGTTTGAGGGTCACAGTAGTGTGACTCTGGCGGGGTGCAATGGAAGGGCAGAGTGTGGGAGGTAGGACAGGATATGAATGCCTCTGGGTCGAAGTGGCCATCTTGGGATGTATGAAGCTGCTGCCTTAGATTGGGGGGCCAGACCCTTCGCTCCTCCAGCCCAGTATTGTTGTGTCAGCATGGCACAGACTAGCAACAGCTGTCCAAGGCTTCAGGTGGGCGAGATTTCCAGGACGGGAGTGGTGGAACCCATATGGGAGGGAGCAAGGCAGGGTTCTGGGGGGGGGGGTCAGGTGAAGGATGCGTGGTGGTGGCAACTGACCTGCCCTGCCTGAAAGCGGGCAATAAGAAAAGAGGAGGGAGGGTGGGGTGATGCCTGGGTAGAGGAAGGAACTGCTGGGGTCCTGCGTCTCCTTGGCTCTCAGTGCCGCGATATGGGGGGGGAGGGGGGCAGAGCCTGGACGGCAATGTCCTTCCCCGAGTGACGCTTGCTTCCTTCCTTCCTTCCTTCTCCCCACAGGCTCCAGCAACAAGTGCTGTCCTCTCAGGGCGCTGGGCGGTCGCTGCCGTCGGAGGAGGAGAGCGCCGGGGAGCCACTGCTGGGCGCAGTCTCCAGCCCGGCCGCCAGCCTGTCCAGCAAAGCCGCCGCCTCCTCGGCCATCTCCATCACCTCCAGCGACAGCGAATGTGACCTGTGAGGAGGAGGAGGAGGAGGAGGAGGAGGGATAGCCGCCGCCGAGCCAGCCTAGACCACAGGACGCGGACACAGGGACGGGGCGAGCGAGCCCAGAGGCCCCGCCAAGCGCTCCCCTTCCTCACCACCACCACCCACCCACCCACCCACCCACCCCCGCCCGCCAGCCAGTGCCTGCCTTCCTGGCTGCCTGCATCGCTTTGCCTTGCCCGCAATCCCGGGCCTGCTCGCTAGCTGGCTGGCCGGCCTGCCTGCCAAGCACAACAGCCGCAGCCCTCCGCCAAGGACCGTCCGGCGGCGGCCCCCGTCTGAAAACAGGCACAAGGCTGCTCGGAGGAGGAAGGAACTCTGCTGCGCTGCCGCTTCCAGCCGCGTCTTCGTCGCCTTTATTTCTTCAACAAGGATTTGCTGTTTAAAAAAAAAAAAAAAAGACGCCTCAAAGATCAAATACACAACAGAGAGAAAGATGCCAACGTCGTCATCTGCCACCATCAATCCTATTGTTTTCCTTCGGAAATCAAATTTCCACTTGAAAAAAGACACGTTTTTGTTCCGGGTTGGGGTTTTGTTTGTTTGTTTTGGTTCCTTGGCTTTTAATTTTTTTAAAAGTTTTTTTTGATAAATATATCTAAATATAAATATTCTATATAATGTTTATTGACTTATTTAAAGAATTGCTCTGTGGGTAGGTTGTTGTTTTCTTTGATGGTCATAATGATGATTATTAATTATTATTAATATTATTATAATTATTATTTGGGGCTTGATGCCTTACATACACAGGTGACTTCCGTTTTCTTTTTCCATCTAGCATGTGCAGGACCAACTATTGTATGGGGAGGAGGGGTAGCAGCCAGAACATAAGCAAAACTAATCAAAAAACAAACAATTCAGATATAATAAAATATTGGGTGAGCAAACCTAAGATTCTCTCTTTCCCTTCCTTGGCTTAAACATTCTCCAGGAAAGAGCCAGAGGTTCTTTTTTTAGATGTAGGATCCTAGACAAGGCCAAACCAAAGAGGGGGCTCTGGCCTGGCTGAGTGATGGAAGAACTGGATTTAAAGCAAATGTACAATTTGTTGCAGGTCACTCTGGATAAAAGTCCACTGGGAATTTTTTACTCTGGCACAAGCAATTTCCCAAAAATGGAAATTTATACCCAAATAAAGATATTACCCTGGTGGTTTTTCCATGCAGGTATTTTTAACTCCGAATTCAGCAAGCGTGAAGGCAAACTGAACCAAAGAGGTAACAGGGGAGAGGGAGGAAGATGCATATTAGTCTGAAAGGGAAAAAAAACCCTGTTCAGGCCTTGAGACAAGCGCATAAGGCTGCACTGCAGTCAAGCCTAGGCACACTCTCTTGGGAGTAAGCCCTGTCGAATTCAGTGGGGGCATATTACTACTCCCGAGTAAACACATGCCTAGGACACACTGCACAGTTGCACTTTGCAGAGATTAGATCGCAGTATGAAAGATAAGAGCATCTTTTAGTGTCTGGCTCTTGAATTACCCTGGTTGTCTGAATAGAGAATGCAAGCAGCAAGGAAAACAATTGCCGCCGCTACATTATTACAAAAATATTATATCCTAATAATACAAATCCCCCTTCTACACACAGCCCATTCAAACATAGGAAATACAAAGGATCAGGCTTACGCTCAAGTAACAAATCTCCCAAGGATAATTAATTTGCCATTTATAGAGGATTAATGCTGTTTATTTTCAGTACAATAGCTCTACCCTGCTCTTTCGGGCCACAGACCCCCCAAGGAGGCGTACAAAGTTAAAAACGGCACAATTGCCTCAGGCCAGCAGCACAATACTCTGCAGCCAGGACACACCAACCAAGACCCGCCGCGCCGCAGCATCACACCCGGCTAGTTGTTCAGAGATTCGTCTTCACACAGCTGAGGAAAGAAGAGCAGAGACCCGGCCCGGCGAGCCTCTCCCTAGGCGGGGCGGGCAGTTCCTTGGACTTTGGACGTGCGTGTTTCTTGAAACGTGTTTCTTTGGACGTGCGTGTTTCTTGATCGAGTGTTCCAATCGATCCATAGACAGAGCACGACGACAACAACCAATGACAACACCAGACCAGAAGGGCTTGGCTGCTGCTGCTGCTGCAACCCTGTCAAATGGAGATGAGCAGCACAGCAGAGCAAGAACAAAAAGACAGAGCTCCTCTCCGTCCGTCCATCCCTGCTCAACATCTGCCATCCGTCACCTCAAACCAAAAGGCCGAACGAAAAGCCAAATCATCGCCGGCCATCGAAGAGCAGCGCGAGCGAGCGAGGAGGGGCGAAGAAGCCTTCGGTCGACTCGGCGGGCGGGGGGGGGGGGGGACGACTCACGGTGGGCTGCAAAAGTGTATCCTTGTTCCAGATCGCCCAGCAAAGGTCCTTCCAATGGAAGGCTTCCATCCGAAGTGCCGCCGGTCACCGGAGCCAGAACTGGAAGCCGCCCCCTCCCAGTCTCTTTGCTCTTGAGCCGGGTACAGACCGAGCCCCCCCCCCTTACTTCTTCCAGGCAAGGTGCATTGGGATCGAGGTAGAAGAAATCGCGTGTATTTTGCAAGCTGCTACGAAAAATAGGATCGGGACGTGCGAGCTATTCTCAGCCCCCCTGCCCCCCCCCCCCGCGCTGAGCCGAAGGAGAAATTCCTCCTCTTTTTACGTGAACTTCCGAGCGGGTCTGAGCCGGGGCAGAGAAGCATTCCGGCCACCGCGGATCGCCTGCACGGGCTTCCTTCCCCCCCCCCTTTCAGATTTCGCTTGGCGAAAGCTGCACCCCCCGCTCCCCCTCGAAATCCAGCGAAACGCCTTTTGTGACTGTTTCCTTTCTGCTCCCTCCCACCCCAACCACACGGATGATCCCAGCTACAATCCCTGTACAGCAATCTGATCTTTCAATCAGCTGAGCTGCGCTTTTAGTTCTTCTATTCTGAGGTCTCGTTTTGTGTCCTGGGAATAGGCCGATTGTGACTTGGTTTAGTTTCCCGGAGGAGGAGAAGAACCGGCACCGCAGTCCGCAGGCTGAGGAGAGGCCGGGCCGGGCGTCGCAGGTGGAGTCTCGACGGCATCATCAACGCCAAGGAAGGAAGGAAGGAAGGAAGCCACTGAGTCGCGTTTTCCTCCCCAGCCCCGAGGGCGGCTTTCGGGCTGTAGGGAATCGCCAACGACTTCGTGCGACTCTCCGTCTGAGGCGAGAATTGGGCACCACGTCCTCCTGACGTTCGGCACAAAACACCCTCATTGAGTTGCACAATTCCCGTGTCATGCGTGTAACGTGTGACTGTAATAGCTTTCTGGACTACTGATGCCGTTAAATGACAGAGACGAGAGCGCGCGCAGCCTGCACTGGAACAGAAGGACGGACGGAGTCTGTGTCGGCCGAAGATCTGTTAAAATCAGTGGAAGATTATAGGATCCAGATACATCAACAGCAAAGCCCTAGACTAGAGCGCAGTTCACTGGGAAGAACGTCCCATTGCGTTCAAGGGGACTACTCCCAGGCAAGTGTGCGCAGAATGGCAGCCCTGAGCGTGTTCCGGTGCGCAAAAATCATTGATGCACAGTCTGACTCTATATGCAAGTCTATTCAGAATTAGGTCACACTGAGTTAAACTAAGGATTACTCCCTTGTGTGTGTGTGTGTGTGTGTGTGTGCGTGTGTGCGTGCGTGCCTGCCTAGGATTGGGGCCGTACAAGCCAGAGCTACACATGTTTACTCACTGGTAAGCCACACAAGTTCAATAAAGCCTACTTCCAGAGAAACGTGCATAGGATTGCAGGCCCAGGAACAGAACTTAGACCATGCAAAGGAAATCCCTGCAGTATGACCGGTACTATTTTCAGTCTAATCGGAGTGATAACTAGAAAACTGTTTTCCTCTTTCCAAGTAGTCATTCCTAATTGAACTCCTATATGGCATCCACAAGGCTGCAACCTTTAATCATTTTAATGAGTTGATTAATCTGTTAGCAGTCCATATTTGTGCCTGTTTACTCAGAAGTAAGTCTCAGATAAATGGGATTTACTTTCACAAAAGGGTGCCTGCAATATGGTAATGGTGCCATGAAATACAGTGTGTGGCAGCAAAGGGGGGGACGGGACCTAAAATTGTTTAACGTTGTGTGAGTCATCCAATGACTGGCACTTTTATTTATTAAATCATCTCACACCTCCTCCAATATCTCACAAAAACACCCAAAAGACAATCACAAAGATAGAGGCTTTGGTAATATGCACACTTGTTTGTATTTAATTGATTACTCAGCTAAAAGGTAGGGGTATCTGCGAGCACTTTCTATTATTACCCGTGTTTGCTCAGAAGTAAGGTACAGTAGGTGTGTGCTTGACTGCAGTTCTCTGGGCTATGTCCACCCAAAAGCAGCTGTTCCAGGTGGCAGAATCTAGGTGACATTAAGAACAGGTGAGTGGGAGGGAGGCAGATCTCACCTATTGGGGGGGGTATGATCCACTAGGAAGTTCTCCCTTGCAGGCCTCTTTGAAATGGATCCTGTGCAGCTTCCATTCATTTCAGGGAAGCTTACGTTGAATTTTTGGGTGGGTTGTCCGGTTGTGCTTCTTGTGGATTAGTGGAAAGGATCTCCCGTTTGGGTTTTCATCTCAGGCTACAGAAATATCTTGGGGAAGCCTCCAGTGAGTCGGCCTTGATGCTTGAGAATTGCAACTGCCCTCCAGGTTTCCTAGGTTTTCTATGGTAAACACCAGTATAACTGAAGGGTTGAAGCTGGCTCTCCTGAGTCAGACTATTGAACCATCCGGCTCATGTTCACTGGCTTCAGGGGGGGCCTCTCCCACCCCTACCTGGAGATGCCAGGGAGTGGACCTGGGACCTTCTGCATGCCAAGCAGATGCTCTGCTGCCATTTAGCTACAGCCCCTCTCAGTGCCAGCCCAAACCTTCTGGCACCTGAGGCAGCAGCACACCTCTTACCCCCCTCCCACTCCTCCTTGCCTGGTGGTGGAGCAGTCTCTTGCCTAGGGTGAAGGAGGGCAATTGCCCTGGATCTCTCACTCTGGCGGCATTTCTGTGCTTCACCATCACTGAGAGAGATCCGAAGGGAAGCGGAGGGAGGGCAGAGTGAGCACTGCGGCCGGATCCAGGCGCGGATGCCCCTGCCCCTGTCTACGCGCTTGGAGCTGGGGAGTGTCTTCCCGCCTGTTGTCCCTCCTGCTGTCCCGCCTTCTTAAGAAAGCGCAGCTTACAGATTGGAAGTAGTTCTGATTGGCATGGCATGGCTCCTCTCCCTCTCATGCGATTGGTGGCTGCAGTAGCTCCGCGAACCCGCCCCAGCTCTGCGAAGCCCGCCCCCTCAAAAGATGGCTTTCACCATCTTGTACAAGGGAGAGCGCAGCTGCTCCATTTGCTTCTGAAATGCTGTCAAAGAGCTCTGCGCATCTCCGTGACGCGCCGGGATTCGTGTAGTGTGAATCGGCCTTGCAGGGGCAAGGGGCAGCCAGCTGGCATGGCTGCAGCAGAATTGGCCACTATGATCACTTCCGCTGCAGCAAGGGATGGTACTACAAGGGGCGGTAAGGGGTCACAGGAAGAAAGCCCTCAGATGTTGCATGCTTTGCACAGCCAAGGGGTAAAAAAAAACCCCACAAAAATGACGGAGGGGCCCAGAGAAGAGGCGAAACCAACCCAGGGTCAGCTGGAGTCTCAGGCACCAAGTGATCGTGGGTCAGTCAGGCGTCCTGGGCTGCCCACTTCTCTTCTCACTCCCTGGACTGGAAAACCAGGAACAAAGCTGAAGAGAAGAACAGAGTCAGACACGCTTGAACCCACAACTCTTCCTCTCCCACTCTCACTCTTTGAATCCAGGAGTGGGAGGAGGAGTATGCAGGCAGAAGCAGGAGCTACTGCCAATGCGACAACTGCCTCCATCTGCCTCCTTGGCGGACCAGAGAGCCCTCATCCCTCGCCTTAAAGCTGCAGGAAGAGTGAAACAGGACCGAGTGTGTCCAGGATGGCAATTGTGCTACTGTACATTTGATAGTCTTAAAGATGTCACTACCCCTCTGGAATTTAAAGTTGCATTCCAGCCACCTAAAAATATCTGGATCACAACCATTTGGCATTGAATTCTTAACGGCAATTCAGCTGCAGTCAGCAAAGCCACCTGCTTCTCTCCTAGTCCAGTGGGACTTGGCTTTTGGGTGCCACTGTGATTATTCCCAAGGCAACTCAGACAGCCGCCCTCAACCCACTGGCATTTGAAGGAATGACAGTGATCTGATGGAAGGTACCCTGGACCAGTGAATAGTCTGAGGATTTGAAGTCAGTGGAAGTGGTGATTTCATCCTAAGCACACACTCCAGAGACAGTCGGGCACACCCAAAGGTGAGTTCATACACGCATGTCTTGGAGCATGGAGGATTTTAATCAATTAGCAGAGTAAAAAGCAGAAGAAACCTTGTCCTATGGTAAAAACGGAATTATCCCAAACACCCAGGCAGGAGCGTCACTAGAGCGCGCACCGCCCTAAAGCGAGGGCGCGCGCACCGCCCTAATAACCCCCTGGCCGCCGCAACAGCCGGCCGGAGAGGATGTCTCCAGCGCCGGCAGCAGTGGAGTCTCCGCTGCTGCCGGCTCCGGAGACATCCTCTCGGGCCAGCTGTCCTGGGCCTTCTGACGAGGTCCAATGCGGCGACGTCATATGTATTAGGTTTTTCGTGCATGCGCAGTACGTTTCTGAGTGCAAAGGGCTGCCCTTTTGCCCTCAAACGTTCTGCGCAGGCGCGAAAAACCTAATAAATATGACGTTGCCGCATTGGGCCTCGTCAGAAGGCCTTGGACCTCGGCCGAGGGCGGACGCTCCGAGGCCTTCTCCTGGAGCGGAGGTGACGCGCGTGGCACGCAGGTGCGCGCGTGAGTGCACGCGCAGGACCACGCGTCACCCTTTGCGCGTTGCCCTCAGGCAGTCCGCCCTCCCCGCCACGCTCTAGTGACGTCCTTACACCAGGGCTAGCTTGCTATCAGTAAAAGAAACACACGAAGGCAGAGGCTTGTATAGTTATAGAAAAACAAGTTTATTCATGGTTCAGTTCATTTGTACAGCTCCTGGTTATGACCAGGGTTACACTAACTTAGGATGAAGCCCCCCTATGTAGCTGGATCTCCATTGCATGAGGTATGCAGGTAAGATGGCCCCCGGGCTATGGAGGAGCCGGGAAAACACATCTTACCCCTTTGGAGTCTGGAACAGAAGAGAACGAACACATGGCCAAGAAGAGGAAGTAGGAAAATGTCAGGAGCCACACCCCTTCCAGGGCATAGAGACGACCAGGTGAAGGGTCTCCCAGGTGACCGGATCACACACCGCCCCCCCAGTGCTCAGCAGACAAAATGCTGCCCAATTTCCAACAGCACATTATTCCTTATGAGTGCAGCATAAAGTGCAAACACATTGCATGTGTGAAACACCATTGGGAGCATGGAGTTCCCAGTGAAGCCCTTAGAATAAAGATGACACTATAGCCATCTGTATAGATTTCTGCCCTGGCCAGGGGTGAGGAGAGTGACAGGAACCATGCTTTGAACCAAGAATGGGTTGAAGGGCCAGCAATATTGGTGCTGCTCACCAACATCTACTCAAGCTAGACACCGGCAAAGGCTCTTTCATGCCTAGTCACCCCACTGTCACTCGCACAGAGGCTCAGTAAGAATCTTTCCCTTTTGCACCTGCAAAAGACAAGGCAAAAGGCATGGAGGTGATCAGCTGAGGTGCTTCATAATGAGGGGGCCAAAGATTCTGATTTCATGGGAGGAAGTCTAGACCCCTCTGTCTGTGTATATGCTTGGGCCCCACAATGCCTTTATCTAAAAGGGGGGGGGTTAGACTAACTAACAGGTGGCATAAATTAATTGTATGCACATAGTGTCTCAAGACCCTTTTTACTAGGGATGTGGATCATGTCTCTGGGTCCAAGTCTCGAGTCAAGTCCCAAGTCTTTGCCCCCAAGTCCTGAGTCTTTGGTTGCGAGTTGCGAGTCCCTATCTATTTAATGGGGAAAATGGGTTTAAACCTGAATAAAATTCAACTTGTCGTAAAAGGCTCCAAGTCTCGAGTCCAGTCTTTCATAATGGCCGAGTCAAGTCCGAGTCAAGTCATTGATGCGACTTGAGTTTGACTCGAGTCCAAGTCAATAGACTCAAGTCTACATCACTGCCTTTTACCTCATACAAGTCTGCTCTGGCCACACAAGGGGACCCAGGACATGGTGTGAGGTCAGTTGAGTGAGCAGGGCCTCCAAGGATTCAGGATGTTCTGCAGGTACCAAAGTCAGGACCACGGACAGCTCCAAGGGGAGCCATAGACTAGGCTGGGCCAGACACAGCACTGAAGGCAGACTCTGATGTGCCCAGGTGGCCAGCTCCATCCCTTCTGCTGTGACGCCTGTCCTGACTTAAAGAGCCCTTGCCAAAAGTTAACTCCAATGGCAAAGAGAAAATAATAATGGCTCCCTTGTGAGTTCCTCCAGAGAATCCTCTGAACCTGAGGAGAGGGGCCAGGCTGTGCTCTGAGGAGGAGATTCCGAGTCCAATTTCTGCACAAGGGCTTCCCGAGAAGGGGTGCTGAGGTCTGTGCCCAGGAGATTCCTGACTCCACCTCCCTCCTCCTTGGATTCGTCCACCTCATCTCTCAACTGTAGCAATGCTGTTCCTGGGGTCATGTCACACTGGTGCCATACTGCACATATAGGACTTGCACAAAGTGATTGTGTGAATCAGTGTGCCTAGCATTCTTTGCCCTGACCTAACGTGTTCATGTTAGGAGGAGGGTGCAATTATCTGACATGATGTCATGATATAATACATATGAAATATGTAAGGCAGCAATCCTATGCACACTTACCTGCAAGTAAATCCCATTCAACACAGTAGAATTTACATCCTAGTAACCATGCATAAGATTGCACTCTACTAGAACATGAAACGACTTGATTTATCCAACTAAATATTCACATTCTATATTAAAATATGCAGAGATTTGATCGCTAAATAGACAGAAACAAAACAAAACAGGTTATTTACATTAAACAACGTGCCAAAGAAAGGCTCACTAGAAGTCTGCCTTGACCTGTCTCTCTTTAGCAGAACAAAGAGGAAAATATTGTATCAAAAGTAACGTGGACAGGGAGGCAGGAGAAGTGAAGCAGCTTTTCCCCTCTATTCAGTCAGTTGAATACTTCCGTTTCTTTTGAGAAGGAGGGCAGCCCTGGGCAGGCCCTGAATGGGAGAGTCTTGTAAGCGGGCGGAGAGACTGTCAGACTGCTCAGAGTAATAAGCGCTAATGAGAGGGTTTGGAGTCCTCCCTGGGACAAAAGGGGGCTCTGGGGGGGCCTGTTGGGACTGAATAGCTAATACATTTTTGGAAGAGGTGGGGGGATGAGTTAGCTGTCAGTGGATTGATTTTGCAAGGAGCAAAGAAAAGGGAAGAGATGAGTCTTGGCCCACTGCAGCTGTGGACAGAAGCCCCCCCCCCAGCAGCCGAGCCCCCCCTCCCCTTTTACCTCCTGCCAGGCAGGGCTAAAGCAGACAACAGCAAGCTAGGGACCACCAGACAAAGAGAAAGTGAACTTGGGTTAAAAACACACAGAGAGACACACAGAGCTGCTTATTCAATAGCTGCCTGTGCCCCTCAAAGCAGTTGAGCAGGGGCACTCCAATCCGAAAGTCAAATTGGCACCATAGATTGAAATCAGCTTCAGACCCAGCAACACAGCTTGACCCATTTAGGGATCGAGTTGTATGTCACAAAGGGTGAGGTAATTCGCAGTGTGCAAAACTTTGTGCCACCTCCTTTTTTGTTGGGCTGCCAACATTGCTGGTTCCCAGCAATGCCTCTGTGATACAAGGGAGGTTGTCACGGGGAGCTAGGTGACAATAAACCCTACTGAAGAAGAGAGGCTTGGACCAAGGAGGACTGGGCTCATGTCCCTGATTGGACATGAAATCCAGTGGTTGATCTGGCCCCTTCTAGGCTAGTCTTCCAGCCAAAGCTGCTTCACCAGGTTGTTTATTTACTTTTTAGATTTACAGTGCAATCCCATGCACATCTACTCAGAAACGTCTCAGGCCTCAGTCCTATTGGGGCCTTGCACTGCCAGAACTAATGTCTAGCAGCACAAGGCCTTTTAGCGTGGATGCCAGGCCACTGTCGGCTGATCCCAGACCACTGCCACAATGATGAGCAGTCGCACGGTGCAGGCAGCAGCTCCAGCAGCAGCAGCAGCTCCAGCAGCCTCTGTCAGTGCTGGCAAGTTGGAGGTTTGTCATGGGGCCACAGGGGGAGTTTCGGGGCAGATTGGGGGAGGGACCAGGAGCAGGGAGGGGAGAGAGGGGGTAGATCTCAGCAGCACCAGCATGCACCAGATCCTATCCCCTCTTTCTTTCCTAAGCCCCACCCCCACCCCTTTTCTCTCCTTGGACATATGCCCGCAAAATAACAGCTGGGGCTTTCTCTGGGGCAAGGGGACAAATATCCCCTTATCTCGAGGAGCTCTCTCACCTGGTAAATTCCCCCACGGGATACAGCGTAGCCCACATTGGCACTGCTGCATCGGCATAGGGGAATTTACAGTTAGGATTGGGCTGTTAATTTCTGTTGCCTCATAGTGTTTATTTTATTGTGTGAGGTGTCTCATGAAAGCTGAAAGGTGGGCTATAGATTCCTACACATATACAGGAGGCTGGAAAATGGAGGCGGAAGTGCTACAAGTCCCTGCTTGTGCTCCAAGTGCAAATCCTTGTGCTAGGACCGGGGGGGGGGGGCTTCCTTTTCTCTCTGCCTTATAGTAGGTGGTGGCAAGACCCTTCTCTTCCTGGGACCCAAAGAGTAGTAGACAATACTGAGCTAGATGAGCAATGGTCAGATTCAGTATGGGCACTCTCTCTCTCTCTCTCTCTCTCTCTCTCTCTCTCTCTCTCACACACACACACACACACACACACACACACACACACACACTCTGTCTCCAGGGAGGCTCACCTGGTGCCTACAATAATGTTTAAATTAGATTTACCTGCTTTGAGAAGCCTTGGCCTAAAAGGCACTATAACAAGGAGCCAAAGAAATACTGAAAAACCTGTACAATAAAAAAACACAAATGCAACACTTCTTGAAATCCATTATCATGGTTCACTTCATACTAATCATAAATCTTTTTTCCTATTAGGGATATACCCCTGCTAACTGGGCAAAAGGCACTTTCTCCAATGGGCGCTCCTCTTATATTTAGCAGGGGGAGAGTAACTGCCCCCCTTCTCCCCAGCACAGTGTCTCTTCTGGTGGCTGTTTGCTGGTGTTCTTCTGCATCTTTTTTAGATTGTGAGTCCTTTTGGGACAGGGAGCCATTTAATCATTTGATTTTGTCTGTAAACCATAACTTTTTGTTGAAAAGCGGTATATAAATACTGTTGTTAATAATAATAATAATAATAATAATAATAATAATAATAATAATAATAATAATAATATATTTACAACAATATATAAAACACATTCTGATAAGTATGCCAAAATCTAACAAAAGGATTCCATTATTCAAAAAGTTATTCTTTTTCATGGGTTTCTATTACACTTGGTAATGTTTACAAAGGTATTCTGACTGTTGGCACATTTACAGATTTCCATTGCAGAAGCCACCAAAACATTTGTCAGCGATTATTACATCTCACCAACCAGTTGCATCTTTGATGCACATCCCAGCAGAATGATTTCAACGTTCAGAGAAGGACAGGACCTTTCCTTCCTCAGGCCTAGCAGCAGGCATGTAATTCCCCCAACAGACAACCCATATTTACCTGTGCTATACTAATACAGAGAGATCGTGTATCTGTGGGTTTTTTTTCCAGAATCAGACCACTAATGGGCAGTTTCTTTACATTTACATTCCACAACCAAAAATCTTCCCCTTGGGGAAAAAAAATTAACCTTTTCCATTCTCCCAGGCTGGCAAACATCCAAACGCAATTTACCCAAAATGGATGTTCACATCCAGTTTGCTGGCTACATTATCTGAGCTGGAGAGGTCACTAAAAATAGTTGCACAGCACTTTACATTTTCAGCCGGGAGACTTTTGTTATCACTTAGATCCTTCTTCGCAGCTGCATTATCTAGCCCAGCTCCTCCAGCTGAAATAATGCACCAGAGCTGAACCTGACAACGTGTTTCTAGAGTTCACACACTGATGGATGGAAATGGCTCCAGCAATATTGTAATCGCTGGCAAGCATAAACTGAGCAAAGCTTTTCCTACATGGATAAAATTCAGCTGCTACTACAAACAAGCCATCACAAAGGACTACAGGGTTTTTTCCCCAGCATCTTCTGTAAAAAGTAAACCAGTCTTTCAGTCTACATTACAGGTACAGGACCTTCATTATAATAAAGATTCTTTGCAGGCTTGACTTCACAATTCTAGCAGAAGTAGGATCACCAGTCCTTTCAGAGGTAGGAAAAGTGTCTTCCTTCAGCAGTCATATAGAAAATAGCATTTTGGCTCCTGCAGAGATGAAAAATACTGCTGCTCCTGCTGACCTGACTTCTTCTACACAACTGCTAAAGGTCCAGGAGCTCAGTCTTCTTGCTTTGCATCTGGAATTCTGAATGCAACAGTTTTCACGACAAATTCATACTTAGTTTCCTATGTGCTGCTTATACAATGTGGCTGTATTTGGATGAACAGCTGCCCTTAACACACTTTCATTTCTGTGGTGCTTGCCAGGAACTGATTCAAGCATGCAGCAGAAACCAAGTGGTACAACCATGAAAGGACTGTGCCATTTCAGACTGATGGTGGGGGAATTGCATGTTTGAATGGTCTCCTACATTTTAAAAGCAAAGTCTTTGCAACAGAAACAGAACGTGCCACATCAGGATGGCCCAAGTGCTTCTCCCTGAAGTGTTAGCGTTCCATTACAGGGAGTTTTTAATGTGAAAAGGATTACTGTATTTTTTTTAAAAAATATTATGTAATAATAATAGATTATTATTTATTAATAATCACTTGAAAAAAATGAGCAACTAAAGTTCAAACTAGATGTTTTGCCTAATTGATTGATGTGGCTTGATGGAGTTTTATTGAGAAGGACACCAAATATGACTAAATTGCAGCAGGAGGGGTTGAGACCTGCTAGTACTTTGCCCCGCCATAGTTTTTGATCCCACACTTCCCCCCCCCCATGCTATTTTTAACTGAAAAAACTTCAGTTAAAAGCTAATGTGAGAGTTGCTGTCAGGAATATTTCACAATCTTTAGCTAAATGCACCAATGGTCTGGCTTAGCAGAAGTAACTCCAGTTCATAATCTTTCCTGCTTTTGCTGACTAAGAACCCCAAACCTGCATCCATAGGAGGTCCGGTTCACAATCAAACATCTAATCCTACACCCCATCCCTGAGGAGTAAGATTGCTTGGAAAGGTAGAAGAGGAATGCTGATTATACCCCCAGCCAGGAGTGCCTTTGAGGGAGAGCGCACAGACTCTTTGCGGGGTCTCAGATCATGTTGATTAGAAATGTGAAGGACTGGAAAAATATTGTGGAAAAAGATGGTCTTGTTGTTTTTCCTGTGTGTGCTTTTTCTTCCATTTTGTCCCATTCCTTGGAAGGCCATGCCTTCTCTCGCCATGTGTGTGCGTGTGTGTGTGTGTGTGTGTGTGTGCGCGCGCGCGCGCGCAGTGGTGTAACTAGAGTGGAGTGGAGGCAAGTAGTTCTGCAAGACTCCGTTACACTGGAGTCAGCGGCCCCTCCCCTTTGCTGTTGGAGCCATTCCAGCAGCAACAGGGGAGTGCCCTGCGTGTTGCTGTTGCTGCCAGAATGGCTCCAACAGCAAGGGGAGGGGCCGCTGACTCCAGTGTAACGGAGTCTTGCAGAACTACTTGCCTCTGCTCCACTCTAGCTACGCCTCTGTGTGTGTGTGTGTGTGTGTGTGTGTGTGTGTGTGTGTGTGTGTGTGTGTGTGTGTGTGTGTCCGTCCTTCACATTCCCATATATGATTATCCCCCAAGAGCACTCTGGATATGGGGAGATACAAGAAACTACCAAATACAAACATTCTTAAAATGTAGAACTTCCGTGCAATTTCATCTTGAATATATCCAAGAGGACCTGTTTTAAGCCTGCTGGGAATCTTTCCCCCTCCACACACGCACACTAAAATCTCTTTGCTTCCCCCTCAGTTCATTGAAACCTGGATCGGTGTCCCCGGGCTGCCCCTTAAACAGGAAAGAAACTCAGTTTGCAAGCTGACACATTGAAGAACATAAAGACTTCATTACTGACGACAAGAAGAGTCACCTGCTTCCTCTCTGAAAAAGTGTCCAGTGGACATGGACGATGCTTCATCTGGGTGTCTGTCGAACTGCCTGCTGCCCCCAAACGTGCCATGACTCCCATTTCAAGCAGTGACCAGGACTTGGACCAGTGACAGCACCAGATTGCTGAAGGTTCTGGGGCAGAGCCCGGCAAAACTCCTTGTGAGTGTGGCAGTGAGCAATCATCAGTGGTGGTCCATTCACTCCCTTCCACTCTCGGAGGGTTGGAGGAAGAGAATCATCTGCTACATGTCCTGCCCCCATTTGCCAATGGGCACAGAGGATGTTAGAAGAGGAGCTGCCACTGCTGTTGGTTCCCTTGGCAGCTCCTCCACTTCCCTCCCCCTTCACCAGCCAATAGGCCACACCCCAAAAGACCCAGCAGCATCCTTGCAGGGGCTTTTGGAAAAAAAAAAAAGCTCAAATGCTGGTGGGGAATGTGATAGGAGGAGCTGTCGTTGGGCGAGTCTGTGGTAGGTAACTCTGCCTCCTCACTGGCCAAGGAGAGCATCTCCCAGATGAGCCTTCCGATGAGCATGGCCAACCCATGACTTTGACCCAGCTGGGGAAGAACCAGCCAAATCAGGAGCGCCAGATCACAGCACAAACCACAGAGGTACTAGATGCAGGTTCCAACACTGAGCCTGTCAACTGGGAGCCCCTTAAGCCAGGGATCCCTGAACATGGACTCTCAAGGACAGTACCCCTCTCAGTTGGTTTCCTCCAAATAATTGGCTCCCTCCATTCAAGGGAGGGGTCTCACAGTCCTCAATGCCCACTCATCAACACATGCAATGCACCAGGTGGGAGTTGACAGAGAGTTGAAAGCCCTAGGCATCAGACCAGAGGTCTACCCATTTAAGGTTGTCCACTATGCAGCCTAGGAGGGGTCATCTGGTTCAAGGGGGATATGAAACCTCACTCGAGTTCCAGACCTTTTTGAAGGAACGTGGAGCTGCTTGAGTCTAATGACACCAACTTGGCTAGCATAATTCTCTACAAACATATAGCTTTTCCGTTGTCTTTGTAATTGGTATATTCAATGCCTGAACGTACACTCACAGGTCTTTGTGAAAGTCACTCTTGCAGGTGCATACATTCTAATCTAGGGTATCGCTTCCCACAGATGCTGCATATAGTCATATCATATATCATCATTCCACATGATTGCAGTTCAGCATGATAACCAAGAATTGTCAAAGCTGACACTCCAGCATGTTGTCACAATTCTGGTGGCAGAAGAAAACAGTGGGGGGTCTTTGATAAGGAGCACTGAGGAAGTCATGAGAGTGTTGACGGATGTCTCCAGAAAGCCATGATGTCACCCTCATCACACATAATTCGCTCCCATGGGGATGAAGCCACAAGTTACATTAGAACTGAGATTTGGTTGGCATGGGTATTTGTGGTATGATAAAGTGAAAGCAAATTTAGAATTTAAAAATCACTATGTTAGACATGCATTATGGAGAATTTGGAACCGATATAAAATCAGGTTTTATGAGAAAATACCATTATTGGTTGCACCATATGAAGCGCACTTTGGTGGAAGCAGCGTGCCAAAAGAGAGAGGTCTATTATACAGAAATTTATTACATTTTTCGCAAGGAGACTGTATAATGAAGTCAAGAGAAAAATTAATGGAAGAAGACTTTAATTGTCAATGGTTCGTATATGCTCAAATTTTGGAGAGATTTAAAGTGGACAAGAACGCATATGGATTTGTAGAAGAAGAATCAATATTGGAGGTACAATTAAAATCTGAAGACCAGGTAATCTCAAAAATGTATAAATTGCTTTTGAAGTTCGAGACAGAAGAAGAACAGGTTAAAGAATATATGATTCAATGTGCGAAAAATGTAGGTCATGTTATTTTAATGGAGCAATGGGAACAATTATGGTTAAAACAGTTGAAATTTACATTAAATGTTAATATTAAGGAAAATATGTATAAAATGATGTATAGATGGTATATAACTCCAAGCAAATTAGCAAAAATGTATGAGAAGGTGACAAATAGCTGTTGGAAATGTAAAAAGCAAGAGGGAACTTTTTATCATATGTGGTGGACATGCCCCCGAGCAAAGAAGTATTGGACTCAGATTCATAAACAGAGTTGATTTTAAAGATTAAGGTTCAAATGAAACAGGAAACCTTTTTGTTGTGTATGAGGGATGAACATGTAGGCGAAAAATCTCAAACTTTGTTTTTATATATGAGAACTGCAGCAAGAATTTTATACGCACAATATTGGAAGAATTCGGAGATACCTTCGCTGGAAGATTGGTGGCTGAATGTTTTGGACTATGCTGAAATGGATAAACTTACAATTTTAATTAAGGAAAAGTCAGTTAACTTTTTCGTGAACAACTGGAAACCATTTATCGATTTTTGAGAGAGAGAGAGAGAGAGAGAGAGAGAGAGAGAGAGAGAGAGAGAGAAGAACGATGTGATGATATGCAGATTTAATGAATAGAATGTTGGTGTTATTTTGGCTTAGTTGGATATTATATGTAGAAAATAGTGAATAGTATGCTAGTAGGATGTATTGCTTCGTACTTGCTATAACTTTATGAAACATGTATTCTTTTTATGTTTTAATATATCAATAAAATATAAATATATGCAAAAAAAAAAAAAAAGAACTGGTCTTTAATCAACTATCCAATGTTTGCGTTGCAAACATTAAAATAGTCCCACATTTGTTTTATACCAGCAGTCATGCAATCTTGCCCTAAATAGAATATCATGAGCACCCTCTGGTGGGGAATACAATGAACTGACATCTACCATCAGGCACTACCAATTTCCTTGTAATAAAGAAACACACACACACACACACACACACACACACACACACACACACACACACACACACACACACACACACACACACCTTGATAGTGCTGATGCTAAAATCAGGTTCGTTATTTCCAGGGAGTGACTCAAAAACGCACTGAAAATATCCATAGGTGGCCTTTGATGCCATTAAAACTACTGTACGCAGAATATATAAAGCCTTCCCCAATTGTTGGCGAGCCAAAATTCTTGCACATGGTCACATGTCCACCACATATTGTATAGTGGCCATTTGTCACTATATCACATGTGGTAGACATGAGACCATGTTGGGCCAGGGCTTTTGCCCTGACTATAGTGTCAGATTGACGGTCCAATTCTATGGTGCCTCTCTGCACGTTATGGCCACTGCAAAACATGATGCACCATAGAGCGCAGCCTGGCCGCTGCCGTAAATGGTGAGCAGCTTCGGCCAGGCGACAGCAGCCTCTGCGGGAGCCCCAGAAGTTCAGAACTGGTAAGTTGGCGCCGGGGGCGGGCAGTGGGCAGAACAGGGCAGGGGTGGAAAGAATGGGGCAGGGACTGGGGCAGGGATGGGGGTTTTCAAGGGCAGGAAGGAGGCGGTTATGGGCAGTAGCAGCTCCGCCAATATCCTATCCCCCTTCCTGGCCTCAATCCACCCACCTGGGTCCACTCAGACTTGCACCAGCAAAATCACTGGAGCAGATCTGAGTAGAGCCATCAGGGCAGTGGAGGCTTACCCCGAGGAAAGAGAAAAAATGTTCCCTTACCTTGAGGAGACCTCCATGACTGCCCTCCTGCAGGATGCAGCGGGTGCTCTGGTGGTGGGGCTGCATTGGTGGCGGTGGCGGTGAGTTTAATAGGATTGCAGAAGCATCGTGGGGGGGGTGTTAGTGCGGTGGTGCGGTGGACCACAGGGCGGGGACCGGACATGGAGGCGAAGGGGCGCACTTACCTCCGGGATGCGTTCCCTCCGCTGCGTTTGTCCTGGAGCTCGAACCACTCCAAAATAGTCACTAAAACAGCGAGGGGGGCATGATTGGCACGCTCCAAGGTGACGTCACGTCCGGGTCACGTGGGGGTGTGGCGTCAGTGACCCCCCCCCCCCGAGGATCGCCACTGTAGGATTGGACTGTAAATTCCAGACTCACATCATTGGGACGTTCTGATACTGAACTCAATGATCATGAACAATTTACTGTGTGTAAGGATTGTGTAACCAATTGGCTGCAATGTAGTTTCTCAGTGGTACCCAAACCAGTGAAGATTAGCCCTTATCACTGGCGTCACTGCAGGGGGGGGCGGAGCTGTAAGTTCCTCCGTGATCGGAGCCTCCCGGTACACGGAGGAACAAAGCGCCCCGCCCCCGCACCTGCTGACCCATTCAAAGCGGTGAAAACAACGCGCAGGGAGTCTCCTGCGCGTTGTTTTCACTGCTTTGACTGGTTCGGAAGGCGCGGGGGCAGGGCACTTCATTCCTCCGTGTACCGGGAGGCTCCGATCACGGAGGAACTTACAGCTCCGGCCCCCCCTGCAGTGACGCCAGTGGCTCTTATGGATATGTCCCGGAATGGTCGGGACAATCCTGGATTCAGGGGTCCTGTTCCAGCTTCCTGGGGTGCATGGCAACCGTCCTGGGGTCCCCCAAAATCTTGGCAACAAGTTGGGAAAAAGTGAAAAAATGGGGGGGGGGGGGAATGGCCACCAGCTGCGCCGTGCACCAGCGTGGCTGGAGGCTTTTGAGTCACTCGGTTCCCGTCTGAGAACCGAGCAACTCAAAAGCCTCCAGCCCGGCGGCAGCAGCGAGTCAACCCAACCTGACCCGACCCGCGCATGAATCCTGGCTGGCCCGATGCAGCTGGCCAGCCAGGATGGAAGCAGCAGCAAGAGGCAGCAGCAAAAGGCAAGTGAAAATGGCGAAAATGGTGGGGAAAATAAATAAATAAAGAATGGGGGGGGAACTAGAGCAGGGGTTCTCAAGCCCTTCCTGACCGAGTACCACCTCTGGTACCATTCTCCTGCTATGTACCACCAAACGTGACTGGCAATGACATCATTGCCAGTTACTCCTGGTTTTTCAGGAGTTCAGAGGCCAGAAAATGCAGGTAGGAGGTTCTGGGCAGGTGGGAAGGCCCTTCTCAACATTCCCGAGAGACTCAGCCAAAGGCAGGAGCCTCTCGGGAGCAAAAACGCAGCGCCAAAAGCACCGCATCCGAGTGGGGGTCCGGCAGTCTGAGTACCACCAGCAGTTGGCCAAAGTACCACTGGTGGTATGAGTACCACTAGTTGAGAACCCTTGAACTAGAGAGAATACTATTTATTTTTAAAATGTATAGGTTGGTCCCCTTTTGGCCAAGACATCTGCCACCAAAACCCAATCTCAGGGGATGCATCACATGTCAATAAATATGTTTAAAAAAAAAAAAGGATGCAATAAAATTAAACCGAAAAATCAGTATAAATACATAGGTTTAATCCAATTCAGCAGCTCCTCTTCCAGGAAAGTAATACTGAGTGGGATGGTCAGAATTTTTCTGGTTTTGTTCTATTTGTGTGTGTGTGTGTGTGTGTGTGTGTGTGTGTGTGTGTGTGTGTGTGTGTGTGTGTGTGTGTGTGTGTGTGTGTGCTATTCAAAGATGATGACAGGTCTCCAGCTTTTATGCTTACAAGTTTATTCTACAGCGACTAAGCAGTTTCCATCTAACATAGATTAATAGCCCCACCATGTGGAGAGTTTGGGCTTTGCTGGTCATTGTGTTCGATTATAAGTCCTTTCACTGACAACTAGTGGTTCATTTGTAGGTCTGGCAAACAACATGCATTCATTCGTTTATTTAAAGTCCTGTTGCATTAAAAAGTGTTCTTGGCCTGACACCAAGAATGGAGAAAAACCACTCAGCTCCAAAACACAGTTCAGAGAGACCTGTCAGGTGTAGCTGAGAAAGTGGCCTTTATTACCTATATTATGCAAATGGATATTGTCAGTGCTTGGATTACTGTACAGGGAAAAGAGTGGGAGCCTTAATGAAACCCACAGGCCTGCCACCCTGCTCCCCTCAATTTTAACGAAATCATTGCTCCCACTCCAAACTTCTAAAAACAATAGCTATAGGACAGAGGGGTCGTACGGGGGGATGGGGCGGCAGGCCCCCAGGGTGGCGGGGTCGGGCCCCCTGGCGGGGGTCAGGGCGGCTGGCAGCGGCGCGAATTGCACCGTTCGTTGGCACAAGTGAGGAACAGCGACGGCAAGTTTGGCCTTCCCACCCACCCTGTGCCTCGGCATGGTCTAAAACGGCTACAGTGGCGGCGACGTCACTTCCGGTGCGTCACTCCGCCACTGCTATGGGAGTCATCACAAAAGACATGAGCTGCTGGGCCTTGTCACCTCCATCATTCACACATTGGCAGCCAAATCCTGTGTAAGATACGGCCGCCGTATCCTATGCAGGTTCTGGGCAATCCCGGGCCAGCCCTGGTGCACCTTGAGGGAAGGGGACGATCATTCCCTTCCCCGGGTGTAAGCGGCGGGAGGCCCGATGGGCCTCCTCGAATGTGCGTGAGCTCTGGAGCTCACATACGTTCGCACCAGCCGTGTAAGGCTGCACCGGGCCTGGAGAGGGCTTCGGATATCAGCGTATCTCATTGCCAATATCCCCGCCCTCTGCAGGCCTGGCCCAGCCTATGATTGCCCTCCCTGCCCGCTCGGTCTGCCCTCCTGCCCCTGCCAGTGTAGGCCTTACCTGCTCTGGTAGGCGCAGGGCTGGGCAGGAGCCTGGGTAAGGGCCGCTGGCCGCTGCACCAGCGGTCCTTACTCGCTGGGTGCCATAAATGCACTTTACGGTACATTTATGGCACCCTGCGCCAGGGGAGCACATGTGCCCCTGACACTGGGTTTACACAGGATTGCACCGTCCATGGGTCTATTATTATTATTATTATTATTATTGCTGCTGCTGCTGCTGCTGCTGCTGCTGCTGCTGCTGCTGCTGCTGCTTGGAGTACAAAAAGACAACAAAGCAGCATACAATAATAAAATAAAAGACAATAGCTACAAAAACTATACAACTAAATTAAACAGAAGCAAATAAAATACAAAAAAAAAAAACCCTGAGCATCAACCCACAGAGCCCCCCAAACCTCCTGGAATAATGAAAAGGCCTTAGCCATCTGTTTGAAAACAGCCAAGGAGGGTGCCCACGACAGTGCAATCCTGTGCATGTTTACTCAGAAGGAAGTCCCAGGATGTCCAATACAGCTTTTTCCCACAAGAGTGCCTAGGACTGCAGGCCTATAACTTTGACTTCCAATCAGCGCGGTGTGTGAGGATCACATTCCTGATTCGCTACCTACCATCTTCTGTTCTCTGTTGGAAACAAAGAATCTGATGTTGTTTATCATAATGAGCAAAGGTTTGATTACAAGTTTTGTTTATTTTATTGATAATTTAGCAATGTGGTTTCGTTTGGCCGCCTGCCCTGTTCCAAGACTGGGCTCTCACAAGGGTCTTGGCCCCTCAGTGACCTCTCCAGAAACAATCACTGGTTGGTCTGTTTATGAGAAATTTATTGGTGGGACTGATGAAATTCCAAACATCCAGTGGTGTTGTGGTAAATTTTAAACCGCAGGAGTTCATCATGACACCCAGCATAGCCACGCCCGCATTAACGCTCTAACAGAAAAAAAACACTGTAAATGTCTTCATTAAAGTGTTTTCTTCTCCTGCCATTTATTTCTACGTTGAAACATTATTCTTCTATTAAAGATCTCGCTTATTTCATCCCAAAAATCTTGGAGCATGTTGCAATAGTTTTATAATATAATATAATATAATAGGATTTTAAAATATCCCAATGAAGATACAGTACAAGCTATAAGACTGCGCTACCCTATATGTTTACTCAGCAGTAAGTCCCACTGTGTTGAACCACTCTCAGATAAATGTGCATAGGATTGTGGCCTCTAGTACAGCACCGTCTTTTGAGGCTGGAGTTCCGACATGCACTCAGTGACCCCACCTCTGTTCCTTGGTCAGTTCCCAAGAGGTAAAGCATGGGTCCTCCTTGTTAACCCCTTTCTGCTGGCCCTGCTCCGTTGCGCCCTGCATCACCCCCTCCTCTCAGCCATCATCAGTCTGCCAATCCAGTGTTATCTCTTTGGCACAGTCCGGACTTTCCATCTCCCGTGGCTTGACTGGTCATCTCTTATCACCCTTCTTTCACTCATCCCTGGACAGATGGATGCTTATGGCACCTCTGATGTTTATGGTACAATTGATGTACCATATGGTACAATTTATGGTACCCTTGGAGTTCTTTCCTAGAGCCAAAGGGCAGCCTGCATTCCTGGGGCCTCAACTTTACTTGAAGCTGCTGGAGAATCTTAAATTGCCTTCAGGCACATCGGAACTGCAGGCCATTTCATCCATTTACATACATGCATACACACAAGCACTCTACTAGATTCATCTAAAATCTATTCCACAAATCAAAACTGAGCATAACTTGGGACAATGGCCTAGAAAGGCAATAATGTATGCCTAGGCACATTTCTCAGTATGCCTTCTGCTGAACCAAATGCTTCTTCTCAGCTAAGGTCCTTTGAAAAACCTCTCAAAGGCTTTTGAGAGCCTGAGAGCTCCTGCTGATGATATCACTGTTCCTGCTGTAGGAGGAGTCCCAGAACGCCACTTCCCTTCAACGACACTCCAACTTCTCCAGGGCCAAGTTACAACACCAAGTCTTGGAAAAGGTCCCTAGGGCTGCAACAAGTAAAATATTGTTTGGGTTTGCTAACCATCTACTGCGCTGGTGTTACTTCATCACTCATAAGAAGAGAGTTCATACCTGAAACAGCCACCTACAAGAGGCTGAAGAGGAGTTGGCTGGTTGTTTTTTCCCTGAAAAAGAATTCATATATCTGCTCTGGCAGAGCCACCAGGAAAAGAAAACCACAGTTTTATCAACACTAGACAAGGCTGCACTCCCTCCCTCTGCAACAGACCCTGCAGGCTGTATGTAACAGGTGATGGGATTGGGAAGACCTTTACAGTAACATTTTATTGTAGTAGTAATATCCCATCCAGATAGTCAAATTAGAACCTCTTTGGATGGGAGCAAGACTCTAGAACAGAGGTTCTCAACCTTTGGAGGCCCGGGTACCCCCTATCACGGTCCAATTTTCTGAAGTACCCCCTGCTAAAGGTAAAGGTAAAGGTGACCCCTGACAATTAAGCCCAGTCGTGTCCGACTCTAGGGTGTGGTGCTCATCCCCATTTCAAAGCCAAAGAGCCAGCGTTGTCCGAAGACGCCTCTGTGGTCATGTGGCCGGCATGACTCTCCTTGCCGCAGCGCGTAGCATGCGGCTGGAACACGAAGCACTGTTTACCTTCCCGCAAGCGGTACCTATTTATCTACTCGCATTGACGTGCTTTGGAACTGCTAGGTTGGCAGGAGCTGGCCAAGCAACGAGAGCTCACCCCGTCGCGGGAATCGAACTGCCAACCTTTCGATCGACAGCTCACGGTTCAGCGGTTTAACCCGCTGCTAATTAACTGCTAATTAATTTGATTAATTAATTAATTAGGTAATTAATCGTTAAATAAAAAGTACTAAAACAATTTTAAATGTGAAAAATGTCTCATTTAACTCTCTCTCTCTCTGTGACACACACACACACACACACACACACACACACACACACACAAGGATCTCTTTTTTTTCTCCAAGTCACACTTTCCAAAATCAGCTCTTTCCTCCCCCACCCCACCAAAGTACATTTTCCAAGTACAAAAATAAGCCCAAAACCAAAATCAGAGAGACAGAAGGGCTCCAAAAATAATTACAATTTAAAATCCATTTTAATTAACACTTAATTAGCTGCTGATGGGGCAGATAAGGGGCAGGGCTTGCCGTACCCCCAGCAAGAGGTCCGCATACCCCCAGGGGTACCTGTACCACAAGTTGAGAACCCCTACTCTAGAACGTTGATTTGATGATCTGCCCTCTAGGATTCCGATACAGAAAAGGGCCAGGGGAAGGGGAGACAACAGAAAATTATTTTGGTCAAGCATTTAGTCCAACATCAGATGCCTCAGGCCTAAAGTTGCAAAACGTGTTTCTTGCTTTATAATTATTCCTCCTGTTAGTTTCATTATTTGGCAGCTTAAGGGCTAATTAACTTTGCCTGCTGTGGTAAAAGGTCTTGAATGGCGGCACAATGGAACAAGTGCTCTGAATTCTCATGGAAGTGGACTGGAAGGAGGGAGAGAGACCCTGCAGGCTGTATGTAACTGAAGGATGATGAGCCTATCCAATGGCTTGTCTTGTCTACCCTCCTCACCAAAGAATCTCTCTACTACTCTCTAAGGGCCAAAGTAGACATTTTTATTAGTTTTATAAATGTCCATCCATATTAGTATTCCCAAGGTGGTTCACAATATGGAAATAAAAACAATGGATAGCATCCAGGCAATGCTCCTTTAGCAGATCCCCTCCTGACTTCCAGGTATTCCTCTCTCTCTCTCTCTCTCTCTCTCTCTCTCTCTCTCTCTCTCTCTCTCTCTCTCTCTCTCTCTCTCTCGTCCCCCATGCTGCCTCCCAGGCTGCTGCTGTGCATCCTTCAGTCTTCGACAGCATTTGTGAGGATGTTTCATTTTACCTGGAGATCAATACGGTCAGAACAGATAATAGGCATTTGAGAACTATGGACATATCTATACTGCAGACTGAAATGTGTTTAATAGCCATTCCATCTTTCCAGGGAATTGTAGTTTGGGGAGGGCGAGCTAGGAATCTCTAAAGGAGAATTTTCACTATGTTCACCAAATAGGGTTGTCAACTCTGACGGAAGCTAAGTTTGGAGATGACCCTTCCTGAAAACACTGTTAAAACCTGCAAGGTTGCTTTCAGCTGTCGCCTGCAAGATTAATGCTGATCCCTGCAGACTCCAGGGCAGTCCTGGAGAGTTTGCAACCCTATCACCCAACTACAATTCCCACAAGACTTTGGGCAAAGTCATGATAGCTAGGTAACGGTAAAGGTATCCCTTGACAATTAAGTCCAGTCGTGTCCAACTCCAGGGAGCGGTGCTCATCTCCGTTTCAAAGCCGAAGAGCCAGTGCTGTCCGAAGACGTTTCCATGGTCATGTGGCCGGCATGACTCAACACCGAGGCGCGTGGAACGCTGTTACCGTCCCGCTGATGCAGTACCTATTAATCTACTTGCAATTTCTTGCTTTTGAACTGCTAGGTTGGCAGGAGCCGAGCCGTCGCACGGATTCGAACTGCCGACCTTTCGATTGACAGCTCATGGTTCAGTGGTTTAACCCACTGCGCCACCCGCTGGCTTTCATGATAGCTAGTCTAGTATAAATCTGATATAAATGTGTATTGTATTGATGCCTATGTGTTATGCATAATGAAAGTGTATTCTCTAGTCTTTGCCCAAAAGTTGTTACAACTAGAAACTACATCTGCCCCATCAGCAACTACAAGAAATATTGCTTGCTTGTGGAGATTTAGAGTGGCTGTTTTGTTTTACAGCAACGATTCGTTTCACAGCAGAGACCCCATTTCCTTCCTTGCGCAGCTAACAAGCAGAGCCAAGCTTGGCCAATGTGCTCCCATTTTTTCCTCCCATTTAAACCCACACTGACTGTAGCAGCAGTTAATATTTTGACATATAATCTGACTTGGAGGCAGACTGAGAAGGCAGCCTTCCTGCTTGGGCGTTGCAGAAATGTCTTGCCTTCAGTCAATTTGAACATCTGGCACGGGCACAAAGGCTGCTTCTCAAAGAGGATTTTGTTTAGAAAGGAAGGGGCACCCAAAAAGTTGCCAGCTGGCCTGAGGGGTGGGAGAGGCATAGTGCCTCTCTCTGGACCGGTTTCCCTTTTAGTTTCAACTTTAATCAGCCAACACATATTGCATGAATTTCAACACATTGGGCATGTGTAATGGCTGGAGTTCTTTGCTCTGAAAGACGTAGCAACTCTGAGCAGGACTGAGAGACAGGATGTGGGCAATGCAGCTGGGGAGGCTCCTAGACCCAGCTTTGCTCCTTGATGTTTCAGTGGCAGCGATGGCTGGGGCGGGGTGCCTTTGCACAGGTTCAGCTGGTGCACCAGCAGTGGCCACTTCCGGGACAGGCCTGCCTTGGTCACATGATCCTGGCTGAACAACCGTCATGCTCTCTACACGGAACTGCCTTTGAAGCAGTGCTGTCTTAACGCATGGGCACGCTGCAGTGGTGTAGCTGGCCACTAGGGGGCTCCTATATACAAGTTAAGTGGGGAAAACACACACACACACACACACACACACACACACACACACACACACACACACAGATGCCCCGTTAACACTAAAAAAACACAGGAAAACAGTAAAAAAAATCCCGAAAAATGGGGAAAACAAAAACGAAACCTAGGGAGCCCCGCCCCACCACTGGGGTCCTGTGTCCTGCGCCCGGGGGCCCCCCGCCCCCCCGCCCCATATCAGCCGACGCCGGTGATGTCAATAGCCCCGCCTTGCTGGCACCGCCGTCACATTCGTGGCCTTTTCTAGCCAAAACACACACACACCAGCGTTTTTCCGACCAGAAAAAGGCCACTAAGAAGCTGAGCAGGTGGACAACACTTTTGTGGCCGCGGCAGCAAAAAATACCACCCCCGTTTTCGTCGCGTACCCCTCCGTTTGCTGCCTGAGGCAGGAGCCTCTGCCTCCCCATTCCTACGCCACTGGCACGCTGGGCAGTTGCATAGGGGTCCCATACTAATCTATGCACAGACCTGAATTTAACAGTAATTTTCTGAACACCCACCTCAACATTCAAATCTCCGGCTAACTCGGTAGAAGGAGAGTTGGCATATCTGCATTCACAAGAGAAATTTTGCCTTTTTTATTGCTTGCAATGTTATGGAAGCAGAATATTGTAACGGATTCGCGCGGGAGGCAAGTAACGGCTGGGGAAAACAATTGCTGACAATTGTTTTCCCCAATGTGCATTTCCATTATCGGAAGCAGACTTTGTCAGCAATTGTTGTCCCCAGCTGTTAATTGCCTCCCACGTGAATCCGTTACAATATTAGCAGAGCCTCTGCTGTTTGTGTTCCAAGAATTCTGATTTTGTTGGAGCTACCAATAAATATAAGTTTATTAAAGAGTGGATATTCTCATGGCTTGGTACGATTTTTAGTGAAATAGGATATGAGGATTCAAAAGCCATGTAAGAGTTTAAGAATCTTTAAAAACTGTACAGATGCTTGAAAGACCAATTAAATGCACATACAGACTGTTAAAAGTCTCAGAAACACAAATACAAAATTTGAAGAATGTTTGGAAACTGCAACTGGTATAGAATGCCACTGCCCATTGGGGCTCAGAGAATGCTACTGCATTGCTGTTCAATGTACCCTGGCTTCCATTCCGATTTGCTTCCAAGCCCAATTCAATAGGCTGGTTTGGGTCTGGCGTATTTGAAGGTCTACATGCTCCCCTTTGAGGTTAGCCAAGGAAGTCCTGCTCCATGTCTCTACACCATCTGACACGTAGTTGGTGGATACTTTGGAGAGAGCTTTCTCCCTCTAGGCTGCCAGCACATTATTGCTTTCTTTGATTGGCAGAAGCCCTTGGGGCTCTCAAACAGAGAGGTCTCTCCCAGGTGCTAGAAACCGAACCCAGGATGTTGCACATGCAACACATGCGACGTACCATTCAGCTATGGTCCTGGTCAGAGAAAAGATATTCCAGTTCCAGACATTTGGATTATCTGACCACAGAGCAAATCTCCACATCCTTTTCTGAAATGGATTTTCCAAAACCAAGGGGGCAATCTGGGGGTGCCAATACTAGCAAACAGAGGAAGTTGGAAAACACACTGTTGCCAATACATGAAAAAACAATGAGTGTAAATAGTTGAGAATGGGCAGATACTAGGCCTGGATGGCAAAGGGCGATGCTGGCAGTGCACAAGGCCCTGGCATTTAGGTCTTCTCCGAAGCCAGGATCCTCAGAACAGCAGTTTGGAGTTGCTAGTCGCTCTGAGTGTAGCCGGTGCCCAGACGAATCCTCTGGCAAAGTATGAGAAGAAGGTACCTCAAGACGCTGGAAACACAAACAGGGAGAAAATGAACCTGCGGGGGTGGAATAAGTCTGGGAACTGAAACGTTGGGTGAGGGGAGCCAGGAAAAATACGAAACTGAAAAACAAACAGCCAAAGGGAGAGTGTGAACTCCAAAAATAAAACACAACATGAAGGACGGTGCTTAGAAAAGTGGCCCCAAACAAAAAGAGCTTTCAGAAAGGGGATCAGGACAAGGTGACTTGACCTACTACACGTGGGATTGCAGTGGAAGCTCATTTCTAATTGAACTTAGGGGGGTAATTTGGGGTGCTTAGGAGTTCTCACTCAATGCCTCCTATCAGGGCATGCCACAGAGCACCCATGTGCAGGAGGGAAACGTCCCATCACACAAGACACAACTAGCGTATGAAAGTCATTGCCACAAAACATGGTGGTGATGGTCATCAGCTTCATAGTTTTTTTTTTAATACAACAACAACAACAAGAGCATTGAGTTCAAATTGGAAAGGTCTACTATGATCATTACGAGTGGAATCGAGCCTTCAGAGGCAAAATATCGTTATAACATTGGACTATATCAAAGAGGATAGTCGACATCAACCAGCCTGAAACCTAGACAACATACAAGCCCAATTCTATGCAAGTTTGCTTAGAAGTCATTCCCACTGTGTTCAATGGCACTTACTCCCATTTAGGCTCGCACAGAACTGTCATTCAAGGAGACTATTATTATTATTATTATTATTATTATTATTATAGCCAATAGGGAGAGGGAGAGTTTGGTGTGTTATTTATCAGAGTGAGATCTCAGCTGAAATGTCTTGTGGCACCTTAAGGAATAACAAAATTATTATGGCAGAACCCTGCATGGAGTAGAGTCTACACATCAAATGCATAAAGTTTGCAAATACTGTATACTGTATACAGTTGTCCTCAGTTTCCAGATGCTGTAGTATACAGTATATCTCAAGAAAATGTACACACACTTTATTGTGCCTTTTATTATGCTATAATTCACACACATATACTGCATATGGTATACACAGAAGCAGTTGCTTGACCCAGTCAATCAATCAATCAATCAATCAGACAACATGATCAAAATGTTCCCCACTGTCCTCTATACAACACCGCTGACATTGTTGATTAAGGGATCTGCAGACATCCACCATCTTGTGCCAGGACGTTCCTGGTGCCTTAGATGTTCAAATGTTTGTGCCTTAGATGTTCAAATGTTGCAGGTTTTCTACAATGAAGTATTATGAATTAGAGCTCATTAAAATGTGGGTACATATTTTGAGACACCCTGTATATATGCATCCATGGGGGAAAAAACATGTAAACAGTGGGGTCAAATGGCCACAAACTGCAAGAACTGCAGTCTGTGACAATTCTGTGTTAAGCTTAAGAGAAACACATATTGCAGTTATTACCAATTACAGCTGTTCCAGATTGTCACAATGCTTCTTATCTTATACAGAAGGGCCCCCATATCCACTGATCCACTATCCACGGTTTCAGTTATCCACTGATCGCGGGGACCCCCCCCCCTCAGGCTTTTACTTTTTTCCCATTAAGCTTCATTTCTTCCTTAAACAAACAGGAGAAGCAGCCGCTGGCTGCTTATTGCAGGCAAATAGAACGAGACTAAGTCCTAGAGAGGCTCTGCAAGGTTAACAGAAACCTTGCAGAGCCTCTCTCTAGGACTCAGTCTCATTCTACTTGCCTGCAATGGAGGCTGCTTCTCTGTTTTAAGGAAGAAACAAAGCTTGCTGAAAGAAAATTAAGAGCTGGGGGGGCACACACGCATGCCTGCCCAGAGGGGAGGCAGGGCGGGGGGCCCTCAGGAAACCATGGAGGGGGTGTTCGCTCCTATCTACGGTTTCAAGTATCCACGGAGAGGCCTAGAACAGACGTTCTCAACCTGTGGTAGCGTACCCCTAGGGCAGCGGTTCTCAAATAGTGGGGCGCGCCCCCCAGGGGGGGCGCGAGGCCCCACAAAGGGGGGCTCGACCACCACAGTCGCCCTCCGCACGCTCCGAGGCCGGCCCAGGAGCCGGCCTCGGAGCGTCCGGAACGGCCGGCGCTCCAGGGCCTTCTGAAGGCCCAAGCGTCAATCCGGGTATTTTTGATGTTTTCGCTCATGCGCAGAGACGAAAACGGGTCTGCGCATGAGCGAAAACATCAAAAATACCCGGATTGACGCTTGGGCCTTCAGAAGGCCCTGGAGCGCCGGCCGTTCCGGACGCTCCGAGGCCGGCTCCCGGGCCGGCCTCGGAGTGTGCGGAGGGCGACGCGAAGGGGGGGGCGCCACCCCCCAAAATCGGGTGACGGGGGGGCGCGGGGAAATTTTTTTGAGAACCACTGCCCTAGGGGTACGCGGACCACGTGCTGGGGGTACACTAAGGACTGGCCATTATCTGCCCCACCATTAACACTTAATTAAGTGTTAATTAAGTTTTTATTTTTTTCCCGGATTTTTTCCGGAGCCAGAGAGCTCCCTTGTGCTTTCTTCCGTGACTAATCTATCCGATCTACAGCTGATTGTCGGGGTTAATTTATGCAAGTGCATGAGTTGAGCTTCTCAGCAGTCAGCAGAGGGTGTTGTGCTCCTCAATTCAGTTCAGCTGAGCTGCAGAGGGCATTGTCCTCCCAGCTCTCCACCAATGGTGAATGAATGCAGCTTGGGTAAGCTTCTGAACTGGGCCTAGTTGGGGAGACTTTGGAAACTGTGCATAGGTGGGATGGGGTAAGAGTTGAGTTTGGGGTTTTTTTGTTCTTGGAATTTATTTTGTTTGTGCATTTTGTTCATGTGTCTTATTGCTGTGTGTTTTTTAAAAGAGATCCTGGCATTTTTGTGTATTTTTGTGCAATTTATGTAAATTAGCTAGTTATGTAAATTGGCTAATTATGCTAATTAGCTGGGGGTACTCCAAAATTTTTGACCTTCACTTGGGGGTACCCGAGCCTCCAAAGGTTGAGAACCCCTGGCCTAGAACATATCCCCAGCGGATATGGGGGGAGTACTGTATACAATTGGTGTTGTGTTTTTACGCTGCGTCTGTATTTTGATGGTTTCATATAATGCAAGCTGCCTTTTGAGTCCTGTTAGGAATAGAAAGGTGTGACATAAATATAAACAAAATAAGACTAGCTTCAGGGTAAGACAAAATGGGAAATATTGTCCATTTTTCCTTCTTTTTTTTAACCAAAAACTGTAGTGATGGGATGCAAATGAGGCTGTGTGTCCAGCAGAGGGCACTCAGACTCCAGACAACAAGAAAGTCTCATCCAGAGGCTAAAACAAACATTTTGTTGTTGTTCAGTCGTGTCCGACCCTTCGTGATCCCATGAACCACATCCCGCCAGGCCTTCCTGTCCTCCACTATCTTCCTGAGTTCGCTCATTTTCATGTTCGTTGTATCGGTGATGCTGTCTAACCATCTCATCCTTGGCCTTCCCCTTCTCCTTTTGCCTTCAATCTTTCCCAGCATCAGAGTCTTCTCCAGAGAGTCCTCTCTTCGCATTAGGTGGCCAAAATATTTGAGCTTCAGCCTCAGTACCTGTCCTTCCAGGGAACAGTCAGGGTCGATTTCCTTTAGGATTGACTGATTTGATCTCCTAGCAGTCCAAGGGACTCTCAGCTTCTCCAGCACCATATTTATGGTGTTTTACATTCATTTAATTTAAGATATTTAAAGGCACTTTTCTATTTTTTTTTAAATACACAAGGCAGCATCCAATAAAAGTACTAAAATTCTTAAGACAACAAATATAATGTAATCAACCATAACAGAGTAAAACCAAACTAAGTTAAAATGACAATAAAAGCACTTTTTTCTAAAACGGCTGGGAGAATAGAAAGGTCTTCACATAGCAGCTGAAAGACAGTAATGTAGGCACCAATGCAGATAATCTACTGCTGCGCTTTGGAAACTTGCATTATCCTAATACACACTGGCTTCCCCAGAGAGGCTACTACCACTAGATCCCTTGTGTAGTGGGCTATTGGAGGTGCTGGAGTGCAATATCTGACCGGGGGGGGGGGCTTCCTGCCAAGACTCCAGGATAGTTGCTCTACTCCCAAGAGCAGCCCCTTATCCACCTGACTCACTTTCTCCCAGATGTAGGCAAAGAGCCTTCACCTCCACCATAGGACTCTGCCTCCCACCATAGGACTCTGCCTCCCACCACATCAGACCCTTGGTTCATCTAAGTCAGCGTTGTCTAAACTAGCCAGTAGCAGTTAGGGTCTTTCTCAGCTCTACCTGGGAACTTCATGTGCGCTACCATGCGCTACAGCCGCACCCTCAAAATGTGGTAACAGTGTTTTCTGTTTTGCAAGTACCAAGTAGGTGGGGAGAAGCAATTTGGAGCCATGACAGGGGGGGGGGTTCATCCTCACTTCTCTGCCACTGCTGGAATCCTTGCTGAGAGCAAGTTGGAAGAGGATCAGACCCCCCAGTGAAGTGGCAGGCTGGAGAGGGCTTGGGGCAGGTGGGCGTAGTAGGGTTTCTCTGTTCTCCGCTCCTCCACAGGGGCCAAGGGTGAAGCTCCATGCGAACATTTCAGATCACTTCATGGCAAGGCCCTGGTTGGTTGGTTGGCTGCCTGCTAACTAATCGCTCCACTCTCAAACTCTGTTTTTCACCTGTAAAATAGGAGTCTTACTACACAAGCCTACGCATGTCTACTCAGTAGTATATCCCACTGAGTTCAATGAGAGTTATTCCCAGGTTAATGTGTATAGGATTGCAGCATTATTTGGTTACCTTTGCTCCGGTTTTTTTGCAACTCTGCGGGTCAGCTGAAGAGTTTTGTGGTAGAATCCCTGATCTGTAGTAACTCAGGGAGAGATCACAGACATGTTACTTTCAATGTGTGATTTGACTCTTCCCTCCATCTTTCTTTCTAAATAGCATGGGGGGGGAGGAAAGGGGGCTTTAACACTTTGTCCTGTTGTGTTTCTGATCCTGATCGCATCTCCCCCCCCCTCCACACACACACCAACAGTGCAATCCTATCCAACTTACACCACCGGTGTAACCCAGTGGTGCAGCGAGAACAGGAGGCCCCAGAACGGAAAGGGGATTCAAATCCCCTTTGAATCCCCCTTTGGAGGGGATTTGCATCCCCTTTCCATTCTGGGGCCTCCCGTTCTTGCTGCACCACTGGGTTACACCCAGGAATGTCACTAGGGCACGCGCCGCCCTAGTAACCCCCGTTCCCCCCCTCAAAAATTTTCGCGATGCCTTCGGCGGCGCAAAGGACCTACCCCCCCACCGCTGCTGGCTCCAAACATCCGCGCCGGCTGTCCAAGGCCTAATGACAAGGCCCAATGCGTTAATACGTGATTTATTACGTTTTTCACGCATGCGCACAACGAGAAGCATGCGCTAAAAACGTAATAAATCATGTATCACCGCATTGGGCCTCATCAGAAGGCCCCGGACAGCCGGATGGGTCGGACGCTCCAAGGGCTTCTCTTGGCCTCGGAGCCTCCAGAGGGCGACGCGCGCAGCGGAGGTGACGCGCACGTGGGTGCGCGCGTCACCCTCTGCGCACGTCGTCCTCCGGCAGTCTGCCCCCCGCGCCACTCTAAAGTGACGTCCGTGGTTACACCGGTGGTGTAAGTTGGATAGGATTGCGCTGCAAAAGATAATAGAAGGGGGTTTTTTTCCTAAAAAAAAAAATGCATTAAAACATGCATTAAAAGTAAGTTATTGCTTAGCACTTGCTGTAACCTTACGATTATATTATGTATTATTTTGTTTTAATATTATATCAATAAAATATATTGTGAGCCCTTTTGGGACAGGGAGTCATTTAATTCATTTGATTTTGTCTCTAAACCGCTTTGTGAACTTTTTTGTTGAAAAGCAGTATATAAATACTGTTAATAATAATAGTAATAATAATAATAAAAAATATATAAAAATATGCTAAAAAAGTTAAAAGTAATGCATGCTGGTCCCTCAGAAGCAAACTTGCACTTGTAGATGCAGCACGTCCCAGAGAAAAGGGCTCTTGGGGTGCAGTAGGTCACTCACTGTTCCCTTCTGCATCTGGTCTGAGCCCCCCTTCTGCCACCCTTCTGCATCTGGCTCTGGTTGCTGGACCTGTGGATTCTAGTAAGAAAACAAGGGGACCCTGCAAGCCTGAAGTCTGCCTGCCCCTGGGCTAGGGAGCCAAGAGGCCAGGGCAGGGCACAGCTGACCCGTTTGCGCCTTGATGTCCATTCATGACTCACAGCTTTGCCTCCAGGTCTCTAGCGTATGATCATTTTGCTCCAGATGGGTCTGGTTCATGCATACTATAAAAGCTGGATGTTTGTTTGTTTCTCCACATACAGATCTTTCCTGGCTCTTCCCAAGCAAGGCTGTTGCTGGGATGTTCCAGTTCCCTTCTCCGAATGTTAATTTAAAAAGCCGGCCTCTAACCCTTTTTCTTCTGACAATATAATATACAGCATTCTCCTCAATCACTCAATAAGAAGTCATACTCTCAAAAGTAATTGGGTTACCTGCATTTATGCTCTGGTTGCTCTGCAGCAATTCCTCAGCACCTTGGGCTCCCTCACCACAAAATGCCTGGCCAAGGCGTGTTTCCAATGAGAGGACCTCATGGAGAAACGTAGTGTGAGTGAGCCCCCCTTTTCTGCTTCAATTTCTGAGTGAGCCCCCCTTTTCTGCTTCAATTTCTGTCATCACAGGGACTTGAAAGCACACTAGCAAGAGAGGAGAAACTCCTTGTTTGAAGGGCAGCTCACAGAATCTTTGCGCCCTCTTGTTCTCAGGAGACAACAAGCGAGACATGCCAACAACGCGCAAGCATGATAGATGCTCTGCAAACACAAGCAAAGAAAAGGTCGCTTATGGTTTTGTACTGATTTATTCCACAATGGCCCCATTTGTGTAAAAGGAATCACGATGTGGCACGCCCGCACTTCGGCCATTTTTGGGGGCTTGCGCTGCTGCCGAAACACGTGTTCCTGCCTTCGCGCTTTTCACCGTCCATTAACAGGACAGAAATAAAAGACTGTGCTTCATTGGGCCCTGGAGGGCAGTATTATATTTTCCTTCTTCAATGAGCTGAAACAGCAGCAGAAGCGAGCTGCGCTGAGCAGCAAGGGTGGCTTCATGGGGCATGCCAAGAAAATTTTTTGTTGCTTTTTAACATTACTAACATATTTGAAGCATAAACAAACTTACAATTCCATTACCGAGTGGATTGAATAGCGGTGCAATCCTGTGCAAGTCGGCGCCGATATCCACGCCCCCTCCCAGCCTGGGTCGGCCAATGGTCCACCTCCCCTGCCAGCCCGGCCCCCGAGTATAAGACGCACCTGATTATAAGACGCACCCTTAAAGTTTGGTGCTATTAAAAAAATTTAATTAAATCACTGGCATTAAATTGCAACAGCCTGATTATAAGATGCACCCCTAGTTTAAAAACTTAAATTAGGAGAAAAAAGTGAGTCTTATACTCAGACCAATACGGTATATATTGTATGTATTAACAGGCATCATCTTAGAAGAGGCATTCCCACCTGTGAGAGGATAAAGAAGCATGCCTTTTCTAAGAGGGTGGCTGCCATTTGCCGTCTTATAAGTCATGATATTAAACATGAATAGTTTTTTTATTATATACTGTACTTCATATTAAAAATAACTAACTGGTACAAGTTTGGACCGGTGAATTCAAAGAAATGGCGCTTTAGGCCTTGCCTACCAGATCACCTTTGCTCACTTTCACCACTGAAAAGGCAACCTGTTAATTCCACTTAGCCAAGAGTATTCCTCATCTTAACATGACAACTATTCATCTGTTAATAAAGCCTGGCCATTTAATCAAAGGACAGGGAAAATAAATACATGTTCTCATGGAATGCCATTTTTTTAATGTGGTATTTGTAAATGGAAGTCCTGCGAGTCAGATGTCAAGTAACCTGTGTGCACGTTAACACCTTACACAAAAGATTAATATTCTATTGTTTGCACCAGGAAATCAAAACCACAGGGTGACTTGGGAGTCATGTTGCCCTGTGAAAAAGAAAATACTCTCATGTGGGAAAAAAAAATGCCTGCTTCACTTTTCAGAGAACGTGATGGAGAGGAGGCTGTAGCTCAATGGGGGAGCAGAACAGAAAGTCACAGGTTCAGTAGCACGTGAGATCAGATAGCAGGTGTTGAGGAGCCCCTGTGCCTGAGAGCCTGGTCCGCAGCCTCCGACCAGTCAGGGCAAACAACACTGAGCCACTGGGGTGGTGCGACCAAGAATGCCCCCTGATGCCATCGCAGGTCTTCCACCTCTGTGCCACAAAAAGAAAAGAAAAACCCGTACTATGCTCCTTCCTTGCTGCCGTGAAACCCAGAAGTGCAGGACTTCCCATTTCATTTAAAGGGACAGCGCAAAATGGGAAGTCCCACACTTCCGGGTTTCATGGCAGCACACGAGAAGGAGCCTGGGAACGGTTAGGGGAATTCTCTGCTTCTCACTCAAGCAAGCAAGAAGCAGATCGCTGTGGCTTGCATTGGCGGCAGGGTGGAGGGAGGAGGTGGCAGCAGCAGACGGAGTGAAAGGCATCTCAAATCCGCCACCCCCGTGGACCCCTCGCAATCCAGGGGGTCACATGGATGGGCTGGCCGTGCTGAGCTACAGGGACCAGCGTCTGGTTCAGTATAAGGCTGCTTCATATTTTGCCTTTTGTTTTTAAAGCACATAATCTACCTGTTTTTTCAGTTGAAGAATTTCAATTGCCAGGGCTATTAATACCTTTTGGAAGCTCTGAATGCATTCAACCAGTGTTTCTCAAACTGTGGGTCGGGACCCACTTGGTGGGTCGCAACCTGATTTCTGGTGGGTCCCAGGTGATGGAAAGATCAGATCAGTAATTGCCACAAGCCCTGAGGCTATTCAAAAATCAGATAGCTGATACCGGTAATTGCTCTTCAAAGAGGTGAGCTCCTGCAGTTTGCAAGATAGCTGCTAATTACCCTGCAAGCAGCTGAGCTCCTCACCTGCACGTAAATAAATAAATAAATAAATAAATTTCTGGATCACCTTTTTTTTTGGTCTCGTAAAGCTAGGTGGGTCCCGATAGCGTGGTCTCAGTGTTAAAAAGTTTGAGAACCACTGCATTTGACAAATTGAAGATGGGATGGATCTCTGAGTGGAAACATAGTAGGGTGAAACAGGTTTTTTTTGGGGGGGGGATTCTAAATCAAGCTTCTGGCAAACAGTCAAATTAAATGTTGAACGGTTTTCGAATTTTTCTCCGCAACACCCTCAGTTACATCTGTTGTGGGGTTTAGGGGCTCTAGGGAATACGAAGCATAAAAGTGCTCCATTTTTCATGGTGAATAGTTATGACTTTGCCATGAGAGCTAGATAGGGAGCCCCCAAATAAATTCAGAAACAATATGCTGGGGAGGGACACCAACTACAATGAATAGCAACCCACAACATGCCTTGATTGTGAGCTTCCTTGGAATGTTTGGTTAGTCACTGTTGGAGACAGTGAATTAGCTGCGAGTTGGGTCAGACCAGATGGAGCAAGTCCTGTTCTGATGGTCAGAGGACTGGATTGCTCAGCTTGCACTGAGGCAGAGGTGAGGCTAGCGGTTATGCCGCCCGGAGCTAGGGGGTTTGGCCGCCCTGAGGGTGGCACTCCCCTAGCTCCGGGCATCATAACCGCCCTGCCTGCCCGCCCGACCCCCGGGTGCCCGCCTCCCGCCTCCCTCCCGGCTTACTTCTCCCTCCGGGTCCGCGAGACTCCTGAGGCCGGGAGAGAGCGTCCACCCGTCATGCCGGCTCGGCCTATACTGCCCAGGCCTAGCCGGCGATTTCGCACATGCGTACAACGCCGATACATTGTACGCATGTGCGAAATCGCCGGCTAAGGCCTGGGCAGTATAGGCCGAGCCGGCATGACGGGCAGACGCTCTCTCCCGGCCCCCGGAGTCTCGCGGACCCGGCGGAGCCTCCGGGGGCCGGTTGGGCGGCCTCCCGCTGCCCTGTATCGCCCGCTGTGTAACTGGAATTTCCAGCTACATGGCGGGCAAGACAGGGCGGGAGGGCGGAGGGTGGGCGGCAACTCAGGGCGGGGCGGCATTCTGCCCCCGCCTGAGTTGCCGCCTGGAGCCATTGCTCCCTCCGCTCCACCCTAAATACGACTCTGCACTGAGGCAATGGTATCTTTCACACCCTCAGTTCCATTCAATACTTAATATTATTTAGTTCAGTTTGCTGTATTTAGCAATAATGATGTATAACAGTGTTTCTCAAACTGTGGGTCGGAACCCACTTGGTGGGTCACGACCCGATTTCTGGTGGGTCCCAGGTGATGGAAAGATAAGATAAGTAATTGCCACAAGCCCTGAGGCTATTCAAAAATCAGATGGCTGCTAATTGCCCTTCAAAGAGCTGAACTCCTGCAGTTTGCAAGATAGCTGCTAATTACCCTGTAAACAGCTGAGCTTCTGCAGTTTGCAAGCTTGTGTAAATATAGGGAGATAAATGTTTGAGCATCTCGTAAAGCTAGGTGGGTCCCAATAGAGTGTCATTTTAAAAAGTGGGTCCCGGTGCTAAAAAGTTTGAGAATCACTGACGTATAATATTCCAAGCAACAGGACAACCAGCCATTCAAATCAGCTCAGCCCACCGCAACAGTTCAGCACCTCATTCTCCACAAATCTCAACCGAAAGAAGCACAAGCCATAGATTGCACAATGTTGTTGGTTACAGATTGGTTCATAACACAGTAACAAGTGCATATATTCATACTGTAGAGGTTGCTGAGTCATGTGTATGAAGAACAGCCCTTTAAAAAAAGAGTCCCAAGGAGAACCAGATAAGGAACAAATCATCACACATGGACTGAGCTCTTCAACGTTGCCAGCAGGCCCACAAGGGCACAGTCTGCCTTCAAAAAGGTGTTGATATCAAGTGGCAAACGTTTTAACACCAAAGCTACTGCCAGGAACCTTCGAAGTCTAGAGATCTCAGATCCAAAAGACAGTTTGCCCAACAAGGCAACTGTCTGAACATAAATTTAAAAAGGAGAAATGTTCAAGGTTCAACTCACCAAAACATCTTCAGTATCTGCTTGAAGGCTTCCTTTGTTACTTCTCATTTTCTAAAGTTGAAACATGGTTTTAAGTATAGCTCAAATTAAATGAAGCCCTTTGTTAGGTCTCTAAACTACTACTGTTGATAAACAAGGCCATTGAGGAGCTGAGGTGCTATCACAGGCAGCAAGGTTTGGGCACCATTTAAGATCTACACTACTGTACCTACCCTGGCATCATCTTGAAGAGCTTAACTACTACCTCTATTGCCAAGGGAGACTGACGGTGTGTTCAGGGGAAGGACAGGGGCTTTAAGTAGCTTCAAGACAGACCCTGTATACTTCCATATATTGTCCATCTCCCCCCCCCCCCCATACTTTAAGAGCAGCACTTGGGTGACCTTCTCAAATTCATCCCAGAGAGTCATTTCCAATAAACCTCTGGGAAGAAAAATAAGAGGGGCTGCCTGCCTCTCCCCCCAAATCCACAGGCCGCCTCTCCATTTTCTTTCCATCCTCTCTGGGCTGAATTGAATTCAGGAAGGCTCCTTTGAGCTTTCTGTGTGTCTGTGTGCTTGCAGCAGGGAGATGTGGGTGAGCGAGTGGACTGGGCTCAGGTTACAACTTTCATTTCCTGAAATGTTTTTTTTTTGGGGGGGGCATCCAGGGTTTTTATCCACACATCAGGCTAAGCCGGGCGCTCGGGTTTCAGGCCCTGTCACTCAGCTGTCACCAAACAAATGAGGCTCTCAGAGCTGGAGATGGAGAGAGCTACCTGCTATTCATGACCTCCTGAAGCAGGTGATTACTCATGGGAAAAAAGCAGGTAGAATTAATCACTTGGCTGTTTTCTGCTTCCTCCCCTGGCTCTTTCTTTGGTGAAGCAACACAGTGTGAAATCTGTCAGGGAGAGGAAGGCAAAAAAGGGGCAGGATGGGAGCAACGAAATCAGCTCTCTCCCTAGTCTGCTTGCCTGCTGACAGGGAAAAAATGTGAAATGAAAAAAGAGCAGGATGGACTGGAGGGGGAAAAGCTCTCAGGTGGCTTTTAGACAGGGGAACTGACATCATTCAAATGATTAGTTAAAAACCACACATTGTTATTTATATACCGCTTTTCAACAAAAAAAAAGTAGTTTACCAAGCGGTTTGCATAGCCAAATCAATCAATACAGTAAATGGTTTCCTGTCCCCAAATGACTCATCACAATATAAAAAAAATGATGCAGAAGAGACACCAGCAACAGCCACTGGAAAAGACACTACTGTATGTTGGGGCGAAAAGATACAGTTGCTCTCTCCCTGCTAAATATAAGAGGACATAACTTTAAGAGGTGCCTTAGTTAGCAGGTTAGTATAAATAACCTACTTATGGGGGAAGGGGAAGGTGAGCTAAAAGGACACACACACACCTGCCCTTCTGTCCACACCTGACCCCATGGGTATCCTGTGCCCTTCCCCATCTTCTAGCTTACTGACCCTTAACTGGGTCTTCTGGGCTTGTCTGTTCCTGGTCTGGGCTTGGTCAGCCTTAAGGCTGCAATCCAAAACACACTTATTAAGGTTCAAATCCCCGCTCAGCCACGAAGCTTCCTGGGTGACCTTGGGCCAGTCACTATCTCTCAGCCCCACCTACCTCACAGGGTTGTTGTGAGTACAAAAGGAGGGGAGGAAATATGTACACCACTCTGAGCTCCTTGGAGGAAGGGTGGTATAAAAATTTGAAAAATAAAATAAATAATAGTGACTGGTTAGAAGTTTCATGGCTAAGCGGGGACTTGAACCTGGATCATCTAGGTCTAAGTCCATCACCAGAACCACTACACCATCCTGGCTTCTGGATTCTCCCTTCTGGATTTTGCCTGTACACACACAAATACAAATACTTCTGTGTTGCCCTTTCCCCCTTCAACATTCCTAATTACAAATATGTACCGGTGGGACCTGGAGGTTTTAGAAGGTTTTAAAAAAAAGCTTTAAGTTATTGAATTTGGTTCCATGATAATTAATGTTACAGTTAAGTTAATTGATCCTTAAATATTTTCAGTTTTATTTACTTACTTCATCATATTTATCTTCCAAGGAATTTAGAGCAGGTTACCAGAATCTGCTTACAGAAGAGTCCTCTTCGCTAACAGGAGCTGAACCTTAGCACGTACCCTAAAGCCACATTATTTAGGACCAATCACCTAGATTTAAGGTGTTGTGTTTTTAAGGTAACCCTTAGTGTCATATATGAAATGCAGAAAATATGGAAATCTGCTTTTTAAAAATTAAAAGCCTTTAAGTTATTATTTTGCATGTGTATTTAAATTGAGCTTCTTTGAATGGAGGGAGCAAGGGTCAGGTGGACAGACAGATGCCATTGTCATCCAATGTATAATTCATGTAGGAGGCATCGTTAGTTTGCAGAATTCATTGCCACAAGAAGTGTTGATGATTGAGGATTTATGGGACAGACACAATCATGAAGGATAGGTCTATCAGCAGCTAATGGAGCCAAAAGGGTGACTAAATGGAGCCTCCATGTTCAGGCGGTGTCTCTCTGAATCCCAGCTGGGGGTGGGTAACAGGTGACGGCTATTGCCTGCATGCCCTGTTTGTGGAATTCCTAAAGGCATCCGACGGGCCACCTTAGGAAGCAGGATGGCAGACGACACAGACCCTGTTTCCAATGCAGCAGCTGTTGGAGATGGGCAACGTTCGGCTGCCGGACACTGGGGGGCAGTGTGTCGTCTGGTCACCAGAAAGACCTTTTACCTTGACCTCTCTGTGTTCCAAGGAAGGGGCGTGGCTCCCTGACTCTATTTCCTCCTTCTCCTAGCCTTCTTCTCTCCTCTTCTTCTTCTGACTGCCAACGAGGTAAGATGTGCCAGGCTGTGGTCTCCTGCCCAGCGGCCATCTTCCAGCACACCGCATGCAGAGAGCACCAGCTATAGGGGTGCTCCATCCTAAGTTAGAGTAACCTCTGGAATTAACCAGATGCTGTATATATGAACTGAACCATGAGTAAACTATTTTTCTTTTGCAACTTCACTCAGCCTATGCCTCATGTGTTTATTTAGCTAAGTATAGCAGTCTGCCTGGGTGTAAGGGGGAACAAAACTCAAATAACCCCAATAGCAGCAAGGCTCTGTTGGGGTTTGGGTTGGGAATGCTTAGACATCAAATCCAACCCCCAATTCTACCCTATGTTCTGCAGGTGTCCCTGGGCAAGTCACTTTCTCATGTCTGGGGAATAAGAAATACTATAATCAGATTTTTAAAAAAGATGAGGCCAGCCAGACACTTGGCAAACTGAACCACACAAAAAATTACTCTGGGTGATTAAACCAGAGTCTGTCGATTCTGTGGCGTAGGAAGAAGCCACTTAGTAGTTTTTGCCTGGAGGGTAGAAATAAGGAGTGGGGGAGGAGGAGGAGGGCAGACAAAGGAGGTAAGGCAACCCCCTTCTTGGCTAAATAAAATGAGCAGTGGTATGTTTACTTTCCAAACAGCCAGAGGACAATGCGTCCGCCCCGCCCCCCCCCCCCATCACTGAATTTTGTAGGCCAGCTGTTTGGTCAATGTAACAACTCCAGGGCAACATAGCTTTGCATTTAAATCACGATCTTGCATCTGGAAAACAAAACTTCTAAAAAAAAACCCAAAGTATCCCTTGCAAGCAGAGATGGGTGGTTCCACTCTTTATGACTGGAAAGCTCTCACCCACTTACTGCAGCTCTATGAATGCAGATGAGACTAGTCCTCAGGATGCAATGCCTAAAGCACTCTTTGTCTCCACTTCTTCTCTAGTCTAAAGCAATAGATAGCCATGTTTGAGATCCTCAGACTCAACTCACTACAAATTTAATGAGACTGACTTTTCAAAATGTTCAAAATGTTCCAAAGACCTCCAATCAAACGAGAGGGCACCATTTAGAATTGGTGTTTCTGCTTCTGGCCTCCCGATGTATGGCTCTCTTGTGAGAGCAGCTATTATTCCATCAAATAAATGGGCCCAAGGATTAGAAATGCTTGCTTGTATGCAACACTGCTACAGTTGCTCTAAAACAAGGCTGGCTGTAATGGTTGGGCATTTCAGGTACATTAAAGGTGAGGGCATTTCAGCAGGTGCAGCTGCTTGAGCAGCACCATCAGCACTTGCAGCTGCCCAGATTCTGTCTTCTGCACAACTCTTAAGAACGCAGAGGACCTCATGGTGGAAGGTTGGCCACCCCTGGGCTAGAATTCAAACCTTTGGACCTTGGCTGAACTGGGTCCACCCTCATGTGCCATCTGAAATGGCCCCCAGCTCCCCACTCACTCCAGGTCAATAGAGCTGAACCATAGACTAAGCAGGGGTAGCAGCAGACTAATGAAAACAATGGTACATGAGCCTGCTTAAGATTGCAGTCATGTATCTGAGAGCAAGTCTGACTCAGTGGAGGCTTACTTCCAAGTAAGCATGCATCGGATTGTGCCCCATAGCCTTCGTCCTCCTGGGGGACACGCAGAGCTCTCTCTCTCTCTCTCTCTCTCTCTCTCTCTCTCTCTCTGTGCTTTCGTCAGACAGACTCATTTGTCGCTGAAAGGGAAAAAAAATACCTGGCACTAATCTTCGCACACCGCGGAGCGGGGCGCATTTCTTGGCCCCTGTTTCGAAAGGCTACGGAAGGGAACGTCAGATCGTGAGAAAAGACCTGATCTGAGTCACCGCCGAGCGAATAGCCACAGCGCCCCCTCCTGGAGGTCAGGAGAAAGCCTGTCCCGAAGAAGGCCAGCGAGATTTGCGAAGAAGGGGCCACTGGAGGCTGGTGGTGGTTACCTAAGTTACCACCGCGACAGACTGGGAGGCCGCCCGCCCCCCACGAATCGGTTCATCGCCCTGAGCGCCACTCATTAAGCACAGCAGGTCCCAAAAAGTGGAGCTGAGCTCTGGACCTGTTTTCCCCTCTGGCAAAAGGCCTCCAATCCTGTCCAACTTTATGCAGCCAGGAGGTAAGGAAACAAATGTTCTCTTACCTTGAGGAGGTCTCTGTTGTTGCCCTATGACCTTTTTAAAATAAGAATGTTGCCAAAGACTTGTGAGCTAAGATGGAACATGTGCCAGACCGCACTGTATTTTGGACACAACGCGAGGGCCATGCCGCGGTGGTGTTCCTGTGCCATGATTGTGTGGAGTCATGCTGTAAAAGGATGTCCCCAAAGCCAAGAGGGAGGAATCTGATCAGCCTTTCAGCCCGCCATGAACCAAAAATGCTCACTGCACGTAGGCACATTCCATTACCTTCCCTCTCTCTAAAGACTTGTGAAGTAGCCAGTCTAGGAAGGAGAAAATCCACAAAAGTTATGCTAACACCAATGTCTGGCCCAGAGCAGGCCAATCCACATCTCATGCACCAATAGAAGCCAACACCTCTTCCCCAGTGCATGAGTCTCCACCCCCAGGTGTACCTCCAGCCCAAGTAAGGTATTCCCTTTTGCAGCGTAAGAGCGACCAGGCAGCTCCTCCTCTCTTGCGTAGGCATAAAAAGGCAAGCTGCCAGTTTTGCTCTCTCTCTCTCTCTCTGGACCCCCTTGCCTCCTGAACTTTTCTTCTTCTCTGCATGCCCTCTGGCACCAACCCCCTCCCCTCTTCCCCCCCACTCTTAACTTGACTTCTCAGTCACTCTACAGACTGCTGAGTTCAGAGCCAATTTGTTTCTTCCTCCTTTTTCATTCACTGTTGTGCTATTACTACAGCATTGCAGGCAAGTTCAACTCTCCAGGATAGGTAAATATCACCCATGGTACAAAATCAAGGAACCTGCTAATGCGAATGTCTCCGTACCTTCTATCTAAGTTTCCTAGATCTGGATGATGTGTATGATTGTATTTTTTGTATGAATCTATCTAGTAAATATTGGAAAACAACCCACGTGTGTCCTCAATATTATTTAAAGCGGAATTCTGTGGCTGGACTCTGGTATAGCTGGTCTAAAGATCCCTATATACAGTATATCAAATTGCCGTATTTAAAGCTATTCCCCAGAACAACAAAGGCAATTTGGCTAACACTGTGACTGCCCCGCTGGCATCAGTGCTGGAACGTTGGATAGGATTGGGCCCTCAATGAGGAACACGTGCTTTGCAGGAGGAAGGGGCCCCGATTCAGTCCCCAACGGCACCTCCACTTTAACGAACGAAGAATTCTTCGGTAGCCTGGCTGGACAAGACCCCCACCTGAGGGGGAGGCACGGCGCCCAGTGCAAGGGCGCAGCGGCCTAGACGAACCTATGGATGACACAAGAGGGCCTTTCGGAAGTTCATACCAAGGAGAAGGGTTGTGAATAAATACACATCGTTTCCAGTAGAACCAGAGGCCCCCTGGAAAGTAGTGGAAGGAACTCACTTCCTAGCAAACATGGATCGAGTCCAGCATGGCCAGGCGCTAACGAAGCTTGAATCAATTTATAGTCAAGCAAACACTGGCTGGAAGGAATTGAACTGGCTCCAGTGCAGTATTCCTCGACTGAACCCTAAACTCAGGCAAATTCCATTTTAATGAAGTGCATTGAAGGCTCTAGTCCTCAAACAGGATCCTACTGGATATATTCTCAATATTGATCTGTCTAAATAATTCATTTAACATTTTAGTAGTAGTAGAAGTTTAACATTTTGTTTAACATATGATGATAGACAAAGTTAAGCATTTCTTAAATTCCATTGATTTCACTGGGGGAGATATTTAAGCACGTGCTTAACTTTTCCATTTATGGACGTAAAAATGCTTTGTCCGGATTGTGCCAGACGACATTTTACTATTTTCGTGTTACCTCGGTAAATAATCTGTGGTCAAAAGGAAAAACATAATGAAAAGTAACGTTTCGAGGGATTGTGAGATGTAATTATTTTTCAGTCGGGCCCATTTCTTTCTTCCCCTTGAGAGGCGAGATTAGTTCCCCTCCGCCCTCTGTAGAAGAGAATTTGGCGCTCCCTTTCTTGAAAAAAACACAAGCAGATCAAGGGGTTGAACTGCAGCAGCCAAAGGCAGGCGAGGAATATTTTTTTCGGACGGGCTTTTTTGCAGCCCAGGCGATGTCCAATCATTCCTGCGTGGCAGAAGCGCGAATGTTGCGCCCCACAAAATTCGCTTCTTTTGGCGTTTAGACCGAAGGCGAAACCGGACGGAGAACACGCTTCCTGGGAACGAAAAGTCCTCGATTCGCCGACTCTAATTCTCTCTATACTGTACTGTGTGTACACACCCCTTCGCTGAATCGAGTTTGAGTTACCCGATTCGGAATACAGGAAAGAAGCTGCGTCTACACTAGAACAGGTTTACCTTTCCTGTTTTCTGAAACAGCGATGATTTCTGCATCTGGTTGTAGGTCACTGGAGGAGGCTATCCTTGGACAGCCTATTGATTGTGGGGATTCAAAGAAGAACGTAAATTCTGAAGAATGTGTAGGGTTAACAACATGCACCCTTCCTTCCCCTCACTCCTACAAAGGGTGATGCTTCCGTAGCCCAAGCCCTGGAGAGCAAACATTGTAGTGACTTAGATAAACACGCACTTAATGATGCAAAACACTAACAGGGGAAACAGGGGTCATTAGCTCCAAGCAAAAACGCGGGTAGGGAGACGAGGAAAGACCGGCTGAGGAACAGGGAGGGAGGCGGGCTGGGCTGGGCTGCGGAAGCGCCTCCCTCCCTCCCCCCCTGTTATACCAACGCAATAAAGCCCAGCTCCGCGCAGGATTTTTGCCACTCTGCATGTCGACCAGCAGCAAGACAAAAGTTAGTTTCCCTTGGGAAGGGAAAGTGGCACATAAGAATAAATAATACCCTAATGCTGTAATCTTCTCCGCACTTACCTGGGAGGGAGGGAGGGAGGGCCACTGAACTAAATAGGATTCACATCTGAGTAAACAGGCGCACAGGGCCGCGCTGGTTCACAACCCACTTAAGAAGCGCAAATACTTGGGTTTCAATTCAGGAGGAAGGAATCCTGCTGTACTCGGTATTAAGTTCCACTGTGTTCAATGGGCCTCACTCTCCGATTAGTGTGTGTGGGGTAGGGTTGCCGTCTAAACTGGAGAGGGGAAAAACACAGCCACCCCAAATCCACCGCAGAACCTCACCACAAAGGCTGTGGGTCAGACAAATACAGTAGTAGTCAAATACTTATTTCAAGTCAGAAGCGAGAAAGGAAAGACGGCATAAAGTCCCTGCCCGGCCAAAAGGAGGTTCTAACGGCTGAGGCTTCGGTAACTAGCAATAAGCCTCCTTGACATCATTGGGATTTACTTCTGAGTAATGGTGATGGGGTAATTAGATGCTCTCTGGCATATATTGGGAGGTCAAATGGTTACTCTCGGGCTGCATGGCTGAGCTCCTAAATATAAGGTGCCTCAAAAAAAATGTACACACATTGATTTTAACGAGCGCTGGCTGGCTCATTCATACATACAGGTAAGGTACTTCATTGTAGAAAACCTGCAACACTCTTAAGGGAAGCAAATGAAGACGTGTGTGTGTGTGTGTGTGTGTGTGTGTGTGTGTGTGTGTGTGTGTGGAACCTGAGCAAGGAGTGTGCATGAGGTTCGGCACCCCAACCTCCCTCCCAGCACACTCCTGGGTGAATGTCTGCAGATCCCTTACAGCCCAATCCTAGGCAGAAGTAAGCTCCATTGTGTTCAGTGGGCAGGGCCTACTCCCAGGAAAATATGGATAGGATTGAAATCAGCGAGGTCAGCTGAGTGTAGACGCCACACCAGTGGGGAACATTTCGAGAATTTTAATTCATTAACTAATTCATTAATCAATTCATCAACTAATTAGTTAAATTAACTGGGTCAGGAAGCTGCTTCTAAGTACACGACATGCAATATATGTGTGAATTATAGCATACTACATTTGACACTATAAGTGTGTGTACGTTTTCGAGATGTTCTGTATATATTTGCTTGGAAGGAAGTGCCTTTGAAATCAATGGCAAACATGTTCCTGCTGGTTTGTTGGTGGATCTCTGCCATTTGAATGATCTGAGAAGCAACTGTGCAATTATAATAGTTTAATGTGGGAGCAAAACGCTTTTCACATTAACCCCCCCCCAATTTATTAATACCACCGCAACCGAGCGAGCCGTCATGGGGACTTTCTTCCAAGTGTGCCGGACTGATTGCAGTCCTAAACACGCTTAAACTTGCATTGAATTGATTGCAATGCGCCTCGGTGAAAGCCACGCTTAAATTCTCTCACTGAAATCAATACAGCCTGAATGTGTTTATTTGGATTGGGCCCCATGCTCCGCTGGGCTCACCACCCAGTTGCCATTTAATGTTTGTTCTCTTGTTCGGTAAGGATGAGTGCTCCTTAGGGTTAAGGTTGGTTTTTTTTTTTTTAACATCTTTCAAAACAGTGAAAAATAAGCCAATAGCCACGAATTATTTTGGTAAAAGCCTCAGGCCTTTGAGACTGGCTTTAACTCCTTATTTGCTGGGCTCTGTGTCAAACACTCCTGCCTGAGAGAGCTCAGCCTTCCTTGACACATCAGGGAGACCCCATTTGCTACAGAGTAAACCACCAACCTCGGTAACCTTCAGGCAGACAGGGACAGAAAGCCCACAACTTGTTATCCATCTCTAAATAAAATAATTAGCCTTTTGTGTTTTCAGTCGTCTTATCATGATTTAATTTAGAATTTCAGGGTACAAGAAACCTGGAAAAAAAGCACATGCTACTATTGGTAACAAAATCAAATTGCCAGTTTTGTTGGTTGTTCTGCATACTTTTGTAAGCCAAAACTATGGGGAAAAGAGAGAGACACAAAAAAAGGACCTATAAAAAGAATATGGATTGTGGATGGTGTCCGAATGAAAATTGCTCCTGTTTGTTGTTGATTGTTAAGTCACATGGATGCATTTCCTAAATTCACCACAAACATAAAAATGACTGACATGAATGCAAAGTCACGTTTAAAACTTCCTCTAGCAAAAAGGCCTCACACAGCGGCATTAAGACATATAGGCACTTCCATTCATCTCCTAATACTGCTTCTTTCTTGTTTCTCAAATTTTTAAACTACTTCAAAATCCTTTCAGAACACTAAATCTGACAAAAGGATGGGGGGAAATGATGTAAACTTGGTTTGCCCTCTCCAGATCTCCCTTTCAAAATAGAAGTCTTGATATACTCTTCCCCCACCCCCTATTTCCTAGGAATTCAACCCAGGGCATCACTATCCCCCCCCCACCCCCACCCCCGCTGCTGTTGAAACTGCAGTCCCCAGCAGGCCTGGGAACCAGCCCCATTGAACTGGGGTGCTTCTGGGTAAACATGCATACAATTGTTCAGTAAATCCCAGTGTAATCCTAGGCGTGTTTACTCAGAAGTAAGTCCTACCATGCTCAGTGGGGCTTACTCCCAGGTTGGTAAGTGCGTTTGGGATTGCAGCAGCCCTGGGCCTGGCAAATTTGCCCTGACTTTTTCTCCTCCCAAGGAAGCCGGCAGAAAGGATCAGGCCAAAGATTTGTGTGCTTCATTCTTCCATTGAAATAGGTGGGACTTAAAAGAACGCAAAGTAATTCTGCACGGTGTGGTGTCCACCATCTTTTGAGGAAAAGAACAATAATTGTTGTAATTCCAGCTGATAAAAGCTTTAAACAATTGGAAGGAAAACAAAGGGGTGGTAACTGGTGGGAGGGAGGGGGTTCTGTCGTATTATGAGTGGGGAGGGTGGGTGAGTGGGTGTTATCAGCACGGTTTGGGTATGGCTAAGACATCTTGGGAAGAGCGCTGGAGAGAGCGAGCGAGAGGTGGAAAAAGCCTGTTTGGGGTCGCTTCAAAGAGAATTTTAAAAGTCACTTTAAGAATCACCAGGTAAACTCTGGGAAAACAAGACAACAACAACAAAAAAAGAGAGATCCTGACACTGTCTCCTTATTTACAAGCCGTCGCGGGCGGGGGGGGGCAACCCCCCTCTCCGTCGCTGGGATTATGAGCCCAGGTCCACCAAGCTGGAGGTGAGGGGTCCTAAGAGCGAGTCCTGCAGCTGGTGCTGGTGAGGCTGGAGCCCATGGGTCGCCTGGGAGGCACTTAAGCCGGTCAAAGAATAGCTGGAGTTCCTGGCGTGGCTGAGATTGCCCTGGAGCAGCAGAATTGAGTTCTGGTCTGGACTCTGCGGGGGCGAAAACTCTTCTTCGGAGCTGGACAGGAGAGGCTTGGCCCCGTCCAGGGGCGAAAGCTGGTTCTGTTTGTTCGTGGACGCGTTGTTGTTTTCCGTGTTCTCTCTGCGAAAACAGAGGCCGAGAGAGAGAGAGAGAGAGAGAGAGAGAGAGAAAAGTACAGAAAGGAGAAATAAGTCATTACAAAGGAGGGCGATGAGGCAACAGTGAGTAACTTAAGCGCCCCTGCTCCAGTGCAAGTCGCTAGCCCCGCACTGAGACTTGGTGGCGGTGTTGGGAGCAAGGCTCATTGACGGAGCTTAGTCTCCAGTAGTTAAAATGGAGACGACTATCACCGCACATCCTAAAACACGCGTTATGCGGCGACCCATAATCATTCCATAAGCAGAGGGGAAAGTGTTGCCTGCATTTTCAATACGATGTTTAATTCGAAGCAAGTCCTGTTGATGTCAGTAGGACTTGTTTCCAAGGAAACGTGAGGAGCCCGAGCCTGGGCAGGTCTTACTCAGAATTAAGTCCCAGTGCCATCGGTGCGGTTCTGCTTCCAAGTCAGCTTGCAAAAGGCTGCTGCACTTTTACGGCCCTCATCACACTTACTTGAAAGTCAGTCCTCCCAACTCCAAAATCAACAAGCAAAACCCAGAATTTGCGTTGACAACCAACCAAGTCCCTCTTTACATCGGCTTAAACTCCTCCCTCGGATCTTTCACTTGTGAGAACGACTGAGCTTGCTTTCCGCAGCGTCTTCTGTATTCTCCCTAGAATCAGTCTGGGACGGTGGAACTCCCCCCCCCCCAAGTTAAAAAACAAACTGACGCGATGCGTTTCATTCAGCCTTTGGCAATCCTAAGTACCTTCGAAATCAAGGGACCAGCATGGCCTTAACTCTCCTATTGAAACTAAATGAGACGAGAAAGTGTTTAAATTTGGCTGGATCGTGGCCTATTTTTTTTTTTAAATCGAAGATAGATGCCTCGTGCGCCATGGAAACAGAAGGAATAACGGGAATATATGCACGCTCGGGGTGCATATATTTCATATGAACCCATATGGTGGATAAGCTACCTTGAGCCCTTAACATTTCCTGGAAATAAGCCCCCCACCCACCCAAATGAAAGGGATGAATTTAAGACTTGTATGATCCCCTGTCTTCCTATACGATCGTGGTGGGTAGTAGCCAGAGAGTGACAGTAGTCTTTGTTTGAAAAGAACACTTTCGTTACCCCCTCCTCAAAAGGGTAATTTTGGATTACAGTTGCTTTTTACCTCCCATGCATACAGACGATCATTTAACCGCACATCTGTACCTGGGATTGCGTTGCCTGTATAATAAATACGATCTTGGCTAGAGAAAACACGGGAACAGTGGCTTGCGCGTTGCCTCTAACAACAGACTTCTTATGCATACGAAGGTAGGTTTTAATTAATGGGTGGATTTTAAAATAGGACGCTGATTTCTATCCACCCACCAGGCTCTCTGCTTTTGCCTCCCTGCCCAATGTTAGCTTCATTATAACCCCCCCCCCCCCTTTAGATGACCTGGCCCAAGTAGGTTGAATCCCGCTGAAAACCACACAGGGGGGATAAGATCACGGCCGTCTGGCTGGCACACGCACCCGGAAGATTTCGGTGCAAGGCCCACCGAAACGACGGAGAGATGGGGAGCTACTGGTTGCCAGGGGGCTTGGGCAAAAGCCGTTTTCGCCGGCGCCGGCGAGGAGCTGTGATCTGCTCTGCTCTGGCCTGCTGCTGGCCTCTTTAAAGGACATTGGCTTTTCCGTGAAAGGATCAGTTCACTGCGCTCCGGGAGGGAGAAAGCGGCATCCACGGCAACCGCCCGCCCCTCCCCAAGCTGCGGGGACAACACCGCCGATCTCCCGCCCGCGGGGTTAGGCAGCGATCCCGAACACTCGGCAGCCCTTCCTTTCCGCGCAGCTCTGCTGTCTTTACTTGCGGCCCAAGAGCTCTGGGGACAGCATGCTCTGCCTGTCAACCTGCTGCTGCGGGTCCATTAAAACCAGTGGCGCTGAGCGCCTTGGCACTGGGAGGCACGAATCCCACGCTGGGCGCAACAAAATGCTTCCGTTTAAGGGACACGCTGAGCCTAGACGTGCTTCCCTCCCTGGAAGCCAGCCACGCTCCTCGCTCGTGCTTCCAACAAGGATTCGAGGTCCTCCTCACTGAAGGTCCCCCTAAGGCGGATTAGTGATGATGGTCTCAGAACCTTGATAGGACGCCCGGTGCCAGCACCACGTCTTACGGTTAGGAGTACAGGGGGGCACATTCTAAATCAGCCACAAGTTTGGTGAGCTAAATGGTGGTGGTGGTGGTTTAGTCACCACTCCGGGGTGGTGGTTTAATCAGACTAACAGAGCGAAAGAGCTGAATTAAGGCGTGAAACCAGTTCATATTGGGAGCCAAAAAAGCTTTCGGAGGGTCTTTTCGTTGGATAGGGAACCAGGTGATTGTGATACACCCCGACGCACACAGTAGGATTCGGACAGAGTGAAGCATTTTTCTGTCCCATTGGTTTCAATGAGTTAAGCCTGTGTGTAGATCTGGCTCACAGCAACCAATAAGGCTTCCAAGGACTTGTTCGGTTGGATCATGCCCTTGTCTCAGGTGTAATGCACAAGTGGGCGGTGACGGGGGACAAAGAGAACCAACATATTTTACAATTCTCTGAAGAGCGGTTCATATTTTAATAATGGCTTCATGGCTGCAGCTGCCGCGTTTGGCCTCCTGTTTAGACAGCTGCACATAGTAACATCACACAGGCGAACTGATGTCAGTGTGTGAGCTTCGGTGAAGGAGCCGCGACGGGCTGGAGTTCATATTATGGAGGAAAAGGAGAGAACTGTCCTCGGCAGCAGAGCTGTTTATATTCAGGCCTCCACCTATTTAGGAGGGAGACAAAAATGGCTGAGAAGGACGACCTATTTCCAAGTGACGCTTTCAGTCTGGAATGCGTGTGAATGTTATTGATGCGGGATAAGAAGAGCGATAGAAAGCCATTTTCGCAAGTGACACGTAGAACCGGCTTGGGCATTTTCCAGGAATGTCCATAGCTACGTTGGCTGGCTAGAATGTACAAATCGGTCTTTAAAACGATTCTACCGGGTACTTCCATTTTCTATCTCCCTCCCAGTTACAACAACCACAAGTTGTGAAATACAAGGACAAATGGGATGGCTACTGTAGTATGTGTAAACGCGCAATACAAAGTACGTGCTCTGAACGTGCACTCCGTTATTGAAATAGCCTCCCTTGTTTCCACACGCCTCCCAGACCAGAAGGGGTCTGGAGCAGCAGCAGTTTCTATACATATTTACTCAGATGTAAAGTCCCTTTGGTCAATTCCCAAGTTACAATTGCACAGGATAGCAGATTTAGAATAACGTGTGAAAATGCCTCATCCTAGGCGCGTTTCCTCCGCGTTTATGGGGAGTCTATCTGGACTTAATTGTCAGGGGTCACCTTTACCTCTGAAGTGCGCACCTTCGTCTGCACACATATAAAACACCATCTTCCCCCCCCCCCTTTTGCTGCTAAAAAATCCACGCCGCTCCTTCCCCCAATATCTAGAAGGCCTTTCACAATGCATCGGTACTCAGCGCGGCCTGAGACGATTTCTCTAGCAGCCAGTCGGGCAACCACCGAGTTTCAAAGGCCGCTTCTCCAGACCTTAATCTGAGCGCACTCCCTGCAGGCCCAGCCCTAAGCAAAGCAGCTGCGCCACCGCCACGAAGGCTCTTCGTTCTCCGCGCCATCCATCCCTGACCAGACTCGTCAAAAGTGGCTTCAGGGGGATGACTCTTTCTCGGACCGTCGAGGCCGGGAAAGAAAAAGCCTCTTTCCATGAAGTGATCTCGTTCCCCAGGTAAAGAGAGGCGAGGAGGGTCCCTACGCGAGCTGGCGTGCTGGGAAGGCTGAGCTCCCCTCCTTTCTTCCAGGGCACGGATTCCGACGACCGGGCTCTAGTCTGCCCGAACCTGGTAGGTACCGGAGGCGCGACTCGAACCTGGCAGCTAGCTGCCTGCCTGCCTCCCGTCCCGCGTTCTCTTTCTGACCACCGGGACTCCGCTTTGCCCTCTCAGCAGCTCAGCTGACCCCCCAAGAAGCGAGGAGCCGAAGTCCAGCTGCGGCCTGATCCCTTGCTTGCGCTCTCTCCTCCCTTCCTCGAGGACGCTGTGTGTATATGTAGGCTGGTATAGAAATATTCGACCTCGGGGTGGAAAGAAGCGCCCCCTATTTCAATGGGCCCTTACTGTAAGCGCCATGCGCAGGCTCTGCCTGGGAGCCATCAGAGGGGACTGACAACCTAATCCTAAACACATGTAAATCGTCTTAAGTCAAGTACTTCCATTTAACTGGGGTGTGGCTGGGGGATGTAAGGAAGATAAAAGACTCCCCATAACCTCCCCATCCTTTTGATTAACCCCCTGGCAAGGCCCCGAGCACGAGCTGCAAGGCTAAGCCCAATCCTACCCGCCTTTACTCTTTACTACTCCCCCATGTAACTTGCACCATGTTCCATGATGGGGCTGACTAGCGAGTGTTAAAGGTGGTGGAAGCATTAATGAACTGGAGAGGAATTAAAGCTCTCCTCGTTCATAGCCCCCTTCCCCTTATACTCGGGAGTAAGGTCTATTCTCCCCCCCCCCCCAAGCATCTGGGGCTGCAGAGAAGCCTGCGCAACTTCTCACAAGGTGACCTCGCTCCTCGTCCAATATTTTGCTGACTTTTCAGCTCATAAACGTCACGTGGCAGTTAAAACCACCTTCCAAGGCACACTTACTTGAGTGTGTTAAGCCTTAATACTGAACACTGCAGGACTTACTTCTGAGTAAACATGTTCAAGACCGAGTTGCTAGTTTCTCCGTCCTTCTCATCTCCTTGACCTCCAGATCTGAAGCTGGAGTTCAGTTGACGTTTTCGACCCCTTTTTGTGTGTGTGTGCTTTAACTAAAAACAGCCTATTCCGAAGGGACGTTGTGGCCTCCAAACTCAGCCGGAATTCGTTCTGGTTTTCAAACAATGCCAAATGGAGAGATGCAACAAACAAGTCTGGCCTGGAGGAACCGCAAACCAGAAAGGGGGGGGGGGGTCGCTAGTATTAATCCTCCACACCCATTACTCTTCAGTTTGAACATTTGGGAAGGGGGGACGCATCTCTCCTCAACAACCTGCTACACACGCTCATTCACGGCACTGGGATATACATAGAAATGCTACTTTTGCGAGGCTGAGTGATGGCAACGTCACTGAGCTTGTAGGAAACGCAGGAACGTAGAAAACTTCTGTGATTCGCCGATAACCAGAACAACAACACTGAACGGGTCTAAAGAAGGGGGGGGGAGAGGGGCAAACCGGCTGCCTTGGCCTGCTGCGGCCTGCAAGGCACCTTGCAGAGGCACTTTGCTCCCTTTGCGGCCCAACAGTACGACGACTATTTGATATTATTTACTACCACGCACCGGGAAGGGGTGGCAGGCATTCCCGGATCAGAAGGCCGCTACAGATCTATTCCAGGATGGAGACAGACAGACACGAACGTGTGTGCTGAAGGAGGCCTGGAATTTTTCCCGGAAGGAGGTACATAAGACTGGGCTGTCAACCCTTGGAAGGGTGAGTCTGGGCTGGGAAGAGGAAAGCATTTCGTGCATCTTTGAGGGTGCCCCTACTTGCAGCGGGGAGCGCAAGTGCCCCGAGTTAGATTATGGAGTTGGAATGGAAGAAGGGGTCTTCGAGGGTATCTAGTCCAACCCCCTACTCGAGGCAGGAAACTCCTTTCTAGAGCATCTCCAAAAGGTGCTTGTCGCCTCCGCTGGAAGACGGCCAGGCGCCAGCCAGGGAGAATACGCGCCATTTCCCCTTTACCGGTTCTTGCCATTATTAAGCCTGTCTCCCCGATATCCAACGGAAATCTCCCTTCCTGCAGCTTCAGCTGCACCAAGCAAGGTGGAAAGAGGGCTGTTGACGGGCCGGCGGCAGGTATTGTGCAAACTATGCGCTGCTGGGCTTTGCCTTGAATCTGGTAGTAAGTCATGCAAATCCTGAACAAAGACCTGACAGCCTACGGCCGATCCCACCACAGTTTAAGCCTCAAGAAATCCCATAGCTTTTAATAGTGGAAGTCAACAAATTAACTCCCCCTTGTGATCAGGAGGACTGGTACGTACTACAGGAGTTAACTGGTACAGTTAGGAGTTATAAGGTGGTGAAAAAGGGAGCCTCCAGCACAAAGGTAAGCCCCGGAGCTCTCCCATTGAAATACGGGACTTGGAGCCGTGCTTACCTTTGCCTGGACTTTCCGGGCCGAAACACGTGTACCGGGCAGTCTCACTGTTCAGTGGGGCTTCCTCCCGTGCAAACGTGCATAAACTGTGCCGTTGAATCTTAAGCAGGCGCCTTCCTTGGGGAGGGAGGAAGGCAGCCCAGCGCGCTGCCGACTCCCTTCTAGGTCACATGCTTCGGTTTCCACCGTCCCCGACAGAGCTCCCCAAGCCTGAACCTGGACCGACACGCAGCAGCGCGCGCAACAGCAGCAGCACCCACCTTTCCTTGGCCTCCGCCGCTCTGTCCCGCTGCCTCCGGTTTTTAAACCAGTTGCTGACCTGGGTGGTGGTGAGGCCGGTGGCTTCGGCCAGTTCCCTCTTCTCCCGAGGCGAGGGGTAGGGGTTGTGGGCGTACCATTCGCGCAGGACGCCCCGGGACTTCTCCTTGAAGCAGTAGCTGGTCTCCTCGCCGTCCCAGATGGTCCGGGGCAGCGGGAATTTCCGGCGCACGCGGTACTTGCCCACCGCGCCCAGGGGTCTGCCGCGCAGCTTCTCGGCTTCCACGTAGTGCGCCTTGAGCCAGAGCTGCTGGAGCTTGGGGTGGTTGTGCGGGGAGAACTGGTGGCTCTCCAGGATCTTGTAGAGCTCGCGGAAGTTGCCCCGGTGGAAAGCCACCACCGCCTTGGCTTTCAGGACGCTCTCGTTCTTGTGCAAGTGGTCGCAGGCGGGCAGAGACCAGAGGAACCTGCCCAGCCGCTCCAGGTTGCCGCCTTGCTGCAGGACCTCGCAGACGCACGCCACTTGCTCCTGGGTGAAGCCGAAGGACGGCAGCATCGACATGGCTCGACGGCAGCCGAGCGAGCCCCAACCGTCGCTTGCTGCAGGGCAAGCCGGAACGGAGAGCCCCCGCCGGCCCGGGTGGGATCAAGGAAGCCCGCTGCTGCCGCCGCTGCCGCGCTCCCCAGCCCCAGAGGCGCACAACCCTCGGCCCGCCGCCGAGAGGCTCAAAGCCGGCCGCAGTCCGAGGAGGAGGAGACGTGTCCCGGCGGCGACGCCAAAATCTCCGAGCCGCCCGCAGAAGGGAAGTGGATGCTCCGGGAGGGCTGCAGCCGCAGGAAACTTTTGTTGCCGTCCTCCAGCAGCCAGGCTTAAAGCCGCCCCAGCGTCCGGGCTCGTTTTGATTGGATCCTCCCAGCGCCTATAGGAACGCGCCTCTGGCCCCAGCGAAGCACCAGGCAGGCCGCGGGAGCGCGCTCGGCCTGGCTGGCTGGCTGGCAGGCAAGAAGGAGCGGCGAGGCGAGGCTCCGGCCTGGTGTGTGCGCAGCGGAGCTGGGCTTGCAACGAACGCCCCGACACCCTCTCTCTGGAGCGGAGGGACTGACTGACTAGGGAAGAAAGGCGAGAGAGACAGATAGAGGCTCTTTCCCTCCCAGTCTGCCCCCAGAGGGGAGACACGTCAGGCGGGCCCTGCAATATGAGCTGCTTCTCAAGTGTCACCTAAGGGGAACGAAACTAGTCTGTGCAAATCAATTATTGCAGACTTAAAAAAGGGAGAAAGACCCAGCCGGCCCTCTCTCCCTCCCTCCCGAGGTGGGTCTATCGCTTCCCCCTAACCTCCCCCGCCCCGTCCTTTTCAGACCTGCTCGTTCCCGGTGAGCTCATATTTAATTACCTTAATGTTGAGGATGAATAAATGATGCCCCTGATGAATAGCTTATGGCGCGCGATAAATAATTAAGCGGTCCTCATAACTTTCTCGTCTTCAAGGCGAGGAGCTGGGGTGGCGCGCCTGGATGCGGGGGGTGGGGGTGGGTTAGAGTGGTATAGATCCAGGCAGATCATCATCAACAACAATTTCCTTACAGGGAAATACACATTGCTCAGAGAGGTTCCATTCAGAATGTTCCCTAATAGGCCTTTTGATGCTTTGCGTATCACGTGGATGTGTGTTCAAAGACCCCTGCGTGTAAACTGGTTGGAATTCGAATTGGCTGCTGTCTGGGTGGTGCTGGTTGAAATCAGAACCTCCAAAGCTAGCCAGGCCGGTGGGGGCAGGCAGTACAGTTTCCAAATGTTAAGGAGAGCCAGGATACTGGTTGTGGTGATGATGGTCTTAGACCTGGAAGATCCAGGTTCCAATCCCCGCTCAGCCATGAGGCTTCCTGGGTGACCTTGGGCCAGTCACTATCTCTCAGCCTAACCTACCTCACAGGGTTGTTGTGAGGACAAAAGAAAGGAAGGAACCGTGCCCACCATCCTGAGCTCATTGGTATAAAAATCTGAAAATAAATAAATAATAAATGTCAAGCGACTGGCAGGGCTTAGGGGCAGCCTTATGTGGAGTTCTTTGAATTGAAACCCCATCAGTTTATGCCTCCCATGGAAAATATCACATTAAGGCTGCAGTCCTATACACACTTTTCCTTGGAGTTAGTCCCATTGAACACAATGGGACTTACTTCTGAGTAGACACACATGCATTAGGATTGTTTGTGTTGTGAGGCTGCAGTCCTATACACACTCACCTGGGAGTAAGTTCCAATGGAGCAGCTTACTCTGAGCACTGTCTCACTGTCAGGGCAGAATGATACCCTCCCAGACTCATTCTGAAGCCGACTCAACGACCTTATTCTGGAGAAAGTAAGAATTTATGCGTGTGAGCAATCTGACCTGTTTTCCATACTGCTGCACCCCCGTACCGTACTCGATATATAAATCCCAGTGTTATGCTACCGTGGGACTTGCACCCTCATGGGAGTCCATTTACTTGGGAGCAAGTCCGCGGCAGTTATTTCCCAGCGAATGTGTATAGGGTCATCCTGTGTGTGTATGCAGATTTGTACAAGCCCTGTTGAACAACTCAGTGCGAGTTTCTCCCTAATACACGTAGGGCGGCCCCGCAGCCCCCATCCTATGCATGGTTCCTCGACTACATTTCTGAGGAGCATTGTAGAACTTATGCCCCCCCCCCAAGTTGTGTTTAGGATCGCGGCCCCACTTTGGCTGCAATGACCACAAGGTATTTCTGGGCTACCGTGGTTTCCCATTTGCTGCGCCTGCGCGGAGCGAACCCCCCCCCCCCCCCACTTTACTTAGTGCTAATCCTCATTTTGCACGCCTGGTTCAAAAAGCAATTATAGGGTGGAGGAAGATGGTTTCGGGAAAGGAGGAAAAAAACAATTAGAGCCTCTCCAAACAAAGGTAATTATTGTCAGTAGCGGGGGCAGGATGCGAGATAAGCACAATGAGGGCGAGATAAGCTGCGTAGGGCCGGCAAATAGCGCGAACTCGGAGCGCCTTTATGGGCTGCATTTGTCTTTCAGGAGATAAGTGAGCAACCGCGGCAGGAGTGGGTGCCTTTGGAAACGCAGTGAGGGACTCAGCAATACATAGCCCAGTCAAAGCGAGGCACTGGAATACTAGACCGATTTGCAGTTCGGAAGCGATTGCCTCTGATCGGAGCGGAGCTTACTTCGGAGCAAGTGTCCGGGACCATAGCAGGAATTCGACCCACTGAGGCCAGCAAAGGCTTCGGAATCGGAACCTGCTTCGAAAAGAGGGCCGCTGGCATCAGCAGGGCTTCCACACCGATCCCGCACGTTTAATTTCAAGCAATTAAAGTTACTTTAATTTTCAAACACAGATTTCAAGCAAGTCAGGACGAAGTCCCGTTGATTTCCAAGTAGATTGAGAATGCGTTACTAATTAACGTTATGTTTGTATATAATAACACTTAGACGTCGATACAGCGCTTTAGAATATTCAAAGCTCTCTATATAAATTATTTCGGTGATCCTTACACCACCCCTATAGTAGTGCGCGGAGCAGTAGCGCAGGTGGGGGTGGGGAAGAGGAACCTGGCGGTGTAAATTTCATTGAACTTAATGGGACCTACATCTGAGTAGACATGCATAGGGTTGCTCTGTACATTTCCAGTTGGCTTTTCAAGCTTTAGGTGAGACTGCACAAGCCCATATCTATTCAGAAGTGAGTTCTATTGCGTTCAAAGGGACTTACTGGCACGTCCCTGTGTGTAGGATTGCAGCTTACAACACCATCCTACTATGCAAGTTTACTCAGGAGTGAGTCCTAGAAACGTTTCAGCGGGCTTTACTCCCACGCCAGTGCCTCTAGAGGAGATTGCGGGGCGGGCACGTTTTTATAGGATTACATCGATTTGATTGGTGCCGTGCCTCTACCTTCTTATTGTAACAGGCTCTGCAAAGACCCTCGGGTTTTCTACGGAGTCTGTGGTCTGTATTCATGTCTGGTGTCCTGGTTATACTGTGAGACTAGGACCACAAACACTCGGATTCAAATCCAACGTCAGTCATGAATACCAGTCACTCTCTCTCAGCCCAACCTACCTCACGGGGTTGTTGTGACGATAAAAATGGAGGAAGTGAGCAATCGACGCCACCCTGTGCTCTTGGGAGGAAGGGCGACTTAACACTATAACGATAAACAAGCGGGTCGGGGTTCCTTTGAGATACGGTGAGGCAGACACCTGGCTGGCACGGGGCGCGCGCGCTCACACACACACCTCACACACACACACACACACACACACACACACACACACACACAGAGGTGGATCTATGCGGAGGTGGAACCGAGGAGGGCCACGATGGTTTCCACCGCCGGCCTCCGGGACCTGTCAGCCCTCAGGGTGCCCGGAACTAAGCTCGTCCCAGTTCTAGTCCCTTTCCTTGCGCTGCGCAGATAGGCAGGATCCTGCCCCGTTGCTTGAGCAGCCCGTGCTACCCCCCCCCCCAGGCTGCGCCTGCTCTTCCCCCCTCCCTCCCTGGATTGGAAGAGGACGACGGAGCAGAAGAGAGAGTGCGGTGGGCGGGGTTCTAGTTCTCCTTCACACTTCCTCTTCTGTCAGACAATCTCTCCTGTGCGCATGCGAATATAGCATTCACAGCGCGGGTCTGTGTGGGTAAGACACACATTCTTTTTAGGTTGTGAGCCCTTTTGGGACAGGGAGCCATTTAATCATTTGATTTTGTCTGTAAACCGCTTTGTGAACTTTTTGTTGAAAAGCGGTATATAAATACTGTTTATATAATAATAATAATAATAATAATAATAATAATAATAATAATTAATAAAGAAGACAGACATGTACTTTCCTGGCTGCTACGAAAATCCCCCCTTCCCTAATTTTCGAGTGGAGACCAAACGGAATTCCCACAGCCCCCAATTCCTACTCATCTGTGGCTGGCTCTGTGCTGGAGTCGCGGTGCCCTGAGTTAGGAGGTAATAAAAATAATAATACAGGAGAGAGTTTCATGACCTGATCTGGGATTTACTTGATGACATGTTGTTGTTTGTTGTTCAGAGATGCGTCACGTTCAGCGGCCTCTCCAGTACTGGTGGTGGGTTCTGCAAGTTTGGTTTGGAAGTCGACCGACCCGATCCCCCGCCTTAGCCCGCCAGACTCTGTGTGTGTGTGTATGACCAATATATATATATATATATATATATATATATATATATATATATATATATATATATATATATATATATATATATATATATATATATATATGACCATGCTGCTTGTGTGCGCCTGTGTTTTAAACAAATAAATGCACCAAGCAAGCCTAGGGGCACTTCTGTGTGTGTCCACGACCACGTGGCTGGTAATTTTCCCCGTCCCATTTTATTTTGGTGCTTATGATATTTTAGAGAAGCTGCTTGCACGTCTTCTTGCCAGAAAGAATGTCTCTACTTGGAAGAAGGAAGGGCTCGTTATTGACACGGCAGCTGCGTGGGGACCGGAACGGGACTCTCTCTCTCTCTCTCTCTCTCTCTCACACACACACACACACACACACACGCTCTCTCTCTCCAAGACACAAAAGGATGCCCCTCCAGACCCTAAAGTCTCGAGCAATCGCGCACAAGATTTTTTTTTTCTCTTTTAACTGGCCGGGGAGAGATTCAGAACTTCTCTTTCGCTGCTTTCTGAAAGGTGTTTGCTAAATGGATGTTTACAGCGGCAAATGCTTTTTCAAGGACGTGAAGGATTTTTTTTTCTTTTTTTAGTAAAGGGCAAAAGGTTTGACAGATTATACCTGCAGGACCGGCGGGTGAGCGGAAAGACAGATCGACACCAAATTGGTGCAGATAACTCTCTCGACTGACAGCTATTTGTCTGTTTTCACCACCAATCCCCTCCCCTCCCTTGGGGTCCTTTTAAAAGCCTGAGAAGTAAAGAGGGAGTTTATCATTTCTATCTCACAACTTAACTGGATCAGAATGTATTTTAAAAGGGCCTTTTTTGTAGATACAATATATGTACATATAAGAGAGCCATTTATTATCCGGCTCATAGACAACGCCTTCCTCGCCATTCCCTGCTGTAACTAAGCTCAAGTGGGTGTAACTGAAATAACTACTGTACATATCCTTCCTCTGCCTCCCCTCCCCGTTGTTTTCTTTGTATCCATAGCTAGATTGTAAACCCTACGGGGCAGGGCCACTCAGAGGAATTGTATCAGGGGGTACAAAGTTTCTTTTGAGTTCCCTTCGTATGAATTTGGCTCCTGGCCCTCCTTTTTTGTATCCAGACCCATTTTTGGCCCTGGGCCCGGTACATTGCACCCCATTAAACCCCCCTCTCAGAGGCCCTGCTTGGAGGTAGATCCTGTCTGCTCCTACTAATGCCTTGATTGTGCTATATATAAACTTTTTAAAAATAATAATAACAAATGAGAGCCAAAAGGGGGTTACAATCTTGCCACCCACAACTACTTGACCCTGAATTAATCCCGTGTACGTATATTGGAGTTTTAACAGCACACGTTCCATCCACACCCATTCACGTCCTCGCTGTGACTGCGATACTTGGCGTCCAATTGATTTCAACGTGCCTGGCGTTGGCATAATGAGTTAACGAGGGGATGCTACTTCCGTGTAAGTAGCTTTCTATTTCAGTGCGGTTAGCACTCCAGTAAGTATGTGATGGTTCTTGGCGTTAATCTTCTGCTGCAGAGAACCCGCTTTTAGGCTGAAGTGCCGTTTTTGCTTTCCCGAAAAGACTTGCCTTCAGTGCTTCACTCTTAAACAAGGGAAATCGTGGGTGTGTGGGTCGATATATACAATACATCGATATTATATATATATATAATGTCCTGCGCCACAAGGGGTCTCTACCTGCTGTTTGGCGTCGTTCTGCACCCGAGAAGCAGCAGCAGCCGCCGGCCCGCCACTGTGCAGGATTGCACAGTTTCTTCAGCTCGAATCCTTTCACTTCTGCAAACCGCGGAAGACGCTGAAATGGCCGGAAAGCCTCGAGTAGCGCGAGGTGGTCGGAGCAAGCAACTTATCACCCTGAACTCAGCGTGGGCTTGGAGGAGCTGGCGAGGAAGGGAGAAACTGCTCTTTGTCCATCCAGCCTTTCCGATAAGGCCATTTGCTATATACATTGCTATCAGATGATAGGATTCAAAACAAACAAATAAATACATTGAATAATGTTATTATACATCGGGAACCAACCACCCTGTTTTGGTCTTTCTATCCTGTCTCACCATGTTTACTCAGAAGTAAGTCCCACTGATTTCAGTAGAAGCGATTGCCAAGCAAATATGCGGAAGCCTTCGACTCCTAGGCTGCATATTTACTCGGAAGGAAGTCCCAGTGAATGCAGCGAGTCAGTGAATGATAGGATCGCAGCCTCCTCGGAGTCTGTAACTTAGGAGAGTGTTCAAAAATCAGCAGGGTTTTTTCTTCCAATTTTTTTTACTCGGAAGTCAGTCCGGTTGATGTTGATTGCCGTGCAACCCAATCCTAGGCAGGGCTACTCTGAGAGAAGTACCACTGTGTTCCATGGGGCTTACATATGCATAGGATTGCAGCCTTAGGCTATCAGAGTTATCTGAAATTAACTACAGTACCATTAACTGAATTACATAACGTCTGAATCAACCTGATGAGGAGAAAATATAGATAAGTCTATATATTGTAAAATAGACGTATATCTTAACCAGAGGACCCACCCTGCCTGCCTGCCTGCCTGCGTGCGTGTGTGCGTGTGTGTGTGTGTGAGAGAGAGAGAGAGAGAGAGAGAGAGAGAGAGAGAGAGACCCTAATATTGTACAATGAATTTGTAGAGCTCATCTGTAATGGCTTAAGCCGGAGTTCTGGGGTCTAAGGCTGCAATTTTCCTGGGAGTAAGCCCCATGGAAAATAATGGGGCTCACTTCTGAGTAGACATGCATAGGATGTGCTGTGAGCCACATTTACACTCCCAGTAAATTAGCTGAGAATTATTCCTTTGTCAGTGTGCATAAGATCACAGGCTCAGTTCCCTCGCCAAACCATAGAGAGGACGTTAAAAAGAGTTGAAGCCGGTTTGTGGACGTAAGATTCTACTTTAGCCCTTTAATTACACCCGGTCCTCTTGGGAGTAAGGGCCATTTAATTCCCTAGGGTTTGCTTCTGATGAAATAAACCCAGGATCTCTGCAAGGATCTTTATCAATGGACACGTTCACGTGACAACGTACTTCGAATATCACCAACCGTGGTGCAAGAGTAGCAGGATTCGGTGGACAATCCGAGCCCTGTTACCTTCGAAAATCGATTTACAGCGTGAAATCAGACTGTCCATGGCTATAATGCTGGCATCTGTGGTTTGGTGCTGAGGGGAGGAAGAGATTTTCGAGCCGTGAGTTGCCCACCTTTATCGGCCTCATTTCTTCAACACTAAGAATGTAAACAAACACACTACCTCCAGAAAGCAAAGCGCCCAGAGGCAGCAGATTTCGGGGAATTGTTGTTATTTTTTTTAAAAAAAAAAATCTAGCGATTTTTCAGGGCAGTCTTCTGCTCTCAAGTAACCCAAAACTTCAGCGATTTCCGACCCTGGAGAAGGGGAGGAAATACAAAACCGGGCCATTAGTAAATGAGTTTTGTGTTGTGGAGGGCTCCTTTCCCATCCACTTGCTGTTCTGAAAAATAGATCACATTTCGTTATCTTTAGTGGGAATCTGCAACGCGATACCGGATCTCTCCCTTCCTAGCTGCTAAGCGCAGGAGAAAGAGAGCGAGCGAGCGAGAGAACAGGGGCCAGTTGCCTGGGCTTCTTCCTAAACAATAAAGGGTTTGTATTTTTCCTTTTTTCTTCTCCAGTCTTCCTCCTCCTCCTCTCTCCTTCCACACCCCTTAAAATTAAAACGACTGAAAGTCCTCGGCGGCATTTTCCAGTCCTGTTTAGTGCCATCCCGGCTTAAAAGCATTTCCGTCCAAAAAGCCCTGAAAACGCGAAGGAAGCAGGAATGACCTGTTCGCCATCATTGCCCTCCAGGCACCTGTAAAAACAATGCGGGTGTCAGTCACACCCCGACAGCTCGGGAGAAATAAGACGAGAGCAGAGACTTGTTAGGAAGCTTTAAAAAATCGCCTACGTTAGCTGTTTCCAAAAGGTGTTTTCCTTCCCAGGCGGACGGTTCGCACGAACGAATCGCACGTGAATATGCTCCTAGATGTTCATCGGGTTCTGCAAGCAAAGTGCAAATAATAAATAAATAAATAAATAAATAAATAAATAAATAAATACATACATACATACATACATACATACATACATCCGGGATAGGTTTGAATGGGGAAGAGTGCGCGCAGGGCAGGAGTGAAGGCCAGTGGATGGCGATGGCCTGAATTTCCTTTTTATGCAGTCCCAGGCAAACTGACCTGAAAGTATGGCGCTATTCACACATTATGTTGCATTCATGCACAGTCTACTACCTTGTACACATATTGTTGATTCGAAGGCGCGAATGTTCAATGCAAGTCAGCGTTCACAATCTGTACACGGTATTGGAGGGCTTCAGTCCCCAGGTTTCCTTTGCAATGAAAAGGTCCTCTTTGCAACGCACATAAACGTACGTGTGTGAGAGAGAGGGGGGGGGGAGGACTGTAGGGTGCACAACACAATGTTTATGCTCCCGCCAAGGAACTCAGACCTCATACAGGGGTTCTTCTCGCTCACGCTCACCCCACTTTGTCGTCACAACCCCCCCCCCCCGCGGTACTTTAGACTTAAAGATGGCGAATGGCCTAAGGCCACCCATAGGTGAGTGGGGATTTTAATTGGGTTCTCCCTCCCAGCTGGTAGTCTAGCTCTCCAAAGCTACGTTTTGTACACGTAGTTGGGAGTATGCCCCATTAAAATCAGTTTGACTGACTTCGGAGTGAAGATGGCTAGGACAGGGGTGCGCTTCTGTACACGTGGACTTCAAAGAGATCTTCAAGCCCAGTGATGACGACGATGTTGATACTAGAAACTTATACATCGATGTGGCTTGTTCAGCGCTTCATTCACACCATCTAAGTACACTTTTCAACACAGATCTGTACAATGTTATGCTAGTATTGCAGAATAGAGTCTATTCTGCAATACTAGGATAAGGAGAATTGAGGCGGAGCTTCCCAGGACACCTACCAAGTGGGGGGGAGTTGTGAACCGCGAATGCCCCCATTTCACAGCTCGGCTCGGCTGCTTACTGAGACAGCACCTCTTAACTGAAGTAGCTATTATTAATAATAATATTTATATGCCGCTTCTCAACAAGAGTACTTCACAAAGTAGTTTACAAAGCAAAATAAATCTGGTTCCCTGTCCCCAAAGGGTTCACAGTCTAAAAAGAGATGCAGAAGAGACACCAGCAGCAGCCACTGGAAAAGACGCCCTGCTGGGGTGAAGAGGGACAGTTGCTCTCCCCCTGCTAAACATAAGAGGGCGCCACTTGAAAAGGTGCCTCTTTTTCCCCAGCGAGTTGGAGAGCGGTCACAAAGGCACTTAAGCCGAACCTTTGGGATTTCCAGAGCAGTTACTGACGATGAGGATGATGAGAACCAGATATGGGGGGACGGAGCGCCCTATTTCTCTTACCGCTCCTTTGACGTCTGACAGTGAAGTGCAATCAGGCACGTTCATTCAAAAGTCAGTCCATTGCGTTCATCATGGGGCTTAAGCCCAGCCCAGCAGCCCAGCTACTTCTTGTGCTGTCCATTTCTTTTTTCTCCTATGCAGTTCAATCTCAACGGGGTTCAATGGGACGTGCAGTGTGAGTTCCTCCAGCAATAAATAAGGTGCTTGTAGTTTTTTAAGTTAATTTATTTTACAAGAATGTTGTGTTTAGGATTACAACCTGCCCGAAGGAGCTGTGGATCTGACTGGCAAATGACGGTGGAGGAGAAGCTGCTACTATTCACTGCAGCAGTGGGCCTGAAGGTGCCCCCGCCCCCACCCCCGCAAGCAGGCTTAGTTGGACCACCACGTCAACCGAGCCACTGCAGTCTATGGGACTGATTTCCAATTCCAAGCGAGTGTTTTCCAACCGGCCTGCAGCCATGATGTTCTTTCGCCGCGAGGAGGAGGACGACAGGGCTGGGCTCCCTTCGCCCCGTCTCTTCCGTTTCCCAGATTGTTGTGTCTGCCGTCCAGGAAGAGAGATGTAAACAACTCTGGAGGACCGAAGTTGTCCTGTCCCTCCCTCCTCCCTACCTAGATGCTTCGAGAAGCCAGCACCGCGCCAACCTCCTCGATGAAAGGGGAACTTCACAACCACTAAATTATCCGTCATCACCTCCAGCTCTCGCCTCGCTCTCACACAAGAACCTGATAAAGATGTTAGACGGCTTGCCATATAAGAGAAAGATTTCCACAGCCAGCCTCTCCCCGCCTTCTTAGAAGCACAGCCTTTCCCACGCTTAACATAATATATCGTTGCATTGAAAAGACTCCTCCTGTCTCCAGCCACTGGAACAGTTTCCCCCCGCCAAAGGATGGATTACAGGTGATCACATGATTTGTCTCTGTCTCTCCCCCCCCTCCAAAGTGTCCTCCTCACCTCTCAGACCTCGATCCTGAACACAATTTACTAGGGAAGGGAGGGGCCGCTGCAGTCAACGGGACTTTGTTTCCGAATATACAAATGAGGCCACGATCTAGAAGAGCCAAAAGTTTACAAGTCCAGTTGTTCCAGTGCAGTTAGGCACGTTTACTCGGAAGAAAGTCTGACTGTGTTCAGGGGGGGGGGCTGACTTCCTAGGATGGCCTCAGTCTTATACACACGTCTAAAGCTTCCATGTGATGCACGCTTACTATGGGGAGTATTACCTCCACACTGAGGCTTACTTCCGAGTAAAGATGTTTAGGATCGGGCTGCGTCTCTCTTTCCCCCTCCCCGTTTACCATCGAAGAACCCCACAGTGCTTAACTGTGGCTGGATCGCGTCCTGCCTGTTTGGACAAAAAGCAAAACAAAACAAGGAAGCAATTCAGAGCCATTAAGAGGAACGGGAGTGGGCGACTGACTCATAAAACTGGGATGTGGATTGTAGCCGCGGTGATAACGCACGTGTGTTTCCTACCCAGATTTCCCTCCTCCGCCTGCCCCTCTCTCTCGGCGTTTTCAATCATAAAAATAAGCCATAGTAGGCAGGCTCCCGCGCCCCCCCCCCTTCCTAATGTACATCCTGGATGCTGAAGTCTGTCTCAGCTAAAAAGAATTTCCTTTTTGGAGGAGAAAGCCTGCAGCTCCTTCTGTTCAGAGGAAAGTGCCAGTGATGGTAATGCAGGGTGACACTAAATAAACAGTTAAGTTGGGCTTGGAAAGATGGAGTTCATTATCCAGGGAGCTGCAGTTAAAGCCAGACCAGGAGGGGCCGGTTTGTTTTGGCTCAAGGAGCGGGGGGGGGGGGGCCTGCAGCGTTCCCTGTTCATCCACCTCGCTGACTCTCCCTCCCTCCCCCCCACCCCCTTTGAAAGCCACCGCTGCTTCAAGTTCTTTTTTACGTTAGTAATTAATCAGGATCATTTAAAAACACATTTAGATGGCCACTTTATACTTTTTAAAAAAAACATGAAAAAGTCAGCATTAAAAAACACACGCTAAAACAAACGTGCCCCGAATTAATCAACAATTGTCATCCTTTTGTTATTAAAGAAACAAGGAGTCAGGACTTCCGCGGAAACAACTGGCCGTGCAGTCAAGTGAAACTACGCCGGCTCAAGTTGTCTGCGGATTGCACCGTATCTTTCACACAGCGGGCGGCACAATCCATCCGAATTCGCAGTCCGAGGAGCCAATGCCTGTTTACACGGAAGTAAATCTCTGCTTACTTCCGTACAGGCGCACGTGCAGGATCGAGTTGTCAGGCTGTATGCTGATTTGGAAGTAAGTCCCCTGGACTCTGTAGGCTTCTGAGTAACCAACCATGCACAGGATCGGGTGCTAACTGCTGTGCTTTCAAGTTACCTTGATTTAGTCCGCCCTTATGCACATTTACTCAGAAGTAAGTCGTATTTTACTCAATGGAAATGGTGCTTGCTCTCGGGAGGACTACATAAGACTGTAAATAGAGCTGAACTTTCCCGAAGTCAAAGAGACTTTAAAACGCCTAATTTTGCCTGGATCATTAAAACAGTTGCTTTCTCTTTCTGTTTCACAGTCCATGCACTACATACTTTTACTTTGAAGTAAATTCAACAGGGAGGGCAACTAACTGATTTCATTTCCATGTAAATGTCATCGAGTTGCCTCATTTTGATTTTCGAACAAAAAACTTGTTATCCTAATAAAGGTTTATTATATGCACAACGTTCAGCGTCAGATGTTGCCCCTGCAATTCTAATGCACACTACTGCGGAGTAAGTGCCATTCCATTCAATAGGACTTACTTCAGAGTAGGCATGCATGGGTTGCACTGGAAAGATCCAGTATTGGCTTAATTTTACTGCAGCCTTCTTTAAAAAACAACTGCTTCATTTTTCTTTAATTTACATTTTCGCTACTATAATTTCCCCAAAGGAATTTTAAAATAAATCCAAAACCTGCAATTCTTGGCATAATAAGTGGATTGTACCAATCTTGAATTTTCCTCAAGCGAATTTGCACAAGAAAACAGCCGTCCCGGCGTAACATAAAACTTTCAGCTTCCCCCCCCCCTCAGTTTTTTTAACGGGGGGGGGCAGCGGGAAGAGACGCAAAGGAATAATCGCTGGATGCCCCTCTTTCCGGGTCATTACGGTACTGCTGGTCTCCAATCAATCCTAATGCGATGGCAATTGGAGTCCCTGATGAATGCATCTCAGGTTTCTTGTAATGGCTCTACCACATTTTCCTGGCCCTCCTTCTTTAACCTGAGATGCCAGGGGAACGAGTCTCTTCTCAGCTGCTGATTACTTCAAGATGTGGGGACTGGGTTTGGGGGAGGGGAGAGAGGAGAATGTCTTTAGATAGTCTGAAACTGTTTGTTGTGATTCCGAGCTGTTTATTTAATCACAGAACAAAGCAGAGTTTGCCTTCTTTTCTTTATTTCGCTTCAAAAGCACCGCCCCCCCCTTCCAACCATAGTTCAATCTGTAATATTGGCTATCTCACTTTATTGACACAGATGATTTACAAACAACTGGAGCCAGATTTGAGCCAGGGTCCAAATAAACCAGTTGAGCAAGAACTAGGATTGTTACCTGATTAAAGAAGTTTTAGCTGATGAGTCCAATTAGTTGTAATTGATTAATTGATGTATTTATTGTGTATTTGTCCAGTGCTTTATACCTCACTTTTATGCCCCTCTAGCCCTGGAGGTGGCTGCATACATTTGCATCTGACTAAAACCAGTTTTGAAGCAAAAAACATATTGCCTTTGTTTTTGATGGGTTAAACCGCTGAACCATAAGCTGTCGATCGAAAGGTCGGCAGTTCGATTCCCGCCACGGGGTGAGCGCTCGTTGCTTGGCCAGCTCCTGCCAACCTAGCAGTTCCAAAGCATGTCAATGCGAGTAGATAAATAGGTACCACTTGCGTTCCAGCTGCATGCTACGCGCTGCGGCAAGGAGAGTCATGCCGGCCACATGACCACGGAGGCGTCTTCGGACAACGCTGGCTCTTCGGCTTTGAAATGGGGATGAGCACCACACCCTAGAGTCGGACACGACTGGACTTAATTGTCAGGGGATACCTTTACCGTTACCAATATTTGCTGTAGGTCAGCGGGTGGCGCAGTGGGCAGTTCGAATCCGCGACGGGGTGAGCTCTCGTTGCTTGGCCAGCTCCTGCCAACCTAGCAGTTCCAAAGCATGTTAATGCGAGTAGATAAATCGGTACCACTTGTTGTTGTTCAGTGGTTAAGTCGTGTCCGACCCTTCGTGATCCCATGAACCATATCCCGCCAGGCCTTCCTGTCCTCCACTATCTTCCTGAGTTCGCTCATTTTCATGTTCGTTGCATCGGTGATGCTGTCTAACCATCTCATCCTTTGCCTTCCCCTTCTCCTTTTGCCTTCAATTTTTCCCAGCATCAGAGTCTTCTCCAGAGAGTCCTCTCTTCGCATTAGGTGGCCAAAATATTTGAGTTTCAGCCTCAGTACCTGTCCTTCCAGGGAACAGTCAGGGTTGATTTCATTTAGGATTGACTGATTTGATCTCCTAGCAGTCCAAGGGACTCTCAGGAGTCTTCTCCAGCACCACAGTTCGAAAGCATCTATTCTTCGGCGCTCAGCCTTCCTTATGGTCCAACTCTCGCAACCATACATTGCTACTGGGAGGTACCGCTTGCGCTCTGTGTTCCAGCCACATGCTACGCGCTGTGGCAAGGAGAGTCATGACCACGGAGGTGTCTTTGGACAACGCTGGCTCTTCGGCTTTGAAATGGGGATGAGCACCACACCCTAGAGTCGGACACGACTGGACTTAATTGTCAGGGGTCACCTTTACCTTTTTATATTTGCTGTGCTCTTGCAAAAGGCATTCTCTTCCCTGTGAGGTGGGTTGCCTCTTCTAAGATGGTGCCTGCCAATGACAGTCTTTTTTGCAAATTGTATTGGATGTTAACATGTATTTACAACATTACAATTATCCTATCATCACCATCATCATCATCATCATCATCATCATCATGGTTTTTAAAAAGTTGCCCAATTAATTGGGGGTGCTTGTTACTTGAGTAAAAAAAGGTTTTAAATGGTTTAAGTGAATTGATTAAATGTTGTGGGTCTTCTAACCAGAATTAATGCTGAATGCCAGAATTCAACCCCTGAACTTGTAAAAGAATACTAGAAGTGTCTCTGAGCATATGCAGAGTATCTTTCTGAGCATATGCAGAGTATCTTTCCAAGTACCAGACACAGACATTTTCACACTTGAAACCAACGGTTACAATCATGCTCCTGCTTTGCTCTGAGTTTCATTTAAAATAAAATACAATAGAACACATAGAAATGAAATTGGGAGGCAGGAAAACAGTGCCCTCTGCTGCCCCAAGCAATGGTTTCATGGGAAGGTTAGCCAGCCCTGGCTTCTCCCTCGTCATCACTGAGCCTGGCCTAGACATGCAGCAGAATGAGGTGGCAGAGGCCTGAGGTGATAGAATGAAGTAAGTGGGAATTCTTAGTACTGAATGCTTCCCTAGGGTTAAAAACAACAATCCCAAACCTCCCTGCAAGTAGAAAACTAGTATAGCAGAGGACAGGCTGGGATAGAAGCTCTCTCTTTTCCGTGGTTGTTATTTTGGGAGGCATATAGTGCATTTACATGGGGACCATCCAAAAATGGCACCTCTCCCCTATAGGCTGTAGTTCAGTTGGACACCTCATTCTGTTGCACACTTAGACCAGGTCTGAACCATCTCAGGTTAGGGGGTAAAAGCTCCCAAACCATGTCAGTTGTCACATGCCTGTTTGTACCAATTAATTACTGGGATCACTTCTCATTTCACATATTTGAATGATCATCCAAGTGAAAACTCTCTGCAAGTAGAAAATCAGTATAGCTGATGAGGAGCAGAAGAGATATAACCATTCTCCCTGCTGTGCTAGTTCTCTGTTTGCAGGGAATTCTATTCTTAACAAGCATTCAAATATGGAACCCCACACCTCCTATCAGAAGTGGTATGGTCCAGTCTATTACTCCCCTTTTTCCCTGCATATGGACAGCAGGCTTTACGCACAGGTGAAATGTTGAGGAGATGGATTTAGTATAACAATTATTTCCTAACTGACTATAATTAGGGTTGCATGATTTAACTGATTAATTAAATTGTTCCTTTAATGGGACCAAAGGGTAGCAAATAAATGTTTTAAATAAATAGATTATTAGGTTAATCAAATTATTTGACTAAAAAGTGCCCAATTACAGTAATTGGATAGCAGATGTATCATTTCTAATCCCAATACTACTAAAACATGCAGAGGACAAGAGAGGGCAAATACTTGCTTTGTTTTTATTCATATTGATATGTAATCTTGGTTTTTTTTTTCCTGCAGTAAATTAAGTGTTGGTATATACATAATATGAATTCCAAGTATAATGAACACTGTATTTCTAGGAGTCTTGCTTTTGAAATGGGGAGGGGGGGAGAACCCATATTTCTGCCTTGCCCAGATGGTACCAACTGGACTCAAGTTGGAGAAAAATTCTGAAAAAGAAGAACTAATGGGTTAAGGCAGCGGTTCCCAAACTGGGGCGTCGCAATGCCCCAGTCGGGAAGAATAGGTCACTACGGTGACGGCGACAGCATTCCTGGGATCCCACTGCTGAGAAAAATAGGGGGTTCTCCACTCACCTGGGGGTTGTGCCAGGCCTCCGGAATGTGTGGGGAGCCCGAAGCCCCTGCTGTGGGCCTCCCCACACCTCAGAATGGCTCCTTGGAGCAATCTCAACCCACTTCCGGTTTTCGGTGAAGTGTGGAAGTGGGTCACAATCGCTCCAAGGAGCCGTTCTGAGGTGTGGGGGATCTGCAGAGGGGGCTGTGCGCTCTCCGCACCCTCCAGAGGCCTGGTGCAACCCCCAAGTGAGCGGAGACCCCCTTATTTTTCTCTGTGGCAACAGCGCGATCCTGGGAGTGCCACTGCCACCATCACCCCACCCCCCTGCACACACTTACGACTGGGGGAAAAGTTTGGGAACCACTGGGTTAAGGTCATTTGTAGCCCTATGATATGGGGCTAGATGCCGCATGGATGGAGCACAATTCAAAGTGCTAGAGCAGTGCTTTCCAAACATTTTAGCACCATGATCCCAATTTTAAAATGACTGTCATGACCCAAATAGCATTACTTCTGGCCACCCATCTGGCCCTAAAGGGCCCCGCCTCCCCCGCCTCTCGTCTTGTCATCTCCCTGCTCCCATCATGCCCCACCTTCTCCCATAGCCTGCTGGGGGGTGAAATTAGCCATGCACGGCTCACCTGGCTGCCTTGGTGCCATGCTGGCGGCGAGGAAGGAGCTGGATGGAACTGTAGGCCATCGTCTGGCCCAGGTAAGCGCTTCCCTGGACAGAAATGCCGCAAACCTTTCGCAACCCATCAAACATAGGCTGGCAACCCACGGTTTGGGAAACACTGTGCCAAATGATGTAGGCAGGCCAATGTCTGCATTCTCAGAGGCCACCCTATTATTCCACCATGATTCAGTTAGTTTTACTGCTGTATGTAATCTGTTGGTCCTGGTTGCCACCACTCGGCTAGCCCAGTGTAAGGCTATGTAGAACACTGGGATTTAAGTTCCTTCAAGCTGTTAGAATCTAATTCTTCACATGGCAGTCTCTTTTGGCCTCAGTTTCTTCTTTGAAACTAGTATATAGAGCTGCAAGTATTGCATGAATATCAGCGCAGTCATCCGGAGTAATCCAGCGACAGAGCGAGCACTCCGCTGCCAGAAGCCGTCGCAAATGTGCCATAAAGCACGTTCGCGACGACTTGGGAGTAAGGGCTGTCGGCGCTAGGCTGGCAGCCCTTACTCCTGTGCCGGATCGCCCATATGGCCGTCGGAGGAAGGTAAGGGATCCCCTGGCGGCCGTATGGGCGGTCCGGGCGGTGAGGGAGGGGGACCATTGGCCGTGCCAGTCCGGGAGGGGGCGGGGATAGCGTTCAACATATCCCCATCCCTGTTCCAGCTGGTGTGGCCATTACACAGCCTCCTCCTACTTCCACCAGCTAAATAGCTGATGAAATTCTGAGGAGGCTCCCGGGTTTACCTCCCAGTAGACCTCGGTTTACCTGGTAGACCTCCGAGACGCTCCAGAGCGCCGGAACAGGTTTAGGATCCAGCTGGCCACCCGCCAGATAGTTAGAATTGGGCTGCAAGTCACCTCTCTGATGCAAATTTCAGTGAATGAGGTTTGCTCACAAGGAAATGTGAAAAGGTTGGCAAATTGAGAATTAGTCCTATTTAGTCAAGGAGGAGGCCAAGCTAACATGATATGCGAAGTAAACATGAGGATTGGGACAGGTTGGCAGGGTTGCGGCTAGTTTGGCTGGGTGGGCTGTATAAATATCAAGCAACTAAAGAGGCAATTGGATTTAAATTTGCAAATAATAAAAACCACCAATATAGTGCCTTTTTGAGATAATGGAAGAAGTGTAATTACATTTTAATAAACAAAAACGTTCTCTTTAATTCACGGTTGCAAAGCATGCCGGAGCCAAAATAGCAATGTGCCTGTCCTTAACTCCTAGTTGGATTGTTCAAAAGATTAACTACGAGCTTAGCTAAGCAACTGACAATAGGAACCTCAGCAAAAGGTTCATCAAAAGTTGCGGAGAAGAATTCAATATGATTCACTCCAGGTAGGGTAAATGTGAATAGATGTTGTGCAGCTTCAGGAATACCCCCGGTATTGCAGGTTTGGAGTACAGTACATCTTAACTGAATCTAATGGAACCCGAGTCGCCAGGAATAGGACTGGGTTATTAGTGCGCTCGTCTCGGCTTCCCCTCCCACTTTGCTTAACTCCCTCAACCCAAAATAGATGACCTCTCCTTGTGGTTTTCATTCTGCCTCCCTGCGCAGTCTGTCTTAGCTCTGTTCTCTAATCAAGAGCAATATTGACTTGCAGCACCTTGCAGAACGAACCCAGTTTTGCAGTGTATGCATTTGTCCGCACCGATGCTCGGCAAAGCCCCACACTAGACTCCCCGTGGAGCCTCCCTCGCACTCATCCCCTAATGGTACGCTGGGCACTGCCATTACCGCTCAGTGCCGGTGGCAGATTGCTGGGCAGCATGGGGCATTAGGTTGACCAAGGCTGGGGGTGCCTGATGATGTCACAACAGGCCGGCCCCGTCCTACCTCGAGAGGGACCAGAATACTGAACCCAGTAGATGGAGCTGGAGGGTATACTGGGTTGACTGGGAGGTGAGGCTTCACCAGAAAAAGGGGGAGGAAAAAGTCCTGCACTGCTCCCCATGGTGTCCCCCATTGACCCACCCTGATGGTGCTCTGGGTTCTACTGCTGCCATGTCCTGCAGGTTCCATCTGGTCAACTTTCTATGCCAGAATGGAGCCTGTAGTGTTGATGTATTGCTTTGTTAAGATCCAAGCGCAGAAGGACGAGACAAACCGTGTGACAGACCTTGTAGAGCAGTTCCTGTTTGGCTGCAGAACAGAAGCCTGTGTGCTTGGGCTTGTACGATTGCCTGAACAGTCCGAAGCCCAGACGGACGAGAGACATTTCTCAGATAAGTTGTGCTCAGGTTTGGTTTTGTTCCTCCCTCATCTAAGTTTTAGGCACAGACATTTCCAGCGACTTGTAAGCAACAAATAGTGGACTTCTTAGATGAGTGGTGTGTGCTGCTGTTCTTACAGATCCAACAGAGCCAGAGGTTGCATCAGGGGCCAGCAAGGACCCCAAGCCATCAGAGGACCCACCCACCATGCCCTTATCAGGCCGACCCGGAACCCTTGGTATGGTGACTGTTGTAGCACTCAATGCACTACCAGAAGATAGGCAACGGCGCCTGGGGGGCTTTGACCTACGGGGCCCCAGCAAACCGGCATTGGCGCTGAGTAGAGCCAGCCTGCTTCTTCTGATGTGGATAACACTACAGACTCTTTTGTTGGTTTTTCTGCAGTACTCGAACACTGCAGTGCTATGGGCTGAGTCAAGTCTGAAACCAGGCAATGAGTTCACATCATTCCTCCTCAACACACACACACACACACACACACACACACACACACACACACACACACACACACACACCCCTTCCACCTCCAGCCCTTTTAATCAGGGGGAGGACTGTCTCCTGCCTTCTTGGGCAGACAGGGTTCCTGCAGACAAGTCAGCCCTTTTAGTGTGCATTATTATTAGCAGACTAATCTGCATTTTCACAGGACATTGTTTTTCCTCCGGTTTCTCAGCATAATGGAATTTGCCGTAACCTAAGACAAGGGTAATTGCCATTTTCGTGCAAAGCCCCTCCCCCCCAGCTTCCTCCACTTTTTCAAAACAAGATAATGCATTTCGAATTAAGTTTAGAAAGTGCTGCAGACAAATTGGGCAAAGAGCTCCCACTGGATTGATCATTCAGTTGGGGTGGGGATGAGTTCTTCCTTACGCCTTCTTGGAGTACAGACACTAGCATAGCCTGTCCCTTCAGAATGGGGCTGGAGTCTGCAGTAAACAGAGGAAGGCATATACAGTATTTTTTTTTAAAGGCTGTTTTCCATTTCCATATCAAATGATGAATATTAATGCACTGGGATACCTCAACATTTTATTGTGCCAACTGCTGCTTGATGCAAATTCTTGCTTGTGAAAGTTTCATGTCATTTACATTTATCCAGAATTCATTATTTGAGCATTTGCACAATTTAGTTTTGTTTATTGATTTGTTTTTCAGGAAAGGCAACAATGGAAAGGGAGGCCTTCTGGGTAAATGCAGGGCACTTATTGAGGTGGAGGATCTGGTAATGAGAGAAGCAAGGTGGGCCCGCCTTGAACTGACAGGGCTTCACCATAAGAGGGCTTTGTTCTCTATCAGAGCCCTGTCTAATTAGCCCCACCCATGGCACTTCTGATTGGACGCTGGGGTCCTTCTTAGGGATAAGAGCTTCGAGGTCAAATCTCATATCCACAGAGATAACAAAACACCAGAGTGACCAATCTAAACATCTTTATAGAGAACTTCTGCGTTAAACTAAAATGAGTTTTTTTTGCTTCCCCCTGTGCAGAAGTGAGGGCTGCCCATAGAAATCAATGGAGAAATTCAGAATTTTAGCGTAGCTGTGATTAGAAAGCACAGTGGCCCCTTCCCCAGAACCTCCCAAAAGGTATCAATATAAAGACAGGAATTCATGTTCCTTCTGAATCTAACTCAGGCCTTATTTGTGTGTGTGTGTGGGGGGGGGGGGGAAATCAGTGTTTAAACATTTTTAAAAGTGCACTGCCAAAAGCAATTCGATCCAAATTAAAATTCATACAACGTTTTCCCATAAAAGTAGAACTGACATGCAACCCCATCCTATCCTTCCCCTCCCCCCGCTGGTGCAGCCATGCCCAAACAGGTGCGGCACCATTGCCCCCCCAGATCCACCCCTTCACAGTCTCCCTGCCCCCGCCCGCCATTATGCCTCTTACATGCCCAGTTTTGCCCCCTCCCCATCCCTGTTCCACCCCTCCCACCTTCCCCGCCACCATCTTACCTGCCTCTGCAAGTTCAGTGACACCGGCCACAGGCTACTACTCAGCGAGCTGCCAGTCAGCGCTTTACGGTTGCTTTTTAGCAGCCACTGCCTGCGGAACGTGTGTTCTGCTGGCGGCTGAAGCCCATAGGATTGGGCTGTTGGTGGCTTAACTTCTATCTGTTTTTGTTCTGCGATATCTCCACTGGCTTCTATAGCAGGCAGCAATTACTGTACTTCAGGGGTGGTGTGGGGGATACAATTGGAAGGAACCGAAAGTTGAGCCCTGTGTACTAGCAGCCATTCAGTGTATAACCATATTTTTCTTTGTTACCTGTTGATCTGTCTTATGACCCAGTCCTATCTGAGATTGGATCAGCGCACAGGGGGTCATGACAGAGGAACAGCGTGCTGCCGGGAGCCATTTTGAGGTCACTGCCTCAACTGGCGGCACTGCACGGGTCAGGTCTGCCTCCAGACCAGCATTGGTAAGTGCAATGGTGGAAGGGGGCAGAATGGGGTGGCAAGGGGAAAGAATGGGGGTCGTCTCAGGCAGGGCAAGGAGGGAGGCAGACTGTGGGCAGTATCAGCAGCATTTGCATGTGTTGATATAGTGGCGTAGCTGCCTCTTCTGACACCCAGGGCGGTGACTCATGACATCACTCCCCCCCAAGTGCGCAGGGAGTTTTTTGATGATGTCACCACCAATTACTTCTGGGTTACGAGCTGCTCTGAATGGCTGGCTGCTTCTTTCGCTTTTTTTCCTGAGAGCTGAGCGCAGCGAAGAAAGCAGCCGGTCGCTCAGAGCGGCTCGCAACTCGAGCGGCCATGTTCCGCCATGTTCCGCTCCGAAGACTGGAGATGGCAGCGAGGCGGTGGCGAAAAGGGTGTGATGTGGTCACTTGCCGCCTCCTTGCTCCTTGGAGGAAGGGGGTGGCGGGCTGCCACATCATGAAGCCAAAATGCTTTGATTGATTGCGGCGGTCGAGTGCAAGCATCAGCTCCAATCGCCGCGATTGATCGAAGCACTTCGTCTTCACGATGTGGCCACCTGCTGCCTCCTTCCTTCGAGGAGCAAGAGGGCAGTGAGCAGCCATATTGCGATCGAAGCACCTACCCTTTTCGCTACCACCGTTTCCTGGTGTGTCCCCCAGCCAGATCGTGGGCCCACCGCTGTCTGCCACCGCCCACCGAAGAGGGGGTACCACATGAGGCCCAGCCAAAATGGCAGCCACTTCTTGGTGGCACCCCCCTCTTTGGCGGGCGGTGGCTGGCAGCAGCCCCCCCCACATGGGCACCCTCCAACGTGACTCTCCTGGGGCAGTTCGCACCACCACAGCTACGCCAGTGTGTTGATATTCTAACCCTATTCATCTCCCTTACCGCCACCATTATGCACCTCGCCTGCTAAACAGCAGATGTAGATCCAAGGAGACCCAACACGGCGATGGAGGATTTCCCTGGGGTAAGCGAACAAAAATTGACCTACCCTGAGGAGAGCTTTCTGACTACTCCTCTCCCATGGATCCATCGCACGGTCCATTGGCACAGCTGCATCGACCGGGGGGGGGGAGATTTGTGTAGAATTGGGGTGCTACAGTTCTGTATTATTCCTTTTTTTCCCTAGAATTCTGTGGAGAGCTGTTCTGACCTTAGTTCTGGTTCTGCACTATGCAAATTGCTTTCCTGGATCTGGCTTTCCATTTGGTGTGCACTTATCAGGCCTGTTGTAGGTCTTGGAAACACGTTCAGTGCTTGTTTTTGGAATATGTACATCTTTCAAATGTTAGATAGAAACATTTATGACTGAAAATAGAATCCATCATGTCTGAAATATGTAAAGCAGCTTTCTGCGGAGAAGAAAGGTGAATGCTTCATCTATCCAATCTCTGGCAAGTTTTAAGGACAGGTACTGAGCAAGCAGGATTTGATCCAGGGGCTGATGCTGATCTGTTATGTATGGATTCAGTGTATTTTTTGTGCATTTTTGTGCACAGTGCATCTGTGCAGTGTATTTTTTGGTAATTAGTTAATAGCTGTTTGGTAATAGTTAATAGCTGTTTTTAAAACCTCTGCACTTTCTTTTCAGGGAAAGAAAAAAAATTAAAAGTGGTGCTTTTAAATTAAAAACTATCTAATTAACTATATAAATTAGCTAATTAATTATGCTAATTAGCAGGGGGTACGCCAGAAAATTGGAATGTGATAGGGGGTACCTGGGTCTCCAAAGGTTGAGAACTCCTGGAATTGGGGATTTAAGCAGTGAAAGCCTCAAGGGATGGAAAGCTGTGCAGGGACTCTGCCCCTTGACCTGAAGCATTTTTAACAGATTCAGCCTCCGTATTTTCAAAACATTATCATCCATAACTGTGAGAGTATATTTGAAAATGAAATGAGTGAAGTGCCCCCAAAGTGGTGAGCTGAGGTTGTATGTGTCCAGAATACTCCTGTGGTTCAGCCCTGTTGGACCTTACCACTTTACATGGGGGGGGGGAAGGTTGGCATTTTTAAGTGCTTCTCCATCTGAAGAACTCGGAACTAAGTTCTATTGTGTTCAGTGAGGTTTACTCAGAAAAGTGAGTATAGGATTTCAGCCTCACAGCGAGATCCAGTGTAAATTTCTGGCACCTGAGCAAGCCGGTGCCAGAAGCAGTTACAAACATGCCTACTTTGGAGTAAGGGAGGCTGGCACAAGGCCGGCCTCCCTCACTCCGCTGCCAGAATGAGCATGCGGCCACCGGAGGCAGGTAAGGCCATTGGGTGAGCCGGCCTGGGAGGGGGCGGGGATGATGTCCGCCATATCCCCGTCCCTGCCGAGCCGGCTCGGCCATTACACAGCCTCTTCCTACTTCCGCCAGCTATTTAGCTGGCGGAAATCCAAGGAGGCCAATGGGGCCGGCCCCGGTTTACACCCAGGGAAGGGGACGAACGTCCCTTTCCCCGAGTAGACCTCCGGCCCGCCGTATGGTGGGTCGCGGCTGGGGAAGGGATCCAGCGGGTGGCCCTGGGCCGCCGGCCGGATCCTTACACAGGATTTCGCTCTTAGACAAGTAGCATATGAAAAGGAGAGGTTGCAGCCTAGCCCTCTTTCTGGGGTACTATTGTTCCATGTGTAGCCTGCCATACCTCACAGGATTCTTGTGGGAATAAAATGGGATACCTCCAAACACATATGGATAGGGAGCCAGGATGGTGTAGTGGTTTGGGATTCGGACTTAGACCTGGAAGATCCAGGTTCAAATCCCCGCTCAGCCACAAAGCTTCCTGGGTGACCTTGGGCCAGTCACTATCTCTCCGCCCCACCTACCTCACAGGGTTGTTATGAGGACAAAAAGGAGGGGAGGAAATATGTACACCACTCTGAGCTCCTTGGAGGAAGGGTGGTATAAAAATGTAAAAAATAAAAAATAAATAGGCGCATGTGATGTTATGGCTAGGCCTGTGTGCTGCCTAACCTGGTTAGGTTCCTGGTTCAAATCCCACTGTAGCAATGAAGCTGTCAGGTGGTTTTAGCTGCTAGTCTCTCAATCTAAGATTCCTATTTGCAATATATGGGGATGGTGACACTACTGGGTTATTATAGTGTACAGTCCTTACAGGGTCATTGGAAGGACTCCTGAGATAATTACGTGAAGTGCTTTGAATATTTGAAATGCACAATATAATCACAATTTTATTGTCAAATTTAGCCCAAAGCAATTTTATTGGCATATATCTCCAACCAGCAAGATCTCAGGCACACAGGAACCTTTTCCCACCTCTTGTACCTGAGATCTTTTAAAGTGAAGATAGCAGGGGGGCTGAACTGGGAGTCTCTGCAGTCCTACTCGACTGAGCTGCAGGCAGTCACTCTGGAAATGAAATCTGATTAAAGATCTAAGTTTGAATGCAGTCAAAAGGAAAGCACTGCTCAAGTCAATGAATGCTTTGGGGTTTGATTTTTGTTTTTCTTTGTTTCTCCAGCCTTTACTAAAATATTTTGGCTTTTAAGTAAACAAGAGTAGTTTAGCTTGCAGATACCCCCAGACCTCTTTCTCCCTGTTGCAATAATAGAATTGACACACCTGGATTCTGCAATTTGTTTAACTATTTGCTTTCCAGAGCAGATTGTTCCTGCAAGATTGAATGGTGCTTGAGATTTGCATCCACAGCCTTGTTTACCTACCCTCTTTGCATCCTGCAAGAAAACAAATATTCCCATTCAAGTGAAGTTGTGCTCTCTGCCATTTAGCTGTGATGGGAAACAAACCAGCACCCCCCCCCCCGTTTTATTTTTAAGTGTTTCCAGATAAGCCCTTATGTTGTTAAATGAAGCTGGCCTTTGGAAGGGGGTGGGAGAGGCTGGAAGATACCTTAATGCAGAGTTGGTGAGTCCAAGAGAGTTGCAAAAAGAGAGAGAGAGAGAGAGAGAGAGAGGGGACCTTTCACCCCCCATTAGTGGTGCCATCAATGCTCAGGCAGAACAGAGCTGAGGTCATGTTACATATGGCACACAGTCTGTTCAGCGCTCAGAACATCAGCTTTGAAATTTAAGAGAGGGGAAAGGTCATCTTTAATAAGCTGGAGTCAAGGAAGGGGGGAGGTTATCAGTGCTTTCCGCCCAAACATGGTGGGTGTCCCATCCACCAAAACCACCACCAACGCTGCCTTGGTCTCGACTGCTGAGATCAGAAAACTCAAAACCAGCCTTCCCTCTGCTATTTCTTCACATTAGCGACAAACTGTGTTTTCACCTAAACATCAGTCTGGGAATCCCTTTCTGAGAACCCACTAAAAAGCAACACAAAATTGTCCGAGCTCTCCAGGACTTGTTATCAGGCTGGATGTTAATAAAAGCAAAATTGGGGAGGAAAAAAGGGGGGCCAGGTGTAAGAGCCCAGAGTACTGCAGCTTATAACAGTCTTGAGAGGCATTCCTTCCTTCCGCCTGAAGATGGGCAGACTTCTGGGCTCATGCACTGTCCCTCCTTGTCCCAGGAAATCCCTGGTCTGGTCCCTTTAAGAGGCCTAGCCCCGCTCTGGGCTGATTAGTTCCCCTTTTTCCACTCACAGGTTTAGCAGTCCAAGTCCAAATATCAAAGTCCAAAAGCCAGTCCAAGGTCAGAAAGCCAGTCAGGGTTCTCAAGCCAGTCCACATTCAGAGCCAAAGCAGGTTCCTCAAGCCAGTCCAGAAGTCAGTCAGCACAGCTAAGTCCGTCTTTCTCCTCCAAAGCTTTCTCCTTACTGCAACCCACCCCCTTCCTTCCTCCAGGTGCTGCTTTTATACATGATGACCTCTAGTGGCTGCACCTGAGTAGCCTGCCTGCTGCTGAAGCCTGGGTTTTAACCCCTTATACTCTAGGCCTATGAGGAACCACTGCTAACACCACACCCTATCTCCTCGGGGAAGTCTTCTGCATTTTCCAATACACTCCTCCCTCACCCACTTCTGGGCTTTGCATATCATCCAGTCTGATGAAGAGTTCTGCAGAACCCGGAAGCTTGCTGCTCAGGACTGTGTGTCATTTTGGTAAGCTTGATCAAGGCATTACCAGACTGTGGCTCTGGGATTTTTTCCCTAATCGCTTCTTGGTCGCCGAGGAAGCCTGGCCTGGTTACCCAAATGTCCTGTTCTGAGTAGGAGCTACCAACTCATTCAAAAACATTCCTTTCAGGGGTTTGTACCTCCAAAGAACCATTGTGAACCCCCAAAGCACCCAGGACATACGATTTCACTTTTGTGTGGCGATGTCCATTTTCTTGGTCAATAGAGTTGCTCTGGCATTGTCTCCTTGACGCAGGAGTTTTTGGGAGAAAAGTCCCATTCACAGATGGGGAGGAGAAAGGTGCCCGGAGCACAGGAAGCCATGATGGACAGAGCATGTGGGGAAAGACCAAGCTCCCCACACTGAGGTAAGCCAAGGCCACCCACATAGGAGGGGGCCCCACAGGGGGCACCTTAAGAACATAAGAACATAAGAAGAGCCCTGCTGGATCCGGCCAAAGGCCCATCTAGTCCAGCTTCCTGTATCACACAGTGGCCCCACCAGATGCCTCAGGGAGCACACAGACAACAAGATACTTGTATCCTGTCGCCACTCCCTTGCACCTGGCACAAAGAAAACCTACTCCTACAACCAGGAGGTTGCTTATCCCCATCATGGCTTGTAAGCTGTAATGGAATTTTCCTCCATAAATCTGTCCAATCCCCTTTTAAAGGAATTCAGGCCAGGTGCCATCACCACCTCCTGTGGCAAGGAGTTCCACAAACCAATTACACGCTGGGTAAAGAAATATTTTCTTTTGTCTGTTTTAATCCTCCCTCCACTCAATTTGAGTGGATGTCCCCTAGTTCTAGTGTTGTGTGAGAGGGAAAAGAACTTCTCTCTATCCACTCTGTCCATCCCATGCATAATTTTATACGTCTCAATCATGTCCCCCCCTCAACCGCCTTTTTTCTAGACTGAAGAGCCCCAAACACTGTAGCCTTTCCTCATAAGGTAGATGCCCCAGCCGACTAATCATTTTGGTCGCTCTCTTCTGCACCTTTTCCAGTTCCACTATATCCTTTTTGAGATGCAGAGACCAGAACTGGACGCAATACTCCAGATGCGGCCTTACCATCAATTTGTACAACAGCATAATAATATTGGCCGTTTTATTCTCAATCCCTTTTTTAATGATCCCAAGCATGGAATTGGCCTTCTTCACAGCCACCGCACACTGGGTCGACACTTTCATCGACCTGTCCACCAGTACCCCAAGATCTCTCTCCTGATCCGTCACAGACAGCTCAGAACCCATGAGCGTGTATGTGAAGTTTTGATTTCTTGCCCCAACGTGCATCACTTTACACTTACTTACATTGAAGCGCATCTGCCATTTTGCTGCCCATTCTCCCAGTTTGGAGAGATCCTTCAGGAGCTCTTCACAATCCCTGCTGGTCTTCACCACCCGGAAAAGTTTAGTGTCATCAACCTTGCCAAGGGCCCTTCGACCTAGAGCCAGCCCTAACTTCTCAGCTTATATCCACAACACACAATCCAAAGGGGTTTACACTAAGACTGTCAGCTGATTACATTAATTTTAATTCATTGTCAGAGTTCTCATCTGTTATCTATTGACCTGTTGATTACATCTCCATTGGGGTAAAAACAATATTTACTGAAGCAGGCCTCTAGCTTTGCATTAACTGACAAAATGGTGAAGATGTGGCCGGAACTAGTCTCCGGGGGATCTGATATTAACCAGCGCCCTCTATTGGCAGTCTTCATATTGCTAACCTAGTACACTGGCTCCCGGACGTACGGATGTCCGAGTTACAGACCGCTGTGTTGGCACTTTTGCACAGGTGCAGAACATCGTTTGTACAGATCAATGCAATCGTGCTGGGCCAGCTGCTTTGAGCTACATACATACCAACCTCCATACAGATCTCCAGAATGGAACTGATACGTACATAGGGGACTTAGTGTACTTGATTCTGAGCAGACTGAATTCTGCACATTTCATTTTGCAGGCTGCTTGCCAACCGCTTTCTGTCCCCCACCCTTTTTGGCTCTTCTGTTCACTAAATGTTTCTATTCCGCATTCTTCATAGCTGGAAACTCCACTGGGTGGGGCAATGGGGCAGCCAAATTATATTTCGTTCTCTGTAGGCTTGTATTGTATTTGGCAAGTTGGGTCTTTTCAGTTGTCCCTCCCTCTTCCCTTGGGGCTTTATGATATGTTACATCTGGTTTTAACTCTAGGACAGTGGTTTGTAAATTCTCTCCCTTTTCGGAACCCAGCGGCATGTCTGCCACAAAAAAGGTCATGCCTAGTGGGGAGCGTGTGTGCCCCTTTATGCTCCCAGCTTTCCCTTTGCCTGGGACAAAACCTCTCCCAGAAGAGCACTGAACCCGAGGGGTTCTTATCAGAAATCAAACCTGTAGTGTCTGCCAGGCAAAGAGATGTGTCAATGTCAGGATCGGGGACCCCCAACGGCGCCTGTGCTCCAGCCTGGAGGCCTTGCTATGGCAGAGGAGTGTGGACTGGGTATTCCAGGGTGGGGCCTGGGTTGCCCAAATCAGGAAAAAAAAACCCCGGGTTTTCCACAGGCCTCAGATGTGGCTGGGGGAGTGGGTTGCGTCACCCAGAGTCCTCCTCCCTAGCCTCAGCTAATAGTAAGCTGTCTGTGGGTCATTGGTCTTCTAACTGACCGAGTCAGAAGCCTGCCCTCGACCAACTCCGCATCGGCCTTTACAGGGATTATGTACAGTACACAGAAGGGCAACCCCACCCCACCCCTTACTTTTCCCGCACAGGCTGCAATACCACCCAGCCCCCCCGGTCATCCTGGTTCCCCCAGCCCACCCTGATCACCTTTCGCACCTCTCGGTAGCCCTTCCCCTGGGAGCATTTCTTGCTCTTTCCCTGGCTGTGCCTCTTGTCACTGGGAGATATCTCCCATACTCCATCGTTTCCCCACCGACACTGGCTTGATCTTTCTGCCAGCTGTTAGCCTGGTGAGGGGGCCGGAAGAAACAGGGGGCCTGGCCTGGCCTGGCCAATCATATCAGGCGGAGCTCGCCCCGGTCGGCTCCACAGTGGATCTGGCGTTGCTGCCGCTGGTTCGACCACCAGACACGGTCCGTATTCGGGGGCAACTGCCGCTGTGAGGGACTTGGCTCCTATCGAGGGATTCTCTGGAGCACCGCTGCCGCCGGCAGGTAGGGTCCTCCTGGACAAGATGTAACAACCAGGGCCCATGCGAGGGGGGTAAAGGGGTAATTTGTGCCCGTGCCCAGGATTCAAAAGGGGCCCAGGAGGCAAAGGAGGGGGCCTGTAAATTTTCCTACCTGTGGGATGCACGCTCTGTGCATGTACTCACTCTGTAGCAAAAAATTGGATCCTGCTGCTACAACGACCTGGTCCTGGCCTCCAAGTTCCACAAGGCAAAGCAGTGCAGCGCTACAACGGGGCCCTGCATGCTGTGAGGGAGGGCCATGGGCTCTGTCCCTGGCCTGCTGGGGTTTCTGGCATTCTGGTGGCAAGACGGGCCCTAAACATTTGAAAAAAGAATTTGTGTGGCAAGTTGCAATGCAAGGCTGGTCTGGGTAGGGTAATTTATCAGAAAGCTCGTTTTTGTAAAGTAAATAGTAAGTTTATCTGTATTGTGAATTCTTAGCATAAAGAATGCTTAGCATAAAGAATGCTTCAAATCAAATGTGCTTTCTTATCTCTGATCCTCTTTTATTTTATTTATTCATTTAAAGGCTGCCAATCCCACCCCCTTCTGGGCCTGATCCTTCCACCCCCACCCCGTTTTGCCCCCTCCCCTCCCCTTTGGGAATGGGCCCCAAAGAAACCTTTATCCCCTGATAAAATTCCTCTCAGAGGCCCTGAAAACAACCCACTGAATTACCTATGAACATGGACTAGGCAGGCAAAGAGTAAAAATGTACTGAGTTTATTAAAAGTCCAAAAGAAAAGGAATTTAAGAAAGGGGGGGAAGGGTAGAAAAGTACAAGCAGGCTGATGGAAAATGTCTGACTCAACTAGATGGACACACAGCAGAGCTTGATCAAATGGATACAGTAACCAGTAATGTCCAGCAGAGGGAGCTGGGATGCTACCCAAGAACAAAGCCCACAAGCACCTCTGCCCCCCTCCCCCGCTGTTGAGTCCCTAAACCAGGGAAGTTTGCAAGCTGGCTTAGAGTGGGGGGGGGGGGAAGACAACAAAAGCCAAAGAAAATTCCTCAACACATCTGGCTAGTTTTACAGCTCCTAGCACTAGCTACTTACACTGTCCTTGGTCCTTGCACATATTGTAGAGTTAGTGGGTGCTGCTGTGTCCCAGCACTAAGGCGCTTGCATTCAACTAGCAGAAAAGCTCACCCAAGCTCCCTGTGCTTGGGCTTTAAAAAAAAACTAGGTTTGATAATGTTGTTACCTGATTGGAGAAATGGAACCAACGTGGTTTCTCCATCCCACCCTTCTTGCCTGGACAGACAGGTTAGCCGCCTAATGGGCAAGGCAGGCTTATTGCTAGGCTGAGTAGCTACCCCAGACAGGAACACAGACCCTGAATCCACATCTACATGTGGCTGGTGAATCATGGAGTTGCAAACACAGGTCAAAGACTGCTTGCCAGCAGTTGTTTAGACTGCTGAACCTGGCTGCATAGGAGCTTCTAGAAGCTTTTCAGGAGCTTCTAGAAGTGTCCAAAAGGAAGGGGAAACAGGCAAAAAGTAGGGGAAAGGAGAAGGCATCAGTAATGTAGCTAGAGGGGGGTGGCGCAGTAAGAGCTGCACGGTGTTACACGAAGGTGCAAAGTGGCCCCTCCCATTCACCGCCAGAGCCAGTCCGGCAGTGAAGGCAACTGCCGGACTGGCTCCAATGGCGAGTGGGAGGGGCCACCTTGCACCTCCGTGTAACACCGTGCAGCACTTACCGCGCCACCACCGCCCCTCTGGCTACACTACTGCAAGGCATCCATCAGAAGAATAAATCTTTCAACACACAATTTCATTGCAGTTTGCCCCTTGTCTAAGGAGACTTCAGAATTAAACAACAAGCTCAAGGAAAGGCAAATCTAGAACCAAGGGAACCGTTTCAGTAGCGGAGGGGGCAAAGGCCGTCAGCAAGGGTTACACACTGCCAGAGAGGGCAACCATTTTAGGAGCATTTGCTCTGCTATTTTTTCATAGTTTCCAATAACTATATATCCTTTCCCTTTCATATAGCACTCTGCTCTCCAAATTCTTCACCTTTCTTGTGACCCTGAGCATGTGATACCCTCCTTAAATCGGGCCATTCTGGTCTCATCCTTACCTTCAGGGCCCCTTGTGCCCTCCCTCCCCGCTTATGTCTCTGCTCTTATAGCACAACATGTTCCTGCCGCCAGTGCCCTTGGCTCATGCAGCCCCACCATCCTCAGTCATTCAGTTGATCTCTTGTTCACCTCGAAAGACTCTCTCCTTGCCATGTCTCCCCTGCTACCTGGAACGGCCTCTCAAAATACCTCTGTCATGTCATTTCCTTCTTTCAATTCACTGCAGAAAACCCACCTTTTCGACGACGCTTTTGGCACAAGCTCCAGTACTCACACCATAACGGACGGACAGGCAGAAAGTGGACTAGGGTGGTGGACCTAGTGTAAACCTCTGGGTGATGTGCAGTTGATCAGCAGGTTTCACGAGAGCAGCAAATGAAACACTTTTTTGTCTTTCTAAATCAGACTGGTGGAGCAAAGAAAGCCATTGTATGTGAGCAACTGTTTGTTTTGTGTGTGTGAAAGGACTATTAACTGAAAATAAATTCCTGGGCTGACCATGTGCTCAGAGGCATCCTCTTCCTTAATTCTAAGGACCACCCCACATATTACACTAAAGGTGTAAAGTGACCTGGTGGGTCACCTGATAACCCCTGAGAAGGCCAGAGGTGGCCTGACCATGAGATAAGGTGAGGCAAGCATGGCAGGTAGCATGCTTCAGATGCTCTTCAAGGCAGCAAAACGAGAGATGGACTTCCTGTGTGATGATGGAGGCCCATTGAAATGAATGGCAGCTGTGCAAGAGCCTATCTAATGTTAATGATGAGTGGTTTGTGCGTATATGCTTTGCACCCCATGGTGGTTTTCCTGCTTATGCGCCAGAAATGTGTTGGGCCAACTCTGAGCAAGTCCCAGAATCCGTGCTTCTGGCAAGATGCCCCAGTGTAGTCCTATTGGATAAGGAAGTGGCTATTATTTATAGGGTCAGAAAGGCTTCCTGTTCATCACTGGCTTGTTCAGAGTAGCCTCCCTGCTGTCATCTTGTGCAATAGAGCAAATTTGGCATCCCAGAAGAGAGACCCCTCCCAGTCTGGAAACAGGGTGATTCCAGCAGCTGGTTGGCTGCTGTCTCCAGTGAGCTTAGGAAGGCCTGAAAAGCAGGAGAAAACAAACAGCCCCCTTGGTTTGAAAAGGCCTTTTTCTTTTTCGCTCTCGCAAACTCCTACAGCCTCTGCCACAAGCATTACAGGAGCGCCGGGAAAGTGGAGGGCAGACAGTCACAGCAGAGCCTCAAATTCCGCCTGCGGATTCCTGGGAGGGTCTTCAGGCCTCAGAACCCTGTAATGTTTGTAACTCCTACAGATGTTTATAGTATTATTACATGATGATGATGATCAGAAATGCTCCAGATTGCTTCAGACACTAATTCGGGATTGTTTACACTGCTGAGGAATCCTGGGACATTTTAACCCTCCCCTCGTGGACAATTTTGGGTCATTGCATGCTTGCAATATAATGCAAGCTATGGGCTGCCTGGCTCCTGTCCCCATCCCAAACATTTCCCTTAACCTGCTCTGCCCCTTGCAACACTTTCCTTCTAACACCGCAAGCCATCCTGCACTGCAAACACTCTCGTTTCACCCACCAATCAAGATCTTGTTCATAGGTCCTTCTTTGGCTGCCTCCCCATCTTTCAAGGATCAAACTACAGGTGTCCCCTGATTAATGACGGATCGCTTAACGACAATCCAGATATATGATTAAGGTCCCCAGTAAAAAAAGAGCAAAGGATTTTAAAAGACGCATCTTTTAAAATCCCTAGCTCTTCAGCTGTTTGGCGTTAGATAAGGGCTTCAAAGATTCTAATGGGCAAGATAAGAGCTTGGATGTTTAACGCTGGGGCTTTAAGCACAGTGCTAAACTTCAAAGCACAGCAAGACCCGCTTAATGACGGCTTCACTTTACAACAGGGATTTTAAAACGTATCCCTGTTGTTAAGCGGGGGACACCTGTACATCATGGTACTTTTTGACCCTGCATGTCTTGGCTTCCTTGTGTAAACAGCACACACAGCCCAGCAACAACCTGGATCAGGACCATGGCGGAGGGGGCAAAGTAGTACAGCAACCCCACTTGTGCTATTCACACACACACACACACACACACACACACACACACACACACACACACACACACACACACACACACACACTGCATGATAAGGAAAATAGAATTTGACCCTTCGGAGGGTGAGGGCCTTCTCGAGGCACTGGAGCTATGGGACCCTCTCCCAAGACCCCCTCCTGGCCCCGTCTTTGTTTTCTTTTACACAGCAGGCACAGTTTGTTCTGTTCTTGTGTGCAGTCCCTGATGTTTTGGATGTAATTTTTCCTCTGTTGCTCTTGCTGTCTTTTATTTTTAATGGATTTTATATAGTATGGCTTCATTTTTTTCTTGTAGGCTGCTCTGAGCGGCCCAGTTTTGGACTAGGAGAGCAGGATAGTAGGATTCTTAAGGCTAAATGTAATCATTTTTTAAACGGAAATAAATCAGAAGAATAAAGCAAAGTTCTTGAAATATTGCTGATTTCAAGAGGCATAACCTTGATTTTGTGTTTGCAAAACATGGATGGTGCTCCTCTCTCTTTTTAAATACTGCTTACTGCAAAGTATGTGTAAGAGCAAAACAGCCAACAACTACTTGACAGTGGCAGACTCCCCCCCCCCCCCCCCCCAGCCTTCAGTTTGCCAAGTTTGGTCCTTCAGCAAATCCTGGCTTAGTCCTCTTTGATATAATCCCCTCTGACCTTTTCTTCTTCCCCTCTCCCAGACTACTGCAGCATTATCGGCACCTGCTAGCAAGTACATTCCGCCCCTTCCTACAAAGTCAGTCTGATGCTGTAAGAGGTATATTAAACAAAACAACTGCCTACAGGCTAAACTATTCTCGGTTTGAAACAGATGAACTTGAAAAAACAAAGAACTGCTCATAAGTACTGATGGAAACCCTGAGTTCAGTCCCTCCAAGGCTGAAAGGCCTTCCTGGCTCAATATTTTGACTGTCTGTGTGCCATTTCTGGGATACTGACAAAGGTCTAAATCAGGGGTTCTCAATCTTTGAAGGCCCGGGTACCCCCTATCACGGTCCAATTTTCTGAAGTACCCCCTGCTAATTAATTGCTAATCAATCAATCAATCAATCAGCTAATTAATTGTTAAATAAAAAGTACTAAAATAATTTTAAATGTGAAAAAATGTCTTACTTAACTCGTGTGTGTGTGTGTCAGAGGCAGACAGACAGAGGGGATTGCATTTAAGTTCTAATTAACAATTAGCTACTGATTGATGCTGATAAGGGGCAGGCTCTGGCGTACCCCCTGCCATTGGTCCGCATACCCCTAGGGGTACTCGTGCCACAGGTTGAGAACCCCTGGTCTAAATCCTTGGGCCATTGTGTCCTTGTTGCTTTTCCTTACTGAAAAACCTCACGTTTCAATGTGCATATGGGATAGCGAGACCATACTGTCATACAAGAGGACATATTTTGATCATGGCAAGGTCATGGGCATCCCTCCCCAAATCCATACCTGGAATCGGTGTTTTCTAATTTACAGTCCCTGCTGGCTGAGACTGGATCAGAGGCGGAGGTAGATGTTGCTCTGTTGACCTGCCGAGGGCAGAAGGCTGGCCAGGCTCCTGTATTGATACCAGGCCTGGCCACTCTGGAGGCCTCATGATGTCTGCCAGTCACACAAGAACCAATGTTCTGGTTGAGGGGTTGTGAAGACATGGTATGGTCTTCCTGTGAATTGCAACCATCATGCCTGGTCACTTGGCATGCATAGAACTTGTCTGAAGAGTCACAGCCACTTGTCATTGGGCCATTGGGCAGGGGGAGGGAGAACAGGGATAAGAGAAGGCTAAGAAGCACTTATCTAAAGGTGTCGCTGCTCACAAAAGCGACAGCAATGCCCATTTGGATCTAGTTTTTCAAGAGTGTGAGGTTAGCACCATTGAGTCCGTTTCTCAACTATTCTGGAACATTATTCATTATTAGGAGGATTTATATCCTTCGCTTAAAATGTTCATGATTGCTCACAACAGGATAAACACAAATTAAAACGCCCAAATTACTAAAACAATAGACACAAATGAAACCAGATTGATGAGAGCGAGGCAGAGTAGATAAAACCTCAATTAGCTCAAACTCATTCCCACTTGCTATTGTCAGTCCGTCTCAAAAGACAGTGTCTTCTTACAATGCACCTCAAATCTCTGCTGCTGTCTCCTCCGGAGGAAATTAGCCTGAAAACGCCGCCCAGAATTTCCCAGCACTCAGGGAATGGAGCCCAACACACTAATAACCAAGATTTGCTTTTACTGGAATTTCCCACGTTGAGTTGTGTCTTTCTAGGTGGAGTCTGGAGCAGTCAATTTCTGGAGATCTGATTTTGTTACTCTGCCTTTGGAAGGAAGGCCTTGAATGCTTTTAGAAAGCTCAATATAGGTCAAACTCTGTGGTTCAGAACCCATTCCATTGTAATCCACTTTATGTTCTTCTAATAGATTTTCTCCCCCTACTAGTGGCTTTAAGCTAAGTGCCTTCATAGAGCCATTGTTTTGCTTTCATTTTCTCCCAGGCTGCAGTTAAGTGGAGTTTACTCCTTTCCAAAAGTATGGATTATTTATAGTCACTACAAAAAGAGGCACAAATGCTGGTTTGCTATTGCGGTCGCTCTTAAATGCTTTTTATTGATTAACGGGTTTTGCTCAATTTCTCCTGCCGCACCCTGAACAATAAATCAGACGTCGTTTCTAATTCTAATTTCTCAGAGGTGTTTGGGTTGGAAGGGCATGTGAAATACTGAAGACAGTAACCACGTGTTTGCTACTTGCTAGCAAGCGGGGGGGGGGGGAGTTAAATGATTAGAGCCTTGCAAATAAGGCCCCAAAGTCACTAGCCCATTTGCCCTTATATATCTATGTTCATCATTTGTGGCACATCAACAGTCTGGGAGCATAAAAAAAACTCAGCTCTTTGCCACTTTACAAAAGCTTTCCTGTCTGATCACCTGCAGATTAATTTCACTCATTATAGGTGACTGGGTGAGTGGTTATTTACAAGCCTGGGCCAGAATGCTCAACTTGAAGGAAGGACATGGAGTACCCAGCAAAATATTTTATCGATATTCACATACACTCCAACTGCCTCCATCATGTAGCACAAACCAATCTGTATCTTCCTTGAATTAAGCTTTGAAGACCTCCAGACTAACAAGGCTATGTCAACCCTTATTAAAAAGGTACAAAAGGTTTTTGTTGGGATGGACACTTAGAAGATTTGATATCTACCAAGGTTGACATCACAAAAAGGAAGAGGTGGCTGTTAAAATCTCCAGGGCCCACCGCCACACATTTATTTGTATGGGGACACCCCCATCAGTTTTAATAGATTATTAAAGCATTATATAATTGGTGATCAAACTGTATTCCAGGGAACCCTGGTGTTCCTGAGAAGCATTATCAAGAATTCATCAACCAGAAGATCAGTAATGGTAGGCAAACTTCCCAGAAAGACAGCTTGCGCACTGCTGCCAAACTACAGTGAAGTGTTGAGTATACTACTCGAAGGGGCAAAATGGATGCAACGTTTACGGTAAGTCTCTACTTACAGGATCCCATTTGATTGAACAACAGTCTGGTACTTTTGTGTGTGATCTCTTTCTGTGTCCCCTACCATTTGACTTGAACAATCGCACACCTTCACTATTTTGTGAAGACCTTCACTCTGCCAAGATCAGTGTAATCCTGACCATCTTTACATGCACGCTAATTGTCTCTGTAGTTACATGTTAAATTAAATGAAAACTGGTAGCCGATTGGAGAGTATTTAACATCCGCTTTGTTTTGACTCCAATCCGCTCAGTTCAAAGACACCTCATCTTTTCTTCCTGTGAACATGAACCAGGATTCTCTGCAAGGCAGTGGAATTTTGAGGAAAACAAGCAAAGACAAGAAGTCTTACCTAAAAGTATTAAGTTTGAAAACCACAACTGTAGGTGATTAATTGTAACCTTTAATTGACAAATTGACAGTGATTAATTGACAATGGTGCGGGGCACACATTGGACTTGGTGTTCACTGGTGGGTACGGGGATGGTGATCTGCCCATGGAGGAGATTAAGATCACTCCTCTGTCTTGGACGGATCACTATCTGGTGAGTTTCAGACTGGCAACGTTTAATCACCCCTGCAGAGCTGGGAGACCGAATTGTATGGTCCGCCCCCGGAGACTGATGGATCCGGATGGTTTCCTGAGGGCTCTGGGGGAATTCCCAGTTTCCCGGGTCAGTGATTCATCTGATGCTCTGGCTGCCCTGTGGTATGGGGAGGCAGCTAGAGCATTGGATCAGATCACTCCCGAACGGCCACGGCCTTGTCGTCGAGCCAAGGCAGCTCCTTGGTTCACTGAGGAGGTGCGGGCAATGAAACGACTGGGCCGACGCCTAGAGCGACGGTGGAGGAAAACTTGTGATGAATCTGACCGAACACAGGCTAGAGCCCATTTCAGGGCCTACTCTGTGGCGGTGATGGCAGCGAAGAAGGCGTTTTTCTCTGCCACCATTGCATCTGCGAGTAGCCGACCAGTGGAGCTCTTTCGAGTTGTCCGGGATCTGCTCCACTCGGCTCCTGTAGCGAGTGAGTTGGAGTGTTCGACGGACCGCTGCAATGAGATCGCACGGCACTTCGCAGATAAAATCGCTCAGATTCGCCACAACTTGGACTCTGGTTTAACAATTCCAGAAGTTGTCCCTACGGCATCTGTCAATTCCATCGTTTTGGATTCTTTTCACCTTATACAGCCTGAGGATGTGGATAGGGTCCTCTGTAGTTTGAGATAGTCTTCCTGCCCGCTTGACCCTTGCCCAGCTTGGCTAATACGATCTGCACGGGTTGGGCTGGCTGACTGGGTGGAACCTATTGTAAATTCATCTTTGCGAGAGGGAGTGATGCCTAGCATCTTGAAGACCGCAATTGTGCGTCCCCTCCTGAAAAAACCATCTTTGGATTCCTCCAATTTAAATAACTATCGGCCAGTTTCCAATTTGCCTTTTTTAGGTAAGGTGATTGAGCGGGTGGTGGCGTCTCAGCTCCAGGGGATACTAGATGAAACGGAGTATCTGGACCCTTTTCAGTCTGGCTTCAGGCGGGGCTTTGGGATGGATACAGCCTTGGTCACCCTGCTGGATGATCTTCGCCGAGGACTGGACAGGGGGAGTGCATCCCTGCTGGTCCTTTTGGACCTCTCGGCGGCTTTCAATACCATCGACCATGGTATCCTTCTGGGCCGACTGGCCGAGTTGGGACTAGGGGGCACTGCGTTGCAGTGGTTCCGTTCCTACTTGGCTGACAGGTCCCAGATGGTGATGCTGGGAGATGCCTGTTCGGCGCCCTGCCTTTTACAGTGTGGGGTGCCACAGGGTTCTATTCTGTCTCCCATGCTTTTCAACATCTACATGAAACCGTTGGGAGAGATCATCCGGGGATTTGGTGTTGGGTGTCACCAATATGCTGATGACACCCAACTCTATCCCTCCTTGCCATCTCGCTCCAGGGAGGCTGTGGAAGTCCTGGAGCGCTGCCTGGAGGCGGTTGGGGTCTGGATGAGGGCAAATAGGTTGAGATTGAATCCAGAAAAGACAGAGGTCCTACTGGTCAGGAAAGCTTCGATGCAGGTACTGAGTCACCTGCCCGTTCTGAATGGGGTTGCACTCCCCCTGCAGGAACGGGTGCGCAGCTTGGGAGTACTTCTGGATTCACAGCTCTCCCTGGAAAGTCAGGTGGCGGCTGTGGCCAGGGGTGCGTTTGCTCAGCTTCGGCTGGTGCGCCAGCTGCGGCCGTACTTGAGTCGATCAGACCTGACCACGGTAGTCCACGCCTTAGTGACTTCAAGACTGGATTACTGTAACACGCTCTACGTGGGGCTGCCCTTGAAGACGGTTCGGAAGCTGCAATTAGTGCAGAATGCGGCGGCCCGGGTGGTCGCTGGAGCTAGGCGGTTTGACTCTGTTGAGCCGCTGCTTCAGCTGCTGCACTGGCTGCCCATTTGTTTCCGAGCCCAATTCAAGGTGCTGGTAATGACCTTTAAAGCCCTTCACGGTTTGGGTCCAGGATATCTGAGGGACCGCCTTCTCCCATACATTCCGGCCCGCTCTCTTAGGTCATCTGAGGGGGCTCTCCTGCGTGTACCACCTCTATCGCAAGGGGAGTGGCAACACGTGGGCAAGCCTTCTCTGCTGTGGCACCACAACTGTGGAACTCCCTGCCAGGGGATCTGAGAACTACCCCCTCCCTCATGACTTTTCAGCGAGGGCTCAAAACGTTTTTGTTTCGTCTAGCGTTTGGGTGATGGGTTGTAGTCTGCCTCCTGTGTCTCAAGATGCTCTGCCATGCTGCTTTTGTGCTCCATATTGTCCCACCCCGTGGATTTTATTGTTTTTAAATTAATGTATTGTTTTAAACTTTTCTGTATTTTAAACTATGTTTTTTAATTTTTGTTGTAAGCCGCCTTGGGCATTTGCCTCGGCATAGGATAAGGCGGGATATAATTTTTTTAAAGTAAATAAATTATGCTAATAAAATGAAAAGCATGCCATCCTAATTCTAGTCATTCTTGCAGTTCTTCTCATGCTGGAGTTTGGACAAAGGAAGGAATTGTCCCAAAGAATTCTTCCTGATCATTATTATTCCCGCAAGGGACACTTATGCAAAAAACACCAAAAACCCAACAACTTTTCTTTAAGGGAACCCTACTTGTAGAGCTGGGAATAGATCAACACCTGGGAGTTGTAGGCTCCTGTAGTTTGCATTTGAACGATTAACAATGATTCCACAAGAAAGAGTACATTTCCTGCTTTCTCGCAAGCAGCAGTTTGCAACACAAGCTATGTATAAATATAAAGTTTATTCTGTATATAGCGTTTAGAAAAATAAGTTCACATTTCAGAATACAAACAAAAAAAAATCACTTAAAATTTCCAGGCACAAACCTCTATCACAGTACAACATACAAACATACTTTCGGATCTCTTTGGTTGAGGTGTTAAGCACAACAATCTCTCATGAGCCATAAAGCATCACTCCTTAACAGTGCGGTGGACAATTCTGCCTCCGAACATCTATATTCCACGCAGATTTCATCCTTTGTCATAAGGCACAGTCAAAACCATATGGATTTACAAGGGGGGGGGGGGAGTGTTCGTTCCAGACATACAATTTGTGCGCAACAAAAGAAAGAGCACTTTCCAAGCATAAATGCCAAAGGCTAAGAAACACATGCTTTTCTTTTCTTAAAAGTTGAAAAATGTAAATTAAGTTTCTAATGTTACAAGAAACTTACAAAACGTACGTGAACTATCCTTCAAGATACAACTGCTAACAAGAGCCACAGGACGCTTCCAGTTAATAGGCTTATGCATATAGGAAAATGGCTGCTGCATTTACTCCTGGGTAGCAGGTACCGTGTGTCCCCCCCCCCCCCCATGTAACAGTTCTGTGAATTTAAAGCTTCCATAAAATGAATGGGGCTCTTGAGAGACTTGGGAGCAACATTGCACCTGTGTATCTATTTTCACCATTCATACATCTGCAGTATTGTCAACACTTCCTCCAGAATCTGAATTAATGTCCTTCAGGTACCATAAGTAGTGTGTTGTGTGTGTGTGTGTGTGTGTGTGTGTGTGTGTGTGTGTGTGTGTGTGTGTGTGCGCGCGCATGCATGTATACAGCAGTTTAATAAGCTTCAATGGAAGTGGCATTTAAGAGCAACCCTGCTGGATAGACCAAAGGTCCATCTAGGCCCATAATCACATGCCCTGTGGTTTTTGTTTTACATGTATACAGCGGATGTTGTCCTTTCTCCCTCTCCCCCTCCCCCCCCATTTCTCATAACAGGCTACTTTTCACATAAAAATCTGCATGACATGATTCTGTTGCATGTGCAGAGTTCCTCTGACAGCGTTTCTCAAAGTGTGCTCCTAGGAGCCCTGGAGCTTCCTGAGAACACCACAAGTGGCTGCCCCCTGCCCAGTTTGCTTGTCCATCCCTCCCATCTCCCCTGTACCTGGCTCTCCTTCCTCATTCCCCTCTTGTTCTGGCTATTCACCGGTATTCGGCGTTGGGCTCGGTGTTGCACCACTCCGCGTAAGTGCTGGCGCTCTAGGACTTCCGGAGACTCTGCACATGTGCCCGCGAGGCTCCCTGAGCCTCCTCTTTTAGGAGTGTCAATCATGGGCTCTAGAGATCAAACTGTTTGAGAGCCACAGCTCCAGGGACATCAAAGGCTTCTGTTCATCTACTCCTATAGGTAGTTTTCAAGAGGTGAGAAAGCAATCTACATGCGGGGAATGCCACAGAGTGGTACCTTCTGTTCTTGCCTATATGCTGAAGGAGGAAGACGGTATGAAAAACATAACTAGTCTAAGTGGGCCTAGGCTTAAAACAGGAGTGCCCAGTACGTACGGATTTGCTTCCTGGAGGACAACAGACATTGTAATACTGAGATTTTGTATTCGCTTCCGGAACATGCAAGGCCCTTCACATGCATCACCTTGACGTAATCCTTACAACAACCCTGTAAGGTAAGTATCATTGTCCTCAGAGGTTCCAAAGGTGAGGTTACATGGGTTGCCTAAGGTCACGTAGTGAGAATTCATGACAGAGGCAAGTTTCAAACCAGAGAAATCTGGATATGCAGCAGGCAGCCTGATCCTGCCTAAGATGCGGCAGCCAGCTGAAATGGCTGGCCGCTGCATCCTAGGCAGGATGTGGCCCATGCTGGCACGGCCAGGGCTCACCTCGGGGGAAGGGGATGTCCGTCCCCTTTCCCCTGTGTAAGCACCAGAGGCCCTAATGGGCCTCCTCAGATGCTCTTTACCTCCCCTGCCACCCCGATCTGTCCGCTGCCCAGCGCAGGGCTTACCTGGGTCGGCCAGCACAGAGTCTGGGGGACGGCGGAGTGAGTTGCACTGGCCTCCACGCCAGTGCTGCTTACTCCAGAGATGCTGTGAAAGTGCTTTATGGCACTTTTGCGACACCTTAGGCTGGTAGACCTATGTGCTCCACCAACCTAAACATAGACTGGATTGGGCCCTTTGTCTGTCTGCAACAATCGTCATAACGTCCACTAATAGAAGGGAGGTGCAAGTCGGTGGCTTGGGAGAGGCAACACTAGATGCAAAATAGTAGCTCATGGACAAACCGATGACCTACTGTACCTTGTAAGCCACACACTGAGATGACCTGCACATTCAAGTACAAATACACACTGAAGTTTGAATTACTTTGCTCTGAGTATCAACGCTTTAATGGGGGGGGGAGAAGCCCCCCCCTTTTAAAGCAACTGGCAGTCAGAAACTGTTGCTGATCTGCTGCAAGTCACCCAGGGATCTAGTTGATTCTAATCTACCTGCTAACCACCACCGCCACCACCCCATGTACCTCTTCTTCACAACCCATGTAATGAAAAAGGGCAGTTCTGTGCCCTAAGTAATGATGTCGCATCAAAACACACCACATCTTTCAAGATCAGAGCCACAGTGCCATGCAGTATGACAGATATAAAGTGTGGATATAATGCATACATACATATTTGGGAACCCTGTCCTAATCACATAAGTGTTTTAAGGATAGATGTCCGTGCATGAACTACACCTGTACTTTAACATGGAAATACTCATGTAACAGTCACAATGTTTAGATCCGCAGCAACAGTCTTGGTAAAATAATTCACTAAAAACCAAAGCAAGAGTTAATGGTGACATGTGCCAGCAGAACCACAAAGCCAGTCCACTAGAAGATCCTATTCCTTTAGCAAGTCATCTGGCAGATTTACCAAGTCCCCTCCTTCCCCCAAGATAGTCTTGGCAAAACAAAGCACCCAGAATAACTTAGGAACTATGATTCTAGCCAATCTGAAGGATGGCCCTCAATATAGTTGGCACTTTTTTTTTACAGAAAGGATGGGATCTGCAACATTTCCAGAGAAAACACAGGCAAGGTAAGTGTCCTGGGTGGGTTTGGCTATTGAGATATGCTCAAAAATATGCAAAATAAGGGATCGTAGAACTGCACTGATGGCCCTACAGAATGAATGCAACACTAGGGGAGGGGGCCTGAAGTTCAGGGGTTTCGGGTTTAGATGTATGAGATTCTGGGCTGGATCACACAGGCTTGCTGATGACTGCAACGTCAAGTGAAGAGTTGCATGTGTGAATAGGCCACAGAGAACACACCACATATAGAACTCCGATAGCCTTCTCAATTAGGGTGAGCTCACACATTCATTTGCAAGTAACCAACTGCATAACCCTATGTATGTCTAACTCAGAACTGTCCCATTGAGTTCAGTGAGACCTAATCCCAGGTGTGTATATCATTGCAGCCCAAGTGTAGAGAACACAAGAGATGCACATACATGTGTGAACAGATTCTTTTCAGTTGCATCTCCAAGGTGCTCTCTTCACACGCATCTGAACATAAGAAAAGCCCTGCTGGATTGTAGGCCAAAGGCCCATCTGGTCCAGCATTCTCCCACCAGCTGCTTCTGGGGAGCCAAATTTTCAAGCAGCAAAGAAGGCACACTTCTCTCCCACTATTGGTCCCCTGCAACTGTTATGAACATGCACCAGTGTGTGAATACTCCAGTGCATAGCTATCAAAGTGACATACATGCTTGTGTGAACTAGTTCTTATCCACAAATACGTCTGAATTAAGGATCCTGGAAAGAAGGTTATGTGAAAGACCCCTAGGTAGGCTTACCAGATCTCCAACACAACCCAGAAGTCTCATGCTGTTCATGGGAATTTAATGGGACTGTACCACTTCATACTGCAGGTGGTGACTTCCTCATATGACTCAATACTCCCTACAAAAATATTATCTTCACCTAGTCTAGTTTTCTATCAGAGAGCAGGATTCTTCTAGCCCAGCCTTCTGTCTGACATGACAATTTTCTATGTGCTGAGAATTGTTTCTACACGGAGGAGCATTCCATATTATGAGCTCTCACCAGCCGTGTGGGGGAGCACAGTCCAAACTGGGGAAAGTCCAATGCGATATACCTAGGCTTACCAGATCTCCAACCGGGACAGAGTGCTAGACCTTTAGGAGAAGGAATGTGGGCAGGTGTAGCTTGTTAAACCTTAGAGCACAATCCTAGGCATGTCTACTCAGAAGCAAGCCCCACTGAACACAATGGGGCTTGCTAGGATTGTGCTCTAAGGTTTAACAAGCTACACCTGCCCACATTCCTTCTCCTAAAGGTCTAGCACTCTGAACCCGGTTGGAGATCTGGTAAGCCTACTTTTAGGAGAAGGAATGTGGACAGGTGTAGCTTGTTAAACCTTAGAGCACAATCCTAGGCATGTCTACTCAGAAGCAAGCCCCACTGAACACAATGGGGCTTGCTAGGATTGTGCTCTAAGGTTTAACAAGCTACACCTGCCCACATTCCTTCTCCTAAAGGTCTAGCACTCTGAACCCGGTTGGAGATCTGGTAAGCCTACTTTTAGGAGAAGGAATGTGGACAGGTGTAGCTTGTTAAACCTTAGAGCACAATCCTAGGCATGTCTACTCAGAAGCAAGCCCCACTGAACACAATGGGGCTTGCTAGGATTGTGCTCTAAGGTTTAACAAGCTACACCTGCCCACATTCCTTCTCCTAAAGGTCTAGCACTCTGAACCCGGTTGGAGATCTGGTAAGCCTACTTTTAGGAGAAGGAATGTGGACAGGTGTAGCTTGTTAAACCTTAGAGCACAATCCTAGGCATGTCTATTCTGAAGCAAGCCCCATGGATGCCTAGGATTGTGCTCTAAGGTTTAACAAGCTACACCTGCCCACATTCCTTCTCCTAAAGGTCTAGCACTCTGTCCCGGTTGGAGATCTGGTAAGCCTACCCCTAGGAAATATTCTGGAGAGCTGTTGCTGGTTGGGGCAAGTGGTAAAAGAGGGCAGGAAACAGGTACACAATTTCCACAGAACACATTATTGCCAAGAATAGGTCCCATTCTTAATTTACATTCTATACTTTGTACAGATCCCTATATACAAAATATAAGCATCGACTAAGTTTGAAAAGCATGTAATAATTTTTAGCACGTGCCCTTGAAAATACTTGGAAGAGAAACAGGCCAGCGCCTTTCTAGGTTGCTGTTTGAGAGACACACTCCTGTGCTCTTCAGACTGGACAAGACTTGTCTGTGTGTATTTGGGGCCTTTAGGGTACTGGCACAACATTATGAGAACGAAGAAAAGAAAAGAAAAGCATCATCCACTTTCATCACTGGTTAAGGCTTGTAATACTGAGCAGGACGGACCATTGGTCTGACTCTGCCCTGCTCTTTAGTTTAGGGCATTTCTACTTCTACATCGAGGCTTGGTGGGGTCTTGAGTACACTGAATCCAGCTGGCAGAGCAGGAAGATGACTGTGTGTGAATGAGATCCTGAGGATGCTGAACAGGGGGAAACATTCTAGAGCTCTGTGTTGTACTCGGGCATTGCACATTGCCCTGCTAACGCAAACCCCAGCCTGCAGAACCCCCGCTCCCTTTCTTCCCTTGGCCTAGATTAATAAACTCTGCTGCAGGCCTGCATGAGGAGCACTGCCAGAGAGCTGGAATGAACCCTGTTGGTAGCAGTGAAGTCACCAACATCTACAATCAGCCTGGGTTCAATAACCAAGGTTCAGCAACTCTTTTTTTTTTGGGGGGGGGGGCAAAGGCTGTATTTCCAATTGAGTCAAGGTTCAATTGGAGCAACAACATTGGGGTTCAGTCATTGAGTCACACATGGATGAGCAGAGACATGGGTAAAGGGCTCTGGTACCCTATCTCCCCCCCCCCCCTCCAAGGAGGAACAGAGGCTATAGCAGATGTCTCCCATTAGGCCTTGACTAAGAGCAGATCTACACAAAGCGGAGAACCACCAAAGCTTCGGTGACTGATTATACTGGGGAGGAAGGGGTTAACAAGCCTTTTCTCTGCCTCTCGGCTCATGAATGACTCAGATACATACATTGGTCCCCAGTGTGGCTCCCAATCTCCTAATGGGAAGAACCTGGGGCTGAACCAAGGCCTAGAACAAGTATCCTCCTTTTAAGATCAAAGGCATGTAGCAAGCGATCAAAACTATGCAGACGCAGACCTCTGCCTACCTAGAGAGGCAAGAACTCTGGAATTCGTGACCTCTACTCAGAGGGGATCTACAGAGTAGATCAACTCAAGTCTCTAACATACTTCTAGAGGTCTTCAAAAGAACGAGGAAACAAAGCCACAAACCACACTCAACACTGTTAATTAATGTCCAGATAGGCAGCCAATGCTTATTGTCCCTGCTTTTGCCCTATGGTATGTATGGGAAGTATTCATTTTCTCTAAGTACACAGCACACTTCTGTGTCTCCCTCGAAGCTTGGTGGGATCCCCCCCTCCCCAGCATCTAATAATGCACCTGCACCTTACAGATGACATATTGCACCTTAAATGCTGTGCACATACTTTAAGGGGAAGCTGAGTGTAATAGAGTAATAGATTACACTATTAGATTAGTAACAGACAGTAATAGAGGCCCAGCGGGAGTGTATCTCACAAAGGAGGAAGGGCTCGACTAAGTCCAGGAGGGTGCCGGCATGGCTAACAACCACAGTTAAAGAGACTATAAAAGGCAAGGAAGCTTCCTTCCGTAAATGGAAGTCTTGCCCTAATGAGGATAACAAACAGGAGCACAAACTGTGGCAAAAGAAATGTAAAAAGATGATACGGGAGGCCAAGCAAGACTTTGAGGAATGTATGGCAGGCAACATAAAAGGGAATAACAAAAGCTTCTTCAAATATGTTAGAAGCAGGAAACCTGCCAGGGAAACGGTTTGTCCGTTGGATGGTGAGGGAGAGAAAGGGGTGATAAAAGGGGACTTGGAGACTGCAGAGAAATTAAACGAGTTCTTTGCATCTGCCTTCACGGCAGAAGACCTCGGGCAAATACCGCTGCCTGAACGGCCTCCCCTGACAACAGAATTAAGTCAAATAGAGGTTAAAAGAGAAGACGTCTCAGACTTAATTGACAAAATAAAGATCAATAAATCACCAGGCCCGGATGGCATCCACCCAAGAGTTCTGAAGGAACTCAAGAATGAAGTTGCTGACCTCTTGACCAAAATATGCAACTTGTCCCTTAAAACGGCCACTGTGCCAGAGGATTGGAGGATAGCTAATGTCACGCCAATCTTTAAAAAAGGAAGGAGGGGGGACCCGGGAAACTACAGGCCAGTCAGCCTAACATCTGTTCCAGGGAAGATGGTGGAAAGTCTCATTAAAGATAAAATCTTAAACACATAGAAGAATAAGCTCTGCTGAGGGAGAGTCAGCATGGCTTCTGCAAGGAGAAGTCTTGCCTCACAAACCTGTTAGAATTTTTTGAAAAGGTCAACAGGCATGTGGATGCGAGCGAACCCATGGATATTATATATCTGGATTTTCAGAAGGTGTTTGACACGGTCCCTCATGAAAGGCTCCTGAGAAAACTCCACAGTCAGGGACTAAGAGGGCAGGTCCTCTTGTGGATTAGGAACTGGTTGAAGACCAGGAAACAGCGAGTGGGAGTCAATGGGCAATTTTCACAATGGCGAGAGGTGAAAAGCGGTGTGCCCCAAGGATCGGTCTTGGGACCGGTGCTTTTCAACTTATTCATAAATGACCTGGAGTTGGGGATAAGCAGCGAGGTGGCCAAGTTTGCGGATGACACTAAACTTTCCAGGTGCTGAAGACCAGCAGGAATTGTGAAGAGCTCCAGAAGGATCTCTCCAAACTGGGAGAATGGGCAGCAAAATGGCAGATGCGCTTCAATGTAAGTAAGTGCAAAGTGATGCACATTGGGGCAAGAAACCAAAATTTCACATATACGCTCATGGGTTCTGAGTTGTCTGTGATGGATCAAGAGAGAGATCTTGGGGTGCTGGTGGACAGGTCGATGAAAGTGTCGACCCAGTGTGCGGCGGCTGTGAAGAAGGCCAATTCCATGCTCGGGATCATTAAAAAAGGGATTGAGAATAAAACAGCCAATATAATTATGCCTTTGTACAAATTGATGGTAAGGCCGCATCTGGAGTATTGTGTCCAGTTCTGGTCACCACACCTCAAAAAGGATATAGTTGAATTGGAAAAGGTGCAGAAAAGAGCGACCAGAATGATTTGCAGGCTGGAGCACCTCCCTTATGAGGAAAGGCTACAGCGTCTGGGGTTTTTCAGTCTAGAAAAAAGGCGCCTGGGGGGGGGGACATGATTGAGACGTATAAAATTATGCATGGGATGGAGAGAGTGGATAGAGGGAAATTCTTCTCCCTCTCGCACAACACCAGAACCAAGGGACATGCACTAAAATTGAGTGGAGGGAGAGTTAGAACGGACAAAAGAAAATATTTCTTTACCCAGCATGTAATTCATCTGTGGAACTCCTTGCCACAGGATGTGGTGATGGCACCAGGCCTAGATGCCTTTAAAAGGGGTTTGGACAGATTCATGGAGGAAAAGACCATCACAGGTTACAAGCCATAAGCAACCTGGTTTTAGAAGGAGGTCTCTCTGTGCCAGGTGCAGGGGAGTGGCAGCAGGAAACAGGTTGTCTTGTTGGCTGTGTGCTCCCTGAGGTATCTGGTGGGGCCCCTGTGTGATACAGGAAGCTGGACTAGATGGGCCTTTGGCCTGATCCAGCAGAGCTCTTCTTATGTTCTTATGAGTGGGCTGGGCCCCTTCTTCCTCAACCCCCCCCCCCCCCCGCACAAATATTTCTCATTTCTTCAAACAAATTTCCTCCCTGTGATCTTTTTTTCCACTGCAAGACTAAGATGGCAATACAGCGGACCCCACTTTACAATGGGTTCACTTTACAATCAAATCACTTTACAATGGACGCTCCCTGGTGGGCTCAATATTGCCCCCATCAGAATCTTAGGGGTGATAGATAAGCCAATCAGCAATGCAAATGCAAGCTTTCTAGGTAGTGTCTTAGCTGAAAGCAGCATTCTTAACATCATGGCTATGTGTACTGAGGAAAGGATATAGCCTTGTAATCTGGAGCATTTCTGGACACTCAAAAACACTTACCTCCCAAATTAAAATTGGGAAGCACACCTTACCATTATGCTTAAAAAAGTTGACTATAGGAGTGCGTAGGGGTAAGGATGACTGACCCTCAAATGCTTCCTGTATTGTTATTTATTATTCATATCCCACCCTTCTTCCATCATGGAAATAAAGGCAGCATACAAGGAACTCCAAGGTAGTCTTAACTTCAGCAAATGTTTGCAAGACCGTGTGTGTGTGTGTGTGTGTGTGTGTGTGTGTGTGTGTGTGTGTGTGTGTGTGTGTGTGTGTGTGTGTGTGTGTGTGTGTGTGTGTTCAAGAAGCCCACTGACATGCAGAGATGCAATGGACACCCCCTCCTCTGAGGGGCAGATAATTATGCTTTCCTGCATCAAAAGTGGCTGAATGATACATCACCACCCAGAATTATATGCCCCTCCAAGGAGGCAAAGCTAGAGTGAGAGAGAGAGAGAAATACTACAGGCACCTTCCTCTATGGATGGGTGGTCTGGGTTTGCAGGACCCTTTATGCGGTTCTTGCAGCACACAAGTAGTTCTGACATGTCACACTAGCATGCCCCGGTACACACTTTGGGAAATACTGGTCCAGGGGGATCCTGCTTGGCCAAATCATTGCAATGCAACATGTACTCTCACAGGAATGAGGACCGCAAATCATTTCTATACACATACTTGTCTGTCAAGGGTATTCTGATTCAGAGGGTTTCATTTCCACCCTTTTGCATCAAATTTCACTGCAAGTGACCAACAATATATTTTGCTAATTTATCAGAGGAGCCACACTGGTTTCTATAGGGCTCCTCTGGATATTAAGTCAAGTAGGGATGGGCCCAAAGGGTAGAAGGCTGCAGAGGAGACCTGTCGTTTCCATCTGTTAACTGTGCTTGCAGTAACAAGGGTATTATAAGGCCACTAGGAAAAAAGGCACATGGGATTAAAAAACAAACAAACCAAAAATACAAAACTTGTAAAATTATTTAAACATAAAACAGAAAGCACTAATCCACCGGGGGGGGGGGGGAGTTGGGGTTGGACAAAACATCCCAGAGTCTATAAATTGTATTACTTTGTATTCTAGCATTCATATAATTAACCTTTGTCCAGTAGCGGAGGAAGTGATGGGGCGGGGGCCCCCCCAGGCGGGTGACAAGTGCGCCATGGCGGCAGCAATTCGGCAGCCGAAAAAACGACTGCATGGTTTGCAGTGCCGCAAAGGTTTTGCCCACCTGCCCGTTCGGGCTCCTACTAATCTTTTCCCAGCATCATTCCCGCCGGTGTGTGTGTGTGTATTTTCGCGGCCGTAACGCCGCTGGGATGATGTCACTAGCGGGGACGGGGCTAGCTACATCACAGGGGGGTGCAGCAGCGGCTAGCTACATCACAGGGGGGTGCAACAGCGGCTAGCTACATCACAGGGGGGTGCAACAGCGGCTAGCTACATCACTGTCTTTGTCTCGTCGGTCAAACAAGCAATTGCTGAAATCCTAGTGGTAAAAGACAAAACAAAGAAACACCTGTCAGAAATAACTGCTGACTTCTTGTTCAAAAATACTAAAAATAAATTAAAAGGAGTCAAAAAAACTGGACTGTTCAACATGTCTAAACTGATAAAAAGACACCAATAACTATAAATAGAGTCCATCATACTAATAAGAACAAGAGTCTTCTTCAGAGCCCTTAAAATAATATTTACAAACATACTTGAGCAAAAGATTCTGGATTGCATAATTTTGTTTTTCAAAACAATATTATCCCAACACCACTACCACTACCAGCCCCCATGCATGGATTCCAAAACTCAAGAGAGATCCCCCCCCCCACACACACACACACCTGTGAAGGTTCAGAGTGCAGGGCTTTTGGGCATGAAAATGATTCTGCCAAAAACCAAACAAAAACAAGAAAAACCTGCAACATTGCTGTTTGCAATTGTGCTTCCTTGGTTAACTTCGACCAAGAAGATAGCAGTAACTTGTGAGGTATCATCTAAAATATTCATTAAAACAAACAAAATAATAAAAACACCTTGTCAATGCCCACCATCAAGAAGGAAACTTGCATCCAGACCAAAATGCAAAATAATCCCTTTGTCAGTCTTTCAAGAGAGACTTCTGCTTCCTATTTAATATCTCAAGGGTACACTTTCTGAAAATACGCTGAAGTGTGGGGCATCTAACAAAACTATTTGGGTTATACAGTACTAGTAAGCCAAACTGTCCCATGTTATCTCAACTGGCATTTTTACCCCACATTAAAGTTGCATTAACCAGGTTTAACTGCATAATGTTAAAAGGTTAGATTTCATGCAAAAAATGCATGGCAACCTCATTTTGCTAATGGAAACTTCCACTGATTTAAAGTGGAACCTTCAAATGTGCTTTTGGGGTTGTCTTGTATGCATACTTTGATTAGATGAAGAAAACACACACCACACACACACACACACACACACACACACACACAGAGTGCTTCTAGGGTCTCATGAGGAAGAGACTTCTCTACTAAAATGCAAAACAAAAAGTAAGGAAAAATGTAATATTTTACAAGTCTTGCATATCTTCATCCATCTGTACTGTCTGGAGTTTGGCAAGCTCTTTTTTGTCCGTTTCCAGCTCTTCGCAAATTGCATCAACCATATTGCTCATCACATATTTGGATTTTGAATCCAGCAACATCAGGCTGCTCACAGTTTTGCTCTCAGAGTCAGATAAGAAGTTGTCCTTTATGTCAGGGACTGACTGCAAGATTAACCGCTGCTCTCCGCCAAAATTGGGATGAACTTGCACTGCTGGGTGTCCAACATGATTGTCAGCTGCTGGATCGATTCCCCCGAGGGCAGGCTGCGTGGTAGACATGGACATCAGATCGTGGCCGGTAAGGAGGGAACAGTTCTGAAGCGTTGCATAGTTCGTGCTGCTGACAGAAACAACAGCAGCCCCGCTTGTCACAGGGGCCGACATGGGGGGGCTCTGGGAGACAGCAGAGCCGAGGTCTCCTGCATTTAAAAGAGTGGGTGGCCCTAGGGGAAAACTATGCGACAGAGTTACATTGACTAAGGAAGAGGCTCCTGGCTGGAGGCCGCCACCAGGAAGGTTGTCAGAAGGCAAGTTTGCATGCAGTTGGGCATTCGGACCAAGCGGCAGGACTTGGGAAAACACAAGGCTTGTTTCCAGCCCTTCTTGCTTAACTGGTCCAACTGCCTGGCTTGAATTCGGGACAGTGTACACCACTGCGCTGGGAGCAAGAGAGCTGAAAAAAACTTTCCCTTGTTGCGCCGAAGCAGAGTCACTTGTAAATGTGCTCCCATCTGATGTGCTTTGGTTTACTGAAATATTGCCTACGATGGGAAAGAGGTGAAGTACAGTTAAAGTTAGCAATGTAGCAATACAAAACAAACATTAAGAATTCTGTGCCACACATGCACACTTCCGTTGGTCGGGTCTATGGCTTTAAAAGCAGGACTTTTCAAAGCAATGCATTTATCCAACAACCTATACCCACGAGAACGATCCGTGTCATGAAATCACAAATGGTGACGACGTCTCAGTGGGATTGTAGTCAGCAAAATTGGGTTGGCCCCCGACTAGCATTTGCATGAACTGAATGGCACTTTTGCTCATGCAAATTGAGGGTGGGATTCCTCCTTCCACTGGCAGCCCCCCACACCGTAACCCACACTATTCCTGGAGGTCAGGATCAGCTCTGAGGGGTGGGGGTGCTGGGGGAAGCAGTCCGCAAGCAGCATGAGACTCGCAGTCCTCTGGGTCCAAACCACTGTAGGGCAATAACAGATTTTGTGATGGTGAAGTCTTATGGCGATTGGCTGAGCTGCTCCACAGTGAGGGCTATGGGAGGGAGGCAGAAACATATTCGGCTACCATTTGCTGGGCTGCCCAAACCTTAAGGCTCTCCTCTTATCGCCACTTATCAAATTCATCAAAATGTTAGGGCAGGAGCAAAAATGGGACACCAGAAAAGGACAAAAAGGACACACCAGAAAGGAAGAACAGAGACAAGAGAAGGCAGCAGATCAAAGATGCCGGGGAGGGGGCAACAGGACTGGGACAGCTTTGAGGAAGAAGGGAAGCGGATTGAGAGGAAAGGTGCAGGTGACAGAAGGGGAAGGTGCTGCCTTCATTCAAGTTAATGAGAGCAGTGGTCCACTGAGGCCAGGACCGTCACATTCAGACAGCTTTTTAATTGGAGATGCCAGGCCATTGGACAGTGAACCACAGGATGCAAGGGTGGCACCTTCTGAGAAGAGTCCGTAACTGAAGAAATACTAGGCAGAGTCCAATGGCCAATGGCGAGCCTGATTGCTTATAGCTTTTAAGATCAAATAGGGGCTTAACATTAATGACACACGTGGAATAGGAAGGTGGATAGAAAGCTCCCTAAAAGGATATAGGGTCAGTCCATGTGAAATCAACCAATGCATGAAACCGGGCACAATTCAAAGTGCTAGTTTTGACTTTTAAAGCCCTTAACAGCTCGGGTCCAGGGTATTTGTGGGACCGCCTCCTTCCTTATAATCCGACCCATACTCTGAGGTCATCGGGGGGCCTGTTAACCGTGCCACCACTGACGGAGGTGAGGGGGATGGCGGCGCGGAATACGGCCTTCTCGGCAGTGGCGCCCCGCGTGACCCGGAAATGAGTCTTTCAGCTTGAAAAAGTCCTGCAGAGCCTTGGAAACGGCACAGTTTGTCAGTACAAATGTAGGAATGGCAATTTGGGGGCCTTTTTTCCACTTTTACAAATGTTTTTAAAGCGGACTCCTGTGGATCTGTGATTCACGGGGAGACAGATCAGCAGATTCCACGGATAGCGAGGATCCGCTGTATAGCAATACCTCCTGTGACGCTGCTTCCTTTAGCTTTGTTTTGCTATAGCTCTCTTTGTCCTGAATGTGATAGACAGCTGCTGTAGCCAATGAGAACAGTGCAATCTAGATAGCATGGGCCAATCAGAGTCAGCTTCCTGCCTCACTGTCAACCGTGCCTCCTATGGCACAGTTTCAGGCAGCACTCGACTTTCAGGTCCCCTGCACTAAAGGAGGTATTGCTGTGATTTTAAAATGCAAGCGTCAATCACAGACACCAGTGGGACCATTCTGAAGCCGGAGGAAGCCGCTTGTGGATTACAGCCAGGCTTGGAATGAAAAGACTGGATAGAAATCATTTAAATAATAAATAAATAGGCACAGCTACAAAAAGTTGCAAGATAGTCAGCCTTCCAAATCTCTTTTCATTATTTCACAGCAAATCATAAACAGGCTTTTACCTTGGGAAGTTGCTGCCGAAACCGGAGGCAGCTGCACGGAGGAAAAACCCATGCCTCCATTAAGTAACTGGCTGTTTGTCGTCGAACTTGGGATCTGGACGACGCCATATTGGTTTATTTGGACAGGAGTCGTGAAAGTCACCACAGAGTTGCTATCTTGGGAAGCGATGGCTTCTTCGCTTTCTTCCCTTTTCACCTCCATGCTTGGTATCAAGCCTGGGAAAGAGACAGGGACAGAACGGGGGCTATACGTTGTCGTCGTCGTCACAGCTGGTGCTGCAGAGTTGGAGATGGAAGCCTGGAGGATTTTGAAGTCTTTCACGTCTTCTGAAGAAGATGCCAACATGTTGGTCATGGGCACCCCATTGCTCAAAGAGCTTGGAGACGTTTTGGGTGGATTTAATGATACCGTCTGTGAAGTCCCCACATTGAGCCCATTGAGAATGACACCATTGGGGCCTTGAATAAAAGAGGTGCCATTAAGAAAAACAGGAGACGGGCTGGTGGGCACTAGGTTTCCATTCAACAAAACTCCTGAAGAGCTTAGAGAGATCTTGGTGCCTCCAAGTTGCTGCATGTAGACAGGGTCCATGTGGCTCGGAAGGCTTAAGCTGGGGCCTCCATCAGAGCTGCTGGCAAGTGGATGGGGGGATAAGTCCTCTTGTCCCTTACTGGACTCGTCTTCCGTGCTGGGGTTACCATCGGACTCGCTGCAAGGTAACAGAGAAAGACAGCGAATTACCATGACATTTCCATTCCATTAAAAAAACGTCCAGGTCTGCCCATGGAGGCCAATGGCCTCCGAGCTCTCTATCCACATGCATGGGATGTCAGGCCTTATTTAATCAGCATAGGGAGGGTGAGGAGTGCGAGAGATAGCCGAGTGCTAAGGCAAAAAGATGCCAAACAGGCCATGGAGGAGGACATTGATTCAGATGTGTGAGCTTCAGATTCTGAGCATTCAGGGGGTGGGACAGAACCAGAAGAGACGGTAACCAAAGTTCTGTGTATTCTGATATTTGGGAATGTTCCCCCATGTGGTGAAAAAAAAAACACCTCCCTGCACATAGAAAACTAGCAAGTCAAGGAAAAGTGCTTCATTGATATACTAGCTTTCTATATGCAGTCAGTTCTATTTTGTTGCTGATGAAGAGAGGAAGAAATCTCTCACCTGCAATCTGAGGTGGTACAGTCCAAGAAATACTGCACCACATGGATCTCTGAAATCTCTGACACACACAAGATTGCACTGCATATTAAACTTTTCTTTTTTTCATATATATTTATATTTTATTGATATATTGAAACATAAAAACAATATATATTTCATAAAGTTATAGCAAGCGCGAAGCAATACATCCTACTAGCATACTATTCACTATTTTCTACATATAATTTCCAAGCCAAAACACCCAAATTCTATTCATTAAATCCGCATATCATCACATCATTCCTCTCTCTCTCTCTTAAAAAGTCAATAAATGGTTTCCAATTATTCACGAAAAAGTTAACTGACTTTTCCTTAATTAAAATTGTAAGTTTATCCATTTCAGCATAGTCCAAAACTTTCAGCCACCAATCTTCCAGCGAAGGTATCTCCGAATTCTTCCAATATTGTGCATATAAAATTCTTGCCGCAGCTATCATATATAAAAACAAAGTTTGAAATTTTTCGCCTACATGATCCTCCCACATACCCAACAAAAATGTTTCCAGTTTCATTTGAACCTTAATCTTTAAAATCAACTCAATCTGTTTATGAATCTGAGTCCAGTACTTCTTTGCTTGGGGGCATGTCCACCACATATGGTAAAAAGTTCCTTCTTGCTTTTTACATTTCCAACATCTATTCGTCACCTTCTCATACATTTTTGCTAATTTGCTTGGGGTTATATACCATCTATATATCATTTTATACATATTTTCTTTAATATTAACATTTAACGTAAATTTCAACTGTTTTAACCATAGTTGTTCCCATTGGTCCATTAAAATAACATGACCTACATTTTTCGCCCAATGAACCGTACATTCTTTAACCTGTTCTTCTTCTGTTTCAAACTTCAAAAGCAATTTATACATTTTTGAAATTATCTGGTCTTCAGATTTTAATTGTACCTTCAATATTGATTCTTCTTCTACAAATCCATATGCCTTCTTGTCCACTTTAAATCTCTCCAAAATTTGAGCATATACAAACCATTGGCAATTAAAGTCTTCTTCCATTAGTTTTTCTCTTGACTTCATTGTACAGTCTCCTTGTGAAAAAATTAATAAATTTCTGTACAGTAGTCCTTTCTCTTTTGGCACGCTACTTCCACCAAAGTGTGCTTCATATGGTGCAACCCATAATGGTACTTTCTCATAAAACCTCGTTTTATATCTATTCCAAATTCTCCATAATGCATGTCTAACATAATGATTTTTAAATTCTAAATTTGCTTTCACTTTATCATACCACAAATACCCATGCGAACCAAATCTCAAGTCAGAGCCTTCTAACTCCAATAATCTTACATATTAAACTTTTCTGATTACTAAAACGGTGCCCCTTAAACAGAGAAGGTGCGTGTGTTTTAAGTAAAGAACGCAGAAAAATTACAGTTGTTAACTTTTCTCTTCCAAGAAGGGCATTCCTCCCTCCCCTCTCACACACAGGATCGGATGCCTCTCGACTATGCCTAAAAATCACCGAAAAACGTTTTTTGCTCTACTACTAAAAGTGGACTGTAATTTGCTGTGCTGCATTTTTATACTGTTGTAGTGTTATGCTATGTGTTTTTCTCTCTCTCTCTCTCTCTCTCTGGTTGGGGGGGGGGCCTACACAAAAAAGCAGCCTAGAAATTTGAAATATCCATTCCTGCTCCAGACCTATTTTCTCTGTTCATGTACAAGTTTAGTTGATTTATCAGTCCAGATACTAAAATTCCACAGGGTCTTCTTCGTAGCGACGTTATGAAACTCCCTTCCATTTACATTGAGAATTATGCCCTCTATGGAGGCCTTCCTGCAAGGACTAAAAACGTTTCTTTCCCAGTGGGCCTTCCAATGTTAATTGTTAGTTTTGGTTTGTATAATGCTGCCCTTGCTATTTTTAGATGCTTTTATCATTATCTACTGCTGCATTTTATGTTGTATTTATGCCTTTATATTGTGTATGTTTTTTATATTCATATTTTGTATTTTATTGGTTTTGCCTTTTTATCCTGTAAGCCACTCTGGGTGCCCTCTTGTTGGAGGGGGAAGGGCTGGGTATAAATCGTATTAAATAAATCAATCTCATACAACTGACAAACTAAAATTTCCTTTCTTGGGCAACAATTCTGATTTGAACACGTCCTGGCAAAAGGAACAGAAAGAAAGCAGTAAAAAGACTCCTGGATCTCCTGATATTTAAAACTAGGCAGTCTTCACCCTTCAGCCTGTGTGCGCACAGAGTAGTCTTGCAATAAAAGTATTTCAGAATCGGTGCAAACTGTCCATCAAATGTACTTTGGCATCAAACTTATTCATGAAAATGATCCACAAGTTAAGATTAATTACAGAGAGTTAAAAGGCCTTCCAGCTCCTCTGCTGAAAGCAGTCCAAGAGGATTAATGCAAATGTAACAGGAAAGATATTATAGGAAAGAGGAAAGGAAAGACCTCAGGCCAGCCTCAGGGCTACTGCAAAAATGTCTTCAAGAAGGGCACAAATGATGGAGTCTCCGCTGGCAGCCATTTGGCAAGCTGCCAGGGATACCGATCAATTCTTGGAGCCTTGTCACGCCCTCGAAAGGTCTACAGTTGCAGGTCTAGGAGTGAGAGCCACAGCTAACACCTAATACAGAACTAACAAATCTAGCCTAAATGAACAGGGAGAAATCATTAGACCTATTAGAACTTATATATTGATTGATTGATTTTATTAATATAATAGTAACACATCAATACATATTTCATAAGGTTATAGCAAGCGCGAAGCAATACTATTCACTATTTTCTACATATAATATCCAACTAAGCCAAAATATCACCAACATTCTATGGAACTCCAATTGTTGAAGCTATATGAAACCCAGTTTAATTTATAAAGCACAGATATACAATAAAGATGATTCTCAAGGAATGTTATCAAATAAAAAAATGTCACCGCTCAATCATAACCAGGTCACCTTTTCAAGACTGGCTCCTGTGACTTGGAGTCGGACCATTCACCCAGCCCAGCAATCCATTGAGCACAGTCGTGGCAGCAGCTCTCTGGATGCTTTCAAACACAGGACTTTCTAAGCCAGGGGTGCACAACATGCGGCCCCAGGGATTTTCGGTGCCCCCCGAAGAAATCGGGGATCCCTTGGTGCACGTTGCTTACGAAGAGAGCACCGAGGGATCTCCGATGTCTTTGCTCCAGCCGCGTAGCTGTGCAGCCTTCTTGCTCGGGTCGCCAAGCGAGGACGAAGTCACTGAGCCTTGCGAGCCCGGAGGCTTTGAGGCCGTTGCTGAAGGCGGCGTTTGATCACCGCCGATCAGCTGGAGTCTCCTGGCATTCAGCTAGGAGCCAGAAGAGCCGCGTCTCCTCTTGTGTGCCAATGCGGAGGTTTTGGGGCTTGTCCCATTGGCGCTGTCGCTGCTCCATGTGAGGAGGAGGCTTGGATTCGCAGTAGGAGGGCAAATCCGAATTTTTAATTCTGTAAATATCTTTATTTATTAATATGTTGCTTTTCCGGATATTTTCCGGCTCATGGACACACCCCATGTGATGTCACTTCCTGAGGAAGTGACATCACGGTTCCTTGACACGCCCCCCCCCGTGCCGCCCCGAAGAAGTTTAGTCTATTCATTTTGGCCCCTACCTACTTCCAAGTTGTGCACCCCTGTTCTAAGCCCTTCAACCTGGTGAGGCTGCCAGGAACTGAACTTGTGACCTTCTAGCAAACCATGTGCTTGACCACTGAGCTACAGCCCCATGCGTGATTTTTGTGGGTTAAACCACTGAACCATGAGCTGTCGATCGAAAGGTCGGCAGTTCGAATCCGCGACGGGGTGAGCTCTCGTTGCTTGGCCAGCTCCTGCCAACCTAGCAGTTCCAAAGCATGTTAATGCGAGTAGATAAATAGGTACCGCTTGCGGGAAGGTAAACAGCGCTCCGTGTTCCAGCCGCATGCTACGCGCTGCGGCAAGGAGAGTCATGCCAGCCACATGACCGCGGAGGCTTCTTCGGACAACGCTGGCTCTTCGGCTTTGAAATGGGGATGAGCACCACACCCTAGAGTCGGACACGACTGGACTTCATTGTCAGGGGTCACCTTTACCTTTTTATTTTTCTATTAGCAATTTCTTGATCTTAGAATAAATACATAGATGCAGATTGTTATTCATATCAGGAATGTGCTATTTATAATATTGGATTGTGTGCGTTTCAATTACTCTGGGCGCAATCTAGCAAGGTTGAGCACTTTCACATTCCATCAAGTTCAAGGGAAGACATATAACATCATGTAAACTCTTCCACTGAAACCTGAAAGCACTTAAACGTTGCCTGGTTTGCATCCAGAGTATCTGGAGGATAAATATTAGCTGCATTAAGAACAATCCACCCCCAATAAGCTTCAGATGCTAGGCCAAGGCAAGGGCAGCTTGTGTGCATCTCTCTGCTGCAGAAGATATGAATGATCTGTTTTGGACATTTGATGAGGAGGAGTAATAAAAAGAACGAGGCCCTAGTACTTTCCGCTTTCTTCGCTTTGGTGCGCTCTCTGAAACCACACCAATGTCCAGAAGTCCCAGGATGCATTTCTGTCCAGCTGACAGCAAACAGTTCCTGAACTATTTTTAAAGGAGAACCATCCAGAGCATTTTGGTCACAGTCTCGAGAACTGTGTGCCTGCCCAGAGAGGCTCTTCAAAGCGCTCCCCTCCAACCCCCCAATGCCACAACACAGGCAACTTTTGAAGGGTGGAGGAGCTTTTTCAAAAATGGCTTTGGGCCATTTGGGTCTGCTGCTCCTCCTTGAAAAAACAACTCAAGAGCCTCATTGGGTATTTTCATATGTGCCAGAAGTTGATCATTGGGCTGGGGGCTTGCACTCGTTCCCTTGTTCCCCAGGAAACGGCAGGTGAAACACTAAATAGAAACCTCAAACATGAGCCTAAAAAGGATGGAAGAATAAAATGCTAGCCTTGAACATTTTCCAGCCCTTGAATAAGCTTGCAACTCCATTAAAAATGGATGCTGAATGCCAATGCTGTTCTGGTTGCCAACACATCCAATCTTGTTTGCAAAACGACCCTGCCTCAGAGAGCACTGCTGAGGCTCCTGCAAGACCTCTGGTGAGTCTTGCCTCATATTTCTCTTTGGGGAAACCACTGCCCCAGCAGCTGCAGAGCCCACCGACCTCTTTGGTGGTGAGAAAATTGCTTATTTTACCTGGGTGTTTGACAGCCGCCTGCAACAGCCCCACAGAAGCACTTTCAAAGGCTCCAGTAGCTGCAACATGGTGAGATTTCCCTCCTCCAGATGCTGTGGATGAATTTGGCTTCCTGTGGCAGGCTTGGCCTGTCTGTCTGCCTCTGTAAGCCACCCTCATTTGAATCAGGACCAGGGGCAAGTACAAAGAGACATCTTACCACCCCTCAGCACAATGGTCTGTGGTTATATTTTCTTATTACTTGGCAGGAAAACAGAGATGACCAAGATGCCCCTGAGGAAACTGTTCTAGAATACTTTGGTCACCTGTAGGGGTTCTAGCATGCAGAGGGGACCCCCGGTACAAGTTGGGGTTAGGCACCAGAAAGCATGGATTTACAGCAAAACAACTTACAAAGGGGAATTTTCCCCCATAAGGAATAGTAGACATTTCTTTGGAGTTTGGGGATTTGGCTGCCACCAATGTGAGTAGATAAGTAGGTACCGCTTGCGGGAAGGTAAACAGCGCTCCGTGTTCCAGCTGCTGCTGCTACGCGCTGCGGCAAGGAGAGTCATGCCGGCCACATGACCACGGAGGTGTCTTCGGACAACGCTGGCTCTTCGGCTTTGAAATGGAGATGAGCACCACACCCTAGTGTTGGACACGACTGGACTTAATTGTCAGGGGATACCTTTACCTTTTTAATAGGTAGGTGACACCCAGCTCTACCTCTCCTTGGTCTTGGAGGGTGGCTGCCAAGGTCCAGAAGCATCACCTGGAGGCAGCTGGGAACTGGACATGGGCCAATAAATGGAAATGAAATCCAGACAAGACAAACTTCAGTGCAGATGCTGGATCATCAGCCTGCTCTGCGTGGGGTTGCAACTCCCCAGGCAGGAGCTGGTTTGCAGCTTGGGGCTCCTATTGGATTGGCAAATGGCGCCTGTCGCTCAGGGAGCCTTTGCTCTTGCCCAGCTGATGCACCAGCTTCAACTGTAGCTATGCCATTCAGACCTGGTTCACAGTGGTCCATACCTTCGTGACATCAGCTCAGGGCTAGAATATCTGAAGACCCACCTTCTCCCATATAGACTGCTTTGTCTCCTAAGATCAGAGAGGTTTGTGTGCCCCCCTTGACTGAAGCAAGGGGGGCAGCAATTATTATTATTATTCACATTTTTATACCGCCCTTCCTCCAAGGAGCTCAGAGTGGTGTACATATTTCCTCCCCTCCTTTTTTGTCCTCACAACAACCCTGTGAGGTAGGTGGGGCTGAGAGATAGTGACTGGCCCAAGGTCACCCAGGAAGCTTCGTGGCTGAGCAGGGATTTGAACCTGGATCTTCCAGGTCTAAGTCCGACTCCCAAACCACTACACCATCCTGGAGAGGAAGGGCCTTCTTGGTGGTCTCCCCCCCCCCCCGCATGTAGAATTCCCTCCCATGCAAATTGCAATCAGCCCCCTCCCTGGACACTTTCCAAGTGGGCTTGAAGACTTTGGGTAGTAAGTAGGGTGGAGGGGAGACCTGATAGGTGGGGATATTGGATGGGGTCTGCTGGAGTTTTACTGTCTGTTGTCTTTCTGCTTTCTGCTGCTATATTTAGGTTGTTTCTGCTATTGTGACTTTATTAAGTATAGTTTTATGTTGTTGTAAACTACCCTGGGCACCAGGTTTCCTACCTGGGAAGGCAGTATATAAGTCTGCAAATAAATAGGGGTTAATAATACACATGCCCATGGCTACATTGGTCTTATGGATGGTCTCACATTAGGAGCAATGGAACAAAGAAGGGGTAGGACCTGTAGAGAGGAGCATGCGGTCCAGAGCATAGATGCACCAGTATGCCCCTTGCAGGGGGAGCCCATCCATCAGACAAGCAGCAAGGCAAGGGAAGCAGTGAACTGGGGGGGGGACCCTGTGCTCATTCGTTGCCGCCACCATGGAGTCTGGACCAACTCCGTTGTCTTAATATAATATACAGTATTTATATACCACCTTTCTTGGTTATTGGATTTCTCCTCCGACTTTAATCCAAGGCGGTGTACATGGGCAGGCTGTCCTAACCCCCCCCCCCGTGGGTTTTTTACAATATATAAATGTCCAATCTCCTCCAGATGCTGTGGATGAATTTGGCTTCCTGTGGCAGGCTTGGCCTGTCTGTCTGCCTCTGTAACATAAGAAGAGCCCTGCTGGATTAGGCCAAAGGCCCATCTAGTCCAGCTGCCTGTATCTCACAGTGGCCCCACCAGAGACCTCAGAGAGCACACAAGACACAACAAGATTCTGTTTCAGGTGACAGAAGGGGCAATATGGGATTTCAATTGGCCCTATAAAGCATTGAAATTTGGCCTGACTCAGAGTTGGAGCAACTCGCTTCTGAAGCAAGCTGCTATCGGATGGCCGATGCCCCTTTCTATTTGCTAGTTTGCATTGACCAGTCTACTCAAGACTTCAGCAACCTTAGTCATAAGAACATAAGAAGAGCCCTGCAGCTGGATCAGGCCAAAGGCCCATCTAGTCCAGCTTCCTGTATCTCACAGTGGCCCCACCAGATGCCTCAGGGAGCACACAAAACAACAAGATTCCTGCTGCCACTCCCTGAATTTACCACCACTGTGAAAGAACAGCCAAAATGCATCAAGATGTCTTCAATCCATCGTACCTTCCAAGGAAAGGAAACACACCACACCAGAGGAGTGAAAGAAAGAAAGGGTTTATTGCAGCCGTTTACTTCCAGCAAAGCTGCTAAACTGGGATGATCACACCCCTTGCAAATAAGCAAGGAGATCTCATTGTTTATTTTTGATCCCTCTCAGTTATACAGTACTTTGGCTCGAAAGGAAAAACAGGTTTCAGTTCTTATCTTAGTCATCTGAACGACAAACCATTATTATGGGAAAGAATTCAAGGGAGAGGATTAAAAAGCCAGGAAGACAAATCATAGGAAAAAAGTACTCGTGTACTGTACATTGACGTGAATTCATATAAATGTCTATTAATGCAATAAAACCCTGCTAACTGGGCAAGAGGCACTTTTTCAATGGGTGCTCCTCTTATATTTAGCAGGGGGAAAGTAACTGCCCCCCTTTCAACCCCAGCACAGTGTCTTTTCTAGTGGCTGTTTGCTGGTGGTGTTCTGCATCTTTTTTAGATTGTGAGCCCTTTTGGGACAGGGAGCCATTTCATCATTTGATTTTGTCTGTAAACCGCTTTGTGAACTTTTTGTTGAAAAAAGGTAAAGGTGTCCCCTGACAATTAAGTCCAGTCGTGTCTGACTCTAGGGTGTGGTGCTCATCTCCATTTCAAAGCCGAAGAGTCAGTGTTGTCCGAAGACGCCTCCGTGGTCATGTGGCTGGCATGACTCTCCTTGCCGCAGCGCGTAGCATGCAGCTGGAACACGGAGCGCTGTTTACCTTCCCGCAAGCGGTACCTATTTATCTACTCGAATTGACATGCTTTGGAACTGCTAGGTTGGCAGGAGCTGGCCAAGCAACAAGCGCTCACCCCGTCGTGGGAATCGAACTGTCGACCTTTCGATCGACAGCTTATGGTTCAGCGGTTTAACCCGCTGCGCCACCTGCTGGTCAGTTTTGTTGAAAAGCGGTATATAAATACTGATATTAATTAATAATAATAAAACATGCATCTTTAGCCTCCTGAAATTCCAACTGCATTCCAGGTGTATCCCAGGTATCCATAATACCGTAGCCAGTCTCGCCAACAGTTGAAAAAGAAAGAAAGAGACCACCAAGTTTCTGTAAGGGGAGGCAAAAAAGATTTCATGGGGAGGAAGAAGAGAAACATTAAGGGCCTACTCTTGGATATACTGTACAGTATTACAATTTGCAGTGTTCTAAACACATTCGCTACGGTACAAGTTCCACTGTGTTCAGTGAAGCTTCCTCCAAAGTGTGCACAGGCCTGCAGCCTAAAATTGCATGAAAGTAGCATAGTTAAGCTGCATGGCATCTTAAAGGCTGCCAATGTCATGTAGCGTAAGCTTTCGTGGACTATATTTCACTTCATCAAATGGATGAAATGCCCATGAAGGTTTATGCTACAACTTAACATCAGAAGAGCCCTGCTGGATCAAGCCAAAGGCCCATCTAGTCCAGCTTCCTGTATCTCACAGTGGCCCCACTAGATGCCTCAGGGAGCACACAAGACACCTGATACCTGTATCCTGTCGCCACTCCCTTTCATCTGGCATTCAGAGATAGCCTACTATTAAAACCAGGATATTGAATATATCCATCATGGCTTGTAACCTGCAATGGACTTTTCATAAATCTGTCCAGCCCCTTTTTAAAAAGGCATCTAGGCCAGGCACCATCACTACTTTCTGTAGCAAGGAGTTCCACAGATTAATTATATGCTAGGTAAAGAAATATTTTCTTTTGTCTGTTCTAACTCTCCTGCCACTCAATTTTAATGGATGCCCCTTGGTTCTGGTGTTGTGTGATTGGGAAAACATCCCTCTATCCATTCCATGCATAATTTTACACATCTCAATCATGTCCCCACTCAGGTGCTTTTTTTCTAAACTGAAGAGCCCCATACGCTGTAGCCCCAGCCTACTAATTATTTTGGTTGCTCTCTTCTGCACCTTTTCCAGTTCCACTGTATCCTTTTCGAGATGTGGCAACCAGAAATGTATGCAATACTCCAGATGCGGCCTTACCATCAATTTGTACAATGGCATAATAATATTATGAATACACAGAAGAACTATACAAGAAAGATCTTAATGTTCCTGATGACCACGCTGGTGTGGTCACTGAACCAGAGCCGGACATCCTAGAGAGTGAAGTGGGCCTTAGGTAGCATTACTAACAACAAAGCCAGCGGAGATGATAATATCCCAGCTGAGCTACTTAAAATCCTAAATGATGATGCTGTTAAAGTGCTGCACTCAATATGCCAACAAATTCGGAAAACTCAGCAGTGGCCAAAGGATTGGAAAAGGTCAGTTTACGTTCCAATTCCAAAGAAGGGCAGTGCCAAAGAGCGTTCAAACAATCGCACAATTGCACTCATTTCACATGCTAGCAAGGTTATGCTCAAAATCCTACAAGCTAGGCTTCAGCAGTACGTGGACCGAGAACTACCGGAAGTACAAGCTGGGTTTCAAAGAGGCAGAGAAACTAGAGATCAAATTGCCAACATGCGCTGGATCATGGAGAAAGCAGGAGAGTTCCAAAAACACCTACTTCTGCTTCATTGACTACGCAAAAGCCTTTGATTGTGTGGATCACAACAAACTGTGGCAAATTCTTAAAGAGATGGGGGTACCAGACCACCTTACCTGTCTCCTGAGAAACCTGTATGCGGGTCAAGAAGCAACAGTTCGAACCGGCCATGGAACAACCGATTGGTTCAAAATTGGGAAGGGAGTACGGCAAGGCTGTATATTGTCACCCTGCTTATTTAACTTATATGCAAAGTACATTATGAGAAATGCAGGGCTGAATGAATCACAAGCTGGAATCAGGATTGCCGGGAGAAATATCAACAACCTCAGATATGCAGACGATACCACCCTAATGGCAGAAAGTGAAGAAGAACTAAAGAGCCTCTCGATGAGAGTGAAAGAGGAGAGTGCAAAAGTCGGCTTGAAACTCAACATTAATAAAACTAAGATCATGGCATCTGGTCCCATCAATTCCTGGCAAATAGAAGGGGCAGAAATGGAAGCAGTAACAGATTTTACTTTTTTGGGTTCCAAGATCACTGCAGACGGAGACAGCAGCCATGAAATTAAAAGACGCTTACTCCTTGGAAGGAAAGCTATGGCAAATTTAGATAGCATAATAAAAAGCAGAGATATCACCATACCAACAAAAGTTCGTATAGTCAGGGCGATGGTGTTCCCAGTAGCAATGTATGGTTGCGAGAGTTGGACCATAAGGAAGGCTGAGCGCCGAAGAATAGATGCTTTTGAACTGTGGTGCTGGAGAAGACTCCTGAGAGTCCCTTGGACTGCTAGGAGATCAAATCAGTCAATCCTAAATGAAATCAACCCTGACTGTTCCCTGGAAGGACAGGTACTAAGGCTGAAACTCAAATATTTTGGCCACCTAATGCGAAGAGAGGACTCTCTGGAGAAGACTCTGATGCTGGGAAAAATTGAAGGCAAAAAGGGGAAGGCCAAGGATGAGATGGTTAGACAGCATCACCGATGCAACGAACATGAAAATGAGCGAACTCAGGAAGATAGTGGAGGATAGGAAGGCCTGGCGGGATATGGTTCATGGGATCATGAAGGGTCGGACACAACTTAACGACTGAACAACAACAACATAATAATAATATTGGCCTTTTTGTTCTCAATCCCTTTAACGATCCTGAGCATGGAATTGGCCTTCTTCACAGCCGCTGCACACTGGGTCGACACTTTCATCGAACTGTCCACCAGGACCTCCAAGATCCCATCACAGTCGGCTCAGAACCCATTAGCGTATATGTGAAATTTTGGTTTCTTGCCCCAATGTGCATCACTTTGCACTTACTTACATTGAAGCGCATCTGCCATTTTGCTGCCCATTCTCCCAGTTTGGAGAGATCCCTCTGGAGCTCTTCACAATCCCTGCTGGTCTTCACTGTCCGAAAAAGTTGGGTGTCATCCGCAAACTTGGCCACTGCTCTTCTTATCCCCAACTCCAGGTCAAGGAGGCTTCAGGAACCTTGAAGGCCAACATGTTTGCTAGCCTTCAAGGTGCCCGAAACCGCCTTGTTATTTGGGTTGCAAATGACCCTCTGGAAGTCACGCTTTCAGAGTACAGGTGGGCCCCCATATCAACGGATTCGCTATCCACTGTTTCAGTTATCCACGGATCGCAGGGACAACCCCCCCCCCCAGGTTTTTACTTTTTTTCCAGTAAGCTTCGTTTCTTCCTTAAACAGGAGAAGCAGCCTCTGGCTGCTTATTGCAGACAAGTAGAATGAGACTAAGTCCTAGAGAGGCTCTGCAAGGTTAACAGAAACCTTGCAGAGCCTCTCTAGGATTTACGTCTCATTCTACTTGCCTGCAATGGAGGCTGCTTCTCTGTTTGTTTTAAGGAAGAAACAAAGCTTGCTGAAAGAAAAATAAGAGCTGGAGGGGGGGCACACACCTGCCCGCAGGGAAGGCAGGGCGGGGGGCCCTCAGGAAACCATGGAAAGGGGGTTTGCTCTTATCCACGGTTTCAAGTATCCACGGAGGGGACTGGAACATATCCCCAGCGGATATGGGGGGAGTACTGTATTTGCCGTGTTAACCATTTTCAGTTACTAGGTATAAAAAGTATTCAATACTTTTTAAAGGTTAAAGAAGAGTCATTTTAAAGAGGGATTTGTACCTTTGACCTGGTACATAACAAGCCGCCTGCATTGCTCCTGTTCAAACACTGGTCAGCACACTGAACCAGCGAGCTGCCTGGCAGCAATGGATGCTTCTGAGGAAGTCACCAAATGTGGGGCAGGGTGTGGCGTGGGTGGCCAACTCCCTGCCCAGAATCACCTAAGCTTTTTGGGGGAAAAAAGGACGGCGACAGAGGCTGCAGGAAGTAATGAGGGTCCTTTTGCAACACATATATCAAACGTGTTTGTTGCAGGAAGAAAGTGCGTTACCTGTAGTACTCCAGTACTTTTTTTTTTACACACACACACACACACACACACACACACACACACACACAGGCAGATCAAGCATAAATATTTTGGATTTGCCTAGTTTCCAGGTGCTCAGAAAGGCAGAAAAGGGGTGCCTCTTTCTTGCTTTCAGTGTGGCAAAGGCCCAGGAACTTAATAATTGCTTTAACCACCAGAGGAAGCTCCAAAAGGTAGTTCGTTCACACCAGCAGCAGCAAAGGAAGAAAGAACTCACCCTGTCCCTGCAGGAACTGCGGCCTGTCCAAACTCCCGCCCTCAACACCTCAGCCTGGCTGGATTCTGCTGAGTGGCCCTCCCAGTTCCCTGCCATTTGTGACTTTGATGAGAGCGCCTCGCCGCCAAGGACAGAAAGGGGCTGGCTCAGCACAATTGTGCCCTTGCTTGAAGAAGGGGCCCTTGGGGCTTTAAGCTAAAAGAGAGACTAACACAAAAACGAAAACAACTTTTCCTGCCTTCTCAGTCCTCCGAGGAGGAAGGGGGGGAGGGGAAGGCAGGAGGACTGGAATGCAGGAGCCTTGTGCAGGCAGGCAGGGAGGTCACCTTACCTGGCCGCTAGGCAAGCAAATGCCCTCTGGTGCCCCTTCTCTGGCCAGCCAACTTCGCCTCTCCCCAACTACGCTAGCCCTGATCAGCCACACCTGGGCCCAACCTCTTTGCCAGATCCAGTGCGAGCCAGCAGAAGAGCAGCCACTTTGTGGATTTGGACACGAACTTCTGGCTTTCTGTGATCACAGGAGAGGAGCGCCGACAGACCAGTGCACAAAAGGGCCAGGGCGAGTCCCCAGAAGAGCAACTGCAAGACGACACACACATGCACCACATATACCAGCCAGCTAAAAGGAAAGCGGTCCGAGGAGCCTTGCAGGCCAGGGGCTGCTCGGGATCAGACTGGGCAGTCCTTGTGCGCTTCTTCTGGGGAAGTGAAACCTGATCCAAATCAGCACAGAATCAAGTTTCACAACAAGAGGAGCAGGGGGAACACTCCAGTCAAGCCATAAAACCTGGGCAAATGATTAACGCTGTCAAATAAAATGAGAAAAAGTCTCCTCAGACCCTCCACAAGCCCAGAGTGGACCTGGAGGGAACAATCAGAGACATACCAGGGAGGAGGCTGGAGCTGCACATGCAGAGAAGGGGGGGGGGGGACAAGCTTTTCTCCCCCACTGTACAGAGCAGGGAGGGAGGGAGAGAATCTGTGGATCTGAAACATTTCCTCCACCCGCCACCAATTGCCAACCTTGACTGTTAGCTGGGGGGGGGGCGGAGGTACAGAAGGGAAAAGAAAGTTGCAGGAATTTTTATAGTCAAGGAGAGAGAAACCAGGGAAGGGGAACACAAAAGGACAGGAGAGTCTGATAGTGGAGAGCAGCAGTTGTGCTGGTGCAGAAAGCCAAACCCAAGGGGGGAGGGGGACAGATATGAAGGGTCCTAATTTTGGTGGAGGGAGGAAAAGCCACATGACATACATCAAGTTGATCCCTTGAGGGAGCAGGGCACAAAGACCTCTTATGGGTGAAGGGGAGAGTCCTGAGCGCTCAGGGAAAGTGGGCCCCCAGGTAGAGTGCCCCAAGGCAAGAGGTGGGGAGATCGGTCATTCCTGGAAAGTGGATTTGTTAGGGACACAAGAGAGGAGGAGAAAAAGGATTAATTTTGGGAAACTTTTGGTAGCTTTCAGTGCAGGGCAAAAAAAAGATGAGAAACAGGATTTTGAGGGGGGAAGCAGACTCTCTTACCACTATTGGAAACACTTTCCCTGTACTACCAGAAGTGGGTGTGTTGGGGGGGAGAACACAGAGAAAGACAGAGAGGAAAGGGCTGTTGAAGGTAAAACGCCATGTTTGTCAAGGAATTAAAGCCAGGCAAGGACAGAGGGCATGTGAGGGGGAGCCAGAAAACCAGAGGAGAGGGGAGGGCAAGAAACAGGCAAGGTGTTGGAGGCAAACTGCGGAGGAGAAAAAGTCACACAAGGATGATAGGAGCAGCAGGACAGAGACAAAGGGATGGGTGAAAAATAGTTGTGGGAAATTTTTGGTAACAAAAGAACAAGAAATTGGGGAAGAGAGGCAGTGACTAGGAGGGGGAGCTGGGAACCCCCAGGTCATATCTGAAGGGTTGTGCCACAAATTTACAAGCTGGCCTTTGGCAAAGCACTACTAGCTTCAGCTCTCCCAGTATGCAATATGAAGATAGTCTCTGTGTCCTACTTTACAGGGCTGTTGTAACAGGATTACCAAAATAACAAATATCAAGCACTACATGATCCAAGTGTCTAAAGCACAATGTAAACTGGGCAAGGCAAGGGAAAGCTAAAAAGTACATGGGAGAAGGACGGGGCGGGAGGGGATAAGCAAAGCAGGTACCACAAGGGGGATGTAAGGTTGGTGGGGAGAAATGGAAAGCAGGAGGGGAAGGAATAAAGACAGGCAAGCAAAGTAGCAGGAGGGCCACATGGTTGTGGGGAGCAAGGAAGGCATGTGGGAAAGGAAGCCAGAAGGTCAGAAGGAAGCAGGAAAAGAAGGAAATGGAAAGTGGGCAAGAAAGGGGGAAGTCAAGCAAGCTGGTGAAATCAGGGAGAGTGTTAACTGGGGGGGGGGGCGCCTTAATTTGCACCAAGGCTCAACTTTGGAACCTACCAAGTTATAACAACAAACTACAGTGCCCTTGAGCATGTTTAGAGTGCATTTCTCGTGAGAGAATCAGGAACGCAGCTTCCAGACAAGAAACTGGATTTTGTTTCTCTGACCAGCCTAGAATGTACCTCCTCGTTCTCCCAAAATATGAGGAGAAAGCCTGAGCCCCCCCCCCGCTTCGCCCATACTCTCCCTCCTCCCAAGCGGAGGGATCTCTAGTCTCACCTCTTGGACTGGGGCTCGGAGGGGTTGCGGTCCCGCTGGCGCCGGTTCTTGAACCAGTTGCTGACCTGCGTGAGCGAGAGGCCGGTGATCTTGGCCAAGTTGCGCTTCTCGGCGGGCGACGGGTAGCGGTTCTGCTTGTAGAGCTCCTTGAGGGCGTTGCGCGACTTCTCCTTGAAGCAGTAGACCGTCTCTTCGCCGTCCCAGATGGTGCGCGGCAGCGGGAACTTCCTGCGCAGGCGGTACTTGTCGACGGCGCCCAGGGGCCGGCCGCGGGCCCGCTCCGCCTCGGTGTAGCGCGCCTTGTACCAGAGCTCTTGCAAGAGCGGGTGGTTGGCGGCGTCGAAGCTGTGGCTCTCCAGAATGCCGTAGAGCTCCGCGTAGAGCCCCTGGTGGAAAGCCACCAGCGCCCGGGCTTTCAGCAGGCTCTCGTTGCCACGTAGGAGGTCGCTCTGGGGCAGCGACCACAAGAACCGGGCCAGCCGATCCAGGTTCCCGCCTTGCTGCAAAGCCTCGCAGACGCAAGCGACGTGGTCCGGAGAGAAAGCCAGCAGGGTCTGGGGCGAAGAGGACGGCGGCGGCGAGGACGACGACGACAAGGGGGAGGCGGCGGCGGCAACAGCGTGCTGATTCCTAACCAAAAGTTCCGCGTGGAGCAGGACCTGGTCCGTACTTGCCGCAGCTTCTTCTTCCTCCTCCTCCCGTGCAAAAGGAGCAGCGCTAGCAAGGAGGGTGGGAGGCGGTGCAGACGCGGGAGCCGAGCCTTCCTGGGTTACCTTATCCGACGTCCCGGAGAGCATTTCCAGCACGTTTTCTTGCTTGACCGCTGCCGCCACCACGCTGGGGGTAGTGGTGGTGGGGGAGGCAGCAGAAGACATTTTTTTGTTTTGGTTTGGAGTTGGGTGGGTTTTTTTTCCTCCTCTCCCATCCACCCCCCCCCCCTAGAAAGTACACACACCTCCTGCTCCTGCTCCTCCTCCTCCAGCACCGCCACCCGGCTGGCTTTCAGCCGATCAGGTTTCCTCTCCGCCACGCAGTAACCATTAAGACAGCTTGTTCCAGCTAAACTAGTGTAAACGGATCGCGGCGTCTTTTTTTTTTTTCCTCTCTTTTTCTCGGCGTCCTCCTCCTTCTCCCCCCTCCCTTTCTTTCTTTTCCCAACGTGACTCCTCCACAGCGTCTCTCTCGCCTGCTACATATTCTTAATGGCACAAGCAGCCTCCTGGGCCAGACTTAGCTCCCGGATTGGCCAGTTCACACGGAGGGGCGGCGGATCCGGTGTTTCCATAGAAACCGTCAATCAATTCCTCTCCGCCCCTCCGGACGACTTCCTCCCTCCTCCACATGTGAAACACCTCTACCTGCAGGTTTGGTTTTCTGTCCTGGACGCTTCTGACGAATTGTTGCCACGGAGGTGGGGAAGAAGAAGCAACGTTAAACCAGACTGGAGTTGCCTTTTTCCGCACGAAACCAACTTTTTTTTTAAGCAAAACAAAATCCCGGACGTCTCCAAATAAATAATGGATTTACACACCAGTGTGATGTGTTTGTAGACTTGGATAGGCGAAACCTGGGTTCAAATCCATGTTCGACCACGAAGCAGCACAGGTCTGAACCCAGGTTTCACCTGTCCTAGTCTATCATCTCGCGCTACTATCACCAAGTGAGGATAAATTATGGGATAAAATCCCCCTACATGCTGCTACAGTACTGTGAGTTTCTGGTAGCACACGCCTATGCATGTCTACGCAGAAGTAAGCCCCGTGTTGTTCAATGGAGCTTACTCCCAGGTAAGTGTGTTAGAAAAACAGCTCCTTGACTTGCCCTAAAGTTTACAGCCTCTTCCACGGAAGGGGGAGAGGGAGAGAAGTTGGAGGCAAGGGTGGAAGACACGGGAAGAATGTGTGTGCTGCAATAGTTCTTCAGTCACACTCCTATTGCGTGAAGTAAGTCCCGTTGCAAGCAATAGGAGTTTGTCTTCCTCTGAGAAAACATGCATAGGATTATTCCAGCCAGACTTCCGTAATCTCTGTCTCTCCGTCCGGACAACAAGGTCATTGTTACGCCCACTTTACAGATAGGTAACTCCGTAACTGAGATGATTGGAGAGAGACAGAGATTTGTCAAAAGCTACCTGCTGAACAGATATCCGAATCTACGTTTTCCGAATCTAGACTAGGAGCAGCCTTACCTTATGTACAATTCTTTCTACATAGTTCAATGACGCTGGGCTTGCAAGTCAGCACTGCATGCATGCATGCAACTTCACCCCCAGGATAGCTGCAATGCTGTATACCGCTGCACTCGGTGAAAATTACTTTCGAGTAATAATAATGATAGATCAAATGAAGAGCCCCAGGCTGCAACCATGCTCAGGATTGTGGCCACCAGCTCTCAATGTTTAAACAATCCCTCCTCCATCACGCACATAAATACTGTATCTGTCTCATACAGATGTGTAGACTTGCAGACTTAAGGAAACAAAGACCCTCTGAGCATAGGCCATGTAATGACTGCGGTCCTGCAGTGTACAGCGTCTAGCACATTGTTTTAAAGAGGAATTATTATCCAACATAACCAAGACCGGAAAAACAAAACATTTTATATTCTGATCACTCAAAAGAAAAATGTGCCCTCAAAGCAAAAATATTCAGGAGAATGACGAGATCCATGGCCGTGCTCTGCTTGCCTTGGAAAAAAAATCGTCGTAAACAAAAATGGAATATGAAAGAAGAGCTCTAGAATCCAAAGAAATATTAGGGCACAGTCCAGACTCACTTAGAGTCTTTTCTAGATTCATAGTGCAATCCTAGGTATGATTACTCAAAAGTAAGCTATACTGAGCTCAATGGAATTTACTCCCAGGTGAGGTTACAGTCCTAAAAGTCCATGGCTTTCAATGGGAGAGTTTAAACACGTGGTATGTAGAAGAAACCTGTGCATGTTTTCTCGGAAGTAAGTTCTGCTGTGGGCAATGGGACTTACTCCTACGTAGGTATCTGTGAAGAGCATTGCAGCCTCCAAGTGCCTTTTTTTGGCTCGATCGTCCCCTGTTGTTGCGATGTTTCCAGGAAAATGTCAGTGCGTGGCATCTTTTATTTTTAATTTACAAAAAGCGAACGCTTAACTGCTCTGCACTATAAATAGAGTACAGATTAGCTAAATACAAAGCACCTCTCCTTGCAACCTCAAGTCACCGAGAGAGAGAGAGAGAGAGAGAGTTTTGGCCAGCCGAAGGCAAAGAGATCACACAGACAGACACCGACCATAGTTAAAGGCCGCCGGAGAAGCTGCTGCGCCACGCATTTTCGTGCTGAGGCCGGGACCGATCCTGGGCAGGGGGGGGACTCACTCAGGCAGGCTTCTTGATGCTGTGGGCTTTTGACTTCCTTTGTTGCATGTGAATCACAAGTCTTTTGTGAGTCTCAGAATGGCTCTCAGAACAGTCAATCCATATGTACTGCATTACTGTACTGTATTATATACCCGCCTTTCCTACAAGGGCACGTGGTCCCTCCCCCCTTTTATCTTCACAAGAAGTCTTGGGTGACTGGCTGCTCCTCCAACTTCATGTCCGAGCGGGGCTTTAAACCCCGAACTCCCCTGCTCTCTGACCACTGCACCATACTGTCTCTCAATGGCGCTTACTTACTCCCAAGTAAACTTGCATGGGTTTGTACTTTAAAGCTACAAACTTAAGGTACACTTACTCAGAAGTAAGCCTCATCATTGAACTCAGTGGGAACTTAGTTTCACAATGAATACTTATATACAGTATACTGTGCATGTACACTACTCACTGAGTATTCGTAAAGGCAGCAGCACGTCGGATCCTATGCATTTATGCGGAGGTGAAAGTCCTCGAACTTGCTACCAGTGTAGGATTGCAGTCTTAAATCTAAGGAAACATGCATACTGTCTTTATTTGCGAGTTGGTTTCACTGAATTCAGTGGGACTTACTCCCGAGTAAACGTGCCTGAGCTCGGGTTGCTCAACCCGAGGCTTGACTGAAGTGTTACAACTCCGAGGGCATGACGTGATCCAGGAAGGTCTGCATTCAAATCCCCGCTCAGCCCCAAAGCAACCTGGGTGACCCTGGGCCGGACACTATCTCTCAGCTGCACAACCTCACAGGGTTGTTGTTGTTGTGAAGATAAAAGCTGCGGGAGGATTCCCCGAGGAGCCCCGAGTTCCTTGGAGGAAGAAAAACGAACAATATGCAACACGATCCTTGAGCATTCTTGATTGTAGAACACGTGTAGTTCAGAAAACCTACAGCCCCTGCTAGACACAGGAGATGGAGGAGGGCAGTTCCGCTGTCTGTCTGTCAAGTGTGATCCTAGACACTCGTGTGTGTCACAGACTGTTCCGACTGGGGAGCAAGAGAGGAGGACTGCAATCACACACACGTTTCCTTCGAGGTACTGTACGTCCACACAACTAATTTAGGCTTACATCGAAAGCTGTCTTCGACCGAGTCAGACCACTGGTCTAGCTCAGGATTGTCATCGGACCTTCTGCGTGCCAAAAACGGATGCTCTCACGTCCCCTCTCTTTAGAAGAGGATGAGACAGAGCAGGCTATCAGTGTGGTTACCAACCATGATCTCCATGGGGCCTCTGTGTTCAGAATAGGAGATAATGGGGACGTCCCACGAGAGAGAGAGAGAGATGGGGGGGGGGCATCTCTGCAGCCTCTGTAGGAAGCAGAATGCTACACCGCATTTTCGTTTTCTTCCGACGAGGGACTTTCTTGCAACTTGCCCTGCGTAGATAGATTGTAACACGCCTTTCAGATCTAAACATTGTTGTAATCATCGCTCTCTGTACGGAAGAGCCACACATTTTTCTTATGGTAGACCTCTCAGACGGTCTATTTTTCGGGGCTTCTCCAACAAACCCCGGGGTTTTTTTTGCTACCCAAAACAGACGTGATTCATAAAGCACTTAAGCAGAGCTTTAAACGTACAGCCATTTTCGTGACTGATCTCAGCCCAACCCAGTCACTTACTCTGAGCTGATGTCCCATAGTAAATCTCAACCTCCTTAACTCTATCTGCTGTTATTTAAACACAACTTAACTAGGGGTGTTTTTTTCAGGAGGAAAAGTGGGGGCGGCGGGGGATGGAGAACCGTTTTCCTCCAATTGCGCGTCAGAATGCAGGACAGAAACTCCACAGGCAGCGTTTTTAAACAGATCTACTTGGAAGGGGAAGTCAGTCAGTCAGTGGGACTTACTTCTGAAGAAACTCGGTTACTACTGGGCTGATAAGCCCTGCCCTGTAATCTGTGTTAAAGTTGCATAATCAAGTCTAGAATTCAGCTACTGACTGTCATTATTAGTTTACATAGCAGTAGCACGCTTCTCATAAATACATGACACACTGGGCTACGAAGATCCATAAATCAGTTAAGACGGATTCGGAGTTAAGATCTAACACTAATCTTGCCTGAGGAGTTCTGTAAACCTCGAAAGCTCGCGTGGCTAATCCAATACAGTAATATGTCACTGATTTTTAGCGTCTCTGTTTCTGTGGCACTAGAATGGCCCCCAACATTTGGATTAACGCCATCATCTTATAAAATCCAAGTACTATCTCTGAGCTGCTTTATGAATCGTCTTACCTACTACTGACGTCAATTATGGAGCAAACAGCTCAGATCCAAGCACTACAATTAATCAGCACGTTAGTGGATTGCCGGGACTTCTCGAGATACCATTTCCAAATCCCGTTTTTCAGAGTAAAGAGCGATCGATGCTCACTTGGGAGAAAACTCTTCTTTAGTTGTTGTTGTTGTTGTTCAGTCGTTAAGTAGTGTTCGACCCTTCGTGATCCCATAAACCATGTCCCGCCAGGCCTTCCTATCCTCCACTATCTTCCTGAGTTCGCTCATTTTCATGTTCGTTGCATCGGTGATGCTGTCTAACCATCTCATCCTTTGCCTTCCCCTTCTCCTTTTGCCTTCAATCTTTCCCAGCATCAGAGTCTTCTCCAGAGACTCCTCTCTTCGCATTAGGTGGCCAAAATATTTGAGTTTCAGCCTTAGTACCTGTCCTTCCAGGGAACAGTCAGGGTTGATTTCATTTAGGATTGACTGATTTGATCTCCTAGCAGTCCAAGGGACTCTCAGGAGTCTTCTCCAGCACCACAGTTCAAAAGCATCTATTCTTTGGCGCTCAGCCTTCCTTATGGTCCAACTCTCGCAACCATACATTGCTACTGGGAACACCATTGCCCTGACTATACGAACTTTTGTTGGTATGGTGATATCTCTGCTTTTTATTATGCTATCTAAATTTGCCATAGCTTTCCTTCCAAGGAGTAAGCGTCTTTTAATTTCATGGCTGCTGTCTCCGTCTGCAGTGATCTTGGAACCCAAAAAAGTAAAATCTGTTACTGCTTCCATTTCTGCCCCTTCTATTTGCCAGGAATTGATGGGCCCAGATGCCATGATCTTAGTTTTATTAATGTTGAGTTTCAAGCCAACTTTTGCACTCTCCTCTTTCACTCTCATCAAGAGGCTCTTGAGTTCTTCTTCACTTTCTGCCATTAGGGTGGTATCGTCTGCATATCTGAGGTTGTTGATGTTTCTCCCGGCAATCTTGATTCCTGCTTGCGATTCACTCAGCCCTGCATTTCTCATAATGTACTCTGCATATAAGTTAAATAAGCAGGGTGACAATATACAGCCTTGCCGTACTGCCTTCCCAATTTTGAACCAGTCGGTTGTTCCATGGCCGGTCCGAACTGTTGCTTCTTGACCCGCATACAGGTTTCTCAGGAGACAGGTAAGGTGGTCTGGTACCCCCATCTCATTAAGAATTTGCCACAGCTTGTTGTGATCCACACAATCAAAGGCTTTTGCGTAGTCAATGAAGCAGAAGTAGGTGGTTTTTTGGAACTCTCCTGCTTTCTCCATGATCCAGCGCATGTTGGCAATTTGATCTCTAGTTCCTCTGCCTCTTTGAAACCCAGCTTGTACTTCCGGTAGTTCTCGGTCCACGTACTGCTGAAGCCTAGCTTGTAGGATTTTGAGCATAACCTTGCTAGCATGTGAAATGAGTGCAATTGTGCGATAGTTTGAACACTCTTTGGCACTGCCCTTCTTTGGAATTGGAATGTAAACTGACCTTTTCCAATCCTTTGGCCACTGCTGAGTTTTCCAAATTTGTTGGCATATTGAGTGCAGCACTTTAACAGCATCATCATTTAGGATTTTAAGTAGCTCAGCTGGGATATTATCATCTCCGCTGGCTTTGTTGTTAGTAATGCCACCTAAGGCCCACTTGACTTCACTCTCTAGGATGTCCGGCTCTGGGTCAGTGACCACACCAGCGTGGTCATCAGGAACATTAAGATCTTTCTTGTATAGTCCTTCTGTGTATTCTTGCCATCTCTTCTTAATCTCTTCTGCTTCTGTTAGGTCTCTGCCTTTTTTGTCCTTTATCATGCCCATCTTTGCACAAAACGTTCCCTTGATATCTCCAATTTTCTTGAAGAGATCTCTAGTCCTCCCCATTCTGTTGTTTTCCTCGATTTCCTTGCATTGTTCATTTAAGAAGGCCTTCTTATCTCTCCTTGCTATTCTCTGGAACTCTGCATTCAGTTGTTTATATCTTTCCCTTTCACCCTTGCTTTTTGCATTCCTTCTTTCCACAGCTATTTGTAAAGCCTCATCTGACAGCCACTTTGCTTTCTTGCATTTCTTTTTCTTTGGGATGGTTTTAGTTGCTGCCTCCTGTACAATGTTACGAACTTCCGTCCATAGTGTTGGGGGTTATTATATTATTTCATAAACCTTAGGGGGTTCAAATATGCAGAGTTTGCAAACGGAAGAAGACCTTATAGTTATTTAACCAGTAGAGTTATCCCAGCATCCAGGCTAGCTAGCTATCATTAGCGTTGAAATGAGACACGGAGTCTGAGGCTTGTATAGTAAAAAGAAAAATAGTTTTACTTACAGATCAGCATTCAGTTTACATGCATCTAGTTGTGACTAGAGGTACTCTATACATTAGCGGTCAGTATGCCCCTACAGCTGGAACACCCATGTGGGGAAGATGGCTTCCAGGCGAGGAGCCCAGAACAGCATGTCCGTCCCCATGTGGAATCAGATGAGAAGAGAGAGAACCCATGTGGTCAGAGAGAGGATGTTGGGAAAGGTCAGGGTCACGCCCCTTCCAGGTCAGACAGGAGGGGCCAGGTGAAGGTCCTTGCAGGTGACCGGAACACACACTACCCTCCCAGGTCCTAGCAGCCAAATACTGCTCATGTCCAACACCCCTTCTCAGTGTTTGGGTGCTCACTTAGTCTACGAGGCCAGTTTGCTTTCGTAGGCTTTGAAATCGGTCTCTTGGTAAAGGCTTTGTTAACATGTCTGTTAGCATGTTCTGTGTTGGACAGTAGTCCACCCTGATGAGACCATTTTTGTGTTCATCACGCACCAAATGATACTTCAAGTCAATGTGCTTTGTGTGTGCATTGTGGCCCTCTGATTTTATCATCTTTATACTTTCACGAGCAGCGAGTGGCCTCACGGGGACGCAGTGGCTCACGGGGACAAAGTGGCAAGATAAAAAAAGACACAGCGAGTTAAGCAGCTGGGCGAGTTCAGCAGCGGGGCGAGGAAGCCAGGCCCCACACACTGCCCGGCACGTCCCTTGAAGAGAGGAGAGCTCCAATAACATTAAGGTACCCAAACTGTTTTAAACCCATAACTTACAAAAAAAGCTATGCAGTCAGACAGCCAGCAGAAGGGTGGGGGCTATCCAGTGTTTTGCACTGAGTGTCACATGTATGACTATCTGCCTCTTGGGCAGAAGTCATGGGTGTGTGCTCGGTGCAAAGAGCTCCAGGCTCTCAGGGAACGGGTTTGCTCCCTTGAAGCCATGGTTGCTGACCTGGAGAAGCAGAGACAGGTAGAGAGGAACCAGGGTGAGACTTCTAGGGACGTGGAGGCATCGTCCTACCCTCAGTTGGCCAGCACTTCAGCTGCCAGGGAAGGGAGTCTCAGGGCTGGAGGACATTGCTCTGGAAAAGAGGGAAACAATCCCACAGTGGGGACCCCTTCTTCAGGTGATGGGCCCGTATCCAGTCGCACTATGGATACTCCTCTGGGGAGAGGGGGAAGGGGGCTTCTTGTTGTGGGTGACTCTATAGTCAGGAACATAGAAAGGGGGGTCTGTGACGGATGTGAGGACCGCACGGTGACTTGCCTACCTGGTGCGAAGGTTGCGGACATCACCTCTTGTCTAGATAGGCTGGTAGAGAGTGCTGGGGAGGAGGTAGCGGTTGTGGTGCATGTTGGCACCAACGACGTGGGGAAATGTAGCCGGGCGGTCCTGGAGGCCAAATTTAGGTTGCTAGGTAGGAAGCTCAAATCCAGGACCCCAAAGGTGGCGTTCTCAGAAGTGCTACCTGTTCCACGCGCAGGGCCAGCTAGGCAGGCGGAGCTCAGGGGTCTCAATGCGTGGATGAGACACTGGTGTGAGGAGGAGGGGTTTAAGTTTGTTAGGCACTGGGGAACGTTTTGGGACAAGCCGGGCCTGTACAAGAGGGACGGGCTTCACTTGAACCAAAACGGAACCAGACTGCTGGCGCGTAACATTAAGAAGGTGGCAGAGCAGCTTTTAAACTGACTCCTGGGGGAAAGCCGACAGGAGCCGAGGGGCATCCGGTTCGGGACTCCTCATTCCTCGGGAATGAGGGTGCAGAGGATGGGGAACAATCAAGTAATAACAGAATAAGAATTGGGAGTGGTAGCGTGATGGGACATGACAGCCAGTCTAGCAAAACAGAAGGCTGCAGGAATAAAGGGGCAAACATGCAGCCCTTCTTGGGGGACCAGGTATATAAGTGCTTTTATGCAAATGCACGAAGTCTACGGGCAAAGATGGGAGAACTGGAATGTTTGGTGGCTAGGGAAAACATTGACATAGTAGGTATAACAGAAACCTGGTGGAATGCGGAGAACCAGTGGGATACTGCAATTCCAGGATATAAACTCTATAGGAGGGACAGAGAGGGGCGTGTTGGAGGTGGGGTGGCCATCTATGTCAAAGAGGGGGTAGAATCCACCAGAGTAGAGCTGGAGGGGGGCTCTGACTCCTCCGTAGAATCACTGTGGGTTAGATTACCAGGCTCCAAGAGTGATGTAATAGTAGGGGCATGCTACCGTCCTCCAGATCAAAAACCTGAAGGGGACCTTGAAATAAGGAAGCAAATCAGGGAGGTGTCAACGAGAGACAGGGTTGTAGTCATGGGGGACTTCAATTATCCTCACATCGACTGGGTCAATTCATGCTCAGGTCATGAAAGAGAGACTGGATTTCTGGATATGTTAAATGACTGTGCCTTAGAGCAGCTTGTCACGGAACCGACCAGAGGACAGGTGACTCTGGACTTGATATTGTGTGGCACTCAAGATCTGGTCAGGGAGGTAAATGTTACCGAACCGTTGGGGAACAGTGACCATGCTGCGATCTGTTTCGCCATGCATGTCGGAGGGAGAGTGCCGAGCAAATCTGACACGAAAACCCTTGACTTCCGAAGGGCAGACTTCCCCAAAATGAGAAGACTAGTTAAGAAAAAGCTGAAAGGGAAGGTAAAAGGAGTCCAATCGCTCCAGAGTGCATGGAGGCTGTTTAAAACAACAGTCGTAGAGGCCCAGCGGGAGTGTATCCCACAAAGGAGGAAGGGCTCGACCAAGTCCAGGAGGATGCCGGCATGGCTAACAAGCACAGTTAAGGAGGCTATAAAAGGCAAGGAAGCTTCCTTCCGTAAATGGAAGTCTTGCCCTAATGAGGAAAATAAACAGGAGCACAAACTGTGGCAAAAGAAATGTAAAAAGATGATACGGGAGGCCAAGAAAGACTTTGAGGAACGTATGGCAGGCAACATAAAAGGGAATAATAAAAGCTTCTTCAAATATGTTAGAAGCAGGAAACCTGCCAGGGAAACGGTGGGTCCGCTGGATGGTGAGGGAGAGAAAGGGGTGATAAAAGGGGACTTGGAGACTGCAGAGAAATTAAATGAGTTCTTTGCATCTGTCTTCACGGCAGAAGACCTCGGGCAAATACCGCTGCCGGAACGGTCTCCCCTGACTAAAGAATTAAGTCAAATAGAGGTTAAAAGAGAAGACGTCTCAGACTTAATTGACAAAATAAAGATCAATAAATCACCAGGCCCGGATGGCATCCACCCAAGAGTTCTGAAGGAACTCAAGAATGAAGTTGCTGACCTCTTGACCAAAATATGCAACTTGTCCCTTAAAACGGCCACTGTGCCAGAGGATTGGAGGATAGCTAATGTCACGCCAATCTTTAAAAAAGGAAGGAGGGGGGACCCGGGGAACTACAGGCCGGTCAGCCTAACATCTGTTCCAGGGAAGATGGTGGAAAGTCTCATTAAGGATAAAATCTTAAAATACATAGAAGAACAAGCTCTGCTGAGGGAGAGTCAGCATGGCTTCTGCAAGGGGAAGTCTTGCCTCACAAACCTGTTAGAATTTTTTGAAAAGGTCAACAGGCATGTGGATGCGAGCGAACCCGTGGATATTATATATCTGGATTTTCAGAAGGCGTTTGACACGGTCCCTCATGAAAGGCTCCTGAGAAAACTCCACAGTCAGGGAATAAGAGGGCAGGTCCTCTTGTGGATTAGGAACTGGTTGAAGACCAGGAAACAGCGAGTGGGAGTCAATGGGCAATTTTCACAATGGCGAGAGGTGAAAAGCGGTGTGCCCCAAGGATCGGTCTTGGGACCGGTGCTTTTCAACTTATTCATAAATGACCTGGACTTGGGGATAGGCAGTGAGGTGGCCAAGTTTGCGGATGACACTAAACTTTTCCGGGTGGTAAAGACCAGCAGGGATTGTGAAGAGCTCCAGAAGGATCTCTCCAAACTGGGAGAATGGGCAGCAAAATGGCAGATGCGCTTCAATGTAAGTAAGTGCAAAGTGATGCACATTGGGGCAAGAAACCAAAATTTCACATATACGCTAATGGGTTCTGAGTTGTCTGTGACGGATCAAGAGAGAGATCTTGGGGTCCTGGTGGACAGGTCGATGAAAGTGTCGACCCAGTGTGCGGCGGCTGTGAAGAAGGCCAATTCCATGCTCGGGATCATTAAAAAGGGGATTGAGAATAAAACGGCCAATATCATTATGCCTTTGTACAAATCGATGGTAAGGCCACATCTGGAGTATTGTGTCCAGTTCTGGTCACCATACCTCAAAAAGGATATAGCTGAATTGGAAAAGGTGCAGAAAAGAGCGACCAGAATGATTAGTGGGCTGGAGCACCTCCCTTACGAGGAAAGGCTACAGCGTCTGGGGCTTTTCAGCCTAGAAAAAAGGCGCCTGAGGGGGGACATGATTGAGACTTATAAAATTATGCATGGGATGGAGAGAGTGGATAGAGGGAAATTCTTCTCCCTCTCGCACAACACCAGAACCAGGGGACACGCACTAAAATTGAGTGGAGGGAGAGTTAGAACAGACAAAAGAAAATATTTCTTTACCCAGCGTGTGATTCATCTGTGGAACTCCTTGCCACAGGATGTGGTGATGGCACCTGGCCTAGATGCCTTTAAAAGGGGTTTGGACAAATTCATGGAGGAAAAGACCATCACAGGTTACAAGCCATAAGCAACCTCCTGGTTTTAGAAGTGGGTTTTCTCTGTGCCAGGTGCAAGGGAGTGGCGACTGGACACAGGTATCTTGTTGTCTCGTGTGCTCCCTGAGGCATCTGGTGGGGCCACTGTGTGACACAGGAAGCTGGACTAGATGGGCTTTTGGCCTGATCCAGCAGGGCTCTTCTTATGTTCTTATGTTCTTATACAACCTTGGTTATCTTCCATAACCTGTATGGGCCTTGGTACTTCTATACCCATGTCCTGCATCAATTGGCACAGCCATTTTACCTTTCTGCATGCCTCAGATGCAGCCACGTATTCAGCTTCTGTGGTAGATAAAGCAACAGTTATTTGTTTCCTGCTTGCCCAGCTAATAGCCCCACCACCATACATAAACAAATGTCCACTTCTTGATTTGCGATCTATGGGATCTTCGCCCCAGTCAGAGTCTGTAAAACAAATCAGTCTTGGGTCATCACAAACTGGCAGTTTTAGTTTGTGGTCTGCAGTCCCTTTCAGGTATTTGATCACTCTCAGTACTGCCATCCAATCTCCATTCGTTGGAGCGCTGGTTCTTTTGCTTAAGATGCCAGTTGCAGCCGCGATATCGGGTCTCGTGGTTGTTGAAAGATACAAAAGTTTACCGATTAATTCTCTATACCTGTTACCTGGAGGCAACGGTTCACCTCCTCCTTGTTTGAAGTAATCAGTTTCCATTGGCGTGGCAACTGCATATCCATCCTTCAGGCCAGCAGATTCAACTATTTCCAAAGTCTTTGTCCTCTGGCTTAGAAGATAGCTCCCATCTGCATCCTTCTGGATCTCAATTCCCAAGTAGAATTTTGCATCTCCCAGCTCCTTAAGTTCCACTTCTCTGCTGAGATGCTTCACTACATTTTTATAATCCTGCTCATTACAATAACAAAGAATTAAGTTATCAACATAAATTAATACATACATCCATTCACCATTCTTTTGTTTTGTATATAAACACTGGTCAGCACCACCCTGCTTAAAACCTTGCTGTTTAAGCATCTGGTCCAGCTTTTCGTTCCAAGCCCTTGCGGCTTGTTTCAGTCCATACAAACCTTTCTGAAGTTTGAATACATGATGTGGGTGTTTGCTGTCTATGAAACCCTGTGGTTGTTCCATGTAAATTTCTTCTTTTATTTGTCCATACAAAAATGCAGTCTTCACATCAAGATGCTTGACTTTCATTTGTTTGGAGGCTGCAATGCTTAAAAGCAGTCTTAAAGTAGTATGTTCTACAACAGGTGGAAAAGTCTCGTCATAATCTTCCCCATATTTCTGAGAATAGCCTTTGGCAACGAGTCTTGCTTTATAATGTTCAATATCCCCTTCTGAATCTTGCTTTGCCTTGAATACCCACTTGCACCCTATAGCCTTTTTGCCAGGGGGCAATGTGGTTAATGTCCATGTCTTATTGGTGTGTAGTGCATGCATTTCCTCTTTTGCAGCATTTATCCACTTACATGCTTCGTCTGTGGGCATCCTTTGAAGATCTTTCCACGACTCTGGCTCACGCTGTGGCGACGACATTGCGAGGCAGGACACTCCAAAGTGAGCAGGCGGTACACCTTTGTTGTCATGGGTTGAGCGTCTGGGTTCTGGCATTGGAACCTGGTCTGCTGTACCTTCTGTATCAGCGACATCTGGCTCGTCTGCGTCAGTTCCTTCGGCTATTTCCGCTTCTGTTGGTGTATTGCTTATGTCCCCCTCTGGTATAGATTCTGTTGGTTCACTGTAGTGATAGATTGGCACATACACAACCTCTGCACAATCATCTGGTAAATCATTAGTAGGGATTTGACATTCATTAGTCTTTACACTTTCATCAAAGTACAATGCATGACGTATGCTTACTTTCCCAGTATGTGGATCCAAAATTCTGTACCCTTTAGACCCTGGTGCGTATCCCACAAAAATACCTTCTTCAGCTCTCAGGTCTAGTTTGGATCTCTTCTCTCTGGGAATATATGTATAAACTTTGCTCCCAAATACTTTGATGTGGTTCATGCTTGGTGCTCTCCCATGCCACAGTTCAAAGGGAGTTTTTGATGCACCTTTTGTGGGACCTTTTGTGGCACCTTTTATTCTGTAGGTAGTTTGCAGTCAGTGCTGCTTCTCCCCAAAAGCGATTGGGCAACTTTGCATCAGATAGCATACATCTGAACATCTCTAGGAGTGTGCGATTCTTTCTCTCAGCCACACCATTCTGCTCTGGAGTGTAGGGCACAGTGCATATGTGTTGTATCCCTTCCTCTTGCAGAAATGCTTGTGTGAGATGTGAAACGAACTCACCTCCGTTATCTGTCATCAGTCTTCTCGGTTTCTTATTAAAGCGATTGTTTACTGCAGCTACATAGCTCCTGAGCATGTCATGAGCTTCACTCTTGTCCTTCAGCAAGTATATCACCGAATACCTGGAATAGTCATCTACAGGAGTCATTATGTACCTGTTACCTTCTGTGCAAGCCACTGGGAGTGCACACAGGTCACTGTGAATCAGGTCCAGTACTTCAGTTGATCTGCCTTCAGTTCTCTGTGGAAAACTGGGTCTTACACTTTTAGCTTTAATGCAGTGTATACATTTTTCATGGTGATTAGTGCAAGGTGATACCTTTAAATCCTTTGTGAGATTCCTCTTCTCCAGATCCATGATTGCAGTGGGGTCACGATGCCCTAGCCTTCGATGCCATAGATCCAGACACGGACCTCTACAGCTCTCCTTTGCAGACATGGCTTGTTCACCTGCAACATCTAAACAATACACACCTCCACGCTCAGTTCCCTGAGCCATCAATACATCATCTTTAGTAATAATGCACTTTCCTTCAAAGAATATGATTTTGTATCCCTTTTTCTCCATGGCGGAGATACTTATCATGTTTGCATCCAATCCTGGAACATACAAGACATTGGTTAGTAAATTGTTATTACATTTATCATTGGCAAGACAGTTTAGCTTTCCTTGCCCTTTTCCTTGGATCTCCAAGCTCTGTCCATTGGCTACAGTCATTTTCCCATCAATGTTCTGGTTCAGTTGCTGGAAAAAGCTTGATTCTGACGTACAGTGCGACGAACAGCCCGAGTCCAGAATCCAAGACATTTGACTACGGCCTGTCAGACTGTATGATTTCTCCTCTATAGCCAGCATGCTGAAAGAATTTTGTTGATCCCTTTTTCCGTCTGGCAGCTTTGGGCGAAAATGGCCCCCCTTCTTATCTCCTATCTTCTGCTGGTTTCCTCTCTCAGCAGGATTCCGAGCTAGGTGAGAATTCTTGGCTGGGCTGGAACAATGTTTTGTATAATGTCCGTTCCCCCCACAATTGAAGCAAGTTCTGCCATTTGCTTTGTCTTCCTGGGCTCTGCCCTTTGTTATGTAAATAGAGCCACTTTGAGCTCTGCTCGGTCTAGCACCTTGGAATGGTGTACATTCCCTCTTCAGGGCAGTCAACAAATTTTTAAAATTCAGCTCTCCTCTAGATTCTGCTGTAACAAAAGTCCCAAATGCCTTTTGATCCAAAGAACCTAACAAAATTGCAACCTTTAAATCTTCATCCAGATTAACACCGGCAAGTTGTAAATCTTGTAACGTTTGAATCAATTGTTTACAGTGATCCTCATAATTTTCTCTCTTTTCCAAATTCATCCAGCACAGATCTCTCAACAGGTTCACTCTATCCTTGCTGGAGGTTTTTGCATAAGCTTCAGTTAAGCTTTGCATCATCTCTTTTGCAGTCTTTGCATCTCTTATGTGGCATTTTTGATCTGGTTTTAGACCTTTCATTATGATTGTTCTAGCTCTTGCATCTAGGGTTTCCCATTTTTCAATAACTTCTGCACCACTTGCAGGAGGATCCTCAGTCAAAAGTTTTAAGAGTCTCTGCCCTTGTAGGTGGGTCTCAATTTCATATTTCCAGATTTGGAAAGCTTTAGGATCCAATTTCTCCACTGATTCTAAAACAGAGCCTCCCTCATTTCCTTGTGCCATTGTAACTTAATTTTGCTGGTCAGCAAATACAAAAACAGATAGCATGCAGTCTAGCCTTTACTTGGGTGAGGGTAAAACAAAACTCAAAATTCCAAAATTCCAAAAACGTGCAAAAACAACTCTCAGGTTAATTTAAGGCTTCTTATTGCGTAATTCCTGGGCACCATAACCTCTGTTGGGGGTTATTATATTATTTCATAAACCTTAGGGGGTTCAAATATGCAGAGTTTGCAAACGGAAGAAGACCTTATAGTTATTTAACCAGTAGAGTTATCCCAGCACCCAGGCTAGCTAGCTATCATTAGCGTTGAAATGAGACACGGAGTCTGAGGCTTGTATAGTAAAAAGAAAAATAGTTTTACTTACAGATCAGCATTCAGTTTACATGCATCTAGTTGTGACTAGAGGTACTCTATACATTAGCGGTCAGTATGCCCCTACAGCTGGAACACCCATGTGGGGAAGATGGCTTCCAGGCAGGGAGCCCAGAACAGCACGTCCGTCCCCAGTGGAATCAGATGCGAAGAGAGAGAACCCATGTGGTCAGAGAGAGGATGTTGGGAAAGGTCAGGGTCACGCCCCTTCCAGGTCAGACAGGAGGGGCCAGGTGAAGGTCCTTGCAGGTGACCGGAACGGAACACACACTACCCTCCCAGGTCCTTGCAGCCAAATACTGCTCATGTCCAACAGAACTTCCGTCCATAGTTCTTCAGGCACTCTGTCTACCAGGTCTAATGCCCTAAATCTATTCTTCACCTTCACTGTATACTCATAAGGGATATGGTTAAGGTCATATCTGACTGGTCTAGTGGTGTTCCCTACATTCTTCAATTTAAGCCTGAATTTTGCAATAAGAAGCTCATGATCTGAGCCACAGTCAGCTCCAGGTCTTGTTTTTACTGATTGTATAGAGCTTCTCCATCTTTGGCTGCAAAGCACATAATCTATCTGGTTTCGGTATTGACCATCTGGTGATGTCCATGTGTAGAGTCGCCTCTTGTGTTGTTGGAAAAGAGTGTTTGCTATGACCAGCGTGTTCTCTTGACAGAACTCCGTTAGCCTTTGCCCTGCTTCATTTTGCGCTCCAAGGCCAAACTTGCCTGTTCCGTTTATTTCTTGATTTCCTACTTTAGCATTCCAGTCTCCTATGATGTAAAGGACATCTTTTTTGGGTGCTAGTTCTAGAAGGTGTTGTAGGTCTTCATAGAACCGGTCAACTTCATCTTCTTCGGCATCAGTGGTTGGGGCATACACTTGGATTACTGTGATGTTGGTTTGCCTTGGATTCGAACTGAAATCATTCTGTCGTTTTTGAGGTTGCACCCCAGTACTGCCTTTCCCACTCTTTTATTGACTATGAGGGCTACTCCATTTCTTCTAAGGGATTCATGCCCACAGTAGTAGATATGATGGTCACCTGACTTAAAATCGCCCATTCCCATCCATTTTAGTTCGCTGATTCCCAAGATGTCAATGTTCAATCTTATCATCTCATTTTTGACCACATCCAGCTTGCCTTGATTCATAGACCTCACATTCCATGTTCCTAAGCAGTATTGCTCCTTGCAGCATTGGATTTTCCTTTCATCCTCAGACACATCCACAGCTGGACGTCCTTTCGGCTTTGGCCCAACCGCTTCATTCTTTCTGGGTCTACTTGGAATTGTCCTCCGCTCTTCCTCAGTAGCATATTGGACACCTTCCGACCTGAGGGGCTCATCTTCCGGCGTCATATCTTTTAGCCTTTTGGTACTGTTCATGGGATTTTCTTGGCAAGGTTACTGGAGTGGGTTGCCATTTCCTTCTCCAGTGCCATTTCCTTCTTTAGTACTTCCGACTAAACAAGCACAGGATCGGACTGTTAAAGGGACTTCACTGGTTACTGCAGGTCCCATTGAACACACAGTTAGGTTTACTTCTAAACGTCCATAGGATTGAGCTGCATCACCCGTTCATTTCAGTGGGAGAGAGCAGGGTTAAGCGTGTGCTGCTAATTCTCTGCAATTGTCATTAAAAGACTTTACAACCGCTGGTCTCTGACTGAATGGTAAGTCTGTCATAATCACACTGCAGAGCAACCGTCCATAAATGCTACTTTCAGCCCGAACCCGATCCTACGCAGTTTGGATCGACTCCCAAGTGAGTATCTGTATCTGGCTGCACTATAAATTCAACGTAGACCCTGTATTAATGCATTAATATACCTTAAATAATGTATATTAATGCAATTAATTAATGCCTACAATATCCCAGCCAAGTTCCGCATTAATATTTGCACTTCCGATGTCTTTCCTCCTCCCTCTCCCAATATTCGCTACAATAATGAAGTACCCCTGACTTCATTACAGTTTACTCCTAAGTAAGTGTGTCTATAGGATGGAACCGTGCAGTCTGAACCTATGTGTATTTATTCGGACGTAAGTGCCGATGACGTCAGTGTAGCTTGCACTCAAGGAAGTGTGTATGTTAGGGGGATTTTATCTGCATAAGATTGCAGCCGTACAGCCTGAGCCTGTCACTGTGTAGAGTTAAGTCGCGCCTAAACCTATGGACATCAGTGACGTTAAGCTCGTCTAAATGCATAGAATCTCAGGCTTCATGGTACAAAGTACAGTACTGCATTTTACTAGAGTCTTGTTTTTCTAAATGGAATGCTCCAATCCTATGCATGCTTATTTGGGAGTACATTTTATTGAAATAGATGAGATTTACTCCTAATGCATACGTGTTTACTCAGCTGCGTGAGAGCGCGCGTTGAAGTAATGACTGATCTCAAGAATTGGGACTCAGGTTTCCTAGGAGCATACCAACGCTATACACAATATCTGCATCTGTATTGAATGCATACCCAGAGTAAGACCCCTGATGAACACGACTTCTTCCCAAGCAAACATGTATAGGATTGCAGGCTAGCAGCAGCCCAATCCTATACATACATACATACATACTTATAAGTAGGTCTCATTAAATTCCATGGAACTTACAGCGGAATCCTATTCATATCTACTCAGAAGTAAATCCCATTCAATTCAATGAGACTTTCATCCAATTAAGTATACATAAGGCTACATCCGATCGTTAATCGTTTGGTAACCCTTGCGATCGCTCTCTCACACCGTCTTTGCTGTTAAACGCAGATTGTAAGCTCCTTGGGGCAGGGAGTATGTGGTTTCTAAAATAAAGCCGCGCCTAGCAGTTGTTGTACTGAATTCTATTGTTCCCATCTCCTCTTCCGAGGCCACCTCTTTTTCTTCTTCAAAATGATACAAGTTAGCAATCTCGTCTCGAACAGCAAAATAATTTCGGCTCCTCCCCCCCAAGCGGAACGTTTGTTCTGCAGCTTGAGATCCGGCCGGTCGTTGTTTGTTGAGGGACGCAGCTCAGGCGACGAGTACAGAGTAGAGCCAGGACTCCCCGAGAAAGTGGCTATTGTGCTTCTCTAGTTAGAGAGGCGGCATCATGGATGATGACCAGGGCTGCCCTCGGTGCAAGACCACCAAGTACAGGAACCCCTCCCTCAAATTGATGGTCAACGTTTGTGGGCACACGCTGTAAGTGCTGCTGGGGGGGGGGCGGTGAGGTGGATGGGAAGAGACCAACAGTTAATGGTCAATTTATTTCACCTTTTTTAGTGCATGGTGGGCTTGTCAAGCAGCCGCACTCCTAGCCCCTGCTCGCAGAAGTATAGCGGCAGGGCTGCGGTTATGGAAATATACTCTGCATATGCTCAGAGGCATGCTGATTACTGCTTATAGACGTGTTCTGGAAGTGAGTGCTAGCATTGATAATGAATACTGGGCTTATTTTAAACCAGGTGTGTTCCCCGCGTGGTGGCCTGATAAAGTGATGATGGGAACGGCTTGGTTGGGGTTGACTTTTCAAAAGAAGACGCTAATTAAGCACTGTGTGTGTGTGTGTGTGTGTGTGTGTGAGTGAGGGGATGGCATTTTTGCATATGATCAGAACTGGTCTCTTTTCCTAGGCATGTTGCTTCAAAATTGCAACCAGGTTCCAAAACTTTGTGCCAAATTAATGCCTTGAAGCCAAATTAAAGCCTGCGTTTAATCTGTTTCATCTGTTGCTAATGGAGTTTTGGTCGGTCTTGTCTAAGAACCCTGTTGGTAGTAAAATGGAGCTTGTTGCTGTTTTTTGTTCTCTTTTTGTGCATCAAAAGAGATATGTTTGAAGGTACTTACTGTCAAGGGGGGGGGGAAGAGGCAGGATTGCAATTCAGGGCATAGTGAGTAGCTGTTACTTGATACTTCAGCAATGACCATCACATTTAGTACCGTGTTATCAATGTACGCTGCACTTAACAGAGTAAGGCTGCAATCCTATACACCAGGGGTTCTCAACCTTTGGAGGCCCGGGTACCCCCTATCACGGTCCAATTTTCTGAAGTACCCCTGCTAATTAACTGCTTATTAATTAGGTAATCATTAAAAAAGTACTAAAACAATTTTAAATGTGACAAAATGTCTTATTTAACTCTGTGAGTGTGAGAGAGAGACAGACATGCAAGGATCTCTTTTTTTTTCTCCAAGTCACGCTTCCCAAAATCAGCTCCTCCCTCCCCCACCACACCAAAGTACAAAAATAAGCCCAAAACCAAAATCAGAGAGACAGAAGGGCTCCAAAAATAATTACAATTTAAAATCCATATTAACACTTAATTTGCTGCTGATGGGGCAGATAAGGGGCAGAGCTTGGCGTACCCCCAGCAAGAGGTCCACATACTCCTAGGGGTACCTGTACCCTATACACACTTACCTGGGAGTAAGCCCCATTGAACTCGGTGGGACTAACTTCTGAGTAGACATGGCTAGGATTGCACTGTAAGAGAAGCAAAAAAGGTCTCTACCCCAAGGACCATACAATCTAAAACTTGAATGTGAGCCAGGAGTTTCATAGTTCAAATCTTACCTCACTTGTTAACTTGCTGAGTGGTCTGACTCTAAGGCAGGCTGCTAATTTCTGCAATATAAGGGATGAAAATAATGGTGTCCCTTGCAGGGCTGATATAAAGGTTGTTGAGAGAATGTACATGGAACACTTAGACCTTGGCAAATACATTCATAGTTGTGGAGAAAGCTAGAATGGCTATTTCAAGTTGGAAGCCCAAATGGCAATTGTATTAATTATATTAAGGAAAATAATATTTCACAACATTGGATCTTCCTTGAAAAAGAAGTGTTCCTGGGCAAAATGTTGTGACACTGGTTTGTTTGTTATGTGCTTTGAGGATTGGGTTATTTGACGGAGATTCTGGCTCATTCAAGAAGTGCTACGTGCTGATCTGAGCGCGCTTGAGTTGCCATGGGTGCTGTTGGATTATTCATGATTGTTCTGAAATCAGAGAGTCTCTTAATAGCATTGCCCAGTTCTAAGAAAGCTGTTAAAAATGTGTTTTATATGTGATTTGTTATGGGTCCTCATCTCTTACTTGGACCTAGTAACCAGCCCCAAACTTGTGATCATGGCTGAGATTGCCCTGCCCCTAATAAAGAAGGGGTGGGGTCTTGGTTGCGAATTTGCGATGCCATGAGTCAGCTCCAAGACTGACTTTTTATTTTTAAAAAATAAAGAAAAGTAAAACAAAGTTCTGCAACAAGACTCGGCACAACTGTGGGATAAACCTCTGCTCCAGCTCTGAGCTGGGTATTGGTGCTTGTTCCTGTTCAATAGTAAATTAATTTGCAATATGCATTGGTGAAAGCAAGAGAGGGACACTCATCATTCTATAATGTGTGGTACAGCTGACTGGGTGGCCTGATGTCATTCTGGGCATTTCTCTGCTCATTTCATGTCATTGGCTGTTGCTGGTGGAGGAGGGGAAATGCAGAGCATAATAATATGAGGACATCAGACGAGTTGCGCAATCTGAGGAGGGGAGGGGATTTGGTGTGTGTTCCTGTTGCTCTGTAAAAACACTTTTAGGAGTAAGGAGTAAGCCCTATTGAATTCAGTGGGACTTATTTTTGAGTAAATATGCATAGGATCGGGCTGTTGGGTTGCGGAAACCCTATGAATATTTCCTTGCGAGTCCCACTGAAACGTATCAATTGTGCTGTAAATTTGGGGAACAATTCAGCCAGAGTTGCACACTCCTGATTTTATTTGGACATGTACTTAGTGACTTTCATTGATGCTAAGGGGACTTGAATTGGCTTAAATTTGGTTGGCTCTTTGGTTCTAATCCAGAGACAGAGAATTTCTGTCTGAGTGTGAACAACTTTTGTTTGCTTTGGCTGTTCCTAATGCACTCATCGGATGTGTTCTTGCCTGCCTGGCTCTGGTTGAGACCATGCAGAATATCTCTTGCAGTCTGTGCTTAAGTTTCATTGCTTGCAGTGAATCTTAGTTGGGAAGGTTGAGGTTTATCACTGATCTTTCAGGCATAAAAAAGAGAAAGGGAATACCTGCACGAGGTTAAAAAAAAAAGTACCCAATTAATGCAGAGTGTTATGCTGAACAGAACTGTAGAAAAGAGGTTTATGGCTAGCTGTAAAATGTGCCACATGGTCTCTTAAAGTCAGGGAACCAAAGGCTTGCTGGGGATATGTGTATAATTAAAACAAACAAACAACCCTCCCTCAAAAAAAAATCCAGTTAAAAATTGGACCTATTTCATAGTCTCTTTGCAGCGTACCTTATGTTTTCCCCATGCCACAGAGTAAGCTTATCCATAATCGCAGTGAAGCTTCCTAGACTAGAGGAATTGGATGAGGCCTGTGCTTAAAAAAAATAAAGAAAAGTAAAACAAAGTTCTGCAACAGAATAATTTAAATTCTACGACAAAACTCAGTGAACTTTGCTAACTCTGTAACGTGCAAATACAGAATGCTGTAATTTGTATGGTTTCTGTTTTGCCCAATTTTATAGGGTTTTATTGTATAATTTTTATTCTTCCCTTCCTCCAAGGATCTCATGGTAGCGTGCATGGTTGTTTGCTGCTTTTCAGGCCTGCTCCTGTGTAGGAAGATGTGTTTGTTTTAAAATTACTGACTGGCAGTGAACACTGACACTGTATCTTAGCCTTGTGGCAATGACCTGCCTTTTTTTAGACTTTCTGTTTAGTTTTAGGTTGCGTGTTCCTGCTCTTCTGTTCTGTTGCACACAACTAGTCAGTTTTATTTAAAGGGCTGAACCACTTCTAAAGGTAAAGGTATCCCCTGACAATTAAGTCCAGTCGTGTCCGACTCTAGGGTATGGTGCTCATCCCCATTTCAAAGCCGAAGAGCCAGCGTTGTCCGAAGACGCCTCCGTGGTCATGTGGCTGGCATGACTCTCCTTGCCACAGTGCGTAGCATGCGGCTGGAACACGGAGCGCTGTTTACCTTCCTGCAAGCGGTACCTATTTATCTACTCACATTAACATGCTTTGGAACTGTTAGGTTGGCAGGAGCTGGCCAAGCAACGAGCGCTCACCCCGTCGCGGATTCGAACTGCCAACCTTTCGATCGACAGCTTATGGTTCAGCGGTTTAACCCGCTGCGCCACCCGCTGGCCTGAACCACTTATAGGCTGCACGATGCCCGCTTTGTAGGCCAAAGGAAGGGGGGAAGGCAGCGCCCGCCTGTTTGCCTGCCTGCCTGCCTGCCCACCCTCCATGGGAGGAGCAAGTGCGAGCAGAGGCAGAAGATTCCGGTGAAGTGGAGGCACATGCCGCTCCTGCTTGTGACCCAAAGCAGCCATCTGCAGTGGGTGACATCCTTTGAGGATGAATAATTCTGTTCTGTCCTTGCCCACCTTTTGAGGAGGCTGCCTGTTGCATCTTGGCATGAGTAACTGATCTGGACCAGCCTCCTTCTAGCCAGGAGGTGTGCTGAGCTCAGTAGATACACGGGGGGGGGGGGGGGGTAGGCTGCCTTGAGAGTAGATAATTCTTAGGCCTGGTTCAGATGTCACACAGAAGAACTGTGGTTTAATCATGGTTCCATGTGCCATTCACAGCCCTCCTGCTCGTGCCTTCTCTCCCCGCCCCCAGTGCATGAGATGAAGAAATGTTAAACGTCCTGTCCTGGTTTAGAGCCAACTCTAAATTGCCATGATGTCTGATCCAAGCAAACCTCAGCTTAATAAACCATCGGAAGCGATCTTGTACTTAGTCAGACTGTTGGTCCGTTTAACTTTGTGTTGTTGACACTGACTAGCTGTGGCTCTCCATGGGTTCAGATGGGTCCTTCACAGCCCTACTTGGAAATGAACCTGGGATCTTTTGTGTGTAAAACGGGTTCTCTGTCACTGAGCTATGGCCAGGACATGAAGCTGGGATTCAAGACTGAGCTGGATGTAATGAAGTCCGATTGGAAAAAAGGTAAGTACCAGCTATCAGAAGGGGAGGGAGGGAGGGAGAGAGAGAAAGACTTACAATCCTTAAGATGCGCAGTTAGAAGATCTGATCGCAGTTAGATCTGATCTTTTTGACATCTTCCTTGGCTCCTGGTGGCCACGTTTAGGAAAATAATGTTGTTCTGCCACTGTTACTTGAAGTGTAGAAGCCTTGGGACAGATGGGTTTGATGCTGCTTGCAAGTTACTTGCTGATCTGGAGCACTTGTTCTGTCAGCTGGTCAGGACCCAATTTTTACTTGAAAGGAAGTACTTCACTCCCTATTAAGTGGTTTAGCATTGAGGTCTAAATTGAAGCTTTAATCTCTAGCAGCCGTCTCAGACACATTTCAGACACATTTAAGGGCATACTTAATTTTACTCCCTGGCTGATTGGTCTGAGTGGCTTGCTGTGTAGGAGTGAACAGTGTAGGAATCCTGGTTCTCTCAAAAACGTGGTAGCAATTTCCTAGCCCTCATGGTGTGTTTTGATATGAGAGTGACTTCTGCGTTCACTTATCGTTCCTTGTTGCTCTTGGGAAGAGCAGTCTGTGAAAGTCGGAATGGGTAAACATTGGTGACTGCTTGAAAGCAGATTTGTTTGGTTATGCTGGGTTTGTTTTTAAAAAGTGTTGTTTAAAGCAGCCGGGAATATAAATCCTCAACCCAGAAAAGATGTTGATGTTTGCCCCACGTGACATAGTCGGTCTGAGCAGTCGGTCTGTAAAGAGCTTTCTTTCTTGAAAGAATGATGGAGAACATAGAAGGGCCTCCAGCATTGGAAGTAAGCCCTAAACCCCTGATGGTGAACCTATGAACCATAAGCTGTCGATCGAAAGGTCGGCAGTTCGATTCCCGCGACGGGGTGAGCGCTCGTTGCTTGGCCAGCTCCTGCCAACCTAGCAGTTCCAAAGTATGTCAATGCGAGTAGATAAATAGGTACCGCTTGCGGGAAGGTAAACAGCGCTCCGTGTTCCAGCTGCATGCTACGCGCTGCGGCAAGTAGAGTCATGCCGGCCACATGACCACGGAGGCGTCTTCGGACAACGCTGGCTCTTCGGCTTTGAAATGGAGATGAGCACCACACCCTAGAGTCGGACGCGACTGGACTTAATTGTCAGGGGATACCTTTACCTTTAGAAGTAGTTATGGATTCATGGCTACTAGTCATGGCTACTAGTCAGAATGACTATGCGCTACCTCCAGGTTCAGTGGCAGTATGCCTGCGAATGCCAGTTGCAGGAGGGGAGCAATGGCGGGAGAGAAGTCTGCCTTTCTCTCCTTCTTGTGGGCTTCCCAGAGGCAGCTGGTGGGGCCACTGTGAGAAACAGGATGCTGGACCAGATGGGCCTTTGGCCTGGTCCAGCAGGGCTCTTCTTATGGCCTTATTTCCTCTTCTTACCAGTGCAGGTGTAGAGGTTTTTGCATAGGACCTTGTTACTGTGAAGGTTTCCTTGTGTGACAGCTGTGCAGATTGAAGAATGGTAGGGACTGTGAGTGAGGCATGATGATGATGATGATGATGATGATGATCATGTTTATGTAGCATGTGTCTTTGTTAGTCTTTGTCTATATAATTTATTGTAATAAAATAGAAAATAAAAACCAAGAATATTTACAGCTGTAAATTATAACACTGAAAAGAAAACATGAGGTTGAATATTGTCTTGCAAATAGTTGTTTCATATCATAATGAATAAAATCTGTCTTTCAATAAACCCGTCAGTCTGTTTCCTGGAATAACTCTTCAGAAAATTAACCAAGTGGATTTCCAGAGTCTTTTAAACCGGTCCGAGACTGGCGGGTTTTGCCTTAATTCTGGGTACTGACTTTGGCCTTCCAATGGCCTGGGACTGTCAGTTCTTGGGAATTGCTTCCTCCCATGTGGACCTGCTCAGAAACGTTGCTCAGCTTCTGAGACTTTCTTTCAGGCCCACTATTGACAGGGATTTGGTTGGTGGGAATATGAGGGGGGGCACCCAGGCTATGGAATGGCTCCCAGAGAGGAGCACATGGCCTGCTGATCTCTTGCCTTTAAGGGAGAACAGCTAAGGCAACTGTGTTTCACAGGGCATTTTTTAGTTGGGCCTTTTAGGCTCTGGCTATCTATTAATCATAGTTAAAAAACAAACAAACCCGCACACCAGTGATTTACTGTTTCTGTCTGGTTTTTCGGTCCTAGGGACGTTTCCAGCTTATAGCAAATAGTAATGTTTGCTGCCACTAATAAGTTTTAGTATTGCTTCTACGTTGGCTATCTCAATGTGTTATTTCAAATAATGTAACAGAACTATCTTGGGCCAGTCATGGCATATCATGATTTCATGTCTAGGCTGTGACACACGAAGTGCGTTCGCGTTCGTCTCATCCAGTGCGTTGTCTGAGCAGCCAACGCACCGGAATGCGACGGTACGAACCCCAGGAATACCAAAGAAAGCCGCATGGAGAAGGTAAGACGCCCCTGCCTCTCCCTCTCTCTCTTTTAGCCAATCAGAATCGAGACTTTTCAGACTCCATTCTGATTGGCTACCGCGTTTGCTCTGAGTCCCACCCCCACAGTTCCAAATACTGCCTCTGATTGGCTGAACGTCACAAAAGTCAGCAAAAGATGAGCATGGGTCTTCTTAGTGCGTACTGGAACGTGCCTTCTGGTGCTCCTGTGTGTTCTGGCCGGCGGTCAGACACATCAGATGAACGCGGACGCAGCAGGGCACAACACATGCGAACGTGCTTGGTGTTTCTCTGCTTTAAAGCAGCAATTTTCAACGTTTTTCTTCTCACGGCACACTGACCTCTATGTCTTCTCTATAGTCTTCGCCTTTTGTGATGTCACTTCCGGCTTCCAGGAGACTCTTCTGGGTTCTGCGTCACTGTTTCTAGGACAACTGTCTGTAGTAACGAACTGTCTGTCCCTCTTCCTCCACCAGCTGCTGACGGAGCTTTTCAGCAATTTTTTTCAACCACTGTGCTCCAAACGTCCGCAGAACACTGGTTGAAAATTGCTGCTCTAAAGCAGGGGTTCTCAACCTTTGGAGGCCTGGGTACCCCCTATCACAGTCCAATTTTCTGAAGTATACCCTGCTAATTAACTGCTTATTAATTGGATTAATCAATTAATTCGGTAATTAATCGTTAGAGAAAAAAGTACTAAAACAATTTTAAATGTGAAAAATGTCTTATTTAACTCTCTCTCTCACTCGTGTGTGTGTGTGTGTGTGTGTGTGTGTGAGAGAGAGAGAGAGAGAGAGAGAGAGAGAGAGAGGGAGGGACACACATAAAAGGATCTCTTTTTTCTCCGTCACACTTCCCAAAATCAGCTCCTCCCCCCACCCCACCGAAGTACATTTTTCAAAGTACAAAAATAAGCCCAAAACCAAAATCAGAGAGATCGAAGGGCTCCGAAAATAATTACAATTTAAAATCCATGTTAATTAACACTTAATTAGCTGCTGATGGGGCAGATAAGGGGCAGGGCTTGGCGTACCCCCAGCAAGAGGTCTGCGTACCCCTAGGGGTACCTGTACCTCAGGTTGAGAACCCCTGCTCTAAAATATTTCTGTGAAATGTTTGGCTAAAAGCACTGTTAGTTGTGGATGACACCCAACCAAAATACATGCACAGAGTCCTTCTGTCATGCTATATGAGTCCTGTATTTTAGACATTGGGATAAATAACATGTAATCTTTGAGAAGGAGGAGGAGGAGAGCGTTGATAAAACAGTTTTAAGCAACTATTTTCTTACGAAAAAATCTTCAACCATCAAGAACTCTTCCATTTCTTCTGAACGTGTTCATTCTCTATTATAGCGGATTTTCAAGGACTTGCTTCTCTTTTATGAGTGTTAATGAGTCTGTTATGGAGGTGATTAAGAACAAAAACATTCAGGTGTGTGTCTTGTGTTACCTAGCTATATAATAATTCTGACGTTTTTCTTTTTTAATTAGGATGAGTAATATCTGAAGAAGTGTTTGCAGGATTGAACTGTTTTGATGATACATGGAATTATAATGTAGATGAAACATGGGAGTGTTACTGAGTGGAAAGGAATTCTTTATTATTTATAGTGTGCCTTCCTTTGTTTTCTCAAGCCAGCCGTACCCATTACTTCAGTTGAGTGCCCTTTGGGAATGGCATATGACTTTGATGAAGTTGCTGTAAGCTGTCCTAAGTGCAAGGACAGGGTGGGTATAAATATAATACTTTTCATTTTGTAGACATTTTTTAAAATGCTGTAAAAAAGACACTCTTCTTGGCTGCCATTAAGATGCTGAGAGAGAACCATGAAGTACAAGCTCTGCTCCAAGCTTCAATTGCACAACTGGATCCATCCATACTGTGCCCTCTCGCTTCATGGAAATCTGTTGATGACAACTTGTTGGTGTTTTGAGTAGGGCCTGTTGGATTCCTATAATACCAAGAAATATTCTTGGATGCTTGAGGGAAAAACTTCTCCTTCTCCTCTCTATCACCAAGAGTTGAAATGATTAATAATAAAAATAAAAAGGGCAAGAATCGATACAGTTGGTGCTGAATCCAGATGACAGCAATTTGTATCTTTTGCAGCCAATAAAATAATGGGACAGTTTTTCATCAGTGGAGCTGATTTTTTTTGGGGGGGGGGAAGGGTTGTTGGTTCTGGTTTGTTATTGTGAGCGAGAATGAACAAATATTAAAGATAACCTTCTGACAGTGACAGTTCTTGCTGATTAAATTGTACATTATCTGCCTAATATTTTTAAAAGGCTCCTATATTGGGGTGTTTCAGGAAGATATTCAGGAAGATAGAGGAGGATAGGAAGGCCTGGCGGGATATGGTTCATGGGATCACGAAGGGTCGGACACGACTTAACAACTGAACAACAACAAATATTGGGGTGTTTGATATCGCCATACTGTGAGAGACGGTGTGGTGTAGTGGTCAGAGGATTGGATAACACCAGGGAGACCCTGGTTCAAACCCCTATTCATGCACCAAGGTTTCTTGGTGATCTCGGGTCAATCACCATCTCTAAGCCTAATCTACTTCACAGGGTTGTTGTGAGAATAAATGGGAGGGAGGAGAAGAACCTTGAGCTCCTGACTAAAGAACGGTCTCCCCTGACTAAAGAATTAAGTCAAATAGAGGTTAAAAGAGAAGATGTCTCAGACTTAATTGACAAAATAAAGATCAATAAATCACCAGGCCCGGATGGCATCCACCCAAGAGTTCTGAAGGAACTCAAGAATGAAGTTGCTGACCTCTTGACCCAAATATGCAACTTGTCCCTTAAAACAGCCACTGTGCCAGAGGATTGGAGGATAGCTAATGTCACGCCAACAGGCATGTGGATGCGAGCGAATCCGTGGATATTATATATCTGGATTTTCAGAAGGCGTTTGACACGGTCCCTCATGAAAGGCTCCTGCGAAAACTCCACAGTCAGGGAATAAGAGGGCAGGTCCTCTTGTGGATTAGGAACTGGTTGAAGACCAGGAAAGAGCGAGTGGGAGTCAATGGGCAATTTTCACAATGGCGAGAGGTGAAAAGCGGTGTGCCCCAAGGATCGGTCTTGGGACCGGTGCTTTTCAACTTATTCATAAATGACCTGGAGTTGGGGATAGGCAGTGAGGTGGCCAAGTTTGCGGATGACACTAAACTTTTCCGGGTGGTAAAGACCAGCAGGGATTGTGAAGAGCTCCAGAAGGATCTCTCCAAACTGGGAGAATGGGCAGCAAAATGGCAGATGCGCTTCAATGTAAGTAAGTGCAAAGTGATGCACATTGGGGCAAGAAACCAAAATTTCACATATACGCTCATGGGTTCTGAGTTGTCTGTGACGGATGAAGAGAGAGATCTTGGGGTGCTGGTGGACAGGTCGATGAAAGTGTCGACCCAGTGTGCGGTGGCTGTGAAGAAGGCCAATTCCATGCTCGGGATCATTAAAAAGGGGATTGAGAATAAAACGGCCAATATCATTATGCCTTTGTACAAATCGATGGTAAGGCCACATCTGGAGTATTGTGTCCAGTTCTGGTCACCATACCTCAAAAAGGATATAGTTGAATTGGAAAAGGTGCAGAAAAGAGCGACCAGAATGATTGGTGGGCTGGAGCACCTCCCTTACGAGGAAAGGCTACAGCGTCTGGGGCTTTTCAGCCTAGAAAAAAGGCGCCTGAGGGGGGACATGATTGAGACTTATAAAATTATGCATGGGATGGAGAGAGTGGATAGAGGGAAATTCTTCTCCCTCTCGCACAACACCAGAACCAGGGGACACGCACTAAAATTGAGTGGAGGGAGAGTTAGAACAGACAAAAGAAAATATTTCTTTACCCAGCGTGTGATTCATCTGTGGAACTCCTTGCCACAGGATGTGGTGATGGCACCTGGCCTAGATGCCTTTAAAAGGGGTTTGGACAAATTCATGGAGGAAAAGACCATCACAGGTTACAAGCCATAAGCAACCTCCTGGTTTTTTTTTTTTTTTTTTTTTTTAGAAGTGGGTTTTCTCTGTGCCAGGTGCAAGGGAGCGGCGACTGGACACAGGTATCTTGTTGTCTTGTGTGCTCCCTGAGGCATCTGGTGGGGCCACTGTGTGACACAGGAAGCTGGACTAGATGGGCTTTTGGCCTGATCCAGCAGGGCTCTTCTTATGTTCTTATGTTCTTATGTTCTCCTTGAGGAATGGAGGGATGGAAATAATATGTATGGTTCATTTACTGAAGCTGGGAGGTAGCTAAAGACTATACACAGAATTCACAGCAAAATCCTATGAGTTAAGGTTTGAATCCGGGTCTCCTGTGCTTCAGGGTTGGACAAAACGTCAAGGAGCTCACATTTATGGTGCAATTCTGTGTAACATGTGGCGGTTGGCTGAAATGGCTGGCCGCCACATCTGATTCCGTTCCTGGGCTTCCCCGGGGCAGCCCGGGAGCACCTCTGGAGAAGGGAACCCTCATCCCCTTCCCCGGGTGTAGGGCAGCCTATGGGCCTCGGATGTATGGCGTACGTTCGAGCCAGTGGAGTAGGGCCAGGGCAGGAATGGGTGCAGGATATCAGCGGAGCATGACGCCAATATCCCCGCCCGGTTTGCCCAATGGCCTCGCTGCCTGGTCCGCCCTCCCCTGCACTGGCTGGTGCAGGGCTTACCTTCTCCAGTGGGCGCAGGGACGGTCTGCCAGGGGCTGCCGGCCTTTGACAGCTCTATATTTCCACTGGATCGGGCTGCCCGATTGACAAATCTTGACATTCTGTGAATCCTTAAACATAGGAAACTGCCTTGACCATTGGTCCATCAAGTGGTCTCTGTTCTGACCAGCAGCAGTTTCAAATTCTAGGGTTTTTTCCCAGCCCTGCCTGGAGTTGAACCTGCAACTTTCTGCATGCATGCAGAGGTGTGTTCTGTCTAAATGAGCCCTTCCCTCCTGGAGCAGGCGCCTGGTTTGAGTGGATTAGGCAGATCAATAAATAGGGCTCAGTTTCTGTCCTGTAAAATTCATTTTGGTTCAATATTTTGTTCTTTTTAAAAGTCTAAAGATATTTGGTTGAAGAGGGAAAAAAAGTCAGAAAAATGCTGAATCCGGTAAAATAAAGAAATAACCCTGAATGTTACTTTGCTTCATTAAAAAAAGAAGCCAAATATGGCAGTAGTTATTGTTGAAAATTTAATGATGCTTCCATCAATATGGTGCAGTGCCTCTGCATTTTGCAGTGATTTATTTATATTTAATGAGCCTGCAATTTCTACTTTTGGGTAAAAGGAGCAACTGCTTATAGCCATAACTAATGTGTTTATAAAAAGCATGTCCCATTGTCTGTAATGTAAAATTCTTAGAACAAATTAGAGGCTAAATTTAATTTGTTCCTGTTGTTGAGGCATATAACTTGTTTGGTCATCGACCAGTCTCTCCCTTCCCTAACTTCATATGGCAGCTTGTTTAAAAACACACATCAAGAGCCTGGCTTGAGCAGTTGCTTGGGATAAATCAAATCTCTCTGTTGGCCCTCACTGTCCATGGGTAGCTGTTCCAATCTCCCCCCCCCCCGCGGATAGCGAGGATCCGCAGGGTCTGCTTTAAAAAGTTGTAAAAAGAAAAAAATGCATTTTTAAGCCTTTTAGCAGCAAACTGTGCCATTCTGACGACTCTGCAGGGCTTCTGGAAGCTTAACAACCCACTTCTGGGTCGTGGGAAGGCTTCCCCCCCCTCCCAGCCTTGTCTCAGAATGCATACTGGGGCAAGGCTGGGAGGAGGGGGGGAGAGCCTTCGCGCAACCCGGAAGTGGTTCATTAATCTCCAAGAAGCCCTGCAGAGGCATTTCTCCTTTTTCCCCCCTTTTTACTGCGGACCCCCTTGGGTCCACCCCAATCCACTGTACCACTGCATTTCATCAGACCAGCATCTGCTTCAATTAACACTTGAGAATTTGCTCTCCAGTTAGGATAACAGTAAGTGATCTGAGAGCTGGTGTTATTTGCAGCTGTGAGACGGAACTGTGAATAGAGACTTTCCTGGTTTGAATCTCGCCTCTGCCGTGAACTCGCAAGGTGGCATTGGATAAGCCAGAGCCTCTCAGCCTTCCTATCTGTAGTATGGGGATAGCGACACCTTACAGGGTTGTTATAAGGATTCCATCAAGTTAACATGGGTTTTTAAAACATAACTTTGCCCATTCAAAATGTGCGATGGTGATGATGAGTCGGACACTCAGTCCATCCAATACAGCAGTGTTTCTCAAACTGTGGGTCGGGACCCACTTGGTGGGTCGCGACCTGATTTCTGGTGGGTCCCAGGTGATGGAAAGATCAGATAAGTAATTGCCACAAGCCCGGAGGCTATTCAAAAATCAGATAGCTACTAATTGCCTTCAAAGAGCTGAGCTCTGCAAGCAGCTGAGCTGAGCTTATAAATAAATTTATTTATTTATTTTTAGATCACATTTTTTTAAGTCTCGTAAAGCTAGGTGGGTCCTGATAGAGTGTCATTTTAAAAAGTGGGTTCTGGTGCTAAAAAGTTTGAGAATCACTGCAGTACAGCATTGCTGACTCTGACTGGCAGCAGTTATTGAGGATTTTCCCAGCCCTCCCTGAAGTTGCTCTGGGTTCAGCCTGGGACCACCTGTATGCGAAGCAGGTGCTCTACGACTGAGCTACAGCTCCACCACAGAAGGCAGGCGCCTAAAGAGAACGATGAGAGTGACAAACGTAGTTAGCTTGGGTGCCTATATATGCTATGAGACGGTCCTTCCTCCAAGTGAGGGCTAAGCAGTCTTGCACATGAAGACATACGGGTCCGTGCTCATCATTGCTGAGGGACATTTCTCTTTTCCTGCACCTCTCCCCTCCCACACCTGAGAGCAGCATTTCTCAAAGCCTTACAGGGGAGTTTACTCCAAAACACCCAGTGGGGATGCTCCTGCTTGCCTCCCTCCTTTTCCAATTTGAACTTTAGACATCTGGCACCGCTTTTTTTTTTTGTGGGGGGGGGAAGCACCAACAAAGAAGTGATAGGTCTTGAGGTTAAACTGAACTAGAAGGAGAGCAAACCATATAATGATTTTCAAATAATACATGCCAATAAAGGTTCTGAAATCTGATCTGATATTCAAATAGTTGAAGAAGGTAGTTAACTCAGGTGGTGGTAGACTCTCCCCCCCCCCCCCACACACACTTTCTTCCTTTTCAGAAATGAGTACTGTAGGCTTTTGTGGACAAGTGGGGATCGTGCTGCACAACATGAGTAGCGAGTAGAAATGGTCTGTCTTCTGGCTGTTAGTGTATGGTTGGTTTATCACATCTTAATCTTACTCTGCCTTCCTTCAATGGAGTTCAGCATGAGGTATATGCCCCCACCCCGTTCTGTTTTCTCAGAAAATATTTCTTTACCCAGCGTGTAAATTCATCTGTGGAACTCCTTGCCACAGGATGTGGTGATGGCACCTGGCCTGGATGCCTTTAAAAGGGGTTTGGATAGATTCATGGAGGAAAAGACCATCGCAGGTTACAAGCTATAAGCAACCTCCTGGCTTTAGAAGTAGGTTTTCTCTGTGCCAGGTGCAAGTGAGTGACAACAGGAAACAGGTTATCCTGTTGGCTGTGTACTCCCCGAGGCATCTGGTGGGGCCACTGTGTGATACAGGAAGCTGGACTAGATGGGCCTTTGGCCTGATCCAGCGGGGCTCTTATGTTCTTATGCTTCCACTGATTCCACTAGTAAAAGTCCTGAGATTTTACCGGGAGAAGGATCCTGTCCATAATTATCTTAGTCCATCATTAGATTGTACATAATTTTGGATTGTAATGTCTAACAGGCTGAAGTTGGAGTTGGCAATGGACGTATATGAACGTACAAAAACTCCTGGGTGTAGGAGTAGGTTTTCTTTGTGCCAGGTGCAAGGGAGTGGCGACAGGATACAGGTATCTTGTTGTCTTGTATGTTCCCTGAGGCATCTGTTGGGCCACTGTGAGATACAGGAAGATGGACTAGAGGGGCCTTTGGCCTGATCCAGCAGGGCTCTTCTTATGGGTGAATGTCGTCCAGTGAGCTTCATGACTGAGTGGGGATTTGAACTCAGGGGGATGTCTCTTGTCGACTAGGAGTACCCACCCACTTCACCATTTTGGCTCCTGTTCCATATGAGTTCCAGCTGATGATGAGGCACAATTAGTGTTGTTGTTTTTGTTTTGGTGACCTCATGGCTAAGTGGGAAGGAAGTCATCTTTGCAATAGTAGCTGGCTCTATTTTCTGTACCAAGAGTGCCTCCAAATGCATGCTTGAGTATTAATGAAGGGTAACTTTATTTTTCTTTAAAAGCAAAACATGCAATCCTTTTGGTCCCATGGACTGCATTATTTAGTTCATAATCCTCTTACTGTTTCTCATAATTGTAACTGGCATGTATCCATTCATTGTTTGATCTGTATTTTGGAGAGGGATTCCAAGAAAAGCGGCCCATATAAGGCGATCTCGTTGACTGCAGAAACATAAAACTTAACAACCAAGAACATTCTCTACTCGTGTAGCCTGTGCAGAGATATCTCAAGTGTAATCTAGAAAAGGTAGTTTCTTTCTTTCCTTAGCAAAAATTGTACATATGTTTCTACTTGCCTAGCTTTCCCCCCTTTTTCTGTGTAGGCTTAAAAAAGAAAAGATGAATGAGGCATTAAGGGGAAACGCAAGCTTGCAAGTAATATTTTATTATGAATGCATTTAAAAGGATGTATTGAAGTGTGTCTACTGCAGCAGTTCTTAAAGTGTGGTCCTTGAGCTCTGGAGATTACGGGCAAGTCTGTGTTACAAATGTACAAGATTTTAACTCTCATGGCTTCCTTCTGTTCACCGGTTACTGTCTCTCTCTCTTTTTTTTTTTAATCAGTCAGGCTGGTCTATTTGGTGACTTCTCTTCCTACTTTGCCTGTCCTATAGCTGCCTGTTCCCATATTGAAGTGGTTTGAAGACCTTCTGCCTTCAGGGAATCCTCTCCACTCCGCCAGTCTGCCAAGGCAGCCCTGCTGCAAGACTGTCATGCAACTTGGCATGTTGCGCAGGTTCAGAAACACGTTCTGTGGCCCACACTCATTGCTCATGTGATGCTGGCAAGAGAGCAGATCCTAGAACTGCTGCTTCGCTCCCTTGCAGATGCCTTTGTGATCGCTCTGTATTGTCACTAAGCTTAAGGACGTGTCGCTAAGGGGTGGGCAAACTTTAGGCTTCCAGGTTTTTTTGTGTCGCTCAATGGCAGTTTGTACAATAATGTTGGTTACTTACTTACAAGCCTTCACTGTGCTGTGCTCTTTATTCAGTCCAAACTACACTGGACTGGAGCTGGGAAGGATACCAGAAAAAACAAAAATCAAATTACCGGGTACTGTGGCGGGGAGGGGGGCAGGCAGGCTGGCAGATTTGGGGGTTACTTTAGATCACCATTGGAGTTACTGATAGCTCTGCTTCGGCCTGCCCCTGGTGTAATTGAAATAGTTGCATATTCTTCCCCCGTTTATCCTGCCTTCATTTTCCTTTCCTTCCTCTGCTGTCTCCATTAGCTTAGTACCTGGATGGTAAGTCCCTTGGGGCAGGAGAAACCCTTCCTTGCAGGAGAAATCTTTCCTCGCATTCTTTGTAAAGTGCTGTGTGTACATAGAAAGTGATACAGTCAATTCTCGTTATCCGCGGGGGTTAGGTTCCTGAAAAAACCCAGCAGATACGAAAACCACGGTTACTGACAGCACAGTCCTGTCTAGGACTGCCACAGTGCGCAAAAGCACACTGCACCAGATCCTATCCAGGATCGGGCCAGCACTGCACCAGATCCTATCCAGGATCGGGCCAGCACTGGCAGAGGCCTCCTTGGGGTAAAGGGACGTTCGTCCCCAGCCGCCCCAATGGGTCTCCTCAGATGTGCACCAGCAAAATTACCAGCGCAGATCTGAGAGGACCATGTAAGGCTGGCTAGGCCCAGGAAAGGGGATACGATTCGGTGGAGTGCGCTGCTGAGGATCCTTCCCCCTTCCCGGGCCCGGCCACCCAATCCCCTCCTCCCACCCTCCCCACACACACCTCTGTCACCCAGCGCAGCCCTGGCCTGCATCCGGGATAGAGCAAGCAGCGCTGGCCTCGGCACCAGCACCACTTACTCTCCGGGTGTCCAATATACTTTATGGCACATTAGTAATACCCGGCGCTGGCAGAACAATAGTCTTTGACAGGATTGTGCTGTGAATCATTTACCTATGGGGTTAGGTTCCGCAGACCTCTATGCTATGCACCAGCGGTTCTCAAACTGGTGGGTTGCGACCCACCAGGAGAACTGGAAGTGGCTGCCAGCACCTTAAGGGGCGTGGTGACTGCGGCCATGGCAGCGGCATTCCTGGGATCATGGTTCTGCTGGTGGCAAAAGGGGTTATTTTTAACTTACTATGGAGGGTGCAGGGAGACCCGCGACCCCATCTGCAGGCCTCCCCATGCTGCCGATTGGCTCTCCCCGATGGTTGTGACCTAGTTTTCAGCCCAAACCGGAAATGGGTCACAATTGCCGTGGGCAGGCCCACATAGGAGACTGCAGGCAGGCCCGCACCCTCCAGAGGGCTGGCACTACCATTGTAAGTAAAAAAATCCTCTTTTGCCACTGGTGGCAGTGCAATCCCAGGAACGCTGCCGCGATCTCGAGTGCACCACTGCCACCCCGCCCTCGCAGCTACTCACGGTTCTCCCCGACTTGATGGGAGAACTTTGAGAACCACTGCTGTACACTATATATAGGGTATAAAAAGGACTGCCTCCTGTCATATTCATTTCTGTCCTCCGTTTTGCTGGATGGTCCCAAGGGAGCTAACAAGGGTGTAAAAAGAATAAAAACAATTTACAGTAAAAAAAAAAAAAAGCGCACGCTGTGGCACCACAAAGCATTCTGGGGTTCTACTGGATGCTGCAAGGCATTCTGGGGTGCTGCCAGTACTTGACTGGCTGCAGAGTAGCTTCAGAATGGCTGTGTATAGTTTCAGAAGGGCATAGGTTCAAAATGGCCATGGATAGCTTTAAAATGGCCACCGCGGATACAGAATAGCCCCGCAGATGGTTTGAAAATGGCCACAAATACGGTATCTTCAGAATGGCTGTGGATAGCCTAGAACAGACCGCAAGTGGTGTCAGGTAAGTGGCACTCCTGGTCCCTGCGGATAAGCAAATCCGCGGGTAGTGAGGATTGACGGTATAGTCATCATTGCCATAATAATGCACACTTCTGGAGAAGATCAGTAGCAGAGTGGGAAACTGTCTTTGAGGGAATTTTGCCTGCCACTTCTGATTTTCTCCCTGGGTTCCCTTGGAAACTTAACTGCCTTATGATATGGGACAAGGGGGTTATTGACATGAAGGTATTTTGTAAAGCTTGCCTTTGATAGACTCCTTTCAGTGGAGGGCGTTACATAAGAACATGAGAACATAAGAAGAGCCCTGCTGGATCAGGCCAAAAGCCCATCTAGTCCAGCTTCCTGTATCACACAGTGGCCCCACCAGATGCCTCAGGGAGCACAAGACAACAAGATAACCTGTTTCCTGCTGCCACTCCCTTACACCTGGCACAGAGAAAACCCACTTCTAAAACCAGGAGGTTGCTTATGGCTTGTAACCTGTGATGGTCTTTTCCTCCATGAATCTGTCCAAACCCCTTTTAAAGGCATCTAGGCCAGATGCCATCACCACATCCTGTGGCAAGGAGTTCCACAGATGAATTACACGCTGGGTAAAGAAATATTTTCTTTTGTCTGTTCTAACTCTCCCTCCACTCAATTTTAGTACATGTCCCCTGGTTCTGGTGTTGTGCGAGAGGGAGAAGAATTTCCCTCTATCCACTCTCTCCATCCCATGCATAATTTTATAAGTCTCAATCATGTCCCCCCTCAGGCGCCTTTTTTCTAGGCTGAAAAGCCCCAGACGCTGTAGCCTTTCCTCATAAGGGAGGTGCTCCAGCCCACGGATCATTCTGGTCGCTCTTTTCTGCACCTTTTCCAATTCAACTATATCCTTTTTGAGGTGTGGTGACCAGAACTGGACACAATACTCCAGATGTGGCCTTACCACCGATTTGTACAAAGGCAGAATGATATTGGCCGTTTTATTCTCAATCCCTTTTTTAATGATCCGTTCTTGGTTCCCCTGCTTTGGAATAGGATAGACTAGGTCAACCATGTTGCTTGACCCATGTTGCATGGCCAAAGTGACGTTGCTTGCAACTCTGCTCTCCTTTCCTGGAAGTGGCTCTGTGTCTGCAGCTGTACAGAATGACCGGGGAAAGTCATTTTGCCTGCGAGAAGTACATTGCGTCCTTTCCTCCCTCGTTTTGAAAGTGTAATGAATGTGAAGCAGGTGAGGTGAGTCAGCCTATTGTGCCCAGGACCAGGTGCCTTTCTGGTTGTTTCTTTTGGAGGGCACGCGAGGAGGACACACCCTGGCATTTGTCATGTTCACAAACACTCCAGAATGTGGAGAGTCGAGAAAAGGGCTTTATTTGTGGACGTGTGTGTTTCCTGGTAACTTTCCTTAGCAGTTTGGAAGCAAACTGCATGGGTTCCTTTTATAGTGCAGCATAGACTGAACCATTGGGATGATTGCTATAGTATGGTGGTAGTTATAATAGCAGGAAGGTTATGGAGCAATGATTTCCATAAGCAAGCGTGGGAAACCGGTCCAAAGTGCTGGTCATTGTTTCTGAAAGCCTTAAACAATTTGGGCCCCGAGTATCTTCAGGACCACCTGCTCCCATGGGTCCTGCCCAACTGTTACGATGTTTTTTGGGGGGCGGCGGCTGTGCTTGGCATGCTGCTGAGGTTGCGTTGGTGTGCATGCGGGCAAGGAACTTCTCTGGTTGCACCCCGGCCTTTGGCTTTTCAGCGTCTCTTAAAAACCCAGCTGTTCTGTCATGCCTTTGGGCTAGATTGAGGGGTCCAGTGGTGAAAATCCCTGGCTTCTCTCCATTTTCTACCTGCTTTTGACTTTCCTGTCCCCTGCAGAGGCTTCTGTAATGAGTTTGCATCCAGAAGGTTGAGTCACTTTGGAGTCGTGGCCATTTTTGCTTCATTGTTGTTGTTCTGTCTCCTTCCCCAACTGATGTGTAAACGGAGAACTTGGCTTTCAGCCTGTTCATTGGACCATGAAGCCCACCTGATTGCCCAGGGTGGGAAAGAGGACCCTTAGTGACAAATCCAACAGGTAAATTCAGGTATCGCCCAGAGTCAGCTAAATGGCCTCTCAACTGGAGCATCAGTCGCACAGGCAAGTGTTGCCCAGCCTGGTTTGGGTGCAGGAACCAATCTCCTGGGCTGGAGTGAAAGGGTAGGGAAAGTACTCCAATAGACCTGTTTGATTTAGAATTTGTCTTCCACTTGCCTTTTTAGTTATGCCAACACTTCCTCCCTGGTTATTCCATTGGTTCCCTAAAGCGCCCTTTCTTCTTGCCTGTGGCTGCATCCCGACTCCGCTGTCGGGAACTCCCTCTGGGAACAGAAGCTTCCTCAGACTGTGAGCGGAAAGAGCGTTCTGCTAACACTCCTTCCATGCATGGAAGGAACTTTCATTTGTGGAACGACCGTATTTTCATCCCCTGTGTGTGTGTGTGTGTGTGTGTGTGTGTGTGTGTGTGTTCTTTCAATAAACTCTTTTTTTTTTTTTTTACTGTTCCACCTCGCTGGTTGCCCTGACCCTCCATTCTGAAACTGTCAGGCTTTTAAAGGGACCCTCTGGGATTTTGGAGCGCTTCACTAAACTGGGTGGGAGGAGATGGTCTCCTTCTGTCTGGATCTTCACTTGTCTTGGGTAGTGGCAGTGTTAAATACTGACCCAATTTAACCCCATTTCAAATGGGGCGCAGGAAGATGAATGCTGCTAGTTAGGTGCTGAGCCCTGGACCCCCTCCAGAGGCGTCGCTCCGGTAGGGGCGGGGCTGTAAGTATCGCTGCGGTCATAGTCTCTTTACCGAGCGAGGAGGAGGCAGCCCCGCCCCCTCACTGTCCGAGCCAGTCCCCTACGGAGAAAGCAGCAGGCAGGGTCTCTTCCCTGCCGGTTTCTCCGTAGGGGACTGGCTCGGACAGTGAGGGGGCGGGGCTGCCTCCTCCTCGCTCGGTAAAGAGACTATGACCGCAGCGATACTTACAGCCCCGCCCCTACCGGAGCGACGCCTCTGACCCCCTCATCCACCAGAGGTTCTCTTTGATGGTCTTGTGTAGACTCTCTTAAGCTTTGGGCTTTGTATTTATACATGTTTTGTTTTGTTCTGTGTAGATAATTGATGTTACTTGCTTTGATGTTGCAATGTGAAAGGCGATGTATAAAATTGGAAACAAATAAAAGTAGACAGGGCAGGTGCCAGAAGGCGCAAGCACACCTGTGGCGTAGTGTTTCTCTATATTCACCTCTATATAATGTGGTAGACAGCCAAGAGTTTCAAACTCCTAATTGTTCAACAGACTAGGTGCAAAAGAAGGCAACCAAAATGTCAGAGGACTGGAGTACCTTCCTTAGCGAGGGTTGAGACTTATAAAATAATGCATGGTGTGAAGAGAGGGGATAGAAACACAAAGTATATTTTACAGCCCCGAAATCTGATCATGTCTGATCTGTATAACATTAGACTGATCTTATATTTCACCCTGTGAATCTCAGTTGTTCAAGAATCCAACCTTGACTCTTCAGGTGTTCTGTGAAAATGTTGCATGGATGAAGATAATCATTTCAAGTGCTGCTTTCAAAGTATATTATGAACTGGTGGCCCCCAGTAAAGTTTTATGCCATAGTGGTGTGAACTAGACATTGTGACCATCCCATTTTCATGACTGTTGCAAACCCTTTTGTGACCAAGTAGCCTCTACCTCCCTCTAACAGTCCTGGATGGTTGAGTAGGTTAAGTCCATCATGAGTCAGGTGTGCTTTTGTTCTGGAAGAAAGTTGCAGGAATACTTGGGAAAGTGGCCAAATTGGAACTGGAGATGCTTGTGCGTTGACTTGTTCTTTGGGTTCCCTGCTGCTGGTTGTGTGACACCCAGAGTGGAGACTGTTGTGGCTTCTCTGTAGAGAGAACTCCCAGAGTTCACAGGGGATGAGATTCATGGAATCCAAATGTCCATCGGAAGTCACTGATGTATCTGCACTTCCCACTCATGATGAGCCTCCAGATAAGTCCTTGGAGACCGCATGTAGCCAACTTGATTGAATGTGAAGGTTTGTCTCCTTAGACTAGTACATCAGACCTAAATAAAAAAGGACAATCAATAAAAATGTGTAGTAGCTGAATTTACAGAAACGAGATACGAAGTAATATATTTCCCAAAGCAGTGGAGAGTATTTTTTGCATATCCGTTGTGGAGCAGCTTTCATTCAAAGACAAATATGACCCTAGAGGGAGGGAGGGAGGGAGGGAGAGAGAGACAGGCAGCAAAAGTAACTCGCAGAAGGTCTGTCTGGGTTTCTCTAAAGGCCTCTGTATGGTAGGGGCAGGGTTGGAACCTGTCTGTTGATACCCTGAGATTTAAAAACAAAACAAAACATGAGGACTAGATACCTTTTTTTAAAAGTGAAAAATGCTATTGAGGAATGTAGATCCCATGAAGTGGAGAGAATCTCGAAACATTCCAGCTATGTTCATGGGCCTCGTAGGGACTTCTTGAGTTCTAAGGAGGGTGAATGGAATCTTTTGCAGTGCTACCTGACACAATAGGAACCAAGGTGGGTTTAACATTCTCCTTTCTCTTTCTACTAAACGTTTGGCAGAAGTGGGGAGGTGGGTGGTAGCCAGGCATCTGCTTACGGAAGCTATTTTGAGAGGGAGGGAGGGATGATGAGGAACTATGGATGTTGGGAGACCTGACTCGGGGGCTGGGGTTGAAGGCTGGAACAGTTTAGCCCTGCTGCTAAGTGTTCCTTGAGTTCCTCAGGGATCAGACGTCTTGCCTTGGACGTGCCCAGCCCAGGTCATGCTCTACCTCCCCTGCCACGACATCCTGGCTTCCTATGATACCAACTGACTTGGGGATGTTGGGGTCGTCTGTTCCCAGTGTCTGGAGGCACAAGAGGCAACAGCCTTGCTGAAGCTGAGCCGGTTTGGTTCTGGCCAGTACCTGCATGAGATGCGTTCAGGCGTGAGAAAAACATGGAAGAGAAATGGAATTAATAAAACAAAAATGCGAAAAGCTGATATTATTTTGTGAAGGGTTGTGTGCCTTTGCCAAGTTGTCCGCTGGTGTTAATAGCCTCTGAAGGAGGGAGGCGTAGCTCAGGAGACGGTTCTGGTCCCAACTCGAGGGAGGGGCAGTCGCTAAGCGACAGAGACTCGCTTTGCATGGAGAGTTTTCTAGGACTCCCGGAGAGTCACCACCAGCCAAGGTAAAGAAGGCTGATCTCGATGGATCAAGGGCCTGACTTGGTGGAAGGCAGTTACGATATGTTCATTTTTAGTTGTGCATCACATTTGGTAGATATAGAATTGTTGGTAAAAGAGTGATCTGTTTAAAAATTGGGTCACCTCTTATTGGTGTAGGTGTAGATTAAGCTTCTGAGTTGATACAAAACTCCAGCCTAAGAAATCACTGTAGTTGATTTATTTCCCTTTTTCCTTGGGCTGCACTCAGCAGTGACAAAATATACACAAGATCTTTATTAGCCTAGAAAAGGTGTGGAATTGTGCGTTCGGCGTACTTTGCCCTTAATCCCCAGTGGTTTTTTCAAAGTATATTTTGGTTTGCTTGCCCTTTTGAAAGTACAAGAGCTGCAGACAAGGCACATTCTTATGCGTAACCCTGTTTTCCTATTTTAGAAGCTTGACATAACAGTGTAAATCCTTGCACCTTTCTCTTCACCCCCCCCCCCCCCCGTGTGTGGTTTTTAAAGATTGAAAGTAGCTTGGATCATCAGTTAGATAAAAGCCAGAAAATTAAGGAAGTGGGTTTCCTTAATGGGGATCTGAAAGATTTATGAAAAGGCTCTTTGAAATCGCAATGTTAAAAGAAGACATGTGAGAGCTTGAGACTAATTATGATCGACATGAGTGGAAGGGCTCCCCATTCCCCCTGCCCCCCCGGGCGTTACATATGGCAGGAGATGGTGTTGCTTGCAGTAATTGATGAGGTGAGTTGCGTCAGGAGTGGACGACATATGGTGCGTAGTTGATGTAAGGGCCTCCCAGCGTTTTTCTGTGTTCCTGTAAGGAGGTGTGTGTGTGTGTGTGTGTGTGTGTGTGTGTGTGTGTTTCTCGAATTGGGGCATCCAGGAGTCTGGACCTGTACCCTCTTGTGTACTCATGATCTGCCACCCCTGCAAGGCAGGCTGACTAAGAGTTGCAGTGCAATGGTGCCATCTGAGCTCTAGTCATTGTCAACTGACCCACAGGCCAATCCTAATGTGCCGAGGCCTTGGTCTCATAGCAGGCCCATCAGTCTGAGCAACTCGTTACTATGAGTAGTAGCAATAGATACTACTGCCCCACCTTACCGTGTTGACCTTATTTGGCACTTGACTGTCCTGACCCTATGTCCTTGTCGCCTCTGGCCTTTGGATTCAGATCTGCTGGTACCGGCCTCAGCTGGTACAGACAACTGAGAGCAGAGCACTCTGCATGCACCTGTTAAAAACACTGAAAATGGCCCAAGGGATGTTTTTGTCCCTCCAGGGCTTCAAGGGCAGGCCTGCACAACTGGTGACCCAAAAGCTTGAACACAGCCTGCCAGCCCAGCCCAGCCCCACCACAGACTCGCCTAAGTCTCTTCTCTTTGCTCCCTGTGTCGGGGTGTAGAAACAAGCATCTGGCAGACCAGAAGACATGGATGGTGGGTGCCGTGGGCTGGGAGGACCACAAGTTGTACAGCCTGTTGTAGAGGTAAACTAGAAAATCTGAAGGTTGGGGTTTGCAAAAAGGTCTGTAACCAAACTTGACCCGGACCTTTTGTAATGTTCCTCAATTCATTTTAGCAGTTTTTGTAGGGCTGTTGGCGAAAGAGCCACCTGCGGTCTAAGAGGTGCAGCCCAAAGTCTTTTCCTGGCTTCTCTCTTTTCTCTCCTCACATTCTGGACCAGGACGTGGAATCCAGTGGTGCTGTGCTGGTAGTGGTGGATTTGAGTCCAAGCACTGGGCTGGAAGAGGCTTGGAGCTCATACAGACCAGGTGTGGGCAGACGTCGGGCCTGAGGATGATCTTTCCTAGAACCCTGAGGTCCAGCGATGCAGCCAGGTGGAAAATAGTGGTTAGGAGGTGTTGTGGAACCAGATGTATAGTGGTGACTCAGAGCAGAGCCAGTTGGCTGTTGCACCTCGTGAACTATACAGCCTTTCATATACAAGCACAGACCTGCATCTCGGTTGTTACAAACCAGGGATTCTAACTTCTCTCATTCATAAATCTTTTAATTGATTGGTTTTTAATTGACGTTTTAGATCTGTTTGCTATCTGGTTTATGTGTTTTTGTTATGATAGATATTTGGAATGTGTAAGTTGCCTTGTGCTCTGAAAGGTGGGATGCGAAAGGTAGGATGCAATCTCATCTCATCTTTATTGCAGTCACAGACCAGCATAAAATTAACCAGTGCAGAGCCAACATAGACATCATGAACATCAATTAAGATAAGAAATAAAAAATAAAACCCACACCACCAATCAACCCATACTTAATACTATAAAATCTAAGCTAAGACTTTTTTCTGAATTAGAATGTTAAATAAATCTATAACCTATAATAACTATTAATAATAATAAATATATAAGAATTAAAATCAACTATCCTAACAAACCATGAGATGGGCAGCCCGACGTACATCTGGAGCCAACGTACAGGGTCCGAGGGGAGGCAGAGTAAGGAGTGCGGTAAGGACTCCACTCTGGCGGCCCTTACTGTCCGGATGTCGGAAACACGCTTTACACCCGTCGCCTGCAGAGCGCGCACTCTGCAGGTGATTTTTTGTGCAGGATTGTGCAGTAAATGTATGTACACATTCCCTCAAAGATTTCCTATACCAAATTAGAAAGTCCACAATTTACCATCTTCCTTCGGATATTTATCGCATCCGCAAAGAATTTAGCAACACTGTATGTAACAGTAGAGTTGGAATATGATAGAAGCAAAAATCTATAGTATTGGCTTGTATGGCCCGGTAGTCTAACTAGCAATGGATTACGCATGCAAGCATAAATAAAATAATTAATTTGGCATTGGGTGGGAAAGTAAGTTTGTTGTTGTCAAACAGGAGTCAGAAGCCCTTGCCGTTCTAGTTCTACTTCATATCACCCAATGATTCACCAGCAGATCCTGCTCTGCCTTCCTCCCACCCCTGAGATAGGCCACGGTTTTCTTGTACGTCGCATCAGCACATCTCTGGAGCATGTCTCCTCTCTCTCGTATGCAACTGAGATGTCAGAGTTGGTGCTCTAGGGATTGATTTATGCTACATTTTTATGCTGCCTTAGCAGAAAGTGCTATCGATTCTGGTCTTAAAATAGTGCAGTGTCTTTCTTAACATGTAGAAAGTCACAGGCAGTTGTTAGGATGTTGCCCTCTGTTCCCATAACTCCAAATTCTGCTCCAGTATTACTCAATTAAATTATGGGATGGTTGAGCCCTGCCTCAGACCTGTCGATCTGGGCAGTGGTTGGTCCTGGCACCTGCCACTCCTGGTGGTGGCTGGCTGGCTGGTTTCCCATAAGTATGACCTTGTGAGAGTGAACATGATGAAAACCATGGAAGCCTTGTCATGGAAAGTGGCATCTCTCATTGGGGTTTTTCCTCAGCCCTTGTCGGCCCCAGAGAAAGGTACACGGGGGAGGGAAGAGGCAAAAGCTTCGAAGACTAGTTGGAGCAGTCAGAACGCTACCCACGGAAGCTCTTCTGTGTTCAACCGGAGCAGAAAGTTGCTTGTAGTGCAACTGGGAGATTGTCATCTAGTTCCTCTTCACCTTCCCGCCACAATTTTCCCACAGTTTTCCCAAGTTCAGGGCATTTCCTGTAGTGCTGAGTTCCCCTGAGGTGAATGACTCATAATTGTTGGCTAATCCTGTACCTTACGTTCAGGGTATTAATGCAGTGCCGTGATTACACTTCCAATGACGGTATATTTTTATTCCTACGTGTCGCTTAAAAAACCTTTGCTCCCTTTCCTCTGTTTCCCTGCTGTGTGCCTCGCTCCTCAAGTAGTCCTCAGTGGCTTAGGACTGGGCTATCTTGGGGACCACCTGCTCCTGATGAACCTGTTTGCCTGTGGAGCTCTCCCTCTGGGATCTTGCCTTTTATTGTCCATATGATGTGCTGTGATTTTCATCTGTTAACGTTTTTATTGTAAGATTATGTTTTCTTAGCTACCTTTGCACCTTTTTGACTGGAAAGATGGGGTGCAGGTGTATTACATAAATAGCTTCTGAAATGCCAAAGGAAGAACAAACTGTTCTCTCTTACGTTCTTGTCAGTTTTGCTGATTAGCAACCCTACATGTTGATTAGCAACCCTATGCATGTCTACTCAGAAGTAAGTCCCATCATAGTCAATGGAACTTACTCCCAGGTAAGTGTGGATAGGATTACAATCTAAGTTGATGAAGGTCAAATGACCTCAGTTTGCAAAAGGGCATCCAAGAGGGATCTCTCAATATGTGACACTGATTGCAAAATACAGTATTTGCAGGAGTTTAAAAGCCTTTCATACCAAGATGACCTAGACGAGCTTTGATTTCTACCCTTTCTAGCTTAAAGCAAAAACAGCATCTGTGAAATCTTGAGATGTTGGGGGGAGTTCTAATCTTGGAGAATTATGAATTGACATACAGTGGGGTAGTCAACCTTTTCAGTTACCCCTAACCCCAATATTTAACATCGGGCCCACTTCTATTTTTTTTTTACTGTTTATATTTGTCTGTCTTCTATTTGTGTTGTGTGTTTGTTTTCTGGGGAGGAGCTGTTGATTTGTGGTAGAGCACATGCTTTGCATGTAGAAGGTCCCAGGCTTGGTCGCTGGTGGCATCTCTCGATAGGGCTGGGAAAGTCTGAAAACTTGGAGAGTTATTGCTACAGTGACTATGTAGACAATATTGAACTACTTGGGCCAATAGCCTGACTCAGTATCACACAGTTCCATATGTTCTGTCGGTCCTCCTCCTATGCTAAAAACTTTGAAAAAAAAATGGTGGTATGGCCCTACTTAGATTTTGGCCTGTGCTCTTGAATTGTAACCCAACCACACAGATCAAGAGTCTTAAGAAGTAGCTGCTAAACTTTTAGTTTAATTTTGGAGGAACTCCACTTCTGAGGATCTTCATCTCATGGTTGATGTAGATTTCCACTTTCTCTCCTGTGCAGTGTTTCTGGTGTCCCCTTCGCTCTAGTAACATGAGACTGTAGAAGTGTCAGTGTTCAGAAAATCTTTTCCTGGACTCAAAATGGATTCCAACTGGCTGGCAGCTTCTCCTTTCTGTCGGTATTGCTTCCTAACTATAATCAGTATCTTCCCTGTTCCCTTGTTGATGATGAAGCACTTAGAAGGCATGAAAGACTACAGTACAAAATATTAAACTAACAAGACCTTCTAATCACTGCTGTTGTCTTCCCTGTTGCCTTGATTTGTGGTGTACCTCTACCTTGAGGAACAATGGGTGTTGTAATTGTATTCATAAAATGGATATGTGTGGATACTCATGTGGGCAGTCTTGAGCTGGCGACCTGAGGGATGACATATGGAGGTTCAGCTACATGGTATCACCCAGCTGTGGTCAAAGGAAGTATCTGCAGTGCACTGGCATCGCTTGAGGTGGGGCGGAAAGCTAAGTTCTGCAGCTTTCCACCCCACCGTTACTCTCCGGTACAGGGCGCCCTGCCCCCTCGTCGTAGGAGCCCGTCAGCGGAGAGAAAGCAACATGCAGGGACTCTCCTGCACGTTGCTTTCTCTCCGCTGATGGGCTCCTATGACGAGGGGGCGGGGCGCCTCTTGCAGGAGAGTAACGGTGGGGTGGAAAGCTGCAGAACTTAGCTTTCCGCCCCACCTCGAGCAACACCAGTACTGCAGTATGACAAGTCCAGGAAGCCAACGTAGGTCAGGAAGCCAATGTAGGTCAGGTGTTACTTTCTGACCTAATAAAAGCTTCCACATCAGCCTTTCCCGCTGGTCTAAGCAAGTCGGAGACCTGGCTTTGCTGACTGCATAGTGCCTTTACCTTTTTTGCCCTGTTCTCGGCTACACAGTCAAGCCTGACTAAAGTCGGAATTGACGCATGCCAATTTGCCACCCTGCTCAACCTGCCAATTGATGCCACTGCCTCAGTGGGCCTGGACTGTGGTGATGACGCGTCCTCATTTGTATGCAGGAGGTCAGATTAAATCAAGCGGCATCTGTATTAAATCTCCTCCTGATTTAATCTGACCTCTTTCATGCAGATATGTTATCGCCCCACTTCATATAGTATACTGAACCAGGGAAGACTAGTAAGTTTTAAGAAGTCTGGGGTGAATCCCACAATTTATTTGATACTGAGCAAGGTGATTGGCATTAATGCGACAGTGGGTTTCACCAGAGTCAATCTAGTGCATGTCTTCCCCCCCCTTCCCCACTCCGTTTTTCATTCTTCTTGCTTGGGTGGGGAAGGGTGATGGTGGTGGGACTTCGAATTAAGAAGATAGGGTTGAAAAACCAAGCCCCATTTGAAATGTTTGACATGACACTGGCATTTCAATGGGACTTGAACAGAAGAACTTTCTGGCAGACAGAGACAGACTAATGAACGGAAGGAAGAGATGCCACTTCCCACAGCAAAATATGTTGGACTAGCCCTGATCCCAGCCGGTTATAGAAAGAGCTGCTTTTGTTTTTGATAAGATATGAGACTGCCTGAGTCAGACTCTTGGTCCATCTAGTCTGGTATTGCCCACTCTGATTGGCAGTGGCTCTCCAAGGGGTCGTTCTCAGTCTCTGCTACCTGATCCTTTTAGCTGCAGATGTCAGGAACTGAACCTGGGACCTTCTCCCTTCAAAACATATGCTCTGCCATTAAACTATGACCCCTCTCCTGCACTTCCCTGCTCCTAGAAACCCCATTCCCAAGCACAGTGGACCTGGGATAGCTGTTTTTATGACAAGGCCCCCAAAGGGAAAAATCGGAGCAGAGGAGAAAGGCGTGCGGAATCGGATGCAGTTGTTTTGGAGACATAAATGCAGGCATACCTTTTTCCTTCGGCTTTGGCTTTACTTGTAGACAAGTCCTGACTTATGAAATCTCAACTTGTCAGGGGCGTCACAGGTTGCATGGATTTTCCTTCCTTGTGTGACTTTTGGAGGTTTAAGTGTTTTCTCATTCTGTGTGGGTGGAATGAGGTAGGTAAATAGCTGTCCAGCTCTTGAGAGTCTTGACAAGAAACACAGAAGAATGAAGCTTGAATGTTTCTCCTCATGCAGGAGGTGGAGCAATGGCCTGGCCTGCTACCATAAGCAGCATTCCTCATTCTTCAACTTGTCTTTTATCCAGACTGTTTGCCTTGGCTGATGTCAACTGGGAGACAATTGGTGTCGGACTGCGTTTCAGCTGAACTTCAGGAGATGCATTCAGGACAAAAATTGGGACGTTGTCGCAGTGATCCTTGCTCACTTTTAAAAAGTTGTCTTTTGTTGCCAGCTCATTTTTCCGTGCCAGGAAGGCAGCTTAAATGTGCTCCTTTTTGTGTGTGTTTTTACTCTTGGGTGTGTGAGCACCTGATCTATTTGCCCAACATACTAATGGATTTTGAAGTGGCTCTTCTTGCACCTTGGGTAAATGTTGTGTTTAACTTAGCATTGCATATGTCCTGGACAAGTGCTTAGTTTTCTCAAACAGAAATAGCTCCTTTTAAAATGGTTATAAGGTGGGGTGTGTATATAGCTGTAATTCAAGGGTTTGTGTTAATTGTAGTTTGAGCTCAGAATTGTGACTTGGGCCCCAGACGTACAGGCCAACCATGGTTTGTGTAGTTTTCCCTCTTCTCTGAGAATCCTCAAACTGCAGCCTCTGAAGGAGGAGCCAAGTCCCAGATTGTGGTTTGTCACTTCAGAGTTAACATCAAACCGCAGGTTGCCCAAACTGTTTACAAACCATCATCAAACTACGGTTTCGTATCTTGGGGTAGCAGCACCCAGAGTGTAGGGTCTCCTCCCTACTGAAGCTGCCAAGTCCCCTGAAAAGTGACTACTGAAGGTCTGGGGACCCTCAGCAGCAGTATGAGATGCAGCATTGGGAGGGGAAATACTGTATCCTAGGGGTTCTCAACCCCTTCCCGGCTGAGTATCACCTCCAGCACCACTCTCCTGCTGCGTACCACTGGAAGTGACTGGTGATGACATCATCACCAGTTACTTCTGGGGTTTCGGAGGCCAGAAAACACGGGTAGGAGGCCCTGGGCAGGTGGGAGGGTCCTCCTCAGCATTTCCGAGAGGCTCGGCCAAAGGCAGGAGCCACTTGAGAGTGAAAACGCGCTGCCGAAAACGCTGCACCGAAGTGCCTGCTTGTTCTTGCCTGCACCACCTAGTGGTTCAATGCAGTATATACAGTAAGCAATAAGGAACAGTATAGCAACTGGGAGAGATCAGAAAGGCAGATAAGAGACCTCCTAGCAGCTGATTACTGTTCCAAGCATCTGTACTGGAGCAACAATTAGCAACACTGAATTGTAAGACATGGGAGATTGGAAAACTGGATAAGGACCAGCCTGCCGCCGTACCACAGATTGGGAACGTTTGACCTAGGTCTTTTAGATTGTTGGCTTTGAGCTGGAATTTTATCTGTTGGTCTGATGTTGTTGCGTTGTTTGGTGTGGTAGTTTTATATTGCCATGCCTTTTATTGTGCGCTGCTCTGAGAGCTTTGGCTGAAAATCAGCTAATAAATACCACAAATATGTGAATCTCTGAATCACATTAACCAGTTTTCCTAACAGAGTAATCCTATGCATGGCTACTCAGAAGTATGTTCTATTGAGTTCAATGTGGCTTACTCCCAGGTAATATAGCAGGGGTGGCTAAACGTGCTTAATGTAAGAGCCACATACGATAAATTTCAGGTGTTGAGAGCTGCAATATTTAAGAAGCATTTAAATTCTTAAATATATTTACTCACCATAAACATTAAACTTATGTTTTAATTCAGTGGACTCTGTTTATACTTGGAAAATAATTATAAAGCTTGAAAATTTCTTATTTACCTGTATATTAATTGTGATGCAAAAAAGGAGATCAGCCAACATATTTCCGAGAGCCACACGTTATCTGTCAAAGAGCCGCATGTGGCTCAGGAGCCGCAGTTTGGCCACCCCTGTAATATAGGATTGTAGCCCAAGTTTCTTTTTCGTTTTATAAATGAAGCGCAGAGAGCTGTAGAGCTGCTAATTCACACAACCCGGCATTTTGGGTTGAGGGGCTCTCTCTCCTGTATCCCCCCATTGGTGCTTCTGCTGCTGGAGCATCATTTGTTTCTATAGGCAGCTGATTCTGAGCAACCGCAGAGCTTGAAGGAAGCGTTATTGCTTTAACATGCACTCGAATGTTATTGGCAAGAACAGAGCAGGCACAGAGCAGAAATAAGTTTCTGAAGTCCATTTGCGATGCTCTGATTTATGGACTTATGTTGCCAACCAAATATTTAGGTTGAGCACAGAACTTGTGCAGTTGCAGTGCTGGAGACATTAGCCATCCCCCTCACGGAAGCACCCACTCTCTCCAGTTGTGTATAGTTGGGAGAAGACGGATGTTTTCCGCATGAGGTATCCCTCAAGTATTTTGCAGTTACAAAGGGAAGGAGAACCTCAGCACAAATCGGCACCTTTCAAAGTGTACCCTCCGTGGGGAAGCTTTCTACATAGTCTGCCTGCGAAGGAGTCTCTGCGTGTTGCAGAGGCGGCTCCTGGGGCGCAATATCAGTTCTCAGAGTCACAACCTCGCAGTCTAACCTACTGCACAGGTTTGTCGTGAGGAGGATAAACTGTGGTATGGCAAAAAAGCAAGATGGTGTGTAGTGGTTAGAGTTTTGGACATAAACTGGGGAGGCCTAGGTTCAACTTCCTTCCTTCCTTCCTTCCTTCCTTCCTTCCTTCCTTCCTTCCTTCCTTCCTTCCTTCCTTCCTTCCTTCCTTCCTTCCCACTTGTACACATGCTTGCATGCACACGCACGCACGCACGCATACACGACATGCACTGGGTGATCTTGGCTACTCACCATCTTTCAGTCTTCCTTAAGGCTGATCTACACGACAGCGTCGCGGCTCCGCCGTCGCCTCTGCCTGGCGCCTCCGTGCTGGAAGCGGGGGGAGTGTCTTCAAGCCTGTTACCCCTCATGTTGTCCCGCCTTCCTAAGAAAGCGCAGTTGTGATTGGTTAAACTCTTCCCCCCCCTCTCTGTGATTGGTAGGCTGCAGCAGCTCTGCGAGCCACTTCCAAGCTCTGCCGTACGCCCCCTAAAAAATAGAGCACTCGACTTGGAGTACGCGGCAGTGGGGCGGAGGTCCGGCGGCTCCGCCGGATTACAAAAACGCTCCGCGACGCTGTCGTGTAGATCAGCCTTTTATCCCATGGGGTTGTTGTAAGGATGAAAGGGGAGGACCATGTATGCTGCCCTGAGCTCTTGGGTGGAAGGATGGGATAAAAATGTAGTAATTTTAAATACTAAATACCTTTGTATAAGCTGCCCTGTGGTTGTTGAAGGGAGGGGAGGGTACAAGCGTGATAAATACATTTTTCAGTGGCTCAAGTTTCTCCCTTGAGAAACTCCATTTCAATAAAAAGTCTACTGTTGCAAGCAAGGAACTCCTCTTCATTATGATCATGAGAAATATCTCCTGCATAATGTTTATTCCACAAACACTGTTGAAAATGTCAGCTGACATCTGCAAGAGAGGGAAGGAAAATACTGGGACAGCATGATGACAAACTGAAACATCAGTGCTAATGTCTGTTTGCCAGTAGCCACTTGCCTGTGGCAAAGAATTGCCTCCAGGCAGGGGAAAGTTTATAAACTGGAAAGAAGGTGACACCCCCCCCCCCCCGCGCCCCTTTCAGGCTATATATATATATATATATATATATATATATATATATATATATATATATAAGGTGCTAGGCCAACAAGGTGCACTTTATAAAGTCATTTTTCAAGCATGTGGTTGTCTTAATGAGAGGAATTTATCCAGCAGTTAGCTGGAGACAAAACTCCTTCTACTATACCATTTGTAGAGGAACTGTGACGCCAAATGTGACAGCTTCTCTAATACTTAACATTTGTATAGTGCAGTGGTTCCCAAATGTTTCAGCACCGCGACCCACCTTGTCCTCTCCGGCGGGAACTGTGACGCCAAATGTGACAGCTTCTCTAATACTTAACATTTGTATAGTGCAGTGGTTCCCAAATGTTTCAGCACCGCGACCCACCTTGTCCTCTCCGGCGGGTTGCAATGTGATGCGCTGTGGGGCAGCCAGACCATATGGGGGGGTTTTGGAGGCCTCTTCTGGCCAGTGACCCACTCTACCGGCCTCCGTGGGCCTCAGGATAGCCTGCAGAAGCGCCTGGAAGCTACTTCCGGTTTTCGGAAGCAAACCAGAAGTTGCGCCTGAAAACTAGAAGCAGCTTCCGGATGCTTCTGCGGGCCATTCTGAGGCCCACAGAGGCCGGTAGAGTGGGTCGCAGGCCCGGAAGAGGCTTCTGGGCCCTCCCAATGCTTCCAGGATTGACTCTGATTTGGAGCCACATAGAGGCAAGGACGGACCCAGACGACCTCGGCATCTGGCCGCAACCCACACTTTGAGAAGCCCTGGCATAGTGCCTTTGAGTGTTCAGAGCACTTTCCATTAATTAACTTGTTGTAATCCAGTAGGTTGTAGTGTTAAAAATTGAATGTGGACCAGGAAGACCTGAGTTCAAATCCTTGCTCAGCCATGAAGGTTACTGGGAGATCTTGGACCAGTCATTATCTTTCAACATAATCTGCTTTAAAGGGTTGTTGTGAGGATAAAAAGGAGGAGAAGGAACCACTGCCCTGAGCTCTTTGGAGGAAGGGCAGTATATAGATGTGAAAAAGAACTATTTATACGGCATCATCAGTGTGTATGGTGCTTTTACAATGGATGAGAGGGCAGGTCCCTGTCCCCAAGGGGCTTATAGTCCATTGAGAGAGACAGCAGAGGAGTGGGGGCAAGGGTAGATGTGACGTTGCAGTAGTTACAACTACAACATAGTGAGATAAAGAGACTGGGGGCTGTGCCAAATGCTTCACTTGACAGATTAGTTTTGAGGAGGGATAGGAAGGAAGGAAGGAAGGAAGGAAGGAAGGGAGTATTATTCTTCCCATATTGCAGCTGGGGGGTTCAGAGAGTGCGGCTTGCCTAAGGCCACCTAGCAAGGTCATGGCAAAGGTGAGATCTGCGTGGAAGAAATCCTGATTCACAGTTTTATCTCATAGCTACTGTGTGCTACATCAGCTTGTGAATATGGTATAGTAGAAGCAGGTGCAAGGACTTAGTGAAGTACTGTATAATGACACCTCACTGGCCTTGTCTCTTGCCTCTTAAATTTTATTTTTTCTACTTGTATGCCACTTGTCACACGCCAAAGTGACTGCTACATCAGTTAAATGCACAAAAAACATTAGTAGAAACAGCACCCCCCCTAATTAATACAGTTGTCTTTTCTGCTTTAACCCCCCCCGCTTTTAAAACTCCTGCCCTTCCTCCAAGGGCCTCAGAACAGCATCTGTGCCCCCCCTTCTTTTATTTCCCACACAACCCCACTGTGAGTTTTAGTTTGGAGAGATTGACTCGCCCCTGGCCACCCAGTCACCTTCAGGACTGTGAGGATTTGTCCCCGCGTCTTCCTGCCTTTGACCCATCGCTCGTTGTTGCCTCCTTTTTTGTTCCCTGTGGTGTAGTTGTGCAGCAAATAGGTAATGTTGGTATACGTGGGCAAACTGACTAGCACATTGTCGGCAAGTCATGTTTGTCCACACGTGTGCAACTGTGCTAATATGCACAAGACAGACAAGGTGCTTGTCTTTCTCGGGAGGACTGAGCAGCTGCCTGTGTTTCAGCTCTGAGGCCGGTCCACCGATCTTTACATCCCACCTCCGTATTTCTGGGGGTGGAGCAAAGGGAACCCATTGGATACTGTCCTACTTCAGAGCCCTAAAGGCACCGGCGCCCTGCCCTGCCCGGAATATTGTCAGCTTGCCAAAAGAGACAAGGCAGCACCTGTTGTGGTCACTTCCTATTGTTGCCAGAGAGCCCTGCCGTTGATCTCCTCGGTGCGATGGAGAGAAAGCGAAGCACCTGTCGCACTCACGACTCTCTTCGGACTAACCAGGCCTGCAGAATGGTTCCTGCAATGGGGACCTTTGGGGAGGCACCTCGTTTTCTCTGGCAGCTTCTCTAGAGGAGCCTGGCTCTGGTTATCATCAGTGTGGTCCTGGCTGTGGCCTTCTCCACATCCTGTTTTCAAGGCAGGAGAGTTTAGCCAACAATGCCGTTGTAATTATTTGTTCTGGTCTTAGGATTGACATACAAGGGGGTGAAAGATACTATGCTGCAGCTCCAACTGGGTTTGCCTCTCAGCCTGACAATGGAAGAAAGAAACCAGCTGTTCTCTTGTACTGAACTTCCACACCCAGAGATGCACAGATAACTCCCCCCCCCAGTGAGGCCTCTGCCCCAGGAAAGGGTTCGGGGGGGGCAGTGGGCAGAGGCTCCCCATGGCCTTGTCCTGCCCAGTCTCGGCCCTGATTTCCCGTATGGTCCTTCTTGTGGCTTTTGCTTTTCCAACTTGGCCATCTCCGTTCTCAGCAGAGGGACCCATTTCCGAAAGAAAAGGTGTGGAAAAGAGTAAGCAAAAGAATCAAGGGACTGGAGCACCTTCCATACAAGGAAAAACGAACTTACTTGCAGCTATTAAGTTTACAAAAAAGGGGGGACATGGTAGAGGTATATACAATTATGCGTGGCTTGGAGAAAGTGGACATGATAAAGAACCTGACAGGGGCCTCTTACTTCCTCTCGCGTTCTCTCATCTTTCACCCAAACTGGCCAACGCTCCAGCCTGGGGTCCCCTCTCTCAGCTGTGCTGAATTTGTCAACAGGGGTTCACAGGTGGGGGGGGCCTGCAACGAAACTTGGCAGCAGCATACCCCCAATGGCTGCGTTCCTCTTTGGGACCCTGACCTGCCTGGGACTGGAGCCCCTCGCACGTGTGGGGCTCACCGAGGAGGCCTTTTTTTTTTTTTCTCCAGCACTGTCCTGTAAAGGACTTGTGTTCGTGGCTGCCTGAACCTCAGCACTTTGTGCTGGGCTGGTTCGGATGATGCTTTTTTGTCCCAACTGGCCCTCTACATGGTGGTGAATGTGTGTGCTCATGACATCTGTACACCCTGACCCCTACCCTCGCTACTGGGTGGGTTTGTCTAATTGTGCGTGCGTGCGGAGAATTTGTCCAAAGCGTCCACTACATGTGCGCCTAGTACTTCTTCTGAAGTAGTGTTTTTCAATCTCACGGGGCCTGTTTGGACAAACCTTCGTCGAAACCAGTCCTCTGTAGCAGCCCTCCGGGAAGGCAGTGTATGACATGAGGAGGACAGTTTCTTAACCTTGTGATGACCATCCTCTTCCCCCCCCCCCCAAAAAAAAATTTTTTTTACCTCCACAATACTACAATTGGGCTAATTCCCTCTCTTTCCCCCTCTTCTTCAACCTCAGTATTCCATGCTAAACTGCTCTTAACCCTATGCTGACTTATTGGACTCGTATAGTCTGCGCACAATGAGTTCTGTTTATTTTTCCTCCTTGCAGAAGCAAGAGCTGCCCCATAGAAAACAATGGGGAGATCCAGAATCTTCGCATAACTGTGAAACAGCAGTGTGCCAACCCCCCTCCTCCCAGTTCCTGTCTGGTGTTCAGTACAGGTATCCCCCACTTTTTTACAGTCCACTCTTTTGACGCATTTCAATTATACCCGGAAGTCATTCATTCCACTCTTTCAACCTATTTCGTCATGTTTGCTTAACAGACCAGGTGCTGCCTTTTCTCTCTCAATCGTCGACTCGCTGGCATCTTTTCGTGCAGTCTATAGTGCTTATCATACAGTGCAGATTTGTGCTTATAATATTCATTTATATTTGGTGTGTATAGTGTGTTTAGGCTTTCGCACGCCTTCACAAGTGATATTGATATTTTTCGGCCGCCGTTTTGCATATGTAAGCTAAAAATAGACTGGGTTCCATATTTTGACGGTTCTCGCCAGGGCTTCAGTCCCTAACCATTTGAATAAGCGGGGGATGTCTGTATGAACCTGGAAGTTGCCTGTTCTGACAATGCCATAAGCTACTGTAGTAACTCTGTGCCCTTATCTCTATGCCCTGAACATTTTGTGGGCTCTGGGCATTCACAGGACTGCCTTTTGGGTTTTTAAAAATTTCCTTGTTTCTTTAAATTCACAAGCATTTGTACTTGTCCCCTGAAATGTGCAGAAACTTCTTCTTGCAGCACCCGAAGGGCCCTGCTGGATGTGTTCCCAACATTTCCTTTGTATCCAAAACGATAGTTTGCTGTTGGAGGGAATGATGTTCAGATTAGGCAAGTGAGGAAGAGCTTCCTTGCTTTAGCCTCTTAACCAGACTGGCTGGCTGTAGTTGTTCGATCGTTAAGTCGTGTCCGACCCTTCGTGATCCCATGAACCATATCCCGCCAGGCCTTCCTGTCCTCCACTATCTTCCTGAGTTCGCTCATTTTCATCCTAACCATCTCATCCTTTGCCTTCCCCTTCTCCTTTTTGCCTTCAATCTTTCCCAGCATCAGAGTCTTCTCCAGAGAGTCCTTTCTTCACATTAGGAGTTGTTGTGTACTTCATGCTAATGCTTTTGATGATTAACGTTTAGCAACTGTTTATAAACATTTGCAAGAAGTACAATTCATGCAGATTTTAGGATAATATGCAAATCTGCTTGAATTCTATGTTTGTTATAAGCTCTGCGGGTAGATTTCCTTTGTGACTGTGGAGTTCCAACCTGGGCAGAGTTAGTGCTCTTCTCTTCTTTCTCTCTCTTCCTCCCCCCCCCCCAATCTCCTCCCCTTTCCCCTCAGGCTGAAGTGGTGGTGGTTGATTTTGTTGATTGTAGTTTGAGTTCTTGAAATACGTTGTTTACATGAAGTTTGTCTTCCTTCTGAAATCTGGTTTGACCAGCTCGCTGTGACCTCCTTTAAAACTAGCTGTTGCTGTGGCTGTTTCATAACCTTGTATATCAGGGATGAGGGTCATTTTGTGTGTTGAGCCAGCTTGCAAAATTGGCCACTTTGCCGGGTTATCTACGCTTCCTGGTGAGGAACTTGACAAACCCACTGCTACGAGGGGCGCAGAATCATGTGGTTCTGATTAGCCTTTGATTGTCACTTCAGGCTGTCCATGCTGGAATGTTTCGTGTGTGTGTGTGTGTGTGTGTGTGTGTGTGTGTGTGTGTTCTATAGATGTTTCAGAGGGGCTAACAAAGTTAAATCCATCAAAATACAGCATTGAGAGACTAATGAATATCTCTGTAAAGCATGGAACCCAGAAGCCATGTGGCACGGCCATTGTTTGAGAGCGAGAGCTTGCTTGAACGAAGACGTCTTAACGGGGTGCACCTGAATGCAAACTGGGAAGGAGCCCAGTGGGTCTTCTCTGGGAGGGGCTGTAGCTCAGCGTTGAGCTCTGAGAAAGCATTGGGATGTGGGGGGCAGAGGGGCAGGGAGTACAACAGTATGCTGCCAGTTCACTTTGAATGGGGAACAAACTACTGGGGGCTGGGAAGAGGTGCTTTTGAGAGGGCTCCTTTCTCCCCTGCTCGCTGTTTGAGGATGAGGGCTGGTGAGGGGGAAGAGTGCAATACGTGTGTGTGTGTGTGTGTGTGTGTGTGTGTGTGTGTGTGTGTGTGTAAAAATTCAGGTACTGAGTGAGAGCAAGGGGGGAACATGGGGAAGAGAGACGGTGTGAGTGGCGGGATATGAGAGAAACATGGGGTAAGAGAGCAGGTGTGGGGGGAGAGAAAGAGGGAGGGATCCCGTCATCTGTTGGGTCCTTCTGCACTGTACTGCTAATCTTCATGGGTCGCTTGTTCTAACTAGTAAAACTGTTATTCTTCTGGAGCCTTTCGCATGTATGTATGCAGCATGTCCTCCCTTTTTCCTTTCATGTGAAGCTTAAAAAATACATGGACTGATGTTTTGCTTTTTTAAAATGGTTAAAGAATCTTGAGAGATTTAGGATACACGGGTAGAGAAGCCATGTATAAATAAAATACACGTTTTGCATTCAGATAATTTCCCTCTTTTAGCTGTGAAAGCTGCGTGGAGTTGTTGTTTGTTCGAGGGGCTGGGAACTGCCAAGAGTGTGACACCCCTTTGCGGAAGAGCAATTTCAGAGTACAACTCTTTGAAGACCCGGCTGTTGACAAGGAAGTGGAAATCCGGAAGAAGGTGTTGAAAATGTGAGTGTCGGAAGCCCCCCAATAAGATAGGCCTCAACTGTTTCATTCTTCAAGGATGCATTAGCTTTAGCTGTATTTGTGGAAGGGGCCATTCATTTTAAATCATACACAAAACTTATAATTTTGGATAACTAGATATTCAATCTTTTCTGTTTGTTGCAAATTTTTCAGAATAAACATGCCTTGGATCAAAGTAATAGCTGCTGGAGCTTGGTGGGAACCTTCTCCCCCCCCCACTTTTTTCAGCTTTTTTTCAGCTTCTTTCCACATTGTTAAATCCCACTGGACTCCATGGGACTTTGTTCAGAGTAATCATGTTACCATCGCTCACACACACATGCTCTCTCTCTTTTCTTCCCCTCTTTGGAATTCAAATAGATTGTGCCACTCACTGTAACTGTTCTCCTGCCTGGCCACACCTGCCTTTGGCATGAAATGACCTCTCTAGGAATCCCTTCTCTATCTTATTAACCCCTGTATTGTCCAGGCAGCAAATGGAGTTATTCAAATAACAGAAGGGAGTGGCACATGCAGTTTTCTTCAGTGGGTTTTGGTTGGTTTTTTTTAAAATCCCTTTTTAAAGGTGCATTTTTTTCAGAGTTTTGAAAGTCTGCATAAATTGCATTCAGGTACCTTTCTGTTAGGGTGCCGCGGTGGCTCAGTGGTTAAGGTGCTGAACTGCAGACCGAAAGGTAGGCAGGACAGCAGATTGAGATCCGAGTGCCGCTGAGCTACCGTCTTTGGCCCCAGTTCCTGCCAACCTAACAGTTCGAAAGCAAGAAATTGCAAGTAGATTAATAGGTACTGCCTTGGCGGGAAGTTAATAGCATTCTGTGTGCCTTGGTGTTGAGTCATGCCGGCCAGATGACCATGGAAGCATCTTCAGACATCGCTGTCTCTTCGGCTTTGAAACTGAGATGAGCACCGCCCCTAGAGTCGGTAACGACTGGCTTTTGCGCAAGGGGAACCTTACCTTCCTGTTGCTAACAGGTGGTCCTGTTTTGGCTACAGACTAAATACAAATATTGGTAACATGTGTTCAGTAACATGTGTTTTGATCCTGAGCTCTGGCTCCTCCCATAAATGTTTGTTCAGATCACACTCTTCTAAGGGATGTCATGTATGTCGGGTTCCTGTACTTAGGATCTCTGTCCTGGCTAACACTTGTTTTCCTTTGGGAAAACACTTTAACGGGCTGCTTAAATCAAAGTCTTTCAAGTGTTCAGGCATAGTCAGTTTAGAGAAACTTATGAGTATGTGTGGCCATACCTCCGTAGTATCTGTTTTGCATTCAGAGGGTCCCAGGTTCAGTCCCAGGTGTCTCCAGGTAGGACTGACAAAAACTTTGGAGAGCTGCCCACTGCTAGCCAGTGCTGACCATTCTGAGCTAACTGGACCAAGGACCAGAGGCAGCTTTCTGTGTTCCTCAGCATCGATAACGTAAGAAGTCATCTTGGTGTGGTTGTATGCAAATGTTCCTTTTTATCATCTCTTCTCCCAAAGATACAATAAACGAGAAGATGACTTTCCCAGTCCAAAGGATTACAACGATTTCCTGGAAGAAGTTGAGGAAATTGGTAAGGCCTAATGCTTGCATATTTGATGTATCGTAGGCTTTTTCTCCTGCGTGGCTTGTTGAGCGTTGAAGCTAAATTTCTTTTAACTGGACCCAATTGTGGTACCCAAATGTTATCTAATTTCTCCTTACCGTTTTAATCATGAGCGGCTCAACTGGAGGGCATATTGACGTAATAAATGTGTCTAGTTGTCAAGGCTGGGGTGGGGGGTGAGCAGGAATGTGTACAGTGGTTGAGGCCGAAAAGGAAAGTGCCATGTAAGAATGTTCTTGGTACTGCGAAAGGAGACAAAAAATCAACTAAAAAAGAAAAGGGGGGAAAAAAGAACAACATTCAGATTCTTAGCCTGCGCCTCTATTGGCTTTATTTACCGTGACAGAAGCCATATGGCCCCCCTTTCATCCTCCTGATTCTTCAAGTACAGTAGCTGGAAGAGCTTTGATGTGTTTGACCTTGTGTGCCATTTGGCAGTGTTTTTATGGTGCTAATGCAAAGGGAAGAAGGTTTAAGAGGAGGCCTCTCTCTCTTTCTCTCTCTCTCTCTCTCTCTCTCTCTCTCTCTCTGGATTTCAAGCTTACAGATGGTCTAGCCTAAGGGTGCTGACTTTTGAGGGGGACCCATCACAGAGGGGGGAGTGGTAGATTTGCTGAGGATATTGGAGAGAGGACATTTCATAAACCCACCCAGTGAGAGGAGCTGGACACCTTCTTAGGTGTGGTAGGATGTGGGCATGTGAGAACGTAAGATGAGAGTCCTGCTAGATCAGACCAGTTCATCACGCCCAGGCCTCTGTTTCTTCCATTAGCCAATGAGGCCTACAAACAGAGCATTGAAGACAGTACCACTCCCCAGCAACGGCTGGTCAGGGATTTTACTTCTGAACGTGGAGGTTCTGTGTAGCCATCACGACAAACTAGCTATCCTCCATGTGAATTTCTGATCTTCTCTGAAGCCCCTTCTAGGCTGGTGCCCATCCCCGGATCCCACAGCAGCAAATGAAATGAATAAAACCAGCTTTACATTTTGTGAAGGAATATTTTCTTTTGTCTGCCCTGAATCTCCTGTGCATCAATTTTATTGAATGATCCTGAGGTTTAGTGTTATGAGGACTTCAGAAAGTATTTCTTTATGCTATAAGCCTCTGTTCCGTGCCCACTTTAGACACCTTTTTCTAAATGTAAGAGCCTCAAATGCATTAGCCTTTTCTAATAGGGAAAGTGCTCTGAATCTATTTTTGGTTGTCCTTTTCTGCGCCTTTCTGGGGTGACCAGTACTATGCACAGGATTCTAAATGTGGCCACTTCCTGCAAGGTGGAGAGCTGGTTCAGTTGCTCAGGGACAGAGAGGGCAAGGGCTTCATGTTTGGGTGACAAGCGAGGTCCCTCTTGCATGGGAGACCAGCAAGTGAAAGTAGGTAGGACAGACTCTTGCACAACACCAGAACCAGGGGACATGCACTAAAATTGAGTGGAGGGAGAGTTAGAACAGACAAAAGAAAATATTTCTTTACCCAGCGTGTAATTCATCTGTGGAACTCCTTGCCACAGGATGTGGTGATGGCACCTGGCCTGGATGCCTTTAAAAGGGGTTTGGATAGATTCATGGAGGAAAAGACCATCACAGGTTACAAGCCATAAGCAACCTCCTGGTTTTAGAAGTGGGTTTTCTCTGTGCCAGGTGTAAGGGAGTGGCAGCAGGAAACAGGTTATCTTGTTGTCTTGTGTGCTCCCTGAGGCATCTGGTGGGGCCACTGTGTGATACAGGAAGCTGGACTAGATGGGCCTTTGGCCTGATCCAGAAGGGCTCTTCTTATGTTCTTATGACTAAGGTTGCTGAAGTTTTTAGTAGACTGGTCAATGCAAACTAGCAAATAGAAAGGGGCATCGGCCATCCGACAGCAGCTTGCTTGAGAAGCAAGTTGCTCCTACTCTGAGTCAGGCCAAATTTCAATGCTTTATAGGGCCAGTTGAAATCCTGAAACAGAATCTTGTTGTTGTCTTGTGTGCTCCCTGAGGTCTCTGGTGGGGCCACTGTGAGATACAGGCAGCTGGACTAGATGGGCCTTTGGCCGGATCCAGCAGGGCCCTTCTTATGTTCTTATGAAAACTGCTCAGTCCACGAACTGCAGTACCCCCTGCTGTCTGTCAGTCAGCACTGCTGGCCCCCAAGTGGGGTGGAGAGAAGGCCAGCGGCTCCCTCTTTTGGTGAGGTGGCCCAGAGAATAAGGTGACCAGGCCTCTGGTGTGAGACTCCTGGCGCCCTGTATTGGCTCAGGCTGCAGTGGAATAAGGAAAAATAGCCCAGCTCTTGAAACCTGGCCTGCTGTTTCTTACGGAGTTGTAACATTTGTTTTTCTCCTTAGCTCCACAGTGGCTTTTGTGAGACTCTCTTTTTTTTTTTTCTTTCATTTTCCTTTCTTCCCCCGAAGTCAGAAGCTTTTGTTGTTCTCTGCCTTTTCAGAAACTGAACTGGTATTCAAAGAGAACCAAACCTTTCAGGCTCTTAAAACAATGGGCTTTTTGTATTATATTTTGACAGATGTCTAAAGACAGGCCAACATGTAAACCAGCCAATGAGATATGGACGAGGCGATAAAAAACTAGCCACACACTAGCCGTATTCTGCTTCTTCTTTTCTCTCCCAGTCCCATAAGGCCTACAGGCAGGTTCGGATTGGAACTTAAATTACCGGTATACTTCACTCTGAAGTCTTTGGGAAATAGCCACCTGCTCTATGTGGACCACATTTTTCTTTCACAGACAGAACTGCTCAGCTCTCCTTCAAGGGCCCTTAGGCTTTATGGGAAAGGGTCTTTTCTAAGAGCTGGGCAGCTCAATTTTGCTCTAAAGATCCGCCCGCCCGCCGTATCCTGATCTCCGCCGCGGGCAGCCTGCAGCAGGCAGCCCGCTGCGGAAAGTCTGCTCGGGGAAGGGGATGCTTGCCCCTTCCCCGAGTGTAACTGCGGCTGGGGCCGATAGGCCTCCTCGGATTTCCGCCATCTATTTTGCTGGTGGAAGTTGGAGGAGGCCGTGTAACGGCTCAGCCGATCGGCTAGGGTCAGGATTTGGCCGAAGCTGGGCCTCCCCGATCAGCTGGGCCTGTCGGCCCCAGCCGTTTGCTCCTGGACTGCCCCCCCCACTGGATCCTCACCTGGTTCGGGCAGCAGGCAGGAGCTGGTCCGGGCGGCGGAGCAGGGCAGGCCGTCCTTGTGCCGTCCTTCCCTGCTCGCGAGTCGTTGCGAAAATGTTTTACGGCACTTTCGCGACGGCTTAGGGCGGCATAACACTCGTTCCGCCGCCCTATTTTAGGTCAGGATTGCGCCCTCAGAATGGTAGGACTGCCTCCCTGGTGAGATTTGTTGACACTGGTTAAATAGATAGATCTATCTATAAGTCAGGATGCCCTTTTCCTTGTGGACATTCGATGGCTGAAAACAGATATGTTAAGATGTTAGCTGGTTTCATTATTTTTCTTCTGGTTTTTTTCCCCTTGAGTTCTATTTTAAGAAAAAAAATGGTAAGCCTTTTCAAATGGGAAAGTCAGGGTAAAAATGTTTTAGCAAGTATTTTTAGATGGTTTTGGTGTAATTGAAATGTTTTTTGGTGATTTGATCAGAAAATGAATTGGGACCTGGTGAATGGTCCAGGAGCATCTGAAGCTTTAGCACTGCTGCTGCATCCAAGATAGGAACATTTCACTTTACATTGTCCTTGACTGAAGATGATCTTTGTTATGATTGCTTTCACTATTGAGCTTTGTTTCCTCCTCCTCCTCTCCCCATTGCTGTTTTCTGAAATGCTGGTTTAGTGTTCAACCTGACCAACAACGTTGATGTAGAGAATACAAGAAAGAAAATGGAGATGTACCAGAAGGAGAACAGAGAAGTCATTCAGAAAAATAAGATTAAACTGGTTAGTTGCTTTTTTAAAAAAATATTTCTTAATGGATTATTTGGAAAAAGGAAGTCGGGAACAAATATTTGTTGTTTTAAAATAATATTTTGCCAATCTATACCTAATCTATTGACTCTTTAGAATCAATTAAGAGGTTTTTTGGTATATCAAGAAGTGGTTGGAATAAAGGTCGTTTGAATAGTGATACAAGTAAAAGCATTATTTGACACTTTTATTCGTTCTTTATATACCACTTTTAATATGTGGTGTATTTTTGTGAGGAAAGTGAGTGGCCTTAAACATCCTATTCCCATGCTGGCTTAGAATGTCTGAAGCTAAACCCAAACATTATTCTACACAGATTTAGAAGAAAGAGTGCAATTCCCCTTGTATGTCTGAAACTACTGTGAGATGTAGGCCTAGTTCAGGGGTTCTCAACCAGTGGTACTTGTACCACCAGTGGAATTTCGGCTGACGCAGGCCCTCCCGCCTGCGTTTTCTGGCCTCCAAAAACCGGGAACTAACTGGCGATGATGTAATCGCCAGTCACTTCCAGTGGTACACAGCAGCAGAGTGGCGCCGGAGGTGGTACTCAGCTGGGAAGGGGTTGAGAACCCATGGCCTAGTTCATGCTAAGATGCCATAACGGTGCCTAGGCTGTATGACTGCAGGTAGGGGCTCACATGACTTAATGCTTCTCCAAGCAAACAATCCCTGCATGTGGAAGACTAGCATGTTGAGGAGAAGGCTAAGCTAGAACCCTTTCCCCTAACATACTACTTTTCCATGTGAATGGATTTTTGTGTGTGTGTTTGGGATGCTACTTACAGCCTGATCCTGCCTAAGATGTGTTGACTGGCCTAAAGTCCCCTTCCCCTGGTGTAGACCACAATGGGCCTCTGGAGCTGGTGCACGTATAAGACCAGCTGGAGTCCATATAAGGCCGGCCTGGCCTGGGAAGGGGCTTGGGATATTGGCGCAACCCTGTGTCAATATCCCCGCCCCCTCCCAGGCCGGGCTGGCCAATGGCTCCCTCCCCTACCACCTCAGTCCACCCTCCCCTCACCCCTGTGCCGGCCGGCATGGCCCTTACCTGGGTCGGCCAGTGCAGATCAGGTAGTCGGCAGAGTGAGCGGTGCTGGCCTCTGCACTGGCGCCACTGACTCTCTTGGTTTCGCGAATGTGCGTCACGACACTTTTGCAACACCATAGGCTGGTGCTGGAGTGGGAGCTCTGCCAGCCTAAAGTTAAGTAGAATTGCCCAGTGAATAATGTAAGTTCCTGCCAGCAGTCTGACGCTGTACAGCCTGAGCACAGCACTACCTCAGTGAGAACTGGACTCTAGCGATGCCTCCCAAATCCATGGTAAATCTGTCCAAGGTTTTAGATAGTGGTGCTTTTCCAGTTTTTCTGCTTTTAGAGATGCCCTTCTCTGGATTTGCTTTATCTCACACATCTTCATTGGCTCTGTTTTAGTCACGAGAGCAAGAGGAACTGGAAGAAGCTCTGGAGGTTGAACGGCAGGAGAATGAGCAAAGGCGTCTTTTTATACAAAAAGAGGAACAAATGCAACAGATTCTAAAAAGGAAGAACAAACAGGAACTTCTGGATAAACTGGTAGGTAGTGAGGAACATGGCTTTCCGAAGGTATCTCCATCACTTAGTTCCAGGGCTGATCTAGTCTTACTCCTATCTCTCACACCATGAAAGCTCAGTGCCAAAGGATTAGCTTTCTGCATCCATCTTCATCAGGGCCTCTCCTGGGTGCCTGCTCCTAGATAATTCTCCCTTTTTATGGATCAGTTACTGTAGATTAGAAAGTCTCAAACCATTCCACATTTGGCTTGAGTTCAGTTCAGGTTCATCAGTGTCTTTAAACAATTCCGAACTTTAAAATGTGATTCACAGCCCATTCCAACCCAACTCCTCCGCAAGTCTGGCATAAGAGTGGCCTAAGTTCAGCATAAGTTCGACATAAGTTATGTCTGAGTTATGTCAGAGTTATGCCTGAGTTAGGCAGGCTGCAGTTTCTGTGGCCCAGCACCACCCCAGGATCCAGGCAACACTTACCTCCCAGGCAGGCAGGCTCTCCAGGCTCGGTGTCTGGCTCGGGCATGTGCAGGCCTCTGTCTGCATGTGTCAGCGTCCATCCATGGCAGCTGCCACAGGGTCTGTCACAGCCCAGTCGCAAAGGGGCCGGCCGCAGGCATGGGGGAAGTGCCAGTCATGTGGTGGGCGCAGGGCAGGTGACAGGTGAGCGAGGTCCCCTTGCCAGCCACCACAGGGCACCCTGTGCATCAGCCACCTGCTGCAGGGGAGAGTGGCCGTCCCCCCCCTCCTGCAGAAGGCGATGCCACCCCCATGCCACGTTGAGGCTGCACGTGGGAGTCATGGGGGGGAGCGGGGGAGGGAAGGGTAGGAGGGGGGTGGGAACGTCACACAAAAGGGGGGTCGCATGATGTCTGGAACTGCCTCTGACATGACTTGCAGGTGCGCTGCCTGAAGCCCTGGGCCTCCAGGGCCGGGGCAATGCCCACAAAGAAGGCATCCTGGCGTGCTTTCTGCTCTGTGCCCCGGCCAAGACCGAGCTAAGCAAGCAGTTATCAGACAACACATTGGTAAAGAGGCATTTCAGAGAAGGCTAAGCAGGCAGACATGAGAGGGCACATTGGTAAAGAGGCATTTCAGAGAAGGCTAAGCAGGCAGACATGAGAGGGCACATTGGTAAAGAGGCATTTCAGAGAAGGCAATGCAGGCAGACATGAGAGGGCACATTGGTAAAGAGGCATATCTCATATATTTCTATATGCAAAGAGGCAGAAGTCAGACCACATGTCAGCACGAACCCTGCTCTTACCTGCTGGTGTTGTTGCCTGTGGGGGGGGGGAGAGGCTGGGAGAAAGACATGGGTTAGCAAATGGTAGCATGGAGGCAGCTGCCCAGGCACAGCTGTAAACAGTTTGGCCACAGCCAGAACAGCCCTCTCTGCCCTTGAGGGGGGGAGAGAGGAGAAGAGAAAAGAGAAGTGGGGTGTTTGTGAATTTTGCCCTCCACCGACAAAGTCCCACTTTGTGGCTGTGGGGGACAGAACCCCACGCCACGTGCTCAGAGAGAGAGAGAGAGAGAGAGACTGGAGGTCCGGGGCTGGGCTTTTGTGGGAAAGAGGCTGGGTGGGGCTGGGTGCTGATAGGCTCCCTATCTTTGGCATAACTCTGTCGGTTTCCAGACCTTGCTGCCACAACTCCGACATAACTCTGACCTAACTCAGGAGTAGGGTGTTAGAAATTTTCAGGAGAGGGCTGGAGTAGGTAAGGTAAAATGGTTCCTATGGGTCTACTCGAATTTATGTCAACCCTTTTGGTCGACATAAAATTTGTGTCAGCATTTGTGTTGGGAGGGGGAGTGTCTGTGCTTGCCAGGGTCTGGAATCCAACCTTAATTGGTTGCCGCCCCCGTTATGCCCACGGTCCGCCCCTGGAACGCCCACTTTTATGTTGACTTTATGTCCTTTGTCCTAACTTCGCCCTAACTTCGCCGTAAATGGTCGCATTCCAGACATAACTTCGACATAAGCGACTTATGCTGAGTTTATGTCTGACTTGTGTTGCTTAGCCCTTGCGTTGGAACGGGCTGTCATTAACTGGTTCTCAGATGCTTTATACTGGTTTTGAGTTATTTCATGAACAATAATGTCAGATTCTTGCACTGTTGCTTTATATAATAAATATGGTAGTTATTTAACTTTAGAAAATGTACGTATATTTTAAGCTGCTTGTTCTTGAACCTTTCAAAACAAACCTGAATGCTAGTTTCGATCACATTCCGATTCGTAACGTTCCCTTTCCAGGCAGTCACTCCTAGCATATTCCTGTAGGGCTGCTACTAAGAGCAGACCAGCTGTGTTCCAGGTTCTCCCCCCCCCCCCAAAAAAAAAAACTTATTTTATGATCCTTCCCAATTGTTTATGTATTTTATTTCTGTTCTAATTTCCTTCTTTCTTTGGGGAGGTTGAGTTCCTGGACTTCGTGTCTGATCCTGAGGGATATCTGCTGAAACGGGAGGAGATTGGTGCTAGGTGATTTAAAAGGTTGTTTTACAGTTCTGGGGACTATATTAAGGGAGAGTCTCACTCAGGAGTAAAGGACACATGGCCCTTTTGCAGGATCCTTTTGAAAGGAGGAGTCTTTCATTTCCCCCTCCACTAACACCGCAATCCTATCCAACTTACACCACCGGTGTAGCCAGCAGTGCAGCGAGAATGGGAGGCCCCAGAACGGAAAGGGGATTCAAATCCCCTCCAAAGGGGGATTCAAAGGGGATTTAAATCTCCCCTCCCCTCCAAAACCTCCCGCCCTGCCCTCCCCCGCTGGTTACACCGGTGGTGCAAGTTGAATAGGATTGCGCTGTTAGTCATGGATTATTAATGTGTGCCTTCTGTCTTATTCTGGAAGACTGTATTGACAGAAGAAGATACAGCATTCATGACAGCCTTTGCTCTTGTAGCCATTACAATTGTAGAATCCCTTAAGATGTTGCTAATCTGCTCATGATCTGCTTCCTTTTTTCCTTGATTCAGCCAAAATTTGATTTCTATAATTTCCTATTTGAGTTGGGCAAAGTTGTATCCAATTGTACCCAGTAGCGTCACTAGTACGCGCGTCACCCGGGGGAGGGGGGCGCGCGTCACCCTAGTGATGCTCTGTCATCGCGGCGCGGGGGGTGGGGGCGACCCGGCTCCCCCCCCGTGTCGCGTCGCCCTTCGGACGCTCCGAGGCCGGCCCAGGAGCTGGCCTCGGAGCGACCGACCCCATCGGCGCTCCAGGGCCTTCTGAAAGAAGGCCCACACAGCGCGTTCATCTGGGTATTTTCCGGATTTTCGCGCATGCGCAGAGACCGTTTTGAGGGCTTTTTTGCCCTCAAAACGGTCTCTGCGCATGCGCGAAAATCCGGAAAATACCCGGATGAATGCGCCGACGGGGTCCGACGCTCCGGGCCGGCCTCGGAGCGTCCGGAGGGTGGCGCGCGTCACGGAGGTGACGCGCGTCACCCCCAGGCGGCCCGCCCCCCCGCCACACTCCAGTGACGCCCGTGATTGTACCTACTGGGATGATCTGCATCTACAAGTACAAATCAGTGGTGCAGTTATTACATATCAAGAATTCTAACACAACTCTAAAAGTGGATAGCAGAGCTGCACAAAGGCAACACAGAGATTGAGAAACACGCAGTTGTTAGCACAATCCAGCTATGACAGAAATGTATTTTTTGCTTGCACTTTTAAGGAACAGGAAGTTATGTCAATGCTCTTAAGTATAAAGTCTCATTTTTAACCTGGTATACATTGAGGTTCAGGGATACGTAACTTGCCCATGGATCAGGCAAATAAGTGAGCATAGGTCTGTAGCTTTTTTGTTGTTGAATTGGGGGCCAGGAATCTTAGATGATCTACCGCATATCACCCAAAGATCTGCCCGTAGATCTCAATCTACCATCTTTCTGCCTCCCCCACCTTAGACAGTCTGACTACAAAGGTCATCTTACAATTCTGTTTCTAATGGCTTCTCTTAATGGTGGAAGGGGGAGGGAAGGGAAGGTTGAACTGAGTCACCAAAGTGTTTCTAACTCAGCTTTAAATGCCCTTTTAATTTAGGAGGGGCGAACATTGTTTTCTCACACAGCGGTTGGTTTTACTGGAAATCCATTTTGCCAGATGGCTTGCAAAAAAGAGCAGTTATAAATAATCTTTATATCATGACCAAAATAGGTAATTTAACGATGTTTGTAGACACATCGCTACTAAATATATCTAAATATGTTGTTAATGAATGACTGAAAGGTAATGAGAAAGGCAGGAGAAAGAGGGTTTGTGTTTGTGTTTCTGTGGGATTTTTTTCCTTTTTTTTAAAGGAATATTCTCAGACGTTGAGTGTCAATTCAGCTTTATCTTTTAGAAATCAAAAACTTTATTTTTAGTGGGTTTTTTTAAACACATCACCATGCATGACCTATGTTCTTCAGAATGCAGGCTATTGTCGTGATGTGAAACTTAAATAGCATATAAAGAAAAGGACATATGCTGATTCTTGTTTTCCTTCCCTTTTTTAAAAAAACAAAAGTGTGTTTTGTGCTATTATTTGCAGGGACATACCTGTATGCCTCACAACAGTTATTGAGAGCATAAGAAGAGTCCTTCTGGATGGACCACTTTTAGTGGATGGTCCACTAACAGCCCATTCCAACCCAACTCCTCTCCAAGTCAGGCATAAGTGTGGCCTAAGTGCAGCCTAAGTTAGGCAGAAGTTATGCCTGAGGTAGGTCAGAGTTATGCCTGAGTTAGGCAGGCTGCAGTTTCTGTGGCCCAGCACCACCCCAGGATCCAGGCAACACTTACCTCCCAGGCAGGCAGGCTCTTCTCCAGGCTCCGTGTCTGGCTCAGGCATGTGCAGGTCTCTGCATGTGTCAGCGTCCATCCATGGCAGTTGCCACAGGGTCTGTCGCAGCCCGGTCGCAAAGGGGCTGACCGCAGGCAGGGGGGTTGTGCCAGTCATGTGGTGGGCGCAGGGCAGGTGACAGGTGAGCGAGGTGCCTGAGCCCAGCCACCACAGGGCACCCTGTGCATCAGCCACCTGCTGCAGGGGAGAGTGGCCGTCCCCTCCCTCCTGCAGAAGGCGATGCCACCCCCAAGCCACGTTGAGGCTGCACTGGGGGGTGAGCGGGGGAGGGAAGGGAGGGGGGTAGGAACGTCACACACAAGGGGGGTCTCATGAGGACTGGAACTGCCTCTGACATGACTCGCCCGTGCGCTGCCTGAAGCCCTGGGCCTCCAAGGCCGGGGCAATGCCCACAAAGAAGGCATCCCGGCGTGCCTGCTGCTCTGTGCCCCGGCCAAGACCAAGAGATGCCTTGGGCTTGTCTGCTGCGAGCGTGAAGGGCTCACACAGCTCATCACACCCCCAGATGGGGTGACGACGGCGCCTCACGGCAGGCGCTCTAGCAGGGTGGGGGGTGGCCAGCAGCCATCATCAGGGAGTGGGAGGAGAGGCAGACACACAGGCAGGCAGACAGGGGGTGCTGGGGAGGGGCATGGGTGGGTCAGAGACAGACAGACAGACAACAAGGCTGGTGGGAGAGAGATTCCGAGAGAGGGGTCTGCAGAGATCGATAGGGACACAGGGGGCGCTCCGCAGATGAAGGTGATGCATAAACAGGCGCCTCTTATGCAGATAGACTTTGGGCGGAAGTGGCTGCATTACGGGCGGACCTTCGACGGAGGCGCCTGCATTACGGGCGGACCTTCGACGGAAGTGCCTTCATTACGGGCAGACCTTTGACGGAGGCGCCTGCATTACGGGCGGACCTTCGACGGAGGCGCCTGCATTACGGGCAGACGCCCTGGCTGTCACTGTTTGCCTGCCTGAGAGGCCCCCCTGACTCCCCCCTCCCCTCTGTGCCATGGGGGTCTGGCAGCGCCCCTGCTGGGTTCTCCCAGGGAAGGCCGTGGCAGTCCCTGGATGGGACTCATGTAGGGGCTTCAGTGGTGGGGGCTGTCTGTGTGGGGCAACGCTTGTGTAAACACTGGGCACATATGTTTCACTGGGGCTCTGCCCGAGGGGCATCTTTATTGTTCTGGAACATTAGCAGAGATGGCCAGGCGAGGCTGCCAGGGGTAGTCACAGCAGCCAATCAGAAAGCAGCAGCAGCACACCTGCCCCATGGACCTGGACATACAGGCTCTTCCCCTGTGGAACCACAGCCTGCTCCATAGAAAGGGGAGGGGCAGCAAGAACGACAGCCAGGGAGGTGGAGCAGCAGCAGCGCCGGCAGCTGAGGAAGGTTGCAGGGCTGGCTCCCTGACCTCTAGCAGCATCGAGGCAGACGACAGTGGGGCAACCAGACTGCAGGCCCAGGGGTGCTCCCAGGAAGGTAGGTGATAGTGGACGTTCCTGGGGAGACAAAAAACAAGGGGGAGTTACATGTCAGCTGGTGTGTGGAAGCAGTCACCATTGACTACAAGCCAGTGTGTTGGTTGCAAAAGCCTGCAGGGAGAGAAATAAAACACAGCTGATAGGTGTGACACACATAGCATGGTCTGAGCTGCTTACCTGGGTGTAAGGAGAGCATGATCCTGTAAGGGGAAAGGGTCAAAGAGAGAGACAACAACACAACTTGGGGGTCACAACCATGGCAAACCTAGCAATACTGACCTGTCAGTAGACCCTGTGGAGAAAAGGGGGGGGGGAACATCTGGTGTCTACGTAAGGCTAACTGTTCCACACTTGTGGCATTGTCTGCTCACATGACTACAGGCAGCAATCAGACACAACAGTGGTAAAGAGGCATGTATCCTATATATCATAGCAGGCAAAGCAGGCAGCTATGAGACAACACATTGGTAGAGAGGCATGTCATGGCAGGCTATGCAGACAGCTATGAGACAACACATTGGTAAAGAGGCATGTATCCTTCCTATATTTCTAAATGCAAAGAGGCAGCAGTCAGACCACATGTCAGCACAAACCCTGCTCTTACTTGCTCTTACCTGCTGGTGTTGTTGCCTGTGGGGGGGGGGGGAAGAGGGGCTGGGAGAAAGACATGGGTTAGCAAACACTTGCATGGAGGCAGCTGCCCAGGCACAGCTGTAAACAGGTTGGCCACAGCCAGAACAGCCCTCTCTGCCCTAGAGGGAGGCAGAGAGGAGAAGAGAGAAGTGGGGTGTTTGTGAATTTTGCCCTCCACCGACAAAGTCCCACTTTGTGGCTGTGAGGGACAGAACCCCACACCACATGCTCAGAGAGAGAGAGAGTGACTGGAGGTCTGGGGCTGGGCTTTTGTGGGAATGAGGCTGGGTGGGGCTGGGTGCTGATAGGCTCCCTATCTTAGGCATAACTCTGTCAGTTTCCAGACCTAGCATGCCCAACTCCCTCCTAACTCTGACCTAACTGAGGAGTAGGGTGTTAGAAATTTTCAGGAGAGGGCTGGCTTAGGTAAGGTAAAATGGCTCCTATGGGTCTCCTCGAATTTGGGTCCACCTTTTTGGTCGACCTAAATTTTGTGTCAGCATTTGTGTTGGAGGGGGCGTGTCTGTGCTTGCCAGGGTCTGGAATCCAATGTTAATTGGTTGCCACCCCCGTTACACCCACGGTCCGCCCATGTTCCGCCCACTTTTAGGTCAACTTTAGGTCTGACTTGTGCTGCTTAGCCCTTGGGTTGGAATGGGCTGTTCTTAGTCCGTTGGTCGTAACTTCGACCTAACTTTGACCTAACTTCGCCCTAAATGGTTGCATTCCAGACCTAACTTCGACCTAAACGACTTAGGCTGACTTTAGGTCTGACTTGGGCTGCTTAGCACTTGGGTTGGAATGGGCTGTAAAGGTCCATGGTCCAGCATGGCACCCTGTTTCCTACGGTGGCCAACCAGAATGCTTGGAGATGATTGCTCTCCTCCTGCCTCTGTATGTGGAGGTTTCACATAGCCATCCTGACTGACACTCCTTGATAGACCTCCATGCATTTGCTTAATCTCCTTTTAAGCCACCAAAGCCGTTGGAAATACGGAACTGCCTGAGACGATTGGCCCGTTTTGCTCAGTATTGTCTTCTCTTGACTGGCAGTGGTTCTCCAAGGTTTCAGATGGGTTTTTCCTAACCCTACCTGGATATGCCACGGAACTGCACTCTGCAGTCTTCTGCGTGCTAAGCATGTACATTATCACTGTTGTGGCCCTCCTCCGTCACATCCTGTGGCAGTGCTATGTGTTGTGTGACAAAAATCTGAATTTCCTGCAATGAGTTTAATTGGATGACGGGCATCCCAATCCTATGGCACTTGTGTTCTGGCAATGTACAGTGCTTTTTGGTGGTCGCAAATGCAACTCACTATCGGGAGGAGCTGGGCTGCTGCCGCAAGTCATGAGCAGTGACGGTAGTCCGACAGTAGAGCTGATATATCAGCACGGTGGGGTGGGAGTGGGTGAAATGGAGCGGGGAGTGGGTGGAATGGGGAGGAGTTGATAGCGGAACAGGGGGCGGATCAGGACCTGGAAGGGTACAGTGTTGATGGTAGCTACATCGCTGATATCCTATCTGCCTTCCAGGCCTTGATCCGGCTTTCTGGGTCTGCATGGACATGTGCCAACGAAATCGCTTGTGCAGGTCTGAGTAGATCTGTCCTGATGCCGGAGGCTTACCCCTGGGTAAGGGAATTTTTTCCCTTAGCCAGAGATCTCTGGGACTGCCCCCCCCCCAAGGATGCAGCGCGTGCTCCGGTAGTGTGGTTGCATCGGTGTGGGCGGGGGGAGGATAGAACTGGGCCCTTAGAGCTCTAGTATTATGAGAGATGGAGAAAAACTACTCTCTCTGTACACTTTTTTAGCACCACTTTCCAATTTTAGAAACCTCCATGATATCTGCTCAACCCTTCTTTTTGTCTATGCTAAATCCCCTCTTATGCTTTAGCGCAGTAGTTCCCAAACTGGGAGGCGCAGCTCCCAGGGGAGCAATGGAAACCAGCCAGGGGAGCCGCGGAGTGCCACAGAATCCTCTTGGAAAACAGTACAATGCCAATTGGTAGGCATCAACATAACATAATGGGGAGCCACGGCCAATGGTTGCCGACGGTCAAGGGAGCCGCAGGTCGAAAAAGTTTGGGAAACACTGCTTTAGCGTTTAGCCTTTTCTGTTGGAAAAGGTACTCCAGCCCCCTCATCCTTTGCATCTTTTCCGCCTCTACAAAATGAAGAGACTTTTTGAAGAGACTTTTTGACCAGAACCGTACACAGCATTCCAAGTGTGGTCAAACCATATATTTGTCCTTGTTGATAGTTATATACCGTTATTTATTTTACAATATCAAGCCTTTCCAAAGTGTCTTCAGAGTGGGTGACTATCAGACATTTAAAAATTTTATTTATTTATTTATTTAAAGAATTTGTAGCCCGCCTTTCTCCCGAAGGCACTCAAGGCGCCTTTCTCCCGAAGGCACTCAAAAATGAGATGCATCCAAAACCAATAAAACCTGGACTCAAAAACTATTAGGAACAGCAGCCACAAAACGTTCTTGATCTAGAAGCCAAGCCTTCCAGGTTTACTCCCTCACACTATCCCAAGCCACTGTAATCAGGTGGGTCATGCTTAGTTGCCTAAAACTTAGTGGGCAAGAATACAGTATGTGCATTTCCTGGCTGGGGGATGATGTTGCACAGCACTGGGTCACCACTGAAAATCCCTCTAGACCAGGGGTGGCCAACCTTTCAACATGAATGCTACTGGCCCTTTAATGGTTATATAGGTGAGGGCATTTCAGCAGGTGCAGCTGTTTTAGCAGCACCATCAGCAATTGCAGCTGCCCAGATTCTGTCTTCTACACAACTCTTAAGAACACAGAGGCCCTAATGGTGAAAGGTTGGCCACCCCTGCTCTAGACAGAGGCTCTTGTTTCTTGGATGCAGGGAACCTAGAGTGACCTCAAAGGTGACCTCAGCTTGCAAGTGGGCTCTTAAGGGGAGAGTGGCCTTGCTGACAATTCCATGCTATTGAGCAGGTTCCCCAAATAAAAATAATATAGACTATCTTGACTAAGCAAAGCACTTCACTACCTTTTATGGCTTTAAAGGGGAATTTAGATCAGTTAATGGAGATGAGGTCTGTCAACAGCTATTAGCTATGATGGTTGTATGGAATCCTTTATTTTTTTGAGGCAATATGCTGCTCAATACCCAAATCTGGTAGGCTTGTTACCGAGTTCCTTTCTTGCTGAAATGGACCATATGGTTCCATACGTTTCTTGTTCCCCAGTGGCTTTTGTAAGATATGGATATTCTGTGGATTCTATGCATTCTGTACATTTGCAGAAAATACATTTTGAAATGTGTAGTTTGCAACTTATCATTGCTGCAGCTGTTTGGCTAGGTCAAGAAATATGCGAAAACAGTTGAAAAAATACATTTAAATACATCCCCTCCCCCAGGGTTGGAAAAATAACCATTAGTTTAGGGGGAAAGGCAGGATATAAATAAATAGATCCAAGGATTTTTAAGGGGAAAAGAAACCGAAGAAAACTATGCAGATTTCTAAGGAAACAGAAACAGTGGGATCTGTCCATCCCTAGATGCTGGAGATAATCGGAGGAGAGTTTTTTTTTCTTCTTGCCCGAGGGCTTTCCAGAAGTATCCAGTTAGCCTTGGTTGGAAATGAGATGCTGGACTAGATTAAGGTAAAGAAAGTCCGGGTCGCAATATGAATATTTCAACTATGCGGGACAGAACTGGTTGGGACAATAATCATGGAGTTTCTGATATAATATCAGTCCTGTATTGAGCTCCCTCTCTGGTTAAAGACATGTGTAAAGTGATGCCATTAGATTCCCCCCCCCCACAGCCCCAGCCAGTGATGTGGGGCGGGGAAAAGCACAATACAGTGGTGTCATGTCATGCGCTTAACTAACTGCATATTGTACGGAGAAGGGAAATTCGACACAAGACCGCCATTTTTGGTGGCAACCATGCAACCAGCATCCTTTCTAGTCTTGGGGGAAAAAAAGAAAATGGTTGTAGCCTTTTGATTTCTTGTCTTGAGATATGTTGTGTGTTTTCATATGCATTAAGTGTCCTTCTGTTCTTGTTGCTCAGTCGAAAGGGATTAACAGAAATTTTCAGGCCACTTTATTACTTCATACATATACATGCATTTTTAAAAAAGTTTGACTGACGTACCTAAAATAATAATTTTAAAAAAACCACTAAAGGAGAAAATAAATATGCTCTCTGTTGGGTGCCTGCACAATAGTGCTATTGTGTGAGGCTGAGTGAGGATCACCTCCAGACGGCCTCAGGTGAAATCTAATGGGGGAAGCAATTTGGAACTGGATGGAGCTCATTGGTTGAAAGAATGTGTCTTGGATAAACATCTGATCCAAGTTAGATGACTTTCTGTGTTGCTTGTTTTTGTGATTAAATTCCAATTATTATTACTTAAAAAAACATTTTTAATGCATACAGCCTTCTGGAAAAGGAGCTTGTTATGTTGTCATTTAATGTGGAATCTATAAAAATGGCTGTTTTCAGGTTCCTCTGATTTATGAGGCTAATACAGCTTTTTCCCATTACCGAAAGTGATAGTTTTCTGGTAAACCAGGAATGTTGAGCTGTCCTTCTGAAAAGGGCCTTTTGAGATGCAATTTGCACTTCTAGGGATATGAAGCACAAATGGTGGATTGTTTGGGTAGTAAATATTTTGCCCTGTTTTGTGCTTGATTTTTCTTTTTAACTCTGTTTACAGGAAAGTTCTCATCTGCCTGCCTCTTTGCTGTTAGCCCAGCATAAAGACCGATCTACACAACTAGAACTGCAATTGGAGTTCCCCAAACCTGTCAAGCCAGTTGCATTTTCGACTGGTATCAAAATGGTAAGGCCAACAGGCTTTCTTTTTGCTTGTGTGGGGGGGGGGAGAGGGAGGGGGAATGGACGGGTTTTGTTCATCATCACAGGCATCAACCATTTCCAGTTTAACACTCTGATATCTATGTTTTATTTGCATCTAATAATGGCATGCTGGGCTAAATTCACTATAGCACCAAAGTATTGTCTGTTTAATAAGTGATTTAACACCCTCCCCCCCTTGATAAAACAGTTGTTGCAGAGCCTCGTCACAATGGTTACAGTTGAGGGAGAGCATGGCCATAGGGTTAACAGTGTGCATGCTGCTTACATGGAGGCAATCTGGTGAGAATCGGATTTCTGCATGGACGATGTTGGTTAGTCTTTCAGAGTGAGGTTGTGATTGCAGAAAAAGGCTGTGCTGTGCTGGCGTGGAGGAAGCTCTCCTCAGGTTGCGTCCACGTCATCTGCAGCTTTACAGGAGCTCTGTGCATGCTTTCTTGTGTGCTGTATGCAGCAGTATCAACAGGAGTGTGAATCAGCCTGCTGCGTGCTTCTCCAAGGTCTCATCTAGGGGGTTCTGTTTGTGTGTCTTTTAGAACCCTGGGAAAGCTATTATTCTCTGGCTTCAGTGCCGAATTTGCATGTACTTTTTTTTCTCTGTTGTAATCGGCGTGCTGGATTTTCTGACCTGTCAGATTTTCACAGTGTATATCTCTGGAACAGCAGCTGAACAGAACTTTTGCCGTGTTCTGTGTCCTGATGTGGATTTCGATAGTACTAACTTCAGTGGCCGTTGTGGTTGTAGTTGTAAGTCTTCTGTTCTATGCAGCCTTCTTATTCCCACTTAAACACCGAAACATGGTTTATAACTTTGCTCTTGGGCTGGGTGCTGCACGTTGCAATGAGTGCTCAGAGGTGGAGCCTTTGGGAGCATGGCACGCTTCCACAACAGCTGTAGCACCACCATGGGGGTATTCTCAAACAATAATAAAACAAAGTGGGTGACAGTCTTCTGAGAACAATAAGAATGCTGGAAATTCTTGGCAAAATAGCAGATTCTTTATCTTTTTTCAACAGGCTAATTTTGGAGACAGAGCTCTGTAGAAGTCGGGCTTCTACTTGTTGAGATTATTCCCTGTTCCAAAACAAAAAACCAGACAAAAACCCCTAGAGAATACTGGGTTATGTGAGAAACAAATAGGAATCATGATAAACACAATTAATGAAAATATATTTTCAATCATCACTGCGGTTCTCATCAGAGGCCCTTCTACAGAGACAGGGTCTCTTTGGTGGTAGCACCCTGATTTGTTGAATTTGCCCCCAGGGAGGTATGAGGGACTCCCTCTTTTGTAGCTTTTAAATAAATAGCATATTTATCACTGAGACTAGTTGAACGGCTAATTTTAATATTTAGTTTTCTTATGTACTGCATTTTTAGCTACTTTGTGCCTAGTTCAGGGAAAAGTCAGATAAAATTAACTTTAACTCTTTGCATGCCCTGTCCATCTAAGGTGAGGTGAGTGGCCAATGGGAAGGGGCCTTTCGTCTGTGACACTCCATGTATGGTCTACTCTCTCCTTGACACCTGTGCTGATGCCTTTCCAGTGCCATATAAACTCCTTATTACCGTATTTCCCCAGACTTTCAGCACCCGCTGAGTGTTAATATTTTCTGCTCCTGCTTTTATTCCTCTGTTTTAAAATGTGTATGTTGATGTTTGCTTTTTTTAAAAAATGAGTTTTTGTAATGTTTTGTCATTTCTTATGAACCACCTGGATAATTTCCATTAGAGGGCAGTTGATCGGTCGATTAAATAATATATCAGATGTTGCATACGGTACAAAACTATGCTCATTTCTGCTTTCTGCTTGTTGGGTACCAAGGAAGGGAATGGAGAGGCCTTAACACTGAGCCTGACTGAGAGGTAGTTCTTGTTGCCAAGCTCGGTTTTGGAATGTTTGCAGTAATAACAAGAGAGGATGGTTATTCTGTAGAGTGAAGCCTTGGAGCTTCAGGCAAATGCATTGTCTGATAGGTTTTAAGATATACTTTTCCTGACCTGAGCCTCCCTGATGGACTAGAGCTGTAAAAAAACCTGACTGTCCACCTTCCTATTAATTGTACCCCCAGGAGCCCCTTTGAACCCGCTGAACTTCTCCAACCAGTCTGTCCATTGTCTGCCTGCTCTCACACCTCAGCCCCAGTACCTTCCTCGCTCTGCTGCTCTTGTTGTTGTTGTTCAGTCGTTAAGTTGTGTCCGACCCTTCGTGATCCCATGAACCGTATCCCGCCAGGCCTTCCTGTCCTCCACTATCTTCCTGAGTCCGCTCATTTTTATGTTCGTTGCATCGGGGATGCTGTCTAACCATCTCATCCTTTGCCTTCCCCTTCTCCTTTTGCCTTCAATCTTTCCCAGCATCAGAGTCTTCTCCAGAGTGTCCTCTCTTCCAGCGACGATCTTCTTCCAGCTCCCGGGCGCAGAAGACTGTCTTCACAGACTTCGTTGTTCTTGCGCATGCGCAGAACAACGAAGCTGTTCCACTGACCTTCTGAGCCTTTACGGAGCTCGCGCTGGGCGCAGGGAGAAGAAGCGCCTGGGAGCTGGAAGAAGATCGTCGCTGGAAGCCTTACAGTAACAAGATAAGTGGGCGAAAGCAGACATATACGTACAGATGCCCCGTTAACACTTAAAAAAACACGAAAATAGTTTAAAAAACCGGAAAAAAACCCGGAACCCCCCGAAACCGGAGGAGCCCCGCTCCACCCCCTGAGCCCTCCGCCCACCGCCGTGGAGCCCACCGCCCCATATCAGACAACGCTTCTGCTTCCAGGGAACAGTCAAGGTTGATTTTCATTTAGGATTGACTGATTTGATCTCCTAGCAGTCCAAGGGACTCTCAGGAGTCTTCTCCAGCACCACAGTTCGAAAGCATCTATTCTTCGGCGCTCAGCCTTCCTTATGGTCCAACTCTCGCAACCATACATTGCTACTGGGAACACCATCGCCCTGACTATACGAACTTTTGTTGGCATGGTGATATCTCTGCTTTTTATTTTTTATGCTATCTAAGTTTGCCATAGCTTTCCTTCCAAGGAGTAAGCGTCTTTTAATTTCTTGGCTGCTGTCTCCGTCTGTAGTGATCTTGGAGCCCAAAAAAGTAAAATCTGTTACTGCTTCCATTTCTGCCCCTTCTATTTGCCAGGAATTGATGGGACCAGATGCCATGATCTTAGTTTTATTAATGTTGAGTTTCAAGCCAACTTTTGCACTCTCCTCATTCACTCTCATCAAGAGGCTCTTTAGTTCTTCTTCACTTTCTGCCATTAGGGTGGTATCGTCTGCATATCTGAGGTTGTTGATATTTCTCCCGGCAATCCTGATTCCGGCTTGCGATTCATTCAGCCCTGCATTTCTCATAATGTACTCTACATATAAGTTAAATAAGCAGGGTGACAATATACAGCCTTGCCGTACTCCCTTCCCAGTTGTGAACCAATCGGTTGTTCATGGCCGGTCCGAACTGTTGCTTCTTGACCGCATACAGGTTTCTCAGGAGGCAGGTAAGGTGGTCTGGTACCCCCATCTCTTTAAGAATTTGCCACAGTTTGTTGTGATCCACACAATCAAAGGCTTTTGCGTAGTCAATGAAGCAGAAGTAGATTTTTTTTTTGGAACTCTCGTGCTTTCTCCATGATCCAGCGCATGTTGGCAATTTGATCTCTAGTTCCTCTGCCTCTTTGAAACCCAGCTTGTACTTCCAGTAGTTCTCGGTTCACGTACTGCTGAAGCCTAGCTTGTAGGATTTTGAGCATAACCTTGCTAGCATGTGAAATGAGTGCAATTGTACGGTAGTTTGAACACTCTTTGGCACTGCCCTTCTTTGGAATTGGAACGTAAACTGACCTTTTCCAATCCTTTGGCCTCTGCTGAGTTTTCCAAATTTGTTGGCATATTGAATGCAGCACTTTAACAGCATCATCATTTAGAATTTTAGGCTGCTCTACATCTGACCTTGAGCCAGCGGGTGGCGCAGTGGGTTAAACCACTGAACCATGAGTTGTCGATCGAAAGGTCGGCAGTTCGAATCCGTGTGACAGCTCCTGCCAACCTAGCAGTTCAAAAGCAAGAAATTGCAAGTAGATTAATAGGTACCGTGTCAGCGGGACGGTAACAGCGTTCCATGCACCTCGGTGTTGAGACATGCCGGCCACATGACCATGGAAACGTCTTCGGACAGCGCTGGCTCTTCGGCTTTGAAACGGAGATGAGCACCGCTCCCTGGAGTCGGACACGACTGGACTTAATTGTCAAGGGATACCTTTACCTTTACATCTGACCTTATACTACTGTGTGCTCATCAACAAGGCCTCCAAATAGCAGTGTGTGTAGGACATGATGGCACTGCAGTCATGGATGCTGTTACGGTTGAATTTGAATTGAAAAAGATTCTCACCAGGTAGCTAGAGAGAAAGGGCCCCCTTGCCCCAGAAATGTCAGCTTATTTATCTCCCTATGTGATTGGAGGGTGGGGCAGGCAAATCATGGCTTGCTTGGCCATCCAGTGAATCTGTGGCTGAGCTGAGATTGAACTAGGGTCTTGGCTGCTCACAAGGCCAAAGTAGACGTTGGCCTAAATGAATGATTGCTGTCAAAAATGGTAGCTGCCTGTTTAGTTCCTCCCTCACTTTCTGTAGCATCTAGTAGAACTTGCCCCATGTCATGATGCCAAGTGCATTGTGATTCCGTGTCCCATGCCATCCAGTAGCTGAACAATGAGGGTTGGTTCAGAAAGTTGTGACATCATACAATGAGGTAAATACCGTAAAACTAGATTACCTTCTAAATCACTACTTCCCAGGTCTGAATGCCCTCCCAAGAGACTTAAACCCAGTTCCTTTGTGCATGTCTTAAGATCGGTGGCAAGGACATCTCTATCCCAGTGGTTTTATCTTGGGAATTCATCCCGATCCTGCCTAAGCTGGATCAAAATGGCCAGCCGCTATATCCTAGCTGGGTTGTGGGCTGTGCCAGCATGGCTGGGGCTCACCTCTGTAAACACCAGAGGACCCAATGGGCCTCCTTGGATGTGCAACACCTCTTTAGCTGGTCACAACTGGGGAGGCAGAGTAAGGCCGGTCTGGCCCGGGAAGGGACTTGGGATATTGGAGCCGATATCCCCGCCCCCTCCCAGGCTGGCCCGGCCAATGACCCCTTCGCCTGCCACCCCAGCTCGCCCTCCCCACGTCCTCCCACCGACTGGCCTAAGACTTACCTGTGTTGGCTGGCACAGGTCCTGGGCAATGGTGGTGTGTGCGATGCCAGCTTCTGCACTGGTGCCGCTTACACTAGAGGAGCCGTAAAAGTGCCTTATGGCACTTTTGCGACACCATATGCCAGCGGAGCGCACGCTCCGCCGGACTATATTTAGGCAGTGTTGGGCCCTGAGTCTGTTTTTAAAATCTGTTTTCTGCTCTTGTTTAAATATGTGATTGCAATATTGATTTTATAAGAGTTATGCTAGCTTACTGCTCTTGTCATCGTATGCCAGCCGTAAATATTCTTATAGAAAGGCAGGGTAGAAATAAATAAGAGATAGATATGAAGAAGTGCGAAGATGGTAATAGACATATGGCTGCCATTTTTTTTTAGAGGCAGGTGTGCATTTAGATTGTAACCTCTAGTTTGGCTCTCTAGCTGTTGAGCAGTAAGTGAAGCCCCCCACCTTTTTTTTTTTTTGGCTGCCAGCCTACTTTTCTGTAATGAGTAATTTTTCATTTTGGTTATAACATAATCCACCATATTGTTTGAAGACATTTCAGTGCCCATGGCTTCGTAATTTAAAAAGAGAGGAAAAAAAAACTGATGATGTCTTGTGTGTTGAAATACTTAAAAAAAAAATTAGCACTCAAAGGCTTGTCTTGCTTGTTTTAACACATTTTTGTTGGTTCCCTGTAGCAAAATGCATTGTATGAAGATAATTACTTAATTCCTCAAATATCCCCATGCCAGTTGAAGCAGCATTATCAAAGGTGTCAATCTTGTAACATTTGTGAAGGTTCGAGGCATGAATCTAAAATAATGCACTAATTGGCAGCTAAAACCACCTATCAACTTGCCTACACGAACTCGGAGACCAACATCTTGCATTGGTAGTAATGAACATTGTGGACTTTGGAACGTATGACGTTGCATTCTGCTGCGTCTCAGATCTTTGGGTCCATCTGATTCTGGACTGACTGGCAGCGACCCTCACAGGGTTTCAGTCGGGGGTCTTTCCCAGCCCTCCCTGGACATGCCAGGGATTGAACCTGGAACTTTCTGCATGCAAAGAATGTGCTATAATACAATTCCGCCCCATGTGTCCTACCGTTCTTCCGCACCATAGGGCCAGACACGTTTTCTGCAAAAAGGATCTTACCAGGGATTCCTGTTGTTCTTGAGGATCTGGTTTCTACATACCTTACCTTTCCCTGCCACTACTTTGCAGCTGCCTATCTGACGTTGAGTTCTCTGCGGCTCTAAGTTGGCTGCTTTGCAGGTCTAGCAAATGTGCATGAATTACTGTACATGTTGTTGTTGTTGTTAGCATCCATCATCATCATCATCATCATCATCATCATCATCATCATCATCATCATCATCAACAGTATTTATATACCGCTTTTCAACAAAAAAGTTCCCAAAGCAGTTTACAGACAAAATCAAATGATTAACATACAATAATAATAATAAATTAAATGGCTCCCTGTCCCAAAAGGGCTCACAATCTAAAAAGGATGCAGAAGAACACCAGCCACCAGAAAGAGACACTGTGCTGGGGTGAAAGGGGGGCAGTTACTCTTCCCCTGCTAAATATAAGAGGGGCACCCATTGAAAAAGTGCCTCTTGCCCAGTTAGCAGGGGATATATTGTTTGATATATTGTTTGACTTGCATCCTAAAGTGTACATGTGGATAAAAAGGTGTCATTTTGTGCTGTTCCTCCTGTAGTTGCACAAGCATATGCAGAAGACATTGTGCAACAATGTGATACTGACCGTTTTGTGTGTGACATTTTGTGCAGCATGCTGCAGAGAGCACAGAGCCAAGTGAAGGATTTCATTTTGAGTTCTGTATGCAAGAATCTTGTGCTATTGGTTCCATCTGCGCAAACCTCCTTATGTAAATGGAAAGATCACTTACGAGACAATCCTGAATGTCGCTGCCACCTTCTGTTTCACACCCTGCTGAGTCTGGCGTAGTGGCAAGCAAGCAAGAGAGCCAGACTTGGAAGAAATCCGAGTCCTTGCACTCAGTGGAGTGGCTGTAGCTCAGTGACTGTGTGAGTGCTTTGCATCTTAAAGGTCTCGGGTCCAATTCCTGTCCTTTCCTATTCAAGACTTGGAAAGGCATCTGTTTGGATGCTGGAGATGATCAGAGAGTTGGAGCACTTTCCTAGTAGGAATGGTGAAGTGTTTGGGGCTTTTCGTTGGGGGGGGGGAGAAGGTGTCTAGGGGGCAGCAGCAGGCATGATAGCAGCTTACTAGTTTTGCGTGGTGTATAGAATAGCAAAAAGACACTAGAACTTGGGGTTGTCCAGTGAAATTAGCACGCCGATTCAGGACAGACAGAATAAAGCATTTGTTCATATGCTTCATGCTTGTGCGGAGTTCCCTGCCACAAGGTGTGGTGATGACTCCATGCTTAGATGGCTTTAGCCAAATTTATGAAACGGAGCCCTGTCCGTGACTCTTAGTCGTGGTGGAGATACGAAGTCCAGGTGCAGGGAGTTTTTTCTGCACCAAAAGGTCTGGGGTGAAACATAATGCTTGGAGTTTTTTCTTGTTATCTCACACAGGCTCTTCAGCAGCGTGAGGCAAATTTTAACTTTCTTTCTGCAGTAAAGATTCAGGTAGAGACACGTTTAGCTGCATTTGAGAAGATTGAACTCTGGGTGTTTTTTTTCCCTTTTCCTTTTTTCTTTTCATTGTTTGAAGTGTAAGCCAGACGGAGTGTGTTGAAAAGCATTCTGTCATCGGATCACTTCTTTATGTGTGCTAACCTGCCGACTAATGTATAAGATCTTTTAATTAGTTCAGGGGCTTATTATGTAACTGCTGATCTATCAAGGTGTTCAAACATTCGGCAGGATTACCTTGAGATTTTTTCTCTCTCTCTCTTTCAGTCTTAAAAAGTATGAGCAAGAGCACTCTGAACACTGTAGCCTTGCTGCTTTTAGCACTTGGCTATTAACCTGGAAGCCATGAGCTTTGCTTTAAAAATGGATGTGGAATCCCCATCTGAAACGAACCATCTGATCCTGTACATATTTTCTTGAAAGTAGTGCCAACTGTGTTGAGTGGGGCTTACTCATGAGTCAGTGCGCTTAGACTCTCAGCCCAAGTTTACATGTTTGTCCCACCTTATCCTTACTACGTCCTCCCGGATCCCTTTACCTCCTTCCATTTCGTTTGACGACTAACCCTTGACGACAGTTGTAAGCTCCTTGACATAGGACCCTCCTCTTTGGTCAATATTACTCTATTGAGTGCCATGTGCATTGAAATATGAATCTGCCTTATATACTCCTCCAGACCATTGGTCCACGTAGCCCAGTATAGTCTGTTTTAACAGACAGCAGAGATCTTTAATAGTTCCAGTATCTGAGATCCTTGAAATGGAGATGCCGGAAGTTGAATCGGGGCCTTTTCCAGGCAAACCTGCTGCTTTGCCTATGGACTCTCCTTGAAACATGCCACTTTTTTTGTTTGTCTAGGGATGCATTTTGTTCCTTCTGCCATAGGCACCAAATTGCCTTGCTATGGTTCTGGGTAGATTGATTTGTAACCCACAAAGTGTATCGGTCCATGTTCTGTGTCCTGGTCCAATGGCAGACATGCAGAAATGCTAGAGCGGTGGTAGGGAACAGGAGAAGAGCTTGCCTTCCTGCAGCTCTGTATGATGGTTGGCACTGTTCTTTAAGAATCCTGGGTATACCCTGTTTCCCTGAAAATAAGACATCCCCCCACTCTTTGTCCTGGCCGACTGCTCTTTGTGGCTGGCTGGAACTGCCCCCATCTGTAAATGGATTGCTGACAGGAGAGCAAAGGCTTCGGTTGTGCGCAGGGCTGATATTCAAGAATTTGTCCTTGCAATGTGGGGTTTGGAGAGTTATGACGATGTTCCAGAAGAAGATGACATGATTGTATTTGAATAAATGTACTGGCAAGTTGTTGTAAATGAAAAATATAAGACACCCCCTGAAAATAAGACATGCTGCATTTTTGGGTGCAAAAAATTAATATAAGACATGCCTTATTTTCAGGGAAACAGGGTATTGATAGCTCTTGCTATTCCGCCCCCCATTAAAAAAATAGGTAAAGCAGTATCCTTCATTGAACTGAATTCTTTTCTAAGCAGGGGCCTTAGGTTAGTGGTTGAGCACATGCTTTGCAGATTTAATCCCTGGCTTCTTCAGGTGGTGCTGGGAAAGACTCCTAGCTGAAGGCTGGGAGAGTCAGTGCAGTGGCGTTCTTTGTATGGGGGAGCTGGTGTGCTGCGCCCCAGGCGCTGAGTGGGCACGGTTCTTCCGGGGGGCGCGGCAGCTGGGCTTGGGGCTGCGCGGCGGGGCGCGGCACCGGAACCCGGCTGGCTCCGCTCCGGAGGCTCCGCTCCGAAGCCGGGACAAGCCCTCCTCACTGCGACCGCCCAGTTCGGCGGTCAAGGGCTTTGTGAGCCGGCCGAATGCGTTGCCGGCTTTTATTTGGGTTTTCTGCGCATGCGCAGAACCTTTCTGAGGGCGGTCAAGGGCTTTGTGAGCCGGCCGAATGCGTTGCCGGCTTTTATTTGGGTTTTCTGCGCATGCGCAGAACCTTTCTGAGGGCGGTCAAGGGCTTTGTGAGCCGGCCGAATGCGTTGCCGGCTTTTATTTGGGTTTTCTGCGCATGCGCAGAACCTTTCTGAGGGCGGTCAAGGGCTTTGTGAGCCGGCCGAATGCGTTGCCGGCTTTTATTTGGGTTTTCTGCGCATGCGCAGAACCTTTCTGAGGGCGGTCAAGGGCTTTGTGAGCCGGCCGAATGCGTTGCCGGCTTTTATTTGGGTTTTCTGCACATGCGCAGAACCTTTCTGAGGGCGAACGGGCAGCCCGTTTGCCCTCAGAAAGGTTCTGCGCATGTGCAGAAAACCCAAATAAAAGCCGGCAACGCGTTCGGCCGGCTCACAAAGCCCTCGACTGCCGAACTGGGCGGTCGCAGTGAGGAGGGCTTGTCCCGGCTTCGGAGTGGAGCCTCCGGAAGCCGGTGACGGGCCGCTTCCGGGGGGGGCGGCAGCCGGGCTCTTGCAGGACGGGGGCCCTCCAGCCCCTGCCCCCCCCGGACGCCGGAACGTCTAAGAACGCCACTGAGTCAGTGTAGAGCTACAGTGTAGAGCTAGCCACGGAGCTACATGGACCAGTGGTAAGAGATTATTTAAAGCCCACCCTGAGTGGCGTTGAACCCGAATTTCCCCAGTCCTAGCCCAACACAAACCAGTACACACATTAGCTCTCAATATATGGAGTTAACCATTAGGTCTATCTAGCCCAGTACTGGCCACTTGGACCGTCAGCAATTACTCTCCAAGGCCTACTTTCTGAGATTCCTTTACAAATAGAGATGCTGGAATGGCACCCGGCACCTGCTCTATGCATAGCACATGTGTTCACCACTGAGCCTATGACCCATCCCAGTCCTCTGCAACAGGGCTGTGGAGTCAGTACACAAAACTTCTGCCTTTGACTCCACCCAAAATTGCTTCCGACTCCGACCCTGCAGCCCTGCTCTGCAACTCCGTTCCCTCGGCAGACAAGTACAAATCGATGGTAAGGCCACATCTGGAGTATTGTGTCCAGTTCTGGTCACCACACCTCAAAAAGGATGTAGTTGAATTGGAAAAGGTGCAGAAAAGAGCGACCGGATTGATTCGTGGGCTGGAGCACCTCCCTTATGAGGAAAGGCTACAGCGTTTGGGGCTTTTCAGCCTAGAAAAATGGCGCCTGAGGAGGGGACATGATTGAGACGTATAAAATTATGCATGGGATGGAGAGAGTGGATAGTGGGAAATTCTTCTCCCTCTCGCATAACACTAGAACCAGGGGACATGCACTAAAATTGAGTGGAGGGAGAGTTAGAACAGACAAAAGAAAATATTTCTTTACCCAGCGTGTAATTCATCTGTGGAACTCCTTGCCACAGGATGTGGTGATGGCACCTGGCCTAGATGCCTTTAAAAGGGGTTTGGACAGATTCATGGAGGAAAAGATCATCACAGGTTACAAGCCATAAGCAACCTCCTGGCTTTAGAAGTAGATTTTCTCTGTCCCTGGTCACTGTGTGATACAGGAAGCTGGACTAGATGGGCTTTTGGCCTGATCCAGCAGGGCTCTTCTTATGTTCTTATGTTGGTCAATATGGAAAGAGTTCCCTTGAGAGAGAAAATGTTCTGCCCAGGCAAAATTGTTTTGACGTGTTATTGAGGGTGGCTACTAACAATCATCTTGGTTTCAAATATGAAAGAACTCCTTGCACTTTGAAAAATTTTTATAAACCGTATGTAGAGATGCTTATTATTGTACTATGGTACTCATACTTGTAAGATCTTTTCTCAGGCTCTGTTCCAGCCTCTTCCACTGACAAAGTTGCTCTGGAGGGCTACCCAGGACAGGTCGGTCTTGGCAGTGACACTAAAGTTCTGGAACTTTGTCCTACCCCCACTCCCCGAATCTTTGGATGCTGCGCAAAGGCAATACTTTTTACAGAGAGCCCTTGAGGCAGTCTGAGTTTGGCATTCGTGAGGGTTTGTTGTTCCTGTTGGCTGCTGCAATGTGTTCATGCTGTATAAACTGTTGTGTTATACTGTTGTTGTTTACTTTTTTGTATTTTGGATCTTTAAATCTTGTTAGCTGCCTTGCACATCTTGAGGCCAAAAGGAGGGACGCAAATGTTTTGATGCTGACTTTGCTGACAGTTCGTGTGTGTGAGTAAATCAGAGGGATCTGTCTTGCAAGATGGAAGGTGTCTGGGAGAGCAAGCCAGGAGCTCGCTGGCAGGGAAATGCTTTCTTTTTTCTCTTTCCACCATTGTTTGCTTTGGAAAGATCGCGCTTGGAGCACATGGAAATACTTCACACATTGGGAAAAATGCTGACTTCCTACATGCTTTATGAAGGAACAGCACATCATTCATACAATGTAAGCACATTTTAGAGATTATTTCAATAAAACTTTTCATTTCTGCTGTCTGTTTTTAAAGATGAAATCCTTTTGTTTTGAACATGTGCTGCATAAATCAGGAGTAACACTTAAAAAAAGGCAGATTTCTTGCACTACATAAATATAGCAGAAAGATACATTTTGAGTCGTAAATTTTACTGGTCTAGAATGTTGCTAATAAACTTTACTTCTCAAAGTGAAATGAACCAGAAAGGAAATTTGGATGAAAATGCAGTGGGTGTGGCAACTGTCAGCCTTCAGACCAAATCCCACTTTGGGCCTTAGGTGTTTTTTTTTTTTTTTAAATTGGGCAGCAAAATTGTGAAGTGGACTAAAATGCCTCTTTGGAGGAAACTGTATATTCAATCCCAGAATGCATTGCTTCTTCCCCTAGAACAATGGCTGTGTGCTACCAGAGGAAGTTAACTAGTCTTTCTAGTGACAACTACCGAGTTTCAAGTGAGAAAAGATCAAAATAATCATCTGTGGAACTCCTTGCCACAGGATGTGGTGATGGCACCTGGCCTAGATGCCTTTAAAAGGGGTTTGGACAAATTCATGGAGGAAAAGACCATCACAGGTTACAAGCCATAAGCAACCTCCTCGTTTTAGAAGTAGGTTTTCTCTGTGCCAGGTGCAAGGGAGTGGCGACTGGACACAGGTATCTTGTTGTCTTGTGTGCTCCCTGAGGCATCTGGTGGGGCCACTGTGTGATACAGAAAGCAGGACTAGATGGGCCTTTGGCCTGATCCAGCAGGGCTCTTCTGATGTTCTTATGTTCTTAAAATGGCCCCTCATATTTAAATGCTGCCTCCTTGCAAGTGAGGTGGCAGAGGATGAAGGTACTTCTGGCCACGTAGTGTCATCGTGTTGTTACATGTTGCCACTCAAAGTGGATGCCGTTCTTCTTTTGTCGTGGGCCAGTGTTTTACATGAATGTCCGTGTTTTAAACACGAGTAATTTTTCCACCTGGAACACTTTTGCTGAAGTAGCAGATGTGTCCTGCACTTGTGGCTTTTATGGAGCCGGTTGTCTTTGCAGTTCTTGGCTGCTACCACCGAGTGGCGACTGAGGGAAGGGGAGAGACCTGGATTGATCAGTACCAGCACTGTGTCCATGTTACGCTCAGAGGCCTTCATTGGGCCCCCCTGGATGGGCTCGCAAATGACAATGCAGCAGACTGAGGGAAAAGCCAGCCTGGTGTGAGATGTGCTGTTAAAAACTCCAGCCTCTCCTTAGGGCAGGCCTTGCATTTTGCACACAGAGCTGAAAATGAGGAAAAGAAAAGAGCTTGTGCAGTACTCTTGCCTCACACTTGTTTTATCTCGGGACAAGTGTAGGATTATGGGTGTAGGTGGTTTGCCAACTTTTGATTTGGAGAGAATACTGGACCTTGGGTGGGAGGGGGTGGGGTTGCCCATGGGGTGGGGCATCTTGGGGGTGGAGCCAGAGTAGAAATGGCTAGCCAGGGGGATAGGGCCTAGTTGACTCTGGAATGCACTGCTTTTTTGACCCTTCCAGAACTTCCATTTGATTGATTAGATCAGTGGTTCTCAAAGTTCTCCCTGCAAGGTGGGGAGAATTTTGAGTATTTGCAGGGGCAGGAATCACCAGGGATCACCACCGCCAACAGGAAAAGGGTACTTTTTTGCACTTACCAGGGGTCCTGCAGCCCTCTGGAGGGTTCGGGGAGGCCTGCACTCCCCTCTGCGGGCCTCCCTGAGTTGTAGATCACTGCTCTGCAGCGATTACAACCACTTCCGGATTTTGGACCGGAGGGTTGCAGGAGCCCTCTGGAGGGCTGCAGGACCCTCGGTAAGTGCAAAAAGTACCTCCCCCTGGCAGCGATCCCTGGGATTGCTGCCGCCATGCTATGCCCGCCCCTTAAGGTGGCAGGGGACAGCATCCAGTTCTCCTGGTGGGTCGCGACCCACCAGTTTGAGAAACGATGGATTAGTTCAGTAAGATAAAAGACAATTGGTAACCCTGGATGAGCAGTGTCGATCACTGAAAACATAGTGACCTACAAGGAAGGAGAGTTTTGATCCCGCAGGGGTCCTTCGGTGACTGCAGTTCTTCCTTTGAAAGCAGTAAGAGAAAATATTCTAGCCCAATGTGTGTTGGACTGTAGTGTAACCGTGGCCGAAAGCATCCCCTTGAGTCCTTGCTTGCCGCCTCTTTTTTTCAAGGCCCCCTTTTATTGCTTCTTATTTTGAAGCAAGCAGGATACTATAAAGATGCGATGGGCTCACAACCACCCTTTAAGCAGTGGAGCAACAGCATGACCTTGCGTGAGTTACAGTAACCTCTGAAGAACTCTGACCTTGAGAGCAGCTTTGTAAGCTCTTGATCACCATGTTGCTGAAGGCGGTTTTGTTTCATTCCCCAGGAAGCTGTATTCCTTCTGGATAGTTTCCCTCTTACAGCAGTGCTGGTGCCGTGGCGAATAGATCTATCAAAGGCCATGATAACGGACCAGAGCCTTCCATATACAGAGGGAGCACACTCTGAATACCAGAGAAGCCCTGTGTCTTCTGCTTCTGCACTTCGTCCTGAGAGGCACCTGGCTGGCTGGCCGATGTTGGAAACAGAACACTGAATTAGACAGACCTTGATGGTGTGTCTCGTGACTCGTACATTTTAATGACACACTGAAATGGCCAGGCTGGCCATAATTTGCCAGGTTAAAAGGCAAATCATCTACCTGCTGTCACACGGCACTTTGGAAGGTCAAGGGACATCTTTTGCTTGCCACTTATTTTAAGTGGAATTTGCACGGTTCTGCTTGGAGCAGGTTGCAATGCCTATATTAAAAATCGGTATGCCGCCTTGAGCATCCCGGTAGCCGCCTTGAGTGCCCTTGTTGGGAGAAAGGCGGGGTATAAATTCTTTAAATAAACAAATAAAATATACAGTACATTGCAATTTCTCACCAAAATGTGGTTACTGTACGGTTAAGAGAGCTTGAAAGGAACTGGGAAACGTATGATGATCTGGTCAAATGTCAAGAAGAACCACAACAAAAAAGTGGATGCTTTTCTTTGGGTGTCCATTGTGTGGTTACTGTTAACATTGGTACAACTATTGAGTGCTTTCATGTGTCATGGCAAAGAATTTTCTGGATCAAAGAGATAATATGAAGTAGTAAAGAAGATCTAAATAATAGTTTTCCTGAAGGGTGTTTGCTCAGGTGTTTGGAGGTGGAGAGTCGCGCACTGATCCAAGCATCCCTCATCGGACATCAAAAGCTGCTGTTGTATGTTTGCGCCGAGGCTGGGCTTGGCATGTCAATCAAAGCAGAATTGGGAAGAAAGCACTGGTTACTCTTTAGGGAGGCTGCCATGTCTGTTTAAGGGGTAACAGTTCTCAGTGTTTGAGTCACTTAGTGGCATATCTTTATTATTTTTTTCTTTTCAGATAATTAATCCTGCTAATCTAAGTTCAAAGTACTGTATGTAGGTAGATTCTGTTTGTAAAATCAGTACCCCGAAATAAAAACTTTTGAGTATTTTATTAGGACAAGAGACCGCTTGGTGTAATCTGCAACACAGACCGTGATATGTGAATCTGCTGAATGTCCAATAGATCTTGTCTGTCTGAAGGCCAAACTAGATGCGACGTGAGAATTGTAGTGTCTTTTTCAAAACTGGTTGGGAGACAACTGTTTTTGTTTATGTATATTTCTAATTGTTTTAGGACTGTACATGCCTTTACTGTTTTGGAAACAGAAAGGCAGTTTAGGAATTTAAAGTAGATAACATTTAGAACTTGTTTACACCCTGTTGTGGGTTTCCCTGCTCTCAGCAGTCAGTGATGCAGGGTTGGGGGGGGGGGGCAGAACTTGATACAGGTTTGCTGCTTCTGGCCGAAGAATGGATAATGGTGGAGTGAAGGAAAGAGATTTACCCAGAGCGTTCTAGATGTCCTGACATAAAAATAAAGGGGGGGTCCCTTCAAACTTCTGCTTTTCTCAGGGAGTTGTTTGGGTTTGGATTCATCCTTTAAAAAAAAAAAAACTCTCCAGTTTAGACTCAGTTCAGATACTGACTTCAAAAAGTGGTTCATTGACCAGTTCAGACCCTTTGAATCAGTTTAGAAAAGTTCATGAAAAATATCAAACTTCCTTGCTTGCAGTACAACTCTGTAAAATGAATACGGTGATAACTATTTAACTTGAGAACTTTACCTTGAAAATGCATGCAACAAGATAAAAAGTAAGACACTAACACAGATATAACAATACATTAATAAGAAAAGAATGCAGTCAAAAGAGGAGTGCCTGATGATCGAGCCACTTCTTTTGAGCCGGTTACTCCTTTTTGTGTTGAGAGGTTCAGTTCCAGTTTAGGTTCACGGCAACCAAGACATTTGAGATTCATTGGAAAAACCCTCTCTGAACTGGTTTTTGGGTCTGGGTTCAAGTTCAGTTTGATTCCCTGTCTTTTCCCCCTAGCCAGTAAGTCGTCACTATCAACCCCCCAGATATGTTGGATGAAGGGGACGGACTTTGAGGCCAGAGAACATGACATAGCCCAGAGCACTGACACTTTCCATCTGATCAGCTAAGCATGGGGGTGGGGGGTGGCGATAGTTGCTAAGTAAGCTCTCCTGTATTCTGCCAGAAAATGTGGATTAGAAGTGGTGGGGAGGACCACTGGAGGCTGTAGGAGGATAAAAAGCAAATTTTACCAGATTGCGCTCTCACTCTCTCTCTCTCGTGTATATCAATTTCTTATTTTTTTTAACCGAGCTGCGTCGTCAAGAATTTTCAATTGCCTGTGACAGTTAATGGTTAGGGAAGGGAAAAGTTGGAAGTGGTAATAGGGGAGCGGGGGGGGGGGGGGGAAAGAGAGACCCAGGGCTTAGATTAAGGAAATGTCACCTGAGACAACATATTTCAGTTTTGGCAAAGCAGAATGATTTTTCTGATAAGCTAGTTTGAACCTGAAATCCCCAGATGAAAATACTCAAGCCAATTGCATTAGCTCCTTTCTGTTTCCTTTCCTCTCTTTCGTTCAACAAAGAGAAGTTTTGATGACTAATCGCATTGTGCTCAAGAGTTAATATAAATAATGTAGATGTTCCTGTGATTAATTTAGATATCGTTTTTAGTGCCGGTGAGCACTCTATTCCCCTCCCCAGGGTTCTGCACACATTTTACTAGTGAAAAGGAGAATTTTTGGTCTATGCAGTTGTGTCTTACTGCCAGTGACCTTTTTTAAATGGTTAGTTTACATATAAGAAGAGCCTTGCTGGATCAGGCCAAGGGCCCATCTGGTCCAACTTTCTGTATCTCACCATGGCCACCAGATGCCTCTGGGAGGACAGAGACAACAAAATACCCATATCTTGTTGCCACTCCATTGCATCTGACATTCAGAAATAGACTACCACTGAAAACCAGAGTTTGCGTACAGTCATCATGACTTGTAACTTGTAATGGACTTTCCCTCCATAAACATGTCTAATCCCTTTTCAAAGGCATCTAGGCCAGGTGCTATCACAGCATCCTTTGGCAAGGAGTTCCACAGATTAATTACAATTGTCAGGGGATACCTTTACCTTTAAAGAAATATAATAATATAATATATGGTATTTATATACCGCCTTTCTTGGTCATTGGATTTCTCCTCCGACTTTAATCAAAGGCGGTGTACATGGGCAGGCTGTCCTAACCCCAAACCAAAAACTTGTTTTTTTGTTTTGTTTTTTACAATATATAAATGTCCAATCTCTCATGAACGGCTACATTCCAGGTGGTATCCTTTTGCAGCCTGGCTTTTTTTTCTGCTGGCTAGCGCCTCCCACACTCCACCGACGCAGCTGGGAGCTCTTATCTCTCCTCCCGGAGGCTTTTACAGCCTTTTGTCGGCGGCGTGTCTCGAACTTGTCAAGTTTACCGGTCTTCGGGCTTACAAGACAGCAGCTCTCCCGACTGAGCTAGACTCTTATGGCCTAGATGCCTTTAAAAGGGGATTGGATAGATTCATGGAGGAAAAGCCCATCACAGGTTACAAGCCATAAGCAACCTCCTGGTTTTAGAAGTTTTAGAAATAGGTTTTCTCTGTTTCAGGTGCAAGGGAGTGGCAACAGGATACGGGTCATTCCGTGTCAAATCAACCAATGAAAAATCCTTGACGTCATGGATTTTGTTCATTTTCGGTACATTTGTAGCTTACTATGAGATGTTTAAAAATTATTTTTTCAGATTTTTTTGTCCATCCGTTTTTGAGATATTGAATGTTCAAAATTGCCAAAAAAGGCCAAAATCCACTTGTCACCATACATTCAAATGCCAGTTACAGGATAACGATGAATGCTACAGACATGGGACAGGTGTCGTTTTAAGGCTTATGAATAGGGCTTTCATTTGATATACAACATGACAAAATTGTAAATTTTCAAGAAATTCAAAAATATTCAAATAATATTAATTTTGAAATTTTGAAAAATTGAACTTTTGTAAAATTTTCAAAAAAATCACACTTAAAGGTATATGTCTTCTAGTCAATCAGTCAAAATTTCAAGATGGTATCTCAATGGTATCATACAAAAATTAAATTTTCTTGTTGGCAGTGACCAGGAATTAAACCCCTCAAGTCCATTTTTCTACAGTTTATATTGATAAAATTATGTGGTAAACTGAAATGAATCCAAAAATTTATACCAGGACTTACAGAGATAGATTTATAGAGCATGAATTCACTTTCTATTCTTTTACAGGATCAGCTTTTTGGTAAAACTATCAAAATCATGAGCTTTTTACTTCTGTTCGTAGTTTTAAATTTTTCCTTTAGTTGCTGAATAATTTCTGAATCAGCACAGTGACATTATTCCTCATCTAAATCATCTTCAGAAGATGAAGGACTCAGAAGGCCTCTTTGAACAAGAAGGTTTTTAGGCCTCGCCGGAAAGTATCCAAGGAGGGAGCAGTTCGTAAGTCAAAGGGGAGGGAGTTCCATAAGGTTGGTGCCACTACTGAGAAGGCCCTATTTCTGGCCTCCGCCCCTCGCACCTCCCTGGGCGACGGTACCCGGAAAAGGGCCTTATCTGATGATCTAAGGAGACGGGCCGGACTATATAGAAATAGGCGGTCTCTCAAATATCCTGGCCCCAAGCCGTATAGGGCTTTAAAGGTCAAAACCAGCACTTTGAATTAGGCCCGGAAACGAATCGGCAACCAGTGCAGCCGTCGGAGGAGCGGCCCGACAGAGTCGAACTGCCTACCTCCAGTGACTACACAGGCTGCCGCATTGTGCACTAATTGCAGTTTCCGAACCGTCTTCAAGGGCAGCCCCACGTAGAGTGTGTTACAATAATCTAGTCGCGATGTCACCATGGCATTGATCACAGTGGTCAGGTCTGCGCGATCCAAGTACGGTCGCAGCTGGCGCACCAGCCGAAACTGGGCAAAGGCCCCCCTGGCCACAGCCGCCACCTGGGAATTCAGGAGCATCTGCGGGTCCGGGCGGACCCCCAAGCTGCGGACCTGCTCCTTCAGAGGGAGTGCAACCCCATTCAGAGCAGGACAATACTCTGGCACCTGCATGGTGGATTTCTGGACCAGGAGAACCTCTGTCTTGTCCGGGTTTAGTTTCAGCTTATTAGCCCTGTAACTAGGGTGGAGCGCATGATTCAGTCGAACCAGGCGCCCACCCTGCGGGGGCGGCGCGCGGGGTGGAGCGCGTGGTTCCGTTGGACCAGGCGCCCACCCTGCGGGAGCGCTGCACACCCGTGCCCGACTCGGACACTCGAGTCTCCGAGTCGAGCCGGCCTTTTCCCTCAGTAACAGTCTGAGCATGCGCGAAAAGAACGGTGTAAATATCGTTCTCGCGCGGGCCTTCCTTAGAAGGCCCCGGGCAGCCGGCCGGGGAGGACGTCCCCAAGCCGGCTCTCCCAATTGAGGGGGCGCCTGTCGGGCACCCTGCGGCGCTATTTAATTATAGGGGCGGGGTGGGTGCCCGGGGCGCCCACCCCGCCCCTTGAACCAGGCACTAGAAGAGGCTGTTACGCCGCTGCCAGGTCGGCATTCTCATCCAGGACCAAGTCCTGGATGAGGTTGGTTTTATTATTTACCGACCTGGCGTTCAAAAGCAGCAGCTTCAGATTCAGGGACTGACTGCCAAGAGTACCAGTCATCCAAGAGTTGGGGAAAGCACCAGAAGGAGAGACAATCTGTCTATGATAGACCCTCCTTCTCCTGGAACGGCTTGTCTGACCCCCACCACAATATCTTCCATGGCCGTCACTGCCTTGATAGTGGCACCCTTCCCCTCCCCCAAGCTCCCTCCTAAGATGAAACACAATACTCACCCGGCATACTCTATCAGCAGACAATTCATTATTGAATTTGCCATGAAGTTGGTAAGGGAAGCCAAGGCTGCAGGCACTTCCTTGATGATCACTGCTGGTCCTGTTTACCTCAAAGCTGGGAAGCAGGTAGCCTTGGTGTGGCAAGTCTGAATTGGCTGATTGAGCAAGGTAGGCCTTCTCATAAGGCAGCCAGCAACAAGGAGAGGGGGATCCTCCAATAAACCAAAGTTTGGCCTTCATGCTAAAGGCCTTCAGGACCCGATGCTTCCTTGCCAGCAGCCCAAGCAAAACACCACAAGTCTGGCCTGGGTCACACTCACCTGTGGCAGGCACCCAGCACTATGCACACACATGCATAAACGTGACCGGCAACAGTACACATTTGTATTTGTGTGTGAATACATGTGTGGGGTTCCCCTGGGAGGGGAGTCCGGAAGGGGGGTGTCTTGGGGACTAAAGTCCTCCAGAGTGGTCCCGTTCAGCTTGGCCTATTTGGGGGGGGGAGGAGCTCCTGGACCGTGCTGTGGGGGGGGTCGTTACACCCTGCCAGGGGTCCAGAGGTCCGGCGTCCTGTGGACCTGTCCCCTAGGGGCTAGGAGTGAGCTGTAGCCTCAGAGCTCGAGGAGGGTGGGGGTTCCGCAACCCGGCTTCCACCTCTCCTCCGGAGTCGACTGATCTTAGGCTCCGAGAGAAGACCCGGCTTCTTCGGAGCCTCCTAGCTGACTGCCTCATCCCTGGCCGGTTGCTCTTTATATACTCCTGCCCCCTCCCTCTTACGTGATTGACAGGCGAATGAACCTATCGGCTCATTGCCTGTTATTGCTGGCACGTAGGGCGGTCTGACGCGAGGACGGGCCCGCCCTGGGGATTCCCTTGAGCCGTGCGCATGTGCACGGCTTGGGCCTGGTGGCGGAGGCCGGCGCGCTTCCTCCTTCGCTCCCCCGGGGTGGGGGAGAGGATTGCCCGTCGCTGGACGACTTGCGGCGGGGGACGCAGGCGACGGCCCGGCCGGCTGGGAGCTTCCTGGGTTGGGGGCTCTCGGAGGTTCGCCCATCGGTGTCCACAAGGGGTCTCGCCAGCCCGGGGACTCCCTTCTCCGGGTCTCGGGGGCCCCAGCCTCCCTGTCTTCGGCGGGAAAGGGGGTAAGTCTGGGGTCGCCCGTGGGGGACCCCTGACAACATGCATCTAAGAACTAGAGCTCTCAAACGCAAGGTGTCCTGCTGTATGTACATTGAACATCATGTGTGAAAAATGGTACCTGCATACAGATCAACAGTTTGTGAGCACTGTATAAGATAAGGCTGTACATGTGCACAACATAAATGAAGAAATAAAATGTGTGAATAGCTCTTGGATGATCCTAATTTACAGTGTTACAGTCTCTGCACATTCATAATTTTATAAACCTCTTATGCCTGTCATTTACAGCGCAATCCAAACCAACTTTCCAGCGCCGGTGCAGTCACAATCCAGCCCCGAGGTAAGGGTTCCCTCACCTTGAAGAGGTCTTCATGACTGTCCCTGCAATGCAAATTGCAGTGTATGCCCTGTTGGCACAGCTATATCGGCACTGGAAAGTTGGTTAGGATTGAGCTGTTTGTCACCCTCTTTCTAATCGAAAGAACCTCAACTACTTTTAAACCTCCTATGAGTCCACCATACCATTCCATAGAGGAGGCTGTCTGCAGAATCTCTTCATGTCTTGAGCAGCACCAGCTTGGTCTCCCCCTAGTTAGCCTCTGGCATGGACTCATAATCTATCTGACTCTGCACTGGATGCAAATGGGATCATTCCATCATTCCAGGTACAGAGAAAAAGCAAAATTACCTGCCGAGGAGGCACCCCCAGAACAGTGACTCGCACAGAGACAGAAGGGGTAGGCTCCTCTGGCAATTTTTTCCTTTTGGCAATTTTGAACATTCAATATCTCAAAAACGGATGGACAAAAAAATCTGAAAAAAATAATTTTTAAACATCTCATGGTAAGCTACAAATGTACCGAAAATGAACAAAATCCGTGACATCAAGTTCCAAAATGTATTTTTTATTGGTTGATTTGACACGGAATGACCCATACAGGTTTCTTGTGACTTGTGTGCTCCCTGCGGCATCTGGTGGGGCCACTGTGAGAGACAGGAGGCTGGACTAGATGGACCTTTGGCCTGATCCAGCTGTTCTGATGTTCTTATTTCCTTTTGTTTGTTCTCCCACGAGTCAATTTTAGTGAATGACCTCTGGTTCTGGTATTGTGCAAGAGGGAAAAGAACTTTCCTCTACCCACTCTCTCCATCCTCTGCATAATTTTATATGTTTCAATCTTGTCCTTTCTCTTGCGCCTTTCTTCTAGACTGAAGAGCCCCAAATGGCTACAGTCTTTCCTCATAAGGGATGTGGTGCAGCCCACTAATCATTTGGGTCACTCTCTTCTGCACCTTTTCTAGTTTCAAGATATCCTTTTTGAGATGTGTCGAACAGAACTGGACGCAATACTCCTGATGTGGCCTTACTATCAGTTTTGTACAATGGCATAATAATATTAGCAGTTTTATTCTCAACCCCTTTTTTAATGATTCCGAGCATGGAATTGGCCTTCTTCACATCCACCGCACACTACGTTGTCGCTTTCAACGAGCTGTCCACCAGCACCCCAAGATCTCTCTCCTGATCTGTCACTTCTCAAAGAACTCTAAAAGATTTGTGAGGCAAGACTTACCCTGTTTCTCCCTCAGCAAAGCTTGTTCATCTACAGTATATACTTCAAGATTTTTCCACCATCTTACCTGGAACAGATATTAGGCTGACTGGCCTGTAATTTCCTGGGTCCCCGCTCCCTCCTTTTTAAATTTTTGGCGTGATGTTAGCTCTACTCCAGTCCTCAGGCACATTATTCTGTCATTGAGAAGGTGCTGAGACAAAACTGCACACAATATTTTGGATCATTTTTATACAGTATGACCATGAATTGGGAGGTATGTATTCTGCCAACAGTGTGGTAGCTTTGTTAAGTCAGTTGTAGTAGAAAGAGCTAAAAGTCTTGTGGCACCTTAACAACTAAAACAAATTATTGTGTCATAAGCTTTCATGGACTAGTGCTAGCTCATCAGATGCTTGAGGTATTCCCAGTTGGGAGGGGTATGTGCATGTGTGGGCGCATGTGCTTTTATGCCTATGATGATGACAATCGTAGTCTGCATGGGTATAGTAGAGAAATAACTTGTGAACTGTGGGGTTGAATGGCCATAAACTGCACCTCTTCCAGTGTTGCCTGTGATCATTCTCTGTAAATATTTTCTAGTAATGTTCTCGAAATTAGTGTGCACCGTTTTTGGCAATTGACTTCTTTGAGGACTAATGTAATAACATGTTGAGTGTGTGGAATGTCTGGGTCAAAATTTCAAGTGAGCGAGGCTACGGAGATTTGTTTTCCATTCTGTAGAGTGAGTTCTTTTGAAGGTTTAGAATTCTGAAATGGGGGATCTTTGAGAGTGGTGATTTTCTGGAACAAACAGTGTCGTGTAAAATAAGATTTGTGACTAAACACAACAGCATATTCATGACCATATCCTTGAATGTTTGGGGGGGGGGGGATATCTTGCTATAATGCAGTAATAAATTGACAGAAGAATTTGCTTTTAATGTTTTGACCCAGATGTTGCAGGAGAGGGGAACCCATATGTTCTGTTGTGTTATTACTTTGCCAGTGCATGCATGCAACAGGGCAAACGAACTCCTAACATACCTTGTGTGCAGGTTCTACAAGACTTCTGTGTTTAGGTTCTGTTCATATCATTGACGGATCTGCAGTGATGCGTATCTGTCTTTCCTCATCAAGTTTAAGCTTTAAAGGTCTAGTGCCCAAGACTGATAATTTTATGTTAACTGTCAAAAACATAAGTTCCTGTAATTTATTTATTTATGGTCTTTCCGCATAGTATTTGAGGTGGCTAACAATCATAGTTTTACATAACGCAGCTTCCAATAATGATGTAAAAGGAATTAAATACATTAGAAAAACAAAGCAATAAAACCAAACTGTTACAGCAGTATAAAACATCTCAAAAGCAGACAGCGGCAGCGTTAGTTTAAATCTGGCTAACATAAAACAGGCTAGTATCCTCCAGCAAACCTGTTTAATCACAAAAAACCAGTAGATTTTTTTAAAAAGGAGAATCTCTGCTGTTTAAATGTGGAAATATTATTCAAATTAAAGGATGAATGGTTTTGTTTTTGGGAGCAATGCATTTTTAGTGTGCGGTTACAGGAAATATTAATATTAATAAAGGGCCTTTCAGTGACTACATGCCTTATGTAGTTGAATTAAGAATGATATTAAAATCTGTGACCAGTTTTTTGTAATCCTTTTATAAACTACAGAAGATCCTGTAGATTTAAGTCATTGGAAGTGCTGAAATATTATCCCCCTCTTTGTGTTTGGGATTGACCCCGGAGGTGGTGGTGTATAAAAATATGTAAAACTCCTCTCTCTCTAAGCTGGACCCATTTATATGAACTTCTGAAGATCCCTGCTGGATCAGACCAAAGATGCATCCAGTACACGCTTGGATTGCAATCCTATACTCTTCCCTCGTTATCTGTACCTGATTCGCTCCTAAAAACAACCGTTATAGTGGAAATCCAGATGAGTACAATTATTGTTGTTTATTTGTTCAGTCGCTTTCGACTCTTCGTGACTTCATGGACCAGCCCACACCAAAGCTTCCTGTCGGCATCCCCACGACCCCCTCTCCGGAGCTCCCCACGCTGTAGATAGCTGCCCTGACGCAATTGCGACCACTTTCATTCTTCATCCGAAAACCGGAAGTGGTCGCAAACGCGTCGGAGCAACGATCTACAGCGCATGGAGGCCTGTAGAGGGGGCCGTGGGCAGGGTCACTCAGAGGCATTTTATCAGGGAATACAAAATTTATTTTGGTCTCCTTCCCTTCATGTGAATTTGGCTCCTGGGCTGCCCTTTTTTGCTCTGGGGAGCCCTCTTTGACCCATTTTTGACCCTAGGCCCAGGTACGATTATATCCCCTTAACCCCCCTCTCAGAGGCCCTGGCAGCGGGCCTCCCTGCACCCTCCAAAGGGCTGTCAGGACCCCCAGTAAGTTTTTAAAAAATCACTTTTCCCCAGTGGTGCGATCCCAAGGAGCGCCGCTGCTGCTGTCCCCTCCCCCACAAAGATTCAAAGTTCTCCTCTACTTGTGGGGAAAACTTTGAGAAACCCTGCCTTAGAGTAGTTAGCAGTGATATCTAGATCAGTGGTTCCCAACCTTTACAGAACCCTTCAATGATGCATCTGCTTGGCTGTGTTGTCTGTCTGCAGTGGTGGTTATTTCAAGGTGTCACGGTGAAGCGTCTTTCTTATTAAACTTGAGACTTTCCTTAAGGGAAATACATGGGGAAAATGAAGTGAGGAAGGGGAACTTGATCACCACGGTTCCTTGAAAACCAACGAAGCCGGTGACAATTACTGCATCCTATGGGAACAAATTCTGTTACCGTAATTACGGTATGTGTTCTGCGAAGTACTTCCTCCTGCATGTTGTAAGTCTTCTGCCAGTCAGTTGCATTTGATGACTCTGAGTTTTGAGTATGAGAAGGAAAGAGGACAATGCCTTCTCTTTATCCCCTTTCTTTACACCATGCACAATTTTATAAAACCCTTGACTTAAGAGAAGACAGCTCCATCCCCCTTGAGACTTTATCTTTTTCTCTTAGGGAATGTGCTCTAATCCCTTGATCATTTTGGTTGCCCTTTTCCAACCCTATGACATCTTTCTTGAGATGGGAGAACTGGAATTGCACAATCTGTATATTTTATTGTTTAAAAGGGCACTTGTTCTGTGTGTGTGTGTGTGTGTGTGTGTGTGTGTGTGTGTGTGTGTGTGTGTGTGTGTGTGTGTGTGTGTGTGTAAAAATGTTGGTTTGCTAATAAGGATTTTGTGAGGGGTGTGTGTGGGGGAATGAAACCCTACCTGCCCAAAATATTGGGAGTACAAATGATGGCAGAATGACAATATTTATCTAATACAGTAGCTACCTTTATGTTGATGCACCAGTTAAAATACATTAGCCATTCAATATTTTAGTATTATTTGTACCCCCAGGAGGTCTAATGGTAAAGGAAAACTTGGAGTCAGGATCTGTGAGACCCCATAGGTATTTATGGAGGAGGTCATTATGTACCCCAGTTACCATCTTTGTATATTTCTATCCCTGTACCATAAACAATTATTATTAATACAATTTGATTTTTTAAATGTTATATTGGAGTAATGTTTAAAGTATTTTATTGCGCTCTGTTTGGCCTATACCAGATTAAACCTTTACCAGATTAGTAGAAGTCCTTTTTATAAGCACAGAAGGGTTAAACTTGACTTGTATAAGGAAGATGAACATTGTGCAATAATGCCCCTTCATTCCCTTTTCGTTATAAATCTTCGGGGAATATTCATCTGAAGGGCAGGATGCCAGAAAGAACAGGTTCGACTTGTCTGCAAGGATTTACACCACAGTAGTACGCACAACTGTTTTTTTCAAAGGTCGTTGTGAAGGTCATGGCGCTAGCTTGCATTACTGAATGAGAGCAGCTTTATGGCGGCGGCGGCGGCAGCAGCAGCAGCAGCAGGAAAGAGAGCAAATGAGAGAAATACTATTCTTGAAACCTAATATGAAACTTAGCTTGAAATTGGTCAGGCAATTTCCTAAGAGAGAAATGTGCCACTTTGCCAAGTTATCAGTAACTTATTTTTCCCCTCTGTAAACTGCAGAGTAGATCCTACTTGTGAACTCAGTCTTTATTTTGAGATCATAATCTATATTTGGCAACTAAAACGAACTAAGTTGTCTGTTGGAGCACTTTCCATCTAAGGAAAAGCTGTATTTTCTAACATTATGATCACTGAGGAACACCTTTGGGGGACAGTTACATAATGCAGAGGAGCCTACCCCTTCTGTCTCTGTGCGAGTCACTGTTCTGGGGGTGCCTCCTCGGCAGGTAATTTTGCTTTTTCTCTGTACCTGGAATGATGGAATGATCCCATTTGCATCCAGTGCAGAGTCAGATAGATTATGTGTCCATGCCAGAGGCTAACTAGGGGGAGACCAAGCTGGTGCTGCTCAAGACAAGAAGAGATTCTGCAGACAGCCTCCTCTATGGAATGGTATGGTGGACTCATAGGAGGTTTAAAAGTAGTTGAGGTTCTTTCGATTAGAAAGAGGGTGACAAACAGCTCAATCCTAACCAACTTTCCAGTGCCGATATAGCTGTGCCAACAGGGCATACACTGCAATTTGCATTGCAGGGACAGTCATGGAGGCCTCTTCAAGGTGAGGGAACCCTTACCTCGGGGCTGGATTGTGACTGCACCGGCGCTGGAAAGTTGGTTTGGATTGCGCTGTAAATGACAGGCATAAGAGGTTTATAAAATTATGAATGTGCAGAGACTGTAACACTGTAAATTAGGATCATCCAAGAGATATTCACACATTTTATTTCTTCATTTATGTTGTGCACATGTACAGCCTTATCTTATACAGTGCTCACAAACTGTTGATCTGTATGCAGGTACCATTTTTCACACATGATGTTCAATGTACATACAGCAGGACACCTTGCGTTTGAGAGCTCCAGTTCTTAGATGCATGTATTCACACACAAATACAAATGTGTACTGTTGCCTGTCACGTTTATGCATGTGTGTGCATAGTGCTGGGTGCCTGCCACAGGTGAGTGTGACCCAGGCCAGACTTGTGGTGTTTTGCTTGGGCTGCTGGCAAGGAAGCATCGGGTCCTGAAGGCCTTTAGCATGAAGGCCAAACTTTGGTTCATTGGAGGATCCCCCTCCCCTTGTTGCTGGCTGCCTTATGAGAAGGCCTACCTTGCTCAATCAGCCAATTCAGACTTGCCACACCAAGGCTACCTGCTTCCCAGCTTTGAGGTAAACAGGACCAGCAGTGATCATCAAGGAAGTGCCTGCAGCCTTGGCTTCCCTTACCAACTTCATGGCAAATTCAATAATGAATTGTCTGCTGATAGAGTATGCCGGGTGAGTATTGTGTTTCATCTTAGGAGGGAGCTTGGGGGAGGGGAAGGGTGCCACTATCAAGGCAGTGACAGCCATGGAAGATATGGTGGTGGGGGTCAGACAAGCCGTTCCAGGAGAAGGAGGGTCTATCATAGACAGATTGTCTCTCCTTCTGGTCCTTTCCCCAACTCTTGGATGACTGGTACTCTTGGCAGTGAGTCCCTGAATCTGAAGCTGCTGCTTTTGAACGCCAGGTCGGTAAATAATAAAACCAACCTCATCCAGGACTTGGTCCTGGATGAGAATGCCGACCTGGCAGCGGCGTAACAGCCTCTTCTAGCGCCTGGTTCAAGGGGCGGGGTGGGCGCCCCGGGCGCCCACCCCGCCCCTATAATTAAATAGCGCTGCGGGGCGCCCGACAGGCGCCCCCTCAATTGCCCCCTCAGTGCTGGGGGACTTTAATGTTCATGCCGAGGCCCCCGGGGTTGGTGCGGCTCAGGATTTCATGGCCGCCATGACAACCATGAGCCTGTCCCAGAAGATCTTGGCTCCGACACATGAGGCGGGACATGTATTGGACCTGGTGTTTACAGCTGAGCAAGGGGGCATTGCTCTGGATGTGGAGGAGATTAAGATCACTCCTTTGACATGGACAGATCATTTTCTGGTAAGGTTTAGGCTTGTTGCAGCTTCCTTCCTCCGCAAAGTCGGGGGACCGCATTCTATGGTCCGCCCCCGGAGGCTAATGGATCCAGAGGGTTTCCTGAAGGCTGTGGGGGATTTTCCCACTGCCAAGACTGGTGACTCGTCTGAGGCCCTGGTTGAGCTCTGGAATGGGGAAATGGCCAGGGCGGTGGATGAGATCGCTCCTGAGTGACCTTTGCCACGCCGCAGACTCAGAGCGGCTCCTTGGTTTACTGAGGAGCTGCAAATGATGAAACGACGGGGTAGTTGTCTTGAGCGACGGTGGCAGAAAAGGTGTGCCAAGTCTGACCGGACACGGAGTAGGGCCCATTATAGAACTTACTCCGTGGCGGTGGCCCGCTGTGACATGTTTGCTAAACATTTCGCAGATAAATCGATCGGATTCGCCATGACTTGGATGCCTCATTGACAATATCTGAGGATGTCCCCTTGGCATCTGCTGGTCCAGTGTTGTGGGATTCTTTTCAGCTTGTACAGCCTGAGGATATGGACAGGCTCCTTTGGAGTGTGAGGCTGACTGCCTGCCTGCTTGACCCTTGCCCGGCTTGGCTAATCAGATCTGCCTGGGAGGGGCTGGCCGAGTGGACGGGGAGGGTGGTCAACTCGTCGTTGGTGGAGGGGGGGTGCCGCTTGCTTTGAGGCGGGCAGTGGTTCGACCCCTTCTGAAGAAGCCCTCCCTTGACTCCACAGTAATGGACAACTACCGGCCAGTTTCAAACCTCCTGTTCTTGGGCAAGGTAATTGAGCGGGTGGTGGCGTCTCAGCTCCAGAGGGTCCTGGATGAAGCGGATTATCTAGACCCCTTTCAATCTGGTTTCAGGCCGGGCTTTGGGACGGAAATGGCCTTGGTCGCCTTGGTGGATGATCTACGCCGAGGACTGGACAGGGGGAGTGTGTCCCTGTTAGTTTTGCTGGACCTGTCAGCGGCTTTCGACACCATCGACCATGGTGTCCTTTTGGGCCGACTGGCCGAGCTGAGGGTCGGGGGCACCGTTTTGCAGTGGTTCCGCTCCTACTTGGCAGATAGGTCCCAGATTGTCCCCCATGCTATTTAACATCTACATGAAACCGCTGGGAGAGGTCATCTGGGGATTTGGAGTTGGGTGCTATGCTATCAATATGCCGATGACACCCAGCTCTATCTCTCCTTTCCACCTGATTCCAGGGGGGCTTTTGAGGTTCTGGAGCGCTGCCTGGAGGCGGTTGGGACCTGGATGAGGGCTAATAAGCCGAAACTAAACCCGGACAAGACAGAGGTTCTCCTGGTCCAGAAATCCACCATGCAGGTGCCAGAGTATTGTCCTGCTCTGAATGGGGTTGCACTCCCTCTGAAGGAGCAGGTCCGCAGCTTGGGGGTCCGCCCGGACCCGCAGCTGCTCCTGAATTCCCAGGTGGCAGCTGTGGCCAGGGGGGCCTTTGCCCAGTTTCGGCTGGTGCGCCAGCTGCGACCGTACTTGGATCGCGCAGACCTGACCACTGTGATCAATGCCATGGTGACATCGCGACTAGATTATTGTAACACACTCTACGTGGGGCTGCCCTTGAAGACGGTTCGGAAACAGCAATTAGTGCACAATGCGGCAGCCCGTGTAGTCACTGGAGGTAGGCAGTTCGACTCTGTCGGGCCGCTCCTCCGACGGCTGCACTGGTTGCCGATTCGTTTCCGGGCCTAATTCAGAGTGCTGGTTTTGACCTTTAAAGCCCTATACGGCTTGGGGCCAGGATATTTGAGAGACTGCCTATTTCTATATAGTCCGGCCCGTCTCCTTAGATCATCAGATAAGGCCCTTTTCCGGGTACCGTCGCCCAGGGAGGTGCGAGGGGCGGCGGCCAGAAATAGGGCCTTCTCAGTAGTGGCACCAACCTTATGGAACTCCCTCCCCTTTGACTTACGAACTGCTCCCTCCTTGGATACTTTCCGGCGAGGCCTAAAAACCTTCTTGTTCAAAGAGGCCTTCTGAGTCCTTGCCTGTTTTTACATTTTTTAACAGGTGGGGCGCTGCTGTTTTTATGATCTGTTTTAATTGTAATAATGTTTTAAATCAATTTTTAGATGTTGTTTTTATTAGTTTTTGTTAACTGTTTTTTATTTTATTTTTTTTTATTTTTTTTGGTATTGTATTTTTCTCTGTTGTAAGCCGCCTTGGGTCCCTTCGGGGAGAAAGGCGGGATAGAAATATTGTAAATAAATAAATAGAGGCAGGGGCCTCCAGGGCAATCAAGAAGTCTCGCCTTCTAAACACCAACCGGGGATGGGCCATCCAGGGTCATCAGGGCACAAGAGATGAGATGAACCCACCCCACAAAAATCTCTACGTTGCCCTATGGGGATTTTGTCTGTAAAAAGTTGGGTCACAGACCCCTCGTTGTTACTGTTGTTGCTCTTGCTGCTCATGGAGTGTTCAGTTATGTGTTGGTGTTGCGCACACTTCCCTCTGCTACCCAAGGATGGTTGTGCCAGCCATCACCCAGCCAGGATAAGCTTCAGACCGCGTTCTCCTTCTAGCCTTTCCCCTTCTTCCTGCACCCTCTCCTCGGAGCAGTACTTACTTCAAGCTGTGGCTCAAGGGCTGCTGAGCCACCTTCCAAGAAGCCTTCCTCTGGGAAAGCAATCTTGGCTCCCTTGCCTGGCTTCCCTCCCTGAAACTAGGTAAAGCTACTGGGTTCACTTATCAAGCTCAGTTCTGCCTTTTTATCCACCTTGTCTTGGCGAACTAACCCCATAATCCCTGCAACAATGCAAGTCTCATCTCAGCAGTGTGTGAGTGTGTGAGAGAATATGCGCATTGTCTTTTTTTTTTAGTTTCCTTTGCTTCGTGTTGTATATTTATCCCCTGCAATAAAGCCATGTATTGCTGCAGCTATATCCTTTCCTTTCGCCTCATTTCATGCGAATCTATTGAGTTGAGCCATGAGCCATCGCACTTGGTCCCTGCACACATGTGGTCAATTTCTCCCCATATACGCATGTTACCCATGCCTTAGAGCACACCCAGTAACATTTCAGACAATTGTACATTGATTTGTATAGCATAATGTGTGAGTAGCTCCCCAGTCAGCTTCACTGGCTATAGGGTCAGGATTGACAAAAGGAAGTCCTCCTTCACGCAATAGGTACAGTTTGCCCTCGTTATCCATGGGGGATTTTGTTCCAGGATCCCCTGCGGATAACAAGATCCACGGCTAATGAAACCCACGGGGGGGGGGGGCAATTCCATGAAACCGGAAGTGCCCTTCAGAAGCCCTTGGGAGGCCTTGGGAGACGCAGGAAGGCTGCGCGTGACCTTCCTGCGTCTCAGAAGGCCTCCCGAGGACTGCTGAAGGGTACTTCCGGTTTCTTGGAAAAACCGGAATAGTCACTGCTACAAGTCTTGCTAATTTACTTTTTTAAAACAAGGGTTTGACAAATTCATGATGCATGCATCTCTCAATGGCTGTTAGCCATGACAGCTGAATTAAATCTCCATGTATTTCTTGTATTTCTTCACCCCAGCACAGTGTCTTTTCTGGTGGCTGTTTGCTGGTGGTGTTCTGCATCTTTTTTAGATTGTGAGCCCTTTTGGGACAGGGAGCCATTTTAATCATTTGATTTTGTCTGTAAACCGCTTTGTGAACTTTTTGTTGAAAAGCGGTATATAAATACTGATAATAGTATTGATTTATGTACATCCTGTTGGTTTCTTCCTTCCAAGGAGGACTTGCAGTAATGAACAATAAAACAAGAATTAATAAAAAATATAAAATGCCAATGTTCCAATCACAACGATAACCATAATAACCAGTCCAGAACATAGCAGCAACATGAGAACAGAGGACCCTGCACCCTGAATGCCTGGGCAAATGGAACAATTTCAATCTGGTGCCTGAAGGCGAATAATGCTGCTGCTGTCTGTCTGGCTGAATGTGTCTGGGCATTTCAGAGCTTCAGCAACAGCATACTCAAGCCCGTAGCAGACCGCACAAATTCCGGCGAATTTCGGCGCTGAGGTGAGCGAGCGAGGCTGGCCGCTCTCCTCCGCGCTCTGAGCTTGTCTTTAGGAGTGTCTTCCCGCAAATAGTCCCTCCTTTTGTCCCACCTTCTTAAGAAAGTGCAGCTGTGATTGGCTAAGCACAAGTGCGCTCCAATTGGCTGAAAACTTTGCAGCCTCGCTGTGAACTGTCTGGTGCCCCAGCCTTTCCTCCGCGAAGCCGCCCCCTCAAACATGGGCCAGAAACATTTTCGATCGTGCCGGAAATCGGGAGATCGCATCTGCTCCGCTTGCTTCCGCTATGGTAACCAGACACCTCCGCACAGCTCGACAAAGCTCCTCGGGCGTCTGGAACACGCCGGAATTCATGCGGTCTGTTACGGACTTTAGGGCCCATTTCCCCCATTTGCCTTGGGGCCTGAAGGCATGGGTACCTGATGAAGGGCCTCAAAAGGAGTCCTTAAAACACAGCCAGGTTCATGTGGGAGAAGACGGTCGTTGTGCAGCATGTACCATGTACAAAGCTAAGACGCCCATCTTAACTGGTGCTGACGGAAGCTGAATCCAAGACGAGGTAGTTTTTGATCTGATCCATCAAGGCAAGTTCTTATAAAAGGAAACCCCCCAATGATTATTGTGTTTTTATTCTTTCCCAACAGTAGTAGGATATTTTCCCTAGCCCATTAGGGTATTATAACAAGAAATGTGAAATAGATTAAGAAAACAAAACCTGGACTCCAGACTTGTAGTCTGACTACAGGGTTACTGTGCCTTTAAATAAAAAGAGGTGACTATTTCAAATGGTTGGTAGAGTTTAGTGGGGAGATTAATTAGTAAACTCCGGAATGTGCTCCAGCAAATGGATCTGATTGGCACCAACATGTGTGGCAACAACTGGTGGAAAGTTGGGCGCTTCTGTTTGGCCAGCTATTTCCAAAAAGGCTTAAGGCTTCAGAGGTGCTTTAGTCTTTAAACAGATCTGTGCTAATTGCTTCAAAGCAATGTACTTGTTAGCATAAAGAGCTTCCTTTAAAGTTGATAGAATAATCTCAGGATTCTGGAAAGATAAAAATAATTGTACTTCCAAATGTTGTACAAGAAGGCAGTACACAACAGCGAAGAAATGTTTGCCTCTGTGCAACAAGGCAAAGCTGTTTGCATAGCAAAACCTACCTATGGACGGCCAATTTTATCTCACCAGTTTGACCATGCTCAACTTCTAGGATTGCAAGGAGCATCTATAATCACGACTGTGCCATACATCCCAGTTAAATAAAATTGCCCCAGTCTGGGCCTAGTTGCACGTAACAACTGGTGGCTTAAAGTAGGAAAGGATATCGCCGCGTGCATGAACAGATCCAAGCCAATTGAATGTGGCCAGGATCATAGTGCACATAGGGATCCGCATCCAAGAGACCTGCTGGATCAGACCTGCGTCCCATTTCTCCGAGTGGCCAACCAGATGCCTCTAGGAAACCCACAAGCAAGAAAGAATACCCCTCTCCTGCCACTGTGCCCCGGATTTTGTTCCCACACTTCTGTGCAAACAGCTTGAAACAGATCTGTGCTAATTGCTTCAAAGCAGTGTACTTGTTAGCATAAAGAGCTTCCTTTAAAGTTAATAGAATAATCTCAGGATAGAAAACCAGAAGTGGGTCACATTTGTGATCTGGAGCCATTTTGAGGTTTGGGGAGGCCTGCGGAAGGGTCCGCAGACTCCCCACACACCCCGGAGGCCCTGCAAGACCCCCAGGTAGAGCTGGAAAACCACTTTTTCCTCCTCCGGCGGCAGCGGTGGCGCGATCCCAGAAGCGCCATTGCTGTCACCATGGGTCACCACTCCCCTGAAGGGAGTAGCGACCTATTGTTCTCGGCTGGGGCGTCACGATGCCCCAGTTTGGGAACCACTATTCTAGGATGTAGAACCCAATGCTTGTAAGGATTTAATGCATCCGCTTGTGACATCATATAAATTTAAGCATACATAAACCTTTGAGCCAACTTGGGGTAATATGTTGGGAGTCTGCTTGACCAAAGAGAAACTGGGTCAGACAGTGTTGGCCCCCTAACCATGTCTTGTCCATTGCGCATAAAAATGTCAAAGAGAAATTGTCAAGCATGCCTCCCCTACCCCAATTTTAGGGCACCCCAGCTCTGTGAGTTAGCTTCTGTGGCTTTCCTCCACCTTCCATGTGTTAAATTTCGGTTGTGAGGTCCCTGGGGCCATAAGCTCCATGCTGCTTATGTTACTCTGTGGAGCAGGTGTTGGCAGAAAGTAGATTGGGACCAATTGTTAGATCGCTGGATGAGATTTTCATTAGCTTGGTAAGGGGTTCCGTCTCCTAAGTGCTAAACAAAAGGCTTTTCTGCTACATTAAGCTATAGCAATTCAAATGTTTATTTCTACTGGTATGCACAGGTCATTCCAACGTGTGGCTTATGGGCTACAGTGTGGATACTTGGCTCTCCCCGTTGAACCACCATTTTGCATCTGGCTCTGGCTGCCTGCCACTGTTTTACACTTGGGTCCAGTGGGTGGATTTTGGTGTTCTAGTACAACACAAAGAAGTCCCCTGACCTCCTGTGAAGCATTGTGTAGTGTTACACCAATGGTATTATACAATAAGTAATATTTTTAGTGTTGTTTTTTAGTTGGTGACCCTTCTAATTTAGCTAGTGCACTGCTATCCTTTTCACATTTAGTTTGTAATGGGAGTTGATATGCGTGTACATGTGTCTCCGATATGTACATCCTCTTTGTGAGCTTTGGAAATTTTTCTGTGTGTGGAGCACCAGGTGGAGAACACTGATTTGCATGATTTAAAAACAAAGTAATCCTTCAAAAGAAGGCTTGTAAACCACCTCTGTAAATAAATACATCAATTAATACAATACAACATGTTTCTTGCCATGTTCCCTATCAGACTACTTTCTAAGATAGCCTCTCTCACATAATACTCGGAAAGGCAGACTGGGGGATTGCTCCATACGTTCCAGTAAGGTGTACAAGATAAATTATGGAAATAATCCCCGATGTTGGGGATAAATAAGTGAATACAGTACTGTGTTTTTGTGTTTCTGATCAGCATTTTCCTTGGTCACAGGAATTCACCCATGAGTGGTAATTTCAACAGTGATATGTTTGAACAAATACCCAGTTGTTGTGCTTTGTGCATGCATGCTGTTGTTCCGTGGCTCAATTCTGGCTTCATGTCAAACCATACTTTGTGCTAACCATAGTTCAGAACCCAAACCATGGTTTAGAGTTACTGGTCTTCTTTTGATTTCTATCCATTCACCTTCATTAGTTTGCTTCTGTCTCTATGGTGCAGCAACCTCTGGAGGCAGAGCAATGCATGGCCATTGCTATGTGGTTTATCAATTCAGACATCAACCTATTCTTGTCTCTTGGTGTTGAGAGGCCTCTGCTGGTCTGGCTGCAGTTCCTTCCCTTGGCCCAAGTTGGTGGTGGAGCCTGGGCCCAGTCTGCACCAGATACCTCGGTTCCCAGGTTTGGAGTGTGCTGCAAGCTTGACTCTGGCCAGCACTGCTGTTTGGGGGTTCTAACTGAATGCTTTGATAGTTCAGTGAAGATAAATGGCTGTTGTTTGAACTGACATTTAGACGCATACCTGAAGGATGATTGCTCCTGCTGGGAAGCAGGCTGCCTCTGCAGATCGGTTGCTGGCAGAACCAACACCAAGGAAAGGCCGTTGTGCTCATGCACCGCTTGTAGGCTTCCAAAAAGCATCTGGATGGTCATTGATGAAACCCCGAAGAGCGGCTGCCAGTGAGAGTAGGCAGTTCTGACCTTGATGGACCTTCGGTCCAACTCTGTACAAAGGAGATGTTCATATATTCGTCATCATATATTCAACATCATACTGTATGTTCACATGGCTGGATGGCCCCTAGAGCCAACCCAGCTGGGCTCTTCTTGGAATCTTAGGGCAGGCGAGGCTACCCTACTTACGCTGGAGCACTAACTGCTTGCAGATATTCAAGATGCAGCTTGTGCAGTGGGAAGACTCTGCTTCACTTCATTTGCCCAAAGAGTTTTTGAGATGCAGGGGAAGATGCAGATTGATGTACTTGAGTTTATTTCTCAGAAGAAGTACCTTAAAACACTGCAAGGCCATTTGCATTGACTGCAAAGAGCTTAGTGCAGATTTTCCTTTATGGAAATGCTATGTAGGATCGTCAAAAAAAATATATTCCTATAGGTCTTCTCTTTTGACTAGCAAATGCTTGTCATTTTGATTCCTAATCATCTTTTCTTTCCTGACATCCAGGTTCTCTTTTTAAATCCTCTTGTCAACAGCAAAATCCATATGAATGATGGGTGCAAATGTTTTGCAAAACGTAGGGAGCCAGTCTGACTTCCCATGTACGGTATTCAGATAAGAGGTTTGAAGAAGCCCAGATCATGGCCAACATTTACCATGGTCTCAACCAACCCTTGCTTTCAAACCGCTGTTACTCGTCCTATGCCCTAGGAATAGGGCAATGAAGGCATTGAAATGAATCAATGTATTCTCGAAAATCCTTAAATGTACATTAAGAGAGTTACTCTTAAGTGGGTTCTGCATTTAATAGGCAGGATTTCACTTTGGAGAAAATGTCTGTTTTGCTTCGACTTCTACCCGCCAGCCTTCAGTACAGGATTTCCAGGGTGGTGTAGAGTTGATAATAAAATTACAATAAAAAGCATAAAAGCAAAAAGATGAACACCAGGAAACAGAAACCATTAAACCAATAAAATCCACCAGAGCTATACCATAAAATTAGAATTAGTTATAAAACATACTGAAATGCTTATGTAGATTTTAAAGAAGTGTGGTGGGGCCAAGGACAGCAGAGTTGGCACCAGGAGCTTCTTTGTGGAGGGCATTCCGTATACGGGGCTGCATGACTCAAAAAGCCCCCTCTCCAAGCACCCCCTCCATGACCTTGGATGAGGGACTCCAATGGAGAGTTTGGGTAGGCTTTTGTGGAAGAAGGCCCTGATCAGAGATGCCAGGTGGCATCTCCACCCTTCAGAGTCCCACATTCTTGATTTCAGGTACTTGGGACTGGGGAATAAAAGAGCGTCAACTTAAGCGGGGGGGGGGTCTTCACCCAACTGGGCCAAGCACTAGGAATCCTTTCCTGCCACTACTGCTTGCCTTGGACTCAGGAGCTGGTAGCCTTTCATGGTTAGAAAAGAGCCACCGCAGGAGGCAGCTAGCAACTGACCCAGACTGTTGGTTCCAGCCGTCTTCTCCGACTGGCAGGAGCAATCTGGGGCCTCAAGCAGGGGCCGCTTTCTCAATTCTGTCACCTGAGTTCCTTTTAACTGGAAATAGCAGAGGCTGAACCTGGGATCTTTATGAATACAAAACATGCATTCTACCGCTGGACTATGGGTGCTCCTCACTCCATGGCAAATTCCTACTCTCCTCAGGCGAGTGACTCACTACAAGGTTGCAGTAGAGAATCCTGTGATGGCCTCTGTGTGCTTAGTTTTGTGCAAATTTGTGTGGGGTTTCCTCTTAGACCGAACGCTGTCTAGCGTGTGGCAGATGGGACGCAAGGGAAAATTTGATGGCTCCTTCAGGAGCTCTGAATTTTTTGCTGAAAAATTAATGAGTGACTGGTTCCAAGAAACATCGACAGCCCCCCTCATCATGTTCTTTGTCCACATCTGGCATTGCAGATACAGTAACAATCCAGGAAGTTTTGACGTATTGATGTGACTAGGCGGAAAGTGGCTCAGTAGCTCTATCCAGGTAACCCTGAAAGTGGCTCTGCAGCCGAGCCGGCGGATATTTCCATATATTATTCAACAGGCATTTGCATTCTTTCTTCTGAGACATTGTAGAAACTTTACTTTTTAAAATGAGTTCTACCGATAAGTGTGGATGTTGTGTAATTAATTTTCTCTATATCCAAAGCTTCTATGGAACAGATTTCTTTTTAGTATAATTTGCTTACTTTAGCCTGGTTTTAGAAATCACTGCCCTAAACTATGGTTAGATTATTGCGAATGGGCATCCTGCCCTCTCATCCATGCACAAGGGGAGGAGGTTGAAAGCTGACACCTTTTGGTTTTGAATAAGCTATGATGATGTCCAAATTTGGGGAACTGGTTTCTTCTAAATGTGGTTAGTTTAACAAACCATGGTTTGATCTTGTTTTGTCTGAACTAGCCACAATTTCCAAGTTTGGACGTAATGGGAAAATGATTTATTCAGAACTGGAAGGAGAAGCTTCCAGTCTCTGGCCTTGTGCAACTTTCAGCCCTAAACGTGGATGTTACAGTATATGTTGACTACATACAGCAGGTCTGTCTTTAATTTATTGCATGCATTATACTCCCTCCCCCTCTTTTTTGGTAAAGTTTTTGATTTGGGGAAATGCCCACCTTCTGGGGTATCACTGAAAGGAAGTACAGCAAGAGTTAGATACCATTATTATGTGCGTGACTTAGGATGGGATCACCTTACAAAGCAGCCAATGCTTCTTTTCCCCTAACCAATGCTTGAGCCAGGGGTGGGGATTATTTCAGACCTTGGCCTCCAGCAGCCAGACCCAGATGCCCGACTCCTTGAGCCACTGAGACTGTTCTCCGACCGAGGCAGTTCTGGCCTTAGGGTTGCTGCTCTGCAGGGCCACTCGGGTGGTGGCCAGAGGGCACTGCCGCCCAGCAGTTGAGCCAGAACAGCAGGCCATCTCTGAAACCGGTAGGAGCTCAGCAGGCTCTGTGCCACTGTTGCTTCAGGTTTAGTTCCACAATCCAAGCCACTTGTCACGGCGAAGCACTGCAGTATCTATAGGCCTTGCCCTACCTGCTCCAGGCTGCCACCTTTGGCCTTCCTGAACCTAACCGCATTCCTGCCTCTACTCCCATCCACAGATCTGTGTTGCTCTGCTGCTACTTAACTTGCGGCTCCATTATCTTTCTCTAGCCCCTCAGAGACCTGACTGCCTGCTTTGGAACCTTACCCCAAACTCTGCTGCTTGCTTCTGAACCTGGTCCTGCCTGAATGCCTCAGGGAGACAGGCTGGTGGCTTCATGATCTTTAGTAAGACCTGCAAAACCTCCCAGTGGGTCGTAACTGGCGCAAACAAATTGGCATGCAGTTCCACATCTTCACTTCCTGTGCTCTCCCCCCCCCCCCCGGGTGTATAAAGACTAGATTGTACCCTTGCTGGTTATCATCCTCCCAAATTAAGCTTTGATCTACATTTATTGCTGTTGTGACAAATATAAGTTCTGTGTAAACATTGTAATACTAATCAAACCTTTGGATGGTTTTGCCATTTCCAGTGTTACGACGGACGGATTGGGTACTGTACATCATAAAATAGACCCTGATGAGTAATGAAACAAACCAAAACGCCCACCCCTTTTGTCTGTGTTCTTGGAAGTGACTCCATTGACCATTTGGACCCCATGAAACTGCATTGCATCTCTGCAGTGCAAACATGGCAGCATCCAGAGGGAATGAGAAGCAGTTCCCCATAACCACAGAGTCAGATGCTGGCTAGGTCTGACAGGACCAAGCAAAGCAGAAGCAGATTTGAGGCGTACAGGCTCCCTGCTGTCTTGATGGACAGGACAGGCCTGTGCAAATACAGCATAACCGTGTGTGCTGACCCCGCTCCCTCTCCAGCTACCCTTTGGTTCGGTCACAGAGTTGGGGACGGAGCATTGAAGACTTTCCAGCATTCTACTGCCTAAAAGCCACTGTAAAGACTTGTGTATAATCCAGGTTCTGTTACCCATTTATGGTGTCTTTTTTTTGTGGTTAACTAATGGGGGGGGCGCCTGCAATGGGGGCACCAATGCAGCTGGCTGAGGTACATTTTTTGTACATGTTGGTACATGTTGACATTTTTTAAATCAAATATACCACTTTTGGTTATACATGCAGGTTTTCATGGCCAGTTGTTAACCAGGAAGTGGAATTTCTACTGACAACTGTAAGATCGATCTTTATTTCTTCAATTTTAAGATCTGAAATCACATGGCTGAAAAACCCATACCTATTGTATCTTTGAGCATTGTGTCTTTGAGCATACCACTTCTGTTTTAAAAATACTCAAAATGGCTAACTATCTCGTTTGGAAAAAATAATGAACATAAGAACATAAGAAGAGCCCTGCTGGATCAGGCCAAAAGCCCATCTAGTCCAGCTTCCTGTGTCACACAGTGGCCCCACCAGATGCCTCAGGGAGCACACAGCCAACAAGATAACCTGTTTCTTGCTGCCACTCCCCTGCCCCTGGCACAGAGAAAACCTACTTTTAAAGCCAGGAGGTTGCTTATGGCTTGTAACCTGTGATGGTCTTTTCCTCCATGAATCTGTCCAAACCCCTTTTAAAGGCATCTAGGCCAGATGCCATCACCACATCCTGTGGCAAGGAGTTCCACAGATGAATTACATGCTGGGTAAAAAAATATTTTCTTTTGTCTGTTCTAACTCTCCCTCCACTCAATTTTAGTACATGTCCCCTGGTTCTGGTGTTGTGCGAGAGGGAGAAGAATTTCCCTCTATCCACTCTCTCCATCCCATGCATAATTTTATAAGTCTCAATCATGTCCCCCCTCATGCGCCTTTTTTCTAGGCTGAAAAGCCCCAGACGCTGTAGCCTTTCCTCATAAGGGAGGTGCTCCAGCCCACGAATCATTCTGGTTGCTCTTTTCTGCACCTTTTAATGCACATACACCACCATTAAAACAGCATAAGAAAAATATCAACATCAAAAATTTGTTATCAGTATCAAAAATGTTGGTTGGAAGGCTACCGAAATAGTCCGTGACCTGCTGCCTGTTGGAAAGCAAGCAAGGATGGAGCCTGGTGGTTCTCTCCTGGGAGGAAAAGACCCTGGCTTTCATCTCTGCCTGCTGTACTCTAGCGGTGATAGCAGGATACAGAACTAGGCTTACCATTCGTCCCGGTTTCGCTGGGACAGTCCCGGAAATCGGACCCGATTCCCAGTCGTGTCCCGGGGGACGAATGGGCGCCGCCATCTTCTTCTTTTTTTTTTTTAATTTTAAACTTACCGGGCAGCATCTTGGGTCACGAAATCTCGCGTGATCCAAGATGTCGGCGCCCAAATCTCGTGAGGGCATCATGCCCTCACGAGATTTGGGCGCCGACATCTTGGATCACGCGAGATTTCGTGACCCAAGATGCTGCCCGGTAAGTTTAAAATTAAAAAAAAAAAAAAAAGAAGATGGCGGCGCGGCGAGCGGGTGCTTCTCCCGGTCGTCAGCGGCACCGGGAGAAGCACAGTGCTTGCCCGCATTGTGCGAGCCTGCTGAAGGCTCGCGCTGGCCGGGCAAGCAGGCTGTTCTTCTCTGGTCTCCCAGCGGCTCCATGCGGTGCCGCTGGGAGACCGGAGAAGCACAGCCTGCTTGCCCGGCCAGCGCGAGCCTCTAGCAGGCTCGCACAACGCGGGCAAGCAGGCTGTGCTTCTCTCCGTGCCGCTGGTCTCGCAGCGGCACCGGGAGAAGCACAGCCTGCTTCTTGCCTGTGTTGCGCGAGCTCCAGGGCTCGCGCAACGCAGGCGAGCAGGCTGTGCTTCTCCCGGTGCCTGCTTGCCGCGGCCCCAGCAGCAACAGCAGCAGCGACCAGCGACCAGGTAAGCGTATCTTTTATTATTTTTAATAGAAATATTAATTATTTATTTAAAAATTTCGGCCAAGCTTCGCGCGGCAAGAGGGGGCGCTTTGCGCCCCCTTTACTTTATTAATTAATTATTTAAAAAATCCGGACGCGCTATGCGCGGCAGAAAAGGGGGCGCTTCGCGCCCCCTTTCTTCAAAAAATTTATTCATTAAATGGATTTTTTATTGGGATTTATGCTTTATTGTGACATTTATGCTTCTTTTTTCTGCTTTTTCGTTGTGTTTTAGAATTGCTTTTTCGTTGTGGAGGGTAGTTTAAGGTTGGTTTGGGCTCTTTCTGAGTGCTTTTTCGTGGTGCTTTACGATTGGTTGTGGTTCTTTGGCCTTGCTTTTTCGTTGCTTTGACATTAATTAATTATTTACCTCGGGGGGGGGTCTGAGGGGGTGTCCCGGTTTGAAGTTTGAAAAATATGGTAAGCCTATACAGAACCAACCCTCTGATGCTGATCTCAGTGCTCAGGTGTGCTCCTAGGAGAGAAGGCCGTTCTCTGTAAAACTCCGAATTGAGTGAGCAGTAGGCATCGGGTTTATGTAACCTGCGCTTGTGCCGAAGAATCTCGTCTCCTCCTCAACCCTTGCCCTCCCCTTCTCCATGCAGCAGAGACTTCTGGGTCAGCTCCCCAGCCTTTGATGCCATGGTCCCTCTCGCGTGATCCAGTGGTTCTCCGCAGGCGAGGTTGTTCCCCAGCGGAGACTCCTTTCGTGAACTCTCTTTTGGGTGCCTTGAGGCAGAATTTCAACCTTGCTTTAGCACTGCAACTGGTGCAAGAAGCTGGTATGGTGTAGTGGACCAAGGGCCTGGCCTGGAAAGGCCCCTTGGCTCGGCCATGAACTTGCTAACGCAGTGCAGTCCTAGGAGCGTCTACTCAGAAGCAAGGTCCATTTTGCATGGGAATCACTTCCAAGATAAGTGTGTATAGAATTGCCGCCCTAGTCATCTTGGACACACCGCTGTCTCTTCTCCCCTCATCCCGCCAGTATCTGCGATGTGGGGATAATAATACTGGACTGGCCGGGTTATCTGGACTGTGCAGGGTTATCGCAAGAATTATTGAAAGGATCTGTGTCAAGGGAATACTACTTCATACTTCACATTTATACAACACTCTTGGTGTTGTATAAATGTGAAGTATGAAGTAGTATAAATCCCAGATTGTGATGAGTTGGCTTTTGGGCCTTCTTTTGGAAGTGAATGTTGTAGGAATGTATTTGAGATTCAACCTATGTTACCTGAATGGGCAAAGTGGAGAAAAAAATGTGTCACTCGTAGATGTTTAGAGCCCATTGTGGCACCTTGCCTTATTCTAGACTGCTTCCCAACATGCATTTCAGATAGACAGGAACTTTAAAGGACTGCTAGTTGCTTCTCATAGGCCTCTAGTTTGCCGAAGTACCATCTGGAATTAAAATTTTATGTTCGTGTGCTCTTCCGTTTCAGTTATGAAACAAATGGGAATTTGCTGAATGAATTAATTTTTGTTCCATGTTTAAAAACCCATTGTGAGAGCAATTATAAATGGTACCTTCAAAGCCTTGCAGAAAGAAAATAAAAGTGGCTTCCTGTCTAATTAGGGCTTTCAGGAAATAATTGATTACAAATTGCAGCAGGCTCATTGTGTGATATTTGTTTGATAGTACTTATGATACATTGAATGTTTTTACCTAATAAGTTCACCAGTGACATTGGGAAGCAGCTGTGCAGAGTTACAGTAAATCTGACATCAGTAAATCTTGTTTCTACCTCTCCATTTTAAAAGAATTATAGCTAACAAACCATTATTCCCATACTGTTAAAGTCCAGGAAATAATTTTAAGTTAGAAGCAGGAAATGAATCGTATAATGGTCAGTAAGTGCTTAACGTGATGTTTTCAATTCAGCCTTATAACAGTCAACGATACTTTCCTACTATGAATCTCCTAAAATATAACACAAGTTAAACCTCCTGCTGCTTTTTTAAAACAGGGTCAGCATATATCATTAGCGCCTGCTCAGAAGATCGAGGAAGTACTCTACCAGTATCGGCCATTGCATGTAGAGACGCATGGACCACCGGTTCCTGAGATTGAACTGCTGGGAAGATTGGGGTAAGTTTAAAAAACAACAAAAGGAATGTTCCTGCCAGTGAGATGGCATTAAATCTTAATTTATTCCAAAAAGAGATTGTTTTGTTTTTTTCTCTCTAAGAAGACAAAACAGGCCTTAATTCAATGGTGACTTTCCTGCCCAAACCAATGTTTTGTTTGGGTAGATATCTGCCTGTTTTTGTCCCCCCCCCCCCCCCCAGTCTTTCTTTACTTTTCTGATCTTTTATAGATCAGTTGAGAATTCGGCTGGATTGCATTAATGTTTTGAAAGTTGCAGTTGGCGGTTGAGGAGAAGTAACTGTTCATTTTCAGTTGCACGGTATTAAAAAATGAAAACCGAGGGGGCCTGATTTTTTTTTTCCTAGCAGTGGGCCAATAAAAATATCAGGACTGGTCCTTTGCCATGAAAAATTGACTTTCCTTTTTGGCCTAAAGCTCAGAGGTGCCTTCCATCCATCAGCAGAGAGTGTCTTTTGCTCAAGCTCCCTTCAAGTGACTGGGAGGACCACGTGATGCATCTGGTTACCCTTCTTCAAGAGTGTGTGGTGTGTGGTGTGTCTGTGTGTGGTGTGTCTGTGTCTGTGTGTGGTGTGTGGTGTGTGGTGTGTGGTGTGTGGTGTGTGGTGTGTGGTGTGTGGTGTGTGGTGTGTGGTGTGTGGTGTGTGGTGTGTGGTGTGTGGTGTGTGTGTGTGTGTGTGTGTTGTGTTGTGTGTGTGTGTTATGTGTATTCAGGTGTCCTGTTTCCAGTTCTCCAGGTCACAATTTGGAAGATTGGGAATGAGCTGCATGCTTGCACTCTCCTGCTTCCATGTGCCCAGTTTAACGGAAATCTTCCTGGTTTGATCAATTCACAGTTAGACATTCAGGTATACGAACAAACTTGTGGTTTGAGCGAGACCTTCAAACCAAGACTAGAAAGCATAATGTGATCGTGGTCCGCATTTCTGGTTTTAGAGGGCTTGCTCAAACTATTGTTAGTCGGTTAGGACACAACAGCAAAAGGTGGTTTCATCAAACCAGGCAGTATTTCATTAAATTGAGCGTGTAAGGGGAGGGGGGAACAGGGGAAGAGAATGCGTGAGTGTGTGACTTGTTCATGATTCTCCTTCAAACCATAGTTTGTATGATTTGTGATACAGTATCTGAATCGTGGGGGGATATCACGGCTGGCCCAGCTATGAAGCAACGTGGTGCGGCTTGCATGAGGGGGGCGGGTGGTCGGAGGAGCAGCAGATTTGGTGTGCCCTTCACCCCGAGTCTGCTGCCACCTCCCTTCTGCCCACTGTGGATGTAGTCTATGTTTATCCACCCCACACCCTAAACGCGAGAATCAGATGGTCCCCTTCCTTCCCCATGCTCAGTCCTCACACATGCTTTAGCATTTAAAGGGAATATGTCTTTTAATTGCATGGGAGAAAGAAGTGCTCCCTCACCTTGCTTTGGTTGGTTGGGGGGCCTCCTTACCTTCTCACCGTGCTCTGTCCTTGCATGGAGTTTAAAGACCTTGCATGGAGTTTAATGAGCCTGTGCTCATGTGTTTAAAATTTTTAAAAGGATGTGTTCCCTTTAAACTCCATGCAAGGACAGAGCACGGTGAGAAGGTAAGGAGGCTCCCCAACCAAATCCCTCCAGCACTGGTGGAAGAAGAAGGGGGAAAAAAACTGCTGGGCTCCAACTCTCCTGTCCCTGCCTACATGCCGTGTCACATAAACACCAAGTAGATGGGGGGAGGTGATCTGGAGTGCAGCTGCCTTATTCCCCCCCCCCACCAGGAGTGCTGTGTGTAGGTGCCCTGCTCAGCACTGCCTCCCTTTGATATGAATGCAAGTGGTGCAAGCTGGGATGGAACCCAGACTGTGCCGCTTCCTTTCATATCAAACAGGAGCAGTGTGCAGCAGGGAAGGCTGTATGCCGCGCTCCTGGCAATGGAAGGGAAGAGGGGATGGGGGTGAGACTGCTCGTTTGCCCCCCTGCCCCCCATCCATGTGGGAGGGGATTGAGGGAGGGGAGGCATGCTGTTTCAGGCCTTGGGAGGTTTTGGGATGGCCCTGGAGGACATTACATGTGGCCTTTACAGGTCAAAACATAGACGGTGCTCTTGCAGACCCCCATTTACTTCCGTGGAGTGTCTTGGGCAAGAGGCATTCCTTCCGTGACAGAGTGCACTGATCCTGTTGAAGAAACAGAGCACAGAGACGGTAGGCTGATCTGAAGTGGATAGTGGGTGACTGGTCCAGCAGCAGCAGGTTGCGTGGCTGTGTGCATGTTAGGTTTGGTAACTAGAATCAGGCTGGTGGAGGCAAGTAGTCAAATCCCATGATGCTTCTTGAGTAGCTGTGGTGTAAACAGAGGACTGTGCTGCTTCAGTGAAAGAGGCCTTGTAAAAAGACCAGAATGAAAGTGTGTGTGTGTGTGTGTGTGTGTGTGTGTGTGTGTGTGTGTGTGTGTGTGTGTGTGTGTGTGTGTGTGTGTGTAATAAATTTAGGGGGAAAAAGAATAGAGTTCTGTAGTAGACGACATAGCCTTCCAGCTCTGTTTAGAGGCACTCCTTTTAAACTGGCAGTGCAAATGCATCCACTAAAGATCACTGATTTACTGATGTCATGATGGACTCCTCTGTGGGATGCGACGATGTGATGTGAGGATCTGTTCTGGCCACGTACCTGAGGAGCCTTTGACTTTGGTTTAACCCCCACTTGATTGTTCTGTGCTCTTCTCCCTGTTATCTGGTGCATAGAGTTATCGGAGGCAAATATCACCGTCATTAGTGTTCCCACCCCTGGTGCAGCTTGACCTCGCACACACGCCACCTGTTTGTGCAACAGCTGCTCAGGCCTCCAGAGCCCTGGGATTTCTGATGACAAATTGAAATGTGTGGCAGGAAGTGGGCCCCTCGTTCCATGCGGGGGGGGGGATCTCTTAGTTCTTGACATTTCTTTTCCCCTTGCAGTTTGAGAAGTGGCTTTCCGCATGTATGTGAAGCAGTGTGTCGTGTAACACTTGTTAGCTAGCACAAGAATTAAATTAATTGGGTCCTGGAGTTGGCTGCTTGTGAAATTTGAATAAGAGAAAACAATAGCACCTGATGAATTGGTTAGGACTTAATTAGTCATCCAATTAAATAAATCTTAGTTGGTATACATGCAGGTTTTCATGGCCAGTTGTTATGCTCAAGGTTACAATATTTAAGGGATTTTCAGCCATGTGATTTCAGGTCTTAAAATTGAAGAAATAAAGATCGATCAACTATAAGATCGATCTTTATTTCTTCAATTTTAAGACCTGAAATCACATGGCTGAAAATCCCTTAAATATTGTAACCTTGAGCAAATCTTAGTTGATTAATTGTATAATTTTGGGCTAATAGTTTAAATTTGTGTAAACTTGTGTATGGGTAAAACCAGTAGTTCTAAAGTCAGAAGCTTACTTATTTTAGAGCAGTGTTTCTCAAACTGTGGGTCAGGACCCACTTAGTGGGTCGCGATCTGTTTTCTGGTGGGTCCCAGGTGATGGAAAGATCAGATACGTAATTGCCACAAGCCCTGAAGCTATTCAAAAATCAGATAGCTACTAATTGCCCTTCAAAGAGCTGAGCTCCTGCAGTTTGCAAGATAGCTGCTAATTACCCTGCAAGCAGATGAGCTCTTTACTTGTAAATACATTTATTTATTTATTTCTAGATCACTTTTTTAAGTCTCGTAAAGCTAGGTGGGTCCCGATAGTGTCATTTTTAAAAGTGGGTCCCGGTGCTAAAACGTTTGAGAACCACTGTTTTAGAGGATGCCCAGAAGTGTTGTAGCAGGTGTCCTCTTAGAAGAGGCATCCAGTCCTATGTAACAGGAAGACGGAATGCCTCTTTTAAGATGGCACTTGCCGCCTGCAGTTACCATAAGCACTTTTGTTTAAAAGAATGCATTTTTAAAGAGATCAATTTCTTCTTAATTGAAGGCACAATTTTAGTTTATTAAGGGCGCAATCCTGTAAAAAAAAGCCGGCGACAGAACGAGTGTTCCGTCGCCGGAAGACGTTGCGAACGTGCCGTAAAGCACGTTTGCGACGCCTCAGGAGGTGCAAGATGGCCTCCCTCACTCCGGCGCAGGATCTCCACGTGGACAGCGGCGGAAGGTACCGTATTTTTCGCTCCATAGGACGCATCGGACCATAGAACGCATGTATCCTATGGAGCAAAAAATAGGGATAACATGGTTTTTTAAATAAAAATAAAAATAATAAAAAAATGTAAAGAAAAAAATACTTACCGGTGCTTTGTGGAGGCCTGCAGAGGCTCGCGCAGGCTTCCCCGATCTTCATTTCGGAAAAAAACGGCCATTTTCGGCCACTTCCGGTTTTAAAACCGGAAATGGCCGGAAATGGCCGTTTTTTTCCGAAATGAAGATCGGGGAAGCCTGCGCGAGCCTCTGCAGGCCTCCCCGAAGCCCCGGTAAGTATTTTTCTTTACTTTTTTTTATTTGCTCCATAAGACGCAGGCTTCCCCCCCCTATTTTTTTTTTGGGGGGGGGAAGTGTGTCTTATGGAGCGAAAAATACAGTAAGTGCTCTGTCGTCAGGCATGTGGGTGGTTCGGCCGGGCAAGGGAGGGGGGCCACTGGCCTTGCCGCCCTGGGAGGGGGCGGGGGATGGCGTTGGGCATATTCTCGTCCCTGCTGGGCCGGCTACGCCATTACACGGCCTCCTCTACTTCCGCCAGCTATTTAGCTGGCGGAAATCCGAGGAGGCCGATAGGTCCGGCCTGGGTTTACACTCGAGCGTCCCCTTCCCCGAGTAGACCTCCGGCCCGCCGGTCGACAGGCAGCCCTTGCACAAGATCTGGCGGGTGGCCCTGGGCTGCCGGCCAGCCCGTGCACAAGATACGGCAGGCGGCCCTGGGCCGCTGGCCGGATCCTTAGTCAGGATTGCACTGTAAAAGTATTTTAAAATCTATTCAATGACCTGATTATTGTAATTAAATGAATAAATGTTGAAGCTCTAGAATTTCTTCTTCCTCTCCATAATCCTTGGGATACTTCTGTATATGAGGCTGCTATTATTGTCCTCCTGATCCAAGTACCTGCTGTTGTAACAAGTGAGAGTTGTGTTGAAGGAGGGTTTTTATGCTGCAGGGTCTCTGGCAGGGGGAAATGTTGGCGTGCTGGCCCCCGTCGCACCCTTCCCTCCGCGCCACCCAACGTGAGGGATGTGGTGAACAGGTTTGACCCTCACAGGAAAAGTGCAGCAATTTTATTGATCACCCGAGGACTGAAAAGAAACCATTTACTCACATGGAAGAGAAAGATGAGGGTTACTGTTGGGGTATGGCTTAGAGACTAAATCAGATGTGATACTAATCAGGTTGTGTAGCCGGGTGTGGGTGCGAGAATGTAAATAGCAACCATGGGGTGGATACAGTTTGGATCAGGATTGTGGCATGGGGGAAGGGGAACTTTATAACCTCTTTTTTCAGCAGGGGAGGAGAAAAGGTTGGTGGCCCACAGTGATACTTCTGCCACTTTTCTTTGGAAGGAACTAGATCTGCTCCTTGTAGCATCTACCGAACTCTAGTGAATCCTGAGCAAGCAGCTTTCTGGAAAAAGAGGCTCTCATGTCTGCCCTTCCACAGCTGTGTTTGCTCCCAGCATTTCGGCTGCCAGCCACACTGAGAGCCGGTGTGGTGTTGTGGCTAGAACCTTGGACTCAGGAATGGGGTTTGAGTCAGTCAGCATCTCTTAGCCTACCCACCTCACACGATTGTTGTGAGGATAAAAGGGGGGATCACGTTTGCCTCTGTGATCTCCTCTGAGGAACGGTGGAATAAAAATAAAACATTTGAAACGCGGAGAGCCCCCTTTTTAGGTTTAAGGGCTTGTTACGCATGCAGGGAGGTTGTTATAGATCATGAAGCACTTTTTAAAATATGTTAAGATTCAAAAGTAATTTGATATTTGGTGCAACGGGTTTGTGTTTTGTGAGGAGAAGCTACACTATATGCATATTGCTAGCTATGTAGGTCTCTGCATTGTGAACATAAGAATATAGAAAGATCTCTGCTGGATCAGACTGAGGAGGTCCATCAAGCCCAATGTCTTGTTTCCTACAGTGGCCATTGGGATGCCAAACAGTGGGAGAAAGGCGGGGTACAAATTCTTTAAATGAAAATAAAATGAAATAAATACAAACAGGGCTGGCCCATTCATGAGGCCAGCTGAAGTGGTCGCCTCAGGCAGCAGGGTGATGAAGGTGCTCCTTTCTGTCCGCCTACTTGCCTCCACTGCTCCTCCTCCTCCTCCTCCTCTTCCTCCCTGTTTTGGAAAAGAGAGAAGAACAGAGAAGAACTGTGGAGGGGAGGGGAGTGTTGAGCAAAAACATTGGAGAGTGGGAGGAGTAGAGGCCGACATGCCGTCCGCCAGGTGAGGGTGGGACAGCTCCTGGCATGTTGCCTCAGGTGTTAGGGAGTCTTGGGCTGGCCCTGGCTCCAAGCATGAAGGCAACAACCCTTCCTTGATGATATTCCTTAGCAAACTGTGTTCCGTGGCTTGCTACCTCTGAATCTAGAGTTCATGTAGCCAACATGGCTCATTGTCGTTCAGTTAAGTACCATATTTTTCGCTCCGTAAGACACCCCCCCAAAAAAATAGGGGGGGAAAGCCTGCGTCTTATGGAGCGAAAATAAAAAAGTAAAGAAAAATACTTACTGGGGCTTCGGGGAGGTCTGCAGAGGCTCGCGCAGGCCTCCCCGATCTTCATTTTGGCAAAAAAACGGCCATTTTCGGCCACTTCAGTTTTCGTGAAAACCGGAAGTGGCCGAAAATGGCTGTTTTTTGATGAAATGAAGATCGGGGAGGCCTGCGCGAGCCTCTGCAGGCCTCCCCGAAGCCCCGGTAAGTATTTTTTGTTTACATTTTTTAATTATTTTTATTTTTATTTAAAAAACCTTTTTTTCCCTATTTTTTTGCTCCATAGGATGCATGCGTCCTATGGTCCGATGCGTCCTATGGAGCGAAAAATACGGCATCTAGAGTCCTGTCCAGGGCCCTGCCCATAATGTCTGAAACTATTGTTCCTTCTGACTGGGCTAGAGCCGTTCAATGAAAGGTGCAGCATTTTTGCTGAGAAGAAGGCTTCAGCAAGTGAGTTGTGAATGAGATTAGATAGGCTGGTATATTTTGAAGGACCCATCTCATGGAAAGCTCTGAAAATAATAAACCATGTCTCAAAAATCAATAGAAAATGCTACCAGAAGTAAATTCAGAAAGCTGCAGGACAAAAAAAATAATACAGTGTGTTGGCAGCATCTTCCTAAAAATGAAAAAAAAAAAGCCTTTGCTCCTGAGAGTTGGAGAAGCTGAAGTCTGCACATCGCTTTGGGAAACTGGCTGGTAAGCAATAAATTGCAGTAATCACGTTGCAATATTATTTTAGGGACATGAAATTTTGTGCTGTAGCGTATGACTAACAGTTATAAAACCAAAAAGGAAAGACTGAGCAACAAAGTGAAATGGCACCAGTTTCTGTGGTCTGATGCAGTGGTTTCAAACTCTGTTCCAAGGAAGCTTGGGGTTCCATAGAGGCTGGTTGGAGGGGGGACTCCTCTGTAATGGTGAACGATCATTCCTGATGTGCAGCATTGTGTCCTCGCTTCTCGCAAGGTGGAGAATGGTGGAGCCCAGCAGGCCTGCCTGATGTGAGTGTGTTGCCTTGAATGTGCCCCAGAATCCACTGCTCCCTGTGGGGCTTTTGTCAGGGTGGAAACTCAGAGGGGGCACAGCAGACTGGTCAAGATAGAACGGCTTCCCTAAAGCTGGAAAAGTGGAAACTGCTGCTCTTATGCAGAAATCATCATCCAGGTGAGGAAGGGTAAACTGCAGGAGTTTTTAATCTTAAGCACACTTCACTGAGCTGTACCCAATGTGGGGGAAGTGAAATTTGTTTTATTTATCTTAAAATATCTATATATACCTCATGTTCCACTTCGGTCAAGTGTACAAGGCAGCTAACGTTAAAGCTAAATCAGACACATTTCAGTTGAAGTCGCTATAAGGATTGGTAGCACCATTCTGACCCATCTGTGTCCCTCATCCTTCCAGCTGTTTGCAGCTGCCAGCCGGGGAATTATACTCATTATACACTGACATTCGCACAGGTCTTTGGCCCCAATCCTATCCCTGCCAGCAGCGCCAATGCAGCCACATCAAAAAGGCATGCGCTGCATCCAGCGGTGGGGCTGGGGGTGCGGGTGACTCGAGAGCAAATGGAAGGCAAGTAAAAAACATTTATACTTACTTCCACATAAGCCCTGGGGCCACCTATGGGTCTCCTCAGACATACACCACCTCTTTTGGTGGCGTATGTTTGAGGTGAGAAAAGGTGCGGGAAGGTTTGAAATGGAGGGGATAACGGATAAGATCTGGCGTGCGCCATTGCCACCAGATCCACCCCTCCTTTCTGCACCAGTTCCTCCCCCCTCCCCACTCAGTTATGCCTCCAGTCCTCCCACTCCCTACTCTCTATCCCACCCTCCAGCCCCACCGCTGACTTACTGAGTCTGGTGGGTGCAGTGGGGTCCGGCAGTGAAGCTGCGGCAGTTCTGCCTCTTGTGGTGGCGCTTGCAGAATGGTCGCTGACGAAGTGCTGCACACGCCATCGACGGCCATTTCAACGGCCATTTTACAGCAGTGGAAGACTTTTCTGCTGTCGTAAACCTGTCCTCTCGACAGCCCAGTCCTGGATAGGATTGGGCTGTTGTCTCATTTCAATCCCACCCTTTCTTTTGAAAGCTCAGTCTGATGTACATGGCCGAAAACAGCAGCCATAAAAAATACAAAATCCTCAAGCAATAAAAGCTTTCACATTGCCCCCCACCTTTCAAATCTTCCCCCCACCCCAAGCCATTTGAAATGAGTCTTCAAACTCTGTTGGAAAGTGTTGCCTCTGATCCATGCACTGAGCAGTGTGTGGATGCAGTGTACACGTGTAGAGTCCAACTCTTTAACCCCTGGTATGCAAGGGAAGTGTCATGCTAATTGTGCGTTCTGCGTAATTGTGCGTAAGCGGATTATTATGTCTCATGCGTTGATGCAAGATGGGACAGAAATGTCTGGGTGCACCACTGCTCCACTTCTGTGCACGAAGGGTCGCTATGCTGTGGGAAACGTGAATATGGCAACTGTATCGCCAACAGCAATCTTCAGTCACTTTCTTGTCTCTTTCTTCTTTTAAAATAAGATTTTTTTAAATGCTGCCTATGATTTTTTAAAATTCAGAAATGCAGCTGCATGTATCTTTCCTACTGTGATATAAAAACAGTGATTAAAATAACCATGCAGCTCCCAAGTGACGCATCTCTCTCTGGCATGGCTGATTACACTAATTTGCTCCAGACAAGATGGAAACACAAGTTAACATTTTGCCAATGAGGATTAAGTTTTCCCAGGGCTAGGTGCTGATTAAGGTTTCCGAGACTCCCCTGTTGGCATAAAAAAATCTCGGCTGTTGGTAATACAAGGTTATGTTTTATACATGCATATACTTTTCAATTTGGTTGTCCTGCTTCAACTTAGAGTTGAACAACTCTCATATCGTAGCAGTGGAATGGTGGGAGAATTGGTACCTGCTGGAATTCTACCGAACTCTTAGAGAAAAATCTGGCTCCCTGTTCTTTGTAATGCATCAAGTATTGGGTGTAAAATTAGGGGAGAAGGATGAAGGACAAGTGCCCATCCCTCGGCTGTTCTGAATGCCTGCTTTGTGTCATTGTTAAATGCAGACAAGGTAGAGACACATACCATAAGGAGATGTGGCCTGGACTGTAGCTTAGCATTCACCATTGGTGCACCATATAAATCTTGATACTGGTCCAAAGATCCCCTTGTGTGAGTGGAAGAAGCTTCTTGCACATAGGGGGGATTATGGATTCATTTCCTTGCTCCCAACCACATCCCCTCACACTGGCGTCACTGGAGCGTGGCGGGGGGGCCACCTGGGGGCCGCGTTAATACGGGTATTTTTTACAATTTTTTACAATAAAATACCTGTGTTCTGCAGCTCAGAAATTTCAGAGCAGTTCCTGGAGTCTGAAGTGCAGCAAGCAGATGTCCTGCTCTGTGGACGGGGATTCGGCTCTCTAGCAGCTTCGTATCACCTGCCTCTCACCAAAGCCACTTGTTCCTTTCTGTACTTGAAGAGAACCCCGAGATCTGAGAACACAGGTCACTTACTAGGCTTGTTCCAGACCTGACACCATGAGATTCTTGGTTCAAGCCCCAGAGTGGGAGAGAAAACACGTGGATTGGCTGGCTTGCAGTTGAGCAAATTGGAGCTGTTTTCCAAGAGATACATTTTTTTAATTTCAGCGTGCCTGTTCCCTGCTTGTAGCATATCATTGCCTAGGTTGGTTTGTGTGTGCATGACTGGAGATGTAGTAGTGCAGGAGTGTTGTGCAAAAACAGTGCATTTCTGGATAGTAATTGCGTATTTCAGGTGAATATATATGAAATATGCAATGGCAGGAGGTCTGGCTCAGTTGGCAGAGCATCCGCCTCACATGCCTGAAGATCGGAGGTTGGCAGTTCGGGACGCCCGGAAGCATCCGTGAGCAGTTGAAGAGCTGTCGGCACGTCACTGATAAGTGGACACTGATAAGGTTATGACAAAGTAAAGAAAAGAAGGCTGCAATCTGGGAATAAGTCCCATTGAACTCAGTAGAGCTTACTTCTGAGTAGACATGCCTAGGATTTTGTTGAAAATCTAGTCGTGTACTGTACGGGATAGCCACTGGATGTTACCAGTGGGTCAGTTGGCTCGGGTCAACATGTCCCAATACCCAATTGCCATGCTGTCATACACACCAGGAAATCAATCTCTAGAAGCCATAATCTCCTCCTGCACCTGCAGCACCATGTTCTACTCAACAAGGTCGTTGTGAAGGATGAGAGAGAGAGAGAGAGAGAGAGAGAGAGAGATTTTGAATGCACTTTGAATATGAATAGTGTCGTGGAATAGTAAATAATAATTGGAAGATCCAGTAACAAAATAATGTTTGCAACAGAAAACCACATGCTGAAGCTGGCTTATGCGCCTGCCTGCTTGCCACAAATGAGGCGCAGATGCACATCTAGCTGTGTATCTGCAGCCACATTGTAAGGCTCATCCAGGCTCCATTGGTTTTTCTGGATGCGTTTTCCCATGCGCATCCCTGTTCAGAACGGCCAGTCGTTGCCTAAGACCAGACAAAAGCAGAGTCGGGGCCTTCGATTTCTAGGAATGGATTTATTTTCCTTTTAAATTATTATGTTTGGAACACTGCTACTTCAGCTGTGTGGCGGTTTGGAAGTATTTGGAGCTATTCCCCCCCCCCTTTAATAATGAGGTAAGCAGATAATGCTGGCTGTCCAGTTGAATCAAAACCAAGAGGGGAGCGTAGCCTCCTACAGGAAGCCTCAGACCTCACTGTTTAGAAAAGCTGGATGCTTTGGCAAAATGTCTTCTGAGCATTTCAAACAGCACCCTGTAGTATCTGGAGTTTTTGCAAGGAGCTCTTCTGTCAAGGTCGTTAGCAGAATATGTTAGTAGTGGGCTGCTTATGAAACAGAATTTTTTACATCCTGTCCGCCCACCTGTGGGTGTAGTGTGGGTTCTGTAACTGTTAACGGTCCCGGGAAGATTATAAAACCAAAGAATATGGAAAATATATGAAGGAACAGAAAAGGAAACCTATGCTAGACTGTGCAGTTACTTATATTCCAAGTTGGCTTCAATCATGTATGTTACCACTAAATTAACCTCAAAAGCCTGGACCTGACAGCTGAATGTCCGTAGTAATTGTTTTTGTTGGCGTTCAGCTTCAGAATTAACTCATTGATCTAACATGAGCCTGTGTGCTCTGAATACTTGTCTGGTAATGTGTGTGTTTTCACTTTTTTATGCAATCATGGAAAAAAAATGTTTCTGCTCTGAGCAGTTGTCAAACAAGCTTCTTTCATTGACCATCAGGCACGGGGCAGCTGAAGGGGGTTGTTTAGTCTAGAGTAAATACACCAGAGATTACAAGGTCACTGTAGGAAATGTAATTATACCATTTCATTCTAGAACAGTCTCTGTTTTTTGTGAGGCGAGGGTAGTAGTGCCTACAAAACTCGAGCATGATATTTGTTAAAATTATCTCATCCTTTTCAGGACAGAAATGATAGAAACTCAGGGCTAGAATCTAGCAAAGCTACAGAAGTGCATTAATGCAACAGTTTTTGTTCTGGGGAATCTTCTGATTTTTTGGAACTTGTTTGAGGAGCTTCTTAATGATGAAACCAGTAAGGGCAGACTGGCTCTCCTGAAAGATGCATGGTGGCCATTGGGTGTGTTGTAGGGCAGGGATCTTCAACCTTGGGGTCGCGACCCCAAGGTCAGGAAGGAGACGGTGTGTTTCCCCTTAAGGGGAGTGGACTTGGCTGCAACATCAGGATGGTGGTGATGACACTGCCAGGTTTGTGCCACTGCCAGCGATGGGGGAAAAAGTGGGTTTTCAGCCCTACCTGGGGGTTTACTGGGCCTCTGGGGGGGTACGGGTAGCCTCCGGCCCCTTCCACAGGCCTTCCTGCACCCTCAAACGACTCCAGTTCACGATCGTGACCCACTTACAGTTTTCAGACGAAACTGGAAGTGGGTCACGATCTGGAGCCGTTTAGCGGTGCAGAGAGGCCTGCGGAGGGTTCTGCAGGCTCTCCGCACCCCCTGGAGGCCTGGCAAGACCTCCAGGTAGGGCTGAAAAACCACTTTTTCCCCTGGTGGAGGCGTGATCCTCGAAATTCCGGCACCACCGTCTCGCCAAATTGCAAAGACTTACAGTGACCTTTACCTTCAGGTAAAGGTTGAAGATCACTGTTCTAGGGCAATGCTTTTCAGAGTGTGGTCTGCGGACCGGTATTGGTTCGTGAGTCATTGGCTGCTGGTCTGTGGCATACCTCCTATGGCTTCTGGCTTGTTTGGTGATTCAAGGGTGTCTGGAGAGATTGGAGCCCTGAAGTCTCCTGAGGCTTGCTGCAGGAGCTGGACGTTTCCTCTCGGGGTTGGTGTATTTTTGTTCCTGCTCTTCCATCATGCGAAGATCGCAGCTCTGGTTTATGTTAGAATTGAGCCTTTGTGTGAACCAACCTTCAATTTTGTTTGATCCTAAGGCTGGCTATCTAAAGCAAAGTACCATATTTGCTCAAAGGACACAGTCCTGCTACTGGTTTGTACTTGGTAACCGAAATGGCTATCCTAGTATGATTTGGAAAAGGGGTTTGTTCAGACAGGGGTGGATGTGCATGTTTTAAAAAAAATTAATAGTGGTGGCCTTCAGTTCAGCATTGATACATTTAAACGAATTCTGAGTAGTTAGTAAGTATATTTCTGGGCTTGCATGCAAGATCAGGAAAGTTGTTTGTCTGGTTTTGGAATCTAAACGTCCCCAAGTCATGTAATGTTTCTAATAATAAAATAATGACTTGAACATATGCAGACTTTACAGATTAGCCATTGTCGAGGCTAGAAGGTAACACGGCTGTGTTTTTGTTCCTTTGCATAACTGGCTTTAAATGTAAAAACATAAATCCTCAGTCGTAGGAGGGGAGAAAGGGGGCAGTGTGGTTTTCATTTGCTATAATTTCCTGTGAGACAGTGTTCCAAACAAGGGCCCACCTTTGCAAGACAATGCCGTTCTGCCTGTTCCAGTATATACTATCTCAGTGTAGTTAAAAGTTGTTTAGTCAGCCTTGGGTATTTTGTACAATCACAATGAACGTGTTTAATAAAGGGAGGCAAAGTCTGAAATAATGTTTGAACTACTTTACAGTAGAAGCACAAGCTAAATCAACCTTCTTGTAGTCATAAATGTCACCAGCCCCCTCCTCTCAATAATTATACTTGCTTGCCACTGCAAAATCAATTGTGGAGGGCCCCCCCTTGCTTAAAAAAAACTGGCTAGTACATTACTGAGCCCTAGGAACACGACACTCCTGTAACTTGTCAGAATCAGGTTTTAGTTAATAGATATTTTTCAGTGATGTAATGGGAAACGTTTGGCAGGGAGACAGAGTATAATGGACTGTGATGAATGTTTTAATAAGCACTTTTGCTCTTACTTATGATGCAAAGGTGAAATGTTTTCCTGCTCAGATTGATAGGCTCATAGCAGGTGTGTATACACAAATTTAAAAAAAATCCATAAAGTAGTCAAACTGCTTAAGTTTAGAAAATTATTTCTTTTTTACACACACACACACACACACACACACACACACACACACACACACACACACACACACACACACACACACACACACACACACACACACACACACACACCATATTGATGTCTATGAAAGCATGCCTTCCAAAGGAACCTTTTCCACTACCTAAACTTAATTGCATTAAAAAATAAAAACCCACATGCAATAAAAGGTTTATTTGCAAACACAGCAAAGAGAATATGATCATTATGTTTGAAAGTAGCTGATTTAGATTTATTGTTTGATCTGATGTGCATATGTACATTTGGCACACTTTGGTTGGCTTTTCAACATGGGCATGGTATTTTCTTGACTTTTTTTATTTGTAGGTACTAATTTGTTCTTCAGTTAATATTTTTTTCAGTATCCATCACTCTGGAGAAGCTTGGCCGGAGGTACTCTTGTTACATGCCTCTGGGCACTTTGGTAAGCAAAGTTAAGAGCAATGATGGAAGCTCCTGTGTTTGTAGTTCAGTGTGTGGAAGAGCTGCTCTTTGCAGCATGTATCCTGAATCCTAGGAGGAGGGCAGGATAGGTGTATTTTTAAAAATAATAATGTGTGTGGAACATAAGATGACCCTGATCTATCTTCTGTACCGCCTACTCCAGTGGTTCAGAGATGCTGCATGGCCTCTGAACATGAAGGCTCCGTTTTGCTGTGTTGCTGAGCATATCGTTCCATGTGTCTACGACCCTTCACATTCTGTAGACAAATTCACGGATCGTTTGATCAGGTCAACTTCCCAATCCCGGACATCTATTTGACATCATATTGGATTGTACCCAAATTGGTGTTTAAGCCATGTGTAGAAATGACCTAGGCCAGCAGGTGGCGCAGTGGGTTAAACCGCTGAACCATGAGCTGTCGATTGAAAGGTCGGCAGTTCGAATCCGCGACGGGGTGAGCTTTCGTTGCTTGGCCAGCTCCTGCCAACCTAGCATTTCCAAAGCATGTTAATGCGAGTAGATAAATAGGTACCGCTTGCGGGAAGGTAAACAGCGCTCCGTGTTCCAGCCGCATGCTACGCGCTGCGGCAAGGAGAGTCATGCCGGCCACATGACCATGGAGGCGTCTTTGGACAACGCTGGCTCTTCGGCTTTGAAATGGGGATGAGCACCACACCCTAGAGTCGGACACGACTGGACTTAATTGTCAGGGGTCACCTTTACCTTTACTTAGAAATGACCTCCCTCCCTGTGTCGCCCTCCATTGCTTTCTCTTCACACAAACAGTCACGTACAATTTCTAAATAATACTGTTGTTTAACCTCTTGCCAGAATGTTATCTCCAGTGAAATTAAGGGGTTTTTTTATCTTGACTCTAATGGTGCTGGTAGTTCGCACTTCATTTCACTCTCTTTCCCCTCTTAAGGAAGAAGATGCCTCTGAGAACATGCTCAGCCCAGGAACTTGATTTCAGTACCAGAACTGAGCTCACAGACATTTCACGTAGTGTGCCCCCCCCCCAAGTCTTCTTTCAGTGAATTTGGGGGAAGCCTTACTGCCAATATTATTGCTATTGTGAAATTGCTTGCGTTAGAAAGCCTTACTGATTACTGCAAATAACCCAGATATCTACCAATAGATCCCTGTCAACTTTTTGCCTCCATGCATTCCAGATTATAAGAATTAAGGGCTCAATCCTATCCTTCCCCCCGCCGATGCAGCTGCACCAAAAAGGCACGGGCTATATCCAGCAAGGGGGGGGGGGATAGGAAGGCTTCGGAGGGAAAGGGGAATTATTTCCCCTGACCCCTCTGTAAGCCTCTCGCTCTGCAGTGAATCTCCTTGGACCTGTACTAGCTCATTAGCTGGTGCAGGTCCGAGGAGAAGAAAGGGGTGGGCAGCGTTGGAAAAGAGGGGATAGGATCCCATGTGCGCCAGTGCTGCCAGATTACCCCCTCCCGTTGTCTCCCCACCCCGTTCCTCCCCCTCCCAGTTTCATGCTGCCCACTCCCTGCCCCTACCGCATACCTGCAGGCGGCTGCTGATCCCACCTCCATGGCCTCCCTGGCGGCAGGGTGGAAGCACGTAGCTCCATGCGCTTCCGTAAGGCCATTTACAACAGCTGTAAAGCAAACCCTACCGCCAGAACACTAGTTCCGGCAGCAGGGAGGTGGGATAGAATTGAACTGTAAGTCACTCTAAAGTGCACATCCAAGTATACATGAACACTTGTGTATTCAGTGTGTGATGGGACAACAGTACTGCATCTCCTGCCTACCTGTTGGATTGGATGCAAGATATAATGAGCACATGGCATACATATGTAGAGTCAGGTCTCTCAATCGGGGATCAAGGACTGCAGTTTATCAGACCAGAGCATCGGACTCTGAGGGCAGAGACAACAGTTCCACATTTACCAAAGCTGAGCCCCCAGGTAGGGCAGGCAGAGGCGAGTCCATGAGAGGAGTGGGCACCAAGTGTGTTAAGAGAAGAGAACCTCCACTTTGCAAAACTCTGAGCTTTGCACTCAGCCACTACTCTAAAAGAGTCCAAGGGCACCACCTGACGGGGGTCCAGCATACGTTTTAGTGAGGCCAAGTCTTCACTCCAGGGCTTAACCTGAGCAGAAGACCTGGTCACCCAAAAGGTTTGCAAAAATCTTATTGTCTTGAGAAGTCCCATGTGGCTACCTGCAAGCAGAAGAGGAGCTCCTTCTCTCTCTCTCTCTCTCTCTCCTTCTGGTGAGAAGAAAGAGTTTTGAGCCACAGAAAAAGCGTGAAAAATGCCTCCATCTTGTTAGCCGTGTTCAACTACTGTCCTTGTAATGTGGGGAAAACAACAATCTGGCCACAACTATAGGGGGAGGAAAATATTTTCCTTTGGGAGAATAAAGGAGTTTGTTTGGGTCCCCTGAAGATGTCAAGGAAAGCTGCTCGCTTGCTCGATTTTAAAGAAACAGACCTGTTAGTTGTAGGCCTAACAACTAACAGGGTGCAGCCTCTCCTTGATTTGCATTTCTTGTCTTAAGATGCTCTTCTTTGCTTTCTTCAAGCTGGCAGCTTAGACCTCGTTCTAAAAACAGGTCCCAAACACTTGGCCAAAATGATATGTGGCTGGCCAGCCTCTGCTGTTTCTGCTCCTGGAGCCCTCCAAAAGGGCAAAGATGCGCTGAACGCATGCAGAAGCAGACTTCTCCAGTTGCAAAAGCAGCGGGATTCTGACTTTTCTCTCCATCAGCACCGTCCTGCAGCATTGGAAGTAGAAGAAGCCACTTCAGTAGTAGCCCTGGTGGGCTGAGAATGCTGGCTAGCGCTGCAAGAAATCGTGGAAGAGCAAAAATACTTCACTGTTGGGACACACAGAAAACAAAAGCTAGTCGTTGGTTTAAAACCAAATGTATACTAAAACATTCAAACCAACCCAAATATTGAATTTGTGCGGTACACTTATGGTTCCAATTAATTCTCCTAGGGAATATGTGTCCCAAGTAGAAACCAAAGTATGAAATGTTCCTTTCCTTTATTTTCTTTTTGGGTTAAAGACGAGATTTTAATCTTAAGTACAGAAGTAGACATGCTGTTAAACCCGCTACCAAGTTGCGCATAAGGGCAACAGATTTTACAGCCATAGTGTTGTAAAATCAGGATGAGCTCTTTTCTTATTGTGAAATATAAGCAGGGTGTTGGGGGCAGGCCATGGCTGCGGGCGCTGCGGACGCTCCCAGCTCAGACCTGCAGCAACTCAGGGCCCCTGAGGTCAGTTGCTGGAGCCAGAACGAAGCCTTTTGCCAGCGCCTGGAGCATAGTCGGCACTGCTTGTTGGCCAGGCGCCTAGTAGTTATCCAGTGGCACCACGCTGCCAGCCTGCCACAGAGTGAGTGCTGCACACCTGATTCGCCTCTGTGCCTGAACAGGGCTCTGAGGCTGAAGCAAACACAAACCTGGACCCAGGAGGACATGAGGCTCCTGGTCTCTGACAGCTTTGCAAGTGGGGAGGAGGGATGGTGGCAGCAGGATTCTTCATCCGGATGAGGACTGACCCTCTGTGGCTGAGGGGCAACAGTGTTGTTGGCTGCCTCTCTCTCCTGCCTGTGGACATCTGGGTGGCCCCTGTTGGAAGCAGCATGCTGAACTGGAGGGGTCTTTAGTCTGATCCTGCAGTGCCCTGCTTCTGTTCACATGTACTAAAGCCAGGGGTAGCAGAAGGGAGGGCAGTGAATGCAGGGTCCCTTGTTGGGGAACTGGGGGGGGGGAGCGATAAGGTGGGAGAATATCTCGTCTAAACCAACCGTTCAAAATGAGATACAGGGGAGAAAGAACAGGGAAAGAATTTGCTTCTGTCAGGCAAGAGGCCAAAGAGAGACAATCAACAACATTTTGTCTGTCAAGGCCCAGAAGTGCCCTGTGGGTGCTCCTGTAGGGTGCACTGCTAAAGACCAGTGGCGTCGCTGGAGGTGGGGCGGAACGCTAAGTTCCGTACCGACCTGAACATCTGTTACTCACCGGCACGAGGCGGCCCCGCCCCTCGCCTTCGAAGTCATTCAGTGCGGCGAAGGCAACGCTCAGGAGACTCCCTGCGCATTGCCTTCGCCCCACCGAATGGCTCTGAAGGCGTGGGGGCAGGGCCGCCTCGTGCCGGTGAGTAACGGAGGTTCAGGGCGGTGCGGAACTTAGTGTTCCGCCCCACCTCCAGCGACGCCACTGCTAAAGACTACTCACTCATATCCCACTAGCAAGAGTGGCACAAGTAAATTGAAGCAGGGGGAGTTAGCATTCCCGGAGTTTGCAACTAAATTGGTATTAAAACCAGAGGTGAGCTGATGGCAGTGGGCGGCAACTTCTGCAAACATGTTTGTGCCCCCTCCCCCAGCACTTTTCAGTAATTCTTCAGGGAAGAGACTTGAAAGCGCCAGAAAATGTTTGCTGAGGGTGGTGAGATTCATTACTTATTACATTTTTCTCCTGTTCGTCTCCAAGGAGTTCAGAGTAGCATCCATGGTTTGCCCCCTTTTGTCCTCGCAGCCATCCTAGGGGATAGTTAGACCAGGGGTAAAAGCCTGCGGGCTGGATACGGCCTGCAGAAACTCTTTATCCGGCTCATGTGATAATTGGACTCTTGTGTATGTCTTGTGTATGTCATCTTGTGTATGTTTCACCGAACAGTAGGACCCCCGTATCCGCTGATTCGGCATCCGCGGATGCTGAATCCCCACACACACACACACACGGTCATTACCTTCTTTACAGCCCAATCCTGTGCAAGTATGCACGGCCAACCTAAAGAGTCAGCCGCTGCATCCTAAGCCCATTGTGGCATGCATTGGTGTGGCCCGGGCTCCCAGTGTAAGTGGCCCATACCTCCCTAGTGAGGCCACTGCTTTTACCCAGTCTTGCAATTGTCATAGGACTTCTCAAATGTCAGTCCATCTAGGCAGCTATTAAGATACTTATTTCAGAGCATTGTTCCTTGATGATGCCATTTTAAGGCTTTGCAATGACTTAGAGCTAACAGCGTATTTCCTGTTAAAATGGAGATTAAAAATATAATAAACACTGTAGTGTACATGCTATCTTTTCCTGCTCTGCTGTCTTTAATTAAGAATATTGTGCATTGATTTGCTGTGATCACTGTTCCGGGGGGGGGGGAGGTGATGGGAAATGATCCTGGAGCGACGTAGCAGGAAGTGACATGGAATTGGCTCATGGGGATTTTCTGATCCCAAGGTCAGAAGGATTCTGCCCTTTTGTTGTAGTTTCCTAGCTCAGTCTTCCTGCCTCTCCCTTCTCCAACCAGTGGCCTTGATGGTTCAAGGATTAGGAAATTGGTGCCTGATTCAAACCCCTCGTAGGGTAGGCAGTAACTCTGTGTGCATTTGCACTGACCTGAAAAATCTAACATCCCAGTCTTCCACCCTGACCGCTGGGTCGGTCTTTCCCGGTCTCATCAACAACACTCTTAGTTTTTGTACAGAGAACTTTACTGCTTCCTCCTCCAGCTGGTGGGGCTCCATTTTTCTTTCATCTACAGTCATGTTTCTTCTATGTGGTGAGTTGTATTTTCATTTGGGTTCTTGCACATTGTTTTGTCCAACATTCTTTATTTTATTTATTTGTTTATGCTTCAAGAGCTTCTTTTGGAAAAAAATATATGAAAACATAGGGTTATGATTACATGTTTTTGTGGCCAGGGAAAATGCTGAATGTAGTCTTGAAATAAAAATAAACACTTATGAAAATGGTACAGTTTCATAACTATGTGGTTGACTTCTTGCAAAATTCAGCATATGGCCATAAGCTTTTCATTCTTGTAATATCTCTGTTCTGCTCCAAATCATATCAACGACAGAGTTTTTCTGTTTATGTATGTAAGCTTTATTAAATTCCTGCCTTTTTTCTTCAAATATCTCTTACTATCTATGTTCTTTTCCTTCTCTTCCCGCCAAATTTGAAACTATATTGATTCTTATTAGGTTGGAAGAGGTAAATGTGGAAATTAACTTATACATGGTAAGAGAGGCAGTTGCTTGTGACATTCATTGCTGGGCATCCGGTATCAATTTATTTTTCATCTCATCACCATAAGGTAACTTCTAAGAGATTTTGTCTACCGCACCACTAAGTGTATATGTTAAAAGTAGTCCCTTGAAGATCAGTGGAAAGGCTTCAGATCACAAATTATTTTCGTTTTTCTGCAGTCTGTTTTGGGTTAGCAGAACATCATTCAATTCAAGACACTGACTCTTGATTACCCCCCCCCCCCCCGTGTTTCTGGCAATCAGCACTGTAACATGTAATTATGCCATAAGTGTTCAATGTTCTTCACTGGAACTTGGCTTTTCTCCAAGTTCTGGTATATCATTTACTTTCTTCTTGTTGTTATAGAGATAATTGAATAGAGTTGGACCTGACAATACAACCCCCACCATCACTTGGGTTTGTTGGAAGGAAATACAGTGGAGTGTGGTAACAATATATTAAGTATTTTTAATATTTTGACATCTGTTTAGATTTTTACTGTAGTTTATCCCAAAGACTTGGGATTGGGAATGGCACTTTTAAGCCAAATAAACCTAGTCAATACAATATCCACCAAAGTATAAAATATTGTTTTGAGAGTGGACTTGTTTCCACTCTCAAAGGAGGGCTCACACTTGTCCTCCTTCTAGTGAGACAGAAGAGGGCACCAGTTTTCTCTGTGGTTACTCAAAGGCAGATAGCCTAGAGTAGTGGCAAGACTGTGGAGCAGGTATTGCAGGATTCAAGGCTGGCTTTCTCCCCTTCCTGATGTGCAGTCCACAGAAGAGCTAGATTGAGGTCAAACATTGGCACTGCCAAACTACATCCCCTCCTGCATCTCCCCAAGAAGATCTAGTTGAAAGTGTGCATGATGTGATGTCGTTGGGTTCGCCTTTTCCTGCCCTCCCCAGCCCACTTCACGGCCTGTCACTTGTGCGGGAGGGAAACACTAGTGCAATGATGTTTGATCTCGCACATTTTTCAGCTGCATGTTATTGGGGGAAACACATGAGCTTGAGAATGAGAATGAGATCGTTCTCGCCCAGATGCACTAAAAGGACCTGAGGAGGCGGGTTGAACAACAAAAATTCGCTCAGCAGAGGTAGCAGCTGGCCCCAAAGCATCCCTCTCTGGGCAGCCCAGTGTACCCTGGCCACATCACCGAGTCCTAGTTGCGTGCCGAAACTGGAAGCCGCCGCCCTCTTCCGGGCCCAAAAAACAATGGAGTTGGCCGCAGATGAGGACGTTAGCCGGTCTGGCACCGCAAGGACTTGAAATAGAAACAAAATTGTAAAACCTGAGCACAGCGCCGCCAAAGACACAACCTAAGTGTGCTCAAGCGCTGGCAAAACTAGCCTAACTGAACCTAGGTCCCTACGGCTAACACCCACTGGGTGAAACCCCCGAGGGGGCACCGAGTGACCACTGGTCACGGGCCGACCCGCAGGCCGCCCAACAAGGTCCAAAGGCCGGAGTAACCATGTAAACATAACGCAGAGGCCCACGGCCTGAACGAAAACAGGCCCACAGACAACTTACCGGTATGTCCCGGAGCCCTGTTCATAACTCACGAACATAACTCTTAAATGCCACAGAGCGCCAACGACCAATGCGCTGCACCACTGACGCCAGCAGTCCAGCATGGGCTGCAACAGAGGCCGCTCCAATACGAAAAGAGTGTAGTCCATACTCAGTGGGGGAAAGACCGAGCCGGAGCAATGCCCTGTGGAAAACAGCCCTGAACTGGAACAACGACAGAGGCGTTCCATCAATGTGACAAAATAGCGGACCTGGCCGCGAACCTCTGATGCGCAAGAAAGTCTCCAAAGCCGAGACCGGGCAGAGGAGGAGATTCTGTACACGCCGGAGCTGCACCAGCTGGCTCCTGGCCAGCTGGTCAGTTTTGGAGCGACGAAGTCGCACCATTGCCATGGTCTGGGACACCACGGCATCATCCAGCTGCAGAGCTCTCCCGGAACGGTCCGCCTTGGAGGCACACAGGACTTCCCCGGGCTGGAAGGCCCCAAAAAATAATATGAGGGAGGCCGTCCTGAAGAGGACATACTCATAGGGGGAACTGCACTCGTGACAGTATACCTCTAGTAGACGCTCCAATACGTCAGGCGTAACAAGTTTCCTGGAGTCCGCCGCGGGGGGGGGGGATTGCCTACGAAAGCCTTCTAATATTTTTTGAATCCGAAATTCAGACGTGTAGTCTGCGAAACCGCATGCCTTAGAAAAGAAAGCAAGGGCTGCTAAATAGACCCTCAAGGAGCGGATGGACAGCCCCCTCTCACGTAGGTGTAGCATGAAGAACATGATATGGTCTAACAGAATGGGCCATATCTCCCCCAACGCCTCGGACTGCCTGAAAAACTGGAAGGCCTGAATCTTACCCCGATAACTGTGGCACGTTCTGGGGACTAACGCAGACCAGATGGCGTCGTAGGCTCTGGAAAACCGAGGGTCCAGAGCCACTGCGGCAGGGGGTCCAGGTCGCGTCGAGCCCAGGGGGCGGGTTCCCTGAAGCGCTCCTCCTGGAAACGAGAAAGCGAATCCGCAATTTCTAGTTCCGGCAGCAAAACGAAAGCCCTGACAAGACGCATAACTCGCTTAGACTTGGACGTTTGCCGGTTGACAACAAAGACAACCGCCTGGTTGTTGCACCAGAAACGTACCGTGGAGTTAGCGAAATGCCTGCCCCATAAGTGAACTGCCACCACTATGGGAAAAAATTCCAAAAAAGTGAGGTCCACTGTAAGCCCCGCCTCGATCCAACTGGGGGGCCACTGTGCAGCACACCACCGCCCCCGGAAAAACACCCCGAAACCATGGGGGCATGGGATCCTGAACCCAAACGAAAAACCCTGAAACAGAAAATCAGCCGCCGCCTTGAGCGGGTAAAGACGAAGAAGGGCTACTAGGGGCCCCAACTTAATCGGGGTTAGCCCCTTTTCCAGAAGCTCCTGGGGGGAGGGGCTCCTTTCCCCCTGTGAACTGGCGCGCACCCTGTCTACCACCTGCCACACACGTGCAGGAGGAGACAGCGTGCTTGGCGCCACAAACTGCGCAGGCGTGCAGGAACGGGCAGGAGGGCCGGGAGCATTTGCCCAACAGACACGGGGGGGGGGTTGAACCCCCTGAGCTCCCGGACCGCCTCTGGGCGTCTGGGCAGCGTTTCGGAAGATCAAGTGGCCACTATCGGCTCTGTCGCCCACGACAGGGCGAGATGGCACCACTAACTGATTCCATAATTCCCACTGCGGGACCCGCAATCGGAAGTGCTGGTCGTAGGAAATCCAGGCCGTCCCAGTGTAATCCCTGGATGCCCTGTGTATCAAATCAAGATATTTGATCAGATGCCCCGTACGCTTTGGGTGCATCTGGTCCATGACGGCCATGTAAATCAAGAAGCCACTGAGCCAGTTAGACCAGTTCTTGTCTATTTTATGCTTCTTGACCGACTCAGGATCCCGGACGGGATCAACTACCCGTGGCACCGGTTCCGGCTCTGCATGCAGCAGGGCAAATATGTCGACGTATTCTTTACGCCATATTTTCTCCTTGACGGACAGCACAAGGTGTCCTCCAAGGGGCAGAGCCATGTCCCCGTAAGAGGACGGGGGATTCTCATCGTCCTCAGACGGCTGAGGGGAAAGGCCCCGGTGACCACCCTGCATACATGCCCATGTTAGCACCAGGGAAAGGCAGGCCACCCCACGAAGGAGGCTGAACGGGACCAACGTCACCCGCCGCGGGCTCCTGAGGAGCCGCCGCCTGCTGTGCATGACCCGGGTCCGCACCTGCTTGAGGGGTCCCATACTGTTGCCACATCGGCATGCCTCCAAAACCGGGCCAGCCCCAATAAGGCGGAGCCCAGTAATGGGGATACATGTTGCCCGCGGGCACGTTAGCGCTCCCTGCATTATCCTCCCAAACCTCAGTGACAGACCGCAGTTCAGGCTGGGTAACCTCACCTGGTGGATCTGCTGCTACGGCCGAGGCAACCAAAGGAGCCGCAGGGAGGGGCTCAGGGACAGTGGCCGCAGCAGGCGGGATCACGCCGGAGGGGCGCTCAAGGGCCTCTAATCTAGAAAGAAATGCGTTTGGGCCTCCTAGAGGAACGCCACACCTGCCCAGAGGCCTCACCCCCGTCGCCCCGCCCTGCCTCCCGCAATGCCCTCTCCTTCTCAAGCGCCTCAAGGCGCGCGAGCATGGCCTTCCAAGTCCCCTTCACCCTCATCCTCCGACGAGGAGGAAGAGGGGGGAGGGGGTGGGGCAGGCCACTTGGGGGCTTTACCGCCCGTTTTTTGCCCTTTCTTAGGCATGTGAAAAGTCAGAAGCCAAATTCTATAAATGCATGTGTCTCAAAGTAACAAGCAACTCTCTAAAATGTGTGTGTCTTAATTTAACAATAGGATAAAAGTCTTTGTGATCACAAATTCTGCCTGAGGACACTTTATTCAGTAATGCCTAGAAGACACCGGTCTGTTTGCTGGTGCCCTGATGAGGCAGATCCTCCTGCCACCTAGTGTTTAATATGATGCCTTCAGAAATCTCGCAGGAAGCCGTCTAACAAGCACCGTCTGTGCTGAGTCGTCCGTTTCATACCCTAGAGGAGGTGTAGGCTTGTGGGTACCCTGCGCAGGTTTGTGTGACCACTTCTGCAGCCTCCATGCCCCCTTTCTTCTGGGACCCACATGCTCCTGACCTTTGCTCAACAACTTCCAGCAGTGCTGACTTTCCCCACTTTCTCCTATACCCACCTCTGGTGATTCTTACTGAAAGTCTTTAGGCTGTCTCCTGAAAGAGCCTTTTCCGGATCCTTTTCACATGGGAACTGGGATGATTCCTTGTAGTCCCGATGGCAGACTGGAGAGTGTTGCGATGCAGACACACACACACCCCTGGAAAAAGACTCATGCACAATATCCCCATACTAAAATTGGCACCTCTGTCTTTCCGTACTCCCTCCTCTTCCAATTTGGCAATACAGCACTAAATCAGGCATTGGTGGGAGGGACACGGTGTGTGGACAACAATGGACTGATATCCCTTTTAGAAGGGCTGTTCCAGTCGTCCGATGGATGGGCTGGCCCTCTCCCAACACATTCTTCCGTGCTTCTACATCAGCGAGAAAATGTTTGCTCGTTTCCCAGTCTTTTTTTAAAGTTTTTTTTGTATTTGTATTCTTTCACTCACCCTTCACAAAGACCCCAAACTGCCTTTTGTTGTCGAGTCTTCAATTTGTCCTGTGTGGCTCGCGTTTGTGTTCCTGTTGCATACCATGTTGCGCACCAGCAGTCAACAAATGCTCTTTACCTTTCTATGTAACAACTTCATGGCGTGTCATCTTCCCAGGGTCAACCGTCAGGCACTCTTGGAGATCAGCAGCTCTTAATCTTGATAGCTTGGCGGCGCCTTGGAAATGCTCAGAGCCGCTCAGTACTGTATGGCCTGCCAATGGGGCTTTGAATTCAACATTCAAAATCAAAACATTTTCCCTTAACAATTCTCATTCATTTATTCTAAGAGGGAAGCAAAACCCTGTGCGTGCGTGTGTGCGTGTGAGTGTGTGTGCGTGCATGCGCACGTGTGCGCGCGCACGCTTTTTACCTGCCTTGTTTGTTTTGTTTTTTAACTGACTTTCTCTGGAAATTCTATCATGGAGTGGGACAATAAAACCAAGTGAGTTATGTACAGATTTGGAAAAACAGGCCTAATGTTGTTTTTATGCAGAAGCCAGAGAGTAATAGCCTTCGAAATAGGTTGACAAAAGAGGAAGCAGCCAGCTTGTATAGTCTGCTTTCTCTCCCACTTGCCCCAGTCTCTCCTTAAGAGACAGCAGCATGACTGTGCTCCTTGGCTTCAACACTGTCAGCTATTGAGGCCTGATCTAGGTGTGAGGCTCAGCTTTGTAAAAGAAACATATCCTTCTGGGGTTTCCCATGGCTGGTGTCCCATTTAAATTGGGTTGGTGGTGTCTCCTGTGCATGTAGTGTTCACATGTAGTGTTCGCATTCCTGCATGTAGCCATGGATCCCCAGTATGCTACAGCTGGATGTGTTGTGGCTGGAGATCTGATTGGAATGTGACGTCAGCCCCATGCGTTCCAAAGGTGTAGCATCGCTGCGGACTGAGCTGTGAATTGGGGCTTCCCCAGTTCGACTCTCGCCCTGCCATCCACTTGCAAGCCTCTTAGCCTCAGCCCTCCCCCCCCCCAAATATAGGACAATAATATACTGTAGATCCAGCTTATGAAGAAGTTGTAAGAATGACAGGATAATGATGTGAAGTGCTTTGAACACTCAAAATCAATCTACAAATGCTTCTTGTTGGTTTTTCGAGCCTGGTGCCGCAGCTCAGGGTCTTCCCTCAAGTTGTGCACCCAGCATCCTGAAGTCCATGTGAACAGTTCTTAACTTCAGGGTGTTCTGGTTTGTATCCCAACCACAGTTTCTCTCTCTCATTGAACAATGCTGCTGCTGTTGCTGTTGCTGCTGCTGCTGTTGTATTGGTCTGTTCAAGGAGCTCAGTGTAATGTGCACAATCACCTCTCCTTCCCCCTTATCCTCACAACAGCCTTGTGAGGTAGGCTAGGCTAAGAGATAGTGACTGGCCCAAAGTCACCTACCAAGTGTTTGATTAAGGATTTGAACCCAAGTCTCCTCAATCCTAGTCTGACACTCGCAACACAGTTTGTTTACTTAATTTTTGACCACTTTCCCAAGAGAGTCGGTGTTGTCCAGCAGAGGATTTATGAAGCACTTTGAAGCGTCAGGAAATCATAAGCAGAGAGCTTAATTTCAGAGGATAATTCTCAGATCTGAAGGGAATTTTCGTTTTGTATTCTGTCTTTTTTCTGGGGGACAAATACCACATTGCATTGTGGATTGCAGTCTTCAGTTATCATTTTTAGATTGTTTCTGAGATAACTCATAGTAATTGTGGTCGTAGTAATTGTTGCCCTCATTCTTCAAGGAGTTTAAATTAGCATATGTACGGGTTATCCCACTTTACCCTCATAACAACTCTGTAGTCGGTTAGTCTGTAAGATGGTGACTGGCCCAAGGGGGGGGAGGGGAATGAACTGGCTCTCCCTGGACTGCTGTTGATCTTGGACTCAAAACCTGCTTGAGGTGTCATATTTTCCTGTCAATGGGGCAGAGAGGGACCTTTTTAAAGTGGTGCCCTCTTATTTTTGGCAGGGGAAGAGCAACTGTCCCTCTTCACTCTGGCATAGCATATTTTCCAGTGGCTGTTGCTGGTGTCTCTTTTGTGACTTTTTAAAGATTTTGAGCCCTTCGGAGACAGGAAACCATCTTATTTATTTAGCTATGGGAACCACTTTGAGAACTGCTTTTGTTGAAAAGCGGCATACATATTCTTAATAATAATAATAATAAATGTTTTACGTATTTTGTGAGTAAATAATAAATGTTTTACTTATTTTTGCCATGTAATCCTGAACCGTGTTTGGTTGAAAAATCAGGATGTAACATTTTTTAATAATTGCACCTTAACCAGACAGGAGGATATGAATCCATTCCATCCGTTAATTCAGTCGGATCTAAGTTGAAACTCTTTGCTTTGTTGATGTGATCCACAACCTCCTTACACCATTTTATTCCAACTGAAGTCTTTGAGATGAGCTCAGAAATGTGTCTGTGTTTGCAGTTTCCCTCTCCGATTCCTCACATTCTTGACTGGCCTGTTAAACAGAGGTGAAGTGTTGTCGTGCAGGTTTGTTCAAAGGACTGGCAGCCCTTCTGTAACGAGAACTCCAGGCCTCTAAATTCCACACAATTGTATGTCAGAGAAAAGCCAGTGGGAGCAGTAGAAAAGTGTCCCTCACATTCAGTGACGTTCTTTCCCTCCCTCCCTCTCTCTTTTTTCCAAGAGCCAAGTGCATACGAAGCCTGATTTAGTCATGGCCTAAATGTAGCCTCAACCTCTGCAGTCGTCAAGTGTCATCTATCCCCAGCATGCAGCGCAAGTGCGTTGTTGGATTCCGGCGTTGGGGCTTGACTGCAGTGTCCTTGCCAGGCGGAGCTGCTGCTCAAGGATGTGAAAATGCTTACTTGCAGTTGTTTCTGTGGAGGGATGATTGATTTGCTCTATCTGGAGGGTTTCGGACCTGGAAACCCGAGCGCAGCAGAAAATGCGCTGGCTGTTTTGGCGAAGCAGGGTGTTGAGAGGACAGACAGCTGGCCGATGACCTCAGGAGAATGACAAATGCGGGGCCAGGTGCCTCGGTCATTACCGAAGGCTTTGAGCTAAGCCCTGCCTCGCCTTGAAGCACGATAGGCGGAAGCGACGTGGCCCTTAAGGAGGCTTCGTGCAGCCAGATTGCAGGTTCTGGAAACAGGCAGGAACTTGTGCTTGGATGCTCAGTGTCTGGGGAAGCAGATCCCAGCATGCATTTGGAGCGGATGAGAAGGAACATTATTTTTAATTTTAAAAAATAAATAAATTGTGTTGAAAACCTAGTTGGAGCCATCCTTGTTGTACGGCCAAGCAATGGCATGCGGAATGTGGAGGGATGAGATCACTGCAGTAATCTAAGACGCCAGTGAACTGTTTTTTTAAAAAAAAAAATTAAAAAGGCATTTGTTACCCAGCATAACCTAGGAGGCCTTTCTCAGCAGGGTGTATTTGCACCTGTTGAAAACTCCAAGCACTTTAAAAGAGAGGGGGGGGGGAAATGGAGGAAATGAAAAGTTAGCATAAAGTAAACATTCCCAGAGCATTAAGATTAGAGCATGTGGGTCATGGAACAAGGAAACTTGTGAGTAAATGAAGTTCAGATTCTGCTCTCAAGCTAACTGATGCAAGCTCATAATTGTATGCAAATTACCTTCAGGTTCAGTCCAAAGCAGCTTGCTGGGAAGTATGTCCAGCTCAAATTGGTTTAGCTTATGTTCAAGTAAATATGTTTAGAAGAGGAGTGGCAGTTTGTATAATCTTTTTGGTACTCTGCATTGAGCCCAGTATTTAATGCATTTTTGCAGAACCTGGGTTTTTATTTTAGCAAGGAGGCGTGTGGAGTTTCGAATAGAAATATTGGCAAGTGGGAGTTTTGGGGAGCTGCGATAGGGATCCCTGAACACAGGGCAGAAAAACTCTTCTCTCACGTATCACAGAGAAAGCTATTTATGTTAAAGTTCCATGTATTTCAACAAGTGTGACTAACTTTAACTATGGGACTTAAGCTCAGTTGTGAATTTAATATATAGTATAGTTATAAGTATAGCGGATAATGAAGGAAATGAATTTGCCCCTCCAATTCAAAATGTATGTATGTACAGTGTTCCCATTCTATCCATGGATCCGCGATCCGCGGATTTGACTTCCTGCAGGTTCTGGATCCGCGGGGTCAAAAAGCAGTTAAAAGGAAGAACCCCCCGCAATCCTTGTTTCTACCTTTTAAGTGACCAAACCATGCTGTTTTCAAGCCTCCGCAGGACTTCTGCAAGCCTGATGACCCATGCAAAGGCTCTTCCCTCCTCCCAGCCTTGCCCCAGAATGCATCTTGGGGCAAGGCTGGGAGGAGGGAAGAGCCTTCGTGTGACCTAGAAGTGGGTCGTTAAGCTTGCAGAAGCCCTGCGGAGGCTTGAAAACGGCATGAAAAGGTACAAACAGGGATTGGGGGGCTTTTTCATCCTTTTAACAGTTTTTTGAGCGTGTACCCCAGTATCTGCGGATCCTTGCTATCCGTGGGCGGGGGTTTGGAATGGATCCCCACGGATAGCTAGGGCCCACTGTATCTTGAATCCAAATCCAAAAGCTCACTTAAAAACCAATCCCAAATAGAAGTGTTTGCTACCCTTTTGTTTAACATTTCTCCGTTGATAAGTACCTGGAACGTAGTAATAGAATATATCTTGAATTTCTGAGTGCACATATAGAGATTCCTGATGTAAAGATCTTCATGAACAGCAGTTGGGTGCACAATGCAGCTGTGCATGAGGCTTTCTAAGTGCATAGTTCCCAAACAGATGGCCAGCGTTGACCATGCGAGTTGCTTGTTGGGGATCCCCAAACATTTGATCAGTGATGTAAAAGCTACACCATCCATCTAATAGGGCATCTGTGCACAGCCCAATCCAGCAGAGCTAACAGTGACCACAGGTTGGGGTGCAGAGTCTGGATAGGTTGGGGTGCAGAGTCCGGAGGCCATGGTAAGAAAAAAAAACAAACACCTCCGTTTTTGGTCATTTTTCCCCTGCCGGCAGCGATCCCTGGGATTGCTGCCGCCGGCATGATATCTCCGCCCCTTAAGGGGACGGGACAGATTGTGGTTCCAGTGGTGGGTCGCCACCCACCACTTTGAGAACCAGTGAAATAGAGAAAAGCTTGACTAAATTGGATGCAATAACTAGTAATGGCCAGCAGAGTGAGCTGGGTAGCTACATAAGTTCAAAGCACACAAAACCACCAAAATGTTGCTAAACAAGTGGTGTTTGCAGACTGGCTTGAACTGAAAAGAGCAAACAAAGCTAACTCCTTAAACTTCTCTAGTCCCTATTACTAGCTACTTACACTGTCCCAGGGATCCTGGTCCCTGCACTTACTGGAGAACAAGAGGGTATGCCTTCTGCAAACCTACACTAGATTTCACGGCAGACCTGACAGAAGCACACTGAGCATCCCTCTGCTCAAACGTAAGTTCTTTGATGTCATATTGGAGAAGTGGAGCTCAGCTGGCCACTCCATCCCAGCCTTTTACCTAGCCAGACAGGTTTCGCTGCCTAGTTGGTAGACTCATGCCAATCTCAGTGGGTGACTTGGCTATGCCAGGCATGAAGAAGGACCCAAATCCACATCCTGTCTGGGAATGCCATTTTCAAGCAAAGTCTGCTGCAGGAACATGTCCCAGTAGCGTTTAGGCTGCTGAACTTACACAGAAGCTTCTGGGAGGTTAGAAGTGTCAAAAAAAAATCAGAGGAAAAAACAGGGCATTCATCACACATGTGCTCTACCACTGAGCTTGTAGCCCTTGCTCATGCTTGTAATGCTAAATCATGGTATAGAATTAGACATGCATTTCTACATGGGGCAGGTCTGGCTCAGTCGGTAGAGCCACCGCCTTGCAAGCCCGAAGATTGGTGAATGGCAAGTTCGAGACACACCGCCGACAAAAAGCTGTGAAACCCTCTGTGAGGAGAGAGAAAAGCTGCCAGCTGCGTCGGCTGAGCGTGGGAGGCGACCGCCAGTGGAGAGGCCAGACCTGCCTTGAGTTTCTAGGGAAGAGAAATTGAACTGGGAGGGGGAGGAGGGAAGATACATTTGTACATCTGATGACCTCTCTCTCTCTCTCTCTCTCTCTCTCTCTCTCTCTCTCTCTCTCTTTTACTGTCTTTCCCCCCACCTTAACTAGTTGTCTTTTTCATCCATTAGTGATGCTAAGGTTAAATCAGGGAGCCAGTAGAGTTTTCTACTGGATGAACAACTTTCTCTCATCATGTCAAACATCTGATAAGTGAATCTTATCTTTCCCATGCTGCCCGGCCGTAAGACATCTGGACGACAGATTTTGAGGAGAAAAACATCTGCATGCCAGACACTTGCAGATGTAGCGTGTGCTGTAGGTAGTTCATCTGCATCACACACACACACAGTGAAGGCTGCTAAATTAGGACAGGATAACTCTTGCCATCATCCATTCGCATGAATAACTGCTTTGCTATGTTCTCATCTCGGCACTTGCTGCGGGTCATGTCTTGACATAAGGGAACAAGTGCAATGGGCACATGCTGTGGCTGTTCATGTGCTCTCCAATTACTCTGACAAACCACCTTCCCAACCTCCACTGAGACATGCAAGTCGGCTCTTTCTCTGCCTCAGGTGCGACTGGATTTTTCAGCCCCTCCCAGTGCAGAGCTGGAGCAGAACGACCCACTCTCAGAGGAGGCAGGTCCAGAACGATGTCTCAGGAAGAAGTGCTGGGTTTGGGCCCCTTGAAGGATGGATTCTTCTTATCCAAAGTGAATGGGGTGGAGTTCCAGAATTATGTATGCTTCTAGTTTCAGTTCAAGTGGAAAAATGTGTTTTAGCTATTGGAAGTGCTGTTATAGGGACAGAGGAAGTTGAAAGCAGAGGAAGTTCAAACTTGGCAATGGTGAGGTCTCGCTGGGTCTCACAGTCGACTGTTTTAGCCTCCCCAAGAATTAGTCCATGAGGAACATTCAGGTGTGGAGAAAAAGGAGGCTGGGTCCCAAATCCTCTTCCTGCCACCTTTTCTCACTCTGTCTTAACCCATTTTTAATCTGATTGCTTCTATCAAGTTTATTTGGAGCAGACAACTGCTTTTCCTGCATCTATGCAACTGCTTTTCCTGCATCCTTGTCCCCAGTCCTCAGTCCTCAGAACTTTTCCTGCATCCTTGTCCCCAGAACTCAGTCCTCAGGCAACTCATGCAGGGGTGTTCCTAGGGTTTGCGTCACCCGGTGCGGGAGGTCCCACCATGATGAACCTTCTCCCATACAGTGGGTGGGGGAAACGCATCATCGCCCCACCCCCATGCCATTGCCCCACCTCCCACTTCCACTTAATCAAAATTACACCTTTAAATTTACAATATTATACGCACAGCCTAATGTCAGATGCCAGCCTAAACAGAGGCATCACAAGTATTGGCTTGCTCTGATCAAAGAGAGTAATGATGACTCTTTTAACTAGAACAGGGGTTCTCAACCAGTGGTACTTCGGCTGACTGCTGGACTGCCGGAATCCTGCTCTGATGCGGCACTTTTGGCGCTGTGTTTTCGCTCCCGAGAGGCTCCTACCTTTGGCCGATCCTCTTTGGAATGCTGAGAAGGGCCCTCCCACCCTCCCAGAGCCTCCTACCTGTGTATTCTGGCTTCCCATAAACTGAAAACCCAGAAGTAACTAGCGATGATGTCATTGCCAGTCACTTCTGGTGGTACACAGCAGGAGAGTGGTGCTGGAGGTGGTACTCGGCCAGGAAGGGGTTGAGAACCCCTGAGCTAGAGGGGTTCTGCTTTCAGTACAGAAAAACTCCAGGAGGGAAAACACTGCACTGAATTGAGCAACCCCCCCCCCCCTCTCCTTTTTCTTTCTTTCTCTTCTCTTCTTTCTTTGGGTTTACTGGTCCTTAAAACACCCTTGGCACCAGGACTTGAACATTCTGGGTTTGCTAACAAGTCAGCTCAGCTTCCTTCAGGTTGCAAAACCCAGCAGAGTTTAACATTTACTGGGTTGCTTCCTCCCCCCCCCCCTCTTTTCTTGGTGCTTTTATAAAGGTGTACATGAAAAGACACGGATTTCTGCCATAAACCTCAGGAATCCAGTTAAGAGACGTAATAGTTATAAAGGCATTAAAACAACACAGATGTGGATTAATGTGAAAGGGGTGGCAAATATAGCCTTTACTGTGTGGTTTTGGGATGGCAGAACCTTTGAGGTCAAAAATAAGCCTTAGATGTGCCACAATAATGAATCTGGAGTTTTAGATCTTTGGTCAAAATATGAACTGCCTCAGTTTCACAGCCTGCAATGAACTGGAGTTTGAAGTAAGATTCAATTATTTCAGGGCTGTCATCCAATTGAAGAAATTCAATATACAAGTTTTAGTCAACGTATCAATAATTAGATAACTGCATAGAATTTCATACAAGAAAAAAGTGTGGTGAATGCCCCCTTTCTCTCCCCCCCCCCCGTCTATTTCCCCCCTATTTTTGGACACTTCTAAAAGTGCAATCCAGCTTATGTTTAGACCGGTGGAGCAAGCACTCCGCTGGCCTACAGTGTGTCACGAAAGTGCCGTAAAAAGCACTTTTGTGGCACCTCGGGTGTAAGCGGCGGAGGCCAGCACCACTCACACCACCGACCTCCGGACCCCGCACCACCAGACACAAGTAAGTCCTGCACTGGCTGGCGGGAGGGCGTGGGGAGGGTGGGCAGGCCGGGGTGGTGGTGGAAGGACGATTGGTCGGCCAGGCCAGGGAGGGGGCGGGGATAGGATATACCAACCCACTTCCCGGGCCTGGCCAGCGTTACACGGCCTCCCCGGTTGTGCGCCAGCTAAATAGCTGGCGCGCATCCGAAGAAGCCCATTGGAACTGCTGGGGCACCGGAGAAAGGGGATGAACGTCCACTTCCCCCAAGGTGTACCCCAGCCCCACCGGCGCAGGCCACATCCTGCCTAAGATGCAGCGGCCAGCCATTTAGGCTGGCTGGTGCATCCTAGACAGGATTGGGCTGTAACTCCCAGAAGCTTCTGTCTTGGTCCAGCAGCCTTAAAGCTGCTGGGACATACTCCTGCAGCAGTCGTTCTTTGTTTGAAATGTCATTTCCAGACAATTGTGCTAATGTGGATTTGAACCTCCTACTGAGATTGACACGTGCTTACCAATTGGGCAGCCAAACCTGCCTCTAGGTCAGGGGTTCCCAACCTTTGTAGCCATTTGTACCCCCTGTCACAGTCCAGCACAGTTCAAGTACCCCCTGAACTTAATTAGCTAATTGGATTATGTAATTAATTAATACTTTTAATTTTTAATTTAAATAATAAAAAACCGGGGTGTTTTGCTAGATGGGTGTGTTGGGCATGCATAAGAAGCGGGCAGAAATTTCCCTTCCCAGAGCTACAGCAAAAGCTTTGGAGGAGGATCAGCAGAAAAAGGAGTACAGAATCTGGCTACAAATATAATGCCTCTGAATGCTAAATTATCAAGTCTATCCACAACCAAAACATATCCTTTAATTAATAAAGTTTAATAATAACCCCAACACAAAATCAGAGAGACTGAAGGTTTTTTTTTTTTGCATTTTCTCAAGTACAAAAAAAATAAGCCCAACATCTACTGGTGTCTTCAGTGAAGAAGAAAAAGAGGCAAAAGATGGACAAATTAAGGACGAAAAGCTTGGTGCCCTTCCAGCTTTGGAAACAAAAAGTGCAAACAGATTTGGAAAGAATATCTATGCTCTTTGTATTCTGAAGACAGAATCTAATGTTACTCTTGTCATCTGCATTCTTATTTTGCCACTAATGCACACATATGCTAGACTTACCTGTGCCGCATTGTCTTTCCTTCGGCTCAAGTTCTGTTGCTCTAAAGTGAAAATGAAAGTGAAACTGCAAAGCAGTTTGAATTTAAAAATACTTGGCTCATTGACACTCAGCTGATCGAGGGAGATAAGGGGCAGCCTCTCTCGTACCCCCGCTCGTCGGTCCGCGTACCCCAATGGGTATGCATACCAGGGGTTGGGAACGACTGCTCTAGGTAAAGTGGTAGGATGGAATGGCCAGGTGGATTTTACTCCTCCAATCAGGTAACTTTATCACATCACCAAACCTAGGTTACTTGAGTTCAAGCACAGTGATGCTCAGTGTGTTTCTGCTGTGAAATTGAGTGCTAGTCCATGGAAGACACACTCACTTACTCTCCAGTAAGTGCAGGGACCAGGATTCCTGGGTCAATGTAAGCAGCTAGCAATAGGGACTATATTTCTAACTAGACATGTTAGAGAGTTAATTTTGTTTTATTTGCTCTTTTCACTCCAGGCTAGCCTGCAAACGTCACATCCCAGCTGCCTCTGTTGGGGCATTAGTAGTTGTTGTATCCAATTTGGTCAAGTTTTTTCTTTGTATCCATCCAGCTAAGTTCAGGCATTTGCCATCAGCCTGCATTTTGTACTATTTCTGCCCTCTTCTCCCTATTTTGTTTAATTCCGTTTTCTTTTGGACTTAGCTTAACTACATTTTGACCCTTTGTCTGCCTGGTCCGTGTTCACGGTTAATTCAGTGGATTGTCACGTCTCTTCATCCTGCAGACGCCACTGTGGGTTTGATTGATAATAAGAACCCATGGAGTTAGTGCTTTCCTGGGAGGGGATTTTTTCCCCACATGCCCCACTCAACCTGGTCTCTTTAGCCTGGGTTGGTGGTGGCAGATACTAGTGGATCCCCCATTCCACTGCTGACCCAGTAAAAAGGGGAAACAAAGCAGGAAGGGGTGTAGGAATGCTAACACTACTCCTGTTGTGCTGCTTGCCTCTCCTGAGAAACAATTCTAGCAAAATAATGATTCTTTAGTTTTTGAAGATGCATTCATGAGTTGCAGCAGGTCTCATCTTACAAGAGGCACCCCCCCTTATCCTGTGCGTACTTACTTGAGAATAAGCCTCATTGAACACAGTAGGGCTTACTTCTGAGTAAACATGCATAGGATTATGCTGTAAAAATATGACTTGCCACTTGAAGTTTAAGTACTTCTATTTAAACAAATGGTGAAATATTTATTAAAAAATTAAATATGCTGTTTGGAGGCCCTGTTAGTTGATCAAAATGTGTTTAATTGCGATACATGCCTGACTAGTGGACTACGCATTGCAAGTCATGCAATAACTGAAGAGACCCTGTGCTGGATCCATGGGGTAAGGTCAGGCATTGGCCAGGATCCTAAGTGCCGCCATTCTCACTTTGCACAGAGGCAATGTGACAAGAGTCCTTTCAGGGTGCCCAGGCGCCCCCCCTACACATCACTAATGTATCAGTGGCTGAGGAGATTTTGTGACCCTTCAGTATACTTCTGGTACTAGTATGTAGCTCAGAGGTTCTCTAAGTGTGAGGCGTGACTCCCAAGTGCGTCATCAAAAGCAGCCAGAGGCGTCGTGTTAATCTTGTAATTAACATATATTCTTGCTTGCAAGAGAGAGAGAGAGAGAGAGAGAGAGAGCAAAAAGAAAGATCTGGAAAAGCTGCCTCTTCACATCGGGTCACTCAAAGTTAATTTCAAAACACTTCAGGTTTGTAGGCAGTTTCCACGTCTTGTTTTTAACCACAGCGTGAGCGAAGCCCTTGCTTATCTTATGTTAAAGAACGATTAACAACTCTATTGATAAGCTGAGTACCGGTACTTTGGAGCTGGAGCTGCAAAGACAGCATCTCGTTTCTCTCCAAATCCTGAGACATTGCAGGTTTGCAAGTAAAGTATTTTCTTTCTGTTGAATGTTTTTAATAAAGCAAATACAAAACAAATGCAAGAACTGCAATTGAAAATGGTGCAGAGCAGGTTCTGCTTTACATACAGTCTTTGATTTCTATGTTTAGTTTGGTTGATTAATTATTAGAATTTCTCTCCTTCTTCCTTTCTGACCCACCTCTAAGTTAGTTCCCCACTCTATTTGCTGGGACAACCCCCCCCCCCTGGAAACTGCCAGGCAGTATAAGAATCTGTTTTTCATCTTGCAAAGATGCTACCAAAAGGAGCTAGCTTTCTCTCTCTTGTGCAACTGGGGCTTCCCTCCCATGCTTTGATGTTTCTCTTGCCATGAATAGGACTAACACAGACGACATCAGTGCCCTCTACCCAGGCCTGCCAATGGAGGGAGGGCAGCATCCCAACCCCACCCTGCGCACTCCTGGCTTAGCTGCTGCTCAGCATAAGCATGGAAAATCCACTTTAGGGCTCGTTTTGGGAATATACACATACATATACACATACATATAAGAAAGGGTGCCTCTGAGCATGTAAAGAGTGCCTGCTTCTTCCATGCACTGTAATGGGGAGTCACGGCTAACGGCGAGGGAGGTCAAGGGAGCCGCGAGTCAAAAAAGTTTGGGAACCACTGCTGATAACTGCTGGTGGTTGTTTCTGCATTTGTATAATTACAACATATATAAAATATGTTTTAAACCTCCTACTTGGCTGGTTGAAACAAATATTCACAATTCCCTCAACTGAGTAATTCAAGATGCCTTCCAACAAATGATATTTTCTGCTGGATGTTTGAAAGAATGAGCCAAAATCAATCCCTCCACCCTTGAGAGGGATGCCTTCATTTTCACTTCCCAAAGAAACAAAATAAGCAGATAAAACCCTTTACGGACTGACAGGAATATTAAGTTTGAGTGGGGAAATTCTTTTTTTTGGGGGGGGGGGGCAGGGGTTTGTGTGTCTCTGTTATGCACAGATTGTCTCCAGTTCCATGTGGGGAAATGTTGCACCAAGAATGGCTCTTGAAAGCCACGTGTAGCAGCCTTGAGAGATGTCAAAAGCTCCATGGGTTGGCTGGGGGAAATGGCCCACCTTTGGCTTTGCTTCGATGCAACGAACATGAAAATGAGCGAACTCAGGAAGATAGTGGAGGACAGGGAGGCCTGGCGGGATATGGTTTATGGGATCACGAAGGGTCGGACACGACTTAACGACTGAACAACAAATGTAGTTGTTTACAGCAGGGGTTCTCAACCAGTGGTACTCGTACCACCAGTGGTACTTTGGCCGACTGTTGGTGGTACTTGGACCACCGGACCATTGGAACCCTGCCCCAACAAGCATGGTGTTTTTCGCTCCCAAGAGGTTTGGCTGAGCCTCTTGGGAATGCTGAGAAGCCCCCACCCCCACCCCGGAGCCTCCTACCTGCATTTTCTGGCCTCCAAAAACCCAGAAGTAACTGGTGATTATGTCATTGCCAGTCACTTCCAGTGGTACTCAGCAGGAGAGTGGCCCCAGTGGTGGTACTCTGCCGGGAAGGGGTTAGAACGCCTGGTTTACAGAATTCAGTGTTGCAGGATGTATGCCTCTCGCCCGAGTGGCTTACAAAAAGATAAATTCTTAGAGGATAGTTTTCTTTGTTGCCTTTAGCAGCTCTGACCTCCTGGCCTGGACACACTGTTACCTGCTCTGCTCTCAGATTGGGCCTCTGTGTGTGTGTGTGTGTGTGTGTGCGTGCGTGCGTGCGTGTGTGTGTGTGTGTGTGTGTGTGTGTGCGCGTGCGCGCCTCTGGGGTGGGCTCACTCTTGGTCCTGCTGCTGAGGCTGAGACAGCCAGAACCTGAGTAGACATCAGGCATAAGGTGGCTGAATCTTGTCCTTTGTTCTAGGGTGCAAGATCTTCAAGTGAAAGCCTGCCCCTGTTGTGACTATAAACCGTTTTATTCAAATACGTTTGTAAGCCTCTTTGAAGGCCTAACTGGTAGGAAGGTGGGATATAAATCTGTTTAATTACATACATTTACATACAATTACAATTGTATTCCCCTGCTAACTGGGCAAGAGGCACTTTTTCAATTGGTGCTCCTCTTATATTTAGCAGGGGGAGAGTAACTGCCCCCCTTTCACCCCAGCACAGTGTCTTTCTGGTGGCTGTTTGCTGGTGGTGTTCTGCGTCTTTTTTAGGTTGTGAGCCCTTTTGGGACAGGGAGCCATTTAATCATTTGATTTTGTCTGTAAACCGCTTTGTGAACTTTTTGTTGAAAAGCAGTATATAAATACTGTTAATAATAATAATAATACATGTACAGTATTTAAAATATTAATCTGCACCTTTAGGTTGGCTTTGGGGGGAGTATGTCTCTGGGCATGTGCAGAGGGACACATTTTTTGCACCATCCGTGACTAATTGCAACTGGCTGTCATCTGTCTGGGATTTGGCGGCAAAGCTTATGGGAAAGGAGGTTTGTCAGGCCAACTTGATCCTCAGCATCTGTCTCTGTACAGATTAGGCATTGTGGAGGGAGGAATGACTTTTCCTGGGAAGCTAGGTGGGGGCCTGTGCCTTAAAGGGGCTTAACGAAATTGGCCTCTTTCCCCCTCCCCATGACATTGCAGTGTGAGTGACCTTGGCAGAAAACAGTGTGTTCACCCTCTCTATTCTGTCAACTCCGCATCTTCACAAAAATAACCAAGTTAGAAATAGTGCTTGCGTCGGCTTACTCTGGTTATTAGGTGCAAGGAACAGATTTTTGGCAAATGGTAATTAATCAATTTTGTTTCAAGCTCCCTTTTTGCACCTTTATGCCATTGATGGGTCCTGTCTGTTCATAACACCTCACCTATACAAGTTGACCTGCTTGCGCCCCCCTGTTTGGAAACCGTGTGCTGTCGTCAGTGAGAAGATGCAACTGTCTGGTGGTCCCCTGTTCTCCAGCCAGCACTGCAGCTGTTTCGGGTTTCTCGGGACGACAGTGTATAAAAGGCTGTGGGTGGGTTGCAAGTTTGTGCTTGAACTGCCAAGTCAAGAGGTGGAATGACTCAGCCTTCCCAGGAGCAAGTTGGCCCAAGACAGGATGAATCAAAACAGCTCGTTGTAATCGTGGTGGTTTGCAGGGAAACTGTGAAAGAAGCTGGTTCTCATTTGTGAGACCGTTGTTTGTTTTAAGGCCTAAGCCGGTTGTCCACTTATGACAGCATCACACTTCGTTATATTATAGTGCTGGGCAGCTAGCAGCCTGGGAGCCCAGTTGGGTAGCCAGGAGTTTCCTGTCTTGCTCATTGACTTCCTCCCAAATCAAGTGTGGTGGAAAATCCCTGATCTCCCCCTCTTTTGCTTAGTTTTGGACCTTTCTAGTCATGCCAGTTGGCTGCCTGATGCAAGTCTGGCACGGATCCTTTGAATCCGCTCCCTTTCATTGCTTTGTTCATTCAGCTTCTTAATCCCCCCCCCCTTTTTTACTGGTTTATCTGCCTGGTCCAAGTTCCGTTGGGTCACGAAATGGGTTTTCGCCTGCACCTTGAATATAGGAAACTCCTCATGGGTTTCCCAGTCTTGATTGACTGGGGGCACTGGGAAGACTGTCCATTTCTCAGTAACGCCAGTCTGACCAGGAAGAAGAGTGAAGTGGGGAGAAAGGGACGTCGCTGACTGCTAGATGTTTTGCCCTTGAGTGACCCCTCTTCCTTCAGGCCAAGACACAGGCAAGGGGGGGGCTCTTTAACCCTTTTCTGCCCCCCCCATGAATGGCAACAGAGACTTTGGCTGAGTTTCCTCTCTCTGTGTGTGCCTCTGCTGATTCTCGCACAGAGCCAAGGCATCCCAGGGATGTGAACAAGAGCAGCCAAGGCACGTCCTCAGGGGAGTGCGCTCTCTGTCCAAGCCACGCTTGCTGTTCAAAGCCGGCACCTCAGCTCGCCTGGGAGGGAGTCGATGAGTCGGAGCCTTCAGCTCTTGCGCAGCTCAAAACATGGCCCCTTTTAAAATCGATTGAAGTGGCTTGGAGGGATTTGAAACGTGCACAGCCTTCCTGAGGCCTTTGTCACTTTGCCCTAGCAGAGAGAAGTTTTCCAGTGCCAAGGGGTTTCATAACAGACCTTTGTTGAGGCAAGTGGAAAGCTTTGTCTCGGGCGGCAAGCTGGGGGATGTGGCAAGCTGGCAGGGAGTGCCCTGTACCACTGCCCCCCCCCCCAGTCTGCTGCAGACCTGGTGGCTGACTGCACCCTCTTCTTGCATGCTGGCAAGGGATGGAGGGCCTTTTCTCCTCCTCTGCCGCCCAGCATTGGCCCTTGTTTTAGTGGCCAGAGAAGGAAATGCCGGGAGTGGAAGCTCTCCGTATTCCCTCCTCCACCCACTAGAGGAGCTGCGTTGCTGGGCAGCAGCAGAGGAGGTAGGTTGAGCTCGCAGGGCAGGGGTGGGTGGCCAACTGACCTCTGCTGACATCCAGCACTGCCACCGCCTCCCCTAGTAGCCAGCGGAGGGCATGTCGGAGCTTCCCCTGCCACCATTTCCTCTGCGGGCCACTAGAGAAAGTGGTGGTGCTGGGCAGTGGTGAAGGTCAGCTCTCCCCATGGGTTTTTTGGGTGTGTGAGAAAGGAATAGCAGACACGCACCCCCTGGTCCACAGCCCCCTGCCTGCACCATCAATGCAGCGCATTGTGCTTGGGTATACTTGGGAAGGTGCACGCATACTGGCAGGCGGGGTGGCAGAATTGGGTTCAGGAGGCAGTTCATAAGAACATAAGAACATAAGAAGAGCCCTGCTGGATCAGGCCAAAAGCCCATCTAGTCCAGCTTCCTGTGTCACACAGTGGCCCCACCAGATGCCTCAGGGAGCACACGAGACAACAAGATACCTGTGTCCAGTCGCCACTCCCTTGCACCTGGCACAGAGAAAACCCACTTCTAAAACCAGGAGGTTGCTTATGGCTTGTAACCTGTGATGGTCTTTTCCTCCATGAATTTGTCCAAACCCCTTTTAAAGGCATCTAGGCCAGGTGCCATCACCACATCCTGTGGCAAGGAGTTCCACAGATGAATCACACGCTGGGTAAAGAAATATTTTCTTTTGTCTGTTCTAACTCTCCCTCCATGGACCGGCCCTGCCTTGAAAATTGGTGATGCTTGCGCGCTGCCCCCAACTGCTGTAGAGGCAGAAATGAACAGGAAATGTTTGATTTGGCCCCTGGAGCTCCCTTGCCGTCTACTGAGGCATTTGCTGCAGCTGCACCCGAGTTGAGGCGTGTGAGAGTGTCTGAATTCATGCAAAGCATATTCCCTCTGCCAAGGGCTGTCCTGTTGCCTCCTGGTTTTAGGGGTCCATTTCTTGGGGGATTGAATGTGGCCAGTTACAGGTCAGACCTGATAACCCCTACTGTCAGATCCTCCAGCTGCCTTGCTTCTTGCCTTAGACGTGTTGTTTTTCAGCTGGTTGCCAGAGTCGGTCAGTGAGAGAACTGGGGGTCAGTCCAGAAGGATCCTACCTGTACTTTCTCTCAGGTTTGGTTGTGTCTGACTCAGAAGCAGAGCCATGCACCTGTATCTCTTAATGCTGGATTGTGGTCAGATTTGTCAATGGAGATGATGATGATGATGATGATGATAACAACAGTATTTACTGGTATATACCGCTTTTCAACAAAAAGTTCACAAAGCGGTTCACAGACAAAATCAAATGATTAAATGGCTCCCTGTCCCCAAAGGGCTCACAATCTAAAAACGATGCAGAAGAACACCAGCAAACAGCCACCAGAAAAGAGACTGTACTGGGGTGAAAGGGGGCAGTTACTCTCCCCCTGCTAAATATAAGAGGAGCACCAATGGAAAAAGTGCCTCTTGTAGATGACGAGCTTCAGTCATAACATTTAAAGGATGTGTGCAAACCTACAGACTAGTTGTGTGCCTAGTCGTGTCAGAACCGCGGGGTGCACATTGCCTAGCACGTCAGAAAAGGACAGTTTTGTTTCCTTTTCTTCCTCCCCACCTGTGTATTCCAGGCAATCTCTGTTTAGCCATATTCCATGGACACATCTCATTTGTCTTGTATTATGTACACCAGTCAAGCTTTTAGGAACAGGCAATGTACAGGTGGAAACCTGTATAAAGTCACAGACCTGCCTTTTGTCTGTAACTCTGTCTGTGTCCACTAAGCTCTTTGCTTCTCTCACACATTCGTTCACACTTCTTATACTTTGTACGCATAAGTTCCTCACACGTACCCCATTCACAACCCCACACTCCTATGTAAGAAGCAGTCACGCACAGTCCGATAGTGGTGCTTCTTCCCTCCTCTGCCAACCCCTTTCCCAGCAACACCACGTAGCCCCATCTATCCTGGCAGCTTCTGTACGAACATTTCTGTAAACATCTGAGTAGCTGGAATGCTCAAACATTCCATAGCATCTCAGCCACTGAGATTGTGGCTCATTGCAGCTTTTATTTTCTGCAAATCTGTATTTGAACTTTAATTTGATACCCTCAATCATGTCTCTTTACAGCCATAGTAAGTGCCCTAAAATATTTCTGAAGCCAAAACCAGCTATGGATAGATATATTGGCTTGTCTGTTATTGGACTCTTTTCTTTCTGCCCAGGTGTTTAGACACCATTTCAGTTTTGCTATCGCAATAGTTCTAATTGCAATAGTTCTAATTGCATGGTGTAAGCTGTGCCCACTCCTGTCTTGGATGCTCAACCCCCCCCCCCCAAATGACTGGGCTGGTCATGTCTTGGGCACAGGGTGTCCTGTCTGGGCAGGAGGAGACTGGACCAGGTGAGCCACCAAATACGCTACAATTATGGGACTTATTAATTCAACAAGGAGAGCTAAATCAGCCTCCTTCTCTCCAGTTTCCGATTCCAGGGTTTTGAGAACTGTTCAGCATCTGTTGAAATGTATTCAGCGGTGGGAACCAGAGACATTGGATTGTCTTCCAGTCCCTGGCCTGGAGCATGAAATGTGGGCTTCTCCCCGCATACAATGCCTCTCTTTGTTCTAGGTATCTAAGCCACGTCCGAGCGGCCTCCCCGCAGGATCTTGCTGGTGGCTACACATCCTCCCTCGCCTGTCATCGAGCCCTTCAAGATGCCTTTAGTGGGCTGTTCTGGCATCCCAGCTAGCTTGGAAGAAACCAGCACTGGAGGGGAGCGAGCACAGAGGAAACCTCAGGTGAAAATAGCTGCTGTCGGCACCAGGGCTGAGCTGCCATTGTCTGTCTGACTGTCGTCTTCGTTTAAAGTTGCGAAGCCAGCTGTGCTTAAGTATTGAAACTCTCTCTCTCTCTCTACAGAAACTTTCTTGTAAAATGCTTTTGTTTGTTGGCATGGAGCGGTGGGGAGAGGAGGAACTGCATTAGTCACTTTGCTGAGCAAGGCTAATGGAAGATGTAAAAAATAATTCTGTTTGGGGTGTGTGAGGTTTCAGAAACAGACTTGTAAAGGTTTTAAAATAAAGCCAGATTTTTTTATTATGAAATTCTGTGGTTTCTATCCCAAACATCGGGGTTTTATTTGCACAAGCACCAAAATGCTATCTGATTAAACTGCTGTAAGTGTCCCTCTGCAATAAGCACAGACTTTTTTTCCTCCGCCTTGTGGGACCAGCAACCAGCTTCTCTTTCTGCAAGCAAATGGGTTATATTTCTTTGGAGTAGGAGACAAGATGTGTTGGCAGTGTGCCGCTTGTCTCTCCCAATTCATCCCCTGTAGTTCTGAAAGACAATATTGAGGACCACTCTGGAGAAAATGCACCAGCTCGAGTGGAGTGAGCAGTTCTAATAAGCCCAGATCCAAAACAGTTGGATGCACACACAGAGGAAAGTCACGTGAACAGCTGCAGCTTTGCATGTGATCCTTGGTCTCTTGCAAGACTGACTCTGCCGGTGTACTGGGCACAATGCGCCATGCTCAGCCATGTCACAAGGTCCAGCCACATGTCCAAGGTCCAGCCACATGTCATATGTAGTTATGCAGCAGCCCAGTCCAATGCAGGCCCCCCAGGATGCAGGACACGGCTGGGTGTGGGGCGTTCTGCCAGGAACAGTTGCAGCACTCACCCACGGGCCTACTTGGGGACAGACATAAGAACATAAGAAGAGCCCTGCTGGATCAGGCCAAAAGCCCATCTAGTCCAGCTTCCTGTATCAGCTTCCAGTGGCCCCACCAGATGCCTCAGGGAGCACAAGGACGAAGGGTGGGGGGGGGGCGGGAAGCATCTTCCGTGGAGGCCTGCAGGCTCTGTGCACACCGTTTGGGAAGGAAAGTTCATTTTGCTCGAGCAAAGTCTAAACAGCCATATTTTAATAAGCATAGAATTTGACAGGGTAGATAAGGTAGTAATAATAATGTTGCACTTATGTAGTGCTTTACAGCCTGATCCTATTGGCGCCTAACGTTGCTGGAATGAGCCTTCCGGCAGCATAAGGCACTTTCTGGCGGTCTCAAAAGGCGACACGCCAGAGCACATGGCTTGCCCGCCAGCACTGGTGCGTATGTGTGTGGGGGAGGGAGGGGGTGAAATGGGGCAGTGACAGGGGTGGGGAGGAGGGCAGATTGGGACCGGGAAGGGGGCGGTTTCGGCGGCAGCGATGCACACCAAACCCTAATCCCTTTCCTGGCCTTGATCTGCCTCCCTGGGTCCACACAGGCTTGCACCACAGCTATTACTGGCACAGGTCCGCGTAGACCCAGCGAGCTGGCAGGGGCTTACCCCGGGGCAAAAAAACAACGGTTCCCTCACTCTGAGGAAGCCTCCGGAGGCCAAAACCCCCGTGGGATGCAGCGGGCGCTACGTCGGGAGTTACGGTGGATTGGGCTGTGTGTGTGTTCAAAGTGCCTTGTATCCATTCCCTTGTTGTCATGCAGTGGCTGGGCAGATATTTGTAGGGGAGAACTGCTTGGCAGGAAGAGGGGCTTAACCCTTTCCCTGCCCACTGATTCTCCCTTGAAGATGCTCTCTGCCTCCCCTGCTCGTCATTAAAAGAAATTCACAGCAGGGGTGAAAACCTGGTTGAGGGAAAACAGACTTGGGTGGTAGAAATTAACAGGTACAGGAGGGGCTGAGCACCTTTTTCATTTCTCTGATCCTTGCCTATTAGCAATACCCATTTCCTATTGGTAAATGCAGGCTTGAGCCTCTGCACGAAGCACCCTCCTGGATCAGATACTCTTTTTACTTACATTTTGCCAATTTACTTACATTGAAATGCATCTGCCATTTTGCTGCACATTCCCCGTTTAGAGAGATCCTTTTGGAGCTCTTCACAATCCCTTCTGGACTTCAGCACTCTGCAAATTTGGCTGCTGCTTATTCTCAACTTCAGGTCATTTATGACCAATTCTTGGGGCACACTGCTTTTCACCTCTCTCCATTGTGAAAATTGCCCATTTACACCCACTCTGTTTCCTGATCTTTAACCAGTTCCTAATCTATAAGAGAACCTGCCCTCTTATGCTCCAACTGACTTGTGTTTTCTCAGGAGACTTTGATGAGGCACTGTGTCAAATGACTTCTGAATGTCCAGATACATAATATCTACAGGTTCTCCCACATCCACATGCCTGTTGACCTTTTCAAGGAATTCTAAAAATTTGTGAGGCAAGACTTAACCTTACAGAAACCATGCTGAGTCTTCCTCAGCAAAGCTTGTTCTATATGTTACAAGATTTTATCTTTGATTAGGCTTTTCTCCATCTTACCTGGAACAGATGTTAGTCTGACCGGCCTGTAGTTTCCCTGGTCCCTTCTCCCTTTTTGAAAGATTGGCTTGCCATTATCCTCTAGTCCTTCCGCATAATGGGCGCTTTAAGGAACGTTGCATACTTTAGTCAGAAAATCAGCAACTTCATTCTCGAGTTCCTTCAGAACACTTGGGTGGATGCCATCTGGGCCCAGTGACTTATTAATCTTTAATTTGTCAATGTTCTGAAATGTCTTCTCTTTTTGCTGAAGAGAGTCCACTTCCACCAATTAGTCATGACTAAATTGAAGCAGATGAGGAGGCAGCATGTTCTATTGTTGCAGCAGGAAAGTTTTAAAGGAAAAGATTACCAGTAACTGAAAGAAGCTGCCACAAGACAGACATCAGTTCCTCTGAAATGTACATTTTCTTAAATACCAGAGCTGGGGGGAAAGCACCATGTATAGGGCAAATTACAATTAAGAAATGCAAACACTGCAGCCCGAGTGTTGATTGATAGGACTTTATAATGTGAACTTTTGCAGAGAAACTCTAGTTCTTTTGCCAGAGTTCGGGGAGGGGAGGATATGGATTTTTGTGACTCAGAAAACAGAGCTTTGCCCCCAATCCCAGATTTCCTGTGCTATGTAATCACTCATGCATTTGAATTTGAAGCTAGAAGTTGCAAGTCGTTTGTCAGAATTTGGGTGGCCGTGGGCCCAGACACTCTCTCTCAACCTATTTTATCATACAAGATACTACTTGTGAGTATTAGTCTCATCAACACTGTCTAAGCCATCCTCCCTTGAGGAAGAGCAGGATATAAATGTGATAAATCAATTATACCGCGCTCTCAAAAGAGCAGCTGCACAAATGCCTCCAGGGTACTGCAGATGCAGCAACCCCACAGCGAAGTCTGTGCGATATGTGAGAATCCACTCTACTATTTAGCTGCTTTTCTAGGGTTCAAAAGCCACAGAGCAGACAGACTGCCGTTTTTACACTGAAGTCTGCTTTCAGTCATGGGATCACTGCCATGGAATTCAGCTACAGCTGCAGATAGTTTAGAGTTAAATCTATCCTGAGGATTTGCAGTTGGGACCATCATGTCCAGAAGGAAGAGGCGCTTCTGATCATTAAGAGCAAGTCATCCATCTATACCACAAAATACAAATGAATAAGCAAGTCAAAAGACTTGCTGGGAAAGAAGCACTGAGCTCTGCAAAATGGTCAAGGAGGCCACGAAGCCGTGCTTGAACGGACATTCCGCGAGCAGAATAAATTGTGGGTGTTGACGGCAAGGGGATATTGGCTACTTTTCTGTGACGTACAGAAACTGTGCTTTCTGTAAGCCGCACTTTCAAAGAACATGGACTGTTTTTGGGCAACGACTAAGGGGAGGGATGCAAAAGAATGGCAGTAGGAGGGTTGTGGGGTGGACAGGGAGTAGTACAAATAGGAGGGAGGATCAAGGCAGCTGTAACTCACAGCAGGAACACAGAAGAAAGGAGTGTTTTTGAACTGGTTCGAAGGAGTTTTTGAAATGAGATGCTATCAGGACACTCGTAAATATTTGTGCTTGGTTACTTACCCTTTGTGCATGTTATGTGTGGGTTTTTTGCCATTTCATTGACAATTTGTTTGTAAATGTTGTTAAATATTTTTTATATACAATCCAGCTATTTTGTTTTCATCATATACTTTGGGGTTCTGTTGTCCTGTGGGACTTTGCTTATTCCTCCTGTGATTTCACTAAGCACTATTCTTGCTTTTTTAAAAATCCAGCTGCTGAATTGTACATGTACATCAGCTACCAAATTGTATGTGTGTGTGACACATAGCCAAACCTTTAAAAAAAATCTGTATCTATGCAAAAGTGGGATATAAATTATTTAAATAAACAAATATTCATAATGGCGAACAGTAACCCTTGTAGGAAACCCATTTGTATGTAACATGGAGCTAGCTTGGGTGCGTCAGTTTGGACAGTCCTATGACCTATGCACTTTACATGTCCACTGGGAAGTGTATTGATGGCACCAGTGTGGTCAACCCCTGTCCCTAAGGACCAGGAGGTAAAGCAGCACCCTTTGGGGTTTTGCTCACATCTACCCATTGGTCTAGTCCAGTGTTTCCCAAACGTTTTTGACCTGTGGCTCCCTTGATCATTGGCGATCACTGGCCACGACTCCCCATTACATTGTTACGTGACAGGCAGAAAACCACCAGATGAAGCTTTCTCTCCCGTTTCACCTCTTTTGTGAATAATATCTGTGAAATAACTTCTCCCTCTTCTATAGGACTAATCGGAAGTGGGGTAGGGGTATGTTGACTGGGGCGCCCCTTCCTTTTGTCTTTCCTCCGCAGGGACCCTGAAGCCACCTCAGTTTGGGAACCACTGGTCTAGTCCGTCCACCTGACCATGGCTAAGAAGAGGTCCATGCATAGCCAACAGGAAAAGGAGATTCTTGATCCTCAAACGCTTCCAAAAGTGGTAGGTGGATTGACATGGTGCACTTCTTGTTCCAAAACTTGCATTCTACTATTTTACCTCTCCAGATCCTGGAAGCAAATTGTAGAATAGCAACTCACAGCCCAATCCTATCCATTCCCCTGCCCTCCCCCCATCAGTGCAGTGGCACCAAAATGGTGATCCATCCTATGGGGGGGAGGGGGAGGCTTCAGCAGGGAAAGGGGATTTTAAGTCCCCTTACCCTGTGTAAGCCTCCTGACCCGCAATGGGTCTCCTTGGACCTGAGCTAGCAAGAAAGTGGGCGGGGAGGCTGTCTTTGGAGGGATAGGATCCAGCACGCATCTTCTGCGATGGATCCACCCCCTCCTGTAGCCTCCCCGCCCCCTGCCATCTTACCTCCTCCAGTGAGCATTGGAGAGATCTGCTGGAATGGGTGGGGAAGATTGTTGCTGGGTATTGCAAGACTACTAGAGGCACTCTTTTCACATTGTTCCTTTAATTTCTCATCAGTCTGGATTCTGGAAATGACTGCATAAAACTGGAACAGAAGGCACTACCTTGTATAGGAAAATAAAAATTTCAAGTAGAACCCATCCAGCTATCACAGAATCTTAAAAAAAAAATGAAGACAAATACATAAATGAACACAGCAGCTGTAATCCCAGCTTTCAGAGACGGACATAAAATAGCTCTTCTGGCACATCCGTGAGAGTAAATCCAGTTTACTCTGCCCACTTTAAAAGATGGTGGTAAAGTCATGCTTAGCTTAGGCGTCAATTAAGGAACAGAACTTGCCAAGCTTCCTAGACCGTCAGATTCATTTTTTTCTTCAGGAGAGTCTTCATTGGGGCGCAGGCGTTTAGAGGCTGGTTCCTTTGGAAGATCTGCACCTACAAGTTTGAGACAGACGGTCTGAATTGACCTGGATACGAGTGGCACATTGACATTTCTAACAAGAGTGCAGGGGGAGGAGCGTCAGTCTCCAGGTGTGCAGGAGCCTCCTGAAAACAGCGGCTCACGGCCAGCCAGTTTTCACAGCACTGAGACACATATCTGAACGTGGCCCTGTGGAGTCAGGCAAAGCCTCTCGGGTTTGTGTGTGGCAGTGGAAACACGTGGCCAGCTGGTGGCAGGCAGGGTAATGGGGTGGGCAGCAGTCTGAACTAACTGCCCAGAGCAGGGGAGAGAGAAGCACCATGTGGATTGGCCCTGAAGAGAAGGGTGGGGAAGAAGGAGAGACGAAAGCCAGGAGGAGGAATAAAAGCGCACTCCACAGGGGCAACCTTTGCCTAAGGCAGCTGGGGGGAAAGGCAGGGTGGCGACTGATCACAAAGAGGCCTTCAGCCACATCTCATGCTCTATGTTTGCAGGGGGAGCACTTAGCCTCTGCCTGCCCTCCCCAGAGCCATTCCTGAAGCCACAGGACCCTCCAGAGCAGCATCCAATAGGGGCTTCAGGGGACTGCAGCTGGCAGGAAAACATCAGCAACCTTCTCCTTGGCCTTGTGCCCTGAAGTCTCGTCCTTCCACAGGACTAGGGCTGGAGACAGCAGACTCTGATCCCATATCTGAGGGGATACGACTAGGCTTGGCATCGCCTCGACAGCCCAGAAACTCACCTGGATGCGTTACAAGCTTGTCACAGTGGAGGTACAACCCTTGGCCCACCGAGCTCAGTATTGGCCACAGTGACGAGCAGCAGCTCTTTGAGGTTTCAGAGAAGGGTCTTTCCCGGAGATGCCAGGGACTGAACCTGGGACCTTCGGCAGGCAAAGCAGGTGCCCCCCCCATTCATTTCACACGTATTGGGGAGCTGTGATGGGACTGTGGTTTCCTAAAACACACGTATCCATTGCACTGCTGTACACGTGATCTCTGTGGTTTTCAGGCTTTTGGTGCAGCCCACAGATAAACCCATCCATAGGCGAAGAGCCAGCCAGCATCCCCAGTTCAGTGTTGAATCCAAGACCAAAGGATCGTAGGGATACGCCCCTCCCCCGTCCCCTGCATTTACCTGCCAAAGACGACGGCGGCTTCTTGTACAACACCTTGGCTGGGAGGCGGAAGCTGATGCACATCATTTCCTTATTGGGGGCCACGTTCCTCACCAGCTGCACAGAACAGCAGCCCTCCAAGGACGCTCCCAAGGAAGCTTCTGCTCTTTCCTGGACATCTTGCACAGGGTTGTCCTGCTTGGAGAAGCTGTAGCAGTGCACTGTGGGAAGGTCTGCGCTGCTGCACGGCTCCCCATCCAAGAAGTCTCGGAAGACATCCAGGAACTCCACTGCCAGGGCTGGCAAGTTCATGACGATATGCAGGGAGCTCTTCCGCTCCTTCAGAGAGAGCTGCTTCGCCAGCTCTTCCCGCACTGGCCCCTTCAGGAAGTCCCTCCCATCCAGGTTGAAGACTTTGACTTTCTTGTCCACTTTGTTTAATTTACAGTTGTGCTGCAGCCACGTGTAGGATTCCGGGTTAAGGTCATTAGCAAACACGACACAGTTCTTCTTTGCAGCAGGAACAGCAAAGGGCCCCACCCCAGCAAAGACGTCAAAAAGGAGGTCTCCTGGCTTTAAGAGGCTGACGATGCGTGCGTGTTCCGTAGAGAGGCGGGGATTCCAGTAGACCTTGGAGAAATCAAATTCATACGAGATGTAGTGTTCTTTAACCTGCAAGAGTCCAAGAGTCAAAACTCCGGAAGAGAGAGACACTGAAAAGCTACAATATGTCCTAGAAGAGTACACCAAACGTCTGGCCTGAATGTCTATCCCAGAATGTCATCATTCCTAAACATGAGGTTTGGAGTTTCCCTGCTGCTGGATACAGAAGAGAAGCACCTCCTGCACTTGCAGAATTCCCCAGCCAGCAATGGGGCTCCAGGGTGTATACAGACTTCTGGATTGCAGATTTAGGGTAGTCTGTACCAGAAAACCCTGTTGCAGCTCTTGTTCATTTGCTCTGTCCCTGTCTTTGTGCTGCTGCTTGGCACCTACAATATGCACAGCTGTACTGATGCTTCCTCATTCCCCTTCTCTAGAGCAGGGGTTCTCAACCTGTGGTACGAGTACCCCTAGGGGTACTTGGACCAACAGCAGGGGGGTACGTCAGAGCCTGCCACTTATCAGCATCAATCAGTAGTTAATTACTTGTTAATTAGAACTTAAATGCAATCCCCCCCCCTCTCTCTCTCTCTCTCTCACACACACACACGCACAGTTAAGTAAGACATTTTTTCACATTTAAAATTGTTTTAGTACTTTTTATTTAATGATTAATTCACTAATTAATTGATTAATCCAATTAATTAGCGGGGGGTACTTCAGAAAATTGGACCGTGATAGGGGGTACCCGGGCCTCCAAAGGTTGAGAACCCCTGCTCTAGAGTAAGCTCCTTGTGGCCAGGACCAGTCTTTTCCTTTACATTCCCATCTTGTTTTCATACACTTAAAAAAAAATTAATAGGTTAGTCACCTTGGGATGTGTCTTATTACTTCGGAACAGAAAGGCAAGTTAAAGACATTTAAATAAAATAAAAGCACCATGTATACTGATGGGGGCCATTTCACCCATATATATGCACAGAGACACAAGCCAAACAGATCTCACTGTTTCCAGTGGCAGGCTGCCACACCTGCTTGAAGGCTTGATTATTAAAAGAGGGGGGGGCACTCCAATTCCCCCCATCCCCAAATAAACATTATGCTGCAACGTGTGCTTGATGCCCCAGGTCACCCAATGAGTTTGAATCTTGATCTCAGGTACAGACTTCCATCAGCCCACGTTTAAACAACTCTACCCTCTGAAGCACCAAATATTTTTCCTCTCAAAGATTCAAGCAGGCTGTTCTGTTGTTCTCCCTTGTTTAAGCAGAAAAACAAAATACAGATAAATGAGCTCCTGAACTCAGTAAGGGAGAGCTGGAGCAGAACACTCAGGGGCACAGTCCAAGCCACTCTAGGCCTTCCCTGGTCAGAGATGCTGCAGACATGGTTTTGAACCCGAGAGCCAATTTCTGAGTACCGGTAGCACATCTGTGCCTCTATGACTGGCAGCCAGCTAGGTGGACTGTTTAGTGGCTTTTGCTTGCAAAATAAGCATGCCGAGTGCCGGGGAAACGACTGTGCCCCTGCTTGTGCGTAATTTGAAGGCTAAGGGCTGTGATGCTTGTAGGCCAGTCAGAAAAAGGGTTGATACTTTTTCGACCAAGGAATCTGCTCCTGATTAGGAGACGTGTATCACATAAAGCAGTCTTAAATCTTTCTGGAAAAATCCAAATTCACTTCCCTGATTTCTTCAAAGCAAATGCACAAAAAAGCCATTATGTTGCTGAAGAAGCAGAAAATACTTCCTAGGTCTTGAACTACTTCTAAAAGTAGTATCTTTGCAAGAGTTAGTTGACATCTTTGATTATGTGGTTCGAATTTTATAGGAATGGATAGGCTATAAATTCAGCCACCACTGACACATGTTCTTCCTACCAGAGCCTAAGAACAGAGTGATTTCATTCAGGCTAGACTGGGCCATCTGGGAACACACACAGATCGCCACGCCTGTAGAACTGACAGGAAGAAAGCATTTTTAATACACTGGACTGTATCTTTCCATGATATCTGCTTCCTCAGTATTGGATCTTTAACCCCCTTTTGGCTACAAGTGGTTAACGGTCAAAGCCCTGGTACCTTTGTTATCATATTGGCTTCCTCGCCGGCTAGCACCTCCATTTGGAAGTTTCGATAGGCACTGTCAATGGTATTGATTTTGTTTACAGCACAGGCGATTCCTGGATTCTTGTCAATGATAACTTGGCCTGAAAGGCAGAGAAAGAGGTGCATGCTGCTGAACCTTGCAGGATTTAGACATATGCAATGGTATTTTTTTTTAGAAAGCAAAAATGCAACCGACAAGTATATATCAGAGACATCTGAATGACAAATGAGAAACAGACCACCTCTGTGAAATTAAGGCTTTCATTTTTTATCAAAGAAAAGTACGGTAACACTGACTGCAGACCTTCTTCTACAGCACCGCACCGCATTTGCACAATGCTCACTCTCCTCTAGGCCCAAGGAGTCATCGATAGGCCTTTTAAGGCTAAAAAGAGAAGAAAACGTTTCCCCATACAGCAGCTATGGTGCTTGCTTCCATTACAGGGCAGCGATATGGAAACTGCAGAAGTAGAGGCCTTTTCTAATGTCCAAGAGCCAATAACCCTTTAGAGCTAGGAGAGGAAGGGGAAGCGCTAGAGGACAGCAGAACAGACGAGTTGAGAAGAGGAGGGACCTCAGGAACGGGCAGCCCCATCCTGCCTAACTCCCTGCGCACCGATGCAGCCGCGCCAACGGGGCACATGCTGCATCCCGCAGGGGAGTTTCAGGCCCCAGAGGTCTCCTCCGGGGAAGGGAACATTTGATTCCCTTAAACCCCCACTACCCACAGTTCTAAAGCTGGCACAAGGCCCAATGGACCCAGGAAGGAGGATCAAGGCCGGGAAGGGGGATAGGATATTGGCAGCGCCATGGCTGCCAATACGGCCTCTGACCCGCCCTCCTCCTCACTCCGATCTCTGCCCCATTCCTCCCCCTCTGCTCCTCATTCCACCCAGCCATCTCCTCCCCCACCCGCCCCCTCGCATTGACCAGGGCATGTCGGGAGGTCGCTGGCGTGTGGACCTGGCCAAACTGCTTGTGGCGGCAGCCAGGCAGTGCTGTATGGCATGTCACATTTTGCGACAGCTGTAAAGGACCGAAGACTGCCGGAACAGTAGTTCCAGCAGGATGAGGCCCTGTTAGGATTGGGCCATAACTTTTAGAAAAATAACGAGTCTTATGGCATCTTAAAGGCTAACAAATTAATTGTGACATGAGCTAAATAATAAATAAATGACTCGACTTCATGAGATGCTCTTAAAAGCTCATGCCACAATAAATGCATTTCTCTTTAAGGTGCAACAACTCTATGTTGTTGCTTCTCCTCACAGCTTTTTTATTCCAATGACTTTAGACTTGCTGGTTGCAAAGCCTGGGAATTCAAATGGATTAGGGCCTCCACAGTGAGCCTCCTAGGTTCAGGGGAGTGGGCGCGGGGAACCTGGACCTCTCCAAACAGACCTACGCTCCTGTCCCACCCTGCGGCCAGATCGCCCTGGCTCAAACCCCAGAGGACAGAAAAAGGAAGTAGCTAAACTCTTCGTAACTTCTGCAGAAGCTATAGACCAACTACATTAGGACTGGGGCAACTCCCTGCATGTGTGGATGCAGGATCGATGGCCTCACTCTATGCCTCATCAGTGGCTGCTGCCGGCAAAGGCAGGGCAATACACAATTTGAAGACATCCCACCACAGGTAAGCCTAAACACTGTAGAGAGGAAGAAGGGAAAACAGCCTGGAATGGTAGTTTCTAACAGCAGCCCCCTGTCCAGCACAGCATGCAATCGTGACCTGTCAAATCAGTAACTCAACTTACTTGGATATTAGGTTTACTGGGAATTTCAGGTGCAAGAATAACTTGCTTTTCTGAATAGCCAATGACACAGTGTTCTCATCTACAGGCAGACACATGGTTCCATCTTAGGGCATGAATCAGACTTCATGTGAGATCAGCCATTCAGAGGTTATTTCTGTTTTTAATCATCTTCTGCTCTTTTACAACACACACACAAAATTACTTACAGCAAGCTCCAGTCAAGCATTTAGAGGCCCAAGTGATTTGCACATCCCCAAATATCTAATGCTTCTATCAAACATGACAGCTGAACCCACCCTTAGGAAGCCACCAGTTGTCTCCCATTCACAATGCTACGTCTTACATACCGATTACATGTTTGTATGGCAGTTGATGGTCTCTTAGGTTCAAGTGGGCGATATGACCAATTCTGCTAAAGGCAGTAGTCACTTCCTGATCTTCAGGAAGCACTGCTTGTAAAACTTCTTCCACCTTGAAATGGTCGTACGTTAGTTCCAAGTTATACTTGACTATCTCGGGGTTAATGTTAAAGCTCTTTAAGATCTGTTGCTCAGATTCTCCCAAGGAACAGTCTGCAGAGATTTTATGAGGATCTAACAAAATGAACCTTCTTTCTTCATCTTCTGGATCTTCAATGACTCTCTTGAGACCTGGCCGCCGGAGCAGCACACCTTTGAGAGACTTCACCAGCTTGTTGGTGATCTCTTTGTTTGCCTTAAGAGCTGGGACAACTACGTCCCTTTTGAAGGCAGCTCTATTGAGCGTCGTCATTCCACGCACTCTGGGGTGAGGCAAGTGCAGGTCAAGGTCAATTTTATTGTCCAACATCTCTGGCATGGTGAAGAAATTATTTCTCTGTGCTATTGCAAGATGGCCAGGCTGTTGATGAAAAGGGTGGTCCCCCCGAAGCATCCAGACTGCTGGAAATGATGCCTTTGATGCAGATGTTCCAAAATATTCAGTTTTCAGACCAGCAAAGACACTGTTTAATTGCCTGAAAATCCTAGAAGGAAAATGATTCATGTGTTACCGACATTATGTAAGCATTCTGTTTAAAGAAAGAAATGCTACAAATGTGCATATCTGCACTGTTCTCATAAAAACACTTGTATTAAACTATTCAGAATGGTCCTGCGTAATCCAAAAGTAAGATTTACTTTTGGGAACTTCGCCCAGGCGCTGAACGCGACTGCAGGCTCTGCGCAAACATCGCAGTAAGTGCGATGTTAGTGCAGGGCTTCCTGGTCGCGTCCAATGCCTGGGAACATAGCACAGGCGCCGAACGCGACTCGGAGCTGGGGCACACGAAGATTGGCGCTGCAAAACAACAACCAGGTAAGCGGCCAAGCGGCCGGAAAACTGTTAAGACATTTTTTTACAGCATTCGGTCCATAAGATGCACAGACATTTCCCCCTTTTTTTTGGGGGGGGGGGGTGCGTCTTATAGAGCAAAAAATACGGTAATAAAAAACAGCATCTAAAAATCAATAAAAGGGAACACATTACAATTAAAACAAGAGCATAAGAACAGCAGCACCCCTCCTGTACCAGCAGGATGTTAAAAAAAGGCAGGGACTCAGAAGGCACACACACCTGCATAGATGTTTAGAACTGGACTGGAGCGTTTGCTAGGGATAGGCTACTGACAGCCTGGAGGTTCAATCTGGTCTACAGGGACTTCCCATCTGGCTCCCAGCATTGTCCTACAGCGTTTAGGGCTTTTCAGTCTAGAAAAAAGGCGCATGAGGGGGGACATGCTTGAGACGTATAAAATTATGCATGGGATGGAGAGAGTGGATAGAGGGAAATTCTTCTCCCTCTTGCACAACACCAGAACCAGGGGACATCCACTCAAATTGAATGGAGGGAGAGTTAGGACAAAAGAAAATATTTCTTTAAGGCTGAAGCACACCGGCCGCGTTCTGCGAGAAACGCAGCCAAAGTTGAGAATTCTCCAGGGGAAGCGTCAAACGCAAACGGACCTCTCTGCGGCTCCCGGCGGCTCTCAACGTTCAGTGGGACTTGCCTCCGGCCGGAAAGAACACAGATGCAGCCGGCTGCAACGGGCTGCACGCAAGCAGAACGCGGCTGGTGTGCTTCAGCCTTTACCCAGCATGTAATTCATCCGTGGAACTCCTTGCCACAGGATATGGTGATGGCACCTGGCCTAGATGCCTTTAAAAGGGGTTTGGATAGATTCATGGAGGAAAAGAACATCACGGGTTACAAGCCATAAGTAACCTCCTGGCTTTAGAAGTAGGTTTTCTCTGTTCCAGATGCAAGGGAGTGACAACAGGAAACAGGTTATCTTGTTGGCTGTGTGCTCCCTGAGGCATCTGGTGGGGCCACTGTGAGATACAGGAAGCTGGACTAGATGGGCCTTTGGCCTGATCCAGCAGGGCTCTTATGTCCCAACTATGAAGGGCCGCCCCTCCTTCATTACGCACCTCAGCAGCTTTCTCTCATTCAAGTGATGACAGGTCAAGACTTGTAACCACACACACAGGGACCCCATACAGACCGCAACAAGTTCATCCAGGTTTCTTCCTAGACGAGGACTTTAGCTTCTGCACAAGCTCAACATAGAGAGGTCGGTGCGAGCAGCTGAGGTGCGCAACACGGTGAAGGCGCCAGCCACATTTCTCTTGCCGTTCTTCACGTTTGTGTGCAGGATGGGGCAGAATGGAAAAGGCCCTTCTCTGGACCCTTCCCAGCTCATTGTGTGTGCGCGCATGTGAACCACCACTTAAATAAATCTGCCATTCTATTTTTACAATGGGTATATCTTTGCCATCTGTATTAAATAAAACCCCACCCTTTTCTTCACAAATTCTTTACCTCCTTAATATTTTTCTCACACAGTTCCCAAGATCTGCAGAGACGACATACCTGGTAAGGTCCTTGCACTGAAACCTACGGGCAATGACCCAAAACGTGCACTGCTAGTGACAAGTTCAGGTCCCTTGTAGCTGAGCAGCCATTGAGCTTAGCACTTCCTTGCTTAGGCTGCAGTCTTATGCATACCTTCCTGGCAGTAAGTCCCACTGGACGAAATGGAACTGGGTCCATGCAAAGCAAAAACTGGGTCCCAGTGCTAAAAAGTTTGAGAACCACTGCTGTACAGGTATTACAAAGACGTACATCTGAGTAGACATGTACAGTATAGCACTATGCTGCAAGTATGCTTTCTCCAATGCACCCCATTTATGCAAATCAAATATGAACTTGAAGTTCAGGCAGGTCTCCCTCCAGTAGGAAGGAGTTATAGGATATTGGGCACATGGTGTCACAAAATGGGAGTGGAGAGTCAACAAGAAGCCAGGTAATGGCTAACGTAATGTGGAGGTGAAATGGCACATTTGGAGCAATCCAGCCATACATGCCACCATGCCAATAACCCCCAATCAACCATCCTACCAGTGAAAATGAAACTGCTGCTATCCTCAGCATGCTTTCTTAGGAGCAAGTCCCATGACATTCAGTCGGGCTGATTTCCAAGCTGCATAGGACGGAGCGGAACATTCCGAGTCAGGCCCTCGGTCCATCTAGCTCGGTATTGTCAACACTGACTGACAGTGGCTCTGAAGGGTTTCAGGCAGGGATTTTTCTCTGCCCTGCCCTGGAGGTGTTGCCAGAAACTGACCCTGGGGTCTTCTGCATGCAAAGCAGGTGCTCCACTACTGAGCTATGGCCCCTGCAGCTTAATTTCCCATTACCTAGAATGTCAGGGGACACTGGGTCAATTTGCAAGTGGTAGCTTACCATGGAGTGCATGCAGCTACTTGCTAAGGTTGTCATCAGCATTGCCCTGCCAAGTGGTAAGGAGACTCTCTTGCTTCCTGGATTTCTGATCAAGTGCCAAAGAGTGGCAAAGTTCTCCTTGCTCCAGGGTTCTTTCTGAATTACCTAATAATACTGTACAGCAGTGTTTCTCAAACTGTGGGTCGGGACCTGATTTCTGGTGGGTCCCAGGTGATGGAAAGATCAGATAAGTAATTGCCACAAGCCCTGAGGCTATTCAAAACTCAGATAGCTGCTAATTGCCCTGCAAACAGCTGATCTCCTGCAGGTTGCAAGCTTGTGTAAATATAGGGAGATAAATGGTTGAGCATCTTTTTTTCCTCAAGTGTCAATAACAGGTAGTGGGGGCAGGTGAATGCTGGGTCACATTACTAAGCCCCTCAAACCTTGAGGCTATTCATTAGGGTTGCCTCATTACGAGAAATGGATTGGGGTTTTTTTTGCAAACAAAATATTACTTGAAAATAAATATATTATTTCTTTCTAGATCACATTTTTTAAAAGTCTCATAAAGCTAGGTGGGTCCTGATGGAGTGTCATTTAAAAACTGGGTCCCAGTGCTAAAACGTTTGAGAACCACTGCTGTACAGGTATTGCAAAGACATTCTCGGCTCGGCTCACCTCCCTCCATTGCCATTGAATACCTACTGATTTATTCCTGAAGACTGGTGCCTATCCCCCCCCCCAACGTGGCTGAAAGGGTTAGCTCTACGATAGCCTGTTTTAGGATTAACAGCCAAATCCAAGTCAGTTACTTGGCATTTGTTAGCATGGAAACCTCTTGCAGTAACAGGTTGGTACCTTCTTGTTACTTCTGGCTCTGAAAATGGTCAAATGGTCTGCTTCCTTCGATCGAAAGGGCTCCCACATACTAGCTCAGCCCAAGCTTGCTTAAAGGCCGAAGCACACCGGGTGCGTTCTGCGCAGGGCCATTCAGAGGAATTTTATCAGGGGGTACAACGTTTCTTTTGGGCCCCTTCCCTACATATGAATTTGGCTCCAGGGCCCCCCTTTTGACCCATTTTTTGCCCTGGGTCCAGGTACAAATTACCCCCTTAACCCCCCTCTCAGAGGCCCTGGTTCTGCGTGCGCTGTGTGCGCCGTGACAAACGCAGCAAAAGTTGAGAATTGTCCAAGGGAGGCGTCAACGCAAATGCGGCTCCCGGCGGCATTTGGTGTTCCGGCCGGAGGCAAGTCCCACTGAAAGAACGCAGAGGCAGCCGGCCGCAACGTGCTGGACGCACGCAGAACGTGCCCGGTGTGCTTCCGTCTTAACGTTAGAACTGGAATTATGGCTACAACCCTTCACATACATACATTGAAATAAATGGGATTACTTTCGAAATAAGTATACTGGTAGTTACGGTAGGATTGAAGTTTGCATCCGGCACCTTCAGACTATTCTCTTTTAGAAGCCAGGGTCATGTTGTCAGGTTTGAGTACCAAAACATGCCAATATTCTTAGGCATCACCAGGGTTAAACCAAGAACTCGTCATCAATGTCAGAGGCGTAAAGAACATCAGAAGAGCCCTGCTGGACCAGGCCAAGGGCCCATCTAGTCCACCTGCCTGTATCTCACAGTGGCCCCACCACATAAAACAAGATACCTGTATCCTGTTGCCACTTCATTGATTCTGGCATTCAGAGATAGGGTGCCTCTAAAACCCAGAGGTTGCATGTAGTCATCATGGCTTGTACCCTGTGATGGACTTTTCCTCCATAAATCTGTCCAATCCCCCTTTAAAGGCATCTAGGCCTTCAAGTGCCATCACCACATCCTTCAGCTTGGAACACGGGATGATCTAACAAACAGGCAAGGGCCTCAGAAGGGCACATGCAAAACACCTTTCCCTCACTAGTTGAATAACTGCCCCCTCGTGTGGAATTACAAAACTTAATCTGAGCCACTGTGTGATACAGGAAGCTGGACTAGATGGGCCTTCGGCCTGATCCAGCAGGGCTCTTCTTATGTTAACCTTGGACTTCGTGAGGAAGAGAGTGCCCCTCTGAACACGTACAGAGCACATTTCTATTTTAGAGACAGGGAGCAGGGTTTCAGGGTCAGATAGAGAGTCTCCCACAGCCTGAAGCTCCAGCACGTTTAAGCTCCAGGGCTTCACCAGAGCCAGTGTTAATGCCTCAAGATTTAGGAGCGCAAGAAGAGCCCAGCAGGGATCAGACCACGAAAGGCCCATCTAGTCCGGCATCTTGCCTCCCACAGTGGCCAACCAGGCACTTCCAGGAAGCGCACAAGGGAGGCAACAGTCGCCTCCCCGCCTGGTATATTGCCTCTGCAAATAATGTATCCACCTCCAAGATTTGCAGCAGAGCGTAGAGGAAGACTTGCACATGCTCTTGGGCATGTGCAAAGCGCGCCTGTCCTACCCACCAGGAGGAAACCAAAGCAGTCCCCTGGGAACGGAGGGGGGGAAAGGGGTCCCGGGGGGGGGAGCGCCACTGCGCCAGCACCCCTTTGCCTCCAAGGAGGTGGGTGGAGGAGGAGACCTCCCTCCCCGCTCACCTCATGCCGCGTCCCCGGCCAGCCGCAGCAGGCCCAGCCTTCCTGCTTCATCATCATCGGCCGCCGGAGGAGGAGGCGGCGGCGGCGGCCCAGCCAGCCTCGTCAGGACTGAAGCCCCGCCTGGAGTCTTGATCTCCGCCCCTTTTCGGAGCTTGGGCAGCGCCGGGTCCTGGTCTGGGGCTCCTTCTTTTTCCTCTCAATCGCGGGCCGGGAGCCATGGAGGAGCCGCGACTTCTCAGCAGCGGGTGGGGCTGGTATTTGTCGGCTCGGGACCACGACGAGGCCGAGGAGGAGGAGGAGCTGCTGGAGAGCGCCCCGCTCCTCCTCGCACCGCCGGCGGCGCTCACCTGGGATGGGGTGCGTGTCGGGGGGGGGGAGTGGGGCTGAAGGGTGGCGGGCGAGCTCGTGGCGCCCCTCGGGGCTGGGGAAGACTCCTTTCGTCCTCCGCCCCGCAGCGCCCAGACCCGCGCCCTGCACAGCGCATCTTGCCGCTGCCGAGGGCTCCAAAGATGCCGCCCGCGCCTTGGCAGGGAAGGAGGCTGTCAGTCTGGGGCGGAGCAGAGAGGTCCGCAGCAGCGCCGACCTGTGACCTTGGACGCAGGAGAAAAGGAGCGGCGTATAAAATACACGTGTCTGGGTCTGTTTAATACGGACGCACACACGTGCCTGTGCACAGTGCGCTGTAATGCATATCTACCTGGAAGGCACTGGCAGCCCTATTGAATTGTTGTTGTTGTTCAGTCGTTAAGTCGTGTCCGACCCTTCGTGATCCCATGAACCATATCCCGCCAGGCCTTCCTGTCCTCCACTATCTTCCTGAGTTCGCTCATTTTCATGTTTGTTGCATCGGTGATGCTGTCTAGCCATCTCATCCTTGGCCTTCCCCTTCTCCTTTTGCCTTCAGTCTTTCCCAGCATCAGAGTCTTCTCCAGAGAGTCCTCTCTTCGCATTAGGTGGCCAAAATATTTGAGCTTCAGCCTCAGTACCTTTCCTTCCAGGGAACAGTCAGGGTTGATTTCATTTAGGATTGACTGATTTGATCTCCTAGCAGTCCAAGGGACTCTCAGGAGTCTTCTCCAGCACCACAGTTCAAAAGCATCTATTCTTCGGCGCTCAGCCTTCCCTATTGAATTAAGCAGTGTTTACTCCCCAGGTAAGGTAAGCATTCACAGGATGCCGCTCCTAGCTCAATTTTCATCCTGCCCTTAATCCTGAGGGTTCAGCTAGAGTTGATCCACTGCCTGAAGCAGCATCAAATTCTGCAGCATCTCGCCAGTGCTGCCGCTGCACCTGCTCCACTGGTTCTGCTTCTTGAAAGCTGGCTGGGTGGACAGGGAGGCTCCTGAAAACAGAACCTCTCCAGCCCCAGCACCCCCTCTGGGTGCTGGCAGCTCTTTCCTCCCCAGCGCCACCGTCATTGGGAGGAGGGCAGAAGCTGCACCCTCGCACTCCTCTGGCTTGCCGCTGAAAGGATGGGGCAGTGGGCTGGGCACACAAGGTGGCTCCCACCTCTCACCATCAGTTGTCGCCTCAACCAGCCTCATGCTCAACCACCCACCACCTCTGCTTTCCTCCAAGGAGCTCAGGTTCATTTTACCCGTGACAACCGTGTGAGGCGAGTTAGGCTCTGAGTGATTGGCCCAAAGTGACCTTCATGGCTGAGTGGAAGTGGTTTCCCCTTCCATTGCACCTGCAGCACGTGCCATCCTCTTCCTACAGGGAGCTCAGCTTGGGTTACCTGGTGATGGCAATTGCCCCACCATCTATACACTAATGGTGAATTCAGGTGATTGACAGCCCAATCCAGACGAAAATTCCGGCACCGGAACAAGCGTTCCGGCACCGGAAGATGTCGCAAACATGCCGTAAGGCACGTTTGCGCCTCCTTGAGAGTCGGGAAGGCCAACACAAGGCCGGCCTTCCCAGCTCCAGCGCCAGGAGGATCCCGCCAACGCTGGACCCAGGTAAGTCAGGATCCGGCGGCGGGGGTGGTTCGCCAGGCGGAGGAGGATGGCCATTGGCCCAGGCGGCCCAGGAGGGCGGGATGGCCTTCAGCCGTATCCTGACCCGCGCCGGGGTCTTTACACCGCCTCCTCTTACTTCCTCCAGCAAAATAGCTGGCGGAAATCCAAGGAGGCTCATCCGGGCAGCCTCCGTTTACACTCAGGGAAGGGGACAAGTGCCGCTTCCCCGAGTAGACCTCCCATCCGGCGGCCACACTGGCTGCCGGTGCACAGGATCCGGCAGGCTACCATGGGCCGCCGGCCAGATCCTAGTCAGGATTGCGCTGTGAGTGCCTGTGGGGACGGGTTGTGCGTGAAACAGGGTTACCTAAACAGCAAGTGTTTAGTGCATACTCTCCGTGAGGGGCCTTCATAGAAGTAGATATATTTGTAAATTAAAAGAATATTAAAAAAAAAAAAAACAGCTACACTCAAATCCTGAATTTCTTCATTGGTGATTAATTCCCAACCAAGGTGAGGGGGAAAAGGTGTAAAAAAATTGAGAAGTTGGGTAGCCTGTGTCTTTAAGTCTATAGTTGAAGGAAGCTGAAGAAGAGGACAGTTGAAATGGAATGTTCAGGTCGGTGTCTGTTGAAGAAGACGACAAGAAAATGGAGGACGGGGAGAAAGAGGGAGAAGAGGCCGGGGAGAAAGAGGGAGTAAAATTAGTATGTATCCAAAGGAGAAGGTAACACACATGCGTGCACACACACACCTACCTCTTTCCTTCACAATGGGGAAACCATTCAACAACAACTTTATGAGGTAGGGTAAGTTAAGTGATCCCTAGTTGCCTAGTGAACTTCATGGCTAAATGCAAATTTGAACCCATGTCTCCCGAGACTCCCCCCCCCTTACCATAGCACACAGTCATATGAACCTTATAGCCCCCATAGAATGGACACAAATATCTCCTCCTTTGGGTCCATATCATGGAAATATCCTCCATCTTCAGAGACCCATCCAAGTTCCTTATCCTAATGAATCTGGCATGTACTGTAAATATTTCTCTCCCCTCAGTGCTGTCTAACCCTATAAGCATGTATATTTCCCTTCTCATGAATGAGCCCTACGGTGTCTTGTCCTGTTTACAGCACAACCATTTCCCATATTTCCATACAGCTCCATAGCACAAACATTTCTTACAATCCCATAGAATGGGTACTTGCTGTTCCACATCCTGTATGCACAAATGCGTCTCATAGTCCCGGAAATTGGTACATTTCCTCTCATCACTGCATTGGCCCAAGGTACAGAGGCCTCCTATGTCACTGGAGAGTCCCATAGTGCAGTACTTTTTCTAACCAATGTAGTTCATAGCATGGGCAATCTCCTTAATAAATGATGTTCTGCTCATTAACATGCTATCAGTTTATAATCCCACAGAATAACAGCACAATCCTACTGCGGCAAACAGCTGCGGGAGGCTGTGGCAGCCGGTGAGTGACTCCCCACCGGCTGGTGAGTAGCTCCCTACTAGCCACTCGTGTTTGACATAGCCGGAAGGGGCATGGCCACCGGAAGGGGCAGGGCCGCCAGCTGGCCGGGCCTGTTAATCATGCCTGTCTGGCCCGTGGCCGGAAAACTTTGGAGACCCCTGCTCTAAGGAGTTCACGCTAGTGTATGGACCCCTTCGGCAGCTGCGTGGCAGTGTGACTGCATTGCGATACTGCCTCTGGACATTCAGTGATTACGTCGTCATGTCATTGCTGAACTGCTAAGTTTCATGCTGCATGGAGCTCAAGCTGGAAGGTGCAAGGCCACTCACCTTAGAGGCTACACTGTCCATGACCCCGAAAAGATTAAGAACCACTGGATTTACCCAGAGTCTGACTCAATAATAAGGCAGCATCATATCTTATACAGAATGAATCTGTCAGGTGTTTCCAACATGGTGTCTCCTGGACCAATAGGACCGGCAGTTCTTTAGCTGTACAGCAAGTCGTTAAAGTCGTTTCGTTTAAAATTGTTTCACTTTAAAGTTGATGAGAAAATGCCGTAGGAACGTTTACATTTATCAATTAGCCTATGGTAAAATTGGTTTCATTATAACTGACAAGTCTATAGTTGAAGGAAGCTGAAGAAGAGAACAGTTGAAATGGAGAAAAAGTTGCAGTTACCCTAAGTGTTTTGTCGCCTGCACTAGCAGTTGAAATATTTTTAAGTACAATTCAAAGTGCTGGTTTTATTCTGTGGCATTTGTTGTCGCAAAGTGTGGTGCTGGCCACTAGCTTGGATGGCTTTAAACGGGGATTCGATAAATTTGTGGAGGCCAGGTCTATCCATGGCTCCTAGTCATGATGACTGTGTACCACCCCCAGGTCCAGAGGCCGTATGCCTTGAATACCAGATGCAGGGGAACAATTGCATGTGAGAAGGGTGCCCTCTCTCCTACTTGTGAATCTGGCTTCCCAGAGGCAGCTGGTGGGCCACTGTGGGAAACATAATGCTGGGCTAGACGGGCTTTTGGCCTGCTCTGGGGTGGGTTAGTGTGCTTTTCACATGTTCTTCAGGTCTAAAGGTCTAAGACCTTAAAGGTCTTGGAACGAGAATATCTACTGCCAGTGCCCCTTATATGAAACTGCCCACCATTGGAGATATCTGAGAGAGCAGGCCCTTCTTCGTGTTCCTCCACTGACAGAAGTGTGTCTGGCGGTGACACGGGGAAGATCCTTCTCTTTGGTCCACCTAGGTTGTGGAACTCCCTCAGGTGTAAGGTCAGCGCCATTTTTGTGTCGGTTTCAGTACCCTCTAAAGACTTGGTGGTTCCACTTGGCTATTGCTGGATGATTTTACCTGTGATTACCATTGTGTTTTTGTTTTATTGGGATATTCTTATTGCCAATTCTGCTGCTGTCACAGTTACTTATTGTTTCATTTGATTTTAGCTTGTTTTTGTTGTGTTGCCACCTTGAGCACCCCCCTTCTGGGAGGGGAAAGTGTGGAGGATCAATGTTTTAATAAAGGTAGTAGGTACCCTCTTCCAAAAAGGAATTTTGTAAAACTGCCAACATCACTCTCCACGGACCCTTGGAGCCCATTCAGCTAGAGATCCATCACGTTTATCAATAAACATTACTTATTTTGAGTTTTAGATACAGTACTCTGATAAATTACAGAGAACAGAGCTGGCTGGTTTAGGTTGCAATTCTGTGCACACTTACCTGGGAGTAAATTTCATTGAATTCAGTGAGACTTACTTCTGAGTAGACATGCCTAGGATTGCATTGTGTTTACCAATGGTTAGTTTCCTGGTTTTATTGCCAGGACAATAAAGGTCCGGGGACAACATTTTTAAAGGGAAAATTGGAAAGCCTATACAGTATTTTAACTGCATGATCAGGAAGTCCTTAAAGTCACGAAACTTTGTTTAAAACAAAATCAATTGAAAAACCTCATGCATGTTTTTCCAGCTTTCTAAATTCCATCATTTTTTAGAACATTTTTATTTTTAATAGTTGTTTGTTTGTTTGTTTGTTTGTTTGTTTGTTTTTTACAGTATTTTTACCCAAGGTGGCTTCCAAAAACACACAAATACAAAAACATAAAATTGTATTTAAAAAGCAATTTAAGTAATTCAATTTAAATTTCTTGATGTTTCTCTGGATTTCTACCGGTAACTATTTTAACCTCTGTTAAGATCCCTTTTTGTGATCCCTTTACCAATTGTGAGCCCAGGTATCTAATTCAAAACCACTGTTAATCCACCCTGAATTTTCACAATGTGGTAGGATTGTAAATTGAATTTTAGTAAATGTTCAAAGTTGCCATCATTAGCAATTGTAAAGGATTATAACATAATGTTTACATGTTGAATGTATATGAATTCAGAAGTCTGTGCTTATTACTTAAAATACACTTTATCTGTATTTGCTCTGTTTTGATATGGCTATTTTTCTCCAGATGACAGATTTGTAGTGTAACAATCTGTTTGCTTCCAACATTTGCAGACATTTTTTAATCGCGCTTCCTTTGGCTTCTCTGTGTTCAATCTGATGAATGCAATCATGGGCAGCGGGATACTCGGATTAGCATATTCCATGGCCAAGACAGGAATAGTTTTATTTAGGTATGCTCTGAGTGTCAATTATATGACTTTAGTACTCTAAGGAAGTGATTTTATAATGCTTTTCCTTTATTAATGTTTACCTCAGGAATGGGGGTTGTTCACAGTTTGGCTCCCCTCCCTCAGAACTGACTTCCTCTGTGATCAGACAAAATCTCGTGGACCTTTGGACATTTTAATATCAAAACAATCTTTAAGCCCACTATTAAAATAGAACAACTGTTACGCAATCCAAAGGATCCTAGACCCCCATTATCCCATTCTGGAATCTACAGTATACCGTGTACTTGTGGGCGTAAATACATCGGAGTCACGAAGAGAATGATCAGGACAAGAGTGTCAGAACACGAAAAAGCGGTTCGTTTGCACCATAAGGACGTTGCGCTCTTTCAGAACACTCCCTGGCAACTAATCATAGCATTCTGTTTGAAAACACCAGATGTTTGGTAAATGATTCTAATAACAGAACTCGTCAGAACCTGGAAGCGATTGAAATTACCAAGAGGAAATCGGAGAACCTTTTAAACCGTCAACATTCATAGACAAAGTATGGTTCCCTATTCTACACAGATTTGCAGTCAAACAGACTTAACATTGTGTTTTCTTTGCAGGATCGCATCCTTGCAGTCATGAACTCATCGGGTTTCAACAGGCCCTTTAACTTCCGGTTGAACCCCGCCCGTTTTGGAGCAGAAACAATCTATTTAAGCAGGGCGGTGAGGGAGGGTGGCCGTTGGCTGGCCCAGGCTGGGAGGGAGTGGGGATATCTGCAGCGAGCTCCGCTGATATCCTGCACTCGTTCCCGGTCTGGGCTGTCCTTAACCCGACGTTCCGGATGTACATCGGCTCCAGAGCCGACATACATTTGAGGAGGCCCATTGGGGCTGGGCATCCCTACACTGGGGGAAGGAAGGGGACAAACATCTCTTTCTCCTGAGGTGTTCCCGGGCCGCGTTGGCGTGGCCTAGGAAGAGCGTTATATATTGCGCCCGGCCCTAGGAGCTGGGCGCGTATCGTTACGCAGGATTGGGCTGCCCATGACAGACCTAAACTCTTTTTTTTTTCTTTTTTAACCAAAGCCTAAATTGTAAATGGTTCAATTATACTCTCTTTACCCTAGATGGATGTGTCATGAAGTGATCTAATTTTAACTTGCAGAAGAAGTAAAAGAAAAGCAGACTTTGGAAAATGTTTTGTAATTAGCAACTGTGTGAATGATTCTCTGCAAATGTGAATCATGACATGAGGAAACTTGTCTTGTGATTTTTTGTGTCTTTCTGGTAGAACACAATCTCCCAGCTTTCCATGTTAAAGAGAATGTATATTGCAGTATTTAAACATGGCCTTATTGATCTTTTTTGTCCTAGTGTGTTGCTGCTGATGGTTGCCTCCTTTGCAGTTTACTCTATATATCTGATGCTCAACATGTGTATTCTCACTGGTAAGTGAAGACAGTATGTGTTTCATTTCCAGAGAGAGAGAGAGAGAGAGAGAGAGAGAGAGAGAGAGAGAGAGAGAGAGAGAGAATTACGGGTAGCTCAGCATAGTCGGGGGGAGATGTCTTCAACTACTCCCTATTGCATAATTGTCACTGTACTTTAACAATCATAGTCACTGACAAAACATCTTTCATCCCATACCCCTTTGATCCCCACATATTACACTTTTTTTTACACCTATGGGCCATGTATATATTTGAGTGTTCATTGAAGATTTCACTTTGAAATCGAAGTGAACTGTAGTCCACAAAATGCGAAGTGAACTGTAGTCCACAAAATGCGAAGTGAACTGTAGTCCACAAAAACATATGCTGAAATAAATTGTTTATATGGTTTTAAGGTGCTATATCAGATGAGTCTATAGAAAGAGGCAAGCCAGAAATATATTGAGATTTTGCAAAGTACATTTTACACACTGTGCAGTTAGTGCGATCAGTGCAGTGTTGTTGTTAAACTGCTTTTCAAGAGAAAAAAAGCCAACAAAGCAGTTTATGTCACAAGAGGATGGTTTCCTGTCCCAAGGAGACCCAAGAGAGACACCAGCAGACAATCACTGGAAGGGACACAACGCTGGGATGAATAGTAACCCTTGCTATAAACGGCCTGTCTATAAACGGCTTAGAACCCTGTGCTGTCCTGGATTTGCAGTGCAATCCTAGACATGGTTACTCAGAAGTAAGTCCCATGTTATTCAATAGGGCTTACTCTCAGGTAAGTGTGTATAGGATTGCTGCCTTAGCAACCTTGCAGTCAGGCAATCTCCTATTCCTCCCTACAAAGCTTGATATATCGTATAAGTGTGTTTACTCTGCTTCTTCCTTTTCCTTTGTTCTGCCTGTCTCTGCACCAGGGATTTGAGAGAGAGGGAGAGAGTCAGCAGTATTCTTGCAATCTGTCCTGACCTTCGGAGAGAGGACAGGTTAAAAATTTGAGTACAGCATTTCCAGTATACAGTACCATGCTCTCCTCTGTCATGTCATTTTCCTTTCTGCTCTTCTCTGTCTTCCCTCTCCAAACTGGTGGGTTTCTTCTTCTCTCTTTCCTGCTTACTCACTCGACTGTCACCCAAGACTGCTCAGCGGCGGCGGCTTGTCTTCCACGTGCTGCTCGTGATCTTCTAAGTGTTCACTGAAGTCGGGCCCATGGTTGCTTCTTATGTGAGAGATTCCTTCCTATTATTTATTCTAGACTAGGATACCCTTGACCAAAGACAACTTACCCAAAAATGTGAATGAGGTCGCGACAGTTAAAATATGGCAAGCAAATTTAAAAATGACAAGAATAGCACGGCAGTAAATTTATTATACTGAAAAAGAAAATCAGTACAGATTACAAAAGATGCCCATTGGAGTAGCCTGGAAACGTGTTTGGAAATGAAAAGCTCTTTGCCTCGGCTCAACAGAGCAAGTTTTGGATACTGGTGCTTCTCCCTTGGAAGGCTGCGCTACTAAGGGGGAGCTGTCGCCAAGAGCGCCCTGCCCCATGTGCAAATATCTCTCTGAATATAGTTACATTTATTTTTATTTATTATTTTAGAACATTTCTAACCTGCCTTTCTCACCTCTAAGGTTACCAGAGGGGCTTGCAAAGCAAGATAAAACAACAAAACAAAAGCTGAGAAGCAAAACAGTACAATGAATTAAAAGGCAGCACAGAAGGAAACCAAAATCCACAACAGCTCTGAAAGCCCAAGGGTGGCACCTTTTAAATCGATCACCTGTCAGTGCAGAAGTGTTCAGCTTTTGAGTTATGCAGAGCTCTTCATCAGACCAAATAATTCTTTGTAACTTAAGAGTGCACATTCCTGCACTAACATAATACATGAGTTCTTTTTACTTGCGTTCATTTCAGTCATCTTTGTGCAACAGAGCAGCAATTGTCTGCATCATGTTAACTGTTAATATATTTTTCTTCATAAATTTGCCCCATTGACGACATGATAGTTTCTATAATACAGAAAAAATATCAAAATAAAAACCTTGACCATTAGCTCCAATTTCATTTTTTGTCTCTATAACCAAAAATGACAGGACCCAGGTGAGGTTATGCACTTTTAAGTCCCATTTGAACATTAGAGAGTTAATCATGTGCTTTTCTGGAATTAACACATTCCTACTGAAATAATAAGCCTTTGGCTGGATTGTACCTAATATGTGGCAAATAATTGTAATTTTATCAATAGTCTACGGTAGTTAGTATGAGCAATCTTATCTATCAAATCAGTATCTGCATGTGTGCTCCAGCACAGCTATGTCACTTATTGCTACCAAACATTTCAAATGTGCATTTCAAATCCTTACATTCTTGAAACAAAATATATCAGATCAAGTAAGATTGTATTGTACTACTGCAGTATGCATTAAAATATTTCCAATTTGCCACTGAATATGAATTTAGAACTATTTGTTTCCTTCTAATAGCTGTCACTGCCTATGAAGATATTGGATTTTTTGCGTATGGCAAACCTGGAAAGGTAAAGTACCCAACTCAGTTCCTCCTTTCTATTGCATAATTTTTTCGGTTGCTATTCTTTGTAATGGAGATTATAATTCTAGTAAAATGTTGATGTCCAAAGGGTTTTAAGGAAGTAGTGATGCATTTCAAAATTACAGGAATCATAAAGCTTTGCATGGCTCCAGCAGGGACATAGATCTCTGCGCATGCAGGAGATGAGTTAGGAAATGCCCATACTTTTCCAGCTCTCGGAAGCAGCAGCATGCATGCACAAAGCTTCATACAAGGAATTCTGGGTTGTAAGTGTACAGAGGATCGATAACTCGTTGCTTGAAAGGTGGTACAGCCTTTCATAAATCACCTGGAATTGTTCTCCCCTGGTTTCTTAGTGTTAGGTTGTAAAAGCAAACTCAAGTCACAGCAGACATTGGTACATTTTAGGGGGGGGGGGAGAGAATATTATTGCCTTCTTTTCCACTGCATCATGTGGGCACCCAACTTATTCCCTTCTAGCATTAATTCAATCACTTCTGCTGCTTCTTGTTCAAGACATCATTTAAGACTGAATGCGGAATGATGTTTCTGTTTTTCCTAATGTAATTTTTTGTTTTCGTAGATACTTGTGGCCAGCACAATTGTTTTACAGAATATGGGAGGTAAGACATGTTAGGTTTAAGTAATTAATATCATAGAGAGTCTTTCAGAGTGTATCTCTGCAAAGCTGTCTTGATCAGTTATATACAGGGGCGGTCCAGCCATGTGGCTGATTGAAATGGCCGCTTGGAACAGCAGGTTGCGGGAGTGGCAAGCGGGGGGGGGGGGCTTATCTTCTCTTCTCTTCCAGCTCCTCTGTCGCTATGATAATTTTCTCAAGTGCTCTCCTGAGACGTGGAAAAGTGCCACTACCTTTCCTCCCCCACCAGTTCTTGTAAAGTGGCAGGGTGGAGAAACTGGATCCTCCTGGCCCAGCACTTTACAAGAAGTCATGGAGGTGAAGGAGGAGGAGATGTGTGGTGCTGTCGTAGCGGCGAGGGTGCCGGTGGCACCTGTGTTGGTGGAGGAGGCAGCAGAATTTGGGAGGGTGGCAGGTCAGCCATTGTTTTGGGCCACCTCTGATTAAGTGGACAAAAGTGATCATAATTTGATCTTGTTATTTTCAACTGCTTTATCTCACTAGGTGTCCTATGGCCCACCCCCATTCCAGCCATGGCTTAATTATTTGAAATTGTTTTAGAATTCTAATATTTGTTGACGTCTCCATAGTATGCGATCATAGATTCTGATACAGTATATTTATCTGCCTGGCAAGTTTGTTGCCGTATTTGAGAAATTGGCTCTCCATGATGTCCAACTAGAATGTCTAATATTTGTTGGCCTGTCAGCTCTTGTCTCTGACTGCAAATCATAGAGCGCGTGTGCATCCCACCGCGTGTGCATTCTCTCTAGGGGAAGCACACTCTATCCCCCCTCCTTGTCCTACCTCATCCCAAATGTTCTGCAACCCCTCTTGATCGGCAAAGAGCAGCGGCAGTGTTATGAGTGAACAGCCCAGTCTGGACTTTTTACTCCTGAGTAGGTCAGTTGTGTGATCCTCACCCTGCTTGAAATGACACCCTCTCCACCAGGTGGGTGGGGAGGGATCTCTTTGGACACATTTTGGAGTTCTCCCAGCCAGCAGCTTTGGTGCTTAATAATGTTCAGACACCACACAAGTTCCTCTTTGCAGAAGAGGAGTGCTAACTGTCTCCACCCAGGATCAGGTGTTCCCAGCGGAACAAACTGGTATCAATGTATCTTAGAGAGTTTACTGCCATCCTGTTAAATTAGTTGTTTGTTGCCATGTGTTTTGTGTGTAGAGGATTTTTCATATAAACTAGAAGGATCAAGTGCCAGATGCCAAAGTTGTGGAGTGGTTTGATAGATTGGATAAATTCCACTCATTCTACCAATTGTTGCCCTCCTTACAAACATGCCTTGAACTCGCCCCCCTGGCTTTCATAACTCAATTGACTGCCCTTAGTTGTAGGACAAGGTATGTTTTAAAGTGTAACAACAAGCTCTTGGTATTAACTCCAGACATGAGTGTGAACACACTAATCCCAAAGACTGATTATTTATTCATACTGGCTTGAGGTAACATTACATAGTAATGAACAATTTTTTTAATTTCCTTTCCTATTTGACTGGACCTCTAAGTAAACGTTGGTGAATAAGTGAAGGTTCAGATAGACCTGGGACCTACCACCAGCATGCATCGGTCAAAAGAAATTTGAAGCTTATTTCCTCCTTCGCCAAGCAGATCGTAACCTTCAGTGTGTGTCACTTCTAATAAAACTCTCTTGAGTAACCCTTGAGGCCTGGCTTGGTGCATGCTGTGTGTTATCGAACTATTTATCCCATCTTTTGCAATAATCCTAGCTGTCAGAAACATGGGACAAAAATGGTTGTTTCTCATTAATTCAAGAGACAGCTTTCCCAACTGGAAAATATTATTCCAAGCTTTCAAATACCAGTCACTCAGCATTGGTGGTTTTGGTTCACTCTCTTTCCAAGGGGTCATCCATTTTTCTCCTGCAAAATGGGTGTTTCTCTGAGCACCTCTCATAACAGAGCCGCCTTGGGTCCCTTCGGGGAGAAAGGCGGGGTAAAAAAAACAACTGTAAATAAACGTGTACTAAAATCAATTAAATCTTGCCATAACCCAAAAAACACCACAATGTTACACTGAGAGTCTTCTTTGCTTTTCTCTGTCTGTGACTAATCGCATCTACTGTGTGCCCAGATTGCTAAAAGCTGAGACATAGAGACATCTCTCACTCCAGGAAGTGGTGGTGAGGGTTTTCTTGCTGTCACTCGCAGTTCCCATGACCTTGGCTGACACATGGACTTGCAGGAAAGTGGCTTCATGATTGGCACAAAGGCCAGCCAATCAGCACGCCCCATGGTGTCAGATGAGGAGGTGATTTTGTGATTGTCTCAAGATCTGGGCAGTCTGCACAGCTAATTTAGGAAGACCTGGTTGCTCCTGGGCGTAATTAAATTTGGCAATTTGTACATCTGTCCTTCATGGGTCATTGCCTTGTCGTGGCGAAGGGGCTTGCATAACTCAATGAAGCTATGAGCTATGCCGTGCAGGGCCACCCAAGACGGACAGGTCATAGCGGAGAGTTCTGACTAAAACTGATCCACTGGAGAAGGAAATGGCAACCCACTCCAGAAACCTTGCCAAGAAAATCCCATGAACAGTACCAAAAGGCTAAAAGATATGACGCCGGAAGATGAGCCCCTCAGGTCGGAAGGTGTCCAGTATGTTACTGAGGAAGAGCGGAGGACAATTCCAAATAGCCCCAGAAAGGATGAAGCGGTTGGGCCAAGGCCAATAGGACGTTCAGCTGTGGATGTGTCTGAGGATGAAAGGAAAATCCAATGCTGCAATGAGCAATACTGCTTAGGAACATGGAATGTGAGGTCTATGAATCAAGGCAAGCTGGATGTGGTCAAAAATGAGATGATAAGATTGAACATTGACATCTTGGGAATCAGCGAACTAAAATGGACGGGAATGGGCGAATTTAATTCAGGTGACCATCATATCTACTTCTGTGGGCATGAATCCCTTAGAAGAAATGGAGTAGCCCTCATAGTCAATAAAAGAGTGGGAAAGGCAGTACTGGGGTGCAACCTCAAAAACGACAGAATGATTTCAGTTCGAATCCAAGGCAAACCATTCAACATCACAGTAATCCAAGTGTATGCCCCAACCACTGATGCCGAAGAAGATGAAGTTGACCGGTTCTATGAAGACCTACAACACCTTCTAGAACTAGCACCCAAAAAAGATGTCCTTTACATCATAGGAGACTGGAATGCTAAAGTAGGAAATCAAGAAATAAGCGGAACAACAGGCACTTTTAGCCTTGGAACGCAAAATGAAGCAGGGCAAAGGCTGACGGAGTTCTGTCAAGAGAACACGCTGGTCATAGCAAACACTCTTTTCCAACAACACAAGAGACGACTCTACACATGGACATCACCAGATGGTCAATACCGAAACCAGATAGATTATGTGCTTTGCAGCCAAAGATGGAGAAGCTCTATACAGTCAGTAAAAACAAGACCTGGAGCTGACTGTGGCTCAGATCATGAGCTTCTTATTGCAAAATTCAGGCTTAAATTGAAGAATGTAGGGAACACCACTAGACCAGTCAGATATGACCTAAATCATATCCCTTATGAGTATACAGTGGAGGTGAAGAATAGATTTAGGGCATTAGACCTGGTAGACAGAGTGCCTGAAGAACTATGGATGGTGGTTCGTAACATTGCACAGGAGGCAGCAACTAAAACCACCCCAAAGAAAAAGAAATGCAAGAAAGCAAAGTGGCTGTCAGATGAGGCTTTACAAATAGCTGTGGAAAGAAGGAATGCAAAAAGCAAGGGTGAAAGGGAAAGATATAACCAACTGAATGCAGATTTCCAGAGAACAGCAAGGAGCGATAAGAAGGCCTTCTTAAATGAACAATGCAAGGAAATCGAGGAAAACAACAGAATGGGGAGGACTAGAGATCTCTTCAAGAAAATTGGAGATATCAAGGGAACGTTTTGTGCAAAGATGGGCATGATAAAGGACACAAAAGGCAGGGACCTGACAGAAGCAGAAGAGATTAAGAAGAGATGGCAAGAATACACAGAAGAACTATACAAGAAAGATCTTAATGTTCCTGATGACCACGCTGGTGTGGTCACTGACCCAGAGCCGGACATCCTAGAGAGTGAAGTCAAGTGGGTCTTAGGTAGCATTACTAACAACAAAGCTAGCGGAGATGATAATATCCCAGCTGAGCTACTTAAAATCCTAAATGATGATGCTGTGAAAGTGCTGCACTCAATATGCCAATCAATTTGGAAAACTCAGCAGTGGCCAAAGGATTGGAAAAGGTCAGTTTACGTTCCAATTCCAAAGAAGGGCAGTGCCAAAGAGTGTTCAAACTACCGTACAATTGCACTCATTTCACATGCTAGCATGGTTACGCTCAAAATCCTACAAGCTAGGCTTCAGCAGTACGTAAACCGAGAACTACTGGAAGTACAAGCTGGGTTTCGAAGAGGCAGAGGAACTAGAGATCAAATTGCCAACATGCGCTGGATCATGGAGAAAGCACGAGAGTTCCAAAAAACCACCTACTTCTGCTTCATTGACTACGCAAAAGCCTTTGATTGTGTGGATCACAACAAACTGTGGCAAATTCTTAAAGAGATGGGGGTACCAGACCACCTTACCTGTCTCCTGAGAAACCTGTATGCGGGTCAAGAAGCAACAGTTCGGACCAGCCATGGAACAACCGATTGGTTCAAAATTGGGAAGGGAGTACGGCAAGGCTGTATATTGTCACCCTGCTCATTTAACTTTACTCTGTACTCTGACTGTACTCTGCATATGAGTACATTATGAGAAATGCAGGGCTGAGTGAATCGCAAGCCGGAATCAAGATTGCCGGGAGAAATATCAACAACCTCAGATATGCAGATGATACCACCCTAATGGCAGAAAGTGAAGAAGAACTAAAGAGCCTCTTGATGAGGGTGAAAGAGGAGAGTGCAAAAGTCGGCTTGAAACGCAACATTAATAAAACTAAGATCATGGCATCTGGTCCCATCAATTCCTGGCAAATAGAAGGGGCAGAAATGGAAGCAGTAACAGATTTTACTTTTTTGGGCTCCAAGATCACTGCAGACGGAGACAGCAGCCATGAAATTAAAAGACGCTTACTCCTTGGAAGGAAAGCTATGGCAAACAGCATAATAAAAAGCAGAGATATCACCATGCCAACAAAAGTTCGTATAGTCAGGGTGATGGTGTTCCCAGTAGCAATGTATGGTTGCGAGCGTTGGACCATAAGGAAGGCTGAGCGCCGAAGAATAGATGCTTTTGAACTGTGGTGCTGGAGAAGACTCCTGAGAGTCCCTTGGACTGCTAGGAGATCAAATCAGTCAATCCTAAATGAAATTAACCCTGACTGTTCCCTGGAAGGACAGGTACTAAGGCTGAAGCTCAAATATTTTGGCCACCTAATGTGAAGAGAGGACTCTCTGGAGAAGACTCTGATGCTGGGAAAGACTGAAGGCAAAAGGAGAAGGGGAAGGCAAAGGATGAGATGGTTAGACAGCATCACTGATGCAACGAACATGAAAATGAGCGAACTCAGGAAGATAGTGGAGGACAGGAAGGTCTGGCAGGATGTGGTTCATGGGATCACGAAGGGTCGGACACGACTTAACGACTGAACAACAACAACAACAACATCTGTCCTAAGCGGGGTGACTCTGGATCCACAGTGGGCTCACTGCTCAAGGTCTGTCAGTCTCAGTCCTAAGGCATTCTGATTTTGCCTTATAGTCCAATATAATACAAAAAAGATTCAATGCTAATATTCCAGATACTGTGTACTCTTTTCCTTCTTTCTTTATTCCTTATACAATCTATACACGTGTACGCATTCTCTGCAAGTTCCTAATTCATTTCAGTCAATCATCAAGCTGAAGATCTCCTTTACCCAGTGTTTCCCAAACTTTTTTGACCTGCGGCTCCCTTGACCATTGGCAACTATTGGCCACGGTGCTCCCCATTACATTATGTTGATGCCTGCCAATTGGCATTGCACTGTTTTCCAAGAGGAATCCGTGGCACTCCGCGGCTCCCCTGCCTGGTTTTCGCAGCTCCCCTGGGAGCCACGCCTCCCAGTTTGGAAACCACTGCCTTTACCCCTCCTTTGTGAACGGGGGGGGGGGGGGAGGGATGTCCTGTGGGAAGATAAAGTTGCCAATATATCATAATGCCTTTATTTAAAATCTGTTTAAACTGGATACAATTCTGAATTCTGCACCTCAAAAGGGTGCAGAAGGGAGCAGCCGAAATCATCACTTTCCCTCCAGGAAAGGCTAAAGCAGTTGCGGCTTTTTTTTTTTTTTTTGGTTAGAAAAAAAGATGATGAGGACGCTGGAGTACTAGAAATTTATGAATGGAGATAGCGAATCTTTCCAGACACGAAGAAACAAAAGGTGGTTGGGATTAGTACGGTATATCTTTCCTTGTGGAGAGAGCAGAAAGGTCCTGGTTTCACTGGGCATGTTTGCCAGGCAAGGGAGTGCATGCTCCCTGCAGCGCTGTTGCCTCGCCACCTGCTGGCCACTAGTGGTAAGTACAAGATTTTGCACCCTTTGTAAATTTTGTCATGAAATTACAATAAAGAAACTGGAGAGCAGTGAGGATCCTGACCTTGATGAAAAAAGTGACCTGTGAACCTCCTGAATGTTGTTGGCAGCATGCCTCTGAATATCAGCTGCATTGGAGCAATGGCAGGGGTCTGCCTTTGTCTTCTGCTTGTGGGGCTTCCTAGGGACATCTGATGGGGCCACTGTGAAAGACGGGATGCTGCACTAGATGGGCCCTCAGAGGCCTGATGAAGCAGAACTCTTCTGATGTTTTTAATGTTGTATATTAAAACAATTTCAGTAAATATTTAATTTTAAACGGTAAGATAAACTTGATGATCTGGAAAGTACTGTATACCATGGAATGTTACACGCACAGAGTACTGACTCCCATGGGCTTATTATGCTATCAAAATGGGAAAGCTGTTTTCTGGTGTAGTGTTTGTTTGGAGTTTTTTTTTTAAAGCCAATCCTGGGAATTATAAAGGTAGAGTGAGGAAAGCCAGAAGTATGGTCTCCTCTGTCACCCGAGCACATACTTGCAAACAGTTTTGAAATAAACAGACACCCAAAGGGGAAGCAAACACTGCTGTTTCCTGGCATGGGGCATCCATTTCTTGGTAAAGATCTGCCTAAATTAATCTTTTAAGTGGCTTCTGTATTTTCCACATGGATTGTTTACAAAGGGATTTGGACTAATTTGAGTGCTCACCCCTTCATCCTGCAGCAGCTTATGTTTGGCCTGAGAGCTAATTACCCTTATTGTTTCAAATTGAGGATTTCCAGCTCTGCTTTAATTAAGGGCAGGCTTGCCCTCCCTCTCCAATCCTTGTTGAACAATTCAGGGCCATTAAGACCAATTATGTTTTATTTTTATAGTTTAGGGAGTAGTTCAGGATTTATTAAAGAAATATTTTAAAGAGCAGTAAGGCTTTTTTGAAAGAGAAACAATTAATGTGCTTGCAAGTTAGGTCATTTTATCCATATATATAGATCAACTAGCTGGAATGTATGGAGGAACTTGAAGAAGTTAGTTTATTTTAAAAAGCAGCACTTTTGAGCTTGGAATCTGATTGAGGCGGGATCACCCATTCCTGTAAGTCACGCAGTGTGGCTTCCATTGCACGCCGATGCCCCTGCCCTGCTACAGCGTTAATCATCTTCTGTTCTGGGCTCTTTTAAAAGTTTCCTACAGCTTACAGTAGGGGGGGGGGGCCTGCCACCAGTTCATACTATTTGCCATGTTCATATTTTGAGAGTCCTTTCCACCCTTAGTAGAAACTCTATTGGAGACAGGGTTGCTCATATTTCATATTTGTTGTCTGGAAAAATTTCAGCCACTTCAGTTTCAAAAATGTGTGTTGATTCAGAGAGATAGAAGCTGCTGCAGGCGGCAAAGAATAACAAGCTTACTTGAGAAGAAGTCCATTCTGCTACATAGACCTTTCTCCATGCTGCCCCCCTGCCATCAGAGGTGCAGTGGGTGTATGAGGGGGGGGGCTATTCTGCTGTAGTGCCCAAGCTGTGCAGTTACTCCCTGAAGAGCCGGTGTATCTGGGACCCATCACTTGCCTCCCTCCAGGCAGTTTTGGAAGGCCGTTCAGGGACTTGTCTCTGTGATGAACATTTTAGCCAGCTGCTGTTTTAAGCAAGATTCTGTTCACTGTTTTATGTTTTCACTTGGAATTTTTTATAAGCTGCTTTGATTGTATTAGTATGGAGAAAGGCAAGGCAAACGTTTTCGAAAGAAACAGAAACCAGACTGCTTTCCAGAAGTGTCCCTTAACGTTTGTACTAAGAAGGAAAAGCATTTTTGGTAGAAATACAGTGTGCCACCACTTGAGCCTTTGTTGATCGATAAAGGGGGGGGGGTATGGACATTTAATACAAGTAGTAAGAGAAAATAAAGACTTGATCTTATACTTATGGGCAGCGCAAGCCTATCCAGCGTGGGTGTCAGGCCCACGCCGTATCCAATGCTGGAGAGGAGTGGGCTGGGGGTCTCCTTGGAGTAAGGGGACATTTTTCTTCTTACCCCGAGTAACACCGCAGCCTCCGCTATGGTGCTACTCAGGTCAGCGCTACCTATTTCAGCAGCTTTGGCCCGTGAAACCTTGTGTCAAGGATGGAGGCCTGGAAGGGTGGATAGGATACGCTGTCCAATGAGGAAAGCCGATCCCACCCCCCTCCCCAGGCCTTCTCTGCCCCCTCTCTGCCTTCCCCCACCCCATTATGCCCTCCCCTCACACTCCTCCCACACTCCCCCAGCCCCAGTGCCTCTCAGAACAGGACTTACCCGCTAGACAGAGTTGGCCTCCGTCTTTGGCAGGCAGGCGGTGTAGGCCTTGGCGCTGGCGCTGCCTACTTGCCAGGTGACGCAAACATGCTTTATGGCATGTTTGCGACACCCTAGGCCGGCATTGAGGCCACAGTGCTGGCCACACTTAGGATTGCGCGTGATATCTGCAGTTGCCCATTTACACAATTGCAAATTATGACTTGTAGTGTCATTTTCAGTTCTCATTCTCATCCTTGGCCCACATATAAACATTTTGTAAGGTGCTCTCTTCATAAACCCTGTAAAGATGTCAGTCCTTCTTAATAACAATGTCATGAATCAAACTGGTTGGTTAGGAACAACTAGCTGGAGGGAATGAACTTCATTCTTTCCAACCACCGGATGTTTTTAAGTGTGTCTTGCCAATACTTTAGCAAGGAAAGAGTAATCCCATGAACTCTCCAACAGCTCCCTAAGCGCACAAACACACATCCTTCTTTTGTCACCAAACAGAGGGTTTGGCAGTCATCTCTTTGTCTGTGGACAGGGTTGTTAGGAAAATCTGGAGCCAAGACTCCATGCTCACCACCAGCCTTTAATAGAACACCTCTGGGTGTTGGTTAGCGTTGGGCTTACAGCTTCAGAAATATAATGTTTCTGTCTTTCTCAATCAGGGTGAATGGCTTCTTCAGATTCAAGCTCTGGGGTTAGCTTCTGCAGGGTGAACCTGTGTTTGCCTGAGAATACACTGAATGCAGGTTATCCATGTGGCATTACATCTATCGTCCTATTCATTGTAGACTTGTTTGCATGTGCCATCGGTTTCATTTAGTACCTGTCAATAAATGATTGCTACCTTGCTTGGCCAACAAACAAACAAGGTGGTTGCCATTGTTCTCATGTGAAAGTCTGGTTATCTGAAGCTTCCGTAGTCATGAAATAGCTGAGTTTGGAAAGGAGCTTCTCCTCTGACTAGATTGGCTGGAATTCCACGGATGAGAGTCCCTGGAGTGGGTGGCTTGGTGTCATCAGAGTTTTTGGCTCTGCCCCCTACTGTGGTGCACCCGCTCTGTGTTTGTGCTATGCAGTGGTCTGGATTGCACCGCTTATTACCTAATACACATACAGCTTGTTTTTCCCTTGAATAGGTCAAAGTGATGAAGGGTTCCATCCAGGAAACATATGGGCCAGACCCATTTTGCTTCAGCAGTAGAAGTATTACACCCTGTGCCATTTGTTTATTCTCTGGTTTGGTTGGGGCTGTCTTGTGGATATTGTGAAATAGAGTTGGCGTAGCATAGAGGCTCTGAGGTTGAACTGTGAATCACGACTCCCCTGGTTCAATTCTTGCCTCTTCCATGAACTTCCTAGGTACCAAGTGACTCCTTCTCAGCCTCAGTGTTCCTTATCTGCAATATGGGGACAATAATATTCACCTTATAGGGTTGTTGTAATGCTTATGTCACAGGCCAGCGGGTGGCGCAGTGTGTTAAACCGCTGAACCATGAGCTGTCGATTGAAAGGTCGGCAGTTCGAATCCGCGACGGGGTGAGCTCTCGTTGCTTGGCCAGCTCCTGCCAATCTAGCAGTTCCAAAGCATGTTAATGTGAGTAGATAAATAGGTACCACTTGCGGGAAGGTAAACAGCACTCCGTGTTCCAGCCGCAAGCTACGCGCTGCAGCAAGGAGAGTCATGGCGGCCACATGACCACGGAGGCGTCTTCGGACAACGCTGGCTCTTCGGCTTTGAAATGGGGATGAGCACCACACCCTAGAGTCGGACACGACTGGACTTAATTGTCAGGGGTCACCTTTACCTTAATGCTTATGCCAAGATAATACACGTGAAGTGCTTTGCACACTCAGAAAGTGCTATACAAATGCTGGTTGTTGTTGTTGTTGTTGTTGTGGATATTCTTGCAGAGGATGAGGTTTGGACTTTTTGTTCCTTTCTATCTCATGGATTCCATTAATGGAAGAGAAGGTTGCCTATGATAAGGTGATCATCACATGAGTGACCCACTGGAGGGTTGTCTGAATTTCTACTGAATGTGTGCATTGTGTGGAGTCAAGATTTCCCTGCTTGGTGGTGAGTTCAGTTGCACAGGGAGACCAAACCCCATCCATGCAAACTGTACTAGCGCTCTAAATAGTGAATGGGGAGATATTCCAGGCTTGAGCAGCATTGGAAAATGAGATTGACAAGTCTAATTGATACCACATTGGACACAGACATAGTTGATTGGTTGAGGGATGGTGAATTTATTCCAACTTGCCAAGAGCAAATGCACCAGTCCTAGCACTTGAATGTCCAAGTTGCAGAATTTGAGAACAAGGAGTGGAGCGGGGTGGAGGTTTTGTATGTCTGCAGAATGTTTGCTTGCCCCAAAGTCAGATCTAGGCTGCATATGAAGGTGGTTTGTGGAAGGGAGTTAAAAACTATAAGTTGGGAAGGTGAGTTAAAACCAGCGAGCAGAAACCCCAGGGATTTAGATCAGAACTTGGTTTCCATAACATCCCTGCATTATTGGAAGTCATGAGTGCCTCTAAGCATGTGCAGAATGACATTTCCTCACTGCTGAAGAATCAAAAAGACACCTTTCTGCTATGCTGTTGTGCTTCCAGAGCAGGTGTGAGGGCACTGGTCTCTGTCTCACCTCTGCCATGAACTCATGAGGTGGCCGTAGGCACACCACTTCCTCTCAGCCTCAGCTGCAATATGGGGATAATACTACTGACCATGCAGGATTGTTGTAAGGATTACATCAAGTCAAGATAATGTGGGCGAAGCACTTTGCACACTCAAAAAGCACTATGCAAATGCTTATTATGATCTAATACAGAAAGTAATCACTAATCATCTCTCAAGGTTGCAAATCCATTAAAAATTTAATGAATCTCCAGGGAGTGGGGCAGTCGAAGTAATTGTGAAGCTCAAGGGACAGATACATAAGAACTGGGCTGTAGCACTTGAAGCCAGGAGCCCCTTTGGTCCAGCATTCTGTCTCTAACCACAGCCAGCCAGATGCTGCCATCTCTCTCCTGTAAAATGGTTGTCTCTCTGAGCCTGTGTGGGTAAAGCAAGGGCTGTACATCAGTTTAAATCTCCAGAAGCAGGAGCCAATTGCCACTGCGAGTGTATATTCCATTACTGAGAATTGAGTTACCTAGCTGTGGAAGTGCAGGCAGAATTGATAGTAAGCAGCTTGGGCATAAAACAAAGGAAGCCCACTTCTCTCCACTCTTTAGCTGGCATCTAGTAATACAGGCAATTTTCTAAGTCCTATTGCTGAAACTACTCTTGCAACTGCAGGCATTGTAATTAATGTCATGAGATGTTTATGTATATGCAACCTTTGCGAAAATATTTTCTAATTTTTCTTAATTTACTTTGTTGTTTCAAGTGGCTGCACAGCAGCTCTTTTCTTATTTTAGAGTATATAATAACTATTATTTAACAGTGGTGGTTTTATGTGAAAGTGTCTTTTCAAAATGTATGACCCCCCCCCTCCCCATTTAACCTTTTAAACTGAACAAACCACACTCATTGGAATAGGACTGTTTTCTCATGAGCTGCCAAAAGAGAGATCCTTATCTTGTGAAAGCTTCAGGGTATAAATATATTCATTGAACTTGGCATCCATTTTCTCCATGGCCTAGAGAAAGGAAAGGAACCATATACATGAGAGAGGGAGAGAGACACTGCTAATGCTCATGTCTTTTTAGGTTTCATAAAGGTTCCCAAATGTAACAGAGAGGGCTGGGCTGCATCGCTCTTTGGAGGCTGGTATTCAAAGGAATTGTGCTGCCATTTCGGAAACAAAAGAGTCAATCACACAACAAAGGATGCACATGATCAAATGGTTAGCCAGAGGCTAAAATAAATGCATGAGAAAGAGTGACAGATTGTATATTAGTAGGAAATCTGATCTGGAAATTAGTTTGAAGGGTTTTTTTTTTTTAAACTGATGTGACTTAAAAAAAAAAAAGAAAGAAATTGTGAAGGAGATGAACGTCTGTCTGATCCTTCAGTTCCAGATGTACAAAATGTAGTTGCTTAATGGAAATGTGAGATATATTTTTTTTGAACAGACTAAAGATGTTTCAGTCTCTTTACTAGAGGCTTTGAAAATTATTATTCTTTCAAAATTCTCCTTTGCATTCATTGGCATCTATAGGTCACCATCAGAAAATGTAGTTTATTTATTATTATTACTGTCCTATAGTCGTAGTGGTGGTTTTCAAATTACATGCTCTTATAACACTCCATCAAATTTCCTTAAAAAAAAAGGAATAAAATTGGAGACACCAAATAAACTGTCTCTCCAAGCCTTAGTCAACAGGGAAGGCTGACTCCAATTGGAAAAACTTGAATGTCTCAATACAAAGAAGTGAATGTTTCCTTATTTGGTGACCTCACAACTGTTTTTAATTTAACCTTGCTGTAGGTACACGCCACTCTGGATTAATGCAATTCACTTTTCTTTATAGAGGCCACATTCCTTCACTTCAAAAATCACAGTCTTAACTGTTTCAGGACTGTAACATTTTGTAGTTACTGTACCTTTCCTACACTTTATACAGGTGGGCCCCCATATCCACTGATTCGCTATCCACGGTTTCAGTTATCCACAGATCGTGGGACCCCCCCCCAGGCTTTTACTTTTTTCCCAGTAAGCTTCGTTTCTTCTTTAAACAAACAGGAGAAGCAGCCTCTGGCTGCTTATTACAGGCAAGTAGAACGAGACTAAGTACTAGAGAGGCTCTGCAAGGTTAACAGAAACCTTGCAGAGCCTCTCTAGGACTTAGTCTCGTTCTACTTGCCTGCAATGGAGGCTGCTTCTCTGTTTGTTTTAAGGAAGAAACAAAGCTTGCTGAAAGAAAAATAAGAGCGGGGGGGGGGGTGCAAGCACCCCCCCCCCAATAATCTAGAGTACCCCTGGGTGAAGACCACCCTACCCAGTTGCAGCAAGTTGTTTTCCACTACAACGATGTCCCATTCACGGTTTACTTCTCCCCCCCCCCCCCATAGGAGCTCTCATAAGTAATGGTACTCTCAAGGGGATCTTTAGATAGGGCCAAAACTTGCATCTGATAGGAGGAGGGGAGGAAAGCAAGCCATTGATTTGTTTATTTAAGACATTTATATCCTACCATTCAGTTCCACATGGGACTCTGAAGCTCCATAGCCATAAGTACTATGTGATCTTGTAGCCATAAGGGACTCCTAGATACCCTCTAAAACTCCATGGAAGCCATTGAAAACTAAGTCAATTCCTACCTCAATAGATCTGCCCTGTCTTTATTTTGTTTTGTGGTCACAATAGAGTGTGACAAAGACTTGGAAAAATTTGCTGGGGTGTTGTTGAGAATGTTATAATCAGATTATATGCACTTCTGACAAGATGGCATACGTAGTCTATCCATGGGACCGCCTTCCGCCATCCTTTCCTCATAGCTGCTGGGCCAGCCTTGATACAGAACCTCTGTCACAGGTTAGGGTAGGAGAGAGATGCAGTTGGGGATGGGATGGGAACTGGTGTGGGAAGGACCCGCATGGCTGGGAACTGGAGAAGGTCAAGTCAGCTATAGGGAAGAGGAACTGAAGCAGAAGTGGAGGAGGACCGTGTCAAGCATCATCTTCCTGCCCTCCCCCCTCCCCCCCCATATTCCGGAGAAAGCTCCAGAATTTCCTTTCTCAGGGACCACCAAAATCCTGATACTGGCCCTGTGTCTGTATGTTACTGTCATCAAATAGGTCTCCTGGTCAAAATATTGTATTGCATTGTACTGTGGTAGAACCAACTGGAACTTGCTCTTATTATGTTCCTGGATTCTAACAACTAGCTGTGTTAAAACGAGGGTAAATAGTGTGTATCTGAGGAGGGGAAGAATTCCGAAATGAAGGCAGGCAATCGGAGATTGGAACTTCAGCATCTATACTGTAGCTCATACTTTGGGAATTGTTTTCATCCTGACTATTTGAATTAATCCTGTTGCATCCCTTCTTGGCTTGGCTACTAAAATTGCAACAATAGGTAACTGCTGAAAATTCAGATCTTTGCTGAAAACATTTTCCTACATTGTGCAGCATATGTAAATGTTTGTTTTGCCTGGCCTGTTGTTGCAAGCAGATCCACTAGTCTTAATGATCAAAAAGACCAAATCGCCAAGGCAGCTTTCTTAAACAGATTTATTTTCACTGTTATCCTCCATCCCACAACAAACAATCCCCAAAAAGCGGAGTGTGGAGCAGGACCTTGGTATCTCTCTGCTTCTGGGCCTTGGTTAGGATTTCCAGTAGGTCATATTGGGTTTTGAAGCAACAGAGCTTTAGGAGAATTTGTGTCTGATGTTTCTTACCACTTGATCCACTCTGTGCATTTTCCTTATTTCAAGGCTCCCCCATGATAACGGACCCTCGCACTCAGTTATCAAATATATTTGTACTATATGTATGGTGGAAATTCAGATGTACACGTTTTTCTTTGCAGTATATAGGGGGGGGGAGGAAATGAAATTCTGTACACTGTGCCACACTCTTCAGGGAAGCATGGAGCTATTCCTCCCTTAGCTACTCTTGACAAGCAGAGCCAATTGCAGTTGCTGAGCAATGCCTGTGGTCTAACTTGGTTAATGTATGTAATATTTTGTATTGGCAGCCATGTCATCCTACCTTCTCTTTATTAAGTCTGAACTTCCCAGCGCTATTGCAGGATTAGTGACTGGAGATCGTTCCGGGTAAGTAAAAATCTTCAATAATTTTGCAGGAGGAAAAGTTAGGGGTGGCAACGCGATGCTTCTCACTGTACTCCAGATGAAAAAAAAAAAGGTAGACGGGTCCTTGCCAGGCCTGCACCTGTGCGTACTGCTATGCCTCATTTGCAGTTTAATGTGTGCTACTACTGTTCATAAGTGTAATTCCTTACTGACTGAGCCCATAGTGATTAATTGGAGTCTATAAGTCATAGCTTGCTGTCAGCATATTTACATCTGCACCCCACACAGAAATAGTAGTTCCGTATTTGTACCAAATGAAGAATTCTTATGGCCAGTTTACACAGTCAGCAGAACCAAGTTTTCCTGGACTGGACCATTTTGGGCTACAAATGGGAAGCGGTTACATGTGTGAATGTAAGACACACACAGACACACACACACACACACACACACACACACACACACACACACACACACACACACAAAGGAATACGTCAACACCCTGCACATAGACAGATAACAAATCAAGGAAAAGAGTAGGCCAGCAGTTCCCAAACTCTTGTGTAGAGTTTGGGTCACTGTACGTCGTTGCGGGGTGGCCCAACAGCAGCAACGGCACTCCTGGGATTGTGCCAGCACCGGGGGAAAAGTTATTTTAAAACATACCAGGGGTTGCACCGGCCCTCTGGAGGGTGCAGGGGCCCCTTTGGACCCCTCTGTGGGCATCCTCGCACCGCAGATTACCTTCCAAAGGTGATTTGAAGCTACTTTCAGTTTTCACTGAAACCAGGAAAATGAAAGTAGCTTCAAATAGCCTTTGGAAGCTAATTTGGGGTGCAGGGAAGCCTGCAGAGGGGTCTGTGGGCCCCCACACCTTCCAGAAGGCCGGCACAACCCCTGGTAAGACCCAGAAAAACCTTTTCCCCCTGACGCCGGCATGATCCTGGAGTGCCATCGCACTTCACTGCATGTCACCACCACCCCTTAAAGGGGTAGCGACTAATTCTTCTTGACTGAGGTGTCGCAACACCCCAGTTTGGGAACCTCTGGACTAGGCTAAAATCTGATATATGCTGCCTTTCCATGCCTAGGTACACTGACGTCGCTAGGGCGTGGCTAGGGGGCGGGCTGCTGGGGTTGCACGCCGGGAGGGGGTGACGTGCTGGGAGGGTGATGCGCCGGGAGAGGGTGACGCGCCCGACGACCCCCCTTTCCACTCTGCATGTGCTCCAATCGCATCTTCGTTCAGCCCTTCTGAGGGCAAGGCTTCAAGCGGCGTTGTGCGCATGCCGCTTTCAGCCTTGCCCAGGCCTAGTTAGAAGTGGCTGAGCCGCCGAAGAAGACGCCATGCGAACGGTCATCGGGCACATCACCCTTTCCCGGTGCGTTATCCTCCCAGTGCGTCACCCCCTCCCGGCACGCAACCCCAGCAGCCCACCCCCCAGCCACGCCCTAGCGACGTCAGTGTACCTAGGCACGGAAAGGCAGCATATATCAGATTTTAGCCTAGTTCAGAGGTTCCCAAACTGGGGTGTCGCAACGCCCCAGTCAGGAAGAATTAGTCACTACCCCCTTAAGGGGTTGGTGATGTGCAGTGAAGTGCAATGGCACTCCAGGATTGTGCCGGCGTCAGGGGTGAAAGGTTTTTTTTGGTCTTACCCTCCCGGCGCGTCACCCCCTCCTGGTGCGAGTGGCGAGTGGTTCGTACCAGGCGGCAGCGCAGGGGTGCCGCGGCAGCGGGGTGTGTGTGATGTGGCTGACGTGGCAGCGAGGGGAGAGGGACATGATGTGCCGACGCCCCACCCCTAGTGACGTGCCGACGCGGCTGACCTCCTGTTGGGTGTGACCCGCCTGCTAGTGATGCCGCTGCCTGGTTCCTTCAAATGGGAGAGCATTCCGATCAGATATGCATCTCTGCTTTGTACAGTCCAGGAAAAGCGTTAGGTTTTTGATTCTGCTGGTTGTGTAAACTGGCCACGAATCCATAGTTGAACTGGGTTTGAACTTTTGAGGTTGAATTTGGCCTCTGAGGGGGGGGGGGTTAAGGGGGTAATTTGTACCAGGGCAAAAAATGGGTCAAAAGGGGGGCCCTGGAGCCAATTTCATATGTAGGGAAGGGGCCCAAAAGAAACTTTGTACCCCCTGATAAAATTCCTCTGAATGGCCCAGTTAATGTAACAAAATTCAATTAATATTTCTTCTAACTGGAAAACTGGATTTTCCACCTGGTGACTTGATCAGTTCCCTTTTTAGATCAATTATGGGACTTCATTTAAAAGTAACCAAACAGATTTCTTGGTCTTGCACAGTCAGCCTTAAGTTGCACATTATTGATTTTTTGCACATCTGCTTTATTTATTTTTATTTATTTATTTTTCACATTTTTATACCGCCCTTCCTCCAAGGAGCTCAGAGTGGTGTACATACCGTATTTCTTCGAGTGTAAGGCGCCATCGATTCTAAGGCGCACCTTTACTTTCAGTACCACCAGCAGGGGAAAAAAAAATCCATCGATTGTAAGACTCACCTCCCTTCATTGAATGTACCCACTCAGCACCAACTCTCCCCAGCATGTCCTGCACTGCAGCTGACGATGACTGAGTGCCTTTGCTTAGCATTTCTGGCCCCACCAGAAAGTGCCATTTCCTTTGTTACCTGGGCTTGGGGGAGCTTCAGGGAGGCCTGTGCTACCCTCTGCGAATCTTCAGTTTGGCGAAAAACGGTGATTTTTGGCCATTTCTGGTTTTCGTAAAAACTGGAAATGCCCGGAAATTACCGTTTTTCACCAAACTGAAGATCAGGGAGGCCTGCAGAGGGTCACGCAGGCCTCCCTGAAGCTCCCCCAAGCCCCGGTAAGTAAGAAGATAGCATTTTGGGGTGCTTTTTGGAGACCTTCGATTCTAAGACGCACCCAAATTTTTGAAATGCTTAATTAGGAAAAAACATGCGTCTTAGAATCGAAGAAATACAGTATTTCCTCCCCTCCTTTTTGTCCTCACAACAACCCTGTGAGGTAGGTGGGGCTGAGAGATAGTGACTGGCCCAAGGTCACCCAGGAAGCTTCGTGGCTGAGCGGGGATTTGAACCTGGATCTTCCAGGTCTAAGTCCGACTCCCAAACCACTACACCATCCTGCCCCTCACCCTATGCCTTTGCATACCCTATGAAGCTGCTGCCTTATTCTGCGTTAGATCATTGGTCAGTCTAATCTGTACACGAACTGGCAGTAGCTCTCCAAAGTCACAGGCAGACAGAGCTGCTTCTGAGTCATGGGATCCTTTTGGCTGGAGATGCCAGGCACCCAACCTTGAACCTTTTGCATGTAAAGCATGCATCCTACCGCTGAGCTATGTCTCCTCCCTTGGCTATTCCACATCATTTTCACATGGAGAATATTTGACCTGAATATGTGTTCATATGGCAAGGTTTACTTTGTCAGAATGAGCTCTAGTTTCTAATGTGTTTGTTTCCTTTGCCTGGAAAAGTCACCTTGTGCCAAAGGAACTACACCGAACCTTTAACGTGAGAACTGGACCTGCAGTTAAGCTTGAAATGTTCCAACTGCTGCCGTCATGTTACCAGGTGTGCGCACTCATGCATGAGTGCGCGCGCGCACACACACACACACACACACACACAAAACCACAAAGCAAAATCTGGCAGTTACTGAAATTTTAAATATTTTTGTTTTCGCTGAGTAGTTATTGGACCTGTCTTTGGGACATGTGCCAGTTTTCATATTTGTTATATAATTTCTCCCATTTGGCTGTGCAGCTGTGTTCACTTGGTCTTAAAAACTGACTCAAAACCAAAGGAGAAAAAAAATGTGGCTTGCTGAGAAGAATTTTCCAACATTGGAATAGCTTGTTCTTGTTTTGAATAGATCACTGTTGCCCCTGCTCCTACAATAGCTTCAGGCTGTCTCTTGGCTGTCTTTCCAATCTCCTAGTTTCACTAAGATCAGGCTCTAACTTTGAAACATATTCCATGAACTGTAGGTTAATAGACAACATTTTTAGTAGTGTTGTACTTTAAAGTGTTTTTCATCTGGGAAGTGGAGTTAGACTGAGTTCAGGTTTCCAGGTTTTGAGAACTTGGTGGTTTTTAAAATGGGATTGCTTTCAGTATTTTCTTTAAAATCTTGCAGTCAACTTAGAAAAGAATATGGAGCAATGCACCAGCCCTTGATCAGTACTACATTTATTTATTTAATATATTTATATCTTGCTTTTTATTCAAAACAGCTTCCACAATTGTTAAAAACAGTAAAGATGATAAGGCAATAATAAACCAAACAATAAAAGCCATTAAAATAGCTACAATAAAATAAAGCAACAAAGTAAAGCAGCAACAGGAGCAAATAAAACAGGAGGCATAAAATCAGATTCCAGCAATATAAAAAGGCTTCCAAAACAGGGAGGTTTTTAATGATCCATCTTGTTAAATGAGGAGTTGGCCTTGAGAAGGAAATTCCACAGTTGTGGTGCTGGCGCTGGGAAGTCCCTGTCACACAAGAGAACCAATCAAGCTGCTGTTTTTCTCGTAGTCCTCTGTTGCGTTGATCTTCAGCTTTGATCCTTGCAAGCTGGACTCTAAGACCGCAGTCCTATCCAACATACACCACCAGTGTAACCAGCGGTGCAGTGAGAACGGGAGACCCCAGAATGGAGATTCAAATCCCCTCCAAAGGGGAATTGAAAAGGGATTTAAATCGCCCCTTCCCTCCTAAGCCTCCCGCCCTACCCTCCTCCGCTGGTTACACCAGTGGTGTAAGTTGGATAGGATTGCACTGTAAGATGGTTTGCAGCAGTATTATGAGAATCATTTTCTTATTTGATTTAGCAGTTTGGGTTTTTCCCCCCCCAGAGGGAAAAAAGGCAGCGAGAGGGTGAACAGAAGCAAAGAGAAAAAAAGCCTTCTGTAGCCTAAGTACATCATGTCACTTAAATAAATGGCACTATATCAGGGGTTCTCAACCTTTGGAGGCCCGAGTACCCCCTATCACGGTCCAATTTTCTGAAGTATCCCCTGCTAATTAATTGCTAATTAATTGGATTAATCAATTAATTAATTAGCTAATAAATCATTAAATAAAAAAGTACTAAAACAATTTTAAATGTGAAAAATGTCTTACTTAACTCTGTGTGTGTGTGTGTGTGTGTGTGTGTGTGAGACAGACAGACAGACAGACAGACGGGATTGCATTTAAGTTCTAATTAACAAGTAATTAACTACTGATTGATGCTGATAAGGGGCAGGCTCTGGCGTACCCCCTGCCATTGGTCCGCATACCCCTAGGGCAGGCGTGGGGAACCTCCGGCCCGCAGGGCGAATCCGGCCCATGGGACGATCCAGTCCGGCCCGCGCGGGACCGGACCGAAGGCTCCGCTGCCGCCCCCCGCCGCCGCCGCACACCTACTCCTTTTAAAACTGGCCTTCCTGGACCTGTGCAGAGCTCAGCTGAAGCCAAGAGGGCAATCTTGGCCTCAGCTGCGCTCTGCGCAGGTCCAGGAAGGCCTGTTTTAAAACGAGTAGGCGCCGAGGTGACGCGTCACCTCGGCACCTACTCCTTCTGAAAGCGGCCTTTCTGTACCTGCGCAGATCGCCGCTGAGCCCAGCGGTGATCTGCGTAGGTACAGAAAGGCCGCTTTGAAAAGGAGGAGGCGCGGGAAGGCTGGCGGCAGCGGCGGTGGCCCGGAGTCTGAGGTAAGTTGGAGAGCGGAGGGAGGGGGTTCAGAGAGCGGTGGGTGGGTGGGTGGGTGGGAGGGAGCGAGAGCGAGCGGTCCATGGGTGGGTGGGCAGGCGGGAGAGCGAGCGGTCTGCGGGCGGGTGTGTGGGTGGGAGCGGTAAATTCGCGGGTGTGTGTGTCAAATTTGCGGTGGGGGGGCCCGCAGCCAATTTTCCCCATGGGAAAATGGCCCCCCACCGCAAATAGGTTCCCCGCCTCTGCCCTAGGGATACTCGTACCACAGGTTGAGAAAAAAACTGCACTATATCATTATTTACTAGTTTTGTAGAGTTTTGGCTGGCATAGCTTTGCTCACCCCTGCATGAAAGCTGCAGCTACCAAAATTCCCTTCTCTATGTACAGTAATGGTTAAAGGCACAGGAGCCCAACTCTAGGCCCCCATATTGCAGATTGCAATAAATTTGAGAGGTTTCCAGTGTCTGAAAAGGTTGTGCTCCTGTATAGGGTTTGTGTGGGGCTCCCATGGAAGACTGTTCAAAGGGAAGGAGGTAGAGGGGCTGCAGGTGCTTGGTGGATTTCAGTGTGATGTATTGGCTGCAGAATTCAGCATCCTCTGAATCCTGTCTTTCACTTTTACTTTTGTTGGTTTTTTAAAGCATGTTTCTAGCCCTTATGGCTATGAAGAGAGTGTTAAAATATGTAGGCAGTGTCTGGCAAAATCTCTGATTTTGGAGTGGGACTCGTCATATTTTCAGGGACAGTGGTGATACAGTTTTCACCCATGTCTACAGAGAGGAGCCGTGTGGGTCTCTGTTGGATGAGTGATATCCATTGGATGGGGGGAATAGTATAGGGCTGGACAAAGGCACTTTGCTACCCCAAGCAACTGCACAATGCCAGGACAGGCCCAGCAGCCCCTCCTCCAGTGTTTTCCAAATGTGGGGCAGCACTAAGTGGCCTAGTGCCCCCAGGGTATCTGATACATCACTTGGGAACGTGAACCGGAACTGTTACCTGCCCACCCCAGTGACGTCCGTGTCTGAGTGCCGTCAGAGGCCAGGCGGGCAATGACTGGGGACCAGAACAAGGCGTTTTCTGTGGCGGTGCCCCAATTGTGGAATATCTCCTCCTGAAAGCTTGGCACAGCGCTTCTATTTTAGGTGCCAGGTGAAGGCAGTTCTGTTTGACTATAATTTCTGGTTAAATGACCGCAATTCTTTGCTGCTGATTCTGTTTGTGTTATCTTACCGTCATTTGGTTGTAGGGATTGTTATTTTTTTGTTTATTCTGAGTTACTCTGCCCTTCAGTTACACTGTTTTCATGTCAGCTTACAATGGGTAATTAGAACAATTATAAAAGTTGTTCCACGAAAACTCTGCAAAATATTACTAAAACCAGCAGAAATCCATCAAGCTTAATATATATTTGAATGAATGGTCTGGACAACTAAGAAGGTGTTTGCCTAATGCCAGGATGATATAACATGCAGCACTAGTAGAGCATTCCAGAGTTGGGGCTCCACCGTCGAAAAGGCTTTTCTTTGATCTCTGCCTGCCTAACTTCTGAAGGTGGAGGTATCTGAAGTGTCACAGGAGATTACCTAAAAAGTTGGTCAAATTCATGTCAGAACAGGTAGTACTCCTGTTTATCTTAAACAAACAAGCTTTGGATAGGTGATGCACACCTTCATTAAAAAGGGAGACCTGCTTTACTCTTGGATCGGAAAAGGGTTGTTTGTAGAATGTATTAGAGTGAGATTCACCTGCTTTCAGTGACCCACCTGCTGTATTTAGATACGAGTCACTGTTCTGGGTTTGCCGCCTCCTGAGCACTAGTAATTCTGCTGTCCCTGCATCAGATACAGAACAGAATTATTCAGAGGCCGATTGGACGGAGGTGAGGCCGGAGCAGTGAGTCATGCAGAGAATTAGCAGGCAGCCTCCTATGTGGGTATTATATAGGCTCCTAGGAGCCTTTATTGATTGAATACATTTCTCACAGCTCATCATTTGGGAATTACTGCCCTTTGCACAAGGTCCTGGGGCACAGCACTTGGATTGCATCCTGCTTCATGACCCACCCACCTCCTGACTGCCAACTTGGCGCATTGGGCATTGCTGCCTTACATTATGGGCATCAGCCACAAATAAAGTTGTGCATACGATTTCATCTATTAAGGTATGAACCAAAGCTGCCAAAGTCTCCACATTAACCCATCTCAGAACCGCTGCAGTTTGCATCCCATTTGCTGAAGACAAGTGACTGAGCCCAAACTTGTGCAGCTGCATACTAATAAAACTCTGTATTGGTTGGGGAGTCACCTGCAGTGAACATCCCGACTCTTAAGGAGAACACTCAACCAGAGACAACATTTGAGCCCTTCTTATTAAAAATAGTTACCCCCCCCCAAAAAAAAGATCCAAACCAAAACTTACAAAATTCCAGAAGCCAAATTATAACCCTACCATGCACTTCAGAATAATTTACCAGCTCCTTTTATAAATAATCTGTTTGGTTAAAATGACTAATCTTAAAGCCGGTTTGAGAACAGAGTCCTAACCTTGGGAGTTGCTACCATCACCAATAATACTCTGCTTTCTGTAACAAATATTTTAAAATTGCTGTATAAGCAAGAAGCATCTTTCTTGCTTTTGTCAACATCAGCCAAAGACTAAGTGCTGATAGGGCAGAATTTCCAATTGCCTAAATAACATTTTTAAAAAGAGATTCTGGTTCCCAAGAGCCTTAAATTTCATTAAGGAAATCTATGATGGAGCAGAACCTTCATGTGCAACTCTTTGCAATGGATTTTTAAAGTAAGGGAAATGCTTAGAAATGGGAAAAACAGTCATGATCCCATGCCAAATGTAACAGGAGGCTTAAAATGTGTAAGGAACTGAAATATTAAGATGACTATTATTTGTTCTCTCCCCCCCACTGCCCAATAACTATGCCAATAATGGCATGGCAGACTGCTTTATAGTAAATGGGTATATTTAATTATGCTTCATTAATATACATTTATTAGGTTAAATATGCTTGGCAGCTCATGCCCTACTGTCTTTCTAAACCTAATGTTTTTAAAACACAGAATTACAAAAACAATTCATGAAAATGCTAGAAAGAAAAAAGTTACAGTACTTCATCCAGTGAGCAGCTTCTAAGCTGCATTTGGCAGTAAACCGTGAAAGGGGCCCAGGTTCTCTGTGGTGGGGCCTGCCGGCCTTACGGAATTCCGTGGCCCGTGAGTTGCAGCAGGCCCCACACACATCTGTGATTGAGGAAGCCAAGCAAGGAGCACAGAAAGGAGGTGGGTGATCCACTTTCCGCTTGCTTTTAGCGGGTAGAAAGCAGATCACTGCGGCTCACATCTGCGGCAGGATGGAGGGAAGCAGCGGCAGCAGAGACTTGGGGCGAAGGGCACTCCGAATCTGCCACCCTCTCACCTCCCTGCACCTGCACCACCTTGCCTGATGGATGGGCCACCCCTGACTAAGTACAAGGCCACTTGAAGTGGTCATACCTCTGTGAGGTTAGAGGCGGAGTTCTGTTGTTCTGTAAACATTGCATACTTCCTCAGCTCCATGGGCAAGTCTTTAAAAACATATGACTGCAAATTTAAGTTGAAGTGGGAGAGATGCCTTTTGTGAAGAGGGCTTCTTGGGTGGTGCTGTGATGGCACACAGATGCCCAGTCCCCGGAAGCGTTTTCATCGCATTTTGTTTGTAGGTTTTTTTAAACATGGGGTGAAACATAAATGCACAAACGTGCATACAGTACATTACTTAAAAACATTATTTAAAGGACAAGCAGCCAGAGTGGCATCTGAACCAGCATTGATTTGGGAAGCCAGGTGGAAGCTGGGCTCTTTGCTGGGCAGGCAAGGACCATAAGGGGGTAGAGGAAAAGCCAGATACTTGGGAGATTTGAGGCCTGTTCAAACAGTCCCTCTCTCCACCTCTCAGAGCTTGGATTCTCCTCTAATTCTTCCCCCACTCTTCTCACTCCTCAGGGTCACTCTCAAACCACCGGATTCTGTGTTCAAATACACATAGGGTCTGCTGCGTTAGCTTCTATGCTCTATGATGAGGGATACAGAGAGGAGGATACATCTGCCTCCTGTGTCTCAAGATGCTCTGCCATGCTGTTTATCTGCTCCATGCTGCCCCCCCCCTGTGGATTTTATTGTTTTTAAAATTGTTTATGTACAGTTATGTACTGTTTAAACCTTTTAATGTATTTTTAAGTTATGTATTTTAACTTCTGTTGTAAGCCGCCTTGGGCATTTGCCGTGGCATAGGAAAGGCGGGATATATATATTTAAAATAAATAAATACATGCAAGGCTCCTGCTCCTGATCTCACAACATGGGGGGGGGGGGGAGGATCTAGGTAGATGGTTTTCCCCCCCCCCTCTTTATTTAATTTATTTGAAAGGATCAGATTAACATTTGAAAGAATACGCAGGCTAGGTGTCTAAAAAAAATCATGCACATTCTTTTTCTACTACGCAAATGTTCCCATATGTTTTTGTCATATATTTATATTTTATTAATATATTAAAACATAAAAACAATACATATTTCATAAAGTTATAGCAAGCGTGAAGCAATACATTCTACTAGCATACTATTCACTATTTTCTACATATAATATCCAGCTAAGCCAAAATAACACCCACGTTCTATTCATTAAATCCGCATATCAACACATCGTTCTTCTCTCTCTCTCTTAAAAAAATCAATAAATGGTTTCCAGTTATTCACAAAAAGGTTAACTGACTTTTCCTTAATTAAAATTGTAAGTTTATCCATTTCAGCATAGTCCAAAACTTTCAACCACCAATCTTCCAGCGAAGGTATCTTTGAATTCTTCCAATATTGTGCGTATAAAATTCTTGCCACACTTATCATATATAAAAACAAAGTTTGACATTTTTCGCCTACATGATCATCCTTCATTCCCAACAAAAAGGTTTCCAGTTTTATTTGAACCTTAATCTTTAAAATCAACTATCTATTTATGGATCTGAATCCAATACTTCTTTGCTTGAGAACATGTCCACCACATATGATAAAAAGTTCCCTCTTGCTTTTTACATTTCCAACAGCTATTCGTCACCTTTTTGTACATTCTTGCTAATTTGCTTTATACCATTTATACATCATTTTGTACATATTTTCCTTAATATTAACATTTAATGTAAATTTCAACTGTTTTAACCATAATTGTTCCCATTGCTCCATTAAAATAACATGACCTACATTTTTCGCCCAATGAATCATACATTCTTTAACCTGTTCTTCTTCTGTCTCGAACTTCAAAAGCAATTTATACATTTTTGAGATTACCTGGTCTTCAGATTTTAATTGTACCTTCAGTATTGATTCTTCTTCTACAAACCCATATACCTTCTTATCCACTTTAAATCTAGGTAGTTTAATGATGGTAGTACATTTGGATATTGGTTGTAAATCAGCTGTGAATTGAGTATCTGGCTGCAGCCAGAATACTCCCCATCATAGGCCCCTGCCCTCTTTCAACTTCTATGTTATGCCTGCCAATTACCTGAGAGTTGGCAAATGTGGCTACTATGCCTGCAGTAGGTTCTTGGTTTTTAGAGAGTGGTGCTAGCAGGCTCTCTCCAGAAGTGACCATGTTTGGGGCTGGCAAGACAGCAAGAGAACAGTGTGGCCTCAAGAGACACAACTTCACAAATAATTACATTGTAAGGGCGGTTGATGCACATTATCCTGTGCACCCCAGGCAGGTCAGACATGTGTGAAATGTGGCTCAGACGGACCAGCACTGCCCACCCAGTTTCAGCAACTTGTACAGATGCTCATAAGTGTCAGTGGTGCCGTTAAATGGTAAAATATGCTCCTCCTGTCTGTTTATGAGCTGCTAATCATGTTCTGGGCTAAATAAAATCTGAGACCAAAGGCCAAGGTGTTTATAGAGCTCAACCCTAAGGGATGATGAACAAGATATTTATCCGTTACCATTCTGGTGTTTTGCAAGAAGGTCTTGATGTTCCTTTAGAACGTTCTGGGTGGCTCTGTACCTCATGGTCATTATGACCAGGTCATAAGGGCTTCTTTCACTTTTTGAATGCATTTCATTTCCTTGCAGGGAAGAACATCCTTCTGTCATCAGGGCTCTGTGACAGGAGAAATGACTGTGGTTGCTAATCATTTCTGTGGCATTTTTGCCAATATGCAAAGTGCTTTGCAGTCATACCTGTCCTCCTCGCGACTTCCCTATGAAGTAGGTTAGACTGAAAGACAGTGACTTGCTCAGGATGCCCCGAGAGCTTTATGGCTAAGCAGGGGTTTGAACCTCTCTCTTTCATGGCTACGCTATCCTACAAAGTTGTCTTACTGTTGAAGGCAGAATAGTCAGTGCTTGGGGTTCAAGAACTGGAGACCAACAACCCTCTGTGCACAGTTAGGGTGCTTATCTCCCATTAACTTCATTGTGATTTACGTTCCCTAACTGTGTATCTGACTTCAGCCCAAGATTACTCAGCGCTCCACTTGTAATATGGGAATAATATTATTGACCTTACTTACAGAGTTGTTGTAAGAACAATGTATGTGGAACTGCTTTGAATTTTCAAGAAGCACTAAGCATTTTGTTCTTTAATGCGTCTCTATTGAGTACAGATGGGGGAAACCCATTTAAATTCCGTATGTATACTAAGAAGCTGGTTTCCAATATCCTGACACGATCGACATGTCCAAGAAACAAGCCAGAATAGGGCGATGTAGATAGGAGTAGGTTTTGTGGTGCATAGTGGCTGGGTGTCATGCTGAGTCCCCAGAGGGAAGAAACAGTTTAGCTTTTGCCCCAAGATGTTACAAAGTTTGCATTCTTACTTCCTCCCATGGAAGCAAATGGTTGCCATTCATTCCTGTGGGGAGGTGAACAACTTGCTCTTGCGACAGTGTTGTGATGAAGGCAAAACCCGTCCTCCACCTCTGGAACTAGGTGGGTTGGCTCTTACGGACAGGGAATCTATTCCTCCATCCCCTGCAAGGGTCCTTGCAATATACAATCTCTCCCTCTATACACACCTAAAACATCATGTGGACATGGACAGCCCAACAGGATGTGCCATTTGATGCCACCCTTGACCCGCCGCTGCTATTGCAGCCCTCAAAAGAACCCAGGGAAAAGAAAAATGCAGCCATTTGCCTTGCTCTTTCTGGCACTATAATCTTCAACAAAGCAGGAAGTGCAGGTCATGCTGGGAGCTTCCAGTATGTCCCACACTTCCTGTTTTATTTAAAGGGACCACAAGGAAGGAGAGAGGTGAGTAGATAGGGAAATGGATCTCTGCTACCCACTTCTGAAAACACCCATGTGATCCTTCCCTACCCCTCACCTCACTTTTTCTTCATGAAGCCCGTTTAGGTTTAAAGGGACCATGTGAGGAAGAAGAGAGGTGAGGGGGTTGAGAAGTGGATCGATGTGGCTCCAGCCACAGTCGGTGGAGGCAGGCAGCAGCAGACTTGGGCAGCAAAATGGCAGATGCGCTTCAATGTAAGTAAGTGCAAAGTGATTCACATTGGGGCAAGAAATCAAAACTTCACATATACGCTAATGGGTTCAGAGTTGTCTGTGACGGATCGGGGGAGAGATCTTGGGGTGCTGGTGGACAGGTCGATGGAGGTGTCGGTCCAGTGTGCGGCGGCTGTGAAGAAGGCCAGTTCCATGCTCGGGATCATTAAAAAAGGGATTGAGAATAAAACGGCCAATATCATTATGCCTTTGTACAAATCGATGGTAAGGCCACATCTGGAGTATTGTGTCCAGTTCTGGTCACCATACCTCAAAAAGGATATAGTTGAATTGGAAAAGGTGCAGAAAAGAGCGACCAGAATGATTTGTGGGCTGGAGCACCTCCCTTACGAGGAAAGGCTACAGCGTCTGGGGCTTTTCAGCCTAGAAAAAAGGCGCCTGAGGGGGGACATGATTGAGACTTATAAAATTATGCATGGGATGGAGAGAGTGGATAGAGGGAAATTCTTCTCCCTCTCGCACAACACCAGAACCAGGGGACACGCACTAAAATTGAGTGGAGGGAGAGTTAGAACAGATAAAAGGAAATATTTCTTTACCCAGTGTGTAATTCATCTGTGGAACTCCTTGCCACAGGATGTGGTGATGGCACCTGGCCTAGATGCCTTTAAAAGGGGTTTGGACAGATTCATGGAGGAAAAGACCATCACAGGTTACAAGCCATAAGCAACCTCCTGGCTTTAGAAGTAGGCTTTCTCTGTGCCAGGTGCAAGGGAGTGACAACAGGAAACAGGTTATCTTGTTGTCTTGTGCTCCCTGAGGCATCTGGTGGGGCCACTGTGTGATACAGGAAGCTGGACTAGATGAGCCTTTGGCCTGATCCAGCAGGGCTCTTCTTATGTTCTTATGAAGCAGCACCCCGAGTTTGATGCTGCCACTTGACGTGTGCCACATAGATGGGCCGCCGGGCCTGCATGGGAATGTTGAAAGCAATGAAGAAGTAACATCGATTAATGCAATAAACTGTACAGTTGCGTCTTCATTGCTATGATTTCTCATATTTTGCCCCATCTATTCTTATCTTGCAGTGCTTTGCTGCTTGTAGGAAATGCTGCACCAGTGTTTTAACTCATTCCAGAACACAGTGGCCAGGGAGCATAGCCAGCCCTAAAGAGTGGTAGTAATTTCTCTGATATGTCAGTGTGTGTTTCTGTGAAGACCGGTCCTCAAAGGCCTCCTAGTGGCACAGTAATGGAATTACATGGGATCACGAAGGGTCGGACACGACTTAACGACTGAACAACAACAATGGAATTATTGGGGTTTTCAAAACAAACAAGTGCTGTAGTTCTCATCACTACTCTTACCGTCTATTTCTTAAATGTAGTTATTCAGAACTGTAGTAACGGCTATGTAGTTGTGTTCTTGACCAATATGGAAGAAAAAACTTAAGCACCTCTCCCTTCCCATGAGTGATGCTTGAGAATGAAATATAGCATGGTAGTCAGTGATTTATACAGTACCTGGTTATTTGAGAAATTCATTTAAGACAAATCAAAGCCTGCGTATCCATTGCGTAACAACTGGGGCTGTAACACTTACAGTCCATTGGGACTTACTCTCAGGTAAGTGTGTATAGGAGTACAGCCCTAGTTACTCAGTTGGTTTAATCAATAAGAACCCTTTTGCTCAATTAAACAGGTGTCCTTAATTAAGTGGGGCATAGCAGATATAAGAATTTACAAAAACCCACAAGAGGCTATCTCAGAAGAGGCATTCTGCCTTCTTTTTCCTCCTTTTCCAGGAGGGGTGCCTGTTCTGATGTTGCTTACTACGTCAACTGCATGTATAATCTAGAAAGAGAGTGCATTTTCTTCAGGATTATTTTTTTCAATACAAATTTATGCTGATTTAATCAATTACAGTGAACATTGATATGCTTAGTCAACTGTGGCAGCAATCCTATGTGCACTTATCTAGGAGCAAGCTCCATTGAACTGTGGGACTTACTTCTGAGAAAAAATGCATAGGCTTGCTCTGTCAGATTTCTTTAGTTGCATGACAACCCTTCTAAAACTCCTTTAAAAGACTGTAGTCAAAATTAGGATCACATTTTCCAACTCTGCACCAAATGCAAGATTTAAGATACTTCTAGAAGTGACTATATAGAGAATTAAAGGTAATTTAATTTTCAGAAATGCTTATTTTGCCAGAACTTACGTAGGAGAGTTGACTGTTTAGTAACTGTTTGCTTTTGGGTCATTTGTTTAAAACCCCTGGAATTATCTTTCCTAATAGCTCCTGGTATCTTGATGAGAAAGTGATGCTGGTGATTATCGCAGTCTGTATTATCTTCCCTCTAGCACTTCTTCCCAAAATTGGTAAGTAATTTTAAAGGGGATGTTATTGCTGTCATAATTACTATTAGTAGTAATGTTCTGTTTTAGTAACAGTTTAATTGAGGGATTTAAAAGAAACCCTTAATGGATTGTGTGTGGGGTGCTGTTTTTGTTTTTGTTTTTATAAGATTCAGGCAAAGATTGGGGAACAGGAGGGGAGGCAGATTTATTTGCAACCTAGTCTGTCCTCCAGCCTTGCCTAGTTAACCTATTACTTAGATTGCAGTAGTATTTTGTCTACTAAAATAAAACCTTTACAGCAGAACATTAAAGAGCTGCATTTACTTATAGCATGCCATTAGCGGTAAGCCAGTTCTAATTCTGCCCTACAAAACTGCATAAATGATCTGTGACAGGCAAGTTGGAATGTTGTTATTCTGAGTCTTAAGCCCCAGATACCAGCCCCATAATGGAAAACATACCTACAACATGCAGCTCTTATAGCCCTACATCAAGATCACTTTCCTTCTAAATTGCCTCTTATTTTTACTGTTATTTTACAGGCTTTCTTGGCTACACAAGTAGTTTATCATTTTTCTTTATGGCGTACTTTGCTCTTGTGGTAAGTCTAAAAAAATAAAAATAAGAACCCACGCTGTAGCTTACATTAATTTTTCTTATGGTTTTGATGGATTTCAGAGTTTCCTTGAAACGGATGCCTGCTCTTTTAAACCTGAAAGTGTTCCTTCTCTTGTCCTTTATATGTGGTGTGTGTGTGTTTTCTTGTTTTTGGATAAGTTTGTTTGGCTGAAAATTCAGGCATGTGAAAAGATCTGCCATTGTTAATTTTTTGGACTGTAAAATGCAGTGCAGTGTATTTGTTTTTGCTGACAGGGCAATGCAAAATTCTGGCCTGTAAGCACATTCTTTTCTTTTTCCACGAGTGGAGTGGAATTCTGTCATCTTTCCTTCCAACCACCATTTATTGCAACTCATGCAGAAGAAAATGTCATATATTCCCCAGTAAATTGAATGTATGTATTACCGTAGTTTAATAATAGAAATACAAGCAGCAGCAAAACTCTTGATCAATTTAATGTGTATATTAATATATAAAAGATTTTATTCTTTCCAGCTGAAAGGAATGTGCCTTCTCTTCCCCCCCCCCCCACTAGAGCATTTTGGTGCCACTGATATTTACAGCAATTGATTCCTATATATGGAAAGCAGACACCTGGGACATATTCAGTTTGAGTTTGGATTTGATTTGGTAGTGGTTTCTGCAAAGGAGAGAGTATGTGGAGGTGGAATACAGTAGTATGTACTGGCATGTGAAATCAGGACCAATTTCGGCATTCTTCTCCCCTAGCCCAGCCCTTGTATGCATTGCAGCCAAATGAGAGCCACAGCCCAATCCTGTGTAACTCTTGCACCGGTGTAACTGTAGATCCACCGGTGTAAGTGCACTTATGCCAGTGTAACTTGCCGTACGTTGATGGATGCAGGACAGAGACCAGCGTAAACCCACTCGAATGCCGCGCACACGCAGTTCAGACAAGGGACGGAGACCGTTGCAACTTCGCCAGCGCAGGGGGCATTCCAGGGGCATTCCCCCTGCACCAACGGAGTTGCACTGGCGTCCATCCCACGTCTGAACTACACAGCCTTCTACAGCTCTAGTCAATAATACTAGAAGCCCCACAGAATGTCTTGTTAATTGTCTCCGCAGCCATCCTGATGCTATTCTGAAGCTATCCACGGCCATTCTAAGGGTATTTGCTGCTGGCATTTCTGACCAGGTTAACTACCCCAACCCCATTGATCCCAAAGGATCAATGATTCAGTATCTGCGGATTTGGTATCCGTTGGGTTTTCCAGGAACCTAACTCCTGCGATTACCGAGAATTGACTGTATTTCTGCACAATCCTACCGGATGTTCAGGTGGTGGAATGAGCGTTCCGCCGCCCGAAGCCGTTGCGAACATGCCATAAAGCACTTTGTGACGACTCTCGAGCAAGGGAGGCCGGCGCAGAGGCCAGCCTCCCTTGCTCCGAAGACGGAGTACCCCGACAGCCGCCGGACCAGGTAGGTCAGGATCCGGCAGGCGGGGGGGGGGGTGGATTGGCGGTAGAGGGAGGGGGGCCATTAGCTCAGCCGTCCCAGGAGGGGGTGGGGATGGCTTCGGCCATATCCCAGACCCCGCCGGGCGGTGGGAGCCTACACGGCCTCCTCCTACTTCCGCCAGCAATTTAGCTGGCGGAAATCAGAGGAGGCTGATCGTGCCAGCCGCCATTTACACCCGGGGAAGGGGATGAGCGTCCCCTTCCCTGAGTAAACCTGGCAGCCTGGCCGCTGGGGAACAGGATCCGGCAGCCAGCCATGGGCCGCCGGCCGGATCCTTACGTAGGATTGCACTGCCTGACACTTACAATTTATGTAGATTTGTTATAAGTATCTGAAAGTGTTTCAAGGTTTTCATATTTGTGCTCATAGCAAAATTAAGGAGGTAAGGCCAAAATTAAGAATGGGGCAACTGAAGGTACTAGAAAATAAAGGCCACCCATTGAGCAGAACGTTTAATGCAGAATTTTATGCAGAACAGAATTTTAATGCAGACCTTCTTTGTCCACTGCCACTGAGTGATGTTGGCTGGCTATCACTGTTGCAATCTCTGGCCTTGTTGGTAAAGAAAGGGTCTCTTATGAAGCTAGAGCAGTTTCTTATATCTTAAAGTGTCGCTGTGGCAAGTGCCAAGAATACACATGCATATGCACACATGCACACTTCATATAGATATTATACATGTTAAAAGTACTGCTGTTTAGAAAAAAAGAAAAGAAATCCCTTGATAAATGTTTTCATTTACCACACTGAAATTCTGGGAGGTTATTAAATGCAATTCAGTTTTCCTAGCTATTTGTTTTCTGAAGCTGGAAAGATGTAATGTTGAGATACTTGCTGTAGTTTGCACAGCATTTGTTGCTGTCACAAACAGATACGCTTTAATTTGTTCCAGAAAAAAAGAATCTGCACCAAACATATGGAAGCAATACTTTACATTTACTGTAATTTTCTACGATTGATTTCTAGGGTGAACCATCTGTTCAGATTATTGCCTGTGAGAAAAATGTTAATATTGGCTACAGAAATTGACTTGGACCTGAGAGACCTTTAAGTGGGTTGTAGGTCCCTCCTCAGCAAGGGGCTGCCTGGGTGATCTTAGGCAGCCTCTTTTACTCACCTTTATTATGGAATTAGCAGTAACTCACAGAGTTGTTGTGAGAATGAATGACCTAAGGGGTGGTGGTAAAACTATTTGTACATTCAGGTAGGGCCGTCACCCAGGAGCCAGTTAATACAGAATTTATTTAGAACATAAGAAGAGCCCTGCTAGATCAGGCCAAAGACACATCTAGTCCAGCTGCCTGTGTCTCACAGTGGCCCCACCAGATGCCTCAGGGAGCACATAGCCAACAAGATTTCCTGTTGCCACTCCCTTGCACACAGAGAAAACCTACTTCTAAAATCAGGAGGTTGCTTATGGCTTGTAACTTGTGATGGACGTTTCTTCCATGAATCTATCCAATCCCCTTTTAAAGGCATCTGGGCCAGGTGCCATCACCAAATCCTGTGGCAAGGAGTTCCAGATGAATTACACGCTGGGTGAAGAAATATTTCCTTTTGTCTTTTCTAACTCTCACTCTACTCAATTTTAGTGCATGTCTCCTGGTTCTGGTGTTGTGCGAGAGGGAAAAGAACTTCTCTCTATCCACTCTCTCCATCCCATGCATAATTTTATATGTCTCAGTCATGTCCCCCCTCAGGTGCCTTTTTTCTAGACTGAAAAGCCTCAAACGCTGCAGCCTTTCCTCATAAGGGAGATGCCCCAGCCCACGAATCATTTTGGTTGCTCTTTTCTGCACCTTTTCCAGTTCCACTATATCCTTTTTGAGATGTGGTGACCAGAGCTGGATGCAATACTCCAGATGTGGCCTAACCATTGATTTGTAAAACGGCATAATAATATTGGCCATTTTACAGTATTTTCAATCCCTTTTTTAATGATCCCGAGCATGGAATTGGCCTTCTTCACAGCCGCCGCACACTGGGGTCGTCACTTTCATCGACCTGTCCACCAGTACCCCAAGATCTCTCTCCTAATCCATCACATACAGCTCAGAACCATTAGCGTGTATGTGAAGTTTTGATTCTCCCAGTTTGGAGAGATTCTTCTGGAGCTCTTCACAGTCCCTGCTGCTCTTCACCACCCAGAAAAGTTTAGTGTCATCTGCAAACTTGACTCCAGGTCATTGATGAACAAGTTGAAAAGCACCGGTCCCAAGACCGATCCTTGGGGCACACCGCTTTTCACCTCTCGCCATTGTGAAAATTGCCCATTGACTCCCACTCGCTGTTTCCTGGTCTTCAACCAGTTCCTAATTCATAAGAGGACCTGCCCTCTTCTTCCCTGACTGTGGAGTTTTCTCAGGAGCCTTTCATGAGGGACCGTGTCAAACGCCTTCTGAAAACCCAGAACTAGAATATCAATGGGTTTGCCCATATCCACATGTCTGTTGATTTTTTTCAAAGAATTCTAAAAGGACAGATGAAGAACAGGCATCAGGCTCATGTATTCTCAGTTTTTTCCGCAGCGAGGGGTAGTGGACAACCAAACTGGGTGATCCTATATTCGAACATCTGTAGGACTTCCTGGTTGGAGTGTTCATTTCTCCTCGTAGCGTCAGGAGCACAAGGAAAGTGCATGTGTGCCAATCTGAGGCAGCTCTGCATCCTCAGTGGGATAGTCTCAGAGCGGGGGGAATAACATCTGAACAAGGCCTGCCTTACTCATCCGTATTCTAACAATGGGTGGTCAAAAAGGTTTCTGTCTGGGCAAGCTATTATTTTAGGGCATTTGCTCAGTTTATAGCCAAGGACTGACTTTTTGGCTACGTGTGTTATGCACACCCCACGCTACCCTACTCCGCAACTATTGACTATATTCCTTCTTTCTCTCTACAGATCGGTATTAGAAAGGGGTCCATTCCTTGTCCTCTGCCACCAGTTCCTGCTGTTTCCCGGGTGTGTGAATTATTTGAAATCCCTCTTTATATGCGTAATTCTTCAATTTCTGAACTGTAAACTGAATTTTATTCTTTTACAATACAGTGATTAGTTGAACAATAAGTGTTGGTGGTTTGGAATGGTACAAATTCTCTGGATTCAAGCTATTCTGGAGGCATGCATTAAGTTTCTCTAGGCATATACCCAAGGTTATATAACTTGCAAGCTGCACACCCAAGTCTTTATTAGTACATTTGTTATCTTGCTCTTCCTCCAAAGGAGCTCAGTGCAAAATGCATAGTTCCCTCTTTTTGTCCACACAGCAACCCTGTGAGGCAGGCAGGTTTAGGCTGAGAGACAGCAACTGGACTTGGTCACCCCCTGAGCTTCATAGCTGAATGGGGGTTTGGAACTCCCTGATCATAGTCCAACTCTCTAAGCCAGGGGTAGGCAACCTACGGCCCGTGGGCTGGATCTGGCCTGCCACCTGAAATCATCCGGCCCGTAGTCCCAAAAAGATATATCCACCTGCCCACGCGGTGGTCCTAAAAAAGAATTCAAGTTTGTAGTTCTATTCTGTAAGGCTTACAGTGTAAGCAGACCAAGGGCAGAAGCTCCGTTGAAGTGTCATTTGCTGTCTGGGCATGCGTCTCTTTGCGCCATGCCCATCTCTCTTTTTTTTTCTTAGCTATATGGTCTCATCAGGAGGTTTGCGCATGTGTTCTTACTATTGACGGACCTGAAGTCTGGCCCCTATGTGGAAGAAGGTTGCTGACCCCTGCTCTAAGCCATGACATGGCACTGGCTTTCTGTATTAATGCCCATGGATACTCTGTAGTGAGTGATCCACAGAGGGAGATGCCAAGAAAGCTTCCCTTGGAGTAGTTGATTAAGAACATAAGAACATAAGAAGAGCCCTGCTGGATCAGGCCAAAAGCCCATCTAGTCCAGCTTCCTGTGTCACACAGTGGCCCCACCAGATGCCTCAGGGAGCACACGAGACAACAAGATACCTGTGTCCAGTCGCCACTCCCTTGCACCTGGCACAGAGAAAACCCACTTCTAAAAACCAGGAGGTTGCTTATGGCTTGTAACCTGTGATGGTCTTTTCCTCCATGAATTTGTCCAAACCCCTTTTAAAGGCATCTAGGCCAGGTGCCATCACCACATCCTGTGGCAAGGAGTTCCACAGATGAATCACACGCTGGGTAAAGAAATATTTTCTTTTGTCTGTTCTAACTCTCCCTCCACTCAATTTTAGTGTGTGTCCCCTGGTTCTGGTGTTGTGCGAGAGGGAAAAGAATTTCCCTCTATCCACTCTCTCCATCCCATGCATAATTTTATAAGTCTCAATCATGTCCCCCCTCAGGCGCCTTTTTTCTAGGCTGAAAAGCCCCAGACGCTGTAGCCTTTCCTCGTAAGGGAGGTGCTCCAGCCCACGAATCATTCTGGTCGCTCTTTTCTGCACCTTTTCCAATTCAACTATATCCTTTTTGAGGTATGGTGACCAGAACTGGACACAATACTCCAGATGTGGCCTTACCATCGATTTGTACAAAGGCATAATGATATTGGCCGTTTTATTCTCAATCCCCTTCTTAATGATCCCGAGCATGGAATTGGCCTTCTTCACAGCCGCCGCACACTGGGTCGACACTTTCATCGACCTGTCCACCAGGACCCCAAGATCTCTCTCTTGATCCGTCACAGACAACTCAGAACCCATCAGCGTATATGTGAAATTTTGGTTTCTTGCCCCAATGTGCATCACTTTGCACTTACTTACATTGAAGCGCATCTGCCATTTTGCTGCCCATTCTCCCAGTTTGGAGAGATCCTTCTGGAGCTCTTCACAATCCCTGCTGGTCTTTACCACCCGGAAAAGTTTAGTGTCATCCGCAAACTTGGCCACCTCACTGCCTATCCCCAACTCCAGGTCATTTATGAATAAGTTGAAAAGCACCGGTCCCAAGACCGATCCTTGGGGCACACCGCTTTTCACCTCTCGCCATTGTGAAAATTGCCCATTGACTCCCACTCGCTGTTTCCTGGTCTTCAACCAGTTCCTAATCCACAAGAGGACCTGCCCTCTTATTCCCTGACTGTGGAGTTTTCGCAGGAGCCTTTCATGAGGGACCGTGTCAAACGCCTTCTGAAAATCCAGATATATAATATCCACGGGTTCGCTCGCATCCACATGCCTGTTGACCTTTTCAAAAAATTCTAACAGGTTTGTGAGGCAAGACTTCCCCTTGCAGAAGCCATGCTGACTCTCCCTCAGCAGAGCTTGTTCTTCTATGTATTTTAAGATTTTATCCTTAATGAGACTTTCCACCATCTTCCCTGGAACAGATGTTAGGCTGACCGGCCTGTAGTTTCCCGGGTCCCCCCTCCTTCCTTTTTTAAAGATTGGTGTGACATTAGCTATCCTCCAATCCTCTGGCACATTGGCCGTTTTAAGGGAAAAGTTGCATATTTGGGTCAAGAGGTCAGCAACTTCATTCTTGAGTTCCTTCAGAACTCTTGGGTGGATGCCATCCGGGCCTGGTGATTTATTGATCTTTATTTTGTCAATTAAGTCTGAGACATCTTCTCTTTTAACCTCTATTTGACTTAATTCTTTAGTCAGGGGAGACCGTTCCGGCAGCGGTATTTGCCCGAGGTCTTCTGCCGTGAAGACAGATGCAAATAACTCATTTAATTTCTCTGCAGTCTCCAAGTCCCCTTTTATCACCCCTTTCTCTCCCTCACCATCCAGCGGACCCACCGTTTCCCTGGCAGGTTTCCTGCTTCTAACATATTTGAAGAAGCTTTTATTATTCCCTTTTATGTTGCCTGCCATACGTTCCTCAAAGTCTTGCTTGGCCTCCCGTATCATCTTTTTACATTTCTTTTGCCACAGTTTGTGCTCCTGTTTATTTTCCTCATTAGGGCAAGACTTCCATTTACGGAAGGAAGCTTCCTTGCCTTTTATAGCCTCCTTAACTGTGCTTGTTAGCCATGCGGGCATCCTCCTGGACTTGGTCGAGCCCTTCCTCCTTTGTGGGATACACTCCCGCTGGGCCTCTATGACTGTTGTTTTAAACAGCCTCCATGCACTCTGGAGCGATTGGACTCTTTTTACCTTCCCTTTCAGCTTTTTCTTAACTAGTCTTCTCATTTTGGGGAAGTCTGCCCTTCGGAAGTCAAGGGTTTTCGTGTCAGATTTGCTCGGCACTCTCCCTCCGACATGCATGGCGAAACGGATCGCAGCATGGTCACTGTTCCCCAACGGTTCGGTAACATTTACCTCCCTGACCAGATCTTGAGTGCCACACAATATCAAGTCCAGAGTCACCTGTCCTCTGGTCGGTTCCGTGACAAGCTGCTCTAAGGCACAGTCATTTAACATATCTAGAAATCCAGTCTCTCTTTCATGACCTGAGCATGAATTGACCCAGTCGATGTGAGGATAATTGAAGTCCCCCATGACTACAACCCTGTCTCTCGTTGACACCTCCCTGATTTGCTTCCTCATTTCAAGATCCCCTTCAGGTTTTTGATCTGGAGGACGGTAGCATGCCCCTACTATTACATCACTCTTTGAGCCTGGTAATCTAACCCACAGTGATTCTACGGAGGAGTCAGAGCCCCCCTCCAGCTCTACTCTGGTGGATTTTACCCCCTCTTTGACATAGATGGCCACCCCACCTCCAACACGCCCCTCTCTGTCCCTCCTATAGAGTTTATATCCTGGAATTGCAGTATCCCACTGGTTCTCCGCATTCCACCAGGTTTCTGTTATACCTACTATGTCAATGTTTTCCCTAGCCACCAAACATTCCAGTTCTCCCATCTTTGCCCGTAGACTTCGGGCATTTGCATAAAAGCACTTATAAACCTGGTCCCCCAAGAAGGGCTGCATGTTTGCCCCCTTATTCCTGCAGCCTTCTGTCTTGCTAGACTGGCTGTCATGTCCCATCACGCTACCACTCCCAATTCTTACTCTGTTATTACTTGACTGTTCCCCATCCTCTGCACCCTCATTCCCGAGGGATGAGGAGTCCCGAACCGGATGCCCCTCGGCTCCTGTCGGCTTTCCCCCAGGAGTCAGTTTAAAAGCTGCTCTGCCACCTTCTTAATGTTACGCGCCAGCAGTCTGGTTCCGTTTTGGTTCAAGTGAAGCCCGTCCCTCTTGTACAGGCCTGGCTTGTCCCAAAACGTTCCCCAGTGCCTAACAAACTTAAACCCCTCCTCCTGACACCAGTGTCTCATCCACGCATTGAGACCCCTGAGCTCCGCCTGCCTAGCTGGCCCTGCGCGTGGAACAGGTAGCACTTCTGAGAACGCTACCTTTGGGGTCCTGGATTTGAGCTTCCTACCTAGCAACCTAAATTTGGCCTCCAGGACCGCCCGGCTACATTTCCCCACGTCGTTGGTGCCAACATGCACCACAACCGCTACCTCCTCCCCAGCACTCTCTACCAGCCTATCTAGACGAGAGGTGATGTCCGCAACCTTCGCACCAGGTAGGCAAGTCACCGTGCGGTCCTCACATCCGTCACAGACCCCCCTTTCTATGTTCCTGACTATAGAGTCACCCACAACAAGAAGCCCCCTCCCCAGAGGAGTATCCATAGTGCGACTGGATACGGGCCCATCACCTGAAGAAGGGGTCCCCACTGGGGGATTGTTTCCCTCTTTTCCAGAGCAATGTCCTCCAGCCCTGAGACTCCCTTTCCTGGCAGCTGAGGCGCTGGCCAACTGAGGGTAGGACGATGCCTCCACGTCCCTAGAAGTCTCACCCTGGTACCTCTCTACCTGTCTCTGCTTCTCCAGGTCAGCAACCGTGGCTTCAAGGGAGCGAACCCGTTCCCTGAGAGCCTGGAGCTCTTTGCACCGAGCACACACCCATGACTTCTGCCCAAGAGGCAGATAGTCATACATGTGACACTCAGTGCAAAACACTGGATAGCCCCCACCCTTCTGCTGGCTGTCTGACTGCATAGCTTTTGAGTGTAAGTTATGGATTTATCAAAGTTTGGGTACCTTAATGTTGCTGGAGCTCTCCTCTATTCAAGGGACGTGCCAGGCAGTGTGTGGGGCCTGGCTTCCTCGCCCCGCTGCTGAACTCGCCCAGCTGCTTAACTCGCTGTGTCTTTTTTTTATCTTGCCACTTGGTCCCCGTGAGGCCACTCGCTGCTCGTGAAAGGGCTCACTCGCAAGCCAGCCCCAGATTTAAACTGTTGTGTAGCTCCTCCCCCTGCCTACCTGAAAGTTTGAAAAGACTGGCCTCTAAGGGGGGCAGGGCCTGATGTGGTTTACTGGCAGGAAATTCCTGTTGCTATTGTTCCTGCTGCTGCCTCAATTTACATCTGACCTACTCAGCTGGCAGGAATGTGTGTTGCTATGGTTTCTGAGTCACCCTAATTTACCATGTGGCCTTCTATACCATGCGGTCTGTATGTTTTAAACTGTATGTTTTAAATTCTGCTTAAGTTTAACTCTGCTTAAGGTGTAGTTTAGCTTGCTTTCTTCCCTTCTTTTAGCCTCCTCTTGTTTTGTTTTAGGCTCCTACTCTAAAGTAGACTCAGGTCTCTGCCCTGGGCTTTTTACTCTCGAGTAAACACTGGTTTTACTCAGAGTAGACCTGTTTAGATTTGGACTGCAATTCTCTTTAGAATCAGCTGTAGAATCTACTCAGAGTAGACCTGTTTAGATTTGGACTGCAATTTTCTTTAGAACCAGCTCCCAGGCTTGTCCAGTTTCTGCCCCTGTCTTTTAGATAGGTGCTTGTTTGTGTTTTGAATCTATTTAATTTCCCACCTAGCTTCTGTGCCTGTGTCCTAGCTACTGGACCTTACAATCCCCCTCCTCGGGTTATATTTAGTTCTACTTAGCTAGGCTTAGTTCCTAGCTAGGCTTAGTTCTATCTTAGGTTTAAGGTAGCTTTAGCCAAGTCCTTAACAGTTAATGGTAAATTACAGTTAGGCAAAGCTGCACAACTGAGAGAGTTCACTTACCTTCTCCTTGCTTACCTTCTCCTCGCCCAGCTGCTTAACTCGCTGTGTCTTTTTTTTATCTTGCCACTTTGTCCCCGTGAGGCCACTCGCTGCTTGTGAAAGGGACGAATGATTCCTGGATTAGAGTGAGTTCAACTGTTCCTGCTGTATTTGTGGTTCCAGAGAGCTGCTTCCTGGATAAATTAGCATGTTGGTGGTCTCTTTGGGCACTTACAGCACACCACTGTTGGAGAATAGTATCATTCCTACAAGGAACAGGCTTTGTATGTTCATTCATAGGATTTTGAAATAGTTGCTTTAAAATTATGTGACTTGAAGTACAGTAATCTGATGAGCCATGTTGCATTACTTGCATGTCTGTCATACACAGGTCACTAATTCTACTGAAGAATGTAAAGCACAACTGGTGCGTTTGTCTAAGGAGGTAAGCTTTACATCACAGGGGTTTACAAAAAGCACTTACCGTATATACTCGAATATAAGTCAGTCTCATAGATAGGTTGAGGGCAATTTTAAAGCAAGAACATGAAATTTGCTATGACCCATGGATACGTTGAGGGTAAAACTTAGGGGTGTATGAAATTCTTTGAAAATGACTTACCAGTAATTGTTCTGAGGAAGCAACAAACGTTTTGGGTGGGTAAAAAAAGCACCATTTTACCTTGTTCTGAAGTAGCACAAAATGGAGCTCTTCTCTAAACAGTAAGAAGGGTGAAGGAGCTTAAGGGTGAAGGAGCTTATGGGATTTGTAATCTTGTGAATATAATCTTTATATTGCAAACAATATTGCAAACTATATAGAAGCTATATTGCAAACTGAGCTCAAATGTTTGCAAAGCAATTAGCAGATGTCTTTAAAAACACAGCAACTGACCCCAGCTCTTTGCAGGGCAATTAGCACCTTCTGAATAGCCTCAGGGCTTTCCTCCGAACATCTGATTGTTGGGGATTAGCTTGGGTTTGATCACTGACCCGTAGATACGTCGACCCAGGTTTCTCGAGCTATTTCAAGGCATAAATTTCTCGACTTATACACGAGTATATACGGTAAACCTCTTGCTTTGGAAATAAGCTGGTGCTTCTCTAAATGTATTTCTTTCAGTGGCAGCTCACTCTTGTGTTAATAATGAAAATTTGAATCGCTTTTATACCCTTGAAATATATATAAGAAATGAATTATATGAAAGCTTTATTGCTTTTATACCCTTAAAACCATGCGACAAAAATTGTTTTTACTCCCCCCCTTTTTTAGAGTGTTTATGCCGTTCCAACGATGACTTTCGCATTTCTTTGCCACACATCAGTGTTGCCCATCTATTGTGAGCTCCAAAGGTAATGCAATTCATAAACACATATGATTTTAAAAGGTGGCTGGGTTAAAAGTACTGCAATTCTCAGAAAATCTGTTTCATTTTTTATTGAGTGCTGATGTAAAAATAAATGAATGGTTCTTCCAATTTACTGGAACGTGTTCTAGACTAGAGCATCATCACCTGTTAAGTCAATGGCTGGTGTATCCTAGGAATACAGTCTATCCCAGTCTACTTGCATGAGTAGTATTGCATGTGGACCATATTAATACGTATGGAAGTATTACATACACTTACGTAAAACTCACGGCCCCTCTTCCATGGACAGAAAAAATGCCACACTGCTCTCAATGTTATGCTGCTAACATGAGTAAGAATATTTGGTGAGTAGCATTGTGTAGATGTGTGTGCGTTTACTCAAACTGGCCACTAGTGTATCATTAGAACTGACCCTCTCTAACTCTTACTTATGGCAAACTTAGACAGCATAATAAAAAGCAGAGATATCACCATGCCAACAAAAGTTCGTATAGTCAGGGCGATGGTGTTCCCAGTAGCAATGTATGGTTGCGAGAGTTGGACCATAAGGAAGGCTGAGCGCCGAAGAATAGATGCTTTTGAACTGTGGTGCTGGAGAAGACTCCTGAGAGTCCCTTGGACTGCTAGGAGATCAAATCAGTCAATCCTAAATGAAATCAACCCTGACTGTTCCCTAGAAGGACAGGTAGGCGGGATATGGTTCATGGGATCACGAAGGGTCGGACACGACTTAACAACTGAACAACAACAACAACAACTCTTACTTGCTGCCTCTGTGGACTGTGTCAGACTCTGGAAACTAGAGATGAGAATTTTGCCTCTGATCACTTTTTTGATCAACAGATATTCATTTGCTGCTATGTACGTATGGAAGAGAGAGTCTTGCGGTGAATTTCATGACGTTAGAGTAGTGGGGAGCGACTTTGTAAATCCTCAAACCCAGATTCCAATGACAGCAGAATTTCTCAGACAATCAACTACTCTTGTCAGATGTTCATCCAGATGCTTTCTTGTTACTTTTGGGGGAAGGGAGATTCGACAACTTGCTTGGCCTTCTCTATTCCGTTGTCAAGTTGTCCTCATGCTTGAGAAGCAGTTCCTAAGATGTCCTCTGTATATGCTTAGCTTTAATTTGTCCTTTCCGCAGGGGTCTTAGATAAACAGGCATCCTTCTCCTCCCTCATGGCAGACTTTATTACATAACATTTGGTAGAGGAGTCTATATGACACATCGGTACAATCCAGCAAGAAACTGTGACTTACTGGCCTACCTTCAATCATCATCATAATCATCATATCCCCTGAAAAGAGTTCACTCAAATAACTCGGGAAACAATGTATAGAAAAATGCAAAATTATTTATATCATACATCCATTCAGTAACATTTGCAGGTTGATTTTGGGTTTTTTCGTCTTGCTTTGGATTTTTTGGAATTCAGAATACGGAGTCTTTTTGTACCTTGAATTCTTGCGCCTTGTAAAGTGTTTATGCACCTTTATGAATATATTAGAAAATTCTTATCCCCTTCAAATTACCGCATAACCTTTACACTGTTTAATATAGTTTTGTGATCTCAGTAATTTTGTATTTTACATCACGTTAGTTAGTGCTCAAGAGTCCAGTCTGGGGAGAAAAGGTAGCTGCAGTCCGAAGAGCGGTGCCGAACCCACTCCAAAGTCCATCTCGCCCAGCATCCTGCTTCCCACAGCTCCCAAGCAGGCAACAGCCAGCCCTCTCCTCCTTTTTTTTTCTCCCAGCAACCTGGAATTGAATGGCTTACTGCCTTTGCACCTGGGGTTTCTGTTGCGATATCACAGCTAATCACCACCAGTAACAGACCTGTCTTCCTCCATGAGGTTGTCTTATCCCCTTTTAAAAGTGTCCAAGCCAGTGGCCGTCATCACATCTTGTGGCAGCACACCGGCCTCTTTGCTGGCGCAGCCTCCTCGACGGGTGATGCAAGCACCAGCGGAGCAGGACTCCACCGGGCTCAAACTTACACAGGATTGGCCTGCCCATCATTCCTTGTTCGCACAGGGAAACATGATTCTCTCTCCACCCACAATTTTTGCCAACCTCCCCTTTCTGTTGCAGTTTCCTATGCTGCATGCCATCCTGCTTGGGAGGGTACAAGGAGATGCAGAAAGAAGGGAGGAAAAGTGAAAATTACCCTCTTCCTTTGCACAAACAGAAGAACAGCTTAGGACAGTTGTTCCCAAACTGGGGGGGGGGGCCACGGAAACCAGCTAGGGGAGCCACAGAATCCTCTTGGAAAACAGCGCAGTGCCAATTGGCAGGCCTCAACATAATGTAATGGGGAGCCGCGGTCAATGGTCAAGGGAGCCGCAGGTCGAAAAAGTTTGGGAAACACTGACTTAGGATATATCCTATTTTGTGACTGTATGTACTTCCTTTTGAAAGTAACATTCAGTCAGTGTTCAATAGGTTTAAAATCCTTTGGAGGTTTAGAAAATATTACAACAAAAGTCCTAAGGAGAGTCTGTTCCAATGGTTTGTTTCAAATATTGCTTATTCATAAAAAAACCAAAACTGGTTTTTATTGGTCAATAGCTGAAACATTCAGCAACAAAGGTTTCCTTTCTATATTTCCATATTGCTGTTACTTCTTGTAAAGCCTTGAATAATGCCGCTTTTTTCTTCTGGGTTTGTAGTCCATCCAAAAGCAAGATGATGAAGGTAGTCTACACAGGAATTGGCTTGAGCTTTGGGGTTTATTATCTGTCTGCGCTATTTGGATACCTCACCTTTTATGGTACGTTTTCAAGTTATGAATTAGCTTTTTACTTCGATGGGTAAGGCAAACGTGCACAGTTGTGACCTGCCTTGCTGAACTTAGCTCACCAGAGGCTCACCAGAGGCTCAAACTATCTTCTGATTTTGCCGCCTGTCTCAAATGGCCCAAACAGCTGGAAGTCGAGCAATTGGCCTCTCGCAACATAGGGCTGCTGGGCTGCATTCCTTTGGATTTGGTGGGTCACAAACTGGCAAGGTATAGTACTAGTGATGGATATTTACATACCACCAGAACCATAGTACTTGGTGATTTCTCTGGAGACTGGTGTTATCCCATTTGTGTGCTAAAACAGGAGAAAAAAATCACTGTTCTGCTGTGACAAAATGGCTGCCTTTTGGATTTGTCAATAGGGCTTTTTAATTCTGAAAGAGAGTATTCTCTCCCTGGAAACTCACAGCGCAATCCTATCCAACTTACACCACCGGTGTAACCAGCGGTGCAGCGAGAACGGGAGGCCCCAGAAAGGAAAGGGGATTCAAATCCCCTCCAAAGGGGGATTCATAGGTGATTTAAATCTCCCCTCCCCTCCAAAGCTTCCTGCCCTGCCCTCCCCCACTGGTTACACTGGTGGTGAAAATTGGATAGGATTGCGCTGTCAGTTTCCTAATCCCCCATGTATGGTTACTTGGTAGGTGGAGAAATGCACTCTGCATGTGCTCATTGGCACTCACCCGTTTGTATTTCAGGCAACCCAAAACAGGTTCCAAGGCTGGCTCGTACAAAGTCCTCCTTGTGTTTTGTTGTTGTTGCTATTAATTTTGGAGAAATTTGCAAAACTCGCAGAGGAATAAATGGCATAAAACAGCCAAATAACAAATAAACACGGATCCAGATAGAAAATGGTCTCTGCCAGCAACTGACTACTTTTTGTGCTGGACAGAATGAACAAAGAAAGCAGGTGGTGAGGTGACAACAGAAGAGATACAGTGAGACCAGCTCAGCCTGTGTACAGGAACCAGTAGCCTGGGTTCAGATGTCAGTCACCACACATTTTTGTAGCTTGTTAGGTTCTTTTTACAGGAGCATTTGCTCCTCTTTGAAGTGTGGAACTCAGCTTCAAGTAGTGCCTGTTGTTGTTAATAATAATAATAATAATAATAATAATAATTAATAATAATAATTGGATTTATATCCTGCTTTTTCCCCCCATAAGGGGGACCCAAAGCAGCTTACAAAGTACAAATAATACATAAATCATAAAATGATAAAATAGATAATATAAAACTCTTAAACATCAATACAATAAAATAGATAAAATAAAACTTTTAAACGACATTAATACAATCTAAAAAAACACACAGAGCAAGGTACAATGAGCGAGGTATTTTTCCTTCAGCTTTTCTCATACCTTTTCAGTATGTAGGCAGAGCAGGTCATCTCCCAATTTAATCAACTTCAAATAAGCACCAACCTCTGAAAAATTGTACAAAACCGTAGACAAGCCCTTGCTACTTGAATCCTTGTACTTCTAGGTTGATCTCCCGTTGGACATGCATAGAACTATGTAAGAAGCCGGGGCAGGGGTAGGGGCGGGTGTTCTCAACCCTCCTAGAAAGTCCCTTGGGCTGGAAAATGCCCAAAGGCATTATTGTGGATTCCAAGCAACTGCGTTTCTCAGGTGATGATCATAACTACGGCAAGTTCATCTGAAGAGGCTGTTGAGTGTTGTATCTCCTTAGGGAGATGTGCCTCTTCCTAGCACATCCTGTGGCTAATCCTCCAAACCTCTTCCCCTCTCACAAATACGTAGGTTCTCTCATCCAGTTCTTGGCTTTTTCTAACCACTCATTGCCATGACATCCAAATCAGCAAACTATGGCTAGCACTGCCTTCCAACTGTGAATTTGAAGGCTGACGTCAAAGCACAGTTTGGAGGCAGGATGCCAGCCATTGTTTGCCAATTCCTGGTGATGTTACAACAAACTATAGTTACAATGGGAAAAGAAAGAGGGTGGGAAAGGAGCCTGTGAACCTGCAGCATATTCCTGATCCTCCAAAACATGGTTTGTGTTCATGATATCTGATCCAGTTCATGATCTCTGATATCTAATTCATGACATCTGATCCAGGCTGTTATATGGAACCAAAACGTGAGGTCATGTATTTTATATGGAACCATATCTTCTTATGGTTCTTGGGGCTGATGTAGACATGTGGTAGGCGGTTTGGCAGCTCCTTTTAAATGCCTTGGGCAGCCCAATCCTATCCAGCGCTGGTGTAGCAGGGCGGCACGGCCCACGCTGTATTCAGCACTGGGATTGAGCAGGCTGGAGGTCTCCTCAGGGTAAGAGGACATTTGTCCTCTTACCCCATGTCGAACCCCAGCCTGCTGAATGGGGCTACCCAGATCTATGCCAGCTAAGTTGCTGGTGCAGGCCTGAGAAGCCCTGTGTAGGGCTTCCATGCCCAGGAGGGGGGATAACATACGGCAGAGGCCTTCTCTGCCAGTCCCCCCTCCCAGGTCCGATCTTGGGCCTGAGGCGGTGCAGGCCTCAGTGCCAGCACGCCTCAACCAATAGGATTGCGCTGTCAATCTTAAGCATCTTTAAAGAGGGACCATGTCTAGATTGGAGGTGCCCTACCAGTGGGAAACTATCCATCAAACTAAATCTTATAACCTTCATGGATACAGTCAAGTGCCACAAAGTTTATATCTGGGTGACTAATGCCAGGAAGAAGGTTGTGCGGGCTACCTTCCTCGTATAATACCTATCTTGACAAGACAATCGTTTCCAAACTCCCTGCTCCCAGGTCATTCCTTCCAAATTGATTTTTCCAGTTTGTTGATCTCAGAATCCCTGTGCATTGCAGAGGGTTTTTTTGGGTGTGTGTGTGTCCGCGTCCTGAAGCGTATCCTTTCTTCACGGAGAGCCAGTCACACCTGTTTGGCTTAGAAATCACCCCATGTGCACAAGGACGCCGCCTCGAACGTGCCCAAATCATCTCTGCAATTACTTGTTTCAAGAATAGATCAGTATTGGGCCATAACACAAGTTCACCTGTTTTTGAAGCATGATCTTCTCGTTAAGAAACCCCAAACAAAACTTGCAACGAACCACAGACTTTGAAAACCACTGCAGTAACAGAGGTTGAATAATTCACATTCATGCACATGGTATTCCATGGGTACGATCCAACTCAGATTGCCACTTACAGGACCAATAACCTTTGTAATGTTTTTTTTCCAGGCCACGTGGAATCACAAGTGCTGCGAGGATATAGCAAGTACTTGCCCCGGGATGGTTTAATCTTATCTGTAAAACTGGGCATGATCGGTGCTATGATATTGACGGCGCCCCTAATCCACTTTCCTGTAAGTATTGCCAAAAATTTGATTGCTGGCCCAGCAAAGGTGGAGCTTTGCAGGCTCCACCATCTATTCTTAAATGGTTGATCAGAGTTCTTGTGTTTGGATGTACAGTAGTTCTGTTCATGGCAGCTGATGAACTAGGCCTTAACCACTAAGCTAATTTGTGCTGCTTCTTTTTTTTTTGTAACTGACTTTTAGATTTGAGCTGACTTCACAGAATGTGGTACTGCTAAAATGTATTTACCAGTAGTTTGATTTTCTTTTTCTCAAATGGGGAGGGGCTGCAGTGGATCTCTGTGGAACATGACTGTTCTGCCCCATGTCACAATGGTGCAGTCCTGAAAAACAAAAGGGATTCTGATGAATGTTTGGCCAGCAGGACTAAAGGTTGGAGTCTGTGGCATCAACAAGGGAGAGCAGATGCTCTCAGCTCTTAGCTGTTGTTGCAAAAGGAATGGATGGTTAGGCAACACAATTTGTAGCAAAGACATATTGGGTAACTCTAAAGGTCAGTATCGGGTGGAGGGGGGGATAAAGACATGGAACAGAGGTGTAGCATTGCAGCCGTTCATGAAAGATTGGACATTTATATACAGTGATGCCTCGCAGGCGAATGCCTCACGCAACGAAAAACTCGCAAGACGAAAGCGTTTTGCGAGTTTTTGGGTGACTCGCAAGACGAATTTTCTTGCGAAAAAAATTTCGTCTTGCGAGGCATCACTGGAAACCTGCGAAGGAAACCTGCTCCGCGCTAGCAGCTTTATCCCGCTGCCCCTGCCTGCAGCTACTGCCGTCCGCTGTATAATTAAGGCTACTCGGCTCAACTGTCTACAAACACCCCACATGCTTCTTGATCACTAGATCACTGCCTGTCTTTCTCCGCCGGGGCCTGGATGCTCGTTGGAGTTCGGGCGGGGGGGGGGGGGAGCCGGGCGCTTGTGTTGTTTAGCTCAGTGGTCGGTTTGCGATGTTACCAGTCGCCAATCACGTCACCTCCGGAGATGCTGGCGAGACACGATCATATTCCGCCCGGGACCGGAGACTGTTCCACTGCCGTTTGGGCGCTCCGTGCTTCGGCAGCGTTTGCTGCCTGCCGGGCTGGATTTGTCTGGGGCCGGGTTTGTCTGCTTGTTGAGGGGAGGTGACTCGCAAGACGAAATTATTCGCAAGACGACACGACTCGCGTAACGAATTAATTTCGTCTTGCGAGGCATCACTGTATATTGTAAAAAACCCCAAGGGCGGTTAGGACAGCCTGCCCATATACACCACCTTGGATTAAAATCGGAGGAGAAATCCAATGACCAAGAAAGGCAGTATATAAATACTGTATATTATTATTATTATATTATATTATTTGATCCCGTGAAATGGTTGCCTGAGTGGAGATGGTCACAGATCTGGCATCTGGGTTTGTTGCAGGGTCCGGTCTCTGTGTTTGCGTCTCTGTTGTCTGCTGTTGGTTAGTAGCTGTTCCACATTGGGAGGCTGCCTGAAAGCAAGGATAGGCCTATTACCCAAGGCCTGTGAGAGAGAAGTGTCATCACATGCCCCTCAACTGTGTATGTGAAATACAGGTAGTTCCCTCCTTACGTACAGATTAGGGTCCGGAGGTCTGTGCTTAAGTTGAAGCATTATTTATGTGACGTAAACAAAATTGTGAGCAACTTTCTGTAGAAGAACAGTAAAGCTGAGAGGCTGCCTCTTGCGTCAGCATACCCAGTCATTTAGAGAGGGGGTCTGGTTCACTACAGGCACCAAACACAATAAGGAAAAGTCTTCGGAAGGAACCTTACAGCACAATCCTGTGCATGCCTGCAGTACTCAACAATAAGCCCAGTGAATTCAATGGGGCTTAACTCTCAGGTAGGTTTGCACAGGATTGCAGGATTAATTCTGTAAAAAATTAAAACCAGAATGAGTTTTGGGACTTCAAGTCACTTGGGGACTGACGTTTCTTACCATACAATTCCTTGTTCCTTCCCATAACCTCTAGATTCTTTCACCCTGCACGCACATGCGCACACACACAATTGGACAGGTTTTGTATATGCTAGTTGCCCTAACAATGCAGTGCTATACATATATCTGTGCGGCACTGTCTGGCTCTCCTTTACCCACCACTTCTGCGTCAAAACTCCCAGCGTCTCTTTCACAGCACCTCTTTCACTACCACAACCAGGGCTTTTGCGCCTACATGAAAGCACCGATGCGGCTGTCCGTACCTTGGGGACGACCTGGAAGGAATTGACGCAAATCTGACAGTCAACATGGCAACGTTCAGAAACATGGGGAAACAAGTCAGTCTCCCAGAATGCTCTTCTCCTGACCCGAAGGCCACCATTTTGCAACAAAGGAATTGCAAAGGGAGACTTCATTGAAGACTGCTGGATTAGAATTTATTTGGAGATTTGGTTCTATTTGATTTGGCTTGAACAAAGACGAAGGTTTCTCGTCTCACACTATTATTAAGTAACCTAGTTTAGCTAGAAATACTGTATCGTCACCCATTATTGCTAATATAAATTATCTTACATTATCTCAGGGGTGTTAGAAATGACCAGGTTCAGAAAAGAATTCCAGAAGGAGAAGTGAACTTTCCGAGCTTGAAGAATTCTGTTGAGCTCCGAGAGCTCCAGGAAACTCTCCCCCCCTTCTCTCTGTGCCCAACCCTCCACCTTCTTCCCTTTTTTGGCAGTGGCAGCAGCGAAGTGTGTCCCGTGGGGAGGAGGGAGGGTTTTTTCCTTCTTCCCCTCCCATTTTCAGTGCAATGCCAGTAGCAGAGCAGCTGCCACACTGATTGGATCTAGTGAATGAAGAGCTTTCCTCCCTTTCCTATTCTCACTTTGCCACAGCATCAGAGCAACGACAAAAAAGGAAGGAAAATTCTTCATCCACTAGACCCGATTGCCGTGGCAGCTGCTCTGCTCCTGCTGTTGCACTGTGCCAAAAAGGGGGAGCAGAGGGGAGGAAAGATGACCTCTCCCTTTGCCCCATAGGGACAGGCTGCTGCCACCACTGGACAAGGTCAGGGGAGGATGGCATGTCGACAGGGAGGGAGGGGAGAACTTTTGGGGGAGAAGGTCTCAGATCATTGTGAAGCTGCTCTGGGCATGAGTCAAGTCAGTTTGCTCAGTTCTGCTATCTTATGTGTTTAGCGTTGCATGAAGAACACGTTGCCACTGCATTTCTTGCATTCCATGGTCCTTTGATCCCTGGACCCATCCTTGTGCGCGCTCCAAGGAAGCCATTGTACCTGCCAAAGTACGGTCAGGAAGACTGTCTGTAGCGGCATCAGTGTACATGGTAGTTCATACTTCATGAAGAGACCCTGGGAGAGAATGGGACGCAGTTTGCCTGCCAGCTGAAGCTGGGCCAAAGCACCCCGGGGGGGGGGGGCATAGCCAACCAGGCTGTTCCAGGTGTGCTCTTTCCCTTAACATACACAATGGGGTCCTGTGGAATGGCCAGTGGTGGAGCGCCGACCCCCACCCCACGCCAGAAGTGACGTAACGGCTGCAGCCATTAAGGACACTACTGAAGCACAAGGCGGGTGGGCCAAACCCACCACCGCTGCTCCTCGCTCGTGCCGACGAACAGTGAGAATCGCGGTGCCACCGGTCGCCCTGACACCCCTTGTCCACCTGCTGCCTGGGGGCCTGATCCCGCCGCCCGGGGGCCCACTGCACCAAACCCCCCTGTACGATGCCTCTGGGAGGGAGGCAAGGGTGAAGAGAGACAAACACACTTTTATTGTGGGGATAATTTAACAATAATAGGGAAGGGGGATCAAAGCAAAAAGGCAATTCAATGTTTCTCACCCATTCATATGACTACTAGACTATAACCATAAGCAGTTGCTATGTGAAAAGGAAAGCGAGAAAGAGGAAATCCTGAAAAGGGAAAGGGGCGTGTAATGGTGCAAGCTAAAGGAAGGGGGATAGAAGGATGTAGTGAAATTAGGAGGGTTACCCAGGGGGAACTGGATCTGAAAAACCAGGGATTTGACAGTAGTGGGTGGGAGAGAGGAGGAGAAAATGGGAGAGAGTTTTCAAGCTTCTGGCTGTGCTATAGCTGAATGGCTGTTTCCTGTAGCCTGAACCAAGGGCTGTGAAATCGCATCACTTCCTTCTGGTGGTGGTGGGGATGGTGTCTCCCATTGGACAGACCCCCCTGACCTGGCCCTGCAACCACTTGAGAGCAACCCGGTGGCTTGAGGAGCTGCAGTGATAGTTGGGGGAGTCTGTCTGATGGGAGACCTGGAGCTGATTTCAGACCTCCCCCTAAAACTGTGAAACGAGAGTCCTAGATGCAAACATGCACATGCAGAACTCACACGAAAGAAAGAAAGAAAGAAAGAAAGAAAGAAAGAAAGAAAGAAAGAAAGAAAGAAAAAGGGGCACTAAGCGTGTCATCAGTTTGACTTCACACAAGACAAGGAAAGATAGAGGGGGCGGATTTGGGGGTCTGTGGCAAGGCAGCACCAAAGACCAGGGTTACCAGTCTATTTCTGCTGTGTCGTGTGCTCCATGTTGCAGGAGCTGCAGGGCTAGGAGGACGCCCTGGCCAAGCAATCTTCCTGTTCCAAACCAGGGTATAAAAAGGTGGGAGGAGGGGCTTTGATTAAGGAAGTCCCGAGGGGGCGAGACAGTGGCTGCAGTGAGCAGCAGGGCAGGAGAGGAGAGCCAGAGCTGCTTTCCCAGGAGAAGGGAGCACATTGCCAAGGATGGCTGTGCTGCTGACATGGGGCGGGGGCTGCAGTTGCGCTCTGGAGAGAGGAGGGGGAAAGGAGAAGGAAGCCACAGCTACCAGTCCTGGCTGCCAGCCTGGCACGGTGGTCTTTGGGTGATGGCTAAACACAGCACCAGCTGGTCAAAGGAGCCAACACAACAGCAGCAAGGCAGACAGACAGGTGAGGGGTGAAAGACACGAGGGACTGGTGGACCCACCTTTTAACATTTCCACTCTGTAGAATCCTGTGGGGTTTTTTGTGGCGTGAGCTCCTCCAGAAACCTTCTTTTGTGGCTTGGTGGTGGCTCCTGATGGCTCGCCCCTGGCCCTGTATGGATGCTGCTGCTGTTTTGCACCTGGCGGAGGGTGTGGTAGTAGCTCAGGAGGCCAGTTGCTTCCTTCACATGGCTGCTTGCTTGAATGTGGTGATGGAATTGGTAAGGACAGCTAAGGTCGGAGACCATTTTGTTTTGTTAATGGCCTTGTTTACGCCAAGTTGGGAAGCTCCCAAGATGTGGCTTTTGTTGTCGGGGTCAGATGTGCTGTGCAGGCGAGGTGTGGCTGCCCAGGGGATTTCCCAAGAATCAGGCGAGGCTTCCTCTAAGCCAGCCTGATAGAGTGGTGAGGGAGGGAGCGATTGCGCCAACAATTAAAAGCGCGGCCTTCCTTTAGGCCTGTGGGATCTGAGGCCTCTTGCCATCAGTCCTGCTTCAAGTCATGGTACTGCTGGCCTGGGTTGTGCAATCTTGACAGGCACCCAGCACACCACGTTCACATGTACTGTATAAACATGTTAACACTCATCGTACAACTTGTGTTCAAATATGAAGGGCTGTCAGGTAAGAAGGTGCAAGGTGGAGTCTGGGAGTACCCCAAGTTGGCCCTTCGAGGGGAACACGACTCTATTCAGAACAGCTTGAGACAATGTTGCCAGATGATGATGATGATGATGATGAATATATAGTATACCACTTTTCAAAAAGAAATGGTCCACAAAGCTGTTTACATAGCTAAACAAATTTGAAAAACTACTGACCAGGAAAGCCTCTATCTTATCCGGATTTAGTTTCAGCTTGTTTGTCCACAACCAGCCCTTCATTAATTCAAGACATGCACAGCTTCTCCTACTGGGAATGGCAAAGAGATGTAAAGCTGGGTGCATATTGATGACACTCCATGCCAAACCCACAGATGATCTACCCCAGTAGTTATATGTTGAACAGCATGGGTGACAGAATTGAACAAACCAAAAGCCGTGGTGTTGAGCAATAGTCCCCCAGCACCACCTTCTGGAAACTGCCCTCCAGGACGGACTGGAGCCACTGCAAAGTGGTGTCTCCAGACCTGTTTCGGAGAGGCAGTCTAGAAGGATACCACGGTTGATGGTATGGCACACCGCTGAAATGTCTAGCACAGCATTTCTCAGAGTTCTCCTCGCGAAGCAGGGAGAACTTCGAGTGTTTGCGGGGGCGGGGGCAGCAGCGGCGGCGATCCAAGGGATCTCCGCCCCCGCAACTGCCCCCTAAACCGCTTCCTTTGTACTTACTGGGGGTTTGGGGGAGGCCTGTACGACCTTCTGCAGGCCTCAGCAATCTTCGGATCACCGCAAAACCGGAAGCACTCGAAAAACACCATTTTGTGGTGATTTGAAGGTTGGGGAAGCCTGCAGAAGGTCACGCAGGCCTCTCTGAAGCCCCCCAAGCCCCAGTAAGTACAAAGGCAGCGGTTTCGGGCACTTTTGCTGCGGCAGTGGTGGCGATCCCCTGGATCGCTACCACCACTGCTGCCATACTGTCCCCGCCCCTTAAGGGGGCAGGGGACAGCTTTGTTTCTCAATGGTGGGTCGTGACCCACAGTTTGAGAACCACTGGTCTAGCAGAACCAAAAAGGACACACACACACACACACACACACACACACACACACACACACACACACACACACACACACACACACACACACACACACACACACCATTTCATTTCTCTTAATGTCTAGTAGAGTGACCAAAGCTACTTCAGTCCCAAAACCAGGTTGAAAGTTGGTCAAGATAATCAGTCTCATCCCGAAATCTCTAAAGTTGAGTTGCCACCATGCACTCGAGCACCATACCCAAAAGAGGAAGATTGAGACTGGGCAGTAATTATTCAGTACAGTGGGATCTAGTGAGGGTTTCTTCCATGGAGATCACACAACTGCCATTTTAAGGCGAGCTGGTAGTATTGTGCGCTCGTAAGTGATGACTTTATTAGCCTTCCAGCCCACTCAACCAGCCCACCTCTGGCAGATTTTATTGGCCAAGATGGGCACGGGTTGAGGGAACAGGTAGATGGTCTCACACTTCTGAGGATCCTGTTCACATCCTCGGGCTGCGCAAGCTGAGAAGAATCTAAATGCACAGGCCAAGCAGGAGCTGAAGGCACTTCAACTGGAACTGCCAATGTGGAGTCCAAATCCTGCTGGATACAACTAGATTTTTATCTTGCAAACTGTCCCCAACATGAGGGCCCAGGTGTAATAAATTCTGCAACACTCCAAAATGCTCTGCTGACAAGCTCTCAGCAGACACAGTAGTGACAGAAAAGTCTGCTTTCTTCATTGCCCGCATTACCATTGAGTAGCTCTAGCCCATGTTCAGTCAGATTCTGCATGAACTCAGATTCCGCATGAGTTCAATCAGATTCCACAATCAGATTTCATGGTCGCTCAGGTCATCCCCCCAAGTGCTTCATTGCCAGCAGATCCTCTGAAAGCAAGAGACCAACTTGGCTTTGCAATTAGGGGCAGGATGCTCAGGAGTGATAATTTCGACTGCCCTGGCCATTTCCTCCTGCCAGAGGTCAATCAAGGAGTCCACAGGACCATCAGCAAAAGTGTCAGGAAAATCCCGCAGAGCCCTCTAGTATCCATCCCAATAGGTCACCCACCCTTGCAGAATTTAGGAGTCCCAATAAGTCTATGAATCATACCAGGTAATGATCTGATCATGACAACGAAGTCATCTTGCTGCCCAACCCTGTTCCTCACCATTGGCGTGATGCAGCCGCGCTGGCAGAGCGTGTTCTGCATCCAGTGGTGTGGTGGTGGGGAGATTGGACAGCCAGCAGGAGGTGAGTATTTTTGACATACCCCCCTGGTAGGCTGTCCAGTCGCCTATGTGTCTCCTTGGACATATGCCAGCCATTTTGTGAGGAGAGAGAGACTGAGGCAAAATAGTAGTAGCAGTGACCACAGTTTGTGTAAATGTAACAGTTCCGCTTCCATGTTCCTGACCTGACATGTTTTTCCTGTTCTCTTTTGAATTCTGCAGGCAAGGAAGGCGTTAATGATGATATTATTTTCTGATATTTCTTTCTCCCTGATCCCTCACATTCTCGTCACTTTGGGACTCAATGCATTTGTTTTTGTCCTTGCAATGTATGTGCCTGACATCAGAGATATATTTGGAGTAGTTGGTAAGGCTGGCTTCCCCCCCCCTCCTTAAAAGAAACCCTATTCATACATATATGTTTTAAATTCTGTATACACATGACTTGCTTTGAGTAAGGAATTTTTGTCCATTTTTTTAAGGTTCAACCACAGCAACCTGCTTGCTCTTTATATATCCTGGATTGTTTTATCTTAAGCTTAGCACAGAGGATTTAAGTTCACCACTGAAGGTTGGGGTAAGACATTGGTTTGAGTGCTGGCGTGTTTTGAAGCTCTAATGTGGAATGTTTTAGAGGATATGGGCACAAAGTGCCCTCTGACTCTTGCCATTTCAAAAGTCTGCTGGACATGAATTTTCCTGTTCTGTGATCAGACAGGCAGCCCAAATTGGGTTGCCTGATCCTACCTAACTTCCCCCGCACCAATGCAGCGGTGCCAGCACAGGCTACACGGCATCCCGTGGGGGAATTTAGCAGACTGGAGGTCTCCTCAGGGTAAGGGGACATTTGTCCTCCTGCCCCGCAGTAAGCCCCAGCCATTGCTATCGGGCAACTCAGACCTGCGCAAGCTAAATAGCTGACACAAGTCCGCGTTGCCCTGTGTCGGCAGATCAGGCCCGGCAAGAAGTATAGGATGCGCCACTACCAATCCCTTCCCCTCCTGGGCCTGATCCATCCACCCCTTGCCCCATCATAATCCTCCCCCTGCCCTGTTTTGCCTCCCGCGCCGGCTTACATGCTCTGGCGGGTGCTGCTCCTCGTGCTGGCATTGGAGGGAAGGCTTCCTTCCTGCAGGTGCGCCTGGACAGAATGCTGTCGCAACATGCTTTACAGCACATTTGCAGCAGCTATTGCTGGCTCTTGATCTCCATTTTGCCAAAAACAAACTGTTTCTTCTGTGCTCTCCTCCTGGCTACATGCCATGTGCCACAGTCAATGAATATGGTGTAACAATTTTGTGCCTGCACATTTTCCCATCCGCAGCTAATAGTAATGTCAGAGGGGCAGCTTGATCAGTGACACAGGATCAAAAAGTTACCATAGATCCCTCCTCCCATTGCACTGGAGTCCTGATCCAAAATTCTGTTTGAGATTGAAACTCCTGTTTTTCTCTGTCATATAATTCCCATGTATCACCTAGTTTGGCGCTCAGTCACTTGACTAATTAAAAGGAATGTAAATTGGTTTCTGCTGCTTAGAATTTATCTGTTTGTCCCAATCTTCTTCTTCTCAGGCGTGTGCCCTGCTTGTGTTTGGCTCCTTGAATTATTGTTTCAGTTTATCACTAATAATTTACAACTGGGTTCATCCATGAAAGAATTTCTCTACTGGAACTTCAAACCTAAGCGAAGATTTCGAGCAATGTCTTAAATAAAATTAGTTTGTCAAAGTTACTGCTTCTCAGAGCTATGAAAACCATGCTAAACTACACTGCAAATCCATTTTCTGTCGTCCTTTCCTTCCATAATCCTTCTGTTCTGCAAAGTTAGGCTAGACCAGACAATTAGAAAGATGCGTGGGTGCTACTAAAAACAACACCTCCACATCCCCTCCTCAATTCCCTGTAAGGTGTAATGAAACAAAATGTGTGACCTGGCATCGCCATGCTCCGGAATGTCTTTGTCCTGCAAGCAGCAGCCAGTCAAGGGGGTAGGGAGCCTGCGACACGACTTCACACGGTCTAGTTTCAGCCTTAGGTGCCTTAATGGTACTTGGTGGGATTACAGTGTGAAGAACATAAGTTTGTTTTTACAGAGCAAATGCATTTTGGGAACCATCCCTTGCAGGTCTGTGAGCAATTGTGCTTCTAGTCTCACAATGTGGAACGGTTCTGGCTGAAGTCCAATGGCGGTTTGTCTTTTGTGAACATCTGTGTGAAAATGGCTGCACCCTGGTGCACCTGCTACTGTCCGTCTCGCAGAAGCAGCCAGCAAAGCTTCCCCAGCTTCCGTACCCACAGACTACATAGATTTGCAAACTGAAACCAGGCTCAGTCTCGCTTTGATTGCCGCCTGCTGTCCGAGGCAATTTACAGTTCAGTGGCTCATTAAAAAATGACAGCGGCCCTGCCTGCCAGTGTATCCTTACTATGTGACTGAACAGTGAAATATGTATACCGTAGTTTTATACTTTGCGGCACTTGAAGATAAGATCAGGGGGCGATGTAAAATAGAACTCTCTTTCTTCCAAGTATATTGCGTAAAACGAAACCTCCATTTTCAGTAGGCAACATTCCTTTGCTGGCATCCCTTCATGCCATCTGCATTTTGCTGATCTGATACAGTCCCTCTGTGCAACTGCATCACCTCAGACTTGTGAACTACTTTTGCTGAAAAACAGTATATAAATATTCTTAATAATAATTCAAGTGTGCGTCAAAATGTAGGGGACAAGCCTGACGGCACCCATATACCTCACACACACTTCAAAAACCTGGACGTCAAGGAGAAGGGAGGACTGGGACCCCTCGCTTTGAGATGCCGTTTTCAAGTGGAGGATGTCGCTTCCTCTTTCAAACAAGCAACAGCGAACTGTCTGTATGATGCTGGGCTGGTTTTGTTACACTGGCTGAGCGAGGCTAATTACAGTGGACTAGCCAAACCTCATCTGTAGCTGTGTGTGATTTGGTAAACAAGAGCCTATTTCTCATCTCTTGCAAAATGAGGACTCTACCACTTCAGCGAATGAGTCAGAGGCCTGCCACTTCAAAGCAAAAGTAGCACGGACTGGGTTACGGGAGAGTCAGGCAGCCCTGGAGGAAGCAGTAAGGTGCTGAAGAAAGGCGCGCGTGGTCATACGGGTGGTCCCGTCAGCCTGACTGAACCTTGAAGCAAAACAAAGTTGGGGTAGGATTGCTCAGAGGCAGAAGGGTAACAACAACAACAACACTTAGCGTTAGAGAGGCTGAAGAGGCTGACTAGGCCCAGACTGGGGCGTAAGCTTTGCGGCTCGTAATACTTCAAAGAAGAGGCAGACATAAGAAGCCCCTGAATTCTTCCCCATTGCAAATTAAAATCTGAGCTGGATAATAGTTCCTAGTTTACCATCTGCCATGCCCCAAACCTGCCCCTCTCCTCTTGTCTGGACAGTGAGTGGGATGGTGGCAGCAGCGCTCTGGTAATGGTGGGGTGGTGGTGGTGGGGAGGGAGCTGCTTTGCTTCCTATACATGTATAGCTCCCTCCCCTCCGCAATCTGGCTCATGCAAGACTCTGGTGGCCCTTGGGAATTTTCTCAGGGACTACTTCAAGTTATATCAATATCATGCTTTAAGAGTTTACGGTGTTGAAATATACACGGTCTTAGTGATATTTGCAAGAACCCTATAAGGCTGGATCAGTATTACCCCCACCCCGTCTGCAAAATGAGGATGAGAGAACACGACTCTCACATACTCTTGTGTACTGAGTATTTTTTGGCCTTTTGGTTCTCAGCTCAATTCCAGAACCACTCTGCAATAATAACTACCAAACTCAGGATTTGGTAATAACTACCAAATTCAGTAGGGCAGGGGAATCTTGTTATTCCTGCTCTTACTTTGATTTCTCAGAACACTTAATGAACATGCTGGTCATAAATATGGGGGAAAGGTCTTTTTGAAATTTTATTTTTTACACCAGTTCTATTGTATTTCTGCCAAGGGGCGCCTCCATCCAGTTTAGTTTTGCTTTGAAAACTTCTGGGCAGGCCTGATATTATTCATGGAGTAGAAACAACAAAAACAAGAGTGTTAATTTTTTTCCCCCAAAGTTGTCCCAAAGGATGGTTTGTATTTAAACTGAGAGAGCCTTTCATCTCTCTTGCAAATGGTATCCTCAAAGGAAGCAAGCTTCTCTAGAAAATAAGAGCTTAACGTGAAATTATGAAATTAAACCTTCTACAGGAATGGCAGGAATGTAGAGTGGGGAGTTCCTCATTATTTCCAGATGGATGGATGGAGCTTAATCTTGGCGGAGAGCTTCCAAAAGCAGCGGTGCCTGTGGACGGCTCCTGCCTGTGTGCTTCCTGCCAATCGCACAAAGCTCTGGCTGTCCCAGGTCTGGCATGAGATGTTTTTATTCCAAGCCAGCTGACCTTTCGCAGCTCCCACCGACCCTGCGCTGTCTGCCAGACACTTTTCCCTAAACACTTAGGAGGTTTGTGATCCAGACATGGTCTAAACTATTGCTGAGATCTACCAAAGATTTGACAGGCCAGCTCAGATCAGTCCCACAGTGCAGCCTGGCCTGGCCTGGCCTGTCTGCTGTCCTCGCCACCAAAAAGGCCCTCTTGGCCCTAGCAGTCCATTGGTTTTCCCATGTTTCTTCATTGCTTTTTTTTACGGGCATCCCGAACTGTCGTCCTTGAGATCTTCAGGCATATGAGACGGCTGCTTTTCCAACTGAGCCAGGCCTCCTGCTGGGAAGGAAGGAAGGGGAAAGAAACAGAAGGGGCAGAGCACCTGCTTTGCACCCAGAAGGTCCCAGGTTCAGACCCTGGCAGCAGCTCCTCCAGGTAGGGCTGGAAAGACCCCTGCTTGAAGAACCTCTGGAGAGCCAATCAGCGTCAGCAGAGACATACTGAGCTAGATGGGCCAGTGGTTGATTCGGTATTTATTTTATTTTTTATTTTCTGTATTTATATCCCGCCTTTCTCATCATCAGATTTCTCATCAGATTTATTCAAGGCAGCTTTCATAGGCAGGCTATCTTTTAGACCTGATAAGGGTCTTTACAATATTGTTCTATTCCTATATAAAACCTTCCATGCTCGAGATGTTTTCCCTTCCGAGTGCAGCCCTCCTTCTGGCTTGTGCTTTGCACTTCCAAGCTTCACAGTTCACCGCAGTTCACCCTCCGACAGTTGTCTTAGATGTTCTCTCTCTAGCTGACTCCTCCGCATTCCACCCTCTCACGATGTCTTCTCAGTGTCTTTGCGAGGTTCGTCAGCAGCTTCCGTCTCCCATCCAAGTGGGAACCGAGGTCAACCCTGCTTAGCTTCTTCAGGCAGGGCACCAGCTCAAACCTCCAGGTATAAGAGAGCATCATCATTCGCATACGATGTTCAGCCAGCAGTTTGGATCAGGCTTGAAAATACTGCCGTAGGATCAGGGCCTGCCAGTCCACCAGGCCAACAAGCCCATTCACAGCGGGTGGTGGGTTGAGGCTGGAGCAGAGGGCATGGCGAGCTGATGCCCACCAGTTCTCTGTGGCAGTGGATGGAGCTGGCCTCCTTACTGGCCCTTCCTCCACACAGCTCTTTAAGCAAAGGAGGAAATACAGGCCATGCTGGTATCACCCCATGACTCGTCCCGTGCCCTGCTTTGTGTGAGGAGAGCGCTTGGGCGAAGGAGTCGAATTGCTGCGCTCAGAGGATCGGAACACAGCGATCCTGCCTGCGTCCCTGGCTCCTTCTTTTGCTCGGGCTCTTGACGCTAAACCGGAAATGCTGGAATTGCTCCCAGCGTGTGCGCCGTGTCCTGCTTTGATTCAAGAGCCCGGTGGTGGAAGGAGCAAGACCACTCTTTCCTCCACACAGCAGGAAACACCGTGCACTCTTGGAGCGACCCCAGCGTGCTTTGATTCAAGAAGGAAGGAGCCAGGTACGGGATGCAGGAGCTGGTGGAGTGGTAGTGATAGTGGGCTGCATCAGGAAGCCCAATAGCTTCAGCCAGCTGTGAGTGGGAGCATGAATGTACCTGTTCCGAAAAACCTGGCTCTGGTTAAAACTCTCGTTGTTACATTTTGCACTAGCAAAAGTTTCCAAACACACTTCAAAGAAAATGTTGCAGTAACCCAGCCTCGATGTAACGAAAGCCTGTGGCATCAAGGTCAAGTCCCATCATCTCTCCAGGAATGGTGAGGGCTAGAATGATCTATCATCACATCATATATGCACTATATGTATTATCCAAATCGTCTGTACATATATAATGATTCCATTCCAGCTGAAGTTTGTTTTCTTGTATGTTACAAGTTCTCCAAGAGGTTCTCTGCTTTGCAGGGGCCGGCTAGGTTGAGCTACTTTGTAAATCTGAAATGGAAGACAATTGCAGAGTCTCTTGGACTCATGACAAGTGGTCGTCAGCACCGCTTTTGTTTCCCAGGATCTCTTAATTCTCCAGATTTCGACGTTTAGTTATGCAGTAATGCTCAGCTGTCTTAGTCTGTAGGGTAGAGATTCTAAACAGAAAACAGATGGCAAAAATGCACCTTGTGCAAAAATGAAGACAGTGGTAAATCAGGGACTGTTTGTTGCTTTGTGCTCCAGGACCTGATGCAACATCCCTTTTCAAAAGTCACTGGAACAGAAGAGAAGTTGAACTCCTCAAAGGACTCTGTGTATTGGTGCTGTGAACTCTAGAAATTGGCTTGATCAATCAGGTCACAATGACACAGTGGAAATTAATGCAAGCAGAAAACAGTGAGAATTAGTGGAGGCCAGTGTGATTCAGCCCAGTGAAGCCTGGGAGACAGTGGTGGTCCGTCCTTGTGATCTGCATTGGTAGAGAAGAAATGTAACGGAAGGACGGAAGAACTGGAGCCCTTACCTGTGCCCATAAGGAAGGGCTCCTTGTTCTCTTCTAGAACGAAAGTGCTTGCATGACCCCAGGAGCAACTTGTACATGGGATGGGCTGTAGCTCAGAGCTAGGACACCTGCTGCCTTCATGCGTGCAGAAGGTCCTGGGTTCAATTCCTGCAGGGAAGGCTGGAAAAGCCCCCCTGCCTTAAACCTGGGGAGCCACTACCAGCCAGTCACATTACTGAGCTAGGTGGTTTAAGGGTCTGTCTGCCTCAACAGAAGGCAGCTTCTGGTGTTCCCCTGGTATCCTTGTAGCCACAGCGGCCCACTTCCCTCTCACCTCAGAGCCCAGCTACACATTCAGAAGTATGATTTGGTGGAGTCTTCCTGGGTTTGCTGCATTTCTGACTCTTTTTCCTTTGCCAACGTAGTCGTCATAACTTGGTTCCACTGGCCTCAGTGGGACTTACCTGCTCCATCTGGGGGTATGAAAGAACTTCTCCGGGATGATTGGCAAGCTTCTACCTGCTAGATGCAGCTAGTACCCAAAGTGAAATATTTTTGCCCTATCTGGTACTGCAGTCCTGTGTTAAGACAGATGGTAGAGGGTTAAGGGGGTCAAGACTATACCACTTCAGATGGCAGGATGGAAGAATACTCCCTCTTATTAAAAAGAAACAAACCACACATACACCCTCCTTGAGTGTAGAAACCTAGCACAAGGAACAGGCTGGGCTAGGAAGTTTCTTCTTGGTGTGCTAGTTTCTTACTTGCAGGCTTTTTTTTTACATGGGGGAAACATTCTAAGAATGGTGCCCCCCATGCGTAAAATGGCACTGCCCATTCTTCTGCGTCATTCATTCTGCAGCATAGGTAAAATTTGGGCCTTCTTTCTAACATGCTAGCTTTCCATATGCAGAGAACTTTCAATAAAATGGGTTCCAATGCAAATGAAATAGAACTGGAGTTAGTACTCCGAGTTGCCATCAGCAGAAGGCTCCTGTGGGCAGCTGCTGAGGGCCCAGGGCCTGGGGGGCCACTGCTGACCGCTGCCCTGGCTCCCTGGGTCCAGCCAGGCATCCTGCCAGCTTAGGTTGGCCTCCTCTTAAGTGGCAGCAGACACAGGTTTCTTCTGGTCTCAGCAAGTCAGCAGCAGGCACAGCGTTCTAGTGGGCATCTGCTTCCTGCCATGTTGTGTCCTCTATACAATGGTGCCCCAGGTCACTGGCGTCGACAGGGTGGTGCGATAGGTGTGGGGTGACCCTAATTTTAGGGGTGTCACCACGGCCATCCCCCCATCATGTTGGAGTTGCTTTTTTGTGTTCTTGCTTGCTTTGCTCACGAGAACACTCAAAAAAAGTGACTCCAAGTGGCCAAAAAAGGCTCCAGTGGCAGGAAGGGAGAGAAGCTCAGAAAGGATACAGTGGAGTTTGAAAAGGTGCACCTGAAAAGAGCGACCAGAATGATCCGTGGGCTGGAGCACCTCCCTTATGAGGAAAGGCTACAGCGTTTGGGGCTTTTCAGTCTAGAAAAAAGGTGCCTGAGGAGGGACATGATTGAGATGTATAACATTATGCATGGGATGGAGAGAGTGGATAGAGGGAAATTCTTCTCCCTCTCGCACAACACCAGGACCAGGGGACATGCACTAAAATTGAGTGGAGGGAGAGTTAGAACGGATAAAAGAAAATATTTCTTTACCCAGCGTGTAATTCATCTGTGGAACTCCTTGCCACAGGATGTGGTGATGGCACCTGGCCTGGATGCCTTTAAAAGGGGATTGGACAGATTTATGGAGGAAAATTCCATCACCGCTTATAAGCCATGATGGGGATAAGCAACCTCCTGGTTGTAGGAGTGGGTTTTCTTTGTGCCAGGTGCAAGGGAGTGGCGACTGAACACAGGTATCTTGTTGTCTGTGTGCTCCCTGAGGCATCTGGTGGGGCCACTGTGTGATACAGGAAGCTGGACTAGATGGGCTTTTGGCCCGATCCAGCAAGGCTCTTCTTATGTTCTTATGAGAGAGAGATGACACCCCCCGAGGCCGAGGGTGTCACCATTCCCCGCCTGCCGCGCCACCCAGGTGAGCTCACCCCCTTGGCACCTCTTCTTGTTTGTGGCCGGCTTCCCTGCCCAGCCGAAGATGCCAGAGTCGCTTCGCAAACATAAGAGCCACCAAGGGGGGGGGGTTTGAAACCGCGCCTCCACTGGCCACAAGTCAGAGGGTGAGTAGGTTGGGGCTGGGGGGAGGGCAACTAGGAGAGGGACTTTTCACCTTTTTCACCCACTTTTTAAAACTGTGGCAAGAAAAGCAGCAGTGCTTTGGAAAAGCAGGTGAAAAAGCTGGCAAAAAAAGAGCTTGGGCCGGGAGTGAAGGGGGAAGGGGGCCGCCTGCCTTTTCGCCGCTGTTTTTTAAGCTGAAGGGGGCTGGGAGTGACATCACATCAGGGGGTGATGTCACTTCTGTCACCGCTGCCCCAGGTAGCTGTGTTGGGATACTACATGGGGCACTGTGGGGAGAAAAATATGGCAGACAGACAGACAGCAACCAACCACCGGCTGGAATGCTGTTGCCACCTCATGCCTGCCAAGGATGAAAGCCCCGCCTCTGCCCCCACCAGTGCCCCCACACCGCCTGCCTCCCCCAATGCTGCCATCCCTGCACTTGCTCGCATGCCCCTTGGGTGAGGGGGAGGGCAGGTGGGCAGGCTTGCGAGCAAGTGCAGCCCCCCCCCAGTGAGTGCTGCTCCCCTGTGGGCATGGAGGGGAAAGAGAGCCCCCCTCCCCTTCCTTTTACTCCCCAGGGCTCGGCATGCAGCTTCCCTCCTCTTCGCTGCTGCTGCTGCTGCTGTTTGAAAAGATTAGGAGCAGCACCTATTGGGAAGCAGCACGTGGTGCTCTGGTTCACTTCAAACAGAAACGACACGGAAGAGGGAGAGAAGCTTTGCTCTGGTAAGTAGAGGGAAGGGGAGGGGACTCAGTGGCTTCTCCCTGCCTAGCTGGTGTTTCATGAGCACTGGATAGGTGAGAAGAAGCCATTTGGAGCTGCAGCATCTCTCCCTCCCTCCAGAGGGGTCTGCCGCTGCCGTGCCCCTCTTCCAACCTGCTCCCAGCAATCGGAAGAGGATTCTTGGAGCCCCAGTGGAGTGGCAGGCTGGAGAGGGCTGCAGACAGGCAGGTTTGGGGTTGGCCACTCACTGACCCTCCACTGTTTCAGGTCGCTTCATGGCAAGGCCTGCCCTGGCCACCATGGCCCACCTGATTAGGAGGGGTCCGCCAGAGGTCATCTTGCATGGCCAGCGCCAGAACAACGGCGGAGTCTGAGGAGCAGCTGCTCCGGGCGCTCTGCCAAGGAGGGTGTCATTTCCCACCCCCCGTGCAAGCTTCCAAATGGCGGCAGGAGGCTTGGCGCGGTGGGGAGAGTTGCAGCACGTGGAAAACACGTGCTGGGAAAAGCCCTCCTGCTCGCCTCCAGCCTCTTACCAGTACGTGGAGGCTCGCATCGGGCACTCCGATCCCAGAAGTGAGTGGGCAGTGACATCTTCGCCACTCACTTCCAGGTTCGGAGCGTGCAGGGCCCCCTGCATGCCCTTCAGTCGTGTGATGTCTCTGTGCATGGCTGTACGTAGCTCCCATTAGCAGCCTGGCAGTAGCTCTAGTCCGAACACTCTTCAAGGGCAGCCCCAGCTCAATTTCCAATCCTGCCTGGTGGCCTTTCCTTCGGAATATCACACTACATTTTGAGCCCAGCTTGCACAGCAGCCCAGAATACAGCCGGGCAGCTCTCAGCACCTGGTTTGCATTTAAAGCTCATTTGCACATGATGTCACTTTTTATTATCAGCCCAGAAAAGGTCGCAATGGGTCACTTGGGGAAGGCCTGCATTGTTGAGTCTCCACAGGGCCGCCCCTGATGCCTTCACCATCTGACTCGCGTTTCAGTTTTCTGGCATGATGTAATCTCAAGCACGAGATTTATAATAAACTGAACAGGGAGAGCTACTTGCCTGGCGGCTCTAATCAGCCTGCTTTTGTGGAACTACTTTTCTGGAAAACAGGACGGAAAATTGTAGCAAATGTCATGTAGCAAATCAAAGCCATGGGTAGTATATGGCCTGGAAGCTGGGTGGTTGCTTGCTTGAGGCCCCTGGAGAGAGGTGGGGAGTGGAAGCAGAGCCAAAGACAGGGGGCAGCGCAGTGGACAAGGTGGAGAGTACAGGATGGTTTCAGTCATGATCTGGGCTCCCTTCATCATGATGAGCATCAATTTGTGTGTGTGTGCGCGCATGCGCGCGTGTGTGTGTGTGTATTGATAGATAGATTAGATCAGGGGTTCTCAACCTTTGGAGGTCCGGGTACCCCCTGTCACGGTCCAATTTTCTGAAGTACCCCCTGCTAATTAACTGCTAATTAATTGGATTGATCAATTAATTAATTAGGTAATTAATCATTAAATAAAAAAGAACTAAAAAAATTTAAATGTGAAAAAATGTCTTATTTAACTCTGTGCATGTGAGTGAGTGAGTGAGTGACTGACAGGCAGACAGACAGACAGACAGACATGGATCTCTTTTTTTTCTCCAAGTCACCCTTCCCAAAATCAGCTCCTCCCTCCCCCACCTCCCCAAAGTACATTTTCCAAAGTACAAAAATAAGCCCACAACCAAAATCAGAGACAGAAGGGCTCGGAAAATAATTACAATTTAAAATCCATGTTAATTAACACTTAATTAGCTGCTGATGGGGCAGATAAGGGGCAGGGCTTGGCGTACCCCCAGCAAGAGGTCCGCGTTCCCCTAGGGGTACCCGTACCACAGGTTGAGAACCCCTGGATTAGATAGATTAGAGATACAGATATGCCAGGATGGTGTAGTGGTTCAGGAGTTGAATTTAGACCTGGAAGATCCAGGTTCAAATCCCCGCTCAGCCACGAAGCTTCCTGGGTGCCCTTGGGCCACTCACAATCTCTTAGCCTCACCTACCTCACAGGGCTGTTGTGAGGACAAAAGGAGGGAAGAAACCATGTAAACCACCCTGAGCTCATTGGAAAAAGGGCGGTATAAAAATGTGAAAAATAAAATAAAATAGCTGTGTCTTCTATTATCCCTCACTGCCATGTGTATCTGGAATGGCCTCAACAAAGATCTCTGTTTCTCTTCCTTCAGCTCCCCTCTTACCGTTTCTGTTCAGCCTTTTACGAAACACCGAGTCCTCCTCCCAGACACACCACACTGTTGGGGGAGAACATGACTGACAGCGCAAGCGCAGAACGACGGAGCGCCCTGCTGGGCGCTTTTCCGGAGTTCTGCCGGCAGAACGAAAGGATGAAGGCTCCGAATCGGCTCCGGTTCACAAGCTAAGTGGGAGAAAGCATACACACATGTAGATTACAGTAAAAAAGCCCATAAACCCCCGAAAAACCCCCGGGGGGGCGATTTTATTTATTTATTTATTTATTTCATTTTTTATTGGGGCGGCGAAATCTGGGCCCCCCCGGGGGGTGCAGGTTTGTCTCTGCCGAAGGCCACCCAGGGAGTCCATGGCAGAGGTGGGATTGAACTGGGGAGTCCCTGATGTGCAGCTTACTGCCCCTACCCCCCCCCCCCGCCACATCATAGCATGCAGCCGTGCAAACAAAGGATGTGCTACATGCAAGTGGGGGGGGGGGGGCGGCGGCGATCGGACAGCTTGCAGGAAGTAAGTAAGAATAGACAATGAATACAGAGCATCCAGCATAAGAACTGGCATGGGAACTCAGAATCAGACCAAAGGTCCCTCTAACCCAGCAGTCTGGTTACAGCAGCACCTAGAAAACACACAAGGAGGACGCGATGGACAGGGCCTCCGAGAGGGGGATTAAGGGGGTAATTTGTACCCGGGCCCAGGGTGAATGAAAAATGGGTCAAAAAGGGGGCCCTGGAGCAAGAAAGGGGGGCCCAGGAGCCAAATTCATATGTAGGGAAGGGGCCCAAAAGAAACTTTGTACCCCCTGATAAAATTCCTCTGAATGGCCCTGGTGATGAAGCACAGAATTAGGCATTGCTGCTTGTTGATCCCAGCGTCAGGTAGTCGGGTACACTGCCTCAGTACATGGAGGTACGATTCTTGCCAGCTATGGCTAATAGTTATAATGGAGCTGTCTGCTTGATAACTGTCTAACTCTAATCCATTTTAGTACATTTTAATCTCGCCTGTCCTCCAAGGAGCATAGGGTGGCATACACAGTTCCCTCCCACCCATGTTATCCTCTAAACAACAACCCTGTGAGGTAGGTGACTGGTTCAAGGGATTCATGACTTAATAGAGATTTGAACCCAAGAGTCCTCTGACAGTCTAACCACTAGACCACCCTGTCCCTCTTTCAAGGGTCACGTCCCCACAGATGCATAGGTTTGAATCCTCTCTTTGCCTGGACTTCCGAAGATGAGAGGGGCCTCCCTTCCACTAGCATGCAAACAGTTGGCCAGGGCAGGAGATACTTCAGGGACGCATCTAGGGTCAGCCGGTCCCACACTCTTGGGGAGGAGCAGGGAAAAAGGCTTCGCAGTGCAGCGTTGGCGCACCCCAGCCGATCCTCAGCAGCCAGAACACAGGTGGTCACATGTTTGCTCTGGCAGCTGCCAGCTGGTCTGCTCCGCAGAGATCAGCTGCTGCCTCTGATAAAGAAGCCCATGAATCTGACTCGTTCCGGGGGGGGGGGGGGAGCAGAGATGATGCTGAATTCTGACAACACTGGCAATCAACACCCAATGCAAGCATCCCCCTGCATGGGCCCATTCAGAAGCCCCATGCCTACAAGGACTCAGAAAGGATTCAGGTACCTAACCTGAGCTGCCGCCGCCCCCTCTAGGCTTGCCTGTCTGGGTCAAAACATGCCATATTCTCAGGGACAATTTGGACCCTGGAATAAATCCACAATGTTGTGGGTAGCTCAATGGAAACATCAACCCACCAAGTGGCAGCAAAGGGGGACATTTAGGAAAGGGTTGGCGGGTGGGACATGCAGAGGTCCCAGGTTGAATCCTTGGCAGCATCTCTAGGTAGGACTGGGAAAGACTCCTGTCTGAAACCCTGGAGAGCTGCTGCCTGTCAGTGCAGACAATACTGAGTTAAATGGACACATGGCCTGACTCAGGAGGCAGCAGCTTCCGCTGTGTTCAAAGGGGGGGGGGGATTTAGTTCCAGAGACAATTATTTACCAAAGGGCCAGAAAATAGGGACTGCCCCTGAGACAAGAGGAGTGTGTGTGTACACACTCTTTTTGTGCTTGTCTTGCTAAGATTGATATATTGTGGATAGGTTGAAAAGCCCCCCGAGACACGAGTTCTAGAAAAGTAGCCTCTGAGTACAAAGAGGGCGGATTCTCCCACCACACCCACAAGGAATCTGTCTCTGGGCACCAGCGCAGTTAACCTGCTGCTGACAATCACTTAGAGACATGCAAGTGTAAACTGAGTAATTATTTGGCAATTTACTGCTGTGGGTTTATGATTGTGGCAAATCACTGGGTGCTGAAAAGGCTTAGGCCTTGCGGAGAATAAGAATAGCATCTGCCATTCGGGCCAGCTGGGATCGTGTTACAAGAGCAAGTGGTCCTCTTGCACAATCCGGTCACCTGCTAGGATTAAGGCAGAAAATGTCCTCTCCTGCCCCATGGGCTGGCATTGCACAACCTAGGGGCATTCTGGAAGTCTTATATTTCCCCTCTGACATGTTTGGAATGGTGAGGGGCTAGACAGGTGACTTTGTCTTTAATTGGGCCATTGTTGAAGTGAAGTGCTGTTTTTGGGGTGCATGCTGCATTGCAGTTTGGGCACGCTGAACATACAGCCCCCTTAAGGAGAACGTCATCACCTACCTCCTCCCTCTCTGCCCCAGCCTAGGAGAAACCCTGCAGCAAGCCTGGGTCTTGCAGCCCTGCCAGGGAGCTGGACAGAAACCCAGTCTAATGAAGTGACGTTTCCAACACCTATGTGGAGCTGCAAGTGGTAGCCAGGGTTCAAGAGACACCACTACATGTCCCCACGGGGTCTCTTGAAATAACTACCATTTTTGTATCCTTTTGTAAAGTTCAGTCAGTTCACGTGATGCTCTACACTCCCTGTCCAGAGGAACAGGCATCCCAAACTTCAACAGTGGAGCAGAGGCATCACTACGGTTCGCGTCACCCGGTGCGAGAACTCATTGCGTCACCCCCATGCACCTCCTCCCAGTGGTGTCACTGGGTTAGTGTCACCCGGTGCGAAAACTCTTGGTGTCACCCCATTAATCATTAAGCCTGAATGTCAACTTGATGACATTCACACAACTGAATGTCCAGTATTAGCTCAGATACATGGAAATGAGACCTGACTCAGACTAACATCTTGTTGGTTCCATGCTGTGTCATAAGAACACCTCATTGGCTCTTGGAACAATCGCAGCCCAATCCTGCCTAGGACCGCTGTAGCATGCAAAACCACGCTGCACCAGATCCTATCCAGGATCGGGCCAATGCTGGTGTAACTGGAGGCCGCCTCAGGGGAAAGTGACATTCGTGTGTTTTCTTTTTCCAGTTTGATAGAATAACGTTTTGATAGAATAAAGATAATTGAACACGGTTTGTTTCATTACATTCTGCATGAAATTACCTTTCCAATTATATATAATTTTATGGTATTGTTCATAAATACAAATTTTCCAAAAGGTTTCCACAATTTTGGCCACTAGTGATGTCACCCCCCGAGGGTGTCACCAGGTGCGGTCCGCACCCCCCTAGTTATGCCACTGCAGTTGAGAAGGTGTCGGAAGGAGGGGTGGGAGCAAGAAGGGGGGCAAGGGAGGAATGAGAAGAAATGGAGCCCCTCATACTTCGGCTTCCTAGTAGTTGGGGAGGGGGTAACAGGGTACAGAGCTGGAGAAAGAGCCGGTGTGTGAATTCCCAATTTGCTGGAGGGCAGCCTGGAATGCTGCAAGTCTCTCTCCCCCCCCCCACGACATGACCACTTCATTCTGCCATGACTGTAATCTCTTCCCACCTGGCCCCTTTCACGAGTGGCACATGTCTTCTGGCCTCCTACAAAGTCTAATGTTCTTCACAAGCTCCCCTGTCATTTCCATCACCCTCAAGTTCTGCCTTCCTAGAGCCCCCTTTCTGCCTCTGTCGATCCCCAAGTAGATCTGGACCGGTAAACCCGAAGGTCATATCTCCTTGCATCTTTGAAATCAAGCACTCGAGTTCGTTGAATTCCTTGTGCCAAGCGATGGGTCCCATAAAGGTGAAGGAGGAAAGCGCCGCCCCAGCTGTGGTGGCTCTGGGTCACCACCCTATGCCAACGAAGCCCTCTCCCCCTCTCAGCTGAGAAAACGGGACAGTCTTGAGCCAGCCGTATGATTCGCTCACAATCAACAGGAAGCAGAATGCAGAGAACGCGCCTGGCATTGGCACCGGGCAGCCCATGACCTCATAGGTCTTGCCTGCCTTCGTGGTCCATGGGGCATTCCTGCCCCGTGTGGAATGAACAGGCTGTTTCTGCAGGGCGACCAACACCTGCTGAACCCAGATTCCCTGCATAGCTGCCAGCTGCATGGCTACAGCCCTCTTGTGGGCTCTTGACACACTTGCAAGCTGGCCCTTTCTTGGTTGCAGGGGTGACCAATTGCAAAGAGCCACAGGGCGCCTGTGTCTCTAGTCCTTGCCGAGAAGAGAAATGTCTCCTCTTCTCACTAGTGCAGGGCAAATGGCACTGCTTTAGACTGTCTCGTCTCCAAGATTTTCTGGAAGCATCCATAAGATACGTCACACACTTTTCAAGGCCTTGCTAAAGGTTCCTTCTGCCTGGGCAGAAGACCATAAGAGCCCTGCTGGGTCGTCAGACCTGACCAAGGTCCATCTAGTCAGGTGTCCCATTTCAACAGTGGCCAGCTAGATACTGTTGCGAAGCCCACAAGTAGGACATGAAGGCAATAGCCCTCCCCTGCTGCCCCCCCCCCCCGGGTAACATATTCAGAGATGTGATGTGATCATGGAGGTTCCGCATGACTAATGAGTGATAGATCCACCCTCAGTGAAAGTCACCAAATACCAACCTTGGTCAACATTTTCCTATCTGCTTCTCACCCTGTGATGTGCAGAAATCAGCAGGTTTCCACCAGAGGCAGATCAACACTGTCCCCTGCTAATGTCTGTATAGCAACAAGCTTCAGTTAGAGACACCTGGTGCTGCTGGTTTAAAAGCTGGCGATCCTAGATGTGTGTGTTGGCAAGTAGGAAACCCTCTCTGACTCTGGAGGGGCTGAAGCCACCTGCTTGATAGGCAGAAGACCCTCCCATGTTTAGTCCCTGGCATCTCCAGGTCGAAGGGCTGGGGAGGGCTGCTTCCGGTCCGTGTAGGCAATACTGAGCGACGTGGGTTGACTCCGCAGATGAGAAGACAGCTTCCCATGGAGAGCGGTTTGCCCCAGGAGCTGGCAGCTGCAGTGGCCAAGATTCCAAGGGGGTCATCCCACCCAGAGAGCTACTGCCACCATTGTCCTGGATGCCAGGCCCAGCCAGCTGTTTTAGAGCATAGCATAAGAACAGAAGAAGAGCCTTGCTGGATCAGGCCAAAGGCCCATCTAGTCCAGTTTCCTGTATCTCACAGTGGCCCCACCAGATGCCTCAGGGAGCACACAGCCAACACGATAACCCTGTTTCCTGTTGTCACTCCCTTGCACCTGGCACAGAGAAAGCCTACTTCTAAAGCCAGGAGGTTGCTTATGGCTTGTAACCTGTGATGGACTTTTCCTCCATGAACCTATCCAATCCCCTTTTAAAGGCATCTAGGCCAGGTGCCATCACCACATCCTGTGGCAAGGAGTTCCACAGATCAGATGAATTACACGCTGGGTAAATAAATATTTTCTTTTGTCTGTTCTAACTCTCCCTCCACTCAATTTTAATGCATGTCCCCTGGTTCTGGTGTTGTGCGAGAGGGAGAAGAATTTCTCTCTGTCCACTCTCTCCATCCCATGCATAATTTTATACGTCTCAATCATGTCCCCCCTCAGGTGCCTTTTTTCCAGACTGAAAAGCCCCAAACGCTGTAGCCTTTCCTCATAAGGGAGGTGCTCCAGCCCACGAATCATTCTGGTCGCTCTTTTCTGCACCTTTTCCAATTCAACTATTTCCTTTTTGAGGTGTGGTGACCAGAACTGGACACAATACTCCAGATGTGGCCTTACCATTGATTTGTACAAAGGCATAATGATATTGGCCGTTTTATTCTCAATCCCTTTTTTAATGATCCCGAGCATGGAATTGGCCTTCTTCACAGCCACCGCACACTGGGTCGACACTTTAATCAACCTGTCCACCAGCACCCCAAGATCTCTCTCCTGATCCGTCACAGACAGCTCAGTAGTAGTTTTGATCCACGACTACTACCTATCTTGTCTCTGTTTGATTTTCTTGACTGTGGACAGACCTGGAGGTTTTGACTCTCTGCTGATGCTTGGGGAGTTCATGCCATTCAGGCCGGACTGATCTCAGATGAACACCAGATGGCTTTTCAGGGGTGGGCTGGCTTTGCAGCGAGCAAGCGAGGGAGCGTGCTCTGGGCCTGTCCTCAGCAGCTGTTGGCTGAGAAACAGCAGGGATCTTCATGCCTTCAGAATGAGTCCTCGTTTTTCACATGTGGATTATCGACTCTCCAGTGATCTGCATACCTTGTTTTCTTTGTATTTCAGCCAACCCCATTGGCAGCTCCTCCCCCCCATTACAGCGACCTGGGTGCTGGAGACGATAGGCTGACAATAAACTGAGCTGCCTTCGATGGAATCAGACCTTAGTCCATCTAGCCCAGACAGAGTGGCCAGGTCTGTGCCTGTGCCTTTAAATAATTTGAGGCGGCAGAACAGGATGCGGTTGGCTGCATCTCCCGCCCACTACTGCCCTGTTGCCCCAGGAGCCTGGGATGGTCCTGCCTCGGCCCCTACATGGACCTGTGTGTGTGTGTGTGTGTGTGTGTGCGCACGCGCGCGCACGCGCATGTTCATGTTCATGCGCGCACGTGCACACACAAATTCACAGGAGAGACCAACTTCTTCAGTTGGTGCAGGAACTGAGGCAGGGGGCCCGTTGCCCAGGGCAAACTGCCCTGGTTGCCCCTCTGGGCACCCTTCTTTCCGACCTGCCTGGGAATGGCGTTGTAGCTTCCTGGTAAAGCACCTGCCTTACAGGCTGAATGTCCTCAGGCTCAACCCCTGGTAACTCTAGATAGGCTGGGGAAGGACTGTTCCCTGGAGAGTCAATGCAGACCAGGGGTTCTCAGTTAGTGGTACTAGTATCACCAGTGGTACTTCGGCTGACTGCTGGTGGTACTCGGACCACCAGACCACCTGAACTCTGACGCAGCACTTTTGGTGGCTTGTGTTCATTCCTGAGAGTCTCCTGCTTTTGGCCAAGCCTCTCGGGAACGCTGAGAAGGGTCCTCCCACCCGCCCAGAGCCTCCTACCTGTGTTTTCTGGCCTCCAAAAACCTGAAAGTAACTAGTGATGATGTCACCAGCAGTCACTAGTTCTGGTGGTACACAGCAGGAGAGTGGAGTCAGAAGTGGTCCTTGGCCAGGAAGGGGTTAAGAACCCCTGAGCGACCAGAGAGGAGGTCGTTGTTTCCAACTGTACATCCATCTCTGTGCTGCAGCAGGGTTCTGGCGGATGAAGAACTAGGCAGATGCAGGCACAGTCCCTGCACCTTCCTCCCCACACCTCACCAGCTCTCCTGCTTGAAGTATTCAGGACTGTGGTCCTGGATGCCCACAGAGACCTGCTGTGGTGTGAGGTTCTTGGGAAGCCCTGAGTCCTGAGTGAGACCAGAGGCGTATTTAGGGGGGGGCGGTGAGCCCCCGGGTGGTGGGGGCATCAAGCGGCGGGGGACACTTTTGCCGTGCCACTGCCAAATTTCGGTGGCGGCGCAGCATGAAAGCACCCCCCGTGCTTTTTGCGGCCGTTTGCAGGCTGCCCAGCACCTGGGAGGGTGGGAGGATTCGCCCTCCTGCTTTCTTGGGCTTCATGTGCCCCCAAAACGGCCAAAAATGTGGTGGGGGGGGATGACATCTCACGCACACCAGGGTGGCTTTTAATTGTAATAGTGGTCTCTTTTATTGTTTTTTAGATGTTGTTTTTATTAGTTTGACAGCCCGGTCCAGCCTAAGGCAACTGCGGTACAATTCAGGCACAATTGCAGCCCAAGTGCTTTAGGCCCGAGTTGTGCCTGAATTGTGCCTGAGTTGGGCTGCAATTGGGACTGAATTGGGTTCAGGCACAATTCAGGCACAACTGCACAATTCAGGCACAATTGCAGCCTAAAAGTGGGCGTGTCGGGGGCGTGTCGGGGGTGTGACGGGGGCGGTTACGAAATTTGGTCCGGTTCCAGACATTGGCAACCCCCTGACACGCCCCCTCGAGCCCAACTCAGGCCCAAAATTTGGGCCAGCAAAAAGGGTGGACCCAAATGTGAGGAGACCCATAGGATCCATTTTACCTTACCTACACCAGCCCTCTCCTGAAAAGTTCTAACACCCTGGGCCCGAGTTGGGACTGAGTTGGGACCGAACAGGTGTGGCCGAACTCTGGACATGGACCCAAATAGTTACCCTATCAGCACCCAGCCCCACCCAGCCTCTCTCCCACAAAAGCCCAGCCCCAGCCCTCCACTCACTCTCTCTCTCTCTCTCTCTGAGCACGTGGCGTGGGGTTCTGTCCCCCAGCAGCCACAAAGTGGGACTTTGAAAATTTTCTAACACCTCTCTTCTCTTCTCCTCTCTGCCCCCCTCTAGGGCAGAGAGGGCTGTTCTGCCTGTGGCCAAACTGTTTACTCCTGTGCCTGGGCAGCTCTCTCCATGCAAGTGTTTGCTAACCCATGTCTTTCTCCCAGCCCCTCTCCCCCCCCACAGGCAACAACACCAGCAGGTAAGTGCAGGTAAGTGCAGGGGTTGTGCAGACATGTGGTCTGACTTCTGCCTCTTTGCATAGAGAAATATAGGTAGGATACATGCCTCTTTACCAATGTGTTGTCTCATAGCTGCCTGCAATGCCTGCCATGATATGCCTCTTTACCAATGTGTTGTCTCATAGCTGCCTGCAATGCCTGCCATGATATGCCTCTCTACCAATGTGTTGTCTCATAGCTGCCTGCAATGCCTGCCATGATATGCCTCTCTACCAATGTGTTGTCTCATAGCTGCCTGCAATGCCTGCCATGATATGCCTCTTTACCAATGTGTTGTCTCATAGCTGCCTGCAATGCCTGCCATGATATGCCTCTCTACCAATGTCTTGTCTCATAGCTGCCTGTATTAATGTGAGCACACAATGCCATGAGTGTGGAACTGTAACCCTTATGTAGACACCAGCTGTTCCCCCCCCCTCTTTTCTCCACAGGGTCTACTGACAGGTCAGTATTGCTAGGATTGCCATGGTTGTGACCCCCAAGTTGTGTTGTTGTCTCTCTCTGTGACCCCTTTCCCTTACAGGATCATGCTCACCTTACACCCAGGGAAGGAGCGCAGACCAGGCTATGTGTCTCACACTACTCAGCTGTGTTTGATTTCTCTCCCTACAGGCCTTTGCAACCGGCACACTGGCATTCCTTCAATGGGGAGTGCTACCACACACCAGCTGCCATGGAACACCCCCCAAGGTGGTCATCCCCCCAGGAATGCCCACTACCACTGACCGTCTGGGGAGCACCCCTCGGCCTGCAGTCTGGTTGCCCTATGGTCGTCTGCCTCGATGCTGCCAGAGGTCTGGGAGCCTGCCCTGCAACCCTCCTCAGCTGCTGCTGCTGCTCCACCTCCCTGGCTGCCTACTTGCTGTCCCTCCCCTTTCTATGGAGCAGGCTGTGGTTCCACAGGGGAAGAGCCTGCGTCTCCAGGCACGCCTGCTGCTGCTGCTACGTTCTGAGTGGCTGCTGTGCCTACCCCCTGGCAGCCTCGCCTGGCCATCTCTGCCAATGTTCCAGAACAATAAAGATGCCCCTTGGGCAAAGACCCCTTGAACAACATGACCCCAATGTTGCACACGCACTGCCCCACGCACACAGAGACAGCGCCCAGCACACAAGGCCCTGCATGAATCCCAGCCAGGGCCTGCCACAGCCAGCCCAGGGAGAACACAGCAGGGGGGCTGCCAGACCCTCAGGGCTCAGAGGGGAGTTGGGGGGCCTCTCAGGCAGGCAACCACTGACAGGCGACGTGGCGCACGTCCGCCACGTCCGTGAAGAGCCCTTTCATCAACCGGGGCTCTCACCCACTCTCGGTCCACCCGTCAACGGCGTCTGTTTCCGCCCGTCAACGGCGTCCATTTCTGCCCTCGGTCCGCCCGTCAACGGCGTCCGTTTCCGCCCGTCAACGGCGTCCATTTCTGCCCTCGGTCCGCCCGTCAACGGCGTCCGTTTCCGCCCGTCAACGGCGTCCGTTTCCGCCCATCAACGGCGTCCGTTACCGCCGTCGGTCCATCTGCATGAGAGGCGCCCGTTCCTGCATTGCCTCCATCTGCGAAGTGACCCCTGTGTCCCTATTGGTCTCGGCAGACCCCTCTCCCTGTATCCCTCTCCCACCAGCCTTGTTGTCTGTCTGTTTCTGACCCACCCGTGCCCCTCCCCAGCACCCCCTGTCTGTGTGCCTGCCTCCCCTCCCACTCCCTGATGATGGACGCTGGCATCCCCCACCCCGCCAGAGCGCCTGCCGCGAGGCGCCGACGTTGCCCCATCTGGGGGTGTGATGAGCTGCGTGAGCCCTTCCCGCTCGCAGCAGACAAGCCCGAGGCATCTCTCGGTCTTGGCCGGGGCACGGAGCAGAAGTCATGCCGGGATGCCTTCTTTGTGGGCATAGCCACGGCCCTGGAGGCCCAGGGCTTCAGGCAGTGGACGGGCATGTCCTGGCAGAGGCGGTTCCAGACTTCATGAGACCCCCCTTGTGTGTGACGTTCCCCCCCTCCCCCCCATGACTCCCACGTGCAGCCTCAACATGGCTTGGGGGTGGCATCGCCTTCTGCAGGAGGGAGGGCAGTGGCACTCCCCCCTGCGGCAGGTGGCTAATGCCCAGGGTGCCCTGGGGCAGCTGGCACTGGCACAACCTCTGCCCTTCCGCTGACTGTCGCACGCCCAGTGCCTGCAGGCCCACCTGTGGCTGCCCCTCTGCTTCGAACGCTGCAGCAGCTGTGGTAGGTGCACACAGATGAGCTGAGGAGGGGGCTCTTCGCTTCCACAAGACTGACAGCTCCCCACAGGGGCCTGCCTGCCTCTGCGGTAAGTTTTGCCTCGATCCTGGCCCACTGCTGTAGCCTCCAGCCTAACTCAGGCACAGTTGCAGCCTAACTCGGTCCTAGTTTGGGCCCCAATTGGGCCACACTTGGGCCTCAACTGTGCCTGAGTTAGGCTGGACTGGGCCCTTAGTTAACTGTTTTTATTGTTGTTTTTAAAGTGATCATTTTTTATATTTGTATTTTCTGTTGTAAGCCGCCTTGGGTCCCTTTGGGGAGAAAGGCGAGGTAAAAATATTGTAAATAAAATAAATAAATAAATAAATCACATGGGGATGTTGCGTTGACGCCCCCATGGGGGGTGTAGCGACCGACGCCTCTGAGTGAGACAATCTCACTTCCTTGATCTTCGTGCTAAATCAGAGCACACGGCTCAGAGCTGCAACATTTTTTGCTTCAGACTGGAGAGAGACAGTTTGCACTTGTAGTAGTTAAGGCTGCAGCACTGATTGGCTGAGCTGGTGTGGTAGCATGGACTACATTCCCATACATTCTGGCCCGCTCACTTAGGTCATCTGAGGGGGCTCTCCTGCGAGTGCCACCTCTATCGCAAGTTAGGGGAGTGGCAACACGTGGGCGAGCCTCACTGGCGTCACTGGAGCGTGGCGGGGGGATGGGCCGCCAGGGGGTGACGCGCGTCATGGGGTGACGCGCGCACCCCCTCGCGCGTCACGTCGCCCTCCGGACGCTCCGAGGCCGGCCCGGGAGCCGGCCTCGGAGCGTCCGACCCCGTCGACGCTCCAGGGCCTTCTGAAGGCCGAGGCAGCGCGTCAATCCGGGTATTTCCCGGATTTTCGCGCATGCCCAGACCCGTTTTGAGGGCAAAAAGCCCTCAAAACGGGTCTGCGCATGCGCGAAAATCCGGAAAATACCCGGATTGACGCGCTGCCTGGGCCTTCTTTCAGAAGGCCCTGGAGTGCCGAAGGGTTCGGATGCTCCGAGGCCGGCTCCCGGGCCGGCCTCAGAGCGTCCGGAGGGGGCGACGTGATGCGGGGGGGGGGGAGCCGGGTGGCCCCCTCCCCCCGCGCCTATAACGTCGCGCCCCTAGGGGGGGTGACGCGTGTCCCCGCACTAGGGTGACGCGCGTCTAGTGACGCCCCTGGCGAGCCTTCTCTGCTGTGGCGCCACAACTGTGGAACTCCCTGCCAGGGGATCTGAGAACCACCCCCTCCCTCATGACTTTTCGGCGAGGGCTCAAAACATTTTTGTTTCGTCTAGCGTTTGGGTGATGGGTCGTGGTCTGCCTCCTGTGTCTCAAGATGCTCTGCCAAGCTGCTTCTCTGCTCCATACTGTCGCCCCCTCCCCTAGTGGATTTTATTTTTTTTAAATTTGTGTATGGTTATGTATTGTTTAAATTTATTTTATGTATTATTTTAAATTATGTATTTTAACCTTTGTTGTAAGCCGCCTTGGGCATTTGCCTTTCGGCATAGGAAAAGGCGGGATATAATTTTTTTTAAATAAATAAAAACAAATATGCATTTGCTGAGGGAACTAAAGAGTCCAACTTCTGTGTGGGAAGGGAAGGTTGTCCGTCTGGCTGAGATTAAAACATTTCACAGGGGGAAGGAAGAGGACTGGGTTCCCAAGGTATAGGGAAGCGGAAGGCAGAACTACATGTTACTTCAGTAAACAGCATTCTAAAAACACCATGTTTGCTGAGGTAATGTGAATGGGAAGCATGGGACACATGTGGGGAGAATTGCTCGGTGGGAGGAGAAGATCGTTAGCCCTTCTGGATTTGCTGATTCTCCCCTGAAAATGCTCCCTTGAGGCCATTCCGCCTTCCCCCTGCCAGCTTACTTCCATGCATGAATTCCATCCAGGGGAAAAACAGGCTAAAACAATGCAGCAAACATTTGGCGGCAGGATGAGGCTGCAGCCCATGGGTGACGACGCCTCTCTCTCGCCACCTGCAGTGCTCTAAAAGAACGAAGACGATAAAATACCGATGGTCTGCCTTGGTCATCTTCTTCCAAATCCCCTTTGGCTTACCCCAAGCCATGAACCCTAACAGATGGTGCACACCTTGTCATTGTCACAATGGATCGAGACTGCTGTGGTTTAACTCCAGGTTAGTCGATGCCTGCAGAAAACATGCTCCTCGCTCTGAGACAGATGCTTCTTAAAAAAGAGACAGGTGATGTTCCCTGGTTTTCTTGGAGCAATAAAATTTTACACACACACACACACACACACACACACACACACACACACACACACACACACATCCCAGCCATGATGACCGATAGCTTCTGCAAGCCAATGATTGATTTCCACAGCTGAAAAACAGGATTCCAGCCCTGTTTTGCCACAGGAGAGAGCTGTGTGATGGATGAGTTCGTTCAAGGATTACGCTATAGATAGAGTTGTCAACAGCATGAGTTGTTTTTGCTCCCCTGCATCTGTGGAGATAACACAAAGCCGGGCCAATTAATTGTGGTTTCCTAGTGGCATCTGGCTATCAGGCCTCCCTCCTTTCAAGCTCATCCATAGGTTGTAAAGTTAACACCAGCCAGGCTCCATAGGAAATGGAGCCTGTGCTGTCTCTCTGCTTTCCAGTCGCCAGTCAGGAGTGTGTGTGTGTGTGTGTGTGTGTGTGTGTGTGTGTGTGTGTGTGTGTGTGGCAGGGGGGGGTCTACCGTAGTGGAGTGGAGAGGGGGGGGGCTGCAGCTCAGTGGCTGAGCATCTGCTCTGCTGCATTCGGAACACCCCAGTTTCAGACTCCAGGTAGGTCAGAGAAAAAATCCTGCTCGAAAACCTGGAGAGTTGCTGCCAGTCAGTGTTACTAGCTGGACTGAGGGTCTGACTGGCTCATATTAGGCAGCAGATACCGAAGCACGTGGGGAGGGACGGCTTCATATCTTTCCGCCTTGCCATTTTCCCCCTTTTAAATCGCGTCTCCCCAAAGCTGCTTTTCCTCTCAGTGGGAAAAAGATACAGGTTCCTTTCTCTTTTCCAAGCAAGAAGGAAAAGCACCACAGGAAAGGGTTGAATGGAAAAAGAGTCGAAGGGAAAGGGTTAAGCATCCTCCCTCTCCCCCCTCCCCCCGCCGGCCTGTCTTGAATATGCAGCCTCCCCTGTCTGCTTCTGTTTTTATTTTTAAGAAGAAGGGCAGAGACAGTGACTTCTTGATGTGAGTGACATAACTGTCAACTCTGGCCCTGAAAACTAAGGTCTTCACCTTTTATTTCCTGGCCTTTCTCTGAGGCAGCCGCACTTTATCAGAAGTATTTTTAACTCAGGTTTCCCTCCATAAGTGCTCAAAGCAGTTATAGTTTCAGAGCTTAAGCCCCCCCCCCCAAAAAAAACCCAAAATAAAATTAAGCCAATACAAACAGACAAATACAAAACCAAAAACAGCATTGGAATCTGTGGCAGTCAAATGAGCAAACCTGATGTCATTGAAGCAAAAACCTGGAGAATAAAGTACACATGAAACTAAGACACTGGAGAGACACATGAAACTGCTGCCTGCTGAGTCAGATCTTTCATCCAGCCATACCAGTATTAAGTACTCTGACTGGCAACAACTCTCCACAGATTAAACCTGGCACCTTGTGTGAAGACTTTGACTCCATCGTTTAGACTCGACCTTCAACACAAACAAAGCCCAACTACATGTAGTGGCATTTGAGTGCAGTGTGCACCTCACCCTTGTTCCTCTGGTCTCTCCACTCTCTGCCTCGGCTAAATTTAGACTGCAAACTGCTTGAAGCAGGGACTTGACTTTTGCATTTGTTGCGCTACAAAAATCCATTTACACTTCAAGAATGGGTGGACAGGTCAACTGGAGTTGTTTCTACATTATTATATATATATACACAGCATAATGTATAACTAGTATAAGAGGTTATACTTCGTTAACTAACTTTTTATAGAGAACCCATACAATGACACTGCCAGCCAACTGCATTCCAGTGTTTTCTGGCCTCCCATCCTCTTTCAACCTGACTTCTGCTTTTTTTTTTTTAACTTAACATGTAATTAGAGTGCCAGTCTATCCATTGTTGTGAGGCCAATTGCTACTGAGGCTTTTAAGAGCTACTGTGCCTTTTGTTAGAAGCTTTCTTTTCTGCAAGGAATAGATTTCCCTGCCTCTGAATTGCCCTTTAAAGCCCCCATGATAGTCAGTTCTTTCCTGTTGGGGACTTTAATAATAATTACTGGTTTCCTCTCTGTCTCTTTTCTTGGATAGCAAAATATCTCTAGTTTGCAATAAAAGAAAGCAAGGAATAAAATAATGAGAGGAAACCAGTAATTAAAGCCAGTGGCAGCATGATGACCCAAAATACTGCGCAGTTCCACTTCAGGTCTGCCACCTCTGCACAATTTAAAAAACACACACACAACAGCAACCACTTTCCGTGCTTGTCCATGGTTTCTTCAGTTGCAGAAGTGCAGAACTTCTGGTCTGATTTAAAGGGACCACATGAATGAAGGTGCTCCTTCATTTATGTGGTCCCTGTGGATCAAACCAGAAAAATGCAAGAGCAAGGTAAGGAGGCAGGTGATCCACTTTCTGCTCCCTTTTAGTGGGTGGAAAGCAGATCAGTGCAGGTTGTATCCACGGCAGGCGGGAGAGAGGCAGTGGCAGTGGACGTGGCAGTAGACGTGGCAGACTTCCTCGCAGGTTTTGAGCTGTTAGCAGCTGCAGACACAACTAGGTAAAGGTGACCCCTGACAATTAAGTCCAGTCGTGTCCGACTCTAGGGTGTGGTGCTCATCCCCATTTCAAAGCCGAAGAGCCAGCGTTGTCCGAAGACGCCTCCGTGGTCATGTGGCCGGCATGACTCTCCTTGCCGCAGCGCGTAGCATGCGGCTGGAACACGGAGCGCTGTTTACCTTCCTGCAAGCGGTACCTATTTATCTACTCGCATTAACATGCTTTGGAACTACTAGGTTGGCAGGAGCTGGCCAAGCAACGAGAGCTCACCCTGTCGCGGATTCGAACTGCCGACCTTTCGATCGACAGCTCATGGTTCAGCGGTTTAACCCACTTGGTTAACTTGGCCACCACTTGGCCACCAAATAACTTTCTGAGCAGTATCTTAAACATAGTTCTTCCATATACAATGGGCTGAATCTTGACTTATGGGAGCAGAAGAAAGTTAGCACAATGGGATTTCCCCATCCCCTCTCCATCATTGGGTCCTCAGGCTGCCTGTGCCGGCACCCTCCTGGGCTTAGTCGAACCCTTCTTCCTTTGTGGGATACACTCCTGCTAGGCCTCTATTAGGTAAAGGTGACCCCTGACAATTAAGTCCAGTCCAGTTCAGCAGTTGAACCCACTGTGCCACCCGCTGGCCTTCAACTACTTTAACTTTACTTCAACAGACACAACTACTCGCATGCAATTCACCCTGCAGATCAGTTCAAAGATGAACCAGCAACATGTAAGGGACAGAAATTCAGATTCATTTTCATTCGAAAGCTTTCATGGCCAGCAGATATAGTTAGAGAAACAGGTAGTACGGGTAACGGGTAACGCAGCCATATCTATGTAAAAAACACAGCAATCCGACTGAGGTTTAAAAACAATGACTATTTTATCTGGGTTTAACGATGTATTATAAGATGCCATATTCTGCAAAGAAGAACAACATCAATGTACGTGAGACTTAATTCCCACTGATCTAAACCAGTCCTAAGCTAGCTTTTCTGTAGAGCTGCCCTCGACTTATCCAAATTTATTTTTTTTATTTGTTTACAGTATTTTTTTATCCCGCCTTTGACCTCCTCCTGACCTGATTAAAGCTCCTCCTGACCTGCAGGTGAACTGACTAATGAAGGCCCAATGCACCAGCAATGCCAGGGCCACTCTTAACAGAAATCAAGCAGAGGCAGACGCTGCAAAGAGGAAGCTTCTAATTCAAGTTGCAGGGGTCCTTTGCTCAGTCATACTTCTGAGTAAGTATCATAGAAGGCCATGAGGAAGGGAGTTACTGGATAATATGGAATGATATTAAGTGCTGTGACATTGTGGAACCATTTCCATTCTGCTTCCAGCTGATTATGGAAGAGCAACACCTCAACAGTGCTAGTATCGAACCCAGCTTGGTGAAAAGTTTCTGCGGTCGGTTTGCCACTTTCACCCTCTGAGAGGTCTCCATATCTTTAAAATTGACATTAGAAGGAACCCTTTCACGTGGTTCAGCTTGTTTCATCCTACAGCTGCAGTATGGAGGAAGCTGCACCCGGACTCTCTGCTCCAGCTCTCGGAGGTACAGAACAGAAGGGGCCTCTCTGGGGTTGGGCTGAGCTGAGCTGAGCAAGCTGTCTTTGAAAACTGTTCCTCAGGCCTCTGCAAGCAAGTCAGGGGTGGTAAAAAGGGATTAGGAATCTGATAATGAAACCAAATCTGCATTCCCTTCTCCTGACTGCAAGGGACCAGACTCATCAATCACCGTGCAGGAGAACAAGAGATACTCTCTTTCAGAGACCAAATAAAAACACTGATAGAGTTAAATCCCCTGTAGTCTTTTACATGGTTCTGCTGATTAACAACAGAGAGGCCTCATTGTCTGAGAAGGGCAACGGAAAGGATGCCACTAAATTTTAAAACTGGTTCACTCCACCAAACTGATTTACTGCTCAGACCAAGAGCACTCTGGTTTCCCATCCATCACCATCATCATCACCACCACCTCTCCCCCGCTGCTTCCAAGGGCTGAAACTGACATGGAGAAGTCTGGTCAGATCCGATGCAGAGCACCTGCATAGGCTGAGGGGGTTAAAAGGAGTCTCCCCATATAAGCTGAGTGCCCCCCAGGTTTTCAAAGTTTCCCAAACCATTGAGTCATCAAGGGATTGACTGGCAATATGCTGCTTTGTTTGCTGTTTAATATCCCCCATGCTGTTTAATATCTATATGAAGCCGCTGGGAGAGGTCATCCGGGGGTTTGGGGTAGGGAGTCATCAGTATGCGGATGACACCCAGCTCTTTCTCTCCGTTCCACCCGACTCCAAGGAGGCGGTCGATGTCCTGAATCGTTGTCTGGAGGCAGTTGGGAGCTGGATGGGGGCAAATAAGCTGAAATTAAATCCTGATAAGACAGAGGTTCTTCTGGTCCAGAAGTCTACGACTCAGGTATTGGATCATTGTCCTGCTCTGAATGGGGTTGCACTCCCTCTGAAGGAGCAGGTCCACAGCTTGGGGGTTCTCCTGGACGCGCAGCTGCTCCTGGATTCCCAGGTGGCGGCAGTGGCCAGGGGGGCTTTTGCCCAGCTTCGACTGGTGAGCCAGCTGCGACCGTACTTGGATCGTGCAGACCTGGCCACAGTGACCCATGCCCTAGTGACATCTAGACTAGATTACTGCAATGCACTCTGCGTGGGGCTGCCTTTGAAGACTGTTCGGAAACTGCAACTAGTGCAGAATGCGGCGGCCCGGGTGGTTGCCGGGGCCTGTCAGTTCGACTCAGTCGGACCGTTGCTTCGGCGGCTACACTGGCTGCCGGTTCGTTTCCGGGCACAATTCAAAGTGCTAGTTTTGACTTTTACAGCCCTACACGGCTCGGGTCCAGGGCGTTTGAGGGACCGCCTCCTTCCCTATAATCCGACCCGTACTCTGAGGTCATCAGGGGGGCCCCTGTTAACCGTGCCGCCATTGACGGAGGTGAGGGGGATGGCGGCGCGGAATAGGGCCTTCTCGACAGTGGTGCCTCAATTATGGAATTCCCTCCCCCTGGAATTAAGAACGGCTCCCTCTTTAGAGACCTTTTTGCGGAGCTTTAAGACGTTTTTATTTAGGTTAGCTTTCGATGTCTGACATGGTGGGCTGGCTTTTTAACAAATGGCTTTTAACCAATGTAAATATAGGTGACCCACTGGGGTTGTTTGTTTTAATTGTTTTAATGATTTGTTTTTAATTATTTTAATGTATATACGTATTTTAATGTTTTTTGTAAGCCGCCTTGAGTGCCCTTGCTGGGAGAAAGGCTGGATATAAACCCTTTAAATAAAATAAATAAATAAATATTCGGAGACAATATACCTAAAGAACACCAGTCACCAGATCTGGGGCAAGGCCAGCTTGCAAGCTTTGTGGCTGCTTGCAAGCTTTGTGGAGGCATCTGGCTGGCAGTGGCTTCTGTTGAGAAATGTGGGTGCTGGACTAGAGAGATTCTTTGGTTGCACCAGCAACCATTGCACCATTTACACCATTTTTATGGGCTTTGGCTATTTATTCAAACCCCAGTTTACCTTTCGAAAAAGAGAGACCATCAGAACTTTGAGACTGCTTCAGACTTGTTGCGTCATGTGATGGCCTTTATAGCACTGGGCCGCAGACAGCCACAAAGGGAGTGCGAGTCCTCAGGATTTGGGCCTGAGTTTGGGCGGAGCACCGGGGAAGACCCCTGTCCTGAAGAGGCTCGGTCAGTCCTGGTCCAAATACAAGGCCAGCACTACCCCTGAGCGAGCACTCTTACAGTTTCAATACACTCCTAAACAAGGAGACACTCCTGAACAAGGAGAAAGGTAGACTGCCACCAGCTGGGGAGGTTCCTTGACACATCCAGTTCCCAGCTCCCGGAAGGCCGCAGGTAAATGTTGTGCAACTGAACTCCCTGATCAAGGGAGGCAGTGACACAAAGCAAAAGTTACGGTAGCGTGTGGCTCCCCAGCGCACAAGGCTTCAAGGATTTAGCCTGTCTGGTTCTAAGAAAATCACACCAAGGTAAAATATAGATGTTTTTTATTTAAGACTATGCAAAAACAAGTATAGAAGCATATAAGGCAGTAAATACTGCAACAAACAAAGAAGGCTTAACATACATGACATAAGGTTACAGGCTAAAAATAATAAATCTAAAGCTCCTAACATCTAGACTTATTCCCTAGGCACTCACCAAGACATAAAGAGTTCCCCTTCACCCCATCAGGGATGCCGGGCCAGCTTAGCCGATGTCAGGGCTAAGCGGTGGGCATCAGGAGCGTGCAAGACAGGTGAGACTGACTCCAACAAAGAAGTTAGAGATTTGACTAAAATGGTTCCCTCAAGGGGATAGTTAAATAGACTTTTTGGGGTCAGATGATTGACATGAGTGAATTACCCAATGAGATGCAGATGCGCACCGTACCTTCGAGAAGATGACTTCATATTACACATGCCCCCTCCCAACTGGAGAAGGGAATAACAGGTGCAAATTATAATGAGGAGAAGACATTGTAATCTCGTTTCCATGTAGATAAGACACTAACAAGCAGTGCTAACTCGAAGCACAGCATAGCTCCAAGGACGTTGGCTAATGTCCAAACACCAGGGCTCTGAGCAGACTAGCACAATTCCTGTCCAAGATGGAGTCAGAACCAAACTTAGATTTTTACTTTCTTGACCACTCCCCCCCCGGAGGGGCAGTGCAGAAGCTGAAACATGTGTGCAGGCCATCGTCTGGCTCTGCGAAGTCTGAGTTGTTGTTGTTGTTCAGTCGTTAAGTCGTGTCCGACCCTTCATGATCCCATGAACCATATCCCGCCAGGCCTTCCTGTCCTCCACTATCTTCCTGAGTTCGCTCATTTTCATGTTTGTTGCATCGGTGATGCTGTCTAACCATCTCATCCTTTGCCTTCCCCTTCTCCTTTTGCCTTCAATCTTTCCCAGCATCAGAGTCTTCTCCAGAGAGTCCTCTCTTCGCATTAGGTGGCCAAAATATTTGAGCTTCAGCCTCAGTACCTGTCCTTCCAGGGAGCAGTCAGGGTTGATTTCATTTAGGATTGACTGATTTGATCTCCTTGCAGTCCAAGGGACTCTCAGGAGTCTTCTCCAGCACCACAGTTCGAAAGCATCTATTCTTCGGCGCTCAGCCTTCCTTATGGTCCAACTCTCGCAACCATACATTGCTACTGGGAACACCATCGCCCTGACTATACGAACGTTTGTTGGCATGGTGATATCTCTGCTTTTTATTATGCTGTCTAAGTTTGCCATAGCATTCCTTCCAAGGAGTAAGTCTGAGTAAAGGAGTTTAAAACGAGAAAGCAAAAACGCAACAGGAAGGCAGACAGGGAAGCTGGTGCGTCGGGCCTTAATCTGGATTTCGGAAGGTTGCTTATAAAAACGTTTGAGGGCCAAGGCAGGTGCACATCACAAAGAGACTCAAGGTGCTGTGAATCACTTTTTAACGTAGGTGTAATAAGCCGGGAATGGAAAGCTGCCTGCTGTGCCACAAGAGGCACTTGGCTGGCAGCTTTGTTGCTGCTGCCATCGCCGCTGCCAGTGCCGCCACCCCCCTCTCTTGGGGAATGGAGCGTCCTGCAGCTGCCTGCCTGAGACAGGAGGAGGTGGTGGCGGCACTGGCCGTGGGTGGGGCGCTTCCTTTCTCAGCAGCAGCAGCATGAGGAGATGGGGAGAAAGGACTGTGCTGAGAGGCGGCTGCTCGCTTGACTGCCCCTTTGCTACTGCTGCTGCTGCAGTCGCCTCCTGCTGGGAAGGAGTCACAGCCACAACGTCCTGTTTTAGGAGAGGAGGCTGCCGGGTGCTTCGCTCTGCAAGAGGAGAAGGTGTCAGCCGGCAGAGACTGAGCAGGCAGCCAAGCTGCTGTAGCAAAAACAAAACAAAACCAAAAAACCACACATACACACACACACACACACACACACACACACACACACACACACACACACACACACACACACACACACACACACACACACACGTGTGTTCTCAGAGCTGGCTCATGACACAACCCTCTCTGCTTTGGAGCTGAGAATCCTGGCTCCATGGTGTGTCTACAATGAACTCCTCCAGGGCTTTCTGAACGGCAGCATTGCTTAGGTATATAAGAAGACCAAAGTGGGTCTTTGAGACAGAGGGTCTTTGAGAAATGAAGGCCAGTAAAGGGTCCATGTCTAGGCAAAGAAGGCAACAGCGTGGCGGAAGGAAATGCAACCCATTCCTTTGGCTGCTGCATACGTGCACATGAGCGTACATGTGGCTGTACTGGGTTATTATTATATCAAGCTGCTACTGCAACAAGTCCACATGGCAGGTTAATGTCCTTGGAGAATTTTTCATGAAGATTTTTTGAGTTGGTCACAGCTTGGGTTCATAGATCATCCATTAGTCACAGATGTCAACAGGAGTATCAAAAGTAGTGAAGGTCAAAAGAAGAAGAAGGGGTCAGCTGTCCTTCAGAAGAATCCTGAACCCAATAATGCATTGCAGAAGGGCTCTCCCTGGGCCCTGCTGCAGAGTTAAAATTACACCCAGAGCTGCATTTCAGGATCCTGGTTTAGAAGCCCTGCCTCTCCTGCATCATGCGGGATCATTTACACCAGACCGTGGCGTTGCTGGAGGGGGTGCGTGCAGCACCGTAAGTGGTGCAAGGCACTACAAGGCACTTGCAAACCAGTGTAACGCAGCCTCTCCCATTCGCCCGGCAGCTATTCCGGCAACACGCATGCCTTCGCCGCCGGAATGGCTCCGGGGGCGAGTGGGAGGAGTCATGTTACACCGGTTTGCAAGGCGCAGTGTAGCGCCTCACGCCACTTATGGTGCCACACCCCCTCCAGCAACGCCACTGAACCTAGAGATATGCACCCTGGGCATTTATGGAGTGTCCAAAGCAGACATAATATCCGTAAGCTTTATTACAACAATCCTGTAAGGTGGGTCAATATTAATTTATTTAAACACATTTCTATCCCACTTTTCCCCTTCCCAAAAGGAGGTGCTCAAGGCAGCTTACAACCTAAGAAAAAAAGAACATAACACGAAAACAAAACACAATAAGAGCAAAGCAACAATAAAATGGGCAGCGACAGACTCCATGGTAACAACCAGATCTCCGCAAGAGAACCCAGAGCAGAAAGTAATCCGGGAGAAAGTACACGTCAAAAGTTTAACGGAAAAGAAACGTTTTCCACAGGCAATGAAATGAAAACAAGGAAGTGGTCAACCTAATCTCTCGGGTCAGGGAGTCCCACATTCTCTTCATACTGCAGGTGGGGTGAGGGGGGACTGAGAGATCGTAGCACCCCAAACCGCAGCAAGTGAATTCATGGCAGAGGCCGCCAGATGTCAACCAGGACCCTGCGGTGCTCAGTCTTCCAGCTGCTACGTCACCACAAGCTCTTTAATAAAGCTGTCGGCTTCAGGTTATGATTCTCAAGGAGGACAGGGAAGTGATCAATATGTCTTGTAGACCTGGGCACACCCACTGACCATCGATCAAGAGAGATGTGAAGAGGCTTCCGGCAGCTGGCACTTTCTTATACCCCAGCGTGAAGGATAATGGATCCAATGGAAAATCAATGGAAAAGATGACATTTTATCCAATGCGTGCTTCAGAGTGCATTACACCAAGGCTTTGGGTTCCATTATTACTAAGATATATTGCTGGGGGAGTTGGGGGAAGAAGAGCTCCAGAGGAGGAAACCGACCCATCGCTGGTTCTATTCATAGCACAGCCTGTGCCAGGAATGCCTCTTACAATGTGTAGAGGCATTCCCCACCCCCCAGCCCATTCATTCCATTGCCGAGTATGAAACAAGTTTGTGATTTTCCCAAGCGTAAAGTGGAAAACTGAAAAATATTTCACACTTCCCTGTCAGGGGTCTGTCAAATAGTCTGTATTTCCTACGGTGATAGCAGCAGCAGCAGAAACAATTACATCCATTACCTTCCAGAACGTGTTATGTTTGGGACAAGATAATGTGCCTCGCAAGGCAATTGCACTTAATGCAGCAGACAAACAAAACTAGTGTGGGTAGACTATAGTGGTGTTTCCTGAGATGAGCATGTAAAATGTAGATGTCTTTAACACCGGTGTGCATGTGGCTGGGGGGGGGGGCAGACTGGGCCAACAAGAGAGAGGAGGACCAATGCCAAGAACCAAACTAGGTCTGACACTGAAATTCTGCATTTGGAATGCCCAACATTTTTTTACTTTTCAAGGGGCAGCCACAAGGATCAGGGGCATGGCAGGGGAAGGGGGTTAAACCCGCTCCAAGGCCTTCTCCCGGTCTCGGGCCCGGAGAAGACCTTGGAGCGACCTCCCCGGCCGACGCGCAGGGCCTTCTGACGAAGGCTCACTGCATCACAACGTTTTTCACGCATGTGCAGACTGTTCCTGAGGGAAAAAGGCAGCCCTTTTCCCTCAGGAACGGTCTGCGCATGCACGAAAAACGTTATAAATAACGTTGTGACGCAGTGGGCCTTCGTTAGAAGGCCCTGCACTTCGGCCGGGGAGGTCGCTCCAAGGCCTTCTCCCAGCCTCGGAGCCTCTGAGGCCGGGAGAAGGCCTTGGAGCGGAGCCGGCTGCAACGGGGGGGGGGGCAGAGCCAGGGGGGCACCCGGGGCAGCGTCCCATCGGGTCGCCCCCCCAAATTGGGGCGTGGCCTAACAGCCACGCCAACAGTCACTAGGGTGACGCGCGCGCCCCCGCTTTGGGGCAGCGCGTGCCCTAGTGACTCCACTGCCTTTGCCCCCAAACCATGCTAATTGCTCCTTGTCTTCAATCCCTCTGGACCTTCTTTCCCAGTGAGTGAGTGGTAAGCAACAATTAGTTGGGTTGTTAGAAGAAGCCCAGCATGTGCTCCTGTTCTACCTATCCAAGACAGATACCAAAAAGAATTATCAGTTTGTTTAAAAAAGCTTTGATGGACTGAACATTGCAGCCCTGCATTAAATGCAGTGATGATGATACAGATTCTCTTTCGTGCAGAGATTAGAAAGTACCAGGACCTGGTGAGACACCTGAATATCTATTGCATTTTGCATAGAACCTTTATGAGACACATCATTGTATTGTTTTTAATGGGCTCACAGCTGATTGCCCCAGCTCTTGGACAACTCCAAGGCACCTAAACATTATGCAGATCCATTGTAATTTGGATGAGATGCTTCTAAAAGAAGCACCATGTGCATGGGAGTCTAAGGAAGGGGAAAACTGGCAGGCACCTTTGTTTTTATGAACCGGATCTTTGATCTTGGAGGCTGCTTCTGCCTCCAACTCTGTGTGCTTTTCAAGTTTGCAGATGGAGTGGAAATTTGGAGTAACCACTGAAATCTTGGCACAGGTGAACTTTCCTGTTTTCAAAGCAGAAATCTGAGTGTTTCTCTCTTGAAATATGAGGGCAATGAATGGATTTGGGCTGGATCCAGTTTAGGAAGTAAAATGGCACGAAAGCAGCCACGAAGAAACACTCGTGAGAATCCAGCGCTAAGCAAAAGTCACCAGGCAAGGGAGGAGAGCAAGACTGAAATGTTCAAAACACGTCTCTTATTTCAGTATCCTTACAACAGTCCTGTAGGGTAGAATGGTATAATTAACCAGGCATGTGGAAAAAGGTCAACAGGCATGTGGAAAAGGTCAACAGGCATGTGGATGCGAGCGAACCCGTGGATATTATATATCTGGATTTTCAGAAGGCGTTTGACACGGTCCCTCATGAAAGGCTCCTGAGAAAACTCCACAGTCAGGGAATAAGAGGGCAGGTCCTCTTGTGGATTAGGAACTGGTTGAAGACCAGGAAACAGCGAGTGGGAGTCAATGGGCAATTTTCACAATGGCGAGAGGTGAAAAGCGGTGTGCCCCAAGGATCGGTCTTGGGACCGGTGCTTTTCAACTTATTCATAAATGACCTGGACTTGGGGATAGGCAGTGAGGTGGCCAAGTTTGCGGATGACACTAAACTTTTCCGGGTGGTAAAGACCAGCAGGGATTGTGAAGAGCTCCAGAAGGATCTCTCCAAACTGGGAGAATGGGCAGCAAAATGGCAGATGCGCTTCAATGTAAGTAAGTGCAAAGTGATGCACATTGGGGCAAGAAACCAAAATTTCACATATACGCTAATGGGTTCTGAGTTGTCTGTGACGGATCAAGAGAGAGATCTTGGGGTCCTGGTGGACAGGTCGATGAAAGTGTCGACCCAGTGTGCGGCGGCTGTGAAGAAGGCCAATTCCATGCTCGGGATCATTAAGAAGGGGATTGAGAATAAAACGGCCAATATCATTATGCCTTTGTACAAATCGATGGTAAGGCCACATCTGGAGTATTGTGTCCAGTTCTGGTCACCATACCTCAAAAAGGATATAGCTGAATTGGAAAAGGTGCAGAAAAGAGCGACCAGAATGATTAGTGGGCTGGAGCACCTCCCTTACGAGGAAAGGCTACAGCGTCTGGGGCTTTTCAGCCTAGAAAAAAGGCGCCTGAGGGGGGACATGATTGAGACTTATAAAATTATGCATGGGATGGAGAGAGTGGATAGAGGGAAATTCTTCTCCCTCTCGCACAACACCAGAACCAGGGGACACGCATTAAAATTGAGTGGAGGGAGAGTTAGAACAGACAAAAGAAAATATTTCTTTACCCAGCGTGTGATTCATCTGTGGAACTCCTTGCCACAGGATGTGGTGATGGCACCTGGCCTAGATGCCTTTAAAAGGGGTTTGGACAAATTCATGGAGGAAAAGACCATCACAGGTTACAAGCCATAAGCAACCTCCTGGTTTTAGAAGTGGGTTTTCTCTGTGCCAGGTGCAAGGGAGTGGCGACTGGACACAGGTATCTTGTTGTCTCGTGTGCTCCCTGAGGCATCTGGTGGGGCCACTGTGTGACACAGGAAGCTGGACTAGATGGGCTTTTGGCCTGATCCAGCAGGGCTCTTCTTATGTTCTTATGTTCTTATGTTCTTATGTTAACCCCCCCCCCCCCCCATGTTTCAGTTGGCATGTGTAAGAGAGAATCCACCAGCTTGCTTAAGACTGAATTCATGATTTTTAACTCATACAAATTGCTTGGGCAAAAAGGTATTTAAAAGCTAGACGAAAGAAGTGGGATTTTTTTTAACCAGTGGTGGAACACTGGCAGTTCTTCTCTCCTACATCAAGGAGTTCCACATACAGGGTGCCACCACAGACAAGGCCCTCTTAGTGTCAGATGGACTTCTGATGGTGGCAGAACACACAACACAGCCTCACCTTAGAGCCCTATTCAGACATACTGTGATTGCAGAGACTCTCCCTGGTTACAGCAGCTCCATGAGCACACACCAGCAAGTTCTGTCATGCACACATTCTATAACCCTGCCCCACACTCTCTCCCCATAGTAGACAACCTTTATCGGCACAGGCAAACTCTGCTTATGGAGAGAGTTTCTCCTCATGAATGCAAATGCTCAGTCTCCAGAGAAACACTGGCTGGGGGGGGGGGGGGCTACTACTACACGGCATGGAAATGGTGCTGGCCAGTGCTGTGCACTCAGGCTGCCTATCATCACATAAGAACATAAGAAGAGCCCGGCTGCTGGATCAGGCCAAAGGCCCATCTAGTCCAGCTTCCTGTATCACACAGTGGCCCCACCAGATGCCTCAGGGAGCACACAGCCAACAAGATAACCTGTTTCCTGTTGCCACTCCCCTGCACCTGGCACAAAGAAAACCTACTCCTACAACCAGGAGGTTGCTTATCCCCCATCATGGCTTGTAACCTGTGATGGTCTTTTCCTCCATAAATCTGTCCAATCCCCTTTTAAAGGCATCCAGGCCAGGTGCCATCACCACCTCCTGTGGCAAGGAGTTCCACAAACCAATTACACGCTGGGTAAAGAAATATTTTCTTTTGTCTGTTTGAATACTCCCTCCACTCAATTTGAGTGGATGTCCCCTAGTTCTAGTGTTGTGTGAGAGGGAAAAGAACTTCTCTCTATCCACACTCTCTCCATCCCATGCATAATTTTATTCGTCTTAATGTGCTCCCTCTCCACAGAGGGGGAAGCCAGGAAAAGGGCTCTAACCTTACTCTGTTGCTGCAAAGGGTTTTCTCCCAGCCTGGCTTACTTCCAGTCCTGGATGTGGGTGAGGAGAAAAGAACATCATCAAGACATGGAGCACAGCAAAGAAGGTGGCAGGCTTCAGCCCCCTCCCCTGCACGCTCCGTTTAAAGAAAAAACCGACCCACCACGCTGCCCTCTGTCCGATATGCAAATGGGCGGGGCTACACATGACTAGTTTGGCCTACATACTACTTGGCTACTGATTCCTCTGTGGGATTTCCCGTTGACAGAAACTTCTTAGAAGAACGTAGGTAGCTAACCTGCCACCAGATGTGGTAGCTTAGCTTGCCTTGAATGGCTTTAAACGAGGATTACAAAAATTCATGGAGCATATAAATCTATTCATGGCTCTAGTCATGATGGCCATATGGAACCTCCTTGTACAGAGGCAGTGAATACCAATTGCTGAGGGGAGAATGATGTGGGAGGGCTGTTGCCTTCATGCTCTGCTTCCCCTGCTGAAAACATGATGCCAAACGAGATGAACCTATGGTCAGATCCAGTAGTAGGGCTACCCCTGTGTTCTCTGAACCTCTGAACTCCTCCTGCTAGAATAAAATGATGCCCTTATGGTTGCGTCTCGTTTTTCTGTTGGCCTCAAGTCCCATCACTTGTACATACACTGTACGTTCCTTACATACAAACTACATTGCTGTTCTTTTCAACAACTTCCCTCCATTATATTTATTTTTATTTCCAGCTATTTTAAGGCACCTCCCCGTTCCTTCGGCATGAATGGACACAATGGCATCAAAAGGTAGTTCAAGCAATTTAGGCCTCCTAAGTGGCCTGTGAATGAATGGAGTCAGCAAAGATCTCTGTAAATCCCTTTGAGGGAGGCACACCTGGAGGGATCAGCGCAAATGGGCTTTAATTGACTGGTAGACAAAAGGACAGAACAAACGCTCTGAAGAACTGGGAGGAGGGGCTTTCTTACCCTTTCCCCCCCACTGCTATAAAGGCCCTGCCTCCAGGATCTTATTGGCTCTTGAAACCAAGATCCAAACACTTCCTTTTTTTCTGATTCTGCTCTGCACTTAGAGTTGGATCAATGAATGGAAGTCAAGAAGGGAAATGAAATTTTGCACACATTGAACATTGGGCAAAATTTCAAAATCAGAATTCAATTTTTCTTTTTGAGTTTCAGATGTGTTCAATGTTGACTTTTAAATATCTTCTGGATGTACCACTCGACAGCCTTCTTTTGAATGTAAGAAGAACATAAGGAGTGACCTCCCTGATCAGACCAAAGGCCTTTCCAGTCCAGCATCTTGTTTCCCCATTGGAGGCCCCTGAGAAGCCCCCAAGCAGCAGAGGACGGCCCACCCCTCTCCCACCATTGCTCCCCTGCAACTGCTACTCAGGGACACTCTGCCCCTAAACCTCGAGGTGGCCTCTCCTAGGCTATGGCTATCCTGACCAGCGGCCAGCGATAGACGCCTCCTCCAGGAATTTGTCTAATCCCCTTTTAAAGCCATCTAAGCAGCTAGCAGCCATCGCCACAGTCAATAGCTAGGACTAATTGGGCAATTTTAATTCCTATTCTTTTAACAACCTATTTTTATGGGGTTGCAGTTGTTACCCACCATCAGAAATAATGAAAACGTGTGTCCGAATAGGCAAATTTGAGGTGGGACAGCAGCAGACTAGGGGTACCCCTTCACTCCAAGTCTGCCACCGCCTCTGTCCAGCCCACTGCAGACGTGAGCCACAGTGATCTGCTTCCTGCTCACTAAAAGCCAGTGAGAAATGGATCGTCCACTTCACTACCCCTCCCCTCGTCCCTTCGTCGTGTGATTGGACCGCCTGCGGAAGGAGCGAGGGGAGTGAACTGGCCTGCTACTGCGGCTGCCCACACTGAAAAAGCCACACGGGGCAGCAGTGAGCTGCTTTGCTACCCTTTCCCCTCGTCCCTTCCTTGCACAGTCTGTTTAAATGTAAAGGGACCATGCAAGGAAGAAGTGAGAGGAAGCAGCCACTTACCTGTCTCCTCCCTCCTTGCCATCCCTTTAAATACCGTATTGGTCTGAGTATAAGACTCACTTTTTTTCTCCTAATTTAAGTTTTTTAACTAGGGGTGCGTCTTATAATCAGGCTGTTGCAATTTAATGCCAGTGATTTAATTAAATTTTTTTAATAGCACCAAACTTTAAGGGTGCGTCTTATAATCGGGTGCGTCTTATACTCGGGACAATACGGTAAAACAGGAAGTGCTGTACGTGCTGGTCGTTCGCAGCATGACCTGCACTTCCTGTGTTGTCAAGAGAATTGCGCAGGAAGGAGCTGAGGCAAGTTCCTGCTTTTTCTTGGGGTGGTGGTGGTGGTGGTGGTATCAGGTGGCAGCAGCAGCAGTAGCATTGGGTCGGCCGCCCCTGGGTGGAGGAGTTTGCATGGCAATCCACCCCCTTTTATCTGGACTCTAACGAGAGAGAGCTCAGGACTTCAGAATACAAATGCCAAGAATAAAAACACGTGGTGCTGCTGCCTGAGGTAAAGGATGACCATTATTTATTTATTTATTTATTTATTTATTTATTTATTTATTTATGTATTTATTTTTCACATTTTTATACCACCCTTCCTCCAAGGAGCTCAGAGTGGTGTACATATTTCCTCCCCTCCTTTTTGTCCTCACAACAACCCTGTGAGGTAGGTGGGGCTGAGAGATAGTGACTGGCCCAAGGTCACCCAGGAAGCTTCGTGGCTGAGCGGGGATTTGAACCTGGATCTTCCAGGTCTAAGTCCAACTCCCAAACCACTACACCATTATATTATACATTATATTTGATGGGTGCACTCTGTCCCCAAATACAGCCTCAGACAAACTATTCTCTCTCTCTCTCTCTCTCTCTCTCTCTCTCTCTCTCTCTCTCTCTCTCTCTCTCTCTCTCTCTCTCTCTTCTCCCCCTCCCATATGAATATCCGTCATTTTCCTTTGTGATGACTGAGGGCCTCACTACAAGCACAAGGAAGGCCCAGCCAGCGTCCTTTTCCAAGTGCAGCTATATACCGTATTAGTCTGAGTATAAGACTCACTTTTTTCTCCTAATTTAAGTTTTTTAACTAGGGGTGCGTCTTATAATCAGGCTGTTGCAATTTAATGCCAGTGATTTAATTACATTTTTAATAGCACCAAACTTTAAGGGTGCGTCTTATAATCAGGTGCGTCTTATACTCGGGACAATACGGGGTAATCACCAAATGGTTTATGACTCATTTGCTTTTGGAATGAGTGTACTGTTTACTCTCAAGAAAGCAGTTCAGTGGATTGGGCCCAGCAGCATCCCTCTTCTTTCTCAGTGTTCCATCACAACCTTTAAAATCAACGCTCTCTTAATACCATATGAAGCAGCTGTCTTCCTAGTCAGGTCCACTGAGCCTTTGGCTCAGGACTGCTGGCACTGACTGGCTGGCAGGGTTTCAGTCGGGGGGGGGGCTTCCTAGTCCCACCCTGAGATGTCAAGGATTGATCCTGGCAGTACTAGGTTGCTCTGGGGCAAAGCCCTGCATGCCCACCCAATGATTAGGAGCTACCACAATTGGAGCTACCAGCTACCAGTGCCACAGGATCGGGTGGATCCGCAGTCAGTGCCCAACGTGACCGACCCAAGATCGTCACCTCTGGAACCTGGGACCTTTTACATGAGAAGCATCTGCTCCACCAGGATCCTACATTGCCCCCCTTTAAGTTATACCGTCTGTGTTCCAAATCAGGATTGCAAGAGGACATAGAGCAGCACTAGTGTTCATCTTTAGAATTATCTTCCCTGGAAACTCACTGGCAATGCAGTGCATGTCTACTCAGAAGTAGGCCTCATTGAATTCAATGGGACTTACTCCTCAGTAAGTGCATAAAGTACTGCAGCCTAAGGCTTTGAACTCAATGAAGCTTACTTCTGAGTAGACACACGTAGGATTGTGCTTCGTCTTCCCAAAGGCTGTATAAAGCCGGTGTTTTTATTTAAATAAGAGAGGGAGAGCTTGGATTAATCAGTTTATTATCGTTACACACAGTCTTGAGTACCTGGGATGGGGGCAGGCTAATAGTCCAATAAATAAATACATGAGTTAATAAACAAGCCAATTAACTGATTAATAATAAGGAATGGATATAGATGAACTTGGTTTAGCAGCTACTGCGATGTCAGAATTAGCCTTCGCTTTGCTTTTATTTCTGCATACAAGTTTCCGAGGCCAACGATGGTTGAGACGTTTTCCCCTTGGATCCAGCTTGCTTCCTCTGTTTGTTCTTTTTCCTTTTCTTTTCCAACCCATTTAGCGGAACTCCCCTAAATTGCTAACTTCAAATTAATAACTGGAAGCTGGATTATTTCAGCCCCAGAAGGTCTGGCAGCTCAAGTGGTTTGATTGCAGGTGGATGCTGCTGCTAGCAATTGCCTTTCCTGGGTCATGCCTCAGGCCTGAGACCACCTGCGTTGCTCCTGCAAGGCTGCTTTTGTTCAATTATCCTGAAGATCTCCACCGCCCTCCGTCCTCGGCTTCCTGGTCTCGATTCCCATCAAGTGTCTTGCCCCTTCCGCAAAGTGACTGCAATTAGCCTTTCTAGGAGTGAAGAGACCATCTTAGCATCAGGCACGGCTGCTAGGTTTGCCTTCGGGCTGTGCTCGTCTTGGAACATGTTGGTCTTGGTCAGGGCTCCGTTTGTTTGGACAGCGTGGCCAACAAATCTACTCAAAATGCTTCTCGACATGAAAAACGTGCCCCGCTTAGGGGTAAACTCAACAGCGGCTAGCCAGATGCTAGTTTTGGGCCCTCATAAGCAACCCATGAAGGTGATGGCAGCCTTCCCTGGTTTGTCTTGGCTTCTGGTACTCAGAAGCATCCTGGCTCTGCAAACCAAAGCTCTGTTCCGATATCATAGCTACGGAAGGATAACGGTAACCAGCCCTACGGTACGGTGACATCTCTAAAGGCTTCTGCGGCCAGCAGCAGCAGGTGATGATGCGATTTTGAGGTGTTAGAATAGACTCTACCACTTCCGTTCAGAGAGCAGGGGTCCCCCTTGCAAAAAAATAATAATAATGAAATGAGGTGGTTGAATCCTGAAGTGGTAGAATGGACGGTACCACTTTGGAATGTAGGGAAGGGATCATATTTTTGAAATCTTCCTACATAAAAGACAAAACAAAAAAGCCGTCTCTCAAAGTACAAAACCAGCACAGCAGGGTGTGGACTGGGGCTAGAACGTTCTGATCTGCTTTTTTCATTTGTAAACTTGCAGGGAACTTTTTTTTCCCATATGGAGGAAGCATTTAAAAATGGTATTCCCACCACCTGCAATCTGAAGTGGCATAGTCCCCACTCTACCACCTCAGGATTGTGCCCTGATCATTCTGGTGCATGTGGAGATCAGGTAATGACTGTATATCACCACATCCTGTGACAGTGAATTTCATAAATTAACTATCTATCGGCCCAGTCATATTGAAGACCAGTGGAATGCATGTTCCGCTGGCTGCCAATGAGCAACCCCGTAAAGAGCTTTGCGGCAGCACAAGCCTTCTCACTTGCGCTAGCAGACGTCGTGAGGCCCACTGGAACAGGTAAGCCCAGCACAGGGGTTCGAATGGGATGGGGGGGAGGAGGGAGAGGGGGCAGAACAGGGTGAGGGTGGGCGGAGCAGGGAGGAGATGGGGTGGGGAATGGACGGATTGGGCCTGGGACGGCGGCAGGCTTGGTGGCGGACGCCGAATCCAACCCCCCTTCCTGGGCCTGATCTGCCTGCACAGAGCAACGCTGCGTTGCCACGCAGGGTTTCAAGTAGGATTGGGCGGCCCAGCTTGTGTGAAGAGCTCCTTCTTTCCCCACGCCCCATGGAGTTTTTACGAAATAGAACAATAATTAAAAATATACCGCATATAATATCTTCAACGAAAAAGGGGGAAAAGCGATTATAAAACGAAAGCGAAGAGACTTAACCAAGAGAAACCAAAAGAAGAGAAAGAAATGGAACCAGGCTATCTAGGTATATCGAACAAAAGATAATATACAGTATAGAGCCTTTTCTTCGGCGCAGTGGTTAAGCAAGAGCTGCAGCTATCAGAAACCAGGGCCTGGGTGAGACAGAGAAACGCAACGTTAGCCTTAGACTGAGAATAGTCACAATGCTCTCTTGTGTGTCTAAATAAATAAGAAATGGAAACCAGGATTCATTAAAAAGGATTAGGGTTAACCAGACTGCATATCCTCTATTCACCAATGAAAATAGGGCTTGTAACACCCCTAGTCTCACTCCACCCCACTCCCCAAGTGGCTGAAAGCTCCACTGTACAACGGCTGTCTGTTGTATTCTTTTACTGTGTCATAGCCTGTCCTACACAGTTTAAAAGCCAAGAAGGGGAATGTTTTTATTTTGGTTAAAGATCCACAAGAAGAACGCAATTGTCCCACAATCTGTTCTTAAGAGTGCAACACCAACATGAGCCTGACAGGCATATGGAAGGTCAGGCTAGACGCTCCATGGCACCCCATGGTTTCATGTGGGTTCATGTACATGTCTGCACACTAGTCAGAAGATGCACCTCCTTCTTTCCCCCAATTTATAGGTGTGATTTCTACAGGCACTGGGGACACAGGTGACCCTTGAAAGAATGACAACTGGGGCAGCTCACACTAGCATTTTAACAAGAGACAGTGTTTTCTCAGAGAGCAGTTGCAGAAAATAAGGACAGTTGGATTGTATATGAAGAGCCAGCCCAGGGCCTCCTGGCACAGAAGATGATGTACCAAATGCCAGGGATGTGGATCAAGTCTTTGCCTCCAAGTCCCGAGTCTTTGGTTGCGAGTCCCTATCTATTTAATGGGGAAAACGAGTTTAAACCTGAATAAAATCCAACTTGCCGTAAAAGGCTCCTAGTCTCGAGTCGAACCTTTCGAGTCTTTTACAATCACCGAGTCAAGTCCAAGTTGAGTCATTGACGCGACTTGAGTCCGACTCGAGTTCGAGTCAATAGACTCAAGTCTACATCACTGCCAAATGCTACCCCCCCCATTTCCTGGTCATGTGACACCCTCTGCTCCTCCTGTTGTCTGATTGGTAAAAGAGACATTGGAGATGCTCAGTCTAGCTCACCACTCTCTGCTTCCCCCAGACTTCCCCTTCTGCTCCATTGCTGCCCACTTTCTTTTCCAGTCCAGGGACTGAGGAGGAGGAGGAGGAGGAGGAGGAGCAGTGGAGGTGAGTGGGCAGACGGATGTGAGTGACCCCTGCCAAACTGCTGCCTTAGGCAACCGTCTCAGTTGGCCTCATGGGTGGGCTGGCCCTGTGTGCTTGCGCAATCTGACACATCCATTTCTGCAAAATTATTAGGTCCAATGGCTTATCCATTCACTGTCCCACAGTATGCACAGTGACTGTGTATTAAAGCAACCTCCACTTACTAGCCACTGTAACATCTGCTGCCAAAAACCTGTACATAAAAATTCAGGGATGTTTCAGTTCTAAAATATATTTTAAAAAAGTTTGGAACCTTATTCAACAGAACTGCACGAGATCAAAGTACTTCCTTTTGTCAATACCGAACCTCTTGCCAATCAATTCCACGGGGTGACCCTGAGTTCTAATATTACAGATGAGGCTCCTCTTGTTCCTGTTTAGCATGCACAGACTTAATTCTTGGGCTTGAGCCTACATACTTCTGGCCTATATCATCCATCTGTCCAGCCTGTACCATGTAAATCTCTATTGCAGAGGGCATGGAGAAAAGCATTATTGATGAATGCCCATGAATGTGGAACTCCCTTTCTCCAAGAGAGTCACTAAATTATGAGGCTAAATTTTTCTGGAAGCAGAAAATTAAGGTTACGTTTGCGTGTGAAGGTCCATTACTCAATGATTGCAACACTGGTGATCAGTTTAGGGTAGAACAAAGGTGTGTTTGTTGCACTCAGTCGGCATGTCATCCTCCAACGTTGCACTAATTTTGTAGAGAGATCTATTTTTCCTGGCATCAAAGTGTGAAATTTTGAATCTGGGAAAATGCAGTTCTCTACCACCACGCCATCACCCTAGGTCTAGAATAATAATGCATTACAGTAATTGCTGTTATCATTCTTGGTCTGTATGGACTCTTAAAATTCTGAGTCAAGGTCTTCAAACCCTGCAACTTCAAAAGCTAAACATAGAATAAACATACAGTACTTTATGTACATTGAGCAAAATTTACAACCTCTTATTCAGTGGCGTCGCTTGAGGTGGGGCAGAACGGTAAGTTCCGCACTGTGCTAACATCCATTTACTCCCCGGCACGAGGCGGCCCTGCCCCCTCACCGTCAGAGCCATTCAGTGCGGCGAAGGCAACGCGCAGGGAGTCTACTGCGCATGCCTTCGTCGCACTGAATGGCTTCGACGGTGAGGGGGCGAGGCCGCCTCGTGCTGGAGAGTACATAGAGGTTAGCACAGTGCAGAACATACCGTTCTGCCCCATCTCGAGCGACGCCAGTGCTCTTATTTTGTGCAATTGCTTCTGCATTTTTTACTACAGAATTTTGTGTAACTGACAGCCCAATCCCGTCTAACTAGGCTGCAGAGCCCATGCTGCATCCTATCTATATAGGACCCAGCACTGGTGCGGCTGGAGCACTCCTGAGTAGAGTCCCAGCCAGACTGATGGATCTACTTGAATGTGTGCCAGCTATTTTGCTGGCACACATTCGAGAGGATCGTGTAATGGTGGCCAGGCCCAGGATAGGATTTCATAAGAGCTGCCACCGCCGATCCCTCCCCCTTCCTGGGCCCGGCCAACCAATCCTCCCTCCTGGAATGCCCCCTTCCACCCTCCCCCCGCCCCACCGCAGTCCAGCGCCACCTACTCAATGGGTGCCACAAATGTGCTTTGTGACATGTTTGTGACACCCTAGAATGGCCGGTCTAAAACCTAGACAGGATTGCAGTCTTGTTCTGGATTTGCTGGTCATGGGTAGGGGCACAGAAGGGGAATTCAATGACCAGAACAACATTCGGTGGATTTTCTGCAGAATCACAGCATGCTCCTGGATGGAGTGTAATTTATTTATTTATTACATATATTTCCTGTGTTTCCCCTGGAAACTCTAGATCAGGTTTCTCAACCTTTGGGGGTCCGCGTATCTCCTATGCGGGCCCCCAAAGGTTGGCATACCGCCGGATCCCCCCAGGTCCCGCATACCCCCGCATACCCCCGCTTACCCCACCAAAAGTGCACCCCCCAAAGTGGGTTTTTCCGGCCTGCAGATCTAACATGTTGAGATGTTGGATCTCCTGAAATCTCGTGAGATCCCAGATCACGGCTCCCAAATCTCACGCTGCGATCTTGGATCTCGCGAGATTTCAGAAGATCCAACATGGTGGTGGCTGTGAGAAAAGGTAGGGAGAGCTATGGGGGACAATTTACCCATTTTTCTGGCCTGCGGCGTGACCAAGCGGGTTCTCCGGCTTGTACTACAAGCCAGAGGGAAAAGCTACAGCCCTGCCGATTCGCCAAGGCTGTAGCCTTTCCCTCTGGTTTGTGACGTGAGCTGGAGAACCTGCTCGGCCGCGCCGCAGGCCTGTCCCTCTCGCACCACACCAGAACCAGGGGACATGCACTGAAATTGAGTGGAGGGAGAGTTAGAACGGACAAAAGAAAACATTTCTTTACCCAGCGTGTAATTCATCTGTGGAACTCCTTGCCACAGGATGTGGTGATGGCACCTGGCCAAGATGCCTTTAAAAGGGGATTGGACAGATTTATGGAGGAAATGTCCATCACAGCTTACAAGCCATGATGGGGATAAGCAACCTCCTGGTTGTAGGAGTAGGTTTTCTTTGTGCCAGGTGAAAGGGAGTGGCGACAGGATACAAGTATCTTGTTGTCTTGTGCTCCCTGAGGCATCTGGTGGGGCCACTGTGTGATACAGGAAGCTGGACTAGATGGGCCTTTGGCCTGATCCAGTAGGGCTCTTCTTATGTTCTTATGTTCTTAAAACACTTTCCCCCCCATTTTTCCACTGCCCATTTTCAGCTGCTGATCACAGCAGATGATAATGGGGAGCATCTCGCGTACCCCCAACCAGTGGTCCACATACCCCTAGGGGTACGCATACCACAGGTTGAGAACCCCTGCTCTAGATGACATTCATAGGATTCCTTGGACATTTTCCATTAGAATCAGACTTTTTAGCTTCAGCTGGTTTGCTGTGTCTTGTACTGATGTAAGGATCAGACCCCTCCCCAAATATTTTTATGTCGTCGGCCACTCTCACCTGAACCCCCTGCCTTTTACCCCATCCAAATCCACCCAAGAATCACTGAGATACAGCCTTTTAAAGCAAAGCGCATTTTAAATTCGGCTTATTTCCGCTTTGCGCACCATTTGACAGCTGGCGCGTGCCCGCCGAGGGCAAAAGTTCACCGGCACGCGCCTCACACGAGCCCTCCAGAGCCCAAGAGAAGCGGCAGTAGCAAAAGTTCACCCTGTACCTTTTTAATCCTTTAAACCTCTTAACCCACTAAGTCTATAATCCTCTTTCTGGGCGTTCAGCCAACACTCCCAGATGGCGTGTGCCGCTTATTAACTAACCCAACTCTGACCTCTCGCCTTTCCGCACTGACAGCCGGCTTTCGCTAACTCGGCTCCATTTGACAGCTTTAAAGCATCAGTACTCTATTTCGGTGGAATGGGGTTTCTGAAGTTTTCTCGGTTATTTAGGGGTTCCCTTGGGGGTTATGTGTCCGGACCTTCTCGAAGGTCATCGGGGTCTCTCTAGGGATGGGGTCCCACACAGAATGGTCCCGATCCTCTTGCTTAGCTGGGGTAAGCTTCATGCTGAGTGGAGAGGCTCCTGGAAGCAGCACAATAGATTTACGGCCCTAAAAGATGGGTTCCAGTCCCAGCCTCCTCACTGGGATTGCCTGGGAAGCCCGGGGGGTGGCCTCCCCTCTTCGACAGGACTCAGGGGGGTTTAACGAAGGTTGGCACTAAGGGTGTACCTCCCGTCAGAATCTGTACTGCAGGGAGTAGGAGAGACCATTTTAAAACACATAACCTAAGTTCATATTCATTGTTCCTATTCTGTGTTGCTCCCAAATGGCTTCCTTCTACCTGGGAGGCTAGCTGGGGGCAGGGAATCCAGGGAACTCCTGATGCACCGTGAGAACTCAGATTGCCACCATTTTCTGAACTCTAAACCTCTCTCTTTGTGTGCCTTCTCTCTGTCAATCACCGCCATCCCCCACATCCTGGAACCATTGTCTCTGCCTTCCTTTGTCACTATCATTCAAATGCCTATCTCCTGCTGCCAATTCCCTGATTGCAACTTGTCCCTCTGTGCATGCTACCACTAGCTCACCTCCCATTGTCCCTGTTTTTGCCTTGCTACAATTATTCAAATGCTAATCTAGTTATCTGCCTTGCTCTTGCCTGACTGACAGCAATAATCCAAATGTCCTCAACTGTATACCTGGTGCCATGGGGCAGGGACCTATTGTGTGGCACTTTTGGGCTATCAAATTGGAAACACTGCCTTTTGTGTTAAACAGGCTTCTCAAAAGGACCCATTCATAAAACTCCGGAAAACCTCGCTTCACCTGAAGTGGGCGCATAATCCTATTACCTCTGCCACCCAGTACCCCCACCCATCATCCCATTGGTTCCCAGTTACACAAAGCACCACACTTTTCATTGGTTCTTTTAATAAAGTTTATCTTTTATTGGTTCAAAGTTTCATACACGCTGCTGCTGTTCTCATTGGTGCAAAGTTTCAATCCCACATCTGATTGGCTGTATCGAAGTGTAACTCCTTGGATCCCCCGCTGTATTGGTGCCCCTTTCTTATGCATCTTCTGTAACAATGTACTCCATGATTCTGTATGAAATAATGAAATGTATATAAGCTTTTGTATTGATTTTATACGTTGCACTTTCTGCCTTGCTGATCGTGTCCTTTGCTAGCAAAGTAAAGATCTCCTTTTTTCCCAGTACTGGTCTATTTTGAGCTCCTTTTTGGCGCCCCGCACTTCGCAGATCCTTGTTCTCTCTCTCTCTCTCTCTCTCTCTCTCTCTCTCTCTCTCTCTCTCTGGTGCTCCCGCCCGCCGCAGAGTTGGTGTCCGCTCACCGAATCCCACGAGCTGAAATCACTAGCACCCTTGGGTGCTCACAACAGTACCTTCATACTATGCCTGGAACTATACCGTGGTTTATCAAATACCTCTCCAGAAACCTGCTTGAAGTAAAAAAAATAATCTGACAATACAATGCTATGACTTGCAACGATTTGAGAGTTATGGGATTTTCAGCCATGTAAAGTTGGAATGAAGAAATAAAGTTCTTACTAAAACCAGTGGTCTGTAGAAATTCCTTGAGATGAGGTAGCAGCTGTGAGCGCTAGTATCTTCAGGATTATCCACAGGATTATTGCCTGTGGCTCTGCTTTGGATAATCCTGAAGATACTAGCGCTCACAGCTGCTACCTCGTCTCAAGGAATTTCTACAGACCACTGGTTTTAGTAAGAACTTTATTTCTTCATTCCAACTTTACATGGCTGAAAATCCCATAACTCTCAAATCGTTGCAAATTGTTACATGCCATAGGAACCTCCACACTCAATGCTATGACTGTTTACTCAGAAGTACCTCCTACTGTGCTCGGGGGCTGACTCCTGGTAAGTGCATGTAGGATTCCAGCCTCAGTCCAGCACTTGCAGGTTTCACAACAGAGTGAAAGAAACACGGTAAGGAGGGGAATATCTGCTTTGCGCTCAAGCGAGGGGGAAGCAGTTCACTGCAGGCCTCCGCGGTAGCGGTGGCCGTTTCCACCTGGCCCATTTTTTCACTTAAGTCAGAGCCAGACACTCTGATGTGCCCCCAACACATCCAAGGTTAGGTCTTCCCTGTGTACATGCAGATGACTGATGTCACCAAGAGACACTGTCCAAGCGGAATCATTCCAGCCAACACACGTACACATACTTGTCTATGAGAATGAAGAAGGGTCCTCATTCGCCACAGATGGTTTGACCTCTGTTGAAAGAAACCCCAAATGGAATGCATCCTGCACTGTGGGCACTGCTATGGGGTGCCTTGCTGGTTCCCTGGCTTTCTCATATAAAAACTGGTATTCTACCTATCATAATTTATACCCTTCCTTTTTAGAAATCACGCACTGAAGCTGGTTCAGAGTATGCATCAGACAAAGCAATTGCATTAGGCCAATTTACTCAGAAGTGTGCTGGAATAACTGCCAGCGGGAACTTGCCACAGTAAACAGAAATGGCAAGGGGCAATGCATCTTCTACGGCGTGACGGTGCTGGAAGCAGAGACTTAAGCCCCTCTCACCACAGTCCCAACCCACGGGAGTTGATTTGAGAACTGAAAAAGAAAAGCATGTGTTTAATATAATGCATTGTGTGATTCTTACAAGGGCTGGGAAGACCTCTGCATAAGATCTTGGAGAATGTCTGTCAGCCAGCGGAGCCAGAGCTGAGAAAGACAAGCCAGCGACTTGTGTTTTTTTCCCCCCTCTATTAAGTTGCACAAATCCATTACTTTCCACGTAAATGTTCCCATAGAAAAATGTTTTCTTGCCAATGTTTTTGATAGAAGCCCCTTTGCTAGAAGAGCCCCAGCCCAACGCATTGGCAGCAGTCACAGGTTTGGAATGTGGGGTTCTCTTAATATACCATGGAATATTGTGAAACAGTTTTCCATTCTGCTTCCTTCTCCGTTTTCTGGAGAAAAAGTAGGTTTGCATCTCCTCATTAAAATATATTTGCGTTTCAGGGCATGATTTTTTCTTTCTTCTTGTTCTTAGTATCTGTGTGCAATTATTATTTTTCCTTCTTTCAAACTCTCCTCGCCCAGGAACAGTTTTGGATGTTGTGAAATAATGCAGTGAGCACACTTGAAAAGGGAGCCTGATTTCAAATCAAACTTTTGCACCAATTAACCTCCTCCTGACATGCTCTCAAATACCAGAAAAACCAACAACCACCAGTGTGGCTCTCCAATGGCTGCCTTCTTGGTTGTGGAAGCCTGCACATCTGTTTTGATTTAATCTGGATGGAAGTCCTGCTTGTAAATGCATGACTTAATCAGCCTTGCTGAAGCGAATGGCACATTCTGCGGTGGAAGGGGAGGCAGCGGAGCTACCCTCAAACCTGTCAGCTGACACTGAATAAAATGAGATGTTTTAAATTCAGAAGAGGTATTCTCCCCCCCCCTTCCAGTTTATAGTGTAGAGTGGTGTGGTTGCGACGGACACGCACACACAAAATGCGAATCTGCAACTTGAGTGCCCTTTTCAAGGAGGCCACACTAGACCAGAGTGGACCGTCTCTCGTTTCCAGTCTGTCCAGACCTAGAACTATTCAGGTCACCAAGGAGCTCATGCAGGTGAGCTCATGCACTCACACAGGCATCTGTGTCAAAACTGACCCTGTAGCGCCAGTTCTCTCGCATGGCCTCTCTGCCCTGAACTGGCCTTTTAAAGGGGCCGCAGACTATGGGTTGGATAAAAATCTCCACAGCAGGTAGTGGGCTGGGCTGCGAGCGACTCTTTCACCCCGGTGCAATGTGATTCTCCTCACCTGTAGCCTGACATGTTACAATCCATTCTACCCAAAGGTGTCACTAGGTTTCGCGTCACCCGGGGTGAAAACTCATTGCGTCACTGGTCACCCCCATAATGGGCATCACCCAAACGCCCCTCGCCCTACCCCTCACCCCACCCCATGCTATTTTTGCCTTCAAAGCTTGAGGTTTTTTTATACCAGAATTTTACACCCACCCAAAACATGAGCTGGCTTTTACTGAGAAGAGATGGGAGGTAAAGAGCAGAGGCAACACTAGAGTTTACGTCCCTAGGCATGAGAGCTCAGCGCGCCACGCCCAGGATGGACCCCAGAGGTGAATAGGGAGAATCAAGGTTGGACTGAGCTGGATTCTACAAAAGATGCCCATCAGGCAGGACTATGCATTTCTACAGATTACTCCTGGTCAGTGGTGCCACTAGGGTTGGTGTTGCTTGGTCCCGTAATTCATTGGCCATAACATTTGATAGAATACAGGTAATTCAAAACGGTCATCCTGCCTGAAATTACACATCACAAGATATATAACATGATGTATTATTCGTAAATACAAAGTTTTCACCATTTTGGCCACTAGTGGTGTCAACCCCCCTGATGGTGTCACCCGCGGCGGTCCGCACCCCCCTAGTGACACCACTGGATTTCTACCACCTCAGTGTTTTATAATCAGAATCTGGGGAAAAGGCACAAGTTTGTTATTCCTCTACCTATATAAAGGCAGGTCAACGGAAGGTCTCTTCTCCTCTTTCAAGCTCTAGGCTGTACCTGGAATATTACCAGACAGCTCAGCTGATCCAGGAAATCAGGTGACCCGCAATCTCCAATCAGATGCTACCGGCCCTCTCCATATAACTTCCTCCGCCATCAGGGACTGGGATATTTGACTGCAATTCAAATTTCATTCAAAGTTAATTGCGGGTGCCAGGGTCTGGGGGTCTTGGCCAAACCTGATTCTGAGTCCTCTCTGGCATTTGGGCTCACAAACACATGGTCTCTCCCCCCACCCCCAGCACCGCTCGGTGCTCTTTGAAATTGATTCTGCTGTGACTTCAGGGACAGTGTCAGCCCATGGTATCCTTGGGCAGCTACCAGGGCCTAAGCACCCCAGAGGGACCACCATGGATGCCTCCCCTGCCCCTGCAGGGTGAATTGGGCCAGCCTGCAATGGTGGGCATTGGGCCCCCTCCCCTTACCTTATTGTAACAGAACCCAGAATTTTGCATCAACCACTGTGCAGATGGGGAGGGACACACTGAAGTAAGAAGGCATCCAGTGAAGGGTGCCTTTTCGAGGCTCCCTCAAACCTAGACCTGGCCACAGGTGGCTCTGGCACACTACCATGGCCAGACTGACAGGGTTACCCATAATGCTTTTCTTCTTGTGTTGGGGCCTGATACAGCTGCATATGCACCTCGACCTTCAGGAACCCAAGAAAGACAGAAACAGAATCGTCAGTTCCCCCAAAGGAACTTCCCCCCATTACTGGGAGGCACTTTGCACATTTCACTGGACAGGCAACCAGGAAAGGAAGCCTGAATAAAGATGTGAGTATTTGCATCTTGGTCAGAAATTCTCAGAAATTGCATTTGCTGGTTTGATAAAATTGGGGAATACAATAGGATTCGAAGTGAGGATTTTATGACAGGAAATTTAAGTCTAGCAAATAATATCTTACCAAGTACATATGTCTGGGTTTGTTTTTTAAAATATGCGAGCTGCGTCTTGATGTCTTTTAAATCGCTGTTTAAGCCTCAAATCTTCTGTTGAGATAGATTACTTATTCCATAGCATGCCCAATGTTAAGGGGTTCTGGGTGTGCAAGTTTTTCCTTTCAAAATTTTTGCAGATGCAGAAAACAGATGCAACACAGCAAGCAAGTGAAGATCAACAACCCTTTGAAGAGGAGATGGGCTTCAAAATCATTTTGAAGACAAAAAAAATGTTGCTCCCAAATTGCTGGAGGCGTCAAAAAAATTACTCAAGGGCGCCATTTTGAAGGTCTTCACTGCATTCTGAAAGTCTCTGCTGGCATTCTGAATGAAACAGAGACCTTCAAAATGGCGCGGAGCACTTTAAAAGGAATGCTGGTGAGCCTATCAAACTGCGGATAGGCGTGAAACAGAGCGCAAATGGAGAGAGAGGTAGGTGGCAATTGTGCTACCCGCGGATAAGCGTACTGACTGTATGTTTCTCCTGTTGTGAAAATTCTTGGAGTTATGTACAACATGTACAGTATATTATTGTCTAGAACTGACCTGCTCCAGCTCACCATAAGAGCAAAACTGAGTGGTGTGGCCCTGACAGTTGAAGGTCTAGCTGGGGACCCAGTTTTTGTGGTTAGATAGGCTTACCAGATCTCTAACTGGGACAGAGTGCTAAACCTTTAGGAGAAGGAATGTGGGCTGGTGTAGATTGTTAAACCTTAGAGCACAATCCTAGGCATGTAGTCTATTCAGAAGCAAGCCCCATGGATGCCTAGGATTGTGCTCTAAGGTTTAACAATCTACATCTGCCCACATTCCTTCTCCTAAAGGTCTAGCACTTTGTCCTGGTTGGAGATCTGGTAAGCCTATGGTTAGATGCCACCATGGCAGTTGGTCAGAGAAGGTGGTACTGTGGCTTCTAGTTCAGCAGTTATCTGGTGATACAACCCTAACCAACAGAGTTAGGAAGGGGCTGTAGACATGCTTTGTATGCAGAAGATCCTGGGTTCAATCTGAAGTAGCAGGAAGGCCTCCTGCCTGCCTGAAATTCTGGAGAGCCACTGCCAGTTCACATAGCACTCAGCTAGATGCTCAGTCTAAAGGAGCTTCATATCTGATCCTGCCCAATAAAGCTTCGGATCTTGGCCTGACTCTGTAATGTACTGCTTGGGAGAAGCCCAAACCATCTCCTCTCATTCAGTCTCTTTCCAGTCCAACCACAAGAACTTGGGGTCTTCCAATGAAGCAGATTGATAGTCGGTCAGGACAAGTAGAAGGAAATATTTCTTAAGATGATGCACAATCAGCGCATTGAGTTCATTGCCAAAGGATGTCGTGCTGGCCACTAACTCTGTGGCTTTAAAAAGGAATTAGGCAGATTTACTCAGGCTAGAACTACCAATGGCTATTTGCATCTGGCTGGACGTTGCTGGAGACAGAGGGTTGGACTGCACAGACCTTCATCTGGACCCAGCAAGGAAATGTGCACATTCTTCCGTTCTTAATATATTGACGTTCATTCCTGATATGTATTTATATACATATTATTATTATGGCTACTGACTGGACATTCCTTTGTCAGGCAGATTGATGGTTAATGGCTTGGAATGGTCCATTAAAGTTTTTTAATGGGAGCTAATGGTTGGAAGATGGTTGCAGATTTCTGGAGTGTGCTTCAATGGAAAAGCCTTGGGGAACAGATGAAACACCTCAGCACACACACACCCTCCAGCTAAGGAGAAGAAACAGCACTTTTGCTATTTGAAGTCAGACTGAGGTAGCTGGAGAGAGAGAGAGAGAGAGAGAGAGAGAGAGAGAGAGAGAGAGAGAGAGAGAGAGAGAGAGAGAGAGAGAGAGTTGAAGCTGGAATCCCTTTGGGGTGCAGGATGGGGTTGCATGGGGTTGCGGATTTGCTGCTTTGTAGGAGTGCCTGCTGTTTGCCTCCGCTTATCCTGTGCTTGTAAATTTGTAAGTCAAACAAATGTAACAATATCACCATGGCAGGTCTCCCAGTCTGTCTCCTCCAAAGGAGACCAAGCCTGGGTGCCACTGCCTCAGAACGTCTCAGTGCTCGGGAAAACAGAGTACACACGACAACAGTATATTTCCACATCTACTACACACACAAACCCAAGAACACCAGTGTGCATATTCAGACTACCATAAATAAAGACGACAGGAAGTCCTTTTTTTGTGAGATCTGGAAGCATTTTTATAGCTGGGATTTGTGGACACTGCCTCCCCAACTAGTACTATGGAAAGAAATATCCAGCAACAAACGTGCATGGATTTTCTTGCCCGGCTGAATTGCTCCGTTTTGCATATGGACAACTGCTGTCAGCTGTTCTAACCCCTGCAAAACCCATTAAGCTCCCACTTCAGTTCAAGCAAGAGCTCTTCTTTTCAACTGAAACCCTTCGTTCCCAGTGTCGGGTTCTGAGGTCCAGTGTTGACAAGGTGACACTTCGAACTGTTAGCAAGGGGGCTTGTACTTATAGCAGAGGGGCAACAGGCAGTGGATTGATCTAGAAGGGCAGAGGGGAATCTTGAGGCTTCCTTTAGCAACAGCTTGCCCAGACTGAGCAGGTGCAGCAGCAGACCATGGGCTTACCACAAAATTGGCTCTCCAGGATCACCAGATTCTGCAGACTCAAGACGAACCTGGTCTGCCTATATTTATTGTATGTGTTTATGTGTTTGTGCCCTGCCTTTAAAAATATCCTTTTTCCAAAGGCAACTTACAGATGGATATAAATGAACATACAGTCGTCAATTATTCTACTTCCTAATTTGAGAGCCATCAACAATAAAATAAATAATAAAATGCCTTTTGGAACCTTTTTAAAAAATATGAAAATTGGGGGCTCTGTGTGTTCTTTGTATCTCCAATGCCTTCCGATACAACAGCTTGCAGTTCCTTCCTCCAGCCAATGGCTGCAGTAGTGCAACAAACAGAATAGATGCATGACCTGCAGAGCCCTGGGTTCAAGCTCATGATACCCAAAGTATTTCCCAGTGTGGGGACTAAAAGGGGGGGGGGGTCCCCAGGTGTCACACTGAGCTAGTAGACCTGCTGGTCTGGTCCTGCACAGGAACTCTTGATGTTCGTAAAGGCAAATCTGTTATATTTGACCACTGTGGCTGATCCAGGTCTGCCTTCCTTAGTTACCTCATTGCCTCCTTTTAGCTCCTGAAGACTCTGCACTCTGGATGGCCCGAGACAAATTTATGAAGCTCATATCTGTATATGGGATAAACGGTAGTGACAGAATTCCCTCTTCCAGCCAGAAGCCGGAACATAAATCTTAGAGCTATGTGTTGAGCCAGCTGCTACATCATTTAAAAATAGTCAACTTGGTGCCAATAAGACAGATCACTCAACATGGAGGCCATAAACAGAAATCAAAGGCATGCGCTTGTGCCCCAATTGCAGCGGGGGGGGGGGGAGCCACACATTGGACTCCTCCCACCGAATACTTTACAGTGCTATGCAAACCCCCCCCCCCCGGACTTGACAGTAGTACTGTCAAACATTGATTTCTCCCAGGAGGGTGCATGTTGCATAGATGTCTGGTGGCATCTACTGCTCTTTCTAGGTGCAGCATTATGCAGGGTCTATGGAGGCAGGAAGCTTTAAGGAGGCATTTGGACTCAATTTTTCCTCCCCCCGTCTTGGACAGAATCATCCTCCGGATGTTACTGTTGAGCTCCAGGGCATAAGAACATAAGAAGAGCCCTGTTGGATCAGGCCAAAAGCCCATCTAGTCCAGCTTCCTGTATCACACAGTGGCCCCACCAGATGCCTCAGGCAAGCCTAGTAACTCCTGGCGCCTGAGGTCAGTGGCTTGCCAAATGCTGCCCCCTTTACCTGGTGATGTGCCAGGCTCTGCTCCCCCCTCCCTGCTTTGGAGGAGGAAGAGGGGGAGCAGAAGTGTGGAGGAGAGAGTGGTAGAGAGCCCGCCACTCTCCCCTTCTTCTCTGTGCCTCTCTCCCTTTTCCAGGCTATGGAGAAGGAGGAGAAGGAGGAGGAGCAATGGAGACAAGTGGGCAGGCCGAGATGGGTGCCCTGCCAGTCTGTTGCCTGAGGCGACCACCTCAGTCGGTCTCATGGATGGGCTTTCCTGAGCAAAGCAGGGGATTAGATAAATTCATGGCAGAGCATAGGCATATCAGTGGCTGTTAGTCATGCTGGCTGTATGTGGCCTCTGGGGCAAGGGGACAAATGTCGCCTTACCTAAGGAGACCTCCAGCAGCCAAAAATCCCCCGTGGGATACAGCGGTAGCCATGCCAGTGCCGCTGCATCACCGCATGGGGATTTAGGTAGGATTGGGCTGCCTGCTACGTATCAGGAAGTCTCTGGTTCAAATCTTACCTCTCCCATGAACTCAGTCACTAGGTGACCTTAGGCAACCCTCCTCCTCAACCTCCCCCACCCCATGAACAATACAGGGATGATAATAATAATACTGACCGTATGGGGTTGTTGTTAAGGTTGTCAGCCCTCCAGGATTGGTCTGGAGTTTCCAGGAACCTCCAGGTGACTCCTCAGTACAATCCTGGAGATTTTAACAGGACCTCCAGGAATTTCCAGCATTACATCATGCTGGACAAAAAATATCCAGGAACAGTGCTGTAGTTAGAGTTGGCAACCCTCGTTGTTGTAAGGACTACAACATGAGAATACATGTGAAGCGCTGTACATATGTCAAGTGTTCCTGTCATTAAATACCAGTTGCTGGGAGCAACCAACCAGGGGAGAGTACGGTTGCCATCACTCCCTGCTTGTGGGCTTCTGGTCACCCACTGTTGGAAAGAGGATGCTGGGCTAGAGAGATGCCCTTGGCTGGTCCAGCAAGGCTGTGTTCTCATTGGTACTTCCTTCTCCTCTCCGTCCTGAGTCATTGCCACGGTATATTGGTGGTTGACGCAAATGGCAGAGTACCAAGCTGAGTCTTGTAGAGCTGCCAGTCAGTGATTTCATCAGGGTTTCTGTTCTGCCATGAATGTTGGTTGGCCAACTGGTGACCCAGGGGCCATGGATCACATCCAGCCCTGCCAAGACCACCTCTGTGGGGGCCACCTCCTCTCCCTTTCCTCCTCACCACCTCTCACCAACCATCCCTGGACAGGTACCTACTCAGCCCCATCACCACCAGTACAAGGCTCCTGCTGGCTTGAGCGCAGGGCCCCATTCTGTGTGTGCATCAGGACAGGGTCCTCTTCGAATGCCAAGCACCATGCAAGAGAAGACACCCCAGGGATGCCTGTGAGAATCCAGTTGCCTCTGGGGCTTCCTGTCACTTTGAGTGGGGCACCCGATATGGTCAGAAGTGGTGCCTTGCTTGGTTCTCACAGCAGACAAGGCACAAATCCAGACCCAGGGGGTGCTCAGCACAAAAAGAAACTCGCAACTTCACGCCATAGGACACTTCCTAGCAGCTGTGGCACCCTGACTAGGGGGTGGGGGTGGGGAACTGGCTCCTCAAGGAGGGACTTCGCCCCTAAGCCTGAAGAAGTCGGTTCTTCTCACTCTGGTATATCTGGGATGAAAAATTGTTTTTCCTCGTCAACTCCTACCTGTGCTTGGAAAAAAGTCACTCTCTGTGTGTACATATATATATATAGTTATTAAAATATTTGTATCCTGCCTTTCTACAAATATTGGTGCCCTGCAGAGTATAGCTAATGGAACATAAATCATAATAATGATTATCATCGGGGATGGGCCACAGCTCAGTAGTACAGCACGTGATTTGCATGCAGATAAGGGGTATCAAGAACCTGAGGTCTAGCAAAGTTACCATGATTAACTTTAGGCAAGCTGAGGTCTTGCAAAGCTTTCAGAGGAGTTAAGGTATATTGGAATGTTCTTCGTTTTGCTTTGGTCGACCAATCCAGTCCTTGCCAAGCTTATCTTAATTGGCAACCTACCTGTTTAAGATGCCCTCAGTGGAAAACAGAGTCCAGAGATCAGTTTTCAAAGGGACAGAAGAAGCCAGTAGAAGAGGTGGAAGGCATGGAGTAACGGCTCATTTTGGGAGGCCCCTGCAGAAAGAGGTCCACGAGGGTGCTGCGTGTAAACAAATTGTATGCCATGGTATGTCCGGAGGAGCTGAAGTTGTTTGTCTCCCTTCGGTGCAATAAACACTGAAAGGCTTCAGAGTGCAAGATAATCTGAAGGGACTGAGAGCCAAAGGAACTCTGGAGTCCCCAGAATGTGTCTGATGAGATGAGGGAAGTTCTTCTGGACGGTGAAGTGTGCAGTTGTTAATCACTCTGGTTTCTATTAATATTATTGGCACATCCACAGGTAAATTCACATGGATGCTCGTAAAACTTTGATCCCATGAGGTAGGGCAGCATGAATAATACGCCAAACTGGAGTCTAATTTTAAATGAAGTCATGGCAGGAACCCACATCATGCCCACAGCAGGAGTGAACGTTCACCTAAATTTGGGATCAAAAGGTGGGCTAGAAATATTTGAAATGAATAACTGAACCAGTCATTCCCAAACTAGGCAAGGTCAGAGCGGTGAAAAATAAACGCAGAAAATGACGACGGCTCCTGTGAACACAAAGTACTCACACATAGAGGTGGTTGCCTGCTGCATCTCTGAATGAATGACTGCTCTGCCATGCCTCCTTCCATCAGCCTTCACGGGGAGGGGGGGCAGTGAATCCTCATCTTTGCATCATTCAGACACCCCTGATGCAGAAATTCAGCAGAATTACAGGAGGCATATTCAGTCCAGTGACTCATGCAGAAACACACAGGGTGTGCTCCTTCACAGCTGCATAATTATTATTCTGTATGTAAATCCTCTCAGTGAAGCACACAAGTCAAGCACAGCTCCAGTTTTATTATATACAGTATTTTTTTTACAAGCACATGATTACAGTCCTCAAGGACTGTGCCAAAATGGGGATATAGGCATGCACGCACACACACACACACGTGCGCACACACACACACACACACACACACACACACACACACACACACACACACCAAAATGGAAAGCTGGTATCTGGGTCAACGGTTTCTAGCCTTTGCCCTGACATGCTAATTTTCTGCACCAGGAACCCCCCGTCTTCGTGCTGATGTACATGATGGTGAAACCTTTGAGGCTGCCAAGAGGAGCAACAGTGAGGCCTTAACGCTTTTCCAGTCCCAAGGGTGACTCCACCTCCTGCAACCCATCTGCTCTTCCTGAAACCAGACCTTCTTGCCGTTCAGGGCTGGGTCTAGACTTTGAGCAATGTCCACTTGCCTGCCGGTGAAAGCCAGCTCTCACTTCCTGTGTGCCTTCCTGACTCAGGATAAGGCAGCCTCCTATGTTTTTGCATATCTGCTTCGATGCCCCATGCTCTGGTCTTCATCCTGTGGGGTCTCAGACTTCAGCTTATGTGTCCACCTTGGCACGGACAGGGTGCTTTCGAACCTACTTTCCTTTCTGCAGTGATACAGTCCTAGAAGGGCTATTATCCGATACACTTGTTCTGAATAATGGTGACCACTGGCTTTAGGGTGGTGTCAAGGATTGCCCAGGGTGGACATTGTTGGAGGGCCCAGCCCAACAGAGGACTCACCCAGCCCAGCTGACCCCTGGTCCCCAGTACCAGTATTACCCACCATGGTGCCATGGGGTTAAACAGCACTGACTGGCTTAAACAAATTCATGGGTCCACAAATTTGTGGTTAGGTCTATCCGTGGCTATTGGCCACATGAGTGCTAAATGGCACCTCCATGGTACAGAGCCAACATGTGTCCGAATAACAGTTGCTGGGGAGTAGGTGAAGACTGGAAATAGAAGCAGTAACAGATTTTACTTTTTTGGGTTCCAAAATCACTGCAGACGGAGACAGCAGCCATGAAATTAAAAGACACTTGACTGTTCCCTGGAAGGACAAGTACTGAGGCTGAAGCTCAAATATTTTGACCACCTAATGCGAAGAGAGGACTCTCTGGAGAAGACTCTGATGCTGGGAAAGATTGAAGGCAAAAGGAGAAGGGGAAGGCAAAGGATGAGATGGTTAGACAGCATCACCGATGCAACGAACATGAAAATGAGCGAACTCAGGAAGATAGTGGAGGACAGGAAGGTCTGGCGGGATGTGGTTCATGGGATCACGAAGGGTCGGACACGACTTAATGACTGAACAACAACAACAAGGTGAAGACTGTGGTCTTTATGTCCTGCTTGTAGCTGGCCCCTGTTGGATTCTGGATGAAACAGGTCTCCGTCTGACCCAGCAGAACTCCCCAAGGCAGCTGGGCCTTCGTTTCACGGTGGAGACACTGATATCTGCTTGAAGGTCTCACTGTCTCCAAAAGCAAAGGATGTAGTCACATCATCCATTAATGTACCAGGTAGTTTTATGATTTAACAGGCTCCCTTGTAAAATGCTTTCAAGCTGTTGCCTTCAGCCCCACCTCTGCCAAGACGTACTTCATGTTCCCTGGAGTCCAATTCGGTGTTAAATAGAGAAACTTGCTGCTGGTCTTAGGGGGTGCCTTTTTCAGGCTTACGGGTTACGGTAATAAAAAGCAAGGAATGTTTAAGAGGCTGGAGACCACACCAGCTACCTTTATTGTTCAGGCATAAAAGAAGAATGCTGGGAAGCCTGGAGTGCTTGAGGGGCAGCTTGCTTGTGGCTCCTTCGCTGAAGCCACCCTGTGTTTGCATTCGGGAAAACGGGAATCAGACACACAAAGTTCTTCATTTTGATCTGACCACTGATTTGCACAGCTTCCAAGAAAGAGGAGGAGAAACAATGAAAGGGTGATATCCTATCATTCCTTCCATAGACTATATGGGATTGCCCCCCACTTTATCCTTGTAACAACGCTTTGAGGAAGCGTAGGCTGAGAGAAAGAAGCATTGCAAGGCCACCAGTAGTGATCTTCATGGCTGAGCTAAGATTTGAACCCACATCTTTCCAGGCCAGTCTACAACATCAATAGTCTTCTACCTTTTCAGGACTGGGGCCCCACTTTTAACTACCAATTGCATTAAAGGTCTCCGCCTTTACGAAAGCAACACACTCACCACCCGAGTCAAACACTCTGGTTGGCCGTCTGTGCTCAGTGGTTTTCAAGTGGATGCTCTTCTTCATGGGCACTGAAAATTACATTACTGGTCTATAATCCAGAAGGAAGTCCTGCTTTATCAGCGCCCTGAAGATTGCTAGTGGGGAGAACTCTTGCACTGGCTTTGCATGCAAATGGTCCCAGGTTCAATCCTTAGTATCTCCAGGGTGAGGCTGGCAAAGATGCTTGTTTGGAGACCTGCTACTATCAGGGCCGGTCCATCCATGAGGCCAACTGAAACTGTCATATCAGGCAGCAGGAGGTAGGGGGCAGTCTTCGTCTTCTTGCCTCCACTGCTCCTCCTCCTTCCACTCCCTGGATTGGAAAAGGAAGAAGGGAACAGAGAGGAAGAGGAAATCTGGAAGGGAAGAGAGTGCTGAGCTAGAACCCTGGGGAGTAGGAGGAGGAACAGAGGCTGGCACACCCCTGGGTAAGGGGGCAGCATTTGGCATGCGGCCTCAGGAGGTGAGTCCTACAGTGCCTTGGCTGCTGCCAATCAGTGTAAACAAAACTGATCTAAAATAGATCCAAAACTGTTATGACCAGCTACAATGTACCAAGATTGAAGCATCTTCACCAGGATTATGGTCATAACAACAAAAAAGCTTTAAAAAAATTATACATGTTTTAAACATTTTTAAAGCTTTTTTGTTGTTCTTATGACCATAATCCCAGTGAAGATGCTTCAATCTTGGTACAAAACTGATCTAGCTAGACCAATGGTCTTTCTCTACTTGATAGAAGACTGCTTCATATATATGACTTCGTATGACTCTCTCTCTCTCTCTCTCTCTCTCTCTCTCTCTCTCTCTCCCCCCCCCCCCACTGGCCTCATTTCTTTTAAAACAAACACACACACATACACAATGTTTAATACACCTTTGGGATTTTCCCCTCCTGTGGTTTTCACATTCATAGCATCTCTCTTTTTCTTTGTTTCCTGATGAGAAGCCAAGCACGCACCTTCTCCCTCCTAATCCTACCCCTGTGCAGTGTCAGCCCCAAACTCACTCTTGACCTCTTTCTCCATCTTCAAATTCTGGCACTTTTCTTCTGCAGACACAACTCAGTGCTTGAGCATCGATCCATTTACAAATAGGTGGTGCTAGAAATAGGGGAGTCCTTCAAAGATGGTGCAAGACAAGGCCGAGAGATGTTGCACGCAAATGTCCCAGGGCTGTTTCTCTAGAGCAGCGATTTTCAGCCACTGAGTATGCCACGAATGGGCCACAGGAGTTTGGAGGAGGGTCATTTATTAGTAGGGCCACTGGGGGACGTCAGCTCCCCTGCCGGCAGTGTGATGTGCCTTGTCAATTGTCAAAAAATGGATGGTGTGCCTTGACAATTTCAGTGCCTTGTCAGTGTGCCGTAAGATACAAAATGGTTGAAAATGGCTGCTCTAGGGTGCCACCATCTTGTCTGGTTATCCACTATATATGGGCAGGAGGGAAATATCAGCCCAGGAATATCTAGTTTGAATAGTTAGTTTCATAGGGCCAGTATCCATCCATCCATGTGCAATGTTCAGCTAAATTTGTACATGAATGTGCACATGCTGAGTCCTACAGTGCCAAGGCAGACACATCCTGCCACAAGACTTTGGAAATTAGTACCACTGTGTGTCAGTTTTTGCCAAAGAAAACAACTAATCTTTCTATTGAAAATGTTTTATGGCAAAAGGCAATACAAGCAATTTTCAGATTCATTAAGCTAAAAATAAAGCAGGTTAAATTAAATGCATGATGTCTGGCATGGTCTTTATATTCCACAAATATTCTCATTGGTTTCAGTATCTGGGGAGAAAGTCAGGATGTTGGAGTTTCAAATCAGCTGTTCCCCCCCACCCGCCCCCCCTGTCCGGCATGTTAGCTGCCCGCAGCATTTTCTCTTCCCTCTCACACACAACGGTTTGATTCATCCTGCAAAGCAAGTGTCTGCATCTGGTTTATGGGTTTTATTAGTCACTGCAGAAATATTTAAGCTTGCGGTGAGCATTTACAAGTGTTATAGCATGAAAAAGGTGAAGAATCAAGGCGAGACGATGGGTTTGCCAGACAAGGGTAATGAGACATAATCACTAAGAGCAGGGGGAGAAAAAAAATTCCTCTCAGATCTACATCACAGGCAAGTCCAGTGGGGAATCCAGGGGATTTTAGCCAGAGAGTTGGAGGTGGTGTTAGGGAAAAAAAGACTCCAAGTATTGTTACAGCCTCCAATCCTATTTTTGGCCACTGTGAGACATGCTTTGGTAATGTCCAGAGTGGATTCCTGTAATACACGCTTTAAAAACTGCAAGAGGCCCAGGATATGGTGCTCTCTGCCTGGAAACCTGGAGAGCCACTGCTAGTGAGAGTGGACAATACAGGTGGGCCCCCATATCCGCTGGGGATATGTTCCAGGCCCCTCCGTGGATACTTGACACTGTGGATAAGAGCGAACACCCCCTCCATGGTTTCCTGAGGGCCCCCCCACCCTGCCTCCCCTGCAGGCAGGCATACTTGCCCCCCCCCCAGCTCTTATTTTTCTTTCAGCAAGCTTTGTTTCTTCCTTAAAACAAACAGAGAACAACTGGCTTTTGAGCAAGAGGAACCTTTACCTCTTATGCACTAAATTATATACATGTGCACAAGCTTTAGAGTAGCAGTAATGTATACTTTGGACATGACTGGGGAACACTTCCTGGTCAGGCTCACAACTGGGCTCAGAAGAAACCAAACTATTTTCCAATGTTGAGGAAATTACTGATAGTAGCATTGGAAAAACCTTGTTATAGCCGGGTGCCAGAGCTATTTGTGGAGAAAGACCACGGCCCTCGCCTCCCATTTCACCACGAATGGACCTGCTAGAAAGGTGAATGCATGGAAAGGAGGTGGGCAGATGGGTGTAAGGGAGGCAGGATGTAAATTCTTCTCCAGCTCAGTTTTTAATTTACGCCAGAGACGAACTTTCAAGGTTGTGTTGTTCATATCGTATTTAAGATGAGCATTATGAGCCACCGAGATTCGTATTTTCAAGTCAGGGAATATGAATTTACTGAACATTATGTCACTTGAACTCGCTTCTAGTACCTTATTCCAAAATGTTTGCCTGCCACTGGCCTGCCTGTTCACTGAAGAAGGAAGGAACTCACCCGTGTTGTGTTATCTTGTTGGCTGTGTGCTCCCTGAGGCATCTGGTGGGGCCACTGTGTGATACAGGAAGATGGACTAGATGGGCCTTTGGCCTGATCCAGCAGGACTCTTCTTATGTTCTTATGTTATGTTCTTATTTGCGGAGCTAGTATGAATATGGTGTCTCCTGTACTTGCATGGAAGGCTCCGCAGGTGGGAGGGAAGGGTGCTCCACCCCTCCCGTAGCTGCCAATCTTCCCTTGCCAATGCAATGCTTCTCCTCTGACGCTGCTTCCTCTCAGCCAGCCTGGTTGCAGAACTTGCGTGAGGAAAGACATACAGTATTTGAAATGAATGGCGAGAGGCATTTGCGGTGAGCAGGTGGGGGAAGGGTTAAGCACCCTCTCCCACCCACACAAGTACAGATATGCTTGCAGAATAGCATCCCAGCAGCAAGGCAACAGCACAGAACAGGACATTATACCAAGTTTTCAACTTAGCAATGACATCATAAATGGTGAGCGACATTGTTGCACAGGTTTTGGATTGGGATGCAGCACTGCAGTGAGATGTAGATATTAATGAGAGGCATTCTGTCCACATTTTTGGATTGCTATGCCTGGACAGGGAAGCGGGGGTGTGGGGAGAAGCAATATCAGCTTCTCAATTTCAGGGGAGGAAGGTTCTTGGCTTGTGGTTCAGGAAATCAAGTTGCAAGTATAGTGGGCAATGCTGACCTCTGCAGGGCAACAATGGAAAACAACTCTCTGTGATGTATCTTTGCAAAACTCAGCTGTATACAGAATAAACCCAGTGATTATTCACAACAGTGTTTTTACTGCTGTTGTGAATAGCTTCTGTGCTTGTATACATTTAAACTTTACATTGAATAAGCTTTACACAGGATCACAAGCTGTTTCTCATGCATTGCATGGGCCTTGTGGCTCCACTGATTGGAATCTCTCTCTCTCTCTCTCTCTCTCTCTCTCTCTCTCTCTCTCTCTCTCTCTCTCTCTCTCTCTCTCTCTCTCTCTCTCCTCTGTGTGTGTGTGTGTGTGTGTGTGTGTGTGTGTGTGTGTGTGTGTGTGTGTGTGTGTGTGTATGTATGTGATGCCATCATGAATCACTTGAATTGGCAACTCTCCCATATGAACCTACCTGATTGCTACGATCTTCTGGTGGAGGCCTTGGTCTGGGAGCCCCCGTCTGCTAAAGTGAGGTGGTTGGCTACCAGGGATGGAAACTTCTAAGTGGTGCAGGTCTGTGCCCCCTGATTGCCCCCACACCATAGGATGCAGCGCCCGCCTCCATGGTGCAGCTGCATCGGTGCAAGTGGTGGGGACAGGATTGGGCATATAAAGTCCATCTCCAGTAAAGACACTAGAAACTACCCCGTCTTGGCGGCGGGGGGGGGGGTGTTGTTCCCAGAACAACAGAGCGTCTTTGCAAGTCTTTGCAAGGTTTTGCTGTGTCTTTCCAGTTCAGCTTGAGCGGCGGTGGGGGCAGTGGGGGGGGGCGTTGATCCCATAGCTACAGAGCGTTGATCCCAGGGCTCCACGTGGGGCATTCCAAGTGTGTTCAGGCTTCTGATCCCTTCTTGCAAAGACACGGCGGTGGCGGTGGCGGCAGTGGCGGCAGGGATGGGGGCTGCCCCGAAAAGAAGTCACCCGCTGAGGAAAATAAGGGTGGCTGAAGAAAAGACGTGGCAGTGGGGGGGAGGGCTGACGCTGACCTGACGAGAGGCCATTCTTCCTACAGAGAGAGAGAGAGAGAGAGACAGAGAGACAGAGAGACAGAGAGCGCTCTGCTGCCACAGAAATACAGTACAGTAAGCAAGATCTTTAAAACATCTATAACGTTAGGGGACCTCTGTCGTATATGCGGATTGTCGCTGAGCGATCCGTCGTTAAGGAGGGGACACCTGTATTATAAACTTCTACCTTTAATTCTGTGCTGAAAGCTCTTTTGTGAGTTGCCACCTTTTCCGACCAGGAGCTGTCAGGGCCCACCAGTAGTGGTTCTGTTTGGGTCTGCATGGGGAGTTGGCTGCCAGTCCCATGATGAAGAGGTGTAGTGGGGGGGGGGCTGGGGGATCTGGGGCACTGGGACATCTCCAAGAGCAGGAGCCCAGAGGTGTTGCCTTTCAATCTTTTTTCAAAGGACCCTGGCCAAGAAGGAGCATCAAACTCAGCAAGAAGCAAACAGAAATTTGCCTGGGGACATCTGTTAATATCTTCTCAAGGGCTACCTGAGAGAAATACCATATTGGTCTGAGTATAAGACTCACTTTTTTCTCCTAATTTAAGTTTTTAAACTAGGGGTGCGTCTTATAATCAGGCTGTTGCAATTTAATGCCAGTGATTTAATTAAATTTTTTTAATAGCACCAAACTTTAAGTGTGCGTCTTATAATCAGGTGCGTCTTATACTCGGGACAATACGGTATGTTGCTCATGTCACATTGAAGCTACAATTTTTGGAGTAAGTCCTATTGAATACAGTGGCACTTGTTTCTGAATGAATGTGCCTAGGCCAGCACTCTAACATACCGTACCTCTCATGTTTATCTGAGTGAGATTGTTTTAGTCCCATTTTTTTCAATGTTTATGCTTTTCCTTTAAACTATTGCAACCCACTCTGAACGTCTGGGATGAAATTAGCTACATTTGCAAATGTAGTATAATAAGTTTCCAAGTAGGAATAAGTGGCAGGAGAAGAAAACACTCTCATGAAGAACTGAAGTTGATTTTTTTTGTTGTAGTTGTTGGCAGGGCCGACTTATCCGTTAGGCACAGTGCCCAGGGCTCACGATACTTTTAGGGGCCCACGAAAACGTTTTAATTTCTTTTAAAATCAGAAGGAAAAAAAAGAACTTTTAGGGTCAAAGAAAATGTTTTAATTTTTTTCCCACATCAGAAAAAACCGAAACTTTTAGGGCCCATACAAATCAAATAATTTTTGCCTAAAATAGAAAAAAAAGGTTGACGTATTTAACGTTATATCAAAAATCATTTTTAACATTATTATGGTGGGAGGCCCCCCCGGAAGCAAAAGTGCCTAGGGCCCACGAAAGTCATTATGCGTTCCTGGTTGTTATGGGGGATGTCATGACAGACTCCTGCACTTCAAAATGAACCACGAGACACCTGGTGAGTGTTGTGGTCCAGGTGGGCAAAGACCACTTTTCAGAGGTACTGTAGCTATTGATGGTTAAAGGAGCCAGGAGAAGGTAACATCGTTCAAGATGGGCAAGAGGTCAAGTTCCAGTTGTCCTAACGGAAGGTCCAAGGCCAGAGGTAGGATCATCCCGGCCATTCTCTTACCCCTGCTCCGTGTCTTCCTTGCAACAGACGCTATAAGCAGCAACATGATGCTTATAGCGTCTGTTAAAGGAACATAAGAACATAAGAAGAGCCCTGCTGGATCAGGCCAAAGGCCCATCTAGTCCAGCTTCCTGTATCACACAGTGGCTCCACCAGATGCCTCAGGGAGCACAAGACAACAAGATACTAGTATCCTGTCGCCATTCCTTTGCACCTGGCACAAAGAAAACCTACTCCTACAACCAGGAGGTTGCTTATTCCCATCATGGTTTGTAAGCTGTGTTGGAATTTTTCTCCATAAATCTGTCCAATCCCCTTTTAAAGGCATCCAGGCCAGGTGCCATCACCACCTCCTGTGGCAAGGAGTTCCACAAACCAATTACACACTGGGTAAAGAAATATTTTCTTTTGTCTGTTTTAATCCTCCCTCCACTCAATTTGACACAGAGCAGCTAATTAAAGTTAGAGAATGGTCAGGAGGGGATTATTTTACCTTAATTAGCTGCTCCATATCTTCCTTTAAACCTCACGTGGGGCAGTTGGGGACAGCCAAATGACCGGATGTGGCCCTGGGGCTGTACAATGCCCAGGTCTGGTCTACACTGACCAGCAGCAGTGGCTCTCCTGGGTTTCAGATGCTGGGATTGGTTTTGGGGTCCTTTTGCAAGAAAAGCACGCGTCCTCCTGCCCCTGAGCTGTGGCCCCATCCTCAGTGGCTGCATCACGTGCCCTGAGAGTATGTCCTGGGGTTTGTTTCTTTGTGCTGATTATTGTATTCTGCGAACATAAATAAATAAACAACCAAAAAAATATAGTGTGCAAAATTCCTGGCATGCGGAGAACTGACCGGTCTGTCAGAGAGAAGGTTCCGGTCTCTACCGCTTGCTTTCTGGTATGATGTCGTGAACCTTCCATGTGCCAGTTCTGACCTTGGAGTGGGGCAATCGTGACAACAGCAACAGGTGTGGGCCACGGGGGCAGGGCAGTGGTAGTGACTCCCGAGATATCGGCTTCTTCCAGCGAATTACTCTGCCGCAGAGAACCTGGTTTGGCCTCTTAGCCTGACTTCATCGAAGCTGAGAGACTCCAGTATCCAGCGGTGGGATAAGCCAGATTCCTTTTGCTTTGTTTGTCTTGGCCTACTGTGCCTCTTTATGAGGAAAATGGTCAACGTGAAGTGCTTCCCCCGAGTATTTTGACAGGAAGCCCCAGTAATATGCTTCCCTTTTGTTGTATATCTTACTCTTTTCTCTCAATCCTGTTTAAATATTTTCAAGTACAATGACATATTTATTAACCCGCCACTCTCTCCATGAGGTAACTCTTTGATTGGCCTTCTGTAAAAGCCTCTCAGGCAAGGTGGAGGCTCCCCCCCCCTCCCGCTGCCTCCAATGAGAGTTAATATTATTACTGCTATTTGTGTCGAACTCTTGAGAACAATCTCTGTTAAAAATGGAGCACGTTTATTTAAAACAGCTGGGCAAAGGAGCATGAAGGCCCAGCTAGAGTCGGCGGGGTCAGAGGTCAGGGCTAACACCAATCTCTGAAGAACTTTGAAGCTGACATTTTACAGATTATATGTGTCTCGCTGCACAGTGGGCATGGCGTATAAATTGGGCTTAGAGGCCCCTTATTTGTCCTCTGCATTTTTATGAGCCCACAGTGTTCTTCTTTGAAGCGGCACACACGGAAAGTAAAAAAAAAGTTGTTTTAATGCCGTGGAACTATTTGCAGTAAATCATGTTATAGCATCCTGGAAATATATCTGCACTGTGAGATTATGTTTCAGTTCTCTTTGTGCAAGGCTTTGCGTGCTAGTCAATCCTTTGTTTTCCTCATCCGCAGCAACTTTCTTCTTCTGTCTTTTGTGGCTTATCAATCATTTTGTGCCTGTAAGTTAGTAGACAGACAGAGACATTACACTTGGTGATGGTTGACATTCACAAATTCATGCCTGCGTTTAAAAAGAATCCTCCTATGCATGTCCTTCAGGCAGGGGTGTCTCTGGTGGAGGGTTGTGGGGGCAGAGATGGCAGGCGCCGGGAGGGCGCCCAGGCGCGTGGGGGCGGGTCCTGCGGCGCATCACATCAACGCGCCCCCCGCCCGTTTTTCGCTCATTTCGGAGCCTAACCGGCTCCAGGGAGGGTGGGAGGGCCGAGACAACGCCGCTCTTCCGGAGGGTGAGTTCCCCGATCGCGCCTCCGCGAGCGAGCGCCTGGAGCTCCTGCTCCACGCGCTCCACCGTAGTTCTGCTGCTGGTTGGGGGTGACCGCCCCGGGTGTCACTCCAGGGAATGGTGACACCAAAATGACTTTCTATCTATTCTTCTATTTGTTACTGGTGGTGCAAAAGCGCACCACTGGTAGAAAATGGCTTTTTAGAAAATGGCTGTTCAGACTGAACAGTAAACAGTGGTTTGCTGCTATATCATCAGGCATGGAATTATTCAGTCACCACAACTGAGGGGAGGGAGCAAGGAAAGGGGAAGGGAAAGAGGGATTTCTATGGATTCTATTGTAAAGCTAACAATAGTTTAGCATTATGTCTGAACATGTTAATTACTCCATCTCATACATTACCTTAGATTCTGTGCATCAGCAAAACAGCACTGGTGAACTTTCTTCCAAATTTATGACTTATGAAAAATAATAAATTGGATTTCACACTAATTATACCATTTGTCTTTCTTTTCTTTAATTGGTAGATTTTCTAATTGGGCTCAGTCACAAAAGGCCCCAGGGAGACGTTTCTGTTGCACTCAATTCAATATCCATAAATACCTTCCAATCAGCAGTTTGCCATCAGCAAAACATAAATCAGCAATGGATAAATAGGATTAATCTAGGCAAATATGTGCTAGGAGACGTTTATTGACAAAACAACACTGTACCCAGTAGCGTAGCTGGCGGGGTGGTGCGGTTCGCCTCTGCAGCGTTCTGATGGTTTTCTGCAGTCTCCGCTGGGGTGTGTGTGCATAGCTTTTTCTGGTAGAAATGGTGAGCGCTAAGAAATGGGCCCTCTCACCCGCCCTTGGCTCCGTTTAGCTCCAAATGGAGCCATTCCAGAGGCAAAGGGTGTTGAGCAGGCACAGGGGGTGGGTATGCTGCGCAGGTGCAGGGGTGATATTGCAGCCTGAGGATGTTGGACAGAGTGCTTGGAGAGTTAGGTCAACCAGCTCCCCCATGGAGTAGTTGTGTCCCTCATAGTTTCTAAGATGTGGGTGAGGGTCAATGGGTCCTAGAGACAGTCATTGAGGGAGGGGCCATCCCCACAGCCACATCCCCACAGCGGGAAGCCCCTCTTGAAGAAACGGTCTCTGGACTCCTTGGAGCTAAGCAATTGTTGAAGAGGGTGGTGGCTGCTCAGCTCCAAGCATATCTGGATGACACTGATTTTCTGGACCCATTTCCACCTGGCTTTGCTTTGGAACCATACCTGGCTCGCCCTGGTCTTCACTGGTGGGCGAGTGTGTCATTGTTGGTGATCCTGGACCACTCCATGACTTTAGATATGAACCATAAGCTGTCGATCAAAAGGTCGGCAGTTCGATTCCCGCGACGGGGTGAGCGCTCGTTGCTTGGCCAGCTCCTGCCAACCTAGCAGTTCCAAAGCATGTCAATGCGAGTAGATAAATAGGTACCGCTTGCAGGAAGGTAAACAGCGCTCCGTGTTCCAGCCGCATGCTACGCGCTGCGGCAAGGAGAGTCATGCCGGCCACAGGACCACGGAGGCGTCTTCGGACAACGCTGGCTCTTCTGCTTTGAAATGGGGACGAGCACCACACCCTAGAGTCGGACACGACTGGACTTACTTGTCAGGGGATACCTTTACCTTTATGCCCTTAGATATGGTTTTTATCAGCTGTAGTTTTAAATCCAACCAGTTGTGAGCTGCATTGATATTTTTTTTTGTTGATAAGGTGGGATATAAATCCCTAAAATAAATAATTCCAAGCCCCATTCTTACTCTTGGAAATTGTTATCAGTAGATGGGTGCACTGGGGAGCATCCAGACATCCCTGGGATCAGTGAGTGACAAATCAACAGGAAGCACAATGGCCGGGGTGGCCCCTGCATTCAAGAGGCTGGTGGATGTGTCCACTTTGAGCAGTGGCTGGGGATGTGGCAAACTGGCAATAGGTGCTCCACACCCTGCGCCCACCCGCCACCTCCCCCAGTCCACTGCCTTCCCAGCCACCTGGCCCTGTCCTTTTCCCGTCCTTTTCCTGCCCTAGCCGAGCAGTAGCCACCACTCCAGTTCTGCTGCCTCTGGTGATTCCTTTCCTCCCTTGCCACCTCTTGTGAACTGGCTTGGTGGGTTTGGTTTGCAAGAAGCTGTGGCAGCGGAGGTGGTGATGGGCAGTGCTGGCAATTGGGTGGGGGGTGTACTCACTTTCAGGTGAGCAACAGAATTTGTTGCTGGTTCTGGTTCTGGATCAACTTGGGCTGGTCCTGTGCAAGAGAAACTCACTGAAGAGAAACTTCCTGCTGTACAGTTTACAGCTACTATTGTTGTTTGGGCACAATGGTACATTACTGTCCTCTTCCTATTTTACTAGTCCATATGGATTATTACAGCAGCTTAACGGGGAATTGCTTCACCCCACCCTCAACACGGGGAATTGCTTCACCCCACCCTCAACCTGTGGTTTTGGGGTAACCAGAGCTCTGACCTTGGCCTCGTTCTCACTGAGGTGAGTTCACCTGCAGGACATAAAAGAGCAGGGGCATCATATAGACGACCTTCTGGTTGCTGTTAATCTAGGTTTTATAAAGAGAAATGTCATAACTGAGACATTTAATGGAACAATCTTTGATAAAAGATTCAATAGCGGCATTTTATGCTACATGGTGGGAACTTGTGAAATACCGTGTTTCCCCGAAAATAAGACAGTGTCTTATATTAATTTTGGCTCCAAAAATGCCATAGGTCTTATTTTCAGGGAGGTCTTATTTTCCCAACCTGTGGCGCGACCCCCACCCCACCCCCGGCACTTACTTTGACCAATTAAAGCTTCATTCCTTCCTGAGGGTCCAAGGCTCTGCAAGGCCTGGAAGGCCTGCACTTGAGTCCTCCACCATGGAGACGACGTGCTAGAGAGACTCTGCAAGGCTGCAGCCTCCTTGCAGGTCTTGCTGGCCTCTCTAGCACGTCATCTATGGTGGAGGACTCAAGTGCAGGCCTTGCAGAGCCTTGCATCCTCGGGAAAGATTGAAGCTTAAATCGGTCAAAGTAAGTGCCGGGGGGGGTGCGGGGGGTGCTGGGGGGTTCACGTTCGTCTGGCTGATGATCCTAGTTAGGTCTTATTTTCAGGGGAGGTCTTATATTTATGAGTGCCGGCAAAAATCACGCAAAAAATGACGGTAGGTCTTACTTTTGGGGGAGGTTTTATTTTCAGGGAAACCAGGTAACTGAACAGAGAAAAAGATACTTCTTTTCTGATAAAATAATTACTCACTGAGTCATATTGCAACTACTTTCTCTAGGGTAGTGGCTTTCACACCTTTTTCATGCTAACTTGTCTGCTGAGGAACGCCGACATATACACCACGGAACTCTTGTACCTTGCAGAGGATTTGGGGACCTGTTTCAGGGGTGGACACTCAGTTCATGTGTAGGCATTCACTAGATCTGCTGGCCCTTGCTCTGTTTGCTGTACAGTATTTGAACTGAGAGCTGATGGAGCGTAATGGCTAAGAAGAGACTGATCAGTAAATCAGGACTTCCCTGGTTCAAATCTCACCACTGCCCTATACTCACCCGTGGCCATAGGTAAACCCGTTCCCTCTCCCAGTACAGGGATAATAATCCGTACTTTACATGTGTGCTTTGCATAGGCTTACCATCCGTACCGGTTTTTCCGGGACAGTCCTGGGAATCGGCCACGATTCCCGGTTCTGTCCCGGCCCGGTTTCCGGAGGGATGGCCTCCTCCTCCGCCGCCGCCATCTTCTTTTTTTTTAAACTTACCTGGGCGCCGGCAGCAGCTTGGATCACGAAATCACGCGTGATCCAAGATGTCGGCGCCCAAATCTCGTGAGGGCATGATGCTTTGCACCCTCAGAAAAAATATACAAATGTTAAGTATTATTACCTACAATTTGTAGGCAATACATCCAGTAAACTCCTACAACAGTACACTGCAGAGGAAGATGGGTAGTGGCTAGCAGGCTGTCTTTCAGGGAAGCTTGTCCATCATGATTGACTTCTCATGAGGAACCCTTGGGCCTTGACCATTTGGATCCACAGAACACAGTTTGGACACTACTGGTCTAGAACCTCTGCAACATTTTTTTTCTCAACCAGAGGACGTTTGCAAGATATTAAAAGCAAGGCAAATCAAAACATGAAGATCTATTTTGCATTGTTCTAAAACATTTCCATTCTGCCCATAAAGCAGGTAGCAGGTGTTAAAGGGGTTCACAGACTCACAACTCATTGTCAACTAATTATCTTTAAGATGGTGTCACCACATCTTAATCAGTGAGTAATCACTGGAGTTGCTGACCGCTGGGGAGGTTTTTCTTACCCCAAAGCAATTCATTTCTGCAGTGGACTCCCTCCCTCCACAGTCCAGATAAGTTCATTAACCCAACCCTAAACCACAAATACAGACATACACACATAAAACCTTTTAGGAACTTTCATCTTTTTAAAAGGCAGAGGGGGGAAAATGCACAATAAACTGGTAGCCTGGTTAGCAGTAGGGGATAGCTTAAGACACCATGGGTGGCTAAGCTGTATGAGAACCAGATGTAAGGACTTTGGAGAGGCAGGTCTGCTCTTTCTGTTTACTGACAAATGGTGGGCAGTGGAAGGCAATTAAAAAGCAATAACTGTACATTAAAGGCAAAACTCCTAATAGCAAAGAGAAACATAGCGTGGGCACGCTCGGACATCTCAGGGGAAAATAGTGCCTGTTTTTTAAGGTGAGGCAGACACACACTGTACTATGTGACTTTTTTAAAAGTGCAAGTGTGTGTGTGTGTGTGTGTGTGTGTGTGTGTGTGTGTGTGTGTGTGTGTGTGTGTGTAATATATTAAAACGAACTCTTTCATCATCCTGGTCAACTAAGTCAATAGAGACAATTCACGGATGACCATCAAGCAAGCAACAGATATGCCTGTGTGAAAGTGTTCTGCAATGCACATTGGGGCAAGAAACCAAAATTTCACATATACGCTAATGGGTTCTGAGTTGTCTGTGATGGATCAAGAGAGAGATCTTGGGGTGCTGGTGGACAGGTCGATGAAAGTGTCGACCCAGTGTGCGGCGGCTGTGAAGAAGGCCAATTCCATGCTCGGGATCATTAAAAAAGGGATTGAGAATAAAATGGCCAATATCATTCTACAATATCATTTGTAATCGATGGTAAGACCACATCTGGAGTATTGTGTCCAGTTCTGGTCACCACACCTCAAAAAGGATATAGTTGAATTGGAAAAGGTGCAGAAAAGAGCGACCAGAATGATTCTTGGGCTGGAGCACCTCCCTTATGAGGAAAGGCTACAGCGTCTGGGGCTTTTCAGCCTAGAAAAAAGGCGCCTGAGGGGGGACATGATTGAGACTTATAAAATTATGCATGGGATGGAGAGAGTGGATAGAGGGAAATTCTTCTCCCTCTCGCACAACACCAGAACCAGGGGACATGCACTAAAATTGAGTGGAGGGAGAGTTAGAACAGACAAAAGAAAATATTTCTTTACCCAGCGTGTAATTCATCTGTGGAACTCCTTGCCACAGGATGTGGTGATGGCACCTGGCCTAGATGCCTTTAAAAGGGGTTTGGACAGATTCATGGAGGAAAAGACCATCACAGGTTACAAGCCATAAGCAACCTCCTGGTTTTAGAAGTGGGTTTTCTCTGTGCCAGGTGCAAGGGAGTGGCGACTGGACACAGGTATCTTCTTGTCTTGTGTGCTCCCTGAGGCATCTGGTGGGGCCACTGTGTGACACAGGAAGCTGGACTAGATGGGCTTTTGGCCTGATCCAGCTGGGCTCTTCTTATGTTCTTATGTTCTTATGTTCTTATGCGATTGTGGGTTGAAGCTCACTTGCTTTTCAGTCCAGGGGAAAGTTGAGCAATTCAGGTGGTTTACAAAAATAAAATAAAATACATACTTAAAGAACAAACTCAAAGATCAACTGGAACACTACAGCAGCAGAAACACAAATCCACATAAAACTCCAATAAAAAAGAGAGAAGAAAAACAGCAGCATTAAAATATGAAACTCATTAACGTGCTGAGTGAAAAGCCTGAGAAATGAAACATTGTTTATGCGGCACTGTCAGAATAGCAATGCAGGTACAAGCATTCCATGAACAGGGTGCCACCACAAAGAAGGCTACTTCCTCAGTCCCCACCTGCTGGATCTCTGCAGGGGGGAGTTCCAGAGAAGGGCCTCATCAGTGGAGCTGAAGCTGCAGGATACTTTGCTTGGGAGCTGGTAGCCCTTCAGATACCCTGGTCCTAAACCATAGCATGGGAGAGTCTGTTGACCATTAGCAATCCAAGACTCACAGCCCTTAGTAGGATGCTTGGTTATAACTCTTGGATTATCTGACAGTTGTGCCTTTGCATCCTCTTGCAAAACACTGCAAAAGATCACAGCAGGCAGGAGGAAGGGGCAATGTCTGAAGTGCCACTGGGACTACAGCTGGGCACCCTCAGTTCTGTTCGTGGCGTGGTGGCCCTATGTAGCGAGCCCACAGGGCTGCACCTTGCATCTTCTTCCTAGACAGTGAAGCGTTCTCAAGCACAGGATTGGCCCTGCCCACGACCCCAGCTGACCATTGGTTCCTCTCAAGCAGGAAGGGCTATGAAAGTCTCCTTTGGGCTGGAGCTGTGACTGGGAAACAAGGCCTCCTGGCTTTGGCTTCTGGCTTCTGTTCCTCAGCACCTGGCTATACCTAGATGGCTGCCCCATGGCTCAGCCCTGAAGGGCGCCTCTTGGATCCCAGCCACTGGGGGCAGCAAAATATCTCTGCCAGCCCCGGAGCTTCAGTGATGTGGCAAAGGGCCAGACTGTCAATCATTCGAAAGATTAGAAAAATCTAGTGAACACAGAAACCTTATGCACTAGCCGCAATGCTGAACAAGATCAAACTGGTAATACCAAAAAAGAGCTTTTCAAAGACGGCTGCCCAAACATGTTATGATGTACAGGTAAGTTGGGGACAGTAGTGCAATAGAAGGTGCAGGGTGGTCCACTGATGACAGGAGATGGCACTGATAAACCTTCTGCCTTTTAACAGATAATCCAATATAAATACCTTACTGTTTACGTTTAGTAATGAACAAGGACTTCTGGGATGTGACCTTTGCCTGGCCCGTCCGACCTCTGCCACTGGCGATGGTGGAAAAGGTCTGCTCCAGGCAGCCTCTGAAGCTTCCGTGGTATTCTGGGAAACGACATAATCTTAACATACGGTAATCTTTAACCATCCTTCCCTAGAACAATATATTATTGTATGAAAGCAGAAGCCAGGATGGTGTAATGGCTCAGGTGTTGGACTTAGATTTGGAAGATCCAGGTTCAAAACCCTGTTCAGCCATGAAGCTTCCTGAGTGACCTTGGGCCAGTCACTGTCTCTCAGCCTAACCTACCTCACAGGGTTGTTGTGAGGACAAAAGAAGGGAAGCTCCTTGCTCCTTGGACGAAGTGTGGTATGAAAATGTGAAAATAAAATAAGAAAGAAACCCTTGCCCCTCCACCCCCCCCTGATCTAGCATTATTTTCTGTGAGCATTTTGCCTGATACACAGTCTCAGCTTTGCTATGACCTCTAACTTTACAGTCCTTCTGTGGCAAATCAGGACTCAGCGTAATTCATTCACAACCTCTTAAGTGTTCTGGGAAAGAAACCCCCTAAACTTAAATAGTTATACGGTGTGCCCTCTGTAAAATAACAATTACAGTCTAAAAGCTATATTTATTATATGCATCTCAGGGTCCCCAAGGGTCAAACGTAAACCTGAAGAATTGACTATTGGGCAATTGCACACTCACTTATTGTTTTGGGAGCCGTGTTTGTGTGTGTGTGTGTGTGTGTGTGTGTGTGTGTGTGTGTGTGTGTGTGTGTGTGTGTGTGTGAGAGAGAGAGAGAGAGAGAGAGAGAGAGAGAGAGAGAGAGAGAGAGAGAGAGAGAGAGAGAGAGAGGAGCTTGGCATGTTAAACCTGAAGAAGAGAAGACGAAAGGGAGACACTACAGCCACCTCAAGTATCTGAAGGGGCCCTTCAGATACTTGATACTTCAGAAGGGCTGTCGTCACACAGGAGAAGGGAACGACTTGCTTTTCATGGTTTCTGAGGGCAGGACTGGATCCAATGGGTTGACAGTACAGCCAGGGAAGTAGATTTAGGCCAGGCATGACGAAAAATATCCTAACTGTAAGTGCTGTCTTAACTAGTAAAACCAGAATAAATTATGCAAAATAGTGGACGTTACAGAAGAAGAACAATCCTGCACGTTTGTGCAATTTGTAGAGATATCAGAATTTGACTCTTCTTTGCACAGGATTTGGATTTCCTGGACACAGGATTTTAATTTTTTAAAAAGGAAAGAAAAGTTATACAGAGTTTTTCTTGTCTGTAATTCCTCTAGCCAATGCAGTATATCACTCACAGCCCAATCCTAACTATCCGGCGGGCACCCAGGGCCGCCCACTGGATCCTATCCCCATTCCGGGCCATGCTGCCGTGGCCCGGAGGTCTACTCGGGGAAAGAGTATGTTTGTCCCCTTCCCCCGGTGTAAACCGGGGAAGGCCCGATGGGCCTCCTTGGAATTCCGCCAGCTAAATAGCTGGCAGAAGTAGGAGGAGGCTGTGTAATGGTCAAGCCAGCTGGAATGGGGACGGGGATATGGTGGACGCCATTCCCGCCCCTCCCAGGCCACTTCGGCCAATGGCCCCCCCCTCGCCGCCTGGACCGCCCCTGCGCCCGCCGGTGGGAGCCTTACCTTCCTCCGGCGGCTGTGGGGACATCCCGGCGGCAGAGTGAGGGCGGCCTGCCTTGTGCCAGCTGCCCTTACTTGTGAGTAGTCACAAACTTGCTTTATGGCACGTTCACAACAGCTTCCGGCGGCGGAACACTCGTTCCACCGCCATATTCTTTGCGCAGGATTGTGCTCTCATTCTTGGAATTTGAACTATCTACTTTTAGGTTAAAAACTCAAAACTGACTGAGCACAATCTGCTGGGCATGCCTAAGATACTGATGACGATGACAACAACAAGAACACTAATAATATATCAGCATCAATACACAACCTTACTCGATTAGCAAGTGAAGATTCGCTGCTTTTCCATTTGGCCTGAGGAAACGTTCTGTGTAATCTGAAAAAAATGCAGATTACAAACAAGAAAGATGTCTTTAAAATATCAGGATAAATATATGTCACAAACAGGCAGTTGAATTCAACAGCTTCTCTCCCAGTCCTTTCACACTGTCAATTTGTTTCAAGGTATATCAAACACTCCCATCTAGTGGTGTTCAGCAAAACAACAGGCTAGAGCCACACTTTGTGGCTTCATCATAACCCATACAGGGAATGGCATGGGTCCAAATTCACAGGTTCAGCAACACCTCCCGACCTGTTCCTTATTGCCTACTTACAGGTCCACCAGTATAATCTTCAACATCTGGATTTTCCAGTTCTTATTTAGGGCGGTTTATTATTATTAACTTTGGGGGCTGCATAATTAGGCTTGAATGACTGGTTTTGAAATGTTCCATGAACTTTGGGAGTGGATGGGGCTGAAATGTTTCATGTCAACACGTCCAGCAATTTTGACTGACAGAGCTGTACCGCAATATCTAGCTTCTGCTCAATGTCCTGTCTTTTGAGATGATTCTTGGTTTCAAGGGTAGTTGGCCGTGCAGGGCTCCTGTCCAAGAAGCAAGCCCCCCCCTCTAAGCAAGACCCCCATTGTGTGGTTCTCTGGATCTTACACATCTGCCAAGCTCCGCTGCCTTATACTGAGTGAGATCTTTTGTCCTGGGAGTCTTTCCCCGCCGTGCCTGGAGATATCAGGGGTTGGACCTGGGGCTTTTTGCATGCAAAACACATGCTGCGCAACAGAACATCAGCCTGCCACTCACATGACTGTAATGACTATTCCATTTTCCTCTCCAGATGGCTGGTGTGACCTCAATCAACACTTGTTTATTTGAGTACGGCCTCAACATCGGTAACAATCAAGTCTGCTCTCGTTTGCTCCTCCCTTGTTCCAAAGAACAACAGACTCAACCAGGTAATGCACACGAATCCACTGGACATATTAGGGCTATTTTTTAATTTCATTTTTATTTCGTTTGAGCAGCTGCAGGGGTGTGTGACCTACTGTGCAAAAAGTGGGGCTGAAAACTATCTCACTGTTTTCTCCTGGCTTTGGAGAGAGACGTATCGTCACTGACTCCTTGATAGCCAATGGCTATAAATTGCAACAAATAAACAACTGCTGGGAAAGACAAATCAAAAAGAAAAATTACATCCCAAAGCCAGGAGAAAACAGTGAGACGGAAGAGGAGGACAACAGTGATAAACGTTGGGTATCTTTGCCATTCTTACAAGGGACTACGGATAAAATAGCCGAGTACTGAGAAACTACGGGGTTAGAACTCTTTTTGCACCCACAACCAAGATAGAACAAATATTGAGAAATCCCAGAGATTTAAGACCCCCGCTAATTAATCCAGGAGTCTATGAAATAAAATGTGAATGTGGACGTGCTTACATTGGTAATACGAAAAGACCAATTAGGGTAAGAATGCAAGAACACCAGAGAGCTGTCAAATTGCTATAAGGGGAGAAATCTGCCATAGCAGCACACGTGCAGGAATCCGGACACCAAATTGCCTTTGACCAAACTCGCTCCTTGTTCATTGAAGCGAACTTAAAACAGAGATTAAACCTGGAAGCTATTTCGATCTCTCAGAGGAGATCTGCGAGCCTTTTGAACAGACAGCAAGAACTGTCATTTGCCAATAAAATCTGGCTGCCTATTCTGAAAAAAACACGTCTGCAACCAACGAAGCAAAGAACGACCGAGAGGTTACCTCCGGTCAATGCGGAAGTTAGCGTTTCCACTAACAATTAGCGGTTCCCGCACTTTTTACCCTTATATGTCTGCAGTGCTCTACACCGACAATGTCATCTAGCAGTGTTACACTGCATTATGTTGACAAGGTCCCTCGTGTGGGATGAAACGTTGGTAGGAGATTTAAGGACTCTTTTTGCCTGTGACTAAAGAAGCTTTTTTGCGCGCATATCTTTATGGTGTGTGTTTGAAAGAAATTTCTTGAGACTACAGTTGCAATTTAAAGTTTTTATTTCTCTAAATTCAAAAATATACATGGCTGTAAAACCCATAATTCCTGTTTCATTACAGATATGCTTCCGTTTCTCATTCAAGCCATCACCGGCAATGACTAAAATAGATCTGTGTGACCAAGCAGGCTAGAACGTTGTTTTTATGGCCTAGTAAGTGGGCCCCGTGTCACTTCCCCACCCACCCTTCCACCCATACTGACAACAGGAGCCTCGGCAGCAGCGCTGCGAGGGGGGTGGGCCCGGGGGGTGATTTTGATGCCCCCCTGGGCTTGCTGCCCAGGGGCAGACCACCCCCGCCCCCCATTACTACATCTCTGCTAGTATTTGTTCCGTGTGGATTTATTTGTCAAGCTGCTCATTTCCCAGCCCCACATTTGGAAGGTCTGCAGTAACAGGCAAAAACTGTGGCTTCTGGCTGCTCATAGCGAATGATGTGTGGGTAACACCCCCAACTTCCTGCCCCTTCCGGATCTCTGTCTCTCTCAGTTAGGCAGCCACATGCTGAGTTGTGTTGTCGTTGGAATAAATAAAAGTCGTTCTTCTGTTCAGTGGCCTGGGACCAGCTGGACATTCAAAGGATTGCCTTCTCGCATGTGAGCCTGTCCATCAACTGCATTTATCACCAGAGACCTCGCTTGCATCCCATTGCTCTCTGAGGTCACACAACTGACTGGGACGTGGGGCAGGACCTTATCCGAGTAGCACTCAGGCTCTGGCACTCTCTCCCTGATGAGGCCCCATTGTCCCCCTCTTTACCAGCACTTAGATGAGCAGTGATGACCTTTTGTTCATTTTATGTCCTATGTATTGATGTATCCTGCTCTGGTTCTGGCGCTGATCGGTACTGTAAGGATGTCATTGTGTTCCTCTTGTGTGGATGCTGCAGTTATATTGTGTCATCATCATCTGCGATGGGTGTGTGTGTCCATCATGTTGCCAAAACAGTCATGACTATATTATATGCATCATGATCCCTTCTCCAAAGAGTGTGCAGTCTAGACCAAGGGAGGAAAGCATGTGGTGATGGGCCCAGTGGCCATGTGAATTGGCCCCGAAGGCTCAGGCAACTATCAAAAGGGGTCCTGATGCCACCAAAACTCTTCTTTTCTTCAGCAAGTATGATTTCTAGCTACAACCTGCTCTTTGATATCAGTCACAATGGAAATGTGCATAAGTCTAACAGTGCAATCCTGTGTAAGTCTACTCAGAAGTAAGTCCCATCAAGTTCAATGAGACTTACAGCACAATCCTATCCAACTTACACCACCGGTGTAATCAGCGGTGCAGCGAGAACAGGAGGCCCCAGAATGGAAAGGGGATTCAAATCCCTTTTGAATCCCTCTTTGGAGGGGATTTGAATCCCCTTTCCGTTCTGGGGCCTCCCGTTCTTGCTGCACCACTGGTTACACCGGTGGTGTAAGTTGGATAGGATTGTGCTGTGACTCCCCAGTAAATGTGGATAAGATTGCAGCCTAAAGGAGGAATTTAAATTATTTTTAATAACCAGTTCAGCCTGCAAAATAGATTGTTTCCATTTTTTTCCTGAAGGAGCTCTAACAAAGGCAGGCATTCGAATGCAATAATGACCACCATGTTTATTAATGGACAGGGCAAGAGAGAAGTTTGCTGGCCGTTAGCAGCATTAATGATTAGCCACTAAGAAGACCGTTCTTGCTCCTCAAATAAACTCTGCCCTGTAGTTTATAAAAAGCAGCATTTCATAAGACACCATCCATGGATGGGGCTTATAATCATCCATCCTGATGCATCCACAAGAAGGCTAAGCTACAACCTTGTTCTGATATCTCACACACACACACACACACACACACACACACAGAGAGAGAGAGAGAGAGAGAGAGAGAGAGAGAGAGAGAGAGAGAGAGAGAGAGCACTTAGTACTATGAGCTCCCACTTGCAGAAACACTTTGACCATGGGATGGGCTATTTGAGAAGAGCCTCACTGGACTAGAGGTCCATTTAGTCCATACATCTCCCTACAGGGACGACCCCTTGGGATGTTCACAAACAAGACTTGAAGGCAACAGCCCTTCCTTGCTATTGCTCCCCAGCAACTGGCATTCAAAAGTTGACTGCCTGTTGTCCTGGAGGTTCCATATAGCCATTATGCTGATGCCCATCAATAGACCTCAAACTTGACCTCACCCCTTCCCTTCCTCCTCCTCCTCCTCCTCCAGCATGTTTGCTTAAGCTCTTTTTAAAGCCATTGAAGCCAACACCACTTCTTGTGGCAGCAAATTCCATAGATGGGACCCGTGTTTTGTGACGTAGCACTTCTTTCTGTCTTTCCTGAATCAATTGCCAATTAATTTCACTGGATGAACCCAAGTTTTGGTATTTTGAGACAAGGGAAGAAAAAACCTTCCACACACCATCCACAGTTTTATAAACCACTATCAGCTTCTGCCCTGCTTCTTAATTGCCTTTTATTTTAATTAAAACACCCCAGATGCGTTAGCCTTAAGCAAAGGGATGGTGCTCTAGCCCTCGGATCATTTTGGTTGCCGTCTTTGCACCTTGTGTTCCAGCTCTACAATATCCTTTCTGAGATGATGGGGTGACCTGAGCTGCACACAATATTTCAGATACAGCCACACCCTAGATTTGTATAGGGGCATTATAGTATTAGCAGTCTTATTTTCAGTCTCCAGCATAGAATTGCCTTTTTCTACTCAGCTGCCCTGCACTGGTTGCCCTGCAACATCTTCATTGTGCTCCCCACCACACACCCCAGGTCTCCTTCCAGTGTGTCAAAGAACTCCTTCCAACATTCCCTTTATGCTGGGAGCCATTTGAGGATTGCCTCTTCCCTGTCACTGAATGAAGTACTGAACCTCGGTCAACAGAGCTATCACTTCAGAAAAGCTACTGTCTTGTAAATGAAACCAGAGTCAAAATGTTAACACCCACCCACTCACCCACCCACCCCCACAAAAACCGCAGTTCTGCAGAGCAGGAACTAAGCTTACAGAACGTCACCATAGCTGCTGACCTATTTATGTCTTTTTCCTCTGACAAATGTTTCTATAATTGGATTGAAGAATTTATCATTTCATTTCCTGGGAAAGCTACACCTGTTGAATTTCTGCTTGGTGTGCAGCTGCAATGGGCATAGATTCTGTCAGGGAAAAGCTGGCAGCCCTAGTTTAGTTGGAGCCTACACCAGAACTTTGGTGGCCAACTTTTTTTAATGACTTTGCTCCTGTGCCTTTAACAGCAGCTCAACACAGAGACAAGGAGAAGTTTATCCTGTTTGTCTAGAATTGTTCTCTGGAATGCTAATTCAGATTGGCTAATCTACTCATTCTTTCTGTCTTCTTCCCGCTTCTTTCCTCTAATTTATTATTTTCTCATTGTTGATTGGGAGGGGAATTGAGGGGGGGGGAGGGCTTAATCAGGATGTGTCAAAATCTTTTCTTGATTCTGGATATACTATTGAAGACTTTGTTACTCCTGTTAATATACAACAACTCTAACCCACTCCAGTGGGTTAAACCGCTGAACCGTGAGCTGTCGATCGAAAGGTTGGCAGTTCGAATCCGTGACGGGGTGAGCTCTCTTAAGAAGGTGGCAGAGCAGCTTTTAAACTGACTCCTGGGGGAAAGCCGACAGGAGCCGAGGGGCATCCGGTTCGGGACTCCTCATCCCTCGGGAATGAGGGTGCAGAGGATGGGGAACAGTCAAGTAATAACAGAGTAAGAATTGGGAGTGGTAGCGTGATGGGACATGACAGCCAGTCTAGCAAGACAGAAGGCTGCAGGAATAAAGGGGCAAACATGCAGCCCTTCTTGGGAGACCAGGTATATAAGTGCTTTTATGCAAATGCCCGAAGTCTTCGGGCAAAGATGGGAGAACTGGAATGTTTGGTGGCTAGGGAAAACATTGACATAGTAGGTATAACAGAAACCTGGTGGAATGCGGAGAACCAGTGGGATACTGCAATTCCAGGATATAAACTCTATAGGAGGGACAGAGAGGGGCGTGTTGGAGGTGGGGTGGCCATCTATGTCAAAGAGGGGGTAGAATCCACCAGAGTAGAGCTGGAGGGGGGCTCTGACTCCTGGATGGAGAGAGTGGATAGAGGGAAATTCTTCTCCCTCTCGCACAACACCAGAACCAGGGGACACGCACTAAAATTGAGTGGAGGGAGAGTTAGAACAGACAAAAGAAAATATTTCTTTACCCAGCGTGTGATTCATCTGTGGAACTCCTTGCCACAGGATGTGGTGATGGCACCTGGCCTAGATGCCTTTAAAAGGGGTTTGGACAAATTCATGGAGGAAAAGACCATCACAGGTTACAAGCCATAAGCAACCTCCTGGTTTTAGAAGTGGGTTTTCTCTGTGCCAGGTGCAAGGGAGTGGCGACTGGACACAGGTATCTTGTTGTCTCGTGTGCTCCCTGAGGCATCTGGTGGGGCCACTGTGTGACACAGGAAGCTGGACTAGATGGGCTTTTGGCCTGATCCAGCAGGGCTCTTCTTATGTTCTTATGTTCTTATGTTCCTCCGTAGAATCACTGTGGGTTAGATTACCAGGCTCAAAGAGTGATGTAATAGTAGGGGCATGCTACCGTCCTCCAGATCAAAAACCTGAAGGGGATCTTGAAATAAGGAAGCAAATCAGGGAGGTGTCAACGAGAGACAGGGTTGTAGTCATGGGGGACTTCAATTATCCTCACATCGACTGGGTCAATTCATGCTCAGGTCATGAAAGAGAGACTGGATTTCTGGATATGTTAAATGACTGTGCCTTAGAGCAGCTTGTCACGGAACCGACCAGAGGACAGGTGACTCTGGACTTGATATTGTGTGGCACTCAAGATCTGGTCAGGGAGGTAAATGTTACCGAACCGTTGGGGAATAGTGACCATGCTGCGATCTGTTTCGCCATGCATGTCGGAGGGAGAGTGCCGAGCAAATCTGACACGAAAACCCTTGACTTCCGAAGGGCAGACTTCCCCAAAATGAGAAGACTAGTTAAGAAAAAGCTGAAAGGGAAGGTAAAAAGAGTCCAATCGCTCCAGAGTGCATGGAGGCTGTTTAAAACAACAGTCATAGAGGCCCAGCGGGAGTGTATCCCACAAAGGAGGAAGGGCTCGACCAAGTCCAGGAGGATGCCGGCATGGCTAACAAGCACAGTTAAGGAGGCTATAAAAGGCAAGGAAGCTTCCTTCCGTAAATGGAAGTCTAGCCCTAATGAGGAAAATAAACAGGAGCACAAACTGTGGCAAAAGAAATGTAAAAAGATGATACGGGAGGCCAAGAAAGACTTTGAGGAACGTATGGCAGGCAACATAAAAGGGAATAATAAAAGCTTCTTCAAATATGTTAGAAGCAGGAAACCTGCCAGGGAAACGGTGGGTCCGCTGGATGGTGAGGGAGAGAAAGGGGTGATAAAAGGGGACTTGGAGACTGCAGAGAAATTAAATGAGTTCTTTGCATCTGTCTTCACGGCAGAAGACCTCGGGCAAATACCGCTGCCAGAACGGTCTCCCCTGACTAAAGAATTAAGTCAAATAGAGGTTAAAAGAGAAGACGTCTCAGACTTAATTGACAAAATAAAGATAAATAAATCACCAGGTCCGGATGGCATCCACCCAAGAGTTCTGAAGGAACTCAAGAATGAAGTTGCTGACCTCTTGACCCAAATATGCAACTTGTCCCTTAAAACGGCCACTGTGCCAGAGGATTGGAGGATAGCTAATGTCACGCCAATCTTTAAAAAAGGAAGGAGGGGAGACCCGGGAAACTACAGGCCGGTCAGCCTAACATCTGTTCCAGGGAAGATGGTGGAAAGTCTCATTAAGGATAAAATCTTAAAATACATAGAAGAACAAGCTCTGCTGAGGGAGAGTCAGCATGGCTTCTGCAAGGGGAAGTCTTGCCTCACAAACCTGTTAGAATTTTTTGAAAAGGTCAACAGGCATGTGGATGCGAGCGAACCCGTGGATATTATATATCTGGATTTTCAGAAGGCGTTTGACACGGTCCCTCATGAAAGGCTCCTGCGAAAACTCCACAGTCAGGGAATAAGAGGGCAGGTCCTCTTGTGGATTAGGAACTGGTTGAAGACCAGGAAACAGCGAGTGGGAGTCAATGGGCAATTTTCACAATGGCGAGAGGTGAAAAGCGGTGTGCCCCAAGGATCGGTCTTGGGACCGGTGCTTTTCAACTTATTCATAAATGACCTGGAGTTGGGGATAGGCAGTGAGGTGGCCAAGTTTGCGGATGACACTAAACTTTTCCGGGTGGTAAAGACCAGCAGGGATTGTGAAGAGCTCCAGAAGGATCTCTCCAAACTGGGAGAATGGGCAGCAAAATGGCAGATGCGCTTCAATGTAAGTAAGTGCAAAGTGATGCACATTGGGGCAAGAAACCAAAATTTCACATATACGCTAATGGGTTCTGAGTTGTCTGTGACGGATCAAGAGAGGGATCTTGGGGTGCTGGTGGACAGGTCGATGAAAGTGTCGACCCAGTGTGCGGCGGCTGTGAAGAAGGCCAATTCCATGCTCGGGATCATTAAAAAGGGGATTGAGAATAAAACGGCCAATATCATTATGCCTTTGTACAAATCGATGGTAAGGCCACATCTGGAGTATTGTGTCCAGTTCTGGTCACCATACCTCAAAAAGGATATAGTTGAATTGGAAAAGGTGCAGAAAAGAGCGACTAGAATGATTTGTGGGCTGGAGCACCTCCCTTACGAGGAAAGGCTACAGCGTCTGGGGCTTTTCAGCCTAGAAAAAAGGCGCCTGAGGGGGGACATGATTGAGACTTATAAAATTATGCATGGGATGGAGAGAGTGGATAGAGGGAAATTCTTCTCCCTCTCACACAACACCAGAACTAGGGGACACGCACTAAAATTGAGTGGAGGGAGAGTTAGAACAGACAAAAGAAAATATTTCTTTACCCAGCGTGTGATTCATCTGTGGAACTCCTTGCCACAGGATGTGGTGATGGCACCTGGCCTAGATGCCTTTAAAAGGGGTTTGGACAAATTCATGGAGGAAAAGACCATCACAGGTTACAAGCCATAAGCAACCTCCTGGTTTTTTTTTTTTTTTTTTAAAGAAGTGGGTTTTCTCTGTGCCAGGTGCAAGGGAGTGGCGACTGGACACAGGTATCTTGTTGTCTCGTGTGCTCCCTGAGGCATCTGGTGGGGCCACTGTGTGACACAGGAAGCTGGACTAGATGGGCTTTTGGCCTGATCCAGCAGGGCTCTTCTTATGTTCTTATGTTGCTTGGCCAGCTCCTGCCAACCTAGCAGTTCCAAAGCATGTTAATGTGAGTAGATAAATAGGTACCGCTTGCGGGAAGGTAAACAGCGCTCCGTGTTCCAGCTGCATGCTACGTGCTGCGGCAAGGAGAGTCATGCCGGCCACATGACCACGGAGGCGTCTTCGGACAACGCTGGCTCTTCGGCTTTGAAATGGGGATGAGCACCACACCCTAGAGTCGGACGCGACTGGACTTAATTGTCAGGGGTCCCACTGCGCCACCCACTTATATATCCTGCCCTTCAGCATTACCGCTCCCAGGGTGGCTCATGGTAACAAAAGCAATCCAAATAAAACCATAACACTTTCCCCAACAATGCTATAAGCAGATCAGTAAAAATGTAGCAGCAGAAATCAAAACCAGTTCAAGCAACAAAAAGGTGCTTGCTGCTGCCTGATGCTGAGAGGACATAAAGGTAGGTACTAGGTGGGCCTCCCTGGGGACAGCATTGTTCCACAGTCAGAGAACCACCACTGAAAAGGCCCTGTTGCCAGTCCCCCATCAACATCACCTTGAAGGGGGGGGAATGGACCGGAGAGGGACCCCTGAAGATAACCTCAGCATGTGAGCAGGGAGGAGGGGGTCCGTCAGAGAGTTGCAAATGGAATTATTTGTTCGAAAGGCAAAAGAGAAGCAAGATGCCGACGGGGGTTGAGCTGTAGGTAGAATGACCGAATAAATAACTACTCCTGTCTTTTGAAAACATGTACTTTTGCTTAGACGGGAGCTTGAGATGTGAAGCAGTGGATTTTCCAGCTGTTAATTCCCAGGCAGGGAGGGAAGAGGACAACGCTGGAATCTCTCCAGGCAAGTTTTAGTATTTGTATTTCTTTATTTTCAATCTTCAATATTCGATACCTACAGGGAGGGAAGAATTTACCCCTAAGAGACCCTCCCATGCCTTTTTTTTGTGATCTGAAGGTAGGAATTGGCAAAGACAGAGAGCCGGGAAGATGGAAATAGCTTAGGATTGGATTTTTTCTGCTTTGTTATATGATGACAGCGGTAATTCTGATGAATGAACTCTGCGATGATTGTTACACACACACCGCGCCTCATTCCCAAACTTAGGACAAGTCCTGGCAGGGGCAGCTAGCAAGCCCCGCCTCTTGGCCTTCCCTTCTCTTGGGCTGGTCACATCCCTCAGGTGTTTTCCTTGCTTAACAAGCACTTGTCTCCTTTTCCCAGGAGTAGGAGCAGCTCTTCTGGAGTACAGAGGCAGCCTTAGAAAAAGAAAGAAAGAAAGAAAGAAAGAAAGAAAGAAAGAAAGAAAGAAAGAAAGAAAGAAAGAAAGAAAGAATTGTGCTGAACTGAAAACTGAAACTGAACTGTGCGGATTTGTGGTTGGTAGCTTGTGTGAGCTTCTCAGGCAGAAAAAAAAGACTGTCATCTTGACTACAGTTTCTTCCTGGATTGGAGACCAGAGTGAGAGGAGAAGGAGGAGGAAATTAAAGCAGTGAGTGAACTGAGAGTAGCAGCGCAGCCTTCTCTATTGCTCCTGTGCAGCAGCAGCAGAAGCAGCTTGGGGTGCTGCTGGCTCCAGGCAGGAGGACTCTGAAGGGTTGGCTTCCTCCCCCCCCCCTCTGTTTTTTGCACTTCCTTGATCTCAGCAGCAGCAGCTCCTCAAGGAGGCAAAGAAAGCCGCCTCTTCTTCCCTGCTCCGCTGTGAAGTGATTCAGCAGCTCCGCTTGCTTCCTTCCCTGCTGCCAAGAGAAAGCAGAAAGTGGACTGACTTCGAATTGGCCCTGGACAGCATGGCCTCGAGACGGAGGACCCCAGGCTGCTGCCCTGTCCCCTGAGGGCTGCTATGTTCTGAGCCCCCGCAGCAGCAGCAGCAGCAGCAGCAGCAGCAGACTCGGCAGCAGGACAGCAGCAAGTGCTCTCTCGTTGCAGAGAGGGGGAAGCAGCGTCCCTCCCTGTTGCTGTCAGCTGGGGGGTGGGTCAGCATGTCCGGAGGAGCCATGAAGTTCAACGGGTACATGAAACTGCGCATTGGCGAAGCAGTGGGTCTTCAGCCCACCCGCTGGTCACTCAGGCACTCGCTGTTCAAGAAGGGCCACCAGCTGCTGGACCCCTACATCACGGTGAGCGTGGACCAGGTGCGTGTGGGGCAGACCAGCACCAAGCAGAAGACCAACAAGCCGACGTTCAACGAGGAGTTCGGCGCCCCTGTCACAGATGGGCGCCAACTGGAACTGGCCGTCTTCCATGGCACTCCCATTGGCTACGATGACTTTGTGGCCAATTGCACGGTGCACTTCCATGAGCTGCTGCATAGCACCGGGTCGTCTGACAGCTTCGAAGGCTGGGTGAGTAGCGGAGTCTCTCCTGGGATGTGGTCTCCTCTGGGCCTTGCTTGCACCTGGGATGGTGCACAGTCATAAGCACAGACCTATGTGCGGCGGTCGCTGCCACTGGGCAGTGAACAAGTTGTCTGTTGATTCAAAGTGTTTCAGCAAGGTCGGGGGAAAATCAGGGCTCCTGGGATCCTGGAAGTTACGATGCTGGCCTCTAGGAATTCAGAAGAAGGTAAGAATGGTGGCCTTGTTTGGAGAGGAGCCATAACTCAGTGACAGAGCACATCCTTGGCACACAGGAGGTCCCAGTTCCAACCCCTGGCAGCAGCATCTCCAGGTAGGGTTGGGAAGACCAGGATAGCTGCTGCTGGTTGAAGCAGACAATACTGGCTTAGATGGACTTGATTCAGCAGAAGGTAGCTTCATATGTTATTTGATCAGACTGAGTTCCATCTAACCTAATATACTGTTTCCAACAGTGACTAGCCAGATGCCAGCAGGGAGTCTTGTCTTTTTAGACTGTGAGCCCTTTTGGGACAGGGAGTCATTTCATCATTCGATTTTGTCTGTAAACCGCTTTGTGAACAAAAAGCAGTATATAAATACTGTTGTTTGTTGTTGTTGTTGTTGTTGTTGTTGTTATTAAGTCCACAACTGGGATATGGCCACCCCCTTTTTGCCCCCAGCAGGCATTTTACTGTCCTGGCAAATAATTGTTAATAGGTCAATTCCCTCATGAATTTGTGTTTTGTCAGCCCTCTAAACTAGTTGCTATCACGACATCTTGTGGCAGTGAATTCCACAAGTTATGTGTTATGGGAAGTACTTCCTTGTGCTGGTTCTAAAATATCCAATTGTTTGGTCTACCAGTTTCAGCTGGCAGCCTTTCTCCAGCTTCTGGGATTCAACATTTTAAATAACCCTGTGTGGGGCTTTATGTGTAAAATACCAGTTTTGTTGGTATCTACAATTTTTGAAATATTTTTCTATCCCTATACTGTATTTATTTCTTCAGAACCAAGAACTTGAGTCTTGCAGCTTGAGCTAAAAGCTGAGGTTGCAAAGTAAAAAGAAGTAAAACATGTGTCTTCTAAGTAGGATCCATGGACGTCTTATGTCGAGATAAATATATGTAGCTCTACCATATTCAAAGAGGGACAAAGTGCCTATACCTATGTAACAGAGCTGGTACTAAACTGTTTATATTGTTTACCAGTTTGGTCCTGCATGCAGTGCAAAACAAGCTCATTTATCTTTCGGCCTGTTGAAGGCTTCTGTGCATTTCAAAAGCCTGTATATGTGAATGGCTGGTAGATTTGTTAGGCAAGGTAGCATCTCTCACTGAACTATCTTGCAGCATCTCTAATAAGAAAGCCAGGGAGCGTGCTTGTATCTTGTAACACTTGCTCCTTTGACAAGAAATACTGGAGGAAGATACATGTCTTATTGATTTCCCCCATTAGAAGGTGTGGAAGAGCTCGGAAATTTCCCAGGAGGGAACCTGGCAATTGAAACCAGTGACTTCAAATGCTTGGGCTGGTGGGGGAAAAAACAAACAAACTGGAGCTGACAATGTGTTGAGCAGGGATGCTCAGGTAGAAAAGGTTCCTGTTCCTTTAACAGTTGTCTAGAGGAGGGGACTGAGCTGGTGTTTGTCATGCAGGGGTAAAACAAGTTACACCTGTTGGAATTCCTTCTTCTGTGAAAGGCTCAGGCTGCCTGTCTGTCCCCTCTCAGCATAATGTTGAATGTGTGTGAGACATTCGCTAAAAGTGGTAGGTGCCTGTTGTTATTCTGTCACAACTGAACTGGCAGGGGACACAGAAACACAGGCTCATTATTTTCTCCTTCGGCAACTTCAGCATTAACTTCTTAGCTTTTGCATCCTCCTCCTACATGGGTGCATTTTAATTTTTATTCTATGTATGAAAAATGTGTGTCCCACTTTCTCTTGTCAAAGACAACTCAAAGCGGCTAATAGATTAACACTGAAAACAACCCATCATCAAATCCCCAAAAGAAAACAACCACACTAAATGCATCCTCATTAGTACAATAAGAATCTGGTAAAAAAAAATCACTCAAGTGAGTTACATTTCTATGCTACTTTTCCTCACAAAATCAGTTCAGGGTAGTACAGTATACCGTATTGTCCCGAGTATAAGACGCACCTGATTATAAGACGCACCTTTAAAGTTTGGTGCTATTAAAAAAATGTAATTAAATCACTGGCATTAAATTGCAACAGCCTGATTATAAGATGCACCCCTAGTTTAAAAACTTAAATTAGGAGAAAAAAGTGAATCTTATACTCAGACCAATACGGTATATAAGAATCCTTCAGTGAGGATTTGAGCCTGGGTCTCTCCACCCTTAATCCAGCACTTGTCTTATACCACATTGTAGGCTTACCAGATCTCCAACCGGGACAGAGTGCTAGACCTTTAGGAGAAGGAATGTGGGCAGGTGTAGCTTGTTAAACCCTTAGAGCACAATCCTAGGCATGTCTACTCAGAAGTAGGCCCCATTGTGTTCAGTGGGGCTTGCTTCTGAGTAGACACACCTAGGATTGTGCTCTAAGGTTTAACAAGCTACACCTGCCCACATTCCTTCTCCTAAAGCTCTAGCACTCTGTCCTAGTTGGAGATCTGGTAAGCCTACCACACTGGAACACAACAGAGTGAATAAATTAAATGAAATCTATAGCCAGCAAAACTGTAAGCCAGCCCAAATCAAAACACAGCAAGATCAGCTTAGCCCAATGGCTTTCTGAAAGATCTGAGTTTGAGTCTGGTGCTGGAAGGTATACAATGCCAGGGCCTGGTGGGCCTCTCTGAGGAAGATACTAGATAAAGTTTGTGCCACCACTGAAAAATTCCTGCTCTCAGCAGACATCTGCTGAATTTCACTTGGAGACACCCAGAGAAGGGTCTCTGGTCAGTGTTGAATGGTGTGCATGAGGTGGTACACACAGGAGAAGGAGGTCCATAAGAGATCAAGGTCCCAAGCTGTTTAGGGCTTTAAGTAGGCTTACCAGATCTCCAACCGGGACAGAGTGCTAGACCTTTAGGAGAAGGAATGTGGGCAGGTGTAGCTTGTTAAACCCTTAGAGCACAATCCTATACACACTTTCCTGGGAGCAAGTCTCATTGAACACAATGGGGCTTGCTTCTGAGTAGACATGCGTAGGATTGTGCTCTAGGACTTAACAAGCTACACCTGCCCACATTCCTTCTCCTAAAGGTCTAGCACTCTGTCCTGGTTGGAGATCTGGTAAGCCTAGCTTTAAGGGTTAACACACCCACAGTTCCCTTGACACAGAACCATTCCTCATTTGCCCCCTGCTTTATACTAACGAGAGACAAACTGCATGGTTTTCTCCTACTCCCTTTGCAAATGTATTTATCACATTAATCCCATGTGTCTTCTATGGAACTCAAGGCTCCGTTCATGTGCTTTCCAAACCATCTCCCATCCAGGCACTGATCACTCCCAGCCCTGGTTAGCTTCAGCAAGGCTGCTGCACCATATATTGTCAGAACATACCCATGCAACAGTAAAGGATACAGGCAGTCCCCTACATTCAACTTACAGTCGTCTCAATTTAGGGACAGCCGCATCATGCTTTCACGCAGGCGTAGTCTGTCTGCTCCGATGTTTTCACGCAGGGTGGGGAGGGAGTGTAATGGGGTGGGGGTGGGTGGAACGGGGGTGGATCAGGCCCGGGAGGGTGGCAGGATTGGCAGAAGATGCCTCCGCTGTATCCTACCCCCTCTCCTAGGTCTCCTTCCCGACATGGGCAGCTTGGGTCCTGAGTAGCCCCATGGGACTGGCTGGGGCTCTACCCAGCGTAAGGGGATATAAGTCCCCTTACTCCAAGGAGACCTCCAGCCTGCCCTGGGCACGTATGGGATATGGTATTGGCCTCAACGCCATACCTTGTGGCGCCTGGATAGGATGTCAGAAAAAGTGAATGGGGATAAATGGTGTTCCCTTTTAAATAGTCATGTGTCCTGTCCCCCCCCCCCCCCCCCCCGGACAGTCTGATGGATCTGATATATAACACAACAAGAATGTGTTCTCAGGGCAGATTGTTTTTTGACGCGGAAGGTGAGGTCTGCTTCCCCCCCCCCCCTTAGCCACTTTAGTAGTCGCCTCCTGCTACCCTTCTGTGAGTGGCTGTTGGGGTTGCCACCTCGGAGCCTCTCTGGACTCCGTCCGTTAAGCAACACGTTCTTGAAAGGGGCGGGGTTGGTTTGAACATGTTGATTTCGGCTTGACAAATAGGGCTGCCCACACATGACCCGTGGGGAGGAGGAGTGGGCAGGCTGGTTCTGTAATGATAATGAACCTCAGGCGTACAACAACTTCGGTTCTCAATGTTGTCTTGTGGACTGTTTGAGTTACAGGCCTGCGGAGCGGCTGGAGAGGGCCAAGAATGTGCAGGACAGGGTCATTTCCCCACTCAGAAGGATCCTGGTTTCTGGCAGAGCCTCTCTGCTGTTTTTATTCTGCCATAGTTATGGCAGGTCGGTCCCCTTTTCCCTTGCTGCAGTGAGAAGGAACTGGGCTTCTGTAGCATGTAGCTCTGTTTCCAGGTCCGAGAGATGTTGAGAGTGGAGAAGAGCGACTTGGCCAAGATTGGCTGTATAGTGCTGGCACCAGCAAAGCCCCGGCTTATTGAGCCCCCACTTTCAGCTTAGCAACAGCAGGTGATGGGCAGCAATGTGTCCTCCAACCCCTGCCCCGTGCCAATGGGAGCATGCCCTCGAGGTCCCACAATGATGCAGCGGCCTCTGGGAGATGCCCCAATTTGTAGATGGGGTTGCTGAGCTCAACAGCAGTGCCAGTCTCTTGACTGACTTGTGTCACCACTGCCACTGGCACTGAGGAGGGGTGCAGGGGTTGGCCTGGTTAGGCCTGAAAGGACCAGACCAATCCCTGACCCCACCCAGGGCTGACCCAGCCATGACATGATATGGTTCACATCCGGGCAGGTAGTGGGAAGAGCAGCGAATTCGGGAAGCCCTTCCCCCGTTTGCTGCCACCACCCACCTCCAGCCCGCCACAGATGTGAGCCACATCAATCCACCTCCCTCTTGTTATTAGCAAGCAGAAAGCGGATTACCATGCTCCAGCACATTTCCCAACACACTGGGGGGGGGGGGAGCCCCTTACCTTGCTCCATAGCATTCCCAAGCCAGGAAGTGCGGGATTTCTGGTTTTAAAGGGGCTGTGCAAATGAAGGAGCTTCTTTATTTGAGCAGCCCCTTTTCAATCAAAAATAAAAGTCCTGCATTTCCCAGTTTGGGAATGCGACGGAGCATGGTAAGGGGCTCCCCCCCCCCGAATGTGCCATGGCAGAGGTGGGTCTGGGGTAGCCTGGTTGTGCTGCCCTGAACCCCCCCCCCCCGGCTATTGGTGGCTTTGAACAACTGCCCCACAGAAACATTTTATGATTTGTGTGGCACTTTTAATCTGCTTTGAGTCTCTATTTTTACTTAGTCAATGAGTGTCACTGAGCATCGGGGGGGGGCAGAGGGGGGGTCTGTCTAGTCACCATGTTTGGGGGCGTGTGACCTGGAGACTGTCTGGAGGTGCTGGGCTTAGGCAACACTGGTTATTTCAAGTGTAATAAACATTTACAAACTTCTGTAAACTAAAGAGGAAACTAATTTTATTTTTATTTGCTTATCTATGGCATGAAAACAGACCTATGAATGCAACGTTATTGTCTTACTTGACAAGGATAAATCATGTCTGAAGAATGGGCCTCAGAGTCAGGAAAGAGGCAACAAATACAACTAAAAAACCCAGGTCTTCACAATCTGAGCCAATGGAGCGTTGATGGTCCTTGCTTGGGGTGTCATTTGGTCTCGTCCGGCAAGCCGCCGACCACAGAGCTAGCTGCCTTCCCTGGTCGCTTTTGCCTTTGCTTCTAGTCTCCAGCTTGACTTTTCTCCTAGGCACCTGAATGGATTTTATTTCATCAGTGTCTATCCCTCCCTTCAGCACAGGAGTGTTTTCAGGGCAACTCACAAAACAGAAAAGGAAAAAATCAACATCAGATGAAAGGAAAGACAATGGCAGCTAAGCGCATAGCGGATACAGCAGCCTGGGGACTGTGAAGCGCTGCCAGACCTCAGCCAGGCCAGGGGTTTGGGAGGAAGCTGTCAATCCAGCTCCCCCGGAAGTAGGTGTGTAGTCAAGACCCAGCAGGGATCAAGCTCCCAAGGGCACCAGCAGCCTCCTCGCACCAGAGGCAAGTTGCTTAGACTGAGGAGGAAACTGAGAGGCTGGGGCTTTATAGGTCGTGGCAGGCAGGGATTGGCTTCTGGGGTCGGCTGACTGATGGAGTGCTCCAGCAGGCTGGTATGGCGGTCTAGATGGCACCCTTGAAGCACAGAGCGCAGTTGGCCAGGCTTGCATCATCGAACACCTAGCACAGGAGACCAGGTGCTGAAGCCTGAGCACTGGAAGGAAGCCTCGGTGGGAGATGCTTCTGAGTCAGAAGTTCTGACCCCAGGGGCTGACAAGTGCAAAGTGTGGGGGGCAGTGGGGGGGATGGGGACACACACAGCAGCTCCTGTTTTATTCTGAATCACTTTTCTTTTCACCACCCTCCTTGTAATGCCTGCACTGCAGTTCAGGAGTAAATGGTCGGTGAGTGAAGATACCATCACTTGTCTATTTGATGGTTGCCCTCTTGGCTAATTGGAACTGCCCAAGAGGGACTGGTGTTTTAGGGAGCGGACACTGTGTAAGTGTCTCTTTGGTCAGTCACTTTGTCTGGTATGACAGCTCTGCACCTCCTGAAAAAGAGGGTCAGCCATGGTCATTTATTTATTTCATGGATTTTTACGCCCTGCCCCTTTTGACTAATGCAGCCCAAGGCAGCTGACAATAACAAACAGAATACAGCAAATACAACAACGTCCTATAATATTCGTGCTTTTAGTAACACCCTGATCCATGGATAGCTAAGACACCAGTAATGACCGAAGCACAACATGTATCCGTTCTGCAAACATTGGGTTCACTAGAAGATCACAGCCTTCCCTCTATGCCAGTATTTCTCTCAGTCCAGCGACTGAGTTGGTACATGTTGTTAATAAAAAAGAACCTGCTCCGGGGCACTTGGCGATGATGATATCGAGAGAGAAGCTACGCAGGAAATTCCATGTGGCTGCTCAGCTTATAGGGAAGTTTGCCTCCCACAACCCTCAGGAAAATCCACATGACCTCATTTGAGTCATGGCTCCTGGGACCCAATAGCCGTAGAGTCTACATGTGAACTCCAGCATTTCAAACCAGGCTGCAAAGTTCACTAGCTCTACAGGGAGGGATGAGGTTCTGGGGCATCATGAGGGAGTTGGCTGTCACTCCAAGTGGGTCAGAAGTAGGCGTGTGATCCCAGCAGGCACGGGTGAAATTCCAGAGTCATGCCAAAGGAGCATAATCAGAATCAGAGATCAGGAGCCCTGGAAGCCAAGCAGGGACCGCAATCAGGGAGGCGGCGGCACTGGGGCCACAGCCTCGCCCAGAGATCAGTTGCTCGGGGTGAAGAGAGAGAGAGACTCTGAGGCTTGGGCTTCGTAGAACCTTGGCCCTTGGGCTCAGCTGACTGGATGCTCTGGCAGGCTGGCACTGCAGCCCGGATGGCCCTCTCAAACCACAGATCCCAGTCTGCCAGGCTGGCAGCAGAACCACAGCTCTGGTTGTGCAGGAGGCCAGAGCCTGACCTCTGGTGGCAGCCCTGATTTGAGACTCCCCGACACTTCAGGCAGTGCCAGTTTTGAGTTCTGTGCAGTGCGTAGCACACATTCTTCCCTTACGCGTGCAAATGTGGCGTCTGAGTTATCAAGGTCCATGGATGGCTTTTGGGGAGTGCAGTGCACAATTTTTTTTCTGCCTATAGCCGAAATTTCATGATTAGTTGCATTTTGCCCTCAGTTTCAAAGTACGCAGCTCCCAAGTGTCGGGGAAAGATCCGTTGTTGGCGCCAATAGATCTCTTTCCTATAGGAGATGGAGTGCAGGTTGAGCAGCTTAGATAAGGGGGGGGGAGCATTTGGCTGGCTTCCTTAAGCCCGAGCTACATTGTCCACGTCCCGTGCGTGTCTGGTGTCCCGCCCCCAGGTCAAATAACAGGCTCTGATTGGCCGGACATAGCGCGGACGCAGAAAACGTCGAGGCCACCTCGACTTTTGCTGCGTCTGCACTACGTCCGGCCAATCAGAGCCTGTTGTTTGACCTGGGGGCGGGACACCAGACGCGGACGGGATGCAGACGGGACGCGGACGCAGACAATGTAGCTCAGCCATTAGGCGCCAAGAGGTCTTGTGCCAACTGTGACTGTGCTTTCTGAGAACTTTCAATGACCCTCCCAGTTCCTGCGGCCCACCTCAGGCCTCCGTTGAAAGCAGCAGTGATCTGCATTGGCTGAAAAGTGGGTCTTGTGCATACAATTAGTCGGCAACGTTGTGTGACATTGAATTTAGAAAGGAAGTTGAGGTCTTGAAAGCGTGCTGCTTGTTGAACGTTGACTTCAGACTCCACACAGGGGCTGGTAAGAAGATCCGTTCTACAAGTTATGTGCGGCTTCCTGGCAGGGCTGAGCACAGGCCGCCTGTGGCAGAGTTTCTCCTAGTTCAAGGGAAGAGGAGGAAGCCTGGGCGGAATTCTGTACTGTCCCCTCAGGTACCGCCCAGCTTCCTGATGTCTCCCTCTCTCATCTCTTGGACTAGGAGGGACTTGGCTGCAGGCTGCTACTGTGGAGCTGTGTATTACCCTGCTACTGCACCAGTTCAGTAGTTACCTGTGCAGAACCCGAATAAAGCAGAAGAGGGACACCTGAAACTGTGCTCAGCAGCCCTACTGGAAGGGCCTCCTTCCATGCTGTGTTGCCATTGGAGGACCTGTTTCTAGTACATAATGCAGCTGTTTATGTGTCCCTCTATAATAGACTGTTCAAATGGGGTGTATTCTCTCTATTCCGTAGCAAATTCGTAATAATTTAAACAAGTGCATTAATGTCATGGTCTGTGCATTAATGTCATGGTTTTCACTTGACTGGAGTGGCCAAGCACCTGCTTTGCCTGCAGATAGTCCCAGGCTCACTCTGAGAAACCCCTGCCCTGCCTGAAAATGTAGAGATCTCTGAGAGTCAGTATGGACAATGCTGAGCTAATTGGGCCTCATGGATGAATGTTCTGTATTTTATTAATTCCCAAACTGTGTAGAGCAAGAGAAATAAATAGTTTTTTTAAAACAAAATTTGCTATGAACCCAAAATTCCAATCCATAGAAGAGGCTGCCTATCTTGTCTCTGTATGATTTGGTGATCTGGCTTTGCTGCCCTTCAACCAGTCTCAAGTGGGGTGGTGGCGGCTGATGCTGCTGTTTCTCTGCTTTGGGTGTGACTGAAGCAAGCTTGCCTGCGCTCAGGTGGGATGTCTGCTATGCCTCTGCATGAGACATGTCCAGGTCAGTGACTCATGCAGAAATGCAGGCAGTGGGCTCCTCTGAGGAAGATTGATCTGCTCTTAACACATTCCACATTTTCAGTAGCTCCTCCCAGGGATCATTAAAAAAGGGATTGAGAATCAAACGGCCAATATCATTATGCCTTTCTACAAATCGATGGTAAGGCCGCATCTGGAGTATTGTGTCCAGTTCTGGTCACCACACCTCAAAAAGGATATATTTGAAGTGGAAAAGGTGCAGAAAAGAGCGACCAGAATGATTCGTGGGCTGGAGCACCTCCCTTATGAGGAAAGGCTACAGCGTCTGGGGCTTTTCAGCCTAGAAAAAAGGCGCCTGAGGGGGGACGTGATTGAGACGTATAAAATTATGCATGGGATGGAGAGAGTGGATAGAGGGAAATTCTTCTCCCTCTCGCACAACACCAGAACCAAGGGACATGCACTAAAATTGAGTGGAGGGAGAGTTAGAACGGATAAAAGAAAATATTTCTTTACCCAGCGTGTAATTCATCTGTGGAACTCCTTGCCACAGGATGTGGTGATGGCACCTGGCCTAGATGCCTTTAAAAGGGGTTTGGACAGATTCATGGAGGAAAAAACCATCACAGGTTACAAGCCATAAGCAACCTCCTGGTTGTAGGAGTAGGTTTTCTCTGTGCCAGGTGCAGGGGAGTGGCAGCAGGAAACAGGTTATCTTGTTGTCTGTGTGCTTTCGGAGGCATCTGGTGGGGCCACTGTGTGATACAGGAAGCTGGACTAGATGGGCCTTTGGCCTGATCCAGCAGGGCTCTTCTTATGTTCTTATGTCCCAAAGCCCATGAATACAAGAAGCAGGAGAAGATGGGAAGGGATTGGGGCCCTAGCTTGGTGGCAGAGCACACGTTTGGCACTCAGGAGGTCCCAGGGTCAACACCTGGCATCTTCAGTAGGTCTGGGAAAGACCTTTGAGAGCCGCTGCCTGTCAGAGTAGACAATACTAAGCTAGATGCACCAATGGCCTGACTCAGTAGTAGGCAGCTGCATACAGATCTTTCATGAAGTCTGGCCTTATGCCCTCCTGTGGATAGCTTTGTGCCCAGTCACCCATTGTCTTCCAGAGTCAACTCACTAGAAATTCCACAGTACTGAACCTCAGGGATTTAATAATGTCTCTTAAGCATTGAACCAATAGAAATTCTTGCCTTATAAGAAAACAAGGAGACGGTAAGGAAGCAGACGACTGTAATAATGGCATAGCTGTAATAATTACGGTGAAATGTCTTGCACTGGTGCCAGAGAGGCATGTTAACGTGCAGCTGCTTTGACAATTTTTGGCAGGGCTTCTTGCATGTAGCAGGTGCACGTTTGGGCAGATTTGCATAATTTAACATGGGTTTCTGATTTCAGAACTTGAAAAGTGGCACTTAGAAAATCCTCTCCTTGCACTGGACCTCTAATGTTTTTTGTTTGCTCTGAGCTGGCCCTTAGTAGTCCCATTGTCAGCTCTCATGGGGCTAATCTTCCCTAGCATTTGGAAGGGACAGAGCAGGGAAGATTAGCAACATAACGCTGTCCGCAGGCTGGCGGCCATTCCTGGGGGGAACAGTTATCCAGGGTAAAGCCTGGGGTCTTCTGCTGCTCTCAGGGAACACAATAGTCTTCCTGTTTTGTCCATGTGCTAATCATGGAGATTCATCTATGTGAAGGATCAGCAGCTTGGTTCTCGGGTTTCTCACCCAGTCTCCAGTGTAGCTCCTGATCCCCAAACTGCTTCCAATAGCCATCTATGCCGCTCTGCTGAATCTATTCACACTGCTTTGTTGTTTGTTTGTTTGTTTGTTTGTTTGAACCTGTTTCTTGGCTGCCTTCCTGGCAGTCTTGAGAACAGACTGCGCTCTTTCTGATCGACTCCAAAACTGCATGCTGCACTTTGCAGTCAAAAGGCTTTGAAGCGGCCCTTGTAGAGCCGTTGGCCTTTCTCCTCCCCGATGACAAAGCACTGTAATCCATGTCTTGACGAATGGATCCCCAACGCTATAGTACCTACCCCACAGTTTCCTTACCAAGAGACTTGGAAGAACCTGCAGCAGAATTAATTTTCAGAGATTTACCAGCAGCTTCTGATCGTCATCTGTGCCCCTCCCCAGTCTACAGTCTTAGATTGTTAACTTGTGGGCAGAGCTGGCAGTGTCTGTTTTGTGCGTAGTAGACACATTTATTTTATTGTTGCTGTTGAGTTCCATCCTTCCTGAGGGAGTCTTACTTGACTTCCTTGTTACTAGGTTTTAGGCAACAAGTTAAGACCCGATTGGTTTGGAGGTTAACTGATATTTCTTTAGGTTGTCATTTGCTGCTCCAGTTTTCCTGTGTTATATTTATGTTTTATTGTTGTTTTATTACATTGCTTATTTCTTTCTTTTATAAGGCTGTCAGTTGGCCTTGTGAGTCCCCGATGACAGAAAGGCATCTTTGAAATATGTGGGGCCACCCTTGAAAAGCATTTGGAAATGCCAATCGGTCCATATCACGTAGCTGTGCAGGTGCTAGTCGGGGCTTTGGAGCCTTGGTATCCCATTTTGTTCCAACTGTTTAGCAGTTCGCAGGTTAGCAGTTTGTTTCCAGGCTCAGTTCAAGGCACAGTATTAAGTTTTGGCCTTTAAAGCCGTGAGCAGCTTGGGTCCAGACGACTTGGCTTCTTTCCATATGAATCTGCCCATCACCACCTCCATTCATCATCGGAGGCTCTACCACATGTTCGTGTTTCCCCACCACTGGAGGTTCAATCGGGTGTGATGCAGGACAGAGCCTTTTCAGGGGTGGCCCCCCAGGCTGTGGAACTCCCTGCTCCTTAAGTCCCACTTGATGCCCTCATTTTTCAGCGCCTGGCAAAGATGTTTCTGTTTTGACAGGAGTTTTTAAGTTCTATTAATTACCTCTGAATAATTGATTTCCCTGAGTTGATTTTCCTGTCTGCTTTGGTCGTCTTATTCTGTTCTTGGCTGTTTTTTAAAAAAATTCTTTCTTGGTTGCATTTTATTTTATGTTTGGTTTGTTCGTTATTTTATTCTTGCGCTATGAGCCACCTTGGGGGTTCCTTAAGGGGCTGGACGATGGGATAAAGATCCTTAAACAAACAAACAAACAAACAAACAAACAAACAAACAAACAAACAACAACAACAACAACAACAAATAGCCAGACGATGACACGTGTTGCTGAACATGTCCGAGTTGCAGCTCTTCTGGAGCAAGTTAGTACCACTAGGCCCATCAGGAGCATTCTGAAAGCTTAAAAAGCAACAATGCTTAAACCCAAAGAGGTTTGGACAGTAAGATGTCGACTCAGAATTAAATGCAGTAGAAGGGAGCCTGCTGTGGTTAGCTTGCTGGAAGGTGTGATAGGAGCCACGGCACTTTAGGTCTTCTCAGGGTGCAGCAACTGTTTCCACAGGAACTTTATTTCGTGCAGCCATGCGCTCCGGGGCTGCTGAGAAAGCCACACTGCAGAAACGTGTGGGCGTCTGAGACCTCGCCAGCTACCCCAGTCTTTCCACCTCTCAACTGCAAATTTTCCGGTGGGTCATTAGCTCGTCACACTATTCACCGCAGGGCTATTTATAAAGAAGGAAGCTGAGCGTCCTTCTTGATGGCTGGCGTCGCCTGAAGCATTTCAGGGCTGCGTTCAGGAACAGTCAGCCCCAGTGCATGAAATGCAGCGAGGGGGTCCGTTAGAATGGGTCCATCAGTGGAGGTCAAGGCCTGGATGGCAAAGGGTTTCCACTCTTAGAAGTTTGTAGATACATGGGATTCAAAGCTATGACTAAAAGAGTAAAAAAAAAAGAAGGTTAAAAAATGCTTTATAGAAAAACCCACTAAATGTTCCTTTAAAAACACTTAAAAACAAGGGCAACGACGTTTCTTCTGAATCTGTAATGGATTTCCTCAGGTTGAGAGCGCAGAAAGTTGCAGGAGATGGTAACAGAAGCCATGTGACCTGAAGCTTAAAAAACTCAGCAGGCAGATGTACCAGCCAGCTGGTGCGCGCTAGAACCTGGCCAGTCCATGAACTTAAAGTGAACTTGCCGTTGAAAACAGTATTGAAGTTGGAGAGGGATTCCTGCTTAAAGCAGGAGCCCAGATCTTGTCCATAAACGTAATTTCTTGAGGTGGCCAAAAGTGACTTGCAAATAAAACATTAAGAATCTGTCATCTACAAGACTAACAGCGCAATGCGACCCAACTTTTTTGCCATTTTAACCAGTGGCCCAGCGAGGAGGCCCCAGAACGGAAAAGGGATTCAAATCCCCTCCAAAAGAGGAATTCAAAGGGGATTTGAATCCCTTTTCCATTCTGGGGCCTCCCGTTCTCACTGGGCCGCTGGTTACAATGGCAAAAAAGTTGGGTCGGATTGCGCTGTTAAAAAACAAAATAAGCAATGCTCCTGGTGCAACGTAACAGGCTGAATTGCAAATTCAAATTCAAAGTCCCTGGTTCAGCTTTCACCTCTAGGCAAGTGTGCGACTGGGTTTGCTAGAGACTGAGGCAAGCCCCTCCCTCTCAGCCTCAACCCCCCCCCACACACCCCTATAATCAATATGGAGAATCCTATTTCCTGGCCTTGTAAGCCTTGCAATCAGATAATTCATATGAAGCACTTTGGACGCTTGAAAGTGTAATACAAATGCTGCTGCTGAATAAATATTCCCAAAAGAAGAGGAGGAAAGCCAGGGAATAACAAATCAAATGCCAACCAGGCCATAGACCTTTTGGAATAAAATGTTTTCAGGAGGAACTTAAACTCCTCCAGCATGGGAGCACAACAGAACCCCCCGCACAGAGAGTTCCACAGCCTGGGTGCCGCTACCCTGGAGGAGGCCCTGTCCTGTCCAGCATTATCATCAATCAGGCCTCGACAGTGGCAGGATGATGCTGTATGCCCACAAATGTGTGGCAATATGGCAGTTCTGCCTGTGGCACTGGATACAGTGGTCTTTTCGCATCCTCAATCAAGACTGCATTCATGAGCCATAGTGATACTATAGTATCCTAGCAATACACTTGTGAGCTAGCCCAAAGTCTAGCTTTATAGCTTATGGCAGTGTTTCCCAAACTTTTTCCTGCAGCTCCCTTGACCGTTGGCAACCATTGGCCGTGGCTCTCCATTGCATTATGTTGATGCCTGCCAATTGGCATTGCGCTGTTTTCCGAGAGGATTCCGTGGCACTCCGCAGCACCCCTGGCTGGTATCCGCGGCTCCCCTGGCTGTTATCCGCGGCTCCCCTGGGAGCTGCACCTCCCAGTTTGGGAACCACTGGCGTATAGGGTCCCAGGTAGGGTCTGCGTGTCTCAAACTGGAACTCCCAGGAGTCAGCCTCCAGCACCTTATCTCTGCTGCACCACCAGTGCTCTGTCTATTCCAGAAGCCTCTGTGCGCAAAGGTGCGCTACCAGCCCGCTGAGCCTTGCTAGCCGACACCAGTGCTCCTCAGTGGAGTAACTTCATACATTATATCCTCACAACAGCCCTGGTGAGAGTGTGTGTGACCAGCTCAGGATCACTGGGCATGGGGAGATCTGTCTGCTCCATCCAACCACTTAAGTGCCACAGCACATGCCTCACTTACTCTGTATTTTCCCCAGAGCCCTTGTTTTGCTTTCTGCTGAGTCCAGCGTTTTTTCTTCCCCATCATCAGCCAGCCTGTGTCTGAAAGGCAAGATGGGTGAGGTTGATCTCTTCATACAAATTAAGACATCACCATGCCAACAAAAGTACGTATAGTCAGGGCGATGGTGTTCCCAGTAGCAATGTATGGTTGCGAGAGTTGGACCATAAGGAAGGCTGAGCGCCGAAGAATAGATGCTTTTGAACTGTGGTGCTGGAGAAGACTCCTGAGAGTCCCTTGGACTGCTAGGAGATCAAATCAATCAATCCTAAATGAAATCAACCCTGACTGTTCCCTGGAAGGACAGGTACTGAGGCTGAAGCTCAAATATTTTGGCCACCTAATGCGAAGAGAGGAGTCTCTGGAGAAGACTCTGGTGCTGGGAAAGACTGAAGGCAAAAGGAGAAGGGGAAGGCAAAGGATGAGATGGTTAGACAGCATCACCGATGCAACGAACATGAAAATGAGTGAACTCAGGAAGATAGTGGAGGACAGGAAGGCCTGGCGGGATATGGTTCATGGGATCACGAAGGGTCGGACACGACTTAACGACTGAACAACAACAACAAATTATTTGTTGACTGGATAGATTTAAGCAGATTTAAGCAGAAATACAGAAATGTTAGTTAAGCTGTTCTAAGCAGTCATGTACTGATCCACCTGGAGCTAGATTCTGGGAGGACTCAACAGGATTGGACTGTGTCAGCAATACGTGTACCCCACTTGAGTGTCTCTCCCACAGGCACTGGGATCTGGAACTGTGTGGGAGGGGTAGTTTCTTTCCAGCTTGAACCCTGAGAAAGGACAGGCCGCCAGCATGTTTTTACCTCTTTGGCTGCTTGGGGCTGGGCTGTAGCTCGGTGATCTGCTTTGCATGCAGAAAGGCCCAAACCCTGGCAGAGAGTTGCCAAACTTCCAAGATGGGCCTGGAGTCTCCAGAAATCAGCAGCATCAATCTTCAGATAACAGAAAGATAAGCTTTCTAATCTTCAGAAAGCAATCCTGGAAATTTTTATCAGTGCCTCCAGGAATTTCCAGCATTACATTATGTTTGGGGGAAAAAAATATCTACGAATAGCTTTGGTTAGAGTTGGCAACCCTACCTTGGCAGCATCTTCAAGTAGGCCTGAGGAAAAAGATAGTCTGCAGCCCTGGAGAGCTACTGGGCTTTCCTAAGTCCTTGTCTGAAGCACTTCATATTATCTTGGGAATCAGGACAATATATGATAGACCAATTATTGCCTTATTTTAAGATGAAAGGAGGCGGAGTGTCATCTGAGATTGATAGTGTGGCTCCTGACGGGTCGCTCAGAGGGTTCGTGATGGACATTTCTGGCTCCAGGGAACCGCTCCCTACACCAGCTCTGTTCAGTGCTGCTCCAGTTCTGAATGTGTGTCCTTTACACTAGTAACATATCATATAGGCTTACCAGATCTTCAACCGGGACAGAGTGTTAGACCTTTAGGAGAAGGAATGTGGGCAGGTGTAGCTTGTTAAGTCCTAGAGCACAATCCTAGGCATGTCTACTCAGAAGCAAGCCCCACTGAACACAATGGAGCTTGCTTCTGAGTAGACATGCCTAGGATTGTGCTTTAGGACTTAACAAACGACACCTGCCCACATTCCTTCTTCTAAAGGTCTAGCACTCTGTCCCGGTTGGAGATCTGGTAAGCCTAAACATATCAAATCAAGAATGTGCATCAAAACAAGCAGAACACTTGTAGAAACTATGGAAATTGAGCATATTCAAACCTTGCCTGCTTGGAAGCCATCTCAATCCCTCCCCTTAATTAACGTTCACAGGCCTGTTTGGGGGGTCTTGAGGGCAGGAAACTTGACTTTGGTCTTGGAGGTGAGACTATGTGCAAACGTGTTTGGGAAAAAACAAAACCTGAGGGAGGGGCCTGCAGTCTCACTTGCCTTGCAAACTGTTGTGAAGACAGATAAGATTAAGAAGACTGACGTACATATGGTGGGGGCGGGGCAGCCCAGCATCAGAAAGTACAGGTGGGCCCCCATATCCACTGATTCGCTATCCACTGTTTCAGTTATCCATGGATCGTGGGGACTCCCCCAGGCTTTTACATTTTTCTCAGTAAGCTTCATTTCTTCCTTAAAGAAACAGGAGAAGCAGCCTCTGGCTGCTTATTACAGGCAAGTAGAACAAGACTAAGTACTAGAGAGGCTCTGCAAGGTTAACAGAAACCTTGCAGAGCCTATCTAGGACTTAGTCTCGTCCTATTTGCCTGCAATGGAGGCTGCTTCTCAGTTTGTTTTAAGGAAGAAACAAAGCTTGCTGAAAGAAAAATAAGAGCTGGAGGGGGGCAAGCATGCCTGCCTGCAGGGGAGGCAGGGTGAGGGGCCCTCAGGAAACCCTGGAGGGGGTGTTCGCTCTTATCCACGGTTTCAAGTATCCACAGAGGGGCCTGGAACATATCCCCAGCGGATATGGTGGCCCACCTGTACAGTGATTTTGAAGGCCTGAGATAACTAGAAACACTTTACGGGATGATCTTCTGCTTGTATGACTGGGATATTTACAAGAAACGGTCAGAAAAGAGGACGGTGATGCTTGTTGTTTTGTAATGAATTGATTGACAGTAAGAAACTTGGCATTTGCAAAATATTTACAATTGGATGCAGTGCGAACGGGGGATAAAAATGGCTAACTAAGCTGTAGTCAGTGATTGAAATGGAAAAGCTACCTGTTACTATTCAGTTACAAGAGGGTTAAGGACGGTACCGTGTGCATTTCAATGACAATTGGACTAAAGTAATTGTCTCTATTGGAACATGAATTATGGAAGGAGACTGATGCAGCCAGAGGTGTTCTGATTATCCTAAAAATTCTTGGAACATAAAGCAGATACCGTGTTAAAAAAAAAAAAAAGGAAAGCACATGTAGTATCAGTAGATCCAACCCTTCTACCAAATCTCGTGATGGAAGGGAACCTCCCAAGGATTACCTGGCCTCAGGTTTGTCAGTAGTTTCTGCGTGGGAAATTATATAAGCTGCTTCCTGCATGCCTGCTGCCTGTATTCATTTTAACTGGACAACAGGAGCATGAAATAACAATTTCCCCCTGCTTTTTCTGCCAGGGTGTGTTTAGCTAATTGAGCTGTGTACCAAATAGAGCTGTCCTTTCTGATAACCAGGAAGAAAAGTTCATCTTTGTAACAGGTTGGAATAAATTGTAATGTTGGGGAAATTCCAGGATCTGCTAAATCTAGACAGGGTACAATGTGAACTGGGAAAACTTTTTGTGTAGTTCACACTACTGGTATTTTTCACAAGTGGTGCTAAAAAGAGATTTTCCACGTCTATTAAAAGAAAGAGACATACTGCTTTAAAACTGGGTCCCTTCTTTCTATGGCTTGTTAGCACCATTCAGAAGTGGAAGCATTCCAGATTAATTAAGTAGAATGTTTTCAATGTGTGTTTTAAGCATCCCTTGGGGAAATATATCTCTATCTGAAGCTGCGTTGTATCAAGTCAATTGGTCCATCCAACTTACAGCCCAAAAATCCTGCACAAATTGCACTGACCGGCCTAAATGGCCAGCTGCTGCATCCTGTGCAGGATGTGGTCCATGCTGGTGGGGCCAGGGCTCACCTCGGGGGAAGCCCTGGCAGCCCAACGGGCCTCCTCGGTTGCGTGCCACTATTTAGCTGGCGCACAACCAGGGAGGCCATGTAAGGCCAACTAGGCCTGGGAAGGAGGATATCGGTGCAGCACAGCGCCAATATTCCCGTCCCCTCCCAGGCCTGGCCAGCCAATGGCCACCTCCCCTGCCACCCCAGCCCGCCCTCTCCATGCGACTTACCTGTGTCCGGCGTCCGGGGCAGCGTTGGGCAGCTGAGTGAGCGGTGCTGGCCTCCATGCCGGTGCTGCTTACTCAGTGCCGTGAAAGTGCTTTACGGCATTTTCACGACACCGTAGGCTGGTGGAGCGCTTGCTCCGCCCGCCTAACCTTAGGCAGGATCGGGCTGTTAGTATGGCATCTATTCTGACTGGCAGCTGCTCTCCAGGGTTTCAGATAAATGTCTAAACAAATCAGAATGTGTTCAAGAAGGAACAAGGTGAGTGGGGAGGGAAGCAGATTGCCATTGCCTGTGCTCCAAAAACCGCGTGGGCAGCGAGGATCCGCTTCCATATCCACTGATTTCACTCGTTCCTCACACAATCACTTTAAATAAAACAGGAAGTGCAGCCCCACACTTCCTCTTTTGTACAAAAGGATGGCGTGGGAAGGGGCTGGACTCTTCTGGCCAAGTTAGTGTGTGCGTGCATGCGCATATGGTGTTGGTGGGTCATGGATGACGTTGGGTGGCAGGTCACGTTGGGCAGACCCTGTGCACAAGGTCAACTGGATCACCTTTATCCAAATGCCTGTTGACACTTATTAAGAAACGCCTAGCCTAATGAGCTTGCTTCCAGCAGAGCGCAATGGCATGCCCGCTCCAAGGTCGTTCCTCAGCCGCCGAAATGAAAACAGACAAGGCAGATTTCCACCACCAAGACTGTATTTTAGGCTTAACAGATAAGCTTCTATTTACAACACTCCACAGCATAGACTCCACATAACAACCCACACAGGTAGGCTCTGCCAGCCTCCTTATATACTGCTTTCCACCAATCACTGTGGTGCTTGATGCATCTGATTAACTATTGCATCAGCTTTCGCTCACAGGTGGTCAGTCACCATGATTCAGCATTTTTTCCTTTTTTACATTACATTATATACATACATATACAGTGTCCATTAGAAACCAATCATCAGGGCCCTGCACTATTCAGACTGGAATTTCCTGGGTTTGGTGAGCTAACCCTAACAACACTCTCAAATAACTCTAGAAGGTTAGTGAAGCAGGGCTTACCTTTGCAGAAGCCATGCTTATTCCCCTTCAGCAAGTCTCATTCTATAATAATAATGTGTGTAAATATATGCATGTAAAGAGCTTTGCATGCTTTTGTTTTAAAAGTGAAACCAGTTACTCAAGACGGAATAATTCTAAACCAGAAATGTATTTCTTGAACACAGAATAGAATTCAGGTATCTTGTAATGCTTCCAGATTAGGTCTTTGCATTAATTGTCTTTCTATAGAAACAGTCAAGAAATATTCTTTTTGCTGCCTTCCAGGACAACAAGCATGGCTGGCCAGCACATGTTGTGACTGATGTGGCTTGCATTGAGCAGTGGATTTCAGGGAACGGCAAACAGACTTGGGGTGCCTTGCACCCTACGTCTGCCTCGACTCCCTCCAGCCCACCACAGAACTGCTCCGAGCCATTTTCTGCTTGCTTAAAGCAAGCGGGAAGCAGATTGGAAGGTGGAGAATCGCTTTGGACTGACCATGATGACAAGAGGAAATGTGGCCACATTTGTCAAAACCTTATCACATCTCAGGCTAATAAAAATGTTTCCCCAGGCAGAGGCAACAAAGTATTTTCCTATCAACAAGTGCTGTAAAATCTCCAGAACAGTGAGAAGAGAACCAGTCTCCACATTATGCAGTGGAGGGAGGCGGTAGCCTCCTTCTGGACCAGTACTGGGGACTTGCCACATTTTAGTAATATTTGTCCAATTTTCAAATATCAAATAATGCACAAGAAAGAGACAAGTAGCGCTCTCTCTCTCTCTCTCTCTCTCTGGCACACCCCTTACATCAACCCCTCTCCTTAGTTTGGGGATGGGCAGATATGACTGCTACCTTCCCCGAACTCTGCTCACTTTCCCCATTCCAGAGAGGTAGCCAGAGACTATTGCTTAGCAATGAGCCCCCTTTAAAGAAAGATCTACCAACCATGAATGAACACTGACATCCTTTTGTCAAATCGCAGACCCTGATCAAACACAGCTATAAGGCAAATCTGTAATGATGTAGACATCAGAGAGGCAAGTTTGGCATAGTCCTCTCCTTGATATGCTAGCTTACTGATGCACAGGGCCGGCTTTAAGCCAATTGGACCAATTTAAACCAATTGGACCCAACTGGGCCCCAGTTGGGCCCCACACCTAAGGGTCTCCTGCGCTATGGTAATCTACTCTAGTCTTGTCAAATACACATGGCAACAATTTGCAACATTCACATAACACCACATTGCAGGTTTATATATTGTAGGCCTATATCCAGACTCAAGTACTGTATTTAAGTTTTATTACATACATACATCTAGATAATTAGGACCTTCGAAAACAGACAGATGTATATCCTGCACTCACGAAAATCATATGATACAAGTTACGTTTGTTACTTTTGACAGTCACAATGTGTCGTCTGTTGAATTTTTTATGACAGATATGAGGTAGACATTAAGATAAAGGTGACCCCTGACAATTAAGTCCAGTCGTGTCCGACTCTAGGGTGTGGTGCTCATCCCCATTTCAAAGCCGAAGAGCCAGCGTTGTCCGAAGACGCCTCCGTGGTCATGTGGCCGGCATGACTCTCCTTGCCACAGCGTGTAGCATGCGGCTGGAACACGGAGCGCTGTTTACCTTCCCGCAAGCGGTACCTATTTACATGCTTTGGAACTGCTAGGTTGGCAGGAGCTGGCCCCGTCGCGGGAATCGAACTGCCGACCTTTCGATCGACAGCTCATGGTTCAGCGGTTTAACCCACTGCGCCACCCGCTGGCCTGAGGCAGACATTAAGTACCTACAAAAAAATTCCCAATTGGGCCCCGCAGCACTGCTGACGCAATTAGGGTTATGCATGTGAATCTGGAGGAGCATTCAAAAATATGACCCCCCACACTTGTAGTCTGAAATGGTGAAATGTAGTCTGAAATGTAGTCTGAAATTAGGGTTATGCATGTGTATCTGGAGGAGCATTCAAAAATATGACCCCCCACACTTGTAGTCTGAAATGGTGCAGTCTGGAATGCGACCACCTCAAGTGAAACTTAATGTTAAATTCAAATTGAAATTGCTGCTCCAAATTGCAACACCATGTCCGGTTCTCACTGTAATGTGTTGCTGGTATTATAACAGGTTTACGAAACCAGGTTCTACAAGCTCGCTGGCAAGACTCTAAACACAAGCCTGCAGCAGGTTTCTCCTGGGGGAGTGGGGAGGCTGGATTGTCCTTGCTTAAGGGGACAGGGCACAGGTAATTAACTACACATGAGGTCATCATCACATCATGGATGGAGTGGACTCTAGGGCACACAAGCTTGTGTTGAAATAAATGTGAAAGGTGCTACGAGAGTCTTTGTTGCTCTTGCTGCAGCAGACTTGCATGGTTGTCCTTCTGAACAACATTACCATGCCATGCGGCTCTCCCTGCCGCCACTCTGCATGACTGGCGGCTGCTGCTGGGAGGAGTAGAGCATGCACAACTTGATGACATCACAACTTGATGACATCACGTCATGCACTGTGGGAATGAAATGTTACTTGTAGAAGAGGGGAAACTGAATGTACCGTATGGTTACCAGTTTTTGCAGCAGGCCCACGCTTTTCATCCTGTCTGGTTTGACCCTCAGCCGCCCTCCTGAACACGAGCCAGAAGTGTGGCGCAGCTGCAAAAAAAAGCAACACTGGGCTGCGCTCACAGAGGCGCAGAGTCCAGATCACAAAAAGTAATAGTTGCACTCTATTCTTCATCATTCAGACCACTTGGAATATTACGTCCAGTTTTGGGCACCATATTTTAAGAAGGACATTGACAAGCGGAAACAGACTCAGAGGAGGGCAGCAAAGATGGTGAGAGTCCTGTGGTTAAAAGAGCCTCGTGTGTTTCGCCTGGAGAAGAAAAGACGAAAGGGAGATATGAGAGCCTTCTTCTGAAGGGCTATCTCTCTGGCTCCCGGGGGCAGGATTGGAATCAGCGGGTTGAAACGACAGGGAAGTAAGTTTAGGCTAGACATGAGGAAGGATTTCGTAATCTGGCACCGGAATAGTCTGCCTCAAGTAGCAGTGGGCTCTTCCTCTTTGGAGATGTTCAGGCATGGCCACCTGTCAGGGGTGCTGTAGCAGGTGCCTGCACTGAGCAGGGGGGTCAGACTAGATGACCCCCCAAGGACAAGGTCACTTCCAGCTCTGATATTCTATGATTCTAGGTCATGTGTAGACTGGCTCTGAAAAGGAACGCACACGCACACGCACACATCCTTCAGAGAGTTGCACAACTGAATATCTGAGCCACATTCTGAGCCTTTTGTGAGTTGTGGTTAAAAGTGTCGGCAAACCAGCCCAATAAGGCAGGATGCAGCAGCCCTCAGAAATGTGGGCACAGCTGAGCAAGGAGAGAGAAGTCATGCGGCGGTACGAAATGCATCCACGGCAGCTGTGATTGTGCACAGGGGAGGAGCTGCTTGCGAGGGAGGTGGCTCTGCTTGGTGTATTTCACAAAGGTGTCTTTAAATAACCAGGGAAGTGTCTTCTGTGCCGGATAGAGGGCCAAGCCCTTGGGGAATTTCTGAAATTGCCATGCCATGAGCCAGACACTTTCATTGTGTTCCCTGTTTGTTTGTTACAAAAAACCACCAACGTGCTTGTAGATGCAGCATTGTCAGTGTACATGGATGGTACTTTACAGTAAGAAAGGTCCTTGCTCCAAGGAGCTTACAGTTGAGACCGTGTCTATTTGTGTGTGTGTGTGTGTGTGTGTGTGTGTGTGTGTGTGTGTTAATGCTTTGTGACTTTGAATTTTATTACATGTGTTTGTATTGTATATTTTTGCTGCTGATAACCACCTTAACGTGATATAAGCTTTGTTCAATTAATTAATTAATAGTGCTCTGGGAGGCAGTGAAGTCTGGGCCTAAGACTGCTCACATGATTGTGAAAATGCTCCTCCATACAAACACCTTTCCTGCATGTGGTTTTGACCTCTAAAGCCTTGCGTGCTCTGGGGACCCCTCCTGTCTCTCTTCATTTGAACCCACAGTCAACTGAGTAGGGCTTTCACTGGGCTGGGGAAGCTCTGAAACCTCCTCCCATGTAGAGATTAGAACAGCTACTGGTACTTCTGGAAGGGCTAAAAGACTTTTAATTCCATGAGACTTTTGATCACATGAAGCTGCCTGCTGAGTCAGCACCTGAGTCTATCTAATGCAGCCTTGTTTACTGACAGCGACCCCCAGAGGGTTTCAGACAGGCGTCTTGCCCAGTCCTCCCTGCACATGGTAGGGATTGGACCTGGGGACTTGTTCTGCGTGCAAAGAGGATGCTACAATGGTGGAGCTACAACCCGCCAAACCCCCCCCCACCCCCCAAGTTCTGTGTTGTTGCCTCCCTAGACCATTCTTCATTTTTTGGACTATTTGATATTGTGAAGATTATTTCTTGTAGCTTTAATTGTCTCTGTTATTGCTTTGTAAACTGCTTTGAAAGTGCTTTAAAATATTTAAACATTTAAAAGTATTGAAGCCAAACATGTCAGGAAGAAGGGGATTGGCTTTGTTTTCTCTCTGACCCATTGGTTTTTGGTGCGCACGTCATGTGTGTGTATCTGGATCGATGGATGGCTGAAGAAGCATTACACCACATGAGATAAATCTGTGAGCAAATGGAGATTGCTTCATTTTACGAGGAAGAGAGGGTTGTTAAGCCCACTTGGAGGGAGAACTGTGGACACTGGTCCCTCGCTGCACATCGGGGTTCTGCGTGGAGATCCTGTGCTACGCATTGCTTTGCATAAAAAATGATGGCAACGTAGTTCAAAACCCACATTCCTGTGTGTGAATGGTGGAGAAGAGACTGGGCTGAGGAAGACGCTTCTCCTCTTCCTCCTCCTCTTCCACAAGCAGCAGCATCCAGTGGGCTGGTTGTGCCTGCAGAGATGCTCCAGAGATCTGCCTGTCTGGCACTATTATTACAGACTTGAGTCAGTGGCTGCTGAATTAGACTCTGCAATAAAAAGCTTCGTAAACTCTTGCCCTCTTCTGCTCCTCTTGAATAGGTTTCTAGGGGCCACAGAACAGGTTTATCAAGAGGCGCAGGCATTTGACGCGATGTCCTCGTCGGGCGAAACTCTCCACAGAAGCTGATGGCAGTCTTTCTGGAGTCGTGGAAGCTCCATAAAAGGGGGGGGGGCAGGGAAAGAGACCATTTGCTGCTGGAGAAAGGCTTTCAGGCATGATCAGGTGTCTGGTTTGTCTGACCTTCAGCCCCATCCTATCGTTTGCTGCTTGCATCTCCAACGTTCACAGGTGGAACTAGGGACACAACATGAGTAGCACATCCCTCTTCCCATGGCAGCAGGGATTGCTGTGGAAGGCTGATGCATGGGTGGCTGGGGGCCTGGGGTGGGTGGGAGAAGAGAGGCCCTTGTCCTCCTGGAATTCTAAATTTAAAATCTAAGTGTGTGGCTTCTTTTTTTTTTTTTTAACAGACTTGCATTAATAAAGAAGTCAAACTAGCTAGTCCAGACTTGATGCCTGGCATTCCACAGCCAAGGCAGATGAGATAACAGAGTCTTTCTAAAAGGCATAAAATGCAGGCTTGGGGGCAGGGCTGGAACCTAATCTGACGTCTGTTTCAGTGTCTGTAGTAGAACCTTCCTGTATTGTTGTGAAAAGGACAAATTAAATAAAGCTGGTTCTGAAATGCAAATCACGACGTCATGCAGCCCAAACCCTGTGGCCTCCCCTTCTGTCTCTTTAGCATTATGTACGGATGTGGGGTGAGATGGGGGTCTTGTATAAAGGCTGCAGGGTGGCAGGCCAGTCCTTGCAGTGAACAGATATTCTTGCCCCACCTGCCAGAATATGACAGTATTTCTGAGGCTGCCTGGCTGTCGCTGTACGCTGCAGGATCCTGTCCTCAGCTGATTTGCAAGCCAAGAGGGGGTTCATTCTTCGGATTAAAGGTCTATTACAGAAAACATGTGACATGATAGGCAGATCCATCTTGCCAGCTGTGTGTGTGACATGACCAAGGCTTCCGTGCAGACAGAGGCTGTGGCTGTTTAAGTGCATGTTCAAGTGTAATGTGCGCTTACATGGCTGTGCCTGAGAGACAGGCTGCATTTCCTCCACCACCACCCCAGATTTAACTGCTAGGGACAGGGGGAGGCGGCTGCACCCCGAAGGACGTCAGCTCACGCTAGCCCACAAAACAGAAATAGTTGTTTACCAGAGACGAAGGAGCAGAAAAGAGGAGCAGGAGTCAATGGGAGAGGATGATCCCCCAACCAGTGTAGAACTTGGGCCATGAACTTTTCTGCTGAGCATTGGTGTGTTTTAGGAACCTGTTTCTGTCTCCCTGTCTTTATTAAGCTTCCCTGTCCTAGAGAGAAACTGGAAAGGGTGCCACATAAATGTAAGATTAGCCTCTAGCACTTCTCCAGTTCTCCCTCCCCCCCATCCACAGCAGTGAAGTTTCTTTCTTTGAAACTATTGGAAAAAGGCCAGGCTTGGTTTTCTCACGTCAACCAGCGGTACCTGCTCTTCCACTTTCGTCAGTGCCTCCGATGGGTGTCAGTGTGTCGCCCTCGTCTGAGCCAGAGAGGGCTTTTCCTGCCTCCACGCTACTGATGACGCATTCATTCCTGCTGGGTTTCTGTGATGATGGGGGTGATTTAAACTAGAGCCCTCCTCCCTTCCCGTCTGGCAACTTGCTTCTTCCTTGCTCAGTCTCGCTGGCTTTTAAATGCCACACGTGGGAGACCAAGTGATGATTGCAGTGGGAGGGGCTGGCTGCAGCTCAGTGGCTCATAGAGCACGTGCAACCTGTAAGGTGCTGGGGGGGGGCAGCTTTTGCAGTGGGGACTCTTGTAGCAAGACTTGGGTGCCTACAACCCTATGTGTATCTACCCAGAAGTAAGTTCCATTGAGTTCAGTGGGATTTACTGCTAGGGAAGTGTGTATAGGATTGCAGGGCAGCCTTACTCCCTGCACCTTCATGGCAGCTCTTGGAGGTGGGAGGAACTGCTGGCTCCATCTCCAGGCAGATGGCTGGAGGGTGTTGCTGTGACGGCTGCCCAGCAGGGAACAGGAGGTGCCAGGAGCCAATCGGGTCTTGTCTGGCCAACTCGAGCAGCCAGGTGCTGAACTTTGATGAAGTCATTGCTCAGATGCAGACTGACAGCCCAATCTTGTGTAAGTATCCGGTGGCCGGCCCAGGCCACCTGCCGGATCCTATCCCCATTCCGGGAGCAGCCTGGAGGTCTACTCGGGGGAAGGGGACGTTTGCCCCCTTCCCCCAGTGGGGTTCCCTTCCCCTTAAAATGGGCCTCCTCGGATTTCTGCCAGCTATTTAAGCTTGTGCAAGTCCAAGGAGGCCGTGTAATGGTGGAGCCAGCCCGGGAACGGGATGGGGAGATAACGGCCGCCATCTCTGCCCCCCCCGGTCCATCTCAGCCAATGGCCCCCCTCCCTCGCCGCCTGGACCGCCCCCGCCGGGGATCACTTACCTTCTCTGGCGGCTGCAGGGACAATCTGGCGGTGGAATGAGGGCGGCCAGCCTCTGCGCCAGCCACCATTACTAAGCTGTTGCAAATGTGCCGGTGACCAAGCTGGAAAAGCCTTGTGCCTGAGTCAGAGCCCCTTTGGACAGATGAAAGTAGCAGCCAAGAGATAAAGTGTCACTGCTGTGCTCTGCTCATGGGCTTCTGGGGTCCGGGTTGCCTCAAGTGGGGCAGAGGCAGGCATTGACTCTGCATTGGGAAAAGGCACATCTTTCCACAAGGAAAATGTTGACACTCTGTGGGAGTGCAGAATGTGATACTGATTGGCTCACCATTCAGAATTTTTTTTTTAAAAAAAGTGTAGTAAAACATGTTCAGGAAAAATGCAACGTCATTATAATATTGAAAAGCAAATGTACAGCTGCAGATTGTCTTGACTATTGTTCCAAAAAATAAAAGGACAATTTTTAATTGAATCTGACAGTCAGCTTTCTAAAATAACTTGTGTGTGGGAGGGGAGGGGTATGAATTTGGTTGATGGAGCTATATCCAGAAAACCATTCAGAAACTGGTGGTGATATTGATCTTTTTTTCAGTCATAGCCATGCAGATCTTAGTTGCCAATTCAAAGATTCAATATGGTTTCTAAATGGATTGCCTCAACATCTTCTTGGAAATAAAATACGAGAGTTTGGGAAGGGGAGGCTGCTTCTTTCAAACAAAAAATACGTTTCTAGCCCTTAAGACAGTGAAGGTATAGATATTCTTAAAGGCAGCATCTTTGGGAAAAACAAGTCCATCTGGAAAAAGGTTGGCTCCCTGCATCCATATCAACACCCTGCATAGCTCGACCCTCCTCGCGTTTTAATGCACAAAGCAGAACAGACTATGCACAAGAAGATAAGATGACATTTATACAAAACCCAGAATTCATCTTTTCTGGTTGACGGGTTTGGGTTTCCTGGGCACAGTTTTTACTTTTTTTTTTTTTAAGAGTGAGCAGATCACATACAGCCCTGAGTGTGGGTTACCTGTCATGTCTATAGATGTTACCTGTCATGTCTATAGAATAAGGCTGAGACCCTTTGAAAGTCCAGTTGATTTTTTGCAGGGTTTAACCCCAAACTTATGTCTCCCTTTGATATCAACAGGGCTTAAAAAGAGCTTAATTTCAGTGGATCTGATGGCATTGTTTTGTTTTGGTAAAACCAGACTGAGAATAAGGTGGAGTATAAGATTTACAGCCCAATCCTATTGGTGATGGGCGTCGTCACTGCAGCCTCCGCCCACGCTGAATACCCTACGCCGTGTGTGTGTGTGTAGGATTGGACTGTTAGAGACTGACTTTATGTGCTGTCACCTTGTATATCTGGATTGCTACAATCTTCACCAAACATCTTGGCCAGTGCTCACAATAAGGCAAATAATAATACTTTAGACGGGCTTCTAGAACCTCAGTACCTGAACACATTACTACTTCCTGTCCTTCGAAAGAGGGCTTCTTGCTTAAAGAGTGCACCTTGAATTGTATGTCAAAGCAAACTTTGGCTTAACAAGCCAAGAAGTTTGGTATTCAGCCGGCCACGTAAGGGGACGAGGGAGTGTACTCCTTTTCGTCCCTTCCATTCTCATGCATGGTGACCCATTTAGTGGGTTTTGATGTTTTTAATGGGTTGACATTTTAATAGGTTTTTAATTATTAAATTTTCTTTCTTTCCTAATATCCAATAATTTGGAATCACTGAAAGCTCATGGTTCTGTTCTGCACCTCTCTTAAGCTGTCTTTCTAGGACTTAAAACAAATGTATTCACTGATCTTTTCTGTTTGTTAATGGAGATTTTTTTTAATAACATGGTCCATCTAACTAGGATTCTTTCTTTCTTTCTTTCTTTCTTTCTTTCTTTCTTTCTTTCTTTCTTTCTTTCTTTCTTTCTTTCTTTCTTTCTTTCTTTCTTTCTGAGTTGTGGCTTCTAAAAGCAAAATGTGTGTGTGTGTGTGTGTGTGTGTGTGTGTGTGTGTGAGAGAGAGAGAGAGAGAGAGAGAGAGAGAGAGAGAGAGAGAGAGAGAGAGAGAGAGAGAGAGTGGTTAGTTGCAAGTTAAGGCATAAAGATAAGCTGTTGCAAACAGCTTAGTAGTTATTCCACCAGTGGTCCCTATTTTCAGACTGTTTCAACTGTCGCAGATATTAACCGTGATGTAAGTCCTATATTTACTTTGAGCAGTTATTAAAAACAACAACGCAACCCAATTAACACGGATCTTTTTATAGACAGCATGTGATAGGGTGACTTGAACTTCAGCAGACCTTAGCAGAATTGCTGTTAAAAGAATGAAGGAAGGCAGCAAGGTTTTCTTCCGAAAAGAGAAGTCTTGTCCAAATGTGAACCAAACGGAACACAAACTCTGACGTACAGGATGCAAAAAACTGAAAGAATTTGAGGAGCACGTGGTAAAAGCATCAAGGCAAACCATAAAAATGTTGAATAAACATCAAAAGGAGGAAATCTGCCAGGGAGGTGGTCAGACCGTTAGACAATGAGGGAATAAAAAGGAAGTTTACCCGAGAGGATAGGAAGATTTAAGGGTCATTCCATGTCAAATCAACCAATAAAAAATACATTTTTGAACTTGATGTCACGGATTTTGCTCGTTTTTGGTACATTTGTACCTTACCATGAGATGTTTAAAAAATTTTTTTTCAGATTTTTTTGTCCATCCGTTTTTGAGATATTGAATGTTCAAAATTGCCAAAAAAGGCCAAAATTCACTTGTCACCATACCTTCAAACGCCAGTTACAGGATAACGATGGACACTACAGACATGGGACAGGTGGTGTTTTAAAGCTTATGAATAGGGCTTTCATTTGATATACAACATGACAAAATTGTAAATTTTCAAGAAATTCAAAAATATTCAAATAATATTAATTTTGAAATTTTGGAAAATCGAACTTTTTTAAAATTTTCAAAAAAACACACTTAAAGGTATATGTCTTGTAGTCAATCAATCAAAATTTCAAGATGGTATCTCAATGGTATCATACAAAAAATAAAGTTTCTTGTTGGCAGCGACCAGGAATTAAACCCCTCAAGTCCATTTTTCTACAGTTTACATTGATAAAATTATGTGGTAAACTGAAATGAATCCAAAAATTTATAACAGGACTTATAGAGATAGATTTATAGAGAATGAATTCACTTTCTATTCTTTTACAGGATCCGCTTTTTGGTAAAACTATCAAAATCATGAGCTTTTTACTTCTGTTTGTAGTTTTAAAATTTTCCTTTAGTTGCTGAATAATTTCTGAATCAGCACAGTGACATTCTTCCTCATCTAAATCATCTTCAGAAGTAAAAAAATAATTCTTTGTAGGTCCTTTGTACGTCAAGGATTTTTCATTGGTTGATTTCACATGGAATGACCCTCAAGTGAAGCTGAATGCATTCTTTTTTTGCATCTTTCTCAACACAGAAGATGTAGGGCAAGGACAAGTGCCTGAACTTAATTGTAATTTGATCTGTTTTTATTAATTTTTAGATGATGTTTTTACTAGTTTTTGTGAATCGTTTTTATTGTTTTAAATGTGATTATTTTTTGTATTGTATTGTGTTCCTTTCCCATGTTGTAAGCCGCCTTGGGTCCCTTCGGGGAGAAAGGCGGGGTAAAAATATTGTAAATAAATAAAATAAACTGATTTTCTCAGGGAGAGAGTCTGAAGAATTGAAGTCCATTAGAAGTGACAAGTGATGAGGTTCCTAGAGCATATTGACTCACTGACAAATTAAAAATTAAGAAAATGCTAGATCCAGATGGCATCCCCCCTCCAAGATTTCTTAAGGAATGTAAATATGAAATTTTTGGGGGGGAATCCAATAAATTACAGGCAGTCAGCTTAAGATCTGTTCAGGTGAACTGGTGGAAAGCATAGTAAGCTAAAGATAAAATTATTAAATGTATAGAAGAATGAGTCTTGCTGAAAGAGAATCAGCATGGTTTCTGCAAAAGTAAGTCCTGCCTCACTAACCTTCTAGAGTTCTTTATGAGTCTCAGCAGGCATGTGGATATAGAGGTGACCCAGTTGACATCACTGAAGCAAATGTTATTGATTATGATGGAGTAAGCTTTTCAAGAAAGTGTGATTAGGACTGCAGCCTTACTTAGTTTTCCGCAGTGGCAGAGGGGGTCTGGCATATTTGTGGGATCTTCTTCTTGGGGGGGGGGGCACCTGCTGCTTTGTCTCTCCAGTGCCACCCATGTTCAGACTAAAGGTAAAGGTAAAAGTGACCCCTGACAATTAAGTCCAGTCGTGTCCGACTCTAGGGTGTGGTGCTCATCCCCATTTCAAAGCCGAAGAGCCAGCGTTGTCCGAAGACGCCTCTGTGGTCATGTGGCTGGCATGACTCTCCTTGCCGCAGCGCGTAGCATGCGGCTGGAACACAGAGCGCTGTTTACCTTCCCGCAAGCGGTACCTATTTATCTACTCGCATTGACATGCTTTGGAACTGCTAGGTTGGCAGGAACTGGCCAAGCAACGAGAGCTCACCCCATCGCGGATTCAAACTGCCGACCTTTCGATCGACAGCTCATGGTTCAGCGGTTTAACCCACTGCGCCACCCGCTGACCTTATGTTCAGACTAGAGTGATGTAAAAGAGCCTTCCCTGGGCTGGCAGGCCATGCAGCTTCCAACCTAGGTTGCTGGTCCTCAAAAACAGGGAACCAGTATGCAGCATTGATAAAGCACTTCCAGTGTGCAGAGCTTGAAGTTAGGGCAGTGTCGGGTTCTCCCTACTCATTGTGGTCCTTACCCTGCTGCAGTATAAATGATAGGAAAGTCTAGAGAGTAAGTCCTTCATGTTCCAACTTTGACGATCATTCTCTCCCCCACCCATTTTCTCCTTCTCCTACAGGTGGACCTGGAACCAGAAGGAAAAGTGTTTTTAGTAATAACCCTCTCAGGCAGCTTCACTGAAGGTAAGAGGAGTGTGCCTGTTTACCAGTTCCTTTTGTAGTGCTGCCATAAGTCACGGTGTTAACCCCCAGTGGCTGCAGACAGCAGTCTCCTGTGGCTGAACACAACATAGTAATTACCAGAGGTCCATGTAGTTTGAGAGCTCTTGTCAGAGTGGATGCAGGAAATATTGGGATGGGAGCAAAGATCTTCTTTAACAAGCTCTAACTGCACATTAGGTGCCAAGCACATATTATTTATAGAACCATCTATGGCACTTTACAAAGTATGAGAGAACAGGTATCTGCCCCAAGGGGCTCACAATCTAGGTAATGACACAAGGGAGACAATGGAGAAAGTGGAGCAAAATGAAGGCAGGAGTAAACGGGGGAAGAACAGGTGAAATGTATTAGTTATCCATACTTAGTCCCCATACTCTTCTGTAACGTAGCCCCCAATCCTATCCCTTTCCTCCCCCAGCGATGTGGCCATGCCAAGGAGACCTGTGCTGTATCCAGTAGGGGGGGAGGGATGACGTGATGGGAGAGGAAGTAGGGTGAAGTTTTACTACACCGCACTATGGTCTCCTATGGGTAGGCTTACCATATCCAAAGGGGGACAGGGTGCCTACACCTTTAGCCATTGTAAAAAGAGGGAATTTGGGCAGGTGCAGCTTGGTGCACCCTTCCATTATGAGCTGCACCTGCCCAAATTCCCTCTTTTTACAATGGTTAAAGATGTAGGCACCCTGTCCCCCTTTGGATATGGTAAGCCTACCTATGGGTCTACTTGGACCTGTGCTAGCCCTTTGTGACCCGAGGAGGCGTTGCGAGACCGCACGGGAGGCACGGGATATTAGTGGCGCCGCTACCGCTGATCCCCGCCCCCTGCTCGCTCTTGACATCCTGGAGCCCTCGATCTTCGTATGTGACTGGAGGCCGCATACGAGGGTTCTGATGCTTTGGTGTTCAGATTCTGGAGGGGGGATTTGGCACAGAGAAGCAGAGGGGAGGGTGCTCAGCGTTTTCCTGGCCGGCAATTTCTTTGCATTTTGATCCCTCTGTGGGGAGGAAATCAGCTTGAGGGGGATTTGAAGCAGAGAAGGTGTGTGTGTGTGTGTGTGTGTGTGTGTGTGTGTGTGTGTGTGTGTGTGTGAGGCAGTAGTGTAACAAGGGTGGTGCAAAGGCAAGTAGTTGTGCAAGACTCCGTTACACTGGAGTCAGCGGCCCCTCCCCCTTGCTGTTGGAGCCATTCTGGCAGCAAAGGCAACACACAGGACACTCCCTCACTCACTCACTGTTGCTGCTGGAATGGCTCCAACAGCATGGGGGAGGGGCCGCTGACTCCAGTGTAACGGAGTCTTGCACAACTACTTGCCTTCGCACCACCCTTGTTACACCACTGGGGGGGAGGGTTACATCTTTGCTTCTCTGCTGCAAATTCTCTCCTCCCAAAGCTGCTTTTCTATAAAAGAAGAGAAGTGTTCTTGCACTCAAGGTGTACTTACGTAGTTCCTCACTCAGCTAGTTAAATGAGTTCTTGGCTCCTCCAAGCCTCCACCACATCTGTGGTACTGGGGGTCGAATGTGTTTCTTTGTGAGATGTTGGACATTGTTTTCTACCATGTTTATGGCCTTTGCTTAGTTCCCTCGGTGAACTTTACTTCCTCTTGGGGTTTCTGGCTCATGCTTTTTTTTCCAAGAACTTGTGTGCTGGTCTGAGCTGTGGAAATGTTACTCGTCCCGTTATTGAAAGCTGTGGAATTTGTGTGCTTTTTTGGAGCGTCTACCCTGGAGAGAAGGGAGGGGAGGATAATCATGCTTTTAGAAGGAGGAGAGACAAGCCAATTTTTGCCTCTCTGCATTTGGTGGCGTCCCTTGCTGATAATCGGATCTTAGGGCAACTAGCTTTTGTGGGCGGCCAGTTTGAGAGACTGATGGAGGGTTGTGGGACAGAATCCCCCCCACTGGCCCAGAGTGGACAGCTACCCCTTCCTCAATGCACACCCTTTGGATTCTTACTGGCGACAGAAGAGACCCCATGGCAGTAGGGGGGGATGGTCAGATCCAGTGCTGAGGGCCTCCATTGTTGTTGTTGTTGTTGTCGTTGTTGTTAAGCTAATAGCAGCTTTGGGGGTGCAATTTTCATTGGGAGTGAAGCGTGGTGGGACCGGCCAGGTCTGTTGGTGGCGTGTGTGCGGAGCTGCTGGCCATTTGCACTGATGACTCCGATAAGCTCATCAGTGGCATGCCATTTATGGTGGCACTGTGCCATTTACAATGGTGGAATGTGAGTTCTTCTGCCTTCATAAAGAGCCCCTAGGATTGGGCCGTCTATCACCATTGTAGCATAGGCTAGTTCTGTGACTTAACTAAGCAAATGATGTTGTGTGTACAGTTGAGTCAGAGTTCCATCTTCAGCTTAAAACCAAAGGCAAATGGAAACTCTTGGCAACAAGCAGATCAAAGTAAGTAAATTCTGAAAGCTGGTGGGGCTGCTAATGCATTTTTTATAGAATGCTCCTTGAATATTTCATGCAGAAAGGCTCTTCTGTTCTTGCAGAAGGTGTATCTACCTCTAAAGTGCAGCAGCATCACTCCAGTGTACGGCCTGCAGTCTGAGGACAGGATACAGACGGGAACTGCTGCTGCTTCTTTTATGAAGAGAGGGTATCAGGAAGTGGCTTAGGATAATCATCTATTTTGAGCGAGCAGAGATTGAAATGGTCAGTTTATTTTTGGTCCACGTCTAGGTCGTCCCCACTCTCCCTGAAATGCAGGATGTGCTTATCTCCTGTGGTTGAGTGGAAAACAAGGATCAAAGGAAGCTGTGTTCAGTCTGGTCTACTGAACAGTCTACAGAGGCTGTCCAGGGTTGCAGGCAGGGCTCTTTACAGGGGTTACAATGTTTTAAAATAATCATAAACAACTGTGCAGAGGCATGGATACTTCTGAACACCAATCACTGGGAAGCTGTTTGGGGTGGGCTTTTGCCTTTAGAAGTAGGTTATCTCTGTGCCAGGTGCAGGGGCACAAGATACAGGTCTCTTGTTGTCTTGGGTGCTCCCTGAGGCATCTGGTGGGGCCACTGTGGGATACAGGAAGATGGAATGGATGGACCTTTGGCCTGGTCCAGCAGGGCTCTTCGTATGCTCTTATGTTCTTTTTGCGCTTCTTGTGGGCTCCTGGAGGCTGCTGGTTGGCCATTGTGAGAAGCAGCCAGCAGGATGGGCTAGAATATGGATCGTTGACTTGAGGATCCAACAGAGCTCTTCTTGTATTCTTTATTGTCGGAGAAAGAGAGAAACGCAGTGATTTGGGGGAGAGAGAGAGAGGGGGACACACACACCAAAGTACATGTTATGTTAAATGAATCATTATAGCAAACGTGTTTGGGGGATTTTCTAAATAGGCACCACAAGGGGCCTGATCCAGATTGGACCATGCCATGGGGAAGGGGGATTCAGGAGAAGAAGGCGGATAGATTTGCAGGCATAAACGACATCTTGTGGAATACTGGCAAGGTGCCCATCAGTGGTGAGAACATTTGAAGTCCGCATCGTGGCCCGGCTTGCCCTTCCGGGCACAGAACGTTCAAACATGCAAATAGAACGTATGACTGAGGACTGCCTGACTGGCTGTTGGGTAGCGGAGGTGCGACCCGGAAGACTGCCGATGCTGCCTTGGGGCCGTTGCATTAAAAAAGGCAGCCAATTCCTGCACTCCTTGCACGGTTTCTTCAGTTGCAGAAGTGCAGGACTTCTGGTTGGATTTAATGGGACCATGAGAATGAAGGGGCGCCTTCATTTCCGTGGTGCTTGAAAATCAAACTGGAAGTCCTGTCCTTCCGTATATGAAGAAACCGCACCTGGAGCAAGGTAAGGAGGCCGATGATCCACTTTCTGCTCACTTTTAATAGGTGGAGAACAGATGAGTGCAGGAAAGCAGATCAATGGGGTGATGAGCACCCTGAATCCGCCACCCTCCCCCCCTAATTTGCTGCTGATGCAACCCACACATTGCCTTGCCGAATGGATAGGCTGCCCCCTGCAGCTGAGGTCACACTGACCCCTCCCCTTTTACTGAGAGAACCTTTTCCTTACTGCTGTTGCCTGGAGGAGGAGGACGAGGAGGTGTTTGGAGAATTCTCTGCCAAGTGAATGGTCCCCTGTTTCATTACCTTGCTCTCCCTCTGTCTTTCTGGCAATTCCTCTCCGTCCCACCCAGTTCTTAATTCAGTTCAGGAGGAGGAGCAGGTGGACAGGCTCATATGCACACAGGAATTCTGATGATTTTTTCTGAGAAGTGTGTTTAGGTACTCTGTGAAATAAAGAAAACCTCACCTAGGGTAGAACTATGTTGGAATTGAGCCCATTGAATATGCCCAGTGCCTGTGTTTGGAATATGGAAGTGGTTTGGGGGAAAATATTTCTCCTTCTCTTCCTCTGTGTGTAGGAGTCTGCGTAGGAGACAACAGATATCATATCAACAGCTTGCAACCAGGGAAACCTGTATCGCATTTTTGTTGCCTCTGTCATGGAGACATTGCAGAGGATATTCTGCCTAGGTATGCAGCTGTGCTCCTTTGGGCCGAGCCTCTTCCGGACCTGGTTCCTTTGGAAGGATGTTGCAGGAGGGGAGGGTTGCTGAGTCAGGAGGAAAGCATCACTCTTTTGTCAGGGCACGGGGGCAGGAGGCGCCCTTTCCTTTGGCAAATATAAACGCACTCTGTCAGCACAGACGTTGGCGGAAGTCATCGAGCAACTGGATTAAAAACCAGCACTTCTGATGCCCTCCAATTCTCGGAGACAGGAGGATGTGTATTAGGGGGTAGGGATTCGTTTTGCCATGCATTCAAAATGGAAACAAATGGACCCATTCGTTTCATTTGTTGCTGTCCTGTATTACGTTTGTTACTTCTTCCACACGTATTTGGAGCATGGTCTCTGCTGGACCAAGGCTGCTACTGAACCCTGACCACCTGCCCCTCTGCCAAGACGCCTTTTGAGTTTTTGGTTCTATTTACAATGAGTTTAGCTAGTGCAGCATCGTTACTGCCTTAAAATTGGGGCCCCTTTCCCCATCTCTCTGAAAATGGGTGGGGTAGTTTCCAAGATCCCTTGGAGGGGTAGTAGAATAATGCCTGAAAACGTCATGCCAGTTGGATGGGAAACACAGAAATTACAGGCAGCAGAAAAGCAGCACAAGGTCTCTCACCAAAACGGAGGCAAATAATGAAAGCAGGAGGGAATAACCAACATTACATGACTGAAGTGATAATGAAAATGAACCTGATTTGAAGATGTGAATAACTAAACAAATGAGGTTTTATTTATGGTAATCATGAAAACAGATGGAATCATAAAATGAAAACATCATGTCTTTCACAGCCCTAGTTTGTTGGGTGTTTGAACCGGAGAACAGATTTTGGTTTATGTTATGCCCTTCTCTGAAGTAGACATGCAGAGAACTCTGCTGCCTTGCAATTAGCTGTTTCCTTTGCCATCCTGGGAAATTTCTTCAGAAGATCTGAAGCAGCTTTGTATTGCATCAGAACAGTTGTTCAGTTTAACCTAGCCCAGTGACCCCCAAGTCTTAGGCAGCAGGCCCAAGATTCTTTTGAAGGGGGGCCTTCTGCATGCAAAGCACATGCTCTTCCCCTTGCCCCCAGGTTATATGATCACAGTCATGTTCAAATGAGGATTGTGCATATGTGCTGGAACCCCATGTGTGTGTGAGAAAGGCTTGAGTGGTTTTAGGTAAAGTGTTGTTGTTGTTGTTGTTCAGTCGTTAAGTCGTGTCCGACCCTTCGTGATCCCATGAACCATATCCCGCCAGGCCTTCCTGTCCTCCACTATCTTCCTGAGTTTGCTCATTTTCATGTTCGTTGCATTGGTGATGCTGTCTAACCATCTCATCCTTTGCCTTCCCCTTCTCCTTTTGCCTTCAATCTTTCCCAGCATCAGAGTCTTCTCCAGAGAGTCCTCTCTTCGCATTAGGTAGCCAAAATATTTGAGCTTCAGCCTCAGTACCTGTCCTTCCAGGGAACAGTCAGGCTTCATTTCATTTAGAATTGACTGATTTGATCTCCTAGCAGTCCAAGGGACTCTCAGGAGTCTTCTCCAGCACCACAGTTCGAAAGCATCTATTCTTTGGCGCTCAGCCTTCCTTATGGTCCAACTCTCGCAACCATACATTGCTACTGCGAACACCATCGCCCTGACTATGCGAACTTTTGTTGGCATGGTGATATCTCTGCTTTTTATTATGCTGTCTAAGTTTGCCATAGCTTTCCTTCCATTTCAGTGGTTTTACCTAAAAGTGGTTTTAGGTAATGTATGGAGTAATTGCCCCCCCTTCTTTCTTGCTGCTCATTGGTTCCTCCAGACAGCAGAGCTGGAAACATGGACCACCGGCATATTGGGGGGGGGGATAGGGGTAGGGCAGAGGAAGCACACAGACAGCCAGAGGCTTACAGGAAGGTGTTTGCTGCAGTTGATCATCTGGCTGAACAGACAAGCCCACTCCTCTCTCGGAGACCACCTTGCCTGCTCAGCCAGGGCCAGTCAATGCTTCCTAGGATTTCAGAGAGCCTGAATGAGGGTTGCACCAAGCAGCACAATGAAGATAAAGTTTTCCATTGGTGTGTCCAGTTTTGTGTGCAGGCTGGTTTCTTTCCCAACTCATGAATTTTCTTCCTCAGGGGAAACTATTCAATGTGTAAATTAAGAGAGCAATAGCTGAGTGTCTAGACAAAAGTGAAAGAAGCAGCTTTCCCATGAATAGCAAATCTGAACGGGATTTGCAACAATTGGACTAGGTTTACTGTTACTCGTCGATTGCGCTCATAATTTACAAATGAAATGGCCTCCTCTGAGAAAGAGCATTCATGAGTTGGGAAACCTGGGAACCAACCAGCCTATAAGAAAGCTTGTCTTGCATCTCTTGGTTTCGCCTTCTCTTCCCTACAGAAACGCACCTCTAGGGCTGATGTGGAAATGATGACACTTTACCTAGTGTGTAATTCATCTGTGGAACTCCTTGCCACAGGATGTGGTGATGGCACCTGGCCTAGATGCCTTTAAAAGGGGTTTGGACAGATTCATGGAGGAAAAGACCATCACAGCTTACAAGCCATAAGCAACCTCCTGGTTTTAGAAGTGGGTTTTCTCTGTGCCAGGTGCAAGGGAGTGGCAGCAGGAAACAGGTTATCTTGTTGGCTGTGTGCTCCCTGAGGCATCTGGTGTGGCCACTGTGAGATACAGGAAGCTGGACTTGATGGGCTTTTGGCCTGATCCAGCAGGGCTCTTCTTATGAGGAGAGTGCTTGGTAGATTTTAAAATAGCCACTCTCTAGAATGGAGAGAAGTAAGTAGAAATTGCTGATAAAAGATATAATCCAGTGCAATGATTGTTACCTTGGTGTTTCCTGCAAATACCAAGAAACAGCAGAACATGCAAAACATACGTACACGTTGCTGTGCATTTTGCTTCTAGTGTGCCCCCACGGATCTGCATCAAGGATGCAACAATAGTCTTAACTTGGTCATGATCTCCAAGCTTATCTCATGACTTAGAGTGACTGAGTCATCATTATGACCCTTGAACATATGTGGTTAGCAAGAGCCCTTTTATTGCAGAATGCAATATGAGAGAGAACAGCACAGAGTCTGGTAGCACCTTAAAGACTATTCAGTTTATTTCAGCATAAGCGTTTGTGGATTCTCCACTCCATTGCATGCATGAACTGTTATCCTCAATAGCCAGGGATGTGTGTACACATGCACATGTGTATGTAATTTATACACACACACACACACACACACACACACACACACACACACACACACACACACAGAGGGATAGAGTAAGAGGGAAAAAGTACATAAAGTGTGGACTCAGAAGGCTGTGGAATGGAAGAGGTACAGTCAGTAAACATTATTATGTAAAGTACAATGATGATTCACAACAAGTAGCCTCTCTGCTGCCTATGCTGGGTTAATAAACTAATGGCCCAGTCCTGTTTGGGCATTATGCTGACAGCGCACCAACACCAGCATGGCATCCATCGTTGGCATTTGTGCACCACCGCATTTAAAAGCAGCAGCTTCAAGCTCAAGGAGAACTCTCTCCAGCACCAGTAGTCCTGGCTCTGGGGGAAGGGACAGAAAGAGGGATTGTCTGTCTGTGACTGACCCTCTTTCTTCTGGAATGGCTGACTGAATGTTGTCCTGTTGAATGTCAGATTGTGTCCATTTGTTCGTTTGCGTCGAGATTGACCTGTTTGTCCTATGCAGACAGCATTGGAGGATGAACAAGTGACCGAGCCCCTGCTGGTGGTTTTCCTAGTCCTGGGTCACCATCAAATGTTTATGTAATATGACATATTTTGCAGTTGCATTTCATTGATTCATTGGATTAATTCATCAAAAACTTCTAATAAACTAAGGGTTTCCCAATCAATTAGGCAACAGGTCTTTTCAAAATAAAATTGGATTATTTTTACGATGGCAAGCACTGTCTTAAAGAGGCATTCCACCTTTTATCTCACATCGGACCAAATCCTATCCAATATTCCAGCGCTGATGCAGCCATGCTAATGGGGCGTGCACTGCATCTTGAGGTGGGAGGGCAGTCATGGAGGCCTGCTCAAGGTAAGGGAACATTTGTTATCTTACCTCAGGGGAGCAGTGCGGCTGCATCAGTGCTGGAAAGTTGGACAGGATTGGGCCCATAGGGAGGAAATTACCATTTTCACAGCACAATCCTATCCAACTTACACCACCGGTGTAACCAGCGGTGCAGCGAGAACGGGAGGCCCCAGAACAGAAAGTGGGTTCAAATCCCCTCCAAAGGCGGATTCAAAGGGGATTTGAATCCCTTTTCTGTTCTGGGGTCTCCTGATCTCGCTGCACCGCTGGTTACACCAGTGGTGTAAGTTGCATAGGATTGCTCTGTCAAACACCTCTACCCATTATGTGTAATAGACTTACTGTGAGTAATCATGCTTAGGATTGAACCACACAGCTCATACAATTATCAACTAAGATTTCTTTAATCAGGTGACAACTCGGTATACTGTATAATGTTTGTTGTTGTTCAGTCGTTAAGTCGTGTCCGACCCTTCATGATCCCATGAACCATATCCCGCCAGGCCTTCCTGTCCTCCACTATCTTCCTGAGTTCGCTCATTTTCATGTTCGTTGCATCGGTGATGCTGTCTAACCATCTCGTCCTTTGCCTTCCCCTTCTCCTTTTGCCTTCAGTCTTTCCCAGCATCACATGCCTAAAAGCAGACTAGGCATTTTTCAATAACAACAGAGTGTTCCTCCTCACAGGTATGTGTTCTGAAAGGAGATGTGAGAACAGGGGCAGTAGGGGGTAGAGGCGGCGGCTGGTGTTTGTTATGGAAGAGTTCTGAGGCTGGCATAGGGTGGACATCCGGGGATTAGAAAGAAACTTTGGTGAAGGAGGAGGCTGAGCAGGGAGAACGAGGATGCAGATAAAGCAAAACCAGAGTGAATAATATGGAGCAAGAGAATGGAGGCACTTAGGAGTCGATTGTTTTGAGATAACTTGTGGCTGAAAATTAAAGGGAAATGAACACGCAACAGAGATTTTGTGATTGCTCTTTGATTCCACCACTTCCTTTGCCTGTGCAGGAACTCTCCAGAGAGACAGGATTTTTAAAAACTTTACGCGGAAACGCCAGCGGGCGATGCGCAGACGAGTTCACCAAGTCAACGGACACAAGTTTATGGCGACCTATCTGCGACAGCCCACATATTGCTCGCATTGCCGGGAATTTATCTGGTGAGAAGAATAGGCTTGGATGAGAGCCTTTCTGCATTGTCTCTACTTAATCCTTTGCCTGGGCCTAATCCTATACAATTGTTTCTCTTTGCAAATCAGAGAGAAAGGGCACAATGGAAGCACTTAGTTTAAGCCCCTCACCTAAGATAGGACATTGATACCAAAAGCTTCCCTGACACAAGTTGACCAGCTTGTCCTGCCGGAGAAACTAGGTTTTGCAGGAGGCTTTTTGTGAGCCTGCTGAGCATTCCGCCATTGCATTCTGCAAGTGTGAAAGTGGCATAAAGCCCAGAATTCAGAGCTTTACGTATCTCAGCTCTCGTTGAAAAAGAAAAAGTCACTAGTCCTTAAGATAGGTTTGCAGCACTTGTAACCAGGGTTATACTGAGAAACAGAATTGCATTTTGATCCAGGAAAAATGTATTAATCCCGTATCACTCTCATAAGAACATAAGAAGAGCCCTGCTGGATCAGGCCAAAGGCCCATCTAGTCCAGCTTCCTGTATCACACAGTGGCCCAACCAGATGCCCCAGGGAGCACACAGCCAACAAGATAATTCCTGTTTCCTGCTGCCACTCCCCTGCACCTGGCACAGAGAAAACCTACTTCTAAAACCAGGAGGTTGTTTATGGCTTGCAACCTGTGATGGTCTTTTCCTCCATGAATCTATCCAAACCCCTTTTAAAGGCATCTAGGCCAGGTGCCATCACCACATCCTGTGGCAAGGAGTTCCACAGATGAATTACACGCTGGGTAAAGAAATATTTTCTTTTATCCGTTCTAACTCTCCCTCCACTCAATTTTAGTGCATGTCCCCTGGTTCTGGTGTTGTGCAAGAGGGAGAAGAATTTCCCTCTATCCACTCTCTCCATCCCATGCATAATTTTATACGTCTCAGTCATGTCCCCCCTCAGGCGCCTTTTTTCTAGACTGAAAAGCCCCAGACGCTGTAGCCTTTCCTCATAAGGGAGGTGCTCCAGCCCACGAATCATTCTGGTCGCTCTTTTCTGCACCTTTTCCAATTCAACTATATCCTTTTTGAGGTGTGGTGACCAGAACTGGACACAATACTCCAGATGTGGCCTTACCATCGATTTGTACAAAGGCATAATGATATTGGCCCTCTCCCTCCAAAAATAGGTACTGTATTCTGATATTATGAGCTATCCCTCCTCTCCTGCTCCCCCCACAAGGAACTGAGTCCTTCCCACAAATAGCCCCTCCTTTGCCTGTCCTCTCATCAGTACCTCCTGGAAAAGCAACAAGAGCCAAGTGTCACATGACATGATGTCACAGTTCATGTTTAGAGTCTCTCTAACTCTTTTACTTCTACAAAAATAATCTCTGAGGGGCATAGTTAAGAACATAAGAACATCAGAAGCGCCCTGCTGGATCAAAGGCCAAAGGCCCATCTAGTCCAGCTTCCTGTATCACACAGTGGCCCCACCAGATGCCTCAGGGAGCACAAGACAACAAGATAACCTGTGTCCAGTCGCCACTCCCTTGCACCTGGCACAGAGAAAACCCACTTCTAAAACCAGGAGGTTGCTTATGGCTTGTAACCTGTGATGGTCTTTTCCTCCATGAATCAGTCCAAACCCCTTTTATAGGCATCTAGGCCAGGTGCCATCACCACATCCTGTGGCAAGGAGTTCCACAGATGAATTGGGGCTGTGATGCCGGGAGAAGGGGGTTACCTCTTGGACTGTTTCCTCAACTGAAATTACTCTCTTCAAAGTGTCTTGTAGTCATGGAGGGGAAAATAGGCATGTAAACTGTTCACCCCCTGCTGTGGTAGACACCCGCAGTGTTGAGACGATCTCATGATCTTGTCGCTTCTATTCCAAAACATTTTGATCAATCATGGGCATGTGAATCCACTCTGATTCTGGGTGTACGAAGTTAGTGTAGAAAGCAAGCCTGCCTCTCTGACCTCCGTTTTTCCAGATGTGCTGAACTTTGCAGCTGTTGCTTGGTATTGATTTTGCTCTGAGATCGTCTTGTACAAACCTGACCTGGTTTTAACTGTTTTATCCAATTCTGAATCATGTGTTTCTCTCTTTTATTTGCAACAGGGGAGTATTTGGGAAGCAGGGATACCAGTGCCAAGGTACAGTGCCGCATCACTCTACTTGAATTATATGTTACAAGTAGATTGTTTTTATCACCATGCAAGCTCCATTGAAATGGATGGGAGTTGGGCAAGAATCTTTGGAGTGGTTTTTAGATGGAAATCTGTTGCATTTTGTAAACAATTTCCACTGGAATTTCTGTATACCTCTCTTAATATTCATGTAAGTGGCATTCCACAACTAATTCATTTATTTATAAACATTTATGCACCTTTATTCATAAAAACAATCTTGCAGTAACAACAATAATTGCCAACAAAATTGAACGATAAAGCTAAGGTAAAAAAAAAAATGCAAAAAAAGGGACAAGAGAACAGCAAGCAAGAATCATTCTAAGGCAGACCAAAGGACCAGTCAGTTTTTAGTGTGCTCAAGAGTGACCTCTGCCAGAGTCACTTCTACTTTTTTCATGCAGTGTTTGATTCATTTTTGGAACTCCCTGCCACAGGACACCATGGTGGCCAGGAATGTTTTTTTTTTTTTAAGAATTAGACAAATTCATGGGAAGAGTATTTACTATTAGCTATGATAATTAAATGAAACATCCACATTCTAAATACCTTTTGAATGCTAGATGCTGGGGAAAAACACTGCAGAAGGCTGTTCCCTTAATGCCTTGTGTCTAAATTTCCCAGGGAAATCTCGCTGGCTGCTGCTGGAAATAGAATCCTGGACTAGGTAGATCTTGGTCGAAACTAGCAAAGTTGTTCTTACAGCACATTCCTATGCATGTCTACTCAGAAGCGAGTTCCATTGTATTCAATTGAGCTTACTCTCAGGAAAGTGTGTAGAGGACTGCAGACCAGTCCTAACTAAATCCCCCCCCCCCCACTGATGCAGCTGTGACAATGGATCGCACACTGTATTGTGACGGGGGAGGGGCAGTCTGGAGGCCTCCTTGATGAGGGAACTTTCGTTCCTGAGGCAGAACTTTGCTGCCCCAATGGGTCTCCTTGGATCTGTGCCAGCTATTTTGCTGGCGCAAGTCTGAGGAGAGTAAGGAAGAGGGAAGTGGACAGGAAAGGGGGTTAGGATCTGGCACATGCCTGTGCTGCGAAGGTCCCCTCCCGTTCCACCTCCTGTTCGCCCCCCTCCCCGCCCAGAAACTCCCATGTTCCTTCCTGCCCCATTCTGCCCACCCTCTGCCCCCACCTTCGCTGCCTGAGGTAACCAAACGTAGCAGCAGGCCTCCAGCACCCATTTGTGGTGGCGGATCCAAAATGGCTGCTGGCTACCTGTGTTCCTCTGTCATAAAAGACAGCCTTAAGAACATAAGAACATAAGAAGAGCCCTGCTGGATCAGGCCAAAGGCCCATCTAGTCCAGCTTCCTGTATCCCACAGTGGCCCCACCAGATGCCTCAGGGAGCACAAGACAACAAGATACTTGTATCCTGTCGCCACTCCCTTGCACCTGGCACAAAGAAAACCTACTCCTACAACCAGGAGGTTGCTTATCCCCATCATGGCTTGTAAGCTGTGATGGAATTTTCCTCCATAAATCTGTCCAATCCCCTTTTAAAGGCATCCAGGCCAGGTGCCATCACCACCTCCTGTGGCAAGGAGTTCCACAAACCAATTACCGGTAGCCAAAAACTAGCCTTATCCTAGCTAGTCCGTTAAAATTGACTGGACTCCTCCAGGACATGTAGATGTTAATGTTGCATATTATGTGGATGTTGCATATTACCTACGGCTACATTTGATGTCAAATCTGTCCTGGTTGATATCTTCTGCCTGTTCTCTTTTGGTTTCTGGCAAATCTTATCCATTTTGCTTGTTTGTTTTCTAGTTTGCACTTGTGTTGTGCACAAGCGTTGCCATCATCTCATTGTCACAGCTTGCACATGCCAGAACAATAATACCAAGGTGGACATGAAGGTAAAGTCACAATTGCATATTTGGGGTTGTGTAACTTGTTGGTTGCAGCACTGCAGTATAATTTCCTTTTCAATAATATACAGTATAATACTTTTTGAGGGGCACAGTTTTGGAACCCATTTTGAGGGGCACAGTTGCACAGAGCACAGGGTCTGCTTTGTGTTGTGTGATACAAAATGGATCAGTTTTGTGTAAGAGTATACAAACATCTAATTTATATAGGTCTTAATCAGGCAAGACGGAAAACAAGTAGCTAGTCTTCCCCTACAGAAGCTTGTTGAGTACAACCAATATTCCCAACCAAGTCTTCAAACAGATTTGTCTTAAAATGTTCTTTCTCTGTATCTAATATACATATAATCTCTTTAGCAAAGCACAATTGAATCACAACTTAATTTGCAATATGTTTCACGATGCATTCACTCTCACAAAAAAAAAAAATTACGAGGTAGGGCATTATTATGCCCTTGGGCAAAAAAAAAAAAAAAAGACAAGGAATCGAGAGTAACTTGTCCAAGACCACACAGTGAGTCTGTGAGAGGTCTGTGTATTGTAACCAGACTTTTTGAAATCTATATTCACATTCGCTCCAGAGTAGCTTGACTCCCACAGATGTGTTTTTGTTTGACAGCTAATGGCAATTTAACCGTTGGTCAATATACCCAATCTTTCTAAGGAGTAAGTAAAGTTCTTATGATGAAAGGATTTTATCTTCCTAAATTAGATGCTTTAGTGACCTGACTGCACTGAAACCTATTGTTCTATCGATATGCTCATTTGTAAGAAAGCAATTTCCTCCTCTGTCTGCTAGAATTTGAAGGTCAGGGGTGAAACAAGCACAAGTCACCTTCCCGTCAGCAGTCCATGCCGTGATGTGTGCCTACAGTTCAGCACCAAATTGCTATGGCCCATTCACAAATGCATGCACATCACTCAGTGACTCACAACAGAATGTGTGAATGTCTCCACTGGAAAGCATTGTGTCTGAAGTATTCAAAACTTGAGACAAACACATGGTGGGCTTCCCTATAAATGTGGCACTTCCAATGTTGACAATAGCCCTTTTCGCAAGTTTTGTTCCCACCCCGAACAATACAGTACAGTATACTCAGTGGAACGCATGAAAGGGAAGCAGGATTGTGTCCGCTGGCCATGCCCCTGACAATGTGTCCAGTGGCCATGCTCCTTGGTATAGATGTATTTGCTGCTGCTCATGTGAACGCCAGTGTGCATGGAACCCCTTCCAGGCAGTGGCGTCCTCTGACGTGGTGCCCTGGGGCGGTGGGCCCCAGGGCGCAAGGGCGGGAGGTGGTGCGGGGGGGCGGGAGGCTCCGGAGGAGAGCGGGAAAAATCCCGCTTTTTCCGGCGATTTTTAAGGTTTTTTTTTTAAGTATGTCTGCTTTGCGGCACTTAACTGTGTTATAGGAGCCTCCAGCGAAGCGATCGGCTCTCTCCAGCGACGTTCTCTTCCAGGGGCGCAGATCGGCGATCTGAGATCGCTCCTCTGCAGCCCCTGACCAGAACTGCTCATCGTAAGCTCTTCCTTTGAGTTCATGCATGCGCATAGCAAACAGCCATTCACGCATGCGCGAACTCAAAGGAAGAGCTTACGATGAGCAGTTCTGGTCAGGGGCTGCAGAGGAGCGATCTCAGATCGCCGATCTGCGCCCCTGGAAGAGAACGTCGCTGGAGAGAGCCGATCGCTTCGCTGGAGGCTCCTATAACAAAGTTAAGTGCCGCAAAGCAGACATACTTTAAAAATACCCCTTAAAAATCGCTGGAGGCTCCTATACAAAAGCTAAGTGCCGCAAAGCATACACACTTTAAAAATACCCCTTTTGTAGGGTTAAAATGTAGGTTTAAATCGCCCGAAAAAATTAGCATAATTTATGCTAATTAGTTTTAGGGGCGGGGCCGAGGACCGGGCCCCACACGCAAAATCGGCTGGGGACGGCACTGTTCCAGGCTATTGTCGCATCGCATGTGTGTGCGCCAGCCACCAAGGGCATGGCCAGAAAGCACATTGACGTTTCGGGTGTGCTCAGCAGGGGCAGCAGCCCTGATTCCCCCTCATATTCACTCATGTCTGACAGGTTCTAGCAAAAGTAACAAGTTTGGGTATTGCATTTTCAATAGCTTTATTGGTTTGCATTCATAATCAGTTATTGCTCAACACTTCAAAGCAGGGGTGGGGAACCTATTTGGGGTGGGGGGCCATTTTCCCATGGGGAAAATTGGTTGCGGGCCGGGCGGTAGGCTCCGACCCTTTCTTCTTTTTGGCCAGCTTTGTTTTTGCTGCTTGTGAGGAAGGGAGGCAGACTGACTCTTCTGCCCCACAAACCTGTCCCCACCTGGGCATGTACTCCAATGTACTGCATTTTCATGGCCTGGTTGAGTTGTTTTGAATTATCTCCTCTCTGCTATTATTCACCTGCAGTGTATTTGCTCTGGCTCCTGCCCACAGGTCAGTTTAACCTCAGCTGGGTGCCAGCATGCATCGTTTGTCTTCTGTACTGTCTATTTGGCCAGGTGGGCAGCGACTGTGTGTCGGTACCCAGTCAGGTCAGGCGTTCTGCAAAGCGGCTGGCATTGACTTCTCTGTGTGACGGCTGTGTTGGCATCTCTGTGTATCCAGGAGCCATATCTTTGCCCGGCCACGCCATGTTGCCCCCTCAATGTTGGATAGCTGTGTTGGTCAATAAGGTACCACAGTATTAGGCTATAATGCAGTTGCTGATCTGCCAGAACTGTTCTTCTGGATTAGCAGGAGGAGAATAGCTGTCCAGTGCAGTGTCTTCCTAGTGGCTGTTGCTGTTGTCTCTTCTGCATCTTTTTAGGTTGTAAGCCTTTTTTGGGACTGGGAGCCATTTGGTTATTTGATTTTCTCTGTTAACCCCTTTGTGAACTTTCTTTTTAAATTAAAAAGCGGTATATAAATATTCTTAATAATAAAGTGGGAGTAATACACCACAGTTTGCCGTTAATGATCTTGATCATAAAAGTTGCAAATTAAGAAATAATGAAGCTTTAGTAGTCAATAAAGTAAATCAACCTTGCACCCATTCTTTATGAAAATAAGTGGAGGGTGTGATGATCTGAAGGCCATTAATGGTTGTTGTTGTTGGGGGGGGGGAGTAGAAATACTGTATCTTTAATAGATTTATCTCCTCCTGCCAAGTAACCCATCTGTTCTCTATTGCTGTTTTATCTTCAGATTTCTGAGCAGAGATTTGGAATCAACATCCCACACAAGTTCAGAATCCACAACTACAAGGTGCCCACCTTCTGTGACCACTGTGGTTCGTTGCTTTGGGGCATCATGCGCCAGGGTCTGCAGTGTAAAAGTAAGCGTCACGCCATCTCTCTTTCCATGCTCTGCAAAAGGGCATCCCCACACATACGCTGTCATTGGCTGGATGTTGTGTTCTTTGTGAGGGCAAGCGGCTTGCAGGGGCGTTCCTAGGATTTGCGTCACCTGGTGTGGGAGGTCAGTGCGTCACCCCCATGATGAACCTTCTCCCATGCAGTGGGCAGGGAAACGCATCATCTCCCCGCCCCCCGTGAGTCTCATTGGTCTGTTTTGAGTTTAAGGAAATCCACTGTTTGTTACACAAGGAAGCTGTGTTTTCTATTTCCAGTTATTTGGCCATAACGTTTGATAGAATACAGATATTTTGAAACGGTTTGTTTCTTTGCATTCTACATGGGATTACACATCGAATGATATAGAACATGATGATATTATTCGTAAGGACAAAGGCTTTCACAATTTTGGTCACTAGCGATGTCACCCCCCAGGGTGTCGCATGGTGCGCTCCGCACCCCCCACACCAGCGTAGGGACACTACTGGGGGCTTGTATTTACCTAGGGCTATATTATTGTGCCTTACCTCCCTGAACGATGACAAGTTCCAGGGGCTTCAGTGCTACCCCACTTGGGTTTACTGTGAATGAGAGAGCACTGAAAACTGATTGTGTCTTGGCTCGCTTGCTTTATTGACACATATATGGAGAGCAGAGCAGAAATGGAGGCAAGCAGCAGGCACTCCTAGGGTCGCAGATCTGTGACCCCACATCCGAGCCCTATGGAGAGGCACTCTGCACCCCAAGGTGTCGTCAGCATACTCACAGTTCTTTTTCTCTCTATCTGTCTCTCTCCATCCCCCAAAACTCGGGGGGGGGGGCAATTTGGGTTGGACCATGGCATGTGGAGGATAATCCTCCACTGTTGTGAGCCTATGTTTTCACCTTCAGCGCTAGCAGCATCTTCAAGGGATGATTTAAGTCAGAAAATCAGCATGCGCGAAGGGATAACTTCCTCTACTGCAGTCCCACTCCCCCAGTTGGTTTGAAAAAGATACTGGGAGGTCTAATGGTGGAACTTCCATGTCGCATCTAGTTTGGACCTAAATGTAAACTCATTAGGGAACTACAGCTAATCTGTATGAACTTGTATGGATGTACCATATATGTACCATATGGATGTACCATATTTCTTCACCCAGCATCTAATACATCTGTGGAACTCCCTGCCACAGGATGTGGTGATGGCACCTGGCCTAGATGCCTTTAAAAGGGGTTTGGACAGATTCATGGAGGAAAAGGCCATCACAGGTTACAAGCCATAAGCAACCTCCTGGCTTTAGAAATAGGTTTTCTCTGTGCCAGGTGCAGGGGAGTGACAACAGGAAACAGGTGATCTTGTTGGCTGTGTGCTCCCTGAGGCACTGTGGGGCCACTGTGAGATACAGGAAGCTGGACTAGATGGGCCTTTGGCCTGATCCAGCAGGGCCCTTCTTATGTTCTTACCCACATGGTGCAAAAACACGGGCCAAAACTATGGGTTATATGTAGTTGTGTGATTCTTTTTCCCAACGTGTACTTTTGTCTTTAAGGAAAACCTCCTGTGGGAGGTCTGAATTGTGAGTTGAGACCCTGTGGGGAGGGAGGGGCTGCTTAATTCTCCGCCAGTCATTTTTTTTGCTGATATTTGTCTCCTCTTCTGTTTTCTCACCCATGAGGGAAAAAATGCAGGCATTTTGCTCCCATGCAAGTTTTAGTTCTTAACAGAGCAATTAAGATATACAGAAATGTTCCTCTCCCCCCCTCCCCCAGCATAATGTTGTTATTTTAAATCCATTCTCCAGCAATCAGTTTTATTTAAATGCTATCTTGGATTTTGTTCAAACCTGGGATTTGATTGTCACTCTATTTTTTTTTTCAGTGTGTAAAATGAATGTACACATACGATGTGAAGCAAACGTTGCCCACAACTGTGGCGTGAACGCCGCGGAGCTGGCCAAGACGTTGGCGTGTATGGGCCTGCAACCCGGAGCAATTTCTCCAAATGGGGTGAGTCTTTGGGCCAAATTACACATGACATTAAACTTGTTATTAGAGCTGACATGCTTGTTTTTTTTTTCTTGAAAGAAATAGTGGGGTGGAGAGACCAATCCAGATTGGGACAGAGGGTCCCAATCGCGTCACGTCGACGCGCCCCCCAACCGTTTTGCGCTCATTTTGGAGCCGAATGGGCTCCAGGGAGGGTGGGCGGGCCGATCCAGCACGGTGCTACGGGACGGTAAGTTCTCCGAGTGCCCGAGCGCTGCCCGAGCGCCTGGAGCTCCTGCTCCACATGCTCCACCCAAGTTCCACCACTGCTCCCATGCCACCGTTTCAATCGGGATTCCCTCCCCAACAGCTGCTATTAACTGAGAGATAAGCAAGCCGTCAGCCCTAAGATGGAACTACGTCCCATCTTAAACGCTTGTTGTAACAGACCTCAGTTCAACCGACTTCGGAAATCATGGATAATTTCCAAGGTCCCAGAGGTCCGTTAAACCCTTAAGCTCCCTCAGCAATGGCAAAGGAGCTCTGTGAGGTAGTTAAGGGTTGGAAAGTGCTGGGGAAGCAGGCTGACCCACCTTGCAGGGCTGGTGGTGCTGGAGCTGCCACTCTCCATTGTGCCTTCAAGCAGGGCGCTCTAGGAACAGTCTCTCAATTTCGGAGGCCACAAAATGGAGAGCAGCAGCTCCAGCCCCAGCTTGAATGGAGGTTTGCCTGTTTCGCCAGCCCCCTCCCAACCATTACCCACCTTAGAGAGCTCCATCGGTGCTGCTGCTCCTCTCGCCACCAGGGGGCACTCTAGAAATGGAGACAGACGCCCTGTTCCTAGAGCACCCTGGTGGGGGGAGCAGAGCAGAGCAGAGCCGGCAGTGCTGAGGGAGATTTCCAAGGGGGTTTAATAAACGAATGGGAGGAAGGAGTATTTGGATTCAGTGGGCTTTGAGCATCAACAGACCCCCTTCCCCTCATTAGTCCGTTAAAGTGAAGGCTCGCTGTATGGAAATCATGAATAACAACCTGTCGTTTGGCCCTTTTTGGTTTCCTTCTCTTCCTCCCTCTTTGCCCCACCAGTTCACTATAACGAGGCCACCTGTCCCCACAATGCAAAGGTTTCTGGAGTTGCTGTGAGTCAGAGCAGTGCACAGACGAGGCTCCCAGACCCAGAATTTGCTGTGTCTTTTCCTTACGGACAGCTCTGCCCTCTGAGCTGAATGGACTCAAGTGCCGACTGAATTCGTGTTTCCGAAGCTCCCTGCTGCCCGCTTTCAGGCCTATTGCCAGAAATGGTGTAGTGAGGGGTCCTGAAGGAACAGGGAATCCCTGCAGAACAGTCGCCACAGCATGAATACTGGGAGCCCAACTTAAAGATAACCTTGCAAGTTATTCCATTGTATTTGTGTCCTAATAAGGGGGCGAGTAGGGTGGGTACTCCCTGCTCGCTTCCCCGTATATCTCCCAACTAAGATGGTTAGAGACTTGCTTTTTTTCCAATGAAAGCTGAACATTAGGGGAAAGGGAGGGGGCCCTGGAGCATTTTTTTTTTTTTTTTTTTTTTTGTAGAAGTGGGTTTTCTCTGTGCCAGGTGCAAGGGAGTGTCAACGGGAAACAGGTTATCTTGTTGTCTTGTGCTCCCTGAGGCATCTGGTGGGGCCACTGTGTGACACAGGAAGCTGGACTAGATGGGCTTTTGGCCTGATCCAGCAGGGCTCTTCTTATGTTCTTATGTTCTTATGAGCATCATTCACTGCTTTGGGGATTGAAAAGTGGCACCTGGATTTTAATAGAAAGAAATAACTAGAGGCCTTCTTGGCCCTTCTTAGCAGAAAGCAGCCCCTGACTTCCCGGCCTTCTTTTTCTCTTCACAGAAACTGGTCTCAAGGTCGACACTGAGGCGCCAGAAAAAAGAGAGTGTGAAGGACGGCAACGGTGTGGCAGACGTGTCGGCAAGCAGACTCAAGATCGAAGACTTGCTATTCATCCGCGTGCTGGGAAAGGGCAGTTTTGGGAAGGTACGGGATTCGGGGGTCATTGGAAGCGTAGGCCCACCCATGCAGCCACCTGAGGCGGGTTGCACCGGTGGCAGATCATGACGAGGGTCTGAGGGGGTGGCGGATTCACGGTGCCTTTCACCCCTAGTCTGCCGCTGCCGCCGCCACCTCCCTCCAACCGGCCGCGAATCCAAGCCTCACTGATCTGCTTCCTGCTCACTTGAGTGAGAAGCAGATTGTTCCCCTCCTTGCTATGCCCCTTGCGCACTGCCGTGAAACCCGGGCGTGTGCGGATTCTGTTTTCATTTCATTCATGCTGTCCCTGTAAATGAAACTGGAAGTCCCACACTTCCAGGTTTGTTTGTTTTTTTGTAGCACAGAGGTGGCCGACCCGAGACGGCGTCAGGCGGTATTCGGGGTCATGCCAAACCTGGTGTGAGTGGAACACTTTTGTACAACTTCTCTCCCCTTCAGCAGGGTTTGTATGGATGAAAGAAGAAGTCGGTGGAAAGAAGCCAGAGAAGCTGTTCTTGTGTCTTTGTTATGACCAACGACTAAGGTTGAATCTGCCTCTCTTTCTCCTCTTTTGCCCGCCTCCCCTTCCTGGTGCGTTTAGGTGATGTTGGCTAAAACGAAAGAGACGGGATATCTTTATGCCATCAAAGTGCTGAAGAAAGACGTGATCCTTCAGGATGATGATGTGGAATGTACCATGACGGAGAAGCGCATCCTGGCTTTGGCAAGGAACCATCCCTTCCTCACCCAGCTCTTTTGCTGCTTTCAGACCCCTGTAAGTACAGACTTCCGTTTCAGTTTGAAAGCAACACGAGGGACACAAACGGCCCAGTCCTATTGTTGGGCACCGCCTTTGGAACTCGTGTCCCTGTGGCGGGGCGCGCTTTACAGCCATTGCAGATGGTCTTCCGAATGTGCACAGAGCCGCACGCTTCCAGGACACCGGTGGCGAGGCCAGAGCAGCCCTGCACCCGGTGACGAAACATGGAGTGACCACCGGACCAATGAGGTCGGCGAGGGAGGCAGAACGGAGGAGGGTGGGGGGTGTGATGGAGGTGGGAGGGGGTGGCACCCAGTGTGGGGGTGACTTATGCTGGATGCTGGTCCCCTCTGATAGCAGCCGGCTCACTCCATTTCTCTTCTTAGACTTGTGCCAGCGAAAGGTCTGAGAAGACCCATTGACAGTCGAGGAGGGGCTTATGGGGAGGTAAGAGAAAATATTTTCTCTTACCTCTCCCAAGCCTCCTGATCTGCCGCCCCCCCCGCCCCCCCCCCCGCCCCGCAGGATTCAGCACAAACCTTTTTGGCGTGGCTGCGTCGGCAGGGGAGGGGGAAAGATAGGATTGGACTGAAAATCAATTTTATTTTTATTTTATTTTAAAATGCTTTTCTCACACCTTTCTTGTTAAACTGATCCAAAGCTATGTACAAGAAAACAGTGTAAAATAGGCAGTAATAAACTGCTCAGCAATCGAGACTCACGAGGTATAAGGACATCGATAAAAAATGACACAACCACCAAGCACAAAGCAATACAAGTACTCAGCTTTCGCCATTGACACCTGGCTTGATACTGGGAGGGTGGGGGAAACCTGTGCAATTGGCCCCACCCATGATATCACCATATGGGCACTATAGGTGGAGAGCACGTATGGGAGTAGCTCCCATTCAGATTCATCGTCTATGTGTGAGTGAAGGGGACCGAATGCACTGAGATGGCTGCAACACGGATCCTACAGTTTTCATACAATTACATATTTATAACTATATTTAACACGTCGCTCAGGAGACAGTGCTGTGGCTGGTGGATAAAATGCACCGGAGTCTGCTTCTTTCAGAGGTCGGTCTTCCTAAATCGGAGAACCAAGCAATGTCCCGCTGAGTATACGCTTTTAACTGCAGCTCAGCATTTAAATGCTGCTGTGTGTGCTCTCAGTGATCCCCAGGTGACAGGCTATTAAATCACTTCATTCTTTGATTTGTTGGTACAATCAAGCTAGAGCATGAATAGACACAAAGCAGGCACAACAAGGGTAGCAGCAGCACTCAGAGACCAGTGGGGGAGCTGCGTCCTAGTCTCTGTGGACGTTCCGTAGCAGAAAGTGGCCATATAATGCCCGAAGAAATGTATCTATCCGCCAGCGTGGAGCTGCTGAGCTGGAATTGCTCTGCAGATGTGACACTATCAGGGCCACATGATGTTTTGCGTTAAACGGTTGGGTCCTTGAGGAGGGGGTAGCAGGGATGCAGAATGTTGGCCTGGCCTGTCTCCCCAACAGTGGGCACTCCCCAAGGAAGTCTCACCCCCGAAGCTCAAGAGCAGGAATGGGAGGTGTGTGGTGGTGGGGAAACGTGCTTGGCTGCTGTCCGGTCATGGGGCCCAGAGCAGAAAGGATGATGTGGGGGCTTGCTCATTTGGTCCTCTCAACACTGGGGCTGGCAGGCCTGGTCTGGGCCCAAGAAGTGGGGCGCATATTCTGCCATCGCTGCCGCTGCTCACTCCTCTTGCCCACATCAGGCTGCACAGGCAAGCAGCCCGGTGTTGGCGAAGTGAAGAAGGCACAGTACACAGTGTGGTGATCTTCCAGGCACAGAGCTGAAGGTAAGAGGGCAAGTGAGGGCTCTGGGTCGCCACACCGTGAACTGTGTGTTGGGGGTTATTATATTATTTCATAAACCTTAGGGGGTTCAAATATGCAGAGTTTGCAAACGGAAGAAGACCTTATATTTATTTAACCAGTAGAGTTATCCCAGCATCCAGGCTAGCTAGCTATCATTAGCATTGAAATGAGACACGGAGTCTGAGGCTTGTATAGTAAAAAGAAAAATAGTTTTACTTACAGATCAGCATTCAGTTTACATTCATCTAGTTGTGACTAGAGGTACTCTATACATTAGTGGTCAGTATGCCCCTATAGCTGGCACACCCATGTGGGGAAGATGGCTTCCAGGCGAGGAGCCCAGAACAGCATGTCCGTCCCCATGTGGAATCAGATGAGAAGAGAGAGAACCCATGTGGTCAGAGAGAGGATGTTGGGATAAAGGTCAGGGTCACGCCCCTTCCAGGTCAGACAGGAGGGGCCAGGTGAAGGTCCTTGCAGGTGACCGGAAACACACACTACCCTCCCAGGTCCTTGCAGCCAAATACTGCTCATATCCAACACCCCTTCTCAGTGTTTGGGTGCTCACTTAGTCTACGAGGCCTGTTTGCTTTCATAGGCTCTGAAATCGGTCTCTTGGTAAAGGCTTTGTTAACATGTCTGCTAGCATGTTCTGTGTTGGACAGTAGTCCACCCTGATGAGACCATTTTTGTGTTCATCACGCACCAAATGATACTTCAAGTCAATGTGCTTTGTGCGTGCATTGTGGCCCTCTGATTTTATCATCTTTATACAACCTTGGTTATCTTCCATAACCTGTATGGGCCTTGGTAGTTCTATACCCATGTCCTGCATCAATTGGCACAGCCATTTCACCTTTCTGCATGCCTCAGATGCAGCCACGTATTCAGCTTCTGTGGTAGATAAAGCAACAGTTATTTGTTTCCTGCTTGTCCAGCTAATAGCCCCACCACCATACATAAACAAATGTCCACTTCTTGATTTGCGGTCTATGGGATCTTCGCCCCAGTCAGAGTCTGTAAAACAAATCAGTCTTGGGTCATCACAAACTGGCAGTTTTAGTTTGTGGTCTGCAGTCCCCTTCAGGTACTTGATCACTCTCAGTACTGCAACCCAATCTCCATTCGTTGGAGCGCTGGTTCTTTTGCTTAAGATGCCAGTTGCAGCCGCGATATCGGGTCTCGTGGTTGTTGAAAGATACAAAAGTTTACCGATTAATTCTCTATACCTGTTACCTGGAGGCAACGGTTCACCTCCTCCTTGTTTGAAGTAATCAGTTTCCATTGGTGTGGCAACTGCATACCCATCCTTCAGGCCAGCAGATTCAACTATTTCCAAAGTCTTTGTCCTCTGGCTTAGAAGATAGCTCCCATCTGCGTCCTTCTGGATCTCAATTCCCAAGTAGAATTTTGCATCTCCCAGCTCCTTAAGTTCCACTTCTCTGCTGAGATGCTTCACTACATTTTTATAATCCTGCTCATTACAATAACAAAGAATTAAGTCATCAACATAAATTAATACATACATCCATTCACCATTCTTTTGTTTTGTATACAAAAACTGGTCAGCACCACCCTGCTTAAAACCTTGCTGTTTAAGCATCTGGTCCAGCTTTTCGTTCCAAGCCCTTGCGGCTTGTTTGAGCCCATACAAACCTTTCTGAAGTTTGCATACATGGTGTGGGTGTTTGCTGTCTATGAAACCCTGTGGTTGTTCCATGTAAATTTCTTCTCTTATTTGTCCATACAAAAATGCAGTCTTCACATCAAGATGCTTGACTTTCATTTGTTTGGAAGCTGCAATGCTTAAAAGCAGTCTTAAAGTAGTATGTTCTACAACAGGTGGAAAAGTCTCGTCATAATCTTCCCCATATTTCTGAGAATAGCCTTTGGCAACGAGTCTTGCTTTATAACGTTCAATATCCCCTTCTGAATCTTGCTTTGCCTTGAATACCCACTTGCACCCTATAGCCTTTTTGCCAGGGGGCAATGTGGTTAGTGTCCATGTCTTATTGGTGTGTAGTGCATGCATTTCCCCTTTTGCAGCATTTATCCACTTACGTGCTTCGTCTGTGGGCATCCTTTGAAGATCTTTCCACGACTCTGGCTCACGCTGTGGCGACGACCTTGCGAGGCAGGACACTCCAAAGTGAGCAGGCGGTACACCTTTGTTGTCACGGGTTGAGCGTCTGGGTTCTGGCATCGGAACCTGGTCTGCTGTACCTTCTGTATCAGTGACGTTTGGCTCTTCTGCGTCAGTTCCTTCGGCTATTTCCCCTTCTGTTGGTGTGCTGTTCATGTCCTCCTCTGGTATAGATTCTGTTGGTTCACTGTAGTGATAGATTGGCACATACACAACCTCTGCACTCTCATCTGGTAAATCATTAGTAGGGATTTGACTTTCATTGGTCTTTACACTTTCATCAAAGTACAATGCATGACGTATGCTTACTTTCCCAGTATGTGGATCCAAAATTCTGTACCCTTTAGACCCTGGTGCGTATCCCACAAAAATACCTTCTTCAGCTCTCGGGTCTAGTTTGGATCTCTTCTCTCTGGGAATATATTATAAACTTTGCTCCCAAATACTTTGATGTGGTTCATGCTTGGTGCTCTCCCATGCCACAGTTCAAAGGGAGTTTTTGATGCACCTTTTGTGGGAAGTCTATTTTGTAGGTAGTTTGCAGTCAGTGCTGCTTCTCCCCAAAAGCGATTGGGCAACTTTGCATCAGATAGCATACATCTGATCATCTCTAGGAGTGTGCGATTCTTTCTCTCAGCCACACCATTCTGCTCTGGAGTGTAGGGCACAGTGCATATGTGATGTATCCCTTCCTCTTGCAGGAATGCTTGTGTGAGATGAGAAACGTACTCACCGCCGTTATCCGTCATCAGTCTTTTCGGTTTCCTATTAAAGCGATTGTTTACTGCAGCTACATAGCTCCTGAGCATGTCATGAGCTTCACTCTTGTCCTTCAGCAAGTATATCACCGAATACCTGGAATAGTCATCTACAAGAGTCATTATGTACCTGTTACGTTCTGTGCAAGCCACTGGGAGTGCGCACAGGTCACTGTGAATCAGGTCCAGTACTTCAGCTGTTCTGCCTTCAGTTCTCTGTGGAAAACTGGGTCTTACACCCTTGGCTTTAATGCAGTGTATACATTTTTCATGGTGATTAGTGCAAGGTGATACCTTTAAATCCTTTGTGAGATTCCTCTTCTCCAGATCCATGATTGCAGTGGGGTCACGATGCCCTAGCCTTCGATGCCAGAGATCCAGACACGGACCTCTACAGCTCTCCTTTGCAGACATGGCTTGTTCACCTGCAACATCTAAACAATACACACCTCCACGCTCAGTTCCCTGAGCCACCAATACATCATCTATAGTAATAATGCACTTTCCTTCAAAGAATATGATTTTGTATCCCTTTTTCTCCATGGCGGAGATACTTATCATGTTTGCATCCAATCCTGGAACATACAAGACATTGGTTAGTAAATTGTTATTACATTTATCATTGGCAAGACAGTTTAGCTTTCCTTGCCCTTTTCCTTGGATCTCCAAGCTCTGTCCATTGGCTACAGTCATTTTCCCATCAATGTTCTGGTCCAATTGCTGGAAAAAGCTTGATTCTGACGTACAGTGCGACGAACAGCCCGAGTCCAGAATCCAAGACATTTGACTACGGCCTGTCAGACTGTATGATTTCTCCTCTATAGCCAGCATGCTGAAAGAATTTTGTTGATCCCTTTTTCCGTCTGGCAGCTTTGGGCGAAAATGGCCCCCCTTCTTATCTCCTATCTTCTGCTGGTTTCCTCTCTCAGCAGGATTCCGAGCTAGGTGAGAATTCTTGGCTGGGCTGGAACAATGTTTTGCATAATGTTCCTTCCCCCCACAATTGAAGCAAGTTCTGCCATTTGCTTTGTCTTCCTGGGCTCTGCCCTTTGTTATGTAAATAGAGCCACTTTGAGTTGTATCGGGTTTAGCGGATAGAAAAGGCTTACATTCTGTACGTAGCTGAGCAAGCGCTTTCCTAAAGTCTATTTGTGTACTGGATATCCCAGTAATAAAACTTCCAAAAACTTTATCATCAAGTGAAGCCAGTAAAAATCCCACTCTTTGATTATTATTCAGGCGGAAATCTGTTAGTTCTAAATCCTGGAGAATTTGAACTAATTTGTTGCAATGCTCCTGGCACTGATCTTTGCTGGTCAGTTTAAGCCAGCAGAGGCTCCTAATCAGGTTTGTCTCATCTTTAGTGCCTGTTTTAGCAAATACTTCAGACAAATTTTCAAGCATTTTCTTAGCTGTATTTGCATCTGCTACATGACACTTTTGATCTGGCTTTAATCCTTTGTAAATTATGGATTTTGCTCTAGCATCATCTCTGCTCCATACTACAAATTCATCCACTTCATCAGGAGCATCTTCATTCAGCACGTGTGAGATTCCAAGCGCATCTAAAGTAATCTCAAGTTCACGCTTCCATTGCTGAAACATCCTTGGGTCTAATTTATCCACAGCCTCATAAAACATTCCTCCTTCTCTGCCTGCCATTGTTATTTAATTGCTTGTGTGGTCAGGCAAACAAACAAACAAAAAAGATAGCATGCAAGTCTAGCCTTTAAACTTGGGTGAGGGTAAAACAAAACTCAAAATTCCAAAATTCCAAAATGTGCAGAAACTCTCAGGTTAATTTAAGGCTTCTTATTGCGTAATTCCTGGGCCCATAACCTCTGTTGGGGGTTATTATATTATTTCATAAACCTTAGGGGGTTCAAATATGCAGAGTTTGCCTCGTCTCCCTTCCCTAGCCCACACCGGGCTGCTTTCCTAAAAAGTAGGCCAGTGTGAGTCAGGTGATGGCAGATTTCCCCCCCTTATTTCACCCCCCCCCGGAAGGAGGGGTGGTCTGCTATAGCCCTAATCCTGTTCCCACTTGCGTTCAGCAAGAAAGAGCAGCAGCCAGCTGGCTGAAGTGGCTCAGGGAGCAGCAGGCAGAGGCGGGATGTAGGGCCCCCCCTCATCGGTTTGCTGCTCGTCTGCAACTCACCACTTGGCGCCAGCGTTTCAGTCAGCGTCACGAAGAGGCCGGCCCTGGGAGCTGGAGGGCTGCTGCCTGCCTCTTGCGATCGTTCCCACCCGCTTCTCCTTCTCCAGTGTTGGGAGGAGGGCTGGCACTCAGAGGTGTCGCTCTGGTGTGGGTGGTACCATACGTATCGCACCGTGCTAATCCCCGCTAACTCTCTGGTACAAGGTGACCCCGCCCCCTCGCCATCACAGGCATTCCGTGCGGTGAAGACAACGGGCAGGGAGTCTCCCTCGTACCGGAGAGTTAGCGGGGATTAGCACGGTGCAAAACCTACGGTCACCGTAGCGACGCCTCTGCTGGCAGTCACCATGCATGAGTCCCTGAAGGGAGAAAAGTGAGGTAGAATTTTCTTAAAAACAAACGTTTGCCAGTTGTTGGCACTACAGTCCCGGGACATAGTGGGCAGAATTGTGGAAGCCTGTGAGGGAGGTTTCTACTTTTCCCTCATGCAGTTTTTTGTTGTTCAGTCGTTAAGTCGTGTCCGACCCTTCGTGATCCCATGAACCATATCCCGCCAGGCCTTCCTATCCTCCACTATCTTCCTGAGTTCGCTCATTTTCATGTTCGTTGCATCGGTGATGCTGTCTAACCATCTCATCCTTGGCCTTCCCCTTCTCCTTTTGCCTTCAGTCTTTCCCAGCATCAGAGTCTTCTCCAGAGAGTCCTCTCTTCGCATTAGGTGGCCAAAATATTTGAGTTTCAGCCTTAGTACCTGTCCTTCCAGGGAACAGTCAGGGTTGATTTCATTTAGGATTGACTGATTTGATCTCCTAGCAGTCCAAGGGACTCTCAGGAGTCTTCTCCAGCACCACAGTTCAAAAGCATCTATTCTTCGGCGCTCAGCCTTCCTTATGGTCCAGCTCTCGCAACCATACATTGCTACTGGGAACACCATCGCCCTGACTATACGAACTTTTGTTGGTATGGTGATATCTCTGCTTTTTATTATGCTATCTAAATTTGCCATAGCTTTCCTTCCAAGGAGTAAGCGTCTTTTAATTTCATGGCTGCTGTCTCCGTCTGCAGTGATCTTGGAACCCAAAAAAGTAAAATCTGTTACTGCTTCCATTTCTGCCCCTTCTATTTGCCAGGAATTGATGGGACCAGATGCCATGATCTTAGTTTTATTAATGTTGAGTTTCAAGCCAACTTTTGCACTCTCCTCTTTCACTCTCATCAAGAGGCTCTTTAGTTCTTCTTCACTTTCTGCCATTAGAGTGGTATCGTCTGCATATCTGAGGTTGTTGATGTTTCTCCCGGCAATCTTGATTCCGGCTTGCGATTCATTCAGCCCTGCGTTTCTCATAATGTACTCTGCATATAAGTTAAATAGGCAGGGTGACAATATACAGCCTTGCCGTACTCCCTTCCCAATTTTGAACCAATCAGTTGTTCCATGGCCGGTTCGAACTGTTGCTTCTTGACCCGCATACAGGTTTCTCAGGAGACAGGTAAGGTGGTCTGGTATCCCCATCTCTTTAAGAACTTGCCACAGCTTGTTGTGATCCACACAATCAAAGGCTTTTGCGTAGTCAATGAAGCAGAAGTAGGTGTTTTTTTGGAACTCTCGTGCTTTCTCCATGATCCAGCGCATGTTGGCAATTTGATCTCTAGTTCCTCTGCCTCTTCGAAACCCAGCTTGTACATCCGGTAGTTCTCGGTCCACGTACTGCTGAAGCCTAGCTTGTAGAATTTTGAGCATAACCTTGCTAGCATGTGAAATGAGTGCAATTGTGCGATAGTTTGAACACTCTTTGGCACTGCCCTTCTTTGGAATTGGAACGTAAACTGACCTTTTCCAATCCTTTGGCCACTGCTGAGTTTTCCAAATTTGTTGGCATATTGAGTGCAGCACTTTCACAGCATCATCATTTAGGATTTTAAGTAGCTCAGCTGGGATATTATCATCTCCGCTAGCTTTGTTGTTAGTAATGCTATCTAAGGCCCACTTGACTTCGCTCTCTAGGATGTCTGGCTCTGGGTCAGTGACCACACCAGCGTGGTCATCAGGAACATTAAGCTCTTTCTTGTATAGTTCTTCTGTGTATTCTTGCCATCTCTTCTTAATCTCTTCTGCTTCTGTCAGGTCTCTGCCTTTTTTATCCTTTATCATGCCCATCTTTGCACAAAATGTTCCCTTGATATCTCCAATTTTCTTGAAGAGATCTCTAGTCCTCCCCATTCTGTTGTTTTCCTCGATTTCCTTGCATTGTTCATTTAAGAAGGCCTTCTTATCTCTCCTTGCTATTCTCTGGAACTCTGCATTCAGTTGTTTATATCTTTCCCTTTCACCTTTGCTTTTCGCATTCCTTCTTTCCACAGCTATTTGTAAAGCCTCATCTGACAGCCACTTTGCTTTCTTGCATTTCTTTTTCTTTGGGATGGTTTTAGTTGCTGCCTCCTGTACAATGTTACGAACTTCCGTCCATAGTTCTTCAGGCACTCTGTCTACCAGGTCTAGTGCCCTAAACCTATTCTTCACCTCCACTGTATACTCATAAGGGATATGGTTTAGGTCATATCTGACTGGTCTAGTGGTGTTCCCTACATTCTTCAATTTAAGCCTGAATTTTGCAATAAGAAGCTCATGATCTGAGCCACAGTCAGCTCCAGGTCTTGTTTTTACTGATTGTATAGAGCTTCTCCATCTTTGGCTGCAAAGCACATAATCTATCTGGTTTCGGTATTGACCATCTGGTGATGTCCATGTGTAGAGTCGCCTCTTGTGTTGTTGGAAAAGAGTGTTTGCTATGACCAGCGTGTTCTCTTGACAGAACTCCGTTAGCCTTTGCCCTGCTTCATTTTGCGCTCCAAGGCCAAACTTGCCTGTTGTTCCGTTTATTTCTTGATTTCCTACTTTAGCATTCCAGTCTCCTATGATGTAAAGGACATCTTTTTTGGGTGCTAGTTCTAGAAGGTGTTGTAGGTCTTCATAGAACCGGTCAACTTCATCTTCTTCGGCATCAGTGGTTGGGGCATACACTTGGATTACTGTAATGTTGAATGGTTTGCCTTGGATTCGAACTGAAATCATTCTGTCGTTTTTGAGGTTGCACCCCAGTACTGCCTTTCCCACTCTTTTATTGACTATGAGGGCTACTCCATTTCTTCTAAGGGATTCATGCCCACAGTAGTAGATATGATGGTCACCTGAATTAAATTCGCCCATGCCCGTCCATTTTAGTTCGCTGATTCCCAAGATGTCAATGTTCAATCTTATCATCTCATCTTTGACCACATCCAGCTTGCCTTGACTCATAGACCTCACATTCCATGTTCCTAAGCAATATTGCTCCTTGCAGCATTGGATTTTCCTTTCAACCTCAGACACATCCACAGCTGGACGTCCTATTGGCTTTGGCCCAGCCGCTTCACTCTTTCTGGGTCTACTTGGAATAGTCCTCCGCTCTTCCTCAGTAGCATATTGGACACCTTCCGACCTGAGGGGCTCATCTTCCGGCGTCATATCTTGTAGCCTTTTGGAACTGTTCATGGGATTTTCTTGGCAAGGTTACTGGAGTGGGTTGCCATTTCCTTCTCCAGTGGATCACTTTTAGTCAGAACTCTCTGCTACGACCTGTCCGTCTTGGGTGTCCCTGCACGGCATAGCTCATGGCTTCATTGAGTTACGCAAGCCCCTTCGCCACGACAAGGCAATGATCCATGAAGGGGACAAGGCAATGATCCATGAAGGGGTCATGCAGTGACCAATGATCATGCAGTTTGCCCACTGAAAATCACCTCCCCAGTTGGCCATTTCCTGCAAATAGCAGCTGGGAGGAAAACACTTCTTTAGGGGGGCCACCGCTGAGCTTCCTGCCTGCCCCTCCCCAGGAGTCACTGCTGATCATCACTGCCACCTGCCTGCTTGTCCATCCTTTGGGCGACAGGCGGTGAGACAGCAGTGAGGAGGAGATGCTGCCATCTGCTGGCCAGTCTAATTTCTCTCCCTGGCAAGTGAGAAGACCAAATAGTGGTGGTGAGGAGGAAAAGGAGCAACAGGAAACAGCAGCAGTGACACTAAGAACATAAGAAGAGCCCTGCTGGATCAGGCCAAAGGCCCATCTAGTCCAGCTTCCTGTATCACACAGTGGCCCCACCAGATGCCTCAGGGAGCACACAAAACAACAAGATACCTGTGTCCAGTCGCCACTCCCTTGCACCTGGCACAAAGAAAACCTACTCCTACAACCAGGAGGTTGCTTATCCCCATCATGGTTTGTAAGCTGTGTTGGAATTTTTCTCCATAAATCTGTCCAATCCCCTTTTAAAGGCATCCAGGCCAGGTGCCATCACCACCTCCTGTGGCAAGGAGTTCCACAAACCAATTACACGCTGGGTAAAGAAATATTTTCTTTTGTCTGTTTGAATACTCCCTCCACTCCATTTGAGTGGATGTCCCCTAGCAGGCTTAGTGAGTGAAGGACCCCATTTGGGCATCTTGTCTGAGACTACTTGCAGGAAGGACAGGCTAGAAAAAATAATCAACAGAACAGTATTTCCTTAATTGCCTGAATGCCCTAAAAATAAAGAAAGTGGGAGCGTAGAATCCCGCATGATGCACAGTTGTTTTCCAGGCTCGGAGTGGCCACTAGGTGGCAGGCATTGCATGTGCCAGTGCAGCTCCTGCAAGTCACAAGACCCTTTTTTCATCCTGAAGGTTAGCTGAGGAAAGGCAACTGCGGTAGCCTGAAAGGACCCCTGCACTATTCTTGCAAAGGGAAGGGACAGCAGCTGAAAGCCCGCCTGAGTCTCTCTCTCTCTCTCTCCCTGGTTTTTGTTTTCTCACAGCATTTTTATAAAGTATTGTCTGGCCAGCCTCACAGGGAACTGTCTAGTTTTTTTGTTGCAGCAAAACAAAAAGGAGAAGCTGAAATAAATGAGCCTTAGTCCAGAATTTCCCGCCTTCCATGCCAACCACAGCTCCAGAGCATCCCTTCTTTTTCTCATGCGGTTCTTTCTGCCAACCCCAGGAAACTGAGATGACTGTTCACGATGACGAATTTCCTCCCAAGCTACTTTCAGAAGCTCTCTTATTTTGGGCATCACACAAATAGTGCTCTGCTGCTGGACTTGACTGGCAGTAGGACTGGCAGCCACAGATCAGCAGGAGAAACGTCCGCGTGGCTCATTCAAGAGCAGGGCTATATTTCCCCCTTGTCCTCAGAACCAGTGTGGTGTAGTGGTTAGAGTGTGGCGGATGGAAGAGGGAGCCGGGCTCAAAAATGCCCTCTAAGCCACAAAGCTCAGTAGTAGGTGCCTTTAGGCTGAGAAACCGTGCATGGCCCAAGTTGCCACAAAGGGGTTTCGTCAGTAGAAAGGGGCAGGTGAGAGCCATGAGTGCTGCTCTGAGCAAAGACTTCCTATATCGTTTGACAGGACCAGTTTTGGACCACTGAAGTATTTGATTTTGTCTGTAAACCGCTTTGTGAACTTTTTGTTGTTGTTGAAAGGTAAAGGTGACCCCTGACAATTAAGTCCAGTCGTGTCCGACTCTAGGGTGTGTTGCTCATCCCCATTTCAAAGCTGAAGAGCCAGCGTTGTCCGAAGACGCCTCCGTGGTCGTGTGGCCGGCATGACTCTCCTTGCCGCAGCGCGTAGCATGCGGCTGGAACACAGAGCGCTGTTTACCTTCCTGCAAGCGGTACCTATTTATCTACTCACATTAACATGCTTTGGAACTGCTAGGTTGGCAGGAGCTGGCCAAGCAACGAGAGCTCACCCCGTCACGGATTCGAACTGCCAACCTTTTGATCGACAGCTCATGGTTCAGCGGTTTAACCCACTGCGCCACCCGCTGGCCTTGTTGTTGAAAAGCTGTATGCAAATATTCATAATAATATCAACATAATAACCAAGGCTTATTATGACTTGTGCTGTACACTCAAGTGTGTAGTTCACTTTTCTGCTGGGGTCCATATTCCCAGAGCTTCTAGGAGTTGCTAGTCTGGCCCTGGAACTACGCCCAAGCAGCCCTCTATGGGCTCGGTACCCCGGCACCATCTGGAGAACAGAAGTTTTGATTTCAAGATTTCACAACCTTAACTGATGGTATTTCATTTTTATCTGCCTCTTGGTTTACTTACTTGCAGAATTTCTGTCCCGTTTCCCCAACCCAGATAACAAACACATGCACAAAATATCATGAACTGGTAGTAGTCTAACATTTGAAGAGTGATACAGAAAATGTTTTCCGAAACTGAGTTGGTGTTCAGAGTTAACCGACCTGAGAAATTAGGACTGCTGGCCTGTTCGCACTTGGTCAGGAGCTTTTATGAACATACGATGCTGCCGGCCACCTTGTGTTGGCTCAGCCCATCGGGCCCTCTAGCTCACTATCGTCTCATTTGACCAGAGGTTCCCAAACTGGGAGGCGCGGCTCCTATGGGAGCTGCAGAAACCAGCCAGGGGAGCCGCAGAGCGCCATAGAATCCTCTTGGAAAACAGTGCAATGCCAATTGGCAGGCGTCAACATAATGTAATGGGGAGCCGCGGATAATGGTCGCCAATGGTCAAGGGAGCCACAGGTCAAAAAAGTTTGGGGAACACTGCATTTGACTGACAGCACCTCTCTCTCAAGAGGTCTCAGGCAGGGACCGTTTCTAGTCCTGCTACCCAGAATATTTTCACTGGAGATGTGGAGGACTGACCTGAGTCCTCATGCATGCAACACGCTGCTGCTCTTTCCCTGAGCAGTGGGTTTCTTGGTTGGGACTCCACTGAATTTCCTTCCTATACACCATAAAAGATCGTGCTTAAGTAACTGGTTGCATTTAAATGAATTGAATAACTACCAAAACAAGTATTAGTGTCTCTTGAGGTCTTTAATGAAGTGTGAGAATTTAATGAGCAAAAACAGCCATTCTTAGAAGAAAGTGCCATCCTTAATATTTTTTTCATTACCACATGCAGTACTCCAGCTTCACATACCATACATTATCTCAGTAAGACTTACAACAATCCTATAAGGTAGGTCAGTATTATTATTTCAGTACAACAGATGGGGCTGAGACAGAGAGTGGCTTGACTAAAACCACCTAGAGAGGTCTTCATTAGGAGACCAGGAGCACCTCACAGGTGCTTCCATTCTCTTCTTTTCTCTTCTTCCATCCCCATTCCATTCTCTTCTTTCATGCATCCATTACCCTGTCCCTTCTCTTTTGGGAGCAAACCTATAGTATAGGTTTAGCATACACAACTGCATTGACATTAGTACTAACCATAGTTAGCTTCAAACCAAAGTTTGTAACCATGGTTAGAAGCACTTTACACACCCTGGTGTGAGCTAACCATGGTAATGCTGCATTATGGTTAGCTCCAAAAAGGGAAGGGAGAGGGCAATGTATATGTGAGAGGGAAGAGCCGGTGAGCCTGTGGGGTAGACCTGATTGCCTAAACATGACTACACAATCAGGAACGTTGTGTCTGCGGAGGGCTGAACAGGGTCATAGCTCCAGACCTGCTTTGCATGCAGAAGGTCCTGGTTCTGTCTCGGCTAGTCTCCTGTCGGAGACCCTGGAGAGCTGCTGCTACTTAGTGTGTAGTGAGAATGCTGAACTAGATGGAGATCATGCTGATTCATACATTCTTTTAGCCACTTCCAATTATGGACTCGGAAAGATTTACCTAAGCCTTTCTGGAATAACATTTCATGGTGCTTGGTCTTCTTCTCCCTGCCACTGAAATTTTTCAGTTTTGAAATCATACCTACCTAACCAAAGGCAATGCCAGTGTAAGGAAGGGGAAAAGAGAGAAGAAGGATCGGAGCAAGATAATTGCTGGAGAATTTCGTGATGAGGCTGTTTGCGGAGCCAAGTGGACAAGGTTTGAGGGAGAGGCTGGTAAAGAAATTTGGGCATTCAGATTTCTGTTCCTGACTCCCAGCAAGTGGGTGTTTCTGAAATCCTGATTATAACAATCACTTACAGTGCCCTGCAAATAACCTTGTTTATCATAATCAAGATTTCACACTATTTAATATTTGATCTTCTTCTTCAGAACTACCCACTTGCTGTGAGTCAAAAGCGGAAATCTTAACTATCCAAATGTCTCTGCTCTCACCTTCCTTCCTGGACATCTGCACCCTGGCTGCCAGCCAGCAATGGCATCAATGGTCCCTTCCTTTTATTGCTCCAGGCCTTGCCAAGAATTGCAATGCTGCAAGAAAACATGTTTTCCAAGCTGGAATAATTTAGGAGAATCAAGGAAGGGTGTGTATGCAAATGGTTTGATGCAATATCTTCTGTTTTTAAATCCTGTGCCACCCCTCCTCTGAGTTCAAGGTGGGTTTGCAAATTTAAAGTGCAAGCATGAAAACATTTTTTTAAAGGCACAAGTGCCCAACTGAAGTATTTCTGGCCCCAAGAATCTGCCTAAACAACTTGCTCTTGCATCACTTTCAGAAAATGGCCATGCTAGGACTTGGTCAGATCTCTGGGGAGGCCAGTAAACAAAACAGAGATGCAGTTGAAGTGGAGGAAACCCAGAAATTCCAGGCAAGCCAGCTGCTGTAGAAGCCCATGGATGTGTCTTACTTTGTCAGGCACATAGAACTCTGACTGGCCTACCTGGAGGAAGGAGTTCAGTCTAACAGTGGTGGGCTGTTGGAGCCCTATGTGAGCCAAGCCTGCTGCTTCCCCATGCTAGTATGAGGACAGATATCATATACAAAGACATCTGTGTATCATATTCAATGTCATATACATATACGATATATCATATACCATGTCATATACAAAGATAGCTCACAGTGCAGGGTGAGCCTGGCGTTGCCACTGAAATGCTACCCATGCATGTCAGCTGCTAACTGAACGCTGGCTTGGCCCTCCCAGAAGTGCATAACCACAACTGTGGCCGGCAGTCATAAGAACATTATTTATTTAATTTATTTAAGAAATTTATACCCCGCCTTTTCCTATGCCGAGGCAAATGCCCAAGATGGCTAACATACACTAGCGTCTACGTTCCGCCGAGGCTCCGACCCTCCGTTACACCGGAGCACGAAGCGGCCCCGCCCCCTCGCCTTCGGAACCATTCAAGGCTTTCACCGCCTTGAATGGTTCCAAAGGCGAGGGGGCGGGGCCGCTTTGTGCTCCGGTGTAACGGAGGGTCGGAGCCTCGGCGGAACATAGAGCTCCACCCCCCTGCAGCGACACTAGTGCTAACATAAGAAGAACCCTGCTGGATCAGGTCAAAGGCCCAGAGGCGTCGCCACGGTGAGGGCCGTACCGTACGTTGCGCCCCGTCCTAGTCCCGTTTACAAGCTGGCAGGAGGTGGCTCCGCCCCCTCGCCGTCGGACCCATTCCGCGTGGAGAAAGCAGCGGGCCCTCTGCTTTCTCCGCACGGGATGACTCCGACGGCGAGGGGGCGGGGCCGCGGCCGCCTCCAGCCGGCTTGTAAACGGGACTAGGACGGGGCGCAACTTACGGTACGGCCCCCACCGTGGCAACGCCTCTGCAAAGGCCCATCTAGTCCAGCTTCCTGTATCTCACAGGGGCCCCACCAGGTGCCTCAGGGAGCACACAAGATAACCTGTATCCTGTTGCCACTCCCGTGCATCTGGCATACAGAGAAAACTTACTTCTAAACCAGGAGGTTCGTTATCTATCGAAACCCTTTTTAAAAGGCATCTAGACCATCACCACATCCTGTGGCAAGGAGTCCTCTGTGCTCTTTCATATTGTTTTAAAAGCCTCTGCAGCACAACCTGGTGCCTAAGACTGTCTTCTGGAAGAGGGTGTCTGCCACACAGACACACGTCCCCTTCAAAGGCGGCCACAAGAAGCAGTCCTTACGCACCAGTGCCATGGCATGATTAGCAGCAGATCCCTGCGTTTGAAATGTGAGTGGTTGGCTCTGAAGTCTCTGGCTGTCAGGGTTTGAAAAAGTGACATTTCAGAGTGGTTTGTTTGTGGTGTTGCGGAGACTCTGCACATGGCCATGAAGGGTTCCCTGGAATTCAGTTGTTTCCAAAGAACGCTCATGCCATACGGCACCCAAGTTCCTGTCGCTGGTGTGGTCCCGTTCCCTGGGCCCCACACAATGAATAAAAGATCTGGAGGATTTTGTTGTTGTTTAAAATGGGGGGGGGGGAATAAGAGGAAGAAAAATAAAACTTTGTCCAGTTGCCCGCAAAGAGGCATGAATACCTTGACAAGAGCCAGCCTCCTACGATCCACACAAACTCTTCTTGTTTCTTTAAGGCACTTTGCTCATTTACAGTAACATTTCAGTCTGTGGTTTTGTTGTTGGCTAGGTCCTAACCCCGGTGATTGCGCCATCGGATTTTCTCGTTCTGGCCCTCATGCCTGCCGTCACCATTGATGCCACCATTTCCTCTTGCTGCTAGCTTCTCTTCGTGGCTTCTTAGTATTGCTATCTCGGCAATCGATACTGCACTCTGGGTAGTTTTTGCAGCAAAACACTCCTAAGTTCAGCACCACGGCTAACCTGGGAAAGCTGAGCCCTGTGAGTTGCATCAGTTGTGCATCTCAAACAATGCTGATTTTGCAAAATTGATGTTGCTTATTTATTACTGTATTATAGGTTTTTCTGTCCCTTCTTATCCACTTAATATCAAGGCAACTAAAAAACAGTAATTCTGCAATCACTGAAAACACAAAAGAAACAAGATAAGCATAAATACACGGCAACTAAAAACACAGCTAAAAATTCACAACTAATAAAAACCATTAAACTCAGGCAATAAAAACAACAAGGCTAAAAACGTCTTAGAGAACACAACCTTTGAGCCATAAGCTGCGATCCTAGGCATCCTTACTTGGGAGTAACCCCATTGAGCACAGTACGTCTTTGAGTACACTAACATAGGGTTGCACCGTTAGAGACTTTGCCTGGCATTGAAAAGATATTAGCAAAGGTGCCCGGTGTACATATCTCGGGCGTGACATTTGGGAGCCTTGTCTACCCGAAAGGCCCTCTTCCCAGCTGCGGAGGGCAGGGGGGGGGGCACCCAGAGAAGGTCCTTGCAAGGTGAGAAAGGCTTCCTTTGGGCATCCTTTGCTCAAATATAACCAACACCTTTAATTGGTGTTGGTTATAACTGACAGCCATAGCCGTTCTTTCAGTGGTGACATAATATGATCCCGTCAGCCAGTCCCAGTCAGGGGTCTGGTCACGGCCATCTCAACTATCTGTAATTTTCAGACACACTTCAAGGGTAGCCCCCACATGTAATGCATTGCAGTAATCTAGTGAGGATGCGAGAAAAGCATCGATAATTGGATTTTGCCCCAGGTAGTTCCATACAGGGGGAAGGGGCTATTCAGGTCAACAAAACCCCACCCCCCTGACACTGGAAGTTGTCCTTGCATCCCCAACCCCAAGGCCAGCCCACGACCTCCTGTTGCCTGAGGCAGTGTGCTGGATCCTGCCCCCTTACCTGATGCTAGACTCTGCTTCTCCCACTCTTGGATTAGAAAAGGACCAATGAGGAGGACTAGTGGAGGTGTGTGGGCACCCCCATGCCCATCTGCTCCTGAGGCAGCTGCTTCAGCTGGCCCCATGGGTGGGCCGGCCTCATGGGTGGGCCGGCCTCATGGGAGTTCTGTTAGTTTTTGTGACTTATACAGCAACCAGGTAAAAATTGCCATCACTGAAGAATCGCAGTGGCAGCCCGCCATGAGTTTCTCTGTCATGGCGTTTCCCTCGAGGAACGCTTTGAGCTCAAGTCTGGCAAAGGGCACTAAGAGCCAGTGTTTGAGAACACTATTGTTTCCTGTGCGAAACCAATTGTAGATGAAACAATGTAAAAGGAGAACTCTTGGTATGTCCATCGGCTGGGGGGGGGGGTGAGCCTGACTTCCTCCAACTTCCCGACATAACTGACAGGCATGCCTACTCGTGAGTCAAATGCTGTTCCAGTCATCAACTTTTGCCCTTCCGCCATGCTTTAGACAAGCTGTTTGCCTTTTGAAAGAATAATATTTTTTTAGAAAATTAGTTCCACATTTTATTTGTTACCTAATTTTTTTTTTTAAAAAAATGGAAACCTAAAGAAAAATAACATGCAAAACTGTTCAGGGGATTTGGGGAAGCTCTGTGGTGACTTTACAGGACTAGCCAATTGGAACTGTGCACAGCTGGCTTCTTCTGCAAATCTGCAAAATTGTCTTTTCAGAGCTCAGCCCTGCAGAGGAAAAGCTCGACTGCAGTAGGGGTGCTTCAGAGCAGCCCAACTCCTTCAATAATATTATGCCTCTCTTCACGCTCAAGTTTCAAATAATTTTAGATGTAGCCTTTAAAACCCCAGTTGGGTAGAAAGGGCTACAATAAGGCAGCATTGCAATGTGCACGTACTTGAGATAAACCTTAACCTTGTTCCTGCCATGGGAATGCTTCCTCGGGGTGATTTCAAATATCTGCAATGTATTTTTAGACGTCTGGGCCAGAGGGCATATCTGCCTTAGCTTCACCACTTTGCGGTGGAGCAGATAGAATATCTCTCTCCCTTTTTTTAGCTGATTAATGAACCCTGCGCATCACAAGCCATATGACCGCCCACCCGATGTGTTTTGGCACCAGCCATGAGATAAAGCGGTCCTGGCTGACTTCCTTTCTTTTCTGCCGAGTGTGGTGCCAGACATAAATAACAGTGGTTGTTGTAGGCTGATGGGGGTGGGGTGGGGTGGGCTCTGAGAACAGAACAATCAGCCTTCTGAACTTAGTGAGAAGATTAAACTTGAGGCTTCCATGTGAGCTATGCGTGCTTTGGAAATGTTTTAGCATGACAACCCCTGAAACTGGAGAGAGGGAACGATGTAAGGAACAATGCTTAAATATCAACGGCTGCTCTGATATAGTACTTGAGATAGAAGAACCGAGAAACTGCTACAGTAGATGTGATGTTTTCTAAAGGGGAGCAGCCAATGTTGCATTCAAAAGCCAGTGTCCAACACAGGCAGCCTGATCCTGCCCAACTTTAGGCTGGCAGAGTTCTCGCTCCACCGGCCTAGAGTGTCGTAAACATGCCGTAAGGCCCTTTTTCGACACTCTGGGAGTAAGCGGCACCGACGCGGAGGCCAGCACCGCTTACTCCGTTGCCCTCCAGTCGCTGCGCTGGCTGACGCAGGTAAGGCCTGCGCCAGGCGGTGGGAGGGCGTGAAGAGGGCGGGCAGGGGCAGCGAGGAAGGAGGCCATTGGCCGACCTAGCCTGGGAGGGAAGGGGATATTGGTGCTGGGTTGCGCCAATATCCAACGTCCATTCCCAGGCCGGGCCAGCCTTACACAGCCTCCCGGGACGTGTATCAGCTTAAAGAGCTGGTGCGCATCTGAGGAGGCCCATTGGGGCCTCCGGCGCTTATACCGAAGGAAGGGGACAAATTGAGAACTCCTGGAGAACTTCTGAACTTCAGACTTCTGGAGAACTCCAAAGCTGCTCTTGACTTTATGTCATTTTAGATAAATCTGAATAAAGATATTGCCATATAGAGACTTTTGGTTTTTTTCTAATGGACCAAAACAATTATGATTTTTGAGTATATTTTAGGAGGCATATAGGATCAAGACCATAACAATTGCATTGCTGCCAAATCAGAACAAAGCCTCTTGCTACCTTGGACTCTACATCGCCTCCAACATTGCATGGATGAAAACAGGGAGATGCCTTGGATCCTGCTGCTCTCATAATGGGGGTCCTTTGCCTGAAACCGCCCCCGTTGTGGGTTGCTGAAGGCTTGACTCCACCTGCTGTATATGGGATTCATGCATTTTTCCTAAACCTGGCCACTGTTTTAAAAGTCAAGATGGAATTTGTTCTTTACCTTGAAGATATGCTACGAACAGCATAATTACCCAGCAATTGATAATCAACAGTTCAAAACAAGCCTTACTGGGATGAAATGGGAGGCTGTGTGCACTGTGTGTTCCTTAGTGTTCTTAGTGTTCCTACATGTGCATTTACATGTACTGTATATACACCACAGATAGGTGGGGCTCCACTGTCTCACAAGCAATGAGCCCAGGCCTATCAATGGCTGATAGATCTGGCAGCCCAGGCAGAACTTTTACATTTTCAGCACGTATTACTGCATTATGGTTCTTATACACAGCCCACCAGATGTTAGTGGCTGGATTTGGCCTGTTGAATATCAGGTCCTTCCCAAACTTGGATATCACAGGTATTTTCGTAATGTGTGTGCTGTTCCAAGTAAGGCTGCTTTCAATAGTTGGTGTGTAGTGATTTCATTTACACCTAGGGTGTTCAGGCGTTTTCAAAGCCTTTGGGTATTAGGCCTAAAGAAGCGCCGAAACAATTGGTACAATTTTAGCCATTCTCTGCCATAAACGTTCAACTTCAATTTGCAGGTCTTTCTATTTCATCTTTTCCTGTTCTTTCTCTTCAATTCTCACATCTCCAGTCCAGGTATTGCCACAGCCACTGTCCAGACCTGCTTCTTTTCAACAATCGTCAAACCCGAGATGTTGTGGGCTAGGTGTTTTTCTGTTTGAGTATGAAAATCCCACAAAATTTTCACTTGTTCATTTTCAATTACTTTTTCAGCTTTGTGGTCTTTTTTGGACACTTTAATATTCTACTTTTTGCAGAGGTTCCCAAATGCACCATTGCTGCGACTTATTAGGTCTTTCCAAATTGTCTGTGAGATCTTCTTACGGCTGCATATTAGGTGGTCCACAGGTTCCTCTGCTTCTTTGCACAATCGGCTATTATTAGTATTAGTAGTATATAGGCCACCGATGCAACGAACATGAAAATGAGCGAACTCAGGAAGATAGTGGAGGACAGGAAGGCCTGGCGGGATATGGTTCATGGGATCACGAAGGGTCGGACATGACTTAACGACTGAACAACAACAACAACAACAACAACAACAGCAGCAGCAGGAGAGAGCTATTTGTCCTCATGTTCTGCTGGCAAGTTTTCTGGAGGCAACTAGCAGGTCACTGAAATATCAACACCCTCAGATATGCAGACGATACCACCCTAATGGCAGAAAGTGAAGAAGAACTAAAGAGCCTCTTGATGAGGGTGAAAGAGAAGAGTGCAAAAGTTGGCTTGAAACTCAACATTAATAAAACTAAGATCATGGCATCTGGGTCCATCAATTCCTGGCAAATAGAAGGGGCAGAAATGGAAGCAGTAACAGATTTTACTTTTCTGGGCTCCAAGATCACTGCAGACGGAGACAGCAGCCATGAAATTAAAAGACGCTTACTCCTTGGAAGGAAAGCTATGGCAAACTTAGACAGCATAATAAAAAGCAGAGATATCACCATGCCAACAAAAGTTCGCATAGTCAGGGCGATGGTGTTCCCAGTAGCAATGTATGGTTGCGAGAGCTGGACCATAAGGAAGGCTGAGCGCCGAAGAATAGATGCTTTTGAACTGTGGTGCTGGAGAAGACTCCTGAGAGTCCCTTGGACTGCTAGGAGATCAAATCAGTCAATCCTAAATGAAATCAACCCTGACTGTTCCCTGGAAGGACAGGTACTGAGGCTGAAGCTCAAATATTTTGGCCACCTAATGCGAAGAGAGGACTCTCTGGAGAAGACTCTGATGCTGGGAAAGATTGAAGGCAAAAGGAGAAGGGGAAGGCAAAGGATGAGATGGTTAGACAGCATCACCGATGCAGCGAACATGAAAATGAGCGAACTCAGGAAGATAGTGGAGGACAGGAAGGCCTGGCGGGATGTGGTTGATGGGATCACGAAGGGTCGGACACGACTTAACGACTGAACAACAACAACAGTATATAGGCATCTGATACAGGTTCTGATTATAAGTACTTCTGATAAAGCAGGTTTCTGATTAATGGCTCTCTGGGAATGTTTTGGTTTCATCTTAAGGAGAATGGTAGTTTTAAAAAATGCGATTTGGGGGAAAAGAGAAATACAACTACAGTACAGGCTCTCAGTGATGGTGTCGTGTGTCGTGTCTTTCATTAGGATCGCCTCTTCTTTGTTATGGAATTTGTGAATGGAGGGGACTTGATGTTCCACATCCAGAAATCTCGTCGATTTGATGAAGGCCGAGCCCGATTTTATGCTGCAGAAATCATCTCAGCCCTCATGTTCCTCCACGAGAAAGGCATCATTTACAGGTGAGCAGGATTGCCATTTGTCGTCTTCTACTGTCTTTTGTCAGTCAATTGTCAATTGCTGCTTTTTGTTAGTTTGGGCAAATGAAATTAATTTTCTTTACTAGCAATAAGGTATAGGCAGAGCCTCCAGATTCCACATACGAGATGACATTCTGTGACTTTGATAGCTGCATACTCCAGATTCTCCTTCTACACAGCTGTTGAAAACCCAAGTATGCTTGACTTTATGGAGTTTAGGGGGGGGTTAATTTCTATTCGGATAACTCCCTTGTGGCTCATTTCCCACTTGAATGGGTGGCTCTTCCTTTTTGGATCTTTACTTTAGCATACTTTTTACTTTAGGAACATACTTAAATAAGAAATAGAGCACACTCCCAACAGTTACCCACAGCTCCTGCAGGGCAGGAGATGAAACCCTTCAATTACCACTGTGGAGCAAAGTTGCACCTAACAAAATTTCATACACTCATGGCAGATTGCATACACTTGCATACACTCATGGCAGATTGGGGAAGCAGAAGCCATTTTTCTTCAGGGCATTCAATGTAAGGGAAGGCAGAAAAATCCAGGATCACTACTAGTCCGTGTGTGACCTCAGTCCCTTTCATTAGTCATCTGGAGCTACTGATCTGTAAGCACCTCTTTGAGTGTGCCTGCTTTCTCTGGAATACGAAGTGGGGACTGCAGAGGGTGGTTTGGTGAGGGGGGAGAGTCAGTAGGATAGTCTTGCAGTGAGGTAGGTGTTGGACTAGATCAGTAAATAATCATATATTTAATTTTTATTAATAAACTACAAAACAAAACAATACAACATACTACGAAAGATTATAGCAAGCGCGAAGCAGTAAATCCTACTTGTATACTAATATATATTTTCTACTTATAATATCTAACTAAGCCTATATCTCTAATATACTATTCATTAAATTCACACTTCATCACTCCTTCTCTCTCTCTCTCTCTCTCTCTCTCTCTCTCTCTCTCTCTCTCTCTAAGTGGTATCCAAATATTCATAAAAAGATTAACTAACTTTTCCTTTATCATCTAAAAATCTTAATTCCCACTTCAAATATTTTAATATATAAAGCCACCCCATTTTTCTCCAAATGTATTAAAATAAAAACCTTCCAAATGTTTCTGTTTTTTTAAGAAAAACCTATATCCCCTTTTTATATAAAATTCTTAAAAACAAATCACATCTTACTTAAGTCTTTTCAAATAATAAAACATTATTTTTCTTTTATTCACAAAAGGGTTAACTAACTTTTCCTTTATCATCTAAAAGTCTTAACTTCCACCTCAAATATTTTAAATTTATTAAGTCACCCCATTTTTTGTCTTCCAATTTGTTAATTCATCATCAAAATTTTTCCATCACTCTTAATATAAGTTTCTTAAAAACAAATCATACCTTATTTGTTTTTTAATAATAAAACATTTTCTTCTTTTTATATAACATTAACTCCAATAATATTCCCCACAAAAAAATAAAAAATTATAATCCCTTTTTACTTTTGACAGTTTGCCATTACCCCTTCCATCCCTCCCCTTCCTCCTTCCTCTTCTTCTTCTTCCTCTTCTTCTTCTTTCTCTTCTTCATCTTTAAATCTTTCCCAAAAGTCCCTTGTTTTTTGAATTGTATCCACTTTGCAATTTTTTCCACAGAATCATTCACGTCTTCTATATTCTTCTCCCGAAAGACAATCTTCAGCACCTTTTTTAGTAAAGTACTCTGCTTCTCTATCTCAAGTCGTGGTTTAACTCTTGGTACTTCCTCTACTACCATCTCTTCCACTAAATCTTTCTCCTTATCGTTGTCTTTTTCTTTATCTTCGTATACTTCCATCGTAACCTTTATTCCTTGTAATTCATCCTTTTCATCCTTTTCCTTCACTGCTTGTTTCAGTTCTGCATTCATATTCTCAAGATTTCCCTGCAAAATTGTCATTTTTGCATCAAATCTCTGTTCCCATTTTTTAAAACAATACAATAGTGTATTCATGTTGCAAATTTTTCACCAGGTGCCAATCTCTCTTCTCTTAAAAAAAAAAGAGGTAATATAAAAAACTTCTGCAGTCGACGACGTGAAACAGAAAGATTAATTGCCAAGATCCATGAACTCTAACACGGAAGGGCTCATATTCTTTTAGCAAAAATGTCAGGAATGTCAACAACAAAAGTCCCAAACAATTTTCTCTTGCCAGAATAGTCTATTTAGAAAAACCTTCTTACTGTTTTAATTTTCCATAAGTACAGAAAAAAATCAATAAAACTCACCACTATTAAAACTTTAACTTCGTCTTTCCAACTTTCACTTTCGAATGTTCAGTTCACCTTATCGCAACGTATTATTTTAACGTTAACTCTTATCTCGGCTAATTTCTTCAACTCATAAATCATTTCTACGCCTCTTGCTTAAGTAAAGCAAAGCATGTCGGAGGTGGCTTGACTTGGTTTTCATCTGTGGGTCGAGCTCGATGGTAATTCAGCCTTCTCACCGAGAATCCAAAACTTCAAAGCCTTTGCCTTGAAGTGTCAGAAAGGGGGCGATTGAAAGCAATGTGGTTTATCTCTTCGTACTCCCTTTTAATCCAGGGGTAGAGTAATTAAGTCCATCAGATGTACTCCGTCAATACAGAGCGATCGGCCGAGTTGTCAGCCAGCCATGTCCTCCTAGCCGGAAACCTAGATCAGTAAATATTAAACGTTCTACTTTCAGGAAATGCTGTAGAGAGGGGTCTCTGCCCATCCTGCCATGGCCCATCCTGTCACGTAACAAGTTTACATCAGGGGTGGAAAGAAATAAGACTCGAAAGAGGCTGGGCTGTATTATCCAAGTTTATAAATACTGTGTGCTATTTGTCATGTACACATCACAGGCCACTAGAGGCAACTGCACCAGTAACCGGTGTTGCAGTTCAGCTTTGTGTTGTGGACCTGCCTGTCAGTGGACAAGCCTTTTAATTTTGCTCCCTTTCATAATACTATATTTTGGTGATGTCAAGAATGTACAGTCAAGAACTTGTCTGATCTCCACACAGTGGTTCATACACCCCCTATCATTCACGTGTTTATTATACCACACTTTCTCCATGGAGCTCAGAGTGGTGTACGTGGTTCCTTCTCTCCTTTTGTCCTCACAACAACCCTGTGAGGTAGGTTAGGCTGAGAGAAAGTGACTGCCCAAGGTCACCCAGGAAGCTTCATGGCTGAGCAGGGATTTCAACCTGGATATTCCAGGTCTGAGTTCAATGCCAGAACCACTACATTAGCATTTCCCAACCTTTGGAGGTCCGCATACCACCTACACAGGTCTCCGGCTGGCCGCATACTACCGGAAGTAAGTTCACCATCAGCACTTCCGGGTTCGTGGCCAGCCGGAGCTCCAAGAAGGGCAGAAAAGGCAAGGTAAGATGCAGGGGAAGGCGGGAGGGCCATCCCCAGCGCTTACAGCTCTCGCGCTTGAACTCTGCCAGTTTTGGGGTTCGGTCGTGGTGCTACGCGGCCAAGATGGTGGCCGCCATTTTGGTCGCCAGCAGCCCACATTCCACAGGTTGGGAAAGTGGCACTTAACCATCCTGGCTTTCATGATGGAGGGGCCAGGTTCATGGTCTGTCTTGAGTCCTCAGGATATGAGGGGAGCCACCTCCAGCCTGCACCCCTTCAGAAATAGTTGGAGGTTGTGTGGAGGAATCCAATGGAGAGTCCCTGTCTGTAAATCCCCTGTAGTCAGTAGCATATCAAGGGTGGGGCGGGGGGTCGGCCCACCCCGGGAGCACGACGTAAGGGGGTAATAGTGTGGCTACCCTTCATGGAGTGCTCTGTTTATTCAGAGGGAAAGGCAGGCCATAAATCATTTAAATAATAATAATTAAATACACTTGTGGCTCAGTCCTAACTTTTAACAATGTTATCAACAGAAATCAAATAGGTGTTTCTCTCCAACACCCCCCCCCCCCGGGTTCTTTAAAGCTAAGGGGTTTGTGCCTTTGGTCGACACACTTAGGGCCCATCCTATCCAACTTTTCAGCATTGATGCAGCCATGCCAATGGGGGGGGTGCACTGCATCCTGCAGTGGGGGGGGGGAGTCACGGAGGCCTCCTCAAGGTAAGGGAATATTTGTTATCTTACCTCGGGGCTGCATTGCGGCTGCATCGGTACTGGAAAGTTGGACAGGATTGGGCCTTTAGTACCCTGGCCCATTTAATGGTTCATAAGAATATTTATTTATGTATTTGAAATATACGTGTTTGAAATATACATACAGTACTGTATTTCACTTTGACAAACTGGAAAGGTTTCCATTTTCCTGGGTAACTCAGAAGACGTAATTAAAATTATAATATGAATTAGCCGTCATCTATCTTACTGAAGTAGGAGGACCAGTACTGACTTAGTATCCTCTGTCATCTTCTCAGGATGGCGGCTGAAAAAACATAACAGGTGATGACAGTTGCAGAGGGGGGGGGGAGTTGCTTCATCTCCCCTCCAAGGCCATAGATGTAACCCCTGGCCTCTGACCCCTGACTGTCTCTTCCTCTCCACAGCAGCTCAAAGTGGCAGAAAAGGGCTGGGTGCGAAATGAAAAACCAACAGGCCTCACTCAAGCCCACATGTTCCAGCTACTACTGCAAATGTCTGTGTGTAGAATTGGTGAGGTAGCCACAGATATGGGTGCTCTTGAGGTCGGAGTATTCACATGTAATCAGAAATGCAGGCATTGTACTGTTCCCCACACCCTAATAGCAGAAGGTTGAATGTTTAGCACTATAATTTTGTTTTTAAAAACAAGAAATCCAGTATACAAAGTGATCATTATAAATGGGGGGGGGGGGAACGTGACTGATAAACAACAGAGACAGAAATAATATCTCCATCTGGCCATACCTTATCAGAAAAACAAAGAGACAACGCTTTCCAAAGAAATAATGCAAAATTATGTAATTATATCAAAGAAAACACGGTGTATGTAAATGTTCCTGTCTGTGGGTGTTTTTTCTGTTCCATTAACCAAAAGCTTCTTCCAGTCCAATCAATGTTACAGGGAAAATAGTTTGAATAACTTTTCCGCTCCAAAATACGTAGCCAAGTCTTCCCCTCATGGGCACGCACTGTGACCCTCTGGCAAGGCAAAAGGACGTCTGCCTAATTCTGCAGCTGTGTCTCTCTCTCACTTCCCTTCTGGTATATAATACCCACTCCCAAATGAGATGCCAGATGATTACACAACCCACGTTCTTCTTCAAAGAGCAACAAGCAGCAGCTATTGACATTCAGATTCAGTCCTCCGCAGAGCTCTGTTTACACAGACGGAGCACCCCAGGCTTCCCCCTGCTCTTGAAAGCCTTCTCCCGGAGACAGGGAACTGCAGAGGTTTGTGCCAAATGTCACTACAATGTTTGCAAGAAAACTGCTGATGAAAATCTTAATGGCCTGATCTCGCAAAGAGACTGGCCATCATGTCATATGTACTTTTTGTCATATGACAGAAAGATAAATGCAACCCACCAGTTTGAGAACCGCTGCTTCAGTTGATTAATCTACCAGTTTAATAGATTTAAAGTTCTGGTCCTAACTGGCACCATTGAAAAATAGCCAAAAGGCTTTCTGGGTTTGTCTTTGAGGTAGGCTTGCATTCTGTGGGTTGACACTTGTTTCCTTGCATGGTTATCTCCTCACCCTCCGAGGTTTACAGAATAGCTGCCTTCTTTGGTTGTTGGTATGACCTGGCAAGATCCTGGCCCACTGATCGGAGGACTTCCAGCTTTTCTAAAGAGTGTGCTTTTTATCAACAGGTTCATAAACTTGACATTTGAGCTGCAGCTGTTGACGTTTAGAGGGGTGGCTTACATAATCCTGCTTTTAATGGAGAAGGTTTACAGTAAAGGACAGAGAGGGCATGCATAGATTTCCACTTGTCAAAAGCAATTCAAAGAGGAAAAATGAGAAGTGAGAAAAGAAACGTGAAAGTGAAATATTTTCTCTGAATTGATTGAGTCAACACTTACACTTTTTAACCTATATAAACTCTACCTCTTTTGTCATTATGTCTGGTCATGAAAATATCCATACTACACTTACACAGAAATTTGTGCAGAAAGATAAACAGCATCTCCCTTCCTGTGCCCTTTGGTGCACTTCAGATGTTTTGACATTTTGCTCTGCATTAGCCAAGTCTGTTGCAAGTTTAGCCAGAAGTAGGCTGACCATATCCAAAAAGAGGCAGGGTGCCTCTACCTTTAACCACTGGGATTTGGGCAGGTGCAACAAGCCGCACCTGCCCAAATTCTCTCTTCTTACAGTGGTTAAAGGAATAGGCACTCTGTCCCTTTTTGGAAATGGTCAGCCTACCCAGAAGTCTCATGCTGTTCATGGGAATTTAATGGGACTGTACCACTTCATACTGCAGGTGGTGACTTCCTCATATGACTCAATACTCCCTACAAAAATATTATCTTCACCTAGTCTAGTTTTCTATCAGAGAGCAGGATTCTTCTAGCCCAGCCTTCTGTCTGACATGACAATTTTCTATGTGCTGAGAATTGTTTCTACACGCAGGAGCATTCCATATTATGAGCTCTCACCAGCCGTGTGGGGGAGCACAGTCCAAACTGGGGAAAGTCCAATGCGATATACCTAGGCGTACCCGATCTCCAACCGGGACAGAGTGCTAGACCTTTAGGAGAAGGAATGTGGGCAGGTGTAGCTTGTTAAACCTTAGAGCACAATCCTAGGCATGTCTACTCAGAAGCAAGCCCCACTGAACACAATGGGGCTTGCTAGGATTGTGCTCTAAGGTTTAACAAGCTACACCTGCCCACATTCCTTCTCCTAAAGGTCTAGCACTCTGAACCCGGTTGGAGATCTGGTAAGCCTACTTTTAGGAGAAGGAATGTGGACAGGTGTAGCTTGTTAAACCTTAGAGCACAATCCTAGGCATGTCTACTCAGAAGCAAGCCCCACTGAACACAATGGGGCTTGCTAGGATTGTGCTCTAAGGTTTAACAAGCTACACCTGCCCACATTCCTTCTCCTAAAGGTCTAGCACTCTGAACCCGGTTGGAGATCTGGTAAGCCTACTTTTAGGAGAAGGAATGTGGGCAGGTGTAGCTTGTTAAACCTTAGAGCACAATCCTAGGCATGTCTACTCAGAAGCAAGCCCCACTGAACACAATGGGGCTTGCTAGGATTGTGCTCTAAGGTTTAACAAGCTACACCTGCCCACATTCCTTCTCCTAAAGGTCTAGCACTCTGAACCCGGTTGGAGATCTGGTAAGCCTACTTTTAGGAGAAGGAATGTGGACAGGTGTAGCTTGTTAAACCTTAGAGCACAATCCTAGGCATGTCTACTCAGAAGCAAGCCCCACTGAACACAATGGGGCTTGCTAGGATTGTGCTCTAAGGTTTAACAAGCTACACCTGCCCACATTCCTTCTCCTAAAGGTCTAGCACTCTGAACCCGGTTGGAGATCTGGTAAGCCTACTTTTAGGAGAAGGAATGTGGACAGGTGTAGCTTGTTAAACCTTAGAGCACAATCCTAGGCATGTCTACTCAGAAGCAAGCCCCACTGAACACAATGGGGCTTGCTAGGATTGTGCTCTAAGGTTTAACAAGCTACACCTGCCCACATTCCTTCTCCTAAAGGTCTAGCACTCTGAACCCGGTTGGAGATCTGGTAAGCCTACTTTTAGGAGAAGGAATGTGGGCAGGTGTAGCTTGTTAAACCTTAGAGCACAATCCTAGGCATGTCTACTCAGAAGCAAGCCCCACTGAACACAATGGGGCTTGCTAGGATTGTGCTCTAAGGTTTAACAAGCTACACCTGCCCACATTCCTTCTCCTAAAGGTCTAGCACTCTGTCCCGGTTGGAGATCTGGTAAGCCTAGATATAACACCCCGATCCGCCACTGCATGTTCCCCCTCCCAAAATACCAGGGAGAAGATGGCAATCCAACCCCTTACCTTCTCAACTTGCTCCATCCTGTGTAATCTTTTTCAACAAAACAGGAAGTATGGGACATACTGGGAGCTCCCAGTATGTCCTGCACATCCTGTTTTACTTAAAGGGACCATGCAAAGAAGGAACAAGGTGACTGGATAAGATAGCATGCTTTTTTTAGGGGGGGGGGGTAAACAGGTAGGGAAGAGCAGGTAGGGAAGCAGATAAATGAAGCTCTGTCCATGGTAGGCTGAAGGGAAGCAACAGCAGACTTGGGGTGGAGGGCACCCAGAGCCTGTGGGCCACTCCTCCTCCGCCACCCTCCACTCAACACAAGTCACATCGTTGCCTTCATGAACAGGCCACTCATGGTCACAGTGGTCAAAACACAGGACACTGACTACAGGAGAAAGTCACAAACAACTCAAGGCCCTTCCTGACTCCAAAGGAGACAGTTGTCCTGCTCATGGTTGCAGGAGGAAGGAAAGGCTGAGATGGAAGTGACCATATTGCTGCAGCCAGGCGGAAGCAGACTGCATTGGAGAGAAGAGGGTCATATTTCACAGGGAGGAAATGGAGAAAGCCTGGCTTTCCTTGAAAAGCCATGCTCCCCTTCTCCTGCTAGTCTGGAGCACCAGGAGAAGGTGAGAAAACCAGATCTCAGAGTCTGCTGGCAAATGGTGCTTTTCTCAGACAAACTATAAGCAGCAGCAGCAGGGCTTTCTGCATAATAAGACGCAGTGGCGAGGCCGCAACACACACACACCCGTGACACCCCATGACGTCACTTGGCCTGGGGGCAAGACATCACTCGCCCCACCCTCGAGTGATGTCACGTGGCACAAACCCGCTCCTGGAAGGTGGGTGGGGAGAGGCAGCATTTCTCCCCACCGCCTGTGTTCCAGGAGCGTTCTGTGGCCTCCTCTGCCTTATTCACACCGCCGCTGATTTTGCCACCGATGAGGGGGCTTTGACACCCCCCTGGCCGTACACCCAGGGGCAGTGGACCCCCTGGCCCCCCTAGCGACGCCTCTGGTAAGACGGGACCTATGTTATAGCGAAGTTGGCCTTGTCTGCATGAGTCTTCTTGGGGAGAGAGAGACCATGTAGCTCAGGAGGAGATCATGCGCTTTGAATGCACAAGGTCCCAGCGTTCCCAGCGTTCCCAGTTCCTAAGTTAGGTCCCAGTGCTCTAACTTCTGATAAGGGGAGGCAGGATGCCTTTCGATCAAGATCCCATTTTTAAAAAAATGATTGATTCTTTAACTTAAACCTTCCTCTCCAAAACCAGGATTAGCTATGGAGGAGAAAATTTGTAGCTATAATTTTTTTCTCTCTCCAGTGACTAGCAGCTTAGGTGGGGTAGGGGTAGGGAAAATATCTGAGTTGGGTCCTCAGAGTGGGGAGAAGGATCACAGTCTCCTCCCCCATGTGCCACAGCGTCGATCCAAAGTCTCCCCTTTTTGAAAAAGACACCAGGAGTTCCAGTCGCGAGGCTCCCACATCATAGCTCGTCTGGTCCACAATCTGGACCCGACTGTTATCCCAGTAACAAACAGCCACATCTCCAGAACAGAACAGAACAGAACAGAACGGAACAGGCAGCCTGCAGCTTTGGAAGCAGCAGCCAGCTGAAGGATGCCAAGCTTAAAATCTGAACAGGCAGGTCTGTTGGGCGAGAGGACCCAGAAAATGCATGATGCTTATTTGTAGCATTTATGAAGTGGAAGGCTGCAGGAAGGCTGCCAGTCTTTCCAGATTATACCTCCTGCAGGCCTGAACGTGTCTGAATGTGGAGCTGAAAGAGGACACGTAACACCTTGGTTTGGGTGGGGAGGAGCAGGAAGCGTGGGGGTGTCCTTTGCAATCATTTTAGGCTCCATGATCTCCTCTTTTGTTAAACGAGAGCTGAAGAAGCCCAGTGGGCATGACGTGTGAAATCTGAATTTGACATATTTTATTACCAGTCAAGGGTAACGTATCTCTCTGTCTTTTTCTTCCCTATTTTGACACAACCCTTTTCATTTGTCTTGGCACAGTAACACGGAACATTTGGCATTACTGAGCCTTGAATTTTTTTTTAAATTTATGTTCATCCTGCCTTGTTGGGGCGAGTTCTGGGCAATGTGTTCAGGGCATTGTCTGGCTGGATGCTACTTAGAAGGATTCTGCAATGCAGCCTTGGATTGGAATATCTGGTGGGGAGAAAGAGGCTTAGGAGCAGCAGCAGAGTTTACAACTAGAGCTGTTGGTTACACTGCAGAGGCCTTGCCTGGACGGCAGTGGCTGGCCTCACCCTGAGCTCTGGAGCATCCTCCAGTCTACCTTCCCCCCTACATTTCCATTTTTTTTTCAAAGTCAGGCAGTCCGGTTAATGATCTCGTGCACGAGTTTGTCATTTGGCCCTCATTTCCAGAGAGTTTAGAGAACTGCTCTCTTGGTTGTCTCAGGTTTAGTACTTCTGCTGGAAAGACAATATGAAGCAGGCACATGGCTTCATTGAACTGTCAGCCGTGCATGCCAAGAAAGGCCCTGGAAACCATGATGGTGATGCGGGAGGACCCTGCAAAAGAGGAGCAGAGACTGTATGACACACAGAGTGAATGTGTGAGCTACAAGCAGAACAAGTTCCTGTGTAGTGTTGTCCAGGACCCTTGTGATTTAGTCATGTTCCACAATTACTGTAAAAATGGCTGAGTAATCCACGTCCTATGGCATGTGCGTATGACAGGATTCGGGGGGGGGGGGGGAGAAGCCTGCTTAGATCCTGCTTGCCTCACTCCTGGGCAAGTTTTTATTACCAGTAACGCAACTAGCGCTCCGCAGAACTGTAACCAGTGGAAGAGTTTAAGAAAGGGCCGACTCTCGCTTAGTACAAAGCACGCGATTCATTTTGCAGGGCAGGCAAATGAAGTAAAAGAGAAGCATGGTCATCTTAAGCTAGAGATGAATTTAAAGTGATGCCCTAGCTAGCTAGAAAGTCAGAAGGCGCTGGATTGGTAGTGGTATCTTGTGGTTGGAGAGTATTTAACCCACAAGGAGTAGACTGTCATTGTCATTCAGTTTCAGAATCCCTCTTTGTTGTTGTTCAGTCGTTAAGTCGTGTCCGACCCTTTGTGATCCCATGAACCATATCCCGCCAGGCCTTCCTGTCCTCCACTATCTTCTTGAGTACGCTCATTTTCATGTTTGTTGCATCGGTGATGCTGTCTAACCATCTCATCCTTGGCCTTCCCCTTCTCCTTTTGCCTTCAATCTTTCCCAGCATCAGAGTCTTCTCCAGAGAGTCCTCTCTTCGCATTAGGTGGCCAAAATATTTGAGCTTCAGCCTCAGTACCTGTCCTTCCAGGGAACAGTCAGGGTTGATTTCCTTTAGGATTGACTGATTTGATCTCCTAGCAGTCCAAGGGACTCTCAGGAGTCTTCTCCAGCACCACAGTTCAAAAGCATCTATTCTTCGGCGCTCAGCCTTCCTTATGGTCCAACTCTCGCAACCATACATTGCTACTGGGGGAACACCATCACCCTGGCTATACGAACTGGATAGCAAAATGTGGTATTCTGCAAAGTACAAAAACAAACCACAGGTAGCCATGTTGGTCTGTTAGGGGGAAAAAAAAAACCAGCAAGCCTTGTCTGCTTGATAATAGGCCCCTGTATGCTTCAACTAGCAGTTGGAACTTTGTGTTCCGAAAGGGGGGAACAGCCATGATGGTCTCTTCTTCCCAGAAGTCCTGGGAAAACGAAGGTTCTGCCTCACTCTTCATGAGGCAGGCTTGAGGGGCTGCATGCGGTGCCCCCCCCCCCCCGCTTTGCTGCACATCCAACCTGATGAAAAGTTGTGGAGAATTTGAAAGTTTGCTTAGGATTTGGCATTTATTTGGTTTGTCCTAATAAAGGCATGATTAGTGCAGGTTTTGAGGGTTCCCCCCCCCTAATGAACCAACACAGCTACTTGTGATTTTTTTAAACTCTTTATAACCTTTTCTGGTTGGAAGAGGTAGCCAGGTGTGAGTTAACCCAGCAAGTCATTCCAAAAGGATTGTTGAGTCCCTGTTGGATGTGGAGTGTCTCAGTACTGTATCTGCTAACCTAAGAAATGTGTCAATAGTTTATAAAGGGCCTCTGGTTTAATCATTCCCCTGGCAAGGTGAGTCTCATGTGTAAGCTTTTTCTGGTAAGGCCACGTCTCTCATTCACCATCCGTTCAGTGTCAGTCCTCCAGTCAAGTCTAGTCTTCCAGTAAAGTGCTGGGTCTCCACCTGCTACAATCAAGAGCAGAACAATCAGATCACTGTGTGTGCTTGCAGTGTATTGTAGAGGGGTGATTTGGGTGAACTGCCCAAAAGCACAATTTAAAAAAGCCCCCCCCCCCAGCAGACAGGATGCGTGCATCCATGAGCGCATGTGCCCGTAATTTCGTGGGGCTGGTTTGGAGGATAAAATATTGTCTGAGTCGGTCCAGTGTCATTAAATACCAGTACACCCATCCTTCCATTTACAAAAGCAATTCACGCATCAAAAACAGTTACAGGTAATTAAGAGAAAATGTGAAAATTGAAGGCCAAAATGCCATTAGTTCTTATGTAATTTCTTCAGACTGGTATAACGTGGCCAAAAATAGTCCACTCTTTCTTCTTCAGTGCATGGTTGAAGGTGAATGGTGAGGCTTTATGTTCTTTGACTTTTCACCTGTTCCCGTCTAGAGACAAAGCCCATCTAGGTGTCTTGGCTTTGGGCACCAGTAGCACCATGTTTGGAAGGCGTATTGAGGAAATTAAGCACAGCGTTGGATGAAAAAACTAGAGCTTTGCACCCAAAGAACAATGCTGAAGAACTGGAAAGGTATCAAGGGACAATAGGACGTAGGCCCATAATGCGCTTCCATTTAGTCTATTCCATTTAGTCTATTCCAGCGCAAGGCAGGGAGAACTTTGAGTGTTTGCGGGGGCGGAGCCAGCAGCGGTGGCAGCGATCCGGGGGATCACCACTGCCGCTGCTGAAACCGCTCCCAAAATCGCCCCCGCTGCACTTGGATCTCTGTTTTGCAGCGATCTCCGAGCGCTTCTGGTTTTCGTGAAAACCGGAAGTGCTCGGAGATCGCCACAAAACAGCGATCCGAAGATTGGGGAGGCCTGCAGAGGGTCGCACAGGCCTCCCCGAAGCTCCCCCAAGCCCTGGTAAGTGCAGCGGGGGCGATTTCGGGCAATTTGGTGGCGGTGGCGATCCCCTGGATCGCCACCGCCGCCATGCTGTCCCCGCCCCTTAAGGGGGCGGGGACAGCGGAAGTTCTCATTGGTGGGTCGTGACACACAGTTTGAGAACCGCTGGTCTATTCATTTGCGGCTCAAAGCAGGAAACTCTAGGCGTATGCAAAGAGTGAATTGCTCACCGACAAGGAGATTGTTATAGCAACAATTTTAGTCACAAATCAAAATTAAAGGGAATATACTTGCAGTGCAGTCCTATGCATGCCTCCTCAGAAAAGCCCCATTGTGTTCAGCAGGGCTTACTCCCAGGAACGTGTGTACTATATAGGACTGCAGACTTAGTTCATTAAGGTGAAAATCACGTTTCAGGTGTTCATAAATTCAGGGATGGGTGTAATGAGGATGACTGTGTACCTGCAGTTTCTGGAATCTCAGTATGTATCATTGCCGCCATGAGGAACGTACCTCAATCCCCAGGGGCGGCCCCATCCGTTAGGTGAGTTGCATCAGCGGCAGATTTCAGGTGGGTGATTATGCTCCGCCGCCCTAGGATGTCATGAATTGCAGGTGGGTGGCGGATTCGGGGTGCCCTTCACCCTGAGTCTGCCACTGCCTCCCTCTGGCCTGCAGTGGATGCTAGCCACACTGATCCACTTTCTGCCCACTAAAAGTGAGCAGGAAACGGATCATTCGCCTCCTTACTTTGCTCCTGGCGTGGTTCCTTCAAATGCGGAAGTGCAGGACCGGACTTCCAGTTCAATTTACAGGGGTTGCCCGATCGAAAGACCACCGTTCCTTTGCATGCACTTGTTCTGCAATGGAAGGAACTGTGCAAGGAGCCTGGGAAGCCACTGCTTTTGATTTTTTTAATGGTGCAGAGGTGGTGGACCTCAGGCCGCATCGGGCCGCCGTGCTCTGGGTCATGCTGCCCCTGCCAATCCCCATCTTTCTTCCGGCACAAGGGGCTGAAATCTTTGCACATCTGGCTATGTTTTTGTGAGCATAGAAACCACCTACTGAAAAATTTCAATGCCTTTTCTATGATCTGCAAAGAAACTGGTCTTGTTGAAGTATTTTCAAGGACTTGCTTTTCATTCTGCACTCCAGGAAGCTGGCAACTTGCTTTCTTTAAAGTTGTTTCCACTTCCTGGAGAAATAGCCTGACCTGCACAGGAGGCAGGAAACAAGAAGCCACGAAGAAAGGAACTTCCGTTGACTGACCTTCCAGGAGTCGGCAGAATCTGATGTCCTGGTGCTCAACAATGTGGTGTCTCCACTGCCCTCTTTTATACATTACAGATTTGCCTGAACATGAACAAATTACAGTGATTCACAGACTCACAGAGCTAAAGTAATAAAAACCACAATTGTGCCTCCCTCCGTACATATTATCTTGAAACATCAAGCCTGGGAAATTCTTGCCTTGGGAGCGGTGGGGGGGGGGGAGGGAATGTTTTTTTTTTTTTTTTTTTTTTTTTTACAAATTTTGGAACTTACTGCTTTGGAAAGATTCATGTCCCTGCTTAAGTCTGCAGACATCAACGTCTGATGAGTGTGAATGTTGCAGGACAGAGAGGGGATGATGATGATGATGATGATGATGATGATGATGATGTCTGTGTGCCTTGAGAAAGGAAGGCAACCCATTGGATGCTTCCCCAGCTGTGCTCCTCAGAAGGAGACGGCCCTGTGCAACACTGATGACTCTTCCTCTACCAGCACTGAGCAGGAGGGAGTCAGAAGCTTTTGGATTCCCTGACGGACATGGGGAAAAAAGCCCAGCAGCAGCAGCATCAGAACGTCCCAGGAAGCCCTGGACAGGGGCGGGAGGAGGGTCACAGGGGAGGAATATTAAAGGAAGACTATTACACTGTGGCAAGGAGGATGCCTGCCCATTTTTCTAGGACCTAATTCAGAAAATTCATATCCATCTTTCTGAGTTTTACAGCGCAGTCCTGTGCAAAGTTCGGCCAGCGGAGTGAACGCTCCGCCGGCCTAGGAAGTCATGAAAGTGCCATAAAGCAATTTCTTTGTGGCACCCTTGGAGTAAACGGTGCCGGCACCGAGGCCTGCGCCGCTCACTCTGCCGCCGGCACCGGCCACTGGACGCAGGTAAGTACTGTGGTGGGCGGCCTGTGGGAGGGTGTGGGGAGCCTGGTAGGCCTTACATGGCCTTACATGGCCTCCCCGGATGTTCACCAGCAAAATAGCTGGTGTGCATCCGAGGAGGCCCATTGGGTCTGCTGGGGCTGACACCGAGGGGAAGGGACAAGCGGCCCTTTCCCCAGAGGTGTGCCTTGGCTCCGTTGGGGTCACATCCGCCGCTATGCACATCCTGCATAGGATGCAACAGCTGGCTGTTTAGGTTTATCTTACGCAGGACTGGGCTGCCTGTTAGTTACTTACGTAAAGTGTTCATACCCTGGTTCTTAACAACAGCGATTCGAAAGGCAACACACAAATATAAAGTCACATTAAACCCTTAGTAACATCAACAAATAACTAATCAGCATCAGAATGCAGGAATAACAAAAGCATCCGATTATATTAAAAGAAGGGGAAGCATCTTCAGATTATTTGGTTTTTATTAGCACATTATATTTACTTAAATTATTACAGGAAAAATAACAAAACTTAATCAAAATAAAACAAAAAGGAAAAAGAAAGGAAAACAATCAAACCGCTCCCCAACATTTCATACAATGAAATGCATTCATAAGAAGTCTTTGTTTGTTTGTTTTTTCTCTTTACGTGTTTCCAGAGAGGAAACCAGACAGTAAGAAAGTTATCTCAGCTTTCAGGATTTCTCTTTTCTCAAATTTGAGAAGTGAGTTTGGCCATAATTCTAATTTCCCAAATTGTATTTGGCTGTTTTAAAAATAAAATGAAAAGCAAAATACAAAAATCTGATTCCAATATGTGCAAAAGAACTACGGTAATTTGGGATTCTTAGATATTGCAAATTCCAATATGTTTCCACATTCCATAAACACCATAAGCCCCCAAACCTTGCACTCTTGGGCACTCCCATCAATCATATATACTGTACTCTTGTCCGCAATCTCTGCTGCACCACATCCTAACCACATCTCCGCTCCACCACATCCTAATCAGCATTATTTCTAAAAGTCAGTAGAGCAGAAATCCGACATTTGGAGAGGAGGAGAGCATACTAGTGCCACAGCCAAGAAGGCCCCGTTCCTCATTGCCGCCTTCTGAGCATGGGGCACTTTGAGCAAAGCCTCTGAAGAAGATTTCATCATGTGAATATCTAAGGGTTGCCACTTTCACTTTTTTAGTCCTTTTAAAAAAAAGCTGTGCCCCAAGAATCAAAAGTCCAGGAAACACTGATCTAGACCTTTCACTAGGTCGTAAATGTGTTTTGCATGGAGGCTGCCAGGGTGGAGACTTTTATTTTCCTTTCCCTCCTTGGCATCTAGAAAATAGCAACACTGTTATAAGTGAATTGGCCACAGGATACTGCTAGCAAAATTCCAGGGTCTCCATCCAATGACATGAAAGGCTCTTCTGCAGTTCTAGGCTGCTGGACATCTGACTGGCTGTTTTTCATTTCATCCCTGTAAGATTTACCCAGTCTGCATACCACTGACTTCCAGAATGTGTGTGTGTGTGTGTGTTTTCCCTACCTCGGTGTGTTATTTTCACAAATTCAGTGAAATAATATTTCCCTTGCCATTCTGGGAAATGTCTCTGTGTTCCAGTTTGCACAAAAGAACAACGAACCTTTATTTTAAGTGCAACTCCCTGTGAGATACAATAATGCTGAGTTGCTGCACCTGTATTTTAAGGTTATGGGATGGCTTCAAGCAGCGGTTTTCAGAATGCATTCTGGGGAAACTTGCAGTTCCTTACTACAAAGATCAGAAATGGGGGACAGACTCCCCCCCCGCCCCGAAAGACAGCTGCCCACTGCTACCAATCTTCCCCTTGTTGCTATGCAGCTGTGGGGCTCGATAGGCCATGCGAACAGAGGCAGCTGGAAGGCCAGTTGTAATGCTGGTTCCACCCTGCACTGAATGTGGTGCTTTATGCCCCATTTCAGCTTTGAAGCACCTGTCCCTGCAGGCAACATTGGGAGTATGTTTACTGAGAATTAAGTTCCATTTGCCAGCGGGTGGCGCAGTGGGTTAAACCGCTGAACCATGAGCTGTCGATCAAAAGGTCGGCAGTTCAAATCCGCGACGGGGTGAGCTCTCATTGCTTGGCCAGCTCCTGCCAACCTAGCAGTTCCAAAGCATGTTAATGCGAGTAGATAAATAGGTACCGCTTGCGGGAAGGTAAACAGCGCTCCGTGTTCCATCCGCATGCAATGCGCTGCGGCAAGGAGAGTCATGCCGGTCACATGACCACGGAGGCGTCTTCGGACAACGCTGGCTCTTCGGCTTTGAAATGGGGATGAGCACCACACCCTAGAGTCGGACACGACTGGACTTCATTGTCAGGGATCACCTTTACCTTTACCTAAGTCCCATTTGGATGAATGGGAGTTACTCTCTAAAAAGACCACATTTCGGGTTGCTGCCTTGAATCACACAAAGTCTATCCCACTTTTGACTGCTCCCCTGCAGCTCAGCTCTGACGAAATTGGCCATTTAACTCTTTCCTGGACTAGTTTGCTCCAGGCCACCAGTGTTTGGTTCTTTGACTACTTCCCACCATTTCATCATTCTTTTCCTTTATTCATTTATAAATGATGTGGGCACTTGTGTAGCTACAATGGGGGCAAATGCCCTGGGTGACAGCCATGGTCTCCTCGCAAGGAGACCACAGCTGTTTGCCCCCCCCTTGCCCCATTGTAGCTATACAAGTGCCCACATCAAACATTTGTAATGTGCATGTGAAACTTGGACAGTTTTCCTGTCTTTTCATGTCATGATGACGGTTGTGGTATGTCAGTTCATTTAAGAATAAATCAGCTTTATTTTTGCACCATCCTTTTTGAATAACCCTGTGTATAGTATAGTTGTGTGTTGGCAGTATAGTTGCATATTTTTTTAAGTCATAGATTAGACCTGACAAAAACGCAAGAAGGGAACACAGAAAACAGTCGAATACGATGGGCTGCTGACAAAGATGCCCTTTTGTCCCATAAGAAATGAGTGAACAAAAAGTAGAGATTTCTGCATCGAGGCTCGTGTTGAAGCACCTGGAGCATGCACCCTGGAATGTAGGCCAGCATGGCTGAGGGTCTTTACTCAGCGCATCATGTGCCTGTGGAACTTGTTGCCACAAGCTTGGCACCCATCGGCGTCCCAGTTCGATGGCCTCTACCTTGGGAAGCTTTAAAAGGTGGTTGGATTCATTCATGGAGGACAGGACTATCCATGGCTACTGGTCTTGAGGGCTAGGCGCTGCTTCCAGGTTCAGCAGCAGTCTGCCTCTGAATACCCGTTGCAGGGGGGCAATGGCAGGAGAGAAGGGTGCCTTTCTCTCCTGCTGGTGGGCTTCCCAGAGGCAGCTGGTGGGCCTCCACCATGGGAAAGAGGATGCTGAGCTAGATGGGCCTTTGGCTTAATCCAGAAGTGCTTCCTTATGTTTCCTTTCCACGTACTAGTTGAAGGAGAAAGTGCAGTATAGTTTAGAATTCCCAGGATTCCCTTAACTGAGTCCTAGGCGGCCATTTTCTTTAAGGGAAAAGTTCCAGCGGCTATTTTTTTCCAAAAAAAAATATCAAAAAAATCAAAATAAATTTTAAACAGACCAGGGGGGGAACGGGGGGCCGAGACAAATCCGGGACAGGCCCCCCCAATCCCTGACAGTCCTGGAAATTCTGGGGCGAATGGCAAGCCTAACTGTAGATGAATTCTGCTGTAGATGTAATTTTGTAATCTGTGTTGTATTCTTGATGCTACATGTTGAACAACTCGTAGCAACTCTAGTTCAGCAAGTGCAAATCCGCCCCGAATAACTTCATGCAAAGTAGTTGGGCCAATCTGCCATCAGAGGCTGCATTTCCTAGGGTGCTCTAATAACTGGAATTGGTTTGAAAGAACAGAGTTACTAACATGCCACTCCATTAATGCTGTACAGCAGCTCGTCCTCTCTTTGGATTCCTCTGGATGAATCAGGCTGACCAGCCCTTTCATGACAGCTTAGCAATGTTCTCCTTTGGTGTGGAATTGACAGTGTCCAAAGTTAGCAATCAAATTATCCTGCAAATGAGCCTCTTCCTATGGATGACAACAGAGCACAGAAACAGGCTGTGCTGCATGCTGTGGTGGTGGGGATGATCGGGTTGCTTGGGAGGGGATAGGGCAAATATTTCCCCTAGTACCTTTCCGTAAGCCCCTCAACTGCCAATGGGTCTCCTCTCCTTGGACCTGCACCAGCTCTTTAGAAGGAGACAAAGGCAGTGTGTTGGCTTGTTCTGGAGGAGAGGATAGCATCTGGCGCAGGTCACTTGCGCCAGGTGCCACTCCCTCCGGCCTCTGACACGCCCTGGCCCAACTCCATTCTGCCCTGATCCTCCCACCCCTCCACCCCGTCCCGCCCACTCCACCGACTTACAAGTGTTGGCAGGGCTCCTCTTCACTGCCACCACCACATGCAGGCATCTCCCCACCATCTGCGGTGGTGGCCTGGAAGCCCACAGCTCCGCGCACTTCTGGAGCGTCTTTCACGACACAAGCATCAACTGCCTCTGGAACGCTAGTTCTGGTGGCAGCCTCGCATGTTAGAATTGGGCCGTAAAGCTCTGTCATGTCCTCTACTCCAGCTTAGTCATCATCTGGCTGGCCTCTTTTGGAGCTGGCTGCTGCATTAGGTGGCCTTCGGACTGATCCCCCAAAGCAATTCCTATGTTCTTACAGCGATCAGGTGTTGATCACACCTGTCTCCCCATAATCCCTTTGCAAAGCCATTGGCACTCCTATCCATCACCACAACTTGTGGGCGTTCCTCCTGACTCAGTCAATGGGAACAGGCACCTGGGATGTCATCTACCTGCTCTTCATTGTGCTACATCAGGCAGCGCCTTCTGGAGCAGCACCAAAAGTTGCTAAACTGGGCTGGCATTAGAGCCAAAAATAACTGGAAGCCACATTACTGTCAATTTCTGGAAGCCGAGCCCTGCCTTCCAGCTTGAAGGTGGTTTTTGGTGTGGCTGTTGCCTCCACAAGCCCGAAAAACACTGTAGAACTGTCTTTAGGGTGCAGCAGTATCAAGGTTGCAGTGCCCTGACATGTATCAGACAGTATTTGTTTTAGTAAGTGGAGGCCTGCAACATTTGCAGGCTTTTCAAAATGTGCAGCTCCTTCTCTGTGCCTGTTTTCCCATTCAGTCTCAAGCACACACACTCCCATTCTCACTGCGCACACCCTTGAATCATCTGTCGCTCCCCCATCCATGCCCATGCACCCATTTATGCTCCTGAGTCTACGCAAACAGCCCCTCTCCCCATGCACCAGTCTTCTTGGCTTGAGAGCAGCATTGTACAAAATACATCTCCCACCCCAATCGCAGCACTGAGCATCATGTGTCGTTCTGTCCGGAAAGTCCTTGTTCAGGCCATTTCAGATTGCCCGAGATGGCATCCACCAAATAGTCTCTGAACACTGGAGTAGCTTCAGCCAAACCATATGCTCATTCCTCGGGCATCCAGGAGAGCAGAAAGAGAAATCCCTGGGACTGGTCTTTGGAAAATCCTAAATCCATCAGCATTAAGTCAAGGATCAATCTGTCCATCTCCCTGGTGATGTCAACCAATCACTATCTGAATCAGAGGCGTCAGCTGACCTGGGGCCTGGGGGCGGTGGGCCCCAGGGCGTAAGGGCGGGAGGTGGTTCTGGGGGGCGGGAGGCTCCGGAAAAAAGCGGGAAAAATTTGAATTTTTCCCGCTTTTTTTCCGCCGATTTTAAGCCTAGCAATGGTTTTTTTTCTAACTGTGTATGCTTTACCGGCACTTTAGTGAGTGTGCACCGCTCCCACGATGATTTTAAGCCTTCTCCCGGCCTTCTTCTCGCGCCTTCTTCTCGCGCAGCTTCTCCGTGCACCCCAGAAGCAATCTCCGTAGTTTGCGCATGCGCAAACCCACGGAGTCTCCAGGGACGTTCTGGGCATGCGCAAACTACTCCCTGGAGCGTCCCTGGAGATGCCGTGGGTTTGCGCATGCGCAAACTACGAAGATTGCACGGAGAAGCTGCGCGAGAAGAAGGCGCGAGAAGAAGGCCGGGAGAAGGCTTAAAATCGTCGTGGGAGCGGTGCACACTCACTAAAGTGCCGGTAAAGCATACACAGTAAAAAATACATAGTAAAAAAACCATTGCTAGAATTAAAAGCGGCTCGCAAACCGGGGGAAAAAGCGTCGTAAATCGGAGGGGAAACTAATTAGCATAATTTATGCTAATTCGTTTGGGGGCGTCGAGGGTGCCGCCCCCCATGCCAGATCGGCTGGCTACGCCTCTGATCTGAATGGCCATCTACTCCCACAGAATTCTGCCTCAGGAGGAGCTGTGTTCCATGCGCCGTCATTGACTGGCGCATTGATTCCACTGATTGCGCCTAGGACAGCTCCTCTGACTGAATGTGCTCCTTTTGGGGAACTGGACAGCCCTGTCCCTTCCAGGTTTTCGGAAGGCTTTAAAATGTACCTATTTTGCCTATTTTACCTGTACCATTCAACATCACAGTAATCCAAGTGTATGCCCCAACCACTGATGCCGAAGAAGATGAAGTTGACCGGTTCTATGAAGACCTACAACACCTTCTAGAACTAGCACCCAAAAAAGATGTCCTTTACATCATAGGAGACTGGAATGCTAAAGTAGGAAATCAAGAAATAAACGGAACAGGCAAGTTTGGCCTTGGAGCACAAAATGAAGCAGGGCAAAGGCTAACGGAGTTCTGTCAAGAGAACACGCTGGTCATAGCAAACACTCTTTTCCAACAACACAAGAGACGACTCTACACATGGACATCACCAGATGGTCAATACTGAAACCAGATAGATTATGTGCTTTGCAGCCAAAGATGGAGAAGCTCTATACAATCAGTAAAAACAAGACCTGGAGCTGACTGTGGCTCAGATCATGAGCTTCTTATTGCAAAATTCAGGCTTAAATTGAAGAATGTAGGGAACACCACTAGACCAGTCAGATATGACCTAAACCATATCCCTTATGAGTATACAGTGGAGGTGAAGAATAGATTTAGGGCATCAGACCTGGTAGACAGAGTGCCTGAAGAACTATGGACGGAGGTTCGTAACATTGTACAGGAGGCAGCAACTACAACCATCCCAAAGAAAAAGAAATACAAGAAAGCAAAGTGGCTGTCAGATGAGGCTTTACAAATAGCTGTGGAAAGAAGGAATGCGAAAAGCAAGGGTGAAAGGGAAAGATATAAACAACTGAATGCAGATTTCCAGAAAATAGCAAGGAGAGATAAGAAGTCCTTCTTAAATGAACAATGTAAGGAAATCGAGGAAAACAATAGAATGGGGAGGACTAGAGATCTCTTCAATAAAATTGGAGATATCAAGGGAACGTTTTGTGCAAAGATGGGCATGATAAAGGACAAAAAAGGCAGGGACCTAACAGAAGCAGAAGAGATTAAGAAGAGATGGCAAGAATACACAGAAGAACTATACAAGAAAGATCTTAATGTTCCTGATGACCACGCTGGTGTGGTCACTGACCCAGAGCCGGACATCCTAGAGAGTGAAGTCAAGTGGGCCTTAGGTAGCATTACTAACAACAAAGCTAGCGGAGATGATAATTTCCCAGCTGAGCTACTTAAAATCCTAAATGATGATGCTGTGAAAGTGCTGCACTCAATATGCCAACAAATTTGGAAAACTCAGCAGTGGCCAAAGGATTGGAAAAGGTCAGTTTACGTTCCAATTCCAAAGAAGGGCAGTGCCAAAGAGTGTTCAAACTACTGTACAATTGCACTCATTTCACATGCTAGCAAGGTTATGCTCAGAATCCTACAAGCTAGGCTTCAGCAGTACGTGGACCGAGAACTACCGGAAGTATAAGCTGGGTTTCGAAGAGGTAGAGGAACTAGAGATCAAATTGTCAACATGCACTGGATCATGGAGAAAGCACGAGAGTTCCAAAAAACCACCTACTTCTGCTTCATTGACTACGCAAAAGCCTTTGATTGTGTGGATCACAACAAACTGTGGCAAATTCTTAAAGAGATGGGGGTACCAGACCACCTTACCTGTCTCCTGAGAAACCTGTATGCGAGTCAAGAAGCAACAGTTTGGACCGGCCATGGAACAACTGATTGGTTCAAAATTGGGAAGGGAGTACGGCAAGGCTGTATATTGTCACCCTGCTTATTTAACTTATATGCAGAGTACATTATGAGAAATGCAGGGCTGAATGAATCGCAAGCCGGAATCAAGATTGCCGGGAGAAATATCAACAACCTCAGATATGCAGATGATACCACCCTAATGGCAGAAAGTGAAGAAGAACTAAAGAGCCTCTTGATGAGGGTGAAAGAGGAGAGTGCAAAAGTTGGCTTGAAACTCAACATTAATAAAACTAAGATCATGGCATCTGGTCCCATCAATTCCTGGCAAATAGAAGGGGCAGAAATGGAAGCAGTAACAGATTTTACTTTTTTGGGTTCCAAGATCACTGCAGACGGAGACAGCAACCATGAAATTAAAAGACGCTTACTCCTTGGAAGGAAAGCTATGGCAAACTTAGACAGCATAATAAAAAGCAGAGATATCACCATGCCAACAAAAGTTCGTATAGTCAGGGCGATGGTGTTCCCAGTAGCAATGTATGGTTGCGAGAGTTGGACCATAAGGAAGGCTGAGCGCCGAAGAATAGATGCTTTTGAACTGTGGTGCTGGAGAAGACTCCTGAGAGTCCTTTGGGCTGCTAGGAGATCAAATCAGTCAATCCTAAATCAAATCAACCCTGACTGTTCCCTGGAAGGACAGGTACTGAGGCTGAAGCTCAAATATTTTGGCCACCTAATGCGAAGAGAGGACTCTCTGGAGAAGACTCTGATGCTGGGAAAGATTGAAGGCAAAAGGAAAAGGGGAAGGCAAAGGATGAGATGGTTAGACAGCATCACCGATGCAACGAACATGAAAATGAGCGAACTCAGGAAGATAATGGAGGACAGGAAGGCCTGGCGGGATATGGTTCATGAGATCACGAGGGGTCGGACACGACTTAACGACTGAACAACAACAACAACAACAACAACAACAATTTTGCCTGGCACATGCTGTGTGATGTGGGGCAAGGGGGACGGGGAGGCTGCTGCTAAAGGTTTGTTCATCAGTGTTTTCCTGCCTTTGGTATTTCTCCTTGTTTGGGTGTGTTTTTAATGTGTTTTAAGAGACTTGTGTTTGATCGAACTTCAAATCTTGTGGTTAGCTGCCTTGGGGCCTTTGATAAAACATGGGATATAAATTAAAAAAAAATTTTTTTAGATATATATTTATATTTTATTAATATATTAAAACATAAAAACAATACATATTTCATAAAGTTATAGCAAGCACGAAGCAATACATCCTACTAGCATACTATTCACCATTTTCTACATATAATATCCAACTAAGCCAAAATAACACCCACATTCATAAATTTAAAAATTTAAGAATGAATTTAATTTAAAATATCTTACAAGTCAGAGAGAGGTTGCCAGAAGCAAAGCTTGTGAAAAGCCAATTGGGGAAGCTTATGCCAATATTTATTTGCTTGTTAATTCTTTTTTATAGCCTACCCTACTCTGTATCCCATGAGCGCAAAGTGGCTTACAGGATGCTTTCTACAAGCTAATAAGACGTTTCCCTTGCCTATATTAATGATGGTTGAGGTGCAAATGACCATGAAAGGTAGAATTTCTGTTTGATGTCTCCACAAGGCTGATTTACATGTCAACTGAGCATTTTGAGAAAAGAAAAGAGGACCATTGCATTGACAGATATATGAAGATTGACAAGACAATAGACAGTTGAGTTTGGGTGTGAGTCAATTACTTCTTGTCATGGTGACAGACAGGAAATACACATAAGCCTGAAGTTCGAACAGAATGTTGCCCTTTTCGTATGGAAGCTGCCATGCAGGGCCATAGAAGTCACAGGCATGTCTTGAGTCAAAGTGGCTCAGAGGCTCCTGTACAGGAATGGAGAGAGTGGAGATGAGGAGAAAGCCGAAGCTGGGCAGAGGACGGAGGGCAGACTGGAGTGGCCAGACAAAGTGACCAAGAGAGGAAGGAAGAACAATGGAGAAGTGACCAGATTGGCTAAAGCAGAAACAAAAACAGGAGACAGCAGTAGCGTGAAATAGGAAGAGAAGGAACCAGGAGCCAACAGAGGTGGAGGAACAATCCCTCTTCTTATAGTACACCTTCTGAAATGTCCCTGTGCATCGCTCTGTTTTGCTCATCATCATCAAGGCAGATCTGCTCTTGGGCATCGATTGCCTATCTCCTTTATCACCTGGTCACACAACAATATTATAGCTGACATAAAAGATCTCTCAGTCTAAAAAAAAAGAATATTTCCCCATATATTATATTCCCCCCATAATAATCCAGACAATTCCTTATCAACTATAAAAGTTATAATGGTGAAATATTTGGGGTTAATCTTTGTTTAAGTCTATTCCAGACTTTTAACATTGATGATGAGATAAAGACATTGTGACCATGTTTTGCCCTTCTTTCTTTTTTATGTACCCAAGGTATTGTGCAGTGCAATTCTATGCATGCCCATTTGGAAGTAAGGTGCAGTGAGGTCATATGATGGATGCTTTAGTGTATTTATTGAGATAACCTGTTCCAAAAGATAAGGCAGATTTTAAAACAGCGCCAGCACTATTGTTGTTGTTGTTGTTGTTCAGTCGTTAAGTCGTGTCCGACCCTTCGTGATCCCATGAACCATATCCTGCCAGGCCTTCCTGTCCTCCACTATCTTCCTGAGTTCGCTCATTTTCATGTTTGTTGCATCGGTGATGCTGTCTAACCATCTCATCCTTGGCCTTCCCCTTCTCCTTTTGCCTTCAATCTTTCCCAGCATCAGAGTCTTCTCCAGAGAGTCCTCTCTTCGCATTAGGTGGCCAAAATATTTGAGTTTCAGCCTTAGTACCTGTCCTTCCAGGGAACAGTCAGGCTTGATTTCATTTAGAATTGACTGATTTGATCTCCTAGCAGTCCAAGGGACTCTCAGGAGTCTTCTCCAGCACCACAGTTCGAAAGCATCTATTCTTCGGCGCTCAGCCTTCCTTATGGTCCAACTCTCGCAACCATACATTGCTACTGGGAACACCATCGCCCTGACTATACGAACTTTTGTTGGCATGGTGATATCTCTGCTTTTTATTATGCTGTCTAAGTTTGCCATATCTTTCCTTCCAAGGAGTAAGCGTCTTTTAATTTCATGGTTGCTGTCTCCGTCTGCAGTGATCTCGGAACCCAAACAAGTTTTTGACCACATCCAGCTTGCCTTGATTCATAGACTATACCATGAAAATATTACAACTTGCTGTGCCCCATGCTCCCATCCCCACCCTTGCTCATGTGATCTTACTTTATCAGGAGCTTTCCTTGACATCTACAGGGTATGATTCACTTCCCACTGTTGGCTAGAGTGATTGCACCCATTCACCCCCAAGTCTTCTCCCCCCCCCTCCCCCATGTTCTAGAAACCTATATCAGGACCTAATGTTGACGGTAGTTACTTTTCCTTGGAACTGCAACGGGGTGATTCATCTTCCTCTAGACTGGTTGGAGCTATTTCATCTTCAGTTCTTAATATTTCAGGAATTCCATAGCTGGAGTGCCCTTGCCTAAGGGCTAGACCACATTTGCTACAATTGCACTTTTAGGGTAAAATGGTTCCTTTGTAGCAGTGATTTCCATCAGGAACACAAACACAGTGCAGAGAGTTCCAGGGTTTAAACCCCCCCCCCCCCAATGCTGTGGTCTCAACCAAAGCCAATGCCTCGCTGTGAATTTAAGCCTGAAACTATGTGCTGCTGACACATTTAGCATCAATATGTAGTTTGGCCTTAATTAAATGTATGCATGGTGTGAAGAAAGTGGATAGAGAAGCTCTCTCGCTCTCCCTCTCTCCACTCCCCCCATCTCTCTCATAATACTAAAATATCCAGTTGGCACGAGACTGAGAACAGAGAAAATGAAGAACTTTTCACACAACACATAATAATTAATGTATGGAAATATTTGTTGCAAGAGGTGATGCTGTGGCTTTTAAAGGAGCTTCAGCAAATGTCTGGTCTGTCACTCAGTGGCTCATATCATATGCACAACAGCTAAATAGAGATGGTTCAACAGACGTGTATCTCTGAATACTGGTTGCTGGAGCAAGGGACAAACAGTGGTTGCCTATGGCTTTCTAGCACCATCTGGCCAATTCCTGTTGGATGCTGTGTACTGGATATGGAGCCTTGGTCTGATCCAGCAGGGCTCTTATGTTCTTGTGCTAAAGAGCTCTGGTCATTCAGAGGCACATGACGATCGAGTTTGACATATGTCCCATTACAACTTGTTTCGACGGTGTTATTGGGGTTGGTTGCTCTTCGATAATGACGGTAATTATGAAACAAGTCACACAATGGCCATCTTCCACTTTCTATACAACATTAACCTGATTCATTGCAGACTAGAAGGGGTGCTTAGTATCACTTGTAAAAGTCCCCCAACAAAAACAAAATGATGGTATCGCATATATTGGTCTTTTGACTCGTTAAGTCACTTCCTGTTGTCTCCTCCTCCCCTCTCAGCTTACAAGTCTGAAACTGATGCATAATTTTACAATTGTTGCAGGGATCTAAAGCTGGATAATGTGCTGCTGGATCACGATGGGCACTGCAAGTTGGCAGACTTTGGAATGTGCAAAGAAGGAATCCACGATGGGATCACCACGGCAACGTTCTGTGGAACACCCGACTATATCGCCCCAGAGGTACAGGGAAGATTTTTAATAGTGTTGATCCTCAGCTTTCTCTTAGTGCTTCTGAAAACCTTGAATGTCCTATCACAGTGGTTCTTAAACGTTTTAGCACTGGGACCCACTTTTTAAAATGACACTCTATCGGGACCCACCTAGCTTTACGAGACTTTTTTTAAAAGGTGATCTAGAAAGAAATAATATATTTATGTATTTATTTACAAGTAATATTTTTTTTATTTATTTGCAAAAAACCTAAATCCATTTCTCGTAATGAGGCAGCCCTAATTAATAGCCTCAAGGCTTGAGGGGCCCCACTACCTGTCATTGACAGACTTGGTAAAAACACACACCAGAAAAAAGACGCTCAAACATTTATCTTCCTATATTTACACAAGCTTGCAAACTGCAGGAGCTCAGCTCCTTGCAAACTGCAAGGCGCGAACTTCAAGGACTGCAGTTTGCAAGCTCAGCTGTTTGCAGGGCAATTAGCAGCTAGCTGATTTTTGAATACCCTCAGGACTTGAGGCAATTAGGGACCCACCAGAGATCAGGTCGCGACCCACCAAGTGGGTCCCGACCCACAGTTTGAGAAACACTGTCCTATCAAATTGGTGTGCTTAGTGGAACAGACTAGCTAGGTAGGTTGGGGAATCTGCTTGGCCTTGGTGGTGGTACAATAAACTATGCAAAATAAGCAAATACGTGTATACATTACATTACTCACCTTAAACTTAGCATTTAGTTAATGCTAGCATTCCAAGTTTTCATGGTAAAACATGTGTGAATATGTTTGCACGGAGTTTCAGCAGTTGTGTCTTCCAGTGATCCTCTTCTGTATGCAGTAGGGACATTTTTCAAGTGGGACAGCTGTTCTGCATGTCCAGTACTGTCCAGGATACTGCAAGCACATCACCATTTCACATGAGTAATGAAGGGTTTGTTTTTCACACATGCAAGGAAAGTGCACAACATGTGCCATTGCAAGGCAGTGCAGATAGCCAACCTTCCCCCGCCGACCAACTCTTTCCATCTCAATTCAGGGATAGGTGTGTATCCATATCAAAGTATGCAATGCTCTGTTCTTTACAGGTATTATCAGTTCACATTTCAGAATCTACAGAGTCTTCAAATTATGTCCCTTCTACAGACAGGCTCACACCTTCAGCTTGCTTTTTCCTACTTGAAGCAGGCTCACACATTGCATCTCTTGAGTTTTCAATATTTGACCTGCAGCTAAATGTGTGAACTTACATTGAAAAAAAAAATGCTCTGGTTGAGCTGACATAAGATGCTGTGAATAATATCGTCATGTCTATGGCGATTGAACTGTGATGTCTCATTCACTCATTCTAGTAAGTCATCACTTGATCTGGCAATTGTCAAAGGATGGCAGACAAATGTGAACCACTCCTTGATTATGCTGTGATTGTGTGGACCAGCAACATTGGATTGCATCCGAGGTGATTAAAAAAAAAAAACACCTGTCTGTAGTGTGGGATCCGCCAATCTCTTTCCCGTGTGCCAGTCATTATCTGACCATGTTGCAATCATTAAGTCACATTCATTGATTTCAGATTTTGCAGGAGATACCCTATGGTCCTGATGTTGACTGGTGGGCAATGGGAGTGCTGCTGTACGAGATGCTCTGTGGCCATGCGCCCTTTGAGGCTGAAAATGAGGATGACCTCTTTGAAGCCATCCTCAATGATGAAATTGTCTACCCGACTTGGCTCCCTGAAGACGCAGTGACAATCCTGAAAGCTGTACGTATACCCTTGAGTTTTGTATGTTTGTTCCTTGTTTGCATCACCTTCCTCTGGTTTGATATGTTTCACGAGAGAGAGAGAGAGAGAGAGAGAGAGAGAGAGAGAGAGAGAGAGAGAGAGAGAGAGAGAGCGCAGATGGGACGAACTGAAAAGAGACTGGCTAGTCCATCTTGCCATACTAGATCAGAATCAATTAAAATCAAGACTTAGGTTCACATGACTGTTCCCTCAATTACATGGAAACACTGTGTCATGCCTCCCTCCTCATCCTATGGGGCAGCTCAGTGTCCAAGGGGTTCTGAAAGGCCGTGGGCATTGTGCAAATGAGCGAGCAAAGTTGTCAAGCAACGCAGAGTTACTGATCAACGAAAAAGAGCATGGCAGAGGCCTCCCTGCAAGGTTGCATCACCCTTGTCCTTGGGTGGTGGTTGCTTCTACGCAGACAGCTCCATGCTCCAGCTATGTCAGGTGACTCCATGCTCCAGCTGTGTCAGGTGGCTCCATGCTCCAGCTGTGTCAGGTGGCTTCATGCTCCAGCTGTGTCAGGTGACTCCATGCTCCAGCTGTGTCAGGTGGCTCCATGCTCCAGCTGTGTCAGGTGGCTCCATGCTCCAGCTGTGTCAGGTGGCTCCATGCTCCAGCTGTGTCAGGTGGCTCCATGCTCCAGCTGTATTTTTTAAGCAAAAATATTAAGTGATCTATATATTTTAGAAGATAGATAGCATGGCCGCATGATAGAAAACAGGCAGGAATGAGGGTGCCTGTGTGAAGGGGACAGTGTTGGTGCCAGCTTGCCAGGGGCCCTAGAGAAAAGCTGTGCACTGGTGGGCCCCACACGGTGCCGCTTGATGGCGTATTAGGTGCTACCACTGCTGTGGTACTGAGGGTTCAAGAGTCAGCCTGGCTAGGTGGGCCCTCTGATGCCACCTCTGGGTGGTGTGTGGTGTGATGTGTGTGTGTGTGTGTGTGTGTGTGTGTGTGTGTGTTCTAATGATGGCTTAGGTCAGTGTTGGCAAACCACTTGGCAAGTGTTGGCTTGGTGTGTCAAATTTTTTGAAAATGCCTAACTTGACTCTGCTGGTGTGTCGTCCCATTCCCCCCCCCCCCGAACTTTTAATAGTACTTTGACTATTGCTACTTTTAATAGTAATTTTGAGTTGACCTGAACTGAATACTATAGAACACATTGCATTTTATTTAACATTAATTATAGTGACTTTTTTGTTGCTGAGTTTTAGTAATTTGAAAGAGGTCCGCCAAAATCCCTGCCCTAAATGTTCAAGACAAGCCTATAAAACATTTGCAAAAATGTAAGGTGTGTCAGGGCCCTGGGGGAAACAATGGCGTGTCACCCAAAATGACCTCACGTGTCACCTGTGACACGCGTGTCATAGGTTCGCCATCACAGGCTTAGGTAAATGTGTAGCCCACTGCACTTAGCCCAAAGGCCTGTGACATGAAATACTGTACCTGTTTAAACCAGTCCATTACAATTAGATTAAGCAAATAGGAGTCTGAAGCTAAAATTAAAATGCAGCCCCTCTACCAATTTAGCCCCAGCCCTGAACACATGGGTGCCCTGCTTTTCCACAAATGAAATTTATAAAACTGTCAGTGTGTATACACACACACACACACACACACACACACACACACACACACACACACACACACACACACTTTAAGCACATTTTCTTAGCAGTTGTTTTGGCTATTTAAGCAACACCCCTCCTGAGGGGGACCTGAACAAACTGGCCTTTGGAAGTCAGTGAGAGATTTCAGTTCAGCAGAAGTCAGTTCTCCGTACTGTATACGCTGCTGATGTCCTAAGTTAAAGGGAGTTTGATTGCGTATTTATTACCAGCAAAAGACAGCAGAAAGAGATCAAGTCAGTCTGAGGTTTGCAGAAACAGGACAGAGTTTTCACTGACTCACAAGGGGCAAAGTACCTGCTCTGCTGGGTAACCACATGGCTGGCTCTGGCTGCTTCTGACGCAGCTTGAATGTCACCACTGAGTTCATTTCCTGGACCTCTGGGATCTCAACAGCGGTCAGGCTGCCGCAGTTACTCTGATGAATCTAGGAATTCCACAAATACTATTTGGGCAACAGAGGGCTCTTTCTGCCATTGCACAGCAGCTACCTCTCTCTCTCTCTCTCTCTCTCTCTCTCTCTCTCTCTCTCTCTCTCTCTCTCTCATATACACTGTGTATATATATATAATTTCCATAAGAGAGACTCCCATGAGAGAGGTGGTATCTCTATGCATCATTATATGCACCATTATGCTGCACGTCATGATAGAGGAACATGGGAAGAAGCTGCCTTCTACCGAGTCTGGCGTCGGTCCACCATCTCACTCAGTACTGTCAACACAGACTGGCAGTGGCTCTCCAGGGTTTCAGAAAGGAGGTTTTCTGCAGGTGCTCCACCACTGATCTCTGGCCCCATCCCTGATTAGAGCATGATGGTACAGCCTGTACATCATTGCCTTTGCACGTACAGGCTTATAAAAGCAGGAGAGAACTTTGCCACAGATTTAATCAGTTAATAATAGTTCTTTTTCCCCAGGGCACTATAGGGCACTATAGTTCTTTGTTACAGCTGGGGAGCCTAGGGATCTTCAACAGAGCGTTCTCAGCACCAGTTGCCAGTCACGGAGGTCATTCCCTTACCCTGGAACAAGTCTCTGCTGCCCGAGTGGGTCTCCTTGGATCTGCACCAGCCATTTTGCTGGTGCAGAACTCAGGAGAGTAAGGGAGAGGGAATAGGGATAGGATCCTGGAGCATGCCAGTGCCACCGTGATCCAGCTCTCCCTCCCCATTCCGCCTCCCCCCTGACCCCCTCCCTGCTCAGACACTCCCCCATTCCTCTCCCTCCCACTGCCCTTGCTGGCGTACCTGCACTCCTGCAAGAAGCCAGTAGCAGCAGCGGGTCACCAACAACGTCGCTGTTTGTGGCGGCGGTTCCAAAATGGCCACCAACGGTGCACTGCACATGCTGCTGTATCACCATTTACAACAGCGGAACCTCTGTTCCGCTGTCCTTAACTCTTAGCTACGATTGGGCTGTTGGATAAATTACATCAACAGTTTTGCATATTTTTGGTTTATTTTGCAGAATTGCATGCCTATGTCAAACTTATCTTTGCAGCCACAAAGGCTAGAGACAGCAAAGGGAAATCTACCTGACTTCCTGATTTTTTTCCCCAGTCTCTGAATCACCCAAGAAGGGTAAAGAGAAGGGAAATGCCATGGGTGGCCCAGTGACCTCACTGGCCTCGCCTGCTTCAACAATAAAATCCGCCCGTCTGGATGTGACTAGCAGTAATGATGATCTACAACAATCTCTGATGGCCAGCACAGTTCTGATAAGGCTCAAATATTTGCATTCCCCAGCGACACACACTCGCATGTGTGTACACATCCTGTCCCAGTGATGTAGACTTGAGTCTATTGACTTGGACTCGAGTCGGACTCAAGTCGCGTTAATGACTTGACTCGGACTTGACTCGAGACTTGGAGCCTTTTACGACAAGTCGAATTTTATTCAGGTTTAAACCTGTTTTCCCCATTAAATAGATAGGTGACCCCTGACATCAGTCTGCATCTCTTCCTTGCAGCTCTCAGTAATGACTAGTTGCAACAGTTGTGACAACTTTGGGCTCAGCATTTTCTTGCATGTGGCAACCAACGAAGTGGCATAAGGGGTGGGGAAACATTTGCAAGTGATGCCATCCTCACGTCATGTGTAGGTTTCAACTAGACACTTCGAAGAGATAAACACATGTGGACCAGTGATGGCCATCGTGCTTTACGGATGGGGAGCTGAGACTAAGGGGCAGGTGTGGTTCAGAGGTAATGTCAGCACGTGGTTTGGTGTTAGGTGCGCCCAACCCTCAGGCTTGTGTGCTCAATGCTCCCCTGCTCCTCCCACAAGAGAATTCCTTTCCTCTTTCTGGTTTCTGGCAAATGACCCCAGCCACGGATGGGCTTCGGCCTTGGAGGCACTGATGATGTCAAATCTATCTCAGCCATAGATTCATATACCGTATTGACCTGAGTATAAGACTCACTTTTTCCCCCTAAATCAAGTCTTTAAAGTAGGGGAGAGGGCAGGGCAAACCATATTTTGCGGATACCAATTCATTCTGGCTGCAGGTGAAGGAATCGCACATTTTAATGTTTCCCTGCAGACAACAGCAAGGTGTGAAGTGAGCGACAACCTTTTCAACCTGAGATGCTCAGTTGTTTTCACTTGGAGTTCTTTTCGTATGGGGGAGCATTCAAAGATGGAATCCTCCCCCCCCCACCTGAAATGGCATCGTATCCATCCGCCCATCTCGAGAATCTACTGCCTCATTCTATAATCTACCTATATAATGTGTAGTCCGAGCTTAATAAGAAACCATTTCCCAGAGTGGCTGTGAAGACAAACTTATTTTCCCAGAGTAGCTGTGAAGACAAATTTATTTTCTGTATATACAGAACATAAAAATTAAAATAATAAAGCACTTTGACATGACAAATGCTGTGCAAATTATAGTAATACCTTGTTAGGGTGAAAATAGCAAAAGAGAGAATTTCAGCTTTCAGCAGTGTACAACGTGCCTATTGTTTACTCACCACACTCAAAAACAATGCACTACCCTTCCCCCAGGAGCTGAGGGCCGTGCTTTGGCCAACTCCTTTTTTTTTTTCCTCACAGCAACCCTATGAGGTAGATTAGGCTGGGAGATAGCAATTAGTCCAAGGTCACCCAGTTAGCATCATCATTCATGGACATGGTTGAGTAGAAATTTGAATTGAATTTGAATTGAATTGAGTCCAGCACTCAATTCACTGCACCATCCACCATCTGTTCTCCAACCACTAACAAATGTACAAGGAAGAGCAATTTCCTCCCTCCCCTCTCTTTTTTTTTTTTTTGCCTTACTCGCATAATAATCAGATGAAATTGCTTAGAGAACATTCAGCCTCTAGTCGAAAAGCTCAGGGAAGGAAGTCTTAATTAGAGTAATTGCTCTGTTTAAATAACTATTCCTCCTTTGTTTAAGAGCAAATGAATGTTTGAGAAAACCACTTTTTCTTTCTTTGGTGCTAATTCCAATCCTGTTCTTTCAGGTCATTCATTTAATGAGTCTCACTGTTGGGTACCTCCTGGGTTTTTTTTTTAAGAAAGTATTTACTTACAAGGACAGTTAGTTTGTAGGTCCTTGCTCATCTTGTCCATCATCACACTGTTGTGTTTGTTGTTGAAACTTACTGTGCTTTTGCTAATTAAAACAAGGAAACTGGCCTTTTCCCCCTTTGCAAAATCTTTGCAAGACACCATGCACCTTCAAAGCAATTCTGTTTTTTCAGGGCACAGAAGCACAGCAGAGTCAGATCTCAACAAGCCTCTGAGAGCCAATCCACTGTTGTGACACTCACGGCCTCAGAATTCATTAGTTATTATAAAGCCGGAACAGGATGGGGCGGGGCGGGGCGGAACAGGACAGGACTCCTAAATACATATAAGTTGAATTTGGTTTAAACATACAGTACATACTTGGGCTGTAATCTTGTGCACACTCTCTTGGAAGCAATCTCCATTGAATTCAGTGGGTTTACTGCTGAGTAGACACACCAAGTGTTAGGCTACAGTCCTGTGCACGCTTACCTGGAAGTTAGCCTCACTCAACTTAATAATGGGACTTACATCTGAGTAGCCACTCATAGCCACTCATAGGTCTTAAATAACATGAATAAAATTCAGTTACATTTTAGTAGCATCCCAAAATGCTCCCAGTGCTGAATAATATCTGTTCTCTCAAGTGCCTTTTTACTCATTGACCTTTTGCCACTCCTGCGTTCATTATTGCGGCACGCATGCAAATGACTGCACTGCAGTTTTGAACACAGGAAATCTAGTTTTGAAAATGTCACAATAGCCACAGCCACAAGAGACTCTTCAAGCAGCAAATGCATCCTCTCTCAAGAACCACTTCTCTTGTAGCTTTCTCAGAACAAACCGTGGAGGAAACTCCTTTGCAGTGTGAACCTTGCTTTATTTTTCTAGCTGCCCAAATAAAAGAAGACACTTTCATTCCCTTCCCTTCTGGCAATCTTGACATCTTTCTTGGTCACATAGTAGTGCTTCTGCCCTACACTGCAAGTGCAGAAACTTAGCAAACAATAGCCCAGGTGATGCATTAGCTGGCATCTGGCAGCCTGTATTCTGCTGCTCCACGTGGCCAGTGCTTGGTGGGATTGGACTGGCAATCATTCTTTTAATGATTTAGGGCGCAATCCAGTCGTATTGTAGGGCGGCGGAGTGAGCGTTCCACCACCCTAAGCCATCGCGAAAGTGCCGTAAAGCACTTTTGCGACGACTCACGAGCAGGGAAGGCCTGCGCAAGGCCAGCCTTCCCTGCTCCGCCGCCTGGACCGTCTCCCGCCCGCTGCCAGACCCAAGTAAAGATACAGCGGAGGGGGGGGCGGTTTGGGAGCAAACGGAGGGCGGCCATAGGCCCAGCCGCTCCGGGAGAGGGTGGGGATCGACCTCGGCCAAATCCTGTCCCCCGCCGGGCGGCTGAGCCATTACACGGCCTCCTCCGACTTCCGCCAGCAAAATAGCTGGCAGAATTCTGAGGAGGCCAATCAGCTCCAGCGCCCTTTACACTCGGGGAAAGGGACGAGCGTCCCCTTCCCCGAGGAGACTTTCCGCCATGGGGGAAGCTGCCTGCGGCAGAGCACGGGATCCGGCGGGTGGCCTCGGCCGCCTGGCTGATCCTTAAGCAGGATTGGGCTGCCCAGGTGTGATTTAGAATGCAATCATTCTTTTAAATGATTAAAATGATTTTAGGCTGCAACAGGGGTCAGGCTCTAGGCCAGCGGTTCTCGAACTTTACGGTCTCCTCCAGGGCCCTCTTAAAAGAAGTCTCGGGGAACCCCATCAGCACACGTGCAGAGCAGGAATGTGCGGTCAGGGGAGGCAGAACCACCCCTGTCGTACTCCAGAGAAAATAGCCGCAGCCTCCCTCTGAGTCAGAAAGCTGGTGGCGCACGTGCACAATCACAGACCTTTGTCTCCTAGACTTTCTCATTCTCCTAATTTTCTTGCACATCTTTTGCTACAAAATGCAGAGCATGTGGTTTTGGCTTTGGGTCTTTCAGCTGCGGTTTAGGAAAATGCCTTGTTGGAACAACATTCGCAGCCCAAAACACCAATGACTGGCTGACAGCAGTTTTCATAAAAGAGGCTTTATTCCTGCAGCTATTTTTATAGGCCTACGTGCATCTCTCTCTCTCTCTCTCTCTCTCTCTCTCTCTCTCTCTCTCTCTCTCTCTCTCACACACACACACACACACACACACACATATTGTAGAAACCAAGGATATATCCATACGGAACTAGAAGTGTTGGTGTGTGCTTTGATGGGCACATGGCATTCATATGCTTGCCCAAGCTGATGGCACCTGGCCTAGATGCCTTTAAAAGGGGTTTGGACAGATTCATGGAGGAAAAGACCATCACAGGTTACAAGCCATAAGCAACCTCCTGGTTTTAGAAGTAGGTTCTCTCTGTGCCAGATGCAAGGGAGTGACCACAGGAAACAGGTTATCTTGTTGTCTTGTGCTCCGTGAGGCATCTGGTGGGGCCACTGTGTGACACAGGAAGCTGGACTAGATGGGCTTTTGGCCTGATCCAGCAGGGCTCTTCTTATGTTCTTATGTTCTTAAGCTGCCTCATTCATTTTTGGAGAGAGGAACTCTGTGCACCCGAGTAATGAGTGCAACAGTCAAACCAGACATGATACTTCCACTTCCATGTTTGGTCTTCTTAAGGACACGCGAAATGGCCTGAAACTGCAGCTTGGGTTGGGGGTACAGCCGGGGCATCAGTACTTTGCCCCTGCTGCAGTTCTCATCCCTTTTGCAGCCCCCCCCCACATGCTGTTTTTTAATTGCTCTCAGTGGAAGCTTTTTATCAGTTAAAAATAGCGTTCAAGGGGACCTCCGACCACCCTTCCCACCCACCGTTTCCTTACGTAGAACCAAACATGAAAGTGGCAGTAATGCGTTGAGGGTCACATCTAGTTTGCCCACAAGAGGGGTCACCTCTGTTGAAATGAACGGGACGTTGCCTGTAGGAGGCGATAGAGGCCAGTACACATGCAGGCGGAAGTTAATAGAAGTCCCTACCGCAAGATGAGGCAAGGGCTTCTTGCTTCACAGCAAGCGTTTCCCAAACTGTGGGTCGGGACCCATGGGGGGGTCGCGCCCCCATTTCTGATGGGTCACGAGCAGAGCCTCCAATGAAAACACGGAAAGATCAGATAAGTAACTGCCTCAAGCCCTGAGGCAATTCAAAACTCACATAGCTACTAATGCCCTGCAAAGAGCTGAGCTCCTGCAGTTTGCAAGCTTGTGTAAGTATAGGGAGATAAATGTTTGCGCGTCTTTTTTTCTGGTGCGGTTTTTTCCAAAGTCCGTTAATGACAGGTAGTGGGGGCAGGTGAAGGCTGGGTCAGATAACTAAGCCCCTCAAGCCTTGAGGCTATTCATAGGGCTGCCTCATTACGACAGAGTGTTGTTTTAAAAAGTGGGTCCCAGTGTTAACACGTTTGGGAACCACTGCTTTTTAGAGGATTAGATAACTTTATTTAGCCATGGGATTAGGTGGCACCTCAATGTTCAGAAGCTGTGTACCTCTGAGCGTCAGATGCCAGGACAAAGAGGGGTGACTCCCACTGGCCCTGCTTGTGAGCCTTCTAAGGTGTCTAGCTGCCCACTGTTGGGGACAAAACACTTGAATGGGTTTTACGGTGCCGCACCCCCTCCAGCAACGCCACTGGGAGGGGCCACTACAGAGAAAGCCCTCCCACGTATTGCTACCAGTCAAGCTTCAGAAAGCAGAACAGTGCATGGGAAGGCCTTCAGAGCAGATCCTAAGGGAAGGGAAGGATATGTGTGGTTTTTTTTCCTGCATACATTCACAGTTTAAACAAACCTACACTATAAGTTTAAAGCAGTTTAACTTCCATGTAAAAAAGGTAAAGGTGACCCCTGACAATTAAGTCTAGTCGTGTCCGACTCTAGGGTGTGGTGCTCATCTCCATTTCAAAGCCGAAGAGCCAGCGTTGTCCGAAGACGCCTCCGTGGTCATTTGGCCGGCATGACTCTCCTTGCCGCAGCGCATAGCATGCGGCTAGAACACGGAGCGCTGTTTACCTTCCTGCAAGCGGTACCTATTTATCTACTCGCATTGACATGCTTTGGAACTGCTAGGTTGGCAGGAGCTGGCCAAGCCACGAGCGCTCACCCCGTCGCGGAAATCGAACTGCCGACCTTTCGATCAATAGCTTATGGTTCAGCGGTTTAACCTGCTGCGCTACCCGCTGGCCACTAACTTCCATGGTTCCCCTACAAACCCTGAAAATATTTCATGAATTTCCACCTTGGGAGCCACAACCTAGAAGGAGGTGCTAAAGAGCACTTCCACAGAAGTCCTAGGCACCATAAATACTATGGTGTGTGTGTGTGTGTGTGTGTGTGTGTGTGTGTGTGTGTGTGTGTGTGTGCGCGCGCGCGCGCGCGCGTGTGCGTGTGTAATGTGCTTTGTATTGTTGCATTTTACTTACTTTAATTGTTAACTGCTTTGATTGTTTTTAGAAAGGTGGTACTATAAAAATATAATTGTTCCCAGGAACAAGTGGGGACAGTTAAACTATCATGGGGTCAGCCCTCCTGGGCCCGCACATGTCCTGCCTCTCCTGGCTCACCATTGCCTAACCACATGGGGGCCAGTTCAGGCAAACTGCCCCTGTACAGTTAGAGGACCATGCAATAGAAAGGGAGGAGGCATGCACACACAACCCCCCCCCATGTGTTTTTATGGGACCAGAAGATAAAGGGCCAAATCCTACCCAACTTTCCAGCACCGATGTAGCCGCAATGCAGACTCGAGGTAAAGGAATAAATGTTCGCTTACATTGAGGAGGCTTCCATGACTGTCCCCCCACCGCAGGATGCAGCACACGCCCCATTGGCACGGCTGCATTGGTACTGGAAAGTTGAAAGTTTGGCCCATATTGTCTGAACATGGTTCAACAGTAGCTCAGTTTCGAGCATGTTGATTCTGATGCTTAAATGTTGCGTGAATGCCAACAAAAACTGGCAACATGTGGCTGAGAACATCACCTTGCTTTTCTCTGTTTATTTCTTGCAGTTCATGACAAAGAATCCCAAAATGCGCCTTGGCAGTAGTGCCTTGGGTGGGGAGAGAGTGATCCTCCTGCACCCGTATTTTAAGGACTTGGATTGGGATCTGCTGAACCAGCGCCAGATTGAGCCTCCTTTCCGGCCTCGCATTGTGAGTGTTTAGAATTACTTGAAATGTTTCTTTTTGTGCACACACAATCCACAGCCGGCTGTGAAACCATTTGTGAATCCCAGGATGTACATATGTGTTTTTCAATAAGGTCTTAACTTAAGGGCCAAACTAGACATGATTATTTATAAGTACATCATTGGCCTTACTATGTTCACTTTTCCTTACATAAACAGCCATGTGTGTGATGATCTGGACTGCGACTGTGGTGGTGATGGGATCTTTAAGCCAACTCCTGCTGTAGTCTAAATCTGAATTGGGCCTCCCAATGTTTGCTATTTCCATAAGAAAAAGAAAGCTTGTCAGGCAAGGCCAGTGATGGGATTGAGGTCACATCTAGTTTGCAACGGTGATATACCTGGTCCTGAAAGAGTAAAGGACTCAAGTCTGTAGTGTTCGAACCAGCAGCCAGATCTCACCACTCGTGGAAACAGGATAAACAAAACGCTGCTCTGCATTTTGTTTTGGGGGTTTTAATAGAAAAGCAGCCTAAAAATATCTTCAATAAATACATATCCAAGTGTTCTTGATTTTATTTATTCATATAGGGCCATCTGTATGCATGGCGCTTTCTACATGGAGTAAAAAATTGTGTACATTTTTTTCCAACTCTCCATTTTCTAGCCACACTTTTCACGGCTGATTCAAGATACAACATTTATGCCAGTCTGTCCTTGTCCTTTGTAACGCAAGAGAGAAACATTCATTTCCACCAAGAAAAACTCAAATGTTTACCATTTTCGCCACTGTACTGGTATCATCATTTCTTCTGTGATTTTTCTAAAGGTCCAGCAGTTGCCTGGTGCTCTGTAGAGCTTCAGAGAGCACTTGTAAAGTTTCTAGTTTTGGGGTTTGATTTTTTGCTACAACAGAATGTTGATCTCCTGTACCTGGCTAATCTCAGTTGCAGGATGTTGGTTTTTTCTGAGGGAGCATTCGGCAAACCGAACTTGGTCTGTTATATTGGCCGCAGGCCTCCCTCTCGCACAACACCAGAACCAGGGGACATGCACTAAAATTGAGTGGAGGGAGAGTTAGAACAGACAAAAGAAAATATTTCTTTACCCAGTGTGTAATTCATCTGTGGAACTCCTTGCCACAGGATGTGGTGATGGCACCTGGCCTAGATGCCTTTAAAAGGGGTTTGGACAGATTCATGGAGGAAAAGACCATCACAGCTTACAAGCCATAAGCAACCTCCTGGTTTTAGAAGTGGGTTTTCTCTGTGCCAGGTGCAAGGGAGTGGCAGCAGGAAACAGGTTATCTTGTTGGCTGTGTGCTCCCTGAGGCATCTGGTGGGGCCACTGTGGGATACAGGAAGCTGGACTAGATGGGCCTTTGGCCTTTGATCCAGCAGGGCTCTTCTTATGTTCTTATGTTCTTATTTTATTAGGCAATTTCAGATTTTCTGTTGACAAAGGAGGAGCATGAAAATTCAGCTGGCTGGAGCCAAGGTGTACAATAAATCTGGAGCCCAGAAGCCAAAAAAATGGGCAATTTACCAGATGCACCCAGGCAATGATGCTTTTTCACACCTGTGAATATTTTTAAGGCAAGGCTTATTGTTTCACAGGAAACTGAGGGCTAAACTGTAGAGTTTGTTATAATTATTGCACTGTTAAGAGAAGCATGCTTAACGCTGGAACCGTCTCCTATCACAAAGAGCAGCTAGGGAGGAAGGGAGATTTGAGACCACTGGAGAAAAGGGTTAACACTTTCGGGAACCCCCCCCCCCCAAACAGCACCTGAGAGTGACACATAACAGATTTTGAATTCCAGGAAGGTTCAGATTCTGAAAGGTTCTAGAATATGCTTTTCACTTAGCTGTGTGAAACCAACATGAATCAATCTAGATAACTGTGGTGTGGAAAAACAAAGAAGGCAATCAAGGCACCTAATACATGTTTTATGTTTGTGTCTGACAGAAGTCAAAAGAAGACGTGAGCAATTTTGATCCTGAGTTCTTAAAGGAAGAGCCGCTCTTAACCCCCATTGAAGACAAGATCCTTTCTATGATCAGTCAAGACGAATTTAGAAACTTTTCTTATACAGACCCAGAATTAGAATCCTAGCTATATCTAGGGGAAGAAGTGCAACCAGGTGTGGAAGAACTGTATTTTAGGATTTCCTAGAAATTGGAATGTCCAACAGAGACAGCTATATATTACACACATCAAGAGACAGAGGAGCACCATTAATTTAATACGGAAGCAGAGGGTCTGTCTCGGACATTTTGAAGCATCAAGACCAAATATTTATAGCCAGGCAACGAATCTACTTCTGTACATGGATGATGCGGAAAGAAGAATGAATTTGAGCTTATTGGCTCAGTACAGTTCCTGGAAGTTAAATTTTGTGAATCTGAGGAGTTGCTGGAAGGACGAAATCAGCCCTCAGCCAACCACACTGGTCTTCGTGCATGACATCTCTTGAAATCCCCTTTTGGAAACAGGGGAGCAAAACAGGCCCGGCCCATTCATTGGGCTAAACTATTTATCAGGGAAATGTTACATGAAGTGCTACTTTGCTTAGAAAATATATATACGATATATACGTTCTTTCCTCCCTATGGGCAGATGGGTGTCTTTGAAACTTCTTGGTCTTCCATTTAAAACGTTTTCCTTGTGCAATCTGACAGAAGCAAAAAAAAAAAAGTCAAGAGAAACCCTTCCATGTAGAGGACCCAATCCAGCTCTCTTTGTTGCATGCGCTGCAAATGGAGTAGTGCCATCATCATTTGCATCCAATCATCAAGTTACTTGGGGACTGGAGAAACATCATGACATTTAGCCACATCAGCTCTCTGTGTGTATGTGAGTGAAGCTTCCTGGCTGGATTGGGGCAAACAGTAATTTGGAACAGAATGAATCTACCTGCTCTCTGTGTTAGAGTCTTTATAAGGTATTGGGGAGGGGGTAATCCCGCATCCTATGGAGTTCCCGGGGCAGCCCAGGAACAACTTGGGAGAAGGGGATGATCGTCCCCTTCCCCCCCCCCTCATGTAAGCAGCGGGAGCCTCCTCGAATGTACGTGAGCTCCAGAGCTTGCGTACATTCACGCCGGCCGTGTCAGCATACCTGGGACCTAGAGGGAGCTTTGGATACAGGGGGTCTCGCCCCCCGGTATTCCCGCCCCCTCCAGGCCCCGGGCGGCCCATGGCAGACCTCCCTCGCTGCCCAGTCCACCCTCCCCCCACCCGGCGTAGAACTTACCTGGTCCTGCAGGCGCAGGGCTAGGGAGATGGTGGGGCGAGCAGCGCAGGCCGCAGTGCCACACTGCTTGCTCTCCAGGTGTTGCGCAAGTGCTTTACGGCACTTGCGCAACACCCTGCCCCAGGGCAGTGTGCGCTGTCCCGGGGCAGCAACTACACAGGATCGCGCTGTTCCTCTCTCTGTACCCATTCCTGCAAAATTGACCCTCTCCCAGCTGCTGTAGGAAAAAAACATGAATACATTTTCTGGGAGAGGATGATTTTTGTGGGTAAGAACAGAATGGGTGAAATGTTAAGCATCCCCCCTCCCCTATGGTTCCAATCTAGATCAGAGCCCATGCAGCTTTGAGGTTTAAAAACAGTTTAAAGAAAACAGTTTTGCCATGGCTGTATACCCGTCTCCCATAGAACATTCTTTGAGTTTAAAGAAATGCGATAACACATTTCAGATCTTGTCTTGTTTGACCCTCACTATTTGTGAGGTTTTATTTCCTGCGTTCTGTGTAATGCTGACGGCTTGTTTGGTATGGGGCAGGGTTTTCTGTTCTCTGCATCCACTTCTGATTTCAATGGACAGACGCCTCTGCCTTTTACCTCAACTCAATTTTACTTTCTCTTTACCAAAACTGATGTTTTATTGTGGGCTCCAACTGCTCATTAAAAAACTGTGTACAGTCAAAATGGTAGCACTTAAATTATTTTCCACTGGCACAGAGAGCTGAATGAAAGCCAACAGCAAGCCAGCTCAAACACCAAAAAGCGAGTGAAGCAATTGGTGTATATGGAGAACTGGTGTCTTGACCTCTTTAACATGGACCCAGCTTACGGCTCGGGGGGGCGGGGGCGTCATCTTATTATGGCCAGACAAGGATATTTCACAGATGTCACTTCTTTGATGCCCTGATGACATTATTACATATGGGTAAGTGGGCTATTAAAATCTTTCTTGGCTGGTAACTTTTTTTTTTGCGGGGGGGGGGGCTTATTTGCATGGCTGACTTCAGCACAGAATAGCTGTGCAAAAACTCCTGCCCAACCTTGACTTCAGCCACGCCCAGCCTGTGGCTTCTAATTCATGTACAGGTGAAATTGAATATTATAGAGCTGGAAAAGTCACAAAAGAGGGCAATAAAATAATCAGAAAGCTGGAACAATTGAATGTGAGTTTGGGTTGTGAGTTTCAAGTCGCAAGCAGGCCTCTCTCTACCCACCCAGGCCTCCGTTGTGCAACTGTACAGTATTTTCAGTCTTTAAGCACGTGCCACACTGACTGCTGCATTAGAAGTGGCTGCAAACCTATGCTCACATGCAGAGGGAATGAATCTTATGCGAAGCATTTTCAGATAACCAGACAAAGGTCACATGGGCCGCCAACCATTTTCCTATAAACATCCAACATGTGAATCTAGCGTGTGCTCCTCTTATTCCATCTTCGTGGGCCTAGAAGACTCATAAATCCACTTCCTTTGTGAATTTTCAGCAAGCCAGGAAAAAACAAGGTTGCTCTTACTGGATCTTGCCATAAACATTGCAACATCATCTCTCACCAGAGAGTTTGCCTGCTGTTGTCATTTGAGAGAAGGCAGCAATAAAGGTTGAGTAAGCGTTTTTTTTTAGCTAACGATGAGTCAGTGTGTGAACTCCACTTCCAGGCTGCAGGCGTATCTATCGCTGTCTGGTTTAGATCTTTGGATCTCTCATTTATCCTAGCTGGCATTTTTTTTTTAAAGAGATAGATTTGAGCCCTACATCCATGAATCTAAATGTTGCTTATTGTAGAGTTCCAAACTTGAGGCTAAAAGTAACATTTGCATACATCATCTTTATGATGCTTCTAACCAGGGCTGGATTCCAACCACATCAAGACCTCCTGAGGAGGCATGCCAAATGCTGCCCCTCATGATTACCCAGTGATGTGCCAGCCTCTGCTCCTCCCAATCTCCAAAGTCTTAGCACTCTCCTCCCCTTTACGTTTCCCCTTCTTCACTGTCCTCTTCCTTTTACAATCCTGGGAATGGAAGGAGAAGATGGAAGCAAGAAGGTGGATAGAGAAAAGCGCCCCACCGCCACCCAGTTCCTGGCTGATGTGACTTCTTCAGTTGGCCTCATGGATGGGCCGGACCTGCTGCTTCTAACGTATCTTGAAAGGCCACCATTAGACTGAGCAAGGAGATGCTATCAAGTCAATGATCCAGCTAACTCCTTACTGCCTACATTAACAGGCAGGAGAGCCTTAAGGATTCTTCTCTTGTTCCATTGGCAGTATGTGAAGCACTTCAGTCATCTCTGGAGAACAGGAGACTCCTCAGGGGGAGGAGCCTACACTGCTCCCCAGTGCTCCCCTTCCCAGACACTGAGGCAGGACAAACATGGGGAAGAGCCACAGTGTAGGTTCTCACCATGTGTCCTGGGGCTTCCTTCTCCCATGGATATCTGGCCAGTATCACAGCAGCATTGGGCCCTGATGGCAACCTTGCACAGCTCAGAGAATTTCCAGCTAGGATACACAGAGAGAGGGATAATGTACCTGTTCCTGGCTCCAGCTTCCCTGGATTGTGGGCGAGCCTGGGTTATGTGATTCAGTGCAAATGTTTCCATGAGTAGGGATACAGTGGCGTCACAATGCGGGCCCCCGTGACGTCACCGCCGCTGCAAACCGCTTCCCGGACGCAGGGCGGGAGGGTGGGCCAAACCGATCATTTTCTCTGCCGCCCGCTATTCCCACCACCAAAACAGCACGATTGCCCCCCCCCACTGCTTTGTCACCACCACCCCAGCTTGATGCCCAGGGCCCCTTGTCCCCCCCCCCCAGTGACGCTTCTGTAGGGATATATGTTTTCATAATGGTGTACCTGGTGCAATTCAGAACCTGGGTCATTCAGGCCTAGGAGACTCAGGATGTTGCAGGTACAACCTGTTCATTGCCACCACCTCCTCCCACCTCAGCCACCCCATCCCTGGATGTAAATGGTGTGTGGTACTCATCTTGAGTACTGGGTATAATAATGATCAGTTGCTGTGCTCCAGCGGAACAGAGTGAAATTAATGTGGCCTGATTTGACCGCGTTTGTGAGAACTGTGTGTAGGTTGCCACAGAGCAGTCTTCCTTTACCTCGTTTGCAGACTGAGGACCCTCCTTTAAACCCAACCGCCAGAATGTGAAACCCACTTTCTCTATGTTGATCAATCTAGAGCCAACGTTCTCTTTTTCCTCATCCCACCTCTTTCTTTTTCCGTTTTCTTTCCCAAAAAAACAGTCAGTGATGTGCAGGGGTTACAATTAGAGGCAGGCAGCCGTAACAGTTAAGCAAGAAGAGAACTTGTGCATTGAACCGTAGGCCAGTGTGGAACTGTTATGCAAGGACAGAATGTGTAGTGTGGACAACTGCTCCCTCATCTTCCTTCCTTCTCTCCTCCTCCTTGCCATCTTTGTGCGTCTTTTTTTTTTTTTAAGCAAAATGTGATGCCACTCAGTGAAAGACCAATGTTCTCTGCCAGTGGATTGTAACCTGCAACTAGGCTAAGGCCTTCGCTATGAGGGTCACACCAGCACTGTGTTGGAAATGTTACGGCTAGAAGTGGGAGCCTCATGCTCTGTGCATATCTGCCCCATGTGTAATGGTGTTTGAAAATGGTAAATACAAAATAAAAACAACACCGCTTTCTGCTAAAAAAAATCTGCAAAAAAATTAAATAAATAAAACCATGTAATTTTGCACCATTCTTCAACTCCTGACACTGTACAACCTATGCAACTTATTGTTGTTGTTGTTCAGTCGTTAAGTCGTGTCCGACCCTTCGTGATCCCATGAACCATATCCCGCCAGGCCTTCCTATCCTCCACTATCTTCCTGAGTTCGCTCATTTTCATGTTCGTTGTATCGGTGATGCTGTCTAACCATCTCATCCTCTGCCTTCCCCTTCTCCTTTTGCCTTCAATTTTTCCCAGCATCAGAGTCTTCTCCAGAGAGTCCTCTCTTCGCATTAGGTGGCCAAAATATTTGAGTTTCAGCCTTAGTACCTATCTAGTACACTTTAAAACCACTTACAATGGATAAAAATGGGGAAACTTTGGAATAAAAACACGTAACCCTGCTTTCTGTTATTTCATTTTGGTTAAACACCGAAATCTGCGAAAAAAACCAAAACCATTTTCAAACACCTCTACTACCCATGTGGCAAAGCATCAAGTTGGAGCACCTCCCTAGACAAGAAAGGGTTTGCGGGCACTGGAGAGACTCCACCCACCCAGGCTGGCCATTGGCTCATCTCGACAGGAAAGACTACGAAGGTTTCCTGTTCTGACCGGGACTTTGCCTGAGCAAGGTAGTCTTCACTGGTATTGGCTTCCACTCAAGAGTTGCTTGGCTCCAACAGGACTCCGATTAGGGAAGACTTAGTAGGGGGGACCTTTATAAAATCCACCAGCCCCACCACACAACTTCTTTGCCTGCTGAAAAAACAAACAAACAAACTCTCCTTTGCCTGTGTGAGGGCCAGGCCCTGACTAGTGAGGCAGAGGGGAAAAAAAGGTGATGAAAAAGGAAGAGGAGGAGAAGAAAAATCTAAAGAAAGACACTGAGCTACAGAGCTCAGGGGATTCGCTTCCCGACTTAGCAGAGGTAGGGCTGGTCTGGGGAGGTGGGTGGGAAGCCCTCCCTGGAGGAGGAGACTGCATCTTTGATTCGCCCTGCCTCCTGCCAGTGGGAGTGGCTTTCCCATCATGCACCACTGTCCTCTTAACTGGGGTTGCTGGAGATGGAACCTGGACCTGCTGTCACCTTTCAAACCATGCACTCTGCCACTGAGCTACGGTACCTCCCATTTGACATGGAGGGAGGGAGACTGCTGTCCAAGACATGCAGCCCCAGCCCCCTTGGCACAGTAGTGATTCCCCAACCACCACCACCCCGCGTCGGAAGCGACGTAACGGCTGTAGCTGTTATTGAGCGTACTGAGGTGCAGGGCTGGCGGGAGGACCAAACCCGCCACTGACGCTCCACGCTCGCCCCGACGAACGGGACGATTTGCCCTGCCATCATCCTCCATGACATCTGCTCGCCTGCCGCCTGGAGCCCGATCCCGCCACCCGGGGGCCCAACGCCCCATGACACCTCTGCTGGCACACAGAACTAGTTCCACGGTTGACATTAGAAATTAATTTTCTTTCTTCAAAGGCTCCCTCAAATCTGAATGGCAAAAACTGAAACTTGAAAATATTCAACCTTTGAGGAAGTCACATTCAGATTCACCAAATTTGAAATGTGGTTGACATTAAATGTCTGTTTTGCACATGCACCGCTCATTACTCCAGCTCTGCAACATAGCGTATTACTATATTGCCTTGCACCACCTCTCAGACTTTTCCAAAGACTCCAAGGCCACTGTGCTTAATGTGTGCTGCTAATTGCTGCCTTAGGAGGTTTAAAACCTTCTGCCTCTCTAGCTTTGCCACTGGGTTGGAACTGGCCCCAAAGATGAAATGGATTAATGCGTAAGATGAAAAGCTATGGCGTGAGCTGCTTATTTGGGCCCATATATAGGGTGACCTGTACAAAGGTCACTTAGCACAATAATCACGGATGCCCGAAGTGGGCTGTGTTTTAAATCTGTCTCCAGTGCATGGTCTCAATGTATCTATAATAGCCCTGTAACTCCATCCTAATTGTTTGATTCCAAAAAGGGTAGATTAACGTTTACCTCATTGTCCTTATCCAATAAAAATGCACTGTGTGTGCCTGTCTGTACTTTCTTGTTTTATAGATCTAGATCAGTCATACATAACATAAGCTACTCAACATAGCATATTTTACTATAGATAATGTTGTTTTCCATTGACTTATAAAACGTTTCTCAACGATAAAATGACGGGATTAAAAGCCATGACAAAATAAAATCTAAGGTTAAAAACAATAAAACTCTGTTTCTAACATTAAAAAATATTAAGAACAGTTCTACAACGCGACAGTTTCGATCGTCCTTTGGCGATCTTCGTCAGGCAACAGCCCAGCCAACTGTAAGATGGTAAGCGCCCTTCTCAAAAGTTGCAGGTTTAAAAGACGTGCGCTAGCCGGCCAGCTGGAGATGTTTACTTCCGCTTTGATGATCTCCAGCTGGCCGGCTGGCACGCGTCTTTTAAACCTGCAACTTTTGAGAAGGGCGCTTACCATCTTACAGCTGGCTGGGCTGTTGCCTGACGAAGATCGCCAAAGGACGATTGAAACTGTAGCGTTGTAGAACTGTTCTTAATATTTTAAGCTGAGCCTTGAGGGAGGCAGACTAAATGTACTTCCCTTCAGTCAACAGAGTTTTCTCCCCTGAGAGTCCTGTACCCAAGTCTCTTTTGTGGGGCCTCAGGCACTGGAGGAAAGTAGGCATGTACTACTCTCTTGTCTCTGGGGGTTGGGGAGAAACCCTGCTACGTTTCTGTAAAGGGAGAGGGTCTCTTTCAGGGTGCAGCCAGAAGCCACGCTAGATCCAGTGGAGAAGTGATGCCCTGATAAAACCCAAGTCTAAACAGGAAGCCGAGTTGGCCCTTCCTGTTTTGCAAAGCCCGGCAATGGCTGTCCTGGGTTAGCCCAGGACCTGGGAACTCTTCCTGGCCAGAAAGATGCTCTCAGCTGCAGCCTGGGGCTGAACTCACAGAGTCGCAGTGCCCAGACCTGAGGGTCCCTGCAGCATCCAGATGGTCCCCATTTCTCCCCCAAGCAGATGGCCACAAAGTCAGGGCGGCTGCACCTGGGAAAGCTCTGAGGGAACAACGTACTCAAGGAGGGCCAATGGGGCCAATGGAGGAGTGAGGTTTTAACTATTTTCAGGCCTGAACTAACCCTTCCCGGTCTCTGTGCCTTTGTCTGGAGAGAGTAGAGGTCTTGCAGGAGAAGCCTCCTTGTGCTCCCTCAAGACCTCCTTCAAGCCCCTTATGAGTAACCAAAATGATTAGTGGGCTGGAGCACTTCCCTTATGAGGAAAGGCTACAGTGTTTGGGGCTCTTCAGTCTACTCTAGAAAAAAGGTGCCTGAGGGGGACGGACGGACATGATTGAGACATATAAACGTATGTATGAGGTGGATAGAGTAGATAGAAGGATGTTTTTTCTCCTCTCGCACAACACCAGAACCAGGGGACATCCACTAAATTGAGTTGCGGAAGAGTCAGAACAGATAAAACAAAGTACAGTATTTCTTTACCCAGCGAGTAATTAATCTGAGGAACTCCTTGCCACAGGATGTGGTGATGGAACCTGGCCTAGGTGCCTTTAAAAGAGGATTGGACAGATTTATGGAGGAAAAGTTCATCACAGGTTACAAGTCGTGGTGACTATATTCAACCACCGAGTTTTAGAGGTACCTGTTTCTGAATGCCAGATGCAAGGGAGTGGCAAACAGGATACAGTTCTCTTGTTGTCTTGCGTGCTCCCTGAGGCATGTGGTGGGGCCACTGTGAGATACAGCAAGCTGGATTAGGTGGGCCTTTGGCCTGATCCAGCAAGACTCTTCTTATGATCTTACGTACTTAGGAAGAGGGCCATAAAAAATACTCTGCTCATGCAGAGTAGACCTGTCCAGTTCTATACTGGTTCATTGCTATTGTCCATTCTGTGGGACTTTCTGGAACTCAGATTGTGGAATGGAACATTTCCAAATGAAGGTACATTTCCTAATATTTCTGCATGAAGGTGTTTCGCAGTTAGTTTTGTGGAGCCCAGTGCTCTCGAGCAGCCATTCGATATGGTTGCAAGCAAATGCAGAAGAACGGTAAACTCACAATGGTAAATCTGTGAAACAGGTTATCTTGTTGGCTGTGTGCTCCCTGAGGCATCTGGTGGGGCCACTGTGTGATACAGGAAGCTGGACTAGATGGGCCTTTGGCCTGATCCAGCAGAGCTCTTCTTATGTTCTGGAGTATTGCGATTTTTACAAGGGACAGCATAGAAAAATGTTCAAACATCTGAGAGGTATGGTGCATAAGACTCTGATCCACAAACCACAGGAAGCCAGAGGGCAGTCCTGTAGACGTCAGTGGGATTTCAGGGAGACAAGTCTGGAATCGGTGGTTGGTGGACTGAAGCCAGGGAGTTCGGCATGGGCGTCTGGCTCTGTCTGGTATGACTGCAAACCTTAACCTCTCCTTCCATGCTGTGCCTCCCTCTGTCCTGCCTAATGGAGAGTGACTTGCAAGGTACATGCTGCAATCACTGTGTGTGGTAAATGGAGGTTGGGATGACCCTGGAATTAATACAGTGAATGTTGCATAATCAAAGGAAAGCTGTGATTTGAGGGTGTTTATGGGAGATCATGACGAAGCAACGCTTAGTCGTGATTGTCAGTGGCAGAGAGCCATGCAATGACAGCCAGTATGGGGAAGACGTGGCTAAGCTTGGACAAGGGAAACAGGATCAGATCTCTGCTGAGGTATCAGGCCTTCTGCAAGACACAATCAAAAGAAGAGCCCTGCTAGATCTGACCCTAAGTCCGTCTAAGCCGGCAACCTGCTTCCCATAGAGGCCAACCAGATGTCCCCAAGAATCCCACAAGCAGGACGTGAAGACTACAGGGACTCTTAGCTGAGCCTTCATCCTTGACTTTTAGCAGCACCTTCCTCAGAGGCTTTGGTAAACGTCTAGCACACATCCAGCCCCAGCGCCACAAGGCTTCAGTGACTCATAGCCACATGGCAGCAAGAAAGTTGGGGTTGTGTCAAACGAAGACAAGAACCTTGTTCATGCCAACTCTAGCAGTGAACAAACCTAGAGAAGCTGGAGCAGCATCAGGGTTAGCCATCTTGCAAAACCCCAAACCAGGTAGCGTTCTTCTGCTGCTGTGCTCAGAGCTCTCAGGATGTCGTCTCCTCTTGGGGGAATGGCCTGGGACAGACTGCAGGACTTGTTTTAGATCTCCCAAGCCACCCAGTTGAGCATCGAACCACCCAGCCAAAAACCAGGTTGGACATCTTTCTCCTCCCCATGAGTACCTGTTTGTTTTTGACATTGGATATTTAAGCCATTGTAGGTCCTTCCATTACAAATATTTTCTGTGTTTTCCCATAGTTTCTGTGCATGCCCCCAAACATCTCATGAGATCAGGCCAAAGCTGCAATCAGTGTCACTTACGTCTGAGCAATCATGGTTGGGATTGTGCTGCAAAGATCTGTCTGTCTGTGAGCAGGCAGGAAACTCACAAGTAGAATATTATGGACACCCCCTCTTCCTTGTCTCCGATATTTGGTAATCAGAATCAGGGGCCTGCAAAGATTCTGGGGCCTGCAAAGGTTCCCAACTGATCAGAAATCCAGCACGGTCTGCTCTTGTGCCTTTCACTGCTGGAACTGAACTTTCACCTGAACTGCTGTGGACAACGTTTCTCTCTATGCTATGAAAAATCTCACCTGCTGATTTCTGCCGATCAAGGGTGAAGATACAGCTTTTCCTGTTTCACCCCACTTTTGGAATTGTGGGAATCTCCCCAGTCAGGTTTGCTGGAGGTGCGCACTTTGGTCCTTCATACAAAAGAATGAACCATCAGCAGCGTGCGTGTGTGTGTGCGTGTGCGTGTGCGTGTGCGTGTGTGTGTGTGTGTGTGTTTCCCTAAGAACCATGAACACAGCGTGTACCCAAGTCATTTCAGGCTCTGACCTCAAATGCTCTCTCACAGCTGAGCATCACCATCAGATGTCCTTGGACATCTGACATCCTCTCCATTGCATTATAGATTATAGACTTACAGCTTGATGCTGAGATCTCTCCAGCCCTAACAAGACACTGAAGAGGAGCGTGAGTCTGCCACTGACCCACATCTCTGGCCTGTGTCTGACCAAAAACACCACATGACCTGGTGGCATTGTTCTCAGTGTCTCCCTGCCCCACGAGCAGCGGCCAGTGGTGTGGACTGTGTTATGTTACCTGTCATTTTTTGTGCGATGTTACCAGGGAGACGTAAGTCAGAAATGCGGGTTGGTGGCAGCCATGCAAACATCCCTCATATCATAACATCTAGTTTGGGCCTACCCTAGGACCACAATCCAACACTCAGGTGTGTTGACAAGTCATCAACAACATGATTCCTATCTGCCAATATCAAGAAAGACTTCAGTGTTGTATCCATCTCATATTTTTCTCCTCGGGAGATTCTAGAAAGCAAAGCCAGATTTCTAACATTCCTCAGAGGTTCCTTAGTCCCCTCCCTTGACAGATCACGTTCTCAGCCACTACTCTACTGTATCTTGCACTAGCAGTGTAGAACACCAAAATACTCTCGTCTGTTTTTGGTTCACCCTGGCAGGTGCCCTTCAAGAGCATTTCCTAGCACTGGCATTCTGGAACGGGGCACCGGTTGGCAAGAACACGAGGAAGGAGGAAGTTGTAGGCAGAGATGTGGTACGACTAGGCCCAGCCCACCCTGGTTTATTCCACTTACATCCTTGTTCTTCTTCCATGGAAGTCAAGGCAGCACCCTGGGGTCCCAGGAAGTCTCCCATCCAGCACTGACACAAGAACCTTCCTACCACGGCCTCGGGCAGGCACCTGAATCAGGTCAAAGTCCCATCTATTCCAGCTTCCTGTAGCTCACAGTGGCCCCACCAGATGCTTCAGGGAGAACACAAGACAACAAGATAACCTGTTTCCCATTGTCACTCCCTTGCACCTGGCACAGAGAAAACCCACTTCTAAAACCAGGAGGTTGCTTATGGCTTGTAACCTGTGATGGTCTTTTCCTCCATGAATCTGTCCAAACCCCTTTTAAAGGCATCTAGGCCAGGTGCCATCACCACATCCTGTGGCAAGGAGTTCCACAGATGAATTACAAGTTAAACTAATCATGTCTAGAACTCCTGTTCCCAAATCTTTTTCAAGGAGCAGCTGTGGAGGTGAGTGATTTGAACTGGGGGCATGACATGGGAGAGAGGAGTTTAGCTACTCCCCGCCCACCACCGCCTCAATTCAAATCATTTCCATAGAAGTTATTAGCCACAGAGGGAAAATGCAATTGTGCCCCTAAATTTCCCCCCTCCCCTTGTGGAACGATAGCAATTGCCAGAGAGAGCGTGGGATGTAAGCCCTGATCCAAATTGCCCCACTGGGACTGCTTTTGGCAAAAGAGAAAAGATGTTGCATATTCCAGTCATGGAACTACCATGTCATGTCTAGTTTGTCCCTCAATGCTCTCTCTGGTAGTCAAGTGAGAACCAGCCTTTTGCAGTTATCCAGGAAAGACAATATATCTTGGCACAATAAGCAAACAAATGGCGGGAAAGTATCCTGATCCCGTTAGATCCATAGAGCAGAAGTTCTCAACTGGTGATACAAGTAGTGCCAGCAGTACTTTGGGGTACATCTGGTGGTATGTGGCCAGTCTGAACCCCGAAACCCCCCCCCCCCAACAGAGCTCAGGAGCAGAGGTTTTGGATGCTGCGGAGCTCAGGAAAGAGGCTCGGCCGGCGAGCGGAGGTGAAGCAAGCATGGTGCTGAAAAAGGCTCTCCCACTTGATCCCTGATCTCCCACTAAGATCCGCCTCTTACCAGCACTGTCTTGAGCTTTGCGACGTTGGAAACCTCCGCTCCCGAGCTCCGTTGGTGTCCAATACCCGGAAGTGACAGGCGATGACATCATTGCCCGTCACTTCCGGTAATAGGCCAAGGGATCCCAGCGGCGACAGTGGTACACTGCCACCGAGAGGTTGAGAACCCCTGCCATAGAGTGTTACCAGGACTCCATGAAAAGCCCTCTGGACCCCTCCTCCTGCTTTTGTGAAGCTGCTCGTCAAATCTGACAGGTTGCTCGTCTGTTCCTTTTCGAAGGCTTTCAAATACACTTGGCAGTTTAGATTGCCTGCTTACTCATCAAACAATACCGCCTGCCTGAGCGAGTGATTAATGTCTTCTTTGCACTCTGTTTTTCCCCACCCCCTCCCTTTGGCCTCCATTTGGCCACCAGCACAGCCAGCATGATTTCAGACTTGCACAATTTTCACAAGATCCAGTTCGTCGGAGAATTCTGCAATGCAAGATGTGTTGAAATCCACGGGCGCTATGCAAGAGCGCACCCATGCTGCTCCTGCACCCACAAAGAGCATGTCAAAAGCGCAAAGGATTCCAAACCCACATTTGACTTGCACAGAGGTACCTGGCAGGCACATTCAGCTATTTGAGGCTATGCATGCTAGTTACAGAGGGCAGCAAGACCCCCCCCCCCAATCCACAAGTAATAAGCTCCACTGGCTGCTCCACTGACGTGAATGGGGAAGCTCACTCATGCAAGAGCTCGACATACATGCTGAAGGGGCAAGAGAGGAAAAGCGTCTGCATTGGGGGTACAATGCTGGATGGGCACTCAAGGGAGCAAAGGGGAGGGGGTGGAGTTCAGGGGTAGATCACCTACGCTGCACACACGAAGGCTCCAAGTTCAAGCCCTGGTATCTCCAGGTCGGGCTGGGAGAGCCCCTGCCTGACCCTCTAGAGAGCTACTGCCAGGTAGTGTAGAGAGTGGTTGGCCACAGGGTCTGATTCAGTATAAAGCAGATTCCCATGACCAACACTGCCAAAGGGGAGGAAGCAGGAAGAGCTCTGGGCTGAAAAAGCACATGTTATCACTTCCTAAGCACAACCAAATCTCTCGAAGGCCTGGAGGCAGCAGAGTTAACGAAAGGCAGGAGGAGCTGCTGCTGAAGTTACTCCTGGGCTACACCTTGTTGGGCAACTGGCCCATGATGATGGGTAATTTACAGATCGTAACAAATTGGGGACAAATTTGAGAAGGATCTTGTCGTTTTCCCCCAATAACACAACCTGCCAACTGCTCGTACATCACTTGCCATAGTTGCAGCTGGTAGATCTCCTCTGCTCGTAAAAAGGCTGCCCTCCCCAATCCCAGGACAATGTTCATGGAAAAGACTTTGAGGCTAACTGAGGGATCAACGAGGCAGTACTTTAAGCACATGGTTGGGGGTACTGTGCTGGTTTTATGTGGAGTCAACTGCAGCTGGATCAGGCCCTATGCAGGTGCTATTTTCCTGGGTGGGAAAAGGTCCATTGGTACCATACCAATGGGATCTCTTTTCCCAGGGGAAAGAATCCCTTCCCAGTGACTGTTCAGGACTGAGGTAGGAGTTGAGGGTTAACCCACCCCAGAAGGTTAACCCCTCCCCACACACCACAGTCCTGATTCTGGCAGCTATTTACTCACCAAAAACAGAGCATCTCAGCCCCAATCTTGTGGATGGTCCCTCAGTCAGTTCTTTAGCCCCAAAGACTTTTCGTTGCCCATTTGCTGTTGTCTCCCTCAGTCCTGAGCTGCAACTGTACCATGTGCAGAGCACATCAGTGTTGGGGTGTGACACTGAGAGCCCAATCCTACGCATGTCTCCTGACTGAGAAGTAAATCCTATTATAGCCAATGCAGCTTACTCCCAGGTAAGTGTGAATAGGATTGCAGTCTGGCTCTATTAATTGTATAGATTAATTGATTAAAAACCATTTGGATCAACAAAGAAAGGCGCCCAATTAACCAAGCAGCAGATTAAAAAAAAATGTATTGGGTTGTATCCTCAGAAAGTGGGCCATGACTGAGCTCCACTGAAATCACTGAGACAAGTTCATTGTGATAGTCCCATGTTAGTCATCATGACTCACTGTTCTAGGACACTGGTGGACCAAGGAGTTTATGGGTGTAAATTAAGCAGAGTCGGAACGCTAGTTCAAGCGGCGGGGAGGGGGGATAGGATTGGGCAGGGGGGGGGGAAACGGACAGAGGAAGCAAGGTGGGGACACACCTCCACAGGTCGTAGAGGACAAGAGTAAGCAGATACAACCCATTAGTCTTACTACAAGGAACTGCAGGCAGCAGTTGCCACGTGTGCAGGTGAGTGGCCCCGTCTCTCTCACAGACAAAGAAACGGCTATTCCAGAATGCTGCCGCTACAGCACAAGCAGGCAGCATCTGCAAACAAAGGCTCTTGGCATCAGAGCTACTGCTTTGCTCTTATGCAAATATATTGGATCATTAACTCATCAAATAATGGACTCCAATTCACACCATCAATTGACGGATGTGTCCTTAATGGCCCCAGTAAGCGCATTTGGCTATTCAGCTCCCTCTTCTGATTCTGGCCATTTGGTAGAATGCTAGTAACTTCGGCAGACGTGGGTGCACATTCGTGAGCATCCCCCCCCCAAGGCTGACTCAGCCCCACAAAGGGGCAACGGAGCAGGCTCAGGCCCACATTTCATCTCCTGTGGGGTTTCCATGGCTCTTGTGCTAGAAATGGGTCCTTCTATGACGAGGGGTTAGGTTTTCATTGTAAAAATAAATGTCTGGCTGGGAGGACCGAAGCTCAGCAGTCGAGCGCACACTTCTCCGACAGAAGGTCTCAAGTTTGCTCCCTGGCATCTTCAGCTAAAAGATGAAGGGGATGGGAAAGCCGACCCTGGGGACGGACGGACGGACGGACGGACGGACACACACACACCTCCCTACCTGATGCGGACACGTTTTATGACCTTGTCGCCATGCATAGTTCCTCCATGTGACTTGGAACCCAAGCTGATCTCAGTCTTTTCTAATAATCCATCCGGGTGTCCTGGGCTAACATTTGTCCCACATTTCAGCTTTCTGGGTGGTGTGAAAGTACCAAGTTCAGTTACGCTTTGCATTCCCCATTTCAAAGGAGAGCTGTACAAACCATATCCCTTTATCACACTTTTTAGGAAGGGGGGGCATGTTTCATATGGAAGTACCCTCACCATTCTAGTTGTACAGTATATGCAGTTTGAGTGTCCTCTTTATATCTACAAACTGACACATCTGTTTCTGCTGGTTTGCCTATGTTTCAAAGAGCTGCTGCAATGATACATCAATGAATGAACTTAATTAATCCCTGCCAGAGGGCCAGCAGCGACTTAGGCAACCCGAGAGCAATCAAGGTCAGCGTTTTCAGTGGCAGCAGCAGGCATTTCCGTGGCATTCGGGGATAAGATCATATGCTCATTATGTGGAGCTCCGTTTCGTTGCCTCGTTTGCAAGTGCTGCTGGCCCCTCGCTGAGGACAATGCAATGCTGAGCAAGACCCAGAGGCAAGGGATGGATCAGCATTGCTGAAGATTTAACAGATCCTTGATTCTGGGCGTTGCTGGTAAAATACGGGCTTCCCCCAAGTTTATGTATTGATTATATTAATTTAGATCTTGAACTTCAAATGTATAAGTTATATTCTTTTGGCTCACCAATGAGACTCTAAGACGGCTTGCAGTGTTTTCAAGTAAAAAAAAATTAATATGCAAATTAACTAAATAAAACAAAATGTAAATAATTGTAAATCTAAGGCCAAATATACCCCATAGTTCGGTGCACCAAAGCCCACTGAAATCCCAGTAAGGGTCCAATCTAGCCAAAGCTAGCAGGGCTTTTGCAGACCAAGCTATACAAGGAGTGCTGTCCAGGCATTTTTTTAAAAAAGGTACGAGGGGGCTAGGGTTTGGGGGTGGGTGGGGTGGCAGCAAACATTTGATTGCAGCAGCAACAGCACTGCAGCAGAAAGAGGGGGCTCAGGCTGTTTTTGTGCTCATAATCATGCCCCCAAACTGCTTGCCTACCTATGGGGAAAAACATGGTCCCCATGGGTATCCATATTTCCCTCCGCAGGTGAGAAAGCAGGGGGAATTTTGTTGCGAGAGTAACCCATACCATGGGAAAAGGCCTGTGTGTGATGTAATGGTCAGTGTTGATCTGGCCGAGGAAAACCTGGAATTGCTGTGAAGTTCTGTGGGGTGACTGTTGTTGGCCAGTTATTCTCTGCCTGCCCTAAAATGGGTGATGGTGAGAGAAACAACCCAGAGATAGACATGTTCCTCAGGAATTCCTCACTGAATTCTCTCTCCTTGCATCCTGAAGAGGCTGCTGCACACTGTGGTGCCCAATATATCAGGGTAGAATAAAACCACCTTACAAGTCAACGACTTCCATTTTAGCAACAACATGTTGCCAGATGCAGGGGATTTGTTCAAACTGGACAGGTTCTTAAGCCACTGACTCATCTCTGCTTCAGAGAGAGTCTGACAACATCACTGGAAAGAGTCTGCAAGCTCCCAAAGCAAGATTTCAGTTTCTCCCAAAGACGCAAAGAAGCCAGAGTGTCATTTCATTGCTGTTGGGCCAGTTCACACAAGAAGCAGAATGTATCCTGGCCGTAGCTTTGCCGGAGCCGAACCCGTGATTTCTGCAGCACCACAATTCCAGTTATCTTAATGCGTTTGCTTAGGCGTGAACATTACTGTCAAAAGCACTTAGAGACTGTGAGATGTAGCAGGACCAAAACGAAACCCTGCCAAGACCATCGCTCTTATTTTCCTCTCACATGACAAAGTATAAACTAACTGTATCTATTATAGAAGGGGATTTAAACTCCTGAATGCTGTGCTATTGAATTAATTAGGGACTTACTATCTTGTTGGCACTTAGACCCTTTGTGTAAAGCAACCCCAACGCTAGCAAAGCCGTTTTGCTGGGCATCAGACCTGCTGCCCTCAGTTGGTTTGTTTTTTCATCACTTGCATTTTAGTGGCTTTTAAAAAGTGTTTTTGTTACGACACTTCAGAGATACAGTCAGTAGCTGTACGATAGATTTATAATCTCTTGCCATTTTTAACAGTTCATTTCAAGAACAGTCTTGCAGCAATCTTCACCTCTCTCTAACCTGCCCAACCACCCAGCCTATCGCCCCAGCAGAAAAGGCAGAGAAACGTGGGATTCGAGACAAAGATGTCCTTCTGCTAGCAGAAACCTTCTTCTGCTCACTGCAGCACGTTTTTCAACCTTGGGGGAAGTGTGCCTTGAGTTGTTGTTGTTCAGTCGTTAAGTCGTGTCCGACCCTTCGTGATCCCATGAACCATATCCCGCCAGGCCTTCCGGTCCTCCACTATCTTCCTGAGTTCGCTCAGTGCCTTGAGAAGCACCCCCAAATCCAGAGACGTCGTGCTTTCTTTGGCACAAGCTCTTTTCAGGACCTGCTAGAGTTTAGATCAGTGGTGGCCAACTCGTGGCAATTGCCATGTGCCACATTTTATGTCGATAATCTTGAGCGTGCCACTTAAATAAATAAATATTTCTAAGGCCATGAAAATATTTAAAGCACAGTGACAGCGCAAGAAGAATGAGGTGCAGTGGGGTGCAGAGACTTCCTGGAAAGGCGCGCTGGGGTCAAGAAAGAGAGAGGGACTTCAGTGCTCGGCTCGGGCAGGAACGGTGGCGCGTGCCACTTCAAAAGGCTAGGCGTGCCACTAAGTGGCACCTGTGCCGTGGGTTGGCCACCTATGGTTTAGATGCTGCAGTCCGTACCTTCTTCATTCAGCGCAATTCTCGTATTGAAACCTTGTGGTGTGCTGCCCTGCGCAGTCTTCCATATCCACTTGCACAAGCCGCCAGGGAGCAACATAGTTACATTTCCTCCTTCTGCTTCCAGTTCTTTGGATCCAAGCCCTGGGTTGAAGATCAGCGGCACAGCAAGTGCTTTCCGTGTGGAAGATCCGCGTGCTATGATCTCTCCCGCCGATTGGGCCACTTCACCCTCCGCGTGGCCACAGAACCACCATGAGCCCTGGAAGGCGGAAGAGAACAAGACACCAGAGAGGCAGAACCCTCCTATAGCTGGTCTATCGGCATCTGTTTCCCATTCATTGATTTTTATGTAAGCCTCCCTGGGAGCCGTGTGGGATGAAGAGTGGGGCACATGCATTTTAAATGATGAATACATAAATAATGCTCCAGCTGGGCAGCACAATCCTCTCCAGCACTGACACACTGTATCCAGTGCTGGAGAGGAGCAGGCTGGGGGTCTCCTTGGAGTAAGGGGATGTTTGTCCCCTTACCCCGAGTAACAGCCTCTGTTATGGGGCTTCTTGGGTCAGCGCCACCAAATTCAGTGGCGCTGACCCAAGAAGCCCCGTGTTGGGGCTTGAGGCCTGGGAGGGAGGATAGGATATATGGTGTCCGACAAGGACGGCGATCCCACCCACCCACCCCAGGCCTGATCCACCCCGATCCTCCCCCGCCCCGTTACACCCCCTACCTGCCCTTCCACAGCCCCCGCGCCACCCAGTGCAGAACCTACCAGCTACGTGGCACAGGGCAGGTATTGACCCAATACCTGCCAAGTCTCTTTCAGGCGGAAGGACTAGGGACTTCGTTTTGGTTTATAAAACAATGAAACTGAGATTCATTCCCAAGCTGCTAAGTTATGGGATTCATACTGGATTCTATGGTTGCATGATGCAAGTAGAGAGCCAGGGGAGTCACACAGCTCTTGCCACATCTTATATAGTCATAATAATGAGAGCTAAGCTGATAGGGTTAGGGTATTATTATCATCATTACCACAATCAATCCATCAAAATAATGGGCACAACCCATGCCCTGTTAAAAAAGTCCAGGCCAAAAGTCTTGCTTTAAAAGGTTCTGGGCAGCACCTAATGGCAGCAACATTTGTTTCCATGAACAAGCCTATAATTTTTTCCTTTGCTGGGAGAAGAAAATGACTAAGCTATGAGTATGTACAAGACAAACTGGTGGGGGAGAAAATATCAGGAGCTGTTTCCAGTGGCATTTGATCTTGCCAACCGTGCCCTAGTTAGTGCTACACTACAGTAGCAAGGGAAAAATAACTGTAGGGTCATTTTTCCCTACTATAGATTGTGCGCAGGGCTACATTGTTTCCAAGTAAATCAGGGTGTACACAGCAAGGTTACAGGGACAGGTTGATCGGAAGACAAATGCACAGATGCATTTGCCTCGTTTCTGATGACAGTCTCGCCCTCCCTGGGCTTGAAATGTCACTCAGTTTTTGAGAGCTGCATAAGAGGCCGAAATTCCACAGATGCAGTCATTCCTAGCATGCCAAAGTGACAGAAATCCACTGAATTTCTTTCATGCAGCATTAAACACACATAAACCCTTGAGTGTCGACCTGGACAACTGTCTTAGACAGGGCCGTCATTTCAAAGTACAGTAGCAGGCCAGCTTCTGGGTTTCAAAAACTCCTCGCTAGGTGTTCTTAAGGGGGACGCAGCAGCAAGCACTCACATGTCTACTTTGAACTTGTGTGTGTGCAGACATAAGGCAGCAGGTAATGACTGCAGCTTAATGAGCTTTTCTCATGGCCAGCACTGGGTGGGTATTGCTGGCACCCTGGTTAGAGACTTGAGGAGTGTCCAACAGTGGGGTTGATGCATCACCTCCAAGAGCTGCCTAATCTTGGCGTTGGCACACGAAGCGTCCGTGCACAGCTGACGCCTAATGCCGTATCATGCCAGGGCTGCAAAACAGCAAACGGAGAAGCACACAAGCTCCTTGCTGACAAGTCTACAGTTCAAATCTTAGCCCAGCTCTTTGTTCTATTGGAAGACTCCGATTCATGATGACACATCAGTGGCCAGTCTCTGTTCAGCTGTGAAGCTCCCTGGCTAGAGAGGGGCAACAAGAGGCTGGTTTAAGCGTTTGCCAAAGACCAGGACAAGCCGGCAACATAGGGAATGCATTTCCAGTTGCCATCTCCTTGCCTGAGACTAGCAACAAGCACAGGCTGGCATGCAAAAACAGAATTCCAAAACAGAGGAGACATTTTTAAAAGACGCAAAATGGCATACCCTGGCGTAGAACTTTCCGTTAAGCTTTGTTTTTAAGACAGATCAGGGTTTATTTTTGTGCTGTTGGTTTTTGAATGATTGCAGCCTTCCCAGAGTCTTCCGGATGGAGGAATGATACAAAGGCACATAAATAAATAAACAGGTAATATAAATGGAAGTTTGTGGGCATGAGAGAGAGAGAGAGGTGGCCTACACTGGGTTTTATTTCAGTTGTATAAAGTGCTCTGAAGGCTTTCAGCTGCTCTGTAGATTGGCAAAAGGGTACGATGAAAACTGCAACAGGCCTTGAGCATCATTTTGTGGAATCAGCCCATGCAGCAGACGGCAAAGTGCAAGAGGTGTTGTGATGGGTCACTACATCCTACTATGCACAACGTCTCTTATGCTTTGATACGGATTGGCCAAGCTGTCTGCATCTCACAATATGTTGCTCACCATTGTCAGGAGGCCAGAAAGAATCCCTGGTGTCTCTCTCTCTCTCCCCCCCCCCACTGCTGCAGAGGGAGAGGACCCTCTAAGGCCCACTCCGCTGGCCTAGCAAGGACCAGGATGCTACTAGCCCTTCCTCGGTTGTCTCCCTTGTGTCCGTTTTTGGATTGCAAGCCCCTTTGGGACAAGAAACTGTCTTCTCATTCTGTGTTAAGTGCTAGGCAGCATACAGATGGTGCCATATGTGGTCCCCCTTCCTATGGGGGGAGAAAGCGGGATAGAAACCGAATAAATAAATACATATAAAGAAAGACACCATTCTCATTAGGGTCCCTTGTAAGTTTTGTCCAGGCTTAGTACACTTTTTCTTTTTCATAACTTATCTCAATCCCTTTCAGAAGAAATACAGAGGCTGCCCCGTTACATAAACTCCGGATTGTTTATTATAGGCACACTGCTTTCCAGGAAAGAGTTAAAAGCACCAGCCAGGCAGCTAGCTATGGGGCTTATGGATGGACATTCTCTTGTCCTCAGATGATCCCCTCAGAAGGCTGTGATGATGAACATTCTGCTTCGGAGCAGTGGGAGCAACTAAGAGCGGCCAGCGGGTAGGGTGGCCGCCTAGGGGGGAGGCGGGTGGCCAGTGCAAGCCCCAGAAATTAAGTCACCGTTCAATACTGATTAGATTGAGTTTTAAAGAGGACTGGACAGATGGAGCAGATGCATTTGCAAGCTGCAGTCACCTCATATGACCCTCAGTGGCAGGCAGGGCTCTAATAAGGAGCTAACAGGAGGCGAGGAAGCTGCTGTTGACAGACCAAACTCCCCCCCCCCCCCAAGCTGGCATTAAACAGCAGCAGTGGCAGCAGGCTGGTGAATGAGTCTGTCCTGCTAGCTCTTGGGTACCTGCCTCTGTGTGAAAGATCCACTTTCCTGTGTTTGGGGGGGGGCAAGTACTGGTGCTGCGGCCTGATACTTTAAATATATTCACCGCAATTCAGCCTTAGGTACACTTTAAGATGGTATCTGCACATGACTAGTTGCCCCTGACTGTGGAAAGGGGGAAATGCATCGGGATGTGCTCTCAAATGTGTATCTCACTGAAAGCTATGTGTCATCATCCTTGATTATTTATAAGAGCGCCTAATATGTGCCGGGCATTGTACAAAAATAGAAAAATCCCAGTCCCTGCCTGCAGGCTCACAGCATCATCAGGATAGGAGGCAAAAAGGGAGAAGGGAGTTTGACAGAAAGGGGGAAACATTGCATGAGCCATGTCTACTCCCAGGAAAGTGTGTATAGGATTGCAGCCACAAAAAGGAAAAAGAATTAAAGGCTACAGGAATTACAGCCCAATCCTGCCTAAGATCCGCCGCAGCACACAAAGTGCACTGCAGCGGATCCTACGCAGGTTCAGGCCTGCGCCGGCAGAGTTGGGGCACACCTCAGCTCAGGGGAAAGGGACGTTTGTACCTTTCTCCCAGTGTAAGCCCCAGTGGTCCCAATGGACCTCCTCGAATGTGTGCCAGTTATTTTGCTGGTCTGGGAAGGGTGTGAGGATATTGGCGGAGCATGCCGATGATATCCCCTCCCCACCCCCTGGCCTAGCTGCACAATGATCAAGACATCTTTCAGAAGCCGGAAGGCACATCCTTGCCTTCAGGAGTTGCAGCAGCTGTGATGCTTGGACCAATGTCAGTGACCAAAATTTGGGCCATCTTGGTGGGGTCTAGTGAGACTCAACAGGCTCAGAGACATGAGTTTGGGGAGAACTGGACAGTCACAGTGTAAGGAGCATCTGCTGCCTGCTCGCAAGTCGGACAAGGTCAGCGCACCCAAGAACCTGTCAGTCCGTGAGGGAGGAGAGAAGCTGAGGGGGGGACGGAGGAAGGCAGGAAGCACCTTTGCAGGGCAGGATGAGGCCAGACAGAGAAGCACCAGAGAACAAGAACACAACACACCAGTGTACACACAAGAGTGCCTACTACGATTTTACCCAAGCACCAATTGTACACTCTTTCACGCACAAGGGTCAACAAACAGTTGACCTGGAAGTATTTTGCGTCACCCAGAAGGACCAATGGAAACGCTGAGGGTGGAGTCAGTCGAGCACTGAGTGTCCGTAAGAGGAGAGTCGTGAGCAGGGAGTCCAGGGCAGGCACCAGTGGGCAAATGAGAGGATGCCATCCTGGTTCAAGGCAAGATGATGGGCACAGAGGAGGAAAGGGGAAGAAGCACCCGCTGCGTGGCACAAAGCGGTCTTGGTGCTGCTGCTGCCATTTGTGACGGACATGATTCCAGTGGCTTCGGAGGACTTCATCCCACAACAAGGTTGGGTTGTGGCAGCCAAGGAAATCAGGCCTATGGTAATAGGATTTGCTGGGTTCATATTACACAGCCTGATTAGCAGAAGATACGCATTTAAAAAGACAGTGTAATAGCATGATCGTTGGAGACTTCCATGTGGCACCACACATACTGTATTTCTTCAATTCTAAGACGCATGTTTTTTCCCAGTTAAGCATTTCAAAAAATGGGGTGCGTCTTAGAATCGAAGGTCTCTAAAAAGCACCCCAAAATGCTATCTTCTTACTTACTGGGGCTTGGGGGAGCTTCAGGGAGACCTGCGTGATGCTCTGCAGGCCTCCCCAATCTTCAGTTCAGCAAAAAATGGCGATTTTCAGCCATTTCCGGTTTTCGCGAAAACCAGAAATGGCCAAAAATCGCTGTTTTTCACCGAACTGAAGATCAGGGAGGCCTGCAGATGGTTGCGCAGGCCTCCCTGAAGCTCCCCCAAGCCCAGGTAACGTAGGAAATGGCACTTTCTGGCAGTGCACTCAGTCATCCTCAGCTGCAGGAGACATGCTGGGGAGAGTTGATGCTGAGCAGGTAGATTCAATGAAGGGAGGTGAGTCTTACAATCAATGGATTTTTTTTTCCCCTGCTGGTGGTACTGAAAGTAAAGGTGCGACTTAGAATCGATGGCGCCTTAGACTCGAAGAAATACGGTACTTTTATTTTTGGCATGAATTTGAGTCCTAGTTCTGTACTTGCAGTTACGTTCAGAGATTGGCGCTGTCACCTGACACATGGAAGTGGGTAGAAAGGATAAGGAAAATCCACTTTTATTGTATCGGCATCAGCTGAACAAAAGCATTTCTGGAGTGACCAGTTTGCAAGAAAAAATGATCCTGGGTGCATCAGAGACAGAATGTTCATATTTCTGAGCTGAGATGCCCAACATGGATTTACTTTCCCCTCCCATCAGTGTGGTGCAAGACAGCTTGAATCAGAATAAAATACAATAAAGCAAACTTAAAATCAGAAGAAGATACAAATGTGACAGCACCTGCAGAAACAGCAGTGAAGGTACCAGAAGAGGGACAACAAGCCAGCAATTCATCATAAGGCAAAGACTGAGTGAAACAGATTTTCCAAATTGGCTTTTTCCAAATTGCCCACATCCATATGCAAGGTCAGACACCAGAGGCTGCATGCCAAATGCTGCCCCCCTTACCGGATGATGCGCCAGCCTCTGCTCCTCCCACTCTCCAATGTTCTAGCTCCGCACTCCCCTTCCCTCCCCGTTTCCTCTTTCTCTCTGCCCCCCTCTCCCTTTTCTGATCCTGGGAGTGGAAGGAGAAGGCGGAGCAGTGGAGGCAAGTAGGCGGACAGAGATGGGCGCCCCCCACCAATCTGAGGCGACCGCTTCAGTTGGCCTCATGGATGGGCCGGCTCTGTCCATCCGGTGAGATGAACACAAGTAGGTAAGCAATCTAGTTGGACAAGTTTCAGACCTTGTCTTCAAGAAATGTTTGCGTACTGAGCAGAAAGATTGAGAGGCTAGATCAAAGGATGGAACTACAATGGCTATTAAGTGGGCTGAAAACTACATTTCGTAGGCTAATTTTATTTATTTATTTATTTTAAAGAATTTATACCTCGCCTTTCTCCCAACAAGGGCAATCAAGGCGGCTTCCAATAAAAACGTTAAAATACACGTATACATTTAAAATCAAGAATTAAAACAATTAAAACAAATAGCCCCAGTGGGGTCACCTATAGTACATTTGTTAAAAGCCATTTATTAAAAAGCCAGCCCGCCATGTCAGACATCGCACACAGAGCAGGCAAAACAGGTGCCTTTGCAGCCAAAGATGGCTACAGTTTGCTTAACACAGTTTTTAAAAACCGAGCAAATGCCTATATCCAGCATGAGCAGATTGTGCTCTCTTTCTCTCTCTGCCACAGGTTTCGGCTCTTATGATCACAAGAAGAGCCCTGCTGGATCACCAGATCAAAGGCCCACCTAGTCCAGTCCCCCCTCCCACAGTGGCCAAGTGGATGCTTCCAGCAATGACATTAGCAGGGCATGAGAATAAGAGCTCTTTGCTGCTGTTTGTCCCCCAGCAAATGGCATTCAGAAGGACACACAGAACTCACTCATGTGACGTCTTCCTGCATCCCAACCCACACAGCTGGAAATTTGACAAGGGCCCTAGGAGAAGGGCCCTTTTCTCACAGGACAACCTAATGATGCGGATTTCAAGCCAGCCATGGAGACAACACAGGCCGCCATCCCACAGTTGTCCCTATCAGCTCTGCGGGTCCCTAGGAAGCCAGCAGGACCTACTCAATTGGACTGCAGGGATTGGAAGTGCTAAAACAAATGTGCCTGATTGCCTCAGTCTGGAATGATCCTTAAAGCTAGGCTTACCAGATCTCCAACCGGGACAGAGTGCTAGAGCTTTAGGAGAAGGAATGTGGGCAGGTGTAGCTTGTTAAGTCCTAGAGCACAATCCTAGGCTTGTTAAACCTTAGAGAACAATCCCACTGAACACAATGGCACTTGCTTCTGAGTAGACATGCCTAGGATTGTGCTCTAAGGCTTAACAAGCTACACCTGCCCACATTCCTTCTCCTAAAGCTCTAGCACTCTGTCCCGGTTGGAGATCTGGTAAGCCTACTTAAAGCTGTATCAGACCCATGCGTTCTTGGCCTAGGAGAGCACAATTTAAAGGACATTGCTGGAAGCAATGCCAAAGGCTGGCTTTGTGCTGGCTTTCCACACAAACAGAGAGTGTGCCCTAAAATCACTGGCAAAGCCAAGATGTTTCTCCCTCCTTAGGGTGGAAAGAAACTTTGAACCACCCTTACGTCTACAGCTGCCACCAGAATGCTTCTCCATCATCCCAGTGGACGCATTAAGTGACTGTCTAGTGATACATTTGGTTCAACCTACAATGGTCCTCTTTCCTGACTGCATGTATGTCCTTCCCCTTAAAGACACTACTCAGTTCTGAACAGCCAAGTCATGGCAAGGGAAACACATTAGGTCCCTCTATTTCTCTTGCATAAGAGCAAAGCCAGTATCTGGCTTAGTCCAATCAGATAGTCCTTAGGGCTTGCAAATCCACTTACAAGCAAACTCACTGCCCTCATCTGAACTGTCATCTTGGCCCAAACTGAGGTGCTCCCTCTTGCATCCCCAAAATAACGGCCTCTTTAATTCTGCTCTGCCAACTGCTGGGCAAATTGGGTTCTTGCCAAATGGGTGCTTCAAAAGGATTAGCCTGCTTAGTTCAAGGAACACGGCTGTGCAATACTTAGGAATACAGAGTCAAGTCAATTACATCATGCCAAGAGAAGAAAGCTCTTCTAAAATAAGCAGTGGCTTTTGTGTCCCAGCCAAAATATTACTTAATATTGTCACAAGCACAAAATGGGATCACATAAAAACAAAGAAAAAACAGACAATAGATTGATTCTCTCCCAGAAAAATTCCGGATCTCTGGTGTAGTTGGAATGAAACCAGAGGCCTGCAAGATTAGGCTCCTTATTTTAAATCAATATATAAGCTTCTACCTTCTTCATTTCCAGCCTTCAGCTCCTGGTCTGTGCAAGTGCAGCCTTCCTGTCCGCCCCTCTTCATCCAGAGTCTTCCTTAAGGATGTAAGAAGAGCCGTACTGGACCACCTCAAAGGCTTGTCTAGTCCAGCATCCTGCTTCCTTCCCACAGTGGGCGGCTCAATGGCTCTGGGACGTCCACAAGCAGGTTCTGAAGGAATGAAGCTCTCCTGCTGTTTTCTCCAGGCAATTGGCATTCAGTGGTACGTTGCCTTGAGCTCTCACACTGACAGCGCAATCCTGTGTAACTCTTGCACCGGTGTAACAGTAGATCCACCAGTCGTACGCTGACGGATGCAGGACGGACACCAGCGTAACCCCCCTCGGACGCCACGCATGCGCAGTTTGGACACAGGACGGACACCGCTGCAACTCTGCTGGCCCCCAGAATGCCCCCTGCGCCGGTGGAGTTGCGCTGGTGTCCGTCCTGCATCCGTCAGCGTACGGCAAGTTACACTGGCATAAGTGCACTTATACTGGTGGATCTACTGTTACACCAGTGCAAGGGTTACACAGAATTGCGCTATAACAGACTTCCTTCACTTCCCAGACCCCTCTTTCGGACTTTGTCCTCTTCATGGTTCTAGGCCACTCCTGTTCCAGTTCTCCTTTCCTAGACACCCTTACAGTGCAATCCTAACCAAGGTTCCAGCCCCAGTGTAGCCGTGCCAACAGGGCGCACACTGCATTTTGCAGTGCAGGGCCAGTCATGGAGGCCTCTTCAAGGCGAGGGAACCTTTGTTCCCTTACCTCGGGGCTGCATTGCGGCTGCACCGACGCTGGGAAATCGGTTAGGATTGCGCTGGTTAGTCTATGCTTGCTTTGCTTTCTCACAGCTGTCTCCATCCCTAGGCTTCCTCTTAGCCAATCCCTCTTTCTCTAGGCCCTTCTGCTGTCTGAGCGTGACTCAGACAATGGCAACTGACAGGCAGCCACAGGTGAGTCAGTCACAGTTGCGCGAGTCAGCATAAATCATTGTGATTAAATTTACATGATTTAGAAGGAGGAGACAAATGATTGAATCAATCCTATACTGATTGATTATCCAGTTGGTGAAAGATGGGGGGAAAGAATGGATGGATGTAGTCTGATATTGATGGAATTCTTTTGTTGGGTTGTTTAGGAAGGAAGGAATTGATTGGCTGAACTGCTAAGAGGTCACAGAACTGCTGTGATGTCACAGAGGGTGGAAGGGGAATGACTGGTTACGCTATTAGTCATGATAGCTATATATAGCTATATATAGGCTTACCATATTTTCCTGGACCCAATCCGGGGAAAAAAAACCTGATTTTTTTTGGGGGGGGGCGCGCGCCAATTTTTTTGTTTTTGTTTTGTTTTTGGATTTCTTTCTTTCAATGGGTTTTTTTTGGGGGGGGGCTTATTTTTTTAAATTATTTACCCCCTTACTGTGGCTGTAGCTGCCGCAACAGCTTTTCCTGCTGCTGCTGCTACCGCCATTTTACTCAAGGTAGGATTGCCGTGCAAAGCCGCACGCATACAAACAAGCGGCCCGGGAGCCCCAAGGGCTTCCAGGCCGACTCGCATGCATGCACGCGGCTCGGCCTGGAAGCCCTTCATTCTAAAGGGCTTCCAGGCCATTTGTTTGCATGTGTGCGTCTCGCAAAGCGAACAAGCGGCCCGGGAGGGAAATGGAGGCGGTGGCAGCCGGCAGCGGCAATCTGGGATGGCGCCATACCTCCCGGGATGCCGGGACCAGGGCCCGAAATCCGGGAGGGTCCCAGCCATTCCGGGACGTATGGTAAATCTATCTATATACTGTCTCCGGCTGCAGAATCTGTATGCATCTGAATACCAGTTATTGGGAAGCCACAGTGAGGGAGGGCTATTTGTCTTCATATCTTCCTTTTTGGGTTTCCAGTGACATCTGGTTGGCCACTGTGGAAAACAGAATATTAAGAGTAGATGCTGAAAATGAGTACTGTACAGCTGCTGGAGGGAACATAAGAAAGGCCTGTTGGATCAGACCAAAAGTGGCCCATCTCGTCCCGCATTCTCTTTCCCCCACAGTGGTCTACCAGCTGTCTCTGGGAAGCTCACAAGCAGAGGGGAAAAGGCATCCTTCTCTCCTGCCGTTGCTCCCCTGCAATTCAGAAGCATACTCTTGTTTAGCCATCATGACTAGTAGCCATTGATAGACCTGTCCCCCATGATTTTGTCCAATCCCCTTTTAAAGCCATTTACGCTAGTGGCCATCATCATCACATCTTGTGGCAATGAATTCCACAGGCTAATTATGTGCTGTGGGGGGGGAGTAATAAATGGAAGTGGAGGATCGGTTTGGCTATGGGGAAAAATTCTGCATAGGGCCTAGGAACTGTGTCCTGCAGTTTGGATGTGGCACATGGTAAAGGCAAAAAGGACCTGATTTTTGAATTTTGATTGAAGATAACTTAGCAAAATAATGTTATTTATTTACACTGAATCAGTGCCATGAAAAGAGAAACAGGCCGAGCTTGTTTACAAGCCTTGAAGCTTCTTTTCTCCAAACCATGAATGAGCTTACAATGACTCCAGCCCGTTTAGATTGTAATATGAACTGACATATAAAAAAATTGCTCAGAGCCCATCTGCTTAGGTTATGTAACATTGGGATCTGAAGCAATTTTAGAAGCAGGATTTGCTGCACAAATAGAACAATTTCTGGTAAGATGATTAAGGGGGGCAGGGAAGGGAAGGGGGAAAAAGACAGCAAAATTAGCAGAGAAGCTGACGTCTCTCTGTATACAAATTAATAATGTTCCAAAAGAGACAAGAAGGCAAATACGCCTGTGAGTCTGTTTGCTTTCAGAATGATTCTTGGACAAATATTCTGGAATTCTTGCACAAACAACACTATTGGGTAGCTAACTTTCTTTTAACAAGTGAATGGAGACAGTTTATAATTTCAGTATCATATTTTCCAGATCATATTACTTAATGCTTTAAAAAGAGACCTTAATTAATATTGGACCTTTTGAGTCATTCCCCTCCCCCTTCTCATTACATAACTGCTAGCGCTCAGAAAATCCACAGCGTGAGTATCCTGAAATAACCTCTTTTACCAGCACTCAGGAAAATGACTATAAATAAAGAGCAGCCTCTCCCCTCCCCTCTCTCTCTTCTCTCTCTATGTTTTAATGCTGTGTGTGTGTGTGTGTGTGTGTGTGTGTGTTTTAATGCTATCATGTGATTGCCCTGTAGTAAACTGAATTGTGTGTTACTAAGGGAAATATAGATCATCATAGTAATGCTATTTTCTAAGATCTCTACTGAATACATTTAGAGTTTTTTTCTTTTCTTATGCTTCCTTTTATAGCCACCTTGCTATTTATGTTTTGGGTGTGTGTGTGTGTGTTTTTTTGCTTACTTAAACCCCCCCCCCCCCATATATATTGCATAAGGGAATTGATGCTAAGGGCTAGGTTTCAAGATCAGTACTCTAGCAACTGGAACCCTGCCCATAGCGGTGTTTATTCTCAGAAGAAGATAATAATAATAATAATAATAATAGTAGTAATAATAATAATAATTCCAGTATTTATATACCACCTTTCATGTCATTGGATTTCTCCTTTGACTTTAAGTTCACATTCACAGCACCGATACTCGTAATCCCTGCATTTCATTCTCCGCATGAGAGTTGCCAGCTTTCCAATTTGTTCCGACTGCTATGCAATTACTAGACAATGAAGTTCATCTCTGTGGTTGGAAAAGCTTCACCTGCTAATCAATGCTGGTCAGTAGCATCAGGGCCATTCAGGGGAATTTTATCAGGGGGTACAAAGTTTCTTTTGGCCCCTTCCCTACATATGAATTTGACTCCTGGGCCCCCCTTTTTGGCTCCTGGGCCCCCCTTTTGACCCATTTTTCGCCCTGGGCCTGGGTACAAGATATCCCCTTAACCCCCTTCTCCGAGGCCCTGAGTAGCGTAGCCAGGCCGGTGGTCGCTTTTTTGCTCCGAGGCTGCTTTTTTTTTGCAGTGGAGTCGCTGCGTTTGCAGCCACGGAGCATTCTTGCGCCCTCCCGCCCACCCCAGGTCCTTCCAGGAGTGCAGGGCGATGATGCAAAACGCGTCATTCCAAACCCCCCCCCCCCCCGTGCAGGCTAGCAATGCCACCGATGCTATTCAAGGTTAAAGCAGCAGGGGTGGTGCCTTTACCATGTAGGGTGCAGCAGGGGTTGATCCTGCAAGTACAGGTTATCCGGAATTTTACCCCTTATCCGGACATCCGAAAGCCAGACATGGAGGGGGGGGGGTATAACTTATTTTTTTAAAAAATCCAGTACCTGGCTGGCATAGCGCAAGGCATGCTGGGGCACAAAATTATTAAAAATATTGCATAAAATTAACTTCAGGCTATGTGTATATATACATATATACTTCCTCCTTCATGGATCATTGCCTTGTCGTGGCGAAGGGGCTTGCGTAACTCAATGAAGCCATGAGCTATGCCGTGCAGGGACACCCAAGACGGACAGGTCGTAGCAGAGAGTTCTGACTAAAAGTGATCCACTGGAGAAGGAAATGGCAACCCACTCCAGTAACCTTGCCAAGAAAATCCCATGAACAGTACCAAAAGGCTAAAAGATATGACGCCGGAAGATGAGACCCTCAGGTCGGAAGGTGTCCAATATGCTACTGAGGAGGAGCGGAGGACTATTCCAAGTAGACCCAGAAAGAGTGAAGCGGCTGGGCCAAAGCCGAAAGGACGTCCAGCTGTGGATGTGTCTGAGGTTGAAAGGAAAATCCAATGCTGCAAGGAGCAATACTGCTTAGGAACATGGAATGTGAGGTCTATGAATCAAGGCAAGCTGGATGTGGTCAAAAATGAGATGATAAGATTGAACATTGACATCTTGGGAATCAGCGAACTAAAATGGACGGGCATGGGCGAATTTAAGTCAGGTGACCATCATATCTACTACTGTGGGCATGAATCCCTTAGAAGAAATGGAGTAGCCCTCATAGTCAATAAAAGAGTGGGAAAGGCAGTACTGGGGTGCAACCTCAAAAACGACAGAATGATTTCAGTTCGAATCCAAGGCAATCCATTCAACATTACAGTAATCCAAGTGTATGCCCCAACCACTGATGCCGAAGAAGATGAAGTTGACCGGTTCTATGAAGACCTACAACACCTTCTAGAACTAGCACCCAAAAAAGATGTCCTTTACATCATAGGAGACTGGAATGCTAAAGTAGGAAATCAAGAAATAAATGGAACAACAGGCAAGTTTGGCCTTGGAACGCAAAATGAAGCAGGGCAAAGGCTAACGGAGTTCTGTCAAGAGAACACGCTGGTCATAGCAAACACTCTTTTCCAACAACACAAGAGGCGACTCTACACATGGACATCACCAGATGGTCAATACCGAAACCAGATAGATTATGTGCTTTGCAACCAAAGATGGAGAAGCTCTATACAATCAGTAAAAACAAGACCTGGAGCTGACTGTGGCTCAGATCATGAGCTTCTTATTGCAAAATTCAGACTTAAACTGAAGAATGTAGGGAACACCACTAGACCAGTCAGATATGACCTAAACCATATCCCTTATGAGTATACAGTGGAGGTGAAGAATAGATTTAGGGCATTAGACCTGGTAGACAGAGTGCCTGAAGAACTATGGACGGACGTTCGTAACATTGTACAGGAGGCAGCAACTAAAACCATCCCAAAGAAAAAGAAATGCAAGAAAGCAAAGTGGCTGTCAGATGAGGCTTTACAAATAGCTGTGGAAAGAAGGAATGCAAAAAACAAGGGTGAAAGGGAAAGATATAAACAACCGAATGCAGATTTCCAGAGAATAGCAAGGAGAGATAAGGCCTTCTTAAATGAACAATGCAAGGAAATCGAGGAAAACAACAGAATGGGGAGGACTAGAGATCTCTTCAAGAAAATTGGAGATATCAAGGGAACGTTTTGTGCAAAGATGGGCATGATAAAGGACAAAAAAGGCAAGGACCTAACAGAAGCAGAAGAGATTAAGAAGAGATGGCAAGAATACACAGAAGAACTATACAAGAAAGATCTTAATGTTCCTGATGACCACGCTGGTGTGGTCACTGACCCAGAGCCGGACATCCTAGAGAGTGAAGTCAAGTGGGCCTTAGGTAGCATTACTAACAACAAAGCTAGTGGAGATGATAATATCCCAGCTGAGCTACTTAAAATCCTAAATGATGATGCTGTGAAAGTGCTGCACTCAATATGCCAACAAATTTGGAAAACTCAGCAGTGGCCAAAGGATTGGAAAAGGTCAGTTTACGTTCCAATTCCAAAGAAGGGCAGTGCCAAAGAGTGTTCAAACTACCGTACAATTGCACTCATTTCACATGCTAGCAAGGTTATGCTCAAAATCCTACAAGCTAGGCTTCAGCAGTACGTGGACCGAGAACTACCGGACGTACAAGCTGGGTTTTGAAGAGGCAGAGGAACTAGAGATCAAATTGCCAACATGCGGTGGATCATGGAGAAAGCACGAGAGTTCCAAAAAAACACCTACTTCTGCTTCATTGACTACGCAAAAGCCTTTGATTGTGTGGATCACAACAAACTGTGGCAAATTCTTAAAGAGATGGGGGTACCAGACCACCTTACCTGTCTCCTGAGAAACCTGTATGCGGGTCAAGAAGCAACAGTTCGAACCGGCCATGGAACAACTGATTGGTTCAAAATTGGGAAGGGAGTACGGCAAGGCTGTATATTGTCACCCTGCTTATTTAACTTATATGCAGAGTACATTATGAGAAATGCAGGGCTGAATGAATCACAAGCCGGAATCAAGATTGCCGGGAGAAATATCAACAACCTCAGATATGCAGACGATACCACCCTAATGGCAGAAAGTGAAGAAGAACTCAAGAGCCTCTTGATGAGAGTGAAAGAGGAGAGTGCAAAAGTTGGCTTGAAACTCAACATTAATAAAACTAAGATCATGGCATCTGGGCCCATCAATTCCTGGCAAATAGAAGGGGCAGAAATGGAAGCAGTAACAGATTTTACTTTTCTGGGTTCCAAGATCACTGCAGACGGAGACAGCAGCCATGAAATTAAAAGACGCTTACTCCTTGGAAGGAAAGCTATGGCAAACTTAGACAGCATAATAAAAAGCAGAGATATCACCATGCCAACAAAAGTTCGTATAGTCAGGGCGATGGTGTTCCCAGTAGCAATGTATGGTTGCGAGAGTTGGACCATAAGGAAGGCTGAGCGCCGAAGAATAGATGCTTTTGAACTGTGGTGCTGGAGAAGACTCCTGAGAGTCCCTTGGACTGCTAGGAGATCAAATCAGTCAATTCTAAATGAAATCAAGCCTGACTGTTCCCTGGAAGGACAGGTACTAAGGCTGAAACTCAAATATTTTGGCCACCTAATGCGAAGAGAGGACTCTCTGGAGAAGACTCTGATGCTGGGAAAGATTGAAGGCAAAAGGAGAAGGGGAAGGCCAAGGATGAGATGGTTAGACAGCATCACCGATGCAACGAACATGAAAATGAGCGAACTCAGGAAGATAGTGGAGGACAGGAAGGCCTGGCGGGATATGGTTCATGGGATCACGAAGGGTCGGACACGACTTAACGACTGAACAACAACAACAACAATGTGTATATAAGGTGTATACGAGACATAAATGAATTTTGTGTTTAGACGTGGGTCCCATCCCCAAGGTTGAAAACCGGAAATGGCCAAAAATTGCCATTTTTTGCCGAACTGAAGATCGAGGAGGCCTGCAGAGGGTCACGCAGGCCTCCCTGAAGCTCCCCCAAGTCCCGGTAAGTAAGAAGATGGCATTTTGGAGTGCTTTTTGGAGACCTTTGATTCTAAGACGCACCCCATTTTTTGAAATGCTTAATTAGGAAAAAACATACGTCTTAGAATCGAAGAAATATGGTATTATTTTGAGTGGTGGCGCAAAAAAGGCAACTTGAAGAAAGAAACAGAGGGTGTAATAACGGCTGCACAAGAACAGGCATTAAGAACAAATGCAGTAAAAGCAAAAACTGAAAGAAAAAAAAACAGCAAGTGCCGTCGCTGTAAAGAAGCAAATGAAACAGTGGACCACCCAATTAGCTGTTGTAAAGCGATTGCATAGACTGACGACAGACAAAGGCATGACAAGATAGCAACAATGATACACTGGAGCATCTGTAAAAATACAAGCTACCTGCAGTCAAAAACTGGTGGGACCATAAAACTGAAAACGTTGTTGAAAATGAAGATGTAAAAATACTATGGGACTTCTGACTACAGACAGATAAACATATAATACCCCAGACCTAACTGTAGTCGAGAAGAAAGAAAAACAAGTCAGAATAATTGATATAGCAATACCAGGTGACAGTAGAGTAGAAGAAAAAGACATGGGAAAAAACAACAAAATACAAGGACTTACAGATAGAAATTGAATGGTTGTGGCAGAAGAAGACCAACGTAATCTCAGTGGTGATTGGTGCCCTCGGTGCAATTCTTCAAGAGCATCTGAATGTCATCAGGGTCACAGAAATCACCATCAATTAACTACAAAAAGCCGCTTTACTGGGAACAGCTCTTCCATTTTGCAACGATACAGTACATATAACATCAAAAAAGATGAGAAAAGTCAAGCATCCCAGGTCCTTGGGGAGGATATCAGCATAAAACAAACCAGTCAATAACATCTTCTGACTGTGCAAACAAACATAACAATAGTGTAAGTTGATGGGAAGAAAGGAAAATGGGGCAGAGGAAGGGGATTGGCCTACTTGAACCTCTAACAGATTATAGTAACCTGCTCACCTGAAGCACAGCTGCTGCATCTGGCTCCTCTTTCTCCTCCTCCTCCTGAGCCAGTGACCCGGCCTGCTATCCTGGCAGGGAGTAAAGACACATACAGCCAGCCAGCGGACCACCCAGCTGCCAGCAGTTAGGAGTCTGCAATGGGATGGGCAGGGATGTGAACAGCCAAAATGGTGGAGGGGGGTATACCATTTCAGAGCAATGTTGGGAGGGGTGTAAAAGCAGCTCTAACTAATATGGTTTTATTTTATTCTATGTAAAACTGCCTTGGAGAGCCTTCTACACTGAAAGGTAAGATGGAAACCAACCAAAAGAATGAATGAGTGGCTTTGATCTCTTTGATTACATTATTGTAGTGTTTCTAAATTTGTGAGCTGCCTTGAGCAGTTCCGTACCAGAATGGCAAACTTTCAAACGTTTTGTTACAGGTTCCCACTTGTTATTTGATCAGCCTTCTTCCAGCAGCCCTGGAAGGTGACCGGTTTTATTGCTCCCATACAAGAGGTGTGGAGACTGAGAGATGTGGCTTGCTGCCTTGTGGGTACTTAGCAAGTTCTGAGTTGTGGCAAGATTTGAAGGAGGAACTTCTGGTTTATAGCTGCTCACACTCTTAATTGCTTCAGCTTTCATTTTCCTGCTGAAGCTAATGCAGAAATAAACTACTGTACTTTTTGAAAAGGTAATGGGGAAAGTGTGTCCTTTTGTCATTCACCCTACCCAACATTTATTCCCCCCCTACATAAATCTTCATATGTGTTGACTTCAATTATGTCGATAGCAAAGTTCCCCAATTTATTAAGGACTTTCGTGAGTTTGTCCCATTTACCTCTATCACATATTCTGTAAGATGACAAGTGTCATTGCAATGACTTGAAGATGCCCCAGTAACACAAAAGAGAAGTGGCTTCACTTAGATGAAACAGTTGACTGCCAAGACAAGCAAGACTCTGTACCACTGAAGAAAATCTATGAATCATAATCTGAAGTGGGGAAACACCTGTGGAAGGTAATTGAGCCTCCATCAAGATTATGTATTAAAGGAGCAGCCACAGCCTGAACAAACCTGTTTCTCCTTTGTGAATCAGGAGTCAAACCACCAGGATTAACCATTATGCTAAGTATGCTATAGATTAGGGCCATCACTGAACAAGTGACCCTTGATGTGAATGGCAGTGAATGGCAACATGCCAATTCCTGGCACAGTTCACCAGGAGTACACAAAACCAATGTCGGACATCTATTGATGCAAGCCTGCTTTTTGGATATGCAAAATGACAGTTTCTCTAGGCTTTTGCATAGCTTGATAGCCAAAGATGTTTCCTAACTGACTTTTGATGGCTTGTAGCTACTGTAATATGGTCCACCCTTTCACCTTCCACCTAAACAGTGTTTCTGTTTTGAGTCTAGTCAGCAAATGAGAAACAAATCAGGAATTTTTTTCAGGTATTTTAGCAAGAAGGACCCAGGGTACAGACTGGGGAATGCAGGGGGCATGCTGTTGCTTTTGGTGGACTGGTGCTGCTTCAAAGAACACTGTCACCCACCTGCGTATCTGCCTACTTCTTCCTGTTCATTTATTTTTAAATAAACAGAAAAGTGGAAGTGTAACATAGTATATTAAGAACATAAGAAGAGAGCCCTGCTGGATCAGGCCAAAGGCCCATCTAGTCCAGCTTCCTGTATTTCACAGTGGCCCCACCAGATGCCTCAGGGAGCACACAAGACAACAAGATAACCTGTTTCCTGCTGTCACTCCCACACACTGTCTTTTGTCCGTTCTAACTCTCCCTCCACTCAATTTTAGTGCATGTCCCCTGGTTCTGGTGTTGTGCGAGAGGGAGAAGAATTTCCCTCTATTCACTCTCTCCATCCCATGCATAATTTTATACGTCTCAGTCATGTCCCCCCTCGGGCGCCTTTTTTCTAGACTGAAAAGCCCCAGACGCTGTAGCCTTTCCTCATAAGGGAGGTGCTCCAGCCCACGAATCATTCTGGTCGCTCTTTTCTGCACCTTTTCCAATTCAACTATATCCTTTTTGAGATGTTGTGGCCAGAACTGGACACAATACTCCAGATGTGGCCTTACTTACCCTCGATTTGTACCAATTAGGCTGCTTATTGGCTGTTTTATTCTCAATCCCTTTTTTAACACTTGAGAGAGCACCTCTACCCTCCCATACCCTATTGCAGTCCAGTCTCCCAAGTCAACTGAAGGTAACCTCAACTACATTAGTCACGTTTCACAAGTAAGGACACATAGAGAGGTGTGCTCACTGGGGTACCTTGGAGTCTTAACACCCTCTCTAATTCCTATTTCCCCCTCCAATAGACCAGGCATATTTTTCAGTACTTCATTCATCACTCCAAACCATTGAAATAACATGGAGAAAACATTTGGGTAAACACCTGTTCAAGGGCCTTTTCCAGACAATACGTGGTAACAAACCTGAGTTTGCCCCTGATTGTGTGCACAACACTTTTCTTCCCTGTGTGGGTTATTTATCTAAACTAAAGCAACCATACTTTCTACTGTACTGTACAGCATGGAGAGATCTAATGTGGTGTAGTTCTGCCGAATGAGGAAGTCCCTGGTCTCCACCATTTCAGACAAAGCAAGATCCTTTCTGCTGCTACCAGGAAATGCCAGGGACTGAATGTGCACACAAAGCATTTGCTGTAACTGTGGAGCTCCAACCTTTTATTGCAAAGATTTCAAGACAACTATTATTACAGGATATCTAACAATAAAAACGGGTGACATTTGTGCTGTTGGAACAGAAAACGAGCCCCTTCTGCTGAAAAAAAAATCATCAATTCCAGTAGTATGTGTGTCATTTGCGTGTATGTGTGCTTGAGGGGTCTAGCTCAGTCGGTAGAGCTGCCGCCTTGCAAGCCCGAAGATCGGTGAATGGCAAGTTTGAGACACGCCGCCAACAAAAAGCTGTGAAAGCCTCTGTGAGGAGAGATGAGAGCTGCCAGCTGCATCGGCCGAGCGTGGGAGGCGACGGTCAGCGGAGAGGCCAGACTGCAAAGGATACCATCTGGAATGTAGTTGTTCATGAAAGATTGGACATTTATATATTGTAAAAAAAACCCAAACCATTAGGGGAGTTAGGAAAGCCTGCCTACGTACACCGCCTTGGATTAAAGTCAGAGGAGAAATCCAATGACCAAGAAAGTTGGTATATAAATGCTATGTATTATTATTATTATTATTATTATTAGTATTAGATTGGAGACAGACAATAATTGTTGACAGCATAGGAAAGGGCCAATTGGACCTTGCTTCCAGGCCCACAGAGACAGCAGGGGCGGGGCCCACTGTAAGTAAAGTCTTTAAATTTTAGATGCAGTCGTTGGAGTTAAAAACAAAGAACAAAACACTCTCCCCACCACGTAAAGTAGGTCCACAGAGGTCACTGAAAGAGAGTTTACTCCCCTGTACTCACAATTCTTCTCCCTCTCGCACAACACCAGAACCAGGGGACATGCACTAAAATTGAGTGGAGGGAGAGTTAGAACAGACAAAAGAAAATATTTCTTTACCCAGTGTGTAATTCATCTGTGGAACTCCTTGCCACAGGATGTGGTGATGGCACCTGGCCTAGATGCCTTTAAAAGGGGTTTGGACAGATTCATGGAGGAAAAGACCATCACAGGTTACAAGCCATAAGCAACCTCCTGGTTTTAGAAGTGGGTTTTCTCTGTGCCAGGTGCAAGGGAGTGTCAACGGGAAACAGGTTATCTTGTTGTGTTCCCTGAGGCATCTGGTGGGGCCACTGTGTGATACAGGAAGCTGGACTAGATGGGCTTTTGGCCTGATCCAGCAGGGCTCTTCTTATGTTGTTATGTTCTTAATTATGCTCCCAGAATCCTCTAGGTGCTTCTGAGAGAAACGGCAAGTTGAGTGGAACAGTCTCGCTCTTGTGCAGCTCCCATTTTAGGGCTTCTTCCAACTACTTGTATCCTGAACTGCAGTTATTTATTTATGAATCTCAAGGTGGCTCACAAGTCAGTCTAAAAAACAAACAAACACACACACAAGCAAAATTAATGCATAAAAAGAATTGCCAAGTTTTATAAAAGAAGCACAACAGGTAAAAACAAAATATATTTAAACAATCAGAGTTTATTATTTAAAAGATTTACACCCTGCCTTTCCACAGACAGCTTAACAGCACAATCCTGTCGAACTTTGGAGCAGTGGAATGACTAGTCCGCCACTCCAGGGTGTTGCAAACGTGCCGTAAGGCATGTTTCTGACACCTGGACAGTAATCCGTCAACCACAGGACACTGCCAGCGGATGGAAGTAAGTCCTGTGCCGGGCGGTGTGTGTGTGTGTGTGTGTGTGTGTGTGTGTGGGGAGAGTGGAATGGGAGGGGTGATTAGCCCATCGGGCCCAGGAGGGGGGAGGGATCCTCGACGGCGCGCCCTGCCAAATCCAATCCCCCGTCCTGGGCCTGGCAAGCCCTACACAGGCTTCTTGGATTTGCACCGGCCATTTTGCTGGCGCACATCTGAGGAGACCCATAGGCGCAGCTGGGGCATTACGGGCGGTCCTAGACAGAATTGGGCTGCCCAGAAGCTAACAAATACTGTACTACAAATGCATGAATAAAACATCAAAACAATACAATAATAAAATTAATAAAAAATCCATAAAAACACATCCCACCACCCAGAAACTGATAGCAGCAAAACATTCCCCTTTTTATGAGCAGCAGCATAACGTAACTTAATACCAATAATGGCAGCATAATAGCAGCAATAAAACAGCACAGAAAGTAATCAATAAATGTAGTAACAAATAAGCAATATACGGAGGGTAAGAGATCCAATCTACCTCCCAACACCCAGCCACACTCAAAACAACAATCCGAACAAAAAAGTCTTTAACCCCTGCTGGAATATTTCTAAAGAGGGGGCAGTTCTTAAATCATAAGGGAGGGAGTTCCACAACTGCGATGTCACCACCGAAAAGGCACTGCCTCTTGTTACTGCCCCTCTGGCTTCTGTTGCTGGTGGAACTCACAGCAGCACCATATATGATGATCTTAGGGGATGGCCCAGACTATACAGAAGTAGACCAAAGATACTCGGGTCCCAGGCCATAAATGACATTTTGAATTGGGCCCGGAAATGAATCGGCAGCCAGTGTGGCCACTGGAGCAGCAGTCCAATAGAGCTGAACTGCCAAGCCCCAGAGATCACATGAGTCATCACTTTCTGCACTAATGGCAGTTTCTGGGCCATCTTCAAGGGATGCCCCATGTAGAACATGTTACAGTAGTCTAACCGAGACTTTACCAAGGTATGGACCACCATGGCCCAGTCCAAATGACTGAAGTACGGTCACAGCTGCTGCCCTAGCTGAAGTTGGGCAAAAGTCTCCCAGGCCACCGCTGCCTCTTGGTGATCCATTTGATAAATTCATTTCATTTCATTTCATTTAGGGGGCATTCAAAATACCCAAAGGCTAACCAATAACACTAGAAGCCCATGAGAACAGAATAGACTTTGCCTGGTGCTTGAAAGATTGCAGTGACAGCACTAGGTGTACATGTCTTGGGGAGAGGTCCAGAATTTGGGTGTCAACACCGAGAAGCTCCTTTTTCCGATTACCTCAGAAGGTGGGGGGGGGGCACCTGGAGAACAGACTCTGGAGATGGGCAGATATATACAGAATCAGACGATACTTCAGTTTAGGCCATTTAGGGCTTCAGAAGTTAAAACCACCTTCTTAGGTAGCAAATCTATGAAATCCTTCTTCTAACTCTCTTAACAATGGCATCATATTCTATGTGTCCGCACAAAGTTTATGTTAGACTCCCATGTACTCACCCAATAATATCAGGATGACGTTATCCATACGCAAACCCTGGCCCAGACTATGGACAAAGCAGCTTTTTATGAGACTTGGCACTCACTCTGCAACTGTACATACAGCCTCAAACTCTTGTACTGCAGTCTTAAGCCCAGTGAACAGCACAATTATGTAAGAGTTTGTTCCTGTCTGTTGCAGTTTGCTGCATTCTATAGCTCAGCTTTCTGCTCATGGCTCAGGTTTTGTATTCTATAGCACAGGATTCGTTTGCTTTTAGAAAGTGACTTTAATTTATCCTGTCATAAAACGGAAGTTTTGCAACTATCTGGCTTTTATCACAAGCGGCCATTTGCTGGGACGGGCACCTTTTTTTTCCCTGTAAGAGAGTTGAAGCTGGTACGATAGTTGTTCATAGTGTGCATGCCCTTTTTTAAAGTTTCCCAAGCGGTTGGTCAAGCGGGTCTTGCAGGCTTTTGAACCCCTGAGAAAACCTGCCAAATCAATCTATAGAATGGCAGGAGAAGCATGGGCAACAACAAGGCCTCTCATACCACGTTCAACAAGAGGGTTGTGGGCCCAAGAGCAAGAAGACACCAGTGGGATTTCGGCCTGGCTTGCCAGTCCTCCCATGAGGTAATAATACGTAATGATTCTTAGGGTTTGTAATTCAGAATGTCAACAAGTCTCTATAAGAGTTATAATAATCACCTGTGTTTGCATTAGCTGAGCAGATAACATATTGATGTTGGCTGCAGAAATGAAAGTATTTTCTGTAGGATGTGCTTATTCAATTACATAGGACTTTCTCGGTAATGGTTTTGTATTCTATTGACCAGTAGTTGACCAGTAACTGGAAGCAAGAAGGATTCTCTCGCTTTAAGCTGCAAATAAATAGCTGAAATACTTTGTACTTTCCTTCCAGGATCTATGTAACTCAAACTGCCATTTCACACATCCAGGACCAGTCAAAGTCCTCTTACAGCCCACTCCTATGCAGGACTGGGCTGACGGGAAGAGGAGTTTTTGACAGCAGAAGAGACTTCCGCTGTCATAAAATGGCTGCCGATGGCAGCGCTCCGTCAGCAGCCATTTTGCAAGTACTGCTGCAAGAGGCTGCAGTGTTACAGCTTTACTGCTGGACCCCGCTGGACCCAGTAAGTGAGCTGTGGGGGTGGGGACAGGTGGGGAGGGGGAGGACTGGGGGTGTAACTACAAGAGTACGCATGCCCTGGATCACACGGTTAGGCTTCTGGGGTAAGTGTGGGTGGAAGTCTTGTTCTCTTGGTCTTTCTCTGTAGTTCAGATCTTCCCAGTTCTCTTTCTGTTTGTTTATCAGTGTGTCTGAGTTTACCATCATCAGCCTTTCTCTCCTTCACAGAACTGCAGTTCTTCCTCCCTTTCCTGGTCCACCCCAGCCAGTAGAAAGAGTGATACCTCTCTAGGAATCACCTGTGTACTGTACTCTCGCCCTTTACCCTTATACTCTCCAGAATGCAAAGAGATTTGGGACTTTTTTGTCCCTTTGGTTGCCTGTGTATCTTCCAGGCATTTATTATGGTTATAGAAGACAACTATATATACTGCTTTTCAACAAAAATGTTTGTTTGAAAGCAAAACGATTGAGAAGGTGGTTCCCTGTCCCCAAAGGGTTCATGGTCTGAAAAGAAGCACAAGAAAGACACCAGCAAACAGCCCCTGGGAGGAATGCCATGCTGGGTTGAATGACAGTTGCTCTTTCTCCCTCCCCCCCCCCCCCCCGCTAAATTTAGGAGAGCTCACCCTTGAATAAGTGTCTCTCTGTACACCTGGCAGGGGTCAGCCTGGCACCTAGTGTCATCTCCAAGATTTCAGCAACTGTGGGCAACCACCTCCAGGATTTTCACCACCTCCAGCTTTTGGGAGACACTGGAGCAAAGGCCCTGTGTGAAGACACTGACCCCCAAAGCCATACACTCCACCATGCTTCGGAAAGTGCATGCACATACCACTTGCCCCCTCATGGTACCCAGGAACCAGGCAGCAGGCAGCTGCAAATCCATCCTCCATGCTGCCATGTGCAGTGACAAGGGCAGTGTTGAAGGTGGACTCTCACCTGTCCATTGCCCAGCTAGCTTTCCCAGCAGGGCTCCAAGGATGCTACCTGCCTCCTGGGAAAGCAGACAGTGGATGAGCAACAGTCCTATGTCGTCGCTGCTGCTGCTGCTGCTGCTGCTATAATTACAAGGGGCAGCATGAAGGGAGGCTCATGGCTGCTGCTGATCTGTGGATCAAGAGATACGAAACAGGCTAGAACTGATGGAAGGAGGCAGTTTGCGCTCCTGGAGCTTCAGACCAGGCTTCTGTCTTGGTACCGCACAATACACTTCATTTAAAAATTAACAGCACTAAGGCAAAGGTTAGGCTGCGTGTGCTGACTTGTGTACTCTGTATCTGTTAGCTGCTGTGAATGACTTGATATATATGCATAAAGTGATGCATCTCCAACGTCATGTGAGCTGATTGCGTCTCTTGGGCCGCTTTAAACTTGTTGTTTCCTGTGTCTGGGGTTTCTTGAGCAGGCTGTGAAAGTCATTTTACTTTACAGCAATCAGAACTCTTTGCAGTTCCTGTTTTGTTGTGTGTGTGTGTGTGTGTGTGTGTGTGTGTGTGTGTGTGTGTGTGTGTGTGTGTGTGTGTGTGTGTGTTGCTTAAGCTTTTCAATACCATGTCAGTATTTTGAAAATGGTTCTTAAATGACAGTATTGCTATTAAACACGGTCTCTTTGAGAAATGAGTAAACCGGTGTTTTCGATAAACTTCCAAGGGTAGAATCCATGATGGCTATGAGCATTGCTCCCTGCTTCTTACTAAGGCTAGGGATGCTTTTGTGAAGTTTCAGCTGCTGCGTCAACTTTCTTTGGAAGGCCAATCTGGCCAGTGTAACACGTGTGATAGTCTTAATCAGGCTGGATTATTGCAATGCGCTCAACGTGGGGCTGCCCTGCCTTGAAGAACATCCAGAAGCTACTGCTAGTACAAAATGCCGCAGTACAGGTCCTCGTGGGGGCAGCACGTACATGGGAACATGACTCTCGACATCAGCTTAATTGGGTGCCAGTATACTTCCAGGTACTGGTTTAAACTTTCAAGCCCTAAACAGCCCGGGACCAGGATACTTGAAGGACTGCCTCTCACCACATGAATCTGCCAGCCCACTTTGGTCTTTAGCTATGGCCCTGCTCCAGGCTTCCCTTCCTTTGGAGGTGCAATGGGGGGGGGGGGAATGTGACAGGATCTTTTCAGTCATGGCCCCCAGGCTTTGGAACTCTGGTCCAATTTCTTTTGTTGTTTTTAATTGATTTTTAAAAAATAATGTTTTAATCCTATTTTGTGTTTTTAACTGAATATGAGTCACCTGGGGAGCCTGTTGGGAGGTAGAAAGGCAGCATATAAATGCCCAGATTAAAAAAAAAAATTAAGAGAAATTCAACGGGGCTCTTCTTATGATATCCCTTGAGATGTTTATACAGACACATGTGGAATGATAGTGGAGCTTGTTGCCACAATGCCACATCCTCCCCCCGTGCGTTCTCATTGTACTCCAACTGAACATCTGTAATAAGCTTCTGAAAGAGCCTACACAGGTACAGTTGTCCATCCATTTTATCTGTCCAGGTCTTCAGATGAATTCATGAAGCTCAAAAGCAGGGGAGCTGGTGTGATACCAGTTGCAAAGGGCTATCGACAACCAGTGGTGTCACGAGGGTTGGTGTCACCCGATGCGGTAACTTATGGTGTCACCCCCATTAACTTTATTTATTTTAATATATAACAATACAGTTCACACAACAAATCAGCAACCAACAAAAACCAGTGGCCACACAACTGAATACTAGTATTAGCTCTGATACATAGAAATGAGAGCTGACTCATACTGTCACCTTATTGGTTCCATGCTGTATCATAATAACACCTCATTGGCTCTCAGAACAATCAGTTCCATTGGTCAGTTTTGAGTTAAGGAAATCCACTTTTTGTTACATAAGGCAGTTGTGTTTTCATTTTCCGGGGATTTTGGCCATAATGTTTGATAGAATACAGGTAATTCGACATGGTTTGTTTCATTACATTTTGCATTAAATTACCTTTCCAATGATATATAACTTCATGGTATTATTCATAAATACAAAGTTCCCACAATTTTGGTCACTAGTGGTGTCAAACGTGGTACGGTCCGCACCCCCTGCACACCCCTAGTGACACCACTGTTGACAACAGGTGTGATCAACAGAGGAATATATGCTGTAAGATTAACAGCCCAGCCATTTTCTCTTTGATGTCGATTTTAATGGGAGTAGGACACTCGCTCCCTTATGGCATCACAATCACTGTGATATTTGAACTCCTGAATAAAGTTAGCATCAACGGTTCTTCCAATATACCCTGCAAGATATTACAGGACCAACTGGCGCTTTTCCTCTGTTTCCTTCTTCATTTCCTGCCTGAGGCCCTCCTGACTCTTTGCCCTTTCAAGATGAGCAATTAGATTTGCGTAAGTAATACCTTCAGCCAGGAAGTTCTGCTAATGAAACATAAATTGAGAGGGCGAACTTTGTACATCGATAGCAGCCAGGGAAAGTAAGTCACTACCTACTGCTAGCAAACATCTTATTCCTTACAAAGGGCAGGCCTTACAAACAAGGGATCTGGAGTTTTCGAGGGAGTATGTGTGAAGAACTCTAACAGAAGAAGCAAAGACTGAAGCAGACCAAACCTCATGTAAGCCCGAGCTACATTGTCCACGGCCGCGTCGCGTCCACGTTCTGTGCGTTCCCAGTTCCGCGTCCACGTTCCCAGCTCGACTTTTGCTGCGTCCGCGCTACGTCCGGCCAATCAGAGCCTGTTGTTTGACCTGGGGGGGCGGGACACCAGACACGCACGGAACGTGGACGTGGACAATGTAGCTCGGGCTTTAGACAGTCAGCAGGAACCTGGGTAGAACGGGAACAGGAGCACAGCAGTCTAGCCATGTCCCCTGCCAGCCAACACACTCCATGGCAACACTCCCCGTTCTCTTCACATTCAGCATGGGTTACCAGATTTTTCCGGGATGCAAACCGGGGCGGAAGTGACATCATGGGGGCATGTCAAGGAACCGTGATGTCACTTCTGCTGGAAGTGATGTCACAGGGGACGTGTCCCACCGGCTTAACCAGGAGTGATGTCACAAAAGGGCATGTCCATGAGCCGGAAAATCAATATAAATGAAGAAATAAATAAATGTACGTACATTTTTTAATATTAATTATTTCCTCGTCCTCCACCTTCTTCCCCAGCTGCCGACGAACGGCTGTGTTGCAACCTGCAAGTTTGGCGATGATGTCGACGAACATCCAGTCCCTTTGCCTGAAAAGGTTGCTGACCCCTGGTGTATAGAATTCAATAATGTCTGTCTGAGGTCAGTAGGGTCTAAAAATCAACGACAGTACTCTTCCTCTTTACTACATAAATCACTTTGAGCTCACCATGCGCAACGCATCTGTTTGAAACAAGAACAGTCAGGAGTCTTTTTGAAGACTTTTCTAGCAGAAAGAAATGATGTGGTGGAGGTGGAGAAATGAAAATTAGAAGCAGGGGTAAACTCATGAAACAGAGAGAGAGTACACAGTGATCCCAGTGGGAAATCCAATTCATTGCTGGGGTAAAGTTATTTCTCCTTTCCTTCCTCACTGTGTACCTTTCATCTGTCTCTTCATTAGTTTTCACCCCTCTTTCTGTCTGCTGTGAAAAATTCTGCTACCTGGGGATGCTTGTGGATTGAGGAGGGGATGTGCGAAAAACGTTGCCTCCTCCCTCCCTATCATCCTGGTTTGAGACACGAACCAGACGGATACATGACTGAACAACAAGTATGGCTGCCCCCTTCTTGTCTAGCTCAGGTCTGAGGAATGTGCCACCTGTATTTTGTGAGATAAAGCTGGTTATGGTGCTGCTGTAAGTGAAAGAGGAGGGGTGGAGGAAGCCGGCTATGTTTGGCATCTCTCCTCCACCCTCCTGCTAGGCGCAAAGAAGAATTTTGAGACTCCACAAAGAGGCTTCGAAGCTGATCATTCGGCAACGCTGTGGAAGAGGCAAGTTTCAGGTTTACATAACCCTCCTCATGCTAGCATAGGATGGTCAGAGCAGAGGTGACACACCAACAACCAAAGCAGCCCAAGACCTTCCGGCAACTGAGATGGCCTGCAAAATACTGCACCTTTTATCATGTGATGTGCCCGCCATTGCTCCTCCCACTCCCTGGATTCGCTGCGCTAACCACTACACTATGCCTCTGTACTTATCACTGAAGCTTCTTCAACGTTAAAAGGGGCTCCAGATGAATGAATAGGTTTGTAATTTTTCAATGACCTTGCTTTTTGTTTTAAATGGGTAGCTTGGGAAGCCACCCTAATTTTAGGGAAAAGGGCAGGGTATCGGCACTTTGGTTACATATAGTCTACTACGTCAAGAGACATGTTGGTGTCCTCACAGCTTGCTACACTTTTTGTCACTCTTTACCTCACGATTACAGAGGCTCAAACAGGCTGCAGTTAGATTGACTTTGTTTCCAGGATTATTATCCTTCCTCAATGTCAGCAGCGATGCAAGAGAGCCCAGGTCTGATGCCTGCTGTGGTCACGAAGCTGAGCAAAGTGTCTCTAGTCCAAACTTGATGATGTATATAAGCTTTTGTTGTTGCCGCTGTAACTGCTGATGAATAAATCAAAATCTGGTCCAAAGGGGTGATGATGCCAGGGGCAGTGGTTCTGCCACATCACATGAATTGAAAGAAAAAAATGATTTGGCCAGGAGCCGGCACCTCGAGTGGAGATCTCAAGAAGTGTTTTGAATATGATGGGAGGGGGGGGGGCGTATTGATGTGTCACTCATACGTTGCTGCCATACCAGAGGTGACAAAGGGCTCCTGGCTGGCAGAGATATCCATGAGAAGGTTGCCAATAAGGAAGTGGCTGAAGGACTGAAGGCAAACGACCTGTTTGCCTGAATTTATTTTTATTTAAATACTGTATATTTATTTTTAATCACCGAAGCCCCCCTATCCACCTGCCCTGCTGGATACAGCGTGCCCGTTTTTGATGCAGCTTCACCAGTGGGGGGGGGGGATAGGATTGGGCTGTTAATAAAGTTCTTTCTTTTTATGTTTGGATAAGAAATTGATTGACTATCTTTTAAAAGGATGGACTCATTTGTTCTCCAGGAAAGTTGCAAAATTGAACATAAGAACATAAGAAGAGCCCTGGTGGATCAGGCCAAAAGCCCATCTAGTCCAGCTACCTGTATCTCACAGTGGCCCCACCAGATGCCTCAGGGAGCACAAGACAACAAGATAACCTGTTTCCCGTTGTCACTCCCTTGCACCTGGCACAGAGAAAACCCACTTCTAAAACTAGGAGGTTGCTTATGGCTTGTAACCTGTGATGGTCTTTTCCTCCATAAATCTGTCCAATCCCCTTTTAAAGGCATCTAGGCCAGGTGCCATCACCACATCCTGGGGGAAGGAGTTCCACAGATGAATTACACGCTGGGTAAAGAAATATTTTCTTTTGTCTGTTCTAACTCTCCCTCCACTCAATTTTAGTGCATGTCCCCTGGTTCTGGTGTTGTGCGAGAGGGAGAAGAATTTCCCTCTATCCACTCTCTCCATCCCATGCATAATTTTATAAGTCTCAATCATGTCCCCCCTCAGGCGCCTTTTTTCTAGGCTGAAAAGCCCCAGACGCTGTAGCCTTTCCTCATAAGGGAGGTGCTCCAGCCCACGAATCATTCTGGTCACTCTTTTCTGCACCTTTTCCAATTCAACTATATCCTTTTTGAGGTGTGGTGACCAGAACTGGACACAATACTCCAAATGTGGCCTTACCATCGATTTGTACAATTGTTATGTGAAATTGGGGAACGGGATGTTTGCCAGTGCAAGATGGTCACGTCTTCTAGGACCTGCTTATACTGAACTGTGTTTGTTTCTGCACCCCTTTGCCTTGTGTCCCTTTTAGGCTTTCCAGTTCTGTGGCAAGTACTGTAAGTTCATCTGCACATGAATAGCCCAGGATTACATTTTGGTGCCCTTGAGCAGCTGTGTTCACACTAGCGAGGAGGGTGGCTGGGGCTCCACAGGCACTGTGTGCCTGAAGCACATTTTCTCTTTCCCCCCTTTGAGAACACTGCAGCAACACTTTCCTTCCCCAAAGCTAAGTTCGTTTTTGCATAAACCCCCACCTTGCTCTAAGAATAATATTTGTTCAGGGCAGCGAGAGAATACTTCTCTGTATTAGGTTGGTGGAAGGGAGCTATATTTTATGGTGAGAGGACGGAGATTTGCAGGAGGGAGAATAGTTACTGGCTTCTGGCTATGAAAATGCCTGGCAACAGCCGGGGGAGAGAAGCAAGTACATGATGGTGTCCAGACCGAGGGGCAGGAGGAGGCTGTATTTTCTGTCTGGAATGCAAATGCTAGGGGAAGAAAAGGGTATCTGTCTTTTCAGTTCTGGACATGGGTTTTTGAGGAGATGGAGGGCTTCTTGATACTGTGTCTCTCTGGTGCTTTCAATCTGTGTTCCAAGGGACCAGAGGTTCCCTCAACGTTTACTGCATTCTAGAGCACACTCCCAGTTGATGTGGGGCAATGGTGTGGTTCAACTGGCCTGGACAGTGGCCTACAATGAACTGATTTCTTTCCGTCCTAGAACATCCCCCCAGGGCCCAGAATTTTCTGCAATAGACAGGGTTTCTGTGACAGATGGTTATAGGTTTCTGTGACAGATGGTTATGGGTTCCACAGTGGTTTGTGGAACTCCTTGCCACAGGAGGTGGTGATGGCACATGGCCTGGATGCCTTTAAAAGGGGATTGGACAGATTTATGGAGGAAAGGTCCATCACAGCTTACAAGCCATGATGGGGATAAGCAACCTCCTGGTTGTAGGAGTAGGTTTTCTTTGTGCCAGGTGCAAGGGAGTGGCGACAGGATACCAGTATCTTGTGCTCCCTGAGGCATCTGGTGGGGCCACTGTGAGATACAGGAAGCTGGACTAGATGTGCCTTTGGCCTGATCCAGGAGGGCTCTTCTTATGTTCTTCCGCAGACATGTTGATATAGACATTTTGAAAACGTTGGCTCTGGAATGGTGCTTATTTTTTCTGAGGGTATGAAGGGGGCAAATAATAATAATAATAATTAATAAAAAGTAAAGGTAAAGGTGACCCCTGACAATTAAGTCCAGTCGTGTCCGACTCTAGGGTGTGGTGCTCATCCCCATTTCAAAGCCGAAGAGCCAGCGTTGTCCGAAGACGCCTCCGTGGTCATGTGGCCGGCATGACTCTCCTTGCCGCAGCGCATAGCATGCAGCTGGAACACGGAGCGCTGTTTACCTTCCCGCAAGCGGTACCTATTTATCTACTTGCATTGACATGCTTTGGAACTGCTCCAGTATTTATATACCACCTTTTCTTAGTCATCAGATTTCTTCTCTGACTTTAATTCAAGGAGGTTCACATAGGCAGGCTTATCTAAACCCCCAAAGGGGTGTTTACAAATACAAAGTTCTAATCTTGCATAGAACGGCTTCATTCCAGGTGGTTTCCTTCACAGTCTGGCTTCTCTCTGGCATTTGCCTCCCACGCTCGACTGACTGCAACCCTTTCTCCCACTCAGAGCGCTCTGTATTTTTCTTCTCACCCAGGGCTTCTGCAGAGCGTCAGCAGCATGTCGATGGCTCACAGATACTTCCGGGTGTCTCGAACTGGCGTCCTCAGACCTTCAGGCATATAAGGTGGCAGCTCTTCCACTGATCCAAACCTTCTGCCCATATCTGTGTGAATTGGCAGCCAGATCCATTTTCAGTGGCAAAACAGTCTCTCTTCCTCCACTTTATATGTGTGAAACACACTACATGTTTTTATTTACACAGGGATTAATTCCATGTAGGATACACATCACATCAAAAACAGTTCAGTGGTGCTTTCACAGGAACTCCTAGGGCTGAGATCTTATAACTCCTTCCTAGGAGTAAGTAGGACTTACTTCCAAGAAGTTATGCTTAGGATTGTGTTGAAAGAACACTGCTTCTTCTGGGATGTGACACTTGTAAATGGCCTTAACCTGCGATAGAAAATGGATGGAGGGATCCTCAAAGATCACACCTTGCCCATCTCTTGCCTTGACTACTGCAACCTTCTCTTCTCTGGTCCTCCTCCCTGGTCGGTCACCTCAACCCCCTGACCTCCATCTAACTGCCACCAAAATCATGTACCTCTCTGGTCGGTCTGATCAGGTCACACCTCTCCTTAAATCCTTGCACTGGCTTCCAGTCCACTCCTGGATTTATATACCACCTGGTCCTCACCTTCAAAGTCCTCCATGGACTTGCCTCTTGACCTCTCTGCACTCACATCGCTCCTGCCCATTACCTTTGCTTTTCTGGCTCTAGCACCTCATCCGCCCAGAGGTCTTTCTTCCGCTCCCTCAAACAGCTCCCCCCCCCCACCTCCATGTCTGCTGCTTATGCCTGGAACTCCCTCCTTGATCACCTCTGGGATGTTGCCTCTCTTACTGCCTAAATCATCCCTGAAAACCTTCCTTTTCCCTGAAAACCTACCTTTTGTACTACTCCTTAGTCCAGTGGTTCCCAACCTGGGGGTCAGGACCCCCAAGGGGGTCACGAAGCAGTTTCTGGGGGGTTGCGGAATGTCAACTAGATGGCCACACCCAAGATGGCGGTTCACTCCTTCCCTCCCCCACTGCAGAAAAAGAAGTGTCTGATGCTCTCTTGGGGCTTGTTTGCTCACCTTGTGTTACTTTCTGCTTGCCTTTTAGCATCTCTGTAAATATATTAGCTCACTCCTCTCCCCCCAAATGGGGCTGTTTATAAGTACAATTTTAAAAATGTGATTTATTTTTAAAAGTATGATTTATTAAACAGTGTAATTTATTAAAACAATGACATCGCTTCCTGACATCACTTCTGGCCCTAGGTGGGTCCTGACATATTCCACAAACAGTCGCGTCACAGGGACGCGCGACACCCCAGAGCGGGGTCGCGCGTCACCTTTAAGAGCGCGGCTCCACCCCCATGCGTGACATCACGCGCAGGCGCGGAGCACCCCCCCCCACGCCGTTTTCGGCTCATTTCAGAGCCAAACAGACTTGAGGGCGGGCGGGCCCATCTCCAGCAGCAAACTGTAAGTGCCGGGGGGACGCGCGTCACCCATGTGCGCGCGTCGCCCCCGGGCGGCCCACACCGCGCGCTTCTCCCTGTCAACGCCCCTGTCCACAAAAGGGGGTCCCGGTGCTAAAAAGGTTGGGAACCACTGCCTTAGTCCATCTACCTTACTGCATCAAGTCACGCACATTAGCAAAGTTCATTACGTTTCCTCTGCAAATCTGCGGACCTCTTCAGATGAGCAGCAAAGCTGTGAGATGTTGCTACAGAGGCTGGAAGAGATCGTTCTTTAAACAGTAAAAAGGTGCGAAACAGTAAAAAGGCACTTTGCTGCTCATCTGAAGAGGTCCGCAGATTTGCGGAGGAAACATAATGAACTTTTCTAATGCGTGACTTGTTTTTAAAAGACTGCTTTTAAGACTGCTTTTAACTTTAAATCATTTTTAAAACGTCAGTGTTTTTGGACTTGTTTTTTATGTGTTGTAACTGCTTTTTACATGGCTTTTAAACCTGGATATCCAAGATCGCTTTACAAATAAATTATTACTTGTAAATAAATAAAAATATTTCTTTCTAGATCACCTTTTTTAAAAGTCTCGGAAAGCTAGGTGGGTCCTGATAGTTTTAAAAAAAAGTGGGTCCCAGTGCTAAAACATTTGGGTACCACTGAGGTAGGCTATGCTAAAGGCTGATCTACACTGCACGAATTCCGGTGCGTATTGAGTGTGTGCGGCATGTGCGGAGTGGTGTGGCTTCCTTTTTAACTGACCGCAATGGAATGCGGGAGAGCTGTGCTCTCCCGAATTCCGGCGCGCTCGGTCGTGGACCATGCCGATGTCTGGCCGTGTGGGCGGGACGTTCACCAATGAGAGGAGGGGGGGTTCCAGCCAATTGGAGCACACATGTGCGATCAATCAGGAGGGACAAGCAGGGACACTTGAGGGGGAAGATATCTGGTGGAGCCAGGGTAGCGTCTCGGGGCAGGGCATCCCATTCCCTACGCTCGCGACCGGACGCCAACGGATTTGGTGTAGGTCAGCCTTTTAGAGTGACTGGTCCAAGCTCACCAGTTAAGGCTGATCTACACCTACCTGTGTTGCATTGCGCTTGTGTTGGGAGGCGCGCCAGCATAGGGGACAGGCCGCCCCGCCCAAAACGCTGCCCTGGGCTCCACCAGTTTCTTCAATGCAAATAGACCCTTCTGATTGTCCTGCCTTCTAATAAATCTCAACGGTGATTGGCTGAAACACAAGTGTGCTCTGATTGGCTGAAAACCCCCTCTCATCCCATTGGTCTAACAATTTGCTCCGCCCTCTCAAATCATGAGCATGGTCCATGGACCATCACAACCAAACTCAGGAGAGTAAAATGGAAGCCACACAGCTCTGCACGTGTCTGGGATGCATGTGGTGGAGATCAGCCTTTAACTTCGTTGCTGAGGGAGGTCTCCCTGGTCCAAATTCAGCGCTTTTAACTGCTATGTTCACATTGGCAAAAGTTCAATATTATACTGGCTCTGACCTAAACCTAGATGTGTGTGGCTACCCTGTGCTGAAAGAAATAAGAATGCACTCTGTTTATGCTCTGAAACACCCATCTTTACTGTTTCCCCACAGGCGACGCGTCTTCTGCATAGAAAATCAGTAACGTGTGAAGCAGCCCTCTCCCAATGGCTCTTCTTGTGAGGTGCCTGCAGCCAGGGGCGTAGGCTGATATGGGGCCCTGGGGCAGTGGGCCCCAGGGCGTAAGGGCGTAGAGGCTCCTGGGGGGGCGTAGAGGGCCTCTGGAGGGGCGGGAGACATCCTAGGTTTCGGTTTTTTCTTTTGTTTTTTCCCGTTTTTTTCCGGGTTTTTTTAAAGGTTTTTTTAGAAGTAATGGGGTTTTGTAGTTTTTCCCCCCCTTGCATTGCAGCCTTGCCTAGCAGCCCAGGAGTCCTGATTCACCCCCCCAGAGGGCATTAAGGGGCAATACACTTTCAAGTTTATTCTGCAGAGCAAAATTCACATCATTATGAATGCCTCATCATGTATGCTGTTGGAAATGGAGACAGGAGGTACAAAGTGGACAAGGAGGCTTCCAAACTGAAATCAAAAAATCCCAAAAATTTGCTGCGCGGCTGCGCTGTGGGGCGTAAAGGATTACGGCCGCGCGTTTTTAGGGGGGGGGGCGTCAAGGGTTTGGGCCCCGGATCAAAAATGGTCTGGCTCCTCCTGCAGCTGGGGTGTACCTGGGTGCACCCCACCTGCAGACACCTCACAAGAGAAGCCTTTTCGCCAGCAGCAGCCCGCGGCCCTTCCGCTCAAGGGCTAGACGCCCGCCTGTCACTGGAGCGTGCGCTGTGTACGAGCTCGGAAACGCTCTTGCCGCAGCTGCAGAGCGCTCAGCCCGGGCGGGCACCCTCCGCGTGTCTTGGCCGAGGAGCTGCTCGAAGTCGCTCGCTGCACACGCAGCTCCGCACGTGAAGCGCCAGCCTCGCTGCCAGGACAGGAGCGCGGCGGTGGGCTGGGCCGCCAGGCGGCTTCTCAGTGGCGGAGGCCGCGCTCGTGACGGGCAGGCGAGGCCTGGGCCGGCCGAGGCTCCGCCCGCCGCGACTCAGCCGCCCCCCGCCGCACTCGTTGGGCGACTGGAGACTCGCGCCCGCCCGCCCGCCCGCTCGGAGGAGGTTTTCCGCCTTCCTTGCTGGCGTTGCCGGGACTGCCGTGTTGCGAGGGCCTCCCTCGGCCAAGCAGGCTGGCTTCCGCCACCATGGAGCCTTCCGCCATGGAGGAGCCTTCCACGACGGGCGGCCCCAATGAGAAGAAAAGGTACGAGAAACGGTCCCCTGGCTGGCGGCCTTTTCGACTCTGGCCGGCTTCCGCTCTTTTGTTTGGGAGGGATGCAGGGAGAAGAAGAGCCTCCCCAGTCTCCGCAGGGAGGCGACGGTGTTAGTTTCGCCGGGGAGAGCCCCTTCCGTCGCCCCCGACCGACCGTCCAGCCCAGAGCCGCCTCCCCTCTTCCCTAGACTCTGCTCAGGCCGGCGCCACACAAAATCCGAGTCTGGGCGGCGTTTATAATACTGGTTTTATTCCTTCCGCGCAGCTTCCTTCAGTGCTTGTTCATCTCGCCCAACTCACTTTGAAGAGGATGCTTTGCCATTTTGGAAAGAGGGTCCGGAAGACCTCCCTCTCCCTCCTCAGTCTGCCTTCCTGCCGCCAGGCTCCTTTCCTATAACCCTGGGCAGCCTTCTCTTTATTATGCCCCCATAAGGGGGGGGGAATGTAATGGCACTGCCTCCCCCCTTATCCCCGTGTGTGTGCCATCCTTCCCCCTTTATTCGTTTCTGTACCTCAAGATAATCTCTACCCAGACATCTTTGTAAACCTCATTTTTTTGCTGTTTTCTTCCCTCCTTCTCAGTTCTCCAATCCTTGTGTTCACTCGTTCATTTCTTTTTCTTCTCCTCCCCCCCAACTGTCCACGTCGCCATTTTGTTGGAGGGGGTTGGGGGGGGGGGTGAATGCCTGGTGAGAGAAACAAAATTGGTATCCAGGATTTGAAAGTGGAAGGTGCTCCGGGCTGGTTAATCATGCAACTTTCTTTCTCCAAGACAATTTAATTGCGCTTGCAATGCTTTGAGCTGCTTGGGCAGCGCAGAGCCCTAAAGTTTGGGATTGTTGGTTCTTTGCTAACTTGTAAAGTGAGACTAACCTTCTTAAACAACTTTAGAGAATCAACACTGCTGTTGAAATGAGAAAAGGCAGAGTTGTGATTAGCGTAAAGTGATGAGAGGGCCTCTCTGGTTTCGTAGGCACAGACCAGTGCGGAGGTTCGTGTGGAGTCTTTGTGGATCAGATGGGTACTGTAATTAAACGAATATGAGTAGGCATTGTCCTCGATTTGATTTGGATGCAACACTGGGCTGTGCACCTCTCTCGTGTTCCTTACAAGTAAGCCAGAAGAGAGAAATTGGATCGAGAAAGTTAGAAAAGTTATTGTTGCTAAGCTTGTGACCAGAAATAGGTGGGATATTCAAATCAAACAAAAATTCTGACCTCAAAAAGATTCTTTTTTTTTTAGTGGCAATACAGAAACTCTAGTAAAAGAGATAAGGAGTGTAAATCTCTTAGTAGACTGACAAGTATTATGTGAGCTTTAGAGGAAAACACATGTAAATGCAGTTAAAATGTTTAGGCACAAAAATACAAAGAAGTGCGTGTTCTTTTTCACATGTCTTTCTGTTTTAAGGCCTATTTTTAACTTGGCACTGTGATCTATGATTTCTTAACTGTGGTCAGAATTGTGTATGAAACTTGTTGTTGAAAGGTAGGTAGGAGGAGAGTAGTACAGGCCCATACGCTATAATAATTTGAAAGTCTGTTTACCTTCCCAGACCTTGGGATGCAGTCCATTACAAAGTTCAAATGACAAAATGTATTTATCCTTGTTGTCATACTGTGAGTTCTTGTTTTTGGTAAAAAGTGGCTTTTGTAAAAATTAGATACCCCTGTACTTACTTTTGTCACCCAGAATGATCAGATGTGACTTTATCGCCATGATAACTCTTATAGAAGCCACTTTTTCTCCTGCATGCTGTAACTGCTTATTGTATAGTTGTACCCAGTTTACATCAGCTTAACCTCAGGTCCCAACATGAAGGGTCCTGTACTTCTTTGTAGTAAAATTTGTTGCTTTTGATGAAGGATGCTAGAGGAGGACACTGTAGCTATTTATTTTTGGTGAGTACAGAAGAGGTTATTCTGAACCCTAGTGTTATGCACACAGTTCCTTTAATTGCTGGTTTATTGAGGTGCTCAGAACCATATTTGGATCTTCCTGTGGTTATGAAGTTGGATTCCTCTTCAGGTTACTCCTGCAGAAATATGGGTGCTACACTTCAGCAATGGTTCCAGCTGTAATTTTTCATTTGTTGGTGTTTAGTAAGGTTGGCCATTGGGTGGCCTATTTGTCTGTCTGGAGCTTCACCAGTCCGTAGTGGTAGGGATTAAGGTTCTTGCTGTCTTCTGCAGAGAAGTCTTTGTTTGTTTTCAATATAAACAATGACAGTTTTGCAGTTTGAGTAGGTTAAAACTGGTTTTAAGCTATAATATAATTTGCTGTTAAATGGTATTACTGGATGGATGAGGGCAAATTTGCTACACTGCCATGCATTAGTTGGTGTAGTGCAGTAGTTCCCAGCCTGGGGGTTGTGACCCCCTGGGTTATGCTTTTGGAAATTACTATACCTTTAAGGGGTGGTGGTGTCAATGATGCCTGTGTGTCACTTCCAGGTCTCCCTGCTGCCTCTGAAGCTGTGTAAGACAAAATGTTTTTTTTTCTTACTGGCAGTGGGGAGACCCAGAAGCGACGACAGACATCGCCTACAGGTCCCTCGTTGGATTCCAACCTCCCCTTAAAGGGGTAGAAGGTTGGGAACCACTGGTGTAGTGAATTCTGGTTTTGTACTGAATCAGTGGTGTGTTGTGCATTATGATTTTAGAGTGTATGTGTAAAGGATTTTAAGGGTACAAACCATATTGTATGTGCTTGAGAAGTGTGGCTGTTGTGCAGTTATACATCCTAGGGAGCAAGAGTAGGTCTGCACTACGTGTTATATGCAGTAATATATACTTTTCTCACATTATATGGTTTCCACCATATAATATGAGAAGCAGATTTTAAATAAGTGCTAAACCTGCAACTTGTCTATGGTGTGTTTAAATAGACTGTTTTAATGTCACTATGCTGTCTATTGGCATGATCCAACATTAAAAATTGTCATGCTGACTGATGGTCCATGTGGCATTGTGCCTTCCTGGTGTGGCTAGTCAGGTAACCCTGGGAAGCCCATAAGTGGAACATGATGGAGATGATGACCTCTTCATGTTCTAGAAATTCTTCACTAGTTAGAAGGAACTTATATCATTCTTCTTGTCTTTTTTTTTTTTTTTTTTTGGAGACCAATTTTTGTGTGCAAAGCTGCTGTTGTGAGAGTCATTTCTTTCTCGGCTCATGGTGTGAACACCGCAGATTGTAACCAAAAAGGAAGGTATGTCCTGCTTGCTAGCTACGCTTAGGCTGCAATCCTATACTACATGTTCACCTGAGAGAAGGTTGCATTGAATTCAATGGGACTTGCTTCTGAGGCTTGGGCTGTAAGGGCCTGCAGTTACTTACTACAGAGTGCAATTACTTACTACAGAGTAAGAACCAGAGTTCTTACATGCTACTTTCCCCTAGATTCTAGAAATATATTTGCGAGCTAACTACAGGTCCACCAAGAGGAAACACTGTACACCTTCACAAAGTTCATAGGTAATAGCATTTGGGTGAGGTTGCCCAGAAATGTGTTCCCCTAGTTCAGTGTTTCTCAGATTCCTCCTAGGAGCCCTGGGGCTCCACAAGACCCCTTCAGGGGCTTCACAACCACGCCATAAGTGGCCTCTTGCTGTGCCACTCTGTGTATGCACCGGCACTCTGGGACTCCCCGAGACTCCTTTTAGGGAGTGTAAAGGACTCTGGAGACCGAAAAGTTTGAGAACCGCTGCCCTAGTGAATCTTGCAGACTCCTTGGATCCTGCTAGTTCACACGTCATGTTAAATTGACATGTGATTTCAGAATTTCTAACTCTGTTGGAACAGTGCAATGTATTTGATGACCCTCCTATATAGGTTCTTTCTGAATTCTGTGGTAGCTTGGATACAAGGTACATTTTTCATGGGAAAGATTGCCATGCGGTAAAGAATCTTGGGATTCGTGGCCAGTTCTGGGTGAGCAAGCTGTAAACTACTGGTAACGAAATCTGTCTTCTGAACTTGTCATGATGTAAGTATGTCCTTCTCTGCCTGGAGAAGTCTTTTAAAGGCTAGATAGAATTCTGTAGAGGTGTGTGTTTTTTTCAGTACACCTCAAGATTCTTGACCCCAAAGGTTCAGGGTTTTAGGGCCATCTACTTTTTCTTTTTCCTCTAGTGAGGCTAATCTCATCTTGTCTGGATGATAGTGGACTTTGGTTGAAGAAATGGTGAAGAGGAAAGGGTTAACCCCCCCCCCCCGCACCATTGCCCCAAATCATGGTTCTCCCACATCCTGTTTAGTTGGCCCTTAGGCACCACCCGGATCAGGACTTGAAAGCCAAAGATATCACCACAATAGCAATTATAGTGTAGCTTTAATTGCCACAGGAGGTTGATTGCTCTTGCCACACTAGCCCAAGTCCTTGCTAGCTGCAGGCGTATTGCTTCCCCTTACTGTAGTCATTTTGAGAATAAATACGAGAAGAGGTCTGCAGTTGAGAGGAGGAAACCTGTGAACAGGGAGGGACAATGCAATACATTGTTTCATCCCAAACATTTGCATGCTTGCTGCCAAAGGTTTGTCCTTGTCTGCAGCATTCATCTGTCCTCTAACTTTCCTTTTTCAGATTTCAGGAAATATCCAGTGGGCAAGAAGGAAAAGGCACTGGCTTCTGGCATGATACTCAGCTGGTCATATAGTTATCTGAAAGCCATTTTTTTTTAGCTAATAAGAAATACCTTGTGGGATCAGACCAAGATCTGTCTAGTGTCTACCCTATCACTCTGTTTTCATTGGTGATCAACCAGAATCTCTCTGGGAAGCTTGGAAGGAGGGTTTGGAGATAATGCCTTTTCCCATTTTGTTTCTTGTTCTTCATTTGTTGTCTGGATCAGTGGTTCTCTTCAAGGTTTGGATCCAATAACGGAATTGACTGTGTTTGGAAACATAAGAGCCTAAGTTTATGCTAACAAACAACCTCTGGAAAGAATGAGTACTCGGCTTCAAAATCTCTTCACCAGCTATTGGGAAAGGAGATGGTTTATAGGCCTAGCCCAGTGGTTCCCTAACTGGGGCGTCGCGACGCCCCAGCTGGGAAGAAAGGGTTGCTATGCCCTTAAGGGGCATGGCAACCCGCGGTGACGACAACGGCGCGCCTGGGATCGCGCTGCCACTGCTGCGCCCGGGATCGCCGTTTTTACCTTCATTGGTGGGCAGTGGGTGTCCCTCGGGGGTTGCGGGGAGCCTGCGGACCCCTCCGCAGGCCTCCCCAAGCGTCGGAGCAGCGCTACAACGCGATCGCAACTGACTTCCGGTTTCGCGTAAAACCGGAAGTCAGTTGCGATCGCGTTGGAGCGCTGCTCCGACGATTGGGGAGCCCTGTGGAGGGGTCCGCAGGCTCCCCGCAACCCCCGAGGGACACCCACTGCCCACCAATGAAGGTAAAAACGGCGATCCCGGGCGCAGCGATGGCGGCGGCGGCGCGATCCCAGGTGTGTCATCGCCACTTCCTGGGAAGGCCCCACTACTACTTGCAGCATAAGGCCTTCCCAGGAGTTAGGGAACCTCTGGCCTAGCCTAACAGGGGTTGCACTAATGAAGAAAGGGGCTCAAGATAGGCAAAGAGATGGTAAGAGAATACCTTCGTAGTTGTATTAAATGAATGGAGGTCTCCAGGACCAGATGAACTAGTATATACCCCAGGTTGCAGTTGTGCTCTTGGATCAAATGTTCGTAATCTTTGAGAACTCCTGGAAAACAGGTGAGGTGCTAGGTGACTGGAGGCAAGCAGATGTCGCCCCTATCTTTAAAAGGGCGGAAAAGGAGGATCCGGGATCGAACTACAGATGGGTCAACTTCATGTTGACACAGTCAATTCAGTGGTGGAATTTGCCCCAGCAAGGGATTGCACTGTTGTGCACATTCCTGAGGGTAGCTTTTGATTTGTTAACTGGCTAGCAGAGAGCCAGGATTATGTCTGCACCAGTTTGAAGGTGATCTGAAATACTGTAGTTTGTAGAAGAAGAAACGAACAGTTAATAGATTTCAGTTCTCCTGCTCAGAATGGTTGAGGATTACTTTAGTACATCATTTTGTCTTAGAGAGATGAGATTTAATGATAATGGTTCAATGGCTCCCTCTTGTATTTAAAGTGGACATTGAATATGAAGATTTGTTTGGATTTTATCTTTTGGGGATCTGAGTAACTTGGCTTCCAAAAGAAAATGGCTTTTATGGTCTCACGGGTATGTGTTCTTCTACACAGTGTTTCAAATTCATTTGAATTGTAGGTTTGAATTACCAGTATGGTTTTGTGTAAATCATAAATCAACAGAGACGCCAATGTTCTTAATCCCTGGTAAAGGATGAGACCTTTACTGTAACAAACCAGAATGCGACTCCTTTGAACCAAATTGCCCCCAAGTATTCTCCAGAATTTTAGAATAGCGTTTGCTCTATTAAATTTCTTTCTAATTTCCAGGTATATTTTGTAAGTTTGTGAGAACTGAAATCTGTAACTTTAACCTGACGTTTGTCTCAAAATTTAACTGAACTGCACTGCTTCTGAGTTAGGGTCAGGTATGACTGGGATCTGAGAGGCTGCTTTAGGAGTGCTAAATGGTGTGGTCTTTTGCGATGAGATTGTAGACTTTGAACAGCAGACACCCTCCCCCGTGCCAACACACAAAACTGGATTGGAAAGTCCTTACAATTTTAAAAGCGGTTTTCAATGTTCCATGGAGACCTGCTGTAAAAAGCTGTAATTATGAAGTCGGAGTGCCAGTGCTTGGGAAACCTTAAGGTGACTAACTTTAGAATAAACTGGCTAAGAAAACTGTGATGAAACATAGTTCTTGAAAACTAGTTGATTCTTGCTAGCGAATTACAAAAGTTACTAACTAGCCCATATCAATTTTTACTAGCCTCCTGTGGCTTGGCATGCTGTTGACACTGCTGTTGAGAGGAGCTGAGTCAGCTGTGGCTCAGGGTTGCCCAAGCGTTGTCACCCTGGGGTGTGGCAGTGCCCCCAACTGCTCCCAGCCCCTGAGAATGACCCAAGAGGAGCAGGAATATTGCCAGGAGACAAGGTTCCACCAAGTGTTGGTAAGGAAGGATGGAGAGGGCAAGAGCTGAAGCTGGATGAAGAAGTGGAGGAAGGTGATGAGGAGAAAGCCAGGGAGGATGGAGCAAAAGGGGGGACAAGGAACAAGGAATGGCCCAAAGAGACAGAGAAGGGGTTGAAGGAGGCTCTGTTAGGGAAGACCTCTCCTCTGGAACAGCATAGAACTGCAGAGCTGACTGGGCTGTTATGTTATCCTTGCAGAAGCCTACCAGAAGCCAATGGGGTGGGGGGGCCTCTGCCTAATGGGAGTGGAAAGCCAAAGACTGCGCTACTTCCAGGGTAACTTGACAGTAAGCCAGCTTTGAGAAGTAGGGGGACCCAGCCAGAGAGTAGGCCCCCATGCCTCTGAACAAATCCCAAAATAAAAAGAGCATCCAAAAAGGAACTGTGAACAGAGTGGATATCCTCTTTTCAGGGGATATCTTTCCCAAGTCCCTGCAGTGTTGAGCTGCCTTACACACTGCACTGTATGGAGAGGGATACATTGGCAGGCTGAAAGGATAAAAAGCTTTGAGAGACGGTTGTTGCAGTAAGGCTTTCGGGCTGAAGAAGAAAGCACCTTTTCCCGAACTGGACTTCATGGCTGGTAAAGCTGGCATTGTGCCTTCCAGATTCCAAATTAAAACTGCAGTTTGTACAGACATAAAGAAGATCCGTGGATGTCCATGTATACAGTATATGAATTACTACCATGTAGCATCCAATTTGAGATCTATCTGTTGACTACTGAAGTGGGAATTGAGACCTGTTAAGCACTCTCATGACAACAGGTCATCCACCAACTTTGGGGAGAACTTTTGGTAGTCAAGCACCGTTCTCTTATCCAGGAGTTTTCCCAGGTGTTGTCATGGGCCACAGAGATGGGTCTTGATCAGTAATGTGGTGGATTCAAAGTAGGGATCATGGTGGAATTACAAAGTGCTGCCTAGAAATAGGCAAAAGTCTTAATCCCCGTTTCGGGCCACCAAACATTAGTAGTAGTGTTTTCTTCATATGTTAAAGTAATTTAAGAATAGAACTGAAGTTTAATTTTTTTTAAGAAACATGGTATGACAAGTAGGTGGATGGAATCTGCTTAGTCCTATTCCATTATGTCCTAGGGTGTCCATGATTGAACCGCTAAATAAATCATACAGGGTACAGCATACTTTGAAAAAGAGAGGAAAAATCCAGCTAGGGGTCTCTTGTTACTAGCTTCTGAAAAGATTATCGACTGTTGGGGCAGCCTGTCCTCGCCTTTCCCAGGACTACTGAAAGGCCTGTGTGCCCTGAGGGAAGGCAAGAAAAGAAAAGCCCAAGCCAGGTAGATCTTTTCATCAGCTCTTGAAAACATCACTAAGGCCAGCTTAACCACACTTTGGAACCACAGCTCTAGAAGGCCAGCTTAACCACACTTTGGCTTCTGTTCGGTTCTCCAGATCACACACAAATCGTAGGTAGCCATGTTGGTCCATTAGAAGAAGAAAAAGAAAACACCCCAACCTGAAATAACCCAGGGAAATAGTTTTGAAAGGAGTTTAAGATCCAGAATGTCATGTGTTCTAATCTAAAGGTGGGAGACTTGTAGACTACTTCGGTGGTATTTTAATTGGTCCTAATAAAGCTATAACCTAATTTAAGTTTTTCTCTCTTCTAGTTATTTCTAGTTCTGCTTTTGCAACTATAAAAAGCAGAATAAACTGCCTTATATTAAAAAAACAAAACAAAGCCAAGTGTCATTAGAATTGTGTGGAGGGAAGGCGAAATATATTTGTGTCTCCTTTACATTTCCCTATACAGTATTGTCTTAGGAGAATCCTGTGAGCTTCAGTTGTGAGAATGGCCAGAGTAGCCCTTGACAATACTTGACAAAGCACATTTAGTACTTAATTACGAGTGTGTCCCGAGTGTGATTTTTACAATATTATAAACAAGAAAAAGATTATAATCCATGAAACTGTTCAAAAGTTCAGTGCAGAAAAGTACAGCTTTCAGTGCTGGGCTTTTTGCCAACAGCAGCTGCGTATTCTGGCTAGCGTTGCACCAATGAGAGTGGTGTAGTCTGGCCAGCATGGGGCCAATCATTTGCCACCGGAAAACGCTTTGAGAGAGGAAACGGTGAGCATGGCAATCTATCCTAGATGCCTTCTTCAACAGGAAGCCCAAGGTGGAGTCGCAGCCTGACTCATCCTCCTGGGAGTAGCCCTTCCATCATCTTCCCTCTCTGAAAGAGCAACAGCAGTGGTGGTCGCTTACATAGTCTCCAAGCTAATGCACTGGTGAGTACAGTACTGTAGTGTGAACACATCTACATTAGAATAGAGTTGTAATTGCCTCCTATAGCACTGTTTCACCCAGGGTTCTGTTTTCCAGAAACACATTCACAGTGTTTTAGGAGGTATTACTGTACAATGGACCCTTGATTTTAAAGGACCTCGATGGAACAGACTCCGGAAACAACTAATATTTTCTGCTTCATTAAAAACTACTCATGGTACATTTTGCACATGCACGCCTTCATTGACATCAGTGCATTCATACTGATCAGACTTTCAGCATTAATGGACACCCCTTCTCCCCATTAGTCTGTTAAATTGAGAGTTCGCTGTATTTCTGAAGGACAGAATGAAATACCAGGGAAGACTAAAGCCCGAGACACACCAGGGGCGTGTCGCGTCTGGCGGCAGCCGATTTCTTGCCGTGTGACCTCCCGCTGGGAGCCGCCAGGAGGGACGCTCGCGTTGATGCCTCACCTCCCTGATGCAGAAGTTTTGGCCTGTTTTTCACGTCGCGTTCGCGTCATAGCCAATCTGGAACCCTGGGGGCGGGACGTGGAGCAGCGCGGGAACCAGTCAGAATTGAGTCGGAAGAGACTCTATTCTGATTGGCAAAAAAGATAGAAGGGGTGGGGCGGAACGTCTTCCCTTTCTCCACGCTCTTTTCGCTGGTGGATGAGGGGTTTCTAGCGGCACGTCGGCCACTCAGGCAATGCGCCAGATGCGGGACGCCCCTGGTCTGTCTCAGCCTTAAGGGGAAATCACACCAGCAAGTTGATAGAGAAAGCAAGTTACTGTATACCTAAATCAGTATTTTTGATCAGCTTCTGTTGATGAAAGTGCATATAAATTATTTTTGGATTAAATAGAGAATTGTTGGGATGTTACTGGCAACCTTTCCATTCTGAGTGACAATTTTATGAACTCAAAAGCTTGTGTACGCTTCTACTAATGTAAATTTGATCCAGGACTACCTTATTTTGTATATCTTATTCTTTGGGATTCAAATGAACACCCTAGTATTTGGCACAATGTTGTCTATTTGCCATTGTGCCATAAAATCTACCTAATTGCTTAGTACCTAATTGCTTAGTTCTCTTGGACCAACCCAGCAATACCTTCTCTCTATTATAGTAGTGGAAAAAAAATAGACTTAATTGTGAGGTTGACCCAGATCAGATGTAGTGGGAAACCCTGGTCTCTCGCTAGGTAAAACAGCTTTTGTGAGCCGCAGGTTTCCCCATCCCTGTCTCTTGCATGTGCAAGGAGAAGAGAAAGGAGAACTTTTATTTTGGGTTTTAACAACTACAGTTTCCCAAGTTTGTACACGATGCAGATTTGTGGTGTAGTTAATACCACACTTGTGTGTGAAGAAGAGGAAAGGGGAGCATGAAGCCTGTGGCTCACAGCAACTTGTTCTCATACTGGGAAACGATGGCCATTGCCTAGTGTCTGTCTAGGAAACGTGTTTCTTAAAACCAGAAAAGAAGCAGCTTTTGCCTATATTTGGAGGCACTGAGTCTTGTCCTTGCAGCCAACTCCAGTTAGCAAGCTGACCTGCTCATTGTGTTGTTTTAAACAATATTTTATATGTTATAAGTAGCTTTGAACTTGAAGAAAAGTGGTCACAAATCTGTTCATATTATGAGATGCCTTGTTTATGGAACATGTTCTTTGGTGAGTAATGATTACGTTGTGGGGATAGAATTGTGGTCCAAGGTTAGGTCCACTAGAACTGGGCTTTTCAGTTTTGTTTTGCAAGTGGCACCTTTTGCAGAATCCACTCTTGTGAGTGCCACCACTTGCCACCAGAGACAGCAACTGTGTACAGACGTGGGTTGCTTGCTTGGCAATCAGGACTTTCTCTGCACTGTCCTCCCTCTTTTGAAGGGCCAGGAAGCTATGCAGCCTCTTCTTGTCCCCTGGTGAACCGCTGCCCCAGCCACCTCTACTTCCAGCGGGTTCAGGCGAAGCCAGACGGTGCCATGTGGTCACCATGACAGTAGGGCCAGGTATCTCCTGCCATACTGTGAAGTACCACTAGTTGAAGAGCACTACACTAGAGTGACTGCAGCAAAGATGATGGATGAAAAAAGAAATGTATCTTCCTTTTTGGGAGGTGGGCTGTTGTGAATTTATTGGAGCTTATTTTTAAGGTTGGAAGACTTTATCAAGGGATCTGAGTTGGCTTATTTTGACAAAATCTCCAGTATGATATAGTGTTAATTAATGTAAAGGTTTAGTACTAATGATACTAAAACAGTATGATTTTGCTGATTGGTCACTAAGCCACTTAATTCCTGTGGCTGACTTCATTGGGATTACTGTGGAGCAGTGATGGGGACTCGAGTCAAATGACTCGACTCGCAAGTGTGACTTAGGGCTCAGTCCAGCCTAACTCAGCACAAGTCAGGCACAATTGAGGCACAATTGCGGCGTAACTGTGGCCTAAAATAGTGCTGAGTTAGGCTGCAACTGTGCCTGAGTTAGGCAGGAGGCAAGAGCAGTGGGCCAGGATCGAGGAAACACTTACCACAGAGGCAGGCAGGCCCCTGTGGGGAGGTGTCAGTCTTGTGGAAGCGAAGAGCCCCCTCCTGAGCTCGTCTGTGTGCACCTACCACAGCTGCTGCAGCGTTCGCAGCAGATGGGCAGCCACAGGTGGGCCTGCAGGCACTGGGCGTGCGACAGTCAGCTGAAGGGCAGAGGTTGTGCCAGTGCCAGCCGCCCCAGGGCACCCTGGGCATTAGCCACCTGCCGCAGGGGGGAGTGCCACTGCCCTCCCTCCTGCAGAAGGGGTAGCCACCCCCAAGCCACGTTGAGGCTGCACGTGGGAGTCATGGGGGGGGCGGGGGTAAGGAGGGGGTGGGAACGGCACGCACAAGGGGGGTCTCATGAAGTCTGGAACCGCCTCTGCCAGGACATGCCCGTGCGCTGCCTGAAGCCCTGGGCCTCCAGGGCCGGGACAATGCCCACAAAGAAGGCATCCCGGCATGCCTTCTGCTCCGTGTCCCGGCCAAGACCGAGAGATGCCTTGGGCTTGTCTGCTGCGAGCGGGAAGGGCTCACGCAGCTCATCACGCCCCCAGATGGGGCAACGTCGGCGCCTTGCGGCAGGTGCTCTGGCGGGGTGGGGGGTGCCAGCGTCCATCATCAGGGAGTGGGAGGGGAAGCAGGCACACAGACAGGGGGTGCTGGGGAGGGGCACGGGTGGGTCAGAAACAGACAGACAACAAGGCTGGTGGGAGAGGGATACAGGGAGAGGGGTCTGCAGAGACCAATAGGGACACAGGGGTCACTTCGCAGATGAAGGCAATGCAGGAACAGGCGCCTCTCATGCAGACGGACCGAGGGCGGAAACAGACGCCATTGGTGGGCGGAAACGGACGCCGTTGACGGGCGGACCGAGGGCGGAAACGGACGCCATTGACGGGCGGAAACGGACGCCGTTGACGGGTGGACCGAGGGTGGGTGAGAGCCCCAGTTGCTGAAAGGGCTCTTCACGGACGTGGTGGACACGAGCGGATCCAGTATGGGCGCCGTGTCGCCTGTCACTGTTTGCCTGCCTGAGAGGCCCCCCAACTCCCCCCTCCCCTCTGAGCCCTGAGGGTCTGGCAACCCCCCTGCTGTGTTCTCCCTGGGCTGGCTGTGGCAGGCCCTGGCTGGGATTCATGCAGGGCCTTGTGTGCTGGGCACTGTCTCTGTGTGTGTGTGTGTGTGTGTGTGTGTGGGGCAGTGCTTGTGTAACACTGGGATCATGTTGTTCAAGGGGCCTTTGCCCAAGGGGCATCTTTATTGTTCTGGAACATTGGCAGAGATGGCCAGGCGAGGCTGCCAGGGGTAGGCACAGCAGCCACTCAGAATGTAGTAGCAGCAGCAGCAGCATCAGGCGTGCCCCATGGACCTGGAGATGCAGGCTCTTCCCCTGTGGAACCACAGCCTGCTCCATAGAAAGGGGAGGGACAGCAAGTACGACAGCCAGGGAGGTGGAGCAGCAGCAGCAGCAGCAGCTGAGGAGGGTTGCACGGCAGGCTCCCAGACCTTTGGCAGCATCGAGGCAGACGACCGTGGGACAACCAGACTGCAGGCCCAGGGGTGCTCCCCGGAAGGTAGGTGGTAGTGGACATTCCTGGGGAGACAAAAAACATGGGGGTGTTCCATGGCAGCTGGTGTGTGGTAGCAATCGCCATTGAAGAAATGCCAGTGTGCAGGTTGCAAAGGCCTGCAGGGAGAGAAATCAAACACAGCTGAGAGGTGTGACACACATAGCATGGTCTGCGCTCCTTCCCTGGGTGTAAGGTGAGCATGATCCTGTAAGGGAAAAGGGTCAAAGAGAGAGACAACAACACAACTTGGGGGTCACAACCATGGCAAACCTAGCAATACTGACCTGTCAGTGGACCCTGCGGAGAAAAGAGGGGGGGGGGGACGACAGCTGGTGTCTACATAAGGCTAACGGTTCCACACTTGTGGCATTGTGTGCTCACATGACTACAGGCAGCAATCAGACACAACAATGGTAAAGAGGCATGTATCCTATATATCATGGCAGGCATTGCAGGCAGCTATGAGACAACACATTGGTAAAGAGGCATATCATGGCAGGCATTGCAGGCAGCTATGAGACAAGACATTGGTAAAGAGGCATATCATGGCAGGCATTGCAGGCAGCTATGAGACAAGACATTGGTAGAGAGGCATATCATGGCAGGCATTGCAGGCAGCTATGAGACAAGACATTGGTAAAGAGGCATATCATGGCAGGCATTGCAGGCAGCTATGAGACAAGACATTGGTAGAGAGGCATGTATCCTACCTATATTTCTATATGCAAAGAGGCAGAAGTCATAACGCATGCCATCCCAGACCCTGCTCTTACCTGCTGGTGTTGTTGCCTGTGGGGGGGGGGGAGAGAGGGGCTGGGAGAAAGACATGGGTTAGCAAACACTTGCATGGAGACAGCTGCCCAGGCACAGCAGTAAACAGTTTGGCCACAGCCAGAACAGCCCTCTCTGCCCTAGAGGGGGGCAGAGAGGTGAGAGGAGGAGAGAAGTGGGGTGTTTGTGAATTTTGCCCTCCACCGACAAAGTCCCACTTTGTGGCTGCTGGGGGACAGGACCCCACGCCACGTGCTCAGAGAGAGAGAGAGAGAGACTGGAGGCCTGGGGCTGGGCTTTTGTGGGAAAGAGGCTGGGTGGGGCTGGGAGCTGATAGGGTAACTATTTGGGTCCGGTTCTAGAGTTATGCCACAACTATTCCGTCCTAACTCAGGCACAACTCAGGCGTAGGGTGTTAGAACTTTTCAGGAGAGGGCTGGAGTGGGTAAGGTAAAATGGCTCCTATGGGTCTCCTCACATTTAAGTCCACCTTTTTTTGTTGTTGTTCAGTCGTTAAGTCGTGTCCGACCCTTCGTGATCCCATGAACCATATCCCGCCAGGCCTTCCTATCCTCCACTATCTTCCTGAGTTCGCTCATTTTCATGTTCGTTGCATCGGTGATGCTGTCTAACCATCTCATCCTTGGCCTTCCCCTTCTCCTTTTGCCTTCAGTCTTTTCCAGCATCAGAGTCTTCTCCAGAGAGTCCTCTCTTCGCATTAGGTGGCCAAAATATTTGAGTTTCAGCCTTAGTACCTGTCCTTCCAGGAAACAGTCAGGGTTGATTTCATTTAGGATTGACTGATTTGATCTCCTAGCAGTCCAAGGGACTCTCAGGAGTCTTCTCCAGCACCACAGTTCAAAAGCATCTATTCTTCGGCGCTCAGCCTTCCTTATGGTCCAGCTCTCGCAACCATACATTGCTACTGGGAACACCATCGCCCTGACTATACGAACTTTTGTTGGTATGGTGATATCTCTGCTTTTTATTATGCTATCTAAATTTGCCATAGCTTTCCTTCCAAGGAGTAAGCGTCTTTTAATTTCATGGTTGCTGTCTCCGTCTGCAGTGATCTTGGAACCCAAAAAAGTAAAATCTGTTACTGCTTCCATTTCTGCCCCTTCTATTTGCCAGGAATTGATGGGACCAGATGCCATGATCTTAGTTTTATTAATGTTGAGTTTCAAGCCAACTTTTGCACTCTCCTCTTTCACTCTCATCAAGAGGCTCTTTAGTTCTTCTTCACTTTCTGCCATTAGAGTGGTATCGTCTGCATATCTGAGGTTGTTGATGTTTCTCCCGGCAATCTTGATTCCGGCTTGCGATTCATTCAGCCCTGCATTTCTCATAATGTACTCTGCATATAAGTTAAATAGGCAGGGTGACAATATACAGCCTTGCCGTACTCCCTTCCCAATTTTGAACCAATCAGTTGTTCCATGGCCGGTTCGAACTGTTGCTTCTTGACCCGCATACAGGTTTCTCAGGAGACAGGTAAGGTGGTCTGGTATCCCCATCTCTTTAAGAACTTGCCACAGCTTGTTGTGATCCACACAATCAAAGGCTTTTGCGTAGTCAATGAAGCAGAAGTAGGTGTTTTTTTGGACCTTTTTTGTCGACCTAAATTTTGTGCCGGAGTTGTGCTTGAGGGGGCGTGTCGGGCTCTCCAGTGTCTGGAATCCGACTCAAATTCGTAACCACCCCCGTGACGCCCATGGAACGCCCACTCTTAGGCCGCAGTTGTGCCGGAATTGTGCCGGCGCCCGTACTGCGCATGCACGCGGCGTCTGTCGTAAATTCGTCCTACGTCCGGCACAATTGCAGCACAAATTCGGCCTCTCCGGCACAATTCGGGCACAACTCGAGCCTAAAGCGCTTAGGCTGCAGTTGTGCCTGAATTGTGCCGCTGAGGCCTTAGGCTGGACTGGGCTGCCCGCCACTTTTTCCCTGACTCGTACTCGTACTTGTACTCGTGACCCACTGACTTGCACTCGTACTCGCACTCGTGACCCACGGGACTCGTACTTGACTTACACTCGTGGGGGTAACGACTTGCCATTTCCAAGTCATTTTCCTTTAATGGCCGGCATCAACACAGGCAGGCAGGCAGGTAGGCGCAGTGGAGATCTCGGAGGAGGAGGGCAGCAGGGAGGAACGGTTTTCAAGGGGGTGGGAAAGCAAGCCTGGCTCTGAGTCCCCCCCTTTTGTTGCTGTCTGTTTGGCATTGGCCACAACTCCGAGCGCGAGGGGTGGGGAGGAGTGAGGGAAGGCAAAGCTGCCGCAGCAGTTCCTCCTCATTGACCAAAACTCCGAGCCCAAGGGATGCTTGGCTCAGCAAGGGGAAGGTGCAGGGAGGGAATAATAAATGGTTTGAATGTAGACACGCTTGTTTTCCCAAACCAGATGGGTGGTGACAAGACTGAGAGGTGAGGGAAAGGGCATAGGGGGAGCCAAGTGGGTGCTTTAAAAGTCTCAGAGGTCCCCACACACACCCCACACACCCACCCCATTTTCAGGGGAAAAGCCATTTTCCCCAAAGTGACTCGACTTGTGACTCGTGGTTTCTGGCCTTACTTGTACTCGACTCGCACTCTTGCAAAAATGACTCGTACTCGCACTCGCACTCGTGACCTAGTTACTTAGATACATCCCTGCTGCGGAGTAAGTGATTTGAGGATTGCAATCTATAATTTTGTCATGAGTAAAGTGAAACATGGGCTATCTCGTCATTATGGGTTTAACACTTTATAATGATTGCAGTTTGGATTAATCCTTTGTTTCATTTCAGGAAGAACGTTTTCTAGATGTGAATTTTATCCGTGTTTAATATCTATGCAATAGGCAGCTTTAGAGCCTAAAGCAAGTAAAATTTTAAAAAGAGCCTGACTGCTTTTGAGCAGACTTGCTAGTTAAAGTCTTCTAAGTAGTCTTTCTAGTTATGACTTCTTAGTTAAAGATCCCTTTCCTCCTCTTGTTGCTCCATCCCCCCCCCCCCCTCGGAGTGTCAGGCTGTCCTGTCTGATCAGCTTTCTTTCAGTCAAGTTCTGAGCAGGAGCAGTTTAGTTAGTCAGACAAATAGTAGGAAACGTCCAGGGAAGGAGTAGTTTGTGGGTTTGAGAAAGTCAGGAAGTCGAGCAACAGAGGCATCTGCAGCTCTCATGCCAGTAAGGCACTACATGGCTATTAGCAGATGAGGCGTTTCCAGAGTAGGAAGGAACTCTGTAGATTGTCTTTTGCCCAGCCGATGGTGTAAGTTCTGTTCTTCATGATGTTTCCTTCTCGCCAGAGTGTCTGGCCTTTGTGGCCGAATACATTTGCCAGTTTTTGATTTCTTACTTTTTCAAATATGGTATTGTAGATCTGTGTTACTGCAATTCTAACAACCCCTCTGTACGCGGAGGCAAACTAGTTACTAACAAATTTGACTCTTGCTTTTGCAACGTAAAATTTCTCTTAAAAGAAATTACTGTAAGCTGCAAAAGAAAATCTAGGAAACTTTAGGCAACGTTTCATTTTTGTTTCCAAAGTAGAATTTGACGGTTATGATGATTATCTATTGCATAACTAGCTTTTCTCAAACTGTGGGTCAGCACTCACTTGGTGGGTCATGTGACCTGATTTTTGTTGGGTCCTGAAACTGACAAGCTGACAAGAAAACTGTATTGTGCCCTATGGAAACTGAAACAGAGCAGCACTGCGTGTCTACTTGTGAGTAGGTGGCCATGCCTTGGTCCATTTCGAAGGGCAGGCTGAGAGGAACACACCACCATCAGAATGGTCCCAATCCGATGAACACCGGCCCTAACAAACTTGAGAAGGGAAACCCCCCCCCCCCCCAAGTTGACAAGGAAAATATATTGAGCCCTATGGAAAACGAAACTGAGCCACGTGCACATTTACTTGTGAGTAGGTGAAAGGTGACCGTGCCTCAACTCTTATCGAAGGCCAGGCAAAAGGAAACACAAGGCCACCAGAATGGTCCTGATCCGATAAGAACATAAGAAGAGCCCTGCTTGATCAGGCCAAAGGCCCATCTAGTCCAGCTTCCTGTATCACACAGTGGCCCCACCAGATGCCTCAGGGAGCACACAAAACAACAAGATACCTGTATCCTGTTGCCACTCCCTTGCACCTGGCACAGAGGAAACCTACTTCTAGAACCAGGAGGTTGCTTATGACTTGTAACCTGTGATGGTCTTTTCCTCCATGAATCTATCCAAACCCCTTTTAAAGGCAGGTGCCATCACCACATCCTGTGGCAAGGAGTTCCACAGATGAATTACACACTTGGTGAAGAAATATTTTCTTTTGTCCGTTCTAACTCTCCCTCCACTCAATTTTAGTGCATGTCCCCTGGTCCTGGTGTTGTGCGAGAGGGAGAAGACCTTCCCTCTATCCACTCCATCCCATGCATAATTTTATACGTCTCAATCATGTCACACACACACCCCTCAGGTTGAGCATAATGAACATGGAGCTCAATAAACTCTCCAGAAGGTTCCCCCCCATAAAATATAATAAAAACAGGCTTGAGTGCTGGTAAAGTCACAAGTTTTTTTAAGTTTTGTAAAGCTGGTGGGTCCCGATAGTGTCATTTTAAAAGGTGGGTCCTGGTGTTACAAAGTTTGGGAACCACTGACACAACTGATAACCATAATTGCTGCATCCATAAATATTGCATGAGAAGAGTGATTGTCACTGTTGACTCTTTGTTTTGATCACTTTCTAAATTGGAGGCCTGTGAAGAGCAGAAGGGGCTCAAACTGAAATTGGAAAGAATGATGCAACTTTATGGAGTAGATTGTGCTTAGATGTACAAGCTAGAACAGCTCTCAGAATAGCAGGTATTCTTCCTAAGAACATTGCCAGAAGATAGAAAAACTTCTCCCTCCCCATAAATGTCTTGCTTAGGCTAGAATAACATGGCATCGAGACATCAACACTAATATTTAGTATTGGTACGGCTCTTTATTTGTGTTCAGAGCTCTTGGTACTGTATTAGTTCTGTAATCTGTACAACATTCCTGCTTAGTATACTATTCCCATATTTGAAGCTGAGACAGAACTAAGAGAGCAGCTTGCCTAAGGCCACCTAGTAAGTTTTAAGGCCGTAACAGACTGCACACCGAGGCGAGCGACTGAGCGAGGCTGGCCGCGCTCTGAGCTTGTCTGTAGGAGTGTCTTCCCGCGAATAGTCCCACCTTTTGTCCCGCCTTCTTAAGAAAGCGCAGCTGTGATTGGCTAAGCACAAGTGCTCTCCGATTGGCCGATAGCCACTCTCTTCCCCCTCTCATCTGATTGCAGTAGCTCCGCGAAGCAGCCCCCTCAAACATGGGCCAGGAACATTTTCGATCGTGCCGGAAATCGGGAGATCTCTCGCTTCCGCTATGGTAACCAGACACCTCAGCACAGCTAGACAAAGCTCCTCGGGCGTCTGGGACGCGCCGAAATTCGTGCGGTCTGCAGCGGCCTTTATGGCAGAGGAGATGTTTGAACCAGGGACTTCCTGACTTGCAGCCCAGTCTCTTGGCCACTGTGCCACACCAGCACTCGGTACGCAATTGACCACGTGTTCCATCCATTCCTTGAATTGACTGGTCTTGGGATACCTGGCCACGAGGCACCCTTGTTGTGGTTGTCTGCAGACATTTGGATTCCCTTGGGTTCCTCCCAAATGGTTTTAATGCTGCTATTTTCATGCTGTCCCTGTTCCCTTTCTTTGTCTTTAATCCATCTGCCTTTAGGCTATTGACAAAATGGGCACTACCATGTGTCTTGTTGGTGGCTTAAAAGCTGACTTTCTGCTCTGACAGATTTTGAGAACCCAAGGGGAACCGTTTGAAAGATGTTCTGATCCAGCAGGAGAAGACTTCAGCCCACTAGGAACGTATATGAGCTGAAGTTACTTTGCAAATTACTCTTTTATTTATCTTGGTTCTGCCTAATGGCAGTTTTCTTTTGATAGAAATGGCTATAGTTGCCTGCACAACTTACCTTGGGGACAGGCGTTTAGGGCCTTCATTGAGGTGCACGTTCTTGTTCTTTTTAAATCCGTGCTTGTGCTGGCTTTTCAGTTCTGCTAAAGTCCTTGGGCAGATGAGAGTACAAAGAACAAAATGACAGCTTAAGTTAGTTTTCCACCTTTGATCTTTTCAGGGCCTGTAGTTACCATGTCAGATACAAAGTAGGGGCAGGAAATTGTTGCCCGTCTCCTGCTGTGACCTTGGAAGCCCTTTCCTTAGGAGTGGGTGTCTATTTGTTGACTGTTTCTGATTTCTTTGGGGCACATGAGTCAAAGGGGGTTGTCTGCAGATGCAGAGGGGCTACACATTTGTAAATGATAGGGTTTATATACATGCAGAAATACACACACTGCTGTTACAAGACTGTTTTTTTTTTAATGTGCTAATCCTGAGAACTGCATCCAAGGACTCAAGAGACTTAAAAAAAAACCCAGCAAATGATGTTCACTATAGCCTCTAGCATTGGTTCATGTCACTCTTGCATGCAATATATTTATATTTCTGCTTCTGTAATCCTTGAAAAACATTGCTCTGCCCCTGTTCCTCCGCTTTGCGAAGAGTATCAATTGCTTGAATTCCCCCACCCCGCTTGCCACTGGCTGTCCCTTCCCCCAGCCCAACTCATCTTCCCAAGAGTTTGTGTGTGAGAAGAACATAAGACCTCAGGGTTCTCAGGGTTATTCACCTGATAGCAAGGGGCGGGTGGAGTGGGGGAGAGAGGTTGCTCCTAAAAGCGTTGAGTTGCATTTAGTTAAGTTCCAAAGTCTCTGTCATTAGGACAATAATGACCTGGAGATTCCTTTCTACAGATTTCCTGGGGTTGCAACCAATCCTAGATATTTGCAACTGTTTCTTGTTCTCTGCTGTCTTCCCCAGCTCTCTCAGTTGTCCTGACTTTGGTATTGTCTGCTCCAGCTAGCTTCCACAGCCTGGAGGCCAAACAAGTGCCCGGTGCCTGGAAAGAGGCTGGGACCAGTCCGTCCTTCTCTTTCCCACGAATGGCCAGATTGCACTGAACTAATCCCAAAAGATTCCATCCGTTTTATGGCCTGCTTATGTGTTTTCAGCCTCCATCTCTGTTGCAACAGAACCACACATTGGGGAAAAAAAAGCTATTGTATGGCTTCAGAAATGATGGTGGGGAATTTGCAGTAGAGAAGGCTACATATCAAGCATTGGGATGAGAGTAATTTTCTAATTTTCGCTCATGATTGTTCTAGAATTGAGAACAGGAAGATAATTGCCAAGACCAAAACTGTAGTGGTGGGCTTCTTCTTTTTTTAAACCAATATTGATATCTTTATACTGGCTTTCATAGGTGATATGTACATCCCTGATGGCTCTGTGGAGTTGCAGCTGAGATATAAATCTAACAATGTGAAAACATTACATTGTGGGAAGTTTTCTCTATAGCTGGACCAGAGGAGAAGGGAGTACTTTTAGGTAAATTAGACAGTAGTATAAACTTTTGAAAAGTGCTTCTGAGGCCTCGTATCTAATTGCCACCATCAAGTCACGTACGACTTTGCTGGGGTTAATATCTGTCAGAAGTATTTACGTGACCAGGGCAGCATTTCTCAGTAACGATCACAGCTTCATGTGCAGCAAAGACTGTGTCTGGATCCAAAGGCACTTGCAAGGCAGAAGTGCTGTTGAAAGGCATTTATACAAAGAGGACTTAATTACCACTGTTGCTGTTCCAGTGATGGTATTAACTCCTGAGCTGAAAAGGCCTCTTGTAGAATCGGAAAATTACTAGCCTGGAAGCATTTACGCAAGAGGAAGAAAAATCCCCCACCAGCACCACTTCCTTTGTAGCTTCTATGCGGACAGACAACCCAGTTGAAATTTATTTGAAAGAAGGCAGTTACTGATAAGTTGTAACTTCTCCCTTAAGCTTAGCTGTGATTCATACATTAGATCAGATCTTATTGGGTGAACTTTTGTTGATAAAAACTACAAAAAGTTTAAGGTTTTTGAACTATACCAAGAAGAACTGATTGAACTATACCAAGAAGAACTGGTTGCTTTTGAACTGTGGTGCTGGAGAAGACTCCTGAGAGTCCCTTGGACTGCTAGGAGATCAAATCAGTCAATCCTAAATGAAATCAACCCTGACTGTTCCCTGGAAGGACAGGTACTAAGGCTGAAACTCAAATATTTTGGCCACCTAATGCGAAGAGAGGACTCTCTGGAGAAGACTCTGATGCTGGGAAAGACTGAAGGCAAAAGGAGAAGGGGAAGGCCAAGGATGAGATGGTTAGACAGCATCACCGATGCAACGAACATGAAAATGAGCGAACTCAGGAAGATAGTGGAGGATAGGAAGGCCTGGCGGGATATGGTTCATGGGATCACGAAGGGTCGGACACGACTTAACGACTGAACAACAACAACAACAAAGAAGAACTGAGCAAAGCGGAGGCAGATTAGACTGGCAACTGACCTAGGGTAGGATAGAAAAGCAAATGCTTGTATTCCACCATACCCCATATAGGTAGAACATTGACAAAAACCGGAATACTGCCTTTTCCAGATCATAACTCATCCAAGCAATTAACAGGGCTATGGTAACAGGGCTATGTTATGCTAAAGGGCTGGCCACTGCATTCAAGGTCCGTTGTGGGCCGCGCCGGCACAGCCCGGGCTCACCTTGGGGGAAGGGGACGCAGCAGGCACAGGGTCCAGAGGATGGTGGAATGAGCGGCGCCGGCCTCTGCGCTGGCACCGCTTATTCCCGAGGCAGTGCAAAAGTGCCTTACTGCACATTTGTGACGCCTTAGGCTGGTGCTGAGCCAACTTAAGTTATGGTGTCTTGGGCTGCCCATCTCAGTCTCATGTCTCCCAACCCAACCCCCACCTCCAGTGTGGCTATCACAGTGTTGCTCATAATTGCCACAATATTGGTTATTTTTAGAGGAGAAATTGTGCAGAGAGAGGGTATCGGGAATATTGGAAGGTGAATTCATATAATAGAAAGACCACTACAGGTTCCAGGTGAGTTCTTTTCTTTCAGTGCCAAAGAGATTGCTCTGAATTAGTATATCTTGGAGGAAGAATGTTAAGCAGTGTATTCCAGAGGCAGAGCTGCTCAATTTCTCCATGAGTAAGTCATGTGAATAGTCTGAAGAAATTGCCTTACAAGGAAGATTTTAGCTGCCATGAAATGCAAACTATATTAGTGGGAAAAAAGTAGTAACTGGAAAAAATGAGTTCACCCTTGCAAATAACTGCTGCGAATAGTGCTTGCTCCTGGCTTGCTTCTCCCTGCTGTGCTACTGCTCCTTCCACATTTTGCAACTCGGAAGCTGTTGGTTGCTGGCCACCTTCCCCACCATGATATGAGGCTGTCCCTGAGACTTGCCTGGGAATAGAAGCTGGGATAACCACATGCACAGCCTCAGTAGCCCCGATATCACTGCCTTGCTCATCTGATGGGATCGTCTTTTGAGTGCTGTGGCCTTCAGATACTTGGCCGGTGATGACAAAAGGCAGGGTGTCTTCTGAGGTGGCCCCTTTCCTGTGGAATTCCCTCCCAAGGAAGGCCTACATGACCTATTCCGAACAGGCTTTTAGGGAGGCAGATAAGAGGTTCCTTCAGAAGGCATTTGGGCTGTTTGAGCTATTTATTTTAACAAGGGTTATTTTTGCTTCTTGTTTTTAAATTTTGGTTTGAATGCAATAACTAGAGTTTGAGTTTATTTGGAACTGTGCTTTTATAAGTCACTTTGGAGGCCTGACTTAACATTCAAAGGTGGGTTAAAGCTTCAGAAATAAATACTACAAATGCAGTGTGTTAGACTGAGGCTACATGCGTGGTGCTCCTTTTTTCACTTCTGATCTAAGAGCCAGTAGCACTTTCATGATCGAAGGAAACAGAAGCCATATATACGGTATGTGCTGGGGGGGGGGGCGCTTCAGCTCCCCCCCCCCAGCACATACCTTCAGCTCCTTCCCTGCAGCTGGCTGCATCTGGAGGAAAGAACCTTTGAAACAAAAATGAAGAAAATCTTCCTAGCATGTATTCAATTTTATTTCCTACTTCTTCAAAACACAAAATTGTTTGAGGCATCTTACAGGTAAAAAATAAGCACACAGTTAAATCCACCAATAATAGCACACAGCATAGAAAAAGCAACGGGCAACTAAAAACAGCATAGCACAAACAAAACAGTTCAGCTACAATTCCAAATCTAAAAGCAGCAGCAGCAGCAGCAGTAGTGCTCTGAGTTAAAATGTCTAGGTAAACAAAACCATTTTTACCTGGCACTGGAGACTTCTGAGAGTAGGTTTCAGGTTATATGAACCTCGGGAAGGTGTTTCACAGACAGTGTGTGGCCACAGCAAAGGTCTGTTCCCTGATCACCACCCACTTGATTTCAGCAGGTAGGGGAACCTAGAGAAGAACCTTGCTAGAAGATCTCAGGCGGGTTCAGACAGGAACCTTGGCCCAAGTATGGTACCATTTTATGAGAATTGTTTCCAGGATGAGTAACTGTATTTAATTATTGTTTGCAAGGACATAATGCATCAAATAAGTAACTTTCTCCCCCCTCCCCCCATGCTTTCACCACCGCCACCGCCCCCTTGGTTCCATAAACTCATTCCCAGTGGCCCCTACTCTATAAAAAGCATTATTCAGAATAGCGGTTTGCACAACCCACTAAGGAAGATAATAACAATAACATTCAAAACAGTAACAATTAATTGCACATTTATTCAAAATCCAATTAAAACTTTCATCACGTTTAGTAATCTGGAGCTGATTTCTTTGCTTGGAAAGAAGTTGGATGACCACATTAAAACCACGTTCCACGGATGACCGCATTAAAACCACGTTCCACCAAGTGTGATGTTGGAAATGCAACAAGCAACTTCTTAACCACTGTCCATAGTGCAGAATAGTGATCAGAAATGTGTATTTCTTTATCTAAAACTGTTGTTATGATCTGTTAAATGTTGGCTTCAGCTTAATGTCATTTTGCAGCTCAGTTAATCCTCCACAGCCCCAATTTCCTCATCTGAAAATGGATTTATCGCCCAATCTGGAATTTCCATCAAAAGAAGATCCTCCAACCGCTTAGATATAGCTTCTTGTTGTATATTCAAATGGTCACAATAGAGGCGTAGCCAGCCTCCGCTAGGATGGGGGCCCAGGCCAGCTTGGCACCCCACATGGGCCGTGATGTCGCCCATGCCCACGCCGGGAAAAAATAAGAAAAGCACCCTCAGCGGTTTTTCAGCCACTAGTGGCACAGCCGGGGAACTCCTGTTGGCAACAGGAGTCGCCTGCCTCCCCGCGCCACTACTGTACTGGCTGGAAAACGGCTGGAAAAACCACCGAGGGGGGGTACATGAGTCAGAGGCGATGGCATGGGCAAAATTGGCACTTTAATCTTCGTGCACCCCCAGGCCCCAGAGCATGACGAGCAGCCGCCATGAGGACCAGCAAGACTGGGTGTAACCTTGCACAGCCTCTCTAGCACCTAGTCTCGCTGGTCTTCCAAAGCCTAGAGAGGACCAGCGAGACTCTGGAGGACCAGGCTGTGGAGGACCAGCGAGACTAGGTGCTACTAGAGAGGCTGTGCAAGGTTTCACCTAGTCTTGCTTGTCCTCATGGCGGCTGCTCGTCATGATCTGGGGCCTGGGGGTGCACGAAGCTTAAAGTGCCCCACCATTGCCCCCTATTTGTGCACTCGCCCCCACGCCGCTGGGGGTCTGTGTGCACGAGCTGTGAGTTTGGCGGCAATTCGGTGGTGTCAAAACGCTGCTTCCTTCGGTAAAAGTACCTGGGGATCGTGGGGGGTGCCTGGGGGGGGTCTCATGACCCCCCCCAGGTACTTTTACCAAAGAAAGCGGCATTTTTGCTGCTCTCGTTGCCGAATTGCCACCAAATCCGGCGGCAAGTGCACCCCCGACGTGTGTTGCCCCTGCTGCCTTGGGCCTCCCGCCCCCCCTAACGATGCCTCTGGGTCACAAAAAACTTGCAGATCATCATGTTGCAGCCCACCTTTCTCTTCTAGTTCAGACAGGCCTGGAAATTTGAATAGTTTGCTAGTGTATAGTAAATTCTCGCTTACCGTCATTTCATTATCCGTTGTTTCGCTTTAACATTGTCCTCCGTGGCTGCAGCTACTTCCAGGGCATGCCGGGCTCACGACCCACTTCCTGGACCTATTCTCGCCCCAGAATGCCTTGCAAGGCATTCTGAAGTGAGAACAAAGCCAAGGAAGTGGGTCATGGTCCCACAAGTGGCTTTGCAACACACAGCGAGCCCGCCAGAGCCCCCCGAAGCGTCACTGAGCCCACCGGTGAGAATTGGCTTCATTATATGTTGTTTCACTTAATGCCATAGTTTCCAGGAACCTATCTACAACGTTGTGAGGGCTTCCTGTATATTGTGCTTGAATAGAATTAACTTTGAAATAAACATAGACTACTGATTGACCTCATTTCCTTGCAATCTCAAATTCATTTCATTGAACTTTGCAAATAGTTCTGATAAATAAGCAATGTTATGCCTGATTTCTTTGAGTTAATCACTGAGCAAAGCATTTGTGTCTTTGAAAAACTTCACAATGGTGTCAGAAAGGTCGTAAAAGTGTCTCCCATAGTTGCCTTTTGATAGCCAGTGAACTCTGATAGCCAGGCTCTAATTTTATTCACTCGTGGACTTGTGGAGGTGATCACTGCGGTTTTTTGCAACCAGATGTTGGCAATGGAGATAACACAGTGAATGGTAAAGACATTTGGCACTGCTTTTTTCAAGTAAGCAGCACACCCATGGTAGCGACCAGTCATTGATGGTGTTCCATCAGTTGCACAAGCATGTTAGTAAGCGGAATTTCTGTGTCTTTGAAGAACTGCTCAACAACATGAAATACTGTATTGACTTAAATGTGTGTCAACGTATGGACCTTTAGGAGGCATGTTGTACTTATTCTACAGTAGTCGTATTCTGCAATTATTACATTGTGTTTTCGAAACGTGAGCCATCTCCTTAAAAATAAGTTGTTGAAACAGCTATTTCAGTTGTGTTGGGTAATATAGTCACAGCATTCCTGTTTAGGGCAAATGTTTCAGTTGAATGTTTTATACTGATCTGTGCCATGCAAAATACTAGTTAACACAGTGGTTCAATTTATGAACCAAAATTAATTTATGGTTTTAGTCTTCTGAAGAACACTTCCTGCTGATTGTACACACAGCTTCCATATCTAGATCTGCCTCTCAAATCTTCAGTAGACCAAGCCCTTTGAAAAACAACCTGAAGGTTGCATCACGGTGATTAAGACATGTGGGCAGCCTGTTAGCATTTTCCCCTCCTTGATAGTAAACTAATGATTTATGAAAAAAGATGGAAATTGCTGACACATTTCCTTTATAAACTGAAAAAGTTTGATCTTTGCAGACTTAATAGTACAGAGGGTTGGAAAGCTTTAGTGTTCTTCAATTCGGTTTCTATATTTCTTGAGCCTGCCCAGATTTGGAGCTGACCTTTCAACTCTGACCTGCAACATGGGACTGATTTTTAATTTTATTGTGCATCATCTTTATCTGTCTTTCTCTATCCAGTTTCCCTCTTCCTTCTCTTTTGGAAACCCCATCTTAAACCTGGTTTCCAATTCTGTTATATACAGAGACTGATTTGATCAAATAAAGAGGTTGGAGGTTGGAAGGAGGGAAAGCTGGAGTGCAAGGAGGGTGGGAGACTCTAGGTTCAGGCACAACTAGCATTGTTACATGTCAGTTCAGCCATTGTGTTATTAACCAAGAGGTAGGTGTGTGTGTGTGTGTGTGTGTGTGTGTGTGTGTTTAAAAAGAACAATACAGTGGACCCTTTTTATCCGTGGGTTTTGGACACGTGGGTTTGTTACACTGCGGGTCCCGGACCTGCAAATGTAACAAAAGTCTTTTTGCTAAAAGTCTTTTTAAAAAGAAAAAAAATCCTAAAACTGCTCTTTTACCTTTTTAAAAAGCCAAATCACCCCGTTTTCAGGGCTGTAGAGGCGAAATCGCGCTGCTACAGCCCCTTCCTTGTTGCTCTAGGGCAAGCCTAGGGAAGGGAGGGGGGAAGCTGAGCAACCAGGAAGGGGCTGTAGCAGTGCGATTTCGCTGTCTACAGCCCTGAGAACGGAGCGGTTAGGCAGCTAACAGTACAAAGTGTACCCACACACACACTTAAACAGGGGAAGAAAAAAAAAGGTAAAGAACTGAGCACCCACACCCTCATGGTGCCCTAAAGCAGCAACCCAGGGAAATATCCCTACCCCAAATAGGCCACCAAACTGGCCAAAGTTTACACCTGATGGAGCTTCTTCAGTGGGCTGCTTCCACCTCTCTCCTCTCCAGCAGTGTCCAAGGGGGGCTGATTAAAAGATGCCTGTTGCTGCTTCTCTGAGAGAAGCAATTCTCTTCCCCGCCCAGTGAGAGAACTGGTGCCACACAGTGGTTAAGAGACTGAGCTGGTATGAACGCAGTAAGACTGCAATTCTGTACATACTTTCCTGTGAGTAAGCTTCACTGAACACAATGGGATTTACTTCTTAAATGCATAGGATTAGATGCATACAGGGGTTGTACCTTTACCTGCAGCACTTGGCTGCAAGAGTTCTGGTTTCATTTGATTGAAATGAGCCCCCTGGACATTAACTGTAATGGAACTTTTATGAACATTTTAGCTGCTCAGAAGTCCCAAGAGCTGCTAGTACAGAAGGTCAAGAGAAAGATGTGGTTATGTGCTGTTGGTGAGAAGGAAGTAGGCAGTACTATTGGGCTGTTGGTTGACTGTTACGCTTAGGTTGCAATCCTTTACAGACTAAGGGCGCAGTCCTGTGTAAGATGTAGCGACCATCTGAAATGGCCGGCCACCACATCCTATCCCATTCCCGGGCAGCCCCAAGGCAGCTTGGGAGAAGGGGACGTTCATCCCCTTCCTCGGGTGCAAGCTGGCCGGGGCCCTATGGGCCTCCTTGGATGTACATCAGCTCTGGAGCTGGCATACCGGTACATTTGAGCCGGGGGAGTAAGACTGAACCGGGCCGGGAAAGGGCCTGGGATATCGGCAGAGCACACCGTTGATATCCCTGCCCGGTTCGCCCAATGGCCACCCTCCCTCGCCACCCGGTTCGTCCTCCCCTTGCTCCTGCACCGGCAGTCACAGGGTCCGGAGAGCCACGGAATAAGGGCTGCCAGCCTTCACCCCAGTGGTCCTTACTTGTGAGTCGTCGCAAACGACGTGTTTGTGACAGCTTAGAGCTTAGACAGTTCTAAGGTTACACTGGATCGGGCTGTAACTTGGGAGTAAATCCTACTGAACTCAGTAGGCCTTACTTCTGAGTAGACATGCATAGAATTGTGCTGTTAGTGTTTGTCAGTGTGTAGTAGTAGTAGTAGTAGTAGTAGTAGTAGTATGTGAATGATTTGCGTGAGAGGTATGAATAGGGGAGTGTGTGAGAATGAAAGTGGAGCATATGTTGCTAAATGTACAGTACTTGGGTCTCTGCTTGCGTTGCTCAATTTACCTCTCTAGTAGCACAGACTGCTACTGCTGTTCAGTCATATATATGGGCCTTAATGCTAATGTTTAACTTTATTCTTACAGGATTAGTTCAGAACGTAGGAAGGAGAAGTCTAGAGATGCAGCCAGGTGCCGCAGGAGCAAGGAATCCGAGGTGTTCTACGAACTCGCTCACCAGTTGCCCCTTCCTCATCATGTGAGCGCACATCTGGACAAAGCCTCAATTATGAGGCTCACAATCAGCTACCTGCGCATGAGAAAACTGCTGGATGCAGGTGAGAGTTTGCAGTGGCAGGTGGATGTAAAGGCACCTGAATGTAGCTGCATAATAGGTTTTGAAATGGCCAGTTCCGTGGTCTGTGTTGCTCCGTAGCAGCTTATATTTTGTTCCTCTAGCTTAGGGAGGACATTTCTTGAAAACATTGGAGGACGAAAGCCAAGAGTTTTATCTTGCTGATGGGGCTCAAAGTTTCATCGAGTTTTCCCCTCCCCTTCCCCTCCTGCCTTGGGTTACTGCCTGTATAGCTGTATCCAAGACAAGGTCCATGCTCATGAATGCCATCCTCGCAACATGCTGGAATGTGTGGATTGTTGTGAACTACTGTATTTCTTCCAAAGCTTTTCTCAAGGTTGCAGGGACACCATTTTTTTTGCAACTTGATTTGTTTACACATGTATTTGGAGTGACTTGCACTATCTTTGCACATTTAAAAAATAAATAAATTCAGTCCAGTCTGAAGAACCCATTGTCTATAACTAGTTAGCATTTAATATTGGGTTTCCTGGAAGGTCCAGGGCAACGTTTGAAGGCACAGTTGCTGAAGCAGGTCTGGGTTTAGTCAGTGCCTGGAAACCTCCCGTAGGCCACCGTGAGCGCCATGGAGGAAGGGCAGCATATACCTATAATCAAACTCCACCCTTTCCAGTCATGCCTGTCCAGGCCTTTGCCAAGAGGATTGGGGCTCTGCTATTCCTTCCTACCTAAGCATATTTTGTCAACCACTAAGCTGAAATCTTAAGCCAAACAGTGTTGTTGTTTTTTTAAACTACGGCTGGTTGTTAACACACGACTTTTAGGAGGAGGATTTCTTAACATAAGAACATAAGAAGAGCCCTGCTGGATCAGGCCAAAGGCCCATCTAGTCCAGCTTCCTGTATCACACAGTGGCCCCACCAGATGCCTCAGGGAGCACACAGCCAACAAGATAACCTGTTTCCTGCTGCCACTCCCCTGCACCTGGCACAGAGAAAACCTACTTCTAAAACCAGGAGGTTGCTTATGGCTTGTAACCTATGATGGTCTTTTCCTCCATGAATCTGTCCAAACACCTTTTAAAGGCATCTAGGCCAAGTGCCATCACCACATCCTGTGGCAAGGAGTTCCACAAATGAATTACACGCTGGGTAAAGAAATATTTTCTTTTATCCGTTCTAACTCTCCCTCCACTCAATTTTAATGCATGTCCCTTGGTTCTGGTGTTGTGCGAGAGGGAGAAGAATTTCCCTCTATCCACTCTCTCCATCCCATGCATAATTTTATACGTCTCAATCATGCCCCCCCTCAGGTGCCTTTTTTCTAGACTGAAAAGCCCCAAACGCTGTAGCCTTTCCTCATAAGGGAGGTGCTCCAGCCCACTAATTATTCTGGTTGCTCTTTTCTGCACCTTTTCCAATTCAACTATATCCTTTTTGAGGTGTGGTGACCAGAACTGGACACAATACTCCAGATGTGGCCTTACCATCGATTTGTACAAAGGCATAATGATATTGGCCGTTTTATTCTCAATCCCTTTTTTAATGATCCCGAGCATGGAATTGGCCTTCTTCACAGCCGCCGCACACTGGGTCGACACTTTCATCGACCTGTCCACCAGCACCCCAAGATCTCTCTCTTGATCCGTCACAGACAACTCAGAACCCATATATGTGAAATTTTGGTTTCTTGCCCCAATGTGCATCACTTTGCACTTACTTATATATGTGAAATTTTGGTTTCTTGCCCCAATGTGCATCACTTTGCACTTACTTACATTGAAGTGCATCTGCCCATTCTCCCAGTTTGGAGAGATCCTTCTGGAGCTCTTCACAGTCCCTGCTGGTCTTCACCGCCCGGAAAAGTTTAGTGTCATCTGCAAACTTGGCCGCCTCACTGCCTATCCCCAACTCCAGGTCATTTATGAATAAGTTGAAAAGCACTGGTCCCAAGACCGATCCTTGGGGCACACCGCTTTTCACCTCTCACCATTTTGAAAATTGCCCATTGACTCCCACTCGCTGTTTCCTGGTCTTCAACCAGTTCCTAATCCACAAGAGGACCTGCCTTCTTATTCCCTGACTGTGGAGTTTTCTCAGGAGCCTTTCATGAGGGACTGTGTCAAACGCCTTCTGAAAATCCAGATATATAATATCCACGTGTTCGCTCGCATCCACATGCCTGTTGACCTTTTCAAAAAATTCTAACAGGTTTGTGAAGCAAGACTTCCCCTTGCAGAAGCCATGCGGACTCTCCCTCAGCAGAGCTTGTTCTTCTATGTATTTTAAGATTTTATCCTTAATGAGACTTTCCACCATCTTCCCCGGAACAGATGTTAGGCTGACCGGCCTGTAGTTTCCCGGGTCCCCCCTCCTTCCTTTTTTAAAGATTGGCGTGACATTAGCTATCCTCCAATCCTCTGGCACAGTGGCCGTTTTAAAGGACAAGTTGCATATTTTGGTCAAGAGGTCAGCAACTTCATTCTTGAGTTCCTTCAGAACTCTTGGGTGGATGCCATCTGGGCCTGGTAATTTATTGATCTTTATTTTGTCAATTAAGTCTGAGACGTCTTCTCTTTTAACCTCTATTTGATTTAATTCTTTAGTCAGGGGAGGCCGTTCCGGCTGCGGTATTCTTGGTCACTACTTTCTCCTAGCTGTTTAATCCTTGAAGCAAAATAAAATCTTCGGTTGCAAGACTGCTACTGAAGGACCCCCTTTTCATTTGTACCTTTTTAAAGGTTTTGTCTGCCTTTCTCAAGTCTCTTTCTCTCAAGCAGTTGGGTGAGAATCCTCAAAATTTATGCTGAATCAGGCACTTGACTGTAGTTTCTAGCTATGTCCGAGAGAGCCACACACACAGGGGTGAGTGAGTGAAATCTGCTGGGATAGGCAGTGAATGAGTAGAGACTTGCTCTAAGAAGTGAACGTGACTTAAGGATATCTGAGTAGCCTAGACTAATTTACTTGTATAATTTTAGTTCAGAATTTTATTTAATTACTGTCTTTTATTTAGAAGTGGTATGCAGGTATTGTAGTGGCATAAGAGTTGGCATTATTGTGATGTGTTACATCAGTACATAAGAGAAACATATTTTCCAGTATTACCTGGCTAGTGTATGATGCAGTTGTCCTCCATTCACATTATTCAGCATCACTCCATGATTATCCATGTTGACTGGGCAGTGTGCACAGTCCCCTATTTGATGTGCACAGTTGCTGGCGTTTGTTCTGTCGCAGTTAGGGAAGTTTTACTATGATCAGTTTATTTTTGCAGAGCTGCCTGTTGAGATTCCATACAATGATATCTGGAATCAAATGGTGAATATAAGCATCAATGGCAGTCCAGGCTTGCCTAACACATACTGGTTCTTCTAGGTGACCTGGAGGAAGAAGCTGAAATGGAGACGCAGCTGAATTGCTTTTACTTAAAAGCTCTTGATGGATTTGTCATGGTTCTCTCAGAAGACGGTGACATGATCTACATGTCTGAAAATGTGAACAAATGTATGGGACTCACACAGGTATGCAATAACAATTCTTTCCTCCACTTTGGCTATAATTATAGTGGATAAAATCTAGCCAAAGTCCCACTGATTTAAAACAGCCGAATTTGGATTGTGTCCAGTGTTTAATCTACTGCAGATTTAGTGCTCTAGACCAGGGGTTCTCAACCCTTTCCTAGTTGAGTACCACCTCCGGTGCCACTCTCCTGCTGTGTACCACCGGAAGTAACTGGCGATGACATCATTGCCAGTTACTTCCGGGTTTTCGGAGGCCAGAAAATGATGGGAGGAGGCTCTAGACAGGTTGGAGGGCCCTTCTCAGCGTTCTCAAGAGGCTCGACCAAAGGCAGTCTCTCGGGAGCGAAAACATGCCTCCGAAAGCACCGCGTCGGAGCAGGGTTCCGGTGATCTGGCAATCCGAGCACCACCAGCAGTCGGCTGAAGTACCACCGGTGGTACTAGTACCACTGGCTGAGAACCCTTGCTCTAGACTAAGCTTCCTCCTTTTTTTACAGTTTGAGCTGACTGGACACAGTGTGTTTGATTTCACTCATCCGTGTGACCATGAAGAGCTGAGAGAAATGCTCATCCACCGAACTGGTGAGAGAGAAAGATTCTGGTTTTTGATTTTGGGCCCGGTGGCTCCTCCTCAACTGCTTGCTTGTTTGCTACTAATAATAGTTTGAATATGTGCCTGCTTGATTAATTTTTAGAGAATGGCTTTGCAGAGTTAATTTGGGGCAACAACCAAACTATTTTCTAATATGGGTATTCTTTTATTGTCCTGTTGTCCTTGAGGACCTTATTGTGGTTTTCGGTGTTCCGTATTTTAATTTTAAACTGTTCTTCCTGCTTTTGCCTTTTGTTCTGTTTTACTGTCTGATGATAAGACACTTTGTAACCCGTTTTGATTGATTGATGGAACGGAAAGGAAGGCTGGATATAGATATTTTACTTAAATATGAGAACTTGTAAAACAAGTTTCCACGTGCAGGGCTGTATGCTCATTGACCAAATTTGTGCAACTCTCCTCTCTCCAAAAATGGATTGCAGGGGAGGAGTTTATGGAAATGATGCCTCTGACCTATACACAGAGAAGGTCCTTGCACAGGTGAGCATGTGGACCAGCCCTAAGTATGTAAATAGTTTGGCAACTGAAACCTATCCGTCTCTGATCCTTTGTGCTATTGTGACAGCAAGCCGCCTCCTTAGGATGTGGAGGTTGATACAGCATCCTGTGCAGCTGCAAGATGCATGTTTTTTTTTATTTCAGCCACCATGATGGCACAAACCCGTACAGTTGGTGTTCTCGTAACGGTGGGCTTGCATTTGGGAGGCTGAGTAGCTACACTTACCAATGTGCTACGCTTGCTTTGCAACACATGCTCTTGCAGCTACACTTGTGCAAACTAATCTGTGTGACATCACAGCGTTTCTTATCTGTTGGAAACACTGTTGCAGTTATGGGTCAGGTGACAGTAAGTCTTATCAGTACCTGGATTTCAACAAAGCATTTGATAGAATCTCCCATGATATCCTTGTGGACAAAATGGTAACATGTGGGCTAGATGGTACTGTTCAAAGCTGGTTGAAAAACCGTTCCCAGTGAGTGCTGTTAAATGGCTCCACATCAACTGTGGAGGGGAGGGGGGGTATCAAGTGGGGGTGCGACAGGACTCTGTCTTGGGCCCTGTGCTGTTTTGTAAATGACCTGGACGAGAAAGTAGAGGGAGTGCTTATCAGATTTGCAGTTGACATACAGCTGGGCGGGATTGCTAATGCTAGATGACCAACTCTAGGAAGGTAGAGATGGAAGGACTCTAATGGTCTCTGTTTCTATGTTCTGTTTTGTTCTGTCTCAGTTTAACTCTCTTGATGGGCCTCTTTCCTTCACATGCTGGAGAGTACCATGAGCGCAGCTAAAATATAACCTGGTTTGTCTTGTCCCAGAATATATTTGTCTCCTTTTAATTAAAACGAGGAGAGAGCATGCTGAACCACATTCTTCCACTCCCTTTGGTCTATCTGCCCAAACATAAGCTTGATAATAGTCTGCTAATCCACCCACTTATGTCCTGTCTTCATGTCTTGTAAACTCTTATCTAAAATGATCACATGTCTCCCACAATGTTTATTGCCTCTAAGTTAAGTGCAGCATTTCCTGAAGGTGGCATAGTCGTAATCAACATAAGATCAGCTGTATTGCCTTGACCTGGTGCACCCAGTGCAACAGTGCCCAAATCTGGATGCTTTAACTGTTGTAATGGGACATGATACTGGTGGGTATCTTCATTCCCTGGCATATGCCTGGTAACTTCTCTAGCAGCTATTAGGGATGTTAGGGATGCCCTGCATGTTAGGTTGAACTCTGCTTATATTCTGTCACTTTTTCTTGTGGCAGAGAGTTCCACAGGCTAGTTTGGGTAAAAAAGATACATTACCATGCTTTCTGTGTGTATCTAGTGTCTTAAGCCTGCTATCTGTATATCAAAGTTGCTCTCTTCTGGGTGTGAATGGGCAAATATCACTCATGTTACTACTTTTTGCATTAGGTCCTATGAAAAAGGGAAAGGAACAGAATACAGAACGCAGCTTTTTCCTCAGAATGAAGTGTACGCTGACCAGCCGAGGAAGAACTGTCAATGTAAAGTCTGCCACGTGGAAGGTAAGCTGCCTCGTTCTCTGAAAGCAGTTGCTTTTAAAGTTGAATGGTCGCTGTCCAGACTAATTTGACCCTATACAAGTGAGCCTTTGAGAAGCATTATTTAACACTTTGTGAGCCTCTGGGAGACCTGATGAGGCGGTGAGGAGGGTGCGACACCACTGATTGACTGGGGGGCAGTGCCAGACGAAGCAGCCCCACCCTCATAGGCAGTTTTCAGCCAGGTGAGGGGATAAACCAGCGGCACCTGGTTAATGGGGCTGGGCCCAGCCTTTAAAAAAGAAAAGGGACAGAAGAGAATGGAGAACGCAGAGAGATGGAGGAGAGAGAAATGGAGGGCCCAAGGGAGAAGGCCTGAGAAGGGGAGCGGACCAGGTAGAGGCAAATGGAGGAAGGGGAGGTAGGCAGGCAAGAAACAGAGGAGGACAGTGGGAAGAGGGGACTCTGGAGGAGGGAGGGAGGGAGAGAGGGGGGGTGGAGCTCACAAGGGATGTCTGGGCCCACCAGGAGCAATGGGGAGTGCTGTAGCCAGCCTGCCACTGGTAGGAGGGTGCAAATGGGAACTAAGGGTGCAGATTGAGAGTGGAGATACCCTCCCTGGCCACTACAGCCCTGCGGGGAAGCTAGAGGGTGGGGCCCCAGGGACTTGGGCCCTGTCCCTAGGAGGGACTGGGGCATCTTGGTGGCGCAAGAGGCAGCATGGGGCCTGAGATACTTCCATAGACCCTAACCTGGGCTAGGTCATCACTGGCTGTAAAGACAACGTGAGGAGAGGGGTGAAGTTAACCCCAGGAAGGAACGGGTTTTTTGTTTGTTTGTTTGTTTTTATTTGGAAACCAAATAAAGAGGATATGTTCAACAGCCCCTTCCATGTATCCTGTCTAGTGTGTCATTTGGTTTCTCAAACTCTCTGTAGGTAGAGCTTGCTCTCCCTCCCCCCTCATGACACACTTCTGTGAGTGGGGGGGGGGGGAAATTGGATAGATATCATCATAGTGGTCTTTTTGTTGGATGAGCCTTATGCTCTCAAATCTGCTGCATTGACTCCTTTTGGGTGTTGAAATTCTGTTGCCAAAGTTTGTTAACGGTGTTCTCTTAGAAAGTGTTATTTTGCCCCTTAGGCTCCTTGTCACTCTTTTGCTATATCCCATTGTGACTCCCATCTTACTAATTTGTCCCCTCCTTAACTTTGACCTGATCTCAACCTGCGAGCCTAGTGTTATCTGTAAGATGCAGGGTTTGGGGGAGAAGTGGGTAAGAGGGGCGTTTGCAGTATGTTTTGTGCTCAGATTTACTCTGCTGAACTATAGAGTTGGCACCATTGGGAGATACGTGAGGTTGCAGGGGGTGGAGAGGAGAGCAAGGAGGAAAAAGGCGTTTGGGAGGACGTTGCAACATGTCTGCATGTGTTTGTATAATGCTTGCTTTTCTGAACGTAGATGGAAGTATTTTAGTGAAACTGTTTGGCAAATTTAAAACTTGTCAATGTGACCCTCGAACAAGCAATTGCTCACCATTCTGCCATACACAAGAACATGCACACGACTCCGTGTTTACAGCCGTGGTGCTTTTTGACAGGAACGCCATACGTTAGTCCCATAACAGGCAAGCGCTCCGTTTTGCTGCTCACCGTGGTGCGCATGCAGTTTGAGGAGTCTTGGACTGGTTCTGTCCCTAGTTCCCTGAATTTCCGGGATGGCAGTGGCACAGTCCTGGAGGCAGGCCATGTGCCTCCCCTGCCGTATCCAGGCTCCTGGGTCCTTCTGCTCCCGTGCCATAATCCTCTGCTGCCTGTGTCCATTTTGGCACCTGTGCTACAGAATGGCCGCTCTGCCCATGGTTTTACGTAGTTGCACCTGCTTCCCCTTTCTGTTCAGCAGACATTCTTTCAACCAATAACACACCCTCTTTTTCATTCCAATACCCAGGTGCTTCATTGCACAGGGCACATTCGTGTCTATGACAATTGCAACGACCAGACAATGTGTGGGTATAAAAAGCCTCCCATGACATGTTTGGTGTTAATCTGTGAACCTATCCCTCATCCATCAAATATCGAAGTTCCTCTGGACAGCAAGACATTCCTCAGCCGCCACAGCCTTGACATGAAATTTTCGTACTGTGATGAAAGGTACAGCTGGGGGAGGGGGGTGAAGAGTGATGCTTCAGTTTTCAATTGGGTTTTCTATAAACGAAGACTGTAGGACCTACGTGCTGTTGCTAGCCTGACTGGCGGCTTTTTCCCGACCAGTACATAGATGCTCTTACTTGTTAGCATTTTTTTAAGTAACGTTTCAGTATATTTAAGGAGATCTTGAAAAGTGAAGTGTTGATGATTAAAGTCATCCGTTGGTGATAAGACATTTTCTTTCTCTGGTTCAGGAAGTAATTTTTGAACAGGTAAATTAGCTATAACAGCAAACTCTGGGATGGCAATAAACTAAAAGAAACCAGGCTAGAGGCTCACTGCCTGAACTGTGATAGTGACTCAAGTAAGCGCTCCACATGACCGCTGTCTAGTTCAGATGTGGTGACTGAGTATGCCGGCCCAATATGCAGGCAGCATTGGCACCCAGATGAATGCACTGCTAGCCCACTTGCGCTCTTGGCAGATGGGCTAGCATACACAGTACAGTATGTAGTAAGTGCTTTTAGACATGATGGCTGCATGGGCTGCTTATACGAGGAAGTGCCAACAATCTTCATACAGAGCTTTTGCCATCAGTCTCTATGATTTGTATCCCATTTCTGGTGCAAATCTTTTACAGTGCCCTTTACTTGACAGCGTCCAATCCAGTTTGAATCTTGACAGCGTCCAAACCAAAGCCCTACCCAGGATACTCATTCATTTAACCAGTGCAGGCAGAGCGAAGCATAGAGATTGTACCGAGTCCTGCAAATAGTGCTGCAGCACAGCACGCGCTGTATCCTTACATTCTGATTTTCTAGTTTTCTACAAATGAGATTAAAAAAAAAAGTAATGTGAATTTATGTATTTCCTTAAGCTTCAGAACTGGTAAATGTTGATAGTGCAGCATTTTTTTTCCAGATTAATCACATGATGAAAATTCATGTTTAAATTGGTTTACCTATTTCATATCCTTTTAACCTAAATTAAGCCAATATTATTACACCACATCAGGGAGCATATTTTCTGTGAGAGCAGGAATGCATTAGATGGTGAGCTGACTGACTGACTGTGTATGTCTTGAATCAATGTCTCTGTGACTAGAAGTTTGAACAGTAGTGGTTCTCCCCCCCCCCTTGCTGTTTTGTATAATGCTGCCATCAAGTGGCTGAAAAAATTAGGATGTTCTTTAAGCTACTAACTAAAAGATGGCATTGCTAAATAATTAATGGACAACTTAGCAAAACTCCATGTGACTTCTAAAGGCTTTTATGTGGTTATGTGGATTTTATGTGGTTTTGGGTGTGGAGGCAACCTGCTTTAAAAAATGAAATCACAATTCTGCTTTCTGGACTCTGTGCAGGCACATTTAGTAGTGTTTTGTGTTCTGTACATGCACAGAGTGAACCTCCAGAGTTTTGTGGAGCATTCTGGCACCATGTGCCTGAAGGGCAGGAAGAATGTCCAATCACCAGTGTAAGACTTGGCTACCCTTTCTTTTTTAAAAAGAGAGAGTTGTTCAAGTAAACCAGTGGTTCCCATACTTTTTAGTACTGGGACCCACTTTTTAAAATGACACTTTATTGGGACCCACCTAGCTTTACGGAGATGTAGAAAGAAATAAAACATTTATTTATTTACAAGTAATAATAATTTTATTTTGTTATTTACAAAAAAACAAACGCAATCCATTTCTCATAATGAGGCAGCCTAATGAATAGCCTCAAGGCTTGAGGGGCTTAGTTATGTGACCCAGCCTTCACCTACCCCCACTACCTGTTGTTGACGGAATTGGGGGAAAACGCGCCAGAAAAAAGACACTCAAACACTTATCTCCCTATATTTACACAAACTTGCAAACTGCAGGAGCTCAGCTGTTTGCAGGGCAGTTAGCAGCAGCTCTCTGATTTTTGAATAGCCTCAGGGCTTGAAGCAATTAGTTATCTCAGTACTTCTCAAACTGTGGGTTGCAACCCACTTGGGAGGGCATGACCCAGTGCTGAGGTGGGTTGCTAGTTGGGCCTGCCCACCCTTGCCTTTATTTGGTTCCAAATTGGAGCCACCTGGAAGCCGTGACTCACCCTGTCCTGCCATTCCTGCATTGCGCTGGGCCTGCAATGGCCTCCGGACGCCTTTGCAGGCCTCAGAAAGCCTCCAGAAGCAACGTCCAGTTTACTTCCGGGTTCGCGGAAGTCACTTCTGGTTACTTTCTGAGGCCTGTGGAGGCCCGCCAGTGGGTCGTGGGGCCCTCCACTGGGAAGCAGGTGGGTCGCAGTGGGGGAGGATTTGAGAACCGCTGAGTTATTGGATCTTTCCATCACCCGTGTTTTGATTGCTCTGCTCAGGACGCACCAGGAATTGGTCACGATCCACCAGTTTGGGAAACACTGAAATAAACCATATGGGAAATGACCCTTGTTTGCATTTCTGTTCAAAAGTGCTTATAGTTACTATTTTAGCCGACACAGACCTTGATGGCTCAGAGACTGCAGTTGTTTTTTGTCCTTGTAAAATGCCTACCCTTAATGCAGATAAATTTTGCTCAGTCTGTTTAAAATGTTGTGCATCAACTCTGATCTCTCATTTTGCACAAAGGATTACAGAACTGATTGGGTATAATCCTGAAGAGCTCCTGGGTCGCTCCATATATGAATACTATCATGCCCTGGACTCTGATCACCTGACCAAAACGCACCATGACAGTAAGTGCAGCGACAAACATTAAAAGTAGGAGTGTTGTGTGCTGCAAACTGGTTGCTTTGTTATGCTCTGTGCTGCTTCTGTTTACAGACATTATGTGTCTAGTTCAGCATTGTGCTCAGTATGATGTATGTTTTAACCGTGAACAATTTTAGACACACTCTAGCTGTACAAACAACGTTGCTCTCTCTTTCTGCTTCCAGTGTTTGCTAAAGGGCAAGTGACCACCGGGCAGTACAGGATGCTTGCCAAGCAAGGGGGCTACGTCTGGGTGGAGACTCAAGCAACGGTTATATACAACACCAAGAATTCGCAGCCACAATGCATAGTGTGTGTGAACTACGTCTTGAGGTGAACTTTGCATGTACTACTGTTTGGGGACGGGGCTTTCAGATTGCTTTTTCATTGTCAACCAGGATCCAGTGATATCCATGGAGACAGTCTGGCTTCTTGTTGAGTAGTTACTGATATTTCTCTCCCCCCTGTCCCCCCATGCAGTGCCATTGTCTTTGGCAGCAGCGTTCCATCTTCTTGTTTTAAGCCAACGAAAACCTACTGTGTGGCTGGGCATGTGGCTATAACCTGTGTGGTCCATTCCCATGTTATTTCTCAGGTGGCCAGAAATGGAAATTGCTAACAAGACATCTGAATGAAGGCTTGCCTACCTCCTTTTTTCACCTAACAGATTGCCTTGTTGATTTTTTTAAAAAACAAAAACATGTCAGAACGTTACGTTTTCAGTTTCATTATTTGAATTCTACCACAAACAGTACTGAAACTTTCTAAACTTTAAAACCTTTATTTTATTTTAAAGCATTTTTACACAACTCTTCAGCCAACAAGTCTCCCAGAGTAGCTTAGATAAAAATCCATAAAAAAATAGCATAAAATCCATAAAAAGGAATAGCAAGTCATGAAAACCACAGCATGTGTTGGGTTTTTTGTTTTTTCCCATGTTTGCCCCATGGCGGCTGCTGCTGCTGCTCCTTCCTCCTCCTTCCTCCTCCTCTTTCACCGGGTTCACTTGCTGGATTCTGCTGGGCCTCTATGAGGCGGGGGAGGGGCAAACCTGAGACATTCTGTGTGCAAGCTTAGTTCTTCATGATGCTGGTGTATTGTGTCTTGGGCCCATGCGCATGTTTTGGAGTGGAGAAGGGGGAGACAGGTGTGTGTTGCACCTTGTGGGAATTCTCTATGTGTAGGCACTGCGTCTGTGACGGAACTGGAACGTGTATGCCCTTAGTGTGTTACCAATGATGCTGTAGTGCGCTGCACAAAGAATCTGTAGAAGGGTACAAACACTGTACAAACACACAGTATTGATAAGCAGAAACCGCTGTGTTTCAGGGAAAGCTGTTCCAAGCAACTATAAATTAATGTCTGCGAGTATCATGCAAGTGATGGCTTAGCAGGGATTTGAACCTGGGTCTCCCTGCTCTTTATTCAGCCCTCTGACCACTACTCCACACTGACTTTCTGGAGTGCCTTGAGATGTCCCAACGAGAAAACCAGTAACGATGGACCAATTCTCCTGAGACATAGTTTGCCCTGCGGCTGCTTATCTTTTCCTGCAACACACAGCTGTAGGGGAGCTAGGGGTATGTTCTCGGCCATATAATCCCTCATCAAACAGGGCAATGGCAAGGCTAATGCTCCACATGGGCTGAAGTTGCACCCAAGAACATATCCTCCAATCCTTGAAGGGAGCAAGAGGAGATGGTGAAGGACTCCTCAGCAGGAAAGGGTTCCCTGAAGCTAGAAAGTGTTGAAACAAAGTGCGATTTGGGGTCTTCTTAACATGGCTTCTCGGTTTTTCTGCAGCGGCATTGTTCAAGGGGACTTGATTTTTTCGCTCCAGCAAACGGAGTGTATGTTGAAACCAGTGGATTCTCCTGAGATGGGAATGACCACAGTACTTGGCAGCACTGACCTGGATGATAGAAACAGCCTCTTTGAAAAACTGAAGAAAGAGGAGCCGGATGCACTGACCTTCCTTGCCCCAGCACCTGGAGACACCATCATATCTTTAGACTTCGGCAGTGATGGTGGGTGTGGTAAAGTCACGTGATGTGTAAAGTCACGTGTAAAGTTCAGATGTCCTCTGGATATCACAAGTATTACATCTGTATTTAAATGAGGCCTGTGAGGCACGCCACAACACCACTCAGACTGATGGTTTCTTTTAATTTTTGTAGAGTCCGATGAGCAACAGTTTGATGACGTTCCTTTATATAATGATGTAATGCTCCCCTCGTCCAGTGAGAAATTGCAGAGTATAACTTTGGCAATGTCCCCACTACCTGTTTCTGAAGCTACAAAGCCTCTTCGTAGCAATGCTGACCCAGCACTCAACAGAGAGGTAGTGGCCAAGCTGGAGCCCAGTACAGAACCCCTGGAGCTTGCTTTTGCCCCCCGTCGGACACAAGAGCAGCCAGCCACTCCTTCGGATGGAAGCCCCAGTGAAAGCTCACCTGAGGTTAGTCACTTGAGGCCTGTTAATGGTGGACCTGTACTCTTCCATGGAATCTGTTGCTTGACCTGCAAATAAAAGCTCTAGATATACAGTGGGCCCTTGGCACCCGTGGTCTTCCCAATGGCGGATTTCACCTACTGCGGACTGCCCCGTTGGCCCTGGCACGCTCTGGGAAGCTGCTTCTGGGTTGCGCCGAGGAAACGCTTCTGCGATATATTCTGGAGCACACCAGGGTCAATGGAGCAGTCCGCGGGCCTCGGCGTGGCCCGGAAGCAGCTTCCAGGAGCGCCAGATACTGCCCTGCAGTGCTCCCAGAAGCCACCTCCGGGTTGCGCTGAGGCCCATGACTCACGGCCCTGGTGCGCACCAGAATGCATCACGGAAGCGTTTGGGAACATTTCTGCGATGCATTCTGGGGTGCGCCAGGGCAAACATATTTTATTTATTTTTTATTTTAAAAATGTATATCCTGCCTTTTCCTATGCCAAGGCAAATGCCCAAGGCGGCTGGTGCCCAAGGCAAGATCAGGTTTGTTGACCCTGGCCTTGAACATCCTTGGATTTTGGCATCCACGGGGGATCCCAGAACCAAACCCCTGCAGATTCCAAGGGCCCAATGTTTTTTTTTTTTTTAAAATTTTAAAATATTCATGACCTTGGTATCATGTCCTCCTTCAAAGAAGCTTGTATAGGTACATGTGGTAGGGAGAGGAGATTGCTTTAGGGTCTCTGAGAGAGCTTCAGGGCTGAGTGGGGATTCAAATCTCCCTGCTCTAAATCCCAGGCTCTAGCCATTGCCCTATACCTGCTTCCAGCCAACAAAATCGTTTCTCTTTTTGCTGTTTAACTTGCTTGTCATTGATGCAAGAGTAGTTCTGAGGCTGGCTTGGCATAGGAGCTAAAACTTTCTATTTTTTAATTATGTTTTTATCCCATCCTGCATACTACAGGGTTATTGTGGTGAGGATAATGTGTCCCCCCCCTCCTGGACATAGTGCCCCTCTTTTATCCTTACAAACAACCCTGTGACTCGTGAGGTAGGTTAGACTGAGGAAAGCACCTGGCCCAGAGTCACCCAGTGAACTTTCATGACTCTAACCAGTACACATTACTGGCTTAGGTGGTACCTTTTATTCGTCTTTATTTGACCTATCTATGTTGGAAAGTTAGCACAGTAATAAGCATTTTGAATGGTGCAGAGTTGTCCTCTATCCATAATACCTTTCAATTGGCCTGCCAGATTGGTAAAGACGGATATCGCTAGATGCTTTGAATCCTCGCTTTTAAAAAAAACAAATGAAAGAGACAGGTTTTGAGAAGTGGTGTGTGTTTAGGTATGTCCTTAAAGCTGGAAGTTATTCTTGCCAAATTGGAAGTGTGAGCCATAACAAGCTTGGCATAATGTAATATAATTTAAATCTAGTACTTCTGTCCTGCCTCATCTTCGTTCTTGGAAGCTCCAATACTTACAATGTAGGGAAAATTTGTAGCTTATGAGCGCGAATGTAAGTTATTGATATTGATGTGAGTGAATTTTGGATCATATTTCACTGAAAAGTACTGTGGATTTCATTTGCAGCCCAATAGTCCCAGTGGCTACTGCTTCGATGTGGATAATGAGATAGCCAGCGAGTTCAAGTTGGAGCTGGTGGAAAAACTTTTTGCGATAGATCCAGACTTGAAAAAGCCATTTTCTATGCAGGTGAGCCTATTAGCTGAAACACTGCGCCTGGCTTTTAGACCCGCCTAGTGGTGTAGCAGGGGTTTTACTACATTCATTTTAACATACAGGTAATGCAGTATATGCTGTGTTACTTGCAGTGTTTTGGCCGTTATTCCTCTTTTTCCAAACTAGAACACTCAGTGTATTGTTGTAAACTTGGATGAGGATTAAAGGAGTAAAACACCATAGCTGTGATTTAGAGGTATATATGACACGGTATCCATTGGGCATGGAACCTTTCTCTTAAAAGTTTCTCTGTTGTACATCTGGCCCCCATCCAGTTGTCGTCCATCCCCTCCCCCCCGCCCCAATATACTCAACTTACTCTTTAAATTTCCCTGTATTTAAAAAGAGACTAATGGCTGCTAATGGATATAATGGCTGCTAAGTGAAACTTGCAGAAAAGCCTGGCGTGCCTACTCAGAAACTTACACCATGCCAAAAACGGCTCAACTGAGTGCCCAGGACAGTCTAACCAGACTTTTATGAACACAACAATTAAAAAACAAACAATTGTTTTTGGTATTGGCATATAGCAGCCCAACTCTGACAGCCCCTCAGAGTTGTGTTGTTTCAAGTTGTGTTGAAATGAATTTTCCATTCATTTCAATCAGACTCCCACCTGTAAGCCCCTGGAAAATGGATAGCGTCGCTCAGTAAGAGGTCTTGGAAGACGGGAGCCCTAATAACTCATTCACCAGTGCTAACAGTTGTGCCTTCTCTGTGTAAAAATGCCCTGTTTACCCATTCTCCTTCTGTTTTTTCAGGAAACGGATTTAGATTTAGAAATGTTGGCCCCCTACATCCCCATGGACGACGACTTTCAGCTGCGCTCCTTTGATCAGCTCACTCCTCTTGAGAGCAGTTCTGCAAGCTCACCTTCGAATGTGGCCTCCGTTAATGGATTTCAGCCGACTCTGATGCTATCGGCTGCCACAGCATCGGACAAGATAAAACCCGTGGCTGCCAAACATGAGGAGGACTCGAAGACTCTTGTCGCTCCAGTTCCCATCAGTATAGAAGCCAGCAGCAGCCCTGCGCCGACCTTTGTTGAGAGCCCAAGTCGAACGTCCTCTCCGTCCCAGGCAGGAAAGGGCACAGTAGAGCAGAAAGAGAGCTCGGATCTGGGAACACCAAACTTGTTAACAGTCACGCTGGGTAAAAGGTAGTTGTTAATATTGCCTGTTGCTGCCCATTTGATCTTAAACACAAGTCCTGAAGTTCACAGGGAGGTTAGGAAATTAATTAATTGTTTTGTATGTTTAAAGGCGAATTAAGATCTGTACTCTTATTCAGTGAGGACATGCTAACGTGTCTAGAAGTGGTTTTAGCACACTTTGGACTATTCTCATGTACAGAGTACTTCATGATACCTCTAAGTTGCTGCTGTTCCCTGTTTACTGATGGGAAACTGAGGCTCATGAGAGAGGGAGTGATTTGCCCACCAGGTTCAGGGCAAAGCTGAGACTTGGAACCCCTGAATTCTAGATCCAGGTCTGAGGCTTTTAATGCAGGGTAACTGCCATCCTTTCCTTCTGCCTTGTAACATTTTGTTTAAAAAACCCAAAGCTGATTAGTTGCCAATTTTACTTTTTTAAATTCAGTTTTATATTGTGCTCCCATAGCAAACGATGTGGCTGGGTGCTATAGAAGCATAATTCTAAACATTAAGTATGTGGCGTCTGGGTCGGGGTGTACCATCTGATGCGTTGGCCTCTGGTCCCTCTAAATGAGCGTTGGTCTGTCCTGCATATCGATACATACAGAAGTTCTTTCACATTTTTAATATCCAGAATTAGAAAGGTTCTGACCAGCTGTCATGCAGTGATGAACCTGTTTAGAATTAAATGCCACCTTGGGCATTCACTCGGTGAAGGAAAGGCGGGATAAAAATTCATTAAGTAAATGCAAATGGCAAGTTCATGGAGAACATGCATGCATCCATATCTTTCTTTCTCCTCCTCTCCCTCGATCCTTGAAAGTAAAAATTGCAGCATAGAGTATGTGGAAGTAAACTTGGTGGTTGCCGCAAGTCTGAAATCACGAACAAAAATAGAAACCTCGATTACATTTAAACTGTTTGGCAGGCTTGCTTTTTTCCTGGTAGGGTGGTTTGCTAGTAATGGAATTTGTTTTAACCTCGTGCTCTGCTCAAGTTGACAAACAACCTTAAATAGAGAACAAGGTCAGTTACTTGGAGAAGTGTTAGTGGGTTGATGTAGTTGCAGGAGAATAAGAATATCTATTTGTAATGCCTAACATGCCAGATAAATGAATCTCACTTCAGTAAATTCAAAGCATGTCTTGAAACTGGTGGTATAAACGGGAGACCATTTTACGTATCTAAGTGGACTGACCTAAAATAGTATTTTGGAGCAAGGTAGTCTTGGGGTGTCCCAACTTAAAAATGTTAAGGTACTCGTGGAAAGAAAGCGAGTTTACTTTTGTCTCGGTACGTTTCCTAATTCAAGTACAAGTCTATGTATAGGACTAGCAGAAATACAAGGTGTTGCAAGCAAAGGTAGCAGGCCACTGAAAAGCAGTTGCAGGGAAGCAGTGGCAGGAGCGAAGTCTGTGGGCTTCTTAGAGGCAGCTTAGAAGCCCACAGATTTCTATTATGGGCCACTATGGGAAACAGGTCGCTGGACTAGATAGACCTTTGGCCTGATCCAATAGGGCTTTTCTTATGTTCTTTGTTAAAAGGTATGGCTTCTTTGACAACTGAGGTCTGGTAGGACAAAAGACTTGTCTACATGGCACTTTATTGCAGCTCCGCCTTGCACAGTGCTGATGTTTAGTTGACTAGCCTTCTGATGGCATTGAGATTAGAAGGAAACAACAAAGGGATGCTCTCGGTGGCTTCTAGCTGGATTTATTTCTCCCTTAGTATTCTGGGTTGGATTTTTTTTTCTTGTATAACACAGGCCAAGTGAAAACGTAATGTTGGCTTCCTGAAAACCATGATTCGCAAAGTGGGAGTCAGACTCTATCCCTCCCTCCCAAGAATGCATAATAATAATATTAATAATTAATAATTAATAATCAGTATTTATATACTGCCTTTCCCTATTTAACAATACCTATCGTTGTTGGTGTCAACCATCTTCAGTCTACACTAAGGTTCCTTCATAAAACATGATTTGAAGTAGTTTTGCAAATTATGGTTACGGGGAAAAACCCGGTTTGTGTTAACCATGGCTAATGTTGGCGCATATGTAAAGGCGACAGAGAGGGAGAATTTGCTCTGGAGAGATGGGAAGGTAGTGCCCGTTCCATGACTGACTGCCAGTTGGCAACCCAAGGTTTACAGGAGCCTGCACTGTGTCTGCACAAGGCCACAGAAGCAACACACAGTGGACACTTCTTATTTGCGGATTCAGGACCCACAGATTTGACTTAAAACAGGTCCTGGATCCACGAGAGTCCTGGTTCAATGCTAAAAAAGAAAAAAAGTGTAATCCGCAGGTTTTTTTACCTTTTTAAATCCAAACCGCTGTGTGTTCTTGATGTATACATGCTTAAATCGCGCTCCGGAAGGCTCTTCCACGTTGCGCGACTCCCCCCTCCCTCTCCCAAGGGAGTTGTGCAACCCGGAGGAGGCTTCTGGAGCGCAATTTAAGCATGTATTGTACAGCAAGAACACACAGTGGTTTGGATTTAAAAGGTGGTAAACCCGCCTTTGCTCCGTTTTTAAAAAAAATAGCGTTTTTAACTGGACTCCAGTATACACGGATTTTGCTATCCGCGAGGGGGTCTGGAACAGATTCCCCGTGGACAGCGAGGTCAGACTGTAATTGCACAAACCCAGTAATATGCATGATGCAGGCATCTGAAATGTTTCAGATAATTGCAATGGAGACCTTAACATGTCATCTTAAAAAAGAATGCAGAACCAGGTAGTCTCTCTTTCAATTTGATAGGGCAAAAACAAAACACAGCAGGCTGTACGCAGATCCTCTCTAGAATAATATTGAAAAATATTTAAATGACCAAACTTTAGTCTCATCTGGATTGTGCGCTTATATCATGGTGGCTGATCTGATACCCAGTGATCTCTTCATAGTAGAGCCAGCTACAATCGGCATCATCCAACCACTATCCTGTAACATGTGACCAGGTTAGCAGCCTGGGTCAGACCAGCCTCTACTATGCTTACGTGGCGGCAGCTGCTGTGCTTGTATGACTTGTTGGAAAGTTGCAACCTTTTCCCTTTTACTGGCAATACTATGTCTTGCTGCTGTTAAACATACTTGGCGCAAATGTTGCAGCAACTCTGATATAGGTGTATATAGGTGTAGAATTTCTGCCCAGAAACTTTGAAACTGGGTGGAAGTTAAAGCAGAAGCCCCCTATAATGTCTCTGTTGCTGGACTGTACTCTTCCCTTTCTCCCCAATACGCTAGTTGTTCTATATGTTTTGGAGGCCATTCTTACATGGGGGAGCATTCAGACTTTTGATTCCACCACTGAAGTCTGAATTGGACATCCCAGCAGTCGAGATGTCACATGGGGCTTGGGCGTTGAAATGAGGAGACTAGTTAAATGTCTCCTAGTTAAAATGAGGAGACTAGTTAAAAAAAAAAGCTGAAAGGGAAGGTAAAAAGAGTCCAATCGCTCCAGAGTGCATGGAGGCTGTTTAAAACAACAGTCATAGAGGCCCAGTGGGAGTGTATCCCACAAAGGAGGAAGGGCTCGACCAAGTCCAGGAGGGTGCCAGCATGGCTAACAAGCACAGTTAAAGAGGCTATAAAAGGCAAGGAAGCTTCCTTCCGTAAATGGAAGTCTTGCCCTAATGAGGATAACAAACAGGAGCACAAACTGTGGCAAAAGAAACGTAAAAAGATGATACGGGAGGCCAAGAAAGACTTTGAGGAACGTATGGCAGGCAATGTAAAAGGGAATAATAAAAGCTTCTTCAAATATGTTAGAAGCAGGAAACCTGCCAGGGAAACGGTTGGTCCGCTGGATGGTGAGGGAGAGAAAGGGGTGATAAAAGGGGACTTGGAGACTGCAGAGAAATTAAATGAGTTATTTGCATCTGACTTCACGGCAGAAGACCTCGGGCAAATACCGCTGCCGGAATGGTCTCCCCTGACTAAAGAATGAAGTCAAATAGAGGTTAAAAGAGAAGACGTCTCAGACTTAATTGACAAAATAAAGATCAATAAATCACCAGGCCCGGATGGCATCCACCCAAGAGTTCTGAAGGAACTCAAGAATGAAGTTGCTGACCTCTTGACCAAAATATGCAACTTGTCCCTTTAAAATGGCCACTGTGCCAGAGGATTGGAGGATAGCTAATGTCACGCCAATCTTTAAAAAAGGAAGGAGGGGGGACCCGGGAAACTACAGGCCAGTAAGCCTAACATCTGTTCCAGGGAAGATGGTGGAAAGCCTCATTCAGGATAAAATCTTAAAATACTTAGAAGAACAAGTTCTGCTGTGGGAGAGTCAGCATGGCTTCTGCAAGGGGAAGTCTTGCCTCACAAACCTGTTAGAATTTTTTGAAAAGGTCAACAGGCATGTGGATGCGAGCGAACCCGTGGATATTATATATCTGGATTTTCAGAAGACGTTTGACACAGTCCCTCATGAAAGGCTCCTGAGAAAACTCCACAGTCAGGGACTAAGAGGGTAGGTCCTCTTGTGGATTAGGAACTGGTTGAAGACCAGGAAAAACAGCGAGTGGGAAAAGCGGTGTGCCCCAAGGATCGGTCTTGGGACCGGTGCTTTTCAACTTATTCATAAATGACCTGGAGTTGGGGATAGGCAGTGAGGCGGCCAAGTTTGCAGATGACACTAAACTTTTCTGGGCGGTGAAGACCAGCAGGGATTGTGAAGAGCTCCAGAAGGATCTCTCCAAACTGGGAGAATGGGCAGCAAAATGGCAGATGCGCTTCAATGTAAGTAAGTGCAAAGTGATGCACATTGGGGCAAGAAACCAAAATTTCACATATACGCTAATGGGTTCTGAGTTGTCTGTGACGGATCGGGGGAGAGATCTTGGGGTGCTGGTGGACAGGTCGATGGAGGTGTCGGTCCAGTGTGCGGCGGCTGTGAAGAAGGCCAATTCCATGCTCGGGATCATTAAAAAAGGGATTGAGAATAAAACGGCCAATATCATTCTGCCTTTGTACAAATCGATGGTAAGGCCACATCTGGAGTATTGTGTCCAGTTCTGGTCACCACACCTCAAAAAGGATATAGTTGAATTGGAAAAGGTGCAGAAAAGAGCGACCAGATTGATTCGTGGGCTGGAGCACCTCCCTTATGAGGAAGGGCTACAGCGTCTGGGACTTTTTAGCCTAGAAAAAAGGCGCCTGAGGGGGGACATGATTGAGACGTATAAAATTATGCATGGGATGGAGAGAGTGGATAGAGGGAAATTCTTCTCCCTCTCGCACAACACCAGAACCAGGGGACATGCACTAAAATTGAGTGGAGGGAGAGTTAGAACAGACAAAAGAAAATATTTCTTTACCCAGTGTGTAATTCATCTGTGGAACTCCTTGCCACAGGATGTGGTGATGGCACCTGGCCTAGATGCCTTTAAAAGGGGTTTGGACAGATTCATGGAGGAAAAGACCATCACAGGTTACAAGTCATAAGCAACCTCCTGGTTTTAGAAGTAGGTTTTCTCTGTGCCAGGTGCAAGGGAGTGACAACAGGAAACAGGTTATCTTGTTGTCTTGTGTGCTCCCTGAGGCATCTGGTGGGGCCACTGTGTGATACAGGAAGCTGGACTAGATGGGTCTTTGGCCTGATCCAGCAGGGCTCTTCTTATGTTCTTATGCCCATCTGTTTCTTTCTTACTGACGTGGGTAGAGTTGGTATCTGCTTTCCTCTTGTTGACAGATAAACCGCTGCAGACCATCCACCCTAGCCACTTTTTTATATAATATACAGTTTATATACCGCCTTTCTGGTGATTGGATTTCTCCTCCGACTTTATTCAAGGCGGGGTGTACATGGGCAGGCTGTTCTAAACCCCAAAAGGTTTTTACAATATAATAACGTTCTAATCTTTCATAGAACCCTTCATTCGAGATGTTACTTTCACAGTCCATAAGAACATAAGAACATAAGAAGAGCCCTGCTGGATCAGGCCAAAAGCCCATCTAGTCCAGCTTCCTGTGTCACACAGTGGCCCCACCAGATGCCTCAGGGAGCACACGAGACAACAAGATACCTGTGTCCAGTCGCCACTCCCTTGCACCTGGCACAGAGAAAACCCACTTCTAAAAAACCAGGAGGTTGCTTATGGCTTGTAACCTGTGATGGTCTTTTCCTCCATGAATTTGTCCAAATCCCTTTTAAAGGCATCTAGGCCAGGTGCCATCACCACATCCTGTGACAAGGAGTTCCACAGATGAATCACACGCTGGGTAAAGAAATATTTTCTTTTGTCTGTTCTAACTCTCCCTCCACTCAATTTTAGTGCGTGTCCCCTGGTTCTGGTGTTGTGCGAGAGGGAGAAGAATTTCCCTCTATCCACTCTCTCCATCCCATGCATAATTTTATAAGTCTCAATCATGTCCCCCCTCAGGCGCCTTTTTTCTAGGCTGAAAAGCCCCAGACGCTGTAGCCTTTCCTCGTAAGGGAGGTGCTCCAGCCCACAAATCATTCTGGTCGCTCTTTTCTGCACCTTTTCCAATTCAACTATATCCTTTTTGAGGTATGGTGACCAGAACTGGACACAATACTCCAGATGTGGCCTTACCATCGATTTGTACAAAGGCATAATGATATTGGCCGTTTTATTCTCAATCCCCTTTTTAATGATCCCGAGCATGGAATTGGCCTTCTTCACAGCCGCCACACACTGGGTCGACACTTTCATCGACCTGTCCACCAGCACCCCAAGATCTCTCTCTTCATCCGTCACAGACAACTCAGAACCCATTAGCGTATATGTGAAATTTTGGTTTCTTGCCCCAATGTGCATCACTTTGCACTTACTTACATTGAAGCGCATCTGCCATTTTGCTGCCCATTCTCCCAGTTTGGAGAGATCCTTCTGTAGTTCTTCACAATCTCTGCTGGTCTTTACCACCCGGAAAAGTTTAGTGTCATCCGCAAACTTGGCCACCTCACTGCCTATCCCCAACTCCAGGTCATTTATGAATAAGTTGAAAAGCACCAGTCCCAAGACCGATCCTTGGGGCACACCGCTTTTCACCTCTCGCCATTGTGAAAATTGCCCATTGACTCCCACTCGCTGTTTCCTGGTCTTCAACCAGTTCCTAATCCACAAGAGGACCTGCCCCTCTTATTCCCTGACTGTGGAGTTTTCTCAGGAGCCTTTCATGAGGGACCGTGTCAAACGCCTTCTGAAAATCCAGATATATAATATCCACGGGTTCGCTCGCATCCACATGCCTGTTGACCTTTTCAAAAAATTCTAACAGGTTTGTGAGGCAAGACTTCCCCTTGCAGAAGCCATGCTGACTCTCCCTCAGCAGAGCTTGTTCTTCTATGTATTTTAAGATTTTATCCTTAATGAGACTTTCCACCATCTTCCCCGGAACAGATGTTAGGCTGACCGGCCTGTAGTTTCCCGGGTCCCCCCTTCTTCCTTTTTTAAAGATTGGCGTGACATTAGCTATCCTCCAATCCTCTGGCACAGTGGCTGTTTTAAGGGACAAGTTGCATATTTGGGTCAAGAGGTCAGCAACTTCATTCTTGAGTTCCTTCAGAACTCTTGGGTGGATGCCATCCGGGCCTGGTGATTTATTGATCTTTATTTTGTCAATTAAGTCTGAGACATCTTCTCTTTTAACCTCTATTTGACTTAATTCTTTAGTCAGGGGAGACCGTTCCGGCAGCGGTATTTGCCCGAGGTCTTCTGCCGTGAAGACAGATGCAAATAACTCATTTAATTTCTCTGCAGTCTCCAAGTCCCCTTTTATCACCCCTTTCTCTCCCTCACCATCCAGCGGACCCACCGTTTCCCTGGCAGGTTTCCTGCTTCTAACATATTTGAAGAAGCTTTTATTATTCCCTTTTATGTTGCCTGCCATACGTTCCTCAAAGTCTTGCTTGGCCTCCCGTATCATCTTTTTACGTTTCTTTTGCCACAGTTTGTGCTCCTGTTTATTTTCCTCATTAGGGCAAGACTTCCATTTACGGAAGGAAGCTTCCTTGCCTTTTATAGCCTCCTTAACTGTGCTTGTTAGCCATGCCGGCATCCTCCTGGACTTGGTCGAGCCCTTCCTCCTTTGTGGGATACACTCCCGCTGGGCCTCTATGACTGTTGTTTTAAACAGCCTCCATGCACTCTGGAGCGATTGGACTCTTTTTACCTTCCCTTTCAGCTTTTTCTTAACTAGTCTTCTCATTTTGGGGAAGTCTGCCCTTCGGAAGTCAAGGGTTTTCGTGTCAGATTTGCTCGGCACTCTCCCTCCGACATGCATGGCGAAACAGATCGCAGCATGGTCACTGTTCCCCAACGGTTCGGTTGGGGAAGTCCAGCTCTCTCTCTCTCTCTCTCTCTCTGGCGTTTGCCTCAGCACGCTTCAGCTGCAGCTCCACTCCCCCACAGGGCTCTGCAGCTTATCAGCTCAGTTTGCCAGCAGCTCTCCGACAGACTTCCGGCCGTATTGAACTGCTGTCCTGCAGATCTTCAGGCATTTGTGAGATGAGTGCTCTAACCAACTGAGCCAGACGTCCTGAACTTGAGTCCTGAAGCCTGTGCTTAATTTTTAAAAAACATGTGCCTGGACTCACGGCTACCTGAATGGTGTGCTTTCTGTCCTGGAATCTTTTTTTCCCCTCATTTGTCTGGTGGTTGGCTGGTTGTGGCTGTTCAGAAGGCACTTTTGGTGGTGTTTCACACATACCAGGATTCTGTCCAGACTCGAACTCAGTTGTGGCCCTCTTCCTTAATGAGTTCACATTTGTTCCTCCTAGAGACAGTGGGTTATGTCCTTTGATTCCCTTCTGGGGCAAAACAGCTTCTTTGCTTCAAAGGAAGAACTCTTTAGGATGCAACACTAATTATTTACAAGCAAATATTCAGTGTAGAATATATTGATATTTAATGCATGACACACATGCAGGTTTTTTTTATTGTAAGGCAGTTGTCTGGAGGGAGAAGAAAGCAACAGTTTCAATCTTACTTTCCCCATTAGGTCAATTGCGAATGAGGAAATCAATCCAAAGATAATAGCTCTGCATAATATTCAGAGGAAACGAAAGATGGAACATGATGGCCTACTTTTCCAAGCAGTGGGAATTGTAAGTTTTTGAAAACCTTTCCACTTTTAAAATGGAGAGTGTTGCATCTGTTTGAGCTTGATCAAATTGAGTGTGACCTTAATGTGTAATGATTTTGTGTACAATCTACCATGACATTCTCCTGAACAAGCTCCACTGGCATGGAAGGGAACACCACACACACTCGCACTGTAGAAGATGTGCATGAAGATATAAAAGTCAAAAACAACTTTGAACATGTCCTCTGTGCCTAAAACTAACTCTTCGATCAGAGGCGTAGCTATGCCCCACGGATACAGGGGGTCACAAGCCCCGACCCGGGAAATTGCAAAAACACCCCCCAGCGGTTTTTCCGCCAATACAGCACACTAGCGGTCAGGCGGACGTGTGACTCCTGCTGCCGGCACTGCGTCCAAAAAGGCCGTTTTTGCCGCCGCCGAATCGACGGCTTGTGCAACCCCCATCCATGTGTTGCCCGGGGGCCCACCACCCTCCCCCCCAGCGACGCTTCTGTCTTCGATAAATGTTTAATGTGTCTCTGCCTCTATTCTGAAATAGAAATGGCCAACTTCTCTGTTCCCAGCAATCACCATATTTTTCAGACCCCAAGTGTAGCAGCCTCATGGATAGTCTGGTTCAGCTAAAGTTGGCATCATTTAGCTGTAGAGGCTTCCTAGGTGCAACAGAACCCACATAAAATGTGAATGCATCGTGCAGGTGATCCTCTGTAGCGTTCAGATATTTCTAAACAAACCATTTTGTGCTTATAGACCACCATGAGAACATGAGTTAACCTAGGTTGAAAAATATTTGGAAAAATAAATGAGCCCTGTTCATTGAGTGGCTTTCGGATATTCCCCCGAGCTGTTTGTTTTAAGATCAGTACCTGGTATCTTCTCAGTTGCTAGAGCTCTTGAGGAAATCTGACTAGGCAGCATTTGAAAATGACACTAGTTACCCCATTGTGTTCAATGGGGCCTTCTTCTGGTAACTGTGCTGCTAGGGAGGAAATGGTTGGGTATTAATGCTTCCTTTCAAACGGCTGCCCTGCCACTATGAGTCCTGGACTTGTTCTCTGGTGTAGCAACTGTGGGGAATGAATTCATGCTGCTGCTGTTGCTGCCTCGGATGTGTTCCTAACGAACATAGCAGCAGTAGTGCGAATCCATTCAGCACACACTGCTCCTCCTACTATAGAAGGCTTATTAAAATAAGTAGGACTTGCTTTTGCACAACTTGATCTGACGACAGTGGAGCTTGCACGGGTGATGCTTCCTTTTCAGGTTTTCTCTTGCAGGAGGCCTGCTTTTAAAATAGTGTGAGCCATTTGTATATCAGCAGTTGTTAACTTCCCCTCCATAGCATGTTTGTATGGGGGCTTTTTCAGTCTGTCAAATGAACTTTCCTGTGGGTTTGTCTTTAAGGGCACCTTATTGGCGTCGTCAGGTAATCCTGGAGCAAATGTGTCGCTTGCTTGGAAGCGTGTAAAAGGATGCAAATCTAATGGACAGAATGAAGTGGCAGAGAAAACCGTCATTTTATTACCATCAGGTTAGTGTCTGTGATGATCTGATCAATGCCGTCAATCCAGTAATGCCTGTAAAGCAAGGCAAATTGGATGCATTTGCCTCAAGTTATCACACGGAGTTGCTCGAACTTCAACATAGGAATGAATAGGGGAGGTAGTGCCCTTGGGAGCTTCCATAAATCTTGATCAGAGCCGTTGCCTGAAGGGGATGGTGGTAGGTAGGTGGAACAGAGTACATATGCCCCATTAAAAAGAGAGCCGTGGCTTTTTATATACTCCATAAAAGATTGCAGGAAGACTGAAGATATGTAAAAGGAGCTGGGTTATGGGACAAGCTCATTTGCTGCAATACCTACAGAGAGTCTGCCTTTTTTTGCATGTATGTGTGGCCATGTAAGAAGAATGAGCTGTAAGTGGGGATGGGAGGAAGAGGCAGAGCATGAGGGTAGGAGAGTAGCCAGCCCATTCTCTGTGTCTGTCAAATAATCAGCAGGGCTGCATGTGCTTCATGGTGGTTTTAATTAAAAGTTCTTCCCCCAGCAGTCTAGAATGTCCTAGACAAGCCAAGTTCCACAGCTTATATAAAGTGTGCATACTGTACTTGCATAAATGTTCTTGTTTTGCAACATTCTTACTATTTCGCATCGTGATTAGGCTAATTATAGAATGGGGAAGGAGTTGTGCAAGGCACCAAAGTCCCATCCCGATGGAGATTTTCTTCAGCTACCCCGCTGGCTTCTCAGTCACTTCCTAAACACTTTTGACGATATATTTGCAGGCCTAAGGGCTAGAAACTTGCTTTTTATTTTTAACCCATAGTCACAGCATATACACAGCCCTGGTTATCAGATGCCACAAGTTGAATCTATGGTAGACCCAGTATATAATTGTATTTTTCAGTAACCAAACCAGGATACTTAGGAATAATGCATTTTGGGGTGTTTCTGTTTTGTGTTTGGTACGTTGCAAGTAACACTCACTCCTTTCCTTCTTAGATATAGCAAGTAAACTTTTAGGGCAGTCGATCGATGAGAAAGGTCTCCCACAACTTACCAGCTATGACTGTGAAGTGAACGCTCCTGTACAAGGCAACCGAAATTTACTACAAGGTGAAGAGTTGCTCAAAGCCCTGGATCAAGTCAACTGAGCTTTTTTCTTCTTCCACGATCGTTCTGTTTTCTTGGACACTGGTGACTCACCACCTAAAAGCAGCCTATTTATATTTTCTATATCTGATTTTAGAAGCCTGGCTACAAATACTGCACTAATTCAGTTAGTTTGGTTCTGATCCCCTTTCTACTTTTGGACAGTCTCTTTTTTTAAAACAAAAAATGTTTTTTCTGTAACTAGCTTGGTTAATGATGCATTTTCATAATCAAATCTTTTGGTACACAACGTCCTGCACATTTAGGACACGCTTGCATTTGCAGCTTTGAAGTAGGCACCTTTTGTTTTTAAAGAAGTATTTATTTTTTATTTTGACCAGGAGTGTTGTCACTGAAAAGATTTTTAGCAACAAGTGAATCGCCATATGGTGAAACTGACTTAGCTTTCTATCATGTGGTCTAGGCAAGTATGACGGCAATTTCTGCTGTATTGCTCTTATGATGGACAAGTTCTTTCTTATTTTAACTTTTTTAATAATAAAAAATAATTCTTTGCAGCAGTGTATTTGTAGCCACAATCGCACAATATATTTTCTTAAGAAAATAAAAACAAAATACCAGCAGTTCCTCATGCAATATTCTGCATTTATATAAAGCTAGTTTTTAAGGACAACTTTTTTTAAAAAAATTTCTTTTCTGTTCCTCTTGTTTGTTGCTTGTGGAATCATGTTGAAATTTTGGAGTAATGCTATTGTTTTTGTCATGTTGTACTGCAAGAGAGTTCTTAAATGCTGTGTTAATGTCCAAGTGTGGTTAGGGAAAAGGAAGGGTTTGATCTCGACAGGCTTACAACAGTTGGGGCTTATTAGGTTAGAAAGGAAAACTTTGTAAGTATGAATGTTGTGGAGAAGCTGGATAGAGATGTTCTCTCTCTTGCAATATAGGAAGTTGGGCTCACCAATGAAAAGAATTTGCATCAGGTTCAGAACGGACAAAATAAAGTCTCTCTCAGTGCATTAATTCACTGCTACAATTTGGTCATGATCACTGGCTTAGATGATTCCTAAAAGGATTAGATGAATTCATGAAGAATTGATCTGTCAGTGGCCATTAACCATGCTGTGTTCATGTCCAAGTGTGGTTAGGGAAAAGGAAGGGTTTGATCTCGACAGGCTTACAACAGTTGGGGCTTATTAGGTTAGAACCTAATAAACCCCTAAGAACCTAACATAAATAAGAGTAATATTTAGGATCTAACCTATAATAAGAATCTAACCTAAATGGAACCTCCCATGTTTCTTCAGAGATTATAACTCTGAATACCAGGTTGCTAGTAAACAAACAAGGGAAGGCTTGTGCCTCTGCTTGTGGTCTCCTGGAAGCATCTGGCTGGACTAGATGGCCCCTTAGTTTGATCCAGCAGGACTCCTCTTGTGTTCTTATTTATGTGGATAAATTCTCCCTCAACCGAAAGAAAAGAGGTTTTTGATGTTTTTAAAGTAGTCACTTTGCCCACTCAGAGAGACCCCCCTCCCCCGCCTAGAGCTGTGAAAGTTCATGCTAATATTATGTACCTGATAACGGAATCTAAATGTTACAATTACCCTGTTTCGTAGAGGTGATGTTTCAAGCAAATTGTAAAATATTCTGCCTTGTGAGCAGAGTTGCCTAGCTTCATCGTTTGAGTTGCTCAGTAAGATTTGATGTTTTGGTTTTATGCACCTTGTTGCTATTAATTATCTGTATGTTTGTTTTATTTTTTTGTTAACCATAGATTTCAGTACTGCTGAATATATTTTAGGAACCTCTTTTTAGTTAGGGAATATGTCCCCAAACATCTTATTTTCCTTCTATGTGCTGTATTTTTTTCTTCTCTTTTGTGGTTGGATCTAACACTAACTGTATTGTTTTCTTACATCAATAAACTATTTGTGGACCAGGGCTGCAACACAGTATTGTATCTGCAAATGGCCATGAATTTTCAGGTGAATGCTTCTGGATGTTTTGGAAACGGTCATGTGTTTGCTTTTTAGCTCACAATTCTAGTCTATGTGCCGCTGTTGATGGAACTATATAGAACAGTGACATGGGTTTGGTTCTTGGCTCCAATATGTATGTCGTCGTTTTAAGACATGGGGAGAATTAAAAGACCTGATCATTTGCTCAGAAAGGACCATTGTTGATCACTCGCAGTGTACAGCCTCTAAGCTGCACTGAAATCAGGATGTTGTAAGATCATCAGATAAATACGGTACATCTCATTCAGGTACTCAAAATGGCACGTAATGAATTCTCTGCTCAGTGAGACAGCTGCTGTATCCAGGTGTGTAATGTCCTTTCAAATAATTTTTCTCCTCCCTGAACATGGGATGTAAAAGTTATCAATTTTGTCATCTTCATAATCAGAAAGGTTTGTTTTTCAGAGAAGAGTGAAGTTTTTGTAGGTAGCAAAGAAGCATTTCTAGGTTTGTGTGTGCTCTGTCAGAAACGTTGTCAGTCAAGATCCTGCTATTCGGGGTTGGTTCTTGCCTTAAAATTGTCAAGTTGGGAGGCGTCTCCCATTTGGAAGCTTTTCCACATTGTGACTGTAACTTGTGGGATGCTCGGGGGAGAGCACAAGCTTTGAGAGGGTCCCAGGTTGGATCTCTGGCACCTACAGAGAGGGCTGGGAAAGACCTCTGAGACCCTGGAGAGTTGCCGCCAATCAGGGCCCCACCAGATGTGCTGTTGTTCCATAAGAAAATGCACATCCACGAGTTTCAACCCAGGTGGGATTTACAACCACACGCTCAGCCCACTCCTGGGGCTTCTTCATGGCAAAGGCTGTGTGAGTTCCTCTTCCCATGCTGCCAAAATATCAATTGGCAGTCACCCTGTGACTGCATGTATCCCGGCAGCACTTGCCAGCCAAAGAACATAGGAGCCACCCCCTGAGGGTAGTAAACGTCCTGCTCTTGCCAGTGACAGCAGTATTCATGTGCAGTTTTTTCTGCACAAGGCTGACCTGCTTGCTCAGGAGCAAGCTGCTGGCTACTGCTTGGGGCTTCTGAGCAAGCAGGCATAGGATTGTGCCCCAAGGCAGCCACCCTTCATACCCACACTCAGAAAAGCAGACAAAGAGTTTAATTCCAACCATTATTTTGTGCATATACACAATTATGCACACTTTCCTGGGAGTAAGCCCCATTGAACACAATCAGAGGCGTCGCTAAGTGGGGTGCGGGGGGCGCCGGGCACTGAGGCTCCTGGGGGGCGCAGGCCTCATTAACTTTTGGGTTTTTTTATTTTTTTGGTTTTTCCGGGATTTTTTTAGTTGTATATGGCTGTGTGTGCTTTTTCCCCATTTAGCTTGTATCCGGAGGCTCCGGAGCCGATCCGGAGCTTGTATCGGAGCCTGCGACCGGCTTGTGAACTCCGGTGAGCTTGTGAACTCCGTCGCCTGCTGTGACTGACGTTCTGCGCCTGCGCAGTCTTCCTCCATTCGCGCAGGCGCAGAACGACGATTGGAAACTTTGTCGTTCTGCGCCTGCGCAAGTCTTCCACCATTCACGCAGGCGCAGAACGACGAAGTTTGCAATCGTCGTTCTGCGCCTGCGCGAATGGAGGAAGACTGCGCAGGCGCAGAACGTCGGTCGCAGCAGGCGACGGAGTTCACAAGCTCACCGGAGTTCACAAGCCTGTCGCAGGCTCCGATACAAGCTCTGGATCGGCTACGGAGCCTCCGGATACAAGCTAAGTGGGGGAAAAGCACACACACAGCCATATACAACTAAAAAAAAACCCTGGAGGGCGATTTTTTATTTTTATTTTTTAAAAAGAATTATTGGGGGGGGGGGCTTCAAGGGTTGGCCGCACCAGGGCGCATCCCACTTAGCGACGTCTCTGAACACAATGGGAGTTGCTTCTGAGTAGTTATGCATAGGATAACACAAGAAGAGCCTTGCTGGATCAGGCCAAAGGTCCATCTAGTCCAGCTTCCTGTATCTCACAGTGGCCACACCAGATGCCTCTGAGAGCACACAGCCAACAAGATAACCCTGTTTCCTGTTGTCACTCCCTTGCACCTGGCACAGAGAGAGCCTACTTCTAAAGCCAGGAGGTTGCTTATGGCTTGTAACCTGTGATGGTCTTTTTCTCCATGAATCTGTCCAAACCCCTTTTAAAGGCATCTAGGCCAGGTGCCATCACCACATCCTGTGGCAAGGAGTTCCACAGATGAATTACATGCTGGGTGAAGAAATATTTTCTTTTGTCCGTTCTAACTCTCCCTCCACTCAATTTTAGTGCATGTCCCCTGGTTCTGGTGTTGTGCGAGAGGGAGAAGAATTTCCCTCTATCCACCCCATGCATAATTTTATACGTCTCAATCATGTGCCCCCAGGCGCCTTTTTTCTAGACTGAAAACAGTGGCACCTCACTCCAGCGGGAAGAGGACAGACTGAAGCACTGATGAGAGGGGCGATAGTGATTATCCTGAAGGGAGGCTTTCCTCCTCCCCCCCTCCCCAGCCACTTTTGCTGCTGTCTTTCCTACTCTCCACAAGGGGATGGAAGCAGCTGCCTTTTAAAGCCAAAAACCAAGGGGAAGACAGCAAAGGAGGGTTCCTCCATGAGTCAGTCTAGGATGCTGTCTCGCCTCCACGACTCAAAACTCATGGATATAGAAAACCCCTTGAGTTGTCTTATCATAAGTCCCAAACCATGTGGAAGATTCGGGACTCACAGAATAAAAAGTAAAAGAGGAATTCGGATATTCCTTGACACACAACTTCAAGGATGTCTCATGGATGAGGAAAAGCACACACGTTTTGCTTCCAAATATGCAGTAATTCTGTGGGAAATTCTCATTTCCATGTGAGATGTTGCACATTTGGACGGCCTCGGCGTAGGTAATACTGAACTAGATGGACCAGTCAAATCCTGTGCCCTATACCACATTCTATACCAGGGGTGGCCAAACTGCGGCTCCTGAGCCACATGCGGCTCTTTGACGTATAATATGCGGCTCTCAGAAATATGTTGGCTAAGTTCTTTTTTGCATCACAATTAATATAAAAGGTAAATAAGAAATTTTCAGGCTTTATAATTTTTTACCAGGTATAAACTGAGAGTCCACTGGATTAAAACATAAGTTTAATGTTCATGGTGAATAAATATATTTAAGAATTTAAATGCTTCTCAAACATTGTGGCTCTCAAACACCTGACGTTTATCGTATGCGGCTCTTACATTAAGCAAGTTTGGCCACCCCTGTTCTATACTATCAAACTGAAGCATATGTATCTCTATTCATAACATCATGTGGTCTGTAAAGGACAGGCATACTATAACAGTGGTCTGAATGCAACGATGTAAGAATGTTCAGTCTTTTTAAAATGGGGCTCCCCACCTGTACATCCAGCAACCTACTAGCCCCATTTTGGTCACGTTCACACAAACTTCTGGTGCACTTCTGGTGTACAACTGTGCAAACTTCTGGTGCACAACCAGGAGCATAGGAAGTACGGTATCCCTTGGAAAGGCAAAAGCAAGAAACACCTTTTTCCACATATGAAGCGGCTTTTTCCTCAATGCGTTTTGATATAGAGGACCATTGTGACAGTTTTAGGAGATTATAAATATAGGTTTAAAATGGCTGTTAAATAAAACCTGCTTATAATGGGAATTAGTGTGCTGAAATTTACTTACAATCAAATATATTGCACCCTTTTTGATATAGTGTCTTAGAGACATTAGCTATTCTAGATTCAGAGAACTATATACATATCTTGTTTTTCCACTTTCAACAAATTGTGACAAGATCTGTGAATGAAGTCAATATACAACTTTTTTGAAAATATCAATATATAGATTAACCGTGCCATATTACACATCCCATTACAATTTTTAAAAAGCACTAAACATCCTGTCTCTGTCTCACTTGAAATTATTCAACTGATAGTAAAATATGTACACTTCCACATTCTTGTTCTTTAGAGAAGCCATGAACTGATGATGCTGTATTTTAAATTGCCAACATTGTTGTTACCCTGTCTCCAGCTCCACTCTCTTCAACACTCCCCTCATTCAAACAATTATGAACATACATTTGCTCTTACGTTTGGCCATTGTACTTAAGATGCCACTATCTAACTCTACAAGCCAGGCTAAGTTTAACCCTTCTGGCACTGATCTGCCAATCGCATCCACCTGTGTAACTGTATTTAACAAATTGTTCTCTTGCCAAACCATTCACCTATATTGGGTAACAGGCAAAGAAAGAAGGATAGGACTGCTGCTCTGCTTTTAATAGCCATCCTGATGAGTTTTTTTTACTCCTGCATGGTAACATAAGATCCCTATTGGATCACACTGAACATCCATCTAGTCCAATATCTTGTTTCCAACAGTGATGAACTAGATCAGGGGTGGCCAAACTGCGGCTCCTGAGGCTCTTCGACGTATAATGTGGCTCTTTGACATATAATGTGCAGCTCTTGAAAATATGTTGGCTGAGCTCCTTTTTGCATCACAATTTAATATAAAAGGGAAATAAGAAATTTTCAAGCTTTATAATTATTTACCAGGTATAGATCGAGAGCCCACTGGATTAAAACATAAGTTTAATGTTCATGGTAAGTAAATACATTTAAGAACTTAAATGCTTCTTAAATATTGCAGCTCTCAAACATCTGCAGTTTATCATATGTGGCTCTTACATTAAGCAAGTTTGGCCACCCCTGAACTAGATGCTAACAGGAAGCCCACATGAAGGCAACATTCCCCCTCCCCAATGGCTTATCTCTTATCCTGCTATTCAGGGATATATTTCCACTTTCACCATGGAGCTTTTATTAGCTATACAGGTTGATTACCCCTTATTCAGACTATTCTGAAATCCAGCCATTTGGTGGCTATGACTTAAGAAAACACCCAAACTTTTTACAGCACCTGGCTAGCATAGTGCAAGGCACGCTGGGGCACAAAATTATTTTAAAATGTTTATATAAAATTCAGGCTATGTGAATAAGGTGTATATGAGACAAATGAATTTTGTGTTTAGACTTGGGTCCCATCCCCAAAATATCTCATTATACAGTATTTATGCAAATATTCCAAAATCCAAACAACTTCCCGTCCCAAGCAGCCCGTATAAGAGATACTCAACCTGTAATGTCTAATAAAAGATGTTGTTGATAGACTAACCTCCACGAATTTATTTTGTTTTAATCTATGCCATTAACAGTATATATCCACACAATCCTCTGGTACACTGATTAAAAGCACACAAGCCCCTCTTCCCCTTCCCACCTTAAACACCCTACGCTAACGCAGCTCATTTCCAGTCAGTGTTATATTTACCTAGGAGGGTCGAAAAGCCAGTAATTGCATGAGCGTTTCAAAGTTCACCCTCTTCTTTACACTGACTCGAACATAACAGCATTCCTTTAAGACCCAGGTGTTACAGGAGCGAAGGTCCCCGCTAGCCACTCATCAAGTGTCAGAGTCCGCTCTGGCAGTGTTGGTCCAGTTGGAGGTCAGGATGTTTCTCCCGGATGCAGGAGGAAGATGCAAATGAGTCGAACGTTTGGGCCGCTCCCAGCGAATCCGCTCAGTCCGACCACGCCCACTCTACGTGCGGTTCAGCACCCGAGCCAGAGCGGCAGGCCCTCCCCCCTCCTGCTTGCATCTGCATCAGAGGAGACGCGGCCACGCTTGGCTAACCTCCTACGTGTGTCCTGGCATGTTGCAGGCGGGCTGCATTGGATTGCGCGGCACAACGTTTCTTGCTCACTCTCCCTTCAAGGGCTTGCTCGAGTCGGGATTGAACGCAGGGATGTTCAAATTAATGAAATGGAAATTTTATACGCACGCGCGCACAGAGAGAGGGGCACAAGGCTACGAAGGTCGTTTGAGACTACTGAATAGAGAAAACACAATCAACAAAACCCTCTTAGGGCACCTTAAACGTGCTCCTCTTTAAGGTGCCACAAGAAGACTATACTTGCTACGCTAGGCTAATACGAACCTCTGGAAGGTAAGAGCGCAGCGACAATTCGCAGCAGCGATTGGCGAAGACAAGCAAGCTGCTTAGCTTTGCTCGTTTAATTAACATCTGCAGCAAGATTGGAAACCGTTCGCTCCATTTCTAGCTTAAAAACGAATAGAACCAGACTTGCCGATCAGCAGGAGAGTGTGTCGTGTCCTGAGAAATTCAAATATTCTCCCACTGTTTTCTCCACGTTGCCATTATTTTTGCAAATGTGGCAGATAATTGAAGCTGCAATCCTATGCACACTTATCTAGGAGTAAGTGCTGTTAAACATCGTGGGACTTCTAAGTAAACATGCACAGAATGCCTCTCTATTCAGTTATTCTTTTATGTGCAGACTGATCAGAGTACATTAAGAAAATGCAAAAATGACGGGTGAAAAACATAATACTGTAATAGTGAAAATGCACTAGAAAGACAACGAAACAATTAACCAAAAATTTTATTCCCAAAAATGTACTAGAAAAGTAAATAAATTCTAGACGTACAGAAGAAACAAGACCATGCCAAAGGCGAAGAAAATGAATGAGGCGCGGCAGAGCAAGCAGACGAACTGTGGTTCTTCTAATTGGTTGGGGCAGTCCCCTCTTTCTCAGCCGAAAGGTTCGCCTGCAAGAGCCCCTTCGGCAGCGCGTGGGTTAATTGTCCTCTGACGTATACCGCCTGGGAGGCGGTGCTCGCTGACGCGCGCCGGCTTGTTTCCTTGCGCATGCGCAGTGAGACGCTGTGGCCGCCGGTCTTCGAAAGCCATGAGCGGGTGGCCGGGCCTACGGACGGACTGCGAGGAGCTGCTCAGGCAGTTCCAGGAGAAGGAGAGTGTCCGCTTCGAGGACTTCGCGTCTTTGTGGAGGCAGCAGCGATTCCATACCATCTTCTAGTGGGTGAACCTGAGCAGCCCGCGGGGCATGGACAGAGTGCCTTTGCTTTGCGCTACTGTTACGGCGGGGCATGGGCAGAGTGTCGCTGCAGCAAACTTCCGTGACGCCTAGGGCCCGCCCAAGACCTCCTGAGCCTGAGGCAGCATGCAAAATGCTCCCCCCCCTCCTGATGATGTGCCAGCCCCTGCTCATCCCCTCCCCCCCCCCCCAGTGTTCTAGCTCAGCCCTCTCCTCCACATTTCATCTTCCTCTCTATCCCCCTCCTGTCTTTCTAATCCAGGGACTGGAAGTGAAGGAGGAGTATCTGGAGTATTGCGTCCAGTTCTGGTTGCCGCATCTCAAAAAGGATATAGTGAAATTGGAAAAGGTGCAGAAGAGAGTGACTAAAATGATTAGTGGGCTGGGGCATCTACCTTATGAGGAACGGCCACAGCGTTTGGGGCTCTTCAGTCTAGAAAAAAGGCGGTTGAGGCGTATAAAATTATGCATGGGATGGAGAGAGTGGATAGAGAGAAGTTCTTTTCCCTCTCACCCAACACCGGAACCAGGGGACATGCACTAAAATTGAATGGAGGGAGAGTTAGGACAAAAGAAAATATTTCTTTACCCAGCGTGTAATTGGTTTGTGGAACTCCTTGCCACAGGAGTTGGTGATGGCACCTGGCCTGGATGCCTTTAAAAGGGGATTGGACAGATTTATGGAGGAAAGGTCCATCACAGCTTACAAGCCATGATGGGGATAAGCAATAAGTTTTCTTTGTGCCAGGTGCAAGGGAGTGGCGACAGGATACCAGTATCTTGTTGTCTTGTGCTCCCTGAGGCATCTGGTGGGGCCACTGTGAGATACAGGAAGCTGGACTAGATGGGCCTTTGGCCTGATCCAGCAGGGCTCTTCTTATGTTCTTATGAGGCAAGGAGGCAGACAGGGATGAGCACCTGGCCACTAATCTGCTGCCTGAGGCGACAGCTTCAGTTGGCTTCATGGAAGGGCCTGCCCTGCTGACACTTGAGCGGCTAGACAACAGCTGCAGTTGTACAGGGTGGCTTGAGTACAGTTTGTGCTTCTGTTCCACTTCTCTCCCTACCGCCTCTTTCTGGCTTGCTTTTTTTATTTTATTTAGGTGGTTGTTGAGGCTTTTCTTTATTCAGGGGCTTTATTATGTGCTTTCAGACCATGCCTTGGGAGCCATTCATTTTATTATATTTTGACTTACATATACTTTATATGACTTTGCATCCTATGCACATGTTGTTTCGGTCTTCGAGATGACTGACAGCGCAATCCTATCCAACTTACACCACCAGTGTAACCAGCAGGGGAGGGCAGGGGAGATTTAAATCCCCTTTGAATCCCCCTTTGGAGGGGATTTGAATCCACTTTCCATTCTGGGGTCTCCCATTCTCGCTGCACTGATGGTTACACCGGTGGTGTAAGTTGAATAGGATTGCATTGCTAGACATTTAAGTGAAGGAATTTGCAATCACAGCAGAGAGTAGACTTCCATGAGAAGATCCTCCACCCCAGAACAACCCAATGGACTTTCTCTCACCCTAAGCCTGATGCGTGTCTTGGAAGGACCTGTTCCTTCATTGCTGTAGAGATGACAGCAGGCAAGAAGAGGCCCTTTGTGAAACTCTTACACTCAGACCAGCTTGGCAGAGCAACTGATAATGATGTCTGAGGCAGGAGGTGAGCTCCTGCCCTGCAGTTCTTCCTTCCCACTGAAGGCTGGTTAGGTTGTATCCTAGCTGATGGCAGTTAGATGCTTGGCTGCCATGACTGAGCCCCTGTTGTGACGGGCTTCCAAAGAACCTCTGGGCCAGGACTCCCTGGAGCACAGTTTACAAATCCTGGATGTATTTGCTGCTAAGTTCTCTACTTGTTTCTTGCATGTGCTTTGCATTCATGTTGATAGCCTGTCCTATTTCCCTCCTCCTTCTCCCATAAAAGCTTTAGCAGAGCTAACATTTTAAAAAAATCATATTGTGGAGACAATTATGTAGACCTGATTGGAAAAAGAAGTTAGTTTTGGCCTCCTCCCTGTGCTGCTTTCTCCTCCCCAATCCCCTGCACCTTGAAGTTGACTCTCACCTGTCTATCCCATCGTAGGTGGATGTCGGCCACCCCTCTGCAAACTTCTTAACACCTCCCAGTGTTGGCTAAGATTGCCCCTTTTCCTGCAATTGACTTAATGATGTGGGAACTTCTGGAACAATTTTGTGGTATGTCTTAACTTGTTTTGTGGTGGTCTTGTTTTGTCTAGTGGTAAAATAAGGGCTTTGGAACAGACGAAGTTCACCAAAGAGGCCTTGAGTCTGGCGTGGCCGTACTTCTTGCCTTCTTACACTTTCCAGATCCGAGTTGGGGCCCTTTATCTTCTGTATGGATTGTACAATACGCAGCTTTGTCAGCCAAAGCAGAAGGTAAATCCTACCTGAGTCTGTATGCTTTCAACCCCTTCTCCCACCACAACAGTCTTCTGTAACCTTCTTCTGAATGGATGGAGCTGCTGCCTCCTGTGAAGTTGGTCCCTCTAGCTTAGTATAGCATATGCATATGTGCTGACTTGCAGTGGTTCTTTAGGGTTTCTTCCCCCCCATCCCACCTGAAGACGCCAGGGATTAACCCTTCTGCATGTAAAGTGTGTGCTCTACCTCTGAACTACAGCTGTAGCCCCATCCCTCTGCTTATGGGATCTCATTCTGCTGCTGTAACTCGAATTTTGAGGCTTTCAATTAAAAGAAGGTTGGTATAGCATCGTAGGTAGGGCTATGAGCCAGGAAGCTCTTTGTTCAGATCTTGCCTTAGTTGTGAGCTCTTACTGGGTGGCTTTCAACAAATTCTGTTGTTTCTACTTCATCCTTCCGCTTGTCATGTGGAGACAATAATAGTATTTAAAGGTCTTTTCAATCGTTTTTATCTGCTGTTTTTATCTCTTGCGTTTTATCCTTAGCTTTATTGTTTGGTTTTTGATTATATTTTACTGATGAAACCTGCCTTTTGCAATGAAAGTATAAATCCTGCCGATAGAACAATACTGACCTACCTTAGGACAATTGTGAATATATATTTTTTTATTTAAAGTGGTATATATCGTTCTTCAGGACCAAGTCCTCACAGGGTGACTAATGGCAGTCAATAGAACAATGACATTGCAGTCGGAACAGTAGAAATGGTGAAATAGCAGCAAACTGGATCACACCAGTGCAAATTGGAAGTTAAAGGCTTTCTGGTATAGCTGAGTAGGTTCCGTTCCCGGAACCCCCGCAGATACTGAAATCTGTGGATACAGGGGACCAACTGAAAGTGGTTTTCTTGCCTTTTTACTGTAAACTGCTGCGTGTTCTTCCTTTAACAGGCTGAAATCGCACTCCGGAAGCCTCTTCTGGGTCATGCTACTCCCCTCTTCCCTCTCCCAAGCTTGTCCCAGAATGCATTGCAATGCATTCTGGAGCTACTTTGGGAGTTGCGTGACCCGGAAGAGGCTTTCCGGAGTGCGATTTCAGCTTGTTAAAGGAAGAACACGCAGTAGTTTGCATCTAAAAGCCGTGTCTTAACTTTTTTTTTTGAGTTTTACTGTCGATCCGTGTTGAGAAATTCGTGGATAGCGGGGGTCTACTGTATCTGTCACCTTCGTGAGAACTAGGCAGTTGCTTGTACAGTACAGTACTCAAATATTGCTACTGTGCTCTGCGTCTTCAATTCATTTAGCAACATGGGCTGTTTAGCTTTGTTGCATTTATTTAGGTTATAGGTCTGACTTGAATTTGGTGACATACTTATGTTTCTCTTCCAGATCAGGGTTGCTCTCAAAGATTGGTCTGAAGTCCTCAAATTCCAACAGGAGTTGTTAAATGCACAGCACTATGATGCAGCGTATATTTTCCGGAGGCTTCGGTTGGACAAAGCTTTTTACTTTACAGCCATGCCTAAACTAGTGAGTTAATGAATCTGTATTAATGAAATGATCCATTGCTTTAGATCAGGGGTGGGCAATTAATTATCCTAAGGGGCCACATGAGAAACTGGGACTGTTGTGGAGGGCCAGACGAATAGGCTGAACTCCTTTCTGTTCAATATGAATTATATCTCTTTATTAAGGTAAAATAATTTTACCTTAATTAGCTGCTCCGTGTCTTCTTTTAAACCTCACGCGGGCCGGTCAGGGACAGCCAAAAGGGCCGGATGTGGCCCTGGGGCCGTACAATGCCCAGGTCTGCGTTAGATCCTTTTGCAGAGTGAATAATGCCTGAAGGAAGAGTACTAGGGGCTCACCTTGCTCTTGCATTCTTGTTCTGTACTGGAAGTAGCATCTGGAACAAGCAACTTCTGCTACCCAAGCACCTCCCCTCCCCTCTCAAACATATGGTTCTGACTTGGGAGTTCCTTAGTTGTGCTTTTTTTCCCAGCCTTTCAAGCTCACAAAGACAGCTTAATATTCCCACGGTGCATGATGGCAATGCCACATTTGCTCAGGGTGGCGTCTGAAGGGTTCCTAGGCCCATCTTTCCCTTGTAATACAGGTTCTGACATGGGAAGCAAGTCTGGCTGGGAGTAAAATGACCTAAATTGGGTGAGCGAAGTATTGCAGGACAGAATCATTGCGTGGTACAGGAGGGACTTAGACTCTTCCCTATTCATGCCCTAGCTGCATTTCCAGTTTTCATATCAAGTGTGGAGTTGGTCCATGCGCTTACTGAGAGAGATTGGGGCCAGCTGGGGCTGGATGCTGAAAATAGGCAAAAGTCAGCTTCTTCTCTGGCTCTTCAGCTTCATGCTCCTTGCGGAAGAGTATGTGAGCCACTTGGAAAGTGACCGGCTTTCCCATTTCCTGGTGGAACTTCCTCTGTCCCCTTTTCAGGAGCTCATCGGTTTCCCCTGCTCACCATTTGAAGTCATTCCTGTTGTGGGATGAGATCTCCTCAGTCTCAGTCCCCACGTAGTGGAATTAGACAACCAATAGGAGTGAATTTTAGGAGCATGGGAAGGGTGGGAGGATACTGAGTTGTATTTTTAAGAATTGGTTGGGCATAAAATTATTGTGCTTTCTAAACAAAAACAAAGGTTGTTGGATATCTTTCACCCATTTGGGAAGTCGGATAAACTTGATGGCAAATGTTTTGTTGCCAGTTGATATTTGGAAATATGCACTCTTCTGCAGTATGTTAAGATGACAGTGCATAGTTTAGTAGAAACAGATCTTGGGATAGAAGAAAGTTCTGTCATTTCACGTATCAAGTATCATTTCATGTTTTGCTCAAGTCAAGTTGCATACATGATCTTTCCTTTCACGTTTATCCTGACAAGGGGCCCTCTTTCTGTAGCTTTCATTTAGGACTAAAAAGAACATGGCCGAAGTAACTGAAATGAAGAAGGAATTCAGGGATCCAAATGATCAACTGGCTGGGCTTTGTACAGCCAAATTCTTAGAGGTACAGTAAACATTCTGCTCTGATATGCCTGCAGTCAGTAACAGCTGATTGTAACCTCTAATCGGAGAAGGTGAAGCCACTCAAAGCCAAACATAAAGAAAATAACACTATAAATTCCAGTACAATTTAAAAGCTCACTTCTAAATGAAACACACAACACATGAAAGCACAACAAAAATCCAACTTAACAGAAGCAAATAGAAAGCTGTCAAATAAAGACGGAAACAGGAGAGGAAACAGCATTAAAATAAGGAATGTTAAAAGATTAATTAAGAGAACAGCAGCAACAACAACCAGGAAACCACCACTAATACTGAAAAAACATTGATCCCAGGAATTGAGACATAAAATAAAAGAAGTAAACATTGTTCTAACGTAATTGTAAAGCTTCATACAGTAAACTAACTGTTCTATTATACTTAATAACAGTTGTTGTAAAGGACATATATCCCATTGTCATGATTACTATCTCCTATTATTTGTTATTTGGAGCTTTTTTAACACCGGTAACCAACTATCACTGACTTTTAATGATTCTTCCTTTTTGTTTACTGAATTTGTGTGTTTGTAAATTTCTATTGACTCTCTATGAAGTCTGGGTAAATATTGATCTGTTTTGACTATTAGTCTAGATTGATCAAATTCAGTGTTATGACTGTGATTAATCACATGTTCAGCTAACGCCGATTTCTCTTTTTGGCCCAGCCTGAAATATCTCTCATGTTCTTTAAGTCTGGTATTAAAACCTCTCTTTGTTGTACCTATATAACATTTCCCACATGAACATGGTATTTTATAAACCCCAGAGTATGTCCTTATGTCCTTTACAACAACTGTTATTAAGTATAATAGAACAGTTAGTTTACCGTATGAAGCTTTACAATTACGTTAGAACAATGTTTACTTCTTTTATTTTATGTCTCAATTCCTGGGATCAATGTTTTTTCAGTATTAGTGGTGGTTTCCTGGTTGTTGTTGCTGCTGTTCTCTTAATCGTTTAACATTCCTTATTTTAATGCTGTTTCCTCTCCTGTTTCCCTCTTTATTTGACAGCTTTCTATTTGCTTCTGTTAAGTTGGATTTTTGTTGTGCTTTCATGTGTTCTGTGTTTCATTTAGGAGTGAGTTTTTTAAATTGTACTGGAATTTATAGTGTTATTTTCTTTGTTTGGCTTTGAGTGGCTTCACCTTCTCCGATTAGAGGTTACAATCAGCTGTTACTGATTGCTTCTCTTGTCAGATAGGGAGTGCCCACTTCCTGTTTTCTCTTGCACTAGTCTTTTAAGCTGTCTTAGGAACACTATAGGGGATTTCTGATGATGCCACGAATGTTACGTGTGCGAAACGTCAAAAGTATGTTTTAACATCTGTGAAATTTATTTTTGAAATAAATTTTTATATCTATAACGATGGAGTTTCCTGGCAACATGCGGATTTTTAATCCAAATCTGATTGTTTGTCCATCTTGGAGATCTGTCTATGGCAGGGATCGGCAGCCTATGTTCCGTGGGCTGGTTTCGGCCCGCCAGCCAAAGTCCAGCCCATGCAGAGTTCTGGAGTGTGTCTGGGCCAGCCCTGCTTGCTGCAACCTGCTTCTGATAGTCAGATAAAGAGATGGTGCAGTCAACATCCTGTTTGTTTTCAGGGTTGCTTGTTAAGCAACAAGTAGGGGCAGTCTTTGTCAGTAATAATGAAATAAAAACACTTTTGTTTGTTTTTTAATTGACACGGTTGTTAAGCCTGAAAGACGGATCTGTTTAAAAAGAAATAAAAACACATAGCATCGCTTTCTGCACGCATGCGCATGTGCACACGCACACACGAAATCTGCAAAAAATAAAACCATTTTCTAACACCTTTACATATTAGTAATGACTGGCTGCATCTGCTAACACTATACCACCACTATTTCACCTACCTAGTACACTTTTAAAGCAATTATTTAAGCAGTTATAATTTATAAAAATGGAATAAAAACGCAGAACACCGCTTTCAGCAATTTTATTTTAGAAAATGCCAGAATCCGCTTTTTGAAAACACTGTTTTGGACTGCCTCTAGCAACAAGCATTGCTTGTTGTATTTCCATGTAAAAGCTTGTCCTCATTTGAAGGTTAATCTTGTGGCTGATCTGTACAGAAGCCCTGATCTCTCTCCTTTTCCTTCCTTTAATAGTGAATTTGCATCACTGCACATGTTCACCTTTCTAGCTTCTTTTAGTAGTACCTACCAGCTACTTCAAACTCCTGTTTGGGGGGGGGGGGGCTTTTCGTGCACACTGTAGTTTTATTGGGAACTATATGGGCACAATTGCATAAATTCAGCATTATTTGGGAGTAAAAACCAAAATAGTACAAGATGTTAGTCTGCAATTTGAGAAAGAAATGCATCTGAATGAAAATGAGCCAAGACTATCGCCAGAACCCTGAGGCCCAAAGTGTGATTGAAGTATGATGAGTCCAGGTTCTTGTTGGTCTTAAAGTGGTTCTGCTTTGAAGGAATGTGAGATGGTAAAATCTCACATTGTCCTTCCAATTGTCCTTCCAATTGTCCAATTGCCCTTCCAATTGTCATGAATTTGAAAAGGGCCTAGAGCCGTCTATATAATTACGAAAGTTTACTTGCCATTGTTTGTTTTTAAGGAGATGAAAAATGTTCATGACCACTACCAGAAAATGAAGTGTCTGATCTCCAGGGACAAGTCCCAGCCAGATAAGGCTCTTAATCTAATAAAAGATGACTTTGTAGCCAATTTCAAGAATATAGTTTTGGAATATCAGCAGTGGCAGAAGGATAAGGTGGTAAGTGATTTCAGGTATTTTCTTTTCAGGTTTTTTGTTTGTCGAAGATGTACTGAATAGGTGATTTGAAAGTCATCTCCCACGTTGAAGTTGATGCCAATTGCATATTTAAATATGTAACTTTGGAGTGGGGAAAATAGCTCAGATATAGAAATATTGCTTCCAGCTGGCTTAGCCAAGCCCATTTTCAAGGGCTTTTCATTTTTACAAAAGAAGCTCAAACTTTAGCAAGCTCCATGTGAGATATTCCACAGTAACAGTGCTACCACTGAAAATGCTACTGTATGCATCCTTGTTTTACAATTGGGGTGTGTGGATGATCTTGGTGAAGTGCAGTAGACGACAGGCACCCTATTCCAGAGACTTGTGGGCACAGACTTCAGTAGCGAGAGTTGAAGCATCCGTTCTTTCCACAGAAATGAATGAGAATGATGTTGTCGGCAAGAGTAACTCTGTGCATGCCCCAGAGCTCCTGTTTGGAGAACAGAGAGCCAGACTAGCAGCACAATCCTGCTAGTCTGTGCAATCCTGCGCAAAGAAACGGCGGCAAAACGATGGATTCTTGGAGTCACGCACAAATAAAGCAGATTTCTATTCTCCCATTGCAGTATATTAAACAGTACACTCTTCAACTGTAAACAATTTCACTTGGACATGAAATCTTCAGTCTGATGTTGTGATGTGAACACCTATACACTTCCTAATCTGTGCCCCACTCAGCGTTTTTCCATGCATGGTACTAGTTGCATGCTATTTCTCCTGATGCATGCGTATCTCTAGGTCCAGGCCTCTATGTGTAGCCTGGGCTACACTGTACGCGTTGTCGCTCCGTGTGCGTCTGGTGTCCCGCCCCCCAGGTCAAACAACGGGCTCTGATTGGCCGAACGTAGCTCAAACGCAGCAAAAGTCGAGCTCGACTTTTGCTGCGTTTGAGCTACGTTCGGCCAATCAGAGCCCGTTGTTTGACCTGGGGGGCGGGACACCAGACGCACACGGAATGACAACGCAATACGAACGCGTACAGTGTACTCTGGGCTTAAGTCTTCATGTTGCATTGTTGTTGCTTGCAGTTCCAGGAGTCCTCCTTGGCAACTGTGGAAGAAGGAGCAACAAAGGAAAAGGACAGTTCTTTGCAAGTGTTGGAGGTAAGGAAAGCACCTTATTGTGATGCCTGAAATTATGAGAGATACAACACAGTGTTCTGGGTGTCTAGAAAAATATTAGGAGCCATCTAAGTGATGACAGTTTAGAGCTATGAAAACACTGCTGTTGTGGATGATGAGGTTCAAATGAAACATTACTTTAAGAGTATGTTGGAATCCACTGATGGGAACTCTCCATGTTTTGTCACTGACAAAAAGCACTTGCACCCCCCCCCCCGCCCCCATGCAGATCAGAACAGTGGAAGAGGAAGTTCAACCATGTCCCTCTGCACCATTTTCACTCTGAAAGCTCCCTTTCCAGCTGTTATAGCTTGGAGTGGAAAAACACGTCCCTCAGCTTTGGGTTGTGTATCTCTGTCAGTGGGCAGTCTGGCACAGTGGGAAGAGTGAACAACTTGCACCCTTTGGTCCTAATCGGGATCAAGGGCCTGTGGCTGTATTTGGAAAAGAGAAATCATGGGGGACCCAAACTGCAGGATTCCAATGCACTTGTAAAATAATATGTAGTTTGTCCACACTTGAGCATGTGGGTGTCTGTTTTTCCCCCTTTTTAAGGAGCCACTGTTGGCTTAATAAGTTTCCCTCCATTTCATGGCACTGAATAAACATTCCTGCAAAAAGCAGATTTGGAAGCCCTGGAGGGGGGCAGGGGCTGGGGAAAGATTCAAGCTAGCTGTGGACAGCTGTTCTCCCCCCAACAGGCTTTTGCTGTCTGATGTTGAGGACAGAGAGCAGTCTCCCTTCCCTGGTTTTCAAGCAGCACACCAGGTTATACTGCTCCAAAAGCTTTTATTTAAAAACCTCTTCCAGGTTGCAGCTTCTTTAATTCGTTGTGATATGAGATTAATCACAAAACAGTGGTGTAATTTTGGCTAATAAAGACTGATCCATTGCAGATTTAGTGGAGTGTAATGTTGTTGTCTGATTTCAAAGGAAATATGCTAGCGTGTGTTGTAATATAGTCTAACTCAGGGGTTCTCAACCTTTGAAGACCCGGGTACCCCATCACGGTCTAATTTTCTGAAATACCCCCTGCTAATTAATTGCTAATTAATTGGATTAATCAATCAGCTAATTAATAATTTAAAATAAAAAAGTATTAAAACAATTTTAAATGTGAAAAAAAATGTCTTATTTAACTGTGTGTGTGTGCAGAGCAGTTTGAATTTAAAAATACTTGGCTCGCCGACATTCAGCTGAGCGGGAGATAAGGAGCAGCCTCTCGCATACCCCCACCAGTGGGAGGCTGAGCTGGGAGCTTGGGGGCAGGGCAATTTTTTAAAAAATAAAATAGACAAACCTCTGGTCCCCAACAATCAGCTGATCTTAGCTGATAAGGGGAAGCCTCTTGCGTACCCCGCCTGATGGTCCGCGTACCCCTAGGGGTACCCGTACTACAGGTTGAGAACCCCTGGTCTAGCTGCTTCTGCACCATACAATCTCCTAATGTGTACCTACTTGTATTACTGGTTTAGCTCTGTAGTATACAACCAGTAACTGCAGGCAGTATCCAAGGTAAAAACCTGACACCTTTTCCAGGAGACATCCACCACCACCACCCAGAAAAAAAAAATCAACCAATGGTGGTTCTTGGATGCTTGTTGCATGGACATCACCATCTGTGTTGGCTGAAGCATTCTTCAACACTGGACTGTAGGTATGAGTGCCAAAATAGCACTCCCTTGTTCCCCAAACAAGAGCCCAAAGATACAGCAATTCAGTTTGCAGAGGTGACAAGGAATTAGCCTCCAGGTATTTGCCTTCCCCTTCTCCTTTTGCCTTCAATTTTTCCCATAAGCGTAAGTAAGAGTAATACAAAGGATGAGATGGTTAGACAGCATCACCGATGCAACAAACATGAAAATGAGCAAACTCAGGAAGATAGTGGAGGACAGGAAGGCCTGGCGGGATATGGTTCATGGGATCACGAAGGGTCGGACACGACTTAACGACTGAACAACAACAAATTTGTATTAAATTGAAACTCAACTTCATTTTATCATGTGTTTAGGGGATCATTTTTCCTCTTAAAAAAAGTTGGTCACCTGGAAGGAAAAAGGTAACCGGCTAGATATTTGCGATCTGTTCTAACTTATTTCGTTTGCAGGGATCTGAAAGAGCCCAAGCATTGGCTGACATCAAATCCAGGTCTTACTCTGCAGTTGCTCAGGTAAGTGTACAGGGAGTGCAGTTATTAGACATTCTCTGCCACTGTAATGTGGAGTCTAGATTGAAGTATGTGGTAGTTTGAGAGTGGAGTTTGCATTTAAAATGCTCCAAAGCCCCAAATAGTACGCTACTGGATTATCCACTTGAATTGATAGCTTTATCTATCATACAGAATAGCAAAGAAGGAGAAGTTTAGAGTTCTGAGAATGCAAACTCTTTCACATGCTCCTATGGGTAGAAGTTAGCCTAAGAAGATGATCCTGCCAGAGCCAGTTTGGTGCTGGGGCAGTCCAGTAGCTTTGCAGAAGCCTATAGTACTGTCGTATGAGAAGAGGCTGCATGGTAATGGTAATAAACAATCTGAAGTTATCTTAAACAAAAATCTCACCTAGGTCGGTGAGTAATGCATTGCGTGAATAAATGCACTGCAAACTACAATACCTGCAAGCAATGATTAAAATATACCAGGAAAAAAAATCCAGCTTCAGTTACCCAGTGAGTGAAGGTAAGCTAGGCAAGATATGTAATAAGTAGAGGTGGGAGAAAATGGTTTTATTTTTTCCACAGATTTCGGTATTTTACCAAAATGTTTTACCAAAATGTTATGTTTTTATGTGTGTTTATTTTATCACCATTTTCTCCTGCCCCTAGTAATAAGGCATCTGCTGCCTCTTTCAGAGCTTAAAAGCACCCACTGTGGTGGTGGGGTAGGAGATTGGATCAAGCTTGTGATGTTGAGTGGCTGGGGCGAAGTCTTCCTGTCCTGTCTTTTCTTCCCCGATCAAAATTCTGTTCTCCCCCTCTCCAAACTGCTAGTAGCCTTGCTGGGTAAAAGAAATGTACAGTATCCACCCTACTGCTTTTAAGCTTTGAAAAAGGTGTTGAGAGATCCCGCCTCAAATCTCCTAGCTGAATCTTCTTCTTCGTATTTTAGATCCTTACTGGCCACTAATGTCATGTTTTATTCTTGGCTTGGTTTGACTGCATCAGTGAGGATGTCTGTTGGCGAGTATGGCGTGTGAACATACTGTCTTCAGTGCAGTGCACTGCAATATGATTTATTTATTTATTTTTGTATTTATATACCGCCTTTCTCATCATCAGATTTCTCATCAGATTTATTCAAGGCGGTTTACACAGGCAGGCTATTCTAGACCCGAAGGGTCTTTACAATATTGTTCTGTTCATATATAGAGCCTTTCCATACCCCAGATATTTCCTTTCCGAGTGTAGCCCTCCTTCTGGTTTGTGTTCTGCACTTCCAAGCTTCATAGTTCACCGCAGTTTGCACTCAGACGGTTGTCTAGATGTTCTCTCTCTAGCTGACTAATTCATCTGCGTGTAATTCATCTGTGGAACTCCTTGCCACAGGATGTGGTGATGGCACCTGGCCTAGGTGCCTTTTAAAAGGGGTTAATAAGAACATAAGAACATAAGAAGAGCCCTGCTGGATCAGGCCAAAAGCCCATCTAGTCCAGCTTCCTGTGTCACACAGTGGCCCCACCAGATGCCTCAGGGAGCACACGAGACAACAAGATACCTGTGTCCAGTCGCCACTCCCTTGCACCTGGCACAGAGAAAACCCACTTCTAAAACCAGGAGGTTGCTTATGGCTTGTAACCTGTGATGGTCTTTTCCTCCATGAATTTGGTTTGAATAGATTCATGGAGGAAAAGACCATCACAGGTTACAAGCCATAAGCAACCTCCTGGTTTTAGAAGTAGAAGTTCTCTCTGTGCCAGGTGCAAGGGAGTGACCACAGGAAACAGGTTATCTTGTTGGCTGTGTGCTCCCTGGGGCATCTGGTGGGGCCACTGTGAGATACCGGAAGCTGGACTAGATGGGCCTTTGGCCTGATCCAGCAGGGCTCTTCTTATGTTCTTATGTTTTTAGGGTAATTAGGTGATCACTTTAGGGATGGGCAAGGTCTAGTAGTTTGTCTGATAGTTGCCTTGCTTTCTTGGACTACCAGTTGCAATATGTAATCACTTGGATTTTGTTTCTCTTGTGGCTTAACTTGCTTGTCTGAATATAAAACTGTTTAGGCTTCCAAATCAAGACGGCATCGTCAAGTTACACTGGAGTCTTCTGAATCGGGGTCTGATCACAGGACAGCTAAATCACCGAAGGGTAAAAATGACGGCAAAGGTCCACAACCAGTGAGGAAGAGAGAGAGTCTGCGAAACATAGGTAAGCTACCTTGATGGGCAGGCAGGTGGGGTGGAATGTTGGAATTCCTTGGTGCCTTGAAGTGTATTTACTCTGAAATGTGTACACTTAAGGATGAGGCTCTTCTGTTAAGCAGTTGCTAAGGGAGGTACAAGCCATCTGTACCACACCCGGTGGCATTTTTGTTTTTTTCAGCGTTTTTTAACTGTTGACTGGACTTATGAGTTTTTTTATGACACTTGCTGTTTTTACTGTGATATTTTGGTTATTTCTTCTGATTTTTAATGCTATGCCTGATACTTTTTATGACTTTATGTAAGCTGCCTTGGCAGTTGAAAATTGGGGTATGAATGTCTATTAAATAAAAAAAATGCCCAAAAAATGTTCTAGGTGCTGTACAAAGATTAAAAAATAGAGACCCTGTCCGCAGAAAGGTGTGGAAAGGGATCAGGAAAATGAGCAAATTTGAGAACTGATCCTTCCTAAGATGCAATGGCCACTGAGGGGACACAGTTCTGGAAGGGGAGGATCCCAGTAAGTGATCCTTGGTAGTTGATTTCCAGCTCAATCCTGTGGAAGGGTGCACAGCTGGCCTAAAGGGCCGGTCGCTGTATCCTATGCAGGTCCCGGGCTGCCCCATGGCAGCCCAGGAGCACCTTGGGAGACCTTCCCCGGGTGTAGGCAAGCCCAGGGCCTATGGGCCTCCGATGTACGCCAGCTCTGAAACTGACGTATATCCGGGGAGGCTGTGTAAGGCCGACTCAGGCTGGGAAGGGGCTTAGGGTATTGGCTGCCGATATCCCTGCCCTCCCCCCACCCCTAAAGTTCCGCCACTCTAAAGTTACACAGGATTGGGCTGTTCAGCTTTGTTTAGAGTGGAGCATGTTGGATAGAATGGAATTACTAATAAAAGATGTGTCCTTCTCTGAAACCAGTGCTCGTCAAATTGTGAGATCGACCAACCCATGCTTTTGATTTACTGCCATGCATGAGGGGAGGGTGTGTTATGTGCCTAAATGATGCTTCAGGCAAATTACAATGCCATCAGTTGGATACTTTGGTCAGCTCTTACTATAAAGGCGTAGATGGTGTCCAATAAACTCTAAAAATACAGGTGGGCCCCCATACCCACGGATTCGCTATCCACGGTTTCAGTTATCCACGGATCACGCCCCCCCCCCCGGCTTTTACTTTTTTCCCAGTAAGCCCAGTAAGCTTAAACAAACAGGAGAAGTAGCCTCTGGCTGCTTATTGCAGGCAAGTAGAACAAGACTAAGTCCTAGAGAGGCTCTGCAAGGTTAACAGAAACCTTGCAGAGCCTCTCTAGGACTTAGTCTCGTTCTACTTGCCTGCAATGGAGGCTGCTTCTGTTTGTTTTAAGGAAGAAACAAAGCTTGCTGAAAGAAAAATAAGAGCTGGGGGGGGTGCGCGAACGCCTGCCCGCAGGGGAGGCAGGTCAGGGGGCCCTCAGGAAACCATGGAGGGGGGAGTTTCGCTCATATCCACGGTTTCAAGTATCCACGGAGAGGCCTGGAACATATCCCCAGTGGATATGGGGGGAGTACTGTATTTTTTTGTTGCATTAATCGCAATTTTAAGATCCACAGGTATTGTATTCCCCCCCCTTTTTTTCTTCCCCCCTTTTTTCCTTTGGTATGGTGATGGTTTTGTTTGTTTTTCTTTTTATTCACTAATGAATAGTGGATTAATCGTAGTTTCTCAAGTTCTCCGAAAACTGTTCTGTATTCAGTGTTGCAAGAGAGGCTCTGATATGGTTTAAGTTTACATGGACAACTAGGAAAGTCGGTGCTTTGAGAGAGTGAAACTGTATGGATCTTTTGGATAATTAAGTATTTTGGGAAAATAAAAGTCTGACAGTAAAGCATAGCTCACAAAGTGAAATGGGAAGATTTCTGAAATGTTGCTGTTTCCACCAAACACTATGAAATAGACCCAGATATAGCCGGACGTAGGAACACCTGTATGGTTGCAGACTCCGGAAGTTGTTAGCAGCATATCCTGTGAACATTGACTGGCAACTAACTGAACTGTGGACTCAGGCTGCAAATAATTTGTTTCATTATCCTCTTTGTAGCAGTGTTGCATGCAACAAAAAAGGAAAGTGTTACTGGGAGGCTGAGTATGCCTGTGATTGAAGAGGACGATGGTGAAGGAGAAGTAATGGACCATTCTAGTGATGAAGGTATGTTGGAGAGTGTTATTGACATTACAAAGATGCTGAATGAGACAGGAGGGGTTGTAGCTCAGTAACAGAGACCATCTTTTGTGTGCAGAAGGCTCCAGGTTCAAACCCTGTTTGGAGATGCTGCCAAGGGTTTGAACCTGGAGACTTCTGCACACAAAAGATGGTCTCTGTTACTGAGCTACAACCCCTCCTGTTGTACTGGGAAAAGCCCCTAACTGAAATTTGGGAGAGCTGTTGCTAGTCAGGTTGACAGTACTGTGCTAGATGGACCAAGAATCTGACTCTGCATCAGGTGGCTGCTTTGTTGTTCACGTTCTCTCCTGTTTCCATGCTTCTGATGCAATGCATGAAAGAGGCACTTGAACATCTCCTCTACAAGACGAATGAGCTGTGCTGTACCTCCTGCATCACCCTGCACATGTGTGTGCTTCCTTCATACACCTCTCTTCTGCCCCTTCTCCCTGCAGCTATGAAACATTCCTTGGATTAAGAGTTTAGTGACCCATTTCTGAGTATTTGCATAGTTGTTGGGGCCCTGTGTTAATTCCCCATAAGAAAGTCTCCTTGGATCTTGGGTTTCCAAGTTTGGTTTCCAGAGTAGCACCCGTGCATTGCCAGGTCACATTCTTCCATTTTGGATTTCCGTATGTTCAGACAGTGGTGCTTGAAGAGTTTGTCGTCATTTGCTTCTCGTGCTTTTCCTGGGCACGCATTGATTGGACCGCAGGCAGTTGCATCAAGATTTCTCTTTGCCTGCGATCTGATCAGTGTGCACATGTGCATGTGGTGCTTTGCCTTGGTAATCTGTAAGAGGAAAAAGATGCAAACTATTCATGCACCAATTTAGAAATTTAAGCCAGAAGAGAGGTGGAGTGGGATGTAGGGCAGAAGAGCAAACTCCTAGAGTAGAGGTGGGGAACAGAGTACAAATATGACGATCACTTCTAAGAAATGTAGCTGGTGTAATACTCAGATGGCGAACTGTTTGGCTAGCAGAACAGCTTTCATCATGTTATGTTTGAAGTTCCCTTGGATTGCTCCAGGGACATAAATTGTTTTCAAAACTCTTTGTGTTGTAACCTGGGGACGCACTTCTCCCAAGCTGGTTCATTGCCTCCTCTGGCTGGCAGGGACTCTCCTGACAATTTCAGGCAGGGTCTTTTGCAGCCCTGCTACCTGTATGCATAACTGTTGGTGCCGGCGATTGAATCTGGTATCTCCATATATGCAAAACATAACCTCTACTATTGAGCAATGGGCCTTCCTCATGCTCCTTCTCCCTGGCTTGGGTTCAGATACAGCTGGCAGGAAAAGAATGAATGAATTCTGTCTTGCTAACCTAGCTCAGCCAGCTGTATAGAAACATTTAGAACCTGCACATGTCCACTGGAACATGATTTTTCTGATTTGTTCCTCGCCCCTCTCCGTGATCAGATTGTAATCTTCCTTGATGCAAACTTTGTGCAAACTATTTCAGGCTTCTGCTTAGCATCCCCTGGTTCCTGCTCTTCTCACTACACTTTCAGGGATGAAGAGTTTTTCTTTATGACAAAAGCTCACCACTTCATTTAGTGTACAATGTGCGATACAGTTATGATCTCATTCATTCTCATCACAGCTGTTCAGGGTAGGCTGGTAATATTCTTCATTGAATAGATCTGGGAGTTCAGTCTGTGCAAAGAGTGACTGGTCCAAGGCCAAGGCCTGTAGCACAAGTCCTTCTCTCTCTCTCTCTCTCTTCCCCCCCCCCCCCAGTATGTATTACTCCACTGTATTGAATTAACAGCGCAATCCTATCCAACTTACACCACCAGTGTAACCAGCAGTGCAGCAAGAATGGAAGGTCCCAGAACAGAAAGGGGATCCAAATCCCCTCCAAAGGGGATTTAAATCTCCCTTCCCCTCCAAAGCCTCCCACTCTGCCCTCCCCCACTGGTTACACCGGTGGTATAAGTTGGATAGGATTGCGCTGTAATACATGTTGTATAGAAGCTGGCAAGACTGGAGTGACCTTTTATCTGGGTGAGTTAGAACTGGTAACTGTTTGGTCAGTTTTTTTTCTTTAAACTTAATCCTGTCATGTACAAGCTTAGCTTTCTTGCTGTGTGAGGATTCCTTACAATGTTCTCCTTGTTTTCAGATGTTGTGCCTAAGAGGAAAAGGACTAAGAGGAAAAGGACTTGTTAAGCGATTACACAAATGGAAGATTCTGTCTAGGACTTGCGTTTGTATGAATGAAATATGGCGACGGAAGAGGCAATGCATGTGCTCCAAAGCCATACAATAAATTGCATATTTTCAGTCTTGTGCTAAGACGACACAAAGCAAAAGGGACCTTTACAGAAAGCTTAAATTGGAGGTCGAGGGCATGTCGGTTTTTGTCCTGCAGAGGGGATCTCGTTCTCCTCCTATTGTACGTGCTGAGAAACTGTTCTTTGTTTAGTCTTTCCTGTGTGTGACACTCATAGATAGTTTGCACACATTATAAAATAATTTTTTGGTAGAAAACGTTTTTAAAAATCCTTTAAACATGTACATAGAGTATACTGTACTATCTATGCTTAGTCTTAATTATTCATTTGTAAAATTAATATGTTGATTAAAATTATTAACTTTAGCAATTTTGTATGTGTCCAAGTTGTCTAGATAGGATTCATCTTGAAGGGTGTGTGTCCGAGAGCTCTCCTCTCGTTTGACGGTAGAAATGCAGACATGTGAAGCATCTCTATGATCTAGAAAGCTGCATCTGTTGCAGTTTTATATATTGAACCGCTCTATATAAATTATATATTGAAGAGACCAGAAACCGGGGGGGGGGGGGGGAGCGCAGGAATTCTGGTAGTGTAACTTTGAAGTCGTTAGCCTCTTAAAAAGAGAGGTGCCAGGATTCGAACTTGCCCCAATTCCAGATGCATGAAATACTTTCTTAGGGATGATGCAAATTTAGTCAGCATATTTTCAGAGCTTCTGTACTTGCTAATACTTCATTTGTGCTTAGTTCAGCCCTACTGCTCAGTTTACACAGTAGCAGCATAGGTCTCTTAGCCCAGGGCTCGAGCTTTGAGGGAGGAGAATAGGTACACTTTACCTGGCTTGGGGGACCTGGCCGGGGCTGCATGTCTGTTTTTTGAGGTAAAAATTGAGGCTAAATTTGTAGATCATGCGTGAGAGGGTGGTGTTCAGACTCAATTTCCCTTGTATTCATGTGCAATGTCAGATTTTCTAAAATTTATATGTGATTTGCTGGAGCCATTCTGAAGCAGTGGTGGAACAGGAAAAGCCCAGACACACCGCTGCCCCTTGTGTAACAAAAAATGGATTTCCTTAACTCAAAACTGACCAGTGAGACTGATTGTTCTGAGAGCCCGTGAGGTGTTATGCCACAGCCTGGAACCAATAAGGTCTTAATTATATAACTGTTATATATTAAAATAAATAATTTTATATACAGTATATATTGAAATAAAGTTAATGGTGGTGACACCATGAGTTACCGCACCGGGTACTGCTTTAGCCATGTCACTAGCCCTGCCATTCACCCTCCAGCAGCCCTTCTGGTCCTATTCCAGATCAGAGACACGGGCAATTCATGTGTAGGGAAAAGAAGCAAGCACATCGGATCTAATGTTAAAATTAGATCCAGGTCCGTTTTTAAGTTCTGCCAGGTTCAGTGGAGCTGAGACACAGGTAAGGTGTACAGGTCAGCTCCACGGAACTCAGTCACTTCTCCTTATCTTTATTTGAGCTTAGGGTGCCCTTTTGTATATTCCACAGTTCGTGCTTTGTTTAGCAGCCAACTGTGCATGTTGTGATCACAAACAATACTCAAAATGCATTGGGCACTAAGTGATTTTGTTTTGGTCACATCTCTTTTTTGTTTAAGATACTGTGTGTGTGTACACACACACACACACACACACACACACACACACACACACACACACACACACACACACACACCCTACCCCACCGTTTTTCACATTGTTAACACACACACCAACCCCACCCTGTTTTTCACATTATGTAAATGGAAAACCTAGGATTTTGCTTAAGTGTACTTTTGGGAGAGAGAATGCAAGAGTTGCAGCCAATCCTGAGTGTGACTGTATGACAGATGTCTGGCGGCTGTGCCATCAACCCGTATTGAGTTTTAAGCGCTCAGATGTGTGCCTAAAAAGTGTGCATGGACAGACTGTTTTCCCGACTAGAAGCTCTGTGATATCTAAAACATCTGCATGAATGGCAGACATCCAATAGTACAACTTTCACCAAGGTAGGGGTGCAGTTCAGGAAGGTTCTCCCCGTTGAATTTCAACTCCTCACACTACTGTTCTCAAAAGGAACAGATGACGGTTATATGATCTAATTGTATGATTATTTATTTATTTAAAAAATTTATACCCCGCCTTTTCCTATGCTGAGGCAAATGCCCAAGGGGCTTACAACAGTTAAAATACATAATTTAAAAACAGTACATAGAATAAATTAAAAAAAAACACAATAAAATCCACTGGTGGGTAATAATGTGAAGCAGAAAAACAACAAGGCAGAACATACTGAGGTACTGGAGGCAGACAACCACCAAAACGCAAGACGAAACCCATCACCCAAATGCAAGACAAAACAGAAACGTTTTGAGCCCCCGCCGAAAAGTCATGAGGGAGGGGGTGGTTCTCAGATCCCTTGGCAGGGAGTTGCACAATTGTGGCGCCACAGCAGAGAAGGCTCGCCCACGTGTTGTCACTCCCCTAACTTGCGATAGAGGTGGCACACGCAGGTGAGCCCCCTCAGATGGCCGGAATGTATGGGAGAAGGCGGTCCCTCAGATATCCTGGACCCGAACCATGAAAGGCTTTAAAGGTCAGTACCAGCACCTTGAATTGGGCCTGGAAGCGGATGGGCAGCCAGTGCAGCTGCTGAAGCAGCGGTTCAACAGAGTCAAACCGCCTAGCTCCAGCAACCACCCGGGCCGCCACATTCTGCACTAATTGCAGCTTCCGAACTGTCTTCAAGGGCAGCCCCATGTAGAGCATGTTACAGTAATCCAGTCTTGAAGTCACTAAGGCGTGGACCACCGTGGTCAGGTCCAATCGACTCAAGTACAGCCATAGCTGGCGCACCAGCCGAAGCTGGGCAAATGCACCCCTGACCACAGCTGCCACCTGGTTTTCCAGGGAGAGCTGTGAATCCAGAAGTACTTCCAAACTGATTAGAGTTTGCTAATTGCTGTGGAGTTGCTGTGTATCGTCTATCTCACGAATAAGAGGAGTCTCAGTTCTGCAGTAAAGCTGGTGAATTAATGGTTGAGCCATGGAATCAGCTATGTGAGATAAGTAGTATTAGGGCGCAATCCAAACCTTCTTAGGTCGCCGCTGTAACCAGCGGCCCAGCAAAAACGGGAGGCCCCAGAACGGAAAGGAGATTCAAATCCCCTTTGAATTCCCCTTTTGGAGGGGATTTGAATCCTCTTTCCGTTCTGGGGCCTCCCATTTTCGCTGGGCTGCTGGTTACAACGGCGGCATAAGTAGGTTTGGATTGTGCCCTTAGGGAGTTAAGTTTAGCTAGAATTTTTTTTTTTTATCATTGTGTGTTATTCTTGAATGTCTTTTTGGTTTTATTTTGTCTGAGGGTGATTGCCCTCCTTATGGGATTTTTTTTTTGTCTTGAATAAATTTTTATAAAAAATTGGTGCTATGTGTATCTTCCTGGGGGAGAACTGAACCTTTATACGCCAAGCTAAATTAAGTGCCTTCCTTGACCATTTTGACCATTGTTGGGAGACGATAAGGAGTTCAGGGGTGTCTCAGATGGAGTTTCTGATTTATTAACTACAGGATATCTTTACATGGTTGTAAGCTCAAACTCAAAATTGATAGCAATTAGCTGACCCACAGCAATTAGCAAACTGTAATCATACAGCCACACAGATAGAGGGCACTCTGCCTGTGATGCTCTTCTGAAGACAAGTCAGGTAGTGCTCAGTGTGGTGGAGAGGAGTGGAAAACAGGTCCTTTCAATGAAATCCACAAGCTACTTAATTTTAGCCAAATCGTATGCGCCTCCTAGCACTGGTGTTGAATGTCTGTTCTCTTGTGCATGCTGAAGGCTAGAGGCCCAACTGAACTCGTTTGCTCACACACGTTATGTGGCCTGTAAATCCAGTTGTGTCACTGGCTCACTGTCCCTAAGACTCTAGTATTGCTGTTACCACAATCTGTTGACATTCCCAATGGACAGACAGGAGAAGTCAGCAGAAGCCGAAAGACTCTAGAACTTGTAGTCCGTATGAGAACACTGCGTAAGGTGGCTCACTCATCTATCTGGCTCCGGTGGCGTATCCAGCTTTCTTGCCGTCCCAGACAGCAAGGATGGGCGTCGCTCCCCCCAGCCTGGTGACACCTGGAAGTGACATCACTTTGGCCTGGAAGTGACGTCACTTCCGGAGCAGCAGGAGGTAGGGCCTGGGGCAGCGGTGTCTTCAGCTTCTTTTCCCTAATTGCGGGGAAGAGAAGCTGAAGATGCAGCTACTGTTTTTGCCCAAGGGTGTATATATGCAACAGGAGTTAAATGTGTACTTTAAACAAAACAAAAAAATTGCGGCAGGCACGGCCTTTGTCACCTCCCCTCCAGCTGGGTGGTTTGTGGGCCTGCCTGGGGCAGCCTGCACCACCGCCCCCCAGTTAGTATGCCACTGTCTGGCTCTCAAAACTATAAGCCCCAGAAGTTACAGCACACACTCTTCACCACTGCTTGCTGACCTCTGCTGGTCTTCCTCCCCTCTCCTGGCTTGGAAACAAAAGCGGGAAGGGGTGGAATAGGCTCTAGCCAACCACCCTCTCCTCTGCGCTTCTGCTTATCGCCCTTTGCAAGCCAGGAAGTGAGACGAGAGGGTGGCACATGCCACATCCCAAGGTGCTGATGATGGGGAGGGTAGCATTTGCAACTGGGAGTCCCTACCCTGCCCCAGAGAGAGACACGCAGGATGGACGCCTGCTGGACCCTGCGGGAGCCAAGAGACGACGTTGCCAACGGGGAGGGCGGGGCTTGGCCGCTCTCTGAGCGAAGGACCACGTGCCGGGTCCGGAGCCCCTGCCGCTGCGCGAGGCCAGCAGACCCCCCGCCTGTGGCGCGCGCGCCTGCGTGCGTGCATAAAGTCAGCAGTGAGCCGCCGCTTCCTCCCCTGAAGTGCGCTGCGGGAAGGAAGGGAGAGCCTGCTGCGCAGGTCTGCTCGAGACGGAGACGGCTGAGGCGGGGCTCCTGGATCTGGCTTGGCAGCAGCAGCGTCTTTTGCTGCAGCAGCAGTAGCAAGGATGGTGACCGACAGTAAGTGCGCTGCCGGGGTTTGCTGCGCGGCAGGTGTGTGCTGCTCTGCGAGCGCGCGTGTACGGCGTGTCCTCCTCTTCCTCCCCCCCCTCGGGCGTTAGGTGAGCTTTGTGCTCCCTGGCGCCCGCTCCTCGGCAGCCCCTGCCGGGTGCTTAGAGGTGTTCACCTGCGTCGTCTTCGGTGTTCTCACCTGTCCAGGCCAGCATCCTCCGCAGTGAGCTGGGCCTGCAGCAGTAGCACCAGCAGCAGCAGCAGCAGCCTTCCCCTGGCCAGAAGAAGTTGCAGCCGGATGTCTCCAAGGCCCCTCCATCCGTGTTGGGGTCTGCGGGCTGGGTGGGTGTGAAGATGCGCTGACGCTTCTGTGGGCCTGTGGAGAAGCTTTGTGATGCGTGCTGGGCGTCTTTGTTTGATTTAAGACTTGGGGGACCCGTGCCAGGTTGTTTATTTTTATTTGTTCTGCCCTACAGTGAAATGGACAGAAATCCAGTAGATGGAGCCTTGCTCAGCGGGGTGATGCTTCGTGTGTGTGTGTTTTTGTGTGTGTGTGTGTGTGTGTGCGCTTTTGTGCTGGGCACACAGCAGTCAGACATTGGAGGAGGCAATGCGCCTCGGTCTGTCTTATTGAACGGAGAAAGCTGCCTTTCCCTGTCAAACCATTGGCTCATTTAGCCTAGTTTTGATGGAAAGCACCTCTCCAGGGTCTCAGGTCAGCCCCCCCCCCCGCCCATCCCCTGCTTTCTGACCCTTGTAACTGGAGCTGTCAGTTAAGATGACCTTCTGCATGCAGAGCCCTTGCCTAGAGCCTTTCTCTCCTGTGTTTGATAGTTCTGTGTTGGGCAGAAATGTGAAGCTTTTCCCATGGGAAAAGCTGCACCTGCTGAACTTCTCTCTACGCATTGGAATTTAATATATATTTTTTCTTTAGGGTGTGTGTACACTGTGCATGCGTGTGTGTAACTTTAGAAGCCTCCAGTTGGCTTACATAACTAAAACCTGCTTGGCCCCCTCCTTGACGTTCTTTCAATGTTTTTTGAAAACTTTTTTCATCTGGCAGACTTTCAACCTGGCTTGTAGTTTCATTTCAAATAGATTTTGAACTATTTAGTGTTTTTATAAGTATTGAAAAACCCACCCCTACTACTTTTGCTTCTGCCTGTTCTTAAATTGTTTCTATGCTAGAATGTTGTCTGCTTTGGGCATTCCCCCCCCCCCCCAAAGGTGCTATAGAAATGTTTTTGTAAATATAAGTCTAATACCTTTGGCCCAGGCAGACCCATATCCAGTGACCATGTATGTGCCACTGTCTCCCTGCTTCTGTGGACTTCTCCAAGAGTAGTCCAACCTCCCTTTCAAATACCAGTCAAAATGTCCTACTCAAGTTAATGTTTTATGTCTGAACCAATTTCCTAAAAAAATGAAGTTAATGGAGTCTAAATTTGGTAAGGATTGACTCATGATTCTTAGATTGTCATTAACTTAAGTCTGGGGCTGTATAAAAAAGGTATGAATAAAATTCAGTGAATAAAAATGTTAATATATACAGATGTCTGTCTCTCCCTTGCCTCCCCCAATATGTAAATCCTATACATCCAATACATGGATGCATCATGTATTGCCTATGTGTTAAGATAATTGTTTGATCTCTGTGTGCTCCTGCCATTGAAGGTTTGATGAGCAACAAGCAGAGAGAGCAAGCCTTTTTGGCTTTGACACCCTTTTTATAAAATACGCTCTCTATGGAGATCCACTGGGTGTCGACCCTTAAGTCTTTGCAGTGGCAGGCAAAAAAAAATTCTTTGAATTAATAAAAGGAAGCATTTTCCAGGTTGTTCTGGTCGTTTTATTAAGTTAACAAGAGAACAAGGGGTTGTCCTAACGTTTCGCTCCTAAACCATGAGGAGCATTATCAAAGGTGCAGCAACTTGATAAAGGTGCAGTTAATATTTCAATTGTTAACGTGTGCTAAGAAGAACTAGAGCAGAGAGCAAGTTGCTACACCTTTGATAATGCTCCTCATGGAGCGAAACGTTAGGACAACCCCTTGTCCTCTTGTTAACTTAATAAAACGACCAGAACAACCTGGAAAATGCTTCCTTTTATTAATTCAAAGATATGTACCGGTCGCGAAAACCTCTGAACATACAAAAAAAAAAATCTATTTTCCTGGGTTTTTTTCCATGAACAGAAATATCTTTTTATTGCTGCTGTCCTCTTAAATCTTCTGTTTGTAATTATTGGGATTCACTTACCCTGTTTTTATTGTTGACTGCCCTAATCATATTCATACAAAGGCAGTGTATAATGTTTTTAAAAAGCATTTTATCATATTTTTAACATGTTACAATAGAAACAACTCCACAAAAGTTGTTGGAATTGTAGAGTTGGCTACTACTACAACTCAAAGGTCCACTTTGCTATGAGTCATGCAGATATATAAATTTGCACCCAAAATGTCACCAAAGTTGTCCCTGCTAACTGGGCAAGAAACACTTTTTCCATTGGTGCTCCTCTTATATTTAGCAGGGGGAGAGTAACTACCCCCCCTTTCACCCCAGCACAGTCTTTTTTTCTGGTGGCTGTTTGCTGGTGGTGTTCTGCATCTTTTTAGATTGTGAGCCCTTCTGGGACAGGGAGCAATTTTAATCATTTAATTTTGTCTGTAAACCACTTTGTGAACTTTTTGTTGAAAAGCGGTATATACCGTATTGGTCTGAGTATAAGACTCACTTTTTTCTCCTAATTTGTTTTTAAACTAGGGGTGCGTCTTATAATCAGGCTGTTGCAATTTAATGTCAGTGATTTAATTAATTTTTTTTAATAGCACCAAACTTTAAGGGTGCGTCTTATAATCAGGTGCGTCTTATACTCGGGACAATACGGTAAATACTGTTGTTGTTGTTGATAATAATAATAATAATAATAATAAATAAGATAGTTCAGTGGCAAAAAAGAAAGAAAGAAAGGAGGAGCCCAGAGCTCAGTGATTTGCATGCAACAAATCCCAGGTTCAGCCCCATGCACTCTCACTGAAGGGTCAAGCGGCAGGTCCTGGAGAAGATCTCTGCTGGAAACCCTGGAGAGCATTGGGTCAATGGACCAATGGTCAGACACGTTATTCCACGGGAGCTTCTTATGAAAAGAAAGTCCTACTTCATTTAAATCTTAATTGTCAGCTCCCTTGATTCTTTGGTTGTCCAGACAGAAAGGCAGGACATAAATGTTTTAAGATAAAGTAGGATGAACAGTTCAGTATTTTTATTTATTTAAAATATGTATACCAAATGGAAGCATTATTCAAGGAGACTCTTAACAATAAGAGTGTTGAATTCAAATACATCAAAATAAAAAAAGAACCATATAGGCAGAGAGCCAGCAGAGATCCACCCATAAACAACACAACTCAAATCACCAAAGGCAAGAAAGAAGGAAAAGTTTCAGGTGCTGCTGAAATACATACAGAGGAGTTGCCAATCTGATCTTGGTAGGGGGGATGTTTCACATATGGGGCACCAGGAGTATGCCACAGTCAGTGGTGTCAAAAACCACTGAGATCCATCAAGACCAACAGGGACTCACTCCTCCTGTCCGGTTCCTGCCATAAGTTATCCGTGCGCCAGGGTGACCAAAACTGGTTTCGTTCCAAACCTTGGTCAGAAACTGGGTAGAGATCTCTCTTGAGATATAGACAAAAGCGTCACTAGGGTTTGCGTCACCCGGTGCGAGAGCTCATTGCGTCACCCCAGTGGTGTCACTAGGGTTGGTGTCACCCCATTAACTTTATTTTAATTTATAACAGTATCTATCACCCAACAAATCAGTAATCAACAAAAAAAAACAGTGGCCAACTTGATGACACTCACACAACTGAAAAAGAGTTCTAATATTAGCTCTGATATATAGAAATGAGAGCTAACTCAGACTAATTTGCTTACTTGCTTACAGTATTTTTACCCCACCTTTCTCCCCGAAGGGACCCAATGTGACTTACAACATGAAAAAAAGAATACAATACAAAAAATACAATACAAAAAATAATCACTTTTTAAAATAATAAAAAAACAGTTAATGAAAACTAGTAAAAAACAGCATTTAAAAGTTAATAAAAACAGATCACATTACAATAAGGCTAACACCTTATTGGTTCCATGTTGTGTCATAATAACACCTCATTGGCTCTCAGAACAATCAGTCTTATTGGTCAGTTTTGAGTTAAGGAAATCCAGTTTTTGTTACTTAAGACAGTTGTGTTCTTTTTCGGTTATTTGACCATAACGTTTGATAGAATACAGATAATTTAAAATGGGTTGTTTTCATTACATTCTGCATTGAATTACTTTTCCAATGATATATAGGTAACCTGTTAGTATTCTTCATAGATACAAGGTTTCCACAATTTTATCCACTAGTGGTATCACACACACCCCGAGGGTGTCACCCAGTGCAGTCTGCACCCCACCCCCACACCTCCCTTGACAACACTGGATATACTGTAGATTGTAGTTGTTAGACTTCATTCAGTTCCAGTTTATTGGGACTTACTCCCAGTTGTTTGTGAAGTACTGCAGCTTTAATCAGCTAATTATAATTTTATTATTATTCCAGCCATGAACATGGTACTTTACTAACAGCGCAATCCTAACCAATTTTCCAGCATCGGTGCAGCCGCAATGCAGCCCCGAGGTAAGGGAACAAATGTTCCCTCACCTTGAAAGGGCCTCCATGGCTGCCCCTGCATTGCAAAATTCAGTGTGCGCCCTGTTGGCACGGCTACACCGGCACTGGAAAGTTGGTTAGGATTGCGCTGTAAGAATGAGAGGATAAGCCTCTGTCTTGAGGGACTTATTGTCTAGTTTTGCTGCTGCTGCTTTTATTTTGCACTGGCTGTGATTTAATGGTTATTTTTAAGCCGCTACCTTTTATTGATAGTTTTATGCCACTGCTTTTGTTGTTAGTTTTATATGTGATATTATATGTGCTGGGGACTGTTTCTTCGTTACGCTCTGCTTTTGTTCTGTTTTTTTTTGTGCTAATGATTATATTTTTTATAATGTTTACCTTTTATGATTTTTATAGTTTTGTGAGGTTTTTTGTATTTATTGTTTTTTGTATGTTGTGAGCCACTTTGGGTGCCTCCCTTGTGATGGTGGGTGGGATAAAAAACAATTAAATAAATGGATAATAAATGGTCACCAATCTTTCTTAAAGTGGCTCTTTTTAAATTGCTATCTACTCTGTTGAATTTGCATCTTTTGCAAAAGTGAGATTTGTTTTTCTGCAATACAGTGTGAAAGTGGAAAATGTGGAATTGGTTATTCCATCTGTGATATGGTGCAAACTCCAGCACCTGTCTTTGGAACGTATCCCCAGAGAATGGATGCACCATTTTAGTAGGAAAACTTTAATTTCATCCATCCTTGCAAGGATCTTGTGAATTAGTTGGTGGTTATTCCATTTTATAGATGGAGGGAAGGAACTGAGAATTGGCGGGGGGGGGGGGAGAAGATCTTTATTCAAAGTTGCCAAGTTGACTTCATGGCTTATCGAAGATGTGAACTGAAATTGCACATGTGCAAATCCAACATACTAACTAGTCATTGAACAATGTTGGCCTGTGTGTGCTAAAATGACTTTGAGAATTTGGATAGTGTCTAACACCAAGGCTGAGCTGCAGTGAGACGGGAAAGGGTGCTTGAGGGCTGAATTCGGCCACCAAACCCAACTTCACGTTGGGTTAAAGCTTGTCCAAGTGGCTATCCCCTGGTATTATGGAACTTTTACTCCCTTTGAAATTAAAATATCAGTGATCAAGGCTATTTGCCTTTCTATTTTGGCTCTTCCAGTGGTTGCTTAGTTACAGGGATTGTTCTGCTTTTTGGTCCTTGGATGAATTAATACATAACACATGAGGCATCTTTTGTTAATTTAGGTCATTAAATTATATGGTCAGAGCCATATATGAAACGCTTTCTGTTTAGTAGAATTGCAAGCTGTGTGGATTGGGTTTGTTTTAATCTTTGTGCGACTGTGTCATTAAACACTGCTATGATTACAGATCTTTCCAAAATAATATTTCAGGTATCCAAAATAGCATGAAACAAATTTGTGATGTCTCAGAGCTATTTTTTTTTTGTTACCGTCACATTAAGACACAAGTAGAGTTTTCATTTGCATGCAGATGGAACTGGAGAAGAGTCCTAATGTGTGAAGTTTGATCTGCCAAGCTTTAAGTGTGACCCTTTCAACACTCATCTAAAAATGTGTGTACTGTATTTGTGGTGCAGAGGCAAAATGACACAGACAATAGAGGTCTTTGGACTCTTCTGATTCTTGGGAAAGGGTTGCATGATCCTCCATGCACTGTGGATCCTTTCATGCAAGCAAAAGAGTGCTTTATTGAGTTTGTGCATTTTTGCTTTGACATGCAGTAGCTGCTTCTGTGGACAATGTCTGGTGCTGTAGCAGTGTTGGCCCTTCGTGTTGTTGGCATTGAGTTGTTGTTTTCATGTTGACATCTTTAAAATTCAGACAGGGAACAGTAGCATCCCAAGCAGCCTTCTGAACACATACTGTACTCCTTGGGAAACGCAGGATGCTGGGCCACCCAATGCTGTTTCTTGTAGCAATTGACTATGGAGGAATCCTGCTGATTGAGAATTCTTAAATGTACAAAACTGGATTTGCATCAGCTAGACACTTCTGGGAAATGAGGTTATGATAGGGGCACATGATGTCGGAAGGCAAGTGATAACAGTCACCTTGCTGAAGCTAAAGGCTGACCTCCACCGCACAAATTCTGGCGCGTGCGGAGTTGTGTGGCTTCCATTTTATCTGCTTGCATCGGAACGCGGGAGAGCCGCGCTCTCCCGAGTTCCGTTGCGATCGGCCGTGGACCATGCTCATGATTTGAGAGGGCGGGACGTGGAGCTAATTGTTAGACCAATGGGATGAGGGGGTATTCAGCCAATTGGAGCGCACTTAAGAACATAAGAAGAGCCCTGCTGGATCAGACCAAAGGCCCATCTAGTATCTAGTCCAGCTTCCTGTATCACACAGTGGCCCTACCAGATACCAGGGATGTATCTAAGTAACTAGGTCACGAGTGCGAGTACGAGTCATTTTTGCAAGAGTGCGAGTCCGAGTGCGAGTCAGTGTCAAAGATTTTGGGCAAGTACGAGTCAAGTGCGAGTCATTTTTGCACGAGTGCAAGTTGAGTACGAGTAAGGCCAGAAACCACGAGTCACAAGTCACGAGTCAAGTCACTTTGGGGAAAATGGCTTTTGGCTTGCTGAGCCAAACATCCATTGGGCTCGGAGTTTTGGTCAATGAGGAGGAACTGCTGCGGCAGCTTCGCCTTCCCTCACTCCTCCCCACCCCTGGCGCTCGGAGTTGTGGCCAATGCCAAACAGACAGCAACAAAAGGGGGGGGGACTCAGAGCCAGGCTTGCTTTCCCACCCCCTTGAAAACGCTTCCTCCCTGCTGCATTCCTCCTCCGAGGTCTCCACTGCGCCTACCTGCCTGCCTACCTGCCTGCCTGCCTGCATTGATGCCGGCCATTAAAGGAAAATGACTTGGAAATGGCAAGTGCAAGTCAAGTACGAGTCCCGTGGGTCACGAGTGCGAGTACGAGTGCGAGTCAGTGGATCACGAGTACGAGTACGAGTCAGGGAAAAAGTGGCTAAGTCACACTTGCGAGTCGAGTCATTTGACTCGAGTCCCCATCACTGCCAGATACCACAGGGAGCACACAGCCAACAAAATAACCTGTTTCCTGTTGTCACTCTCTTGCACCTGGCACAGAGAAAACCCACTTCTAAAACCAGGAGGTTGCTTATGGCTTGTAACCTGTGATGGTCTTTTCCTCCATGAATCTGTCCAAACCCCTTTTAAAGGCGTCTAGGCCAGGTGCCATCACCACATCCTGTGGCAAGGAGTTCCACAGATGAATTACACGCTGGAATTACGCTTGTGTTTTAGCCAATCAGCATTGAGACTTATTAGAAGGCGGGACAATCGGGAGTGACTATTTGCATTGAAGAAACTGGTGGAGCCCAGGGCAGCGTTTCGAGCGGGGCATTCAGTCCCCTACGGTCGCGCGCCTCACCACGCAAGTGCAACGCAACAGGGGTAGGGGTAGTTCAGCCTTAAGCAGGTTTCAGTATGGTCAGTGCCTGGATAGGAGACTACTTGAGAACCCCATTTCTGTCATCCTGAACTACAGTATGGAAGAAAGGTGCAACATAAATGTAGCCAAGATGACCGTTGAGGGGCTGAATGGTCGAGGGTGTTCCGGATGTCTCTTCAGGAAACCCACCTTCTTGTCTGATGGCCATCCTGTCTCCTGGTTGGTGGAGCACCAGTGCGGAAGTGCCTGAATATGCTGTGGTGACCAAATTGGTAAAAACGCATCCAAGAGGTTGATAGAAATATAACACAGAAATAAAGGCTGATGGAAATAACACAGCTCTGGAATGTTAATAAGTACTAGCTGTACAAGCCTCTATTGTGGCCTGGTTATAAACACAAGTACAGCCTTCCCCCTGTATATCTGCGGGAGATAGGTTCCAAGACTTACCGCGGATACCCGAAACCGTGGATAATAGTGAACCATACTCACATAAGCACACATTACATTATAAGGGCCTTTTCTGCAGTGGTGCCAGGCTGCTAAAGCACTGGTTCATCCATGACGCTGCCTGCTCTTTGCAAGTTTATAGAGCACAACTTCTGCCACCAATGAAAAGTTCAGTGGTTGACCTAGTGAGGTGGGTCTTTGGCCAGTGCTGAACCAGGCTGCCCTGCCACGTACGTACGTACGTGTGTGTGTGTGTGTGTGTGTGTGTGTGTGTGTGTGTGTGGACGGACGGACGGACGGACAGGAAAAATACAAAGATCCAATTCCTTAGCCACCAGAATTTTATCTGTGTTAATATATAAAAGTGCTTAAGATTTCTCTTCCTTTTTGCCCTGCAGAGCTTAAAATTATATCTAGTCATCTTTCCATCAGACTGTGTGAAGTAGATCCCAAAGGAAAGGTGAATTGACTTATGGCGAGAACCCAAACAATGCTTAAGGCTGGCCAGAGCTTTTGTCAAAGCTCAGGGCAAACTGGGCCAACAAGGTTTGAATTATTCAGCATTGCTGCATTTTGTCTCCATCTCTCAAAAATTAAGGTTGATGGAGTAAGGTCTAATGTGTAGCTGAACAGTTCAGTAAATCGTATTTGAAAGATTTGACAACCTGATCCAAAACATGTAAGTTTCACTGACTTTGACAAGATGGATTTTTCAAATAAGTGCGCTTACGTGGTGGTGTTGCTGGTTTAAAACAAAATAAAAATTCACACTTTCCTTGAAGGAATCGTTTTAATGTGGTTCGCATCAAAAGTAAACACCATAGTAGCTGAAATAAAGCAAAAAAAAAAAAATGACAATAACGCAGAGGCCTAGTTCTTTACTTTGTAGGCCGTTTCATATGGTTTGTGCCACAGCTGAAAAGGCCTAACTCCCGGTAGACACCAACCATACCCCCATAGCAGTGGCACCTGGAAAGGGCCCAGATGTTGAATGGAGCGTTTGAGGGAATATATATGGGGGGGACACATATATTCTTTAAGGTACATTGGACCCAGTGGTGTAGACTTGAGTCTATTGACTCGGACTTGAGTCGGACTCGTCACGTCCCAGTGATGTAGACTTGAGTCTATTGACTCGGACTTGAGTCGGACTCGTCATGTCAATGACTTGACTTGGCGATTGTAAGACTCGGAAAAACTCGTGACTTGGAGCCTTTTACAACAAGTCCAATTTTATTCAGGTTTAAACCCGTTTTCCCCATTAAATAGATAGGGACTCGCAACCCGTAACCAAAGACTCTGTTCACCAATCAAAATCAGGCTCATGAAGCTCAACCAATCCCTATAGATCTGGGTGTGTCTTTCCCAGGCAGGTGCATTGATATTGGCCCCCTTGGGTTAATGGTGAGAGTATGAAAGTTTGCGCTCTTGTAAATTCACAAATATGGATGAATAACACTAGTTTAGTTTATTTCATTCTGGGTTTTTATCTTGGCAGCTGTTCAAATGCTTGTGACTGATTAAGGCTTCTGAGCAGTGCTTGATCTTAATTGTTTGCTGCTATGTGGTGTGGCTTGCATTTGTGGCAGCAAAGAGGCACAAATGTTTAAATTTACGTTTTTGTCTTTCCAGTTGCTTTCTAATTGTATAGCAATCAAACCTTTGAATAAGGAAAGGACAGTTTATTAGTGGGAATTGTTTTCTGTTGAAGTGTCACCCAAATGGCAGGGTAGTTGAGGGGAAATAGTTGGTAATTACAAATTATATTGAGTTTTTGGGGAGTCGTATTAAGCCTGTTTAGTCATTCTAAGTTTTTAACTTGTTTTCCATGGTCTGATGAGTGGTACAAGTAAGATGGTGTTAACCATTAGGTAAATACTGTGCTGAACAGAGTTCTGTGTCACTTTTGTGGCCCTTTTACAGACTTGGGGACTGTCCTGAAAGGTTTCTACTCTGTCTTGCCCCTAGTAGAGGCAGAGGCTAATCAAGTTAAGTGTACGTAAAACCTCCTGCACTCTGTTTCAGGTCTATTCCTACCATGCCCAACGTCCATCTATCCCCCACTCCTGTGGGAAGGTTTGCTTAACATCCCAGCTGAAAAAGTGTTCTGGGGAACTCAGAAGCTTGCTCATGATGCTCTGGTTGGTCTGACTAAAGGTTTTGTCCTATTTTGTGGGCTGTGTAAGATGCTAACACAGTTACTGTAGTATAATTACTACATAATTTTTGTATGTAGTACTCAGTTATTCATAGCTACTCATGGTGTTTCGCCTCAGCAGGCATCTGGGATGCCAAGTCAAGAATTTTTGAAGCCACTTCATATTTAGGTATCGATTAGCCTTTTGCACAATATATCACTCCCAAAAGGTTCAAACTATGTGATTGGGTCATGTGTACACATGTACCACTTGATTCTCAGTGCCTGGCCACTGGGTGTGTCAACCAGTTTTGTCTTTGTCCATTGTATTTGTGTTGGTGAAGTCTTTGATCCAGCAAGTGTGGTGGTGCGGAATACCAACAAACATTCCAGCTGCTCTGGGAATAAAGTTATCAGTAACAATGTTTACAGGCCAGTTGCTATAAAAAGGGATCGCCTGGCTGGAGTCCTGAGAGGTCTGCTTTGCCTTCAAGAGTTGCCCTAAGGGAAGGGTTGACTTTTTAATCCGCTGGAGTTTCAGTTATCATTGTAGCAATAGGACCTGGCAAACTTAAGGAGAGCAGATTGCATATACCCAGTTCCCATATGTGTGTGTTTGTAATGGTCAAATGGAGACAGTTGGCTGCTTGTCAATTGAGCTGAGAAAACTGACTGAGGGGGCTGAAACCAGAATGCAGAGCAGACGCACAGAGAAGGCGGATGAAAGCAGGCTGCCGGAAATGCCTTCGTGTCACAGGGCTGCTGGGACTCAGCTGCACCTGGCCCGGTGCTGACACTTATCCTCTGAGGAGCTCCAAATGCTGTGTTTGCTTTTAGCACGTGTGGGGTAGTCCGGCAGGACACTGTTCAAAGGTAATAGTGTGATTTCCAGGCAGGCAGCTGGTGAGGGAGCCGTCCACTCCTCCCTACTCTGCTGATAAGCGGGAGGGGGAAATACTTGGCCCATAGAGAGAAAACTTGGCCACAAGCTGAAAATGGTTCGACTCCACCCAAAGTGTGGAGAAGCCTCATGGAATTCCCATCTCAAACACTTTCAATAAGAGAGGTGTGTGTGAAATGGAGAAGATCATGTGCATCTGCCAAAGCCCTCTGGTTAACTTGAAGGCCATGCCCTTGGGAACACTGTTGTTGGCCATCTGGTTGGTGGGCCCTAGTTGGCAGTGGCTCTGCCATTTTTATTTTATTTATTTATTTCTGTATTTATATACCGCCTTTCTTATCCTCAAATTGCTCTTCAGATGTTACTGAAGGCAGTTTACATAGCCTAGGCAGGCTATCTAGACCCAATAAGGGTCTTTACAATATTGTTCTATATAGAACCCTTCAACTGCAAATGGTTTCCTTCCACGGTATAGTCATCTTCACTTAGCTGCAGAACGCTAATTCCAATTGTGGAATGCTCTTAGGGGTGAGATTGGTAGGGCGATCCCTCTTCCTGTGAGCAACGTTATGACGTTTGTGTTTGAACTGGCATTTTGGAGTTCAGTTTTCATTCTGCGGTTGTGTTGCTTCCTTTTTAAAATGTGAATTATAGTATTGCTTGTTTCATGTGTGTTACTTATTTTTTTAATTTTTGCTTGATGGTATACCACTTTGGATCGGTTTGTGTAGAAAAACAGTCCATAAATTCCATGAAAGAACTGTCGCTTTCAGGGGCCTTAGCTCTTAGGCAGGAGGTCTGGCTCAGTTGGTAGAATGGCCGCCTCATATACCTGAAGATCTGAAGACGGCAGTTTGGGAAGCCCGGAAGTACCCGTGTGCTGTTGGAGAGCTGTTGACACGCTGCTGATGAGCTGCAGAGTCTCTGTGTGAGAGAGAGAAAGCTGCAGCTGGCACTCTGACAGCGCAATCCTATCCAACTTACACCACCAGTGTAACCATTGGTGCAGTGAGAACAGGAGGCCCCAGAACGGAAAGGGGTTTCTAATCCACTCCAAAGGGGGATTCAAAGGGGATTTAAATCTCCTCTCTCCTCCAAAGCATCCCGCCCTGCCCTCCCCTGCTGTTTACACCGGTGGTGTAAGTTGGATAGGGTTGGGCTGTGAGTGGGAGTCAGGGTTGCTGTCAGTTGAAGTATGGGAGGCGAATGCCAGAGAGAGGCAGGACTGTGAAGGAAACTACCTGGAATGAAGGGTTCTATGCAAGACTAGAACATTTGTATTGTAAAAAAAACCTCGGGGGTTAGCAAGCCTGCCTATGTAAACCGCCTTTGAATTAAAGTCAGAGGAGAAATCCGATGACCAAGACAAGGCGGTATATAAATACTAGTTGTTGTTATAGCTCAGCGCTCAAGTGTCTGCTTGCAATGCAGAAGGTTCTGGGTTCAGTCCCTGGCAGAATGTTCAGGTAGAGCTGGGAAAGGCCCCTATCTGAGACCCTGGACAGCCACTGCCAGTCAGTGTAGTCAGTATTGAACTAGGACCAAGGGTCTGACTTGGTAAAAGGCAGCTTCCTAGGTTAACACTTAACCTTTAGGGTTGTCTCATTTCAGCTCCTGCATGAGTTTCTGCCTCCTTTTGCAAGCAATGTACTAAATGGCAGCACAGTGTCGGTCGGCTCGGTCTCTCCTCCATAAAGGTTACTGTCGGTGCCCAATGGAATTTGCATCACTGCCTTCTGGAGAGTATTCAGCATTGCAGTGCCCTCCTCCTGTTCTCAACTTGGGCAGTAAACCGATATCTACAAGGTACCACCTTGTTTTGGTTGTTCATATTCCCAATCACTCAGTGCTAGGATTTCTAGGGTTCAGTATAAAGGCACAAAAAGGGGGGGAAAGTGATATTGAACAGGGACAGATTGTTGTGGGTATCAAAATCTGTTCATTTTTCTTGTACACAGAAGGACTGCCTTGGAATGAGAAACTCCCTGCAGAGAAAGCAGTACAGAGAAGTACCGTATTGGTCTGAGTACAAGACTCACTTTTTTCTCCTAATTTACGTTTTTTAAACTAGGGGTGCGTCTTATAATCAGGCCATTGAAATTTAATGCCAGTGATTTAATTACATTTTTTTAATAGCACCAAACTTTAAGGGTGCGTCTTATAATCAGGTGTGTCTTATACTCGGGACAATACGGTATTTAACATACCGGTACTTCAAATGTTCCGAGCTCTTCATGAACGTGTAATCATGGTGACCCTTCTTAACCGTTAACCATGTTTAAATCGCCTGTAATTTGTGGTGGTTCTCTGTTTTTATAGAGCACTTCACACAGTAATAGTTACCTTGCATTGTGAGCTTCCAACATTAAAAATTTGTGTGTGTGTGTTGTTGTTGTTTCTAACCATGGTGAGCATTGATGCTGCAGCTTTGGTGCCCTGTAAAGGAAAGGGCCAGGACATGGGCTGAATGGATGCACCCCGTTTGCTCGAGCTCCTCTCTGCCTCTATACAGCCTGCCCTCATCGACCTGCCCATGGAGCAGAAGTGGGTGCTTTTCGGCTATACACAGGTAGCAGAATCCCTGTGGAGCGAAAGAGTGCTGCTGATGTGCAGAATGGCTACTTCACATTGTTGTTGGCACTTCTGGTTCAACAGCGAACCACCAGGCAAAGGGCCAAATTAGCTGTGATGTGGGTGTTCTGTGCTAGGAACTCTAAATCTTGTTTTCCAGAAGCAGCCACAGGGAATCTGTATCATGGCCATGGTATTGGGGAAGGATGGCCCCAATCCAACCCAACCCCCTCATTGCTATTGGACATAGAGGGTCTTTGTCTCTAATAGTAACTCCATGCATGTGTGTGATGTTGTTTCAGGGAATTCTTATGGAGTCACTGGGTTGACCCCCTCCCTCCATACTATGGCTCCAATTCAGATCTGACCTGCACGCGCAACTGTTTCTTGAAAAAAGAAAAAGATGTCGGGAGTACTAATCATGGAGTTCTCGCATCATGTCTAGTTTGACCCTGACTGTGGTGCTGGAGAAGACTCCTGAGAGTCCCTTGGACTGCTAGGAGATCAAATCAGTCAATCCTAAATGAAATCAACCCTGACTGTTCCCTGGAAGGACAGGTACTGAGGCTGAAGCTCAAATATTTTGGCCACCTAATGCGAAGAGAGGACTCTCTGGAGAAGACTCTGATGCTGGGAAAGATTGAAGGCAAAAGGAGAAGGGGAAGGCAAAGGATGAGATGGTTAGACAGCATCACCGATGCAACGAACATGAAAATGAACGAACTGAGGAAGATAGTGGAGGACAGGAAGGCCTGGCGGGATATGGTTCATGGGATCACGAAGGGTCAGACACGACTTAACGACTGAACAACAACAATGCAGAAAGTGAGAGAGCTCCAATTTTACATATGCCCTGAATCTCTACTCAAGGCTCTGTGTATGGAGATTGTCTTAATTGTGAACTTGTGCAAGTCCCATAATTGCATCAGCAACGCAATCCAAAGTTAGAGGAAGGAGCCTGGCTGCTGGAGGTTTTGATGCTGGAGGTTTTGATGAAACGGTGGTGTTAGGAATTGGGAATCTGGAGTGAATGGTCCTGATATGTATGTGCAGTATTGGTCACTATTGGTCATGTTTTGGAGTGGCAAGTTTCATGATGATGTCAGACTTCATGCTTTGTTCTCTCTCTTATAAATCTAGCAAATTGCATCTTCCCCCTCCCCTGTTTAAATATGAGCTGTATGTGTTTGGTCATTATAGTAACACTCTGGGCTTAGCTAGGCCTGATGAGGAGGTCTGCAATTAGAATTCTTGCTATATTTTCCCTCTTTTAAAAAGCAGCTGCAAGTCATGGATGATTAAAATGCACTACTGCCAGTCATGTATTCAAATGTTGTATAGAAGGTATCTGGGTAATTGTGTACGACACTTGTACTATTTGTTTTGATTTATGTTGTTTAAAATGCAAGCACTAAGAGAAGAGCTGTCTGGAGAAGAGACTTTGCAGTGAAAGGAGAAGATTGCTGGACCTTCTCTTGGCAATTAATGCCCATTAGCAGATTTTATTTGCAATTGCGTCCATGTACTGTAAATGGGTGGTAGCTGTTACTGTGAATAATGCACTTAAGACTTCTATTGAATGGTATAGGCTCTCACTAGAAAACGGCATATAAAAAGATGGTTTCATATGATGTTTGTGTACTATTTGTGCTTGTGTGTTTTAGGCATTTGTGCTTTTCTTCCATTTGCAGCTGCTGTTCCTTGCATTCTGTGGCAGATCTGGATTGGGTTCATCATGACATGGGTGGTGGTGGGGCTACCCTTTGCCCCATACCAATTCCCTGACTTTGATAGCCTTCTGAGATTCACCCCGGGGGAGGGGGAACGGACATATGGCACAAATTATGCCCATAAACTTTCTTCTCTGTGAATAATAGCAACATGGGGATGATGTGGCTTGGGGCCATAATGGGGGGGGGGTGAGGAGGGGAGATAAGCCTCCCTCTGTGCCATGGCTTTGATTCAGATTTCTCTCTGAAATCAGATCTGCTCAGATCTCTAGTCTGTCTAGCTCAATATTGTCCACTCTGACTGGCAATGGCTTCCTAGCTGTACCTGAACTTGCTGGCTGGGATTGAACTTGGCCTCTTGGCATGCAGAACATGTGTCCTACCCCTGAGAGATGGTCCCTCCTTGTTCATTATTTCTGCCTACTTACCCCTGTGCTTGTACAGCTCTACTGTCCCAGTTGGAACTCTGAATGCACACACGTACAGCCCAGTCCTAACCAACTTTCCAGCATCGGTGTAGCCGTGCCAACAGGGCGCACACTGCATTATGCAGTTCGGGGCTATCATAGAGGCCTGTTCAAGGTGAGGGAACATTTGTTCCCTTACCTTGGGGCTGCGTTGTGGCTGCACCAGTGCTGGAAAGTCAGTTAGGATTGCGCTGTTATTGACTACACTTGGCCCGGCTTACCCTTGACTTCTGCTCCAAGGTCTAAAGGGAGGGAAACTGAATTTCCTTCTTTCCTAAGACCTGCCTTTCAGCTCAACAAGGCTCAGGAACTGTATTTATTTATTTATTTATTTATTTAAAGAATTTATATCCCGCCTTTCTCCCAGCGAGGGCACTCAAGGCGGCTTACAGCATTAAAATACATATACATTAAATCAGGGAATCAAAAGTCAGGGAATCAAAAGTTGCAGCTGGGAGTTGGTGGGGGTGGTGACTGATGGAGCACAGATCGGTCCCTCTACTCAGACTTCAGCTCTCTCTTTTGCATGCTGCATTTCTCTCTTCCTGAAATTCTCCAGGTTTGTTTGTTTGTTTGTTTATTTATTTACAGTATTTCTATCCCGCCTTTCTCCCCGAAGGGACCCAAGGCGGCTTACAACAGGGAAAAAAAAATACATACAAAAGACGCAGTATAAAAAATATCACATTTTAAAACAGTAAAAACAGTTAATGAAAATTAATAAAAACAGTGTCTAAAAACAATTTAAAAGATCATGGCTTCAATCAGAGCAGGAGCATAAAAACAGCAGGACCCCCACCTGTACCATCGATGTTAAAAAAGGCAGGGGCTCAGAAGGCTTCTTTGAACAAGAAGGTTTTTAGGCCTCGCTGGAAAGTGTCCAAGGAGGCTCTTGGTTTACTTCAGTTGGGCTTACTTAGCCCAACTCAATCAAATACTTGGAATGCGGATGCACAAATTCTAATAAACTGAAGCCAGCTCTCTGGCAGAGATGACGTCCAGGCTTCTGTGACATCAAAGCAATCTCGCCAGTAGCTAGGGAAGGTGTATAGAATGGGTAGTAGCAGTCGTTGTGTGTTTGCCTCTGGTTTTGTTGTTGATGTTTCTACTATGTTTGTGTTTACAAACTGGCCAAATAGCTATTTTCAAGTAACTTACTGTTGTGTGCTATAACATTATACTGTGATGTTAATGGCATATGCCTTAAAATGTAATCTGCAGAGGGCTTGGGGCAGTGGTTCCCAACCTGGGAGGCGTGGCTCACAGGGGAGCCACGGAAGCCAGCCAGGGGAGCCGTGGAGTGCTATGGAATCCTCTTGGAAAACAGTGCAATGCCAATTGGTAGGCATCAACATAATGTAATGGGGAGCCAATGGTCAAGGGAGCCACAGGTTGAAAACATTTGGGAAACACTGGCTTGGGGGATTGAAAGTTGGCTGTAGGACAGGGAACTCATAATGCAATAGTTGACTTCATTGGTGGCCTCCAGAGGGCAGCAGAAGATTCCTCAAGTGTACATAGAATATGCACATGTATAGCCTCATGGCAATCTGTTTGCCTGCCTGCTTTTATGCAATAATAAGAACCAAGAGGAGGAGGAGGAACTGGAATCTACAAACCTGTTCCAGGTGCAAGTGTGCATTGGTGAGGTCCCTCCTCAAATGCCATAGTGCTAGTAACTCCTCCAGAGTTGATGCTGATGCTTAGGAATTTGAAATGCTTGTTCAGACGTTGCTGTCGAGAGCCTCGGTTATATGGCTTTGTCAGTGTAGCAGGAGATGAAAGGCAGGACTCTTTCTCTCCCCCCCCCCTCATGTGTTGCTCTGCACTATAGGTATATACAATCAGAGGCTTCAGGGGGGGCGTGGGTCCCAGGGCGTATGGCCCCCCAGCTCCAGGGGGGTAGCAAGGGGTCCGGTTTTATAATACAGTATGTACTTTTCCAGAATTCTGCACCAAGAGCAACAGACTTCCAGGACCTACGGTATATAAATCTATATGTGAACTTTCTGCATTTTTTGGCATAATAAGTAGTTTTGCTCTGCTAGTAATTGGGAAGAACAAGTTTCTATTAAGAATGGTTCCCCTAAGCACTGGGAATTTATTCTGGCTACCTAGAAGATGAGCCCGAATAAGGTGCTAAATACATGGTTTTGTCTCGTGCTCATATATAAAACATGTCTGTCAAGCAAGGCAAAGTCTCCACCCCATTCACAATTCATCCTGTTTTAAGGAATACTTGATCCTGCCTATGTCATGTATTTTATGTGAGATCTGAAAACTGAATGTGAATCAGCACAGTACAGGTGGGCCCCCACATCCGCTGGGGATATGTTCCAGGCCCCTCCGTGGATACTTGAAACCGTGGATAAGAGCGAACACCCCCTCCATGGTTTCCTGAGGGGCCCCCACCTGCCTCCCCTGCAGGCAGGCATGCTTTCCCCCCCCCCCAGCTCTTGTTTTTCTTTCAGCAAGCTTTGTTTCTTCCTTAAAACAAACAGAGAAGCAGCCTCCATTGCAGGCAAGTAGAGCAAGACTAAGTCCTAGAGAGCCTCTGCAAGGTTTCTCTTAACCTAGCAGAGCCTCTCTAGGACTTAGTCTCGTTCTACTTGCCTGCAATAAGCAGCCAGAGGCTGCTTCTCCTGTTTCTTTAAGGAAGAAATGAAGCTTACTGGGGAAAAAAGTAAAAGCCTGGGGGGGGGGGGTCCCCACGATCCGTGGATAACTGAAACCGTGGTTAGCGAATCAGTGGATATGGGGACCCACCTGTACTTTGAAAACCTGGAGTTATGTGGGGAACAGGATTGCTTGATTCCTACCTTGCTGGTCCTGGGAGCTTGACTGCACCAGACAATTGGCTTTTCCTGGTGACCATAGTCTGGAAGTGCAATGGTGACCCCACCGAACAATGACGCTTAACCGTCCTGCGCTAAAGTTAGTCTGGGCCCTTATGAATAAAAATAATAACCTGCTCCAGCAAGTTGCACTATCATGCCACTAGAGGGGGATGTGGGTTTTTCTTTCTCTCTTGAGTTGTTCTGAAGCCAAAAGTGATGGTTTCAGTGTTGATGTTAGACCTGCTATGCTCCTTGTCTGAAAAGATACGTTCGTCAATAAGCCAGGCACTTTCCTCCTGACCCTTTAGGGATCTTAGGTTTCCTCTCTTGGTATATTTGGAGGTTACATAGTGGCAACCTGTCTGGTCTTTCCTGTAAGCTGCTGGGATACAGAATAAGAAATGCATACCAGTAATCTTGTGATGTCAGCGATTGTGGGCAAGCTCCTTGCTGAGAGCAATTGTCTCTCAGCAGAGAGCTTTTATGTATAAGCATCTTTGCATTGATTGGAAGCAGCAGGATGATGACTGCTTTGTGTTTAAAACAAAAATCAATGGAGTATGACAGAAAAGAGCCTTCAGTGCAGCTTTAAATGGACTTGACAAGATGTTGCTCTGAGGGATGGAAGAGACCAGGGCATGTTGTTTGCTACAGGAAGCGGAGGCACCACAGTCAAGGTCTGAAGCCAAGCCGTAAATCTTCTTTTGCACTCTCCACCACTCAGGAGTGGGACGCTTCATTTGGGTTCATTTTCTTGGAAGACAGCAATGTAGACGTCGGTCGCTTTGTAACGAATGGCTGTGACAAAATGTACAGGTTGAGCAGGTAGCAATCAAGCAAATAGGCAACTGCAGCACCCTTGAACCACCACAACTGTGCCTGTGCCAGTCAACTCTAAAAACCTGGAATTGTTTTCTAGTTCTCAGGCCAAATTCAGGCTGATCAGCTCAGCTAGCATGCTTGCTTCCAGGCAGAGAACCGATCTCTGACATTAGCCTGGCATTTGCTTGCATGACCTGTTTCCTGCTCCACTATCATTTCCTTCACTGTCCTCCTTTACTGGTGAGGTTGAGGGAAAGCCTGGTCAACTTCCTTGATGCCAAGTTCTTCCTTGCCCCTGAAATTGACAAGGGCAGAAGAGTGCTTTGTTGATTTAGGGCAGTGTTTCCCAAACGTTTTTGACCCGCGTCTCCCCATTACATTATGTAGATGCCTGCCAGTTGGCATTGCACTGTATTCTGAGAGGATTCTGTGGCACTCTGCGGCTCCCCTGGCTGGTTTCCACGGCTCCCCTGTTTGGGAACCACTGATTTAGGGGATGCTTTTGATGATGTGTCTAGATGCCCCCTGTGGGGGTGTGTGTGGAGGATGACAATGCACAATTGTAAAATTGACACAGATTCATCCTGGCCTTGTCAGTTTCATGGGAGCCAGATGAATCTGACCGAACACAGGCTAGAGCCCATTTCAGGGCCTACTCCCTGGCGGTGAAGGCAGTGAAGAAGGCGTTTTTCTCTGCCACCATTGCGTCTGCGAGAAGCTGACCAGCGGAGCTCTTTTGAGTTGTCCGGGATCTGTTCCACTCAGCTCCTGTAGTGAGTGAGCTGGAGTGTTCGACGGACCGCTGTAAGGAGATCGCACAGCACTTCGCAGATAAAATCGCTCAGATTTGCCACAACTTGGACTCTGGTTTAACAGTTCCAGAAGTTGTCCCTACGGCATCTGTCAATTCCATCATTATGGATTCTTTTCACCTTATACAACCTGAGGATGTGGATAGGGTCCTTTGTAGTGTGAGATCGTCTTCCTGCCCGCTTGACCCTTGCCCAGCTTGGCTAATACTATCTGCACGGGTTGGGCTGGCTGATTGGGTGGAACCTATTGTGAATTCATCTTTGCGGGAGGGAGTGATGCCTAGCATCTTGAAGACCGCAATTGTGTGTCCCCTCCTGAATAAACCATCTTTGGATTCCTCCAATTTAAATAACTATCGGCCAGTTTCTAATCTGCCTTTTTTGGATAAGGTGATTGAGCGGGTGGTGGCGTCTCAGCTCCAGGGGATACTAGATGAAATGGAGTATCTGGACCCTTTTCAGTCTGGCTTCAGGCGGGGCTTTGGGACGGAGACAGCCTTGGTCGCCCTGCTGGATGATCTTCGCCGAGGACTGGACAGGGGGAGTGCATCCCTGCTGGTCCTTTTGGACCTCTCAGCGGCTTTTGATACCATCGACCATGGTATCCTTCTGGGCCGACTGGCCGAGTTGGGACTAGGGGGCACTGCGTTGCAGTGGTTCCATTCCTACTTGGCTGACAGGTCCCAGATGGTGATGCTGGGAGACGCCTGTTCGGCGCCCTGCCCTTTACAGTGTGGGGTGCCACAGGGTTCTATTCTGTCTCCCATGCTTTTCAACATCTACATGAAACCATTGGGAGAGATCATCCGGGGGTTTGGAGTTGGGTGTCACCAATATGCTGACGACACCCAGCTCTACCTCTCCTTGCCATCTTGCCCTAGGGAGGCTGTGGAAGTCTTGGAGGGGTCTGGATGAAGGCTAATAGGTTGAGATTGAATCCAGAAAAGACAGAGGTCCTACTGGTCAGGAAAGCTTTGATGCGGGTACTGAGTTACCTGCCCGTTCTGAATGGGTTGCATTCCCTCTGCAGGAACAGGTGCGCAGCTTGGGAGTACTTCTGGATTCACAGCTCTCCCTGGAAAGCCAGGTGGCAGCTGTGGCCAGGGGTGTGTTTGCCCAGCTTCGGCTGGTGCGCTAGCTGCAGCCATACTTGAGTCGATTGGACCTGACCACGGTGGTCCATGCCTTAGTGACTTCAAGACTGGATTAGTGTAACGCGCTCTACGTGGGGCTGCCCTTGAAGACGGTTCGGAAGCTGCAATTAGTGCAGAATGCGGTGGCCTGGGTGGTCACTGGAGCTAGAACTGCTGCTTCAGCGGCTGCACTGGCTGCCCATTCGTTTCCGGGCCCAATTAAAGGTGCTGGTAATAACCTTTAAAGCCCTTCATGGTTTGGGTTCAGATATTTGAGGGACCGCCTTCTCCCATACATTCCGGCCCACTCTCTTAGGTCATCTGAATGGGCTTTCCTGCGGGTACCACCTCTATCGCAAGTTAGGGGAGTGGTAACACATGGGCATGCCTTCTCTGCTGTGGTGCCACAACTGTGGAACTCCCTGCCAGGGGATCTGAGAACCAGGGGATCTGCCAGGGGATCTGAGAGACTGGAGGGCCAAGCGTTCTCACTTTGTGAAAAGTAGGCTCTGACTGTTGTGTTGAGAGTTCTGAAGGGAGAGAATCTACCAGAGTCAGGCAGAGAAAGTTGAAGGGGATTACGGTCTTCCTCCATCCCTTGTTTTTCATAACTTTCCGTGGCCTGTTTAGGGTTGGGCTGCAAGCCCTCTTGCTTCAAAGTAAGACCAGCAAGGGGCCATCGCCCAGTAGTTGAGTTCAGTGCCTGGCAGCTCCTCTTCAAAAGGATCAGGAAAGCTGGTGATGGAAAGACCATGGAGTGCAGCTCCTCATCAGCACAGGCGTTGCTGAGCAAGATAACCAGTGGTCCGAGTCACAGAAGGCAGCCAATTAAGCCCAACAAACCTCTCCTTGAGCTCCGTTTTTATACTTGATTTTCAACTCTGCTCTGGTGCTATTAAAGCTCAAGCAGGGCTGTTGAAATCCAATACATATGTCAAAGGGCTCCTCTACTCTTCTCTGTCAACCATTAAAAACACAAAGATAACTTCCCCCTTTTTTTGCCTCTATTTAAATGTCAGTTTGCTATTTTTAGAAACCTGTACAATGATCTTCCCATAAACCTTTTAACTTGTTTTATTATTTAAACAAAATCAAGCATCCTTTCACTAGAGAACCACAAAGGTGATGGTTTCCCTAGCAACATAATTTTGCTTCCAGTTCAATAGAACACAGTTTTATGAGTTCACTGCGCATTTCAGCCAATCGACGCTCTGGAAAGGCATCATGTTCTCCTTCAGAGCACTATTAAACCTCTGTTGTCAAGGTCCCTCTGAGATTAAATGAACCTTTCATGGATTGATTTCTTGTTCGTTCTTCTGAAGGCATTGAAGCTCAGTCTGGCCTTCCTCCAAAAGGGACAGATGTGTCATATAAGCTGCTGCTGCATTTGTCTTTCTGGACTTCTTAACATTTGGAAGAAAGGCAAACCTTTCGATGAACATGCAAGTTATTTTTTTAGACATAATTTCAAAAGCTACAAATAGGGCAAAGAAGTTTGAATTTCACAGCCTGTTCTGATTTATTTTACGTGCAGTATTTACTACCCTTCTACCCCACTTGGTTCTCACAAGCACTTGCAGCTGTTGGCATAAATCTCCCAGGTACAGTAGCTTCCCATCCAGGCAGCTTGCAGGACTCAACCGGCTTTAGCTTTGTTAGCTAGAGCTGTGTCATGGGTTGCAAGCCATAGGCAACCTCCTGGCTTTAGAAGTAGGTTTTCTCTGTGCCAGGTGCAAGGAAATGACAACAGGTTATCTTGTTGGCTGTGTGCTCTCGGAGGCATCTGGTAGGACAGGAAGCTGGACTAGATGGGTCTTTGGCCTGATCCAGCAAGGCTCTTCTTATGTTCTTATCATGGTGGCATCAAGAAGTCTATTTCTACCCATCCAAGTAGGCATGTATTTATTGGAATGTATTTTAGGTTGGGAACCCTTTTTGGGATAAGGAATGTTTGTCTGTTTACTTATTTAGCTATGTAAATGGCTTTGTGAACATTTTTGTTAAAAAGTGATAGTAATAGTACAAATAGTACTTAGTACTTAGTACTTAGTAATACAATAGTTAGTAATAGTACTAAAGACATGTATATAATCGCTTTTTGACAAAAATGTTCACAAAACAGTTTACATTTATTTATTTTATTAAAAAAATTATACCCTGCCTTATCCTATGCCGAAGGCAAATGCCCAAGGTGGCTTACAACAAAAATTAAAATACATAATTTAAAATAATACATAAAATAAGTTTAAACAATTCATAACTAAATTTAAAAACAATAAAATCCACTGGGGGGGGGCGACGGTATGGAGCAGAGAAGCAGCATGGCAGAGCATCTTGAGATACAGGAGGCAGACCGCAACCCATCACCCAAATGCTAGACGTAACAAAAATGTTTTGAGCCCTTGCCAAAATGTCATGAGGGAGGGGGTGATTCTCTGATCCCCTGGCAGGGAGTTCCACAGTTGTGGTGCCACAGCAGAGAAGGCTAAACGAGTAATAGTACTTAGTAATATGGCAACCAGAACTGCATCATATTGCATTATCTTGAAAGGGCAACGAAAAAGGTCAAGAGGTTGGGGGTATCTTTCCTGCAGAGCAAAAACAGTTGGTGTCAGCCATGTGACCTTGAAAAGAGCCTTTCCACAAATAGGCCGCCCCCATCCAGAAGACCCTCTCTCTGGTCATCATCAGTCACCTTGCTGTGGAGAAGGATTCCATGGTGAAGATTTTAAGGAGTAGGCCGTTCTGTATGGGGGCAGGTGGTCTCAAGCTGTTTATGGCATCATTATTTTGTCTGTTCATGGTACTTAATTGTACTGGCTGGACATGGGTTTTGGCTCATAAGCTTTTGAATAAAAGGTGGGCGGGTGAGTGAATGTAGTAGGAGCAAATGAGCAATGGGTGGGTCCTGACGGTCTATATCCCTGGACTTGGCTGAGCTCTGTGTCAGTGACCAGGTCACTGCTTGGAAGCAGGGTCAAGACCTGGGTCAAGACCAAGCCAGGGACAGACTGTCCCCAAACCAGTTTCAGGTTTCTGTACCCAAACCAGAAACCCCAAACCAAAGCCAGACTGAAATGGGTCAAGGCAGTCGGCCTCATTGAGGAGCCCTGAGAGTTGAGTCACCACCATGTGCTTGATCACTTTGCCCAAAATGGAAGTTTGGAGGCTGGTAATTATTTAGTATGGTGTGATCAAGAGATGGTTTCTTAAGCAGAGGACATGCCACTGCTTACTCGAGGCATGGTGAAATAGCACCCTCTGCAAGAGATGAATCAATTCCCTTTCTTCTACCCCCCCCCCACTCTGTCAGTCCCAGTCTGGCAGGTTTTATAAGCCAGGTTGGGCAAGAGTCGAGCATGCAAGTTGATGACTTCCTCCCACTACCAAGGATCCTGTCCATATCCTCAGGCTGCACAAGCTGAAAAAAAAACCCAAAATATAGGACAGGCAGACACTGGAGGTACCTCAATTGGAACTGACAAAGCGGCATCCAAGTATTGCCGCTTGTGAGCGATGGACAGGTGCAGGAAACATGCAAGGGGTCTGTTGGGCTCTTTCTAGGCCCGTGATGGCGAACCTATGACACGCATGTCACAGGTGACACGTGAGGTCATTTTGGGTGACACGCCAGCGTTTTCCCCAGTGCCCCGACACACCTTATATTTTTGCAAAAGTGTTACAGGCTTGTCTTAAACATTTAGGGCAGAGATTTTGGCAGACCTCTTTCAAATTATTATCTAGTAAAACTCAGCAACCAAAAAGTCACTAATGGATGTTAAATAAAATGCAATGTGTTCTATAGTTGTTTTCAGTTCAGTTCAATTCAAAATTACTATTAAAAGTAGCAATAGTCAAAGTACTATTAAAAGTTATTGGGGGGGGGGGGGCGACACACCAGCCGAGTCAAGTTAGGTATTTTCAAAATCGTTGACACACCAAGTCCAAATGGTTTGCCATCACTGTTCTAGGCTTTCCTGGAATGAGTTGGCAGCTTGGAGCTGTCCAGGGTGCTGTAATTGCATCTTTACCTTCCAGATCAGTCCCCACCTTCTACCCCATAGGCTCCCAATTATTGGACAGAATGAGGTTGGCCCAAGATGTCTTGACCGTCATGTCGGCGGGCATAATCTGCATGCATGTGAAGTGAGGGTTCTAGCATTTTCAGCAATGTCTCAAAAGACTCTGGGAGATGATGTGCTGCACCCATTCCCTATATAGTACAGGTAGGTGCTGTCCCTAAATTGCCTGAAGCCACTGCATGGCCATCTTTTGTGACTGGGCAAGACCTGAAGGAGAGGCAAATGCTGTGATCTGAAAAAGTATAGTACCCCCTCTCCACTTCCTTTTGTGCAAGGTACCTGTGTTTGAAGAGGCTTGTGTGTGGAGGTGGGGAAGAAACCAAGTTTCTACGAAATGTACTTGCCATCTGTTTTCCTCTTCTGCCCAGCAAGCAGCTAATCAGTTAATGAATCTCTTGTTGTGAGACTGAGAGCAGCATTATTCTGCCCACAAAGAGTGCAAGGCACTGTGGCATTTTTTTTTTACATTTTAGAACATTTTGTTCCCTGTGTGTAGTAATGACACTGAAAACGGCACTTGTGTGACTCCTTAGGTTTAGTACCTCACTAGGCAGAAATAGTGCTGAACCTGAGGATTTAAAGGACCATTAGATGAAATAAGTGGTTGAAGTTGGGCAAATTAGGCATTTGTGTTCCGTTCTACCTGTTGGGTGTACCACAGGGGATGAAATGCTTTCTCTTCTGCTATGAGCCTTTAACATTATCTTTTCATTGTAACTCTGTTGGGCTCTGCTTACAGGAACAAGACTTTGTTCAAGAAGGTACACAATACCTATGATGTGTGCCTTGGAGTTTACACTGGGCAGGAAATTACTGGTACACCTTTGCAATGGAAAACTTTCATAAATAATAATTTGCTCTTCTTCCCATCAGTTGGATTTTGTCAGCCAACTAATTCCTCAAGTACGGAAAGAGGAAGGGCTAATAATTCAATCACAGCAGGGTGTCCAGGTGTCCTACAATACCAGGTCACTGAAGCAGAGTTACTTATAAGCAGGCGAAACAAGTTAGGCTGGTTTCTCTGTCTCTTTGACGAACATTCCTTTGATTATTGTTGCATGTTTACAGACCTACAAACTTCCTCCTTTCCCTGGAACAGTAAAGAGAAGGGGAGAAAAATTGCCACTCCCAGTTCTTAAACCTTAGGGCTATAGGACTTTTCTTTCTTCCGTCTGGAGGCTTTGAATTGGCAGCTCCAAAGAAAACACCGTTTAAGAACCTGCCATGGAAGTGAGGCCCTGGAATCCTTGGAGAGTTGATAGCATTCATCAAATCTACTATCTATAAGTGGAAAAAAGAACTACTTAGGAGTAGCTTTTGTGTTTTGTGTGTGATGGTTTGTTACTGACTAGACCTCGTGTCTTTACTGTGCCTTGGAAGGGATCCTAGGTAAGTAATTTGCTCCAAATGTCCCTTCCCTAATTGTGATATGCAGTGAATGTGACTTTGTGTACGCTTTTTTTGGGGTAACTTCTTAAATTGCAGGCAGATTTTGAGTTGCAAGGGGTTTCTGTGCTCTGCTACATAAGAGAACCTACTCTTGGGACATATTCAGACAAGTGATTGCTATGAAATCCGCACTGATAGTCATAGATGCTGCTAGTGATCTGTCAGCCCTGTTTTCTCCGAAGAATCTTGTAGCTTGTTAAGACTTCTGTAAAATAGATTGTAATCCAATGTTGTCACTTTTTCCTGACCATTGTTCCTTTTCTGTTATCAGAGTGTTTTACTTAAAACAATGGAGGTGAATTGGCGCCATTGCATCCATATGCCCATTCTCACATGAACTTTGCTAATTTTACTTGCATGATCTCCTCCCTGGTCCTCTTCCTCTCCTTTGGACCAGAGGTAGAGGCAGAAGGAACATTGTCGTTCTTCCTTGTGGTGACTCTTTTTAGTTTGTTCAGGGAGGACTCGGACTCAAAATCGTAAGATGGTGTGGATGGTAGTTCTGGACTCTCTTTATAAAATAATTGAATTAATCATCCTTAACAAAAAGTTACAACATGTGCTGGGTGTTGTCGTCCCCCCTGCATCTTCCCTCCCCTTTTATTCTTGTGCTTCTTGCCTTCCCTTCCCCCTCCTCTAGTCAGTTCCAAACACTGCCTCTTCCGCTGTTGACTGGGGAAAATTCTCCAAGGAGAAGCTAATATATACATGAAGTTGGTAAGGTATTTTTGGGTGACGCCATCTTGCATCAGAACACAAACAATGTATTGGAGAAATCAATTATGTTTCATGAGTGTTCAGCAACCTTGACAGGAAGGCTTAAAAACTCTGTCCTGTTGAGGATGTTACTAGTGGATGTGCCACTTATGATGTTTGCGTTTGGAGGTTATACTGGGAGCACACAAGGCAACACGTTTCCCCCTTGACTGACTTTGATGCAGAGCTCCCACCCAGTGGAGCTGTTTAAGGGACAACCAGTTACTTCTAGAGATCAATCCCTGAACTTGCTTCTGCCCCCAGTTTGTCTCAATGGGGAGAAAGAGGAGATCAAGAGCAGCCCAACACCTCGATTTTTGCCTGGTTTGCCCCACACTCTGATCACCCTCCCCCCTTCTCGGTGGCCAGGCTTCATACTAAAGTTGATGCCTGCTTTGTTTATAATTCAGAGACTTACCTCTTGCCTTTCCATTCAGAGAGTGTCTGCAGCAGCTAGCATCCATAAAAGTAACAACAAAAGAACGAAAGAGGGGAGAGAGCCAATGATAAACCAGACAGTCCCAAGGCTTGCATAAAAGGAACCTTTTTAGAAGCTGGGAGTTCTACATTCTGGGGGCTGCATCAGAGAAGGGCCCTCCCCTCTTGAATGTCCCCACCATCCTGCCTCAGAAAGGGGTGGCACGCAAAGGAGGGTTTCTTTGGTGGCCAGGGAGGTCATTCAGGGGTAAAGGCGGAAGCACACCGGGCGCGTTCTGTGTACGTGCAGCCCGTTGCGGCTGGCTGCGGCTGCGTTCTTTGGGTGGGACTTGCCTCCGGCCGGAATGCCAAGGGCCGCCGGGAGCTGCTGGCGTTTGCGTTGATGCTTCCTTTGGAGAATTATCAACTTTTGCTGCGTTTGTTGCGGCGCACGCAGAACGCCACACAGAACGCGCCTGGTGTACTTCAGCCTTCACTCTGTCTTAGATCTCTCTCTCTCTCTCTCTCTCTCTCTCTCTCTCTCTCTCTCTCTCTCTCTCTCTCTCTCTCTCTCTCTCTCTCTCTCTCTCTCAGAACTTGAAGACATTGTTCTTTCCTTTAGGAGTGAAACCAGACAGCCATTTAACATATCATGACTCTGTAGTGCTTCCAGACGATTAGGTAGCCATCACTACAATAGAGCAGAGGTTATCAAAGTTTGATAATCAAGCAGTTGTCCTCAAGCTTGTCAAGAAGGGAGATGATGGCACGCTGCCATAGGTATAACTGAGACCTGCCAACTTGTCCACTTTGAGGGAAGACTGTTAGTTTTAGCGCTAATCTCAGCCTCTTCTGTTTGGAAATCAGATTTGGATTTACCTTTGTTTGGGAGCACTTTCATTTTCACTGAAGGCTTTTTCCTTCGCTGCTGTCATTTTCCTTCAGTGGTGTGGATTCTGTTTAGGGAACTTGTAAGAACATAAGAAGAGCCCTGCTGGATCAGGCCAAAGGCCCATCTGGTCCAGCTTCCTGTATCTCACAGTAGCCCACCAGATGCCCCTGGGAGCATACAAGGCAACAAGTTACCTGTATCCTGTCGCCACTCCCTTGCATCTGGCATTCAGAGATAGGCTCTCTCTAAAACCCAGAGGTTGCATACTACATGGCTTGTAAGCTGTGATGGACTTTTCCTTTATAAATCTGTCCAATCCCCTTTTAAAGACATGTAGGCCTGGTGTCATCACAATGTCTAGTGGCAAGGAGTCCCACAGATTAATTACACGCTGAGTAAAGAAATATTTCCTTTTGTCTGTTCTAACTCTCCCACTAAGTAAATTTTAGTGAATGCCCCCTGGTTCCGGTATTGTGCGAGAGGCAAAAGTACTTCCCTCTATCCATCCCATGCATAATTTTATATGTCTTAGTTAGCCTTACCAGCGTCCCGAAATCAAGACTGGCTTCGGCCTAGTCCAGGCTCGAGCAGCTCCCAAGGATGCACTGCGTCTGTCCAATGGGCTTTCTGCTTCTGGAACTTCCGGTCGACGACGTGACCAAAGCTGGAACCCCGTTGGACAGATGCAGTGCATCCTTGGGAGCTGCTCAGGCCTGGTCTAGGCCAAAGCCAGCCTCATTTCCGGGATGCTGGTAAGGCTAGTCTTAGTCCTATTCTCCCCCCCCCCTCAGGTGCCTTCTTTCTAGATGAAGAACCCGAATACTATAACCTTTCCTCATAAGTAGGCTTGCCATATTTTCATGACCTTCAACCGGGACAACCCCCCCATTAAATAATTAAATGAAAAATTAATAAATAATTAATTAAAAAACATAGAAAAATACAAGCACGTCCACAATTTCTATTTATTTATTTATTTTAAAATATAGGGGGCGCGAAGCGTGCCCGCATTATTTATTTATTTATTTAAAATAATTAGAGGATTTTAATGTTCAAAAATAAAGGGGGCGCAAAGTGCGACCGCATTTTTAATTATTCATTTATTTAAGTTAAATAATTAATTAAATTTACTTACGCCACCATCATTGGCAGTGCTGATCCGGCAGTCCTGCTGCTGAGATCCGTGCTGCTGCTGCATCCTCGTCGCACTGCTGATCCGGAGAGAGACTGCCCGAGGCAGGTTCGCGCGGGTACGGGCAGTCTCTGGATCGCTCGCTGTCTCACTGGCTCGGAGCCGGTGAGACAGCGAGCGATCTCTGGAGATAGACAGCCCGGGGCCGGCTCACGCAGGCCTGTGCAGTCTCTGGAGCGCGAGCCGGCCCTGGGCAGTCTCTCGTTCACCCGCTGTCTCAGCGGGCGAACGGCCTACTCACCTGCTCGCTCTCCGCAATGTTTAAAATAAAGTTACTTACCCGGGCGCTGGCATGTTGGCTCGCGAAATCTCATGAGAGCCAAGATGTCGGCGCCCAAATCCCGTGAGGGCATGATGCCCTCATGGGAGTTGGGCGCCGACATCTTTGCTCTCGTGAGATTTTGCAAGCCAACATGCCAGTGCCCGGGTAAGTAACTCTATTTTAAACATGGTGGCGGCGGCCATCCAGGATCGCACCCATACCTCCCGGGATGCTGGGATCCGAGCCCGAAATTCGGGATCGTCCCGGGCATTCTGGGACGTATGGCAAGCGTACTCATAAGGGAGGTGTCTCAGCCCACTAATACGTTTGGTCGCTCTCTTCTGCACCTTTTCTAGTTTCACTGTATCCTTGTAGCATTGGGTACATTTTGGCCTACTTCTTCCTACTTATCATGCAACTTTGATTAAAGTACATGCCCTGAAGGGAGACAAATAATTGTAGGTCAAGGGGGAGCCAGATCTTCAAGATGCCCTGTTTTTTGTCGGAGCGCACGATCTACAGATGGGAAGCCCTGTGCCTGTTAAATGGATGGGTTGATTACACTGAAAACTCTTGTTGGCAGCGCTTTTTAGCTCCCTGGAGTAATGGAGGTCAGGCAGGTTGCCAAGGAAACGCACTCAACCTTGAGAGGAAAGGTTTTTTAGAGCGCCATCACCTGCAGTCAGTTTGATGGAGCAGCGGTTGGAGCAGGGCTTTGAAAGGGAGCTGCTGGCCAGTGTCTGAACGTGGTAAATCACCACATGCAGGATTTAAGTGGTAGGGCCTGATGGAACAGAGTTGGCAAGACGGGGGAAAAAACCCACAGGGAATAGAAAGCTCTGGAGGTTTTTCCTGGGGGAGAGGGAAGGAGAGCCTCCTCCTCTTAGAAGATAACCCATTTTATTTTTCTGCCCAAGAGCAGCTTTACAAATAAGCAGGTCTGTGTTCCAGTTCAAAGAAATCTTACAACCCAGTTCTGTACATGCTCAAGAGATAAGTGTGTAGACAGGATTGCAACCTGTCAATTAATCCTATGTGTGTTGATGATTAATTATGACATTTGCATTTGATGGACTTCATCAACAAACATACTTTAAAAAAATCGTATCGCAGCAGACATCCTCTTAGAAGAGGCAGTTTCCATCTCTATCTCACAGAAGGGAATGCATCTTTGAAGGTGGCTCTTCTTAGTCACAAGTATTTATAGAAATATTAACACGTTCTGTAAAATAAATCTGCCATATTAAGGTCACCTTTTGAGTAAATTATTTATACTGTAATTGATTAATCAAACAAGATGACACAATATTGCAGCCTGCTGGGGAGGCCCAGTCTGGATTGGGACCATGGTGGGGCAGAGCGTTGGCCTCCTCTCTCCCAGGCCATATTCCTAGTATGCAGGGGCTCCAACCTGTCTCCTCTTTTACTGAATAAAACAATAAGCACACTACCCCCCCCCCGCCCCAGCATGTGATTGAAGTAACATTCTATCTAGTGTGACCCCGAGTCGTGTGCATTTCTGGTTCCCCTTGCACCTTTACCGGTCCAAGGTGCTGCCGGATAACTGGGAGTTCCTCTAGGTTTGAGAATCCCTCACTGGAATGTATTTCTTGGATTGCTTACAGTTTGGAGCTATTGCTGTAACTTCTAATTTAAGGACCGATCTGAATTCTATAGACATCTGAAGGGAAAAAACAAGGGCTGCATTTTCCTTTTTTGACTAGATGACAGCTGACAAGATGCATCCTGTTAATGATGTATGCCATCTTCATTAGCTCAAACATTGCACCAGTGTGTTGCTATAGCAACAGAAATATTACAATTTTTTTTTTAAAGATATGTGAAAGCAAGAAAAAAAATCAAAAAATGGGGCTTGGAGTCTCCTGTTTGCTGGGGTGCAGCTCACAGCCTGCATTTTGCAAAATGAAGGTGGTGGGGAAAAAAAAAGTTGAGGAAATAAGTGGAGCAAGGGGGTTGTCTGGATAAACTGAATTTCAGAGTGGGTAGCCATGTTAGCCTGTTGAGCAAAGGACAACAGTCTTATGGAACCTGGGGACGAACAGATTGCGTCTTAGGCTTTGATGGGCTCAAGCCGTTTTATCCCATGCATAAAAAGTATTATATTCAGTTGGGTTGTGTTTCTCAGAGACACAAACGTGCACACACACAATTGCAAACAGTGGGGTGGACAGGCCATGAAAGGTAAGAAGCAACAGTAGGTGCTCAGAGTACAGACAGATACGAGCTGAAACAGTGACCCGTTCACAACAGCAGTCATGCTGTCTTGCTAGCCTAACACCTGTAGTGTGAAAAACCAACCAACCCACAGTCCCAATTAAGCCTGAATTGTGTAGAGCGTAAGCAAATGCATGGGGTGGGGGGGGGGGAACTGCTTTGTGTGCTGGGATCCCATGTAGTGGCTGAATGCACAGTTCAGTGGTTCATGAAGATGGAGATGGGGGTAAAAAGTGCAACAAAACAAACGTTTACTGTGGGGAGAATTAACAATAACAGTGAAGGAGAAGTAAAATAAAGCCATTGTTCCTTAGCCATTCTCATACAGCTAGATCAGGGGTGCACAACATGCGGCCCGGGGGCCGCATGTGGCCCCCCCAAAGGTTTTCTGGCTAGAGTGGCAACATCGCTTCTTTGTCGGGCCGCTCTAGCCAAGCACCTCTCATAACTCTGTCGCTTCTGTAACACGGCTGGAAGCTTCGGAATCGTCCGAGGAGCGGACGATTCCGAAGCTTCCAGCTGCATTACAGAAGTGCCGGAGTTGGTGTTGGCACAGCGGTTATGACGTAGATCCCCGGGGAAGTTAGGCTGCTATGATGATGGCGACCTCCTTAGGAAGCAACGTGACTGTGAATTGCTGAAGAAGAAATCCCGGGATTTTGAGGTAAGCATGGGCTCTGGCTGAAAGCCCTGCAGAGGCTCTGGGAGGAGTGAATGAACATCTAAGCTCGCCGAGGTGACCGGCGGCCGATTCTGTGATGCTTCAGCTCTTCTTCAGGCCGTTGGACCCTCACTTCAGGGTGGCCACGTTTTTCCTGTGCTGGTCGGTTATGCATTTGAGAGCTGCAGAACATGCAAGACAGAGTTTGTTAGGAAATACTTTTCCCAACACGGAACCTCCGCGCCATGTAAGGTTTCAGAAGGGAAGGCCCTGATGATGAGGATTGATGGGTATATATACGGTATATACCAGGGGTGGCCAAACTTGCTTCATGTAAGAGCCACATACGATAAACTTCAGATGTTTGAGAGCCACAATATTTAAGAAGCATTAAGAAGCCAACATATTTCCGAGAGCTGCATTTTATATGTTAAAGAGCCACAGGTGGCTCATTATTTATTAATATGTTGCATTTCCGGAGATTTTCTGGCTCATGGACATGCCCTTTGTGACATCACTTCCTGAGGAAGTGACATCATGGTTCCTTGCCACGCCCCCCGTGACACCTATCTGCGGCCCCGAAGAAGTGTAGTCTATTCATTTCGGCCCCTACCCACTGCCAAGTTGTGCACCCCTGAGCTAGATCTTAAACGTAAGTGGTTGCTATAGAGCAGAGGAAGTAAAGGGGGGGGGAGGAAATCCTTAAGAGGAATAGGGGCTGCATAATGGCACGGGTATGGAGGGGGAAAGAAGGACATAGGGACATTGTGCAGGTTTCCCAGAGAGACCTAGGATTAGGAAATTGAGGGTCCTAGGATGGAAGGGAAAGAAGGCAAAAGGCGGAAAGCGGGAAGATGGGTTACTGTGGTTCACACCATGGCAAAAGACATGGACTGGAGAATGGTTCTCTGGAGCCTGAACTAAGAGCTACAGGCAAGGGCCAAGTCCCTCCTTGGCAGGCTGTGAAATCATTTCACCCACTTGTGGTGGGGGAGCCAAACTCTCCCACCAGATGAGCTCTTCCTAACTGGGTACAACAACTACCTCACCGTTGGAGAACTGGGTTTAGACTGTTGTGGTGATACAGGTGCACCCCCTAACTTGGAGGCCTGAGGCTATTCTTAGGCCTCTCCAGAGACTTGTGGAAAAAATAGATTTGTTCCCACACATACAGCACTCAAACAAGTGTGTCATAAGATAGCCGAGAGTTTGTGGGTCTATGGCAAGGCTGCACCGAAGACCAAGATTACCAGTGCATAATCTGCTGGATTGAGTTCGGTGTGTTGCAGGAGTTGAGGGCCAAGTGTGCCAAGACCAGGCAAATCTCCGGATTGAGGGCAAGAGTACAAATGTGGAAAGAGAGAACGCTTCAGAGCAAGCCCCAAAAGCTAGTCCGTAACTGTCGTTGGTTGAGGAAGGAAAGGAAGGTAGGGTACAAAAGCTGGAGCTGCTTTCTCAGGGCGAGGGGGCGTTCTGTGAGGCAGCCCACAAGGATGGCTCTCCCGCTTCGGTGGCGCTTGGGGAGAGAATTGCAAAGCAGTGGTAGAAAGGAGAAGGGGGTTACCAGTCCTGTATGCTGGCGTGGCATGGTGGTCCTTGAATTGCTGCCAGAGTGGAGGTGGCGTAACATAGTACCAGCTGCTCAATGTCGGGCAACAGACCGACAGCAAGGCAGCATGCAGGTGAGGATTGAAGAAGACACGAGGGTCTAGTGACCCAACATTTAATACTCTTAGATTCCTGTTGGTTCTTTTCTGGTCTGAGCTCATCAAGGGGCCTGGCTTAGTTGTTTGATGGTCCTTGACGGGTTTTCGCTGGACCTAAATGGGTGCCTGCTTTTGTCTTTGCACCTACCTGGCTGAGGGTGCAGTAGCTGGCTCAGGAAGTCTGTTGCCATGGAATTGGTGAGAACAGCTAGAGTCAGAGATCTTTCTTTTGTTCCGCTAACAACCTGTTTTTCCCAAGGCAGGAAGCCCCTGGAAGATGGCTTTTATCCTAGGGTTAAGCTTGCTGTGCAAACAAGGTCTGGGTGCCCATGGAATTTTGGAGCAGGCAAGGCTCCAGCCAAGCCAGCCTGATGGATGGCGGGGAGGGGGAGAGGCTGCTCGGATAAGTCAAAATTGTGGCTTTCCTGGTCTGCAGATCTGTCCGCAAGAAAATACCTGTCCACTTTTCTAGCACCACGTTACTGGCCTGAGCCGTGCTCTTCTGGCAGGGCACTGAGCTCCATGTACTGTATATGTGCGCACATGCGTGTTGCCTGCATTGGGCAACAAAACCGAACCCGTAGTTCAAAAATTAATAAATAAAAGTGCCGTATTTTTGGGCGTATAAGACGCACTTTGTTGTCTAAATTTGTTACCCCAAATAGTAGGGTGTGTCTTATACGCCAATACTAAAAATCCCTCCCCCTCCGCCCGTTTTAAAGCATTTTTGGGCTTACCGCGTTTTTTCCGGAGCCAAGAGCTCCCTTGTGCTTTCTTCCCTGACTAATCTATCCGATCTACAGCTGTTTGTCGGGTTTAATTTATGCACGTGCATGAGTTGAGCTTCTCAGCAGCCAGCAGAGGGCGCTGTGCTCCTCAGTTCAGTTCAGCTGAGCTGCAGAGGGTGTGGTCTTTCCAGCTCCTCCGATGCTGAATGAATGCAGCTTGGGTAAGCTTCTGAACTGGGCCTAGTTGGGAGGCTTTGGAAACTGTGCATGGGTGGGTTGGGGGGAAAAGAGTTGAGTCTGGGGGTTTTTGTACTTGGGGTAAATGTTTTTTACTTTGGAAACTGTGCATGGGTGGGTTGGGGGGAAAAGAGTTTAGTCTGGGGGCTTCTTGTACTTGGGATTTAGGTTGTTTACTTTGGAAAACTGTGTATGGGTGGGATGGGGAAAAGAGTTGAGTCTGGGGTTTTTTGTACTTGGGGTAAATGTTTTTTACTTTGGAAATTGCATGGGTGGGTTGGGGGGAAAAGAGTTGAGTCTGGGTTTTTTTTTGTACATGGGATTTATATTCTGGTGCATTTTGTTCATGTGTTTTATTGCTGTGTGTTTTAAAAGAGATCCTGGTATTTTTGTGCAATTTATGTAAATTAGCTAATTAAGCAGCCAAGCAGTAAGTGGCCAAGTGGCCCAAAAATGCTTTAAATCTTTTTTTCTTGAAACCCAGGGCCAAAAGGAAGGTGCATCGTATACGCAGGTGCGTCTTATAAGCCAATAAATACGGTAACTGGGCACTCAGGAGATTCTTTTGTGGGGTCATGAAGGCTCCTCTTCTTCAGCTCTATAATTTGGAGAAATTATATATCCCAGTGAGCCATTTGGCAGCAGGAGGAGCCGCAGCAGCAAGATAAACTGGTAGGCAGGGCCAAGCCAGGTAGTCCTCCTGGAGTTCAAGTTGAGGTTTGCCCACCCACCGGCTGTTGTCCAGCCACAAGAACTCGATTAGGGGTTTGATATTCTGCATTAAATACTGTATTTCTTCGAGTCTAAGGCGCCATCGATTCTAAGGCGCACCTTTACTTTTCAGTACCACCAGCAGGGGAAAAAAAATCAATCAATTGTAAGACTCACCTCCCTTCATTAAATCTACCTGCTCAGCACTATCCCCAGCATGTCTCCTGCAGCTGAGGATGACTGAGTGCACTGCCTTTGCATAGCATTTCTGGCCCCATTTCTGGCCCCGTCAGAAAGTGCCATTTCCTTCATTACCTGGGCTTGGGGGAGCTTCAGGGAGGCCTGCGCAACCCTCTGCAGGCCTCCCTGATCTTCAGTTTGGCGAAAAACAGCGATTTTTGGCCATTTCTGGTTTTCGCGAAAACTGGAAATGGCTGAAAATCACCGGGTTTTGCCGAACTGAAGATCAGGGAGGCCTGAAGAGGGTTGCGCAGGCCTCCCTGAAGCTCCCCCAAGCCCCAGTAAGTAAGAAGATAGCATTTTGGGGTGCTTTTTGGAGACCTTCGATTCTAAGACGCACCCCATTTTTTGAAATGCTTAATTGGGAAAAACATGCGTCTTAGAATTGAAGAAATACAGTATATCTAAGTTGGTTCTGAAGTGGTTATTGAAACAGTTATTGAAAATTATTGTATTACGGACAAGGGGAATACGGGTACAGAAGCCATGTAAAACACACACAAAGTCCAACTGGAATAAAAAACAAAAATCGATCCTGCTTACGTTCTTCAAGTTTCCTTGACAGCACAGGCAGGCAGAAAGTCATTAAAAATCCACAGCACAACCTTAGAAATCCGACGTATTACGTTTAACTTTTTTAAGTTTAACTTTTAAACTTTTTTAATGGTTTAACTTTTTTAAGTTAGTGTCTAAACCAGAAGTGAACTAGAGAGTAAAACATGGCAGATGAACCTGAAGGCACATTTTGAATGCTTGGCATGGCGGCCACTGAAGGAAGCAGAGTGCTGGACGAGATGCGCCTGTGGTTTGATTCAGCAGCTGCTCTTTTGTTCTTTGGGGGATGAGGACTAGAGCAGGGGTTCCCAACCTTTGGAGGTCCGGGTACCCCCTATCACGGTCCAGTTTTTTGAAGTACCCCCTGCTAATTAATTGCTAATTAATTGGATTAATCAATTAGTTAATAGCTAATTAATCATTTTAAAATAACAGTATTAAAATAGTTTTAAATGTGAAAAAAAGTCTTATTTAACTGAGTGAGTGGAAGGCCCAACACACAGAGAGACAGAGGGAGGGCTTGCATTGTCTCAACTACAAAAAATACACTGCACAGATGGCAGAAAAGGAAAAAAAAAAACCAAACAGAGAGCTTGATCTCATGTTAGTGCAAAAAGACACATGCCAGGATCGTTTTTCTCTCCATCTTTTCCCTCTCCCACTTTCCAAAGCCATCTTTTCCCTCTCCCACTTTCCAAAATCAGCTCCTCCCTACCCCACCCAGTCTCTTATCTGTTAGTATCGGAGAGAAGCAGACATTCCAGAAGCACACAATCCTCATCATGTTGCAAGGAACCCTTAGCTCAGGTTCTGCTGCTCGAAAGTGAAAGTGAAACTGCAGAGCAGTTTGAATTTAAAAATACTTGACTCGCGGACACTCAGCTGATCCAGGGAGATGAGGAGCAGACACTTGCGTACCCCCACCAGTGGGAGGCCGAGCTGGGAACTTGGGGGTGGGGCAAAAAATAAAAATAAATAAATAAACCTCTGGTCGTCGACAATCAGCTTACCTTAGACAATCTTAGCTGTTAAGGGGAAGCCTCTTGTGTACCCCTGCCTGATGGTCCACGTATCACAGGTTGGGAATCTCTGGACTACAGGATAAAGCCAAAAGTTTCATGGAAAGGGTAGTTCTGAGGAAGAGCTTCCAAGGAGAAGCATGGATTGGTCCCAGGTAGTCAACATGGATGGGTGTGTGGCTAAAATATTATGACTCTGGGGATCTTGTCCTTTGGTCCAGTAATCACATGTCTTGAAGCAGGGAGGTTTGGTGCTTTTGTTTGTGTTTTCCACAGTGGGTGCTAATTAATAGCAGTTTGGTGACCAACTGGTAGAGTCCTAATGGCTGGAGGCAAAAATCTCCATCGAAATCTAGTGTCAGGACACTAATCTAGCATTAGTGTCAGGAGTACATTTCCACTTTCTAGTGATTGCTTTTCATGAACCATGAGGAAGTCAAACACAGCTTGTTCCTTCCTGGAACAATATCTTGCTCTGTGGTTAACAAGCACTCTGTTCCTTCATGCAGGCAAACGTTTTCATGTTTGTCCAGCCCTGGGTGTCAGCTGTGGGATGGCTGGACTCTAAAGACAACAACACGCCTTGCCAAACCTAGTCATGAGCTGACAAGACTGCTTTTCAGAGAGAGAGAGATATTTAATACATTTGTTCAGACAATTAGCTTTACAGCCCAATCCTGCCTAAGATCCGCCTAAGCACGCTGCGCCGGATCCTAGCCCAGATCAGGCTAGTGTCACGTCGGTGCACCTGGGTCACACCTTGGGAGAAAGGGACATTCGTCCCTTGGGCCTCCTCGTATGTGTGCCGGCAAAATGGCTGGCGTGAATCCAGGGAGGCTGCGTAAGGCCCGCCAGGCCCGGGACGGGGCATAGGATATTGGCAGAGCATGCTACCAATATCCCCGCCTGTGTCCCTGACCTGGCCGGCCAATGGCCCCCTCCCCTGCCACCCAGCGCAGGTCTTACCTGTGTCGGGTGGCGCAGCCTCTGGCCCCAGGGGCAGTGGGCAGCGGGCAGCGTCAGCCTCTCCGCCAACGTCGCTTACTCACTGGGTGTCAAAAACATGCCTTACGGCACATCTGTGACACCTGGCGCTGGCGGAGCACTCATTCCGCCAGTGTATGTTTGCGCAGGATTGCACTGTAATTCATGTGTCACAGCTCTAAACTAGGAATTTTCCTTCAAGGTTTCCTTCAAAACTCAGGTTTGCTTCCAGGGCACTGGTTTAGGTAATTTGCACATGCATGTTCAAGGTGGGATTTTTTTTTTTTGCATACATTTGGTCTCTGCTTGTAGATTTGGAATCTTGGGGGGGGGAGTAAGATGAATGAGCTTTCTGTAAGGAGGGACCTATTTCCTCTGATGCGTGAAGTGGACAGTGAAGATTGTGGGCGAGGGTGAGAGGTGTCTGCGCATGCTCCCACATCGCCAGCCAATGGTGGAAATGACATCACTCCGTAAAAGCTATCTTCCCCCCCCCCCCAAGCTATAGTAAACATGAAGCTTCCTCTGTGGAGTCAGAGGTCCACCTGGCTCAGTGTTGATGACCTTGAATTGTCAGTGGTGCTCCAGGGTTTCAGACGGGTCTTTTCCCTGCCCAGCCTGCTAATGTCATGAGTTGAACTTGGAACCTTCAACATGCACAGCGTGTGCTCTACCTGGGAGCTATCCCCACAGCTGGCCTCATGTCTGCTTGCAATTTCCTCCTCTTGCCTAAGAAAGCTCGTATGGCAATAAGCCTGTGACTGTCCTAAGGTGCTACCATACTGTTGCCACCTTAGGGTTCCTCCCTGAAAGAAATGGGGGGCCTCTGCTGCCACCTGGCACTTGCCTCTACTGACCTGGACGTAAGAACATCAGAAGAGCCCTGCTGGATCAGGCCAAAGGCCCATCTAGTCCAGCTTCCTGTGTCACACAGTGGCCCCACCACATGCCTCAGGGAGTTCACAGCCAACAAGATAACCTGTTTCCTGTTGTCACTCCCTTGCACCTGGCCTGGTGGCTGCTTCCTCGGCAGTTGCTCTTACGCTAATCCAAGCGCATATAAAATCTTTTGTTTGTGTGGGCAGAAGTCTTTACGTGAACTACGATTGCCTTGGCATCCTGCCAATCATGCTGGTACAAGTACTATATGAAAATCGGTTTGGGCTATTGTGGCTAGAATTTTTGAAACCTAGAATTCTGTGGGTACCCATTTCTAACTGTTGTATGCAAAGGTGGTAAGGTAAAGGTGACCCCTGACAATTAAGTCCAGTCATGTCCGACTCTAGAGTGTGGTGCTCATCCCCATTTCAAAGCCGAAGAGCCAGCGTTGTCCAAAGACGCCTCCGTGGTCATGTGGCCGGCATGACTCTCCTTGCCGCAGCGCGTAGCATGCAGCTGGAACACGGAGTGCTGTTTACCTTCCCGCAAGCGGTACCTATTTATCTACTCGTATTAACAAGCTTTGGAACTGCTAGGTTGGCAGGAGCAGGCCAAGCAACGAGAGCTCACCCTGTCGCGAATTCGAACTGCCGACCTTTCGATCGACAGCTCATGGTTCAGCGGTTTAACCCACTGCGCCACCCCCTGGCCTATGCAAAGGTGGAAGAAGAGGTAAATGCCTTGAGCATGTGCAGCACACGAGTTTGCAGATTTTTTTTCAGCTTTGAGCAGGAACGGCAACCCATTTGCATCCAAAGCTGAAAACCTGTTCTCTTCCATTCCATGTCTGGTGATTGATTCTGAGGGTCACCTTTTGGAAAGCAGAAGTGGAGTTACACAATCTTTGTAGCCCTGCATCCACCAAGCGATTTTGCATTAACTCTGTCTCTGCCTTGTTTGAAATAGATAATCAGCAGAGAGCCGCTGTCCTGCGAAAACACACACATTTTATTTCTGGAGTGTTTGCACATTGCGTATGCCTCACCCATGAATAAAAGCGCCACCTGTTTGAGGCTGATAGCTGTGGGCTCGCAGTGTGCTTATCAGTCACTTGCTGCAATAGCAGGCTGTTTTGTGAAGAAGTGGCTCCAACAGCTCTGGCATGACCCACATTTTTTTTTAAACCCTGTACCAGCTGCTTGCTGTTTAGTTTCCCTTAATAAGCCTCCGTTTGAGCTGCTTGAGATTGCAGATGAGCCAGGTTTCCCCCTCCCTCCCTTCCTTAACATGCACAGAGATAAGCTTGAAAGTGTGTGAGCAGCACCTGGGGAAATGTCATTAGTTAGACTCAGGGAGGGGAGCTGCTGGGTAGTACGTTTGATGGTCCAGGGGGCTGGAGCTTGACCAGCCAGATCTATCAGTGTTTTGCATAGCAAACGTCCCAGGTTTGATCCCCAACACTTCTGCTTCAACATAATCTCTCTGCTTGAGACCTAGACAGCAGCTGCCAGTCAGAGTATACTGGGCTAGAAGAACCAGAGGTCAGACTCTAGACTAGATCTGTTCAGAAACATTAATTGGACTTTAACATAATGACACTTGAAAGCCTAAAGATCATAGCTGTGTTCCTATACTTCTGATGTAACGGTTTCTGCGTAGGCAAGGCTGAACTGGGATGGACCAGTAACTAGGCTTACCAGATTCTCCAGGACCCCGAGGTGGCAGAAGTATCATCACGGGGGGGGGGGGTCGGGTCAAGGAACCATGATGTCACTTCTGCCGGAAGTGATGTCACAGAGGTGTGTCCGTCCAGCACAACTGGAAGTGATGTCGCAAAGGGGCGTGTCCGATTGGACACACACCCTGTGACACCACAGGGGCGGAAAATCTCTGGGAAAGCAACATATTTAAATAAATATTTTACTTACATTTTTATTGAATTAATTAATAATTAACAATATCTTAAAAAGCTCTCAAAAATCTGACATTTTTCGTATGTGCCTGCTTACACGGGTGCAAACGGCCTGATCAGGCTCCGGCGAGGACTCATGCTGGCTCTCTCACCTCCCCCCAATGTGTGTTATTCCCACCCCCATCGCACGTCCTGGAAAACGGGCTTTCCCCCCCTCTGTGCCGCTTCCTCCTCTGTTTCCCCCCCTTGTTTTGCTGCAGATAATGCCGCTGCCGCCACCTCTCCCCTCTGCAGCAAAGGGGGGGGGGCTCCCTTAGGAGGCTCTCCCTGTTTGGCAGGCAGTTCATGGATTCCTATGAAAGCCCCAGCTCTGCTATCAGAAAAGACTCAGGGGGCCCTTATCAGGGGCCACAGGAGTGCCACCATCTTCCTCCCCTCCAACTCAGTCTCTTCATTCTTCTTCTCATGGATTTTTGCTTGTACATCTCCATAGTCCACATTTCAGTTGTAGTCCCAGACTTTTGTCTTGTACATCTACTCTTTGGACATCACCAAGGGGGGGAACTGCATGAAGCTTTAAGTCCAACTGCGCAGCTTGCAGGGAAGTCTGCCCCCACCCCACCATGATTTTGTCTCATTTTATGCCCCTTGCAAGATATTTACAACCCCCCCCCCCAAAAAAAAGCCAAAGGAGCACATTACACATTTGTCCTAACACACAGTTTTGCCCTCGGGAGCAGTGGATGCTGCAATCTCCAATATCTTAGAGAGAGAGAAGACTCACATGCACCGCCACCAACCAACAGCTCAATAGGACCCACCAACACCTGTCATCTAAGGTATGCTCAGATCTTCAAACAGCTGTGTATCTGTGCAAAGCCTTCTGAGACTGGCTGGTGCGTTCCGTCTGGCCATGGCCGAACGGAACACACCGGCCAGTCTCAGAAGAGTCCCGGCCTGCTGTGATGCAGCCGGCGGGCCGGGACAGTCGGGCCCGAGTCAGGATGGTGGCCACCCTTCCGGGAATGTCCTGGCCAGTTCCGGGACTCTGGTAAGCCTACCAGTGACCTGCCTCCGTAGAAGGCAATTTCATATGTTCATTTCACAGACCTTGTGACTTGCCCAATGATGGTGGTGATAGCTATGCTTAGTGTTCGCATAACACTTTCTGAGCACCCAAAGTGCTTCACTTGTATTATCTTGATGTAATCCTGGCAACAACCCTGTGAGGTAAATACTATCTTCCCATATCACAGCTGGAGAACTGAGGCTGAAAGGGGAGGGCTTGCCCAAGGCCATCTAGTGAGAATTCATGGCAGTCCTGATGTGCAGCTCAGACACTATACTCTGCTATACTAGCTCAAGTGGGGGGGCAGGGGGGACGTAAGAGTTGGGCCCAGCAGAAAGAGGGAAGGAACTAGTTATCCATTGTACACAACCTCTTCCTGGGTTCTCCTGCATAGTCTTGCTGTTGACAACAATGCTGTATAGCAAACACTGTGGGCTCACAAGTAGGAGTAAATCTTCAAATGTGCCATGCAGTGCCGATGGCAATATCTCGGTCTGCCCCATGCAGCTTTTTTCCTGAGCATCTGCCCACACAACAGCTCTTTTGGTGTGCAGTTCTCGCAGTGTGTTTGTGCATGCACATGCATGCTCATACTGTATAATTAGCCATTAGTTATGAAGGGTGCCATAGGAACCAGCCAGGAAATAATGTGTTGTTCCAAATGTATAATGAAATGCAATTAGCACGAATGGTAGAAAACAGACAGTTTATGGACTACTGATTGCATAGTGGTGGGTTTGTAATTGAAAAAGTACCAGTGACTGCTTTCTTATTATCTCCGCCCCACCTCCCACCCCAAAGCTGGGAATAAATTGGAAATAAAGGACTTACAATAAGGCGGCCTCCCACTATTAACTCTTCCTGCTTTCTCCCCTTCAGTGACCCCCCCCCCCAATCCTTTTTAGAGAGCTGGTGTGGATGTGATTTCATCTCGGAAATATCATTTGCGGTTCTACATTATACACATGAGGGGGAGAGAGAGAGTTTCCTTTGCTGACTTGTCCAGCAATCTCGGGCGCATGTTGGCTTGTGGTTTTGCAAGACTTCTGCACTAAGAAATGCTGATGTCTGCAACCTGATTAAATCTTTTATTTTTGTCTAGATACTTCTGGTCTGTCCTTCAGTCTTGACAAGGGCCCCAAAGGTGGCTTACAATCGTATTTTAAAATACAGCAAAACAATACTGCACGCATCAAAAGTCAATAAATACTAAATAAAATAATACAAACAATTATACACAGAGCTAATAACCTGGAACAAGTACAGAATATAAACTCACAGAAGGCGGAAAACAACACACCTTAAATGCCTGGTGAAATTTTAAAAAAGAAAAGTAGAAGAAATTGGAGAAACTCGGCATTGAAGGGGGCTAGGCACAGACTGTTCCCCAACCTGGGTGTTGTCGCAGTAGAAAAAGCGTTGTCGTGCGTTTCTGATGGCAGGAGCATGTGGAACAGGGCTTCCAATGGCAAGTGTAGCGGGTTTGTTAAAAGGCAACTTACTAGGGAGAAAAGAACTTTTTAAAAAAAATTGTTTGGCATGAACTGCACGAGGCTCAAACTTCATGGCCATCTGATAGCTAATTTTGTACTTTACAGCAACAACAAGTCAAATTATTTAACAGATTGCTCTCGGAGGATTTTAAAACATTTTAAAAAGAAGCATATGTGTCTCCGTTGTTTCAGTTGCAGCTGCTTTTTCCTGGCAGGGTTCCATCCTGTGCCCATAACTGCGGTGTGGCAGGGCAGCAATTCAACAAGTGCAGATTTCCCTCTACTGCAGGGGAAAAACTGCACCTCTTGAATGTTTGTCCGTTGCGCATCTGTTAAAGGCACAACAGATGCTCTGTTGAGGCTTCACCATTGGAGATGTGTGACGGCCACTGGAAAGAGCAGACCTGCACTACCTCCTCTTCCTCTTCTAGCAAGGTCTAATTATAATACGTTTAGCGTGTTTTCACATGGCATGTTGTTGCTCTGTCTGTTTTCACGTGTCTTGCATCACATCTAGTTCCGGCCTAAGTGTCCTTGTATTCAGGATGGATGCTGAATTCCACTCGGATTCTGTAGCCAAGTACCGTGCAAGAGCTCTTTTCCTGATCGAGTCAGACTATATGCCCTCCTTCGTACTTGGAGAAGCATGCTTAGGATATGCGTCTCTTCACACATAAGGCTTTGGCTTAGATCTGCCTTAAAGTGCCTTTTTGAGAAGTGAAATCTTCCTTGTTGCTCATCGCAAAGGAATATGAAATAACCACTGTTCTGTTAGCAAGAGCATAACAATGGCACTGATCTGAACAAAGGTTCCTCTAGTTCAGCATCCTGCCTCCAACGGGCAGATACTCCTGGGAAGTGCGCAAGTTAAGTGATGTGTGCCCCCCCGTTTGCCCCTCGCATCTGGTATTCAGAATTCTGATGGCTGTTGGTTGACCTCTCTTCCTCCTCCTCCTCCTCCTCCTTTTCCGTGAATTTGTCTAATCCTCTTTAAAAGCCAAACTGCAGGTGACGACCAACCTTTCCTTTTATTTCTGTGGCGACTGAGCTCTTCCATTCAAGACCACCAGTTCATTGTATCTTCTCTGTGTTCTTTTGCCAGTTACTCCCGAAGCGATTGGGTTCCTCTCTGCTGTTGGGGTCTTCATTGTCCTCCTCGCTGTGCTTTTCCTCCTCATCAACAAGAAGCTCTGCTTTGAAAAGATAGGGAGTCTTCCCTGCTTGGAGCAACACGGGAAGCGCAGGCGCTACAAAGAGAAGACGGGGGTTCATGAGAGCCTTGGTGAGAACCTTGGTGGTCCAGATCTGACTGGCTTTTCTGCTCCCTTTTCTGGTGTTTCTTGCATGCAAAATTTTGAATCTTTGACCTGTGGGGAGAATCTTGGGGACCGAAGGCACCAGCCACCTGGCACCTGATTGCGGTGTCCTTAGGAATGCTTTCTGCTTGGTGAAGGGTGCTCTCCTTTTGGCTGTCTGACATTGGGTTGTGTGCAAAGGACGTTTTCACGTAGTAAAAATAAGCTGGTACAGTAGTTGGTTCAGGAGTAGAAGACAGGGATGAATGAGAGGTTTGTAAAAATTGAGGAAATTTCTGGCTTGGAAACCCAAGATTTTAGCTGTGCTGGGTGTGTGGTGTATGTTTGGACTACGAAAAGAGTATTGGTTGCACTCCACCAGGAAAGTTTTCCTCTTTAAGCCCCATGGGAATGAATGACCGTTGTGGAAGAGCGTAGGGATCAGTAGTAGAGAAGCTTCGGGAGCACAAAATCAGCAACAATGGCAACAGGACAGAGGGACAGGCGTTCTGAGCCAGAATTACAAACAGGTTTCAAATATGTCAGATGTATACTGACACATTCACACATAGGTGTGTATATCTGGACTCCTTTCTGGTTGGTTTACTGTATGCTTAATGACTGGCAACCAAATTTGTAAACCGTCTGTACTGAAAAGCGTTGCCGGTGAGCAGAGGCGTCGCTCCGGTAGGGGCGGGGCTGTAAGTTTTGCTCGGTCGGAGTCCCGTTTACCGAACGAGCAGGAGGCGGCCCCGCCCCCTCACTGTCAGAGCCATTCCCCTGCGGAGAAAGCAGCAGGCAAGAGACCCTGCCTGCTGCTTTCTCCGCAGGGGAATGGCTCTGACAGTGAGGGGGCGGGGCCACCTCCTGCTCGTTCGGTAAATGGGACTCCGACCGAGCAAAACTTACAGCCCCGCCCCTACCGGAGCGACGCATCTGCCGGTGAGATGATGTGGCAATTCTGGCTGCTGCAGTGGCCCATTCACACATTCACCCTCCCTGGGTGTTGCAGTCATGACATGATGGACACTGGCCAATCAGGTCCAAACAAAGGAATGTAACATTTCAGGGAGGTGTGTGTGTGTGTGTGTGTGTGTGTGTGCGCGCGCGCTGATTTTTCGCATGTCCTTCAGAAACCTAGAAGGATCCCCTTTCAGCTGTTGCCTCTGATTGTATCCTAACTGGAAGCAGTCGGCCCTCGACCCAGGTGAGGAGTCCCTTTGGCTTCTCCCTCCACTTGTTCAGCTTATGAATGCCTACTTTTTGTTGCATTTGGAACTTCTGTCACAACTTCGATGCACAATCTACCTGCATGGTTTATTCCCGTCATACAAGGTGACAGATTTGCGTGTGTCGATCTGTAAATCTGTATTTATTCTTGCCGTAGCTAAGCAACGCTTGTGTTTTCTAATCTCATAGAAACGTGTACCTTTTTTAAGTATAGTTGAAATGCCCTGAAATCCTCCTGAGCCTCTGGTGATCTCCTGGATCACTTGCCTGATTTTAGCCGCACCCTTGTAGCTCCTTATAGTGAAAGTTCTTCTTTCAGAGTAGTTGCTTGCTAGGGAGCTTTCAGAGGTACCTGGGTGGCTGTTTTTTGGGCCCCCTGGGTAGCTGTTCCAAACAGAAATTGGACTAGATCTGGGGTGGCCAACTTTCCACCATTTTAGGGCCTCTGCGTTCTTAAGAGTTGTGTAGAAGGCAGAATCGTGGCAGCTGCAATTGCTGATGGTGCTGCTAAGGCAGCTGCACCTGCTGAAATGCCGTTATCTATGCAACCATTAAAGGGCCAGGAGCATTCATGTTGAAAGGTTGGCCACCCCTGGACTAGAAGGATCTCACCGAGGTCTGCAGGGCAATTTTTTTAAGCCTTGCATTCGTGTGTTGTACTTAACATAGTTGGCATATGCAGTACATGGCGATACAATTGTGTGTGTGTGTGTGTGTGTGTGTGTGTGTGTGTGTGTGTGTGTGTGTGTGTGTGTGTGTAATGACTGCATGAATGGGCCAACGCAAGACGTGTGTTCATTTTCAGAACAAATGGAACCAGATATTCATGGAATGAATGGCAGTGAATCCGGGCTTCCATTTCCATTCAGTGCTGTTCGTTTTAGGATGGCGCTGTGTCCCTGGCCATATGGGTAAAAAATGGCTGCCACCTGAAGATGGAGCTCCTGTAGGAGCTACAGTGGTGTAAGGGTTATATTTTTTTCTTTTTCACACCCCCCCCCCCCCCATGGATAGAATAATGAAATAAATAAAGTTATAACAAATTGAAAATGAATCCAAATGAATCCAAATCTAGAAAACTGAAAAGGAGCTTTTTTTTTTCTTTGCATGCCCTCTGACCTACACACGTTGTGTTCAGTAGACATTGATGACCATTACCGGTAAATGTCACGTGTGGATGTGAAGCAGACCTGCAGCCAGGGCAGATCCAGCCGGCTCCCTTTCTTTCCCTCCCCATACACTGCTTTGTATCTGTGTTCAGATATGTGCAAATGAGCTTTGAGTTGCAGCAGTGTTACATAAACATGGATAGTCTTCTGTTAAAGGTGCCATTTGTAAGACTGTTGTAATTCTTTCTCATTTCTCCTGCTTCTGCTGCTGCTGCCAAGCAGTGCAATGCTGCCAGGGCCTTTCAAACGACAGCATCTCTCCTTCACGGTGTGTGGGTGTTTGAGGCTTTCTGGAACTGCCACAGACGGTGGTGCAAACGTATATTTACTGTAGCTTTTTAAAAATGTAAATTATTAATAAACAGCTTAGGTTTTAAAATTGAGTAAAGTGGGAAGAGGGAGGGGGGGAAGGACTTTGCTTCCATGCTTAGCAATTTGCATTTCAAAGTGAATCTTATTTGACTGATGAATACATCCTGAAAAGGCGGTTTTATAATGGAAAGGCAAATATTGGCAGTCCAGCCACAGTTTGCACTGCGTGAGCAAGATGGCATGTACGTTTTTGTGGCCCTGTATATAAATAATTGTAGAGGACTGAAATGTATGAATTATACCAGGAAATTGAAGTAGGAAATTTATGTTTCCTTTTTAATGCAATGGATAGCAAGAGTTGGAAAATGTTTAGAACAGCGGTTCTCCCTGCGAGGCGGGGAGAACTTTGAGTGTTTGCAGGGGAGGGGCCAACAGCAAAGGCGTTCCAGGGTATCACCGCCGCCAGTACCGCCCCTGCTGTACTTACTGGGGCTTTGGGGAGGCCTGTGTGATCTTCTGCAGGCCTCCCCGATCTTTGGATCATCGTTTTGTGGAGATCTTCGGGCGCTCCCGGTTTTCACGAAGATCGCCGCAAAACGGAGATCTGAAAATTGGGGAGACCTGCAGATGGTTGCGCAGGCCTCCCCCAAGCCCCCCCCTCCAAGCCACGGTAAGTAAAGCGGGGACGGTTTCGGGTACTTCTGCTGCAGCGATACCCCGGATTGCCACCTCCACCACCATGCTGTTCCCACCCCTTAAGGGGGCAGGGAACAGCAGCGGTTCTCAATGGTGGGTCGCGACCCACAGTTTCAGAACCGCTGGTTTAGAACATTATGGGGGCCTGGGAGGCCAGGAAAACCACAAGGCCTGTTGGGGTGATGGAGAACTGCAAATATTGTCCAGTGCCAAGAATATTGTCCAAAACAAAGGCCTCTGAAACAAAAGAGGGCCGTGTGTGTGTGTGTGTGTGTGTGTGTGTGTGTGTATAAAAAGAACATAAGAAGAGCCCTGCTGGATCAGGCCAAAAGTCCAGCTTCCTGTATCACACAGTGGCCCCACCAGATGCCTCAGGGAGCATAAGACAACAAGATAACCCTGTTTCCTGTTGTCACTCCCTTGCACCTGGCACAGAGAAAACCCACTTCTAAAACCAGGAGGTTGCTTATGGCTTGTAACCTGTGATGGTCTTTTCCTCCATGAATCTGTCCAAACCTCTTTTAAAGGCATCTAGGCCAGGTGCCATCACCACATCCTGTGGCAAGGAGTTCCACAGATGAATTACACGCTGGGTAAAGAAATATTTTCTTTTGTCCGTTCTAACTCTCCCTCCACTCAATTTTAGTGCATGTCCCCTGGTTCTGGTGTTGTGCGAGAGGGAGAAGAATTTCCCTCTATCCACTCTCTCCATCCCATGCATAATTTTATACGTCTCAATCATGTCCCCCCTCAGGCGCCTTTTTTCTAGACTGAAAAGCCCCAGACGCTGTAGCCTTTCCTCATAAGGAAGGTGCTCCAGCCCACGAATCAATCTGGTCGCTCTTTTCTGCACCTTTTCCAATTCAACTATATCCTTTTTGAGGATATATAATCCTTTTTGATTATATATATAATCAGCTGCACTTGTCTTTCAGGACGTTTTGCTGCTGCTTTCGAAACTATAAATTGAGTTGAGCCAAATTTGGATGGAGCTAGGTGGGGGCCATGTTCCTTCTAACTTTTCTCTTCGCGGTGTGGAACCCTGCAGTGACTGCGGGGCCATCACCCACCCACCCCCGGAGCGCCCAGTGTTGACATCTTCACCAAGGGTAAGACGCTGACCAACTGGTGTGGGGGCTCCAACGCCGCGACTGCCTCCACCATTCAGCTTGGCCAAGCCTGAGCTCAGTGGCTGCTGGCTTTCTTGCTGCCGTATCACCATCTTGCGGTGTGCTGCAACCTTTTTTGCGGTGCGCTGGGTTTCTGTTACAGCGGCCATGCAGCTTACAGGGAACTGGGGGGGGGGGCGGCGGGAAGAGTCATGTTGATTTGTTCACGTTCCTGCCCTTGTTCACACAGGGTCAGCATTCCTTCAGCTTCCCTCCCTCAGGCGCCGCCTTTCTAGACTGCAGAGCCCCAGATGCTGTAGTCTTCTGAAGGGACCCCTGAGATTTGGAGACTCTCTACTGTACGTTGTAGGACGTTCCCCAACGTAGCTCCCCTAATCTCGGGTGGTGGCAGCGGTAACTGCCATTCCAGTTTCATCCCAATTCAAAAGGTGAAAAGGAGGTCATAAGGAAGTGATAGCTGCTAGGAACCAGGCACTCCATCTTCTCTTACTCTTGGAGTCTGGAATTAACATAGGGCTGTTAACAACAGCAACAACAACAACAACAACAACAACAAAACTGACAGTGGGAGAAAGAAGTACACACACTGTCACGGTATTCAACCGTCTTCTGTCTATATCCTACTTTGATTTCCCAATTCTGTTTTTTCACTACATGGGTAAAAGAATAAAAAGGTAAAGGTGACCCTTGACAATTAAGTCCAGTCGTGTCCGACTCTAGGGTGTGGTGCTCATCCCCATTTCAAAGCCGAAGAGCCAGCGTTGTCCGAAGACGCCTCTGTGGTCATGTGGCCGGCATGACTCTCCTTGCCGCAGCGCGTAGCATGCGGCTGGAACACGGAGCGCTGTTTACCTTCCCGCAAGCGGTACCTATTAATCTACTCGCATTGACATGCTTTGGAACTGCTAGGTTGGCAGGAGCTGGCCAAGAAACGAGCGCTCACCCCGTCGCGGGAATCGAACTGCCGACCTTTTGATCGACAGCTTATGGTTCAGCGGTTTGTAGAACAGTATGTAGAGAACAAAACAGAAAAGGAAGTAAACTCTCTTGTATAAATCTGACATCAACCATTCATTAAGAGAAACCAGGGGTACAAAAGGCACACACAAGAAATTTCTAGAATACCTGAATACAAACAAAGTTCGAATGTGTCAGTCAGTCTGAGCAGAACACTTGGAGATTTGAGTTTCTGTGTGTCAGATTTACTCTGAAGATAACTTTTCAGTTGGAAGAAATTGAAGATTTAGTACATACTGGGTTGGACCCACAAGACCATAGTACGAGCAGAAGGCACTTCCAGTTTCACAAAGGAGAGCTGTGGCGATCTGGCAAGGACACCACAGCCCGCCTTGCAGGGATGAAGAATGAAACATGTCACATAACCAACCTACCTACCTGACCTTCCCACACATTCACAGTGCAATCCTATCCAACTTACACCACCAGTGTAACCAGTGGGGGAGGACAAGGTGGGAGGCTTTGGAGGGTAGGGGGGATTTACCGTATTGTCCCGAGTATAAGACGCACCTGATTATAAGACGCACCCTTAAAGTTTGGTGCTATTAAAAAATTTAATTAAATCACTGGCATTAAATTGCAACAGCCTGATTATAAGACGCACCCCTAGTTTAAAAACTTAAATTAGGAGAAAAAAGTGAGTCTTATACTCAGACCAATACGGTAAATCCCCTTTGAATCCCCCTTTGGAAGGGATTTGAATCCTCTTTCTGTTCTGGGAAGGGAAGAAGGAACAAAGCGGTGAATGGAGAGCAAGGGAGGAGATACGGGAGGTGGAGGAGGCAGTGAGAGCAAAGATGGCGAGAGAAAACAAAGTGAAGAGAACAACTGAAGGTTGCAGATCGAGAGCAGAGAGTGGGGAAGAGACCGAGTGGAAGACGAGCATAAGGAGACAGGACGGAGAGTGGAGAGAGAGTGTGGGGAGCTGGGATTCAGAGTGGAGACAGAGCACAGAAAGGCAGCATGACTAAGTGGAGAGGAGAGAGTGAACACAGAGAGGCAGAGGCGAGAGGGACCCAGAGTTGGTGGGTGGCAAGAAGACCTCGGAGAAGAAGGAAGAGAACTGGGTGGACTAAACCCAGAGGGGAGAGGAACTCAAAGAATTAACAAAACAGAGAGAGATACAAAGAGAACACCAGCACGCCGGGGAACGGGGGTGGTGGTGGTGGTGGAGTGAGATGGAAACACCCAGGAGAGTGAGTCGCGGAAGGCAGGCATTCCTTTTAGCCTGCAAGGGGAACCCAGAGACTTAACAGTTCCAGCATTAATTGCTGCATCTGAGCAACGGAATAAGCAGAGTTAATTGGAGAAGTCTAGGTCTCAAAGGTGATCAATTTATACAATGATGCCCTTCCTGAGCACCTGTGATGTGGACCTGCCCCCATGGGGGGGGGGAGGCAGGCGGGTGGTACTATGACAGGGTCATATTTGGAGGATCTGCGCCCTTGTGAATATGCAGGAAGCCCTGTGCTGGGCAGGCAGGGAGGGCACGTATTCACATGTTGCCTTCCATGCAACAGGCTGGATCAGCAAAGAGGGAAGTGGGATCTGATTCGTCCATGGTGATGTAGTTTTATTATTCAAAACCTCTTAGCCTATAAAGCTACTCGTGATCATGAAATGACAAACTAGTATCCTAATGCTCTGGGTGCAGGATTTACCATAGTAATTTTGATTTATCAGCACCTGCTACAAAATTATGGGCACATTTGTTCTTTGCTTTCACTTTTGGTGACTCTATGGTTTGATGACAAACTTGGGTCGAATCATTCTCTGCTTTCTATTGTATTGCATGAGAGCGCTCTCTCTCTCTCCAAAGAGGTTAAAAGATTGAATAATTGATGGTAATCTTTTAATGCTTATTTTGTAGTTTGCAGAACTGAGTCTGGCATTCCAGCAAAGATTAACAGCCGGACTATATGATCATCATCAGATTAATTGTTCGTGGTGTGTTTAAAACAATCATGGCTTCTCAGGATGTTCAGAGTTTCTTCCAGCCTCTTTCCTCTTGGATGTCGCGGGTATATGAGGCTGTTCAACAAGCAGGCGACTCCTTGTCTTCTTCCTTGATCAATCTGGGGAGCAAAGTGGATAACCGCACAAACACGGAGGAGGACGAGGATTTAGGAGACAGTAGTGGGTCTTATGAACGTTACTCAGAAGGTTCAGATGATGAAAGCACCTTTAGCCAGCATAGTGGGGAATCTGACTACTTTTCTTCATCCTGTCATGACCCTGCTTCACTTGAGTCTTCCTGTGCTTCCGACCTGGGTCTGTATTGGCAAGAGAGAGAAAAGAGACGCATCGCCTTTGCAGAGCAGGATCTTGATGATGATGATGATTTGACATCCTGTGGAGTCTTCCAAAGCTACATGAGTCGCCAACCTATGGAAACTCTCCCCACCATTCCTGAGGAAGACGAGCACCTCAGTTCCAAACAGATGAAGAACATTTCACGCAAATGGGATGATCGACCGTCTTCCGCAGCCAAAAACAATAACGAAGCTACAAACATGGCGGGTAAGTTGACATCGTCCCAACACGCTTATCTTGTACCGGCTCTAGCGTGGGGTTAAGCAATCGCTCTTTCTCACCAGACGATCTCTTCTCACCATGAAATTCCCAGGGAGCTTGTTAGGGCTGGATTGCTTCCTTGGCTTTGGCAAATCCAGCTGTTCAGCACTTGCTAAAACAAGTATGGTTGCCATGGAGTCCATTGCATTTTGGACCCCATCCTGACTCCAATTGGTTCACTGCAGTCCTAAAGACACGAAGACATGACTTAAAAGGCCAATCATTTTCAACGTCAATACATTCACATTTTTTGGGGGGGAGGGTTGCCCGAGGCACCCCCTCCCTTACATTTGTTGTAGAAATACTGAATATTCCCACTACTGGATATACTGTATTCTTATTGGGAGGACTTTATGTCCTGAGTTTCAAATGAGAGACTTGAAAATGTCTCATTTGACTTTTCTTGTTCTTGGGCCTTGGAGTCATTGCTGCGAGTGTGAAGGGGAAATATTATTATTATTAACAGTATTTATATACCGCTTTTCAACAAAAAGTTCACAAAGCGGTTTACAGACAAAAAACAAATGATTAAATGGCTCCCTGTCCCCAAAGGGCTCACAATCTAAAAAAGATGCAGAACAAAGTGCCTCTTGCCCAGTTAGCAGGGGTCTTGCCCAGTTAGTAGGGGGTTAACTTCTGTACAGTTCCATTCCACTGTTTCGGTGACTTTGCTTCCTTACTGGAGTACGGCTGGTATTATACATTGTTCAGAACACTATTTCAGATTTTCATGGCCAGCAGCAATTTTAAAGTAACTAGAGTCTAACGGGTAAAAAGCCATGTCAAAAATTATATCTGATATCAATAAAAACAAGCATACGTAGTGATTCCACGTAGAGAAAACCTGTTTTGGTTAAAAACACAACACACAGATACAGTAATTTAAAAACCAGGATAAAAACCTGTAAAAATCAATATCAAACATAAAATGCAATGTTTCGCTCAAATTGCAAAGAGCATTATCAAGCATCCTACAGTAGCAGGAAAAGATGTTATCAGCCACGCTCTGTGAGATCACACGTAGAGGATTACACTAAGTCAAGGGTGGGGAACCTATTTGCGGTGGAGGGCCATTTTCCCATGGGGAAAATTTTGTTGCGGGCCGGCCAATAGGCTAGCCGCAATTTTGTCCCCCCCTGCAAATTTGACCCCCCCACCGCTCTCCGAACCCCCCCCCCCACCAACGCTCTCCTTACCTCAGGCTCCGGGCTGCCGCCGCCTTTCCGCATCAGCTCCTGCCCTCTCGGCCTCAGCGGCGCTCTGCGCGGGTACAGGAAGGCTGCTTTCACCTCGGCGCCTCCTCCTTCTGAAAGCAGCCTTCCTGTACGTGCGCAGAGCGCCGCTGAGGCCAAGAGGGCAATCTCTCTGCCTCAGCGGCGATCTGCGCAGGTACAGGAAGGCCGCTTTCAGAAGGAGCTGACGCGCGGCAGCGCCTCCAGTCCGGTCTCGTGCGAGCCGGCGGTTCACCACCGCTGCACTAAGTGGATGGCCCTAATCAGCAACATCCGGCCCTAATTAGCAACATCCGGTATCTAGCATGAACTGTGGTAACCCTGAACTATGGAAGGAGCCAAGGACTAAAATTAGCATCATTGCCCCAGAGAACATATACCGTATTTATCGGCGTATAATACGCACTGGCGTATAAGACGTACCTTCCTTTTGGCCCTGGGTTTCAAGAAAAAAACATTTAAAGCATTTTTGGGCCACTTGGCCACTTACCGCTTGGCTGCTTAATTAGCTAATTTACATAAATTGCACAAAAATACCAGGATCTCTTTTAAAACACACAGCAATAAGACACATGAACAAAATGCACCAGAAAAACCCAGACTCAACTCTTTTTCCCCCAACCCACCCATGCACAGTTTCCAAAATAAAAAAACATTTACCCCAAATACAAAACCCCCAGACTCAACTCTTTTACCCCACCCACCCCTGCAGTTTCTACAGTAAAAAACATAAAAGTACAAAAAAAAACCCCAGACTCAACTCTTACCAACTCTTAAACAACAAAGTACAAAAAAAACAAAAACACGCAGACTCAACTCTTTTCCCCCACCCCAACTATGCACAGTTTCCAAAGCCTCCCAACTAGGCCCAGTTCAGAAGCTTACCCATGCTGTATTCATTCAGCATCCGGAAGAGCAGGCCCTGGGCAGCTCAGCTGAACTCTTTCCCCCCACCCCAACTCTTTTCCCCCACCCCACCTAACCTAACCTAACCTATGCACAGTTTCCAAAGCCTCCCCAACTAGGCCCAGTTCAGAAACTTACCCTTCCGAGGACAGCTGGAAAAGACTAGGCCCTTTGCAGCTCAACTGAACTGAGCACAGCGCCCTCTGCTGGCTGCTGAGAAGCTCAACTCAAGCTCCTGCATAAATTAAACCCCGACAAACAGCTGAAGATCGGATAGATTAGACAGGGAAGAAAGCACAACCGAGCTCTCCAGCTCCGGAAAAAAACGGTAAGCCCAAAAATGCTTTAAAACGGGCGGGGGGGAAGGGATTTTTTAGTATTGGCGTATAAAACGCACCCTACTATTTTGGGTCACAAATTTAGACAAAAAAGTGTGTGTTATACGCCAATAAATATGGTAATAAGAAACCTAACTGGTCCCTTCGGGGAGAAAGGCGGGATAAAAATACTGTAAATAAATAAAATAAAAACCTAACTGCAAATTCTCATATTCGATGGGCATAATCACCAACTTGATTGCCTGGTCTGAGTGACGGATTCAACACAATGTCATATGCGTGGAGCGATAATAAACGAAACTCATAAACAAGGGAATGAAGCGAAAAGGACGTGGGGGGGGGAAGGGGAAAGAAACTAAGTGAATTCAGAAGCCAATACCAAACAAAGAATGACTGAACAGTCTCCAAAACCGAGGGGAGGGGGAGCGTGAGGGATACCAGAAACAGGCGACCAAAAAACCAACCAAACAATCGGGAAAATGAGCCTCGGACACCTTAACTTAACAAACAGGGAGACAGCTAACCATCACTCACAGGATGGGGTGGACGGGACAGAGGGAAATCAGCAGCCAATCTCAGACGAAGAATGACTGACAATCTCCAAAACCAACGGGAGGGAGGGGAATCAGAAAAAGGACGACCAAAAAGCAAACCAACAGATTGGGAGAAGAAGCCTAAAATGCAAGCCTCAAATACCTTTGCAGACAGAGAGACAACTGACATTCACCCGCAGGGAGGGGGGAGGAGAGGTGGAAGGGAGGGGGGGAAGCCAGAACGGCAACAAGACAACGGACAAACGAAGCTCAAGACAGAGAAGCCAGGGAAACAGTGACTGACCCTCAGAACGAGGGAGGCAGTACTTCAAAAGTACTTCAAAAGTTCCGGGTGAATGTCAGTTGTGTCTCTGTCTGCAAAGGTGTTTGAGGCTTGCATTTTAGGCTTATTTTCCCGATCTGTTGGTTTGCTTTTTGGTCGTCCTTTTTCTGGTTCCCCTCCCTCCCATCGGTTTTGGAGATTGTCAGTCATTCTTCGTCTGGTATTGCTGCTCACTGTTCCAGACCTGTAAAACTAGGCATTAGACTTTGTTTTGTGGTACGAGGAACCTCAGGGTGTGGCGCACCATACAGAAACCCCCCACACCTCCGAGTGCCAGCTGTGGAGTCCTCTCGATCCTCCATGCCAACTGGAAGCAAGAAGACAGGCTTGCCTGACGACTGACCACCACAGCTAGTTCCTTCTCCTTCCAGCGAAAGACGTAGAGTTGCTTGACGAAAGAGAAGGCAAACCTTTGCATCTGATAGAACCTTTCTGTAAATCATGTGAATGAAAATCTGACTTTCAGAATTCTAAGCTTGAATGCAAATTAAACAGAATTTGTTTAATGAAAATAGTTGTCATGTTGCATTTGTTGCCTTAAAACTGCATTTAGTGTTCCAAATAATGTCTTCTCAATTACTTCACTGAACATTTGATTCCTCTCTGGCTTGCAAGGTTGTCTGAGATTGACCTCCATTGTCTACTTAGCTTTTTACTGCTGCCTTGCCTTCTGCCAAGAGCGTGGAATAGTCTCTCCCCTTCTCCTATCAAGTCAAGCCCGAACCACACCGCACGAGTTCCAGCGCGTCCCGGACATGTGCGGAGCTCGCACAGCTGTGTGGCCTCCATTTTTAGAGATCGCATCGGAACGTGGGAGACCTGCGCTCTCCCGAGTTCCGGCGCGATCAGAATTGTATCATGCCCAAGATTTTGAGGGGGCGGGACGTGGAGCTACTTTTGTCACCAGTTGGATTAGAGAGGGTTTCGGCCAATTGGAGCATACTTATGTTTCATCCAATCAGCGATTAGAAGACGGGACAATCAGGAGGGACTACTTGCAGGACGCCACTGGTGGAGAGCAGGGCAGCGCTTGGAGGTGGGCGGCCAGACACCTATGCTCGTGCGCCTCCACGCCGGAACTCGTGTGGTGTGGGTTGGCCTTCAAAGGCAAGGTCTGTTTTGTAAATCCCTTTTCAAACCCCACTTGATCACTTGAAGCCTGTGAGGCTGGTGGATTACCATTTCTGCTTTTATCCAACTTTCAAGCCTTCTGCAGTTTGGACCAGGAATAGCTTAACAATCTCCTGTTGTTGTCTTAGGAGCCTACCTGTCTGTCAAGATTTTTGGGGAAGGGTCTGTTTCCCAGTCATCATTGACTGAGGCCTGGTTAGCAATCATGTGGGACCCCAACTCCTCTCTGGTGGACCCCCACCTTTGGAACTCTCTCTCACAAGGAATTTGGTGCTCCTACTTCCAAGATTTAAGAGAGCTTTTGATAGGGGCTGAATGAAATGGCAGCTTCTGTCTGTCTGTCTGTCTGTCTGTCTGTCTGTCTGTCTGTCTGTCTGTCTGTCTGTCTGTCTGTCTGTCTCTCTCTCTCTCTCTCTCTCTCTCTCTCTCTCTCTCTCTGATTTTACATTCTCACTAGTTGGAATTATGCCTTTTTTTGTTTCTTGCAGTTTTAAAAAAATGTTTTTGTCTTTTGGTGAGCTGCCTTGAGACCTACAGGTAAAAGGCAGACAATAAATCAAATAACTAATGTTTAAAGACTGTGATTCCCATTTGTAAAGTCTGATTTTTTCCCCCAAAGGGTAGCGATGTAAACTGAAAGCAAGAGACCAGCATGATGTGGTAGTTAGAATGCTGGAATGGGAAGACCTAGGTTCAAATTCTTGCTCAGTCATAAAGCTCACTGGATGATCTTGGGTGATCACTCTCTCAGCTTTCATCTACCTCATGAGGTTTTGGGGGGGCTAAAAACATAATAAATTAATCCAGTCACTCTAATATTTACCATTGTGGTTTGTATGAAAGAACATGATGGTCAAGAGGCACAACTCATCGACAAAGAATGATGCTGAGTGTGAACTCCTTGTCTTTGTGTCTTTTTATGACTGCCTCATGCATGACTTTTGTGGCTATGACTTTTGGATGTTTCCAAGAGTGGTACACTCTTGAAAGGAGTATGCCACAAGTTGCGTATAAATTTAGTTTAGCTCTGGACTGTGACCGGTTCTCCAAAACAAAGGCCTATGGACACGGGCATCTCACTGTTTTGCATCGGCCAGTATTTACTTTTTGGCATGCTGTCCTGTCCTAAGGTGATCATGTGATTGTCGACCAGCACATGCAGAACTCTCTGGGCACACCGTTGGGTGTTCCGTTCTGGCTGCAGTAGAAATGGTGCAAAGTCAACTGCAGGCAGAGGTGTATGTTAGTTTTTTGGCTTAACATGCTGAATTGGCAGCCACTCCGTTTTAGACAACGTGCTGAAGCATAGGAAGCTGGGTGTCAACTGGTGGTAGACATGTGCTTAGCATGACGGACAGGATGTCTCTGAGCACTGTTTAGCCGAAGACTTGTTGACAGTACCAGAACTGAACTTGCAGTCCTCACACAAAACTCCACTCTGGGTTTCTTCCCAACTTTCTTTGTTTCAGTAGCCTAATTTGAGGAGGAGTCTGGAGGAGTCTCTTGGTGGTTGCTTTTGTTACACTAGTGTTTCTCAAACTGTGGGTCGGGACCCACTTGGCGGGTTGCGAACTGATTTCTGGTGGGTCCCAGGTGATGGAAAGATCAGATAAGTAATTGCTACAAGCCCTGAGGCTTCAAAGAGCTGAACCCCTGCAGTTTGCAATATAGCTGCTAATTACCCTGCAAGCAGCTGAGCTCTTTACTTGTAAGTAAATGTATTTATTTATTTATTTATTTCTAGATCGCCTTTTTTTAAAGTCTTGTAAGGGTAGGTGGGTCCCGATAGAGTGTCATTTTAAAAAGTGGGTCCCGGTGCTAAAACGTTTGAGAACCACTGTGTTACACCAATAGCAGCTAGAAACCCTTGTGTGGGTCTACTTTAGATTGCTCCAAGATCTACCAGGAGATCCCAGTCTACCTGGTGTCCACCTCTACAGTGGACTTTGTCCTGCTACGGGCATTGTTGGGTTGCCTCCTGCAGATGGTCGCATCTTCTCTCCTACCATTCCAACTTAATTTTATTAACAGCCTCCCAGTGACACAAAGCTTAGGAGAACAGGGCTCCCGGTAGGGCCTTTACAGTTTCATACCAGAATGGAAATGATCAGGGGTGGGGGGGAAGAGCTCAGACCCACCTTCCTGTTCACTTGAGTCCTAATCTCAAATGACAAGTGAGCAGATGGGCAGGCAGGCTGGCTGACATTCTGTCAAAGAAGAGAGACATTGACTCGTGTGTGAGTGTGAGTGTGAGTGTGAGTCTGCCTGGATGCCTTTAAAAGGGGATTGGACAGATTTATGGAGGAAAAGTCCATCACAGCTTACAAGCCATGATGGGGATAAGCAACCTCCTGGTTGTAGGAGTAGGTTTTCTTTGTGCCAGGTGCAAGGGAGTGGCGACAGAATACAGGTATCTTATCTTGTGCTCCCTGAGGCATCTGGTGGGGCCACTGTGTGATACAGGAAGCTGGACTAGATGGGCCTTTGGCCTGATCCAGCAGGGCTCTTCTTATGTTCTTATATGAGAGAGAGAGCAGAAATTCTGATCATCTCCTTGCTTTTTCAGCTCAGTAAAATAACTCCAAACAAACCGTGCTTTCTGCTCGTTACATTAATATTGCTTCTTAGCTTTATTTATTCTTAATGCACCATCTTCTACCCCGCTTCCCAAAATATAATAGAAGCTTTTAATGATAAATTGGCACAAAACAGATGCAGCACTTGAACGCATTTTGTTGCAATAGTAGTGCTTCTGGCAGCTCACAGAAGGACCCTTTTGCTAATAGTAAAGTATTGGAAGATAATAGATACTCTTCACTTAGCAGTTACTTGTGATTAAGAAGCAAAGAGCCCTTTTCTTTTTCCAACATAGACTTATTGTGCATGGAAATGTGTGTGTTTCTATTTTGGAAGAAGGCAAGTGAAACCTATGTCTTCAGATAATTCACAGGGGAAAAAATGTGAAGTGGTTGAAGAAAAGCAGCATGGGTTGAAGGCAGGCATGACTGTTGTAGAGCAGTGGGGGATTGAAAGTGTCTTCACTGTGGTCCGTTCAAAGGTGCCCCCCAAGGCAGATCTCAATCTTGTCGTTTGAGATTAGGACTGAAGTGAGCAGGAAGGTGGGTCTGAGCTCTTCCCCCCCACCCCTGATCATTTCCATTCTGGTATGAAACTGTAAAGGCCCTACCGGGAGCCCTGTTCTCCTAAGCTTTGTGTCACTGGGAGGCTGTTAATAAAATTAAGTTGGAATGGTAGGAGAGAAGATGCGACCATCTGCAGGAGGCAACGCAACACTGCCAAGGTAGACTCTGAGAAATCCCATTTGGTAGATTTTGAGTGCATTTCAGTTTGGGGGAAAAGGTGGTTGTGGACAGTGCTGCCTGGTTGCCTATGATGGGGCAACTCAGCATCTGAATCCTTGGAGCAGTTTTGCAGCTGTTTTTAAAAACAGTTATCACTTGGCGCGCATGGGTACAATCAGCTGAGATATGAACAGACATGGGCCGAGTTTAAAAATAAAGCATAAAGCATGCAAGCCACTTGGAGTATGGGGGAGGACCAAGACTGAGGGATGAAACCGCTTTTGACTTAACTGATTTGTGTCTGTGTGAGGCACATCCTGATCGTGGCCAGATGTTGGACTCTCATTCTGGGTGAACAACCCCCTGTGTTATGTCTCTGGCAGTCCCACCATTTCTAGTATTATGCGATGGAGTCATTTTCTAGAGGTTACTTATATCAGTGCCTTTTTATTTAGACTCCTTAATTCCCCAAGTAATCTCCATAAGAAGGGAGCCGCTTTGTGATCCAAACTAGCTACAGGTGCAGGAAATGCAAGCCTCTGCTTAAGCTTTGCTTTGGCAGCAGCCCATTTTCCTGGGAGTAAACTCAATTGAACACAATGGGACTTGCTCTGAGTAGATCTGCATAGGACTGTGCTTTTCGACATTGCCGAGGCACGGAGCTGCCGCTGCTTGATGGGTCTTCCCTTCTTTGCCTCATGGCACATCCTGCTACTGCAGTGTGTCTCCCTGTCACTGATGGCCGGTGATTTGTGAGAGGGACAGCATGCAGCATGCTGACCTCAGGGCCTGCGTTTCCCGGAACTGCTGGAGCATCAGCCAAGAACCCATTGCTTTATTTGCAGCTACTCTGTGTGGTCTCCTTCATGGATCATTGCCTTGTCGTGGCGAAGGGGCTTGCGTAACTCAATGAAGCCATGAGCTATGCCGTGCAGGGACACCCAAGACGGACAGGTCGTAGCAGAGAGTTCTGACTAAAAGTGATCCACTGGAGAAGGAAATGGCAACCCACTCCAGTAACCTTGCCAAGAAAATCCCATGAACAGTACCAAAAGGCTAAAAGATATGACGCCGGAAGATGAGCCCCTCAGGTCGGAAGGTGTCCAATATGCTACTGAGGAAGAGTGGAGGACTATTCCAAGTAAACCCAGAAAGAGTGAAGTGGCTGGGCCAAAGCCAATAGGACGTCCAGCTGTGGATGTGTCTGAGGTTGAAAGGAAAATCCAATGCTGCAAGGAGCAATACTGCTTAGGAACATGGAATGTGAGGTCTATGAATCAAGGCAAGCTGGATGTGGTCAAAAATGAGATGATAAGATTGAACATTGACATCTTGGGAATCAGCGAACTAAAATGGACGGGCATGGGCGAATTTAAGTCAGGTGACCATCATATCTACTACTGTGGGCATGAATCCCTTAGAAGAAATGGAGTAGCCCTCATAGTCAATAAAAGAGTGGGAAAGGCAGTACTGGGGTGCAACCTGAAAAACGACAGAATGATTTCAGTTCGAATCCAAGGCAAACCATTCAACATTACAGTAATCCAAGTGTATGCCCCAACCACTGATGCCGAAGAAGATGAAGTTGACCGGTTCTATGAAGACCTACAACACCTTCTCGAACTAGCACCCAAAAAAGATGTCCTTTACATCATAGGAGACTGGAATGCTAAAGTAGGAAATCAAGAAATAAACGGAACAACAGGCAAGTTTGGCCTTGGAGCGCAAAATGAAGCAGGGCAAAGGCTAACGGAGTTCTGTCAAGAGAACACGCTGGTCATAGCAAACACTCTTTTCCAACAACACAAGAGGCGACTCTACACATGGACATCACCAGATGGTCAATACCGAAACCAGATAGATTATGTGCTTTGCAACCAAAGATGGAGAAGCTCTATACAATCAGTAAAAACAAGACCTGGAGCTGACTGTGGCTCAGATCATGAGCTTCTTATTGCAAAATTCAGACTTAAACTGAAGAATGTAGGGAACACCACTAGACCAGTCAGATATGACCTAAACCATATCCCTTATGATTATACAGTGGAGGTGAAGAATAGATTTAGGGCATTAGACCTGGTAGACAGAGTGCCTGAAGAACTATGGACGGAAGTTCGTAACATTGTACAGGAGGCAGCAACTAAAACCATCCCAAAGAAAAAGAAATGCAAGAAAGCAAAGTGGCTGTCAGATGAGGCTTTACAAATAGCTGTGGAAAGAAGGAATGCAAAAAGCAAGGGTGAAAGGGAAAGATATAAACAACTGAATGCAGATTTCCAGAGAATAGCAAGGAGAGATAAGAAGGCCTTCTTAAATGAACAATGCAAGGAAATCGAGGAAAACAACAGAATGGGGAGGACTAGAGATCTCTTCAAGAAAATTGGAGATATCAAGGGAACGTTTTGTGCAAAGATGGGCATGATAAAGGACAAAAAAGGCACGGACCTAACAGAAGCAGAAGAGATTAAGAAGAGATGGCAAGAATACACAGAAGAACTATACAAGAAAGATCTGAATGTTCCTGATGACCACGCTGGTGTGGTCACTGACCCAGAGCCGGACATCCTAGAGAGTGAAGTCAAGTGGGCCTTAGGTAGCATTACTAACAACAAAGCTAGTGGAGATGATAATATCCCAGCTGAGCTACTTAAAATCCTAAATGATGATGCTGTGAAAGTGCTGCACTCAATATGCCAACAAATTTGGAAAACTCAGCAGTGGCCAAAGGATTGGAAAAGGTCAGTTTACGTTCCAATTCCAAAGAAGGGCAGTGCCAAAGAGTGTTCAAACTACTGTACAATTGCACTCATTTCACATGCTAGCAAGGTTATGCTCAAAATCCTACAAGCTAGGCTTCAGCAGTACGTGGACCGAGAACTACCGGACGTACAAGCTGGGTTTCGAAGAGGCAGAGGAACTAGAGATCAAATTGCCAACATGCGCTGGATCATGGAGAAAGCACGAGAGTTCCAAAAAAACACCTACTTCTGCTTCATTGACTACGCAAAAGCCTTTGATTGTGTGGATCACAACAAACTGTGGCAAATTCTTAAAGAGATGGGGGTACCAGACCACCTTACCTGTCTCCTGAGAAACCTGTATGCGGGTCAAGAAGCAACAGTTCGAACCGGCCATGGAACAACTGACTGGTTCAAAATTGGTAAGGGAGTACAGCAAGGCTGTATATTGTCACCCTGCTTATTTAACTTATATGCAGAGTACATTATGAGAAATGCAGGGCTGAATGAATCACAAGCCGGAATCAAGATTGCCGGGAGAAATATCAACAACCTCAGATATGCAGACGATACCACCCTAATGGCAGAAAGTGAAGAAGAACTAAAGAGCCTCTTGATGAGAGTGAAAGAGGAGAGTGCAAAAGTTGGCTTGAAACTCAACATTAATAAAACTAAGATCATGGCATCGGGTCCCATCAATTCCTGGCAAATAGAAGGGGCAGAAATGGAAGCAGTAACAGATTTTACTTTTCTGGGTTCCAAGATCACTGCAGACGGAGACAGCAGCCATGAAATTAAAAGACGCTTACTCCTTGGAAGGAAAGCTATGGCAAACTTAGACAGCATAATAAAAAGCAGAGATATCACCATGCCAACAAAAGTTCGTATAGTCAGGGCAATGGTGTTCCCAGTAGCAATGTATGGTTGCGAGAGTTGGACCATAAGGAAGGCTGAGCGCCGAAGAATAGATGCTTTTGAACTGTGGTGCTGGAGAAGACTCCTGAGAGTCCCTTGGACTGCTAGGAGATCAAATCAGTCAATTCTAAATGAAATCAAGCCTGACTGTTCCCTGGAAGGACAGGTACTAAGGCTAGAACTCAAATATTTTGGCCACCTAATGCGAAGAGAGGACTCTCTGGAGAAGACTCTGATGCTGGGAAAGATTGAAGGCAAAAGGAGAAGGGGAAGGCCAAGGATGAGATGGTTAGACAGCATCACCGATGCAACAAACATGAAGATGAGCGAACTCAGGAAGATAGTGGAGGACAGGAAGGCCTGGCGGGATATGGTTCATGGGATCACGAAGGGTCGGACACGACTTAACGACTAAACAACAACAACTCTGTGTGGTGAACACCAAAGTTGCTGGATGGAGCAGTTCCCGGTGGAGTGAGGTGGTACTGGAGTGATCCACCCACCCAGCCTGGCCATTGGCTCGCCTCGCCAGGAACGGCAATAAAGATTTCCTGTCCAGGGTGGGACTTTGCCTAGAAATCAAGTAAGAGGATAACCTCCAAGGTATGCAAGGTGTCCATTTTGCAACAGAGGTTGTGAAAAAGACTGTCTTCTGCAGCGTCCTTGATGAAGAGTTTTAATCAACATGTACTGGGCAGAATAAGGTGAGATCTTGTGCACCTCGGAGGTTGTCGTACTGCTTCATTCCTGCGTGGATGCCTCCCTCGTTTTCTCCAGTGGGACTTTGCCTAGGCAGTGATAGCCTTGACTGGCTATGACTTCCATGCTCCCGTTTGACAGCTGCCTATGGCTCAGCTCTGGCATAAATGCAGTTAAGATGGACACGTTGAGGGGAGAGGAAGAGAAAGCATGAGATGCCTAATCTGCCTTTCTGCTCGTGAGATGGGCCTGCCTAGTAGATCTTTTTATTCTACATCTCAAGAGCTAAATGTTCACAGTAGACAAGTAAAGGAATGAAAGAAGCCTGCTGTTGACTGCTGACAATATTTGACATTTGCAGCTGAGGAGATAATAGTTTGAATAAAGAACCGAAGAATAAGAAGCAGCTTCACCTTAAATGGTTTAGATTAGCATCAAAGCTTCCATCCCTGGTTATCTGTACCTTAATTCTTGGGGGTATGAATAATGGAACTTTGTGGCCTCTCTGCCTGACACTGTGTTCTTGTTGTTGAAGTAGAAGTGTGTGTGTGTGTGTGTGTGTGGGAGGGAGGGGGCACCACAATGGACCTTGGTAGACAGAGTTAAAATACCACTGTTGATGGCTTCCTTGTGACTGTTTCATATGATCTGTGCTAATGAATTATATGCAAATTGCCAGCAACTGTTACAAATATGTACTCAGTTCACATTTTCCACTAAAAGTAAATAGACTTGGTCTGACCTCACAAGTAACCCAACAGGTTCTTTGAGGTTGGCAATCTTTTTGTAAGGGGTGAGGGAGAATGGAGGGGCGTATGAACTGAAAGTTGCACTCTGGGGTCTTAAGAAGGTTTAGGTCCCAGGATTTTTCGTAGGGAACAGTTTTGTGTATTTATCCTGACGTGGGATTATTTGAGATGCTACTTGTGCTTTCTCAATCCAAGTACTGGAGTTTAAATTCTAGGGAAGGGGCTCAGTGGTAAAGCTTCTGCTTTCGTGCACAAGGTCCCAGTTTCAATCCATGGCAGCTCCCATTACCAGGAACTTAGGGAGCCGGGATGGGAAGTGGATTAGTCCAAGACCTGGAACGCTGCTACTAGTCGGAGTAGGCAACCCTGGACTTGATGGGGCAGTGGCGTGACTTTAGTGGCACGACTTTAGTATCTGACCTAACTTGGTATGTGGCAGCGTCGTATGTTAGTTCTTCATGCTTATGCTGGGTTTGGCAGCCCATGTGCCTGTGGCTTTGAGGTGGATTAGAATTGGGCCAGCATCTCAAAACATATTTTCAAATCTGGTCCTATTCAGCTCTCTGCATTGATAGCTAAATATTATTATTATTTATTATTATTAACAGTATTTATATACCGCTTTTCAACAAAACGTTTACAAAAATCAAATGATTAAATGGCTCCCTGTCCCAAAAGGGCTCACAATCTAAAAAAGATGCAGAAGAACACCAGCAAACAGCCACCAGAAAGACACTGTGCTGGGGTGAAAGAGCTCTCCCCTTGCTAAACAAGAAGAGCCCTGCTGCTGGATCAGGCCAAAAGCCCATCTAGTCCAGCTTCCTGTATCACACAGTGGCCCCACCAGATGCCTCAGGGAGCACAAGACAACAAGATACTTGTATCCTTTTGCCACTCCCTTGCACCTGGCACAAAGAAAACCTACTCCTACAACCAGGAGGTTGCTTATCCCCATCATGGCTTGTAAGCTGCGATGGACTTTTCCTCCATAAATCTGTCCAATCCCCTTTTAAAGGCATCCAGGCCAGGTGCCATCACCACCTCCTGTGGCAAGGAGTTCCACAAACCAATTACACGCTGGGTAAAGAAATATTTTCTTTTGTCTGTTTTAATCCTCCCTCCACTCAATTTGATACTCTCCCCTTGCTAAATATAAGAGGAGCACCAATTGAAAAAGTGCCTCTTGCCCAATTAGCAGGGGATAGAGAATAGAATAGGGAATAGACACATAAATACTGATGGATGCCATCCAGCTTATCAGACTGCTATAACATCCGCTGTATTTCTTCAACTCTCATAACCTTTGCAACCTTGGACTGAGTCTGGAAATTCTGAAAACCTGGTACCCTCCCTGAACAGTACTCCTGGCTCTGGGGTTCCTCCAGGGTGAGCTTCAGCCTAGAAAACAATTCATCTCAGCAACTAAGCCCAGTACATGCAGCTCTGGTTATAAAGGAGCAGATGTTCTAATGCCATCACCTCTGCTAATTGGAATAAAAAGAGTTCTGTGCTGCATCTCAAATTCCCCAGCCATCTGTATCGGGGGAAACCGAACAGGAGGAAGCTTTCCTTTGGGAACTCGTGGGATCAGGATTGCTGTGGGTGTGAGGGACAGTTGGTGTGTGTGTGTGTGTGTGTGTGTGTGTGTGTGTGTGTGTGTGTGTGTGTGTGTGTGTGAGAGAGAGAGTGAGAGAGTGAGAGAGAGAGAGAGAGAGAGCACATGTGAACACGCCAGCTGTCAAGTGTGTTACTATTTTGTATTGCTTACTCTTCAGGAGAAAGGAAAAGGAACACAGTTCTGGCACTCGTCGAAGTTTGTTGCAGCCATTTGTCAGGACGACAGAGTGGCTGAAATGCACGCAACGGCAAACAGAGCTGGACCGCCACTTGAGCACCTGCTGTTGCTGCTTCTTTTTGGCGGCAGTGGGCTCCATTTTGACCTTGCAGAGCTACTGGAGGCATCCTTGTAATGATACCATCTGTGCATCAGGTTGAGTCAGCAAGTGCATGAGCTGGGGATTGGTTGAGAGGCACGAACTATGCCATAGTTTGGCATCCTTTCCTCCCTTCCCTGAGAATCGCTAGGTGCTCTCTCAAGCAATGATTTTTGAGGACATAGTTGTTTCAGAACCTGGTTTGGCAGTTGCTCACAAACTCAGGTTTGTGTGATGGTGTTGGTTCAGTTATTGCAACAAACCATGGCTTTGCACTATGTTTGAGTGAACTTTATTCTGTTTTAATGGCATTTCTATGGCTTTTGTTACCGGCGTCCAGGATTTGGGGAGAAGATGGGTGCGTTGTTTAGAAGGGTAGAATTGGTCTGGATGTGCCCTGGCAGCGTTCAGTCCATGCATGTTTACTACTTTCCTGGTTGAAATCTGAACCAGTTCTCCAAGTTTTCAGGAGAAGCTAGCTGTGCACAGTGCTGATTGACCAGCTTCCATAATGTCACCCTTCCAAATCCTGGGGCAATTGTTACTCTTAAAAGGAAACATTAAAATAGTTAATACAACAAGTGTGTGCATGGATAATGCATGAACCTTTTAAAGACAAATGGCTTGCCTGAGGCATAAGGAGGAGGGGCATGACTGATGACGTTCTATTTGCTGGTGGGCATGTCTATCATTTCAGTTGCAAAGTTGGGCTCCTCCCTCAGCTGAGGGGCATGCTGGGAGCGTTTTTCCTCTTGCGTCTATCTTTACCCTTCAGCATCTGAAACTCATTGTCAGAAATGCATTGAATGTTGATGTCTGCTAATTAACGTTTAGAAGGCAGTCAGCTATAGATGTTTAAAATAAAACAAACGAAGCTTAAGAAATCAATTTCTGGTGGCCTCATTCTCCGTTTTCTGGGCGTTAGTTCTTGACCTGAAACGATTGTATTTATCTGGGTTCTGCGCCCTGTGGTATCAAATGCCTGTTTGTGTGTATTTTCTTTCTCCCAGTGAACAGTTATAGAGAGGACGAAGATCTAACTACCTCCTCGGACAGTGACGATGAAGTGATTAAGCAGTTCGAGATCTCTGTTTCCCGTTCGCAGAGTTTTCGGTCAGGAGTTTCAGAAAAGGGAACCCAAGTAGGTTCAGAGTGCAGGCCAAAATTCAATCGCTTGCTGTCGAACCATGAAGAGTATAGTACTGAGGCCTCAGAATGTGAAGGTACTATCTGTCTCTGTTTGTTTTTTGAAAAGAAAAAAACAGCGCCTGAGGGGGCCTGCTTTGAGAATCCCGTACAACTGAATGTGGATAGATTCTGTTTCAAAAGGCAGATGAAAATGGATCAAGGAATATGATGCCAAGTTCTGAAGTGTGCACCTAGAACCAAATCCAGGGTCCTGATGTGAGCCCAGATTCTGCATTTAAACTCTTTTTTTTTCCGGCAAAACCTTCCGTGAAGATCTTGTCATGAGAGGTTTTGTCTTTTGTGTGGACAACATCGGTGACTGAGGCGCAGTGGTTGGACACCTCCAGTCAAAGCTCCTAATAAACTGTGAATATCAGCAGGCCAGATCTTGCAAGAAGTCCTTCTGAGTCACCCACACACCCACTGTGTGTTGCAGAATATTCTGGAAAGTATGCTCGGGGACAATCTGTTCACATAGGGTGCCAGCCAGATGTGTTAGGCCTTGCTATGCGCTCTAGCATACATTTCTAGGGTTCTCTGTGCAGAACCTTTGACTCCAGTGGGGGGAGGCAAAGAATGCCCCCCCCCAGCTCACCATATTTCAGCCCCGCTGCCTACTGTGCTGTGCCAGTAGTGCTCCTGATGTTACAGCTGTCAGCTGCCCCCCTCCCCCAATTCTTCTCTGAACTGCCTTCACATAGTGTTGCTTCAAGGGGAATTGTGGGTGGGAAAAGATGGTGCCTGCCTTCCGGTGTCAGTAAGGTCCCCCTTTCACCCTGAAGTTTGCCAGAATTCCCCCTTCAGTTTCACTGTCTGCGAATGGGGTGAAAAAGTGGGGATGGGTGGGCATGTATCTAAACTACTCTAAACTGTCCCCAGCTCTCCCCTGTGACTGCGATCTCTGGCAAGCTTCTGGGTCATTACTGACCTTCTCACTCAGAGCCCCCTGATCAGTTTGCAATCATGGAACTTCCAGTGTTCTCTGAAACGTAGATTTGAATACCTCTGGCCTATGGGAATCAGCCCCCCCCCCCCCAATGAACAGTCTTAAGCATTTTATACATTTTAATGTTTGGATGATTTTCTGGCTGAAGACCAAATCAACAAAATGCAAGGGTGGGAATGTGTGGGATGTGTGTGCAATTTAATTTCTCACTTGATGTGCTTCTATTCTGAAAGTCTGGCATTTTATTTATTTAATTTTAGCTTTAAAACCTGTCTTACAGCCTTCTGCTGTGGTGCATTTTAAGTGTATATCCAATATGAACTTGTTAATTTAGAGCTAACATTTGTTGTGCACCTCCGGTCCAGTTGGTTTCAGTGGGGCTTAAAGCCTGCATGACTGGATGCAAGGTACAAACTTGCAGTCCTGCGCATACTTACATGGGAGTAAGCTCCATGGAACTTCAGTTCTGTTCTAAGAGAATCTGAATAGAATTGGGCTGCCAATCTAGAGGCATCTTTACTTGCATGCAGCCCTGATGGGACTTGCCTCTGAGTAAACATGTATAAGACTAATCTGTAGGTCTCATTGACTTCAGTGGATCCTGTAACCTCCACAACTGTGTGTAGGGTAACAGCTGAAACGTCTTGCACACGTTTATAAATACCTTGACATCACTGCAGAATTTTATCTACCGAATTTCAGTTATTCCTTGGTAGTTTCTTCTGGCTTCACTTTGCTTCTGTTTTCCTTTTTCCCCCCTGCAGATGTATGTATGTCTGTTTTTATGTCCTACTTTAAAATGTTTACATGGTGATGTACATTTAAAAGTGGGAACACCCCCTCTGTTGGCAGTGCCAGGTTTCTGGAAGCCCTGGAATGTGTTGCAGTACACACATATTAAAAGTATGTGTTGCCAGGATGTGTTGCCTGTGTTCATGAAGCAGATATGAGACCTCTTGTTTTATCTTCCATGTGCCAGCATGGAGGAGGGATAGTTTTGCACTGGCTGGCCCAGTCTCCACTGGTGAGAATGGGGTCTAAATAAATGCAGGTGCATTTGGAAACATGGTTGTCTTAAAGCTTCTGATCACGTTTCCAGGCTCTAGATGTTTAGACCCTGTTCCCACCTTCAGCTGAGCATGCAGGGGTTGAAGCGTAAGACCAGTGAACAAAGAAAAGTTGGGGGGTGGGCCAGCCAGCACCCTCTCCCCTCCTCCACATGTTAAATCTATGCATGGAGGCAGATCCAGCCCAAGACTTCCTGACACCTGAGATGGCGCGCCAAATACCTACCATCCCTTACCTGATAATGCACCAGCCTCTGCTCCTCCCACTCTCCAATGTTCTCACTCAGCCCTCCCCTCGCTCTACAGTTCCTCTTGTTTCCACCTTTTCCAATGGGCGAGGAGGGCGGAGCAGTGTAGGCAAGTAGGCGGACAGAGATGGGCACCCCCACCAATCCGCTGCCTGAGGTGACCACTTTGGTTGGCCTTGTGGGTGGGCCAACCCTGCATGGAGGATATGGTGAGAACAGGGCTATATCTTCCCTGTAAAGAGTAGAGCTGTCCACAGCCAATCACAGGGTTTTGACCAATATACTTCTACAATATAGGTATTTTCTTCAAACTCCTGTTTGTTGCATTCACCCTACATTTTCAGGTGTGTGAAAAAAATTTTTTTTAGGTTTGCAGCTAAAAATGTAAGATGTGAGAAGGCTCTCAGGATCATAGGGAAATGGCTTTTTTGAGCCGGTTCTTGCAGTGTGATTGAAATGGGAGACTTTTAGTTACTTAAAAGATTTCTATCCTGCCTGACCCTTTACAGTTGGATGTCCAAGGTGGCTTACAACAGAAAAAAAATACAATAAAGTTACAATAAAACAATACAGTAATTAAAAACAATGCAAGCAGTGCATATAAATAATACTCATAAAATAGCAGCATAAAATAATAAAAATGCAGACCAGCACCCCCCCACACACCCACACCCCCCCCCCCACACACGGCAATACTGAAAAACCCAAATGAATCTTATTTAGGATTTTCACATCCCTTATAGACACAAAAGAGGGTGAAGGAATGGATGTGAATCCCTCCAAAAGTTATTTTTCTCTGCTCAAAATTGTTAGATCTGGATGGGTTTAGCCACCTGAGTTACCAAGACAACCTCTCGTATCGCGATGATGACCACCTGTCTCTTGATTCGAGAACTGCTTCGGAGAGCAGGGGCTCTGGGCAACCCAAAGACCCTGAGATGGAGGTTAGCGCAACACGCAGCCTCAGCCGGCAAGAAACGGAAGGCAGCTTGGAAATGGAGACCGCGTTTAGCAACCAGGGGTTTGAAGGGAACGATGCCACTGACAGCTCATCGGCCTGGAGTCCAGAGGTAAGAGAGAAACAGTTCTTCTTTTTATGAAAGGATGTTTCTGATTCTTTGAAGACTCTTCAGAGAGGGATGCTTTTGTGTGTGCCATATTAGTGTTAGACAATATTATTGTGGATACTTAATGGCCCCAACCCGATTGGGCCTCGCCACCAGCAGAGCACATGTGCCGCTGGCAGTGGCTTTGACCGTAAAGTGCGTTCCAGTAGTGCACTGCCAGAGCACTGGTGGGAAGCCAGAGCCTTAGTGCACACGTTGATGGAGCACCAGCCGTCCGCTGGAAGGTAAGGAGACGGGGGAGGGAGCGAAACTGGACAGGGAGGGAGAAGGCATGGGGACAGGGGAGGCTGCAGGAGGGGCTGGATCCGGTGGCAATGGCGCACGATGGATCCTATCCCCTCTCGCAGCAACCTTCCCACCCCCTTTCTCTCCTTGGAGTTGCACCAGTGAAATGGCTGGCGCAGGTTCGAGGAGACCCATTGCAGGGTGTGGGATTTATGGAGGGGGAAAAGGATTTAAATTCCCTTCCAAAGCCTTCCACTCCACCCCCCTGCTGGATTCAGTGCGCACCTTTTTGATGCGGCTGCACCAGTCCGGGGGAGGGGGGGAAGGATAGGATAGGATTGGGCTGTTAGTGCCTTTTACTTTCTAGTAAGTGATTTCTAGCACATTTATGGCCTAAAGACTGAAAATAGAATCCAAATCCATTTTATAGGAACATCCTGCAGGTGTTCATGTGGAAGATACTGGATAGTGGCAATTGTGCAAAGCCCATGATTGGGTACTTTTTGAACTCTGCACTCCTCTGTTTGTCTTCGAACCTCCTCACTCTTGCAGTCTCCTGTTTTTCTTTTCCTGATGCCATTATCGACTTTAGTACAATTAAGTCACAACAGGACTTGGAAGAGTGTTGTCATTGGTGTCGCTGCTCTGATGTCACAGAAGGACTGGGCAGTATAGGGCCAGGCATCTGAGGGGGGAATCTTGGAGTCTTCAGAATCAAAATTCCAAGTCCCGTGATCATCTTCTGTTAAAATCAGCCACACAGCAAATGCTTTTATGCCACATATGTTTTTAAAAATGTCATGTTAGTGCCTACCACCAGAATGGTTGGGAGCCCTTCTGTAAAGACATTTGAAGCATAGTACTTCTAAGGTATGTCTATGCTACAGACCTAAACTGTTTAATGGTCATTTTGTCTCCCCAGGGAATAACTGTGTGGGTAGGTAGGCAACTTTAACAGGGAATTCTTAGCACCCTCACCAAACTACAAGTTCCTGATCCTAAATTTCCTTACACTTGTGTTCAAAAGTCTCGTGCTTACACATGAGAATTCATGCACATCTGGCAATGCTGATCTCTTTGTATGCCCTTCAGCTAACCATTTCGGCCATGTTTCCCTTCCCCGTCTGGTGGTACAATCTTCAGCATCTCGTCTCCCCACCCAAAGTCTCCTAGAGCCTCTGGCCAGTCACCAGGCAGCAGTGGCAATCCGGGGGGGTGGGGGGCGCCGACGCCACACCCCCACGTGACCCCGCCTGGCGTGATGTCACCTTGACGCGCGTGCCCAGCGTGGCTCCATTTGCGCCCCCCCCACCATTTTACTTTCTATTTCGGAGCCGTTCGAGCTCCAAGGCGGGCGGGAGGTTCCAACACCAAGACGAGCGTGGCGGAGGAAACACATCCCGGAGGTAAGTACGCCCCTTTGCCGCCACGTACGCCCCTTCGCCACCATGTCCAGCCCCCGCCCCAACCCCGACAACGCCTCTGCCAGGCAGCGGATGATAAAGGTTCCAGCGCTCTGCGACTCTCATCCCCACAGCCAGGCAGTTGCTTAGCGAACTTCATGCATCCTCCGTTCCCCTCCCCTGCAACCCCTCCTCTTCCTTTTCCTACTGAGCTGATAGGTACAGGATGACTGCCTGATTCCTGCATCTGGCACTACATATACAAGACTGCATAGCTCTTCAGGAAGAACCGTGTGGGGTTTCTGTTTCGAGAGCCATAGTTGTATGCAGCTTGATTTCCTGTCTGAGACAAGTTGTCTTGTCTTGGCCTTCCTCCAGGGAGCTTAGTGTCTTCCCTCCTGCCTTCCGCCCCCAGTTTTCTAAAACAACTCTGGGTACTAGAGATAGTACCCTGATAGTACTATCAGATAGTACTTTGGGAGATAGCGACTGGGTCACCAAGTCAGTTTCATAGCTGAGCAGAAGGTTGAGCCTGGGGACCTGTCGTTGCTGTTGCTGTTGCTGTTGTTGTTGCTGTTGTTGTTGTTAACAACAGTATTTATATACCGCTTTTCAACAAAAAGTTCCCAAAGCGGTTTACAGACAAAATCAAATGATTAAATGGCTCCCTGTCCCAAAAGGGCTCACAATCTAAAAAAGATGCAGAAGGGCACCAGCAAACAGCCACCAGAAAAGACACTGTGCTGGGGTGAAAGGGGGCAGTTACTCCCCCCTGCTAAATATAAGAGGAGCACCCATTGGAAAAAGTGCCCCTTGCCCAGTTAGCAGGGGATTATGCTATACTGACTGTTGTGGCTATCTCTCACTTCAGTCCTAGGGATAATTTTTCTTGGTGTAGCTCCTTTTTGTTCCTCTCTTGGGTCTTTCTGTGATCACCCTTATAGTTTGTGGAATTTGGATTGTGCTGATTTCCTCTTTCTCTCCACACAACTACACACCTTCCATTACAAATGGTGAGATGTTGGCTTTCTTTTTTGACATTTCTCACAGGTGCTCTCAAGGCAAACATCAAGGTGTTCTCTGTAAACCAGTGTGTGTAAATTAAACATGTACCTCTCGTCATTTGGCTTGTTTAAAAAAAGAAATATGAGTTATACAAACAATAGCAAAGTTGCTGCACACACCTGTGTTTTTCCTCCTTTCTTTAAGTAGCGTCTCGTCGATCTGTGTTGTGTGGTTGAAATAAAAGACTGAATCAGCTATTTTGGTATTCTAAAAATACTCCAGTATCTCTGAACTCTATTCAAATACCTACCTATTCGGAAAGGAAAATGGAGCGTTGGTGGAGGAGCCACAAATATCGTTTCAGGGCCATTTCCATAATTGCCTACTTTGTCAGATTGATGTTGGGTCTTTTTCTCCCACCCCTTTTTCACTCTCTTTCTCTGTATACTTAATTCTTTTCTTTCAACTCGTGTACGCACAAAATTCAACCCTGGCATCTCGAGTGCATTTACCAAAGGGCATATCAAGCAATATCTCACCTTTTTATGTCATCTTCTCTTCCCCCTCCCTGCTTTGGAACAAGTAGCATTGTTTCAGGAAGCAGTCGTTACCATGTGTTGCCTTGTGAAATGATGCATTCAGCAACAATTGCTTAAAAAAAAAAGTTTAGAAGTTGGAATGAACCTTTGAAGCAGAGCCTTATACCAAGTCAGGCCATTGGCCCACCTCTCTTTACACTGACTGCTGGCACCAGCAGCTCTGCAGGGTTTCAGGCAGAGAAGTCGTTCCCAACCCTATCGGAGATTGAACCCGAAACCTTCTGCATGCCCCTCTGCCACTGAACTGTGGGCTCTCCGCTATAGGGGCCACTGCTAAGTGTCATGGGGCTCACATCAGAAGCTTGGTAGGTCAAGCACAGATCTTTTACTCCCTGTTTCACTGGTATTGCTGTCTAGGGAAAGGTGCATAGATTGAGATACTAGCACTGGGATTTGGGACTCATTGAAGCTGTAGCACTAGCACCTGTGCTTCCCAAGTGTGCATGGGAGCCAGTGCTGTATAAAAATATGATTATAGATGTATATCTATGCACATCTATAGATTTTTTTTTTTTTTGTAGGGGTAGCTTCCCATTCTGTGTTGTTCTCTAGCCTCTGTGTAGTATTGTTCAATAGAAACCCTCTGAGTCACTCTGACTCCTTTTCTCTATGACTAATGCGAGTAGAATCCTCCTGGTCCTGAGAATCAGGTGATCCCAGAGGGCCAATCAGTCCTGTGCCTCTGCCCTCTGTGCAGCTTCCAGGTCATCTGCACTCCCCTCGGTCTCGGCCACCGCTGTGCTGCCTTGCCAGCCAGCTGCCTCTTGGGAGGGGAGAGGTCAGGACTCAGTGGTCAGGCACCTGCTTTGCCTGTCAAAGGTTGCAGGTCCCTACAGCAGCTCCAGGTAGAACTGAGAAAAGAAACAAACAAACAAAAAAAACCTGCTAGGCAGTGTGGATAATATTTAGCTAGATAGTCCAGGGGCCTGACTTGGTATCAAGCAGTTTTACATCATATCCATTGATGTCCTCTTGCTCCTCTGTTCTGAGCACTTGCTTCCTCTCCAGTCATTGGGGCACAGGGTTGTTGTGGGCCCTGGGACCTGGTTGCAGGGCTTGTATTTCAATGGATGCAGCCGTGCGCATGGTTTTCTCAGGCCTGGCAGCACCCAGTGCTATTGGGGCTAGTTCCAGGTTCATGGAGACTTTTAGCCAAGAGCCTTTGTCATCCACCAGGGACTTGATATACTTCTTGGTTGTGCCGCTTGGCTAGGACTGCGAAAAGAAAAGAAGAGGGTGTCAGTCGCTGGTTGCAAGTGCCACAGGTCTGCCTTCCTGCCTGCCTGTTCTGTGCCCATGCACTCCGTGCTCATGTTGCGATAGAAAGGCGTGGTCTCTATAGCAACTCATTCTTGCCTGAGATTAAAAAGCACCTTTGGACAGGAAAAGGATAACATGCCCTGAAGGTGGTAAGCAAGCTGAGCACCTGGCTTGCCTTTCGCTGAACCTGCTTTCATTTAATCAGGTTATTTAAAGAGGTCATGTCAAAGAGTCCTTGAAGAAGATGTGGGGAAATGGTTGTGATTTCGCTTTCCAGTGTGAAAATGCTCGTGTGTGACAGAGGAGGAAGAAAGGCCAAAGGCATAATGCAGAGTGACAGTTGCACAGCTGGGTGGGCGAGGCTGGCTTCCCACCTTGTGGGTTTACGATACGGGCAAACTTCTCTGGCACGTATACGTTGAAGCAGCATCCACAAAAGATCCTGGGTATAAGGATCTAGGACTGGGACATCAATATTCATGCTCTTTTCAGCTGTAGGAAGGGGGGTTGCTCGGGGCTTCACCCCCAAATTGCTGTTAGTCACAAGACTCGTCGTATTTCCCATATTATGCATTCATAAGGTTGTTGTGTCGTCCCCTTCCCCTCTGCCAGTATCTGCACTTCCCCTCTGCTCTTGGGTGAACCTTGTGTCTAGTCACCAAAGCAAAACGTAGGTGGGCAGCACTGACCCCCAAAGAGGCTGAGAAATGTGCTTATTTCTTTAAAAAAAAAAATCAGCATTCTGATGTTGCAACTAACACGTTTCAGATAACTCTTTCTTTCTCAGAGGTTACTTCTGTTTGAAAGAGTGGACGAATTTCACATTCAAGGAACAGAAGAGTTATTTGAAGTATATCGGGGTTACAACTTTGGAATTGGTAGTGTTTTTTTTTAAGAATCAAATGAATTTCTTAGCACTTTGTGTGTGTGGGGGGAGCTGCCTCCTAGTTTTCCTCCCGTTGTCTCCTGCCCCCCCCCTCTGAGCTCCTCCATTCCGGAGCCTCCTCTCCCTTTCCTCTCAACCTACTGGCTGCTCTTCCAGTACCACCTTCCGTCCTGCCATGATGCATCTGAGTCGTCCTCCTCCTTAGCTTTCAAGTCCTTAGCCTTTCATCTCTGCTTTTGATATACTAGCAGGACAGAGCTCATCCCTGTCCCAACACCCTGTGTTAGGCTTTCATCCACTCCTTTTTTCATCTTTCCCCCCAGCTTCCTGTGTCTTCCAGTTGTAGAATATTTTTTGTATTGCAGACCACAATTGCTGAGCAACACCCATTTTCTAGTTCCCTTTGTGCTTCTTCTTCTCCTTAATGTCTACTTTTTTCTTTTATTTCCTATGTGATTCGTATTTCCTGTTACAGGAACATGAAGGAGCAAGTGCCCTTCCAGCTCATCCTAGTACCCATGAGCCCATTTCCAAATGCGGCGACCTGGATGTCCTCTTCGATTATAAACCTTCCAGCCAAAAGCTATTCGTGACCATCCTGGAGGCAAAGGACATCCCCGACAAGGACCGCAGTGGAGCAAGTTCCTGGCAGGTGCACACGGTGTTGATGCCCAGCAAGAAACAGCGGGGGAAGACGAGCATCCAGAGAGGCCCCAACCCAGTGTTCAAGGACAAGGTGACCTTCACGAAGCTGCCGTCGGAGGAGTTGAGCAGCTATGCGCTCAGGTTCCGCCTCTACTCGGTGCGCAAAATGATCAAGGAGAGGATGATGGGGGAGCGGCTGTTCTATCTCAGCAACCTGAACCAGGAGGGGGAAGTGAAGGTCACACTGGTTCTGGAGCCCAGGAGCAACTTGTGTGTAAGTCCCTTTGGAGCAGAAAGTGACAAATGGCTGCCAACCTTGCCACCCTCTGGGGTAAAAGCGGAGGGAGTCACAGGCTTAGTGGGGGGAAACACTGGAGCAGGGGCTCTTGCACAATGCTCACCATTTCGAGGTGGCCATTATACACTGACCTGTCTTGTGTGAAGCCTGATGCTGCCACTGAATCATACAAGTCTCCCTTAACCAGGATGTGTTTTCTGAGACCGAGTATGAGATTTAGAATCGAATTGCACATTGCGTTAAATGCCTTGTTTGGCAGTGTGGGCTTAGTTGGGTTGTTTCAGGTGAAATAGCTTCTCAGGGATGGGGGGAATCAAGGCTGGAACTGCACACAGAGGGAAGTGGAGAGATTTCACACTTTCTCATTGAGCTCTGGTCCAGACCTTTCAAGGCCATTCTGAAGCTGCTGTTAGCCCTGGGAGAGAACTTGCATTCCAGGACTTGTAGCAGATTTGGAGGCATTTGATCACAGTATGGGAGGAAGGGGTTAAATACTCCCTCACCACCATGGTCCTGATTAGGGGCTTCCATGGCTCGTTCTTTAATGCTAAACACAATGTATTTCCAATTTTGTCTGGCTTATTAGAATAAAACAGCAAAAACACATGCAGGACCAAACTATTGGTTTATGTGGCAGGTAGTTTGGCCTTTTATGCTGCTGTTGCTCAAAAGCACTTCATAATGCAAGTGGAGGAATCTGTGTAGTTCAGACTGCTCATTTGTATTACAAATGCCATCTTCATTGGCATCAATTGCCTGAGGGGGCTCAAGTGTTTTGCAGCTTCACATGTCTAACATGAGGGTTCTGAACTTGAGCCAGGGCTTGGTCATGAAATAGGTGAATCAAGAAGGGTCCCCAGTACACTTTGGGGGCCTCTCCTTCATGAACGACCACAGACTCTTCACAGGCGCATGGCTTTCCAAATGAATTGGCTTCCAGGTTAGAGTGAGTATCCAGTTTTTCCCTGGTCCAAGTTGGTAGTCAGACACAGGGCTGCCTTAAGAACATAAGAGCCCTGCTGGATCAGGCCAAAGGCCCATCTAGTCCAGCTTCCTGTATCTCACAGTGGCCCCACCAGATGCCTCTGAGAGCACACAAGACAACAAGATAACCTGTTTCCTGCTGTCACTCCCTTGCACCTGGCACAGAGAAAACCCACTTCTAAAGCCAGGAGGTTGCTTATGGCTTGTAACCTGGGATGGTTTTTTCCTCCATGAATCTATCCAAACCCCTTTTAAAGGCATCTAGGCCAGGTGCCATCACCACATCCTGTGGCAAGGAGTTCCACAGATGAATTACACGCTGGGTGAAGAAATATTTTCTTTTGTCCGTTCTAACTCTCCACCCACTCAATTAGTGCATGTCCCCTGGTTTTGGTGTTGTGCGAGAGGGAGAAGAATTTCCCTCTATCCTTGTGAGGGTTGTGTGGATGGGGAGTCACTGAATAACTCTTGTGCGCTGGTAAAACATTTCCTTGTACCTGACCTGAAAGACTGTGTTGTTTATAGCAAGATTGTTTCAATTGATTTCATTTCTGTGAAGGTGCGTGGGGGGGGGGGGGCATTCAGAGAAAAAAATGACTTCCATTTAGAATCTGAGCTGCATGTTGTCAAAGAAGAGAAAAGTGTTGCACAATCCATTAAGAAAGGACAATAGCAAGAAATGCAGCAATCCAAAGACTACGTATTTGCAAATATCCAAGCTTGTTACAAAACTAAAATACCAAAATAGGTGCAGTACAGTGGCTTATAAAAGCTACAGCGTAGTGGGTACCAAATGCTCTTTGGCAATCTTTTTTCCCAGCTTCTAGGAATAAGGTGCACAAATATTGGCATGATGTTGGTTTTGAATTCGATTTTTCTGAGGTACTCAGTCTTGCAGATCAGATTGTTGATGGACTGTTGCTAACAGATGTGCCAAATGTTTCTCTCTCGGAGAACTATATAAAAGGCATGACTGCGTGAAGGTTGCAAGACCTGTCCTCTGGTACTGTGCAGCTGTCCCCATAAAGCCTTTTGCAGAGAGGAGCTGTTCATCGAAAGTGTTTCTGACCGTAGGAGGCCTGCTACACTTATGGGGGGTTGCAAAGCTTCCCCCTTGCTTTGCGATGTTATAGGTAGTGTGCACCTATAACTAAGCCTGTAAAAATCTCCTTATTGAGAGCAACCAAGGAGAAGTTGGTGCCAACTTACCCCCGTGCTGATGGGCACACAAGGGCCACTATGTAATGATTTGTATTTGTGTGTGTGTGAAAATGGGATCTGTGCCTCAAAATGACTGGGAAAGTCATTGGAGAGGGATTCACAAACTGGTCTTGTTTTGCTGCTGATTTGACTGATGGGGTGGCCCCCTAGTGGAATGTGTAAGCTCCCAATATGTTTCCCCATAACCAAGCCTGGTGGGTCCCTCCTCCTAAGGAAGAGCAGCCTTGGGAAATGAAGACTTAGAATAGAACGACTGGGGGTGGAGGTGTGCTTAATACTTTGCTCTCAACCGGCTGCTCCCCTGCTCCCTGTAGCATTCCAAATTCACATTTCCACGGTCAGACATGCATTTGGAGTGGGGTAGGATGGGGTGGCTGGAGGAAGGCTTTGGAGTGGAAAAGTGGCGAGCAGGAAAAGGGTTAAGCACTCTCCTCCCCTCCCCTCCCCTCCCCTCCCTTCCATGGCCTCTCCATTCCAAGTTGCCCTTCCCCCCAAGCTGCTTTTCCCTACTAACACATTCTTGTTATGTGTATTTCTGGGCTAGGTTATTGGCAGTTGTTTAGGGTGGTAAATAGAGGTGTGAGGCTGCTGGGCATGGATCTGTCATAATTTCTTTTATTAAATGAATCGAGACTTTGGTTGGCTGGGATTCACTATAAATATCGTGGGTTCACCAGCTGAGCACTCGTTTGTAACAGCTGGCTGTGTCTGGAGCTGACCGGCTCTCGTTTGATTATATCTCGTTCACCTTCTCTGCTTAGTGACTCATGTGTGGTGCCCCTGACTTCCATACGTGCTCATTCATTTTCATAAGCTTACCTTACATAACGGTCCCCATCCTCACCAGACCTCTGGGCATGTGCGCACAGCCTTCACTGCCTGCTTCATGCATACAGGGACACAGATGCGCACCTGCAAACGTCAGAGTGCGTTTATTGTTCATGGGTTGTGTTAGCTGCCCAAGATAACACGGCTCCCTTTCTAGAACTCGTGCCCTGCTTTGCCCTGCGAGACCCCAAGTTATGTATAAAACAGAAGAATGTGCCCTGGTGTAATCTCTCTCTCTCTCTCTCTCTCTCTCTCTCTCTCCCCCCCCCCCCCCGCAGAGTGGAGGATCTCCGATTAGTCTCTCTGCCATCTCTCACAGTGACAGCGCCTCTTCGACCCAGTCTCTGTCCCACGGAGGAGTCCCAGAGCTGCTGGTGGGGCTGTCCTACAATGCCACGACAGGGCGCTTGTCAGTGGAAATGATCAAAGGCAGCCACTTCCGGAACCTTGCTACAAACCGGCCGCCTGGTATGTAAAAGGCCGTCCAGCCGACCAGGCAGAGGCTCCTAACCGGACTTGTCTTTCATTGCACTTGTGGTCACTCCCATCCATTTGGGCTCCTTTTCCCCAGGAGTTCATCTACCCATGGAATCTGACCAAGCATTTCTCTGCACTAAATCCAGGACTCTTCCTTTCAGACTGTAGAGGACCAACCTCTAACCCCAACCTGTTAAATGATACCTTCAGTTTTTATAAGAAAAAATGTACTGTAATTATCTCTATACACTCACTCACTCACTCACTCTCTTACACACTCTCTCTCACACACACTCTCACACACACACTCTCTCACACACTCTCTCTCACACACACACTCACTCTCTAATCGTATGGCACATTCACATTGCGTTCCAATTAAAAAAAAACCATAATAAATATATGATATAAAATACTCCATATAGATAGGAAATTACAAGCATATATATATATATCTAAATTACAAAATATATTTTTTTGCTTCAGTTGTCACATCCAGGGTTCAATCTCCGGCAGGTCTCTGTCCCAAACCCTGGAGAATCAGACCCAGTCGATATTGAGCTGTATGGACCAAAGGTTTGACCCAATATAAAGCAGCTTTCCTGCAGTCCTATCCTTCCCCTAGGGCAGTAGTCGTCCACTTTTCCAGAGCCCGGAGGGTGAGAGAGGTGGGCAGAAGAGCAGCCCCAGTTGTTCCTCTTGCTTTTCCATGCTGCCCCTTCTTTCCTTCCAGGCCCCTTGGAAAGCGAGGAGTGGTGTGGCATGATAGCCATGTGCCTTTTGAAAGACAGACAGAGGCAGATGGGAGAGGCAGTGCCAGGATGGAAGAGTGAAGGGGGCCCTGGCCAAATGAAGCCCTTCCACATCCGGTGTCTTTGGTACTCAATTCATCCCGAATCCCAACCCGTTTTGAACAGTGTGGCTCTGAGCCTCAGTACCGAAGGGTGGTGGCAGCACTGCTGCAGCCCCCCCCCCCCGAGGTTGGATCCTGACGCATCTTTTCGAGATCGCTGCCCTGGGGTGTTTTGCATGGGGACTTCCCAACGTGCAGGGAGGGGGACTGTAAAACTTTAAAGTCCCCTCCCCGTGAAAAGCCCACACTAAGAGCACAATCCTAGGCATGTCTACTCAGAAGTACTGTAAGCCTCATTGAGTTCAATGGGACTTACTCCTGCATAAGTGTGTATAGGTTTGCAGCCTAAATATCTTAAAATAGTAAATTTGTGAATTAGTGGCTGGAGCATTGACTCTCTTTCGTGTTTCCGAAATGGCCTCTTTTCTTTCTCTCCTTCTTGCATCACAGGACTGCATAGACCAGCTGCTCAAACAAAATGCTAAAATCAAGTAAGGGATGAACAGAAAAGCATCAGAAAAGAAAATGAGCTCCCCAGTTTTTTTTTTTTTAAAGCACTGAAAAGCAGAGTGTCCCTCCTCACCGGGGAGGGATTAGACCAGTTTCAGGCCCCAGTGAAGGTGGGATCGGGGGGGGGGGGTTACTGGTTCCATTGCAGGAGTGGGACTGCCTGGAAGCTCTCCAAAACCAGGCAGCAGCCCAGCATTGCTGGAAGACTGTAGTGGTGAGTTTCGACGATGACGCTTTTTTTGCCCACAGTTCATGTTGGTTCATCCATTCAGTATGTGTTCTTCTATCACAAATAAGCCAAACCTCTTGTGACTGCTGGCAAGGTTGCCTGCAGGTGAGGCTACGTTTTCCTTCCGTGAATTTGGCAAGCAACTTAGCACACCAGGCTAGCCGGGGTCGAGCTGAGGGTGGCTGCACGGTTCCTGCCTTCTTTTTTCTTGGGTTTCTTGCAGCTTTTTTCTCTTCCCCTCTGAGCCATTGGAGGAGGAGGAGGATCTCCTGGCTCTGAGCCGTAAGAGTGTGTTTCACACCTGAAGTGCAATTTCACGCCTTGTGTTTCGCAGGCAGAGAAGTACGGAAGATCACACATCAAACGGGAATAGGCAGAAGGAGCCACACACTTTAGTGAGAAGATGGAAACGTGAAATTGATGTCATCCTCACTACAGAACACACTGAGAGAAACTGTAGGGCCACTGCTGTGCACTTCTAAAACCATGAATGTTCGTGTTGTTGCAGAAAGGTGGAGCTTTGGATTGTCGCGGTTTGAATTCTTCATCCAGAGTTGTGTTTGTTAGCACAGATAGAGCGAGTGCTGGATTTGGGCAAACGAGACTTGGGATCAGACCCCCACTCAGCTGGGGGAGTTCAAATCTCCTCTCACCCACTCCGTGGGTCAGCTGGCACTAGTCACACTCTCTCAGCCTCACTTACTTTGCAGGGATGTCACGGAAATGGGCGGGCAGACGCCATATGCCTGAGGGTGGAATACAAGTCAACTTCCTAACTATTTTTTATTTAAGTACAGGTGGGCCCTGATATCCACTGATCCGCTATCCATGGTTTCAGTTATCCACGGATCGCAGGGACAACCTCCCCCACCCACCCCCAGGCGTTTATCTTTTTTCCAGCAAGCTTCATTTCTTCCTTAAACAGGAGAAGCAGCCTCCGGCTACTTATTGCAGGCAAGTAGAATAAGTCCTAGAGTGCCTCTGCAAGGTTAACAGAAACCTTGCAGAGCCTCTCTAGGACTTAGTCTCATTCTACTTGCCTGCAATGGAGGCTGCTTCTCTGTTTGTTTTAAGGAAGACGTGAAACTTGCTGAAAGAAAAATAAGAGCTGGGGAGGCACGCGCACCTGCCTGCAGGAGAGGCAGGGTGGGGGGGCCCTCAGGAAACTACCCCTATCCACAGTTTCAAGTATCCATGGAGGAGCCTGGAACATTTCCCCAGCGAATATGGGGGCAGTATTGTATCTACTCTTATGTGCCTCCATCCACCTTATCTCACTCTTCCGTTTTTCTTGTTCCATTTGCTTGCAGACACTTACGGAAAGCTCTGCCTTCTCAACTCCGTTGGCCAAGAGATGTCCCGCTGCAAGACCTCTGTCCGCCGTGGACAGCCCAACCCTGTCTACAAAGAGACTTTCGTCTTCCAGGTCGCCTTGTTCCAGCTCTCTGACGTCACGCTGATGATCTCCATCTACAACCGTCGCAGCATAAAGCGCAAGGAGATGATTGGGTGGCTCTCCATGGGCCAGAACAGTAGTGGAGAGGAAGAGCTAAGCCATTGGCAGGAAATGAAGGAATGTAAGAATCAGCAGGTCTGCAGGTGGCATATGCTCCTGGAGTCTTAGTGGTAGCAGCCTCCGTCGTTCCAGTCCTGTGCTGGTGACCTCTGGGCCAGGCCCAATGGATGGAAGTTGTCTCCCCAGCATTTGACATCTGTGAAGGACCCTCATTTTCTATTGGAACTGGACTCGTAGCACTCTTGACTAACAGTTTTCATGAGTCTTTTTGCACTCTTCCCAACTGCTACTGGGAATCTTTTGAAATAATAGCCAGGTAAATTGGCAAAAGGAAAACAGGAAGGTATAACCGAATCGGCACCCAAATCCAGCACCACATGTCATTCTCCATATCCTCACTCTGAATCAGTTTTTTTGAATCTCACTCTGAATCTGAATCAGATATTGTCGTGTAGCCAAATCTGATTGGTTGCACGATGACATCACTGTTGCTTGGAAGAAAAATGACTCCTTTTTCAAACAAAAGCACTGAAGCTACAATTGATTGGAGCTGAGGACTAGGGTGAAAGTGGTACTGGGGAAGGGCTGTACCACAGTGATAGAGTACCTGCTTTGCATGCAGACGGTCCCAGGTTCGGTCCTTGGCATCTCCCAGTACTTCCTCAGGCCTGGGAATATCCCCTTTGAAAGCCCAGAGAGCTGCTTCCAGTGCTGAGCAAGATAGACCAATGATCTGACTCGGGCAGTACAAGGCAGCCGCATATTTCCGCATAGATAAGGTGGGGGGGGGGGGGTTGGTTCGGGCTTTGTGCTTGTTTTTATTGGTTGGTGGAGGTGATTTAGGAAAAGCGTCAGACCTTTCTGAAAGCCCCCTTTTTGTGCTGATAATGTTTGCTGGGGGAGATTGGGCTACATGATACTTACCTGATTACAATAATTGAGGTTTAAAAAGGGATTATTTGGCAAAGGTGGCAAGAAGAATGAGTGAAAACGGTGGTTCCTGTTGCTTGAGCACTACATGGGACAAGGAGAAATTTTGACTTTTGGGATGAGTATATCTAAGCTTACCAGATCTCCAACCGGGACAGAGTGCTAGACCTTTAGGAGAAGGAATGTGGGCAGGTGTAGCTTGTCAAACTTTAGAGCACAATCCCACTGAACACAATGGGGTTTGCTTCTGAGTAGACATGCCTAGGATTGTGCTCTAAGGTTTAACAAGCTACCCCTGCCCACATTCCTTCTCCTTAAGGTCTAGCACTCTGTCCCAGTTGGAGATCTGGTAAGCCGAAGTATATAAAATAGTATCTGCAGAAAGAAACCAGAGTCTAATCTTTAACCCAGATGGAACTGTGCTCTGAGAGCATGATTCAGTTTTACTCAGGAGGTTTCAAGCTGTGCTCTGTGGAAATCTGGCATTTATCCAGGGATTCCTCAGGCAATGGGAAGTTTAGCAGTGGTGACCAAGCTGCCCTGAAAGAGCACCCCCTCTTGATGCATCGCCTTTGAAGGATGTTTTGGTGTTTTCCAGGCTGTGCGGTGAGGCTGAAAATGCCCGACTTGGCTGGTGTTCCTGGGAACGGTGTTATGGAACACTACCCAGAATCCTCTGCAGTGTGCAGGGTTCCATGGCTGACAAGCCGCCTTTTCTTGCCTGGCAAATGTGATACAGAAAGAGTTTCTTGAAGACAGAAAGTTTGAAGCACACTTCTTTAGAATAATCTAACCCAGGGGTTCTCAACCTGTGGTACGAGTACCCCTAGGGGTACACGGACCAATAGCAGGGGGTACGCTAGAGCCTGCCCCTTATCAGCATCAATCAGTAGTTAATTACTTGTTAATTAGAACTTAAATGCAATCCCCCGTCTGTCTGACTCTCTCTCTCTCACTCACTCACTCACACACACACAGTTAAGTAAGACATTTTTTCACATTTAAAATTGTTTTAGTACTTTTTATGTAATGATTAATTAGCTAATTAATTTATTAATCCAATTAATTAGCAGGGGGTTCTTCAGAAAATTGGACCCTGATAGGGGGTACCCGGGCCTCCAAAGGTTGAGAACCCCTGATCTAACCAGTAAATGGGCTCATTACCCATGTTTTTTTTCAAAGTTTTTTTCCATATATTTTGGTGTCCATGAATAGAAGTGAATGTAATTGAGAAGACAGACCTGTTTCTACCTAGACATCCAACCCATTTATTTGAACCTGTTTCTGATGCTCTTTTCTTCTGTGGTTCCAACTGACTCCCCTCTGCCTTCCCACCTTCTCATGTCGTATGAATGCTGGAGGCACGTTTTCTGAATTATGCAGATGAGGTCATTAGTCTAGCGCTGCATGTTACTCGTCTGCTTTTTCTTTAAACCTTTTTTTTAAAAATGCGGTTTCTGTTTCCTGAGAAGAAACACCTTTTGTTTCCACGTCAAAGGGGGAGGGGGGAACTGTGAGGAGGAAGACAGGGGTGGACCAACAGACCACGTGCCTCTCCTCTCCAGCAGGGTGCAGAAGAGCTGTAGATTTCTTTGCAAACTTCACAGTCCCTGTAAGCTGTGATTAATCTGCTATATACACCAGTGAATGGTGCACGCAAAAGCAACAAAAAGCCCCGTCCCTCCATCCACAGTGCTAGTTCAAAAGTTGCAGCATGTTGTTGAGATCTTTTTTCTTGTATTGCCCAAAAGGTTGCATGAGAACATGATGGACGGGCATCAATTTGGAGGACAGAATTTGTACAGCGCATGTCTCTAGAGTGACCTTTCTGTTTTCTCAGTTTGCCACATCCACCAGGAGAATGCCAAAGCCACAACCTCTGTGTGTGTGTGTGTGTGTGTGTGTGTGTGTGTGAGAGAGAGAGAGAGAGAGAGACATATTCTGGAGTTTCTGATTTAAAAAAAGGTTTCTGGCCTTTTTTGCCAGCATTTGCATAAGAAGGGAGGCATATCTTTGCAAACTTGCACACCTCTGATTGCAGAGTCGTTTTCTCATTAACTTCAGGCAACTGCTCCGTGCCTTCTGCAAACTGAGGATGGTTTTGAGCAAATGCAGTTCCTTGTTCCTAGGCTTCCTTTCAGTTAGAGATGAGAACTCTGACATAATCCTTAAACTTCACAAGTGCGTTTTGAGGAGGGGTTGAAAGGAGCACCATGTGAGCTTTCTGGAAGTTGCAAATGAGAAAATAGGACAGTTGCTTCCTACTTTGACCCGATGGCTGAATAATAAAGTGTGTAGCAGAGACATAGTTCCTGGTTCTCTGGGACACACACACTTTGCATGCAGAGGGGCATAAATAATATTGGGGTTATTTGAGTTTTTGTTCCCTCTTACACCCAGGCAGACTGCTATACTTAGCTAAATAAACACACGAGGCATAGGCTGAGTGGAGGTGTGCATGAGGTGTGCTGGAAGATGGCCGCTGGGCAGGAGAGCTCAGCCTGGCACATCTTCTTTCGTTGGCAGTCAGAAGAAGGGAATGAGACTGGGAAGGAGAAGGAGGAAATAGGGTCAGGGGCCACACCCCTTCCTTGGATCACAGCGAGGTCAAGGTAAAAGGTCTTTCAGGTGACCAGACGACACACTGCCCCCCAGTGTCCAGCAGCCGAACGCTGCCCATCTCCAACAAATAAAAGGGGCAAAGAGCATGTTGTCAGTGGGGCAAAGCTTTTAACACAGGGATGGTTCTCAGGTGGGCAGGCTTTAGCATAGGATCATGCTGAGAAGCATCCCTGTGTTGAAGTTTTGCCCCACTGGCAACATGCTCTTTTGCCCCTTTTATGGTGTGGTGTGGGGCGGCACTTGTGCTTCATTCCCAGGCAGCCATTCCACAGCCGAGGCCCCAGTCTGGCTGGCGGCATCTCCTGCAGAGTCTTCAGCATAACAGATGGTCCAGCCCCCCCTGTCCGTACCAGAAGAGACCCAACAAAAAACTCACCCTGGTGCCTAAATCCACACCTCTGTTTTTAGTCCACTTCTGGCCTTGTTTTAGAAGACCCAGGTAAAAGCAGTCTTAGGAATTGCAACCATGTCTGAAAAATGCACAGAAATAGTTCATACATTTTTTTTTTCTCTGCAAGATAAATGGTGTGGTATAGTCCATAGAAAACTCTGCGCACATTTGCAGATAACGGCCCCCACCCAGTGTTTGCTCTCTCTGTCCAGAAACATGTTTCCTTGTGTGGTCCTACTGTAGTAAGAGTGCAACAGGCTGCTGGGGGGAGGAACAATGATACACAGCAAGCAAATGGCTCTCAAATCTCCCCCAACTGTTCGTGCCCCCCATCAGCAGTTCTCTGGTGATATGTGGGAAGAGGGAGAGAAGTGGGTGCCTGGAATCCTTTTTGTTTGAGACATTCTAAATACCGAAGCACAGTTCAACTGAGTCGCTGATTGGTGAGCATGAAAGCCTGAGTTACAAAGAAACTCCTCTTTGGGATAAAAAGCACAGTTTATAGGCAATACTTACAGTTTTCTAAAATGTTGTTCTTGCATCAGAATATCCTTGAGTAACATATGTACTGTACATCATTTACTTTTTACTGATTCAGAAACCAACTACGCATCTTGATGATTTTCAATTTTGTTTTGTTTTCTGGGAGATGCATCTGAATGTGTAAAATATTAAACTTACAATGTTTCTCATCTCTCTTGTGCAAGTACAGAATACTCTCTCCTTTGCGTCTGTGTGAAATCTTTATGAAGCCCTGCGGAGAGTGACGAACCACATGCGCGTGATTGTGCCCATGTGGAGTTTAGAGACTAGTTGGGAGACCCAAGATTCGATGCCCTTTCGATGCATGGCGAGAATTTCAGAGCACCATTTTGTAGAGTTGAAGGAGAGTCACAGTTTCCACATAACACAATACTGTGACTATTTTATTAATATTAAAAGAGTACTCTTTTCAGCAATAGCTTACCAAGCCATTTATAGAGCAAAATAGCAGTAGGGAAAAAAAAGCTTTGTCTTTCCTAACCAGTCTCAGTGAGTGACCCCAGTCACTCACTGAGACTGGTTAGGAAAGACAAAGCATTTTTTTATACAACTGCTGCAAGATGGTATGATGGCCTCTAGTCAGGCTGGCTGGCTCTAAAAAAAGGAAAATGGGCATTTAGGGAGAGAGGGCTGCCAACAGCTATTAGCCACGATATCTAAATTGAACCTTCATGTTCAGAAGTACTCTATCTCTGAGTACCAGGTGCTGGGGACAAGCTGCAGGAGTGGGCTAGTATATTACCTTTCCCATTTGTGAGCTTCCAAGGGCATCTGGCTGGACCCTGCTGGAAATAAAATGTGAACGTTCCGGGCCCTCTGGTGTTATCCATCAAGGACGTTCATCTTCTCACTAGCCAGCTTCTGCTCAAGTGGATTGATTGAAAGGCCCAGGGTGAGTGGGGGAAAACAGGCCTGTATTCAAGAGCTCCGTATTCCTTTGTTTAAAAGAAAATCTTCCATGACAACCCACGGAAATGAAATCTGGGGATGGAACAAGAGAGCAATGTGTGTCGTAAGCAGACAGACAGAGAACCTTGTACGAATGAGAAAAGGACAGAACAGGACAGGCCTCCATGAATACTAGGGTTTAGTCTTCAGAGAAGGGAACTCCAGAGAGGTTTGTCAGTCACCAACCTTCTCATCTCTCTGACATAGGTGGAAATCTTTTTATTATCCTCAACCTTTTAAATTTCTAATGGTCAATCATATTCATTTATTCATAACTTGTGTTTAAGTCCCTTTATATGCTGTCTTTGTTTTTGTTTAACAGCGCAATCCTGTGTAACCTTGCACCGGAGTAGCAGTAGATGCACCGGTGTAAGTGCACTTATGCCAGTGTAATTGCACTTACACCGGTGCATCTGCTGTTACACCAGTGCAAGGTTACACAGGATTGTGCTGTAAATTGTTTAGTGATACATTAATGGTTTTTAAGCTAGATTTTGTTTCTAGATAATTGTGTTATTCACCGATAAGTATGAGCCACCTTTGGGGTGCCTTTTGAGGGCAAAAAAGTGGGTGGAGCATGAATCTTGTAAAGCATGAGTTAAAGAAATGAATGGACCATAAGCAAACTGAACAAATCGGGAGGAGATGAGAAGCGCATGTCTGTCTTTCATTCCCCATTGACAAAGGAAGAGCCAGCTGCAAAATAGGACTGTGTTGAGCATCCTAGAGAGCTAGTAAAGCTTACAATATACTGCATATGAGTTTATGGTTTTAAATTTTGTTTGAACTGGTTGTCATTGCACCAGATTGGGGCTTGATGCATTCTGGGTTGAGTTAGCGGGTGGCTAAAAATTCACTTGGAATGGTCTCATTTGTCCTGACGAATAACATCTCCCAGTCTGGAATGGCATATTTTTCTTAGTGCTGAATTTTTTAGCAAACACGAGAGAGGACTGGAGGCTGTCTTGATTCCTTGTGCAGCTTCCGCCCACAGTGTTGATGCTCCTCCGCATCTGTGGTGCCATTATCATCATGTTTTTCCCAATGTTTGACTTCGCCCTATTGACTATTGATGAGGGTATTTGGGGGGGAGGAGGGAGGTGATTATTCCACAGCTGCATCCTACCACCTGCTCCTCATAGAAATTGCGCATATGCCTTGAATTCAGCAATTGCCGGTACTTGTCAGACCTCCTGGCTGATGGAAAGGAAACTGCAGATTCACATAATTTTCTTTTCATTCTCCCCCCTTTGGCAGTGGGGAGTATTATGATCCTAAGTGGTGGTGGATCATCAGAAATATTTTCTCTGCTTCATTACTGCCGCCCGCCCCCCCCCCCCCATTGTGGTTTGCATTCTGCATGCAGCTCCAGGATGGCATTGATCTGTTGTGCAAGCATAGATTTCTGCTCAGGGCTGGCTTGGAGGACTGTGAATGACTGTGTTGTTAAGAAGAGGAGAGAAAAGAGCCATTATTGATCTTGCTGGATGCAAGGTCAGGAGAAGAGGCTTGGAAACGACAGCAGCAGAGTGTCCAATGGCAGCCTCTGCCAAGTCCTGATGGCATTGGGGCAGGGCCGGCTTTAAGTCAATTGGACCAATTGCTCCCAATTGGGCCCTGTGCACCTGCGCTAGCATAATCTAGTTACTTTTCAAAGGTGCCGTATATACTCGCATATAAGACTATCTCGCTGATAAGACTAGGGCAGGTTTTGAGCCAAAAATCCTGAAACTTGCCATGACCCTTCGATAAGACGAGGATAAAACCTAAGGACTTGTGGGGCCAGTAATTTTTTTTTAAGGCAGCATTTCAAAAAACACAGGCAGAGAACCATTGCACACATCGTACCTGCTGACAAAATGTTGATTCAGACGATGATCAGAAGAAATCAGGCTGCTAAGGACAGGCAATGATTCAGATGATGACCTCTGACTCCAGTTCCTGGAGTGAGGGAAAGTGTGCGACCCACAGCGCTGCAAGCTCTGCAGTCTCCCGCCAAATACCATATTAACTGCAGTGAGGGATAGCTGCACACAGGACCAGCAGGAGCTGCTCGGCTTTCACCATTTTCTCCTGCTCCTCGCCGGCACCCAGCAGGCCTGGAATGGGGAGCAATGAAGGAGGGAGGGAGAGAACGAGGGAAGTGGCAAATCACCTGAGCTGGTCTGGTACAGTAAGCCAACAAAAAAGTGGAGGGGGGGAGGAGGAGGAGGCGTGGTGGCTTACTCATGAGTAAGAGGTGTCTTGCCCCACTCGCAGTCCCTGCCCCATGGTCAGTGTTCTGCTGGATCTGCAAACCTGCAGTCTTTTGAAGCCAATGTGGAGTGACCCGCTTGTTAAGACAAGGCAGCTTTTCTGGGTCCTTTTTTTTTTTTTTGCCTAAATTTCTCACCTTGTAAGCGAGTATAGATGGTAATCTACACATTTTGTTTAACATGCTTGCAATTTTAAAATGTGCTTAGATCCGTTTGGTCCATTAATTCACATTGTACTTTTTAAGTGTACATTTTGATTGCTTTCCATTCTACCATAGAGACATAAAGTCTATAATAAATTTTATTTATTTCTCTAAGATTCTACAGACTTTGCCTGTAAGCCTGGGGCCCCACAAAAAATATTTCCAATTGGGCCCCACAACTCCTAAGGGCATCCTGCATTGGTTTCCAAGTCTTTGGATTTGAGCTGATCTTCCAGGGAAAGAAGTGAAACCTGAGGGTAGGGGGCCAGAATCTAGGAGGCAGCCTAGTTTCCGTGTCGCTTGAGTAGTTTTGCTTTTCGCTCCACACCATCAGGGTCACACCAGACACAGCCAGACCATCTTACTACTTCTGCCCCCACTAGACTCTGCTTCATCCCACCGGACTCCACCCCCTGATCTGCCAGGCTCCCCAGAACCCCTAAGGTCCACTCCCGGCATCTCCGAATCTGAGCTCAAGGGAGTGAACCACCTTTACTGTCTTGGAGCGAGTGAGCGAGTGCCTCCTCTGTGTAGACAGAGCTAGCAACTGGCTACTTGACAGGGCATTAGTGCCCTCTCTGCAGGAGCCAGGGGCAGAGAAGTGGGTTCAAAGAAGCTCAGCCAATATTGTGGTGCCAACCCAGAAAACTAAGGTATAGATAAAGATGGGATACCATCTCAACAGGTGCATTGGGTTTATCTTCTTTATGTGGCACAATGGCTCTGACATTTCCCCCAAAAAATTATTAGCTGGCATTAAAAGAAAGAAATGGAAGGCAAATTTCTCTTTTATGTAATATTGTGGAAAATTAGATATTTAATGGTACCAATGCTCTCCTGAAATAGTGGTGCAATGGATCAAGGATGAACCCAGTGGTGTTACAAAATGGAGCACATACACTTTACACTTATGACTGAATTGTGCATTTTATGGGCTAGAAGGAACAGATTAGGAAAATGAAGCACTGCTCCAAATTCTACCCTATGACGAGGCTCAACCAAGAGCAGGGCCTTCTCTGCAGAGGCTCCCATGTTGCAAAAACCCTCTACCAAAAGGCATAAGTGCAGCCACCTTTGTTCTAAATTTCCAAAAATGGGCAATTAGATATAGATATAGATATAGATATATTTATTTATTTCTGTTTCATCTTTCCCTGTAGTGTAGAGTGAATATTTTAACTGTTACTTTATTGATGTTTTTTAGTTTTGTTGTTGTTGTTGTTCAGTTAAGTCGTGTCCGACCCTTCGTGATCCCATGAACCGTATCCCGCCAGGCCTTCCTGTCCTCCACTATCTTCCTGAGTTCGTTCAGTTAAGTCGTGTCCGACCCTTCGTGATCCCATGAACCGTATCCCGCCAGGCCTTCCTGTCCTCCACTATCTTCCTGAGTTCGCTCATTTTATTGCTCCTTGCAGCATTGGATTTTCCTTTCAACCTCATTTTATTGCTCCTTGCAGCATTGGATTTTCCTTTCAACCTCAGACACATCCACAGCTGGACGTCCTATTGCCTTTGGCCCAGCCGCTTCACTCTTTCTGGGTCTACTTGGAATAGTCCTCCGTTTTTTAGTTACTGAACCACTTTTGAAATTAATAAGAAAAAGTAGAATACAGTGGTATTGGTGTTTTTTAAATGTATAAAACCAGTAGCTAGGAGGGTTTCTCCTCTGCCCCCTTTTTAGTGTGAACACTGTTTGACGTTTACCCCTTTTTTCAAGTTTTTGTGAAGACTACGTTGGGTTAATTTAGCTCTTTGTGCTGTCTCAATACATTCAGCTAATTACTTTAAAGATTGTTCCATTCTAACGAAGCCTAAATTATTCCCAGGGCTACACATGATTATTTTCCAGCTTATGTTCCTAATGGTTTGAGTTTGGGTATGTCTCCCTTGTGAGATGCTATTGCCCAATTTACCATGTCACGGATACAGAAACATAATTTCAGATCCTGCCAATCTTCTCATTGACTGGTGTTCAACGGTGGGCACCTGGCTCTTCCAGAAAGGACCTCAAGCCCCACCGTGTGACAAATCAAGTCGAAAATAGGCCACCAGTTCAGGGTTCGGCATTGTTGGGCAGCTGCTGAGGATTCATGGCCTTAGGAAGGTCTATAGCTGAGCTGGAGCCCACCTCTCTTCCTGCCCTTCGTGTGGTGGTGGCAGAACAACTCACAGCCCGCCCGCCCCCCAAGCAGGAGGAGGCCCATGGAGAACAATATGCCGAGGGCCCCCTGAAATCAGCGCTGCAGGTATTCTGCCCTGACCCCCCCCCCCCCGTCCCTTGCTGCTGTCAAAAGCCACATCAGGTAGCCACATGGCAGGGCTGGCTGTGAGCACTATGCCTGCACACACAAGCGATCTGGCTGCCATGCGCAAAACAGCAAAGGAGGAACGGGCAGGGTTGCAGAGGGCAAGCAGTGACAGCAGAGTTTGCTGCTCTGCAACTTGCGAGGCTGGGAAGAAACCCATTGCAAGTTCTTCCTAACTATTCCACCCAACTTCATGCTACTCTCGAGATGGATGTGTGGCAATGTGCAGAGTGGGGGCTCACACTGATGTGAGCTCACACTCTTGCAAGGTGGCGCGTACGCATGTGCCTCTGCTTTAAATATTACATGGAGCCATGACAAGAGGAATTGTAATGGATCACTCGTCTTTCCTGCTTGTTGAATGTGGGTGGGAAAGAGGGGGTTTCCTCAGGTGCCGTGTAGGATATGGGAGGGCCATGGCTAGGCTTATCATATGTCCTGGAATGGCTGGGACAGTCTTGCATTTCGGGTCCTGTCCCAGGGTGTATGGCAGCTGTCCCAGGGGTCCCCCAAAATCTCAGAGAAAAAACATGGCTGCCAAAAATGGCCACCAGCCATACTGTGGACCTGCGTGGCTGGGGGCTTTTGAGTCGCTCGGTTCTCAGCCAGCAAGCGGGCGACTCAAAAGCCTCCAGTTGCGCCGTGCGCCTGCGCGACTGGGGCCCATTTTTTTCCAAACGCCCCCAGCCGTGCAGGTGCACAGCACGGTTGGAGGCTTTTGAGTCGCCCAATTCCCAGCTGAGAACCGAGTGACTCAAAAGCCCCCAGCCATGCAGGCACAGAAAAAACCCCATCCAGGCGAGCGTGCGATGAAGACACGGTAATGGCGGCATCCTACGCTTGAGTCCTGGCTGGCCCAATGCAGCTGGCCGCCCAGGAACGGATGGAAGCAGCAGCAAAAGGCAAGTGACAGCGGTGGGGGAAATAAATAACAAACAGGGACTCCTTTTCTGTTTTTTCCATTCCTTCCTAGTGCAGAAACCACTCGACCCAATTACAAAGCTAACCCTCCTAGTTTTGTCGCCATCCCTCTTTTCCGATGGGCGGTGAATTGTGCAAGCTGAGCCTAAACATGTTTACTCAAAAGTAAGTCCCATGGATGTCAGTGAGACTTACTCGTCCCAAGTGAGCTTGCATAGGATTGCAGCCTTCAACATCATACCCAGCTTGTCATTGTCCTCTTAATCCAGAAGCTGAAATCACAAAGCTGTTTGTACCTGCCTTTTAGGCAGGGTAGGTTGAAGGATCCAAGGTGACCTCTTTCCTTGGGTCTTAGCCAAGACTGAATAGTATGAGCCGCTAATCCAAATGACATGGATCTTGTGATGGGCCTAATAGCCTTTCTTCTCATCCCCGTGTGAAATATTGTCTCCTGGAGGAGCTGAAATAACCTTGGATGAACAAGGAGGAAATTATAACAGGGAGCAGGAGGTGGTACGTTCAGTGGTGAAACAAGGGTGGAGCGGAGGCAAGTAGTTCTGCAAGACTCCATTACACCGGAGTCAGCGGCCCCTCCCCCTTGCTGTTGGAGCCATTCCAGCAGCAACAGGGGAGTGTCCTGCATGTTGCCTTTGCTGCCAGAATGGCTCCAACAGCAAGGGGGAGGGGCCGCTGACTCCAGTGTAATGGAATCTTGCAGAACTACTTGCCTTCGCTCCACCCTTGTTACGCCTCTGGGTACGATGACTGCCTCTTGCACAGGGCTGAGTGTCGTTCTGGAATGTCTTCTCCAGTCCTAGTGGATGGGTGGAAGTAGTAATGGAGGAACCAGCTTATTCCCCAGGCAACATTGGAAATCAGCGATGATGTTCTGCTTCTGGGTTGGTTGAAGATACAGTGCTCCCTGTGATGATTTGTGCGACATCTGAAAATATGTCATGTGGACCATCTTTTTGCTATTCTGCCAGTGGAAGAAAGCCCTGCTTCAAGCATCAGAAGGCGTGTCCACTGCTTGAGAGGAGAGGTTGCCCACTCCCCCACCGTGAGGCCCACCCACTTTCAAGGTTGCAGCGAATCAGCCAGCAAGGGAGGGCTCAAGCTATGAGTCTGGAGCTCTCCCAGCCAGTTCACTTCCTCACGCGGTAAGAACCCCAGCCTGGGTTGATCTATTCCCGACTGTTCTGTGCGAGGAGTGTTGGATGTGAGCACAAAAAGTTGCAGTAGAAAAATCCAGGATGAGGAGGGACAAGGACTTGCGGACGTGCTCTCAGAACCTCTGTCAATTATACATATTTGAATTAATATTTTGATTTCTTTATATACAAAAAGGATAAAAAGAACCATTATAGTTTGATACTAAACAAATACGGGTAAAAGAGATTAGTAAAAGGGGACGAAAAGGATGGTACCACATTGCACAACTTGATAAGATGTTGAAGACACAAGTAGACATAAACCTATAGTAAGACCATTAAGATGATAAGAATTCAAGGAATGGGACTTATATTGAGGAAGACAAGATCTTCCCTTCTGTGTCTGTATAGAGTTTTCTCAAAGGTAGCCAACGTATGCCATTTTTGAAAACCATTGATGAAAATCCAGAGGAAAAATTCCAGTGGGATAAAATAAGGTGTTTAGCCACTCCTCATGCTCTAGCAATCCATATGTCAGTATAGTGGTGTAGACCCCATAGAGTTGGGAAATATTGCAAAAAAAAAAACCATGAAGATCTTGGAAGGTAATTATGCGTTGCCAAACTGCAGCAGTTGTATTCATTACCCTCTCCCAGAAGAGAGAAATTTGGGGACACCTCCATAGCATATGAGTGGGGTGAGCCCACCTCTGCACTTATGGGAAGCAAGAATACCTTGCTCATATAACCTATGGAATGTCCAAATGCATCCTAAATTATATTTTCTTTTGGAGAAGTGTCAACTGAGGATCTAAAGAGAAGTAGGTTACATTTTGGACAATCATATTCCTATGCCAGGATTGAATTTGGCATAGTTAACTCCTTGTTCCAGGTCTCTCTCAAATAGGAGCGAGCTGGAGCCAAGGGAGAGGGCCAGCATTTAGAAAGAAGAAGTCTGGACTCCAGGAAACAAATAGATGAGATTAAAGAAGTTAACACAGAGGGAACTTCAGAAACTGCACAGGCATGAAGCCTGAGCAATTTAGTTAATTCATGGTTGAGTTGTATGAATTGCCAACTGGCTGAGGCTGAAAGCAAACATTTCTGTTGGAGAGTATTAAATGAAATCTCCAGTGTTGTCAATTAATTGGACTTTGGAGGTCCATGAAGTCCAGCAAAAGGAGCCACCCCTATTTTTAGTTTAGGGATCTGCCAGACAGTTTATCTTCCATGGGTGTAAGGACAGAAATTATATTGCTGACCCCAGGCAGATGGAATAGTGCAGTGGTTCTCAAACGTTTTAGCACCGGGACCCACTCTTTAAAATGACACCCTACTGGGACCCACCTAGCTATACGAGACTTTTTTTTTAAAAAAAAGGTGATCTAGAAAGGAATAATATATTTAATTATTTACAAGTTATTTATTTGTTTGTTTAAAAAAACTCAATCTACTGCAGGAGCGCAGCTGTTTGCAGGGCAATTAACAGCTATCTTGCAAACTGCAAGAGCTCAGCTCTTTGAAGGGCAATTAGCAGCTATCTGGTTTTTGAATAGCCTCAGGGCTTGTGGCAATTACATATTTGATCTTTCCATCACCTGGGACCCACCAGAAATCAGGTTGGGACCCACCAAGTGGGTCCTGACCCACAGTTTGAGAAACACTGGAATAGCGGATACAAGAGGTGGCGACGGCATCAAGGACCTGCCAGTCTGTCACAGATACCAAGTAATATGCTTCCAGCATTACTTGAGCCCAGATGGAGAATTTGCAAGGTCCGATGGCAAATTGATGAGAGCAGGTATGTCCCTATGACACAAAGCTAAGCTTGGGCAGAATGAAGCCCCAGAATTCAAGGGGAGTTGCATCTTTGCCCAAGACATCTCGAGTCGTTTCCCAGACCAGAGAAAAGCCCTTGTCAGCAGTTCCAACCTGTGAAAATGACACATGGGGATAGGTGTGTGTCCGGACCCACCCGGAGTTACCGTCGAATCCCCACTTACCTTACAGCCCCCCAGGAAGAGGAGAAAGTCTCCACGAGAAGCAGAACTCTAGAAGGACAACCCTGGTCCCCAGGGGGCATCTCCCCTCCGGACCCTGATGGGGAAAGTGCCCAGCCAGGACCCAGGAGGGCCTGGGCGGACACCTCCCCCTTCCAGGAGACCGTCGGGAATAGCCAACCCCAGAGCTCCCGGAGAGGTCCCGCAACGGCAGCTGGCAACCCAGCCATTCTTCTCGGCTTCGGCCGGTCCTGGATCCCTGGAGTAAGCTCACCGCCAACGAACCCGCTTCCAACGGGCTTCCCCCGAAGCCACTGTCCAACTCCCAGTAACCGGCAGGACTGCTGACCCCTCCCAGAACAAGGAACTGTCAGCCACAGCCACGTCCTCGCTATCTTCTGCCCTGTGGCATTCCCCTGGACGAGCCTGGCCTCGGCCGCGTAGCTCCACCCTCACTTCTCCTTATAGGAGGGCGACATTGAGTCAGTCTCCAGTGCTCGGCCTCCGGGTTGGATGACCGGAGTCATAAATAAATAAACATTTGTCAATGTTTACATTGACCGGATTGGATGACCGGAGTCATAAATAAATAAACATTTGTCAATGTTTACATTGACAAATGTAAATGTTCCTATGGTATTTTCCCAAAAACTTTAAAACAAAATGACTATAAACAAAATTACTTTAAGTGAGGACTTACTGTATATTATCAGTGTCATGTCTGTTCCTCAGAAACCCCACTTGGGAAGCATGTAGAAACCCTTCTGAAGATCTGAAGCCAAGATTGCAGTAAAAACGTTGTGTATCTTTATCTGTGCAATCTGTGTTTAAGAGAGAAAATGGCCTGTAATTGGCACATTCATAAATCTTTTCCCAGTTTATGAAGTCCTATAATCAAAGCTTTGCCAAAGGAGTAGTATTCCAGTAGGGAAAAAAAAAATCCCTTCTCGGCAGTGGCGCCCCAATTATGGAATTCCCTCCCTCTGGAATTATGAACGGCTCCCTCCTTAGAGACCTTTCTATGGGGCCTTAAGACATTTTTATTTAGATTAGCATTCAATGTCTGACATGGTGGGCTGGCTTTTTAATAAATGGCTTTTAACACATGTAAATATAGGTGACCCACTGGGGCTGTTTGTTTTAATTGTTTTAATTCTTGATTTTAAATGTATATATGTATTTTAACGTTTTTATTGTAAGTCGTCTTGATTGCCCTTGTTGGGAGAAAGGCGGGGTATACAGTAAATTCTTTAAATAAATAAATAAATAAATAAATAAAATAGACCACAGTTTAGGAGCTAAGACATTTATTTTCACTTTTTGTTCACATTTTTATACCGCCCTTCCTCCAAGGAGCTCAGAGTGGTGTACATATTTCCTCCCCTCCTTTTGGTCCTCACAACAACCCTGTGAAGTAGGTGGGGCTGAGAGATAGTGACTGGCCCAAGGTCACCCAGGAAGCTTCATGGCTGAGCGGGGCTTTGAACCTGGGTCTTCCAGGTCTAAGTCCGACTCCCAAACCTCCACACCATCCTGGCTCCCTAACTGACATCTAACTGACTTTTATACTGTTCAATAGGAAAGCCATTTGGACCAGGTGACTTTCCATTAGACATTTTTAAAGTGCTGTTTGAATTTCCTCTACATTAAGAGGAAAGTCCAGTTCTTGTTCTTCAGATGATTTTGGAGGTTTGTGGAACTCCTTGCCACAGGATGTGGTGATGGCACCTGGCCTGGATGTCTTTAAAAGGGGTAAATGATAAATGAAATCAGATGATAAATGAAATCTATCTAGGAAAAGGTCCACTTCTTCCTCCGGAGGACCACTGGAATTACAATATAATTGGAAGTAAAATAGGTTATTAATCTCTCCCAGCATGGTATGAATGATGCCAGCTGCATATCTTGTATCAAAAGAATGTGAGCCCTTGTCTTCTGAAAATGAAGGTGAGATGCTACACAAGTTTGCTTGCCACCTTTCCAGATTCCCAATAACCTTGACGTGTGCAGGTTAGAGCAAATTCTGCCTGGGCTGAGTGTCGCAACTACAATTCATATTTAAACAATTCTTGAAAGGTGTCTTGACAGGAAGAGGGAGCATATTGCTACAAGAGCTCCTTCACCTTCAACTCCTAACAAAGTCAGTCAATCCACATTTTGGGTTTTCCATTTATAGGCGGCATACAAAATGATCCAACCTCTGATAAATGCCTTGGCTGGATCCCAAATTGAAATGTCTGACATACCTGGAGTTTCATTAAGCAAAAAGAATTCAGTGAGACACAAATGCCTTATCATTAAGTAGAGAGGTATTCAATCTCCATCTAGGTGAACAACGTCTAGCTCCAGAAGGGAGGAACAGTGACCAAATTGCTGGCGCAAGGTCTGAAATAGCTATGTGTCAATGTTGCAGTCATGTGTGTGTGCCACCAAAGCTTTAGAAACTAGAAGAAAGGTTCAGATGAAATAAATTCTTATGAGAATGTGAAAGGAAGGTATAGTCTTTGGGGCACATGAGTGGTCAAATATCTACTAAAAAAATGAAACTCCTGCTGAAGGATATGTAGTGTGTCTTGAACATTAGATCTTGGAGAACGAGGAGGCATGTTACAACCCACCAATGGTTCCAAGACTGCATTAAAGTCTTCACCCACAATTATCTGATCATAGGTGAGGGCATTGATATGATCAAGTATCCTAGAATGAGAGCATGTCAGCATTTCGACCATATACACTAAATAGTAAGATCCTAAGGCCAACTCACAAGGCCAGTGGGTGGCGCAGCGGGTTAAACCGCTGAACCATAAGCTGTCGATCGAAAGGTCGGCAGTTCGATTCCCGCGACGGGGTGAGCTCTCGTTGCTTGGCCAGCTCCTGCCAACCTAGCAGTTCCAAAGCATGTCAATGCAAGTAGATAAATAGGTACCGCTTGCGGGAAGGTAAACAGCGCTCCGTGTTCCAGCTGCATGCTACGCGCTGCAGCACGGAGAGTCATGCCGGCCACATGACCACGGAGGCGTCTTTGGACAACGCTGGCTCTTCGGCTTTGAAATGGGGATGAGCACCACACCCTAGAGTCGGACACGACTGGACTTAATTGTCAGGGGTCACCTTTACCTTTTTTTTTTAAGGCCAACTACAACCAGGAGCACGAAGATGTATCTGCCCACACAGATGCCCATGTGTTCTGCACTGACTGGCACAGTAATCACCTGCGGTGGCCAGTGAGGGTTCAGGATGGCAGCAGAGTGAGCGACCCTGACCTCCACGCCGGCGCCGCTTACTCCCAGAGTGCCGAAAATGTGTTTGTAACTTTACAACACCCTGGACCGGTGGAGTGCTTGCTCCACCAGCCTAGTTACACAGGATCGGGCTGTTAGTGTGTTTAGAAGGGGAATGTGGTGATTTTATATTATTATGCCATTGTACAAATCGATGGTAAGGCCGCATCTGGAGTATTCCGTCCAGTTCTGGTCGCCGCATGTCAAAAAGGATATAGTGGAACTGGAAAAGGTGCAGAAGAGAGCGACCAAAATGATTAGTGAGCTGGGGCATCTACCTTATAAGGAACGGCTACAGCGTTTGGGGCTCTTCAGTCTAGAAAAAAGGCGGTTGAGGGGGGACATGATTGAGACGTATAAAATTATGCATGGGATGGAGAGAGTGGATAGAGAGAAGTTCTTTTCCCTCTCACACAACACTAGAACTAGGGGACATCCACTAAAATTGAGTGGAGGGAGAACAGACAAAAGAAAATATTTCTTTACCCAGCATGTAATTCATCTGTGGAACTCCTTGCCACAGGATGTGGTGATGACACCTGGCCTGGATGCCTTTAAAAGGGGATTGGACAGATTTATGGAGGAAAAGTCCATCACAGCTTACAAGCCATGATGGGGATAAGCAACCTCCTGGTTGTAGGAGTAGGTTTTCTTTGTGCCAGGTGCAAGGGAGTGGTGATGGGATACAGGTATCTTGTTGTCTTGTGCTCCCTGAGGCATGTGGTGGGGCCACTGTGTGATACAGGAAGCTGGACTAGATGGGCCTTTGGCCTGATCCAGCAGGGCTCTTCTTATGTTCTTATGATTTCATAAAGGTTGGCACACACTTGGGCTATTTGTGTGAAATGCTTTGCTCCCGCTGAGCTCATACTCTATTAGTAGTTAGATACTTTGATTGGTCTCATCACCATGGTAACTGAGCACCTCCCAGGGAAGTACAAAAAAGAGAAGAAATCATGAGAGTGTTAGATGCCAAAGCCCCAGGCATGTGGTGTGGCTCATATTGCATCATAGTCTTTTTCTGGGATTGCTGCCTCTAGCTGGAAAAACATCCCACAAACCCAATAAAATGGCCCTTGCCACCTAATTGCATTGCTATGTAAATTACTGTGATATTTTTTTGTTGTTGTTGCAAAGTAGTATGTAAATATTCTAAAATTTTCATTCCACAGGGCTCTCGCGCAGCCAAGTACAGAATGTAACATTAGACTCTGGGGGGTACCTTATCCCCTCCCCTTGCTTGGGGTACTGTAACCCAGGCCCTTCAGTGGGGCAGCAGCTGCCATTAATGTACACAGTGCGGGGGGGGGGTGGATGACACTGAGGATCCCTTTGCATGCATCCCAGAGAGTGTTAGAGCGACTGTGCCAGCACATTGAACAATAAGGAATTATAGGGGGTTTCAGTGGGGCAGAGGTCTGTGGTTTTGTCCCACTTACTTAGACCAGGAAATGGGTACAAAAGGATGATGTAGTGGTTTGGGAGTCGAGTCGGACTTAGACCTGGAAGATCCAGGTTCAAATCCCCGCTCAGCCACGAAGCTTCCTGGGTGACCTTGGACCAGTCACTATCTCTCAGCCCCACCTACCTCACAGGGTTGTTGTGAGGACAAAAAAAGGAGGGGAGGAAATATGTACACCACTCTGAGCTCCTTGGAGGAAGGGCGGTATAAAAATGTGAAAAATAAATAATAAATAAATAAAAGGTAGTTTCCTAGTGGCTGAGGGGTCTTTGGGAAAATGGCATGGGAAAAGCACCATCGTCCTTATTTGGATTCCTCTACCAACCTACCCCACAGCTGTGATTTAAAAAAAAGATTGCCAAGGCAGAGATGCGATCAAGCATCTAATGCCACATCTAGTTTGACCTGCCTGTCTCATTTTTGAGTTGTCTTTCTAACCTGTGGAGGCGCTCCAGGCAATTGCATTCAATCATTGCTTTGCTGCAGCAAATCTCTAAAAATAATAGAACAATACAAGGCGAAAATCATACCCAAATATCAATTCCACCCATTTTCAACATGAAGCGGTTTTTAAAACGTTTCCTTGCATTGGCATGCACCAATTATACCAGAGGTCTCCTTGGGCAGAGATGAAGACAGAATTCAGAATATTGATATACTGTACTGCTTTTCAACAAAAAGATGACGCTGGGGCTTCCCATGGGAACACGCCCCTGGTAGAAGACGGGTACAACGTGGTGTCCCAAATGTGCATGCACCACTGCTTATTTTTGGGAGCAGGAGCAGGCAGTGTTCAGCTCTTGTATTCAGGCTGTGGTGCACCTTTGCACTGAAGAAGGAGCTGCAAACCAAGAGCCAACATTTGCTGCATCTCATGCTTGGCTGTTTTGTGCGGATGCCCAACACCCTCTGTGATGTCGCCTGCCTGGGACCCTGGGATGCTTCCCCCAGCCTGCTGTCTCACAGGGCTGGATTTAGGGGGAGGCACCCCCTGGGGCACTGGGCATTTCAGTCACTCTGTGGTGTGTACACATCTGTGCCTTTAAATGTATCCACTTATAGGGCGGGAATTAATCGTGCATGTGGATCATACATCACAGTTGTGAAAGGGGCTACAAGTGCAATAAAAGATAATGTACTCAAAAGTTTTAAACATGGAGGGGGCGAATGTGCCAAAGACACTCCTCACGGGGGGGGCATTTAGTCTAGGGCTGGCCAGGCTGGCTACTTGTGCAGTCAGGTCAGCCGAAGCTGTCAGGGTGGCTTCTGATATGTGTCCCATCATGTGATGGTCTCATTCCCCATTTCTCCCCCCCCCCCCCCATGCTTTGGTTCCTGTCTCCCTTGCTTCATTCCTACAATTAACCCAGCTTCCTCCCTCCCTCCCCTCGAGTGCTTGAGTTCCCACCTTTCCTCTCTGTGGGGCTGAGTGCTTTTCCTTCTCTTTGCACTCCAAGCTCTCAGCAGGAAATTCAGAGCTCGCTGAAGTTGCTCCAGAGATGCGGAGAGCGTCACTGCCTCTTAGCAACTCGCCTAGCAACAAGCTAACATCTTCTCCCTCTGGACCAATCCAGGAAGGAAGGGAACATCTGGGCACCCGCCTCCCTGCTTTCTGAAGAGAGGAGGCGATGATCTTGCCAGTGACTAGAGGGACCTGCAGAAGCTGGGCCGGCTGTTGCTGTTGCAGGTGCCAGAGACTCGCTGGAGTGACTGGGAAGGAAGAGAAGGGCTCTAGAAAAACCAGCATCCCTCGGGTATGTGCGCTCATTCAGCTGCCTGGAAGGTAAGCAGGGCACGCCCCCCTTTCTTAATTTTGAGCTTAAGGGGCTTTCAGCAGGAGTGCTGCAGATGGTTTGCACTTTGAATGCTCAGCACTCACCGCCGGGGTTGAACTCGACATCCGTTTTTTAAGAAGAAGCCAGGGGGCTCATCCCTGGAGTGATGATAATGAGGGGCTTTCTGAGAGTGCACAAAGTGTATTTCCCACCTTCACCAAGGAATCTCACCGAGTGCCTTTTCGCAACTGGGCAGGAAAGATTTGAGCATGTGAAGCAGTCGTCGTGTACCGAGTCAGACTGCGAGGCTTTCTAGCCCAGCACTGTCTACTCCAGCAGTCCGTGGTAGTCCAAGGTCCTCTTAGGAGAATTTCCCTAGTATGAAATTCTCAGCCCTGCTTCCTTAGGGAGATGCCAGAGACTAACAGTGCAAGCATGTGCATATCTACTCAAAAGTAAGTTCCATTATGTTCAGTGGGACTTACTCCCAGGAAAGTGTGGAGAGGATTGCAGTCTGAATCTGGGACCTTCGGCATTGCATGCAAAGCGTCTAGCGGTGCCTCCATCCCAAGTAAGAGTCGCGAGTTCCGAGCACAGGCAAAGTGCATCCCCCTCCTCTTTGGGCTCATGTCAAGAGTTCTTCCTGTGCACGTGGGACAGAACTTTCTGGTCCAAGTGTGTGTCTTCAAGGCAGACATGGTACCCCAGCCCCTCAGTGGGACCCCGCAAGAGAGCCAGCGTAGTGCAGTAAGGAGTTGGACTCGGAGCAGGGAAACCCTATGTTCAAATCCCCACTCAGCCATGAAATTCACTGGGTGACTTTGGGCCACCGATACTTTCGATCTAACCTACCTCACAGGGTTGTTGTGAGGATAAAATTGGTGTGTGTGTGTTTGTGTGTGTGTGTGTGTGAAGGGTCCATGTATGTATGGACCCTGAGCTCCTGGGAGGGCAGGTGTTTGTTACAAATATAATTATAACCCCTTCCTGGCAGGTGAGGTGACCTGTCTTTCCCCTGATGATGTCAGTCAGCTCTGACTTTCTAACACATGGTTGGTGCAAACACCTGTGTGTTTACGCTCCGACTTGGAAGACGTTTTCTCCCTCTCCTGCTTAGATTTTGCGTTTGCGCTCTGTAGAGATTCAGTCTGGGGAAAGAGAGAAAACCAGGTTTCAGGCAGGACTCAGCTGTTTTTCTTTTCATTCAAGTCAATCCATAGCCAAGTGACTCTACGCTATGAAGAGAGCCCGTCTCCACTCCTGGAGAGTCCCTGACACAATTCAACCTTCCCAGCGTTGAGTGTTCAAAACTCTGAAAAGTAACCATAGTAACACTCCCGAAGTTCTCCTCCATGTGAAGCAGCCTCCTCCCCAGATTAAACAACTATCTATATAGAGAGAGCTCCTATTCAATACGTGTCAATATGGAGGAATTAGGCACAGCTCAAAATGCTCCATGTTCACACAAATGGCTGGTGCCCGTTCTCAAGCATTGCTGGGTGACTGGGGCAGGGGAAGCGGGTGCGAAATGCCCTGTGAATAGACTTTCCATCCATGTGAATGGTGACTTTTAAGATGTTAATTGCTACCACTCTTTTTTTTTTTTGCCTTAATGTTGTAAGCAACTATAGACAGGCAAGTTATGATATTTGACAATAAATATATGACAAATGTGGTCCATTTGCACAGATGACTTCATTGAATGGTTACCATTCAGGTCTATGCATATCCCTTTCCTAACAGGCATTATCCTCAACACAGATGAAGACACCCACATATATCTGTGTCTAACTAGATCTTATTGGTTTATTTGGTTGCTACGATTTCTATCCAACCTCTTTACAATGAAATGCACTCAAGTCCTTAAAATAAAACAAATGCACGTCCCAGCTACTAAAAATGAAGAATTAAAAACAGGGAAATAAATGCCAATATGTGACTGTGAAGGAGAGTGAAAAAGAGTCAGAGCAGGTGTAGCGCGATGAGCCAGGATAGTGTAGTGGTTTGAGCATTGGACGTGGGCAGGGAGTCCTGGGTTCAAATCCTCTCTCCATCACAAAGCTCACTGGGTGACCTTGGTTCAGTTGCTAACTCTCAGTCTTACCATCTCATAGGGTTGTCGTGATAAAGTGGGAGGGGCAAAATGACCATAGATTCACCTCCTTGGAGAAGCCCGTGATGAGCTCAGGTGGCTCATGGGCTGGGACTCAGCATTGCTGTGTGAGACCACTCAGGACCCCACAGCCCCAGTTGCAACGCAATGGTCATTTTGGGCCAGCCACTTGCCCTCAGCCTGATGTGCTTCACAGGGCTACTGGGAGGAGGTGGAGGATGTACAGAATCTACACACCATAAACACATTGTTGAAACTAAGCTGATCTGGGACTGGTCAGAGCCAGGATGGGAGACTGCATAGACACCATGTTTCCTTGACGGAAGAAATAAAATAAATATTGATAGTCAACAGAGAATTTGTTTGTCCTATCAACAGATAGCGAAATTGAACTTCCACGTATAAAGGCAGTACGTCCCTGAATATCAGAAGTGGGGACAAATAAGGGGGGGTGCTCCTCCCCCCCTGCATATACTCTGGAACCACCTGGTTGGCTGCTGCTGGAAACTGACTATTGGGAAAGGTGACCCTTGGTCTGATCCAGCAAGGCAGTGCTTGCATGCTGAGCCTGAACAATGCCTGGGAGCAGTTGGATCTCCTGCAGTCCAGTCCAGCATATCTACCAACATAACCCCCCCCCCCCAAAAAAAAATAAGCAGCTTTTCTGCATCCAACACATGTACAAAGCCACTTTTAGAGTGTTTGTCTTGAGTAGGCTTTTCCCAGTCTTGCTCCTCACTGGAGAATGAAAAGCAGGTCATGGAGCTGTGCCTACCGCCCTCGGCAATTATGATTAATTATGTATGCAGCATCTTTCAGACTGCCATCCTAGCCACACTTAAGTGGTGCCATCGGAATCAATGGGACTTACTTCCATGTCAATATGTTTGGGTTGAAGAGTTTGTGCGCCAAGCTCTTCTGCGAATCTTTCCCCTTCCATTTCATTCTACCCTGTTAGCTTCTGTTTCCCAGCTGTCAAGTGGAATCTAATAACTGAGTGAGAATGACCCGCCCAAGGTGCAGCTGAGGTAGGATGTGAACGCAGGTCTAGGTCTAATACTTATTGACCGCATGGATGTGCCATATGACCCTGAGAAAGACAGGGGGAGGGCTGGAATTTAATACTGAACGGGAGGGCCTGTAGTTCACTGGTAGAGCACATGCTATGCATTTAGAAGAGCCAATCTGTGGCATCCCCCAGGCTGGAAAAGTCCCCTTCCTGGAAAACAGTTGTCAGTCAGGACCAGACAGATGCTTCATATGTTCACCCCTAAACAGGTCTGTACAAGTTGTGACCTTCTATGCTGCACACAGGTCCGTAGCTACGTCTGGGGCTTGAGAGAGCTGCCTGTTTTGCTAGCTGCCTGTTTTTGCAAAGACCAAAGACTTGTTGAGCTCCTAGGAATCCAAATATGTGGCCGATGGGCTACTTTTGATTTGGTGGTCACAAGTTGTGCAGTTTCTTATATTGAGACATCAGGATTGCAATTGAGTTTTTCAGCTGGAAAAAACTCTCTTTATCTGTGTATGTCTGTCTTCTGATGTGACCCTAGTAAACTGTTGTCTTGGTTTTGTCCCCATTTTGCCTTTTGGGGAGATTTACGGATGCCTCTAAAAATGTTTGGGGTGCACAAAAGTCCTCCATTGTCTGAGGTGAGGCAGATGACTGCTTTGGTTGGGGTGTTCTTCCGGGGGGGGGGGGGGGAGAAGGGGCATATGACTGAAATCTGATGGCTTTTCGACACCAGGCATAAACCTTCTTATTTTCCCAGGCTTTTAAATTGATTTTAGTAAATGTTTGCCTCTGTGTCTTCGGGCGCAATCCTGTGTAACTCTTGTAGATCCACTGGCATAAGAACACTTATGCCAGTGTAACTTGTCGTACGCCGACGGACGCAGGACGGACACCGGCTTAACCCCCTCTTGGACACCTCACATGCGCAGTTCAGGTGCGGAACAGACACCGGTGCAACTCTGCCGGCGCAGGGGGCATTCAGACGCAGGGGGCATTCAGATGCAAAAGGTGGAGTTGCACAGGTGTCTGTTGCGCGTGTGAGGTGTCCGAGAGAGGGTTAAGCTGGTGTCCGTCCTGCGTCCGTTGGCGTACGGCAAGTTACACTGGCATAAGTGCACTTACACCTACTGTAAGTACACCATAACTGCACTTACACCTACTAGGGGATCTACTGTTACACCGGTGCAAGAGTTACACAGGATTGGGCTGTTCATGGTGCAAAGATTCTGCTGTTTTATTAGCTTTTTTAAACTGTTGTCTTATGTTTATTCCTTTGTCTTGTGTGTTGAGTTTTTAAAGTCTGTTTGTGTTTGTTTGTTTGTTTGTTTGTTTGTGTGTGTGTGTGTGTGTGTGTGTGTGTGTGTGTGTGTGTGTGTGTGTGTTTGTTAGCCCCCTGAGATATACTGATAGCCAGGATGTAAATGTATTCATTAAGTCAAGTTCTTCGGGGTTCTGCCCCATTTCCCAGGTCTTGAGAAGTTAAATCTAGAACTGTGCTGTCTTTTCATGACTTTTGATTGCCGCCGGGTTGACGTTGACGTGGCTGACAAGGGACAGCCTTTCACAGAACAACAATGAAAAGTGTTTCTCTGCTTTTGTCTCAACACTGGACACGAAGCTCAGACCGCTGTGCAGAAACCTCCCAAAGCTTGTTTGGAGACCTCCAGGTGCAGTCCCAGAGCAAGCCCAGAAGGTCGAGCTGGTCCCAAAGCCACAAGAACAAGCAAGTGGTGGTGCAATTCCCAAGCAGATCTGATCAAGCCCCCTGACTTGATGGAGTTCCCATAGCTGCTCCCATAATGGCCTATCTTGATCGTATGTTGCTGGATGTCTGACTTGTCTCTGACTGTTTCATAAGAAGTACTACTAAACCCTCATTTTTTTTTAAAGTGGCATGACAGGGTCTACTATATGCAATTTAGCTGAGCTCTGAAATTTAAGGATGACTAGGGCTTATTATTTTAAATGGACGGAACTGAGAGAGAAATCTGAAGATTCAGCTTGGGAAATGTCTTGGTGGTTATCAGCCAAGGCAACCTGATTTATAGAGCTCCCTCTGCTGTAATTACTGGTGTACCACGAAATGAAATGTGTGCTTTCTTTTGTCCCCTTCCCTGAAATATTTCTGTACCTTTGGATTTGAACCATGTCCATTGCCTCGGGAGTGCAGTAAACAAGCTCAAAGTTCTACCTTAACAGGTGTCTTCAGGAAATTACTGTGCAACTTTGGCAATATGGCTGCTTCTTTTTCCTAAATGAGAGTTTCTTCTGGGGTGATTTGACAAGTTTCAGTGTGTGCCTAATCATCTGACCAGCAATGCGCCACCAAACGCCTCTCACTCTCCCTTTCTCTCCACTCTCTCTCTCTCTCTCTCTCTCCTTGATTCATCTTCTTAACAGGTGTTTGATCAGCAGAGCTGTGTGGGAAGCAATGCTAGCTGAGTCTGTGCAAAAGGAGAAACATATTAGATTTGCTGGAGACACTGCGGAAAGGCGCGTTGTGGATTGATTCAGCATTACGAGGTACAACACATTGCTTGGGTTTAAATTAAAGTCACAAACAACAAAGCTGTAGCAGTGTAAACAGCCAAAGATCTCAAACCGGGAAGAATAGCCGTGGGGCTCAGGTGTCTTACACCCTCCACCACCATGGCAACTTCTTAGTGGGGAGAATGGCTGGTTTGATCTCAGCTGTGCTGCAGCACCACCACTACAGCTGGCCAAAGGGTAGTACTGCAGGTCCTAGTAAACAGGTCATAAAAGGAGCCAATAGGGCCCCATCTGGTCCTTTAAAGGTGTTGACTCTGGTCTGGTTCCTCAGTTGAACTACTCATTGTTCAATGCAAGTTTAGCAACTCATAGGCTGATTCTACTTGCTTAGGAAGAACACAGGAAGCTGCCTTATACAGAATCAAATCCCAGCTTAGTGTTTCCTACACTGACTGGCAGTGACTCTCCAGCATTTCAGATGGAGGTCTTTCTCAGTCCTACCAGAAGGTGCCAGGGATTTGATCTTCTGCATGCATGTGCTGTACCATCAATAGGTCCACTCCTATTGTTTTACTTCCTGAAGAGTCACCTGTCTCCCTCTAGGCCACTGGCCCTGGCAGCAACCGTCCTCTCAAGCAAAGCATTAGGACCATATCACCTGGCCAGACTGGCATTGGGCCGCTGGGCTAGAGGGTAGTCAATCCTACGTTTTCTACATGTGGTTGGAAGCAGAAGACAAGCACAACTGTAGTATACGATCATGCCTTTCATATGCTATATCTAGTACCGTACACTTGTGTTTTTGTGTTTCGTACTTTGCGAAGACGACAACACACACACACACACACACACACACACACACACACACACACACACACACACACACACACATGTTATTGTCATCTTCGCAAAGTACGAAATGTGTGTGTGTGTGTGTGTGTGTGTGTGTGAACGCTGAATAGATCTCCAAAGAGTTCAGTATATGGGGTTTTCACCCCTTGATTGACTCCCTAAGACTGCAATCCTATGCATACTTTCCTGGGAGTAAGCCCCATTGAACACAGTGGAACTTGCTTCTGAGTAGACATGCATAGGATTGTGCTGTAAGTATAATACCTTATGCACCAATAATTTATGAAACGTTGCCAAGTATTAATTGAATTGGTCTTTCTTAGCCTTCCTTCCTGAAGTTTTTAATAAATTGGGCCACTTTTATTCAGAGCATCCCAATTCTTGCATTTCCATTCCTGCATAAACGTCCTCCAGCCTTTGCCAATTCCTCTGATGCAATTAGATTAAAAACTATTTCAGTATCCTTCACAAGGATAAGACTCCTCGTATATCCAAACTGAAGGAATCAGCCCTGAGGATGTCATAGTAGCCACCAGTGTATCTTTTTCACAGTGCTCCTTTTGGCCACACAACCTCTCCAGCAATTATCGGTACTTAATTTATACATTTGCTTCAGTTTAACTGAGGTGGCGCAGTGGGTTAAACCGCTGAACCATGAGCTGTCGATCAAAAGGTTGGCAGTTCGATTCCTGCGACGGGGTGAGCTCTCGTTGCTTGGCCAGCTCCTGCCAACCTAGCAGTTCCAAAGCATGTTAATGCGAGTAGATAAATAGGTACCGCTTGCGGGAAGGTAAACAGCGCTCCGTGTTCCAGCCGCATGCTACGCGCTGCGGCAAGGAGAGTCATGCCAGCCACATGACCACGGAGGCGTCTTCGGACAACGCTGGCTCTTCTGCTTTGAAATGGGGATGAGCACCATACACTAGAGTCGGACACGACTGAACTGAATTGTCAGGGGTCACCTTTACCTTTAAAGGCTCTTTGGGTGCAACTTCCAGAAAAATTGGTTTAGCACAACTAACTCTTGGGGATGCAACAACACCTCTCGCTGCTATGATAGCAAGACAGTTTTGATGTAGAATGAGAGGAAGCATACTGAATGTTGCTCTGAACCATTCAACTGCACATGTTGTATAGATAGATAAAATAGTTCCTGTGCTCATTGCATGACATTCATTTTTAAAAATTGTATGCTTTTAAAAATATTTGTATGTTTAATGCAACAATACTGCCATCTTCTGTTGAGAGCGAAAACTACTCCTACAAATTTTACAACACTGACAGCACATTCCTTTGCATATCTAGGTAAAGGTAAAGGTGACCCCTGACAATTAAGTCCAGTCGTGTCCGACTCTAGGGTGTGGTGCTCATCCCCATTTCAAAGCTGAAGAGCCAACGTTGTCCGAAGACGCCTCCGTGGTCATGTGGCTACTCAGAAGTAAATTCCATTGTGTTCAATGGCGCTTACTCCAAGGAAAGTGTGGATAGGATTGCAGCCTGAGGGCCCAATCCTATCCAACTTTCCAGTGCCTATGCAGCTGCAATGCAGCTCTGAGATAAGGCAACAAACATTCTCTTACCTTGAGGAGGCCTCCGTGACTGCTTCTCACAGAATGCAGTGCACACCCTGTTGGCACAGCTGCATCAGCACTGGAAAGTTGGATAGGATCCCCCCCCCCCATGAGAGAAACATAAGAACAAACGTTATTGTGCAAGAGATCGCTGAAATGATTGAAGTAACCTTTTGGGTTACACAGAAATCTTCTTCAGGCATAGGTGTTCAATGCAGAAATAAACACTGTGTTATGCCCAGGGTTAGGTTTACCAGATCTCCAAACGGGACAGAGTGCTAGACCTTTAGGAGAAGGAATGTGGGCAGGTGTAGCTTGTTAAGTCCTAGAGCACAATCCTAGGCATGTCTACTCAGAAGCAAGTCCCACTGAACACAATGGGGCTTGCTTCTGAGTAGAAATGCCTAGGATTGTGCTCTAGGACTTAACAAGCTACACCTGCCCACATTCCTGTTCCTAAAGGTCTAGCACTCTGTCCCGGTTGGAGATCTGGTAAGCCTACCCAGGGTCATATTACCCAGCAAAGTTGAGTGTTCTTTCAAGTGAGTAGAAAGATTGAAATCAGCATCGTATTATGCGTCACCTTCTTTATCTTCTTTAAAGATTCTTTATCTTAAGTTAAGATTTAAACAAAACTTTGATCTTAACTCTTCAAACAGTTGGAGGTGAAACATGCAGACAATTGATTTTTTTTCATATCTGGTGTGTTTGGTGCCATAGACTTAAAATATTTTTGAAACCTGCTGAATGAGTTATTTATAAAGATCTAGGAACAAATGTTTCATCAAATGCAAAAATGGCACTCCTACATGCAATCAAAAAATAAATAAAATAGGGGCTGTTGGCTTTTTTTTCCTGATAATGCCAAATCCTTCTTGTTTGCATAGCAGATCCAAGCCAAGTATTGACAAATTCCTTAACAACGTCGAAAGTAGCCTATTTTAAGCGGAAATATGCAGAAGAAGAAGATTTACATCAAGGTTACCAGGGGTATTTTCCAAAAGTGAGTATGTTTTTGAGCTGAAGAACATAAGGGATTATTTTTTAAAAAGTTATTCTCTTGATAGTACAGCAAATTTATAAAGCAGACATTAAACATAGATTTTGACATTAAAACATAACTTTCAACATACTTATCAATGACTGGGAATTCCAGCTGACTTTTAATGTGCTGTAATCAATAATTATGTCTAAATTAGATTTAAATCAAAGTTCTTTCAAGGATAGTGCAGTTGTTTCAAGAATAGATTCCATTTGACTGGCCCAGTTAGTACCCTAGCTGCTATATTCCATACTAACTGAAGTTTCTGAGAAGTCTTCAAGGACAAACTCATAGTCAGCTCATTGCAGTAATCCAAATGGGTGGGGGTGCAGTGGATGAGAAGTCCTTTCTCTAGAGCCTCTACCTACCTCCTCCTGTCCCTGGCTCTGATTTCAGAGAGCTGGCGTGGTATATTAGTTAGAGTGTTAGGATTGAACCAGGGTTCAGCTCCCCACTTGGCCATGAAGCCCAATAGGTGGCCAAATGTGCTCTCTCAGTCAGGCTAACCCACCTCACAGCTAAGAAATAAAATAGGGAAAGGAAAGGAGCCATATACACCACCCCAGAGACGTTGCTACGGTGGGGTGGTACTGTAAGTTCCTCCCTGTCCTAGTCCCTATTTACTCTCCGTTATGAAGTGGCCCCGCCCCCTCACCGTCGCAGCCATTCAGTGTGGCGAAGGCAACGGGCAGGAGTCGCCAGTAAAGGCAACTTTACCTTCTTCCTATCTTACTCTCTTTCTTACCTTACCCGTACTTTCTCTTTCTATCTTACCTTACCCGTTGCCTTCGCCGCACTGAATGGCTGCGACGGCAAAGGGGCGGGGCCACTTCATAACGGAGGGTAAACGGGGACTAGGATGGGGCGGAACTTACAGTACCGCCCCCACCGTAGCGATGCCTCTGCATCACCCTGAGTTCCTTGGAGGAAGGGTGGGGTGTAAATATATACCGTATTGTCCCAAGTATAAAACGCACTCCCCCCCAATTTAACTTTTTTAACAAGGGGTGCTTTGTATACTCGCACCGTTGCAAAAATAAAAAATAAAATAAAATGGTGAGAACAGCATGAGACATTGCTGGAAGAAGCCGAGGCTAAGAGGAGACATGTTGTCTTCAAAGCAGCTAATTGAAGTGATTATCGGGTGATTATCTATCGCTGCTGACTGAGACAATGCTGCTGGCTGAGAAGTCTTTGCAGAGATGAAGCGAGTGTGGGCTCCACACACATACAGCTCTCCCCTGTAATCCTTTCCAGGCTGCAACCCTTTCCAGGCTGCAATAAGTTGTTAGATCTTTGTAGCGCCTGCTTTTCAGCTCCGTCCTTCTCTGCCCTGCAGGGCTCACTGGCGTCGCTCGAGGTGGGGCGGAAAGCTAAGTTCTGCAGCTTTCCGCCCCACCGTTACTCTCCGGTACGAGGCGCCCCGCCCCCTCGTCGTAGGAGCCCGTCAGCGGAGAGAAAGCAATGCACTGGAGAGTCCCTGCACGTTGCTTTCTCTCTGCTGACGGGTTCCTATGACGAGGGGGCGGGGCGCCTCGTGCAGGAGAGTAACGGTGGGGCGGAAAGCTGCAGAACTTAGCTTTCCGCCCCACCTCGAGCGACGCCAGTGGCAGGGCTTACTTTTCTTTGTAAAAACAAGCTCCCCTATACAGGCTGTAACCCTTTCCAGGCTGCAATAAGTTGTTAATTTTCATTCTCTGCTCTGCTGGGTTTTGTATCCTCTTGTAAAGCAAGATCACATACACTTTCATCCCCCCTCAATGAATGGTTTAGACTGCAATCCTGTGCACACTTTCCTGAGAGTAAGCTCCATTGAGAACAGTGGGACTTGCTTCTGAGTAGACATGCACAGGATTGCACTGTTTAAATCACTGACACATATATTTAATGCCAGTGCTTTAATTAAAGTTTTTTAATAGCACCAAACTTTAAGGGTGCGACTTATAATCAGGTGCGTCTTATACTCGGGACAATACGGTAATAACCAAGCAAACTTCCATTTCAGGACAAGAAAAGGAGGTGTTTCATGTGTGTTTGGCCTAGGATGCTATAGGTGGAGGGAGGAGCTGGTGGGAGGTGTGTGAACGCCTGTCTTCTTCAGCATCTCATATACTTCCAACATTCTAAGTAACATTCTAAAATTCTAAGTGAATTTTCTACCTGGCAGTACAGTACACTAACAACCATATATATTTTTTAAATCATCATAGCACCTGATACTTCCTGAAGATCGGACTTGTATTCTGAAACTTTCTCTGCAGAAGCTTCAATTTCTTGAAGACCCAGAGATCTATCTCCGCAGGTCTGTGTTGATTAACAACTTGCTGCGAAAAATTCACCTGGAGACGGAACGCGAACGCTATGAATACTTTAAAGGGGCCCCGTGCTGCAGGACTGCCTACTCAGATACGAGAAAACGGCTGAAGTTCATGGTAGAAGAATGCCGTTCTCAATCCCTGTATTACGAAGAGCTGCATTCGTTTCATATCGTGCCTTATCCTACAGAGAATGCCATTTATGGAGTGGGCTACTCAAGCAGCCACCTGAAGCAAAATTCACAACTGCTTATTTATCAAATGAAGTAAGGTAGCTCTTTTGAGCTGCAGCTTGTTTTGTTTCTGAATGCCTGGGATGGCTTATTAGCATGCTACGTTGAGGCACTAGTTGCAAATGTAAGGCAGGTCAAAGGCGCGAGTCATCTCCGGCTGCAGAGGCGAATGCATTGGTGATAGTATTCAGGTCTGCTCGGGTGCAAAAACAACTTGAGCATTCATATGGCATGGGTGCAATGGGGAGATTTCTCAATAAGTAGAGAGACCTTGAGTGAGTGCAATGATCCTTGGCTTTTCAGTTGTCTGTATGTATATATTTGAATTAACTTTAGCATCTCAATGATACCGCTCTTATGAGAAAGCAAAGAGGCCGTAAGAGACGACTATGCTAGTGTGGTTTCGGTGAGGATTGAAAGGGGTGGTTGTTACTTCCCGCAAGGGTTAAGAGTTTTTTAAAGGAATTTTTCATCATGAAAGGATAATTTGCCATTAAAATATTGTGATCCTGTTTGGCTTTGGATATTCAGCAGCATTAACTGTTCCGAGAACGGTGTGCCCCCATGCTTGGATCTTTTGGATTGGCACTGATTTGGTTAGAGTTCACTGAAATGGTGAACTGGAGACAGGTTATCATGAAGATTCCTTCATCTGGTAATTGCGGCTTTTAAAGCTTCAGTTCTCTCCAGCTTCCTGTCACGTTCATCTGACAATTGTATAGTAGGGTGCGTCATACTATCAGTATTAATGCTTTGCCAGGTAATTTTGTGTGCATGTTCATGTGAATTGGGGGGAACGTATTTGTTCAATGCAGCAAGCCATGCAAGGTTGCCCTACATGACAAGTCTACTCAGTGTTATCACAGTGCTTGTGGTTGATGGAGGCATCTAGTTGGGTTTGTGAAATTTCTTTTACTGATCCTCAAGCCAAGTCATGTGAGGAAGATGGTTGGAGAATTGGCAGGGTTGGGTGAGGATGTTACAGCTGCCAAAGGGTAAGTTCTGCAAATGCCAAAGAGAAGTACCAGAGAGGAGGATGCCAAGGTAAATGGCATCCAAAGCTAGGAACACATTAAGGAGCCTATCTGTACTACAAATGGATAGTAATTACATACCACTTTAAGGCTGTGTTTGTTTTTCAGCTAGCAGCTAGCGGAAAGTGACATCACTAGCATGCCTCGAGCATGCTTCTATTTTGATTCATTAACAAACTACAAAATGGCGTAGAGTCGTAGACAAGTCATTAGAACTCAAATGCGTGGAGGCCCCCATGTTTAATATCTTGGAGCTCGAAGGCAAGGTTGCAAGTGTGGTGAGCGTGCTAGAAGGTGAAAAACATATGCAACCCTAGCATGCTAGGAGGAGATTAACACACACCTCTCGAGCGCTACTGGTGTTGCTAGCTGAAAAACAAATGCAGCCTAACTATGGCTTTCCCCAATGAATCCTGGGAACTGTAGTTTGCTCAGATGCTGAAATTTATCTTTTAGAGATCCCTATTCCACTCAGAGAATGACTATTAAACCAGTTTGTCTGCAATTTGGATGTAGCCTTACAGTTGGAGAAGTTTCTGTTTGAGACTGAAAGTAATGTTGTACAGGACTGCAGACACAATTGACCTGGACTTTCTCCTACACACGTCCAACTGAGATGAAATTAAAACGGTGCTATTCTGCAGCTCCCATTTTGTTTCTTTTGGGGTTAAGGAGGAGAACGTGCCATTGGATATAAGACTACAGCAAAGAAATCAATTTTGTACTGCACATTTTAACTTTCAAATCTTAAGTGCTAGGTGCCTGCATATTTTCTACAAATAAAGCCATCATTCTTATGCAAGGCAATTGACACTGTTTCTGAATTTTTTCTTTTCTAGGGACAAGTAAGGAAAATGTTTTTAGCAGGATTCCCTTTATAAGCCAAGTTAAACTGTCTCCTTCTTGTCTGTGTAATGGATGGTTCAGATCTGCATGTTCATCATTTGATCATTCCACATGTGATGACTATCAGCTGAGCAAGTGAACTGTTGTCCCTGCTGAAAAGCATTGCCTTGTATTTGACTCTGGGCAGCATGGTTCTGTCCATGCTGCCTCATTGACATGTGAATTATCGCTTGATGCTACAGTCAGCAAATGTTGAATATCCATGTGCCATAGGACCGGTTCATCCATGCTCAGGTCAAGGAGCTTTTAGACTCTGGAACAGTCGAAGAAAACAGAGGACAAGGAATATGGTGATTTGAGGATAGCACTAAACATTGGAGGGCATAGTTGATGTCACAGAGAGGAAAACAGGTTCTATAGGGCAAAAAGATTGAAACAATTAGGTTGGATTCAGTGTGAAAGAGAAATAGCAGCTAGTGTTGTTCCATAAAAACTTGTGCTAGAGTTCATGGAGCGCTATAAGAAGTAAGTTCTGTAGCAGTTTCTATGCATCTACTTGCACATGTGAGATTGTGCATACAGAAGAACATCTTAAACCAGCCTTTCCCTGAGCAGGAGATGCTCTTTCGGCTTCAGAGCTAAACATTATAGCTCCAGATGCTCACACAGTGAGTGGTCCCAGATGGGAATGAACACCCCCATCCACATGAAAAGATGCTTCCATGCAATTCAAAGAGACTAGAATGAGCATCGTGATGGGGATGAGGATGTGCATCTCGATATGCACCTGCATCTTCATTGGCTGTACAAGAAGAACCTTGATTGCCCTTGTAATTCTCCTTTGTTCGATCATGTCACATGTCCATTGCTTAGCTCAGAAAGTGTAGATGTGCTGGAAGCACCATATTCCAAGTGAGATTATCTGCCCTAGAAGTTTTCTATGACGAATGATAATGAAAGAGATTTACTTAAAAAAAACACCACTAAAAACCAGCCTAGTATGCAAATCCAGTTCAGTACAGAGGCGTGGAAAGACTGGAGCGAGCGGAGCAGCAGCTCCGGGCGGCTCCTCGGCCCCGGGCAGCGCTGCTCCGCTCGCTCCAGTCTTTCCACAGAGCGCGCGCGCCCGTCCGGTAATGCGGGCGGGCGCTCCGAGGCCTTCTCCCCCGGCGCGGCAGTCGGCCTTCAGAAAGCCCTGGCCACCGGTCGAGGTGGACACTCCGGGGCTTTCTCCGGCTCCGAGGCTGGGGGAGAAGGCCTCGGAGCGCCCGCGTAAGCCGGGTTGCCCCCTCCTGGAGCGGCGGCGCTGCCCCTTCGGGGCGGCGTAGCAGCGAGTGCTCCAGGCAGCACTCGCTGCTGATATGCCTCTGGTTGAGTAGGAGTATTTACATTTAAGCTGAGTCCCAAATAAATCAACAGAGCATCACACACATGTGTCACTTGATGCCACACTGCTAGATTACTCATAAGTTGATTGATCATTTAGCTGTATATGTGAACTTTCTCCACTGGGTAGTGCCATGTTTGGGTTGACAGTGTGTGATGCAAGTTCTGTTTGAGCGATTAGTTTGTGATTATTCTTCGACACATACCCTGTACCTCCCCCGAAAGTAAGACCTACCGTCATTTTTGCATGATTTTTGATGGCATTCATAAATATAAGACCTCCCTGAAAGTAAGACCTAGATAGGATCATCAGCCAGACAGACGCGACACCCCCCCCCCCGGCACTTACTTTGACCGATTTAAGCTTCATTCTTTCCTGAGGGTGCAAGGCTCTGGAAGACCTGCACTTGAGTCTTCCACCATAGAGACGACGTGCTAGAGAAACTCTGCAAGGTTGCAGCCTCCTTGCAGGCCTCTCTAGCACATCATCTCTATGGTGGAGGACTCAAGTGCAGGCCCTCCAGGCCTTGAGGAGCCTTGCACCCTCGGGAAAGAATGAAGCTTTAATCGGTCAAAGTAAGTGCCCGGGGGGGGGGGCAGGTTGGAAAAATAAGACCTCCCTGAAAATAAGACCTACTGCATTTTTTGGAGCCAAAATTATTTTCGGGGAAATAGGGTATACATCTTCGCTCAGTGCTAATGTCAATGAGTGATAAGCAAGGACAGATGAACTGGCCCTTACTCTATCCCAAATATTGCCCTATATTCAAAATATTAGATAACAGGTGGTGCTTTGATGCCACAGTCCATGAATTTGCCTAATCCTATTAAAAAAAGACCAACTAAACTAGCAGCAATCACTGCATTTTGTGGTAATTAATTCTGTACATGTGCATTTTGGGAACTCCTCCAGCATCCTGCAGAGGCAGAATTCTCTAGACATATTTTATGGTACATACAGAACAGGGGACTGCTGCTTCCAATGTGTTTTGGCAGTATCTTCATCAGTGCAAATTATACCTATAACTCAGTGTTTCCCAAACTGTGGGTCATGACCGACCAGTGGGTCGCAAAACCCTTGCAACTCAAAGTGCCCTCGGATGCTCATAGTACTCTGGTTCCTCAGCCAGATGCCCCTACCATCAGAAAATGAGAGATCATAGGGCTGTTGAGGGCAACATCCCAGTTTGGTATGTTTGAGCTTACTTGAGATTGAATTTGGGACCCTTTGCACGCGACACAAGTGCTCTACTCCTTTGCTACATCCCCCTCCTTGAAGTTTGTTCCAAAACATTTGAACCTACAGCATATGCAAATGCTCCCTTATTTGAAATGCCCCTCCTTTCTTCTGTAAGGATCGATTCCGTTGATACTTTTTATTGGACTGAGAGTGGTTGTTGGATGCCAGGATGAGTTTCACAGGCTCCTTTGTGCATAATGAACCGTAACTGGCTTTGGATTTCTTAGCCTTGATACCATATTGTGTGAAGCACTTTGTATGCTGTGTGCCTCTGTACTGAGTTTGTGCAGCTCAATTATGCTAAGAATGACACTTTAGACACCAGGTAGCAAATAAATAGTAACCTGTCTCAGGCAGGTCAGACTGGAAATGTGCTTAAGAGAAAACTGGCTTCAGTGGTATAATGTTCAGTGGAATATTGCATGCATTTTCTGACTGTTTATGATCTGTAAATAACCAAGTTCAGGGCATCAGTTCTTGAAGCCGATGGACTTCATGTGTTTGGCCTACTTAAGAACCCAGTTTGGTCAAAGTCAACCACTAAAATCACCTTGACGTTGGCCAAATCAACTCATGGAGGTTTTCTTTTTACTGTTGCAGGCAACTGTTGGGTGCTTTAACATGCCTGAAGGAAAATTAAATTAAAGCAGTTTAATCCGGGGATCTCAAGGTGATGCTTCACAGAGCTCCTTCCTATAATTCTGTAAGCCTTCGGTATGACTATCTGACCTGGGTTGCTTCTTTGTGAGTCAGTTCTAGCTGTTCCAGTGCTGAGTTGCTGGAAGTCTTGGGGCGAAGTCCTGCATCGGGGGACCCATGACACCCACCACCTGCCCCTTGGTGGTGCACAGATAACAGCACTGAAGGTTCAGGAGTTAGCCTGGGGTCCTCTGGGACCTCTGTTGGGCATGGGCCCTTAGCCAATATCTAATCTGGCTGACTCAATGCCAGCTCTGGAGTTGCTGGTATAATTACATCTAAAGCAAAATTTGCAACAAGTCCAATGATTCTTTCATCAGGAGTAACATCTGAGGATCTTCAGAAGAAGCCAAAACTGTTTCAACAAAACTAGCATATCTCAGAGAGCTCCAGTGTACCTGTAATCAATTTTTCCCCAGTCTGCCATTCTGTAGCTCTTTAGCGTTGCATCTGAATTGGCAGAATGGGTCAAGACAAAAACTAGTCATTGGTTTCTATGTGCACTCAGTGTCCAGTCACATTCCAAGTCATCTGGAAACAGGCTGTCACGATTTCTCTTAGTTTAAGTGAAAATAGACCTTGATTTCCCACCATTTGCAGAACGGTTCGACTCATTTTATGATTCCACCTGTAAAAACAGAGACCAACCGGAGGGTTTTATCACTTTTAAAATCTTACTCTTCAGGAAATGTTAAGGCTATCAACATTTCTGCCTTGGTTTCTTCAACGAAATGAGTTTTATAAGGCTCATTATTTTCAAGTTTCAGGACTGCATAATAAACTGTGTAACAACTCATGAAAAAAACAACCCTATTCAGTGGAAGCTATGGGTGGGCTTTTGGCTTCTAGAATACATGTATCCTGCATTGTTTCTGTGGCTGATGAATGTGTTTGGTTGACTTTATGGAATATTGTGCCTTAAAGTTCCCTTTATCATGTGAGCCTTCTTATCTTCTCTGTGAAAATTGTATACAGTATGCTATGGCTGAGGACGAACTGATGCTTCACAAAGATCCAGCTTTGGTACTTGGGTCTAACCTAAAAAGCCATTGTTCTGTACAACACCTGATGGGACTTCAGACTGTAACTGACAGATGCAGACAAGGATCTAAAAATCCTCCAAGTCCTGGGCTGTTTTATTGTTCCTTCCTTGCCATATACTAAGTTTCAAATTCTGTTCTACCTACACCTCTATTATAAACACAGTGGTCAAATCTAAAGTTGTATATTAGGCTATGGAATTGATCTACACTAGAAGGGGCGTTCAGACACCCCCCGGAATGCCCCCTGCACCAGGAGAGTTGTGCTGATGTCTGTCCTGCATCCGAACTGCGCGTGCACGATGTCTGAGAGGGGTTATGCTGGTTTCCGTTTTGCGTCCATTGGCGTATGGCAAGTTACACTGGCATAAGTGCACTTACAGCAGTGGATCTACTGTTACACAGGTGCAAGAGTTACACAGGATTGCGCTGTCAGAGGAATACGTTTGCTGCCTAGACTGGACATACATGTTTAATCAACTATTTTTAAAAAATCAGTCCACATCACTCCCAAATATATTCTATTTTTTGCTTATTCCAGTTGTGTTCTGTTCTGCGACACTGATTTGTAGTGATGAAAGCAACATGTAACAGTAGATCCACCGGTGTAAGTGCACTTATGCCAGTGTAACTTGCCGTACGCCGATGGACGCAAAATGGAAACCAGCATAACCCCTCTCAGACGCCGTGCACGCGCAGTTTGGATGCAGGACGGACACCAGCACAACTCTGCCGGTGCAGGGAGCATTCTGGGTGTGTGTGTGTGTGTCTGAATGCCCCAGAATGCCCCCTGCACCGGCGGAGTTACGCTGGTGTCTGTCCTGCGTCTGAACTGCATCTGAGAGTGGTTACGCTGGTGTCTGTCCGGCGTTCATTGACGTACGGCAAGTTACACTGGCATGAGTGCACTTACACTGGTGGATCTACTGTTACACCAGTGCAAGAGTTACACAGGATTGTGCTGTGAGGCCGCAATCCTTGACACACTTACCTTGGAGTAAGTTCCATTGAAATCTATGGGGCTCACTTCTGAGTAGACATGCATAGGCTTGTGCTGTGAGTGTTGCAATATTAGTTCTCAGTGAGTGGGGTGGTACATTGGTGATGTGCTTTCTTGAGGGAGTGATCTCGTGCCAGGAGATGTTCTGTCCAGGCGACTGCCTCCCCTCCTGCTAGGGCATTGAGTTGTTCAATCCCCCAGGCATACGTACCTCAGCCCTCAGTGCATATGACATACTGACAGCCCTGATGGCCCCCTTGTTCATTCAGTAAAAGCCACTTGGCAAAGGGAGCAATTTTAGAATGGAGAAGTGTTAGAAACCAGGCACTGTTCTCCTGCCTTCCTCTGCTCCTCCTCCCTGAACCAGGTTTTCCTGTGAAAATTGCCACCAGTTTGTTTATTCACATTTGTATATAATGCAAAGAGCATAAGAACTAGTGAGATACTTTTTTGTAATGCTAAGAACATAAGCAGAGCCCTTCTGGATCCGATTGAAGGCCCATCTAGTTCAGCATCCTCTTTCCCGCTGTTGACCAACTAGCTGTATCCAGGAAGCCCACAAGGCCTTTCCCCATGAGGATGGATGAACCTTTGCCCTACATCTGGCATTCAGAGGAACCCTGCTTTTGAACAGGGAGGTTCTGTTTATCTAGCATGTCACTTCTCCATGAGGAGTCTAGTCTCCACCATGAATTTATCAATCCCCTTTTACAGCCATCTATGCTATTGGCCACCACTACAACCGGTAGCAGAGAATCCCATAATTTACTCATGTATTGTATGAGGAAGCATTTTCTTGAGTCTGTTCTGAATCTACTGTCAGTCAATTTCCTTGGATGACCCCCAATTCTAGTAGTATTAGGGAGGAAGAAGAACTTCTACAGTATCTTCTTTCTTTAGGCCCTCAGTTCCAATTTATATCTCCACTGATCCCTTGAGTACTATACTCTTGTCAAGGCTGAGGTTCATGGAGTTGCTGCTGCCCGGTGGTAGGTATAGGGTAGTTGAGGGTACCTTAGGCCCCATCAATGTGGTGGCCCCATCATCCCTGATTGGCAGGGATAAGCACACAGTGCAAGCCAGGACTGGCTTCTAAAGCACCAGGACCTTGGACAGAGCACAGTGGAGTGGCAAGGAAAGCTAAGACCCCAAGCACGTTGCTCTGGCACAAGGCAGAAGGAAATTCTGCTGGAAGAAGGTTTACAGTCTTCACCACACCTTCCTAGGCAAAATCATTTACTGCAATGGCGCACTGGTTTTGAGGGATGTGCCTCAGCAAAGTTGATACTTCTCGGTCAGAGGTGGGGCATCAGGAAGTGAGGGAGTTTCTGGAGAGGAGTCATCGTTTTCGGGGGAGCTTGGCAGGGACATGTTTTCAGGGATGGGTGACTAAGGAAGCCTCAACAGGAGATGCTTCCTGACATAGTCCAGGGAGTGGATTTCCACCAACATTAAGACCCACAGGATTCCTCCTTCGCTGCATTTTTGAATGTGGGTCCTGGCCCATACCCATAGGGAGATTTGAAAGAAGAAGAGTTTGAGCAACCCAGCACACAAGCAGGGGACGGTCTCAACAGTGGGTCTACAGAGTAAGAGGGAAAGCGTCACCAGTCCATCTGTGGGGCTTTCAAAGTTGGTTGCAAAATCTTTAATCAATTAATCTCACAATTCAGTCAAATCACACTGGCAGTCCTAGACAGTATCTATGATGTATCAACATAAGAACATAAGAACATAAGAAGAGCCCTGCTGGATCAGGCCAAAAGCCCATCTAGTCCAGCTTCCTGTGTCACACAGTGGCCCCACCAGATGCCTCAGGGAGCACACGAGACAACAAGATACCTGTGTCCAGTCGCCACTCCCTTGCACCTGGCACAGAGAAAACCCACTTCTAAAAAACCAGGAGGTTGCTTATGGCTTGTAACCTGTGATGGTCTTTTCCTCCATGAATTTGTCCAAACCCCTTTTAAAGGCATCTAGGCCAGGTGCCATCACCACATCCTGTGGCAAGGAGTTCCACAGATGAATTACACGCATGAATTTACAACAAATTACAGGACACCATAGGATTGCAAAAACATGTTTGGGAGGTGGAGGATTTTAAGCTACTTGGCTGGGATGACTTTATGTATTTGTTGTACAATCAACAAAAATGTTTGGACCTACCTAAGGCCTATCTGAAAGGTCTTTATGGATTTTTTCTAAGTGACTGGTAGAAAAAAAGAAGTATTTTAAGAAATATATAATATATAAATACATGTATATGTGCATGGTCTTACTAATAAAGTTCTATTTCTATTGAAACAAGTGTGTGTGTGTGTGTGTGTGTGTGTGTGTGTGTGTGTGTGTGTGTGTGTGTGTGTGTGTGTGTGTGTGTGTGTGTGTGTTATCCCATGGAACTAAAGGAACTAAAGAATGAAGTTGCTGTTCTTTTGACAAAAATATGCAACTTGTCCCTTAAAACGGCCACTGTGCCAGAGGATTGGAGGATAGCTAATGTCACAGCAATCTTTAAAAAAGGAAGGAGGGGGGACCCGGGAAACTACAGGCCTACAGGCTGGTCAGCCTAACATCTGTTCCAGGGAAGATGGTGGAAAGTCTCAACAAGGATACAATCTTAAAATACATAGAAGAACAAGCTCTGCTGAGGGAGAGTCAGCATGGCTTCTGCAAGGGGAAGTCTTGCCTCACAAACCTGTTAGAATTTTTTTGAAAAGGTCAACAGGCATGTGGATGCGAGTGAACCCATGGATATTATATATCTGGATTTTCAGAAGGCGTTTGACACGGTCCCTCATGAAAGGCTCCTGGGAAAACTCCACAGTCAGGGAATAAGAGGGCAGGTCCTCTTGTGGATTAGGAACTGGTTGAAGACCAGGAAACAGCAAGTGGGAGTCAATGGGCAATTTTCACAATGGCGAGAGGTGAAAAGCGGTGTGCCCCAAGGATCGGTCTTGGGACCGGTGCTTTTCAACTTGTTCATCAATGACCTGGAGTTCGGGATAAGCAGCGAGGTGGCCAAGTTTGCGGATGACACTAAACTTTTCCAGGTGGTGAAGACCAGCAGGGATTGTGAAGAGCTCTAGAAGGATCTCTCCAAACTGGGAGATTGGGTTGTTAGCCTGGGTCCAGACATAACACAAAATGTTATGACAAAATGACATAACACAAAATGCTTTTGTTTTCCATCTGCTCAGAACTGCCCTTCAGAAGGTCACTCCCATCTCTGTGGTGCAACCACAGAGCACCTGCTGTTGGCTGCTGTAGCAGCTCCAGGCGAGGTTGTGTTGGCCCCACGTGGCATTCATTGGCCCACCTGGCCCAGCCTGGCTGGAAGCAGAGATGGCTGCTGGGGCCAGCGGTGGTGCAGCCGGGGGCAAGATGGGGCTGTGGAGCTGCCTGGCCTTCCCAAAGGGGGACTGTTTGAGGGGCAGAAACCACAACGGTTGGGCAAGGTGCTTACTCTTGTGTGCAGCTGCTGTCTGTGGTGGTAAGTGATGGTACTGGGTGAGGGTAAGTGAGGGTAAGTGAGGGTACTGGAAAAAGTGATACCTTAAAAAAAATAAAAAAGAAAGAAAAGGTTGAAAATTCATTCTAAAGAATTTGAAAGGGAAGCCAAAAGTGTCCTGATCAGACCAGAGACGTTTCTTGGGGAGATCCTGCACACCTTCAGAAGTCGCCAGTTAAGAAGGCATATGCAGAGAGGGAGAACCTGTCGCATGCTGCAGGCCCCCCTGTTTCCCTCAGCAGCCTCAGCCTGTTGCAACCCAATTTCTCTTCCTAGGAGCAAACTTGTTCCCTTTAACAATTTACCTCTGAAATGCTTTCCAAATGCCCATTTCGACTAGTTTCCCTCTGAAACAGTTAAATTGTGGGGGGAAAAAAGCTATTGAACTCCAGCGTGAAAGGCAATTAACAGAATGTATTGCTTCACAAGCAATGCTAACACCAATAAATCTCCCCAAACAGAAATCCTTCTGCAAAGCAGTCCACACAAAAAATAACAGTCCCCACAAGGTTTCCCCAAACCGGTCTTTTTCAGCAAGTGTCCTGCGTCCTTGCTTCCCAGTCCTGTCAAAGTCCAAGTCTTCCAGTGCAATCCTATCCAACTTACACCACCGGTGTAACCCAGCAGTACAGCGAGAACGGGAGACCCCAGAACGGAAAGGGGATTCAAATCCTCTCCAAAGGGGGATTCAAAGGGGACTTGAATCCCCTTTCCGTTCTGGGGCCTCCCGTTCTTGCTGCAAAGCAGGTTATACCAGTGGTGTAAGTTGGATAGGATTGCGCTGTTCATCTGTTAACCCTTGACTCCCTGGATCTGTCAACAAGGGTCCACTGCTGACACCACACTCGGCTCCTGCCCGTCCTCTGGATCTCCTTCCACTTCACAACCTCAAGCCTCAGACTGGCAGGGGAAGGGGGCTTCTGCCCCCACCCTGGTCCTTGGCTCTCCTTGGCTGCATTACCACCCATCTCCACTCTCGGGTGCAAGGTCGCCTGGCTTCCCCCTCAGTGAGTCAGCAACAGAGTGCTGCTGCCGGTGCAGGTGTGGATTCTCCTCCCCAAATCCCACGAGACATCCAGGCAATGGGCAAACTGACATGGCAGGACTGTTGACTTTTTTTTAAATACAGTATTTATATACCGCCTTTCTTGGTCATTGGATTTCTCTTCCGACTTTTAATCCAAGGCGGTGTACATGGGCAGGCTGTCCTAACTCCCCCCCCCTTGGGTTTTTTTTTACAATATATAAATGTCCAATCTTTCATGAACGGCTACTTGCCAGGTGGTATCCTTTTTACAGTCTGACAATTCTGCTGGCTGGCGCCTCCCACACTCGACCGACGCAGCTGGAAGCTCTTATCTTTCCTCCTGGAGGCTTTCACAGCTTTTGGTCGGCGGCGTGTCTCGAACTTGTCAAGTTCACTGGTCTTCAGGCTTACAAGACGGCAGCTCTCCCGACTGAGCCAGACTCTTCTGCAACCACACTGCACTATGTCTCCGCGCTTTCTCTCCCAGCCTCCTTTGCCACCACTGGCCCTTCTGCAAGTCTTTTGGGCTCTGTGCTTGTGTGGGCCCACAGCATCTATCCCCCCACCATTTTGGCTGCAGGTTGTTCCCTGCCAGAGCTCCTTGTCAGTCTCGGGGGAAGGTACATCCCCCTCCTAGACAAATAGTGTGCTCCACTTTCAGTCCTGCTGTGGTGGTTAGAATAGGACACCCAAAATTGGGAAAAGGGGAGGTTGACAGTTAAAAACAAACAAACAACACACCAGTTGGGGACTGAAATTGTTACAGTTACACATATTATTGTGAGCTGAGCTCAATCTGTATCAATAAACAAGCACACCTTTGAATTAATAAAAGGAAGCATTTCCCAGGTTGTTCTGGTTGTTTTATTTAGTTAACAAGAGATTTCCTAACGTTGTGAAAACTGTTTGTGAAAACCTCAGAACATACATGGAGCTCAAACCCCCCCCCCCCCCCAAGTGATCAAGTGAACTGCAGAGTGCAGCTTTTGGTAGCAGAGTGCAGCAACTTAAAATAAAGCAAGCACTCTTAAAACATGTTTTTTTAGGTCTCCTATCACACTGACCAGTTAGAGAGCCTCTGCGACCTGTCAAGGTTTGTGGGAGAAAACCTAAGGAATTTACAAATTAGAACAGGCCTAAAAAAGAGGGCAAGCAGCCAAACTGTTGAAAACGTGCTGTGTCATTCTGTAGCCAGAGAGGCTAATGAGAAACACCTGGCTAGAAGTAACCTGGAATCTGATAGGCAGCCAACGGGTGGCAGAGGTATAAATGCGTGGCTATGAAGTACAGGTGGGCCCCCATATCCACTGATTCGTTATCCACGGTTTCAGTTATCCACGGATCGTGGGGACCCCCCCCCCCCCAGGCTTTAACTTTTTTTTCCCAGTAAGCTTCGTTTCTTCCTTAAAGAAACAGGAGAAGTTATTACAGGCAAGTAGAACGAGACTAAGTCCTAGAGAGGCTCTGCAAGGTTAACAGAAACCTTGCAGAGCCTCTCTAGGACTTAGTCTCGTTCTACTTGCCTGCAATGGAGGCTGCTTCTCTGTTTGTTTTAAGGAAGAAACAAAGCTTACTGAAAGAAAAATAAGAGCTGGGGGGGCAAGCATGCCTGCCTGCAGGGGAGGCAGGGTGGGGGGGCCCCCTCAAGAAACCATGGAGGGGGTGTTCGCTCTTATCCACGGTTTCAGGTATCCATGGAGGGGCCTGGAACATATCCCCAGCGGATATGGGGGCCCACCTGTACATTCATTCTGGCTATCTGACTATCTACCACTCTGCTACAAGGAATGCTGCATTATTCTTACCTTGTCTGCTGTGTATTGAATCCTTGGAATGCTGTAACTAAGATCTCTGCTTGTAAGTACAGAATATAGAAACTTTATAACTTACCTTCGCCTCTGAGTCTTCTCTTGCTGGAAAGAGTCCCAGGACAGCTGGCTAAAAGTTCTAGCCTGCCTCCAGGGCTGCACCGCAGAAGGAGACGACCCTTAACACAACCACCAGCTGTCTTTGAGTTCTTCAGAACATCAGAAATCATGGAACGATGGACACAGCCAGGAAAGTCATTTTGACGTCAAAATACGGCTCTGCCAGCTTCTGTGACTACTGGGGCGTCAGGAGGACTTGAGCCAGCCCTGGTTATATGAGGAGGTGCCAGATCTCAACAGGAGGTCTGAAAACTCCTTAATACATGTTCCTCTGACTGCTTCTGCTGCCTGGAGAGGGAGGGAGGGAGGGAGGGAATGTTCCAGCCCAGATATCTTCTGGCAAAAGGGCTGATCCTGATCATGGCTTCTTCTCATTTCTGCCGATTGTCCTGCTGTGTATATCTGTGTGAGGTAAGGTAAGGGGAAAGGCAGGATGCATTTTAAATAAATAAATAAATAAATACCTGTGGACAACATGGCATTTTTCCCATTCACCTAGGCCAGAGGTTCCCAAACTGGGGTGTCACAACACCCCAGCCATGAATAATGGGTCGCTACTCCCTTAAGGGGAGTGGTGACCCATGGTAACTGCGACAGCGCTTCCAGGCTCGCACCACCGCCGAGGGAACAAAGATTTTTTTTTTAGTCCTACCTGGGGGTCTTGCTGGGCCTCTGGGTGTGTGTGGAGTCTGCAGACCCCACTACAAGCCTCCCTGCACCTCAAAACAGCTCCCAGGTAAGTGTGCATAGGATTGCAGCCTTAAAATGTTTTTCAAATAACTAAAACTGGAACTGGTCCCCTTGTCCATACCCAGTTTTTGAATTTAATTAATACACAGTGCAATTCTGCCCAACTATAGGGCGGCGGAGTGAGTGCTCTACCGCCCTAAGCTGTCGCAAATGCGTCATAAGGCACGTTTGTGTACGACGACTCTAGAGTAAGGGTCGCCAGCGCTAGGCCGGCAGCCCTTACTCTGCCGCCGGATCTCCATGCGGCCACTGGAGAAAGGTAAGGGATCCCCCGGCGGCCGCATGGGCAGTCTGGGTGGTGAGGGAGGGGGACCATTGACCGTGCTGGCCCGGGAGGGGGCGGGGATGGCGTCCTCCATATCCCCGTCCCTGGCCGGCGCAGCCGTTACTCGGCCTCCTCCGACTTCCACCAGCTAAATAGCTGGCGGGAATCCAAGGAAGCCCATCAGGCCTTCCTTGGTTTACACCGGGGGGAAGGGGACAAACGTCCCTTTCCCCCAAGTAGACCTCCGGGCCGCTGCAGAGCGACCCGGAACGGGGATAGTTAGGTAGGATTGCACTCTCAGTCAGTGTATTGCAAGAATAAGATTTGTCATGAGTTCCAAAACCCGAGTATGATCACTCCCTTTCTTATTTGCCCCTATCCACGGTTTTCACCTATCCACGGGGGGGGGGGGGAGGGAGCCTGGAACGTATCCCCCACAGATACGGGGGCCCTACTGTAGTTTCATGTGTGTTGTGATAAATGCTGTGTCCTTTTACGGGTTTAAGCCTGAATAAAATTCGACTTGTCGTAATAAGCTCCAAGTCTCAAGTGGAGTCTTTTACAATCGCTGAGTCAAGTCTGAGTCAAGTCATTGACGCGATTTGAGTCCGACTTGAGTCTGAGTCAATAGACTCAAGTCTACATCACTGGAAATTAGAATATAATTTTTTTTTATTATTATTTTTGGCAAAGAAATCCAAACTAAGAGAATTGGCTTGATTATTTCCCCTCCCAATTCATTTAGAATTGAACGGTCACTTGCATGATAATTGCAGAACAATTAAATCTAAGAATTGTTTTTTTGTGATCATGCAGAATCAGTTTCTGGTGATCATGCAGAAAGTCAACAGGGTTTACAAGTGAAAGAATAAGTAATGAATAAACCATTTTTCCCCTGCAGGTGGCAGCAAAGAATAGGATATAAAACAATGATCTCTCATTCCAACATTCACTTCTGCCTGCAGCAAATCCAGGAGTGTGACTCGGGTTATCGAGGGCACAGTGGCTCCTGGGGCTCTCCTTCAATCCAAGAAAAAAAAATGTTAACTAATTGGCTGAATTTTTAGTTTATGAATTCATGAATTTGCATAAGAGAAAAACAAACAGTGTAAAAGAGAAGCATACTTTAAATTTAGATGACACCTGCATGTGTATGTTTGGCAACATTCATCACTTCTCCTGCCAACCTAGCAGTTCCAAAGCATGTTAACGTGAGTAGATAAATAGGTACCGCTTGCGGGAAGGTAAACAGCGCTCCGTGTTCCAGCCGCATGCTACGCGCTGCGGCAAGGAGAGTCACGCCGGCCACATGACCACGGAGGCGTCTTCGGACAACGCTGGCTCTTCGGCTTTGAAATGGGGATGAGCACCACACCCTAGAGTCGGACACAACTGGACTTAATTGTCAGGGGTCACCTTTACCTTTTTATTCATCAATTAGACAAGTCTTTCTTCCTTCTCTCACAAACTATGTTTTAAAATCTAATGCTGGATTTAATTGCGCTGGTCCTGATCTGGAGCATTGACCATCCAGGTAGTGTGGGTGATTCTTGGCGTTGGAGTGGGAGGGGCATGCGGAAGGCCCACACCATCCATGCCACATACCACTATCAAGTGTGCACCCAGCTCATCCAATCCCCATTAGCCCTGCACTGGGTGGACAGGGATGTACCTTCCCATTTGCCCTGTGTTGTAGAGAGGACTGCACATTTGTATCCTGGTGGGGCACTGCATGCATTAATTACCAACCAGCCACCTCCATAATTTGTGTTACAATGTGGGCTTGGTCGGAATGGGAGGGGATTCAGAAAATTCCTGTGGCTCCCTGTTTGGTGCACTCATATACACTTGAATGTTCTTGAATAAAGTGTTAAGAACTGTCATCCCGCCCCCTCGGGAGAGGATGGAGACCCGCTGGACGGGAATACCAGCAGGGCACAAGGGTGGAAAGGGCCACCAGGACGGGTGGAGACACCCCCCAGTTTAACTGTGAGAGGAAGAGAGTCTGCCCCAGGGAGGAATCCTCGCCAGGCCCTGTCTCGGGACGAGGGGCAAAGGCCGAGGGGTGCCTGGTCAGCGGAGGAAGGCCGCTGCACGTACAACCAAGCCACGACTGCTGAGGCCAGGGCTGAAAGCGGCGCTGTCCCTTTTAGAGCTGCAGAGACAAGAGCAGCCCAAGTCTCGAGGGACTACAGGGAAACCACACCCCTGGGACGAGTGCAAGCTAGCCAGGAGCTCATAAGGAGCTCAAGGGCTGCTGAGGGAGGCAGCAGGTTCAGGGAGCTCCTGCCTCCTTCTGTGGAAACCTGGGAAAGAGGGAGAAGGGAAGACAACAAGAGTCAGGGCAGCCTGACCGGGGGAAGCCTGCCCAAGCCAGGGAAGGTGAACAATACCAGGCCTCGGGAGGATCCCAACCCTTCACGCCTGGGAAGGCTGTGGGAATGGAGGAAGTCTAAGGTGTGGCAATCGCAAGGTCAACCCCCGGTTTGTGGACCACCTCCCTCTCAACCCCTAAGGGAAATCGCTGGGTCCTGAGTGACCCCATACTTACCGAAAGGTGTGATTGCTACCCTGGGGTCGTGGATCGGGCCCACTGCACCTGAGAAAGGGAAAAGGAGAAAGTCATTGTGATTTAAAGGGAACAACGCCCGGGGGCCTGTGGCGTAACACGGTCCCCATGAATGTTAAGACTTTATCTCGATTAAACAGCATTCAAAAGGCAACACGTGAGTCCTCTTCATTATTTACTCGGGGGCCCGGGCACTTACCGGCACTTACCTGCAGTGACCGCTTCGCCAGTCGAAGACCCCTGTTAGCCGACCCAAGGGAGATGGATGTCACAAGAACATAAGAACATGTGTTACTCCTTCACATCACAAAAGGAAAAGTAGAACACAGAGAAACTCCAAGGTAGTGAAACAGTCTAAGGAGAGATTTTTCTTTTCCCAGGTTGGGCGTGTATGTTTGGGGCAAAGTGGAGTCCTGCTTGCTTGCTCAGGATGCAGGGAACTCAAGTTTAACCATCCCGTAGCCGTGTGAACTTTCCGAACTCTGCTCTGCAGCCTCTTCTCACTCCTTGTTCTCTGATTGATCTGACAAATGCCCCCTCCCATTCTTCTCCAGATTTGGGCAATTCCTGCCCTCCTGTCTTACCATTACGACACAAAGGGCCCTGTCTATTTTCTGAAAAGGGCACCCCAAAAGTCAAAGGGTTGGAGCATCTTCTCTACAAAGACAGGTTTAGAAAAAGAACGCTGATTGGAGGGGTGTGATAGAGATTCTTGAACTTTTGAATGATGCAGAGAAAGTGGCTATTGAGATCTTTCCCTTCAAATACGATTTCCAAATACAATGTTGTTGTTGTTGTTCAGTCGTTAAGTCGTGTCCGACCCTTCGTGATCCCATGAACCATATCCCGCCAGGCCTTCCTGTCCTCCACTATCTTCCTGAGTTCGCTCATTTTCATGTTCGTTGCATCGGTGATGCTGTATTGGACACCTTCCGACCTGAGGGGCTCATCTTCCGGCGTCATATCTTTTAGCCTTTTGGTACTGTTCATGGGATTTTCTTGGCAAGGTTACTGGAGTGGGTTGCCATTTCCTTCTCCAGTGGATCACTTTTAGTCAGAACTCTCTGCTACGACCTGTCCGTCTTGGGTGTCCCTGCACGGCATAGCTCATGGCTTCATTGAGTTACGCAAGCCCCTTCGCCACGACAAGGCAATGATCCATGAAGGAGCCAAATACAATACGATTTATTTATTTATTTAAAAAAATTATATCCCGCCTTATCCTATGCCGAGGCAAATGCCCATTTGTAATCAGTCAAAGATCTTTCCCTCTTTTTGTAAATTGAAACACTAGACTGCAAGCTCACCCAATAAAACTGACAGGCAGTTGATTCCGGACAGCAACTCGAAGGTACTTTTTCATATAATACACTATTAATTTATGGCATTTCAGGCCACAAGATACAGTGACAAAAAACTTTGAACTTTGAAAAGAGAATTAGCCCTGGCTTTGAAAGAGAATTAGCTAATGCACCATGGATGTAGAGAGGGCGACTTGACTGGGACCCCCCCCCCTGCTCCAAGGCCCCTCTGAATACAAGTTGCTGGGGGACTGCTTGCCGACGTTTGCCGACTGCTTGCCTTTAAAAGGGGTTTGGACAGATTCATGGAGGAAAAGACCATCACAGGTTACAAGCCATAAGCAACCTCCTGGTTTTAGAAGTGGGTTTTCTCTGTGCCAGGTGCAAGGGAGTGACAACGGGAAACAGGTTATCTTGTTGTCTTGTGCTCCCTGAGGCATCTGGTGGGGCCACTGTGATACAGGAAGCTGGCCTAGATGGGCTTTTGGCCTGATCCAGCAGCTGGGCTCTTCTTATGTTCTTATGACGTTCTTCTTATTTTCTTATGTTCTTATGACGTTCTGGAGGCAACTGGAGGGTACAGTTAAAAACCAGTCATGATGGACCCTCATGGCCTGATCCCACCACAGTGTGGCTCTTCTTCAGATTTGTGTTCCCGCTCTCTTCATTAACATAACATAAGAACATAAGAAGAGCCCTGCTGGATCAGGCCAAAAGCCCATCTAGTCCAGCTTCTTGTATCACACAGTGGCCCCACCAGATGTCTCAGGGAGCACACAAGACAACAAGATAACCTGTTTCCCGTTGACACTCCCTTGCACCTGGCACAGAGAAAACCCACTTCTAAAACCAGGAGGTTGCTTAAGGTCCCCAAAATGAGCGAGTCCCTGCTGTGCATACGGGCTCCTCCCCTTTCTGACAGTGGAGACCTTTCCCCATCTTCCCTGTCAAAGAGATGAGCAGCTACCTTGGTGTGGGTGGAATTTGGAATATTGACAGGGGAGGATGTACAGTCCTTTCAGTTCAGTGCTACTAGCAATCGTGGTGCCCACTGCATCGTCAGGAAGAGGGGCACAGCGTGGGGGCCCAATGCAGAGCTTGGCCCCAGCACAAAACTGAGACAACTTTGGCACAAGGCACTCTTCAGTCACCTCTCAGTTGCTCTTGGAAGCTGTGCTCTCTGCTCCGCACTGCTGAACATTGTTTCCTTGGCTCAGCTATGGCTTTAGCTACCCAAAAGCAGGAACAAAAGGACATTCCGGAGCTGACGAAATGAAAGAAATACAAACAACTTGCACTATCCTCAGGGCATTGATTTTGTATGTGTCTGGGACTGTGTGTGTATGGTGGGATATTGATCCAAATACCCCTCCTTCTGCTTTGTTTTCCTATCCTTCTGCCCCTTTCTTAAAAACCAGGCTTTGCCATTTCATTGAGGCTTCATTCAGCGGTGATGTACTGTATGTTCATTATTTTGAGACGATCGCAAGAATAATTCTGCTCAGGTTCTCTGTGATCGCCCATGGACTTCTTCTCCCTCTCCTGTGCCATGGTAAGGAATTCAATGAAATGATGAAGGTCAACTGAAATAACGAAGGTGTTGCAAGGCACAGCTCTGAAGTTGCTGCAGAAAGATGATCCGGCAGCAGCCACATCTTCTGATCTGTAGCTGTAACTCTTTAAGGGCCAAATTAGATGATATGCCTATAGCATGGCTTGATTTTTCTAATGTAAATAGTGCATTCAGGGAGGAATCATAATGGGAACACAGCAAAGGGAGGGGGCTTGCCCCTACGACATCCCAAATCCAAATTGCTGCTTCCCGCAGCTGCCGACAGAAGCTTTTCTTCTGGAACAAATAGCAGCAGAGAGTAGTGATCCACGTCTCAAATTTAGTCCATGTGCTTTCCTCTTTTGTCTGATTTCACCCAACCTTCCACCATGTTATGTTTATTTTTCTTTTATTTCTGTTTAGTTAGGTCTCACACGCATTTGCATGTGTCATATAGTTGGTTACCGTATTTCTTCGCGTCTAAGGCGCCATCGATTCTAAGGCGCACCTTTACTTTCAGTACCACCAGCAGGGGAAAAAAAATCAATCGATTGTAAGACTCACCTCCCTTCATTGAATCTACCCGCTCAGCATCAACTCTCCCCAGCATGTCTCCTGCAGCTGAGGATGACTGAGTGTACTGCCTTTGCATAGCATTTCTGGCCCCGCCAGAAAGTGCCATTTCCTTTATTGCCTGGGCTTGGGGGAGCTTCAGGGAGGCCTGTGCAACCCTCTGCAGGCCTCCCTGATCTTCAGTTCGGCGAAAAACAGCTATTTTTGGCCATTTCTGGTTTTTGCGAAAACTGGAAAGGGCTGAAAATCACCGTTTTTTGCCAAACTGAAGATCGGGGAGGCCTGCAGAGGGTCGCACAGGTCTCCCTGAAGCTCTCCCAAGCCCCAGTAAGTAAGAAGATAGCATTTTGGGGTGCTTTTTGGAGACCTTCGATTCTAAGATGCACCCCAGTTTTTTAAATGCGTAATTGGGAAAAAACATGCGTCTTAGAATTGAAGAAATACAGTATTTATGTTTTTCGCCAGCCAAATAAATTTGCAATCTAAATAAGGCTATGCTTTAACATTCATCCATTTTTTACTTTTGTCCATGCTCTAACCAGACGGAAGTGAAAGGTGTTAATGTACATTCGTTACGTGGTGAGTATCCATGCGTAAGCTAGTCTCTGACCATGAAGAATTCTGATGGCTTCCTTGGAGGGGGCCTGCTGGCGTTAATTATCCCTAGGTGCTCAGCAAGGGGCCAATTAGCTGCTAAAGAGACGTTAGATACAAACACAGGAAGCTACATTATACAAAGTCGGACCCAGCTGATCTAGTGTAGTGTTTCCTAAATTGACTGGCTGTGGCTCTCCAGCTTTTCAGACAGGAAGTCTTTCTTAGCCATACCAGGAGATGCCAAGGATCCAACTGTTGACGTTCTGCATATCAAGCATGTGCTCTACCACTGAGCTCCAACCCCAGCATTGATAAAAAATGGATGGAGAGAACTGGCCCCCCTGTTGCCTCCTTCTGAATGAGACTTCAGAATTCTTAATCGGGGATACTTCTGACATCCTCCTCACTGAAAGTTCTCCCCAGACGTTGGAGTTTTGGACTAGCTGGTCTTGCTTCTGAAGTAGAACTGATGCATGAGGAATTTTCCATTGTTGTTGTTTTTATTTCCAAATGTTATACAGAGCGGTTAGTTCCTTCAGCACACATGTGCCCTTCCTCCTCTTCTACATTATTAATGTGTGTGCATTGATGAAACACCACAATAAAGCAAGCAATCTTGAAGCGATTGCATTAAAGGTGGTTTCAAGAATCTTTTTTTGGGTGTGTGTGTGTCTTACCAATGCATATGTGCGCTCCAATACCTTGGTAAAATACCCCAGAAAAAGGATGCAATTATGCATGCAGTCACAAGATTGCTACACATCTGCAAAAAGCAATGTGCAAAGGTGCATCAGTAATGTGGGGGGGGGGAGGGGAAGATGTGCATGGACTGAAGAAATGTAAAGACCACATTTCCATTGTCCTTCCTCACCTTTGTTTATGGAGGATGAGTGGACAAGAAAAAGTCATCCTAAGAAGAAGAGAACCTACAGAATGGTGTAAAGCTGGAATATACAGGCCCCAGAGTGTGCAATTCCACTTCTAGCTATATCAATAATTCAGCTGTGTTGCTGGCTTTCTGACTGACTGCAAGCGGAGTGATTTTAAGAAACATCCTAGCAGATGGGTTTAATGTTGCTGCTGCTTTCATGTGCAGGAGGTCAGGGGTGATCAGAAAACCGAGTTTTTTTGTGTGCAACAAAAGACAAAACAATTGTTTTCTTCTTCCTTTTGTTATGAATATTGAAGGGATTCATAGTTTTTCAGATGCTCTGGAGGTTGCAATGAATCTTGATTATTAGAATAAACAAGCTGAGGCATACATGAAAGCTTAGACTTGATTTAATTTTACTAAACTAACATAGAGAAAGAGATTCAAACTGGTTCAAGCTGACACTAAGTAGCCTTACCATCGTCCCGGAATCAAGGCAGGCTTCGGCCTAGTCCAGGCCCAAGCAGCTCCCAAGGATGCACTGCGTCTGCCCAATGGGCTTCCGGCTTCCTTGAACTTCACGACACGACCGAAGCTGGAACCCCATTGGCCAACCGCAGTGCATCCTTGGGAGCTGCTCAGGCCCGGACTAGGCCGAAGCCTGCCTCAATTCCGGGACGATGGTAAGGCTAACACTAAGCAAAAGCACACACATGCATCTAAAACAAAATGGCGATTCTTCTGTTCTGCAGAACCTTGCTTGAAGATCACCTGATCTAATCAACCAATCACAGTTTTACATTTTTTCCGGGCTTAACTCAGTATGTATGAAATAACCAACTGTCACATTAATGCTATAAATGACTGTATATTTAGATCTTGCCATAATTCCAACACCTTTTAGGACAGCTCACCTGCAACAACAGGCTAAAATTGTTGTATTTATTTGCTCCTTAAAGAGACTAGTTGCTCATAATAGGGTTGACATAATTTAAGTACAAACGGTGGACAGTCCACTCATTCACTGCGTCAGTGAACGAAAATGAGTACGGACTGCACTGTAATTCTTTAAAGGACCCATGTGATTGTTCATAGAGTCAGGTGGTCACCCACTGAGTCAACTGGGGTGGCCCTGCTCCACACCTTTCCTCCAATTGAAGCACAGTGGATGAGTCTGCAAGCAGGGGTGGCCCAGCCATGAGGTTGGCTGAAAAGCTTGCTTCTAGCGGTGGGTGGGACATAGTGTTGTGCTGGCGCATGTGCAGCTGGCGGAAGAAGTGGGTGATGTTGTTTCCGTCCAGTTTTAAAGTGGAAATTTTTCCCCTTTTTCTTCTATTAACAGGCTTCTAGTCAAGCTAGGCTTCACTCCATTTTTTTGACTTATGGGTGAACCCTTTCCATTTGGAATTACAAGTTTGCTGAAAGTGCATTTTTGACTCCCCCTTTCCTGTTGTTGAAAAGGACAAAGGAGAATGTAACATGCAGGAACCAAGATAAGGAACCAAGATAAGGGGCCCCGCTTTGGCTCTCCTGAGAACGGAAGCTAAGAAGTTGTCACATAGACCTCTCTGGAAGGGAGGGGGCTTTTTGTCGTCATTCAGCTTTCAGCTTCATTTCTTTGAATGTAACCTGAGTTGTACCACCCTTCATGAATATGTAAAATGTATAGGTATAAGACTATGCTCAGTCCTTTGCCTGGTGTTCCAGCTAATCTGATTCCAATCCGCTTAATGCTGGGACCCATGGCCATGCTAAAATTTTCAAAATGGAATAAAGATTCTATGTAGATCTCTCTTCTCTCTTAAGACTATGTTTTGTAATTCCTTTCGGGGCCTTTGGGCTAACTCACAGCAATCCTGAACTGTTTCACGGGAACAATGGAATTGAGGGAAGACAGGAAGCAGAAGGTGGTGTCATTTTGGGCAGTGAATTGGCTTAGGGTGCTCTTGTATGTGATCTTCTTGGTTGGGGTGGTCAGACTTTGGAACTCCCTCCCTTGGGAGGTCTGACTAGCCCCTTCTGTCCTGGCATTTCACAGAGTAGCGAAGACCATCTTGTCTAGGTTGGCCTTCCGTGTGGTTTAATTTGGCACCCTCTGAATGGTGAATTGTTTTTCCTAAGCTGCTGCTGCTGCTTTTATCCTTATTTAGCTCCTCTTTGCTTAACATGATATCATGTTTATTGTTTCAATATTGGTTGGTTGAAAAGCAGCTAGTACTGTAAAATAAAATAAATATGGAACAGATGGTCGAATAATGTTATTGATGCCTTTTAAATGTATCTAGCCTGTTTTTCAGCATAAACATCCAAGGTGGGTGACAACAAACTAATTAAAGCAACAAAAAAATTCCAGGCACAGGCCATAGAGCAATAGCAGCTATATTGCTACCCTAGGTCCGAGGAAACCCATAGGCGATGGGGCAGCTTACTGGGGGTAATATTTTTACTTACCTCCTGCAAGCTGTCCAATCGCCCCACCACCACCATAGCATGCACACAGCCCCCCCCCATTGGTGCATTGGAGTGGCTGCCTGCTATCATGCGACAGAGGGTAGTGTTGGGTAGTAGGAGCCGGGAGAACCATGTTCACGATCAGATCTCCATTCAGCTATGACGCTTTCTGGAGGAGGGGAGAACAAGCGGCAGGAACAGAGTATCTCTGCTTTGCCTGAAGAAGGTCTCAGATTCAGGCCCCAGCACCATCTCCAGGTAGGACCAGGAAGGAAAAAACCCATCTGATTTTCCTACAGAGCCCATTACAACAGCGGAAGTGATTTGTAAGTGGAAGCAGTGGGGGCGGGGGTGGACAGGGAGGGGGCACGAATGAGGGCGGCGAGGCGGTGGGAGGGGATGGGTCATGGGTGGAGGCAATGGTGCACGCTGGATCCTATCCCCTCTGTTCAGGGGCTCCCCACCCCTTTCTTCTCCTCAGACATGCACTAGCTAAAGAGCTGGCACGGGTCCAAGGAGATCCATTGGCGAGTGGGAGGCTTACGGAGGGGTAAGGGGAAATAATTCCCCTTTTCCCTCCCAAGTGTCCCGATCTCCCCCCCCCCAATGCTGGATACAGTGCATGCCTTTTTGGCATGGCTGCATCGGTGGGAAGATAGGATTGGGCTCTCAAACTCTTGGGAGCTGTTGCCAGTCAGTGTGAAGAGTGCTGGACGGACCAAGGCCTGACTCAGCATGAGGCAGCAGTTTCCTCTGAGCGAGGTTGCGGCTTCCATTGATGTGTGGAGTTGTTGGTGGGCTGCTGGTGCCTTGCTTTTCCTTTCACTTGGCCACAGGCAGCTTTGTCAGAGGCGAGTCAGAACAGAAGGTCAGGAGACGTGGAGAGGAGCTGTGGCTGCAGCAGCCCGAAGAGCACCGCAAGCTTGACGCTTTCATTTCTTCCCGCAGCAGGCTCTGCTCAAGCATGAACTCAACTCAAATGCATCTGCCTTGATCTGATGCAATCAAACAATAAACAGGGTTAGGGGAAGGAAAGGATGGAGTGTTTAGACCTGACTTTCTGTCATATCTGAGGCTGCGGGCTCAGCCCGCGCACCTGGGAGGGAGCCCCACTGAGTTGGGTGGAACTTGATTTCGACGCAATAGCATCAAGCTGCAAGGCTGCCATTGGATGCAGACTTTTATTTTAGTGCATTCAAAGTCTTCCTTGCTGCGTTTCCACACCTCCATGCAGAGTGCATAATTATGAAAATAGATATGGAAAAAGAAATGAGAGACACATGGAACAAGACCACACTCCAGAAAGAACCCTGCATAGGCTTGCCATATTTTCCTGACCTTCAACCGGGACACCCCCCCCCTCCAATTAAATAATTGAAAATTAATTAAATAATTATTTTTTAAAAAAATAAAATAGAAAAATAGAAGCACGTCCACAATTTCTATTTATTTATTTATTTTAAACTATAGGGGGCGCGAAGCACGCCCGATTTTTTAATTATTTATTTATTTATGTTAAATAATTAATTAAATTTACTTACCCCACCATCGTCATGCTGAGATCTGTGCTGCTGCTGCATCTGTGCTGCTGCTGATCCGGAGAGAGACTGCCCGGGGCCGGCTGAGCTCGCGCAGGCATGGGCAGTCTCCGGATCGCTCGCTGTCTCGGAGCAGGTGAGACAGCGAGCGATCTCCGGAGAGAGACTGCCCGGGGCCGGCTTGCACGGGCACGGGCAGTCTCTGAATCGCTTGCTGTCTTGGAGCCGGTGAGACAGCGAGCGATCTCCAGAGACAGACTGCCCGGGGCCGGCTCGCACGGGCACGGGCTGTCTCCAGATCGCTCGCTACCTCCGGAGACAGCGAGCGATCCGGAGACTGCATGGGCCCATGCGAGCTGGCCCTGGGCAGTTTCTCTCCGGTGATCGCTCGCTGTCTCACCGGCTCCGAGCCAGTGAGACAGCGAGCGATCTGGAGACTGCTGGCCCCGTGCAGTCTCTCGTTCGCCCACTGTCTCACCGGCTCCGAGTCAGTGAAACAGCGGGTGAATGGCCTACTCACCTGCTCGCTCGCCGCCGCCGCCATGTTTAAAATAAAGTTACTTCCCCGGGCACTGGCATGTTGGCTCGCGTAATCTTGCGAGAGCCAAGATGTCGGCGCCCAAATCCCGTGAGGATCTTCTGAGTTCTGCGGCTCTGTTTCTAGTGCAACCGTCTGTAGCAACGAATTGTCTGCCGGGTCTACTGGCGGAGGAAGAGGAACAGACCCTTCGTTACTGCAGACAGTGGCCCTAGAAGCAGAACCCGGAGGAGTCTCCCAGAACCCGGAAGTGACCTCACAAGAGGGAAATGCCATAGAGATGACCATAGAGGTCAGTGTGCCATGAGAAGAAAAACATTGAAAATCACTGGATTAGAGTGCCGAGACTCTAGCCGCCATTCTCTCCTCCACAGTTTCTCTTCTGCTCTATTCCCCTTTTTGGTTTCTCCAGGGTGTACCAGGTGTACCAGTGGACATGAGCAGATGGGCAGAAGTTGGCTCCCCCTACCAATCTTCTTAGTTGGTCTCATTGATGGGCCGGCCCTGACCCAGCCTCAGATAGATGACCTGGCAATGAAAGAAAAGTCAGCATTCAACCAATCAGGTACATTTGGAAGTCTTTTTGAGAACATTCTCCCTGTTCGTGTTTCCGGACCTAGAGGAACACGTGCCGCATTCCATCCTGTTCTCCCCTTTGCCCTACTTTCTTCTCGCTATTTTAACATTGTGTTTGAAAGGCACACTTTCTCAGGGAATCTACTTTGTCTGACCTTTCCAATTGCTAATACAAGCTGCTGTCAGAAGGAAGGAAACTCGGAGTAAGCGAGCACAAAAAAGTGAACTGTAAATGTCTCTGCATTTGTTGCTCTAAAGAGGATATGTCAAAACGGAGTGATTATTAACATAAAAGCCTTCAATGGCATCATCAATCAAAAATCAGGTGAAGGCTGAGGTTTCGTGACTTCAGTTAGGCTACTTGCAGTGCAATTCTATGTATAGTATGTACTCAGAATCTATGTACTCAGAAAAGTAGACATATACGGTACACCCTTGAGTTTAATGGAAATTGCTCCCAGGTAAGTGTGCACAGGGCTACAGTCCAAGGCTGCAATCCTATACACACTTACTTGGGAGTAAGTTCCACTGAACTCAATGGGAATTATTTCTGAGTAGACAGGCATAGGCTTGTGCTCTAAGTTAGTGAGTTTATATCATGGATGAGATTAGAAGTCTGGCTGTTCTTTTCTATTCCCCAACATATTTACACACACACACACACACACACACACACACACACACACACACACACACACACACACACACACACACACACACACACATTTTCTGCATCCACTAATCTCATTGCCTGACGTTTTGTCTAATCACCATGGGGCGCAGTTCAGCCCCAAGAAGAAAAGGTTTGCATTGTGAGGCTGTCAGTAACCTGCAGAGGGTTTCCAAGAGCCAAACAATATTTGTTCATTATTTCTTGTCTCCTGTCTTCCTCCTGTCATCATGTTGCTTCCAAAGAGCTCCTCAGTCCCAGAGAAGCTAACCTAGTACACAACTACGTTTCATAACTAATACATAACTTTGATCTTAGATCTTCTCTTATAATATAATATAATATAATATACAGTATTTATATACCACCTTTCTTGGTCATTGAATTTCTCCTCTGACTTTAATCCAAGGTGTACATGGGCAGGCTTTCCTAACCCCCTGGTGTTTTTTTTTTACAATATATAAATGTCCAGTCTTTCGTGAACAACCACATTCCAGGTGGTATCCTTTTGCAGTCTGGATTTTTTCCACTGGCCGTTGCCTCCCACACTTGACCGATGCAGCTGGGAGCGCTTATCTCTCCTCAAGGAGGCTTTCACAGCTTTCTGTCGGTGGCGTGTCTCGAACTTGCCATTCGCTGATCTTCGGGCTTGCAAGGTGGCGGCTCTACTGACTGAGCCAGATCCCTCTGCCTGGACCACAAGGGGTGGTCCAGGTGAGAAATGCTAATGTACCTTTCACACAGAAGTACACATGCTCATTTCCTGAATTGGCTTCAAGTTTTAAAATTATCCTAGGATATTGGAGCTTGCAGCACTGAAGCTAATCTATCAGTGCAATCCTAAGGATCCAGCTGATGGCCCAGGGCCGCCGGCCGGACCCTGGGCTCAGGCTGCTGTTGCACTGGCGGGCCGGAGGTCTACTCAGGGAAGGGGACACTCATCCCCTTCCCCGGGTGTAAACTGGCCCCGGCCCGATAGGCCTCCTCGGATTTCTGCCAGCTAAATAGCTGGCGGAAGTCGGAGGAGGCCGTGTAACAGCCTAGCCGCCCGGTGGGGACGGGGATATGGCGGGCACCATCCCCCGCCCCCACCCGGGCTGGCGAGGCCAATGGACCCCCTCCCTCGCCCGCCAGACCGCCCATGCGGCTGCCAAGGTAACGCTTACCTTCCTCCAGCGGCCGCGTCCTCGGTCCTCTAGAGTTGTCGCAAAGAGCGCTTGCTCCGTCGCCGGTTATTTCCGGTGGATTTCGCCCTATGTTATGTATGGTTACCACCTAGCAACTTCTGCCCCAGTCCCCACTCGCCTTTATACTCCAGTCCCCTTCTTTTTTTATTACAGATGTGCTAAGGTGGAGACGGGACAGAGAAGCATTTTGTGCAATGCTGCGGCAGGCCGTGGATAATGGTGGCCTGGCAGTGGTGGCCACCTATCTCACCTCCAAAGGTGGGAGCACTCAGAGAAGGACCTCTCAAGATCCCCTTAGCAGTCAGGCAGGTTCATGTGGCAATAGGTGGCCTCTTGCTATGGTAAGCAATGAGAAAGGGGCAACAGGACTGTGTAGCAAATGGGCAGGAGGAGCCGAGGCTACCTTGTCTCTTGCTTCAGTAGGAGTTTTAAATGGCTGTGTCTATGTTGTGAGATGACAACTCTAATAAGGGGCCGATCCTATCCAACTTTCCAGTGCTGATGCAGCTGTGCTAAGGGGGCATGTGCTGCATCCTGCGGGGGGCGGGGCGGTCACAGGGGCCTCCGTGGGGCTGCGTTGCAATTGCATTGACACTGTAAAGTTGGATAGGATTGGTCCCTAAGTCTCTCATTTTCCCAGCTTTGGGGTGTTTCGAATTGACATTTCCACCAATTATAGTTAAATAAAAGGAACTTAGAAGAAATGAGTCGTCCGTCTATGAAGAACAGTTGGATATCAACAGGAAAGCATATGAAGAAGGCTGCGATAGTGATGAGAAGCTAGGAAAATGGACATCTCAAGTTGGTTGTTTGATCCAAGTATATTTGGCAAGGAACACTGTGGGAGGTTTGTACCAATTCATTCACTACTAAGCCTAGTGGGTTGGGATCCCAGAACCAGAAAGGCAGTGAGTACAGTCACATGCTGAAGTGGTAACGCATAACTTGTTCCTGCTTTTTAGGGGTGTTGATCAAGTGAAAAATCAGCTGGTCTGAACATTCCCCAGGTAGCTATTTCTAGCTTCACGTCACCAGCACGTTTGGAGCTACCTTGAGAAAAGCAGAGAGATTAAATGTTTCTGTCTAATCAACTAACTGCAGGTGAATGTGTAGAAATAAAAAAAAAACTTGGGATATTTTCCAAACTAATCTTGCTGCATTAGATATTTTTTAGAGGCAAGTGTGGAATTTATAGATTTTTTTTGCCGCTGAAAGCACAATGCCATTTGAAGATTTAGGGGCAGTTATTGCATGTTATCCCTCCCAAGAAATGTAAATGGAACAAGGGACAATTTCCAACACTCTCAGTGGTTGGGGTCCAGGTTGGGCATCAAAATAAGAGCAAGTAACTCCATCAAAGACAAGGCTAAAACAGAGGAGGTCAAATTTGGAACATAAGGTACATGTAACATTGTTGCCCGAGGGACCCAGGGGCATCCAGGGTCTCTGGGCAATGGGCTCTGTGATTCCCAACAGTCCCAAACCTATGCACCCCAACCTCACCGCCTTACAACATTGTCCGCTCTCTGGTCAAACCGCCAAGCACATTCCCCCTCCTTCCTTCCTGCGCCTCTCCACTGAGAAGGCTCTGCAGCAGGCCGAGGGAGGGCAATCACTGGGTCACAGATAGTTCACCCCAAATTTCCAAGTGGGTCCCTGGGGTCAAATCCCTCTGGTCAACAAATCCAGCAGTTTACTGAAAAGGTTTATTAAAGATATTTCTTACTGGTAAGTAGGGGGAACCTCCACTCCGAACTGGGTCATGAAAGGGAGGGTTCCAAAGCATTAGTGAGATTACATACATTTCAAAAGGCAGCAGCAAAACAAATAAACCATCTACTTACTACATAGACTTGGTTCTCTAAGTAACGCTGTGCAGGGTTGTCGTTCAACCAGACATAGCGTCCCACTACACTCCCGCCCAAGAACAGGCAACAAAGGAACAATCTCTCCCACTTATACAGGAGTTAACCCCCTCCCAGTCCACTCCAGTCAGAACCAGGCCTAATTCTGCTGAGTCCTTTTCTACCCCATGGTTGCTAAGGCACGTAGCTCCTTCTCCCCCAGGTGCCTGGCAAAAGTTTTAGTTGACACTCCTCATCCTTGCACCTCTGTGCTCACCGGATCATGGCCACCTGGAGAATAACTCTCTTCTGCTCCCAGGCAATAAGCATCCCAAGGTGGTGCCTAGGGTGTTAGCTTTATTCCCCTAAAAGGGCTGACTGCTAGCTATACCTTCTGGCTTCAAAATGGGAACCATTTTTCCACTTGCCTGCAACCCAGATCTCAAAGGCAAGGACCACCATTTCAAAGCAACGTCAAAGTATCGCCCTCTATCTCCTGCTTCAACCACTTCCCTCTCACTCTTCAGAGAGGACAGAACAGAGGGGGGAAAACCCACCTCCATGACAATACGTTTCCCTCAAGGTGCTTTAAGAGGAGCTCAGATCACCCCTGCAGCTGCTGATGAAGCAAACAAGACCATTTAACAGAGTTCAGAATTATTATTTTTTTATTTTTCACATTTTTATACCGCCCTTCCTCCAAGGAGCTCAGAGTGGTGTACATATTTCCTCCCCTCCTTTTTGTCCTCACAACAACCCTGTGAGGTAGGTGGGGCTGAGAGATAGTGACTGGCCCAAGGTCACCCAGGAAGCTTCGTGGCTGAGCGGGGATTTGAACCTGGATCTTCCAGGTCTAAGTCCAACTCCCAAACCACTACACCATCCTGGCTAACACACAATTTAGCAGACCATTTAAATAGGTATATGGTACAGTCCTACCATGAGACTGCACCAACCCAGAATGCTTTTGAGGCTTTTTATATGAAAACTTCTCACCCCTCATCAAAATGTCCATGCATCACATGACGGAGAAGAAAACCCTTCTCCCTAAAGTGTTGCAGTTCTATGAGAGGACTGTACCAAATGACTGCCTGCCTGCTTGAATCAGCTCAGGTGTGTAACATTCAGAAGAAAAGGTTTTCATTATAGGTAGGATTCAGTTATTGGTGCCTGCTCTTTCTCTTTTTGTGGTACGTGACAATCACTTTCTTAGGGAGGAAATTAATCAGCCCGGATTCTGTACTGCACATTTATCAGAAAGGAAAACAGAAGTTCTACAGATCATACAGCCAGGAAGCTCTTCTCTCCAATCAATAGACATTATTTCCTCCCCACACAAAATTGTTGCTGTCAGTTAAGCTGATTTGAGAGGTCATTAATGCATTGTGCTCTTTTTACAGGTTTCATGTTATTTGTCAAATAGGAGAACTTTTTCCAAGAACAGCATATTTGACTCCCCAGAATCAGGCTTGAGTCATTGTCATAACCAGACACAACAACCATCGTTCCTTATCCCCAGTGACGTGCTTATAAGCAGCACACACCGAGCTGTAGGGCCAATCTTCTGTTGATCTGACCTGTGAAACTCAGCTCCTGTCACATAATCAATACTGCAGGCTGAAAAGTCAGTCAGTTCCAGTTCCTGCCCTCCCCTGGCAACAGGGGCCAGAACTGAAAAGCTGCCCCAGGGGCCAGCAGGACCTTGTGGTCCCTGGCGACATCTTCTCCTCCCCCCTCCTGCCCAGAAACAAAGGGCAGGTGGCACAGTCACCACTCATTGGCTCACCTGCCCAAGCAGGTAGGGATTTGCAAAAAGCAGCGGCTTCATGCAGAGAAATAGGTAAAACGGGTAAAAAGGCCATACCAAGGTTAGACACAACGATCCAGCCGAGTTAAAACAATATCGATTTTATCCGGGTTTGACAATGCCAGAGCGATCCCGGACAAACAGAAATTATTAAAAACCACGACTAGGCACTCCTGAGCCCGACGTTTCGTGTCCTAATCTGGACACATCCTCTGGGGCAATCCAAAAAGAATTGAAAGATGGTACAGTCTCTGGCGTCTTCTGTATGCACAGTCTCTGCAGCGGCTTCCTTTCTCTCTCACCAACCTTCTCCCTGTCCAAGTGGGTAACAGACTGATGTCAAGAAGCAATGCTGCTCTCTCCCAGAAGCAGCACCAGGGGGGCGGGGCCCCCTCGGGTGACAAGAGGAGGTGACAAAGCAGCGCGGGGGGGGGGAGAATTGTGTCGTTTCAGTGGCGGGAACAGCAGCAGAGATGGTGATTGGTTCGGCCCACCCTCCCGCCCTGTGTCTCCGAAGGGATTTGGCCCAGTGGACTCTGGTGCCAACCTTGATTGGCTCCATGCGATTGGGCCATGCACAGGTAAGGAGAACCTAAGCATGACTACATCTGCGTGGAGACCATCGCTGGAAAGAGCCTGGGTGTTGCTCCTATGACAGCAGAACCATCTAAAGAGCCCTCAATCCCCTGATTACATAGCCAGAGAAATTTGGCCTCAAGTGAAATTCCAGATGAAGTGGGAAGTTTTATCCCAACCAAACCAGAGACGATACCTTGAAGGCCACGTCCTTGGGTGCAGCTCAGCACTTGGGGAGGGACTCAAGGGAGGAGGCGGTCTCTATAGTTTCCTGCGTCTGTTTGCAGGAAAGATACTACCAGGGACAAGTGCCAGAACATTCGGATGGTCTCTGGTCTGCCACAGTTTTCTGTGCCTCAGTCTCCCAGCTGCAATATGGGGGTAATCATACAACAGCTCTACACGAGATGGTGGTTGTAAGCCTTATGGAGATAATGGCCCTTTTCAGATGTTCTGAATGTGCCAACCATGAAAGTGCATGGAGGGAGGCGGCAGGCTGCACCTCTGCTCGCCATACGTTCACTGAAAGCCCTAGAGAAACCCTGCACGTACAACTGTATGCACAGAAGACGCTGTCCTTGCACCCGGGACCTCTGCTGATGTGTGTGAAGAGCTTTGAATGACTGAAACATGCTTTGTGAACCATGAGGATGCTGCTGCTTCTCAAGGGAGCCAATATCTCCTGTCCTCCCTTTCTTTACCTCCTACCATACCTGAGGCGTGTCAAGCTTGGGCAGAACGTCTGTCACTCCTCATTTCTTAATTGCATAGCCGGAAGCACTGCTGACTTTAAGGATACTCTTTGCTCCTCGGTGAAATGCATATTTAATCTTGCCAGAACCGATGCATCAAGGAACCCAACAAGAAGCTTGAACTAACCTGTCATTTTACTCCCCTAATGAGCCCTTGGCTGCAGTCAATTTAGCTCGGTCTCTGGCAGCCCAGTTCTGCACCAACCATATAATATTTATAGTATTAGCTCTCATCAGGGCTGAACAGAAACAACTTGTTTTCCACAGACATTTTCAGTTGTGCTAGAGAATGACTTCTTGGTCCTCCCTGGCCATTTTTGACACCCTATGCAAAAACGTTTGTTTAAATGGCTTTTTGATTTTGATTGTCCATCATGTAGCCAAATGTGTGGCTGGCTGTTGGAGGAATTAGGGTAGTGGATGTGCTGGTGTTACGGGCCTTTTCTGTAAGACGGGTTCAGTCTGTCAGTAGTTGCTCTTTGCACACAGAGCTTTTCCTGGTTTGGCCTCTCCTTCTTCCCTCCAGAGGATGAATAATAGAAAGCTTCTGCCTGTAAGCCCTTTCATCGGATGCATTTATTCCTTTGCTCCATGAAAATATTCATATACCGTATTTATCGGCATATAAGACGCACCTGCGTATAAGACGAACCTTCCTTTTGGCCTTGGGTTTCAAGAAAAAAAGATTTAAAGCATTTTTGGGCCACTTGGCCACTTACTGCTTGGCTGCTTAATTAGTTAATTTACATAAATTGCACAAAAATATCAGGATCTCTTTTAAAACACACAGCAATAAGACACATGAACAAATTGCACCAGAACATAAATGTACAAGTACAAAAAAAAACCCAGACTCAACTCTTTTTCCCCCCAACCCACCCATGCAGTTTCCAAAGTAAAAAACATTTACTCCAAGTACAAAAAAACCCCAGACTAAACTCTTTCACCCTATCCATGCACAGTTTCCAAAGTAAAAAACATAAAAGTACAAAAAAAAAACCCAGACTCAACCCTTACCGCACCGCACCTATGCAAAGTTTCCAAAGCCTCCCAACTAGGCCCAGTTCAGAAGCTTACCCTTCCGAGGAGAGCTGGGAAGACCACGCCCTCTGCAGCTCAGCTGAACACTTTTCCCCCACCCCACCTAACCTAAGCACAGTTTCCAAAGCCTCCCCAACTAGGCCCAGTTCAGAAGCTTACCAAAGCTGATTCAGCATGGAGGAAAGGCCTTCTGCAGCTCAGCTGAACTGAACTGAGCACAGCGCCCTCTGCTGGCTGCTGAGAAGCTCAACTCAAGCTCCTGCTTAAATTAAACCAGACAAACAGCTGTAGATCGGATAGATTAGCCAAGGAAGAAAGCACAAGGGAGCTCTCCTGCTCCGAAAACCCCGGTAAGCCCCAAAATGCTTTAAAACGGGCGGGGGAGGGAGGGATTTTTTTTAGTATTGACGTATATTCGCATCCTACTATTTTGGGTCACAAATTTAGACAAAAAAGTGCGTCTTATACGCCAATAAATACGGTATTTTTTTAATGCACTCATCCTCTCTGAGTCTTGTTCCCATGCTTAAGATGGAACATTAATGTGTTGCTCCTGTTGCCATGGCCCCATCTTTGTAGTGAGGAATAATGCTTGCTGTAGACCCTCAAAAGGTAATGTTTCTCAACTGAACCGAACAACCTGCCACATCCAGATTTTGTCTTCTACACTTCACAGGCCGATGCTTCATTCCTTCTGCAAGCTCTCCCAATGTTTCACTCATTGAGAGTCACAAAGAGAACTACTAGTACAGAAAAAAGCTTCCATTATTGTTTGCATAAAGGACAATAGGGATGCATGGTAGATCAGAACTGATATTGATGTCAGCTTGCAATTAAGTGAAATACCTCTTGGATTTGTCTTGGCCTCTGTTGCTGTTTCATGGGAAGAGGCTCGTTGACGGTTCTTCTCCACCGCCAGTCTGATGCTTCTGTTCCATTCACAACGAGCAAAAACACTCTTTCCCTGCAGATGGGTGGCGACAAGGTGACAGGCAACTGAGAACATGCAATAGCAATTGAATTTGCACAGTTGTTGTTTAACGCTCAAGCCTTGTGTGCTATACTAAAAGAAACCCTGGAGCACTTTTAAAACGAAAGCAATTCTTGCCTACAGGCATTTACAGTTAACTCATGATTGTGTAATAATATTAGCTCAATGCAAGTTTGCTCTTGTGAATTATGAAATATAAATTGGGTTGGTGCCATTAATCTCTAATGCCAAAGGATGTATGAAATATTAAAGCCATTTGGAATATTGTTTTAAATAAAAGTATGTCTTACTATGATATACAGATTAGGTCTACTATGCAAGTTACAGCATTCTCCAGACAAGAAAATTTCAATTGAATATTCTATTTTTTGAATTCATTTTGTAGCACACCCATGCATGGAATGTGTAATCATTTTTTTTTTATCCCCAAACCTATCAAAACATAAAACATCATGCAAGCTCTGTTGCCCGTGCTAGGCTTTGCTCTGAAAAAACAAAAGCCTGCCTGCCCAAATACCGTATTGGTCTGAGTATAAGACTCACTTTTTTCTCCTAATTTAAGTTTTTAAACTAGGGGTGCGTCTTATAATCAGGCTGTTGCAATTTAATGCCAGTGATTTAATTAAAATTTTTTAATAGCACCAAACTTTAAGGGTGCATCTTATAATCGGGTGCGTCTTATACTCGGGACAATACGGGGTAAACCTGCCCAAGTAATGGATTTCCTTTTAGATGTACCGGTACATCCTTCACATAAAGGAGCATAATTTTGGTGGCTTCATATTGTTGCATCCAGCCTTTGACTGAAGTCATCTCCCTCCGAAAAAATGGTTCTAAAAATACCATGTATTCTTTTTATGTTGGAAAGCTACATTAAAGCACCTTAAAATTCATTAAAGCGCTTTAAAGTTAATGAAAGGGCATTAAAAATGCATTGAAATGTGTTCTTTGTTAAGTTTTGCCGACATTAACCAGGTTTGCACGGCTCAATAAGGAATTGCACCCGCTTGGCGTTTTATCAATGGAAACATGGACCTGGTTTCTTGAGCACTTTCTGATCCAGACATTGTGGACTGCGGGAGGATTCCGGGAGCAGGAGACCCCACAGCATGAACACGATCCGCCACTTTTTCCGAGGAAGCTGCCTTATCCTGAGTCTGTCTAGTTCAGTAATGCGACTGAAGTGACTCTCCAGAATTTCCCACTGAACACAATGGGGCTTGCTTCTGAGTAGACATGCCTAGGATTGTGCTCTAAGGTTTAACAAGCTGCACCTGCCCACATTCCTTCTCCTAAAGGTCTAGCATTCTGTCCCGGTTGGAGAACTAGTAAGCCTAGCCAGGGCTGAACTTGGACCTTCTGCATGCAAAACTGATGAGCTACAACACTGTCCACAAGTGTGCAAAAGTGTACAGTTAACATGCGGTAGGCTAGTCATGGTAACTGTACAGACAACAAGAAGAGACACAACAAGCTCTCTTGTCCTTTTTCGTATCAGGTCTGGCAGGGTGTGTGTCAGAGATTTTCTGTACTTAGTGTAAATACGTTTGCCTTGTTTCAATCCATGCTATTCTTAGGAACATTTTCATTTTTTAGTCTTTGCCTTCACTCTGCTTGGCCACACTGCTATTTAATCCTATTCAGAGGCGTAACAAGGGTGGAGCGAAGGCAAGTAGTTCTGCAAGACTCCGTTACACTGGAGTCAGCGGCCCCTCCCCCTTGCTGTTGGAGCCATTCTGGCAGCAAAGGCAACACGCAGGACACTCCCCTGTTGCTGCTGGAATGGCTCCAACAGCAAGGGGGAGGGGCCGCTGACTCCAGTGTAACAGAGTCTTGCAGAACGACTTGCCTTCGCTCCACCCTTGTTTCACCACTGATGGTATTGTTGGCTGTAGTAACCCATGTGATTTTATCAATTATGTCAGGACTATCTAGTGTGATACTTGTAAATAGGAGCTCCCTGACCTCCCCCTCTCCCGCTTGGAATGCCCCTGAACCTCCCCCTCCCCGCCCCTGCCAGCTACTTACCAAGACTGGCGAAGCCCCTGGGAACTGCTGGCAGGTGAGCCACACCTGGCCATTTGTGGCAGTGGCCTGGAAGAGGCCACTGCCATGAAGGGCCTTGTGTTCTGGCAGTGTAAGGCCCAGCCAGATTGGAGGGATGGACCTTCACCTGTCCGGCCAACCTGGCTTTCTGAATCCTTCTCCTGGCCTTTGGTTCAACACTCATCATGGTACCTGCTGCGGAGCAGACGTCAAATGCATAATTCACATCACTCCTTAAATAAAGCATGTCTGACGAGCTTCACCTCAACACATTCTAAGCCAGCTTGAGCTTCTGCACCAAAGGCCAGTGAATATGATTGGAAATGAAGAGTGGAGGGAGGATTGAAGTTGACAGGACTCCATGTTTCTTTCTGGATGGCTGCCTTCATTCAGCTGTACCACAGATCATTGTCTTTGGGGTATTTTGTGTGGTGGTAAACAAAATGGAGGACAGCCGGGAGAACTTATATGCGACTATCTGCTGCCTGAATGTTGCGTTCACAGAACACAGATAGAAATGCAAAGAGATGATGGATTGCTCTTTTGGTCTTTCAAGTGTCATTTTTTATTTTGTTTTGCTTTGCAAATACACTGAGCACTTTTAGGTAGAAACAGGAGCCCAAGAGAATCAGACAAGGTAGCTCAACAGCGTCTTAGTATTTTCCCTCACCTCACAAGATCAGTTCAGGGCTGAGGTCGGATGAAGGGCAACTTCACAGCTCTCTCTCTCACACACACACACACACACACACTACTCAGCTAAAAAAAGCTACGGTACTTCAAAATGTTCAGATACAGTGTGAGGTCCAGTCCTCTTGGAAGTGCAGGAGGGGTGATTCTTTCTGAGTCTTTCCTCCATATCAGAAACTCCCTGCACATGAAAACCTAGTGCATCAACGTGTACATCTGTAGTCTTTTCTCTGATGTGGTAGCTTTCCACTTGCCAGGAGTTTTTGATGTGGGGGAGGGGGAGCATTTAATAATGATTCCCTGCCTGAATGCTGATGTAGGGTTTTTTTTTTCCTCTGAATGTCTGAATCAGCTGAAAGAGATAAACCTGTCATCACCTGAATAGGTAGTTTAATACTAAAAATGACTTAATACTGGGAAACACCCATATATCAGCAGCCAACAAGACAAACACGTTTTCTGGAAAAAATGTTCTGCCTGTAGAGAGACAGTCAGGGCCCGGGGGGGGGGGCAACCAATATACCATAAGGTTCTTGGAAAGCCCCCCCCCCTACTTGATTTTGTCAGGTGCTCAGATCTAATTGCAGCAAGTAGCTGGAGTGAGTGATGATCAGGTTGGCAGTGGTGGTTTAGACTGTGATGGGGCAGATAAGGAGCTGGGCTTGGCATACCCCCAGCAAGTGGTCCGCATACCACAGGTTGGGAACCCCTGGTTTAGAGGGTTAGTGTGAAGGCCTTCCTCAGAAACAAATTGCCCAGACTGACAGTTCCTCTTCACACATGCATTTTCTGAACATGTGTGTGGTTGGGGACAAAACAAATATGGCAGCAAGCCCCCCCATCAATGACACATGAACAAAGCTCTGCCCCCCTCCCTATGATCAACATTTGTCTGCAGTGACAAACACTGGTCATGGGCAGAGATATGCGATCGACTCTGTGGGACCACCTGATGCCCAGAACCAATAGAATTCAGGGCTGTCGTGCTAGCACCCCTGCTCAACCTCTTTGTAGTTCCTTCCTCTAACCAGCAGTCCTATTTGCCCAGAAACTAGGGTTGCCAACTCTGACTGGAGCTATTCCCGGAGATGTTGTTTTCTATCTTGATACTGGAAATTCCTTCAGGGCCCTGTTAAAATCACTTGGAGATGGATGCTGTTTTCCTGGAGTCTGCAAGACCATCCTGGAGGGGTGGTGACCCTAACAGGAAGTTGGGTGTGGAGAATGTGGGAGCTTACCTTGGGAGCCTTAGCATTGCTCTCAGAGTGAATGAGTGTCAAAACCCTTCCTTTGAAAGAAGAAACCAGACAAAATTTACCTCTGGTCACAGGTTGAAGCCCTTCCCTTTTAGCTGGGACACTGCATGCAGGGAATGTACAGTACTCTGCCACAGAGCTATGACTCTTCCCCATTAGCATATACTGTATTAATTTGATAAGTACAATACTTTGCACCAAGCCCAACTCCAAGGGCCCCCATAATTGGGAGTATTGTAACATAAAGGTTGGGTACAATTCTTCCTAGTAATACCGTATTGCTCCGAGTATAGGACGCTCCTGATTATAAGCCGCACCCTTAAAGTTTGGTGCTATTTTTTTAAAAATACATTTTTAACTTTTTTTAAACTTAAAATATACACATTAGTAAAACAGTACAGCTTTAGTATAGTTAAAGGCATAGGCACCCTGTCCCTTATTGAATCTGGGATGACTATTGAATATAGTCATCCGCACGGTGACTTGCCTACCTGGTGCGAAGGTTGCGGACATCACCTCTCGTCTAGATAGGCTGGTAGAGAGTGCTGGGGAGGAGGTAGCGGTTGTGGTGCATGTTGGCACCAACGACGTGGGGAAATGTAGCCGGGCGGTCCTGGAGGCCAAATTTAGGTTGCTAGGTAGGAAGCTCAAATCCAGGACCCCAAAGGTAGCGTTCTCAGAAGTGCTACCTGTTCCATGTTCAGGGCCAGCTAGGCAGGCGGAGCTCAGGGGTCTCAATGCGTGGATGAGACACTGGTGTCAGGAGAAGGTGTTTAAGTTTGTTAGGCACTGGGGAACGTTTTGGGACAAGCCGGGCCTGTACAAGAGGGACGGGCTTCACTTGAACCAAAACGGAACCAGACTGCTGGCGCGTAACATTAAGAAGGTGGCAGAGCAGCTTTTAAACTGACTCCTGGGGGAAAGCCGACAGGAGCTGAGGGGCATCCGGTTCGGGACTCCTCATCCCTAGGGAATGAGGGTGCAGAGGATGGGGAACAGTCAAGTAATAGCAGAGTAAAAATTGGGAGTGGTAGCGTGATGGGACATGACAGCCAGTCTAGCAGGACAGAAGGCTGCAGGAATAAAGGTGCAAACATGCAGCCCTTCTTGGGGGACCAGGTATATAAGTGCTTGTATGCAAATGCCCGAAGTCTACGGGTAAAGATGGGAGAACTGGAATGTTTGGTGGCTAGGGAAAACATTGACATAGTAGGTATAACAGAAACCTGGTGGAATGCGGAGAACCAGTGGGATACTGCAATTCCAGGATATAAACTCTATAGGAGGGACAGAGAGGGGCGTGTTGGAGGTGGGGTGGCCATCTATGTCAAAGAGGGGGTAGAATCCACCAGAGTAGAGCTGGAGGGGGGCTCTGACTCCTCCGTAGAATCACTGTGGGATAGATTACCAGGCTCAAAGAGTGATGTAATAGTAGGGGCATGCTACCGTCCTCCAGATCAAAAACCTGAAGGGGATCTTGAAATGAGGAAGCAAATCAGGGAGGTGTCAATGAGAGACAGGGTTGTAGTCATGGGGGACTTCAATTATCCTCACATCGACTGGGTCAATTCATGCTCAGGTCATGAAAGAGAGACTGGATTTCTGGATATGTTAAATGACTGTGCCTTAGAGCAGCTTGTCACGGAACCGACCAGAGGACAGGTGACTCTGGACTTGATATTGTGTGGCACTCAAGATCTGGTCAGGGAGGTAAATGTTACCGAACCGTTGGGGAACAGTGACCATGCTGCGATCTGTTTCGCCATGCATGTCGGAGGGAGAGGGCCGAGCAAATCTGACACGAACACCCTTGACTTCCGAAGGGCTGACTTCCAGTGGGGTCCCTAGCCCCAGAACAGGGTGGGGCCCACCCCTCGACGCCCCCAAAGTAATTCGCATAATTACTAATTAACATAATTATGCTAATTACTTTCGTGGTTTTTTTTGTTTTTTTTTCCTTTTTTTTTTGGCTTTTTTAAAAGGTTTTTTAGGGTAACGGGGCTTCTAGGTGTATATGTTTGCTTTGCTTTACTTATCTGGTGTTTATAGGGCCTCCAGCGGGTTTTTTAGGGGTAACGGGGCTTCTAGGTCTATGTGTTTGCTTTGCTGTACTTATCTGGTGTTTATAGGGCCTCCCGACGATCTCTCCAGCGACGATCTCGCTCCTCTGCTGCCGCTCTGCTAGCGCGAACTCTGTAAGCCTAAGCGTTACAGAGTTCACGCATGCGCAAAGCAAACAGCCATCACAGAGTTCACGCATGCGTGATGGCTGTTTGCTATGCGCATGCGTGAACTCTGTAACGCTTAGGCTTACAGAGTTCGCGCTAGCAGAGCGGCAGCAGAGGAGCGAGATCGTTGCTGGAGAGATCGTCGGGAGGCCCTATAAACACCAGATAAGTACAGCAAAGCAAACACATAGACCTAGAAGCCCCGTTACCCCTAAAAAACCTTTTAAAAAAGCGAAAAAACCCGGAAAAAATCAAAAACAAAAACGAAACCTAGGATGTCTCCCGCCCCCCCAGAGGCCCTCCGCCCCTTGCACCCTGGGGCCCACCGCCCCAGGGCACCACATCAGGGGACGCCTATGCTGACTTCCCCAAAATGAGGAGACTAGTTAAAAAAAAGCTGAAAGGGAAGGTAAAAAGAGTCCAATCGCTCCAGAGTGCATGGAGGCTGTTTAAAACAACAGTCATAGAGGCCCAGCGGGAGTGTATCCCACAAAGGAGGAAGGGCTCAACCAAGTCCAGGAGGGTGCCGGCATGGCTAACAAGCACAGTTAAGGAGGCTGTAAAAGGCAAAGAAGCTTCCTTCCATAAATGGAAGTCTTGCCCTAGTGAGGAAAATAAACAGGAGCACAAACTGTGGCAAAAGAAGTGTAAAAAGATGATACGGGAGGCCAAGAAAGACTTTGAGGAACGTATGGCAGGCAACATAAAAGGGAATAATAAAAGCTTCTTCAAATATGTTAGAAGCAGGAAACCTGCCAGGGAAACGGTTGGTCCGCTGGATGGTGAGGGAGAGAAAGGGATGATAAAAGGGGACTTGGAGACTGCAGAGAAATTAAATGAGTTCTTTGCATCTGTCTTCACGGCAGAAGACCTTGGGCAAATACCGCTGCCGGAATGGTCTCCCCTGACTAAAGAATTAAGTCAAATAGAGGTTAAATGAGAAGACGTCTCAGACTTAATTGACAAAATAAAGATCAATAAATCACCAGGCCCGGATGGCATCCACCCAAGAGTTCTGAAGGAACTCAAGAATGAAGTTGCTGACCTCTTGACCCAAATATGCAACTTGTCCCTTAAAACGGCCACTGTGCCAGAGGATTGGAGGATAGCTAATGTCACGCCAATCTTTAAAAAAGGAAGGAGGGGGGACCCGGGAAACTACAGGCCGGTCAGCCTAACCTCTGTTCCAGGGAAGATGGTGGAAAGTCTCATTAAGGATAAAATCTTAAAATACATAGAAGAACAAGCTCTGCTGAGGGAGAGTCAGCATGGCTTCTGCAAGGGGAAGTCTTGCCTCACAAACCTGTTAGAATTTTTTGAAAAGGTCAACAGGCATGTGGATGCGAGCGAACCCGTGGATATTATATATCTGGATTTTCAGAAGGCGTTTGACACAGTCCCTCATGAAAGGCTCCTGAGAAAACTCCACAGTCAGGGAATAAGAGGGCAGGTCCTCTTGTGGATTAGGAACTGGTTGAAGACCAGGAAACAGCGAGTGGGAGTCAATGGGCAATTTTCACAATGGCGAGAGGTGAAAAGCGGTGTGCCTCAAGGATCGGTCTTGGGACCGGTGCTTTTCAACTTATTCATAAATGACCTGGAGTCGGGGATAGGCAGTGAGGTGGCCAAGTTTGCAGATGACACTAAACTTTTCCGGGTGGTGAAGACCAGCAGGGATTGTGAAGAGCTCCAGAAGGATCTCTCCAAACTGGGAGAATGGGCAGCAAAATGGCAGATGCGCTTCAATGTAAGTAAGTGCAAAGTGATGCACATTGGGGCAAGAAACCAAAATTTCACATATAAGCTAATGGGTTCTGAGTTGTCTGTGACGGATCAAGAGAGAGATCTTGGGGTGCTGGTGGACAGGTCGATGAAAGTGTCGACCCAGTGTGCGGCGGCTGTGAAGAAGGCCAATTCCATGCTCGGGATCATTAAAAAAGGGATTGAGAATAAAACGGCCAATATCATTATGCCTTTGTACAAATCGATGGTAAGGCCACATCTGGAGTATTGTGTCCAGTTCTGGTCACCACACCTCAAAAAGGATATAGTTGAATTGGAAAAGGTGCAGAAAAGAGCGACCAGAATGATTCGTGGGCTGGAGCACCTCCCTTATGAGGAAAGGCTACAGCGACTGGGGCTTTTCAGCCTAGAAAAAAGGCGCATGAGGGGGGACATGATTGAGACTTATAAAATTATGCATGGGATGGAGAGAGTGGATAGAGGAAAATTCTTCTCCGTCTCGCACAACACCAGAACCAGGGGACATGCACTAAAATTGAGTGGAGGGAGAGTTAGAACGGACAAAAGAAAATATTTCTTCACCCAGCATGTAATTCATCTGTGGAACTCCTTGCCACAGGATGTGGTGATGGCATCTGGCCTAGATGCCTTTAAAAGGGGTTTGGACAGATTCATGGAGGAAAAGACCATCACAGGTTACAAGCCATAAGCAACCTCCTGGTTTTTAGAAGTGGGTTTTCTCTGTGCCAGGTGCAAGGGAGTGTCAGCAGGAAACAGTTTATCTTGTTGTCTTGTGCTCCCTGAGGCATCTGGTGGGGCCACTGTGTGACACAGGAAGCTGGACTAGATGGGCTTTTGGCCTGATCCAGCAGGGCTCTTCTTATGTTCTTATATGTTCTTATGGGCATCCTAGTATAAGTAACCTTCCCAGATCCAAAGGGGGACAGAGTGCCTACCTTCAACCTTGGAATTTGGGCAGGTGCAGCTTGTTGCACCCTTCCATGATGATGAGCTGCACCTGCCCAAATTTCAATGGTTAACAGCACAATCCTATGCATGTCTACTCAGAAGTAAGTCCCATTGCATTCAATGGGGCTTACTCCCAGGAAAATGTGCATAGGATTGCAGCCTAAAGGTTGGCACACTGTCCCCCTTTGGATATGATAAGCCTATGCAGGAGCTCTTGCTCTCAACTTTCAAACTGCAGGATCAATAAATATCTTAATTTCCACAGAGTCCTGGAGCTGGAACTTAAGGGTTAATTTTTTCAAATGCTTCCATCCTGAGGCTAGAGCCTGCTGGAGAGATCTGACCATTTAGCAAGTGATTAGTGCTGAAAACACAGCTTTGCAGTTTTAAAAAAGAAAAAGTTTTACCTTTGAAAGAGACTTGGAGAGGCTTGAAAACAAGATGCTTTGCAGAAAACTCTAGGCAGAAAAGCTAGACTTTGATTATAGGCCACACCCCTACTTTAAAGACTTGCCTTAGGGGACAAAAGTGAGTCTTATACTCAGGTCAATACGGTACTTAGAAATTGTACAGCTTTTTGACTGTCGCTGCTTCACAGGTAGTGCTGTCTTGATGTAATCCTTACAATAGATGGAGCTGAGAGGGACTGACTTGCTATGGGTACCGAATGAGTTCACAACAGAGGTGAGACTGAAACCAGGGAAGTCCTGATCCACAGCCCAGTCTCTGCGCCAGTTCACCACACCAAATGCCACAGTGCCCAATGGATCGCTGGTGCCTTCTTGCCCTAGACTTGCTCCACCTGGATTCAAAGTAGATTCCAGGTGAGGCACAGAAATTGGGATGGAGAACGGGGAAGGGAAATAGGATGTGCACCAGCCCTCTGCTTGGGGTAAGGACTGTTGCGTGTTCATGGCTACACTTGAATCAGGGTGACTCTGCCTTACCTATGTCTTTCTTTAGGCTGAAAATCAGCAAAATTAGGTTCTTTCCACTTCACATTTGCAAGAGAGGTGCTGGGGCTGAACTCCGAGCAAATGCCCCAACTTAACGCTGCTTCAGTGGGACAACACCTCCCACGCCTGTTATGAGCTTCAACTATCAGAATATCTGCAGTTGCTTCTGCCTTGGCAATGTGTGTAGGAGGGGCGTCAAATTGCATGGCCTGCTCATTTATCAAACTCAACCAACAGACATTTGGTAAGGTGCTTGTGGGTGGTATTTCATAGCCCTAGACGGAGATTGCTTTGGCACAGCCATTTCTCAAACCAAGAAGGTCCTCATTTAGGAAGGGCAAAAGGGTGGGCAGGTATTGCAGGTCACAAGTGATCATTCTTGTATTTCTGGCCAACTCACTCATTTTACACATAGAGTGAGAGAATGTAATGGACCTCGATCAGGGAACCCTTTGACCTGGGTGGCATTCGGGGTGAGGCTGCAGCTCTGTGGATGGGCACCTGCGTGGCATGCATTACAGAGAACAAACTGCACCTTCAAACATAACTGAGTTCATGTGGCACACGGACCAGGCTGCTTGGGTTTCATAATTGCTCCAAGCGAATTGAGTGCATACTCTCGCAATACACCCACAGCGCCCCTTCAGCTGCACATTGCTTGGGAGCAGAGTTCTCTGGGCATAGTTTGAAGGTGCTGCACGCTACATCTACCACCACCACCCCACACACACCAAAGCAAAGCAGATCGGTGGGTGGACAGTGCCTGGATGGAGGATTGCCTGAAGATGCCCATGAACAGCTTGTAACTGTGAATCTTGAACCCACTGGTGCCATTTGGTGTGGAGCCCAACCATGCCACAATCCCTTTGCTATGCTGTGGCTATCACAAGGTGTGACTCAACTGTGCACTCCAAGACCCCCCTCCCCACTCACTGAGTACATACAATGACAGTCACAAAGGCATCGAGGCATGAGCTTCATTTTTCCTCTTTTTGCAAACGAAAGTAGGAAGCTGCCTCCTACTGAGTCAGACCAATGGCTCAGGGTTGTCTCTCGACACTGACTGGCAGCTGCTTTTCAGGATCTCAGGCAAGAGTCTTTCTCAGCACTTCTTGGAGATGCAGGGGATTGAAAGCCTGAGCCATTCTTTGTGCAGACCAGGCAGGGCTTTACCACTGACCTACAGCCCCACACCTGAATGTGTTATGAGGAGGAGTGGCATCATGGCAGCTGGCCCCATCCTGTATCTTGCCACAGTTTTGCATGTGACGGTGATGGTGGGAATGGGGTCCTGCATGCTTACAGCAATGCCTGACTAGACCTTCCATGCAAATAAGAACCCCATTGACAGCGCAGTCCTGTGTAACCTTGCACCGGTGTAACAGTAGATGCACCAGTGCACTTATGCCAGTGTAATTGCACTTACACCGGTGCATCTGCTGTTACACCGGTGCAAGGTTACACAGGATTGCGCTGTACGTCAAGGTTCCTGGTCACATGGATGGGTCTATGCATATTTTACCACAGTGTGCACCTAGAATCCCAATTCTCACCTCTGCCTCAGTGTACAAAGGATGGAGACAGGACCAGCCACTCCCCTTCAACTCACAGAGCAAATGTGCAGAGTGTTCATGAGAACAAGCCTATTTCATACCCGGACTTAGCTTATCATGCACATTGCAGTATATGAGTGTGTTAAATCACATAGGGCCTCCTGGGGTGCTGTGACTCGAATTACCTGCTTTAAACATTCATTAAGGGCTGGGTCTTGAATCAAAGCTTGAGAAGGAGGCCATTGTTCTTAGGTGTAGCTATTCATCTTCTTGGTGATGCCCACAGCTTGATGGCCTGCAAATAACATCACAGCAACTCCACTTTGTCAAATGATTGGTCAGTCTTGTTGCTCCTTCAAGAAGTGCTTTGTTTAGAGAGACTGAAATGCATCCTAATAACGTAGAATTCAACTTGAAAGAGGATTGGGGGGAGGAATGATGAGGGAGAGGGGGAGAGCTTATGCCACTCCGTTTTCTCAGTGTAATTGTGTTTGTTCTTTAATCACAAAGTAACAGTCGTTTGGCTGTGAAATGACTGTCATTGCCAGCCCCCTCCTCTTCTGATTCCTTCCCGTTTTTGGCAAGTGCTGCATATAGTACAAAGGCAACAACTGAGTTATTAATCATGTCTGTCAGGCAGGGGCTGCAATAATTTTCTGTCTGGAACCAAACCAAAGTACGGACTTGTTTGGTTTCAAGATGCAAAGATTATTCTGCAGGGACATTTCCGTGACTTTTGGGTTGCTGGGGGAGGGGGGACATCACAGAAGAAAAGCCTTTCTGGATTCGGTCAAAGGCCCATCACGTCTAGCATCCCACCACAGTGGCCCACCAGTTGCATCCGGGAAGCTCACGAGCGAAGACGAAGGCATCCCCGTCTCCCACCACTGCTCCCTGCAACTGGTACTCAGAGGCTGATGCTGCCTAACTATGCCCTAATGCCCTGCCTAACTATGTCTAGCTGCTGCCTAACGATGCCCTAACCCTGGTGGTGGCACATGGCCATCACGACTGGTAGGCACTGGTAGACCTGTCCTCCATGAATTCATCCAATTCTAAAGCCATCCAACCTGGTGGCCATCACCACATCTTGGGGCAAGGATTCCACAGACTAATCCTGCGCTGTGTGAAGCCTTTTGTCCATTCACCTACACTATGGTTAAGACAATAGAAACGTATTTTTCCATTATTGGTGTCCAACCATGGGCATATTATTATTATTGCTAAATACAGTATATTATTTCTCTGTATGCAATAATTTTACCTTTGTCCTTTCTTAATAAATCCATAAACGTTTATTGGAAGTATTTCTCTCAGTCTCTCTTTGCTAAGTTAAAAGGGAAGCTCTGCATTACGCTGATCTGTATCTAGTCTATGATCCTCTGTTCCAAATTGGGCTGTGCTAATTTCCCCTAAGAACCAGCTCTTTTGGTAACATCTCAGCAGTATAACTTCACTAATCCTTCCCCACTTATTATGATTTTATATTTTATTTATTTTTATTTTTCACATTTTTATACCGCCCTTCCTCCAAGGAGCTCAGAGTGGTGTACATAGTTCCTCCCCTCCTTTTTGTCCTCACAACAACCCTGTGAGGTAGGTGGGGCTGAGAGATAGTGACTGGCCCAAGGTCACCCAGGAAGCTTCGTGGCTGAGCGGGGATTTGAACCTGGATCTTCCAGGTCTAAGACCGACTCCCAAACCACTACACCATCCTGGCTCTAGGATCTTATGTCCTATATGTACTTTTATCCTGCCTTTTAATACAGTGCTACTGCTTCCCTCCCCCTCAACCCCAGCTGTATGTTGGAAGAGTGTTGCATCTGGACTCAGACTCAGAAGCGTCGCTCCGGTAGGGGCGGGGCTGTAAGTATCGCTGCGGTTACAGTCGCTTTACCGAGCGAGGAGGAGGCAGCCCCGCCCCCTCACTGTCCGAGCCAGTCCCCTGCGGAGAAAGTAGCAGGCAAGAGACCCTGCCTGCTGCTTTCTCCGTAGGCGAATGGCTCGGACAGTGAGGGGGCGGGGCTGCCTCCTCCTCGCTCGGTAAAGCGACTGTAACCGCAGCGATACTTACAGCCCCGCCCCTACCGGAGCGACGCCTCTGCTCAGACTGGAGGTGGGATGTGATGTGGCCGCCGTGTTGCAGCTGCTCAAAGCCTTATTCCAGGGATCAACCATGAAAGTGGATTGTAGAGGCTGTATAGAAAGCCCCTTCCTCCTTTGTATCAGCTTGACCCCCACCCACCCACCCACCTGGGCTGTGGTGTAGAACTAGCCGGCTGTGCTAAATGCAGGACTGTTTCCTTTCATCGAGATGGGCAAAAAAACCTATCACCTCTTTGACAATCTGCACATACTCATGAGTATGAGTTTTGCTCATGTCAGAAGTCGGTGCCTATAATTAATGTAGCCCCCTTGGTCATGCTAGCATCCCATAGTTAATGCAGGAACAAGGGGATAAACATGGAAGAGGGTGGGAATCTGAAGCCACTAGTAATGTGAATGTGGGGTTTCCATGGATCAGCCTTACTGGACTTTGGGAGGGAATGAAATTTCTTGGGGTTTCCATGGATCAGCCTTACTGGACTTTGGGAGGGAATGAAATTTCTTGGCCGGGGGGGGGGGGGTTGCCTGCTTTACCCAGGCAGAGGCTTGGGGGGCAGTAACTCAGGCAAAACCTCATTTAACATAACTAGGTGCAGAGCAGTAGAGATGGGGCCCTAGTTCTGTGGTGAAGGACATGTTTTGCATGCTGAAAGTCCCAGACTCCATCTCTGGCAGGTTCCAGACTCCTACATCTCTCCAGGTAGGACTGGAAGAGAACACTCTCTGGAACCCTGGGGAGTCCTCCAGTGTAGGCAATACTCAGCTAGCTGGACCAATGGCTTGACTACTCACGATCTGATGTTCAGTGAGGAGTCACAGCAACTGCTTCTGGAGGGCAAGATTAGTCTGTGGAACCTGGGTTGCTTACCTGAAAAGGGAGAGGCAGGCATTGCATTGTGATAGCTGAGTTTGTACATAGCAGACCACGGGGCAATCAGTTAATAAAGTTGCGTCCCTGTTGATTGAACCCATTTCCTGGCAACTCCTCTCTTTTTTTTCCCGACTGAGGATGCAATTGTTTGGCAGATACAAAACAAAGACAAAATAACCACTGCACAATGACAGCAAAGTAAAAATAATAAAAAACCATCAACCGTAAATGACTTAAAAGCAGCAGAGTCATCAGCAGTGGAATGAATAAAACACTAAAAGCAGCCAGAAAAGAAACATAACCAAAACAGCCTGTCAAGGCAAGTCACACTGTCCACATTTGGTATCTCAGGGCCCAATCCACTCCCCCGCCAGCCCATAGCATGCAGCACTACTGATGAGCGCATGCTGCATGCTAAGGGGGGGGGGGACAGACAACCAGACGGCCCAGGAGAGGCAAGTAAAACTGTTATTTACTTACCTCCCTGTAGGCTGCCTGGTCTCCTTGGATCAATCAGCTATTTTGCTGGCATAAATCCGAGGAGACTCAGGGGATGGTTTGGGGTGGGGAAAGGGGCTTAGGATCTTTGCATGCCCCGCTGTCTCCGAAATCCTCCCCCTCTTGCCCCTGAACCACTCCCTGCCCCAAACCACTCATGATCCTCCCCTGAACGACCTACTTGCACTGGTGGGGCATCTGGGAGCCACTGTCATGCATGTGGGGCCTTTGGCTATTTGCGCCAGTGGTCCTGAAGCACACAATGGTGGCCCAGCTTTTGCACCCCTGGTCTGGGGCTTATGGATCCGCCACCATCAACCCTGGATAGTATTGGGCTGTGAAACTCGTAAGAGTAGGGGCCAGGTGTACACACCTGGGGGGGGGGTGATTCTAGCATCACCAAGCTGCTACAGAGAAGGTCTTCGGATACCACCTACTTTTGCACAGTCTGTTCCCATTGTTCACTGCGTCTAGTTTCTACTCTGGCCCTCCATCTACCCCAGTCCTGAGCTAAGCTGGAACATTCCTGGCTTGTGCCAGGCAGCTGCTGTTTCCTGCTCTGAGACACCCGTGTAGAAAGGAGTCAGGATGTCCCTGGCCATGTTGCACCCCTATCTCACCTGCCTAATTATATGGTTATATTGTCGTGAAATTAAATTAGAGCTGTTCACATGTTAAACTGTATCCAGGAAGAACTGTCTACAATTGTACACAAGTCTGGGTACACTTACATGGGTTGTTAATCTGTAAAAATAAACTCAAGCACAGTCATTCACATGGACGCATGTGCCCTGGGGGCAGGGTTGGCTGAACCAATCCCACTGCCTGAATCCGCTGCCTGATGCCACCCCCGGGCCCTCCCACCAAGAAAAAAAATGACACAACTATTCTCCTCGGCTCCTTCCCACACAGTCCCCTTGTCGAAACAGGAGCTGTGAGTCTTGCACTCGCTGAAAGGGATAGCAAGGAAGGAAGTTTAAAGTTTGCAAGGAAGGAATGAAGGGAGCGGAGCAAAGCCCCTCACCGCTGCCTGCATGCTAGGCTGGTCTTGTACCTGGGTACAGATATTTTTGCACCTGGGTACAGCATAACATGTGAATAGTCCTATTGCCTATTTTGTTAAAGATCCTAAAGATGGGCAATTTCCTCCCAGCTCATGTCAGACAGCGATGTAGACTTGAGTCTTTTAACTCAGACTTGAGTCAGACTCAAGTTGTGTCAGTGACTTGACTTGGACTTGACTCGGCGATTGTAAAAGACTCGACTCAAGACTTGGAGCCTTTTACGACAAGTTGAATTTTATTCAGGTTTAACCCCATTTTCCCCATTAAATAGATAGGGACTTGCTACTCGCAACCAAAGACTTGGGACTTGGGGGCAAAAACGTGGGACTTGCCTTGAGACTTGGACCCAAAGACGAGACTTGGAGTCAGAGACTTGATCCACATCCCTGCTGTCAGATGGTCTCAGAAAATAAACCACATTATTCTCTCCCCCACAATTTTCTGAGCCAATCTGAATTCAGAAGTCCCATTGACTTCTATGGAAGACAGTCAATACAACCTGTGATTCCGGTGCGGCAGTGAACTAAAACCGCACACTCTCTGGATAACGGTAAAGAATCTAGTGATCCGCTGCTTTGCACCTGTAGTCGCAGAAGAGAGTCATTCGCTAGCAGCCTAACTCCCCTGTAAGCATGTCAGTGCATATTAATGGATCACTATCATCTTAATTTATGAGCATACTTAATGTAATATAAGTTTTTAATTTACCTACTTAAACAAGGGTGCACATTTTTTTCCCCAGGGATGAAAGAAATGACATATGAGATTAGTTTTTCCTAGGGGAATAAGTGTTCCCCTCCCGCTGCATGTCCCAGCGTCTGATTTATTTGTTCTCGTTTTAATGAGCACCAAACTTCAGGGAGGCCGGCTTGTATGCTGCTGGAAATCTAGATTCATGTGTTTATCATTACCTAATGTAAAAGATAATTTTAACACATCAAACATACTAGCCACAAAATGTGAGAGCCTCTTTCATGGCCTTATTAGCGATCTTGTGGCTTTTCTACTGCTTCCTGCAGGTACTCAAAGAGTTTGCGTGTACAATGAATGTGCCATTGTAAGATTCACCCCAAGTTCAAGCAGCTGAACAGCAGGTTTAGCTCCGGTTTGGGTATTGCTTTCAAGGATTGGTTTTCAGCTGTTCTAGAACTTTCCTTGTCCACTTGCCTGCTGTGGAAGTCCCATACGCTGAGGATTCTGGGGCAATTTCTAGGGTGCATACACAGTTCACACAGGTCTGTTAGACCTTCCCTTGCCCTGCATTCAGGAGTACAGCATACTGGATGCTGCATCCTAGTTGGGATGCGGGATGCGCCAGTGTGGCCTGGGCTTACCTTAGGCTTGGGGGAAGAGGGCATTTGTCTCAGAAAAAGATTTTCCCTTACTGCTCCCTAGCCTCTCGATCCGCCCCCCTCCCCGCAGGATGCAGCGCAAGCCTTTTTGGCATGGCTGCATCAGCAAGGGGGGGGGGGAAGAAGGGAGGATATGATTGGACTGTTAACGGCAATTAGCAGCTTAGAGTTTTTGTAAGTTATGCTGTAACTGATCTCCTTATCAGCAGGCTACTATGTATGCAAGCCTTGTGTAGGTATTCAGTGAACACATACATTTGCATGGGGAATCACCCCCAGGCTAGTGGCCTTGTTCCAGGACTCCATGCAATCAGCTCGAAGAGGCGGACTGTGCAAGTGATTCAGGAACTTGCCTTTTATTGATTACATTTATAGCTCACCTTTCCTTGGAGCCCCTCACCTTTCCTTCAACAAGCTCAGCATGGCACCAATGGTTCCCGCTCTTCATGTGATCCTCATGCCAACGCTGTAGATTGAGCGCGGATGCCTTGCCCAAGGGTCCAGTGGAGGTGTCCCTTTTCTGGTCTGCCATGCAAGAGCAAGACACGACACTTGGCTGTTTCTTTTCAGACACTTATGAATATTAACAATTTCAGCTGACATGCCAGATCTACAATTGCCAGAGTTGTTTGGGACAAGCAGACCTTTACATGCTATAAATTTTGTTCACTCCATTCTAGCTAGAAATGGAGGCTTCCGATCCTCTGCTCCTATCTATCCTAACCAAACCGCTAGAACTGCCTGCATGTAACTCTTCAGAGAAATGAAATCCCACTGCTAAGGTATAGGGGTGGAGGAGCAGGAAACTGGATTCAGCCCCCCCCCCCCCGGCTATTCCCCTTACTGCTAAACACCTGATTCGTGCAATTCTAAAGGACCAGGGCCTAAACTAAGGTGATCTCTCCAAAGCAGTGTGAAGAATAAACGAATGTATGGACACCTTCTGAAGACAAAACAAATATATAACAGTGGGGGGGAAGGGGGGGAAATGTTCCTCAGAATTAGATTGCAAAGCTATGGATGCCTGAAACAAATCTTGCATCTTCATTTTTGTTAAAATAATGCAGTCGGCATAATCCATCATGAAATGTCTCACCGCAGATATATTGCTGTGAAAATGTGCCAAAGGGAAGGATGTTAAGGTTTCCAATAAAAAAAACGGTGTGGCAGGCAGTAACGACGCTAGCAAAGCGATACATGCCCTTCGGAATGGTATGAGCAAGGGATAAGAGTCAAATAAATCCCGAACAGCCATCACCCAAAACCTTGGCTTGTCACTTTAAAGCAGGAGAGAGAGCTAGAAGAACACAAGTCGCAAACTGCAGCAAAGGCTTCCTTTGGGATTCCTGTTATAAAGTCTACCTCTCCCCCCCCCCCCAGTATGTTTCATAAGACAGTCAGACATTTTATTTCACTTTAAGTCCTACATAACCTCTGCCTGGTGGAGAGTTTAGTTGCATATATGCAGACTGCATGGAGAGACAAAGGCAGCTTTGCAGAACGTATTTCGCTTTATCAAGACATTTTTATTGTTTCTCTTCCCTTTCTTCCATCCCTCTGAAATTTCATAAAAGCCACTCTGCCAATCAAGTGCACATACTGGGTTTTGTGAAAAAAATTACAAAGAGAGCCAGAAGTTCTCGTTACAACAGCTATTGTTGTTGGATTATGTTTGCCCCAGAGCAGAAGCATCACAAAGCCTAATTCGAAAAGATATTTTGGAATGCAAATGGTGTTTCTCTTTACTGTCCTTTCTTTCATTGTAAAATGCACCATCCCCTGTTTGTGAGCACTTCCGGGGGGGGGGCGGCTCCATGGCAGAGCCCCTGTTCCGCGTGCAGCAGGTCCAAGGAGGATGAATCCCTAGCGAAGCTCTGCTTAGTAAGAGGAGACAATCCTAAGCACAGTAGTATTAGTATGGAGAGTATCAGAGACCACTGATTGACTCAGTAGAATACAGCTTTGCATATTCCCGTTCTATTTTTAAAAGAAATATACCATTCAAAACAATGTAGCAAGAACAATACAACATTTAGAGCTCAATCCTATGTGTGTCTACTCTGAAGCAAGTCCACTTATAGTCAATATTTAATATATAATATAGTAGACCATGCATGGGAATGCACATGATCGCTAAGGCACCATGCAGTGGTGGGCAGAAGAGTCTGGCTCAGTCAGGAGAGCTGCCGTCTTGTGAAGCCTGAAGACCGGTGAACTTGATACGTTCGAGACACGCCACCGACAAAAAGCTGTGAAAGCCTCCAGGAGGAGAGATAAGAGCTGCCAGCTGCGTCGGTCGAGTGTGGGAGGCGCCAGCCAGTAGAATTGTCAGACTGTAAAAAGGATACCACCTGGAAAGTAGCTGTTCATGAGAGATTGGACATTTATATATATATATATCTTGTAAAAAAAACCCAGGGGGGTTAGGACAGCCTGCCCATGTACACCGCCTTGGATTAAAGTGGGAGGAGCGGCATAGAGCTTTCAGCAATGCGTAACGATGCAGAGGTTCAGGCAGTGATCCTGGAAATCAGAATTTTGATTTTACTAGCATTGTCCCCATTTCCATTTGTGAAATGTTGGCTGAAATGTAGTGTTATCAAATTGCTAAAGTGCTCCTTTAAATAAAAACAGGGCGTGATCCAGGCCATGGCCAATGGGCATACGGCTGGCTACAGAGACCTCCACACTCTGAACATGATGCGCACATAGTGTGTGAGCTCCAGGTAGAGCGGCAGGCGCCACCATGTTTGCTTTGTCAGCATGACTGCAAAATGCTGATCTGCTTACAGGTGTATATGAGTAGAAGCTTTCCACAACTGGGATTGAGGAACCTCCAAAAGGCAAGTTTTAAATTAAAGGGATGCTTAAATTCTGATTAAAGATTGTGATTAAATTCTGGCAGAGGAGCCTACACGTGCAGGTTTTGTTAGTCGGTCAAACCATAGGCTCCTCATTCAACCCATTTCAATCCTAAGGAAGGAGTGAGAGCTTTCCTTCGGTTAATGCCTGGTGAGGTAGAGGAGGGAAAAAGGAAAGTGGCAGGGAAAAGACCCACCGCCACCACCTCCCGTTGCTGCTGCCCCCCTTCAGCACAGACTGTATCCTTCTCCCCCCCCCCCACAGCAGCCACAAACACCAGTTCAGAACTGGATGAACAAATAAGGGTTGGGGTGGAGAGATGGAGCCCGGAGGTGCTCCCCCTCCCTCCACATGCTCACCTCTGCTGATAGGAACAGGACACACCTCTGGGCCAGGTGCTACCCTATGCTATGGGTGCAGCCAGGGATGTGGATCAAGTCTCTGACTCCAAGTCCCATGTCAAGTCCCAATTCTCCAGGTCCAAGTCTCAAGTCATGTCCCAAGTCTTTGCCCCCAAGTCCTTGGTTGAGAGTCCCTATCTGTTTAATGGGGGAAATGGGTTTAAACCCGAATAAAATTCAACTTGTCGTAAAAGGTTCCAAGTATCGAGTAGAGTCTTTTACAACTGCCGAGTCAAGTTATTGACACGACTTGAGTCCGAGTCAATAGACTCAAGTCTACATCACTGGGCGCAGCAATGAGATACATCCCTTAACAAGGCATTGAGCAGCGTAGACCACAGCCAGGTTGTGTGCGTTTCCATACCCTCCAACACTGTACAGATGAAAAGTGGGGGACACATCTCTTTCCTCAATATTCCTATTCTCACACCAAATTTCAGTGCCTGCAGAACACCCCCCAGACACAAAATTACACATGACTGAAGGTTCTCCTCCGCCTTTTATACACTGTGCTAATTTCCTCTGCAGCAGCCTGCCTTGCACTGACTGCAAAGCAAAGAGGGGGTGGGGGGTTGTTGTTTCTAGAAACATAATTGTCTTAGAATATGTTGCTATCAACAGTTCAAACGAGCCCCACCAGCTGCAGCATGCAAAAGGCCAGACTGCACCCCTGGTGTCAAGCCAGGAATAGTTCTATGCCCCCGCTCCACCTCCCACTGATCAGAGCTGCACAGAGAAGGTGGCTGAAGTGAAACCTGATGAACGGCATCTCAAGGAACTCACAATAAAATCATGTTGAAAGAGGCACCCCCAACTCTCCCAGAGGCAAACAAACAACTCTCCTAGAAGCAAACTCTCCCAGACAAACTCTCCCTTAGGTTTACTAAGGGCAGGCAAGGGATGGTTACATCTGCTTTGCATGCAGGAGGTCTGAGATTCACCCATCACATCTGCACAGATTCTGAACTGGTGCTTGACTGCAGTGATGGACAGGATGTGGGCTAATGAATCTAGGCAAGACAGGGGTTCTGTCAGTAGGAAAGTGTCCCAGAAAATCCTTTGTATAGTCCCTTTAAGAGCCTAGGCCCACTTTAGGCTGATTAGTGCCCCTTTTTTTGCACTCACAGGCCTAGCGGTCCAAGTCCAAAATAGGTGTCTCAAGCAGTCCAAGGTCAAAAACCAAAGCAGGTTCCTCAGTCCAAGGTCAATCACTCAGTCTTTCTCCTGCAAAGCTTTCCTCCTTTCTACCACCCACACCCTTCCTTCCTCCAGGTGCTGCTTTTATACTTGAGGACCTGTAGTGGCTGCAGCTGAATAGCCTGCCTACTTCTGAAGCCTGGGTTTTAACCCCTTATTTCCTAGGCCTGTGAGGAACCACTGCTGACACCACATCCTATCTCCTTGGGGGAAGCCTTCTGCATTTTCCAATACAGAAGGCCAAATTGGGTGCGGCAGTTTGAGAAGGGGCCCGCACTCCTCATGAAGGTTCTCCTGGACTCAGCGTCATGCCTCGAGTGGCTGGGGCCAGCAGTCTCCTTGCTTGCTCAGCTTCAGCAGGTTTGCCAAATAAAACCCTTTCTAACAAAGGCAGACCTACCTACTGTCATCCGCACTTCAGTCACACTGTAGTTTGACTGCTATATAATGCACTCTGTTTGGGGCTGCCCATGAAGACGGTCCAACCGTTTCAACTGGTAAATCTGCTGCGGCATGCAAGGGAACTCTCTGGTCAGACCGTTGTATTATTTGTTGTAGTTAGTGGTATTTATTGCTTACATTGTGTGTGTTTTTCTCTATTGTTTTATAACTTTTGCACTGTAAACCTTTCTGGTGGTCCTTTCAATGGGACCAAAAGGCGCTAATAAATATTTGAAATGAAAGAAAATAAAATCTCCCATTGGGTTGAAGAAAGACTGCTTCAGCTTTCTTAGCTGTGGAATTTAAATTTTTTTTTTTGTTTAGCCCTGAATGTAGACAGTTCTGTGATGAAGCTCTAAATGGGGGGGGGGCTACAAGGCCCAAAGGCGTCGCTCTGGTAGGGGCGGGGCCGTAAGTATCGCTCCGTCCCAGTCCCTTTACCGAGCAAGCAGGAGGCGGCCCCGCCCCCTCACTGCCAGAGCCTTTCCCGTGCGGAGAAAGCAGCAGGCAAGAGACCCTTGCTGCTTTCTCTGCAGGGGAAAGGCTCCGACAGTGAGGGGGTGGGGCCGCCTCCTGCTCACTCGGTAAAGGGTCTAGGACGGAGCGATACTTACGGCCCCGCCCCTACCGGAGCAACGCCTTTGACAAGGCCCATCTTCACAGACACAACATGATGATGACAGCATGTGGACAATTCAAGGTTTGCCCCCTATGGCCAGTTTCTTCAATCTGGGTCCTTGGACTAAGTTCCTGGTCAAACTGTTCAGGCTGAAGAAGCCTCACTGTATAACCAGATCCAGATTTAAGGGCAGGGGACCCAGATACTCCCCCCCCCCATTAACCAGACTTGGGGGATGTTGGGCATTTTGGTTGTCTCTCAGCATGGAAGATGTGTGACTTCCAACCTGGAGTAGGTCATGGAGACAATAGTGATGACAGGTCCTGGATTTGGTTCACGGGCTGCTCATTGATCATCCCTGTTTTATAGCAAGGCTGACTCTGCTATCCAGGCCGCAGAATCTTTGGAATTGTCATGCCATTCTTTCTCATGGCTGCATTTGACAGCTCCAATAATTATTACAAACTGAGCCTCACTAGTGCAGAAGGGGCCGAAAGATGAAGCAACAGCTCCCGAGTCCCACTTCCGTGCCCCATTTGCTCACCAAAGAACTCCAGTTCACAAGTCCTGGGTGGGTGGCGTTTGATAGATGTACTGCGGAGAGTGCAAGCACGTTGCTGATATTGCATTTGCCAATTTTCCCTTGAAATGGAGAAAAATGCTTTTTGCTTTACTGCTGTAACAATGTGCTTAGTCTTGAGATGCTTGATGCTCTTGCTTTCGGAAATGCATGTGAAGCTCCTAACCTATCAATGCGTGTGCTGGGAAAATCCCTGATTTTCCCCTACCTTTTGTCTCTCTCCTCCTTATTTTTGTACCCTTCTAACATGCAACAGAGCCTTTCTGTGATGCCCAAGCATCCTAAAAGTGATAGAGTCAATGCCCCAAAAACACATGTGACAAACTGCTTGGAATATCAATTGGGACACTTTACTGAAAGTCAATCAAAACTTGCAGTGGGCCAAGCCTCACAACTCCTTCCCCATTTAGTGCAGGCATCTAACCGAGGGGTGACAGCAAACCACTGCCTATTCCCCTTTCAGGTGTTCCCTTCCCACCCTAAATCAAAACTGCGGCCCATCAATTGACGGCCTGAGCTTCTCTTTGTTAACCCCAAAGGACTGAAGAGGCTAGACTGCACTGCCTCCCCCAAGCCGGAAACTTACCGTATTGTCCCGAGTATAAGACGCACCTGATTATAAGATGCACCCTTAAAGTTTGGTGCTATTACAAAAATTTTTTAATTAAATCACTGGCATTAAATTGCAACAGCCTGATTATAAGACGCACCCCTAGTTTAAAAACTTAAATTAGGAGAAAAAAGTGAGTCTTATACTCAGACCAATACGGTAACTCTCTCTCTCTCTCCTTTTATAAGAGATGTCAACTGCAGACAGATCCATGAAGATAGTAGCAAGTGGGCTTTTTTGGGGGGGGGAGCACTATGCCTTGTATAGATGTGTCAGGCAGATATTCATCAGGTGTATCACAACTCTATCAAGTGATTGGGGAAGCTTCACCTGTTGAATTTCTGCCTGGATGCACCCCCCCCCCCAGCCCAATGTTGAGTTGAAAGACGAAGGCAATGTGTGGGTGCATGGAGCTCAATTTGTGAAGCCAAGCCAGCATAACATACAAAATGGTACAAAATGTTTACGGCTTTCATGGCAGGGCATTAAACTCATCGCCTTAATTTCCCATTTTCCATGCATTTTGGAGCTCTCTAGTGAAAGTTGTGTGCATTTTAATGCATACTGATCGTCAACCAAAAGGTTTTTTTTAATATTTGAATGTCTTTGCTTTTAAAATGAAAATGTATATTATTATGCTACTTTTTAAATTAAAACATTGACAAAGTTAAAATCACTAATGCACAAAGTGTGATGCAATCCTATTCTCACTGAACTGAGAATAAGCTCCTTTGAATACACTCGGAGACTTATTTCTGACTGAGTAAGCTGGACTGGATACCTCCCACAGTGTCCATATTCCTTGCCTCTGACAATCTTCTCCCTGTCCTAAGGCTTCTGATCTCAAGTTATACTAACTAACCCAAACTTCAGGGAAATTGGAAAAGTGGTTTCATTTTTGTGGACAAAAGCGTGGTTCAAGTTTGACAGGGCCGGCTGTAACTTGTCGGTTTCTCCTCTGTCCTTGAATAAATTTGGAGAGGCAGCGGATCCTGACCTCTTGTTAATCCAAATCAGATTTCAGGCAGATTGGGCCAACTGTTGATTTATGAACAAAATAAGTTTTAGTTCTGATTGCTTTCAGTTCAGCAGGTGGCAACCAAGGACCCTGAAGGCAAAAGAGAGCTCTAAACTTTGTCTGTTCCCCAAATGGACCTTCTTTGTGATAAATGCCAGTGCAGTTGGCTACCGAAAACAACAGGATGTTAAAGACTAATCACTCAAAATGTACTTGGCAGATGTTCTTCAAAATAAGAAAAAGAACCTCCAAAAAGGCCTCCAAACAAATGTTATTTTTAAAACAGCTGTATCTCTGCCTTTTCTTAACAGATTTGAACGAAAGAGAAACATACATTTAGGGATGGAGTTCCAGGCAGAGGGGCTGCAAGGGGAAAACAGTGGAACTAATTTAAGGGAACAGAAGACTTGGGGGAGGCTGAGGGAAGTAGAGACAGAAGAGCAAAAATCACAGGAAGGTAATAAACTTGTGGAACTCCCTGACACAGGAGGTTAATCTAGCTCTGACTTTGGCAGTACTCCAATGCCATTTAAAAACATTTTTGTTCCCATAAGACTCTCAGTTCTGTGGTTTATGCTCCATTTCTCTTATTTGGCCTTTTTATTTGACTTTTTGATATTGTTTTACCTGATTTGTTTTATTTTAACTGCCACTTTGGGCAGCTCTTTCAGCAATGGGATGATGATGATGATGATGATGATGATGATGATGATGATGATATACAGTATTTATATACTCCTCTGACTTTAATCCAAGGTGGTGTTCATGGGCAGGCTTTCCTAACCCCTCTAATGTTTTTTTTAACAATATATAAATGGTGAGGTGGCCAAATTTGCGGATGACACTAAACTTTTCCGGGTGGTGAAGACCAGCAGGGATTGTGAAGAGCTCCAGAAGGATCTCTCCAAACTGGGAGAATGGGCAGCAAAATGGCAGATGTGCTTCAATGTAAGTAAGTGCAAAGTGATGCACATTGGGGCAAGAAACCAAAATTTCACATATACGCTAATGGGTTCTGAGTTGTCTGTGACGGATCAAGAGAGAGATCTTGGGGTGCTGGTGGGATTGAGAATAAAACGGCCAATATCATTATGCCTCTGTACAAATCGATGGTAAGGCCACATCTGGAGTACTGTGTCCAGTTCTGGTCACCACACCTCAAAAAGGATATAGTTGAATTGGAAAAGGTGCAGAAAAGAGCGACCAGAATGATTCGTGGGCTGGAGCACCTCCCTTATGAGGAAAGGCTACAGCGTCTGGGGCTTTTCAGTCTAGAAAAAAGGCGCCTGAGGAGGGGACATGATTGAGACATATAAAATTATACATGGGATGGAGAGAGTGGATAGAGGGAAATTCTTCTCCCTCTTGCACAACACCAGAACCAGGGGACATGCACTAAAATTGAGTGGAGGGAGAGTTAGAACAGATAAAAGAAAATATTTCTTTACCCAGCGTGTAATTCATCTGTGGAACTCCTTGCCACAGGATGTGGTGATGGCACCTGGTCTGGATGCCTTTAAAAGGGGATTGGACAGATTTATGGAGGAAACGTCCATCACAGCTTACAAGCCATGATGGGGATAAGCAACCTCCTGGTTGTAGGAGTAGGTTTTCTCTGTGCCATGTGCAAGGGAGTGGCGTCTGGACACAGGTCTCTTGTTGTCTTGTGTGCTCCCTGAGGCATCTGGTGGGGCCACTGTGTGATACAGGAAGCTGGACTAGATGGGTCTTTGGCCGGATCCAGCAGGGCTCTTCTTATGTTCTTATGTCCAATCTTTCATGAACAGCTACATTCCAGATGGTATCCTTTTGCAGTCTGGCCTCTCCACTGGCCATCGCCTCCCACACTTGGCCAACGCAACTGGCAGCGCTTATCTTTCCTCACAGAGGTTTTCGTAGCGGTTTGTCGGCGGTGTGTCTCGAACTTGCCATTCCAGCGGCGTCACGAGCCGGTGCATCATCCCATGCAGGGTTGGCCGGCTCGGCGCGTCACCCCCCACTGTAGCGTCACCTCCACCCCCACACTACCGCGTCAGCCTATCTTCATTTTATGTTAATGTACTTTCATTTCTTGGATCTGTCTGCGGTTGACATGTCTTATTACAAAACGAGAGAGATTTAGGAAACACAAGAATTAATTTAGGAATAAGGAAAAAAATGGAACTCAAATAGTACATCCGAAAGAAAAGCAAGAAAGAAGGATAAGTTTTTTAAAATTGTCTTTCAATGACACAAACAGGAGGCTGAGCAAATGTAGATGGGAGATGAATCTACGCGTAAGGGGCCACAAGAGAGATGAGAGGGGCCGCAAGGGACTGGAGGTTTCATAAAAACATCAGTGATTGATGACAGACCAAGGAGGACAACAGAGAGGAAACAACAAAGAGAGGTCAGAAGGGGTTAGATCAGGAGGAACAGCCGACTCCTATCGAGGATTAGGTTGTCACATGCAGCCTTTTGCGACAGTGGAAGCAAGTTCCGCTGTTGTAAAATGGCTGCCAATGGAACGTGCATCAGCGGCCATTTTGGGAGTGCTGCCATGTGAGGTGGCAGTGCTCCCAGTCTGTCATCGGACCTGCAGGAACAAGTAAAGCAGCGGCGGGGGCAGGGTAGGGGCAAAACGGGGTGTGGAGGGGGGTGTAATGGGCAGCGGGGAGGCTGCAGGGGGGCGGATCTGGTGGCAATAGTGCTTTCTCTCCTTGCAATTTCGCTGGTGCAGGTCCGAGCAGACCCGGGAGGCTTACAGAGGTGTAAGGGGATAAATCCCCTTTTGCTCCCCAAACCTCCCAATCCGCCCCCCCTGCTGGATACACCCGTTTTTGGTGCGGCTGCACCAGCGGAGGGGAGGGGGAGGATAAGATTGGGCTCTAGGAGAATGAGTTCAAACTCAATAAGAAGCAAATGAGGAAGCCAGAGACGGGAAACTTACAGAGGTGTACATGATTATAGCACGAGGACAAAAAATTAAATGATCTAAAGAGTTGAAGACAGAGATAATAGGTTTAAGCCGAGAGACATGAAGTCTAATGTACAAAACTTTACTGTAGTTACAAGAGCGAACGAGGGTCTGAATAAGTTTTAATGGAGTCAGTAGATGAAACAAACAAATTTGGAAGGTGTTATAGAGAGAGACTCAAGAGACTTTAGCCAGAGCAGAAAAGAAAGAGGAGGGACAAAAATAATATCCCAACTCTTAATTTGTTCAGACTGATGTTGCCAACTGAAAGAGAAAGAGGAGGCCAAAAGGACAGGTTTGGGGAGAAACACAGTGCGTTCTGCCTTCTGCTGAACTTGTTCCAGGACCGGACCGCTTCAGGAAGAAAAGCACCTGGCTGCCTTCTCTCTGGGCCGCGGATTTTCCTCAGGTAAAGGTGGCAAGCGCTCTCAAACGTTGCTAATGAGAACGTTGGCATGCACCAAAACATATGGCCTCATCGCCTTGAAACCCTCCAGCAGTTTTGATTGACTGACACGACAGAGGGAGCCAGTCTCTCCTGTGCCTGAAGGCTGTGAACCACCTGAGTAGAATAGCTGTGCTAATGAATGCAAGCAAGACTGCTATTGCTTCAGGTGCTTTCTCCCCCCCATCCCATTTCCCCTGCCATCTTGTGACTAATTAATCCATGTTCCAAGGATAATCACTGACAATGCAGAATGCGGGTTGAAAGGAGGCCAGGTTGGGTTGGGTTTACCAGTTTGCCAACCAGGGAAATAAGTGGGTCAGCTCATTATAGAGACAGCCCTAGAACAGTGTAAATATAGGAATGGTGCGGTGGGAGTGAGGAACCCTGGAAAAGCAGGATTCTCGGTCCCAATGGAGAGAGCCCGACATGCGCACAATTGTAGATGCATTGACTCCATGGAAACATTCAAGCAAATGCACATCCATCTTTCTTGCCTCTATATGCATTTGTTTCTGTACACGTCATAAGAATAGGGCTAGAGTTGCAACTTCAAAAAAAATAAGATTCCCACAACAAAAATTTCAACAACATTAACATTACACAAGAAAAAATATGAAATTCAATGGTTAAAGAGCTGATAAGATGGAGGGGTGGTGGTGGTTCCTAAGGTGATTATCAGCGCAATCCTAACCAACTTTCTAGCGTCGGTGCAACTGCAATGCAGCCCTGAGACAACGGAACAAATGTTCCCTCACCTTGAAGAGGCCTCCATGACTGCTCCTGCACTGCAAAATGCAGTGTGCACCCTGTTGGCACAGCTACACCGGCGCTGCAAAGTTGGTTAGGATTGTGCTGTATAGCTGTGAAAGTACGGTAATAGCTATCTAATTAGAAGCACTTGAGAGTGCTGTAATCAGGTGGAACTGTGACCTGAGGTTCAGCTTACATATACTAGAAAAGAAAATACAATGGGACATTCTCCTGAATAGACATGCATAGGATTGTGCTGTAAGTCACACGAAATCTCTCTGATTTTGTCATGCTTCTAGTCTATTACGTACCTTAACCATAAATAGTCTACTACAGCCTCTATGGTGAGTTTGGAGGGGCTTTTCCAGGGCATTGCAATTACTGCTCTTGTTATAGGAAGATGAGCTCCTCATAAAATAAGTAAACCTGTTTCTTGGAAATGTGCACAGGACTGCCAATATACCGTAGGTGTTTTAGAATTTCAGTTTGCATCCTAGAGATTCTAAGACAAAACCACCAAATATGGATTATGTTTGCAGTCTCATTACAGCCTCTCCAACACTTATTGGAGCTCAGTTTAATGATTTATTTTGTATGCAGTCTGGGGTTAAATGCCACCTAGATAAGACTCTCATTTAAAAGTTGGTTTCTGCATTTTTGCACATGGATTCCACTGGGTCTGTGGAAAAGCTTTTCTTTCACTGCAGCTGGTCAATGACCTCTCTCTGTCTCCATCCCAATAGGTAGCAGATGAACCACAAATTAGGTATCTTCTCTCCCATTCCTGGAGAACATACCCAGTTCTTTCAACCTTTTCAAACCCCTGACCATCTTCATTGCCCGTCTTGAAGCCCATTCCAGTGTGTCTACATCCTTCTTAAAATTGATTTACATCCTAGCCGGCCAGTTTAAACACTGCTCTGTTAATTTTAGAACTGGTGTTTGATGATAGTGTGTGTTTGACTGTTGGTTGAAAGTGGGTATGAATGTCTGTAAGTCAGAAAAGTTCCATTCCAAATCTAAATTAATTCATTTTAAAAGTGAAAACTGCAGATGATATTACCCATATTGACACTGCAGTCAGTGCTTCTGAATAGGAATATGATGCACAATTTAAGCCAACTGAGCATGCAGTGCGTAACAATGATTCAGATCTACTTTTCAAAAAACACATATCTGCTTTGGTGGATAAGGATTCCACATGTGATGCCAGTGTGTGGGAAAACTGAAAAATCCATGAAAATAAAGGGCTCGGTTTAATACACTGCTACCACCTTATTTATTTTGAAGTTGAATATTCCAAGGGGCAGACCTAGCTGTTAAGGCTCTGGGTTCAACCCCAGTGAGAATTAAGCCCAGAGTACGTCAGTATACAGTCATGCATACTGCAGTCAACGCCTGTCACTGTCATTAGATCTGCAACAGCTGACATTTATATGGCAGAATGACACAGGAACCCCAGTGGGGAATATCCTTCCGGAATATGTTTAAACAACCCAATGGAGGAGAAAATTCATCTCTATAAGCTAAGTTATTGTGGCATAAATAATATTTTGTACATTTAGGATGAAATTTTAAAGAACTGTTGTCTTCAGTGCAGGAAAGCTGTCCCCTTGTCCCCAACTCTAGGAACAGAGTCCGATCATTGCAACACAAAGTTCTTTTTCCAGTCCCACCATGCAGGTCATTAGTAGTCTGATCCACCAAACATTGCTTAAAGGTAAAGGTGACCCCTTACAATTAAGTCCAGTCGTGTCCGACTCTAGGGTGTGGTGCTCATCCCCATTTCAAAGCCGAAGAGCCAGCGTTGACCGAAGACGCCTCCGTGGTCGTGTGGCCGGCATGACTCTCCTTGCTGCAGCGCGTAGCATGCGGCTGGAACACAGAGCGCTGTTTACCTTCCTGCAAGCGGTACCTATTTATCTACTCGCATTGACATGCTTTGGAACTGCTAGGTTGGCAGGAGCTGGCCAAGCAACGAGAGCTCACCCCGTTGCGGATTCGAACTGTCGACCTTTCAATCGACAGCTCATGGTTCAGCGGTTTAACCCACTGCGCCACCTGCTGGCCTAGTAAACATTGCTTAAAAAAAAGGTAAAGGTATCCCCTGACAATTAAGTCCAGTCGTGTCCGACTCTAGGGTGTGGTGCTCATCTCCATTTCAAAGCCGAAGAGCCAGCGTTGTCCAAAGACGCCTCCGTGGTCATGTGGCCGGCATGACTCTCCTTGCCGCAGCGCGTAGCATGCAGCTGGAACACGGAGCGCTGTTTACCTTCCCGCAAGCGGTACCTATTTATCTACTCGCATTGACATGCTTTGGAACTGCTAGGTTGGCAGGAGCTGGCCAAGCAACGAGAGCTCACCCCGTCGCGGGAGTCGAACTGCCAACCTTTCGATCGACAGCTTATGATTCAGCGGTGCTAAATATTCTCCAATTTTATTTGGGGGTGTGTTTTTTGTGGAAATTATCAATTTTGGTGGGGTAGATTCTCCCCCCACCCCAACACTTATAAATATTTACTTTGTTTTCACTCCATTACCAATATTTCCCCTGGATCCTACTGTTTTGAGTCTATTTCCCCTCTTACTGCCTCTTTTATCTAGTTACTGTTACATTTAAATCTATGAAAATAAAGGAAAGTTTCTTATCATGGAACTCAAAATATGTTTTTTTGTTTCCCACGTGTTTTCCTATCCAGGCACCAAGGGTTGGTCCATCCATGAGGCCAACTGAATTGGTTGCCTCCGGGAGCAGATTGGTGGGGCAGAGGAATTACTATGGTGGGGGCGGTACTGTAAGTTGCGCCCTGTCCCATTACATTATGTAGATGCCTGCCAATTGGCATGGCACTGTTTTCTGAGAGGATTCTATGGCACTCCGCGGCTCCCCTGCCTGGTTTCCCTGGCTCCTCTGGGAACCGTTCTCCCCTCCCAGTTTGGGAACCACTGGAATAGGGGGACAGAGAGGAAGAAGGGAGGAGAGTGCTGAGCTGGGTCATTGGAGAGTGGGAGGAGCAGAGGCTGGCACATCACTAAGGGCATGCCACTTCAGGTGTCGGGAGGTCTTGAGCCGGCCCTGCAGGACTAGGTTTCAGCACCACCACACACTGTATCACATGTTACACTCTTTCTGCTTCCGAATTAGTCAGAACTTTTACAAGGAGCAGTACTTCTTCCTGTGACCTCTGCGTAGTAGTTTAGGTTAAAATGTTCTAATAATAGAGAAAATGAGGGAAGCTCAAGGATTTTCGCCACAACCTGTGATAATATCCATGCAATCCCTAGGACCATGGCCAAAGATGTGAGGGTGGGGGACCCCCAAGAGCCACAGTACCTGCAATAGCTTTTTCTTTCTCAATGTAACCTCTAGTTAGAATCAGGAACGGTTGGATGAAAAGGAGCGATCAGACCAGTCGTGTCGCTACGACGCGCGACACCCTAGAGCGGGGTCGCGCGTCGCCCTTAAGGGGGAGGCTCCGCCCCCGCGCGTGATGTCACGCGCAGGAGCAGAGCACCCTCCCCCCTCCGTTTTCGGCTCATTTTGGAGTCGAACGGACACAGGGGAGGGCGGGCGGGCCCGCCTCCAACTAAAAACTGTAAGTGGGGAGGATCGCGCGTCACCCCTATACGCGCGACGCCCCCCGGCGGCCCGCCCCCCCCGCTTCCCCCTGTCGACACCAGTGGATCAGACTCTGCCGTTTGGGGATTTACAGCGCAATCCTAACCAACTTTCCAATGCTGGTGTAACCGTGCCAACAGGGCGCACACTGCATTTTGCAATGCAGGGGCAGTCATGGAGGCCTCTTCAAGATGAAGGAACATTTGTTCTCTTACCTCGGGGCTGCATTGTGGCTGTACTGGCACTGGAAAGTTGGTTAGGATTGCGCTGTTAGTGTGGGAGAAGTACCATGTAAATATTCCATCTATATCCCATCCTTTGTTATATATTATACTGCTTTGAGTACCAGAAAGGTGGTGTATAAATCTTTTAAGTAAACAAATAAATAAATATTATAGTGACCCAAGTTTCAAAGCAAAACACTTTCCTAGTGTAAGTTATGCAGTAGACTATATTTCAACTCCCATCTAATATGATTTATTGACACATTGAAGCTAATCTGTCATGGTGGCGCTTTCATTATTCTAGAAACCAAGCAATTTAATAGCCGAGGAAACCGGTTTCAGAATGGCTTTTGTGACAATACCATGGTGTTAAATCAAAGCATATTAAGAGAAGCATGGAGGCACTGTAAAGCTTTTCTCCTAATTATGGGCATTAACATATTTTTATAAACTCATTAAGCTAATTGTATTGCTTTAGAAAAGGCATCTCAGATGCTCAGTTTAAAAGCATAGCTAAACTGATCTAACTGCATATTTGATTCAATAACAGAATATGAAAATGCTGCTCTAAGCTGCTCTAAGAGTTTTTATTTATTTAGTTTGTCGCAGCGTGTTTATTTTCATGCAAGAATTTGGCTGTGACTGCATTAAGCTCTTAGAGGTGCAGGTTTTAATCTTTAAACCCCTGGTTGTTTGAGATTGCAGTGGTTCCCAAACTGGGAGGCACAGCTCCCAGGGGAGCCGTGGAAACCAGCCAGGGGAGCCGCGGAGTGCCACAGAATCCTCTCGGAAAACAGTGCATGCCAATTGGCAGGCATCAACATAATGTGTAACGGGGAGCCATGGTCAATGGTCGTCAATGGTCAAGGGAGCCACAGGTTGAAAAAGATGGGGAAACACTGGATTAGAGTATTTTAAGAATGGCCACCATCTTCTGTGTGAACCTGCCCAAGCATTGATCTCTGCCTCTAAGTCCCCCACCATCAGGTGCGGTTTTGCATGAGAGATGGAGCCTTTTCTGTTGTGGCATGTGGAATCCGGAAGACCCTACCTAGGGAGGTCCACCTGGCTCCTTCTCTGCTTGCTTTCCAGAAGGCAGCAAAGACATTGATGCAGGGCCCGATCCAGGTCTGAGGGGACCCTTGACAAAGTACCCTCTGTGGCTGCTCTCCTAACAGCACAATCCTGTGCAGGAATGCACTAGGGGGAAGTGTGCGCTCCCCCGGCGCAGGGTGTCGTAAACGCATCGTAAAGCGCGTTTAAGGCACCCGGAGAGTAAGGGCCACTGGCGCTCCTACCTGGCTCTGCACCCACCGGAGCAGGTAAGCCCTACACCGTCTAGGGCAGGGGCGGAGGAAGGGCAGACCGGGTGGTGAGGGAGGGCGGCCATAGGCCGCGTCGGGGCTGGAGAGGGCGGGAATATCTGTGGCGAGATATGTCGATATCCAAAGCCTTCTCCAGGCCTGGCGCGGCCTTACACGGAGGGCTCGAATATACATTTGAGGAGGCCCATTGGGCCTCCAGCCGCTTACACCCAGGGAAGGGGATGGTTGTCCCCTTCCCTCGAGGTGCACCCAGGCTGCCCCGGGGCAGCCTGGATCCTGCATAGGATACGGCGGCCGGCCCTTTAGGCTGGCCACCGTATCTTACACAACAGGATTAGGCTGCCTGTGGGTAGAACTTGGTGTGGGGAGGTTGGTCATTTTCCCCACACTGTCCATCACCTCTTTCACTCCTCCAGGGACCCTTCCCCACCTGTGAATGGGCATTTTCTCCCAGAGGCCCTTGTGTCATTGCGGGGGAAAGCTCCTGTGGCCTGGGTGCATCAGGGATCTGGTTCCTGGTTGCTTGGCAACTACAGGAGGGAACCATTCCCTGACACTGGCCCTGCTAATGCATGTACTGGGAGACTATGTAGCACCAGGATGAAGCAACCCTTAGTTATCCTTCAAACCCCTTGAGAGGACCGTTCCAATCCTGATAATTTTCTCTTTAATTTTAAGCAAGTTATAAAAAGAATGAGCACAATGCGTCTGTCTGTGGGGAGGAGACTGTCATTCTTTGTTCCCTTCACAGAAAAAGAATAACTTCTTCAATCATCTCTAAGATAGAAGCCAAATTCTAATGTCAGGAACAAGTGGAGCCCTCCAGGATCGGCCCTGCCCTTAACCCCCCCTCACTTTTTTGTCATTGCATACTCTATTAAGAAAATAAAGACTCCACCATGGAAATCTTTCATATGAGTTTTAAAGAAAACCTCTTTTGTTGCAAACGGCTAATAATACACTTAAAAATGCCTCAACAATAAACGGAATTTTCTAAAGTGACTGAATAATTAGTAGCTACCAGCTTGACAATGCTTCATTAAAATAGCTTTTCGGCCTGCTAAAATTAACATTGTTTATGTATTGAGGAGAACAGAAACAACTAAAAACCAACTAGGAACAGGCCTGAGTTTATACTGGCAGGAACTGGGGCATGGCTGCATTGAGGATGCCACTCCGTGACTGGCCTGAGAGAGAGAGAGAGAGAGAGAGAGAGAGAGAGAGAGAGAGAGAGAGAGAGAGAGAGAGAGAGGCTTACCATACATCCCAGAATGGCCAGGACCCTCCCGGATTTCGGGCTCCGGTTCTGGCATCCTGGGAGGTATGGCGGCCATCCCGGATTGCGCCAGCCACTGCTGCCATTTTCCTCCTGGCTCGGCCTGGAAGCCCTTCGTTCTGAAGAGCTCCCGGGCCGCTTGTGAGGCAATCCGGGAGGAAAATGGTGGCAGCAGCAGCAGTGACGACAGCAGGAAAAGCGGTGGTGGCGGCCACAGTAAGGGGGCAAATAATTAAAAAAAACCCATTCAAAGAAAGCCAGACCCCAAAACAACCCCCCCCCCCCAAAATTTGGCACCCCCCCAAAAAAAATCCCGGATTGTGGGTCCCGGATTGGGGCTGATGCAGCTGTGGAATCGCCTTCCAGCCTGAGCTGTCAGGAAGGAGGAAAAGGGTCACCTCAGGCCTCTTGGCTGACAGGTGGAACAATGCGGAGGCTGGAAGGAGCTCTGGAAGGCTGGACAGTGGTGGAGAAGAAAGGAAGAAGAATCGGTGGCACCAACAGAGCAGCAGAAGTCACTGAGTTTGGGGTGGAAATGAGGCAGTTCTGGGAGCAAGAGTAGCTGGGGCAGGGGCATCCGTGGAGTGAGCATCTATCCCTCTGCCAGCGGGGCTCACCATTTAGGGAGCGTGTGTGGATTGGGTGTGAGCAGGTGGCCTCCCAAATGTACGCATGAATGCATGCATGTATGTACACCCAGACGCAGAGACACATGCATGCACGCATGCACGCATGCACGCATGCATGTACGCACAGACACAAGTTACGCCCCCTGAACCGGGCGCCAACTTAGTAATTTTCTGCACACAGAAAGCAGCAACATAAAGAGAAGGGACTGGGAGTAGAGCAGGCTTTGACCTAGTGGTAGCTCATTCTTGGTCATGAAGGTGGACATCAGGGAGATTGAGTGTCCTTGGAGAGCATAAAGAGTTTTATTCCCTTGAGCAAGTTCAATGGACTTCTCCCTTTGACTGTTGCCAGATTTGTGGTGGTAGGATACACAAATGTTTTCCCCAGAATGCCCTGTGAACAGCACGATGGCATCATGTAGCATTATTCCTGTAGACATCTTGGGGAAGAAAGGGAAGTTTCTCCACTGGAAGGGGGAGGGACAACTGCTGCTGTTGTAGTATGCAAATTACCCCCCTGGAATATTTTTATCCCATCAGCCACCCTCCCCTGAACCCCCACCTTTTTTCCCCATCCAAATCCGTCAAGGAATCGCTGAGATACAGCCATTTTAAACAAACGCTTTTAAATTCGGCTCCTTTTTCCGGTTTGCACACACTTTGACAGCTGGCGCGTCAGCCAGAGTCAAAAGTTCACAGGCACGCGCCCGGCACGCGCCCGGCGCGCGCCTCCAGAACCCCAAGAGAAGCAGCCAGCAGCAAAGTTCATTCTGTACCTTTTTAATCCTATCAAACCTCTTGACCTACTAAACCTGTAATCCCTTTTCTGGGCATTCGGCCAACTCAAGGAGGCGGCGCGTGCCGCTTGTTACTCGGCTCGCGTACCTGGCTTTTTGACCGTTTGAACTCTTCTCTCTCCGCTGGTTGACAGAATTAAAGGGCTAGCAACCTAATTCCAGGGAATTGTGGTAATGGGGGATTGCTGGGTTTTCTGAGGTTCTCCTTAAGGTTGTGTTGCCGGACCTTCACCAAGGATCATTGGGGCCACCCCAGGGATGGGTCCCTGCACAGAAGGGACCCTATCCTCCTCGTTCCACTGAAGCTATTCGTGGGTGAAACGGAGAGGCTCCTGGTAGCAGGGCAATAGGTTTGCGGCCATAAACAGCTGGGTTAGAGTCCCAGCACCCTCCCTGGGAAAGTCTGGGAAGTGTGTGGGTGCGCAAGGGTCCCAGTCCCGTCTCCTCCTCTTCGCCAGTAACCAGGGGGGTAAACGAAGGTGACACTAAGGGTGTGCCTCCCGCCAGAATCTGCCCCTGCAGGGAGTAGGGGATGACCATTTTCAAAACACAACTTTGCCTGTCAGCTACGGCTCCCACTCTGTGATGTCTCCACATGGCTGCCTTCTACCCAGGCACCGTTTTGGGGGCAAGGGAAAAAGGGGGATTTCGGGAAACCCAGCAGGAACTCAGATTGCCAAACTTTCCTGAACTTCAAAATCTCTCTCTTGATGCGTGCCTTCTCTCTGTCAATCACTGCCTCCCCCCACATCCTGGAATCATTGTCTCTGCTGCCCTTGTCACTATTATTCAAATGCTTATCTTCCTGCCAGGCTACCACTACCTCACCTCCCAGTGTTCCTGTTTTGCACTGCTACAATTATGCTAACATCTCTCAGCTATCTCTATTGTTCTTGCCTTCCTGGCTACAATTATTTCAAATGCTAATCTAGTCACCTACCTGGCTCGGCCTGATTGACAGGAACAACTCAACTGTATGCTTGGTGCTAGGGGGCAGGGACCTATTGTGTGGCATATTTTGGCTATTTTAATTGGAAACACTGCCTTTTGTGTTAAGCAGGCTTCTCAAAAGGACTCATTCATAAAACTCCGGAAAACCTCGCTTCACCTGAAGTGGGGGACTAATCCTATTACCTCCTGCCACCCAGTACCCCCACCCATCATACAATTGGTTCACAGTTGCACAAAGCACCACACTTTTCATTGGTTCTTTTAATAAAGTTTATCTTTTATTGGTTCAAGGTTTCACAAATGCTGCTGCTGTTCTCATTGGTGCAAAGTTTCAATCCAACTTCCCATTGGCTGTATCAAAGTGTAACTTCTTGGATCCTTCCTCTCATTGGCCCTTCTTTATTATGTACTCTTTCAACAATGTACTCCATGATTTCACCTGTAAAAATGTATGTCTATAAACTTTTGCATTGATTGTATCTGTTACACTTTCTGCCTTGCTGATCATGTCCTTGGCTAGCCTAGTAAAAGATCTTCCTTTTTACAACGTTGGTCTATTTTGAGCTCTATTTTTTGGCGCCTCTGCAAACTGCAGATCTCTTCCCTTTTTCTCTCTCTTTTCCTTTTTGGGTACCCTCTCCGCCCGCGGAGTCAGGTGTCTGCTCAACGAATCAAACGAGCTGAAATCACTAAGCACCTTTGAGTGCTCACAACACTGTCGCCACTAATAAACCTCCTTTTTCAGCCCCATTTTGCTGTGACCCCTGAAATTTGCCCAACACCTCCCAGTTTTACTTCCTGCAATGGGCTGACAAACATGGAGGCCTTTTCAACTGAGACTTGCTAAGGAGTGAAGCTCCTTTAACTCAGTGAGAGTCTAAGAAAACACACATCATAGGCTTGGATTGCACAGCAGCAATGTCTTTGGAAAGATGAGGTGTAAAATGTAAACCTAAACAAGTGTCTGTCCAGATGTCTCAGACTATTTATGGACCTGTGTGTGTGTGTGTGTGTGTGTGTATGTGAGAGAGAGAGAGAGAGAGAGACAGACAGACAGACAGACAGACAGACAGACAGACAGACAGAGACAGACAGACAGACAGACAGACAGACAGACTCATTCATACAAATTCTTTCAAGCGCCCTCAGTCTGGGACTGGGCTGCAAATCTTTCTCTTGTGCCTATCCTGGGCGTGGACGGGTCACTGCCGTGTCACATGGAAGTTGCTTGAGGACTAGTGACTTGGGACTTTCTTTTCATGCCTGCTCTGGTCCTGCAGCTTTTGTTTCCTGGAGATATCAGCTGAAAGAAAGTCATGTTGGCGTCTCTGGCAGAAAGAGGCAGCTTAGAGAGTAGCCAAGTGGAACGTTATAATACTGTATATTTTTATCAGCCCTGCAGTTTTTGCTTGTAACTCTTCTAATGAAAAAGAAAATAGGAGCAAGCTAGTTGGAAAGCAAGAGCTAAGGGTGTTGGCAATCCACATTGGGGGGTGGTGGGGTGGGGGAAAAGATTCGGGGCTTGAGATTGAAAAGCAGCTGGGGTGGGTGTGATTCTCAGTGGCAAAAACAGCTAGCCCTAGAGGGGAAAACGTTAAGCTTAAGTAGCATTTCTCCCTTGTTGCTCCTCTGCTTAAATTCTCAAGCTGCTTTGGGCTTTAAAATTGTTGGAAAGTTACCGGTACACGCAAGTGCATGTAATATCTTTGGGTCGAGTTCTCACAGAGGTGGTATACCTGAGTCTGGGCTGTACCAGTTCAGGGGGGGGGGAAATCACATGATTGAAGGCTCTTCTTCATCACCTGCTCCTCAGATCTCTACCCACAGAACCAGGGCCAGCCCGCCCCAAGGATGTGTTCCAAATGCTGCCCCGCCTTAACCTGGTGATATGTCAGCCTCTGCCCCTCCCACTCCTTGGACTGGAAAAGGAAGAGGGGGATGAAGTGGAAGAAGACGAGCGGAGGAGAGGAGAGGAGAGTGGTGGGCCAGAGCGTCAGAAGGCCTCTCCTCCACATGTCCTCTTTTGCTCTGCCCCTCTTCCTTTTCCAGTCCAGAGAATGGGAGGAGGAGCTTCAGTGGAGGTGAGCGGCCAGACAGAGGTGGGCGCCCCCCCCCACCAATCTGCTAACTGAAGACTTCATCGACCTCATGCGGACACACCAGCTCGGCGCAGAACTTTCCGTCTGCAGTTCTCAGACCACCACACCGTTTGAATGTGAAGAACACATTCAGTCTCCCCCTGCAATGAAGACTGAGGAAACGGATCCGGGAGGCTCCCTGTGCAGAATAGGTGTAACGTGTGCACACTGCCTGCCCGGCGGCCCCACCAGTATCCTTGTGGTGGCATTTTGAACCAATCAACGTTTTCAAACTGCCTTTAAAGGCAGCCCCATGTAGAGCACGTAGAAGTGGCTGAGGGCAGGTCAGCTTTCTTGAGCCTGAGCTGTAGCTGGTGAACAAGCCAAGGCTGGTACTGATGAGACATCCTTGGCTACTGCCTTTGGCCTCCTCCAAGTGCTGGAGCGTATTCTGTGTTGAACAGTCTTTGTACCGCAGCTCTGAAGTGCCCTTCCAACTCAAGGGCTGCACGCTGCGGGAGGTCTTTCAGCACGCCAACCTCCTTTTGCTGTTCTCTGGTGTCATTCATTCCGGCTCGCTTATTCTTCACCACGGGGCTCTTTGCCTCCCGTGGCTTCTTTCTGCTCTTTGACAAAAGTAGAGTCGTCAGATGTACCATAGGGGGAGGGGGTTCTCGGTTGGAAAGTGAAATAGTGGGAAGACTGAAGCTGTTCTGTGGTGCTACTAATGACAAAGTGTGTGTGTGTGTGTGTGTGTGTGTGTGTGTGTGTGTGTGTGTGTGTATTGTGCTTGTGCGTGTACACTAATAACAATACTCTGTGTACACAAAAGTAGAGCAGCCCAACAAATGGATTTTCAGGTTCCTAAACAATGTGCTAAATATACACTTCTTATCTGACTTAAGCTTAGAGAATACACTTCAGAATGGGTTTGTTTGAGTTTTAGGGCAACAGCCTGATTTCTTATTCACTTTGCCCCCTTTCAGCTATAAAGCAGCAGGCCTCAGCTTTATATCAAAAGAGACCCACGGCTGAGGGGAGCTGAAGCTTCTTCCCCCCCTACTGTGCCTTACCTTCCTGCCCCACACCTTGTGGCTCCAGGCCTTTTCTCTCAACCTGGTTCACTTTTGGAGCCAGGATGGGCAAAACGTGCCAGGGGGCCCTTGTGTGAGGAGGGGGGTTCAGCCGGGGGGGGGGGTCACAGTTCAAGAATTGCACTGCACTGCAAAAGATCCCCAGTTTAATCCCTGACACCTCTGTCTGTCTGTGCCTCTGTCTGTTTGTGTTGATATCTGTGCCTCTGTGATCGTGTTTTGGTTCTGCTGCTTCTCTCGGTACCAAATAGCTGCTCTCAATGGTTTCCTTGTTTGTTAATGATTTTACTCATTCACGCATATGTTGTACGTTTATTATGGAACTTTGTAAGCCGCCTTGGGCATGTGCTTCGGCATGGGAAAGGCGGGATATAAATTCGTTAAATAAATAAACAAGCAAGCAAGCAAAATGAGGAAGCTTCTCGCAATGTCACCCCTTTGAGACTTTGAGGCTGAGGCTGTACATGCCCAAGGAAGGCTTCTTCCCAGTTTCCCTCATGCCAATCCAGGTCTGGCCCAAGCTGATGACGTTTGAAGCAATGCCCAAATTTTCCACCCTTTGGGGACGGGGACACACACACACACACACGCACGCACGCACGCACACACAAGCATGAGGACAAGCAACCCCCACAGTACACCCACCATTATTTCCCCCACCATCTCCTCACCACCACTTCAGCTTCTTCAAAGCAGACGGGGTGGGAGGGGCAGGGGAGAGAAAGTGGGTGTCTTTTTCTCCAAGGCTCCTCCCTCCCAAGCAGCCTGTTTTGAAGGAATGGAAGCCGTAGGGTGCAGGAGGAGACACAAGTAGTTGTGGCAGCAATAACGGTAAAGGGGTGCAGGGGACAGGTGCAATCCTGTTTCCTGGAAGGAGAGCGATCACCTTGTCTTGCCCTAGTGTTGCAAGTGCTTCTTCTCCAGAGCTGTGGTGCTGGAAGAGGAGGAGGAAGAGGTAGGGCCATTGCCACCTCCTCCCAGAGGGAAGGAGGAGGGCTGGGGCAGCGGCTGGGTGACGTGGCCAGGCAGGCAGTGGGCCAGTGGAGGTGGCAGGCAAGTGTGGAGTGCCAGGTTGCCACTTCCCAGCCTGCCACTTGAAGACGTCACTTCACCTTATTTCATGGGGGGGGGGGGCTGGAGTGTGACGGGGGTGCAAGAGCCCCCCCCTCCTGATTATTCCCTTTCCTCAGTGTACTGAATGAGTATTGCCTGCAGCATTCAAATCCCCTCTGCTTCCCTGACAGAGGTTTGTTTCCTCTCGTTTCCGTTCCTTTCTGTGTCTGGTTTTGATATTTAAAATGACCATCTGGTTCAACAGCGCATTGACTGAATAATAGATCAAACACCTCTTTGGTGTGTTTCATAAATGATGTGCCTTTTTGCTTGCCTGTTTCAGAAGCATGTTGCGTTTAGAGCTCTGCCACACACACTGTCTCTCCTATATCACGAGCCAATAATTAATTCTCCCCTGCCCTTTCCGGTGTGTGTGTTTTTAAGCCTAAAGACCACATTCCTTGGCAGCTAAAAGTATCAAAGGACTCCATTTAAGACAAGCCGAGACTCCCAAGTCCTTGACAGACAAAACAGGTTCTTTGGTATTGACGTTATTTAATAGCTCTCTGATGCCTGTTCCTCGGCTGGTACAAGCGTAATCTGGCAAGCTGCACGTTCAGGCCTGGCAGCTGTATCGGGTTGGTGTGGAACTCAAAAAAACTAGCCAAAAAATGCTGGTTAAGCTACCGGGCTGTATGAGCCAGCTCTATAGATTTTTGCTTCTATCAGACTCCAACTCTGCTGTTACATACAGTGTTGTTAAATTCTTTGCGGCTGCAATAAGTATCCGAAGAAAGATGGTAAATTGTGGACTTTCTAACTTGGTATAGGAGACCTCTGATGGGATGTGTATTTAATTTATAGTTTGTTATGATATAGTTGACTCTTATTTCTGTTCATTTTTATTATTAGTATAGATTATAGAATTATAGATACTGTATATTTAACATTCTAATTCAGAGCAAACTTTTTATCTTAGATTTTATTGCATTAAGTATGGGTTGATTGGTGGCCTCTCTCTCTCTCTCTCTCTCTCTCTCTCTCTCTCTCTCTCTCTCTCTCGTGTGTGTGTGTGTGTGTGTGTGTGTGTGTGTGTGTGTGTGTGTTTTATTTTAATTTCTTGTCTTAATTGATGTTCATGATGTTTCGTCTGTGTCTGTGTCTGTGTCTGTGACTGCAATAAAGAGTATGTATGTATGTATGTATGTATGTATGTATGTATGTATGTATGTATGTATGTACAGTGTGTGTGTGTGTGTGTGTGTGTGTGTGTGTGTGTGTGTGTATGTATGTATGTATGTATGTATGTATGTAGCCAAAAAACAAAGATGCAACCCCTGCAAATAAACCCACACCTCAGATGCATAGACCAAGCTCCTGTTATAAAGTGCTTAACAAGGCACTAACGTGTTGTATCCTGGCACAGTGAATTACACCATAAGTAGAACCAGACTTCAGACTCCCTCCTCCCTCTTTTCCCTTGAACGAGGAGAAAACTCTGCTGCAGGCTTGTGTTAAGAGCCCTATCAGGGTGCTGTTTACAACCAAGTTAATACATCTAAGCTGCAACCCTGTGCACACTGATTTGGGAGTAAGACCCATTGAACTAAATGGGACTTCCTTCTGAGTAAACATGCGTAGGATTGCACTACAGTTACCAACCACTTTATGGAGCACGCAGGCGTTCTTTTATGTTAAGGAAGCGTTCAAGCAGTGATTTGGCCCCACATGCTGTCCGAAGCCATCAGGGCCAATGACCTCCATCCACCCCTTCATTCTGCATAATGTGTAGATTTGCACCTAGAGTTCACCTTGCTGGGGGATCTTTATTGCTACATTGGCGGAGAAGATGAGCTTTTGCAACAGAGACGAATCTTCTTCTTTTCTGTCCTCAAGCCCAGTTGCCTAGCAATCGGAGACGATGGTGAACCCAAAATGTATGAAAATATAATTCACTTTGCAAAGAAGGCAGCTCTTTATAATTTCAAAAGAGGCTGCCGCAATCATACATAACTTCACAGAGGAGAATTTCGGCAGACGTGTCTCAGAAAATTATTCCGATGTTTTCTTTTTCTTGGATGAGCACTGTAAGATTGATGGAAGTACACTGGTGCAAAATTGAGTTAGCATCCTTGATATCAATCATTTCCGTCCCCACTTCAGAACACACAATCTCTCTAACTAGAGCAAAATTACGGCGGAGACCTCCTCTCCCTCTCTTCCCTTCCCTTTTCAGTATTGGTTTGTTTTACTGGGGCAATATTATGAAATCAAACCTAGGATTAAAGTTTTACAGCTTGCAACTGAGACAAATTCCTCTCTCTTTTGGTGTACATGGATATAACATTATAACAGGAGTCATGGCTGATTGTCTCTTGTGCAGTGAGCTTGGCTTCATTCTGCCGTCGCCATGTAAACGTGGTGACAGTCAAACCAGCTGTGGCATTAAACACATCATGAGTACATCCATTGGCCCCAATAGAAGATTCTATCTCAGGGGTTCTCAACCAGTGGTACTAGTACCACCGATGGTACTTCGGCCGACTGCTGGTGGTACTCGGACTTCTGCACCACCGGAACCCCACTCCGACGCAATGCTTTCGACGGCATGTTTTTGCTCCCGAGGGGCTCCTGCCTTTGGCCAATCCTCCCGGGAATTCTGAGAAGGGCCCTCCCACCTGCCCAGAGCCTCCTACCCACGTTTTCTGTCCTCCAAAAACCTGAAAACCCAGAAGTATCTGGAGCTTCCAGTGGTACACAGCAGGAGAGTGGCACCAGAGGTGGTACTCGGCTGGGAAGAGGTTGAGAATCCCTGTTCTATCTTTTAGCTATAACTAGGGGCAGGAGAAAATGGTGATGATGAAATAGAAACACATAACACCACTTTCTGCTAAAAAAAAAATCTGTGAAAATAAAATAAGGGGCAGGAGGTGGGGTCCTGAGGTTGAATGTCTGAAGACTGCCAGAGCCAGGATGGTGTAGTGGTTTGGGAGTCAGACTTAAACCTGGAAGATCCAGGTTCAAATCCCCGCTCAGCCACGAAGCTTCCTGGGTGACCTTGGGCCAGTCACTATCTCTCAGCCCCACGTACCTCACAGGGTTGTTGTGAGGACAAAAAGGAGGGGAGGAAATATGTACACCACTCTGAGCTCCTTGGAGGAAGGGTGGTATAAAAAAATGTGGAAAAAATGTGAAAAATAAGCAAGAGCAGCCCGTTCGTGTTGGAAGGGGAAATCACTGAGATTACTGATAAGCTGCTACGGGCCTTGGTGGCAGAGAGGCATCGCTGTTGCGCTCCGTGGTGAGACTAAGAACTGGAATGCGGAGAATGTGAGTGACAGAATAACTGTCAAAATATGTTTTTCTGGCGTCCTGTGGAGAGCTCGAGGCTCGTATTCGGTAGCTAAGTGAAGATGTCTACACCGTGGAAGAACCATCTGGAATGGTAGGGTTGTGTGTGTGTGTGTGTGTGTAAAACCATGTAATTTTGCATCATTCTTCATCTGCTGACACAGTACAACCTATACCACCTACCTAGTGCACTTTTAAAGTGGTTATTATAATTATTATTAACAGTATTTATTATTAACAGTATTTATATACCGCTTTCCAACAAAAAGTTCACAAAGCGGTTTACAGACAAAATCAAATGATTAAATGGCTCCCTGTCCCCAAAGGGTTCACAATCTAAAAATGGATAAATTGATTAAAAATGGGAAACATTTGGAATAAAAACTATTTTGCTATTTCATTTTGGTTAAACACTAAAATCTGCAAAAAATAAAACCATTTTCTCCAACCTCTAGCTATAACAGATTTGGGGGGATGGGGTGGGAGGCATTTTAGTTGGGACTGCAATGCAAGTCCTGCAATGCTGAATCGGTTCAGACCCATGGCTGCTATTTAAATTAATAAGAAAAGATGGACACATATCAATGAAACTTTTGGTATCTGGCTTGACCCTCAGAAGTACGTACCTGTACTGATAAATCAAAACCTAGTTAAGGCATCTGTGTTGCCCTTCTCTTTATACTTCGTGGGGCTTTCCATTAAAAAAATGTAAGCATGTACATTTTCTAATTTATACATTTGTTCACCACCCTCTTTTAAAAAGCACAATCGATTTTAAAACTGTTCTGAAGAGGGGGGGGGATTCACGATGTCCCTGGCACAAGTCAATCTGCACTGTGCACATCTGGTTTCTGCTGCAAAGTCTTAGGACTATTTTTCCCCCTGTTCCTAACCCTGGTAGAAAAATGGTTGATTTGAACATAACACAGTGAATGCATTTCCAGAGCAACCCCACCACTCAGATAATGCTATGTTGATGTGCACCCATCAGAACCCAATCCTCTCCACTCCTTCCTCTCTGCCCGCTGATGCAGTCACGCCAAAAAAGTGCATGCTGTATCCACTGAGGCAAGGCCGGCGGATTCAGAGGGGAAAGGGGAATTATTTCCCCTTACCCTTTTGTAAGCCTCCTGTTTGCCAATGGGTCTTCACAGACCTGCACCAGCTCTTTAGTTGACACACGTCCGAGAAGAAAGGGGCGTGGAGGATGTTAAAAGCATATGACTTATTCCATTGCTACCAGATCCACCCCCTCCTACAATCTTCCCTCCGTTTCACCCCAGCCATTGAAAGGTATTGCTTTGGAGCCATAAACCCAAAGGTCCTTCTATCCAGGAGCTGCTCCTGTATTCCCTGGGAGATGGATCTGCAACGTAGCATGTGCCAACGCAAGTGATAGGCCCAATTATGTCTTTTTTTAATACGACAAACCTGTTCCTCTAGTTAACTTGAAAATGATATGGCCTTAATCCCATCTCCTCATTCTGTCTAAATTGAGTTCACGCAAGGAGCCAAAGAATGAAATAAAAGCCTTCCGTTAATGACAAAAAAAAAAAAAAAACCTTCTGACTTCCAATTTAAATGTGGAAATGGCCAATTTGCAGCCATTGGCTGTTGAATCCACCATCTCCTTTAACCTAAATAGCTTTTCCTCCCTTGACTGTTCGTACGCCCTCTGATATATTTGGAGAGGCATGTGAAGTGTGCTAGAAAGGAAGGTGGGGGCAGACGGCGCAGGTTCTGAAGCCCCCAGCTTGTATGTGCAGCATAGGACGGGACCACATTGCTGCACGCCCCTTGTGAACAGAATGCCAAACACCCTCGAATAGGGGGCTCATGACAATAGGTGGCAAGGGTCTCAGTCTCACACACAGAAATTCAGCAGATGACGGGCATGGAGAGAAAACCATTGCCAACGCATCATCTTTTCCGTTGTGTCAGGCTACTATGAAAGACATAGAAGCGGGAGTGTAACAAGCTCCTGTGCTGTCGTGGACACAGGAGCTTGCTGTGCCCCGGAAGTGACGTCACATGATGTCACTTCCAGGTTCAGGCACTATTGGCAGCCCTTGAGTTCTGAATGCAAGGGCTGCCAATTGCTGGTTGCCTCCATGTGCCGTTCCTTCTCTGCATGATCATGCAGAGAAGGGGTGGGTGCGTGGAGACAGGAAGACTCAGCAGCCGTCGTGTTCCGAATGCGAGAGCTGCCACTTGCCGGCTGCCTCCACGCACCCGCCCCTTCTCTGCATGATTGTGAGGATTGTGAGAGCAGCAGGAGAAGGCAGCAGACAAATGGCTGCCCTGGTGTTCGGCTCGGAGCATTCAAAGCCAAAGCGAGGGCAGCCATTCAGCGGTGGAGTCTGGGGGTTGAGCCCCTCCTGGCGCTACGTCCGGATCAGCTGCCCCTCAGGCTCCACCCTTGTTATGTCCCTGCACGGGAGAACAGTCAGAAGAAGTGGCAAACCCTGTTGAGAGAATCCCATGTGAACTCTTTTCGAAGTGGTGCATTTGCAATGATACTCAAGGCTGCCAACTTTTCAACTGGACCTGCTCCCATGCCTTTTGCAGTAACCTTGTGTGATCAAGAAGCAAAATGCAGGGAGGGTTCCTGTAACTCTAAAAGTTATGTAAAAGGAGCGTTTCAGCAGGTATTACTTGGCATGAAGAGAAAAGCTTCACTTATTTATTTAAGCATGTATTTAATTATAAAGCACCCAAATTAAAAGTGGCTGTACATTCTAACCAGCAAAGTAATTTTCTTTTGTTAAAAATGCATAGGGTTGCACTTTGTAGTTTAAGTGGTCAGTGGTCAGTGGTCAGCACATGGATCTTTAAATCTCCTGTTAAAAAGGGGGAGCATATTTCTTCTTCTCCTGACTGTTCCTGCCCCACTCTTACGGTCCACGCCCATTGCCGATGCGCTCCGCAATGACCACGCAAGACAGGGATATAGGGAAAAACTGGCCACTTTTACTAGAGTAATTACAGGAAGAAGGATCTGCAGCAGGAGAGGAATTTGCAACCTCAGCTTTAGTGCGGGTAACTGATTCAGGTGGACGGCAGCTGAGAGCCCAATTCCCCAGGCTGGGTGTTGCCATCCCGACTCCAAGCTGCGCCCCTTGAAGGCAGCACACGCTCATCACCCTCAACCCCTGCAGAAGCCTGCCCCAGGCTGGGCAGCCTTTGAGGTGGTCCCCGTGACCCAGCCGGAGGGTTTGCCCCCCAGCCCCTCAAGCTGGCAAGCCACTGAGGGGCAGTACCAGGCTATCCCCCTGGCTTTGCTTACCTCAGGGTGCACACCGAATGCCCTACTCCAGCTTTCCTGGTCTGAACTAACCTGATCACATGCGGATCAGACTGCCGGGCAGCTCTTGAACACTGGTGGAATGCTGCCTGAGCCCCGCCCCCTGCCAGTGAGTCAACCAATGGGGCAAAAGCCCCACAAATTCCCGCGGGATGGGAAGGCCAGGCAATTGACTCGTGCGTCACTGGCGGTGCATGGATTGGGGGAAGAGAAGGGGGGGTGAGACAATAGCATATGGCTTGTTTAACACCCACTGAGCAGCAGTCCAAGGTTCACACTTCTGTTGTTTATTAGGGTTGGGAGGTGCCTAGTATAGTTTTCAAGCTGGTGTTGGTATTCCTTACCTTGCCTGTTCCATGTTATAATATTCGCACAACACCTCTTTCCCTGGCTGCTCGTCTTGTTACTTCCCACAGGCCGTCTCCCCATGCTAAGCTCACTCATCCGTGTCCAATTGTACATAGAGATACATGCTGCCAACCCTCCTCTTTACGGAGCAAATGATCAGCCTGCCTCCTGTTACACAATTAACAGCAACTCAATTTTTCCGTTGACTGCCGCTGGGCTTCTAGTGGGGTCCACACAGTTAGGAAACTGATCATTTAGTTATTGAATTTCTTAATGGCAATTAGAGCCAGCTGAATTGATCATTAGGAATAATTTATTCCAGGAATTTAACTCATCTTCCACATTAATGAGCAAGCCATAATGGATCAATTCCAACATCAGCAATAGATCCTTGATTTCACTGTGCAACGCTTAGTATATTTTAAAGGGCGATGATCACCTGCTTGGCAAGCAAATCACCTGATGTTTGATTGTGTGCTATTTCCCCCCAACATTTTCTTTTTCACAAACTGTAGCGATGATGGTGAATCATACTGAGCTTGGGAGGTTAGGGGTAGGATTACCATATTTTCCCGGATCCAAACCAGGAACCCCCACCGGAATAATGAATTAATAATGTGGGTGCAAAGCGAAGGACGTCCTATTTATTTATTGCCACGGAAATGGCCATTTTTGCCACCGCTGCCACTTACCTTGCTGTTGCCGCTGCCACCGCCGCCATTCTGGAGTGTGGCCGGTTTCTCCATCTGTTCGAGCCGAGTGCTGAAGTCCCTCTCTCTTTCTCGACCCCAACGCGCCTTTCCAAGCCTGTGGCACTAGAGGAGGTCTCTGCACCCCACTGCGCCTTATTCTTCTTGAGCTGTCACTGTGCTTTAAATATTTTCATTACCTTAGATTTATTTATTTATTTAAGTGGCACGCTCAAGATTATCTACGTAAAATGTGGCACATGGCAATTGCCACGGGTTGGCCACCACTGCCTTAGAGCATGACCTTCCCTTCCCTTGTTGCGGATCACACTGGAATGCTGTAGAAAATGACTGTTCACTTTCTGCCCCATGTGGCAATGTTGGACTTCTTTAAAAAAAAAAAAAAGCGGCGGCAGGGTGTGTGGTCTTGTGATGAATACCGTATATGAACATTCATCCCTATAAGGGAGAAAGGCAGCCAGCAGCTTGTGCTTCCTTGTGTGTTTGCCTAGGATCCTTCTCATTTTCTCCGCTTATCCAGGGGAGCTTTCCGAATTCTCAGTAGACAGAGTTTCATTACAGGAGGCCACTTTTCATGCAGCAAATATCAGCAAACTGGGCTGCACAGCATGCATGTTTCCTAGCCCAGGAAACAAAGACCTTTAACAACCAGAAGGGGCTATTTCTGATCAACATAAATCCAGGCTATGAGAGCCCAACGATCACCTGTTGCCCTCCATGTGGTGCACTCAGGTGATTGCACGGGAGGGGGGGCAAACTTGCTTTATGGAAGAGCCACATATGATAAATTTCAGATGTTTGAGAGCTGCAAGAGAGACGTTTGAGAGCCACAATATTTAAGGAAGCATTTAAATTCTTAAATATATTTACTCACCATGAACATTAAACTTATGCTTTAATCCAGTGAACGTTCAGTTGATACCTGGTAAATAATTATAAAACTTGAAAATTTCTTATTGGCTTTTTATATTAATTGTGATGCAAAAAGGAGCTCAGCCAACATTTCCGAGAGCCACACATTATATGTCAAAGAGCCGCATTTGGCTCAGGAGCCACAGTTTGGCCACCCCAAAGTAGTACAAGCCTACAAGTGATTCAGTGCAGAAAGCAAGACACTAGCAACTTCATTTACTGAATCTTGTGGTCACAGAACTTTCCATAAGGTGGAGGCTGGCTTAGGAGAAATCCACTGGATGTCTTGTGGAAAGTTACGTGACTGCTGTCACATTCAGCAGAGGAGTGTTGGCCATGTCCTGCTTTCAACAATGAATGGCTTTCACTCATCCTGGGCGAATCCTGTATTTCCAAAAGGGGGTTGGACAGATTCATGGAGGAAAAGACCATCACAGGTTACAAGCCATAAGCAACCTCCTGGTTTTAGAAGTGGGTTTTCTCTGTGCCAGGTGCAAGGGAGTGGCAGCAGGAAACAGGTTATCTTGTTGGCTGTGTGCTCCCTGAGGCATCTGGTGGGGCTACTGTGAGATACAGGAAGCTGGACTAGATGGGCTTTTGGCCTGATCCAGCAGGGCTCTTCTTATGTTCTTATGTTCATTGCTTTCAGTAGCTTGAACATACTATGCAGAGAGACACCTTGCTTTGCTAGGTTGTCTTATACACATTTTTGTCGCCAGTTGACATTTCATGTCCAATTCATCAGAGACTTCCCAAAAAGGAGGCACAGCCAAGGATCTTGTGTTATAGTAATTAAATCAATCCCGTCTTAGAACAGCAAGTAATTGCCTCTCTGTCTTGATGGTCTAAAAGTGACATTTTGGGTTCCTATTGTTAAAGGCCATTAGAGGGAGAGTATAGGAAACCACAAATCAGATTTTAAAGACAAACACCTGGTGCTGTTCTTTTAAATAGCTTGCTTTGAATAATAATTCACAAAGTCATCTTTCATTACTTCCAGAAATGAAAGTAGGCCAAGTATGGAAGGAGCTTGTCTTCAACACTGCACGTTTTAATTGGTAGATTCATCAATTTAAGGCTTAATGGAGTCATCAGCAAATCTTCATTGATGGGGCTGCATTATTGGCCTGGGAAGCGTCAGGGAGGCGATTCACAACACTAAACAATTTCCTAAGAACTGGGGATCAAAGGTGGTACGATGGGAACTGCAGCATTGTAGTTCTGTCTTTTAAGAAAAATTAAAAATAACAGCCACAAAAGATCCAATGAAGGTTGCTTTCATCACCTTGAATGGCTCCGAAGGCGAGGGAGCAGGGCCGCTTCGTGCACCAGTGTAACAGAGGGTCGAACCGTGGCGGAACTTAGAGCTCCGCCCCCCTGCAGCGACGCCAATGACCTCTGCACGTGCAACCTGAGGTGGAGCAGTACAGAAAACGTTTGACCACTCAGTTCTACCAATTGCGTAAGACGTCAAGGATCCTGTGAATCTTGTGATTTTGACATCGCAGAAAGTCTGCAGACTTTTGTGCCGGGTCTGTGGTCCTTCCATTGGGAAGCCAGAATCTAATTGGCTACATTTGGGGCAATTTTTTCCTTAGGTTCGGTAGCTTTCCATCCTCTCTCCCAAAGTGCAAAATGGCTATCGATGGGGGATTATTTTCACTGAATTTGGGCTATTAAGTATCACATAATCCTCGAATGAGGTATCCATCTGATGCGCTGCACTCTAGGGTCATTTAATAGACATCCAAGACAAAAAAAGAAAGAAACTAATCTCAGCCCTCCGCGATGTTCCTGTGACAGTTTTGAGTCATTAGTTTCAGGGTTTGCTAGAGGCTGGGAGATTTACCAAGCCGTCCCCCAGGGACCAATCCATCCTTTTGCACAAGTTTAATTTTGTATTGCTAACAGAGTTCTGATGACGAGGAGAATCTTTCCCGGCTGAAACTCAATTGGTTTTGATCAACACACATGAGGATTCTAGATGGCATTTCTTCATTGCCTCTCCCTCATAATTGACTAGAGAGGAGTTTTGCTGATTTTTCAAGTAGGCAAAAAGAAGAAATAAAAAAGACAGTTATGTGAGAAGTTAGGAAGCCAAGCATTTGGCAGGGATTTAACTTCTCCCGGTGGGTTCTTGTCTCAAGCTCTAATGAACTACCTACATGCCAACTCTGATGCCCTGGGTGCAAAAGAAAAATGTGAATAACAACTAGTAAATAAATTGTTTTCTACAACAGCTTTCCAGGCTGCCTCTTTCAAAATAGGAAAGGGCATGAGGCGCAGCTGTAAAGGCATGTTGCAAAGCTGGATTTTTCAAATTTTCAATTTGCAATGAAACAGGCACCTTCACACAACAGGATCCTCATAATTAAGCTGTTCAGGGTAGCATTAACCATTGACAACTCTGCTCACAAAGTGTACCATTTGACAGAAGGCAAATATTGCCATTGCTTTCTGGGACAGTTGTGTGCTTGTCAAATAACTAAAAGCCCAAATCCTATCCCCCGCCAGCCCAGAGCACATAGCGCCACTGACGGAGCGGGCGCTGCATGCTATGGTGGGGAGGGGCAACCAGGCGGCCCAGGAGAGGTAAATAAAAACCTAGAGGTTAAAATCTTTAGGGGGAGTAGGTCTCCTTGGACCCATGCCAGCCAGAGGCGTTCTTACGGTGGGGGCAATACTGTAAGTTCTGCACCGTCCTAGTCCCCGTTTACAACCCGGAATGAGGAGGCCCCGCCCCCTCGCCATCAGAGCTATTCCATGCAGCGAAGGCAATGGGCAAGAGACTCCCTGCCCGTTGTCTTCGCCACACGGAATGGCTCCGATGGTGAGGGGGCGGGGCCTCCTCGTTCCGGGTTGTAAACGGGGACTAGGACAGCACGGAACTTACAGTATTGTCTGAGCTGAGCTGAGTCTGAGCACCGTAAGAATGCCTCTGGTGCCAGCTATTTAGCTGGCGTACGTCTGAAGAGATTCAGGGGCCGTGTCAGGCTGGGAAAAGGGGGATGGGATCTGAGCATGTGCCACTGCTGCCGAGATCCTTCCATTCCTGCCCCCTCTCCCCTCAACCAGGCCTGGTCCCTGCCCTTGATCCTCCCCTGAACGCCCCTGCTGCCCCCTCGCCTGCTCCGGTGGGTGATCTGTGGCCCGCAGGCGGCAGAATGGCAGCGAGGCCAGGGCAAAGGTGTATCATGCCCATAGCCTGGATTGGGCCTTCGGAGTTTTGTGTTGTCTTACTGACCATAGCCTGTGCCATCAGAGGCAGACAGGCCTATTCCCTATTGTGGCTTATGCCACAACCAGTCTGTTGCCCTTTACGGTGCCCTGGGTATGTTTGCTGTTCGTGTTTTGAGGGGCTGGACTATGCATTGTATTAAACATATTGATTGGATCTCCATATTCTTAAACTGAAATAGCAATGGGGGGGGGGAGGGAAGGTGATCAGGCAGGGAAGGGATGTTCAATCCTTTCATGCTATGCTGTGGTCTCGGAAGCAGCCCTCCCCCAGTGCCAATCAGAAGTTTCCTCCCAGAGCTAAGAGTAGCTTTGAGGAGGGGTATTTTCACCAGTACTATGGTGTGGCAGGAAAGAGTTAAACGCCCCCTTCCCTGCATAGTACAATCCTCCTGATCAGACTCTCTGCTGACTTGTTTTCCAGACCCCTGATCTTCCTTATTGCCCTTCTCTGAACCTGCTCCAGTTTGGCTGTATCCTTCTTAAAGTGTTCCACCCAGGACACACTTCTCTAGATGAGGTCTGAGCAGCATAAAGTAGAAGCACCACTTTTTGTGACTTGGAATCCTTATCCCTGGAATCTAGTTTTCTGCATGCAGGGTTCCCACCTAAGTGAGAACCAAGCCAAAGTCTGACAGGATTCCCTCAACTGTCCATCAGCAAACCATTCTGGTGACTTGTCATGACACAGATCATTCCTCCGATGACAGACACCCTCCAAATTTGGCACAGAATAAGAACAAAAGACAGACTGGTAAATACATTTTAAACACCATGTGCCTTCCTGGCTTGTTCTGAGGAAGACGGATGGCAGGCCTCTCCTCCTTTTCTCCCCCAGGTCGTCTGAAGCTTTTGATTTGATGGATAAAATGCCCAGGGAGTCCTGGACCAAAATTTGCTGAGAGAACATTTCTTGGCCAGCGAAATGTAATCTGCAGTGTTTAGGTTCTCAGTGTCTCAGCTCTCCTCCGTTGCAAGAGCACAGTAATTGTCCAAATAAATCACAGAGACCTGTTCATGATCTGGTGCGAAGTCTTAGCTGCCATCGAGTGCAGCCTGTTGGATGGGACTAGCCTGGCCCTGTGGTTTGTTGGAGCACCCAGGGTATCTATTCAGTTTCAGCATATTCTTCTTATGACCCAATACTACCCCCCCCCCCCGCTACCAGAACTAGTGTTCCAGCAGCAGGGCATGCTTTATGGCCGTCGCAAATGGTCTTCTGAAAGCGCATGGAGCTGTGCGCTTCCAAAGGCCAGCGGTGAGGCTGGAGCTGCCCTGCACATGGCGGTGGGACATGGAGCACCCGCTGACTCGGGTAAGTTGGAGGGGGAGGCGGAATGGGGCAGGGGGAAGGTGGAACGGGGCGGAATGGGGGAAGACAGGGGACGTGACCGAGGCAGGAGGGAGTGGCACCCAGCATGGGTGACTTGTGCCAGGAGGCTATCCCCTCCGATAACAGCCGGGATGCCCCCTTCCTCTCCTTGGACTTGCACCAGCTAAGGAACTGGAACTGAATTTGCGATGGCCATAAAACAAAAATATTTTCCTTTACCTCTCCCAAGCCTCCCGGTCTGCCCCCCCCCCCAGGATGCCACACAAGCCTTAGCGGAGGGGGGGGAAGAATAGTATTGGGCTATTAGATTTATCTGTTCCACATGCATGCGCAGATTTATCTGTTCCACACACGCACACCTATACATTGAAGAATTATTTTGTAGGGATGTTTAGAGACTAAAGGTAAAGGCAAATGTTTGCAAAGGATCTATTTTCAGATGTATATACGAATAACCATTACAGACCCTCCTTGGCCCGCACCATCTCTTTCAAACATTTAGAAGAAGCAACGCACGATGAACTGTCCTTGTCATACTAAGATTTCAGTGCTTGATCTGCTGCTCTTCTCTAGGTATCAGTCCAGATGCTACAGAACTCTTTGCAAGTCACCAGTTAAGAGAATTGATGCATCTTGGCAATCTCGCAACGCTCCAATTTGCAAAAGCACAATCCACACACAACCCCGGGGCATAAGCAGCCCTAGAAGGCAGAAGAACCCTGAAGAATTAACAGGACATTTGCAAGTAAGTAAGTAAGTGCCAACTCAAATGAGTAAAATGGTTGTACTGCAAATTTTAACTTCCTAACTTTTATCTGACTTGAGCCAAACTACTCAGGCTTTCAAAGCAACTCTTTCCCAAGAATATCCTTCCAGGAATATCTCTCTGGGTTGTCCCAGAAATAAAACTAGCATGATGTGCAGAAATGAAACCAGAAACGCATTTACAGCGCAATCCTACGTAAGTATCCGGCGTGCGGCCATGGGCCACCCGCCGGATCCTATGTCAGTTCTGGGCTGCTCTGAAGTGGCTCGGAGGTCTACTCGGGGAAAGGGGACGTGTAAACCGGGGAAGGGCCAATGGGCCTCCTTGGATTTCCACCAGCTGGTGGAAGTAAGAGGAGGCCATGGCCAAGCCGGCCTGGCGGGAGACGGGGATATAGCGGACGGCATCCCCGCCCCCCCAGGCTAGCTCGGCCAATGGCCCCCCCTCACCCATGATGCTGCCGGGGGATTTCTTACAGCGGGGGATTTCTTACGGCGGCAGCATGAACATCCCGGCGGTGGAGTGAGGGCGGGTGGCCTTGTGCAGGCCGCCCTTACTCCCAAGTCGTCGTAAATGTGCCGTTTACGACGGCTTCCGGCAGCGGAATGCCCATTCTGCCACTGGTTTTTCCTGCAGGATTGCGCTGTAAAACAGGGAAAGCCCTTTTGAGAACATGCAACTACAGAAGTCTTCCTCCCACACCCTTTTTTAAACTTAAAGGGCTACACACCATGGTTACAGTGGAACAACTTATAAGGTTTGATGTTTTGTTTTCCATCATATAAGTGTCCTTCCACTTCCGTCCACTTTTTGCCTGTACAGGATATTTCTTTCTTTTGCAGAAAAGTCAAATACTGGTGTTTTAGCAATGATAGCAAAATCCTCCACTTGTTTACTCAGAATTAAGGCCCGCTGAATTCAATAAAATAAGGTTTCCTCCCATAGAACTGCCAACGTTTTACTGGCCTTTGCTCCTTTGAACACCTGTTTGATATGCAGATAGTGATGCTAATCTCCATGTTGTGCGAAACTTCATCTGTCAATTTGTGCAGGTGGTCAGGCTGATATTCTCACACCAGGCCTGTTTTTTCCTACTCAGTAGGCAATCCTACCCACTAATACGTTTATATAGCACTGTGGCATTAATGTTTTCTTCAGAGACTAGGGCTGCAATTTCATGTACTCTTACTTAGGAGTAGACCTCATTGCATATGATACGGTAGAACTTACTTTTGATTAAAAAATGAGTAAAAGTGAACTGTACGGTTGCAATCCTGTGCACAAAGAGGAAACCTGTTGTCCTAAGGGGACTTACTTCTGAGTAAACATGCATAGAATTGAGTTTCACAGCTGCAAGCCTACATGCATTTGACTTCAATGGGGTTTACTTCTGAGTAAATTGGGATTAGACTATTAAGCTATGACCCTAAAGTCCCAATGAAATCAGTGCCGTTATGTCTAGAGAAGAAAGCATGCACCAGATTCTTCAGCCAGAAAATATTTATTGTAACACGAATTTTCATAGGCAGCAGCTAACTTCCATCTCAAAGGCATAAAATGAACAGAGATGGTAGTGAGTACATACACACAGACCCAAGTATATAATTAGACCTACACTTGGGGGAAGATTCAAGCTGTTTGATCTTCACTTAGGGAAAATCACTGCAGCAAAGGTTAAGATCTCCTGGCGTGGTGGAAATTATCCACCCATAACACTGGGGATTTTGACCATTACGGAAACGAGAATGTTCGAGTATGCTTTAACCCACATGCATCTTTAATGGTGAGAGAAAGAACAGATATTAGTATTGTAAATTTGCCTCTTCATTTTTAGAATCACACCAGACAGTCTCACTGATCATTAAAGTTTGCTGCTTCCAGGGAAGCAAAAAGTGGAAGAGAAGCCTCGGAGAATTAGAAATAATTAATTACAGCAAATTACAATTTTCATCAGCACTTTTTAGTAAGTCATATAAATGTAATAGCCTGACGAATGTCTTTACATGAGCTGCTCTCTCTTGGTCTGTTTGGGCAGCTGACCAGCATTCAGAGCCCACTTTAGCGGCTCGATTCCTACTGATTGATACAGGATTATAGCTGCACTGAATATTTGCTCAATTCAATTTGGAGGGAAAATAAGTAAAAGTAAAGGGGCCTCTCTGAACCCCTCTTGTAAACCTTATTTGTTGCTTGTTCATTCCCTGATCAGCTGGTGCCAGTTTTATTTAACTGGCTGGTCTCTTCCCAGGAATAGTGGTCTGAGCCAATCAGGAATCACGGTACTGTGAAAAGTACGGTATATGGTGATGTTAACAGTGACGGAGAGAAGAACCTCCCCAGGCAGACTCAGAAGTGGACATAGTCAAACTGAACTATTTTCTAGAAGTTTTTAAAAGTGCATAAGTCTTTTCAGCAATGCAGTGAAGCAGGAGAGCAGAACACGAAGGAGAGTTTACTCCAGGTCACAGAGGAATTAACAGCTTCTGCATCTAATTAACAATCAGCGGTTCTCGCGCTGGTTCACATGCTTTCAATGAATGCTTCTATATCTGCAGAGACTTCTAGGGCAAGGTTATGGACACCTTCCAGCTTGTAGCTGGGTTCTCTTTTTGCTTTCGAAGAAGCCCCTAATGCCTGGGGAGAAACATCAAGCACAGAAGACTTTAAAGATTTCAGCGTTGCCAGCTTTGGATAATCCGTCCTGCTTGCCCGCTCCACGTCGCGGTAGAATCAGGAAGTTGAATTTCAACTGACAACTGTAAGATCGATCTTTATTTCTTCAATTTTAAGACCTGAAATCACATGGCTGAAAATACCTTAAATATTGTAACCTTGAGCATAACAACTGGCCATGAAAACCTGCATGTATACCTATTTTCTAAAAATTCAAAAATCGCACCCTGTTAGCAGGATTCCTTCCTCAGGGTGAGCCTGCAAGTCCCCTCAGCTCATTTATTTATTTTATTTTTATTTATTTTTATACCACCCTTCCTCCAAGGAGCTCAGATTGGTGTACATATTTCCTCCCCTCCCTTTTGTCCTCACAACAACCCTGTGAGGTAGATGGGGCTGAGAGATAGTGACTGGCCCAAGGTCACCCAGGAAGCTTCGTGGCTGAGCGGGGATTTGAACCTGGATCTTCCAGGTCTAAGTCCGACTCCCAAACCACTACACCACATCCACCCAATTTTCTCTTCCCCTCCCTCCAAACCCTCTCCCCCCTCCACTTGCCTTCCTTGAGGCTCCAGCAATGTCAGCAATAGAACAGAGAAAGGTCTCTCTCAACCCGTCACCCTAACTCTTGGCATGCTGCGATAGCTGTTTTCCAGGCACAGGGAGCACTAAGGAATGGAAAACAGGCAGCTAGAAAGAAGGTGCTACTCTGGCTCAGGTTTTAACCCAAGCCAGAGAAGGATTTGAGGGTCACTATATTGGGAAAAGCATTAAGTGCATCAACACCCATATTTCCAATCCCAGAAACATGAAATTCGGCACCATCATTGATCATGATTCCATGCAGCCAATTAGCTGTGGCTATGTGATGATGTCACTGAGAGCCAATTAAGCCAGTTTCAAGCGAGGGCAATGTTTCTTGTATCACATAGTTGTCACTCTGAAACACGAACATTTTTATCCATTTTCAGTGCCATTTTAACTGAGAAAAAGTTTAAAAAAGGGAGGGTGCTTTCCTAAAAGCACCCTCCCTTTTGGTTCAGTTTTATAAAAGATGCATTGCTGCAACAAAAGATAACTGGGTAGACTTTTTAATGAATGCTTATAAATCAAGAAAACTGATGATACCTCATATATGCTTACTGTTACTGTTGAATACTAGTTTGCTTGTATTCTCATATCATTTGATTTAATGTACATAGCAATCATTGCAGTCAATCCACACCCAGAACAAATCATGCTTTTTTTCCTTGTTCCAAAGAATTACACAAAAATAGAATGATTTGGTGTGACAAGAAGGGAACATTGTCACTGTGGAGCAGTGTTTCAAAAATGCATTTTCTTTCTATCTATTTGTGAAATGAAAGTCAACTTTAGGTAGGGGGTATTCAGCCCCCCAATGACTCTCCAAAACATATCTTCTCTTGCACCATTTCAATGCTGGTTTGCTCACCACACCTTATATGGTCTCCCATTCTTCGGCTTCCCAAATGGCACAATGCTCTCACTTTTCCATTGTGGTCTCCTGTGCTCAAGGCTGGCCGTGTCGCATGGAGTGGCACCCTCCCACCCATCCGTGGGGGGGGGCACATGCAAGCGAGCATAGGGGTGGCAAAATCCCCTCCTAGTCATAATCTGCCATTAAGAAAAAATACTGAGGACCTCCAAACCATCTACTTTCCTTACTGAATTTTTCCAGAGCTGCTGCTTTCTCCAGTAGATGAACTTATTTCTCAACTCATCTTTCTGCCTTTGCTAAGAAAACATTTCGCTTCATGCAAGTCCTAAGTATAAAGCCATGGAGAATTTCTGCCTGTATGTCCCTCTGTGTGTGTATGCACGTGCGTGTGTGCGTGCCTGTGTGACAAAATATGCTACGACAGCTACATCAGCCAAAAGAACTCTTAATGAAAATATACTGTCACAAAATACTCATTATTGCTAACAAAGAGAACAGAAGAGGTTCATTTTATATTTAATAAATGAGTGAAATGTTCATCTTCCCCAGAGTGATGGAATAAAATAAAATTAAGCTGATGAGGATCATTTTCCTCTTCTAAAATAATCATTTCTGGCCACTGGATCACAGGTGTTTTCACTTTTCAATTTATTCCTTAATTACATTTTCCTTTTAGAATATTCCCTCTGACTTCAAGTGTCATAATGCATCTTCTTCCCTGCCTGCCTGCTTTGCCAAAACCAACTATGAGCAATCCTGGAAAAAGCCTGATCCCAAGGTAACGTCGTAGGCCTGGTCTACCCATGTAGCAGAATGAAGTGAGAAACTGGATTGTGTCACTGCTTTGGCGGTGAGCTTCCATTGCAAGGCTTCCCACCCTGAAAGCTTCATTCCAGAAGGAACTGTGTATAGCAGGGAAAGCAGTTATATAGCTGAGCCTCTATCCACTCTGCAGATTTCTTACTTGCACTGGGTGTTTGGGTTTTTTTTTTTCATATAGGGGAATACGTAAAGACATGGTATATATCCTTCCTGGCTGTTTGAAGGAGTATACAGTAGTCCATTCTGCCACCTCCTTCTCACCCTATTATGCTGCACGTGCAGCAAAACCAGCAGTGGTTTTGGGTTTTTTTTTCATGCCAGGTTGAAAAAACAAATCAAGAATGGCAGTTTCCCTTTTTTAAACACACACACATAAGTTGATAGATAATAGTCATTTTAAAAAAAAAGTATAACTGCCTTATATTTTCCAATTTCAATTTTTGGGTAGAAATTCGCAAATATTCCCTAGGAAGGACTTCTTTTTCCTTCCTGGTCATGTGGGAAATCCCACCCAATCAGGAATGACATTGTGAATAGGCTAACATAGGAAGGACTTCTTTTTCCTTCCTGGTCATGTGGGAAATCCCACCCAATCAGGAATGACATTGTGAATAGGCTAACATTGGAAGACAATGATACAGAGAGAGAACATATTTGGTTACACTACAGTATATAACCACATCATGGAGGGCAACCAAGAGTGAGAGCTGTGTACTGCATGATCCATGGATAAGTGAAGGAGTATGCAAACTTTGTCATAAAGAGAAGCCTTTTTTGGGCACTGATGAAAACATTTGTAAAAAATGAGGCACTTTCCTCAAGAGTTCTGCTTCTTCAATCTTGACATCAATGATGCGGTTTCTACATGGAAGGAAACAGTTCTTCCTGGTTAAAATTTAGAACAATAAATTATCCATTATTATGCTTTGCTCAGAAGACATGGCCCTGTTGGCACAAAATCCCCTAGGGTTATGAAGATGTTTTATAAAGGCATAACAGTTATTGTTTGGCAGAACATCTAGCCATTAATTATGTCAAAATGAAGATGATGATTTTCAAACATAAACCTTCATGTTATAACTGGATGCTAGATGGCTACTTAGTTGATCAGATTGAATCATTCAAATATTTTGGTGTTTTTTTTTTCTGTATACAGAAATAGGGAGACACGACCAAAATATTAGTTTAGGACTGTCATCTTCTCTAAGCAATTGTTCACTTTTCCTCTGCTGATTTGACCTCTGCTGCTCGAAGAGTTTCTTAAGCACATGTATAAACTCTGTTGTCAGAATCAAATGCGACGTTTAGGTCTATCTCTGTTGTCAAATAGTACTCAGGTTTGAGGGAACTGTCAGTATTAAATTATGAGGTGAAATGCCAATTTGTGGACAATTCTAGACTGGCCAAATTATGTTTAAAGCAGGAACTGGCCCTTTTGTGACGTTCTCTACAATGATTCTTGTTTGGCTCAGATTCACAAACAATTATGGAGAAGACTAGAGGACACCCCAGAGGATTGTTCTTTTTCCTCTTTTGGGGAGAAAGGCCATTTATGTGCAAAGAATCTGCTTAAAACTGGACTTCTAGATACTAACCTTCAGAAAGATTTAATAACAAACCAAACTTCTGGGATACTTTTGTTTGAGAAGGGAAAACCTTGTCTCTCTTCTGCCCCATTTTACAACCTGCCTGAAAAAAGCCAAACTGCCCCCAACATTTTTGCCACCAGTGAGTGTGGTGGAGAAATTTGTGTGTGTGTGTGTGTGTGTGTGTGTGTGTGTGTGTGTGTGTGTGTGTGTGTGTGTGTGTGTGTGTGTTTTGTGTATTTGGCATTGGCTCTCATTCTTGATTGATGACGAGGAAGCAGACTTCCGATATGCTAACAAAATCGTTTACCAACTGTTTGCTTACCAAGAAGTGCATATTTACTGAAAATCTTCCCCAAGATTCACTGTGCTGTTGTAAAGATAATACAACATGCAAAGAAAGTGCTTTGAATATTCAAAGAAAACACACACACAACAGAGGTGCTAAGTAACAATTAGACATCACCAGCAACTTGCTACTCCCTTCTGCTTGCAGAGAAGATATGTTTTATTCAGGCACAGTAACTAACAGCCCAATCCTAACCTGTGCTGGAGCAGTGGGGCTGTGTGGCCCATGCATGCTGCATCCAATGCAGGACAGGTGCAGGCCGGCAGACTCCTCAGGGTAAGGGAACATTTGTTCCTGTACCCTGGGTAATTCACCAGACTGCCCAATGAATGGGGCTACTTGGATCTGCGCCAGCTATAGCTGAGCAGCCCCATGTAAGGGGAGGGGTTAGGACAGTGTGGTTCCCAAACTGGGAGGCGCGGCTCCCAGGGGATCCGCGGAAACCAGCCAGGGAGGGGATCCGTGGAGTACCATGGAATCCTCTTGGAAAACAGTGCAGTGCCAATTGGCAGGCATCAACATGATGTAATGGGGAGCCGTGGCCAATGGTCGCCAATGGTCAAGGGTGGAAAAAGTTTGGGAAACACTGGTTAGGATATGGCAGAGGCCTCCTCTGCTGATCCCACCACATCCTGGGCCTGTCCCATCCCTGATCTGCCCTCCCCCCACCCTCCCTGCGCTGCACCTGCTCTGGTGGCTGCAGGGCCGGATCTGGCCCTGGCAAGATGGCAGAGGCCTTCCCACCAGCGCCACTTGCTCACAAGTCGTTGCAAACATGCTTTACAACATGTTTGCGACACTCCGTGCCAACGCTGCAGTCGCAGCACCGATGCTGCAGGGAGATCAAGCGCTGCAGTTACCGGTGCTGCAGTTATGGCAGGATCAGGCTGTAACTCTGCTCCACCCCTTAAGCCTGCACACTCCTCCCCCTTCCTCCCCCTGCACACTCCTCTTGGATTATGAGTAGGCTTACCAGATCGCCGACCGGGACGGAGCCTCTTGCCCTTAAGGGGCGGGGCGCGGGAGGGGGCCAGATCGCCGCTGCGATCTGGCCCCCTCCCGCGCCCCGCTCCTTAAAGGCAAGAGGCTCCGTCCCGGTTGGCGATCTGGTAAGCCTAATTATGAGCAACCCTGCGGCAGGCCCGAGTTAAGAGCTTTGCCAGGAAGTTGTGTACAACTCTGTTTATGGAAACCAGTTAAGTTACCAGCACATATGTGGAGTCTGGATTCCACAGCCAAAGTTCAACAGAGAACACAGGGTGATGGTTGCTTTTCAAATGCAGTCTGGGGATATATATTCAATATCAGACATTTGAACCATTTTCCGGACTCTCCCCTAAAATCTCTTTCCACGCAGATGCCCATCCATACTCGCGAAACACTCAGATCTAAAATGGTGCCCCCCTCACACACATTTGCACACACCAGATGAGCGTGGCTCTTGCGAAATGGGGAAAAAAAATCTCGTCCCATTTATTTCTCCTTGGATCACCATCTCTGCTAACAGTCTTGACACCACAGCCCTCCGGGTGTTCAGTGCAGAAGAACAAACTCTGCCAGGCAGGGAGCAAAGAGGGAAGTAGAACAGGCCTCACCTTATATGTCCTTGAGACAAAGAAGCCCATGTGCTTGGCCCGGGGACTTTCCTTTGCACCCCATTAGAGCATCCCCTAGTGCAAAACGTCAGCATTTCCAAAGCACGTGCTGTTCTCAGTCCGTTTACAAGCTCACAAAGGCACAGAGAGCACTTCGCCACTAATGAGATTGCCTCGTCTGAATACATTAGCAAGCTTCATATCAGATTAATTCTGTACTTCTACTGGTAAAAAGCTACCATAAAATACCCAGCGAATAGGTTTTCAGGTTGTATTGACAGAAATACATTGCAAAAAAGAGTGCAGGACAAAAGACAATCAACTAAAACCATATGATGGAGATTTTGAAATCAGTTCCTCTGAGCAGTGCTGCGGACATCTCAAAACTCCAGCAGCAAAGTTTGAAAAGGCTAGTTTTGCAACATCTCTGTGTGACAAGTGGACAAAATCTGCTGCAGCTCCAGGTCGAGTTGCCAAGTTGCAACCTAGAGATCTACAGGAGAGTTCTCCCTTTTCTGGAAATCCCCCAATATACCGTATTGGTCTGAGTATAAGACTCACTTTTTTCTCCTAATTTAAGTTTTTAAACTAGGGGTGCGTCTTATAATCAGGCTGTTGCAATTTAATGCCAGTGATTTAATTAATTTTTTTTAATAGCACCAAACTTTAAGGGTGTGTCTTATAATCAGGTGCGTCTTATACTCAGGACAATATGGTACTTATGCTACCATCAGGACATATCACAGCTCTTCTGTTCTTTGGGTTTGGAATGCCTCCTGTATCTGCAGTACCCACTGCTTCTACCTGCACACTCATGGTTGTATTATCCTATAAAGTTGTTTCTTGAGCTGATTGAGACTTGGCTCCTTGTTTGGCTCAGCTGTTTGGCTCTGTCGGGGTTTAAGGGCTTTTGTGGGAGTCTGGAGGCTGGGCTTTACTAAGGCGGGCTTTACTAAGTATATTACATATACTAAGTATATGATTAGGGTAGTGTGGAGTGGCCATAGCTTGGGAGCAGAACATGCACTTCACATGAAGAGGATCATAGTTTTACAGCCAAATCCTGTGTAAGGACCGCCGGCCGGATCCTTACACAGAATTTGGCTGTCCGGACCAGCATGCTGCAGTCCGGAGGTCTACTCATGGAAGGGGACGTTCGTCCCCTTCCCTGGGTGTAAACCGGGGCCAGCCCTATTGGCCTTCTCGGATTTCCGCCAGCCGGAGGAGGCCGTGTAACGGCCGAGCCGGCCCAGTGGGGACGGGAATATGGCCGACACCATCCCCCTCCTCTCCTGGGCCGGCTCTCCCAATGGCCCCCCTCTTTCGCTGGCCGGACTGCCCATGCGGCCGCCGGCGGGAGACTTACCTGCCAACGGCAGCCGCAAGCTCGGTCCACGACGGATTGAGGGAGGCCCGCCTTACTCTAAAGGAGGTGCAAACGGCTCCAGCTCCAGAGGTTTGTACTGGATCTCACTGTTAATCCCTGGCCAGTCTCCAGGCAGAGCTGGGAAAGACCCTTGGATAGCTGCAGCCAGTCCATGTGGACAACATATAGACCAATGGCTTGACTCAATATGAGGCATCTTCATCTATAGTCACTGCTCTGGGCTTGTCTTCTTCATAAGAACATAAGAAGAGCCCTGCTGGATCAGGCCAAAGGCCCATCTAGTCCAGCTTCCTGTATCTCACAGTGGCCCCACCAGATGCCTCAGGGAGCACAAGACAACAAGAGAGACCTGTATCCTGTTGCCACTCCCTAGGATGTGATTCCTATCACAGTGCACACCCAAAGAGGAACATACAGAGGAGATGCTCCTTTGCAAGCAGGTAATTCTTACTTATCAGACTAAACATTTTCAGGCACCAGACTGAGAAGTGTTTTTCCAATTTTAATTTAGATAAAGATATGCATCAGCTATGAGAAATCTGGAAAAAAAAATCAATCGGAACATACAGGCCTCAGTCCAGCCCAACACAGGCACAATTGAGGCACAGTTGAGGCACAGTTGAGGCCCAAAATAGGGCTGAGTGCAACTGTGTAACTCAGGCTGCAACTGTGCCTGAGTTAGGCAGGAGGCAAGAGCAGTGGGCCAGGATCGAGGCAACACTTACCACAGAGGCAGGCAGGCCCCTGTGGGGAGCTGTCCATCTTGTGGAAGGGAAGAGCCCCCTCCTGAGCTCGTCTGTGTGTACCTACCACAGCTGATGCAGCGTTCGCAGCAGATGGGCAGCCACAGGTGGGCCTGCAGGCACTGGGCGTGCGACAGTCAGCTGAAGGGCAGAGGTTGTGCCAGTGCCAGCTGCCCCAGGGCACCCTGGGCATTAGCCACCTGCTGCAGGGGGGAGTGCCACAGCCCTCCCTCCTGCAGAAGGCGATGCCACCCCCAAGCCACGGTGAGGCTGCACGTGGGAGTCATGGGGGGTGAGCGGGGGAGAGAAGGGAAGGAGGGGGTGGGAACGGCACGCACAAGGGGGGTCTCATGAAGTCTGGAACCGCCTCTGCCATGACATGCCCGTGCGCTGCCTGAAGCCCTGGGCCTCCAGGGCCGTGGCAATGCCCACAAAGAAGGTATCCCGGCATGCCTTCTGCTCCGTGCCCCGGCCAAGACCGAGAGATGCCTTGGGCTTGTCTGCTGCAAGCGGGAAGGGCTCACGCAGCTCATCATGCTCCCCAGATGGGGCAATGTCAGCACGTCGCGGCAGGCGCTCTGGCGGGGTGGGGGGTGGCCAGCTTCCATCATCAGGGAGTGGGAGGGGAGGCAGACAGACAGGCAGACAGTGGGTGTTGGGGAGGGGCACGGGTGGGTCAGAAACAGACAACAAGGCTGGTGGGAGAGGGATACAGGGAGAGGGGTCTGCAGAGACCAATAGGGACACAGGGGTCACTTCGCAGATGGAGGCAATGCAGGAACGGGCGCCTCTTATGCAGACGGACCTTGGGCAGAACGGATGCCGGTGATGGGCGGAAACGGACGCCATTGACGGGCGGACTGAGGGCGGAAACGGACGCCGTTGATGGGCGTACCGAGGGCAGGTGAGAGCCCCGGTTGCCGAAAGGGCTCTTCACGGACGTGGCGGACGTGCGCCATGTCGCCTGTCAGTGTTTGCCTGCCTGAGAGGCCTCCCAACTCCCCACTGAGCCCTGAGGGTCTGGCAGCCCCCCGGCTGTGGTCTCCCTGGGCTGGCTGTGGCAGGCCCTGGCTGGGATTCATGCAGGGGCCTGTGTGCTGGGGACTGTCTCTGTGTGTGGGGGGCAGTGCTTGTGTAACATTGGGGACATGTGTTTCCAGGGGCATCTTTATTGTTCTGGAACAGTGGCAGAGATGGCCAGGCGAGGCTGCCAGGGGTAGTCACAGCAGCCACTCGGACCACAGCAGCAGCAGCAGCAGCAGCAGGTGTGCCCCATGGACCAGGGAATGCAGGCCCTTCCCCTGTGGAACCACAGCCTGCACCATGGAAAGGGGAGGGACAGCAAGTAGGCAGCCAGGGAGGTGGAGCAGCAGCAGTACCGGCAGCTGAGGAGGGTTGCAGGGCAGGCTCCAGGACCTCTGGCAGCATCGAGGCAGACGACCATGGGGCAACCAGACTGCAGCCCCAGGGGTGCTCCCAGGAAGGTAGGTGGTAGTGGACGTTCCTGGGGAGGCAAAAAACACGGGGGTGTTCCATGGCAGCTGGTGTGTGGTAGCAATCGCCATTGAAGAAATGCCAGTGTGCCGGTTGCAAAGGCCTGCAGGGAGAGAAATTAAACACAGCTGAGAGGTGTGAGACACATAGCATGGTCTGCGCTCCTTCCCTGGGTGTCAGGAGAACATGATCCTGTAAGGGAAAAGGGTCAAAGAGAGAGAAGACAACAACACAAAGTGTGGGCCACAACCATGGCAAACCTACCAATACTGACCTGTGAGTAGACCCTGTGGAGAAAAGGGGGGGGGGAACAGCTGGTGTCTACATAAGGCTAACAGTTCCACACTTGTGGCATTGTGTGCTCACATTACTACAGGCAGCAATCAGACACAACATTGGTAAAGAGGCATATCATGGTAGGCATTGCAGGCAGCTATGAGACACAACATTGGTAAAGAGGCATATCATGGCAGGCATTGCAGGCAGCTATGAGACAAGACATTGGTAAAGAGGCATGTATCCTACCTATATTTCTATATGCAAAGAGGCAGACGTCAGACTACATGTCAGCACGAACCCTGCTCTTACCTGCACTTACCTGCTGGTGTTGTTGCCTGTGGGGGGGGGGAGAGGGGCTGGGAGAAAGACCTGGGTTAGCAAACACTTGCATGGAGACAGCTGCCCAGGCACAGCAGTAAACAGTTTGGCCACAGGCTGCACAGCCCTCTCTGCCCTAGAGGGGGGCAGAGAGGAGAAGGGAAGAGAGAAGTGGGATGTTTGAAATTTTTCAAAGTCCCACTTTGTGGCTGCTGGGGGACAGAACCCCACGCCACGTGCTCAGAGAGAGAGAGAGAGAGTGGAGGGCTGGGGCTGGGCTTTTGTGGGAAAGAGGCTGGGTGGGGCTGGGTGCTGATAGGGTAACTATTTGGGTCCTTGTCCAGAGTTAGGCCACAACTGTTCCGTCCTAACTCAGGCACAACTCGGGACCAGGGTGTTAGAACTTTTCAGGAGAGGGCTGGTGTGGGTAAGGTAAAATGGCTCCTATGGGTCTCCTCACATTTGAGTCCACCCTTTTTGTTGACCCAAATTTTGTGCCGGGTGGGGTGGGGCTGGGTGGGGCTGGGTGCTGATAGGGTAACTATTTGGGTCCTTGTCCAGAGTTAGGCCACAACTGTTCCGTCCTAACTCAGGCACAACTCGGGACCAGGGTGTTAGAACTTTTCAGGAGAGGGCTGGTGTGGGTAAGGTAAAATGGCTCCTATGGGTCTCCTCACATTTGAGTCCACCCTTTTTGTTGACCCAAATTTTGTGCCTGAGTTGTGCTCGAGGGGGCATGTCAGGGGGTTGGCAGTGTCTGGAACCGGAACAAATTTCGTAACCACCCCCGTCACTCCCCCGACACGCCCCCAACACGCCCACTTTTAGGCCAAACTTAGGACGGAATAGCTCTTATGCCGAACTTAGGACTGAATTGGTCAACTTTCCTTAACCCGTCCTCTGTCAGTCACAATTGCAGCACAAATTCGGCCTCTGCGGCACAATTCAGGCACAACTGGAGCCTAAGGCGCTTAGGCTGCAGTTGTGCCTGAATTGTGCCGCTGAGGCCTTAGGCTGGACTGGGCTGATAGTGTCTGTTTGCAAAACCAAAACAAGACTTCCATGTCACATAGTTGGCACATTCTGACTCAACAGAATATTTTTAAAAAATGCTGTAAGGGAATAGTTCTTAATTGGGTTATGTTCAATATTTTAATTAGATCTGTGCAAAAGCCTTCTACGATGCGATTCTGACAGTCAATAGCTTGAAGTGGTGATGATTATTCCGTGAAAGAAAATCTCGGAAGCAATAAAAATGTTCATTTACCTCCACAAGCTCCATATTTCTGACACATGAAATACATAAAGGGGAGACCTTTAAAATGATTAATGGCACTCTTGAAAGAATTAGTGCTTTGCTGAATAATTAACACATCAGCTCGTTCCATGACTATGCATCTGAGGGCGCGAGCTCCTAAACATTTCTCAAACCATTCAAAGAAGAAAGTTTAAAGGATGTGAGATGGGAGGGGGAAATATTTTAATTACAAGGAGAATAATCCAAGCCTGGCCTTTCACTGCCAAATCAGCTATTATGTGGAACAGGTATTCTTTGAAACCGATGCACAAACTCAACATAGACTTAGGGTAGAGGTGCCAGACGTAAGGACTCTTGATGCGAAATTTGGAGGTAAGGGGACCAAGTGTCCCCCCCCCCCATTTCCTGCAGGGCACTCTTTTTTTTTTTTTTTTGCAGCAGTGAGTGGTCTTCTCAGCAGTGGCAGCTCTCCTACTTACCCCTGGGTGCAGACAGCTACAATTCCCCCCAGAATACAAGACTCGGGGCCAAGCACAGCTACAACTCCCAGGCTTACCCAAAGGCGTATCTTTGGGCAGAGGCGTATCTTCAGTGGACAATTGGAACACTTCGTCCGGGCGCCCGAAGTTGTCGCCCCCCCGCCGTTCTGGTTAATTGTTATCTTCTTGGCTGTGTTTTTTTTTTTCTAAGTACCTTACTAAGAGGGGAATGGGCCTGGAGTTCCTCCATTTGAATATGTTATCTCTTATTATCAAACCTGGTGGTAGCGGTAGCCCAACGACATCAAATTAGCATGACTGTAAGCCTATATAGCCCAACCTGCTTAGGAAATGCAGCCGGGAAGGGTAATTAGCATGACTGTAAGCCTATAGCCTCGTTGTCCCTGCTTAGGAAATGCAGCCGGGAAGGGTTGCTTCAAGCGTGAAGGAAGAACTAGTCTGTATTAAGCAACAGCAATAGCAATCCAGAAGCCGGGGGGCACCCCTCCCCCCATGCTCCAGGGCGCCCCGGCGCACGTTACGCCTCTGCTGTTGGGTCATCTGGAAGCAAATGCGATACCCCAGTGCAGGTAAAAGTTACAGAGTTACTGGCAGCAATCTGTGTCTTCAGACTGCACAAAAGAGGCACAGGCAGTTTGTATCCAAAGAGTTGTGAACTGCTATTTAAACACACTGAACATAAACACAAAGATGATCCATGATCTTAGGACTGCTTTCTACCTAATTCCCTGGGGGCCTGACTCCCCCATAGAACCAGTCCCGCTCACACCTGGAACCTCATGCTGCCCTGTACCTGCTCATCATCCACACCAGGAGTGAGCCGGAAGCTGCAAGGCTCCGAGCCAGAGAGTTGCCCCTTCAACGCATTTTCTGCCCCAGACAGCAGGGGAAGAGGCGGGGAGGGGGGAGTCTGGGCCTCAGGACACTGAAAATCTCAGTGGAGCTCTGGATTCCACATCTCTCTGAGACATGTGACCCCCCATGGATCCCCATGGAATCCCACTGGAGGGCAGGAAAGAGCACTGAGCCTCAACAGTATTTAGTCATGAACAAGCTGGCAGTTCATCAGATTTAGGCTTATCAGATCTCCAACCGGTACAGATGCTAGACCTTTAGGAGAAGGAATGTGGGTAGGTGTAGCTTGTTAAACCTAGGCATGTCTACTCAGAAGCAAGCCCCATTGTGTTCAGTGGGGCTTGCTTCTCACTAGACATGCCTAGGATTGTGCTCTAAGGACAAGCTACACCTGCCCACCTTCCTTCTCCTAAAGGTCTAGCATTCTGTACCGGTTGGAGATCTGGTAAGCCCAATCAGATTTCATATTTGGCACCTGCCAGAAAAGAAACTATTAAGAGAGATGTGAACAGCTTGAAGGCTACAATCATCTCAGGGGAGTAAGGCGCGCTGAAGACAGTGAGACGTCCAAATAAATATGCATAGGATTGCGCTGCAAAGTACTTAAATTATGAATTCTGGGGTGAACTTTCATATTCACGTTTGAAATGTCATGTATCGAAGTTTGCATTCAGAGTTTAAACCATGAAAGTAGAAATCCAAACTTAGACACAATCGTTCATGTCATAGTAACATCCAGGTTTAACCTGAAGGTAAGTGGTTTTAAAACCATATATCAAAGGCCCTGAATGCCACAAACATTATCTGATTATGTCCTGATTTGTTACCAGTGTTGAGATGTATGCTTGCCAAGGAAGGATGGCTCTACTGGCCATCAGCTGGTGGTCCTTTGCCAACGATGATATTTTCAGTTCTGTTCGTACTGCTGCTTTTCATCTGGGAAGACCCACTCTTTGCATGCCATGTACACATTAAGACTACAATTTCTGAAATGCACCAATGAGTACAAATCGTGCCTGCCTTGTGAAACATCTGTTCGCACAGAACTGCCGGGGAGTGGACGTCTGCCATGTCTGGAGGGACTTCTGTGAAGGCAGCTCTCCATAAAACCAACAAACACAGCTAGCTTATCTACTCCTCTTAACTGCGAAGATCAACTGCAGGCTGAAAAGTCGACACATGGAGAGGAGTTACAGGGTCCTATGCATGTCTATTCAGAAGTAAACCCCATGGTTTTCAATGGGGCTTACTCCCAGGAAAATATGTACAGGGGGGCCGCCGTATCCGCGGGGATACATTCCAGCCCTCACCGTGGATACCTGAAACCACGGAAAGGGGCGAATGCCCCCTCCGCGGTTTTCAGAGCCCCCCCCGCGGGACTTTTGAAGAAAAACGGAGGTTTCTCCTAAAAGTAAGTGCCTGGGGGGATGGGCGCGACCCCTCGTGCCCTCCACAGCCCCCCCCCCCGGCACTTACTTTTATAGGAGAAACCTCAGGTTTTTTTCTTCAAAAGTCCCGAGTGTGTAGCTTCCTTGCAAGTCTGACCAACAAGACGTAGGTGCTAGCTAGAGTCTCTGCAACCTTAAGAACGTAAGAGCATAAGAAGAGCCCGGCTGCTGGATCAGGCCAAAGGCCCATCTAGTCCAGCTTCCTGTATCACACAGTGGCCCCACCAGATGCCTCAGGGAGCACACAGCCAACAAGATAACCTGTTTCCTGCTGCCACTCCCCTGTACCTGGCATAGACAAAACCTACTTTTAAAGCCAGGAGGTTGCTTATGGCTTGTAACCTGTGATGGTCTTTTCCTCCATGAATCTGTCCAAACCCCTTTTAAAGGCATCTAGGCCAGGTGCCATCACCACATCCTGTGGCAAGGAGTTCCACAGATGAATTACACGCTTTGTATAACCTTGCTGAGACTCTAGCTAGCACCTAAGTCTTGTTGGTCAGGCCTGCAAGGATGCTGCACACTCGGGACATTTGAAGAAAAAAACGGAGGTTTCTCTTAAAAGTAAGTGCCTGGAGGGGCTGTGGAGGGTGCGGGGGGGGGATTCCTCAACCGTGGATAACTGAAACCGCAGATGAGGAATCCGTGGATACGGGGGGGGGGCCTGTATAGGATTTTAGACTTGAAGAAGCAACTGACCCAGCCCTTGGAATGTCTTATAACCCTGCAGAGGTGTGGGATGGTGAACATCCGGGTGATATATTCAATGTTGTGGAGGTGTGTCCATGAATAAATAGAATGAAGTGGTAAAGCCTTCTCTGGCCTGTACCAATTTAGATTGTGGGGTGGAATGTTTAAATGCTTACCCAAAACAAAAGCTTGATTCTAAACAATATACAGCAAGTCCTCACTTAAAGTTGCTTCATTAGAAGTCATTTTGTTTTAAAGTTGTCGAGAAAAAAAAAATCGATTCCTGGCTGGGGCCGCTGTCTGTGTGGAGTTTGAACGTTCTCCCCATGCCTGCCTGGGTTTTCTCTGGCCCGGAAAGCTCACATTTATTTCAGTGCCTGATATTAGAAGTGTTTTTGGACTTTATTTCGAATTTTGGTGATGTTTTTGTGACCAGAAATGTGCTGTAAACATGTATATCAATTGTTTATCTATATCAATTAAACAATTGTATTTGGTTTTGCTATAAGTCGTTTCGCTTAAAGTTGCAGTTTCCAAGAACCTATCAGCAATTTTAAGTGAGGACTTGCTGTATACAATTCAGCACATGTACCAGTAAGTTTATATGCCCATATTCATCACGCCCTACTCTTGCCTCCCTCTCTCCCTCCCTCTGTTTCTTCCGCCATCTATCTGATCTCAAATTGTAAGCTCCTTGCAGTAGGGACCGGTCTCTCTTAGCCTCTGTACATCATGCACATCAATGTTGCTATATCAACAAACAAACAATAATGTAAAAGAGTGGAGATTTTGTAACCCACCTGGAGTTTTTGGGATGCAAGTTGAAAGACATTCAGGAAAGCGATTTTGTTCTTTCTCTCCAAGATACCAGTTGTTTCTCTAAGGATGCACAGACCCAGCAAAGACAGAAGTGGAGCCTCAGCTGTGCCTTGTCTTCCAGTAATCACCAGGGCTGAGGAGTCTCCAGAGTTGTCACAACAAATCAAAGCAACCTTTAAGTCAAGTCAAAACCTAAGCAGGGTGTGAAGGAGAAAGTAGGAGATCGCATCTCCTCTAAGGGTCCGTCTGTCCTCAGACTCTTTAGCCAGATCAGGCCAGGCCAAAACGTCAGGACAGGTTAGATTCCATACCTGCCCATGGCTCGAAACTCCTGCAATTCATGAGTGGCTGCTTTCATGGGGAAGCGATTTCCATGCCCTTTTCAAGGGTGGGAGCAGACGATGTCAGGAGGTGTTTCTGCAGAGTTTCCTGGGTTGCAGACCAGTTGGGCTCAGACCCCTTTGCAGGGTGTCTCAAAAATGGCAGTGGCCCGCCCTTTGGGGTGCAGCTCCATATACCAGTACTGATTCTTCTTCTTCCCACTGGTTACACTCGTGAAATCGAAATCTCTCTGCAATCTCCAGGGGTTTCAGTGGAAAATGCTCCTACAGCAGCCATGATTTCAGCAAAGGATCTTGAGCATGCATCTTCTATGCGTAAGTCAAACCACGCAGAAGGCAGTACAGCATGTCTTGTTAAGCAGACTTAAGTTAGTATGTCTGAAATATATCTTCAGCAATGCAGGCACTCCCATAAGTAATAAGGGGTAGTAAATGGGGGTTACCAGGAATTAGCAGCTAAGACAGGGGCGTCGCTACACACCCGGGGTGTCACTGTGACACCCCTGTGATGTCACTAGCTCCGCCCCTGGGGTGTGATGGCACAAGCCCCGCCCATTTCGGCGGCAATGTGGCAGCGTGGCAAAAAAGCACCCCCCAGCGTTTTCCCGGCCGCTTTTAGCCTGTTTGTGCCACAGGCACGAATCCTTTCACTGCAAACAGCCTAAAAGCGGGCCGAAAAAATGCCAAGGGTGCTTTTTTGCTGTAACCACCGAACACCCTCCTGGTGGTTTTTGGGCTTGCTTTTAGGCCATTTGCGGCGACAGGATTTGCGCTTGCACCACAAACAGCTGACTTCTTTTACTTAAAAACCAGAGCAGTCCCCCCGCCACCATCTTCTCATTTAGTTCGCTATGCAAATGTTTTTGTTTGAAAAGCAGTATGCAAATATTCTAAATAATACATGCTGCTTGCTTCTTCCTATGGTCCACTTGCACAGACCCACAGATATTTGTACAGATATTTGCACAGATATTTGTACATTACACAAGTATTCCTGCACAGATACTTGCACAGTACATAACAGAAGTATACTGCACAGATACTTGCACAGGTATTTGTACATTACACAAGTATTCCTAAAGCACAGTATTCCTAAAGTATAACACCTTTTGGGGAAGTGGGGTGCACGCAGCGAACGTTTGATAAAAGCATTTCTGTTCTTCAGTGACTATGAGAAGACATGAAAGCCCCGGCTCTCCCTGGTGTTTCTGAACTTCACCTAGTTCAAAACCTAGCCTTGGATGTCTTCTAAGAGCTGGAAGCTGTCACTCTGTTTGCAGAGGGAATTAACCCTTTGAAATGATAAAGGAAGAGACTGAGCTTAGCTAAGCTGATTTCTGCTGTACAAGAAGGACTGAAGTTCATCTTGCTAGGATTATTTTTTGTGTGCTTGTGATTAAGGCTGACAGAATGCGGAGTCCGTCATTTATTTCGATGCACTGCTTGCCCAGAAGACTTGCCCAAACAAAGGGAACAGTTATCCCAGTTGGGTGGACTGTGTTCCATTTCATTCTCGAAGAGGTCTCTTAGCGGCTTGTGCGGGATTAAAAGGCTCACAAAAGGGAGGGAACGTGGTCTATTCAGAAACAAGGAGTCTCAGGGGGATTGAACAGCACTCTCCAAATGGAGGAGGTGTAACCCAGTAAATGGGGAAACATTCATTTACCGGGGTAAAACAATTCCAGGCTGCACATGTTGGCTTTTAACAAAGACAGGAGTGGACACCCATAGAAGGAGCTTTGACTTGACAAAACTGGTTCGAGTTGACCTTGAGGCAGAGCTATAAAGCTGCCAAGAGCGTCTGCAGGCAGCAGACTGAGAAATGGCCCCCAAAGTCAGGGCAGGGCAGAAATTCCTGCACCTGAAAAGCAGCCACAGTGTTGCAGAGACCAAGGAAGGTTCGGATCGTATGTAGCAGTGATGTAGACTTGAGTTTATTGACTCGGACTTGAGTCGGACTCAAGTTGTGTCAGTGACTCGTCTCGGATTTGACTCGGCGATCGTAAAAGACTCGAAAGACTCGACTCGAGACTTTAAACCCATTTTCCCCATTAAATAGATAGGGACTCGCAACTCACAACCAAAGACTCGGGACTTGGGGGCAAAGACTTGGGACTTGACTTGAGACTTGGACCCAGATACATGATCCACATCCCTGGTACGTAGGCAGCTTACACAGAGTCTGGTGGGCCTGTCTAGGTGAATGCTGCCTTGGGAATGACCCAGGGCAGGGGCTACTGTGTTCTTGGGCAGGGCGTTGCAGGAAATGTACAAATACAGAGCATAGCAAACATTTGTACATGTGGGTTTTTTGTTGTGTGTTTATGCTCTCAAGCTGCAAGGCTACTGAAAAGCCTGCATATCCAACCAACACCCTTTATGCTCTACACTTAGGTTTTGTAGCATGAGTTGCAATTCCATAATACGGGATCAGATGCAGCTCTGTACCAAAGTGGCAAGGACACAACACAACCTTCTGGCAATGAGGTGATGTCACTCAGAACTGGGAGCTCAAAAGAGTTGAGTGACATCACTCAAAACTTTCCCCTGCACTGATGACTGTTTTATATTTCCACCAGTTGAGCAAAATGGAAAGTGATTGCCAACACTGTGCAAGAGCCTTGTCATCTGCCAGACAATGCGGTGTATGTACTTACTTAGCCCGGGGGTTTTCTGGTCATTTTAATGAGGCAGAATGTAAATTGCTATTCAAGGGGGGAAAAGTTGAGAATGTTTCCAATGTACCGATATTAGACAGAATCAATCCCTCTTTGGGTAGGAAGGTGTCAGTCAGAGATGGAAGGTGTGCAGTGCTGCAACAAAACAAAACAAAACAATCCCCCCCAAGAGCTAGGAGGCCCCCTTCGCAGCAGCGTCACTGCAGGGGGGCGGAGCTCCAAGTTCCGCCGGGCTCTGAGCCTCTGTTACACGATGGGAGAAAGCGGCCCCGCCCCCTCGCCTTTGGAGCCATTCCGGCTGACGAAAGCAAGTGTAACGGAGGCTCAGAGCCCGGCGGAACTTGGAGCTCCGCCCCCCTGCAGTGAAGCTGCAGCCCCTTCAACAGAACTGAGAAGGCCCCTCGTAGCATCTCATGTCTTAAAACATGATTTATGTTCCCGCTGTGCTGGTGGCTGCTGATGCCACACAGAGTGGAGCTGAACATTTCTTTTAAAGAATGTTTGGCTTAGATTTGATGGAGATAGATTTGATTTGTACAACTTATTAATGAATATGAGGATCTTGATTGGGTACATATGGAAAGTATAGAAGGAAGTGATAAGATTAGACTATATTTATATACGCATAAAGTAATGATGAATAAGGTACAAATTAAAAATCCATTTATTAAAGAAACACTACGGATATGGCGTAAATGTGTGAAAAATCTAGAACCTCCAATATCCATTATGCCCTTTGTTGGAACATCCTAAATTTCAATTTTATGAAAAATTTGCACAATTTAAAGGATGGAAAGAAGTAGGTATTTATAGAATTAGAGATTTATTTATACAAGGAAAACCAATTTCAATGAGACAGTTAGAAGAAATAACCAGTCAAATCAAATGTAATTGGCTACAGTTGGTTCAAGTAAGCGATTTTTGTAAATAAAATATATGCTAGGACAGGGCCACTTAGATTATTGTCAGTGTTTGAAAATTATAAGAGTATTATAAATGTACTCTTTTATAGGAACAAAAATGGTGTGGGAAAAGAATTTGGATATAAAAATACCAGAAAGGCTATGGACACAAGTTTGGAATAATCGGGCATATAGATCAGTATCTGTGAAATCTAAAGAAATGATGTTGAAAATAATACATAGATGGCACTTAACTCCTGTAAAACTTCATAAGATAAACAAAGAAATATCGAACATGTGTTGGAGAAACTGTGGAGAAAAAGGGTCATTTGAACATATGTGGTTGTCTTGTCCTAAAGTAGAGCTATTTTGGAAAGAAGTGATTAAGTGGTTAGAAAAATTGACAGATCAGAAAATAATTGCTAATGAAATGCTTCTAATGTTATCTTTATTTACGGAAGAAAATGAACAAGTGAATAATAAAGATCTTATTGAGCTCCTCATTGGAACAGCAAGATTAGAAATAACTCGTAACTGGAAAGATTTAAAGAACCTTTCTTTCCAGAGATATGTAGGTAAAGTATGGGAAACAGCATGTATGGAGAAAATGACTATTAAAGATAGATTTTTAAGAGGAGAGACTAAAATAGAGGTAAAAAGGTAAAGGTATCCCCTGACAATTAAGTCCAGTCATGTCCGACTCTAGGGTGTGGTGCTCATCCCCATTTCAAAGCCGAAGAGCCAGCGTTGTCCGAAGACGCCTCCGTGGTCATGTGGCCGGCATGACTCTCCTTGCCGCAGTGCGTAGCATGCAGCTGGAACACGGAGCGCTGTTTAACCTTCCCGCAAGCGGTACCTATTTATCTACTCACATTGACATGCTTTGGAACTGCTAGGGTGGCAGGAGCTGGCCAAGCAACGAGTGCTCACCCCGTTGCGGGAAGCGAACTGCCGACCTTTTGATCGACAGCTTATGGTTAACCCCTTGTTAAAATTGGATACGGAAACAGATATAGAAATGAATAGAACCGATCCACTGGTATATTGGTCAATTATTTATTAGGATTATAATTATAACTATTGTTAAATGTATTGTTATATGTATAAAGTATTGATGTTAGAACGTGATTCACAATATTGATATAGATTGTCATGAAATTATTTAATAAATTTTTTGGGGAAAAAAGATTTGATGGGGAGAAGGGAATTTGAAGGGAGAGGGTTAAAATGAGGCACCTTCCCCCATGGAGGCTTCCATACTTTTCCCCAGAAACCCCCTTTAAATGACCATGCATAATGATGTGCCAAAAGGCCTGGGGCATTCTGGGAAAAAATGGCTACAAGCTTGAGCCTGCCTTTGCACTTGAGTTCCACGGCTGGGTCAGTGATTTTACACACACAAGTTCAATGCTATGGGAGTGGAAGAAACATTTCTCTGAAGCATTGCCCCCCCCACCAGTCCCATGTGATGTGTATTTATGTGTATGTGTATTACAGGTATGTGTATTTATGCTGTGTGCACCATCCTAGCTCCTCCGCTCTTTTCATAGTTATTTTTCTTCATTGCTTGAAGGCTGAGGAAAATCATCCAGACAACTATCCCTCTCTGTACAATGTAAGCCTACTTTTAAAGTCGGTTTAGTAGCATGTGTAGAAGGACAGTTTGGAGGGACACCCCCCCCCCGGTGCAATTAAGAAAAATAACCAGGAAAGAAGGCTAGGAGCGAGGATGTGTGCACAATGTGAGCATGTGTTCGCCACCACTCGCCCATCCATGAGGCCAATTGATGCAGGTTGCATCAGTGGCAGATTGTGAGGCGTCCAAGGAGGTGGCGGATCCACGGTGCCTCTCGCCCAGGGTCTGCTGCTTCAACCTCCCTCCAATCTGCTGCCGTTGCAAGCTTCAATGGTCTGTTTCCCACTCACTCAAGTGAGAAGCAGATCATTCTGCTCCTTACCGTGCTCCGCGCACACTGCCGTCAAACCCAGAAGTGCGGGACTTCCAGTTTCGTTGACAGCAAATGAAATGGAAAGTGCGGCACTTCCGGGTTGGATGGCGGTGTGTGAGGAGCATGGTGAGCTCAGAGGTGGTGGACCCGGGATGGTATCAAGTGGCGTTCCGGGTCATGCTGCCCCTGCTGCTCACATGGAGTCAGTTCATAGGGAAAGATATCCTCCAAACTGCCTCTCTGCCCACTTTCTTCACGCCGTACATAGTGTTACAAACCTGCTTAGTAAACCCACCCACCCACAATCACACACCATTGTTTTTTCTAAACTAACAGCCCCAAACACTTTAGCCTTTCTTCACAGGGGAAGATGTCTTACCCCTCCTAATCATCTTGCTTAGGGTGCTCAGATTCAATAAGGGACAGGGTGCCTCTACCTTTAACCAATGGAATTTGAGCAGGTGCTATGGACATCATGGAAGGGTGCAACAAACTACACCTGCCCAAATTCCCTCTTAAAGGCATAGGCACCCTGTCCCTTATTGAATCTGGGCATCCTAATCTTGCTTGCTCTTCTCCCAGCTCAATGACATCCACTGGCATCACTGCAGGGGGGGTGGAGCTCTAAGTTCCACCACGGTCAGACCCTCTGTTACACGGGAGCATGAAGCGCCCCGCCCCCTCACCTTTGGAACCATTCAAGTCGGTGAAAGCAATGACTTGAATGGCTCCAAAGGCGGGGGGCGGGGGCGCTTCGTGCTCCCGTGTAATGGAGGGTCTGACTGCGGCGGAATGTAGAGCTCCGCCCCCCTGCAGTGACGCTAGTGATGACATCCTTTTTCAGAAGGAGTGACCAGAGGAAGGAGAGACAAGTGATTGCTCCAGCAGCCATCTGTCCATCCCAACAACTAGTTCTGGCCCTAAACTTAGTTTTGGGTGACGACGGGTGAAAGCTAAAAACTTTTAATAGGGTTTCTTGGCAGCTGACACTTGACTATTAGTATTAAGCCCTATTTGGAAATGGACAGCCACAAGAGAAGCTTCTGCCCTCCAAGCCCTTACTGGGAATTTCAAGTGAGATATAAACAACTGGGTCTAACTAAGCGAGACGACAACTACCTACGAATTATTTTTAGCTCTGCCTCGACTCTTTCAACTCCCACCATAAAATGCATCCAACGTTCAAGTGTGTATGAAGGAGGTAGCTTCAAAGATGCCATCTGTGTGAAATGTCATCATTAGCATTTACGGTGTCGTCAGAGTGCCTCTGATTTAAGCAAGAATGATTTCATTTCAGCATCGTTAAAAACGATTCATTTAAAAAAAAATAGGGCAATTTTTTTACCCACTTCCTATTAGAGAGACCTTTTCTTTCAAAGAGAAGATGGAGCCACCTTTAAAAAACAGTTTTAATAGCTTTGGAAAGATATGGGAAAAAATAATTATTATTTTTGTAACAAGAAGCCATGCTGAAAAGGATACATTGCCACCGTCTCATCTGTACATATTATGCCCCTTCCCCCACTTTAAATACAGGAGCTCCAAGATTCACTTTGGAAGCTGCAAAAATGGCCCTTGGAAGTGGTTGTCATGGTTATGGAATCCCAAAAGAAATCATTTGTTTCTGCGTCTTCCCGGGGAAATATTTATGGCATAATATCGAAGGAAAGCTTTAACCACTCATCACAGACCTATGTTCAGACATGATGATAATGATGACAATGTGGATCACCGCCTCACAGACACAAAAATAGACCCACACTCTCAGGCCCAGTTTTAGCTCAAATCACACATTACATCAGTTGTGGTGCTTTTTTGAAGAAGCCAAAATCAGCCTCGGGAGGCTGCTAGTCAGGTGAAGGAAAAGTAGGAAGAGACCGTTTAATCCTTCCCCTTCTGGATATTTTGAGCTCAACACCACCCTCTCTAAGTTACTTTTTTTATCCTGGGGAGAACATGCAGAGAAGATGCAGGTTCCCCGTATCTTTCCTCCTGTGGGAAGAAAAGCAGTTTGAGGAGGATGTTCAACTCGAAAATGATCAAAAGGGAAAAGCAAGCAGTTTTTCTCTCCTTGACTTGTTTCCTTCGCCCTGATTTTCTACCTACTTTCTGCCTAACTGGGCTAATAAAAAAAGATTAAAAAAAGATCCTGAACTCTATGTGAAATATAGTTTGACCCCCATTGAAGAGGGCAACCTGTGTCTGGGCTGTACCATTTCAGGCCTCAAGGGAGGGAGGTCATCTCTGCCAGCTCCATATTTTTGTGGGTCCCTGGGAAACAAAGTACTGTATAATTGGGCCCCTTTGTCCTGCCCTTTTGGTACCACCCCTTCCTCTTCTAACCACACCTAACCCTCTTTGGCCCCTCCCATTCACCTATTCCTTCCTCCCTTCAAACGAGTCTTGTCCAACAGGAGCCTTAACATTTCTGTCAATTCAAAAAGATCATATTGTTACTTAATGGACCGTTGTATACTGCTTGGACCATTAACTAGAGCAGTAATTCCCAAAAATTTTAGCACTGGGACCCACTTTTTAGAACGACATCCACCTAACTTTACGAGACTTAAAAAAACGGTGATCTAGAAAGAAATGATGTTTTTATCTATTTACAAGTAATGTTTATTTATTTATTTACAAAAAACCTCAATCTATTTCTTGTAATGAGGCAGCCCTAATGAATAGCTTCAAGGCTTGAGGGGCTTAGTTATGTGACCCAGTCTTCACCTGTCCTCACTACCTGTCATTGACAAACTTGGGGAAAAAACACACACCATAAAAAGACGCTCAAACATTTATCTCCCTATATTTACAGAAGCTTGAAAACTGCAGGAACTCAGCTGTTTGCAGGGCAATTAGCAGCTATCTGATTTTTAATAGTCTCAGGGCTTGAGGCAATTAGTTATCTGACTTTCCATCAACTGTGTTTTCATTGGAGGCTCTGCTCACTACCCACCAGAAATCGGGTTGCGACCCACCAGGTGGGTCCCAACCCACAGTTTGAGAAATGCTGAACTAAAGCAGTGTTTCTCAAAGTTCTCCCCACAAGGCGGGGAAAACTTTGGGGGTGGGGACAGCGGTGGTGATCCTGGGGATCTGCTGTTTTTCAACTGGGCTTTCAGGCCATTTCCTCTGCCGCCACAGCCAAAACAAGCAGCCCCTTCAGAGCCCACTATCAGATGCATGGCGCTGCCTCCTCTGTGCTCTCTCTCTCTCTCACACACACACACACAATTCCTCATATCACGGCTGCTGCGCTAAGCTTGGCACACAAAGCAAAGGGAGGGCAAAGAACGGTGAGAAATGTTTCAATGTACATTTCAGAAGCAAAGTAACAAGCTACTGCAGAATCTGGGAGGTTTCCTTTTTGATTCAGTGTGGGGGTTTTCAGCCGAGAGGGTTACAAAATTAATATACTCCTCCGGCATAATTGGAGTTTAGTCACACCGTCACACCCATGCTTTACACGGTTGCCAAAGAAATGAAAGAGGAGCTATGGAGTTTTAAGGGATATGTTTTCTTGCAACTGAAAGCCAGCTTGTGAATTCCTTTTGGGATCCCGTTAGAAGCACATTGAGTCCTAATGGGAATAAAGGGTTATGTTCTAATATTCTTTCTTCTTTTCTTTCTTTTTTGAAAAAGTAGCTTACAACGAATTCCTATGCAGTATTATTAATGAACAATTCAGCAATGGGGTTTTCTCTTGGCTAGGATTTAAAATAAGTGTTAGAAACCTGGAACACTTCCGTGCTGAGCTAGAGGCACATGGGGAAAAACTGGTCCCAGTGATTTATGTTGACATTCTCCTCTCCCCATCTTTGTGACCTTTCGGGTGTTGCATTTTTAGAAGAAGAAAAATTCTGTCCTACTTTGAAAGGGACAGAATTCCATTTTTTCCAATTCCATTAGAGAATTTCATTCTCTAAATTTAGAGAATTCTGATGAAAATCAGAGCAGAGGTTCAACCAGGAATATTTTTTTATGCTAAAAGGATGTAAAGGAGATTGGCCTGCCACCTTCTCCTCCAACATCAGGCTGATGGTGTCCTAAAAGTCATCAGATGTAACAGAAACACTTCTTTTCCTGCCACTGAGCTCCATGTAGTGTGTGTGTGTGTGTGTGTGTGTGTGTGTGTGTCTGTCTGTCTGTCTGTCTGTCTGTCTGTCTGTCTGTCTGTCTGTCTGTTTAATTTGTTTTGGAGAAAAAAATTATCATGCCTTCCTAATCGTAAAGAAAAGCTCAATGTGACTTACAAACAAAGTACCGTAATTAAGAGATGGGACTCTGAGGGGGTTTGGAGGGTGGGTTGGGGGGTGTTGCTTGTGATGCTTTAGCATTCATCCCAAAATGAATACAGACCCCTACTTTGCATGCAGAGGCACTTTTTCAATGGGTGCTCCTCTTATATTTAGCAGGGGGAGAGTAACTGCCCCCCTTTCACCCTAGCACAGTGTCTTTCTGGTGGCTGTTTGCTCGTGGTGTTCTGCATCTTTCTTTGATTGTGAGCCCTTTGGGGACAGGGAGCCATTTAATCATTTGATTTTTGTCTGTAAACCACTTTGTGAACTTTTTGTTGAAAAGCGGTATATAAATACTGTTAATAGTAAATTTCAATCCCTAGCTTCTCTAGTCAAATGGATCTCAGGTAGCAGGTGATGGGAAGGTCTACAGTACAGCCTGATATTCTGGAGAGCTGTTGTCAGTCAGCGTAGATAATCCTGGGCCAGAAAGACCAATGGCTTGACTTAATATAAGCCAGCACTGTATGAGTTAATGTCAGGTCTCCTTTGGTCCACGTGCCCCTGAACTACATGTGCCCATTCCGCAGGCCAGCTGCTTCTGCTCTGTCCTCCCACTGTGGTGTCTCAATTTGTCAACCCTGTTACAGCAAAGCAACTTTGTTTTTCTGCTCCACAAAGAGACTCTGATATGCCTTCAATCTACAGTCCATTTACTCCAGAGGAGGTCAATTAACTTTAATATTTCTCTTCTGGAGTAAATGGGCTGTATGCTGTGGCTCTAATTGATGGAATCCATTCCTCAGAAGGGAGGGCAAAGTCTGATGTTACCAAACTGAAACCATGATCAAATCTTCATGTTCAGCTCTTCCCAGATGACCGATTCCTTCACTTATCATTTTGTAACTAGCAAAATGTCCATCACTATGATGAGTGCGTGTGGAGAGAGGGTCTATACAAGGGGTGGCCAAACTGTGGCTCCTGAGCCACGTGTGGCTCCATGTCAGAGAAGTGGTGTGTGTGATCCACTTTGACATACAATGTGCGTCTCTCAGAAATATGTTGGCTGAGCTCCTTTTTGCATCACAATTAATATAAAAGGTCAATAAGAAATTTTCAAGCTTTATAATTATTTACCAGGTATAAACCGAGAGTCCACTGGATTAAAACACAAGTTCAGTATTCATGGTGAGTTAATATATTTAAGAATTTAAATGCTTCTTAAATATTTTGAGGCTCTCAAACGTCTCTCTTGCGGCTCTCAAACATCTGAAGTTTATCACATGTGGCTCTTACATTAAGCAACTTTGGCCACCTCTGGTCTATACATTAGAAAGATTGGGATGGGTGGAGAAGTACGCACAGATACATTTCAGTCCCCCGCAGGAACCCTGTCACTGAGGCTAGATTGACTGGGGTCAGGGCTGGAGAACAGATTTTGAGCTCACCACAACGTTTCCAAGTGTGCTGCTTTGCTGTTTCCTATAGGAGTGAATGGAAACAATTCACTTACATGGAAAGAAATAAAGGCGTCAGAGATACCACCCAGGTACCATTGCGAAACATTCTCCTTGCCACTGGTGACTCCAGTGAATGCAGTGGTGTAACTAGAGTGGAGCAGAGGCAAGTAGTTCTGCAAGACTCCGTTACACCGGAGTCAGCGGCCCCTCCCCTTTGCTGTTGGAGCCATTCCGGCAGCGACAGGGGAGTGTCCTGCATGTTGCTGTTGCTGCCAGAATGGCTCCAACAGCAAGGGGGAGGGGCTGCTGACTCTGGTGTAATGGAGTCTTGCAGAACTACTTGCCTCCGCTCCACTCTAGTTACACCACTGAGTGAATGGCTATGGTTGCAATTAGAAACCAAGAAAGAATAGCTGTACAGGTGGGAGGAGTAGAAACGGCGAGGAGTAGGGCGGTGAGTGAGGGGGTCATTGGCCGTCCAGGGCTGGGAGGGGGTGGGGATATCAGCACTGAGTTGTGCCAATATTCTATGCCCCGTCGCAGCCCGGGCTGGCCTTACACAGCCTCCCCAGACACATGCCAACTCCAGAGCTGGCATGCATCCATGGAGACCCACTGGGGCCTGTGCTGCTTACACTGGGGGAAGGGGACGAATGTCCCCTTCCTCCGAGGTGAGTCTGGGCTGCGCTGGTGCAGCCTGCAATGGACCTAGGATGCAGTGTCTGGCCCTTTAGGCCGGCCGCCGCATCTTAGGCAGGATTGGGCTGTTAGTCTTATTGAGCTTTTTGGTTTCAACCATAACTGAAATGCCTGGGACACCATAAGCCTGATGCGCGAGGTGGTTGCATAGATTGCCTGCTCCTTGACCTGACCCTGTCTGCTCCCTGCACATCAGAGCTGTGATTCCAGATGGAACAACATAGACAACCTTGAACTGCTTGGATCCGCAAAAAGGCAATGGAATCATGTCAGAATCGCCACCAGGTGCCCAGTATTGCCAACTCTCATCTTTAAGGTTTCAAACAAACAAAGGCTCTTTCTCATCACCTGCTACTGGAGATGCAAGGATTGAATCTGGACTTTCCTGCAACAACAACAACAACAACAAACAATTATACTGCCTTTCAACAAAAAAGTTAACAAACTGCTTTATGGAGAAAATCAAGTAAATAAATGGTTCCCTGCCCCAAAAGGGCTCACAATCTAAATAGGCAGAGAAGAAACACCAGCATATAGCTACGAGAAAAGACACTGTGTTGGGGTGAAGAGATACAGTTACTCTCCCCCTGCTATAAGAGGAGCACCAGTTTAAAAAGTGCCTCTTTGCCCAGCTAGCTGGAGTTACCACTGAGCTATGGCCCTTCCTGTTACACTCTTCATGGATTCTCATTCACCTCTAATATAACCAAGTCCATGACCGTGGCTGTTTTTTTCTTCCAGAAATATTATTCCTCACCCAGTAGCTGTGTCGGTCAAAGTTAAATGTGCATTTTCAAGTGCTATGAGAATCACTAGGGATTTTTTCTTCACTGCTTTTAATGCACATTTCCACCACTCACAGCGTATGCTTTCTCTTTGTTAAATTTGCACCCTCTACCTGGTGCAATAGAAGACACTCCACTTATCTACATGAAATGCTGGCTGATAACGCCCTGCAACTGCCCTCGGCTGCAATCCCATCATGGCATGGCTGTTATCTGCCCGATAGTGTGTGACACCTCTCTCTCTCTCCCCCCCCCCCTGCACAATTCTGCATTATCTGTCCACCCTGCTCCACTACCATCTCTGTCATTTGTCTCCTCTTATGGTACCTGGTGAAACTGACAAGATCACAAGAAAAGATTTGTCAAATTCATGGGTGCCTCTTCAGTAATTTTTAATCCGATAATAACTATATTCTGAACACAGGCCATTTTGAAGCAACAAAACCATATCAGTAAAACTGACAAAGATCCCTCTCAACTATGTCAATTTCACCAAAGTTCAGAGGTGGCGGTGCGGAGCAATGAAGAAAGGGCCATGTCTCAGATGCTTGTGATCAAAAGGAGGAGGAAACAGATAAGAGAGTCATGCTGCCCTCCTTAATACTGACCAAACATGCACTTTTGTGGGGAGGAGAGGTTAATAGGAAAAACCAACATTCCTCAAACCTTTGTACAGATTTCTGGGGAAAATAGTGGAGGCAGACAAAATATGCACACTTCAGACAGAACTTCTCTGCTGAACAACAGTTGTAACTCTATCTTCCTGTGCAGTCAATACCCATTTCAAAAACCTGGTACAAGTCCACTGGAAACTGCATTTCAGTCTTTCACACATGCACAGCAACAGCTGGCTCTCCCGGGAACAGCGCTTTGAAGAACCGGTGAGCAGCTCACTCCAAACTGTGACAGTGGCATCTAGTGACTAAACCACGGAATGATCTTCTATCTTGACACACTGAATATCTGTGCATAAGAGGGTCGTTTTTAGGAACATACATTGAGATGCTGTGCCACTAAGGATAAAAATAACAAAATGAAGACTTGTTCAAAGGGGCTTATTTATTAGTGACGTTGCATTTCTAGGTTTGGAAATATGAGTCTCAGAGGTTCTTAATATTTGCCTCAAAGATGGGGGTGAAAATCATGAACCCTTAATTCTTCTCGGGCTGTGCTGCAGTGGGGAGAGAAAAAAAAATCCCAGATAGCTCCTCAGAGACGAGAGCTTCTTAGCCTTGGTAGGTGCTTGCAAAGCATAGCTCCCCATATTCTCTGAAGAGATCTGGGGCCATGCCTTAGAGCAGCCGTTTTCAACTGGTGTGCCACGAAAGGTCCACAGGTGCGCTTGCAGGAGTTTGGAGCACAGTGGTTGAAAATCGCTGAAAAACTCTTCCAGATTCTGCAGCTCTGTTTTTAGGGCAGTTATCTGTAGTAACGAATTGTCGGTCTGTCTTCCTCCACTGGTGGTGCCGGTGGAGGAAAAGGGACAGACAATTCATTACTACAGACAGTTGCCCTAAAAACAGAGCCGCAGAACCCAGAAGAGTCTCCTGGAAGCTGGAAATGACATCACAACAGGTGAAGACTATAGAGATCAGTGTGGCGTGAGAAGAAAAATGTTGACAATTGGGTCAGGGTGGCTCATTCTGCCACCTGAGTCATCTTCATGTTCCAACGCTTTCTTTTGACTCGGTTCCTTCTTCTCTTGGCCAACGTTCTATCTGAGCCAGGGCCCAAAGTACCACAGTCATTTGCAGCCACAGGAATTACCAGGTGCAAATCTTAAATAGTTTTTTTCCCCTTGAGAAAATGTGCATCCTTTCTAAAACACATATTTAAGTCTTAGTCAGGCATGTCAATTAGTGCCAATAGCCTCACAGCTGTATGCAAAATGTACTAGAGCCAAAACACAAAATGGAGGGCAGCTTGAAGCAGACTTCTTTCACAAAAGGCGTTCATTTTCATCTCAGGAAAATTGGGGGCCCGATCTTCTCCTGTTGCTAGCTTTTTGTTGGAGTAACAGCAGGCTCTCGCCATTCAGGAAGGCAGCCGGGGGCTTCGCTGCAGGCCCTTTCACAAGCAATCACCGCTCTTTGTTACTCTGCTCTGAAAAACAGTGTGCTGCCAAGGTGGCCTGCAGAGGGACTGCTATGTAGGATGATGTGTAGTTATTGGCTCATAATGTCTTACTGTGCTTGGCTACCTGGCTGCGACCACGGACTTCCAGGATATAGAAGCAGATGTTGATGATGCAAGAGGACAAGTCTGTCGAGCTGCCTGTGGTCTTCCTGATGCCTTGTGTTGAGATCAGCAGCTTTTCTCTTCAGAGACCTCTGCTACAACCAGCTCTTACTGGAGCAATTTCTATCTTGAGCCACTTCACGCATAGTATGGTGGAGACGGATGGAAAGGTCTCAGGGGGCCTGGCTGTTCAAAAGCCCTGCAATGTCCTCACTCAGGCAAAGGCGTTCAGGCCTCTTCCACAGTAACACGGCTGCCGTGATATGGCTTCGTGGCAAGTTTAAGGCACTGCTTTTTCACAGCAGTGCACATGGAGCATGGTAAGGAGAGGAAGGATGTGCTTCTTCTTGCTTGAGTGTGCAGGAAGCAGATCATTGCTAGGCTTACCAGATCGCCAACAGGGACAGAGTGCTGGTAAGCCTAATCATTGCATTGGTGGCAGGTTGGAGGGAAGCGCTGGTGGAAGAATCTGGGTAAAAGACACCCTGAAACCCCCCCCCCCCGACCCCTTGCAATCTGCAGCTGATGCAACCCTGAATGCTTTTCTGGCTATGTTCCAGGATGGAGAGCAATAGCTTAGCTGTAATACAGAAAAGCAAGGTTCCAGGTTCAGTCTCTAGATAGCAAAACTCAAAAAGGCTCCTCCGGTCAAGAGCTTGCCGGTCAGGGTGGACAGCCCTGGGCGAGACCGATCAATGGTCAGACTCAGTATAAGGTGGTTTTATACGCTCAATAGCAAACTGATAGGAAGACAAAATGGCACCATGGTTAGGAAGAGAAGTGTATTTACAACAGCGTCCATTTGCTCATTGATGGGTTACAGATTTCCTTTGCCACGCTCCCCACGATAATCAATGCCAAGCTCTCCGGCAGCCTGTTTTACTGGAATGGGGGAAACCATACGTTTCACAAAGCCACTTTTGCTTTTTAGCGTTAAATAAGCTATTTCATAGCAATCAATAAATCCCCTTGCTTTGCATGCTTAACGGCCCTGCCAGGGATGATGGATCTGCAGATAAATCTTTATTGTCTTACTGGTGCTTTGCCAAAACTCCCAGAGAGCTGGTATTGTGAACAGTGAAGTCTCTCTTGATAGCCAACCACCGCGTCGCTCCATTCAATAAATTGAGTTTACTGCGTGGCGGTATAATGCAGCCCATATCTCCAAGTGCGGCCGTTGATTAAAAAGAGGTGGTGATGAATGTGAATGATTTGAGAAATCATCACTCCGATGCTTGCAATTCGGGCTGTCCTGTCAGGAGCGGACTCAGAGGGGTCTCCTCTGAGACAGAAGGAGAGCCAGGCTTCACAGGTGCCCCTAGTATCACTCATGAGCTGGTTCTTGATGGACCCTTGGAATTTCCCCCCTCTGAGAAACTCAGGACTCCAGAGGATCCAGCACCCCACCACTTGGACCCGCTTTGCACCCCCTTCCTGTCACTTCTGGGACCATGGATACAGAGCGAGGTGACGCCAGAAAATGCTGAAGCCCTCACCCATCCTAGCTCGCCTGGCAACCCAAGGCCTTCCTGTTTCAGAACCTGTTGGGAGGAGGACACAGGCTTGGGCAACAAGGCTGTGGATCAGGACCTGTTAGTTAGATGCAGGAAGCAAGGAGCTTCCAGGACACATTATAATCAATCTGACCTTGTTCTTTGCTGGTGCAACAACTCTCTTCCCGGAGCTCCTCCTTAACCACTTTCCTAATTTACTCTCTTCCTCCTTGTTCTGGCTCCTCACCCAGCCTCTTGCTTCTGTTCCCTGCTACCACATGGCAGTGATGTAGACTTGAGTCTATTGACTCGGACTCAAGTCGTGCCAATGACTTGACTCAGACTTGACTCAGTGATTGTAAAAGACTTGAGACTTGGAGCCTTTTACGACATGTCGAATTTTATTCAGGTTTAAACCTGTTTTCCCCGTTCAATAGATAGGGACTCGCAACTCACAACCAAAGACTCAGGACTTGGGGGCAAAGACTTGGAACTTGAGACTTGGACCCAGAGACTTGGGACTTGACTCGTGACTTGGAGTCAGAGACTTGATCCCCATCCCTGCCACCTGGTACCTCAGTCTCCTGGTTTATCTTGCTGCCTGACCTTGCAGCCCTCTGCGGCCGAAGCCCAACAGCGGACTATGGTGGGCTATGAAACAGCTGCTAAAAATGTTAGCTCAGGAAAAGATGTTCAGGTACACCAGCCAACTGGGCTGAAGTCACTCCAATCACAAGACTGAAAAGCAAAACACCTTATCCTTGTGAATGCTGTTATTGGCACTGAGTGAGGTAAAAAGAAGGGTTACAGACTTGTTAGAAAGAAAGCGAGGGAGGGCTGGGGTGAAAGAACATCCTCCATTTAAATGTAAAGGTGGGGGAATGCAGAGAGGGAATTCATTCTGTTCTAACTGGGGGAAAACGATAGCAGCAAGGCCTAAATGTCTGCCAAAGGAAATGAAGAGGAACTTCTCGCCTAGACAGACTGAAGGGAGAGTTATCACTGTGGTCAACTGCATTTATTTAAGGTAGAATTGATAGAAGAAGCCAGTTGGAAAGACTCTGGGTAAATGAGTGTAAAATGAGGTTTAGGAGAACGGGCTTCTTTGGAGCCCTTCCCATGACTGGGCTAGAAAGAATCAGAATAAGCCAGGCGACCAAGGATGAGGGGGAGTGGCCTTCTTCTTCTGTAGATTTCTCCATCACTAATATTGATCAAAAGTCAACACAAAACGTGGTGCACCTAAGTCAGAGTGGGACTATGGCAATACACGCACGCATGCATGCACATACCAAAGAATATGGCTGAAGAAGACAGGCTGAGAAATTCTGACATCACTGAATTTAGTTTGAGATCTCCAGCTATTAGCAAGATTAGGCCTGGAATACGCAGGTCGGTCGTCGTGTTGGAAAGCAGGTACAATGCCACCTGCAAGACACTAGAGGGCAGTGTGTTGTCCAGGAGGCAGATGACTCAGAGGTTACCTGTCTCAGACCTTTACTCTTGTCCTCATTGACCTGTGGGGGGGGTGTCCCTCCCTGGCTTCCTTCCACCCCCTCTTCACACTCTCTCCTCCTGATCTGCTAAGCATGCAGACTTCTCTTCATGAACTCTGACCAGCTGCATGGAACCCACCATGCCATGACACCTGTCCACATACCTGTGCAAAGGGATTATTTAGTTTATTTATTTTTCACATTTTTATACCGCCCTTCCTCCAAAGAGCTCAGAGTGGTGTACATATTTCCTACCAGAAGCGTCGTAACGCAGGGGGCCCTGGTGACCAGGGCCCCAAGCGCCGAGCTTCCGGGGGGCGCTCACCTTGGACTCGAAGCTGGAGTGCGGCACCCGCCCGCAGCCATAGTGGGCGGGCGGCGCTCCAGCTTTCGAGTCCGAGGTGAGCGACAGCGTCCTCGTTGTCTAGGCAACGCGCGCAGCGCGCGCCCAGACCCTGTGGCTGCGGGCGCGCGCTGTGCGCATTGCCTAGACGACGAAGTCTAAGTCCGACTCCCAAACCACTACACCATCCTGTAGCATTAGGATTAGGATTAGGATTCCCTGTTCCAGGTCTAGAGCCTGTACTATCAACAGAGATGTACATGTTTGTGAACTGTAAGTATTTTTCTTTTAAACTTTTTTTACTGCTCCTGCTCCTGTTTTATCTGTAGCAACAAACTAGCAGGGGTTGGTTGAGAGCAGTTGGGAAAAGCATCTTCTGCTAGATGACTCTGCTGAACGTAGACCCCCTTTTTCCAACAGGTTGGGTGATTTTTGCAAATGAACCAACCATATGGCTGTGTGAGACAAGATGGCTGAAGAAAGTCATTTTATGGTGCGGGGGGGGGGGGAGGAGAATGCAAATAGCCACATCTCAAAAAGTCACCACATCTCCAAAAGAATATAATGGAATTGGAAAACGTGCAGAAGAGAGTGTCCAAGATGATTAATTGACTGGGACACCTCCCTTGAGGAAAGGCTTCAGAGTTTGCGGCTAGTCAGTCTAGAAAGAAGGTGCCTGAGAGGGTACATAATTGATGGCACAATCCTATTCAAAGCCCTGCACTGTGATCCAGCTGTGCAGGCTCCACTGTATCATCCCCTTACCCCGTGTCTAGCCCCAGCAGCCTTCCATTCAGCCGCATCATACATAGACTTACCATACGTCCTGGAATGGCCGGGACCCTCCCGGATTTTGGGCTGCTGCCGCCTCAATTTTCCTCCCGCGCCGCACAAGCGGCCTGGGAGCCCTTCAGAACGAAGGGCTCCAGGGCCGCTTGTGCGTGGCTATCCAGAATGAAAATGGTGGCAACGACGATGACAGCAGCAGCAGCAAGGCTGCAGAAAAAGCGGCGCCGGTGGACACAGTAAGGGGGCAAATATGTTTTTAAAAAAATAAAAAACCATTTAAAGAAAAAGAAAAACCAAAAAACCCCAGAAAAATTCAAAAAGAATTTGGAGGCCAAAATAATAGGGAGGGGGGTCCCGGATTAGGTCAGCAAAAATATGGGTTCTGTAGCCATGTAAGCAATAAATAGAGAAATAAAATCCTTTACCACAGATGTCGTTTGGAGGGTTGGAAATACACGCACAGTATCACATAAAGAGTTCCTCCAACAGCTGACAAGGGATCGATTCTCGTGCCGACGTTTCACTCCTCGCGTGGAGCTTTCTCAAGGCGAGGACGCAGTTGAACAACTGCTAGATGAAAAAGTCCTCTCGAGGAGCGTAGAAAGTTAAATACCAAGACCACAGTGCAAAAGTGCGGGAAACCCGCTAATCAGTAACGGAAACGTCCTACTCATGACCCTAGAGTCTTTCACTACTTATTATGTTGTCTGTTTAGAACGGGCATCCAGATTCTATTGGCATATGCCATTTCCTGTTGACGGTTCATAAGTTTAGAAGGTTTGGTTTGTGATATCATCAGCGCTTCCAAGTTCAATCTTGGTTTCAGTTTAGTTTCGTGGAACAAGGAGCGGGTTTGTTCAAACAAGATCTTGTGTCCCGACTCCTTTACATGCAAAGCCACTGCCGATTTTTCTTCTTGCTGTGTTTCCGTTGCCCTTTGATGTTCCCGCATTCTCACTCCTATTGGTCTTTTTGTATGTCCTATGTAGATTTTTCCACATTCACAGCCAATTTCGTACACTCCGGGGTTGGACAGAGCAGGTCTGGGGTCTTTGGGGTTCTGCAGAAGTTGTTCTATTTTAGTAGTAGGGGTGAAGATGGTCTTCACCTCATACCTCCTAAAAATCCTGGCTATTTTGTCAGTCGTGCCTCTGATAAAGGGCAAAGAGAGCCACGGTTGTTCTTTAATTTCTGTCTGTTTCCCGTTGTTACTTTCCCCAGGCGCTGCATATGATCAGATCTGATAATGTGAAAGCAAACTGGATGGCCGCTGCTGTGGCCAATTCACAAAACGATATTTAAAGGAATTTTCTTTGATGGGCTGCACACTTGGATGTTTCAATCATGTTTAGTGTACTTAGTATTGCGGTCTTAGGAAATGTGAAAAAAATACTGCCTTTGCGGTCAGGACTTCCAATCCAAGGCTGAATTAAGCAGGCACCAGCCATTTGAGATAAATGGTCTTCTGTGCCCCTAACTAGAGATTTATCACACACCTGCACTCTGGATGCTAGAAAGGCTAGTAAAACTGGTTTGGGCTGGGCCTGGAAACAGTCATTCTTACTTCAAAGGGAAGGTGAGCGTTAGAACTCCACATTTTCTGCTCTGGCTGGAATTCCAATGGACTTACTCTACCCACTCCCTTACCCGACCCAGCTGACCCTGCCTGCCTGGGGGTAGAATGAGATGGACCTGGGGGCTTTTACAAGAGTGACACACAATGCTATGCATGGTTAATCCCACAGTGTTCAGTGGGGGATACTTTCTTCAGGTTAATAATGCACCTAGGATTGCAGCCAGAGGCTCTTGAGATCTAGTTATGGAGATATACCTGGAGTTGAATGGCTTCAGGTTCCTGAGTTTGTGTGTTACAGTTACTGATCAACCGTTTCTTTCCCTTTGAAAATTTGACTCTCTGCATATGGTCTCATAGCAGCAGAAATGAAATAATATTGCAGCTAATACAAAAGATCGTTGTGATGACCCTTTGGCACAACACCCTATTATGACTAGGCTAAGTACGTGCACCAGCAATAATCACATATTGGTCCTCCGCTGTTTATCTTTGACTTCATTTGCCTCCATTTCATCTGTTGCCAATTTTGTCATAAAGCTCTTGACTAAAATATGGCACACCTGCCAGTTAAAACCCATTTCTGCCTGGCCCACAGGTGTACACATTGGGCTCCTGTTGCGTATATACACCCATGGGCAGAAAGGGAGCAGGCGCTACTACTGTTTGCAGGGCTGGATCTGGCCTGTGAGGTTCCTGCTCCACAGTCAACTCCTTTAACTAGGAGCAGCATTTTATAGTTTTGTTGTTGGTCAATCTGAATTAAGGGTGAGCTGAATTTCCATGGGTTTTGCTTTTAGTTTGGTAACTTACCTTTTAACAAAGTAGGTGTGGGAGCAGGCATAACTCCATGGTAGAATGTGTTTCCCATGCAGAGTGTGATATCCTTGCAGGCAGGAGACAACACAGAAGGAAGACCACTGAATCCCATAATTCTTTGCTGACTTCCTTCAAACTCTTTCTTAAAACCTACATTTTCCACGAAGTCTTTGACACCTCGTCTTTATCCTCTTTCCATGTTGTCATGAAGCTTAAGTGCATGTTGTTGACACATGGCGCAATTCCATGTAAAGATGCACAGCTGGCCTAAAGGGCCGGCCACTGCATCCTAAGCCCATTCCGGGCTGCCCCAGCGCTGCTAGAGCACACTTTGGGAGAAGGGGACGTTCATCCCCTTCCCCGGTGTAGGCAACCCTGGGGCCTATGGGTACTGTATATTTTTACCTTTCCTTAGGTATATTGCTAAAGACCAATAGAAGGCTGGGAAATGAATATTATTCATGCTATGGAAACTACCAGTATGAATTTCCAGTGTTCCCATCCTATACTTCTTTATCGAGGTTGCAAAAACAACAGCATTTAAAATGAGAGGGAACAAAATATATCTACCAATACTTTTTTTCATATACTGTAGACTGAACACACACACGCATACACACGCGCGCGCACACACACACACACACACACACACACACGCACACATTTCTTGGCATCAAGTTATTTAACTCAAACGAAGAGTATAATGCAGGCCTGGGAAAACAATGGACATGATCTCGCCCACAGCTAACTTCAACCCAACAAGTCAATCTCTATCTGCCCATCCTGTATCTCAGAATGTAGGCCATTGCTTAAGCACCACTAAACACAAAAGAAACCATTAACATTCCTGACAGCACCAGTTTGTTGGTCACATCAGAGTGTGACAAAGAGGCAAAACTCAATTTTTGTTGCTATTCAGCATATATGGAAAGAATAACTAGAGCAGTAATTTCTGGACCACCAGTTAATCAATGCATTTTTGGATGGCATTTGGTCCAAAACAGTTCCTCATACGTGAGCATGCAAGACACACACACACACACACCCTGTGCACACCAGATTAGCTCAGAAATAAGACAAGTTATTTCCACCCAAATGGACATTCAAATTCAGCTAGTCTTCACCTGCATAAGCCACGCCCCCATTTTTAATCTGAACTGAAAAAGAATTTGGTCTCATAATATTTTCCTGTCCATTGAGGTAAGCATTACAAGCCCCCCAAGCTTGCATTTCCAAGGCCAGATGCAGCTGGTTTCTCAGGCATGCTTGCCCTTGACATAGAAAAATTTTTCTTAAAAAATGAAAAGCTCAATTCAGCAAAAAAAATTTTTTTTTAAAATTAAATCAACACAATATGTGGAACACTGGCAGACTAATCCCAGATTCTTTAAATACCACATTGTCATCTGTTTTTTTAAACAAAATTCATCCTTTTATTTCATAATAGAGATTATAAATAAATTGAAAGTGTGCATGCAGTCAACTGCATATTGTACAAGCAATATCTATGTTAATAACTGTTTTCTTTGGCAGGCCAGAATCCAGCTGGACATGCAATATTTACATATCAAAATCCATTTTTTGAGTGTTCAAGTCATACTGAATGCAAGTGAAAATATATATGTTTATATACAATTATATATATTTACTTTCTATACACACATCACATATATATACGTGTACAAGTACATTATATGTGTGACTGTGTGTGTGTGCACGCCTGTTTTGCAGTATACACTGAGTATACATATATAAAGAGAAATAGGCATCTATTAAAAGTGGATTTCATCTTTCGCTGATTCAGGTGACACAGGTCTTGAAACACTAAAAATATCCTGACAAGGTATTTGGGCTGGTAGCTGAGGAGGAGGTAAATGGGATTTAGGAGAAGGTGTCTGCAACGTGTTCTTTTCAGACAATATTTTTAAAATCTCTGCCACCTGCTGCTCCAGGACAGTCATTCTACTGCTTAGCAGCTGAATATCTTCTTTGAGTTCGTGTTTGACCTCTTGGAGGGTAGTTTGTAAGGCCTGTTCAGGGATGGGGTAAAAGGGGTGTTTTGCATCTGCTTGAATGGGGCTGTGTTCCAGGGGGCTACGGTTCTCACCAGCTTTGTCCAAACGTAGGTCACTTTTAGTTATCCCACTGTCACAAGAATCTGTTTTCCTCAGTGGGTTTTTAGTTATCCCATTCTCCGCATCGACTCCCTTGGGGTCATCAGACAACAACCCCATCGACTCAGCCTTGGTGACATTATTCCAGTCTTCCTTTTTCTCTTCCTGGCCCGCCATGTTGTTCTTGAGTCGAAGCCACCCTTTCCCATTCCCGTTTTTCATCCTCACAGGGCTGGTAACCTTGAGGCATTTGGGGTCACCGTTGTTGCCCCCATTAGGCTTGAGCTCCATGGCATCTCTGTTGTTCTGTTTGAGAACAGAGTCATTAGTTTTCACATAGGACAGCGATGTCTGGATGGGTGTGATCTGAGACACAGTCACCACACTTGTGCCAGTGATAGAGGCGCCGTTCTGCATGGTCCGGGTCTCCACCTGGAGGGTGTTTCTCTCTGGGTCGATGATTGTCGTGCCTTGGTTCCGCATCTCCTTCTGTTGCTTGAATTTTTGGAAGAGCTTTCGCACAGGGTGGTCCACTGGGATACTCAAGGTCACTTCGTTCTTCTGACGTAAGCGCTCCTCCTCTTCTTTTTTGACATCACTGATTTTTCGGAAAATAATCTGTAAGGAAGAAAAAATCAATATGCAGTAAGAAACAAATGAACTTTTCTTGGAGGGAAAAAAAAAGCAAATACTTTCTGAATGTGACAAAATATTAGGCCTAGTGAGAATAACACCTCCTCATTCCTCTTTTTGCAATTTTCTCTGCAAGTGAATTCAAAGGCAGTTGACCAGGCAAACCTTTGATGATGGAGACAGATGTCTAAATTCAATTTAGTCCTTGTTTTCAGCTGTATACCTATCCAGTCTTATGTACTTCATTGCCATTCATTGTGGTGCAATATTTCCCCTGGGGCACAGTTAGGGCAGATTTCACATTGTGCTGGGAGCTACACAAAAAGATATTATGATACGGTCTCCTAGATGCAAGGCCCAATGAATAGAGATGAGAATCAGACTTCTGTGTAGAACAGCAGCAGCCCTGGTGCAGCCTGAGAGTATCAAGTTAGATGGAGGTGTGTTGACACCGTCGATATGTATTATGATAATCACATAGCTTCAAGACCATGACACACAATAAACCACTGGTACGAGCTCCAGAAGCAAATAAACTGTCTGTGATTTATGCAAATAGAACACTTACAGTCTCATCCCGTTCATATTGACTTTGACGTAAGTTCCACTGAGTTTAATGGGACTGACATGTAAAGGAGACTGACAGCGCAACCCTGTGACACTGTAAGGCAGTGGAGCGCGCACTCCACCAGTCTAAAGAGTCGCAAAGCACGTTTGCGATGACTCGGGTATAAGCAGCGCTGGCGCAGAGTCCAGCACCGTTGGGTCCACAAACTATCAGGTGCAGAACTGTAGCGAAGTGGTCGGTGACACGCCTTGCGTGCAGGAAGGTCCTGACCTCTGTTCCTACCGTCTGCCGTCGAGGCCAGCCCAGTTGGGGAAAGCCCCTCTGCCAAGGCCCTAGAGAGCCACCACCAAACAAAGGAGTCCGTTATTTGCGAGATGGAGCAGTAGCCCAACTGATTCCAAGGCAGCTTCCTATGCTCAGTAATCAGTCCCAACAAACTAGGATAACAGCCACACCCTCAGATGAGCAGCTAAGATCAGAGCAGCAGAATTGACTTGCTATGAGGGGTTTGGGGTTTTTTTTTTGCCTCTCAAGTCAGGTTATTACCGGCAGGTGGGCTGCTGGTGTGTTCATATTCTAACACAACAGCCAAACAAAGGAAGGAGGGCAGCACTCATTAAACTGGGGGGGGGGGGAAGACCCAAGGACATGAACCTCAAAGGTGCTGCAATGGGGGGGGGGTTAATTCTTAATTTTATTTTTAATTCCAGTGGTTTGTTGTTGTTTTGTATGTGAAAAGATTCTGTCCTTAAGGAAAATGCCGACAAAAAACCCATGTTAGAGCTATTCAAAATGCATGAGGCAACAGCTTTAAAGGGTTTAATTGAAAACATTTCTCAGCTCTTTGGGGGCTTTTTTCTGCTGCTATCCAGCAGACAGGCTGGTCACTATTTGCATGGGTCCCTGTCCTCTTGATGCTAAAGAAGGAACTGACTGTCCCATCAACAGAGCTGGGGCCACTTTCCAGCCAGCTGCATGTGTGGGATCCAGCAGAGGCATAACAAGGGTGGAGCGAAGGCAAGTAGTTCTGCAAGACTCCGTTACACTGGAGTCAGTGGCCCCTCCCCCTTGCTGTTGGAGCCATTCTGGCAGCAAAGGCAACACGCAGGACACTCCCCTGTCGTTGCCGGAATGGCTCCAACAGCAAGGGGGAGGGGCCGCTGACTCCAGTGTAACGGAGTCTTGCAGAACTACTTGCCTTCGCTCCACCCTTGTTTCACCACTGGGATCCAGTCTCTCTTCTCTGCTTCCCACTATGTGCAAGTGCAATTTCTACGACATAATACAGGCGGTGGCGGGGAGATCTGACACACGGAAAGTTAATCTAGAAAATCAACTCTCTGATCAAAGCTCTCTCGGTCTTTTTTTTTTTTTTTTTAAACCTTTTCAAATACACTAAGTACATGACTGCCAGCCCTGAATTAATGCAGCTGCTTACAATAATTTAGAAACTTAGCTTGTTTATTAGAATCTAGTTGGAACGGTGGGGGGAAAAACAGCCTGATGCTTTTATCTGCCTGCTAGGATGACCCAAATACAGGGTACATGTATCTTCATTTAAGAGCAGCGCTTGCCCTCATTTGGCTGCCATATTCGGCAGTGCCAGCTGCAGGGGACAGCAAATAAAAATTTTAATTATATGTCACCCCCCTCCTGCTGCCAGCTGGTGCTTGGGGCGCTTTACAAAACACAATAATGCACTCAGCAGTCCCAGGGCTTGCAAAACATCATAAAATCGCATAAAAATATTAAAACAATCTTTTAAAAGGAAAAAAAGCAGGGAGGGAAGGGACATTAAAGAGGAACCGAGAAATCTTGGAAAATGAAAGCAAAAGGTTTAAAGTTGAGAAAGGAAGAACAAGGAGGAATGTGTGCTTACAAATTGTCTGACATTTGTTTTGCTGGAAAGTGTCTGTTGGTCCAAATTGTTTCTGTTGTCCTCTGTTGCTTTAGCTCATTTTTGGATTGCTTGTTTTTATTATTATACAATTAGGTTGTTCTATTTTACTGCTGTAAGTTGTCTGGGACTGTTGGGTTGAGAAAGGCTAGCTAGAAATGTGTTTAACTTAAACTTGTGCTCTCATGGGGGACTAGAGGGCAGGTCTATTTCGGCTGAGCAAAATTTGCCCTGTCCAAGTTCGTCTTTCTCAAAGGAGGCAATTTCAGCAACACAATTAACAAAAAGCAAAGAACAAAGAACGAACAAGGCAAATATACTTTTCATAATTACAGTTGCTCCCCATTCTTTCTCTGCATCTACATTCCTCCCCTTCCTCTGTTGTTTCACTTGTGTCTTGTTTGGCTTGTGAACCTTTTGGACAGGAACTTGTGTTCTCAGGCTGTGCAAAGTGCCACGCAGTCGTATGAACTCAGAATAATACCCTGTTTCCCCTAAAATAAGACCTCCCCAAAAGTAAGACCTACAATCATTTTTGCATGATTTTTGCTCGCACTCATAAATATAAGACCTTCCCGAAAGTAAGACCTAGCTAGGATCATCAGCCAGACGGACGCACCCCCCCCCCGCCACTTACTTTGACCGATTTAAGCTTCATTCTTTCCCAAGGGTGCAAGGCCTGGAAGGCCTGCACTTGAGTCCTCTACCATAGAGACGACGTGCTAGAGAGGCCAGCAAGGAGGCTGCAACCTTGCAAAGCCTCTCTAGCACGTTGTCTCCATGGTGGAGCCTCCTTGCAGGCCTTGCTGGCCTCTCTAGCATGTCTAGTTACTTTCTGCCAAAGTAGAGAAAGTGAGTGCTGTGGATCAAGTCAAGGAATCAAGGTCTCACTCAGCAGCGAAGCTCACAATCTAAGAGCCCAAACTTATCCTCCCCCCCACACACACACACTGATGCAGCGGTACCAAAAACTTGCATACTGTATCCAGCTCTTCTTCCCTCTCATGAAGATGCATTCAGGCTGGTCCCACTGAATTCTTCCAGGTAAATGTGTATATTATACACGGTATAAGATTGCAGCTGGACAGCGCAATCCTGCTGCGTAAAGATCCACGGGATCCTATGCTCTTCCTGGGCCGCTCTGGCGCAGCCCGGGGTCTCCTCGGGGGAAGGGGACATTCATCCCCTTCCCCTGGTGTAGAACTGGAGGCCCCAATGGGCCTTCTCGAATGTCCGCCGGACCTTGAGCTGTCCCCTGCCACTGGATGCTGTCCCCTACCACCTTAAGGGGTGGGGACAGCATGGCGGCAGTGATTCCAGGTATCACTGGTGGCAATCCGGGGGAAAAGAATGAAAATTTCGGACTTACTGGGGGTCCTGGAGTCCTCTGGACGGTGCGGGGAGGCCTGTGGCCCCCCTCCGCGGGCCTCCCCAAGCTTTAGATCACTGCTCTGCAGGGATTACGACCACTTCCAGTTTTCGGACAAAAAATGGAAGTGGTCGTAATCGCCACAGAGCAGCGATCTAAAGTTCGGGGAGGCTCGCAGAGGGGGGCCACGGGCCTCCCCGCACCATCCAGAGGACTCCAGGACTCCCAGTAAGTCCGAAATTTTCATTTTTTTTCCCACCCGGATCGCCACCAGCGATCCCTGGAATCACTGCCGCCATGCTGTGCCCGCCCCTTAAGGTGACAGGGGACAGCATCCGGTTCTCCTGGTGGGTCGTGACCCACCAGTTTGAGAACCAATGATGTATACCAACTTAGACCTGGAAGATCCAGGTTCAAATCCCCACTCAGCCATGAAGCTTCCTGGGTGACCTTGGGCCAGTCACTATCTCTCAGCCCCACCTACCTCACAGGGTTGTTGTGAGGACAAAAAGGAGGGGAAGAAATATGTACACCACTCTGAGCTCCTTGGTATAAAAATGTGAATAAATAAATAAATAAATAAATAAAATACCATCCTGAGGCCTTCCGGGCTTGGTTTTTAAAGAGGCAGTACACGACGGGATGTGGTTCATGGGATCACCAAGGGTCGGACACGACTTAACGACTGAACAACAACAACACGATGAATATATTTTACTTGGCATATTGGAAAGAAACTGGGACATGCCATATAAGGGAATAAGAGGGGGCTGTGGCCAGTTGGTGGAGCTGACTACGGCTAGTCATGTTTGCATGTTTCTTTTTTCTCTTTCTTGTTCCTCTTTTTAGTTTACAGTTTGTTGAATTTTGATTGTTATCCTTTTAAACAACAGAAGCTTCAAATGCATGACTTAGGCTGCATGTGAGTGCCACTGCATAACCTCACGGGGAGTTGCGTAGGATTGATCTGTTAACTTATTTTAAGATAAGATGTTTAAGATATTTGTACCCTGCCTTTCCCCTCCCCATCAGGAGGAAGCCAAGGAGTTTACAACATAATTTAAAACCAATATTACAATGACATCTTAAAACAATTAGACAGAATTACAGGAACCACAACAGGGAGCATCAGGCAGCAGTAAGCAGACCAACAAAAACCTATAATCGCATAGGATCCCATGAGGTTATGACTGGCTCTGAACCCGGCTCCTAAAAGGCAAAAGCCAGTCCACGCTTGAAATGGAGGTTATCGTGCCACAAATTCATGTTTTGTCTTCACAGCACGTTGAAAGTGGGGCTTGCTTCCCCTTGTTTGGAAAGTCTCTCTTTGTCAAAGGGAGAAAATCAGGAAAAGCAGTAGCTCCCTCTATGGGTCAGCAGTAGTAAAAACACGCTTTTGTTGTTCAGTCGTTAAATCGTGTCCGACCCTTCGTGATCCCATCAACCATATCCCGCCAGGCCTTCCTGTCCTCCACTCTCTTCCTGAGTTCGCTCATTTTCATGTTCGTTGCATCGGTGATGCTGTCTAACCATCTCATCCTTTGCCTTCCCCTTCTCCTTTTGCCTTCAATCTTTCCCAGCATGAGAGATTTCTCCAGAGAGTCCTCTCTTCGCATTAGGTGGCCAAAATATTTGAGCTTCAGCCTCAGTACCTGTCCTTCCAGGGAACAGTCAGGGTTGATTTCATTTAGGATTGACTGATTTGACCTCCTAGCAGTCCAAGGGACTCTCAGGAGTATTCTCCAGCACCACAGTTCGAAAGCATCTATTCTTCGGTGCTCAGCCTTCCTTATGGTCCAACTCTCGCAACCATACATTGCTACTGGGAACACCATCGCCCTGACTATACGAACTTTTGTTGACATGGTGATATCTCTGCTATTTATTAGAATTTCTCCTTTTCAAGTGGGCATTAATAGCATGGGCTCCTCGGTCAAGAACGGAATGGGCAGCATGATTACCTTGATAGTCACTTTAATGGGATGGGATGGGAAAACAGGATAAAAGTATCTTCCATAAATTAACACACTGAACTTCCATCAGCACTAAATACTTATATCCATTTTAAACCACTTCAAACGTCATGGAATCATTGGGTTTGGGGGGTGGGGTGGGGTTCCTAGAATTCTGGCAATAGCTTCCCCCTCGGAAAACTGCAACTGACAGAGCTCTCTGGGAAAAGGGAATAACTGTTAAATCTCCAGTATGGATATGCCCTAAATAACGCATATCAAGTTTCTGCATCTGTGGAAATCTCTATCCCTGGAGGGGCAATAAAGCCTGAAATTTCACAGAGGCAATGTAAAACATCTTAGCTGGGGGCTATGTCTGTAGATGGTGACTGTAACGATGTAGCTTGTTTTCCAATCCCCCCCCCTTGTTTTTTTGGAGTTCGAATAATTTAATCAGGTTTTGAAACTAAGGGTCTGTTGAGAAGCTTCATGTACCGTTTCCCCCCCCAAACACCAATTATTGCTGAAAAACTCAGTGCTCGAACTTCATGACGCAGGCAGTGCACTGAGCAGTCTGCAAATGAAACATGCACTTTGTTGGTCAAAAGTAAGTAATCCTCATTATATAACACACAGACTATAAATATACAACACCATCCAAAGTGAGCCTGCCACATTGTTCAAAGGGCCAAGGCATTTCAGTTGTCCAAATGCAGAACTCTTGAGCACAGTACGTTATATAAAATGATTTACCAAACACAGGCAGAAAACTGCCAGCAAGTGGTTTAAGTAATGATAAGGGGATTTTAAAGCTTTGGCTCCTCGTTGCCAGAGAGGACAAAAATAGAAGGGGAAAAATGGTGCAAGTGTGTTTTGCATACTGTAACATTTAGTTTTGGTACCGTCCCATTTGGAATATTTTAATTGTGGGCAACGAGAAAGAGGACATAGCTACACCCTACAGCAATCTGCCAGCAAGAAAATGTTCTGCCAGGGTGATGTAGCAGGTAGAGTGCTGAAGTGAATGGGGAAGACCTGGGTTCAAATCCTTGCTCAGCTATGAAGTGCAATAGATGCCCTTGAGCATGCTCCCATCATACCTCACAGGAACATTCCAAAGGAACTTCCTTCTTTTCTTGAGTTCCTTTAGAGAAAGGAAGAAGGAAAACATAGGAGATAAGGAACAACTGTATTTTCCTCAACAGAGGGAGAAACCCTAGACCAGGCGTTCCCAACCTGTGATATGCGTACCCCTAGGGGTATGCGGACCGCAGGCCAGGGGTACACGAGATGCTGCCTGTTATCAGCTGCTGCAAACAGCAGCTGATAACGGGCAGCGTCTAAAGTGGTTTTTCCCGGGTTGCGGCACAGCCGGTTCATCCCGCTCGCGCCGCAACCTGGGAAAAAAAGCCTGTGCCCTGCCGATGTCCTCAGTAGCTCCTCCTACCTGTTCTCCTGTGCACCACCATCTTGGATCTCGTGAAACCTAGGCTTTTTTCCCTGAGTTGCGGTATGGGTGGGCGGGTCCTTCTGCTCGCACTGCAACCTGGAGGGAAAGGCTAAAGCCCTGCCGAGTCGGCAGGGCTGTAGCTTTTCCTTCCGGGTTGCGGTGCAGGCAGGAGGACCCGCCCGTGCCGCAACCCAGAAAAACACAATTTAACAGGGTATGCGGGGGTATGCGGCAGCAAGTCCAGGGGGTACGCAGGCCAACCAGAGGCTTGCGTAGGGGGTACGCAGGCCTCCAAAGGTTGAGAACCTCTGCTATAGACTATACACCCTTCATAGGAACATAAGAATAGCCTTGCTGGATCAGGCCATGGGCCATCCAGTCCAGCTTGCTGTATCTCACAGTGGCCCACTGGTGGCTCTGCTAATTTGGATCTGCCAAATGGCTTTCAATCATCACCGCTGCAGTCTAGAGAGCATTACTGCCTGGAAATTATTCTTGGCAGTCTCAAGAAGAGACTGCAACATGTTTCCCATATAAACGTTTGTCTTAGCTCATTCCTCTAATTGGAAGTCTTGTGATGGGCTACAGATGAGCAAAAGCAACGCTTTCTTATTGTGATTAAACTAAGTGTTTTTCTCAGGTGGTTTCACTTTGATTTGCAATTTGACCTTTAAAACAAACGATCCTACCAGTGTTTAAATTGCCCTCCCAATAAATTCAGCATAATCCTCCTCTACGATGAGCCGTATTTTGCCATTAAAACAGTGCTGTTAAATCATGCAGGGAATCGGAGCAGGGCGGGAGGAGACGGGAACCCTGGGTTTGGTGATGCACTGAACATGATTGATGACTGTACAATTAGTTAATCTCTAGGATCAGAATCCTGAGCTCAACACCTGCAGTTTTCATGCTGGCATCTTTGCAGAGCAAGATTTCTGCAGGCGAGTCTTCCTCTGGCTGTTTGAGAGAAAGTGTGGATAATCATCTCTTTCACATTTTCATAGTTCCCCATTACAAATATTGGAGCATGTAAAGGAGGTGCGGGGGGAGGGGGGAAGGCTTCCTACCAGACACATTTTGAATCTGCCACAGAGTGAAACTGTAAGTATGTTGTTTCCTCCTTAGCTATTATTGCCACTGCCACATTGACGCATAGGAGGTGCAAAGGTTTGCACCAGAAATAACAAGGAGCAGACCATATCAGGGTACGGGGCAGTGGCGTAACTAGGGTGGTTCGAGTGGTTCAGCCGAACCAGGCGCCACCTGCTGCGGACTCGAGTCCGACTCGAGGCAGGGAATTGAGTGACTCGCGAGGCGGCGAATTGCGACTCACGAGTCACTCGTCACTGAAGGAGGGGGCAGTCAGGGGTCAGCAGCGGCGCCAGGGTCCCTGAGGGGTGCCCCCCATCCTTCACTTGTCATCTGCTGTATCATTTACTCTGCAATAGTCTGTCCTGTACTGATTTTTTTTTTAAAGAGGGTATTTATTCTTTCAGTTAAAAATATGCTCAGCAAGCACAATTCTCTTATGTCACAGGGCAATTCTTTTTCCAGTATATTCCCAATGCATTATCAGCAGGTCAAAATGAACTTCACCGGCTGCAACAAGTGAAATAACAGCCCATGCACTGCCCCTTACTGTTCCTATGTGTGCATTTCTGCTGAACTTCTAGAGACCTGGAAGAAACCAGAATCTGAAGAACGGCAACTCTAGCACCTTCCACTCACATTTTTATAAGGCATACCTAGAATCTCCTCCAGGGGCAAAGCAGGGACTGTGATTTATCAGGAACAGGTACTGGCCAATAGGGACTGACTTTGGTAAATAGGGACAGTTGCAGTGAATGAAAGAGAGGTCTAAAAAAAAAGTTGAATTGAGGCATCCTCGGCTCGGACCATGAGAGAACGGGGCCATAGCTCTGTGGTAGGGCACAAACATTGGATGCAGAATCACTCCCATGGTCACTCCGAGCATCTCCAGATAATGCTGGAAAACTGATGCCCTTATCTGTGTGCTGAGCTGGGTGAACCAATGTCTGACTCAGTACAGGACCAACGTCATTGGAACTAAAAGTTGGGACAAACTGAATGCACTGGGCTCTGTAGAAGACGGGCAGCGCAAACCACCGTAAGGATCCGGCCGGTGGCCCAGGGTCACCCGCCAGATCCTGAGCCCCAGTGGCCATTTTGCCGCTGGGCCGGAGGTCTACTCGGGGAATGGGACGCTCATCCCTTTCCCTGAGTGTAAACCGGGGCAGCCCCTATCGGCCTCCTCAGATTTCCGCCAGCTAAATATCTGGTGGAAGTCGGAGGAGGCCGTGTAACAGCCTAGCCACTCGGCGGGGTCCGGGATATGGCCAAGGCCATCCACCGCCCACTCCCGGGCTGGCTAGGCCAATGGCCCCCCTCCCTCGCCTGCCAAAATGCCCCTGCGTCCGCCGGATCCTGACTTACCTTGTCCGGCGGCCGCACGGGCGCTCTGGCAACGGAGTAAGGGAAGCCGGCCTCTGCGCCAGCCTCCCTTGCTCCAGAGTAGTCGCGAACGTGCTTTACGACACATTCGCGACTACTGCTGGTGACGGAACGTTCTGTCGCTGGCGCGATCTCCAGGATCATGCAGTTAGCAATCATAGATGCAGACTTCCGAAGAGAGGCATGCCAGACAAGGTAATTCAGCATTCAAGATTCAGCTGAGGCCGTGGTAGAAGCATCCCCAAGCACCAGACCAGGCAGCCAGCTCTTGAAGGCCAGGTTTGACTCAGATATATCAAGATGTCTTCTGTTACTTTCCCGATCAAATTTTTCAGTAAACTTGATTCATAATATGCTTCCCTTAGGACACAATTATACTTTGGTTATAAAAGTGAATTGCTCTGAAGGCCGCTGTTTCCTGGGCTGGCATTTGCTTTATAGTCAGCATGATCTCAGACGGATGCTCTCCCACCCAGGAACCTGTCATTTTAAAATGGTTCCCAAGAACTCACCACTGGAGTTCTCCTGTTGCTAGGAAGAGACGTTGCCGACATTCGCATGTCTTCTTGACTCCAAAAGGGGAATTCAGCAGTTCATAATACAATTACAGGTGGGCCCCCATATCTGCTGGGGATATGTTCCAGGCCCCTCCGTGGATACTTGAAACCGTGGATAAGAGCGAACACCCCCTCCATGGTTTCCTGAGGGCCCCACCACACCCTGCCTCCCCTGCAGGCAGGCATGCTTGCCCCCCCCAGCTCTTATTTTTCTTCCAGCAAGCTTTGTTTCTTCCTTAAAACAAACAGGTAACCTTGCAGAGCCTCTCTAGTACTTAGTCTCGTTCTACTTGCCTGTAATACTTGCTCCTGTTTCTTTAAGGAAGAAACGAAGCTTACTGGGAAAAAAGTAAAAGCCTGGGGGGGTCCCCACGATCCATGGATAACTGAAACCGTGGATAGCGAATCAGTGGATATGGGGGCCCACCTGTACAGCCCTACAGTTTTTCTCCAGATGGGAACACAGAGCATGCATGCTAGCATAGGTTTATGCCTATGTGTAGAGGGGGCTTTTAAACTTTAATCTATGTTTAGTCCAAGTCCTGGACAACAGCGTAGCATAGTGGCTACGCTACAAATCAGGATGTTATTTATCCATTCATGTATTTTAAAAACTGTCTCACCTTTCTTTTGAAATGCAGGATGGTTTACAGTGTATAAAATAAAAAAAAGCAACACAATGAAAAACTCAGTTACAGGACCTGCTGCAATCAAAACTCAAAACCAGAGTGAGATTATGCTATATGCAGCAATAGCAACAAATATTGCCTAAATATTGTTCTGAGGTTGAACTGCCTGAAGACTGCCAGAAGCTAAGCAGGAGCAGCCCGTTTCATGCTGGAAGGGAGACCAAGAAGTCACTGATAAGTTGTCATGACCCTCGGTGGCAGAGAAGAGTCGCTGTTGTGTGCCATGGTGAGAGAGCGAACTGGAATGCTGAAGCCGGAGCTACATTACAGGCAGAGGCTCTGCCCCTGCCTCTGCCTCCGCCTCCGCGCTAGGAGCAGGGGAGTGTCTTCCCGTCTGTTGTCCCGCCTTCTCAAGAAGGTGATTGGAGGCAGTTCTGACTGGCATGCAGCCACTCTCCTACGATTGGTAGGCTGCAGTAGCTCCGCCCCTTAGCTCTGCGTGCCCGCCCCCTGAAAATTAGGACTCCAGCTTTAGGTACGCGCCGGCCGTGCGGAGGTCGCAGCGCCTCCGCCTGCTTCAAAAATCAGGTCAGAAGCTCCGCGACGCGTGTAATGTAGCTCAGGCTTGAGAATGTCAGTGACAGAGCGATAACAACTGGAGGATCCCCCGTTTGGCATGATTTGTAGCTACCTGCGTAAAGTTTGAGGCTTGTGTTCTACAGCTAAGTGAAGATGATTACACCGTGGAGGAAACCATCTGGAGTTGAAGGGTTCTATAGAGAACAATATTGTAAAGACCCTTATGGGGTCTAGACAGCCTGCCTATGTAAACCGCCTTAAGTAACACCTGAAGAGTCCGAGGCGAAGAAAGGAGGTATATAAATACAGAAATAAATAAAAGGCAGGCTTTCAACAGACGGCGGAAGATGTTCACTGAGGGATCCTGGAGGGCCACCACTAAGAACGTCCTGTTGCCACTAAGGCCACTACTGAGGGAGGCGGAGCCCACAGGGGCACCTCCCTAAAAGATCTTACAGGAACTGGTTCTTGCTCCCCTGGTTTGAACCTTGTCTCTGCTTCTGAACTCACTAGATAGTCTTAGGCAACCCAGCCCCACTTAGCTGCAATATAGGGATAAGAATACTTACTTTACCTTGCAGGGTTGTTGTAAAGATTACATCAAGATAACACATGTGATGTGCTTTGCACATTCAGAAAGCACTACTGTATATCTTTACTCTCTCAGCCTTAAGTAAGCACCCTCTAATACAGTGCAACCAAGAGTAGGAGTCAATTTAGACCTCTTGGGAGGAAAACCAAGATGTTTTTGAGAGTCCTCTAGAAATCCTCGTAGTCAGGCTTACCAGATCGCCGACCGGGACGCTCCGTTTTGCCCTTAAAGGGCGGGGCGGGGCGATAGGAGCCAGATCCTATCGCCCCGCCCCGCCCCTTAAGGGCAAAACGGAGCGTCCCGGTCGGCGATCTGGTAAGCCTGCTCGTAGTGGGTGACCCATTTCTGACTGCAAGGTATCGCTGCTCTCAAACCGGCCTTCCTGTGGTTCTCCAACATCATGGAGTAAGAACACTTCACATTCATCATTGAAATTGTTCATTCCAATTATTTAAAGCACTTCACATACGTCTTCACTGTAATCCTTGCCACAGCCCTGGAAGGTAGGCCAGTGTTATTGCTCCTTGTGACTATGAAAAATCACCTGTAATATGTGCTGCAATGCAGGAACTCCAGGGCTATGATACTATTAGAGTACTGCACTGGTCATGTATTACAGGATTAGTACATTTTACAGCACTGGGTTTCTGAATACAGTTTGCCCAGCTGAAACACGCACACACGCACGCACGCTCGCACAGAGAGAGAGAGAGAGAGAGAGAGAGAGAGAGAGAGAGAGAGAGAGAGAGAGAGAGAGAGTTTGGGGTGCTATCCAGAGAAACCTAGAAGTATAGTATGCAATTTCCATTGAAATCAATGTGACAGGAGTCCTATTACAGTACTCCCCCCATATCCGCTGGGGATATGTTCCAGGCCCCTCCGTGGATACTTGAAACTGTGGATAAGAGCGAACACCCACTCCATGGTTTCCTGAAGGGCCCCCGCCTCCCCCAGCTCTTATTTTGCTTTCAGCAAGCTTTGTTTCTTCCTTAAAACAAACGGAGAAGCAGCCTCCATTGCAGGCAAGTAGAATGAGACTAAGTCCTAGAGAGGCTCTGTAAGGTTAACTGAAACCTTGCAGAGCCTCTCTAGGACTTAATCTCGTTCTACTTGCCTGCAATAAGCAGGCAGAGGCTGCTTCTCCTGTTTGTTTAAGGAAAAAACGAAGCTTACTGGGGAAAAAGTAAAAGCCTGGGGAGGGGTCCCCGTGATCCGTGGATAATTGAAACCGTGGCTTGCGAATCCGTGGATATGGGGCCCACCTGTATATCATGTCCTCTGAATTGCCCCTTTCTGCAAGAAGAAAACTGGGGTTAATCCAGGTGCCCAACCTTTGTACTTATTTTTATTTATTATTATATACCCTGCCTTTCTTCCACCATGGAGCTCAAGGTAGCATATGTAAGGCTCTCCTTTCCATTTTTCCAATGACCAGACCCCAGGCTTCTTTAGCTTCTACAAAATTGCTCCATTACGTACCCTTGGATCATGTCCTGGCCTTTTTTCTCTTCTACATGTATAAGAGATTTCAGCTTCTTGAGGACAAGATTAAAGGCTAGTGGATCATTTCTCTTTGATTTATTGCTTCACCCTAATGGCCCTGGCATGGGAGTCTATAAACGTAAAATTTAATCACATAGAACCCTTTTAGTGTCAAGAGCTGCTTCACTGGTTTTTACACACAAGTTGGTGTCTGTCATTGAAATTCTCTCTCTGGGAAGAGGAATGACATGTAACAAGAGCTTTCTTAGCATTTATTTACTCCACACCAGGAATGGTTGATTTCTTCAGCACTGAATGGTATGTTGGAGATCTCTCACAAAACAGAAAGCTCTGGCTAAAGGCAGTAGTCATCGTTCAAGGCTGGTATTCGCTGAACTAAAACGTTACAATGGGGTTGAGATGAAATCCTCCCTGACTCCCATTTTGGCCATCCCATTTGGAGGTCATGAAAATGGCATGGGGTTGGCACGGCCTGCTGCAGGTGGGGGGGTGGGGACTCTCCCCTCCAGCAGGTGGCTGAGGCACAGGGTGCCCTGTGGCGGTTGGCACAGTCTTCGCGACCCTCCGGCGACTGTCCTGCGACCGTCCTGTGATGGGTGCAAACAGAGTGCCGGCGTCTGCGCCCAGGCCCCTAGCAACCGGGTTGCTATGGACGCGGGGCGGCTGCTGGCGCCAGTGCCCGGGCCCTTGCCGACCGGGCTGCCAAGGACGCTGCAGCAGCTGCAGTCAATCAGCACTGAGAAGTGCGGGAAGGGTGTGGCGCATGCGTGAGACGGACGCTGAGCCGCAGGAGCCTGCCTGCTTCGGAGGAAAGTTTTGCCTTGATCCTGGGCTGGTGCTGGGTCACAGATATTCCAGACTACCTAACTCAGGAATAGCAGCAGCCTAACTATGGCCTAGCTTAGGCCAGAATAGCCAGGGAAGTTGGGTTGGATTGAGCCCTAAGATGACAACTGTCAGCTGGGAAGGAGTCAGGGCACTGCTTTTGAGTTTCCCTCTCCCCTGAAGCATGAAAGTGAAGAGGCAACTCCAGCTTTCCCTTTTGCCCTTGGAAGTCCCCTCCCAGGTCAGCCAAATTCTCTTTTGGGAACTTTTGGTCCAGCCTTAATAGCGAAGGTTACATTTGAATCAAATCTGAAATATTTCAGAAAGCAGTTCGGCGCAATCCAGCCTGAACTGAATTTATAGTTGCCAATAATTGGTGAGACTGTTTTGCCCCTCCCCCATTAATGGTGGAAACTGCCCCCCTTTTTTATTCTACCCCTAACTGCCTGGACACTGAGGAGTTTATACGCGGATGTTTCTTCACTCCGAAAATATTCGTGAGATTTATAAAAAGTTAATCACATGAATGCTGAAATCGTTTTGAGGTAGCATCGGGATGCTAGCCGATTGACTTGTTAAACATTTTCTCCTGACCACCCATGCTGGTTACTGACATCAGGAAGGGAGAAGGGCAATTCCATCAAGTCCCTTCTCTTGAGGATTTTCACAGCCATCCGGTCCGCTTCCTGTGGGAAGAACCGAGTTGGTAGGACTGCTCTGTCCTCCTGACCCATATTCTGTTATCTGCTCCACTACAGGATTTGGGCTGGGAGGAAGGGGGGGGCTTTGGAGAGGGCGTGCTCTTTGCCACTACTACGTCATCTCTTGAGGGCAACACCAGAAGGTATTGTTTGACTCTTTGGAGTAGACATCATGTGAAGGATGATGGGTTCTGTTGAGTTGTTTGAGGGTAAAAGATCTAGATGTGGAAGCCCACTCTCATTGGTTCTGAAAACATCTTTATTCAAATATGACTGAAAGCTTCCTTCATGGCCTAAATGGCTGAAAGATGAAATATAATACTCAACTTTGCCCCTGTCTTTTTGGAACATTGTTGGATAATACTAAACACAGAAACAGGACCAAACTACGTGTTCTGTGTAGTTCCATGACTGTTTGCCCCAAGGGCTTTCTTTGATGTTGTTGTTGTTCAGTCGTTAAGTCGTGTCCGACCCTTCGTGATCCCATGAACCACATCCCGCCAGGCCTTCCTGTCCTCCACTATCTTCCTGAGTTTGCTCATTTTCATGTTCGTTGCATCGGTGATGCTGTCTAACCATCTCATCCTTTGCCTTCCCCTTCTCCTGTTGCCTTCAATTCTTTGATAGTGCAAAGCAACTTCATATGATCTCTGAATAAGTGGGTCACCAGTGCATAGGGGTGGGGAGTTGAATTACCCTTTCCCAGGTAGCTATTTGCACACTCAAAATTCCCTCTCCAGCTGCTTTCTCAACCGAGGGGGAATAACAATCACAAAATTATACATTTGTCCCATATTCCATAAAGTCAAGGACACCCTTATTTGAGTGGTGGCACAAGTAACCATTGCGTCATAGTGTGTCCTTTGATAGCAAAAGCAGGTGCAAGGACTCCGTCTTCACTGTAGCTTTTATCTTTTATCATTGCTAAACTTGCTGTGCCGTTTATTTGTTTAATCCCATTTTAATCAGCTGTCTCTGACTTCCAAACAAAACCTGAGAACTGTCTGATCTCCTGAATGTGTTTGGCAAACAGTTATATTTATATAACATTGTTAGCTTTAAAGTTTAAACAATAGTTTGTTATAACACTTTAGAATGTATAATTTCATCATTTCATGACAACAGCTTGTTAACTTGGGTAAAGCCCAATTCTATGGGCCATTTATTCTGCCGGAACAAGCGTTCTGGCAGCGTGAACAGCTGTACGGTTGTTGCAAATGCAACAACGCCAGCGAGCACAAACTGGCAACAGCTGCAAACGGCGAGTGACTGGGTCCGCGCGATGACAGACACCGGACGCTCACTGCCAACAGTAAGACTGCACAGGGGTCAGGAGGGAGGTGGGGAGGGGTGGAATGGGACAGGGGTGGACAGAATGGGGAGCCAAAGAGGGAGGATCAGGACTGGGAAGGGGGTGGGTTCGGTGGCAGTGGGTGCCCGCCAAATCCTAGCCCCCTTCCCTGGGTCAATCCGCCATCACTGGTCAATGCGGTCGTCTGCCAGTTATATCGCTGGCGCATGTCCAAGTTGATCCATGCCGGCAGCGAAGAGGCCTCCAGATGCCAAAACTCCCTCATGGGATACAGCACATTGGCACTGTTGTATCACCATGCAGGGAATTAGGTAGGATTGGGCTAGAAATTAGTGCTTTATATCAACGCTTTCTATCTTTAAAGAACATTTTCTACAGTAATTTGTCTGGCAAAGAATCCCTGAACATCTGCTTTGGCACCCCTGCATGTTGCAAAGGATACTGGGACATTATCTAATGTGTAGACTGAATTCACATAGGACATAGGGTACAATGGTCCCTCCCCACCATTGACTCATTTCAAATGAAAACATGATGGAGTTTACCCAACAACACTCTCTTGCATTGGCACATTGCAAGGAGAAGAACTTGAAGGTGGGCAAACTGGCTATTGGAGAAGCTTGCTACAAATCTTCTCATTCAGGAATCCAGAAAGGTTTGCTAAGGAACCACAATGTTCTCAAGAACACAATATGAGTTCCTTTCAATACTTGGCCATTAATGGAGAACCAGCCTAGCAGCACAAGGCCTCCCTTCCCCAAGCTCTGCCCCTGAGTCAAGTGCTTCCAGGATTGGGGCCTCCACCACCATACCAGAAAGGGTAAGAAGTCAAGGTCTACGCTTCCTGGCTGGTGCTAATGCAATATCCATCCTACACAATTCCTGTTGTTGGAGATTTGGTGGATAGCTCTTCTGCTCTTTGAGCAATTGTATCCTGGAACCTGTCTTCCCTCCTAGGTGAACAGTATCTGCCCCTGCTTTGCAAGCCCATGTGTTCAGGCCTCATAGCAGTTCCTGTGTTGGTGGGGCTGGGACAGGTACTTCACAGTCTCAAAAATTAACAAGTGTGACCTTAATTCTTACCCGAAATAATAAAATTTACTGTCACACACATCAGCGGCCCAATCCTATCATCTGATTTATGGCAGCGGGACATTGTTCTGCTACTGTAAAGAGGCCTGTGATGATGCGCGGAGCGTGCCACTGGGGGAGGAACCGGGGGACGTGTCTGGGAGGGAGGGGTGGATCCAGCGGCAGTTGCACTTATTACCTCTTTCCAAAACCTCCCTGCCCCTTTTTTCTCCTCAGACTGGTGTTTGTCCGAGGAGACCCATAGGCAGCCTGTAGGCTTGTGCTGTTGTGCAGCAGTAAGTAAACATTACTTACCTCATGTTTGCCTTCAGGTGTCATTCCCCTCCCCCCCCCAAGCAAGCAAGATATGCCATTTGGTGCAGCTGCATGCTACAGCATGTCAGGAGATACGATTAGGCCATAAAATTTGTCTCTACCAATTAATCAACTGAAGCTCAGGTTGATTAATTTACCAGTTACACCTCAAGTCCACCAGCATTAAATGTCATGGCCTTCAGATGTTAACTAGTTTTGTTGCTTTTACAAAGGATCTGCTTCATTTGCACTGTGAGCACGGGTGGTTCTCTCTAACTAATGAACAGCAGCACGCAATGCAAAGGTTAATTATCAGGAGCCAGCTGGAGGCAGAGAAGGGCCAGGTTAACACCCAAGGTTAGAAGAAAGACCACCCTGAAAGCATTGTTGGCCAAAGACAATGGCAGTCCAAGACCATAAAGAATGCTGCAAGGTCAGCAGAGAGGTGAAAAGAAAAGAAAACATTTCTTTACCCAGCGTGTAATTCATCTGTGGAACTCCTTGCCACAGGATGTGGTGATGGCACCTGCTGGCCTAGATGCCTTTAAAAGGGGTTTGGACAGATTCATGGAGGAAAAGACCATCACAGGTTACAAGCCATAAGCAACCTCCTGGTTTTAGAAGTGGGTTTTCTCTGTCCCAGGTGCAAGGGAGTGACAACAGGAAACAGGTGTGCTCTCGGAAGCATCTGGTGGGGCCACTGTGAGATACAGGAAGCTGGACTAGATGGGCCCTTGGCCTGATCCAGCAGGGCTCTTCTTATGTTCTTATGTTAGGTGAGCAAAATGATTTTTGTCATGGACAAGCCCGCCATAATCTAAACTGCACCTACGCTAGCTCAGTTCCCTGCAAATGGGACACTCTAGGAAATAGATGAATTGCCAAGGACAGGAAAAGGAGGAGGAGAGGGGAAGATCTCTTGCAACCATGTAATGTCAGGTCACCATGATCCTTATCACTGTGTCCTGGACTGTTCATTTTCAGCAGTAGCTCACTATGCAAACAGTGGTGATTTTCTTTTTAGAACATTTGTGGTGGCATGCCAATGTAGAGCCAGGAATGGCCCTACACCCCCATGGGAGGGGGCCACCACCGCAACCGAAAGGTACACTCCCTGCGACCCACCGCTTGGGGCCCACCGCCCCCACCATAACGACGCCTCTGTGTCATCACCATCCTGCAGGATGAGTCACTGTACATGAAACAGGAGCATGGTGCTCTGTTCACACATGTGAGCTGTCAGGAGGGAGTTCCAGGTGTGGTGAGATGTCAAGGGTCTTGCAAGTGGGTTTTTTCCCAATAATAGTGTCCACCTGTAGACAGGGGCTGTTGAAGGGCTTCATTAGGTAGTTTTGCCTCTGCCTTTAACCACTGCAAGAATGAACCCTCTTTGAGAAGTAAAAGCACTGACTACAGGATGTATGGTCTTTGTCAATGCCAGAAAATCGTGCCAGTCCAGAACATGTTCGTTGGTTCATTCTCTTTAAAAGGGCAGAGCCAAACCGAAGCGGAGAAATCAGCATCAATGCCAGCTGACTAATCTGCTGTTCAGCAGAGTCTCCCTGCCCTCGTTCGGATGAAAAATGCTGTAGAAAATTATTTTGTCAGATACGGCTTAGCCTTTTACAGCAAGCCGCAACATCTCACACACACACACATACAATAAAATAATGGGGCTAATTTTATTTTGCTGAGATATAACTGCCAGGATGAAAGTGGCAAGCTCTCAGCTCTAAGAATGAACTAACAGAGCTGCATAATCAAATACACAACCAAAATGAACTTGAGGAGGAAAAGAGGACACTCAGCTTCAAGGAAACTTGCCCCATAGATAGGCTTACCAGATCTCCAACCGGGACAGAGTGCTAGACCTTTAGGAGAAGGAATGTGGGCAGGTGTAGCTTGTTAAGTCCTAGAGCACAATCCTAGGCATGTCTACTCAGAAGCAAGCCCCACTGAACACAATGGGGCTTGCTTCTGAGTAGACATGCCTAGGATTGTGCTCTAAGGTTTAACAAGCTACACCTGCCCACATTCCTTCTCCTAAAGGTCTAGCACTCTGTCCCGGTTGGAGATCTGGTAAGTCTACACGTAGAAGGCAGGTCTGTCTTGCCTTCCTGTCTTTCTCTGGTTCTACACCTTCAGGTCTAAGCATACGACCCGCAGGGCTGGCATCGGGGTCAGCACAGTTAGGCCCCTGCCAAGGGGCCCCCACTGCTGACCCATGAGACCCCCTCTGTGCTCAGGGCCTTCGTGTGGAGGTGGGGGAGCAACCGTTCTGGAGGCCCAGCAACCTTCTTTGAGAACTGCTGTCCTATACTATGCTATGCTATATAAAATAATAATTTTCCAAACCATGGGTGTGTTGACTGTGTTTCGGACTGTCCGGGTTGCGTGGCACATTGGCAGCTTGCTGGAGTCCTTGCACCTAGGACTGACGCACCTGGTGGCCCGCCGCAACTTGTTGGAGTGCAGTTCGGGGTTGGTCATTTGGCTGGCTCAGTAGTTGTGTACTACAATTGAAGCACGCTTGGAGTTGATTCTCTGGTTTATGTGGCAGATGCAGAAGGTTCTGTCCCTTTAAAAACTCCGGTCCTGATAATAGTAACCACGGGTTACTTGAGGTTAATTATGCTTTATACGGATTGCCTGAGGCTTGGTTAATGACAGTTGGATGCCTTCAGTTTCCTCCCCGCACACCTGATTCAGCACTGTAAGGATGGCTATGAAGTTTTCTCAGCCTTTATATAGCGGTTTGACTAGATACCATTAACATCTCCCCACTAAATGAGGGTTAGCTTGAAAATGCTCGATGAAATTCGAGCGAAACGTCGCTGTTTAGATGATGGTTTTAATTTTTTTTAACTTGAGTTACTTAAGGTTCTTATGTCTGTTGTTTTTGCTTAATTTTTTTTAATCAATACAGTTTATTACGTTTTGACCAAGTTTCCGGGTTTTTATTATTTTGCTATTTTTCTAAGAATTTTTTTGCTATGGTCTCTTACCCGTTAATACCAGTACAATCAAGAAGAACCCCAGGTGTGCTACCTTGAGTTCTGGCATGAAAAAAGTGAGATATAAACATGATAAAGAAATAAACTGTTCCAGGAGACAGGATGGTTTTCTATGTCTCAGCAGGAAGGGAGACAGACACATTACGTAAAAATTCAAGCAACGGGGCATTTTGTGACATTTGAAGAGAAGCAAGATCTTCATTTGAAAAACCACTGTCTAAAAGCAATGAGTACATTTTTTGGAAAAAAAAAAACAGCCTTTAATTTCAGCAAGAGAGAAAGCAGTAAAGGCTGGCCTTATAAATTTAAAAAACAAATCGGGTGCCTTGTATACCATCTGCCACCCACTTTCAGCACTGACCCTGCAATTTCTGCAAGGTGTAAAGCTAAAATGTCTGCAAATCTGTAGCCCAAAAAATGGCTAAGAAATGATGAGCCAGAAACATCATCTCCACTCTCATCTTGAAATCAGGGTGATAAGCGTTGCTGTAAATGAGCAGTCCACTATACTTTTCCAAAAGAAGGGAATCCCCTTCAGCAAATTCAGGAAGATGCAGAGGAGCCAACAAGAAATATTTTAGTTATTCAGTCAGTAAATTAATATAGTGATTGACCGAAGTACTGTTAAGGATTTTTTCAGTTATTCTGCACAGCCACAGCTTTGGAATCTGAGCTTTTCATTATTATTATTTTTTTAAAAAAGGTTTCTAGATCTCTTGGCGGAACAAGAAGTTTTGGAAATCTGCAGGCTATGGTTGCTAAAGGATTGAAAATTAGGGTTGGGTCCAGCTGGGACTTCCAGCACACGAAAAAAGCTTCCACAACCCATGCAGGTCTTGTATGAAGCAAATCAGGGCTGGAGACTAAATCCAGCCCATGGATTTGCTGCTGTTTCACAAGCTGACATTTTCTTCCCAGACTAGCCCCTGGGATGAAGCTAATAAACATCATGGTACATGGTACATGATGCCTCTTTGCCCTCTCCCACTTACCTGGAGGCTCCTGGCAGTGCTGCAGCAGGTACATGGGTGATGGTAGCTTCCCCCCTTCCCACCCTTGCAGTATGGGAGGGAGAGGAATTACCCTCACTGCCAAGTCCTTTGGTGGCAACTCCTCCCCCTCCCAGCATCCAATAGACTTCCTCCTAAGGGCCCTTATCATTGTAGTACTTGTCAGGCAGCTCCGTCTCCTGCCCTTCCCATAAGCCATGTGAAGGGGTCAGCTGGGTGAGTGAGCATGGACCCTCAAGCCTGTGCCCATCTTGGCCCACCCATGATGGACCTAATCAGCCCAGCGGCGTGGTCCGACCCTCCGTTACACAGGTGCACGAAGCGGCCCCGCTCCCTCGCCTTCGGAACCATTCAAGTCGGTGAAAGCAACGCGCAGGAGACTCCCTGCGGGGGGTGCTTTGCGGCCTGTGGGGCCGTTTCATGCACCCTTGTAACGGAGGGTCGGACCGTGGCGGAACTTAGAGCTAGAGCTCCACCCCCCCTGCAGCGACACTAGTGAATCAGCCCTTCCAGTGGGATCTACTTTGTAACAATCTGCACCCTATCTGTCAAAGCCCAGAGGGGTGGGTGGTCCCACCATGATGTTGCACATCTTCACATTTCACCACACTGCAAATTGGTCTTGAGAGTCTTGCCCAAAGCTTGACAGATCATGAGTCCATGCCTGCTATGCCATGCGTACCATGTTACAAATTATTACATTTGGAAACCTTCTGAATCTACTAAGTTCTTATCTGATGATAAAATCAGACTATGGAGAAAAGAAATCCATTCAAGTCATAAATGCGTCTGAGTTAACGCTCCATAAATCTATTCCTCACAGTTATGAGACTTGCTCATGCAAATAACATTTATATGACTTTCATTAATCTGGTTTTTAAAACACCCACATAAAAAGGACATTTTTCAGACTTGTAACACACTAAGGCCCCAATCCTATTGGGGCCTTGCGCTGTCAGAACTAATGTTCCGGCAGTGCAAGGTCCTTTATGGCTGCGTGAAAGCCAGCTGCACACTTCCGGGCTGCTGCTGCTGCAAACAGCCAGCTGCTCATGCAGCAGTGGCTCCAGAGGCCTCCGACAGCACCAGTAAGTTGGCGGCAGAGGTTTGTCGTGGGCTGAGAGGGGGAGGGCAGGGGGAGGGTTTCAGCTTCTCAGCGGCACCACCGTGTGCCAGATCTTATCCCCTCTTTCCCAGGCCACCCTGCCCTGTTTCTCTCCTCGAACATACAATGGTTGGTGTATGTCAGAGGACCCACAGGCAATTGGGCAGCCTACTGTGGGGGGGGGTAAGTAAAACATATTTTTACTTACCTCTTGCTGGCTATCGGATCACATCCCACCCACCCCCACCACTGGATGCAGCACGTGTTCCGCCAGCGCGGCTGAATTGGCACCAATGTGGGGGATAGGGTTGGGCAGCCAGGCATCTCCCAGTCCAGGTATACTTTTTTACATCTAATTCATAAGTAGTTTCATTGCCCAGGGGATTAATTGATAGGGAATTTGTTGCTTGGCTTTAAAATGAACAGAAAGACTATATTTTTACACTCTCCACTGAATTTGTTCCACTAAAACTATATCCTTTCTTAAGGCAACAACTTCAAGTCTCTACCGAGTACTCAAGGTATATATATCCTGTTTCCCTGAAAATAAGACCTACCCTGAAAATAAGACCTACCGTCTTTTTTGCATGATTTTTGCTGGCACTCATCAATATAAGTCCTCCCCAAAAGTAAGACCTAGCTAGGATCATCAGTCAGATGCAACCCCCCACGGCACCCCCCCACGGCACCCCCGTCTTATTTTCAGGGAAACACGGTGTATATATTTGCAGAGTTTCATCACTACAGCCTTTGCCTCCACTATAACCAAATACATAGTGCATTTTGATATAAATTCTGTTTTGACATATAGCAAGCTTCTTTTGTGCATAATCTGTATATTTTTATCAACATTTTAAACCAATGTACCCAAAAAACCGCCAAGTAAAGCTGAACTTTGCAGCTTGTGTAAGTTATGCAAATTAACCATATTTGGAAATATGTACTTGTTTTGCAGAATTCATTCTGCTGCTGTTAATCATGGGGAGAGTCAAAATACTAGATGGGGCACCAAAGCCTTTCATGCTTCCAAGTCCCCCCCCCCCCCGTTTCAGCTTCTGTCATTTTCAAATGAATCTTTGTAATCCTAAGGTCCAGAAACTTGCTTCTCTTTTAAAATGAACTTTGAGATTCTCAGGAGGCTGAACTCTGTACCCAACACTAAATTCCGTACCTACGCAGTGTGACTGTGGAGAATGTACACAGCCCAGTCTTAGCTGCTCAAAGGAGAACATGCTGAATTATCAACCAGGGCCATTCTACGTCATGCTCTTGGTACAAACTCTTACCCGTTTCCTCAGGTTGCAGGTGAGTGTGAGGTTCCTTGAGAAGGAGTTTGCAAACGCTGTATAAAAGTCTAGCACCTTCAGCAAGGCTTCCCGCTTGATAATGTGCAAATCGCAGTAGGTCAAGGCCCGCACATTAGCACACGCATGGGCCAGGGTGGTCTCCTTCCAGAAGATGTCACCAAACACATCGCCTTTACCTGGGCAAAGCAATGAGAAGAGTCAATGAAAACATACTTCTTATGTGGTGTTCTTCCCTAGCCATGCTGTCTTCACAATATGCCCATTATTTGAATTCAAAAGGGCACTGACAGATTAGGAATATTTTTCTGACTCAATACAGTCACGATACTGATCTTTTCTGTGAATTTATCAGCCCAATCCTATTGAGGATTGGGCCGGTGCGCAGAGCCCTTTGCGACAGTAGAAGGCACTTCCGCGGTCGCAAAATGGCTGCCAACAGAGCGCACAGCGCTCCGTGCTCCACAAGCAGTCATTTTAGAAACACTGCCGTGTGAAGTGGCAAAGCTCCAGGACTGCCAAAGCAGGCAAGGCAGTGGCAGGGGAGGGGCAAAATGGAGCAGGGAGGGGTGACGGGAGGCAGGAATGCTGCAGGAGGGGGTGGATCCAGTGCCAAAGGCGTAAGCTGAATCCTATCCCCTCCAGCAGTAGCCTCCTCGATCCCTTTCTCTCCTCAGATTTGCACTAGCGAAATCGCTAGCACAGATCCGAGGAGACCCATTGCAGGTTGGAAGGCTTACACAGTGGTAAAAGGATTTAAATCCCTTTTCCCTGCTGAAGCCTTTCGATCCACCCTGCTCCGCTGGAAACAGCTCACCCATTTTTTGTGTGCCTGCACCAGCGCGGCAGGAAAAGGATAGGATTGGGCTCTAAGAGCTTTTAAAGCTAGAAAATAACTCATAGGGCAACCTGATTTTTTTAAAAAATATACTTGTAATCTGCAAAATACTCCTGTGCACTGATCCCAGTCCTCCTCACATAAAAGCCATTCGGAAAGAGCCGGCTAATCTTTTTTTAAAAAATTCACTGAAGAGCGTACATGAACAGGCATCTGGAATTCTACCCACAGACAGTTCCTTGAGAGATATTCTGAGCCCCAGGAAAAACACACATCCTCTTCTAATCTGCAACATTTTGCAGACAAAAGGAGGAACACATTTGTAACACCCCCATGCCGTTTTAATGACGTCCTTCAAGCAGTGTTGAAACAAAACAGAACAAGCCATTCATTTACTGTAAGTGAAGCCATGGCATATGAAGCAGCAGAGATTGAGGCATGGAGGATAAAGTGATATACATTTTTAAACAACTCTGGGGCCAGTTATGAACCTCTAAATGCAGGAGGGTTAAGAAAACATGTGTATGAACCTAGAGATGATGCCAGATATTAAATTTTACGCTTGCCCAGCTATTCCAGAGATGCTTGGAATCCACACGACCCTGAGGATAAATATTTATAGGAGACACTGGAATAGGTTTCCCTCATTTCATTTACCAACTGCTGCATTAAAAATAGCCACGCCGGAATGGCAAACTGCAGAACAGACATCTGTTTATTATTGTTTTTTAATTAGAAAGCAGCCAAAGTGAAATTATCGATCCTTGTTTGTACATGGGGGAAACTGATGCAACAAATAGAACTGTTGTGTTATAACAAGCAGCTTCAATGTTCAAATCTCTGCGCATACATCCTGTAAATTGAAGAATGTGAAGCCGCAAAATAGCCAGTTCTCCATTAGATTATCTTCAACAGGACATGCATCTTTATTCATTCGAGTGGAATTTTCAGTGAAGGAACATATCTTCAGAGGCTTTGAACAAAAGAAGAGATTCTTTTGTTATTTATTGCAGGGTGGGTCAGCGGTGGAGGGAGGGGCTGACAACACAAGCCAGGCCTGTTTGTCCCCCTTATCGATGAGGAACCGCTACGAACACCACTTGAAAACCAATGCTCTAAAACGTTGGAGGTGGGGAAAAGACATAAGGTGCTTTATGTGCTATCTTACATCTTCTGTGGCACAATCCTATTGTGCCTCTGCACTGGTGGAGTGCACGCTCCACTGGCGCAAACATGTTATACGGCACATAGTGACAGCGCATCTTCTAGACCCACTGGCGGGAAGGCAGCAGAAAGAGCGACACCCGCTGGAGCAAGTAAGCACTGCACTGAGCAGCACAGGGGCGGGTGGTGGGCAGGGGGAGGGCAAAATGGGGGAGGGCAGCGACGGGGGTGGGGGTGAATGGATTGGGCCAGGGAGGGGGCAGGATCAGCGGTGCCAGGGCTTACTATTTCCTATCCCCCTTCCCTGGCCTGATCCGCCATCATGGGTGCATGTGACGGATCAAGAGAGAGATCTTGGGGTGCTGGTGGACAGGTCGATGAAAGTGTCGACCCAGTGTGCGGCGGCTGTGAAGAAGGCCAATTCCATGCTCGGGATCATTAATAAAGGGATTGAGAATAAAACGGCCAATATCATTCTGCCCTTGTACAAATCGATGGTAAGGCCACATCTGGAGTATTGTGTCCAGTTCTGGTCACCACACCGCAAAAAGGATATAGTTGAATTGGAAAAGGTGCAGAAAAGAGCGACCAGAATGATTCGTGGGCTGGAGCACCTCCTTTATGAGGAAAGGCTACAGCGTTTGGGGCTCTTCAGTCTAGAAAAAAGGCGTCTGAGGGGGGACATGATTGAGACTTATAAAATTATGCATGGGATGGAGAGAGTGGATAGAGGGGCATTCTTCTCCCTCTCGCACAACACCAGAACCAGGGGACATGCACTAAAATTGAGTAGAGGGAGAGTTAGAACAGACAAAAGAAAATATTTCTTTACCCAGCGTGTAATTCATCTGTGGAACTCCTTGCCACAGGATGTGGTGATGGCACCTGGTCTAGATGCCTTTAAAAGGGGTTTGGATAGATTCATGGAGGAAAAGACCATCACAGGTTGCAAGCCATAAGCAACCTCCTGGTTTTAGAAGTAGGTTTTCTCTGTGCCAGGTGCAGGGGAGTGGCAGCAGGAAACAGTTGGCTGTGTGCTCCCTGAGCCACTGTGTGATACAGGAAGTTGGAGTAGATGGGCCTTTGGCCTGATCCAGCAGGGCTCTTCTTATGTTTTATGTTCTTATGTGAACTTGCGTTAGCCATATGGCTTGTGTGGGTCCGAGTAGACCCATTGCAGTTGCTGGGGCTTTCCACGGGGCAATGGGACAAAAATCCCCTTACCTTGAGGAGACCTCCAGCAGCCAAATTACCCCAAAGGATGCAGCGTAGACTGCACTGAATTGCGGACCACCGCTGAATTGGTGTGGGAGAAAGTAGGTAGGATTGGGCTGCTTGTCACTACGCAGTGGGCTCCCCCACCTAGCATCCATCATGTGGGTCTCATTAATATTCCACTCTTCCTCAAACAAGGTATTATTGCTCTTTATTGTGCCTGTTTTTATTTTTCACTACATTTTGCTGCAGGATACACCAGTTCTGCTGGTTCTAAACCAGAAGCGTGTCAATAAAAACAGACATCTCAAAATTCTCTTTTCCCAATACTGTATTCTATCAAATGCTTCCTAGATAGTCTCTGAATGTTTGAGTCCTTGCTAAGTTGTCTCCATTCCATATCTCCCCAAGTAACAAGCTGCTCAGAATGAGGAGCCAAAGCGGAACCAGAAGCTTTATAGGTCAAAATGAAACCTCATCAATTCTTTGTGTCACTTGACCTCTGCTGACAGGACCGGCCCATCCATGAGGCCAAGTGAAGCAGTTGCCTCAGGGGGCAGATTGGTGGGGGGCACCCACCTCTGTCTGCCTACTTGCGTCCTCCTTCTCCTTCCATTTCCTGGATTGAAAAAGGAAGAAGAGTGTAGAGAGGAAGCGGAAACATGGAGGAGAGGAAAGTGCTGAGCGAGAACACTGGAGAGTGAGAGGAGCAGAGGTTGGCAGATCATTGGGCGAGGGGAGCAGCATTTGGCATGCTGCCTCAGGCTATTCAGCATTTGTGGCAGCAGCCCGGCCGCACAGAATGGTGCATCACCTATTGCAACTGCCGTAGAGCACATTGTGCCACCAGAACGTGAGTTCTGGCGGCACAGCGTGCCAGAGGATTGGGCTCAAAGAAAAGTCCATCAATGGCTACTAATAACAACGGCTATATTGAGGCTCAGAGACAGTATGTGACAGTAGCAATGTATGGTTGCGAGAGTTGAACCATAAGGAAGGCTGAGCGCCGAAGAATAGATGCTTTTGAACTGTGGTGCTGGAGAAGACTCCTGAGACTCCCTTGGACTGCTAGGAGATCAAATCAGTCAATCCTAAATGAAATGAACCCTGACTGTTCCCTGGAAGGACAGGTACTGAGACTGAAACTCAAATATTTTGGCCACCTAATGCGAAGAGAGGACTCTCTGGAGAAGACTCTGATGCTGGGAAAGATTGAAGGCAAAAGGAGAAGGGGAAGGCAAAGGATGAGATGGTTAGACAGCATCACCGATGCAACGAACATGAACATGAGGGAACTCAGGAAGATAGTGGAGGACAGGAAGGCCTGGCGGGATATGGTTCATGGGATCACGAAGGGTCGGACATGACTTAACGACTGAACAACAACAACAACAACAGCAGCAGCAGCAGCAGCAGCAGCAGGAGAGAGCTATTTGTCCTCATGTTCTGCTGGCAAGTTTTCTGGAGGCAACTAGCAGGTCACTGAGGTACGCAGGATTCAGGCTGAGAAGGCTCTGTGGCCTGATTCAGCAGGGCGCATCTCTTCTTTGGCTCTTCTGAGAAAAGGCAACCGTGGTTGAGATGGCCTGACTTTGCTATTCATTGTGAGCCGTTGGACACAGTGGATGAGAAATTTAATCAATCGGTTTATATTGGTCTGAGGCTTTTATTTGTGGCCCTGGCAGAACTCTTTCATAATAGCATTTAGAGGAACATTCTAAATGGAACTTTTTCCTCAAGATTTAATAGCGTTAAGAAAAGAATGTGGGGAATTGGGAATACATAATCCCACTAATGATTTTTAGATAACAACATGGCAGAAAGTCAATGTTGTCTTGCTGAGTTTGCTGCTAATGGAGGACTTACATGATGTACTGCTTTAACATTTATTTTATTTTGGGTAGTTAATTTTTTCTTCTTCTGGTAGCTAAGTGCTCCTCCTGTGCATAACGGCAGCATAACACACTTGCTAAATTATGATTTTGCTTACACAGTGTACTCTACAGTTTTAAGATGTACTTGTTCAGTAGTTTAATGTTATTCTTCATAACTCCAGAATAACAAAGCCTGGTAAAATGCAAGCTCAAGGAAACTCATGAATAATTCCTCTTTACTTTGTTTGATTTTCTGTACATCAACCTTAGAAAGTGGACGTGTAAGAGAGGGGCTGCAACATCTAGTTGATAAGTCAGGTAGATTGATTTAAAAACAACTTTGACTAAAACAGGGCCCCTGAATAATCAGTCAGCACATTTAAAACATGTTAAATTATGTTTTTTAATGATAAGAACTGCAGATTGCATTGCAAGCACAGTCTTAGAAGAGGCATGCTATCCTGCGAGAAAGAGAAGGAGAGAATGCCTCTTCTAAGAAGATTCTCACACATGTGTACACAATCTTAAAACAAAATCTGCTTCTTTTCTTTAGAACTATTGTTTCTTCTCACGTGAAAAAGAATGCAGAGTTAATTAATGGCCCAATCCTATTGGCGTGTAAAGTCGCCGGAACGTGGATTGGGCCCTATTGCAATAATGGGGCCTTGCTACCACTGCTTTCTCTAAGCATTGAAGAAAACCAACGGAATGCCAATTCAAAGCTGAGAGGGCCAAAACAACAGAACTTTCTGTATACAAATCACTTGTATGCAATGTACATCCGTCTTGTATAAAGGGAATCACATCAGACAAATCAACGGACTGTTCACCACCCCTCATTTCAAGAGGAGGCCTTATCAGCTTCACCACGAAGCATCAGAGCCCTTACAAGTGCTTATTATGCGGAAGTCACTCAGCCATTTGATTTCAATACAACATTCTGGGTTATTTTAAGTCAGGCAGCATCAAAAACGGAGTCGGGAATTCAGAACCTTGCTGCTGCTGCCTGACTGTCAGAAGAACACCCTTGCAAAGCAGTATTCCCATACCGTACTGTGGGACTGTGTGGAGGCCCAGCACTACCGTGTGTTCAAGGAACATCTGAGCAAGCTGTTCAAAGCTCTTCTGAACTCGCCTGTTTTCAAATGCCTTTGGAAAAAAAGGCAGAGTGGTTCTGTACTACACTATAAAGCATGATATATTCTTTGGACTAAAAGGATTCTGCACAAAGGTAGCCCAAAGTTGAATTCTGCAAATGAACCCCATTGACGTACAGTTGGGGCATGATGATTTTGATGCGAACTTGGCACAACTTACAGCCAGAAGATTTGATCTCTGTTGTGAGGTACAGCTATGGTGAGGTGGTACAACCATTGCAGTGTGCACCAACAATAACATTTGCAACCTATTCAATTGATGTACAGGATGAATCCTCCATCTTTAAAAAAGGACAAGTGCCGTAAAGTGCTTGACCCATAGCGGCTGCTGGGGCTTACCCCAGCAAATGTCCCCTTACCCCAAGGAGACCTCCAGCAGCCAGAACTCCCCCACAGGATGCAGCAGAACCCACACTAGCACGGCTGCATCGCCACACAGGGAGGGAGGGAGGGTTGGGCTGTGAGTTTATCTTCAGTGACATCACAGCCAAATCCAACTGGCTACATAAGAAAAAGTGCAATCCTATGCATGTCTATTTAATATGTTCAATGGATCTTACTCCCATGAAAGTGAGTACAGGAGTGCAACCAATGTGATATTACAGCCACTATGTGATCCCTAATTGGCTGGGATCATTTCAGACGAACGAAGAAGAAAGAACACTGCAGTGTCTTCATCATCCCCCCACAAGGGCAGCTCAATCTCAAAGGGGTTTTAAATGTCATTTATGCATGATGGAGATGGGGAAAGGTAATTACTTTGAGTGATTCTCATTTCTTTGACAGAAATAAGGTCAGGGAAGGGGTTTTCTTTAGAAAGAAACAGGAGTGGTATTCTTGGTCATCCAGCCAGGTGTCTTCACCCACTGCAGGTTTCTTGGGTCAGTGGGTCCTCTGCTGACCCTTTAAATGGAAGCTCTTCTCCTGACACTTGGGAAAGGAGACTGGGAAAGGGCGGGGTGGATAGCGAACAGCCCAGCCTACCTTGTGGCTCAACAGCAGGCCAGAGTTCCTGGGTCGATGGATCTTCCTACCCACGGGGAAGGGGTTGCCCCCAGAGACTTGACCCAATGCCTGCAGGGGAGAGTCTTCCCCTTGTCAGCACGTCCCTACATCTCTCCTTAGTCCCTTTGTTCTTGGCTTTCGTCTTTCTTTCCTGCTTCTCTCCTTCTTCCTCCCTTCCTTCTTGGGCTCCATTCTTCTTCCACCCCCTTCCTCCCTGCCACTTCTGCTTGCTTCTGTCTTCATTCTCTTCTACCTCCAATCTCCTCTCTCTGGTCTCTTCTTCCCTTTCCTTCCTCCCTGTTCTCCTGGCTCCAGCTCCAGTTCCTCTCTCTCCTTCTTGTCATGCCTGGTCCAGTCCTTCAGAAGGGATGGCTCCAACAGCAATGTACATGCAAAGTGCTATGTGAATGGCTAGCAATGGCTACATATTTGACAAAGACAGTTCACTAAATAAATAAATAAAAATCTCCTGAGCATAGTTGGTCTAAGCTAAGCACAGCTTAGCAGGAAGCTGAGCGCAGCTTTGGGAAGTGCCGAAATCTAGTTTCCTGCTTGAGCATCTTCTTCCGGCCTCCTGCCTGTACTGTTCAATGTAGGGCAGATCCTGAAAAAATGAGACTCTCCACTATTTGATCTTCCCAGTGCCATCAGGGGAGAAAGGCTTTTGCATATTCATCTGGCATAGATTCTCTCCCATCCTTGCAAAAACAACAACATAAACATCCATCTTGTTTCTTGTTTGGATGAAACCCCGCAGAATTATTCACCGCATGCTTCTGTAAAGTACATGAAGAAAAAGCCTCTTCCTGATCAATTTCCTTGGAGCTGCATTTATACCTTAGTTCTACAGGGCACAATAAATGCAACTAATTCACTGAATGACTTGTCCATAATGAGGTAAAGAACGAAAGGCACTTCCAGTAATTAAAGCTGCTTTCCTTGAACTTGAGGCAGACTAAAATTCCCACAAGCCCCTGGGAGGGCCAAATGCTGACTGAATTTACAAAACGTAAGGGAGCCTTGCTTCCGCCGTGACCACAGTCCAATTATTTCAGCACACATCGGCAAGGCAACTGCCCACCGTTCTTCAGTTCATATGCAGGCCTCACCTTTCCTCCAAGAAGCTCAGGCTGTAGTATATCCTTCCATTCTGGATTTTCCCCTGCCAGCTCAGACCCATTTGGCTGTGAAGAGTGACAGGGACCCACGTGGTGGAATTCCCTGCCCTGGAAGCTTAGAAGCGAAATGGTGTTCATATTCCAGCAAGCTTTTTAGCTATTTATTTCCAAGATTGCTGTGTTTTGGTTTTTATTAATCATCTGACTTTGGTTTTTTTAAAAAATATTTTTTGCTGCTTTTAGCGTGTTAATTTTGCTTTTATGGCTGCCATTTTAAATATTTGTTAGCTACTCTGAGCGTCTCTTTGAGAGGGGATAGAAAATATATAATTATAATTATTAATAATGTTGTCTTCATAACATCCTTTTGAGTCAGATTAAGCTGTGTGATCGCTAAGGCATAAACCACCATTTTGTGTCAAGTGTGGTTGAGTCTGCCTGTATGGACCTCTGACCTCTTCTCTTGTGTAATCTTCTCCTTGAACTCTGACTTCTCTGCCTGTCCTGATATCACTGGTTATTCTGCTCTCTTGTCACAGAAGGACTTTGCCATTGGTTTCGCTCCTCGGGGGGGTGGGTCACAGAGGGCTTTGTGTTAGCACTGGAATGCTGCAGTCCAGAGGTGTCGCTACGGTGGAGGCGATACTGTACATTTCGCACCATCCTAGTCCCCATTTACTCCCCAGTACGAGGTGGCCCCGCCCCCTCGCCGTCGGAGCCATTCAGTGAGGCGAAGGCAACGGGCAGGAGACTCCCTGCCCGTTGCCTTCGCTGCACTGAATGGCTCCGATGGTGAGGGGATGGGGCCACCTCGTACCGGGGAATAAATGGGGACTAGGATGGCGCGAAATGTACAGTACCACCCCCACTGTAGCAATCAGTCAAGGAGCAAGAGAAGCATAGATGCAGATTTCATCAGTTTTTGTTCCTCCCCAGTCCCAGACAATTACCCTGTCCACTACATGACACTGTTCCTCAATACATAGCCAAGTAGACAACGGGAGGTAGACAGGCCACAGAACAAGCAAGTGGAACAGCCACAAGCGTTGAGCATGTTTCACATATACTTTGAGTGCCATTTTGTTCTGTTCAGAAATGTCTTCTTAGCTTTCATCAGTGAATGTGGATGGACAAGATAAGCATCTCCCAAGGGACAAAGTTTGGGAAGGTTGGGGGAGTTGCAGCTACAGAGATCTCTCTCCTGGGGCAAAGTGTCTCACACTGTGCCAAACACAAATCTCGCAGATTCTCTAAGGGGAAATCACTGGGCCACTGACTGAGCAAGGATGAAGGATGTATATAGTATCCATTGTATAATGTGGTAGGGAAGGACCCCCAAACCAAACATCTGCTAGTCAAATCACACCTGCATGGGAAAGATAGGACTGCAAAAGCTCATCAAATGGTTGGCACAATTCAGTGACTAAAAACTTTCACTGCAGATATCGAAAGCACACCAAATATTCAACAAGGCCATTAGCCTTGTGCTCCAAAAGATACCTTTGCTTTAAGGAAAAGCAGGGAGCTCACAGATGCAAAAACTCTGCATAGAGCCTGACCTTGGTCTGCACAACAGGTGACTGTTGAATGTGGCCCTGCAGGCAGCTTGAGAATCCTCCTGTTTTTGCTGCCTGTGCGGGAACGCGGCAACAGGTCAGCTTGGCAGACCACCCAATGTGTGGTGCGTGGGCTTCATTCAGCTTGGTGGGATGCAAGTGGCGCAGGCCTGTGTGGAAGGCTTAGTGCCAAGATGGTCAGTTGTGGTAGTGCCAGGACACAAGCAGGATGAAACTGACACCTGCTAGCTAGAGGAATGGTCTGCCAAGGCTGGGGTGGTCCCAGACTCCAGCTAAGAAGCCGCTTTTTTTTCAGGGAGGGGGAAGAGTGTAGAATGGAAAAAAACGTCAATGATAATGAGGAGAATTCTTCTCTTAAACTTGACTTGATCAAGTCAGGTTTAAGAGTGTCAGAAGAATACTCCTGTTCTCCTCTCTGTGAACTGCTGTGCCTAGGTACAAGTATGAACCACCCCACACAGATCCACGTTAACCCTAAATCAGGGGTTCTCAACCTTTGGAGGCCCGGGTACCCCCTATCATGGTCCAATTTTCTGAAGTACCCCCTGCTAATTAATTGGATTAATCAATTAATTAATTAGGTAATTAATCATTAAGTAAATAAGTACTAAACAATTTTAAATGTGAAAAAATGTCTTATTTAACTCTGTGTCTGTGTGTGTTACACACACACACACACACACACACACACACACATATGCAAGGACCTCTTTTTTCTCCAAGTCACACTTCCCAAAATCAGCTCCTCCCTCCCCCCCCCACCAAAGTACATTTTCCAAAGTGCAAAAATAAGCTCAAAACCAAAATCAGAGAAACAGAAAGGCTCCGAAAATAATTAAACCCATGTTAAATTAAACCCATGTTAAACCCATGAAAATTAATTTAAAACCCATGTTAATTAACACATGTTAATTAGCTGCTGATGGGGCAGATAAGGGACAGGGCTTGGCGTACCCCCAGCAAGAGGTCCGTGTACCCCTAGGGGTACCCGTACCACAGGTTGAGAACCCCTGCCCTAAATCCTATAGTTTTTTCTCAATTCTGTTCTCAATTGTAAGTTCCTTGGAGGCAGAGGCCTGTCTGCTTTTGCCTAGGATGATGAAGAAGAGGATAAATATTTCTACACCACTTTTCAACAACAACAATAACATTCTCAAAGTGGTTTGCACAGTAGAAGGCAGGGGTGTCGCTAGAAGGGGGCAGGGGGCAGATCACTCCAGGTGTCACCCCAGGGAGGGGTGACACCAAAATGACTTTTTATTCTGTTTGTTACTGGTGGTACAAAAACGCACCACTGGTAGAAATTACCAGTAAATGGGTTGTTCCCGATCCCCACCGTGACTCGCGCAGGGATCGCATTTCCCAGGAGGCCTCCACATCCTGTGGTCTGGTCTGGGAGGTCCATGGGGGTGACACCATGAGATCTCACTCCAGGTGTCACCAACCCTAGTGACAACCCTGGTTGAAGGAAGGAGAAAGTTGTTTTCAGGGGAAAACAATCTAAGAAGAAACGCCTGTAAAACACCACCAGCAGCCCCTGGGAGGGACACTATGCTGGGAATGAATGGGAACCATTGCTCTCCTCCTAAAGGGAACTACCTCTTGGAAAGGTCCCTCTTCCCAGTTAGCAGGGTCTGTCTATAGACAGACAGATATTTTGCCCTGGTGGGCATAGCTCCAGAATACTCTTCTCTGGACTTGATGGGGAGAGGACACACTTGGTACAAATGGTTTCCTAGAGAGGACAATTTTGAATTACATATCGTTTTGTCACCACCGCATTAGTGATCTGTTACAATACCCACGTATTCTGTACTACATTTCAAGCTAATTGCCGTATCAAAATGAGCAGAGGGAGGACAACAGCACCGATTAAATAATGTTTTAGTTGCATTTGTGCACAATATTCACAGAGCTAGAAAATTACGTTAAATTCTTAGAAATCATTATCTAGGCCATCATTATCAATGTCTAGGCACTCCAGTGACCTCATGCCTGTTATCTGCCTAGCTCTGAATATTCATATTCTCACCTTTGTTGTTATAAACAAATAAGGCTGCCAAGGATCTCTTTGCTGAGCTGGCCTTAGAAAAGGACTAAGCAAATCCATAGAAGGTAGACCAATCAATAGCATAGATAAAAAAGTAGCTAAATGACACCTCCACCTTCAGGGTCAATATATGTCTGGTAAGCAGATACTGGGCACAAAATATAGGCATATCAATGGCTATAAGCTATAAAGGCTACATAGAACCTCCACAATCAAGAGCAGTATATTTCTGTGGACCAGCTGCTAGGCACAAGCAATAAGGAATTACTATTTATGCATTATTATTTTTTCTTTGTTTCTAATTTTTAATCTCATAATAACCAACCCAAATGATTCTTGCAGCAGGCTACAAATACTGTAGATGCTAGACAAATTTAAAACAATTATAAAGCATAGATAAAATTGCACTAAGACACAGAGCTATCTTCATCATCATGCCTACCAGTGAGGTTCTGGGTGAACAGTGGCGGGGCCCGCATTGCGCCAGCGTATCTGGTGGTACGCCAGTGCAACCGGGGGATAGGATTGGGTCGTACATCGGTTTTTCAGTCTACAATCAACGCAGTTAAAGGCCAGGGAGAGTGAGAGGGAATAATATGAAGTCACTATACCTAAAATAGCCACCACCTCATCATCTTGTATGACTTCCAGGGATCCCGAGACAACAAAGCAGAGGGCATCAACACTTTCACCGGCATGGTAGATGAGGTCTCCAGGAGCGCAGTGAATGGTTTGGAACTCCACAGCCAGGGCTCGCAAGCAGCCATCACTAGCTAGCCGAAAGGCTGGGTGTTCATTAAAAACCTTCCGGTTGAGATGGACGCAGATGTCTGCTCTCATGTCCTTAGGACAGATTGACAGGACCTGGAGAAAGAGGGAGGAAGTTCATCCGTGAGTGCAGCATGAAGGGTCCATGTTGAGATAAGACCAGCCGGAGCAGCAACATCCATTCATGTCATAGTAGTAGCGGCAGCAGAAGCACTTAGCACTAGGCTACACTTGTTCTCATTATGCACATTCAATTGAGGTCATACTTTACACTTCAAATTCATATTGCAAGAATGCTGTACTTTCCCCTAAAGGATCCTGGGAAACATAAGAGTGCTGAGAATTCTGTTAAGAGATCCCAATGCCCATTCACATGCTTACAATTCCCAGATTCAAAGTGTTCAATGGTTCCTCACAAGGCAACATATCTGAGCATCTGAGGGGGTTGCTGCACACTATTGTAGATTTCCAATCCCAGCCTTTATAGGTTTCTTCCCCCAAATGCTCCACATGGAGGGGGAAGGACAGGGATGGCCCAAGGTGAACCTGCCACCTCCCCCAACCTGCCACCATACTCCCCCAAACCCCATGCAGAAAGCAGTGATCCAGCCCCCTACTTTCTCACATTACAACTCCCTGCATGATCCCTTTCAACAAAACAGGAAGTGCGGGGGCTCCCAGCGTGTCATGCACTTCCTGTTTTGTTGAAAGAGACCACAGGAAGGAACAAGGTGAAGGGATAATGATGTGGATTGCCACCTTCTGTGCAGTTTTTTGGGGGGGTGCGTGGTGGCAATGGCAATGGTCTCTACCCCTTAACTTGCTCCTTCCTCATGTGGGTCCTTTAAATAGAACAGGAAGTGCAGTTCCTGTTTTGTTTAAAGGGACAGAGCGAGGTAAGGCAATAGGGAAGCCAATCAGAGCAGTTCTGTCCACAGTGGACTGAAGGAAGGTGGCAGTAGGCTCAGGGCGCTCTTCATCCTGAGTCTGTTGGTCACTCCCTGCTATCTGCTGCTTGATGCAAGCCACATCATCAGCGTCATGGATGGGCTGGACACAGGAATGGGATCACACTGGCTGGCCCCACTCTCAACCTTTGTGTACTGAGCTCAACATGAAAACTGGGTTTCTACAGGCATACAACAGGACACACTTAGACCCTGTTTGATCAAGGTTCCTCATCACGTGAAAGAGCTGGTGAACATATCACTGTACATACACAGAAACAATTCCCAACTTTGCATCAAAGGATAGAAGTCAGGAGATGGGGCAAGCTGTTGCAATCCCACTCCCCCTTAACACGTAGAGTGAACACATGGAGCATTCATGAGAAAGTGGCTTGTATTTCAGAATCCAAAGAACCTCAGAAGTATTTAGGACTGTACTGCAAATGGTTCCAAAAGGAGCCTATACCCAGAACAGCTCTCAAAATCCCGTTCATGTTGCTTTAAAGAAGCTTAGCGCATGGAGAAAAACATTCTGATGTGCTTAGATATCTAAGCAGTGTTATTACTGCAAATGCTGTTCCCTTCTGTAAGTACAATACTTGTACTTTCATCATGTTCTCCAACAGTTGGGAAGGCGAGACCTCTGCTGTGTAGGAAAAAGCCAGCTAAATCCATCAGGAAGAATTCAGTAATTAACTGAAGTTATGAGCCAAACGATTCTATTCATATAGCCGGCCTCAAGCTGCCTCCAACTGAATGCAAACAGAGAGAGACAGCCGCCCCAAAGAGTTGAGGAACAAAGCCTAACCACAAGGATCTGTGCTTGATTTTTCAGTGTGAAAATGGATTCTGCTTCTCAAGCAGAGACAGAAGATTGTCTTTGTCGAAAGGAAAATGTCAAGGGCACCAAGGTGGAAATCCTTTAGCATAGTGGTGAGGTGCTTGGACTTGAACTGGGGAGTCCTGGATTCAAATATTTGCTCTATTATGAAGTAAAGGGTTGAAGCAGGTGTTTCAAGCCCAGTGGTAGAACAGTTTGCATGGAGAAAGTCCCAGGTTCAATCGCTGAGATGGTCAGTTACCAGTGATGTAGACTTGAGTCTATTGAATTGGACTCGAGACGGACTTGGGTTGTGTCAATGACTTGACTCGGACTTGACTCGGCGATTGTAAAAGACTTCAAAGACTCGAAAGACTCGACTCGAGACTTGGAGCCTTTTACGACAAGTTGAATTTTACTAACAGTAGTGGATTTTACAGGTTTAAAAGCCATGTATACAAAAAAATAAATATATATCGTTTAAAGATCCTTTATGAGCAGGAATGGATAATATTTTTTTTGAATTTTTGAATTTTATTCAAAGTTGAATTTTATTCAGGTTTAAACCCATTTTCCCCATTAAATAGATAGGTAAAGGTAAAGGTATCCCTTGACAATTAAGTCCAGTTGTGTCCGACTCTAGGGAGCGGTGCTCATCACAATTTCAAAGCCGAAGAGCCAGCGCTGTCCGAAGACGTTTCCATGGTCATGTGGCCGGCATGACTCAACACCGAGGCGCATGGAACGCTGTTACCATCCCGCTGACGCGGTACCTATTAATCTACTTGCAATTTCTTGCTTTCGAACTGCTAGGTTGGCAGGAGCCGTCGCACGGATTCGAACTGCCGACCTTTCGATCTGCAATTCGCAACCAAAGACTCCGGACTTGGGGGCACAGACTTGGGACTTGACTTGAAACTTGGACCCAGAGACTTGGGACTTGACTCGAAACTTGGAGTCAGAGACTTGATCCACATCCCTGTCAGTTACAGGATCTGGGAAAAACCTCAGTCAGAGATCTTTGAGTTACTCCCCATCAGTTTAGACAGTGTTAGGTTTTAGACAGACCAATGCTCTGACTTGCTGAAGGCGGCTTCACAGCTGCTGATCAATAGGAAAGCTGACAGAGTCGGGTGTTCAGCTTGTTTGTGATGGGGCTGTACTCCCTCCGACAGAAGAGGTTTGCAGATTGGGAATGGTCCTGGACCCAGCCATACTGTTAGGTGATTGGAAACGACTGTGGCGAGGGCGCTTTTGCGATGCTTTGACTGGTGTGCTAACTACACCCCTTACTGAGGAAGGCAGATCTGGCCAGTGTAACAGCTAGCTTGGACTTTGGCAAAGCTCTCTCTGTGAGACGACCTGTGAAGAGCACCCAGAAGCTACAACTACTGCAAAATGCTGTGGCACTAGTTGGGAATCTGTGCATGGGCAACATATAACCCCTCTTCTTTATCACCAAGGGAAGTGGTGTCACAGACCAGGACGTTCCTACTTTAAATCTCAGCAAATCTGGCTTCAACTCCCTCCTAGTATCTCCAGCATATACACTCTTGGGCTACAACTTGGATTGCATGGACTCAGATTGATATTGCTTTCAAAATAATGCCTCATCGCCTCCCTGGGGTCGACCCCATTGCAGATATTCTCTTTCACAGCTCTGCTCCTCTCCAGAGTTGCTTTGCCACAATATGAGGTTAGAAGAGCCATAGAACAGGCTGGCTGGTGGATGGATGCTCTCCCCCAGTGCTATTAGCGTGATACTAAATTATGGAATTAAGCGTGCTGCATGACAATTGTTCTCACCCAGTGGAATCCTATTTCACACCAACAACCAACAAGAAGCAGGGCTGCCGACTGCTGTGTTCAAGTCAAGAAGATCGGGAGGATACGGTTTTCAAAGATCACTTATAGGGGTGGTATCAAAGGGGATGTTGTGTAATAAATCTGAAGCCACAAACATCACAGTCTATAGATGTACCAGATTCATCAGGGGAAACATAAAAGTACGCTGCTGTAAAAACAGAATGCAAACTAGAAGAGGAGGAGAAGAAAACAGCTTCCTCCTCAGAGTCATCCTAAGACTCTGTGGTGCCCGCAGAGTTTGAATGCAATGTCCTGAAGGAGGCCAAGCTGAGCCCTCAAGCATGTCTTGTCCTTCCCTGACACAAAGGCATTTACTGACATAGTGGTGAGTATTGCATCATTATGTACTTTGTTGATTAACAGCAGGATTGTATGCATATCTTTGTTGTTGTTCAGTCGTTAAGTCGTGTCCGACCCTTCGTGATCCCATGAACCATATCCCGCCAGGCCTTCCTATCCTCCACTATCTTCCTGAGTTCGCTCATTTTCATGTTCGTTGCATCGGTGTGTATGCATATCTACTCAGAAGTAAGTCCAATTGAGTTCAGTGGGGCTTATTCCTACGCACTAAAGCAGTGGTTCTCAAACATTTTAGCACTGGGACCCACTTTTTAAAATGACACTCTGTCGGGACCCACCTAGCTTTATGAGACTTTAAAAAAAAAGATCTAGAAAGAAATAATATTATAATTTATTTATAAGTAATAATTTATTTATTTATCTATTTGTGAAGAACTCAATCCATTTCTCGTAATGAGGCAGCCTTAATGATTAGCCCCAAGGCTTGAGGGGCTCAATCCAAGTTGAGGGGCTTAGTTATGTGAGCCAGCCTTAATCACCTGTTCCCATTACCTGTCATTGACAGACTTGGAAAAAACACGCTCAAACATTTATCTCCCTGTATTTACACAAGCTTGCAAACTGCAGGAGCTCAGCTGTTTGCAGGGCAAACCAGCTCTCTGATTTTTGAATAGCCTCAGACCTTGAGGCAATTAGTTATCTGATCATTCCAGCACCAATGTGCCTTTTCATTGCAGGCTCTGTGGGACCCACCAGAAATTGGGTCGTGACCCACCAAGTGGGTCCCGACCCACAGTTTGAGAAACGCTGCACTAAAGAATTGTGTACAGCATTGCAGCCTAACAGCCCAATCCTAGGTAACTCCCCATGTGGCGAATGGGGCACGCACTGTATCCTGTGAGGGAGTTTCAAGCACCAGAAGTCTCTTCCGAGTAACATTTGTTCCCTTGCCCAGGGGTAAGCCTTCGCTGCCTGAATTAGTCTACTCAGCTATATAGCTGGTGCAAGCCCGAGTGGACCCAGGAAGGCGGAGGAAGGCTGGGAAGGGGGACAGGATATCGGTGGTGCAGCTGCCACTGATACCGCCCCCTTCCCGTCCTCGATCTGCCCTCCTCCCTACCCCATTCTCGGTCCTGTTTTTTGAGGATTTGGGGAGCATGTTTTTAACATGGAAAGGTGGGGTACAAAATCATTAAAATAAATATATTGTGATCATTGTTGTTGTCATTATTGTATTCCTGCATTCTGAGTCCCTAGAGTGTTTTTAAAGTTTATTCGTGATGTTAACTGCTTTCCAGCACTGCTTTCACTGTGATGCGGTTGATTTTGAGCCTGTTTTAATATTGCTTAGTAATTTCTGCCTTGGAAATTCTTAAGGCTTGTAAGGAGGGATATAAACCCCTCAACTAAGAAAATGTATGGAGGGAACAATCCACAAGAAAATGATACTGTTTGCCTCTATTTTGGTACTGCTCTTGAGACCAAGAAAGCTTCAAATCCCCAAGGAGGTGGATCTGATACTGTTTTCCTTTTTCCACTGGCATTTTCTAAACATAGTCAGGCAGTTTAAGATAAGCTTCTAGAACGGTTCAAAAGAACTCTACAGGGAACAGAGATGATAGAAAAGGCGGGAAGAGAGAACAGGGGCAAGCAGCACAAAGCCTTTTGTAGATTAGGGCTGCGTACAACTGACAAGATGCCTGCAAAAAAGCTTTAAATATTCCAAATATCGTTTTCTCAGCGTGACGAGTCTTCTGGGTGGCTTGCTATAGGCAATGGAATTGGTTAAGGCCAGTTAACAGCATAGGGTTAGGGCTGCACAATTAACACCATACAACGCTTTTCAAAACGTTTGCCTTGGGGATTCTTTCAACCATCATGAAATCAGCCACACGGACAGCAGCGTTGTAAACAGTCACTTATGGCCCAATCCTATTGGCGCCGTATGCTGCCGGAACGAGTGTTCTGGCAGTGTAAGGCGCTTCCTGGCTGTCGCAAAAGATGACACGCTGGGGGACGCCGCCACAAGTAGCAAGTGGCTGGTTCCACGCACCAGCAGACTCCAGAACCTGCCGGCACAGGTAAGTGTGCACAGGGGGTGGGAGGGAGGGGGTGGCAGAACGGGGCGGGGAGGAAGGTGGAGTGGAACCGGGAGGTTCGGCAGCAGTGGCGTCCACCAAATCCTAACCCCCTTCCTGGCCTTGATCCCCTGATCCAGGTCCATGCAGACTTGCTCAAGCTATAGAGTTGGCACAGGTCCTAGTAGACCTGTTTATGAAGAGGGTTTGTGGGATAGAGTTTTGTAAAATGCAGCAAACTCATTGCTGTACTAATTTAGGGCAAGCTCCCTAAATTGGGGTCATCCAACGACACTGATTGGCATAGTGCATAAATTAATCTATGGAATTTCTGCCAGAAGATGTGATCATGGCCTCTAGCTTTGTTGTTGTTCAGTCGTTAAGTCGTGTCCGACCCTTCGTGATCCCATGAACCATATCCCGCCAGGCCTTCCTGTCCTCCACTATCTTCCTGAGTTCGCTCATTTTCATGTTTGTTGCATCGGTGATGCTGTCTAACCATCTCATCCTTGGCCTTCCCCTTCTCCTTTTGCCTTCAATCTTTCCCAGCATCAGAGTCTTCTCCAGAGAGTCCTCTCTTCGCATTAGGTGGCCAAAATATTTGAGTTTCAGCCTTAGTACCTGTCCTTCCAGGGAACAGTCAGGCTTGATTTCATTTAGAATTGACTGATTTGATCTCCTAGCAGTCCAAGGGACTCTCAGGAGTCTTCTCCAGCACCACAGTTCAAAAGCATCTATTCTTCGGCGCTCAGCCTTCCTTATGGTGGCCTCTAGCTTAGGTGGCATTAAAAAGGGATTAGACAAATTCATGGAAGACAAGGCTCTCCATGGCTACTACGCATGTTGCTATCTTCAGTTTCAGAGACAATCTGCCTCTGAAGACTAGTTGCAGAGGAGCAGCAATGGAAGAGATGTATGCTTCCCTCGCACTCCTCTTTCCCTCCCTTCTCAACATGAACTATTATTTACAATGGAAAGCCAGCTTCTTTAAACTGAGACTGGCCATGAGTCCATCCTATTCAGCTCTCCAAACATTCAGACAGGATTTTTTATCTGGCCTACCTGGTGATGCGAAGGACTGAATTTGGACCTTCTGTATGCAAAGCAGATGCTTTTCCACGGAGCTACTGCCCTCCCCTTAATTTTTCACTTCAAACGAATGTTCATTGACATTAGGGGACATTAGTTCATTGACAGTACTCAAAATACGATTCTGCTGTCTGAAGTGGAACAGTCCATTCTATCATCTCAGGGCTCTACTGCCTCATTTCCATTGCATTCAGCTCCATGTACAGGGCCAGCATTAGGCCTTTCCAACTACAGTACATCATTGCCTGGGGGGCGGCATTCTGACCACATCACCCTGCTGCTGCTCCAGTCACACTGGCCCCTTCTGAGTTCAGTTCAATTGATGTGCTGGTCTTACAGCCCAATCCTAACTAAACCCCATCCCCCCCCCCCACTGATACAGTCATGCCAACAGAGCACATGCTGCATCCTATGGTGGGAGGGCAGTCGCAGAAGTCTCCTCATAGTAAGGGAACTTTCATTCCCTTGCTCTGGGGCAAGCCTCTGATGCCCAAATGGGTCTCCTTGGATCTGTGCCAGCCAACCAGGTTGGGCACTCTGTTCAAGAACAGAGGTCCTGTTGATTGTCCCCTGCAGTCTGAAGTACGGCAGGTGAGGGTCACAAGACAGGAGCTTTTTGACTACACCACGTGGAGGTGGAATGTCCTCCCCAAAGGACATTCTGCATGTGTATGCCTGCCTTCTTGCTCTCTTGCTTTCTGATGAATCGCTACAACTTCACTTTTAGAGAACGCTTTTCAGCTCATTTCATTGTGTTGCTGAATTGTCTTTAAGAACATAAGAACATAAGAAGAGCCCTGCTGGATCAAAAGCCCATCTAGTCCAGCTTCCTGTATCACACAGTGGCCCCACCAGATGCCTCAGGGAGCACAAAAAACAATAAGAGACCTGTATCCTATCGCCACTCCCTTGCATCTGGCATTCAGAGAAAACCCACTTCTAAAACCAGGAGGTTGCTTATGGCTTGCCTCTTGGGTGCTCCAGTGTGTGTGTGTGTGTGTGTGTGTGTGTGTGTGTCTGTCTGTCTGTCTGTCTGTCTGTCTGTCTGCGTCTGGAAGTTGCCTTGTGGGTCATTAATGGAAAGGTAGAACATTTTTTTTAAATAGATTGACAGACCGGAATAAGTCATACGTTAAGGTCCATAAGAGCTCTCAAGGAGGGACTGCTTGTTTGGTCCAGGGAAAGGGGTTCTCAGATTGCTGTTGCTGTTGCTCCCTGCCACAGATTCATCCCATTCCATCACAGATTCACCAAACCTCCACCTGTGTTTTTCCCTTGCTTCATCTGGCTAACCCCCCCCCCCCACACACACACATAACCCCCACTGACCCGGCTGGAACGGAGTCTGGAAGCTGATCTGCATATTAGAAAACGTTGATAATCAAGACGCTTTGTTTTGCAAGCACTGACCCAAGGTACAGTAATTAATCTTTTGTACTGTGATTTTTTTCTTTGCATTTTAAGCATTTGACTGGGTAATGAGCACAAAAGATTCTCATTTTTAAAAACGAGGGAGAGAACGAGAACGTGCTATTATGGCTCAACTGCAAATGCCACCATCATTTCTGCAGTTTTCTGGACGAGCTGAGAGCCCCAGGTCAGTGAATAGGGCCTAATTAGTTTTCTGCTAACAAAATGTGCAAAGTTAACACCGGTGCCCAGAGAAGGAAGGCACATTTAGTGGAACAAGAACAGTGCTCCTCATTAAATGTTAGACCATGCCATGAATGTACATATAAGAATGGCTAGAAAACTGGGCTGTGGAGTAAATGCAACTTCAACATGCTCAGCATAAAATAAACTCTGGGATTAGAAAGAAAAGCATGGTAGAGCTAAAAAAAAAAATCTGCTGGAGGAGAGCAGGAAGGGTGTGCCATATCGCAAAGCGAAGGGAACTTGGAGTACAGAGGTATGACTGTACAAAAGAAAGACTAACAAAGGAGCCATGACCGAGCCATGCATGATTGGAAGAAAAAGAATAAAGAGAAGTTTTTCCCCCTCTCTCATAATACACTATCCTGTGCCAGCATGGTAGCAGTCTATGCTAGTGATCTATCCAAGGCAGAGAGGCTCAACCAAAGACAGAGCCCTGGAAGGTGGTCAGGACCATGGAGAGCTCAAAAGGGACAGTACTATACAGTTATACCTCCTGGTCACAGATCTCTCCAGGAAAAGTAGAACACTGTCTGAAACATGTGCTATAGGAGATTTCATTGAAGGAAATTGGCACTGATTGGCCAGAATGTGCTGCTCTCATTGGCTACAACAGCCGTCGATCAACCCAGGACAAAGAGCACTGTAATGATACAGCACTAATGGAAGCAGCGTTATCTGACACTCACCCATGGAGGAGAGGATGCTCCTTCCAGCTTTGAAGCTGGTGGTGGCTTTCCCCCTCTTGAAAAAAACCCTCTCTATATCCCACTGTTCTGGAAAATGTCCAGCCAGTTTCTAGCCTCACATTTCTGGGCAAGGTAAAGGAGTGGGTGGTGGTATCTCCTCTGGCAGATGATCTACACTAGGGACTAGTTACCATCACTGTTGGTTCTGCTGGACCTCTCAGAGGCTTTCAACATCATCAGCTGTGGTGTCCTTTTGGTTCAGTTGACTGAGTTAGAACTTGGAGGCACTATTTTACAGTGGCCAGCAGATTCCAGAAGGTGGTATTTGGGGACTCCAGTTCAGCACCCTGGTCTTGGTCTTGTGGAGCCTCACAGGGTTCCATCTTGTCCACCATGTTATTCAACATCTACATGAAACCACTGGGGGAGCTCATTCAGGGTTTTGGAGTTGGGTGTCACCAATGTGTAGATGAGGGCCGTGGTGGCTTAGTGGTTAAGACGCTGAACTGCAGACCGGAAGGTTGGTAGGACAGCAGTTTGAGACCTGTGTGCCGCGTGATGGAGTGAGCTCCCATCTCCTGTCCCAGCTCCTGCCAGCCTAGCAGTTGAAAGCAAGACATTGCAAGTAGATAAATAGGTACCGCTGCAGCCAGCAGCGTTTCTGAGGTAGGGGCGGAGCTGTAAGTCGTGCCACGTCCTAGTACCATGTGTTGAGACTCCCATGGTACTCCCTAGTACCATGTGTTGAGTACCATGGAGGAGACTCCCTCCCCGTCGCCTTCACCGCGCGGAATGGTTCCGACGGCGAGGGGGTGGCGCCTCCTCGTTCCCATTCGTACACATGGTACTAGGACGCGGCGCGACTTACAGCTCCGCCCCTACCTCAGAAACGCCGCTGGCTGCACCGGGAAGGTAACAGCATTCCATTGGTTATGCCGGCCACATGACCACGGAAGCGTCTTCGGACAGTGCTGGCTCTTCAGCCTTAGAAACAGAGATGAGCACCACACCCGAGAGTCGGACACGACTGGCTTTCGAGCAGGGGATACCTTTATCTTTAATGTGTAGATGACACCCAGCTCTATCTCTCTGTATCATCTAATCCCAGGGAAGCTGTGGACACCCTAGAGTGCTACCTGAAGGCGGCAAGGATCTGGATGAGGGTTAACAAATTGAAAATAAGTCCAGACAAAACAGAGATCCTCTCCATTCGGAAAACTACAATGCAGATATTGGACTATCAATCTGTTCTGAATGGGGTTGTACATTCTCTGCAGGAGCAGGTTTGCAATTTGGATGTCCTCCTGGATTCTTTGCTGCTCCTGTCCCAGACTCCTAAGCTGCTACTGAGCATTTTTCTCCATTTTATTCCTTTATGGAGCGTGCTCCTATTGGTTTTATCGTAGTTTACTAATTTTAATGACTGTATTTTTTATTATTATGTTGTGAGTCACCGTGGGCACCTTAAAATTAAGGGGGAAGGCAGGTATACGCTTTTAAGAAGAAATCAATACGTACATAACTTCTGGAATCACTGCTATGGGATGCGGCTTAGATAACTTTAAAAGGGGATTAAACAGTGTGGTAAATGGAACTCCTTTACCTTATAAGAAGCCTCTCTTTATATGCAACATGGAGCTGGCTCGGCTTATCCAGCTTGTACAGCTCTGCCAGCATAACCTCTGAAACCTGCATGCCTACTGGCAAGATTTAATCTGTGATGTGTATTGGCAGTGCCAATGTGGCTGATACCTGTTAGGACAACCAGTCTAGGTAGCCTGTATTAGGATTTTATTTCATTCTCCCTCTAATTTCAAATGCCTGCTTTTCCCTATTTGAACCATGCACTCTTTTTATTTTTTCTTAATAAACTATTTCTATTTTTGAAAACTCACCAACCTGCTTCATTCAGACCAGCTTGTGGCTAATGTTACAAGGTGTGTGTGCGTGCGTGTGTGCGTGCATGCCCTGGGGCAGAGGAACTGGGATTCACCAGGTCAGTCAGTCTGCAGTCACTCTTCTCACAACAAGCCTCCATGTTGGGGGAACCTCACCCCCCAAAACATGGAAGGATGCTGTCTTCTTCCTAGTGGCAGCCACATGCTCCTTGTGGCACCATGTCTGACAGAGTCACCCCATGAAGTACCTGAGGGCATATGGAAAGGTCAGGTCACAGGTAGTGTGCTTTGCTTCTCCCCATCACCAGACGGGTGGGACACAGCGGCTTCCTTGGATACCACAAACAAACTTGTGGGACAGGAGAGGTCCATTAGTCATGATGGCTAAAGTTCATGATGGCTCCCAGTTCAGAGTCAGTAATCCAAACAATAGCAGTTGCTGGGGAGCAACAGTGGGATGCGGCTAATGCTTTCACGTTGTGCTTGTGGGCTTCTTGCAAGGATCTGGTTGATCATGGCAGGATGGTGGAGGAGGTGGGTCCTTGGTCTGGTCCAGCAGGGCTCTTCTTCTGGTACTGCATGATAACTCACTGATGCCATAACTGTTTCAAGGAAGGATTAGATTTGAGGGTGACTGAAATGTTGGGAACTACATAGATATTCCTGCGAGCTGAAAGGGTACCCCAATACAGTACAGGTGGGCCCCCATATCTACTGATCCGCTATCCACAGTTTCAGTTATCCACGGGTCCTGAGGACCCCCTCAGGCTTTTACTTTTTTCCCAGTAAGCTTCGTTTCTTCCTTAAGCAAATAGGAGAAGCAGCCACTGGCTGCTTATTGCAGGCAAGTAGAACAAGACTAAGTCCTAGAGAGGCTCTGCAAGGTTAACAGGTTCTACTTGCCAGCGATGGAGGCTGCTTCTCTGTTTGTTTTAAGGAAGAAACAAAGCTTGCTGGAAGAAAAATAAGAGCTGGGGGTGGGGCAAGCATGCCTGCCTGCAGGGGAGGCAGGGTGGGGGGGCCCTCAGAAAACCACGGAGGGGGTGTTCGCTCTTATCCACGGTTTCAAGTATCCACGGAGGGGCCTGGAACATATCCCCAGCGGATATGGGGGGGAGTACTGTATACTGTATTTGATTTCCTGCACTGCTCAACCATTTCAGCTTGTTATGCCTGCTCTGCTATTTCTTTCTTGCTGGGGAGAGGTGCTTCTTTAATTGCACAGCTAAAGAATACAAAAGAAATGGAGGGTGCAGTCAACCAAAGATATGCCCCAAAGACTGATGCTCAATACAGCATCAGTTCTACAGCCTGGCACCAGACCTGTAGAACTGACTTGGCATTTGGGTACTGGCCACGAACACTTTTAGTTTGACTAAACTGTGTATTGCTTCAATTTCCGCAGTGAGACAAATACAAGAAGCTTTGAGTAAGCCATATAGAGGTCCCTTCTACCCAGTGGTGTAACTAGAGTGGAGCGGAGGCAAGTAGTTCTGCAAGACTCCGTTACACCGGAGTCAGCGGCCCCTCCCCTTTGCTGTTGGAGCCATTCCGGCAGCGACAGGGGAGTGTCCTGCATGTTGCTGTTGCTGCCAGAATGGCTCCAACAGCAAGGGGGAGGGGCCACTGACTCCGGTGTCACGGAGTCTTGCAGAACTACTTGCCACCGCTCCACTCTAGTTACACCACTGCTTCTACCTATGACTTCACGTGCCTTTGGAACAAAACTAAGATGACAGACCCTTGACTTCCTCACTTCCTAAGCAGTGGTGAAACAAGGGTGGAGCGAAGGCAAGTAGTTCTGCAAGACTCTGTTACACTGGAGTCAGCGGCACCTCCCCCTTGCTGTTGGAGCCATTCCAGCAGCAACAGGGGAGTGCCCTGCGTGTTGCCTTTGCTGCCAGAATGGCTCCAACAGCAAGGGGGAGGGGCTGCTGACTCAAGTGTAACGGAGTCTTGCAGAACTACTTGCCTTCGCTCCACCCTTGTTACGCCACTGTTCCTAAGCATCATTCAAGCATACGAGTAATCAAGAAGCCCAGGGAGGGGGGAGAACATGTGTTAGGGCTTACGGTTTCTCACCGGGAGACTTCTAACTTAATTGAAACCCTCGGCTGAGTGAATGTTGTTTGCAGTTCTCTGTGTAATGACCTATTTTTCCATAGTAAAAAAAAAAGCCTATTCCTGTTTTACTTGATGTCAAGTGTGCTTCGATTACAGCTAAAAAGTTCTCATCCAAGATGAATGTTCTATCTACTGTATCCAAGCATTGCTATAAATACTCTCATGACCACTTAATAGTTCTAATTCAAAGAGTGCTGTTTTGGCTCGCACCTCCTTTTCTGTAGGCTGCTCCAAACATTACATTTCTATGGTCTGTTCAGTTTGTTCTTAAAAACACGGAAGGCATGAATACAACACGTAAGGGATGTGTACGTTTCTCAAGGAGCCTGGAGTAGCTGCAGCTCCTGTTGAGGATATGGCAAACTCAGGGGTGACATTGATGCTGACAGAAGGTGTTGTTGTTGAAATAGTACTGGGGGGGGGGAGAGAATATGGGTTCAAATTCTTGCTCAGTCATGATGCACACTAGATGACCTGGGCCAGTCACCATCTCTTCACCTAGTCAATATCACAGGATTGCCATGAGGGAGAAGTGGGGTCGGGGAGACCCCATGTACTGCCTTGAACATTTTGGAGGAAGGGTGGGGTATGTAATAACGTTTATTTATTATTTGTACTCAGAGCCTGCCTTTCAGCTCACCTTGTCCCAACGGGTTAAAACAAACTAAAATCAACATCAAAACTTAAAAAACATTAAACAGAGATCAGATACTCCAACTGCAACTCCAACTTCGTTACTGCTTCTCAAAAAAAGTCCAATGTTTCCAGAATGCCCCCTGGAAACAACATGCTATATGATGACATAACTTTCTGCACACCAGGGAATCTGGACACAAAAATGGTTGCTGCTAGAAGGACGGCCACAACATTGGCACAAGACCTGAGAAGAGGAACCCCTGACTTACAACATACAAACTATTTTAATAGTGAAAGCTTTCCATGCTTACTCAGAAGTAAGTCCCATTCAATGGGACTTACTCCCAAGAAAGTGTATATAGGTTTGTGTAGCCTAACAGCCCAATCCTACCTTAATCCCCATGCAACAATGCCAGCGCGGCTACCACCACTGCTGGAAGTCTCCTCAGGGTAAGGTAACATTTTTCCACTTGCCCCAAGGTAAGCTCCAGCAGCTGCTATGGGTCAACTCGAACCAGCTCAAGTCTGCGTTGATCCGTAAGGGCAGTTCAAACCCAGGAAGGGCGTTATGATTCGGCGTGCACTGCTGCACCCGCCCTCCTCTTGGGCCCAATCTGCCTTCTCTCCACCTCCATTACCACCCAGATCCGCCCACCCCACCCCGTTTACTCCCTCCCTGCCTCCCTCCAACCCCCTGTGCGGGCTTACCTGCTCCAGCGGATCATCATGGATCCACCGGCACATGGGAGGCTTCACCGGCTTCCCTGCCAATGGGCCCGCAGTGCACACCAGTGGAGGCTGCTTAGGCTGCTTTGCGACTGCCATAAAGCAGCCTCCGCCAGCACCACTAGTCATGCTGGAGGGGGATAGGATTGGGCTGTAAGGCATTGTTTTTAAGAAACTATTTTCATAACGTATTGGTAGGTAGTTATTTTTAAATCCTCAAGTTCCCATATGATAGTATTTCGTCACCATAGGAACCTGCTGCAAAGGTTTAAATATAGAATCTACTTTTTATTTATCATTATTTTTTTTGCAGGCATATGCAATTCCTCCCTGTTCCTTTTTAATTTGGAATTAAACTTCTCACAATTGCGTACTTTGCTGCCTGAAAGGTACACTATGAGGTTGGCGTGAATAACACTGTAATGTAATAAATCCCTTTGCAAAGAAAGCCGTATTCTGCTTTTAAAAAATGCCAATAGGCTGCTAATGTCCTGGTGCCTATGATTTCAAGGTGCCGAGAAGAAAAATCTGGCTAAAAACTGCACTGCAACTTATCTGTTCATTAATGTGTTGACAAAGAATAAATGTGCTAATATATTTGTTTAAGCATAATGGATTTGAAAACTAACACTGGATGGCTTCAAAAGCCACAGAGATTTTCAGGGATATCTGAAAAGCAATAGCACAATGGTCGGAAGCTTTGTGCAGCCATTAGCAGTATGGAGAGAGAGAGAGAGAGAGAGAGAGAGAGAGAGAGAGAGAGAGAGAGAGAGAGAGAGAGAATTCAATAAAGGAAAAGGAATGCAGAATATTAAAGGAATACGGTTTCTTAATAAGGTTCGCGAGTTATTCATTTTGTACCGAACATTCCCATATGCTTCAACTGTCCCTGCTCAACAAGGTCAGTCCCTTTTTTCTGGTAGTGTCCCTCCCATGGAAAGCACTGCTCCTATTTTTTCCCCAGATTTTTTTTACCCTTTGTGGTCCCTTATTAATTTTTTTGGTGTAAGTTGCTAGAATTGTCATTTTCCAATGAATCTACAGCAGTTAAAACTTAGAGTGGGTCAATGGATGGATGCTCCTGGTTTCCACAGAGCCTGCACATGAAGGCATCACACAGCGCTGAGTCTGCTACTGCACAAGCTGAAATGCCGGAATACTGAGAAGTGTGATACCATCAGGGCCATCGCCAGGGTATAGTTTGCGCCCTAGGCAAGGCTAACTACTTGCACCCCCCAAAAGCATTGTTCATAAGACTTTATAATTAATTATATTCCATAGCACTGTTGTGGTAATTATCTTAAAATAAACATATAGAAAGTTGCATTTTTTAACATGGGTTAAAAACAACTAATCTGTATAAAACTGTGCCCCTCAAAAGGTCAGTACTGCACCCCTCTGAGATCTACGCCCCAGGCAGCTGCCTCTTTGGCCTAATGATAGCAGCGGCCCTGGATAACTTCACCGCAAACCAGCATGTTTTTCTAATATATTTTAACCCCCAAACCAACACCCCCTTGAGAAATGGGGGCACCAGTGGCTTTGGTATGAGGTCTTTGGTATGAGAAGAGTTCCACACAGAGCCTTAAGTGGCAGATTTATGGTTGCTGAAGACTGTTCCCTTACTAATTTCTGCAGTTGTGTAGTGTGCTATTACAGATGTGTGGAACACAATCCAACCTTTCATAGTACTCAAATAAGCATAATGATAACATTATTTAAATAAACCAAAACTGAATGCAGTAGAGTTTCAACACTCTCTCGGTTTCCCAATATACTCTGAAATGCCCAGTGGTTTGAACTGAAAACCACCTGTTGCCCGCCACATGCTCTTACCTTCTCTGTGTCGATCCCTTTAGACATTGACCAAGTGGAGACGATATAATCCATAACACGCTCACTAAGGCCTTTTGGGACTTGGTATAACTTTAAGAAATCTCTCACGTTGTTCAACATCTCATGGTAGCGGTTGGTGTTTGCATACATTTGTTGGAAAATGGTGGTGACGTTTCCAAAAATAGTTGCATAAAGAAGAGCTGGAAGAGACCAAGAGAGTTGTTCGGGGGTTTTTAAGGTGGCTTCCACACAAACAGTGAAAGTGGCATTCATTATTTCATTGGATGTTTTGAGTACAGTCACCCAAATATTACACTAACATTAGTTCTAGTGAAATGAATTACACAAGCCTGCAGATTTGAGGATGCCAAAAACGTTTTTCAAAATGTATGGTGGTTTTATATGAATTGGGGGCGCTGATTCCCAAAATGGCATTGGTTTTACCTTATCACATCTAGATTTGGAGGTACAGCATCACCACCTCATAATGCGAGGAAAGCAGCCATGGCGTCGGATTCCTCATGAGGAAGCTGCTTCACTCGCATTATGAGGTGGCAATGCCTTACCCCCCAAACTAGACGTGATAGGGCAAAACCGATGCCACTTTGGGAATCAGCACCCCAAGTATACCCAAGAATAGGTCTCACTTTTAAGAAAGCAAAATGTACACAAGCCTGTGTTATTAGGCATATCAAAGAGCAGCAACGATGGATCAGCCAAACTCATGTGAAAATAGTTACTTACAGTGAGCAGCTACTGGTAGTCCTCATGAAGGTTAATGATCTTCTGAGACTCACAGCCCAATCCTATGCTTCCTCCCCCGCTGATGCAGGTGCGCCAAAACAGCTAGCACTGCATCCTAAGGAGGGGGCAGTCCCAGAGGTCTCCTCTGGGTAAAGGGACATTCATTCATTCATTTGTACAAATCGATGGTAAGGCCACATCTGGAGTATTGTGTCCAGTTCTGGTCACCACACCTCAAAAAGGATATAGTTGAATTGGAAAAGGTGCAGAAAAGAGCGACCAGAATGATTCGTGGGCTGGAGCACCTCCCTTATGAGGAAAGGCTACAGCGTCTGGGGCTTTTCAGCCTAGAAAAAAGGCGCCTGAGGGGGGACATGATTGAGACGTATAAAATTATACATGGGATGGAGAGAGTGGATAGAGGGAAATTCTTCTCCCTCTCGCACAACACCAGAAGCAGGGGATATGCACTAAAATTGAGTGGAGGGAGAGTTAGAACAGACAAAAGAAAATATTTCTTTACCCAGCGTGTAATTCATCTGTGGAACTCCTTGCCACAGGATGTGGTGATGGCACCTGGCCTAGATGCCTTTAAAAGGGGTTTGGACAGATTCATGGAGGAAAAGACCATCACAGGTTACAAGCCATAAGCAACCTCCTGGTTTTAGAAGTAGGTTTTCTCTGTGCCAGGTGCAAGGGAGTGTCAACGGGAAACAGGTTATCTTGTTGGCTGTGTGCTCCCTGAGGCATCTGGTGGGGCCACTGTGTGACACAGGAAGCTGGACTAGATGGACTTTTGGCCTGATCCAGCAGGGCTGGATTATACATTATGTTCTTATTCCTTACCCAGGAGTAAGCCTCCATGTTGCAGAGGGGTCTACTCAGATCCATGTCAGTGAAATCGCTGGTGCAGGTCTGTGTAGACCCGGGCCATAGAATCAGGTATGGGAAGGGGATTTGGATTTGACAGCTGCAACTGCCACCAAAACCTCCCCCTTCCTGGACCCGATCCACCCTTCATCCGTCCTGTTCCACCCTCGTTCCACCCTCGTTCCACCCCCATCCTGCCTCCCCCGCCAACTTACCTTTGTCAGTGGTCCTTTGGTGGTCCATTGCTATGCTCAGGGCTTCTCCAGCCATGCCCCAGGCAGGTCATTTACAACAGCTGTAAAGCACTCACTGGCATCGGAACACTAGTTCCACTGGCGGTGGGGGGGTAGGATTGGGCTGTGAGACCTTGAGATTGGGGTGGAGCCTGGGAGCTAGAGAACAGTGCTTGCCAGATTCAGGGTTGGAATCCTGGAATAGGGAGCCATCTAGTGATGGTGAACCCTAGTAGTTCCCAGTGGGGGCAGGGGAAATACTGGTTGGCAAGTCAGTAAAAGAACTTACAAATATGACACAAGCAGTCATGAATTATTGCGACAGATTATGGATATTTATGACTTTGTCAAACAAACAGCATGAACACTAAGCTTTCACATTAGAGAGAAACATTGTACTGCTCCGGTAACTACCAGTCCTTGCTTCTGGAATACTTTTGGAACACTTATGGATCGTTTAGGTACAAACATCAAAAGACATTCCCAAATGGAGGCAACTTTCTATGTACAATGAGTATGAAGGCAGAGACTCACATCGTATGCCCATGCGACACTGAATGGGCAGAATGTGTCTTTGGATGGAAACGAAGATATACGTTCACATCTGGGGCCAACAGTTAAACAACTCGTTGCCTAACTGGATCAAGGCCTTAGTCTTACATAAGAGGAGTCCTGTTGGATCAGGTCAGAAAGGGGCCCGTCCTGTTACCCACAGTGGCCCCACAGCTGCCTCTGGGAAACCCACAAGCAAGAGAGAAAGGCAGACTTCTCTCTTGCCACTGCTCCCCTGCAACAGGCATTCAGAGGCATAAAGGCTGAAGCACACCAGCCATGTTCTACGTGCGTGCAGCCCGTTGCAGCCGGCTGCGGCCGTGTTCTTTCTGGCAGGAGGCAAGTCCCACTGAATGCCGAGAGCCACCGGAAGCCGCAGGGAGGTCCGTTTGCGTTTAACACTTCCCCTGGAGAATTCTCAACTTTGGCTGCGTTTCTCGCGCCGCATGCGCGGCACGCAGAACGCGGCCGGTGTGCTTCAGCCTTGATACTGCTGCTGAACCTGCAGGTAGCACATGGCCCTTATGACTAGCGGCCATTGATAGCCATTGTCCTCCATGAACTTGTCCAACCCCCTTTTAAAGTCATCCACGTTTGTGGCCTTCAGCACATCTAGTGGCAACAAACAGAGGCATCGCTCCGGTAGGGGCGGGGCTGTAAGTTATGCTCGTCCTAGACCCTTTACCGAGCGAGCAGGAGGCGGCCCCGCCCCCTCACTGTCGGAGCCATTCCCCTGTGGAGAAAGCAGCAGGCAGGGTCTCTTGCCTGCTGCTTTCTCCGCAGGGGAATGGCTCCGACAGTGAGGGGGCGGGGCCGCCTCCTGCTCGCTCGGTAAACGGGACTAGGACGAATGAAACTTTCGGCCCCGCCCCTACCGGAGCGACGCCTTTGGCAACAAATTCCACAAACGAACCACATGGTATGTGAAGAAGTATCTCCTTTCGCCTGTCCTAAAATACGTTTCATTGGATGACCCTGCCGGGGGGGGGGGGAGAACTTCTCTCTATCTTCTCTCTCCACGTCATGCATAACATAAATCTCAATCAAGTTGCCCCTTAATCATTCCCCCCCCCGAGCTAAAAAGCCCCAAATGTTGTAGCCTTTCCTCGTAGGAAAGGTGCTGCAGCCCTCTGATCATTTTGATCGCTCCCTTTTGCACCTTTTCCAGCTCTACAGTCTCTTTCTTGAAGTGTGGGCGTGTGGCGAACAGAACTGCACACAGTATTCCAAAGGTGGCTGCACCATAGATATGCAGCTAGGGGCAATATAATACCGTATTGTCCCGAGTATAAGACGCACCTGATTATAAGACGCACCCTTAAAGTTTGGTGCTATTTAAAAAAGTTAATTAAATCACTGGCATTAAATTGCAACAGCCTGATTATAAGATGCACCCCTAGTTTAAAAACTTAAATTAGGAGAAAAAAGTGAGTCTTATACTCAGACCAATATGGTACTAGCAGTCTCATCTTCTTCTCGATCCCTTTCCTAATGATCTCTAGCATGAAATTCACAGTCTTCTCCACAGCTTCTGCATACTGGGTCAACCTTTTCCATGAGCTATCCAAGAGAACCCTCAGATGATCTCTTTCCTGGTTCATCCCCAACAGCTGAGGCTGTAGCAGGCAATGCTCCTAAAGACCTGTGCTTAGGACCGAACACCATTATGATGGAATATTATTTTCTCGGATACAGAAAAAGAAAACAAATACTGCATACAGAACTCTCTCTGTGCTATTTTTAAATTAGCTTGGCTTCGGAGTGGGCACTATGGTGGAACATACTGCTATGTGTTAAATTCTGTTTATTAACATACCACCTACTGGTTATAAAAACTACCCTATTTTTCCATCTCCCAGCATAGAGCGGAAATTTCTGTACATACAAATCCAATGTTTAAACTCAGAGTAAGAAATTGAACTTGCTTCCCCACCACAATGCTGAACCTAATACTTGTAAAAAATCCCACTGAAATGAATGGGATTTGATTCCATGTAAAATGATGGGGCACAATGGGCTAGGGTGGATCCTGATCCCATGCCTGTTTACTCAGAGGTAAGCATCACTGTGTTCAATGAAGCTTACTCCCAAGTGAGCATACCTAGGATTGTAGCCTAAGGCTACAATGCTATATGCACGTACATAGGAATAAGTTCAATGAACTCAGTGGGGTTTACTTCTGAGTAGACATGACTAGCAGCCCAATCCTCCATAAGTCCTAGAGCGGTGGAGCACACACTACGCCGCTCTAGGCCATCGCAAACATGCCGTAAAGCACGTTTGCGATGACTTTAGAGTAAGGGTCAACAGCCCTTACTCCACCACCCTCCAGACCCTGTGCTCCGCCGATATCCCTGGCCCCTTCCCGGCCCAGTTCAGCCTTACTCCGCCAACTCATATGTACGCCAGCTTCATAGCTGGCATACATCAGAGGAGGCCCATAGGGGCCAGCCAACTTGCACCCAGGGAAGGGGACGAACATCCCCTTCTCCTGAGGTTCTCCCTGGCTGCCCCGGGGCAGCCCGGGAACGGGATAAGATGGCATCTTACACAGGATTGCACCCTAGGACTGTGCTGTTAATTTAGTTTCTTATTACAATCTGAAGGTTTCAAACGTGAAACAGCACTATTGAAGAGCAATGGTCATTTTATTTGTATCATAGGATACTGGTTTGATACTTGTCAATTAAGACTAAATATTTGCATATGTGAGTATCAGAATTAGCAGCAGCATACACCAAAGCTTTTTTACACCAAAGAGAGAGAGAATGGGCAAACAGGCAGGGAAAATAAAAACACATATGCTTGTCTCAGATACATGTACTTACAGCCCAATCCTATAGAAGGCCTACGACAGCGGATCACAGATCCTAGATGCTTTCCTAGATGTGTCCAGGAAACCCACAAGAGGGCATAAGGATAATGGCCCTCCCCTGTTTGTTCTCAGACTCCGATATTCAGAGATCTCATACATCTGAACATGGAGCTTCTATTTTGACATCATGGCCCCGTTGTGGTTCGTGGCCATTTCACCATGCAGCCAATTGCAACGCTTGCTGCCGTCATCGCTGGGCCAGAGCTGATTTTTGACAGCATGAATCAGACAAAATTAGTGCGCAGCCCATCATGTCAAGAGGAGAAAAATGTAATTCTTGATCCTGCTCCCAAGTCGGACAGCTGGAAAGGACACTTGGAGCACTATGGAATTGTGTTACACTGGTTTCACGAACTCCTGTCAGCCCTTTGCTCTGTTGGGCAGGGGCCAAAGAATAAAAAAGCCTCCAGAGGTTGTTTTGTCAATTACCAAACAAAGCAGCCAGAGCATTCCTGGATATTAAAAAATAACCATATTGCTGCTGCCTCAGCATTCTCCCAGTCCCTCGGATATGCTCCTTTGGAAAGGAAAGTAAGAACAACATTTACAGGAAATTATCTTCAAACACACCCAGAAACGCAAACATATACACAGTTCTCTCAGAAGCAGCGATCAAACATGGTGGAAGAAGGTTTACCGCCTGACCCTATGCCGTTTAGGCAGCAGAAGTCATCCCACTACTACACTCAGTGAGCCTTGCTCCCAGATGACGACTCTGTATCGGATTGCAGTCCTCACTACAGTACAACTTTGTGAGAGGCATGATGAAGGAGTCACCGACTCATGCGCATGATTTGCTGTGTTTTGCTTTGTTCCTTGAAAACAGCATTCTTCAAACTTTCTGTCTTCAGAGAACCCACTTCACCTCAATAGGTCTCTCAAAGGAGACCCTGCAGATATGCCAAGGAACCCCTGTGCACTGCAGAAGATTCTGGGGGTGCTGTAGGCAGTGCACTCAGCACTGAACAGACTGTCCCAGGTGAATGGAGAGTGTTCTCGAGACAGGCAAGGCCAGCTCCAGGTTTCAGGCCTTCAATGAACTGCCCTCCACAGGGCATCCAGTGCTACTCAATGGGGCTACTCAGATCTGGCGCGGGCCTGAGAAGTCACGTGTAAGGCTTCCTAGCCTGGGACAGTGGCGTCACTCCGGTAGGGGCGGGGCCGTAAGTATCACTCCGTCCTAGTCCCTTTACCGAACGAGGAGGCGGCCCCGCCCCCTCACTGTCAGAGCCATTCCTGTGCGGAGAAAGCAGCAGGCAAGAGATACTGCCTGCTGCTTTCTCTGCAGGGGAAAGGCTCCAACAGTGAGGGGGCGGGGCCGCCTCCTGCTCGCTCGGTAAAGGGATTATGACGGAGTGATATTTATGGCCCCGCCCCTACTGGAGCGACGCCACTGGCCTGGGAGGGGGGATAGGATACGATAAAGGCCTTCTCTGCTGGGCCCTCCCCCCTCTCAGGCCCTCTCTACTCCCCTCCCGTTACGCCCCTCCCCCTCCCCCCAGGCCCTGCACCGCTTGGAGCAGCACTTATCCGCACCACAGCGCAGGGCCCATTTTAATATCCTCTCATGCACAACTCTTCCTATATAGACATATTTTAATGGAAGTTGATACATTAGTATTTTCCTTGGGATCAGAGACCATTTGTCTTTGTAATATTTGCTTTATTCAGTAGTACATAAGTGGAGGCAAACAGCAGGTACTCGTACAAGGCAGCAGATCCTCTACCCCACTCCAGTTCCCCAAACAATGGCACCCTGCATCCCAAAGTGGGGATTTTACTGAATTCCTCTCTTGCCAAAATTCATGATGAAACACAGGGGTCTGGACCCCTTCTACTCCCCAGTGGGCTGGATTTTATAAGATATGGAGATCTATGGAGTCTTTGCATTTTGTACAGTTTGCAGAAAAAGACATATTTAAATGCATACTTTGCAACATATCTCACCAGCAATTTGAGTAGGAAATACAGGAAGTACTTATAATAAATACATGGGGGGGGGGATGTGGGAGTTTCTCGTGGAAGAGAGTGGAATGGAAACCAAAGGAAACTGTAAAAAGTATGGATGGAATGAAAACAGAAGTCCATGCACCCCAATCATGGTTAATGGTAGAAGCCGCAGGACCTCAAGGTTTCTCCAACCGATCCTCAGTTTTCACTACCTCTTTTCCTGTCCCTTCCATACTGCTATTGCTTCACATGTTCTGCCCTCTCCCTGCAACTAGGGGGGGTGTCACCCCTTCCTCCAAGTCTTGATGGGCATCATCTTTCAAACACAGAGATTCCTTACTACCTCCTAAGCATTAGCTCCCACCAGCAGGGGGGACGGGACGACGACGACAACAGGGGACAAAGAGACTTCTGCTGTGGGGAGTTATTAGCAATCTTTTTCCACTTCCTTCTACAAGGACTTCTGGGAAGCTGAGTTCAGACGACACTTCCCTTGTCAATGAATACTGCTTTCTTCCACAGTTATGACCTAGAGACCTTTTTATGTTTCCATTCACCTCCCCTTAACATTGCATGAGAAGAGAGAGGACTTCTGTCTACACAAAGCACTTTATCTACAGCTGGCCCATGCAGAATGATGCAGAGACATTCCACTAGTCCTACTAAAGCTCCTTTGGGGTGCCTGGAGAAACCTGGAATGACTTAACTTGACTCAACTTAACAAGCTGCACTCAAGTTCCCTGTGGATTCTTAGGGGTGTTCAAAACCGTCCTATGATATGTCCTCAAACATTGCAGCTGAGGAAAACAACCCAAATGTCTTTCAAGTTTCCTTTAGGTGACATTTTGGTTGCAACACTAATGCCAGTAACTAGGCACCATGTTCATGACATGTGTCTGACAACATAATTCTATACATGTCTACTCAGAAGCAACTCCCATGTTATTCAGTGGGGCTTACTATCAGGTAAGTATGTATAGGATTGCAACCTGAAGGTGTTAATCTCCCTTCCACGCCTTAAATATTCATCACAAGGAACAGCAATGCAGTGGCATCGTTAGCGGAGGGGACCTTGGGGCGGTGGGCCCCCGGACGGCAGGTTGGGCCCCAGGCAGCAGGCGGGAGGGGGGGTGTTATGGCGGCTGGCAGCAGGGCAGATCGTCCCGTTCACTGGGACAAGCGAGGAGCGCCGTTGGCATGTTTGGCCCACCTGCCTGCCCTGCACCTCTGTATGGTGAATAACGGCTGCAGCCATTACGTCACTTCCGGCACGGGGGGGGGGAGCAGTCGTAGAAACGCCACTGCAGCAATGTAAATTCAGCAAACATGTCAGCCACTTTGGACTGGTATGGCTTTTACCATTTCCACAGTCTTCTTCCCCACATTAATATTCACACACACACACACACACACACACACACACACACACACACACACACACACACACACACACACACTTACGTTAATGACAGGTGGCAAAACTCTCAACGCGTATCACTTTACTTTTCCCCACTTCTTTTTAAACACAAATGTCCCAAACACGGGCTATGCACAGCAACACGCTCCTGTTCACACCTGCTTTGTTTTGATTGGCCGTGCAAACCTAAATCAGACCTGTCAACCTGCCGGTAGCATTACCCGTCACGAGAAAGGAGTCCGTTGGTTTTCTGTCAAAAGGCAGGAAAACCAGCATTTGCTTGCAGCAGGCTGCTTTTGTTCCTGGGATCATTACCAAGTTGTCATTGACAGCTGTGGATTAAAGCCCTGTTATGTTTGTGGTGCTGCCGCCTGCCTGGCTGTGTCACGAACATCACAGGTAATAAGCATAAGGCACAAAGGATACAGGCTGCTATCGCAGGGCAGCCCAGCAGCTGATGAGGTCAGCGACGGTGTTTCCATCACCAAGTTCCCTGACTCAAGTTGGCAGCTGTCATCAGCCCCACACAAGAGCATCTCACAGCTTGTTGCTGTGTTGGGGGGGGGGGGGCTGCTTGGCTGTTCTTTTAATTTATTCGCTGCAAATTTTCTGTCATGGGCACAGAGCTCCTGTCACGTTATGAGAAAAATTGGGTGACAAGACAGTCGCTCGAGGCAGGCTCCAAAACACAAACGCCCACACTGACAAACAGATCTCTTTACACCTATTAAAACACAATCGGGGACATGGAAACATACCTTCATCCCCCCCCCCCATTGGATTTTTCTGTATGAGCAGCAAAGAGATTCCCAGAGGTCATTTTCCAAACCTCTCCTATTCCATGATGGCTGCGAGGAGGTTTTTGACTGGCTTAGGAACCTGGGCGGCTTTAGGCATGCTGGCATGAAACCACATAAGAACATAAGAACATGGGTCTACTCGGACCCACACAAGCCACATGGCTAACGCAAGTTCACATAAGAACATAAAACATAAGAAGAGCCCTGCTGGATCAGGCCAAAGGCCCATCTAGTCCAGCTTCCTGTATCACACAGTGGCCCCACCAGATGCCTCAGGGAGCACAAGACAACAAGATACTTGTATCCTGTTGCTACTCCCCTGCACCTGGCACAGAGAAAACCTACTCCTACAACCAGGAGGTTGCTTATCCCCATCATGGCTTGTAAGCTGTGATGGACTTTTCCTCCATGAATCTGTCCAAACCCCTTTTGGCTGGGATGAACTGATTCCTCCTGGTAGATGGGACTTCCTCCAGTCTGACTGGCTCACTGTTTCTCCCCAAGCAAACACGATCCTGCTTCTGATGCCCTTTGCTTTGCCCTTTCTACTTTTGTGAATGTTGGGATCTGGGTGGCTTCACACGTGGGCCTGACGGGGCATAAACTGGAGGCCCAGACCCACACCAGGGACCCCACCCCAGCCTGGCCAATCCCTCAGGCAGCTGCAACTTCCCCTTACCACTGCTTGGTCATCAAGGGGCCATTTGCTGCTGCAGCTGCTTCCCCCCCCCATCACCTGATAAGCCAGTGAGGGCCGAGGGTCTTCTGGGAGGCATTCAAGGAGGCTGTGGGCTCAGGAGGCGGCAGCAGGTGAGTCCCCCTTTGAGCTACACTTGTAACTATCATGGCGGCAGCTAGGAAGGACAGCCACCTGTCCACTACCCAGCCAGACACCATCAAAGGTACACCGCTGGAAAAGCTACCCAGGAACCAGGCAGCAAACAGGTGTACGTCCTCCTTCGCTGCCTCCACTACAGCTGGCCGCATGAAGAAGGACTTGCATCTACAGTATCTGCTGCTTGCTTCCCTAGCACTGGGGGGGGGGGGCATTGCTGGCTTTCCAAAATTAGGGGGAATGCAACATTGGAGGGCACTTGATAGACATTCACTCCAGGGGCCCCCAAAGCTGGAGTCACCACTGGTTAGAATGTTCCAGGGGGCGTGAAGTGGCCATACCCTGACAGCGATATAGCTCCCTATTAGACGAGGGCTTCTATTCCTGTTCTTCTTCTCCTAAATATCAGCTCTGGTCCAAGAGTCTTTTCATTTTGTACCCTTTTGCTAGAGACAAAGTGCTGAAATATTCAAACATTTCAATGATCACAATATTGCAGGCTACAATAAATTCAGTTCATATATCTGGCCCAATAACACTGCTCTAGTTTCGGGAGCCAGTCAGTCCAGCAGCCTCAGCACCTCTTCTCTACTTTGGGCTCTTGGTTCCCACTTCCCCTGCCAAATCCCTTCTCTCCGCCACACTATCAACCTGCCATCCTCCTTTTCCAACTGCTGCTGCCTCCCTTCTGCCTCCAAGCTCCTGGAACGTGCAGCCTTCTCCTGCCGTCGCCATGTTCTCTCCTACAACTCTGGTCTGGATTCCTTCCAATCTGACTTGTGCCCCTGAGCCCCATTGAAACCGCCCTGACAACAATCACCCAGGGTCCACTCATTGTCCAACGGAAAGGCCCCGATGCTGCCCTCATCCTTCTTGATACCTCTGCTGTGTTTGACACCGTCGATTGTTCTGTCTTGGTGCCCCAGGTCTCCACGATTCGGTCCTCAGATGGTTCTCTTCTCAGTGGCATCTCAGGGGAAAGCTCTTCCTCTCTTGGAGTTTTCCATCTCTTGGAGTCCCCCAGGGACCTGTTCTTGATCCACTGTCAGTCTCTTTCTACATGTTGTCCCTGGTTGATCTCATCAAATCCCATGGCTTTCAATAACATCTGCAGCACACTGTTGACACTCAGGTCTTGCTGGAATTTGGGTGCAATGCTGCCTGCAGAACTGTGGGGTATTCTGGGGTATTCTGGTATATTGTCCAGACTCTTGAGACCCTTAACCTGTCCTCTGTGATACCTGTAGGAGGTGTGCTCCTTTGTGCACTTGCTTGCTCCTTTCTCCTATACGTTCTCTCTCCCTCCCTCCCTGATCACTGGACGAGAAGGACGCAGACTCCTAAGTTCTGTCTTGACAAAGGCAGGCCATGAACACACCTCACACCCACACAAAGAGAACAGCGACAGGGTTCTCTGTTCCATATGTAGTAGGAGCCTCTGATACCTCAGAAGATGTGTATGCTTGAGAAACTGTAAGAAAAGTATTTCTTTTGAAATCTTAACAGCCTCTGCCAGTGGTGAAACAAGGGTGGAGCGAAGGCAAGTAGTTCTGCAAGACTCCATTACACTGGAGTCAGCGGCCCCTCCCCCTTGCTGTTGGAGCAATTCCGGCAGTGACAGGGGAGTGTCCTGCGTGTTGCCTTTGCTGCCAGAATGGCTCCAACAGCAAGGGGGAGGGGCCGCTGACTCCAGTGTAACGGAGTCTTGCAGAACTACTTGACTTTGCTCCACCCTTGTTACGCCTCTGGCCTCTGCTCCTGTGTGTGTATGAATAGGAAAAGGTTCTTCTGCTGATTGCTTGCTAGAAACCTCAGAACCGCCTTTTCCAAAAGTTCTACCTTCTCCCTCCATCCAATCCCACCTCTCTATCTGTCAGTCTTCCATTTGGCTTGGATGCTTCATCATTATCGCAGGCTCAATATCTCCAAGATAGAGCTTCTTATATTTCTCCCAAGCTCTTCTGGGTTAGTCAAATTGATGATCCCAGTCAATAAGAGAACACATAATGAACAAGATGGTGGCATGGCACTATGTAACATCTCAGATTTGGCTGCAGGTTGACATCACTGAGGGTAAATGAAGGCAGGAGAGAGTGAGGGCAGCGCGTTTTCAATTAATTCCACGGCTTATCCTACTCCATCAGGGAGCATTCAGTAAATGGGCTGACATCACGATGCCACACAGCCAATCATATTTGACTATTGATGACATCACTGAGAGCAAGTACAATCATGGCAAGTCACAAAACGCAAATGAATAGGTAAAAATGAACATTTTTGCAAGGAGTGCCACAAAACTGTCAAAAAGGGGAGGCATTTTTTTGACACTGCCCACAATGTTTATGAAAAACTATAAGTAAATGCTTAAGTCTACCCTAAAGAAAGGGCACAACTTGCATGGATTATCCTGGTACTATTAGTGTGTGTATTTTGTGTGTGTGTGTGTGTGTGTGTGTGTGTGTGTGTGTGTGTGTGTGCGTGCGCATGGTCATGTGGTGTGCAGAGAACACCCAGTCCTAGCAATGAGGCATCTTCACCAAACCAGAGGTGAAGGCTTTTCTGTAGCAAAGCAATTATGACCGTTGGATGTCAGCTTCGTTAATTACTGCTCTGATGAGTTTCAGAGAGATCAAAAGACTGTTGTGCTGAAAAAGGGACTGCAAAAACAGCATGATCACAAGATTGAGGCCCTCTCTCTTTTCCCTTTCCACCACCTATTTCGTATTTAACATCTGTAACATGGCCATTGCAATTGGCTCTGGCTTTTGATTCCCTGGCAGGGCAAACATATGGCAGCTGTCTCTGGTAAAAACCCAGGTAAAAAATACAGTATGCTGATTCTTCTGAAGCTGTTCCAGGGACCAAAAATGTTCAAATAAGCAAACAGATATTTATAGATACTCGTCAAGCACGTTCCCTTCCACGTGAGAATAGCTGAGAAGCACAGGTAAAACCTCCACCGTAATCACATCAACCTGAAGCCCGCTGCTAGGTCACCAATTAAGAGAGTGGCCACTTTACCCTCCACAAGCTATCCATCAACAGGATGATGGAGAAGCAGGAACCAGGAGGTGGTAGTGGAGACAAAGGTGCCCCAGCCAGCATCATACAAATGTTATTATTATTATTATTATTATTATTATTATTATTATTATTATTATTATTATTATTATTATCATCCTGCTTTTCCCCCATAGGCTGCTCACCATATAGCTTTTTGCCCTTATGTGGGCTGTTGATGTCAGTAGAGATGGTGTCAGAATTTCACTTGGTGGGGTGGGGGTGGGGGACTCAAAATATAGAAGCTTCTCCCACTTGAAAAGCCTGGTTTCATTTTGAGTTGGACTCAGTCCTGCCAAGCTGGACCCACCCAACGCAAAAGAGGTTTCTACCCTGCTACCAGTGGTAGCCCCCTTCCATGTAGGGCTGGCCCATCCATGAGGCCAACTAAAGCGGTGGCTTCAGCCAGCAGGTTGGTTGGGGGGGGGGAACGCTCTTCTCTGTCCAATTTCTTTCCTCCACTGCTCCGTCTTCTCCTTCCACTCCCTGGATTGGAAAAGGATGGAGGGGGACAGGAAGGAAAAGGAAACTTAGAGGGAAGGAGAGTGCTGAGCTAAGACGTTGGAGTAGGAGAAGCAGAGGCAGGTATGCCATTGGGTAAGGTCGGGAAGCATTTGGCATGCAATCTCAGGCTTCAGAAAGGCCAGCAGGTGGCGCAGTGGGTTAAACCGCTGAACCATGAGCTGTCGATCGAAAGGTCGGCAGTTCGAATCCGCGACGGGGTGAGCTCTTGTTGCTTGGCCAGCTCCTGCCAACCTAGCAGTTCCAAAGCATGTTAATGCGAGTAGATAAATAGGTACCGCTTGCGGGAAGGTAAACAGCGCTCCTTGTTCCAGCCGCATGCTATGCGCTACGGCAAGGAGAGTCATGCCGGCCATATGACCACGGAGGCGTCTTCGGACAACGCTGGCTCTTCGGCTTTGAAATGGGGATGAGCACCACATCCTAGAGTCGGACACGACTGGAATAATTGTCAGGGTTCACCTTTAGCTTTTTTACCTCAGGCTTCAGCAGCTGGACGGAAAGGGCTGGACAGAAAGGTGTTCAGGTGACGGACCATAGGAAGGTAAGGCTAAGGAGGGTTCCACTCTCATCACCAGTACACTCATTTTAATGTGAGATCTCCACCTCCCATTTAATATGTGAAAGGGGTACGCTTGTGATTAAAGAAACATGGTTGCCCTATCACATCTAGTTTGACTAAGAGACCCTTATCTACAGATAACAATCCCCGTCATTCTTGTAAGATAAAAGGAAATATGCAAGAATTAGATTAAATGTACCAGTGCAGGGAACAAAATTAATTCCGCTGGGAAAGGTGTAATTGGTTTTGTGGACCTTTATCTACAAAGATACAGTGAATTGCACAATTAATATGCAACTATGATTTAATTACGAAGATGTCCTGTGAACATCTAGGTTAGCTGGTCTTCAGGGACATGCAAGAGAGAATTGTTGACTTTTGCTTCACAATTAATTTGGGTATGTATCCTCTGAAGGCTTTAGTGAGTCTAATGATATTTCCTTATTCATGCAAAGTTATTTCTATTACACACGTAAGTGAATATTGCATACTTGGGTCAATCTTGAAGAAGAAATGAGATATTTGCCTTTGGCTTTCTCCAGTTCTCAGTGGACATTACTAATGTGTTTACACAGATATTAATCCAATTATCAAAAAACCTTTGATTTACAATGAGACTTAAGGCACTTGTAGTTTCCCACTCATGCTCCAAAAGGCATGGAAATTGTGAGGTGTCCAACTTAATTTCTGTACTGTGTCAGCAGCAAAGATGTACAGTCTCGCATGTCATTGTGGCTTACAAATTACTAAATGAGGCCCCATGGACCAAAACTTTGCCTTGGTCTTTCAGGTCCACATTGGCTCAAGGGGATGTGTCCAGGCAGACATTTGACAGGTGCAGCATTCTCAAGGACTTGCTAGAGACACACACCTAACCAATTCCTGCCTGATGCATCTGTGAAGCGCACAGTGCTCCTTCAGCACAGCAGCAAGAGTAGTGAATAGGTAAAGGTAAAGGTGACCCCTGACAAGTCCAGTCGTGTCCGACTCTAGTGTATGGTGCTCATCCCCATTTCAAAGCCGAAGAGCCAGCGTTGTCCAAAGACGCCTCCGTGGTCAAGTGGCCGGCATGACTCTCCTTGCCGCAGCGCATAGCATGCGGCTGAACATGGAGCGCTGTTTACCTTCCCGCAAACGGTACCTATTTATCTACTCACATTAACATGCTTTGGAACTGCTAGGTTGGCAGGAGCTGGCCAAGCAACGAGAGCTCACCCCGTCGCGGATTCGAACTGCCGACCTTTCGATTGACAGCTCATGGTTCAGCGGTTTAACCCACTGCGCCACCCGCTGGCCTGTTAGAGTAGTGAATAGCCAGGCAGAAATTCTACCAGTGGTAACGTTCCTTCCTGTATGATCTGAGCATGTCGTTGTCAAGATATGCATTGACTAGCCAAGAAATAAAACATGTGGAGTTGTTGTTGTTGTTGTTGTTGTTGTTGTTGTTGTTGTTGTTAATAATAATAATAATAATAATTAATAATGTATTTATATACCGCCTTTCTTGGTCATTGGATTTCTCCTCCGACTTTCATTCAAGGCGGTGCACATGGGCAGGCTGTCCTAACCCCCTTTGGGTTTTTTTCAATATAACAACGTTCTAATCTTTCATAGAACCCTTCATTCTAGATGTTGCTTTCACAGTCCAGCTCCAGATGTTGCTTTCACAGTTCATTATTACTTACAGAGCAAAATACCTTTGGGTTCATCACAATAACAGCTCTCTTCTGATGGAAGAGCTGCATAGCTGAACTGCAATGGCGAAAGCAAGCGAGAGTCTTGTAGCCCATTAAGACGGAACAGATTAAAAATGATTTCAACAAATCATTTTTTACTGTGAACAGATTTACTGTGGCACATAAGGGACTCGAGCTCACGGGCAGCCCGAGCCTGCGTAGAATGCACTGACCTGCCTAAACAGCCAGCCGCTGCATCCTATGCAGGATATGGCCCGCGCCGGCGGAGCCAGGACACACCTCGGGGGAAAGGGACATTTGTCCCTTTCCTCCAGTGTCAACCTCAGTGGCCACAATGGGCCTCCTCAGATGCATGCCAGCTATTTTGCTGGCGCACATCTGGGGAGGCCGTGTAAGGCAGGCCAGGCCCGGGAAGGGGGCGGAGATGACACATGTAAGAACATAAGAACATAAGAAGAGCCCTGCTGGATCAGGCCAAAAGCCCATCTAGTCCAGCTTCCTGTGTCACACAGTGGCCCCACCAGATGCCTCAGGGAGCACACGAGACAACAAGATACCTGTGTCCAGTCGCCACTCCCTTGCACCTGGCACAGAGAAAACCCACTTCTAAAAAAACCAGGAGGTTGCTTATGGCTTGTAACCTGTGATGGTCTTTTCCTCCATGAATTTGTCCAAACCCCTTTTAAAGGCATCTAGGCCAGGTGCCATCACCACATCCTGTGGCAAGGAGTTCCACAGATGAATCACACGCTGGGTAAAGAAATATTTTCTTTTGTCTGTTCTAACTCTCCCTCCACTCAATTTTAGTGCGTGTCCCCTGGTTCTGGTGTTGTGCGAGAGGGAGAAGAATTTCCCTCTATCCACCCTCTCCATCCCATACATAATTTTATAAGTCTCAATCATGTCCCCCCTCAGGCGCCTTTTTTCTAGGCTGAAAAGCCCCAGACGCTGTAGCCTTTCCTCGTAAGGGAGGTGCTCCAGCCCACAAATCATTCTGGTCGCTCTTTTCTGCACCTTTTCCAATTCAACTATATCCTTTTTGAGGTATGGTGACCAGAACTGGACACAATACTCCAGATGTGGCCTTACCATCGATTTGTACAAAGGCATAATGATATTGGCCGTTTTATTCTCAATCCCCTTTTTAATGATCCCGAGCATGGAATTGGCCTTCTTCACAGCCGCCGCACACTGGGTCGACACTTTCATCGACCTGTCCACCAGCACCCCAAGATCTCTCTCTTCATCCGTCACAGACAACTCAGAACCCATTAGCGTATATGTGAAATTTTGGTTTCTTGCCCCAATGTGCATCACTTTGCACTTACTTACATTGAAGCGCATCTGCCATTTTGCTGCCCATTCTCCCAGTTTGGAGAGATCCTTCTGGAGCTCTTCACAATCCATGCTGGTCTTTACCACCCGGAAAAGTTTAGTGTCATCCGCAAACTTGGCCACCTCACTGCCTATCCCCAACTCCAGGTCATTTATGAATAAGTTGAAAAGCACCGGTCCCAAGACCGATCCTTGGGGCACACCGCTTTTCACCTCTCGCCATTGTGAAAATTGCCCATTGACTCCCACTCGCTGTTTCCTGGTCTTCAACCAGTTCCTAATCCACAAGAGGACCTGCCCTCTTATTCCCTGACTGTGGAGTTTTCGCAGGAGCCTTTCATGAGGGACCGTGTCAAACGCCTTCTGAAAATCCAGATATATAATATCCACGGGTTCGCTCGCATCCACATGCCTGTTGACCTTTTCAAAAAATTCTAACAGGTTTGTGAGGCAAGACTTCCCCTTGCAGAAGCCATGCTGACTCTCCCTCAGCAGAGCTTGTTCTTCTATGTATTTTAAGATTTTATCCTTAATGAGACTTTCCACCATCTTCCCCGGAACAGATGTTAGGCTGACCGGCCTGTAGTTTCCCGGGTCCCCCCTCCTTCCTTTTTTAAAGATTGGCGTGACATTAGCTATCCTCCAATCCTCTGGCACAGTGGCTGTTTTAAGGGACAAGTTGCATATTTGGGTCAAGAGGTCAGCAACTTCATTCTTGAGTTCCTTCAGAACTCTTGGGTGGATGCCATCCGGGCCTGGTGATTTATTGATCTTTATTTTGTCAATTAAGTCTGAGACGTCTTCTCTTTTAACCTCTATTTGACTTAATTCTTTAGTCAGGGGAGACCGTTCTGGCAGCGGTATTTGCCCGAGGTCTTCTGCCGTGAAGACAGATGCAAAGAACTCATTTAATTTCTCTGCAGTCTCCAAGTCCCCTTTTATCACCCCTTTCTCTCCCTCACCATCCAGCGGACCCACCGCTTCCCTGGCAGGTTTCCTGCTTCTAACATATTTGAAGAAGCTTTTATTATTCCCTTTTATGTTGCCTGCCATACGTTCCTCAAAGTCTTTCTTGGCCTCCCGTATCATCTTTTTACATTTCTTTTGCCACAGTTTGTGCTCCTGTTTATTTTCCTCATTAGGGCAAGACTTCCATTTACGGAAGGAAGCTTCCTTGCCTTTTATAGCCTCCTTAACTGTGCTTGTTAGCCATGCCGGCACCCTCCTGGACTTGGTCGAGCCCTTCCTCCTTTGTGGGATACACTCCCGCTGGGCCTCTATGACTGTTGTTTTAAACAGCCTCCATGCACTCTGGAGCGATTGGACTCTTTTTACCTTCCCTTTCAGCTTTTTCTTAACTAGTCTTCTCATTTTGGGGAAGTCTGCCCTTCGGAAGTCAAGGGTTTTCGTGTCAGATTTGCTCGGCACTCTCCCTCCGACATGCATGGCGAAACAGATCGCAGCATGGTCACTGTTCCCCAACGGTTCGGTAACATTTACCTCCCTGACCAGATCTTGAGTGCCACACAATATCAAGTCCAGAGTCACCTGTCCTCTGGTCGGTTCCGTGACAAGCTGCTCTAAGGCACAGTCATTTAACATATCCAGAAATACAGTCTCTCTTTCATGACCTGAGCATGAATTGACCCAGTCGATGTGAGGATAATTGAAGTCCCCCATGACTACAACCCTGTCTCTCGTTGACACCTCCCTGATTTGCTTCCTCATTTCAAGATCCCCTTCAGGTTTTTGATCTGGAGGACGGTAGCATGCCCCTACTATTACATCACTCTTTGAGCTTGGTAATCTAACCCACAGTGATTCTACGGAGGAGTCAGAGCCCCCCTCCAGCTCTACTCTGGTGGATTCTACCCCCTCTTTGACATAGATGGCCACCCCAAATGTATTCCTTTACACTTTAAATAGGATTATTGCAGGCTGTACCCCTTGTACTAAATAGCCCGTTGGCCTCCCTTTACCATTATTTTCTCTGTGCTCATGTGCTTGACACATACCTGCCAATGGAGAAAAACATTTGATGCATCTGAGGAGGTGGGCTCTAGCCCACAAAAGCTTCTGCCACAATCAATCAGACTTTACGTCGCCGCAGGACTCTTTGCTGTTCCTTTCTTGCACGCTTGTCCCTTCTGCATCGTTTTACAAAGTTTGCAGCAACAAATATGACAGTTATATGAAAAATGGGGCTGTACAAGATCAGGCTGCCAGTTTCTATAGCTCGCATCATGTCACATATACTATACATCTTTACACTGAGTCACTTAACTAAATCTTTCAGTGGTATCAACACGTCACTGGGGCATCGGTCCCCGCGTGTCCCAAATTCATGGCACCATTAGATGCAGCCCAGATTAGTTTGTTTCTCAACAAGTCTAAAATTTAACAAATACCTCCTTGTCTGGAATCTTGAAAACATAATTTCTTTCAGGAAAAGCACCCTGAAGTTTTTGTAGAGACAATTCCTTCCATTCTCTATCTATTGCATTGTTTGCTTTCTCATATTCCTTTGTCCTGTAAATACAGACAGAGGACAGACTGGCACCCCACTCCCTGCTTCACCCTCTTTCACTGGGGAAGCTGGGAATAAACAGGGACATAAGAACATAAGAACAGCTTTGCTGAATCAGGCCAAAGGCCCATCTAGTCCCGCTTCCTGTATCACACAGTGGCCCCACCAGATGCCTCAGGGGGCACATAAGACAACAAGATAACCTGTTTCCTGTTGTCACTCCCTTGCACCTGGCACAGAGAAAACCAGGGAGAATGTCGTCTGCTGCCACCACACAAAGCTGGAAACCCAGACAGAAGGAGGCCACCTTAGGAAATGGAGAGCCTCCTTCTCTCCCAGGATAATGGTTGGAGCCCCAAAATCCAGAGGGGGCCCCCTGAAAAACAACCAATAGCAGAACCAGTAGTCTGGTAGACGTGGCAACTCTCTCCCTCCCACGTTAATTGCGACAAGGGAAGGAAAGTGTAAAAGTAAAAGAAGTTTATTAAAAAGCTGGAAATCGAAGCAATGGAGAGGGAAGCTCAAGGGACACAAACAAAGCATTGATCAACTAGCAAAGGGAGGAAAGAGGAAGGCAAAGGCTGGCAAGGATGATAAAAGGCAAGTGGAAGATCAAACAGAAATCCGAAACAGCTTTTCTAGGCACTGCCCCTCACCTGCCTACCCACACCATCTGGGTCCTGGGCCTGGTGCTCATGCTTGCAGCACAGTGGAGGGGACAGGTCCCTGGGAAGCATCGGGCGTTGCTGATGTTGGACCTGGGCAAACACACAGAGGGGTGTGTGTGACCCCATCTTATATGGCCTGTGGACATTAATTCCGCTCTATCTGTGAGATTGGTGATGGGAGGGGGTCACCCGGGGGGGGGCTCCTGAATTTCCTTCTCTTGGGAATCCGGTGGGCTTCTGTTCCAATCAGCTGGCTCAAAGCCAAGTTCTTTGCTCACTGGTCAGTCGGGGGACAAGAAGGTGCTCAAACAACAAAGGATCGGGGCTACTGTATCCGGATGACTCGGCAGCCCATTGCAAGGCTGATGCGTCTCAGAAGCCTCAGAGGTGCTAAAACTGTCCCAAATAAATAGAAACTAGGCAAAGAAAGCGGGGGTGGGGGTGGGGAATCAGAGATGTTCACCATAATTCCCATTGTAAACAATGAATATGAACTGCTGATGCTTCATAGTTTCATTTCCAAGAGCGTAATCTTTCCTGGGAGATTTCGTTCAATAGCTTTAATGGAATTTGCTTTTTCTATTGTGCCTAAGTACATAAAAGAACTGGGTATATGAAAGCTGTCTTGAAGCTTGTTTCCACGTTTGTCCTGAGACTTTACAGAGCAAAGTTGTCTTTGCTTTACTGTGAAGAGGGTCAAACCCATTGAAGTCATGTGTGGAGTGAGATGTGTCACAGCCACGGCCAGCCCAAACTGCCTCCTCACTCATGTTCCCCTGACCTTCAATGGCTGCTAAACTTAGCAGAACAAATACCGTATTGTCCCGAGTATAAGACGCACCTGATTATAAGACGCACCCTTAAAGTTTGATGCTATTAAAAAAAATTATTAAATCACTGGCATTAAATTGCAACAGCCTGATTATAAGATGCACCCCTAGTTAAAAAACTTAAATTAGGAGGAAAAAGTGAGTCTTATACTCAGACCAATACGGTATTAACTGCTCCCAGCTGCTGCTCCCAGCAACATCCCCCAGAAGCCCCTGTGTCATCTCAGAGCCTCTACAGGATGATCCCATTGGCTGGTGGAGATGATCCCATTGGCTGGTATCCTTTGGAGACCAAAGGAGACTGGCTGCTTCTCTTCAGCAGAGAAGAGCCACTGCTGCCCATGATCACTACCCACCATGGGGGGGGGTCCATGTTCCCCCAGGGTAACGCTTGCAAACTGATACCAGTACTGTTCCATCAGTAAATACAAAGATTGTTCTTTCTGCAAACCACTGCATCCATGCTGGGTGAGTCTAGAAGTGTCAGCAGCTATCCTTCCTTGGGATTCAGACTGTGAGATCAAGGTATTCAGAGGTTGAACAATTCTGAGACTCCATATCACTGTGCAGGCTTTTGCAGCAGGCCCCAGAAGGGACTCTTTTCAAATCACCCAAGGTTACACAGCAAACCACTTCTCTTACAAAGGTGGACAATGGCCAACATTCCCAGTTTGGCATCCCTTATTGCTGTTGATCCTGTTCCTGGTTTCTCTAATAATGACAGCGCTACAGTACAAGCCAGTACATGAAACTGATCAGTCCAAGTTGAGAGGTAATGAAGTTTCACTAGTAGCGGTGGCAGGGGCTGTAAAACACGGGTGTACACCTCATGTGTACATGCGGCTAAAAAGATCTGTACACGATCATCAACTACGAATAATAGAAATCTGTTATGCACAGTTGTCATGCTTTTTTCTAAGTGGAAGGCTGATTGACTGATCACATAAAAGACAGTCAATGCCTGAAGTTTAAGGAGCCTGTCTGTAGGTTAATGTGCACCAAAAAAATATACATGATTTCACAGGCGTCACAAGGGGGTTCGACCGGTGCAACCTGCACTGGGTATCCCCTTCAGGGGTGACACCAAAACTCCCCCGGTCCACTCCGGGTCCAGTCGTCTCGCACTCTCGCTGACAAGCGACGAAAACACACTTGCGGTGAGAACACGAAGCGAGGACAAGATCTGGAGTGGGCTGGGGGCCGCAGGCATTTTTGCATTAAAAAAAATGCTAAAGAGTAGCAACTTGGATATTTTGGGCAGTGGTGTGATGATGTCATGTCATATATAGAACACATATGTAGAACACTACATATATACACAATATGCATATGTAGAACACTTTCCGGTGGTATATTATTTACCATCTAAAGTGGGATTCTGCTTGTCTTCCAATGGGGGCAGCAGCACACACATCTCCACATGGGAAAGACGGAGGAATCAGTCCCACCTGAAAATGTTAATGACATGAGCAAAGTACAGGAAGCACAAGATGGGTATTTTACTGTATTTCCACATATCATGGACATCCAAATCTGCTTTAAGGAACTGGAAAGTGTATTTAATAGATCGAATCTTCCCCTAGTATCATTAGTGCATATGCTTCCATCATTAAAGTACAGTAGGAGATTTTTCATCAAACCTAATAAAGTATAAGCAACACTGTGCCTTTAGCTTCCTCTAAGGACAGATACAAGATACACACATATTATTAACTTCTACATTATCCTTAATATTGTATATATATTACCTGTGACAACTTGAGTAATTGAATTACTTGAAGTGATTTTCCACATAATAAGCAAAAGCAAGAAAGAAAAGGAATCCATGTGGGTTGCAAAGCACCCTGTAGACCTGGAATCAAAATATTAAAAATTGCTCTATCTTTGGTGTATTTGCCTAGGGCAAATAAATATTAACTCTGACCAAGTAAAACTGCAGCTGATTAATATTCAGGTCATGCAATGGTTCATGAAATTATGCCATTTTAATTGTTTTATCTGCTAACAGTGCTAGAGGTGTGTGGATATTCTGTGGCCAAAGTGGCTGAATTAAGAGAAGGCCTGCTGGGTGCCTGAAAAGAATTATTTTCTAAATGGAGTTATTTCCCAATCCACAAGGCCTTCCTTCTTTGATCATAAGCAAAAAGAGGGAAAGAATGCAGATGTCTTTAGTTATGTCTTTATTCATAAATGACCTGGAGTCGGGGATAGGCAGTGAGGTGGCCAAGTTTGCAGATGACACTAAACTTTTCCGGGTGGTGAAGACCAGCAGGGATTGTGAAGAGCTCCAGAAGGACCTCTCCAAACTGGGAGAATGGGCAGCAAAATGGCAGATGCACTTCAATGTAAGTAAGTGCAAAGTGATGCACATTGGGGCAAGAAACCAAAATTTCACATATACGCTAATGGGTTCTGAGTTGTCTGTGACGGATCAAGAGAGAGATCTTGGGGTGCTGGTGGACAGGTCGATGAAAGTGTCGACCCAGTGTGCGGCAGCTGTGAAGAAGGCCAGTTCCATGCTCGGGATCATTAAAAAAGGGATTGAGAATAAAACGGCCAATATCATTCTGCCTTTGTACAAATCGATGGTAAGGCCGCATCTGGAGTATTGTGTCCAGTTCTGGTCACCACACCTCAAAAAGGATATAGTTGAATTGGAAAAGGTGCAGAAAAGAGCGACCAGAATGATTCGTGGGCTGGAGCACCTCCCTTACGAGGAAAGGCTACAGCGTCTGGGGCTTTTCAGCCTAGAAAAAAGGCGCCTGAGGGGGGACATGATTGAGACTTATAAAATTATGCATGGGATGGAGAGAGTGGATAGAGGGAAATTCTTCTCCCTCTCGCACAACACCAGAAGCAGGGGACATGCACTAAAATTGAGTGGAGGGAGAGTTAGAACAGACAAAAGAAAATATTTCTTTACCCAGCGTGTAATTCATCTGTGGAACTCCTTGCCACAGGATGTGGTGATGGCATCTGGCCTAGATGCCTTTAAAAGGGGTTTGGACAGATTCATGGAGGAAAAGACCATCACAGGTTACAAGCCATAAGCAACCTCCTGGTTTTTAGAAGTGGGTTTTCTCTGTGCCAGGTGCAAGGGAGTGGCGACTGGACACAGGTTATCTTGTTGTCTTGTGCTCCCTGAGGCATCTGGTGGGGCCACTGTGTGACACAGGAGGCTGGACTAGATGGGCTTTTGGTCTGATCCAGCAGGGCTCTTCTTATGTTCTTATGTTCTTATGTCCATTTTTACGCTGCTCAGGTGGGGGAAGCAGACAGAATCCTATCTAAACTGGAAGGATGCAGGCCTCGGGCCTGAGACTCCCCAGCATGTGTGGTACATTGAAGGATTATTTATTTATTGTGGGTTTTATCCTGTTTTTTCAGGCAGTTTTCCTCCATAGGGGTCCGCATCATTCAAAAATCGAGCTGGAAAGAACAAGATGGCTGTGATCCTTAGGGTAGTAAACAGCCACAGAAGAAATGAACTACAAGGCAAAGGGGGGAGAGACGGTCAGGGAGATTTTGCACTCCACAACCCCTTAATTTCATCCCCAGATTTTCTGCTGGACAATATCTTGTCTCATCTGTAATTATATCTGGCCTCTGGAGACTCTTCCCAATTTACAGCCAAATCCTATTGGGCTGCTCCACTGTGAGAACGAGCATTCTGCCAGCACTGACTGTCTTACGGCACTCATAAAGGTCACTCTGGCAGTGCATGGAGGCGCACACTGCCGAAGCAGCGACGGGAAGGCCAGAGCCTTCCCACACGCACTGGCAGATCCCAGAGGACCCGCTGAGACAGGTAAGATGGCGGGGGAGGGCGAAACGAAGCGGCGATGGGTCGAGGGCGGAATGGGGAGGCAATGGGGCAGATTGGGTCCAGGAAGGGGGTGGTTTTGGCTGCGGGCGCCAAATCCTAGCCTCCTTCATGGACCCGATCCCACAGCGCAAGTCCACGCGGACCTGATCCAGCAAAATTGCTAGCACAGATCCGAGTAGACCCTTCCATGCTGTGGAGGCTTGCCCCTGGGGAATGAAAGTTTCCTTACTCGGAAGAGACCTCCGTGACTACCGCCCCCCCCCCCCGATGCAGTGGTAGCCTTTTTGGTGCTGTGGGTTCTTTGGGTTCTTAACATCAACAGTAAGCTTAAACATTTTCAAGTTGTAAGAGAGAAAGACCACACTTTAAGGTTACATCTCTTTGAGATTTTATATGTAATTCCCCTGCTATGCATGATCATATGTGCTGCAGAAATGTGAAGATCTTACTTCTAAGTGGTGCAAATGTCATTATGGAGCCTGGCCCTTTGTGAGGGTGTCCGTTTGTCTGGCAAAAGACACTTCCAGCCTCAGACCCCTGTCTGGCAAACAGAATAACCCCATGTAATCTAGAAGGTGGTTGCCCGTGATTTAAAGGGAAAAAAGGCAAGCAACAAAGCTGCCTCCTGCTGAGCCAGACCATTGGTCCATCTAGCGCAGAATGTTGGTCTCTGACTGGCAGTGGCTCTCAGGCAAGGATCTTTCCAGCTCAATGGTAGAGCTTTGCATGGAGAAAGTCCCAAATCCAGTCCCGGATTTGGGACTTTCTCCATGCAAAGCTCTACCATTGAGCTGCTATGGCATTTCCTCCTGGATTGCAGAAACTGTAAATGTTGAACAACCTTTACCTACTCAAACAGGCCTTAAACAGGAACAGAGGCAGAAGGAGAAAAACTAATGAGTTTATAGCACAGAACACCACAAATAGCACAGAGCCTAAGGAGCCCACGAGGAGACAAGCAAGCAACAAGTGAAAGCATTCTTTCACCTTCATGCTATCGGCTTGAATTAAACTCAGGTAGTAATTAGCCATTATATAACTGTCTTGTGTACAAAATGTACAAAGCACTTGCTCCATTTAATGCACGCACATGCGCGCGCGCACACACACACACGCACGCACACACACACTTCTTACTCCATGGAGCCAGCAACAAAACGCCTTTGAGCGACTTGAATTTCCTGAGGAAACATCTCTGCTGAGCTGAAGTATGTAAAGTATGAGAGATGCACATTCTAACATGACACATAGGTGACGCTTCCAATAAAATTGCCCCAAACAGCATACAGTACAGGATTTGAAACACCCAATAAAAAAAAATGGATAAAACCACACAGTCTGAAAAGGATGAAGGATAAGAGCAGTGGCCAAAACGTACTGATGGTAATTTGTTCAGTATTTCACAGTCTTCTAAGATCGCCTGAAGAAGATGTATCTCTTTTGCTGGGCTTTGAGGTTGGGTTGAGGCGGTGTGTGTGTGAGCTTTTTGTTGTTTTATTATCTCCTGTTGTTTTAATGTGCCTGTAATAATTGTGGGGGATTTGATGTTTTTATTGCATTTTTTATTTTTAATTGATGTTAGCTATTTTGGGAATGTCTGCGAAAAGCAGCTGATGAGTCCAATAAATAAATATTTGCAAAAGCAGAAGCTAAAAGGGTAATAATGAACCCTTTCCTCCAATGATTGGTAAATTGCCGTTGCTTAGGGATGGGGCAAGTATTTGAAAAGGGGGGTGCTTACAGTGGTGTCACTAGGGCACGCGTGGCCCCAGGACGGGGGCGCGCGCGTCACCCTAATGACCCCTCCCCCACACCCCCGATATTTAAATTTGCCGCAGTGCGATTTGGGGGGGGGGCGACCCGACAGGACGCTGCCCCGGGTGCCCCCCGACTCTGCCCCCCCCCTGTTGCAGCCAGCTCCGGGGACGTCTTCCCCGGCCGGCTGTCCTGGGCCTTCTGACGAGGCCCACTGCATCAAAACCTAATTTACAGCATAACGTTTTCGCGCATGCGCAGACCGTTCCTGAGGCAAGGATGTGATATTCTAAGGCTGCAATGCTGAGAGTAAGCCCCACTGAACACAATGGAACTTACTTCTGAGTAGACATGCACAGGATTGTGCTGTAATAAGAGTATGAACATGCTAACATTTAAACATGCTTCTTGTACAGAAGTAGGGAATACAAAGGTCAATTAAAGGCCCTTCACAGATTTTTGAATCGGTCCTCTGGGAGATGCATATAATGGGGTGAAGGGGAGGCATTCTGGGAAATGTCTGTCATGTGAATGCAAACAAAGGAAGGCAGCGTTCACAACTGCGTAGTGAAGTCAATGAACATGAGCAGGGCAGGGGTGGGTTCTGTCACTGTGAGACTACCTTACCTCATGCGCATTCATTGAATGTGTGAGGAGACCCTGAACTGGAGTATTATGTGTCAAAAGTCACCATAGTACTAAGGCCATCTCAGCACCCAACGGATCGTGGTCTGTGAGGGAGGAATCCGCAGGGATTGTCAGTTGTGTGGCTCTGAGATACTGTGTAGGCCATACTCAGGCTTACCAGATTGTCGCCGGGACGGGAGCGGTCTACCCTTAAGGGGGCGGGGCGTGGGGGGGCCAGAACGTGATGCATTCTGGGGCCCCCACACCCCGCCCCCTTAAGGGTAGACCGCTCCCGTCCCGGCGACGATCTGGTAAGCCTGGCCATACTGGACCTTCCTGTTTCTGGGTATAACAATATTGGGAGCACGGTGGCCATGATGATGATGATGATGATGATGATGATGATGATGATGATGATGATGATGATGATTGAGGAGTAAAGGTAAGAGGAATCCTCAAGAGTGGGAGTGGGCTCTCTACAGTTTCAAATCACCACACGCACCCCTGGAGCATTTGGGCTGGAGCTCCATCCTTTTCTGCTTGTCGGGCAAATACTGAGAAAAACAGACAACTATTGATAAAAGCAATCATGAAGTAATTACTTGACTAGGGGTCCAGTGCACCTGGGAGCTCAAAACCCCGAACTGGTAACTTAATAAAACTGAAGGGGACATATCAATTTGTCTGTGCACTCCAAGGGGATTTTAATGGATTTGTCAGGGAAAAAAAATTGGTTTCTTCCACTGCTGTGTGACCTGCAGAACAGAGTCACTTTTCCCCGCAGGAATGAGGTGGATGGTAACTGCATAAAGCAGGCAGCCTCAGAGTTCAAGCACAGTAATCATGGCTTACAATAAATTGTCAGGAGTGAAATTCCTGGGTTTTGGTGTAGGACATTTCACTGGACCACAAAGAAGCAGCAGATGAAAAGGAAACAGATGCAGGACTGCAGCAAAACCAGGACTTGGGTAGGCTGTTGTTTATTTTTGGCATCAGCAGAATACTCCGTCCTCCTAGGGTAATTTTATTTATTTTTCACATTTTTATACCGCCCTTCCTCCAAGGAGCTCAGAGTGGTGTACATATTTCCTCCCCTCCTTTTTGTCCTCACAACAACCCTGTCAGGTAGGTGGGGCTGAGAGATAGTGACTGGCCCAAGGTCACCCAGGAAGCTTCGTGGCTGAGTGGGGATTTGAACCTGGATCTTCCAGGTCTAAGTCTGACTCCCAAACCACTACAAGTGTTGAAATGTCTTGTGTAGGTTGACTACATGAAATATAAATTGCTACCACGGAGCCCAGTAGGGATGTGTGTTCATTTGGGAACTAATAAAAAAAAAAACATGACATGAGTAGGGTGCACTCAGTTCAATTTTAATACATTCTGAAATGAATGCCAATGCTAACGGGTTTCCTTTCGTTATCCTATTTGTTACTCATTTCGGGGAGCTTTAACGTTCCCCATGGCCGCATTTTGTGTCGTTCTGGCTGGGGCATTCTGGGAAATATGGCAGTCATAAACGGAAGCGGCCTTCTTTCTTTTGTGTGTGTGGGGGCTGCCATTTTTTTCCCAGAATGCCACAGAATGTGACAGCATTCTGAGGGAAAATTGCTTGAAATGAGCTTGACTGCAAAGAAAATGATTAAAGGAAAGGGGGGAAAACCCAAAAGAAAAACGCATGAGAGTAACAAAAAGGAATAAAAGAACAACCAAAATCAACGTTAGTTCAATGAATGAATAACCTAATGAGTGAGGTTTTTTAATAATGAAAACAAATGGAATAGTGACACACACATAAAAATTATTGCATACCCCTAGAGTTCACAGGAAGGCCTGGCGGGATATGGTTCATGGGATCACGAAGGGTCGGACACGACTTAACGACTGAACAACAACAAAGAGTTCACTTCAAGGTAGTCAAAAGAGTAAGCCAAGTAGACATGTGCTTTCCAGATGCCTGGGGTGGGTTTCCTTCATGGGGGCACTCTTGAAATTATCCCCCTCCCTCTGCCAATTAATTGACTGACTGCACAATTCTATGCACATTACTCAGAACTAAGTCCAGTTTTGGTCAATATTGCCCACTTCCAGATAAGTTTGTATAGAATTGTGCTGTATAATAACTCAGATGACTACCGTAATTGACTGAGAGCCCAATCCTATCCCCCACCATCTTCCGCCATGCAGCCTCACTGACAGAACATACCATATTGGTCTGAGTACAAGACTCACTTTTTTCTCCTAATTTAAGTTTTTAAACTAGGGGTGCGTCTTATAATCAGGCTGTTTCAATTTAATGCCAGTGATTTAATTAAATTTTTTTAATAGCACCAAACTTTAAGGGTGCGTCTATCTGTGAGATTTCTCAGGTGCGTCTTATACTCGGGACAATACGGTATGTTGCATGCAATGGGGGGAAGGGTGACCAGATGGCCTGGGAGAGGTAAAAATATGTTGTACTTACCTCTCCATAGGCCGCTTGGCCGTCAATGGGTCTCCTCGGGCCCACACCAGCTATTTTGCTGACGTTAGTCCAATGAGAGGCAGGGGGCATGTCGGACTGGAAAAATGGGGATAGCATCCCAGCGCATGCTGCCGCCACTGGGATCCACCCCCTCCTGCCCCCGAACGACCCCTCCCCTCCCTCCTCCCTATCAGTGCACTACCATGACCATCCTACCATGATTTCCTTCCAGTACTGATGCGGGTGGGAAGGTCCATGTCTTGCTCAAGTTCAGGAGCTATACTCTACAGGTGAAAGGTAGTTCAGTGAGGCTTAGGAGATTAGCATGTTTGTTTTAATTGCTGCAACTGCTTTGATTGTGACTCGTAACCTTACTTAAATGCCTTTCTGTATAACCTAATCATTTGTTCTATCAATAAAATTATATTTTAAAAAAATCTATAGCTGTGTTGTCTGTCAGAAGGAATGGATTCACCTAAATCCAGTCTTGGCCATTTCAGCCAGTGGTGAAACAAGGGTGGAGCGGAGGCAAGTAGTTCTGCAAGACTACGTTACACTGGAGTCAGCGGCCCCTTGCTGTTGGAGCCATTCCAGCAGCAACAGGGGAGTGTCCTGCGTGTTGCCTTTGCTGCCAGAATGGCTCCAACAGCAAGGGGGAGGGGCCGCTGACTCCAGTGTAACGGAGTCTTGCAGAACTACTTGCCTTTGCTCCACCCTTGTTACGCCTCTGATTTCAGCCACATTACTGTCTTTGAGTATTTGACATGGGCCTTGGGGCAAGGAGCACTGAGGTTTGAATTGCTCTGAGCTCTGGGACTGCCTAGAGGCCTTCAGTTTCCCCTTGACTGGAGGACTGGCAGGGAAAAGGGGTTGCGGCAGTCTGCTTTTGTGGATAGCTGTGTCCAGGAGCAAACCCAGCACATGCAGGACTGGGACCCAATGGCGTTGCTGGAGGGCGTGCGGCACCGTACGTGGCGCAAGGCACTGCACTGTGTAACACAGCCTCTCCCATTCACCCCCGGAGCTATTCTTTCACCTTCGCTGTTGCCTTCCCCGCTGGAATGGCTCCGGGGGCGAATGGGAGAGGCTGTGTTACACCGGTTTGCAAGGCGCAGTGCAGCACCTTGCGCCACTTACGGTGCCACACCCCCTCCAGCAACGCCACTGTTGGCACCAGTGAGTGTCAGCCCTGCGGTGAGTGTGACAGAGGGCTAGGCAAGCCATCATGCGGTCTTGAAATAGGACACCAGCCATTTCCACTGCCCAGTTGCAGGTGGCAAGATGGAGGGGGAGGGGGAATTCAGTGGTTTTCAGAGATTGGAGTGAAAATTACTATGTTCTTCCCAGCAACTGCTGACTAGCAGTTCTCATAACCCCAACCCCGCCCTGAATGCCCCATGAGTGGACATGAGTGCCCCAGAAATGATGCCATGTCAATAGGTAGCATTGCTCCTGCAACATTCGAAGAAATAAACAGTGGCTGCCAGTTGCCAGGAGGCTGCCAATATGTTTTCCCCTCACCTCTGAAAATGCAAAGATGATAAAACAGTTTTATCTTTCTTTCAGTTGCAGCCCCCTCATAATTTGATATGAAAGCTCTTATAACAGACTTTCCAGCTCGGGCTTAGTTGAATGGATTTCTTTCCAATTACATATTAAATGCAATGAATATTGAGCATATTCATTGCACAGTAACAGTGCTGCCTCTCTCGGCTTTATGGTCCCACTGATTTTTTCACAGAATCACAGAGTTGGAAGGGACCTACAAGATAAACTCGCTGCCAATGCAGGCTGTCAACAACTACAACATACCCAATAGATGGCTCACCTTAAAGACCTCCAGGGATGGAGAGTCTATCACCTTCCAAGCAGACTGTTCATACCATCTGGAAATTCTTCCTAATATCTAATCGAAATCTCCCTTGTTGTAATTTAAACTCATTTGTCCTGGTTCTATTCTCCGGAGCAATCGAGAACAAATGCATTCCATCTTCCACATGTCAGCCCCTCAAATATTTAGAGATAGATATCAAGTCCCCTCTTAACCATCTCTTCTCCAAATGAAACATGCCCAACTCCTTCAACCTGTCCTCCTCACTCACACGACATGGTCTCCAGCCCCCTCACCATCCTAGCTGCCCTTCTCTGGAGAGTCGGACCCACTCCAGTTCGCCATATCCCTCTTAAACTGCGGAGCCCAGAACTGGACATGGTATCCCTGGTGGGGTCTGACTAAAGGAGAATTCAGTGGTACCACTACTTCTTCATCTCAGTTGCTAAGGGAAGAATTGCACATTACATGCGCACCTGTCTAGCAAAAGCCCTTCTTTTGTTAAAGAAAAACACCATCAAGAGTGGGGTTTTGAGTGTGCAAATAGCATAGGGGCAATGCTTAACCTTTTCTCTGCTCCTCTGCTTCAAACTGCTCCACCCCCAGCTGCTTCCCCCCCCCCACTAAGCCTTTTCCCACCTGCCAGTTCTCTGCTCCAAACCGATTACTAACACCCCCACACCAAAACAAATGGCTTCCACTCTGCATGGAAACAAAGATCATTCTCAGCAGAACCACAAAACAAATGAGGCAGGATGAGATAGCTTAAAAAAAAAAAAAGGAACAGCCTGTATATGGACAGAGTAGTCAATATCTTCCTTGCTTTCTTTATTAAATGAAGGAATAGCCCTCTGTTTCTGCTGCACAATTCAAGACGCAGTGAACCGAGGACAACAATACATGTCTCACTTTTTCTTTTTGACTTTTCCTTTTTGCAACTTGTTAAGAGGCTTAATGCAAAAAAGAAGAAGAAAATCAACGAAGCCTTTTAGAATGAGCATTAAAAATTGAAAATGCTTTCCAAATTGTTAAGGCACCTGTACGTTATGTAATCTCCTTTTTTTTTTCATCTGTACAACATTCTAGGGAGGGTGTCAGAGCTTTCTCTGGGGCTGGACACAATGTGAGATTGTGCAATGTGTGGAGCTCTTTCACTAAGATTGCCTAGCCCAGGGTTGGTGCTGTGGGGCTAAGGCTGACTGGGCACACTGTTGGTGCAGTGTTGCCAACTTACCGAGGCTGGTTTTGCTGGACTTGTTGGTGTGGGGACCCCAAAACAACTCTCTGGGAGGCACACTAGTCCTGGGGTGGCGTGGCCTACCGTTAACTTCCCCAGGTGGTGGCAGCGAGACTACCTTCCCTTGTTGGGGACGTGTTTGGGGGTTCCGTGGGTGCGGAACTCAGAAGGTAACTACCTTCCCTCGTGGTTGGGGCTACGGGGGCAGGGCAGCCCTTCGCTACATGGTGCAATGGACACAATGTGAGTTAAACGAGCGGGAATTAACACAAGCACATTTCTGTGCTCTTCTGCCTGCCTCACAGAGCTCCCCTTTCTTTCATCGTGGAGTTCAAGGCAGCAGACATAGGCTTTGTAGGTGGTCTACGAGCTAAGCACTGGTCAGCCCTAGACCTACTTAACTTCAGCATGGTGGCTGAGCCATGAGCCCTCAGACATGCCCCTGGGACTTGCCTAGGAGAGACGTCCAGCCAATTGTGCTCTTTGTGTTTTAACAACAGTTTCAAGACTTTTAATTTGATCAATGAGCTTCAGAAGGGCCTAATCTACACAGAATGATAAAACTGTTCCTGGACAATTCAGATCAAGCCGACTTAACTTTTGTGCCGGTGTAACCAGCAGTGCAATGAGAATAGGAGGCCCCAGAACAGAAAAGGGATTTAAATCCCCTTTGAATTCTTCTTTTGGAGGGGATTTGAATCCCTTTTCCGTTCTGGGGACTGCCGTTCTCGCTGCGCCGCTGGTTACACCGGCACAAAAGTTAAGTCAGATTGCGCTGTTAATTGGCTTAATGAATGAATAGATCCTACGATAATCCTGGCCAAGCTGATGTTATGAAGACTGAGTGCGAGGTGCAAGGGAGTGACAACAGGAAACAGGTTAACTTGTTGGCTGTGTACTCCCTGAGGCATCTGGTGGGGCCACTGTGAGATACAGGAAGCTGGACTAGATGGGCCTTTGGCCTGATCCAGCAAGGCTCTTCTTATGGTCTTATGAGTCCACACATGCACAGAGTGAAGCGATAATGAGGTGGCAGATACTCTCACTTTCAACCATGTGTGAGTGATTCCACTTTTGAATGCTCCCCCATGTAAAACTTCTCCCTGCAGACAGAAAACTAGCACATTGGGGGCAAAGGTCTAGGCCAGTCTTTTGCCCGCTCTGATGGTTTTCTAATTTCCTGGAGTTTTGAATGTGGGGGAATAGTAAAAAATATGATCCCCTCGCCTGCAGTCTGAAGTCGTGCAATCTATTCAGGGCCAGCTTCATGTCTGAGCAGGCTTTTGACAAGGTGCCACCCATGCCCCCCCCCAATACTTTAGCTGGCAACAAATGGATGTGGCAAGGGGTCGTCTAGTAGCAACGGGTCACTAGTAACCACAGCAGCATCCAAAAACAATAGTCCAGTTGTCCCCAGTTGTGTCCCTAGAGGACCTCAGCATACTACCACTTCACTCTACTGCATGTGTAGGAAGACCAAACCTAAGGTACTGTCAAGTGGGTGATTAATATCGTAGTTCTTCAAGCTAGCAACAGTCAACCCTTGCTCTCGTTTTGGGAAGCTAATGAAAAAGAAAGAGACGGAAGAGCTTCGCACAGCTTGCTGTTAAAACCTCAAAGCAAGAAGCTCTGGGTGAAACGAGCAACACAATGAGATGGCTCCCCATCAATTCCTGGTACTGGCAGTCAATACAAGGAGTGGGAAATGCCGCTTTCCTGCATCTCACAGTGATTGGCAGGGAGTAGATTGGCCGGCTCTCGGCTTCTATTAAGCCTTTTGATGATGCATGTGAACACTGGGTTGCCTGATAATGGGACACAAGGTGAGGATATAACTTCTCTCCAGGATCCATTATCTCCAGGATCCACCAAGAAGGATGAAGCTAAAGGAGCAGCGCAGAACTAAAAATAGAAGCACCGCACCTCACATTACTCATTATGTGTTTCTGTGAGCCGTTAGGGGGACAACTTCCTCTCGCAGTGGTAACAATGGGGGGGGGGGCTTAATTAGATGTATTGCTTATTATGTTCCATTCCAAATCCTATGGGCTTCTGTCCATGCTCGTGTGTGGGGAGGTCAATAAACACTCACTTTGTATGCAGCACTTCCCACCCAAGTGCCAAATGCAAACCGACGTCTCTTGCAATGCTGCAAACCTTCCATCTTTTCTCCTAGGAAATGCTTTCCGTGGCATGTATTAAAATGTATAAATAAGGCCCCATCACGAGGGACCGCAGCCTTCATCATCTGCTTATGAGTCAGAGCACCATCTGAGGGCCAGTTTACTCACAGCTCCAGCGCATGTGTGGTGCACAGAGGGGAGTGGGAATGAGCCCCCAGTACATGCAAAACTGTTCGTGTGAGTTCAGGCTGACATCTGTGAATGCTGCCTACTCCACAGACGGCTGTTCTGGAGGCACCTCTGTGGCTGAGTCAGACAAGCTGAAGCCAGGTCATTACCAGAGACGGAGGACAGTCAGGAAAGCAAGCACTTTGCTTGGAAGTTGAGATGCAGCAGCTGTGTTGGAGCAGCCCACAGGCCAACCCTGCTTTGCACAGTGGCCAGCCAGAAATCCCTGGGAAGGCCACAAGTAGCGTATGAGGCCTTACCACCCTTCTCCCGCCATTACTCCCCAGCACGCTGCCTCTGGCCAAGGAGGCACAGCCATCATGACAAGTAGCCAGTCATGGAGAGAATCTCTCCCACGACTGTACCTATCACCTTTTGAAGCCATCTAAGCTCGTAGCCATCATCGCACCTTGTGGCAGCAGATCAAGGAGGACTTCTTTTTGCCTCTCCCGAATCAATTGCCAGTCCATTTCAGTAAACTACGCTGACTTACCTGCTCATTGAGAGGCCTCTGGGGCACAGACCCGGCTGCTCACTTTTTGGCAGCAGCTAGGCCACACTGTATTGCGAGTTGCCTTTTGCAACAGCTAAGACCTTTGAGATCATTGGATTTTTGTTGTTCAGTCGTTAAGTCGTGTCCGACCCTTCGTGATCCCATGAACCATATCCCGCCAGGCCTTCCTGTCCTCCACTATCTTCCTGAGTTCGCTCATTTTCATGTTAAGCAGTATTGCTCCTTGCAGCATTGGATTTTCCTTTCAACCTCAGCCACATCCACAGCTGAACGTCCTATTGGCTTTGGCCCAGCCGCTTCACTCTTTCTGGGTCTACTTGGAATAGTCCTCCGCTCTTCCTCAGTAGCATATTGGACACCTTCCGACCTGAGGGTCTCATCTTCCGGCGTCATATCTTTTTGCCTTTTGGTACTGTTCATGGGATTTTCTTGGCAAGGTTACTGGAGTGGTTTGCCATTTCCTTCTCCAGTGGATCACTTTTAGTCAGAACTCTCCACTACGACCTGTCCGTCTTGGGTGTCCCTGCACGGCATAGCTCATGGCTTCACTGAGTTATGCAAGCCCCTTTGCCACAACAAGGGTTCATTGGATACACAAGAACAAATTGGGAACATACATTTCTGACTCACTGGGAGTGTTGGGCCAGTAAACCAGGAGTGCATACGATTGGTCTGGCTGGGCGACGTAGAGGACCATGGCAGTTCCCTTACCCCGAGGAGGCCTCAACATGCTGAAACCCCCCCCCCCAATTGGATACAGTGGATGCCGCGTTAGTGCTGCTATATCGCCATGCGGGGAGTTATGGTGGATTAGGCTGTTAGGCATTTAAACTCTGCTATTAATCAAACAAATGGCTCATCATTTCTTGCTGGTTTTTCTTTCCTTACCTGCACCAGTCTCATCCTGAATTTCATACTAAAAATCCAATCCCATTTCGGGCAGACACTGAAGACAAACAGGCTGCAGTGAGGAGTATTTGGGACATGACTTACCCACAGAACTCTAATCCCCAGAAGATACTCTGTTAATGCATCCTCATGAACAACGCACTGCCATTATGATCCCCATTAAAAACACTAAAGATATCTCATTGACAAGGAGGCATTTTATTTTGTTTTTGAAAGCCAGACTAATGCTTTCACAGGAGAGAGAGAAAAAAATCCCCTCTAATTCTGCATTATAAAAATCCAGCCTAGCACTCAACGCAACTGTTTATCTTCTGCAATGGAAAACTGAGTGTTATGTCCACTGTACTATTTGTGTTGAGAATAGAGAGAGGAAAAGTTTGCCCTTAATGAAGGGGGGGGGGCTGCGGGGGACTAGAAAGTTAAGTGGCACCAGCCGAGCAAGTCTGTGCAAGGTCCCGCAACAAGCCACCAGGCAAGTTTCAGTGTTGCTTTAAATCGTTATTGGCGTGTGACCCCGACTAGAACTGCAGCATATGCACTGCCAGCTTCAGGGCTTAACGCGCACGCAGACACACACACACACGCAGACACACACACACACACACACTGCTGAGCAGACTGCAGTTTTCTAAGGATGAAGAGGATAGAATTAGCACTGAAAAAAATCATGGTGTAATTCCCAGTGCTTGTGCCTTCCTGGGCATTGGCAGCCAGCAAATTCAATTACAAAAGATCTCAAAGGATCAGTCACCATGGACTGGTCAAGTTGTAACTACCAAACCTATGGACTAGCAGGTAATCTGCCTACCCAAATGGGAAATTGTGTAGTAAAACCACACAAGCCAAACCTTCATTCTTCATCAGAGGCCCTCTTCCAGGTCCCCCCCCCACCACCATCTGAGGTTACATGAGTGATGATGACCAGGGAGTGGAGCTCTTCGGTTTGCGTGTGGAATGCTCTCCCCAGAAAAGCTCGCCTGGTGCCAGCCTTGATGTCCTTATGGCACCAGGCAAAGACTTTTTTATTTGCCCAGGAATTTCTGCATATTTTGCTGCTGGTTTTGGGGTGTGTGTGTTATGGCTTTGCTAGATTTTACTGGTTGGTGGCTGCTGTTTTTGTGACTTTTATGCAGATTTTTTATGTAGACTCGTTAATGTATTTTCTGTTGTTTTAGTTGTATATTCTCCTAGGAGTTATACACAGAAGGTGAACTATAAATGTGTTGAATGAATGAATGAATGAAAACTGTTCTTGGCCTGTAACGCTTCTGACTGAAGGTGGGAGAGTCAGATGGCTACTAAGAATTCCCTCAAAAAAAAAATGGTGGCCCTCAGCACTGGTAAGGGGGTGCACATTTTTTTTCTTAACCCAGAAGTTCCCATCAAAGCAACATTATGTCATCACAAAGTATCATTCTAGGAGTTTGGGGGGGGGGTGGCGCCAGGTGGGTGCCTGGAGGGCACCTGTTGAGTTTCATCACTACCTTCCCCCAAAAGTTCCCTATTCCCCCTGATCCCTGAACCAATCCCTATGTCCACAACTTGTGAACAGGGATGCAAAAGTGAGGGTGGGGTTTATCTTTCTGGCCACCCACCACAGCCACCTCTCCAGCAGCAGCAGCCTATAGCAACAGGGGCAAAGTGTGGGGAAAGGAGATTCTTCTCCTCTCAGGTTCTGAAAGCAAATTGTGCCCTGGTTTTCTTCGTCAGCAGCACCACTGAGGAAGTGGAATTGAAAAGGCTGCGGGTTTTGTAAGAGAGCAGAGAAGGGGAACCCTGCACCCCTTTATCCCGGGCGCCGACTGAGAGCCGAGCCGCGCTGCGGCGCCCTCTAGGCCGGCGCCGGGCCTCTGACAGCCTGTCTCCTGCCTCCTCCAGGGGGGCAGGATAATTTCCCCGCACCACTATTGGCGGCGCAAGGGCTTTCCTGATGTCAAGTGACCTATATGCTCCTACTGAGAGAAAGAAGTAGGAAGAGGCTAAGATAAGCCTTCCTCCCCTCCTCACCACAGTACAGGAGTTCTGAGCAAAACCTTAGAATTTGGGGGCTCGGAAGCAAAAGTGTCCAATTGACAATCTGGCAGCACAGCCCTCTGAGGTCCACCACTCCCTTCCTTCCCCACCTGCTGCCCAAAGCAATGCTATTGTTTACCCCCAACAGGACAGGGAAGAGGAGGAGGGGGTAAAGAGGCCGGTGGAGGAACGCAGCTGCCTCCTCTCCTGTTGCTTTGGGCTCCTAAGAGGCAGGCAGGCAGGCTTGCAGTCCCACACAGAGCCCTCACTGCTCGCTACAATCTCATCTCCCAGAGTTTCCGCACCGAAGTTGCCTTCCTAGCCTTATCCGGCCTCTTTCTTTAAGGGCTCGTCATGGCTTTGCTATGAAAAGAACAAAGCCCACAAGCTGCACCATCGTCGGTGACTTCACACATGCTGCTGTGCCTGCCTGAAGCTCTCTTCTGCCTCGCTGCTAACTTCCCTTTTTGTTACAGTGCAATATGCAAATATGGAAAAGGTCAAGCTGGACGGCCAGTCAGGCTAAAGATAGTAAAAAGAGTGTGGTGGATAAACTTTCAGTTTGAAACAGCAGGCAGGAAAATGGGGTATTTCTTTGAAGCAGCTGCACGTTCTTTGGAGAGGAACATAGAAAGCTGCCAGTCAGAGTCCAACCATTGATCCATTTTGGGCAATACTGGTGACCCTGACTGGCAGCAGCTCTCCAGGGTTTCAGGCAGGAATGTTTCTTTGACCTACAGGGGGTTGCCAAGGAGGGAACCTGGGACCTTTTGCATGCAAACAAAGCAAGTGCTCCGCCCCTGAGCTACAACAATTCTGACAGCATCACCGATGCAACGAACATGAAAATGAGCAAACTCAGGAAGATAGTGGAGGACAGGAAGGCCTGGCGGGATATGGTTCATGGGATCACGAAGGGTCGGACACGACTTAACAACTGAACAACAACAACATTTCATGTATTATATGCAGCTTTTGTACGTGGCTGCAGCATAAGGATTAATAATGCACTCTGGTTCTTCCAGTCCATCAGTTATGTAGGAAAAGAAAGACACTGTTGATACAACTGTTGTCAAGCCCACTATCTATTTAAGGCTGAGCTGCACGTTTTCCTGAGAACTTTCATCTCAAAATCAGAGGGAGGGGGAACAGGCTGGAAGGGGGTCAAAAACAGGCCCTCCACTGACTTCTTGGGGAGTCACCTGTTTCACAGCAGCAGGAGTAGCACCGCTCCACTGGCTGCCATTTCCCCTGGCAAGAACAATGCTGCTTTATCACATGGAACCTACGAGGGGCATGCTGGGAAAAAAATGCTAGTGCAAGGGAGTCCGCTTCTTTGACCATAATAAAGTCCATGAGGATGGGTATGGTGCTTCTTTACAGAGTATGAGGGAATGTCCTTGCCCTGAGGAGCTTACAATCAACATTCAGCACATTGACAACAGAGGAAGGTAAATGAGGGAAGAATATGCAATTATTTCAAGTATATGTACTCGGGTTTTGCTACACCAGTATATCTGAAACTAGGAGTTATGCCAATGACTTCACAATAAAGTTTCGTTTTGAGGATAAATTTAAAGGAAGTACAAGATGCCCCAGGAGTTTCTGCCTTTCGAACTAACGAGCAGTCCACTGGCTCACACCCAACTAATCAATTAATTGCCCATTTGAATTAGTAAAATGATCTACTGCTCGGATTGCAAATTAAACATCTGTAGCAATTCTGCCTAATACATCTCGGCTGCTTTTTTTTAATTGGATTTGTTTATCCACCTAATATAATGCAGAGGGAATTATGTAATCTGGCTGGATTAATTAAAACCCTGGTTTACAAAGAGATGATGATATTGTACAGGCATAATAGGAATTAAGAGCCACTGTACATTTCAGGTGCTTATCTTCATTAAGTGCCAGAGGGCAATCATCATCATCATCATCATCATCATCATCATCATCTCAAGGACTCCCCCATCAATTTGCATATTTTCTAAAGAAAAATCTTAACTCAAACATTTCAGAGTTCAATTGACAATGTTTAAGGAATACGGGAATTAAAGCCATGTAGTAAAAGAATCTTGAACTTTAATTGGAATAAAAATCACATTAAAATCCAAGGAACTGAGCCCAACGTTTCGTTCCAGCCCCGTGGAACCTCTTCATAGGAATCTCGAAAGATCATAGATGGTGCTGTCCTCAATCTCCACTGACAGTGGAGATACTGCAACTGACACTGCAGCAGTAGAACGAACTGTAACTGACACTGACACTGTAACAGCAGAACTATCCAGCACTGAAAGAAAGGGAGAGTGAAGACAAGAGGAGGAAGCAATTAACACCAGCTGTGCTAAACGAGCCTGCATGGCTCGCCTGACAGCTATCGCTTCGCTCCGGACCTGTCATTTCCGCTCTGTACCGCTGAGGTTTCCCCGTTTTTTTGGTTTAAAATTACTATGATGAATTGAGGACAGCACCATCTATGATCTTTCGAGATTCCTATGAAGAGGTTCCACGGGGCTGGAACGAAACGTTGGACTCAGTTCCTTGGATTTTAATGTGATTTTTATTCCAATTAAAGTTCAAGATTCTTTTACTACATGGCTTTAATTCCCGTATTCCTTAAACATTGTCAATTGATAGCTGGCCATGAAAGCTTCAGAATGAAATTTCAGAGTTCGTTTCAATATTTTTGCACCATCATCACTAAATGAGTTTTTTTTTCTCATTTTCATCCCCGCCGGCCCCTTTTCTCCACGTAAATCCACTTAAGAACATAAGAAGAGCCCTGCTGGATCAGGCCAAAGGCCCATCTAGTCCAGCTTCCTGTATCACACAGTGGCCCCACCAGATGCCTCAGGGAGCACACAAGACAACAAGATACCTGTGTCCAGTCGCCACTCCCTTGCACATGGCACAGAGAAAACCTACTCCTACAACCAGGAGGTTGCTTTTCCCCATCATGGCTTGTAAGCTGTGATGGACGTTTCCTCCATAAATCTGTCCAATCCCCTTTTAAAGGCATCTAGGCCAGGTGCCATCACCACATCCTGTGACAAGGAGTTCCACAGATGAATTACACGCTGGGTAAATAAATATTTTCTTTTGTCTGTTTTAATACTCCCTCCACTCAATTTTAGTGGATGTCCTCTAGTTCTAGTGTTGTGTGACAGGGAAAAGAACTTCTCTCTATCCATTCTCTCCATCCCATGCATAATTTTATATGTCTCAATCATGTCCCCCCTCAGCCGCCTTTTTTCTAGACTGAAGAGCCCCAAACGCTGTAGCCTTTCCTCATAAGGGAGATGCCCCAGCCCACTAATCATTTTGGTCGCTCTCCTCTGCACCTTTTCCAGTTCCACTATATCCTTTTTGAGATGCGGAGACCAGAACTGGACACAATACTCCAGATGCGGCCTTACCATCAATTTGTACAACTGCATAATAATAATGGCCGTCTTATTATCAATCCCTTTTTAATGATCCCGAGCATGGAATTGGCCTTCTTCACAGCCGCCGCACACTGGGTCGACACTTTCATCGACCTGTCCACCAGCACCCCAAGATCTCTCTCTTCATCCGTCACAGACAACTCAGAACAGAAAAGGCCCTGCACCTTGCTGCCATCGCCTTGGCTTCAAATGGTGGCGGTATCCTAAGTAGGGCCCTATCTGATGATTGTAGGGGACATGCAGAATTATATGGGGGAAGGTGGTCCTTAAGGTATCCTGGTCCTATGCCATATAGGGCTTTAAAGGTCATCAACAACACCTTGAATTTGGCTCAGAATGAAATGGGCAGCCCGTGTGGCCGTCAGAGCAATGGCATGGCCGACTCTGCACGCTGAGCCCCGCTGACCAACCAAGGTGCCGCATTCTGCACTAGCTGCAGCTTCTGAACCATTTTCAAGGGTATCCCCACATAGACTGCATTACAGTAGTCTAAGTGAGATGTCACTAGGGCATGGACCATGGTCGCCAGATCCAACTGATTCATGTTTGGCCTCAGTCGGCACACCAGTCGAAGTGGGCAAAGGTCCCCCTGGCCAAAAAAGCCACCTGAGCCTCCAGGGACAGCTGTGGATCCAGGAGGACTCCCAGACTGCAAACCTACTCTTTCAGAGGGACTGCTACCCCATCCAGGGCAAATTGTGGATCTAGTACCAGCATAATAGCCTTCTGGATCAGGAAGACCTCTGTCTTGTCTGGATTTAATTTCAGTTCATTAGCCCTCATCCAGGCCCCGACTGCTTCCAGGCAGCGCCCCAGAACTTTGATTACTGTACACGCCTTTAGTGCGTATGGTACTGTATTGTTGCAAATGATTGTTGTTATTCTCACATTCTATTTTTATTAAAACAAAACTCCTGGGACAAATGTACATTTTAGTCACACCAAATTTGTTTTTGTAATGTATTAATAATGCACACGTGGGCAAATGTCTGCACACCGCACAAAAGCATCCTATCTTATCACGACTGCAGGCGAGAGAAGGGTGTTGTGGCTGCCCAGCCTCCTCAACCATTCTGGCTTTCTTTTGTGACTGTTTCCATGGGCAGGAGTGTTTCGTCTTACACTTTTCCGTGTCTGTGTGGTGCTTAGTTAAGGGAAAGACGCGATGCCTATGGCTAAGGGCCAGACACAGACCAAGACAAGTTTCCTCCTGATAGCATTTCAACCACGGCTTGGAATGGACTCTGGGTCCAGCTCAGCGCCTCCTCTGGACAGGTGCCACTCGTGGGCCAGGGCAAAGTGGCAGAAGAGTGTCCGGTCTCTGAAGGAGTCCTGTCCACAAAAACAGTTTAAGTGTCAAATGCTGCCAAGGCCTGCATGGGAAGGGAGAGAAAGAGGCAGCTCTAAAGGCATACAGTCACCTTTCGTATCAAGGTGCCCACTGCCTTCGACTGAATCAGACCACTGGCACGTCTAGGTCAGTATTGACTGCCAGTGGCTGATCTTTCTCAGCCCTAACTACAGATGTCCGGGACCGAACCTGGGGCTTTCTGCAAGCACACCATGTGCTCGATCCCTGGACTGAGCTTGTGCTCAATCTCACATGCTCTGAACTTGTTGCTGGTGCTATCAGTTGCTGGTGCTATCAGCTGGTTGCTATCAGTTGCTGGTGGACAAATAGGGGAGGTTCATACCCTACTTATAGATTTTCCAGAGGTTCACAATTCCTAAGAATCCCTGGGCTTTAGTGTTCTATTCTGATGCCCTTTCAGTGTCCTAGAATGACAACCTCCTCTTGCCATAAATGTAATTCACCCATAGATATTTGCAACCTGCTCTTAGCTGCAATGCAGTCTAGTTCAGTCTTCACTGTAGACATATAGATCTTTGTTAAAAGTTGCCATTTCATGTTTTTCTTTGCCTGCAGCTTAACACAAAATCCAATAAGCAATGACTTGACTGGGCACCAAACTGCAGGTGTGTGTGTGTGTGGGGGGGATGCTATTTTTGAATGCTCCTCTATGTAATACAACTCCCTGCAAGTAGAAAACTAGCACAGTTAACTGGACCAGAAACATCTATCCTGCTGTGTTAGTTTTCAGTTTGCAGGGACTTTGTTTTTAGGTGACAGAGCATTTAAAATTGAAATCCCACCCCGCAGCTGGAGATGGTATAGTCTCCAATAAATAAGCAGCAGACTTTGGAAATCTGGTGCAAAGTTATCTGACCCTAACACAACATGAAGATGCTTCTTCTTAGACACCAGCAGCCAGCATGAAGTCTGGTTTCAGTACCGTTTGCTCCTAGCTTATTAGAAAAGTCTCTCTTACATGGAAAAGTGAGAATTCATGACTGACCTGTGTCTGACAACACACCAGGCCCAGGTCCTCTCTGGACTGTAATAATAACAGCAAGCTCAGCAGCGTCTTGTGAGCCCGTCCCACGCTGGAGATGCTGCAGTCCCTTAACACAGTGCTGCTAATTGCTTGCACTGTTTTCTCCTTGGCGAATTGAGCTTCTTGTGCTCAGAGCCTTTCATGCTATTCTTTTAAGCACTGAAAACCCTCAGCCATCCACGTGATAATAAGCGAGGTGTTTAATGAGGATTTGAGGAAATTACCAGACTGGCAATTAAAGCTGAGAAACATTCTTCAGATGGAGCATATGATATGCAGATAGACTCGCTGTTTTTCCAGGGTAAGCCGCACATATCACAACTTCCCCTGTTTATCAGAGACAGCTCTGTTTTCAGGTCCCTGCCCCACTTTTGCCTTTTGGGAAGATGTTGTTTGTGATTATCTTTTCAAAATGTTGTCAACCTGTGGACATGTGCGCTCAAGCTTCAGGCTTGTAGAATCTGTGTTTTCCCCAAAGGTCCACTCAAGTCCAAAACAGTATCTGGAGCCAGAAGCAAAATGGTGGCTCAGGGGGAGGAGTCAGTCACTTACCTATTGCACCCAATCCAATCTAAAAGACCTTTAATGGCACCCCATGAGCCATACCCTGGAATATCTTCATCTGCGAGTACACATCTACACCTGAGCTACTACAGATTGGAGAGGTTAACATAAAACTCTCAAACTGGCCAACAAAGTGACACAAACATCTGGCCAAAGACAACCAATTAATATTCGTATGTTATAGAAAAGGAAGAACAGTGAGGCTGAGAAATAAGCAATTAGAATGAGACCAGCCAAGGCAGAGATCCCCCCCCCCTCTTCTGGCAATTTCACTTGCTAGTTAAACTATTGTGAGACAGAAACCCTTCAAATTACCCAGAGATCTGCCAGCAGGAGCCTCATGACAGGCAGCCCGATCCTACCCAAGATGTGGCATCTGGTCTAAATGGCAGGCCCCTGCATCCTAGTCAGGATGCGGCCCACACCGGCACGGCCAGGGCTCACCTTGGGGGAAAGGGACGTTCATCCCCTTCCCCCGGTGTAAGCGCTGGAGGCCCCAGTGGGACTCCTCAGATGCATGCCGGCTCTTTAGCTGGTGCACATCCAGCGAGGCCGTGTAAGCCGGCCCGGCCCAGGAAGGGGCTCAAGATATTGGTGCAGCCCAGCGCCAATATCCCCACCCCCTCCCAGGCCGGGCTGGCCAATGACCCCCTCCCCCGCCACCCCAGACCGCCCTCCTGTCACCTGGCGCAGCCCTTACCTTGTTGTGGCGGCGCTTGTTGTGGAGGCCGGCGGAGTAAGCAGTGCCAGCCTCCTTGCAGGTGCTGCTTACTTGCAGGGTGCTGCGAAAGTGCTTTACGACACTTTCGCAACACCCAACGCTAGCAGGGCGCGCACTCCGCCAGCACAACATTAAGCAGGATTGCACCGTGATTCATGTCTGACACCACACCAGGCCCAGGTCCTCTATTCACTGCTCGACCAGTACTAGAGTTTCTGGTTTTCCCCCACATCGCTAAAAGTTACATTTCTAATAGGGGAGGATGGAGAGGAGAGATGCATCTTCGTTTTCCTAGACATGCATGTAACTCTACGTGCACATGGACATAATATGCCAGGACACTGTTTCTCTTCAACTTGTCTCCTACCCAGAATAGGTCTTCATTCCAGGAGTGGGGGGGTCACATTGCCTATCCAGAGAGTAAAGGTGAATGTTGCAGCTTTCTATGGCCATTGTGAGATTAAACATCCCATTAAAGATTCTCAAGTTTCAAAATAAGGAAAATGTTGCGGTCAGTTTAGTTCGGCACCCCAGTTTAGAAACCAGCACAGGCGTGACAATCTTTTTCAGAGGATGTAAATATAGCCGAGAGCAGATGGAGAAGAGTCTCTGATAACATGTGATATAAGAGAGCAGTATGACTGTGATCTCTGATATGAGAACGGTTGGCTCTAAAATTTCCCCCCCAAAAAATTTAAAGGGACCTGCAAGGTTCAGCTCAAGACAAAATATCTGATAATGTTCAAGGGATGCCAAAGATGTTTCTATAAGGCAAGTGAAACGTCTCAAGGGGTTTTTCTGCACACTGTTACAAATATACAAGAATTGCCATCTGTGAAATGTTGGAGGCAGTAATGTAAGGACGGTGGAGCGTGTGGTTCAACCGAACCAGGCGCTCCACCGAACCGGGTGCAGCGGGAGCAGCGGTGCGCGGCTCATCCGAACCGGGCACTTCGCTGCGGCCGCGGCTCCGCCACCCGCCGAGCCAAGAGGCCAGGTGGGCGGGTCGTGCTCTCGCGCCGCCCGGCCCGGAGCGAGACGAGTCTTCTCCTCCCTCCTCCACCCGCCCTTAAGGTCACTCCACTCCACTCACTCACTCACTTCCTCCTGCGCCAGGCTGCTGCTGCCGGCTGCCGAGGCGTGGAGGCGGAGCGGCCGGCTGTGGGGAACTGAAGGAGTCCCTGTCCGACTCGAGGGGGAATTCAAGGAGGGGGGGCACACACACTCTACTTCCGCTGCGCCTGCTGAACTGAACTGCTCCCTCCATATTCTGTAAGTAGCAAACGCTCTTCGGGCATCTCTCTCTCTCTCTCTCTCTCTCTCTCTCTCTCTCTCTCTCTCTCTCAACACACGCTGGGAAAGGAGGTAAGGGGGGGGGGGTGCCCAGTGCAGGGTCCCGCCGGGTCGCCCACCCCCGGAGCGTGGTGCCCCCACCCCCGGAGAACTTTCCCTAGGGGCGCCAAATTCCCCCCTGAACCGGGTGCCAAATGACCTCGTTACGCTGCTGGTTGGAGGGCATGAAGTACCATAGTTAATGTGCTTCCATTACATCAGCAATTATTGCTCTGCTTCTTCTATTCTGTCCAATCTGATGATTCTTTTTATTGCACTCTCAATTCAGTGTATAACAATAGTTCATCTGAAATCAATGAGGTTAATTTTCCATCCAAAACATCCTTTGCTTGAAAGAAGGATCCAGAGCAAAAGGGAAGAAGGGAAATGACACTGCTGTCCATGGGTGATCACAGGATGTAGCCACAGGTGGTAGCAATGCTCTTCTGGGTGGGTAATGGATGCCATTTTTCTGTCCCAGAAGTCTCCTGGGAATGACACTGTGTGATGATGATATAGCATCATTCCCAAAGCACTTCTAGGACACAAAAAGCTGCTTTGGTTCTCGTTTTATATATACTGTATACTGTATACCAGGGGTTCTCTATCCCTTCCCAGCCGAGTACCACCTCCGGCGCCACTCTCCTGCTGTGTACCACCAGAAGTGACTGGCGATGACATGATAGCTAGTTGAAGCTCTATCAGACCACACGCGTCTCACTTTGTCGCGTCCCGGAGTTGATTCTGATTGGCCCGAGGCATTGCTCCGTGTCCTGTCCCCACAACACCGAACATGGCCTCTCATTGGCCGAAGGTCGTTCTGGTGCATTCCAAGTTGAATTAATTGAGCTTCGGCCAATGAGAGGCCACATTTGGCGTTGTGGGGACGGGACATGGAGCAATGCCTCAGGCCAATCAGAATCTACTCTGGGACGCGACAAAGCGAGTCTCCTGCGGTGTGAGGCCGGCTTTACTTCCAGGTTTTCAGAAGCAAGAAAACACGGGTAGGAGGTTCTGGGTGGGTGGGAGGGCAAATCTCAGCGTTCCCAAGAGGCTTGGCCAAAAACATGCCGTCAAAAGCATTTCATCCGGGTTCTGGCAGTTCATCAGCCACCAGCAGTCGGCCAAAGTCGGGAGTCTCCTGCATGTTGCTTTTGCTTCCCTGAAAGGTTCTGAAGGTGAGGGGGCGGGGCTGCTTCGTTGCTCTGTGTAAGGGAGGCTCCAATTTCAGCAGAACTTACAGTTCCCCCCCCTGTAGTGACGCCAGTGCTCCATAGCATCGTTGTGAGGAAGACCGAATTGCTACAGGGCTACTTGAAAGGAAGGGCAGGCAGGGTACAAGCTGTAATCAATAAATGAAAGAGGCAACATATCCACCCCACCCCACCCCCACAGCTTCACACACACACACACACACACACACACACACACACACACACACACACACACACACAGAGCTTAATATGGAATAATTGTTGCAGTTTTTAATTCTCCAAGCTCTGCAATTTTCTAGTGTCAGCAGGGAGGCTCAAATAACTTCTCTTTTGTACAGTAGCTGAAGAATTGTTCGCGTTTCCAGAAAGTTACCCAAACGTTCCGAAATCCTAAGTGGATGCTTATATGCTACATATTCAAAAGGGAAAGGCCCAGTGAAAAGAAGCAAGAGAAAACTTCAAGGCACTGCTAAGATCTTAGGAATGAAGGGAAAAACCCTTCTGGGGTTTATGTATTCAGAGCCTGAGTGGGCCTGATTAAAAACGGAATGCTTATAGCCTGAGGTGTCCTCAGTAGTGCAGAAGCGTTTTCCTTGCGTTTGTTTCGGAATTGCCGCAGTGCTGCAAACATCCCTGTGCCTGTGGAAAGGGTGCTGGTAAAAGGGGCATTTGTTATGGGGGAGTTTGACCATGCAAGGCACGAATCATCATCAAGAAGAGGCTAGCTTTTGATAAAGAACAGGACACCACACTAACGTTGCCAGCTTGTTGCCCCAGTTCCTGCTCCTGTGCTGTTAACATCAGCTCAAGGCCAAACTGGACCTGATGTGGGAATTCCAGGATTCAAATTCCTCATTTTGTCTATCTCGAAAAGCAACGGGGGGGGGGGGGACCAGGACCACAATGTGTGTGTGTGTGTGGGGGGGAGGGATCTGATCCTTTCCCCTGAGCCAGGGCCAGAACAATGCCATTCATGATGGTGACAGATTTGGAAGGGGCAGCGAGTAGACACCCCCCACCTCCACCACCAACAGAGTCGGTCTCCTTACCTGCCCCTTCCTCTCCACAGACTAATCAAAGCAGGAAATGCGCAGCGTGCTGGGATCGCAGCTTATTCTGCATTTCCTGCTTAGTTTAAAGAGTCCGTGCAGAGCAAAGAGTGAAATCGTTGCCTGCCGATTCTTGGAGTTTGGCAATCTGGCTTCCCTCACCTTGCTCTGTCTCCACCTGGCTCTTTAAACAACATGTTGCGTTGTTTAAGAGCATGTAGTGTAACCAATAATGATGGAAGTTGGAACAATGTCCATACACTCCAACGATCCCTATTTCCCCCCAGGGCAGTAACTTGTTCTCATCGGGCCAGTTCACACATTACTGACACTCCCACCATCTGACGGTTCCAAATTCTGAAAGAGGCAGCAAGGCCCTCTCCCGCCGACTGTGAAAACCGGGGAGCCCTGGACGGTCTTGCCTCTCCCACCCCCTCCAGTCCTGGGCAGAAGAGGCCCTCTAGACCTCTGCACAAGCTGCCTGCTTGTTCCTGCCAGAGTGAACATAAGAACATAAGAAGAGCCCTGCTGGATCAGGCCAAAGGCCCATCTAGTCCAGCTTCCTGTATCACACAGTGGCCCCACCAGATGCCTCAGGGAGCACAAGACAACAAGATGCCTGTATCCTGTTGCCACTCCCCTGCACCTGGCACAGAGAAAACCTACTCCTACAACCAGGAGGTTGCTTTTCCCCGTCATGGCTTGTAAACTGTGATGGACCTTTCCTCCATAAATCTGTCCAATCCCCTTTTAAAGGCATCTAGGCCAGGTGCCATCACCACATCCTGTGGCAAGGAGTTCCACAGACGAATTACACGCTGGATAAATAAATATTTTCTTTTGTCTGTTTTAATACTCCCTCCACTCAATTTTAGTGGATGTCCCCTAGTTCTAGTGCTGTGTGACAGGGAAAAGAACTTCTCTCTATCCACTCTCTCCATCCCATGCATAATTTTATACGTCTCAATCATGTCCCCCCTCAGCCGCCTTTTTTCTAGACTGAAGAGCCCCAAACGATGTAGCCTTTCCTCATAAGGGAGATGCCCCAGCATTTTGGTTGCTCTCCTCTGCACCTTTTCCAGTTCCACTATATCCTTTTTGAGATGCGGCTACCAGAACTGGACGCAATACTCCAGATGTGGAGTTAAGAAGGCCAGGCTGGCTTTTTGGCCTCTGGCCACACTCCCTTGTCTCTGCTGACAGGACTGATCTTCCTCCCTGTCTTTGTTTCTTCCACGACTAAGAAAGGACAGAGGAAAGAAGGACCAATTCCATTTAATTTAACAAATGCTGTCTTAATGCATTCTTGCAGGATCAGGTTTTTCTTGGTGCAGAGTCACTTGTCAGCTTAGGGAATGGAATGTTTTACATGATCATTTGGCACAGTTCATTATATCATATGATAGCGGATGATGATGCCTCTAACTGGGCCTAATCATCACTGCATGATCAAAAACGCAGACCCAAATAAAAGCACAACAATGTGCAACTCTAGATCTCTAGAAAGAAAAGCTAAATACAGTCCGCTGGGGATATGTTCCAGGCTCCTCCGTGGATACTTGAACCGTGGATAGGAACAAACACCCCCTCCATGGTTTCGTGAGGGCCCCCTGCCCTGCCTCCCCTGTGGGCAGGCATGCGTCCCCCCAGCTCTTATTTTTCTTTCAGCAAGCTTTGTTTCTTCCTTAAAACAAACAGAGAAGCAGCCTCCATTGCAGGCAAGTAGAACGAGACTAAGTCCTTGAGAGGCTCTGCAAGGTTTCTGTTAACCTTGCAGAGCCTCTCTAGGACTTATTCTTGTTCTACTTGCCTGCAATAAGCAGCCAAAGGCTGCTTCTCCTGTTTGTTTAAGGAAGAAACAAAGCTTACTGGGGAAAAAGTAAAAGCCTGGGGGGGGGGTGTCCCCACGATCCGTGGATAACTGAAACCGTGGATAGAGGATCTGTGGATATGGGGGCCCACCTGTATGTGAGTTTATACATACCGGTAGTTTCAACCTTGACCCCCTGACATGCTAGCTTTAGAGTGGGAGGAGGGAGGGGAGTATGAACGAGCATTGAGTTGCATAAGCCCCCGACTTCTAGATGAAGTGGTAGAGCCCACCCAGGCATAGATTTACCACCTCAGTGAGACTAGAGCCCAGAGTCTGGTAAAGCAGAACGACTGTCAAGGAAGAAGGACATCACGTTATGGCAGGCCAGACTCCACAGTTGTTGCTGGGCCAGATTTGGCTTGTTGTTGTTGTTCAGTTGTTAAGTCGTGTCCGACCCTTCATGATCCCATGAACCATATCCTGCCAGGCCTTCCTGTCCTCCACTATCTTCCTGAGTTCGCTCATTTTCATGTTCGTTGCATCGGTGATGCTGTCTAACCATCTCATCCTTTGCCTTCCCCTTCTCCTTTTGCCTTCAATCTTTCCCAGCTTCAGAGTCTTCTCCAGAGCGTCCTCTCTTCGCATTAGGTGGCCAAAATATTTGAGCTTCAGCCTCAGTACTTGTCCTTCCAGGGAACAGTCAAGGTTGCCACCTCGCTGCTTATCCCCAACTCCAGGTAATTTATGAACAAGTTGAAAAGCACCGGTCCCAAGACCGATCTTTGGGGCACACCGCTTTTCGCCTCTCGCCATTTTGAACTGGCTTACTGTTATGGATTTGGCTTACTGAGTCACAAACAGTTCCAGCTTCTTCCCAGGGTTGGCAGTTTTTCAACATAACTAGGGTGCCTTATAGTACTCACTAATAACCTTCTGATTGCATTTTCCAGCCACTCAAACTACACTGTGGTTTGAAGATTTTCACCTAGCCTTCAGGCTGCTGCTTTGATAGCAAATGAAAGGAAGAAACAGACTCTTTTGTACCGTCGTTTTTTAAAGACACTCCAGAGGAGCCACAGAGCAGCAGGAAAACAAAAACAAAAAACCTCATACGATGTCTGGTGTCTAAAACTCATCTTTGTTGCCTCCAGCTCCCATGGTGACAAGGGATACTATTCTCAAGCGATAAAAATAGCAGTCGTAGCCTAGCCCAAACTGCAAGCCCTTCACACTTTTTGAGAACACACTGAAACACCTTCAACACCAGCGCTATTTCAATCCCATCAGGTAAGTTCAGCTTGGCTCCATGAGCCCATAATGTGCTCGTTTAAACCTCATCACGGTCAAGCTGTTTAAAAAGCAAACAAATAGACTGATGCATGCATTGACTTTGCTCCTGCAATACACGTATGGCCGTACATACAAGATTTAATGCAAAGTCAGGCTACAGGCCACGAGACCCTGACAGAGAAGCAAGTCCATATGCCTCTAGTTCATATCACCAAACTTTTCTCTCCTCCAGTATTCACAAAGATCGATGGCTGCACAAACACATACAAAGTGACAGAGAGCAGATCCTAAGGCCTGCATCTGACAGCCGTTCCACGCATTGCATGGCATCAATCCTGGGTTTGCCAATGAGTGCAGACTCAACGTGGAGCTGCAGCCAATTCCAGCTCTCTGAATATACTTGCACGGTATGCATCTCTCGCAACATACGGTTGCCTCATTCATATATTACATTTTTAGGTGTCCACCTTTCAGTTTAATGCCAATAGTCACCTAAGAATGGTCATTAATGCATTTGTACATTCCCATACTTTCCCAAACACAGAAGGATGGCAGTCAATGAGGCAGTACACAGAGCCACTGCAAACAATAAGTGGAAATGACAGGTGAGGAGATGGGCTATCCAACCCCATGGTTTGTTTAAAAATACAGGAGACCAAACTCTCCTATCATCTGATGTCAGTTTTGTGAGCATCACTTTCATGATTTAGGTATGACTCTAAACAAAAGCCCAAATCCCATGCAAAACAGTAAAAAAAATCCAATGGAAATAAATAGAAAAAAACCCATCCTACTTACATCCAACCATCATCATAGCCACGGAAAAGATCTTCTCTCCATCAGTGGTTGGAGCTATGTTTCCAAATCCTATCGTGGTAAGGCTTGTCATGGTAAAGTAGAGAGAAGTTATATAAAGAGAGTCTTTACTGGGTCCTCCTTCCCACTGTCCCGATCCAGTCGTGTTGTACCGATATGGCGTTCCAATGCTCTCTGCTAGTTGGCAGAGCCAGCTGTCCTTTTTGAGGGTGTTGGTGATTTCATCGATAACCTCATAGTCCCCGATACTGTACCATATGCAAGCTAGCCAGTGGGCCACTAGTCCAAAAACACAGACCAAGAGCACCAGCACTGCGGCACCATATTCTAGATAATGGTCCAGCTTCCGAGCAACACGGCCCAGTCGTAGAAGGCGCACCACTTTTAAGGAACTGAAGAGGCTGCTGATCCCCTAGGAAGGAAGAAGAATCTTATTTTTTTTTTCAGTCATGTTTAACATAGAATGCTTTGACTTGCCCTGAACACCAAGATATCTGGGAAGTACAGTTGGACCTTTTAATCCACTGGGGTTCTGTTCCCGGAACCCCAGTGGATTAAAAAGACAGTGTTATATGAAAACCGGGGGGGGGGGGAGTGGGGAGAGGTGCCACATTACCTTTTTTCCATCATCTTTGCCACTTCTCTCCTCCTGAGTTTGTTTTAAACTGACTGAAAAAAGAAAAACTGCTACCAGAAGCAACCTGTAGATGGCGCCAGAGACTCTTGGTTGCATTTTTTTTTCTTTTTTCATCAGTTTAAACACGTCTGGAAGCAGCTGACAGGCCCCCGACAGATTCCCAGTTGCATTTTTTTTCTTTTTTCAGCGGTTTGAACGTGCGCAGGTGGTGGGAAGCAGCTGGCAGGCCCCCGACACCACTGACAAAAGAGGTAATGTGGCATGGTTAGACTCCCTCTTCCACAATTTTCCCACCCATGTTGAGTCAAATCCGTGGATGAAAAAACCGTGGATAAAAAGGTCCGACTGTAGTGCTTTTTGTCTCTCTCTTGTTTTCCTTGATCAGCTAAAGAGGCCATGAAAAAATAGGCCAGAGGGATAGCCAGCAGAGCCTGAAATGAAAACCTTTGCTTATGTTGCAAGCTTCCCAGAGCTTAGTCAGATGAGCTCCAGGGCTACACAGCCTATTTCTCCTCACTGCTTAGCAGTTTGCTTGTCCACTGCTCCCTGGGGCCATAAAATCCACTTTGGAATCAGTCTAGACCAGAGGCGTTGCTGTGGCGTGGCGAGGTGTGGAGGGGGCACCAGGTGACGCACGTGCACACGTGCGCAGAGAGGTGACACGCGCACAGGCGCGCGTCGCCTCCCCCGCGCGCACACGCGTGCGCGTCGCCTGGGGGCCTCCCGCGCGCCTCGCCAGGCCGGCTCCGGGCGCCTCCTCAGTCGGGAGAGCCGGCTCGGGGACGTCTTCCCCGGCCAGCTGCCCGGGGCCTTCTGAGCAAGGCCCGCTGCGCGAACGTTATTTATAACGTTCGTTTTGCTCATGCTCAGACTGTTACTGAGGGCAGCCCTTTTCCTTCAGTAACAGTCTGAGCATGCGCAAAACGAACGTTATAAATAACGTTCGCGCAGCGGGCCTTGCTCAGAAGGCCCCGGGCAGCCGGCCGGGGAAGACGTCCCCGAGCCGGCTCTCCCGATTGAGGGGGCGCCCGGAGCGGCGACCCATCGGTCGCCCCCACCCCCAAATCGCGGCGCGGCCACGCCAAACATTTATAAAGGGAGGGTGTCAGGGGAGGAGTCACTAGGTGACGCGCACGCCCCGCTCTGGGGCAGTGCGCGCCCTAGTGACGCCACTGGTCTAGACCTGCAGGAGCACTAATTGTTGCCCAAGACACGAACTCAAAACAGATTACGTTTTTAGCATCCTTTGTGACTGTGTGAAAAAAACTCATTTTGTATTCAGATCCAGAGAAGAATTCTCAGTGCTATAATGTTCGCCCCATTTGAGGAGAGAATTATGGGCAGCCAAGGAAATACAAAACTCAGTGACAATATTTTCTAAAGCACCACTCCAAACGATAGTTACCCACCCTTAATTCCCATCAATATCAATGGAACGTAAGGTACATAAGAACATAAGAAGAGCCCTGCTGGATCAGGCCAAAGGCCCATCTAGTCCAGCTTCCTGTATCACACAGTGGCCCCACCAGATGCCTCAGGGAGCACACAGCCAACAAGATAACCTGTTTCCTGCTGCCACTCCCCTGTACCTGGCACAGAAAACCTACTTCTAAAACCAGGAGGTTGCTTATGGCTTGTAACCTGTGATGGTCTTTTCCTCTATGAATCTGTCCAAACCCCTTTTAAAGGCATCTAGGCCAGGTGCCATCACCACATCCTGTGGCAAGGAGTTCCACAGATGAATTACACGCTGGGTAAAGAAATATTTTTTTTACCCGTTCTAACTCTCCCTCCACTCAATGTTAGTGCATGTCCCCTGGTTCTGTTGTTGTGCGAGAGGGAGAAGAATTTCCCTCTCTCCATCCACTCTCTCCATCCCATGCATAATTTTATATGTCTCAATCATGTCCCCCCCCTCAGGCGCCTTTTTTCTAGACTGAAAAGCCCCAAACGCTGTAGCCTTTCCAAATAAGGCAGGTGCTCCAGCCCACAAATCATTCTGGTCGCTCTTTTCTGCACCTTTTCCAATTCAACTATATCCTTTTTGAGGTGTGGTGACCAGAACTGGACACAATACTCCAGATGCGGCCTTACCATCGATTTGTACAAAGGCAGAATGATATTGGCCGTTTTATTCTCAATCCCTTTTTTAATGATCCCGAGCATAGAATTGGCCTTCTTCACAGCCACCGCACACTGGGTCGACACTTTCATCAACCTGTCCACCAGGACCCCAAGATCTCTCTCTTGATCCGTCACAGACAACTCAGAACCAATTAGCGTATATGTGAAATTTTGGTTTCTTGCCCCAATGTGCATCACTTTGCACTTACTTACATTAAAGCGCATCTGCCATTTTGTTGCCCATTCTCCCAGTTTGGAGAGATCCTTCTGGAGCTCTTCACAATCCCTGCTGGTCTTCACCACCCGGAAAAGTTTAGTGTCATCCGCAAACTTGGCCACCTTGCTGCTTATCCCCAACTCTAGGTCATTTAAGAATAAGTTGAAAAGCACCGGTCCCAAGACCGATCCTTGGGGCACACCGCTTTTCACCTCTCGCCATTGTGAAAATTGCCCATTGACTCCCACTCGCTGTTTCCTGGTCTTCAACCAGTTCCTAATCCACAGTAGGACGTGCCCTCTTATTCCCTGACTGTGAAGTTTTCCCAGGAGCCTTTCATGAGGGACCGTGTCAAACGCCTTCTGAAAATCCAGATATATAATATCCATGGGTTCACTCGCATCCACATGCCTGTTGACCTTTTCAAAAAATTCTAACAGGTTTGTGAGGCAAGACTTCCCCTTGCAGAAGCCATGCTGACTCTCCCTCAGCAGAGCTTGTTCTTCTATGTGTTTTAAGATTTTATCTTTAATTAGACTTTCCACCATCTTCCCCAGAACAGATGTTAGGCTGACCGGCCTGCAGTTTCCCAAGTCCCCCCTCCTTCCTTTTTTAAAGATTGGCGTGACCTTAGCTATCCTCCAAACCTCTGGCACAGTGGCCGTTTTAAGGGACAAGTTGCATATTTTGGTCAAGAGGTCAGCAACTTCATTCTTGAGTTCCTTCAGAACTCTTGGGTGGATGCCATCCGGGCCTGGTGATTTATTGATCTTTATTTTGTCAGTTAAGTCTGAGACGTCTTCTCTTTTAACCTCCATTTGACTTAATTCTTTAGTCAGGGGAGGCCGTTCTGGCAGCGGTATTTGCCCGAGGTCTTCTGCCGTGAAGACAGATGCAAAGAACTTGTTTAATTTCTCTGCCGTCTCCAAGTCCCCTTTTATCACCCCTTTCTCTCCCTCACCATCCAGCAGACCAACCGTTTCCCTGGGAGGTTTCCTGCTTCTAAAATATTTAAAGAAGCTTTTGTTATTCCCTTTTATGTTGCCTGCCATACGTTCCTCAAAGTCTTTCTTGGCCTCCTGTATCATCTTTTTACATTTCTTTTGCCACAGTTTGTGCTCCTGTTTGTTTTCCGCATTAGGGCAAGACTTCCATTTACGGAAGGAAGCTTCCTTGCCTTTTATGTGCTTGTTAGCCATGCTGGCACCCTCCTGGACTTAGTCGAACCCTTCCTTCTTTGTGGGATACACTCCCGCTGGGCCTCTATGACTGTTGTTTTAAACAGCCTCCATGCACTCTGGAGCGATTGGACTCTTTTTACCTTCCCTTTCAGCTTTTTTTTAACTAGTCTCCTAATTTTGGGGAAGTCTGCCCTTCAGAAGTCAAGGGGTTTTGTGTCAGATTTGCTCGGCACTCTCCCCCCGACATGCATGGCGAAACAGATCGCAGCATGGTCACTGTTCCCCAACGGTTCGGTAACATTTACCTCCCTGACCAGGTCCTGAGTACCACACAATATGAAATCCAGAGTCACCTGTCCTCTGGTCGGCTCCGTGACAAGCTGCTCTAAGGCACAGTCATTTAACATATCCAGAAATCCAGTCTCTCTTTCATGACCAGAGCATGAGTTGACCCAGTCGATGTGAGGATAATTGAAGTCCCCCATGACTACAACCCTGTCTCTCGTTGACACCTCCCTGATTTGCTTCCTCAGGTAGTCTCCGAGGTAGTCTCAACTTGACTTGTCACATTGATCTCATTCATTTTGTAGTACAGGTTTCGGACTTTTTTTGGATTTTGGAATATTTGCATATACTGTACATGATGTCTGCCCTTTGAAGCCAGCCAGTCAGCCAGGCCGGCAGGCTTGCTCACGAAACATGGCTACGGCACGGTGACGGCACCATCAGTCACTTGTGCTCCTGTTCCTCACCCTCCTCCTTTGTGCCCAGCCACTGCCTTCCTGCCAGGCTAGCCGGGCGCTGGACCGCTGATTTGCAGAATACAAGCACTGCAACAACCTCGAATGCAGCAGTAAGTGGTGGGGTGGGGGGAAGGAGGGAGGGAACCTGCGTCGTCAGGGGGCCTAGGGGCCGTGCGCCCCCAGGCGAGGGGCGATCCACATTGAGGGGGCGAGATCCGCAAGGGAAGAGTGCAAGAAAAAAATGGTTTTTTTAAAAACTGGGTTTCCCCCCTTTTTTCAAGCAGCTTCCGCCCCACCCGCTACACCCCAGGGCGGCAGCTGCTTCATATGCAGCCCCCCCCCAGGCCTGGGGGGGCATTATCGGCCAGGCGCTGGGGCGAGTGTACTTACTTTGATCCTCCTTGCGACTGCCTTACGGCAGATCTGAATGAAGACCCGTTGGCATCTCCAAGGCCACGCAGACAAGAGGTTGGCCAGGGCACTTTGGAGCATCATGTTGGCGCTCAAAAAGCTTTTGGATTTTGGAGCATTTCGGATTTCCGTATTAGGGATGCTCAACCTGTACTGTGATTTCATGGAAAATTGCCTCTTGAGTTTCTGAACAGCTGAATACATGGCCATACCACATCTTCTGCCTACTCAGTTCCTAAGGCAAGACATATGTCTAACCACGGAAAGCTAATTAGCCATCGCAGTGTTATATGCCAACAAGCATTTGTGACTGTGTTACAGAAGAGAGTTTTTGCTTGGATGTTAATGGGGTTTTTCCCCACTTTCAATGGCCATATGTGTCGCGTTGGCAGTTATAATGCAGTGAGAGGAAATCATAGGCTCATATATATATATATATATATATATATATATATATATATATATATATATATATATATATATATATATTCATTCATTCATTCATTCATTCATTCAGGATCGTTACTAACTCAATGTTGAAGCACTTCAACAAAAGAATTCCACAGCAGAATATTCAGCAGCAAAGACGTTTCATTTAACAGAAGGCAACAAGGCAAGTGTTCGTTCTTCCCATGCCAAGTTTAAATTGCCCTTTTCTGCGCCTCATTATCGAATCAGTCTAGTCAAAATGTTGGCTAATTATATTATCAAGCTGTAAAACACTGGAGTTTATTTTTGGCATCAGGATAAAGCTGAAACGCATTGTGTCTGCAATGCTTCTTTTTTTTAATCGCAAACCGATTCTAAAAGACAACATGCACATTTAAGATCTCTCAACTCAGTGTATTAAACCAGATCAGCAGCTCGAAAGCACAAGGCTAAGTCTAACCCTGTAGGGAATACCAGCTGCCCTCTCCCCCAAAGGAAAGCGATCCATGTGGAGGAAGCAACCAACCACTGTTGGAGGGGGCTTGCTGGTGGATGATGTTCTTTCCTGAAATATTTATATTCTGCTGCACATTCCATTTCATCAAGGTTTAGTCCAGACAAGATGGAGGAGCTCCTGGTCATGGGATTCTCAGAGCAGGCCCCAGCACCTCCTGCCTAACCCTTTTTAAACTGAAGATGCTGGGATAGAAACTGGTACCTTCTCAGTGATTTGCCCACCAAACTACAGCCCCAGTTTGGGGGGTAGGGGTTGCACTAGTGTTGTGATATTGCATGCTGAGGCAAACATCAGAGAGAGAGAGAGAGAGAGAGAGAGAGAGAGAGAGAGAGAGAGAGAGAGAGAGAGAGAGAGCTGGACTGTGAACGTAACATCTCGAATGAAGGGTTCTATGAAATTTTAGAACATTATATTGTAAAAACCCTTTGGGGTTTAGAACAGCCTGCCCATGTACACCGCCTTGAATAAAGTCGGAGGAGAAATCCAATTACCAGAAAGGCGGTATATAAATACTGTATATTATATGTATATATATTACCTGGTTTGGTGGGTTTTTAATGGATTTTAGGCAGCTGACCCTGAGTGCCAGCTTTCTTTCTTTCTTTCTTTCTTTCTTTCTTTCTTTCTTTCTTTCTTTCTTTCTTTCTTTCTTTCTTTCTTTCTTTCTTTCTTTTGATCATTCAGTGAGAAGAGCCTGCTAGCTGTGTGTGTGTGTGGGGGGGGGGGTTAAATGTGATAATGAGCATTTTGAATTGGATTTGGAAACAAGTTGACTTTGCGGCAAGGAACATCTCTGGTAGATGTTCGCTGCAAAGAGCCTAACGAGAATGGCATCATGATTCATAAACTGGTGGAAATTCTGCAAGCAAATGCGCCCTGAAAGAGAGACATTTCAAGTTGAGCTACTTATAAAGAGCTTAGCCCTTGAAAGCCCCTATGAGCTCTTTAATCCTTATTTTCTGGTGTTTATGATAGCAGCCTACATCTTTGAGGATTTCCCCCTCATATAGGCAGCAGAAAGGGTTCTTTTTCAGAGAAATGATCATTAAGTGCAGTGCACTTATCAACATAATGCTAATGGATGATGCAAAATCTGCCTTCCACAGAGTGGGACCATCACTAGTTCCTGCCTTCATTCCACTGGTCTGCTCTCTGGTGCATCCCTGCCCGCTATGCCTTCCCTTCGTCCCTCTCTTTTCCTAGGCTTTCCGGTCTTCCCTTTCCCCTCTTAAGGTCAGAGCAGCTCATCAATGAACAAATAGATAGAGACTCCACCTTGCCCCTCTCTGACATCAGCTGGGCAGTGGAGCCAGACACTTCCGGAGGTTTCACGACTGCAAACCACCGCCACCATCACCAGCAAACCCTTTTGTACATTACAATAGAGAATATTCCCTGTTCCACTCTGCTCACCTCTTGTATTGTGTTCGGATTCCCATTCTGGAAAAGCTCCAGGCATTCTGCCATTATTTCCCCCCAACAATTTCCTGTTGTGTGCAGCAACATAAATGTTACAAATCTACACTGCTGCCATCAGCATTCTTCGAAGTCTGCGACCAAAAGGATTACTTCATTTCCCTGGTTTCCTAAGCAACCCCCCTTCCCTTCTTTCTTTCTTTCTTTCTTTCTTTCTTTCTTTCTTTCTTTCTTTCTTTCTTTCTTTCTTTCTTTCTTTCTTTCCCTAATACCAATGAGTAAAAAGAAAAAAGGCCTCAAAGTGTCTCTGTAAAGCTTCAGAGACAGAACAAGCCCTCAATTAGACCTGGCATTTATTAGTCTGTCTCTCACAAAGGAGTTGAATTTAAATAACGTGTGTGCCCAACATCTGTTTCTCCACTAATATATACAGTACATGGGGGGGAGGGGACATGTTTGAGAAGGGTAATTAAAATTCAATACCATATAGCCTAAGTGATCAGTTATAAATCTTGCATAAACTGAGACACTGTAAATATATCCTTGGGGTACCTTTGCTAACTTTTATTGGCTCAGTTTGGGTGATTACCTAGGAGCAACATGTCTAAACTAAATTTCCCTTTCCGCTGGCATGCCACAGAATATTTATTACATCCATCCTTTACATTATTTCTCCAGTATACTACAGGCAGATTATAGCTTTCTGCACAAGTAATACCTTCAGGGCCACAAAAAAATGGAAAATACACACTGCTGAGACAATGTGTTGTTGTGACTAAGGCCCGCAAAGGCCCTGGTCAATGCCAAAGAGTCATGCACGTTCTCCTCCCATTCCCTTATGCCTCAATAGGGAAGGCAGGAATGTACGAACACCCAGGTTTTCTTTCTCCCTGGTGGCTGCCTCAGGTTACTCCGCCCCCAGGATCCCAGCGCTCAGCTGTACCTTCTCCTCCTCGCCATCTTTTCCCCACCCTCCACAGAAAGTGTAGGAGAATCCAGTTACCTCTTGCAAAAGGCACACACCTCCCTGTGAGATTTCCTGTCCTTCAAGCCGTGGAGCCATCACCATAGCAACAGGGCCCATCACCAAGCAGTGGAGTCCCATCATCACCATAGCAATGGGGCCTCAACACTGCGCCACACTTGTGGGGGGCCAGCTCCTCCCTCCCCCCCCCCGGTGCTCCAAGGACTGTGGCAATGCAGATGAGTTGAGCAAGAAGCCATCCCCACAAGAGTGCAGACTAGTGCAATTCCGAACATTTCTCTAATGACGGGTTTTGCTTTGCTTTGTTTTTTTGCTGTTACTGTCTATCTATCCTTTTGTTCTTTTTCCTTTCCTTACCATGAACCACTTTGAGCATCCTGGAAAGGTGGGAGATACATTTTAAATATATGTAATTAAATTATGGGGAATTTCAACTGTATTTCAGACGCTGAAGAAACCAGTGATTCACTCGCAGGGTGACCAAAGGGCTCCAGCACCTTGAATAGCGACACGGCACAACGTCACTTTTTTTTTACTTCTCTGTGGCAAGTTGTGCTTATGCTTGTTCTGTTCCCTGCCCTTGCAGTGAGGGTTACTACTTCCAGAGCTCCATTCGGAGAAAAACTGCTGGGGAGAGGTCATTTTGGGGGGAGCATGAGGGAGGAAGGTGATGAACTCATGCTTCCCTCTCCTCTCCCAGCCCTAATCCACAGCCATATTTTTCTGGTGAGGTGTACTTCCAGTCTTAAAAACCCACTGAACATAAGAAGAGCCCTGCTGGATCAGGCCAAAGGCCCATCTAGTCCGGCTTCCTATATCTCACAGTGGCCCACCATATAAGACAACAAAATACCTGTATCCTGTTGTCACTCCCTTGCATCTGGCTACTTCTAAAACCAGGAGGTTAGATATAGTTATCATGGCTTGCAACCTGTGATGGACTTTTCCTCCATAAATCTGTCCAATCCCCTTTTAAAGACATCCAGGCCACGTGCAATCACCACATCCTGTGGCAAAGAGTTCCACAGATTAATAATAATAATAATAATAATAATAATAATAATAATAATAATAATAATAATAATAATAATAATAATAAAATTTATACTCTATACGTGTGTCTACCTAGTTTGGCTCTAAATTAGCAGGAGTCCGGTTCTCCTTTACACCTGCTCCCCCTGCGAATCAATCCTGTGTGGGGTTCCCCACCCTCTCCATCAGATGCTAAAGAAGTCAGGATTAGGTTTCAGTATTACAAGCACTTTAGATATATTCTCATTATAATCATCAGCTCATCTCCATTTTCCGTAGCACTCTGGGATCAGAGCTCATAAACCTTCCATTCAAGGGCTTTACGAGAAGTAACGCTTCTCTTAAATTACAGAAAATAGTTGTACTTCAGAGCTAATTGTGTTAGCTTTTCATTTGTAAGGCTTGTAATGCTCAGTGAATGTTAACACACTGAGGTTGTCTGCACTGCTGGTGAGGAAATGAAGTGAACCACATCCACATCCATCACGTCAGCCACAGAAATCAATTTCAGTGAAAACGACCATAGTCTCCCTTGTCTAAGCCAGGCTTGTAAGTAGCCATTCACCTGTGGTGAGTAAAAATTGCCTCTAGGCACTAAAACATTATTATTTTCTAATTTTTAGGCTTTCTAATTTTTAAGCCACTATTTCCTAACATGGTTATCGGCGCAATCCTATACTAACTTCAGCCGGCGGAACGAGAGTTTCGCCAGCCGAAGACATCGTGAAAGTACCATAAAGCACTTTTGCGACTACTCGAGAGCAGGGAAGGCCGGCCTGCCCTGCTTTGCCACCTGGACCGTCCTTCGCCCACCGCCAGACCCAGGTAAGGATCCAGCGGAGGGGGGGCGGTTCGGGAGCAAATGGCGGGGGCAATAGGCCCAGCCGATAGGGGAGGAGGAGGGGATCGGCCTCGGCCGAATCCTGACCCCCGCTGATTGGCTGAGCCATTACACGGCCTCCTCCGACTTCCGACAGGAAAATAGCTGGCGTAAATCCGAGGAGGCCAATCGGCCCCAGCCGCAGTTACACCCGGGGAAGGGGACAAGTGTCCCCTTCCCCGAGTAGACTTTCCTCTGCGGGCTGCCTGCCCATGGTGAAGCTCAGGAACCTCAGGATCCGACGGGCAGTCCTCGACCGCCTGGCGAATCTTTATGTTAGGATTGGGCTATAAGCGTAGGTGATCAGGTAAATCAAACTTTGTGTAGGGAGCATATTTTATGGAATTATTTGCATAGCTGATCTAAATTATTTATAATAAGCATTAGCATCTTGTCCATATTAGCATTAGCATCTTGTCCGTATAGACCCATTTTAGGACCTGGAATATTTATTTAGATAACAGAAACAAAAACAAATGTAAAAAAATCAAACATTACTAATTTAGCAGCCCAATCCTATCCCTCACCATCTTCTGCCATGCAGCTGTGCCAACAGAGCATATGCTGTATGCAATGGTGAGGGGGTGTGTGCAATCAGACAGCCATTTAGAGGTAAGTAAAAATAACTTCTACTTACCTCCTTGTAGGCTACCTAATTGGCAGTGGGTCTCCTTGGACCTGCATCAGCTATTTTGCTGGTGTACGTCTGAGGAGACGAAGGGGGCAGGATAGGTTAGAGCAGGCCCGTGCACAACGGCAGGGAGAGGAGCGCCCACCGACAAAGGTGAGTCAGCAGGGTGGGTGTCATGAGGGGGGAGTGCATAATGGGGTGGAATGGGGGAGGGCGGTAGGCGTGTCAGAGGTGGGAGAGAATGGCACCCTGGCATGGGCGACTTGCTCTGGATGTTATCCCCTCCGGTAGCAGCCGACATGCCCCCTTTGTCCCCTTGGACTTGCACCAGCTAAAGAGCTGGTGCAGGTCCGTGGAGACCCATTGGCAACCAAGAGGCTTACGGAGGGGTAAGGAAAAATATTTTCCCTTTCCCCTCCCAATCCTCCCTATCTGCCCCCCCCCCAACATGCAACACAGCCCATTTTGGTGCGTCTGCATGCTATGGAGGGGAAAATCATAGGATTGGGCTCACAATCTAAAAAGAAACATGACACACCAGCAACAACCACTGGGAGGATCACTATGTTGAGATGAATAGAATAGGGACAATAGCTCTCCCCCGGCAAAAGATAAGGGAGCCAGCAGTTTTAAAAGGCCTGTTTGCCCAGTTAGCGGTATATCATGTCTACTCTGGTTTGACCCTAGAGACAGTGTTGTGCCTAAGGCAACCCAGGGCGGCCTCCCATGTGCTGTTCCCCCTTATCTGATGATGCGCCAGCCTTTGCTCCTCCCATGACCAATCCACGCCTTGGACTGGAAAAGAGGGGGGATGGAAAGGAAGTGTGGAGAGTGGTGGGCTGGAACATCAGAGAAATTCTAGCCTACCACTCTCCTCTCCTCCATACTCCCTCTTCTGCTCCATCCACCTCTTCCTTTTCCAATCAAGGAAGTGGAAGGAGGAGTGGTGGAGGCAAATGGGCAGGTGGAGAGAGGTGCCCTCGCCAATCTACTGCCTGAGGCGACTGCCTCAATTTGCCTCCTGGATGTGCCGGACGTAAGACCACCAAGGAAATGCACCACGGAGGCAAGATTGGAATTAAGAAGTTTCTGATGATCAGTCCAGTCTTTTAACCTTTGAGGCTGGCAGACCAGTTCACTTAAGGAGTACGAATTTGATTATTCTTGAACTAATAGAAGACATGTGAACCTCCAGGACGTGGGAATCCAAGAGATGTATTTCTCCCTATTCTCTGACTTCATGTCAAAAGAACCGTGATGATAGAACACTGCATAATTTTTCCTTTTCTGTTTTTTTCAAACCAAGCTGTTCCCATGTAATTCCGTGTGTGGGTGTGTGCATGTGTTTATATACTGTAGTTTGTTCCAGAATAGAAAAGTTTGTTAAGCAATATGGCCCTAGCAATTGGGAAAAAAAAAGAGTAACACATAAGTGGTTGCCAATGAAAACAGCACAGCATGCCAAAAGAGGAATATGCGCACAGAATGATTCCCACCACAACAGATCACATTGCTTTGTGCAAAATCACTGTACATTTGGGGCATTATCAAAGCAAACCAAGACTCCTTATTTACAACGAACAATAAAACACTCATCATGTTGACAGGCAGGGTTTGTGGAGAAGGGTTTTTTTAAGCGACAAGTACACCAAGACTCTTCTTCCGACATCCCCCGGTGGCATCTCTGACTACGGAGGTTTCCAGGTTTCCCACTCACTTCCAACAATGTTCCCAAGCGCACTCTCTTATTTACAGGACAAAGAAGGGGTGGAGCAACTTGAAGTGCCGCCCCACACTGATGCTGTGGCTGTTTTCCTCTGCCGCAGCACTCTAGAAAAGAAAAAAAGCTCCTTGCCCCGTGCTTCTCTTCTCATGCAGTTTTGCCAAACCCAGAAGTGCGAGACTTCCGATTATATTTAAAGGGACGGCGTGAACGAAGGAGCTCCATTCGTGCTTAAATAAAGCAGCCAGAAGTCCTGCACTTCTGGCTTTAAGGAAACTGTGAGAGGAGCATAATAAGGAGGGGAATGATCTGCTTCTCACTTGGCATCAGCAGCAGGCTGGGGAGAAGCAACGGCAGCAGACTTGGAGTGAAACCAACCAAATCCACCGCCCCCTCGAACCCCTCGCAATCCACCACGGATGCAACCCGCTTCACCTCAGCTCATGGTTGGGCCAGCCATGGGAGAAAGCAGAGGGATTCACTCGGGGACATCTGAGATGGGGGAACCTATACCCTCTCCTTGTAGCCCCAGACAGTGAGCATAATCATTTCAGTCCTGTACACGTATACCCCATACTGGTTCTCTGTCTTGGTCATGTTGGGAATTCCCCTCCCTCTTTCTTTGTTTCAGAAAGTTGAGAAGAGTCATTGACATAGATAGATTGACATATCAGCCCCTGCTAATTTATGGAGGAAAAGTCCATCACAGCTTACAAGCCATGATGGGGATAAGCAACCTTGGAGGAGTAGGTTTTCTCTGTGCCAGGTGCAAGGGAGTGGCAACAGGATACAGGTATCTTGTTGTCTTGTGTGCTCCCTGAGGGATCTGGTGGGGCCGCCACTGTGAGATGCAGGAAACTGGACTAGATGGTCCTTTGGCCTGATCCAGCAGGGCTCTTCTGATGTTCTTATGACAAGGAGGCGCCTTTTGAACTGGTGGCTCTCTTATATTTAGCAGGGAGAGAGCAACTGTCCCTATTCATTCCAGCATAGAATCCCTCCCAGTGTGTCCCTTGTGCTACTTTTTAGATTGTGAGTCCCTCTGGGACAGGGAACCATCCTTCTCCTTCCTTTTGCTACTGCTTTGAGACTGTTTTTCTTGAGAAGCACTGTACAAATATTCTAAATAATAAAACTAACAGCTCAATTCCACCGCTGGCAGAACGTGAGTTCTGCTAGCGGCGACTTTACAGGTAAAGCGCCTGTAAAGCATGCTCTGGTAGTGCGTCAAGTAATGCGCTGCCTGAGCACTGGTGGGAAGGCTGGAGCCTTCCTGCACATGTCAGGGGATTGTTGGCCACCCGCTGGAGCAGGCAAGCCAGCAGGGGAGGCAGGAACCAGGGCAGGGAGGGATGAAACTGGGTAAGGAGGGGCAGAACGGGGGCGAGGAGGCTGCGATATGTTGTGGACCCAGCAGTGATGGTGTGCATCGGATCCTATCCCTTCCATGGGCAGCCTCCAAGCCCCCTTTCCTCGGACTTGCACAAGTGAAATCGCTGGTGCATGTCCGAGGAGACCCATTGCGGAGCAGGAGGATTACGGAGGTGTAAGTGAATTAAAATCCCCTTTTCCCTACAAAGCCTCTTGATTCCCCCCCCCGCACTGGATACAACAATATACCCATTTTTGGCGGGCTGCACCAGTGGGGAGGGGGAGGATAGGCTCTTAGACTGTAAGAATAATAAATATTTTCTCCCTAGAGCTGAAATGAATTTGCTCCCCAACCTTCTATTCAGAATTCCTCTCAGAAGGATCTTGAAACATCCTCCCTAAAACCATCCTGATTGCTATTTGAAAGCAGGCACCTTGTGCCAATAAACTGCACTAAACATTTTGTTATGACCTCGAGGGTGGGCATTAAAATGGAAATGCTGTGTGAACAAAAGAATTAATGCCTTTTTGTCAGGAAAACTATCTGTCTTTGTTTAGAAAGGAGACAAATCTTGTTTTGTTTTTGGCATATTTACTCTCTTCTCCTCCTAATGGATCAAGCTTAAACGTTCAACATCTTCAGCACTGCAAGAGTGATTAAATAATAGACTTATTAGAAAGCCTTTTTCTTTGGGCTGCTTGGCCAGTTCCTGCCAACCTAGCAGTTCCAAAGCATGTTAATGCGAGTAGATAAATAGGTACCGCTTGCGGGAAGGTAAACAGTGCTCCGTGTTCCAGCCGCATGCTACGCGCTGCGGCAAGGAGAGTCATGCCGGCCACATGACCACGGAGGCGTCTTCGGACAACTCTGGCTCTTCGGCTTTGAAATGGGGATGAGCACCACACCCTAGAGTCGGACACGACTGGACTTAATTGTTAGGGGTCACCTTTACCTTTACCTTAGACATGATGTAGGAATGCCAGGACTAGAACGACCAACTTCTTTTTCCTTCCTCAACTGTGGGTGGTATAGTAGTGTGCCAGGAACTCTTAGAAATGAGAGTAGGTAAGCAGGATGGTCTTGGTTCTTTCGCTGTAGATGGCCACACAGAGACCGCTATCTACTCCTTTGAGAATCTTCCCTGCCCCTTCACCCTAATACAGACCCTGGAGTGGACCGCTAGTCTGTAACCAGCTCAGGGCACTCCAAATACTGGCCTGGACCAATCCTATACACAAGAGGCTACCAATTTAGATGGGGCCCATGGCAGGGACAAAACCATTTCCCTTTCCCCCTGCACAATGGGCCCAATCCAAATCTCCCCCCCTGCATTATTAATTTGCATTAATTAATTAATCTATCCACTATTAATCACAGAAGGAAGACTTCATAAAGTCTGCTTCTAAATCCCATTATTTCAGTGGAAGACAGTCTTAAAGTGATTTCACATTTGGGTTGTGACCTGTGATAGGAATACAGGAAACAGCAACAGTGTTCCAGCATTCAAGGACCAATCAAGTTGAGATTGCTTACCTCATCCACGTTTTCAAAGGCATTGATGATGTCATAAGGTAAACATGATAAGAGGTCTATCACAAACCACGTTTTCAGGTAGTTCATCCGGATGAGTTTGGGGTCGGATATGACTTCTCCACCAGGTCCCACAAAGGTTGTATGAAAATTCAACACAATGTCCACCAGAAAAATAACATCTACCACACTATCCAGGACCAGCCATGCAATGTTGTTTTGTTTTGTTTTGAAGGACACGTTGTAAGGGACCATAATGGCCGTGTAGAAGGTAAGAATTAAGATGACCCAGTCCCAGGTGGTCTTAAATGCACAGTAGTGTAAAATGATATGCGGTGGTGTCTTCGGGGCTTCTTGCTTGTATTGTGGAAGAATATCAGAGCCCAGCTGGAGAACCTTAAATAAAAGATATGCAGATAAGCTTTGGCAACGGATTATGTAGTGACAGGTGAACTCCACCACCTGACCCAATTCGGAATGAGTTCAAGTAACAATTTAATTTCAAAATAGATATAGTATTGAGTCCATTCCTAACTTTGAATCCTGTCATTCTTCCAAAAATGCAATAGGGCCTGGAGATCTCCCCGCCCTAACCCTGCCAACTGCAGCCTCCATGAGCCCCCAACCCTGTCATCTCCTTCACTTTCCCAAACTTTCTGGTGACAAAAAGGCACAATGTGAGCACTTCTGTTAGGGCTTAGACACAGCCATTAGCATACGGAGTAGCATCTATGATCACTCAAGAATAATGGAAACTACATGTCCCAAGGTTCCTTGCACTCATAGGTGCTTCGATGACATGATCAGGGTCGAAGGACCGTCCCCTCTTGTATTAATCTGCCCACATTCTGCATTCATCATCTAAGGTCTTGCTTCACATCCCACAGCCATCCAAGGTACAGCTGTTGGGAACACAGGGCAGAGTCTTCTCAGTGGCAGCCCCCCCCCATCTGTGACAGTCTTTCCCGAGGAGGCCCAATTGGCTCAGACACTGCCCACTTTTAAGCAGGCAGCAAAAATGTGTTTGTTCCATTTGGCTTTTCACTTGAGTTCTTTTAGTTCTTTTGTTCCTCTGTATGTTCATTGTGTATTTTGTTGTTGGCTGCTCTGTTATATTATTTTGATTATTGATTTTAAAAGTTGATTTTAATACTGTTTTATTAAAATGTTGTAAGCTGCTTTAATGGTCCTGTAATGGGATCGAAAGGCAGCTAAGTGATGTTTGAAATAAACAAACTAGAAACCAGCAGCTCCAGATTTTACACCTAACCTGTGGCTTATATCTTAGACGTGGCTGATGGTTCTACTTCCTGCTATGCTTCTCTTCAGCTAATTTAATTTTGGGGAGACAGGACCGTGTCTGAGACTTACTTCAGCTAATCGCGAGTGTTTATGAACCACCTCAGCTTTGTTCATAGGAGTCAGCTGCTGTAGAACGCTCCGGCTGTTTGTCAAAGCTCGCGTCAACCGCGCAAACTTTGTCCAGCCTGTGAAAAGGAAGAAAAAGCGTTGTCAGTTGCATGGATCATTATGAGTGACAGTCATTCATCACTTAGCCAGTCATTAATTTATTTTTATAGTTCCAGCGAACGCATCCAATTGTTGTTCGTGCAATTTGTAATGTAAGATCGCGTATAATACTGAAAAATAGAGATCGAGGTCCCAGTAAAACAACCTGCGTTAGACAACAGGCCATATTAGCATGTACAAAATATTTCCAAACCTTTTTAGCAGCTATGACAGATGTAGCCAACCTCTGTGTGCCATTCCCAGATGACTCCCATCAAGAAGGAGTCTCATTTTTTTTATTTTCAATGACAGATTCAGTAGTTAATTTTTCCGTACAGAGCCCATTCTCACCTTGTAGAGGTGGAAGGCAGGACCAGCAGATTCCCTCCACAGGTTGGAAGATGTCTTTAAATAGCTTTCTGAAGATACCCACACTCCAATCTTTAGGGATGGGGTTTTATGAGAAACAACCATTGAACCCTCCTCTTCACTGTCTTTCCTTTCCATGCAAATGGGAACGTGATAAACTATGTCAAGGTCATTATCTAAGGGTGCTTTGGTCTGCAACCTGATCACCCACAAATTACGTGTTCAGCAGGGCCAGTCCCACTTCCAGTCTTAGCTAGTCCAGTTGGACTAGCAGAATTAATGCAGCATATTACAGCAAAACAGCAGAAGTAGCTGTAAACTCCCACCATAGGAAGTACCTTTTTGATCAGGTATTGCCACCATCGCTAATCCCATTGACACCTGGAAGAACATTTGGCAGGGAAAAAGCAGCCAGTAAAACTGCGAAAATTCAAGGGCCGGCTCACCACTGGTAATGTCAACTTGGACTTTGCAACTCAACGATCAGCCAACACCTGCGGACCCCAGGACCATGCAGATTGGGATTCACCTCCCACTTTTTTTAGAAGCAAGTATATCCCACTCCCAATAATTTTTGTGAACATCCCCTGAAATTCCTACTGATATTCTAGTTGATAGTTCAGATCATGAGCTTCTTCTTGCAAAATTCAGGCTTAAATTGAAGAATGTAGGGAACACCACTAGACCAGTCAGATATGACCTAAACCATATCCCTTATGAGTATACAGTGGAGGTGAAGAATAGGTTTAGGGCATTAGACCTGGTAGACAGAGTGCCTGAAGAACTATGGACGGAAGTTCGTAACATTGTACAGGAGGCAGCAACTAAAACCATCCCAAAGAAAAAGAAATGCAAGAAAGCAAAGTGGCTGTCAGATGAGGCTTTACAAATAGCTGTGGAAAGAAGGAATGCGAAAAGCAAAGGTGAAAGGGAAAGATATAAACAACTGAATGCAGATTTCCAGAGAATAGCAAGGAGAGATAAGAAGGCCTTCTTAAATGAACAATGCAAGGAAATCGAGGAAAACAACAGAATGGGGAGGACTAGAGATCTCTTCAAGAAAATTGGAGATATCAAGGGAACATTTTGTGCAAAGATGGGCATGATAAAGGATAAAAAAGGCAGAGACCTGACAGAAGCAGAAGAGATTAAGAAGAGATGGCAAGAATACACAGAAGAACTATACAAGAAAGATCTTAATGTTCCTGATGACCACGCTGGTGTGGTCACTGACCCAGAGCCGGACATCCTAGAGAGCGAAGTCAAGTGGGCCTTAGATAGCATTACTAACAACAAAGCTAGCGGAGATGATAATATCCCAGCTGAGCTACTTAAAATCCTAAATGATGATGCTGTGAAAGTGCTGCACTCAATATGCCAACAAATTTGGAAAACTCAGCAGTGGCCAAAGGATTGGAAAAGGTCAGTTTACGTTCCAATTCCAAAGAAGGGCAGTGCCAAAGAGTGTTCAAACTATCGCACAATTGCACTCATTTCACATGCTAGCAAGGTTATGCTCAAAATTCTACAAGCTAGGCTTCAGCAGTACGTGGACCGAGAACTACCGGATGTACAAGCTGGGTTTCGAAGAGGCAGAGGAACTAGAGATCAAATTGCCAACATGCGCTGGATCATGGAGAAAGCACGAGAGTTCCAAAAAAACACCTACTTCTGCTTCATTGACTACGCAAAAGCCTTTGATTGTGTGGATCACAACAAACTGTGGCAAGTTTTTAAAGAGATGGGGATACCAGACCACCTTACCTGTCTCCTGAGAAACCTGTATGCGGGTCAAGAAGCAACAGTTCGAACCGGCCATGGAACAACTGATTGGTTCAAAATTGGGAAGGGAGTACGGCAAGGCTGTATATTGTCACCCTGCCTATTTAACTTATATGCAGAGTACATTATGAGAAATGCAGGGCTGAATGAATCGCAAGCCGGAATCAAGATTGCCGGGAGAAACATCAACAACCTCAGATATGCAGACGATACCACTCTAATGGCAGAAAGTGAAGAAGAACTAAAGAGCCTCTTGATGAGAGTGAAAGAGGAGAGTGCAAAAGTTGGCTTGAAACTCAACATTAATAAAACTAAGATCATGGCATCTGGTCCCATCAATTCCTGGCAAATAGAAGGGGCAGAAATGGAAGCAGTAACAGATTTTACTTTTTTGGGTTCCAAGATCACTGCAGACGGAGACAGCAGCCATGAAATTAAAAGACGCTTACTCCTTGGAAGGAAAGCTATGGCAAATTTAGATAGCATAATAAAAAGCAAAGATATCACCATACCAACAAAAGTTCGTATAGTCAGGGCGATGGTGTTCCCAGTAGCAATGTATGGTTGCGAGAGCTGGACCATAAGGAAGGCTGAGCGCCGAAGAATAGATGCTTTTGAACTGTGGTGCTGGAGAAGACTCCTGAGAGTCCCTTGGACTGCTAGGAGATCAAATCAGTCAATCCTAAATGAAGTCAACCCTGACTGTTCCCTGGAAGGACAGGTACTAAGGCTGAAACTCAAATATTTTGGCCACCTAATGCGAAGAGAGGACTCTCTGGAGAAGACTCTGATGCTGGGAAAGACTGAAGGCAAAAGGAGAAGGGGAAGGCCAAGGATGAGATGGTTAGACAGCATCACCGATGCAACGAACATGAAAATGAGCGAACTCAGGAAGATAGTGGAGGATAGGAAGGCCTGGCGGGATATGGTTCATGGGATCACGAAGGGTCGGACACGACTTAACGACTGAACAACAACAACAACAACAACATTCTAGTTGAGACAATTTCCTTATTTACTTCAGATTTTGATTTAGGCAAAATTTGAACATGCACACACCCCTGCAATTTTTGCTAATTTCATTGATTTTTGTTTTGTTTTGTTTTGTTTTCCCTTCAAGTCTTGCCTAGGGGGAGGGGAGGGACCTGCCACCATGTGCACTTTCAGTGAGGTTCAGTAGCAACTCTGCTCTGTCTCCCTGAGCAGCTTGCATCCCAGCACCTATACAGTTTCTTACACTCATTTACAAGGGGTTGGAAAGATGGCTTAGACACCGGAGAAGGGCAATCATTCCTGGGTTACCAGTCCACGATAAAATCAGGAACCTGCAGCGCTGTGCAGAGCTGCCAGGCATGGCAAGCCACCAGGGCTAAACGTTGGCATCTCTCCCTGGGCAGTGACAGATTCCCAGGCAAGGGAGTGGTGGTTCTGCTGCCTATCCAAGCTGGCCACTGCCTCTCTCCAACAGGAACTGCTGCAAAGAAAAGCATCTTATTCTGGTGGGGATTTTGCCTGAGCAACAGTTGTCTTTCCTGGCTCTGCCTTTGTCGGATGCTTGGCTCGCTCCCTGGTTTTCTCTTTCTGCTCCCACTCCTGGCTGGTCCCTTCAGCTCTGACCCTGGCATAACTCCCGTCGTCTTCCACCAGACAGCTGCTGCCATTTCAGCCCTGACAGGACCTGAAAAATAACTCATAGAGTGCTAGTTGTAGTAGGCCATGTGCCTGACATCTTAAATATTTAGAGAACAGATCCTAGGAGGAGGAGGAGCTCCATCCATCTTCCTTGGCAAGCAGATGGTAGCTGGATGTGGGCCAAAGTAGCAAACATGCTTTTTCTTATGGTTTTAAATCCTACCACCATGCTGCCCTGTAGGATGGAGACAACGTAAAGTGTGAACACTTGAGGCTACAGAGGGGGGTATGCATATTGGAGCAGCTAGACAACTGAAACCAAGCTGGCTCCTTCTCCAGACTGGAGAGAAGTACATAAAGAACTAGTAGCAAAGGGTGCTCCGGCCACTGTTGGTGCAGCAAACATGCCAGGTCAACATCCGGGACAACAGTCCAACTCAATGCTATATTTGGGGCCTCTAAAGAAGTGGAGCCCGAAATGGACAGTCCAAAACTCTTTCCAGGGCTGGTCTGTCCATGAGGCCAACGGAGGCAGCCTGGTCGGGAGCACCTATCTCCAATCGCCTACTTGTCTTACTATTCCCAGTCCCAGTCCCAGTCCCAGTCCCAGTCCCTAGACTGGAAAGAAAGAAAGAAAGAAAGAAAGAAAGAAAGAAAGAAAGAAAGAAAGAAAGAAAGAAAGAAAGAAAGAAAGAGGGGATGGAGCAGAAGAGGACGTATGGAGGAGAGTGGTGGGCTAGACTGTCAGGGACGCTCTAGCCCACCATTCTCCTTTCCATCACACTTCTGTTCCATCCCCCTCTTTCTTTTCCAGTCCAGGGAGGAGCAGAGGCTGGCACACCAGCAAAGGGGCAGCATTTGGCAGGCTCAGGCACCAGGCGGTCTTGGGCTTGCCCTGCCCCTTTCAACAAACTAAGCTACTGAGAGTACAATGCCAGGAAGATTGCCAACAATGCCCGCAAATCGCTCCAGCACAAGATCTGCCTGCTCTCTGTGACTCCTTCATTTGTCTGAATTATCTTCGTTTAGTCAGCTATTTTGAATTTCTGACGGCAGATGGTCAGTCAGTCAAGATTTATTCCCAGAAGTTGAGGTCATTAATCTGCATACTGATCAGATTAAAGCATTTTTCCCCTCATCTTTCCACTAGAAATGATAGAGCATGCTTTCTGTTGACCCCTCTCCCAGGTCTTTCAATGCTTACTGAATACAGAATCACTTAAATGTTTTAAAAAAGGTTTTTTTAAAAAAAGGCTTTTGCTTTCATGCCTTGTTTGTGACTTCCTGGAGACATGATCTCATTAGTTTTCGTAAAAAAATCAGGGTGCTGGTGTAGACAGGCCTCCGGTGGGCCCTGGGAAGGCTCTTCTTATGTTCTTATGGCATCATATCTCTGACCAGAGAAGTAATTAATGAACGAATATATACATTAGCATCTGGTCAATGGAGAGGCATTGTTTTTTCTATGGATTACATTGGGTTTTTTGAAAACCTGCATTTCTGTGCTGGTAAATTGCTACCCAGCCCATAGCTGAGAACCATGGAGGCCCTGCTGGGGTGAATTGTTAGCAAAAGATCATCCACACACACACACACACACACACACACGCACGCACGCACGCACACACACACACACACACACACACACACACACACACACACACACACACCCTGCCCAACATTATCTGTACAGCAGCCATTGTCCAGGCAAGAGACAACAGGTCAGGGCTGGTACTTAATATTTTGTCTTGCATAGCATATGCAAAGAAACCCCCCTCTTTCAGGATGCAGCATGCATCAAATGAACGTCTTGGAAGGCCTTTCTTCAAATGTTTCTGTCAGAAAGAATTGCTAGGAAGGATAAAACGAGCCTGGGGATTTGAACTGGCATTTCATCATGACATTGACTGTGGTCCATCGGAATGGCCGCATCCTTCCAATTTCGATAGCAAATAAAATTTAGGACAGTTTACAAACTTTCTTCTTTCTTCTTTCATGGAATTCTGGTCACTGAGGAGAAATGCTTCTGCATTTCCCATGAGCCCCCTGTGCATTACAAAGGATTCTCAGGCGTGTTCCAGCGAGGGCACAAGGCCAATTCACATGGAGCGCTGGCAAGGCCCGCTAGCCTCATTGTTGACCCCACCATGAACTAAGAATGCTCCCTGGAACACAGCCAACCTTAGCCGCCTCTGAATTCAGTCACAGGCGGCGGGGGGGGAGCAGAAGTTCAGGGACGCTTGTCTGATGTCACTGATCTTCACACGGAGGAAACCCCCATTAAGCTTCCAAGGAACTTATTCCCCTGCAGTTCCCCTGCAGAAGTAAGTGGCTGTGGACACGAATCGTAGGGTTAGTGCAAAAGAGGCGCAGTATGTGCCGTAGAGCAGGGGTTCCCCACCTGTTTATTTATTTAATTTATTTAAAGAATTTATACCCCGCCTTTCTCCCAGCAAGGGCACTCAAGGCGGCTTACAATAAAACATTACAATACGTATATACATTAAAATAATTAAAAACAAATAATTAAAACAATTAAAACAAGCAACCCCAGTGGGTCACCTATATTTACATTTGTTAAAAGCCATTTGTTAAAAAATGTTGTACTAGTACCACCAGTGGTACTTCGGCCGACTGCTGGTGGTACTCAGACCGCTAGACCAATGGAATCCCGCTCCGATGCAGAGCTTTTGGTGGCGCGTTTTTGCTTCAAAGAAGCTCCTGCCTTTGGCCGAGCCTCTCAGGAACTCTGAGAAGGCCCCCGCGCACCTGATCAGAGCCTTCTCCCAGCATTTTCTGGCCTCTGAAAACCTGAACACTCAGAAGTAACTGGTGATGATGTCATTGCTAGTCACTTCCGGTGGTACTCAGATGGAGAGTGGCTCCGGAGGTGGTACTCGGCCGGAAAGGGGTTGGGAACCCCTGCCGTAGGTAGAGGAAAGCATAGTTTTGCTGTGCCTGTAAAGATATGACTGAACAGAAACAAGCCTATGTTTCACATGAAGGGCCTGAGCTTTACTTAGGAGGAAGTCCACTTGACTTCTGTTGGGTTTGTGTTAACAAACAAAACCCAGTTCTGCCATTAATAGATGCATGACAAGGAAAAAAGAGACACACTTTCCTCATTCATGTGCTCACCTCTACAAATCCATGCCCCAAAAAGCTGGTCCATGGATGTTTCTGCCAGACAAGATGGCAGAAAGCTAGGCAGGCTCCACCTCTGAGGAACAGCTGCTAAGGTGTGTGTGTGTGGGGGGGATGACACACACACAACCAGATGGCCTGGGAGAGGTAAGTAAAAATATTTTATACTTACCTGTCCGTAGGCCACCTGGCTGTCAACGGCTGTCACCTGGCTGACCAACGCCAGCTCTTTTGGTGGTGCAGGTCCAGCTGCACGCACTGCTGCCGCCAAGACCCACTCCCTCCCACTCACAAACTGCCCTGACCCTCCCCCAAACCTCCCATGACCCACCCCCGCTGCCACCTTACTCACTCCAGTGGGGCCTGGATGGGCCATTGGTGGGCGGAGTCTCAAGTCATTTGCGTTAGTGATTCTGGAGCACCCTGAGTGGTGGGCTTTCCATGCCACTGTAACTGGATTTACAGCAGTGGGTCGCAAGACGGGCTGCCATAGGCCCAGGATAGGATTGGGCCATCAGCCCCAATCCTATCCCCTGCCTCTTCGAGGTAAGGAAACCTTTGTACTCTTCCCTCTGGGTAAGCCCCCATCACCTGAAAGGTCTACTTCAATCTCTGCCAGCTCTATAGCACATGCAATACGCAGTGGACCCAAGGGAGCATGGCAAAGCCAGGCAGGAGTCATAGCATATTGGTGATGCCTTTGCCACTGATAACCATCCCCTGCCTGACCCCAACGGGATTTCCCGTGGCCCCAATCTCCCCATCCTCCCCCTCTCTTTCCATTACTCCCCCTCCATGCCCACAGCCCACTTACTGGGGAGCCAGATGAGCCATTTGCAGCAGTGCCCTGGTAGTGCATGATTGACAGTGCATCGTGTTTTGTGACGCCATATGTTGGGCTGCGATGCCAGGACAGTAGTTCTAGCAGTGCAACCCAATCATCGGATTGGGCTGTTAATCAGTGAAAACGTTCAAATGCAAAAATTAATTAGACTCCCTCCACAATTTGGCGGCGCACTTGGGCGATGGTGGTGAATCTTTCCATCCGTCAGTTCTCCTTCTAGAGCAACTGCCAGGCCCCAAGGCTCTTCACCACCAATGGTGGAGGGCTGCGAACGCTGTTAGCTTCTTCAAGCAGAAGGGAGAAGAATCTTCCTTCACTATTCATTTAGTTTTTTAGCGGCTCAGATCCATTCGTCCAGACTATTTGTGCTCAGAACATGGTGTCAGCTTGGTCCTGAGCTGACTACTCAAGCAAACGCAGAAGCACGGAGTCATTCTAGCCTTGGGGGAAAAATAACTTTTGGGTGGATAAGAGCCCAACGTGTTCATTCGTCTACCTCTTCGAATCAATGAGCCATTCTGAAAATGACTTCTTGTGTCATGGCTTGGCAGGACACAGGGGAAAGGACTGTACTTCCAGCCTTCTTGCTCATTTAAACTAATGAAAGCAAAACTCTTGCTTGCCAAAAAATCGATAGAGCAGTTCTGTAATTTAGGTCCGAGACATCAATATAATGCATGCCTTTCTGCTGGCTTCTCTGGTTTTGGAGTATTCCAGAGCCTAAGAGCTTCAATGTTCCTGAGCCAATGCAATGAAAATGGTTTTGTCATTCACTGGCAGCTGAAGGGTCCATCAACCATCAGCTGTTGAATAAATGGAAAGTGAGCAGGATGGAAACCCTTCAGCAAGCATGCAACTGACACATGCCCGGGGGCCAGGGGCAATCCCAACTCCCTGGCCTGCACCTGCCATGTCCCCCCCCCCCAGCGTTTGAGAACATATGTCATTCCTTCACACTTGATGTGCTCCCTGCAAGAAACACTGGCATAATAAATGACTTTCCCTCTCTGTTTATACTTTCTTTCAATGGGAGACCTGGGTTCAAATTTGCACTCAAGCTAGGAAACTCAGTGGGTGGCCATGGGAAGCTCACTCATCTAAGAGCCCAGCAAGACGTAGACCTCAGCTTGGGACCTGACATGGAGACATTCTGTAATCCTCCTGTTCTTCTCCATCAACTGGTATTGAAAGGGCCTAAGGAAACACCAAGCATCATGTTGCCAGGGCATCAGTTGGGTAAATTTGACTAGATCTTCTGGAGGGGAGAAGCTAGACATACTGATGATTATGTGTGTGCTGCCACCAGAGGACCAAACTAACCGCACAATCCTGCCTAAAGTTAGGCTGGCGGAGTACGCACTCCGCCAACCTAAGGTATCACAAAAGTACTGTTAGTATTGTGCAGGAGATCCAAGAAGCAACACTTTATATATAGACATGGGGGGGGGGAACTCCAAATCTGGTTGGAGCAGCCATAGTGGGGTAGAGTGTGTTTCATCCTTTCCCCTGTGCCTTTTTCCTGATCTAAAATCGTTCTACCTGGACTTGTGTCAGCGATATTGACCGGGGGGGGGGGGCAGAAGGGTCTTATCCTGGGGGAAGAAAACAAATGCTCCCTTTCCCTGAGGAGCAGAACTGCACCGGGGGGGGGGGGGCCCGGGCACCGACGCGATCTCGACCCACTTCCGGTTTTTCGACGAAACCGGAAGTGGGTTGTGATCGCGTCGGAGGACCTTTCTGAGGTGCAGGGAGGCCTGCAGAGGGGCCTGCAGGCTCCCCGGGGGATCAGCAGACCTCTCGGGGAGGTTAAAAAAATGCAGCGGCGGTGCAAAAAAAAACACCTTTTCAGCACATTTTTTCCATGGTGTTGGCGCGATGGGGGCCCCCCCTGCGCTTGAGGGCCCCTGAGCAACTGCCCAGCATGCCCAATGGAGAAGACGGCCCTGCTGAGGAGGCCTCTGGAGGCCAAAACTATCCCGCGGTAATGCAGCAGATGCCACGTTGGCACCACTGCATTGCCGCGCAGGGAGTTAGGTAGGGTTGGGCCGTCAGTTGTTGTTCTTCTTTTAAAGAAATAGATTCTGAAAGGTCCTTTCTGTTCTATGGTCCAAAGGAGGGAGGTGCTGCTAGCACCCTGCGTAATGACATGGAAAGAGTTCTGCCGGTTCAGATCCAGCAGCAGGACAGACCCACCCAGTTTCTGTATATCCAGAACCCAGTTGCTCATTAGTGCCAGCCATACGAAGCCCACAGGCAGGCAGGGAGAGGAATAAAAATAGTTGTGTTGTGGCTGCAGTTCAGAGGTCTCTTCTTGTCTCTGAGTCGTTCCAGGTCGCTTTCGTAACTAGTAACCCTTAATAGACCTGCCCTCCATGAGCTTCTCTAATCCTTTGTTAAAGCCATTTCCACGTTTTGCGGCACCGAATCCCATCAACCCATTAATCCGCTTGTAAAGCCATCCAAACCAGTCTGTGGTGTAACCACATTTCTGCCAGTGCAGAATTACACCAACTCATTACACATCGGGTGAAGCAGTGCACACTCAACACACTAGTGCTGCTGCTGGTGCCCCGCTAGCAATGAGGCAAGGATGAGGAGTTTCATCCGTGGGAAGGATGGGAATTTACAAAAGTATTTCATTTTTTTCAAAAGCAGACCACAGTCCCTACAAATCCTCCCCACTTTCCAATGCTTCCTTTCCAATGCAGGTAATACAGCCCCGGGATCAAGTTCCACCCAGTTCTTAGTCTGTTTGCTCTGCTGAGAGAGCAGTCATGACTTGCTCTCTCCTTAATAAAACATCAGCAGAGCTCTATTTGGTTGCAATTAACCTCTTTGTCATGGATTGCCTCATCTTTGCAAATGAAGGAAAGAATGAAGGCCTTTAAATCAACCTGTCAAAGTGGAGAGAGATCTTAATCGGTAACAAAAATGCTGAGGTTAACAACAAGGCGTAGGGTATAAGGGCTGCGGGAGGGTGATTACAGCGCTTCAGATGCGGATCCCTGCCCATATGAGTGTAAGTGACACTGTTAGACAACGCAAGGGTCAGTGCGCTTGTCTTACAATCCACTGTGCAATAGTTAACACAAATCGAGAAACACAAGTCGATACCGTTCTGAAGGTAACACATATTCATGTCATACTAGCTCACAAGAGGAATAGCTATTTATAGATCCAGAAAAAGGGGACATGCAAGATGCATAGCCAGCAAACCACGCGCGCGCGCACACACACACACACACACACACACACACACACACACACACACAGCAGAATTCGTCCAACGACATCAGACTTTGTTTTTCCAAACAATGGTTATTACAACTGACTAGCTACAACAATGGCTAAGGGTTGGCTGCAAACCAAGATCCAAACCCTGGAGTGGGTTTGCAAACCATGACCTGTATTGATCATACTGAGAAAACCATGTTTAGAATAATTTCCCCACTTTTCCAGCCTTTCTGCCTGACAACAAGAATGACTCACTGCTGCTGTCTTCCTGTACACCTCCTTGGCAAGTTAAACCATAGTTCCACTGTATACATGTAACTAGGGTTAAAGCACCAAAGCATCGTTCCACATGATGTCGCTCCTTGAATCTTGAATGAGACACGATGGCTGGGCCAAATTGGAAAGCTTCACCATCACATTTTCTCAGCACAATCCTACGCAAGACTACTCAGAAGTAAGTCCCGTTATATTCAATGGGGCTTACTCCCAGGAAAGTGTATATAGGATTGTAGCCTTACTTCTGAAATCATGAGGGCTAAACTGAAACACATTATTTTAAAATGAAAGTTTGGATTCTCAAAATCCTAATAAGAATCCTCAACTGAAGTGTGAGGAGGGGTGGTATGAGTATCACTGGTTGAGAACCCCTGAGGGAGAGGAATATGAGCAGTATGGAATTGCAGAAAATTCAAATCAACAATTGGTTTATTTCCCCCCCCCCCTCCTTTTCTGGGTCAATTTTACCCCAGTATTCAGGTGAGACAAGATAATGTTGCAATCTGAAGGCCAAGCTAGAGACTTTACGGGACACAGAGATCCTTTCCCATTTGTGTACTAAAAAAAGGTTCATTTTAACTGGAGGTTCCAGGGACTCCACCTGGGGTTTTCTGCATGCCTCTCTATACGCCCTACCACGGAGCTATGGACCCTTCCCAATGCTTTGGTTACCAGAGCAATCGTATGAAACTCAACTGCTCTATACCAAAACAGACCCTTAATCCAGCACAGAAATGTCTGCAACGATTCCCCACGAACTTGGGGAGAAGTTTCCTCTCCCCTTTCTCTTTGAGAATCTGTTTAACTGTTTAGTACTGTATATTAATATTTCTAGACCAGGGGTTCTCAACCTGTGGTACGCGTAGCCCCAGAGGTATACGGACCGCAAGTTGGGGGTACGCGAGCCGTTGCCCGTTATCAGCTGCTGCGATCAGCAGCTGATGACAGGCAGCGTAACAGTTTTTCCCAGGTTGCAGCGTGGGTTCGCGTCCACGCCGCAACCCGGGAAAAATGTCTACAGGCCTCCCAATGACCCCCCAAGCTCCCCCTTACCTGTTCTCCCGGCCGTCGCCCAAATCTCCCGGCAGCACCCAAATCTCGTGAGGGCTTCATGTTCCCTCACGAGATTTGGCCTCCAATGGTTGAGAACCCCTGTTCTAGACCACGTTTCCACCGAAGAGAAGACTTACAATTTAAAGTCACAATAAAACAATAATAAAACAACGTTGAAAACTAAAGAGCACACCGCCACAGCAAAACGACAGAAAGCGCATGGAGAACAAGATCCTTGATTTAGCTGAAGCCAAAACTGACAGACCGAAAAAGTCTTTAGCCACCAACGCAAAGCTACAGCCTGGAGGGCAACATAGGCCTCCAGCAGAGGGGGGAACTTTCATATCCTCCTAGGTATCACTACCAAAGAAGTCCTGTCCCATGATGTCACCACTAACCACAACTCCATCCCATCAAGTTCACATGGGGCCAAATGGTCCTTAAGACACTGCTAGCCCATCCATGAGGCCCCCTGATGCGGGTTGCATCAGAAGCAGATTGCAAGGGGTCCAAGGGGGCGGAAGGCTTTGGGGTACTTTCACTGCTGCCACTTCTATCCAACCTGCCACTTCTATCCAATACAAGCTGCAAGTATCTGCTTCTCACTTCTGTGCGCAAGAAGCAGACAGACCCTTTCCCTCCTCACTGTGTTCCTTGTGCGCTGTGGTCAAACCTGCAAGTCACGCGCTTCTTCTGGGTTTGACAACAGCACATGAGGAGCACAGCAGGGTTTGGGGGGGGGGGTTGTAGCGGAGAAACAGCATCAGGCGGCGTTCCGGGCTGCACCACCCATGCCTTAAGACACCGTGGGCCCAAACTGTGCAAACCTTTCAAGCTAATTGCAGCACTTTCAACTGTGCCTGCCCAGAAATAAGCTGAGGTTGCCAACACACGCACAGCTTGCATTGCCATTGAGGAACTGGGACCAGCGGGAAGCCGAGGCCGGGATTTGAAGCACAACGTTGCTATGTGCCAAACCCACCTCCTCAAGCCATTACGTCTCTCCGGTTTACATTGCTTCGTTGTCTGGGACACAATTTCCTACTAATGTTAACTACTGGGGCCAAGGGACATAACTATGTGCTTGCAGCACAGCAGAATACAGGGAGCCTGCCATATGCTAGCATCAATATTTTACTTCCGTTGCATTTTTCACTGAAATTTACTCTTTGCATGAGTAATGAACACTGCCTCATATTTATACACTGTTCAGCTGCTGTGAAATGGTCACATTTTGATTATATGCTACGTATGAATCCTGTGGTCCCTGGAAAAAAAAATCTTAGAGTCTGTTTAAATAAAATTGGGTTTCTCCGCTACGAACTCATGTGATGTTTCGCCCTATTGCTTCCTTTCCTCCCTTGCCCAAACTTTCCTACATTTCCCAGTGAATTGTACTGTAATTTATGTATCCTTCTGCCTCCTAATTCCAAAATAAACTCAGCTGGAAAGCCTCTAAGTATATTGCAGTGCTGTTTGGAAGAGAGAGAAAATGAATTATGCATACACCAGAGCTCAATGTCTGACAAAACAGGGCTGCATCTATTAGATACTGAAACAATGCAGAAAACATTCTCACGGTGAGACTGTTGGTCCATCTCGGACAGGGCGGCCCATCCATGAGGCCAACTGAGGCAAAGTGATGGGGGACGTTCACCTCCACTTGCCTCCACTGCTGCTCCTTCTCCTCCCACTTCCTGGATTGGGAAAGAGTGACCACTCTCCTGCCCTCCACACGTCCACTCCAGGGGGTGCGTTTCACATCATCGCCCCACCCCCTGCACTCCCGGAAGCCTTCATTTGAAGGCTTCCAGGGTGCAGGGCAGGTGGGAGGGGTGCAAAAACATGCCGCTAAAATGCCACTGTGGCTCCTCCTCGTGAGGAGACCGCGGTTGTCACCCAGGGGCATTGCATCCCCCCAAGGCCCCCTCCCATAGCGACACCACTGAGTATTTGGCATGCTGTCTCAGGTATGAGGAATCTCAGGTATTAGGAATTAGATCAATTCCTAATACCTAATTAGATCAATTTTATTGCCACTCCCTCCCCGTTTCTGCCCGCCCCCTTACTGGCTGCGGTGGGCATGGCAGGGTCCGGCAATGGAGCTGCGGCACTGCCACCTCTCACAGCAGCGTGCGCGGAATGGCCACCAACAGAGTGCTGTGCGCACCATTTGCGGCCATTTTATGACGGCGGAAGTGACTTCCGCTGTGGCTGTCGTAACTCGCTCCGCCCGGCAAGCCAATCCTGGATAGGTGAAGCAGTCACGTCAGGCAGCAGCAAGTGTGCAGGGAGGTGGTGCTGCCACCCCAAATGCCATTCCACCTGACCCTCTGGCTTGCCAGACACCTCGCAGCTCCGCCGCCCCCTGCCTCCTCTCTCTCTTCTTCCCGCTGTGCCTGTCTTCCGCAGTACTGCAGCACAATGAAAGCACAAGCAAACAAGCATGCAAGCCAGCAATCACCCACCACTTCGATGGGACAATGGTCCCTGAAAGCCCTGCCAGCCCTGCTGCCCTTCCAGGCTGGCAGCAGCAGCAGCAGCAGATTCCGCGCACGTGTTTATGGAGCTTGGCAGGGTGCATGTGTGAACTGCAGCCAGGACTCTGGTGTGCTGCTCTTGCTACCTGCCCTTGGGGTGGGACTTGCACTGATCTCCCTGCTTTTCTCGTCTTCCTCTGCTGGTGGGCAGTCTTTGGTCTCCCTCCACTTCCCCCATCAATTGTCGCCAACAGCAGTGGCGGCGGTGGCCAGAGGCACTCCAGCAGCAGCAGTCTCCCTCCCTGCTGCCTGCTGAACGTACCAGAAGCAGCCAGCCAGCCTGTCCAACAAAGCAAAGTGCTCTTCAGTTTCAGGAACAGTTTCCATTCTTAGGGGGAAGAAAAAACACACACATGCACACAAAACTCTTCACCATCTCTAGTCTCTCCAGCAAGGGCTGGTCCAATGATGAGGCGAGGCGAGGCAGGCTGCCTTGGGCAATGGGTGGTGCAGGCTGCACCCTCTGCCCATCGACCACCTACACACCTCCCCTGGCCCCTCTTGCCCCCTTCTCTATTCCTCCCGGCTCCATTGCTCTATGGTTTGAAATAGAGAAGCAGATCAGAGTGGAACAAGGAAGTCGGGAGAAGTACCACCCACGTCTGCTTCTCCCGGCTTCTTTGTTCCGCCCAGCTCTGCCCCGCTATTTCAAAACAGCATAGCCAAGCCAGGTGGAAGAAGCAGGTAACCAAGGAAGGAGGGAGGTGGCAGCAGCGGCCACTGCGGTCAATACAGGGGGGGGCGGAGCTGTAAGTTCTGCTGAAATCGGAGCCTCCCTTACACGGAGCAACGAAGCAGCCCCGCCCCCTCGCCTTCGGTCCTGCGCGTTGCTTTTGCTTCCCTGAAAGGCTCCGAAGGTGAGGGGGCGGGGCTGCTTCATTGCTCCGTGTAAGGGAGGCTCCGATTTCAGCAGAACTTACAGCTCCGCCCCCCCTGTATTGACGCCAGTGGCAGTGGCAAAACCCAGAAGAGGGCGGGCCCATGCCAGCACCGCCGCTGCCGTAACCACCATCACTGCTGCCATCTCTGCAAGCAAGGAGGAGGAGGAAAGAGACGGTAGCAGCAACGTCTTCTCATTTGGAGCTGGATACAGAAGACTATTTCTATCTTCTCCAGAAGCCAGAACTGAGGAACAGCTACAGAGACCTTTTCAGGATAGATCATCCCTTTTTTTCCCCAAATTCTTCTAATATTCCTTTCACAGTTACCTTTGGTTGAATCATCTTCAATGGGTTGCTTGAATAACGTGATGTCTTTAAAAGTGCACAGGAATAAAACCACTTTGTCATGCTCATTTCTTATCGGTGCAATTTGCATGTAAAACCAAACAGGTGTTCCTGTAATTGGAAAGAAAAAAAAGTAAAAGTAAAATGCACAACATGTGGAGCAAAATAACAATGCAAAGTCTGGCTCATAATTATAATTACTGATCGATGCTTTATTAAGGCATGCGCTAGCCAAAGTTAACTGCATTCATAACCTGTCAAGTGTGCAAAGGAAGAATCCAGCACAGAAATTCATTAGACCGAACAGCACTTAACCTTGGCTAGGCAAAATGATTATTTATTTATTTATTTAAAGAGTTTTTACCCCGCCTTTCTCCTGATAAGGGCAATCAAGGCAGCTTACAATTAAAACATGATAAAATACATAATAAAATACAATACAATAAAAATAATTAACACAGGTAATTAAATCAAGTAAAACAAATAAACTCCAGTGGGTCACCTTATGATTACATTAATTAAAAAGTCAGCCCACCATGTCAGCCTTCGAACACCAACCTGAATAAAAACGTCTTGAGGCCCTGCCGAAAGGTCTCGAAAGAGCCCAATCCTATCCGGGATTGGGCTGGCGTGCACGGGGGGTTACAACAGTGGAACAGAGTTTTGCTGTTGTAAAATGGATTCCAGCAGCATGCACAGTGCGCCGCTGGCCGCCATTTTGAGCATGCTGCCACAACCGGCAGCAGCAAAAGAGGCCCACCAGCAGACCAGCAGCGTCTATAAATGTGATGGCAACAGGGGTGGAATGGAGCAGGGAGGGAAAGGAGCGGGGGCCATCCTGGGTGGGGTGGAGGACAAGGGGAGAGGCAAACCAGGGCAGAGGCGTCGCTCCGGTAGGGGCGGGGCCGTAAGTTTCGCGCCGTCCTAGTCCCGTTTACCGAGCGAGCAGGAGGCGGCCCCGCCCCCTCACTGTCAGAGCCATTCCCCTGCGGAGAAAGCAGCAGGCAGGGTCTCTTGCCTGCTGCTTTCTCCGCAGGGGAATGGCTCTGACAGTGAGGGGGCGGGGCCGCCTCCTGCTCGCTCGGTAAACGGGACTCCGACCGAGCAAAACTTACAGCCCCGCCCCTACCGGAGCGACGCCTCTGAACCAGGGGCGCTATCGGCAGCACTCGCATGCTCCAATATCCTAACCCTGTTTGTCTCCCTTATGGCAGCCATTGCACACCTTGGACTTACGTCTGCTAAACAGCAGGCATTGATCCGAGGAGACCCATGGCCGTGGTGGAGGTTTTCCCCAGGGTAAGCAAACAAAAGTTCACTTACTCTGAGGAGACCTTTATGACTGCCTCCCCTTTCCACGGACACAGCGAGTTGGTGCAGCTGCATCGGCGGGGGGGATTTGGGTAGGACTGAGTTGCTAGACAATTACGATGAGGACAAGGACAATGGGATGATGAGAATGCTTCTAAACGAGCTACATGCCCATCTTTGCCTCCCTTTTCTTTGTCTTTGTCTCTACTTCCTCAAAGTCCTACTCTTTCAACTCTGCAGTGTTTTAAGCCGGTGAAGGTGTGTTAGTTGTTCCTCAGCAGCTCTATACGGTGATATCCATTCTTTGCTTCCAGACATGTTAAGCATAGCAGGCTTTGTCGCTCTTCCTTAACCTGAGATGTGCTGATTGTGAGGCACATAAGTAGGTCTGAGTAGACAGTTGGGATTGGAGTAATGGCTGCTGTCAGTGGCGGTGTCAGAGGGCAGGTCTACCTGGGCATGCGCTAGGAGCCCGTATCTTCCAAGGGGCCCAGCTGAGCCACACCACAGCTTCTATAGGACTCACAATAAACTGAAGGACCACTTTGAAGAGCTCGTGATGCACTGCAACTTGCGGTCTTCTTCACTCTATGTATGTGCAACTCAACTCCTGTTGACCACTGGGGAGGAGAAGGAGGAGGAAGACTCCAGCTATAGTCTTGAGAGAAGTCCGACTATTATTGTGAGATTTCACAATCCCTTATTCTTTTTTTTCTTTTTCTTTTTTAGATAGCTTTTATAGGATTAAGACCTAAAACTCAAGCAGAGGTGATCGTATTAATAAGGAACAGCAGAGCACAGACTGAAGTGAGTCTTCCAGATGGAGGGGCCAGAAAGCCACTGCGAGACGTTTTATAATTAAAATAGAGACATGCTTGTAATGCCCCTAATCTCATCCCAAGGATCACTGCTCCATTCGCCCCACCCCCCAGCCCCACTGCTGGAGGCTCTACTCCTTCTGCTGAATGCTGCATTCATGACCTTGCAACAGGCTCTTCTTCTCTGAATGCGAAGACAGAGAGTCTGTTCTTTATATTAGAGACCTGCTAGAAAAATACGGGTCCTGCAGTCTGCATCCACGGTGCACCGTTCGCCTCACTAGCACATGAACTGGCAGGTTGCCCACTACATGACACCTTACTGTGCCTGAACATGCACATGTGCTAAGTAGTAATAAGATGCATCTTCCACCCATTCGGACACATAACATCTGGAGACCCCGAGGACGGGGCTGATCCCTGAGTGAAGAGTGACAGCGCCAGCAATTCAGACCAATGAAATGTTCATGAAAAAAGGTAAAGGTCTCCCCTTGCTCGAAAGCCAGTCGTGTCCAACTCTCGGGTGTGGTGCTCATCTCCGTTTCCGGCCAAAGAGCCAGCACTGTCCGAAGACACTTCTGTGGTCATGTGACCGGCATGACTAATGGAACACTGTTACCTTCCAGCCACAGTGGTACCTATTTATCTACTTGCAATTTCTTGCGTTTGAACTGCTAGGTTGGCAGGAGCTGGGACAGGAGATGGGAGCTCACTCCATCCCATGGTACTCGGGTCTCGAACTGCTGACCTACGGACCTTCCGGTCTACAGTTCAGCATCTTAACCACTAAGCCACCGCAGCCCCATTTCACTAGGCACCCCCAAAAGTCAAAGTCGGGACAGTGGTTTACTAGAAGTGGTCCCAAAAAGAGGGCCTATTCCTGGGAGACAAGGTCAGCTGGACCATGCGCATGCGCGCGCACACACACACACACACAGTGTCTCTGAAGAGGCTTGGAGCTTCATGCAAAGACTGGTGCCTGTTGCGTCCAAGAATCACCTCAGTTTAACCTTCTTGTTTTTCGCAGAGTGAATGAAAGACATTGAGGTTTTGCTCCAGGATTCTGGCATGTAACGACCAGCTGGAACTAAAAGAATGGCAGTGCTTGAGACTGTGGTCAGCGTAGCTGATCTACGACAGGCCACCTGCCTCGAGAGATCTGGCCTAACATAAATGAGCATGATGAGGTGGGCTGCGCCAAGAAAAGAGCAGGCAAGCTGAATTCAAAGGTGAAGAGGTTGCTGCAGGAAGCCAGGGAAGGAAGGGCGCCCCCAATGGGATGCATGCAACACGGGAGCCTCGTGTGGTGCTCATCCTCCTCCAAAAGTAAGCCTGAGGGCATCTTTTGCATCCTGTGCTTTGATTTCTGTACAGCCTCCTAGTTCAGTTGGGTTCTCCCGATGAGACATTAGTCCTGAGAGTAACAAGAGTGTACAATTCCATACGTACTGTTTTTCTTGTACAAGAGGATTTCAAAGCAGTTTGACTCATAGTTGTCAAATGTTTGTCTGACTTTATCGATGGTTTTCTTGTCTGTGAGTTCCCCATACATAAAACTGGAGAGAGAGAGAGAGAGAGAGAGAGAGAGAGAGAGAGAGAGAGAGAGAGAGAGAGAGAGAGAGATCCATTGGCTTCATAAGCAAAAACAACACCACAGTCACTTGCAGGCATTTTATGGTTTGGACCACAGTGTTATTGCAACCTACATATGCTTAACTATGATTTACACCTTGTGTTTTTTTTTTCCCTCGACACTTACGGTTACAAAATTGTTATGAAACCCTCCAAAGCAAACAGTGGGGGCAGAAGGATTTATTCTGCTGCCATATACTGTTCCATTTAAGGGACACCCTGGGTATACTTTCAAGAACCCGTGGCTTTAAAACAAACCAACCAAAGGGCTGCTAATACAACAGGAAAAATGCTTGATGTCCTTCCAACCCCCAGTGCAATACAAAGACGGGGGCTCCGTATGATAAAATGGATAACGTCTCATCGAGTCGCATGAAAACGGGAATGTCCTCCTAAATGCCCCTCTTTAGGGAGGAAAGGCTCAGGGGTTAATCCCCACCCTCTCTGATCTTTCATGATCATGGGCTGCTGCGTTCACATGTATTTGCTTCCAGGGGCTGTGTACAGCATGGCTTGAAGCAGAGGCGTCGCTCCGGTAGGGGCGGGGCTGTAAGTATCGCTGCGGTCATAGTCTCTTTACCGAGCGAGGAGGAGGCAGCCCCGCCCCCTCACTGTCCGAGCCAGTCCCCTACGGAGAAACCGGCAGGGAAGAGACCCTGCCTGCTGCTTTCTCCGTAGGGGACTGGCTCGGACAGTGAGGGGGCGGGGCTGCCTCCTCCTCGCTCGGTAAAGAGACTATGACCGCAGCGATACTTACAGCCCCGCCCCTACCGGAGCGACGCTTCTGGCTTGAAGAGATCTGATACGGCCACTGTACTGAAGCTAATCAGGTCCATATCTGACATGTGCCTAGACGGGAGACTTCCCTCCCTGTCTATCCCCCTTTGAATACAAGTATTTGATTCTTATTTGTATAGCACCACCTATGTTTATTTTATTTATTTATTTTATTTTTCACATTTTTATACCGCCCTTCCTCCAAGGAGCTCAGAGTGGTGTACATATTTCCTCCCCTCCTTTTTGTCCTCACAACAACCCTGTGAGGTAGAGATAGTGACTGGCCCAAGGTCACCCAGGAAGCTTCGTGGCTGAGCGGGGATTTGAACCTGGATCTTCCAGGTCTAAGTCCGACTCCCAAACCACTACACCATCATGGTGCTTTACTGCATACAAGATGACAGGTCCCTGCCCCCAGGAGCGTGCAGTCTAAAATTGGACAGAGGAAGGGGAGGGAAATGGAGGTGGATCGAATGAGAAGAATGTGCATTTATTTTAGTTACACATATGCAGGCTTAGTTACAGGAACAGATGGGCCATGGCAACTGTAGCAAGTAAGGGCACTACCAGTAAAAACAAGCAAAGAAAAACCTGTTCCTGGCTTCCTGGCCAGGCGTAAGTGCTGTAAGCAAATGAAAACCCAAGCACTCCTCCTGGGTGCCTCCTCGTCCAGCCAGCCCACCACAGCAAGCCAGCTTACCTGCAGGTGCTGCTTTTCTGCATGACGTCGGCTCGGTGGTATCCAGAGAGTTTGCAAAATCCGTCATTACTATAAACTACAGGCCAGTCCACAATTTGAGCATTGCCCAGTAAGAAGCTTGATTCTAAATGGAAAGAAAGAAGGAACAATCACATCAAAGGACATCAGCCCCCCAGTTATTGCTGTTACTGCGTCCAAGAGGGGAGGGGTGGGGTGGGGGTAATGGGGGAGCAGGAAATGCACGGAGGGCTCTTCAAGGAGGGAGGGGGAAGAGGACGCCTCTGCTGGTTCCGGAGGGCTCCGCTTGGCAGCAGGGGAGACTGGCGTGAGCTGGGACTGCACAGGGCTGAAAGGTGCAGCAGGAGAACCACAACCAGAGGGCTGCTGACATTGGCCTCTATCCCCAATGGATGCTGCTAGTTTGTAGACCCATCTCTTGCCTCCAGCAGCACTAAAAGAACACCTTCTGTTATTACTGTAGGGGTGATACCTCACATACACACACGCATGCACGCGCGCGCGCACGCACGCACGCACGCACACACACACCACTTTTATAACATAAAGCCAAGCATGTGAACTTCACATCTGGCTAGTTTCCCTGGGTCTGGTACCCTTCAACCCACGTGGGGGATCTGTGTTACGTACCTACATGCAACGTTTAGAGGTGGCTCAAATCCACTGCCAAAACCTTTTGCAATCTCTATGCCAGTGGTTCTCAAACTTTTTAGCACCGGGGCCCACTTTTTAAAATGACATCGGGAACCACCTAGCTTTACGAGACAAAAAAATAAAGTGATCTAGAAAGATATATTTATTTATTTCTCATAATGAAGCAGTCCTATAGCCTCAAGGCATGGGGCTTAGTTATGTGACCCAGCCTTCACCTGCCCCCACTACCTGTCCTTGACAGACTTGGGGGGAAAAACACACACACCGGAAAAGAGGCTCAAACATTTATCTCCCTGTATTTACACAAGCTTGCAAACTGCAGTAGTTCAGCTCCTTGCAAACTGCAGGAGCTCAGCTGTTTGCAGGGCAATTAACAGCTATCTGATTTTTGAATAGCCTCAGGGCTGGAAGCAATTAGGGACCCACCAGAAATCAGGCTGGGACACACCAAGTGGGTCCCGACCCACAGTTTGAGAAACACTGCTCTATGCCGATGTGCCCTCAGATATCCAGGCTGATAGTTCAACACAAGGGACGCTTTAGCCCTATAACCATTTCACGAGGTTTTAAACCAGGGGATAGGCATGTTCATGCCCTTCTGAATGCCAGTTCTAAATTTGCGTCTAATTGTATGTCGAATGTGCCAATGAACAAAAGGTGGCCACCCCTGTGACAAAATATCTTTTCTTGAGGTGTCAAGCTCTTAATTTGCAACAACATTTATAACTGCTTGCATTACGAAGACAGTGTTGAATGGGATTCCCAATTTTATAGCAAGTTAGCAAACAGTGACGAGACGTACTGTGGGATAAGCCCAGGTTTTACTTCCAGTATCAACAAACCCCCAGGATGACGTTACTAGATTTTATTTATTTATTTATTTATTTATAGAATTTTTACCCCGCCTTTCTCCCACCAGGGCAACCAAGGCGGCTTACAATAAAAACATTAAAATACATGAATACATTTAAAAGCAAGAATTAAAATAATTAAAAGCAATTAAAACAATTAAAACAAACAGCCCCAGTGGGTCATCCACATTTACATTTGTTAAAAGCGATTTGTTAAAAAGCCAGCCCGCCATGTCAGACATCAAATGCTGATCTAAATAAAAATGTCTTAAGGCCCCGCCGAAAGGTCTCTAAGGAGGGAGCCGTTCTTAATTCCAGGGGGAGGGAATTCCATAATTGGGGCGCCACTGCCGAGAAGGCCCTATTCCGTGCCGCCATCCCCCTCACCTCCGTCAGTGGCGGCACGGTCAACAGGGCCCCCCCTGATGACCTCAGAGTACGGGTCGGATTATAAGGAAGGAGGCGGTCCCTCAAATACCCTGGACCCGAGCCGTAAAGGGCTTTAAAAGTCAAAACTAGCACTTTGAATTGTGCCCGGAAACGAACCGGCAGCCAGTGTAGCCGCTGAAGCAACGGTCCGACTGAGTCGAACCGACAGGCCCCGGCAACCACCCGGGCCGCCGCATTCTGCACTAGTTGCAGTTTCCGAACAGATAAGTCGGAAAACCCAGCATTTGTACATCTTTTCATTGACATGGAGAGGTACCCCAAACTGGTTTTGGTACTTTCACACTAGATAGAAAGCTGACATTTGTGTGCATATTTGTAAGACATTCAGTATACTGGTGGTGGCTGAAAATTAGACTCTCTTACATCTAATACCCAAAATGAAGGACTTGAAGTTTGACCTTATAATAGAGAGACTGATACCCCAGCAGAGAGTCAGCCAAGGCACATGGATGGAATGTGGCGCTATAGGAGGCCTCTTGCTCCATCATCACACACTTCTCCCAGCCTTGTGTAATGACCACAATTCACATCTTGAATTTATGCTTAATAAAGATCAGTGTCACGACAGCAGAGAACAAGTTAGCAGGCCAGCAGTGGAACATTGAGTCGTCGGGAGTTGGGATGCCTGCAAACATAAATCAGTTTTGGACTGGGGGATGGAGTGGGAATTTATATAGCCACTTCCTCCATTTCTCCACAGTTTTCCTTGATAGCAGAGGAAATGTGAGTCTGGATTTCAGAGCACAACTCTCAAATCAAACTGTTCTAGACAAAATGTTTTAATCAAGGCATTTTTAAATGCAAATAATACATTAATAAATACCGTATTGGTCTGAGTATAAGACTCACTTTTTTCTCCTAATTTAAGTTTTTAAACTAGGGGTGTGTCCTATAATCAGGCTGTTGCAATTTTAATAGCACCAAACTTTAAGTGTGCGTCTTATAATCAGGTGCGTCTTATACTCGGGACAATACGGTAAATAAAACTGGGTCACACAGGGAGTCAAACCAAAAACCCAGTGAGCCCAAACTAGTGGTACAGTAACTGGTTCAAAACCGTTCAGTTATCAGAAGGTTCTTTTGAGCATTTCTGATGCTGCCCATTTCATGTTTATATTTTTACTGTGCTTTAATTATAGCCATTTTTTCATGCTTGTTTTTCTTTTGTTTTGTAAGCTGCCTGGAGGACCGCTTGAGATGAAAAAGAGGAGAGGGAACAGAATGAATAACTAAATAAGAATAAAACTAAAAGAACTATGTCAGATCATGTGCAAAGGAAGTCCAGATAGGGAGAGCTGTGGCTGGAATGCAGCGCTCGTGTTGGCTAATTGAGCGGGCCTGTTTTAGCTTCTCTAAATATACATCAGGATGAAAAATGTGTGCAGGCGGTGGGTCTCTACAGTCACAAGGAGCCTGGTGGCACATTGTGTTTACCCTTCATAAGTCATCCATCTTCCATTTAGTACTGTAGCCGCCTTCCTTCAGCCTGTGTACATGTAATGGCTCCAACAAGGGCAGGCCGGAACTCTCTGCTCCTGCTGCTGGAACATCTCCTAGTAAAACAGCTTGATGATCACGTTGAAAAGGTTTCTCCTTTCAAGAAGTCATTTTGCTAGACCTGGGCAATGATGTGTTCAAGGGGTCCCTCAGGATCATCACAAGGGGGGCATGGCAAGGTGGGGAGCAGGGGGGTAGAGTAGCTTGTGCAGCTCTAGCAGCAGCTCCTGGAAGCTCCACGGCTCCTGATAAGTTGGCAGCAAGGGATGTGACCAACCAGATGCTTCTAGGATGCCCAAAATGGTTAGAAACTGGTATTCAGGGGCCTGTTGGGGGTTCAATATCCATTCTGATGAATAGCCATTGATAGACTTTTCTTCTTCCATGGATTTGCCCAATATTTTCTTTTTAACACTATCAAACAGAAGCGTCACGCGGGGGTGGGCGACAAAGCGGTGAGGGGGCGAGTCGACAACCCCGGCACATGGGTGGCGGGATCGGCAGCAGCGGCACGCAAAGTGGGCGGGTGGCGGTGTGAAAGTTTGGCCCGCCTGCCCGCCCTGCACCTGGGAAGCCCTTTGTGGCAGCAGTGACCTCACTTCCGTTGTTGACGTCACGGGGGGGGGGGGTTTGACATTTTTTGCTGCAGCCCCCCCTCCCACAGGGTGTTCATTTGCTTCTGCTATCAACGTTACCGTAGTAGCTATATCACCACATTTTGTGGTAGTGAATCCCACCAGTTTATTATGTGTTGGGTGAAACAAGGCTTCTTTTTGCCTGCCCTAAACCTGCTGCAATCAATTTCTAGGTCTATTAGTAGCAGAGAGGGAGAAAGAAATCTCCTCACCCACTTTCTCTACACCAGGGGTTCTCAACTGGTGGCACCCGTACCACCGGTGGTGCTTTGCACAGCCGCCAGTGGTACGCAGCAGGCTGAGCCTTATCTGCTTTTCTGATCATAAGTTAAGAAGCTCCCCCGCGGCGCCCGCCATGACCTTTGCTTTGTTTCTAGTCTGTGTCTTGCTTTAAAGGTCTGCTTCTGTAACTAGCACAGAAGCAGACAAGCTGACTGACAGCGCAATCCGACTTAACTTTTGTGCCAGTGTAACCAGAGTAACAGGCCAGTGTAACAGGCCAGTGGGTGGCGCAGTGGGTTAAAACGCTGAACCATGAGCTATCGATCGAAAGGTCGGCAGTTCGAATCCGCGACGGGGTGAGCTCTCGTTGCTTGGCCAGCTCCTGCCAACCTAGCAGTTCCAAAGCATGTTAATGTGAGTAGATAAATAGGTACCGCTTGCGGGAAGGTAAACAGCACTCCGTGTTCCAGCCGCATGCTACGCGCTGCGGCAAGGAGAGTCATGCCGGCCACATGACCACAGAGGCGTCTTCGGACAACGCTGGCTCTTTGGCTTTGAAATGGGGATGAGCACCACACCCTAGAGTTGGACACGACTGGACTTAATTGTCAGGGGTCACCTTTACCTTTACCTTAACCAGCGGCACAGCGAGAACAGGAGGCCCCAGAACGGAAAAGGGATTCAAATCCCCTCCAAAAGAGGAATTCAAAGGGGATTTGAATCCCTTTTCCGTTCTGGGGCCTCCCGTTCTCGCTGCGCCACTGGTTAAACCAGCACAAAAGTTAAGTCGGATTGTGCTGTGAATGATAGAAAAGCTCGGCCAAATTAACAGGAAGCAGGAACCTGTTAATGTTCAGCCGAGTCTCTCTAGCATTTAGTTGGCTTGACTGCTTCTGTGCTAGTTAAAGCACAGAAGCTGACCTTTTGTTAAAGCAAGACACAGGCTAGAAACACAACGAAGGTAATGGTAGGGGGTAGACTTACCATACATAGACTTACCCTCCCGGATTTCGGGCTCTGGTCTCGGCATGCTGGGAGGTATGGCACCATCCCGGATTGCGCTGCCCGCCACCGCCATTTTCTTCCTGGAGGATTGCGGAACAAGCGGCCTGGGAGCCCTTCAGAACGAAGGGCTTCCAGGCTGAGCCACGCGCATGCACACAACCGGCCCTCGCGCACAAGCGTCCTGGAAGCCCTTCATTCCTAAGGGCTTCAGGCCGCTTGTGTGTATGCATGCGGCTCACTTTTTTTTTTTGCGAGCCTCACGTATGCGCACAAACAGCTGGGAAGCTCTTAGGAACATGGCAGCTGGACGAAATGGCAAGGTAAGGGGATGAATTGCGAAAGGGGACCATGATTGAGGGGGGAAATAAATAAATAACGGGGGAAACAAATAAATAATTTCGGACGGCCTTACATCCGGGGGAAAAAATTAAAAAGTTAAAAAAAATCAAGCCAAAAATTCAAGACCGAAAAAAAATGGCGCCCAGACAAAAAAAACAGGGTGGTGATGGTCCCGGATCAGGTCACCAAAAATATGGAAACCCTAGTGGGGGGTTAAAAATGTTTTAAAAGCCCCTTTGCTGCCCTGCCTGTTGCTGCCTTCCCTTCCCCTTCCCTATTCCATATGTTATGGAGTACTTTGCATTATATTTAAAAAGATTGTTGTGGCTGCATTATACTTTGAGAAATTGTTCGGGCTTTGGCTTTTGGCTGCTGCATTATACATTTGTTGGGTTTTTTTTGGGGGGGGGGTTCTTAAAAAATCAGTGCTCCAAATTGTACTGCTCCTTTCAGGGAAATGAGTACATTTCTGCAGCTGCAAGATGTTGAAGGGGAGGCTCTTTGGCCAATGATACAGAGACGTCCTAATAAACACCAAGATTTCCATGATACAGAGAAGTCATACTTGGAAAGACTGAGCTTCCCTCCAAACTGACAAGAGTGCATGCTTAGGCTCCAGATGCCTCGGCTCAACCATCTCATGAAAAATACGTAAGTAGCCCTAACTTACTTAGAGCCCAATCCTGTCTAAGATGCGGCGGTCAGCCGAAGTGGCTGGCCACTGCATCCTAGTCAGGATGCTACCCTCGCCGGCGCAGCGGGGGCTCACCTCAGGGGATGGTCATCCTGGGAACGCCATCCTGGATCATTAGAAAATTTGACCATGACAGGCGGCAAAGGCGGCAAAGGTTGAGAACCCCTGCTCTACACCATTCATGTTTTGACAAAACTCAATCACGTTCCCCTTTCGTAATATTATTTTATTTATTTATTTATTTTTGTAGACTGAAATGCCTTCAGCCTTTCGTTGCACAGAAGGTGTTCCAAATCCTTGATTATTTCGGTAGCCTTTTTTCTGTAGCGGTTCCAACGCTCTGATATGGCTTTTGAATCAGGCTGACTGAAGATGTATACAGTCTTCCAAATGAGGCTGCATCATAGATTGATAGAAATGCAATAGGATGCTGGCAGCTTTATTTTCAACACCTTTCCTAATCATCTCTCGCATGTCATTTGCCTCCTTCATTGCCACCGCATACTGATGATAGGCGAGAGATTTTCATCGCGGTATCAACCATGATCCCCAAATCCCTATATTGGTTAGTCATCAACCAATCAGGCCCCATCAGCATTTATATGGATTGGGGGGGGGCGCCCTGATTCACTTTACATTTACTTATATTGCCGGCAAATGCGCCATAAATCACGTTGCGATGACAGGAGCAAGCAGCGCCCGAGAGAAGACCTGCACCGTCCCGCCAGTGCTGAATCCTGAAGGCAGCGCCATGGAGCAGTTACATGACGTCCTGGTGGATTGGGCCCGGGAGAGGGCGGGATCGGCGGCACTGGCTTGCGCCGAATCCTACCCTCTCTCCCAGGTCTTCTCCACTCGCACGGGGCTGCTTGTTTCTGCCAGCGACTGAGTTGGTGCTGATCTGAGTAGCCTCATTGCGGCAGTTGGGGTTTACGGTACCAGGGTAAGGGGGGAAACGTCCCCTTACCACGAGTAGACCTCCAGTCAGCTCCTGGAAACTGGATAAGCCTCCACTGCTCGAATGAGTCTACTGAGACCTGCGTCAGCAATTCTGCAGGCACAAGTCCAAGTGGACCTGAGAAGGCGGATCAAGGCCAGGAAGGGGAATAGGATATTGGCGGGGCTGTTGCCACCAATACCGCCCTCTTCCTGGCCTCGACACCGCCCTCCCCACCTCGATCCTCCCCCCTGCCCCGCCTGCCCCCCTATGCTGTCTTACCAGTCATGGGGCTGTTTCTGGCTCTGCTGCTTGCGGCTGCAGCCCAGCCACACCCTATGGCGTGCTGCCTTTTGCGGCAGCCGTAAAGCACACTGCACTGCCAGAACGCCAGTTCCAGTGGCGCAGAGGCCCCACAGTATTGGGCCAGCCATGAAAAAGGTGAATAAAAAAACCATCAAGAATATTGGGTTATATCCTAAGAACTTTAGGATTTCTCAGTTCCACCAAAGTTAAGGTGCTGAGCATCCTCAGTACTGAAGTTACAGCCCAATCGTATGCCGCACCAAAATGGCGTGCACTGCATCCTGCGGAAGGGGCAGTCCCTGTGGTCTCCTCTGCGGAAGGGAACATTTGAACGTCCCCTTGCCCTGAGGAAGCCTCCTGGCCTCCCCCCCCCCCCCCCGCACAGGATGCAGTGGCTGCCATTTCAACACTGCTGCATCGGCCGGGGGGGGGGGGATAGGATTAGGCTGCCATTCACTTTCAGTGCAATCCTATACGCCCAGGTAAGTGTGCATAGCTCTGCAGCCTTAACGCCTTCAAATCAATCGCCGACCCCACAGGCTTCAAAGCAAAACCACCTTTATTTTTTAAAAGCTGAAAATGAGAACCGATTAACCAACCGTACATAAAACAAGGCACTAGGAGGAAATAGTGCTCACACCCTTCAGCAATGCACGAAGGGACAAGTCGACCAAACACCCCACAAACACCCTACTATGAAAGAACTATCAGAAACTGGGGTGGAGCCAAAGTAACCACAGGGTAGTCCAAAACCAGCTATAGATTCCTGTGTTGCTGCAAACATTGAAGAAGCGGATAAACTCCCCCACATTTGCCGTGCAGTAAGTGGGTCGTCTGAATTGATCGTCTGAGCCCAGCAATTGAGTGTAATTAGTGCTAGTTTTACAAACCCTGCTGGCTGGCAAAAGGATCGTCACAGGGGTGCTGCTGAGGCCGTCCTCAAATCAGGCTATCTGATGTCTGTGTCCCCCATAACATGTGCAATGTTGATCTGCAGAGTCCATCCTATTTTTAGTAACAGCAAAGTCACACAATATGTTCAGCACAGCTCTCAGACAAAGATTTTCTTGCTTTTCAGTGCAGGAGGCCATTAATGTAAATAAGACACCCACAGCTCTGGGCAGGAGGTCTTGCTGTCGTTCTCATGAAATAAAACCAGCCTGCGCATCAAATGCAGGAAATGGCAGTGTTGTTTCCAGGCCCTGCAATTTTACCGAGCTTTGGAAATTGACGGTCTTTGGCTAATAACCCAGGTACTGATTGTCTGAGAAACCGGATTTTTACAGTACAGTATGTTCCTTTCTGGCCCTCTGCAGTCACAAAGGAAAGTTTGAAACTGTTATTAGTACAGTTTATTGTTTCTGGGGTACAGGGCAGGGGGGGAAATTCTGCAGGCACAAGTCCAAGTGGACCTGAGAAGGCGGATCAAGGCCAGGAAGGGGAATAGGATATTGGGGGCTGGAGAGTCAGCTTGGCTCTCTGGGGTATTCCAGGCCTCCTCCCTGATGTTTGTTAAAAAAATTAAATTTCTAGCTCTTTTGCATTTGGAAACAGAAGGCAAAGCGTGTTCAAGAAGAACAATGGTAAGAAGTACAGTACTGTGCAATCATTCCTGGCGGTTCCCCAGCAGTACACTAGGGGGCAGCAGCAGCATGATTGACCATCACCAACATGCCACTGGCACCACCATCACCCTCTTTCTTCCAGCACCTTCCACTTCAAAAGGCAGAGAGGGCAGGGAAGGGAGGGAGGAAGTGGGGATGGAGATTCTCTATGTTGCCAGTCTCAGCTCATCTCCCCACTCCCTCCCTCCCTTTCTCACCCTCTCAGCCCTTCTGCAATGTCAAGGGTTAGGGTTGGGGTTAGGGTTAGGGTCAAATGTCAAAGAGCAGGAAGAGGAGGAAGGTAGTGGCAAGAAGAGGATGACATGTTCCGGTAGTAGGTCCCTTCAGGTGACAGGTGAGCAGAAACCCTGGGGGGGAGGTGGTAGCAGCTATCAGGGTGAATGGGACCATGGGGAGTGGCTGCAGTGGGGGGGGATGGTGCCGCGCACTTTGCATGGCCTGGAAGAGGGTGGCACCTCAGGAGCAGCCGTCCCTGGAAGCTGTGTGGCCACACGGCCCTGCAGCTCTCCTCAGAGCTCGCGCAGCCTCCCTCTTGATACTTCGGAGCTCGGCAGGGACAATGACATCCTCATTGCCAAGTGCTCCACAGCCACCCCAGGGCTCCGCGCACTCCAGGGGGAAATTCGAGGGAACATTGCTCAGGAGCCAGGGAGTCTTCTTGGGCCCTAGTTAAACGTGATTCAACGTTTACCTGATTCAACAAAATGACCTAGAGAGCGTATTAGGTGACCGTAACCTACCTGTATGAAGGATCTCACTGTTCTGCATGTATTCCCAGCCCCAACACACCCAGGCTCTTCACGACAATGTGTCTGCTATAGGCCTGAAGAATGGACCCAAATGACGCAACCAGCTGAAGGCCCAGCAGGCAGCTGTCTATGCTATGCAGAGTGCAGGGAAGTGTCAAGTACAGTCTAGGTAGGGTTGCCATATTCCAGCCCCCCCCCCCCACTTGGTGGCCTAACTTGCATTATCATGCAAGTTGTAATGTGTGAGAAATGTAATATTTTGCATGTGTGTAACTAAGTCAGTGCAACACAAGGCTTCTGCTTGTTCTTATGTGCTGGATTTGAGTGAGTAATTGCTGCAACCTAATGGTGCTTTGTAAGGGGAATCTTTGACCCGAATACAAACCAGCTTCAGCGCCAACTCTAACCTGTCATCTCAATAGTGAGCTACACCGCAGAGGGGCGTAGTCTGGGGAAAGCGGAGCTCCAGGGCTTCTCCTACAGCAGGAGCAGTGATGTCATCGGCAGGAGGTCTCAAATGCTGCCTTTGATTTTTTTTGAGGGCCTTAGCCAAAAAGAAGCATCAGGCTCAGTCGAAGGCAAACTGAGAAATTTGCCTAGGGGCATGTGTTACTGTCTGGGCCATCATCTTTCCCAAGGGCTATTTGAGAGACAGTATGAAGAAACGAAAGGTTGATTTTTGTTGTATAGGTCTTGGGGAGACAAGGCCATAGGGAGTGTCGAGACGAGCTTTCCCACATCAAAATGTACCACTACTCCTCTGCAGGGCTGTTGTAAGTCACTTTCATCCAGGCTGGGTGAGGTTGGAAACTGTTTTTTGTGTTACAAGTTATAGTTTTGCTTATCTGTTCATGTTATGTAACAATGACTGGCTCAGAATGCAAGAAGAACCCAGGGCCTAAGGAGCCCCTCCCCCCCCAGCCAGCAACAAGCACATGGTACAAGGGATATTTTCCTTGCATATTTATATATCTATTGCAGTACCAATGGGAATAGGAACAAATCTCTGGATTTATTTGCAGCTGGTAGATCTCCATATTTTAGATGGAGTCACTGCAGCATCTAATATTCAGCTCCCCTCCAAATCTTACCCTAATAATGATTCATTCTTACTTAATGGCAGTTCATACCAACAACAAAATACAATGAACTCCGTTAAAATAAAAATAAGAAAAGGAGCAGCAAGAGAATAAAGCAGCTTCTGGACAATTTGCCTGGCAACTGGGCAAAGAGGCACTTTTTCAAGTGGTGCTCCTCGTATATTTAGCCAGGGGGAGAGTAACTGCCCCTTTTCACCCCAGCACAGTGTCTTTTCTAGTGGCTGTTGCTGGTGTTTTTCTGTATATTTTTAGATTGTGAGCCTTTTTGGGACTGGGAGCCATTTTATTATTTGATTTGATGCAGTTATTTGATCACACACACACACACACACACACACACACACACACACACACACACACGTGTACCACAGAGGAGGATGAGGGGTGTCTCTTTAACCCCCACCCTGTGGAGTATTCTGAGGCGTGACGTGAAGAAGGAGGCCCACCTCAGCCCACCAGAGTAATCATCTGCCCCAGGCAGGGCAGTGTGCTATGGGCCACAGGACTTTTTCACTATGCCCCCCCCCCAGCCATAAATAAATATTCTTAATTAATAATAATGAATAATAAAGAACAAACACGCCATGCATCAGCATCAAAAGTGATATCTAATTTCAAAGGAAGTTGAAACAGGACTTTTACTGCCTTTCTAAAATATGGAGGCAAGGAGCCAGGCAGGCCTCTAGGCAGAGGGAGTTCCAAAGCCTGGGGGCCACCACTGAGAAAGCCCTGCCCCACCAGCCTCACTTCAGGTGGTGGCGAGACAAAGCGCAGACCCTCCGTAGCATTCATTTAGCTCTGAAAGTGCTTCACGTGCATAATCTTGCTGCAAATCTTACAAAAATCCTGTATTATCTTCCCCAACTTGGAGAAATGGGAAGTAGTCGCTTGCCTCAGCCCACTAGTGAATCCACAATAATATTTGATTTGAAGCTCAGTCGTTTCACCACCTCACTCCTTAGAAGCTCTTATAAAACAGACACGCTAAAAAAAACACCTTTCAAATAACAGAACACCTAGAGCAGTGCTAGGTTGTTATTTTTTGAGTGTGCAGGTTACATAATGGTAAGAAGCAGGGATGGGGACTTGAGTCAAATGACTCGACTCGCAAGTGCGACTGAGTCACTATTTCCCTGACTAATACTCATGACCCCCTGACTCGCACTTGGACTCGCGACCCACGGGACTCGTACTTGACTCGCAGTCGTGGGGATAACGACTTGTCATTTTTCTTTAATGGCCGGCATCAACGCAGGCAGGCAGGCAGGCGCATTGGAGACCACGGAGGAGGAGGGCGACAGAGAGGGAGAGTTTTCAAGGGGGTTGCCATCTGCCATTGGCTACAACTCTGAGTGCGAGGGGTGGGGAGGGGTGAGGGAAGGGAAAGCTGCCGCAGCAGTTCCTCCTCATTGGCCAAAACTCCAAGCCCAAGGGATTCTCGGCTCAGCAAGGGAGTGAATAATAAATGGTTTGAATGTAGACACATGTACAGTACGCTTGTTTTTCCCAAACCAGATGGCTGCTGACAAGACTGAGAGGTGAGGGGAAGGGCATAGGGCAGTGGTTCTTAACCTGGGTTCGATCGAACCCCCGGGTTCGGTGAGTCAGTCTCGAGGGTTTGGCGGAGGACTACTCACGATTCAATCATGAGTAGTCCTCCGCCGAACCCGCGAGACTGACTCACCGACTAGCGGCGTCACTAGGGTCACCCATTGCGCACGTCGCCCCCAGGCGGTCCGCCCTTCCCTCCGCGCTCTAGCCACGCCTCATTGGCTGCAGGTGATAACGTGGCGTGGCCTATCTGTGCTGCAGGGAATTTGGTGCGCCCTGTAGTCGAAGTGTGTGATTTCTTTCTTAATATTTATTTAATTTAATCCCTTCATACTATGTCGAGCAAAAAAAGAAAGTGGTTGGACGAATATGTACAATATGGATTCACATGTATAATGGAACGTGATGGGAGTCAGCATCCTAGCTGCATGATTTGCAATGCCAAGTTGAGCAATTCTAGTCTAGCACCGGCAAAACTAAGAGAACACTTCCTTAAGGTAAAGCCGCGCATTTCTGAACTGGTCTCTGAAAGGCAACAGCAGAAGTCACACTGATTTGCAGTAAATATTCATTATTATGTTTTTGTTTTTGTGTGAAAATCATGTTTTAATATTTATTCTTAATGGTTTTGTTCTTTAATGGTTTTGTTCATTTTGTGCACCTATAAAAATATACCTATGTATATATACCTAAAATATATACCTATGTTTTGAATTTGAAAAAATCATATTTTATTTTTCAAATTAAGAAGGGTTCAGTGAATGCGCATATGAAACTGGTGGGGTTCAGTACCTCCAACAAGGTTAAGAACCACTGGCATAGGGGAAGCCAAGTGGATGCTTTAGAAGCCTCAGAGGTCCCCACACACACCCCACACAGACACACACACACCCCATTTTCAGGGGAAAAGCCATTTTCCCCAAAGTGACTCGACTTGTGACTCGTGGTTTTTGGCCTTACTCGCACTCGACTCACACTCGTGCAAAAATGACTCTAACTTGCACTTGTGACCTAGTGACTTAGATACATCCCTGGTAGGAAGACACAGAAAGCTCACTTTTTCCAGGAGAGGTGGTAAAACAATTGCTTGTGTTTATTTTTCCCTTAGAAAGATTTGGGGTAGGGCTCATTTACAAGAAAAATAATCAGCCTCTCTATAGTTTCACTGTCCTCGCATAATTATTCATTTATTGCAGCTGTCCGTTGAAAGAAAGCACAGAACTTTGCAGAGGAAAAGGAGATAAGCAGAGTCAAAGATACAACCAAACAGAAAAAACAGGAGGCTTTAAGGATGGAGAAAATAACCCAGTTAAACAATCATAGGTTGTACGTGTAGCACACCAGTCCTTTCCCAGAGGAGGAGGAACAGGCTATTCTGCCTCATCCTGGAATGTCCTGCTACTATTTTTAAAGGGTTTTTACCCCACTCTTCAGCCTATGAAGGTCCCAGAACGACTTGCGTAGGATCAATAAAAATAGGAAAGCAGGAAGACAAGATAAGTGGTGCTATTGTTGTTTTGGGGTGGCTGTTTTGCTTTGATGATTATTTCTTTTTCTCTTCTTTGCTCACAGGACAGTTGGAGGTTCAGTTGCAGAAAAGCCCATCATATGGTCACAACAAGATTGCTTTGTTACATTGCTTCATCAGTGCGCCGTGGTGCACACCATGAATGTATCCGGGAGAGAGACATTCACACAAACAGAAGATACCGAAGGCTGCAGGAAACCGCACTTATGCAGTGGCCTCTGTGCAATTCAGAAATTAAAAAATGGAGCAGGGAAGGATGCAGCAGTAGTTCCACTTTCCAGGTAAACTGGAACGTCCAGAACCGGGGACAATTCAGAGGAAGAGAACTCTGGAAGCATCCTGACCCGCTTCCATTGCCTGTGAGGGAGGGACCCAGAGGCGTCGCTACGGTGGAGGCAGTACTGTACGTTTCGCACCATGCTAATCCCTGTTTACTCCCCGGTACGAGGTGGCCTCACCCCCTCGCAATCGCAGCCATTCCGTGCAGCGAAGGCAACGGGCAGGGAGTCTCCTGCCCGTTGCCTTCGCCACACTGAATGACTCCGACGGCGAGGGGACGGGTCCACCTCATACCGGAGAGTTAGTGGGGATTAGCAAGGTGCGAAACGTACGGTACCAACCCCACCGTAGCGACGCCTCTGGAGGGACCTCCAGAGCTCTGAACAGACTGCTTTGATCAGTGTAACATGTAGTCTGGCTCATGGTCAATCAATGGCTTATAAGTCATGATGGGGATAAGCAACCTCCTGGTTGTAGGAGTAGGTTTTCTTTGTGCCAGGTGCAAGGGAGTGGCGACAGGATACAAGTATCATGTTGTCTTGTGCTCCCTGAGGCATCTGGTGGGGCCACTGTGTGATACAGGAAGCTGGACTAGATGGGCTTTTGGCCTGATCCAGCAGGGCTCTTCTTATGTTCTTATGTTCTTATGTTCTTATGTTAATGGCTGGACTCCCTAGCCACACCAATCCCCATTGGGAGTAACCTATCAAGCACAGCTCCTCATTGCCACCTTGGGAGAGAGCCATGTGCATGCAAGGAGTCCCATCTGCCACTGCCAATTACGGGGGAGCAGCTTGCAAGTTGGCCTGGATCAAGGGCTTTGGCTTTAATGCAATGCCTCTGCCACCTCCCAAGAAGATCTACAGGCCTACATCTTCAACTGCCTCATTTGCTCATCCTTCAGACTGTCAAAATATTGTCAGCCATCCACGGCAGATACGGAGAGCATAAAAAGTAGCTGCAATTCCTTCCTGTCAAAATAATTTTCCTGAGTTGCTGTTGGAAACGCTCAATCCGAAAAATAAAATAAAATGAATCGCACGATGCCATCTTTTAAATCTGCCTCTTCAAGTGGAAATGTTGGAGGGTGGAGGGTTATCGGTATGGTAGACAGAAAAACCACGACTGTCATTGAACTCCAGCTAACCATCATGTAAAGCAAAGATAAAGTAGGTCAATTAAATAGTCTTCCAGTGTGCAATTAGCTTCTTCCCATTATTCACTGGTAATATTGCTCAATAATTCCATTTCCCTGTTTTCTCCATGAAGCTTAGGGATTGCTGGATGCAACAACACATAGTCTGACCCCTTGTGGCTGGTACTGGCATTACCAGTTATCCTCTTGTAAACTGCTATTTTCTGAGGCCACTGGCAGCTTTAATGGAAAATTGTTTAGGACTCCATCATGTCCATGTTCATCTACCAATGAATCTGCACGCTTTCAGGAGGCAGAAAAAGCAACTTTAAAAACTTTGCGTTCTAGTCAACCTACCTGTTTGGTCCAATACACAAACTTGCTCTGGAATTTGAAAAAAAATCTCCATCCTAGCCTCTCTGCAAATCAGAACAGAAGAACTGCTTCTGAGCAAGATTGAGATTGTATACTTTCCAAAAGGAAAATGCTTAGTCATCTCAGATGATGGAGATGATCCTTGATGGCTCATCTGCCTCATCCTGGAATGGCCGTCATAACAGAAATGCCCCATGTGACTGAGCAGGACTGAGGCAGTGGGGGGGGGCATTCTGCATTGTCTGTATAAGAATATTCCGCTTTGTAAAGGAGGCCTTTCCTCAGCCCCCCCCTTTGACTTGGAACTGGTCAGCGGAAAATTGCGTTTTGATTGACAAAGAAAGAGATGAAAGGGAGTGATTCAGGAAGGAGCTTCATTCATTTGCACCAGCAGCAGAGAAATCGTGACTGTGGGATATGAATATTCATACTGCAAACTCTTTTATGACTATTTAATTGTTTAATTATTCATTTTGTAGGTTTTGCATACTGATCTGTGACTCCTAGTGCTCTTCCTATCTATCTTGCCGTTCTGCTATACCTGTTTTTTGTATTCCTGATTTCTGTTACGACTTACGATCAAGACAATCAATTTTGAACAGAATTTGAACTGCGTACGTTTAGATTTGGCAGTTACAAAAGGTGACCAGACACCAAATAAAAAACAAAATGTTACAAAATAATCAGTCATTTTAAAAAGTACCAGATAAAGGCCGTGAAGTTTTAAAACTACAAAGAGTCCTGTGTCGTGTGTAAACTAACAAACGTATCGTGGCATAAATTTTCATGGGCTCCTAGAGTCCACGTTTGCTGCAATCCTATGCACACTTATCTGGGAGTGAGCCTGACTGAACAAAAACTCCCTGTTTGGGATTTACTTCTGAGTAGACATGGCTAGGACTGGGTTGCATTTCCAAAGTGCTCTTGTACATGAAAGCTTATGCCACAATAAATTTGTTTGCCTTTATAGTGCCATAAGAGTCTTACAGCCCAATCCTGTCTAGCCGGCACAAATAAGGATGCGGCAGTGCAAATAAGGTGCCGGCCTGCGGCGGCACAGCTGGAGTCCTCCTCAGTGTAAAGGGATTTGTCCTTTTACCCCAAGTAGAGCCCCAACCGCCCAAATGGGCCCACTCAAATGTGCGCCAGCTATTTTGCTGGCGCACATTCGCGCTGGCTGTGTAATGCCGGCCAGACCCAGGAAGGGGGATAGGACATGGTGGAGGAGGCACCAATGGAGGAGGCATTGCTCCGCCGGTCTAACTGTAGACAGGATTGTGCTGTTAGTTTTTGCCAGAGCAGACTAGCATGGCAACTACTCTGGAACAAAAAAAGTTGGCATTTCTGAAACGAATCTGTCGGCTCACCTGGGTTTATTCACCTGTGTTCTGGGGTTCTCCAGACACTTGTGGAGAGTTCTCATAGGGAAGGTCTGTACTGGCAAACAAGCGTTCCTGACAGAGCTTGGCCAAAACTACAATACAACACACAGCCCCAGGAGCATGTTCTAGCTGCATGCGCAGTTCACACTGCAAGGCCTCGCCAATGCATCATGAATTGCGCATGAAGCTGCCTTATAGCCAGTGAGACCATGAGTCCCTCTAGCTCACGGTTTCTGACACAGAACAGCAGCAGCAGCACGTCTCCAGGGTTTCACAGGATTTCCTTTCACGGACCCTCCGTAGCTGGAGGCGCCAGGGACTGGAGCTGGGAGCGTCTTCATGCTCTCCACTGAGCTCCCCACTGAGCCACAGTCTGTTCCCTGGGTTCTCTGAATAACTCTAAGACCCGTCCAAGACCCTCCTGTGTCAGACTCAGGATAAACATTCTGGAGTTCCTTTGCAGAGAAACCATAGAAAGTGTTTCCCCGAGAAACAATGCTTGAAAACCACGCCATTTAAGACGCAAAGATCACAGAAAACAACCCAGTCATCCCCAAAGGTGTTTGAAGGGATGGGATTCCTGGTCTCTGATTGGCTTTACAAAACCCCTGGCCGTTTTTGACAAAGGCCTGGCTCTGTATCTAATATGTGTTGACCAGACAGACCTCAGCTGCAAGGTGCAAAGGCAGCTGTTTTCTCTTGCTGGCTCAAGTGGCAGAATGAATGTCTGCTAGTGGCGCAGTGGGTTAAACCGCTGAACCATGAGCTGTCGATCGAAAGGTCAGCAGTTCGAATCCGCGACGGGGTGAGCTCTTGTTGCTTGGCCAGCTCCTGCCAACCTAGCAGTTCCAAAGCATGTCAATGCGAGTAGATAAATAGGTACCGCTTGCGGGAAGGTAAACAGTGCTCCGTGCTCCAGCCGCATGCTACGCGCTGCGGCAAGGAGAGTCGTGCCGGCCACATGACCACGGAGGTGTCTTCGGACAACGCTGGCTCTTCGGCTTTGACATGGGGATGAGCACCACACCCTAGAGTCGGACACGACTGGACTTAATTGTCAGGGGTCACCTTTACCTTTAGTCCAGCACTACAGTCCAAGAGCTTCAGCAAACCTCATCTGTCAACAGCGGCTTGCTAGGGCCCTCCCTGCTTCTGTCCAGGCCCATCTGTATGCTTCTCTTGGTCCCGGGGTTTTGAGCATATTAGGCAACATCAGACGGAGACCCTTGAGAAGCTCAGGCAATGCCAGCCCATTCCTCAGTTCCCTGGAGGACTTCCATCATCTGTCGCTAAGCACCTCCAAAGTGGGGGGGGGGCAGAACGCATCAGAAGGTGGCAGCAGAAGTAGCAGAGCTGCCATTTCAGTCACAGGCGCACAGCTGCTAAGTGAATAACAGCACCTGATGTGGGCCAGGGATGTTATCATCTGCACTCACGGCAGACACTGTCATGCCACAACAACTGTGCACCTGCACATTGCTGATGTGCTGCTGCTTTTGTCCACCCCTCCTGCTGCCTCCAGAAAACCTGCCAGGTTTTCCTTCCCTTCTCAGTGCCACACAGTGGCAGAAGCTGCCAGCGAATCACCACTTGAGTTGGGGCTGCCTCCCGCCCTGTCCTCCCATGACATCAGGACCGTTTCCACCAATCATCATCAGTGCAAATTGTGCATTGCAATATGGATGAATGGAAAAGATGGGATTTACTTCAAATTATGGTGTTTTGTGATGGTATGAAAGCACAACGCAGAGCAGGGGGTTCCATTTCTGCAGGAAAAACATGGTGAAAAAGGAAGATATAGGCTGTAACACATAAGCTCTAGTGGGCCATAATAACAAGAGCTTGAAATGATCTTGCACAAATGGAGGGACACCTCTGGATTTGAGAGTCCCTTTTCTCAAACATTCTCCTGCTACATCGAAAACAGTCCTTCCATGAACAGACAAGGCTGCTCTCCACTAGAGGAAAGGCACCTTTGGGTCCCAGCCATAATTTTGTGCCAAGGTAATATAAATTCTGGCCAGCGGATGGCACAGCGGGTTAAACCGCTGAACCATAAGCTGTCGATCGAAAGGTCGGCAGTTCGATTCCCGCGACGGGGTGAGCTCTCATTGCTTTGCCAGCTCCTGCCAACCTAGCAGTTCCAAAGCATGTTAATGCGAGTAGATAAATAGGTACCGCTTGCGGGAAGGTAAACAGTGCTCCGTGTTCCAGCCGCATGCTACACGCTGCGGCAAGGAGAGTCATGCCGGCCACATGACCACGCCACGGAGGCATCTTCGGACAACGCTGGCTCTTCTGCTTTGAAATGGAGATGAGCACCACACCCTAGATAAATAGGTACCGCTTGCGGACACAACTGGACTTAATTGTCAGGGGATACCTTTACCTTTACTAATCTAAATTCTACACCAGGAAAAACTGGCCAATGCACCCTTTACAAATAATGCAAGTTAAGCACTTTTGTCCTTTTTCTCCTAATCATGAACAAACAGCCATGCACATAACTAAAAACCCTGGAAATGCTACCAATCCGTCACTCCTCTATCCAACTAGCTTCTGAGATTTCATCAGGTCTTGCCCACACATCGTGAAGCCTGATTTTGTAGTCCTAAGGACTAGAAACTTACATTTAAAATAAAGTTGATCAATTCTGGGCCAAATGTTTTCAGAATCGTGGAGTACACCCAACCATAAAGAGAGTGGGATGTTAGCTGCGACAGGAAGCCTACAATGCCCTGCCCCTCTACCACAAAAAGATTTTTTTTCTTTCCGTTACGTTGGGGAAGTATGCTAAGAATGGTTTCGTTCCATGAATTTGTCAAAACCCCTTTTTAGAACCATCTAAGCGAGCGATCATGACCACAACTTGCAGCTATTAATTCCTTCGGACCATCATGCATTCACTGAAGTGCCTGTCCTGCATCTCCTATTCATCCATCCCCTTGGATGACCCCCCCCCCCACGTTCTAGCCAGAGAACCTGCCCACATCCTGCTGCATCAATGCCCTGCATTTATTGAAACCAAACAGGTTTCCTCCTGCAGGGGCGATTCTGACAGTATTAAAGAGACTCCCAACTTCGGTTCCTCTCAGACGTCTGCTGCTGCTGCACCATACACGAAGGAATTCGCTCTTAAAGACGAGCAAGTGGCATTGTTTCTGTGATCAGGCAGGGTAAGGTCCCCTCACGCCCAAAGTATGATGCTCCAGAGTCTTCCGGCGACTCAAACCTCCACTGTGTACCACATAGTTCCATTATGCAAAGCCAGCATATGCAGTTCCTCAGCAGCCTTGCAAGGCGGGTCAGTTTTGCTATCCCCCATGTTGCTGAGGGGCGGGTGAATCTGAAGGGACAGTGGCTTGCCTCAGTCATTCATACATCCTTGGCAAAGGTGAGATGTGAACTGGGGACTTCCCAGTTCACAGTCGTAGCCACAGTGCTACCTTAAGATGCCAGGCAGACCCCCACAGAGTGTGCCGGCATACGTACCGCAGTCCGCGCAACAATGCATCTGATGATAACCCTGATGGCACAATGATCCCACCTATTGGGCAAATTGGCTTTGCATGCAGAAGGTCCCCGGCTCCATCCATGGTATCTCTAGTTAAAAGGAGGTGGTGGGCAGGGCAAGGCCTCTTCCCTGAGACCCTGGGGAGCCCCTGCCAGGCAGAGAATCCAGGGCTATATGGACTAAAAGCCTTGACAGCATAAGGCCGCTGCTGAGCTTCATATGTTCAAGCCCAGCCAGGGACACAGTACAGATCCCAGGGATTGGGGGGGGGGGGTCAACTGTGCCATCAAGTGATGACTGTTCATCAAGTGATAACTCCTGGTTGAAAATGAGATCTATGCACACACAGTACTTTAATCATCCAGGCCTAGCTGAGAGAAAACTGTCCATGGACTGTACCATGTCCCAAGCATGTCGTGGTGGGAATGAGCCCTCTACCCTACTGGAAAAAGGCTCCTTGCACATCAATGGCAAAGAGCCTGGGGCTCGCTTAAAGATGAACAGGAGGGACCTGGATCATAGTGAAGTCGTCGGTTTAAGCTTCTGCTAAACAATGTAGCTGAAGAAACGATTGAGGTGTCTAGCAGAACGAGTGCAGCACAGCCTCACTGGTGCAAATTCCGCATTAAAGAAAAGAGAGAAAAGGTCATGAAGAAAGCAGGAATGGGACAATAGTCACACACACACACACACACACACACACACACACACACACACACACATACACACAGAGAGAGAGAGAGAGAGAGAGAGAGAGAGAGAGAGAGAGAGAGAGAGAGAGAGAGAGAGAGAGAGAGAGAGAGGAGTCTTTGCAGACTATAGCCTTTCCTTGCACGACTTTCAATAGCAAAACAATGTTCCAGTCTGGTCGCTGGATGTTCAACATAAAAACCATGTCAGAATTGGGATTGTCCACCTTTTCAGTTGATCTGTCCTTTTCCTTTGCCCTGTTCCATAATGCAGCAAGAAAGAGAGACTTGGAATAAGTGAAAAGTAGGTCAAGCATAGACTGACTACAGCACAAGATGTTAAAACGCAGATTTTATTACCACCAATGCCACCATCCTTTGCCCCCCTGGTGCTGAAGCGCCCTACTACAGCAGCCCCCACCTCCTTCCATTTCAGCCACTCTCTCTTCCCACTAGTCCACCTTACTTCTAGGCTCCATGAAATATGTTTTCAGCCCAGATGATTTCTGCTTGACAACGTTTCCCAAGCTTGTCACAATTACATAATTGACTCTTACCCTGAGCAGTTCAAATGGTGCTATACTTCCTGTGACGTCAGAGCAGGTGAGCCTATGATGGCTGGGCAGGGGTAGGGCGTTTGCCAGGAATACACCATTTGCAGCCTACCAGATGCCTTTGTCCACCCACATGACATGGTTCCCCATGCTTCTGAAAACATGTGCACATGCCAACAGCCCCTCCTCCCCAGTGGCTGGGAACTGGCAGCAGATGGATGCAAGTCCTTCACGCTGCCCCCTGCAGCTCATCAGAGGCACTACAGGAGGTCCATTCAAGGGATGGTGAGGAGCAACTGCAGCAATAGATCAATCTCTTTCTTCCCCCTGTGCCACATTATGTTTCCCAGATGTCCAGGCAGTACATGGATCAGCAGTCCCCACTAGAAGCATCGCCGGGGGGGGGGCAAGGGGGGCCCTGGTGACAAGCGGGGGTAACAAAGTGGGGGGGGCAACAACTGCACCGTTTCAGCAGACGGCAGAGACGGCACTAGGTTTGGCCCACCGTCCCGCCCTGCATCTCTGAAGGGATTTGCAGCGGCGGCGGTAACATCACTTCTGGTGGTGATGTCACGGGGGCGGCATCGCGACGCCTCTGGCCTCCACTTGTGAAGCCACCCCATCTCTCTCTAATATAAAGGTAGAGATATCACAATTGAGTTTTTGAACCTGTTAGGCAAAGTTATGGAAAGAGGGACTGTCGAGACCTATTGCTCAAGGTGATCAGAACATCCTTAATAACCTTTCAGAGGGTAGGACCAAAGATAAAGCATTTGGTTTGATAAAGCATCCACAGGTGGCTTCAAAGGACAGTTGTGTGTGCACATCTCGCCCAAGCGGTCCACATGCACCCACAACCATTTGCACATTGCTCACCTGTCTGTCCCTGTCAGTCCAGGTCATGGGCAATGATGACTATGGTACCAGCACAGGCCCCAGAGTCTTCATGGAAGGAATCACACTATAAGACCTCCTGTAAAGACCTCCTGCTTTAGCACAGTTTCCAGTTTAGTGCACATGGTGTGTGCTTATTGAAATTTCCTGGACTGTTTGATTCTGGCCCCTGTCAGGGATAGAGTGCTGGGCTAGGCAAAAGATTGATTTGACTTGTTGTGGATATGAAGTATCTACCCTATCTAATTATTACATTGGCGAATTTACTGAATGGATATTTTGACAGTGGTGTTCCTACACACACACCCCGTGGGGGTGGCCACCAGCGCGACCCCCCCACATGATGTCACAAGCCCCGAACCCTGGGGGCGTGACATCATTTTCCATGTGCCACCACCCAATTTCGGCGGCGGCGCAGTGTAAAAACACCCCCCAGCGCTTTTCGACGCATTTTAGAGCCAAACAGCTCTAGGGCAGGCGGGCGAGCCGATTTCGCCAGTAGAGCGACGAAAAAGAAGGAAGAAGCGTGGGAGGGGCGACACGGCAGCGATGACTCCAGAGGTAAGTTACACACACACACACATACCACCGCATGGCACCCCGCCGCCCTGGAGCCAAAACTGCCAAACTCATTTGCAAGGCTTTTTCATCAAAAATGCCAAACTCATTTGCAAGGCTTTTTCATCCAAACTCTCATTGGCTGAAACATGAATTAATCTATGTGTACAATGTAGGGCTGATTCACATAGTAGTTCTTGCTCCATGCAGTCAGTCCTAACTATCTTCAGTATGTACCTGCCTGGGCAAACATACAGTATATATCTATCATAGATTTCTATGATTGTAGCTAATAGGCACTACCATGACCACCAGAAGTACTTAGCCTTTCTTTGGGACTATCCATGATCCTAATCACAAATGGCATGTGTATTTTACCAGTCATCTGGTTAAGCCCTATGTTTCTATGTTGTTTGAGCAGGTCAAAGTACTTGCATGTGTTGGGAACAGAATACTGGACAAGATGGAGCCTTAATTTAAAAGACCTCTAGTGGACCAGACGAAGGCTCTGTATCCTGTTGCCACTCCCTTGCACCAGGCATACAGAGATAACCTACTTCAAAAACCAGGAGGTTACTTATGGCTTGTAACTTGTGATGGACTTTTCCTCCACGAATCTGTCCAATCCCCTTTTAAAGGTATCTAGGCCAGGTGCCATCACCACATCCTGTGGCAAGGAGTTCCACAAACTAATTACATGCTGGGTGAAGAAATATTTTCTCTTGTCTGTTTTAATTGTCCCGCCACCAGGGGGGTCAGCTGATGGGGGGCCTAGGGGCGGTGGGCCCCAGGGCGCAAGGGCGGGAGGTGGTGCGGGGGGGCGGGAGACATCCTAGGTTTCGGTTTTGTTTTTGATGTTTTCCGGGGGTTTTTTCGCTTTTTTAAAAGGTTTTTTAGGTGTAACGGGGATTCTAGGTCTATGTGTTTGCTTTGCTGTACTTATTTTGTGTATCTAGGGCCTCCCGACGATCTCTCCAGCGACGATCTCGCTCCTCTGCTGCCGCTCTGCTAGCGCGAACTCTGTAAGCCTAAGCGTTACAGAGTTCACGCATGCGCATAGCAAACAGCCATCACGCATGCGTGAACTCTGTGATGGCTGTTTGCTTTGCGCAGAGCGGCAGCAGAGGAGCGAGATCGTCGCTGGAGAGATCGTCGGAAGGCCCTATAAACACCAGATAAGTGCAGCAAAGCAAACACATAGACCTAGAAGCCCGTTACCCCTAAAAAACCCGCTGGAGGCCCCGTTACCCTAAAAAACCTTTTTAAAAAGCCAAAAAAAACCGGGAAAAAAACGGAAAAAAACAAACAAAAAAAGAAAGTAATTAGCATAATTATGTTAATTAGTAATTATGCTAATTACTTTGGGGGCGTCGAGGGGTGGGCCCCACCCCTGGGGCTAGGTACGCCACTGCCCGCCACTCAGTTTTAGTACATACATTTCCCTTGGTTCTGGTGTTGTGTGAGAGGGAAAAGAACTCTCTATCCACTCTCTCCATCCCATGCATAATTTTATATGTCTGACAGTGCAATCCTATCCAATTTACACCACCGGTGTAACCAGCAGTGCAGTGAGAATGGGAGGCCCTAGCATGGAAAGGGGATTCAAATCTCCTCCAAATGGGGATTCAAACGGGATTTAAATCTCCCCTCCAAAGCCTCCTGCCCTGCCCTCCCCCGCTGGTTATACCGGTGGTGTAAGTTGGAAAGGATTGCGTTGTCAATCATGTCCCCCCTCAGGAGCCTTTTTTCTAGACTGGAGTGCCCCAAACACTGTAGCCTTTCCTCATAAAGGAGGTGTTCCAGCCCACTAATCATTTTGGTCTCTCTTCTCTGCACCATTTCCAATTCAACTATATCCTTCAATGTACTATAGTACAGTACTCCATTGTAGCTTGGTAGCTACAATGGAAAAAGGGGGCACTGTATTTCTTCTAAAGTACACAATTGTAACTTAACACAAGCTTCCAAAAAAGCATACTTTTTGTATGAAAATTGTGTTTGTGTTATTAGCAGACATAAAGAAAGAACAAAATAATAAAACTAATGTACTGTAATTAACATCACTTCTTAAATAGTTTGTATTTGATTTAGAGTTTTTCTATCTTTTATAACTTTTTCTTATGCTTAACATTAAAAAAAAACTGAAGAAGACCTTTGATCGATCTGCCAAAGGTTCATTTAACCCAGTATCTTTCCAACATTGACCAGCAGCCAAGTGAGCCAAGTGTTACCAGTAAGCTCACATGAAGAGAATGACCTTTCCTTGTTGCATGTCACCAGTATTTGGTATTCAGGGGTACACTGCCTTTGTACATGGAGGCTCTGTATAGCTATCATGGTCAATAACTATTGATAGATCTATTCTCCATAGATTGCTCTAACCTTTTCGAAAGTTAATTAAATAATGACTTGTTGTGGAGTGTGCTATTACTTTGTACTCAACCATTTGCATGCTGATTTGAATACCAAATGACAAAAAGGCAGCATACAAATGCATTAATGGTGGAAAGCCTCATCAAAGACAAAATCTTAAAACATATAGAAGAACAAGCTTGGCTGAGGGAGAGTCAGCATGGCTTCTGCAAGGGTAAGTCTTGCCTCATGAACCTTTTAGAATTCTTTGAGAAGGTCAACAGGCAGGTGGATGCAGATGAATCTGTGGATATTATATATCTGGATTTTCAGAAAGCCTTTGACACAGTCCCTCATCGAAGGCTCCTGAAAAAAATCCATAGTCGGGGAATAAGGGGGCAGGTTCTCCTATGGATTAGGAACAGGTTGAAGACTAGGAAACAGAGAGTGGGTGTCAATGGGCAATTTTCACAATGATGAGACGTGGAAAAGCGGTGTGCCTCAAAGATTGGTCTTGGGACCGGTGCTTTTCAACTTGTTCATAAATGACCTGGACTTGGGGATAAGCAGTGAGGTGACCAAGTTTGCGGATGACACTAAACTTTTCCAGTGGTGAAGACCAAAACAGACTGTGAAGGATCTCTCTAAACTGGGGAAATGGGCAGCAAAATGGATCTTGAAGTTCTGGTGGACAGCTCGATGAAAGTATCAACCCAGTGTGTGGTGGTTGTAAAGAAGGCCAACTCCATGCTCGGGATCATCAAAAAAAGAGATTGAGAATAAAACAGCTAATATTAAGATATAGTGGAACTGGAAAAGGTGCAGAAGAGAGCAACCAAAATAGATGAACAAGGAAAGCTGGGAGAATCAAAAGAATTGTGTTAACCATCCCGTAATAAAATCATCCCCTTTGCTTAATTCACCTGCATTATTTTCTTTACTAAAGCATTCCATTACTTTAATGGAATGACATATATTTTCAGTGTGAAACAAGATAGGAAAAACTTCCAGAAGCACTGGATTTTATTTTATTTTTCAGCATTCTTGCTGAAATATTCTCCTTACAGAGGGATCATAGGTTTCTAGAACTGCCTTCTGCTTTTTGCTAAATCCAAAGGATTTCTGCCACCCAGTTTCCTAGAGTCCCTTTAAATATTTTCCTTATAACCAAAAAAAAAAAGAAAAAGAAAAGAAAAACACACAGAGACCTTATAGAACAAAATGAAAATAAAAGACTTTAAATAAAACAATTTTTGAAAGTCCTACACACAATGAACCAGGATACTGAAAGAATATAAACCAATAAGGTGCAGTGGTGGATGGTGGAACTGAGGAGCAGAGTTCAAATCCTCACTCAGCTGAGAAGTCCACTTGATGGCCTTGAGCAAGTCATTTTCCTGTCAGCCCACTCTGTCTCCCAAGGCTGTTATGGGGAAAGTAATAGCACTGAGCATTTGTGTGGCACTTTCAAGTGTTCGAAGCACTAACTTCACATGTTGTAACCCTTACATCAACCCCTGTAACAAATGCGAGTATGACTATGTCCATATTGGGACGCTGAGTGGTCTGCCTAACGTCACCTAGCCAGTTCATGGCAGAGAGAAGACTTCCTGAGTCGAACACGGGTCTTCCTGAGTCGAAACCATCTCTTAGACTCTATGCTATACAGTTCTCAAGGACAAAATGGGGCAATCCCATATACTGTACACTGCTTGACACAAGTGTAATAGAGCAATGAATAAATAAAGGTTAAAGCGTGTTCAATAAATTATTACACAGATGTCATGGGTACTTATTCCAAGAGTATACAGATAAAATATCTAGGAAGCTGGATAAAGCCCCTTTGGGTTCATAATATTCAGTCTGACCAAAGAAAATATATGAAGTACCAAAAAAAAGTGGATAATTTACCTGCTATTACAAAATACAAATAGATTGTGTGTGATCTATTCACTACATGATGCACTTGCTTGAAACAGCTTGATATCAGAAAGTGATGTCCTGAGGAGGAGGGGTCTTTCTCTCTTTTTGCAGAATACGTTTTACAATCAGTATTCATTCCTCTAGCTAGGAAAGTGTGCAAGTTAAGTTTTATTACGATCAGTCCTTGATGCTCTCAGATATTTTATCAAAGAATCAATCTCTCCAAGTATTTGAGGCAAAGCCTTCCTCTCAACCACATTCTAGAGTTTAAAAAAAATTGGAGGAAATGCAAGGAGAGGTCAAAGTAGGAAAATGAGGGTTTCTTCCTTTTCTTTCATCTTTTTTTTTTTTTGAACCTGCTCAGCCATTTCCAAAACACAGAATTGCCTTTGGTTTCTACTGATGGTGGGGTGTTGTTGGGTTTTACTTTTGTCTTTTTTATGCAGACAATTACATTTTCCTCTAGTGGTGCACACACACACACACACACACACACACACACACACACACACACACACACACACACACACACACACAGAGGGTTGTGAGAGGTTACGTCCTCTCCTTTCTCCCTTGCTGCCCTTGTGCCTTAACTCCCCACCTGAACATGTAACTTGTTGCCAACTCTCTTTTTACCCTTCTTCATCCACCATCATACTTGGGCTTCCCGGTGCAGAAAACGACATCTCTTGGCTCATTATCGTTTGCAAATCACCATGTTGATTATGGATTTGTTAGCATTATTATTATCATCACCATTTCATCTATTAAAGAAAGTTCTGTAGAAAGAAACTACCACTTTTTCTCAGCTTCACCTACATCCAAGTTGATGGGGGTGAAGTTACTAACTTTGAGGCACGTCACGTGCACTCTACTTTCTCCTCTTCTGCACCAACCCTCAGTCCAGAAGAAGAAGAGAGGTCCGCTTACCACTTGAGCGCCTGACGATGTTCTCCAGAAATGTGTTCTGTGGTGCCACCAGCCCTCTCTTGCCCCCCGGCATCCTGCGCTTGCGGGGCCGGGCTCTGGAGCCAAGGAGTCGCAGTGGGGGCGGCTGGGAGGGGCTCGGAAGGTGTCTTGCGCCCAGTGCCGAGGAGTAGCTGTGGGAAGGTGGACGAGGCAGTTCATGGTAGTAGCGCTCCAGCGGCTGGTGAAGCCCAGACTGTGGCAACGCTGCACTCACAGCTCAGGAACTGCAGCCTTCCGGGGGATTGCGCCTGCGCGTCTGCCCGGCTGTTGCTGCTGCTGCTACCACCCCAGCTGGCTCGCAACATGACCACGCTCACTTCCAAGCCCCCTGGGCCAGTTGCGGCCGGACGAGCAAGCCAACGCCACCGCTGGGTTTCACCCACTTGTGCTTGCAAGTCAACCAGGGCACATGGAAGAAGTGGGGGAAAGGGGTGGCAAAAGAGAGACTCTTTTGAAAAAAAAATCAACCCAACTCTTCCCTACTGCTTTAGGGGGGCGGGGGAGCTACTTGAAAAAGACGAAAAAGATCCCTGCGTTTGAAGGCAATGAATCGATCGCTTCCACCTTTCCAGTAGAACCAGGGGGAAGAAGTGTAATCCCAAAGCAACGCGGCGAGTTCGAGCGTTCAGGACCCTGGACAGCTCCCGCGGGGAGCGCCTTCACTGCAGCAGGCTGTAGCCAGGCGGTAGGAGCGCGATTCGGCAAGCGCCGTCCGTCTTCGCCGTTCCTCCGCCGGTTCCCAACGAGGATCTCCCACCACCGCCACCTCGGTGCCCTCTTGAATCGGGAGCTGGCGACGCCCACACACGCCTGGAAAAACGACGGAAAGGAGCCGAGTGGGTGGGCAGAGACACTGTGAGACAGGCTGCTGCTGCTGCTGCTGCACACCTGCCGGGGCGACCGCTGGAGAGGAAGGCAGCTCAACTTGGGCAGCAGCTCCAACAAGAGCTGAGCATCAGTCCTAGGCTGGAAGCAGAGAGAGAGAGAGAGAGAGAGAGAGAGAGAGAGAGAGAGAGAGAGAGAGAGAGAGAGAGAGAGAGAGAGAGAGATTGGACAATGACGGGGTAGTTTCCTACACCAAAAGCTCTGGCGAGGGGCCGTAGGCGGGGCTGCGGGCCGATCCGATCCGGGATCCCTCCGGCGGCCCTGTCTGCCCCCCTCCCCCCCGTTAGCCTTGGCCCAAAGTTCTGTGGCTGCGGTGCTCCAAGGGGAGAGTGCTCGGTCGGGCTACTTTCCTCCGGGAGAGCAAGCGGCTGAATAATTCATGCGACCCAGGCGTTTGTTTCAGAGGAAAAAGGCAAGGGGAGGAAGGAGGGGGGCCTGGGGGGGAGGTGAAAGAGGGGGGGTGCAGCAATTGGCTTGGCACGGAGGGGGAGGAGGAGGAGGGAGGAGGAGGAGGGCAACTTCATTTTCTGCCTCGGGAGAGAGCTCAGGGGAGCCACACTGGATGTGAAAACGTTTTTAGTTCGAAGGGGCTCCGTTTTTCTTTAGTTAATAGCAGTAGGATCGGGCTCCTGATGATTCGAACCGAGATGAGGAGCTGGGGGGACTTTAACCCTCCCCCTCCCGCGGTCATAATCCAGCTGCTATTTATCCCAGGGAAAAAAAACTCAGAGGGAGGGGGAGTTATGATTATGAAAGGGACGCTTTTGCAGCTGTCACGCCATGAGGCCAACGGGGGTCCCCGGCTCATCTCGTAAGTCTTCTCTCCCCTCTCCTTATTAGACGCTTCTTCATCCTGAGCTCAGCCACCTAGGATAGAGAGCCTCCTTGTTCAGAGACAGTAGAACTGGTGATGGTTGGAGAGAGAAACCTGGAAGGAAGGAAGGAAGGAAGGAAGGAAGGAAGGAAGGAAGGAAGGAAGGAAGGAAGGAAGGAAGGAAGAAAGAAAGAAAGAAAGAAAGAAAGAAAGAAAGAAAGAAAGAAAGAAAGAAAGAAAGAAAGAAGGGCTCTTCTTGCCTTCCTGCTTGTGGGCTTTGAGGAGACGTCTGGCTGGCCAGGGTGCCGGATTAGGTGGAGCTTTGGTGTGATCCAGTAGTAGGTTATTATTTCTTAGGTTCTTCTGTCTATATCAATTCCAAGTTATCGTACATTTCAGACAGACAACTTTGTAGCAACAACAACAACAGCAGCAGCAGCAGCAGCAGCAACAACAACAACAACAACAACAACACCACCAACAACAACAACAACAAATGATTTCTGTGAAACCCTTATGGACTTGCAGCTTGATCGGTCCTATGCATGTTTCTGGATGTTCAAGGGAGCTGAAGTGTACCTAAGACTGGAGTGGAGCCTATGGGCAACCCCAGCCTTTCCTTATTGATTTGGAAGCAAGTCCCATTGATAACTGTGTGCCCTTACTATGTCATGAGCTCCCAGCCACTTCTGAAGGATGCTTCTCTTCTTTCCCACGCGTTGAAACTTCATGGGAGTACAGTACATCTCAGACCACAGCATCTCTTATGGTTCAGCTGGCAACTGTTGGTTGGGTACCTACCTGCCTATTTTTGGCAGGGATAATCCCACTTCACTTTCTGGAAATGGTGTGCATTTCTATTTCTGAGCTTCTGAAATGGCACTGGAGGGAGGGGGGGCAAAGACTTCAAACCTGGAGTCTGGGGCAACTGTCCTCAATTGCAAACAAAGGCAGTGAAAGATGCCTCCTTTCCAACTGCAGACCCACAGGAAGAGAAGAGCTTGCATATGTTGTTCTTGCTCCGACATCCTCTCTTGGTCAGCCAGCAAGTGAGGTCATGTTGTGCAGCTGTATCTGGATACAAGGATCCTCTTTTCTGGGGAGGTCACTACTGTTTGCCTGGGATCACTTTCAGGATACAAGCAAGGACTCGCCCTTGGTTTGCTAGTCTAATTTATTTATTTATTTATTTATTTATTTATTTATTTATTTTTCACATTTTTATACCGCCCTTCCTCCACGGAGCTCAGAGTGTCGTACATATTTCCTCCCCTCCTTTTTGTCCTCACAACAACCCTGTGAGGTAGGTGGGGCTGAGAAATAGTGACTGGCCCAAGGTCACCCAGGAAGCTTTGTGGCTGAGCGGGGATTTGAACCTGGATCTTCCAGGTTTAAGTCCGACTCCCAAACCACTACACTATCAGAACCTCAGTGCATGGTCATTTGGAAGACTTCAGTGCATTCCAGTGCCCATTGGGTGTCATTCTTTTTAGTGCATCCTTATTTTTTACTTCCTCATTCATTACATCTGACTGATGCATTTATGGGACATTAAAAAAAGCAGGAATGTAGTTTTATAGCTATTGCACCTCATGGGTTGGAAAGAAAGGCAATCAGCAGAACATTTGAAGAACCCAGCTGGATCAGACCCAGGGTCCATCTATACCATTGTCCCACGGTGTCCCCCCCCCAAAAAAAAACAGCTGTCTCTGGGAAGCTCAGAAGTAGGACATACAGACAAACAGTCCTCTCCCACTGTTGTTTCCCACAATTGAACCTGGAGTATGTGTCACATAAAATTCTGCAACTGTGTTTGTGGTGCTCTCTTCAAAAAAGTGATCATCTCACCATTCAGCTGTTTGGCAGAAATGGGGCCTGTATGCAGCCCCTCTGATCAGCTGCTAGGGCTCCATGCATGTAGCACCCGCAGCTGGATTAGAGGAAGGAGAGAGCAATGCATGCAGCACCAGACTGAGTGCATACACCGGCGTTAGAGAGACATGCAAGGGAGTCTTCCCTCTTCAAATGTTCTCAAGCTGAATTGTGAGTTACCCAAAGTTACACCCCAGTCTAGTTCCTTGTTAGTGCTTGTGTGATCAGTATAATAGGTTGCCTCACAATATCTGTATTATCAAGCCGTTTTCTTGCAAGTCATTTAAAAATAGATACAATTGATTTCATATAATTTCCAGTTCAAATGAAAATTGGCGTCTAATTTGAAAATTATGCAAGGAAACTGTCGTTTTCCCTTTTTCCTCTCCCTCCCCCTTCTTTCCCCCTTTAATGCTTCCTCATTTGATGTTTGCTACTTCAATCATTCTAGGACTTATTATTGACTCTTGCTTGACACACAGTATTGACCGAAATTGAACAAGCACATTTTTAGAAAATGTTTGCAAGTAGAAACTGCACACCAATTGCTCTAAGAGTCAAGGTAAGTGAACATAAGGCCAAATTTGGAATTAATCAAAGTGAGCAGAAACATTCAAACTACCCTAAGACAACCAAAATTTGAATGTGTTGATATAATAGAAAATTCCGAATCTGGTTCCCAGATTTTTTTTAAAAAAATTCAACTGCATCTTAAAAATGGTTTTCTGTGTTTGTTTCTCCTGATCTTGCTGGATATGAATAATACATTGAGAACATTTTAGCGAGGGGAGTGGAAGACAGGAAAGAAGGGAGAATGGGGAGGGTTGGGGACAATAGCAAGACTCCATGTTCAGAAGATTGTCAATAGTCTCTCTAGTCATAATGTAAGTTTGGGCAAGCTCTGAGTAAAGAGTGGGTGGGGGACCATTCACAAGGATATTACAGAGCATCACTATGCACCAGTCTGGAAGAAAGGGGGGCAGGGAGCTGTATGTACACTGTTTGGATAAAACACCTCTCATACTGGCATAAAATCATAACATCCGAAAAGGCCTAGCCTAGGCAAACAAAAATGTTCTCACCTGGTGTCGAAAAGAATAGAGGGGTGGCCCCAGACAAACCTCTCTGGGAAGGGGATTTGAAAGATGGGGTGCCACAACTGAAAAGGTCCTGTTTGTGGTCACCACCCACTTTACTTCAGAAGACAGGGGGCTTGGTGCATAGTCTCTGAGGCGAAATCTTAATGACTGGGCTGATTCATGCAGGGGCTCTATACCCGTCACACCCCAGTTTCCCTCTCACCATGGCCACTCTTTGTCTCAGGAATTGAAGCCCCCATTGGCACCAAAACATGTGAGGTGGTTTAGCGGGTTATTAGTGTAGTTTATCATTTCATTCCTGGGTTGAAGAGCAGCAAGGAAATACCTTACACAAATTAGCAAATGGAACTCCGAACTGGTATACATCTGTTTTGTTTTCTCAAGCTTTGAATGACTTTTAAGAACCTCTAGTGTTTTACTGCTCCTTTCAACTGATGCATAGTTTAATTATTTCTATTAGGTTTGTTGTTTTTAAGTGACGTTGTAGGCCTCCTGGAGGATTGTATGTTGAAAGGCAGGTTAGAAATGTTTGCAGAAAATAAAAATAAAAATAAATAGCTCCGCCTTCAGTTTGCTTTCCTCTTCTTCATCCAACCCCCCCTCCCAAAATATTTCCCTCTTCCAATTTTGGATCAAAGCCCCCCATTCTGCTTCTGTTTCACTGCTTTGTTTTTTGAAACCAAGCTCTGTCATTCAAGATTCTGCCCATCTGCTTCACACATCCGACTTTGAATTGAAAAAAGGAGTTTGAAATCTCTGGGACTAATTGGCTGGTAAATTTTGAAACGAGCCAGCCCCAGAGAGGAACCTTCAAAATGTCACAGCTGTCCAGGTGAAAGAGGCCAAGTGGGATTCTAGCTTCCTCTTTTCAAACATTTGCACCAAGGTACCAGAAAAGATATACAAGGTCATCTCCTTTCTTTCATGAATTCTTGGATAAGCTGGATGATGGGAAGAGCAATTGCTGAGCTACACTGGAGACTTCAGCTGTCTTACAGAGGATAATAATATAGGAAGGGACCACCTGTCGGATCAGACCAAGGGTTCATCTAACCCAGCATTTTGCTCCCACTGTGGGCAGCCAGATGCCTCGGGGGGGGGGGGGGTTACAAGTAAGACATGGAAGCAGCTGCCCTCCCCATGATTTGTCATCATCAGTATCTGAAATTCAAAGGTATACCACTTCTACATATGGAGGTTCAGTTTAACTATCAAGAGTAATAGCCACTCACAAATTGAACTCTCTTCTGTGAATTTGCAGAGTATGGTTTTATAGCTATCTAGCTATTTAAGGCTAGTGGTGACTTTGTCTTATGGCAGCAAATTCCATAAGATAATTGTGCACTGTCCATTTGAACAACCATCGGGGGGGGGGGGGGCTATAGCTAAATGGTAGACCACATGTATTGCATGCAGAAAACCCCAGGTTCAATCCCTGGCATTCAGGAGACAGCAGGTCTCCTGAAACCTTGGATACCTGCTGCCAGTCAGTGTTGACAATATTGAGCTGGATCGATCAATGGTCCGACTCAGTAGGAAGCAGCTTCCTAAGTTTCGTTTATGGAGTTTGGGATAACAAGTAGACCTCACCTGTCCTGACCATTGTGGAATTAACCGATACCGAATCATCGAGCCTTTGGGGAAAATGGAGTTAGGTTCCAGGGGACCCTCTTCACCATATGCTCTATGAACTTTGTGAACCTGAACCATACCTTGACGTCTATGGGCTGGGTGATAGTGGGGGGGGGGGTGCAGCATCCCGTAGACCACATTGGCCCTTTGTTATGGAACAATTCCTAACTATATTATTACATTATTATTAAATGTTATCATACTTAGGTTACATTTGACCATACCACCAACTTCTACAATGATTAGTTATTTATTCCCCCCCCCCAAAAAAAATTGTTAAACAAGCCATTATTCTTGTAATCCCAGGTTATGCTAGGAGAGCTAGAGCAGGGGTTCTCAACCTGTGGTACGGGTACCCCTAGGGATACGTGGACCTCTTGCTGGGGATACGTCAAGCCCTGCCCCTTATCTGCCCCATCAGCAGCTAATTAAGTGTTAATTAACATGGATTTTAAATTGTAATTACTTTTGGAGCCCTTCTGTCTCTTTGATTTTGGGCTTATTTTTGTACTTTGGAAAATGTACTTTGGTGGGATGAGGGAGACAGGAGCTGATTTTGGGAAGTGTGACTTGGAGATCCTTGCATGTGTGTCTCCCCCCCCACACACACACACACACAATTAAATAAGACATTTTTTCACATTTAAAATTGTTTTAGTACTTTTTTATTTAATGATTAATTACCTAATTAATTAATTGATTAATCCAATTAATTAGCAGTTAATTAGCAGGGGTACTTCAGAAAATTGGACCGTGATAGGCGGTACCCGGGCCTCCAAAGGTTGAGAACCCCTGAGCTAGAGCGAAGGGCCTATCCACTGAATTCATTCACATTTTCCAGCTCCGTCTTCATTCAGCACTCTCTCCACTGGGCTCTGCCCCCTGACAGCAACATTAAGGAAACATGTGCAGCGCAATGGGCATGATGGGGTCTGAACTGGTGATGACTAACCTGCAAAGAGGTGGCTCCGTGGAAATGTCAACTCAGGCTGTGGCAGCTGGGGCAAGGCAGCAGAGTACAGGCTTGAACGATTCGAGAAGGTATTGCAAATCAAACTGCCAGCATCACAATGCCTTCATACAAATCTATGCTGCAGTCACATTTGGAATATTATGTACAATGCTGGCGGCCCTGTGACAAAAAGGATATCGTAGCGGGAAAGCAATGCTAGGACAGCAGAGTTTTTTCGCTTAGCAAAAAGGTGAGTAATGTGAGACATGACAGAGCTTAGAGAATGATGCATGGTGTGGAAAAAGGGGAGAGGCGTTTTTCTCCCCTTTTCATAACACTGGAACTCAGGGTCATCCCATGAAATCCTCAGCAGTAGATTCTGGATAGACCAGGAAAAGACTGCGAATCTTCAGACAACAGAAAATAAATGGTGGCATTTACTGCCACAAGACGAAGGTCATGAGATCTTTAAATGATAGCTTTAAAACAGGGTGAAACACATGCATGGAAAATAGATATAGCAGTGATGTCTCTCTTTAACCGTGATGGCCATATGCGACTTTCAGATTCAGAGGTGTGTGTCTGGAATGCGTTGCTGGGAAGCAACAGGGGGAGAGGGCTAGTGCCTTCATAGCCTGCTGGTGGGCTTCCAAGGGCCTCTGGATGGCCACTGTGAGAACAAGATGCTGGGCTAGATGGGCCGATGATGCTCCGATCCAGCAGAGCTGTTCTTAACCACTGGTCTCCTCCAGTATGTGCAGCGATGTGTGTGATCTGCCCTCCTTCATGCTTTACTTACAGCCCAATCATGTGCAAGTTGCAGCGGCCAGCCTAAATGGCTGACTGCTGCATCCTGCATAGGATGTGGCCCGCAATGGCATGGCCAGGGATCACCTCGGGGGAAGGGGACGTTCATGTAAGTGCCAGAGGCCCCAATGGGCTTCCTCGGATGTGCACCAGCTTTCTAGCTGATGCATGTCCAGGGAGGCCATGTATGGTCAGCCTGGTCCAGGAAGGGATGTGATGCCCTCAGGTCTCCCTTCTCCTTCATAAGAACATAAGAACATCAGAAGAGCCCTGCTGGATCAGGCCAAAGGCCCATCTAGTCCAGCTTCCTGTATCACACAGTGGCCCCACCAGATGCCTCAGGGAGCACACAGCCAACAAGATAACCTGCTTCCTGCTGCCACTCCCCTGCACCTGGCACAGAGAAAACCTACTTCTAAAACCAGGAGGTTGCTTATGGCTTGTAACCTGTGATGGTCTTTTCCTCCATGAATCTGTCCAAACCCCTTTTAAAGGCATCTAGGCCAGGTGCCATCACCACATCCTGTGGCAAGGAGTTCCACAGATGAATGGGTCGACACTTTCATCGACCTGTCCACCAGCACCCCAAGGTCTCTCTCTTGATCCGTCACTTCCTTTTGAACTGGCTCCTAGAAAATCTGGTTAGCAGTTAAGTTTTGCAAAATAATTTGCACCCATAAGAACATTCTCTCTGCTCATCCCTGCTCATATGGTAGTCTATCTGCTCTCTCCCTCCTTCCTCCAAAGCTGCAACAACATTGTGATGGAAAAGTGCCCACAAAATGGTGGCCCAGTTTGAATCCTGGGCAAGCAGATAATAATGGGGACTGCAGCAAATAATGAAGAAGATGCCAATGAATGAAGTGCAGTTAATAACTAGTGCAGTTCCCAATACGTTCTGGTAATACATTTTGTTTCTGAATGAATTCCCTAGAGAAGAAAGCAAAACAGCATTGGCCAAAACACAACCCCCCAGGCTTTGGGGATGGGGTCAGCTGTAGCCCAGTGGCTGTGCACCTACTTTGCATATAGAGGGTCTTAGGTTTAATCCATGGTAGTATCTCCGGTAGTCTTGGGAAAGTTCTTGTCTAAAGTCCTGCAAAGCTTCAGCCAATCAGAGTGGACAATACTGAATTAGATAGACCAATGATCTGGCTTAGTATAAAGGCAGCTTCATGTGTACATTGGGATTTGGTCTTTAATAACAACTGTACCTTGTTGGCTTTGCATCTTTCATGCTTGAATTCTGCTGCATGGTTCAACTTGCCATTGGAAATTTCAAACATGCAAATAGGGGTGGGAGGAGATTTATTTATTTTATTTATTTACAATATTTCTATCCCGCCTTTCTCCCCGAAGGGACCCAAGGCAGCTTACAACAAGAATATATACAAAAAATAGTCACATTACAGCGTATATGCCTTTACAACATCACAAACAGTGCAACACCGATGGTCATTTTGGGGATGCCACCTCAAACAGCACACTGCCTCAGAGTGCAACATGTACTGAGGCAGGTACGCCATTGCGGGAGACGGGCGATAGGTAGGGGGGCAGAACGGGACAGGGAGGGAGAGGAATGGGGGAATACATTGGCGGGGAGGGGGTGGAAGGGGACAGAATGGGAGAGGGAGGGTGATCTCAGCACCGGGATCCTATCCCCGTTCCTCCCCGTTCCCTCTCCTTTACTCTCCTAGGTTCTATGCAGGCAACATGGCTGGCATAGATCTGAGGAGACCCATTGGGGCAGCAGAGACTTACCCCAAGGTAAGGAAACAAAAGTTCCCTTACCTTGAGGAGGCCTTTGGGACTCCCCCCCCCCCGCAGGATGCAGCACATGCTCCATTGGTGTTGATGCAGCAGCTTTGGCGGGGGGGGGGGGGGGTTAGTTAGGATTGCACTGTTAGTCTTTTACCTTTCAACAACAGATCCTCTCTGTTTTCTTTCTTATTTTATGATAGACGTTCTCTGGTTTTGCATCATACAATGTTCTATTGTATTCCAAAAAGTACCAGATGTTCTCCACTCGTATTGAAAGATTTTTTTTCTCAGATACTTAGTCACATTTACACAATATACAAATATCTGATTCAATTCCAATCTGTCCTGCACTTTTTAAAGGCAGCCCATATTTTTTAATGCTTGTTGCTTTTTTCCCCACTTCAAGCCATTATAATGCGAGTAGTTATCAATAGGATCTCTGCCCTTTGCATGAACAGGATGTATAATTTTGAGAAGGAGGCAGGGCTCTATATATGTCATTGTCTTGCGTATGATTTGAATCACATTTTCCCAATGCGTTCTGATTTGAGCATACTTCCACCAAACAGGAAATAAATCTACATCTCTTGGACTGTATCCAACAGATAATAGGACATTTACAAATCTTATGCGACACACCGGTATCATATTGTTTCCCATGGAAGCACATGTCCTGCATCAGGTGTCAATGTTTTGCCTGCAGTCGATTCATATAAGTTTTCTTTGAGTTTAAGAAGAATTGTTAGAGCTCCAAAGACACAGCCTAGCTCAGCTACAACACTTTCCGGTGGAATAGGAATTTTGTAGATTCAGAAGACAACTACATAGGACAGTGGTTCTCAAACTTTTAGCGCTGGGGCCCACTTTGTAAAAAGGCCCCCCCACCGGGACCCACCTAGCTTTACAAGACTTAAAAAGAAGTGATCTAGAAATAAATACATACATAAATAAATAATTTGCAAGTAAAGAGCTCAGCTGCTTGCAGGGTAATTAGCAGCTATCTTACAAACTGCAGGAGCTCAGCTCTTTGAAGGGCAATTAGTAGCTACTGTATCTGATTTTTTAATAGCCTCAGGGTTTGTGGCACTTACTTATGTGATCTTTCCATCACCTAGGACCCACCAGAAATCAGGTCATGACCCACCAGGTGACCCACAGTTTGAGAAACACTTACATAGGACATAGGTATGGTACTTTTTCCTCTTGAAGCCCAGCCTCCACTGTTCAAACGTAGCCACCAGTGAAGGCCGTTCAGCTTGCTCCAGCCACCTTCTGGTCAGGTCAAGCATTGGGCAACAGCCTATCACACTCAGGGCGCAATTCTCTGCAACTTTAGAATGGCAGAGCACGCGCTGCACCGTTCTAAAGTGTTGCGAACGTGCCGTGAAGCACGTTTGCGACTACTTCAGAGTAAGGGAGACCAGTGCAAGGCTGGCCTCCCTCACTCTGTCACCGGACCAGGACGCAGCTGCCGGCGGAAGGTAAGAGCTCTCGTCGGCGGCCATGTAGGCGGTCTGGCGGGCGAGGGAGGGAGGCCATTGGTCTAGCCGGCCCAGGAGGGGGCAGGGGATGGCATCCGCCATATCCCCATCTTCACCAGGCCAGCTAGGCCATTACATGGCCTCCTCTACTGCCGCCAGATATTTAGCTGGTGGAAATCTGAGGAGGCCTATCGGGCCGGCCATCAGGCATACCATAGACAACTCAGTGCAGGACTGGCACTCATTTTTATCCTGCACCAGCTGTTTCCTCTGTCATTTGCACTGCTGCCTTCTACTGATTTATCAGGGCTTGATGCCAACATTTCAAAAAAGTGAAACACAAAGCGGATCGTAGGGTTTCTCCCAAGACAGAAGACTTTGTGAGGAAAGCCAAATGAGTTTCTATCGGACTGGGGAAAGTCCTTAGTGGGGGGGGGGGCAGGATTCACACAGTTACTGCACACAGCTACCTGGCTGCTGACTGCTGGAATGGCCAATGGGAAGACATCTCGTTGCTGCTCAGACAGCGATGATGCCAACTCCTGGCCCCTTTCTGTGTGCAGCATATTTCTACAGTTTATTCAATACAATAATTTGTATCCCGCATTTCTCTCAGAATAAATGGAGTGCTCAAGGCAGTGTACAACACAGGGGGGGGGGGGAAACCAGTAAAATGACAAAATAGGAAGAAAATATAAAGCGTAATAATCATAAAAATCATAAACAGTACTATATTTTTTAAAAAAAAAACCATTAAAACAAAGTACAACCCCCAAACCCCAAAACAACTAATTAAGAAGGAAAGGTCAGGTGGAAAAAGTCTTCAGCCTTTGCTGAAAGACTAGCTGGGAGGGGGCAGTTCTTAATCCCACTGGGAGGGAGTTCCATAATAAAGGTGCCACCACAGAGAAGACCTTGTTCTTTCTTGCTGTCAACCTTGCCTCAGCCAGAGGTGGCACAGGCAACAAGGCCCCCCCTGCTGACCTTGTTGAACAGGTTGGTTTGTAACGGAGAAGGCTGTTCCTCCAATATCCTGCTCCAGCGCCTTATAGGTCAAAACCAGCACTTTGCATTGGGCCCGGAAGGCAATGCAGCCCCCAAAGAAGTGGATGGGTGGCTGAGTCAAACAGTGCTTACCGTCAAAGTCCTCAATGGCTGCAGGAATCCATTCTCCTGCATCAACCATCCCATGCACCTTGATAACCTCCAGAGGCTCTTCTCCAAGGGGTCCCCCTGTCTGGGGTGAGGCAAGGGGGGGGGTTGAATAAACAGTCTTCTTGGCTGTGGCATCCCACTGGTATCAACCTTTCTCCAGGGAGCTCACTCGGGGGGGGGGCTGCTCTTACCTTTTCTCAGTGTCAGGGGAAGCCCCCTTTAGATCCCCAGAACTTTTTGCTTCTGCTGAAATTGGCATATGCAGCTCTTCCTCTGTTGTTTTATCGTTTTATTGCTTTGGTTATTGTTTTATTGATGTTCTTAGATTTTATTGTGGGTCACCCTGGGAAATGCTTCACACTGGCAGGCAGGGCAATAATTGAGAAAACAGAGCAATAAATAGATTTAGGGACATGAACAAACAAACGGATGAATAAACAAAGGACAAACAGCCCCTGCAAGGACAAACGCCCCCCCCCTCTCCCCAGTTACACTACTGTACACCTTACAGGAGGAACTGAACTTGACTCTCGTGCAATCTCATGGGCTCAGGTAGCATATGAATTTTTATGTAAAATGTATGTAAAATTGGCCTTGCTGCTGCTGCTCTGTGTGTGTGTGTGTGTGTGTGTGTGTGTGTGTGTGTGTGTGTGTGTGTGTGTCCGCTCGTGTCCCCATCTGTCCAGGGTCAGCAAGATGTGTCAGGCATGTATGGAGCTGTCTGTCTGGGCACCAGGCTAGAGCCACCCACGTAGCTATAAAAATATTCCCACATATGCATTGCTGAGAGGCAAGAAGCAGTCAGAAATGCTTAGAGCTGCCCTACATTCCAGGCGCATCCCTCTCAGCCTGGTTAAAAAAAAAAAAAAACCACACAGGCCTGTCTCAATTATAGAGAGAGAGTTTGGACAGCAAAGGAAAAAAAAAACAAGCACGAAAAGGCATGTTGAAAAAGAAAAGAGAGAGCAGGAGATGCCAAGCCCAGCGCAAGACAGGCAGCAGTTGCATCCTTGCATGCTGTGTGCCTCATTCTCACAATGGGCCGAGAATTAAACTGGGTCACTCTCTCTCTCTCTCTCTCTCTCTCTCTCTCTCTCTCTCTCTCTCTCTCTCTCTCTGATGATGCAGATCTCCATCTGCGGTAATCAGAACACTGGCAGAGGGGCAGAGCACCAAGCTACTGGCACCCACTTCCAAAACTGGGTATAACTGGGACAGGAGATTTCTGCCGCCACCCAAGGCCAGGGAAAACCAAACAAAAGGAGGATGCTGGGGGAAAACCTCCTGCCCAGGATAATGGAAGTTCCTCAAAGCCCTGGAGGTCCTTTCAAAGGTTGGCAGAGGCAAAGCCTGGCAGTCAGGGAAGTCAGGGCAACCAGCTCCCTCCCAAGGGAGCGGAGACCAGGCAGAGGTAAACCGTCACAGTCCAAAGGGTTCTGTTTTTATTAACAGCCCAATCCTCTCCAGAGGCGTGCCTACGGTGGGGGCGGTACTGAAAGTTGCGCCCTGTCCTAGTCCCCGTTTATAAGCTGGCACGAGGCAACCCTACCCCCTGGCCATCGGAGCTGGGGACTAGGACAGGGCGCAACTTTCAGATAGTTCCCCAGGGGACAGGTCAACCCACCTGTAGATGCCTTGTGAAGCCGAGATTCCAATGTCCAGGTCTACCCAGTTCGCCCGATGGCTGGATGATCGAGGGACAGGTCTACCCGACGTATCCTTAAACGAGGCCAGGTCAACCCAGGTTCTGGTATTATGTGCAAGGCCTCAGTTGAGGCTGGGGTTGAGGAGGTTAGCTTTCACCTGATCCTCACCCCAGCCGGCTGGTGCGGTGCGGTGCGGTGCGGTGCGGTGCGGGCTGTCGCTCCTGGATACCAGCCCGGTCGCCAGCCCCTTCATCACTGGCCTGCTCCGTTTTATACTGTGGGCTGCCCTCTGGTCCCGCCTCCCCCCGGTCCTTCCCCCACCCCTGTAACCAATCCCACCATGACGCTCCCTTTACTGATAGGCCATCAGGCCTATCAGGGTTGTCTTTGCCGCTGGAGGCACGCCGGGCCTCTCCTGTGCCTCCTCCCCATCCGGCCCGGTCGTCCGATGCTATTCGGACTTCCGGCTTTGGGGCGCATCGCCGAGGGAGGAACGTCGCAGTAGCTCCGTCTCCCGTCGACGAGGCGACGGCCACGTGGGTTTCCCTCGGGTAGCTGTCTTCGGCCGTGGGGGATTCCCCTCTGGCCGCGTCGTCCCGGGGAAGCCTGGCAGCAGTCTCGGGTGAGTCCTTTGATCTCCCCGCGGCTTGCGAACGGCCCGCCACGGCGGGAAGATCAAGTCCGGAGGTGGGTCCGTCCTGAAGAGCAGCGTAGCGCTCCCCTTGCAATGGAGTTGGGGTGTCTTCTGGGCCAGGGACGGGCCCGCCCCCGGACAGGCTGGTTTAAGTCTGAGGGTAAGTCTGAGGAGTCTGAGGAGACTCGGGCATGTTCAGGCTGGGAAGGAAACAGCCTCCTCCTTCCTTCCATCCTTCCGTCCTCCTTCTAGGCCAGGGCTTCTCAACCCCTTCCTGGCCAAGTACCACCTCTGGCGCCACTCCCCTGCTGCGTACCACCAGAAGTAACTGGCGATGACATCAGGTTTTTGAAGGTCAGAAAATGCAGATAGGAGGCTCTAGGTGGGTTGGAGGGCCCGCCCTTCTCAGTGTTCCCGAGAGGCTCGACCAAAGGCAGGAGCCTCTCGGGATCAAAAACATACTGCCAAAAGCACAATGTCAGAGCGGGATTCCGGTGGTCTGAGTACCACCAGCAGTCGGCCAAAGTACCACTGGTGGTACTAGTCCCACTTGTTGAGAACCCCTGTTCTAGGCCTCTCCATGTTCAACTCTTCCTAGGTTCCCTCCTACTGCTGACCCATCTATGAGGCCACCTGATGTGGGTGGCATCAGTGGCAGATTGGGAGGGGTCCACGGGGGGGGTGGATCAGGGTGACTTTCTTTCACCCCATCTCTGCTGCTGCCTCCGCCCAACCTGCCGCCAACGCAAACCGCAGCGATCTGCTTCCTGTTCACTTGAGCAGGAAGCAGATCCTTTCCCTCCTTGCCACGCTCCTCGCGTCCTGCTGCAGGGAGCTGCTTTTGGGTTTCACAGCAGCGCTCGAGGGGCCTGGTTTTGATTTCTTTTGTGCAGCCCAGAAGTGGCGGAACTGGGACAGCATCAGGCAGCGTTCTGGGTCGTGCTGCCACTGTGCTCTCCCCCCCCCCCATTCTTCTCCTCTTGCCCCCCCCCACCTGACTGATTTCCTTCTCGGATCTGTTAGGCAGGCAGAGACTCCTGACCTGCAACTGGGTGTAACGAAGCCCCCGCTTGCTGCTGCCTATCTGTGAAATGGAAAAGAGTCTCAGGAGGCTGCAATGTGGAGCACAGCTGTGGGAGGAGGTGCGGAGCCCTTTCCTTGCTAACCATGTTTCTGCTCCAAATTGCCCTCCGAGTGCTGCTTCCCACAGGCTACCAGGGGAAGTGAGGGGTGGGGCCCATTAGTTCAGGACCAGAGCATATGCTTTGCATGCAGCTGGTTCCAGGTTCTCCAGGTTGCTGAGAGCAACGGGGGTGTGGCGCCCCTATAATTAATATCGCCGCAGCCGATATTAGAGCTCCACCCCCCTCCGCCCGCATCACCGGGTGGGCGCGCACTCCGTGAGACTGGAGCGAACGGAGCAACGCCGCCCGGCACCGCGGTGCTGCCTGGAGCCGCTGCTCCGCTCGCTCCAGTCTTTCCACGCCTTTGGAGAGCAAGAGCTCCTGCATAGGCTTATCATATCCAAAGGGTGACAGAGTGCCAACCTTTAGGCTGCAACCCTATGCACATTTTCCTGGGAGTAAGCCCCATTGAATGCAATAGGACTTACTTCTGAGTAGACATGCATAGGATTGTGCTGTTAACCATTGAAATTTGGGCAGGTGCAGCTCATCATCATGGAAGGGTGCAACAAGCTGCACCTGCCCAAATTCCAAAGGTTAAAGGTAGGCACTCTGTCCCCCTTTGGATCTGGGAAGGCTACTTATACTAGGGTGCCCAGATTCAATAAGGGACAGGGTGCCTATGCCTTTAACTGTACTAAAGCTGTACTGTTTTACTAGTCTTTCTTTAAGTTAAAAAAAGTTAAAAGTGTATTTTTTAAAAAATAGCGCCAAACTTTAAGGGTGCGGCTTATAATCAGGAGCGTCCTATACTCGGGGCAATACGGTACTTTTCAATTCTCTGATAAAGCAGAAAACAAGGGACCTGAAGCTTCTTCCACCTATTTTATCCCCAGTCCTTTTACCTGCCTCCATATGCCACCTGCTACGTGCCAACACACCTGGAGTTCAGCAGTCAGGGGAGGCAAGAGGACTGTAGCTGCCCCCATCTCCCACTCCAATGGGGAACCAGTTTGGGAAGGAGCAGGTAAAAGAACGCTTTGTGCCTCGTAATGAATGGTACATAGAATCATAGAATACTAGAGTTGGAAGGTACCTTGGAGGATGGAGGTCATCTAGTCCACCCCGCTGCTCAGTTCAGGTGACTACAGCATCTAAAGGTGGCTATCCAGCCTCCGCTTAAAAACCTCCAATGATGGCTGCATGAGGCAGACTGTTCCAGTGCTGGGCAGGTCTTACAGTGAGGACATTCTTCTTCATGTCTAGTCTAAAATGACTTCCCTGTAGTTTCAACCCATAGGTTCTATTCCTGCCCCTAGGAACCACCAAAAAGAAGCCTCCCCTTTTTCTGTGGGTCAGCCCTTCAGGTACTTGAAGATGGCTCTCATATCTCCCTCTTCTCCAGGATAAGCATACCAAGCTATTTTAACCATTCCTCATAGGACAATTTCCAGACCCCTCAACCATCTCTGTTGGCCGTCTCTGAACCCGCTCCAGCTTATCAATGTCCTTCTTAAAATGCAGTGCCACAAACCAGGTGCAGTATTCCAAGTGTGGTCTGACTACACAGTAGAATTATTTAATTCCATGATTAATTAGAATTACGTAAGAGGATTGCTCTGGCCATTCGGATGTCCCCGTCCCGAAAAGGCTCTTGCGGAGCTGGAAAAGGCACAGAAGAGGGCAACTAAAAGGATCAAACAGCTGAAGTACAGCACATAAGAAAAAAGGTCAAAGCAATAAGAAAATAGGCCAAAGCAAAGCTTTATACATACATACTCAGACTTTTATGGCTGGAATTTTCCATAAAATGAATAAAAACCACTTGTTCAGGTTTAAAGCTTTATAGTTTAGAAAAAAAAAGTGGACTGAAGAAAGTGTCTTCTTCGTTGGGACACCCCACTTAATCTTGGGTTTGGGGTGCAATGCTGACCCCAAATGGGAAGTTCTTGGCAGAACAGATTGATGGACCCCATTCTAAGTTGCTTCTCCCTAAGCTTACAGGTAGGTAACCAACTCTAGCATGGAGGGTCAGCCCTATTGCCACTGGGGATTTGCAGACTCCTTGATAAAGTTCCCAAACACGTGTTGCTTCTACAGTATAAAAATCTCATCATTCTTTATTCAGATGACAATACCTTTCCCCCTCCTTTTTTAAATTGCTTTGTGCTATGAATAACATACAAGATAGATACAAGACCTTCCGATATATGATCCTCCTTGTCGTAATGCTGCTGCTGCTGCTGCTGCTTCTGCTTCAGCAGAGTCCAAGTATGACTAATTAATGAACATGGAAAGTAGCCCTAACTGGTCAGTCCACTGGATACTGTGAATAACATAACCATTTATAATGGAAATGCCCATCCAGAACAAGCCTGGATTTCTACGTTGTATGCTTGTTGCCTCTTATTACAAACAGCAAGCATTAAATATCCCTTTTGAAGGCAGAATAATGTTGTGATTTGTTTGAAATAAATGTCCAAATAGAATTGTACATTTGCAAAACTATTATGCACACATTTGAATGTGCAAAGAGCTTCCCAGGTGTGATTGGAGGGAGAGCATAGCCTATCAGGGTTTGTTGGTAAGAATAGTCCATCAGCAACTATAGAGAGGGATTTCAAATCAAAAGATGTGACCTGCAGATGTGACTGCACACAGCAACATGGAGGGAAGGCAGAATATAAATGTGATCAAAAACAAACTTTCACAATTAGAAATGTATTCAAGCCATAGTCATCTTTCAGACCCACAAGTATTGTGGATAATTTTAAAGATTGGTTACGTTTAAAGATAGATTTAAAGAAGGTTACGTTTTTACATAGCATGTAAGTTAATAACAGCCCAATCTTATGCTTGCTCCGTGGCCAGAACTAGTGTTCTGGTGGCAGAGTGCACTTTAAAGCATCATAAATGCCTTTAAGGAAGCACAAGTAGTTATGTCCTTCTGCGCCACCACTGCAATGCCAAAGGGCACCTAAAGTATGACAGCGGCCAGGAGAGGCCCGGCTGACTTCAGCAAGTTGGTGCGGTGAGCGGAATGGGACAGAGGGTGGGAGGATTGGGACAGATCGGGGAGGGATGAAGGTGTGTAAGAGGCGGGAGGGGGTGTCACTCGGCACAAATGACTTGCACAGGGTGCTATCTCCTCCAGAGCCTCCCAACATGCCCCCTTTGTCTCCTTGGGTTTGTGCCAGCTATATTGCTGGTGCAGGTCCGAGGAGACCCATTGGTGATTGAGAGGCTTATAGAAGGGTAAGGGAAAATATTTTCCCTTACCTCTCCCAAGCCTCCCAATAGGTTCCCCCAATTACAGCATGCAGCACAGCCTGTTTTGGTGCTGCTGTATGCTATGGCAGGGGAAAAAAATAGGATTGAGCAGTAAGTACCTACTAACCGTGCAATCTCCTTAACCTATTAAACTAGTATATTCTGCACTCAGATTGAATTACTCTCACTATTTAGGTGGAGAGTGGGTCGGCGCAATGCCAACAGCTCCAAAACGTCAGCAGAGAAGGTGAACCTATCAAACCATGGTAGTATCACGGTCAAAACTGGAACACATGCGCATAATTCATTTCAAAATGGGAACATCAAAACCTGCCTTCTCACTGGCCACTAAAAGTAGACTTGGCTAGTAAACATTATGTCCTTTTTTTACCAACTTTCAAGGTATACTGATGGGTTAATCAACTAGTTCCGTTTGCCTGCACCTGTGCGGAGTCTGATCTCGCTGGTCACGTTTCAACATATCACACCATCATGACAGGCATGTTGCTAGAGTCAGAAGAGGATGCTCTGAGGATGTGTGAAGGGACGTCTTACTCACCTGGAATGGGCTGGGGGAAGAATTAGGGATAAGAGGCTTCCAAGATGCCTGCTGTAGCAGCTTCCAGACTGTCTTGAACCTAGAGCTTTTCGCAGTCTCTGGGAGTAAAATCTTGTCAGAATCTACCTTTGACTACCACAAGGGTTCTTAATACTTCCTGATCAGCATCTGGCATCTCTTATATTTATATCAACAATGAAGCTGCTCCGCAGCTGGGCTCCTCCTCGTTCCTTTCCATCTGGCTCCGCAGAGCAGGTCTACATGGATTTGTGACGCATCACATGTGTTTTTTTAAAGCTTTTGTTAAATTGGATTTCTTTTCCTCTCCCCAGCTACCAATCTCACGGGCAGATTTGCAGAATCCTTTCGAGATATGACAGTGCATTATTGTAAAAGCAATGCTGTTCTTGTCTTTGTGGCCTGTAGGGTCACCATGGACTACATGTGAGGATTAACATCAGCGTGGAACACACACACCCCAGCGCCGGTTAGAAAGACAGACTGGATTTTACAAAACACTTTAAACAAATAATCCCGATCCCTCCTTTTGGTTTCTCCCTCGTGTCCCCCCCCCATGCTTTTTGAGTGTCGAGGGTACGTCAAACTATCTGTTCTGGGAAGCCCATCACTACAGCCGATGCGCATAACTTTTCTGTACTAAATAGGAGCTTCAGAAGACCTGACCAAAATCAAGACTGTGGCATTGGAGTGGGAGGGTTTTTTTAACCCTTTGCCCTCACTAAGGTCCCAATCTGGGTTGTGTCTCCCCATCCCACCACAGGGCTGCTATTTGCCCTGGGAGGAAAGCTCTTATTGGTGCCAATGCTTAGAGCACAATCCTATCCAACTTATGCCGCCGGCTGAGCTCTGCTCAATCCTATCCAACTTGGGCCACTGGTGTAACCAGCAGTGCAGCGAGAATGGGAGGCCCCAGAATGGAAAGGGGATTCAAATCACCTTTAGATTCCCCTTTTGGAGGGGATTTGAGTCCCCTTTCCGTTCTGGGGTCTCCCGTTCTCGCTCTGACATTATTGAGGAATCTCTCTCTCTCTCTCTCTCTCTCTCTCTCTCTCACACACACACACACACACACACACACACACACACACACACACACACACACACACACACACAATGGACCCTTCACTGGATTCACCAATGAGGTGAAACTGACCAGGGTTTCACCACATTTTGCTTGTATGTTTTTGTGCAAGCAGCATCATTACAGTCGGTAAACTCAGGTTAGAGCCAGGGGTGTTGTACTCTCACCACTTCATCTGTGCAAAGCAAACTTACAGGTAACACATGACATGGGTACTGTATCGTTCTTGCAAAGTAGCTATAAATCTCAAATTGACTTTATGCATGGACATGAAGTGCTGAAGGATGCCCCCTCCTCCTTGCCTACACACAATCCAGCCTTGTTGGGCTGATTACTAACAGTTCCTTTGAGATAATATACAGTATATCTTTCTGTATCTTCCTTCAAAGAACAGAAGGGAATAAGCTATCAGATGAGCAGGACAAAGGCAATGCAATGCAAACGACAATGTAAACTTTTTAATGAGTCCTTTCTTTCTTTGACAGCCCGGTCCAGCCTAAGGCCTCAGTGGCACAATTGCGTCCTAAAAGCAGCCTGAATGCCTTAGGCTGAAGTTAGGACGGAATTGTGACGTTGAGGCCGAATTTGTGCTGCAATTATGACGGACATAGGACGGGTTTAGGAAAGTTGACCAATTCCGTCCTAAGTTCGGCCTAAGAGCTATTCCGTCCTAAGTTTTGGCCTAAGAGTGGGCGTGTCGGGGGTGTGACGGGGGCGGTTACGAATTTGGGTCCTGTTCCAGACACTGGAGAGCTCCGACACACCCCCTCGAGCACAGAAACGGACCAAAATTTAGGACGACCAAAAAGGTGGTCACAAATTTGAGGAGACCCATAGGAGCCATTTTACCTTACACACTCCAGCCCTCTCCTGAAAAGTTCTAACACCCTACTCCCCAGTTAGGCCAGAGTTAGGACGGAATAGCTGCGGCACAACTCTGGAACCGGACACAGATAGTTACCCTATCAGCTCCCAGCTGCACCCAGCCTCTTTCCCACAAAAGCCCAGCCCCAGCCCTCCATTCTCTCTCTCTCTCTCTCTCTCTCTGAGCACGTGGCGTGGGGTTCTGTCCCCCAGCAGCCACAAAGTGGGACTTTGTTGGTGGAGGGCAAAATTCACAAACACCACACTTTTCTCTTCTCTCTCCCCCCCCTCTAGGGCAGAGAGGGCTGTTCTGGCTGTGGCCAACCTGTTTACAGCTGTGCCTGGGCAGCTGTCTCCATGCAAGCATTTGCTAACCCATGTCTTTCTCCCAGCCTCTCACCCCCCACAGGCAACAACACCAGCAGGTAAGAGCAGGGTCTGAGATGACATGTGTTATGACTTCTGTCTGTTCACGCCAATATATGTTTGACTTCAGCCTGTCCCTGTCATTATGTAGTACTTCTGCCTGTGTATGCCATAATGTTGGACTTCTGCCTGTGTTTGCCTTTATGTTGAACGTCTGCCTGTATGCACACATAGATATGATAGCTGCCTCTTTACCAATGTGTCCTCTGATAGCTGCCTGTCACCATGTGAGCAGATAAATATGTGTTTGAGTACATGAGCCATGCCTGTTCACAAAGGCTTGTTCACTAACCTGCAGCCTTGCCCCCACAGGGTCTACAACAGGTGAGTTATGAAAGGCTAGCCATGTATGTAACCCTGCAGTTGTGCTGTGTTTTCTCTCCTTCACTTTTGTCCTTTGCAGGATCATGCCCTTCTGACGTCCAGGTAAGCTCCTCACACTGTGACATGCTCGTTATACCTAGCAGCTGTGTAATCTGATCTCTCCCTGCAGGCTTTTGCAACCGACACACTGGCTTGTCTTCAATGGGGACTGCTACCACACACCAGCTGACATGTAACTCCCCCTTGTTTTTTGTCTCCCCAGGAATGTCCAGTACCACCTACCTTCCTGGGAGCACCCCTGGGGCTGCAGTCTGGTTGCCCCACTGTCCTTTGCCTCGATGCTGCCAGAGGTCAGGGAGCCAGCCCTGCAACCCTCCTCAGCTGCTGCTGCTGCTGCTGCTGCTGCTCCACCTCCCTGGCTGTCGTACTAGCTGTCCCTCCCCTTTCTATGGAACAGGCTGTGGTTCCACAGGGGAAGAGCTTGCATCTCCAGGTCCATGGGGCACGTGTGCTGCTGCTGCTTTCAGATTGGCTACTGTGACTACCCCTGGCAGCCTCGCCTGGCCATCTCTGCTACCGTTCCAGAACAATAAAGACGCCCCTCGGGCAGAGCCCCCTTGTGCCCAGTGTTACACAAGCATTGCCCCCCCACACACATAGACAGCCTCCAGCACACAAGCCCCTGCATGAATCCCATCCAGGGACTGCCACTTCCTTCCCAGGGAGAACACAGCAGGGGGGCTGCCAGACCCTCAGGGCTCGGAGGGGAGGGGGGAGTTGGGGGGCCTCTCAGGCTGGCAAACACTGACAGGTGACACGGTGCCCATGCTGGATCCGCTCGCGGCCACCGCGTCTGTGGAGAGCCCTTTCGGCAACCAGGGCTCACACCCGCCCACGGTCCGCCCGTCATGGCGTCCGTTCCGACCGCAGTCCGCCCGTCATGGCGTCCGTTCCGACCACGGTCTGCCCGTGTCAGTGTGGCTTCTGCTCAAGGTCCGTCTGCATAAGAGGCGCCCGTTTCTGCATTGCCTTCATCTGCGAAGTGACCCCTGTGTCCCTATTGGTCTCTGCAGACCCCTCTCCCTGTATCCCTCTCCCACCAGCCTTGTTGTCTGTCTGTCTGTCTTTGACCCACCCGTGCCCCTCCCCAGCACCCACTGTCTGCCTGTCTGTGTGTCTGCCTCCCCTCCCACTCCCTGATGATGGAAGCTGGCAACCCCCCACCCCGCCAGAGCGCCTGCCGCGAGGCACCGACGTCACCCCATTTGGGGGCGTGATGAGCTGCGTGAGCCCTTCTCGCTCGCAGCAGACAAGCCCAAGGCATCTCTTGGTCATGGCCGGGGCACAGAGCAGAAAGCACCCCAGGATGCCTTCTTTGTGGGCATTGCCACGGCCCTGGACGCCCAGGGCTTAGGCAGCGCATGGGCGAGTCATGTCAGTGGCAGTTCCAGACATCATGAGACCCCCCCTTGTGTGTGATGTTCCCACCCCCCTCCTTCCCTTCTCTCCCCCGCTCCCCCCCCCCCATGAATCCCACATGCAGCCTCAACGTGGCTTGGGGGTGGTTACCCCTTCTGCAGGAGGGAGGGGACGGTTACTCTCCCCTGCAGCAGGTGGCTAATGCACAGGGTGCCCTGCGGCCGCCACATGACTGGCGCGACCAGGCTGCGACAGACACTGCGGCAGCTGCCATGGATGGACACTGGCACATGCAGACAGAGGCCTGCACATGCACAAGCCAGACGCCTAGCCTGGAGAGCCTGCCTGCCTGGGAGGTAAGTGTTGCCTGGATCCTGGGGTGGTGTTGGCCCACATAAACTTCAGCCTGCCTAACTCAGTCATAACTCAGGCCTAACTCAGGCACAAATTACGCCAAACTTAGGCCACTCTTAGGCCAGATTTGCGGAGGAGTTGGGCTGGACCGGGCCCTTATGCACTCTTATTTCCCTACATCTATATGGGTAGGCTTACCATATCCAAAGGGGGACAGGGTGCCTACACCTTTAACCATTGTAAAAAGAGGGAATTTGGGCAGGTGCAGCTTGTTGCACCCTTCCATTATGAGCTGCACCTGCCCAAATACCCTCTTTTTACAATGGTTAAAGGTGTAGGCACCCTGTCCCCCTTTGGATATGGTAAGCCTATATATGGGGTGTCCAAATCTTGAAATATTTTCCAAAATTCTCTGGAGCCAATCAGAAACAGTGTTGGAATAGAAGCTTGCACCAGCATGGGCGGTTTGTGGCTGGCCCAGATTGCAATGGATATATTGAGAGAGGCAGGAGGGAGACTGTAGTTTGTACAGTCAACTCGGGGAGTTCTAGCTTCAGAGACAGAGAGAAGTGTGCCAACTGATCTGACTTTTATCTGACAACCAATACCCTGTTGGCTTCTTCCTGTCAGGAAATATCAGCAAGTACAATGCAGGACTTGTAATTCCTGAGAGAACTACAAATCCCAGAGTTCTGTACGTGCTGATATTTCCTGGCAGGAAGAAGCCTACAGCGTATGGCGTCCAGTTGGCAGCAGAGGGGAAGAACAAGCAACATCATAATCAGGGAGTCTGGGGTCCCAGGGGCAGCAAGAGCCAGTGATGCCAATTGGATTTACAGGCCCCAGAACGTACTTGAGGAAAAGAGTTAGACCTCTGGACTGCACAGAAAAATGGCCATATGATTTGACCCCAAGGAAGTGGGGAATGTCTAACAGGCATTTTTCATTCTTGTGAAACTCACTCTTCTATCCATCTGTCTATCTATATGTGTGGTATACTGTCATGTCGATACACATGAGGCAGCCTGAAATGTAAGGAGCTTATTAAACAAAGGGACCTAAATGCTACAAGCGATTTTCAGCATTTTTCTTCTCACGACACACTGACCTCTATGGTCTTCTCTATGGTTTTTGCCTCTTGTGATGTCACTTCCGGCTTCCAGGAGACTCTTTCGGGTTCTTCTGTGCCTCTGTTTCTAGGGCAACTTAGAAACATAATAATAATTAGCGAAAATAAACAAGCATTTAAATTAAATGTGACTAGGCTTGGTAGATATACTAATGATTCATCTCTTTTACCAAAGCAAGCTTTTAAACAGCAGGTTTGAGCTCAGCTTTTCTTCAGCATCAAAAGTCCAAGTTTCATCGCTTGTACTTTAAGCCACTTTAAGCCACTGACCTCAATGATTGTCCCCTCCTTTAGATCCGCCAGGGTTCACACGCGCCATTGAAAATGACCTCCTGGAAGAGGAACTAACATCTGTGCAACAAAGAATCTGAGCTTCTCTCTACGGTATCTTCCAGTAGTGGTGTAGTGATGACTGTGGTAAATTTAAAGGGGCAGAAACTCATCATCACACCTTCCTAGTCACACCTCCATGTGACTGTAACAACAACAACAACAACAACAAAAATCAGCTTTTCTTCATTACAATGTTTTCTTCTGCCACTTATTTCTACTTTGAAACTTGTTGTACTTTATTAAGAGACCTAGTTCATTTCATACCAAACTCTTGGTAGGCTGCAATAGTGTTAAACCAAATGTATAAAAATTGATTTTTTTTAAATCCAAATGACATATAAAAGGTATATTACTATGCTAACCTATGTATGGTTACTCAGAAGTACATTCTACTGTTCACTTAGGTAAAGGTAAAGGTGACCCCTGACAATTAAGTCCAGTCGTGTCCGACTCTAAGGTGTGGTGCTCATCCCCATTTCAAAACCGAAGAGCCAGCGTTGTCCGAAGACGCCTCCGTGGTCATGTGGCCGGCATGACTCTCTTTGCCGCAGCACGTAGCATGCGGCTGGAACACAGAGCGCTGTTTACCTTCCCGCAAGCGGTACCTATTTATCTACTCGCATTGACATGCTTTGGAACTGCTAGGTTGGCAGGAGCTGGCCAAGCAACGAGAGCTCACCCCGTTGCGGAATCCTACGCAACAGAAGTAAGTCTCATTGTGTTCAATGGGGCTTAGTCCCAAGAAACTATAGGATTGCATCTTTAAAGTAACATGAGTCACATATTGTCTCTCAGGCAGCCTTTGGATAAGACAATGGCCACACTAGACATTAACATATGCACCCAGGCAAAGTTCTGATTTTGCCTCCAGCTGAGCCTGATCCTTCTTCAAGTGTCAATATCTAGATTGTAAGCCCCTAGTACTACTACTGATGAGAATAATAATAATAATAATAATAATAATAATAATAATAATAATAATAATAATAATTTAACATAGCAATTTAGCTTGGAAGGAGCTTCTTCTTTTTTATACTTCCCTGTCAGTAGCTGTCGTTCGCCCGGTCTCCCAGCGGCTCCGTGCGGTGCCGCTGGGAGACCGGGCCAGCCTGCTTACCCGGGCGGCACAAGCCTCCGGCAGGCTCGCACAAGGCAGGATAGTAGACAACACGCAGCTAGATAGACTGATCATCTAACTCGGTAGAAAGCAGCCTCCTATGCCCTGTGGCAGGGCCTCTGAAAGGAATTTTATCAGGAGGTACAGTGTTTATTTTGGGCCCCTTCTCAAAGGGGGAGGGGGCAAAACGGGGTGGGAGGAGAGCAGCAACAGTAGGAAACGTCTCTAGAGCCCAAGTCTACCAGGCTTCCCAATGTGGTGCCCTGGTCTACCTGCCCGGTAGACCTGGCCTCCCGGTTGGCCCACCCTCAGTCTTTCAACTCTCCATGAGGCCAGCTGAGGTCCCAGGAAATTTCTGGGGCCCCTCCTTTGACTCCAGTGCCCCCTTTATGACCCTGGGCCTGGGTACAATTTACCCCCTTTACCCCCTCTCATGGGCCCTGCCCCGTGGATGGGGTTACCAGCTGTGTGTTTTGATCCTGTTCCTGACTTATTTATTATTTTATGTATTATTTAAAAGATTTAAATAAATAAATAAATAAATAAATAACCAACCTGCAGACTGACCCACAGAAATGAAGCCTAGGAAGTTCTTCCCAAAGCAGGGGACGAAGGCAGCCGCGAGCCCCCTGTGCTACTGCCTCTCTGCCTCCCACCCCTCAACACATGACTTTATTGCGCGCTACACCCTGCGCGTTGTGGGGGAACAAGGCCCTTGGCTCCCACACACTATTCACACCAGGACTCCTGCATGAATGAGTGTGCCAGCCAGCCAGCCAGCATTTTCCCTTGGGCTTTCGTGTCACTTTAATTGCCTGCCTGCCTGTTGGTGTCCTGCCATTGTTTTTCCTACTGCCTTTTAGCTCCTTAAAGACTTATGAAGAGTGCAAACCAATTGCATGGACAGCACCCCCCTAGTGGCCCCCTGGATGCTTTATAAATGTCTCGTTACATCAGAGCTGAAGTGCGTTGTTTCCCTGTAGCTTTGCATTCGCTTCTCGCTGTATATGAGGGCTTCCTTTTCAGAGTCCATTTAAGTCACTTCTTATTGATCTTAATGAGGTTTCGATCAGACCCACCCAAGCCAATTGCTCACCTCTCTTCCTGTAATGAAGGTTATGCTGATGGGACAGGAGCCTTTCTCTTTTGCTATCGGTGTCTGATGGACAATTGAGCTACAGCATGACGCAGAGGCCTGCCGAAGAGGTCAGGACTGACTGGGCAAAGTTGTTCACCCTCCCCCAGCAGGATACCACACAAGCGAAGCCTGAAAGACAAAAGGAAAAGGAACCAGAACTGTATGATCAACACAGGTCTGGTTGCCAGCGAGCGACAGAAAGTCAGGAACAAAGAGCAACTCTTTGATCGAATGAAAGCTATGAATTCTGGCAGAGAAACAAATCAGATTTTGTTCTCATTAGAATCTCTTAGAGGGGGGAAATCACCTTAGAATGATATCATTTTTGCATTTCTGCAGTCTGCAATCTCTCTAACCTAAGGAAATGTGAAGAAGATATCCCCCCCCCCGAGAAATTTCACTAGTGTCAGCTAACTCTTTGACTTTTATGAAACTTTTTAAATGTCTTCAAAATTCCCGAGAAATTAATCAGTCCATCCAAACAAGAATTTCTGAGCTTGTCTCAAAATTTGGTTTTGGTGGAAACTGGTGGATGCATAAGCCCCACCCCCTAGAAACTTCACATTCTGCTTACTTTTTTATGTTATTAAAAATATGTGTACCTCATCCTTTGGGACCAGGTCCTCCCAGGAAAACTAACAAACAAGTTCAAAGAAAACATATGAAAAGAATTAAATACATAAATCATAATAGAAACACTAACACACCATAAAAACTAAACCACAGATAAATCAGAAACCCAGTTAGCAGGGCTGTCCCTAAAATGGTACGTGGCCTGTATCGACTCAACCAGTGCAGACTCCCCCTATTATGGCTACATGCGCGTGCGTGCACACACACACACACACACACACACACACACACACGTGACACACGCACACATGGGTGTGAAGTAAGGCATAAAAATAAGTGCTTACAGTAATTAAGATATACCCCAAAATTCAAATTAACAATAAATTTGAGTTCATTTAATTCATTAATAATAATAATAATAATAATAATAATAATAATAATAATAATAATAATAATAATAATAATAATAATAGAAACACTTTCCTTTATTGACATTTTAAATATATATTCAAATAACTAACCCAACTCATAAAATGGATAAAATTACTAAAAATTGAAATAAAATACCAACTAAAGCACTCTAAATTAAACTCAATTTGTTCCCCAAAAAGAGGGGATTCCTCTTTCTCTCTTTTTTAAATATGTATCAAATATGCATTGCCTTTATAGCAAGGCAAGCCAGTGGGTGGCGCAGTGGGTTAAACCACTGAACCATGAGCTGTCGATTGAAAGGTCAGCAGTTCGAATCCGTGCGATGGCTCCTGCCAACCTAGCAGTTCGAAAGCAAGAAATTGCAAGTAGATTAATAGGTACCGCGTCAGCGGGACGGTAACAGCGTTCCATGCACCTCGGTGTTGAGTCATGCCGGCCACATGACCATGGAAACGTCTTTGGACAGCGCTGGCTCTTCAGCTTTGAAACGGAGATGCCCTCGCTCCCTAGAGTCGGACACGACTGGACTTAATTGTCAAGTGATACCTTTACCTTACCTTATAGCAAGGCAGATAGCAAGCACCTCATGGAGAGAAAGAAGGAAGGAAGAAAAAAGTGGTATCAAATCAACTAGGAAGCAAAGTAGGGGAAAATGCAGGGGGAGAAGGCTTCTAATATGGACAGTTTCCTGAAGCACCCATATCTTATGATCTACAGTATACAAAATATTATTTTAAAGCAGCAATTTTCATAAATGTCTGCCACAGGTAGGAAATGGCAATCGTTTGCACTCTCCCCCCCCCCCCCCATGCATGCACAACTTTGTGCTCTTACCCTCTTAGGAGAGATTTCTCTCTCATTTGGTAACTATAAGATCAGAGGAGGCTGCCTGCAACAGGAGTTCAGTCTGTGGGAGTCCTCTCATGAGCTGCTAAAATCACAAAGTTGTACAAAGGATTTGGGATATTCGGGATGTCTGCTGCCCTGTTGCTGTGTATATGAGCACACAGCATAACACAACGGATATGATAGTAGCACAACATTTTTCTGGCCGATTGGGCAATAGTACTGCTACCTCACAGGGTTGTTGTGAGGACAAAAGGAGGAAAGGAACCATGTACACCACCCTGACGAGTGGTCAGGGCGATGGTGTTCCCAGTAGCAACGTATGGTTGCGAGAGTTGGACCATAAGGAAGGCTGAGCGCCGAAGAATAGATGCTTTCGAACTGTGGTGCTGGAGAAGACTCCTGAGAGTCCCTTGGACTGCTAGGAGATCAAATCGGTCAATCCTAAATGAAATCAACCCTGACTGTTCCCTGGAAGGACAGGTACTGAGGCTGAAGCTCAAATATTTTGGCCACCTAATACGAAGAGAGGACTCTCTGGAGAAGACTCTGATGCTGGGCAAGATTGAAGGCAAAAGGAGAAGGGGAAGGCAAAGGATGAGATGGTTAGACAGCATCACCGATGCAACGAACATGAAAATGAGCAAACTCAGGAAGATAGTGGAGGACAGGAAGGCCTGGCGGGATGTGGTTCATGGGATCACGAAGGGTCGGACACGACTTAACGACTGAACAACAACAACAACACCCTGAGCTCCTTGGAGGAAGGGTGATATAAAAATGTGAAAAATAAATAATACTCCCTGGAGGGGATAGATGTTGATCGAGATCTATTAGTAGCTCTCTGGGTGATTTGCAGCGGGTTGGCAAGGGTTTCTGACTTCCAATTGCTTGAACAATTCCAACAATAGATACGCCTTTTGCTTTCTAAATTAGACTGCTGAAATGAATAAGACTGGAAGAAAACTAAGGAGTGCATTTTTGTGTGAAAGGACTTGGGGCTCATTTCAGGTACTGAAAACATGAATTCACATCACCTCCTGAATGAGAGCAATTAAGCAAATTCAGCCCTTGGAATCCTCTTTTTTAGTACAGTCCTTATGAGCTTTGGCATCAGCAATAAAAGTCACTGCTTTTGCCCTGACCGAAGACTGGCAGTAGAATCCTACTGCCTGTGTGCCGCTTGTTTCAGCTGTATGTCTCTACTCCTTAGCGATGCGAGGTAATGGATCATATGCATGATGATTATCATTTTTTATTTTGTTGTTGTTCAGTCGTTAAGTCGTGTCCTTCGTGATCTCATGAACCATATCCCGCCAGGCCTTCCTGTTTTTGGATTATTAATTTGTTTGAGAACCGAATTTCTTCATATCAAAGGGCCATGTTTAAAATAAGGATTTAGACCAGGGGTGGCCAACCTTTCAACATGAATACTCCTGTCCTGGCCGGTCCTTTAATGGTTGTCTAGGTGAGGACATTTCTGCAGGTGCAGCTGTTTTAGCAGCACCATCAGCAATTGCAGCTGCCAAGATTCTGTCTTCTACACAATTCTTAATAATGCCAGAGGCCCTAATGGTGGAAGGTTGACCACCCCGATTTAGACAATGGTTCTGTTGCAAGATGTTCTTCAGTTTATCGACTGTCTCACTTGCTGGCCACCAGAGGGGGATAGAGAGTGAGAAACTAGATTCCATTACAGCACAGAGTAGCCAACAGGAAAAGAAAATATCAAAGTTCAGCAAAATACAACTGCATGTTTTAAGCCAATGAATTATGTCAAATCCTACTACAAGGCAAGGAGGAAATGACTTCTTGGCTTCAAATATTCAAAGTAATCCTGCAAAATAAGCAAAAGCTTTTCGCTCCCTTTTGTTGTAGGCTAAAGTTGTACGAGATTCCTACTCGTCTTACAGAACATCATACAACAGAACCACTGCCTAAATCGGGGTGGCCAACCTTCCACCATTAGGGCCTCTGCATTAAGAGTTGTGTAGAAGACAGAATATTGGCAGCTGCAATTGCTGATGGTGCTACTAAAGCAGCTGCACCTGCTGAAATGCCCTCACCTATACAACCATTAAAGGTCCAGGTGCATTCATGGTGAAAGGTTGGCCACCTCTGGTCTAAGTCCTTATTTTAAACATGGCCCTTTTGATATGAAGAAACTCAGGTCTCAAGCAAATTAATAAGTTTTGCTGACAAATGGACAGGTAAATCCACTTACATCAGTGTGTGTGTGTGTGTGTGTGTGTGTGTGTGTGCGCGCGCGCGCGCACAGACACGGACACACACACCAGCTTCTTTCTTTGTGTTATGCTGTGGTGACCAGGAAGTGGGAACCAGGACAGAACTATGTTAAATAAACAGCATCCCTTTATTTTTTTTCACATATAAGTGAATGGCTGCTTCTCACCCCTATGGAGAAAAACACAATACAGCATGGCCCAATGGGGATCCCCATGATTGATGGTGGAAGCAAAACTTTCCCCGCCCCCCCCCCAGTATCAAGTGACCTAGATTCCACTGAAGGGGTTCCAAACCCCAAAGAGCAAGTCACAGTCGGATAATTCTGATGCAACTATGCATAATTCTGCCACCATGACCCCGTCTACCCACTCTGAAAATGGACACAGTTGGTGCACCAGCCTAAAATAGGAATATTTATGCTGGGGGGGAAAGAGCCACAGAATATCTCCCACCCCTCTAAGAGCATTGCAGAACCTCCCAAAGTCATGAAAGGGACACGCTGTTTATTTTGCAGCTCCTCCCCCCATCTATAGCACAATTCTAGTCAATTACAGAGTGCAGTACCTGCCTGGTCAGTTGCAAATTTCTCTTGCCTCCATTCTGTTCCTTTCCCTGTCTCTGTGTTGTACTGTACCCCTCCAATAAGCCAGTATTGCTTTATTTCAGTTACTTTACTTATGTCTCCTGCCTCTTCTGTTAACCCCTTAAGTGCCAACACACCGTGTGGATGTGTGGTGTGCCAAAAATCAAAGTTCCCTTCATGGGAGCGAGAGTCCTGTGTGTATCCTGCAAGTATCTGAAGGGCACCCTCGCTAACAAGAGTCTGCTGCAGAGAGTCATTTTCATCACCTTGGAATCAGACCTATGAGGTTGTTTAAAAACTCCCCCAAATGAACAGACTGCAAGAGTTCCCAGATGCTGCTCATCTGCATTTGAAAAGCTCCATTAAATGCTGTGAATATCAGGCTACTAATGTTTGATTGAACTGTTTCCTTGGGTTCCACTATAGGGTAGTTTTCTCTTTATATTTTCCATAGTGGCCAATTATACTTATACTGAAGGAGACATCTGTAGGGGGCTATACACATTGCACTGTATGTGTGTACAATGGGTGTATAGCATCCATGGATCATTAATCTGTATATGCACATACAGCTATGCATAAGTGATGTTTAATGCATATACAGCAATATGCACAATTGGTACCCTACATTTGTGAGCTCCAGCAGTCCCTGGGTTCAAAAAGAATGCATTCACACAAAAACATGTACACATGTATGGATGCTTGTATGTGCATTGCAACATAATGTGTGAATAGCCTTCTTAAGCATCCTGTTTCCGGGGAGATATCTCCAATTGTTCTGTTTGCAAGGTTTTCTAGAAGGTGTCCTGGATTAGCCACGTCCCAATTTTCAGGCTTCTGGGTCATGTGCAACTTGCTATAACAATTTTGGTATCCTAGTAAGTGAGTGAGTCAGTCAGCCTCAAGTGTTACAGATCAATAATGCAGAGCTAAAAATAGCCAAACACATTTTGGTAGTCAGTCTCAAATGGCAACATTAAGCATACTTCCATTCTTCACAGTTTTCAAAGCAACATTAGTATAGAACAGATTATGGTTTGTGCCCCCCTCCTTATTTTTCAGTTTTACTGTATTAGCTGGAATGCCCTTGATTATAGTGGATAAGGATGGGGCTGTGTAGGACCATGGCAAACCACATGTTTTGTGTGTCGAGGGTCCCAGGTTCAATCCTTAACATCTCGTTTTAGGACCCGGCTCGGAAAGACCCCTGTCTGAAACCCTGGAGATAGCTGCCAGTCAGTGTGGGCAGTTCTGAGCTGGCTGCGCCAAGAGTCTGACTCAGAAGGCAGCTACGTGTGAATCTTCGCCACACACCCTGAGCTACGGACGTTCACTTCACACTGGCTTTTCCCCCCCAACACGATTGGACGGATTACTGTGGGAGAAGCTCCTCCCCTTTTCTGTTGGTAGCGGCTTCTTTCAGCTGCCACAACTCTATAAGGAGCCTTCTGTTTATTTGTATGCGGAGGCTGGAAGCCCCTCGTGAGGCACAAAAGCACACTGTTCCCATGGAAGGCGGCAACTATTCTTAATTTCTAAGTATGCAATTTTTGCAAAAAAAAAAAATCTCCATGAATGATTTACGATCAGCTGCATGCATATGTTTGGCCTAGAAAGCCAACTGGGCAATTTTTACTCCAGAAAAGGAGACCAGGGAAGCTATGAAGTCTTAATTGATCGAATAATATACATTTATTACCCGTGGAGAGCTTGAATTTAAAGGTTGACTTTCAAGCCCAGTTCCCATGGTTTTAAAATATTAAGAACATAAGAACATAAGAAGAGCCCTGCTGGATCAGGCCAAAAGCCCATCTAGTCCAGCTTCCTGTATCACACAGTGGCCCCACCAGAAGCCTCAGGGAGCACAAGACAACAAGATAACCTGTTTCCCATTGACACTCCCTTGCACCTGGCACAGAGAAAACCTACTTCTAAAACCAGGAGGTTGCTTATGGCTTGTAACCTGTGATGGTCTTTTCCTCCATTAATCTGTCCAAACCCCTTTTAAAGGCATCCAGGCCAGGTGCCATCACCACATCCTGTGGCAAGGAGTTCCACAGATGAATTACACGCTGGGTAAAGAAATATTTTCTTTTGTCTGTTCTAACTCTCCCTCCACTCAATTTTAGGGCATGTCCCCTGGTTCTGGTGTTGTGCAAGAGGGAGAAGATATTAACCCGTGACTCCACCCCCTGCCCCGCTCCCAACTGATGTGCTTAACCTACAAAAAATATGAAGAGCACGAGCCACAGGGAAGTCCTCTTGCTGCATCATAAGCCTCACTGAAATGAATGGGAGCTGGATCCATGCTCTTGCACTGTTTCCCATTCATTTCAATGGCATTTGCAGAAGAGGGTTTCCCATGAGCAGGATATCCAATTCCCAAGTGTACTGGTCTCACCTCAGCCACAAACTCATTACGCCGTGGACTTAGGCATGCCAGTTTGCTCAGGCTCAGCCCACCCGCCACAAAATGGGGGCAATAGCAATACTAGCCCACCTTACAGGGCCATTGTACAGATTACTGAGTTAATGTATGCTTGGAATGCGCCATAGATACAGTCAGCATGTGTAACATTAGAGATATAGGGGGAAAAGGGGGGGAGAAGGAAGCCGCCCAAAGGTACGAGAGAGCGATTCTGTCTTCATCAGCTGACCTGGGACTACCCGCCACTTGATTTCTCCCCTCTCAGGATTTAGGGAGTGTCCAGAGTCTTTACCACCATTGCTGCCAGCAGAGCCCCAAACGTTTTGGCTGCCATCCTCACCCTAGGCACCATTGGGACTCCCGGCACTGCAGACGCCGCCACCACTGGCACCCACCAAACGGCAGCCTTCAAGGGCGCTGCTGCTTATCCCATGCCCTGGGCAAAAATCCTCCCTTCAGGGGACAAGAACAGCATGAGAGGATGCTGAATCCACCAGGCCACACGAGGAACTCCTGCTAGCCTCTCTCAAGGACGGGATTTCAGGCTGGTTTTCCTGATCTCCACCGCACGAATTCCGGCATGTCCCAGGCGCATGCGGAGAGTGCGGAGCTGTGTGGCTGCCATTTTATCTGATCGCATTGGAACGCGGGAGAGCCGCGCTCTCTTGAGTTCCTTTGCGATCGGCCTTGGACCATGCTCATGATTTGAGAGGGCGGGACGCGGAGCTAATTGTTTGACCAATGGGATGAGAGGGGGTTTTCAGCCAATCGGAGCGCACTTGTGTTTCAGCCAATCACTGTTGAGATGTATTAGAAGGTGGGACAATCAGGAGGGACTGTTTGCACTGAAGAAACTGGTGGAGCCCAGGGCAGCGTTTCGGACGGGACATTCTGTCCCCAACGCTCACGCTTCCCAACGCAAGCGCAATGCAACAGGGGTAGGTGTAGATCAGCCTTAAGGCAACACCTGAAATGAGAGTAGGGAAGGGTGGAGCTGCTCAGAAAGCCAGAGGGATTTAGAGGCAGCCTGGGAGGAGGAGGAGGAGGATGTAGGGTTGAGTGCTCTGCAGAAGCCTCTGGAGAGGGATGCGTCCCCAGGGAGAGGAGGAGGAGGAAGAGGAAGCCAGTGTTGAACTTGTATCCCCTTCTCCCCCCCGTCCCCATAATCAATGGAGGCACAAAGAAGTTAGAGACAAGGAGTGACCACCTTGTGTGTTGTCTATTTTATTTTTAATATGCCAATAAAAGTTGTACTATTACACCATTCTGAGATCAGGGAATCAGCCCCCCTCCCCTGCGGTCAAGTGAAAAGGAGGTGCTACAGGGCAAGCAGAGGGAGGGAGGGAGGGAGGGGTTCTTTTATTTGGACATTTAAGTGCCTCCTTTCTGAAAAATGCTCAAGGTGGCAGGTGGCCAACAACAGGACATCATTCCCAACAATTACTGAAACACAACTGTGTTTGATGCAAAAAAATATCCCACCCTGGGGATCATTCAGCTTGAATTGGGAGTATCAAGGGGTTGAAGGGGGGTGAGATCCCCCCTGCTTGTTATTTCATTGCTGTCACCTGTTTCACAGCCCTGGCTTCTCCTCCCTGCTGACGGCTTCTGTTTCTCCCTGAAGACACATCATTTCTCTTGGAAAGTAGCATCATCTCAAGAGGAATGATGAGGGGGAAATGGTAGCCACAAGCCCAAAATCACTGAAATGCCCCCCCCCCTTTCACTGTCTGCAAGCAGGGTGGTGAAATTAAGAGGTTTATTTTGGCTCAGGGATGAAAACCAACAGTCCATGAAAACAACAGTCAAAAATTTGAGAGAGAAAACATGATAAAACGAAAGTAGAAGACGAGAGCGCACTCCGGCAGGCAGGGCCAAGGGAAAACCCACGAGCCCTGGTGGGAATCCACGAAGAAGGACATTCCACAACTAGTCCATGAACTCAGACATCCCAATGTGTCTCATCACATCTGCTGTGGAAACTAAAATTAAAACTGTGAAGCTCTGGACCAAGCAGCTGGAAGCGTAGACTCTGCTCTGCTCAAGGGGCAACAGCTGTATTTTGTGGGCGAGTAACCCAACACTGTTCATGGTCCGGATAATTCAGAAATAACTACATTCAAAAGCCAGGCTCCCCTTTCCTCCCCGTTGGCTCCGTTCCTTACCACCTCCAGGCTCAAGTTAGGGAGGAATCATTTTTGTATTTCACATGATGCAACGTTTGCCTTTGGGGAAAGTAGCATAGTTTAAAGATGAGGGTAAATGATCAGATGAGCCGGGAAATGACATCAGTTGACGTTCACACAATATTTGCTTGGTTCAATCTTTTATTCCTCTTCCCTGTTCAAGGCTGGAATCATCAGCTTGTAATACCTCCGCTGATCAGATGCAAAAGAGGACCAGACTTCTGAACCACTAATAGCTGTGTAGAAGCACAGACACAGAACTGAAGCCCATGTGGCGTAATGCCCTCATGTAGGCATAGTTGTCATGCCAGGGGTAGATGGGGCAATGGCGAACTTCTGGGAGAACCATTAAGTTTTCCTTAGTTGCAACAGACAATGGCATTTCAGATCCATTGTCAGGGGGAGATGCAATGTGTACTTCGGCCCTCCTCCTCGGAATAGAGGGGGCGATGATGGAGAGCCACACCTGCCTTCACAGAAGCTGGTTGCAAGAGGGATGCAAGGCCGTCCCCTGGATTATCCTCCTGTCACCTGAGCCTGGCAATGAAGTGACAGCTTCCCCTCCCCAAGCAGGTTGACTGAAGAGGTGGCCTGGCGTTCCCGAAGCTTACAAAGCCGGCCACCATTGCCGTATTGTGATAATCTGAATCTACACCCAGTCGAAATGCCTACTGAAAAAGAGGAGTGGCGCCTGTTCTGATGGCAAGGGGGCACCCCACAGGGCAGGAGGGGTGCCTGAGGATGGCAAAGTCAGTCAAGCAGGCCAGGTCAGACTGGAGCGACAGGACCTCGGCTAGCCCCCAGCAGACAACTTGCTCTAGTAACGTCTGGAACCCAACTAAGCCCTTCGGTAGTCCCCTAGGTCTAACTACCCCACTCAGGGGCAAGTTACACATCACTCTGAATGTGGAAACATGGCACAGTGTGTGTGTGTGTCTGTGTGTGTCTGTGTGTGTGTGTGTGTGTGTGTGTGTGTGTTCTATTTAAAAACACACACAGAGCAGAAACCATTTCAGAATTCTGTTCTGAAACAGAGCAGAACCATGGGATGGAGTTGGAGGGGCCTTTAGGCTCAGAGGGGGTGTACTGCCACTGCGGCACCGCCAAATTTTGACGTTGCTCCAGTGGCAGTGCACCCCCTCTGGAGCTTGACACGCCCCCAAGCTCGACACGAGCTGGGGGCGAAAGCAGCCAGGGTGGTGGTGCACTCGGGGGGGGGGGGTTTCCTACTATATTCCTGCAGTGGCAAGCCCTCTACTCTCTTCCATGTTGGAGTTCTGGCCACCTCCCAAGGCCAGGCCATCACGTGATCATATAGAGAAGTTTACATCTCCATGCCTGCTCCTGTGTAAGATGCAAAGAGCTTTGCCGTTTGACATCTGGGCATGTAAGCCAGCTCACTGTGCTGGTCTCCTGCAATCCTCGGAACAGGGGAAGGATGGAGGTGAGTTAAGGCAACGTTTAGCCTTCCCAACGAACCTTTGCATCAAGTGCAGAAACCACGCCACTGGGAGGCAGTTCCATTTTGCTCACTCAATTTCATGCTGAATGCCTGTTCAATATCAGGGAACGTAAAGTGATCCTTATTAGCTGGCCAGAGAGGAGCTTAGTCTTTGGATGTTGGAGCTCACTGTGGTAATCGGTCTGTAGATTAATCTCCCTTTTAAAGGCCTCGACAGGCTGCAAAGAAAGTCAGTCCTCCTTGGTACGTAGCAAAAGAATTCAGACTTGTCTGGAAAATGGCTCTCAGATCACGAGTGGGCAAATTACCCAAGCACAAGCATGTTGATCCCAGTGACACAGAGATGCCTGATTGCTAAGGAGTATTGTTTTCCTGATGAATGGAGTTCAGGTTTTCTGCATTGCACTGTAAATGACTGAAGCCCTGATAATAAGTACATGCAATATTTGCCAAATATTTATTGCATAGATCTATTGTCCCTAACGTTTTGGTGAGAGAGAAGCCAAATTCAGACATCTGGAGAGGGGAGGGGGAAGAGATGCATTGCACATATTCTTCAGGAGGGGGGCAACCTGGAACAGAGACGCTGCAAGGGGCACATAGAAGAATTGAAGAGGAACCCCACAAAAGGAAACAGCTGGGGACAACTGGAGCAGAAAACCAGTGGATAGCTGGGAAAACAGGGAAGCGCAATTTCTCCCGCCATGGCTTTTCTGCTCTCTACTGCCCACCTAAGTTGCTCTGCCCTAGCAAAATTCCTTTCTCTTTGCAACTCTGTGTGTGTGTGTGTGTGTGTGTGTGTGTGTTGTGTGTACGCGTGTGTGTGTGTAGTTAAACCACCTGCATTTGTCTGGTCCTCACATGGCCACAGTGTGTACACTTTAGATGCAGCAGGATGTGGGAATGAGCCTCACACTCATGCATGCACCGCCGCCACATGCCGAACCTTCAGTGTGAATTGGAGCCTATTCAGAAAGGCATTCCGTGCATTGTATCTGGTGCACGCGAAACATGGAAGGGGGGTGCACAAGAGTCGAGACTTGTCTTGTAGCGACATGCAACCACACGTGAAATCGAAACCTAGGATGACCAAATCAGCATATGGAAAACTGTTTTGCCTTTAAATCAGCCAATTGGGGTGGGAAGTATGGTAGTTTGCAGCCGCTGAGCAGCAATCAAGGGGAAGGGGCCCCCTCTCTTCCCACCAGAGTTTATTCTAATGTGCAGCTGGATCCTTTTTACACTTCAGGAACGAAGGTCTTATGCAGGTAAGCACAGGAAGTTGACTAAGGAGCGAGATGAGGAAGAAAAAAAGATAAAAAGAAATAGAACAACCAAGTTGAAAGCCACTTCCTCTCTCAGTCTTCGTAATCTTGTATTGATATGTCCGAGCCTTCCTCATCTCCCGCATCTTTTCCAAGGTCCTTCCTTCCTTCCTTCCTTCCTTCCTTCCTTCCTTCCTTCCTTCCTGACAGAAAAGGGTCTGGAAAAAGGAATGCTTCTGGATTGTGGGAGCTGCACTAACTGTTTGTCAGGTGAGAGAGAAGTTTAGAAAAAACTCTGCTGCCCACCATAACCTTTGGGAGTCCTCCTCACCATGTGGATCAGGGCTGTGAATCCTTTGGCAACCCCCTGGTCCCCATACGCTACATGTCACTAAGCTTGACAGCGCAATCCAGTGTAACTGAGTGCTGGGGGAGCATGTGCTCCCCCGGCACTGGGTGTCGTAAACGCACCACAAAGCGCGTTTACGGCGTCCCTCTCTCCCCCAGCAGACTGTCCCCGTGCCCGCCGGGCAAAGTAAGTCTTGCACCGGCCGGCACATGGACGGGGTGGAGGGCGGACCAGCCGGTGAGGGAGGGCGGCCATTGGCTGCACCAGGCAGGGGGAGAGTGGGGCACGGCCTTACACAGAGGCCTCGAATGTACACCAGCTCCAGAACTGACGTATATTCGAGTAGGCCCATACGGGCGGCCTAGGCCAGGTTGCACCGAGGGAAGAGGACAATCATCCCTTTCCCTCAAATTGCACCCAGGTTGCCCCGGGGCAGCCTGGGACCTGGATAGGATACGGCGGCCAGCCCTTTAGGCCGTATTTTACACAGGATTGGGCTGCCCGTACATGTAACTGAGACCAGTGGCGTCGCTGGAGGTGGGGCGGAACGCTAAGTTCCGCACCGCGCTGACCTCTGTTACTCACCGGCACGAGGCAGCCCCGCCCCCTCGCCTTTGGAGCCATTCAGTGGGGCGAAGGCAATGCACAGGAGACTCCCTGCACATTGCCTTCGCCCCACTGAATGGCTCCGAAGGCGAGGGGGCGGGGCCGCCTCATGCCGGTGTGTAACGGAGGTCAGCATGGTGCGGAACTCTGCCCAACCTCCAGTGACGCCAGTGACTGAGACAACTGCACATTATTCCCATTATTTTGGCTCCATTTCAATCCTCTTCCTCTGTCATCTCCCTTGTGTCAATATCTAAATTGTAACCCCCTTGGGGCAAGGGGGAATGTCCTCTCATGTACAGCACCACATACCTGAATGGCACATACCTGGATGGCAATAACAATAATGATACATAGATGATACATAGTGTGTTGTGAGCCTTCAAACTCCCACCCCATGTTCCAGTGGCTTTGAAAAACATTTTTTTAAGGAAATCCTCACACCTTTACCCATAACTGAGTTAAACCAAAGTGCTTGCAATTAAGCTGATTTTAAAATTTGTTCTTTTTATAGCAGGTTTATATATTGAGCTGGTAAGGAGCCATTCATCAAGCAAAGACTTTATCTGACATTCAGTTCTATATTTTTATAGGGAAACTCCCTTTTTAAAAAAATATCTACACTTGTTGAATTTAGCTTGAAAAATACCCTGGAGTGGTCCAATTTAATTCTTAAATTTTAGAAACGAAACCTTGCCAAGCTCTCTCTCTCTCTCTCTCTCTCTCTCTCTCTCTCTCTCTCTCTCTCTCACACACACACACACACACACACACACACACACACACACACACACACACACACACACACAGAGAGAGAGAGAGAGAGAGAGAGAGAGAGAGAGAGAGAGAGAGAGAGAGAGAACATATGAACCATCTCATTGTGATAATTGATGTGCTGTGAGTTCTCCTGACCTCAAGGGCCACATCACATCTTGTCCTCCCAAACAACAGGTGAGGAGGAAACCTGTTTCTCAACTGTACCACTTCAGACTGCAGGTCAGAATCATGTTTGACATGTTGACTGTGATGAAACTGGAGAAAACAGTTCCACTTTGCAGCAGGAGCCTGTGTGATCTGCACAGGACCCTGAACAGTCCAGTCCTGGGCTCAGATGAAGCTGTAACCAGAGATGGTTCTCCGATGTGTTCATTATTTCATCAATCTACGCCTGGTATGGTGGGTGTTTTGTCATGGGCTTTTCCACTGAATTATCAGCAAATAAATATTAAGAATGGTTTCTCTGGCTATTTTCTTTCCATCTCATAGTAATCATAGCAACAATGTAAACACAGGTCAAACATTCAAACGCACACAAGTGCAGGCACACATTTTATCAAAGAGATTCTTGCCTTTGGTATGCATGTCTAGCCCACTGAGATCCATTTAACTGCAACAACAAATGTGCAAAATCAGTGCACTGGCCAGAGATATAGATGCTTCTGAGGAATCACAACACATGCCCTGAAACAGCAATGTGTGTGTGTGTGGGGGGGTGCCTCTCCCCCTCTCACAGCACTAGGCTCAAAATACGATGCAGACTTCTTGGGGGCTAAACTACACAGGATGATAAACATGTCGTCATCAAAACTGGGTGGGGAGACCTTAATGTAGCAGTAGGGCACAGGCCCAATCTGGATTGGGACCAGGGTACAGAGGTAGAGGGTTTTTAACCTTCAAATTCCTTGTCATTTTCCCATTCAAAATTACTCCGCTGAAGCTGGGATCCCGAAGGTGCTGTTGGCTGCAAATAGCACATTTGGGGGCTCATAGCAGCTTCAGAGGGGCAATTTTCAGCAGTAATACAACACAGAATTAAAGGTTTAAACAACGTCTACTTCCATACCCTCTGCCCAATCTCAAATCTGCCAATTCCCAGTCCCTGCCCGATCGCTACATTAAGATAAAACAAACCACTAGATGATGATGTGTTTAACATAACATCATGTCTCGTTTGACCCTGAGAAACTTTGCAGATTAACCTGGTTTTTGCCTTACTTCTATGCGCCTATGTGCCCCCTCCCCCCCCCCACAAGTCTCATTGAACTGACTCAGGACTTCATTGCACAAGTCATTGGCCATGCGCAAATGCAGTGCAGGGCATTTCAAGTGTCATGTTCCGCATGGATTAATTAGGCATGATTTCAAGCTGGTCGATGAAAAGCTTGCTCAGAGGCTTAGTGAGGGCAGCTGGCCTGGCACGATGGCACCATGACAGCTTCCCCTTGGCCTATTGCCACATTCGGTCTCTGAATATTCACACGGGGGCAAGGAAATGAGGCACAAATGTGTGTGACTCTGGCAAGCTGATGATTATTGCCCAGCAGATTTCTGCACAATGACTTCTGGGCAGCAGGAGCAGTCTATCCGATGAGTGAGCACTTGGAATTTCCATCCTTTCTAAAAGGATGACGTCTACTGTATTCTTAACTTGCCCAAATGTTACAGTTTACTCCCCACGGGGTCAGGCAAAGGGCAACTCCTCTAACAAATTCTTACATATATCCCATGTGATCTTTTTTACATTCGCGTGGCTCCCTCCCAGGGAGGGAGCACCGAATGGAGGCGGCCTGCCCGGGCCATAGAAACCGCCAGTGACGGCATTGCTCCGTCCCCACCACCTCCGGAGCCACCGCAGCCAGGACGGTCCTCCGGAGCAGGAAGCCTCTGAACTTCAGCCTGCAGGGAGACCTCTAGTGTTTCGCTTCCTCCACGGCCTGGCAGAGTTCCCGTGAAGTACAAACACACACACAGACCCCCTATTGTTTGCAGCCCTTCACGAGCCCCACTGATCCTAATATGGAATTCGGCAGGAAACCCATGATTTCCTGACATACAGCGAGCCGGAGAAAATAAAGGGGTTGCGTGAAGGGGAAAAAAAGCCATTAAATCTCTCCAGCTTGCCCTCTCCATTTGGAAATGCAATGGAAAATGGGGTGGATTTAGTTCAAAGCCCTGAATTTTCAGGCCCAACAACGGGAGAAGCGCTGCTCAGCTCCTCGTCCGGCAGCTATTTTTAAGCCGTGTGAAATACCAAAGTTTCTGCATCCAAGATGAAGATTTCCTGACTGGGGCTAACAACAACAACGCACATGAATGTAGGTTTTCTATTTATTCACTCGCATGGTTCTCTTGTTGGGCTCGAAACGATCGGCGAAGGCGACGTGAGGATGTCGTGACTTTGGCTGCCACGGCTTACGAACAAGGACGAAAGTTTGCTCAGGAAGCGGCTGGAAGGCAGGAGCGCGCTGCTCGGCTCTCGGGCTTCTTGCTCTTTTTCACGCGCACGGACGGGAAAGTGGGGAGGCGAAGCGGCCAGCCGGAGGAAGCCACAGGGATGACCAGCAGGGAGGGCGAGCAGGGCAGCAGCGCCGACGGCGGCAACGTGAAGAGGATGCTGAAATGCGTGGTGGTGGGGGACGGAGCCGTGGGCAAGACGTGTCTGCTGATGAGTTACGCCAACGACGCGTTCCCGGAAGAATACGTGCCGACCGTTTTTGACCACTATGCAGGTAACGCGCCGTGTTTCCAACGTGCAGTACTGTACATTTAGCTGCACGGACTGCTGACGGATTGTTCCCCCACCCTCGAATGAAATACAGTAGTTAGCGCTGCTGATCTTCACGTTACACAGACTGAGGTGGTAGAGCGATCTGGACTGATCCACTCCCACTTGCTTGAATCCTTGGCCATGCAAAAAAAAAAAAAAGTCCTACGTGCATAAATTAGCAGATCGAGGGCCGTGTTCAGCCTTTACTCCGATGTGCTTATTTATTATCTGCAAGGCACTGATTGCACGAGGACTGACTCTAAAATGTCACTCCACCACACCTGCGATCTGAAGTGGGACAGTCCAGAATTCTACCTCCTTGGGGTTTTTTCCCCTCCTGTGTAAAATGTAGATCAGCTCCAAAATTCTGACCTTGCAGTCAGAAGTGGCTTTCTCTTTCTGTGCTGTTTGTATACTGTGATTATTCCTATGTGCATTTTTTCTCCCTGTAAGTCGTGCTTAGAATGCCTGCCTGATGGTAAAGTCTAGCGGATGGTTCACAAATTGTGGTTGCCAGGATCACAGAAGAAGCCCCTCCCTGGCCTAGCCTACGAAAGGTTCTGATTGGGTGTACCAACCCATGTGCCTTTTGATTGGACCAGAAGCAGAGTACCACAGGCACAGCAGCTCCCTCTGGATAAAGGGGTGTGTGCTTTGTGTGGATGGCTAGCATTGTATAGTAGCCCCTTCCACTCCCTCTCGCTTGGAAGGCTTAATTTAAGTCTGTAATGCAAAAGTAAACCCAACATTGGGCAAGAAATGTACTTCCGATGTGGCTGGCAGAACATAAGAACATCAGAAGAGCCCTGCTGGATCAGGCCAAGGGCCCATCTAGTCAGCTTCCTGCATCACACAGTGGCCCCACCAGATGCCTCATGGAGCACACAAGACAACAAGACAACCTGTGTCCAGTCGCCACTCCCGTGCACCTGGCACAGAGAAAACCTACTCCTACAACCAGGAGGTTGCTTTTCCCCATCATGGCTTGTAACCTGTGATGGACGTTTCCTCCATAAATCTGTCCAATCCCCTTTTAAAGGCATCCAGGCCAGGTGCCATCACCACATCCTGTGGCAAGGAGTTCCACAAACTAATTACACACTGGGTTAAGAAATATTTTCTTTTGTCTGTTTTAATACACCCTCCACTCAATTTTAGTGGATGTCTCCTGGTTCTGGTGTTGTGTGACAGGGAAAATAACTTCTCTCTATCCACTCTCTCCATCCTATGCATAATTTTATACGTTTCAATCATGTCCTCCCTCAGGCACCTTTTTTAGACTGAAGAGCCCCAAACGCTGTACCCTTTCCTCAAAAGGGAGATGCCCCAGCCCACTAATCATTTTGGTCACTCTCTTCTGCACCTTTTCCAGTTCCACTATATCCTTTTTGAGATGCGGCGACCAGAACTGGACGCAATACTCCAGAATGTCCCTGGTATCCTATCCCCCCTCCCCCTTCCTGGCCTCAATCCCTTGAGCCAGGTCCACACAGACGTGTGCCAGCGATATAGTTGGCAAAGGCCAGAGTAGAGCCAGCAAACCAGTGCGGGCTTACCCCACGGCAAGGGAACAAATGCCCCGCTCCCCTGAGGAGGCTGAAACTTGCCTGCAGGATACAGCGTGCGCCACGCTGGTGCAGCTGCATCACTGTGCAGGGAGTGAAGTAGGATTGGGCTGCCTATGTTGCCAGGTCCTCCTATATATGGATGCTGCTGCCGTTGCACTTCCTGCCCATTCCTCCACCAGTTCCCTCACCTTGCTCCCTTGCTCTGTACTGTGAGGAAAGTCCAGTCCTGCTGCCTGCGGCAGGCATGGGAGAAGGAGGGTGGGTGCGCAGAGGGGCCAGTGCATGGATGAGGTGAGATGTGCATGGCAGCAACATCCCCTCCTGGAGCCACTTCTGCCTTTTTCCGCAGCAACTGTATCTGCAGAAATCAGCAGGGAAACCTTTTCACACCACAGAGAGAAACATTATCACTTGCTAACATCTGCACATCAAGCTGCTGTTAAAGGCCCCATCTCTGGGCAAAGATTCGGCAAGGCTAAGTATGCCCTAGGGCCCAATCCTATCCCACTTCCCAGTGCCGATGCAGCCTGGCGGAGGCCTCCGTCACAGCAGGATGCAGCATGCGCCCCGTTGGCACAGTTGTACCAGCGCTGGAAAATTCGGCCCCTAGTTGTGTACAGTGAGGGGGAGCAAGGATAGGGGTACATTGGAAGCTGCATTAATGAGGCAGAATATTAGTGCATCTAGGTCAGAATTGCCCACATTCGCTGGCTCTCCAGGGTTTCAGACAGCGGTCTTTCTCACCCAAACCTGGAGATGTTGGGGATCGAACCTGGGCTTTCTGCACGCAAACCAGATATTCTCCCACTGAGCTGCAGCTACTTTCGGTCTATCCCATGATGCTCCTCTCCTCCATACTTCCTCTTCCTTTTCCAGGGAGGAGCAGAGGCTGGGATATCATCGGGTGAGGAGGGGGCAACAGGTGGCACATGGCCTCAGAGACCAGGGGGTCTGGGGCTAGACCTGAGAGAAGAGCAGGTGTTTTCCTACATTCAGGCCAAATGTAGTTCTTCCATCAGAGTACATATATCTCTGGCCAACTGACTAAGTGGTGCTACACAAGTTGGCCTCATTCTCATTGAGGCGACAGAGTTGTGGTGTCCGGATTGTACCACCTTACATACTGCAGATCACATGGCAGGGGTTACACAACTGAATGCTTATCCCTACGAAAAATGACTTCCACATTGAGAATGATCACCTCAAGGAGAAGGGCTCTAGCCTAACCCTCTCGCTGTCATGCTCATTTTCTGTGGGCAGAGAATTGGGGGGGGGGGAATGGAGAAGCATTCAGTCATGGGTCCCCACCTATAGTCAAAAGCAGCACACTTCAGACACAGCTTTCTTTCCCCTGTAAGAACTGGACCACAATGACTGTTGTGACCAATTCCATGCTCGAGATCATTAAAAAAGGGATTGAGAATAAAACGGCCAATATCATTCTGCCTTTGTACAAATCGATGGTAAGGCCGCATCTGGAGTATTGTGTCCAGTTCTGGTCACCACACCTCAAAAAGGATATCGTTGAATTGGAAAAGGTGCAGAAAAGAGCGACCAGAATGATTCATGGGCTGGAGCACCTCCCTTATGAGGAAAGGCTACAGCGTCTGGGGCTTTTCAGTCTAGAAAAAAGGCGCCTGAGGGGGGGGGGGGCATGATTGAGACGTATAAAATTATGCATGGGATGGAGAGAGTGGATAGAGGGAAATTCTTCTCCCTCTCACACAACACCAGAACCAGGGGACATGCACTAAAATTGAGTGGAGGGCGAGTTAGAACGGATAAAAGAAAATATTTCTTTACCCAGCGTATAATTCATCTGTGGAACTCCTTGCCACAGGATGTGGTGATGGCACCTGGCCTAGATGCCTTTAAAAGGGGTTTGGACAGATTCATGGAGGAAAAGACCATCACAGGTTACAAGCCATAAGCAACCTCCTGGTTTTAGAAGTAGGTTTTCTGTGCCAGGTACAGGGGAGTGGCAGTAGGAAACAGGTTATCATGTTGGCTGTGTGCTCCCTGAGGCATCTGGTGGGGCCACTGTGTGATACAGGAAGCTGGACTAGATGGGCCTTTGGCCTGATCCAGCAGGGCTCTTCTTATGTTCTTATGTGAAAGATGCAGATGGCCCTGTACACATGAATGCCAATGGTACAAATCCCGTTGCTTGGAAACATAGTGACTCTTTCATCAGTCCCATCACCTATCCACCCCACCCCTTCTGTGAGGAAACATTACCATATTGCTCACATTATTTTTTACTTATTTACTAGATTACTACACTTTTTTCAACTGCTGCTTCCAAAGCAGTTGACAACATACAGTAAAATATCTACTGAACCAATACACCTTGAACAGAACAGACCAAGCAAAAGTACGATAAAACTCTAACTGCAGCCTCAAGAATGACAGAGCCCAAAGTTTCCTTGTGAAAAGTTTCAGCATGATTTGGGGGTGGGGGAGGCCCAAACCGCCCCCTTTACCTTTCCTTTGCTGCAGTGGCTGGCTTGAGGTCACAAGTTTTTCCCAGAAGCCACCACATTATCACATAGTGTCAAGCCCGACCCACATCGCATGAGTTCCAGCGCGTCCCAGACGTGTGCGGAGCTCGCGCAGCTGTGTGGCCACCATTTTTATGTGATCGCATCTGAACTCGGGAGACCTGCGCTCTCCCGAGTTCTGGTGCAATCAGAATTGTTTCATGCCCAAGATTTTGAGGGGCAGGGACGCGGAGCTACTGCTTTAACCAATCGGATTAGAGGGGGTTTCAGCCAATTGGTGCGCACTTATGTTTAATCCAATCAGCGATTAGAAGGTGGGACAATTAGGAGGGACTAATTGCAGGCGGAGAGCAGGGCAGCACTTGGAGTCGGGCGGCCAGGCTCGCACGCACGCACGCCTCCGCGCCTGATCTCATGCGGTGTGGGTCGGGCTTCATCCTACAGGACTTCTGGGGAGGGGGAATGGTGGCTACCGGCTGCCTGGAAGAATGCTACCCTTCAATGAGTTTTGACCTCCACTCCCAATTTTCCCACCTCACCCCAGACCAGACCCACTTGACAAAAAGCCACCAACTTTCATTTCCTGCAAACTGGGCGGTGAAATTAGGGGATTAGAAAAGGGTTTCAGGGCAGCCATATTTAAAATGCCCAGCATAACAAGCAAGTTTTCACTTGCATTGTGAGCCTCCTGGGAGAAGGCATTCCACAACATTGGGGCAACTACTGAAAAGGCCTTGCTCCTGATAGACACTAACCTTGTGTCCAAAGATAATGGTACCCCGAGCAGAGGCTCACTGATAGATCTTAGAGCATGGAGGATGCACACATGGACAATTTAAGCTTGCATGCAGCCCAGAGTAGGCCTTCGAATCTATCCTACCTCCCTGAAATTCCTTGCTGACTTCCCTCTCTACTAAAATTTGAAATGGCACCTTGCAGCCAGGCAGGCTAGACAGTTCCCTTTACATTTATTTCACGGCAGAAAAGAATGTGATTTGGAAAACCTTATTTCTGTATCGCTGATTCACAACCCGCCTACACTCCTTTATCCCAGAAGAGAAGAGAACAGATAAAAATGTAACTGAGAAGCAAACAAAATTGACATTTGAAGCCCACCAACTTAGAAGCCCATCAATTTAGAGGCAACTCAACAGTGGCCTGGGTTTTATTTTTTGCTTCCTGCAACTATTTCAGTTTTTGAATTTCAGACACCTAAAATCTAAAACACACATGCACTCTTGGTTAAAGATGTAATTTCTCTCTCTTCCCTTGTGGTAAACGATTCAAACGTGGTAATCCCTCTTCCCTCTCCACAGAGCACGATGGGGCGAACAGGAGATGGCCCAGCCAACCCGAATTTAATTTTGTTTTTACGAATGATTTGGACTATGAGTCTGGAGCATTCCAAAGTTTAAGATTTTACAAAATAGAAATGATCACAAAAGGTGCTTGTTAGAGCCTGTTATAAAGCATTAAAAAAAAATCAATGTAGCCGAATGTTCCGCAGTCCGTTTGCTTTTTATGGGTGCATATATAAATGCATATGTGCATTTTGCAGTATTTGTCAGGCACTTGAAATGTGGACATTTCTTTTTAAATGTACAAAAGTGTCTCCTGCTCTTTCCAGTTTCAAAACTGGTAGCAGGCCTTTTATCGGGAGGGGGGGGGGAGTCTCCAAGGGCCAAAGTAGGTGCAGTATTAAATTACATCATCATCTACTTGGGTGCTTGCATTTACACTAGAGAAACAGCTGCATGGGCTCATGATCCAGATCAGGAATGTGGCATGGAGTTAGGAGATGTTTAATCCTTTCGTTCTGTGCTGTTTTCGCACCAAAAATCACTCTCATGCTGCTTAGCCTGAAAGAAAGACAAGAGAAATGAATAAATAACAAGTAAGTTTGACCTTAATCTCATTTAAAGGGCTAGTGCCCAGTTCTTTCACTGTACAGACGCAATACAGCCACCCGAATCGAGCACTTGCTTGAAAGCATCATGGAGTTTCTACTATTACAGTGATGAAACTATTATCAAACTATTAGAGTTTCTACTATTCTGGTATTTCTACTACCAGAAATACACTTTCTGGGCTGTAATTGCGCTGAGGCCTGTTTGTATCTCATGGGACATTATTAAATGACATCAGTTTGCCATTTATGTGATGGCAAAGTAAGAGTTTTATCCCTTGGTCTTCAGCTGGATTTAACCATGGTAAAGGTAGGTGCTGCTTTCACCACCTTGAATGGTTCCGAAGGCGAGGGGACGGGGCCGCTTCGTGCTCCGGTGTGACGGAGGGTCGGAGCCTCTGCGGAACTTAGAACTCCGCCCCCCCTGCAGAGACGCCAGTGGGTAGGAGGGGGAAAGTAAACTCCTCATTTTGATATGAAGCCACTTGAAGCAGCTTTTCCCATTTGCTCTCATTCCATCTGGAAAATCATAGCAGCTGCATTATAGTGTATGATGTATCCCATAAATCTTTCTTACATGGCCATTTCAGAGCATGAAGCACACAGGAAAAGTCTCGACTCTTTGGGCTCCCAGCTGCGCGCTGGTACTATGCATTTCCCAGCATTTGGCATACCGCTGCAAACGTAGGGCTGACACAGCATCCTGGCATGTGGGCTTTACGCTCACTAGGGCAGTGGTTCTCAAACGTTTTAACACCGGGACCCACTTTTTAAAATTACACTCTATCTGGACCCACCTAGCTTTACGAGACTTTTAAAAAAAGGTGATCTAGAAATAAATAAATATATTTATTTACAAGTAAAGAGCTCAGCTGCTTGCAGGGTAATTAGCAGCTATCTTGCAAGCTGCAGGAGCTCAGCTCTTTGAAGGGCAAGTAGTAGCTATCTGATTTTTGAATAGCCTCAGGACTTGTGTGACAATTACTTATCTGAACTTTCCATCACCTGGGACCCACCAGAAATCAGGTTGTGACCCACCAAGTGGGTCCCGACCCACAGTTTGAGAATCACTGCACTAGGGCATGGGAGCATGTTTGCGCTCCCCCATCAAATGTAGAATGTGATGCCCACAGTGTGTACATGCCCATAAGAATGGATCTCCTGCATCACGTATGCTGAGCCACATCTTTTTTGAGTGTACATGCTGAGATACTACAGTATGTGAGCCAGCCTTTAGCTTTTTCAGGTATTAGCAGTGGTTAGCCACGAGCAGAGTCTTACACATGCTAATAAAAACACATGACAGCTCACCATGGGCTCCCAATTCATTGGCTCTTTCTGTAGCCACCATGTGCTAAAATGATTAAGCAAGTAGAATTTCACAGGAGTAGACAGATTGACATCCAGAGGCTACAATCCAGCGCAGAAGTACTGACTCTTTTTAGCCCATTAATTTCAATGGTTTTCACCTCATGCAACTCTGCCAGTGAGTTTCTGATACTCGTATTCATTTTGAAATGACAGCTCTAAAAGCCAAGGAGGAGGACTATCGTAAATCTAACACATGCTCTGTCACATAAAAAGAGCACAAATGTGTTTGTGAAGCCTAAACAACGTTTTCTAATAATATCCATGGAATGACCAGCCGAAAGAAAACCCAGAGAGTTACAGAAACGGACTGAAGTCTTTAGACACTGTGATGCCAATTCTTTGACTACCTGAACTGTTGGTGAAAACCTCAGATACTTTCTGCTAGGGGTAAAGTTGACTACCTGAACTGTTGGTGAAAACTTCAGATACTTTCTGCTAGGGGTAAAGTTGAAGGGGAGCGGGAGTGTTGCTCCAGGACTTTTCCTATAACAGGGGCAGCAATATTGTCAGCAGGAGCACTCAGGTGCTGTCTTTGAAACATTTTCATCCGGCTTAGTAGGAGGCAAAGAAATTTTCCTGGGGGTACATGTTAATATCTAGGCATGCCTTTGCCAAAGGTTGTCTGAGCGACAGGATGCAGCTCATGTTATATTGAGACTACAGTCCTACACAAATATACCTGGGAGTAAGCCCTGCTGAACACAGTGGGACTTCCTTCTGCGTAAACATGCCTAGCATAGCTCTCTAACTTATCTTTTATATTTATCTGGGATTTTTAAAAATTCCGTTTTTCAACTTTGTACCTTTATTTTAAAGTACTGTATTGCAGCCCACACCAAGAGTTTGTTATGAATTGAGCTAGATCTTTAAATTAAGCATAATCAGTTTCAAAGTAGAAATAAGCGAAGGGAGAAGAAGACACTCCAATGAAGAAGTGAAAGTTTGATGGAGTTGTTGTCACCCTGTAGTCTTTGTGGGGTGTGGCTGAGGGGGCGTGGCAGTCAAAGGGGTCATGACAAGCTCTTGGCAGAAGACCAATGAAACTTGTACAGAATTCAGAGGGTGAGTTGGAAGCTGTATAGCTACATCCATCCAGTTCAAATGTACCTGTTCTCTGAGGTTGAGCTGGAGGGGGAGAGAAGAGTTCTGCAACTTTACAGCTGTGCAGAGTGCTTGTTCTCCAACACTCCGTTTTGCTCTTTTAAAAAAGTGTTGCTTTAGATGCATATGGTGATGAATAAGTAGAATAAATGCATGAACATTGTTCATCCTTGTGCTTTTTTTTTTTAAGCAAAGGTCAGGAAGTAGACTGTCCCTCTAAAATATGGGGGAGGGGCAGAACTAACGACTGAGACAGCATTCAGTTCACTGGTTTGCAAGTCTGTGATTTTAACAGCAAAGTAAGGCTCACTCTCCAGCTGGGGGACATACCATGAGTTGTCATTTCTGCTACATCCATCTTCACCTTAAATGGATTTATCGATTTCTTTGTCTTCGCGAGAAAGGCGCTGGTGTTGGAATTACATGGCTCTGTTCTGGCTGCAGATATTTCCTTCAAACCAATGACATTGGCTAACTGGGCCAGTTCCAATTAGGCAGCCAGAAATGTCCAAGGAGTACATGGATGTTTTGGGTCCAGACATTGGTAGGCTTACCAGATCTCCAACCGGGACAGAGCGCTAGACCTTTAGGAGAAGGAATATGGGCAGGTGTAGCTTGTTAAGTCCTAGAGCACAATCCTAGGCATGTCTACTCAGAAGCAAGCCCCATTAACACAATGGGGCTTGCTTCTGAGTAGACATGCCTAGGATTGTGCTGTAAGGTTTAACAAGCTACACCTGTCCACATTCCTTTTCCTAAAGGTCTAGCACTCCGTCCGGGTTGGAGATCTGGCAAGCCTAGACATTGGCATCATTCGCTATGTGTAATGCTGATGTGATGGAGGTCTCAGTGTGATCTCACTTCCCAAGCTGTATCAAGTCACTTTGTAGCCGGGCTTGCCATGCACCAAGCCAAAACTTTGCTCTTTGAGAAAGCCTTTGGGCCAAGCTGATCTTGCTTTAATTGTTCTGGGTAAGCGCTATTGGCTGTTGGCTTTTGTTGTATTTATTTTGTGGTATCGATTGCTTATCACGTTGGTGACTGTGCAGTTATTTAGTTTTGTTTTTGCTTTTGGGTTGGTTGTTTTTAATATTGGCACCTGTTAGCTCCTTGGACTTGTTTTGTTTTTGACAAGAAACAAAATGCACGTTTTTTTAAAAAAAGCATAAATATGAATTTCAGCATTTCAGGAACAAAACATTATGGGGAGAAGGAGCTCAGTACAGGGTTACCATTTGGGGCAGCAAATCAGCCCTTTCGCAACATGTTTAGTTCTGCCCCGGGGTTGTCTCAAAACCTAAGATGTAGCATTATTGTTAGTATCATTCAGAATTAGAGCTGGACTGAATTTTCATAAGGTTTGATAACAACCTGTGGCTAACTGAAAATAAAAGAGCATTTGCTTTCTGCTGTGGTGATGAAAACACTATTGGTTTTTTTTTGTGGTTTTTAGAAAGGATAGAGGATTCCATTGTTATAGTTTTATTTGTGGTGAGCCACCTTGGAAGCTTCCTAGAGGAAAGGCAGAATATAAATATCTCTTTGGCTTTGATGGTATTTGGGTGCTCAGTTAAAACCCTTCCTTTTTAACAGCTTCTCTAATTGAGTGTTCTGCTGTTTTATTGTTTTAATGGTCTTGGTTTTCATGGCTGCCTCTTCCTGCTTTTCTGATGGTTTTTTATAGTATCTGATTACTTTAGTTTTTTATTTGTATGGTTTTATCAAGATGCTTTTTCTTTTGATAACTGTACAACTCATAAGTCTCTTAAAATAGACAAGGCAGAGAGACAACCCTTCTGAGATGGGGAGGGAGGCTGCTTAGCAAAAAATATTCATCCTAAAGGAGGAAAAATGAGCAAGACGGGAAGAATTAACTGTAATGTGTACAGTGAGGCTAGATTAATCACTCCTGCCAGAACACACCAGGGGGAAAATGGGGGCTCAGTGACTCAATTCAGGAGGCTTCCAAACTCCTGCTATTCGAAAGAAGGGAAGGCCATGTTTTCTATTAATGTCTCTGGCAAAGCCATTGAGTAGTTAAGAACAGGCTCTCCAAAGGCTGGATTTTTCTTGCTTGGAAAGCAGCAGCTGGATTGCAAGGCAGGGAATCTGTGGATATTAATAAAACCTCACGAAAATGTTTGTCCTCTGGGGAATGTGACAAAAATACTACAATAAAACGGTCTGTTGACACTGAAGTTGCCCTTGCTATTTATGGACATGCATATAAATGTATGCATGTATCTGTAGGATCTTCCAGGGACTAAAAATGTGCAGGATCGTTTATTTATTTTTAAGTTTATAAAACTGTCTGCCACTGTCTTACAATATTTTCAAAACTGGAAGTAAGCATTAAATTAGCATGGGTTGGTGTCAGGCACAACCAAATCCAAACCAGCCCCTTGAAACAAAGCAAAATCCAAATATCCAAATATCCAATCCTTTTTTTTTCTTTTTTGTCCTCCTGTGTGTGTCTGCCCCCTACCCCCGCTTCTTCCTCTTCCTCACCTCCTCCTCCTTCAACAGCCACAACCCTCTTCCCTCCCAGATTTCTTTTAAACAGACTCAGCAGATGACATCTGAGGATCCTCTTCCATTCTCTCCCCAGGCTCTGCCCACCCAGCCTATTAAGAAGCTGGGGAAAGGGTCCGAGTGGTGGGGTTGCTGGAAGATGGGGTGGACCCCCACCGTCACAGTTCCCTTCCTGGCTCCCTTCTCGTGAGGGAAGTGAGAGAGAAGAGGGCCGTGATGATGATGGCACCTCACTTCCCAGCTCCAACACCGCCGCCATCACCTCCACCACGAATCTCTTCTCTCTCACGTCTTTCCTCGGTGGAAAGGAGAGGGAGCCGGAGAGGGGACTGCCGCTGCAGCAGCAGCAGCACTGGCGGAGGAGGTGATGGACGAGACGGGGCGCCACCATCTCCGCCACCACCATCCTCTTCTCTTTTGCTGCCTTCCATTTTGGCAAGGGAAGCCAGAAGGAAGAAGACCACTGAGGCGGGAGCAGGCAAGGTGAGCAGCCAGGCATGCGGCGGGCTGGTGGAGGCCATGGGCAGGTATTAGGTGTGGGTGGGGCAATCCCCATCTCCCAGCCCAGCACTGCATCTCCCAGCCCATCACCCAAAACGGCCACTTCACCCTGCTTCATGAGTGGGTTGGCCCTGGTTGGTATCTGTGGGAACGAGCTACACATTACACCCAAATGGAGCCCTGGTGTCATGGAACCCTGATCCTGTCTATTTAAAAGAAAGGGCCCTCTGGAACAAGGGAATTACACACCACCCCCGCCCACATTCATCTCGTCCAGCGGTGTCGCAGAAGTGGCCGACTCACGCGATGAACCCGAAGCACACCAGAGGCGAACTGTGGCTTGGGGTCTCCCTGGATTGGTCAAGTGCTTGTCCTCTGTGATTGGCCGCTTGTGGTAGGGGAGGAGCACTGAGTAAGCATGGAGAACTCGTGGATTCAAATAGATTGAAATGCTTGATTTTGATTGGCTGGAAATCTCCTGGGTTATCATTGGCTACTGTGCTGCTCCACGTTCCCGCCCCCAGACTTTCATTGGCTGAACGTGCCAGAAGCGCGTCTGAGATGAGGCTGAAGTATCTCAGAATGCACCTTCCAATGTGCCTGTGCATTCCAGCCGCTGATCAGGCACACCAACACGTCAGAACGCGGATGCACCAGGGCGAAACTTGTGCGACCTCGTTCGGTGTGTCACAGCCTGTAACCTTTTCAAACCTTTCCTTGTCTGTGGTTTCTCCTCTTCATGTCCGTCCATCCCCCCTCCCCCCCAGTGACTGCAGGACTCTAAGCATCTCTGTGGGGGAAAGTGTGCATTTTGAACTTAGGGGAAGCAACCGGAGGGACAGTTCGAAGCGGAGGAACTTGTGAATAGGAACAATTTAGAGCCCTTCCCGCTGAATATAAGAAAGCTTGCTAGAACAGACAAAAGGTCTGTCCAGCCCAACATCATGCCTCACACAATGGCCAACTGGATGCCAGGTGCCTCTGGGGAGTCCATGCACAGGGTTGGATGGCAACAGCCCTCCCTTGTCCGACCATCCCCCCCCTCCAGCACTTGGTATTCAGGGGTATTGTGCCTCTGCAGATGGAGGCTCCACATCATCACAAGGCCGGCTGTAGCTGTTGGGCCGCCGGAGGGAGCCATGGTCAGCCCTATGTCTAATCCTCTTCTAAAGCCATCTAAACCAGCGGCCACTGTAACATCAAAGTCCATTCTCAGCTGCTGATTTGCCCCCTTTCAAAGCTGCTTTACCTTCCTTTAAAACACAAAGACACTTTCAAGCTGCCTTGTATATGTTTATACCATATAGTTAGAGCCTGCTTCCATGGTCCAATCCTACTAGCACGCTATGCCGCCGGAACAAGAAGTGTTCTGGTGGCGCAACCTGCTTTCCAGCAGTCACAAAACATGACACGCAGGAGCGTGTGGGCTGGCCGCCACCAGGAGCGGTGAGTGGCTGGATCCACGCAGCAGCGGAGACTCGATGCCTGCTGTAGCAGGTAATAGCACGTAGGGGTAGGAGGGAGGCAGGGTGGGCTTAACAGGGTGGTGACAGGGGCAGATCAGGACTGGGAAGGGGGCGGGTTCAGCAGCAGCAATGTCTGTTGAATCTAAGCGCCCTTACTGGGCTTTATCCACCTTCACGGATCTATGTGGACTTGCGCCATTGATTTCGCTGGTGCAGGTCTGAGTGGACCCACCGGGCCAGCTGGGTCTTACTCCGGGGCAAGGGAACAAGTACTTTGCCTCGAGAAGGCCTCTGGAGGCCAAAACATCACCCCAGGGGATGCAGCAGAAGTGACGTTGCTGCTGCTGCATCGCTGCACAGGGAGTTAGGGTCAGGCTGCCTGTCTCTGAAAAAGAGCCCAGTTCTCACAGCTCTTAAAATGCAAGACAAAATCAACTATAATGAACTTATGCAGAGAAGTTACTATAGTGTGTTGCAACACAATCTTCTGAATGTTTCAATCAAGGCCATCCTACCCATGAGGCTGACTGAGGCAGTCATGGAAGAGGAAGTGTGGAGGAGGATGGTGGGCCAGAGTTAGTCTTACCATCATCCCGGAATCGACGCTGGCTTCGGCCTAGAGCAGACCCAAGCCACACCCAAGGGTGCACTGCGGCTGTCCAATGGGTTTCCGGAACTTCTGGTCAATGACGCGACAGAAGCAGGAACCCCGTTGGGCAGCCGCAGTGCACCCTTGGGAGCGGCTCGGGTCCACTCTAGGCCGAAGCCAACGTCGATTCCAGGACGATGGTAAGCCTAGCCAGAGTGAGACCCTCTGGCCCACCACTCTTCTCTCTTCTATCCAGGGAGCAAGAGGAGCAGAGGCTCTTTCATCACCAGGTAAGGGGGGGAGCATTTGGCCCCCACCTCGGACACCAAGAGATCTTGGGCTGGTCTTGGCTTCAATGCATGCAAAGTCTACAACTTACCACGCCCTGCAAGATCTTCAAAAAGCAAATCGAACCAAGATGTGGCAAGCTTCAACCTGGGCATGTATCAGAATGCTTGACAAGGCCAAAGCCCACCAAATAAATACGCGTTCACATATGCGTATCCCTCACTTGATTACGGCAGCATCACAGACAGAACTTTAATATGTTGTTGATGTTACCTCAAACAGCGAACTTTTCAATGACAGCAGTTCACACCTTCAACCATGAGTCATCAAGCGACAGGTTATGAAGCGAGGAGATATTGAGAAAGATACTGTACAGGACATGCATGAGTGATTCAGCTCTTAGTCAACCCCAGTTGGGTTCATGCTATGGGCGGAAACCATCCCAAAGCCATGGACTTTCTATACTCCCCATAGAAATGAATTGAGATTGCCTAGGATCAAGAACTCGAGCCATTCGTGACTTTGAACTTATGGTCTTGTGTGTCCTCTTCTCTTGCATTCAGGCTTCCTTTTCAAAACACATTGATGTGAACGTTTCAAAATAAGAAGAGCTATTCTGTCAGTTCTGTGCTTGGTTCTGAAATTACAATTTACAACGAGAGACACCAGGAAATTACAGGGCCTGCTGGACAAGAGATTCATGTATGTTTTCTCCAGTGGGGTAAATAGCAGCTTTGATTATGGGAGGGGATTTCAGTCTGGAAAAAGCCAGAACAGGCAACAGTGGCACCAGAAAAAGGTACAGGGTGGGGCACAGTCCTTAGTAGGCTTACCAGATCTCCAACCGGGACAGAGTGCTAGACCTTTAGGAGAAGGAATGTGGACAGGTGTAGCTTGTTAAACCCTTAGAGCACAATCCTAGGTGTGTCTACTCAGAAGCAAGCCTCATTGTGTTCAGTGGGGCTTGCTTCTGAGTAGACATGCCTAGGTTTAACAAGCTACACCTGCCCACATTCCTTCTCCTAAAGGTCTAGCACTCTGTCCTGGTTGGAGATCTGGTAAGCCTAGTCCTTAGCAGGGCCTGGGACCCAGGCCTCTTACATTCATGCCCACCTCTCTTCCATTATCAGCAAGGCCACAAAACCACAGGGGCCACCATTGTGGAAGCATCACCATCCAAAGGCATCATGGGAGAGAAATAAATTCGACACCAAAAAGGAATCCTTGAATCACCAGCAAGTCTTTCATCATAATTAAAAGCCAACGCATTGGATGCAGAAGGGAACGGAGTGGATAATTTCCTTAATGCGTTTCTCTGGAAAGTGCTTCCTAAGAAACTGGAGAGAAGAGATTTATGAAGCACAACAGTTAATTCATCAAGACGAAGATGACTTCTCCCTGCTTTCATACTTCTAGGAGAGGCAGTGAAAATGGCGATGTATTAATTAGGGAGCAATTTGTTTTTGTCAAGACAAAGAATGATGAAGGTGCAAAAGCGCCTAGGGCTGCAATTCTGTGTACACTGACTTGGGCATCAGCCCCATCAAAGTCAGTGAGATATACTCTGAGTAAGCATGGCTGCATGCCTGCACACACAATCCGAAACAAACCCTAAATACCGTATTATCCCGAGTATAAGACACACCTGATTATAAGACGCACCCTTAAAGTTTGGTGCTATTAAAAAAATTTAATTAAATCACTAGCATTAAATTGCAACAGCCTGATTATAAGATGCACCCCTAGTTTAAACACTTAAATTAGGAGAAAAAAGTGAGTCTTATACTCAGACCAATACGGTATGTGTTTTCACACAGGCCTGCAGCAAGATTTCTCCTGGTTTAAGGGAAGGCAGGGAGGGGGAGTCCGAAGGTTGGACAGTGCAGTTATTTGGACCCAGGCCAAGTGCCCCGTCACCTGAGTGCATACCTTCTCCCCCCCCTTGCCTTGATACCCCCTAGAACAGTCCTTCCACCGCCTCCTATCACCAGTTGTGTCGCTACGACGCGCGACACCCCAGAGTGGGGGCGTGCGTCGCCTTTAAGGGAGAGGCTCCGCCCCCGCGCGTGACGTCACGCGCAGGAGCAGAGCACCCTCCCCGCTCCGTTTTCGGCTCATTTTCGAGCCAAACGGACACAGGGGAGGGAGGGCGGGCCCAGCTCCGCCACCGCACTGTAAGTGGGGGGGTCACGCGTCACCCCTATGCGCGCGACGCCCCCCGGCGGCCCGCCCCCCGCGCTTCCCCCTGTCGACGCCCATGCCTATCACTCTTGCGTCCTCAGGCCCCCAGATCACCCCTGTCATCTTCACCAATCACTCCTATCATTACCACCCCTGCTGATTGCTTCCAGGCCCCCAGATCACCTTCACCCCAATTGTTCCCACCACTACCACAGTACTGAGATCACCTTTGCCACCACCACCACCCCCTGTATTGGTTTCACACACCAGCCCCAACCCTGGATTGCCCACACCACTCCACCATCCTGAGTCATTACCGCCACCCCCAGATCACCTTCGCTACCCCCCAGATTGCTCCCACCCTGGATCGCGCCTGCCACCCCAGCTTGTTTGCAAAATGTTCCTTTTGGGAGAAGACAGATGCAAAGTAGAAGTTGAGATGTCCCACCTTCTCTTTGTCACCAGATAACAATTCATAATAAAACAATTATTAAGCAGGGATCCTACAATTTCTTTCCTTTGAACATACTTAAAAGAACCCTGATAGGATTGTTAATGAATGCTTGTTACACTGCTGCAATAAGACTTGTATTGGGGGGGAGGGGGCTTTGAATCTGCAAAGGGCAGTTAAGGCCCCTGAGCCAATCTAGGTTCTCATTAAACATATTTGCTGTGGTTCTGTCCAGACAGCTCTGGCTCAACTAAACCCAGGTTAGCACCTATCATCATCATCATCATCATCATCATCATCATCGTAATTCCAGTATTTATATACCACCTTTCTTGTCATTGGATTTCTCATTTGATTTTAATTCAAGGCAGTTTATAATAGGCAGGCAATTCTAAACCAAACAGTTTTTACAATACAATAAATGTCCTAATCTTTCATAGGACGCTTCTTTCCAGGTGTTTCCTTTCACGGTCTGGCCTCTCTCTGGCATTCCCCTCACATGCGTTGACTGACAGGCAACTCCCTCTCACAGAGTACCGGCTGCAGCTTCCACTCTCTCTCTCACAGAGGGTTTTTTGCAGTGTTGTCAGCGGCGCCGGAGTCTCGAACTGCCGTCCTTGGCCTTGATCTTCAGGCATGTAAGGCTGCAGCTCTCCCGACTGAGCCAGACCTCCTGCCAAACTCCACAGGCTTATGGCAGGAGCAGCATGGGGGTGGGTGGTGGGTGGGCAAGAGTAGCCACCTCGGCAAGCGAAGCAGGGGGTGGACCACCATTCCCAGCTGCATTCTTAGAAAGCCACCCTCCTCACATCGCCCACTATAGCTCCGTTTATTATAGTGGCTGAATGACTGCATTATCACTCGCTTGGTATAGCATGCTTGAGACTGTGGCTGTTCAGGGAAGAAGCAATTTGCAGCATCAAGACAGAAAAAAAGGTGCTTGTTTAAAATGCTGATGCCAAGATTGCGAGGGGGAGAGTCACATCTCCCTTCGACAGGAGCAGGAGGCACGACTGTACTTATTCCCAACTTGATAGCTGTGCTGAGGAATACCGCCTGTTCAAATTAACTCGGAGTCATGAGTAGGAGGGTTAAATGGCTTCTCCATCTTTTATCCCCTTGAGAGTTTCCCCCCAGCAGGTGTTAACTGCACCACACTCTGTGTCCTGAAAACATTTACTGCTGTGTTGTGCCTTGAACAGACCTGTGGAGGCACCAGCCGTAATGATGCTGCTCAGTGTTCATTAAAGCAATTGAAAGCCATTTTCTTTCTCAGGTAATGTGTGAAGGTGGCACTTATATTGTCATTTCCTAAAGGAAATTATGGAGTCGTGAGAGCAAAGGTCCATTGAGAGCTTCTTCTGCATGAGCCCCATTGAAAGGGAATGGGGGTTTGCAAGCGTACACTTGTGGTTGTGCACAGATGCCATTCACATCTGTGAGGTTTGTTCACGAGTAGTCCTGGTCTTCATTTGAGAGACCTGTTGTGATGACAGGTATCTGTGTGTTAAGGAAGAGCTGGAAGGGAAGGGGGGCCATAGTTCAGTGGTACAGCGCTTGCATTGTACGCAAAAGGTCCCAGGTTCGATTCTCAGCGCCTCCTAGTAGGCTGGGGAAAAAGACACGGACTGGTAGACATGTCTGAGCTAGGACTAAATAACTCCGTATAAATCAGCCTTCGTATGTGGTTAAAAAAAAAGTGGTAGCAGAGCCAGGGTGTGTGCAGCTGTCTTGGCCCTCACATGGAGGAGGGTCACCTCAGCACAGACATATGAGAAACAAAGAACATTTGCGAAGAGAGGACTCTCTGGAGAAGACTCTGATGCTGGGAAAGATTGAAGGCAAAAGGAGAAGGGGAAGGCAAAGGATGAGATGGTTAGACAGCATCACCGATACAACGAACATGAAAATGAGCGAACTCAGGAAGATAGTGGAGGACAGGAAGGCCTGGAGGGATATGGTTCATGGGATCACGAAGGGTCGGACACGACTTAACGACTGAACAACAACACAGAGAAGCCTCAAATGAACACCACCACCATCACCCCCAGGCAAAAGAGGCCTAGATGGTAGAATGAACTGCATCATTTTGGACCAAGAGGGAAAAAGAAATGGAAAAAGAAAACAGAAAGCACCTGGTATTGAGAAAAATACCATCAGGGCAAAGCGGCCCAGCAAGGCCCTCGGCCTACTCTGCTAGCTTTCTGTTTCCATTGAGCCGCGTTTTTCACATAAGAGAGCATCCAAAATGTTCTCTCTGAAGCGGTCTAGTTCATCCCAGCACTTCAGCATCCGGTCACCTCAGGTTTAGGCCAGGCGGAGGGACAGAGGGGTGCAAAGCATCTCTGTGCAGTCCATAGAAATAGGCTCCACACATGCACAGACCCCCACACACACACCCCACACCAGGCTCCCTCTTAGTGAAGGCCAGGACACCCAGTGACTGGTTCTGCAGTACAGAACCAGTACAGCTCTTGACTTTTCCCCATAGAGGTGTGTGGTGATCAGCAAGGGTGGGGGGGGGGAAGGCTGGTGCCGGTGCCCCTCCTCTTCCCAGATCACCCCATGTTAAGGCCCAAATCTGGTAGACTCCACAGTCACCCTGAGGACAAAGACTCCATCCTCGAAAGCCTTTCTCCAGTTATCCAGAGAATTCCCTCAAACCAAACCCTGTCCAGTAGCATGAACCCAGGAGGACTGGGGCAAGGTCAACCAAATGTTCACCAAGCACTGGCAGGTAAAGAGTTAAAATGTAAAAAGAGTGTATTAATAATAAAGGGTACTTACTCCTGGCTGCCTAATCTGTGCTTTGCATTCAGGCTGTGCACTGTCTTCTTACGGAGAACCTAGCCTCTCCTCTCTTTTCCCTTGGCCTAGGACAGGGGTTGGCAACCTACGGCCTGTGTGCCAGATCTGGCCCACCACCCAAATTAATCTGGCCCAATGTGGAGCTTGGCTTGGGAGGTGAAGCTCCCGCCCAATTTGCCACACACTGGACAGGGAATGGTGAAGCCGCCTGTGTAACCGTTTCCGGGAGCTCGGCAACTTGGAAGTTTGGCAATGACATGATGGCATCATCGCCAAGCATCCTTTGCCCAGAAGGCTGCCGACCCCTGGCCTAGGAGAAAAGGTGCTGTAGGGCTTGCATTAAGAGCTCTGCCAAGCAGCTGAATAGAATCCTGGAATTTGCATGGAATTTGCATACACACAGACAGCGATCTCACAGCACAGGCGAAGACAAGGACTACAAAGCAGCATTTAGTGTACTAGAAGTGCTATAAGAAGTTTAGTGTTAAACACACAGAAGAAAGGCACTATATTTCCAGGCTCTTAAGAGCTTGGCATGTGTAGCCTGGAGAAGAGAGACATGATAGCCGTCTTCACGGATCTGAAGGGCTGTCACACAGAAGGGAAGGAGGGCTTGCTTTTGGTGGCTCCTGAGGGAAGAACTAACGCCAGTGGGTTGAAATGACAAGGAATTAGTTTTAGACGAGGCACAAGGAAGAAATTCCTAACTGTAAGAGCCATCCGGCACCGTTGTGGGCCTACCCTGACTGAAGGTTTTCAAGCTGAGGCTGAATGGCTATTTGTCAGGAATGCTGTAGTCACCGGTGCTGAGCAGGGGGTTGGACTAAGTGACCTCCAAGGTCCCTTTCAGATCTAGTATTCTATGAGCGCGCACAGATTAAAAAAATAATTGCAAGGCCTTAGCAGTTCCTGAAGAGCAGAGAAATTGGGACCGGTTGAGTACGACTACTAATTATTATTCCAAACACTGGGGACAAGAACGTTATTAAAATACAACCCAGCAAAGGCATTCAGTGGCTGCCTTGCAGGAATTTTTGTTTAATTATTTGTTTTAAACAATGGTTCGATCACTCTGATTAGTGATGCTTTAAAAGCTGGGGATGAAAACTTGCAGTTGGCAACCAGCCTCTCAGGGATACGGGCCTGGTCGGAACCAAAGTGGCACCTGAAGTAGCCTGCAAATTCCACGCTCCCCCAAAAATCTTGTTTGCACCCCTGTCTCCTCCTCCTCCTCTCCCTTGCCCACCCAGCTGATTAGGAAAGTAGCCAGGTGGGCAAGGAGAGGGGGGAGGGAGGCACAGTGATGGGGAAACGGGGCAACCCAGAGCCTGCCCTGCCCCCTTACCTTCAGCTCTGGCACAGCCTCCTCCACACCATCCTGTCTGAAATCATCCGGATGATGAGAGCATCTCTTGTTTATCTCAAAGAGGACCCAATGGAGGAAGGAGGCGGCACCAGAACTGAAGGTCAGAGGGCGGACTCCGGATCGCCACCGCCTGCCTCTCCTCGCCCACATGGCTGATTTCCTAAGTGGATGAGGAGAGGGAGTCAGTGGTGGCTGGTGCCAATGGCTGCAGCTTGTTGTTTCTCCCTCCAGCAGCACAGTGCCAACTGGAGGAAGAGGTGGGGGATGCCGCTGCCCCCAAACCTCATCCCACTCAGTGAGCAAGAAGAGGATCAGAGGGCTGATTAAAGGGGCTTGGGGGGCTTGGGGGAAGGCACACAGTGCCCAGCATCCCTTGCCGGTTCTCTGCTCCCCCCAACTTGCCTCTCGAACAGCTACTTCAGTCAGCCTCATCGCTTAGGCGGCCCTGCGGGGATATATGCAATGAGTGGAAGGCAACTCCCTTCCACATTTGGGTCCCTTCCACATCTCCCCTTCTCACTGACCTTTGTGCCCACTGGCCCTGCCTGCGGATCTTTCGGTGGGAGATGTGAAAGGGGCCCCTGTGCACAGGCAACGACACATACAGCACAGGCTCATCCATGCCGTTAGGAACCCTGTGCAAACAGGACTTATGTGGCCAGCATTTTAGGCATGTTTTTATGGTAATAACCTCATTCCATCTCCTACGGAAACGAGCAGCTCTTTTCCTTTTTAATATGAAAGCCGCAAGTGGCTATTGAGAAAGTATAAGAAGAAGACGCTATAATGTGCTTCGAATTGTTTGTTTATGAAGTCATATTGTATTATAAACATTGAATCAATTCTCAATAAAAATATAATAAATCCCCCCCCAAGCCCTAGGTTGCTTACCAGTTTCAATGTACTCCAGGGTATCCCATTTATGCTTATTTGCCTCATACGCACAAACCATGTACTCCTGACCTCCTTGCTTTGTGGACCTCTATCATCCCATACAACACCGGGCCTTTATTTAACCCTTCACATCCACTGCATATTCACTGCTTCTATTTCCGGCGCTCTGTACCTTCAATCACCATGAGCAGGAGATGATATTTGACCTGTTCTCAAAATCAAAACGTCGCTGGACTGCTGGGTCAGGATCTGGAGAGTTTGCAGGGTTCATGAATAGCAGAGAACGTCACAGCTTCTCCTGAGCCCTTTTTTCCTTGGTTCCTTCACTCCCACCGCATCCTCTGCCGGCCGGAGCAAGCAGGACTCCCATTCACCACAGTGCTACCTGCCTGCATTGTGCCAAGGAGTTGTGATTGCTTGCCCCAGTCTGCCTCTGCTACGCTGTCCCCAGAAATAGGCAAGGGGGCAGCATGGAGAGAGCAGAGGAGGATTGGGGCAAGCAATCATGACTCCTTTCACAAGGCAATTTCAGTGCAGTGATTGCTGTGACTATTGTCTGCCCTGAAGTTAGTAGTTGTGAGCCAAAGCTCCACGACTCCAGCACCACTGTGCTGGGGCTGGTGCACAAATGAGGTTCACAGGATTCACTCCCTGCCTTCCCTACCGTTGAGATGGTCACCAAGAAATGCGGAGAAGGACTTTCAGCCGTGACGCTGGTGGGTGACTTGCTGCTGCTATCTGGCCAGCTGCCCCTTTTCAAATTACAACACTTTGTCTCCCAGCCTCTTTCCACTACAGCCGGGCAGCCAAGTGGACAGAAGTGGTGTTAATGCAGGAGCTGACTGTGTGGGGAACAAAGGAAAGGGTCTGCTTGACAACTCTTTTCTCCTCCACCAATTCATTTCAGCTTTCATTTCAGTGTGCCAAAGGCAAGCCTGACTTCCTAGGCTTTGAGTCCTGGCCAAGTCTCAACTGACACTGAGTGAAAGTGGAACCCATTAGGGAACAATAACTGGGAAGTCAGAGAAGACAACCCTTATGAAGCCGAATCCACACTGCAGTGCAGGCTTTGGACAGCAAAGAACAATACTGGTATTTCAGCGTATGGAAAAGCCGGACACCACAGGGCGGTTTCCTGAAGGGCTTTTCACTTCGCAGAGGTGCTGCCTTGCTTCAGCAGAAAGAACATTCTGTAAAGTTCAGCCCCAACGTCAGCACAGGTCGTTCCCCCCCCTGAAAACGGGCCAGGGGCCAGCCTCACGTCTTCACTGTGGTTATCTAAATGACGACAGCAACAAAAAGAAGATGTCTCAAAACTCATTGCTCATTCCGGTCATCCTGTCAGGAGCTTAGCCAACAGCCCAACTATGTTCAGGACAGTGAATATGCTACAATACCAGGGGATTGCTGAAAAGCCATAGGGTTGATTCAGTCATCATGCCACAGCATGGGAAGGGGCCTTTAAGGACCCTCAAGTGCAAAGCAGGCACACTGCAACTCACTCCCTCCATTGCTGGGTTGAAGCAAACCACGGCTTATTGGTCAGTGCGACAGACCAGGATCCAACTATCAAAACTATGGTTTGCCACAAACCAGAACAGGAGGGCAGGGGGGTTACAGCACCTGTGCGTGGGCCTAGATACAAAATGGTGGCTCAGGGTGGAGCCAGTTATCTGCTGCACCCCATGGTGAGCCATTTCCATTGGGATGACCAACACAACGAGAGCTGGAGGAGGGAGAATAGGGGCCTGAGGGCTCTGAAAAGCTCGTAGATGTCATAGCAGAACTGGTTTGGCTTTACATCCCACCACAGATCACATCGTCACAGGATGGTGAGGCTCATTGTAAACTGTTGACAGACTGTAGGACAATTACGCTTCTTGCATACCTTTAACCTGGAAATGAAACACTTCATCATTTACATCAATGGGGGACAGGCAATAGCAGGGCTGGGCAGGCTTCGGGCCTGTACTACTACTTTGACTTTTATTAGAAAGTCCACTAATATAGGATCAAGGTGTAAAATTGTGCATGGGGCTAGAGACAAAATCATGGCTCAGAGTGGTGCCAGTTATCTGCTGCACTCCATGAGCCATTTGCAATGGGATGACCCACATAGAGGAGTACAAATCTACACCTGAGTTACTACACAGATCAGGGATTCCAACAGGCTAATTTGGAGTGGGGAGTCTTGTCATTGTTGCCATTGATAAATAAATGGGCGCCTCCGGCAATCTACTGCAAATCATAGTGATCTACCAGTAGATCCCAATCTACCACGCAGACCAGGGCTATTTCAGAGTACTGTAAATGAATACGGGAGCAGGGGATCGAGTCAGTACTAGGGCCTTTAGCAATGCATTTTTGAAAGGACTCAGTATGGACCTTGGTATGAAAATAGGGGTCTCTCTTTTCACTTGTGAAATGTTGGCAGATAATGGCATTCTAGTCTTATGAGGACTTCAGGGGTGTGTGTGTTCTTACTTATATTCCAGGTTAGAAGGGAGTACAAGTAAAAAGATAAAAATACGATGGTCTCAAAAATTTGGGAGCCTCTCCTAACAGAGAGTTTCAGCATCACAAAGCACTGTCGGTCTTTTGCCATTCTGAAAGACCTTCCTACCACAGAGAATGTAGGACACTGTTTTTGACTCTGCAGAAAGGTGGGAATTGTTCCCAGAAATGATTTTATTTTCCTCTGCTCCTTTGCCTGACTTCTGAAGTCAGTCTGACTCACGTGCCGAGTGTTCCTTGCCAACCGGGTGTGGCTCGGGAAAGAATGATATAAAGCAGAGTGATGATGAGCTCAGTGCTGGTGACAACAGTCAACACAGGACATGTTGAAAGGGGGGGGGGAGAGGAAAAGAGTCACCAGTTCAAGCTTGCAGCACCGTGACTTAGACATGCAAACAAACAGGGTTAATTTGTTGATGCGCCAATGAGAGATACAGCGATATGCCTCCTCCAGCTGGGCCACACATGGAGCAGCAGGAGACAGGAGCTGTCGATCGAAAGGTCGGCAGTTCGAATCCACGACGGGGTGAGCTCTCGTTGCTTGGCCAGCTCCTGCCAACCTAGCAGTTCCAAAGCATGTCAATGTGAGTAGATAAATAGGTACCGCTTGCGGGAAGGTAAACAGCGCTCCGTGTTCCAGCCGCATGCTACGCGCTGCGGCAAGGAGAGTCATGCCGGCCACATGACCACGGAGGCGTCTTCGGACAACGCTGGCTCTTCGGCTTTGAAATGGGGATGAGCACCACACCCTAGAGTCGGACACGACTGGACTTCATTGTCAGGGGTCACCTTTACATAAGAACATAAGAAGAGCCCTGCTGGATCAGGCCAAAGGCCCATCTAGTCCAGCTTCCTGTATCACACAGTGGCCCCACCAGATGCCTCAGGGAGCACACAAGACAACAAGATAACCTGTTTAACCTTTACCTTAGATCCTGAGATGGTAGAAAACACTTATATCACTTCTGCAGGCTACAGTTGGGTGGTTTGTTTGCTGTATTTCTGTTTCCTCCAAATCCTGAGGTGGCTTGTACATACAAACAAATAATAATGTCTTCAAACAACAGGAAAAAGCACCACAGTGATGCGTCAAGACAACAGCCAATCCCAACCACTCAATGCAACAAGCACCCCTTCACCAGGCCAAGGAGCACAGAGCAGGGAACCAAGAGGGGGCACAGACCTCCTGGGGACGGGAGAATGTCCTGGTGTGTTTTCCCACAGAGGTCGCTTCTCCGCCCCACATCTGCCCCCTGAGAGCACAGCCTCATCTTCCGTCATGGTACAGGTGCCTTTGAAGGTCACACGACACAAAATGAGGGATATATGTTTTTATTATTCACCAGTAAAGGGGAGGAAACCAACATGAGGGAGATCCATTATCAAACTGGCATTCTCTTTAAACGTGGGTAAAAAGCAGCTGGGGGGGGTAGGTCGGTAAGGGTGCGTTCTGGATGAGTACCATTGCACTGGAGATGGGGTTTAACCTTCCCCCCCCATGCCATTTTCCTGATGAAGATCACCTTCCCTCAAGCCTTTTCTCCCTTTAGGGAAAATATGCATGGACCCCTACATTTTTCATGTACCAGGACAAGGTACAGAGTGAGCATTAACAGCGCAATCCTATCCAACTTACACCACTGGTGTAACCGGTGGGGGAGGGCAGAGCAGGAGGCTTTGGAGGGGGGATTTAAATCCCCTTTGAATCCCCCTTTGGAGGGGGATTTGAATCCCCTTTCCATTCTGGGGCTTCCCGTTCTCACTGCACCGCTGGTCGGTGGTGTAAATTGGATAGGGTTGCGCTGTAAACCTCTCTCCCCATACAACAATACCCAATCCAAATCAGAGCCCGCCTACCCACCCACCCCGGCTGCTTTTTAACCAACATTTTAAAAGATGGCAAATCGGATCACAAATCTCTCTCTATCTCCTCTTCTAGTTTGGCCCTAAGAAGAGAGGCAAAACCAGAAGGGTGAACATTTCCAGGAAAAAAAGAACCTGGTTGGTTGCCTTTGTGAAGGCACTTCTCAGAGTTGATTAAGCCCTAAGAAGTTACGCTTCATTAAGACTCCCAGCAGGTGTTCCCTTCATAATCCACTGAGTAGACACGTGGGGTCATTGTAAGAACCGAATGACTCATTGGCCTGTGGAGCTGGTTTATGTTGCAATAATTAGAGACCAGCAGTGAACTTTTGCATGGCTCTGGAGGAAGAACTCAAAACAAGAGGAGATCATCATTAGAAAGCTGCAGCCTAGCTTGAAATTTGTCTCGCAGGGAGGGGGGCAGGGAGGCTTCATGGCAGTGCGAAGAAGGTGCAAGTTAGTGGGTCATTTCTTAAAAGAGAAAGGGAGGACAGCCTGTTGAAAAGCTGGCATAGCTGGTAGACAATGGAAGCTTTTTTGTCCTATAAATAGCATGCGAGGGAGCACAACAGGGTTTGGAACTATAGCAGGGACAAAGTTCTAAAGCCCCCCTACCACTTCACCATGGTTCCCCCACCCATTTCATGTTCTACTCATGCACAATGTAAAAAAGTGAATAAAGGTAAAGGTGACCCCTAACAATGAAGTCCAGTCGTGTCCGACTCTAGGGTGTGGTGCTCGTCTCCATTTCAAAACCGAAGAGCCAGCGTTGTCCGAAGACGCCTCCGTGGTCATGTGGCCGGCGTGACTCTCCTTGCCGCAGTGCGTAGCATGCGGCTGGAACACAGAGCGCTGTTTACCTTCCCGCAAGCGGTACCTATCTATCTACTCGCATTGACATGCTTTGGAACTGCTAGGTTGGCAGGAGCTGGCCAAGCAACGAGCGCTCACCCTGTCGCGGATTCAAACTGCCGACCTTTCGATCGACAGCTCATGGTTCAGCAGTTTAACCCACTGCGCCACCCGCTGGCTCAACGAATACCTTGGGTCAAATGACGGGATTTCCCCATTTCATGTAGTTTGTAACATAACAGGACAAAGAACAGAGTGGGGATTAAACCTCTCTCCCCTGACATCACAATACCAAATCCGAAAAGTGTGACCTAGGAAGACCTCGGAAGGGTTTAACCCCCTCCCCTTTTGCCATATTTCAATCTGGATCCAGAGCACCGGCTGTTGTTTTTTTAAATTGAAGAGACAGAAATGAAATAATGCAATTTACATCTCATGTAATCTTATCTTCAGGTAGTCTGAATCCTATAGATCCCCAGCTGGTGTAAATGGAACATAGGATTCTGGTTTTAGATAGTGCTACAGTACGTTACCTAATAATCATCGCTTCTTTTTTTTTTAAGCTTTGAAAAGCAAAAGTCATCTAAAGGTCACTATGGTCTTCTTCTCGGTTTTCAGCTCTGGATTCACACTGTTGCATAGCATGGAAGTACGTCTTGGAGCAAGCAGGGTCCCAGGAGTCCTGCATTTAGTACTCCTTCCCAGAGAAAGGAAACCCTTGACAGAACCTGACAGGCGAGGAGAAATCTATTAACAGGGACATCAGCACCATGCACTGGGAGAACAGTTTTGCTTGTCCCGAGAAATTATCTATCTTAGCTAGGGAATATGGTCTGTGTCAGACCACATCACGATCTCCAATGTATTTATAGCAACGCGGCCGTTGGTGAGATAAGGCAGAGTTGCCACTCGCTCTTGGGGAAGGGAAAAATGCCTTTGGAGAATTGAGTTGGTTTATTGAAGTGGACTCACATTCAAAATGTTGGCCAACGCCTCTCGACAGAGCTGTCCCAAGCAAGGTGTCATTTGAAAGTAGGGTCACACGTCTGCCACCCAATTTGGGGGCAGATGGGAGGGGGGATGTCAAGCGCATGCACACATGTAAAGGGGGGGCTGCAGGACTTGTGCCCGAGGAGGGCCCCCCAAAAGTTGACACCAACGCTGCTCACAAACAAGACATAAAGGCAATGACCTTCCTATAGGTCTCCAGCGTATGGTATGCAGGGGTAATGGTGGCCCCATTCAAGTGTTTGGGGGGCATGCAGGCCCACTGCTGTGCTTGTGGACACAGAGGTTCCAGCTACCAGAGGCAGGATGTTCTTTCAGTTTTGATTTGTGCAGTCATAGTTTCATAAAAGATTAGCACTGCAATCACACAGATCACGGCCATTTGTTAAACAGAGTGTATGGGCCTCTACAAGGGCTCACGTTTCATCAGAGTGGTGTAAAAGAAATAATCAGTAATAAAAGAAGAATAAAATACAGTGTTAATGGCACGCAATACCTTCCACCTGGTGAAAACCCCAAGCACAGAAAAACAAAATGCCATACAAACTCTGCTCATGAGAGAACCAGACCTAGTACAATGTCATCACAGAGGTTGATCTCAACAGCCAGTCAAGCAAAATGCTGCAGAACTATGAAAGGGAGCGTGGCTTGAGGTCCTTCCTCTGGCCAAAACAAAACTCAAAAACCCCTAGCCGCTGCAAAAGAGATAACAGTGCCCATCTCAGCCAACATTTGGCATGTCTAGTTTGACGGCCAAAACGGATGTGCCATTCAACTTCCATGATCGGGGAGCTCTCAACGCCTTTTTCTTTGTGCAGAAAGCAGATGTGGGGGAGCCTTATCTGTGCGGGGAGGGTGTGCCAGTCCTTTCTCTGCGCTATGACCTCAATCCAAACCACACTCAATAGCTGCTTTTAGCTGCAGATGGGAAAAGTTGTGCCCAGAAGTTTCCCCCTCTGCGGCTAATAACAACTTGGGAGCCGGGAGAGCTATTTAAATTGGGGAATTGGCATAGGAGCAAAGGATTCAAAAACCTCCCCCATGCCACAGATCTGGATCCAATCTCCTCTGTGCCTGTGTTTTGAAAATCCTTTCCAATCTAGTTGGAATTAGAACATCAGTTAGTAATGCCAACAACATTCATTATTCTTTTAAATAAGAAAGAACTAAAGATACATTCAACGCTTGTAAAACATCATACCATTAAAACACATTAATTAATAAATGGAAGTTTGCATTAAATAATGATACTTAAGATGCTTGTTGCAGCGTTCGTTACACTTTATTACATTTGTCATTTTGCTGCTTCCTGCGTTTCTTCACTTCTTTGTTCCCCGGCGGGGTTTGGTATTTTTGGCCGTTCGGTGCTCTGGTTCCCAAAGGCAAACTTGCAAGAAACTTTTCTGCGCTCCCTCGCTCCGTGGAATAACCTCCCCTTTCTGACATGACACAGTAGGTCAGTGACTCAAAGAATTCGTCAGAGGAATGCAGAGTGACAAAACGGAAGCAGATTAACAAGGAAGGACCGAATGCCAAGCCACTGAACACATTTGCTCCTATGACCTTGGGAACATGGTCTTTTGTAAACTGGGCAATACACTGGCTTTGAATTCAAGCATTTTAATACAGTGGATAGCCATTTGACGAAAGGCCAAACTAGATGTCACTTTAATTACGTCAGTACTTGCATGCTCCGGGACGCTGTAAGTAGCTGTGTGACTGCAATGGCACGCGTTCCTGTTCAGCGCTCTTCTCCTATATGTTATCTGCTCCCACTTTGCTCTTCATGACTGGTTGACTGCACAGTTTTGTACAGGAGATTTGCTCTGAAAGTTCTTTACATACACTGGCTGTGTCCAGTGATGGACATTTCCTACATGAATCTATCATCCAATCCCCTTTTAAAGGCATCTAGGCCAGGTGCCATCACCACATCCTGTGGCAAGGAGTTCCACAGATCAGATGAATTACACGCTGGGTAAAGAAATATTTTCTTTTGTCTGTTCTAACTCTCCCTCCACTCAATTTTAGTGCATGTCCCCTGGTTCTGGTGTTGTGCGAGAGGGAGAAGAATTTCCCTCTATCCACTCTCTCCATCCCATGCATAATTTTATACGTCTCAATCATGTCCCCTCTCAGGCGCCTTTTTTCCAGACTGAAAAGCCCCAAACGCTGTATCCTTTCCTCATAAGGGAGGTGCTCCAGCCCACAAATCATTCTGGTCACTCTTTTCTGCACCTTTTCGATATTCAACGATATCCTTTTTGAGGTGTGGTGACCAGAACTGGACACAATACTCCTTCGGCAGTAAGATCCTTCCAGCCTAAGAGGAAGTAATGGAGGAAGCTGCTGCTGCCTTATAGTGAATCAGACCCTTGAGCCATCTAGCAGCAGCTCTCCAAGGTTTCAGACAGGAATGTTTCTCAGCCCAACCTGGAGATTGAAACGGGGCCCTTCTTCATGCAGAGCCATTGAGCTACAGGCCCATCCTATATAATACTGTATAGCCCGCCCGCTGCTAAAGTTATACAGTCGGCCCACATCTTACGAGAGGGTCACATTCCAAGGTCAGTGCATCAAGCCAAAATCACGTATCGTCAAAACTCCCTTAAAGCCAACAAATACGTACCATCTCTTTAAGAGTGGTCCAATCCTATCCCCTCCCCTACTGGTGTAACTAGCGTTGTGCCGACAGAGGCTGCTTTATGGCTGTCATAAAGCAGCCTCCGCCAACCAATGCAGCGGGCCTACTGGTGGGGAGGCCGCAGCGGCCTCCCATGCACTGGTGAGCCCACGGACACCCGCTGGAGCAGGGGGTTGGAGGGAGGTGGGTTGAACAGGGCGGGGGTGGGCAGAATGGTGAGGGGTTGAGCAGAATGGGACAGTGACAGGGTGAGGGGAAGGGTGGATTGGGCCCGGGAGGGGGCGGGATTGGCAGCGGTGGCACTCGTTTAGGGTGCCCATATCCAAAAACGGGACAGGGTGCACCTGCCCAAATTCCAATGGTTAAAGGTATCCCTTTTGGGATATGGGCACCCTGTCCCTTTTGGGATATGGGCACCCTACACACCTCGAATCCTGAGCCCCTTCCAGGGCCTGATCCGCCTGCACGGAGCAATGTGGACTTGCACCAAGGAGATCTCTGGCAGCTGAAAATCCCAGGCGGGATGCAGCCCAAGCCAAGCAGGTGTTGCTGCACTGACGCCCGGAGATTTCGATAGGACTGGGCTGTACGGGAGACACGCAGGGACTGAGGGAGCAGCAGCTTCATTCTCCTGTTTCAGGCCGGCTCCGGGGCATAGAACAGGAAGTGTCATGGCGGGCAGAGTCGCCTGCACGATAAACGGATGTTTTTCTCTGTCTGTTTTTGGGGGGAGTGGGGTGTGTATGAATATATTTGAACTTGCATGAGTCTATTGCATGTAAGATGCGGGCCTCTCCAACCTCCTTCTTGCAACTTGTTTGTTCCTGAACTGTCAAAGATCTGCAGCAGGAGAACAGCAGTAGTGAATGACTCAAGAGTAATTAATCGAACAGAGAGAGAGAGAGAGAGAGAGAGAGAGAGAGAGAGAGAGAGAGAGCCTTGTGGCGCTCCAAAGACGAACAAATGTATCGTGGCATCAGCTTTGGTGGCACAGAGCCCATTTTGTCAGATGCATGAAGCGTTATCCTCAGTTGGCAGTGTACGTACACGCACGTCGCACACACACACGCACACACACAAGTTCAGAGAAGAAAAATGTAAACAGAGGGGCCAAGCAGGCATGAAATGCAAGAGTTACGCTCTGTGACTTTTCTATGCAAAACTGAAATGTATACAAGGTAAACACCGTGTCCTTTCACCGCAGCAGTGATTGGCAATCAAACAGTCTTGCGAGCTTTGCTGTGCTGACTTGGCAGCTGTACTGCAGTAGGAGCGGAAACCTGGATTTCAGCAGAGTTCACAGTGGATAGAACGAAACCTGCGCAGGAATTCAGGTGTCGCACTGGCGTCTCCCTTGGACCTCCTTTTCTTCGAGAATGGCGCCTTTCAGGTCAGCGGCGGCAGCAGAGTGTCCCAGCAGGAGATGGAAACCTTTGCCTGTTTGCTTCTGTTCTGTCCGATTCATGTCCTTGGATTCCTTTGTAAGAGGGATGACCTGTTTGTCCCATGTAGGCAGCAGAAAGTAGCTGGGGATGGTCTCAGCAATGGCGCCAGGTTGTATGGCGGGCCCTTGGGGAAAAAGGGGGCGGGGTTGGGACCCCGCAGCACATGTGCTGCTTTCCCCCTTCTCGCCCTGCCTGCCCTTTCCCTGCTGCTGCTGCTGCTTCTCCCCACCACCTTTTCCGCACCACTTACAAAAGGAGTGAGTGGGCAGAAGGGCCCCCCTTCCGCTCGGCTCTTTTGAATTTCTTCCCATGGTCCCCTGCGACCATGCAGGGGGCAGCAGAGGAATAAGTCCCCTTGGTCAGTGGTAGGCTTACCAGATCTCCAACCGGGACAGAGTGCTAGAGCTTTAGGAGAAGGAATGTGGGCAGGTGTAGCTTGTTAAACCTTAGAGCACAATCCCACTGAACACAATGGGGCTTGCTTCTGAGTAGACATGCCTAGGATTGTGCTCTAAGGTTTAACAAGCTACACCTGCCCACATTCCTTCTCCTAAAGGTCTAGCACTCTGTCCCGGTTGGAGATCTGGTTAGCCTAGTCGGTGGGGTTGAAGGAAGAAGAAGTGCTAGCATGGGCACTCCCAACCCACCCTCCTTTTTACCTTCCTGGAAGGCTGGCAAGGTAGAAAGCAGGCAAAGCGGGTGGATCCTTTCTCCGCGTTGCTGAGGCAGAGGAAGGTCGGTCCCTTCTTTTTCAGCCCTGCCAAGATGGCCAGGAAGGTCAAAACAGGGCGAATCAAGCCAGTGCTCTCTCAGCGCAGAAGGGAGAGAGCATCCAGGGGGAGTGCCTGCCTCTGCTGCTCTCTGGCCAATGGGCTTCCTCAGAAGTCATTGCACAGCAAACGGGTGGGGGGGGTGGGGGGGAGAAAGCAGGTATGGTGGCCACTGGGGTCTTCAGGAGTCTGCTAGATGGGCCCTCATAAGCCTGTGCCTCTGGCCAGTGTGTCCACCTGGCTGACCCCTTGGATGGCATAGATGGAGATGCTGCCCAAGGATGGCATAGATGGAGATGAGGTGGTGAATGAGCCCGACAGATCCAAAAGTCTCTCGTGAGCGAAGACAAGCCTCTGCACTGACCAGCCACAGTTTTCCCATCCATTTCAGTGTTGGGAGGAGGAGCTTCATGCACTTGTTTCGTTGAGTCTGTGGAACTGCCCGCTCCCACAGAAATGAAGGGGCGACCCTGGCTGCAGAGGAACGTCATGCAGAGCCCACATCTCAGGCACTGAATCAGGACACACCTGTGCCCCCAAAGGCCAAATAGCCACAAATTCATATGAAGCCCTTTGGTTCACATGTATCTGCAGTCCAAATATTGTGTAATTTCAGTGATGCAGGCAAGGACACAAAAAACCATGACAAATTGGTTGTGTTCAAAATATTGAGAATAACACAGATGAAGGGGAACCAGAAAGAAGGCTTCCCTTTTAAATGTACATTTGGGTTCCCAAGAGAAAACATGTTGTTGTGGTTTGTGGCTGCTTCCTCTCTCTTGCCATTCTGGCTAGCCACAAGCCATTGAGAGCACATGATGTGGTTGCTAAGTGCAGAGTACAGGAAAATGATTGTGTAAGAAGAGCATTAGCTGGGAAGGAAACTGTCCGGATTGGCTGACCTCAAGAAAACAAATGGTGCATGACTCTACAACCAAAATCTAGTCATCAGGGAGTCAGTGACCACATCAATAAAACGAGCTCATAAGTTCAGTCTCTTTGTTACACGCTAGTGTGACCAATTGCGTGGCTAACAGTGCAATCCTCTCTAACTATAGAGCGGCGGAGCGCATGCCATTGCAAACATGTTGTAAAGCACGTTTGTGACGACTCTAGAGTAAGGGCCGCTGGTGCGGAGGCCGGGAGCCCTTACTCCGCCACCCTCCAGATCCAGCACCCACCAGCGGAGGTACAGGGTTGGTGCAGGGGTGGGGGGAGGGCAGGCAGGGGTGCGGACGGAGGGAGGACGTTGGCCAGCCTGGGCTGGGAGGGGATGGGGATATTGGCGGTGCACTCTGCCAATATCCTAGGCCCGTTCCTGGGCCTGGCTGGCCTTACTCCCCCACCTTGGATGTACATCAGCTTCATAGCTGGTGTACATCCGAGGAGACCCATAGGGCCCCGGCTGGCTTGCACCCGGGGAAGGGGACAAATGTTCCCTTCTCCCGAGGTGCAGCCCGGAACTGCACAGGATGCCACATCTTACACAGGATTGCACTGTACGAAATGAAATTCAAGGCAGGGCTATGGAGATAGGAGTCCTCTTGATTCTCTCCGTAGAAATGCAGGCCAATTTAGTCCATATTCCATAAGTATTGTTGATAAACTACCATAGTTTTATTTTATCCCATACAGGTGGATATAAATAAATAAGCACCCTGGAAATACAGTGAGAACTATGCATAAGACTGTGCGCGGTTTTTGTGTTTTAATGTTTGTACGTTATGGTTTTTACTCTTTTCTAAGCCATTTTGTGAAACCATAGTTAAAAGTGGGGCGTAAATATAATTCATTCGTTCATTAGTTAATTAATTACACTTAATTAACCCTTATTCCAAAATGGTTGTCTGTCACCCTAGAGCTTTGACGCTTGATTGAGAAATGCACCCTAATGGCTATTTGCAAATTGTGCCCAGCTGACCGCGGACGGCAAAGGGGACAACGGGAACAGCACTGTGTGGCCTTTCTCAAGAACAAGCCTCTTGCTGCCTCTGTTGTGGTGTTTTTCCCTTAATGTAGGCTTACCAGATCTCCAACCGGGACAGAGTGCTAGACCTTTAGGAGAAGGAATGTGGGCAGGTGTAGCTTGTTAAACCTTAGAGCACAATCCTAGGCTTGTTAAACCTTAGAGCACAATCCCACTGAACACAATGGGGCTTGCTTCTGAGTAGACATGCCTAGGATCATGCTCTAAGGTTTAACAAGCTACACCTGTCCACATTCTTTCTCCTAAAGGTCTAGCACTCTGTCCCGGTTGGAGATCTGGTAAGCCTACCTTAATGCAAAGCCAGCATGCTCAGTTGAGCTTGAAAGGTCTACGGCTGTGATACTCTACATTGAACCTAACAGCCTTGATTCTTTGTGGATCCACACTCGAGAGGTGCCCCAGGGCTTTCAATAGGTGCCCAGCTAGAGCAAGAAGGGAAAGTGTGTTTTATCTAATGACCCCAGAAGGCTGTCTCAGTGCAAACTTTCTAGAAGAAAATAGCCCCTCTCAAGAAACAAGGAAAGAAAGAAGAAGAAGAAAGGAAACGTATAGGCTTCCTAAAACAAAAACAAAAAAAAACTGTCCATTAGAAGCCTCCAGTATTTGAGACGCATCAACTCAAATGCAGGCCCAGCAGTCATTATGCTTGTCAGCTGGCTAGAAATATTGTAAAGCAGTCTGACTTGCTCCTGTCCCTTTAAGAGAGGACTGATATATGCAGGAATCAACTGGTAAGCTGTTTCGTGGCAGGGAGTAAACAACATTATCAGCTGGTATTTGCCACAGACAGAACAGCTGTTAACGGGGCAAATAGTGGCAACCTCACTAACAATACGTGGAGTCTACCAGAGCCTCGATAGCCCTCCTGAGGTTCTTGAGGGTCTCGGGTGGCCAGGGGCCAAAGCCGTTCTCCTGGCTCACCACCTTTTGCTCCCACCGCCTGGGTCAGCGCAGGCCACCTTTCTCCTGGTGGCAGTGTGTCTCTCAGAAGCTGGTGGCCACCATCTTTTCCACCCCGCAATTCACCTCAGAATGACAACGCAGACCCCGGTGCTTGGAGAGTTGAGCGGGGAGGGAAGACGGCAGGTGCCAGCCAACTAGGGTGCAAGCCACCAAGCCTCCACTTCTCCCCACCCTGAAAATCACCAAAATGCCCCTCAATTTTGCCACCTGAAAACCTGACAGCAAATGGGGATGGGTGGGAGCAGGGATGGCACAGGCACCCCCCATCATAAGCACGCGTGACACAGATCTGGAGGAAATGAATGGGCATGTTTATTGGTTGTCCAGTACATGCCTGTGTTTGCAGCGGGTCCTGTCAGATGGTCACCCAAAGCTGTGTGGGCACCTAAACAGGAGGAGGCACTGACAGCCTGGATCCCTCCTTCTGGCATAGCTGACCTAGCTCAGAATCTAAGATCACCCTGAGGCTCTCCCAGCTTCTTCACAGCCAACCCCAGATAAAGGGAGTCAAGGAAGCCGAGTTCCCCTGCCATGCAATGCAATGCAATGCCAGCCAGTGTCCACCAGCCTGCGCCCCAGTGCCAGAGGGCCACTTGGAACCGGTTCTGGCCATCCCTCATCACTCTTACCTAAGGAAAGATGCCTTTAGATCCCTATCTCTTGTCCCTGCCTGTATTATTCTGCCAGGCATGACCTACCTAGCACCGCCTGAACAAAACTGCACAATCTGGAGTAGGCAAAAAAAAAAAAAATACACCACATTCCTGAAGCCAATGTGCCTGTGGGAAACACACAAGCAGCAGAAGAAGACAATATCTCTCTCTCTCTCTCTCTCTCTCTCTCTCTCTCTCTCTCTCTCTCTCTCTCTCTCTCACCCACCACTGCTTTACACCACTGGGTGCTTTACAGCGGTTGCAGAATGGGGTGAGGAGGGGGAGGGATGGGACAGAGAGTGGGGCAGGGAGGGTGTGTGTTGAAACCAGGAAGGGGATGCTATTGGTGGCAGCAGCACCACTGACATCCCATCCCTCTTCCCAGCCTTGATCCCCTTTCCAGGTCCACTCATAAGAACATCAGAAGAGCCCTGCTGGATCAGGCCAAAAGCCCATCTAGTCCAGCTTCCTGTATCACACAGTGACCCCACCAGATGCCTCAGGGAGCACACAGCCAACAAGATAACCTGTTTCCCGTTGTCACTCCCTTGCACCTGGCACAGAGAAAACCTACTTCTAAAACCAGGAGGTTATTTATGGCTTGTAACCTGTGATGGTCTTTTCCTCCATGAATCTGTCCAAACCCCTTTTAAAGGCATCTAGGCCAGGTGCCATCACCACATCCTGTGGCAAGGAGTTCCACAGATGAATTACACGCTGGGTAAAGAAATATTTTCTTTTGTCTGTTCTAACTCTCCCTCCACTCAATTTTAGTGCATGTCCCCTGGTTCTGGTGTTGTGCGAGAGGGAGAAGAATTTCCCTCTATCCACTCTCTCCATCCCATGCATAATTTTATAAGTCTCAATCATGTCCCCCCTCAGGCGCCTTTTTTCTAGGCTGAAAAGCCCCAGACGCTGTAGCCTTTCCTCATAAGGGAGGTGCTCCAGCCCACGAATCATTCTGGTCGCTCTTTTCTGCACCTTTTCCAATTCAACTATATCCTTTTTGAGGTGTGGTGACCAGAACTGGACACAATACTCCAGATGCGGCCTTACCATCGATTTGTACAAAGGCAGAATGATATTGGCCGTTCTATTCTCAATCTCTTTTTTAATGATCCCGAGCATGGAATTGGCCTTCTTCACAGCCGCCGCACACTGGGTCGACACTTTCATCGACCTGTCCACCAAGATCTCTCTCCTGATCCGTCACAGACAGCTTAGAACCAATTAGCGTATATGTGAAATTTTGGTTTCTTGCCCCAATGTGCATCACTTTGCACTTACTTACATTGAAGTGCATCTGCCACTTCTCCCAGTTTGGAGAGATCCTTCTGGAGCTCTTCACAATCCCTGCTGGTCTTCACCACCCGGAAAAGTTTAGTGTCATCCACAAACTTGGCCACCTCACTGCCTATTCCCGACTCCAGGTCATTTATGAATAAGTTGAAAAGCACCGGTCCCAAGACCGATCCTTGGGGCACACCGCTTTTCACCTCTCGCCATTGTGAAAATTGCCCATTGACTCCCACTCGCTGTTTCCTGGTCTTCAACCAGTTCCTAATCCTCAAGAGGACCTGCCCTCTTATTCCCTGACTGTGGAGTTTTCTCAGGAGCCTTTCATGAGGGACCGTGTCAAACGCCTTCTGAAAATCCAGATATATAATATCCACGGTTTCGCTCGCATCCACATGCCTGTTGACCTTTTCAAAAAATTCTAACAGGTTTGTGAGGCAAGACTTCCCCTTGCAGAAGCCATGCTGACTCTCCCTCAGCAGAGCTTGTTCTTCTATGTATTTTAAGATTTTATCCTTAATGAGACTTTCCACCATCTTCCCCGGAACAGATGTTAGGCTGATCGGCCTGTAGTTTCCCGGGTCCCCCCTCCTTCCTTTTTTAAAGATTGGCGTGACATTAGCTATCCTCCAATCCTCTGGCACAGTGGCCGTTTTAAGGGACAAGTTGCATATTTGGGTCAAGAGGTCAGCAACTTCATTCTTGAGTTCCTTCAGAACTCTTGGGTGGATGCCATCCGGGCCTGGTGATTTATTGATCTTTATTTTGTCAATTAAGTCTGAGACGTCTTCTCTTTTAACCTCTATTTGACTTAATTCTTTAGTCAGGGGAGACCATTCCGGCAGCGGTATTTGCCCAAGGTCTTCTGCCGTGAAGACAGATGCAAAGAACTCATTTAATTTCTCTGCAGTCTCCAAGTCCCCTTTTATCACCCCTTTCTCTCCCTCACCATCCAGCGGACCAACCTTTTCCCTGGCAGGTTTCCTGCTTCTAACATATTTGAAGAAGCTTTTATTATTCCCTTTTATGTTGCCTGCCATACGTTCCTCAAAGTCTTTCTTGGCCTCCCGTATCATCTTTTTACATTTCTTTTGCCACAGTTTGTACTCCTGTTTATTTTCCTCACTAGGGCAAAACTTCCATTTACGGAAGGAAGCTTCCTTGCCTTTTATAGCCTCCTTAACTGTGCTTGTTAGCCATGCCGGCACCCTCCTGGACTTGGTCGAGCCCTTCCTCCTTTGTGGGATACACTCCCGCTGGGCCTCTATGACTGTTGTTTTAAACAGCCTCCATGCACTCTGGAGCGATTGGACTCTTTTTACCTTCCCTTTCAGCTTTTTTTTAACTAGTCTCCTCATTTTGGGGAAGTCTGCCCTTCGGAAGTCAAAGGTTTTCGTGTCAGATTTGCTCGGCACTCTCCCCCCAACATGCATGGCGAAACAGATCGCAGCATGGACTTGCACTCAGACTTGCACCAGCAAAATCACTGGCACAGGTCCAAGTAGACCCATTCAGGCAGCAGAGGCTTACCCATGGGCAAGGGAACAAATGTTTCCTTACCCGGAGGAGAAGTCCAGGGCTGCTCCCCCCACACACACACACACGATGCACCACGCACTCCGGTGACATGGTTGTATCAGCGGGGTGTGTGTGTATGTGTGTGTGTGTTCTATCACAGCAACCCTGTGAGGAAGGTTCGCATCAGAGTCTGCAAGTGGCCCAAGATCACCCAGGACACTTCACCGCTGAGCAGAGATGCAAACCCAAGCAGGTGGTTTCGTCTCGAATCGAACGAGCTGGGGAGCAGGCTGAATTGCTCCCAGGCAAGGGAGCAAAAAATAAAATGGGGAAGGACAGCAAGAGAATGGTTGACCCAATGGAAGAAAATCGGTTTACTGCCATCTTTTTTTTTTCTCTAATGCACACTTCAGATTACAGCCACCACAGCGATATACTGACTGCTCCTCTGCTCTGAGGAACTCAAAGTTCAATAAAACATGTACCTGATGTGAAAAAGCACCTTTTCATATTGTCATTTTGCTGAGCTCGCTGTTGCACTGAATCTGCAGCATGCAAACAGATTGCAAGAAGATTGGATAGGAAAGAAATTCTATTCAGTCAAAAAAGCCGAACTATTGAAGCAGAACAGATGTTTCAGACGGACTAATAGTTTTATGAAATTATTTATCTGGATGATTGCTCTTGTGATGACAGCATAATCAGAACAACTAATTCACAGAAAAAAAGAATTTCCTTCTACATTGTGTTTCTAAATACATAGTGCAACCTAAATATTCCAGATTATTAAAATAAACTCAGTCATAATATACGCCAAGTGATGAATGCTTTATCCTGATGTGTTTTGAACCAGGATATGCTCTATCAGATATACTAGCAATCAAAACATATTTCGATGGTGCACAGTTAATAAACCAGAACTGAATGCCAATGCCAATGTGTTGGCATAAAATCCTAATGAGCCTCAGGTCTCAATAATAAATGTATAAGGTTCTAAAATGTCTGTATAAATAAGTCCTCTCAAAAATATCAAAAATAGATCTCATGAAAGTTTTAAAAATTTGAAAACCTGTCTAAAAATGCTCTTAAAAAATCAAGATAACAAAGTGCAGGTGCAAGACTTGACGCATTGATGTTTTTGAACCAGGCTTGTTACAAACACTACAGATCATTTTAATGTATAGATTGATAAAAGCAGTTCAGGAAGAAAAGAGAACTGTGAACCATCGAGAATAAATTTTGGTGGACTGCTGTCTCTATCCTTTGCATACTTATTTGGGAGTAGGTTCTATTCAGCTCAGTGGAACTGCCAAGTTAATATGCATAGGACTGGACCGGACAGATCTTTCGGTGCTGCTTTTGTGAGGGGTACTTGGCCTCCAGGGTCTTGTACTATAACGCTGGGCTCCAATGGGGTGTCCAAAGGTTGGGCTAGGCTAATTATTAACAGCCCAACCCTATCCCCCACCACATTATAGCACAGGGGTGGTCAAACTTGATTAATGTAAGAGCCACATACAATAAACTTCAACAGTTTGAGAGCTGCAATATTTAAGAAGCATTTAAATTCTTAAGGGCGCAATCCAAACCTACTTAGACCGCCGTTGTAACCAGTGGCCCAGTGAAAATGGGAGGCCCCAGAATGGAAAGGGGATTCAAATCCCCTTTGAATTCCCCTTTTGGAGGAGATTTGAATCCCCTTTCCGTTCTGGGGCCTCCTGTTTTCGCTGGGCCGCTGGTTACAATGGCGGCCTAAGTAGGTTTGGATTGCGCCCTAAATATATTTATTCACCATGAACATTAAACTTATGTTTTAATCCAGTGGACTCTCAGTTTATACCTGTTACAGAATTATAAAGCTTGAAAAATTCTTATTTACCGTTTATATATTAATTGTGATGCAAAAAGGAGCTCAGCCAACATATTTCCGAGAGCCGCACATTATACATCAAAGAGCCGCATGTGGCGCAGGAGCCACAGTTTGGCCACCCCTGTTATAGCATGTAGCTACATCAATGGAGCATGCACGGCATGCTAAGGTGTCTGTGTGTGTGTGGGGGGGGGGGGATCTGACAACCTGCAAGAGGTAAGTTTTTTTACAGACCTAGTGGTAGGCTGCCCTATCAGCTATGGGTCTCCTCAGACCTATGCTAGCCATTTTGCTGGCGTAAGTCCAAGGAGAGCCAGGGGGCATGTCAGGCTGGAAAATGGAAGATAGTATCCGGCGGCAAAAGTCGCTGCTGTCATATCCACCCCCTCCTGCCCTCAACATACCCCCAGTTCCTCCTCCAAGTTGCTGCCCTCCCCCTCCGTGTCTATGAACCCACACACACACACACACACACACACACACACACACACACACACACACACACACACCAGCCTACCTGCCCTGGTGCCATCTGGGATCTTTGTGCTGTCGCAGGGCCTTTTATGCCAGCGGGACACTAGTCCCGCTGGCATAAAAGGCCCATAGGATTGGGCCATAAGACACTCAAAAGTCCTCCACAAGGAAAGTCTCTGAATGGCATGAATAAGGGCTGACCTGGTGCAACCATATTGACAGGTGCCACTTCCTGGTAGTACTTGATGTGTGTGGTGGGTAAAAAGAGAAAAGGACACTGGCATACTTTGAGTCTGAGAAATCACCCCTGAGAAGCAGTGACTTGCAGCATGATGACGGCTCCAGATCATACATTACTTCCTCCATACAGCTGGCTCCACAGATGCTCCTATGGAGGGTTTGGGAGTATCTAAAATGACAGTAGTGTAGCTAGACTGGGGCGGAGGCAAGTAGTTCTGCAAGATTCTGTTACACTGGAGTCAGTGGCTCCTCCCCTCACTGTTAGAGCCATTCCAGCGCCGGCGGCAACGTGCGGGACACTCCCCCATTGAGGGGAGGGGCTGCTGACTCCAGTGTAACAGAGTCTCGCAGAACTACCACTTGCCTCCGCCCCAGTCTAGCTACACCACTGTGAACTGAGATTCTCTCAGAAGTTAAAGGGGATGATTAAAAGACTGTGGGGGGGGGGGCTGCATAGTTCAGTGGGGATCAATGCTGTGCGTATGGAAGGTCCTGGTTCATTCTTCACTTCCCCTGTTCCAAGGATTTCAGACAGCAGAGCTAGGAAAGATCTCTATCCAAGCCCCTGGAGATGGATCGGTGGTTTGATGTCTCTTGACTTAGTGCAAAGCAGTTCCATGCGTTCACAAGTGAGCTGTTAAAACAAATGATCTCGGAGTGGCATGAACAGAAACCCATTGTTCTGTTTTCCACATACTTCTACCCTCAATCATAATTCTCTTTCATTATTACAGTAAGTGGAAAACATTAATTTTGCTCCCCTCCCAGCCACTCCTTCCATGGCCTTTCCTATCTGTCTCTGCAGTCTGTTTCCTCTCTCATCTCTATTGGCAAGGAGAGGAGACAAAAGTCTTACTTTTAAGTGAGCTCGGTAAATGCAAACGGTGCCAAATGACATCCTGGTAAAAATGAACATCCCTGTTTATCCAGGGTCCCAGCAAAGCCAGAAACATCTGGAACCGCCCACCAAGGCAGACCGGCTCTTCGCCTTGGACAAAGGTCAGTTCACAGGGAGACAGCTCAGGCTCCAGGCAAGGGACCTGGACTCAGGGCTGTCTCAGGCCCCATTCCATAGGGCATGCTGAGCAGTGGCCCGGGGGCCCACGGGCATAGGGGGGCCCATTGCACCACTGCGGGGAAAACGTGTGACAAAGTGCTTTTTTTACCATCCCTGAGGGGTGTGCTGGTCCCCCGGGAGTGTGGGGAGCCTGCGGACCCCTCTGCAGGCCTCCCTGCATCTCAGAACAGCCCTCCAACACGATCGCGACCCACTTCCAGTTTCATCGGAAAACTGGAAGTGGATCGCGTCGGGGCCCAGGGGCCCATAATGGAGTTAAGACTGCACTGCCTGTACCCTGCAAGAAATCTGCCCCACCTACCCGGAGAGTGCCCTGCTGACCCCACTGCCTGTTCCTAGCCTCCTGGGCTTGCAATGCCAACCTAGATCCATGTCACCACATGGCTTCCCTTCTCCCCTGCCCAACCGAACACCCCTATGGCTTCCCACCTCACTCAAACCACACACCCCATGGCTCCTTTCCTGCCTAAGCAGCACAGGGAGGGTTCTGCACTCCCCAGGCACACAACCCTGTTTCCTGCTAAAGACGCAGCCCACTTCTCCACACATACGTGCGTTTTCTACATGACTGGGGCAAATCCACAGTTTAAACACACAGATCTATCACCATTTGAGCCTGAGGGCCTGGTCCGTCTTGCACTCGATTTCACATCGTTGCTGGAGACAATTGCTGCTAACGAATATTTATCATTCAGGCTCATTAAAATACTTCAAAGGAGAAAATATGTAAACTTTAGCAAAGGATAATATTTTAGCCTTCTGACAAAACATTTCAAGGCGATGTATACCCTCCCAGAAGAGCAACACCCCATCCCCTCCACACCCACTGCTAATCAAATAACTAAAATTATGTCATAGGAAAGTTATGGCCAACAAAAGGAGCCCTTTTGACAAATGTTTGCCCAATGTTTCCTTGAAAATACCAAGGAAGGATTCTAAAATTAATTAAGCTTTTAATTGCGATGCTTGTCCTCCATCCTGTCACTCACAATCACGTGATTTGGCACCAACAGCAACATTCTTCCCATGGCAAAAAGCTGTTTTGGGGTGTAATTTTAGTGAAGACCACGGCTGGAGAGAAAGGCTTAAAAACTGATGCCTCACGTGTCATGGTTCCATTCCTGATTGACAACAGCTGCTATTTACATATATTAAATAATTAAAAAATAAACACACATGATGACCAAAGTGTGAGTTTACCTAACAAATAGTTTGGCCCTAGAAGCCAACCTCTCCAGGTGTGAGAGTGGTGGGCTTCCAACCGCTTCGGTATCCAAAGTTTGAGAAATAGCATTCCAGTCGTTCAGAACAAATAAGTTAATGCATCAAATTAATGAGCTATTCTTGGCAAGATTCCCCCCCCACACACACACACACACACACACACACACACACACACACACTAATATTTGGAAACTTGAGCCACTCATTGCTTGAGGCTTCATCACAACCACAAAATCCCTGACGCTGAGTATGTTACATTTTAGTTTTATTGAGTGTTTTCTGAAGTAAGGGAAGCATTGTGATCCTTTGGGGTTAGTGGAATCAAAGTAATATTTTGGCCAGCCTGAGCTGATGGGAGTCACTCGTTTGCCATTAAAATGTTAATTTTCTGTCCAGGAAGTAAGAGCTTGAGGTTTTCCAGAGTCCTTGGTCCAGATCCAGTATAAGTGTGTATGCAAGGAAAAACATTTGTATGTATATCAATATCAGACATGAGCCAGGATGGTGTAGTCCGCGAGTCGGAGTTAGACTTGGAAGATCCAGGTTCAAATCCCCGCTCAGCCTCGAAGCTTCCTGGGTGACCTTGGGCCAGTCACTATCTCTCAGCCCCACCTACCTCACAGGGTTGTTGTGAGGACAAAAAAAGGAGGGGAGGAAATATGTACACCACTCTGAGCTCCTTGGAGGAAGGGCGGTATAAAAATGTGAAAAATAAAAAATAAAATAAATAAATAAACTGTAAGGAAAAACCACCTAATGATGACAAGGGTGGCACTGAACAAAAGAAAACGTAAACAACATATTCATCACCTGGACAACCGCATTCTCTCACCTATTCCTACAACCGCACTCACAGATATATCTCGTGGATGTAATTTCTCACAGATGCACATTGCACATTTGGTCTGCACCTGAGTTATTGTTATGCTGTGGTTTTATTTTTCTGCTGTTGATAATCCAGTTGTTACGATGCTGCATTGTTTTGGTTTTACTGCATTAATTGCAGTGATGTAGACTTGAGTCGATTGACTCGGACTCAAGTCGGACTCAAGTCGCGTCAATGACTTGACTCGCCAATTGTAAAAGACTCGAAAGACTCGAGACTTGGAGCCTTTTACTACAAGTCAAATTTTATTCAGGTTTAAACTCGTTTTCCCCATTAAATAGATAGGGACTCGCAACTCGCAACCAAAGACTCGGGACTTGGGGGCAAAGACTTATTTATTTTTATTTACAATATTTTTATCCCGCCTTTCTCCCCAAAGGGACCCAAGGCACTTACAACAAAAAAGAAAATACAAAAAATACATATAGATGATTACTTTTTAAAACAGTAAAAAACAGTTAACAAAACTAATAAAAACATCTAAAAATTGATTTAAAATATTACATTTAAAACAAGATCATAAAAACTTGGGACTTGAGTTGAGACTTGGACCCAAAGACTTGAGACTTGACTCAAGACTTGGAGTCAGAGACTTGATCCACATCCCTGATTAATTGCTTAAGTGTTGTTAGTCATCCTGAAGGCTATACTAATAGAGTTGGACACACATTTTTAATAATAATAATAATATTCCTATTAATAATAAGATTATTATTGTTGTTGTTGTTGTTGTTGTTGTTGTTGTTATTTTGACAACATATTGATACCTGGCTATTGAAATGACACGGCTATGGACAAAACATACAAAGGTAGTCCCCACTGTCATCGGGGTGCTTGGAACAATCTCAAAAAAATGGGAATTATTTTAAGTAGCTACTGTACTGTGTACTGAAGTAACACCATTAGAATTGCAAAAAAAATGTGCTTTTAGGACCATCTTACATATTGCATCGATATCGAGTTGATACTTAGGCTTCAGGTTGAAAGTTGTATCTACTATTTAGCACCAGTCAACGACACTTTTTATCTAGCTGACTGTGTTCTATGAGGTTTTGAATCAATAAATAATAATAAATACAGTAGGGCCTTGTTATTCACGGGTTCAGCTTCCGTGGCTCCCAGTATCCGCTGAAGCAGCCCGTGAATAACAGGGTGCTGGAGTTCCCTGGGACTCCTCCAACATGTCCCCTGGTTCTAATGTATACCAGCAAAATAGATTATGTAGGTTCAAGGGGACCCATCGGGGACCAGGCAGCCTACGGAAAACTAAGTAAAAAAATTTTTTTACTTATCTCTTATGGGCCGTCTGGTTTTCTCCCCACCAGAGGATGCAGCGTGTGCTACGCTATCACTGCTGCATCACGTAGACGGCTGGTGAAGTATAGGATTGGGCTAGTAGACTGCTTGCAGTATCTGGTTTTTCTTGGCACAGAATCCTCATCACTTACATGCAGAGTAGATACAGCCCCAGCTCCTGCTGCATCCCAGGGACTACGCTCCGTACCGCATCCATCTCACTTTAAAGCTTTGTCAATATGGCTTGAAGGAGGTGGACAGACTGAAGGCTCAGCAGGTTTTCCTACTAACTAAGCTGTCTGGACGTTTGCCGGTCGGAGGAAGGCTGCCAAAGAGATCATCTCATAGAGCTCTGAAAATGAAAGTAAAACTGATTATCTGCCTGTCCATCTACCCCAGGTCTCTCAAGGGGGGGGGGCATACACAGGGTTGCAAAAGCAGGAATGCTCAAGAAGCTCTGTTGAGTTGAGGCTGCACTGTAAGGGCGAGGTGTACATTGCCAGGGGGCTGTGAGCTTGACAGATCCTCATGTACCCTGGGAAGCCTCATTCATTCTCATATACAGCAGGTGAGGTGCTAACTCTGGGTTTCAACTGAACTATTTTAGATTGCAAGTTAGGATTTATGTGATGGCATGCCATCTCTCTCTCTCTCTCTCTCTCTCTCTCACACACACACACACACACACACACACACACACACACACACACACACACGAGAAAACTAGCGTGTCAAGGCTGTAAGAACCCTTCTTCCTGACATGCTGGTTTTCCATGAGCAGGGCTTTTCAGCCCAATCCTAATCGGGCCTTGTACCACCGGAATGCTTTTTCCAGCGTGTAAGGCCCCTTTACAGCTGACACAAAAGGTGACAAGCCATTTGGCGTGGCGTGGCCACTGCTGCAAGTGGTAAGCAGCCGGGGCCTCGCATGAGCAGACCAGGGATGCCGACCGGCGATGGTAAGTTAGCGCAGGGGGTTGGAGGGGGGCAGGGAGGGGTGGAATGAGACAGAGAGGGGGAGGAACTGGGAGGAGGGCAAGGAGGAGGGCAGGGAGAAGGGCGGATCGGGGCCAGTATCGATGGCAGTGGCGCACGCCAATATCCTAACCCCCTTCCTGGCCTTGACCCAGGTTCATGCAGACTTGTGTCAGCTATAGAGATGGCGCAGGTCTGGGTAGACCCGGCAGGCTGGCATGGCCTTATCCCGGGGCAAGGGAACATATGTTCCCTTTCTCCAAGGAGGCCTCCAGCGGCCAAAAATTCCTCACAGGATTCAGCAGGCGCCACGTTGATGCAGCCGCTTCGCCACGCAAGGCGTTGTGTACGACTGGACTGCCCATTTTTTGTATGGGGGGGCATTCAATCATGCAAGTCCCCATTACAGTCTGATGTGATACAGTCCAGACTCAGTTTCACGACTGCGTCTGCTGCTTATAAAAATGACCCAAGTTTAATTGCACAGTGCCTTCATGCACATCCATACCTCTTTGCCTCTGCCCCCCTTCTAATGGACAGAGCTTTTGTGCCTTACGGCCCAATCCTAAAGGAAGCACCAGCAGAAAGCATGTGGGTCTCATCAGACCTGCGCCAGTTTTTTTAGCTGGTGGAAGTCCAAGGAGAGAAAGGGGGCGGGGAGGCCACTGCCAGAGGGGGTAGGATCCAGTGAGCGCCATCGCTGCTGGATCCACCCTCCCACAGCCTCCCTGCCCCATTTGTTCCCCCTCCCCACCAGAGGCGTCGTTACGGTGGGGACGGTTGGGGCAGTGGGCCCCAAGCAGTGGGTCGCGAGGGGCATAGTTGCCGCCGTAGCTCCTGCCCTGTGGATGCAGTGGGGGGGACAGCTGCCCGCGAAATGCAAAAAAAAAAATCCCCGAACCCAGATGAGGCTTGCGCCCCACCCCCAGCTTCGGCGCCCTGCACCCTGGGGCCCACGCCGACGTCTCTGCCTGGTTCCTCTTCATGCAGCCATTCCTGGCTGCAAATTTGGCGCTCCCACCTGCCCAGGTGCTGTTTGGCTCCAAAAAGGGTTTCCGGGTTCTGTGTGCCGGGTTCTGTGTGTGTTTCTGCGCCGCCGTGGCACGTGAAGATGATGTCACGCCCCCAGGGGAGCGTATGGCATCCCAGGGGGGGGGGTGTCATGGCAGCGGGGCTCCCCACGGGGGTGTACGACCGCTACTGCTCCCCACCCAGTTTTGCACCCTCTCTACCCCCGTTCTGCCCTCTCCCCATCGCTTCCCGCCTTCTGCGCTGGATCACCTGCTCAGTTGGGTGGCCAGTGCTCTGATGACATGCGCAGGAAGGCTCTGGCCTTTCTGCCAGACCTCTGGCAGTGCTGCTTTTCAGCAGCAGGGCAGCCCAATAGGATTGAGCTGTCCGTCTAACCCACCTCATAGGGTTGTTGTGAGGGCAAAATGGCAGGAAGAACCATGCATGTTGCTCTGTGCTCCTAACCGAAGAAAAGGTAATCAATTTAGGCTGTGTTTTCTTGGCATTTTCCAAGACATGTTGAACCAGCGTCTTTCACAAAGCCTTTCTACATTGAGATTGAGTCAAGAGAGACTAATGAGACTGCGCAGCTGCCTTTGCTTAAGAAGCCCAGGCCTCCACTGAACGACAGCGCTCACTCGCTCGCTCTCTCCCCCTCTGTCTTTCTCATTAACTTCACAGATGCAAATGGGTTCCTAGTCCATGTAACCTCCTAGGAAAACATGTGCTTCAATCAGAACACGCTTTCACAAAGCCTCCGATTTTCTACTGTGATCATAAAATTACCCCTAACATCCCAAAGTTGAGCGGTCTCCACACAGAGCAGGCAAACAGAACAGATTCACCACCCTATCATAAGTCCTATTCCATATGACAGAGTGTCAAGGGCAATAAATCTTCATAATGTGCTCCAAGAGGCCTGTGTTTGTCGTTGGCCCAAATTCACAACAAAGAGCAGAGGGAGCAGATGTCTAAGTAAGAACTTAGATTAGGGCAGGAGAAACCATCTCCAGAAACGAATTTAAATGCCCAAAGCTCTCACAATAGAATATGAAAAATACAGACAAGGTCTGTCTTCTGACCAGGGCACAGGGGTGATGCACAGCAAATACGCGTGATGACGCTTACTGATCTGATTCATTACTTCCCATGCAAGGGAATCCCACCGTGCACAGGAACGAAATTTTGGAGGGCCAGTTTGAGAATGGAGAGCCACAGCATGAGCCCTTAGCTCCACAAATGGTCTGCTCAGAAGCCCTGTTGCTACAGAATCCTTCCTTCCATCTTTGGTGTGTACATACATAGGAGGGGGCAGGAACTTTCAGTTGTTGACCCCTAAGGTAGAGGATTCCGACTTTCTCCTCCCAAGGTTCTCAGTAATGGTGTTGCATCAGTAGTCTCCAGAAACGTTTTTTAAGGACACAAAGTACGAAAGGACATAACTGGAATCCTGGCTGGAATAAAATATGAGCCTGCCTTCTACAAAGTCAGACCATTGGTCCATCTAACCCAGCCTGTGTTTGTCGTTACACAGGTGACTGGCAGTGGCTCTCCAGAGCTTCAGGCAGGAGTCTTTTCCAGCCTCCCCTGGGACCTGCCCACCCATCGGCTGGCCTGATCCAGCATCAGTTCATACATTGTGATGAAAACAGGCATCGCATCCAATCACATGCACAGTTCTTTCTTGCATCTCGTCTTCACCTCTATTCAAACAGACTTCGCTGGTTACCACTGAAAAATCCCGCATAATCGGCTACCGGGGGGGGGGGGGATAGTGGGGTGAATATGTTCATTCCACATGGCCAGTGATGCTTGGATCATATGTCCCCCAAGGCCCTAGGAAAAATATTATCTGTATCCAACTGCAATAAACAACATTAGGACTATGATGAGGCGACGAGCAAACAGAAGTTTGCAACAGTGGAAGGTGTCTCTATATTAAGGAGGCAATGCTTGGGAGGCGATGCTGTCCTTTATTTGCTTCCTAGGCAGAGTGGGAGAACAAGTTCATGCCTTCCTGGATCAGGACAAGAGCCCGTCTAGTCCACCTTCCTGTATCTCACAGTGGCCCACCAGCGCCGATATCCCCACCCCCTCCCAGGCCAGGCCAGCCAATAGCCCCCTCCCTCGCCACCCCTGCCCGCCCTCCCCATGCCCCTGTGCTGACTGGCGTGGGCCTTACCTGTGTTGGCTGGTGCAGGTCCAGGTAGGTGGTGGAGTGAGTGGTGCCGGCCTCTGCGCCAGCGCCCCTTACTCCAAAGGAGCCGCAAACGTGCTTTACGGCACATTTGCGACTCCTTAGGCTGGCGGAACACTCGCTCTGCTGGCCTGTTTTAAAGTCAGGGAAGAATATGCTAATCTCACCATAAGAATATGCTAATCTCACCATAATATGCTAATCTCCGTAAATCAGGGAAGAATATGCTAATCTCACCATCACCACCACCACCACTTACAGTCTAAAGCAGCAAGAGTCCAGGAAGAGCTATACCATGTGATTTCCCACATGTCTGAATTGACTCCCTATCCACCAGATCCCTCTCAGAGACGTTTTTTATGCCAATCATGGCTTCCCAACCTGGATTTTGTGGCCTGTTTCTCTTTCATGTGTGTGGTGCATTATTACATTTGTCATAGTCAGGCTTTACCTTGGTGCTCTTGAGCCAAACTCTCCGGTCTGTCAAGGCCACTTTGAATTCCACATCTATTAAACAGACGAAGTGGCAAAACCTGACTCTCGTGCCCAGAGGGTGATGCAGAGAAAGGTGAACCATGAAATGAGGAGCTTGGCAGAGGCCACAGAACCTCATCAAAAGGCTCCTGCCCTTGGTTTGGGACGAGGCATAATGAAATTTCGTTGGAGTAGGTTTGTCTATTTCATGCTGTATACGACGGAAATATTTAATAGGTTTAATTGACAGACACAGGAGGTTAATCAGTGCGGGAAGATTTTAATCCGCGAGGCTGAAAGGTAAAGGCACACTTGTTTACTTTGTGAGTCTATTTAGTTCTGGCGTGTTGCTGTTATCATTGATAATATTTCGCTAATATTTACCAAGAGTACTTGTTAATCATTTAAAAGGTGGCATGATTAATTCACTACAGGTCTTTCATTGATAGCCCTATTTGAGGAGCTTGTTTTCCAACGGCCAGATTGATTCGTGGGCTGGAGCACCTCCCTTATGAGGAAAGGCTACAGCGTCTGGGGCTTTTCAGTCTAGAAAAAGGCACCTGAGGGGGGACATGACTGAGACGTATAAAATTATGCATGGGATGGAGAGAGTGGATAGAGGGAAATTCTTCTCCCTCTCGCACAACACCAGAACCAGGGGACATGCACTAAAATTGAGTGGAGGGAGAGTTAGAACAGACAAAAGAAAATATTTCTTTACCCAGCGTGTAATTCATCTGTAGAACTCCTTGCCACAGGATGTGGTGATGGCACCTGGCCTAGATGCCTTTAAAAGGGGTTTGGACAGATTCATGGAGGAAAAGACCATCACAGGTTACAAGCCATAAGCAACCTCCTGGTTTTAGAAGTGGGTTTTCTCTGTGCCAGGTGCAAGGGAGTGACAACGGGAAACAGGTTATCTTGTTGTCTGTGTGCTCCCTGAGGCATCTGGTGGGGCCACTGTGTGATACAGGAAGCTGGACTAGATGGGCCTTTGGCCTGATCCAGCAGGGCTCTTCTTATGTTCTTATGTTTTATTCTGATTTTATTCTGTTACTTTTGTAAAGTGGGGAGGACCTCAAACCGGGACTCCCAGCCACCGGTCTCCAGCACCATTCCTCCTGTGCTGCCCTGTCCTGGCTCCCGAACAAGCCAGAGGGACGACACTTTCATAGCGCCACGATGCTCTCTGGAGTGCAAAGCCAGACCAAGCAGTCAGCTGACTCCCATCTGGCTGAGGGCAGTGACCCCTTTCACTCTCTTGCCCCAGTGGTCCAAGCAACCTGTCTGAGTTGTGACGTTTCCTGGCCACGCCTTGCCTTCCCGCCAGAGCCGGCCTTAGGAGCTGCAGGGCCCAATTGGAAACATGTTTGCGGGGCCCCAGGTTCACAGCCAAGGTCTGTAGAATCTTAGAGATAGAAATAACATTTATTGTAGACTTTATGTCTCTATGATAGAAAGGAAAGCAATCAAAATGTGCACTTTCAAAAGTGCATGTGAGTTACGGCGCAATCCTATCCCCTGACAGCGCCGGTGCTGAAGCCTCAGCAGCAGCACTGGGTGAAAGGAACGTGCTGTAAAGCACGTTTGCGACATCGGGAGAGTAGGCGGCGCCAGCACCAGGGCTTGTGCTGCCACTCCGCCGCCGAGTCCAGCACCCTGCACCATGGAGCAGGTACGTTCTGCACCGGGCAGCGCGGGGACTGGGGGAGCCAGCCTCTGGTCTGAGAAGAGGGGGGCCACAAACGGAGGGTGCTCTGTCAAGCAAGAACTTAACAGGGCTTAAAGTGGGTTCAGAAGGAATGCTAGGAGGAACAATTCTGCAATCTTGAGGCAGGAGCAAGATTTCCCATCAGTTGAAAGGCCAACTCTTCTGTTCCTTTCAGTACAGGTTCAGGGAGGTGGACACTTCAGTGCTCGTCATAAATGGGTCCCAATTAGACGTAGGCCTTTGGTGTAAAGCAATGACATCATTGCCAAGCACCAGATCCCACCAGCCTCAGACTCCTCACTCCAAACCAGGCTGTCCTGTCCTGTCCCACTTTGCCAGTGCCTTCAACATGCCCATCATCAATGCTTGGAGAATCCAGAGAAGCTGAATCCCATGGGAATTACTGTACCTCCATAATACCCAGCTGGCCCTGATGCTGCAGGAGAGCCAAGGCCCTCATCACGCTTGCTACAAGTGTCACAATATGAATCAAGGCTTCCCAGTCACCTCCTCCAGTAAATAATGCAAAGTACGGGGGGGCTACTGGGAGGCCGCATTGGGGTCTGAGGCCTGTTGGCTGCTCTCGACATCTGGCAATGATGTCATTTCCATGTGTGTGTTTTTTTACTTTTGGGACTTTGGCTTTTTGGCTTTTGGGAAGGCCTAGCACAATGAGCAGCTCAATTCAGGCTTAATTCAGAGTCCAGGTTAACATTTTGAAGCACGCACACACACACACACACACACACACACACACACCACTGTTTCTTCCCAAGTGAATTGCAAATTGCACTACGGGCAGTTTTCCCATCTCTAATTTCAGCTCTCCTGAACATGGCAACGGCTAAAATGAGCACCTTTTTCTCTTGGCATGGTTTGCAATCAGGATTGCCAAACTATCCCTTATTTTAAGGGGTATCAATCATGTTCAAGGTTTATCCATTATTCTTGAGCACACCAGTTCCACCAAGCATAATAGATTATTATTATTATTATTATTATTATTATTATTATTATTATTATTATTACTACTACTACTACTACTACTACTACTACTACTATTAATAATAATAACAGTATTTATATACTGCTTTTTAACAAAAAGTTCACAATAGATGCCTATTAAGTCAATAGATCAATAGATGCCTATTAATAGATGCCTTTAAGTTATTTCAGACACTCCAGGGGGTGTCCTCCAGGGCATCCTTGACATCTAAAAACTTCTTTTCTGGCGTCTCCTCATTTGCATCCAACAGGTTCAGGGGCTTTTGCTTTGCATAAAGAGCTGGCTGGTCCAGTGTACAGAGATTGAGAGAAATGGCCCTCTGCTTAGGGACGTTTTGCTAGAAGGAAGGGAAGGAGGACTTTAAAAAAGGCCACTTTTTGCCAGTAACCCACAAACAGGTAACATCCTATCAGCTTCAACTGCCCCATTTAGAAGGAACAGTCCTGATTTTTTGATAAAAGTCCTTGGTAAACCTCTGCCCCAACGTCATCCTTTTTTCTATCTTTTCTGAATGCCTTGTTAAAACTTTGTTAGTAATTTTTTTCTGGTGTTCAGCTCCCTTCTCAGGGTTTCAAGATGTCATTTGTCTGTTGTTGTTTGTTGTTCAGTCGTTAAGTCGTGTCCGACCCTTTGTGATCCCATGAACCATATCCCGCCAGGCCTTCCTGTCCTCCACTATCTTCCTGAGTTCGCTCATTTTCATGTTTGTTGCATCGGTGATGCTGTCTAGCCATCTCATCCTTGGCCTTCCCCTTCTCCTTTTGCCTTCAATCTTTCCTAGCATCAGAGTCTTTTCCAGAGAGTCCTCTCTTCGCATTAGGTGGCCAAAATATTTGAGTTTCAGCCTTAGTACCTGTCCTTCCAGGGAACAGTCAGGCTTGATTTCATTTAGAATTGACTGATTTGATCTCCTAGCAGTCCAAGGGACTCTCAGGAGTCTTCTCCAGCACCACAGTTCAAAAGCATCTATTCTTCGGCGCTCAGCCTTCCTTATGGTCCAACTCTCGCAACCATACATTGCTACTGGGAACACCATCGCCCTGACTATGCGAACTTTTGTTGGCATGGTGATATCTCTGCTTTTTATTATGCTGTCTAAGTTTGCCATAGCTTTCCTTCCAAGGAGTAAGCGTCTTTTAATTTCATGGCTGCTGTCTCCGTCTGCAGTGATCTTGGAGCCCAGAAAAGTAAAATCTGTTACTGCTTCCATTTCTGCCCCTTCTATTTGCCAGGAATTGATGGGACCCGATGCCATGATCTTAGTTTTATTAATGTTGAGTTTCAAGCCAACTTTTGCACTCTCCTCTTTCACTCTCATCAAGAGGCTCTTTAGTTCTTCTTCACTTTCTGCCATTAGGGTGGTATCGTCTGCATATCTGAGGTTGTTGATATTTCTCCCGGCAATCTTGATTCCGGCTTGCGATTCATTCAGCCCTGCATTTCTCATAATGTACTCTGCATATAAGTTAAATAAGCAGGGTGACAATATACAGCCTTGCCGTACTCCCTTCCCAATTTTGAACCAATCAGTTGTTCCATGGCCGGTTCGAACTGTTGCTTCTTGACCCGCATACAGGTTTCTCAGGAGACAGGTAAGGTGGTCTGGTACCCCCATCTCTTTAAGAATTTGCCACAGTTTGTTGTGATCCACACAATCAAAGGCTTTTGCGTAGTCAATGAAGCAGAAGTAGGTGTTTTTTTGGAACTCTCGGGCTTTCTCCATGATCCACCGCATGTTGGCAATTTGATCTCTAGTTCCTCTGCCTCTTCGAAACCCAGCTTGTACATCCGGTAGTTCTCGGTCCACGTACTGCTGAAGCCTAGCTTGTAGGATTTTGAGCATAACCTTGCTAGCATGTGAAATGAGTGCAATTGTACGGTAGTTTGAACACTCTTTGGCACTGCCCTTCTTTGGAATTGGAACGTAAACTGACCTTTTCCAATCCTTTGGCCACTGCTGAGTTTTCCAAATTTGTTGGCATATTGAGTGCAGCACTTTCACAGCATCATCATTTAGGATTTTAAGTAGCTCAGCTGGGATATTATCATCTCCACTAGCTTTGTTGTTAGTAATGCTACCTAAGGCCCACTTGACTTCACTCTCTAGGATGTCCGGCTCTGGGTCAGTGACCACACCAGCGTGGTCATCAGGAACATTCAGATCTGTAGTGTCTGTAGTGCACATGAATGCAAGCACATGCACATGGACACTAAGAAGAGTTGCCAGTTTGCCCACATTTACTTTTATGTATTTATTTGAAAATATTTTTCCCACCTTTCTCCAAAGATTCAAGGTGGCACACAACAACAGAGATTAATGGCCCAATCCTATGCAGGGCCTGCGCCACGGAATGCCATAAAGTGCTTTGCGACAGCACAGGGCCTTGTCATGCCAGTGAGAAGGCCGGAGCGTTTTCGCTGGCACCAGTGCAGCTGCCAAGATTCTGTCTTCTACACAACTCTTAAGAATGCAGAGGTCCTAATGGTGGACGGTTGGCCACCCTTGGTTTTTAGGGCATGAACAGCTCAATCCTATGTAAGTTTAAGCAGCTGGCCTAAAGGGCTGGCCACTGTATCCTAGGCCCTTTCCAGGCCATGTCAGAGCTGCTGGAGTGCACCTCAGGAGAAGGGGACATTCGTCCCCTTTCCCGGGTGTAGGCGAGTCTGAGAGCTGGCGTACATCTGGGGAGGCTGTGTAAGGCTGGCGCGGGCTACGACAGGGCATAGGATAAATATCGGCGCCGATATCCACACCCCTCCCATCCCGGGCCAGCCAATGGCCGTCATCCCACCCGTCCCCAGCCTAAAGTTACACAGGATTGCGCCATAAAGGTCATAACTAGCACCTTGAATTGCACCCAGAAGCCAAATAGCACCCAATGCAGCCAAAATAATAGAGGCATGACGTGATCGTAATATCTCACCCCTGTTCATACTCTCTCAGCTGCATTTTACCAGTGGATACCAGCGTATTCATGGGCAGCCCCAAGTAAAGTGCATTACAGTAATCCAAACAAGAGAGGACAGGCAGCGCAATCCAATGCTGGGCTTACACTTGCAACGCATCAGTGTAAGCCCCATTCCAGCGGCATGAAAGTCACACTGCCATTGTGCATTGGGGAGCTGCAGGCACAAACGGCCCGAGGCCCCACACGCACACAAGTGGCTCCTAGATACCCCACCCCAGCTAAGGTGGCAGTGGGGGCAGTTTGGGGGAGGATTGAGGCAAGGACTGGGGCAAACTGGGGGAGGGAGGGGGAGGATCGTAGCAGTGCTCCACACCAAGATCCTATCCCCCTTTTCCTGACCTGACACACCCCCTGAGGCTTCTCAGACTTATGCCAGCTAAGTAGCTGGTGTAGGTCTGAGGAGACCCATTGGAGGTCAGGTGGCCTACTAGAAGGCAAGTAAAAAAAAATATTTTCCTCTTCCAGGCCTTCTGGTCACACACACACCAACCATAGCATGCAGCACATGCTCCATTGGTGGCGGTGCATGCTGTGGGCTGACGGGATAGGATTGGGCCCTAAGAAAAGGATCACCAAAGCCAGGTATGACTGACAGAAACAGGTGCAGATGGTGCACTAGTCAAAGCTAGGCAAAAGCCCACCGGGCAACAGCCTCTTTCTCCGCTTATTCATGTTTTCACAGGTAGACAGGCAGCAAGGTTAATTGCAGGCCATGTTTGGGGCGCTCCCTGGGCTCCAACCATTCCCTGAAGGGCTCTGCCCCGATACTATTTTTTTCCTCCCATTTTCACGGAAGACCCTCCTTCTTCCAATAATGTTGACATCCGACTGGAGGGAGATTTTATTTCAGCCGGAGAAAGTTGTCTCTCTTCTGCCCTCCATGTGGAGGCAATTTTAAAGAAGACAGTCTGTAAATCCTCTGCTGCTCTTTCCTTCCCTCTCACCCGCAGCCCTTCCCCTGAAGGCACAATGGAACTGCTCTCATTCGGAGTCTTTAAAAAAACAGAAGAGGCAGTTGAGGATTAAAATAATAAACACTTACCACTTCAGCGAGGCCTGTGTAAGCAACTGCCTGCCGGAGTGCTGAAGCGGAGCCTAAGCCGTGGCCAGACGCCGCGCTCGCACCGATGTGGGGAGATCAATCTTACCCCGTCCATCAGCAGCATTCCCGGCATTTAACATATCGAGATTCCGCTCCCGACTTGCATGGGAGGCTGTCAGAGGGCTGTTGTTCTGTTTATCTTCCCAACTTCACCTTCCTTCACCATTTCAAGAACAGATTTGTTGTACATTGGATTCCTATTACCAGCCTGTCAACCTCGAGCAGATAAACGTTCAGAAGGATCTTTCCCCTGGGGACAGGTTGTTCGCTAACTGTCCATCAGAGAGGTTTGTGCGTCTTTATCAGAACAGGTTTGTATTGGCCCTTGACGCAATAAAGAGGGTAGATCGTTGTCAGCAAGTGGATTTACTGGCAGGCCATTTTGGAGGAATTGGTGGGGAGGCCTGGCTGATCCCTCCTGTCGCTTTATGATGCCGGCTCCTCGCCTGCAAACTCCCGGGCTCCACTGCTGCCATTGTTACCTGTTCCCTAGATGAATTCCAACAATCCAGCAATGACATGGGGCCACTTTTTACATCCAACCACAAGGAAGCTGCACCAGGGAAGGTGCCATTTCTGGACAGTGGCTCACAGTGTGAAACAAGAAAGTTGAAACAGCAGCAGTGAGAAGAAGCCCTTGAAAATCAGATAAAAGCAGATGCAGGCCAGGAAAAGCAGTGGCTGCCGGTCATCCGTTCCAAGCTTTGGAGAATAAAAAGGTCTGAACCTCTGTTGTTGGTGTTGGTGCTTTGCCTGGGGAGCATATTTCACACTAAGGTGCCACTTCGGAGGAGGCCCCGCTCTTCAGTCACCACTCATCTCTACGGAGGCAGAGACACCCAGAGGAGCGCCTTCAAAGCAGATTTTAAATCCTGAGCTGGCTCGATGTGTGTGCACCTTCAAGTACCCAGGCCCCAAGCTGTTGAAGGCTTTAAGATTAAAAAGTAAAGCCAGCCTTGAGTTGTATCCAGAATCACACTGAGGGTCAATGACACAGGTGTAATGCAATCCGATTGGCACGGTGCGGTTAGGAAATTGGCTTGCCGTTTCCAAAATGTTTCCCTGGATGATAGTGAAGGAGCCTTCTACTGGGAGAGCCGGTGTGCACAACTGGCTCCTGGGAGAGGCAGCGGCAATGGAACATGACGGCTCGTCACGTCACTGGTGGGTGAATTTGAGCCGTTTCAGAGCTGCTACGTTTTCTTGGGAAGGAAGTAGGTGTTTGAATCTTGTTGCACTGCCGGCCGGCCAGCCACTTTGCTGTGTTCTTTGGCACAGCCGTTCCTGGACGCGGCAGAGCTGAAGCAGAGTTTGCTGAGAGACGTGGTGTGGCGGCAGCACAGGGAACAGAAAGTTAGGGGAAGGGTGTGGACCTAGGAAGAGCTGCTGTGCGTATGTTCTGCTTATAGAACGAAATGCTGCTTAGATTTTTTTACTTGTGGCTCAGTTAGTTGGTGCAACACCTTTTTTAGGCAATGATGCTGCGCAATCCTGCGCAGGATGTGGGCTGCACCAAATGGGCTTCCTCAGACGTGTGCCAGCTCTTTAGCTGGTACTTGACCGGGGAGACTGTGTAAGGCCGGCCCAGTCTAGGAAGGGGCGATGGATATCGATGCAACCCAGCGCCGATATCCCCGCCCCCTCCCAGGCCGGGCCAGCCAATGGCCCCCTCCCTCGCCACCCTGGCCCGCCCTCCCCACGCCCTCTGGCAGATCGGCTTTGGACTAACCTGGGTCAGCCGGCGCAGGTCCTGGGCGACGGCGGAGTGAGCAGCTCCAGCACCGCTTACTCCTGAGCAGCCACAAAAGTGCTTTACGGCACTTTTGCGACTCCTTAGGCCAGCGGAGCGCTCACTCCTCCGGCCTAAAGTTAGGCAGGATCGGACTGCCCGTCTAGAATGGCCTTACGTGTCTTCTATGGGAGCTAATGGATAACAGAAACAAACCAGCAGCCAATTCAATTTATTTAGCTGCGCAAACTGCTTTGCGGTTATTGTTTATTAATATTCTTTAATAAATAATAATTTAAAAATCAGAACTTTTTTTGGGAAAATGTCAGGGTGATATATGCTCCAAAACAATGGCTTCCCAACACTTCCCTTGCAGCAACATTTTGCACCGGTAGTAGTTTCCAGACACTCTTCCAAGGCAGCCCCGTGTGTGTGTGTGTGTGTGTGTGTGTGTGTGTGTGTGTGTGTGTGTGTGTGTGTGAGAGAGAGAGAGAGAGAGAGAGAGAGAGAGAGAGAGAGAGAGAGAGAGAGAGAGAGAGAGAGAAACATGATAAATTAGAACATTTGGACAAAGTCAAGCACCTGGTGGTTCATGCCTGGATTAGATGAGCAGATAGATGAAGTGCAATCCATCGTGCTTTTATTTTTTGCATGGAAAGAGATCTGTCTGGTACTCTTCCGACTTCAGGCAAACTTCCAGACAGCTTTGTTAGTGGGGAAACCTGCTGAGCAGTCAATCTGTCCGCCTTCCTCTGGCTGTTATTGACAGGGCTTGGAAGTAAGATGGATGCAGCAAAGAATTTGGGCCCAATTATGCAGCGATGGGTAAAGGTTTGTGATGTTTTACTTATGTACTAGCAAAAATGCCTGCGCTTATGATGGGCAGTGTGGGTCCGTCTGATAACTATGGGTGTTCATGTTCTGCAAAGATGCTTAGGAGGATAGGTGTCATTGCAACCCCCTGCAATCCCTGCTAGAGAAGACCTAAGAGTCAGGGACAAAGGGCAGCGATTTGGTCTGGGTTTTTTTACCACAGTAATGTCCCCAAATACTGTGCTTCATATTTCCCCAGAGGAACAAGTGGCAACAATTCACTTCTCTTTTCATAGAATCATAGAGTTGGAAGGGACCCACAAGGTCATCTAGTCCAGCCCCCTACCTGTAGCAGGAAGTCCGCCTAGTCCTAGAGAGCATCTCCAGCAGGTGTCTGTTGACTTCACGGTTTTATTTTCAGTGAGCCAAAAATCAGCAAAGTTTGGGAAACGGGGGGGGGGGGGGGTTTGACGCAAAGGAGGAAGAAAAATGGCCATACCTCTTTCACATTTCTTCACCACTGCCATGTCCTTGGTAGTAGTGGCAGTCTGCTTCCTGGCAGCTGCTCACTGGCAGCTATCTTTTCCCCAAAAGCCCCTGATCAACCCTACATTGTGTTGTAGCATTGTTCTGAAGGGAGTTCTGGGGGAGTGGGGGGGATTGCAGCTCCGAAGTGGCAGCCACCATTTGTGCCCCCTGAAGCCCTCTTGGAATGATGACATGTCATGACATAGGCTTGTGGGGAGGGGCATTGTGGCCACTACCATAAAGCTTGCCCCCTTTCACTCTCATTTCGTGGCAGTGCAATTGAGGGTGAGATTTCAGGTCAACGTTAAGTTAGTCCATATTTGTACTAAACAAACATATTTGTATGTTTTAAAAAAAAAATCTTGGCTGATTTTTCACCCAGCTAGGAACTCAACAAAGCTACAAGTATTAAAATACAAAATTAATTAAAACAATATACTATTGTCATAATAAAGCACTACAATACAATACAGTTGGCAGTCAGAAAAACCGAGTCAAGGAAATCCTCCCACATCTTATCTGTAGCTACCACTGTTAAAAATTATTCTGTTATTAGTTAAAAATTTCCTATAGGTGCCTCAACCCACCCCAAAGGCCTCCTTGTGGGCTTCCCTGGGTAGGCTATTCCAGAGTACTGGTGCTACCACTGTAAGGGCCCTGCTCCTTGTCCCCACCCAATGCTCCTCAGTCGGTGGGGGAACAGAGCAAGACCTCAGATGTTGGATGCTCATAAGGGAACATACGATTTTTAATTTTCCCTTAAAGATGTTCAGTGTGTGAAATAGTTGTACCGAGCCTGTGCAAATATTTGACATTTCTCTTTCTCAGTTTAAACTATCCATCATTCCCCTGCTCCAAAATTTTGAGACCTGGCTAAATAAAACAACCTCTAGTGTTTCCATTGCAGCCAGATCTCCAGCATTGCTTCTTCAAACTAATCACTTTGCATTAATTGAAGGCCATAATATAATGCAAATTTTAATCATTCTCCTCTGCTGTAACTCTCTTTGATAGAGGCTTTAAAATCTCCTTCCCCAGCCGCAATGGTGGAGAAGTGAATGTCCAGCTCACTCCCACAGTAGAACTTCAGTTATTTATGCTCATGACTTGAATAGCTAAATTCAGTTATAGCAGAGTTTTCTTTCTATATCTATCTATCTTTGATGAAATAACAGAATCTTATAGCCTGATTCTGTGTAACACTTGCACTGATGTAACAGTTGATCCACCAGTGTAAGTGCACTTATGCCAGTGTAACTTGCCATACGCCAACGGACGCAGGACAGACACTGGCGTACCCCACCCCCCCGGATGCCGTGTATATGCAGTTCGAACACGAGACGGACGCCGCTACAGCTCCACCGGTGCAGGGGGCATTCTGGGGGCGTTCGGACACTCCTGGAATGCCCCCTGCACCAGCGGAGTTGCGTTGGCATCTGTCCTGCATCTGAACTGCGCATGTGCGGCAGCCAAGGGGGGTTACCCTGGTGTCCGTCCTGCATCCGTCGGTATATGGCAAGTTACACTGACAAGTTACACAGTAGGTGGACCTACTGTTAAACCGGTGCAAGAGTTACACAGGATTGGACTGATAGAATGTTAGAGTTGGAAGGTATCTTAGAGGTCATCAAGTCCAACCCCCTGCTCAGTACAGGCAGCTACTACAGCACCATGATACTTGTCCAGAACATACTGCTGTCGTAATGTAGAGTAAAAGTACTGGTTGCTCTGGAGAAGTTTGAGTACATCAAGATGAACTTTTGTAATTAAAGGTAACTGACACTGTGTGGAGGAGGGGGGGGAGTCAAGAGCAATCTATCCCAGGAAGTCTGTAGCTAACGTATCTCCAATACGGCATCATGGCCCAGGATCCAGATTCAGAAGTCTCTGCATCCAGCACAGTCACCAGGGGTCAGGCACCTGGATGCTGAGACCCGTGGACCATCCGGGACCCACACTGGCTGTTGCTCCTTCTCCTTGTCATATCACCTCCTCGTTCATCTGCTCTCCCTGGCTCAGAGGTGGGGGAAACAAACAGCAATCGCAGCAAAGAGGAGTACCAGCAACTGCCATCCCCCAGGTCCTCAGTGGTCTCTCTCACTGGCGTCACTGCAGGGGGGGGTGGAGCTCTAAGTTCCGCCGCAATCCGACCCTCTGTTACACGGGAGAACGAAGTGCCCCCGCCCCTCGCTTTCGGAGTCATTCGGAGATTTGCTTTCACCGACTTGAATGGCTCCAAAGACAAGGGGGCGGGGGCACTTCGTTCTCCCGTGTAACGGAGGGTCAGACTGTGGCGGAACTTAGAGCTCCGCCCCCCTGCAGTGACGCCAGTGGTCTCTCTTGCTACAGCATTCTGTCCTAAGCAAGCAGAATGCTGGACTAGATGCACCTTAGTTCTGATCTTTCAAGATTCTCCATGCGTGCCCCAGTAGTGATCCAGGCAAAGTGAAGCACTTTTTAAGTCCCACTGAGTTCATTTTTTCTTGGTACTCTGAATATGGCTGGCTTCCAATTTTCTACAACCAAGTGGCATATCTCAAGAACATAAACTCTGCCTTGCTGGATCAGACCAAGCCCCTTCTTGTCCAGCCAGCACTGTGTTTCCAGCAGTGGCTATCCGACTAGATGCCGTCGGGAAGCAGCTTAAAAGTAGGACGTGAAGATGAGCAGCCATCCAAATTACTGGGGATGACACTGGATTGTGTTGGATGGGATGATGCCCACAGGTTACAATATCTTGGACAGAAATGGTGCAAGTTATGCCAAGGGACTACCTGTCATTTTCCAGATGCTACAAAAGTGCTCGCGCGCATTGCTTTCACCGCCTTGAATGGTTCCGAAGGCGAGGGGGCGGGGTCACTTCGTGCACCGGTGTAACGGAGGGTCGGACCGCGGCGGAACTTAGAGCTCCCCCCCCTGCAGCGACGCCAGTGCTGATTGGCACAGTTTGGAAAGAACAACTCCTGAGGTCAAAGACTGGTCAGTTAAGCTCTGAGGGGATGGGGAAAAAATTACATATTATATCATGACAAGAGAGATGAGGACAAATTGATTGTATTTGATTTTATTTTTTGCTCTTTGGAAGACGTGGATGAAAATACCATTTTGTTTTCAACGGAAAGATGTTCAGCATACTGTATGTTTTAATTTGTTTGAAAGTCTAAAAACATCCAGCGGTTACAGGTGTGGTGTTGCTGTTCTTGTACTCTTGTTTCTTAAATTGCAACAATGGTCTTTTTATCGTTTTTATATTTTTGTTTATGAGTTTTTAATGAACTGTTTTATTGCTTTTAAAGGTGATTGTTTTTTTTAATTGTTTTTTCCTATTTTTGTAAGCCGCCTTGGGTCCCTTTGGGGAGAAAGGTGGGATAAAAATATTGTAAATAAATAAATAAATACTTTTAAAAGAAAATGATAGCCATCCCCTGCTAATCTCCCCCAGCAGCAGAGTCTCCTAGGTAGACTTTCTGCCTGTTTGGAAGTTCCATTTGGTTATCACGACTAAAAGTCATGGCTAGCCCTATCCCACCTGGAATCAGCCAAGCCTTTTCTTTTATTTTAAAAGCATCTGAACTCCTGGCCTCCCCCACATCCTGTTTCAAAAGTTTCGAACACATTCATTGCCAACCAGCTTGGTGGGGGAGGGGGGGATTGTTCTGGCTCTGACAGCCCAATCCTATGCGTGCCGCCCGATGGCAGTGCGCCTCCCGTATTGGCACTGGCTGCCATAAAGCCCCATTAGCAAAGTCCTCCCTGACAGCGCTCTGATCAGTGCGCTGCCGGGGATGCCGGTGGGAAGACCTCCGCCTTCTCAACAGTGCTGGAGGACCTACGAACACGCACCGGGTAAGGTAAGCTGGCAGGAAGACAGGGGGAGGGTGAAATGGGGGCAGGGAGGGGGCAGAATGCAGGGTGGGAAGACTGCAGGAGGGGTAGGATCCATCGCGGAAGGCCCGCGCCAGATTCTATCCCCCTTCCCTGCAGCCTACCCACCTCTTTTCTCTCCTCAGATTTATGCTAGCGAAATTGCTAGTATAGGTCCAAGGAGACCCATTGCAGGCCAAGAGGCTTACGCAGGGGTAAGGGAATTAAACATCCCCTTGCCCTACAGAAGCTTTCCAGTCCCGCCCCCCCCCCCCGTCCTGCCATTTCAGCACCGCTGCATCGATGGGGGAGGTGAAGGATAGGATTAGGCTCTCAGTTTTGCATATTGTGGGAACTACATGATAGGATTTCAAGTTGCTCTGAGATTGTTCTTACAATGCTTGATGTGCACACTACCATGCTTTGAGATTTCTTGGGAAACAGGAAACTTTGGGGATGTAGTCAGATGAATCATGTAATGTAAAGCAAGTGTAATTATCTCTCTGTGAAGATAAGCAGATCTGAGCTTGGCTAGTCCCTGGATGGGAGGCGGCCTGGAGCTCCAGTTCTGTCCTTCTTCTTAGGACTTCAGAGAACATTTGAATAAATGTCAACAGATGAATGTTGGAAGACATAAACTTGTTTTGTTGTGAGTGAACGCCCATCACTTCCAGATTCTCCCCACGACAGTACGTTCTGACGCAAAAATCAAGAAATTACAAAGAGTCATCCATCGGAATGAAAGAAGAGGAAGGAAAACGAATGCCGAATACATACCAAAGCCAGACAAAACCCAAACACTCTCCATGAGAAAGACTTGCTACCCAGCCCTGGGGTCTTAAAAATGAGTAGACATCAGTTGGGGGTCTCTTCCTGACCATGTTGAGCTGCCTTAGATTTCCTGCTACCCAAATAGCATCAGTCTGTGAAGTTCAACCCTGCTGCTCTGGTAGGATAGCAAAATATCAGCTGGGCGACCTGAAGGTTAACTTTGTTTGGAGCGTTATTTTTTGTCCACTTTGGGAAGCACATGCTGTGAACTGCATCACATCAAAGCAAATGGTCATGCAAGGATCGAGTGGTGGAAACCATCCCCACCCCAACCTAAGCAACAATCATCCCTATCATCGACCACCGCGCTTACCTCTCCCACTCCTCCAGTTTCCGATAGTGGTCTCTTTCCCCCAGAAATCAGAAACATTTGTGCAGAGCTAACCCATGTTCACAGGCAGTGTACCTTGGAATACCAGGTGCTGGGGACAAGTCATGGCAGAGGGGAGTCTTTGCAGGCCTCCTATTGGTTAGAATGGTTGTCAATCATGCCCAGAGAATTAGCGCCATAACAACTCGGCCCTAAAAGAAGCAGCGTTAAGGGAGGTGCGGCTGTATTCTGGAGAAGAACCGTTTGAAGGTGATGGGTGGAATGCATAGATATCAAAATGGTCAATAATGAATCTGATTTGGGATCAAAGGAAAGGATGCTGGAAGTTTAGAAAAGAGTTTTGGAATGATGCTGAGAGATATTTTAATTTGGCCTACTCTTGGAAAATATTTAAAGACATTTCAATTGTGCACCCTTAGTGGGCAGGTTAGAATGAGACCCCTGATCCTTCCTCACCTGGGTCTTAGGGGAAAGCATGCAAAAATACCCCTGGCACCGGCAGTGTAGAACTGCTGTGAATAAGCTTTGATTGCGACAAAGCTTGAGCAATGCTCTTTGACGGGCAGCCCAATCCTGCCTATATGCGGCTGGCTTAAAGGGCCGGCTGCTGTATCCTATGGCCGTCCCGGGCTGCCCCAGGGCAGCCCAGGAGCACCTCAAGAGGACATTTGTTCCCTTCCACAGGTGTAAGCCAGCTGGGGCCCTATGGGCCTTCTCGGATGGACCAGACCTGGCATACATTCGGGGAGGTCGTATAAGGCCAACCTGGGATGGGAATGGGCATAGGATAACGGTGGAGTGTGCCGCTGATATCCCCGTCCCCTCCCAGCTCAGGCCTTCCATTGGCCCCCCTCCCTCACCAGCCCAACCCGCCCGTCCCCACCCCTGTGCTGAGCAGCCTATTCCTTACCTGGGTCGTCCGGCGCGGGTTCAGTCTGCCAGGGTGTGAGTGATGCCAGCCTCAGCGCCAGCGCCGCTTACACCCAGGTTGTTGCAAATGTGCTTTAGAGTACATCTGTGATGCTTTAGAGCAGGGGTTCCCAACCTTTGGAGGCCCGGGTACCCCCTATCACGGTCCAATTCCCCACCCCACCAAAGTACATTTTCCAAAGTACAAAAATAAGCCCAAAACCACAGTCAGAGAGACGGAAGGGCTCCGAAAATAATTACAATTTAAAATCCATGTTAACACTTAATTAGCTGCTGATGCGGCAGATAAGGGGCAGGGCTTGGCGTATCCCCAGCAAGAGGTCCGCGTACCCCTAGGGGTACCCGTACCACAGGTTGAGAACCTCTGCTCTAAAGTTTAATGAGGATTGCGCACTAAGAGCACAATCCTATGCATGTCTACTTAGAAGTAAGTCCCATTGTGTTCAATGCGGCTTACTCCCAAGAAAGTGTGTATAGAATTGCAGCCAGAGCTCCTTGAAACTCTCTCTCTCTCTCTCTCTCTCTCTCTCTCTCTCTCTCTCTCTCTCTCTCTGTTGTTAGGATTCTTGTTCAGTGTTCCAGGTATGCTGGTTTTTGTATCTGAGAGAATAAACTATTTGTCTCTTGAGTTCTGGTGTCAATTCATTGTCCTGCTGTGCCTTGAGTCTGAACCCAGGGAAGCAGTGAGAGGTGTGTATCCCTCAGAGTAAGCGTTGCCCCTTTGGGTTACCCAAGTAGCTTCCAGCTTCCCTAAATATTGGTGGCATGAAACTCTTATCTGGAGGGAGTACAGACTGCCTGGCCACTGCTGGAAATCGGACAATGGACAAACTGGGCCCACCAGATTCTGATCCAGCAACAAGCTCTTCCTAAGTACTTATATTTTCTTTTTAAAATGACTTTTCTGCCTTTCTTTACAGTAACTGTGACAGTCGGGGGCAAACAGCACCTGCTTGGACTTTATGACACTGCTGGGCAGGTAACCCATTTCCAGTTTCTTCATTTCATTTCCATCTTTAATGTCATCATTTTTTCTAGACAAACATAACGGCTTCTTGGTGCTTTGAAAATATGCGTTTCCTTTCAATCAGGATTCCTGCATGAATACTTCCACAACTATTTTCTTACCATAAAAGCTAAATGATTGGCGCCATTCCCATTTTCTAACCTTCTCTGGGATTTCCTTCGCTCAGGTGGGATCTGCATTCTCAAAACAAGATCCTCATGGTGGCATACAGAGAGTCCAAGTGGGTTATCTCACCCAGTGTCCTGAAAAAATAGTGTGTTGATGTTGTAGTTTCCAGTTTTGTTTCTGACATTCTTGAGAATTGCTCACATTTCACCTCTCCAGATGGCAAAGTCCTGAATATTTTAAGCAGATCCATGAGCATACTGCACAGCCTGAATCTTAGACAAGCATCAAGTGCCATCTTGTGGTGGTTGTAAGATCTATTTTGCAATAAGCCTCAGCCAAAATCACATGGGAAAGGAATTTGCCAAAAGAATCTGAACATTGCTTCCATCGCTGGCTGTACCATAAGGAGCAACCTGAACATCATGATAGACACATCTGCTCTCAATCCCCCCCCACACACACACACACACAAACACAAAACAACAGCTGTATGTCAAGGTTCCTCATTTCGTCACCATAACATCTGGTACAACTAATTCATATCTTAACATCATGATGTTCTTATAGACAGTTCTCTCCTCCTACTGATGAGGAGCACAGATTGGGGAAATGCAAAATGCAATAATGTCAGGGACACTGGGAAGATTCACTAAATATTCCAGAAGGAGAGAGGAGGACTAGGCACATAGCTATCATTTCGGGGGGGGGGGGGGAGAGAACCACATCTTTGCTGCAACATCTTGTTTGGTCCTGTGTCTGAATGAGGGAGCAGGATTGGGCCCAGGAAGCAGCAGCCAGAGAGGGGAAAAAATGGCCTTGAAGCATCTTCATGAACATAACCAGAAATGGTGAATAATCACACAAAGTGTCTTTCAGGAAATAGTTCTGTCCCACCAACATGGCAATTTTTCAACCTGAAAATCAAAACTTGAGGATATTCACTGCAGAACTAGCCCCAATGCTAAGTGAAAAGAAAGATTCTCAAGGGCGGTTCAACGTCAGTTCATGGCGCTTTATCGTGAAAAAAAAGATTGTGTGAATGCGCCCTAAGAAACTGCTGCACTGGAGAAAATGGATGAATAAAGTTTGCTCCTCAAAACTATTTTACTACTGTTGCAGTGGCATCATTAATCTTCTTTTGTTCTCTAACAGGAGGATTATAATCAGCTACGACCCCTCTCCTACCCTAACACGGACGTGTTTTTGATCTGCTTCTCTGTGGTCAACCCTGCCTCTTACCACAATGTCCAGGAGGAATGGGTGCCAGAACTGAAAGTCTGCATGCCACATGTGCCTTATGTCCTGATAGGAACACAGGTAAATGGCGGGAAAAAGAAGCCCATGAATGGCAAAAGAGTTTACCAAATACAGGCCACAATCGGATCTTTGATAACCAACCCTCCTGAAACCACTCCCTCTGTGAATATTGCAATTGTTGCATGGCAATCTCACATACCTATTGCATGATTACTCAGAACAGATTCACAGCCCAATCCTATCCTCTCCCCCCTCCCCGGTGCAGCTGTGCCAAAAATGGGCACATTGTATCCAGCGGGGGGGTGGATCTGGAGGCCCACCCCCATTACGCCCCCTCCCTGCCCAATTTCACACCCTCCTCACCCCTGTTCCTCCCTCCCTCGTCCCTTCCCGCCTCCCCTGCCACCTGCCTTGGTGGGTCACTTTGGGTCCGTTGATGCAGGCGGGAAGGCTCCCTCTAGCGCTCCGGCAGCGCACTACTTGGCACACTGCTGGAGCGTGCTTTACAGCCGTTCCGCTGGCAGTGAGACCCGATAGGATTGGACCATCAGACAACCATGTTATTCAGGTTATTATTGCATTCATTATTTGAAAGACCAACATGGCCATTGCATTATTACTCAGGGTGGATTTTGACAACCATGATAGTCACATGATTATCGTAGTTATCATATGATAGCCTGACGTAAAGCGCCTTACACTTGTTCCAGAGGCATAAGGCCCTAATAGGATTGGGCCGGAAAGAAAGCTTCAGTGTGATAAAACGATCACATGAGGCAGGGTCTCTTGCCTGCTGCTTTCTCTGCAGGGGAATGGCTCCGACAGTGAGGGGGCGGGGCCGCCTCCTGCTCGCTCGGTAAATGGGACTAGGATGAGCGAAACCTACGGCCCTGCCCCTACCGGAGCGACACCTTTGCACATGAATGTGTTAAGAGCTCATCTGAAGAGCTCATCTACCCACAATTATCACTGATTTGAGGACTACTGTACTGTGTTTTAAAGAAAAACACAAACATTCAAAAGAGTTGAAACCCAAGACTGCTGGATTTACAGCTGTTGCAAGCTGTGTCTTGGATAGCACCCTGACAGGTGACCAACATGAGATTCAGTACTTGGGAAAACTTCCTCTCCTGAATTCCTGCATGTCATACAACCTTTAAAAACACAGAAGCTTGGCTGTAAAAAAAAAAAAAAAAAGGTGGAAAACTAGCTGACCAATAACTCGTTATTGATTTCATCAGGTTTTGGAATAAGGATAGTGGAGGATATTCCACCACAAAGGAGATCCAAAAGACATGCAGGAAAGAAATCCAGTTACTCTGAACTAATACCAGGCCATATCTATAGGGCTTGATCTTCTAGCTTGGTCTTTCTGTGATCCAGGGGTAATGGAAGTCAGACACCTGCATCCAGATCTCCTTAGGACTCAGTTCAGAAGTTGGCAAAGGTTATTTACCGTATTGGTCTGAGTATAAGACTCACTTTTTTCTCCCAATTTAAGTTTTTAAACTAGGTTTGTGTCTTATAATCAGGTTGTTGCAATTTAATGCCAGTGATTTAATTATTTTTTTAAAAGCACCAAACTTTAAGGGTGCTTCTTATAATCAGGTGCGTCTTATACTCGGGACAATACGGTATTTCATGACTCACTAGTAGCCTCAAACATTTTGAAACTATAGATGGAGAAGAAGACTCCTGCTCAGAGAGGGATGTGTCGAGCATGATCAAGCCTTCGTGTTTTGTCTGCTCAATTCTAGATCGACCTTCGGGATGATCCCAAAACGTTGGCTCGCTTACTATACATGAAGGAGAAGCCCCTGACTTATGAACATGGCATCAAATTGGCTAAAGAGGTACTGTTGTTGTCTTCATAGAACCCAAGGGAATATTGAGACAGCAAGGGCACTGGGACAGGTTAGGATTGCGGAGAAAAACACCAGTTTTAAACTGGTGTTCTCTGCATTCGATTCATCATGTGCCGCAATAAATCATTCAACACCAATGTACACACAACTGGGGGATCTGAGGTTTCAAAAACACACACTATTTGAAGTAGTAATGCCACTGAAGTTCTCCAAGCTCATTTTGGAGGTGGGATCTGGTACCTTTATAGTGCCCACCTACAGGGACTTCTGCAGCCTGGATTTATATCTGTGTTGTAGATGAACTTGATCCCTGCAACTTTGCCTCCCATCCATCAGTCCAGTTCCCCTGCCTCCAAGCTTCTCTCATCCCTCCTAACCTTTCTTGTTGCTTTTGCTCCACTGGCATCTTTCTCCTCTTTCCCCCTCAATGCCTGGCATACTGTGATGACTATCAAATTTAGGGTGTGCAGGGAACTGTAATTTTCCCAGTGCTCCTTGAGTCTGGCAGGCAGTTATCACAGTGTGCTAGGAATCAGGGAGGTGCTCTACTCTCTACTGCTGCCAGTGCCATGAAAACTGTAAGTGGAGAGAGAGAGACTTGGAGGGGGGGGGAGCAGGCAGGCAGGTTGGCGAGTGAGTGGGCAAGGGAGAGGAGTGTTGGGACTTTGTGGGGGTTGTAGGGCTGATTCCAAAGTGAGGGGGGGAGAACAGTTCATCTTTTACTAGCAAAATTCCAAACACACACATTCTCTCTCTCTCTCTCTCTCTCTCTCTCTCTCTCTCTCTCTCTCTCTCTCTCTCTCTCTCTCTCTCTCTCTCTCTCTCTCTCTCTCTCTCCTTCCCCCCTTGGTGCAGAAAACACTAGTGTAACATTGGTTTTTTTCACACAGCAATTGTGTGTAATGTTGTAGGTGGGCAAATGTGTGTTGGTGGGCTGCAAATGTGTGTAGGTGGGCACTATAATGTTGCCTTCATGAAGGATCATTGTGATTCAATTATGTAACCCTCCTGGAGAGGACTCCAGAGAGTCCCTTGGACTGCTAGGAGATCAAATCAGTCAATCCTAAATGAAATCGACCCTGACTGTTCCCTGGAAGGACAGGTACTGAGGCTGAAGCTCAAATATTTTGGCCACCTAATGCGAAGAGAGGACTCTCTGGAGAAGACTCTGATGCTGGGAAAGATTGAAGGCAAAAGGAGAAGGGGAAGGCAAAGGATGAGATGGTTAGACAGCATCACCGATGCAACAAACATGAAAATAAGCGAACTCAGGAAGATAGTGGAGGACAGGAAGGCCTGGCGGGATATGGTTCATGGGATCACGAAGGGTTGGACACGACTTAACGACTGAACAACAACAACAAACAAGCCTTCTAAGAAAGTTAAAGTCTTCAGATGAAAGCTGGGCTTTAAAGGACGTTTAGGCAAACTCACGGACCATAGTTCTTTCCGTGCTTATTAGGCAAGGTAGCTGTGTGTTCATCCTTAGAGGCAATATACTTCTGACTACTATTTCTTGGGGTTGCAAACAATGGAGGAGGGTTGTTGGCCTCGCGCCCTGCCTGCAGGCTTCCTGGAAGCAGGATGCTGGGCTAGGTGGAGCTTTGGTCTGATCAGCATAGTAGCCCACCCTTCTTACGCTCTTAAATCACACCTGGACTTGTTTCCTGCCTGCTCGCCAAAGGCAAAATGCATTCAAACTAGTATCCACTGGATGTGAATGTCAAGAAAATATCCACTCATTGATTTCTGCCTGCTGTGCAGATGTTAAAGACCCTCTGACTATACATACATAGCAACCCTAGAATATTGTTCAGTGGATAGCCTGCTGGCCATAGAATTTTCTCAGCCTTGGCTGATTCCCCAATAAAACTGCCATCATACTTCTCAAACGCAATATCCAAGGCAAAAGGGAGGAACTCTGCTCAGGTGAAACATCCGTACGAGATTTCAAAAAAACAAGTTTAGCAAGATTTCTCTTGGGGATTTAACATATTTCTAGATCGCTGTGTTTCACCTGCAGAGAAATCCAGGGTAAATTTGGTAGACTCTACCCAAGTGGTGAAATATCAATAGGCATTTTGAGGGAAGTTAAGAGAATTGAGTGGGGGGGGGGCTACAGTCACGAAGAACCGTCCTGGAGAGGCGCAACGAGCACTGAGGCCGTGGGAGGAGCAGCTGCTTGTCCAGTCCCACTGGCTGGGCCTCTCCATCCTCTGTTCCGACTGCGTGCAAGAGGCATCCACGTAACAAATGTTCTCTAGCACTGGCCGCAAGCAACGGTCATCCATAAGAACATAAGAAGAGCCCTGCTGGATCAGGCCAAAAGCCCATCTAGTCCAGCTTCCTGTATCTCACAGTGGCCCCACCAGATGCCTCAGGGAGCACACAAGACAACAAGATAACCTGTTTTCCGGCCGTTGTCATTCCCTTGCACCTGGCACAGAGAAAACCCACTTCTAAAACTAGGAGGTTGCTTATGGCTTGTAACCTGTGATGGTCTTTTCCTCCATGAATCTATCCAAACCCCTTTTAAAGGCATCTAGGCACCAGCAGCAGCGAGCCACCTGCCATCGGAGCACCTTGGGCGATGGCGGCCTGTGTGATGCAATGGCAGATCGTGAGACCCGCCATCTTATCACGAAGATAGGATTGGGCCGTCAATCCAGCTCCCTGCTTCATTTGGCTTATGATGATCACACCCAGGGGATGTGCTGTGCTGTGGGATTATCAGTTTAGAGTTCATTACTGCACATGATTTTTCATCTAGCTAGAATTACATGTGCAGCCTGCTTCTGAATGCACGCACACATGCACACGCACACAAGCTGTCTTCCACCAAATCAAACTGCTGCTGCATCAACATCAGCACTGACTACCCTGCCAGCAGCTCTCCGGGGTTTCTGACTGGGGCCATTCCCAGCCCTGACTGCCAGGGATTAAACCTGAGACAGTCTGCATACAGACAGGGCACGTTCACAGGTTACAGGTTACAAGCCATAAGCAACCTCCTGGCTTTAGAAGTAGGTTTTCTCTGTGCCAGGTGCAAGGGAGCAGGAAACAGGTTATCTTGTTGGCTGTGTGCTCCCTGAGGCATCTGGTGGGGCCACTGTGAGATACAGGAAGCTGGACTAGATGGGCTTTTGGCCTGATCCAGCAGGGCTCTTCTGATGTTCTTACGTTCTCTGCCACTGAGCTAAGGCCCCTTCCTTCTGCACATGCATGCAAAAAGTGTCCTGCAAAAAGCATTCAGCACATTGGGGCGGGGGGTTAGTGCTATAAAGACCATCCCTGTTCACGCCTGGTTTTTGCCCCCCTTGTAGATTGGAGCCCAGTGCTATCTGGAGTGCTCCGCTTTGACTCAGAAAGGCCTGAAGACTGTCTTTGATGAAGCAATACTCACCATCTTCCACCCCAAGAAAAAGAAGAAGCATTGTGCTCACTGCTGCAGCTGCTGCACAGTCATATGATGCCACCGGCAAACTGAAGTGGAACTGCGCGGACATTGTGTCAAAGTATTCCCACCCTGCAGTTCAGACCTGCGCATAGGAAGGAGGGACATGACCAGGAAGGAGCCCTGTTGTGAAGAGGCTTCTGCGACTCCTCTGCCGACAACCTCTTCGCCTTTCCATGTCTTACTTGCTTTTCTAACCGCAACAGAGCCGTTTATACAGGCAACCAGGTCAACATTGCCATAACGTTGTCCACTGAGAAAGCCATCTGCCATTGGATAGCAGCAGCAACGAGAACTCTTCCTATGGTCAGGATCCATGCTGCAGTGATGCGATGGAAGGAAAAAGAATATCCAAAGACCGTGCAACAGAGCCAAGAGAAACTGGATTCATGACTTGTGGCCTTCAAGAAGAAATGAACTGATCTGTTTGTTTCAATATGAATATGCAATAATTACTGACCCCATAAACAGCCCACAGGCAGGTAGTTTAGGACCTGCCTAAAGTCCTCTCATCTGAATTTTAGGCTCTTTTGCAATCTTGGAGAAATGTAGACGACCTCACTACATTCTGCCTCTGAGGTTGCTTCCTGTTTTCAGAAGATGCTCTTTTAAAAAATGAGATGGAATCAAAGTGGCCTTTATGATACTTTTCTCTTTCTGAAGCATAACCCAATGAGAAGCCATCAGACTATTAGTATTTACTTTTAGACATGAGGAATTATTTTCGTTTTTACTAAATGAAATACCGAACCACCTAATTTTGTCTAGAGTTGGCGATGTTCAGCAGGATCTGTTTGTATGTTTCCTGTGCAAATTCCATTTTGGGGTGTATAGTTTCATGTTTTTAGAAAGTGTAGTCCAGAGAAAACCTCCAAGGTGCTCCTTGTACCCCTCAAAGTTCAAAAATCAGTTTGGGGTTTGAATGCAAGAGCTTCTCAAATGGAAAAAAAAAAAACCAGAGGAAATTAGTGCAGACCTGTACTAGTTCCAATTCCCTCTAGGAAATCCATTGCATAAATCACCAGAAGTTTCAAAAACAGCATGTGGGGGGTCCCAGGATCCTGACCCTCCACAGTGTCCCTCCTCTTGCCAACCCACTGGGGTTCCCCACCCACATGACTCTACAGAGTCCCACTAGCAGAAGTTGTAGAGCCCTGGAAGGTCACCCCTCTCTAAGGTGAGAACTGAGAAAAAGGGAGTTCGCCCCTAACACCTTTTGTGCCTCAGATCAGGCCTTGGAAGGGAGGGGGGAATGTAACATCCCAGTCCTCCTCTTCCCTAAGATGGATGCACTGGGCATCTGACCATCTAAGCTCTGGGCCAGAGCCCTTGGTTCTGCATCCTAGCTAGTTTGTCTCATAATAGGCAGTGAGGAAAGCTTTTAACCTGTCAGGAGATGAGCAGGTGTGCCTGCTCATCTCTTCCCCTTCCTTCTTGCACCTGTCTTGGCCATCCCCATTGTCTTCGCAACAGAGGCACCACTCAGGTATAACATTCTCCGGATGGCAGGGCTTGTGAGCACCACTTCCTGTCACAGTGGCTCCGTCGGTCTCCCATCTTCCCCATCATTTATAGGATGGAGCTTTACCGGTGTGGTAAACACCCTACTGCCAACAATACGGACACTACTGGTTGACGTGGTGAGGGAAGAGCCATTGGCCATGTCAGCAGCCAGCTGATCCTCAATGGTAGAGGCTGTGATGGTCATTCATGGCGCCATCCACGGCCAGTGTCGGCAGCGCAGCAGGTCCTGCAACGACAGGGGTTGTGGCCGCCAAGGAGCCACCAGTGCTGGTCACAGCATCACAGACTAGGGCGTCCTTGACCTGAGCTGCTTATCACATTTCAGTGCTGGTACCCAAACCACTATGTGCGGCGCTGGTGCAGCATAAATGGTTCTAGGACTTCCTGCCCTCTGGCTCCATCTGACCTGGCCAGATGTAAGCATGTCATGTGGAAGATGGCCTATGGCCATGATGGCGAACCTATGACATGCACGTCACTGGTGACACGCGGGGTCATTTTGGGTGACACGCCAGTGCCCCGACACACCTTACATTTTTGCAAACGTTTTACAGGCTTGTCTTGAACGTTTAGGGCAGAGATTTTGGCAGACCTCTTTCAAATTATTATCTAGTAAAACTCAGCAACAAAAAAAGTCACTAATTGATGTTAAATAAAATGCAATGTGTTCTGTAGTTGTTTTCAGTTCAGTTCAATTCAAAATTACTATTAAAAGTAGCAATAGTCAAAGTACTATTAAAAGTTATGGGGGGGGGGAGGGACAACACACCAGCAGAGTCAAGTTAGGCATTTTCAAAATTTTTGACACACCAAGCCCAAATGGTTCGCCATCACTGGCCTATGGGAAGAGACTCTGGAAATGTACAGTTGGTTTTCATACTTCTTCTGCTATCAAGCAACCAAAACCCACCCACTACAACCCAATGGCTTGATTTTGTTGTAGGTGCCTTTCTTACCAATGTTTTCTACCAATCGTATCATTTAAACCTAATTAATAAGAACCAACTTTTGTGCAAGTGTGTGTTGTTGTTGTTGTTGTTGTTGTTTTGCCAGACATCAGACTGCTTGTCTGTAATCTTCCATGGTCGTTATTAAAAGCTTGGGGGAGGCTGCTGAGGCCTGGACCATGAGAGCATTCATGCCTGTGTGGTGCCTTTGCAGACTTAGTGCTACAAGCAAGGTGCGGTGAGGGCCTGGTGTGAACCATATGCACAGGAGCCTTGCAGGATGAGAGCAACGGCTATCTTAGTCCTGTCTTCTGCTCCCCGTGATAGCCAACCAGGAAGCACACAAGCAGGGCATGCATAGCACCCTCCCTCCCCTCTGCTGCGTTCACTCCGAGGGAATTAACTATTCACTGTCCATTTAAGGGCAACCCAACCTCCCATTCGTCACATGACCTCCGAGAAACCCTGCAGCTGGCCTGTGTTAAAGGCTGTGCCAGGGAGCTGTAGCAACCCCAACAGACAATAGCTGCAGCACTTGGCGGGAATGGAATGTGTGTGTCCTAGGACTTGCCCTCAAACCCTCTATGCAGTATGCAGATGTCAGTCCATAGTAGATGTGACATGGTAAGGTGGAAACAATTCCTTGCATGTTTGAGAAACTCTCAGTGTTCAGATTGGAAAAATCCAGGCTGGAATCAAAATCATGTTGCCTATTGTCTTTTCCTGCACTACTAGTTGGTTACGTTTGTCCCATAAGGTCTCGGAAGGAGGACTTTCCCAACCCTGCTAGCCAAGTCCTGTTTCATATGCCAGTATGTGAACCTGGACAGCCTCCATACAAGCAGATGCCTGATCACTTAGCTCTGCCCCCGCACTGCATTCCGGCTTTAGCCTAAAGTCCCATTTTTGATTTAAAGGAGGTTTTCAAAGAATTAGGCCGTTCTGATTCTCGTCTTCTCCATCACTGTTCTGTCAAGGAGTAGGATGATGGGAGGGAGTGCCACCTTGCACTTCTCCAGCAGACTCATTATTTCATAACAAGCAGTCTAGAGTTTTACATTTCTCTTCATTCAGGAAAGGTGTAGAAGCAGCCGGCAGATGTACTCTTGCATTGCAGCTTCAGCTAAAATAGACTTGGCACAAATTTCAGCTTGGGTAGGAGACTCTCAAGTACATACTTCACTCACATATTGCAGATAATTGTGCTTAGGCATCTGTTCTTAGTTGGGCTATAACAATTAGGTTGCTTACCTGGGAATATTTATTTATTTATTTATTTATAGAATTTATACCCCGCCTTTCTCCCACAAGGGCAACCAAGGCGGCTTACAATAAAAACATTAAAATACATATATACGTTTAAAATCAAGAATTAAAACAATTAAAACAAACAGCCCCAGTGGGTCATCCACATTTACATCTGTCAAAGCTCCATTGATACCATGAGATTTCTGAGCAAACATTCATAGGATTGCACTATTAGTCAATTAACGGCCCAATCCTGCACAAAAAAAATGCCTGGGGAGCATGTGCTCTGCAGGTGCCGGGTGTCGTAAATGCACTGTAAAGCACGTTTTCGACACCCAGAGAGTAAGGGCCGCCGGCGCAGAGGCCGGCAGCCCTTACTCCGCCACACACACACTGGACACGTCACCCACTGGAGCACATAGGTCCTGCAGGGGCAGGGGAGGGTAGGCCAGGTGGCAAGGAAGGGCGGCCGTTGGACAGGCCGGGAGGGGGTGGGGATATCAGCGGCAAGTTCCACAAATATCCCGCGCCTGTTCCCAGCCTGGGCCGCCCTTATCCCGCCGCCCCAGATGTACATTGGCTCGAGATCCAACGTACATTCGAGGAGGCCTATTGGGGCCGGGCTGCCCTATACCCAGGGAAGGGGACGAATGTCCCCTTCACCCGAGGTGTTCCCGTGCCGTGCCGTGCCGACACAGCCTGGAAGGGCGTTAGATACTGCAGCCGGCCTTTTAGGCCAGCCGTGTATCATTATACAGAATCGGTCTGTAATTGGTTGGAACAATCAATGGAAATGGATTATTAAATTAATTGGACTGCTGATTTTTTTAGATTACTGTATCTTTTTAATACAAAATATGTACAAAAATGAGTGGCAGGCACTACCATAGAAGAGGCATTCCTCCTCCTCGGGAGGGAATGCCTTTTCTAAGATAATGTCTGCTGTGACACATCGGTGCATCATCTCAAAACACAGATGCCCTTCAGAATGATTGTCTTCTCCATGTGCAAATTTAAGCAAATTTAATTTATTCAGTTACTGAAACTCATACAATTAACCAATTAAAATGTCTTTAATGAGACTGCAGCTCTCGCTTATTGGCAACTGTGCTTCTTCCCGGAGCAGAGAAAAACATGGGGCAGGGCTGCCAGAAACCTTGAAAATGATCCACTTTCAGTTGCCTCCTAGACTGAACACCCCAGCACCTATTTGGATGAAATTGTTTGAAAAAGAAATAAAAGGTACAGTGAATTGAATGTTGCTCATTTAAGTCCAATCATGAATAAAAATTGCAACAAAGCAACCGTCTGAATCAGGCCCAAAATGAAGCAAATTGTTGAAACGAACCAGTGAAACAAATCAGACCACAAAATGAAGCAAAGCAGCAAAATTAAAAAAAATGAATAAATATTTTTGCGCATGCACGCACACACCAGTTTAGGGTCAAATTAAGAAGAAGGAGGGAGGCACATGCAAAGTCACCCACATGATCCTTACCTGGATCAGGGTGATCCTCAATCTGACGTTTCATGAAAATCAAGGACCATCTTTCCAGCCAGTTAGGTTTGCATTTATTTGACTATATTCAGAGTGTATGAATGAAACGTTATGCAGTTTTAAAGTTTGTATTTGTTTTATTTGATTTTCAACAAATATGAACAGAAAAATTTTGGTGACCTTTTTCCCCGTTTTTTCTTGTAACAAAGACCAATTGTTTCCCCAAAGTTAGAGCACACCTCTCTGTGCATATTTGACTACATCAGGCCAGTCCTCTTTCAACTAGTTACCAATTTGTTTCCAGGCTCAATCCAAATGGCCTGGGACCAGGTCTCTCCAGAGCCCGCCCGCACTGTCTCCTTTACAATCCTGCTCCAGAACGTCTTCAGGTTTCTTTCCCCACCGTCAGAGAGACATCTGCATGCAAAAACTGTTCTGGTTTGGAAAAGCTTTCAAGGACTTGTTGCTTCTGCAATGACTGTTTGAGTCAGCTGCTGTTTAAAGCAACTTTTTTTTTTAAATAGATGTGTTCACTTTCTGCAAGTTGCTGTGGGAGCCTCGTCAGCTAAAGAGTGGGGTAAAAATGCTTAAGAGAAAGAAATGAAATGAAATGGCCCTGACTAGGACGTGCCTGCCTTCAAGTCTTGCGGAACATTTTGAACGTGCACGGATGTAACAGCAAAATCAAGTATTGATGAGAGAAAACGAGCTATCAAGGGTAGATTGAATTAGGCACCGTAATGAGTGCTGCAGCCTGGCAAGAACTTCCACGGTGAGTGTTGTTTGACATTAACCTGATCTCTTGTAATCAGAGTGATTCATATTCTACTGCAGTTGTTGCTTACGCAGCAATCATAAATGTCTACAGGAGAGGCACGCTGCATAAGGAACTACAAGCAGACTTCCGAATAGTTCAACCGAGCTGTGTCTTCTGGCTGGAAAAAGGAGTCCCTCATCCAGCTCGTTAAAGAACAAGAGTATCTTTAATTAAGCTGAGCAAATGCTTTTGTTTTGATTACTTTGTGCTTTACAACTGGAGCAGGTCTGAGCGACACATCTACCCCCCCCACACACACACACACACACACGTGACACACTAACAGTGCAATCCTAACCAATTTTCCAGCGCCGATGTAGCCGTGCCAACAGGGCGCACACTACATTTTGCAGTGCAGGGCCAGTAATGGAGGCCTCTTCAAGGTGAGGGAACATTTGTTCCCTTACCTCGGGGCTGCATTGAGGCTGCAATGGCGCTGGAAAGTTGGGTAGGATTGCGGTATGAATATCATATGACCAGCAATGCTTCCCAGTCAGTCCAGAAGAAGGAGGCAAAGCTGCAGATACAATGATAGTACCACTGGCGTCGCTCCCATGAAGCGATGGGAGCGGGCCGCCTCGGGGCGATGCGCGCACAGGGGTGATGCGCGCATCCCGCACGCACCCCGCACGCACTCCCGCGTGCCACCTCTGTGGAGCGCATCGCCCTCCGGACGCTCCAACGGAGCGTCCGATCTGGCCGGCGCTCCAGGGCCTTCTGAACGAAGGCCCACTGTGTCAATACGCAACCTTTTTCGGGTTTTGCGCATGCGCAGACCGTTTTGAGGGCAAGAGGGCAGGCCCTTGCCCTCAAAACGGTCTCTGCGCATGCGCGAAAACCGGAAAAGGTTGCGTATTGACGCAGTGGGCCTTCGTTCAGAAGGCCCTGGAGCGCCGGCCAGATCGGACGCTCTGAGGCAGGCTCCCGGGCCGGCCTCGGAGCGTCCAGAGGGCGACGCGAAGGGGCGGGGGGGCACCCGGGGGGGCCCCCAAAGGGCATCACTGGGGCGACGCGCGCACCCCCGCCTTGGGGTGTCGCGCGTCCTAGTGACGCCAGTGGATAGTACTGTCCTTAAGCCACAATCTGGCTAACGTTTATCGTGTGCAAGTCCCATTGAAAACAAGGGAAGAAGTTAGTCAAATGCTTCTAAAATAATTTTCGGAACAGCTGTAGATGCAGGACGACCAAGGATTGCTAACCAGTTATAGATCTATTGCATCCATGTCTGTCCCAATTTCCCCCACTCTGAAACTGTTTTGCCTGTAATGCACTCTGGCTACACTTGGTCCACTGTGCATCAGTTTTGAAATCATTACCTAAGGAAGGAGACTCTGGGGTGAACAAGTGCCCCAATCATATCTGCATGATACGCCGGCGGATTTTGCAGTCCATCAGCATATTGCACAGGGCTACTGACCGAGATCCTTGAAATTGTAGCTTCCGGGGAATGGACCTTGGTTGCAAACCACGTTTGCAGGGCCGTCCCTGCAAGAACAGACACCTTCAGTTCCTCAAACACAACTTGGTTGAACAAACCACAGAGCGCCACTCTCCTAGCTTAGGACTCCTTGTTCCTTCCTCTTCCAGGTCTTACTTCCTCTTGGTGAGAGCTTCTTTCCTTGCGCTTCCTAGAACAGGACCAAGAGGGATCTTGTCCCACCAAGCCAATTTCAGCAGCCCACCTGCTGCGCATTGCAGCCTGCCAGGCACTCAATCACACCTCCGTTTTTGCAGAGGCTCACAAATCCTGGTTGTGTGCAGGTCACGAGTGGCCTATGCCTGACCTCCACCCTGTAATGAACCTTGATTGCTAGCAGAGCGCTTATTAATTGCCGGAATAAGAACCGAATTCTGGATGGAAGCCGGCAGCACGGTGCAGGCGAGGAGACGGCTGGGACGCTTCTCGGGAAAGCAGCTATTAATAGCCAGAGCATAAGTGTCGGTTTTCAGCAATTCGCTGACAAATTTAACTAACGGGGGAAATAAAACCTTCCAACAAAAAGCTTATTGAGGATGAGAATCCTTATTAGTTACATAATGTCCACCTGGCAGGCGGCAGGGCGGGAAAGGAGATCCTTTACAAGCCCATCAGGAGCTCTGTTCGAAAGCAGCGGATTGGAAAAGGGAGTTTCATGGTCCTCGTTTTGAACATTCCAACGAGAGTTCAAAGCAGGGCCAGCAGCCCATCCATAGGCGAGATGGAAGATCTGTCCCAGATGTTGACCTTTAAGGACATGATCCAACGATTCTCTCCTAGCCTGATGTGAGCAGGAAGGTTTAGGGAAAGGACTGGGGTGGCTGGAACGTGACACATGGCTGTGTATGGAAGGGGGGGGGGGTGATAGCTCAGCGAGGTCCAAGAAGGAAGGAGGAAAGGAGTTCTATTAAAATTGAAGAATAGGGTTTTTTTATTAAAAAAATGCACGTATTTAAAACATTTCTATCTTCCTTTCTATGGGGACTTCAAGACAGCCAACTACTCAGTTTAAAATAATAAAGATGCTTTTGTGTTAGTAGAACAACACAGGGGCGGCGCAACCTGGAACACTGCCTGATGCCGTCTTGGGTCCACCACCACCTTCGGGCTACACGCGCGCACACACAAAACCCCAAACACTTATTGTGCTCCTCTCACACTGCTGTCAAACCCAGAAGTGCGGGACTTCCAGGTGTGACGGCAGCAGCAGCGCGCAAGGGTGGAGCAGCACGGTACGGTAGGGAAGGATCTGCTTCTCCCGTGTGAGTAAGTGGGAAGCAGATTGTTGCGGCTTGCACTGCAAGCAGGTTGGAGGGAGGCGGTGGTGGCAGACTAGGGGTGAAAGACACCCCAAACTCACCACCCCTCACAACCCTGCATCAGGGTCCTCCCGTTCCTGGAGGGAACTTCACAGATGTGCTACTCTGGATGCCACCCAGAAGCAACAAAGAGGCTTGTGGCGCCTTAAGGACGTACACATTTACTCCAGCATTATGTGCTCCCCCACTTCCCCAAGCAATGAACCATTCAATGGGAAGCAATATCTGGGTTTGGGCTTCCTTTGGAAGAGAGCACCAGGCAGCCTTTCCTGGACCACATATCGGTTCTCCAGGTGACTCCGGGCAGCCTGCTCACCCAATCCCTAAGCCCTCAGGACCAGTGGCTGTGATAGCACGCAACACACTGTTAAGCCAGAGCTACATTACACGTGTCGCGGAGCTTCTGACCTGATTTTTGAAGCAAGCGGAGCCGCTGCGACCTCCGCACGGCCGGCGCGTACCTCAAGCTGGAATCCTACTTTTCAGGGGGCGTGCGCGCAGAGCTAGGGGGCGGTTCGCGGAGCTACTGCAGCCTACCAATCGTAGGAGAGTGGCTGCATGCCAATCAGTACTACCTCCAATCACCTTCTTAAGAAGGCGGGACAACAGGAGGGACAACAGGCAAGAAGACACTCCCCCGCTCCAAGCGCGGAGGCAGAGGCGGCGGCAGAGCCTCTGCCTGTAGTGTAGCTCAGCCTTTAGGGGTGGGTGGGAAGCGCCATAAGGGGTCCAGTGCAGGGCGTTTCCCCAGCGCCCCAGCAACTTGATGCCAGCAGTTTACATAAAACTGTCACAGGCTGTACCTCTTGCCTTCCATAACATCCCATAGCAGGGGCAGCACAACCTGGAACACTGTCGGATGCCATCTTGGGTCTGCATCTTGTGCGCTACCAAAACAACAACACCACCAAAGCCTTACCATGTTCCTTGCACACTGTTGTCAAACCTGGAAGTCCCACACTTCCAGGTTTGACAACAGCACGCAAGGAACACAATACGGAAGGAAATGATCTGCTTCTCGCTCGAGTGAGCGGGAAGATCATTGCAGCTTGCATCGGTGGCATATTGGACAGTGGCAGGCTCAGGGTGAAAGGCTGCTGCCCCCTCGGACCCCTCACAGTCTGCCCCTGATGCAACCTGCATCAACTGGCCTCATGGATGGGCAGGCAATGCCCCCCCCCCAGCCCTTTAGCCCCACTGTCTTTCTTGCTTTCTATTGTATTTTATGCTACAATAAATGTGTGCTTTTTAAAGACAGCTGCCCCTCTGGGAACAAGAGGAAATGGAGAAGGGGTAGGGACAGTATTATAGAGTGGTTATTCCCTGCCATGTTGGTGTACAGAAGAGTCTGGCTCAGTCAGGAGAGCTGCCGTCTTGTACACCTGAAGACCGGTGAACTTGACAAGTTCGAGACATGCCGCCAACAAAAAGCTGCGAAAGCCTCCAGGAGGAGAGACAAGAGCTCCCAGCTGCGTTGGTAGAGTGTGGGAGGCACCAGCCAGCAGAAAAAAAGCCAGGATGCAAAAGGATACCACCTGGAATGTAGCCGTTCATAAAAGATTGGACATTTATCTATTGTAAAACCTCCCATTAGGGGAGTTAGGAAAGCCTGCCCATGTACACCGCCTTGGATTAATGTCAGAGGAGAAATCCAATGACCAAGAAAGGCGGTATATAAATACTGTATATTATTTATTTATTTATTTATTATTACAGCTTTTTTTTTGTAAAGTGGCCTTTGAAATATGATCCCGATGATATAGGCAGGTCCAGTTCTGTGTCTAGGTGGAACTTTCCAGCCACGGTGGATCCTGTTGTTACTTCACTGGCAAGCAAGGAAGAAGTACGACAAATTGCTCTTTTGCCATGAGTTCATTTTTTATTGGGAACACCAATGAACCTGCAGGTCGGATGCCTTTTACACTCATTGAAACAGGCTGTGAACAGCTGAGAGCAATTAAAAGCCTTTTAGCGGACAATTGCCAGTGACTCCTTGTGAGCCGTTTTCGTCCTAGTCGCAGTAGTGCGGTTTGCACAAGTACGCCAGCAAATCAGCAGGATTTAATAAATAATGCAGTGAAAAGTTTAAAAGGCAACTAAAAGAAAAAAGACCGTTAAGATCTAGTTAGCTTTTTAATTGATCCCAAGAGCACGGGAAAACATTCTGTTAGGTAGCCACAGCGGTTTTCAGTTCATTAGCAGAATTTGAGGGTATGTTTTTGCTCCCACATTATCATTATTAATCATAATATGACAGTGCTTATAATTGCCTGGAACAAAAGGTGCAGGATCATTTCGGCAGGAAACTGTTTCCACTGTGCTCTGCTGCTGCCAACAGGGCATTGGGGGGTGGGGAGCAAGTGGCTGGACAGGTGAGGTCAAGGAACGGAGGATGTGATTTGGGGCGTAGAAAAACTCCAAAGGAACGGGTAAAGGAGCGAGAAGAGTCTTGGAGAAAGAGAGGAGGACCAAGAGAGAGATGGGCACTGGTGTCGCTGCAGGGGGGCGGAGCTCTAAGTTCCTCCGCGGTCCGACCCTCCGTTACACTGGTGCATGAAACGGCCCCGCCCCCTCGCCTTCGGAGCCATTCAAGGCGGTGAAAGCCAGTGTATGGGAGCAAAGGGGTGAATGCATTTGGGAGTCAGGAGAGGTTTTAGTTTGGCCAAGCACACAGGGCCGGCCCAAGCGGAGACAAACACCTGACACACAGCGCCCAAATTTCCACCATCATTTTAAATAAACTTTTTTTTGCATGCACTATTTTTTTGCATGCACTATTGCATGCATGCACCCACTCTCGTTCACTCTCAGGAAGCAAGAAGAGGATCCGAGTTCAAGACAAGGCAACTGGGCAGGGCAGGCGAGGAGGTGGGCAGAGCAGGGTGTGAGAACCCCCCACCAATTTGCTGCCTCCCCAGCCGTTTCACCTGGCCTGATGTGTGGGCCGGCCCTAAAAGCATGTGGTCTACAAATGAGCCCATGCTCCCCCCTTTAAAGCTGAGCTACAGGGACTTTTGGTCTGATCCAGCAAAGCATTTCTTCTTATGGCTTTTTCCTCTTCCCCAGAGGAAACTCTTGTGTGTTCCTTCCCTAGAGCAAGGAACCATAGCCCAGTGCTTATGGTGGTACTGTTATTCCTAGACCAGGGCTTACATCTGATTTTGCAGTTCAGCTGGGGGGATCATTATAAAGGATTGGGGGAGCAGATGCTGGGGAGAATCAGCAGGCGAAGAAGGGTTACATATCCCTGGCCCTCCCACTAACTCTCCCCGGCAAATGACACCCTGGCCCCATGTTAGTGTTACAATGGAACCCTGCGTTGCCCTCCTAACTTGTAGTTCCACAGCAGTTCTCAGACATGTGAAGAATCCGCTGGATATCATCAGGAGTGTGTATATGCTGCAGTTCTGCTGGTGCACAAAAAAAGACACTGAATTCAAGTTCCTGAGAATCTCAGCTCTCACTTTTTAAAAACAAACTTTCTAGTCCTTATGATTATGATGCTATGCTTAAAAGGTATGTGAGATATACCTACTAAAGTCTCAGGAGCCAGAAAGTTGACTATAAAAAGATGCCCAGTGGTTAGCAGAAAACATTGTCTTTGCCCCTCTCCATGATGAACAAAACCGGAACAGGTGATACAGACAGTAAGAAAATGGACAATAAATTATGCAAACTAAAAGGTTCTGCAAACGTGGTTTGTTTGCAGAATATGGATTTTCCTGGGGTAGAATGAATTCTTTTTAGCCCTAGATATCATGCTCGAAGCCAATCTCATATTGATTATGCCATTATGTCCATGCTCTCAGTTTGTGTCTTTGAAGGTAAACTATAGTATAAGGATTGATAACATTCATACAATTTTGAAATGTATGCCTTTGCCAAGCAGACCTTTAAAACAGCAGGTTGCTAGTAGGCATTCACAGCCGATTTGTAAATAAAGGTCAGGGACAGAGAAATCTCAGAGCCAGGCTGCTACACTCTGCCCTGACGTGCATCACCATCACCGCTCCAGCCCTAGTGCAGTTTATACCCTGGCAGAATTTTGCTGAAAGCACCTTAGGAGGTCGTGCAGCGGCCGTTGGAGAATTCAGATAGTCTCACATTCGGTGGTTGAGGTGAGACAGACGCTGCAGTCACACCGGATGGCCTTGGGGTAGGTGTAGAAAGGACTGACATTGGTGGCGCAGTTCGGCAGCTTCACCGTTACCAACTTGGTCTCGTTGTACGTGCAGACTCGATGGTGCGCTTCAATATAAGGGGGATCCAGCACTGGTTTCTGTCCATGTACGATGGAGGAAAAAAAAGATCGGTATTGGCATTTGGCTGGAAAGAGTGGATGGAGAGAAACATTTCCTCCCCCATCACAACACCGGAACCTGAGAACACCCTATGAAATTGGTGGTGGGCCATAACTCAGTGGTAGAGCCACGCAACTGGACCCAGGGTCAGTCCCCCTACATCTTCAGGAGGTAGCAGGTGATATGAAAGGTCTCTGCCCTGGAGACTCACCGCTAGTCAGAGCAGAATCATAGAGACTTAGTCGGAAGAGACTTTGGCGGCAGTGGCGTCGCTATGCTGGCCCCGTGATGTCACCACCGGAAGTGACGTCACTGCCACCGCCGCTACAGCTCCCTTCGGAGACGCAGGGCAGGAGGGTGGGCCAAACCTATCGCCTTCTCCGCCTCCCGCTGTTCCCGCCGCCAAAACAGCGCAGCTGTCGCCGCCGCCGCCCCGCCACTTTGTCACACATACCACCACCCCGCTTGTCACCCGGGGGGCCCCGCCAACACTTCTGTTTGGAGGTCATCTAGTCCAACCCACCCCTACTGAGTGCAGGCAACTACTACAGCATCCCTGACAGCTGGCCATTCAGCCTCTTCTTGAGCCCCCTAAGCATGAGAGGGGGCCCACTGCTGCACAAGGCAGACCGTTCCAATGCCAGCTAGGAAATTCTTCTCGTCCAGCCTAAATCTACTTCCCTTCCCAGTAGTTTCAAAAACACACAATACTGGGCGAGGTAGACCAATGACCTGACTCAGTATAAGACAGTTTTCGCATCATGACAACTTTGTATGTCTAGCAGAAAATAAAGTATTCCTGCTCACAACGGGTGGTTAACTTAGAATTCAGTGCTACCAAGATGCGTTGATGATCACTGGCTGAGGAGGTTTTTAAAAAGGATTAGAGACAATTCATGGAAGAGGAAAGGTCTGTGGGGGGACTATTATTAACCACGTTAGCTGAATGAAATAATACAGAAGTGGTCCATTTTGGAATTCCAGATTCTAGAGACAAAGGACAAGGCTGTGTCTTGTAAGCTTCCCAGAGGCATCTAGCTGGTTCTTGTGGGGAACAGAATAAGAACATAACATAAGAAGAGCCTTGCTAGATCAGGCCAAAGGCCCATCTAGTCCAGCTTCCTGTATCTCACAGTAGCCCCACCAGATGCCTCAGGGACCACACAGACAACAAGATAACCTGTTTCCCGTTGTCACTCCCTTGCACCTGGCACAGAGAAAACCTACTTCTAAATCCAGGAGGTTGCTTATGGCTTGTAACCTGTGATGGCCTTTTCCATCATGAATCTATCCAAACCCCTTTTAAAGGCATCTAAGCCAGGTGCCATCATCACATCCTGTGTGGCAAGGAGTTCCACAGATGAACTACATGCTGGGTGAAGAAATATTTTCTTTTGTCCATTTTAACTCTCCCTCCACTCAATTTTAGTGCATGTCCCCTGGTTCTGTTGTTGTGCGAGAGGGAGAAGAATTTCCCTCTATCCACTCTCTCCATCCCATGCATAATTTTAGATGTCTCAATCATGTCCCCCCTCAGGCGCCTTTTTTCTAGAAAAATCCAAAACAAGCCATCTTATCTCCGAACATTAGGGGGGCAAGTCAAAAATTAAGCATGTTTTCGATATGATGATGATGATGATGATGATGATGATGATGATGTAAAATTCTACCAGCTTGGTTTCCCAAGCGTGTGAAGGCAATTCTACGATGACTCCTAGTGTAATCGTAGATGAAAAGGAGGCTAAAATTAGAGCCTCCCTTGCTGGGCTCAATGTGTGTGGACTTGCTGGCCCGTTCGGTCACACCCACCCACAGACACCTTCCACACAATTAACACAATTCTGAGGCAACCCAAATTAGAAACAGACATATTATTGGGATATGGAAGAAAATGTATCATATGTGAATCAGGGGCTCTATTTTAATCTCCAAGGAATTTGCTGTCAATGGAATAATAAAGGACAGTTTCCCCTTAAGTGTTTTAAGCTGTAAGAGGCTTTTGAAATTATATAATGAGAGCATTACGTAAACACTTTAGAAATATTTTGCCACACAACCCTGGGGCTTCTTCTATGAATTCAATTGGGGGGGGGGGACCTGCAGTGTGGCATTTTAAGACAACCGATTCTTGTTAGAAATGGAGCCTTACTTCAGATGCACAGTAAGAGAGCCAATGAAGTCATCCATTTGTGGTCCAGAGCAGGTCGCTGCAACCCTCAGCAAAAGTGTCACAAGCCTGGTCTGTGTTTGGGCCAGTTCACCCTCAACAACTGCCCAGCAAGTCATGCATAATCATTCTTAGCATTGGTATAACGCAGGGGTTCTCAACCTGTGGTACGGGGTACCCCTAGGGGTACGAGGACCTCTTGCTGAGGGTACGTCAAGCCCTGCCCCTTATCTGCCCCATCAGCAGCTAATTAAGTGTTAATTAACATGGATTCTAAGTTTTAATTATTTTCGGAGCCCTTCTGTCTCTGATTTTGGTTTTGGGCTTATTTTTGTACTTGAAAATGTACTTTGGTGGGGTGGGGGAGGGAGGAGCTGATTTTGGGAAGTGTGACTTGGAGAAAAAAGAGATCCTTGCATATGTGTGTGTGTGTGTGCGCGCACACACACACACACACACACACAGTTAAATAAGACATTTTTCACAGTTAAATAAGACATTTTTTAAAATTGTTTTAGTACTTCTTATTTAACGATTAATTACCTAATTAATTAATTGATTAATCCAGTTAATTAGCAGGGGGTACTTCAGAAAATTGGGCTGTGATAGGGGGTACCCGGGCCTCCAAAGGTTGAGAACCCCTGGTATAATGCTTTCACATGTATTATCTTGCTGTGATCCTTACAACAACCCAGTTAGATAACCATTATTATCCCCATACTGCAGGTAGGGAAAACTGAGGCGGAGAGGCAGTGGCTTGCCTAAGGCCATCTAGTGAGCTCATGGCAGAGGTGAGATCTGAATCAAAGAAGTCCTGATCCACTGCTTAGCCACTAAGCTACGCTAGTGCTCTCACACACGTCATGAGCAAACATAAGACCACAGCTGCCTGAACATGCTGAACTAGTACACCCAAGACCACTCTCTTTCCCCCTCAAAACCCAACCAATTAAGAATTTTTATTTGATTATTCACTTGCTCGCTAACTGATAACCTGCCCCCAATCCTAACGAGAGAGAAAACAACCTGCCGATGCAGCCTCACCAACAGGGACTGTGTTGCATCCTTTCGAGGGGGTCAGTCATGGAGGTCTCCTCCAGGTAAAGGAACATTTGTTCCCTTACCTGGGGATAAGCCTCCATTAGCCCAATGGGGCACCTTGGATCTGCGTCAGCTACTTTGCTGGCACAGGTCCAAGGAGATTAAGGGAGAGGGAACAGGGGAGAAAACGGGATGAGGATAGCAGCGCAGGTCACTGGCGCCAGTATCCACCCCATTCCACCCCTGTTCTGTCCCTCTCCCCTCCCAGACACTCCTCCTCCATTCCTCCTCCTGTTCCACCCACTCCCCACCCCTGCCGCTGGCTTACCTGCCCTGCCAGAGGTAGCGGCTGTGGGAGTGGATCTCCCGTGTTGCTGCCATTCGCGGTGGTGCTCCCAAAATTACTGCACAGCATGCTGCCAAAAGCCATTTTACGACAGCAGAACAGTGTTCTGCTGTCAAAAAAGGCTGCATTGCCCTACTTAGAATCGAGCTGTAAACATTTATACATGTGCATATTGTCCATTATAGGCAATACTGTGTACATGCTGAAATTCCATGGGGATGCAGAAGAACACAGAATATTCATAAGATCGGGAACAGAATTCAATTTCCTGAGAATCTCAGCTTTTGTTGGGCGGGGAGGGGAAAACCCCAGTTTCTAAATCGAGAAGGCATGTGAAGGCATAAGGCTTAAGGGTGCACAGCGATGATACCTGTGGAAATCTGAGAAGCCAGAGAGGTGACTGAATATGTTTTTCAGTGGTTGGGGACCAAGGCTTCAGAATCCGTGCCCCTCCCATGACTAGCAAAACTAGAAAAAATATGCAAAATAAGAAAATGTCTGTGGATTTGTGGGTGTTATTATCCCCATACTGCAGGTAGGGAAAACTGAGGCGGAGAGGCAATGTGGGTGTACACTGGCCACAAAATTCAGCTTTTCCTGGCCTGGAATTTGGATTGCCTAGGTTTGATTTTACTTTTTTCTTTTAGCAGGGGGCACATACAGTCCTGTGTTTTTGTTTTTGTTTTGTTTTTTTGTTTTAATATATTCCAGAAAGTGTTTGGGTCCTTTTATCCTCTAGTACCTGGGGAAGAGGATAACACTTTGCCAGCTTGACAACCCCATGAGCTACATATGCTGCATCCGATGTGATCGTACAAATATTAACTAGATGTCCTCAGGACGCTCATTAGCAGGACATGAAGGCAATAACCTCCCTCAGAATTGCCCTTCTCCAGCAACTGCTATTCAGAGGCATAGTGCATCTGGCCCTGGAGGTTCCATTTTGTTATCATGACTCTCTTCCTCCATGCCCACTCCCCTTTTAAAGCTTTTTAGGCTAGGAAAGTAACAAATTTCAGAAGCTAACGATGGACTGTGAGCAAGGCATTTCTTTTCTCTGTCCTGAACCTGCAGTCACTCAATTCATTCGTCCCAGCATTGCAATATGAAAGAGGGAGAAAACCTTCTCTCTGTCTGTCTGCTTTCTCTACCCCAGGTGTACTTCTACAACTTTCTAGCATACCATCCATCCCCTTCGTCGTCCTCACCTCCCACGTCTCACAACGCCCCCAGCAGGCATCTGTGGTGATACGCATCCCCTTGCAACCAGGTTTCTTGGCCAGGAAGGTAAATTCCCGCACGGCACAGCCAATGAACGTCCGCAGGTTGATGCTGGGAGGCTTGAGGGCGCTGATGCAGCTGAGCAGGAACAAGAGAGGCAGGGAGCCCAGGACCACACGCTGGAGCTTCATGCTGGGGAGGAAGCAGCCAAGGCAGAGACGGTCAAAGCAGCTTGAGCAAGGCTTGTTTTGCAGAGCCAGGACGCAGAGGTTTGCTCTCGGGGTGTTTTTGCCACCCCCATTGCCCAGATCTTGGGTCCTTCACAGGCCACACAATGAATGCCCCCAAGAACGGTGTGGGGTTTCAGCAAGCGACTCTGCCTCTAACTGACGCACACACACACACACACACACACTGGACTGCCTGCACAGGCCCTGCGTACGCCCTGCACCTAAGCAAAGACTGGTGCGCTAGCCAATGTACATAGGCTGGGGGTGGATCCTGCTACCACAATCCTGTTCCCCATGCACACAGTTACACACACAGGCAGGGTGAAACAGCTGCTTCAAGCGGGGGCCTGAGGGAGGTGGCCCCCCACCCCTGCCTGCCACCATGCCCAGCCCTCATCTGATTGCTGTCCCATCCACAGCTTACGACCTGCTCCAGCTCTGGAAGGAGAGCGACTGGGGAGGAAATTGCTGCCTCCGTCCCAGTCCTGCCTTCTGGCACCACGCCAGGTGCAGAGGATCCTGAGAGCCTCCGGGTCTCTGCACCCAGCCAGTTTGGAAGAAGCCCCAGGCAGAGGAGGAAAGACGGTGGTGTTGGCAGAGACAGAAGAGGATCGCCATTGCTGCCCCCACCCCACCTCACTACTCCACTGCTGCCCGGTGCTTCCTCAAAGCAAGCCAGGCATGGAGGATCTTGGGAATGATCATGATGAGTCCTCTTCCACCGCCAGCCTCCTTCCCACCTGGCCAGATTGGAAGAAGCCCCAGGCAGCCGTGGAGGAGGGAGGCAGAGGCAGGGATGGGAGGGATGCCTCACGATATGCATGCAGAAAGGAGGGAGAAGACCTTGGGCACGACTGCACCACTGGTCCAGCTTCAGCGGGCCTGTTCATGGGAATAGACTGGCCCGTGTTTTTCTATGAAACACTGAATTCTAACCCCCTGACCCCACCCCAGGGGATGGAAAAAACGTTTGCCACTGATATTTGCTCTCCTCATTTGCCTGGTAAAGGGCAGGGGAGAGGACTGCATGCATCTCCTCTGTCTTGCAGTGGGTATGAATTGGCAGGGGAAATGGTGCTGCGGGAATACGGCAGATGCAATGTGCCCCGGCCACTGAGTTTCTCCTTTCCCCCTTCGTTGAGTCCTGGGATTTTCAGAGACTCCTGGTGCTGCTGTCAGTCTGGTGGCGTATTCAGGGCTCACTGCAGAAAGAGTTCATTGAAGGCACCTTTCCTCTGGGATGTTGCTGTGGTACACAGATTAGCAGCCCAATCCTATCTAAATCCCTGCGCAGTGATGCAGCGGCCCTGGTACAGCCACTGCTGTATCTTGCAGGGGAGTTTCAGCTGCTGGAGGTTTCCTCTGGGTAAGAGCACATTTGTCCCCTTGCCCTGGGGTAAGCCCCTGCAGCCGCTATGGGTCAACTCGGACCTGCGCCAGCTCAATTGCTGGTGCCAGGGAAGGCAAATCAGGCCTGGGAAGGGAGTCGGGATTTGGCATGTGCCGCCACCAATCCTGCCCCCTCCTGTGCCTGATCTGCCCTCTTCCCCCTCCCTGTCACCACACCGTTCCACCCACCCCCTCCCCCGTTCCACCCCCTGCACAGGCTTACCTACTCCAATGGGTCTTTGTGGGCCTGCCAGGGGACCCGCTGTGCATGGCAGCAGAGGCTTAGTTGTGATTGCCATAAAGCAGCCTCCACCAACACAACACTAGTTACACCAGTGGAGGAGAGGATTGGGCCGTTGGAAAGCAGTATGGTGAACGTCAGCCCTGTGTTATTTTTCCTCTTGCGTTCCAAACCTCTCCCAAATCAAATCATTGTTTTCAATAAAGTTCGATGCATGCTTTTATAGTGGAGCTGAGCCAACACTGCGTGGTGTTTTTGCAAACAGTTTGGGCAGTGCTAAAAGCTTTTTTTTTTTAAGTTGCCCTTTTGAGACACTCCTTGCAAAAATAACATTGACTACTGGTAATTCATTTCAATGGGCCTTTCACTGACATCAGGTAGCCAAGACTACTGGTGGACACATTTGTCTACTACTACTACCAAGACTACTAAGGGCACACTTGTCCCCTTGCCCTGGGGTAAGCCCCTGCAGCCGCTATGGCTATGGGTCAACTCAGACCTGTGCCTGATTTACTGGAATCCAGTGATGTAGTATCATGGTATGTATCATCCTGTACACTACAGGCTCCCTCATTGGGTGAGATCATCCATGTGACACATTCAGAAAGAAAAAAACAACACCCAAGGGGAAAAAATCCTACTGAGTGACGCTGCAGCCACCACAGGAAGCAATGGAGCAAAACAGGCCTGGGAAAGGGTGAAGATTTGCACAAACTGAATGTTCTGAGGTGGAAAATGTCCTACTCCACTCAAAACGTTTGTTTCAGCCTGAAAATTTGGTGCATCCCATTATTTTATAGCCCTTTCAGTCTTGCATTTCAAAAGGGCTTCCAGTGCAAGGTGATGCAAGTATATCTTACTGCAATGATTTGGGTCATATCTATATATTCTTTAGGGGAAGGATGCCATGACAGTAAACACGGTATTAAACTAATATCGATTTATAATATAGTCTATATTATAAATCGATATTAGTTTAATACAATGTTTACTGTCATGGCATCCTTCCCCTAAGAATTCTGGGAATGGTAGATGATGATTTTTTCAGAGGTTAATAGTGCCTGTCGCACAACTACAATTCCCAGGAAATTCCCTAGGAAGAAGGAATGGTTGTTAAATTAGTTTTAAGACTGTAGTGTGAAAGAGGTTTTAGAGAACTCTGAGGCTTTTCTGGAAAACCCACTGGGTTTTGCCTAATGCAGAAGTCTGACAGAACCCCCAAAGTAGAGATTGGCGAGAATCCTGTTTGAGGAATTGGGGAGCTGATGAAAGAATGATTGACCCGTCCTCAAATTGGCTCAGTCAATGTTCTGACTTATTTTGGTGGGTAGGGCATTAGATCATTTCCAGATCATTTTATTTTGAGGCAAAATAAAGTCAGTCACCCATCCCTGCTTTCTGATCATTTAATACAAATATCCCGACACTGGAGGCAAAACCTCCTTTCAGTTTTTTAGCTATTTATTTTTGGTTACATCTACTTTAACCATATCTCCAGTGAACTCAAGGAGATGTCCAGAGTTCTCCCTGCACACCAATTGTATCTTCACAACAACCCTGTGAGGTAGGTTAGGGTAGGTTGAGACACAGTGACTGGCCAATCTCATCCACAGCTCCTTGTCTGGGTGGGGATTGGGAACTGGTTCTGCCCACACCTTGTCCAACACTCTGAAGCCCGCGCTACATTGTCCACGGCTGCGTCGCGGCTGCGTTCCATGTGCGTCTGGTGTCAAACAAAGGCTCTGATTGGCCGGACGTAGCGCGGACGCAGCAAAGGTCGAGCGGGGCTAGACTTTCGCTGCGTCCGTGCTACGTCCGGCCAATCAGAGCCTGCTGTTTGACCTGGGGGCGGGACACCAGACGCACACGGAACGCAGCCGCGACACAGCCGCGGACAATGTAGCTCAGGCTTTAATCACCACATCACACTCCCAGTGTACCTAGTAGAATAGCTAGAAGGGGGTGGCGAGGTAAGTGCTGTATGGCGCTACATGGCAGTGCAAATTGGCCCCTCCCACTCACCATTAGAGCCATTCCAGCAGCAAAGACTAATTTCGCTGCCAGAATGTCACCAGTGGCAAATGCAGCACTTACCACGCCGCCGCCCCTCTAGCTACGCTACTGAATGTACCCCAACCCATCCATTAAACGGATAGGGTAACAACTTAGAGGCATTAACTTTCCATGACAATTATTTTAATTTGGATCGAGACAAGATGGAAGTGATGTTAGTAAGAACAACTTCAGTATGGGGAAGGTGAATTTACCTGTTGGTGGGTTGGTTTTGATCATCTTTCAGCCACCTGAAAGACCCTGTGACATCATCACCATGTTAAATCTGTTGCCCAGGTGAGGTCTAAACTCAGATCCAAATCTGGAAACAGAGCCAGTTTCCCATTAAAAAAAGACCTACTGTAACATTGTAATGAATATTTTTGCAACGGTCAGCTGTCTTGTTCTCAGTCGCCTCCTGCTTGAATCAAAATTAACTGAAGCAGTGATTTGTGTGCAGCAAAAAGACAGCAAAATCTCTTACCTAGCTTGGCAGAGATACCTTTTCCCCCACTGCAGTTCCAAGTTGAGACAGTTGTTTGCAGGAGTCTAGACGACTTGCACAGGCTGCAGCCTCTGTCAGGGGTTTGCTCTTGATGGGTTTGCTGCTTCCCAGCTGCTACTAGGCTGCTTAATTGCTCAAATTTATAGAAAAGGCCGTGTCAGTCAAATCACAGGGGAGGCAGATCCTTACATGAAAGAGCAGCGGCATCAAAGGCTCCGTGGATGGAAAGCAAGCCTCTCTTTTCCAGTGTTTATTAACTTCAGGGGTATTGTTTCTCCCAGCAGCATCACCATGCTGGAACAAAAGGGGCATCTTGGTGGGGCTGCAGGATTCTCCTAAGGAAAGAATGAGCAGGCCAGGCCCCTCCTTCCTCGCATTTCAAGCCCTTGCAAACAGAATTGTGCGAAGCAGCCCGTCTCTCGGGGATCCTCACCCCAGGAAAGGAAGAGATGAACCAACAGTACAAAAAGAGAGAGTCCACAAACAGAAAACCCAAGTTACATTGGACTCTCCCCTAGCCCTTTTTTCTGTAGCATTATTTTTGGGGAGGTGGGAAGGCTGTACAACAAATACTCCAAGGGGCAAATATGAATCTTACATAACTAGCAGTTAAAAGAATTCCCCCAGCCCAGATTGGATTCCTACAGCGTGGGTTTTTTATCCACCTTTCTCCCAGAAGGAAGTGTACAAGAATAACTTTCCTCATCATCAGCCTTCCTTCTAGAACTCTTTGAGAGAGTCAACAGGCCTGTAGATAGAGATGATACAGCTGACTTTGTGTACTTTGAAAAAGTCCCTAACCAAAGGCTCTTGAGTAAACTTAGAAGGCCTGGAATGAGAGGACAGATCCTTTTATGGATTGGTAACTGATTAAAGAACGGGAAGCAGAGAGGAGGCGTAAATGGGCAATTTTCACAGTGGTGGAACAGAATCAGTAGCATAGGAACGGGGGCAGGGGGCCGGGTGCAGGGGGCAACAAGCAGGGAGGTTGCAATTGCTTCCGCGCTGCCACTGAAATTCGGTGGCGGCGCGGCACAAAAGCACCCTCAGCGGTTTTTCAGCCGCTTTTAGGCCATTTGTGGCGGGAGGATGGGCCCAGTCACCCTCCCGTGCTGCAAATGGCCTAAAAGCGGCCGAAAAACAGCCGGGGGTGCTTTCGCACTGCGCCGCCACCGAATTTCAGCGGCGGTGCAGCGAAAATGGTGTCACGGGCCCGGGGGCAGGGCTTACGACATCACGTGGGAGTGTCAAGGCCGCGGCCCCCATCACGTGGGGGGTGTCACATCCACTGGGCCCCCACACCTGGGGGTGTAGCTCCACCGCTGGACAAAAAAAATGAGATTCCTCCCCCCCCCCCCGGATCTGTTTTGGGACTGCTGCTTTTTAACTTATTCATAAATTATCTGGAGTTAATTGTAAACAACAAGATGGCCAACTTTGCAGACGTCAAACTATCCAGGGTAGTAAAAAAACAACACAGATTGTGCAATGCTCCAAATGAAAATTTCCAAACTGGGTGGATGGGCAACCAAATGGGAAATGAGTTCAGTGTTAATTAATAAATGTAAAGTGATGCACATTGGGGCAAAAAATTCTCAACTCACATGTACACTGATGGGATCTGAGATGTCGGTGACGAACTAGGGAAGAGACCTTGGGGTCACGGTGCACAGCTCCTTGAAAATACTGAGCCCACTAGTATGCTGCAGCTGTGAAGGAGACAAAGTTCAGGCCAGAAGTCATTAGCAAATGGATCAAGACTCAGACTGCTCATATTGTAATGCCCAGCTTAGACAAATCTATGGTGCAGCCACATTTGGAATACTGTGTACAGTTTTGGTTGCCACAACCCAAGAAGGATATTGTAGAGCTGGGAAAGGTGCAAAGGAGGACAACCCAAATGATCAGAGGGCTGCAGCACCTTCCTCACAAGGAGAGGCTATAATGTTTGGCACTTGTTAGCTCAGAAAAACAGTGATGGGGGGGGGGTGACTGAGACCTATAAACTCACGCATGGTGCCGAGAGAATGGATAGAGTAGAGAAGCGTTTCTCCCTCTCTCACAATACTACAACAGGGGACATTTTCTGTTTGACGGGAGATTTAGGATGGACAAAAGAAGGGATTTCTTCACCCAGAGAGTAAATCGTCGGAGGCATTCCTTGTCACGATGTGGAGATGGCCACTAGCTTGTTCGGCATTCAAGGGGGGATTGGACAAATTCATAGAGGGCAAGGTCTGTCGATGACTGCTAATCATGATGCCCCCCCCCAATCCAGCAGCAGCAGTCTGCCTCTGGATACCTGTTGCAGGGGAGCAACAGCAGGAGAGAAATTTGCCTTTGCCTCCTGCTCGTGGGCTTCCCAGAGGCAGCTGGTGCGGGCCACAGAGGGAACCAGAATGCTGGACTAGATGGTCCTTGTTCTGCCCCAGCAGGGCTGTGCTTATGTTCTTCTGTAACATAAATGCAACCAAATGGTCTCTCAAGTGGGCAGGTGTCCATGAAGGCTGGTCAACTGACCCGGGCCAAGATATATCATTGCCAGCTCCTTCTCCTGGTTCCTGAATTTTCTCCTTTGCACTGTCACTGTTACGGCAGTGTTATGAGCTATCAAGTATCTCCTGCTCCTATCTCCTGCTCCTATCTACTCACAGCTGCTTCTGCTGTTTTGTGCTGCCTGCTGGGGGTGCGGGGTGGGGGGCATGTCAAGGGCATGCCCTGTGTTTATTCGCCAGCCCCTGAAACGGGCTTAGATTTCAGACCCAAGATTTGGGCTCAGATATTTTTTTTTCAAAATTTGGAAAACAGCATGGCTTATTCCATGCCAAATCTTACCCTGGTTCAGACCCTGTTGCACCTCAATGATGCCACTGAGCGTTGGCGTCACTGCAGGGGAGGCAGAGCTCTAAGTTCCACCGCGGTCAGAATGAATGGCTCCAAACTGCAGGGGGCGGGGCGCGCTTCGTGCTCCCGTGTAACGGAGGGTCTGACCGCGGTGGAACTTAGAGCTCCGCCCCCCCTGCAGTGACGCCAGTGCCACTGAGGCCTGCATGTCGTTGGGAACAGGATGCCAACCCATCTCTCTCTCACCCCCCATGAACCTTCATTTTTCCCACTGCTCCCCTATTCACAGTCCAGGCAGTGTCCCAAGCATCAGCGAATAGAGGGGAACCTCCCTAACTTCATTCAATGTATTTGAGATCACCAATTAATCTAAGTGGGGATGCAGGACAGAGGAAGGGTCAACGGGGTTTGCAGGTGTGGCGAGAGGACTGAATCACACTTGATCCAGAGAACAACTTTCAGTGCTGTAACTCTAGCCTCATATTTGAGCGGAGCATTACGAGCCACATTCACATTTCTGAGACATTTCAGCACCAGTACTATAAGTAACCCTGCAAAGCATCACACAATGTTGTTTGGTCTAGCCAAGAGGATCAACAACATTTCAGAGTCGCATTTGCAGCTTCATCTCTCCACCTTCTCCTGCTCTGAATTGCTTCTCTACCACAGGCAGGAGAAGCATCACCATAAACCTGAAAAGGAGCAGAAGGAACTGGTGACTTTGCACCTGGGAAAGAGAGATTCCCAAGTACCCCTGAGGACAGTGGTGTAGGAACACCGCCCCCCCTTGCGACACTGACATCACTCACCCCGCCCCCGAGTGACATCATTCGGAGCCAAACTTCCCTCAGGGGCCGGGCGGGAGGGGCACACCACAAACATGCCTCGGAAACAGCAGGAGATTTCTGCAGGCTCCTCCGAGCCGTTCCACTGCCTTTCCCGCCTGGATCACCGCCACCGTGTTCTCTCCTGCCGCCATTTTGACACCCCCCACCACCACTGGTATGATGCCCCCCACCTGCTGCCCAGGGGCAATCCTCCCCCCACCCCATCCCTTCCTACCTCTTTGCCTGAGGACAGAAAAGCCTCTGGCTGTGCAACATTAAGGGCCTTGGCGACATCAGTAGCCCAGGTTGCCATTTTACAGCTTGGCATGTTCAAACATGGATGAGCCAGGATGGTGTGGTGGTTTGGGAGTCGGACTTAGACCTGGAAGATCCAGGTTCAAATCCCCGCTCAGCCACAAAGCTTCCTGGGTGACCTTGGGCTAGTCACTATCTCTCAGCCCCACCTACCTCACAGGGTTGTTGGGAGGACAAAAAGGAGGGGAGGAAATATGTACACCACTCTGAGCTCCTTGGAGGAAGGGCGGTATAAAAATGTGAAAAATAAAAAAATAAAATAAAAATAAACATGCAAATATGGAAGTGGGCAGCAGCGCGGGGGGGGGGGGGGGAGAACATCTGATGGAGAAAAATCTCCACTCCCCCTCTCATCCCAAGGGAGAGTCTCTCATGATCAGAAATGCAGGAGACAAAACAGGGTGAAGCAGCACTTTGTTTTTCCTGTACAATCAATCAAGCATCTTCTGCCATGCCCTGCAGGTAGATATAGTTCAAAAAAGGGACAGGTAAGAATTGTCGAGAGATGGAAGGAAGGGGGAAAGTCCCAGCTTTCTATCAATTTATGTAAACTGTCTGTGTGTGGGGGGGGGGAATCACCCCTCTTGCCACACACATACACACATTCAGTTGGTTCTTATTCCCTTTTTTAATGCTGCTGTATACAAACGTTACCATGGCAACTGCTACAGTGATTGGCAGTGGTGTTACCTGTGAGGCCTGACACATTGCTTCACCATAAACTCATCCCCAGCATTCTTTCCAGGTTCTTCCGATCTTCTTTTGCCGACCTCCAAGGTAGGCAACCCACAGCGCTGGGGCAGCTCCTTTGGTGAACTGGTGCACACATTGGACATGCAAGAAAGGCACAGCTGTTGCCCGACTTCAAGCAAAACGTGAATGCTAAGAGGCCTTCTGCCACTTTGTCCGAGGTTTCTCGGTTCCCCTCCCATGTCAGTTTGTTCACACACAAGAGGTCCTGCACATGGAACGCCAGATCAGGGCACGTTTATTTCTGTCTCCAAACCAAAATCCAATCTTATTCCTAGGTAGAATGAGAGTGCAGGAAAAGTCTACCTTCCTGAAAGGGGAGATGCAGAATGTGGGAGGAGGAAGAGGCAAGAGGCAGGTTTCTCCTGGTGAAAATAATCTTCTAACACACGTACACAGAGAAGCTGCACAAACTCTAGAAATGTGTAAGAACATAAGAACATAAGAAGAGCCCTGCTGGATCAGGCCAAAAGCCCATCTAGTCCAGCTTCCTGTGTCACACAGTGGCCCCGCCAGATGCCTCAAGGAGCACACAAGACAACAAGATACCTGTGTCCAGTCGCCACTCCCTTGCACCTGGCACAGAGAAAACCTACTTCTAAAACCAGGAGGTTGCTTATGGCTTGTAACCTGTGATGGTCTTTTCCTCCATGAATCTGTCCAAACCCCTTTTAAAGGCATCTAGGCCAGATGCCATCACCATATCCTGTGGCAAGGAGTTCCACAGATGAATTACACGCTGGGTAAAGAAATATTTTCTTTTGTCCATTCTAACTCTCCCTCCACTCAATTTTAGTGCATGTCCCCTGGTTCTGTTGTTGTGCGAGAGGGAGAAGAATTTTCCTCTATCCACTCTCTCCATCCCATGCATAATTTTATAATTCTCAATCATGTCCCCCCTCAGGCGCCTTTTTTCTAGGCTGAAAAGCCCCAGACGCTGTAACCTTTCCTCATAAGGGAGGTGCTCCAGCCCACGAATCATTCTGGTCGCTCTTTTCTGCACCTTTTCCAATTCAACTATATCCTTTTTGAGGTGTGGTGACCAGAACTGGACACAATACTCCAAATGTGGCCTTACCATCGATTTGTACAAAGGTACATAGATTTTTAGCCAGGAGATAAAAATGGAAGAGTTACAAAGACTAAACCGTGCAGCCAATTTGGCTGCACCTAGGGGAAGGGGGGGGGGGTGAAGAGGACAGTTAGAAAAGGGCTTTGCAGTCCAGTACACCTCTTTGTATCTACTGTGACAGTTTCATTGGCGGAGTGTAGCAATACAGAAACTAAGGAGTCGAGATGCTATGGACTCCTGACTATGGAACAAGTCCATCGATGGCAAAAGAGCAACAAAGCATTCACGAGACATTCACAAAGCATTCACCACAGGCACAAGGCAGAGCCTGACTGGTTTTAGGCAGAAGTGTTGCTACCATAGGGCGGCTGGTGCGGTCCACCCTAGGAAGCAGGCTACAGGGAGTGTTTGCCAGGCAGTTGCCAGGCACCTCTTCGTGTTCTTTAGAAGTAGGTTTTCTCTGTGCCAGGTGCAGGGGAGTGACAGCAGGAAACAGGTTTTCTTAGATGGGCCTTTGGCCTGATCCAGCAGGGTTCTTCTTATGTTCTTATGTTCTCAGTGGCTTCGCTCCAATCAGAGTAAAGGCTCTGTAAACACGAAGAGGTGCACATGGCGGCTGCCCCTTAGTCTTTCAGCGAGCCAATCAGCTGGCCGAAAGACTAAGGGGGCAGCCACTGTCGTGCACCTCGCTGGAAGTAATCAGTGGTGATGTCACTGTCTGGGTCTTCCGGCGCTGGGGGGGGGGGAGGCTCGATCAGGATTCACCACCCCAAGCAGCCCAAGAGCTTGCTATGCCCCTGGCTTTAGGAGAGGGAAGCAAGACAAAGGAGCTGAGGGTGCTCTCCCAGGGGCAGTTTCAGAAAGAGGATATTGCTGGACACTCTGCAGTTTGTCCGGTTCAGGGGGGGCACAGGGAGGGAGGAAAAAGAAGTGGAGCAGAAAGAGGGGCACAGCATCTGGTTACTGGGGTGGCACAGATTCCTGGGTCGCCAAATGGGATGGGAGTCTGTAACGCAACACAAGTGGGGAATCCTCAACACACCAGAGTTCAGTGGGCAGAGAATGCACAATAGGGGAGGCACTGGCCAGACTCTCATATGGTTTTCTTGCCACAGCCCAACGTGCCATTTTTTTAGTTTAGACCCAATCTTGCCTGATCGTGTATCTCGATAGACAATCCGCTCAGGTGCTGGGTTGGGGAATCCCTTTGCAGGTGAGAAAAGTAGTGAATTGAGGAGACTGAGAATGGGGCAAAATCTCAGAGCAGAGATTTTCAACCAGTGTGCCACGGCACAGTGGTGCGCCACAAATGGTCCGCAGGTGTGCCATGAGAGTTTGGGGGAGGGTCATTTATTAGTAGGGCCATTGAGGAATGTGAGCTCCCCACTAGCAGCATGGTGTGCCTTGTCAATTGTCAAAAACGGATGGTGTGCCTTGACAATTTTAGCACCTTGTCAGTGTGTCATAAGATGGAAACGGTTGAAAATCGCTGCCTTAGATGGAAGGCTTGATTGCACTGGCGTCACTACAGGGGGGGCGGAGCTCTAAGTTCTTCCATGACCAGAGCCTCCGTTACACGGAGGAACGAAGCGCCCCACCCCCATGCCTTCCGACCCATTCAAAGCAGTGAAAACAACGCGCAGGAGACTCCCTGCGCGTTGTTTTCACTGCTTTGAATGGGTCGGAAGGCGCGGGGGTGGGGCGCTTCGTTCTTCCGTGTAACGGAGGCTCCGGTCACGGAAGAACTTACAGCTCCGCCCCCCCTGTAGTGACGCCAGTGCTTGATTGTTGTGCAAGAGGCTGGGCACCAGATGAACATATGATCTGCCTTTTCGCATTTGAATGGGAAACAATCTGAAGTCAGAAGTGCCAAAGTCCTGCAAGGCAGATAGGATGGTTTTAAACAAGGTGTGGTTGCGTGGACATTTCCAGGAGGCTTCTCCATGTAAACAGCAGTGGAGGGGGGGGGGGGACTGGCCAGGAGAAAAACTGTCCCTTTGAATTTGGCTTCAGATTTAAGACCCTTTTACTTTGGTAAGAGGACCTCACTCTGGTCTGGGTACTGTGACTGCCTGGCACTTATCCTAGATCAGGGGTTCTCAACCAGTGGTACTAGTACCACCAGTGGTACGTTGGCCGACTGTTGGTGGTACTTGGACCACCAGAACCCTGCTCTGATGCTGCGCTTTCAGCAGCGCATCTTCACTCTCGAGTGGCTCCTGCCTTTGACTGAGCCTCTCGGGAATGCTGAGAAGGGCCCTCCCACCTGCCTAGAGTCTCCTACCTGCGTTTTCTAGCCTACGAAAACCTGAAAACCTGAAAACTAACTGGTGATGATGTCATCGCCAGTCATTTCCGGTGGTACGCAGCAAGAGAGTGGTGCCGGAGGTGGTACTTGGCCAAGAAGGGGTTGAGAACCCCTGTCCTAGATCAGAGACCCATGTCAAGTCACCCCCAAAATAGTTGGGGGTGACCTCATAACAGCTGGAAATTCTGTCTGTGATCTATGATGTTCTAACTGTGAGAGACCATTCACCAATGCCAGATATCACCCGATGTTGCAGTTGTACTTATCACGATGAACGGTGCGTGTAAACCAGCCTTTGAAGTTTGGCCAATGAATTTGTGAACTGACTCCACTGAAAAACATGATGATATGTAGTGAATCCTCCTCCTCCCCATCCCTGCTTCAGTTTAGAATTGGGTTCAGCAAACCCCAAATTGGAAAATAGTCCGGTAATTCCAAACTCAACTGAGACTGTGCTGTGTTCCCAACAGCATCAACCAGAGTGCAATAGGGTCTGAATCCCTCCCCTCATCTCCCTAGGTAGTCCAAACGCCAAAACTATCCATGTTTTCTATTCACTCCATCACTAATGCACACCCCACAATCTCTAGTAGTCATGCATACCTAGAGCAGAACTGTCTTAGTTCTCCAGATACTAGGGGTGGAACTGAAGCAGTGCTATTCAGATTGACGGTCGTCTTCAACCTTTTTAGATCTCGAAGCTACTCACGAAACAAACAGCAACCACAACAAGCCAAAAGTTAAACAAAAACTAACAGAGGAACATAAAGAAAAAAGTTGTTCCACATCTCTAATAGCTTGGTCATCGTTGGATCTGCTTTGGAATAAGCCAGGAGAGATTCAGACAGAGCATCTGGAAATTTACCGTCAACCTAACTGGGACCATCTTGTCATATAAATGCAGGTACAGAGAAGCATCTGCCCATATTGTATTGTTCAAGAAACTCCATTGCTCTCATTCTTTTCTTCTTATAAAAGTTTGTGGAAAGGGCTTAGGCTTCTATGACAACGTAATGGACAACACCACGAATCCCATAATCCCTTCATTTTGGCTCAGAGGTTGAAGATGAAGCCTGACAACCACAGAGGTTCAATCTTGCGCCATTGTCAGGTTAACTTCCCTATTGTTTCTGACCAGCATGTTGGAAAAGAAAGGAACACCTTGTCCCAACATGCATCTCTAGCCATTTTTTTCCAAATATTTTATTTTCAAGATCGCCTTGGTGATAAACAAAGTTTGAAGTCAAATGAAACTGGAAGAGGGGCCCCTTGGAAACCAAGTTACTATTGGTATGTTCCAAAATCAAGTTGCAAGAAGTCAGGACTGTTCCATTCACCAAAATGAAAGTAAGGAATCACTCATGGAACCCCAAACACAAGAAGCATTCAGAATGTCACCAATGCTTTATCATCATCATCATTCTTTATATCCCATTTTTACTTTCACAAGAGTGTTAGCAACATGTGAGACTCCACCAAGGAATATTAAGAAGACATCCAGCTTTGATTCTGCTACAATGCTCAAGGTGCAGCCAGGGATGAAAAAAAAGGGATGGATACCACCTGGCTCCAAAACGAGTGCTGACTGTAAGGTTGTGGGGGGGGGGAGGGTCACACGCACTCATGCAAAGCATCCTGAACAGGCTCCTTAAGCTGGGAGAAGCAGACCTGCAGAATGACATTTTTCATGCAGCCCTTGTTTGAAACTCTGGAGAGCCACTGCCAGTTTGCACAGACAATACTGGCAGGTCATGTGGTGTCTTCGGTGTCTTCTTTGTCTGGTTTCCCCAAGAACAAAAGGTCCTAGCTAGCCCACCTGCTGAGACTGGCCTGCATCAATCAATTGAGCATCCAAGGCTACCTGACCAGGTCAGAGAGAGTCATGCGACAGCCAATAGGATGGGGCAATGGCATAGTCAGACCGAGCTTCTTCAGGTCAAGCCCAGGGGTGCTTGGGTGTGCTTCTGCTTGGCTCCCTCAGAGAAAGAGTGTGTGTGTGTGTGTGTGTGTGTGTGTGTGTGTGTGTGTGTGTGTGTGTGTGTGTGTGTGTGTGTGTGTGTGGTTAAATGTGCAGCCGACTCCCTGGGAACCAAAGGTGTAATGGACGATTCAAGCTAGAGTAAGTACAGTTAGGGAACAATGGCATTTAGACACGTTAGGACATTATTTTGCCTTGAAGTGTCTCTGTAATCATCTGCTTGTCTTTTGGCTAAGATCCACACTCGGGTACTTTCAATTACCCAGGACATTTTCCAAGTCTGCTTATTTCATTCTTTCCTCTTTGCAGTGACCCTCCTCACCCCCTATATTTTTTAATAAACTCTTTGTGGGCTGTGGAGGCCAGCGGCAACTCAGGTGAGGCCCTGGAGAGATGCTGTGGCCAGCGGTCAGCTCCTGGCGCACTTGGCAACCACATCGCTGCTGAGGAGATCAGAGAGATGCTGCCGGCCACTCCGTGTGGACAGTGATCTCTCTGAACAGGGGCTGGGTGGCTGGTATTTGCCCATAAAAGGGGGCTGAGAATGGGGAGGGAATGTGGAGAGAGGTCAGAGATGGGAGGATAAGAGAAGACAGACCAAAGTGGAGAAAGGTTGAAACTGAGGAGGGTCAAGTCAGAAGGAAAAAATGGAAGGAGAGAAGAGACAACTAAGTGAGGAAGAAACAGGCAAATGAGAAGGTGGAAGCCAGTGGAAAAGTGCAGGGGAGAAGAAAGGAAAAGCACTTTAAGGGAAGGGAAGGAGCCCAGCCAAAAGGGGGGGGAGAGAGAGAGAGAGAGAGAGAGAGAGAGAGAGAGAGAGAGAGAGAGAGAGAGAGAGAGAGAGAGAGAGAGAGAAACCCTAATACAGCCTCAATGACTCAACCCACTGAGGAGGCAAAGTGGTATCCCACCTGGCCAGTCGGGCAGCATGCCCCACCAGGATACAGCCAGGCTTCCTTGCACCAGCCTCCTACAGGCGACCAACCCTGCTGATGTGGACAGAGGGTTGAGAGGGGTTTGGCAAATCAGCTGGGCCCCATTTACCCAGAAGAAATTGGGCACAGCTGGAGTGAAGAAACTACCAGACCTCAGGCAGACTGGCCTTGGTTACGCTGTCCAGACATTGCGTCTCTGTTTGTCCTCCTTCAGCAAACCCTACAAGCAACTAACACTCCCCATGTTCTAGCCTTGACTTTCCCATTGGTGTCATTTCCTGGCCCCCTGGAAGTAGAGCTGCTGCCCTGAAAAGAGGCTAAGAAGGCAGAGAGCTATGCACTTTTCCTACATTTAACTCTTCTTCACCTGAACATGTTGGGGTAAACGCACAGCGCAATCCTGCACAAAAAACTTCCGGCGCTCCGCCACCGGAAGCCGTTGCGAATGTGCTGTAAAGCACATTCACGATGACTCGGGAGTAAGGGCGGCCGGCCACCACCGGGACATCCCCACAGCCACCAGAGGCAGGTAAGAGATCCCCCGGCGGGTGCGGGGGCAGTCTGGGTGGCGAGGGAAGGGGTCCATTGGTCGAGCTGGCCCGGGAGGGGGTGGGGATGGCGGCCGCCATATCCCCGTCTCCGTTGGGGCCGGTGTGGCCGTTACATGGCCTCCTCTTATTTCCGCCAGCTATTTAGCTGGCGGAAATCCTTTCCTGGTTTACACCGGGGAAAGGGGACGAGTAGACCTCCAGGCTGCTCCAGAGTGGCCCAGAATAGGGATAGGATCCAGCACCATAGGATCCAGCACCGGATAGTTAGTTAGGATTGGGCTATCATTCAGAGCCTTCCCTGAAGCCTCCTTGGCCTTGGCTACATACATGTTGTTGGAGGAATGTTTTGGAGGAATTCATCCTGTAACTGGGAGGGAGGTTTTGATTAATGACTCAGAGTTTATTATTGTTTATTTGCTGTTTTTTATTATTATTGTTCTGGTTTTTCTGCTATCTTCATAATTTTATTTTGTATTTTTTTTAATTTGGTCTTGTTTTGTTTTTATGTTGTATTTGACATGTGGCGATTTTATTCTTGCGAGCCACCATGAGCTTTTTTTCCCCACTGGAAAGGCAGAATATAAATTCCCTAAATAAAACACATAAAGATATGTGATTCTAGAGATGCTGATGACATGTGTCCATAATATTCAGTGGGGCTCGCTTGCTCCCAGGGAAGTATGCACAGTCTGCAACTGGAAAATATTGCCTTCATCCTCACCATGAAATTAACTTTCCAAACCATCTGTGGGCTGGCTGAAGAATTATCCCTCAAAGTTGTGTGTGTGCGGCAACAAATAAATAGGTGGAGGGAGAGGACTTAACAAATGTAAGAGCGTCTCTTTGTATGAAGGTTACCTCATCATTCCATATCTCTCTCTCTCTCTCTCTCTCACACACACACACACACACACACACACACACACAAGTTTTCCAAGCATGATGCAACTGACTTTGGATCTTATTTTAGTCACGAATTCAGATCTGATCAAAAGAGAATACATAAATGCCTTTCCAGTGGCTTTACTTATGAACTTCTGTTTTCCTTGGTAATTAAGCCAAACAGATACATTTTGCCATCCACTCATAATCGCAACTCGAATGCTGTTCCATTAACCAAGGAGCTACTTTTGCATTTTTCATGGCCAAATGTCTGGGGCTGAAAAGGGACCTCACAAAATCTTCCTGCAGACACAAGCAGTTGTTAGACGACAATCATATGGCAATCTGGCATGTTAAGTACCACAGCCAGCTGTGTATCTCAGTAGCGTAGTCAGAGGGGGGGGTGGCGCGGTAAGAGCTGCGCAGCTTTATATGGAGGTGCAAAGTGACCCCTCCCACTCACCATCGGACCCAGTTCGGCAGCAAAGGCAGTGTTGCCTTCGCAATGAGACTGGCTCTGACAGCAAGTGGGAGGGACCATTTTGCACCTCCGCATAACGCCATGCAGCACTTACCGCACCGCTCCCCACTCTGGCTATATGCTACTGGTGTATCCAGCCCGTTTTAACCAGGGCTGAGTGTAAAGGCTGATCTACACGACAGCGTCGCGGCTCCGCCGTCGCCTCTGCCTGGCGCCTCCGCGCTGGAAGCGGGGGGAGTGTCTTCAAGCCTGTTACCCCTCATGTTGTCCCGCCTTCCTAAGAAAGCGCAGTTGTGATTGGTTAAACTCTTCCCCCCCCTCTCTGTGATTGGTAGGCTGCAGCAGCTCCGCGAGCCACCTCCAAGCTCTGCCGTACGCCCGCTAAAAAATAGAGCACTTGACTTGGAGTACGCGGCAGTGGGGCGGAGGTCCTGCGGCTCCGCCGGATTACAAAAACGCTCCGAGACGCTGTCGTGTAGATCAGCCTTAAGTCATGATTCCAGAGAAGTGCTGAAATAAAAGGGAAAAGGGTACTGGATGCAAAATTCACCTGGGAATCTTGGTTCTCTCTTTTTTTTATATTTCTAGTCCTTATGATGTGACAATGCGCTTGGAAGTGCCAAATGCCAGTTGAAATCGAACAAGTGGCTGTACAAGATTTCCTGTGCTTGGAGTTCAATGCTTTACATTGCCCCGCCCTATAACTAACAAAACCAGAACAAATTATTCAAACCAGCAAACATTGCAGAATAAATTATGCAAAATAAAACACGCAAGCCTGCTCAATTTGCATAGTTCAGAATTCTGCGGCCTCCAAGTAGAGCTGCCAAAATTTGAGGGCAGCTATCTTATCTAGGCTTACCAGATCTCCAACAGGGACAGAGTGCTAGACCTTTAGGAGAAGGAATGTGGGCAGGTGTAGCTTGTTAAACCTTAGAGCAGGGTTCCTCAACCTTTGGGGGTCGGCATACCCCCTGGGCGGGCCCCCAAAGGTTGGCATACCCCCTGACCCCCCAAGCCCCACATACCCCCACGTACCCCCTCTGCAAAAGTGCAACCCCCAAAAGGAAAAAAAAGCCCTTTTTTCGGCCTGTGGCACAGCCGAGCGGGTCCTCCGGCTCGTGCCGCAAGCTGGAGGGAAAGGCTACTACCCTGCCGAATTATACAGTTGGGAATTACCTACCAGCTCCTGAACTTGTTTGGCTCTGTGCTAATTTTTTTAATGGCAGGAGGTGTGATCTGAGCCCCACCGAAGGCCAATGCCACTTCAAGTGCACTAGTAAAAAGAAGCAGGGCAGCCTGTGACTGAATCACAGAAAGGAAACATTCTTTCCTTTGTCATGAGAAGGAGTGCCATTAGTTCAACCATTATCTGCACTTGGGGTTTACTGTGCATTGACTGCCCATGTGCAATTCACTTCTTGTCTGCAGAGTTGGCCGTGTGCAGGAAAGGATCACAATATCCTCTTTGTGTCTGTGAAATAATCTGTGAACTAGCAACTAATTAGCACTGTCTGAATTTCACATTTCTTCATTCAAGCAAACGGGGAATTATACCTGACAATTCTCGGAAATCAGAACAAGACGCGTCCCTCCCACCTCACAGCCAACTTATTAGAAGCCTTTCTGGCTCAAACTACGGTGCCTCTAGAAGCTCGAAGGTGATAGGCATCCCCTGTTGCATGTTCCCAGAATATGGTATACTGCTTCCATACATGGAGGCTCCATATAGCTATCATGCCAATAGCTGTTGCACAGCACATTGGAACCTATAAACAAAAGCCTAGTAACACAACAGACAGGCCCCCAATTCGAGCTTCCCTCCTCAACTCCATGGCCAAATCTAATCAAGAGCTGTATGTTAATTGAGGCTCCCCCGAGCCAGTCAAGACTTCATCTACCTGCTGGTGCTGCGTCAAGCACCCCCATTCCCTCTGCTCCCCAAGGACCAGATCCTGCAGCACCCAGGACGGATCTCAGACCACTCTCTTCCTTTCCAACCTTTCCCTCTCCTCCCTCACTTCCTTTCCCTGAGCACCACCACCCAAAAGCCACTGCTCCTCCAGCACCCACTGAGCAGGCAGTCATCCCTTCTGTGAGGTGCCATTCACACAAGCACCTGCTTCGCTGCCTCGCAATGCGCCCGGACCCCAGAAGAACCGCCTCGACTCCCGGCCGTGCGTCTCTCTCCGCAACTGCCAGGCCCACCTGAGTTTGCTTTTCAATCTCTTTTCTGCCTTGCTGCTTACCTTGGCACCACTGCCCCACAATCTCTGCAATGCTTCACATCACCTCGACAGGTGCAGATGGGTAACCTTGGTCTTTGCCAAGCCTGACCATTGGCCCACAACCCCCCTGCTATCTTCTGTATCTTGTGTGAGTCAAACGGACAACACGGCTAGTGTCTCTTTGCTTCCTTTGAGTGAATGATGGGAGTCTAGGACTCTTAGGGCCAATCCTGTCCTTCCCCCCCCCCCCCGGGTGCAGCTGCACTGAAAAGGAGCACACTGTATCCAACAGGGGGGAGATGGATCAGGAGGCTTTGGAGGAGAAAGGAGATTTAAATCCCCTTACCCTCCATAAGCCTCCCGCTCCGCAATGGGTCTCCTTGGTCCTGTGTTGAAGAGAGAAAAGGGGCAAGGAGGCTGCAAAATGAAGGGATATGAATGATCCAGCGTGTGCTGTTACCGCCGGATCCACACCCACATGCAGCCTCCCCACCCCCTTTCTGCCCCCTCCCCACCCAGTTTCACCCCTCCCCTGCTACTGACTTCCCTGCTCTGGCGGGGTCCAGCGATGGACAGGGAGCGCTGCCGCCTCTTGCAGCCGCGCTCCCAAAATGGCTGCCAATGGAGCGCTCGGGGCTCAAAGTTATTTTGTGACAGCGGAACTCTGTTCCACTGTTGCAAAGCACTCCAGCCAGCAGCCCAGTCCGGCATAGGATTGGGCCCTATTCTTAACTGTTTTAGGGGAAGGCCTGAGGATGACCCCCAATCCTCCTTTTTAGACAGGCACCATTATTAACCATCACTTCTGCTACTCCAACAGAAGGGCTGTTGGGTAGTGAAAAGGAAGCCCCTTCAAGCATCTGCCGAGCCAGTTAAGAGGAACCACTCTGTGGGGGAGACGAGCCCTCCCTCACTGCAAATGGGTCGCGGGATTTCACAGCCTGTCAGGGAGCTCACTTCTTGCTTGTAGCCCAGGTTCAGGCTACAGAGAAGCACAACTCTGCCACAGTCTTTCACCGCTTGGTATTTCCCGGCTTCTCTCTCTCTCCTCTCCCGCAATCCTTGCCCTTTCCCACTCTTCCTCCTGCTTCCGCAACACCCCTGTTTTTTCTGCCCTGATTCCCCCTGGGTAACCCATTGTGGGACCTTTAACCTCGCCTCCCTCCTCCATCCCCGCTATTCCACTGAGTTGTGCCATTGGCCTCTGAACTTGGTCCCTCACTCATAATAGACTTTCCCATGTGCACGGGTTACACATGTCTTAAAAGCACTCCAGGTAACATGTCTGCCTGTTAAACAGGAGGTGCATTCTACCTGAGATCCAAAGAGTAGATCTCCTGCAACCGTTTGCCTTCAGAGAGGCAGGAAAATGCTAGAGCCACATAGAATGCTATGCTGTTTGGATCCAGTCTGTCTTACTATACAAGCCTGTTTGCATGCTCCAGACTTTGGGAGTGGCAGTCCTGTTCAATGTCTCTCTATCAATTGAGGAGCATTGGGTGGAGCACAAGGCAAGGGACATCTTGATGCTGGTGCCCAGGCTGTGGAATTGGCTGTTCCAGCTTTTCTCTCCAAGCCATCCAGCAACAGGCTCAAATGGTGTTTCTAGGCTTGCTTTTGGCTTGCACAAAGCAATCTGGAAACTTGTTACTTCTGGTATTTAGATTTTGGCTAACTGCTGTTGTGTGATTTTGTGCTTGTTTCCTTTGTTATTGATTCGTTTCTTGTAATTATTCTTTCAGTATGAGCAGTTCAGTAAGCAATGCCACATGTATTTTTCAATGTACATGTATTACTTTTTTTCTAATTTATTTTATATCACTCTTCAAGAGTTAGAAAAGGGGCCCTGTGTTCAGATTAAGATGCACACATTCTAAGGGGGTGGGGTATCACGCGAGGAGACACCAATGAGTTATTTAAAAATAAAGAATCTAATCACTGCCATCACTGCAGATGCTTATATTAGCCAGTTTCCCACGTGCAATTTTTTGGCTGTAGAATTTAATCTACAAATGGTTGATTTGCAAAGTAGATTGAAGTAGGTTTTCTCTGTGCCAGGTGCAGGGGAGTGGCAGCAGGAAACAGGTTATCTTGTTGGCTGTGTGCTCCCTGAAGGCTGATCTACACGACAGCGTCGCGGAGCGTTTTTGTAATCCGGCGGAGCCGCCGGACCTCCGCCCCACTGCCGCGTACTCCAAGTCGAGTGCTCTATTTTTTAGGAGGCGTACGGCAGAGCTTGGAGGTGGCTCGCGGAGCTGCTGCAGCCTACCAATCACAGGGGGGGGGGGGAAGAGTTTAACCAATCACAACTGCGCTTTCTTAGGAAGGCGGGACAACATGAGGGGTAACAGGCTTGAAGACACTCCCCCCGCTTCCAGCGCGGAGGCGCCAGGCAGAGGCAACGGCGGAGCCGCGACGCTGTCGTGTAGATCAGCCTTGAGGCATCTGGTGGGGCCACTGTGTGATACAGGAAGCTGGACTAGATGGGCTTTTGGCCTGATCCAGCAGGGCTCTTCTTATGTTCTTATGAAGTTGCTCTTATCCACAAGGAGAGCATGTTTTCTCTTCCACGTTCCGCCACTAATAATTTGGGATTAGTTAGATAAGGGCTGCAGCCTAGTTAGACTCCCCCCACACTGCAGCCCAATCCATTGCAGCTCCCCAGAGGCTGCTTTTTAAGAAAAACATGCCAAGTTCCCGTACCAGAACCCCAAGAGCACATCTAGTTTGAGGCTGTCAGTGGCTTTGGGCCAGAGACACTAGCCCTTGGCCACACAGGAACGTTGAACCTCTTAAGAGAAAAGCAGGAGAAAAGAGAACTATTAATTATCCAAATACATAAGCACAAGAAAAACTTCAGGCTCTTCAGACAAATTACTTCTCCATTCTTGGCATGCTGCAAGGGCAGGGTTTAAAATAAACTCTGAGCCCTGAGCCAGAGTTTAAAGCACACAGGCCTCTGTTTTGTGGGAATTACTATTCCCTTTGGCAGGGAACTGGATGAAATCATGCTGAGAAAGCAGTGTGTGCGTGTGTGTGTGTGCGTTTGTGGTGGTGGGGGGAGCTGTATGAAGAGAATGATGCCGATTTAGATGCAGAGGAAGGTTGGGTGCATATCCCAGCCCTCAAGCTGTAGAAAGCAATGCAGACAATAGCCAGGGCTTTAAAGCTACTCTGCCAATAACAAACGTTGGCAATCTATGTCCAAAGTAACATTTAGGACAGAAATTCTTGTTGGAGAGGCAACAGCATGTGAGGTACTTATACAGCAACAATGGTTGCATGGAAATGTTGGCCTCTGCCAGCAGGGGGAGTGTGTTTGTGCATTGCTCCCTCTTGCAGTTACTAGACCTCTGCCTGTGTGTAACGATGGCTGCAGTTCCTTCTTTATCTCAGTAAAGCTCTTAACAAAAGTCAGTTTTGCTGTGTATGGGACTGCGTTATTCCTCAGCTCAGCTAACAACACTGACCAAACTATCGCAAGCGAGGGCAGACCCAGCCCAGAATTGGCCCATGCCTGAGGCAGGATGCCAGGTGCTGCTAGTGCTCCTTACCTGATGCCATGTGGTGCTTTGTGGTACCAAATTCCTCCCCCCCCCCCATCCAGGAGTGTGCAAAGACTGACTTCTACCCTCCTCACATTCCCTGGATTTAAAATGACCAAGCAGAGCTCCAGCCTCTCCCTCTCCTCTCCCCCACTCCGTTCTCCTCTTCCCTTTTAAATCCGGGGAGTGCATGAGGAGAGGGAGGAGCAGCAGTGGTGGAGGTGAGCTGAGGTGGTGGCCCCTCCCATCCTTGGTGTTTGTCTGAAATGTGCTGGGAGCATCAGTTAAAGAGACATACTGGCAGTTGCTGTAGTTCTTGTGCATTTCATGTAGGGCAGTGTTTCTCAAACTGTGGGTCGGGACCCACTTAGTGGGTCGCGACCTGATTTCTGGTGGGTCCCAGGTGATGGAAAGATCAGATAAGTAATTGCCACAAGCCCTGAGGCTATTCAAAAATCAGACAGCTGCTAATTGCCCTGCAAAGAGCTGAGCTCCTGCAGTTTCCAAGATAGCTGCTAATTACTCTGCAAACAGCTGAGCTGCAGTTTGCAAGGAGCTGAGCTCCTGCAGTTTGCCAGCTTGTGTAAATATAGGGAGATAAATGTTTGAGCGTCTCATAAAGCTAGGTGGGTCCTGATAGAGTGTCATTTTAAAAAGTGGGTCCCGGTGCTAAATAGTTTGAGAACCACTGATGTAGGGGATGCAGTAGTCTTGAGAACCCTTTTTGTTGCTTCAAAAACTGCCTGACCTCAGGGAGGAAAAACTGGACAGAACTGGCCTCTTTGGGGAAGGGGCCATAGATCTGTGGTAAAGTGTATGCTTTGTATGCAGAGCAGAAGGTCCCAGGTTAAATCTCTGGCATCTCTAGTCAAAAAGGCTCTTGGCTAGCAGTGATAGAAAAGACTGCAGCCCAAACAATTCAAGAGCTGCTGCCCACCAGGCAATGATGAGCCAGACTTCAGTAGAAGGTAACTTCATATGTTCACCCACTGATACATGGATGCCTCCAACCTGGAATTGCTTGTGTGTGTGGGGGGGGGGGGGGATGGGGCCTGTAAAACCTTGACTGAAGGCTGTTTATGGAATTTTCAGGAGAAACTGTATAGTTTCCTTGGAAAACTATACAGTATTACTGGCAAAACTGTTTCTTTGGGATCACGTGGGATAAAATAAGTACATTTCCTATTCAAATATTTCATTCTTACCTCCCAGCAGATAGTGTTCATGCATTTCTCCTTTTAAGATTAACCTGGTGGGTAACATTCCTACAAAGAAGTAACTGAGCTTTTGCTGCCCTCTTCTGTTTAAATGATGAAATCCAACACTGTCCATAACTTTAACAAAAGCATCCTCTCATCTACATATATACAGAAGGGCCCCAGTATCTGCAGGGGATAGGTTCCCCTGTGGATACCAGGAACCCATGGATAAGGTGAACGTTATCCTCTGTGGAGCTCCGCGGCCATTACCTTATTTAAGTTGATTTCGCTGGTGCCAAGCAAGCACAGGTCTTGTTTAAACCAAACGCTTTAAGCAGCAGCCTGCTGCTTATAGCACAACTTCTGACTGAGTAGAGTTGGCAGCCTCAGTGCTAGAGAGGCTCTGACGTTAACAGGAACTTCTTGTTAATGTCAGAGCCTCACTAGCACTGAGGCTGCCGGCTCTACTCAGTCAGCGAAGCTGTGATATAAGCAGCAGGCTGCTGCTTAAAGCGTTTGGTTTAAACAAGACCAGTGTTTGCTTGGCACCAGCGAAATCAACTTCAATAAGATAATGGCCGCAGGGGGGAAATTCGCAGATAGTGAAACCGTGGATGCTGAATTAGCGGATTTGGGGGCCCTACTGTACTAACAGGTGACTAAGAAAGTGAATGCAGTTTTACATCTTTGAGAACGTTACACCCAACTGATATCAACAGAACTGATTTCTCAGAAAATAGATACAGCTGTAACCGGGATGGATATTGGAGAAAGAAAATTAGTCAAAATATTGCCTTTCCCGGCCGGCCAACTGCATCGGGCCTTTCCCAGCCAGCCAGGGCACCTTGTGCACTTGCACGAGGCTCGCGCAGGCGCACAACGCTTTATTTATTTATTTATTTATTTGCTGGGAGAGCTCTCCCAGGCGTCCCACCTAAATCTCCCACCACTCAGTTTCAATTAATGCTCCCTGGTTGTAGTATTGTGAGAAAGAAAATCTTCTCTCTATACATTCTCTTCACACTAGGCACAATTTTACAGGTCTCAATCACCCCCCCCCCCCGGTCACCCCGCACCCTTCATCGCCTCTTCTCCAAGCTAAATTGTCCCAAATGCAAAGAAGGTGGCTCCAGGAATCTTTTTGCATCTTTCCCAGATCTACAATATCTTCTTCTGGGTGGTGACCACAACTACATACAGTACTACAGTCACAGATTTATATAGGAGTAATACTAGATTAGGCCAGCGGGTGGCGCAGTGGATTAAACCGCTGAACCATGAGCTGTCAATCGAAACGTCGGCAGTTCAAATCCGCGACGGGGTGAGCTCTCGTTGCTTGGTCAGCTCCTACCAACCTAGCAGTTCCAAAGCATGTTAATGCGAGTAGATAAATAGGTACCGCTTGTGGGAAAGTAAACAGCGCTCCGTGTTCCAGCCGCATGCTACGCGCTGCGGCAAGGAGAGTCATGCCGGTCACATGACCACGGAGGCGTCTTCGGACAACGCTGGCTCTTTGGCTTTGAAATGGGGATGAGCACCACACCCTAGAGTCGGACACGACTGGACTTAATTGTCAGGGGTCACCTTTACCTTTACCTAATACTAGATTAGCAGACTTATTCTTGCTCCCTTTCCTAATGAGCCTGAATATGGAATTTGCTTTCTTCAGTACTGCAGCACATTGAGCCAATGTTTTCAATGATCCATCCAATACAATCCCAGTATCTTTTTCCTGGTTCATCACAAACAGCTGACATCCCATCAGTATACAGTTGAACCTCGTTATCCGTGGACTCCAATCCCACGGATTCATTTATCCACATCACTAAAAGTGTAACCTATGTTGCCACATATGCCGTCTCTTCACACCCATTCGTACCTATTTGCAGTAGCCAAAAGTCTCCATGTGTTCTCAGTGGTTCTCCCTGACTTAACAAGTCACAGTTAAGTGCTAATTGAAGTGCTAACTGGTTTACGCTGTTTCAACAACAATTTCACTGATGGCAGTGAAGCGTCATGCTAATGAAAGTGTTTTACCAAGATGTTGAACTGCTTTCGCTATCACCCAGCCCATAGAGTTCAAGGTAACCTTCAGGTTCATAAGTGTAGCAAAGAGGGTCTGCGGGAACCTAACCCCATTTTTTCCATAGGATCAATGATTCAGTAAGTACGGTTCCGTAACCGTGGTTGTTTTCCAGGAACCTAATCGCAGCTGTTAACAAGAATTGACTGTATATGTGAAGCTGGGATTTTTTGCCAACTTAGTACACTTATTGACAGTGAACCACATTTGCCATTTGGTTGCCCACACACCCACTTTGGGGAGATCCTTTTGCAGCTCTGCACCATCTGCTTTGGTTTTAACCGCTCTCAGTGATGTGGCATCATCTGCAAACTTGGCCACTTCACTGTTCTCCCAGAAGTCCAGAACATCTATGAACAAGATCATTCCGCAACTTGTGCAGACCCGATGACCAACACAAGGTGCCCCCACCCCACCCCCACTGGAGAATGTAATGCAGAAAATGATCCAGGAAGTTGATTTAAGAACATAAGAAGAGCCCTGCTGGATCAGGCCAAGAACCCATCTAAGTCCAGCTTTCTGTATCTCACAGTGACCCACCAGATGCCTCAGGGAGCACTGAAGACAAGATACCTATATCCTGTTGCCACTTCCTTGCATCTGGCATCCATAGGTAGGCTACCTCTAAAACCGAGAGATTGTCATCATGGCTTATAACCTGTGATGGACCTTTCCTCCATAAATAAACCATAAACCTCTATCTCAAGTAAGGGAAATGGCAGCTCGTGGGCGAGCCTTCTCTGCTGTGGCGCCACAATTGTGGAACTCCTTGCCAGGGGATTTGAGAACAACCCCCTCCCTCATGACTTTCCGGCGGGGGCTCAAAACATTTTGGTTTTGTCTGGCGTTTGGGTGATGGGTTGTTGTCTGTCCCCAGTGCCTCAGTATGTTCTGCCTTGCTGTTTTTTCTGCTCTACATTGTCACCCCCCAGTGGATTTTATTGTTTTTTTAATTTACCTTATGTATTGTTTTTAAATTATGTATTTTAACTGGTTGTAAGCCGCCTTGGGCATTTGCCTCGGCATAGGAAAAGGTGGGATACAAATTTCTTAAATAAATAAATCCGTCCAGTCCCCTTTTAAAGGCATCTAGGCCAGGTGCCATCACAATATCCTGTGGCAAAGAACTCCACTGATGAATTACTCACTGGGTAAAGAAATATTTTCTTTTGTTCTAACTCTCCCGCCACTCAATTTTAGTTGATGTCCCATTTTGGTGTTGTGCGAGAGGGAAAAGAACTTCCTTGCATCCACACTGTCCATCCCATGCATAATTTTATATGTCTCAAGCATCTCCCCACTCAGGTGCCTTCTTTTTAGGTTGAAGAGCCCAAACACCATAACCTTTCCTTGTAAAGTAGGTGACCCCACCCACTAATCATTTGATCACTGTCTTCTGCACCTTTTCCAGTTCCACTATATCCTTTTAGAGCTGTGGTAACTAGAACTGGCCTCTTTGCCTCCCATATCATCTTGTTACATTTCTTTTGCCAGAGTTTGTGTTCCTGCTTAATTTTCCTCATTAGGGCAAGACTTCCATTTACGGAAAGAAGCTTCCTTGCCCTTTATAGCCTCTTTAACTGTGCTTGTTAGCCATGCTGGCACCCTCCTGGACTTAGTTGAGCCTTTCCTCCTTTGCGGTATACACTCCAGCTGGGCCTCTATTACTGTTTTAAACAGCCTCCATGCACTCTGGACTTTTTACCTTTCCTTTTGGCTTCTCATTTATGGGAAGTCCACCCTTTGGAAGTCTAGGGTCTTTGTGTCAGATTTTCTTGGCACTCTTCCCCCAACATGCATGTTGAAACAGATTGCAGCATGGTCATTGTTTGCCAACGGCTCAGTAACATTTACATCCCTAACCAGGTCCTGGGAGCCACACAATATTAAATCCAGAGTCACTTGTCCTCTGGTTGGCTCCCTGACTAGCTGCTCTAAGGACAGTCATCTAGCATATCAAGAAATTTGGTCTCTCTTTCATGATCAGAGCATGAATCAACTCAGTCAATGTAAGGATAATTGAAGTCCCCCATACTTATAACCATGTCTCTCATGGACACCTCCCTCATTTGCTTCCTCATCGCAAGGTCCCCTTCAGGTTTTTGATATGGAGGATAGCATGCCCCCACGATAACATTGCTCCTTGACTTGTTAAACTCTGGAGCTCTTCTGGTCTGTTTCCGTACTTTATTGAGAAGTCATGAGAAGTGCTGGGTTTCATATAGCATTTTCATACCTCTTCAAATACAGGCGTGGCTGGTGAGCAGCGTTAGCTCTAGGTCAGAAACATTTTTCCCCCCTCCCATTTTGTGACATTACCTTGACTAAACTTGGTGGATTTTCCCATCACTATAAGCTGGGGGCTGCAGTAACACTATTCCCCCATGCTGCCCACCAACCCACTCATTCCCTAGTACCAGAGCACAAGAGATGCGTTCCAACTTGTCCTCTTCTCCTTCAGACACCCTTCCCTCACAGCAGACATGAAAAGATCTTCCTTTCAGAAGCCCATCTGTCATTGTGGAAACCACCGATTTGTCACACCATCACTGCCCAAACATGTTCTGTGGCCTTGACACTTTAGGAATTGGTAGTGGCCTCACAACTGCCCAAGGGTGCTGACCTATAATACTGAGCCTTCTTGTGAATACTGACTGCAACAGTCTAAAATGTGTCCCCCAGTGTAGTATGCAGTCATCTGGAAGTCATTACACACTTAAGAGCCCTGCTGGATAAAAACAAAGGCAGAATTCTCCATGTCTAGCAGCCACTGTGGGAAATAGGATAACCTGTGGAAAGGACATGAAGGCAATAGCCCTAGTCCTGCTGTTGCTTTACAGCAACTGGTAACCGGGAGGTAATACACAGCCATCATAACTAGTAGCCACTGATCATTTATCTTCTATGTATTTGTCCAATCCACTTTTAAACTGGATAATGCCTCCTCCTAACCTTCCCCCACCAAAAAATCATTTTGCTCCATAAAACAGATACTTTGTTTTGGATATAATGATCCCATTTTTTGACAAATTAAAAACTAGATAAGCCAGCCTGCCTATTTCAAGGACAGGTTAAATTCAAAATCTGCAGCAGAAACAAAAGACTGGTCAAAATCAAGAAGGTCTAAGGGATATGATTTGTTATAAATTTATTTCATCTTCAGTATTTCAGCTTGCACCTTTGCTCCAGCACTTTTTAAAATAGAACATTTCACCTGTGGCAGCGTCTGCCAAGTTTACATTGAGTCCCAGTCAATGTTCTTAAAAGAGGCTTAGCTTAATCCCATTAAACCATGTTGTGTTCGGTGTTGCATATGACTAAGTTTACTTCTAGGTTTGTTTGTTTTTCCAGAATTAGCAGTGTCAAGTTTTAACAAAGCCGTTGAGTTTACAACATCTATATGTGAAGACTCACGCATACAAACTATGACCTGATAATCCCGAAATAGTAGTCAGTCAGGAAGGGGACTATTTTTTTTCTCTTTTTTTTCTTTTTTTGGCCTGGAAACAAGAAAACCTCAAATTCTACCAAATATTTAAATGGCAGGAAGAAAAATATACAAGCTTGTATTTATACTGTACTTCTATCAATGGCAACAGGTTGTAAATTCATGTTTGCAACTATCACAAAAGACTCATGAACACCAACTCAGCTTTATACTGTAAATACTGCTGGATCAATGGTTTAGGATTATCAATTCATTGTTGTCATATGTGTCTATAACAGTTCAAAAGCATCCTGGAGAAAAATCCTGAAAAACACATACCTTACGGTATATAATAATGCACCTGCATTAGCTAAATATATACTGTACACAAGTCTTATCAGCATTTTATCTACCAAAGATGTGAGATTCCACTTTTAAATACAAAGCAGATAGCCAGTAATGTATACTTATAATACAGCCCTCTTTTTTGTTTTTAATCTTAAACAATTTGGTCACAATGCACCTTTGATATAAAATCATTTTAAATTTTATTATTAATACTCAGGATATTAGGATCGCCAGAATTGGGATATTCTCTCTTTTTTTTTCCTCAGTAGCATTTTTAGAACCACTTTTGGTAACAAATACAGTAATTCAGAATGAGCATCCCAGTTCAGAATGCAGAAGTATGTTATCCAGAATCCATTCCAGCTCAAATCAAAAAGGATGTTGCTATGATGAGAAATAGTATTACAGTTGCAAACACACCACAGCATCTTTCCTCCCCAGAGGCTACACCTTCTTTCTTCTTTTTGCTGGAATGTTTAATAAATACTTATTTAGAAAGGTAAGGCAACAACTTCAAAACAATCTAAACTGTTTGCTCAATGCCCCCACCCCCACCCTTTAAATCCGTGATGACCATAGGAGATCAATTTCATAGATGGACTCTTGCGCATTTGTTTTTTATTATTTCCATATGGCCTAAAGAAAAGGTATAGCAATACAATAATTTAGCCTCAGTATTACTAACACAAATCTGGTCATATTATCAACGGTGTATAACTAATACTGGTCGGATACTGAAGTCTGTGTTGTTGCCACTGCACACTTTGATAAGGATTGGTGAATTGAGCTTGGATTCACATCAATTCATTCAATGACAAATCCAAAGCACAATTCCCAATTCTGTTTATAACCACTTTATATTTACTTGTAATGTTCACACTGAAAGAGCACCAAAGCTAGTCTGGTTCTCAAAAGTTGCTTATACCAGAACAAACTCTTAGCGTTTAAGGACCTCTAATTTTTTTTTCATGGCCCTGATCTGTATAAACATTCAACTCATGAAGATGTGCAAAAAGGAAAAAAAAAACAAAGTCAAATTACATCATAGTTATCCAGAGGAGAAAGATGTTACACAAACTCATAAGAAAATGACAATCTTTTTTTTTCGCTTTTACTATAAATACATTTAACAGTTTAGCAGAAAGACAAGCTAAATTTAAGATTGTTCACATTTGAAGTTGTATCACTCTCTGCTAATGATAAATAAGGAACAGGTCCTGACAATGGAATTTGGACATAGCATTTTCATCAACAGATCTTTTGAAGACTGGTTTAAAGAAGGGTTAAAACAATGATTATTTTTGCAGAGTTCTGAGAAGTCCATCCGTTGTCCAAACGTTGGATTGAAGTCCTTATTTTTTTCCTTTACTCAGAGACAGATATATACAGTGCTGTTGTAATAATGAAACAAATGTGAAATCTACTGTAAAGTTGCACAATACAGAAAACTGTTGCTCCATCTTCTACTACATACATGTGTGACTCCACAGGTTAATTAATGTTGCTTTGTTTCTTTTTGTTAAGTTGGAATTATTCCATCACGTCTAAGACCCCGCTTTAATTCCAAGTCCTCCAGTTTCTTCCATAGTTCTTCACGTTCCTTCTCCTTTTTCTTCTCACTAGCAAGTAAAAAAAACACGGACAAAATACATTAATGGCAAAAGAAAAAATTTAAGAGTCATGTTTGCAATAGTACTGCTATAAACCAAAACAGCACTATGATACGCTGTGTTTTGTGAGGGAGGTTTCTATTTTCTCTAAAACACCCCAAGATTACATTCGGAAAAAAAAAAAGGAAGAAAGAAACACAGCAACTCCATAATGTCATGCATTCACAGTACAAACTAAACTGGTGGTGCTTTATCTACACAATCTTGATAACTCTTGCCAAGACCGACAAAACTTCAGAGTATGTGTTTGATTCACACCACTTGCTCAGTTTGCTGGTTGATCTTGTCCTGCACTTATTGGAATGTCTTTATCCGTCAATAAAACCTGCCTTGTATAAGAAAACAAAAATGTAGCAAGGAGTTATAGAAGCAACACAGTTTACAAATCAAATAACCTATTGTAGACTTGGGGGGGGGGGAGATGTGTTATCCTTATTGCATTTTAAGTAATTAAAAACTACACTGTCCATTGTCCTTCCAATACCATGGAGAAGCCCCATTTGGCAATCTTTCATTCGTATTTAGTGTGTTTGTTTTTCTTTCTAGATAATCTTCACTAACTGAAACACTATTTAGTACAAAATTGCACCCACTGAATACATTTAAATACCAAAACATTACATTCAGTTTTTCACTATAAATTCCAGTGCTTTATCATTAGACTAAACATTCACACATTAGAATCAGAATCAATTACACTACCAGAATTATAGTCAGATAGTGGGGGGGAAAATCTTAGCTCCCAAAACTTTCACAGAAACTATGATGGTATTTCTCTAATTATGAACTTTATTTCTGCATAGCTTTCAATGTACTGGAGTCCTAATGACCCAAGGCCTGTTTTTCCAAGTTAAATAGCCTAAATATCTGAGAGAATCTGCCTCCCACACTTTATTGGTAACTGACATCACACTTAGTGAAGACCAGTGATAAGGAATATTCCTGGGCTCCAATTCTACAGTTATATTCAAGTAAGTCCCAGAGAAAACAATGAAGTTTTACTTCCCAGTAAAGCATACTCCACTCCTCTGCATGAACACTACGTTCTACTCCTGTAAGATTTATGACACTATTGCAGCTGGGAGTCAAAGAACTGTACAACTAATGCCCAGATACTAGAGAGCTTTGGGTTTGTGCTTTTTGAAAAGCCCTCCATCCCACGTTCCCCACTGCTGCAGGCAAACCACCTTTGAAACCAAGGTGCCTTTCTAAGCGGATAACGTTGTGGGAACCTCCTTTTCAAAGACTAAAAGTCATCCCATTGGGGATGCTCATGTCCTAAATAACTCTTTGGATCCCAGCTCCAGATCTCATGATTTCTAAAATGTTTCATACAAAAGAGGAGAAGCCACTCCAGATGCCAGGAAGATTCAGCTAGAAATATGATCACAATGCATCAGTAATGACTAAATGTCTATCAGTAGATAAAACTTGCATAATATTTGCAGTCAGGTCCACAATACATAAAAATCTATAGAGGTTCTCCATTTCCCAATGTGGTCCGAGCATTATGCAAGCTGTGTAGCCTGGCTTAAATGGAATGTTAATGATTCAAGTATAAACCCAGCCCTATTCTGTGTATATACCAGTTATACTGTAAAGTGTATAAAAACCGGGCACTTGGTACATCTCAAATTACATTTCTTTAAAATAAAAAACTTCAAGCAATGAGCTGTGATCCTGGTGATGAAACTGAACAATATTGTGGCCTCCAAAAATGCATGAGAGGCTATACTAACCTAACAAGGTTTGATGACATACAGTACCCTTCGCTTTGCTTGTGGGAACCCCAAGTCTCACAAAAGACACGACTTTCACCAAGTCGCAAACTGCCCAGAGTTCCCGAAGTTTCCTCATTAGTTTCACCTGCTGCTTTGGATAAGCTGAAATTTCAGACAAAAGATGATGCACTATAATTGGAGAAGGATGATTAAGGAAAAGACAGAGAAACATTTTAACTAGGGTGCAACTAATGACTGTATGGATGGCACTTCTTCTAGATCTTGCAATGTCAAAGCCTTGGATGTATCAAGGTATTTAAAGAGGGAAAGCCAGAAAGACTGGAAAAGATGTCACTTTGCTTAGAGATTTCAATAGGATCCGCTGCTGCAAGTCACAAGGATGAACAGCAAATGCCGACTCAACTTGCCAGGAGGTCTGGGACATTCTGGACACCATCTTCAAGCAAAGTGATGGGTACTTGTTTTTTATCTTATTTTTACTATTGAAACTCTTGATACATTTAAGCCTTTAAGAACATAGAGCCAAAAGAAGTTCTGTGAGGAATGCAAGTTCACAAGCTACGCAATGGGTACTGTATCTCATAAAGGGGGGGGGGGGGAACAACCATCTATACATCTTGCAAAGGCCAGGCTAATGAGCATGCAGGAAAAAAATGAGGAATTACAATCAATCGTGTGTGAAAATTATGCAATTACTGCAAAGTGTAAAAAAAGAAAGAAAGAAAAAGAACCAAAACTAAAAACAGCAGGCTTTATGCACAGCTGACAAAAAAGCTTTTAAAAGTTACCGCTGGCGATCTGACTTGTAAGTGGCTGTTAGTTCGTCAAACATGGCGCTGTTCATTTCCATAAATGCCTTCAGCACGTTGTATACTAAAGCTACAATAGCCCTGTGAAATAAGAAAGAAAAAGTAAGTACCTATTAATTAATTAGCAATTCAAAAAGGACAGAAAACATTTGACAAAAGTGTGTTTTGATCTCTCATGATTGTAGTGGTTCAATTCTACTGCTAAGGGACAGAAACACCTCTGCCATCAAACCACATTTAAGCAAGTGCTGCAATTCCCACTCCTACATATGGATACTGGGAAGCTACTACATACAAATGCAGATTCTCTTTTCTATACAGTAGATAATTCCTCTATACTACAAATTGTGTAAGTCTATAATTGAAGCAGGATTCCTAAAACAATCAAATGTAAGTGCCCCCTAAAGATCACTCTTTTTGGTGGTATGTTACAACAGAATCTTTTGGAGACAGTAATTTTCTCTTTAATAGAAAACTGCTATTAACTGTCCTAACGCTTTAGGCAGGCTCTAAATACAGGCCCCCCCCCCACTATCCGCGGATAGTGAATGCCCCCCACCCCCATGACCCCTCCCGGCTCTTACTTTTAGCCCAGCAACATTCGTTTCTTCCTTAAACAAACACGATAAGCTGCCTCCTGCTGCTTATTACAGGAAAGTAGAGTGAGACTAAGTGCTAGAGAGGCTCAGCAAGGTTAACCAAAGCACTTCCTGTTAACCTTAGTCTTGCTTTACTTGCCTGCAATAAGCAGCAGGAGGCTGCTTATCGCGTTTAAGGAAGAAACAAACGTTGCTGAGCTAAAAGTAAGAGTCGGGGGTGCGCATGCGCACAGGGTAGGCTTACCATATTTTGAGGTGCCCAAACTGGGGCACCCTCCTAATTTTTTCCCCTCCAGATTTTTTTTAAAAAACTGTTTTAATTCCAGGCCACTGTGCTTCTGTTCCTTTTTCCTTTTTTTTTTTTTTTTTTTTTTTGCAGGCGCGGAGCAAAAATGCACAGGAAGCAACAAGTGACCAGAGCTGTCTTGCAGCAACCAGTGTGAAGACTTTTCAAATTCTGTTATACTGTATATACTGTATAAATCAACCCTGACTGTTCCCTGGAAGGACAGGTACTGAGGCTGAAACTCAAATATTTTGGCCACCTAATACGAAGAGAGGACTCTCTGGAGAAGACTCTGATGCTGGGAAAGATTGAAGGCAAAAGGAGAAGGGGAAGGCAAAGGATGAGATGGTTAGACAACATCACCGATGCAACGAACATGAAAATGAGCAAACTCAGGAAGATAGTGGAAGACAGGAAGGCCTGGCGGGATATGGTTCATGGGATCACGAAGGGTCGGACATGACTTAACAACAACATATACTGTGCAACAAAGAAACAGCAGCAAGTCAAACTCCATTGCCTATATTGCCTTTAGAGAAGCAGAAATGAACCCGAAATTTAAAGCTCACAGTACAAATGAAACAAGTGACAAAGATCAGAAAGAGGAAGCTGCAATACCAGTATGGAAACAGAATCTAATGCTCATGAGGATCAACCAGAAGTGCTTTTCTCTTATATCTGTTGCCCAATGGAGAGGCCAACGTTCCAAGCTGCCAACAAAATGGTGCGTACAACAATATCTCAAACCTTAAGAGATCTCCAAGGCTTTCTCTAACAATAATAGAAAGACCATGGAATAACCTCTGGTTTTATGCTGTCACCTATGTGAATAGGTCAGAAAAGTGTAAGAAATTAGAGGGGGGCATCTAAAATTAGAAAAAAGGAAAGAGGGAAGCCACCACACATGGAAAGAGAAAAAATAAGCTTTATGTAAAATATGAGCTTTAAGCTTTATGTAAAAAAAATATTTTTTCTTTATTACATCTGCAGAAGTTGGAGTTTTACAGCACAATATGGTGCTTGTTCACTTAGAAGTAAGTCCCAATGAATTCACTAGGGATTAGTACAGTACCAAGAAACTAGGCATAGGATTGCAGCCTTAGTCTTAATCATGGGATAAGCGGATAGGTCCTTTTATGGGCAGTAACTCGTTACAGAGCAGAAAGCAAATGGTAAGAATACATGTACAGATCTCACAACAGAGAGGAGGAAAAAGCAGGCTCCCTCAGGAACTGTATCAGGACCAGCACTTTTTAACTTGTTTATATGTGATCTGGAGCTAGGGGTGAACAGTAATATAGTCAAGTTTGCAGGTGACAACAAATTATTCAGAATGATGAAAATCTAAGCAGGCTGCAACAAGTTCCAAAAGGATCTTTCCAAACTGAATGAATGGGCAACAAACTGGCAAATGAGATTCAGTGTAAATAAAAAAGTAAAATAAATCCTAACCATATAGACAACGATGTAGTCTGAACTGGTACTGCCTCGTCAAAAAAGAGATACTAGATTCACAGGATAGTTCAATGAAAACATTAATTCAACTGTCTCACCTTATTTAACAGGGAATAGGGGGTCAAGCCTTTATACTTGTACTCTGGAAAAAGAACCAGGGCATACCATAGTCCCTGGGCATATAGATACATCCACCACAATAAAGGATCCTATTTCCATAAATATTTATACATACCATCCATTTCAATGGTCTACTACAAATCTATGCACTGGTCACATGTGAGCAGAGTGAACACTGAATTTTGCCACTCACTTTATTCGTGGCCTAAACCATTCCTTATATAACCCACATGCTCAGGGTTGCAACCACGGCTTTCACTTATTGACTGTGGTCTCCTTCTGGAGCTCCTGGCCGGGGTGGGGCTTGGGGGCACTCTATTCATTACACAGTGGACCCCCGCTATCCACGGATCCACCATCCGCGGATTTGTCTCAACGCGGATACGGGGGTCGCTGTATTAACCTAACAATTTTAGTGTTATTATTTTAAACAATTACAATTTTTTCATGTGAATGAACTTGTGTTGCCTGATTTTTATCATCATTTTAGAAAGTTTTTTTGCCATGGCTTTTTACCCTTCTAACTCAAGTTGTTCTAAGATAATGTTTTTGTGTTTTTTTCTAGAAGTTTTGTATTTTAGGTTGCCTTTTTCTTAAATTGATGGTAAACTGCCCTGGGTACCTCCTGGTGAAAGGCAGGATAAAATAAATAAATAAATAAATAAATTCCAGAAGATCCAGGCTCAAGTGCTACATAACGTGAGTGGCTGTGTATGAACATATTTGTGCACAGGTACACAGTAATTTTCAAGTCTCAGATTATAAAACAAGTTCTTTTGGAAGACCAACATACATCCTGACGACACACAGGAACAGCATCAATCTGTGGTTCCAGAGTAGTTCTTTAAAATGTATTACTGTACACTTGTATCTCACTTAAGGCTACAAATCCCAATCTTAGGGCAGTGTCCATGAGGTTATCCTATTGTACTATATACAAGAGTATTGTCAGCTAATACTGCATGCACAATAACTTTCCAATTCATTGTATTATATTCCAGTGTAAAGCACAGCATAAAGCATGTTTCCTGCATAAAGCACAGAAAACATCTGAAATGCTTTTATACACTACATTTAGTTAATGCTGTAAACTTTGGAGGTGGTCACGAGCTTACAACAAAAATGTAGAATTTTACTCTGCAGAAGACAACATTCAAAAGGTAGAAACATACAGATCTCTTGGTATGTTGGATAATTAGCAGCAAAAGCAAACACACACAAATGCAAACTTACGGATTCCAGTGTTCTTTGGAAATCCTGTACAGACTGGAAAACATGATGGGAAGTATTACATTGGAATTCTCCTCTATCAAACTCATGATGTATTCATTGTTCCAATAGTACAGTGCTCTTTCAGCCACCTTAGAGGAAGGTAAAATTGTATATTGTTAGTTTATATTATATTGTATATTATTATAAATGTATATTAGCATTTTCAAATGAATAAAAAGAAAAGCATACAGCAAAACATGTCCATGGAGCAAAAATCTGGTGGCAAGAAAAGTTTAATTAGTTCCAACATTTGCAGGAACATGAAAAAAAAAGTTGGAAGACATTTAGAAGTTCAAAATTATGTAGGACTTATTTGAATGGAATGTATTATTACACTGTGCATTTTGAAAACCCATGTGCAAGTTCTACCACAGTACTCAGCGCAGACATACTTTTTCAACTGTACATTCTTGCCAACTAAGGTTGTTGTTACACTTAACATGTAAAAATTAAAATAGAAACCCACTGAAATGATAAAGTGAATAATCTCAATCTGTGATTCACACAACATTAATTCATCCACTGAACTCTGAATGGGGTTGTACTCCCTCTGAAGGAGCAGGTTCGCAGCTTGGGGGATCTCCTGGATGCGCAGCTGCTCCTGGATTCCAAGGTGGCGGCTGTAGCCAGGGGGGCTTTTGCCCAGCTTCGGCTGGTGCGCCAGCTGCGACCGTACTTGGATCGTGCAGACCTGGCCACAGTGACCCATGCCCTAGTGACATCTAGATTAGATTACTGCAATGCGCTCTATGTGGGGTTGCCTTTGAAGACGGTTCGGAAACTGCAACTAGTGCAGAATGCGGCGGCCCGGGTGGTTGCAGGTGCCTGTCGGTTCAACTCACTTAGACCGTTGCTTCGGCAGCTACACTGGCTGCCGGTTCGTTTCCGGGCACAATTCAAAGTGCTAGTTTTGACTTTTAAAGCCCTTAACGGCTCGGGTCCAGGGTATTTGAGGGACCGCCTCCTTGCTTATAATCCGACCCGTACTCTGAGGTCATCGGGGAGCCCTGTTAACCGTGCCGCCATTGACGGAGGTGAGGGGGATGGCGGCACGGAATAGGGCCTTCTTGGCAGTGGCTAATTCCTAATTATGGAATTCCCTCCCTCTGGAATTAAGAACGGCTCCCTCTTTAGAGACCTTTCGGCGGTTCTCTTAAGACTTTTTTATTCAGGTTAGCATTCGATGTCTGACATGGTGGGCTGGCTTTTTAACAAATGGCTTTTAACAAATGTAAATATAGGTGACCCACTGGGGTTGTTTGTTTTAATTGTTTTAATTATTTGTTTTTAATTATTTTAATGTATATATGTATTTTAACGTTTTTATTGTAAGCCACCTTGAGTGCCCTTGCTGGGAGAAAGGCAGGGTATAAATTATTTATAAACAAACAAACAAACAAACAAACAAATATTATTAATTTGCAGAGCACTTATAAAATATAATGCATATGTTTAACAAGACTATTATGTGCATCCTCATAATAAATGTAGAAACAAAGGGCCCAATCCTATCCAACTTTCCCGCGTCGATCCAGGCGTGCTAACAAGGCATGAGCTGCATCTTGCGGTGGGGGGAACAGTCATTGAGGTCTCCTCAGTACTGCATTGCGGCTGCATTGGCATTGGAAAGCTGGATAGGATTGGGCCCAAAGTTAACTTTCCCAGGGCCACACTGACACCCCACAGCAGATGTAGAATTAAATCAGGTCCCCAGATACATGTTAATCTCTATCACCCGGATCACTTGGCTCTCAGTCTTGCTTTTTACTACAATCATCCCATCTGGAGAATGGGAATATATCCTAACAAATAGTATGTTCTTGCATCTCTGGTAAAAAAAAAAAAAAAACCTTTGCAATGCATTTATAATAGTTACAACATTCCCCTTGCCGAGAAAACACACACCTGAAACTGCCTTTCTCCATGGAGATACCTTCTTTGGGCCAGTTTGGACTTTTTTATGAACCACTTTGTAAACTTGTTTTGTTGAAAAGCAGTATACATATATTCTTCTCAGTAATAATAAAAGTTTTATCATAACTCAAATTGACCCCACACAATAAACAAACCTTCATGCTCACACTGCAGGCATGTCCTGGACCCTCTGACTTCTTGGAGAGTCCAGGACCAGTTTTCTTAATCGCTTGGGGGCACAGATTAATCCAAACTGCCCTGCTATGAGTGTAGACAGGTGGTTCAAGCCAACTATCCACTCCCACAAGATGAAGGGAAATGATCCCGGACTCTCTAGGAAGTAAGCTGAGGGATCAGGACACATCTCATTGCATTAGACCAGTTCTAGAAATAAAGCATCATACAAACTGACCCTCTCTTACATAAACCCTCAATATATGGGGGGGGAACCACAGTGCAAGTAAGACTTTCTTCATCCAAAACCATTACAACAAGCCATGCAGCTTACTTTCTTCTATGAATTCTATTTCAAATAGGAACATAACCTAATGTTATTCTGTGTGATGCTTCAATGCCTTTTATTGTTAGCTCTCTATAGTTAAGAGACGAGTGGGATAGAACTGTGCACACATAAGCAACATAGTTCACCATCATCTTCCCCCTATTGGTCATCTTACAGCTTGCCAGCCTGCCTCTCACCTCCAAGGGCTAATTTTTGGAGTACAATTTTGCAGTAAATGTAATGGAGTACAGTGCTGCGGGAACTAATATTTTCAATAGAGGGCAAACTCAGGAGTTCAGTATCGAATTGTTACACATACTGAAGGACTGTGTTATATGCTGTATGTGTTACAACACAAATGTATGTAAGGGGCTTCCAACACCATTTTTTTTAGCATGAGAAGCTATTTCAGGATGAGAGAATCTAGAGTGGAGAAGGAGTGGAAGTGGGTGGGTGGGGGGATGCTCACCCCTTTCCCTGACCTGCCAGTCCTCCATTCCAAATCATCTCAGATTGCAACTCCTCCCCGCTGCAGTGTTACTGTTGAAGTACCGTAAAACCGGCAGACAAAACCGGGAGAGATTAGCTCTTCCCATTTCATCAAATCAGGTATCTGTTATGCCCACCAGACCAGTCTGCTTATCCAGGATAAAGTCCTGGATGGCAAAGGCCTTTTTATCGAATGACCTGGCATTTAACAGAAGCAGCTGCAGGGACTACCACCACCATGGTTACCCGGATTCCATTGGTTACAGGATGGGCTGGAACAAGGGATGATAACTAAGTGACCAACCTTTCTTCACTCAATTTTGTTATTGTGAACTACTTCAAGAATCCATTACAGCTGAAAAGCAGTAAAAAAGTTTTTTAAAAAAAAATGTTGCAACTAAATCACCCACCACAAAGGGCAATATTCCTGTTACAAGTTTCTCTTCTGGAGGAAGTCACTGGGGGAGTGTTGCCAGCAGTGCTTTTAAAAACACATATAATGTACACACATGGGGGGGGGAACAATTGCGTGCAGGGACCCGATGTAAAGGTCAATGGCACAACTGCGTAATTTAGCAGTGAAAGGAAAATTGAGACGAAGGTGAAGGAGCACAAACATTTCCACAAGGGTTCAAAAGCAAAAAAAAAAAGTGGGTTCAAACTGGGTCTAACTGAATTAGCTCATACACTTAAAATCTAGCCAGGGGGAAATCTACAGCTAACATTCATACAATAATGGAGCAAAAAAACAGGAAAAAACAGTTAGGGGGAGAAACAAGGAGAGGGAAATTCCTTAGAATTCCTAAGAAATTCCTTAGAAGGAAGAAAACGTGGGAGGAGAAGAGGTTTCAGTAATTAGCTGGAATTCAGAGAGGATCATGGGGAAAGGAAGGGAAGGCTTTGGGGTGAAGGAAAGGAAGAGGGGAGAAAGTTGGGGACACTAGTGGAGATAAGAGGGAAGGGTTTAGGCAGTTTGGGCAGTGGCAAAAGGGTGCAGCTGGGAATTGCTTTCTGTAGCTATAACTGGAAACAAGGGCTACAGGCAAGGGGTGAGTTAAGAAACAGGCCATTAATGCACTTCACCCACATCCACATGGTGGTGGTGCTAGTCTCTCCACCGAATAAACACTCGTGAGTAATACTCTGAGCCTCCAAAGAAGATCACTACAGGCAAGTACAATTCTCCTTGTTTTGAGAACTTTCTGGATTAGTCAAGAGTATGTTCTGGAAGAGGAGGCCTGGGGCTGGTCTTGGGCCTCCCAACAAAAAAGTACAAAAATCAGAGAAAGCTTCACACACACCACTCATAAAAGCAAAAGATAGAGCTGAGCTGCCTTTCTAGGTAGGTAGGTAGGTAGGTAGGTAGGTAGGTAGGTAGGTAGGGTACCAGCTGGCACGGTGGTTCTCAAACAGAGACTGGAATAGGGGTGACTTCCTGCAACACCAGCTGGTTAACGATCCAAAAGGACAGCAAGGCAGGAGATTTGATAAGGAGCCAGTCAATGGAACCAACAAGAAACCCAGTGGAACGAAGAACATGAAGCTCGAAAGCCATGGGTTTTGATAGATGTTTGCCCCATAGAGTTCTATGAGATTCTTAGGTGGGGTGATTTAGGAGGTCCTCCATTGCTAGTCAAGGACTCCTGCTGGATTCTGCCTTTGTTTTCCCAGCCAGTTGAGGGTGCTTTAGCTAGCATGGATAGTCGCTGGGTTGCTCCTAGATTGAGTTTAATCTGGTGAGGCTGGTGAGGACTGTTGGAGGTGTGAACCTTTTCCTTTGTTGTTTCTCTCAAACTCAGGAGTCTAGGGAAATGGCTCTGGTCACAAGACACCAAATAGGTTGTTCCAGCTGGATTTGGAGCTGGAAAGCTTCGTCTACAGTACACCTTGGAGGGATGAAACTCCACTTACATTTAAGGAGTAAACAAGGCTCTGTTCAAATGTGGAGAGCTGAACTCCATAGATGAATGGATTCTCCCCTCCTTGATTGATTACATCGATCAAATGAAAAGTGCGGCCTTCATGGCCTGTGGATTTGTGGCCTCCTGCTATCAGTCCTGTTAAATAGCCACATTAGTGGTCTGGTCCTTAGCTCTCCAGGCAGGCACCTAACACCAAGTTCACGCATTTAGATGTGTGTCATCAGCATGCCTTGAAGTAAACAGAATTAACAGAAATAACATACTGGCCATGTGTAACAGGGGGCAGCCCTTCAGAATGGCAAAGTGATAGGGTAGGATAAGGGTTAAGCTGCCTCCCTCCAAGCTGCTTCTCTGCTTTAAAATGTCTCTCTCCTGAAGTGAGTTCTTTTGTTAAAAATTGCATCAGAGCTTCTTACACATGCTTGTGTACAACATATAATAAGTCCCTGAACATCTGGCTGCAATACTGACCTGAAAGTGAGGACTAGACACACACTTAGCTATTTGTTTAAACAAGGGTTCTTGAATTTTGACAAATTGTGAAGGTTCAATCACATCCAATATCTCCTCCAGCTCCCCAAGAAACATGACCTAAAAGTGAGAAAGGAAGGATTAAATCAGAACTCTTCCTCCCCCCCTTGCAGCTTTTTGAACAAGTTTTTAATGAAGCAACTCAGGTTCTAGTTATGCAAATACAAATGATGTACAGATGCAATATCTCTTTCATTTGCAGATACTAGCTACAATTACCCACATGCTTCTTAGGAAATAAATGCATAATGTGCATCTTGGTTTAAGACTATGCAAACTTCAAGGATGTCATGCACCCAACAGTAACATCCAGAATTTCAAATGCCACAGCTAAGAGCCAATACAAACACTTCCAACAGCTTGAAAAAGTAAATGCTAGTAAGAATGAAGGGGGGTGGGGGTGGGTAGCTTACTTTTTCCATTAAATGGCATTTTAAAAAATGGCATTAAAAGGCATTAAAAAAGATAACCATTATTTTACTCCTACAACAATACAGGTGGACCCCCATATCCACTGATTCGCTATCCACTGTTTCAGTTATCCACGGATCGTGGGGACCCCCCAGGCTTTTACTTGTTTCCCAGTAAGCTTAGTTTCTTCCTTAAAGAAACAGACACCCATAGAACAACCCATGGAGCAACCCATAGAACGAGACAAAGTACTACAGAGGCTCTGCAAGGTTAACAGAAACCTTGCAGAGCCTCTCTAGGACTTAGTCTCGTTTTACTTGCCTGCAATGGAGGCTGCTTCTCTGTTTGTATTAAGGAAGAAACAAAGCTTGCTGAAAGAAAAATAAGAGCTGGGGGGGGGCAAGCATGCCTGCCTGCAGGGGAGGCAGGGTGGGGGGCCCTCAGGAAACCATGGAGGGGGTGTTTGCTCTTATCCACGGTTTCAAGTATCCACGGAGGGGCCTGGAACATATCCCCAGCAGATAAGGGGGCCCACCTGTATGTAAGTTTGTTCAAATGTCATGCTTCTTCATATACACAGTTCTACTGTTAAATTCTCTGTTGCACTGCAAAGTGTTAAATGTGCAGAGTTCACACTATCTTTTATTTATATTCATAATTATATAGTACTTCTTAGAGGTGTCCAAATACATTTATGGAGTGCAAGATCCATGACCCAAGAGACAGATAGGAGAATATTAATGGACACAGGATTTGGGGGGGGGGGGAGTGATGCATTGCCTTGTGGAAGTTGCTCATGGTTATGCTTGTAAGTGTCCTCTAAGCACAGACAGACAACAAGGAGGAATATGCATTGTTTACATAGCCTCAGAAGCTCTTCCTCAGAAAACTGTAAAATTTCATAAAATGATTTTTTCTAACAATTTTCTATAATAGTAATTGCAACAAAGTTACTTTGCATGCATCTTGAAACTGAATTTTCTAGGATAATGTTTGACTGGATGTGTCCCACTGAACACCACTTTCATGCACCTTTGGGACAGTCCACCTGCTTTGGCAAGAAACAAGCCATGCACCTCTTGTTTTTACAACAGTTTTATACAAAACTGTTTTATTCCAACAGTTACAAGGGTTGTCCCACACCTGCCTTCACTAACAGCACAATCCTATCCAACGTACACCACCGGTGTAACCAGCAGTGCAGCGAGAACAGGAGGCCCCAGAATGGAAAGGGGATTCAAATCCCCTCCAAAGGGAGATTCAAAGGGGATTTAAATCTCCCCTCCAAAGCCTCCCGTCCTGCCCTCCCCCACTGGTTAAACCGGTGGTGTAAGTTAGATAGGATTGCGCTGTAATGCTTATAAGGTATGTGAATACTCTGCAAGCTGAAGGCCCACTACAGAACTGAAGCTGTGAGGCAGGGACTTGCCTATCTAGGAGTGATTGCTGAAGTCTGCAATGACCTTGTTCAGAATACAAATCCGCTCAGCCTGTAATGCTCAAAAGGTATTATGAATCAAAACAGTTCCCTGAATTCTTCTGCATCTCAAAACATAAAACAGTGCTTTGCACATCCATAAGGATACAATAATACAATAATATGAAGAGGTACAGCCAACCTAACAAGCATCTTGGAATTCTACTTCAAAAACAACTGATAATTTTAGAGCATTGTTCAACAGTATTTGTAACTACTGGCACTTCTGAACTGAGCTGAGGAGAGTTTGCCATCACTATTATCCAGTGATCTCATGGCAAAAACAGGACTTGACTCTGTGTCTTCTTGGCCCAAATTAAACTTGAACTCACCAGGTAAGGCCTACAACCTCATCATCACTTACCTCTTTTTGACTGCAGGTTTTTGGCCAGAATTTCATTAAACCTCTAATGACCTAAATTAAAGAAGAAATTGCAAACAGATCGGTTAGAGAGATACACAGATCAGCAAAGTTAATATTCAAGATAAAAAATTGTACACATATATATCTCATATTTACAGGCTCTGTGAGTGAAGGGTCTTTCTCCAAAAACTGCACTATGCAGTACGCCAACTGCAAACATAGAGGAAAAATATGCAAATTAAAATCTTTTATTGAAAAAGAATTCAATATATTATTAAAATGGCTAATCCCAATTTTAGTCTAATCTCCACATATAAATTTGAGGCTAACTACCATGAGTGGACTTTCACTTCCAACAGAGGTTTCCTGAGCCAATCCAAGTGTAATTAAGATTGGCAGAAGCAGGAATATTAAAAAAGAGAAAACAGATACAACATCTCCTCCTTCCTCCAGCCCTGAAGCCTTATATGATACACAGCACAATCCTACGGCGGCCTATGGCCGCCCACCGGGTCCTGTTCCCTGGCGGCCAGGCTGCTGCCGGGGTGGAAGTATACTCGACTCGAGGAAGGGGACGTTCGTCCCCATTCCCGGGTGTAAATGGCGGCCGGCCCGATCGGCCTCCTAGGATTTCCACCAGCGAAATCACTGGCGGAAGTAGGAGGAGGCCGGGTCGGCTGGGCCTATGGCTCCCCTCCGTCTACCGCCCCCCCCCGCCCTCCGGATCTTGACCTACCTGATCCGGCGGCTGGCAGCGTGCTCCATCGTCGGAGCAAGGGAGTCCGGCCTCTGCACCAGACTCCCTTGCTCGAGCGTTGTCGCAAATGTGCTTTACGGCAACGTTCGCGACAGCTTTGGGTGGCAGAACGCTCGTTCCGTCACCTGACGTTCTCTTAGGATTGCGCTGACAGAGAACAAACCGATTCAATGAATGGAACACTGTCACCTGTACTGCACCAAGTGGAGAACTGTATGGGAAAAGTCCATGCCCGACTGAGTGGCCTCTAAAGAATACGGAATATATGCTTTGCACATACTGTATGTTCTCAAGAATGAGTCCTAGAAAACCTTTCTATTTGAGAGCCAGAACCAAGATTCTCTTCTCTGATGGCTGATAGTGTAGGCAAGATGAACCACTGGTCTACTTCAGCATCAGCTGCCTCCTTATATCCTCTGTATTAGAAACTGTCCACAGCTCCATAGAAAGGACCATCCTCCCATTTTATGCTACCACATTCTTCAAATATAGCTTAGGTCAGTGGTTCTCAAACGTTTTAGTACCGGGACCCACTTTTTAAAATGACACTCTATCAGGACCCACCTAGCTTTATGAGATACTCAAACATTTATCTGACTATATTTACACAAGCTTGCAAACTGCAGGAGCTCAGCTGTTTGCAGGGCAATTAGCAGCTATCTGATTTTTGAATAGCCTCAGGGCTTGTGGCAATTACTTATCTGATCTTTCCATCACCTGGGACCCACCAGAAATCAGGCCGCGAATCACCAAGTGAGTTCCAACCCACAGTTTGAGAAACACTGGCTTAGGTTTACGGACGTTTACAAAAATACATGTTCATTGAAATCTACATGTTTCACAGTTTTGTGGGTGCTTGATAAAATATTTCCAATTCAATGCAGAAGTACAGTATTACACAGTTGTAACAAAAAGTGAGACAGAAAATAATTGCATAAGTTTCTACCTGTGCATGGAAGAGTGATAAACTTCTAACAGTATGTAGAGGAATCAGCACTTTCACCAAAAACTGCTTGTGCTCTGCTTTAAGAGGTAAAGCAAAACCATTGATAATACTGTAAACAAGAAGAAAAGCGTTTTAGTACCACCACTAAAAATATTTTCTTGAGTGTCTCAAGCCAGTAAATCATAACCAAAGGAGATGGGTCACATGTTTTTCATCAATACAGGTTGAGTATCCCTTATCCTGACTGCTTGGGACAGGAAGTTGTCTGGATTGTGGATTAGTCTGGATTTCAGAATATTTGCACAAATACAATGAGCTATCTTGGGGGTGGGATCCAAGTCTAAACATGAAATTCATTTATGTCTCATATACACCTTATACAGAAGGCCTGAAGGTAATTTTATACAATACAGTATTTTTAATAATTTGTGCCTCAGCATGCCTTGCGCTATGCCAGCCAGGTGCTGGAAAGTGTTTTTTTTTTTAAAGGCATAGCCCCAAAAATGTCTGGATTTCAGAAGTCTGGATGTCTGGATAAGGGGTAATCAACTTGTATAGGGTGGAATTTTTTTTAACCTAATCAGTTATATAAGTGTTTCACTTGGGTGCAAAAATACATATCTGAAGCATGGTCTAGGTTTCTTGAAAGCAAGGGTGATCTTGCATATTTTATCCCTTAACTGCCTCACAGAAAAATATACAACAGATGTTGTATGTAGATGTACTAGTTCCTGCAAACATTGCATATTATCAAGCGTTCTAGGAGCCTTTCCACTCACTACCTGACCCCTGGCATTCAACCCACAGTGACATTAGAAGTGATTTTTGGGCTCCCTTGTTACAGGTAGAAATGAACAAATTAATCTTATTTATTTGAACATGAAGTTACCTTAACCTTGCAAGATTGACAGCGCAATCCTGTAAATAAAGCCGGCGACGGAACGAGCGATCCGTCACCAGATGATGTCGTGAATGTGCCGTAAAGCATGTTCGCAACGCTGTGGAAGGGAGGCCGGCACAAGGCTGGTCTCCCTCCGGCACCGGACCAGGACGCAGACGGCGGCGGAAGGTAAGAGCTCCGTCGCTGGCTGTGTGGGTGGTCCGGTTGGTCAAGGGAGGGAGGCCATTGGCCTAGCTGGCCCTGGAGGGGGATGGCATCGGCCATATCCCCGTCCCCGCCGGCTACGCCGTTACGGCCTCCTCTACTTAGCTGGCGGAAATTCGAGGAGGCCGATAGGGCCGGCCTGGATTTACACCCGGGGAAGGGGACGTGTCCTGAGTAGACCTCCGACCCAGCGGCAGAACGGCCGCCGGGGCTCAGGATCCTTACACAGGATTGCGCTGCCCACCAAGTGTTTATTTCCCAGGCTTACAAAAATCTTACATTCAACTAAATGTGGGATCTTTTCAGTTAGTAATTTGCTCCGATCCACAGAAAGGGGAGTAGGACAGGAAACACATGAGCCCAAGGCCCCCTCTTGCCCTCACTGTAGGAAGAGTTCAATGGATGAAGTAGTGAATGCACAGGCCCTAGGACTAGGCCTTCAAGAAGAAGAAGAAACGCAATAGGTTTATAGGAAAGGTTTTTCATGGCTTGCAGTGACATGACTTCATATTTAAACACATAAACAATAGACAAGTCCACAGGACCCATAAACTTTTTTAAAAGACTATATTCGCACTAAATAATACTCACAAGAACACAACTGCCTTGTGAAAATGGGACATCCCATCTGACACACAAAACACCTGACAACCCTCAACCCCTTAAATGCACTTTACCATAGTTAGCATCCAAGACCAATTTATGCTAGCACAGATGAAACAGCATCCCAGCTCTAGCAAGTAGCTCGGTCCTACAGCACACCTGGCCTTCTGGTGCCAGAAGACCTATAGTCAGCGTTGTGGGGCAGTTTGTGACTTTCACACAGCAGTGCTGATAAGTGATGTGCGTGCAGGGGAAAGGGAGAAGTACAACAGGGCTGACAGCTTGGACTATGCTAGTGTTGATGGTGGCATCCTTGCTTCAACAAAAGGACATACATCTTGCACTTCTGCCAGAGTTAGAACCTCTCGCCTTATTTGCTTTATTTATTTCCATTATGTTATCCCACTTTTCAGAAAAAAAATATTTTTCAAGTGGTTTACAGATAAAAGTCTCAGGAACCTGTATGGAAACACAACAGAACCACTGTAAACACACTTCTGGGGAAGCAAAAGGCTTCCACGCGGAACATTTTGTAAATTCCAATATTAGAGTTTGACCCTCAGAAAAATGTTAAGATCAGCTTTTTTCCCTCTTCATAGCTCATGTTTGACACCATGACAGAGTGTTATATACACTATCATCAGTACCCCATCTGTACTGACCTGGCAACACACTGCTTATGCACTGGCAAGCCCAAACAAGGAGGGGTGGAGTTAGGACTTTTACCCTTTAAAATGAGAGTTCATTACCTTCCTAATATTTCCAGAAGTTCAGCTACACCATTGAAGTGTTCAGTTTCATAAACGAATCTGTTAAAACCAATTAAGAAGATCAAATGTTCATATTTATTCAATTATACAACCCACACAAACCAGTAAGCAGCTTTCTTTTAAAAAAAAACTTACCGTAGAAAAATATTGTTAATTTGTTTTCTGATAAATGCTCTAAGACCAAGGAACTTCCCATAAATTCTGTGTAAGACTGTTTTTAGATAGTCTCGCTCTCGAGGATCTTCACTGTCAAATAGCTCCAAAAGCTGTTTTAAGGAAACACACAGAATGTGATAGCTTAATATTTAAAAGACTTATATCCTGCCTTTCCAGAGCTCAAGGTGGCTAACAAACTCATATTCAGTAAGATAATAATAAACACCATAAAATACATATCAATAAAACACAACATGTAATCAAAGTTCCAAAGCATTAGCACATACCGCATAAATCACCATAGCAGCACAGAGCAGAATGTAAACAATATAAGCTATTAAAAAGAAAGTCTCCAAAATAAGACAAAAGCAGCACTGAAACCATAAAAATCTCCATTAGCAGCAAGAATAAAAACAACTCAACCCCCACCTCTAAAATGATAGCTGAAATAAAAATGTTTTCAGTCCTTGTCAGAATACCTCTAATGAGGGGGCTGTTCAGAATGAACGAACGAACGGAGAGAGAGATCCATTGCTGTGGCATCACCACAGAAAAGGCCTCGCTTGTCACCACCACCACCACCAAACTTCTACTAACAGCAGCACCCAAAGCAGGGATGAATGTCAGGAACAGGCTGGAGTGTACAGGAGCAGACAGTCCATGGGGTACCCCGGTCTCAGGCAGTAAAGGGCTTTAAAGGTTAATACCAGCCCCTTGAGTTGAGCCCAGAAACAAATCAACAGCCAATGCATCACCAGAGCAGCAGCCCAACAGAGTCGACCTGCCAAGTACTGGCAATCACATGAGCTGCCGCACTCAGCACTAGTTGCAGTTTCCAAATTGTCTTCAAGGGCAGCCCCATGTAGAGCACATTACAGTAATCTAATCAAGAAGGCACCAAGGCATGGAACACTGTGGCCAGATCCAACTGACTCAGGTACAGCTGCTGCTGGTGCACCAGCTAAAGCTGGGCAAAAGCCCTCCTGGCCACAGCTGCGATCTGGCGACCCAGGAGGACACTCAGGCTGTGCACCTGTTCTTGCAGAGAGAGTGCAACCTCATTCAGAACAGGGGGATAGTCTAGCATCCGCATCATGGATTTCCTGACCAGGAGATCCTCTGTTTTGTCCGGTTTTAAATTTCAGCTCAACAATCCTTATTCAGTTCCCAACCACCTCTAGACAATGCTCCAAGACCTTGACAGCCCCCTCAGAATTTTATGGAAAGGAGAGAGCTAAGTGTCACCATCATACTGATAACATGCCACTCCAAATCCCTGAATGACCTCTCCTAGAGGTTTCATGTAGATATTACAGCAAGGGGGACAAGACAGAACCCTGCAGCACTTTACAAGAAGTTGACTAGGGTGCCAAACAGGTGCTCCCCGGCACTACCTTCTTGGACCAGTCAGCCAAGGAGTAGTGGAACCATTGCAAAACAGTGCTTCCAAGCCCCAACTCAGCCAACCAACCCAGAAGGATCTGAATGCCAGATGCGAGTGACAACAGGATACATGTATCTTGTTGTCTTGTGTGCTCCCTGAGGGATCTGGTGGGCCACTGTGAGATACAGGAAGCTGGACTAGATGGGCCTTTGGCCTGATCCAGCTGCAGGGCTCTTAGGTTCTTAAGGGCCCCATGGTTGATGGTGTCGAAAGCTGCTGAGAGGTTCAGTAGGAACAACAGTGATGCAATCCCCCGGCCAGTCCCAAACACGGGTCATCCACCAAGAGGGTCTCTGTCATAAAGCCTGGCTGGACGCCAAACTTAATGGGATCTAGATAATCCATTTCATCCAACACCCTCTGAAGCTGAGACACCACTACCCGCTCAAGCACCTTGGCCCAGGAAGGGGAGGTTCAATACTGGCCGGTGATTCTCCAGAATGATGGGCTCCAGGGAAGGCTTTTTAAAGAGAGGGCAAACCATGGCCAACTTTATGGCTTCAGGTAGTGGCCCCTGAATCACATATGTATTCACCAGCTTCCCCACCTATTCGGCCAGACTTCCCCAGGGTGATCTTACAAGCCATGCTGAGGAAAGGTAGATTGGGCAACACATCAGCCTCACGATCCAAGGATCCTGTCCACTTCCTTGGGGAATATAGGCTGAAAAGAATCCCAAACAGATACGGTCCCAACTTTAACCTCTGCCTCTCTGAACCTGCTTTAGATCCCTATCCTTTGGACCTTTGCCTCTTCACTTTTTTATATATACTCTCTCTCTCTCTCTCCCACAACCTAAAATCTGTCCTGAGTTTTGCCCCCTGCTTTCTTTGTGTCCCTCACCAAATAAAACTTGCCTCTGAAGCACTCACCAGGCAATGTATTGCTTATGGAGTTGACAATATTCATAAGGTGGCAACTGCTTCAACCGATGACTTAGTGACCACTTTAGCCACTGTCTCCTGGTCAGTTTTCAAGCCTGATTCAAAGTGCTGGCACTCACCTTTAAAGCCCTATGCAGCTCAGGACCTGGGTATCTGAAGGAATGCCTGGTCTCATATGAACCTATCTGTGCACTAAAGATAATCTTTGGAAGCTCTCCTCTGAGGCTGGGTGAGGATGACAGGAAACAGGCTCTCTCAACTACGGCATCCAATTTGTGGAATTCTCTCTCCAAGGCGGCTTGCCTGGCACCTACAGTGCTGTTTTTCCAGTACCAGGCAAAGTCCTGTTCATCCACCCAGGGCTAAATTATTTTACCTACTATCATACTGTATTAGAATTTTATTGTAATGTTTTATATGCTGTTCTGGAAACACTGCTGAAGAAAAGTACATAATATTTTTAATGAAAAAACTGGCTTCATCAAATTGCCTACTTCTTGATACCACCATTTCACCTCACCTTCTGGCCTCCAGTTAACATAAGCTAAGCATGCAAGGTTGGGAATTTCTCATACAGTGATTTTTAAATTCCTCAAGGAAACACTACTAATCATCTGATTAATAAAAGCTGTATTTATCTATTAATAAAACAGGCATTGCCAATCTTGTAATGCTTGCTCACGGGCTCATCAAGTATAACGTATCATCACCAGCTTTAAAGAAAGTTTCTTCTTACCTGTAATACAAATTTCTGATCTATGTATTTTTTGGCAATGCTGGGCTGAAATTCTTGGCTTTCCAAAAATCGTATGAAAAATTCATATACAAGCTGCAAGAAATCAACACAAAATTTAGGCTGCTAATTGACTTAAACATACCATCTTTCAACTGAACACATCAGTAAAATATTTAGCTTTCTTATAAAAAGAGAGGCAAAAGAACACAACGTATCTCCCAGATCAGCTGGGAGAGTTGCCCTCCTGCTGTTCCCCACCACCATGTCAGGAATTATACGTTCTCCAGCTATGGGAAGGTTTTCTGTTGAATTAAACAGTTTAAAGAATTTTCTCCCCCCCCTCCGCCCCAACACCCTTCGTGGAGCTCATTATACAGGGTTGTATCCAAAGCCTCTCCTGCACAAGTGGTGTCTCCTGCTTGTACAAGATGGAGGAGGGGCATGATTTTCAGCAATTCCCCCTTTCCTCTCCAGCATACACTATAACACACAACACACCATCTTGTTTCTTAAGGTCCCCAATCCTCCAGAGCAGATTTTCAGGGGGCTGGAGAGGGAAAGGGAATCATGAAAGATTTGTACCATACAATCTAGAGGTAATGAAAAACTGCTGTTATCTGCCTTGGGGTGGGGGAGCTAAGACGGTACCCCTTCCCCACTCACCAGTGGCCACCAGCTGCAGTAATGTGAAAAAAATGAGAGAGTTTGTTTTTGTCATTCTGCTGTGCATTTTAACGGATTTGAGCCGCCTTGGGGGCCTCCTTAGAGGCGGGAAGGCAGAATAAAAATACCCTAAATAAATAAATAATCTCATATTTCCATATATTATTCATTTAAAACTACAGTGACACAAGCAATGTGCCCATTAATTCTTCCCACTGAGCTGTAGTCAGAAGAATTCCAGCTCATGCTAGGAACAGGCATCGCCAACCTTGTAATGCTTGCTCACTGGATCGTCAAAGCCCCCAGGGGTAATCAAACAAGCACATTCCTCTGCCCTCCAGACTCTTTATCATATAAAATAAAGCAATTATGATGTTGACAACAACGATATGATGTTGGTAAAACAGTTTGGAAACATTTAATGGTAATTAGAAAATGTTTAGGAGCATTCTACAACACAGATGCCCTACTGTAGAATGAGATTTAAGCTGGAGTCAACAAAGTTTTTGAAGAGATTTTAACTTTAGCCTGAAGGTTATTTGCATTCTCTCCCTCTTATCCACATACCTAAGAAACCAAGTTATTATTTACACACACACACGCGCGCGCGCGCACACACACACACACACACACACACACACACACACACCCTGTAGCCCATCAACTTTTTTCAGTTGTTTTAATGGATGGCAAAATTGACAGAGAGAGGAGAGGAGGTGTGGGGGAAGAGGTGCTTAACCCTTTCCCTGTTGTATTTTTTTTGTCACTCCAAATTATTGGGGTATAAACTGAAGCAGGAAAGGGGTTATACAGTTCCTTCTCCCTGCCACTTCTCTGATATTAATCACACATTCCCAAAACAGCTTGTAAAGCAAAACAGAAACAAGCTATGAGGCTACAGTTGCACACATTTGCATGTAATGTATATTTTGGCCTTAAGACCATTTATATCTCTATGGATTTTAAATACTTTTTAAATGACACATACACATATACACATGCAGGTATGCTAGTATAATTTCTTATATTTATAACCCACTTTTTTGATGGGATAAGCTTCTAACGTGGCATACAATTAAAATGCACAATTAAATGTTCAATTAAAATACTCATGGGGGGTATGGTTGGTAGTCTTCTGGTCCCTGGTAACTGACAATATAGTCAATCCCCCCCCCCCCCCAGAAGAAGGAAGCAGAGGGAGCTGCAGATGATAAACTCAGATGCTGGCTGACAGGGAAGATACCACCTCACCAAAGTAGCCCCTCCATTGATCTGCAAAAGTTTTTAAGGAAAAAGCAACGTCCAGAGCAGATCGATCATTCAATGTACAGAAGACAGTGGAAAGGAAGAATAAAATTGAAACTTTATTATTAAAATCTGTATGAAGTGTGTTTTAGAAAATGTAGTACAGCATAAAAGTGGCTTGTAGCTAACTAAAAATGAGAAACGGGAAGACTGAAAGTCTCAGGCTATATCTATTACCCTTCACTGTGTCCCTCTATTTACAGCGCAATCCTATCCAGCTCCCCCCACTGGTGCAGCCAGAGGGGGAGGGCAGAACAGGAGGCTTTGGAAGGGAAAGGGGATAAGAGTGTGCTGTTAACCAACTATTTAAATGGTACTCTCTTTTGCATATTAAAAAAAATCAATGTCAAACACAGAATGCCGAGAGAAAAAATTTAAAAGTTTTGTTGTTTGTCCATGTACATTCATCTGTTAACAGGCCACATTGTTACTTCCTGCACAGAGGCGTAGCAGTGGGTTCTTACAGTTCTAGAAAGGTAAGCAGAAAATAAAGAGGGGGGAAATCCTAAATTTTAACAAAACTAACAAAATACATGGGAACTATGATGTGAATGCAGCACCACTGTCAAAAATGAATACTATATAGACAGCACAAAACTGAAGATTACTCACATAACCAGAACAGATAGCCAAGCTATATAAAGAACATACATCAGGCTTCACAGGTAAGGAACAGTCAGAAAATATTGGAGAATAAAACGCACTGTAGATTAAGGATCATAAAGGTTCTCGATTTTCATGTTTTGTATAAACACTTCAACTAAACAAAGTTTTAATAGCAGGCCTGGATACAAAGAAGCCTTCACCATTCCCACAGCATTACGGTAGTTCAAAGTAATATGCTTAGGATCAGGGTGCCGGGTATAAATCTTTGAAAAGCTAAGCACTGCTTGAATCTGAAGCCCCAATGTCTGTGGCTACACAGGCAAGAGAAAGGACAATTCAGTCTATCTCAGCCAGAGGACGTAATTATTGCTGAGAAGTTCCAACCTTTCCACCCCAGAAGTCAACAGGAAAGACTTCCCTGGACCCTGCCATTAGCCAGAAAAGCAACAGCTGCAGGAAGTTTGCTTTTTTCTTACTACCAGACAGAACTCTGCTGCGACCGTACAGTGATCTGTGATGGCAGAAGCGAGTAGGAAAGTCAACCTAGCCCCACTGAGCTAGCTGCACCATTTCCAATCTAGCCCCACTGGAAACGGGTACCTGCATCAATTCCTTTGCAGCATGGAAGTTCAGCCTAGCCCTACCTAGATGCTAATATGTGGTGTGAACTCCAATGGTTGCCAGTCTTTTTCTAAACTAAATTCAATTTACCAGTGCTTACCTTTTAAGCTCTTTAGAGTCTGGGCTCTTTAGAGTCTGGGTGCTTGAGGCAGTACCTTCTTCTATATTTACTTTCCAGCTCGTTAAAAAGTGATGAGAATGTTTTGTTGGTCCCACCATCTATCAGGCTGGTGAAAACTGCCAAATTAGCCTTTTCAATGGTAATCTAACCTAGATTTTGGAACCGGTTCCCAGTACAGGTTGAGTATCCTTTATTTGGATGGGAAGTTGTCTGGATTTCGGATTTGTCTGGATTTCGGAATATTTGTATAAATATAATGAGATATCTTGGGGATGGGACCCAAGTCTAAACTCGAAATTAATTTATGTCTCATATACACCTTATACACATAGCCTGAAAGTAATTTTATACAATATTTTAAATAATGTTGTGCCCCAGCATGCTTTGCCAGCCAGGTGTTGGAAATTTTTTTTTTACAAAAAGTCATAGCCCCAAAAATGTCTGGATTTTGGAATAGATTTTGGATATCCAGATAAGGGGTAATCAACCTGTACTGAACACAGGAGTGTTGCCCATGATTAGGCACCCTGGGTGGCCAGAGAATATGTCAGCATGGGGCATGCGCACACCCCTTTATAAGTCTAAATACTTTTACATTTGGTCTATTTCTGAATCCTTCCTGTTAAAAAATCCTTTTGTATTTTTTTTAATTTCTCTTTTTTAAAAGAATAAAATTCACCTGTAAATGTGGCCATGATGCCTCAAGGGTGGGTTCATCTTCTTCTGGGTCAAATTCATTACTATCACTAGGAGGAAGAGTTCGGAATATATTGCAAGATACCTAGGAGTAAAGGACAAAACAAAATTAAGAGCTGCTCTTGTACACAAACAGCAAAATCTTGAGGCTCAAGAGCAATACTTTAAGGATGATGCAATTTAGACAACTGCTCAGGAGAGTCAATCCTTCTGAATGTATTTGATTCTGTGTATGATCAATGGTGTTCCAATAAGCCTACAGCTGCTGCTCTGCCAAAATCATTCTTGCCTATCAAAGTCTCTACACTGTACTTTCTGCTGTCCTGAGCATTTCAAGGAAAATCAAATGAATTAAAAGGAATTAAAGCACAATTATGAATTGCCATAATTCACTTAAAGAGTCCATAAACTCTTTAAGTTTTTAATGTGATTTTAACGTGGTTTTTAACTGTTATTGATGTGTTTTAACGTGATTTTACCGTGTTTCTATTGGTTTGATTACATTTTTATCTTTTTACATGGCTTTTAAACCTGTACTGCCCACTTCTTTGAAAAAAAAGTCCATGAACTGTTTTTACAAACTTCACTAACATATGGTTTGCAAAACGTTTCAACAATTCTTGCCTCATTTTATTCTTGCAATGAGGGCAGGTAGGAGGTATTACTCCCTATGGTCACCACTACTAGCACCTGCCTCTGAGATTTAAGGGTTACCTACTCCTCTTTTATAGCGCAATCCGCTGTAACTTTGTGCCTGCGGACCGCATGGAGGGCAGCCGTATGCCGGCCTGGGCCGGGAGGGGGTGGGGATATCTGCGGCAAGGTCCGCTGATAACCTCAGCCCTCTCCCAGCCTGGGCCGCCCTAACCTAGTCGTCCTGGATGTACATCGGCTGGAGTGCCGACATATATCCGAGGAGGCCCATTGGGACCAGGCAACCCTATACCGGGGGGGAAGGGGACGAACATCCTCTTCTCCCAAGGAGTCCCCAGACCACGCCAGAGCAGCCCGGGAAACACTCAGGATCCTGCAACCAGCCCTATGGGCCGGCCGTGGATCCTTACGCAGGATTGAGCTGCTAGGCACTGTGTGCTATTTTGCTGGCAGAAGTCGGAGGAGGCCGTGTAACGGGCCAGCTGCCCTGTGGAGACCGGGATATGGCCTATGGCTACCCTCCCGGCTCTGCCATCCCTCCCCCCATCCGCCAGCTGGATCCAAACCTACCTGGTTCGGCGGTGAGCCGAGGGCTCCGGCGGCAGAGCAGGGAAGGCTGGCCTTGCGCCAGCCTTCCCTACTCGAAAGTAGTCTGCAAACTTGCTTTACAGCCCGCTGGATCCAAACCTATCTGGTTCAGCGGCGAGCCGAGGGCTCCGGTGGCAGAGCAGGGAAGGCTGGCCTTGCGCCGGCCTTCCCTGGTCGAACGTAGTCTGCAAACGAGCTTTACAGCACATTTGCAACTACGGCAGGCAGCGGAACGCTAGGTCCACCGCCCATTAAGTAGGATTGTGCCGATAGTATCTTTTCCAAGGATTACTGTATGGGTTTCTGGCTAAATAGGGATTTAAACTCAAGACTCCCCAATCTAATTCCAAAACCCTACAATACTGTAATATACCAACTCTCAGGCAGTCACCCCTGTTCTCTTCATTCCTTCCTTTCAATACTCCAGGTAAAATGAACTGAGGTATTTTCAGGATTTGAAACAAGAAGAAGCGTTCATACCTCTCTACAGGTCTTTTACACCTGTGTCAGTTTTAAACACTCATTTTTCATACTGCATTAAGCACCCCTTTTTCATGTTGCATTTAAGCATATTTGTAATGCAACATGCAAACCTACCTAAATAAAAACAAATATAGAGGTAGTAATGGTGTTCATATTGTCCAGGCTTTTGCTGGCTGGCTGATTTTGTGGGGGGTGGGGTGGTAAAACAACACTGGCAGTTTATTGTAAGAGTAACCATTTCTATAGCACTTTTCAGGAATGAAACAGGGAATTAGACCAGGTAGCAGGAAAAACTCCTTTGAAGGGTAGCTTCAAAGGCACAGAAACAAGGAGAAAGTGCAGAACTAAAGAAGGATGAAAATACTGAGAAGTAGTAATCAGGAAATAAAAGGCTAATTACTGTTTACCTTTTTACCACAGGGGGTGGATTTTTCTACAATACTAGCGAAGCAACACTGACTTTACTGAAATAAATAGGATTTTATTGAAATATTTACTGAAACGTTTAATTTTCAGTATTTTACTGAAAATACTGAAATAAAAACAAATATGTGCATCCATCTCATAGCATTTCATGCTGACAGAGGAGTCTGCTAGGAGTTGATAACAATCATGTAGCAAATATGCCAAGAAACATTCTGTTTGTCAGATTATTTCTTTATTACATTTTTAATCCCGTGCTTTCTTCAAGAAGTTCAGAGAAGTACGGCATGTGGTTCTTTTTACCCTCACAATAAACTCTGTGAGCTGAGTTGGGCTTCAGAGAGTGACTGGCCCAATATCTCGCTTAAGTTCCAGCACCCATAGTCACTTGTGGAATCTATTCATTGCTACTCATGCCATTTGATTAACAGATCAAATTGGCCTTTTGCAAACTAAAAAAAAAAACAACACTAAAGATTTGCATGAACTGAAATGAGTTTCTCAACTCTTTCACATGTCAGTTTGATTATAAATATATATTTCCAAACATCTGTCCAATAGTTTCATGATGCAGAAATAAGTGAGAACCAGAGGAGCCAGAGGCTTTATTGTAGAAAAGCCCAGCTACTATGCTGAAGTAGCAATATGCTTGGCAGACAGTTTGGACCTGGAGATGCATAATCTGAAACTACTTTTCCAATATCAACTGTGCTGCTGGTTTCGAAATCCAGCCAACGTTATCACTAACATTACTATCTTTGAATTTTGGATCTAAAAGATCTGCAGCAGCATGAATTGACTGCAACAATATTATTCTACTTTAAGCAAGTATTTGAAACTTATGATTCTGAAGAAAATATTTTTAAGCCATGCTGTGCAAAACGAAGAACCATGGATCTCCCAACTGCTTTGTGCAATATAGTCATCCTAATTTCAAAAAGACAGTAAATTAGAACACAATACTAAAAATAGGCAAGTTTCACTGTCTACTTAAATTAATAAAGTTAAGCTTGAAAAAGATTCAAGTACAACGTTTTCAGCTGTAAATTGTTCTGTTTGTAGTCTAATGCAATTTCATGACAGGTAATTCGACTAATTAACAGGTTTTGAAAACACTGCATTTTTTGAAAGCATCAAAAATCAACGAGATCGGTAATCCTTTCCTACCTGGGTGCAACATCAGTTTATAGAGAGATTCCCACTGGGCTTAATTATTATTATATAGTATTTATATACCACCTTTTCTCACTGACTCTCACAATGAGCAAGAGTCTTATAGACTCAAGGCGGTTCACATAGGCAGGTTTCCCAAAACCCCATTTTCACAAATGAGTTTTTTACAATTACTGTTCTACGAGAAACTCATGAGCAAGTTTCCATTTGTTTCCAGATGTTTCCCTTCACGGTGTTAACAGAGCCATGTCCTCCCCACCCCCTTGGCACACCTTCTATATCCACATTCAGCCTTCATTTCCTTCCCTTTCAGCAAGGAACATGCTTGAGTTCTCTAACCAAACATGAGGGGCAGGGTTGGATAGCGATACAAGTGATACAGATCACTTGACCCTGCGTACATGCACGTGGGGGACAGGATGGGACAGGACTCTGTTACGCCCCACAGTGATTCCTGTGTTCCAGGTGCTGTGTCCACATGTGCCCAATAAAGTATATTCATACCTGCTATTGCCCACAACTATTACTACAACAACTATACTACTACAACTATTACTACAATTATTGCTATTGCTCCTTCATGGATCATTGCCTTGTCGTGGCGAAGGGGCTTGCGTAACTCAATGAAGCCATGAGCTATGTCGTGCAGGGACACCCAAGACGGACAGGTCGTAGCAGAGAGTTCTGACTAAAAGTGATCCACTGGAGAAGGAAATGGCAACCCACTCCAGTAACCTTGCCAAGAAAATCCCATGAACAGTACCAAAAGGCTAAAAGATATGACGCCGGAAGATGAGACCCTCAGGTCGGAAGGTGTCCAATATGCTAAGAGCGGAGGACTATTCCAAGTAGACCCAGAAAGAGTGAAGCGGCTGGGCCAAAGCCAATAGGACGTCCAGCTGTGGATGTGTCTGAGGTTGAAAGGAAAATCCAATGCTGCAAGGATGAGCGAACTCAGGAAGATAGTGGAGGACAGGAAGGCCTGGCGGGATATGGTTCATGGGATCACGAAGGGTCGGACACGACTTAACGACTGAACAACAACAACAACAATTGCCCACAACAACAGAAGCTGTAAGCAGAAGCTAACAAAGCAAGAAAATTTATTTTTTGCAAATAGAAGCCTATATTCTGTTATGCATAATCTTCATAATATTAGTCAGAACAATTCTGATTTGTGAAAGCTGCATTTCACAAAAACACCAAGCTCATTAAGATTCAGAACTTATAACGGAAGGTCTTCGTCACACTGCTATTGTTAAAAGGTGGTACAGCAGTTCCTTTATAAACTTTACCTGCAGATAATCTTATTGGCCAAATATTCTACCTGAATCAAAATGTTTACACACTGAAACACACAACAGGATCTAGCAATACAGATAAATCTATTAGCAATAGATAAATAACTGATTTATAGTGTAAGAGAAGAAACAGAAAAAGGGTTTGATCCCCTCCCCCGTTTTAGTTTTGTGCTTCTACATGAGCCAGAATGCCAGCATCATATTGTTGTAACATGAGCATATCTGGGGTGCCCCATCAAGTCACTTTCCTCAAGAGAAACAGTAACTGTCTTTCAACATTTTCTGAATGTATGCTACAAAATTGCAACAATCCATATTATGCATGTTCAAATATTCCTACTGCAGGGGAGGCAATGCTAGCAGAAGTCAACCTAGATACAATATATCTAAATGGCAAAAAGAGTGATGAGCAAACAATAATACACTGGGGCTCCAAGGTTATCTGAGTTATGGATGGACACGTCAAGAGTTTCACGCAGGCACAGTCTTCCGTAGTGGTGCTTTTGCGCAAGCACAATAGCACTGGGCCAGCAACAGCAGGCTGTTTTGACTTCCGTACAATCAGACTTCCGGAGAAACCTCTGGGATGAAACTAGTATGTACCGTATTTTTCGCTCCATAAGACGCACTCCCCCCCAAAAAAAATAGAGGGGGGAGCCTGCGTCTTATGGAGCGAATAAAAAAAGTAAAGAAAAAATACTTACCGGAGTTTTGGGGAGGCCTGCAGAGGCTTGCGCAGGCCTCCCCGATCTTCATTTCGTCAAAATACGGCCATTTTCGGCCATTTCCGGAAGTGGCAGAAAATGGCCGTTTTTTGACGAAATGAAGATCGGGGAGGCCTGCAGAGGCTTGCGCAGGCCTCCCTGATCTTCCTTTCGTCAAAAAACGGCCATTTTCGGCCACTTCCGGTTTTCACGAAAACCAGAAATGGCTGAAAATGGCCATTTTTTGACGAAATGAAGATTGGGGAGGCCTGCGCGAGCCTCTGCAGGCCTCCCCGAAGCCCCGGTATTTCTTCTTTACTTTTTTATTATTTTTATTTTTATTTTAAAAACCTTTTTTCCCTATTTTTTGCTCCATAGGATGCATGCATCCTATGGTCCGATGCATCCTATGGAGCGAAAAATACGGTAACTTACAGCGCAATCCTATCCAACTTACACCACTGGTGTAACCAGAGATGCAGCGAAAACAGGAAGCCCCAGAACGAAAAAGGGTTACCCTGGTTACACTGGTGGTGTAAGTTGGATAGGATTGCACTATCAGAGACTGACAGCCCATTCCAACCCAAGGGCTAAGCAGCACAAGTCAGACCTAAAGTCAGCCTAAGTCGTTTAGGGCAACTTTAGGTCTGGAACGCAACCATTTAGGGCAAAGTTAGGTCAAAGTTAGGTCGAAGTTACGACCGACGGACTAAGAACAGCCCATTCCAACCCAAGGGCTAAGCAGCACAAGTCAGACCTAAAGTTGACCTAAAAGTGGGCGTTCCAGGGGCGGACCGTGGGTGTAACGGGGGCGGCAACCAATTAACGTTGGATTCCAGACCCTGGCAAGCACAGACACGCCCCCTCCAACACAAATGCTGACACAAAATTTAGGTCGACCAAAAAGGTGGACCCAAATTCGAGGAGACCCATAGGAGCCATTTTACCTTACCCAAGCCAGCCCTCTCCTGAAAATTTCTAACACCCTACTCCTGAGTTAGGTCAGAGTTAGGACGGAGTTGGGGCTGCTAGGTCTGGAAACCGACAGAGTGATGCCTAAGATAGGGAGCCTATCAGCACCCAGCCCCACCCAGCCTCTTTCCCACAAAAGCCCAGCCCCAGGCCCCCAGTCTCTCTCTCTCTCTCTCTCTCTCTCTCTCTCTCTCTCTCTCTGAGCACGTGGCGTGGGGTTCTGTCCCCCACAGCCACAAAGTGGGACTTTGTCGGTGGAGGGCAAAATTCACAAACACCCCACTTCTCTCTTCTCTTCTCTTCTCCTCTCTCCTCTCTGCCCCCCTCAAGGGCAGGGAGGGCTGTTCTGGCTTTGGCCAAACTGTTTACAGCTGTGCCTGGGCAGCTGTCTCCATGTTACCATTTGCTAACCCATGTCTTTCTCCCAGCCTCTCCCCCCACACACACAGGCAACAGCACCAGCAGGTAAGTGCAGGTAAGAGTAGGGGTTGTGCTGACATGTGTTCTGACATCTGCCTCTTTGGATATAGAAATATAGGTAGGATACATGCCTCTATACCAATGTCTTGTCTCATAGCTGCCTGCATAGCCTGCCATGATATGCCTCTTTACCAATGTGCCCTCTCATGTCTGCCTGCATAGCCTGCCATGATATGCCTCTTTACTAATGTGCCCTCTCATGTCTGCCTGCAATGCCTTCTCTGAAATGCCTCTTTACTAATGAGTAGTCTCATAGCTGCCTGCAATGCCTTCTCTGAAATGTCTCTTTACCAATGTGCCCTCTCATGTCTGCCTGCAATGCCTTCTCTGAAATGCCTCTTTACCAATGAGTAGTCAGATGCCTGCCTGAAATGCCTGCTATAATATATAGGATACATGCAGCTTTACCACTGTTGTGTCGGATTGCCGCCTGTTGTCATGTGAGCATACAACACCACGAGTGTGGTGGTGCTGTTAACCGTCTGTAGACACCAGCTGTTCCCCCCCTTTTTCTCCACAGGGTCAACTGACAGGTCAGTATTGCTAGGATTGCCATGGTTGTGACCCAATATATGTGTTGTCTTCTCTCTCTTTGACCCTTTTCCCTTACAGGATCATGCTCGCCTTACACTCGGGTAAGCAGCTCAGACCATGCTATGTGTGTCACACCAGCAGCTGTGTTATTTCTCTCCCTGCAGGCTTTTGCAACAGAAACACTGGCTTGTCTTCACTGGCGATTGCTACCACACACCAGCTGCCATGTAACACCCCCTTGTTTTTTGTCTCCCCAGGAACGTCCACTACCACCTACCTTCCTGGGAGCACCCCTGGGCCCGCAGTCTGGTTGCCCCACGGTCCTCTGCCTCGCTGCTGCCAGAGGTCAGAGAGCCAGCCCTGCAACCCTCCTCAGCTGCCGGCGCTGCTGCTGCTCCACCTCCCTGGCTGTCCTTCTTGCTGTCCCTCCCCTTTCTATGGAGCAGGCTGTGGTTCCACAGGGGGAGAGCCTGCGTCTCCAGGTCCATGGGGCATGTGTGCTGCTGCTGCTGCTGCTTTCAGATTGGCTGCTGTGACTACCCCTGGCAGCCTCGCCTGGACATCTCTGCTAACGTTCCAGAACAATAAAGATGCCCCTTGGGCAGAGCCTCCTTGAAACATATGTGCCCAGTGTTACACAAGCATTGCCCTCCACACACAGACAGCCCCCAGCACTGAAGCCCCTGCATGAATCCCTTCCAGGGACTGCCACTTCCTTCCCAGGGAGAACACAGCAGGGAGGCTGCCAGACCCCCATGGGACAGAGGGGAGGGGGAGTTGGGGGGGGCCTCTCAGGCAGGCAAACAGTGACAGGCGCCACGGAGCCCATAGCGGGGCCGCTTGTGGCCGCTGCATCTGTGTAGTGGCCGCTCAGCAACCGGGGATCTCGCCAGCCAGGGCGTCCGCCCGTAATGCAGCCACTTCCGTCGAAGGTCCGCCCATAATGCAGCCGCTTCTGCCCACAGTCCGTCTGCATAAGAGGCGCCTGTTTCTGCATTGCCTTCATCTGCGGAGCAACCCCTGTGTCCCTATTGGTCTCTGCAGACCCCTCTCTCGGAATCTCTCTCCCACCAGCCTTGTTGTCTGTCTGTCTGTCTGTCTCTGACCCACCCGTGCCCCTCCCCAGCACCCACTGTCTGCCTGCCTGTATGTCTGCCTCCCCTCCCACTCCCTGATGATGGCTGCTGGCCACCCCCCACCCTGCCAGAGCGCCTGCCGAGAGGCGCTGTCGTCGCCCCATCTGGGGGCGTGATGAGCTGCGTGAGCCCTTCACGCTCGCAGCAGACAAGCCCAAGGCATCTCTCGGTCTTGGCCGGGACACAGAGCAGAACGCACGCCGGGATGCCTTCTTTGTGGGCATTGCCCCGGCCCTGGAGGTCCAGGGCTTCAGGCAGCGCACGGGCAAGTCATGTCAGAGGCAGTTCCAGACATCATAAGCCCCCCCTTGTGTGTGACGTTCCCACCCCCCTCCTTCCCTTCCCTCCCCCGCTCCCCCCCATGACTCCCACGTGCAGCCTCAACATGGCATGGGGGTGGCATCGCCTTCTGCAGGAGGGGGGATGGCCACTCTCCCCTGCAGCAGGTGGCTGATGCACAGGGTGCCCTGTGGCAGCTGGCTCGGGCACCTCGCTCACCTGTCACCTGCCCTGCGTCCAACACATGACTGGCGCAACCCCCCTGCCTGCGGTCAGCCCCGTTGCGACCGGGCTGAGACAGACACTGCAGCAGCTGCCATGGATGGACGCTGACACGTGCAGACACACAGGCCTGCACATGCCCGAGCCAGACACCGAGCCTGGAGAGCCTGCCTGCCTGGGAGGTAAGTGTTGCCTGGATCCTGGGGTGGTGCTGGGCCACAGAAACTGCAGCCTGCCTAACTCAGGCATACCTCTGACCTAACTCAGACATAACTTCTGCCTAACTTAGGCTGCACTTAGGCCACACTTATGCCTGACTTGGAGAGGAGTTGGGTTGGAATGGGCTGTTAGTATACACACCTCTGAGGACTGAACTAGATACAACACGTAAACCCAGATAACAAACCCTGAGAAAATATAGCTTGGGGATAGGGTGACAAACTGGAGATATTCATACCTGCCATTTATTCATTACACTTTGCCTCTTCCAAAGCTATTTTTTCTTTGAAAAATGATAGGGAGTTTGCTAGAATAAATTCAGCTGAAGAGTCTAGTTCAGCCCTAGGACTGAACATGCAGTATGACCCCCATATCCGCGGGGGATAGGTTCCTGCCCTCCCTGCGGATACTGGGAATCCGTGGCTGGGGGAACGCTATCCCTGTGGTCCCCCACGCCCATTATCTTAATTAGGGTTCCAGTGTTGGTGTCAAGCAAGCGCATCTCTTTCTTTTCAAAAATGTTTTAAGCCAGGCAAGTAGCCTGCATACTACTTTAAGCAGGCAAGTAGCATGCATACTAGAGAGGCTCCCGAACGTTAAACAGGAAGCTGGCTTAAAAGAAAGAGATGTGCTTGCTTGGCGCCAGTCCTGGAAGCCTAACTAAGGTAATGGGCACAGGGGGCCCAACGAACCACGGATAAGTGAATCCACGGATAGCGGATCCGCGGGCCCCGTATTAACAGAAACAAGCAATGTACAAGATCATTCTAATTCTAATTCATTTTTCTAGAGACAATAAGTTGTAAGTGTATATTTCCCACATAATGTATACATTGACCGCCAAGGGACTGCAGAGGCAAAGAGGAAAGCTAGTTTTTGTCAACGTTCTTATAAACAAAACCAAAAATACAAGTATCCCAGAAATAAATAGAAAAATGTGGTTAGAATGCTACTAAAGCAGAGGTTCTTAACATGTGGTAAGCGTACCCATAGGGGTACGCGGGCCGGGAGTATGTGAGATGCTTCCCCGTGTTCCCCTTCCCCAAATTCCCCCCCCCCCCGAAAGGAGAAAAAAAGCGCTTTTTCGGCCATGCGGCGCGGCGGGTCCTTTGGCTCGTGCCGCAAGTCGGAGGGAGAGGCTACAGATCGCGGCGTGAGATTTGGGAGCCTCGATCTTGGATCTTGCGAGACTTCGGGAGATCCAACATGGCAGAGGCTGCAAGCAAAGGTAAGGGAGAGCTACTAAGGACAATTCCAGCCATGCGGCGCTTACAAGCAGATCCTCCGGCTCGCACCGCAAGCCGGAGAGAGAGGCTACAGCCCTTCCGAATCGGCAGGGTTGTAGCCTCTCCCTCTGGCTTGCGGCACGAGCCGGAGGACCCACTCAGAAGCACCACATGGCTGAAGAAAAGGTAAGGAAGAGCTATGGGGGATGATTCCGGCCATGCGGCGCTTCTGAGCAGGTCCTCCGGTCGGAGGACCTGCTCGGAAGCGCCGCATGGCCGAAAAAAACGTTTTTTCCCTCTTTTAGGGTGCACTTTTGGGGAGGGGGTACCCGGGGCATGGGGGAGATCAGGGGGTGCTTGGGGGATCCCGGGAGGGGGTAAGCGAGTCCCAAAAGGTTGAGGGACCCTGTACTAAATGGTAAACCAGCAAGTGTTCAAGGTAATTTTAGATTTGAAACGTATAGTAGTAAGAATATAAGAACATAAGAAGAGTCTTGCTGGATCAGGCCAAATGCCCATCTAGTCCAGCTGCCTGTATCTAACAGTGGCCCCACCAGATGCCTCCGAGAGCACACAGACAACAAGATAACCTGTTTCCTGTTGACACTCCCTTGCACCTGGCACAGAGAAAACCCACTTCTAAAACTAGGAGGTTGCTTATGGCTTATAACCTGTGATGGTTTTTTCCTCCATGAATCTATCCGAACCCCTGTTAAAGGCATCTAGGCCAGGTGCCATCACCACATCCTGTGGCAAGGAGTTCCACAGGTGAATTACACACTAGGTGAAGAAATATTTTCTTTTGCTTGTTCTAACTCAATTTTAGGGCATGTCCCCTGGTTCTGGTGCTGTGCGAGAGGGAGAAGAACTTCCCTCTATCCACTCTCTCCATCCCATGCATAATTTTATACGTCTCACAGCGCAATCCTGATGTAAATTAGGGCAGCGGAAAGAGCATTCTGCTGTCGTAAAAGTGCCATAAGGCACTTTTACGACGACTCGAGAGCAGGTAAGGCTGGCACAAGGCTGGCCTTCCCTGCTCCGCTGACCAAGTCGACGCCTGCCCGCCGCCAGACCCAGGTAAGGATCCAGCCGACGGGGGGGTGGCGGTTTGGCGGCAAATGGTGGGGGCCGATAGGCCCAGCCAGGCTGGGAGGGAGCGGGGATCGGCCTTGGCCGAATCCTGACCCCCGCCACTTGACTGGGTCTTTACACGGCCTCCTCCGACTTCCGCCAGTGATTTCGCTGGCAGAAATCCGAGGAGGCTGATCGGCCCCAGCGCCATTTACGTTCTGGGAAGGGAACAAACGTCCCCTTCCCCGAGTAGATTTTCCGCTGGGCGGGAGGCTGCCCGCGGTGGAGCATGGGATCCGGCGGCGGTGGATCCTTAAGCAGGATTGTGCTGCCCATCATGTCCCCCTTCAGGCACCTTATTTCTAGACTGAGAAGCCCCAAACGCTGTAGCCTTTCCTCATAAATAAAGGGAGGTGCTCCAGTCCACGAATCATTTTGGTCACTACCATAGCTACCATGTTCATGATACAGTGATGTGCTCCAAATTATAAGAAAACACCATAAATCCTTCAAGGAGCACAGCCACGGCTGAAGCTCAAGAAACAAGAACAGAAGCCATTGTTCTATAAATCCTATTAAAAATGATTGGTTGGAATTGTTATTTTAGTTTGACTAGAGTTACTTTTGACATCATGCAGCCACCCTCTTACCTACTTTATATCGCACTTTGACCTCCATATCTTTCTCAAGATTTGCAATAAATCCCCTGGGTCAAAAACCTACACAGCACTAGATCAGGGCAGAATTGTCTCTCTGCATACTGAAGCAAGTACATTTAAGATCTGAACAGAAAGGTGATCTTAAGAGCATCTTTCTAGTGACAATCAACATGAGGGGCACAAAGGGTTGTTCCCTTTGGCTGCTTCAAAGCTTTGAAATTCCCTAATCACCCGATACATTTAGATTTTTATTTTGTAAAAAAAAAATTAATGCAATTGGGCCAAGATTTCGTGGGGCATGGCCCAAACTGAAGGGGAATACAAAGCTCTATACGTGAAAGCTCTTTGTTATATTTCTAACATTTTAACTGATTGCTGGTGCCACCCCTTCCCCACCTCCCCACAGTCAGCTTGAGATCTACATGCCCTGAGAGAGGAGAAAGGAAGAGGTGTCCAGGCCACTGGGAACACTGGTTCCCATGTGTAGCACTAGCCTGAGAGTTTTATTGTTTTGTTATTGTGTTGTGTTTAGTGAGCAGTTTGTAAGCCATCTTGGGCATTTGCTTTGGCAAGGGAAAGGTGGGGTATAAATCTGTTAAATAAACAAACTACATGCTGAATAAAGCCAACTATGCATTTCACACCTTGGTGGTATTTACTATTTAACAAACTTGTATGTCATCTTTCTATCATATTTAAGGAATCATTAAGTCCACTCACATCATTCCACAAATATCATTAAGTCCACTCACATCATTCCACAAACACTTTTTTAAAGAAACCATGGAACAACTAATAATTATACAGGGCCAGCCAACCAGAAACAGAAACAAACAAAACACAAACCTGGACAACCCAAAAGCATTTAAGAAAAAGTCAAATGGAAGAGAAACATTTCTACAACTAATCAGTCTCACGGGGGGAGGGAACACCACAAATGGGAAACCACCACTGAAAAAGCGCTATCCCACATCTATCAGCTGCACTTCAGTGGGAGGTGGAGCAGAGTCTCAGATGATGAATGCAGTGTGCAAGCAAGTTCACGTAGGAGGAGATGGTCTTTCAAGTACACAGTTCTCAAGCCATGTAGGATTTTCAGTGTACCTAACAAACGTAAACCCAGAGAAGATTAAAGAGCACTATTATACCATCGTCCCGGAATCTAGGCAGGCTTCGGCCTAGTCCGGGCCTGAGCAGCTCCCAAGAACATAAGAACATAAGAACATAAGAAGAGCCCTGCTGGATCAGGCCAAAAGCCCATCTAGTCCAGCTTCCTGTGTCACACAGTGGCCCCACCAGATGCCTCAGGGAGCACACAAGACAACAAGATACCTGTGTCCAGTCGCCACTCCCTTGCACCTGGCACAGAGAAAACCCACTTCTAAAAAAAAAAAACAAAAAAAAACCAGGAGGTTGCTTATGGTGTCCAAACCCCTTTTATAAGAAATGCACTGGATGATAAGAAATGCACCAAGGCACCCCTTTTATAAGAAATGCACCAAGGATGCACTGCGGCTGGCCAATGGGGTTCCAGCTTCCGGAACTTCCAGTCGACAATGCGACCAAAGCTGGAACCCCGTTGGCCAGCCGCAGTGCATCCTTGGGAGCTGCTTGGGCCCGGACTAGGCCGAAGCCTGCCTAGATTCCGGGACGTTGGTAAGCCTAATTATAATATGCTCTAACCAGTGGGTACTGGAAGTCAATGAAGATCAAAGAGCGTTTCTGAAACATACACCAATCAAAATGCACCATATTCTTTATTGGCGAAAAGTTTCAGACAATACTCAAGAGCAGCCTGTGTAGCTTGTGTTGTAGTTGTCCACGTGCAACATGACCAACAGCACAATCCTATGCATGTTTACTGAAAGTCTCGCTGTATTTAATGGGGCTTACTCTGAGGTAACTGTGTATCAGACTGTGAACTAAGACATGGATTACTGTGGCCAGTTGGTGCACCAGTCAAAGCTTGGCAAAAGCACTCCTGACCTCAGTTGCCACCTCAACCTCCAGGAGCAAAGCTGGATCCAGGAGCACACCCAGACTACAAACCCAAACCTCCAAAGGGAACACTATAAACCAGAGGTTGTCAACCTGTGGTACACGTACCCCTAGGGGTATGCAGACCTCTTGCTGGGGATACAACAAACCCTGCCCCTTATCTGCCCAATCAGCAGCTAATTAAGTGTTAATTAACATAGATTTTAAATTGTAATTATTTTCGGAGCCCTTCTGTCTCTCTGATTTTGGTTTTGGGCTTATTTTTGTACTTTGGAAAATGTACTTTGGTGGGGTGGGGCAGTAAGGAGCTGATTTTGGGAAGTGTGACTTGGAGAAAAAAAAGAAATCCTTGCATGCATTTACAGGGAACCCTGGGCTTAATTTGTCTGTTTTTTAAATAGCGCAATTTGCAAATACCGGATTATGCTGGCAATTTTCCAAATAATGCAGTCAACTAGCTGTTAAATAGTTGCCAATGAGGAACCCCATTAGATGCTGGCAGCGTGTGCGCGTGTGTGTGTGGCCAGAAGATAAAACATAAGGAGAATGCATTCATAGAGCTGTCTGCTTTCTCAATTTCCTTACCAGCATCTTTATGTTTCATCATAAGCAATTTACACAGTAAAATAAATCAATAATTTATTTTACTGATTTATTTTACTGATGCCCTGTCCCCAAAGGGCTCACAATCATCATCATCATAAAGAGACACCAGCAACAGCCACTGGAAATGACTCCATGCTGGGGTGAAGGACAGTTGCTCTCCCCCTGCTAAATATAAGAGGACACCACTTTGAAAGGCACCTCTTTGCCCAGTTAGCAAGGGTTCCAGTAGCCTACCTCCTCAACCCTCCCCCTACACCATCTTGGGTAAGCAGAAGTCATAAACGTGAGTGTTTGATTACTTTTCCCCTAACCCAGCAATTCCCAAACATACTGCGACCAATGCACCGTTCTTGCACAGTACCCTGTCACAACAGCACCATTGCCCAGTTTTCCCAGGTGCCAATCATAAGAACATAAGAAGAGCCCTGCTGGATCAGGCCAAAAGCCCATCTAGTCCAGCTTCCTGTATCACACAGTGGCCCCACCAGATGCCTCAGGGAGCACACAGCCAACAAGATAACCTGTTTCCCGTTGACACTCCCTTGCACCTGGCACAGAGAAAACCCACTTCTAAAACTAGGAGGTTGCTTATGGCTTGTAACCTGTGATGGTCTTTTCCTCCATGAATCTGTCCAAACCCCTTTTAAAGGCATCTAGGACAGGTGCCATCACCACATCCTGTGGCAAGGAGTTCCACAGATGAATTACACGCTGGGTAAAGAAATATTTTCTTTTGTCTGTTCTAACTCTCCCTCCACTCAATTTTAGTGCATGTCCCCTGGTTCTGGTGTTGTGCAAGAGGGAGAAGAATTTCCCTCTATCCTCTCTCTCCATCCCATGCATAATTTTATACGTCTCAATAATGTCCCCCCTCAGGCGCCTTTTTTCTAGGCTGAAAAGCCCCAGACGCTGTAGCCTTTCCTCATAAGGGAGGTGCTCCAGCCCACGAATCATTCTGGTCGCTCTTTTCTGCACCTTTTCCAATTCAACTATATCCTTTTTGAGGTGTGGTGACCAGAACTGGACACAATACTCCAGATGTGGCCTTACCATCGATTTGTACAAAGGCATAATGATATTGGCCGTTTTATTCTCAATCCCTTTTTTAATGATCCCGAGCACGGAATTGGCCTTCTTCACAGCCGCCACACACTGCGTCGACACTTTCATCGACCTGTCCACCAGCACCCCAAGATCTCTCTCTTCATCCGTCACAGACAACTCAGAACCCATTAGCGTATATGTGAAATTTTGGTTTCTTGCCCCAATGTGCATCACTTTGCACTTACTTACATTGAAGCGCATCTGCCATTTTGCTGCCCATTCTCCCAGTTTGGAGAGATCCTTCTGGAGCTCTTCACAATCCCTGCTGGTCTTCACCACCCGGAAAAGTTTAGTGTCATCTGCAAACTTGGCCACCTCACTGCCTATTCCCGACTCCAGGTCATTTATGAATAAGTTGAAAAGCACCGGTCCCAAGACCGATCCTTGGGGCACACCGCTTTTCACCTCTCGCCATTGTGAAAATTGCCCATTGACTCCCACTCGCTGTTTCCTGGTCTTCAACCAGTTCCTAATCCACAAGAGGACGTGCCCTCTTATTCCCTGACTGTGGAGTTTTCCCAGGAGCCTTTCATGAGGGACCGTGTCAAACGCCTTCTGAAAATCCAAATATATAATATCCATGGGTTCGCTCGCATCCACATGCCTGTTGACCTTTTCAAAAAATTCTAACAGGTTTGTGAGGCAAGACTTCCCCTTGCAGAAGCCATGCTGACTCTCCCTCAGCAGAGCTTGTTCTTCTATGTGTTTTAAGATTTTATCTTTAATGAGACTTTTCACCATCTTCCCCGGAACAGATGTTAGGCTGACCGGCCTGTAGTTTCCCAAGTCCCCCCTCCTTCCTTTTTTAAAGATTGGCGTGACCTTAGCTATCCTCCAATCCTCTGGCACAGTGGCCGTTTTAAGGGACAAGTTGCATATTTGGGTCAAGAGGTCAGCAACTTCATTCTTGAGTTCCTTCAGAACTCTTGGGTGGATGCCATCCGGGCCTGGTGATTTATTGATCTTTATTTTGTCAATTAAGTCTGAGACATCTTCTCTTTTAACCTCTATTTGACTTAATTCTTTAGTCAGGGGAGAACGTTCCGGCAGCGGTATTTGCCCGAGGTCTTCTGCCGTGAAGACAGATGCAAAGAACTCATTTAATTTCTCTGCAGTCTCCAAGTCCCCTTTTATCACCCCTTTCTCTCCCTCACCATCCAGCGGACCAACCGTTTCCCTGGCAGGTTTCCTGCTTCTAACATATTTGAAGAAGCTTTTATTATTCTCTTTTATGTTGCCTGCCATACGTTCCTCAAAGTCTTGCTTGGCCTCCCGTATCATCTTTTTACATTTCTTTTGCCACAGTTTGTGCTCCTGTTTATTTTCCTCATTAGGGCAAGACTTCCATTTACGGAAGGAAGCTTCCTTGCTTTTTATAGCCTCCTTAACTGTGCTTGTTAGCCATGCCGGCACCCTCCTGGACTTTAAAGTCCAGCCATGCCGGCACCCTCCTGGACTTTGACTTTGAATCCTAAATCGCGCAAGACATAAGAACATAAGAAGAGCCCTGCTGGATCAGACCAGATGCCCATCTAGTCCAGCTTCCTTTATCTCACAGTGGCCCCACCAAATGCCTCAAGGAGCACACAAGACAACAAGATACCTGTATCCTGTTGCCACTCACTTGCATCTGGCATTAAGAGATAGCCTATTACTAAGACTTTGTAACCTGAGATGGACCTTTGCTCCATAAATCTGTCCAATCCCCTTTTAAAGGCATCCAGGCCAGGTGCCATCACCTTCCAGTTTTGCATCCGTGACTTGTGATTGCTGCCAGATGTGTTCTGAGGCTTGCGGAGGCCCAGGGAGTGCGCCTTGGGTCAGCGCAAGAACACGAGGTGGGCTGCAGAGGGCAAAGTTTGGGGATCACTTTCCTAGGGCACTGGTCCAGTAAGCTTCTAGATGCAGAGTCTATTTCAGATGTTAAGAACATAAGAAGAGCCCTGCTGGATCAGGCCAAAGGCCCATCTAGTCCAGCTTCCTGTATCTCACAGTGGCCCCACCAGATGCCTCAGGGAGCACACAAGACAACAAGATATCTATATGAAATGTTAATTTCAGCACTCAAACAATGTTCAATATGTTTCCACAATCACATGACCAGACCAGATATTTGACACAAGGCTCCACTTAATGTGCTAAAAAGATTCCCTAGGGAGGGTCCTTAAAAGGAGTTTAGATTGCAAAGTGGTCATCCATGCAGGCCTCCCCCGAGCTTCAGATTGCCGCAAAACCCAGAAATGGTCGTAAATCACTGCAGAGCAGCAATCTGAAGCTTGGGGAGGTCTGCAGAGGTGTCTGCAGGCCTCACCGCATCCCCCAGAGGCCCCCGGTAAGTAAAAAAACCCATTCTTTTCCCATATTTTCCCGCAGCAGCGGCGATCCCAGGATTACCACTGTCCCTGCACCTGCAAGTACTCAATGTTCTCTCCGCCTTGCAGGAAGAACTTCGAGGAACCCTGCACTATAGGGTTAACAGCAGCAAAATTCATGAGTGCAAAAAATATATAACTGAATACATTTCATGTCATCAATTTTTCCTGCCACTGCTGGAGGAATCATTTACAGTACAGACCTTCAAGAGATTTTCAACAGGCAAAATTATTTACTGAATCATACCTTGGATTTTGCTTGCACATCTTCTTGATAAAACCAGTTTTATCTGGACATAAGAACATAAGAAGAGCCCTGCTGGATCAGGCCAAAGGCCCATCTAGTCCAGCTTCCTGTATCACACAGTGACCCCACCAGATGCCTCAGGGAGCACACAGCCAACAAGATAACCTGTTTCCTGCTGCCACTCCCCTGCACCTGGCACAGAGAAAACCCACTTCTAAAACCAGGAGGTTGCTTATGGCTTGTAACCTGTGATGGTCTTTTCCTCCATGAATCTGTCCAAACCCCTTTTAAAGGCATCTAGGACAGGTGCCATCACCACATCCTGTGGCAAGGAGTTCCACAGATATGGATGCAGCATTTATCAAGCACAGGATAACTGACATTTTCTACAAACAAGGTACATACAAACTAGATGTGCTGGGAAGCGATAAAAGTTCTTTACTAACAATACTCCTGATAAGGGGTCCATGGGATAAAGGGATAAAGACCCCCTTGCTGGCTGCACAGCAACGACTTGCTTTTGGATGCACGGCAATGTCAAATATCATTGCCAGACTTCCAGGAATGTCAAGCTGCATGGAGCTTGACTTCAGAGGATTTTGAACTGCGCAGCTGAAAGGAAACAGTGCTTACTAATGCAACTTTAACCTTCACACGAATAGTCCTCACATATACCATATACATGCACATATACTTGTGCAGCCATTTTATTTTTCAGCTGCACTGTTAAGTAACAATACTGAAAGATGGAGTATAAATTACTAAAATAAATGAAAAATACAGCTCACAAACATTTCAGCTGCTATAGAGACTCAGGGTAGGATCTTCTCAGGATCATCTGAGGAAGCAGGCTGCAAGTAAGTCCTACAGAACGTACTTCAGAGTAGACATAGGATTGCACTATAAGACAACCCTTCTTGAAGATACTTCAGTCTGTGCTTCATCTCTACCTGCTCCAGAGAAAGCATTCCCGTTAGCATGAGAATGCGTCCCATACTGATGACTTTAATAATAATAATAATAATAATAATAATAATAATAATAACAACGACAACGACGACAACGACAACGACGACTTTTTAGAAAGGCTACAGCTCTGAAGATCCTGCCTTAACTACCATCTAGTCCAAGAGACAGAAAACAAAACAGCATAACCACAGCATATGCCTTAGCCAGAGGGCTGCCCCTTGAACTGAGAGTGGGTTTCCTTCACAGAGGCAGGGCATACAATACACATTTCTCTGCAGTCCTCCAAAAAAACAATAAAAACCTTTCCAGTGATATGTTCTCCAGCACAAGCTCTGCTTCTTATCCTTCGTTGTGCCTCCAGCTATCTCAAGACTCTGACATAAACTAACAATGTATGCTGCTCACTATTGCCTAACAAGTTCTGCAACCCAACTACAGACGGAACTGATGGCGCTCCACATCAATCCAATCCAATCCAATCCAGGCAGTGACTTCTCAAAGGTCTTCAGTCACAAGCCAGAGGAACAACTCTCCACTTGATTATAACTAGCCCATAAGAAAGATGCATACAGTACTATCTTTCAAATAAGAACAAAAAGGGGCTTTGGAGAATCTCCACAGAAAGGGGATTCCATGAAAGTAAATCACTCTCTGTAGAAGTGCTTGATGCGTAAAATTGTTTTAAATGATGGGAAAGATCACACCTCAGTGATGATCACTTTGACTATATCAGATTTCAGAATGTGAACTACCACTAGTAATTATGGCTCCCATAGGCAGCTTCAAGACTAAATATCACTTCAAATTTGTTGCAAAAAATCTGCACAGACACAGCCCGTATATGTACAGTGTACAAGTAAAACATGCATTTTGCAGATTAGTACAGTTCAACCCCCGTATCCATGGATCTGGTATCCACGGATCTGCTTATCCGTGGTTCCCCGTACGGCCATTACCTTCATCTTCTAAAAAGAACATGTTTTTCTTTAACAGAACAGAACATGTTTGTCTTTAACAGAATGCTATAGGCATGCAAGCTTATAGCGACAAGCAGACAGGCTGCACAATAGAGGGACACAGAACAGAACGTCTTTACAGGAAGCAGGAAGTGACCTGCTTCCTGTAAACGTTCTGTTCTATGTCTCTCTATCGTGCAGGCTGCCTGCCTGCCTGTTGTTTGCATGCCTATACCTTTCCATTAAAGAAAGATGTGCTATTAATGAAAAATACATTCTTTTAAGATGGTAATGTAAAGTGATGGTCGTGTAGGGGCGCAGAGATACGGTTCCCCTTTATCTGCAGTTTCCGGTATCCGTGGGGGAGGGACAGGAACCTATCCCCAAGGATACAGGGGTCGAACTGTATTACATAAAAGTACCCACTGTTGATGCTGTTAAAGTGCTGCACTCAATATGCCAACAAATTTGGGAAGCTCAGCAGTGGCCAAAGGATTAGAAAAGGTCAGTTTATGTTCCAATTCCAAAGAAGGGCAGTGCCAAAGAGTGTTCAAACTACCGTACAATTGCACTCATTTCACATGCTAGCAAGGTTATGCTCAAAATCCTACAAACTAGACTTCAGCAGTATGTGAACTGAGAACTACCAGAAGTACAAGTTGGGTTTCGAAGAGGCAGAGGAACTAGAGTTCAAATTGCCAACATGCGCTGGATCATGGAGAAAGCAGGAGAGTTCAAAAAAAAAATCTACTTCTGCTTCATTGACTACACAAAAGCCTTTGATTGTGTGGATCACAACAAACTGTGGCAAATTCTTAAAGAGATGGGGGTACCAGACCACCTTACCTATCTCCTGAGAAACCTGTATGCGGGCCAAGAAGCAACAGTTCGGACCGGCCATGGAACAACCGATCGGTTCATATAGTCAGGGCGATGGTGTTCCCAGTAGCAATGTATGGTTGTGAGAGTTGGACCATAAGGAAGGCTGAGCGCCGAAGAATAGATGCTTTCGAACTGTGGTGCTGGAGAAGACTCCTGAGAGTCCCTTGGACTGCTAGGAGATCAAATCAGTCAATCCTAAATGAAATCAACCCTGACTGTTCCCTGGAAGGAAAGGTACTGAGGCTGAAGCTCAAATATTTTGGCCACCTAATGCGAAGAGAGGACTCTCGGGAGAAGACTCTGATGCTGGGAAAGATTGAAGGCAAAAGGAGAAGGGGAAGGCAAAGGATGAGATGGTTAGACAGCATCACCGATGCAACAAACATGAAAATGAGCGAACTCAGGAAGATAGTGGAGGACACGAAGGCCTGGAGGGATATGGTTCATGGGATCACGAAGGGTCGGACACGACTTAACGACTGAACAACAACCCACTGTTGATCTGTTCTTAATTTTCTGAAAGTGTGTGGCCATCGCATTGTCTCTGAGCATTCATATCAGTACAAAAGCAGACAAACAACTTATACACAAAACGCTAGCTGCAAACTTTATGTACTGCAATGAGAGGCAATTAAGACAGCTAGCAATGCAATTGTATGCATATATAGAGTATGTTTTGAACCATAGCAAAAAAAAAAATGAGACCCCTGAATGGAAATAAAATAAGGATCCAAACCTTCAAAGATACATCCACATTTTGTTCCCGTCTACTAGGCATTACAATAAACCCGTTTGTATTGCATATTGTGAATTTTCACGAATTTAAAATAATCTAAGTTTGTACATTTTTTACTGTTTTTAATTTATTTTATGTATTAGTTTAAATTATACATATTTTTATCTTTGATGTTGTAAGTAAGCCATCTTAGGCATTTGCTTTGGCATGGGATAAGGTGGGGTATAATTTTTTTAAAATAAATAAATACTACATCTTTCATCCTCTAATATTATATAAACACAGAGATACAACATTCCTATATTGGGCATACAGTATAACCAGATAGCCATCATTGGATTTGAAGTGTCCGTAATAAAGAAAAAAAAACTCACCATTCTAACTACTTCAGGGTAAGTCTGCTCCGTCAAACAGCCTCTGCTTATTGTAATATAATCCACAAGTTCGTTAAGAGTTGAGCGCTTGTATTCTTTCATTTTAAGATCTGAAAGCGTGTCCATGAAGTCAAAAATGACACAGCACTGCTGAAGTTTCTTTAAGAACAATTCAGGTTGCTCTGAAGATGGAACGTCTGCAAGGAAAAAAGGAGAGCTGATGAAAATCTACCAGCATTTAAAACAAATTTATTTGTTTAAAACAAATTTAGAGAGCAATATCAAAAGACAACCATATTCATTAAGTGTCTGTAAAGTAGCAACCAAAGTGACAACTGTTCTTTTGGAGAAGCTAAATGGTTAACATCTTGGCCACTGAACTGTCACTTTGGCCATCACTTTGATTTAATAATATGGTTTCAAAAATCTGTCCAAGATTTCAGAACACACACACACACACACACACACACACACACACACACACACACACACACACACACACAGGTAGTCTTAAGTCTTACAGAGGAACCAAGATCATTTAATTCCTACTTAACTGGAAATAGAGCATGCTCATTACCTCAAGGGGTGAAAGATGCCTAGCTTAAAACAATAATGCAACACAAGTAAAACTAGAAAATGTAATTTACAGGGCTATCCAATGATCTTCCATATAGAATATTCCAAACTACCATATGTAGAAAATTCCTAAATTCCTAATTAAGGATCCATGCAACCAAGTTCAATTTATTTTGAGACTATTGTATTCCCCCCCCAGATATTCATATCCTACTACTCTATCCACTATCAAGGTGACTAACAAAAGAGTTTTAAATAAAACACATTATTAAACACATAAAAGAAATAAAATACCACAGTAAAAATGCAGCAACTACATACACAATAAAACTCTTTAAAAAAAACAACCACAGATGAGTTAATCCAGCAGTTCCCAAACTGTGTGTTGCGACGTCTTAGAACGTTGTGGTGCACTCACAGGGGTGCCGCGACATGTCCCCAGTAGCCCCTCCTACTGGCCCTCCCAGGTTAAGGTAATGGCCGCGGGGGGGATATCATCTGTGGATTCAGTATTCGCAGAGGGGTAGGGGCTGTGACTTATATGGCTTATACAAACATGTAAAGCATACATTAATTATACAGTATGTTTATTTACAGCCATATACACACAAAGTTTTTGTATTCATTGATGTGTACTGAATCAGTTGCTTGGCACAAAAATGTTGCATGAAGGTAACCATGAAATTTGTAATCATACCATAATTCTCTTCAAACAGCTGGCAGTTCCTACTTGACTCACAGTGGCAGTAACTCTGTTACACATTTTCCGCACCAATTTATGCTCTGCAGCGATTTACAACCGCTTCCAGTTTTCGTAAAAACCGAAAGTGGTCATAAATTGCTGCTCTGTGGTGACCTAAAGCTCAGAGAGGCCTCCAGAGGGGTACGCAGGCCTCTCCGTACCCCCCGGGGCTCTCCAGGACCCTTGGTAAGTGTATAAAATGTATTTTTAAACATTTGTTCATGGTGGCGACCCCTGGGATTGCTGCCATGCTGTCCCCACCCCTTAAGGCAGCAGGTGACAGCATCGGGTTCTAGTGATGGGTCACAACCCACCACTTTGAGAACCGCTGCTTCACTGGGTTTATGAGTTGGGCACGCATGCCCCCTCTTCCTTCAAATACATCCCCCCCCCCAAGACTTAAGGTTAAGGAAGCCGTTTTGTTCAGACAGGTTTATGTTGTATTGCAGGGGTTCCCAACCTTTGGAGGCCCGCGTACCCCCTACGCGGGCCTCCAGTTGCCTCACGTACCCCTGGACCTGCCACCCCCCGCGTACCCTCCCAGGTACCCCCCCGAATCGGCAGGCCTGTAGCCTTTTTTTCCAGGTTGCAGCGCGAGCGAGAAGACCTGCCCACCCATGCTACAACCCGGGAAAAAAGACTACAGCCCTGCCAACCCTGTAGCCTCCCCAGTAGCTCCTCCTACCTGTTCTCCTGCGCGCCACCATCTTGGATCTCGCGAAATCTCGCAAGATCCAAGATGTTGTATTGATCATGAGATTTGGGCGCCACCATCTTGGATTTTGCTTTGACCTCCCTCCTTGGTTTTAAACCGGGACACCACCCCCCAAATAAATAAAGTAGAATATTTTTCCCTGGGCACCCAAAGGGTGGCCGAACTTTTATGTATTTATTTATTTTTACTTACTCCCTTAATTTCCTTACCTGTCCTGTCGCCGCTGCCATTCCCGCCATCGTCTTCGCCGCCAGCCGCAGCCATCGTCATCTTCGACGGGGGCCGTTGATCGTTGTCATCTTCACGGTGGGGTGGCAGTAATGCCACCGCCGCCTCTGGAGCCTGGCCGGCTGCATTCGAGCCAGCCAGGACTCCAGCTCCTGCCGTCGCCGAGATTTCACGAGATCCAAAATGGCGGTGCTCGGAAAAAAAGGTACCTTTTACCTTTTACAAGCGGCGGCGACAGCAGGAGCTGGAGTTCTGGCTGGCTTGGATGCAGCCGGCCGGGCTCCAGAGGCGGCGGTGGCATTGCTGCCATCGTGAAGATGACAACGAGGCCAAGGCCGCCGCCGCCGAAGACAACAACAGCTGCAGCCGCGCCTGGCAGCGAAGACGGCAGCAGTGGCGGAAATGGCAGCAGCGGCGCAACAGGTAAAGAAATTAAGTAAGAAAGTAAGTAAAAATAAATAAATTAAAAAATTCGGGTGCCCTTCAGGTGGCAACTGGGCGCAAAAAAAGTCTCGTTTTATTTTTATTTATTTATTTATTTAGGGGGTGTCCCGGTTTAAAACCGAGGGGGTGTCCCGGTTTAAAACCGGGAAAATCTGGTAAGCCTACTTATGCATAAATAGCAGCTCCAGATCTGATGCTTTTCAACAGTTTTCCTATCATGAACTATATTAAATATTTGGAAAGAAAAATATTCAGTTTTGGGTCATTCCATGTCAAATCAACCAATAAAAAATACATTTTGGAACTTGATGTCACGGATTTTGCTCATTTTTGGTACATTTGTACCTTACCATGAGATGTTTAAAAATTATTTTTTCCAGATTTTTTTGTCCATCCGTTTTTGAGATATTGAATGTTCAAAATTGCCAAAAAAAGGCCAAAATTCACTTGTCACCATACCTTCAAACGCCAGTTACAGGATAACGATGAATGCTACACACATGGCGTTTTAAAGCTTATGAATAGGGCTTTAATTTGATATACAACATGACCCAATTGTAAATTTTCAAGAAATTCAAATACCATCTTGAAATTTTGACTGACTACAAGACATATACCTTTAAGTGTGATTTTTTTGAAAATTTTAAAAAAGTTCGATTTTTCAAAATTTCAAAATTAATATTATTTGAATATATTTGAATTTCTTGAAAATTTACAATTGGGTCATGTTGTATATCAAATGAAAGCCCTATTCATAAGCTTTAAAACGACACCTGTCCCATGTCTGTAGCATTCATCGTTATCGATCGTAACTGGCGTTTGAAGGTATGGTGACAAGTGAATTTTGGCCTTTTTTGGCAATTTTGAACATTCAATATCTCAAAAACGGATGGACAAAAAAATCTGAAAAAATTTTTTTAAACATCTCATGGTAAGGTACAAATGTACCGAAAATGAACAAAATCCATGACGTCAAGGATTTTTCATTGGTTGATTTCACATGGAATGACCCTTTTAAATTCAGAAGGATAAGGCTGGAGAAATTCACCACACCATGAAGAATTTGCTTTTGCTCTTCTTCATCACTTGTCTGTTCAAAACACTGCATCAGTACTGAGAGCACAGCCTACTGTCTTTAAGATCATCATTAACTGAGCCAAATACCTTTTATTTTGACTATCATTGGCAAATCTAGCAGTCCTGTCAATCAAAGCAAGTCAGGGGAAAAATAGTCTCTTTCCATCTAGCTGCTAGCACACCCAAGTTATGGTTATTTCAGCAATTCCATGGAAGCTGATAATTTTTCAATGAACACAGAATTTGGCATCTTGAAATACTTGGTTTTTGTTTTGCAAAGCCTCTCATTGCGGCAGCAAAAATAAGCTTATAGTATGTGGATTAGATACCGAATTGAGGGGGAGTGGCCAGGATTTCTAGTGGTTATGGGTAAGGCATCAGTGTCCAACATATGTTTTCTGCCTCATTCCTAATGCACAAAAGCTGAAATCATTTTCCATAATATTCTTAGTTTCCATTTTTTTATGCTCAGAGAATTCACCTTTTCTTAGCAGAGGATTTTTAGCTAACTTGGAATGCATTCCCATACACGGTTTCCCAGGATTAAGTCCTACTTAACACAATGGGACTTACTTCTAGGTAGACATGTATAAGATTGCACTGTTGGTGCCGTTTTGTTAGCGTACACACAGCCCTGGCTGTATATCAGCACTCAAAGGATATTTCTAATTTCCACACCAAAACTTAATTTCCAGGCACTCAAGTGGACCTACCACTTGGTATTATATTATATTATTAGAGATTTAGCAAGTTCTGAGTATTCTAACTCCAGTGCTGTTTCTCCCAAGTAGTATACTTCTGCTGGAGAGATTGTTGGCAAGTTATGTGCTATGGAGGAAGGAAGTTCTGGGACAGATGGGAAATCTGCATTCCAGTCATTGCTAATTCAAGGGTGTGTATTTGCACATCCAAGAGAAGAGGAAGTCATCAATTTAATTAATGAAACAGAAATCCTCTTTAAAATATTTCTTGGGCACCTTCAAGTAGAGAACACCTTTTTAAAGTTTCTTGGCTAGCAGAAAAATTATCTTGTCTTAATGCAACCCCCCCAAAGTGCAAATCTTTTTGTCCCTCGTGAGAATGAACACCACCTGCCAGATACTCTTCTGCCAGAATCCCCTTTGACTAGTTCTCCGTGCTATATTTTACAACACAAGTTAATATAGCAAAAGCAGTTGATGTTTGTTGACTCTTTATCTTTAGAGTGTGTTTATTTTGGTTGAGATTTATACCCTGCCTTTCAATGAAAATGATTCCCAAGGTGGCTCACAATAACAATACAAAACAACCCAGGAGTTCGTTTGTCCTCTGGTTGATGGCAGGAACCAGTGTGTGCTTTCACTTGCTTCTGCATTCCAGGGACAATGTGGCTACAGCAACAGAGATTTTTTTTTTCCAGGCAGTGAGATGGGGAAAATGAACCTCATTCTCCTGATGGAGAATCCATCCATACCCCATAGCTGCTCCATTTTCTGGTCAATGATGGGGAACAGGCTGATCTTTCCCTTAACCATCTCTTTGTGGAATAAACACAATACCTTTCCAGATGTTTTGCAGTTCATCATAAATTGTTTATTTTAAGATGTTACCTAATAACCAAGAGATGGTAATTGTGATTAGGGTATTTTGCTCTATCTCCGATTGTGGATTTAAGCCTTCATTTATCTCTCACACTGTGTAGTTGCCTTAAATCCATTCATTTGTAAATGGATATAATCCATTGTGTTTAAATCATATATTGTTTAAATCATATACAGCGCAATCCTACATAAGGATCTGGCGGGTGGCCCATGGTGCCCTGGAGGCTAGGCTGCCGCCGGGGCGTAGGTCCCCTTCCCCGAGTGTAAACCGGGGCAGGCCCTATTGGCCTCCTCAGATTTCCGCCAGCGAAATCACTGGTGGAAGTAGGAGGAGGCCGTGTAACGATCCAGGTACCTGGCGGGAGAGGATACGGCCAAGGCCATCCCCCTCCCGGGCCACCTGGGCCAATGGGCCCCATTCTCCGCCCGGCAAACTGCCCTCCCGACCACTGGATCCTTACCTGGGTCTGGCGTCAGCCGGTGGGGTGCTCTGTCGACGGAGCTGGGGAGGCCGGCCTTGCACCGGCCTTCCCTGATCTCGAATCATCGTGAACGTGCTTTATGGCACGTTTGCGATGGCTTCAGGCGATGGAAAGCTCGTTCCTGTCACCTGCCCGCTCCATAGGATTGCGCTGATAAAGTGTGTTCCTTGTCAAATAAGCAGTGATCAAAGATGCATTTCATTAATAGTAGAGTTCAGATTAGAATAGGCTCTCTGTAGCTAGGTGATAGCCGAGAGATTTATCTTAGAATGGGCATTTATTAACATGCATGTGTAACATGCATCTTTTATGCTTTAGTTTTTATTAGCTATTTATTAAACGATAGAATTCATGGAAATTATGAATGTTTTTAATTATGCATGCGTGAATTCCTTGATTTCTTCACACACTGTGGTGGGTTGCTATGTGTTTGCATTGACTGGTGATCTGTTTTGGCCATCTGACTGAAAATTGTTTTAGTCTTGGCAAAGCCCTGCAATTATAAGGGTTGGCTTGATAGATTTCTCCAATGGCATAAACTTTAGCATAGAGAACACCAAATTGTATTAATTGTGATTGCTCTGAAATTATTAACCATATTGTCTTGAGGGGAAAAAAAGTTCAGAGGTGAACATTTTTTGCCTGTGTCCACCTGTTGCAAAATGACTTTATTTATAAATGTAATCCATCCATTTTTGCATAACTTGGTTTATAGAGAATGTTTTGATTTCTTAATAGACATAAAATAATAAACTATAATAGGTAGGGGCCTTTCCATTGCTATATCAGATTATGTAACAGAAAAATCTTATCAGTAAAGTAAATAGGTTCTCATTGAACTATTTGGCACCCTGAGCTTTGCTTATTATGCAATAATTAGCCCACTGTTGAAGTTCATAAAACCCATTAAAAGTTAATTACATCCGGTTTGCATAATGACAGTTTCCTATCATATACAAAAAGGGCCATAGCTCTGTAGTTAGCACATGCTGTGCATGCACAAGGCCTCAGGTTCAATCCCTGCCATCATTTTTCTCCTCCCAATTTCTCATCACTTCTGGTTTTACTAGCAATATATCCATTTAAATCAGAAAGAGTAATATACCTCCTCTACTTTCAAAACATTATTTAAAGGTAATTCAACTTAGCCCTCAAAATTCCAAATAAAATAGTTTCCTTTTAGAGGGAGCAAAAACAGTCTTGTAGCAGAGTAGAGCAGAAACTTTCATGGCCTGATATAACTTTACAAGGATTTATGGGCATAAAAACCATGTAGCATAGATTTTTGAGCCATGTTTAGCAATTGCAAATGTATAAAATCACTGGATCACCGATCATAAAAAAGTATTTTTAAAAACTGCAATCAAGGAAAAAATATACATTTAAAATCCAAGACTAGGTAGTGCAAATACCAAGGTTTTGTTCCGAAGCTAGGAACTTTCTCAAGGTACAGTCACAAGGACTGAAAGATGACAGGAGAGCAGCGAGGCAACACTTGTTTAAAAACCAAAAAAACACGGGAAAACTTGTAGCACCTTAACAGTTTAATTCACCATAACCTTTTGTGGGTTTGAGTTCACTTATCCAGATTCATGATGAAGGCAGCTACAGCTTTTGCAAATGCCTAAAATTCACTTCACATTTTTCCCTTTGGCTCACAGCGCAATCCTATCCAACTTACACCACCGATGTAACCAGCGGGGGAGGGCAGGGCGGGAGACTTTGGAGGGGAGGGGAGATTTAAATCCCCTTTGAAGGGGATTTGAATCCCCTTTCCATTCTGGGGTCTCCCGTTTTCGCTGCACCATTGGTTACACCAGTGGTGTAAGTTGGATAGGATTGTGCTGTCAGTCCCAGGCAAGGAAAAGATAAGACAGTCCACAACAATCTGCTCTCCTTATCTTAGTTTCCTGGATCTTGAAGCTCTGCAAAAAGGATACAAACAGCAGAACCTTTCTGTGAAACAAGCAGGAGTCTTCTCACCCTAAATGCGTAATTGATGGGTTTAGTCAGCACTGAGCTGACATTGTTGTGATTGTTTTCTATTTTTAAGGACTATGCAGGTGTCCCCCGCTTAACGATGGGGATACGTTCTGAAATCCCCATTGTGAACTGAAACCGCCATTAAGCGAGTGTTCCCCAGCCGAAGCCCTTATCTAGCCATTAGCTGTCTGGCTTTAAATAAGGGCTTTGATGTTCAGCGCTGTGCATAAAGCCCCAGCACTGAACTTCAAAGCCCTTATCTAGCACAAAACAGCTGAAGAGCTGGGGATTTAAAAAGACATCTTTTTAAATCCTTTGCATTTTTTTTACTGGGGACTGCCGTTGTATATGCGGATTGTCGTTAAGCAATCCCACCGGAGCAGGTAAGGCCTACACCGGCCGGGACAGGGGAGGGCAGACCGGGTGGTGAGAGGGGGATATCCAAATATGCCATTTTCAAAGCCCTTTCCAGGCCTGGCCCAGCCTTACACAACCGGCGCAAATGTACGCAAGCTCCAGAGCTCGCATACATTCGAGGAGGCCTCCTGCTGCTTACACCCGGGGAAGGGGACGATCGTCCCTTTCCCTTGAGGTGCACCTGGGCTGCCCCAGGGCAGCCCGGGACCTGGATAGGATACGGCAGCCGGTTCTTTAGGCCAGCCACATCTTTCACAGGATTGGGCTTTGAGTGTTTGAAATCAAATTCTCAGTCTCACAAATGTGGGAACGTTTTAGACAGATGTTGACTGTGGTTGATAGAAACTGAGGACACTACCTGTGTGTAACCATAATCTGTGATTTGACATATTGTTCCTATGCTGTTGTGTACTCTTTCTTCCTTTATCTCCATTACTGTTTTCCATAAGAGAAAATGTGAGGCATTTTAATTATATCTAGGGTTTTAGCAATTGCATCTCAAGGATTTTGAAAAATACTATAAAAACTATATTTAACATGCTAGCTTTAAATAAAACTATACTTAAACATATTTGAAGTACTAGGTAAATTTATAGCAGACTTCACATTTTTGCCTTTTTCAATCTCTGTATCACATGAAAAAATGTCTGAGAAGAAATAGTTCAAGTGCAAGTCTCTGGAATTTCTTTGAATCTTCACCTTACTGATGGTGGTGTCAATAATGCAGTCTTGAGCTCCTTGACATGACATTTAATTTCTGAACAGATACAGTGATTGTATTTGTTTTTAACAGAATAACTTCTGAAGGAAAACTGAATACCTGAAAATTACATGGTTGTGATTTGTTGATAGAGAATGTTCTGAGGCCGTGGCTGAGTTTGGACCTTGTGGAATGTTGGTTGAAATGTAAAGATAATGAAGGAATGCAGGCAATTTTCAAAAAAACTGTCTGGGTTTGTTTATTTTGGGGGAGAATTGAACATTTTCATACTGAAGAATGAGACTCTTAACACTCACTAAACGTGCTGTATTTTAGTGTTTTCAGTGAGGTAGGTTTTTTTCCTTTTTAGAAATATTTTTTTCTGCCTTACATGGGCTTGCATGTTAAAATGTTAAACAAGTTTCTAAAATTAGCATTCAGAAAACATTGTGTGACATTTTGTGAAAAACGAATTGGATACAAACAACCAGGTAACTAACCAAGTAACTAATTCTGCATATGCAAGAGTCTTTGAGCTTGTGTATCTTGAACCTTTGATGTATATGGTAGTGAGCAAATCAAAGCACTAACATGTATGTATAGGCTTGCCATCCATCCCAGAAAACCCGGGACTGTCCCAGGTTCCAGGCTCCAGTTCCAGGTCAGTTCTTTCTGGGCCCGGTGAAGCCATCGCCACTTCCAAAGTGCAAAAAGGAACCTTTTTTCCGGCAGCACCATCTTGGACCTTGCGAAATCTCGCACCAGAAAAAAGGTGCCTTTTTGCAGTTTGGAAGCGGCAGCTGCTGCAGAAGGGGCAGGAGTCAAAAGGTGGCGCCAAGAGGTGGCGGATGACGACGGACGAAGATGATGATGACGACGGCGGCGGCAGCGAAAGAGAAGACAACAAAGACGATGATGGCGGCCGTGGCCGTGGCCGCAGTCGCGGCTGGCAGCAAAGATGACGAAGGGGGCGGCAATGGTGGTGGCAAAATGGCGGCAATGGTGGCGACGGCGGGACAAGCAAGTTAGTTAACTTAAATAAATAAATAAATAAATAAATAAATGGGACAGTCTTCGGGCAGCAACTGGGCACTTTGCGTCCAGAACAAAAAAAATTTTTTTATATTAATTAATTAATTAAATTATTTGGGGGGGGGGTGTCTTGGTTTAGAACCGGGAAAATCTGGTAAGCCTATGTATTTATATACCACCTTTTACAAGTAAAACTCTTCACAAAATAGTGACCAACGAACAGCAAAGACAAACTTAAAAATACTGCACAGATAAACCAGCAAGCACAGTACTCTACAATTGTGCTCTACAAGCACAGTACAGTACAATTTTACCATGAATAAATGATAAGAAGCATTTGTGGACAGTTTACAGTGTAAAACACTGTACAAAATGTTTATACATTATATCTTGCCTTTCTGCTTTTCAATAAGAATCCTCGATCAGTTTATAGGAGAACAATTTTTAAAAATGCATCTAAATTCCAAATTAAAACAAAACAGATAAGGAGCATTAAAAACAAATCATCTATCAAATGCTCGGGATTGGTTGTGGTTTTGTGGTAGAGCACATGCTTTGCATGCAAGAAGTCCCAGGTTCAATTCCTGGCATCATCACGTAGGACAGAGGATAACAAATTCTTATGGAGGATTATTTAAAGGATAAGTTGGTTGATTGGTCTTGAACCCCTGAAAAGCCATTGTCCATCTGTGTTGAGGGACCTGCTATCCTAGAGGGACCAATGATCTGATTTAGCATAAGACAACTTCCTATGACAGCAACAGTGTCTTAACTTAAAAGAAAGTAAAGTTGGTGTCACGTGCATCCCTTTAAGAAGGTTACTGCACAGAATACCATGTTATACCTTGACAGCACAAAGCACACCATTGTCAGAAGCGTCTTCAAAACTTCTTCTGTTTCATCAACTGATCTGTACTCCACGTAATCTTAGGATAAACACTATTTGTAAAATATTTTTATTCCTTTTTAAGTCTAATTAAGCTGAGTTATGGAAGACCGACAGAATATACCGTAAACGTAATAAAAATAAATTGAAAGCTTGCAGTTCTTATTTCAAATCTGAACAGTTGCTAAATGACACACAGCAACTGACAAAAACAAAAGTAACCCAAAGATTGAGAGAATACAAAAAAGGAGTTAAAGATGCATCCTGACTTACACTTGCACAACTTCATGAGCAGAAGCCCATCCCTCCCTTCCAAAGACCCTGCTGAGGGTTGGGGTTTCCTATCTTCTCCTCCAGCACTGCTTCTGGAGATCACAGTGGTAGAGCTGGAGAAGGAAGGCCACCCCTGCCCCAATTCTCTTCTTAGCTCTCCTTGAAGGGGAATGAGCAACAAGATGATCTGGGCAGCAACAAGGTAAAGCACCTGGGTGGCCAGGCAGCATCGGGTGCTGGGCGCTCCCACGCTAGTTCATCACACACATACCGAGCCCGCCACTCAAAGCGGCCTCATGAGTGAGCCAACACTGTGTGCACAGCAGGGCAATTCCTACCATGCACACACTGAAATACTTCTCACCTATGGATGGGGTTCTTTAGATCCCAGCCAATGTATATGGATATATATTGCCCTCATAAATCACACATGCACATAAACTCCTTAATCCTGCCACTATGGGTGCTATTCCTTAGCTTTCCAGTGTCTCATTAACTGATAAAGCCAATATTTCTATGAAATGCCACACCCTTCCTCCACTGTATATATTTGTAAAGTTGCATATAGTACATACATACTTTCATAATTTAGCAGTGACTAATATAAAAGTCACGTTGCACAAACAGGATGACTTACAACTCTTCAATTAACCAATCATTAAACTGAAATGGTTTGTGCTTAGTAATGCAGCTTTGACTTCCTCCACATCCACTTTACTTACAATATTTTTTATTCACACGGTAACCAGAGAGTGTCTGAAATCATACTAAAAGATAGCTCAAAGTCTGAATTATGGGGGTAATAGAATCTCTGAGTACCATGTACTCCAGTATCTCAGACTACCGAAACTCCCCTTTGGAAGAATTTCAAAACGATCTTATCTTTCAGACAAGAATTTCAGATCATTCTACAACCACACCTTCGTCTAGGCAGAGAATCAACTGCTTCAAAAGGTCCTACAAGGCAAGCCTACATTTACTCTCTTGGGAAAATAAAGAAAACACAGTGGCAGCTAGAACAAGGTATGGTTGGGAACAAAATGATTGGGCAACGCAAATGTATTTTTATGTCAATTTGGGAGTACAGATTCAGTTACTGTTAATGGGTTTTGTGGCTTGAAAAAATTGCAGGAAAGACAGCCCTAAGCAAATCAAAATTGACCTCCTTCATTTTCCAACCAATCTTTTAATCTAGTTCTGCCAAATTTCTTTTATTTTTAGATTTGAAAACAAATATTCTCCTACCATTTGGAAGCTATAGAGCCTAATCTAACCAACGAACACATTTATAAAGTCCTAAATAATGAACAACACTACATTACACACTTTACAAGTTTAAACTATTTCCTGTTAATTTTTGTGACAACAGAAGTTTTCAAGAAAACAAGCATCCCTTAATTTACCACTACACACCATCTCAACTTCAGACTCTAAAAACTTACTATCTGGCTCATATTTTACCTTCTTTTCCAAACTAATGAATTCTTGTATACACACAGAAACAGGCAGATCCCCTGCCTTTAAACAAAAACAAAGAACAAAATATGAACCTCAGTCAAATATTGATATCTCAGCACCCACAGTTAACACGTTTCTAATTACCTGTTACGGGTTCTTTACACAGCTACCGGTAGCAACACTGGAGAGAACTGGCATGGCTTCAGATAACGTATGACCGTCATCACCATGATGTTACTGTTTCTAATCCAAGTTTTCAGAGCATAAACCTAAACCAAATATAATCTATCCTTGTCAGCACCAGCCCATCAGCAACTCTGGAGTGCAACATAAAATTCCATTCTAAGGCCTACATTTCTGCATATTAAGCAAAGGGGCGGTGCTGATTCTTAGAATTAGGTAACAAAAGATGACAAAACATGAATTAAGTTAAGATACATATTGCAAGTTCTGGCTGCAGGTACTTACCAGGAACAAAGCCATAAACGTGATGTGCATTTAAAATAAGGTCATCATTTTAAAATTTACTTGTTAGAAATTCTGTTTCCTCTTTTACAGACTGCTCATATGAAACAGATTGTTTATACATCTCCTTAAAAGCATACATTTAAAATGTTTGTTAAAAAGAAGAAACTGAAATGCAGTTCTGTGCTGTTAGTTTGACATATTGAGTTTTTTAGTTTGAGCCAGGATAGTGTGGTTTGGTTCAGGAGTTGGACTTAGACCTGGAAGATCCAGGTTCAAATCCCTGCTCTGCCATGAGGCTTCCTGGATGACATTGGGCCAGTCATTATCTCTCAACCTCACCTACCGCACAAGGTTGTTGTGAGGACAAAAGAACTTTGTACACCACCCTGAGCTCCTTGGGGGAACGGTGGTATAAAAATGTGAAATAAAATAAATAAGGGTTAATCAGAATAAGCTTGTACCTATTTGATACTTTGCAGCTTATTATTACTCACATTAACAGTGCAAGCCTATGCATGATTACTCATAAGTAAACCCCACCGAGTTCAATGGGCCTCATTCCCAAGTATGTGTGTATAGGACTGCAGTTTAAGAGTAATATTTGAAAGTGCCCCTTGTTGTACGCTTACCATTCGTCCCGGAAAAACCGGGACGGTCCCGGAAATGGCCCTCCCTTCCCAGAATCGTCCCAGAATGGTTTTCGGGGCCGGTTGGTAAGCTCCGCCGCCGCCGCCTCCATTTTGAAAATTGAAAAACTTACCCAGGTGCTGGCATCTTGACTCACGAAATCCAAGATTTTGGCACCCAAATCTCGTGAGGGCATGAGATTTCGTGAGTCAAGATGCCAGCATCCGGGTAAGTTCTTCAATTTTCAAAATGGAGGCAGCAGCGGCGAGCGGATGAGTAGGCCGGCAAGAGACAGCCCGGGCTGCGCGTGCCTCGCCAAGGTTCACGCAGCCCGGGCAGGCTGTTGCTGGATCGCCCGGTCAATCACCGGCAAGCGGACGATTTAATTATTAATTATTTAGTTTGTGGATTAAATAAATAAATAAATAATCGGGCGCGCTTCGCACCCCCTATTCACTTTTTTATATTAAATTATTTTTTTTTATTTTTAAAATTAATTAATTAATTAATTAATTAAAATTAATTAATTAATTGTGGGGGTGCCCCAGTTTAAGGGGATGAAAATATGGTAAGCCTACCTTGTTGGAATGTTGCCTAAACTTTTTCACCTTGTTGTTTACAGCAGGGGTTCTCAACCTGGGGCCATATGGCTTTCCCCAGGGGGCCCCAGGATAGTCCAAGGGGGCCACAGGTGAAAATCATGTAAAAGGGGGGCCACGACATGAGATTAGGGGGCCACAGAGAGAAGTGAGAAATAAAAAAAAACAAGTTCTCTTTGGCAGCAGTTAGTGATGAATTGAAAGATAATGAAATAATTGTGTATGTGGATCATTTAAAGCAGCTTCATAATGATATGGAAGTTTGTTTCCATGATCTGCTGGATATGGATGTTCCAGCCTGGGTAGTTTATCCATTTGCTGTGAATGCTGCAGACGTTGATGTTTCTTTACAAGAAGCGCTCAATAGAGCTACAGAGCAACATACTGTAGCAGCCAAAATAACTTTCAGTCAAGAAAAACACCATTTTTGGATCAATATCTACAAAGTTTCCACAGCTTTGGGATAAAACAAAATTGTTTCTCATGGCATTTCCTACTTCGTATTTGGTAGAATCAGGTTTCAGTCGTGTGAATTATTTAGTCAGCCTAACACGGAACCGCCTTAACATAATGGACAGAAGTGATCTTCGGTGATCTCGCAGCAATAGAACCAGATATATAAAAAAAGCTTGTTACAAAGGGTCACATTGATCGAGAAATACTTAAAAGTATAATTTATTTAATTATTGTATTTTGTATAAATTATAATAAAACATGTTCTATTTACAAACAAAACATTTTAATAGCTACCATTCCTGTGGACAGGAGGCCACAGGAAGGAAACAAGGTTGGAAGGGGGCCACTGTCGGAAAACATTGAGAAACACTGGTTTACAGCACAAACACTGCCCTTAAATTTCTTCAAACTTTGTTGCTTAATCACCTAACCCCAGATAACAATTCCAGATTTATATTCCTAGTCAAGGTTTACATCCAAAACTGAAAGAAAAGAGATGGCTTCTGTATGAGTCCACTTGATATCATATGACCATTCCTTAGAATACAGGTGTCCCTCACTTAACGACAATGATACGTTCTGGAAAACCCGTCACATAGTGAAACCGTCATTAAGCGAGTCCTCAGCACTAAAGTTAAAGATGTTTTAAAGATCTTGCTTACTGTACTGTATTTCCATGGCAGCAGAGCGCTCTCTCTCGCTCTCGCTCTCTCTCTCTCTGAAGAATGGCCTCTCGTCGAGTAAGTCGCCCCGCCCCCCGCCACCAAGTCTTTTCTTCAGCCCCTTTCTTCAGCGGGGTGACTTTTTGGGTCAGCCGCCACCGCCGCCACGTCTTTGCAAGTCAGAAGGGATCAGAAGCCGGAACGCCGTTTGAACATCCCACATGGAGCCGCTGGGATCAACGCTCTGTTGCTCAACGCTCTGGGATCAACCCCCCCCTCCCCGCTGCCGCCACATCTTTGCAAGGCTTTGCTACATCTTTCTAATTCATCAAGACTTTGCAAGGCTTTGCTGCGTCTTTCCAGTTTGGCTTGCAAAGTGCTAACTAATTCACTTGGAAGAAAAAGTAGTAACGCATCAGAAGCAGACAGGAAAGAGGAGGAGAAGCCACTAGGGAGTTGTAGGTGAGAAGAGATAGTCTACTACTCTATCCACTTTTTCTTCTCAACCAGCTGCAGCCATTGCAAGTCTTAGTTTGTTCAGGAAGCTGACTAGGCCGACTCTAAGCTGGCTGGTTAACACAGTGCTCCAGAACCTGTGCCATAATGCTCAATGCAAAACTTGTGGGAAGAGCTTAATTCATACTACAGGAAGTTCAGCCTCATTATCTGTTTTCAATGCTAGTGACCAATCCCTGGAACATGCAAATACACTGAAGCCCAGAAACGTCCAAGGAGCCCTTCGTAGACTAAGGAGGTGTTAAAAGAGCCCTTTTCAACATTTGTAGGGAGGACATAGTCCAGGCAGCTTTCACTAAAAGATACACAAATGTGGAGCAGTTCCCACTACATTTCTGACAAAATGAGGGATATGGGTTTCTACAGGGACTTGGAGGTGTGCCACTGCAAGGCAAAGGAGCTGAGGAGGAACCATAAGCTGGTCAAGGAGAGCAACAGTCCATATGGGCACTCTCGGACAACCATGCCCTTCTACGATAGCCTTGACCAGTTCCCTCTGTGTGGACTGTGGAGTGCTAATTTTCTACCTCAACAGGTATGGGGTAGCGCAAAGGAGGAGTTGTGCTGCTGCACCAAGGGACAAGGTGGAAGAACCAAACAATAAGAAGTGGTCCTCGACCCACTGCCATTTACTCAGAGGAGTCCACCTCCCCACTGCCAGGACCATCCACAGCAGATGAGCTGCCCAATGCCCTGGGGGATGCATGCAGCCCACCAGAGTTTGATGCATTCCCAACAGGCGTCCGAAAATACAGGTAAATGCTCCCTATCCCATGTGGAGAACAGTTCTAAAAGATTGGGAAAAGTGGCCAGTGGGAGGAGCAGCGAGAGACCTTTTGGGTATCTTGGCAAACAGCAAACAGCTGTGTGTGTGTGGAGGGGGATGCACTGTTTGCAGCAAGAACTGGGCAGGGACCACATAATCAGTTATTAAAAGCTGTTTTCTCCTTTGCAGAAGGTCAAGCCATGGAGGACTTAGATGACTGAAGCAAACAGGATGCGGCACCGCAAAAGTGGTAGCACCTGGAATTCATCAGGGAGCTCCTCCAGGCAAAACGGAAGATAAGCAAGAAGCTCATAGACAACCTAAACCAATGGTTCCCAAACGTACTGGGGTTGTGGCGCCCTTATTCCGTGGCATCCATTAGGATGCTCCCTGGCAGCTTCTCTTTCCCAGCTCTCCCAGGGCGCAGCCATCTTGGATCGTGCAAGATCTTGCGAGAATTGGGTGTTGCCATCTTGGATTGTGCAAGATTTCTCACAATCCAAGATGGTGGCACCCAGGAGAGTCAGGAAGAAGAGGCTGCCAGAGGCATGCCATGACGCCATGCGAGTGTGTTGCGGTGCCTTCAGGCATCACGATGCATAGTTCGGGAACCACTGCCCTAAACCGTCTCCAGGAAAGGAGTCCCATGTACCTATTTCTGAATGTCAGATGCAAGGGAGTAGCAACAGGATATAGGTATCATGTTGTCTTTAGTGCTCCCAGAGGCATGTGGTAGGCCACTGTGAGATACAGAAAGCTGGAATAGATGGGTCCTTGGCTTGATCCAGCAAGGCACTTCTTATGTGGGACACACGACTGGAGAGGACAGCAGCCTACCAGGAGCAAGCACGTGACAACTTATTGTCCAGGTGGAAAGGACTCATGCAACAAAGGTTGCAGGACATTGGGAGGCTGATTAGAGCTGTGCAGAACATGCAGCGAATGCTGACTATCTTCGTGGAGAGGCAGGCACCTGAGATAGAGGCCTTCCGTGCCAAGCTTGCTCCCTCCCCCCACAACCCAAGGTGGGCAGAAGCACAAGGAGGGAGGCCTTACTAGTGGCCATGACACCCATTTCTTCTTCTCCATGAAAATAAAACATTTCCTGTGTCTATGTAAATAGCTCTTGCTGGTGTGGAGCACATTAACCATACCACTGAAAACTGTTTCTGAATTCTTTTTTGAAACATTGCTAATCAGTACATATTTGTGAAGGTAAAGCCCTGTTTGTTCCAAAACAACCTGCTGTCTCTATTTGAACCACTATAGGCACCGAGTACTGAAGTGGCCGCAGAGTGTGTCCCCAAGTCTTTTGGCAGCCTCTTCATGCACCGTCTCTAGAGCATGGTCTGGATGAGGGGCAGCAGGGGAAGCATGTGAATTGAGCAGCAGGGGGAATGCTGTGGGAGGGAGGATGGAAAAGAAAATCTTCCAACCAACAACATACCCGTTACTCGGGAGAACATCTCTCATCTGCGTGATCAGTACAATGAGGGATTTGGAGAAATGATTTGTCCAATGAGGGATTTGGAGAAATTTTATTTATGCACATATTAAGACTAAATGGAGAGAAACTCCGTACAAGGGGAAGGGGCAGATCTGGGAGGCAAAAAATGTAGGGGCAGATTACATGGGCATCCCAGCACGCCAGGGTGCAAGATATTTAAGGTTTGGGGGTTCTGGAGAACAGGGCAAAAAGGTGGAGTAAGGGGAAGTCGGAGGTGGAAGATAAGGGAAGACTCCATGTTTCCGTCAGCAACATAAGCTGCGCTTGGAGCACACAGCTCACTGTACCTTCAAACCAAGAGTGGAGGTGAAGGGAGCACACATGTGAACCATCAAACCCACTTACAGTGGGGGAGTCTTTGTTCAGCAGGGGAGACAGACTCTTGACCGAAACTTCAGGGTACACTGAGAGTGTGCTGTTGGAAATGTCCCGTAGTACTGAAGCTCTCCAGACTTGAATGTCTAGGTCAAATGCCTTTGTGTGGGTACGGAGGCCTCAGGCTTTTCTCGGGCCTCCAACAAAACAGTACACAAAATAGAAAAAAATGGTACAGGTCATCCTGAGTGACAAATCAATGTGAAGTTGTGCCACACCTATAACACACCAGTTACTGAGGAATACATCACCCCACACATACTATTGAACAGCATTTGTCCAATGAGGAATTTTATGTGATTTTATTTATGTAAATGTCTGGACTAGAGCATCTTGGAACACAGGTTCTCCCTGGAAACTAATTTTTAAAAGTTAACAAATCATGGCTTTTTAGGGAGGGGGGGGTGCCATTCCAACTCACCACCTGCCTCAAGGTTTAGAGAATTGGTTCTCTTTCTTTGCTCAAATTGCCACTGCTTTGTGTGGGGCCTACCGCAAATGTGTTGGGTTTCTCTTAGCCTCTATTCAGCACATCTCCAACCATCCTAACGTCTATGCAGATTTTGCAGACCCAAAGACGTCCCATGACATTTTTGGAGAGGGGATCTCCACTGGGGAACCCCACTTTCTTGGTAAAGAACAGAGCTTACCAAGAGGGTACAAAAGACACCACTGGTAAAACGATGGGAATGAAAAGACTCCCGCTCTGGATCCACTACTGCAAGGTGTGGAAAGGGGAGGATGACCTAGAAGCATGCTGCCTTGAGAAGGGCAAGTTGACATGCATGCTGGCACACGAACCCCCAATATGCTGAATAGATATGCTCCAGTTGGTCATGGGACTTGTTTTTCCCCACGCACAAAGAAATTCATATGAAACTAGTGCATGTAGAACGTATGGTATTTGCAACACTTTCCTTCCTTGGGCCGTATTCTCCATTGAGAAGTCTCCCGTCCTCCCCCAGAACTTGTAGTATAGGACATGGAGCAGAGGTGCACCACCTGTCTCTACTAGGAGAGAATGAATTGTGCTAGGGTAAGTGATTAAGCTTGCATGGATACCAAACAGCTCCCTTCCCAGGTTCTGAACAAGAATGTTGCCCTGGGAAACCACCCAATCATTCCTCCCCCCCCCCCCCGGGGGAACCCTGCTTCCTTGGTTGAAGTGCAGAACTGCAAAAAACATGGATAAAAAACTCCCCTGCAAAAGTCAGGATAGAGAATCACAGCACAGTATACGTCTGAACCAGGAAGTTTCCTGCCCTGAGAAGGGCAAGCCCTCAAACCCCAGCCCCTTTTGAGCAGGCAAATGCTGCTGGGATTTCTGCAGAACCAGGAAGTCTGCCAAGGGATAATTGGCAGCACAGGAGGAGGGATTGGAGTGGCTTTCACGACACACACACAAACCTGGATTGCACTAAACATGCAGTTGCAAATCCCACGTGAGCTGAAACCCACAGATGTGATTCATGAATGTATTTTCCCATGGAAAGGCTTCACATTTAGTCTGGGCCTCAGTTAACAAGTGGCTAACTAAAGAGGATCCCCCAGACTTGAGAGATGAGGAAGGAAGTCTTCCAGGTCACAATATAGTGCAGTGGCTTCAAATGGTCAGGAGCTGGGACCCACCTTGAAAGGCAACTTGCCATCCAGAATGCAGGGGTGGAGACCATGTGGGGACAGAGCTAAACAGTGAGGGAACAGAGCCCACAGAAAAACAATTGTTTTAACATGCACATCTGTAAAACAAAACAAAAAATGTACAGTTTTGCCAAAAGCATACAGATCCCTTTCCATGAAGCAATATAACAGGGATAGCCAAACTGTGGCTCCTGAGCCACATGCGGCACTTTGATGTATAATGTGCAGCTCTCGGAAATATGTTGGCCGAGCTCTTTTTTGCATTACAATTAATATAAAAGATAAATATATTTTCAAGCTTTATAATTTGCCAGGTGTAAACTGAGAGTCCACTGGATTAAAAAAGAAGTTTAACATTCATGGTGAGTACATATATTTAAGAATTTAAATGTGTATTAAATATTGCAGCTCTCAAACATCTCACGGCTCTCAAACATCTGAAATTTATCATATGTGGTTCTTACATGTGGCTTTTACATGTGGCATGTTTGGCCACTCCTGCAATATAAGCAACCAACACTGATCATTCTTACACAGTCCAGACTCCACTTGAGTCACAAGCACAAACAAATAGAGGTATCCCCTGGTTAATGACAGGGATACGTTCCACAATATGTTGCGTGCGCGGGTGATTTCTTTTCTTCTTTTTTGTGAGCCAAACGGGAACCGAGGAGAGCAGCCGGCAGGAACTCTTAGCAGCAACTGCAGTAATCTGGGATGAGGTGATGGGGGGGGGAGCAGTTTGATGGGCTGAGTGAGCGAGCAGAGACGCAATACCCCCCCCAGTAGCCGCCACTCCACCCACCCTCCCCAAGAAGCAGTCTCACTTACACATGCACAGAGCTCTGCAGCTGCATGGAACTCCCTGCTAACTGGGCAAGAGGCACTTTTTCAATTGGTGCTCCTCTTATATTTAGCAGGAGGAGAGTAACTGCCTCCCTTTCACCCCAGCACAGTGTCTTTTCTGGTGGCTGGTGGTGTTCTGCATCTTTTTTAGATTGTGAATCCTTTTGTGACAGGGAGCCATTTAATTTTGTCTGTAAACCGCTTTGGGAACTTTTTGTTGAAAAGTGGTATATAAATACTGTTAATAATAATAATAATCTCTTACAGAATGTATCACTTAGGGGACCTCCGTCTGTCACAATTTCAGTCATTCTCTCTCATGTGCTAAGGGCACTCTTACAGTGCTATCCCTAATTACCGGTATATTTCGGACCAATGGCACCTATTCATGCAAATAACTGTTGGGAGTACCTGTGTGAGCGCATCCCTCTCCCATCTAGCTACAGGATCCGCATCCATCCTTTCCTATAGAGATGTATTTCCCATACATAATCTTTCACTTTTGAACAAAATCCTCACACAAAGTTTCCTATCTGGACTTTCCTGCCAAATGCACCTTTTGGTGCTTTATCTCTGCCAATAGCAACTAACAAGGACATTTCATGCCCTAGGGAAAACAACTGGTAAATGACATCTGAAGAGACTGAATTCTGTCAACCTACTCGTCTGAAAGAACACAACAAAGCTGCAATGGCACATATTATTAATTATTAACAGTATTTATATACTGCTTTTCAACAAAAGTTCACAAAGCAGTTTACAGACAAAATCAAATGATTAAATGGCTCTTTAATGTTATTGCCTCTCCATTTTTCAATGATTTATCCATTGTTTTCAACTTTGTCCATGAGGTCAGTCTGCAAAAAGATATCTTGTTCCTTTTGACAATGAATGAAAACTGTACACAAAACACACATACATTCTAGGTCTGCTATCCACAGTATAAATCCCAAGTATTGCCTGTTCTTTGAGCACTCTGGCTAAAGCAACCAGACAACACCCCTCCTAGAAATGTATTATGCAGAACTTCAAGCATGTCAAGAACTGATCAACACAGTTACACAGTTATACAGTTACACAGACAGACAGACCCCTACAAAAACAAGGACTGTTAAGACTCATGCACTGTAAAAAGGCTGTATATATTTTTCACAGCAAGCAACACTTATTTCATTATGTAAAAAAAATCCCAAACTACAAAATATAGATATTTTCCAAAAACAAACTCCTTGATTAATCTAGACATATTAATCTGACATTGTTTTAAGCCAAGACATCATCATTCAAAGGTTAAAGATATATCACTCTCTTGTGGCTGCAAGTAATCACTACAGCTGAAGGAGCCTGTCTAAAGCCCAGAAAAAGGCAAAAGTTATATGATGAGACACAAGGAAGAAGGGAAGTGATAAGAGGTACCAGGGGAAAGTGAAGAAAAGGAAAGATAACTTATGCCATAATCCAGTGGTTCCCAAGCTTTTTGGATACACACCTCCCTTGCCTACTGGCCACATTGGCTGTGGCTCCCTATTACCGTACATCATGAAATAGGGGAGAGATAAGCTTTAAATATTAACCCCCTCAAAAAAGTGGGGGTGAGGGCATAGCAAGGAAGGCGGAGAAGAGGAAAAGGGGGGGAGAGAAGTGGGGCTGTTACCTTGTAGAGTTCCTTGGAAGCCATGCTGAGGCCACCCGTCTCCCAAGGTGGAGTTGGGTGCTAGTGTGGAGATACAGTACTTTTGTCTCAGTTGGTATCTGCGGTGGACTTGCTCTTCCCTTCTTTTGTTCCAATCCTCCCCCTCCTCCCCTTCTACCTGGGGCTGTGTTTGTGTGTTTCGTTCCACAGTGCTCCTCTCCCTTAATGCCCGTGCAGTGCTGGTGATGCCTTTGTCGCCCTCTTCTTCCCTTGTTCCTAGCGGTAGTAGCACCTGCATGCAGAGCAAGCTGCACAACGGGACTCGCACTCACACACTTTGCTTGTGAGACGCGGGAAGGAGGGGGCTGGAGTGGAGGTGGCAATGACTCCCCACACCCACCCTCGGAGTCCCTCACTCTGGTGGCTCGTTCACCTCACAGGCTGGTGCTTTCTTCTCTCACTAATCAAGCGCAGAGAGAGCCCCACACATTGTGCAGCACAGCTACACTGACAGCCCAATCTGGTGCATGTTTACCCGGAAGTAAGTCTCATTATGTACAGTGGGGCTTACTCCCAGGCAGATGCGCATAAACTTGCAGCAGCAGCCTAAACTTCCTCCATGTAGCAAGCTTAGAGGGGAGAAATAAGGGTAGGGTTCCCAGATACGCCCGGCACTCGGCCGGGACTGGGGGCGTGGCCGGGGGCGTGCCCAGGGGCGGGGACTTCCTCCCTCGAGGCTGGGAGCTCTCCGGAACAGCCCGAGTTCACTTGGGCTGTTCCAGAGAGCTCCCAGCATCGCGCAAATACGTGACGAGGCTGGGAGCTCTCCGGAACAGCCTGAGTGAACTCGGGCTGTTCCGGAGAGCTCCCAGGGGCCGGGACAAAGAGACAGCTCGGGGACGAAGGGGGCAGTGCCGGGACTATCCCGGTCATTTCCGGGAGGATGGTAAGCCTAAATAAGGGGATGAGTGGAGGCTGCCCCTTCGGCGCTGTGCGGAAAACACTGCAGGCCCAAAGCCTACTGGGGGAACAAGCAGGAGGCCAGCGAGAAGTTTTCTGCCTCAAACGTCCCCTTCTCAGCTGAGAGGAGGAAGAAAAGTGCAGGAAGAAAAGCAAGTCCACATAGGCTTCCTGTTTCTCCGCCACGGCTGCTGTGCATGCAGCTCCGCTCACCTCAGCCCCAGCCCAGCAATTCTGGCTTCCCTAAGCTCACCTCTCACTCCGTCTCCTCACTCTCACCCTGCCAACCCGCGCCAGCCCCATCTAGCTTGGCAGTTCCTGCCTGTCTTCTCTCAGCTGAGCGGAGGGACTAGAACACACCAGATGCAGCGGCTGCAGCAAGCAGACAAGGCAGGCAGGAACCGCCAAGCCAGAGGGGATACCAATAGCTGCAGCAGCGCCAGCCACATCCCGGCCGGTCGGGAAGGCAAGCGACGCTTAGGTCATGGCCAAGATGGTGGCATCTAACATCCCGCAACATCCCTGTGAGAACTCCGCAGCTCCCTTTGGAGCCGCGCCACACAGTTTGGGAACCGCTGCCATAATCCTAAATTGTACTATATGAACCAGATACCACAACCTGAAATATAAGACTGTTCACTGCCAGTCTCTAAAATTCCCATCAAATATGCTTAAGATACTGCTCTTACAAGGTAATATATAGCATTATAACAGGACTGGTAAGTACCAACACTTAAGCTCAGGGTGTCCATTTGCAGAACTAAATATTTTTGTCTGGTCATAATAACAACTCAACATTCTGTCAAAAGGCATTGTATGGTTTGCCAATAACCATAGTTTGCAGCTAATAACCAGTTTGCAACCTCATATCAAGCTATGGTTTAGCAGCAATCCTGCTTTGCACTAACCATAGTTGGGGAGAAAAGCGGGGTATAAATCAAATAAATAGCCTGATTCAGACATCACTGCAAACCATGTTTATAGCAAACTGGTAGGAAGGCAGGAACCTGTGCAGGAGCCTGCAGCATATTCTTAGTCTTCAAATCATGTTTTGGAAACTAGGAAAAAAATGGCTGAATTGAGTCACACACAAAAACAACTCATGGTATGTTCCAGGAATGTAGCAATGAGACAAATCTGGTATCATGAGAACTTCATACGTTTAAAAATCACATATTCTAGAAACTACAAGCTATGAAAAGATAATCTGTGGTGCTCAATCTGAATGAATGAAACCTTTATTGGCATAAAGACAAACATACATAAAATATAAACAACAATATCACAGCAAACAAACAATATCATAAAGCACAGACTAATCCATACACAGAGCAGTATCCCATGCTTGGGATAATTAAAAAAGGGACTGAGAATAAAACAGCCAATATTATTATGCCGTTGTACAAATCGATGGTAAGGCCACATCTGGAGTAATGCGTCCAGTTCTGGTCTCCGCATCTAAAAAAGGATATAGTGGAACTGGAAAAGAGAGTGACCAAAATGATTAGTGGGCTGAGGCACCTCCCTTATGAGGAAAGGCTACAGCGTTTGGGGCTCTTCAGTCTAGAAAAAAAGAAGCCTGAGGGTGGACATGATTGAGACGTACTGTATAAAATTATGCATGGGGATGGAGAGAGTGGATAGAGAGAAGTTCTTTTCCCTCTCACACAACACTAGAACTAGGGGACATACACAAAAATTGATGTGGAGTGAGTGGACAAATGGAGTGGAGGGAGTATTAAAACAGACAAAAGAAAATATTTCTTTACCCAGTGTGTAATTAGTTTGTGGAACTCCTTGCCACAGGATGTGGTGATGGCCTAGATGCCTTTAAAAGGGGATTGGATATATTTATGGAGGAAAAAAGTCCATCACAGGTTACAAGCTATGATGGGGATAAGCAACCTCCTGGTCTTAGTAATAGGCTATCTCTTAATGCCAGATGCAAGGGAGTGGCAACAGAATACAGGTATCATGTTGTCTTGTGTACTCCCTGAGGCATCTGGTGGGGCCACTGAGATACAGGAAGCTGGACTAGATGGGCCTTTGGCCTGATCCAGCAGGGCTCATTTTATGTTCTTATTCAAAGCAATCATAATAGGTGGATACCACCAGCACATAACTGCAAAAGGACCATCATTCTAGATAATACGATATAATAAGGATTCCATCCGCCATCTATAGCCAAATTAATCTACGTCAATTTGTCTTACATTTTCCACAGACATGTCTTCATAATATTTTAAAGCTCATTTTTGCAACTAAGACAAGCTTTTAAATAAAAGTTAGGATTTCCATGCCACACAGTATAGGAAGCAGAAACCCAGAGAGGCAGTAAGACGGTTAGATGACACACATTTAAAAGGAATTCTGAAAGAAAAGACAATTGCAGAGAAGCTAAATGAATTCTTTTGCATCAATCATCACATAACTCCTAAATAACTATAACTTTCCTATAACTTTCCAGGGAGTGCATCAGGAAAACAATATCAAACAGAAGATGAAGTTTTAGAAATGATGTTGTCAGTCACTAGGCCAGGATGGCATTCACCCCAGAATTTTTAAACTCAGATATGAAACTGTGCATCTTTTAACTGAAATATATATAATCAGATGTAAATCAAATTCTTATCAGAAAGGCTGGAAGGCAGCCAATGTAACACTGATTAAAAGCAAAAATAAATAAATCCATAAGAACCTAGAAAATTACAAACCTGTCAACCTAATGCTTCTCTCACTTAAACTGGTAAAAAGAAAGAGTCAGTATGGCTTCTGCAAAAGAAGCCTTACCTCAGAAGCCTTACCTCACAAGCATTTTAGAATTCTTTGACATTATCAACAAACATGAAAGTAAGAGTGAATGGCTGGGATCCAAAGAGCTACTTGGGCACACCCCAATGGAATGCCTTTTTTCTTTTGGAGGTAGATCCCCCATGCCATGTCAAAACCTGTGTTTCAAGCTTTGAGGAAACTTTGAAAAGCAGTTTGTGATATGGCATGAGGATCTGGCACCCAAAAGGAAGAATTCAAAGATTCTACTGAGCATGCTCAAGCAATTCTCCACGTGGATCTTTGGGTCTCCAGTGAAAGAAAAAAAATCCTAGTTTTCCCATAAGTAAAAGGCTGAAGAGGTTAAACCGTTTTGTTTAGAAAGACAACTACAATAGAAGGACACAATCAACATTTATACAATTAACAACTGAGTGGTGAGATTAATTGAGAAGTTTCTCCATTCAAAACCAGAGTTCAGTTATCCAACAAAGTCAGCAGACAGCAAGATAGGATACAACCCTTCGCCTAAATAATGCTCATGCAACAATGCAAGCTTCCCCAAACCCTGAAAAACAGCTCCTCAGAGTCAAAAAACCATCATAATCGGAAAAAAAAACTTTGCTGGATGAAGTCAAAGGCCCATCTAGTCCAGGAACCTGTTTGACCACAGTGGTCCACCAGATGCCTCTAGAACAGCATTTCTCAAAGCTCTCCCTGCGAGGAGGGGAGAACTTTGAGTATTTGCGGGGACGGAGCCAGCAGCGGCGGCAATCCAGGGGATCGCAACCACCAAAACCGCCCCCCAAAACGTCATTGCGGCACTTACCAGGGCTTGGGGGAGCTTCAAGGAGGCCTGCCTGACCCTCTGCAGGCCTCCCCGATCTTCGGACCACTGCAAAACGGTGATCTTCGGGCACTTCCGGTATATATCCAAGGGTGTATATACACAATGGGAGTTAAATGCATACACCTGTGGGCTGCATGAAGTAGTACTTCCTATGGTACGCACTGAACCTTCTGATAATCAATTTCATGACCCCTAGTTCTCATGTTTTAAGAGAGGGAGAAAAATGGAATTCTTTACCTGGGAATGTTCTGTTCTTTACCAAGGGGGTCATTCATGACTCATGGGTATGCCCCTCCTTTTCCATGAGGCAGAGCCAGATTTTTAGATCAGGACTCCTCACTGTGAGAGGGCATTCTCGCCCCAATCCAGAACTGAAGAACTGGAAGAAATACCCTCCTCCACACCTGGGCACCGTCTCAACTCTGAAGGTGCCCCAAGCGACCTCTAAATGTTGAACAAAAAACACCGTAACTTATCAAGGAAAACAGCAAGTGCGGCCAAACAACCCCACGTGTAAACCAGACACAAACAGCAGGGAATTGGGGGGGGGGGGGACCACCACCAGACAACCAACCCGGTGTCCTAAACGTTCCCTGCTAAAAATGGCTAGAGTCCCGAACTGCCCTGCCTTAGTGTGGTGTGCTGAATGACCCCCTTCCTCCTCCCAGAACAGGACATTCCCAGTTAAATACATGACTCACAGGACGTCTACAAGCAGTAACGACAGAGGGTGGGCCAGAGGCATTTACGGACCGGCAGCACATAGTTCTCTGAAGCCTGACTGGAGGATAATTCCACCGGACTAGAAGACATGTGGCGTTTTTTTGGCTCCCCTAATTTGGGTTTCTTCCCCTCCATAGGAGGCAGAAGGTTTGCCTTGACGGCCTCTGCCACAGCCACCTGAATAAGATCCAGAATTTTCGCCTCCGTGGCTGGGTCCAAAGTTGTGGTTTCTGTGGTCCCCTCCCCCGCCACACTCTTTTCTGCATGTGATCCCTCCGACCCTGCGTCATCTGCCATACTTGCCTGTCTGGCCATATAAGAGGGAGGAGAGAGGAGAGGAAAGATCGGTCAGCAGCACCCTGCACAAGCCAGCGCCTCACCAATCCTCCAAAGTTTTTTTTTTTTTTTTTTAAACACCCCAGAAGTCTCCTTTGCTGCCTAGGGCATGCGGTCTTAGGCGCTCCCTGTGCATCCCTCTTGGCCCAACGCTCCGGGCCTAAGCCGTGCAGAGCCAAATATGAAAAAAGGAGGGGGGGTGAGGTGTGGTCGTTCCCAAGTGGCGGCAACCTCAAGTGAGGTCCTCGTCCACCTGCACACCGCCAATTTTCTGCTTACTGCTGCAGCGAGTGATGCCTGTCCCCCAATGCTCTTTCCAGCGGGAAAGGAAGGAGCAGTAGAGCTGAGTGTTCCGAATGGCTGCAGCATGCGCTCTGTGATGCGGCTGCGCGGCAACAGCCCGGGCTTGCCGCCCTGGAGCAACACACTTCCCCACTGGCCAGTTGGAGGGAAGGAGTGGGAAGCAGAGAGCTGGGAGGACAGCTAGGAAAACATGCACACACACACGCGCAGAAGAGACGAACAAACGATAAAAAAGGAGGAAGGGAAGAACGTTTGGTCCTAATCTACAAGAAAAAATGTTGAACTCCTTGGAGCTAGCAAAAACCCAACTTGTCCCTGGAGAGGCAGAGCCGGACTTGGGTGGGGTGGGGTGACCTCCCACATAGAGGAGTCCTGATCTGAAAATCCGGCTCTGCCTCGTGGAGAAGGAGGGGCATACCCATGCGTCACGAATGACCCCCTTCCTCCCTCCAGAGAAAGAACGTATCTATCCACTCTCTCCATGTCATGTAGAAACATATCCCCCCTTAGTTGTATTTTTCTAAACTAAAAAGTCTCAAATACTGTAGCATTTCCTCCTGATCATTTTGGTTCCCTCTTCTGCACCAGTTCCAGATCAATAAGGCGTCCTGCAGAGAGCTCGAGGCTTGGGTTCAGCAGCTAGTGAAGATGACTACACCATGGAGGAAACCAGCTGGAATTGTAGGGTTCTATACAGAACAATATTGTAAAGATCCTTATCGGATCTAGATAAGCCTGCCTATGTAAACCGCCTTGAATAACATCTGAAGAGGAATATGAGGATAAGAAAGGCGGTATATAAATACAGAAATAAATAAAATAAATAAAATAAAATAATATTCTATGTGGTGAACTATACACAGTATAGTATTCCAAATGTGCACCACAATTTGTTATTTGTATAAGGATATTGTACGATATCAGCATTTTATACAAAATATAATATCATTTGTCATATTTTCCATCCCTTTCCTAATCACCTCAGCCACAACATTTGTCCTATTCACAGCTACAACGTACTAGATCAATGTTTTCATGGAGTTATCCACCACAACCCCAAGATCTTTTTCCTGGCTTGTCAATGGCAGCTCAAAACCCATCAGTGTATATATGAAATTGGGATTTTTTTTTCTTTTTGCCCCAATGTACATCACTTTACACTTAATGATACTGAACCATTTTGTTGCCTCTTCACTCACTTTTGGTCAGAACATAAAAGCCCTGCTGGATCAGGCCTATATATGTTATATAGTTACTGTATTTATCGGCGTATAAGACGCACCTGCGTATAAGACGCACCTTCCTTTTGGCCCTGGGTTTCAAGAAAAAAAGATGTAAAGCATTTTTGGCCACTTGGCCACTTACCGCTTGGCTGCTTAATTAGCTAATTTACATAAATTGCACATAAATACCAGGATCTCTTTTAAAACACACAGCAATAAGACACATGAACAAAATGCACCAGAACATAAATCCCATGTACAAAAAAAAAAAACCAGACTCAACTCTTTTCCCCCAACCCACCCATGCACAGTTTCCAAAGTAAAAAACATTTACCCCAAGTACAAAAACCCCCAGACTCAACTCTTTTCCCCCATCCCACCCATGCACAGTTTCCAAAGCCTCCCAACTAGGCCCAGTTCAGAAGCTTACCCAAGCTGCATTCATTCAGCATCGGAGGAGCTGGAAAGATCACACCCTCTGCAGCTTAGCTGAACTGAACTGAGGAGCACAGCGCCCTCTGCTGGCTGCTGAGAAGCTCAACTCATGCACGTGCATAAATTAAACCCGACAAACAGCTGTAGATCGGATGCACAAGGGAGCTGTCCGGCTCCGGAAAAAACGTGGTAAGCCCAAAAATGCTTTAAAACGGGCGGGGGGGGGATTTTTTAGTATTGGCGTATAAGATGCACCCTACTATTTTGGGTCACAAATTTAGACAAAAAAGTGCGTCTTATACGCCAATAAATACGGTAGTTATTTACGTTTTTCGCTCGCCAAAACAAATTTGCAAGCTAAGTAAGGCTATGCTTTGACATTCATCCATTTTTGACTTTCATCCACACTCTGGTCCCTAACCAGACAAAAGTGCAAGGTATTGCTGTATTTGGCCAGTTAAACAGCAGCCAGCAATAATAGTTAAATAAATGAATAATCATCACAGAGAATACAGGTTAAAATACCCATCACAGCAGAAGTCAGATAGCAGCCTCACCAACACTATAACCCAACCATAACCACCACCACCCACCTTCTCCAAAAGGCTTATGAAATAAGTGTCTTAAGTCTTGCCAGAACCGCTCCAGCAATGGTAGTCCTTAGTGTAAAAGGAGTTTTACACTAGGAGGGAGTTTTAGTATAAAAGGGAGTTTCACATTAGAGGCGCCACCACAGAAAAGGTACAGCCTTTAAGCTGCCACCTCTCCCATTTCTGTCAAGGATGGCATGAGAAGCAGAGCCCCCTCAGAAGATCTTAGGGGATGTGTCAGAATGTATAGGGGTAGATGGTCCCTAAGGTATCTGAGTTCCAAGCCATTAAGGGCTTGAAAAGTCAAAACCAGCACCTTGAATTGGGCTCGGAATTGAATGGGCAGCCAATGAAGCCACACGAGCAACGGCCCGACAGAGTCAAACTGCCGAGCTCCAGCAACCACCCATGCTGCTGCCAATTCTGTACCAACTGCTACTTCCGAACCAACTTCAAAGGCAGCCCCACGTAGAGTATGTTGCAGCAGTCCGAGCATACTGTTTCCCAAGCATGGACAATCATGGCCAGATCCGACTGAACATGATTATAAACCATTATAAGCAAGATCAGAAAATGGACATGTATCCCCTTTAAAGTACACTGAATCATGTTTGTTGCCATAAGCAAAATATTCAACACTATTACAGTTATCTGATAAAGACACTGGAAGATTAACACATTTCATAGTACAGGTATGCGTTGCTTACTGACCTACCTGTCAACAACGGGCCCCATATACAATGGCCTTCCTGGAGCCCCAGCACACCTCCCTTCTATTCTTGTTGCTACTGCAAGTCAGGCATTCAGAGGCCACTTCAGGGTGGTGCCGGGCCCACAATCCATTCTATTTGCCTCCACAGGCCTCAGAATGGCCCACAGAACTGTCCAGAAACAACTTCCTGTTTGTGAACACAACTTCCGGTTTTACCAGAAGTCACTTCTGCAGGCCATTCTGAGTGAGGCCAACAGAGGCTGCAGAGGCCAACAGAGTGGATTGCGGGCCCGGCACCAGAGGAGCAGCCAGACCATTTTTCAACCGTGGCCCAAACCCTTGACGCCCCCCCATAAAAACGCGCGGCCGTAACCCTTGACGCCCCACGGCGTGGCGCCGCAAAAATTTGGAAGCCCACCAAAGTCCTCCCCCACCCTGCAACAATGTCCTCCCCCCCCAGGTACTCTGGAGCCTGCTTTCCCACCCTCTCAAACTCCCTGCACCCTCCAGAAGCCCACCAGGACCCCCACCAAAGAATCACAAAGGAGCCTATGCAAAGATTCTAGAGGAGTAAGGACAACCTTGAGAAGTGGAGAAGAACCAGAGAAGGAGGAGGCCAGCTGAGGGAGAAGAGAGCAAAGGGAGCTCTGGAAGGGATAGTGGGGCAGAAGATCCTGGAACAGAGAGAGAGAGAAACTGAAAAGGGAAGTCTTTTCAGGGAAAGAAAGGGAAGGGAAGGGAAGTCTTTTTTCAGGTTTTAAAAAGCTTTTTAGGGTTTTTTAGCACTAGCGTGGGGCTTGTAATCTTTAGTGTATGCTTTGCGTCACTTATCTGTATTCTAGGAGCCTCCAGTGACGACCTACTCCAGCGCGACGATCTCTTCCGGGGCGCAGATCGTTCCTCTGCTCTGCCCCTGGCGCGAACTCTGTAAAGCGCCCAGCAGAGCTTTACAGAGTCCACGCATGCGCAGGACGACGATTGGAAACATCGTCGTCCTGTGCATGCGTGAACTATGTAAAGCGCTACTGGGCGCTTTACAGAGTTCGCGCCAGGGGCAGAGGAACGATCTGCGCCCCGGAAGAGATCGTCGCGCTGGAGTAGGTCGTCGCTGGAGGCTCCTAGAATACAGATAAGTGACGCAAAGCATACACTAAAGATTACAAGCCCCGCGCTAGTGCTAAAAAACCACTAAAAAGCTTTTTAAAACCCGAAAAAAGACCAAAACAAAAACGAAACTTAAGGAGCCTCCCGCCCCCCCGGATCCCTTCCACCCTACGCCCTGGGGCCCACCGCACCACATCAGACGACGCCTCTGCCTGGCACCACCCCAAAGCGGGCTCCAGAGAGCCACATTCCGCATAACACCGGACTCGCTTAACAGGGATCGGAAAACGTATACCCGTTGTTAAGCAACGCACACCTGTAATACTACAGAAAAGCTAATGTTATGGTTCAGCAAGATCTTCCATCATAAGGTTACTATTCTGATGAAGTCCCAATGTTTAAAAAAAAAAATCTAAGTTTTAAATTCTGTATTTTCAGCCTACAAATGAAACAGCTAGAATAGAGGTTTCCAACCTTTTTCTTCGACGTACCACCTTGCACGCTTCTGGCCCTCTGCGTACCACCAGAAGTAAATGCTGATGACATCATTGGCACTTCCAGGTTTGCAGCCGTGCCAGAGTGTAGAAAGCAACAGTAAGGCATAGGGGAGGGTGTGAGGGCCATTGCCTGGAGCTTGCATGCTCAAGCTCTGCCGGCTCACTTTTCAGGTTAGCTTCTAAAATCGATTTAAAACTACTTCCGGTTTTAAATCGCTTTGAGACGTTAATCTGGGGCGTGGTGAGGCCCGCAGAGGAGTCCGCGGCCCCCCTGCACCCTCCGGAGGGCCAGTACAACCCCTGGCGAGTAAAAACAAAAGGCCCTTTTTCTCCAGTTTCAGCGCGATCCCTCGAGTGCTTTTGCACGTCACTGAACGTTGCCACCCCCCTTAAGGGGGCAGCAACCAATTCTTCTCGACTGTGGCGTCACAACGTCCCGGTTTGGGAACCTCTGGGCTAGGCTCTGGCCAAAACTCACCACAAGCAAATCAAGGAATATCAATGAAGAGTGCATTGTTACTAATTGTTTCTACTACCACATCAAAAATTGTAATGCCTATTTAGCACTAGCAGCATATATAACCATAGATAATGTACCACAAATGGAAGCACAGTTCATTTGTTGCTGTTCAGTCGTTAAGTCATGTCCAACCCTTCGTGATCCCATGAACCATATCCCGCCAGGCCTTCCTGTCCTCCACTATCTTCCTGAGTTCGCTCATTTTCATGTTCGTTGCATCAGTGATGCTGTCTAACCATCTCATCCTTTGCCTTCCCCTCCTCCTTTTGCCTTCAATCTTTCCCAGCATCAGAGTCTTCTCCAGAGAGTCCTCTCTTCGCATTAGGTGGCCAAAATATTTGAGCTTCAGCCTCAGTACCTGTCCTTCCAGGAACAGTCAGGCTTGATTTCATTTAGGATTGACTGATTTGATCTCCTAGCAGTCCAAGGGACTCTCAGGAGTCTTCTCCAGCACCACAGTTCAAAAGCATCTATTCTTCGGCGCTCAGCCTTCCTTATGGTCCAACTCTCGCAACCATACATTGCTACTGGGAACACCATCGCCCTGACTATGCGAACTTTTGTTGGCATGGTGATATCTCTGCTTTTTATTATGCTGTCTACGTTTGCCATAGCTTTCCTTCCAAGGAGTAAGCGTCTTTTAATTTCATGGCTGCCATCTCCGTCTGCAGTGATCTTGGAGCCCAGAAAAGTAAAATCTGTTACTGCTTCCATTTCTGCCCCTTCTATTTGCCAGGAATTGATGGGACCAGATGCCATGATCTTAGTTTTATTAATGTTGAGTTTCAAGCCAACTTTTGCACTCTCTTCTTTCACCCTCATCAAGAGGCTCTTTAGTTGTTCTTCACTTTCTGTTTATGCCAATAAAGGTATCTATCTATCTATCTTCACTTTCTGCCATTAGGGTGGTTTCGTCTGCATATCTGAGGTTGTTGATGTTTCTCCCGGCAATCTTGATTCCGGCTTGCGATTCATTCAGCCCTGCATTTCTCATAATGTACTCTGCATATAAGTTAAATAAGCAGGGTGACAATATACAGCCTTGCCGTACTCCCTTCCCAATTTTGAACCAGCCGGTTGTTCCATGGCCGGTCCAAACTGTTGCTTCTTGGCCCGCATACAGGTTTCTCCGGAGACAGGTAAGGTGGTCTGGTACCCCCATCTCTTTAAGAATTTGCCACAGTTTGTTGTGATCCACACAATCAAAGGCTTTTGCGTAGTCAATGAAGCAGAAGTAGGTGTTTTTTTGGAACTCTCGTGCTTTCTCCATGATCCAGCGCATGTTGGCAATTCATGCACAGTTCATACCCAAGCATTAACTACAGTAAGTCCTCACTTAAAGTTGTTTTGCTTAAAGTTGATGGAAAAATGCCATGGGAACGTTTACATTTATCAATTAGTCTATGGTAAAATTGGTTTCATTATAAGTCGTTTTGCTTAAAGTTGCAAATATAGGTAAAGATAGGTTCT